>CM053156.1:25025000-30025000 GCA_028571685.1 Heterohyrax brucei
CTTTTCTCATATACAAAGGAAACTACAAAACAGTACTGCAAGGAACCAAGAGACACATACATAAATGAAAAAACATACCATGCTCATGGATAGGAAGATTCAACATTGTGAAAATGACAATTCCACCCAAAGCAGTTTACAAATATAATGCAATTCTGATCCAAATACTAACAATATTAGAGGAAAAACTTATCATTACCTTTATACGGAAAGGGAAGAAGCCCTTGATAAATAAAGCATTACTGAAGAAGAATAAAGCAGGAGGGATTGTGCTACCTGAACTCAGAAACTACTATACAGCTACAGTAGTCAAAACAACTTGGTACTGGTAAAACATATTCATTGACCAATGGGTCAGAATCAAGAACCCAAATCCATCCACCTATGGCTATCTGATCTTCAACAAGGGCCTCAAAAGCATCAAATGGGGAAAAGACAGTCTTTATAACAAATAGTGCTGGTGATACTGGATGTCGATCTCCGCCCCCCCCTACAAAAAACAGGATCCATACCTCACACCATATATAAGAACTAATTCAAAATGGATAAAAATATAAATATAAAGTCAAAAACTATAAAGTTCATAGAAGACAAAGTATGATCAATGCTAGAAAACCTAATAAACAGCAATAACAGGATACAAACCATAACCAACAACACACAAACTCTAGAAGATAAACTAGATAATTGAGACATTCTAAAAATTAAACATTCGTGCTCATCAAAGACTTCACCAAAAGGGTAAAAAGAGAACCTACAGACTGGGAAAAATATTTTGGTTATTGCAAGTCAGACAAAGGTCTAGCCTCTAAAATATACAAGAAAATTTAACACCTGTACAATGAGAAGAAATAATCCAATTAAAAAAAGGCAAAAGAAATGAACAGACACTTCATCCAAGAAGAAATACAAGCTGCCAACATTCATATGAGGAAATGTTCATAATCACTATCTATTAGAGAAATGTAAATCAAAACCAAAATCAAAATCAATGAGAACCATCTCATCCCAACATTACTGGCACAAATCACAAAAACAGAAAATAACCAATGCTGGTGATGCTGGGTAGGGACATGGTAACTCTCATGCACTGCTGGTGGGAATGCAAAATAACACAACCATTTTGGAAGACAATGTGGTACTTCCTTGAAAGCTAGAAATAGAGATACCATGTGATCCAGCAACCTTGCTCCTAGGGAAATAAGGGTAATCACACAAATAGACATATGCACACCCATGTTCACTGCAGCATTGTTAACAATAGCACAAAGATGGAAACAACCTACATGTCTATCAACAGATGAATGGATAAACAAACTGTGGTATATATACACAACAGAGTATTACACAACAATAAAGAAAAAAAATAAATCGGTGAAGCATCTAATAACATGGAGAAAACAGAAGTACATTATGCTGAATGAAATAAGTCAATCATAAGAGCACAAATATTGTATGACACCACTACTGGAAAATTCATGAAAAGATTTATACACAAAAAGAAACAGTCTTTGACGGTTACAAGGGAGGTATTTTTGTCAGCTAGTGCTGCTTCCTTGATGGTGGGAGGTTCCCAGTTCTCTGCTTGCTCTTGAAGGATGAAAGGATTAACAGTGGTACAAGCCATACTCTGGGGAAATCCCCTTTACAGTGGAGCAGGGAGATGATCTTATAAAGGGTTTTACAGTTCCACCCTAATCCTTTAACATACAGCTCAGGAAAATCACAAAACGGAGGACAATCATAGAACACAGGGAATCCTGGATCAAGCAGATTACTACACATATTTTGGGGGGACACAATTCAATCCATGACAGGAGCGTAGGGGTGGGATGGAAAGCCACTAAATAGATAACAAATAAGTGGTAACTTGAGTGAAGGGTAAGACAGTACACAATACTAGGGAAGCCAACAAACTTGTACAAGGCAAGGTCATAGAAGCTCCAAAGACATGTCCAAGCTCCCTGAGGGATCAAATGGCTGGGCTTAGGGCTGTAGGAACCATGGTCTCAGGGAATGTCTAGCTCAGCTGGCATAACATAGTTTATAAAGAAAAGGTTCTACATTCTAGTTTGGTGAGTAGTATTTGGGGTCTTAAAAGCCTGTGAACAGCCATTTAGGACACCCCATTTGTCTCACCCCTTCGGGAACAATGAAGAAGGAAGAAAACTAAAGATACAAAGGAAAGATTGGTCCACAGGACTAATGGACCACATCTACAACTGAGACCAGATTGAGTCCAGTACAACCAGACGGTGCCTGGCTACCACCACTGACTACTCTGACAGGAATCACAACAGAGGGTCTAGGACAGAGCTGGAGTAAAATACAGAACAAAATTCTAACTCAAAAAGAAAGATCAGACTTATTGGCTTCACAGAGACTGGAGAAACTCTGAGAGTATAGCCCCTGGACATACTTTCACCTCAGTGATAAACTGACTGCTTAGGTTCACCCTTCAGCCAATGATCAGAATAGCCCATAAAACAAAACAAGACTAAAGGTGCACATTTGGACAAGTGTAAGGACTAGATGGCAGGAGGAGACAGGAAAGCTGGAAATATAGAATCCAAGGTTGAGAAGGAAGACTATTGGCATGTTGTGGTATTGTTAACCAATGCCATAAAACAACATGTGTACTAACTCTAATAAGAAACTAGTTTGGTCTGTAAACCTCTATCTAAAATACAACTTTAAAACGGGGCTAAAAATGGAAGAAGACACTTAATGAGACGGATTGAGCCAATGGCTGCAACAATGGGCTAAAGTATAACAACAATTGTGAAGATGGCACAAGACCAGGCAATGTTTCATTTTGTCATGTTATATGAGTTGAAACCGACTTAAGAGCACCTAGCAACAACAACAGGTTAGACAGTTGATGTAACTCTGTGTTAGAACCCTGAAGGCATATTTCTGGCCTTGCCTGCTAAAGGCAAACTGCTTTTGGTTTTCCTTTGAAACCAGAATCAAGAAAAAGGTATTGGCCAGATCAATACTTGTACCTCAGGTAGTACCAGGAGATGTATTAATTTCCTCAAGCAATGAAAACACATCTGGACCAGTAACTGCAATTGGAATACACTACCTGGTTGAGTTTTACATAATCCACTGTCATGCTCCAAGACCTATCTGTTTTAGGCGCAGGTTAAAGAGATGTTGAATGAAAATATGGTGAGAATCACTAGTCCTGCATCCAACAACTTATTGATGGTGGCAGTAACTTCTGCAATTCCTCCAGGAATGCAGTATTGATTTTAGATTACTGTTTTACTAGACAGAGGCAGATTTGCTATCATCCATCTGCCTTTTCCACCATAATAGCCTTACTCCACCTGTCAGAGATGCACTGTAGAGTTCTGCCTGTTGCCAAGTCTATGAGGATTGCCAATTAAGTTCAGAAACTCGTTCTAGAATAAGTGTGACATATCTCGTTGCTAACTATCACTACTGTACCTTCAAAGTGCTCCCTTTGAGAAGCTATGCACTGACACCAGTATCTAGTCTACCTTTCAAAGCAATTTTGGAATTCTTTTTCAGGAATGGCCATCAGAGCTGTCACCACATTATCCTTGATGTCCCTAATGTCATCAAAATGTCTTCCTTTCAATATTTCCTTTATCTTTGAGTAAAGAACAAAATCACTGGGGAGCAGATCAGGTGAGTAGGGAAGGTATTCCAATACAGTTATTTGTTTACTGGCTAAAAACTCCCTCACAGAACACTAGAAAGTTAAGTTTGCGAACTTGCCACGGTGTCACTGTGTGCAACGGCCATTCGAGAAAGAGCTCCAAAATTACTTTGACAGGTGGACCAGAGGCTGGCATTGGTGTATAATTTCCCAAGGGGAGTATCTCGGGGGCGGAGTCAAGATGGCAGACTAAGCACACGTCTCCTTATATCCCTCTGGAAACCAAGACCTGAATTGATAAACAAATGGAGCCTTCTGATCACCTAATCAGCCTCAGGACATGGCACAGGGCTGTTGATTGGGACTTCATACCACTGAGTGAAAAACCTCCTCTCTTTCGCTGACTCCTGCTCCTGGCTAGCCCCGGCTCTCATGGACAGAAGGTAAACGCACCATTTTGATTTTTTTTTCTCTGTCTTGGCCGGCAGGCGGAGCTGGGTCTTGCCTGGCGGCTGGACTCAGATGCGCTGCTGGGGGCATAGGCAGGCGAAATTTCCATATCATGAGAGCCAGGCTTAAGACTCTGTTAATCTACCCACTTTGAGCCTTTTGTTTTATATCTGCATCAGCGGGGTTTGTACGGAATTCCACAGTCAGTGTGTGGAACGCCATGTTGGTACCGAGACTTTAGTGGGACCTAATTCTTAGCCTGGGAGCCAGCGCCTGCAAACAGGACAGTGCTTCTTCGACAGAAAAGCAGTAATTTTCCCAGTGCCACCTAAGTTGCAGGCCCTGCAACAGAGGCAGAAGAATCACTACCTCTTGGCACCTTTAGCCCCTCTGTCTGCTGCCTGTGTGGAGGACGCCATCTTGGATACGGTGGTCGCAGGTGGACCTAATTCTTAGCTTGGAAGCCAGAGCCTGTCCACCGGAGAGTGCTTTTCTATCACAAAAGCAGTACTCGACGCAGTGTTGGATAAGGCTAGGCCCTGTCAGCCGATGCAAAAAGGGCAGTAGCATTGCTGTATTCTGAACTAGTTTGTTACCATCTGGGGTTGCATATAATGGCACTTACTTTGTCAGTTTAGAAGAGGGACCTCTACACCTGAAAACCTAACTGACTTGTGAACTGGTCAGATACCTTTTGCTTTACATTTTAAGACAGCCTAGAGAAACATTTGCAATCCATCCTCACAGTACCTCTTCCAGCCTATACATATTCACACGGGACCCAAAAAGCAACAGACAATTGTGGCATACAAGAAATCACCCATGGCTTCAGAAGGCTCCCAAACAAAGCAACCAAGGAGTTTTCTAGATGAAGAAACTTTTATGAAAACATCAGAAAGTGAATACAAAATGATTATATACAGAGACCTTCTAGACCTTATACAAAATGCAGCAGAACAAAAGGAAAAATTAAACAAGCTGTCCGATCTGATGGAACACCAGTACTCTGAAATCCAACAGATCAAGAAGAAAATCAAAGACATGGAAACTTCCATGCAAAGCCAAGAAAACAGAATGGAACAAATGGAAAAAAGAATTTCTGACTTGGAAGACAGAGCTACTGATGCCAGCATCTATGAGCAGAAATCAGAAAAAAGAAACAAGAAAAATGAAGAAACATTAAGAAGCACGTGGGAGTCTATTAAGAGGAACAACCTTGGATTAATTGGAGTCCTTGAACAGGGTGAGACATCTGAGAACACAGAGAGTATCGTTGCTGAGCTGCTGAAAGAAAACTTCCCAGAAATCATGAAGGAAGAGAATATAAACATCTCAGATGCATATCGTACGCCACCCAATACAGATCGCAAAAGAAAGACTCCAAGACATATTATAATCAAGCTTAACAAAATGAAACATAAGCAGCAACTCCTAAGGCAGCAAGACTCAAAGCAAAGCTAACATTCAAAGGGAAACTCTGTAGGCTCTCATCAGATTTCTCAGCAGAAACCATGCTGGCACGGAGACAGTGGCATGACACATTCAAAGCCTTGAAGGAGAAGAACTTCCAACCAAGAATTACATATCCTGCAAAACTGTCTTTCAAATACAAAAATGAAATTAAGACATTCCAAGATAAACAGAAACTCAGAGACTTTGTAAAAACCAAACCCAAATTACAAGAAATACTGAAAGAAGTTCTTGGCTCTGGCTTAGAAGAACGAAACCACTAACTTTATATTTTAGAACGACACACTAATCAATACTCTACTCTTTTAGGGAAGGCTCCAAAGTCAATCACAGCTTTGATACGGAAAAAAGCAATCCAGTGATCATCATGAAAACTATGGTGTCATCATAATAAAAAGAGGGATGTACTACAGTTGTTATAGTCCTTCCATATGGAGAGGAAGATGACAAGACTGGTAGTAATTAAAATTGGGTTCATATATAGTTTATTAAGGGGGATCATAGGGGCAGCTGTAAAGTACAACAAAGATGTATCATACCATTTCAAGAAATCTAACACACGAGTCTCAACAACTACAAAACCAGCTCTGGAAAAGGTGAAAAATCAATTCACAGAAAAGAATGTCCCAGAACAGACTAATAAAAACAACAGAGAAAACATCAACATAAAAATAAACATATCACAATGGCAGCAGTGAACACATACCTATCAATAATTACATTGAATGTGAATGGACTGAATGCTCCAGTAAAGAGACTCCGAGTGTCATCTTAGATCAAAAGACATGACCCATCCATATGGTGTCTACAAGAAACTCACTTGAGACCTAAAGACAGGAACAAACTGAAAATTAAAGGATGGAAGAATATATAACAAGCTAACAATGAACAAAGAAGAGCAGGGGTGGCAATTCTAATCTCAGACAAAATCAATTTTAATGTCAAATCCACCATCATGGACAAAGATGGACACTATTTATAGCTGAAAGGTTTAGTACACAAGCAAGACTTAACTATATTAAATATTTATGCACCTAATATCAGAGCACCTAAATACGTCAAAGAAACACTGACTACGCTCAAAAGAGAGTTAGATGACTCCACAATAATAGTGGGAGACTTTAACACTCCACTCTCATTACTAGACAGATCATCTAGAAAAAAGCTCAGTAAAGCTACAGAAGACCTCATTGCCATAATAAACCAACTAAACCTCATTGATATATACAGAACTTTCCACCCATCAGCAGACAACTACATCTTCTTCTCCAGTGCACATGGAACATTCTCCAGAATTGACCATGTAATAGGCCATAATGCAATGCTCAACAAAATCCATACCATTGAATTAATGCAAAGCATCTTTTCAGATCATAAAGCCATCAAAGTTGAAATCAATAGCAGAAAAAACATAGATAGAAAGTAGAACTCTTGGAAACTGAACAACATCTTGCTCAAAAAAACATGGGTTATAGAGGAAATCAAGGATGAAATGAAGAAATTCATGGCTTCCAATGAGAACGAAAACACTTTCTACTAGAATCTATGGGATATAGCTAAAGCAGTGCTCAGAGGTCTGTTTATCTCCATAAATGCACATATCTGGAAGGAAGAAAGAAGCCAAATCAAGGAACTAACTCTACAGCTTGAAGAAGTAGAAAGAGAACAACAGAGGAACCCCTCGGCGGGCACCAGAAGAAATGAGATCATAAAGATTAGAGCAGAGCTAAATGAATTAGAGAATAGAAAAACAATTGAAAAAACTGAAAAGACCAAAAGCTGGTTTTTTGAAACGATCAACAAAATTGACAAACCACTGGCTAAACTTACTGAAGAAAAGCAGGAAAGGAAACAAATAACCCAAATTAGAAATGAGAGGGGAGTTGTCACCACAGATGCAACAGAAATCAAAAACATCATAACAGAATACTATGAAAAACTGTACTGTAACAAATTTGAAAACCTAGGGGAAATGGACCAATTCCTTGACTCAAACCACCTACCCAAATTACCACAATGTGAAGCAGAACAACTTAATAAACCCATCCCAAAGCAAGAGATTGAAAAGGTCATCAAAACACCGCCAACCTAAAAAAGTCTGGGCCCAGATGGCTTCACGGCAGAATTCTACCAAGCATTTAGAGAAGAGTTATCTCCAATACTACTGAGACTATTTCACAGTATAGAAAGGGATGGAGTACTCCCAAACTCATTCTATGAAGCCAGCATAACCCTGATACCTAAGCCAGGGACAGACCCAACAAAGAAAGAGAACTACAGACCGATATCACTCATGAATCTAGATGCAAAAATCTTCAACAAAATTCTTGCCAATAGAATACAACAACATATCAAGAAAATAATCCATCATGACCAAGTGAGATGCATACCAGGGATGCAAGGCTGGTTCAACATCAGAAAAACAATCAATGTGATTAACCACATAAATAACACAAAAGACAAGGATCATCTGATTTTGTCCATTGATGCAGAAAAGGCATTTGATAAAGTCCTATACCCATTCATGCTAAAAACTCTTAGCAAAATGGGCATAGACGGCAAATTCCTCAACACAATAAGGGCCATTTATACAAAGCCAACTGCCCACATCATCCTGAATGGAGAGAGACTGAAAGACTTTCCCTTGAGATCAGGAACTAGACAAGGATGCCCAGTCTCACCTCTCCTATTCAACATTGTGTTAGAAGTTCTAGCCAGAGCAATTAGACAAGACCAAGAAATAAAGGACATCTGCATCGGCAAAGAGGAAGTTTAAATCTCCCTGTTTGCAGAACCCCAAGGAATCTATAACTAAGCTACTCAAACTGATAGAAGAGTTCAGCAAAGTCTCAGGATACAAGATAAACATAAGTAAATACAAGATAAATATAAGTAAAAACACAATCGTCAACAAATGGTGCTGGCAAAATTGGTTATCTATCTGCAATAAACTGAATCGAGATCCATATCTTACACCTTACACAAAAAAACAACTCCAACTGGATAAAAGACCTAAATATCAAACCTAAAACGATAAAGCTCATCCCAGAAAAGGTAGGAACAACAATGGAAGTTTTAATACACAATGAGGACAGACTCCAAAATCTGTCAAAGAAACCGCAATCAACAGAAAATAGATAAATGGGAACTATTAAGAACCAAGGGGAGTATCTCAAAGTTGACCATACTGCTGTTCAGCAATGAGGTATGTTAGAACAATTAATTTTGCAGACTTGAGTGTCATACCTTGTATCTATTTCAAGTATGCATTCTGGAACTAGAGATATCACTATACGATGGCTTCAGTGACCTACTGCATGCACTGTGAGGTGGATCTGAGTTAAGACTCAATTAATAAATTGAATTCCATACACCACCACATACATACACATACTCAAGACACAATACAAGCATGTGGACTGCATAGAGGTAATATTTTGGGAAAGGAAAGAGAAAGTAGCAGTGAATTGGGGGTCTCATACTACCAGGAAAGGACGAGGAGCAGTGCATGCTTTGGACTCGGGATTCCTGTGCCTGAAAAGCCCCCCTCTGTCCAGAGGAATATTGATGACTAAGACATTCCTCCAGAGCCCACAGAGAAAGCCTTCCTCTAGAGCTGGCATGATGAATTTGGACTTCCAGCCTACTTTACTGTGAGGAAATAAATCTATGTAAAGCCATCCAATTGTAGCATTTTCTGCAATAGCAGCACTAGATGGCTAGAACACATATACCAAGAGACACTGTTTTAGTCAGCTAGTGCTGGTCTAACAGAAATACTACAAGTGGATGGCTTTAACAACAGAAAATTTATTCCTACACAATCTGGTAGGTTACAAGTCCAAATTCAAGATATTCGCTCCAGTGGAAGGCTGTCCCCCTTGTTGCCTCTGGAGGAAAGTCAGGTATTGCATCAGTCTTTGCATCAGTGTTTTGTCCAGGGAATATCTTGGAGCAGAAACTTCAGGTCTGAAGGACATGCTGTTCTCCCGCTTGCCTGCCTGCCTGCCTGCCCGCCTGCCCACCCGCCCTCCCTCCCTGCCCAGTAAAAGCACACTCCTATCCGTTCTGTACATGTCATAACCTCCTAGCAATCTCCTGTCCCCTCCTCTCCACCTGTTTTAGTCAGCTAGGGCTGCTCTAACAGAAATACCACAGAGTGGATGGCTTTAGAAATACCACAGAGTGGATGGCTTTAACAAAGAAAGATTTATTCTTACACAGTCCGGTAGGTTGCAAGTCCATATTCACGGTGTCCGCTCCAGGGAAAGACTTTCCCCTTGACAGCTCTGGAGGAAAGTCCGGTATTGCATCAGTCATTGTCCAGGGAGCGTCCTCACACAAGAACCTCTGGTCTGAAGGACGTGCTCTGCTCCCGGTGCTGCTTGCTTGATGGTAGCGAGGTTCTCAAATTGTCCTTGGTTCTTTTTCCTTTTATTCCTTGCAAGCTAAAAGCATTAAGGGTGGGGCAAGCCATACTCCAGGGAAACTTCCCCCATAGCAGGAATTCACAGCCCCACCCTAATCCTTTAACATACAGGTTAGCAAAACCACATAATGGAGGACATTTCCAAGATACTGGGAACCATATCCCAGCCACGTGGCTGCACACATTTTTGGGGGGACACAATTCAAACCATGACACCACCCTTTCCCCCCACCTCCTGCTCCATTAGGAGGCCAGCAGGAAGACATCCTATAGATGCAATAGAATCATAAAGTGCACACATGATATGGTCACACTGTGTTGCCAAGTTGAATCCATTCCTGTCTGAAGAGTTGACTTCAGTAATGATTTATGGACAGGGACAGCATTGGGACCAGGGCTATGCTACCAGGGGAACCCAGAGGGCCATGGACCATCTATTGTGGTCAGTCTTTTAGTTGAGTTCCTCAGGGTGCACCCCCTTTTATTCTTGTGTTGCCAGTGAGACAACTTTGTGAGCCACATCACGACTATCACTCGTGGTGGCTGGGCATCATCTGGTTCCTTCAGTCACATGTTGATGTAGTCACTCAGTCACGCGGGCCTGTCTGTCTTTTGGGTTCTTTCCCCCATGTCGTTTTGGTCTTTGGTGATCATCTGTTCCTGCTGAGTTGGTACAATTTGGTGGACCTCAGATGGCAGCTAGCTAGCTTTTAAGACCCCAGACACCACTCACCAATATGGGGTGCAGAAGACTCTCTTAGCTATAGGCTAGCTATGCCAATTGGCGTCTGTTCCCTGAAAGCATGTTCCCTGGACCCCACAGCTGCTAGTCTATCCTTGCAATTCTGGGTTAAGATTGGAGGAATAGTCACGCTATGTTGAAGGCTAGTTAAACTGATCTTCTTTCTAATGTGTGCTGTCACTGATTTCACCCAACCAAATTTCTATCAACTATCTATTCTATAACCAACCCTCTCCCTTCCTCTCCCCTCATTCTTGCAGCTGTCAAAGAGTCTTTTCTTCTACACGTGAGTCTGTTTTTAAGTTCTTATCACAGGGGTCTCATACAATATTTGCCCTTTTGCACCTGACTACTTCCATTCAACAAAATGTCTTCCAATTGAAACTAGGTTATGAGATGGTTCCTAAAATTATCATTGTTCTTTATCATTGCACAGTGTTCCATTGAGTGTACATACCATAGTTTATTTACCCATTAATCTGTTGTTGGGCATCTGGGTTGATTTCAACTTTTTGCTGTTGTGGACTGTGCTGCAATAAACTCTCGTGTGCATGTATCAGTTGGTGTGAATGCCCTTGATTCTGAATGATATATTCCAAGCAGTGGAATTACTGGGTCAAATGGTATATCTATTTCCAGCTTTTTAAGGAAGCACGAGATTGCTTTCTAAAGAGGTTGTACCATTTTGCAATCCCACCAACAGTGTAGCAGAGGTCCACTTTCTCCACAGCCTCCCTAGCATCTGTTGTTTTGTGTTTTGTGGATCATGGCCAACCTTGCTGGGGTGAGATGATATCTCATCACAGTTTTGATTTGAATTTCTTTAATAGCTGATAATCAAGAGCATTTCCGCATGTGTTTTTTGGCTGCCTGGATATCCTCTTTAGAGAAGTGTCTGTCCATCTCCTACATCTATCGTTTAATTGGATTATTTGTCCTTTTCTTATTGATATTTTGTGGTACCTTACAGACTATTGAAATCAGATATTGGTCTGACATACAGCTTCCAAATATTTTTTCCCATATTGTAGGTGTCTTTTAATTCTTTTGATAAAGTCTTTGGATGAGCAAAAGTGTTTGATTCTTAGTAGTTCCCATTTATCTATTTTCTGTTGATCGTGCTTTGTTTGTCAGATTTTGAAGTCTGTCTGCATTGTGTATTAAAACTTCCATTGTTGATCCTATTTTTTCTTGGATGAGTTTTATCATTTTAGATTTGATATTTGCATCTTTTATCCAGTTTGAGTTGGTTTTTATATAAAGTGTGAGATATGGTTCTTATTTCAATTTTTTGCAGATAGATACAGAATTTTGCCAGTACTATTTGTTAGATTGTTTTTACCCCAGTTTAAAGTCTCGGGGCCTTTGTCGAATATCAACTGTTCATAGGAGGACAGTGGCATCTCAACTCTGTTCCATTGATATGTGTCTCTTTTTGTATCAGTACCAGGCTGTTTTGACAACTGTGGCAGTGAATAAGTTCTAAAGTCGGGGAGTAAGAGGCCTCCCATTGTGTTCTTCCTCTTCAGTAGTGCTTTACTTATCTGGGGCTTCTTCCTTTTCCAAAGAAATTTGGTGATTTGTTTCTCCATCTCAATAAAAAAGTGTCATTGGAATTTGTATTGGGATTGCACTGTATAAGTAGATTGCTTTGGGTAAAATAGACATTTTCACAATGTTTAGTCTTCCTATCCACGAGCAGAGTAGGCCTCTCTATTTATGTAAGCCTCTCTTAGTTTCTTGTAGTAAGGTCTTGTAGTTCTCTTTGTAAAGGTCTCTTATTTCTCTAGCTAGATTTATTCCTAGGTATTTTATCTTCTTGGGGACTATAGTAAATGGTGTTGATTTGGTGATTTCTTCTTTAATAATCTCATTGCTGGTATAAAGGAATCTTACTGACTTACTCATCTTTATCTTGTATCCTGAGACTTGCTGAACTCGTCTATCAGTTTGAGTAGTTTACTTATGGATTCTTTAGGATTCCCTGGGTATACAGTCATATCACCTGCAAATACGAGATTGTTACTTCTTTGTGGACGCAGATGCCCTTTATTTCTTGGCCTTATCTAATTGCTGTGGCTAGAACTTCTAGTACGATCTTCAAGTGGAGAGGTAAGAGTGGGCATTCTTCTCCAGTTCCTGTTTTGCAGGAGAATTGTTTCAGTTTCTCTCCATTCAGGATGATGTAGGCAATTGACTTTGTATAAATGGCTTTTATTGCACTGAGGAATTTGCCATCTATCCCTATTTTGCTGAGAGTTTTTAGCATGAACGGTGTTGGACTTTATCAAATGTCTTTTCTGCATCAATTGACAGAATCAGGTGATTTTTGTCTTTTATGTTATTTATGTGGTTAATCACATTAATTGTTTTTCTGATGTTGAACCAGCCTTGCTCCCTGGTATGAATTCAATTTGATCATGTTGAATTATTATTATTTTTTTTGATATGTTGTTGAATTCTATTGGCTAGGATTTTTGGAAGACTTTTGCATCTAGGTTCACGAGCGATATCAGTCTGTAGTTCTCCTTTTTTGTTGGGTCTTTCCCTGGCTTTGGTATCAGGGTTATGCTGACTAAATAGTCTTACTAGCACTGGAGATAACCCTTCTCTAAAAGCTTGGTAGAATTCTGTGGTGAAGCATCTGGGCGAGGGCAGTTTTTGGTTGGTAGCTTTTTGATGACTTTTTTGATCTTTTCCTTTGTGAAGGGTTTGTTAAGTTGTTCTGTTTCACCTTGTGATAATTTTGGTAGGTGAAATGAATCAAGGAATTTGTCCATTTCCTCTAGGTTTTCAAATTTGTTAGAGTACAGGCTTTCATAGTATTCCATTATGATATTTTTTATTTTTGTTGGATCTGTCATGACATTTCCCATCTCATTTCTTACTTGGGTTGTTTGTTTCCTTTCCTGTTTTTCTTTAGTAAATTTAGCCAGTGGTTTTTCAATTTGGTTGATCTTTTCAAAAAACCAGCTTTGGGTCTTCCCAATTTTTTCAATTGTTCTATTTTCTAATTTGTTTAGTTCTGCTCCAATCTTTATGATCTGTTTTCTTCCAGTGCTTGTGGGGTTCCTGTGTTGTTCTCTTTCTACTTGTTCAACCTGCAGGGTTAGTTCTTTGGTTTGGGTTCTTTCTTCCTTCTGGATGTGTCCATTTATAAACTGACCCCGAGCACTGCTTTGGCTGTATCCCATAGGTGCTGGTACAAAGTGTTTTCATTCTCATTTGAATCCATAAATTTCTTTACTTCATCCTTGATTTCTTATTAACCCATAGCTTTTTGAGCAAGTTGTTGTTCAGTTTCCATGATTTCCAATTTCTATCTATGTTCTTTCTGCTATTGATTTTGATTTTATGGCTTTATGGTCTGAAATGATGCTTTCCAATAATTCAATGATATAGATTTTGTTGAGATTTGCTTTATGTGCTAACACATGGTCTCTTGTGGAAAATGTTCCATGTGCACTGGAGAAGAAGGTGCACTTATCTGCTGATGGATACAAAGTTCTGTATGTGTCAATGAGGTCTAGTTGGTTAATTGTGGCAATAAGATCTTCTGTGTCTTTACTGTCCAATACTGAGAGAGGAATGTTGAAGTCTCCTGTGGGAAGCCGAGACTTCCCGAATCAAGGCAGAATACGGTCAAGTTAACTCTTGTATTAACAAGATCTAAATTAAGCACATTCCAAGTATTGTACACCCAGCATTGTCCTCAGAATAAGCAGAGGTCAGCATGCCCCCGATCTGGTTTCAATATGACTAGCAAAAGAAGGCTTGGGAAAGGGAAACAAGGAAATGTGTAGTATATATATGTAACTGAAAAATAAAGTTCGGTGTCTCAGCTTGACTGAGTACCCCCAATGTGATTGTTTTGGTCTTATTCAGCTCTGGCGCTTTCCCCTCAGCTCTGTTCGTCTGACAGCTGGTACCGTCAAGTGGCACCGGAACAAGGGACCTGAGGTACGAAAGAATACCGTGACCAGCCGCCGCGAGTTATAAGGTGTGCACACGAGGTAAGTAAAGGGGCGATGATATTAGAAAAACATCAGGGGAAGAATGGGAACTACCAGCAGTAGAGTTCTATTCGCACAAATGCTCCGACACATGCTAAAAGGTCGGGGGTTCTTTCTTCCTTCTGGATGTGTCCATTTATAGAGATAAACTGACCCCCGAGCACTGCTTTAGCTGTATCCCATAGGTTCTGGTAGGAAGTGTTTTCATTCTCATTTGAATCCATAAATTTCTTTACTTCATCCTTGATTTCTTATTGACCCATAGCTTTTTGAGCAAGTTGTTGTTCAGTTTCCATGATTTCCAATTCTATCTATGTTCTTTCTGCTATTGATTTTGATTTTATGGCTTTATGGTTTGCAATGATGCTTTCCAATAACTCAATGATATAGATTTTGTTGAGATTTGCTTTATGCGCTAACACATGGTCTCTTGTGGAAAATGTTCCATGTGCACTGGAGAAGAAGGTGCACTTATCTGCTGATGGATACAAAGTTCTGTATGTGTCAATGAGGTCTAGTTGGTTAACTGTGGCAATAAGATCTTCTGTGTCTTTACTGTCCAATACTGAGAGAGGAATGTTGAAGTCTCCCACTATTATTGTGGTGTGATCTGTCTTGTTTTTTTAACATAGTCAGTGTTTCAGATGCCGTAGTATTGGGTGCATAAGTATTTAATATTGTTAAGTCTTTTCTGTGTATTGAACCTTTCCACAATAAATAGTGTCCATCCTTGACCATAATGGTGAAATTTACACTAAAATCTATTTTATTAGAGATTAGTATTGCCACACCTGCTCTTCTTTGTATGTTGTTAACTTGGTATATATTCTTCCATTCTTTAATTTTCAGTTTGTTCATATCTTTAAGTCTAAGGTGATTTTCTTGTAAGTGACATATAGATGGGTCGTGTCTTTTCATCCAAGATGTCATTCATTGTCTCTTTACTGGGGTGTTCAATCCATTTACATTCAAAGTAATTATTGATAGGTATGTGTTCAGTGTCATCATTGTGATGTGTTTATTTTTGTGTTGATGTTTTTTCTGTTGCTCTTCCTATTCTGTTCTGGGACATTTTTCTTAATGAGTTTATTTTTCACCCTTTTCAGTGTTGGTTTTGTGGTTGTTGGGACCCCTGTATTATGTTTCTTCATATAGTATGTTGCATCTTTATTGGGTTTTACGGCTGCTCCTGTGATCCCCCTTAATAATCTATGCTTAAGCACAATTTTAACTGCTACATATTTTATTAACATCCTCTCCACCCACAAGGACTATAACTACTGTAGTACATCCCTCTTTTTAACATGATGATATCACAGCTTTCATGAAATGATCATTGGATCACTTCTTATAATATTATAGCTTTGACTGAGTTCTGTGCCTTCCCTAACTGAGTAGATTTCTGGATAATGTGTCCTGTATTGCCTCCTAAAATACAAAGGTAATGGTTTTATTCTTCTAAGCCAAGTTTCCTTCAGTATTTCTTGTAGTTTGGTTTGGCTTTTACAAAGTCACTGAGTTTCTGTTTATCTGTGAAAGTCTTAATTTCATTTTCATATCTGAAAGACAGTTTTGCAGGATATATAATTTTTGGTTGGAAGTTCTTCTCCTTCAAGGCTTTGAATGTGTCATCCCATTGCCTCTGTGCCAGCGTTGTTACTGCTGAGAAGCCAGACAAAAGCCTACATGGTTTCTCTCTAACTGTTAGCTTTGCTTTGAGTCTCACTGCCTTTAAGAGTTTCTGCTTACGTTTCACTTTGTTAAACTTGATTATAATTACAATATGTCTTAGAGTCTTTCTTTTGGGATCTATATTGTGTAGTGTTTGATACACTTCCAGGATATCTATATTCTTGGCTTGGCTTCTTTCATAATTTCTGGGAAATTTTCTGTCAGCAGGTCAACACAATACTCACTGTGTTTTCAGGTGTTACTCCCTGTTCAGGAAATCCAACTAATTGTAGATTGTTCCTCTTGAGAGTCCTACATGCTTCTTCATCTTTCTTGTTTCTTTTCTCTGATATCTACTCATAGATGTTGGTGTCAGTAGCTCTGTCTTCCAAGTCAGAAAGTCTATTTTCCATTTGTTTAATTCTGTTTTCTTGGCTTTGAATTGACTTTTTGTTTCTTTGATTTTGTTATTGATCTGTTGGGTTTCAGAATATTGGTGTCCTATCATTTCAAATAACTTTCTTAACTTTTCATCTTGCTCTGCTGCATTTTGTATAATGTCTAGGAGGGCTCTAAGTATAATCTGTTTATACTCAACCTCTGATAGTTTCAGAAAGGCTTCTTTGTCTGTAAAGTTCTTTGGGTCTTTCTTTTGAGGGCTTTCTGGAGCCATAGGTGAATTTTTCTTCATGTTTCTGGGCAAAGTTTGTTACTGTTTGGGCCTCTAGAAGTTGTTTAGCTTCTCCAATGTTACCTTCATGGATCTGAAGCACTGTCTGAGAAGGAAGGTGGTCACCAGTCACTGCTATGTACTCCAGTGCTGGGCCCAGTGGAATCTCTGGAGTAGCAGGCTCCACCTCCTGATTGGCAAAGACACAACCCTACTTATGGAGTCACTGGGAAGCTATCAGCTGACCCTATGATGTGGGTCACTAAAGGCTGGAAGGGGTGCTGTCAGGATACACCATAGTTATTTCTCTAGGTAGTCTTAAACTGAAGGTAAAAGCTATATGACAGCTTCCAAAATCAGTCAGGCTACCAGGTATCCAATTCCCTCTTTCCAGCTGGCAAAGTAAGCACCTCTATATCCAACCCCAGATGCTGTAAACTAGTTCAAAGTACGGAAAGGCTCCTCTTCTACTGTCATCTGCTGCCAGGCCACACCTGTAAGGCCACACTGTGCTAAACACAGCTTTTCTGCTGGAAAAGTGCTCCCCAGGGTGAGGCGGCCTCCCAGCCTTGGAATTAGACCTTTATGAGTCCTCCATTTGGGCAACTCCACCTCTCAGTAGAACAAGATGGTGTCCCACACAAGCTCTCCTGCCTGCTGTGGAATAGCAGAGTCAATGGTGTAGGTTTGGAAAGAGAGAGTGGAGGTGCTGAGGTGCAGAGTCCAGAGCTGGGCTCTCAAAATGTGGCTATTCCGCCTGCTGATCACGTCAGCAGAACAGCTGAGCTTTGCTGCCAGTTAAGCCCAAGCCCTGCCTGCCAGCTAAGACAGAGGAAAAAAAAAAAGTTAAAATTGAATGTTACCTTCAGTCCACGAGAGACAGCCTTCAACAAGTGAAAGAGAAGTTTCTTGTTCAGTGGCATGTAGTCTTAAATTGCCGTGTCCCAGGGCGCACTGGGTGTCCAGAAGGCTCCATTTAATTATCAACCCAGGATTTAGTTTTCACAGAGAATTAAGAAGATGTATATCTAGCCTGCCTTCTTGACTCCCCCCCCACCCGTGCTGCTTTCTTGATGGCTAAGTAAGGTTCCCAACTCCCTGCTTGCTTCCCTTTCCTTCTATCTCTTGTAGAATGAAAGGATTAAGAGTGGGGCAAGCCATACTCCAGGGAAACTCCCTTTACAGTGGAGCAGTCAGGTGATCCTATGAAGGGGTTTACAGTCCCATCCTAATCCTTTAATATAAAATCACAAAATGGAAGACAATCATAAAATATTGGGAATCATGGCTGAGCCACATGGCCACACATATTTTGGGTGAGATGCAATTCAATCTATGACAGATACATACATACGTACACACAAGACACATAAAATTTTTAAATTCTTGCTTTGGCTTGAGCTCCTATACAAAACCCAAATCGAACATCATCGAGTTGACTTCAACTCCTAGCAACACTACAGGATACAGTTAACAAGGAGTGCCCAGTGGATTTGAATTGCCAACCTTTTGATTAGCTACTATAGCACTTAGTCACTATACTACCACGGTTTGCAAGCTAAGATACATCCACCCATAAGTGCTCCTGCAACTTTGCATGTAAATGTTCCCTTTTTCTCTTTTTAAATATTTTATTGTACTTTAAGTGAAAGTTTACAATCTACGTCAATTTGTCACACAAAAATTTCCACACCTACTGTTATGTAACTCTCCCACTCCCACCCAGCGACCAGGACAGCATGCTTCTCTTTTCCACCTTGTATTTCCCGAGTTCATTCAACCAGCTCCTGTTTCCCTCTGCCCTTTCATCTTGCCACTGGACAAGAGATGCCCAGTTAGCCTCATGTATTTACTTAATCTTTGCCAGTGTCATTTTACATTTTATAATCCAGACCAATCTTTGTCTGAAGAGTTGGTTTTGGGAATGATTTCAGTTCTGAGCTAACAGAGAGCTCAGGGGCCATGTCTTCTGGGGACTCTCTAGTTTGTCAGACCATCAATCTGGTCTTTTTAGTAACAGTTTAAGTTCTGCACACCCATTTTTCTCCCACTATGTCAGGTGCTCTCTGTTGTATTTCTTATCAGGGCAGCCACTGTTGGCAGCCAGGTTCCATCTAGCTCTTCTGGTCTCATGCTGATGTAGTCTCCAGATTATGTGGCCTTTTCTGCCTCTTGGGCATGTATTTTCTTTATGTCTTTCATTCTCCTTTGCTGTAGGTGGGTTGGGATCAATTGATGCTACTTAGATGGCCACTTGCTAACTTGAAAGACCTCAGATGTCACTCACAAAAGTGGGATGTAGAACATTTTCTTAGAAAACTTTGTTATGCCAAATGACCTAGACGTCCCCTGAAACCATGGTCCCCACACCCCTGCCCTTGCTACTCTGTCCTTTGAAGTGTTAGGTTACATTCAGGAAACCTCTTAGCTTTTGAGTCGGATCCGACTCGATGGCACTTGGCTTG
Organism: Heterohyrax brucei; assembly: GCA_028571685.1. Lineage (NCBI taxonomy): Eukaryota > Metazoa > Chordata > Mammalia > Hyracoidea > Procaviidae > Heterohyrax > Heterohyrax brucei. Next base: position 25,044,542 of record CM053156.1, read on the forward strand.
ACTTAGCTTTGGGTTTCATCCAGCTGTACTGTCCTCCCCTGTACTGTGTACTGTGGTTATCTTTACCTGATTCTATCTGCTATCTAATCTATGTATACTGATCTCCCTCTTTCTACAGCTTGCAACCAAAAACTGTTTTCTTCTGTTTCAATCTTTTCTGAGTCCTTATAATAGTGGTCTCATATACTTGTCCTTTTGTAACTTGCTAATTTCCCTCAGAATAATGCTTTCCAGATTAAATCTTTCCCAAGATATTCATATTCTTTATCATTGCATGCTATTCCATTGTGTGAATATACCAAAATTTGTTTATCCATTCGTCTGTTGATGGGCACTGCCATGGAGGGAACTGTGTTCCCCCAAAAATCTGCATAGCAATTTACCTAGGCCTTGGTTCCTGGCATTCTGTGATGTTACCTCATGTTGGAATTCCAGCCTCTGTGATGTTAATGAGGGTGGATGGCAAGCAGCTGTGTTAATGGGACAGGATTAAATGTGTTAAGTTTGTTTTGTGCCTTGAGGCAGTCTCTTGAGACACAAAGGAGAGAAGCTAGCAGAGACATTTGGGGACCTCGTACTATCAACAAAGACTTTAGAAAGGACTAGGGTCCCTGCACCTCTGAAGCTTCCAGTCCAGGGTAAGACTGACAACAAGGACCTTCCTCCAGTGCCAGCAGATAAAGCCCTCCCCTGCAGCTGACACCCTGAATTTGGACTTTCAGCTTACTGAATTGTGACAAATAAAATTTCTCATTTTAGAGCCATGCACTTGTGATATTTCTGCTAAAGCAGCACTAGATAGCTAAAATAGACACCTAGGTTGATTGCATCTTTTTACTATTGTAGACAGTGCTACAATAAACACTGTGTGCATGTATCCATTCATGTGACAGCCCTTATTTCTCTAGGATATATTCCAAGAAGTGAAATCACTGGATCATGTTCTTTTCTATTTCTAGCTTTTTAAGAAAGCACAAAATCTATTTCCAAAGTGGTTGTTCCATTTTACATTCCCATCAGAAGTGTAGAAGAGTTTCATTCTATCCACAGCCTCTCCAACTGTTAGGGTCCAGATTTCAAGATGTGACATAGTTTCCTTTTAAAAGTTGAGCCAAGCCAAGCCAAGTGCCGTCAAGTTTAAAAGTTAAGTTTTATTAAAAAATGTGTCCAATTGGAAAAAGACTGGTGTACCAGGGACGCACTCCAAACTACGCAGAGCGGAGGTGACCCCAAGCTTCCTTAGTGTGCAGCGTTTAAGCGGTGAAACCTCAAAGTAGGGAGGGGGAGCTGACCTTTCCATTGATTGGCTGAGGCCATATGGGAGTTCTGCAAGTTGCAAAATGTAGTTGTGGGTCAATGTGTCAACCCCATTGGTGAATGTTCTCATCCACATGGAATTTCCATGGGTTGTAAAATGTAACCGTTAGTGGATGTTTTACTAGACTTGTTAGGGCTGGCTCCAGTGGTTATTTGCAAGGCTGTCTCCAAGTCCTATCTTCTGTAAGACAAAGGCGGAATTACGGTGTAATTACTCTATGGTATTTCTTGTTATTTCTTTCTAAGTTGGTTCCTGGAGTCTTTTATTCTTAATTTTTACTGCACCCTTCCTCAAAATGGAGTTACTTTATGTCTCATTTCAACACAACATTATTATTTTGTGATTTTTTTCTTTTTTTGGCTAATGCCAGCCTTTTTACAGGGTGAGATAGAATTTTATTATAGTTTTGATTTGGATTTCTCTAATGGCTAATACATGTCAGCATTTCCTCATGTATCTGTTAGCTGCCTAGATGTCATCTTTGTGTGAAGTGCCTGTTCATATCCTTTGCCTATTTTTAAGTTGGTTGTGTTTTTGTTGTTAAAATGTTGCAGTATTTTGTAAATTATGGAAATTAGACCCTGATTGGATTTGTTGTAGCTACAATGTTTTTTCCAGCGTGTATGTTATCTTCTCACTCCTTTAATGAAGTCTTTGGATGAATGTAAGTGTTTCATTATTTTATTCTCCATCTGACTCCACGGCACTTGGCTGGCTATTATCTATTTTCTCTCCTCGTGTTGATACGTTGTTAGTAACATCTTCTATTCTGTCTATGCCATGCATTACAGTCTCCAAGCATTGTTCCTACATTTTCTTCCATGATCATTATCACTTTAGACTTTATATTTGGGTCTTCAATCCGTGCTAAGTTAGTTTTTGCCATCGTGTGAGATATGGGTCTTGTTTCATTTTTTTGTCAATGGATATCCAGTTATGCCAATGCCATTTGTTAGAGACTACCTTTTCCTAATTTACTGACTTTGAGCGTCTGTCAGTACAAGTTGCTCACAGGGGGATGATTTTATGTCTGGATTCTAAATTCTGTTCCATTGATCTATATCTCCGTTTTTGTACCAGTATCAGGCTGTTTTGACTACTGTGGCAGTGTAATAGTTTCTAAAGCCAGGTGGTGTGACATTTCCTACTTTGTTCCTCTTCAGTAATGCTTTACTTACCTGGGGCATCTTTCTTTTCTATACAAAGCAGGTAATTTTTTCCTCTATCTTATTAAAAAATGTCATTGAATATATATACCATAGTTTACTTATCCATTCCTCTGCTGTTAGGCATCTGGGCTGATTCTATCTTTTTGCTATCGTGGACTGTGCTGCAATAAACATTCTTGTGCATGTGTCCATTGGTGTGAATGGCCTTGATTCTGTAAGATATTTTCCAAGTAGTGGAATTACTGGGTCAAATGGTATATCTCAATCCATTTTTGTAAGGAAGTGCCAGACTGCTTTCCCAAGAGGCGAGACCATTTTGCAACCCCACCAACAGTGTAGGAGAGTTCCACTTTCTCCACAGCCTCTCCAGCATTTGTTATTTTGTGTTTTTTGGATCATGGCCAACCTTGTTGTGAGACGGTATCTCATTGTAGTTTTGATTTGAATTTCTTTAATAACTAAAGATTGTGAACATGTCCGCATGTGTTTTTTAGCTGCCTGGATGTCCTCTGTGATATATATACTCAATGGAGCACTATGCAATGATAAAAAATAATGATGATTCCAGGAAACATCTCATAACCTGGTTTCAACTGGAAGACACTATGTTGAGTGAAAGTAGTCAACGACAAAAGGACAAATATTGAATGAGACCCCTACAATAAGATCTGAAAAAAACAGACTTATGTATAGAAGAAAAGACTCTTTGACGGCTGCAAGGGAGGGGAGGGAGAGAGGGTGAGGGGGGAGGGTTTACACTAGATGGTTGGTAGAACTTTGGTTGGGAGAAATCGGTGATAGCATACATTAGAAATAAGAACAATATTAAGTGGACTTCAACATAACTTGAATACTCCTTTCATCTTAACCCAATATTGCAAGGACAGAGTAGCTGGGGCAGGTGGCAGGAGACCATGCTCTTAGGCCATTTGGCACAACTAGCATTTTCTTAAGAGGGCTCTCTGCACCTCACATTGGTCAGTGGCGTCTGGGGTCTTAAAAGCTGCCAAGCTGCCATCCAAGGGCACAGCAAATGGTCCCAACTCAGCAGGAATGGATGTTCACCAAGGACCAAAATGAAATGGGGTAAAGACAACCCAGAAGACAGAGACCCACAAAAGTGGGTGCCTACACAGACTTGGGACTAGAAGAACCAGATGGTGCCCAGCCACCACCAGTGATAGCCGTGATGGACCCCACTAAGTTGAGTCTCACTGGCAACACAAGAATAAAAAGGGTTGCATCCTGAGATCTCCACTAAAAGACCACAATTGATGGTCCAGAGGCTTCAAGATTCCCCTGGGAGCATGGTCCCTGGCCCTGATGCTGCCTTTGCCCATAAATCATAATGAAGGTCCACCCTTCAGACACGAGTGGATTAGACTTGGAGATGCAGAGTGACCATATATTGGACACACTTTATGTTTCTATGCGTCTATAGGATATCATCCTGGGGACCTCTGGCTGGAGTAAGGGGTGTGAGTGGAGAGGAGGGGAAAGGAGACTGTTGGGAGGATGAAATATGTATGGAGCAGTCAGGAATAGTGTGCTGTCACCAGTCAGGGAGAGCAGTGGAAGCTGCATATAGGTGGACATGCAAATTTAAATGGGAATGTACATTTTCATTCAGTCATAATAAAAATAAACAAAAATAATGGCATTGGAACTTGTAAGGGGATTGCATCATATCTATAGATTGCTGAGAGTAGAAAAGACACTTTCATGATGTTGTGTCTTCCTACTGCATGGAAATAGTCTTAAGTGCTATTTAGAACTAGAAAAGTAACTCACCTAATTGAGTTATGTTTTCATGTTTCAAAGCTATTTTTTAACAAAAGATTCAAATCTTGATTATAAAATCTATGGAGATTTACTCAGCAGCATAAACAAGGCTCCGCTGTACTATATGACAATAATAGAACTGCATGTTTTTTTTTTCTCTCGCTTCCTCTTAAACTGGAATTTCTTTGCATTCCCTTCAGGCATCTCCAAAGAGACTGTGGGCTGCATTCAGCAGAGCTATAAACCTGGGTAGAGAACAAAGGATGAGTGTAGGCAATAGGGTACAATGGCACCAGCAGTACTTATGTCTCAGCCTCAGGAGAAACCATGGGTAGTGCTTATTATATTCCGCAGTTATGAGTACCTACTGTCGCAGGAAAAGCAGGAGTTTGTAAACAACTGTTAAACAAAGCTCCAGGAAGCAAGGATCACTTCGAACACCATTAATTGCCAGAGGAAGGGCCTTTAATTCCAGCTGGGGGAATGCAGTGCACTGAATCTGAAAATGGCTGCATTCCCCCTCCCGCCAAATTCCATAGTTTATATATGCTTTACAGAGAGTTCAAACAAAGAGATTTTTACACAGCATTCCTATTGGTATTAGTAGTTTTACAAATTATCGTTCTACCTTCTAACTAGTGTTAACATGGTTACAAAGAAAAAGATACACAAATTCTCAAGTGGTGAGGAGGGGGCTCTCCTTTCTCTGGGGGTCAAACTGCTCACAGGAAACACTTGCATGCCGGGTTTTCTTGTGCCAGGCTTCCAGGCTCCTGGTGTTTTTAATAAGGCTGTAACTTTTCAGGTTTGAAGCCCTTCAGCTTCTGGTATTTTAGGAAAGGCTATAATTCTTCAGGCTTTCCTCTCTCACTGTAAATATCATCTTTACTGCTCAGTACATAGACAACACAGTAGTTGTTAGACCTGCTGCTGATCTTATTATGTTATGTGATATTTAAGAAGTACACATATAACTTAACCCCAAATTCATGTTTTTAAAATATTGTTATCATTGTTTTTCTAAATAGTTGGTTTCCTCTCTCACCTCAGTGTTTTGTTTTATACTTGTATACTCGCAAGCATTATTCTGAAAAGAGTTTACAGTCTCACCAGTTGACATGACACAATTATTTAAAAAGTAAGAGGCCCTGCTAAAAGCTCTATATCAGTGAGTATCTTCCAGTCTCTGGAAGAAATCTCTAACACAGCTTTTCTGGTCATCAGAAGCCCTATGTATAGCTACTCTGATCCTGCAGTCAGCCATTTATTTTTCAGGACCCTTTTTTCCTGCTAGTTGCAGCGCAAGGTCTGCTGTGTGGCATGAGTAGGGTACTCAGCATTGTCTCTGGCCAGTTAGGTAGGAACGAAGGGTTACAGACTGGCTCAGCCCTGGTGGGTAACAGTCAGTTTCCGGGTGGGTAAGGGATGAGGGCCACAACCCTCAGCACACCAAATAGCTAAGGGGTAAGCCCAGAGCTCCAGGGCTTCAGCTCATCCCTTTCATTCTTCCTTCTTCTCTCCCTCTCTCTACCTCCAGTGGCCTACCCACTCTCTGGGCAGGGCTCACATCTGCTCAGCTTCCTCTCCTCTATGGGCCCCCACACCCTTTCTTGGTCAGGGATAATAGTACAATCCCTCCCACTACCATCTTTTCCTCCTGCCCATCATCGGCTCCATTCAGAACCCCCATGAAGGTGTCACACTCCAGCCTCTCCACTCCTCCAAGCTCCAGCAGGAACTTGGCAGGGAGTCCTTTGACACTATTGCAGTTGGCTAGAAGAGAGGATAAACATTGTCCCCTACTTTGTGGTGAGGAGCCCAGACTCCTCAACCTTCCCCAGAGCCCACCCTCCTCTAGTTTCTGTAGTGCTTGCCTCCTGTAGCTGGAGGTGAGGGTAGGAATGATGCAACACCAGGGGTACAATCACTAGTCCTGACCAGGTGCAGAGCCTGGATATCTCTAGTACTTGACACTGACAACTCTGTTCTCCATGTTGGGGGCCTACACTGAAGCTAAGACAGAAATAGAACAATTTTAATACCCTTGTTGATCTCCTTCAAAGACTGTTTATGGGATATTGTCAGGTACAACCATCTGTTGATCTCACCCAGCTCTGACAGTAACCTAGGCATGGGAGTCAATACTCACTCACCAGGCTCCATGTTTAGAGAAGTCCTCAGCACCACACAGGAGGTGAGCATCAGCGCAGGTCCAAACCCCACATTCTGACTGTTGTGCTCACGTGCTGAACCTCAGCCATTCATGGCTTTAAAAACACCTCATGTTCAATTAAAAGCCTTTTCGGATCCGATGTGACAGCACTTGACTTGACTGCATGTTTCAGCTGAAAAAAAAAGGACAGGACAGGACTGTTGATGGATGCTGGAGAAGGAAATGAAAATCTCTTGTATGTTCCCCACAGGCTTGGTGGAATCTTCCCACTGAGTCTGAGTGCAAACCACCCATACCAGCAGTGTACCAACATCTTTCATAGAGGAAGGAACAAGACAGGCTGAGTGACTTGCCTGAGTTCTACCTACGCAAATGAGATTCCCTGAGAGGAGGCATTTAAGCAAGTTAGACAGGCATGTGGCCAGGATCCTGGCTCACACGTAATCATCTCTCAATTAGGCAAATCTTGCCACCTCCATAACATCACTGAATTCTTGTGGAACTGGCAGTCAGGGGCTGGAAGGCACATGGAAGAGAACACCCCATTCATACAAAGACAATCAATTTCCCTCAGTTGGCCTCAGAGGCAAGAAAGGCGTCTCAAGAAGGCCAGGACCAAATCTGGGTTAAGCCAACGGGGCTCGTATATATCCTTTGTGACTTTGCTCATGCAGTATCTTCAGCTGATGAACTCATTCTTGTCTTCTTCCCTCACTGGCATTTACTTGGAGGCCCATGCTGGTGCCTCTATGAAGTACCCTGGTCTGTGACACCCAAGCCTTCACCTATCAGAATTATCTCTGAAAAACCCCAAGAATGACATCTCTGTTGCTCCTAGAGGGCCCCTATTATCCTTATATAGTAATGAGCATTTTCCAGATCCATTCCTCACTGGTGATCCAAGGCTCCCAGTGGCTCCTTCATCGTGGTAACCTGCCCTGCACAGACAACGCCTGGTGTGTCTGTGGTTTTGTTATCAATTCAAGACCCTGTGTGTTCAGCATGGTACAGAGTCACTGTAGAAAGCTGAAGAATAAACCTCATTATATCCTCAGACAGAACTGGTATACTCCATCCCTATGGGCAACTCTGCTTCTCTTTTCTTTTGTTATATGACACACACAGTGTTGCTATTATGAGCACAGCCTCAGAAGCCAGAATGCCTGTTTCAAATTCCAGCTCTACATTGCATTAGCTGTAGAACTTGGGCAAGATATTTAAGCTTCTAATTTCCTCATCTGTAACACAGGGATAAGAGTAATTCCTACCTCACAATGTGGTTATAAGGATTTAATGAGTTAACACATACACCACATACACCTGGCATTGGGTAACATCCATGAGAGTTATCACAATTGACCAGTGTTCCAGGAAAGTCATAGCCCTGTTGCTTCCCATGCCCCAAGTGCCAGTGGTGCCCTCTCCCCTCTTCTAAAAGTCACCATGCAGGTACAGTCTGGATAAGGGACCTCCACTCTCTGGTTTCCTTTGAAGACTCCTCAAATGCAGTGAGATCCTGACCTGGTCTTACTCTGCAGTAACCCAGTGTTCTCCTGAGCTCCTCTCCAAGACTGTCCCACCTTAAGTTTTGATGCATGCTATATTATGGATGGAGCTTGAAGACATTATGCTGACTAAAATAAGTAAATCACAAAAGAACAGACGTTGTAGAACATCACTTACATAAAAGGACAAGAATAGGCCAATGTACCTAGACTAAAGTATATTAACGGTTACCACTACTGCTTACGGAATAAAGAATTTTGGTTTACAGTCACAGAAAAATCACATTGATTACAGGTATAAATTTGACTGGGCCATGATTCCTAGTATTGCATTGTTGTACCCCATTTCATTATTGATATGATTTTCCCATGTGTTGTAAATCCTACCTCTATGATGTTAACAAGGGGGATGGGCAGCAGTTGTGTTGATGAGACAGGATTCAGTCTACAAGAATGGATTGTATCTTGAGGTGTTTTCTTTTGGGAAATAAAAGAGAAAAGTAAGTGGAGACACAGAGGGATCACACACCAAACAAGAAAGCAGTGTTGAGAACAGAGTGTATCCTTTGGACTTCCTGCATGGAGAAGCTCCTGGTCCATGGGAAGCTTGATGAGAAGGCCAAAAGATACAGAAGGTCTTCCTCTGAAGTTGATGCCCTGTATTTGGACTTTTAGCCTACTTTACTGTGAGGAAATAAATTTCTCTTTGTTAAAGCCTTTCCTTTGCCCCTAGGGTCGCCATGAGTCGGATCTGACTCAACAGCACTTGGCTTGGCTTGGGTATTTTTGTCATAGCTGCACTACATAACTGTGATGGTTAAGGCTGTGTGTCAACTTGCCTGGACCATGATTCTCAATGTTTTGGCAGTTGTATAATGTCATGGTTACTCCCATGATGGATATGCTAAATGGTACTAGTAGGTAGTGGGGCCTATGATGGCTTATCACCCCTTCAGTCTTCATCTCTCTGCCTTCTACCACCTACTTATATCCTATTCACCTTGCCAAGGTTTTTGGCTTGTTGTGGATCTAGCAACTGCCTCTCTTGTCTTCCAACCTCTGGTTCTTGGGACTTGAGCTAGCAACTTGTCTGTCCATCTTGAGCTTCATTGATCTTCACAGCCTGCAAGTGAAAGTCCTGCTCCCTAACCTGGTGCTCTAGGGTTCACCACTCCTTGCAGCTACATGAATCAGGAGAAATTCTGCCATCTTTCCTGCCGTGTTGGGATCTGTCAACCTTCAGAGACTGTGAGTGGAGGTCCTGCTGATCAAACGACTGACCTTTGGTTCTGTGGCTGTGTGAATTGGGAGACACCTCTACCCTCATCTGGGATTTGGAGTGTTTCAGCCTCTACAATTGTGTGAGCTATTTCCTTGAAAAAGAATCTCTCTCTATTTCTATGATTTACTGGTTTTGCTTCTCTAGAGAACCCAGCCTAAGACACTAACTAAAATAGACATATTTACAAGAATGATCAAAGAAAAAAAGAGTAGCTCCTAAGCCTCATGAACAACCAAACATCTCATGGGACTTGGCTCTTTTTGTTTGGAGGTTTAGGGTCCTGACTTATGGGACCTCCCAATTACTTGACCTAATATTGTTTAGTGCTGCTGTTCTACCTCCTAGTTCCTTGAATAGGGCCTGGAGTCTTAAAAGCTTGCAAGTGGCCATCCAAGGTACAACAATTAGTTGCTACTCACCTGGAGCAACAGAGGAAGAAAGAGAAACAGGAAAGGAAGAAATAGAATATGTTGCTAGAATCCTCTAAGAAGAACTGCCTTCTTTGCCATGAGGCCAGAACTGGATGGTGTCTGTCTACTACTACTGAACATTTTGATGAAAGACTTCTCCCAATCAAAAGGGGGAAAATGCAGACCATAATTTCAAATTTTGATGGAATTCATACTTTCTGGAGCTATGGAAACAGGATGCACCACTAAAATTATTGCCCTGAAATATACTGTTTAAAACTTAAACCAAATTATCCCCTGAAGTCTTCTTAAAACTAAACAATAGTTTAGCTTAGTTATGAATGAGTATCTGCCTTGAGCATTGTACTCACTTAAAACCTAACTATTGGGATCAAACTGACAACAGAAACTTGAAGGATTACATAGGAAGTTTGGGGGGCAGTGATTTGATGTTAACAAGGAGGAATAACTCAAAAAAGAATGGGGATAATGTTTACACAGCCGAAAGAATGTTGTCACTGTCACAGAACTGTATGTAGAAATTGTTGAATTGGCGTATATTCTACTGTGTGCATTCTCAACAATCGCCAAGCCAAGTGCCTTCGAGTCGGATCCGACTCTTCTCAACAATAATAAAAACAAAATAAATTGTTTTTAAAAAAGGCTATACCACCCTACTGGCAGGAAGTCTCCACAGCACTCAGTTCAGTGTCTTACACATGTAGACCGATACTATCTATTCTTAATTATCATGTGAGAAAGCATATTAATATGATTAAATAGTTAATAACAACCAAATTTTTACCAGCCACGTTAACCTATAAACTGTCTTTGCCATCTCTAGGTCTATCTCTGAAATGGGACTAATGTATGTTTGAAAAGTCAGCTATGTGGAGATTATTATGCCTTATCATTGTAAGAGAAAATTTTATTTCTTGTAAAAAATAGATACTAGGTAGGATTCTTTAAGATACAGATGACATATATTCAATGCAAATTTAAGAAAAAGTGGGAAAAGGATACAGGACCATGTGGATCTAGGGATCAATGGGATACTCTCTCTCCAAATGGGCCTTCTCAGTAGACACACACACACACACACACACACACACACACACACACACACACACACACACACACACACACACACACAGCAGTCATGGTAATAGGGGTGGGGAAGGCTGATTGGCCAGTTCCAGTCACATGTTGTCTTCTGGTAGAGGTGACAGAGGAAAGCCTAAAGAAGTAAAGCTTTTCCTAAAATACCAGAAGCCTGAGGGCTTCAAACCTGAACAATTATAGCCTTGTTAAAAGCAGCAGAAGCCTGGAAGCCTGGCACAAGAGAAACCCCCACACAAGTGCTTCGTGTGAGCAGTTCGATCCCAGAGAAAGAAGAGCCCCTCCTCTCAACTTACGAATTTGCTTATCTCTAGCTTTGTAACCATGTTAACACCAGTTAGAAGATAAAATGATAAGTTCTGAAACTGCTATGCCAATGAAATTGCAAAATGAAAACCCACAAACCTGTAGTTGCCAACTGGAAGAATGTATGAAAATTCCTTTGTTTGCTTCTTTGAGAAAACGTATAAATAGGTATGTTTGATAACAGAACAGGGTGCATGGCTGGTTTTCGGACTTCAGTGTGACCGCAGCCCTGCCGGCAATCAATCCCTTTCCTCTTAAAAGACAAAATGGTGTTTTAGGTGTTTACTGCTCCGAGGCCCGAACTTGTCTTTTTCCTGCAGCGGAAGAAGTACCTTATCTGGCAGCAGTACATGGAGTAGGGAGGGGAAAATAAAATACACCAATGCCGGGAAAAAAAAAATACACCAATGCCTACCCTGGTGCAAGCCTGATCCAAGGATCTGTGTGTCAGCATGCACAATACTTCCCCTAATGTCAGAATGGGGAATAATGCAGCATGGTTATTGTTAGGCTGAAACCAAAGCCCCCTGCCGCAACCACTCCCGGAGCAGCCTGGGTCAAAATGTTTTATCTGCCAGCTATTCCGGAAATTCCATTCAAATGAGACGAGCTGCCCGGACGACTAGCTATCACTTCTTTCCCACAGGCTCAACTCCACTGAAATGAAACCCTCTTATGTTAATTAAGTAACTTTGACTGTCCACAACCCCATAGGCTACTTGTCCCGGACACCGTTCTCATCCTCACTGGCGCTGCTTTCAGCACTGTCCTCAATACAGTCTGCCCGCCCCCTTTATAAGCCCTCAACCCCCGAGCCAGCGCGGGGTTTTGCAGGCTCCCTCCAGGGAACTCTGTAAAGTCCCCCGGGAGGCAAATAAACTTTTCCTTTTCTTTGTCCTCCTCTCTCTGGTTTTTCCTCTACATACTTTCGATTAAACGAAATCCATTGCATCCAAAAATCTCTAACAGTTATTGCTTTCAAATCACTTTGAAATGTTTACAAAGAAAAAATAAATTCAGAGCTTTTTAAGATAATTAGTGCCCAAAGAGGTGTCAATAGAATGCCAATTTGATGGACAAGAAATTTCCTAAATGGAACAAATACTAAAGTTCTCACTCTTTAAACAATTGGTCTTCCAACTGCTGATATGGAAAGGGTGAGCTAGCATCCAAATAACGCTAACACGAACAGAGAATTAGAAGTGAGAAAGTAGAAATGGCAAAACATGCTTCTGTCTACCCTACATCTCCCAGGGGGGAAAACAATCATGGAACTAAGTAATCCAGAAGAAAGGCAGCCTCTCCAGGGTTTGATTATATTAGAAAGAACAAGCAATGTGCCAGGTGTCCACAGAAAGCAGTGAAGTGCGGGGGTGGGGGTGGGGGTCCCCATGGCACAGTAAGGTGAAATGAGGTGGGTCCCCAAGACACAGTGAGATGAAATGCAGTGGTCTCCAGGAAGCAGTGAGGTGACGTTAAGTGTTACAGTCCCCAGGGAGCCATGAGATGAGGTGAAGGGCAATGATTCCGAGGGTATAGAAAGAAGACAGGAGGTTGTCCAGGATGGTGGGATGGTGCTATGATGATGGCAGGGCCAGGGACAACATGACATTAGAGGCCTGACGAAGCCTCATTTTGGAGGAGCCACTGGTTGGTGGTTATCCAGTGTCACTGAAACAAATTGTCATCAGTCAGCCCCTCCACTTTCACATACAGTATCCTCACGCAGAAGTCACAGTCACCCAAAACATCAGTTGTTACCACCACCAGATTCCAAATCTGGATTAAGCCTGTTTATCAGAAAATAGTGATTTGCTTTACTAGCTAGATTTAACCCCTTGAATACGCATGCCTCCTGGGAGGATATGTGGTTTGGGAAATTGAAGAAAAATGAAAACATTATAGGAAATACAGAATCATGGGAAATACATCACCGATGTCACAGGACACTGACAGTGAATCTGTTTCTTGGGTCAGCTTTTATTCATAAGAGACTGGCTTCTCTACACCCCATGAAATAAATGCCAAATAAACGAAGAATGTCATTTCAAAGGGACACTATATTATTACCTCTCTGTTTTCCCCAGGCCTGAACATACCTCAGTCCTTCCATCAGAACACAGTCAAGAATAAAACTTATGGGCCATGTGGTATAAGTCAAGAGACGCTTTTCCTAGGTCAGGCTTCCCAGAAGCTGCCTTCAAAGACAGGACAGGTGAGAAGTAATTCATTAAGGACAGACCCTCAGGAAAAACACATCAGGAGTGGGGAGCAGGACAGGAGAAAAGGTGTCAAGCAAGTAGCGAGTTCAGAGAAAGACAGACAGACCTTGGCTTCCACCTCACCCCCTACTTTCCCCACTCCCTGGGGGTTCTGAAGAGAAAATTCAATCTCAGAGGGCTTCCTGGCTCCAGGTAAATGTGCTGGCCTCATCTATTCCATAATCAGCAAATGCCTGGGACTTCAGGTAGAGTGGCCCAGGATAGATGGACCCTGATGACATCTGTCTTTTGCTGGCAGGCAGAGCAGCTCCAGGAACCCAGGGCACAGGGAAGAAGAGTCACAAGTACAGGCCATGGTGCCTAAGGCAAATGACGCCAGGAGCCAGGAACCATGAAGGGATGACGAGCGAATGGTGGGAGTACCAGCCCTGCTCATGACAGGCAACTACTGGTTTAGCAAACACACATGTTCCAAATGTGGAGTTTAGGTTAGGTCAAAAGATGCATGAACTGGATCTCCTTCCCACTGCTACACTAAAGTCACTGGGTAAAAGGAGACAGAAAAAAAGGAAGCAACAACCCCAGACTCAGACCCATCTCCCAGCCCAGAATCCCCAGGTTAAGTTCTCCTTGGCTGTATAACAAACAGCTCTCTTGCTGCAGACAGTCCTCCACACGTAGCCCTGAGATCCAGTCTCTTTGGAAAGACTGTCGAGGGAAGGATTAGGCTCTGGAGTGAGGACTGCATTAAACTATTAGATACTGTGAGCTGTGGTCCATGCAACCCAAATACAGTAGAACAAAGTGTTGCCCAGTCCTACATCATCCTCATAACTGTTGACATATCTGAGTCCATCACTGTGGTTATTTTGCCAGTCCATCTCACTCAGAGTTTCTCACATCCTTGCTGGCCCTCAACTTCACTATACATACTGTCCTCCTCAAGAAATTGATCCATCCTGAGGACATGTCCAAAGCAAATGAGTCTCAAACAATAATCTGTTGTGATTCAAAAGTTTGTGAACATTGGCTGATTTTTGCAAATAGATCCCTAGGCCTTGCTTCCTAATCTATCTTAAGTCTGGAAGCTCCGCTGAAGCCTGTCAACCATTCATGATCCTGTTAGTCTTCGAAGCACCATGGATGTAGCTTCTAGCATCACAACAACATACAAGCCACCACCGTCTGAAAAATTGACAGGTGAAGTGGTGATAAAGTATCTGTTGTCACATGCCGTCAAGTTAATTCTCACTCATAGCAACACTATATGACAAAGGAGAACTGCCCTAAAGAGGTTCCTAGGCTATAATCTTTAAGGATGCTGATGACCAGGTCTTTTCTATCGCGGAACAGCTGGTAGGTTCAAAACATCAAACTTTCAGCTAGTAGGTTAATGTTTAACAATTTTATCGCCAGGCCTCTTTGGTAAAGCATCTAGTCCTTAGAAAACATTGTTATGATTTTCATTCTTATCTTATTCATTTGTCCTGGGAAAGAAGGCCCTCGTATGCCAGTTTTGCTATACTGGATCAATGAGGAAATACGACTGTACCCGGTGCCTCTGGGCTGGTTCTTCTGGATTCTAGCAGAGAACTACAACATGCTGGCCTCTATGTTCAAACCCCTTGCCCTGCTCCAGGTCTCTCTGTAAGGCCCAGACCTCCACTGTTGTCTGTTCCCTGGCTTCCCCCACAGACCTGGAGTCAGCATCCACACCTCCAACGCTCTTCACCCAGGGATGATAATTATCATCCCTGATGATAATGATTATTTAGATCATTATCCCTCTGATTCTTTCTTCTGTTCCTTCAGATCAGCTCCATTTTGTTGCCTGCAGAGGCCTGGTCTATCTCTTCATGTGCAACTAAACCTACAAACTATCGGCACATTTCCTAGAACCATAGAATAATAAAACCTCATATGAAAAAATATAGTTAGAATTTCATAAGCTTCTAGAGCTTACATTTTGGCCCAGGTAAAACTGACTTAAAACTATAAATAGTATAGGTTAAGTCAGAAGCCTTGTTAGCACAGTGGTTAAGTGCTGGGGGTTGTCCTGGATTCTAGCACAATGGTTCAAACCCATTAGTCACTCCACGGAAGAAAGATGTAGTAGTCTGCTTCCATAAAGATTACAGTCTTGAAATCCCTGTGGTGTAGTTCTAGTTTGTCCTGTAGAATCACTATGAGTCTGAACTGGTTTCACAGTAATGAATTTGGTTCTGATATAGGTTAAGTCATGCTGTAGAAACAAACAGCCCCCAAAATATCAGAGGTTTAGCACAAAAGGAATAAATTTTCTGCTCACTCAAGATCTGCTGCACATCCAGACAGTGCTTCAGGTGACTGTCCACTGTGTAGCAGCCCAATGATTCAGGGTGTAATTTCTATAGCTATGCCACCTCTACACAAGGCCTCCATGGCTGCAGTGGATGGAAAAGACAAGCAGGGCCAAGCAAGGGTTTCACGTGCCTTGGCCTGAAAGGACCCACATAACTTCCACCTATATTACACTGACATTCAGCTAACCGCAGAAGGGCTAATATATGTAGTCCTGACCCTCAGGAAGAAAAGAAGACTTGGATGCTGACGAACACTTGTAACATCAACACCACCATGGCATAAAACGTTACACAGAATCTAGAACTAGGTACTTCTCTGACTTAAAGGGGAAGGTAGCAAATCCTTACTGAGTCCTTGAAGGACCATTCTTATCCCTTGTTTTCTATGGAATAGAGGATGAGACACAACAACCTTAGTCCATAATCACCTACAAATTCCACACCTCCTAACTGTTACAGGACTCCTAGTTGTCAAGGACAGGCTGGTAACTCATTTCAGATGAATTCCATGCTCCAGGACTGACTCGCTAAATTTTTAAAAGACCAGCAAATGTGATGAAATTGTCTACCATCACGGGCCTTGGCCAAAATACTATGCAATGTGAGTGCACATTAAACTTAAATGTTGACTCAGGATGAGAAATAGAATATTGCAGCATATGTCTGTTTTGAAAAGCCTCTGAAGTCCTCATTTGTGCTAACGAAAGTTTAAAAATTCATCTGATCTTAGAAAATGTCAGAGGAAAGAGCCTGATAACAAGGGTCAGGATGTTAAATAAAGAGAAAGAACTTAACCCTCATTCATTAATACCATGATGAAGTGACCTTTAAACTAAATCAAAGTCACATCGTTGAAGAAAGAGAGCTCATTAGGATAGCTTCCTTCCACCCACAGTCTCTTACTCTACTCATGTGCTGCTTCCCAGCCTGAGTAATGTCTCCCTCTTTCCACCCTCCTTTTGCTGGCAGGGTATGGTCCACAGAAAGTAGACCAGTAGGGCAGACTGAGCCCTTCGGTAATAAATACTTACTCTCAACCCTCCTGAGGCCTCTCTATTGCTGGGGAGAACTTAGATTTTGTGAGGTCCGTTAGCTATGCTCTTCTTTCATCTTCTTCAGCCCTAAAACCACCCTCAGAAACCTCTACTTGCACATAACTTCCTTTTTGCTGTTTCGTAGAGACAACAGCTATCCAACTTGAACTTCTTCCCTCTCTTCAGTGAGCATCTGTTTTTCTTGCTCCTGTGCCTACCCCAGCCAAGGCTACCCTGTCACCAACGCCAGGGACCCCAAACTACATGTATCCAAGTCCTGAAATTCCAGTGGTTTCTACACACCTCCCAAGGGTATCACAGCTATACCTCAGACTCCACAGGTCCAAGTCCAAACCCATCACCTTCCTCACAGTGAGCTGTTCCTCTTGACATCCTGCTTCTGATAAAGTGTCACCATTTCCTGCTCACTCTCACCCTCAAATCTTACTCCTCCTCAGCCCACCTGTTGCCAAGTCCCATCCATTTAATCAGTGTCCCGTCATTCTGTACCCTCCCACTCAACTTCTCCTTAGCCCATGGCTTGCTATGTTGTGGAGAGTGCTATAAGGTCAGACATCTAAGTCCACAAACTCATCACAGAGAAAGTACTACATACCTTGTTGCTGAACATCACTATCGTCACCTTTGGAGTACTCCCCACGGGAAGCTATGCACTGACACTAGCACCTAGTCTACTCTTCAAAGTGCTTTTTCTAGGATGAGTTTGTGAACTTAATTGTCAGACCTCATAATGATGCCGGCTCTGATGGCCATTCTAGAAAAAGAGTTCCAAAATTGCTCTGAAGGGTGCACTAGGCACCAGCATCAATGCACAGCTTCCGTAAGGGAGTACTTTGAACATGACTATAGTGCCATTCAGCAATGAGGTATGTAGTACTTTTTCTAGAATAGTTTGTGAACTTAATTGTCACATCTCATATGTGGTCTCCAGGACTCCAGTCTCAGCTTCTTCCCAGATTGATGCCAGACAAATTTCTCCAAAGTATTGCTCAAGCAAAACTTCCGATCTAATACCTCCTGCTAGGTCCTGATGAGTTATAGATAAAGCCAGACACCCCAGTACGGAACTCAATGTTTATTCACAACTGGATTGCACTCCATCATGGGCAAGGCCCTTCACGCATCCACTCCCAGATGCATCCAGAACCTTTCTGCCTTCACTGAAGCATTCATCTGTGCTTTGCCCCTTTCCCGAAAACGATCACCAACATTTCCTCACTGTGTGACAAAAGCTCGGGCCCTTCCTGACTCAAATGCTGACTGCTCTCTCAAAACTTCTGTGGGCCCCATAGCACTGGTGCACACACCCTGTTACGGCACCAAGCCTCACATGATTTTGTGGACATTTCTTTCACCCTTGTCCATAACTCAGTAGCTCCGGGGGGACAGGGATGTGTCCTCATAATCATGCTTTGAATAGGCTAAACACACACGCACGCGCATCACCCCCTCACACTCCACAACTCTACACACAGCCTGTATACCTACACATAAATGCACACCTCACGTATATACACCACACACACATGTACACCACTACCACTACCTCACAGCCTCTTGGTCCCTCACATGGATAAGAAAAAAGCAATGTATGTCCACAGAGGAAAGAAACAGCTAACTGGGGAATAAGTCAGCACTGAGGGTGAATTTAGCAGAGTTAGTAAAATGTTCTCTTGAGCTGCGCTGTTTAGGACTGAACACACGGTTATCAAGCACTTAAACCAGGGCTACTCCAAAGTGAGAAATGCTGTACACATAAAACACTTACTGGGTACTGAAGTGTGAAAAAAGAACCAAAAATATCTCATTAATGTTTTTATTTGTCTTCCTATTGAAATGATGGTATTGTAGATGGACTGTGTTAAATAAGGGAAACTTATAGTGGGTTAAGTGCTGTGTTTGCTAACCAAAAGCTTGGCAGTTCAAATCTGCCAGGTGCTCCTTGGAAACTCTACAACGCAGTTCTATCCTGACCGCTAGGGTCTCTACGAGTCAGGCTCGACTTGACGGCGGTGGGTGGGGTGTTAAATATAGTATTAAAAGTAATGTATTTTGATCAAAGATTCCATAGGAGAATCCTGATGAAAAGGGGAAAAAATGCAGAACTGAATTTCAGATTCTCATGGACTGTAGATTTTCCAGAGCTATGAAGGGTGAACAATCCCCTGAAACTATTATCCTGAAATAATCTTTAAATCTTACAAAAAATATTCCCTATAGTCATAAAAAAAAAATGTAATGTCACCTGATTCTTTTTACTTATTTCTAATATGGCTAGTAGGATATGTAAAATTACATGTGTGGCTTAACTGTATTTCTGCTAGCTATTGGCTGGATGCCTGTTGTGGGAGCACAGCCAGGCCTTTTCATTTCCACAATGTCTGTGGCAGCACTACAGCAGTAGAGCTGAGTCATTGTGGCAAAGGCTACATGGCCTGGAAAGTTGAAAACATTTACTCCCTGGCTTCTTAAGAAAATGCTTGCTGACCTCTACTCTACTCTACAGCTGTACTGTGTGGGTTAAGTTGTAAGTGTGCACTTGGTTTGGAGTATAGTAAAGCTTCATCTCATCGTAATATATCAGAAGGCTGAGATTAATTTAATTGTATGTGACTCAAAACTCTCTGTAGAAAAAATGTTTAAGTATACTTGAACTCCTTTAGTAATTGAAAAGTATTTTTCCTTGACAGCTCTACTGTCAACAGCAATAATAATGTAATTACTAATTTTGGTTACAGAAATGCAGGGTCTTGGGTAGAATTGAACTCTAACTTTGGGAAGGTTTTATTTTATCCTTCTTAACATTTGTCTTTACAGGAAAGAGAACTGGCAGTTAGTGGCCCCTACTATGTGCCGGTGGCACAATGATTAAAAGCCACACTACTAACCAAAAGGTCAGTGGTTCAAATCCACCAGTAGCTCGGTGAAAATCCTATGGGGCAATTATACTCTGTCCTATAGGGTAGCTGTAAGTAGAAGTGACTCAAGGGCAACTGGTTTGGTTTGGTGGGGTATTGTGTTTTTGTTCTGTTTTTATTTTTACTGTGTGCTGGACCTGAGCCAGGTGGTATGCGCGTGTTCTTGTACTTTACTTGATTTCCGTCTTTGAAGTTGAGTGGGTTTGACTTAATCTAGATTTTTATCATAAAGTAATGTTGTTTTTGTTGTGGCAGCGGTTGTTAGCTGCCATCAGTCAGCCCCTAATTTATGGCAACCCCATGTACAACAGAACAAAACACTGTTCAGTCCTATATCATCCCATGATTGGTTGTAGACAGGACCATTGTGATCCTTAGGGTTCTCCCTGGTTGATTTTCACGAGTAGACTTCCTAGTCCATCTTAGTCTGGATGCTCTGCTAAAACCCGTTAAGCATCGCAGCAACAAACAAGCCTCCAATGACAGATGGGTGGTAACTGTGAATGAGATGCAGTGGCCAAGAATCAACTTGGGTCTCCAGCGTGGGAGGCAAGACTTCAACCACTGAACCACTACTGCCCTTGATATAAAGAACACAAGTAATGTGAGTTATGTTATTAGTTCAATAAGAGGAAAAAACGAAATGCATGCAAATTGAAAAACATTTTGCTCAAAAACAGCTGGAATATACAAGAAATCAAGGAAGGAATAAAGAAATTCATAGAATCAAACGAGAATGAAAACACATTCCACCAGAATCTACGGCACACAGCAAAGCAGTACTCAGAGGTCAATTTTTGCCCATAAACACACACATCCAGACAGAAGAAAGGGCCTGCATCAAAGAATAAACTCCGCAACGGGAACAAGTGGAAAGAGAGCAGCAGAAGGATGCCTCAGGCACCAGAAAAACGCAAATACTAAAAGTTAGAGCAGAACTAAAGGAAATAAAACTTAAACCAAACCCAGTCCTGCTGAGTCGATTCCAACTCATAGTGATCCTATAGGACAGAGTAGAACTGCTCCATAGAGTTTCCACGGAGCGCCTGGTGGACTCCAGCTGCCTACCTTTTGGTTAGTAGACAAAGCACTTAGCCATTATCCCACCAGGGTTTCCAAATGAAATTAGGAATAGAAAAATGACTGAAAGAGTTAACAAGACCAAAAGCTATTTTTTTGAAAAGATGAACAAAATTGATAAAGCACTGGCCAAACCAACAAAATGAAAACAGGAGAGGAAGCAAATAATTTGAATAAGAAATGAGATGGGCAGTATCACAAAAGACCCAAATGAAATAAAAAGAATCCTAACAGAATACTATGAAACATTGCATTCTTGATAAATTCAAAAACCTAGAGGTAATGGACACATTTCTAGAAACACATCAAAACTGCCACAAACAGAAGTGGAACGGCTAAAGAAATGCATCCCAACAGAAGAGACCAAAAAGGTAATTTAAAAACTCCCAACTAAAAGAAGCCCTGACCTGGAGGGCTTCACCGGAGATCTCTAACAGACTTTCAGAGAAAAGTTAATACCACTATTACTAAAGGTATTCCAGAGCACAAAAAAGGGTGGAATTCTCCTAAATTCATTCTGTGACGCCAGTGTAACCATGATAAGAAAACCAGGTAAAGACAGCAAAAAAAGGAAAATTACAGACCAATCTCTCTCATGAACTTAGGTGGAAAAAGCTTTATCAAAATTATAGCCAGCAGAATTCAACAACATATCGAAAAATAAATTTTAAAAAATCACCATGACCAAATGAGATTCATGCAAAGGATGCAGGGATTTTTCAACATGAGAAGAACAATTAATGTGATCAATGACATAAATAAAACAAAAGAACTACTTGATTTTATCAATTGATGCAGAAAAGGCATTTGACAAAATCCAACACCCATTCATGTTAAAAACTTGGCAATATAAGAAGGAAAATTCCTCAACATAATAAGGGGCATCTATGCAAACCCAACAGCCAACATCATCCTGAATGGAAAGACTCTGAAAGCATCCCCCTTGAGAACAGGAACCAGACAAGGATGCCCATTGTCAGTACTCTTATTCATCATTGTCCTGGAATTTCTAGCCAGAACAGCAAGGCAAGATAAAGAAATAAAGGACATCCGAATTGGTAAGGAAGAAATAAAAGTACCTCTATATGCAGATGATATCATCTTATACACAGAAAACCCTAAGGAATCCACAAAAAAAAGAAAAAACTACTGGAAGTAAGAGATGAGTTCAGCAAAGCGTCGTCAGGATAGAAGTTAAACATACATAAACCAGTTGGATTCCTTTACCCAACAAGGAAACCATCAAAGAGGAAATCACCAAATCATTACCATTTACTATAGTGAAGACAGGATTCCTAGGAATAAATCTAACCAGAAACATAAAAGTTCTATACAAAGAAAATTACAAGACTACCGCAAGAAATCAAAACAGCCCTACATAACTGGAGAAAACTACCTTGTTCATTGACAGGTAGACTAACATCATGAAAATGTCTATTCCACCCAAAGTAATGTACAGTTACAACACAATTCCATTACAAATTCCAGTGGCATTTTTTAATGAGACGGAGAAACAAGTCATGAACTTCACACAGAAAGGAAAGAAGCCTTGGATACGTAAGGCATTACTGAAGCAGAACAACAAAGTGGGAGGCTTCGCTCTACCTCACTTTAGAAACTATTACATTGCAACGGTGGTCAAAACAGCCTGGTACTGACACAAAAACGGATACATAGATCAATGAAATAGATTTGACAATCAGCCTATAACATCATCCACCTTGAGCAGCTGGTATTTGACAAAGGTCCATAGTCCGTAATCTGGGGAGAAGACAGTCTGTTTATTGGATGGTATTGGCATAACTAGATGGCCATCTGCAAAAAAAAAAAGAAAGAAAGAAAGAAGATCCATATCTCACACCATGTGCAGAAACTATCTCTAAATGTGTCAAAAACCTATATATAAAATCTAAAACAGTAAAGATCATGAAAGAAAAAATAAGGACAATGCTGGTAGCCCTAATACACAGCATTAACAGACTATAAAATATTAGTAACAGTGTTATAGGAAATCAACTGACACCGAAGGAGAGAAGAATCATCCGTTCGTTATAGTAACACCAGCGGGCCTGCGGGGGCTCACAGGCCTCCAACAACTGGCCCCGAAGAGGAAGTTAAGCAGGCTTTTATGGGTTGGGGTCTTCCGGGTCGGGTGCAGTAGGGTGTGCTTGGTGCTGAGTGCAGCAAAGGGGCTGATGCTGAGTGCAGGAAGGGGACTGAGTGCTGAGTGCTGAGTGCGGCAAGAGGAAGTAGCTTGGTGGCTGGGAGTGTAGCAAGGGACAAGGTATATTTGGTGCTGGGGGCAGCAAGGGGCGAATTTCCCAGAATGAGGCGGGGCGAATGGAGCAGGAATGGTGTTCAGCCTGGCTTCTCCTTCAACAATGCACAAATCCGGAAGAGAAAATAGATAACTGGGAACTCTTAAAAATCAAACACTTCTGCTCATCCAGAGACTTCACCAAAAGATTTTGTCAAAAGGCTGTCTACAGAGTGGGAAAGAAATTTGGGCTATCACAAATCCGATCTGTGTCAAATCTCCACCAACCTACAAGATACTGCATAACCTCAACAAGAAAAAGACAAATAACCTAATTAAAGAATGGGCAAAGGATATGAACAGGCGCTTCACCAAAGAAGACATACAGGCAGCTAACAGATGCGTGAGGAAATGCTTACAATCATTAGCCATCAGAAAAATCCAAATCTAGTCTACAATAAGATACCACCCCACCTCAACATGGCTGGCATTAATCCAAGAAACATAGAATAGTAAATGTTTGACAGGTTGTGAGAGATTGAAACTCTCCTACATTGCTGCTGAAAATATAAAACGGTATACCATTTTTGAAATCAATTTGATACTTTCTTAAAAAGCTAGAACTAGAAATATCACATGACCCAGCAATCCCACTTCTTGGAAAATATATCCCAGAGAAATAAGAGCTGTCAGATGAATAGATAGGAGGTCCAACAATTAAGTCTACAAACTTAGTTGTTCTAAGTGCTACATACGTCATTGACCATCACTATGGTCACCTTTGAAGTACTCTGCTTGGGAAGCTATGCACATATGCCAATGCCTAGTTCACCTTTCAAAGCAATTTTGGAACTCTTTCTGGAATGGCTGTTGCACACGGTGGCACAGTGGCAAGTTTGCAAACTTAATTGTCTAGTGGTCTTTGAGGGAGTTCTTAACCAATAAACAAATAACCATATTGGAACACTGTACCTACTTACCTGATCTGGCTCCCAGTGACTTTTTTCTTTACCCAAAGATAAAGAAAATATTGAAACAAGGACATTTTGATGATATTCAGGACATCAAGGGTAATACAATGAGAGCTGTGATGGTTATTCTAGAAAGAGTTCCAAAATTGCTTTGAAGGGTGGACTAGGCCTTGGCACTGGTGCATAGCTTCCCAAAGGGAGTACTTCAAAGGTGACCATAGCAATATTCAGCAATGAGTTATGTAGCACTTTTTCTAGGATGAGTTTACAAACTTAATTGTCAGTCCGCATATATGCATGCACATTAATGTTGATTGCAGCACTGTCCACAACAGCTAAAAAGATGGAATCAATCCAGGTGCCCATCAACAGATGAATGGGTTAAAAAGTATGGCATATTCACACACTGGAATACTATATGATGATAAAGAACAACGATGATTTTATGAAATACAACATGGAGTCTTCTGGAAGGCATTACGCTGAGTGGAATTATTCAGATGCAAAAGGACAAATTTTGTGTGAAACTATTATTATGAGGATTTAAGAAAAGGTTTAAGCACAAAAGAAAATAGTCTTTGATGGTTACAAAGCTGGGGAGGGAGGGAAAGATTTTCCTAATATTTACAGATTAGAGGTTTTTCTAATATTTACAGACTGCATAACCAAAAAGCCATAAATTCACTGCTGTCAAGTTGATTTCAACTCATAGCAACCCTATAGGCCAGAGTGGAATGGCTCCATAGAGTTTCTAGGGAATGCCTGGAAGATTTGAACTGTTGACTTTTTGGTTAGCAGACATAGCACTGAACCACTACATCACCAGGATTTCCTACAGATAGGACAGTGGATAGGAATTGGGTTAGGTGAAGGGAGTGACAGCACACAGTAGAAGGGGGTTAGTACAACTGGATTACACCAAAAGCTAAAGGGTTTTCTAAATACAACCTAACATTTTGAAGGTCAGAGTAGCAGGGATAGGAGTTTGGGGGACACAGTTTCAGGGGACATCTAGGTCAACTGACATAACTGTTGTTGTTAAGTGCTGTTGACTTTGTTCTGACTCATAGCAGCCCTATGAACAATGGAACAAAACACTGCCTCGTCTTGCACCACGTCCACAATCATTTTTATGCTTAAGCCCACTGTTGCGACCACTGTCTCAGTTCATCTTCCTCTTTTTCACTGACTGTGGTGGTCAGGATTATGGTGGTCAGCTTGGCTACTCCATGTTTGGCTACTGTATTAAGTGGCAGGGTAGGGCTTGTGGTGGCTTCCTACCCCTCAGGCCTCTTCTCTTCACCTTCTACCACCTACTGCTGGTCTGCTTATGTAGCCAGAAGCTCCTTCTCTCTTCTGGCGTCTTGATTCCTGGACTTGGATTCATTAACTTTTACTGCTGGTGCTTGAGAGTCCTGTTCCCTGACCTGCTGATCCTGGGTTCGCCAGCCTCTGCAGCTCTGTCTCACCACCAGCTTGGGATCCACCGACCTACACAACCGATACTCTAGAACTCTGGTCTCTGACCTGCTCACCTTGGGTTCACCAGCTCCCATGGTCACGTGAAGCTTGTGCCGGGACTTGGGACATTCAGTTTCTGCAGTTATGTGAGCCGTTTCTTATGTATACACACACACACACACACACACACACACACACATCTTTCCTTGTACTTTATATTTATAAATCTTTCCTTGTACATACACATGTTCCTGGTTTTGCTTCCCTAGAAAACCCAACCTAAGGCAATTTGGTACCAGGAGTGGTTCTAGGGAAACAAAACTGTAAAAATGAACCCTTTCAAGTGGTTCTGGAGTCTGGCTAATAGTAACACTGTTGATAACCCTGTTCCTACCAGTAAAGAGTGTCGTGCTAGTACATGGGCTGAGGTGGCAGTATACATCCACAAAATAGCACCACCAATAGAGCAGATATTGGTGAAAGGTGATGCTCAGGGTGAAAACATGTGCCATAACTTTTTGAAGTTATGTGAGGATGATAAGTATAAGGAAGTTGGTTGGCTGGTCCTACTTGCGTTAGATAAACTGATGAAAGAAAGAGACGAGTTCAGGGCTTTGGAATCAAAGCTTCTACTTGTGAGTTAAAAGAAAACCTCATTACCTCTAACAGCAGAGCAGGTACTGTCGAAAGCCAAACCAGATGCTTATCATGAGAGTGGCGGAATTGCAACGCCAGCTCAATTGCCAATCTCGAGAAGTATCGGAAATTAAAGTGAGGGCATTAATTGGGGAAAAAAGTGGGACCTTGAAACTTGGAATGGAGACACATGGGCAGACGATAAGGAAGCTGGGGACACTAAGCCCCTAACGTCCAGTGAATCACACCTGCCAGCAGACCAACACCCATGTGAAGGGATTACTTAGGTTTGTCTGCTAAACTGCCCTACCCAGGAAAGCCATTATCCCCTCCCCTCCAATCTAATAATATTCACTGTAGCACAGCTGCCTCTAAAGAGCCCCAGCCTGAGTCACTGCCTAAGGCAGATGCTTTATGACAACATGCTGAAGGTTCTAAAAACACTTCTGCACTACTGATTTTGGCTTCTAGACCTGTAACTAAACTTAAGTCCAAGCAAGCCCCAACGGGTGAAGTACAAAGTGTGACCCAGGAGGAGATACTCTGTACTCCAAAGGAACTACTTGACTTTTCTAATACATACAAACAGAAACCTGGGGAATATGCATGGGAATGGCTGCTAAGGGTGTGGGATAATTGTGCAAGGAACATAAAGTTGGATCGGTCTGAATTTCTTGACATGCATCCCTGAGCACAGATTCTTTATTCACTATTTCAGCTTGAGAGGTTAGGAAAGGACCTAATAGTTTGGCTGGATTGCTGAAGCATGGATGATGTGGTGGCCTGCACTAAATCAAGTTGAATTGCCAGACCTGTCTTGGTGTACTGTAGAAGAGGGTATCCAAAGGCTTAGGGAAATTGGCACGCTAGAGTGGATTTATTTGGTTAGACCTCCAAATCCACACACAGAATGTCCAGAGGACACAATTTTTACTACAACTGTTCTACCCTGGCCCCTAGGGTCGCCATAAGTCGGATCCAACTCGATGGCACTTGGCGTGGGCGTGAGAAACAAATTGTGAAGGGAGCTCCAGGATCCTTGAAGACTGCTGTGATTGCCATTTTATGTAAATTAGATATGACAGTGGGAGCTGCCCTAATTGAATTAAGACATTCAACTACAATGGGGCTGACTGGACCCCGTGGTGGTAGGGGTCAGTGGCTGTACTCAATCAACAAAGAAAAGGTGGGCATGCTTACAGTAATGGACAGCAGAGGCAAAATAGTAATCGGAATAGTCCGACTCGAATGGACATATGGGATTGGTTGCTTAGTCATGGTGTCCCTAGGAGTGAAACAGATAATCAGCCTAGTAAATATTAAGTTGATCCGCATGAAAGGATGAATTCTAGTTCAGGTGAACAGTAGTCTAACTCAAATCACCAGAATAGAGAGTCACGGCCCCTCAACCAATTCCCAAACTTGAGCAAGTTTAAGGACCCACAATGCCTTGAATGAAGGGGAGGCCAGGTCCCTTTGAGGAAGAATTCTAATACCCTGCCAAAAATTTACACTGTTAATCTTTCTTCTACCCTTCCCCAAAGGTATCTATAGCCTTTTATGAGAGTGATTGTTCACTGGGGAAAAGGAAATAATCAGACTTTTCAGAGACTACTGGGTACTGGCTCTGAACTGACAGTAATTCCAGGAGACCCAAAATGTCACTGTGGCCCACCAGTCAGAGTGGGGTCATATGGAGGGCAGGTTATTAATGGAGCCTTGGCTCATGTTTGTCTCACAGTAGATCCCTGAGCTCATCCTGTAGTGATTTCCCCAGTTCTAGAATGCATAATTGGAATAGATACATTCAGCAATTGGCAGAACTCCTACTTTGAATCCCTGACAAATGGAGTGAGGGCTATTATGGTGGGAAGAGTCAAGTGGAAGCTGCTAGAACTGCCACTGCCTAGGAAAATAGTGAACCAAAAGCAATACTGCATTCCTGGAGGGATTGCAGAAATTACTGCCACCAGTAAGGACTTGAAGGATGTAGCGGTAGTGATCCCTACCACATCCGCTTTCAACTTGCCTATTTGGCCTGTGCAAAAAAACAGATGGATCTTGGAGAATCACAGTAGATTATCACAAAATTAACAAGGTGGCAACCCCCTTCATCAAGAAATGAATAAGGATATGAGGAAAAATGCATAATGACAAACTGAAAAGCTGCATTCAGTGGCAAGCATTAGAAATTCAAAAAATCAGTAATAAAATTACAGAATTAAACTACTCAACAGAAAGTCAAAGGAGCACATTTCAGGTAATAGAAGGGCAAACTAGTGATGCTAAAGATAAAACATTTTACATCTACATATTTGAGGAAAAATTGATAAAAGAATTAAAAAAAATCAATAAACACTAACAGGAAAAATCTATGAATGATCGGACTACCAGAACGGGGGTGGGGGGCAGGAGAGCATAACAGAAAATACAGAGAATTTTCGTGAGTTGCTGACAGAATACTTACCTGATATCATGAAAGATGAGAAGATACCTACCTAAGACATTCACTGAAATTCACACAAGGTAGATCCCAAAATAAATATATGAAGGCATAAAACTAAAGATAAGGCAACACTTTTAACAGTGCTAGCAATAAATGAAAAATATCTACAGAAGAGCACCTGTAAGACTAAACTGACTAGTCACTAGCAATCGTGCAGGCAAGAAGGCAATAGTATGACATATACAAAGCCTTGAAGGAAAATAATTTCCAGCTAAGAATTATATATCCATCAAAATTGTCTCTCAAATATGATGGTGAAATTAAGGTATTTCCAGGTAAACAAAAATTTAGAGAATTTGAAAAAAAAATTACATGAAATATTAAAGGGAGTCCCATGGTTAGAAAGTCAATAAAATCAGGTTACAACACAAGACCAGAACAGAGTAACTGGATATCAACCCGAATAGGGGGAGCCAAGAATAAACATAAGCAAAACACTGAAAATAGGGAAACAGAGATATCATTACATGTAAACATTGTAATAAAAAGAGGGGCCCAAAAGAAAATGCAGCTATAGATCTTTCATACTGAGAGGAAGTCAAGGCAATATAAAAAAATTAAAGACTGGTTTAAAGTCAGAAAAATAGGGGTGAATATTAAGGAAACCACAAACAAAACTATCAATCCTTTACATCAAAATAAAAATCAAGAAAAATAGGAAGTCTCCGCAAATGCCAAAACATCAACACTGAAAAAGATGAAAACACATAAATAGACTCAGCACAGAAAATTAAATGGAACAAAAGAATCGTCTACAACACATAAAAAAGACACCAGTAGAAGCAATCCATATGTCCATCAGCAGATGAATGGATAAACAAACTATGGTGTATTCACACAATGGAATACTAAGCAATGATAAAGAACAATGATAGTTTTAGGAAACATAACATGGAGTCATCTGGAAGACATTATGCTGAGTGAAATTAGTCAGTTACAAAAGGACAAATATCCTATGAGACCACTAAAAGGTTTAAACTCAGAATGAGATACTCTTTGATGGTTACAGAGGTGGGGAGGGAGAGAGAGGAATATTCACAGCTTAGATAGCAGATAGGAATTGGGTTAGATAAAAGAAATGACAACACACAGTAGAAGGGAGGTTAACACAACTGCACTACACCAAAAGCTGAAAGGTTTTCTAATTACAACCCAATATTTTGAAGGTCTGAGTAGCAGGGACAGACGTCTGGGGATCATGGTTTCAGGGGACACCTAGGCTAATTGGTATAACTAAGTTTTTTTAAAAAAAGAAAATGCTCTACACACCACTTTGATGAGTGGTAGCTGGGGTCTTAAAAGCTAGCAAGCTGCCAAGTAATCAGCATCCTTTGGTCCCAATCCACCTGGAACACAGGAGAATGAAGCACATCAAAGACATGGATACTATGAGTCCAAGAGACAGAAGAGGCCATACGAACCAGAGACTACATCAGATGAGACCAGAAGAACTAGATAGTGCCTGGCCACCATCAATGACTGCCCTGATAGGGAACACAATGTAAAGTCCCTGATCTAATGAGAGAAAACTGGTGTACAGAACTAGAAGTCTATAACAAGACCACACTTGATTATAAAATAGTACAACCACTGGAAGTTCACCTGAGCACATGGCCTCTGGACTCTCTGTTATCCCAGAGCTGAAACCAGTACTGAAGCCAACTCTTCAGATAAAGATTGGACTGGACTACAGGACATAGAGTGATACTGGTGAAGATCATGCTTCTTGGCTTAAACGTATACATGAGGCTGGCTGAGTTGGTCTTGTCCAGAGGCGAGATGCGAAGATGGAGGGGGACAGAAGTTGATTGAATGGATATGGGAAGTACAGAGTAGAAAGGAGGAATGTGCTGTCCATGGAGGGGGTAGGGTAGGGTGGAGGGGGGAAAGCAGTTATTGTTACACAGTAGTATGTGTGCAGAATTTTATATGGCTAATCGATTTGGATCATAAACTTTCACTTCAAGCACAATGAAATACATATTTTTAAAAGTTAGCAAGCAGCTATCTAAGATGAATGAATTGGTCCCAACCCATCTGTAGCAAAGGTGAATGAAGAACCAGTGAGTCAAGGAAAATATCAGTCCAAGAGCCTAAAAAGGCCACATACAGCAGAGATTCCATCAGCCTGAGACCTAAAGAACTTAATTATGCCCGGTTACCACCAATGACTGCACTGACATGAAACACAACAGACAGTCCCTGGTGGAGCAGAAGAAAAGTAGGGTGCAGAACTCAAATTCTAGTGAAAAGACAAGACCTGATGGTCTCACTGAGACTGGAGGGACCTAGAGAAGACATGACCCCTGGACTCTCTGTTAACCCAGAAGTAAAGCCATTCCCATAACCAACTCTTCAGACAAAGACTAGATTGGACTGTAAGATGTGAAATGATACTCACAAAAAGTATACTTCTTAGTTCAAGTAAATACATGAGACTATAAATGGGTAACTGCTGTCTGGAAGGCAGAAGAGGACAGGAGGAAGGTGGGGCTAAGAAGACAGAGTAGTCAGATACTTCCTGTGATTCCTCCAACAAAAAAATATCCCCCTCAAAACAAGTGATTCAATGATACATGCCATTCTAGGAACCCTGGATATCAAAAGGTAAGTTGAGAAATTGCACTAAGTGATAGAGATGGGAAAGTAGGTTCAACAGTTCCTAGGACTGGCCAGACCTGACTTGGTGGGAATTGGCACTCTACAGGAGAATAAGTGACATTGAGAGTGGTGAGGGGAGCAGGAGCATTCAGAAGACATATTCTTCCACAGTGAAAGATCGAGCAGTGAAGAGCTGACTCGCCCCTCCAGAATCAGGGAAAAAGAGTATTCAATTACCAAAAGTTAAGTACCTTGTGACCAAAATATACTTCAAAAGAAAAGAAAAACATGAAGTCTCCACAAATACAAAACCAGCAACCATGAAAAAGATAAAAGGAAAAGCATGAAGAAAAACAAGTCAGCACAGAAAATTATATGGAACAAAGAAACTGTCTACGATCTACAAAAAAGCATCAAAATGCCAGGACTAAACTCACACCCATCAATAACTACACTAAATGTAAATGGATTAAATGTGTCAATAAAGGGACAGAGAGTGGCAGAAAGGCCTAAAAAAACCATAATCCATTTGGCTGGCATCTATATTCTGCCTACAAGAGGTGCACCTTAGACTTAAAGACACAAAGTAAATATGCTAAGTATCAAAAATACGTATCAAGCAAATGACATTCAAAAATGAGCAGGTATGGCAATATTAACTTCTAACAAAATAGGCTTTAAAGTAAAAGCTACCAAAAGGGATAAAGAAGGACACTATAGTGCTTAAAGGACCAATACAGTGGGAGAACATAACTTTACTAAATATTTACACACCAATGATAGGGTTCCTAAATACATAAACTGTAACAGCATAGCAATGAGAAGCAGACAACTCCACAATTATATTAGGGGACCAATATACTACTTTAAATGAAGAACAGAGCATCCATAAAAAAAAAACAAAGACATGACAGATCTAAATACCACAATCAACCAATCTGATCCCACAGACATATACCTGAACACTGCATCCCACTGCAGTCAAGTATACTTTCATTTCCAACACACCAACAACATTTTGCAGAATAGATGACACCTACAACAAAAGAAGAGATTCAAAAGGTAGTTTTAAAATTCCTGAAGCAAAAAAAAAAAAAAAAAAAAAACCCTGGCCTTGACAGCTTCTCTAGAGAAATTCATTCTATTAAGCCAAAATATCCCTGATACCAAAATCAGATAAAGACCCCACAAAAAGTGAAAATTACAGACCAATATCTCTCAGGATCAGACACATGGAAACTGAATAACATCTTGATCAAAAATTAGTGGGTTATACAAGAAATCAAGGATGGAATAAAGAAATTCACAGAATTAAGTAAGAACGAACATACATCCACCAAAACCTTTGTGACAAAGCACAAGCAGGGCTCAGAGGTCAATTTATTTCAATAACTATGCACACATCCAAAATAAGGGCTCAAATAAAAGCATTAACCTTACAACTCAAACATAAAGAGAGCAGCTAAAGAACCTGAGGCACCAGAAGAAAGCAAATAAAGTAGAAAAATGACTGAAAGACTTAACAAGCCCAAAAGCTCATTCTTTGAAAAGATCATAAAAATTGGTAGTCACTGGCCAAACTGACAAAAGAAAAACAGAAAAACAAGCAAATAACCTGAAAAACAAATGAGATGGAGGATATTATAACAGACCCAACTGAAATTTTAAAAATCATAACAGAATTCTATAAAAAACTGTACTCTAAGAATGTAGGAGAGTTTCAATCTCTCACAACCTGTCAAACATTTACTATTCTATGTTTCGTGGATTAATGCCAGCCATGCTGAGGTGGGGTGGTATTTCATTGTAGACTAGATTTGGATTTTTCTGATGGCTAATGATTGTAAGCATTTCCTCACACATCTGTTAGCTGCCTGTATGTTTTCTTTGGTGAAGCGCCTGTTCATATCCTTTGCCCATTCTTTAATTGGGTTATTCGTCTTTTTCTTGTTGAGGTTATGCAGTATCTTGTAGGTTGATGGAGATTTGACACAGATCGGATTTGTGATAGCCCAAATTTCTTTCCCACTCTGTAGACAGCCTTTTGACAAAATCTTTTGGTGAAGTCTCTGGATGAGCAGAAGTGTTTGATTTTTAAGAGTTCCCAGTTATCTGTTTTCTCTTCCGGGTTTGTGCATTGTTGAAGGAGAAGCCAGGCTGAACACTATTCCTGCTCCATTCGCCCCGCCTCATTCTGGGAAATTCGCCCCTTGCTGCCCCCAGCACCAAATATACCTTGTCCCTTGCTACACTCCCAGCCACCAAGCTACTTCCTCTTGCCGCACTCAGCACTCAGCACTCAGTCCCCTTCCTACACTCAGCATCAGCCCCTTTGCTGCACTCAGCACCAAGCACACCCTACTGCACCCGACCGGAAGACTCCAACCCATAAAAGCCTGCTTAACTTCCTCTTCGGGGCCAGTTGTTGGAGGCCTGTGAGCCCCCGCAGGCCCGCTGGCGTTACTATAACAAACGGCTGATTCTTCTCTCCTTCGGTGTCGGTTGATTTCCTATAACACTGTTACTAATATTTTATAGTTTGTTGATGCTGTGTATTAGGGCTACCAGCATTGTCCTTATTTTTTCTTTCATG
The DNA here is from genome assembly GCA_028571685.1 of Heterohyrax brucei. Taxonomy (NCBI): domain Eukaryota; kingdom Metazoa; phylum Chordata; class Mammalia; order Hyracoidea; family Procaviidae; genus Heterohyrax; species Heterohyrax brucei. Next base: position 25,078,248 of record CM053156.1, read on the forward strand.
ATCTTTACTGTTTTAGATTTTATATATAGGTTTTTGACACATTTAGAGATAGTTTCTGCACATGGTGTGAGATATGGGTCTTCTTTCTTTCTTTTTTTTTTTGCAGATGGCCATCTAGTTGTGCTAATACCATCCGATAAACAGACTGTCTTCTCCCCAGATTACGGACTATGGACCTTTGTCAAATACCAGCTGCTCAAGGTGGATGATGTTATAGCTGATTGTCAAATCTATTTCATTGATCTATGTATCCGTTTTTGTGTCAGTACCAGGCTGTTTTGACTACCGTTGCAATGTAATAGTTTCTAAACTCAGGTAGAGCGAAGCCTCCCACTTTGTTCTTCTACTTCAGTAATGCCTTACGTATCCAAGGCTTCTTTCTTTTCTGTGTGAAGTTCATGACTTGTTTCTCCGTCTCATTAAAAAATGCCACTGGAATTTGTAATGGAATTGTGTTGTATCTGTACATTACTTTGGGTGGAATAGACATTTTCATGATGTTAGTCTACCTGTCCATGAACAAGGTAGTTTTCTCCATTTATGTAGGGCTGTTTTGATTTCTTGCAGTAGAGTCTTGTAATTTTCTTTGTATAGAACTTTTATGTTTCTGGTTAGATTTATTCCTAGGAATCCTGTCTTCACTATAGTAAATGGTAATGATTTGGTGATTTCCTCTTTGATGGTTTCCTTGTTGGGTAAAGGAATCCAACTGGTTTATGTATGTTTAACTTCTATCCTGACGATGCTTTGCTGAACTCGTCTCTTACTTCCAGTAGTTTTTTCTTTTTTTTGTGGATTCCTTAGGGTTTTCTGTGTATAAGATGATATCATCTGCATATAGAGGTACTTTTATTTCTTCCTTACCAATTCGGATGTCCTTTATTTCTTTATCTTGCCTTGCTGTTCTGGCTAGAAATTCCAGGACAATGATGAATAAGAGTACTGACAATGGGCATCCTTGTCTGGTTCCTGTTCTCAAGGGGGATGCTTTCAGAGTCTTTCCATTCAGGATGATGTTGGCTGTTGGGTTTGCATAGATGCCCCTTATTATGTTGAGGAATTTTCCTTCTTATATTGCCAAGTTTTTAACATGAATGGGTGTTGGATTTTGTCAAATGCCTTTTCTGCATCAATTGATAAAATCAAGTAGTTCTTTTGTTTTATTTATGTCATTGATCACATTAATTGTTCTTCTCATGTTGAAAAATCCCTGCATCCTTTGCATGAATCTCATTTGGTCATGGTGATTTTTTAAAATTTTTTTTTGATATGTTGTTGAATTCTGCTGGCTATAATTTTGATAAAGCTTTTTCCACCTAAGTTCATGAGAGAGATTGGTCTGTAATTTTCCTTTTTTTGCTGTCTTTACCTGGTTTTCTTATCATGGTTACACTGGCGTCACAGAATGAATTTAGGAGAATTCCACCCTTTTTTGTGCTCTGGAATACCTTTAGTAATAGTGGTATTAACTTTTCTCTGAAAGTCTGTTAGAGATCTCCGGTGAAGCCCTCCAGGTCGGGGCTTCTTTTAGTTGGAGTTTTTAAATTACCTTTTTGGTCTCTTCTGTTGGGATGCATTTCTTTAGCCGTTCCACTTCTGTTTGTGGCAGTTTTGACAGGTGACGTGTTTCTAGAAATGCGTCCATTACCTGTAGGTTTTTGAATTTATCAAGAATACAATGTTTCATAGTATTCTGTTAGGATTCTTTTTATTTCATTTGGGTCTTTTGTGATACTGCCCATCTCATTTCTTATTCAAATTATTTGCTTCCTCTCCTGTTTTCATTTTGTTGGTTTGGCCAGTGCTTTATCAATTTTGTTCATCTTTTCAGATAAATAGCTTCTGGTCTTGTTAACTCTTTCCGTCATTTTTCTATTCCTAATTTCATTTGGAAACCCTGGTGGGATAATGGCTAAGTGCTTTGTCTGCTAATCAAAAGGTAGGCAGCTTGAGTCCATCAGGCGCTCCGTGGAAACTCTATGGAGCAGTTCTACTCTGTCCTATAGGATCACTATAAGTTGGAATCGACTCAGCAGGACTGGGTTTGGTTTAAGTTTTATTTCCTTTAGTTCTGCTCTAACTTTTAGTATTTGCATTTTTCTGATGCCTGAGGCATCCTTCTGCTGCTCTCTTTCCACTTGTTCCCGTTGCGGAGTTTATTCTTTGATGTAGGCCCTTTCTTCTGTCTGGATGTGTCTGTTTATTGGCAAAAATTGACCTCTGAGTACTGCTTTTGCTGTATGCCGTAGATTCTGGTAGAATGTGTTTTCATTCTCGTTTGATTCTATGAATTTCTTTATTCCTTCCTTGATTTCTTGTATATCCCAGCTGTTTTTGAGCAAAATGTTGTTCAGTTTGCATGCATTTGGTTTTTTCCTCTTATTGAACTAATAACATAACTCACATTACTTGTGTTCTTTATATCGAGGGCAGTAGTGGTTCAGTGGTAGAAGTCTTGCCTCCCACGCTGGAGACCCAAGTTGATTCTTGGCCACTGCATCTCATTCACAGTTACCACCCATCTGTCATTGGAGGCTTGTATGTTGCTGCGATGCTTAACAGGTTTTAGCAGAGCATCCAGACTAAGATGGACTAGGAAGTCTACTCGTGAAAATCAACCAGGGAGAACCCTAAGGATCACAATGGTCCTGTCTACAACCAATCATGGGGATGACATAGGACTGAACAGTGTTTTGTTCTGTTGTACATGGGGTTGCCATAAATTAGGGGCTGACTGATGGCAGCTAACAACCACTGCCACAACAAAAACAACATTACTTTATGATAAAAATCTAGATTAAGTCAAACCCACTCAACTTCAAAGACGGAAATCAAGAACACGTGCATACCACCTGGCTCAGGTCCAGCACACAGTGAAAAGAAAAACAGAACAAAAACACAATACCCCACCAAACCAAACCAGTTGCCCTTGAGTCACTTCTACTTACAGCTACCCTATAGGACAGAGTATAATTGCCCCATAGGATTTTCACCGAGCTACTGGTGGATTTGAACCACTGACCTTTTGGTTAGTAGTGTGGCTTTTAATCATTGTGCCACCGGCACATAGTAGGGGCCACTAACTGCCAGTTCTCTTTCCTGTAAAGACAAATGTTAAGAAGGATAAAATAAAACCTTCCCAAAGTTAGAGTTCAGTTCTACCCAAGACCCTGCACTTTCTGTAACCAAAATTAGTAATTACATTATTATTGCTGTTGACAGTAGAGCTGTCAAGGAAAAATACTTTTCAATTACTAAAGGAGTTCAAGTATTCTTAAACATTTTTTCTACAGAGAGTTTTGAGTCACATACAATTAAATTAATCTCAGCCTTCTGATATATTACGATGAGATGAAGCTTTACTATACTCCAAACCAAGTGCACACTTACAGCTTAACCCACACAGTACAGCTGTAGAGTAGAGTAGAGGTCAGCAAGCATTTTCTTAAGAAGCCAGGGAGTAAATGTTTTCAACTTTCCAGGCCATGTAGCCTTTGCCACAATGACTCAGCTCTACTGCTGTAGTGCTGCCACAGACATTGTGGAAATGAAAAGGCCTGGCTGTGCTCCCACAACAGGCATCCAGCCAATAGCTAGCAGAAATACAGTCAAGCCACACATGTAATTTTACATATCCTACTAGCCATATTAAAAATAAGTAAAAAGAATCAGGTGACATTACATTTTTTTTTTTATGACTATAGGGAATATTTTTTGTAAGATTTATAGATTATCTCAGGGTAATAGTTTCAGGGGCTCGTTCACCCTTCATAGCTCTGGAAAGTCTACGGTCCATGAGAATCTGAAATTCAGTTCTGCATTTTTCCCCTTTTGATCAGGATTCTTCTATGGAATCTTTGATCAAAATACATTACTTTTAATACTATATTTAACACCCCACCCACCGCCGTCAAGTCGAGCCTGACTCGTAGAGACCCTAGCGGTCAGGGTAGAACTGCGTTGTAGAGTTTCCAAGGAGCACCTGGCAGATTTGAACTGCCAAGCTTTTGGTTAGCAAACACAGCACTTAACCCACTACAAGTTTCCCTTATTTAACACAGTCCATCTACAATACCATCATTTCAATAGGTAGACAAATAAAAACATTAATGAGATATTTTAGGTTCTTTTTTCATACTTTAGTACCCAGTAAGTGGTTTATTTGTACAGCATTTCTCATTTTGGAGTAGCCCTGGTTTAAGTGCTTGATAACCATGTATTCAGTCCTCAATAGCACAGCTCAAGAGAACATTTTACTAACTCTGCTAAATTCACCCTCAGTGCTGACTTATTCCCCAGTTAGCTGTTTCTTTCCTCTGTGGACATACATTGCTTTTTCTTATCCATGTGAGGGACCAAGAGGCTGTGACGTAGTGGTAGTGGTGTACGTGTGTGTGTGGTGTATGTACGTGAGGTGTGCATTTACGTGTAGGTATACAGGCTGTGTGTAGAGGTGTGGAGTGTGGGTGGGTGATGCGCGTGCGTGTGTGTTTAGCCTATTCAAAGCATGATTATGAGGACACATCCCTGTCCCCCCGGAGCTACTGAGTTATGGACAAGGGTGAAAGAAATGTCCACAAAATCATGTGAGGCTCGGTGCCGTAACAGGGTGTGTGCACCAGTGCTATGGGGCCCACAGAAGTTTTGAGAGAGCAGTCAGCATTTGAGTCAGAAAGGGCCTGAGCTTTTGTCACACAGTGAGGAAATGTTGGTGATCATTTTCAGGAAAGGGGCAAAGCACACATGAATGCTTCAGTGAACGCAGAAAGGTTCTGGATGCATCTGGGAGTGGATGCATGAAGGGCCCTACCCATGATGGAGTGTAAGCCTGACTCACAGAGACCCTAGAGGTCACAGCAGAACTGCCCCATAGCATTTCCAAGGAGTGTCTGGCATATTTGAACTGCCAGCCTCTTGTTTAGCAGACATAGCACTTAACCGCTACACCAACAGGGTTTCCATCTTCATAAAAATTAAAGAAGACCCATATCTCACAGTATGCAAAAAAACTAACTCAAAATGTATGAAAGACCTCAATATAAAATCCGAAAAGATAACAACCATGTAAGAAAAAGTAGATAGGATGCTGAAAGCCCTAATACATGGCATAAACAGAATAGAAAACCTTATTAATGATATACAAACACCAGAAGAGAAAAAAACTGAGAACTCCTAAAAATTGAAAACTTATACTCATCCAAAGACTTCACCAAAACACTAAAAAGACAACCTACAGACTGGGGAAAAAAATAGCTATGATAAATCTGATCAGTGTTTAACCTCTGAAATCTACAAGATATCGCAAAAACCTCAACAAGGAAACAATCCAGTTAAACAATGGACCAAAGATATCAAAAGCAACTTCACCAAAGAAAGATATCCAGGCAAGTAATAGATACTTGTGGAAATGTTCACCATCATTAGCCATTGCCAGCCAAAAGCCATTACAGAAATCCAAATCAAATCTGCAAGGAGATACTGTCTCATCTCAGGAAGGCTGGTATTAATCTAAAATACACAGACACACACAGACACAGAAACATATCAGAGAGGCTGTGAAGAGACTGAAACACTTATATACTGCTGGTCGGAATGTGAAATGGTACAAAAGCTTTGCAAATGGATTTGATGCTTTCTCAAAATGCAAGAAATAGAAATACCATATGCTCCAGCAATCCCACTCCTTGGAATATATCCTAGAGAAATAAAAACTGTCACACAAATAGATATATGCAGACCAATGTTCATCACAGCACTGTTCACAGTAGCAAAAGATGGAATCAACCTAGGTGCCCATCAACAGATGATTGGATAAACAAAGTATTGTATGTTCACACAATAGAATACTATACAGTGATTTTTTAAAAAAAGATGAATGTGGGCAACATCTCATAGCATTGAGGGATTTAAAATGAATTATGCTGAGTGAAATTAGTCAGTTATCAAAGGACAAATATTTTATGCGACCATCTTTAGAAGGATTCAAGAAAAGGTAAAAACACAGAAGAGAACACTCTTTGATAGTTATGACAGTGGAGAGGAAAGTAGAGGAGTATTCCCTAATTAAATTGAGACAGTAATTATTTTACATGAAGGGAAGAACAACACATACAGAGTAGTAATCAGCACAAGTAGACTAAATCAAAAGCTAAGAAGTTTCCTAAATACAACAAAACATGTTAAGGGACAGAGTAGCAGGGCTAGGGGTCTGGGAACCATCACTTCAGGGTGCACCTAGGTCAATCTGCATAATAAAGTTTATTAAGAAAATGTTCTGCATCACATTTTAGTAAGTGGAATCTGGTGTCTTAAAAGCTAGCAAGCAGTCATCTAAGAAGCATCAACTGGTCTCAGCCTACCTGGAACAAAGGAGAACACAGAGCATCAAAGACTGTTCTAGTCAGCTAGTGTTGCTCTAACTGAAATACCACAGAATAGACAGCTTTAACAAAGGAAGGTTTATTCTTAAACACTCTGGTAGGCTGTAAGTCCAATTTCAGGACGTTCACTCCAGAAGAAGGCTTTCCCCCTTGTTGGCTCTGAAGGAAAGTCCAGTACTGCATCAGTCTTGTCCAGGGAACATCTTGACACAGGAACCTCAGGTCTGAAAGACATGTTCTTCTCCTGGTGCTGCTTTCTTGACAGTGTGAGGTTCCCAATTTTCTGTTTGCTTCTCTTTCCTTTTATCTCTTGTAGGATGAAAGGATTAAGGGTGGGGCAAGCTATACTCCAGGGACACTCCCTTTACAGTGGAACAGGGAGGTGATCTTCTGAAGGGATTTACAGTCCTAACCTAATCCTTTAACATACAGCACAACAAAATCACAGAATGGAGGACAATCGCAGAATACAGCGAATCATGACCCAGCTACATGGCTACATCTATTTTGTGGGGAACACAATTCAGCCCATGACATCCTACCCTTTGCCACCCCAAAAGTTACATCACTGAAACATGTAACACATTCACCCTATCATAGCAAAATCATGTCCATTCTATATGATAGAAGTCTTAAATCAGTTCCAAGTCCAAAATTTAAAGATTCTGTTACATGTATGAAACCTAGAATACAAGCTATTTCCAAAGCTACAACGGTAGAACATGCACAAGTTAGACTTTCCATTACAAATAGGAGAAACTGCAGAGAAAGAAGACATGAACAGGCAACCAGCAAACCAGTAGAACACATTACATTAGCCCTCAATGCTTTGAAAATAATCTCCCACTTTCTGAGACATTTTATACAACAGCCCTGCCCTCCAGACTCTAGGTATTGGCCACACTCTCTGGATTCTAAGTGGAGACCCCGAGCCCTGTGCTACAAATCTGCCTTCGAGGACCACTTGGACAGAAACTCTGCCCCATCAGCTTTAGGTGCACCCTAAGGCCAATAGAGTGGCAATTCCACTCTGACAAAACACAGAAAGCCCTGGGTCCACCTTTTCAAACCCCTGAGGTCATGGCCATACCTTCTGAGACTAAGGCAGCTGGCTGCATGGCCCGGGCCTCAGTCCCACATCTGCCCTGCCGGGGGAAGTGTTCCAAAGCTCTGTAGCTCCACTGATTCAAGTATCTAGAGGCACCCCACTCTTGCTGGAAAGGCTCTTGAAGAAAGGCACTCAGCTGTCCTACTCTGTGTGTCTGCAAGGCTCCACAGATTCAAATGCCTAAAGGCAGCCCGTTCAGCGAGGAAAACTGTGCAGACACACTCAGCTCTCTCACTCTGTGGGTCAGCTCCAGCGCTGCCTCTGGTTCTGCTGCTGCCACCACCAGTCTTCTGCTGCTTGTTTCTCACCATCTGTGCCTTCTTTGGTTCCTTCTGAACCTTCTATCCATTCACAGTTTCAAAATGGCTTCCACATTTTAGGTATTCGTTTGAGCAGCACCCCACTCTTCCAGTACCAAACTGTGTTTTAGTCAGTCAGCTAGTGTTGCTCTAACAGAAATACCACAGAGTGGATGGCTTTAACAAAAGAAGGTTTATTCTTATACAGTCCAGTAGGCTATAAGTCCAAATTCGGGATATCTGCTCCAAGGGAAGGCTTTCCCCCTTGTCGGTTCTGAAGGAAAGTCCAGTATTGCATCAGTCTTCGTTCAGGGAGCATCTTGGCACAGGAACCTCAGGTCTGAAGGACGTGCTCTTCTCCTGGTACTGCTTTCTTGATGGTGTAAAGTCCTCAGTTCTCTGCCTGCTGCTCTTTCCTTTTATCTCTTGCAGGATGAAACGATTAAGGGTGGGGCAAGTCATACTCCAGGGACACTCCCTTTACAGTGGAACAAGGAGATGATCTTAAAAGGGGATTTACAGTCCCACTCTAATCCTTTAACATACAGCACAGCACACTCACAAAATGGAGGACAATTTTAGAATACAGGGAATCATGGCCCAGCCACATGGCTATACCTATTTTGGAGGGGACACAATTCAACCCATGACAAAGACATAAGGAAAATATTAGTCCAAGAGACAGAAAGCCACATAAACCAAGAGACTACAACAGCATGAGACTAGAACTTGATGGTGCCTGGCTATCACCAAAGACTCCCTTTACAGGGAACTCAATAAAGAATCTATGCTGGAATGAGAGAAATATGAGATGCAGAACTCGAACTCTAGAACTGATGGTCTGACAGGCTGGAAGCTCCCGAGAAGACATGGTCCCCAGATTCTCTGTTAGCTCAGAATTGAAACCATTCCCAAAGGCAACTCCTCACCAAAAGATTGAACTGGTCTATAACACATAAAATGACATTAGTAAAGACTGTGCTTGGGTAGACATCTTGGCTTGGGTAGACACAGGAGACTAACTGGGCAGCTCCTGTCCAGAAGCCAGAGGACAAGGCAGAAGGAAACAGGAGCTGGTTGAAGGGACATGGGAAACATAGGGTAGAGAGGAGGTATATGCTGTCACAGTTAGCAGACAACAGTTACAGTCACAAAACAAAGTTTGTGTAAGTGTTTGTACAAAGAACTGGCTTAAATTGCAACCTTTCACTTAAAATACAATGAAAACATAACTTTAAAAAAATAAGAGGACAGGACTTGGTTGAATGGACATATGAAATATGGGGTAGAAAGGAGGACTATACTGCTACATTACAGAGAGCAACTAAGGCCACATAGCAATGCATGTACAAATTTTTGTGTGAGAAACTAACTGGAGCTGGAAAGTTTCACTTAAGGCACATTTAAAAAAAGAAAAGAGAGATCATTAATTACCACCCATTTTGTACAACAAGGAGCCATGGGAGCAGAGGGGTTAAGAGCTTGGCTGCTAACCAAAAGGTCAGCAGTTCAAATCCACCAGCCACTCTTTGGAAACTCTATGAGGCGGTTCTACAATGTCTTATAGGGTCACTATGAGTTCGAATCAGCTCAGTAGCAACAGGATTATTGTAAATCAACATCACCTTGATTCTACAGTGCCTGAGCTTAATCTGAGGAAACCCTGGCGGCATAGTGGTTAAGTGCTATGTATGCTAACCAAAATGTCAGCAGTTCAAATCTATCAGGTGCTCCTTGGAAACTCTATGCAGCAGTTCTACTTTGTCTATAGGGTTGCTATAAGTCAGAATTGACTTGACAGCAGTGGGTGGGTATCACAAACCGTGGTGGTGTAGTGGTTAAGTGCTATGGCTGCTAACCAAAAAGGTGAGCAGTTTAAATCTACAAGGTGCTTTTTGGAAACTCTCTGTGGCAGTTCTACTATATCGTATAGTATCATTATGAGTTGGAATCGACTTGACAGCAGTGAGTGGTTTGGTATGCGAAGCATAATAAATATTAATATTCAGCAGATTCAGAAGTACCTATGGAAGTGAATGAATACAATATTGGCTGGCAAATACAACACAAGGGACCCTCGAAACACATACAGTTTAATGATGAGATAATGACAGCGGCCATTCATAAGAACTGCCCATGGACCAAGCACAAAAAAATTGGGCAATGTTTCTTCTCATTGTACGTGAACCCCAAACAAGGACAGCTCTCTCCTATCACTTTGTCCCCCATCTGCAATTCAATCCCCAGATCTGCACCTTCAGCCTGAGTCTCCCTGTGAGGCTGCCCATTGTGAAGATGGGCCATGTCCTACCCACATCCTCTGTCCTCCAAATGGCAGGGAGACTCTCACAGGGAGGGGTACCAGCATGCTTTGGTTAAGCAAAGAGCAGCAGCTCCATCGGATCTTATTGTCAAGGTCTTTTGCTTTCTCTCACACAGTGGTCTTTTATCCATCTTCAGCGATACTGTGAAGATAACCATTTTTACATGCCCCACGGCCCTTTCTAATACAGTAGTCATTGTCTGGGGTGGCACTATTCAGGCCTGCCCTACACATTGCTCACTCTTACCTAGGAACTGAGTATATTCCACTGGTCAAAGTGTTGGGCAGAGACAGATCCTAACCCATCAAATGTCTCCACACCCTGCACACCTTAGCACTTGCTCCCCTCGCTCTGGCTCTGCAACAGACTATCTCAAAGCTGAGTGATGTATAACAGCCATAAATGATGTCTGTTGTTTCTGTGGGCAAGAAACTGGAGTAGGGCCCAGTTGCGTTCCCAGTCTCTGTTTCATAGGATCTGGGGCTCAACTGGAGAACTCAAAGGCTAAAGGTTCACTCAGTCCTGCATCACACAGCTGGTGTTGGCTGCCACCCAGCCTAAGCCACTTCCCAAATAGGCCTCTCCATTTGCTCTTTCCATTTGTTCCCATAGCCTCCTCATGTTATAATGGCTAGGCTCAAAGATGAGCACAGGGGGAACAGGCAGAAGCCATGCCTCTTTTCTGTGACCTAGCGTTGGAATGCATGCATCATTACCTTCAGCACTCTGCCTTGGTAGAGACGTGTTACAGAAGTCTGCCAGGATTCACCAGGTGAGAGCACAGACTCCACTCTCAGGGAGGAACATAAGGCACATGCTTAAGAACAGTGGGATGAGGAGTTGTACTTCGATGTAGCCAGCTTTGGACAAATGCCACCTGCCATAGCACTTACAAGGGTCTAGAAGTGGGTGATGGGTGATACCTGTCCACAATCCAGTTTGTGCCAGGCACTGTGTATGCCAACTTCTCTGTAAGCTTCATAGACAGCAATGCCGTAACCTTAACAACCTAAGGACATGGCTTTCTCTGCTGTCTGCATTTCACAGATGCTGAACTTATGGCAAGAAGGGTTAGTTGATTTGCCCAAGATCATCCAGCTGGTGAGTGGCAGAGCCAGGATTTGAATCCTGGACACTTAGCCCCAGAGGTTTCTGGAACTTTAATCATGTTCTCATGAAATTTGAGATGTCATTACATTTTAAAAAAATAAGAAAAAGAAGAATGGAACAAAATGCTAGGGAGAAGCACCAGTCAGAGAAAATGAAATTATGAAAGAAACTTAGAAAATGAGGTTAGAACAGAAAGCGAATATAGTCAACCCTGACACTGGAGATGCAAAGATATTCCCAATTATATGAGTTAGGATTAATTTGGTGAGTGGCATCTAACAAATGAATCTAAAATGGCAAAAAAAAAAAAAAAGTAGACTTTTATTGCTCAAAAGAAGCTTGTGTGTAAGCAACTCAGAACTGCTATGGCAACTCTACAATACTGGAAAGGAATCAAGTCTTTTCATTCCCTAAGGAAGGTAGTCACGCTTTCCTTAGGTTATGGCCCACATCTGCATGATCCAAAGGAACAAAGCACCAGCCATTGGCATGTCTGGCAGCAGGAAGAGGAAAGGAGAAAGACCAACCAGCCTCCTTACTTCAGGATGTCTCACACAGCCCTTCAAGTTACATATCATTAGCCAGAAGAATCACCTTACACAGCTAGCCGCAAGAGAAACCCAGAGGGTAGTCTTCAGATTGGCCGGCCATTAATGGATTCTAAATCAGCATTCTGTTACTTGGGGAGGAAGACAGCACGGATTTTGACAACTCGCTGCCTAGGGTAGGAAAATAAGGATCTTATGAAGAGATGGTTTAGAAGATGGCTATCCTTATCGGAGACAGCAGAGTTAGAAAATATTCTTTATCACTGACATACTGAGAAGCAGAGAAATTATTCACCTAAAATAGTAAAGTTAACCACTAGAACTAAACATAACAAAATTAAATGAGAGTCCACTGAAACTTTCTCTTGAAGAGGAACATAGTCATTGAAGACTGTCTAAAGTTGATAAATCAAGCAACTGAATGACACGCTCATTATTTTGAAACATAAAGGGAACAGCCAAAAGGATAAATATTGCATGAGACTACTGCTATACAAACTCAAGAAAAGGTTTACACACAGGAAAAAAATAAAAAATAAAAACCTGATGTTACAAGGAAAAGGAGAAGTACAGAGGGGAAATCACTAACTAGATAGTAGACAAGTATTAACTTTGGTAAAGGTAAAAACTACACACAATATAGGGAAAGTCAGTACAACCTGACCAACACAAAGTCACAGTGGCTTTCTAGATATATCCAAACACTTTGAGGGACTAAGTACGTGTGGCTGAGGGCTGAAGGCTATGTTTCAGGGGATATCTAGATCACCTGACATAATATAGCCCATAAACAAAATATTGTAAATCCTACTTTGGTGAGCAGCATCTTGGGTCCTAAAAGCTTAGGAGTTGCCGTTTAAGATTCTCTACTGTTCCCAGCACATTTGAAGCAGAAGAGAATGAATAAAACCAAGACACAAGGAAAATACTAAACCAGAGGACTAATGTCCCACATGAACCACAGCCTCCATTAGCCTTAGCCCAGAACTACTGGATGGCATCTGGCTACCACCACTGACCACTCTGACAGGGATCGCAGTACAGAATAAGGAGAAAAAAAATATCTCACTGCCATTGAGTCTATTTCTATACAGACCAACCCTGTAGGACAGAGTAGAACAGCTCCACAGAGTTTCTAAGAAGCACCTGGTGGATTCAAACTGCTGACCTTTGGGTTAGCAGATGTAGAGCTTAACTATACTACCAGGGTGTACTAAGAAAAAAGAAAAAAAGAAAATTAAAATTCACAAAAGAAAAAATATGACAAGACTTACTGGCTTGACAGAAACTAAAGTGAATCCCAAGACTATGGCCCCTATACACCCTACTAAGTCAGAACTGAAACCATGCCCGAAGTTCACCTTTCAGCCAAAGATTAGACAGTTCTATAAAATAAACATCAACACACATGAGGAACATGTTTCTTAGTTAAGTCAAGTATACTAGCTAAACCAAATGGGTACTACCTGACCAAAAACAAAGGTAAGAAGGCAGGAAGGGACAGGAAACTTGGGTGAATGAACATGGATAGGGAACCCGAGTTGGAATAGGAGAAGTGCAAACACAGTGGGGGGACCACAACTAATATCACAAAACTATTCGTGTACAACTTTTGAATGAGAAACTAATTTGCACTGTAAAACATGGTAAAAAAAAATTTTTTTTTAAAGGAAAAGAGAATGGGAATGGTTAACAGTGCTCAACTCAGAGATGGAGGAGAAAAAATGGGTAAGATTAACATTCTTGCTTTTCTTTATATAGTCTTCTAGATTCTTTTATGTGCCTGTACTTTGATTTAAAATTTTTTAATGAAAAGCAGCCTTTCCTTTCACTTGGGGGGCAAGGATTTGAATCACTCTGGGGATCCTTTGTCCCATTCACTGTTTTTATTACATTTTAGATGTCCTTCCACCCCTGGGCCAAAGTTCAGAATGTCAAACACGAGACCAAAAGGCTAATAAAGAAGTCTTTTTTCAGATGGCACCTCAGAGATTCTAAACAGTTCCAGACAACAAACCTTTGCTACTTTGGTTGAGGCAAAACCCAAAACCAAACAAAACCACAGCCGTTGAGTAGATTCTGGCTCATAGTGACCCTATGGGACAGAGTAGAACTGCCCCATAGGGTTTCCAAGGAGCTCCTGGTGGATTCCAACTGCAGACGTTCCAGTTAGCAGATGGTAGCTCTTAAACACTAGACTACCAGGCTTTCCAGAAGGATAGCTAATCTCCTTTAAGCATTTCTGCAATGTTCTCTAAATATGCCTCCAGTGTAAGCCTGCTGTCACGACAAGAGAGATATTCTGAGACTTTTCAAGTATCTCAAAGATCTGCTCCAGCAAAGAAGTTCCTGGTCCAAAAGGCTCTCAGTGTAGGCCTGGGTCTCCAAACTGAGGATTCCTCTTTGAACCGGTTTCAAAGATGAGGGGGTCATCTTAAGCTTCATGGTTGACTGCGCCCTCTTGTGACATTTCCTTGGAATAACAACTCGGGATAACTGACCCAGACGATGCAGAAAGCTTCACGCTCAACAGCCAAGCCTTGTCTGCTACAGAAGGAATAGGAACTCCAGAGTTGGCTTCGGGGTCATAGCTATCACCATCAGCAGAGAGAACCATGCAGGAGGCACAGCTTGGGCCCAGGCGTGGTGCACTTGCTTGCCAGGAGAGGGTAATGTCGGGCTTCGCAGAGGTAAGGCATCCTCCAGTGGGGTAGAAAAGTACATCTGACCTCACCATCCTCCCGAATTACAAACCCAGGGTAAGGTATTAGAATACGTTTGTTAACAAGGCTCCTAGTGTTTTAGAAGCACTGCATTAATTTGTTAGCCCTAGTTGAGCTGGGTTGTTACTGTCAGTCCTGGAAAGAGGCCAGATAACATGTACTGTACAGGAAGAAACACTGGAGTCTGTGCCACCTGCCGCAAGTCAATCTTTTGGTTAGGATAAATTAAGTCAAAGATTTTAGTTGCAAACCGGTATGTAAAGAGACAGGGAGATTTTCTAGTCCTGAAAGTCTGTCTGCCTTAGGCAAGGTTGTGGTATGTAAAGGGAAGGGACAACAGGTAGCTAACAATGCAAGTAGTTGGAGATGTGGGGAGGGGGTTGACTGGGCTGAGGTCCACTCGGTGGAGGTTGACTGCTTTGCAATCTCTCAGGCCATTACCAACCACCAAGGAAAACAGAGAGGTGCTAGTCATCATCTGGCCAGCAATCTGAAAAAAAGAATGCTCAAACAGAAGTTACTTCCTCTTCCCCAGCCTCCTGTTTGATTCTGTTATTGGTTTTATTAAGGTGTCATTGTCCATAGTTGACTGAATCTATGGTGGTGCCTCCAAAAGGGCCCCACCCTAACCTTGCCACCTGGAGTTTGTGGAATGTGGGGGTCACGCCTTTCCCTGTGAGTTTGGGTGTTCTAAAGCAATGCTACTCAGGCCTCAATCTTAGGCATATCCTGCCCCAGCACTACCACACAACCCCCTGGTTCTTCTCAGCATCTGGTTTCAGCCTCTTCAAGGATCAGGCATTGCCTCCAGAGAGGCCCCGGGAGTGTTAATATTGAGAGAAAGTCTTATCTGGTGCTTGCTGGGAGGTGATTTCAGGATGTGCCAGCCAGAGTGTGGGGGAGGGTGAGACCAGGAACAGGAGGAGTCAGTACTGAAGGTGTCAATAACCCAGCTTCCACCGGAGTCACCAGGGTTCAATCTCTTTGTGCCTCATGCAGAAGGTGTACGGCCCACCTGGGAGTGGTCCTAGCTGGAGGCCTGGAAGCGGCAGTATTTACCGTCCTATTCCCACCGGTCACTGGCTGAAGTTGGCCCAGAAAGCTGTGAAGCCCTTAGTGCCTTTCAGAATCCTGCTCATAGAACCAGGCCTCACGAGTGGTCCTCTCCCACGGAGTACTCCCTACGTAGGAAGCCCTTTCTCACCAGCCAAGCCATGACCCATACGTGTCTGCCAGCCAGGCACTCTAGGCAAACAGGTTGAGACTGTGGAGATCACCAAGCCCTGCAGGGAGATAAAGCCCTCTGTCATGGGCTGAATTGTGACCCTCCAAAAATGTGTGCAACAATTTGCCTTGGTAGGGATTCCTGAATTGTGTGATGTTCCCACTTGCTGCAAATCTTGCCTCCATGATGTTACAAAGGGAGTATCCACGGCAGTTCTGTGGGTGGGGCAGGACTCGATGGGTAAGACAGTAGTGTGCCTTGAGGCAATCTCCTGGGATATAAAAGTAAAACAAACACACAGCAGGGGACCTCACTCCAAGAATGCAATTTCCGGAGCAGAGCATGCCCTTTGGACCCAGGGTCCTGGCATCTCAACAGTCAACAGAGAAAGACTTCCCCTGGAACAAGGGCCCCAGAATTTGGACTTTCAGCACTGAACTGTGACAGAATAAAAAAAATTTAAAGCCATCCACTTGTGCTATTTTTATTATAGTGAGAGAAGAAGAAAAAGCTTTTTAAGAAGATACCACTTAAATTCCAGAGGCCTGGGTGCAAGGCTTGTGAGCCTGTGAATGAGTGATTGTAAACAGCTAAAAATAGCTGAAATGCATGACATCAGGTCCTTGAAAAAGATGGCTCTGACCTTCTGAATGTGACCCACACCCAGGTTTATATGCTGTCCTCCTGGAGAGGTGAATTCACCTGAGGAAGCAGCCTTTGTTATACTGTTCAGATAGGAACTTTTGTGAGGAACTTTCCAAACCCAATTAGAATCAATGCATGCTTTCTGCCTGATGCCTAAATTAAGAGTTGGAACGTCAGACACCATCTTCCCTCCTCCCTCATAGAAATCCTGAGATAAGCTCAGTTTCTAGGGAGAAGGTAAAAGTCCAGATGCCTCTCTGTGGCGCCAGCCCAGGATACTATCCCCACAGAAATCCTTGATTAGCCCAGTTTCTAAGGAGAGGGTAGCTTCTTCTCATGTAACTTAAGGCTAACTGCTTATCTAGTGCCTTTTTAAGTATACTGGACCAATAGGAACACAATATGAAAATCTGCATACCTGTAACTGCCAATTAAGAGTATATATGGAAATTCCTTTGTCTGCTTTCTTGGAAAAACATATAAATAGATGTGTCTGATAATGGAACAGGGTGTGTGGCTATTTTAGGGACTTGAGTCCATCCGCCACACCGCGCTAGCTAGTAAACAGTCTCTTTCTCTGCAAACAAGGTGGTGTTCAAGACATTTTCTGCTCTTGCTATGATAGTGGTACTGGATGACTAAGATACCTTTCCACACATAATCACAGCTGCTGATACAACGGGAAAGAAATGCTGAAAGGAGACCCAAGAAAAGCTCAGTCTTAGATTCATAAACAATCTGGAAAAATGAAGAGGCGTTCACAAGGTGGTACCTGAGTCATACTACAGGCTGGGAGAGTTTGTTGTACAGAAGTGGGGACAGGGTGTCCAGGCACAAGAAAGATATGCACACAGGCCTGGGAGAGAGCAGTCTCAGGGGAGGGTGAACAGGCAGCCAAACTGCAGCAGCAGAAGCACAGGGTGGTGGAGTGGGCAGGGAGACTCCACCTGGTGCCTCATTGCAGAGGGCCTGGGAATTGCAATGGATATTGAAATACTAGAATACTGAGAGCATGCCTGGATTCTGGCCAAGAAAGGTGAAGCCATCCCAATGAGGAAAAGAGTAAAATTGGGAATTGAGACTAGGTGAGGACAGCTTGAGACAAAAGACAGGAGACCAGGTCCTCAAGGGCTAGATAACCGGCACGAGGTATGCAGGTCTTCTAATCCTCATGCTTTTTGCTTTGTCCACCTGGAGTGTTAGAATGGTCCCAGAGGAAAACAACAGCCTGAACACCAGAATTCAGTGCACACTGATGTGGGGAAGGTAGCCTCAACTGGGGGTGTATGGCTGTGTTTTGACACTGTCAGAGTCAGGGAGCTGAAAGGACTGCATGGGTGGAGACTAAATATCATAAGTACAAAGAAGCCAGGTCACTTCCAGCCACCAGGTACCTTCAAGGAAATACCATCTGAGGGGAATCCTTAAGGAAGCAAAGTATTCTCCAATGACGGAGTGTTTACAGGTTTCATCCTCCAGGTCAGCTCACTGAGGGCGAGGACTACCAGCCCTTCATTCTTCCTCAGTGTGTCAACTCAGAGCACACAGACGCAACCCACCCCAGAGCTGCAATGGCCCACTACATTAGGAGTCTGGTAGTAGTATGCCTAGCTCCAGCTACCTTGAAGCCATACCTTCTGTCACCAAATGTCACATGTAAGAAACACTGAGTCTGCTGGTCACCCAAAGCCTGCTTATGAGAGTAGGTGCCCCTCCCAGCCCCAAATGCCTGACAACTTCTATTCAAGACTTGTGGGAGGAAAGCCTCTGTACTTCCACAGAAAGATGAGTCAGGAATACCAGGGAAATGATACCCAGCAGCGCTCAGCTCTCAGGATACAGTGTGTAACAACCCCACTTTCTGCTCCTTTTTCCCCTGCTGAGTTGTATGTTCCATGCTGTTGTCAGTTCCACAGCACGATCAGGTTGCAGTCACCCATAACGGGGCTGGTCAAGTAAGCTCTCCCTTCCTGCCTCAATACGCTACTCCCCTATTGGTGTTCCCCGCCCCTTCCAGATAAATGACTTTCACTGAATCCTCATTGTGGACCTGCCTCAACTCATTATGTACCAGGAACTTCCTGCATATTAGCTCAGAGAACCTGCTTAGCAGCAGAGAAATAAAGACTGCCCCCTCAGAGTCAAAAGTCAACTGACCAATACAATGTTACCTGGAACAGAAAGGAGGTTCCAGCCTGCGAGGCTACAATGTGAAGGAATGCATCAAGATATCTATAGCCAGAGTATAGAAACACACAAAAAGGGGAGTGGAGGAGTATTGTCACAGTCAAGCATGGACTGCTTATGAGAGGGAGCAGTGCTGGCCACTGTGCTCAACGGAAATGTAGATCAATCCGGCTAGATGATCCATCTAGCTTGATGTGCCAACCACTGGACCCTCCCAGCCATTGTCTCTCCCTGCTCTAATCCATGCCCTGGAAGCCACCTGTTGACGATGCTGAGGCTTCCCACTCTCACCTGCCTGTGCAGACCAAATGTGCTCATCTAACAACATGAGTGCTCTAGCCCTTGGAGGCTATCTGTGACTGTGAATGAATAAACTGACACCTTTCATAAGCTGGTCTGGGTGATTTGTTCCCTGACCAGCAGATCTGTTTTTCAAAATCAGATTGGGAAGCTACATCAGGACAGCGGCAAGTTATTTGGATGCTAACACCTCATAAAGCCTCTTAGAGGCCTTCCTTCAGGTTCCTTTAACAGTAAATGGCAAACTCTTTCATATACAAGTTAAAAAGGAAAGTACTGTCACACTGGGCTCTCTTACAGAATTGGAGCAGGACAGTGAAGCAAACAGCTTTGGTTCTCTCACTTATTACAAATCACGACAAAATTTAGTGGCTTAAAATAACAATAATCACTTATTTTGCTCATGACCCTGTAGTTTGGTCAGGGCTCAGCAGACAAGCTCATTTCTGCACCAGCAGGGCAGTCTCATCCTGCTCCAACACTCACTCAACTGGCCAATGGATGCGATTGGCTGTGTGGTGGCTCAGCTGGGCAGACAGCATGCCCACAGGTGGCCTGTGCTTATTTATGGGTTCATGGACAAGTGTACTGACAGACAGCTGGGCAGAGTTGCACTTCCTTTCATGTCCTGTTACAGATTACACACAACATTTCCTCTGAACCCTATGCGTTAGACCTGCCTCACTGGGTCAAGAAACAGTCTTGACCAGATCCAAGGGAAGGGGACTTAGATATCTCCCGGTGGGGCAGCAACGTAAAGTCTGGGCAAGCACATGGAATGAGAAACATTTTTGTGGCCAATTTTTGGAAAATAACACTTGCCAGAATAAGCAGCAACAACAACAACAAAAAAAAAACCACTGGAAACCAAGGTAGCAGTTCGCCAAGAGCTCACGTGTATAGTTGTTTCTGTGTGATAAGTGTCATACTCTAATACTCACTCTTTCTTCTTCTTCTCTTAGGTTATCTGGTGTTTTAACTGCTTCAATCATCTCCTCTCTATGCTCACAGCCACTCTGCTCCCAATGCTATGGCTCTACAGGCCTCAATTCTTCTCCAAGAACTCCAGAAACCATCCCTCCTTATGGTTCTAGTAGGACTGGCTGGCAAGCTACTCCTATCCCTTCATGGCCAAGAGTTGGGCCAACCCAAATCTTTCTCCCAGGTATCTTAATCTTGAGTAGATGATATACCAAGGGCTAGAAATTTTGTCCAACGTAGCACTTGAAGCACCTACTGCCCAGTTCTTGCTCCCCAGATCCCAGGAGTATCTTGCTAATGCCTGCCTTTACTTGGCAAGCACTTAGAGGCTTCCAATAAACACCTCTAGCCTACATTAGCCAAAATTGATTTCTGTCATTTACAATCAACCCCAACAAATACCTATATTCAGTTCCAACTGTACCCAGTGGATGTGATGGCTCAGCTGGAAAGAGTTCTGTCTTTGACCCAATTGGCAATGATTCCAAGAACATTCTCAAAGGACATCCTTGTAGGCTAGGCAAACACTTCCAGTGGTGACTCCTCACTGTACTGTTATTTAATTGCTATGACATTCCCACCCCCATTTCACAGACAAAAGTCACTGAGGAACACAGGAGGCAGAAAGGCAAAGCTAGGATTTCACAGAATCCTCCCTGACCTCATGATATATTTCTTCCACGGCCTCCAGAAAAGTTTTCCCAAAAGAGGGGTCCCCAAGTGATCTCTGAGAAATAAAACCCCGGTTTACCAGGTCCTGCAGCAACTTGATGGCCCTGCTGAGGCTTTATTCTTATTGCCTAAAAAGTACAAGCTCTATCTTCTGCCCCGAAATGGCTTCCTCTGAAACCAATCAGGGGAAACGATTTGTTTCCAGTAGCAGTCACAGAGGTACAAGTGCTCAACTATGTCTGCAGATCACCCAGCTCCAAGCCTCGCCTGGCAAACATATGCTGCTAGGTCCTACACCAGAGAATCACATTGGCAATGGGGACATCAATCCCATGTTTACAGACATAATGATCTTGAGTCAGGCCTGTTTTCAGAATTGTCAGACATTTGGCTTATAGGACCAGAAAGTGTCCTCTCTCCCTGGAGGAGCTCCAGGCTGCAAATGGGACCACTGCTCTAAATGAGGCCTCATCTTCCAGGAAGTGTGATGTGATTTGGTGACAAATCTGACCAGTTTATTAGTTCACTTATCCCATGCTTAAAAGCCAGTCTTTGATGGGAGGACTTGTCGGCAAATAAGGAAGTGCTATTATCAGTGCAAACTGTCTAAGCATAATTCTGCCTTGGTGGTGTTTCCTTGGTATTTAATCTTGGTCAGGCTCTACGTCAAACATTGCTTCCTTTGCTCCTCACATCAGCCCAAGGAAATGGTTATTATTGCTGTCCCCATTCAGATGAAGTAGCTGAGGCTCAGAGAGATTAATTTACATGGCCCAGTAGTCAACCCACCACAGTCACCCCACTAATGCACTAAGTATATTAGTTGTTATAAGTAACATGAAAGCCCAACTTCAAGTAGCATGAAAAATGAAGTAGATTTTCCACAAAACAACAAATGCTGGAGAGGCTATGGAGAGACAGGAACTCTCCTAGACTGCTGGTGGGATTGCAAAATGGTACAACCTCTTTAGAAAGCAATTTGGTGCTTCCTTAAGAAGCTGCAAATAGATATACCATTTGATCCAGTAATCTCACTTCTTGGAATACTTCCTACAGAAACAAAGGCTGTCACATGAACACATATATGCACATGAGTGTTTACTGCAGCACAGTCCACAATAACAAAAAGATGGAATCAATCTAGATGTCCATTAACAGATGAATGGATAAACAAACTACGGTACATAGACTCAGTGAAACACTATACATTGATAAAGAGCAATGATGATTTTAGGAAGCCATCTCATAACCTGGTTTCAACTGGAAGACATTATGCTGAGTGAACTTAGTCAACAGCAAACAGACAAATATCTTATGAGACCCCTGCTGCAAGGACTTATGTACAGAAGAAAAGACTCTTTGATGGCTATGAGAGTAGGGAGGGAGGGAGAGAGTTGGTCATAGATTAGTTGATTAGAAATTTGGTTAGGTGAAAGCAGTGACAGCACACAGTAGAAAGTAGATCAGCTTAACGGGACTTCACCATAAACTGAAAGCTCTTCTAATCTCAACCCAATATTTCAAGGATAGAGTAGCAGGGATAGGATCTGAGGACCATGCTCTCAGGGGACATGGAGGCCAGCTGGCATAACTAGCCTATTGCTAAGAGAGTCTTCTGTACCCCATATTGGTGAGTGGCATCTGGGGTCTTAAAAGCTACAAGCTGCCATCTGAGGTACACCAAACAGTCCCAACTTATCTGGAACAGATGATCACTGAGAACAACAAAGACAGGAGGAAAAAAGAGCTCAGGAGACAGAGGATCCATGTGAATGGGAGACTGTATCACCATGTGACCACCAGAATTGGATGGTACCTGGCCACCACCAAAGACAGCTGTGATGGGGCCCACAATGTTGAGTCTCTGAGGCAACACAAGAAAAAGAACTCAAGAACTCTACTAAAAGACCACAGTTGATGGTCTGACAGCCTGGAGCATCCACTGAGAGCATGGCCCCTAGACATGTTGCTGTCCTTGACCAGAAAACACTGCTGAAGTCAACTCTTCAGGCAAAAATGTACTGGTCTCAGGGATACAGTGGGACAACACGGTGTCTGTACTTTATAGTTCTATGCATTTACAGGATGCTGTCCTACTAGTCTCTTTCTAGATGGGAGAGAAGAGGGTGGAGAGGAGGGGGCAGGAGCTTGTTAAGAGGATATGACAAACAGAATGAAAAGGAGTGTGCTGTCACTGGGCAAGGAGACCAGAAGGAGCTGCAGATAGGTGGGCATGCAAAATTAATTTGGATTGTACACTTTCACTTAATCACAATTTAAAACTATATATATGAAGGAGATTTGCTAGCTCTTGAAACTGCAAAGTCCAAATTTCAAGGCTGGTTTGACTCAGGGGCTCTAGATCCTCATCAACAGCCTGATTTCTTCCCATCTTTCTGTCTGCCTCATAGGCAAAGGGGTCCCCTCAGGGTGGCAAGATGGCCACCACAGTGCCATCCACCCACCACAAATCCAAAGACAGAAAACACTTCTTTTCAAGCATCCCTGAGCAAATACCTTCTCCAGAATCAGAGGCTCTAACTAGGTCTCCCACCATCCCTGAGTCATGTTTGTGGCATGCAGTGGCAGCATTCTCTACTTGAGGACCAGTGATCTACCTAAACCTTTCACACACAAGGACTGCAGGGGAATAACAACTAAGAGAAAGGGGAGCAGATGTGAGGAGGAGTTATCACAATTGTTACGTTGTGAAGCAATGATCTGAACTCAGGAATGTCTAGCACCAAAGCATGCTCATTCAAACTATTTTACAGAGCTCTTGCTGTGGGTCAGGCACAAATTTAAATGGCACTTCCGGCTCTGCTTCGGGACAAAACATTCTCTGTGTATGAAGCCTTGGAGGTAGACAATCCTTGTTGTAACCATCTTTTCTAGGTCTGACACAACTCTTAACTCCAGGCTACTAATTTCATTTCTTTGTCTCTCAGCCTCTTACCTATAAAACCAGGAATAACAATACATTCATCAAACGGTTATGAGAACAAAATGAAAAGGGAATACAGGGGACACAAGGAAACTTAAAGCAGCATAACATCCAACCTAGTGAGCACATAGTAAGTCAACTTCCATTTCATCCACTGGTGCTGTGAGTTTGTATAGAGTGAATTCTGACCTGTCCTGGGTTTAGAGAAATGCTGGTATGAGCATTGCTTCAAAGCTGTTCATGTGACCTTTCTACTTAGTCTCCAACTTACTTTTTATAATCCAAACTTTCTTCACTTACTTGATTTAGGCAGTGTCATCTTTATGACACTAGTCCACCCACTTTCTAAATTCGTGAAATCTGAGAGTAAGTGTTTTCTGAGAATGAGAGCAAACTCAAGGCTGAGAACACCACTAAAGTATCATTTGAGTGAGTATACGCTGGTAACAACCTTTAACATCCTTCAACCCAGAGGGCTCCCTGCCTTTAAAAGGAAAAAAAAAAAGTTGCTGTAGAGTCGATCCCGACTCATAGCAACCCTACAGTACAGAGTAAACCTGCCTCATAAAATGTCCGAGGACTGCGGACCCACAGCAGCCTAGGCACTTGTCACTAGGGTTTCAAGAAGCTATTTCACCTAACAACCAGCAGATGGAGCTGAGAACCTTGTGTCTGAAGAAACAAACGTCTTAGTTACACTAAGTGATTCCAGACCTGGCGAGCACCGGTTCCAGACAGCTGGTTAGTAGCACAGAATGAAGACACCAACCAAACTTTGAGCCAGAGCTGGTACCATAACTAAGGTGTGGGGTAAACGAGGGAGACCCTCAGTTCACAGGATGCAGAAGATAAACTGTCCTTTGGTATATTTTTGTCAGTTCTCAGCTTTACCCACAGCCTCACCCCCATCCCCATCCTCCTGTCACATTCAGATACGTTTCCAAGAAACCACACTCGTTGTCATGGACTTGATTTCCACTCACAGCAGCCCTATAAGACAAGTAGAACTGCCCCACAGAATTTCCAAGGCTACAATCTCTCTTGGAAGAAGTATATCCAGAATGCCCCTCAGAAGGAGGATGAGAGAACCGCCTCATGTACTTTGCACCTCACATTATCAGAAGTTACCAGCCCCTGGAAGACATCATGCTTGGCAGAAGGTCAGCCGAAAAAAAGGAAGACCCTCAACGAGATGGACTGGCACAGTGGCTGCAACACTGGGCTCAAAACACCAAAACATTGCAGGGCTGGCACAGAACCCGGCCACATCATGCTGCCGCAAAAGAGCAGATAAGCTCCATCACTGACCTTCAGGTTAGCAGTCGAACATTTTAACCACTAGTCAACCAGAGTTTGGTAAATTTCCCACTTGACTAAATCAGACTTTCCTAATCTTTCAGAATGTCAATTCGAATTGCCTTCAACTATACCGGAGAGTTATCAGCTTGGGTAATTACTTAGGCTGGGAATTACCCACTTAGGGGAAGTACATATTCCTAGTGTCACTTCGTGCAGGCAGGCCTCCATATGCGATGTCTGAGAGCCTCAGTGGGGTCTCTGTGGTTGCACAAGTTACAAAGTGTCAAGAGTTCCTGAACTGAAATGCCCCCAACTACAGGTTAGCGGGAATCAGTGCTCCGGGACCTCTGAGGCCTAGTACTCCCGCGCTGGCAATAGCAGACCACTCCCTAGCCTCCGAGGGTTGAACCTGTGAAGCTTTATCCAATCAAGATGTGTCACCTAACTAGTTGGACTGGATTATTTGACGAGTCGGCTGGACCATCCCACTCCCGGAAGCTACGGCTCTGTTCCCGTCACACCTAGGAGGAGTTACCTTACGATTCGCCTTTCCATTGGCTGACTACGTTGCCAGTCATGGGAAGCGGGAGCGTCAGCGCGAAGAGTCCTGGTCCTCCAGCGGCCGTCGCCGCCGCTGTCTTCAGTTTGGGCCTCGTGGGATTCCCGGCGACCCGGGTAAGCCCTTCGGGAAAAAGAGGAGGAAGGAAGGGTGTCTCTTCCCTCGTCCGCACCCCAGGTGAGCCATTGAAGAGCTGAAACTCTCACCAGGCCTACCCATGACCTTCTAGTGCCAGGCCCCTAGATAGACCTGCGGTCCGCACTGCCCCACCCCTGCCCACCCGTTACTCCAGCCGGCACCCATCCCCTTCCACGCTCATTTAGGGACACCGATCTGCGCTCCCCTCCCGCCCGGCGCTCACCAGGTACGCCAGCTAGCGCCCTCCTGGGCTCACAAGGGACGCCGAGAAGCCTGCCCCCGCCCCTCCGCCCGCGTTGCCTGGGGGCCGTGGTGTGCTCGCAGGTAGATAGCGACCCCCACTGTCAGTGTGGAAACCGCACGCGAACGAACGCGGAGCAACTCCTGAGAGAAAGGGAGCAGAATATGTGCATTCCTGCGTTTTATCCACCGTCTTTGTTAAGAGTAACTCACAGGTTTTGTCATTATTCCACAACATATCATTTCAGGTCTGCATTAGATTTCTGCGTGTGTGAAAGAAATGGCATGTGTTTAAAAACAAACTCCAGAGTAAGTTTGCTTTGCAGTGTGCATAAAAGAACCCACATATGGGAGTCGTTCTTAGGCCTGAGAAGGCCTGTGTAACTGTTTTGTCTTCTCTGGTCCAGCTCTGAAGCATTCGATGGTACAGACCATAGGAAAAACGAGGAAGTCTTCATAAATTCTTTGACTCTTCACGGTCTCATTGTATTCTTCTGATTTTATAGAGGTGGGTAGGCTGCTTGCTCTGTATTAACATAACCAGAAGTAGCAAAATTGGACAGTAACTGGGAGAGGAGACTGCGTGTGAGGGGAAGCAGAAGGGAAACAGGAATGGGGAAGAAGGGCTCCACTGAAGACAAGGTTCTGAGATGATGGAATTGAGACAGTGGAGGACTGATAGGACATCAGAATAACAATCTGCATATTGGAATGGTTGGGGATTCCAGAAGGGAATTTTCAAACCGTCTGTCCTGGAGTTAAGTTGAAGTAGACAAATTCAACTTGAGTTTAAAAAAAAAAAAATACAAGGAACTAACTGTAAGCAAATAAAAAGGCAGCATAGTCTTCTCAGAATTTTTCAAGGTCCACAAACATTTTTGTAAATGACACATCAGGCGATTTACTGTTGCGTCTTGCTCCAGAACTTTGTTTTCTCAATTACAGAGTTATTTTCATCTGTTACCTGAAATCTGTTACCACTGAGTCAATTCCAACTCCCAACAACCCTATAGGACAGTAGAACTGCCTTATAGGGTTTCCAAGGCTGTTAATCTTGACAGAAGCAGAGTGTCACATCTTTCTCCAGTGGAGGGAGCAGTTGATGGGTTCAAACCACCTACCTTATGGTTAGCAGTCATGCACTTAACCGCTCCATCATACCTCCTTTCACCCAGCATGATGATGCTTAAATAATGTGTGTAAAGCCCTATCCTAGTACCTCACCCAGAGTAAGTGCTTACTGATGCTTACTTACGAAGTCCATGGAAGAAGTGGAAAGATCATTGTCTGTAGATGACCTGATTAGGGCTGTCCTCCTACTCCCAGGTCTTCACTAGAGGCAGATGCCACTGCCTTTCTGGGCCCTTACGTCTGCCTGACGAGGCCTCCTTCCCAAACTTAGGTGGAAATTTTTATGTTTTATAAACTGATATTTACAGCAGGTCCTGGTGGCACAGTTGTGAAGCAGTTGGCTGCTAACTGAAAGCGTGGTGATTCAAACCTATTAGCTATCCATGGGAACACAGATGGCAGTCAGCTTCCATAAAGATTTACAGCCTTGGAAACCCTTGAGGTAGTTCTACAATGTCCTAAAGGGTTGACTATGGCAGCAGGAAGCTGATAATTTCTTTTATCATTTTTTTAAATTAGGATCTTTACTAAAAGATTTAAATGAGAAAATTATTTGACAGTTTATAATTCTTAACACATCTAACATTTAGCAGTGTTGTCCACTGTTTAGTTTTTTAGAGTTGTCCACTCTTTAGTATGTTGTTTTTAGCAAAATATTTTAATTAAGCAAATGAGAACAAAACTTAACAGTCTTACTTTTACCCTTAAAAAAGCAAACATTAATATTTTACTTTTTTTGGAGGAAACATGACTTTTCAGGCACTAGTAAAATGTTTTTTATTCCTGTTTAGGCCACAGAACTTCTTCAAATTTAGCTTGTCTTTCATTTGTGATTTCATAGGACTTACCTAGTGGTATTACCCAAAACCAAACCAAACCACTGCAGTGGAGTCTGTATCTTTCTTGCAGTCACTGGTGGTTTCAAACCTTTTGGTTAGCAGTCACTTTAACCATTGTACCACCAGGATCGTAGTGGGTATTAGTGATCACATAAGTTAGGTGTCCTAACTTTCTAATCCCCTGTTATCCTCCAGATCTGCTTCTTATAGATTATTGTAAGGTTTATAGCAACCATTGTGGCCTTGTCCTGTTTTCATGGCGTTTGTTCCCTTAACTTTAGAAAATCTGTCGTCTTCCTCCTATATACTCACCAGGTGACAAGCATGTGCTTGCCCATTGTTTGAACTCGACTGAGTCAGTGACTGTTATTCCCTTCCACTTGATATGCTTAATCTGTACCCAGAGTAAATGATCTCCCCATTTCTCTAAGGGCAGTCACACCTATGAAATTTTTAAAATTTGTAATAGTAGCTACCAGTTTTTCAGGCTTTTTGCCATAGTGGTGATACTTCTTTTTAGAAATTAGCCAACTTATACTAAGATTTTGAGTTGCTAGAATTTGAGCCTAGCTCTATCTCTGCAGTATGTGTACTTTAGTCTTTGTGTATCACTGGTATGTAGTTGCCGGCCAACAGGTGAAGGGGAAATGCCATTGTTAGGGAACATCAGATTTTAGCATCTGCTAAAATGAGTTCTCTTCAACCCTCTTGTCCTCCAGCTCTTTGCTCCCTGAGGTGGAGGAAACACCCTAGCAGAGGCCTCCTCCAGCAGAGAGATGTCACTGGTGGATTTCAAGACCTATGTGGATCAGGCATGCCGAGCTGCAGAGGAATTTGTCAATATCTACTACACCACCATGGACAGGCGGAGGCGTCTGCTGTCGCGGCTTTACATGGGCACAGCCACCCTTGTATGGAATGGAAATGCTGTTTCAGGACAAGAATCCTTGAGTGAGTTTTTTGAAATGTTGCCTTCCAGTGAGTTTCAAATTAATGTGGTAGACTGCCAGCCAGTTCATGATGAAGCAACACCAAGCCAGACCACAGTCCTTGTTGTCATCTGTGGGACAGTGAAGTTTGAGGGTAACAAACAGAGGGACTTCAACCAGAATTTTATCCTGACAGCCCAGGCCTCTGCCAGCAACACAGTGTGGAAGATTGCAAGTGACTGCTTCCGGTTCCAGGACTGGGCTAGCTAGCCAGGGTGGGAAGGCCTCCTCCCTTCACCTTGCACTGGGGGATGCATATCTCAAGATGGGGGAACACACATTCATTCCTATTATTGTACAGACACTGCAGACCAGCATGCCAAGGTGGGACATTGCCATATTTGCTTCAGGCCTAGAAGCCCCTTTTCTGAGTTTGTAATAGTTGTTCTTTTAAGAGTATCATACTTTTATTTTTTTTATTTGTCCTTTAGAACACTCTTTCTTGAAATTCTGAAAAATAAAACAGGACAAGCGTTGCTTCTTTTCCCTTGTCTGATGTACCTGACCAGGTTTTGAGGAGATGGAGAATTAAAGGCAGAACTCATGGGAAGTACCTGCAGAGATGTGATGTCTAGGTGTGCGCAAAGGTGTATCGGAGCAGTGAGTCACTGACCTCTGTATGTGAGAATCTTTTGGAGCACTCTGAAAAATACCTGTGCTTATTTGGGCATACCCCCAGACCATCTGCACTCAGATACCTGAGGATAAGGCTAGGCACTGACATTTATCAAACATACCCTAACCAAACCAGACCCACTGCTGTCACTTCTGATGCACAGTGACCCTATAGGACAGAGTATAGCTGCCCCATAGAGTTTCCAAGGAGCACCTGATAGATTCAAATTGATGGCCTTTTTGGTTAGCAGCCGTAGCTCTCAAGAACCACACCACCAGGGTTTCCAAAAGCACTGTGTCTTAAATGTCTTAAATGTTGTCAGTGTGATTCTAAGTCATGATGACTCCACATACGCAGGTTAGAACTGCTTGAAAGGGTTTTCAAGACTGTGACCTTTTGGAAAAAGATTGTCAGGCCTTTCTTCCAAGGCTTCTCTGGGTGAGTTTGAACCACCAACTTTTCAGTTAGTAGTCAAGTGTCTTAAGTGTTTGTGCCTCCCCGGCGCTATCTAGTTCACATCAGAGTACAGCAGGATCGTGTAACAGGGCTGAGTCCCACCTTAGAATATTTGCTGAAATTGAAATGATGAGAACAGGTAAAATACTAAGGGTTAGCTAATAAGTCCTTATAAATGAAGCAGCGATGTCAACTGGTATTGTAAAGAGAAAGCAACTAGAAACTAAGAAACAGTGAGGTTGTGGAGGCAGTTCACCCCATGACAGTCTTTATTGGGTTTGGTAATTCATTGCCACAGTTACAGAAAACAAGGAAGCACTGGATATGCAGTAATAAGTTTAATATAATAAATTTATAAACTAATAAAATAAGTTTAATATAACAAATAAGTTCAATATAATAAATACATACTTAGAGTGAGGTCTAGAGGGATATGCTGCATGGGGCCCCAATACCTTAAGGAGACCAATTTTTCCTTTGCAAAAACCAGTGTTCACTCTTGTCAACCAGGAACTGTTCAGTGATGACACTTGGTAGACTGCCCTCGGCCACTCTCAGGTGGCTCCCCACTATATGGGGTCTTGCCTTTACACTCTGTTGCTCCCATCTGAGTCACTTCATCTCCACTTCTCCTGGCACTGTCACAGCTGCTGCCTACATTACCACTGCAGGTTTATTTGGTTTGGAAGGTTTATTAGCCCATAGTGAGAACGTCTGTTAAGAGACACACATCAATAGAAACCTGACAGCAGCACAGGCCTTCTCTGCGGCATCTTAACAATTTTTGCATCAGAGCTTATATACAATTTTACAAAGGATGGAAGTGTCTTTTTGCCTGCAGATGGCATGGCTGGAGGAGTTATTCATTACAAGATAGTGATGATACTGAGACAAAAGAGATACATGGTGGACATCTCCTTATCAGGCTAAAAACCTCAGACACCTGGGCTCCAGTATACCTGTGAGGAGTGGTAAAATCACAGGTGGCCAGACAGAACAAAAAAAAAGCATCAGATCAAAACAAAGTCCTTAATGGTATGAGAAAAGGAGAAGGTAGGCAGAGGCAGGGGCAAGACTTACAGGTTCATCACGGTGTTAATTATGTCAAGCTTTCATTTGCCCATTTTAAAAAGGACAAAACATGTTGGGGATTATTAGGGTCACAATCCGAAATACCAACTCTTAATTTACAACTTTGCTTAATGTGGGTTTTGATTACATTTCTCCAGTGTAAAGAATAGAAAACTAGAGAAAGTTCCTTCATTCTTTGACCAGTAGATGAGTTCTTGTGAGCATGCAGCTTCCCCAGTTAAATTTTCTTTTGATAACTGTGTGCTAGGTTTGAGATGGCTATAGAATGGTGGAATGGGGAAATTTGAGACGGACAGGGATCTTGATGTATACTGTGGTATACACAGCTAACTGCTTCCTAACATTCTTCACCTTTACTAATTACTGAAGCTTACTGTTTAATAGTCAAAGTACTCACCTATCACTTCCTAGCTCAACTGATAGCTGGGTTTGACATATGTGTAAAGTCCAGGCCCATGAAATAAAAGCAGAAATGCAGTACTTGTAATTTTAATTCAGAAGATCCTTCCTGTCTTCTGCTACTTGGAAAATGGTTGCAGTGTCTGGACCCCTGGCTCAAACTCAATCATGGGCCCTAAGGCCAGTTGGGCTATACCCTAGAGGTAGAATGGTAGTGAGCCGGAAAGAGCCTGGGTGTCTGGTGACTACTAGAACCATCCAAATAGCCCTGGTCTGTCAACCCTGCAACTTGTTCTTTAAATGAGAAATTCTTTAAGCCACTGTTGTTTTAGGGTCTCTGACATATATAACAGAGCCTAATCCTAGGTAAAACCATGGCTGTCAAGTCATTTCCAACTCATAGCAACCCTGCAGGACAGAGAACTGCCCAGAGTATCCAGGGAGCACCTGGTGGATTCAAACTGCCGATCTTTTAGTTAACAGCCGTTAACACTTAACTGCTATGTGACCAGCATTTCATAGGAAGGCAAGGATATTTGCAATAGGGGCTTATCTTAGGGGCACGGCTGTGCTGTGGTGCCCCAGCAGCCTTGCTCGTCTCCATGTAGGACTCATAAATAAGACCTGATCACAGTCTGGCCTGAGTTATGACAGAATGCCAGGTGATCCTTGCTGGAGCAAGGGGAGATGAGCCATTTGGGGAGAAGCCATTCTGAAGCAGTGTTCCATCCCTATCTTGAGTTTCTAATCATCTTCCTAATTTTAGTTAGCTGTGGACTTTCCACTACCTGCACTCAGTATTGTTCTGTGAGGGCCAAAGGGAGCTAACACCATGACGGCCTTGCTTTTGCTGGCTCTAGTAACTGAAGCCATTCAAATTAATTGACTCCTTGCTGGCCAAATACATGGAAGTGTGAGCCCAACTAGCCATTGCTTGGAGACCACAGACCACTTGGCACTTAGTATCTTACTACTTAAGGAATTCAGACAAATCACTAACAAAAAAGTTTAGGAAGGATATGAAAATCAGATTATAGAAATGCAGAAGTTATATTAATTTACTCAACCTAATAATCATTCAACAAATTATTATAGTACTGGCATTACAATAGATATGTCCCCCAAAATACACTCCAGTAATCTCAGTTTGGGTCAGCCATTTATATTTGGATAGAATTAAACCCATTTCCAGGCTAGATGAGACTCAACTGCTCTAATGAAATGATGATCCCATTGCCCTCACACAGTGGAGGTGTCAGTTAATGTGGGCACAGTTCAAACAGGTCTGAAACCTTACAGTGGGAGACCCTGAAGTTGGGCCTGCTGGACATGAAATGCAGAAGAAGGGGGATATAGAAGGATACATCACTGCCTCCACAGCCAACGGGGGCAGAAAAGGAGCCCATAACTGGGCCTCACGCAGCCAGGCTTTTTCCTGCTCCCAAAGATCCCAGGAATTTAGTCCAATACTCTTGCCAGCTACTGTCAATGCCTTTTGTGTATGTGGGGGTTGGGGGGTGGGAAGGGTAGAGGTACTGTGGTAACTCCACAAGCACTGGTGGCATTAAAGCACTTGACTGCTAAAAAGTCTGGTGGTTTGAAACCATTAGCAGGTCCACAGGAGGAAGAGTGGCAGTCTGCTTCCATAAAGATTACAGCCTTGGAAACCCTTTGGAGCCATTATACTTTGTCCTATATGGTCGACATGAGGTGGAATTGACTTGACATAATTTGGTTTGATGGTGGCTCTACAGGTCTTACACTTAGTGGAAAACTATGCCCATGTGTTTTGCAATACCTTAAATCATTTCTACTTTCTTTTTATATAAATTGAGTAATTTGATTTTGGGAATATCTATTTCTAAATTTTAATCTGCCATCTATATGACTGTGTCTCCCACTAACCCCCACCCCATCAGAGCTTACTGGAATGTTTCTCGTTTCCTGTGTAGGGAGCAATCAATCCTTTGAAAATGAAGCTATTTCCATTTATACTCTGCTTTTTTCTTTGGAATGTGCTGCTTTAGGAGGGTCTGTAGATATTTTTCCTGTAAGACACCTATTTGTTTCTACTCTTTGAATTACAGATATTTTGAATGAAAACTGTGGTCTCTTTCCATGCTGAATTTTATCACTTTTGGATTACCTTTCCTCTTCAATATCACAGCCAGATTTTTCATTCTTCAACTACAGTTAGTTCAAAATGCCCCTGTCAGAACATGCCTGCTGTGCCTCCTAAGCCTCTCACTGAAGGACAGAAGCAGTCACACACTCAAGGAGCTCGTGATCTAATTGGAAGGTAGAGAATGTGAAACAGCAGTAGGTAAATTAAATTTCAAAGACACATATACAGAATGGCCAAACCAGTGACAGACTTGTGCATGATAATGTTAAACAGGTATTCAACTGAAACACTGGTAAAATCCATGTGATAGACAAAAGAGAAGTTCTAACCAGGATACAGAATTGTACAAGGCCTTAGAATACTCTCCCACAAGGAAGATATGAAGGAGGAAGAGTCGAGTGAGTAGGGAAGGTTTTCATGCAGAGGTTAATTTGGAGGGAAATGCTACTGGACTTTAAATTGCAGTGCTCCTCCTCCATCCCTGCCTTAAGTTGAGGGGGACTCAGTGGGATGCCACCTTCCTCACTTCAGCCTAGATGAAGGGCATGAATCTCAAGAAGACCCCTTAGCAAGCCTGATGTGAATTCGCTGGAGTCCGTGACTCACATTGACCAAGAAGCTTTAGAACAACAGACAGTGGCCATCCCTGGGGATAACATGTTTGGGAAAGAGCTTGGCTGCTGCTACTCAAAAGGTTAGTTTGAATTCTTAATCATCTGGTGCTGCTATAAAGAAATACCACAAGTTGAAAGCCTTAACAAAGAGAAATGTATTTTCTCATAGTTTACGAGGCTAGCAGTCTGAATTCAGGTTGCCAGCTCTAGGAGAAGGCTTTTTCTCGCTCTGGGCTCTGGGAAAAGGTCCTTATCATCTATCTTACCCAGTCAAAGAGTTTTTCAGAGCAGGCGCTGTGGCTTCAAAGGATGGGCTGTTCTCCTGGCACCTGTTTCGCGGTGTATGAAGACCCCTTGTTTCTGCTTGTCTCTTACATACGAGGACTGCCTATTAAGTTCGTGAACTCATCCTAGAAAAAGTGCTACATACCTCACTGCTGAATATCACTATGGTCACCTTTGAAGTACTACCCTTTCTGGAATGAAGTACTACTCTTTCTGGAATGACCATCAGAGGGGTTGTCGTATTACCCTTGATGTCCTGAATGTCATCAAAATGTCTTCCTTTCAATAATTCCCTTATCTTCAGGTAAACAAAAAAGTCACTGGGGGCCAGATCAGGTGAGTAGGGAGGGAGGGTATTCCAGTGCACTTACTTCTTTAGTGACTAAAAACTCTCTCACAGACAACTATACAATTAAGCTCACAAATCTGCCACCTTGCAACCGTGCACAGTGGCCATTCCAGAAAGAGTTCCAAAATTGTTTTGAAGGGTGGACTAGGTGCTGGCATCAATGCATAGCTTCCCAAGGGGAGTTCTTAGAAGGTTCCTGTAGTGATACTCAGCAAGGAGGTATGTAGCACTTAGAAAATTAAGTTCACAGACTAAACTGTCAGACCTCACATCTTAAAAGAGACCGACTTAAGACACAACCTAACTTTGCAGTTTGAGTCTTGTCTCATTAACATAACTGCCTCTATCCTGTCTCATTAACATAGAGGTAGGATTTATAACACATAGGAAAGTCATATAAGGTGACAATAATGGTGGATAATCACACAGTACTTGGAATCACAGACTACCCAAGTTGGCACACATTGCACAATTCAGTCAACAATAGCTGGCTTCCTTATCAGGAAACCCACTGCCATTGAGTCAGTTCTGACCCATGGTGCATTACACGCAGAGTAGAACTGCTCCAAAGAGTTTCCATGGAGCGCCTGGTGGGTTTGAACTGCCGATTTTCTGGTTAACAGATGTATCACTTAACCACTATGCCACCAGGGTTTCTGCTTTCCTTATAGGAACCTGAATTTTTGTGTATGCTAAGCATATGTGCCTATGCACCAGGCCCAATAAAAACCCTGCACCTTGAATCTAATGAGCTTCCTAAATAGAAAGCATTTCACATGTATTGTTACAATTCAATTCAACACTGGTGGAATTAAGCACATCCTGTGTGACTCCATTGAGAAGACCCATGAAAACTTGTGTCTGATTTCCCTAGACCTTGCTCTATGTACCTTTTCCCTTTATTGATTATACATCACTGCCACAACTTTGACTATATGCAGAGTCCTTGAGTTCTAGTGAATCAGTCAATCTAGGGAACCCTTGACAAGGAGCCTCGGGCATTTTGATGACTTTAAGAAATGGTATGGTACAAGCATTTTACTAGATTCACACAACAGAGCCACTAGCTTGACACCTATGGAATCTCCAGCTGCAGAGTAATTCTTTATCCTGGTCTGTTGGGCACGTTTACACTGAGTACTGTCCGCCTCCTCTTGATCTTCAATAATGATCATAATCTCTTTCCTCGGTTTTGATGCCGGAATGCCTACACATTTGCCTAGGTATTTCCATGGGTTACATTTTTCTAGGTGAAGTACTGAAATTCCAGGAGGAAAAAACTTCAAAATAGTTTATTGATTGATTAGTTTTTTGAAAACCTATGTGCAGTTCAAAAGTACTGGGTAGCTGTGTTATTTACCTGGCCTGTGAAAGGTCTTACTGTGCAGGTGGACTATATTGATTATGATGGTACCTGTTTCCAGAGCCTGCACCCATGCATGTGATAAGGCTGGAAATGCATTTATTCAGCAAGGACCCCTCAGTCACAGCCATGTAGGCACTGAGTCTAGGTTAAATGAAGACATTTAACCAACATCAGGATACACTGACATTTTCAAAAGTTAAATCTCCACCATGCGAGAGGTCCACAGTGGATTCTGTTTATAATTAATGCCTGTTAAAACTTATTTGTAGATAATACCCACATATTAAATATATATTCTGTCAGAGTAATAAAAGGTGAAAAACCACTCTATTTTAAAAAGGAAATATATCTCTTGATACCAGAATTGGACAAAGACACTACAAAAGTAAAAATAACAGGCTGATATCATACATGAATATAAATTAAAAAAACTAAAGGTAAAATAGTATCAAATGGTTTTATAATTAGTAAAGGAATAATTCACAGTTATGTCTTATATTAAGGTTTTTATTTCCTACCAGTTTTTCATCTCAGTAGATACCAGAAATGTATCTGATAGAATTCAGTAGTCATTCATAAAAAGAAATTTCTTGAGAATAATAGAATATTTCAGTCTAAAACGAAACAACCCATAATGATTAACAATCAATATATCCATGTCATTGTTAGGGTTTGTGGCAGTTGTGGCTACTGCTAAATTAAGAAATCAGAGTGACAGGTGCAGAATGGGGACAGAAAATCATCAACTGCAGATATGTGTGTACATGCTGGAAAAGAGAAAGACATGAAATCAACCATGAGAATTAATAAAGCAGTTTAGTAGTATCTCAATATAAAATATATATATATATATAAATATACAGAGAGAGCAATCTCATAGGAAAAAGCAATTAAGAAAAGGAATGACAGGAGAAGACTACTTTCATAATAATAAAGTAACTCAATTTCCTAGGAGAATCTTAATGGGAAATGTGTGAGGATTACATGAAATATGAAACTGTTCAGAAAGAGAAAATATTGCTTAAGTAAATTAATGCATATAAACTTCTATATTTGTGGATATAAAATCTAAGCATCATAAAGGTAGATTACTAATTTTATCAATATCAGTATATGCCAATTTAGCATTTTATGTAAAAAAAATTATTATTCTGCAAAATGATTCTAACCCCAACCTGGAAGAATAAGTTGATGGTAACAGCTAAATCATTATAGCTGCTATGACAGCAGAAAACTTGACAGTAAAAGAGAAGACACATACAAATGTATAAGATAACCATTTGGACCAATGAACAAAACAGAAGACTATCCAGTGCTAGGTACAAGGTAGATTTTAAAATTTGATGAGAGGAATCACAAATCAATGAGGAATACATGGAGTATTTATAAAGTTCTTTGGAAATGGTAGATATAATTTGGGAGTAAAATCACATTTAATTTTACAGTACATACAAATAACTTCAGGACTGAAATGTTTACTTTAAAAAACAATATAACTAGAAAAAAATAAACTGAATATTAGACTTCTGAAAAGGAAAATATTTTCTGAACTTTGATTCAGCAGAAGAAACTAAAAAGACTGGCTTAACATAAAATTTTTTTGAACATCTCTATGTCAGAAGACAAATAGTAACCATGACAGTGTGGCATTAACATGATATATAGATCAACTGAACAGGATTGACCATCCAGAAATAAATTCTCATATTTACAGTCAGTTGGTTTTCAAAAGGGTGCCAAGAAAATTTAATTCAGAGTCATCTTTTTCAGCATATGCTGCTGGCACAATGGAATAACCATACACAAAAGAATGAAGTAAGACTCCCTTACTGACACCATATTCAAAAACTGACTCAAAATGGATTAAAGCCCTAATATAAGAACTGAAATTTAGCTCTTAGAGGAAAACACATGTATAAATCTTTGCGACCTTGCATTACACAGCAGTTTCTTAGATGTTACATCAAAAGCACAAGCAACAAAAAATAAATAAATAGGACTTCTAAAAGCTTTTTGCATCATAAGACTATCAATAAAGTAAAAGAAACCACAGAGAATGGGAGAAAATGACTGTAAGTCATATTAACTGATAAATGGCTTATACCTAAGATATACAAAGAATTCTTAAAACTCATTAAGAAAGTGCTAATAACCCAATTGAAAAATTGACAAAAGACCCAAGTGCACATTTATACAAAGGAGGCATACAAATAACCAATAAGCACATGAAAAGATGCTAAAAATTATTAGCATTCTTCATTAGCCACTGCTATTGCTGTTGCGTGCTGCCCAGTCAGTTTCAACTAACAGGGATCCCATGCATGAGAGAACGAAACATTGCTGGGTCCTTCACCATGCCCACAATCGTTTTTATGCGTAGCCCATGGTTGCAGCCACTGTGTCTATCTCCTTGAGGGTCTACTTCTTTTTCACTGACCCTCTACTTTATTAACCATGAAGTCCTTGTCCAGGGACTGATCCCTTCTGACCACATGTCCACAGTATGTAAGATGCAGTCTCACCATCGGTGCTTCCAAGGAGCGCTCTGGTCCTATTTCTTCCAGAATAGATCTGTTTGTCCTTTTGGCAGTCCGTGGTATGTTTTCATGTTCTTCTCCAGCACCACAATTCAAAGGTTTCAATTGTGTCTTCCTTATTCATTGTCCAGCTTTCACATGCATATGACTGCAACTGAAAATACCATGGCTTGGGTCAGGCACACCTTAGTCTTCTAGGTAACAGTTTCACTCTTCAACACTTAAAAGTGATCCTTTGCAGCCAAATGCAATGTGTCTCTTGGTTTAAGACTTCTATTTCCATGGGTATTTATTGTGAAACTACGTAAAATGAAACCCTTCACAGCCTCAATATTTTCTCCATTTATCACAGTGTTGCTTAATACTGCAATTCTTAGGGTTTTCATTTTTATGATGTCGAGGTGCAACCCATACTGATGGCTGTGTAGTCTTTGATCTTCACTGTTTCAAATCCTCTTTACTTTCAGCAAGCAACGTCATGTTATCTGCATAATGTAGGTTGTTTTCTCCAATCCTGATGCCCTGTTCTTTTTCATATAGTCCAGCTTCTTGGATTATCTGCTCAGCATCCAAGTTGAAAAGGTATGGTAAAAGGACAAAACAATGACACACCCTTAAACCATCCAGTGTCCCCTTGCTTTGTTCATACAACTGCCTCCTGATTGTTGTGGTCAGCTAGGGCTGCTCTAACAGAAATATCATAGAGTGGATGGCTTTACCAAAGGAAGGTTTATTCTTACACAGTCCGGTAGTCTACAAATCTACATTCACGGTGTCCGCTCCACGGGAAGGCTTTCCCCCTTGTCAGCTCCAGAGGAAAGTCCAGTATTGCATTAGTCTTTGTCCAGGGAGCATCTTGGCACAGGAACCTCAGGTATGATGGACGCGCTGCTCTCCCGGTGCTGCTTTCTTGTTGGTGTGAGGTTCCCAATTCTCTGCCTGCTTCCCTTTCATCTCTTGCAGGATGAAAAGATTAAGGGTGGGGCCAGCCATACTCCAGGGAAATTCCCTTTACAGTGGAGCAGGATGGTGATCTTCAAAGGGAGTGACAGCCCCACCCTACTCCTTTAACATATAGCATAGGAAAACCACAAAATGGAGGACAGTCACAAGATACTAGGAATCAAGGCCCAGCCACATACTACACATACTTTTGGGGGGACACAATTCAATCCATGATACTGATCCCCATGAGCACAGTTAAGTGTTCTGGAATTCCCATTCTCCACAATGCTACCCATAATTTGTCATGATCCACACAGTCAAATGCCTTTGCACAGCCAATGAAACACAGGTAAACATTTTTGTGAATTCTCTGCTTTTAGCCAAGAGCCATCTGACATCAGCAATGATATCTCTGGCTAGACTTCCTCTTCTCAATTGGGCTTAAATTTCTGGGAGTTCCCTGTCAATATAATATTGCTGTCTCTTTTGAATTCTCTTGAGCAAAATTTTACTTGTTTGTGATATAAATAACATTGCTCAATAATTTCTTCATCTGGTTGGACCACCTTTCTTAGAAATAGGCATAAAAGCAGATGTCTTCCAGTCTGTTGACCAGGGAGCTGTCTTCTAAATTTCTTTTTTTTTTTAATAACCTTTATTTTTTATTAATTACAATAAAAGAATAAAACTTCTAACATCTACCCATTATCTCATCTATGATAAACCCTCAGCCCCACCCTCCCATATAGCCAACACAGTCATTTTCTTCTATGGATAATTCTCTTGTTAAGTCCTTCTAACAGAGGTCTCATACAAAATTTGTCCTTTTGACACTGATTGATTTCACTTAGCATGATCTCTTCCAAATGAGACCATGTTATGAGATGTTTTCTAAAACTGTCATTGTTTTTATCATAGCACAGTGTTCCATTGAGTATATATACCATAGTTTCCTTATCCATTCATCTGCTGATGGGCATCAGGGTTGATTCCAACTTTTTGCTATTGTGGACTGTGCTGCAACAAACATTCGTGTACATGTGTCTGTTCGTGTGACAACTTGTGTTTCTGAAGGATAAATTCTAAGCAGTGGAATTACAGGATCAAATGGTATATCTATCTCCAGCTTTTTAAGGAAGCACCAGACTGCTTTCCAAAGAGGTTGTGCCATTTTGCAATCCCACCAGCAGTGTAGAAGAGTTCCAACTTGTCCACAGCCTCTCCAGGATTTGTTGTTTTCTGTTTTTTGGATCATGGCCAACGTTATTGGGGTGAGATGGTATTTCATTGTAGTTTTGATTTGAATTTCTTTAATAGCTGATGATTGTGAGAAATTTTGCATGTGTCATTCAGCTGCCTGGATCTCCTCTTTAGAGAAATGTCTGTCCATCTCCTTCGCCCATCACTTAATTGGATTATTCATCCTTTTCTTGTTGATGTTTTGTAATACCTTATAGATTATGGAGATAAAACATCGGTCTTAGACAGAGTTGCCAAATATTTTTTCCCATTCTGTAGGTGGTCTTTTAATTCTTTTGATGAAGTCTTTGGATGAGCAAGTGTTTGATTCTTAGTAATTCCCATTTATCTATTCTCTCTTCTGTTGAATGTGCTTTGTCAGATTTTGAAGTCTGTCTACACTGTGCATTAAAACTTTCATTGTTGATCCTATTTTATCTTGGATGAGCTTTATCGTTTTAGCTATAAAAGCTATAAAATTCAGGTCTTTTATCCAATTTGAGTTGGTTTTTGCATAAGGTGTGAGATACGAGTCTTGTTTCAGTTTTTTGCAGATGGATATCCAATTTTGCCAGTACCATTTGTTAAAGAGATTGTTCTTACCCCAGTTTAAAATCTTAGGGCCTTTGTCAAATATCAGCTGTTCACAGGATGATGGTGGCATCTCTGGGGTCTCTACTCTGTTCCACTGGTCTGTATGTCTCTTTCTGTACCAGTACCAGGCTGTTTTGACTACTGTGGCAATGTAATAGGTTCTAAGGTCAGGTAGTGAGAGGCCTCCCAGTGTGTTCTTCTTCTTCAGCAGTGCTTTACTTATCCAAGGTTTCTTCCCTTTCCAAACAAAGATGATGATTTGTTTCTCCATCTCATTAAAAAGTGTTACTGGAATTTGTATTGAGATTACATTATATTAAGTAGATTGGTTTGAGCAACAAAGACCATTTTCACAATGTTGAGTCTTCCTATCCAAGAGCAGGGGAGATTTACTCCATTTATGTAAGTCTCTCTTAGTTTCTTGCAGTAAGGTCTTGTAGTTCTCTTTGTAAAGATCTCTTATTTCTCTAGTTAGGTTTATTCCTAGGTATTTTCTCTTCTTAGGGGCTATAGTAAATGGAATTGATTTTGTGATTTCTTCTTTAATAATCTCATTGTTGGTATAAAGGAATCCTACTGATTTACTTATGTTTATCTTGTATCCTGATACTTTGCCAAATTCTTCTATTAGCTCTAATAGTTTACTTATAGATTTCTTTGGATTCTCTGTATAAACAATCATAACGTCTGCAAAGAGGGAAATCTTGACTTCTTCAGTGCCATTATGGATGTATTTTATTTCTTTGTCTTGTCTAATTGCTCTGGCAAGAACTTCTAGCACAATGTTGAATGAAGTGGTGAGAGTGGGCATCTTTGTCTAGTTCCCATTCTCAAAGGGAATTCTTTCAGTCTTTCACCATTCAAGATGATGAAGGCAGTTGGCTTTGCATAGATGCTACTCATTGCATTGAGGAATCTCCCCTCTATTCCTATTTTTCTGAGAGTTTTAAGCATGAATGGGTGATACCTTTTCTGCATCAATTGACAAAATCAGGTGATTTGTATTTTTTGTGTTATTAATGTGGTTGATTACATCAATTGTTTTTCTGATATTAAACCAGCCTTGCATCCCTGGAATGAAACCCACTTGATCATGATGAATGATTTTTTTATATGCTGTTCAATTCTATTGGCTAGAATTTTGTTGCAGATTTTTGCATTTAGGTTCATGAGTGATGCTGGTCTGTAATTTTTTTTTTTTCTTGGTGGGATCTTTCCCGGGCTTTGGTATCAGGGTTATGTTGGCTTCACAGAATGAATTTGGGAGTATTCTATCCCTTTCTTTGGTGTGAAATAGCTTCAATAGTATTGGAATTAACTCTTCTCTAAAAGTTTGGCAGAATTCTTCAGTGAAGCCATCTGAGCCAGGACTGTTTTTAGTTGGTAGATTTTTGATGACTTTCTCAATCTCTTCTTTTGTGACAGATTTATTAAGATGATATACTTCTCCCTCTGATAATCTTGGTGAGTCACAGATGAGTGAGCACTTCCAGCACTGCATCTATTTGTTGAGACATCTCAGTTGATACTCCATCAATTCGTACAGCCTTGTTTTTTGCCAATAACTTCAACGCAGTTTCAACAACTTCTTCACTACCACTGGTCTCTCCCTGATCATATGCTACATCTTGAAATGGTTGAACAATGACCAGTTCTTTCTGGTATAATTCTGTGTAGTCTTTCCACCTTCTTTTAATATTTCCTGAGTTGTTGAATATTTTCCTTCTAGTATCACTGTCTCAGTCAGCTAGTGCTGCTCTAACAGAGATACCACAAGTATACGGCTTTAACAAAGAAAAGTTTATTCTTATATAGTCCAATAGTTTACAAGTCTGATTCAGGGAGTCCACTCCAGCAGAAGCACTTTCCCTCTGTCACCTCTCGGGGAAAGTCCGGTATTGTATCTGTTTTTATTCAGTTGGGAACATCCTGGCACAGGAACCTCAGATCTGAAAAATGCACTCT
The DNA here is from genome assembly GCA_028571685.1 of Heterohyrax brucei. Lineage (NCBI taxonomy): Eukaryota > Metazoa > Chordata > Mammalia > Hyracoidea > Procaviidae > Heterohyrax > Heterohyrax brucei. The sequence goes on from CM053156.1 coordinate 25,121,471, forward strand.
ACTCCTGATGCTGCTTTCTTGATGGTCTGAGGTTCCCCACTCCCTGTTTGCTTCCCTTTCCCTTACAGGATAAAATGTGGTGCAAACCACACTCCAGGGAAACTCCCTTTACAATATAGCAATGAGGGAACCTTACAAAGAGATTTACAGACTCACCTTAATCCTCTTTAACATACAACATAGGAAAGTCACAAAAAAGGACAGTCATAAAATATTGAGAATCATGGCCCAGCCATGGCCACACACATTTTGAAGGTCACAGTTCAATCTATGACAGTCCTTCACTATTGCAACTAGAGGTCTGAATTTTTTCTTCAGTTCTTTCAGTTTGAGAAATGTCAAGTGTTCTTCTCTTTTGGTTTTCTATTTCTAGCTCTTTGCACATATGACTATAATACTTTGTCTTCTCAAGCCACCCTTTGAAATTTCTGTTTAGTTCTTTTACTTCATCATTTCTTCCGTTTACTTTACCTACCTGACATTCAAGAGCAAGTTTCAGAGTTTCTTCTGATACACAATTTGTTTTTTTCTTTCTTTCTTGTCTTTTTAATGACTTCTTGCTACATCTGCTAACCAAAAGGTCAGCAGTTCAAATCTGCCAGATGCTCCTTGGAAACTCTATGGAGCAGTTCTACTCCATCCTATGGAGTCACTATGAATCAAAATCAACTCCACAGTGCTGGGTTTGGTTTGGTTTTGGGTTGTTTTTTTTGCCTTCTTCACTGATGATGTCTCTGATGTCATCTCACAACTCATCTGGTTTTCAGTCATTAGTGTTAAATGTATCAAATCTCTTCTTGAGATCATCTTTAAACTCAGAGGGTATATACTCAAGATGATACTTTGGTTCTCAGGGACTTGTTCTAATTTTTTTCAGTTTCAATTTGAATTTGCATATAAGCAGTTGATGGTGTGTGCCGCAGTCAGCATCTGGTCTCATTCTGACTGCTGATATTGAGCTTTTCAATGATCTCTTTCCATAGATACAGCTGATTTGATTCCTCTGTATTCTGTCTGGTGAGGTCCATGTGTATGGTCACCATTTATGTTGGTGAAAGAAAGTATTTGTAATGAAGTTGTTGATCTTGCAAAATTCTATCATGCAATCTCCAGCATCATTTCTGTCACAAAAGCCATAGTTTCCAATTACTAATCCACAGTAGACAGGTTTCAGCTAGCTTCCATACTAAGACAGACTAGGAAGAAGGACCAGGCACTCTACTTCTAAAAAGAATTAGCCAGAGAAAACCTTATCAATAGTAGCAGAACACTGTCAGATACAGTGGCAGAATATAAGCCCTTAGATTATAAGGCACTCAAAAGACAACTAAGGAAGAGCTGTCATCTCAAAGTGAGTCAACTAAATAATGTGGATACAGACAAAAGCTTTCAGGATCTTCATTTCTTGATGGCCAGACCCAAAATGAGAAAAACAGCTGCAAATGTTCATTAATTGATGGAACATGGAATGTACCAAGTATGAATCTAAGAAAATTAGAAATCTTAAAAAATGAAATAGAACACATAAGCATTGATACCTTAGGCATCAGTGAACTGAAATGGACTGGTAGTGGCCATTTTGAATCAGACAATCACATGGTCTACTATGCCTGGGAATGAAAACTTGAAAACGAATGGTGGCATATTATCATCATCAAAAAGACCATTTCAAGATCTGTCCTTAAGTACAGTGCTGTCAGTGATAGGATAATATCCATACACTTACAAAGAAGTCAATACAACTATTACTAAAATTTATGCACCAACTGCTAAGTTCAAAGATGAAGAAACTATTTTTACCAGCTTCTATAGTCCAAAATTATATTGCACATACAATCAGGAGGCACTGATAATTACTGGCAATCAGAATGCAGAAGTTGAAAACGGTGTGGGAAACAGTGATGCCCGAGGTAGCATGAAAAGTTCTGCAAGACCAACAACAGAAGGGTTGGCAGTGGGAAAATATGGTCTTTGTGATAGAAATGATGACAGTATTTTGCAAGAAATACAACTTCTTCATTGCCAAGCCAGCCAAGGGCCGTCGAGTTGGATCCCACTTGCACATACCTTTTTTCACCAACATAAACAATGATTATACACATGGACCTTTCCAGATGAACAAAAGAATCAAGTCAAGTATATCTCTGGAAAAAGACAATGGAAAAGCTCAGTATCATTAGTCAGAACAAGGTCAAGTACCAACTTCACAACATACTATATGCAAGTTCAAAGTGAAACTGAAGTAAATTAGAAGAAGCCTGAGAGCCAAACTACAACCTTGAGCATATCCTACTTGAGTTTAGAAACCATCTCAAGAATACATATGACATGTTGAACACTTATGAGCAAAGACCAGATGAACTGTGGAATGATATCAAGGTCACCATATACAAAGAACACAAGAGGTCATTAAAAAGACAAGAATGAAAAGACCAAACTGTATGTGAGAAGACTCTGAAACTTGCTCTTGAACGCTGAGTAGGTAAAGCAAAGGGAAGAAATGATGAAGTAAAGGAAATGAGGAGAAGATTTCAAAGGGTGGCTCAAGAAGATCAAGTAAAGTATTATAACAACATGTGCAAAGAGTTGGAGATAGAAAACCAAAAGGGAAGAACACATTCTGCATTTCTCTAGCTGAAAGAACTAAAGAAAAGAATTCAAGCCTCAAGTTGCAACAGTGAAGGATTCTACAGGGAAAATAATAAATGACTCAGGAAGCATCAAGAGAAGATGGAAGTAATACCAAAAAGAATTGGCTACTGTTCAACCAGTTCAGGAGGAAGTATATGATCAGGAATCAATGGTACTGAAGGAAGAAGTCAAGCTGCACTGAAGACACTGGTGAAAAACAAGGCTCTGGGAATTGACAGAATATCAATTGAGATATTTCAACAAATGGATGCAGTGCTGGAAATGCTCAGTTGTCTACGCCAAGAAATCTGGCGGAGAGATCCATATTTATGCCATTTGCAAGAAAGGTGGCCGAACCAAATGTAGAAATTATCAAACAACATCAGTAATGTCCAACACAAGCAAATTTTGCTAAAGAGCATTCAAAAGTGGCTGCAGCAATGTATTGACAGTGATGGCTTCTGGAAATTCAGACCAGATTCAGAAGAGGACATGGAAACAGGGGTATCATTGCTAATGTCAGATGGAACTTGGTTGAAAGTGGAGAATACCAGAAAAATGTTTACCACTGTTTTATTAACTATGCAAATGCATTTGACTGTGTGGATCATAACAAATTATGGGTAAAATTGTGGAGGATGGGAATTCTGGAACGAGGCATCTGTATGTGAATCAAAAGCAGTTGTTTGGACAGAACAAGGAAACACTACAAGGTTTAAAGTCAGGAAAGGTATGACATCAGGATTGTATCCTTTCACCATATTTTTTCAATCTGTATGCTAAGTAAATAATCCAAGAAACTGGACTATGTGAAGAAGAAAAAGTCATCATGGACTGGAGGAAGACTCATTAACAACCTGTATTATGCAGATGATACAATCTTGCTTGCTGAAAGTAAAGAGGACTTGAAACAATGCTGAAGATCAAGATACAGCCTTGAGTATAGATTACACCTCAACATGAAGAAAACAAAAATTCTCACAAATGGACCACTAAGCAACATCATGAAAAATGGAAAAAACACTAAGGTTTTCAGACCTTTTATTTTATATGGATCCAGAATCAACACCTACAGAAGAACACAGAAGAAACCAAAAGACACACTGCATTGGTAAAACTGGCTTAAAAGACATCTTTGAAGTTTTGCAAAGCAAAGATGTCACCTTGAAGACTAAAGTGTACCTGCCCAAAGCTATAGCATTTCTGATCACACCATATTCATGTGAAAGCTGGACAGTGAATAAGGAAGACAGAAGAACTGATGCTTTTGCATTGTGATGTTGGAGAAGAATACTAAATATACAATGGACTGCCAAAAGAACAAACAGATCTATCTTGGAAGAAGTAAAACCAGAGTGCTCCTTAGAAATAAGGATGACAAGACTATGTGTCACAGTTTGGACATGTTGTCAGGAGTGATCACTTCCTGCAAAAAGGTATCATGCTTGGTAAAGTAGAGGGTTAGTGAAAAGGAGGAAAACCCTCAGTGAGATGGACTGACACAGTGGCTACAACAATGGGCTCAAGTGTAAGAATGACTGTGGGCATGGTGCAGAACCAGACAGTGTTTCATTTTATTGTACACAGGGTTGCTATGAATCTGAACCAAATCAATGGCACCTAACAACAGGATCCTGAGTGTTTCAAATTTCAATTTCCATAATATGGTTTCACCACTTTAACAATTTAAAACATTTTTTAATGATTTTTCTCAGTTACAGTGTGAATTTCTATTTTAACCTCAAATTTCCCTTATTGGGGGTCAGTTTTTCTATGTGAATACTGAGAATCATGGCCCAGCCAACTGACACACAATCTTAACCATCACACTATTCCAAGGGAGCGGGAGCTTGGGATTGTATTCTGTAATGGGCTGCATCCTCTCTGCACATCCTGCATAAGATGCAGACTGGCCTTCATGATCTAATGAACTGAGATAAAGCTTAAGCAAAAGCCAACTGGTGGACTTGGGGCTGAAAGACACTGGCACATTCCTGTTCCCTATGGGTAACTGTCCATCAACTTGCCCAGATTTAGGGTGGTAAGAGTTGCCAGATGCTGAGATGCAAATGGTCAGGAACATGGACCTATGATAAGGACATTGACTGCTTCTGTAGTGTTACCAAGGAGAGTAAGATGGCAGACCCTCAGCAGTCAGACTACCCCTCAGTCAGCTTTAAGTTACCAGCTGCATCATTTCTGAGTTTCATTTTTGGTAAAACCAAGTTACAACTCCATCCCTACTAAACCGCAAAAGAAGTTTTCTCATGCAGGTTTTATTTTCCACATACATCGCCGTGTAGCATTTTGGGTTGTTTGGCATGGTGTCATACTGTGAAATTTTACCTACAGACCTCACACTTTAATTGGTCAGGAAAAAATTAGCTTTTAATGCTCCCAGTATTCTTGACAGGATGGCAGAGCCTGGGGAAGCTCAGGCCTCCTAGCTTTTACAATAACCCTTAATTTGACAGATCATGCCCAGTGGCGGCTTTCCCATGTCCAACAACACAAAAGCATGTTGTTCCCATTGGTACACTACAGTGTTTTAACACAGGATGCAAATATGATACACTAGTTTTTGAGTATCTGGCATGCAAATCTATCCCGTCAACCTGCCAGGCAGCCCTGCTCATGTGTTCTCTGCTTCCTCCAAATTCTTTCCTTATTCCTATATTTGGGCCTCTTTCACCTGTCATTGGTCCTTCTCTGCATTGTCTGTCCCACTGCAGTACCTGTGGAAGTGTTAAAACTCTTACTGTCCTCTGCACTTCCCAAAGTATAATTTTTCCTTTCTAGTATGGTAATACTAGAATGTTAGAATAATATGAAATTAAAATACATTAATACCAGAGGAAAAAGTGGGGGACCTGGAGTAATAACAGCTAAAATCTTGGCTATTAATAAAAAGGTTGGAGGTCTAAACTCACCCAGCTACTGGTAGGAAGATCTGGTAATCAGTCCCTATAAAGATTACTGCCAAGAAAACCCCATGGGTACCTACCTAACAACAGAGGAAAATGCACTGGAAATGGCCTCTTATACTTTGCTTTTAATCCTATAAGAAGGATTGGTTTAAATTTTATAACCATCTAGAGCAACATTTTTCATACTCCAGGTCAAGATCCTTTAATGTTTTTTCATTTAAAAAATAATTTTCTGTATTATTTTATGTCTAGCTTCTTTTAACACAAATGTTTGTGAGATCCCTCAATGCTAAACCTATATTTAATTCATTCTTTTGTTGTTGCTAAGTGGTATTCTAGTATAAGAATATATCACAGTTTATCCACTCTCATGTTTCTTAATGTTCTTTTTTAAAGAACAGAATGGGAGTGAACATGGACCTGGTACTTGAGTACCTACTTACGAAATGCAGAGTGATCACAACGTAAATTGTGTCTTACCAAGGTCACGGTCATATAGCTTAAGGCCCCTGATCTAAACATCCTGAGGCCTGGTGGCACAGTAGTTAAAAGCTAGGCTGCTAACCAAAAGGTTGGCAGTTGGAATATACCAGATGCTTCTTAGAACTCTATGGGGCAGTTGTACTATGTCCTATGAGATTGATACGGGATTGCAATCATCTCAGTGGCAATGGGTTTGGGTTTTTGGTAATCTAAACATCAAAACGGAGGACAGCATACTTGGTAAAGTAGAGGGTCAGCAAAGAAGAGGAAGACCCTCAAGGAGATAGGCTGACACCATGACTGCAATAATGGGCTCAAGCCTAAAAATCATTATGGGCATGGTACAGGACTAAGTAGTGTTTCATTCTGTTGTGTACCGGGTCATAATGAGTTGGAATCAACTAAATGGCATGTAACAACAACAAACAGCAAGAAGCCCTGGTGGCACAGTGGTTACGCTAACTGAAAGGTCAGTAATTTGAACTCATCAGTCTCTCCAATGAGCGAAAGGTGTGACACTGTGCTTCCATAAAGGTTACAGCCTTGGAAATACCATAAGACAGTTCTACTCTGGGTCTCTGTGAGTCAGATTCGACTTGATGGCAAAGGCCTAATCTAGATATTTTAAAAAAATGCAACTTACCTGTTTCCTCACTGAGTGTATCTTTTCCTACTAAGGACTCTCTAGTACAGATTAGCGAAGATGAGAATTTCAGTATTTCTCGATCTTTTATTATTCCCCTTCATTACCAATATTTTATGATTTTAAATCTCCAAATATTAAGTATCAGTTGCTGTTAACTCTGACTCATGGTTATCCTGTGTATCAGAGGGGAACTATGTTCCACAAGGTTTTCAATGGTTGATTTTTTTTCAGAAGTAAATAGCCAGGTTTTTTTTCCAAGGTACCTCTGGGTAGACTCAATCCTCCAACACTTTGGTTAGCTGCTGAGCATGTTAACTGTTTGTACTACCCATAGACCTTCTCCACATATTAAATATATAGCCAATTTGGGAGTAAGGCATACTAAAAAAAAAGCAACCCACTGTCACTGAGTCAAGTACAACTCACAGTGATCCTATGGATCAGGGTAGACTGTGCCATAGACTTTCCAAGGAGCACCTGGAGGATGTGAATTGCTGACCTTCTGGTTAGCAGATGTATCATTTAACCCATTATGCCACCAGAGTTTCCAAAGCATACATAATGAATTTCAAAATAAGTTTTGATAGCAGTTAATGGTCACATTGGTTAGACTCCTTGGTAGCATTTGACTTTCATTTGGAAATACATAAACTAAGGGTCAAAGTCACTGACCTCCATCCTTTCCAGCTCTCAGAATGTAGGTAACAACTGTCTCCCATTTCTTCTATCTCCACAGCTGGAATCCACATTAGAGATGTTTCCTAGTAGACTACTTAACCAAAGAAAATCACAATTGGTCTAAAACTGAGACCTTGTTAGATCTGAGGCAGTGAAGAGTCAGCCCTTTAAATCTGGCTTGTGGACCAAGCCAACTGTATAAGCCAAAAAGTGGAGTTGTAAAAATCTGAGACATCACCGGCTGAGTGAGCCCTTACTCCCTGGCATGTCTGACTGGGCAGTTTAGAACAGCAATAAAGCTGGGCCATGGCCATGCAGAGGTGAGCACATTATACTATTACTGTGCCTGAAGCAAGCTATTCCTCCTTAAAATTACCTGGAAAGAGAAACTTTCCACCCAGAAACAAGATAGAAATGTTGGAACAGATCCTAAATGTCATTGGTACCCAGTGGGAACTTGATACAGAAAGATTATGTACAACTTTTGGGGCAGCTTCATTCATGTTTGCAAATACGTTAATTTTGGAAGAGTAACTACATCACAACTATTGCTTGTGCAAATATATGAAACGTTTTAAAGAATCTTAAATGCCAGCCAAGTGCCGTCGAGTAACCCAAAATATGAAAAGAGCTATGTGATACTACAGATTTTATGATACCAAGAGTGACTCTCAGAATCTGTAATCATCACATTAATTGTGATGTGACCCTAATGCTTCCCAATGTGTTTTCGCCTTTTTTAAATGGGAAACTGAAGACTCGACATAACTAACACCCTGATAAACATATATAAGTGTTTCTTCTGCCTCTGCCACCCTTCTCCCTTTTTCATACCTTTGTTAAGGACTTTGTTTTGATCTAATGCAAGTAACCTTGTTGTTTTGGTCTGATGCTAATAACTTCGCTTTATTCTGTACAACCACCTGTTACTTATGAGCTGTCCCCTCCCCAAGAAATTAGAGCCCAGGTGTCTCATATGTATATCTTTTGCCTGAAAAAGAGCTATCAGGTAAGTATCTCTTAAGTCTGATAGTGTTGTGACTACCTTATAATGAGTAACTCCTCCAGCTATGCCATACAAGGCTACAAAAACACTTCTAATCTTTGTAAAATCATATGTAAGTTCTGAATTAAAAATTGTCTTTAGACAGTTTTTAAGACAAACATATTTGGAAGACACCATGGTCCCTCACAGCTGAGTGTGGTGGTATCCTTCTCTCCTCCCTTCCCTGAGCTTCACCATAGTCTCAACTGTTGTGACAATGGAAAGTTGGCACAAATAGCTCGCCACCTTTAGCAGCCAGGAGGTGTGGCCTGCCACCCTGAGGACCCAGCTGGGGCCAGCCACTAAGCCAAACAGCATTGCAGGGCTTGACAGTGTCTATATTGCCAAGAAGCTATACATGAGTCAGCTGCACCAGCAGAATGCAGCAGTGGTTGGCAGCCAAATCTAGCAGTGCCTTTACCCTTTCCCTTCTTAGAACTATGCCACAGCTCCCACTAGTATAACACTAGAGAAACTGAACAACTTCTTGATGGGACGAAGACAACCATCAGTATCTAACCATTTAAAGAAGCAGACCACCATGGCTCCAGAAGACTGTCCCCCCAAAGGAATCAAAAGAACTTCCCAGATGAAGAAGTCTTTCTCAAATTATTGGAGGTGGAATATAAAAGAATTATGTATAGAGACATTCTAGACATTAAACAAAATGTAGAACAAAATGAAAACATAAGTAAGCCATATGAACTGCTTGAACATCAACTCTCTGAAATCCAGCAGATAAATAATAAAATTACAGAATTAGACAATTCAATGAAAAGCCAAAAGAGCAGGATCAAGAAAATGAAATACAGAATTAGTGAGCGTGAAGATAATGCAACTGACACCAGCATTTATGAGGTGAAATCAGAAAAAAGAAACAAGAAAAATGAAGAAGCAGGAAGAAGCATGTGGGACTCTTATCAAGAGGAATAATCTACAAATAATTGGAGTTCCTGAACAGGGAGAGATAACACAAAATACAGAGAGAATCGTTGAAGAGTTGCTGACAAAAAACTCCTGAAATGGAACAGATGATCATCGAGAACCAAAATAATATGGAGCCAAGAGAACCAAGAGGACAGAAAGACCCACATGAGTGGGTGTCTACACTGACTCGTAACCAGAAGAACTGAATGGTGCCTGGCCACTACCAGTATTAGCTGCAATGGAGCCCACAAAGTTGAATCTCACTGGTGACACAAGAATAAATATGGGTGCACCTTGAGATCTCCACTAAAAGACTGCAATTGACGGTCCAGGGGTTTTGAGTTTCCCCTGGGAGCATGAGCCCTGGCCCTGATGCTGCCCGTGTCCACAAATCATAATGAAGGTCTACTCTTTGGACAGGAATGGATTGGACTTGGCAACACAGAGTGATCATATCTTTGGTACACTTTATGGTTCTATGCATCTATAGGATATCATCCTGCTGACCTCTTACTGGAGGAAGGAGAGTGGGTGGAGAGGAGGGGAAAGGAGACTGTTGGGAGGATGGAACATATATGGAACAGAGAGGAGGAGCATGCTGTCATCGGGCAGGGAGAGCAGTGGAAGCTGCATATAGGTGGGCATGCAAATTTATATGGGAATGTACATTTTCATTCAATTATAATAAAAAAAAATTCCCTGAAATCATGAAAGAAGGGAATATAGCTATTCAAGATGTTTATTGAACACCACAAAAACTAGATTCCAAAAAAAGACACAAAGACATATTATAATCAGGCTTAACAAAAAGAAACATAAAGAAAATCTCTTAAAAGCAGCAAGGCTTAAGGCAAAACTAAAATGCAAAGGGAAACCCTGTAGGCTTTCATCTGACTTCACGGCAGAAAGCATGTTGGCAAGACAGTGAGATAACACATACAAAGCTTTGAAGGAGTAAATCTTCCAACCAAAAATTATATATCCTGCAAAAAGATCTCTCAAATAGGAAGGGGAAATTAAGACATTCACAGATAAGTAGAGCTTAGAGACTTTGCAAAAACCAAACCAAAATGGCAAGAAATACTGACAGACGCTCTATGTTTAGAAAAATAATAACGTCAAATGTATACTTAAGGATGCAATGCAGAACACAGCATCCAGAGACCTACTCAGTTAGGGAAGTCACTAAGCTTGATCAAAGCTAAAAGTAGGGAACGAGTGATCATAATGTGAAAACTAGGACAACATCATACTATAAAGATGGATGTATTACAATAAACATAACCCTTTCAGAAGGACTGGAAATTAAGAAGTCATTCAGAAGTTAAAGATTGGTTTAAACTTAGAACATAAAGGAGGCTCAAAGGATTAGCCACAAAGCAAACTAACAATGTGACATATCACAACAAGAAACATAATACAGAAGTCTCAATAAACACAAAACCAACACTGAAAAGGATGAAAAGGAAACCTGTCTTAGGCTGGGTTTTCTAGGGAAGCAAAACCAATAATACATATATGTACAAGGAAAAATTTATATATGAGGAAACAGCTCACACAACTGCAGAAGCCTCACGTGGCCATGGAAGCTGGTGAACCTAAGATCAGCAGGTCAGAGATCAGAGTTCTAGAGCACCAGTGATGTAGGCTGGTGGATCCCAAGCTGGCAGTGAGGCAGGATCAGCAGGTCATAGAGCAGGACTCTCAAGTGCTGGCTGTAAGGGTTGATGAATCCAACAGCTGCTAGTTCAAGTCCAAGAACCTGATGCTGAAAGAGAGCAAGAGCTGTTGGCTACATGAGCGGAACGGCAGTACATGGTGGAAAGCAGGGAGATGAGAGCTGAGGGGTGGGAAGCCACCACAGGCCCCACCCTGCCACTTGATACAGCAGCCAAACATGGAGTAGCCAAGTTGGCATAATCCTGACCACCACAAAATCATAAAGAAAAATGACCCAGAACAGAACACTAAGAGAGATAAAGAAATCATCAACACAAAAATAAAGCCACCAAAATGATAGCACTGAACACATACCTATCAATAATTACATTAAATGCAAATAGACTGAACATTTCATTAAAGACTCAGAGAGTAATAGCTTGGAACAAAACACATGATCTGTCTATATGTTGCTTACAAGAAACACACCTCAGACTCAAAGATATGAACAAACTGAAAATCAAAGCATGAAGAAACATATACCCAATTAACAACATACAAAGAAGCATAAGAGTGGCAATACTAATCTCAAATAAAATAGGTTTTAATGTAAAATCCACCACAGTGAACAAAGGTTGTCACCATTTATTGCAGAAAGGTTCAAAACATAAGCAGAATATGCAAATATTAAATATTTATGCAACCAATACTAAAGTATCTAAATACATAGAGCAAATGCTAACAACACTGAAAAACGAGATAGATCACTCCACAATAAAACTAGGAGACCTTAACACTCCACTTGGCTTTCAGTAATGGACAGATCATCCAGAAAAAAAGCTCAGTAAAGATACAGATCCTATTGCAACAATCAAACAATTACAGCTCATCAACATTTACAGAACTTTTTACCCAAGAACATGTAAGTACACTTTCTCTTCTAATGCACATTGACATTCTCCACAATAGACTATGTAATAGGTCATAAAGCAAGTCTCAACAGAATCCAGATCACTGAATTACTGCAAAGCATCTTCTCAGACCACAAAGCCATAAGAGTTGAAATTAATACCAGAAAAAACACAGGTAGAAATTTGAACTCAAGGAAACTGAACATCTTTTTCAAAAATCAATGAATGGGTGACAGAAGAAATCAAAGATTAAGTAAAGAAATTTATGGAAGCAAATGAGAATGAAAACACATCCTACCACAATCTGTGGGACAGAACAAAGCAGTGCTCACAGAACAACCTATCACTATAAATGCACACATTTGGAATAAAGGGCCCAAATCAAAGAACTGACCCTACAACTTGAACAAGCAGAAAGAGAGCAACAAAAGAACCCCTCAAACACCAGAAGAAAATAGATAATCAAGGTCAGAGCAGAACAAACTGGAGAACAGAAAAACAATTGATAGAATTAACAAAACCAAAAGCTACTTTTTTTGAAAATAATAAAATTGATAACACTGGCTAAACTTACAAAAGAAAAACAGGAAACAAATAACCCAAATAGGAAATGAGATGGGAGCTGTCACAACAGACCCAACAGAAATCAAAAGTATCAAAGAACCAGATGGTGCCTGGCCACCACCAAAGACAGTGTGATGGGGCACCCACTGTTGGGTCCCAGTGGCAGCACAAGGGAAAAAAATGAGGGATGCACCTCAAGAACTCCACTAAAAGACCACCATTGATAGTCTGGCAGCCTAGGAGTTCCCTGGGGGCATGGCCACTATACCAGCTGCTGCCCCTGACCAGAAAACATTACTGAGGTCAACTCTTCAGACAGGAATGGACTGGATTTGGGGACACAATGTGACCATATGGTATGTGTACTTTATGGTTCTATGCATCTTATAGGATGCTGTCCTGCTAGCTTCTTACTGGAGGGGAGAGGAGACCTATAGTGCTGGGAGCCAGCCCCGACAACTTTTGGGGGCCCCACGGAGGGAGGGAATGATGTCGGCAAAGAAATGAATTGAGAGAGACAGGAAAGAGTTTTGGAGAAAGGTAGCCCAACAACGGTCTGTCTTTATTTTTTTATAGTTGAGGTGATGTGATTTTCACCCTATTTTTTCCATCATACAAACTACTGGCTAGCAAGAAACTGACCCCTCATTATTGGCTAACAAGAAACTGACCTCTCGTGGTCTTCTTTTTCTAGTTAATTGACAAGGCTTTTTGGATAATGGCCTGAGGCAGGTGTTTGTGGTGATAACTGTCAGTGAAAACAAAGTTAACAGTGAAAACAAAGTTATGCTTTGAACTTAATGGTTCTATTCATACCTCAAGGTGAAAGGCACAGAAGGGTAGACTCCTCAAAGCTTCATTATTTGACTGTCTCTATTTGTTTCTGTAAGTTTTTATTTTATCTCTTCCTGTGCAGATAGTAAGTGCCTACCATCCCCCAACCCAACCCAGCTGCTCTAAGAAAGATGTTTCTTTAGTGTTTATTCATTTGTTATACCAATTACAATGAACTTGGAAATTTATCTGTCTTTCTGCTGTAGGGAGTGAGATGCTTGTATAGCTTTAAGGGCTGTGAGGAGAATTGTCCTTGGGAAGCCTTTCAAGGGTTTTTTTGTAAACCTTGGCTGGCTTGGCTACCTCAAGAAACCAAAGGAGACTTAAACAAGCAGAGAAACCTACCTTGCTCATGGATAGGAAGACTTAACGTTGTGAAAATATGTTTTACCCAAAGTGATCTACATACACAATGCAATGCCTATACAAATTCCAGTGTCATTTTTTAATGAGATAGAGAAACAAATCACTTACCTTGTTTGGAAAGAGAAGAAACTTCAGATATGTAAAGCACTACCGAAGAAGAGCAACATAGTAGCAGGACTCACACTACCTGATCTTAGAACCTATCACACGACCACAGTAGTCAAAACAGCCTGGTACTGGTACAAAAAGAAATCTATAGGCCAATGGAACAGAACTGAGACTCCATAAATATTACCATCCTCTTACTAACAGTTGATATTCAACGAAAGTCCAAAGGTCATAAACTGGTGTAACCCTAATACTTTGCAATGTGTTTTCCCCTTTTCAGAATGTATAATTGACAGTTTCACATAACTAATGCTGTAATTATGCTCTAAATAATCTGTTAAGTGTTTTTTACTGCCCCAGCTACTCTGATCTCTGCACTGTCCTCTTTCCAAAGGGGAGCAGAGCTCCCTCAGCTCCTGTGATTTTGGTCTACCTCCTCTTCTTTGTTCTCCTGAGAAATGGCCTTCAGCCTGGAAAACAGCAGCTAAGGAAGGCTGCCTGGCATTTTGTGTATCCACAACTTTCTTTACTGCTCCTTTTCTCAGAGTGAACTTGGCAAGCTAGTTTCACTAGCTGAGCAACTTTTGTATAAGTTTTGTCTTTGCCTGTTACAAACATGCAGATTAGAGACCAGGTGTCTCACATACATGTCTGCAGTTTAATAGTTTCTTGTGACTATTTTTTAAAATTTTATTTACTTATTGTAATTGAGTGAAAGTGTACAATCCAGATAAAATCTGCATGCCCGCCTATGTGCAGCTCCTACTGCTCTCGTGCCTGGTTACAGCACACTCCTTTCTGTTCTATACATCTCATATCCTCTTAACAATCTCCACTGTCTCCACTCCCCTCTAGCAAGAGGCCAGTAGGATGACATCCTACAGATGAACAGAACCATAAAGTGCACACACAATATGGTCACTCTGTGGGGCCGAGTCCAATCTATTCCTGGCAGCTACAAGGATGGGGAGGAAGGGAGAGGATTGGTCACAGATTAGATAGTAGATAGGAACTTGGTTAGGTGAAAGCAGTGACAGCATGCAGTAGAGAGCAGATCAACATGACTACACCATCAACTGAAAGGTTTTCTGAACTCAATCCAATATTTCAAAGGATAGAGTAGCACGGACAGCAGTAGCGAACCATGTTTTCAGGGGACATCAAGGCCAACTGGGACAATTAAGTCTTTTGTTAGGAGAGTCTTTTGCTAAGAGAGTCTTCTGCACCCCATATTGGTGAGTGGCATCTGGGGTCTTAAAAGCTAACGAGCTGTCATTTGAGGTACACCAAATATCCCAACTCATCTGAACAGATGATGACCACGGACACCAAAGACACAAAGAAAAAGAGCCCAGGAGACAGAAGGACCCATATGAATGGGAGACTGTACCAACATGAGACCAGAAGAACTACATGGTGCCTAGCCACCTCCAAAGGCAGCCATGATGGGGGACAAAACATAGAGTCCCTAAGGCAACACGAGAAAAAGAAGGATACAGCTCAAGAACTCTACTAAAAGACCACTACTGCTGGTCTGAGGGTCTCCTGGGACCATGGCCCCTAGAGCTGCTGCTGGCCCTGACCAGAAACCAACACTGAGGTCAATGCTTCAGACAAGAATGGACTGGACTCTGGGACACAGTGTGACCATATGGTGTGTGTACTTTACGGTTCTATACATTTATAGGAAGTTGTCCTACTGGTTTCTTTCTAGATGGGAGAAAAGAGGGTGGAGACAAGGGGACAGATGCTCATTAAGAGGATTCTAGAAATACAAATTGAAAAGAAGGATAATGCTGTCACTGGATGAGCAGAGCAGAGCAGATGGAGCTGCAGACAGATGGGCATGCAAAATTGATTTGGGTTGCATACTTTCACTTAGTCATAATGAAAAAGAAAAAGAAAAAAATTATACACACACACACACACACACAATTGTCTTTTCTGACTCCACAGAGACAGCATGTGCTATTGTCAGGTCTCCATTGGTGTATACACCTGCTAATAAACCTTCTCATTCCTCCGGATTTGTGGAGTACATTTCATTGGCTTGACTGCTCTCGTGTACAAACCCTAATCAGGCAATAGTGCTGAAAATACTTCTCTATTTATTACGACTCATTTAAACATTTTAATACACTTCTGCCCTACTCAAGTAAATGTGGAAAGGGATCAACTCCCTAACGCACAACAAGGTCATACAACAATGATTCTGGGCCTTCAGCAGCCATAAGTAAAACTAGCATTCATTGCAATTTCCTGGAATCATGTAGTGACACAACATGAAGACCGTCAAAGCTAACATGCTTATTATTCATCCTTCAAAAATTGTTCATCTACTGTCTGTCAGAAACCCTGGTGGCATACTGATTAAGTGCCACATGTGCTAACCAAATAGTGAGTAAGCGCTACATCTGCCAACCAAACAGTGGGCAGTTCAAATCCCACCAGGCGCTCCTTGGAAACTCAATGGAGCAGTTCTACTCTGTCTTACAGGTCGTTGTGAGTCGGAGTGGACTCGACAGCTGTTGATGTTTTGGTTTTACTGTGTAGGGAGCTGTCTTCTTAAACATTATCAGCATAACCTGTCGCTAAAACAAAACCCAATCTATTGTTGGGCACAGTTAGGACAAATAATGGCTTCGCAGTGCCTCGGAGAGAGAAGGCAAGGCCAGAATTTGAGGAGAACTGGAGTTTTCATCTCAGACGAGTCCTTCTAAGTACGGGCTTGATTAGTGTGGTACAGACTGGTTGGAACAGAAATGAGTAGGTTCTGAGCCATTGAGTTCAAAAGATCTTAGACTTACACTTGTTTTCCATTAAAGCCCTTGCACGTCTTCCGGAAATTTGCCATAGCGAACTATCAAATGTTTGCCTGGGCAGACTCCTGAAAGAATAAACCCGGGAAGCTGCAGTGCGGGGAGCATACGGAACTCCTCAAAGTGGTTTTTGTGTGGACAAGTCCCCGAGGAGCAACCAAGTCGAGCGAACTCTGGCGCCACAGGACACTGTGCCGGCCACGCCAGCGCTGATAAGCGGCGCGCAGTTTGTACTGGGTCCGCGCGGCGCGTACCTTCCCAGCATTCCATCGCCGGGGTAAGGCGACGGGCGTCAGGGATCTAGCACCTGGCTACAACGACTACACGCTGCAGAGCCGGGAAGCCACGGTACACAGGTGTGCTGTCGCGTGACCTGGACCTGAAAGTGATCACTTACGTAACCTCCAAGGACCGCTCAGCCCCACGCTTGAAGAGTCGCAGTCGCTTTAGCTGTCTCTTGCGCAGGCGCAGGCGTAGGCCGTAGCGCGTGATGCAATTCGGCACGGCGGCTAGTCGCGCGGCCCTAGTGTACGACGGACCACGCGCACCCTTCCCCCATCCGCGGAGGGTAGAGGCCATCCGGGGGCGGGCGGTGGTCACCGTGGCCAATGGGCTGGGCCCGCGCACGGCCGCGCCCCCGGTCGCCCGCCCCGCGGGCCGCTGTCCTTCGGGCCTGATCCGGGCTGCGCCGGCTACGAGGTGAGTGAACGGTTCTCGTAGCACAGCCGTGTCTGACGGGCCTTGGGAAGCAGCCGTCTTGTCGCTGGCAGCAGGTCTCCGGGCGTGGGAGCTGCGGTCCGGGGCGGGCCGCGTCCCCGCAGGCGCCAGGGTGGGACCGAGGGCGGCGGTCATCAGGCAGCTGCGAACCTCGCTGTGATGCCTGTGATTTGTGTGGGGAGCGCCTGGTTGGAGAGCGGTGTGTGGGCGACGAAGATTTAAATGTACCTGGAAAACTGCCGTCCCTTGAAAATGAAAGTCTCTAATGGGAGTAGCATTTAGGAGGAGGCGGAAGAGAGGAAGGGCCTTGGAACCGGTCTTGCTGATGTCCCAAACACTGGAATGGTGGCGGGGTAGGCCAAACTCAGGCGGACTGGCCAGTTCTTATGCAGATGCTTGGTCACTTGAGGCGGCAGTCACAATCTCAATTAATCGTGACGGGAAAGCGGACTGTCACGCAGGCCGGAAATATCCCTATCGCCATGATCAATGCATTCTTTGCCTGTAGTCAAGGGAACAGGAAATCGTAATCAAAAAGTGGTTTAATGACTTACCCTGAGAAATCCCCGTCACATTGCCTGTAAGCGCTTGCTCTGCTCCAGGCCCCAACCTGAAATGCTTGGGGAAAGCTGGAGGATGTTGGTAGAGTGTAGGCATCACCCTCAGAGCTCTGCAGCCATTTCTCCCGGGGATAGGGCTGCAGTCAAGACATTTCCATTGGCTAGCCACTCGTCGCAATCCCTGTATCGTTTCTTTAGGTTTTGTCAGTATTTCAGTTTACTGCCTTGCCTGTCAGGTAATGTTCAGCTCCACCCACCCACCCACCCACCCACACACCCACACACCCACACACCCACCCACACACACGCACTCCACCCACGCACTCCACCCACGCACACACCCACGCACACCTATATCGGCACTTTAAGAGGAACTTCTCTTGTTTTTCAGGAAAGTTTGAGGCAGTGCATACGAAAGTGTGGCTGCAGGTGTTTAGAAGGAAGGCAGGTACTTGTTTTTTTAATTGTGATTGAGTGAAACTGTATAATCCAGTATAAGTTTGCATGCCTGCCTATGTGCAGCTCCTACTGCTCTCCCTGGAAGGCAAGTACTTTTGAAGGGTAGATAGGAAGGGAAAGGGAACTTGGAAGACTAATTCAAGAGCAGAATGTTGGGACTGAACCTTGAGGAGAAAGCACATATTCTGGGAATCTGAGGAGAGAGCAGAACTATCACAGCAGAAAAAACGACCCAAGATGGTTGGGGTTCCATAGGAGCCAAGGAGAGGACACTAAGGGGGAAGGATGAGTGGGCATGAGATCTGCCTTGCCTGCTGCTGGGAGAAAATCAAGGGAGTAAAGATAGCTCTTGACATCTGGTAAGACTGGGGCGAGGATATGTTGAGCAGTTTTGGTGTGTGAGTCAGAGAGCCCCACAAGGCCCAGTATGAAGTCCCAGCACAGCTATTTACAATTATCTTATTAGCTCCTCATCTGTGGAAAGGGGATAGTAACAGTACCTGTACCTTGTACATGGAAAGCAGTTAACTAGCTACCAAGTCTCAGGCACTACTGCAAGCACTTGACATGTTTGTACTCGTTGAACCTCACAGCAGCGTACAGCACTCTACAGAGGAGGAAATTGAGCTAAGAGAAGTTAGTGTTCAAGGTAACATGCTTGTAAAAGCATGAAACTTGCATTATTTCAGTAAAGCAATTTAAATTAGGAGGTGTTTAGAGGGATGTTCTTCTCTGTCTATGGGACTACTATGAGAATCGACTCCATGGCAGTAAGGTTTTTTTTTTTTTCCCCCACTGGTTAGAGGTATTAGCAATACCCATTGACTGTGGCCCACTTTTCCAAGAAGTTCTCATGGAAATTATTTATTTAGTTGGTTGCTCTCAAAGACAGAACTGATTCTATAAGAACTGACTGTGGCCCACTTTTCCAAGAAGTTCTCATGGAAATTATTTATTTAGTTGGTTGCTCTCAAAGACAGAACTGATTCTATAAGGTTTGCTCCCACACAGTGGCAGCCATATGTTTTAATTATCTGGTTTTCTGACCAAAGAACTAGACTGTACCTTGTACATGGAAAGCAGTTAACTAGCTACCAAGTCTCAGGCACTACTGCAAGCACTTGACATGTTTGTACTCGTTGAACCTCACAGCAGCGTACAGCACTCTATAGAGGAGGAAATTGAGCTACAGAGAAGTTAGTGTTCAAGGTAACATGCTTGTAAAAGCATGAAACTTGCATTATTGCAGTAAAGCAATTTAAATTAGGAGGTGTAATTCTATTTGAGTTGTGGAGTCTATATCTGTAAGCAGATTAGAAAATGACACTTGATAAGCAAATTACTGATTTAATGTATTTCGTAGATCATCATTTTGTCATTGGGAGAAAGATTGGTAATTTACTTTTTCAGGAAAATACTATCTTATGAAAGTGAATCCAGGATCTCACCCCTGAAAACTATGCTAAGAAGTGAAATGTGATACTAATTTTTACATGAGAAAAGTCAGGTTGGTAAGCAGCCTATATTCTCTGAAGAACTGAAACAAGCCTAATTTTTAGTTCTCTTACTTAAGTGGTTGCTTTTACAAGAAATGATTTGTTTTATTTTCAAAGCTGACCTTAGGACGAAGAAAGATGGAAACTGGTGCAGTTCTGCTGGAATCTAAATCTTCTCCATTTAATCTTTTGAATGAAATGCACCAGTTACGCCTCCTGGGCCACCTGTGTGATGTGACCGTCAGCGTAGAGTACCAGGGTGTCCGGGAAGAATTTATGGCTCACAAAGCAGTGCTGGCAGCCACCAGCAAGTTTTTTAAGGAAATGTTCCTTAATGAGAAAACTATGGATGGCACAAGAAGTAATGTCTACTTAAATGAAGTACAAGTTGCTGACTTTGCTTCATTTCTTGAGTTTGTCTACACTGCAAAGGTACAGGTGGAAGAAGATCGAGTGCAGCGAATGTTGGAGGTGGCTGAAAAGCTAAAATGTTTGGACTTATCAGAAACTTGTTTTCAATTAAAGAAACAGATGTTAGAGTCAGTACTTTTGGAGTTGCAGAATTTCTCAGAGTCTCAGGAGGTGGAAGCGAGCAGTGACTCCCAAGTCATTGTTGCTCCGGATTCTAGAGCAAATGCAGCCATAGACAATCCTCATTCCAACGGCGTTTTAGATGTTCCAGATTATCCAGTAGAGAGAATCAGCAATGGCATGTTGCCAGATATGCCACTGAAGAAATGCAAGGAGAAACTAGAAAAGAAAAAGGATGTAGTTAAGCCTCCCTACCCCAAAATCAGAAGAGCTAGTGGAAGACTGGCTGGAAGAAAAGTATTTGTGGAAATTCCTAAAAAAAAATACACAAGAAAACTCCGAGAGCAGCAGAAAAGTGCTGAGGATGACATGGAGGACTACAAGCATCCTCAAGACCAAAGCCCAGACAATGGGGGAGCAGAAATGGAGCCAGTTGCAAAATATGTGAATCCCAAAACTGAGGATTGTAATACTGGTGTTGAGTTGGAAGAAATAATGCAGAAAGCAGGGGAGGAGGAGGAAGAGGAAGAGGACGACAATGAGGGGGGTAAGAAAAAGAGTAACTTTAAGTGCACCACTTGTGAGAAAGCGTTTTTGTACGAGAAGAGCTTCCTGAAGCACATCAAGCATCACCACGGAGTTGCCGCTGAGGTTGATTACCGCTGTGACACCTGCGGCCAGACCTTCGCCAACCGCTGCAACCTGAAGAGCCATCAGCGCCACGTGCACAGCAGTGAGCGCCACTTTCCATGTGAGCTATGCGGGAAGAAATTCAAAAGGAAGAAGGATGTCAAGAGGCATGTCCTGCAGGTGCATGAGGGCGGTGGGGAGCGGCACCAGTGCCAGCAGTGCGGCAAGGGCTTGAGTTCCAAGACAGCCCTGCGGCTCCACGAGCGCACCCACACTGGCGACAAGCCCTACAGCTGCACCGAGTGCGAGGCCAAATTTTCTCAGCCTTCTGCTCTTAAGACCCACATGAGGTATGGGCTGGTCCCATGTATTGGAGTGTTGTGGGATGTAACAGAGAGCCTTTTTCAGGATGTGGCTTGTTTACTAGAATTTTTTTTTCGTGAAATACATTATGTTGAGAAATTGAGTTCTTCTGGGATTTAGACTACTGTGGCTATATCTCTAGATTTCCCACATCTGAATGTGGTTCCCCTTAAAAGTTGGAGCAGGGCTTGCTGGGAATGCCAGTCCCCAGGAGTTTGTCCTGACTGCCACTGCAGGCGGGCTTCCACATTCTGTCTGATAGCTTGTGGTGTTTTACAGTGCCCTCTAGACTGGAAGAAGGGCCAATTACCTTTATTTCTGTTTCCCTGGCTCCTTATTTAGAACTCTGATTCCTTGACAGTCTAGGTCCAACAAGCCCATTCAAGAAGTCAGTGAGATGACATTTAGGTCACAAGCAGTTCTTAGGAAACTTTTGTCTTAGTTCTAAGGTTTTGGAAGGTGTTTCATTGGATAAACTAGAATTAGGGCAGACTGTGTTTTCTGTTCATTGATTTCTGAGCTGTAGGTAGGTGAAGTGTAGTTTTTTACTAAGTTTCCCTATACTACTTGGCATTTGTATTTGAAATCCAGACAATCAGCTGTTTTCCACCCTATTCTAGATCTGTCCTCAAGCCCTATGCCAGTCTTCAGTGTTGATCATCTTGTACTCTAAATGCTGTGTTTAAAATACTTGGCTTAGGAAGTGCCCTGTAAATTCTAGTTGAATAGTACTTCATAGTAATTGTGAAGTTAAAATCTGTATACCTGTTCCTCAAAAATCAGGTGTCCTCAGTGTTTTGGGAGTAATTCTCTCTAGACTGCTTCTAATATTAGGAAGTGGCATTCAAATTTTTGATTGTGTGGTACCTTGTTAGCAATAGTTCCTAAGGTGTTTGGTTGATTATTCTGAAAGAGGAAATACTAGATAGTACTATTTAGTGTTTTACAAAATATGCAAAGGCATGGTCTCTACCTGAAAATGACTAATTTTACATCATCAGCAGTGAGGCAGTTAGGCACATGTGGATGAACATTCAGTGTCTTATGGGAAAATGTACCAGTATGTTGGCCTTGTGCAGAAATGAGTTTTGTTCTGGGATGGAGATTATGGGCCTCTTTTCCCTTCACTTCTGACATTCTCATTAGGCCTCTTGGAGTAAACTTTTTCAGGCTAGAATGGAAATTGTATTGCAAAGTGAAGTTTGAAATACATCCTGAGTTACCATCTGAATGTTGTACTTTCAGAATTCATACAGGAGAAAAACCTTTTGTCTGTGATGAATGTGGTGCAAGATTCACTCAGAACCACATGCTGATTTATCATAAAAGGTGTCACACAGGTAAATACTCACGCTTTTGTGATTGAATGTCTTTCTTGGCTGTAGGAAGGGACTGGGATTTATTTACACGTTGGCATCCATTAAAGCAATACAGGCTAAAGCCATGATACAGCTTTTCCATCTATCAAGTCAGCATAAAAATATGCTCATTGCAGCCAGTGCTGGTGTGCTTGTGGAAATGGACTTTACATGATGGGGCAGTATGAATTAGTATAGGCCCTTTTGGGAAGTTATTTTGTGGATCTTACATCAAGAAGTATTAAACAGGTTCTGCTGTTGTAGCCAGAAATCATATTCTAGGAATCTGTCCTATTGAAAGTGCCCAAAATATGGGAAAAGCTGTATTAGCCATCTTCTTGCTGTTTTTTAATAACAAAGAATTGGAAGCAATTGTCCACCCATGAGGAAGTGGTTTAGTAAACTCTGCTAAATCCACCCACCAGCTTAGGACCCAGCTGTTTGGACTAACAATTCTGAATGGTATGAAAAAGCACCAACATATGCTGGGATGTTGAATTAAAAAAATGTACAAGTATGCTGTCAGTCCCAACTATCTTGAAAATATGCACATAAAAGACTAGAATAAATTGTGATGTATTAAGGTAGTGGAATTCTCTCATTTCCATTTTCCAGATTTTTTGTGATGATTTTGTGAGGGAGAAAAATTAAGTTGGCCAGATGTGGATTCATCACAGTAACTTCAAAGTTTAGAACCTTGTATACTATACAGAAGTATACAAAGCCTAACTTGTATACTGTGATTGTTATACAGCTTTTCCTTCTTTGCGTGCATTCTTTTATTCTTAAGCCTTCTCATGTGAGCCTCAAGTTCAAATGCAGGTGGGACAAAGAGAAGGCATTTATCAGTGTGAATTACTAGACTGCAAAATGAGCAGAGTTGTTGCCTAATGAAAGATTAGAGGCAGGGACAAGCCAGGTCAAATGGAAAGATTAAATCAGAATTGCTAATTTGATAAGAATATTAATAGATTTAGATTTTATTGAGACAAGTATTTTATTTTTGTGAAATGAGGGATACATCTAATTATTACATGAGTCTGATCTGTGGGAACAAAGGATTCAAACTGCAGAAAATGATATTTAAAAAAATTTTGATAGTATTTTTTTTTTTTTGTCCCATAATCTGATGAAGAAGGAATTTTGTTTGATAAATAGCCACAGGAGTGCATCTTTGTCTTTTGATAACAAAGCCAGTAATTCCTCTAGAAAGAAAGTAGAAGTGGTGTGGAGTGGCTAACCAGAATATTATTTCCAAATTGCACGCAGGCTGAATTCTAGTGAAGGCTTTCTTGGGTTTTTCAGGGGTATTTCATGCCAACTTTCAGCAAGAACAGGCAGCTTTAGTGAATAGGTGTTTTATGGTATCTGTTAAATAGAATGCGCAGTGAGTGAAGAAGGTCTCAGCCAGGGCCTTGTATTAAGAGTGTGGACCAACAGCTTTTTCCCCTTGGGTTTTCAGTGCCTGTACTGTTTCTAACAATTTGTTTTGTTTTTTCATGTAGGTGAAAGACCTTTTATGTGTGAAACATGTGGCAAGAGTTTTGCTTCTAAGGAGTATTTGAAACATCACAATAGAATCCACACTGGATCCAAACCCTTTAAGTGTGAAGTTTGTTTCAGGACTTTTGCCCAGCGGAATTCACTTTACCAGCATATTAAAGTCCATACAGGTAGGCTGGAACATGGCCAGAATAGTTCAGTTTAGTACAAAAATTATCCCAAAGGTTTAGTTACTACAGAGTTATTTGGAATTAAGCTTTAGAAGTGAAGGCTGGATAACCTCTGTATGTTACAACAGCATTTTCTTACTTGGGAGGTTTGTTTCTGGCTCTGCAAAATAGAGTAGAAGAACTACTTAGATGTGCAAATGGGACACAACCAAGTCCCCTGACTACTTTGAATTTTTATTGAGGAGGATAAACGGTACGCAGGTGGTATGACTGTGCATAATTGAACATATTAACAATTTTCAGGTTAGAATTAGGGATAATGATCCATATGTGGTATTATAAGGTCTGACAATTAAGTTCACAAACTCATCCTAGAAAACATGTTACATACCTCACTGATGTCACGTCACTGTGGTCACCTTCAAAATACTCCCCTTGGGAAGCTGTGCACCCACATCAGTGCCTAGTGTACCCTTCAAAGCTGTTTTCGAACTCTTTTTGTGGAATGGCCATCAGAGCTCTTGTATAACCCTTGATGACCTGAATGTCATCAAAATGTCTTTCTTTCAACATTTCTTTTATCTTCAGGAAAAGAACAAAGTCATTGGAGGCCAGATCAGATACAAGGTAGGGTGTTCCAATGAAGTTATTTGTTTACTGGCTAAAAACTCCCTCATAGATAGCACCAGTGTCACCTGTTACACTGTTTTGATGCAGGACCCATGAGTTATTGGCAGAAAGTTCAGATCGTTTTCATGTCTTTCACGCAGCCTTTTCAGCACTTCCAAATAGTAAAATTGGTTAACTGTTTGTCCAGTTGGTACAAATTCATAATGAACAATCCCTCTGACATCAGAAAAGGTTAGCAACATCATTCTGACTCTTGATTTGGACTGACGGAACTTTTCTGGTCATGGAGAGTTGGTTGACTTCCATTGAGTACTTTGATGCTTTCAGGGTCGTATTGGTATACACATGGTTCACCACCAGTGATAACATGGCCCAAAACATCATCTTGTCTCTCCGAAAGGTCTTGGCAAACATTGACTTTCCTTTGCTTTTGTTATTCATGAGCTCATTCAGGACCATTTTTGCAGTTTTCTCTTGCCAAGATTTTCAGTTAGGATTTTCCTAACTATTTCTCTGTCGATGTTTACTTGGTCTCCTATACTTTTCGTGGTCAGCTGATGATTCTGATGCATAGTTTGATGAATTTTTGCAATGCTGTCATCAGTTCTGCTTATTACTGGCCACCCCGACCTCTCTTCATCAGTGACGCTTTCTTTCCCCTTAGAAAAACGTGTAATCCATTTGTACATTGCTGTTTTCGTCATGGCATTATCCCCATAAACTTGGACAAATATATCGCTGATTTCACTTCCACTCTTAGCAAGTTTAAGAAGAAATTTAATCTTTGTACGTTGCTCTAATTCAAGCAAGCTCCGACATTCTTGGATGGCACACAGAAAACACAGTAACAGATGCTACTCAGCAAGACACTGTCACACATCAACACAAACACAGCTGTGACATGTTGATATACCAAGGTTATGAAAACTGACTTATGCAGTGCTGCCAGTGTAAGCTCCGAGTGGCAAGTTCACAAACTTTGTCAGACCTCATATATACACACATGCTTGTATATGTATGTATACATATATATGTATATATATACATATATATGTATATATATATACACATATGTTAAATTCAGTTATCTGAGAACCTGAAATTAAAAAAACATTTCTCCATTGCTATGGATAATAGGTGATGATTTCTATACCCGCTGGAAGTATATACATTTTGGCCCTTGTGTGGTATAGGCCATAAACTCTTAGTATTGCAGGGATCACAGATTTGAACCTATCATTTGACCCTGGAGTTACTCTCAACCTTCCTCTGAATGGAATGCTGAAGCTTTGGCAGTGGTTTTCAAACATCATTATTCCAAAGGACATTCAGAATTAAATACAGTAGGTGAAAGAGACCAACTAGTTTTCTTCTTTTCCTGTCTCAGGGGAACGTCCCTATTGTTGTGATCAGTGTGGTAAGCAGTTCACCCAGCTCAATGCTCTCCAACGCCACCATCGAATTCACACAGGGGAGAAGCCATTCATGTGTAACGCATGTGGGCGGACATTTACTGACAAGTCCACTCTTCGGCGACATACCTCAGTAAGCAGTAGTATGGCTTATTTAAAAATGAAAAACTGTTTTCCTTAGAGACATAGAATCATGAACAGTCAAATGCCTGGCATCATCTTAAAATGTGGTTAGAGAAGCCAACAGGTATTTCTCCTCAGGTGTTCTCCACATTTGAGTGTATTTACAAGGCGAATGAAGTGAATAACCAAGCCTCAAAGCCCAAGCCAAGCACAACTAAGCGCTTCCTCACAACGATGATATAGGAAGACATTTGAGAGCTATTAAAAAAAAAAAACAGGGGATGGGGGAGATTTTGCTGAAGTTGAAACCACATTTAAGTTAAAGAATGTCATTCTTTTTGTTTTAAAAAAAGTACTTGTTAATAAGTATCTGTGAATTCAATGTCCTTGACACACTCAGTGACTTCTGCTTGTATTTGATTTGTAGATACACGATAAGAATACTCCTTGGAAGTCTTTCCTTGTGATTGTAGATGGCTCACCCAAGAATGATGAGGAGCACAAGACTGAACAGCCTGATGAAGAATATATGTCATCCAAACTTTCAGATAAATTGCTGTCCTTTGCAGAAAACGGCCATTTTCACAGCCTGGCCCAGGACCAAAGCAGCATACCTTCTATGCATGAGAACAGGTCGGCTGACTTAGCCTGCAAGCCAGATGATTCCGTGGTATCCCAGGATACTCTGCTTGCTACCACCATAAGTGATCTTAGTGAATTGACTCCACAGACGGGTACAATACCCCCACAGCTTCACTCTCTAACCAGCATGGAATAAGTGCATAAAGTTACATGCCAGGCAGGTCTCATCCTGCTCATCTTTCAATGTGTGACATTATACTTGAAATGATGCCAAGGGCTAAAGAAAAGAAGTGTCCATGGGCAGAGATGATGTGTACAAGAATGATTTCCACAGATTTTCCATTAACTTGCACATCTTTGTCAAAGCATTTTTAAAACTTCCCCTTAAAAATCCTGATCTGCATGATCTCAGCTATACTTTGGCAGCAAACAAGGCAATTAACATAACCTCCAGCTGATTCTGGGGTAGGTTGTATACATTAATAATTCTGATGCTTGATTACTGTAATGTATTTTGGAAAAATGCTTGACTAAATTGTAGACAGCATTGATTAGCTCACGAAATTGCTGTTAGCAGTTGCCCAGGTCTCTTACCCTGCTTATCCTTCTGTGTGGGTTTCCTTCTCTGAGACTGTTATGGTCTTCTACCCACTTTGAGTCCATGCTGAAATCATATTGGGGCTGTGTATCTTCACGTAGTCTCTTCTCTGTCAAACTGAGGCAGATCAAATCTGCTCTGGGAGCCCTTGATTGCATGGAGAAATGGATCACTGCATCTGTTTTCCTCCTGATTTGTAGGTACTGGTAAAGGGATGACAAGTTGAACATGTGCAAAATATCTTTAACTTCTACTTACGTTACATACTCAGCTAGGAAACTTGTTGTTAGAGTCATCTTCGGAATGAATGAAATGTGAATTCTGTGGTTTCATCCCTAAAAATCTAATATGTAAAAGCTGTCCTACCAAAGAGTCTAGCACCTAAACACTAATATTTGCAGTTTGTGAAAAATTAATCAAGAAGCTAATTTAGGAACACATGAATGCTGTGTATAGTTGTTTTATTTACAAATAGCAAAATGAGGTGACTGTGGAAAAATTTTAGGGCACCGAGTACTGGTATTTTTGCCAGATTTTTCTGACTTGATTTCTATTAATTTCCAGAGACCCAGGCTTTCTCATTTCCACACCGAAAAGACTGCAACATGCAAGTAACTGGCAGTTATTTGTTTCTGAGGGAACATACAAGAACACAGCAGAAAGGACCAAAAGCCTTGGCACATTCATCTTTTATTATACCTTAAGGGTGATTGTGAAGAACCAGTAACTTTTGCTTAAATGCTCCTTTGGTTGTCTCCTCCTGAACATATTACAAATAAATTCACAGTGAAAAGATAATTCTTGCTAAACCTGATTTTTGGTTATGGTGACTCTGGAATTTTGCCGTGTGCTTGTAATTGCTCTAATCTCACATGTAACCCTCAACATTAAAATGACAACCCTAAAGAAACAATATTTTTGCTCCATAATTACTTTTCCCCTACATTTTAATTTACTAAACTTGCCATGAAAACAATTTCATTTTCTTGGAATGAAGGAGTGTGCTGTCATGGGGCAAGGAGAACAGAAGAGCTGTAGATAGGTGGGCATGCAAAACTGATTTGGATTATATTACTTGCACTTAATCACAATTAAAAAAAATCATTTTCTAAGACAACTGTACTTTATCCTTAAATTTCAGGGTGAAGAAGACATAGCTGCACTATGCCAGGAACTAAGGAGGGAAGACTTTCTTCCAGAGTGCATATTTTGGTTGAACTTGTAACATATTAAAATAAACAGTAAAGTCAGCATAAGCTGTTTCAGTCACTGATAACATTTTTTTATACCTGCTCTTGAAGACAGTAATTTAAATTCAGTTTTGATGCTATTATACAGAACAAAGTATATTAACAAGATATATCTGCAACACAACCCAATTTATTCTTAGTAAGAGAATGAACCTACCCAGCTGATGTATTGTTTCATGGGATAGTCATTTTGATGACAAGGAATTTAAATAACATTATTTTGATACCTACTGTAAGAAGTTTTATTTTGAATTTGTTCCTTTAGGTCTACAAAAAACTGTCTTAATAAATATTTGGTTGTTTATACAAATAGTTTTGCAGTTCTAATTTTATTTGCATTATTAGAATTTAGTGTTTAGAAACAAAATTCTTAAATAACTTGAATGTTTAACTAGATAAGAAAATTTAAAAATCAGGATCTTTAAGCCTTTATTTAGTATACTCTTTAATCTGTATTAAGTATACTGTATTTAGTATACTCTTGAATGTGTTCCTCAACTGTTTTAGAAGGGAAGGACCTAGGTATGAGTAAAACTGATACTGGCTTACATAGAATATGTACAGCTTGACACTACATAGTATGTAAGTGGTCATGTATCAAATGGGCATCTCTAATTATATGCATTTGTGTCCCTTTCCCAGGAGGGTAAGGCTGTTCTTGAGAATACAGATACCCATAGGTGATGCAGAAGACTCTGTTACAGGAATCAGGGGGTGGGGGCAGAGCACCCACCCTTTTTTTCCAAGGTCAGCTAAACTAAGTGAAGAACACTTGAGTCCCAGATACTTGATGAGGAAGGACACCCTGTGTGCCAGCACTCCACTTCTCCCAGAGTATCAGAAAGGCTACTTAATGAGCTGACAAGGAGGCTTCCAACAATGCTGTCTAAAATCTTAAACTCCAAAGGGCTCAGCAGATTTTGGTTTAACCAAATTTTTATTGTACTGAGTTTAAAAAAACAGACCACATGCTGGGGTAAGACCTGTTGAAAGTGATTTTAACAAAAGGGATTTTGCTGTAGGTAATTATCCAAAGTAACAAATCCAAGGTAAGTCATAATTTTAAACTGCTAGTATTTTATACTATAAAATACTATAGTTATAACAGCATCAGGTAAGGAGGGTAATACCATCAGGTAAGGAGCATAAGAGCATCACATAAGCAGGGTAACAACATCAGGTAAGGAGGCTAAAGACAGAGTGAGCAGCCTCCACTTGTCTGTCAGTGGAGGTGTGCTTCTTGTGATGCTGTGGAAGCTATGCTGCTGGTATTTAGGTACCAGCAGGGTTACCCATGTTACACAAGTTTCAGCTGAGCTTCCAGACTAAGACTAGGAAAAAGGACCCCTCAGTCCACTTCTAAAAGGAATGAATCAGGGAAAACCTTATGAATAGCAGCCGAACATTGTCAGATATGGTGCTAGAAGTGAGTCCCCCCAGTTCACGACATCTGGGGAAGAGCTGCTGCCTCCAAGTAGAGTCAACCTTAATGGAATGGATGGAGTAAGACCTTCAGGATTTTTGTTCACTGATATGGCATGACTCAAAATGAGAAGAAACAGCTGCAAATATCCACTAATAATTGGGATATGGAATGTACAAAGCATGAATCCAGGAAAACTGGAAATTCTCAAAAATGAAATAGAACACATAAACAATGATACCCTACACATTAGTGAGCTGAAATGGGAACAGTCTTGGCCATTTTGAATCCAACAAACATATGGCTTACTATGCTGGGAATGAAAACTTGAAGAGGAATGGTGTTGCCTTCATCATCAAAAAGAACATTTAAGATCTATCCTGAAGTACAGTGCTGTCAGTGATAGGATAATATCCATATCCCTACAAAAAAGGCCAGTTAATGTGACTATTACTCAAATTTATGCACCAACCACTAAGGCCAAAGATGACGACACTGAAGGTTTCTACCAGCTTCTGCAGTCTGAAATTGATCAAACATGCAATCAGGATGCACTGATAATTACTGGTAACTGGAATGCAAAAGTTAGAAACAAGGAAGGATGAGTAGTTGGAAAATACAGCCTTTGTGATAGAAATACTGCTGGAGATTGTATGACACAATTTTGCAAGACTAACAACTTCTTTATTGCAAATACCTTTTTTAACCAACATAAACGGCAACTGTATACACAGACCTCACCAGATGGATTGCACAGGAACCAAATTGATTATATTTGTGGAAAAAGATGACGGAAAAGCTCCATATCAGCAGTCAAAACAAAACCAGATGCTGACTGTGGCACAGATTATCAACTGCTGATGTGCAAATTCAAATGGAAACTGAAGAAAATCAGAACAAGTCCACAAAAGCCAAAGTATGACCTTGAGTATATCCCTCCTGAGTGTAAAGACCATCTCACGAACAGATCTGATGTGCTGATCACTAATGACTGAAAACCAGATGAACTGTGGAATGACATCAAGACATTATTAAAGAAGAGAGCATGAGGTCAATAAAAGACAGGCAGCCAGAAAGACCAAATTTGATGTCAAAGAGACTCTGAAACTTGCTCTCAAACACTGAGCAGCTAAAGCCAAAGGAAGGAATGGCGAAGTAAAAGACAAACTGATTTCAAAGAGCAACTCGAGAAGACAAAAGTATTATGATAACATGCAAATAGCTAGAAATGGAAAACCAGAAGGGAAGAACAGGTTCTGTATTTCTCAAGCTGAAAGAACCAAAGAAACCACTGACACCTCAAGTTGCAATAGTGAAGGATTCTACAGGGAAACTATTAAACAACTGAGGGAGCATCAAAAGAAGATGGAAGAAATACACAGTCATCATACCAGAAAGAACTAGTCGATGTTCAGCCATGTGAAGAAGTAGCATATCATCAGGAACCAATGATACAGAAGGAAGAAGTTGAAGCTGCATTGAAGACAATGGCAGAAAACAAGCCTCCAAGAACTGATAGACTATCAATTGAGATAGTTCAAAAAACAGATGTAGCACTGGAAGTTCTCACTCATCTATGCTAAGAAACTTGGAGGACAGCTACCTGACTGAGTGGAAGTGATCCATATTTATACCTATTCCAAAGAAGGATGATCCAACTGAATATGGAAATTACCCAACAATATTGTTATTATCACACACAAGTAAAATTTTGCTCAAGATCACACAAAAGTGACTGTAACTGTATGCTGACACGGAACTTCCAGAAGTTCAAGCTGGATTCTGAAGAGGACATGGAACTAGGGATATCACTGCCGATGTCAGATGGATCTTGGCTAAAAGTAGAGAATACCAGAAAGATGTTTACTTGTGTTTCACTGACTAAGCAAAGGCATTTGACTGTGTGGATCATAATAAATTATGGCTAACATTGCAGACAATGACAATTTCAGAACACTTAACTGTGCTCTTAAGGAATCTATATGGATCAAGAGGCAGTCATGTGAACAGAACAAGGGGACACTGCATGGTTAAAGTCAGGAAAGGTGTGCTTGAGAGTTGCATCCTTTCACCATACCTTTTTAATCTGTATGCGGAGCAAATAATGTGCAAAGCTGGATTCTATGGAGAACAATGAGGCATAAGGATTGGAAGATGACTCATTAACAACCTGTGTTATGTAGATGACACCACCTTACTTGCAGGAAGTGAAGAAGATCTGAAACACTACTCATGAAGATCAAAAACTACAGCCTTCAGTACAAATTAAACCTCAATATCAAGAAAACAAAAATCCTAACAACTGGACCAATAAGCAACATTGTCATAAATGGAGACAAGATTCACGTTGTCAAGAATTTCATTTTACTTGGGTCAACAATCAATGCCCATGGAAGCAGCAGTCAAAAACTCAAAAGATGCACTGCACTGGGATAATCTGCTGCCAAGGATCTCTTTCCAGTATTGAAAAGTAAACATGTTACCTTGAAGAATAAGGTATGCCTGACCCAAGCCATGGTATTTTCCATCACATCACATGCATACAAAAGCTGGACAATGAACAAAGAAGACAGAAGAACTGATGCCTCTTAACTGTGGTGTTTGAGAAGAATGTTGAATACACCATGAACCACCAGATCTGCTCTGGAAGAAGTACAACCAGAGTGCTCCTTGGAAGCAAAGATGGTAAGACTGTGTCTTACATACTTTGGACACACTGTCAAGAGGGATCAGTCCCTGGAGAAGGACATCGTGTTTGGTAGAATGGAGGGTCAGTGAAAAAGACGAAGACCCTCGACAAGATGGACAGACATAGTAGCCGCAAGAATGGGCTTAAGCATAAAAACGACCGTGGACATGGTGCAAGACCAGGCAGGGATTCATTCTGTTGTTCACAGGGTCACTATGAGTCAGAACTGACTCACTGGCACCTAAACAACAACAGTTTACACATTACCACATATAAACATTTCTACTTTTATTTGAAACCAGATGGCTTAAACCACAGTTGATGTTATTAATGTCATTTGGAAATAACAGAATTATCTCAGTTGGTCAGAGGCACTCATGCAAAGGACTGTCTTTTCATTTGTCACTGGAAAAAGGCAGAAGAGAAAACGGAACTGTTATTTGGAGTCCAATGTGGCAGGGCAGGCTACAAGCATGAAATTGGGGTCATCTAGCCACAATGAGCCTCAGAAACCACCCACTTATCTTTGCCAGCATAAAGAGGAGCAATTACCATGGCCATGTTTTAAGTTACCATGGTGGCTGCTCTCTATTAAGAAACATTCATTCTGAGAAGTTAAATGATAAAACAAATTTTGAATAATCAATATTGTCTCAGAAAACTCCTCAGTTAAAACAGCCTGTCCCACCATTTATCTTTGAAAATTTGCTTTGGTCATCTTTAAGTTGTCATCAGTCCATTTTAGGACTCAAAAAAAATAGCTTCAGTATTGTTCCCTAGAAAGGACAAGCCAGCTTTCACTATCCCTACACAGGGTTCTCTTCCTCCCCTTAACTCCAGGCTCCAGTGGCTTGTGGACTTCACCTTCTGTAGAGGACCTGCCATCCTGTGCTCACAGCTGCAAAACTGTACATTGCCGGTACTTGGGGGGTGGAGTGAAGAAGGCAGACTAAACACACATCTCCTAAATCTCTCTGGAAACCAAGGCCTGAACTGATAACTAAACAGAGCCTTCTGGACACATAGTGAGCCCTAGGACATGGCATAGGGCTGCCTATTTGGTCTACATACGACTGAGCCGAAAATTTCTCTTTTGCCAACCCCCACCCTTGATGAGTGTCGGCTCTCACAGACCGAAGGTAAATCGTCCTTTCTTTTTTTCTCTGTCTTAGCCAGCGTGAGAGGCTGAAGTTTGACTGGAAGCAAGGCTCAGACACACTGCTGATGAGATCAGCAAAAAGAGTTGCCACATTTTGAAGGCCTGGCCTTGGAATCTCTGCAGCTCAGCACCTCTGACCTCTCTCTCTCTTTAAGAACTTCCGAATCTCCGCCACTGAATAGCCTTTTCCAAGGAAGGCAGGGGAGCTTGTGTGGGATGCCATCTTGATTCACTGAGAGGTAGCGTCTCCTATACAGAGGCCTCAGCTGGATCTAATTCCCAGGCTGGGAGGCAGTGCTTGCCGAGAGTGTACTTTTCCAGCAATAAAGCAGTCTTGATATAGAACTGCTTACTTTGCCAGCTGGGAAGAGAGACTTGCACACCCGAAAGCCTGACTATGTGTGGAAGATGTCACCTACCTTTTACCTTTCAATAGAGAAATAACTGCACTGCAGCCAGACAGCACCTCTTCCAGCCTTTACTGTCTCACATTATGGAATCAGCTGATGGCTCCCCAGTGACTCTATAAGTGGGGCTCTGTCTTTGCTAATCAGGAGGTGGAGCCTTATACCCCAGAGATTCCACTGAGCCAAGTCACTGGAGTACATACAGGTGTCTGGTGATCAATTTCTTTTTCAGACTGAGCTTTAGTTCTTGTTAAGGTAACACCAGAGAAACAAAACAAACTCCAGATGCCCAAAAATCAATAAACGTTGGACCAGAACATCAGGAAGAATTCACCTATGGCTTCAGAAGGCCCACAAAAGAAAGATCCAAAGAACTTCCCAGACGAAGAAGCCTTTCTGAAACTATCGGAGGACAAGTACAAAAGGATTACATATAGAGCCCACCTGAACCTTATACAAAATACAGCAGAGCAAAATGAAAACTTCAGCAAGCTGTCTGATCTGATGGTATACTGGTACTCTGAAATTCAACAGGTCAAGAACAAAATGAAAGAGACAGAAAATTCAGTTCAAAGCCAAGAAAACAGAACTGAACAAATGAAAATAGACTTTCTGACTTGTGTGACAGAGCTACAGACTCCAACTATCTATGAGGAGAAATCAGAAAAGAGCAACAAGAAAAATAAAGGAGCATTAATAAGCATGCGGGACTCTATTACAAGGAACAATCTACGATTAATTGGAGTTTCTGAACAGGGTGGGACACTGAGAACACAGACAGTATTGTGGCTGAGCTGCTGACAGAAAACTTCCCAGAAATTATGACAGGAGAGAATATAAATATCCAAGATGCATATAAAATGTCACTCAATACAGATCCAAAAAGACTCCAAGACATATTATAATCAAGCTTAACAAAATGAAACACAAGAAACTCTTCAAGGCAGCAAGACTCAAAGCAAAGTTGACATTTAGACAGAAACCCTGTAAGCTTTAGTCAGATTTCTCAGCAGAAACAATGCTGGTATGGAGACAGTGGCATGATACATTCAAACCGTTGAAGGAGAAGAATTTCCAACCAAGAATTACATATCCTGCAAAACTATCTTTGAAATATGAAATGAAATCAAGACATTCACAGACAAACAGAAACTCAGAGACTTTGTAAAAACCAACGCAAAGCTCCAAGAAATACTGAAAGAAACTCTTGTCTTAGAAGAACAAAACCATTAATTTTATATTTTAGGAGGAAATACAGGATACATCATCCAGAAACCTAATAGTTAGGGAAGGCTCCAAACTCAATCAAAGCTGACATTAAAAGTCATCATGTAGTGATCATATCATGAAAACTACGATGTCATCGTATTAAAAAGAGGGATGGACTACAGTCATTATAGTCCTTCCAGATGGAAAGGAAGTGATTAAGACCTGTAGTAGTTAGAATTGGGTTTAAACATAGACGATTAAGGGGGATTACAGGGGTGGCCGGCCACAAAGCACAACAAAGATATAACAGACCAAATCAAGAAACGTAATACAGGAGTCTCAACAACCACAAAACCAACCTTGAAAAAAAGGTAAAAAATCAACTCATAAAGAATGTCCAAGAACACAATAATGAGAACAACAGAGAAAACATCAACAAAAAAATAAACACATCACAATGACAGCACTAAACACAGGGCTATCAATAATTACTTCAAATGTCAACGGACTGAATGCTCCAGTAAAGAGATGACGAGTGGCATCTTGGGTCAAAAGACACGACCCGTCCACGTGTTGCTTACAAGAAACTCACCTCAGACTTAAAGATATGAACAAACTGAAAATTAAAGGCTGGAAGAATATATACCAAGCTAACAATACACAAAGAAGAGCAGATGTGGCAACACTAATCTCAGACAAAATACATTTTAATATAAAACCCACCATCGTGGACAAGGATAGACACTATTTATTGCTGAAAAGTTCAATACACAAGCAGGACCTAACAATATTCAATATTTATGCACCCAACACTAGAGCATCTAAATACATCCAGTTCGTACCACTGAATTATTGCAAAGCATCTTCTCAGACCACAAAGCCATTAAAGTTGAAATCAATAGCAGAAATAACATAGATAGAAAGTAGAACACATGGAAATTAAACAACAGCTTGCTCAAAAAGCCATGGGTTACAGAACAAATCAAGGATGAAATGAAGAAATTTATGGATTCTAAAAAGAATGAAAACACTTCTTACCAGAACCTAGGGGATACAGCAAAAGCAGAGCTGAGAGTCGAGTTTATCTCTATAAATGCACACATCTGGAAGAAAAGAAAGAACCCAAACCAAAGATCTAACCCTACAGCTTGAACAAGTAGAGAGAGAACAACAGAGGAACCCTTCAGGCACCAGAAGAAAACACATCATAAGGATTACAGCAGAACTAAATAAATTAGAGAACAGAAGAACAATGGAAATCTGAAAAGACCCAAAAGCTGGTTTTCTGAAAAGATCAACAAAATTGACAAACCACTGGCTAAACTTACTAAAGAAAAACAGGAAAGGAAACAAATAATCCAAATAAGAAATGAGAGACGTGTTGTCACAAAAGATCCACCAGAAATCAAAACTATCGTTCAACAGACTACTACCAAAGTCTGTACTCTAACAAATTTGAAAACCCAGAGGAAATGGACAAATTCTTAGATTCATATCACCTACCAAAATTATCACAAGGTGAAGGAGAACAATGTAATAAACTCATCACAAAGGAAGACATTGAAAAAGTCAGCAAAAAGCTACTAACGAACAAAAGCCCGGGCCTAGATGGCTTCACTGCAGTGTTCTACCCAACTTTTAGAGAAGAGTTATCTCCAATACTACTGAGACTCTTTCACAGCATAGACACGGATGGAATACTTCCAAATTCATCCTATGAAGCCAGCATAACCCTGATACCAAAGCCAGGGAAAGACCCAACAAAAATGGAGAACTACAGACCAGTATCACTCATGAATCTAGATGCAAAAATCTTCAACAAAATTCTTGCCAATAGAATACAACAACATATCAAAAAAATGTCATCAGGAACAAGCTGGAATCATACCAAGGATGCAAAACTGGTACAACATCAGAAAAACAATTAGTGTGATCAACCACATAAATCATGCAAAAGACAAGAATCACCTGATTTTGTCTATTGATGCAGAAAAGGCATGTGATAAAGTCCAACACCCATTCATGCTAAAAATTCAGCAAAATAGGAACAGATGGCAAATTCCTCAACATAATAAGGGCCATTTATACACAGCCAACTGCCTACATCACCCCGAATGCAGAGAGACTGAAACAATTCTCTTTGAGAATGGGAACCAGACAAGGATGCTCACTCTCACCTAACCTATTCAACACTGTACTAGAAGTTCTAGCCAGAGCAATTGGACAAGACCAAGAAATAAAGGGCATCTGCATTGGCAAAGAGGAAGTAAAAATCTCCCTGTTTGCAGGTGATATGACTGTATACGCAGAGAATCCTAAAGAATCCATAAGTAAGCTTCTCAAATTCATAGAAGAGTTCAGCAACGTGTCAAGATACAAGATAAACATAAGTAAATCAGTAGGATTCCTTTATATGAACAATGAGAAGAAATCACCAAATCAATACCATTTACTATAGCCCCCAAGAAGATAAAATACCTAGTAATAAATCTAACCAGAGAAATAGGAGTCCTTTAAAAGAGAACTACAAGACCTTACCACAAGAAACTAAGAGAGTCTATAAATGGAGAAACCTACCCTGCTCATGGATAGGAAGACTGAACACTGTAAAAATGTCTCTTTCACCCAAAGCAATTTAC
The DNA here is from genome assembly GCA_028571685.1 of Heterohyrax brucei. Classification (NCBI taxonomy): domain Eukaryota; kingdom Metazoa; phylum Chordata; class Mammalia; order Hyracoidea; family Procaviidae; genus Heterohyrax; species Heterohyrax brucei. The sequence continues at coordinate 25,159,977 of CM053156.1, forward strand.
TCATATAATGCAATCCTGATACAAATTCTCGTGACATTTTTTAATGAGATGGAGAAACAAATGACAGACTTTGTTTGCAAAGGGAAGAAACCCTGGATAAGCACAGCATTTCTGAAGAAGAACATACTGGAAAGCCTTTCACTACCCAACTTTAGAACCTATTACATTGCCACAGTTGTCAAAACAGCCTGGTACTCGTACAGAAAGAGACAGACAGATCAATGGAATGGAACTGACACCCCAAAGAGGACATCATTCCTCCTATGAACAGTTGATATTCAACAAAGGCCCTAAGACATTAAACTGGGGTAAAAGCAATCTCTTCAATAAACAGTGCTGTCAAAATTGGATATCCATCTGCAACAAAGTGAAACAAGACTCATATCTCACACCTTATAGAAAAACCAACTCAAACTCGATAAAAGACCTATATACCAAATCTAAAACGATAAAGGTCATCCAAGAAAAATTAGTATCAACAATGGAAGTTTTAACACACAACACAGACAGACTTCAGTATTTGACAAACCACAATCAACAGAAAATACATAAATGTGAACTACTACGAATCACACACTTTTGCTCATCCAAAGACATTATCAATAGAATTAAAAGACCACCTCCAGAATGGGAAAAAATATTTGGCAACTGTATGTCAGACCAACACCTGATCTCCATAATCCATAAAGTACTAAAAAATATCATTAAGAAAAAGATAAATCATTCAATTAAGCAATGGGCAAAGGAGACGGACAGACAGTTCCCTAAAGAGGAGATCCAGGAAGCCAAGAACACATGTGGACACGGTCATGATCATTAGCTATTAAACAAATTCAAATCAAAACGACAATGAGATACCATCTCACAACAACAAGGTTGGCCATGATCCAAAAAACACTAAACAACAAATGCTGGCAAGGCTGTGGAGAAATTGGAACTCTCCTACACTGCTGGTGGGATTGCAAAATGTTGCAACCTCTTTAGAAAGCAATCTGGTGCTTCCTTAAAAAGCTGGAATTAGATGTATGATTTGACCCAGTAATTCCACTCCTTGGAATATACCCCACAGAATCAAAGGCATTCACACCAACTGATACATGCACAGGAATATTTATTGCAGCACAGTTCACAATAGCAAAAAGACGGATCAACCCAGATGCCCAACAACAGAGGAATGGATACGTAAACTACAGTATATACACCCAGTAGAACACTATGCAATGATAAAGAACAATGATGACTTTAGGAAGCATCTCATAACCCGGTTTCAACTGGAGGGCATTATGTTGAGTAAAAGTAGTCATCAACAAAAAGATAAATATTGTATGAGACCCCTACTGTAGGAATTTGAAAACAGATTCATACATAGAAGAAAAGACTCTTTGATGGCTGCATGGGTAGGGAGGGAGGGGCGGAGAGGGTGGGGTATTGGTTAGATAGTTGACAGCAGGCTGCGTGAAATCTGTAACAGCACACATTAAAAGAAGATCAATTTTAACTGGACTTCAACATAACATGATTACTCCTCCCATCTTAACCCAATACTGCAAGGATGGAGTAGCGGGGGTGGGGGTGTCTGGGGACCATGCTCTCAGGGAATATCGGGGCCAACTGGCATAACTAGCATTTTGCTAAAAGAGTATTCTTCACCCCACATTGGTGAGTGGCATCTGGGATCTTAAAAGCTGCCAAGCTGCCATCTGAGTACACCAAATGGTCCCAACTCAGCAGGAATGGATCATCTTCAAGGACCAAAATGACACAGGGCAAAGAACCCAGAAGACAGAGCGACTCATGTGAGCAGGTAACTACATTGACATGTGCGGAACAACTGATGGTGCCTGGCTACCACCAGTGATAGCCATAATGGGGCTGACAAAGTTGAGTTTCACTGGCGACACAAAACAAAAAGAATTGTACCCTGAGATCTCCACTAAAAGACTGCAACTAATGGTCCAACAGCCTCCGAGTTACCCTTGGGAGCATGGCCCCTGGCTCTGATCCTGCCCCCATCCATAAATCATAATGGAGGTCAACTCTTCAGACAGAAATGGATTGGACTTGATGACACAGAGCAACCATATCATGTGTGCACTTTATGGTTCTATGCATCTATAGGAAGTCATCCGGCTGACCTCTTACTAGATGCTGGGGAGAAGGTGGAGAGGAGGGTATAGGAAATTGTTAGGAGGATATGACATGTACAGAACAGAGATTAGGAGTATGCTGTCACCAGGCAGAGACAGCAGTGGGAGCCGCTCATTGGCAGGTATGCAAATTTATATGGGATTGTATATTTTCCCTCAATCATAATTTAAAAGAAAAAAAAAGTACATTGCCAAAACAGTTCAGTGACATATTGCTGGACGAAGCTAGTGTTAGGCTTGAAAGTTCTTCACCTAACCAATGTCTTATAGCAGCATCTTTCAGAATTACTGCTCCTTCAACTTTCAAGGTGATTTTAGAACCTAAAGAATTCAAGGAAGATTCCTTACTGGGAGCAGTAGACTGGGATAAGAAGGCGAGGCTTGCACAATGAATATGCAAATTTAGCAGAAAACATGAACAGATTAACAAGGATTTTCTCAGATTCTCAGTACCTGCAAAACAGTTACAGCACCCTAAATTTCTATCAAGCAATTGAGATTTTAATATAGTAACATTAATATTTAAATAGCTATTCATAAAGCCTAGAAAATATTAATGCCCACTGCCTTAAACTTAACTGGAACAAAGTCTAAGCAAGAAAGCCATCTTGATTTGTGTAAATTTACCTAGGAAAGACTAGTCAAAATATTACTCACAATTTCCACTTTATTTTACTATACAGGTTCACATAAGACAAATACATTCTTTCTGCTAAAGTAGATTTACTGTTACAATGTTAGTTTTCATAGTATAATCTTCTATCTGAGGGCACAACGGATGGGACACTAGCAGCGACCAATTTAGCACTTTACAAGGCAGGAAGCCTGCTACCAAGTATAGCTCATAGCACTGGTGGATAGGTTACAGGTGACATGCTGCGCTGCCAAGTCCTCAACAAAAGTCAGAAAAGTTTGCATTTGAGCTGAAATGCACCATGCCAGAGAAAACAGTAACTGTACAAGGGCTAGTGCATACACTTTGGTTATACTGACACAACCACATATGGTCACAATTCTGCAAAAATACTGTTTTCATATCATTAAACTAGGAACACAACATGAGCTACAAAATTTTGCCACAAAAAGCAAAACTCTCCTGTAACAATTTTAGAGGAACTAAACTCAGATGTACTGAAATGCAAGAAATGTAACATAACTAATCTTTGCTTTGTTCATAAATAACATTCTGTGTATCTTGACAACTTAACTCCTAGGCATTTTGAAAGAAACAGTACTACCCTGTTGTCAATGGCAGAGCTGAAAGAAGTAAGTTTGTACACTGTTACTTGACTTCTTTTCTCTCATCTCCCAGAAAGTCTGTCTAGCCATCACAATTATTTTTATTATTTTCCTGCAAAATACTAAAAATTCTTAACACAAGCACTGACCCCACTGTTTATTTCAATAAAAACAGGGACTGATGGACTAACAAAATTTTAAAAATATTATTTTTTAATAGCTATACCTCTTCTTTAAACATAAGTCGGCTCAGCTAGGGGTTCACAATAAAAGGTAAACAGAATTGCCTTGTAAGACATTATTTGGTCTTTACTAGTCAGACCAACAGCTTCTTTGAACAAGTGGAAACAAACTTTGCAAACTCAATGAAACAAGCACATTGAGTGGCTATGTCTAAATGCTTTCCAAATGGAACAGAGTTAAAACCAGAGGAAATCAGCTACAAATGACTCCCCAAAACTTCCAATCACCAAATTTGGAAGGTTGTACAATGTATCAGAAATATCAGCAAGAATCCAATTTTATCCTCTAATTTTTTTCTTAAGGGAGTCCCATATTAGTAAAAGCAAGCAATTAGGCTCCATTTGGAATTTCAGCTAAGTGACCAGCTTTCACTTTCTGTCAGAAAGAACTTTAATAGACTACCTCAGGCTCACAGACCAGTACCCACGCCATGTGGTCCATAACCACCATCCCATGTGATACTATGACATCATTCTGTTGCCCCAGACTACCTTGCACTCAGCTCCACCATATAAATGACAGGGATTCACCACAGCATCATGTGATGCGTAAGCTTCCACAATCTGGTCTCAGCTGGTTCTTTCCAACTGCAGTTTCTGCTCCTTTCTCCTTCACCCCAGAGTGACCACATCAACAACCCCCAAATCTTTCCTTGGTGTGCCTATGTTTCTCTACCCATGCCAGTCAAGGAGCATTCCCAAAAGAAAACACTATTCAAATACTGGTTATTAATCCGGCGTAACATGGGAAAACTTCATTAGCTATCACAGTTTAGAAAGAAATCATGGCTTATCTGTGCTAAATGCATTAACTGAGCACGAATCACTTACACATAAAAGTATGCACTGCAGATTCAGAAAACAAGACCATGTCTAAACTACAGTATCAACCAACGTACAGCATGAATGGGTTGGATCAAATTCATGAATCAACAGAGCATGTATTATTTAAATCAAAATAAATAGGACAAAGTTAAAATATACAAAATAAAACAATTCCATCAGCTAAGAGAGAAATTATGTTCATTAGAAGCAAACTGAAGCTCTTGACCAACTGGTCATATAGTAAACCCAGTACCAGATTCACCACCTCTACTATCAGGTTAAATAGATATAATTATTTATATACACTCTCAAACTTCAGCATAATCTACCCAGGCCCGACTACATTTACATGACTGCAGTACAAAAGATACTGTATGTCAGTCAACATTGGAAAGTGTATGAAAATGAAACTCAGGAAAAGAACCTGTCAATTAAAACATCTTTATGTGAACATAAGGAAAAGGATTTCTACCCAACTAAAAGAAGACAGTGTATAAAGGAACAAAGAAAATTAGTCTTACACAGATACTTTTTTTCCCCTTCCTCTCTCTCCCTAAGAAGTCAGACTCACCTCAACATTCACCCCTACACACAGCAAACACTTCCAGGAAGCCCCATCCTCTCAGTTGGAGTGATGCCAACAGACTCAGGCTATTCTGAACTTTTGCCACGCATATGTTAACGTACAAAATAATATAAAAAGCATTACAACTTCTCCCTAGCACCATCAAAACAGTCACAAGATATGAAAAATACAAACAATTCTAATAATGAAAGTTATAAACTCATTCCTAACAACTGTCCTAAGTAAACACACATATTTAGAGAATACATCCAGATGCAAATGTATAGAGAATATGCAAAGCATATATTAAAACAATTAAGTTGGGTTCTCAAGTCCAGGAAACAGAACATAAAAAATGGGTTCTGAACATAAAGACAGGTTCTGAAATATAGAAATAACAGGAATCAGATTGCAAAGTACTTCTCAGAAAACTCTGCGGCTTTGATAAGCATGAAACCACACATCACATGCACAATCACTATCACACAAACACAGTAAATTTAAATAATATACAAATCATTTGGCTCATATGAAACAAAATTAAGCCATTAAATGGGCATCCCATAAAGAACATTCTACCCTAACACAAAAACATAAAAGGAGTTAGCTGCATGCCGCACAGATGTAAACATTTCATTTTAGATCTCCATCTCCTTCTCCATCCCCTTGGATGGATTTTTTGATACGAAGCAACATGGTAGTAAGCCACTGATCCAAGCGAGATATTGAGTCAAACTCCTTTACCTAGTTTAAAGGAAAGATGAATGGAAATTACTCCATGGAAATATAAACCAAATGCAAAATAACAGTACCCTCAATTTCTTTTGACATTTTTAGACATCATCATTCCAGTTTATAACTTTTTCATTAAAAATTGTTTATTTTTTCATTATTCTGTGATAATTTTCACTGTATCAATGACAGTTTCAGTGCTTTGTGCAAGGAGAAAATTGCTAATAGCTTTTATTAATGCATTTAATGTGACAAAATTAGACTCTAAGAAGCATTAGAAGGGAACATGGAAAATTAATATTGCTCCAATAATCATCAACCATGAAAAAATTTAACACGCCAAGTTAGGGTATGTGAAAACATAATTCTTCTAACGTATTTCAATCCATTACCAAGAAATAAAATTTCAATAGGATAAAAATGGTCTGGTGACAAAACTTAAATAGGAAAACATTCCTCTTTTTATACTATTACTTCAAAGTCATGATTAACATTAATTAGTGGAGCAAATCAAGAAAATCTGTTTAGTTCTAAATACAAGTTGGCAAAAAATGGGAAAACAAAAATTTTAGGTGTAAAAATAAAAACATTTATGTCAAAAATACAGCAAACCATGTTTAATTTTTGTATTTCAACTACATTTACTTCACACTTCTGTATGGATCAGATTATTATAAAAAGAAAACACTAAAACAGTCAATTACAACCACCTATTTGTTTCTGAACTAGCCTCACAGCTCAACTGAAGTTTGAGCTTAAGAAAATAATGTTTAATACAACTGGGGTTCTGGGTTCCAGCATAGTCTAACAGTTAATGGAACTGTCCAATTTCAAAGGTTTGTAGGATCTATAAAAAAATGACATTTGGAAAACACAGCTTTAGTAGTCCACGATGATATTCGGGTAAATATTCGTAATTTAAAAAATGAAAAGAAGTTTCTGTAATTTGAGTTTTCAAAGAATGTACTATATTCCTAAAGCATAACTTACTGCTTCAGTGTAAGCTTCACTGTTCTGTTCTTCATGAGCTTCTAGAAGTTTCTACAGAATAAAAATAGGGAGAAAATTAGTTTTGGTAGGCTAAAAAGTCCCATCTGTGGACAGAAAAGTCCCATCTGTAAACACAGAAAAAGCTTTAGTATCACATTAACTGATGTTGTCAAATACCTCAAAAAACTGAAGAAATATTCAAGTCAGCAGCTTCTGTATTAAATTTCTACACTTCCTGTTTCAGAATCCAATCTTACGTCCTCAACTCTAGTGGCATTTGAAAACTTGTAGTACAAAAACAAAAATACCAGGTCCTGTCACAATTAAGAGACTTCATACAATTGAAAGTTCACTTAATTACAACCTGCTTAGGTGCTATCACCTGAGAGACAAGGCTTTTTTTCTTCAAAGAACCAAACTTACTTACTTTTAATAATTTACATTCTCTTGAATCAGTAAATGCTGGAAACATTTCCTCATATTTCTCAAGAGCAAGCTAAGAGAGAAAAGTAGCCCATTAATGTCCAATTCACGAAGTAGGAAACAGACTTCACTATTAACTCCAGCTTACATTTATCTATATTTAAATATTTAAGAAGCATGATGCTGAACTTATTAATATCAACATTAAGATCTATTTATTTTGAATTTTAAATTTCAATTAGGGACAAATTTCTACACCAGTTTTTCTAAGTTGTTATAGAGACGTCAATATGAACCTAATCTAATTCTTAAAAACTCACAGACCAGGTGCCTCTGCTTTAATCCATTAAACGGGGAAGCTCTTGTTTAACACTGTCCAAAGTTCAAATAAAATTCAGACCACTGCCACAGGTTACAGGGAAGATACTGCTTCACTTAGTGACTTTAATTCTGCTCTTCCAACTCCAAAACGATTCTGACAACAGTGAAGTTGTCCAAGTCTTGTCTGGCCTCCTAACTTTCACTCTGCTTTTCAACTTCTCCCCACATCTACATTCTAATCCTAAATACCTAAGAAAGAGAACAGCTGAAGAAATAACTTGATTCACTAGTCAGAGTGAACAGTCAAGTGGGGAACACTTTTTTCCCTTAAGTTTTCAGTTGTAATTTAAGTCTAGATTTTATTTTTATGTAGGATTCTACCTTGCTGACCCTCAGCCCACGTTAACCTGACATTGAACTGTGTGTGTCTATCTACCCCATCTCTACCCCTCCCTTATGGTGTGGAGTGTGTGAGGGCAGAGCTTTTCTGGTGGTTACTATATCTTTCACACCCAGAAAATGCATGGCAGGTAGTAGGTTAAGGAGAAGGGATGCTTTTCCCGATCTTGATTTTCATTTTTAAGTCAAGATTATATGCAACATGTAATACTTTGGCCATATGTTTAAACCAAACCAAAAACCCACTGTGAATGAGCCAATTCTCACTCATGGCAACCCTATACGACAGAGCAGAACTGCGCCACAGAGTTTCCAAGGAGCACCTGGCAGATATGAACAGCTGACGTTTGGTCAGCAGACGGAGCACTTTACTACACCACCACCAGGGTTTCCCTACTTTTAAAGTCCGTGTGTAAAGATCCATTCTTTGCCAAGTATGGTTCTGAAATGGTCTACATCTGGTGATGAAAACAGTTAGATCCAATGTCTGTACACTAAATACAGTTCAGTCTTCCTAAAAAAGAAACCAAAACCATAACCACCAGGAGGGGGAAAAAAAAACCCTGTTCTCCAGCTGTAGGAGAGCAAATGGGTAGGTGTACGCAGGAAAATGCATAAAAATGATCTGATTATATTGTACCCTCCTGACAAATACACAGGTAAGCACAAGTCCTTAGGCACTGTGGGAACTCTGGTGGCACAGTGGTTAAGAGCTACATCTGCTAACCAAAAGGTCAGCAGTTTGAATCTACCAGGCACTCCTCAGAAACTATGGGGCAGTTCTACCCTGCTGTATAGGGTCATTATGAGCCCAACTCAGTGGCAGTGGGTTTTGTCGTGAGTTAAGCACTAATTTTTTTTAAGGGCAGGGGGCTTATATCATATTCATTAAACAAGTGTGTTCTGGGACCTACTACACACCAGGCATTTTCTAGGTGTGAAAGATATACTAACTACCAGAAAAGCTCTACCCTAACACACTTCATACCATAAGGCGGGTAGAGAGGGGGAGGAAAGACACATAATGCAACATCAGGTTGACAACGGCTATGAGTAAAGAAGGCAGAATCCTACATGGGAGTGTGTGAGAGAGTAACAGCTAATGAAGAGGGATGCTTTTCCTACAGTACGGAAGGGAAGCCTCTGGGACAAGATGGCATCTGAACAAAACCTAACGAAAGTGAGGGAACAGGGCACAGAACACCTAAGAAAGAATCTTCCAGAGCAAGAAAACTAGAACGTGACAGGTGCAAATGGACTTGACATGTTTGAGAAGGCTCAGGTGACTACAGGAAGTTGTGGACCTATAGGCCAAGTTAAGAAGTTGTAATTTTATTCCAAGCACAATGGGGAGACCCTGAAGGGTGAGAAGGAAAGGGGCATGAATGGTTTAAAATCACCATTCTGGCTGCTGAGTGGAGAAGCCATATTGGGGTGAGGCAAGAATGGTAGAAAGCCACCTACCACCTACCAGGGCCAGTACCTACCTAATTGTGCTACCAGGACCTGAAGCCAGTCACAGCTGGTACAGATTTTTAAAACTGAGGTATAGTCTGCATAATTTAAGACAACAAACTGTGGTCAAGTCAATTCCAATTCATGGTCACTGCATGTAGGAGAATATTTCCAAGCCAATAGGCATACCACAACCATTTTTTCTATATTAAACAGTTGACGGGGATTATGGAGCAAAGCTGTATACTTATTTGAGAATTTTCTTACAATATCTGTGATATTTTGGAAAGAAATAATTTTTGTTTTATGATTTGATTAAAAAAAAAAAGATCCTTGACTACTCATTATGTCTTCCTTAGCCCCCTAACTTCTGTAAAGCAAAACTGTCAAAAGAAACTTGGCTACTAGGGAACTTTGCAAGCACAATTCGGCAGCCATTACAAGACTACAGCAAAGAACTACATCACAGAATTATTATTAATGTATCTATTTTAGTCCTGCTACATCTGGAAACCAGCCCCCCTAAGGACTCCTCCCCTTACCTTTGCATTTAACTCATCTACTATGAAGTGGCAGAGGGCTGCTTTAAAGAAGTAATCTTTTGCACTGTATTTCAACAAAGGATTGTCCATAGTGTTGGCCCCAACCTAGGCACAGAAAGCAAAGTTAAATTAAAAGAGTTTGCCTTCTTACATTTAATGTTAATTATTGTCTTTTGCCTTTTAGGAAATACTTGCATATGTTACATTAGTTGAGCTATGAAATGTATTCTTTTAACACAATATCATACAAGGACTACTGATTAAGTTTGTGAACTCACCTTAGAAAAAGTGCTACATACCTCACTGCTTATAAATACCACTATGGTCACCTTTGAAGTACTCCCCATAGTAGGAGTACCAACACCAGCACCCAGTTCACCCTTCACAAGCAATTTTGGAACTCCTTCTCTAGCATTGTTATCAGAGCTATTGCTGTATCACACTTGATGTCCTGAATGTCTTTCCTTTATATTCAAGTAAAGAAAAAAGTCACCAGGGCCAGATCAGGTAAGAGGGAGGGTGTTCCAATGCAGCTATTTCTTTATAGGCTAAAAACTCCCTCACAAACAACTTGTCACCATGCCACAGTGTGTAACTGCCATTCCAGAAAGGGTTCTAAAACTGCCTTAGAGGGTCACTTAGGCACTGGTATTGGTACATAACTTCCCAAGAGGAGTACTTCAAAAGTGACCAGTGATATTCAGCAAGGAGGTATGAAGCACTTAGAGCAATTACATTTGTGGACTTAACTGTCAAATCTCACATACTCAAAAAATTTACTACATTGAAGACAATGATATATACATTTTCATGAAGCGCTAATCTGTTAAAAATTGCTAAAAGAAATCTTGTTTACAGAAAGATGGAATAGACATACGTTTCTCTACTCCTCCTCCTAAGTACAACTAAAAGCCATGGTATGAGTCTGTATGAGACAAACATAAGACTAGACAAGGTGGAGACAATAATGTAGACCAGCAGGGGCCTTGTGACCTGAGGAATAAACCCAGTGGTGAGTTCCCTGAGTATTCCTTTTGCCTCATGTATCCTAGACTTCAAAATGAAGAAGCTAGCAACTCAGAAATAGCAGTGGTCACACATTAAAAAAGAGAAGGCAGACAAAGGCCTGTTATCTCTACCTAAAGAAGCAGTCTAACAAGACAAAAAACTTTTACACAATAACTGCTCTACTTCAGCCAAATACCACAAAAACGTGGTGATCCACCCCCACCTACATCAGCATAGCCTGAATAAAAAGCCTGTCTGTCAGTCCCTCCAACGCTGTCAGTAGGCCAATAATCTTGCCAGGGTAGTGTCAGAGACAGTCCTACAAAATCAGAAGCCAAGACTCTCATCTCTGACAATTAGTATAAATCTCCCCTCTCCCCACCCGTACCACTGAGCTGATGGGAGACCACCAACGGAAACCACAGGAGCCACCTGGATTTACCATCCACACAGCAGTAACGAGGCACCATCCATGTGAGGTGGTATCAAAAGTTCACTGCCACAACTGCCCCATGATAATAAGAACAATTCCATCACTGTATTGGTGGAGACTGGGTAGGGAGCTGGAATGTCCACCCCTGCTCAGTAGTAATGAGGGCTTCCCTCCTCAGAGGGCAATGGTGGCTGTAGGGGGCAACCTGAACTTCTACCTCTACCTATAAGTTATGAGATAATACCCTCTTCTCTTTACCATGTTGGAGTAGTATCAAGAATATCAGCTGAAAGAGAGGGGATGGAGTCAAGATGGTGGACTGAACACATGTCTCCCTAGATCCCACTGGAAACCAAGACCTGAAATAACTAAATGGAGCCTTCTGGACACCTAGTGAGCCCTAGGACATGGCACAGGGTTGTTAATTTGGACTTTATACCACTGAATGCAAAAACCTCCTCTCTTTCACTGCTCCCACTCTTGGTGAGCATTGCTTCCAGGGACCAAAGATAACTTATCATTTTATTTTATTTTCCTCTGTCTTACCTGGAGGGCAGGGCTGGGATTTGAGTAGCTGCTAATCTCAGACACAGTACTGGTGGGATCGGCAAGCACAACTGCCACGTTCTGAGTGCCCGGCTTGGGACTTTGTGCATCTCAGCACCTCTGGCCTACCTTTCTACCTCTACCATATAGTAGCCATATGGAGGCAGTGGCAAGCTTCTGCAGTACACCATCTTCATCCACTAGGAGATGAAGGCAATCATACGGAGGCCCCAGTTGGATTTAGTTTCTAGGCTTGGAGGCAGCGCCTGCCCAGGGCACACTGCCTTTCTGGCACAGAGGGGGTGTTTTGCACAGTGTCGCCTGTGGCTGTGGCTCAGCAACAGAGGCTGTGGACTCTGAGAATCTGGGGACCTTCAGCCTCTGTTTCCACCAGTGGCCTGGTCTCAGCAAGATGGTGAGCTTGTGCGGGACACCATGTTGGTCAACTGGGAGCAGGTATACCCATACAGAAGCCTCAGCTGGACATAAGTATTGGGCTGGAAGGCAGCACCTGCCCAGAAAAGAGTGATTTTCTGGATTCTATACAGTGTCACCTGCAGCTGGGACCGAACAGCAGAGGCTGGCAGGGCAGCAGCCTTTCTGCATTTTGAGCTCATTTATAACATCTGGGGCTCGATACAGAGGTGTTTACTTTGCCAGCTGGGAAGACAGACCTGTACACCTGAAAATCTGACCAACTTTGGAAGTTGTCAGATACTTTTTACCTCTTACTTTTAAATGACCTACAGAAACAACTGCAGTCCATCCTCACAGCATCTTTCAGCCTCTGTTGACTCACATGAAGCCCACAAGCAACAAACTCTGGGGAAAATGATAACCAAGAAATCACCCATGGCTTCAGAAGGCCCCCAAAAGAAACTACCTTAGAACTTCTCAGATGAAGAAGCTTTTCTGAAAATTATTGGAAGGTGACTACAAAAGGGCCACATGGAGAGCCCACCTAGACTTTATACAAAATGCAGCAGAGCAAAATGAAAAATTCAGCAAGCTGTTTGACCTAATGAAACACCAGCACTCTGATATCCAACAGATCAAGAAAAAAATCAAAAGCATAGAAACTTGAATTCAAAGCCAAGAAAACAGAACAGAACAAATGGAAAACAGACTTTGTTCTTTGGAAGAAAGAGCTATGGACTCCAGCATTGATGAGGAGAAATCAGAAAAAAGAAACAAAAAAAATGAAGAAGCATTAAGAAGCATGTGCTATTATGAGGAACAATCTACAATTAATTGGAGTTCCTGAACAGGGCAAGACCCCTGAGAACACAGAGAGTATTGTTGCTGAGCTGCTGACAAAAAACTTCCCAGAAATTATGTTGCTGAATTATTTGTTGCTGAAAGAAAGATTCAATACACAGAAAAGACTGAACAATATTAAATAATTATATTCCTAATATTGGAGCACCTAAGTACATCAAAGAAACACTGACAACACTCAAAAACAAGACAAATCACTCACAATAATAGTGGGAGACTTCAACACTCTACTCTCAGTATTCGACAGATCTTCTAGAAAAAAGCTCAATAAAGACACAGAAGACCTCATTGCCACAACTAAACAAATAGGTCTCACTGACATATACAGAACTTTCTATCCATCAGCAGACAACTACACCTTCTTCTTCAGTGCATATGGAACATTCTCCAGAACAGACCATGTGTTAGGACATAAAGCACTTCTCAACAAAATCCATACCACTTAATTAATGCAAAGCAGCTTCTCAGATGACAAAGCCATAAAAGTCAAAATCAATAGCAGAAAAAACATACATAAAAAGTGGAACTCACAGAAACTGAACAACATCTTGTTCAAAAAGCCATGGGTTATAGAAGAAATCAAGGATGAAATAAAGAAATTCGTGGATTCCAATGAGAACAAAAACACTTCCTACCAGAACCTATGGGATGCAGCCAAAGCAGTGCTCATAGGTCACTTCATCTCCATAAATGCACACATCTGGAAGGAAGAAAGAAACCAAATCAGAGAACTAACCCTACAGCTTGAACACGTAGAGACAGAACAACCGAGGAACCTTTCAGACACCAGAAGAAAACAGATCATAAAGATCAGAGCAGAACTAAATGAATTACAGAATAGAAAAACAATTGAAAAAACTGAAAAGACCAAAAACCAGTTTTTGAAAACATCAACAAAACTGACAAACCACTGGCTAAACGTCCTAAAGAAAAACAGGAAACACATAATTCAAATAAGAAATTACAGGGGAGTTGTCATAACAGATCCAACAGAAATCAAAAACACTGTAACAGAATACTATGAAAGACTGTACTCTTAAAAAATTTGAAAACTTAGAGAAAATGGACAAATCACCTAACAAAATTATCACAAGGTGAAACAGAACAACTTAATAAACCCATCACAAAGGAAGACACTGAAAAAGTCATCAAAAAACTGCCGTAGAATTCTACCAAGCTTTTAGAGAAGAGTTATCTCCAATACTACTGAGACTACTTCACGGTATAGAAAGGGACAGAATACTCCCAAATTCATTCTATGAAGCCCGCATAACAGTGATACCAAACCCAGGGAAAGACCCAACCGAAAAAGAGAACTACAGACTGATATCACTCATCAATCTAGATGCAAAACTCTTCAACAAAATTCTTGCCAACAGAATACAACAACATATCAAAAAAATAATCCATTATGACCAAGTTGGATTCATACCAGGGATGTAAGGCTTATTTAACATCACAAAAACCATTAATGTGATCAACCACATAAATAACACAAAAGAATCACCTGATTTTGTCTATTGATGCAGAAAAGGTATCTGATAAAGTCCAACACCCATTCATGCTAAAAACTCTCTGCAAAAAAGGAATAGACAGCATTCCTCAATACAAAGCCAACTGCCTACATCATCCTGAGTGGAGAGAGACTGAAACAGTTTCCCTTGAGAACAGGAACTAGACAAGGATGCCCACTCTCACCTCTCCTATTCAACATCATATTACAAATTCTAGCCACAGCAATTAGACAAGACCAAGAAATAAAGGGCATCTGCACCAGCAAAGAGGAAGTAAAATCTCCCTATTTGCAGATGATATGACTATATATGCACAGAATCCTAAAGAATCCATAAATAAGCTACTCAAACTGATAGACAAGTTCAGCAAAGTCTCAGGATGCAAGATAAACATAAGTATATCAGTAGGATTCTTTTACACCAACAATGGGATTATTAAGAAATCACCAAATCAATACCATTTACTACAGCCCCTAAGAAGATAAAGTACCTAGGAATAAACCTAACCAGAGAAATAACAAACTTTTACAAAGAGAACTACAAGTCTTTACTACAAAAAAACTAAGACAGACTTACATAAATGGAGAAACCTACCCTACTCATGGATAGGAAGACTTAACATAGTGAAAATGTCTATTTTGCCTAAAGCAATTGACTTGTATAATGCAATCTCAATACAAATTCCAGTGATATTTTTTAACAAGATGGAGAAACAAAGTGCCAACTTTGTTTGAAAAGGGAAGACGCCTCGGATAAGTAAAGCACTACTGAAGAACACACTGGGAGGCCTCTCACTACCTCATGTTAGAACCTATTACACTGCCACAGTAGTGAAAACAGCCTGGTACTGGCACAAAACAAGATAGATGGCTCCATGGAACAGAACTGAAACCCCAGAGATGACACCATCTTCCTATGAACAGCTGATATTTGATAAGGCCCTAAAGACATTAAATTGGTGAAAAAAAATCTCTTCAACAAATGGTGCTGGCAAAATTAGATACCCATCTGCAAAAAACTGAAACAAGACCCATTACCTTACACCTTATACAAAAACTAACTGAAGCTGGATAAAAGACTAAATATCAAACTTAAAATAATAAAGCTGATCCAAGAAAACATAGAAACAACAATGGAAATTTTAATACACAATGTAGACAGGCTTGAAAGTCTATCAACCAAACCACAAACAATAGAAAACAGGTAAATGGGAACTATTACGAATCAAACACTGTTGTTCATCCAAAAACGTTATCAACAGAATTAAAAGACTACCTCCAGAATCGCAAAATCATTTGGCAACCACGTATCAGACCGACCCTATCTCTATAATTTATAAGGTACTACAAAATATCAATGAGGAAAAGGTAAATCATCCAATTAAGCGATGGGCAAAGGAGACGGACAGACACTTCCCTAAAGAGGAGATCCAGACAGCCAAAAAACATATCCAGACATGTTCGTGATCATTAGCTATTAAAGAAATTCAAATCAAAACAACAAATGAGATACCATCTCACTCCAACAAGGCTGGCAAGGATCCAAAAAAAACACGAAACAACAAATGCTGGCAAGGCTGTGGAGAAATTGGAACTCTCCTACACTGCTGGTGGCATTGCAAAATGGTGAAACCTCTTTGTAAAGCAATCTGGCACTTCCTTAAAAAGCTGGATCTAGATATACCATTTGACCCAGTAATTCCACTGCTCAGAATATGTCCTACAGAATCAAGGCCATTCACACCAACTGATACATGCACATGAATGTTTATCACTGCACAGTCCACAACAGAAAAAAGATGGAAGCAACCCAGATGCCTAACAACAGAGGAATGGATAGGTAAACTATGGTATATACTCAATGGAACACTATGCAATGATAAAAAACAATGATGATTTTAGGAAACATCTCATAACTTGGTTTCCATTGGAGGACATTATGTTGAGTGAAAGTAGTCAGCAACAAAAAAACAAATATTGTATGAGAACCCTATGATAAGAACTTAAAAACAGACTCATGCGTAGAAGAAAAGACTCTTTGACAGCTGCAAGGGTGGGGAAGGAGGAAAAGCGAGGGGGTGAGGGCTTAGTTTATAGAAATTTGGTTGGATGAAAGCAGAGATACTACACATTAGAAAGAAGACCAATATTAACTGCACTTCAATATAACTTGATTATTCCTCCTATTTTAACCCAGTACTGCCAAGGACAGAGTAGCTGGGGCAGGGGACCAAGGACCATGATCTCAGGGGAAATCAAGGACAATTGGCAAAACTAGTGTTTTGCTAAGACAGCCCTCTGGACCCCACATTGGTGAGTGGCTTCTGGGGTCTTAAAAGTTGCCAAGCTGCCATCTCAAGGTACAGCAAATGGTCCCAACTTAGCAAGAATGGACGATTACCAAGGACCAAAATGACATGGGAGAAGAGAACCCAGAAGACAGACCCACGTGAGTGGGTGACTACATTGCTTGTGACTGGAACAAGTGGATGGTGCCTGGCCACCACCAGCGATAGCCATGCTGGAGCTCAAAAGGTTGAGTCTCACTGGCAACACAAGAACAAAAAGGGGTGCACCCTGAGATCTCCATTAAAAGACCACAATTGATGGTTCACAGGCCTCAGAGTTCCCCTGGGAGCATGACCCCTGGCCCTGATGCTGGCCCAGTCCACGAATCATAATGGAGGTCAACTCTTGGACAGGAATGGATTGGACTTGGTGACACAGAGTAACCATATCATGTGTGCAGTTTATGGTTCTGTGCATCTATAGGATGTCATCTTGTAGACCTCTTACTGGAGGAAAGGGAGTGGGTGGAGAGGAGGGGATAGATTGTTGGGAAGAGAAGATATATATGCAACAGAGAGGAAGAGTTTGCTGTCACCGGGCAGGGAGAGCAGTCAGAGCTGCATATAGCTGGGAATGCAAATTTATATGGGAATGTATATTTTCATTCAGTCATAAAAAAAAGAACCTCAGTTGAAGAAGATTTAAATCAGATCCAAATTTTGTAACATAATCTGAAAATTTCCAGTATTCAACAGAAAATCACTCACCATACCAAAAACAAGATTTCAAACTGAATGACAAAGGTAATAGATGTCAACACCAAGACAACAGAAATAGTATCTAACACTTTAAAGAAGCCATTATAAAAGTGCTTTAACAATTAGAAAAACACTTGAAGCTAATGAAAAAACAAAAAGCATCACCAACAACAAAGTCACAGAAATGAAATGGAAGACATAAGAACCAGATGGAAATTCTAGAACTGAAAATTTAGGAAACTGCCATATAAAGTGGATGGGCTCAACATTAGAAAGAAGAGTTCAGCAGAAAGAATTAGTAAACTGGATGATAGAACAATACAAATTACCCAATTTAAACAACAGAGAGAAGACATACTGAAAAAGAAAAAATAGTTTAACAATGAAAAAAGGTGACATACATATTATTTGTCTTTGAGGAAAGGAGAAGGTGGGGCTAAAAAAGTTATCCAACAAATAAAGGATCAAAACTTGCCAAATATGGTAACAACATAAACCTACAGACTCTAGAAATGTAGTGAAAAACAAACAGAATAAAGCTAAAGAAATCTATACCAAGCTACATTATAATTAAACTTCTGAAAACCTGACATAGAAGGAAAAAAAATGTTTATTTTAAATAACCAATGAAAAATAACACCTTAACTACATTGGAAAAACAATTCAAATGACAGCATATTTCTCATCAAACAACACAGAAGCTGTAAGTGGTACTATATTTTTCAAGCACTAAAAGAAAAGGACTATCAACTTAGAATTGCATCCAGGAAAACTATGCTTCAGGAATGAAGGAGAAACCTAGACATCCCCAGGTGAAGAAAACCTAGGAAAACAGTTACCAGCAGACCCATCATAAAGTATGGATAAAAGATATACTCTAAATTGAAAGGAAACATTAAAAAAAAAAAGCAATTTTGAAATAGAAGAACTCGGTAAGCAAAAACATGAGTACATGCAATAACATTTCTCTCTTGCATTTTTGAAACTCTTTGATGGATAAAGCAAAAACTGTACTGCTGACTGATATGTGATTCTTATGTACAGCAAATCTGTAAGACAAATATATTATGAATGGGAAGGCAAAGAGAGATATACAGGAGGTATGATTTCTATATTCCACTCAAACTGATAAAACTATGACACCACTACCCTGTGTTACGTATATGTAATACACAGAACTGATAAAAATATATTCAAAAGACATATACTCAAAAACACTATTAAAAACACCCAACCTACTGCTGTCAAGACAATTTCAACTCATACAGATGTTACAGGACAGAGAAGAACTGCCCCATAAGGTTTCCAAGGCTATAAATCCTTACAGGAAGTAGATTGTTAAATCTTTCTCCTGAAGAGTGACTGGTGTGTTCAAAGTACTGATCTTTGAGTTAGAGCAGGTGAGTGATTAACCAATGTGTCACCAGGGCTACTTTAAAAATATGACAAATAAATCTGAAAGGCAAATTATACAAAAAGTTTCATTTAAAATAGCATCTAAGAGAATAAGTACCTAGGAATAAATCTAATCACGACAGTGACAGACTTATACAATGAAAACAATAAAACACTGCTGCAAGAGATTAGAGATTGTAAAAAAGGTTCATGGATTGTCGAAGAAACCACAATCAACAGAAGAGAAAATAGATAAATGGGAACTATTAAGAATCAAACACTTTTGCTCACCCAAAGACTTTATTAATAGAATTAAAAGAACACTCACAGAATGGGAAAAAATATTTGGCAACTCTATATCAGACTGACACCTGATCTCCATAATCTATAAGATACTACAAAATATCAATAAAAGAAGATAAATCATCCAATTAAGTGATGGGCAAAGGAGATGGACAGATGTTTCATTAAAGAGGAGATCCAGGCAGCCAAAAAACACATGCGGACATGTTCACGATCTTTAGTTATTAAAGAAATTCAAATCAAGACGATAATGAGATACCATCTCACCCCAACAAGATTGGCCATGATCCAGAAAACACAAAACAACAAATGCTGGAGAGGCTGTGGAGAAAGTGGAACCCTCCTACACTGTTGGTGGGGTTGCAAAATGGTCCAGCCTCTTTGGAAAGCAACCTGGCGCTTCCTTAAAAAAATGGATATTGATATACCATTCAACCCAGTAATTCCACTACTTGGAATATATCCTACAGAATCAAGGCCTTTCACACCAACGGACACATGCACCAGAATGTTTACCACAGCACAGTCCACAATAGCAAAAAGATGGAATCAACCCAGATGCCCAACAACAGAAGAATGGATAGGTAAACCATGGTACATATACTCAATGGAGCACTACACAATGATAAAGAATAACGATGATTCCAGGAAACATCTCCTAACCTGGTTTCAACTGGAAGGCATTATGTTGAGTGAAAGTAGTCAGCACAAAAGGGCAAATATTGTATGAGACCTCTACAATAAGATCTCAAAAACAGACTTGTGTATAGAAGAAAAGACTCTTTGACAGCTGCAAGGGAGCGGAGGGAGGGAGGGAGATGGGGAGGGTTTAGATTAGATAGTTGCTAGCAATCTGGTTGCGAGAAATCGGTGACAGCACACATTAGAAACAAGAACAACATTAAGTGGACTTCAGCATAACTTGAGTACTCCTTCCATCTTAACTCAATATTGCAAGGATAGAGTAGCTGGGGCAGGGAGTAGGGGATCATGCTCTTAGGTGAAATCGAGGCCAATTGGCACAACTAGCATCTTGCTAGGAGGGCTCTCTGCACCCCACATTGGTGAGTGGCGTCTGGGGTCTTAAAAGCTGCCAAGCTGCCATCCGAGGACACAGCAAATGGTCCCAACTCAGCAGGAATGGATGCTCACCGAGGACCAAAACGACATGGAGTAAAGACAACCTAGAAGACAGAGAGACCCACATGAGTGGGTGCCTACATCAACTTGGGACAGGAAGAACCGGATGGTGCCTGGCCACCAGCAGTGATAGCCGCGATGGAGTTCACTAGGTTGAGTCTCACTTACAACACAAGAATAAAAAGGGGTGCATCCTGAGATCTCCACTGTCCAGCGGTTTCGGGGTTCCCCTGAGAGCATGGCCCCTGGCCCTGATGCTGCCCTTGCCCATAAATCATAATGAAGATCCACTCTTTGGACACGAGTGGATTGGACTTGGCAATGTTGAGTGACCATATTTTGGATGCACTTTATGGTTCTATACATCTATAGGATATTATCCTGCTGACCTCTGGCTGGAGGGAAGGAGAGCAGGTGGAGAGGAGGGGAAAGAAGGCTGTTGGGAGGATGAGACATGTATGGAGCAGAGAGGAACAGTGTGCTGTCACTGGGCAGGGAGAGCAGTGGAAGCTCCATATAGGTGGACATGTAAATTTATATGGGAATGTACATTTTCACTCAGTTATATTAAATAATAATAATAATAAAATGTTCATGGATTGGAAGCCTTAATATTGTTAAGATGGAAATACTATCCAAAGCAACCTATATTAACACAATCCTGATCAAAATTCCATTAGTTTTGTTTACAGAAAAAGAAAAACCAATTCTCAATTATATATGGAATGTTAAAAAAAAACAGGAAAATTCACATTTCCTCGTTTTAAAACATAATACACAGTTACAGAAATCAAAACAGCCTGGTGTTGACACATACACAAAAGGAATAGATTTGACAGTCCAGAAATAAACTCACGCATCTATGGACAAATGATTCTTGACAAGGTTGTTAACTCCATTCAATGGTGAAAGAAGCGTCTCTAATAAACACCACTGTTGCTGTTAGGTGTCGCTGAGTTGGTTCCAACTCACACCAATTGTATGTACCATGGAACAAAACACAGCCTGGTCCTGCATCATGCTCACAATCATTGTTATGCTTGAACTCACTGTTGCAGCCACTGTGTCACTCCATCTTGTTGAAGGTTTTCTTCTTTTCTGCTGACTCTCTACATTACTCAACATTATGTCCTTCTCCAGGGGCTGCTCTCTCCTGACAACATGTCCAGAGTGTGCAATCCTTGCTTCTAAGGAGCATTCTGGTTGTACTTCTTTCAAGATAAATTTGTTTATTCTTTTGGTAATCCATATTCTTTACCAACACCACAATTCAAAGGTATCAGTTCTTCTTTGGGCTCCTTATTCACTGATCAGCTTTTGTGTACAAATAACGCTACTGAAAATACCACAGCTTGGGTCAGGTACACTTTAGTCTTCAAGGTGACATCTTTGCTTCTGAACAATTTAAAGAGGTCATTTGCAGTTAAGGTGCCCAATGCAATGTGTCTTTTGACTCCTTGACTGTTGCTTTTATGGGTGTTCACTGTGGATGCAAGTAAAATAAAATCTCTGACAAAATCTCTTCTCCTTATTTTTCAGTAAACACTGTTGGGAAAATTAGATTTCCACATGCAGAAAAATCAAACAGGCGCAACACTCCACCCAGACACAGAAACAAATTAAAAATGGATTAAGGATCTATTAGGGCAAACTAAAACCACAAAATACTTAGAAGAAAAAGCAGGTCCAATGAAGTCAGGCCTTTAATAACAAATGCATAACAGCAAAAGATAAACGAGATCTCATAAAAATTATATACTTTTGCTCATCCAAAGACTGAATCAAAAATATGAAAAGATACTGACTCCAAGAATATCTTCAGAAACCATAAATCTGTCAAGAACTTAATAACCAACATATACATAAACCTTCAACAACAAAAATACAACCCAATCATACCACAGCCAAAGGATTTGAATAGTGATTTGACCAAGGGGACATTCACACAACCACCAAATGCATAAAAAAAATGCTCAGCATTATTGCTGTTTCGTTATTACGTGCAGTCCAGTAGGTTCCAACTCATAGCGACCCTATTAACAACAGAATGAAACACTGACCAGTCTTGAGCCATGTCCACAACTATTTTCATGTTTAAGCCTATTGTTGTGGCCACTGTGTCAATCCATCTTGTTGAGGGTCTTCCCCTTTTTCACTCACCCTCCACTCTCTACCAAGCATGCATGATGTCCTTCTTCAGAGAATGATCCTTCCTGGCATTTCCATTGTATGTAACATGCAGTCTTGCTATCTTTGCTTCCAAGAAGCACTCTTGTTCTACTTCTTCTAGAACAGATCTATTTGTTCTTAAGGCAGTCTTCTCCAACATCACAATTCAAAGGCATCAATTCTTCTTCTGTCCAGTTTTAACATGCATATGATGCAACCGAAAACACCATGGCTTGGGTCAGGGGCACTGTAGTCTTCAAGGTGACATCTTTACTTTTCAGTATTTGAAAAAGGTCCTTGGCAGCAGATTTTCCCAATGCAATGAGTCTTTTGATTTCTTGACTGCTTCTTCCATGGGCATTGATTGTGGACACAAGTAAAATGAAATCTTTGACACCCTCAATCCTTCCTCCATTTATGACAACGTTGCTTACTGGTCCAGCTGTGACGATTTTTGTTTCTTTGATGTTGAGGTACAACCTATACTGAAGACTGTGGTACTTGATCTTCATCAGTGTTCTACATCTTCTTTACTTCCAGCAAGTAAGGTGAGGTCATCTGCATAACGCAGGTTGTTAAGAAGCTGTATTTCAATCCTTATGCCTCATTCTTCGTAGAATCCAGTTTCTTGGATTATTTGCTCGGTATACAGACTGAAAGCTATGGTAAAGGATACAACCCAGAAGCACACCTTTCCTGACTTTAAACCATGCAGTAACCCCTTGTTCTGTTCACATGACTGCCTCTTGATCCTCATACAGATTCCTTAAGAGCACAGTTAAGTGCTCTTGAATTCCCATTCTCCACAATGCTAGCCATAATTTATTATAATCCACAGTCAAAAGCCTTTGCATAGTCACTGAAACACAAGTAAACATCTTTCTGGTATTCTCTACTTTCAGCCAAGATCCATCTGACATCAGTAGTGATATCCCTGGTTCCATGTCCTCTTTTGAATCCAGCTGATAGCTCCTTGTCAGTACACAGTTGTAGTCACTCTTCAGTGATCTTGAGCAAAATTTTACTTGTGTGTGATATTAACAATATTGTTCAGTAATTTCTGCATTTGGTTGGATTACCTTTCTTTGGAATGGGCATAAACAGGGATCTCTTCCAGTCGGTTGACCAGGTAGCTGCCCTCCAAATTACTTGGCACAGATGAGTGAGGACTTCCAGGGCTACATGTGTCTGTTGAAATATCTCAACTGATATTCCATTAGCTCCTGGAGCCTTGTTTTTTTCCAGTGTCTTCAATGTAGCTTCAACTTCTTCCTTCAGTACCACTGCTTCCTGATCAAGTGTTAACTCTTCAAATGGCTGAACATCAACCAGTCTTTCTGGTACAATGACTGCATTTCTTCCATCTTATTTTGAAGTCTCCTGTGTCGTTTAATAGTTTCCCTGTAGAATCCTTCACTATTGCTACTGGAGGCGTGAATTTTTGTTTCAGTTTCAGTTCTTTCAGCATGAGACACGCAGAATGTGTTTTCACTGGTTTTCGATTTCCAGCCCTTTGCACATGTCATTATAATACGTTGTCTTCTTGAGCTGCTCTTTGAATTCTTCTGTTTAGGTCTTTATTTTGCCATTCCTTCCTCTTGCTTCAGCACTATTAGCCATCCAAAAAAACCAAAAACACATTGCCACCAAGTCCCTTCTGACTCACAGTGACCCTACAGGAGAGAGTAGAACTGCCCCATCAGATTTCCAAGGGGGACCTGGTGGATTCAAACTGCTGACCTTCTAGTTAGCAGGCATAGCTCTTATCCACTACACCACCATGGTTTACTCATTAACTATGGAGATGTAAATCAAAACTACAATGAGGTTACCATTTTGCTTCCACTAGAATGTTGGTTATGGACTGAACTGTAACCCGCAAAACATGTGTTGTAAATCATAACCTCTATGCTTGCAGTTATACTCCTATTTGGGAATGGGTGGTTTCTGTTATGTTAATGAGACAGTATTAGTGTAAGGAATGTTTTGAGTCAGTATCTTTTGAGATATAAAAGACATTACAGAAGCAATTAAGTGCAAGAAGAGATGCCAAGGCATATGAAGATTATCCAGGAGTAGAAGTTAAGAAGAAGCAGGGACCTTCCTTTAAAACCCACTGAGAGAAAGCCTTCCCCTTGAGTTGGTGTTCTGAATTCTGACTTCCAGCCTCCTTTACTTTAAGAAAATAAATTTCTGTTTGTTAAAGCCATTCATTTGTGGTACTTCTCTTACAGCAGCAGTGGATATCTAAGCCAACGGCTAAGATATAAAAGAAATTGAAAATAACAAACGTTGGTCAAGGATGTGTTGAAACAGTAATTCTTACTGACTGCTGGTAAATGTAAAATAGTACAAATGTTGTGAAAACCAGTGTGGTGGTTCCTGAAAAAACTTAAACTGCCCGATAACCCAGTAATTCTATCCCAGGAACACACCTAGAAGACTTCAAAGCAGAGACTGAAACAGGCTTTTTATACCAATGTTCATTGTAGCACTACTCACAATAGTCAAAAGGTGGAAACAACCTAAATGCTCATCAACAGACACATGTTTAATCAAATGTAGTACAGTCATACAACGGAATACTATTCAGCCAGTAGGAGAAATGAAGACTTGATATATGCTAGAATGGTGAGTGAAGTAAGCTGATCATGAAAGGACAAATACTGTATAAAGCCAAGCCAAGTGCCAAACTTTACCTATATAAAAAGAAAACGCAAATGCACACAAAACAAAGTTCAATAGTGGTTACCAGGGACAGGTGGCATGGGGTAGGTAACGGTGATGGAAAAATTGCACTGATTAAGCATAGTGCTACACAGACAATCTGGAGACCCTCACAGTATACTGATTAAAAGCTAGTCCTGCTAACCAAAAGGTCTGACCATTCAAATTCATCAGGAGTTCCTTGGAAATCTCAGGAGGAGGTTCTACTCTGTCCTATAGGGTTATGAGTCAGAGTCGAAATGGCAAAAATGGGCTTGTTTTTTGGTTTGGTACAAATGATTACTGTAACTGCTGTCATTAAACTGTGTGTTTGTAAAACGTTGCATTGGCAAAAGTCGTGTGACGTATATGTTTACATAAACAACAACAAGAGTAGCTGCTGAAGCTTTTCATGTACACCCAGAAACCTCATGGGATTTGGTTTCCTGGTTTGGAGGTTCAGGGTCAAGGTTTCATGGGACATCTCAGTTAATTGGACTAATAATTTGTTTAGTGCTTCTGCTGTACTTCCTAGTTTGTTTTATAGTGCCTACAGTCTCACAGGAAACCCTGGTGAAGTAGTGGTTAAGTGCTACAGCTGCTAACCAAAAGGTAGATAGTTCAAATCCACTAGGCACTTCTTGGAAACTCTATGTGACAGTTCTATCCTGTTCTATAGGGCTGCTATGAGTCAGAATTGACTCAACAGCAACAGGTTTTTAATTTTACTCATTATAATGTACTCCACAATATGTAAAAATCAGTTACATTTCTACACAGTACCAACGAACAACCTGAAAAGGAAATTAAGAAAATAATTACATAATTAAGATCTAAAATACTTACTAATAAATTACTTAACTAAAGAAACACAAGATTTGTTACATGCAAAGTACCAACTCAAATACTGGAACATCTGTATTGTTAAGATGGCAGGATTCTCCAAAATGGTCTATAGATTTAATGCAATCCCTATCAAGGTCCCAACTGGGTTCTTCACAGAAACTAACATCTCATCCAAAAATTCATACAGAAACACCAAACACCCAGAGTACTGAAAGCCATCTTGAGAAATGACAAAGCTGGGAGATTCATACTTCTCAACTTCAAAACTTACTACAAAGTTAGCAATAATCAGAATAGTATGGAATTGGCATAAGGTTGGACACATCAATCAATGGAATAGAACTGAGACTCCAGAAATAAAACCATATATCTATGCTCAGCTGATTTTCAACAAGGGTGACAACACAGTTCAATGAGGAGAGAACAGTCTTTTAGACATGTAATGCTAGGACCACTAGATCTCCACATGCAATACAAGCTGAACTATATATGTATTCAGATATGAAAATTAACTCAAAATAAATCAAAGACCTAAACATAAGAATTAAAACAACAAAACCTGGAGGATATAGGAATAAATCTTTGTGGCCCTAGATTATGCAATGGTTTCTTAGATATGATACCAAAAGCACAAAAGAGATAAATTGGACTTTATCAAAATTCAATCTTGTATTTCAAAGGAAAAATGAAATACAAGTGAGAATGAGAGGAAGTACATGCAAATAAGGTACCTGGTAAGAGCCTAGTAACCAGAATATATAAATAAGTCATACAACTCTGTAATAAAAAGACTAATAACTAAATTTGAAAAATGGACAAGCAATCTGAATAGGTACTTCTTCAAAGATGACATACAGAGGACCAATAAAGATCCTCAGCATCACAGGAAAAATACACATCAAAACGACAGTAAGATACTATTTCACACTCACTAGGATGGCTACCAAAAAAAAAAAAAAAAAAAGGTTAGCAAGGAACCCTCATATACTATTGCTGAAAGTGTAAATGATGCAGCCAGTTTGGAAGTTTTGGTGGTTTCCTCAGTATGTTAAACACAGGCTTACCACATGACTCGGTAATTCTACTCCAAAGGATATAACCAAGGGAACTGAAAGCACACATCCAACACAAAAACTAATACACAAATGCTCACAATGCCTTATTCATAACAGCCAAAAAGTAGAAACAATTCCAATGTCCATCAGTTGATGAACAGATTAAACAAAGTGCAGAATATTATGCCATAAAAAGGAATGAGGCACTGATACAAGTTATCACACAGATAAATCTTGCTTGATTCCATTTATAGGAAAGGTCTAGAATAAGCAAATCTACACAGACAGAAAGATTAGTGGCTGTCTAGGACCAAAGGGAAGGAAGAAAAAAGACTAACAGCAAATGGTATGAGGTTTTTTTCACGGAGTGATAAAAATATTCTGGAACTAGTGGTGATGGTTACACAACCTGGTGAATACAGATGGTCCTTCATATCCATAGGTTGTGCTTTCATGGATTCCACCAACCATGGATCAAAAATATTCAGGGGAAAATAGCACACTTTTTGCCTTGTTCTTATTCTTTATATAATACAGTATAATTATTTACATAACATTTGCACTGTATTAGTTATTATAAGTAATCTAGAGATAATTTAAAGTATGTAGCTGGATGTAAGCAGGTTATATGCAAACAAATTTTTA
This sequence comes from Heterohyrax brucei, assembly GCA_028571685.1. Lineage (NCBI taxonomy): Eukaryota > Metazoa > Chordata > Mammalia > Hyracoidea > Procaviidae > Heterohyrax > Heterohyrax brucei. The sequence continues at coordinate 25,187,941 of CM053156.1, forward strand.
TGTAAGGGACTTGGGCACCACCTATGGATTCTGGTATCTAAGGATATCCTGGAACCAATTTACTGAGGATACCAAAGCCAGCCAAAGCCAAGTGGCGTCACGTCGGTTACCAAGGGACAACTATATATTAAAAACCACTGACTTGTACTATCTACAAGAGTAAACTGTATGACATGTGAGTATGTTTTAATAAAAATAAAAAGTCTAATAGAAAAACAAAATGGCTTTTTACCTGCTCATAAATCTCAATGGCTTTCTGGTACTGCTCAAGCTGAGCAGCATATGCTGCTACCTTCAGCAGACACTTGTTAGCAGAACTGAAATCAAGAACCAGAGGTAGAGAAAGTAAAAATCCAATGGAAAAATAAAATATGTGCGTATGGGCCCCAACCACCATTCATTTGGTACAGACACTAAATATATTATGTAAAGCCTAGTAAAAATCTGTCATTTAACACACATAATAGGATCCAGTTAATTAATACAGTAAGAAAAAAACACTTGCCTGTTGGACTCTTCTCCTTTGTAATAATCAGCAGATTGTTCGTAATGTGCAATAGCCTGAAAACACACATACATTTTATTCACAAACTATTCATTTAAAGAGCTGTATTTAAAAACATTTGTGTAGCACTTTTCTCCTAAATAACCTATTCCAATGGCATATTTTCACAAATTGAACCATTTTCATTTAGGAAATACAAGAGAGCAGCACCTCCAGAAGGTTTCTGGTGGATGAATGTTCATTGCCCACCAAAATTTTTTGCCACATAGGTAGTCCAAGATAGCAGATCACTTACACATTTCATAACATCCCTCTTAGAACAAAGACTTCAGAAAACAAGTAAATTTATCCAAATGACAACTTTTGAACCCTGAACATCAAAGACAAGGTTGAAGAACTGGACCAAGTGTAAAGTGGAAGGACAGTATAAAAACAGAGGACACTGAGAATTACAGATTGCCTGTGCCCTAGTAGTGGAACCTGGACACCATGACCATACTGAGATACAACAAACAGTGCTTCCAGCTGAAACCTGCATCACCTGGCACATCCAAGTAGGAGTAACTCTGCATTTACATCCACCTGCCCTGAGAAACTGCACATACCTCACCCATCATGACCACCAGGGCTCCCCTGCACCAGAGGCTCTCATGCTCAGGGGCTCCACCAGTCTCCTCACCTAGTCCCCTCCCTGCCCATGATCAAAGGCCAGCAGTAGCTATCACTGTCCCACCCCTGAGACCAGGAGCCTACAGACTAAAAGCACCTGTTCTTTTGCTCAACCACTCACAGTGGGGGCCCACAGTCCTGCAATCCCTCCAGTATACCAAGCAGAGCCTCCCACTCCCTCCAGTCACTATTGCTGGGGCCCACAGTCTTACAGTACCTCTTGTGGTGCTTGCAGAGCCACCTACCTGCTTAACTAGGCATACTGGGGACCCAGGGTCCTGTAGTATCTCCTGTGGTGCTGGAAAAGCCTCTTACCTACTCTGTCCATACATGCTGGGGGCCTATGACTCTGTAGTGCTTCCTATAGGGCTGGTGGAGCCTCTCACTCCCTCCAGCCACTTTTTACCAGGGTCCATGGTATATCCTATGACACTGGCGCTTCCTCCTACTCCCTCTAGCTGCTCGTGCCATGGGCCTGAGGACTAGCTTCATAATCTCCCCCAAGATGTACTCTAGTGAACAGCAGTATGACCTCAAACCAGGTACCCATGGACAGGCACCATCCCCTCTGCCTTGTCGCCTCCACAGCAAGCCCTCCCTCACATAACTGGAGGTTTGTGTTCACTCCTAATACTCCTGTCCATTGTAGCTCTGTCTGCCAGACACCACTGCTGACAGTTTCTGTACCACTCACCCAGTGACTGGCACCACCCAGCAATTAGCAGAGGTATACCAAACACCCAGTCCGGCAATCACTGAGAATGCTCCCTGATTGATGACAAGGTGACCATACACAAACTTCATATCGTCAGCAATGCCATCTATATCCTTAGCAGCACCATAACATCAGTAAACAGAGAATTTCACTTAACACCCAGTCACTGTCCCACCAACCTGAAGACAAGAGGTAAGAGCTTTAATGCAGCCAGATTAGTGACCACAGAAGCACACAGGGCCAACATACTTGATGTATGAAAACAGAAATTCGGGATATAGCAAGAAAACACAGAATACACTAATAAAAAAGGTAACTTCATGATGACTTGGAGACAACAGAAAATATGGCATTAAGTAAACAAGACCAAAAAGATGGCACTAACCAGTGACAAAAATAAAGAACCAGAAAAACTTCTGGAGGAAGAAATGGCAATGGAACTACTTGATAAGGAATTCTAAAGACTATTATACATTGCTCTCCAAGAAATCAAGAAAGAGATGGAAAACACAGTTAAAACCAAGGAAAACACAGTGAGAAAATTTCAGGAAAACAATACAAGAACCAAAATACAAAATAGACAATCAGAAACTGTACAAAAACAGAAATTAGAAATCCAACAACTTAACAATAAACTTCAGTAACAGACAATTCAATAGAATACAGGAACAGAATTCAAACAATAGAAGAAATAATCAGCAAAACTGAACAAATACTTTGACACCAACATATTAAAGATCAGAAAAAAGAAAGAAGAAAGCCTAAGGATTAGGTGACACAGTATAAAGTGGAAAAATCAGAGACAGGCAATGTAAAACACAGAAGTGTCAAAGATTTTCTGTCATGGGGGGGTGGAGTCAAGAACACAGACTAAACGCACATCTCCCTAAATCCCTCTGGAAACGAAGGACTGAACTGATAATTAAACAAAGCCTTCTGGATACCTATTGAGCCTTAGGACACAGCATAGTGCTGTCTATTTGGTCTACATACCACTGAACTGGAAACAACTTCTCTGTCGTTGACACCCACCCTTGATGAGTGTCGGCTCTCAAGGACTGAAGGTAAATCACCATTTTAACTTTTTGCTTCTCTGTCTTAGCCGGCATGAGGGGTTGAAGTTTGACAGTCAGCAAAGCTTGATCACACTGCTGATAAGATCAATGAGCAGAGTGGCCACATTTTGAGAGCCTGGTCTTGGAATCTGGGCAACTCGGCAACTCTGACCTCTCTCGATCTTGCGCCACTGAATAGCCTTTTCTGAGGCAGTGGGGGAGCTTGTGTGAGACACCACCTCGATTCACTGGCAGGCAGAATTTCCCATATGAAGGCCTCAGCTGGACCTAATTCCCAAGCTGGGAGACAGTTCCTGCCTAGAGAGTGCTTCTCTGACAGTAAAGCAGTCATTGATGTAGAGCTGCTTACTTTGCCAGCTGAGAAGAGGTACTTAGACACTCGAAAGCCTGACTAAGCTTGGAAGATGTCACCTACCTTTTACCTTTCAATAGAGAAATAACTGAACTGCAGCCAGACAGCATCTCTTCCAGCCTTTACTGTCTGACATTATAAGGTCAGCTGACAGCTCCCCAATGACTCTATAAGTGGGGTTCTGTCTTTGCCATTCAGGAGGTGGAGCCTTCTACCCCAGAGATTCCACTGAGCCAAGTCACTGGAGTACATACAGGTGTCTGGTGATCAATTTCCTTTTCAGACCGAGCATACATCCCATTAAGGTAACACCAGAGAAACAAAACAACATCCAGATGCCCAAAAAGCAACAAACTTTGGATCGGAACATCAGAAGGATGCACCTGTGGCTTCAGAAGGGCCACAAAAGTAAGATCCAAAGAACTTCCCAGACAAAAAGCCTTTCTGAAACTATTGGAGAATGAGTAGAAAAGGAATATATCTACAGCCCTCCTAGACCTTACATAAAATGCAGCAGAGCAAAATGAAAAATTAAGCAAGCTGTTTGATCTAATGGAACACCAGTACTCTGAAATCCAACAGATCAAGAACAAAATGAAAGAGACAGAAAATTCAGTTCAAAACCAAGGAAACAGAACTGAACAAATGGAAAACAGACTTCTTTACTTGGAAGACAAAGCTACTGACTCCAGCATCTATGAGAAATCAGGAAAAAGAAACAAGAAAACAGAACAAGCATGCAGGACTCTTATTACAAGGAACAACCTTTAATTAACTGGAGTTCCTGAACAGGGTAGGACACCTGAGAACACACAGAACATTGTGGCTAAGCTGCTAACAGAAAACTTCTCAGAAGTTATGACAGGAGAGAATATAAATATCCAAGATGCATATAAAATGCCACTCAATATAGATCCCAGAAAAAAGACTCCAAGACATAATCAAGCTTAACAAAATGAAATAGAAGCAGAAACTCTTAAAGGCAGCAAGACTCAAAGCAATGCTGACATTGAGAGGGAAACCCTGTAGGCTTTCGTCAGATTTCTCAGCAGAAACAATGCTGGCATGGAGACAGTGGCATGACACATTCAAAGCCTTGAAGGTGAAGAACTTCCAACCAAGAATTTTATGTCCTGCAGAACTATCTTTCAAATATGAGAATGAAATCAAGACGTCTGCAGATAAACAGAAACTCAGAGACTGTAAAAACCAAACCAAAGCTCCAAGAAATACTGAAAGAAGCTCTTGTCTTAGAAGAACAAAACCACTAATTTTATATTTTAGGAGGAAATAGAGGACACATCATCCAGAAACCTAATCAGTTAGGAAAGGCTCCAAACTCAATCAAAGCTGCAATATTAAAAGAAGTCATGCAGTGATCATATCATGAAAACTATGATGTCATCATATTAAAAAGAGGGATGGACTACAGTCATTATAGTCCTTCCAGCTGGAAAGGAAGTTATTAAGACCTGTAGTAGTTAGAATTGGGTTTAAACATAGACTATTATGGGGGATTACAGGGGCGGCCACAAAGCTCAATAAAGAAGCAACATACCAAAGCAAGAAACGTAATACAGCCATCTCAACAACCACAAAACCAACCCTGAAAAAGACGAAAAGTCAACTCATACAGTATGTTCCAGAACACAAAAATAAGAACAACAGAGAAAACATCAACACAAAAATAAACATATTACAATGACGGCACTAAACACAGGGCTATCAGTAATTACTCAGAATGTAAATGGATTGAATGCTCCAGTAAAGAGATGACAAGTGGCATCTTGAATCAAAAGATACAACCCATCCACATGTTGCTTACAAGAAACTCATCTCAGACTTAAAGATACGAACAAACTGAAAATTAAAGGCTGGAAGAATATATATCAAGCTAACAATAAAGAAGAGCAGGTGTGGCAACACTAATCTCAGATAAAATAGATTTTAATGTAAAACCCACCATCGTGGACAAGGATAGACACTATTTATTGCTGAAAGGTTCAATACATAAGCAGGACCTAACAATATTAAATATTTATGCACTCAACACTAGAGCATCTAAATACATCAAAGAAACACTGACTATACTAAAAAATGAGACAGATAACTCCACAATAATACACAATAATAGTAGGAGACTTCAACACTCTACTCTCAATATTGGACAGATTGTCTAGAAAAAAGCTCAGTAAAGACACAGAAGGTCTTATTGCCACAATTAATCAACTAGACCTCATCGACATATACAGAACTTTCTATCAATCAGCAGACAACTACATCCTCTTCTCCAGTGCACATGGAATATTTTCCAGAATGGATTATGCCTTATGACATAAAGCAAATCTCAACAAAATTCATACCACTGAATTACTGCAGAGCATCTTCTCAAACCATAAAGCCATTAAAGTTGAAATCAACAGCATAAATAACATAGGAAGTAGAACACATGGAAATTAAACAACAGCTTGCTCAAAAAGCCATGGGTTACAGAAGAAATCAAGAATGAAATGAAGAAATTTACGGATTCTAACAAGAACGAAAATACTTCTTACCAGAACCTAGGGGATGCAGCCAAAGCAGAGCTCAGAGGTCAGTTTATCTGTATAAATGCACACATCTGGAAGGAAGAAAGAACCCAAACCAAAGATTTAACCCTACAGCTTGAACAAGTAGAGAGACAGCAACAGAGGAACCCCTCAGGCACCAGAAGAAAACACATCATGAAGATTACAGCAGAACTAAACGAATCAGAGAACAGAAGAACAACTGAAAATCTGAAAAGACCAAAGGCTGGTTTTCTGAAAAGATAAACAAAATTGACAAACCACTGGCTGAACTTCCTAAAGAAAGACAGGAAAGGAAACAAATAATCCAAATAAGAAATGAGACAGGAGTTGTCACAACAGATCCATGAGAAAACAAAAATATTGTAACAGGCTACTACAAAAGACTGTACTCTAACGAATTTGAAAACCTAGAGGAAATGGACAAATTCTTAGATTCATATCACCTACCTAAATTATCACAAGGTGAAGGAGAACAACGTAATAAACTCATCACAAAGGAAGACATTGAAAAAGTCAGCAAAAAAACTACCAACCAAAAAAAAAGCCTTGGACCAGATGACTTCACCACAGAATTCCACCAAGCTATCAGAGAAGAGTTACATCCAACACTACTGAGACTATTTCACAGCACAGAAAAGGATAGAATACTTTCAAATTCATTCTATGAAGCCAATATAACCCTGATACCAAAGCCAGGGAAAGACCCAACAAAAAAAAAAAAAAACTACAGACCAGTATCACCCATGAATCTAGAAGCAAAAATCTTCAACAAAATTCTTGTCAACAGAATACAACAACATACCAAAAAAGATAATTCATCACAAATAAGGTGGATTCATACCACGGATGTAAGACTGGTTCAACATCAGAAAAACAGTGTGATCAATCACACAAATCACACGAAAGACAAGAATCACCTGATTTTGTCTACTGATGCAGAAAAGGAATTTGATACAGTCCAACACCCATTCATGCTAAAAGCTCTCAGCAAAATAGGAATAGGTGGCAAATTCCTCAGTGCAATAAGGGCCATTTATACAAAACCAACTGCCTACATCATCCTGAATAGAGAGAGACTGAAACAATTCCCCCTGAGAACGGGAACTAAACAAGGATGCTCACTGTCACCTAACGTATTCATCATTGTACTAGAAGTTCCAGTCAGAGCAATTGGACAAGACCAAGAAATAAAGGGCATCTGCATCGGAAAAGAAGAAGTAAAAGTTTCCCTCTTTGCAGATGATATGATTGTATATATAGAGAATCCTAAAGAATCCATAAGTAAGCTACTCAAATTGATAGAAGAATTCAGTAAAGTGTCAGGATACAAGATAAACGTAAGTAAATCAGTAGGATTCCTTTATACGAACAATGAGATTATTAAAGAAGAAATCACTAAATCAATACCATTTACTATAGCCCCCAAGAAGATAAAATACCTAAGGATAAATCTAACTAGAGAAATAGGAGTCCTTTACAAAGAGAACTACAAGACCTTACTACAAAAAACTAAGAGACACTTTATAAATGGAGAAACCTACCCTGCTCATGGATAGGAAGACTGAACATTGTGAAAATGTCTCTTTTACCCAAAGCAATTTACTTACATAATGCAATCCCAATACAAATTCCCAAGACATTTTTTAAAGAGATGGAGAAACAAATGACAGACTTTGGGAAGGGAAGAAGCTCTGGATAAGCAAAGTAATACTGAAAAAGAACACCACATTGGGGGGCCTTTCACTACTTCACTGTAGAACCTATTATACTGCCACAGTAGTCAAAACAGCCTAGTACTGGTGCAAAAGGAGACATACAGATCCATGGAACAGAGTTGAGATCCCACAGATGACACCATCCTACTATGAATGGTTGATATTCGACAAACGCCCTATGACATTAAACTGTGGTAAACGTAATCTCTTCAACAAGTGGTGCTGTCAAAATTGGATATCCATCTGCAATAAATTGAAACAAGACCCATATCTCACACCATAAAGAAAAACCAACTCAAACTCAATAAAAGACCTACATATCAAATCTAAAATGATAAAGTCCAACCAAGAAAAATTACGATCAACAATGGAAGGTTTAATACACAATGTAGACAGACTTTAGTATGACAAACCACAGTCAACAGAAAATACATAAATGGGAACTACTAAGAATCAAACACTTTTGCTCATCCAAAGACTTATAAATAGTATTAAAAGAGCATCTACAAAATGGGAAAAAAGACTTGGTAACTATACATAGACCAACACCTGACCTCCATAATCTATAAGGTACTACAAAATATCAATAAGAAAAAGATAAATCATCTAATCAAGCAATGAGCAAAGGAGATGAACAGACACTACTCTAAAAAGTACATCCAAGCAGCCGAAAGACACATGCAGACATACCCACAATCATTAGCTATTAAAGAAATTGAAATAAAAACTACAGTCAGATACCATCTCACTCCAACAAGGTTGGCCATGATCCAAAAACCACAAAACAACAAATTCTGGCAAGGCCATGAAGAACTGGAACTCTCCCACACTGCTGGTGGGATTGCAAAATGGTGCAACCTCTTTAGAAAGCAATCTGGTGCTTCCTTAAAAAGCTAGAAATAGATGTATGATTTGACTCAGTAATTCCACTCCTTGGTATACACCTACAGAATCAAGGGTATTAACACCAACTGATACATGCACAGGAATGCTTACTGCAGCACAGTTCACAACAGCAAAAAGACAGATCAACCTAGATGCCCAACAACAGAGGAATGGATAGGTAAACTATGGTATATATACTCAATGGAACACTATGCAATGATGAAGAACAATGATGATTTTACGAAGCATCTCATAATCCGGTTTCAACTGGAGGGCATTATGTTGAGTTCTGAAAGTAGTCAGCAGCAGAAGGACAAACACTGTATGGGACTCCTACTATATAAGAACTTAAAAACAGACTCACGCATAGAAGAAAAGACTCTTTGACAGCTGCAAAGGTGAGGAGGTAGGGATGGAAAGGCTGGGGTAGTGATTAGACAGTTGATAAAAAGTTGGTTGTTTGAAATCTGTGACAGCACACATTAAAAAAAGATCAATTTTAACTGGACTTCATGATTACTCCTTCCATCTTAACCCAATATTGCAAGGATGGAGTAGCTGGGGTGGGGGGGACTGGGGACCATGCTATCAGGGAATATCAGGGCCAATTGGCATAACTAGCATTTTGCTAAAAGAGTCTTCTGCACCCTACATTGGTAAGTGGCATCTGGCATCTTAAAACCTGCCAAGCTGCCATTGTACACCCAATGGCCCCAACTAAGCAGGAACAGATGATCCCCAAGGACCAAAATGACACAGGGCAAAGAGAACCCAGAAGACAGAGAGGCCCAGGTGAGCAGGTGACTATACTGACATATGACCAGAAGAACTGGATGGTGCCCAGCCACCACCAGTGATAGCCGTGATGAGGCTCACAAAGTTGAGTTTCACTGGCAACATCAAAATAAAAAAGGGGTGCACCCTGAGATGTCCACTGAAAGACCGAAACTGATGGTCCAGTGGCCTCAGGGTTCCACTGGGAGCATGGGCCCTGGCTCTGATTCTTCCCCTGTCCATAAATCATAATGGAGGTCAATGGATTGGACTTGGTGACACAGAGTGACCATATCATGTGTGCACTTTATTGTTCTACGCATCTATAGGATGTCACCCAGCTGACCTCCTACTGGACACGGGGAGAGGAGATTGTTAGAACACATACAAAACAGAGAGGAGGAGTGTGCTGTCACTGAGCAGGGAGAGCACTGGGAGTCGTTCATTGGCGGGCATGCAAATTTACATAGGATTGTAGATTTTCACTCTATCATAATAAAAAAAAAGATTTTCTGGCAGAAAACTGAAGTAGTATCATGAAATATGAGAAGATAATCCACCTAAGAAGCTCAATGCACTCTACACAAGACAGACCCCAAGAGAATGTCCCCAGGATATATCAGAAAGAAACTTTACAAAACTAAAAAAGAAAGAATACTAGGAGCAGCTTGGGAAAAATAAAAAGTCACCTACAAAGGAATACCAGTAAGAATAACTAATGGCAGAGCCATACAGGCAAGAAAGCAATGCCAGCCAAGTGCTGTCGAGTCGGATCCGTAGGATGGCATAAATAAAACCTTGAAAGAAAAAAAACTGCCAATCAAGAATCATAAATGGGATAGCATAAATAAAATCTTTAAAGAAAAAAAATTTGCCAACCAAGAATCATATAGCTAATAAAACTCTCTCAAATGTAATCGTAACATTAGGATATTTCCAGATAAACAGCAATTAAGAGAATTTATTAAAAAAACAGACCAAACTCAGAAGAAATATTAAAAGGGGTTTTTCAGATAGAGAATCAGTATCAGGCAACAACCTGAGATTAGGACAGAGGACAACATCAGCCAGATATGAACCCAGATGAAGAATTCTCAAAAATCAAACAAACCTAAAAGACACAAAACCAGAAACCAGAGATGTCAACCTATAAATGCCAACAACATGAAAACAAAAGAAAAATAAACAGTGTAGTTACAGAACGTTCACATGGAGAGGAAGTCAAGGCAATGTGAAGAAATAAGATTAATTTAAACTCAGAAAGCTAACAAACTTACTCATCAAAATAAGAAATAAATAAATAATGAAACCATAAAGACTTAGTAAATGAAAAATCAACAACAAAATAAATGAAAAAAAAATCACAAAAGAACTCAACACAGAAAATTAAGCATAACAAACTTTTAGCACCACAAAAAAAGTGGACAAAATGACAGCAGGAAACACATACCTATTAATAATAACAATGAATATAAATAGTTTAATAGACCAGTAAAGAGATAGAAAGTGACAAAATGGATAAAAACGTAACCCATCAATATGCTGTCTACAACAGACATCACTCAAGCTCAAAGAAATAAACTTAAAGGGTGAAAAAAATTCATACCAAGCAAACAATAACCAAAAAAGAGGAGTGACAAAACTAATTTCTGATAAAATAGACTTTAAAGGAAAACCCACTGTAAATATACAGAAGAATATTATTTAATAATTAACAGGTAAATCTGCCAGAAGAACACAGCACCAAACCCATTGTCACTCAGGCACTTTCAGCTCATAGTGACTGTATACCATAATTTAAAAAAAAAGAAAAAGAAAAAAAAACCCACCAATAACAAGGTTTCAAAATGTATTTTAACAAAACTGTAACAGCAGTGAACAGAGAAAGTGGCACATCACAGTAATGGTAGATTTAAAATCATCACTTTCAGTAAAAGACAGAACATCTAGAAAGAAATTCAGTAAGACACAGGATATCTAAATGCTATCATCAACCAAAGCCCATCAGCAGCAAAGTACATATTCTTTACCAACTGTACATGGAACACTCTCCAGAAAAGACATTTCAGGACACAAAGGAAACCTAAACAAACTCTAAGACATGGAAATAACACAAATCTTTTACTACAGTGCCATGAATGCAGAAATCAGTAACACACACAGAAAGCCAAAAAAAAAAAAAAAAAAAAATCACATACATGGAAACTGAATAATACCTTTCTTAAAAATCATTGGTTTGAATTTCTTTAATAATTAATGATCATGAACATGTCCACATGTGTTTTTTGGCTGCCTGGATCTCCTCTTTAGAGAAGTGCCTATCTCCTTTGCCCATCACTTAATTGGATGATTTCTTATTTTCTTATTGATATTTTGTAGAACCTTATAGATTATGGAGATCAGGCGTTGGTCTGACATACAGTTGCCAAATGTTTTTTCCCATTCTGCAGGTGGTCTTTTAATTCTTTTGATGAAGTCTTTGGATGAGCAGAAGTGTTTGATCTTCTTAATTCCCATTTATCTATTTTCTGATGAATGTGTTTTGTCTGTCAGATTTTGAAGTCTGTCTATACTCCGTATTAAAATGTCCATTGTTGACCCTATCTCATCTTGGATGAGCTTTATCATTTTAGCTTTTATATATTCAGGTCTTTTATTCAATTTGAGTTGATTTTTGTACAAGGTGTAAGATATGGGTCTTGTTTTAAGATTGGCCATGATCCAAAAAAAACAAAACAATAAATGCTGGAGAGGCTGTGAAGAGATTGGAACGCTCCTTCACTGTTGGTGGGATTGCAGAATGGTGCAGTCTCTTTGGAAAGCAATTTGGAGTTACCTTGAAATAATGGATACAGATGTACCATTTGACCCAGTAATTCCTCTGCTCAGAATATATCCTAGAAAATCAAGGCCATTCACACCAACTGCTACATACACACGAATGTTCACTGCAGCACAGTCCACGATAGTAAAAAGTTGGAATCAACTCAGATGTCCAACAACAGAAGAATGGATGGGTAAACTTTGATATATATACTCAATGGAGTACTATACACTGATAAGGAACAACGATGATAGCAGGAAACATCTCTCAATTTGGTCTCAACTGGAGGACATTATGTTGAGTGAAACTAGTCAGCGACAAAAGGACAATTATTATATGAGGCCCCTACGATAAAAACTTAAAAGCATACTCATACATAATAGAAAAGACTCTTTGACGGCTACAAGGGTCGGGAGGGTGCGAAGGGTGGGGAGGGTGGGAGAGCAAGGGGCAAGGGTTTAGATTAGGTAGTTGTTAGAAAATTAGTTGGGTGAAATTGGTGACAATACACATTAGTAAGAAGATCAATATTAATGGGACTTCAACACAACTCGTGTACTCCTCCTCTCTTAACCTGGTATTATAAGCCCAGAGTATGTACATTTTCCTTTTTTATTTAATAATAAATAAAAACATTAAAAAAAATCATTGTGTAACAGAAGAAATCAAAGATAACAGAAGGGCCAAGATGGAATAATAGTCACTCTTTTCCTATGTTTCTTCTAACAACAAAGACCCAAAAGAACAAATAAATTGATTATATATTGGATTCTATGAGCCCTAACATTAAACAGAAAGTTGAGAAATTGAACTGAGTGCAGGCAAGGGAGTGTAGGTCTACAAGTATTCTAGGACTGGCAAGAACTGGCCCACCAGACATTGGGTGTAACAAGCATGGAGAATGGAGCAGTGGCATTCTGAAAGCAATATCAGGCAGCGTCTTGTTCTGTTCTTCATAGGGTCACTGTGTTGGAACTGACTCGACAGAACATAACAACAACAACATCAGTGGGAGACAGATCAGAGGAGAGTTCACTTGCTTGACAAATGCTAAGTAAGTTCCACCTAACCTACTGAGTATGGATCTAAAACTTTCTTTTGGGATAAACCTCTCATATCTCAGTGCCTCTCCCTGACTTCTCTGCATTATATTTTAGAACCACACATTATTCAGAACTCTACCTAGTTAGGGAAGGCTTCAAATTCAATCACAGCTTTAATACTGAAAGAAACAATCCAGTGATTATCATGAAAACTATGGTGCCATCATATTAAAAGGAGGGATGTACTACAGTCGTTACAATCCTTCCAGATAGAGAGGAAGATGACAAGACTGGTAGTAATTAAAACTGGGTTTATATATAGTTTATTACGGGGAATCACACAGGCAGCCATAAAGCACAGCAAGATGTAACATACCACATCAAAAAATGTAACACAGGAGTCTCAACAACAACAAAATCAGCTCTGAAAAAGGTGAAAAATCAACTCACACAAAAAAAGTCCCAGACCAGACTAAAAAGAACAACAGAGAAAACCTCAACAGAAAAATAAATGTATCATAATGGCAGCACTGAACATATACCTATCAATAATTACACAATATGAATGGACTGTATGCTCCAGTAAAGAGACATCAAATGACATCTTGGATCAAAAGACATGAATCATCCACATGCCATTTACAAGAAACTCACTTGAGACTTAAAGATAGGAACAAACTGAAAATTAAAGGACGGAAGAATATATATCAAGCTAACAATGAACAAAGAAGAGCAGGTGTGGCAATTCTAATCTCAGACAAAATCAATTTTCATGTCAAATCTACCATCATGGAGAAAGATGGCCACTATTTATTGCTGAAATGTTCAGTAAACAAGCAAGACTTAACTATATTTAATATTTATGCACCTAAATATGCTGAAGAAACATTGACTACACTCAAAAAAGAGTTAGATTACTCCACAAACAGTGGGAGACTTCAACACTGCACTCTCAATACTGGACAGATCATCTAGAAAAAAACTCAGTAAAGATACAGAAGACCTTATTGAGACAATTAACCAATTAAACCTCACTGATATATACAGAACTTTCTACCCCATCAGCGGACAACTACACCTTGTTCTCCGGTGCACATGGAACATTCTCCAGAATTGACCATGTGTTAGGACATAATGCAATTCTCAACAAAATCCACTGAATTAATGCAAAGCATCTTCTCAGATCACAGAGCCATAAAAGTCAAAATCAATAGGAAAAAAAACATACACAGAAGTGGAACTCTTGGAAACTGAATAACATCTTGCTCAAAAAACCACATGTTATAGAAGAATCAAGGAAGAAATAAAGAAATTCATGGATTCCAATGAGAATGAAAACACTTCCTACCAAAACCTGTGGGATACAGCCAAAGCAGTGCTCAGAGGTCTGTTTATCTCTAGAAATGCACACATCTGGAAGGAAGAAAGAAACTAAATCAAGGAACTAACCCTACAGCTTGAATAAGCAGAGAGAGTACAACAGAGGAACTCCTCAGGCACCAGAAGAAACCAGATCATTAAGATTAGAGCAGAGCTAAATGAATTAGAGAATAGAAAAAGAACTGAGAAAATTGAAAAGAGCAAAAGTGGGTTTTTTGAAAAGATCAACAAAATTGACAAACCACTGGCTAAACTTACTAAAGAAAAGCAGGAAAGGAAACAAATAACCCAAATTAGAAATGAGAGGGGAGTTGTCACCACAGATCCAACAGAAATCAAAAATATCATAAGAGAATACTATGAAAGACTGCACTCTAACAAATTTGAAAACCTAGAGGAAATGTCAAATTCCTTGATTCATACCACTTACCCAAATTATCACAATGTGAAGCAGAACTTAATAAACCCATTACAAAGGAAGAGATTGAAAAAATCATTCAAAAACTGCCAACCAAAAAAAGCCCAGGCCCAGATGGCTTCACTGCAGAATTCTACCAAGCTTTTAGAGAAGAGTTATATCCAATACTACTGAGACTATTTCACAGTATAGAAAGGGATGGAGTACTCCCAAACTCATTCTATGAAGCCAGCATAACCCCGATACCAAAGCCAGGGAAAGACCCAATGAAAAAGGAGAACTACAGACTGATATCACTCGTGAATCTAGATGCCAAAATCTTCAACAAAATTCTTGCCAATAATCCATCATGACCAAGTTAGATTCATACCAGGGAGGCAAGGCTGGTTCAACATTGGAAAAACAATGTGATTAACCACATAAATATCACAAAAGACAAGAATCACCTAATTTTGTCCATTGATGCATATAAGGCATTTGATAAAGTTCAACACCCATTCATGCTAAAAACTGTTAGCAAAACAGACATAGATGGAAAATTCCTCAACACAATAAGGGCCATTTATACAAAGCCAACTGTCTACGTCATCCTAAATGGAGAGCGACTGAAAGATTTTCCCTTGAGAACAGGAACTAGACAAGGATGCCCACTCTCATCTCTCCTATTCAACACTGTACTAGAAGTTCTAGCCAGAGCAATTAGACAAGACCAAGAAATAAAGGGCATCTGCGTCAGCAAAGAAGTCAAAATCTCCCTGTTTGCTGATGATGATTGTATGTGCAGAGAATCCCAAAGAATCTGTAAGTAAACTACTCAAACTGATAGAAGAATTCAGTAAAGTCTCAGGATACAAGATAAACATAAGTAAATCAGTCGGATTCCTTTATACTTACGAGACTGTTAAGGAAGAAATCATCAAATCAATACCATTTACTATAGCCTCTAAGAAGACAAAGTACCTAAGAATTCATCTAACCAGAGAAATAACAGACCTTTACAAAGAAAGCCCTTACTACAAGAAACTAAGAGAGACTTAGATAAATGGAAAAACCTACCCTGCTCATGGATAGGAAGACTTAACATTGTGAAAATGTCTATTTTACCCAAAGCAATTTATTTATATAATGCAATCCCAATACAAGTTCCAGCATCATTTTTTAATGAGATGGAGAAACAAATCACCAATTTTGTTTGGAAAGGGAAGCAGCCCTGGATAAGTAAGGTACTACTAAAGTAGAAGAACACACTGGGAGGCCTCTCATTATCTGACCTTAGAACGTACTACACTGCCACAGTGGTCAAAACACCCTGGTACTGGTATGATAACAGACAGATTGATCAACAGAACAGAAATGAGACCCCAGAGATGATACTATCTGCCTATGTACAGGTGATATCTGACAAAGGCCCTAAGACATTAAATTGGGGTAAAAACAGTTTCTTCAACAAATGGTGCTGGCAAAATTGGATATCCATCTGCAATCAATTGAAACAAGATCCCTATCTTACACCTTATACAAAAACCAACTCAAACTGGATAAAAGACCTAAATATCAAATCTAAAACAATAAAGCTCATCCAAGAAAAGGTAGGAACAATGGAAGTTTTAATATACAACATAGGCAGACTTCAAAATCTGTCAAACAAGCCACAATCAACAGAAAATAGATAAATAGGAACTATTAAGAATAAACACTTTGCTCTTCCAAAGACTTTACTAATAGTATTAAAAAGCCACCTACAGAATGGGAAAAATATTTGGCAATTATATGTCAGACCAACGCCTGATCGCCATAATCTACAAGGAACTGCAAAATATCAGTAAGAAGATAAATCATCCAATTAAGGGATGGGCAAAGAAGATGGACAGACATTTCACTAAAGAGGAGATCCAGGCAGCCAAAAAACACATGCGGACATGTTCATGATCTTTAGTTACTAAAGAAATTCAAACCAAAACTACAATGAGATATCATCTCATCCCAACAAGGTTGGCCATGATCAAAAAAAGACAAAACAACAAACGCTGGAGAGGGTGTGGTGAAAGTGGAACCCTCCTACACTGTTTGTGGGGTTGGAAAATGGTCCAGCCTCTTTGGAAAGCAATCTAGCGCTTCCTTAAAAAAACGGATATAGATATATCAGATATTTGACCCAGTAATTTCACTACTTGGAATACATCCTACAGAATCAAGGCATTTCACACCAACGGACACATGCACAAGAATGTTTATCACAGCATAGTCCACGATAGCAAACAGATGAAATCAACCCAGATGCCCAACAACAGAGGAATGGATACGTAAACTACGGTACATATACTCAATGGAGCACTATGCAATGATAAAGAATAATGATGATTCCAGGAAACATCTCACAACCTGGTTTCAACTGGAAGACATTATGTTGAGTGAAAGCAGTCAGTGACAAAAGGACAAATATTGTATGAGACCCGTACAATAAGATCTCAAAAACAGACTTATTTATAGAAGAAAAGACTCTTTGGCATCTGCAAGGGAGGGAAGGGAGGGAGGGCGAGTTTTTACCAGCAATGGGTACTAGGCTTTATCAAATAATCTTTTCATCAGTTATTGAGGTGATCATGTGATTAATTTACTTATATAGTGATTTTCTAATATCAAACCATCCATACATATGAAACTCAGTCATGATATATTATTCTTTGAAGCTTCACAGAATGAATTTGAGAGTATTTCTTACTCTTCCTACTTTGAAATAGATTGAGTAGTAGTTGTCATGGCATGAATTATATCCTCCAAAGTTATGTGTCAACTTGGTTTTAGGCCATGACTCCCAGTATTGTGTGATTGTCCTCCATTTTATAATTTTCCTTTGTGTTCCTTAGTCATGGCTTGTAGTTGAAGAGGATTAGGGTGGGATATATCATCCTTTCTCAGATCATATTCCTGATCTGGTTTAAAGGGAGATTTCCTTGGGTGTAGCCGGCACCACTTTTTATCCTACATGAGATAAAAGGAAAAGGGAAGCAAACAGAGAAATGCAGACCTCATACCACCAAGAAAGAAACACTGGGAGCAGAGTACAGCTTTGGGACCCAGGGTTCCTTTGCAGAGAAGCTCTAGTCCAGAGGACATCTAGGTCAGTTGGTGTAACTTTTCTTTTGTTTTTTAATTTATTATGACTGAGTGAAAATGTACATTCCCATATAAATTTACATGCTTACCTATATTGAGTTTCCACTCTGTGAAGCTAACATAAACCTAGATATCAGAGTCAGGCAAACACATTACAAACAAAATTAAAGGCCATCATCACTCATCAACAAAGATACAAAAACTCTCAAGAAAATTTTAGCCAACAGAATTCAACAGCATATTCAAAGAATAATATATCATGACCGAGTTTCACACCATGTATGTATAGATGGTTCAATGTTAGCAAATCACTATATAAATAAATTAATCACATGCTCACCTCAGTAACTGATGAAAAGATTATTTGATAAAGCCTAGTACTCATTGCTGATAAAAACTCAGCAAAACAAGAGTAGAAAGGAAATTCCTCAACATAATAAACGGCACATATATGAAACCAACAACCAATATTATCATCAATAGAGAGAGTGAAACTATTCCCCTTGAGAACAGGAGCCAGACAACTAAGCCTTTAATCACCACTCTTACTCAACATTGTGCTCAAAGTCCTAGATCAAACAAAAGGGCAAGAAACAGACATACAGACATCCAAATCAATAAGAAGGAAAACTATCCCCATTTGCAAATGATATGACACTTCACATAAAAAAAAAAACCAGAGTCCACAAAAAAACTACCAGAACCAACACAAGGATTCAGCAGAGTAGCAGGATATGAGACAACATACAAGAATCAGTAGGATACTTCTATGCCAACGATGAGAACTTTGAAAATTAAATCAAGAAAGTAATGCCATTTACAATAGCTCCTCAATTGGTTAGGAGTAAATCTAACCAGGGATATAAAAGACCAACACAAAACTACAAAACACTATTCCAAAAGACCTACATAAGTAGAAAAACATACCATCCTCATGGGAAGGAAGACTTAACAACTCAAAGGGAACAACAGATAAAATGCAGTAATGACCCACATTCCAATAGTATCTGTCATGGATTGCACTGTGTCCCCCCCCAAAATGTGTGTAGCCACGTGGTTGGGCCATGATTCCCAGTATCTTGTGACTGTCCTCCATATTGTGGTTTTTCCTATACTGTACGTTAAAGGATTAGAGTGGGACGGTAAATTTCTTCATAAAATCATCTCTCTGCTCCACTATAAAGGGAGTTTTCCTGGAGTATGGCTTGCCCCACCCTTAATCCTTTCAGCCTGCAAGAGATAAAAGGAAAGGAAGACAGGCTGAGAATTGGGAACCTCGTTCCATCAAGAAAGCAACACTGGGAGAAGAGCCCGTCCTTCAGACCTGAGGTTCCTGCGCCAAGATGCTCCCTGGACAAAGGCTGGTGCAATAGCAGACTTTCCTCCAGAGCCGACAAGGGGGAAAGACTTCCCCTGGAGCGGACACCCTGAATGTGGACTTGCAGCCTACCAGACTATGTAAGAATAAGCTTTCCTTTCTGGGCTTCAGTTCTACCCTGGCCCCTAGGGTCACCATGAGTTGGATCAGACTCGACGGCACTTGGCTGGCTGGCTTATTAAAGCTATCCACTCTGTGATATTTCTGTTACAGCAGCACCAGCTGACTAAAACAGCATCCTTTAAGGAGATGGAAAAACAAACCACCAACTATAAGTACAGCACCACTGAAGAAGGGCAAGGTAAGGGGCCTCACACTACCTGACTTCAGAACCTACTATTACAGCCAAGATAGTCGAAACAGCCTGGTACTAGTACAGTAAGAGACACAGAGGTCAATGGAATAGAATTCAGAACCTACACATAAATCAGTGTTCCTATGGGTAGCTGATTATTGACAAAGGGTCATAATCCACTAAGTGGGGAACACAAGATAGTTTTTTTAATGCACGGTACTGGACATTCATCTGCTCCTTGGCTGTGTGAGGTTCCCAACTCTCTGCTTGCATCCCTTTCCTTTATACCCCAAGATGTTGCTTCAAGGCACAAAACAATCTTGTAGATTGATTCCTGTCTTACTAACACAACTACCACCCATCCTCCTTCATTAATATCATAGAGGAAGGGTTTACAAAATATTGGAACACTGTATAATACCAGGAATCATGGCCTAGCGAAACCACTACACACATTTGGGAGGGGGGACACAATTCAATCCACGGCATTCCTCCCTTTGCCCCACCCCCCAAATCACATTCTTGCAACATGCAAAATATATTTATGCTATCACAGTAAATATCTGAAGTCCAAGTTCAAAATCCAGATATTCTTCTTCAATTGTAATCTAGAAGACACATTGTTTCCAAAATACCATGGCAGAACACACAGGAACAAACCAGACATTTCCATTATAAATTGGAGAAACTACATGGAATGACGGCCTAACAGGCAATCAACATGTCAGCAGAACACATTACATTAATACTCATGCCACTGAATATACACTCAAGGTCATACTTTGGCTCTTGTAGACTTGCTCTAATTCTCTTCAGTTTCAATTTGAACTTGCATATGAGCAATTGATGGTCTCTTCCACAGTCAGCAACTGGTCGTCTTCTGACTGATGAGACTCAAGTTTTTCCATTTCTTTCCACAGATACAGTTGTTTTGATGCAAATGTAGTCTATCTGCGAAGGTCCATGTGTACAGTCACCACTTATGATGGTGAAAAAAAGTATTCACAATGAAGAAGTCACTGGTTTTGCAAAATTCTACTATGTAATCTCCTATGCCATTTCTATCACCAAGGCCTTCTTTTCCAACTTTTTCATTCCAGTCACCAGTAATTATCAACACACTCAACTATGTGAAGAAATCTGGAGAACAGCTACCTGTCCAACCAAATGGAAGACATTCATATTTATGCCTATTCTCAAGAAAAGTGATCCAACTGAATGTGGAAATTATCATTAATATCACAGTCAAGTAAATTTTGCTAAAGATAATGCAAAAGCAACTGTAGCAGTACACCTGACAGGGAACTGCCACAAATTTGAGCCAAATTCAGAAGACGACATGGAACCAGGGATATCACCGCTGATGTCAGATGGATCTTGGCTGAAAACAGAGAATATCAGACATGTTTACTTGTGTTTCACTGATCATGCAAAGGCATTCAAGTGTGTGGATCCTAACAAAAATTATGGATAAAACTGTAGAGAACTTAAATTCCAGAACACTCAATTGTGCTCATGAGGAATCTACACGGATCCAGAGGCAGTCATTGACCAGAACAAGGTGACACTGTGTGGTTTAAAGTCAAGAAAGGTGTGCATCAGGGTTGTATCCTTTCACTATACCCTTTCAATTCTTATGTCTGGTAAATAATCTGAGAGATGGACTACATGAACAGAATGCGACATCAGGATTGGAGGAAACTCATTAACAACCTGCATTATACAGATGACATAACCTTGCTTGCTGAAAGTGAACAAGATTTGAAACATTTACTGATGAAGATCAAAGACCACAGCCTTCAGTATGGATTATACCACCACATCAAGGAAACAATCCTCACAACTAGGCTAGCAAACAACAGCATGAGAAATGGAGAAAGGTTTGAGGTTGTCAAAGATTTCATTTTACTTGGTTCCACAATAAATGCCAATGGAAGCAGCAGTCAAGAATTCAAAAGACACACTGCAGTGGGAAAATCTGCTGCAAAAGACCTCTTTCAAGTGTTGAAAAGATGGCACCTTGAAAACCAAGGTGTGCCTCACCCTGGTCATAGTATTTTCACTCACACCTCCTGTACGTGAAAGCTGGACAATGAATAAGGTCAGAACTGATGCTGTTGAATTGTGGTGTTGGAGAAGAATACTGAATACACCTTGGACTGCCAAAGTACAAACAAGTCTGCCCAGGAAGAAGTATAACCAGAGTGCTTCCTGGAAGCAAGGGTGAAGACACTCTATCTTTTTTTTTTTTTAATTTTTATTTAACATAACTGAGTGAAAATGTACATTCACATATAAATTTACATACCCCCCTATATGCAGCTTCCACTGCTCTCCCTGTCCGGTGACTGCACACTATTCCTCTCTGCTCTGTACATGTCTCATCCTCCCAACAGTCTCCTTTCCCCTCCTGTCTGTCCACTCTCCTTCCTCCAGCCAGAGGTCAGCAAGATGATATCCTATAGATGTATAGAACCACAAAGTGCTTCCAATATATGGTCACTCTGCCTTGCCAAGTCCAATCCATTCCTGTCCAAAGAGTGGACCTTTGTTATAATTTATGGGAAAGGGCAGCATCAGGGCAGGGGGCCATGCTCTCAGAGGAACTCCCAAACCACTGGACCATCAATTGAGGTCTTTTACTGGAGATCTCATAATGCACCTCTTTATTCTTGTGTTGCCAGTGAGGCTCCTCTCTGTGAGCTCCGTCATGGCTATCACTGGTGGTGGCCGGGCACCATCCGGTTCTTCCGGTCCCAAGTCAATGTAGGCACCCACTCTTGTGGGTCTCTCCGTCTTCTCGGTTGTCTTTACCGCATGCCATTTTGGTCCTCAGTGAGCATCCGTTCCTGTTGAGTTGGGACCATTTGTTGAAGACACTCTATCTTACATACCTGGGTCATGTCAGGAGGGATCAACCCCTGGAGAAAGACATCATACTTGGTACACAGCAGAAAGAGAAAGACCCTCAGTAAGATGGACTGACACAGTGGCTGCAAAAATGGGCATGGCGCAGAACTCGGCAGTTTGCCGTTCTGTTGTGCATAAGATCACTGTGAGCTGGAACCAACACCATGGTGCCTAACAACACACTTTTCCTTGAGATCATTCATATGAATATGTACATATTTACTTGAAAGACATGGCAAAGCTTTTGCCATGTAACACAATAGTTCTCAGACCTGACTTGCTTAAGAAACATCTACAGATGCCTGAGTTTCTCTCCAGAACTCTTGAATTACAATCTTTAAGACAGAGTTAAAAGTGAGAACTCTCAAGTAGTCAGAATCTTCCAACAGAGGTAGTATTTTCTTCCTTGATGGTACCAGTTAAAGGAAAATGTATTTTCTGTTTGTTCTACTCATACAGACCTCAAGAATTAAACTGTGATGTGGTGACGAGGAATAGTTTATGAGCATACTGCACTGGAGTCATACTCCTAAAAATTAGCAATGAAGTATAAACTCTATAGCTTTCTATACATACTGGCTCACTGATTTAAAAAATTATGTATTAAACACTTAATATGTCCCAAATAAGACTTCAGCTCTTGGGCACGTGGGAGAGAAATAATGCCAAAGTGTTTGAATTCAACACCTACTATGTACTTAGGATTTAAAAAATCTCTCGCCAAAGAAGATGCACATTATTCTAGCAGTGACCCCCCTCATCTCTTCACTTATGCCCTAGCCAGACTCTGGAGAATCTGTCCATTGGACACAAGCACACTTAAGTGCTGAAATATTATTACCTAAAACTAGAGGGAGATGTTTAATGAACAGCAAATAACATTGGCAAACCCTGACTCTGCACCATACACAGAAACTGCCTCACACGTCCATTCAGTCGTAGGGTTCTGCAGTTATTATCTCTAAGCTCAGCTGTAGTATCCAGAGGAACCAATGTGTTCCCAAAGAATGAGTCCAGAGGACTTCTGTATAAGCTCTCAGCCTTGCAGCTGACTTCCAGGTTTCTCCTGACCTGTGATTCTCATGGGGTATTTCCTGGCCTCACTGCAGATGTCCCAATACTTTATATTTTCAAATTACAAAGGGGCAGTTTACAGCTGCTCTTTGATTAGAGTCTCTCCTAAATGAAAAAAGTGAGTGTAGAACACAGCCTCTACCAATGTTTCCTTGCTCATATAATCTTCACAGCAACCATGTGATGGAGGCAGGATCACAACTTAGAGCATGGGTGTACACTGGAGAATCAGTAAGTATGAACACACAGAAACACAGTGTGCAGAGCAAAACTCCTTCACTGATGGATACACGAAAGTGAAACACCATAAAAGACAGCACAATGTGTGTTTAGATCACGCTATGGATTGAATTGCTGCTTTTGCTGGGTGTTTTTGAGTCGGTTCTGACTCACAGTAACCCTATGTACAACACAACAAAATACTTCCTGGTCTTTGGCCATGCCCACAATTGTTGTTAAGCTTGAGCCTATTGTTGCAACTACTGTGTCAATCTATTTGTTGAGGGTCTTCCTCGTTTTTGCTGACTGCCTACTTTACCAAGCATGCTGGCCTTCTCCAGGGACTGAACCCTCCTGACAATATATCTGAAGTGTATAAGATGTAAGTAGTTTCACCATACTTGCTTAAAAGAAGCACTCTGGTTTTACTTCTTCCAAGACTTCCTTTTCAGTCCACGGTATATTCAATATTCTTCTCCAACACCACAATTCAAAGGTGACAATACTTCTTCTGTCTTCCTTATTCATTGTCCTGCTTTTGCATGCATATGATGCAAAGAAAAATACTATGGGTTGGATTAGGCACACCTTGTCCTTCATGGTGACATGTTTGCTTTTCAACACTTTAAAGATATCTTCTGCAGCACATTTGCCAACACAGCA
Organism: Heterohyrax brucei; assembly: GCA_028571685.1. Classification (NCBI taxonomy): domain Eukaryota; kingdom Metazoa; phylum Chordata; class Mammalia; order Hyracoidea; family Procaviidae; genus Heterohyrax; species Heterohyrax brucei. The sequence continues at coordinate 25,212,523 of CM053156.1, forward strand.
TATATTTTGATTTCTTGACTGCAGCATCCAGGGATGTGATTATAGATCTAAGTAAAATTAAATCCTTGACATCATCAATCTTTTTCTCCATTTATCATGATGATGCCTACTGGTCCAGTTATGAGAATTTTTGTCGTCTTGATGTTGAGTTGTAATACATACTGATGACCAGGGTCTTAGATCTTCATCAGTAGGTGTTTCAAATCCTGTTCACTTTTAGCAAGCAAGGTTGTGTCTTCTGCATTAATGAGTCTTCCTCCAGTCCTGATGCCCAGTTCTTCATACAGTCCAGCTTCTGACTTTGCTCAGCATACAGCATACAGCATACAGCATACAGCACACTTTCCTGACTTTAAACCATTCAGTATCCCCTGGTTCTGTTTGAATGACTGCCCATGATCATAGTTAAGTGTTCCAGAATTCATTCCAGAATTCCCATTCTCCACAATGTTATCCATAATTTGTTATTATTCACACAGCCAAATGCCTGTGCATAGTGAATAAAGCAAAAGTAAATATCTTTCAGAAACCCCAGTGGCATAAAGGTTAGGTGCCATGGCTACTAACCAAAAAGGTAAGCAGTTCAAACACATCAGATGCTCATTAGTCTATGGGGCAGTTCCATTCTGTGGTTTGGTTTGGTTTTGGGTAAACATCTTTCTGGTATTCTCTGCTTTCAGCCAAGATCTATCTGACATTAGCAGTGATATCCTTGGTTCCATGTCTTCTTCTGAATCTGGCCTGAATTTCTGGCAGGTGCCAGTCAACACACTGCTACACTCACTTTTGAATTTTCCTCAAAATTTTACTTGCATGGGATATTAATGATACTGTTCAATAACTTCCAAGTTTGGCTGACTCATCTTTCAAAAGAATAGGCATAAATACAGATCTTTCCAGTTGGCCACGTAGCTGGCTTCCAAATTTCTTGGCACAGACAAGTGAACACTTCCAGCGCTGCATCCATTTGCAATGTAACACTCTTTGTATCACCAACACTGTATTTTCCAGCTATTGACCCTTCTTTGTTCCCAACTTTTACATTCCAATCGCCAATAATTATCAAACTATCTTGATTGCATGTTCAATTTTAGACTGCAGAAGCTGGTAAAAATCTTCAGTTTCTTCATCACTAGCCCAAGTGGTTGGTGGCTGAATTTGAACAACAGGATTCCTTGTAGGCATATGGGTATCATTCTATCATTGACAGAGCTGCACTTCAGGAAAGATCTTGAAGTCGTCTTTTTGATGAGGAATGCAATACCATTCACAACAGAGTAGAGCATATGACTGTCTGATTCAACTGGCCAGTGCCAGTCCATTTCAGTTCTCCAGTGCTTAGGGTATTGATATTTATGTGTTCCATTTAATCTCTGATGATTTCCATAGATTCATACTTTGTATATTCCATATTAATAGACGTTTGCAGCTACTACTTCTCCTTTTAAGTGATGCCACATCACAAATGAAGGTCCCCAAAGCTTGAATCCATCCATACCATTAAGGTCAAGACTACTCTAAGGAAGCAGCTTGTTTTAGTCAGCTAGGGCTGCTCTAACAGAAATACCACAGAGTGGATGGCTTTAACAAAGAAAGATTTATTCTTACACAGTCTGGTAGGTTGCAAGTCCATATTCAGGGTGTCCGCTCCAGGGAAAGACTTTCCCCTTGACGGCTCTGGAGGAAAGTCCGGTATTGCATCAGTCATTGTCCAGGGAGTGTCCTAACGCAAGAACCTCTGGTCTGAAGGACGCGCTCTGCTCCCGGTGCTGCTTGCTTGATGGTAGCAAGGTTCTCAAATTGTCCTTGGTTCTTTTTCCTTTTATTCCTTGCAAGCTAAAAGCATTAAGGGTGGGGCAAGCCATACTCCAGGGAAACTTCCCCCATAGCAGGAATTCACAGCCCCACCCTAATCCTTTAACATACAGGTTAGCAAAACCACACAATGGAGGACATTTCCAAGATACTGGGTACCATATCCCAGCCACATGGCTGCACACATTTTGGGGGGGACACAATTCAAACCATAACACAGCTCTTCCCCAGTTGTCCTATCGAGTGCACCCCAACTTTGCGGGAGGGGAGGTCATCATGATGGGTTGCATTATGTCCCCTAAAATACTTGTAAAAACCAGTCATCCTATTTGGGAATAGTGATTTTACTTTGTTATTAATGAGGTCAAGCCTTGACAACAAAAGGTTGGCAGTATGAATTCACTAGCACTCTTCGGACAATCTATGGGGCAGTTTTCTGTTCTGTAGGGTCACGTAGTCAGAATCTAATCGACAGCAGTGGATATTCTGGTTTAAAGAAGAACATGGAGCTGCATGATCATTAAGGTTGTGTGTCAACTTGGCTAGGCCAGAGTTTTAAGTGGTTTGGCAGTTAGGATGTAGTTTGGCATCTTGTAACAATAAATTACCTCTTATAATGAGATCTGATGAAATGTGATCACTTCTGTGATAGGATATGCTATGAGCTGCCAAACAATTGAAGGGAAGTTTCTTGGGGAAAGACATTTCACTGTATTTGCTTCCCTAGAGAAGCCATTCTAAGACTAGCTACCTCCCTCTTGAAAGGTGGTTAAAATTGAGCTACTCCAGATTCATCCTCTTATAACGGGGGGGCAGGGGTATAGGGTGGCAAAGTGACCAGCCTTCATGAACAGCTAGACTGTCATGCAAAACAAGTGTACTATGTAGCAAAGATGAATCTTTCTCAAGCCTGAAAAGTGTTTACGTAAAACTTTTCAGTTTTAAATAGAGGAATAACCCAAACAAGCTGTACAAAACTGGTTTCCTTGTGTTTTCAGGGAAGGCACAGCAAGCAATACATATGTAAATTCAGATCCAACTGGTAAAGTAGGGGTCAGCCCACCCCATACCTCCCACATGCACCTCATTTGCTTGTGTTGGAGTAATACAGAACATGTTCACAAAACTAGTGCCAGTACCAGTTCACCTATTTATGTTAAACTAAGTAGACAAGAAAATGATTTGATTGGAATGCAGAACTTCTCCTGGTGGAGAATGAACTTGAAAATCTACTGGTGGACACTGGAGAGTGATTAAATAATTAATATCACTAGATCTTAATACTCTCACTCAGTAAATTTGTCCTCTGCAAGGCATGATTATTCTTTTTCTTTTTTTTTGCAGTTTGAAATAAAAAGCTTTGAGAAGCAATTTGCAAATTGGGAATCACAAGATCCAAAGGATTTTGAACTAAGTGAGAGAAGCACCACTGAGAGAGTTTTAAAATAAAATACAACTTTAGTAAAAATTCAGTGAGTAGTTGACATTTTTGTGACAATTACAAAATTACGTGAGAGTATAAAATCTGATGGGTAGGTTGCATACTTTTCTCATTTTTTTTATTATTATTATTGTGATTGAGTAAAAGTTGACAATACAAATTTGCATGGCTGCCTACCTGCAGTTCCCTCTGCACTCCTTCCCTGGTGACAGCACATTCCTCCTTTGCGTTCCACACATTTCATAACCTCTTAATGATCTCCTGTCCTTTCCTCTCCACCCTCTCCACTCCCTAGTAAGAGATCAGTACAATGACATCTGTAGATGCATAGAACCAAAAATTGCACACACAACACAGTCACTCTGTGTCCCTGATTCCAATCCATCCCTATACGAAGAGCTGACCTCAGTGATGATTTGTGATCAGGGACAGCACCATGTCTAGGACCATGGCCCCAGGAGAACTCCCAGGCCTTCAGACTGTCAACTGCAGTCTTTTAGTGGAGTTCTTACCATGCATCCCTATTTTTCTTGTTTTGCCACTGTGACTCAACATTATGAGCCCTATCACAGCTGTCATTGGTGGTTACCAGGCACCATTTGGTTCTCCTCATCACATGTTAATATAGTCACCCATTCACATGGAGCTTTCTGTCTTCTGGGCTATTTTTCCCTCATTGTCTTTGTTTTCAATGGTGATTATCTGTTCAGCTGAGCTGGGACAATCTGGAGTACCTCAGATAGCAGTCTGCTGGCTTTTAAAAACCCAGACACCACTCATCAATATGGAGTGTGTTTTAGTCAGCTAGAGCTGCTCTAACAGAAATACCACAAAGTGGGCGGCTTTAACAAAGGAAGGTTTATTCTTACACAGTCTGGTAGGCTACAAGTTCACATTCAGGGTGTCCGCTCCAGAGGAAGGCTTTCTCCCTTGTTGGCTCTAGAGGAAAGTCCAGTATTGCACCAGTCTTTGTCCAGGGAGCATCTTGGTGCAGGAATCTCAGGTCTGAAGGGCATGCTCTTTTCCCAGTGCTGCTTTCTTAATGGTATGAGGTTCCCAATTCTCTGCCTGCCTCTCTGTCCTTTTATCTCTCGTGGGATGAAAGGATTAAGGGTGGGGCAAGCCATATTCCAGGGAAACTCCCTTTACAGTGGAGCAGGGAGGTAATCCTATGAAGGGATTTACCACCTCACCCTAATCCTTTAACATACAGCATAGGAAAACCACAAAATGGAGGACAGTCACAAGAGACTGGGAATCATGGCCCAGCCACATGGCTACACATATTTTTGGGGGGAATGTGGGGGAACACAATTTACTCCATGACAGGGTGCAAAAGAGTCTCTTAGCAATAGCCTAGTTATGCCGATAGGCCTCGATGTCCCCTAAGAGCATGGTCCCCAGATGCCCGCCCCTACTACTCTGTCATTGCAATATTGGGTTAAGATCTGAAGAGTTTTCAGGTTGTGTTACAATCCAGTTAAATGGATCTTCTTTCTAATGTGTGCTGTCACTGATTTCACTCAACCAAACTTCTAACAACTATCTAATCCATAAGAAATCTTTTCCCTTCCTTGCAGCAGTCAGTCTTTTCTTCTGCACATGAGTCTGTTTTTGAGTCCTTATAATACGAGTCTCATGCAGTATGGACCACTGACTGATTTCACTCAACATGTCTTCCAGTTGAAACCAGGTTATGAGATGCTTCCTAAAATTATCATTGTTCTTTAATCACCGCATGGTGTTTCACTGAGTATATGTACCATAGCTTGTTTACACATTCACCTCTTGATGGGTATCTGGGTAGATTCCACCTTTTTGCTACTGTGGACTGCACTACAATAAACAGTCATGTGCATGTATCTGTTTGTGTGACTGCCCTTACTTCTGCAGGATATATTCCAAGCAGTAGGATTACTGGGTCCAATGTTGTATCTATTTCCAGCTTTTTCAAAAAATACCAGATTGCTTTTGAAAGAGGTTGTATCATTTTGCAGTCCCACCAGCAGTCTAGGAGAATTCCAATTTCTCCACAGCCTCTCTCCAGCATTTGTTCTTTTGTGTTTTTTGGATCATGGCCAATGTTGTTGGAGTGAGACAGTATCTCATCATCGTTTTGATTAGGATTTCTTTAATAGCTAATGGTCATGAGTATTCCCACATTTCTTTAGAGAAGTGTCTGTTCATCTCTGTTCCCAGCACTTAATTGGGTTATTTATCCTTTTCTTGATATTTTAGAGTACCTTGTAGATTACATAGATAGATATTGGTGTGACATACAGCTGCCAAATATATTTCCCCATTATGTAGTTGGTCTTTAATTCTTTTGATAAAGTCTTCAGATAAACAGAAGTATTTGATTCTTAGAAGTTCCCATTTATCTCTTTTCTGTTGATTGTGCTTTGTCAGATTTTGAAGACTGTCTAAGCTGTACATTAAAACTTCCACTGTTGTTCCTATTTTTTCTTACACTATCTTTATCATTTTAGGTTTCATATTTAGGTCTTTTATCCAATTTGAGTTTTTTTTTTTTTTTCTGTAAGGTGTGAGATATGGGTCTTCTTTCAATGTTTTACAGATGGATATCCAATTTTGCCAGCACCATTTGTTAAGGAGACTGTTTCCATGCCAGTTTACATTCATAGGCCCTTTGTAGAGTATCAGCTGGGAGGATGGAGGCATCTCTGTGTTCTCAACTCTGTTCCATTGATCTATGTATCTCTTTTGTACCAGTACCAGGCTGTTTTGACTACTGTGGCAGTGTAGTAGGTTCTAAAGTCAAGTAGTAGGAGACATCCTAGTGTGTTGTTCTTCTTCAGTAGTGCTTTGCTTATCACAAGTTGCATCCCTTTCCAAACTTGGTGATTTGTTTCTCCATCTCATTAAAAACTATCACTGAAATTTGTATTGACATTGCATTGTATATGTAGATAGCTCTGGGTAAAATAGACATTTTCACAATGTTAAGTCTTCCTATCCATGAGAAAGGTAGGTATCTCCATTTATGCAGGTCTCTCTTAGCTTCTTGCAGTAAGGTCTTGCAGATTCTCTTTGTATAGGTCTCTCATCTCTCTAGTTAGGTTTATACCTAGTATTTTACCTTCTGGAGGGGTATAGTAAATGGTATTCATTTAGTGATTTCTTCTGTAATAGTCTTTCTCTGTAAAGGAATCCTACTGCTTTATTTATTTTTATCTTATATCCTGATACTTTGCTGAACTCTTCTATTAGTTTGAGTAGTTTACTTATGAATTCTTTAATATTCTCTGCATATACAAACATATCCTCTCCAAATACGGAGATTTTTACATCTTTGCTGATGCGGACACCCTTTATTTCTTTGTCTTGTCTAACTGCTCTGGCCAGAACTTCTAGTACATTGTTAAATAGGAGAGGTGAGAGTGAGAATCCTTGTCTAGTTCCCATCCTCAAGGCAAATTCTTTCCGTCTCTCTCCATTCAGGATGATGTAGATGGTTAGCTTTGTGTAGATGCCACTTACTGCACTGAGGAGCTTGCCTTCTATTCCTACTTTGCTGTAAGTTTTTAGCATGAACAGGTGTTAGACTTCGTCAAATGCCGTTTCTGCATCAACTGACGAGATCACATGATTCTTATCTTTTGTGTGTTATTTATGTGGTTGACCACATTAACTGTTTTTCTGATATCGAACAAGCCTTGTATCCCTGATATGAATCCAACTTGGTAATGATGAATTATTTTTTTGATATGTTGTTGAATTCTATTGGCTAGGATTTTGTTGAAGATTTTTGCATCTAGGTCCATGAATGGTTCTAGTCTGTAATTCTCCTTTTTGAGTTGGATCTTTCCCTGGCTTTGGTATGAGAGTTATGCTGGCTTCAAAGAATGAAATTGGGCATATCCCATCCCTTTCTGTACTGTGAAATAGTCTCAGTAGTACTGGAGTTAATGCTTCTCTAAAAGCTTGGTAGAATTTGCAGTGAAGCCGTCAGGGCCAGCACTTCTTCTGGTTGGTAGTTTTTTGATTACTTTTTCAATCTCTTCCTTTGTAATGTATTTATTAAGTTGTTCTACTTCTCCTTATGATAAATTTGGTTGGTGATATGCATCTACGAATCTGTCCATTTCCTCCAGGTTTTCAAATCTGTTCAAGTACAGTCTTTCGTAGTATTCTGTTAGGATAATTTGATTTCCATAAGATCTGTTGTTACATCTCTCATCTCATTTGTCATTTGGGTTATTTGTTTCCTTTCCTGTTTTTCTTTAGTAAGTTTAGCCAATGGTTTATCAATTTTGCTGATGTTTTCAAAAAACCAGCTTTTGGTCTTATCAATTTTTTTTTCAATTGTTCTATTCTCTAGTTCATTTAGTTCTGTTGTCATTTTTATGATCTGTTTTCTTCTGGTGCCTGAGGGGGTCCTCTGTTGCTCTTTCTACTTGTTCAAGCTGTAGGGTTAATTCTTTGGTTTGGGTCCTTTCTTCCTTCTGGATGTGGGCATTTATACACTGGCCTCTGAACACCACTTTTGCTGTATTCCATAGGTTCTGGCAGGATCTGTTTTCATTCTCATTTGATTCCATAAATTTACTTCATCCTTGATTTCTTCTATAGCCCATGGCTTTTTGAGCAAGGTGGTGTTCAGTTTCCATGAGTTCCAATTTCTATCTATGTTTCTTCTGCTACTGATTTTCAATTTTATGGCATTATGGTCTGAGAAGATGCTTTGCAATTCAGTGGCTTGGATTTTGGTGAGATTTGCTTTATGTCCTACCATATGATCTATTCTGGAAAATGTTCCATCTGCACTGGAGAAGGTGCAGTCATCTGTTGATGGATAAAAAGTTCTGTACATGTCAATGAGGTCTAGTTGGTTAATTGTGGCAATAAGATCTCTGTGTCTTTACTGAGCTCTTTTTCTAGAAGATATGTTCAATATTGAACGTGGAGTATTGAAGTCTTCCACTATTTTTGTAGACTATCTCATTTTTCAAGGTAGTCAGTGTTTGTTTGATGTATTTAGATGCTCTAGTATTGGGTACATAAATACTTAATATTGTTAAGCCCTGGTTGTGTACTGAACCTTTCAGCAGTAGTGACCATCCTTGTCCACGATGGTGGATTTTACATTAAAACTTACTTTATCTGAGATTAGTATTGCCACACCTCCTCTAGTTTTGTGTATTGTTAGGTTAGTATGTAATATTCCATCCTTTAATTTTCAGTTTGTTCATATCTTTAAGTGTGAGTTTCTTGTACGCAACATACAGGCAGGTCATGTCTCTTGATTCAAGATGTCACTTGCTCTCTCTTTACTGGAGCATTCAGTCCACTTACATTCAGCGTAATTATTGATAGGTATGTGATCAGTGCTATCATTTTGATGTATTTTTGTGTTGGCATTTTCTCTGTTGCTCTTAATATTCTGTTCTGGGTCATTCTTCTTTATGACTTGATTTTTCATCCTTTTTCAGTGTTAGTTTTGTGTCTGTTGAGACCGTGTTGTTTCTTGTTTTCATATGCTACATCATTATTGTGCTTTGCAGCTTCTCCTATGATTCCCCTTAATAATCTCAGTTTAAACCCAATTTTAACTTCTACATCTTTCATTAACTTCCTCTCCATCTGAATAGACTGTAACGACTGTAGTATATCCCTCTTTTTAATATGATGGCATCATAGTTTTCATGGTATGATCACTGGATCCTTTGACAGTATAGTTTTGAGTTTTGTGCCTTCCCTAACTGAGTAGGTCTACTGCTGTTGTGTCCTGCATTGCCTCCTTAAATACAGACTTAATGGCTTTGTTTTTCTAAGCAAAAAGCTTCTCTCACTATTTCTTGTAGCTTTGGTTTGGTTTTTAACAAAGTCTCTAAGTTTCCGTTTATCTGCAAATGTCTTAATTTCACCTTCATGTTTGAAAGACAGTTTTGCAGGATATATAATGCTTGGTTGGAAGTTTTTTCCTTCAAGGCTTTGAATGCGTCATCCCACTGCCTCCATGTCATCATCTTTTCTGCTGAGAAGCCAGACGAAACCCTACAGAGCTTCCCTCCAAATGTTAGCTTTGCTTTGAATCTCACTGCCTTTAAGAGTTTCTGCTTAAGTTTCATTTTGTGAAGTTTAATTATGTCTTTGCGTCTTTCTTTTAGGGTTTAATTTATGTTGTGTTTGACACACATCTTGGATATCTACATTCTCTTCTTTCATAATTTCAGAGAAGTTCTGTCAGCAACTCAACTATAATAGTCTCTGCGTTTTCAGGAATCCCTCCCTGTTCAGGAACTCCAACTAATCATAGATTATTCCCCTTGATAGAGTCCCACATGTTTCTTAATTTTTCTTGTTTCTTTTCTCTGCTTTCTCCTCATAAATCCCAGTGTCAGTAACTCTATCTTCAAAGTCATTAAGTTTAATTTCCAGTTGTTCAATTCTGCCTTCTTGGCTTTGAATTGAACTAATTCTGTAATTTTGTCATTGATCTGTTGGATTTCAGAATGCTGGTGATCCATCAGCTCAAACAGATTGCTTCATTTTTCATTTTCCTCTGATGCATTTTGTATAATGTCTAGGACAGCTCTATATGTAATTCTTTTGTACTTGACCTCCGACAGCTTCAGAAAGGCTTCTTCACCTGGGAAATTCTTTAGTTCTTTATTTTGGGAGTTTTCTGGAGCCACTGGTGAATTTTTCTTTAAGTGTTTAGTTAGGGTTTGTTGTTTTAAGGACATCTAGAGGCTGTTTAGTCTCTCTGGTGTTGCCTTAACAGGAGCTGTGGTACAGTTCTAAGAAGGGATCTGGTCACCAGCCACCTCTGTGTACTCCAGTGACTAGGCTGAGTGGAATCTCTGGGGTAGCAGACCCTGCCTTCTGGCTGGCAAAGACATGGCCATACTTATGGAGTCACGGGGGGGGCATCAGCTGACACTATCATTTGGTCAGTGAAGGCTGGAAGAGATGCTGTTGGGCTACACTGCAGTTGTTTCTGTAGGCAGCCTTATTTTGAAAGGTAAAAGCTCTCTGACAGCTTCCGAAATCAGTCATGCAGTTAGGTGTGAAAGCTCCTCCTTCCAGCTGTCACGGAGGCACCTATTTAGTTGTCTCCAGATGCTGTGTGATGTAGTTCAAAGTAGGGACAGGCTACTGGCCTGCTGCCATCCCCTTCTGGCTACACTGTGCTAACTACAGCTTTTCTGCTGGAAAAGCACTCCCTGGGCTGGGACTGCCTTTCTGCCTGGGAGTTAGCCCCTCCAAAGGCCTCTGGTTGGGTAACTCCACTTCCCAAACAAGATGGTGTCCTGGGCAAGCTGACCCACCCTGCGAAACAGCATATTCTACAGTAGAGGTCCCAAAAGAGAGCACAGAGGGGTTGTGGTGCTCTGAATCTGGAGCCAGGCTCTCAAACTGTGGCTATTCCAACTGCTGGTCACTTCAGCCCTGCATAGCTGGTGGCTAAGCCCATTCCCCACCGGCGAACAAAAAGAGAAGAATTTAAAATGCTAGTTACCATCAGTCCTTGGGAGTGGGCAAATTCAACAAGAGCAGGCAGGGCTCAGCTAACGACAAGCAGCTTCCCATTCAATGGCATGTAGTCCAAACTGACAGCTCTATGCCGTGTCCTAGTGCTCACTGGGTGTCCAGAAAGCTCCTTTTAATTATCAATCCAAGCCTTAGTTTTCAGAGGAAATTAAGGAGATGTGTGTCTAGTCTGCCATCTTGACTCCACCCTCAAGGCATTTTTCTCTCTTAAATTTGAAAAGATAGCTATTTTTTTTTAAGATCCAGCTAAGAGTGCTGGCTGCCCACCATTAGGTCATGAACATTATGAAGGTGTTTAATTACATTAAATTGGCTTTAATTTAATTCTGAAACAAGAAATAACTTGAAGTTAGGTATGAATGTAAGTTAGGACAAAGAATGGTTAATTAGAAAGCTGCAGAATCACCACAGGCAGTAATTTATAAAGCATTCTGGCACTTTCTAATCTGACACCCGCTTTTTCTAATCTTTGTAGAGACAGGAAGAGAAACGACAGAGATTTAAATTAACCCATGTGTTCTCAAGAACTTTATGTGCAAATTAAATATTTGCTTTATAGACTCCACTTTTTCCTTTCCTGCTACCATTTCCCAACAGTTAAATTTCTTCTGCCATTGGATTTCAGAATTACACTTTGCGGAGGGGAGTTAAACTGCAGTATTAGCCAGACTCTGTGCTTTTCCCCACCAATTCAACCTAAATGTTGGATTTATGAGGATATATGGCCTGATCCTATTAATAAAGCCATGGAGGTCAGCCTAGAGACTGAATTGGAACCTCACCCTGGTGGTCTTCATTGTTTGGCCTCAGGGACCAGAGAGATTACCAAACTTTAATCTCTAAGGTTGCTATGAGTCAGAATTGATTCAACAGCAGGGGGTAGTGGATAACTCTCAGACAACTCTGTATCCGATCTTCTGGCAGCTTGAGAGGCATGATGGGGGAGAGGTCAAAACCCACACAAGATGGACTTGCCTTTCTCTTACATCCACTGCCAGTCAGCCTTGATTCTGTGACCAGCAGTCCAGTTGTACAGAGGCCAGCTACCAGACCATGGGAAGTCTCTCCAGACTATATGTAGGCCTCAGGGTTGCATTTCCTGTGTATTGTGTTGACCTCACACACACCTTTGTTCTGATTCCTGCTTCTACTGTTGGCCCTAACAAAATTCTTGTTCCCTTACTGTGTTTCTGTGAGACTTTGGGAAAACAAGCTGACTCATTCATACCAGTTAGCAAGTAACTTGCTGTAGCCCTTATCTTTTCATGGGTAGATAAATACTTGTTTGATAAAACAAATTTTTAGTTAGTACTATTTCAAGCACTATAAGGAGGGGATCTAGATATACCGGTAAAGTCTCTCCTAAATTACAACACTCAGATTCCTTTGCTATTTAGAACTGATCCTTGATGGGAAGGGTTGACCACACATACCATCTCTTGTCTCCCTGAAATATTTCTTCCACAACCAAATTAATGAGCTGGGCTTTCATTAGCTTTTGGTCCTAAATGCCTTGTCTGATTCTCATTCTTCAATGAGTGGAGACAGCTTCCAGAATAAATGGTTGTCAACACCAAAAAATGCACTGCATCAATTCTGAGTTAAGGTGACCTTTAAGACAAAGTAGAACTGCCCCATGGAGTTTCCAAGCTGCTGCTGGGGATTCAAACTTTCAGTCTTTTGGTTAGGAGCTGTAGCTCTTAACCACTGTACCATCATGGCTCCAAATAGTTGCCACTAACAACATAATCTAAAATTCAATACTCAAACCTGTTCCTGTTCTCTATCCCTGTAGTTAGGTTAACTTTTGAGCCCAAACTCACTGGTCATAGGTGCTCCTGGAAGAAAAAGAAGCAGCCTAGGCCCCCTCAGGTTATGATCCAGGGTAGTTTAGAGACACAGAGGTTGATGTACTTCTCTACTCCCTTTTCCACTCTCATACTTCTACCTCTAAAGTCTCACAGAAAGCTATTCACCTGACAACCTAATTTATACTCAGTCCAGAAAGGATGATGCATTTCATTAAATATGCCATGCTGACTCTGATATCAGCTTTGTTTAATTACAACACCAATATTCCAGTCTTCTTTGCTGCTCCACATTTTTCAAAGAGTCCAGTCAGCTCTCCACCAATCCCATCAACGCCTCTAAAATCTGGGGCCAAGACAGGTAATACCTGCCATCCTGGCTCCAATTAAACTACATATAAGAAAGTTCAGAGCAGACACGTGGGCATGCAAAACCAACCTGGATTGTATATTTTCACTTAATCACAAATACAAAAGTTCACAGTGTCATTAGTTAGAAATACAATTTTGTGCTCTAATGTAATCAGAGAGTTTATGCAGTTTACAAACTCACCAGACAATCCCAGCAGTTAAGTCAAACTTCTCCTTTAACCATTTCTCCAGCAATGTTAACAGGGAAGTTACCTGATTAGCCTTTCCCTCTTTGGTCACACTCAATAATGCCATGACGACGGATATCATCATGGACTATATGCCAAGCCCACAGCTGTAACCCTCATTGGCCTTGGTTGATGATAATCACGATGTCCAGGCTCAGATGTACATAGCTCATAAGGGGGCCAGCAGAATTCAAGCCACCCCTTGTTTCTCCAAAGGCTTTGGGCTTAAACACTATACAATGCTATCAGGTAGCAATAAAGAAGAAGGACCACGTCTGAGTCGGGAAGAGTATAATTTAGTTTCTCTAGGTATATCACATTGGAAACCCTGGTGGCATAGTGGGGTAAGTGCTACGTCTGCTAACCTAGAGGTTAGCAGTTCAAATCCACCTGGCACTCCTTGGAAATTCTACGGGACAGTTCGGCTCTGTCCTGTGGGGTTGCTAAGAGTCTCACTTGGACTCAACAGCAGTGACTAGGTATAGCCCATGGAATCCTTATGGCACAGTGATTAAGCTAACCAGCCACTCTTGGAACCCTGTGAGTCTGTCCTACTCTTCACACAGGGTTGCTAATATTTGGAATCAACTCAACAGTAACGGGTTTGGTTTGGTGGTTTTAGATATAACCCTGCTGGCTAAAAGCACATCCAGCATGTCAACTTTCTAAGACTGAATCTTTCAGCATTATTTCTCCTGTTACATTTTTACTACTCTGGTCAACTTATTGTCAAGGAGCAAAAGATGGGTGCTCATGAAAATGTGGATGACAGAAATACCCTTGTTTGCTCTAGGATGACAGAGAATGAGAAAGAAATGTTTTAAAAACAGCTGAAAAACCAAATAACAGAGGGATCAACATATGCCAGAGATCACCAAAAAGGTAATATACATCTGCTCAGTTTTGCCATAAAGCAAATAAGTTGTATTTCTAACAAAATTAATGGATGGCCAAGCATACATTAAGACAGTGATGTCTGCGTCCTGCTCATGAAAAAGTAACAATTTCTTCCTGCATTTGCATTTGCCCATTAAATTGCTTCAAAAAAGGCAGTTTCCTGCATTGGTATACCTAGCATTATCATAGAATACAACACAACAATGCTTGATTTGAGCAAAAAGCCAAACTGACTTGCACAATTCCACTTGGCAGTAGGAAGGAAAATATTCTGGGCCAGACACTGTGCTGTGAGCTTCCATATGGGCCGTATAATTTAATTATCATAACAAACCTTCAAGGCAAGTATTTCAGTCAGCTAGTGCTGCTCTAACAAATACCATGAGTAGACGACTTTGACAAAGGGAAGTTTATTCTTACACAGTCCAGTAGACTCACCAAGTACAAATTCAGGATGTCATCTCCAGGGGAAGGGTTTTCCCCTTTGCCAGCTCTGGAGGAAAAGTCCCTGTGTTGCATCAGTCTTTGTTTAGGAACCATCTTGGTGCAGGAACCTCAGTTCTGAAGGATGTGCTCTTCTCCCAGTGCTGCTTTCTTGATGGTGTGAGGTTCTAAATTCTCTTTGCCAGATTTTTTCCTTTACAGCTCAAGAGACCACCACAAAGCACAAAACAAACTTACACACTGAATCTTGCTCTACCAACACAACTGCTGCCCATCCATCCTCAATAACATCATAGAGGGAGGAATTCCAACATGGAGGAACATCACACAATACCAGGAAGCAAGGCACAGCCAAATTATTACGGATTATCTAGGGAATACAGTCAATACATGACAGCAAGTATACATGAACCCATATTTTTATTGTGGTGAAAACATGCACACTAAAACATTCACCAATACAACTTACACATTTATAAATTCAGGAACTTTGACTGCATGTTTCATGTTCTACAAACATTCTCACTATTCCACCATATTAACATAAAGTCAATGCTCTCCAAACAAAAACTCTCCCTTTTCCCCTTATTCCCACTTCTGGCAACCATTAATAAGCTTTAGTTTCTATATATTTGCTTACTGCATGTAAGTGAAGTCATACTGTATTTGTTCTTTTGTGACTGACTTATTTCACTTCATATATTTTCTAAGTTCATCTATGTTGGAGCATACACTAAAACTTCATTTCTCTTTATGGCTGTATAATATTCCCTTATATTTATAAATCTAATTATTGGCTGGCATATTCATTTTATAGATAATAAAATGAAGCCTTGGAGAAGTTAAATAATTCACCTATAACTAGAACTGGAACACACACCTACACAATTCTGAGGCCACATTCTTCCTATTACAGCGCCTTGTGATTTAACCATCAGAATGATACCACTAGGTGTCATTACTGAATCTCTCAAGAAGTCCACATCAGAGAATGTGTCATTTTCTAACATATAAATCTGTGCCCATGGCTGTGAATCACTGCAATACAGATAAATTTTTGAAACAGTTTTAAAAAATATTGTTTAAAAACCTGCACTTTTGTAGCTCAAGATAGGGGACTAAAAGTACCCATGACAGACAACATTAATAAATACTAATTTACATAGGCAGATACGTATACCAAGTGGTGTGGGAAGGTGCAAGAGAACACATTCACTTGCAGATACAGGTTTGGTGGTACACATTTCTACATACACAACTGTTTATATATTATATATTAACATAGACAACAGAGCACAGAACGGCCAGAGTCAGGACGGCTTCTCAGACTAACTGAATACCTCGAGGAATGAAGTTTCTAGGATTGAAGGCTAAGGACCATCGACTAGTGGATCCTCTACATCAACTGGTACAACACAGCTCATAAAGTTCTGCATCCTATTCTTCTGAGTAGTGTTTGGGGGTCTTACAACCTGGAGAGCATCAAACTATGATAATCTATTGATCTCTTACCATTTGGAGCAAAGGAGAGTGAAGAAAACCAAAGACTCAAGGGAGCAATTAGTCCAAAGACTAATGGACCACATGAACCACAGCCTACACAACCTGCAGCCCAGAAGAATTACATGGTATCCATCTACCACTACCAACCACTGTGACTGGAGATCAAAGAGAGGGTCCTGGACAAAACAGGAGAAAAAAATTATAAAAACAAAAGTCAAATTCACTAACAAGACCAAACTTAGTACTCTGACAAATACTAGAGCAATCCCAAAGACTGTGGCGCTAAAACACTCTTCTGAGCTAAAACTGAAGACATTCCCCATGACCACCTTCCATTCAAACAATAGGTAAGACCACAAAATAAATAATAATACCATAAAGGTGCTCCTTACACCAATTACATGAGATTAAAAAGGCAATATTCGCCCAAGAGCCAAAAAGAAGAAGGCAGGAAAGGATAGAAAATCAGAATGAAAGGAAACAGGTGACCCAGGATGGAAATGGGGAGAATGTCGGCATATGGTGGGACATGAAACCAATGTTATGGAACACTTCACACATAAACTATCAAATGGGAAACTAATTTGTTCTGAAAATTTTTCCCTAAAAATGCACTTGAAAAAATCTTCCCCACAGACACAGGATAGTGATGAGACATGGCTGCTGCCCAGCTATACTATGTTTCCCAGGCTCTGCTGCAGTTATGGATAGCCATGTGATTCATTCTTGCCAATGGACTGTAAACAGACATGCTACGAACCACCTCCAGGGTTGGCGCATATACAGGCTTTGCATCGTTCTCGATGTCTTTTCCCCTTCCCATGAGCTAGAATGGATCATTTCTAGAGAGAGCCTGGAAGTCACAAGCTGAAGACGGCAGAAGTTCTGTAGGTCTGTAGGTCTAAATGACTGCAAAGAACAGATGTACCTGACCATAGTGTTCACGGCACTATCAAACTTATTACAGCTACAACAACCTGGTATGTGAGAAAGATATGAACTTCCATCACATTTTAAGTCTACGACTTGCTAGAGCAACACAGATTACCACCACTGACACTGTGTTATCTACAATAATCTAAAATGTTTGCCACTGAATTAACGGTGCAGTGGAGAGGAAAGAGAGGTAGCAGGGTGAAGAGCCAGAAACCCTTGTCACGCTATGACAGCAGATTTAGTGAAATCAGGCATGTGACAACTTGGAAAGGAGAACATACGCTCACCTGGGCTGAAAACTCTTTGCAAAGTGAATCAGCCAGTTTGCAGACAGTTTTGAAAGATGACAAAGTCCAGAGAAAGGATTTCATAGGACTGGAAAAGCCAATGGCTTCTATATCCCACATAGCAACGGAAAAATCTGAACATCAGTTTAAAACAAGGACCAGAAAATGTTTGGTGTAGTAAGTCTGATAATGTTTAAAGATCCACAGTCTACAACTACTTAGGCCCACATTTATAGCATAAAAGCTATTACTGTTGTTATTAGGTGTCATTCAGTCAGTTCAACTCATAGTGACGCTATGCACAAGAGAACGAAACATTGTCCAATCCTTCACCATGCCCACAACTGCTTTTATGCTTAAGCCCTGTAGTGGAATGAACTGTGTCCCCCCAAAAATGTGCAAAGTAATATGGTTGGACTGGTCATTCCCAGTATTGTGTGCCTGCCCTCCATTTTGTGATTTTCTGATGCTGTAAATCCTAATCTCAGCCTTTGCCTATTAGAGGGGGTTATGTTACAGGAGATTAGGGTGGGACTATAACATCCTTCTTAAAGTCCCCTCCTGGCTACAATGTAAAGGGAGTTTCCATAGAATGTGGCTTGTACCACCTTTTATCTCTTCATCCTGCAAGAGACAAAATCAAAGGCTAGTAGAGTTGGCAGAAAACATCACCAGGTGTAGAGGGCATCCTTCAAACCTGTGGTTCCTGTACCTAGATGCTTCCCGACCAAAGGACACTCCCCAACACAAGGACCTTCCTCCACTACCAACAAAGAGGAAAAGGCCTCCCCCCTGGAGGGGACACCCTGAATTCGAACTTATAGTCAACTGGACTGTGTAAGAATAAACTTTTCTTTGCTAAAGCCACCCACTTTGTGGTATTCCTGTTAGAGCACTACCAGAGAACCTAAACAGGCCCACTGTTGCAGCCACTACATCAAATCATCTTTGTTGAGGGTCTTCCTCTTTCACTGAACCACTGTTTTATTAAGCATAAGGTACTTCTCCATGGATTGATCCCCCTTAACAACATGCCCAAAGTATGTAAAACACAGTTTCGCCATCCTTGCTTACAATGAGCCTCTGGTTGTACTTCTTCCAGGACAAATCTGTTTGTTCTTCTGAAGTCTATGGTATATTCAATATTATCCTCCAGCACTACAATTCAAAGGCATCTTCTGTCTTCTTTATTTATTGCCCAGCTTCCACACGCATGATGTGATTGAAAACACCATGGCTTGGGTCACATGTAACTTAGTCTTCAAGGTGACACCTTTACTTCTTAACATTTTTGCTAACAATTTAAAGAGGTCCTTTACCATACATTTTCCCAATGCAACGTACCTTTTCATTTATTAACTGTTTCTTCCAAGGGTGTTGGTGGTGGAACCACATAAAATAGAATCTTTGACCACCTCAATCTTTTCTCCATTTATCATGATGTTGCTTACTGGTACAGTTGTGAGGATTTTTTTTTCTTGATGGTGAGGTGCAATCCATACTGTATGCTCTGATCTTTGATCTTCAACAGTAAGCATTTCAAATCCTCTTCACTTTTTAGCAAGAAAAGTTGTGTCATCTGCATAAGTCAGGCTGTTCATGAGTCCTCCTCCAATCCTGATGCCTTGTTCGTCTTCACACAGTCCAGTTTCCTGGATTATTTGCTCAGCATACAGATGAAAAGCTATGGTGAAAGAATATAACCCTGATCCGCACCTTTCCTGACTTTAAATCATGCAGGGTTCCTTGTTCTGTTTGCATGACTCTCTCTTGATCCATGTACAGATTCCTCATGAGTACAATTAAGTGTCCTGGAATTCCCCATTCTCGACAATGTTAGCCGTAATTTGTTATGACCCACACAGTTGAATGCCTATGCACAGTCAATGAAACACTGGTAAACACAGCTATTCTCTGCTTTTAGCCAAGATGCATTTGACATTAGCAAGGATTCCCCTGGTTCCATTTGCTCCTATGAACCCAGCTTCAGTTTCCGGCAGTTGCCTGTCAATATACTGCTGCAGTCACTTTTGAATGATCTTTACCAAAATTTTACTTGCATCTGATATTAATGACACTGTTCAATAATTTCCACTTTCAGTTGGATCACCCTTCTTGGAATAGGCATAAATATGGGTCTCTTCCAGTCAACTGGCTGGATAGCTGCCTTCCAAATTTCTTAGCATAGACAAGTGAGCACTTCCAGTGCTGTAGCCATTGGCTAAACATCTCAGTTGATATTCCACCCATTTCTGGGGCCTTATTTTCTGCCAATTCCTTCAAAGTAGGTTCAACTTCTTCCTCCAGTACCACTGGTTCCTGATCATATGTTACCTCTTGAACAGGCTGAACATCAACACATTCTTTAATACATAAATGAATGAATGTGGCTGCGCTGCAATAAAAATTTATTTGTTAACAGTGAAATTTCACTTTCATATGTTTATGGGTCAAGAAATAGGGGGCGGGGCCAAGATGGCAGACTAAATACACATCTCCCTAAATCCCTCTGGAAACCAAGACCTGAACTGATAATTAAACAGAGCCTTTTGGACATCTACTGAGCCCTATGACATCACATAAAGCTGTTAATTTGGACTTCACACCACTGAACGCAAAACCTCCTCTTTCACTGATCCCACTCTCAGAAAGCACGGGCTTGCACAGACTGAAGGTAATTCACCATTTTCATTTTTTTTCTCTGCATTGGCTGGCGGACAGAGCTAGGACTTGACTAGCCATGGTCTCAGATGCACTGCGCAACCACCATGTTCTGAGAGCCCGGCTATGGACTCTGTGCATCTCGTCTCCTTTGGCCTATCTTTCTACCTCCACCACGTGGTAGCCATACAGATGTGACGATCTTGTGCGGGACACAATCAGGAACCACTGGGAGATGGAGACGCCCATGCAGAGAGCCTGGATAGACGTGGTTTGAAGGCTGGGAGGCGGCACCTGCTGGGAGGAGAGTGCTTTTCCAGCAGAGAAGCAGTGTTCTGCACAGTGTCGTCTGAGGGTGGGGCCCGGCAACAGAGGCTGCGGACTGTGGGAGTCTTGGCACTTTGGGCCTCTCTTTCTGCCAGTAGCCTCGACCCAGGTGGGTGGCGAGCTTCTGTGGAACACCATTGTGTTCTGCTGGGAGGCAGGGATACCTATAGAGAAGCCTGAGCTGGATCTAATTCCTGGGCTGGGAGGCAGTGCCTGCCCAGAAGAGACTACTTTTCTGGCAGAAAAGCACAATTTTACACAGTATCACCTATAGCTGGGGCTAGACAGCAGAGGCCAACAGGGAAGTAGCCTTTATGTATTTGAAGCTAGTTTATAACATCTGAGATTTGATACAGAAGTACTCACTTTGCCACCTGGGAAGACGGACCTATACACCAGAAAACTTGACTTTAAAAGTTGTGAGGTACTTTTTACTTCTCATTTTAAGATGGCCTAGAGAAACAACTGTGGTACACCCTCACAGCATCTCTCCTAGTCTCTACTGACCCACATGAAACTCTAGAGAAGGCTGTGATGAAGAAATCACCCATGGCATCAGAAGGCCCCAAAAGAAACCACCTCAGAACATACCAGATGAAGAAGCTTTTCTGAAACTATCGGAAGGTGAATACAAAAGGATTATATATACAGCCCTCCTAGACCTTACACAAGATGCAGCAGAGCAAAATGAAAAATTAAGCAAGCTGTTCGATCTAACTGAACACCAGTACTCTGAAATCCAACAGATCAAGAACAAACTGAAACACATAGAAACAACAATGCAAAGCCAAGAAAACAGAATGGAACAAACGGAAAATAGACCTTCTGATATGGAAGACAGAGCTACTGATTCCAGCATCTATGAGGAGAAATCAGAAAAAGTCAAGCCAAGTGCCATCGAGTCAGATCCGATTCATGGCGACCCTAAGGGCAAGGGTAGAACTGACCCCCAGAGTATTCAACGAAGAAACAAGAAAAATGAAGAAGCTGAGAAGCATGTGGGACTCCATTAAGAGGAAGAATCTATGATTAACTGGAGTTCCTGAACAGGGCGAGACAACTGAGAACACAGAGAGTATTGTTGCTGAGCTGCTAACAGAAAATTTCCCAGAAATTATGAAAGAGGAGACTATAGATATCCAAAATATATACCGAACACCACTCAATGTATATCTTGAAAGAAAGACTCCAAGACACATTATAATCAAGCTCAACAAAATGAAACATAAGCAGAAACTCTTAAAGGCAGCAAGACTCAAACCAAAGCTAACACTCACAGGGAAACTCTGCAGGCTTTCATCAGATTTCTCAACAGAAGCAAAGACAGTGGTATGACACATTCAAAGTCTTGAAGGAGAAGAACTTCCAACCAAGAATTATATACCCTACAAAACCATCTTTCAAATCTGAAAATGAAATTACGACATTTTCACATAAACAGAAACTCGAAGACTTTGTAAAAACCAAACTAAAGCTACAAGAAATACTGAAAAAATCTCTAGGCACCACTAACTTTGTGTTTGAGAAGGACTTATCATCCACAATCCTACGCAGTTAGGGAAGGCTCCGAACTCAGTCAAAGCTATAATAGTGAAAGAAATAATCCAGTGATCACATCATGAAAACTATCCTGTAGTCATTATAGTCCTTTCAGATGGAGAGAAAGCTGACAAGACTGGTAGTAATTAAAATTGGGTTTATACATAGTTCATTAAGTGGGATCATAGGAGCAGCTGTAAAGCACAATAAACATGCAACATACCATATCAACAAATGTAATACAGGAGTCTCAGCAACCATAAAACCAACCCTGAAAAAGGGGAAAAATCAATCTACAAAGAATGTCCCAGAACAGATTAATAATAGCAACAGAGAAAATATCAACACAAAAATAAACATATCACAATGGCAGCACTGAAAACACACCTGTCAACAATAACATTAAGTGTGAATGGACTGAATACTCCAGTAAAGAGCCATCAAGCGACTTCTCGGATCAAAAGACACGACCCATCTGTATGTTGCCTACAAGAAAGTCACCTTAAAGATATCAACAAACTGAAAATTAAAGGATGGAAAAATATATATCAAGCTAACAATGAACAAAGAAGAACAGGGGTGGCAATTCTAATCTCAGACAAAATAGATTTTAAAGTAAAATCCACCATCATGGACAAGGATGAACACTATTGCTGAAAAGTTCAATACACAAAAAAAGTTAATAACATTAAATAATTTATGCACCTTATATTAGAGCAACTAAATATGTCAAAATAACACTGAATAAGGAGTATTCTGAAAAAGGAGACAGATCACTCCACAATAACAGCAGGAGTCTTCAACAGTCCACTCTGAATATTGGACAGACTGTCTTAGAAAAAAGCTCAAAAAAGACACAGAAGATCTTATTGCCACAATTAACCAACTAGACCTCATCAACATATACACAACTCTCCACCCATCAGCGGACAACTACACCTTCTTCTCCAGTGGACATGGAACATAATCCAGAATAGACCATGTCTTAGGACATAAAGCAATTTTCAACAAAATCCATCCCACTGAATTGAACGAAGTTTCTTCTCAGATCATAAAGCCACAAAAGTCAAAACCAATAGCAGAAATAACATAGACAGAAAGTGGAACTCACGGAAATTGAAGAACACCTTGCAAAAAAAAGCCAGGGGTTATAGAATATATCAAAGATGAAATAAAGAAATTTATGAATTCCTATGAGAATGAAAAAACCTCCTACTAGAACCTATGGGATACAGTCATAGGCCACTTATCTCCATAAACACATACAACTGAAAGGAAAAAAATCAGATCAAAGAACTAACCCAGCAGCTTCAACAAGCAGAGAGAGAACAACAGAGGAACCCTTCAGGCACCAGAAGAAAACATATAATGAAGATTAGAGCAGAACTAAACAAATTAGAGCATAAAACAACAACTGGAAAAATTGGAAAGACCAAAAGCTGGTTTTTTGAAAAGATCAACAGAATTGACAAACCATTGGCTAAACTTACTAAAGAAAAAGAGGAAAGGAAATACCAAAAAATGAAATGAGAGGGGAGTTGTCACAACAGATCCAACAGAAATCAAAAATACCATAACAGAATACTATGAAAGACTGTGCTCTACTTATGTGGTTGTACTCTAACAAATTTGAAAACCCAGAGGAAATGGACAAATTTCTTGATTCATATCACCTTCCAAGGTGAAGCAGAACAACTTAATAAACTCATCACAAAGGAGGAGAATGAATAAGTCATAAAAAAACAGCCAACCAAATAAAGCCCGGGCCCAGATGGCTTCACCACAGAATTCTACCAAGCTCTTAGAGAAGAGTTATCTCTAGTACTATGCTCCCAAATTCATTCTGTGAAGCCAGCATAACCTTGATACCAAAGCCAGGGAAAGACCCAACAAAAAAGGAGAACTACAGACCAATATCATTCATGAATCTAGGTGCAAAAGTCTTGACCAAATTCTTGCCAATAGAATACAACAACATACCCCCAAAATAACACATCATGACCAAGTTGGATTGACACCAGGGGTGCAAGGCTCGTTCCACATCAGAAAAACAACTACTGTGATCAACCACATAAATACCACAAAAGACAAGAATCACCTGATCCTGTCTATTGACGCAGAAAAGGCATTTGATAAAGTCCAAGTCCAACACCCATTCGTGCTAAAAACTCTCAGCAAAATAAGGATACATAGCCAATTCCTCAATGCAAGAGGGGCCAATTCTACAAATCCAACTGCCTACATCATCCTAAATGGTGAGACACTGAAACAGTTTCTCTTGAGAACAGGAACTAGATAAGGATGCCCATTCTCACTTCTCCTATTCAACACTGTAATAGAGGTTCTAGCCAGAGCAATGAGACACGGCCAAGGAATAAAGAGCATCTGCATCAGCAATGAGGAAGTAAAAATCTCCCTATTTGCAGATAATATGATTGTATACGCAGAGAATCCCAAAGAATCCATAAGTAAACTTCTCAGACTGATAGAAGAGTCAGGATACAAGATAAACATAAGTAAATCAGTAGGATTCCTTTATACTAACAATACATTATGAAGGAAGAAATCACTAAGTCAATACCATTTACTGTAGCCCCTAAGAAGATAAAGTACCTAGGAATAAATCTAACGAGAGATATAACAGAGCTTTACAAAGAGAACTACAAGCACTTACTACAAGAAACTGAGACTTACACAAATGGAGAAGGCTAACCTGCTCATGGATAGGAAGACTTAACATTGTGAAAATATCTACTTTAACCCAAAGCAATCTACTATATAATGCAATCACAGTAAAAGTTCCACTGACATTTTTTAATCAGATGGAGAAAGACATTACCAACTTTGCCTGGAAAGGGAAGAAGCCCCGGATAAGTACAGCACTACTAAAGAAGAACAACACACTGTGAGGCCTCTCATTACTCAACTTTAGAACCTACTGCACTGCCACAGTACTCAAAACAGCCTGGTACTGGTACAAAAACAGACAGTTCAATGGAACAGAACTGAGACCCCAGAGATGACACCATTTTCCTATGAACAGCTGATATTCAACAAGGCCCTAAGGCAGTAAACTGGGGTAAATCTTCAACAAATGGTGCTGGCAAAGTTGGACATCCATCTGCACTAAATTAAAACAAGACCTGTACTTACACCTTATACAAAAACCAAGTCAAGCTGGATTAAAAGACCTGAATCTCAAATCTAAAATGATAAAGCTCATTCAAGAAAAAGCAGGAACAACAATGGAAGGTTTAACACACAATGCAGACACACTTCAAAATCTGTCCAACAAACCACAATCATCAGAAGATAAAATAGATACATGGGAACTACTAAAATTCAATCACTTTTCTCATCCAAAGATTTTATTAATAGAATTAAAAGGTCACCTACAGAATGGGAAAAAATATTGGCAACTATATGTTAGACCAACACCTGATCTCCATAATTTATAAGGTACTACAAAATATCAACAAGAAAAAGTATACCATCCAATTAAGCAATGGGCAAAGGAGATGGACAGAGACTACACTGAAGAGGAGATCCAGGTAGCCAGGTAGACATGTTCACAATCATTAGCTATTAAAGAAATTCAAATCAAAACTACAGTGAGATACCATTTCACACCAACAAGGTTGGTCAGGATCCAAAAAACACAAAACAAGAAATGCTTGAGAGGATGTGGAGAAACTGGAATTCTCCCACACTGTTGGCGGGACTGCAAATTGGTGCAACCTCTTTGGAAAGCAATCTGGTGCCTCCTCAAAAAACTAGATATAGATATACCATTTGACCCAGTAACTCCACTGCTCCACTGTAGGAATATATCCTACAGAATCAAGGCCACTCACACCAACTGATACATGCACAGGAATGTTTATTTTAGCATAGTCCACAACAGAAAAAAGATGGAATCGACCCAGATGCCCAACAACAGAGGAATGGATAGGTAAACTATGGTATATCTACTCAAAGGAACACTAGGCAATGATAAAGAACAACGATGACCTTAGGAAACATCGCATAACCTGGTTTCAACTAGACGACATTAGTTGAGTGAAAGTAGTCAGCAACAAAAGGACAAATATTGTATGAGATCTCTACAATAAGAACTTAAAAACAGACTCATGCATAGAAGACTTTTTGACAGCTGCAAAGGTAGGGAGGGAGGGTTTAGATTAGACAGTTGATAAAAATTTGGTTGGGTGAAACTGGTGACAGCACACATTAGAAAGAAGATCAATATTAACTGGACTTCAACACAACTTGAGTACTCCTCCCACCTTAACCCAATATTGCAAGGACAGAGTTAGCAGGGAGGAGGGGTCGGAGACCATGCTCTCAGGGGAAATCGAGGCCAACTGGCACAACTAGCATTTTGCTAATTAGGGCTCTCTGCAGCCCACACTGATTGGGTGGCATCTGGGGTCTTAAAAGCTGCCAAGCTGCCATCTGAGGGTATAGCAAATGGTTCCAACTCAGTAGGAACGGATGATCATCACGGACCAAAACTACATGGGAGAAAGAGAACCCAGAAGACAGAGAGACTTATGTGAGTGGGTCTCTACATTTACTAGTGACCAGAAGAACCGGATGGTGCCCAGCCACCACCAGTGACAGCCAGAATGGAGCTCACAGAATTGTTACTGGCAGCACAAGAATAAACAGGGGTGCATCTTGAAATCTCCACTAAAAGACCACAACTGATGATCCAGGGGCTTCGGGGTTCACCTGGGAGCATGGCCCCTGACTCTGATGCTGCCCTTGCCCACAAATCATAATGAAGTTCCACTCTTCCAACATGAATGGATTGGATTTGGTGACACAGAGTTACCATGTCTTATGGGCACTTTATGGTTCTATGCATCTATTGGATATCATCCTGCCGACCTCTTACTGGAGGATGGGAAGTAAGTGGAAAGGAAGGGACAGGAGACTGTTGGGAGGATAGGACACGTACGGAACAGAGAGGAAGCGTGTGCTATTACTGGGCAGGGAGAGCAGTTGGAGCTGCACATAGGTGAGCATGAAAATTTATGTGGAAATATACATTTTCATTCAATCATCATCGTCATAATAATAACAACAAAAGACCACATTAGCAAATAACCTCTTCTCAAGGCAAAGTACAGCTGCTTTTCTTCATATTTCTTGAGTGCCAGAATGTTATAAATAAGGCTAGGGTGAATGACATGAAACTGTTCTCAAGAATTTCACTTGGTTTAATACTTAAGAAGCCTTGGTGGTGCAGTAGTTGACTATGTGGCTTCTAACTGAAAAGTCAACAGTTTGAACCCAACAGCTGCTCTGCACGAAAAAGATGTGGCACTCTGCTTCAGTAAGTTTTACAGCCTTGGAAAACCTACATGGCAGTTCTACTATCCTACAGGGTCACTATGAGTCGGTACTGACTCAAAGGCAGTGAGCTTGGAAGGTAATACTTAACAACCAACAGTATTGGTTCATCAAAATTTCATAATTATAAACCACAGACAGATTTACCATAGCAAAACAAAAATTTTAAGGTCAGTTTTTAATACCCACTGCCATAAGAGTTAAATATGACTCACAGCAATCCTACTGGACAGAGTAGAAATGCCTCACAGGTTTTTCAAAGCCATAAATCTTCAGGGAAGCGACTACTACATCTTTCTCCCATGCAGCAGCTCATGGGTTCGGACCACTGACCTTTCAGTTAGCAGTCGAGTGTTTAATCACTGTGCCATGAATTTTTAACAGAACTAATTAAATCGAGGATCAAATTTCATGGTTTTTCCAGAGTTTGATACAGACTAGAATTGAGGGGAAAGCATATCCACTGGTTTAACAGGGAAGTTCAGAGAAAAGAGGCTGACCACAGGTTATCTCTAGACATTTGTACTTAGTTTGGAATTGGAACAAATAATGATGTTTACCAGATACAAGCAGACTCTTATACACTAGAAATTCCTATCTCACCATTTCAAGTACTATAATATTAACAGCAGTCACCAACAGTAACCCATTCACTGCAGTTAAGTCAGTCAGACTATTAGGGACCCTACAGGTCAGAGCAGAACTGCCCCATAGAATTTCCAAGGAGCACCTTGTAGATTTGAACTGCTAACCTTTTGGTTTGCAAACACAGCACTTAACCCACTATGGCATAATAAATACAGACAGTAAAATCTTATTTAAATAAGGTGACACATCACAATATGACTTCTTGGGGAACTTGAATAAGCTCACAGTGCTACAGAACACGGTGAATACTTAAAAAGATGATGGGAACTAGTATTTCATTCAGCCTTGGTACCTTAGCACAGATGCAATTTTCAGGGTTCAAGCTTAGGATTCTGGTTTGTACATGAAACAGTCTTCCAGTGGAAACATTCTTTCAGATTAATGTCTCTACACTGGACATAACATGAACCTGCCATATACTCCTGTGATGTTTTGTAAAGAAAGTATTAAGTCATGTTCTTCAATGGCTAAAAACAGAAATGAGTTATAGTTCCTTTAGACCATTTACAAGATCACCTAATCCGAAAGAAAATGCATTTACTATTTGGTACAATGGTTTACTTCATGTGGTAAATAAAGCTATCTCTGAGTTTGTGCAATTTCAGACTTCACTGTTCACTAGCTAAAAATCTGTGAATGAATCAGAGAACAGACACTGGGTAGTATTAAAAGCAATGGAATTTGTAAGTAACAAACCAGACAGAAGGTATCTTGGCATAACTCATTAGTTAAATTTAAATTTCAGACATAACTGACCACAAACCAGAAAGTCCAACCGTAGAAAAGAAGATGGTTTCTAAACAACAGCAGAGCCCAAACATGAGGGAACATAACATGTTAACCCTGCGTGTGTGTTTCTTCACTATTACTCTTCTCAAGAAATTCCTTTCAAGGGAGCAACTAACATCAGTGAGAAAATATGCCACCTACTGGTCAATTCACAGAATGTTAACAATGGGGTTTTCGAAGCTATGATAGCATCAATTTTTTTTTTTTTAAAGGAAGGAAAAAAAGAGTACATCACAGGTCATTTTACCCGCCCTTCAATTTTATGAGTGCCTGGGTGGTGACTTGGTATGCTGAGGTCATCCCTAGAGTACAGATGGCACAGCACTCCAGGTTCCTGACTGCTACAAGTGCTCTGCTGACCACAGAATGGAAAAAGAAACTGACTCAGGGGGCATCAGCTGGCAAAGACAATATGCTTCTAGGTACCTTCTACATCTCGAGACTCACTCTAAATAAAGATAATTCTGTCCATCCCAAATACTGTGACCAAATGAATATTCCAGGTATGCAAGGTCCTCCCTTCCATGTTACATCAATGATTCTCCATCACTGAACAAAGAAGGGTTCAGGTTCTAGGAATCCAACATCTTCTACCACGATCTAGAATGATCATCTCTCCAGAAAGAAGGTCTATGTGCACACTGCCAAAGTAAAAGGTATCACAAATGAACTCAAGACTAGCATATATCCTCAGAAAAGGACAACTATTACAAAACGACCACATAATGAAGTCTATGTAACAAGTGTGAGTAAATTTTGAGCTGTGTGAGGTCTGACAATTAAGCTAGCAAACTTAATTGTTCTAAGTGCTACATATCTCACTGCTGAATATCACTACGGTCACCTTTGAAGTAACTCTCACTGGAAAGCTATGCACCAATGCCAGTACCTAGTATACCATTCAAAGTAATTTGGGAACTCTTTCTGCAATGGCCATTGCATATGGTGACATGGTATCAACTTTGTGAACTTAACTGTGTAATTGTCTGTGAGGGAATTTTTTGCCTATAAACAAATAACTGTACTGGAACATCTTCCCTACCTTGATCTGGCTCCTGAAGATACAGGAAATATTGAAAAGAAGATGTTTTGATTACATTCAGGATATCAAGGGTAATAGGATGACAGCTCTGACAGCCATTCCAAAAAAAGAGTTCCAAAAGTGCTTCGAAGGGTAGCCTAGGCACTGGCGCTGGTTCATAGCTTCTCAAGGGGAGTACTTCAAAGTTTACCATAGCGATATTCAGCAACAAGGTATACAGCACTTTTTCTAGGACAAGTTCGCTAACTTAACTGGCAGTCCTTGTATAACTAAAACATAATGGTCAGCATGAAGTCAGACGGGCAGATGCCAATAATGCCAGCCCAACTTTGGTACTAAGGGACCCTTCCCTGAACGAAAACTGAAAGGCTCCATCTGCTCTGGAGGTACACTGCCAAGTAAGAGACATTATTTGTTCATTCAATACACACTTATTAAGCATCCTATGTCCCAGAGTTCTGGGCTCTTGGGCTATATCAGAAAACCAGAAAGCTTTTTGTGGCCATGGGTAACCATGGCATTTTAGTGGTGGAAGAAAAAAACAAGTGACAGGCATAATGAGCAAGTACATCACAGAGTACAATGCAAGGAGGCATGAGCTTTGAGAGAGAAAAAGAAAAAGCTGAGCAAGGTGCAGAGAGGTTCCTTGGTATTCCTCAAGAGGGATGGGATTATGATTTTAAGTAGGCAGTCACAGTAAGCCTCATAAAAAAGAAACTAAAGATAACTGAGTAAAAGTCTGAAGGATACGGAAAGTCAGTTATGCAGACTGGAACAAGTTATGCAGACTGGGAAGGTGGCCTCATGGACATCTATAGAAGAGCTCTGCAGGCAGACAGAAGAGCTGCTGCAAAGGTCCTGAAGCAGGAGGTCACATGGCATGTGTCAGTAGCAGCACAGAACAAGGTGGCTCAGAGTATGACAGGGGAAAGAGCAAAGACGAAAGCTCTGGGCTGGTGCTGGTTAGTTAAATCAGTAGGGCCTTGAAGGCCTTCTGCAAGGAATGCTCTGGCTGTTCCTCTAAGAGAAATGGGGAGCCAGCCCAAGGTTGTAAGCAGTGGAGTAACAGAGTATGATTTGCAGCTTTCAAGACTGTTTCAGTTGTGCTATTGCATCCGTACATGGAGAAGTAGGTTAAGGAGAAACCAGGAGACCAAGTAGAGGCTACCGCACTAATCAAACAGGAGTTGAGGAGGCAATGAGGTAGTCAGAAGTACTGACTGTGGACCTCTGGATGTGGACAAGGAGAGAAGGCAGGGATACCTGTGGTTTGGAGAGGCACACTGGGTAGGAAGAGAGATTAGAGAAAGTACAGATTTCCTGAGTTTTAGATGACTGTTGGACAGAGGTAGGGGTTGGCTGCAGGTAGACTGAAAAAATCTTAAGTTTGGAGAGAAGTCTGTGGTGCAGCTAGATTTGCAACTAACTGGCATACAGATGGAAACACTGGTGGTGTAGTCATTAAATGCTACAGCTGCTAACCAAAGCGCTAGCAGCTCAAATCTGCCAGGTGTTCCTTGGAAACTCTGTGAAGGCAGTTCTGCTCTGTCCTATAGGGCTGCTGTGAGTAGGAAATGACTCGACTACAATAGGTTTGGTTCTGGTATGGGGCATACAGATGACATTTAAAGTTATGATGCTGAGTGAGTTTAGAGAAGTCACCAAGAAAGTGAGTGGCAAACAAGAGATGAGGACCATGGACCCAAGACCAGGGCATTCTATGCTTGCAGGTGGAGAGAAGAGGAGGAATCAATAAAAGAGTCTGGAAGAGTAATCACTGACATGGCAGGAAGACCAGAGAAGTATATGGTCCTCAAAGCTGATGGAAAAAAGCAAAACAAAAAGGAAGGTGTGAGCAAATGTCTGACGATATGATCCATTTAGATAGGATGGGATCGAACCTCTAGTGAGCCTGCTTAGCATTCACTACTCTGGCAATAATCACTGATGATCTCTTCCTATCATCTTTCTCTTTCTGATTCATACCCACTGTTATCCACAGTACTCACAAAGGCAGTCTTACGGAAATATCTGTTTCAAATTTGAGTTGAAACAGATTCTGCGGTGTGATAAATTTGTTTTCCTTTCACTGAGGTACTCTCCACCCCACCTGGGGATATCTTGATTGCGAAACGTGTAGGATACGAGAAAACATAAGCACTGGGGCCAGCTCTGGAGAGAGCTGAAATGTGCTAAAATTCATGGAATGTTACCATGTACAAAGTCTAGGAAACAACTGATAATCACTAAATTTTATGTCCTTCCTCTCTTCTTCTGTCATTAGAAACCAGACTTTAGAAAACCAGATACACCTGAAACATACAGGTGGCCAAGTTAGCATTCACTTACCTTCTTGCTCATGGTCAGACCTTTGTTTAAAATGCATAAAAAGGCCCAACTACTCAAGCTTCCTTCACAGGACCTCAGAGTCCTTAGTGACAAAGCTGAAGACAGTTGCAACAGTATCGCCATTTCTACATGAACCACACAGACATAGAAACAACTGTTGGAGTGTGGTAAACATTAACCAACTCTCTTAAAGACAGTCTAGGACAACAGTGTGTCTATTGATCAGCAGGGATAGGTCCCACAAGGCCTCCATGTGAAGTGTTCTATGATCACTCTATATCACTCAATTCTACTTGAAGAGGAGAGCGCTCTTGAATCACTTTGTCTATCAGTCTGTATTAAGTTTATGAAGAATCCTGTTGATTGCTTACCTTCTCAATGTCTACAAGTTCAGTCTCATAGATCTCCGCAATAGTAATGTGGTGCTTTGCAGCAATTGAAAACCTCCCCTAGGGAAAAATAAAACAGTCAAACATGGTTTTTTTTTATTATTACGTGTTTGAGTCCCAATCAGTTTGGGAAAGAATGAAAAAGAACCAAGAATTCAACCCTAAGCCATCTCAAGGACACCACCCCACAGCCACTCAAGCAATGCAATGTCTTACCATGTCTGTGTAAATGTCGATGGCTGCATTTAAGCAGTTGATAGCCTCTGAAGCGTAGGCATTTAAGAAAAACAACGAAAAATCCATTCAGTGAAAGAGGGCTCAGGTGAAACTATTTTCTTAGCTGTTAAAACTTTAAGGAGGTACAATTTTGAGGTGAAGCGTAGGTAGATTAGTCAGTGAAAATCAAACACAAATCATGCAGAAGCCCAGGCACATCAGCATGGCTTTGTTCACCATGGAGGCAGTGTACTTTAGGAAACTGAAGTTGTAGCCAATATTGGCTCAGCTACTCTTTTTAAGAAAGACTACTTTACAAAGAAGACAGAACCACAGGGGTGGTCATCAACACTGATAAATTATGTTCACTAAAGCTTAAATGTAAGTGTATTCTTCATTATTATCCTGTAACTATTTTTGGAAGGCCGTACCACGTGCAAGAAAGATTCAAATGGATCTCATTCTTCATGCAGCCAAAATCAAAAGCACTTTGAGATCCCTGTTCAGACAACTCTTAAGAGAAGTCAACATTTTGTACAACATACAAAGACATGACTTTGGGTGTAAACACACCAACAAGAAATTCTAGTAAGTGACAGCACTAATATATTTTTTAATAAAATAAACTGACAAATCCTACTGCCATCAAACAGTAGTCTTTATTATCCTAGCATATTGCTAAAAGGTCCAACTTCATTGCTTTTGGTTTCAAAGACGTACAAAGTAAAAAAGCCTGACTGAACAATTAACTTACATAAATAAAACTAATGTTAGAATAGATTTTAAAAACAATTTTATTCTAAATTATGTAATAGATGTGGATTCATTATTTAAGTACACAGAAAAATAAAGAAAGATGAGCTGTCCATAACCAAAATCCAACCCAATACAACAAGTCAATTCCAACTCATAACAATCCTCTAAGACAGAGTAGAACTGCCCTACATGGTTTCAAGAGTAGCTGGCAAATTTGAACTGCTGACCTTTTGGTTAATAGCTTGAGCTCTCAACCACTGCTCCAGCACAGCTCCAAAGCTATGTATTAAAATTAAACCAAACAAACAAAAAAGCTTACAGAACTTGTTGCCATTGAGTCACTTCTAACTTCACAGTGAACCCTACAAGACAGAGCAGAACTGTGCCATAGGATTTCCAACAAGTAGCTGGTAGATTCAAACTGTTGACCACCTTTTGGTTAGCAGCCTCAGCTCTTAACCAGTACACCACAGGGCTCCAACTCAAATCAACTGTTAGGATTTTGATGTACTCTCCTTTCAGTTTTCTTTTTTTTTTTTTTACATCTCTTTGTGTGCATACCTTCTTCTGAAACATGGTCTCTCAACAGCTACTTACCCTGTGAACATGTACCACCCCATTAATGATACTTCAAAACCAGGGACTCCAGTACCTGCAGCATATTCTAAAGTACTAATGCCTTCTACTTTCACTTATTCATTTAGGCTGATTCTACTTTTATTATTCATGTAGGTAGACGCTAGTTTTTCATTTTGGAAATACGCTATAATTTTTACACAAAGTTCCTTCAAAATACCTTATTTCATTATGATATATTCATAAAAGACGGGATTACTGTGCTCAATACAATGAACTGCTTAGAAAAGGAAGAATCAATAGCTATTGCTACATGTGCGATGAGGGATAGACAACACTTGCAAGATTTTACCACTTAAAATATCCAATTTCATTCTTTTCTGTAAACACTATAAAAAACACTTCTTAAAAGAAAGATGAATAGTGTGCGAATAAGAGCTACTTACAACTATTCTGATATTACAATCTCCCATTAACTGGATCTTAAAACTGATCAGATACTTAAGACTAGGAAAACATGAGTGTTTCTGACCAAAAGACATAATGTCATAAATTAAAGTATAACAAGACATTCATAAAATACAAACTTATTTCCAAAAAATTACCCCAAATTAAACACAAAATGGACTAAGAAAATAGTACTGACAACTAAACAGCCAGTATAAACTTAACGTATCTTCTCCTAACAACTAAAGAAGAAAAATATTCCTCAAGATACCAAAATCTCCCTATTATTCCAAAGTACAGAAATTTCCTTTCACCAAGACTCAAAAAGGCCAGCAGCATAACCCAAGAAAAAGGACATCAGTATCTACTTTAACAAACACCCAACAGAAACAATGACAAGTGGGACACAGCAGTGACAGACAACATGCACAGCCATCTTACCTTGTGGGTCTGCCTTTTTATAAGCATTCCCAGCATCCACAAAACTAGTAGCAGAATCATGTTTGCTCTGAAGCTGCATATGGAGCTTGGCTGCTTGACAAAATGCATTCCCAGCAGC
Source organism: Heterohyrax brucei (assembly GCA_028571685.1). Classification (NCBI taxonomy): domain Eukaryota; kingdom Metazoa; phylum Chordata; class Mammalia; order Hyracoidea; family Procaviidae; genus Heterohyrax; species Heterohyrax brucei. The sequence continues at coordinate 25,247,427 of CM053156.1, forward strand.
TGAAGAAGATGATACAAACACAAAGGAATAAGTATCCCACGGAACAGCCCATGTTAAGTGTCAGACCTACTCCTACCAAAGCTGTATTTTACTGAAGAAGTAGCATCTCAATCAGAAGCACATGGAAATGTGACAAAGCGCATCTTAGGTATACATACGAGGTCTGACAATTAAGTTCACAAACTCATCCTAGAAAAAGTGCTATATATCTCATTGCTGAATATTACTATGGCAAACTTTGAAGTACTTCCCTTGAGATGCTATGAAGCAGTGCCAGTGCCCAGTCCACCCTCCAAAGCAATTCTGGAACTCTTTTTCTGGAATGCCCATCACAGCTGTCATCACATTACACTTGATGCCATCAATGTCATCAAAATGTTTTCTTTTCAAAATTTCCTTTACTTTGAGGTAAAGTAAAAAGTCACCAGGGGCCAGATCAGCTAAGCAGGTAGTGTGTTCCAATACAGTTATCTTGTTTACTGGCTAAAAACTCCCTCATAGACTGCTGTGAGGCTGTTTAGTTGTCAACACTATTTTCTTAGTCCATTTTGTGTGTCCATTGTGTCGTGATGCAAGAGCCATGAGTTGTTGATAAAAAAATTCAGTTTGTTTTCGTCAAACTTGTTTATGCAGCCTTTCCAGCACTTCCAAATAGGAAACTTGGTTAATGGTCCAGCTGGTACAAATTCATAATGAACAATCCCTCTGATAACAAAAAGGGTTACCAACATCGTTTTGACCCTTGACTTGGACTGACAGAACATCTTTGGTCATAGAGAACTGGCTGACTTGCACTGTCTACTTGGAAGCTTTGTTTCAGGATCATATTGGTACACCTATGTTTCATCACCAGTGATAACATGGCCCAAAACACACCCTGAAATGACTTTAAAACAGGGACCTACCTGATCTCCCTAAAAGCTTTCCATTTCTGACCTCATCTCCCCCCTGTTCCCCTCATTCACTCAACTGTCACCTCAAAGACTGCAGGTACTGTTTCCTCTGTCTGGAGAAAAGTATTACTGGTACCCTTACTTACATCAAGTCCCTCCTAAACTGTCATTCTCTTCATGAGGTCTTCCCTGACCACCCTTCATAGAAGTAATAATCATCTTCTTCCTGGGAACTGTTCTTTCAATGCCTTTATCACTATCTCACAAAAATAAATGCTTTTTTTAAGGAAAAAACATATCAAAAACCAAACAAAACCTTAGTCATGTTGATTTGGTCTCATAGCAATCCCATAGGACAGAGCAAAACTGCCCCAGAGTGTTTCCACTGAGGGCCCAGTAGATTTGAATTGCCAACCTTATGGTTAGTAGCTATAGCACTTATGTATGAATGTGTATATGTATGTATGTGTATATATGTACAAATACACACATACATGTACATGAATGTGTATGTGAAGTCAGAGATGGGAGGAGAATGGGAAGATCATGTAGGTCCCTGAAGGTCAAAAGCACTGATACCTGTCTGTGGTGCCAACAGTCTTCAATCTCCCAGGAATGAACAATCATTTCCTCCTCTGAAATGACTTTAAAGCTACTGTTTAAAAAACAAAAAGTCTAATACATACCACTCCAATTTTTAGTCATCTTGAACATATTTGCAGCTCTAGTATACATTTCACAAGCCTCTTCTATTCTTGTGTTTCCTCTAAGAAAAATTTTAAAAAGAAATCAAGTTTTATTACAACACCCATTTACTTCCCCAAACCATGCTCCCTGATATGAGCATTTAATAAGTGTTTGTTGTGTGCTGTACAAGCATTAGGCTATTTTAGTAGCTCAAGGAGAAATTTTTACTATTCCTGTTTTTCAGATGAGGGGAATGAGGTATACATAAGTAAAATAACTAGCCCAAGGTTACACAGCAAGGAAGTCACAGAGCTGAATCACAAATATAGATCCAGGTTATACCTTAACCAGAGCCTGTACTTTTTCTCTATACATGACAACTGGAACTTTTCGAACATCTGAGAAACTGGCTGTACATTTTTCAAAGGAGACTAAAATTTGAACGATAAACATATCTTTACCTTGGTAATTTCCAAGCTTATCAACATGTTTACTTAGAATTAAAAATAAAACAAAGCCTGTAACCAGAACTCAATCTTCTAGAGAGCTCATGACAAAGCATCAGCTATGGCTTTATCATCTGTGGGCCCTAGTAGTGGACAAGCCCTTTTCTGATGTGGAAGAGACTTCAGAATCCCCACAACTCATGTGAAAATATACTTTACAACATCCTAGGAGAACACTCAACTGCTGACAGAATATATTCAGTTCTGGGAAGTCTTCTCCAGGAAGCTGGTTACACTGTTACTTAGGGATAGCTTTAGCTACTTAGCAATTTCTTCTTATTTAAAAGCCAATACAATTCTCTATTAATCTCTATCAAGAGTTTTCCAATTTTCAACTTTGTTTCTACTAAGCTAATGTCCTTCCATGAAAGAACTTCATCCACCTTGTCTATTTACATTATAAACATATAATAATCAAAGGAGAAACAACGCACAGAAGATTCTGCAGTACACACAATGAGGAACTTGTAGTGTGTAGTGTGTAGACATAAGACAGGAGAGGTCAAGGCTGACCCTTGGAGACAGAACAAAACATGAAAATTAAACATGTGCACACATATACTCCAGAAAACAACATAAACTCCAAACTCCGTTACAAGGACATGTACCTCTGTGTAAACCTAAGTCCTAATGCAGAATGGAGGCTCGACTGGGTGTATTAGGGACTCAGACCTCAGGCAGTAATTACTGTTTGACCCTGGGCTAGTTCTTTAATTTCTCTGGACCTTGGTTTATAAACTGAGGGCAATATTATCTACACCTTTGGATTATCATAAGGGTCACAAGAAATAATCCATATAGCTGCCATTGTAGGGACTAACCCAGAGTACTCAATCACGATGGTTATTATAATTAGATTCATGTACTAAGGGCACAAAACCTTTGGGAACATATGTACATCATCTATTGCTGCAGGAAGAAAAAACGAGGCCCAAAGGAGGGAAAGAATCACCCGAACACCTGTGCTTAAAGATAAAGGGGCTTTAATACAGCCAGCGGAGCTGTGGCAGACTAATGTCCAAAATGGCCGAGCTCCCCAATCAGCTTTGTCTCTGTTCTTTTATAAGACCCACAAGAAGGTAGACAAAGGAATTATCATACTGTGTTCTTACCGGCATTAACAGGTTTACAGAAGCAGAAGCAAGCATTAGTCTCAAGTTTCTAGTCTCAGATTTAGGAAGTGAAGTTTTTATAAATTCCTAAAGGTTGGGTCACCATGGGGAGGATTTCCCTGGGAGTATCCTTGGTGTCTGTAGAGACCTCTGACATTTCAGGTTAGAATGTAACTTTTCAGGGTTTTCTCCCTATCTGACAAAAGACTTTTATCTAGAATACAAAAAAAGAATTCTTACAACTCTATAGTAAAACAAATTACAACTCCGTTAAAAAATGGGCAAAGGTCAGACAGCAATGGACTGGAGTTGGTGACACAGAGTGACCATATTGTGTGGGCATTTTATGATTCTAGGCATCTATAGGAGGTCATCCTGTTGACCTCATACTGGAGGAAGAGGAATGGGTGGAGAGGAGAAGACAGGAGACTGCTGGGAAGATAAGACATGTACGGAGCAGAGAGGAAGAGTGTGCTGTCACCGTGCAGGAGAGCAGTGGAAGCTGCATGTACGTCAGCATGCAAATTTATATGGGAATGTACATTTTCATTCAGCCATAATAAAAAAAAATGGGCAAAGGACCTGAGTAGACATTTCTCCAAAGATACACAAATAAGTTCTAAAATTCTAGTAGCAGTCTCAGAACCTTGTGGGGGGCAGAGAGCTAATGTAAATCACCATCAGCCAGAGGTGATCCCTATGAGATGGAGGTCAAATACATCTATTCTCCAACCTCTACCAGTTCTGACACCAGCTGTCCTCCCTAGGACACTCTCTATTTCTCTGGTGGCTTTAATAATTCACTGCAATGACCACAGAGAATTCACAGGCTATACTTACAGTTAAGTGGTTTATTAATGAAGTAACAGAGCACAACTTGGGATTGGGATGAACAGGCTACAACTCAGGATCAACTCAGGATGAGGATCAAGAAACATGCAGGCAAAGTCTGAAACGCTCCTTCAATTACATGTTCCTTTAAAGTGAAGAACACATCTCTCCCTTCTTCAGTGAAGGGGAGTTCTCTAGGCTCCTCCTGGCTGTGTGAAAAGGCATGTAGGCCTCCGCTCCCAGAGAATAGGCTTCTCTGCCTCTGGCCTCCTGCTGCCAGTCTCTTCATTGCTAACTGATCCAGCTTACACCCAGATAGCAATTTTGTGTGGCTATCTCCAGCTGTATTCCTAGCAGTAGGTTTCTGCTGTCACCACTGACTTTGCTGCAAGGCCCCTTCCAGGTCTCTTACTATCTTCAGTGTTAAAACCCTAGACCTTTGTTACAGCTCTTTTCAGAGGTTCTTCACCTCCTCTCTCAGTGTCTTCTCTCTTCTTGCCTTTGCCTACCAACATGTGGGGTTAGCTGCAATTTTAAGGCATGGCCCTCGTCAAGTTTAAGGCATGGCCCTCCAACTAGGGCCACAAAGAACCACAGTTACTCTTGCAGAGTAGGCTACTGTTGGCCACATTTGCATAAACATATTCACTAATCCTTGCAAGGTGCATAAAACAGATTAATCACAGGGCAGGCTGCTTCCTAGGGCCAGCCAAAAAGTATCCAATTGTCACTGTGTTGACAGCTTGTTTACAGAAGTGTCTCTACTCCTAAATTTCTGCTGGGTTCCATCATTCGTTACAAAGGCCACACACAACTCACAGACCATATTTACAATTAAATGGTTTATGGAAGTGACGGTACTACTATGAATCAGGACCAGGAAACAAAAGTAACAAACCCTGTTAAGCCAGGAAACTAGGTCAAAGGTAACTCTTCAGGGCTTAGCAGAAAAAAAATCTATCTAGCTTTTTTTTGGTTCCCAAAGAACCAAGGCAAAAGGCCACATAAAAGAACCCATTTCACCACAAAGCACATGAAAAGATGCTCAACATCATCAGCCATCAGGAAAATGTTATCCAAAACCACTTTACACTCCTCTAACATGTCTGTAATGAAAAACAAAAACAGCTGTTATTGAGGATGCAGAGAAACTGGAACCCTCACACACTGCTGGTAAGAATGCAAAATGGCACAGACTCTGTCAAAGTCTGGCAGTTTCTCAAAAGCTTAAATAAAACTACTGTTATTAGCTGAGACTTGACCAAGGTCATCTAGACTACTAAACTAAATTCCATTTCCTGTCTCAACTGCATCCACAGACTTACATTTCTTTACCTGTCTCCAGGATAGTAAAGCAACTGTTAGGGAGTGTCATGGATTGAATTGTGTCCCCCCAAAAGTATGTGTAGCCATGTGGCTGGGCCATGATTCCCAGCAGCTTGTGATTATCCTCGTATTTTGTGGTTTTCCTATGCTGTGTGTTAAAGGATTAGGGTGGGACAGTAAACCCCTTCATAGGATCATCTCCCTGATACAATGTAAAGGGAGTTTCCCTGGAGTATGGCTTGCACCACTCTTAATCCTTTCAGCCTGCAAGAGACAAAAGGAAAGGGAGACAGGTTGAGAATTGGGAACCTCGTACCATTAAGAAAGCAGCACCAGGAGAAGAGCGTGTCCTTCAGACCTGAGGTTCCTGCACCAAGATGCTACTTGGACAAAGACTGATGCAATACCAGACTTTCCTCCTGAGCTGACAAGGGAAAAGCCTTCCCCTGGAGCAGACACCCTGAATATGGACTTGTAGCCTACCAGACTACGTAAGAATAAATCTCCCTTTGTTAAAGCCATCAACTCTGTGGTATTTGTTAGAGCAGCCCTAGCTGACTAAAACAAAGAGGTAATGAATTTACATTGTTCAATACAATATAAAGGAATCTTATGACTCCCAGTTCTATCCTATGACAAGATTTGACACTTTCCAGACACAAATCCCTTTGTAATCTGGCTATAAAAGCCACTGGAATTTTAACCCAAGTGGGACAGTTTTTGAGAAGCTATTCTCACCACCTCTCAGGTCTGCACACTTGTCATAAAACACTGAATCTTTTTGCCGTCTCTGAATTTTGCTGTCAGTGACAGGTGGAACAAACTTGCTTTAGTGAGGCAGCATTTCTGGCAACTGCAGCAGGACTTCAAGGACTCCTCTAGTAAGTTCTTTTCCCAGGAAAGAGCCGACTTTTCTCTCCTCCAGTTTTCTGCTACATCTCTAAAAACCCTCAGTGAACACGCAGCTGGCAAGGCTCCTAGAAGAACTCCAATCAGGGCACTTCCTGATGAGAGCTTAAGGCCTGGCTGCTCATACTGCCCTAGTAACTCTGTCCTAAATGTGTGAGGGTACCTATCTGTTCCATTCAAAGGCCAAAGATAAAGCCCATAAAATATTTCGGGGCATGGGTTAGACATTTAAGAGCCAATATGGCATCTGCCACTGGAAGACTCCCGTGACACAACAGAGGGTATGCAGAGGATGAGGAAAATGTCTACCCCCTGCAAGACAAAATCTGTGCAACATGGGAACATACTGGTCCAAAAATAACACCTCCCATTTCCCTGGACTTCAGCTATCCCATTAGGATATAAAGCTGATTCTTCAGCCTTCTCTCCTTTCCTCTTCTCTGGGACAGAGAGAATTTGGAGGAGTCTCCCTTGTCCACCTGGACAGATAGGTCTGGAGACGCAGCTTCCAAATCATCTGAGCAGCCTGCTGAGAACCTTCTCCTTCGGAGCCTTTGGAAGCTGACCATCTGCACCTGGCATCGATTCACTAATCTAAAAAGGTTCAAGTGCTTTATTCCTGATGCACACAGTAAACTCAGGTTTTCATCAGGGTTTGAACTTCTGTCTTGGTACCACCTATCTGGTAAGAAAAGGAATGTCTGTCCCAACTAAGAAGGATTCTTCTGTATTTGTATACTCTATAATATGGGAAATAAAGCCTCTGTTCCTAAGAAAAGCCTGAGTGGGCAGATATTCTCTGTCCGGTTTCAGTACGGGTACCCGTCTTGCGGTTCCATACAGAGAACTCAGGTTCTCATCACGGTTCAAACTTTTGAATTGGTTAAGAAAGTTTTCTCTGTGTACACTGTAATATGAGATGTAAGGCCTTAGGAAAAGCCCATGGGGGCAGGTTCTGTCTGTGTGGTCTTGGCATGGGTACCCGCCTGTCTGTAACACGGCCTGGCCAATGTACCAGCTAGACTCCAGAGAAAGTTAGTAACTGAATGGATCCATTTTACCATTCTGAAATTAGAGCTCTTTTGTCAAAAATCAGGCAAATGCTTGCTACGCTCACTTAAAGTGAAGCTCTGTGGTATAAGTGATACTGTGTGATTGATAAGATAAATACATTTATACTGTGGTTTTGTATTTGCCTCTGTGAGATTTTGGAAATGTCTGTGTTGAGCTTACTGAAAGTCTCTTTGACAAGTATCTGATCCTTGTGGGCTGAGTGTTTAATATCTGTGCAAGAATTCACAAGTCTGGCCTCAAGCCACATGGTGTTGTCTTATTCAATATCTGTCTTATTCATAAAACAGTCTTTAGTCTTTACACATTAAATGTCTTATGTCTTGTTACCACCAATGCAGGTTTTGCCTGGTCTAATTTTAAGAGATTTGTTTTCATTCTTAGAGAAAAACTTCTTTGGCAGATCAGAAAAGGTCTTTCACACTCAGATCCTCCTTATAAGAGGTGGAGGGAGAGTCTTACTTGAATTAAAATACAAGGAAGCTGAATCTCAAGTAGATCCAGACACAGTGTCACTGAGCTTAAAAACTACCTTTACAGTCTTTAGTTAAAGGGATGCTTTTGTCTTAAAGTAACAATTCCACAACAGCAAGGGAAATTAACTGGTCTTTTGCCTTCAAGGAAAAACTACAGGGCAGGGCAGGACATGATCAGCCTCAAGTCACAGCTGCAGGAAAGCTTTTGACAAACCCTTTATAACTAGGCCATGAGTCGAATCCGACTCGACGGCACTTGGCACTTGGCTTGGCTTTTATAACTAGGTGGAGATCTTTAAGACAAAAAGCAGATAAGAATTACTATTGTGATTATCAGAAATTAGGTGGATCCAAGAATGCAAACAAGTTCTCTCCTCTGCAGGGCAACTCTGAAGACATCTGAAATAGCCTGGAGGTGTGTTTTAACCCTAACAAGATTTAAAGTTCTGTGCATATGATTAATACAGAGACTGTGATTTCCAAAGCCACTGCATAGAAACTTTGTGAGTTACACTGGATTGGGAAAATATGATAAAAAAAAACTTGAAATGTTTAAATGAACTGTTTCAAAATTACAGGTTTAAAATAACTTCCAGAAGCTTTCAGATAACTTACTGATGTCAGAGTGAGTTAGTGAATATCTACTGTAACTTAATATACTTTCTGATCTTTCAGGAAACAAAGAATATATATGTTACAAATCTTAAAAAGTGAATTTATTTTTCCTGTTTAGAAATATTTATTTAGTATGACACAAGTTTTCTCTAATGGTTTGATTTATGAAATTTCTAAGAACATTAACATTAGAAATTTTTTTTCACTGCTAAATAACAAAACTTTCTGACTTCAGAGTGAAATGGTTAACTTATCCCTTAAAGGCAGATTTGATCCCTCATTAAGTTTTGTGAGTCACAAAAACCAAGTCAGAAGGCTTTGAGGCAGAGAAAAAGCAAAAGCCAAGCAGAGTCTTTTCTAAGACAAAAGTGCTAAAAGATTTTGGCACAGATTGGAATCAAAGGGTGCCCAGTTGTTATCAGGTTAAAATGTTTTTTATCCTTCTTAATGTTATCTAACAAATACACAACACTAAGTCATGATTTTATTATTATCTCTCAACCACTAACTGGAGAAAACCCTGGTTACATAGTGATGAGTGCTATGTTTTACTGATCATAAAACCTGCAGGTCAAATCTGCCAGCCACTCACCGAAGCAGTTCTATTCTGCCCTCTAGGGCCTTTGTGAATTAAAATCAGCTCCAAACCAGTGGATTTGATTTGGTTTTAAATTTTTAATTTAACTTGCTTACGAAACAAAAGCTGAGCTTGAAAGCTGACTTGCCTCAGCTTCAAAGGTATATATATCTCACGGGTTCAAAAAATGGAACCACAGTGAGTGGGGTGCAGTCAAGTTGGCAGACTAAACACATGTCTTCCTAAATCTCTCTGGAAACCAACACCTGAATGGATAACTAAACAGAGCCTTCTGGACATCTAGTGAGCCCTAGGGCACAGCATAGGGCTACCAATTTGGACTTCATGCCACTGAACAGAAAACTTCTCTCTTTCGCTGATCCCCGCACTCAGTGACTGCTGGATTGCCCTGATCGAGGGTAACTGGCCATTTTAACTATTTTTTTCTCTGTGTTGGCTGGCAGGTGGAGCTAGGACTTGACTGGAAGCTGCTCTCTGGAGCACTGCCACATTTTGAGAGCCCGGCTTTGGACTCTGTGCATCTCCGCACCTTTGGCCACTCTTTCTTCCTCTGCCATTCAGTGGCCTGTGCCATGGCAGGTGGGGAACTTGGGTACGATGCCAACTTGTTCCACTGTGGATATACCCACACAGAGGCTTCAGCTGGACCGAATTCCTAGGTTGAGAGGCAGTGCCAGCCTAGAGGAGAGTGCTTTTCCAGAAGAGAAGCAGTATTTTACACAGTGTTGCCTACAGCTGGGGCCCAGCAACAGAGGCCAGCAGGGCAGTAGCCTTTCTGTATTTTGAACTAGTTTATAACATCTGGGGTTGGATACAGAGGTGCTTACTGTACACCTGACAACGTGACTGATCAAGCTGGGCTAGAGAAACAACTGCGGTCCATCCTCACACAATCTCTCCCAGCCTTTACTGATTCACATGATGCCCCCCAAACAAAAATACTCTCAATAAAAGCATAACAAAGAAATAACCCATGGTTTCAGAAGGTCCACAAAAGAAATAACCAAAGAACTTGCCAGATGTACAAATCTTTCTGAAACTATCAGAAGGTGAATACAAAAGGATTAGATATAGAGTTCTCCTAGACCTTATACAAAATGCAGCAGAACAAAATGAAAAATTAAGCAAGCTGTTCGATCTGATGAAACACCAGTACTCTGAAATCCAACAGACCAAGAACAAAATCAAAGACATAGAAACTTCAAAGTGAAGAAAACAGAATGGAACAAATGGAAGACTTTCTGACTTGGAAGACAGAGCTGTTGACTCCAGACTCTACAAGGAGAAATCAGAAAAAACAAACAAGAAAAATGAAGACACGTTAAGAAGTATGTGAGGCTGTATTAAGAGGAAGAATCTATGATTAATTGGAGTTCCTGAATAGGGTGACACACCTGAGAACATAGAGAGTATTGTTGCTGAGCTGCTGACAGAAAACTTCCCTGAAATTATGAAAGAAGAGAATATAGATATATATCAAACAACACTCAATGTATATCTCAAAAGAAAGGCTCCAAGACATATTATAATCAAGCTTAACAAAATGAAACATAAGCAGAAACTCTTAAAGGCAGTAAGACTCAAAGCAAAGCTAACATTCAGAGGGAAACCCTGTAGGTTTTCCTTGGGTTTCTCAACAGAAACAATGCTGGCACAGAGACAGCAGCATGATACAGTCAAAGCCTTGAAGGAGAAGAACTTCCAACCAAAATTATATATCCTGCAAAACTATCTTTTAAATGTGAAAACGAAATTAAGACATTCACAGATAAAGAGAAATTCAAACTTTATACAAACCAAACCAAAGCTATAAGAATTACTGAAAGAATCTCTTGGCTTAGAAGAACAAAATGACTAACTTTGTATTTTAAATGCTAATACAGGACATATCACCCAGAAACCTACTCAGTGATGGCTCCAAATTCAATAAAAGCTGTAACAGTGAAAGAAATGATTCAGTGATCATATCATGAAAACTATGTCATCATCATATTAAAAAGAGGGATGTACTACAGTTGTTACAGTCCTTCCAGATGGAGAGGAAATGGATAAGATTGGTAGTAATTAAAATTGGTTTTATACATAACTTATTAAGAGGGATCATGGAGCAGCCATAAAGCACAATAAAGATAAAACATATCAAATCAACAAACATAATACGGGAGTCTAAACAACCACAAAACGAATCCCGAAAAATCAACTCACAAAGAGAATGTCCCAGAGCAGATTAATAAGAACAACAGAGAAAACATCAACACAAAAATAAACAAATCACAATGACAGCACTGAACACATACATATCAATCATTACACTGAATGTGAATGGACTGAATGCCCCAGTAAAAACACATCAAGTGACATCCTGGATCAAAAGACACAACCCATCCATATGTTGACTGCAAGAAACTCACCTCATACTTAGAGGTATCAACAAACTGAAAATTAAAGAATGGAAGAATATACATCAAGTGAACAATACACAAAGAAGCGCAGGTGTGGCAACTCTAATCTCATATAAAATAGAGTTTAATGTAAAATCTACCATCATGGACAAGGATGGATACTGTCATGGGTTGAACTGTGTCCCTCAAAACATATGAGTAGCAGTGTGGCTGGGACATGATTCCCTGTATCTTGTGGCTGTCCTCCATTTTATGGTTTCCCTAAACTGTATGTTAAAGGATTAGGGTGGGGCTGTAAATTCCTTCATAGGATTACTTCCCTGCCCTGCTGCAAAGGGAGTTTCCCTGGAGTATGGCTTGCCCCACCCTTAATCCTTTCATCCTATGAGAGACAAAAGGACAGAGAAGCAGGCTGAGAATTGGGAACCTCATTACCATCAAAAAAGCAGCACCAGAAGAAGAGCGCATCCTTCAGACCTGAGGTTCCTGCGCCAAGACGCTCCCTGGACAAAGACTGATGCAATACCAGACTTTCCTCCAGAGCCAGCAAGGGGAAAGCCTTCCCTGGAGCGGACACCCTGAATACGGACTTGCAACCTACCAGACTGTGTAAGAATAAACCTTCCTTTGTTAAAGCCATCCACTCTGTGGTATTTCTGTTAGAGCAGCCCTAGCTGACTAAAACAGATACTATTGCTGAGAGGTTCAATATACAAACAGGACTTAACAATATTAAATATTTATGCACCTAATATTACAGCACCTAAATATATCGAAGAAACACTGTCTCAAAAATGAGACAGTCCCTTCACAATAATAGTGGAAAACTTCAACACGCCACTCTCAATATTGGACAGATGGTCTAGAAAAAAGCTTAGTAAAGACACAGAAGACCTTATTGCCACAATTAACCAACTAGACCTCATCGACATATACAGAACTTTCTATCCGTCAGCGGACAACTACACCTTCTTCTTCAATGATAAAGAATGATGATTTTAGGAAATATCTCATAACCTGGTTTCAATTGGAGGACATTATGCTGAGTGAAAGTGGTCAGCAACAAAAGGACAAATATTGTATGACCCCTATGACAAGAACTTAAAAACAGACTCATGTATAAGACTCCTTGATAGCTGCAAGGGTGGGGAGGGAGGGAGAGCAAAGAGGGGAGGGTTTAGATTAGATAGTTCACAGAAACCCGTTTGGGTGAAATCTGTTGACAGCACACATTAGAAGGCAGATCAATACTAACTAAGCTTCAACATAACATGATTACTCCCCTCATCTTAACCCAATATTGCAAGGACACAGTAGCTGGGGCAGAGGGCCGGGAACCATGCTCTTAGGGGAAATCAAAGACAACTGGCACAACTAGAATTTTACTAAGACAGTCTTCTGCACCCCACATTGTGAGTGACATCTGGGGTCTTAAAAGTTGCCAAGCTGCCATCTGAGAGTACAGCAAATGGTCCCAACAGGAACAGATGATCATCAGGGACTAAAACAACATGGGAAAAAGAGAACTCAGAAGACAGACAGACCCACATGAGTGGGTGACTACATCGACTTTTGACTGGAAGAACTGGATGGTGCCAGCTACCACCAGTGATAGCTGTGGTGGAGCTCACAAAGTTGAGCTTCTCCGGCAACACAAGACTAAAAAGGGGTGCACCCTGAGATCTCCACTAAGAGACCACAACTGATGGTCTGGGGGCCTCAGGGCTCCCCTGGGAGCATGGCCCCTGGCCCTGATGTGGCCCCTGTCCATAAATCATAATGGAGGTCAATGCTTTGGATAGGAATGGATTGGACTTGGTGACACAGAGTGATCATATCATGTGTACACTTTACGGTTCTATGCATCTATATGATGTTGTCCTGCTACCTCTTACTGGAGGCGGGGTAGTGGGTGGAGAGGAGGGGATAGGAGACTGCTGGGATAAGACATGTATGGAGTGGAGAAGAAGAGTGTGCTGTCACTGGGCAGGAAGAGCAGTGGGAGCTGCATGGATGTGGGCATGCAAATTTATATGGGAATGTACATTTTCACTCAATCATAATTAGAAAAAAAAAATGGAACCATACCACTTGATGTTTCCAACTGCAGAGTTGCCAATCCTGTGAGCTTGACAAACTGCATACCTGAAGCCCAGAAAAACAAGAGGTTGTCCCACAATGGGCCTGGATGACAGAGCTATAGGACAGGGCCTGGGGGCCTTCCACTCAGAATCTGGAGAAGAGAGCCATTGCCTAGAGTCTGTGTAAAATGTGATGTGTTCTATAAAACTGCTTGGTGCACTGTGAAATATCTCCTTTCTCCTGTGGTTTCTCCCATTTACAATGAAAATGTATCTGAAAACTTGAGATGTTAGATAATCAGATTATTATCACAACTGTTAAAATTTCAGCACCAACTGTCCCCTCATCTCCTGAGGAACGGCTCTCCCTTATCCTGCTGAAGGCAGCTTATATGCAATCTCACCATCACACATCCAGCAGTGAGCCCATTTCAGCCAGACATCCAAGATAACAAGGCAGAGCAATATCCTCTTAACAACTCCTGACTAGAGTAAATCAACAAGGGCAACCAGCTAGCTATTATTGGGTACACATGCCATTTACCACCTCCAACTTATTAAGTTGGAAGAGTTCTAATCCCTCATACAGAGCTGACCCTAACAACAAGGTAATGGAATTAATACCCATCATCTTTGCCACTCCTAACCCTGACTGGGCTGATATTCAGGTTTTGTGGAATGTACCTCTCACTGGTGATGAAACACTCCTGGCCCTGAGCCAGTGAAGCCAAGAGAGCTTCACTCTGAAAGCCTGAACAATGCTTCCAACCCAGCAATAGCCATCTCAGAGACTGAGCCTAATTAGGGCCTCAACGATGAGAGCCTGCCTCTCCTAAACTGTCATAAAAGGTGTATTTTAGGAGGTCTCCAAAACAGGGTCTCTAAGCAGAAGTTTGGACATGGCATAAGAAGTACAGCAAAAGACCACCGAAGAGCCATCTGACTTCCTGCAAAGAATCTACAGCGCCTACCGTTAAGTATACTGATGGAACCCCCAAGTACCTGAAAATTATAAAATAATAAACATGACTTTTATCTCCCAAAGCACACCAGACATCTGGAAAAAGCTGTAAAAGTTGGACAGAACTCTGGAATGAATCCTGCCTAGCTAGTGGAAACTGCATTCAAGGTATTCTAATAACAGGAAATTCAGGAAGACCCACCCTGCCACCATATTCTTGGAGGCAATGTACAGTAACGGACACAAAGGTGCCCAATAGGGATCCTGAGGATGATGAGCCCTGATCAAGAAGGCTGAAGAGGCCAAGGCTACAGTAGAAATTAACTACCAACATTATAAATGACTCATACCCCAGGAGCCTCAGGTATAGTTAAGAGGGGAGGAACAAATGGTGGATTTCCTAGCATGCACTGGGGCCATACATTTGGTCCTCAATAATCTCCTTTGATGACTGACTACTCGTCAGTCCTGGTGACAAAAATAACGGGGCAACTGAAACCTAGGTTTTTCCTACAGCCTCTTGCCTATCAGATTGGAGAAAAGCAGATGATTTACTGGTTTCTGTATATACTAGACTGTCCTGTCTCACTATTAGAAAGAGACTTACTGCCTAAGCTTAATGCCCAGATCACCTTCTCCTCTGAGGAGAAGAGCCTCCCAACGTAAGTACCTCATGAAAATGCCTGACAGCAACTGATCCAGCATCTGGAGGGAGAGCCTGAATGGCTGAGAAAAATCAGTGATCAGAAAGTGAGCAAATTCCTGGAGATCACAGTCATTAGGAAAAGTTGAGAAGATGAACCATACTTTAAAGAGACAAATCTCCAAGCTATGTCAACAGACTCATTTACATTGGATCACGTCTTGCCCACTGTCTTGTTTAAAATCCAGGTAGCCCCAAGAAGCAGGCTCAAATTCAGCCCCTATAGAATTGTGCATTGGAGACCGTTCCAGGCTGCCTAAGTACAGCTTTCCCCACAGGCAGAAAATGACCTTAAAGTTCAGAAGTTACCAGTTTTCTCTTCCTAGGTCTTCACTCTTCCCTCAGATAAAAATATGGAGAGAGGGGCCTGAAACAGAGCTCGAAGAGGAGTGGACTGGCCTGTGGAAAATCCTTCTGACCACCCCGACTGCTGTGAAATTGGCCAGAATAAAGGCCTGGACACATCGTAGTTGGGTGATACAGACATAACAGATCTCAACCACAAACGGTGGACCGCTACTCCCAGAAGAGAAACCAGGCCGGAATCCTGTCTCTCTTCCCTAGATTCAACTTATATGAGCTTACATGAAATGTACGTTTCTGATGTCTGTCCAGTGGGAGGTACTTACCTTAAACAAATGTGACTGGTGTTTGCCCCCATCTTGAGTTGATTAGAAATTTTACCTTGTTCAAACATGTTCAAAAGAACACCACTTGTGGGGCTGATGGTGGATGTGAGAGCCTGACAAAGGTCATTAAGACTATTAAGTTACATCCCAAACGGACAAACGGGTCTGCATTCCTCTCCCTATCTCATCCTCTCCCAATCCTGGAGAATAAAGAGTTGACTGAGACCTCAAAAGGAGATAAAAATTTTTGGATGATTTACTCTGCTGGATTATCCTGTTACAAACATTTGAGTCTACATTGTTTTAATTATCCTGGGACAAACATTTGAGTCTGCTTTGATTATCCTATGACAAACTTTAAGTCTACCCTGTTTGATTTTCCTTGACAAACTTCTGGACAATTCATACTGTTAGACGAAATGAAACCTTAAACCCTTAAAATGTCATGACAGTTTACTCTGTTTGCTCATCCTGTAACAAACTATCAGACAACTCAGACTGTTTGTTAGAAGTAATGGAACCTTATGATGTAATGAAGTCTTGTGACTCACAGCTATTGTTCTGTGATAAACCCCCTGCCCTTTGAATTCTGGCTATAAAAACACCTGGAAATGTAACCGAAGCAGAACAGTTAATTAGCCACTGTCTTCCAAGTTGCTGCAGGAATCTATGCTGTGTCTGTGCATTTTCAGTTACAGTGACAGGTGGACAAACCTGACTTTCAATGCAGAAACAAGGGACCAATTAAGAAAAAGGACAGAGAGATGTTCTTGATCCAGCTTAAGACTGTCACCCCATCCAGCTTAAGACTGTCACCCCTAGGTGAAAACTGTGTCAAAATTTTCAGAGTGCCTATGCTAACAGACACACTAAGTTACCTAAAAGACAGTGTTTGTTATGTGGAAACAGGGCCTTTTCATACATCCCTACAAATGCTACAGGGGGACCTTGCTCCTTGGGAAGGCTCACCCCAATCCTGCCCTAGATTAAAGATACCTAACCTAATCATACCATAACTATAAGAGACTAACCTTCCCAAAGACTGCCATAGTGACATACATCATTCAGTCTGGCTGAATATGTATCCTTGTCCTTTTCGTCATGGCAATAGGTTTAACAGACTACCCTGTGCCATGTTTAAGGCCTTAAATGCTACCTCACAGGCCATTAGCGCTTCAGGCACTGAAATGGGACAAATCAGAAAGGCAGTTTTGGAAAGTGAAGCAGCTATAGACTCCCCAGACATAATCATGGATATAAAAATCTTAAGCAGATATGTTGCTTTAACTTGTCTGATAGTTCCCAACTGGTAGAAAACAAACTTAAAATGGTAAAAGACACTATAAATAACATCAAACAACAGGAAGGTTTCTTTGGGTCAGAGTTTGAGAAGTTATTCTCATGGCTCCCCAACCTAGGCTGGCTGCGCATACTAAACGCTAATCAGAATCATTATTATTGTGGATTGTTTGTTGCTATATACAATGTGTGCCCTGCCTCATGACTAACTGTATCACATGCTGTACAGGACTAGCCCAAATCCAAGATTTGATCCTAGAGTAAATGCTATAAATCAAAGCAGCTAGTTTCATTTAAAAGCATATTTCATAGACATGAAATTGATTGAGATTGGGGAATGTTAGGAGCTGGGACTGGACCAAGGTCATCTAGACTGCTAAACTAAATTCTATTCCCTGTCCCAGCTGATCTACAGACTTACACTCCTTTGTCTCCAAGGTAGTAAATCAACCTTCAGGGAGGTAATGAATTTACACTGTTTGATAAAGATGAGACTCCCTGTTCTATCCTGTGCCAAGGTTTAACACTGTCCAGATGCAAATCCATTTGTAACTGAGCTATAAAAGCTGCTAGAATTGTAACTCAAGTGGGACAGTTTTTGGAGAACTTATTTTCACTGTCTCCCCAGCCTCCATGCTTGTCTGCTAATAAAACATTGAACTTTTTTCCTGTCTCTGAATTTTGGCTATCAGTGACAGGCATAACGAACTTGCTTTAGTTACACAACATTATGAAATGACCCAGCAATTTCACTTCCAAGTACATACCTAAAGAACTAGAAACATGTCCATTCAAAAACTTGTATGCAAATGTTCAAAGCAGTATTGCTCAAAACTGCCAGAAGGTAGAAACAACCTAATGGCCAAGAAAATTAAAAATGTGGTACTTCTAAACAATGGAACATTAATACACAATAAAAAGGAATAAAGTAGTGATGCACACTGCCCTAGCATGGGTGAACCTTGGAAACATGTTAAGTGGAAGTGTAAGGTCCTGAGTGCGAACACCACCCCAAGTCACTCACAAGAGACGGTTCTTGATGCAAACAGCAAGAGGTTTTTATTCCAGCGCGCTGGGGCTCAAGAGGGAATGAGGCCCAGTGTGCTGGAATAAAAACCTCTTGCTATTTGCATCAAGAACCGTCTCTTGTGAGTGACTTGGGGTGGCATTCGCACTCAGGACCTTACATTTTGGGGGCTCGTCCGGGATGAGACGACCACCCCTCACTCTCAAAGACTAACTTGGAGGTAAGAATAAAAGGCCTAACCTCTGTCTTGTCTCTATATGTTGTTCGCTCAGTTCTGAAATTTGGTGTGCGCCCTTTCGGTTTGGCGACCGTTTCTGACTCCGTGAGGAATCAGAAACAGTATCTTGCAAACGTGCGGGGAAAAGATACAGGTTGCTGTCCTGAGGGATGCCTCAGGAGGAACGGGGGACCAGGGATGCCTGGTGGGCCCCCTCTGTATTTTGGTATTTCAGTAATTTTGGTATTTTGGTAATGGTACTGTTTTTGTCTTGTTTTGTCTTTGTTTCATTGAGTATGGAAACTTGATGCGTCCGTAGTCTGGTTCTGTTTTTTTGTCTCGTTTTATCTTTGTTTTGTTGAGTGTGTGGCTGACAATGGGACAGACGGTGACTACCCCCCTTACTTTCACACTTGACTATTGGACTGAGGTACAGGAGAGAGCTCATAATCTGTCTGTTAAGATTAGGAAGAAGCCCTGGAGAATTTTTTGCGCCTCAGAGTGGCCCACCTTCAGTGTGGGATGGCCCCCCAAAGGATCTTTCAATCTTTCTTTGATTCTAAAAGTTAAATCAGTTATTTTCCAGGGGAGACCCAGAGGACATCCAGACCAGCAATCATACATCACCGTATGGCAAGATCTGGTTCAGAACCCCCCCTCTTGGGTGAAACCCTGGATGCCAGAGCAAATACGGATCATGGTGGCCCGTCCACCCCCAAAAGGAGAGACAGCTGACCAAAAGCCCAAACCTTCGGTTTTCCCTGAAACCCAGGATCCCTCACTTCTTGATGACCCCCTACCCTACCCCCCCACCACCATTCCAACTGAGCCCCCGATAGAGGCCACAGCAGAGGCACCCCCACAAGGTCAGGGACCTGCACGAGGGACCAGAAGCCGAAGGGCAGTCACTCCCGACACCACAGTGGCCCTGCCCTTGCGAGCATATGGACCTCCTGTCCCCGGTTCTGAAGACGGGGGTCCCCCTTACCAGCCCCTCCAATACTGGCCCTTTTCCTCCACCGACCTATATAACTGGAAAACTAATCACCCCTCTTTCTCTGATGACCCTCAGAAGCTCACCAGCTTAGTGGAATCTCTGATGTTTTCCCACCAGCCCACGTGGGATGATTGCCAGCAGCTTCTGCAGGTGCTTTTCACCACTAAGGAGCGATAAAGGATTTTATTAGAAGCTAGAAAGAACGTGCCAGGAACTGATGGACGACCTACGCAACTCCCTAACGAGATTGACCAAGAGTTTCCCCTGACAAGACCACTTTGGGACTTCAACACTCCTGAAGGTAGGGAGCGGCTAACCGTCTATCGCCAGGCTCTCGTGGCAGGTCTCCGAGGGGCTGCACGTCGCCGCACCAATTTGGCCAAGGTAAGAGAAGTGACCCAGGGACCGACCAAGGCCCCGTCAGTATTTTTAGAAAGAATAATAGATGCTTTCTGGCGATATACACCCTTTGACCCCACCTCGGAAGGCCAAAGGGCCTCAGTAGCATTAGCCTTCATTGGGCAAGCAGCCCCTGATATAAAGCGAAAGTTGCAAAGATTGGAGGGCCTGCAAGTCTTATCCCTCCAGGACCTAGTGAAAGAGGCAGAGAAGGTGTTTTACAAAAGAGAAACTGAGGAAGAGAAGGAGCAGAGGAAGGAAAGGGAAAGGGAAGAAAGAGAGGAAAAACGTGACAGAAAGCGAGAGAAAATCTTATGTAAAATCTTGGCCGCAGTGGTTCAGGAAAAGGAAGGAACTCAGTCCACAAGTAGGCAGAGAACAGATAGAGCAGGACACCTGGGCAACCGTCCCCCTTTAAACAAAGACCAGTGTGCCTATTGCAAAGGGAAGGGACATTGGGTCAGAGACTGTCCCAAAAAGCCGAAACAACCCCCACCTAAAATATTAGCCCTCGATGAAGACTGGGGGGACGGGGCTCAGAACCCTCCCCGAGCCCAGGGTAACCTTGAAGGTGGAGGGGAAACCTGTAGAATTTCTGGTTGACACAGGAGCCCAACATTCGGTTCTAACCCACCCGCTGGGAGGAGTAAAACAAGGAAAAAAAACCTGGGTAATAGGAGCCACTGGACAACGCCAATACTCTTGGACTACCCGAAGGACAGTCGACTTGGGAGTGGGCCAGGTATCCCATTCCTTTATAATCATTCCTGAATGCCCATGCCCTCTGTTAGGACGGGAACTCCTGACAAAAGTGGGGGCCCAAATCAGTTTCTCCCCCGATGGCCCCCAAATAACCGATAAAGACTCCGCCCCACTGAGCATTTTAACAGTACAGCTAAAAGATGAATATAGAATTTATAGCCCCCCTCAACATTCGGAAACCCCTGAGGACTGGCTGAAAGCTTTTCCTCAAGCATGGGCAGAGACGGCAGGCATGGGACTAGCCAAATTACAACCCCCCGTGGTAGTAGAACTAAAGGCTTCAGCCACCCCGGTGGTAGTCCGTCAGTACCCCATGAGTCTGGAGGCCAGAGAAGGAATAAAGCCTCACATTCAGAGGCTCTTGAATCTTGGAATCCTGATAAGGTGCCAGTCACCTTGGAACACCCCCTTACTCCCTGTAAAGAAACCAGGCACCGGTGACTACCGCCCCGTACAAGATTTCTGTGAGGTCAATAAGAGAGTACAGGACATCCACCCCACTGTGCCTAACCCCTACAACTTACTCAGCTCGCTACCACCTAGTCATGTCTGGTATACAGTTCTAGACTTGAAAGATGCTTTCTTCTGCCTACGCCTACATCCAACCAGCCAGCCGATGTTTGCTTTTGAGTGGAAAGACCCGCAGGATGGAACCACCGGACAGCTAACGTGGACCCGTCTACCGCAGGGGTTCAAGAATTCCCCTACCATCTTCGATGAGGCCCTCTATCAAGATTTAACACCATTCTGTGCCTCGCACCCCCAGGTAACCCTTTTACAGTATGTTGATGACCTCCTCATCGCCGGGGCATCAGAGGCCGAGTGCCGGGAGGCCACAATGGCCCTATTGACTGAACTCTCCCGATTGGGGTACCGAGCCTCAGCAAAGAAAGCCCAACTGTGTTGACAAGAAGTGACCTACTTGGGGTATATCCTAAAAGACGGAAAGAGGTGGCTCACCGAGGCCCGCAAAATGACTGTGACTCAGATACCTGTACCTTCCACCCACCGTCAAGTATGTGAATTTTTGGGCACAGCTGGATTCTGCCGACTCTGGATCCCCAGGTATGCCTCTTTGGCGACACCCCTTTATCCACTAACTAAAACCTCGACCCCCTTTGCATGGGGTCCGGAACAGCAAGAGGCCTTCAATACTATTAAGCAGGCCTTACTGACAGTGCCGGCTCTGGCTCTGCCAGATGTGACTAAACCATTTACTCTGTTTGTAGATGAACACAAGGGGGTGGCGCGGGGCATTTTAACTCAGCTGTTAGGCCCATGGAAGCGGCCCGTAGCGTACCTGTCAAAAAAATTAGATCCGGTAGCAAGCAGGTGGCCAACATGCCTCCGAGCTATTGCAGCCTCCCTCGTAAAAGACGCAGACAAATTAACTCTAGGTCAAAAATTAACAGTCATAGCCCCCCATACATTAGAAAGTATTATCAGGCAACCCCCAGAGCGCTGATGTCAAATGCCCGAATGACTCACTATCAAAGTTTACTGCTAAATCGGGACCGAATTGAGTTTGGAACCCCTGTAACACTAAACCCTGCCACCCTGCTGCCGGACATCTCAACTGAAGTGACTCATTCATGCCAGGAAATACTGGCCGAAGAAACAGGAACACGACGAGATCTGAGAGACCAGCCACTGAAGGGAAATCCTCTCCTAACGTGGTACACTGATGGAAGCAGCTATATAGTTGAAGGTAAGCGGGTGGCAGGGGCTGCAGTGGTCGACAACTCCACCATCATCTGGGCTAGCTGCCTCCCAGAAGGAACTTCGGCCCAACGGGCCGAACTCATCGCCCTGACACAGGCTTTAAAATTGGCAGAGAAAAAGAGGCTCAATCTCTACACTGATAGCCGCTACGCCTTTGCCACTGCCCATGTACACGGGGCCATCTATCAACAGTGTGGTTTACTAACCTCGGCTGGGAAGGATATCAAAAACAAACAAGAAATTTTAGAACTGTTAACAGCCATACATTTACCAGTGGAGCTGGCCATCATACACTGTCCAGGACATCAGAAAAATAACTCTACCATAGCGAAGGGAAACCAAAGAGCAGACATCGCAGCAAAACAGGCGGCTCAAGGGACTTGCATCCTACATCTCCTACCCTCCTTCAGCTCCACTCAAGCCTGCAGCAAATCCTTCAAATACACCGAGAAAGACCTCAACCACATGAAACAAATGAGATTCACCCTCAAAACCTCAGAAGGAACCCACCAGACAGAAGATGGCAAAAACATCCTACCCCATAAAGAAGCTACAGTGTACCTAAAACAACTACACCTCCTAACCCATCTGGGGAAAGAAAACCTGACCAAGTTAGTAAAGAAGTCTCCTTACTACATAATTGGACTCAATAATCTAACTTCAAAAACAGTACAAGACTGTGTCCCTTGCCAGCTTGTAAACGTACCCAAAACCCAAAGAGGCAGCGGGAAGAGATTGCGAGGAGACCGCCCGGGAACCTATTGGGAAATTGACTTCACCGAAATAAAACCCACTAAATATAGTTTCAAATATTTATTAGTCTTTGTAGATACTTTTTCAGGATGGACTGAAGCCTTCCCTACAAAGAAAGAAACTGCCCTGGTAGTAGTGAAGAAGATCTTAGAAGAAATTTTCCCTAGATTTGGTACACCCAAGGTAATCGGGTCGGATAATGGACCTGCTTTTGTTGCCCAGGTAAGTCAGGATCTGGCCAAGATTTTGGGGACAAATTGGAAATTACATTGTGCATATCGTCCCCAAAGCTCAGGACAGGTAGAAAGAATGAATAGAACAATAAAGGAGAGCCTGACTAAATGAACCATTGAGACTGGCATAAAAGATTGGTTAGCCCTCCTTCCTGCAGCCCTATTCTGGGTTAGAAATACTCCTGGCCGGTTCAGCCTAACCCCCTTTAAAATTATGTTTGGAGCCCCAACCCCTGTATCTTCCGCTCACCTGCATGGTTCCTTAGAGTGTATTACTAACACCCCTTTACTTGAAATGTTGTGAGCCCTTGAAGCCGTGCAGAAAGAAGTTTGGGAACCTCTGCGAGAAATCTATACTCCGGGAGAGTCAGCAGTCCCACACCTGTTCCAAATAGGAGACTCTGTCTACATCAGAAGACATCAAAGCAAGAATCTTGAACCTCGGTGGAAGGGACCCTATGTAGTACTTTTAACCACCCCAACTGCTGTTAAGGTAGATGGTATTTCCGCTTGGATTCATGCATCTCATGTTAAAATAGCCCCTCCACCAGGACAGGAGTGGAAAATAGAGAAGACTGATGACCCCCTTAAGCTTCGCATCAGCTGTGTGGCTACCAGTAACTAGCTCTCTCCTCGAGGCCAACCCCCATGCTCCCCAGCAACTTACTTGGATAATTATAGACCTGGACACGGGTACCACTATCAACAGTACCAGTCACCAAGCCCCATCTGGCACCTGGTGGCCTGATCTATATTTCTGCCTACGGCAGATCAACCCTTCAGCAAAAAGCACTCCCCCCAACCTGGTGCGTAGCTATGGATTTTACAGCTGCCCCGTGAATAATAAGGGTAGACACTGCAGGGTAGCAGGAAATTATTACTGTGGTAGTTGGAGTTGTGTCACTTCGAATGATGGGGACTGGAAATGGGGTGTAGGTGACCGGGACCTTTTAAATTTTTCTTTTGTGAATCCAGGGCCCGGTAAACACATAACTATGGAACTATACAGAGACAAGCCATGCTCTCAGAAAGATTTAGATTACGTAAAAATCCAGTTTACAGAGACAGGAAAAACTGACACCTTAAAATGGATAAATGGTTTGATTTGGGGTGTAGTGTTCTGGAAATACGGGGGGGGTAGGGTCCAGTCTCCACATTCGCCTCAAAATAGAAAGTCCCCTAGCCCAGTCGGTAGGCCCGAACAGGGTGTTATCTGGACAAAAACCCCTCCCAGCTCTAACTCAACCAAAACCCTTTAATCTCTCATCCTCTAGTATCCCAATAACCCCTACAACTACCCCAACCTCCACCAACACCGAGCAGAGATTGCTGAATTTAGTACAGGGAGCTTTCAGTGTACTTAACACCTCTAACCCTAGCATTACTAAATCATGCTGGCTGTGCCTGGCTTCCAGGTCTCCCTATTATGAAGGGGTGGCATTTTCAGGAAACTTCAATAATACTACTTCCCACAGCTTATGCACCTGGGGAACCCAGAATAAACTAACCCTTACCGAAGTGACAGGAAAAGGAATTTGTTTAGGAAACATCCCTACTAGTAGAAAACACATGTGTAACCAGACGTTAGCTAGCCCTCACACTTCTACCACCTATTATCTTGTACTTCCACTGGAAGGCTGGTGGGCCTGTAGCACCGGAATTACTCCTTGTGTTGCTACCTCAGTTTTTAATAGTTCTAGAGACTTTTGTATATTAGTTCAGCTGGTACCCAGGGTCATCTACCACGACTCAAAGTCATTCGAAGATCAATTTGATTCCAAAATACATAGAACTCGGAGAGAACCAGTATCTATGACCCTGGCAGTATTACTGGGATTGGGAGTAGTGGCCGGAGTAGGGACCGGAACTACCGCCCTAATCCAAGGACCTCTTCACTATGAAAAGCTGAGCGCAGCGATGGATGAGGACTTAAAAGCAATAGAAAACTCAATCACTAAATTGGAAGAATCCTTAACATCACTATCGGAAGTAGTCCTGCAAAATAGGAGAGGGCTAGATTTATTATTCCTAAAGGATGGGGAGCTCTGTGCAGCCATAAAAGAAGAATGCTGTTTCTATGTTGACCATTCAGGAATAATCAGGGACTCAATGACCAAACTGAGAAAAAGATTAGACAAGAGACAAAGAGATCGCGAGGCCCAAAGGGGTGGTTTGAAAATTGGTTCTCCAGGTCCCCCTGGCTGACCACCCTAATGTCCTCCCTTATAGGCCCCCTGCTAATACTGCTATTACTTCTGACACTGGGACCCTGCATTCTCAACAGACTAGTAACATTCATTAGAGAAAGAGTCAGCGCAGTACAGATTTTATTACTCAGACAACAATATCAGGCCCTACAACAACATCCTGATTATAGAGACACAGATATCTGAGTTTTCTATGATTAGAAAACATTTACAAATAGGAAAAGTGGGGAATGTGAGAGGGATCATTCATACCAAAGAGCAGGACAATATAGGACCAACCCCCCCCCCCCCCAGAGTTCCAGGAACTTACCCAAAAAGGCTGGTTTCGGGAATAACAAGAAGGAACTTACCCAAAAAGGCTAGTTTCAGAAATACCAGGAAGTAAATGCACCTGAAATATCCGCCCTAGCCCCGAGCCCTGAGCTAATACAAACCACAAAATTGCCCCACTCGGAACCTTTCCCCAACCCCACCTCCCCCAGGAATGTAAGACCCTGCCTTTATATACTCTGTAATTCTCTTGTTCGGGGCTCATTCCCTCTACTCTGACAAGAGTATGGATTGAGCCCCAGCACACTGGAATAAAAACCTCTTGCTGTTTGCATCAAGAACCGTCTCTTGTGAGTGACTTGGGGTGGCGTTCGCACTCAGGACCTTACAGAAGAAACTGAAACTGGAGGCTAAAAAGCTTCCATGTGAGGGGTGCTTGTTGAGATCCAGGGCCTGAGATTCTCAGATCACCCCCAATTCACAAGGAAAGACATGACCTCATGTTCCACAAGCCCCAGGCAATGACACTAGGGTGGGTCCCAAGGGTGAAACTGTAGGCAATCAACGACTCCTTTTGCTTTTATAACTGAACTCTTCACTAACCATAAAGGAACTAAGCAAGGTGGGTGGAAGGCAGGGAAGTAACTTGCATTTGAGCATTCTTTCAGAATGCTTGCCAGATGAGTCTAGCATCAATTTATTATCCTTGATACCTGTGATGACCTGTTGAGATTGCAAAGCAGACAACCTCCAACCAGCCAATCTACCACCCAGTTGACTACCCCCCTCCTCCCCACCCCCCCAGCCCCCCCCCCGCCACAGACCACCAACTTCCCACACTATTCCTTGCATCTACATGTGGTCTTTCCCTTTAAACACTGAGATCTTGCCTGACAAATTCAGACAGGCTGAGGACCCAAATTCCCCCATCCCTTACATGACGGCATGTAACAAACCTCTTCGGCATTTACTTTACCCATCTCATTACTGGCTTTCACAGCAGGTGGCCTAGACTCATGTTTTAACAGTAACAAATCTAGTTACAAAAGACCACATGTTAGATGATTTCATTCATATGAAAAGTCTAGAATAGGTCAATATCGAGGGAAAGTAGATTACTGGTGAGAGAACTCTGTCCTTGGATTTCAGAGAGGCTTTAACATAAGCCATAACCCCAAAACAGCCCACAGAAATTTGAACCAGAAAACAAAACTTTTACGCCTGCCACCTCTACCCTTCTAAGCAAAACTTTTCCCTTATCAAAGACCATAAACAAACCTTAGTCCTCCTTCTCATTTTCCTTAGGAAACCATAAAAACCCCTCACCCCACACTACTTCATTGGAACTTTAAAACCATAAAGAAGTTGCTCCACTGGCATGGGAGGAGCTGACTCACCTTCTGGTTCCAACTACATGTACTCTCTGTCTCTGTCTCTGTCTCTGTCTCTGTCTCTGTCTCTGTCTCTGTCTCTGTCTCTGTCTCTCTCTCTGAGTGGGCTTAGCCACCTTTGGTTCAGTGCCTTCTCTTTTTCTCTTTGAGCATGATGAGGCATGCTCAGCTAAGAACCCATTCTCTATCTCTTCAAGGGCGCTAAATCAACCATCAGTTCAGACCACACTCTCTTTCTCTTCAAATAAACTTCAGTGGACCCTCGGATTGGTGTGTCTCTGCCTCTGTTTCGCACCATTCGCTCCCCAACAGTGGTTGCCTGAGCTTGAGGGTGGGGGAAGTGTGAGGGGGCACATAGTGAATGCTATGCTATAAGGTTCCTTTGTGAAGACTAAAATAACATATAACTGATTGTGGTGATGGCTGTATAGCTTGGTGAATATCAAAGAATCCCTAAATCATACACTTTAAATGCATGAATTGTAGTATGTGAATTACATCTCAATAAAGCTGTTACAAAAAAAAAAAAAAAGCAAACCTTACAGAGACTGTGGTAGACACCAAAAATGAAGCATCAGAATAAGAAAAAACCCTCGCTGGCAACTTTACACTACTTTTTTGCCATTTCAAATCTGTAATTATGTAACAAGTTTCACATATGCAAAATTCCTAGCATGAGAAAGTTTTCAGCATGAGCCATAGCTCCTTGGAGCTAACAAAGACTTGCTATGCTCTTCTGTAAAGTTTTTCTAAAATGTACCAAGAGTCTCAAACTTACAGTGCATTCTTATTGAAGGATTCCAAATAAAACTAGTTTAATTAAAATGCACTTTACCCTACTTTTTACAGAGACAAATTCAGCTAAAAATAACAGCTTACACATTAAGCCAAGTTTCATGCTAGGTCTTTTGCATGTTATGTCATTTTTACTATTACGACAACCACGAAAGATTTTAGAGAAGGAAATCTGTATCTGGGAGTAAACAGTATGCCCAAGGTCACCCAGCCAAGGTCAGTGGATGAAGCTAAGGCTTCACTTTTAAGTTCAGTGATCTTTATTTATCTTTGACCACACTTATTAAAGAAATATTTACTGACATCTAGTGACACATAACATGAAGGAAAAAAGTTCTTTTCCACAAAGAGGTGAGAAAGCTTAGCAAAGAATATTAAGCATCAGGGCTGAAAGAAGCCTGGGAGAAAGTATCCACGCTTGACAAGGAATCCTGATGGTGCAGTGGTTGTGTTGAAATGAGGTATAAGTGACAGGCTTTGAGGACGGGCACAGTAAAAATTCAAGGTATTAAAGAAAGCCCCAGGAAACAACTTAGTAGCAGAAAATACCATAGAATAATCTCACCTTTGTCTTACAAAACATTTGTCACAAGACAAGCCTAGGGACAGCTTTGCAAATGACCCCTAGACCTTGACCACAGACAGCCTGCAAGTGACCCCTAGACCTTGACCACATTTTACAACTAACAGGAATTCCAGGTGGCCTTAACCAACCAATGTAAAGGTCAGTTCCCCCTCCCTGTTTTGTAATCTCACGACTTAAATACTGGGTGCTGAGGAAGCTCGTTGTCGCCCCCTGCTCTGTGTAGTTTGGGGTGCATCCCTGGTGCACCAGTATTTTTCCTATTGGGCATATTTTTAAATAAAATTTAACCTTTAAAGTAACAGCATCACATCTTGAAAATCACAGATTCTAACAGCTGCTAACCAAAAAGCTGGCAGTTCGAAATTACCAACTGCTCTTTGGGAATAAGATGTGGCACTCTACTTCTATAAAGATTACAGCTTTGAAAACCACACAGCAGTACTTCTACTCTGCCCTATACGGCTGCTATGAGTCAGAACTACTTAGACAACAACAGGTCTATCTAAGCTGTCTGTGGTGGTCAGGATTATGTCAACTTGGCTACTACCTATTTGGCTGCTGTATTAAGTGGCAGGGCGGGGTTTGTGGTGGCTCCCTGCCCCTCGGCTCTCATCTCGTGACCCTGGACTACGGCTGCTGATCGCTCACGTGGCCAGGAGCTCCTGCTCTCTGGTTCCAGAATCTGGTTCCGGGACTTGAGCTAGCAGCTGTTGGGCTCATCAGTCCTTACAGTTGGCACTTGAGAGTCCTGCTCCCCGACCTGCCAATCCTGCACTCGCCAGCCTCTGCCCAGTCCTCCTCCCTGACCTGCCGATCCTGGGTTCGCCAGCCTCTGTCACTTCGTCTCACCACCAGCTTGGGATCCACCGACCTCCAGCTTCTGTCGCTTTGTCTCGCCACCAGCTTGGGATCCACTGACCTACACAACCGGTGATCTGCAACTCTGGTCTCTGGCTTGCTGACCTTGGGTTCCTCAGCTTCTGTGGACACGTGAGGCTTGTGCCAGAGCTTGGGACATTCAGCTTCTGTGATTACGTGAGCTGTTTCCTATATTTGTATCTATCTATCTGTCTATATATATATATTATAAATCTTTCCTTGTACCGACACGTGTTACTGGTTTTGCTTCCCTAGAAAACCCAGCCTAAGACACTGTCCAAACCCCTCTTAGGATCACCTACCCACCCCACCCCATCCCAATCAATTCAGAAAACCTGGCTGCAAGCCATATGTCCCACCAGGAACCAGGGAACAAGAGAACCATGTCTTAAGTCTGGGCTCCATGCCCAACTGTGTTCACTATTCCACCAAGTCTGTTTTTATTTAGACATTGGGGGGAAGGGAATCAACAAGGGAAAACTACAAGCACATTATTTTAAACTGCCCAAATGATCTTTTCAAGTCATTAATCTTTTAAAAACTGATTTACCCTCAGGAGTCAAGATGGCAGACTAAGCACACATCTCCTCATATTCCTCTGGAAACCAAGACCAGAACTGATAATCAGTGGAGCCTTCTGGTCACCTAGTGAGCCCCCAGGACACAGCACAGGTCTGTTAATTTGGACTTCATACCACTGAGCGAAAAACCTCCTCTGTTTCGCTGACTCCCGCTCCCGGCTAGCCCTGGCTCTCACGGACTGAAGGTAAATGCACCATTTTCACTTTTTTTCCCTCCATCTTAGCCAGTGGGCAGAGCTGGGTCATGCCTAGCGGCTAGACTCAGACGCACTACTGGGGGGATACATAGGTGAAATTCCCATATTTTGAGAGCCAGGCTTAGGACTCTGTACACCTAGCCAATTTGGGCCTGTCTTTTGATCACTGTCACAGCGTAGTTTGTACAGGACCACAGTGCCAGTGTGCAGGATGCCATGTTGCATATGGAGACTTTAGCGGGACCTAATTCTTAGCCTGGGAGCCAGCGCCTGCAAACAGGACAGTGCTTCTGACAGAAAAGCAGTAGTTTACACAGTGTCACCTACGGTGGGGGCCTGGCAACAGAGGTGGAGGGCTCATTACCTCTTGGCACCTTTAGCCCCTCTATTTACCGACCGTGTGGAGCACACCATCTTAGTTACAGTGTCCACAGTATGACCTATTTCTTAGCTTGGAAGCCAGAGCGTGCCCACAGGAGAGCACTTTTCTACCAGAAAAGCAGTAGTTTACACCGTGTTGCCTAAGGCTGGGCCCTGTCAGCAGAGGCCAACAGGGCAGTAGCACTGCTGTACTTTGAACTAGTTTGTATCATCTGGGGTTGGATATAGAGGTACTTACTTTGCCAGCTGGGAAGAGAAACCTCTATACCTGAAAACGTGACTGACTGGGGAAGTGCTCAGATACCATTTGTTTCACATTTTAAGACAGCCTAGAGAATCTGCAGTCTATCCTCACCGTATCTCTCCCAGCCTCTACTTACTCATATGAAAGCCAAAAAGCAAGAGCCACTTGTGGCAAACAAGAAATCACCCATGGCTTCAGAAGGCTCCCAAACAAAACAACCAAGGAGTTTTCCAGATGAAGAAACTTTTCGGAAACCATCAGAAGGTGAATACAAAATGATTATATACAGAGCCCTTCTAGACCTTATACAAAATGCAGCAGAAGAAAAGGAAAAACTAAGCAAGCTGTTCTATCTGATGGAACACCAGTACTCTGAAATTTAACAGATCACGAACAAAATCAAAGACATAGAAACTTCCATTCAAAGCCAAGAAAACAAAATGGAACAAACAGAAAACTGATTCACCTTCAAGCACTCTAAAGTCTTACCCTCCTATCCTGAATAAAAATTTTACTTCCATGCAATATAATATACTGCCAACTACAGTACACTCCAGGGCTTCAAATCCGTTCATCCTGTGAAGGTTAGCTACGGAACCCGATCTCTGCCACAAACACTAACTTATTTTACTCTGGAATCTAACATTTTCTAGGGATAACAAAGGTAGTGGTCTGTATTATAGAACACACACACAGTACTGGGTAAGATTACCAAGGGAACCTGATCTGCAACATATCCACAGTTCTCCCTGGCTGTTTATGATGCAGATATGGCTTCTTCCTGGCAGCTGTCGTGCAAATAGAACAGTTCCTCCTGGTAGTTGTAAGGAAGCTACAGTGGCCCGATCGGAAGCCAAATTACTACCTCCCACTCCCATCCATGACATCACCCCCTGCTTCTGTCTGACAAGGCCCGTCACCCACAAAGGCCTCTGTGAGCAAACCTACAAGCCTATGTGATGGCGGGTGGACGCATCTCACCCCTAACATAGTTTTGGCCGTACTCTCCCTGATGATATTTTGCATCCTAATTAAATCTTCCTCAAAAATACCCCCTCATCTCCCAGCATAAGGATTAAGGAAGATGCCTTCTAAGAATGCACAGCCCGGGAACGCCCAGCCCAGGAATGCCAAGGCCAGCCTAGCCCTACTGGCTTCCCCCAATTGCACATCCCTCTCCACATGTGAAATGCAAGATTGCAGGAAGGCCCTGGGAAGCTCCCCAAGGACAACCCCCGACACAGTCTTTCCACTCCCTGCACCTCTTGACCTTGAAGCATAGATAGAGCTGATTAAGCTCATTTTCACTGTTGATTATAATCACAACATACTTGTCTCGGGCCATTACCTAGAAGGTCCTAATGATTAACATGTAAAGAGACCACTTGTCTCAGGCCATTATCCAGTAGGCCCCAATAATCAACATGAAAAAAGGCCACAAAGTATCAGTTCTTTGTTAGTCAACAGCTTCTGTGGTCAAGGGGGCAGGGTGAAATCATGTCACTGATCATATTAAAAAAGAAAAGACAGGCTGCTGATCTCCAGATTCCTGGTTGTCTGTGTCTCATCATTTCTTCTTCGCCAAAGCCACCCATCCCTTCATGATCCCAGACCCTGCCGAGGCTGGCCCCCAGCATCTGCCTATTAAAAGCACCCCAAAAATCTATGTGAGGTCTTTTTCCACTCATGGAGACTCATCCATTCCTCTCTGGAACTTACTTTCTCTTAACAAACTTTCTGTTACTTGCTACTAAAAAGGATGTATCCTTGTGCTTTGAGGGAGGGGGATCCAAGTTTGCCACCCTTAGTTTGATCTCCGGAACCCAAATCAGGCCACTCAGGGTCTAATCAGCTCTGCACAACCTCGACAATTCTGTCCTACTGATAATTTGGATTTTCATTCTAACCTACCGAATCAGTATCGACTTTCTAATAAGATCTCCAGGTAAGGGAGGGATCTCTTTATGTAACAGGACTTTTTACTTTAAAAAATTTTGAATTTTCCTCTTCTTTTCTATATCTCTAGGTGAGGTAATCTTGCTAAAATGTTGATTCTGATTCAGTATATGGGAGTTGAGTGGAAATGAAAATTCTCAGCAGGGGTTTGAACCAGCATAAATGGGTCTGAAGCCCTGGTACATACTATTTTAAAACTGTGGGTAGGAGGAGGGAATCATTAAAGCAGAATTTGAGGGGACTAATGGCAAATATAACCAAAAGGTCAGCAGTTCAAATCCACCAGGTGCTCCTTGGAAACTCTATCCGGCAGTTCTACTCTGACCCCTAGGGTTGCTGTGAGTCGGACCTGACTCAACAGCAGTAGGTTTTCAGGTTAATGGCAAACATACTGTACAATGTACCAGAAAGAAATGGTGACAAGTGCTGAAGTAGATATAAAACTGCCTCTAAAAATCACAAGATATTAAGGTAGATACAGCATAGCAACACAAGAGAAAACAGATAAATGGGAACTACTTTCAAACACTTCTGCTCATCCAAAGACTTTACCAAGAGCATTAAAATATTACCTACAAAATGGGAAAAAATATTTGGCAACTACACAGAATCAACATCTGATTTGCACCATCTATGAGGTACTGCAAAATATCAACAAGAAAAAGGTAATTAACCCAATTAAGCAATCAGCAAAGGAGATGGACAGATACTTTACTAAAGAAGACATCCAGGCAACCAAAAGACAGGAGGAAATGCTCACAATCACTAGCTGTTAGAGAAATCAAAATCAAAACTACAACAAGATACTATCTCAGCCCAACAATGATGGCAATAATCCCCAAACCACAAAAGAACAAATGCTAGAGAGCTGTGGAGAGATTGGAACTCTCTTACAGTGCTGGTGGCAATGCAGAATAGTACAACCTCTTTGGAAAGCAATTTGGTACTTCTTTAAAAAGCTAGAAATAGAAATACCACATGATGTAGCAATCCCACTGCTTGGAATATATCCTACAGAAATATAAGACAGCACATAAACAGATACGTGCACATGAATATTTCCTCAAGCACTGTCCACAACAGTAAAAAAAAAAAATGGAATCAACCTAGGTGCCCATCAACAGATGAATGGATAAACAAACTATGGTACACATACTCAGAGGAACACTATGCAATGATAAAGAACAATGATGATTTTAGGAAGCATCTCATAACCTACTTTGAACTAGAATACATTATGCTGAGTGAAATCAGCAGTGAAAGGACAAATATTGCATGAGACCCCCTACTATAAGGGCTTAAGAACAGACATATACAGAAAACAAGACTTTTTGATGGCTACAAGGTCAGGGAGGGGAAATGCGGGTTTATCATAGACAGTTGACAGAGATTAGGGAACAGTCAGCTGCAAAAGGACAAGTAGTGTATGAGACTTCTGCTATAAGGACTTACGAACAGATTTATATACAGAAGAAAAGACTCTGACAGCTACAAGGGTGGGGACAGAGGGAGAAAGTTGGTCATAGATTAGATAATCAATAGGAATTTGGTCAGGTGAAAACAGTGACAGACAGCACACAATAAACAGCAGAAAAACAACTGGACTACACCATAAACTAAAAGGTTTTCTTAACCAAATATGCCAAAGAACAAGTAGCAGGGATAGGAGTACGTAGACCACGTTTTCAGCAAACACTGAGGTCAACTGACATAACTAGTCTTTTGCTAAGAGAGTCTTCTGCACCCCATATTGGTGAGTGGCATCTGGGGTCTCAAAAGCTAGTAAGCTGCCATCTGAGGAACATCAAATGGCCCCAACCCATGCAGAACAGATGATCACTGAGAACAACAAAAAGATGAAGAAAAAAGAGCCCAGGAGACAGAAGGACCCATATGAATGGCGGACTGTTTCAACATGACACCAGAAGAACCAGATGGTGCCCAGCCACCACCAAAGGCAGCCATGATGGGAGACACAATGTACAGTCCCTGAGGCAACATGAGAAAAAGCGGTATGTAAGCTCAAGAACTCTACTAAAAGATCTGAATTGATGGTTCAAATGCCTGTATGGTTTCCTGGGACCTTCCTGGCCCCTAGACATGCTGCTGGCCCTGACCAGAAACCAGTAATGATGTCAACTCTTTGGACAACAATAAACTGGACTCGGGGACACAGTCTGAGCATACGGTATGTGTACTTTATGATTTTATACATTTACACATTTACAGAAGGCCGTCCTACTGTTTTCTTTCTAGATGAGAGTGAAGCGGGTAGAGAGAAGGGAATATGCACTTGTTAAGACGATACAAGAAACAGAGTGAAAAGGAGGAATGTGCTATCTCTGGGTGAGGAGAGCAGATGGAGCTGCAGGCAAGTGGGCATGCAAAACTGATTTGGATTGTATACTTTCACTCAGTCACAATAAAAAAAAGTAGAAATGTCATAAACAGTGACAATTATAGTCCTGTGATGATGCTTTGGAAGGAGAACTACAGAGACAAAATTTAGCTCTGTTCTCAGAATACCCAGAAGAGATGCCAAGCTATGTCAGAGGACTGAAAACAGAGACTGTTTCTTCAAGCACTGAAGAGACTGTTTTTAGCAGCACCTGGAACCCTCAGTTTCATACAAAACCTGAGTCAAAAAAAACCCCACCAACTCAAATAGCTCCCACTTTTTCACATTTCACTTATCTAGCAACAGCACCTTGCCCACTAGAAGAAGCTTTAGGGAAGGAAGACCAGCACAAGGCCAGGCACATACATTTCAAAAACAAAGACTGTTCAACATTGGAATGCAAGAAACAAGCCACGCTACAGTTTAAAGAAAGGTTTAAGCAAATACAGGAAGCCTCCAGAAAAGAAACAGAAAATACAAAAGGGGGGAAAAAAAAAACCACTTTGGCCACTCTTAGAATTCTTTCATGATATCATTAGTTACCCTCTATACACAATTTTTCTTAATGTGATACTTCTTTTTTATAGTCTCTGTAGGTTTCTAAAAACTGGAGATTTCCCTAAACAAACTTAACCCTTCCAAGAATATTTTATTTCTGGGTTTGTTATAAACAGTACAATTTCTTTCATGTTGATACGTAAATTAGGGAAATCTGAGGCAGCAGAGAAAAAGATCAAACAGAACACAGCAGTGAAAGAGAGGAGGGAGATACTGGTCAGAACTGTAATTTGAATTCTCTCACCAAAATCCTATAGCCACTAAGTTGAGGTAACATTTATAAGTCCCTGCACTTTTTCACAAAACATCAACACAGAAACACAAGGTACAGTAGAAACAATACGGAGTTCAGAGCCAGACTACCTACAATTAGCTCTGCATTACCAGCAGCATAACAGGACTCTCTGTCTGAGTCTCATTTCCTCATCTTGGAAGATCAAGAGAAATGACAACAAAACCAGTCAGCATTACACATAGCAAAATGCCATTTCAACACTCTTAGATTCTCAGGTAAGAAAAGTTTATTAATCAATCGTGCAATGATTCAGTTTTCTGGTTAACTTTTCACTCTAGTTCTGTTGCATGTAAGGAAAAAAAAAATCACAGATTCTCAGCTACAGAAAACTACCTGAGATATTTTTTAAGGATGACCTGACAAAAGCATTTGTGTTTCAACTTAGTTTCAGAAAAGAAAAGTTTATATAAAAGACTGTAAGACAGCTCAATGAACTTTACTTTGGTTGTTATGCCTCAATGCCTCCACTTGATAGGATAATAACCCTTACAATAAGAGGGGAAATATGTATGGATTGGATCCATTAATAAAACAAAATGAAGACAGTGAAATATATGAGGAGACCAAGAAGAAAAATTACTGAATAATCTCAGAAGTTACTTGGCAAAGAATAGTTTTGTAAATAGAACGTCAATCTTTATAAAAATTTCATTTTTAAGCTGCATGGCAGTCAAGCTGTTGTTAATCTTTAAAAAATACTGATGATGCAGCCTATTAACTGATGTAAGTTGTATACTTGTAAAACGTTCAATTGGCACAGCGGTGTGACAGACTTCATTTTAGTCAGCTGGTGCTGCTCTCACAGAAATACCACAAAGTAGATGGCTTTGATATCTGGGGGGAAACCCTTATGCTGCATCAATCTTTGTTCAGGGAGCATCTTGGCAAGGAACCTCAGGTCTGAAGGACACGCTCTTCTCCCAGTGCTGCTTGCTTGATGGTGTGAGGTTCCCAATTCTCTGCTTGCTTCCCTTAAACTCTCGTAAACTGAAAGGATTAAGGGTGGTGCAAGCCATACTCCAGAGAAACCCCCTTTACAGTGGAGCAGGGAGGTGACCTTACAAAGGACTTTACATTCCCCTCAATGTGTGAGGTTCCCAATGTTCTACTTGCTTCCCTTAAACTCTTGTAAAGTGAAAGGATTAAGGGTGGGGTAAGCCATACTCCAAGGAAACGCCCTTTACAGTAGAGCAGGGAGGTGATCTTATAAAGGGCTTTACAGTCCCCCCAATCCTCTAACACGCAGCATAAGAAAATCACCAAATGGATGACAATCATAAAATACATGGAACCCAGGCCCAGGCACACGGCTACACATATTTTGGGGTGACAAAATTCAATCCATGACATCGAACCCCTTGGCACCCAAAAATCATACCTTCGAAATATGCAACACATTTACTCCATCACTGCAAAATCATGTCAATCCCATATGACAGAAGTCTTAAATATGTTCCCAGTACAAAATTCAAAAACTCTTTTCCATCTGTGCAATCTAGAACACAAGCTATCTGCTTCCAAGGGTTGAGTGGCAGAATAGGCACACGTTAAACATTCCATTATAAATCAGAGAAACTGTAGGAAAAAAAGGCAACAGGCAAGTCAGTAGAACTCATTACATTAGCTGTCAAAGCTCTGAAAATACTCTTCTGTTCTCAGAGACATTCTACACAATGGCCCTGCCCTCCAGACTCTAGACATTAGCCACTCTCTCTGGATTCTAAGTGGAGGCCCCCACCCCTGTACTACAACTCTGCCTTCAAAGCCCACTTGGACAGAAACTCTACCAGCTTTAGGTGCACCCTAGGCCCAACTGCATGGCAGTTCCACCCCTACAAACACAAGATGCCATGGTTCTACCCTTTCAAGCCCCTGAGGTCATGTCCATACCTTTTGAGACTGAGGCAGCTCAGCTTCTCACGCTGGCTGTCTCTTCAGTTTCTGCTTCCTATGGCTGCAGAGCCTGGCAGATGTGTTCCAAAGCTCTTTGGCTCCACTGATTCAAGTGCCTGGAGGCACCTCACTCTTGCAGGAAAGCACCCTGCACAAAGGCGCTCAGCTCCCTTGCTCTGTGGGTCGGCAAGACTACCTTCACCGACTCACACGCGAGAAAAACTGTGCACAGGCACTTAGCTCACTTGTTCCATGGGTTGGCTCCAGCACTGCCTCTGGTGCTGTTGCTGCCACCAGTCCTCTGCTGCTTGATTCTCACCGTCTATGCCTTCTTCACTTCCTTCTGAATTTTATACCCATTCACAGTTTCAAAATGGCTCCCACATTTTAGGCATTTGCTAGAGCAACACCCCACTCTCACGGTACCAAATTCTGCTTTAGTCAACTCATGCTGCTTTAACAGATACACCACAGAGTGGATGGCTTTAACAAAGAAAAGTTTATTCTTATACAGTCCAGTAGGCTACAAGTCCAAATTCAGGATGTTTGCTCAGGATGTCTCCCCCTTGTCAGCTCTGGAGGAAAGTCTGGTACTGCAACAGTCTTTGTCCAGGAAACATCTTGGCGCAGGAATCTCAAGTCTGAAGGACATGCTCTTCTCCCAGTGCTGCTTGCTTGATGGTGTGAGGTTCCCAATTCTCTGCTTGCTTCCCTTTCCTTTCATCTCTTGTAAAGTGAAAGGATTAAAGGTAGTGCAAGCCATATTCCAGGGAAACTCCCTTTACAGTGGAGCAGGGAGGTGACCTTATAAAAGGCTTTACAGCCCCACCCTAGGCCTTTAACATACAGCATAGGAAAATCACAAAATGGAGAACAAAAAACACAGAGAATTCTGGCCCAGGTACATGGCTACACATATTTTGGGGGACACAATTCAATCCCGGACAGACTTATTTACAAAAACAACAATAAAAGAGCAGCTTCTCAGCCTATTTATACACAACCAAATACCTCCTGGGACTTGGTTCCTTAGTTTTCATCAGACATTCCAGTTCACTGGCCTAACATAATGTTTAGCACTTCTGTTCTAACTCCTAGTTTATTATGTAGTATCTTGGGTGTTAAAAGCTTGTTAAGAGTCCATCCAAGGCTGAGACCATTTAAATGGTCACTATTTGCCTGGAACAATGGAGGAAGAAGGACATTCAGGAATTAAAAAAAAAAAAAACACTGTCTTTCAGCTGAATCTGACTCATTAGTGACCCCAGAGGTCAAAGTAGAACTGCTGACTTTTTGGTTAGCAGACACTGCACTTAACCCACTATGCTACCACGGTTTCCTATGTTATTAACCGCCTACACGAAAACAGAACTAGACAGTGTCTGGCTACCATTATCAAACATTTTGATTGAAAAGTCTATACAAGATTCCAGACAGAAAAGAGGAAAACACAGAACAGTTTCAAATTCTCACAGAATCCAGACATTCTGGAGCCATGGAGGCTGCAGGAAGCCCTGAAACTACTGCCCTAAAGTAATACTGAAACTTTACGGCAGAACTATCTCTCTAAGCCTTTTTATAATCAAACGACAGTTTAAACTAGTAAAGAATGTCTGCTTGGGAACTGTGCTCCTGTAAGAACTATCTAGATGGGATCAAACTGACAACACCAATTTGAAAGACTAGAGAAGAAACTCAGGGGGCAGTGAGTTTATGCTAACAGGGAACAACCGTGAAAAGGGTGAGAATGGTTGCACAACTTGAAGAAGGTAATCAGTATTACTGAACTGTACATGGAGAAGTTGCTGAACTGGAGCATGTCTGTGTACATTCTCAACAAAAAAAAATAATAAAAAAAATTAATGAGACTTCTGGTTGCACTGGGTTAGTGATACCCAAACCCCACTTCCCAACAGTTGGGTCCAACTCATAGTGACCCTAGAGGTCAGAGGAGAACTGCCCCATAGTTTCCAAGGAACACCTGGGGAATTTGAACTGCCGACCTTTTGCTTAGCAGATATAACATTTAACCTACTATGTCACCACAGTTTTCAGGTTAATGATGGCTGCCTGAATACTAGTTCCCCACACATGCTCCAAAACCAACACAGATCAACAACGAATATCATCACTCATAGTCTGTAATTACAGCAAAAGGAGGAGATAGGATACAACAAACTTCAACTTAAATATAACTCGGAAAATAATAATCTAAAACTAGTAGAGTTAACAAAACTGCTCATACTGGAACAGACAGTCAGAGGTATGGAACAGACAAAATATGAGAGCGTAGCAGGGTCTAAGCAATGGCAGGTCACAGGCAGTTAACAACCCTAGCAATAAAATATCCTACCCTGACTCACGAAATACTAAGAGTAGATCTAAAGACCTGGGTTTCCAAGGCTTTAAATCTTACAGAAGCAGGCTGCCACACTATTCTTCCATTAAGAGGCTGGTGGGATTGAGCTCCCAAACCTTCTGTTTGCAGTTGAGTGTTTTAACCACTGTGCCACCAGGGCTCTTGTTACCAGAGTGGAAAAGGTCCTAAACCTAATCACTTCTGAGTTACCAGAAGTGCAGAAAACAGGGAGCAGATCCAAGATGGCAGACTAGACACACATCTCCTCAATTCCCTCTGAAAACTAAGGTCTGGATTGATAAATGAAAGGAAACTTCTGGACACTCAGGGAGCCCTAGGCTACACCATAGGGATGTCAGACAGGACAACATGCCACTAAATAGGAAACTACCTCTCTTTGAACATGCAGAGTGCACGGAGCTCCTGCTCCTGCTTACTCACTGCTTGGGCAGACCGCAGGTACTAGTGCACTATTGTCTTTTTTTTTTCCTTATATTGGATCCGACTCGACGGCACTTGGCTTGACTATCTAGGAGGTGGCGGATGGCATGAGCCAGCAAATGCGGGGAACAGCAGTGCTAAAGTAAACAGCATACAACACTGCAGAGACAGTGCATGGGATAGCCACATTTTGAGAGCATCGCTCCTAACTCAAGGCAACACACTGCACCCTCCAACATTTTTTTTCTGAGCTCTGCCACAGATTCTGCTGTTTTACAGAAAGAAGAGTGGCTCAGGCAAGACACCATCTTGGTCAGTTGTGAGACGGAACACCCAACTGGAAGCCTCAGCAGGGGTCAATTCCCAAGCTGAGAAGCAGTGACAGCCTGGAAAGCACTTTTCTAGCAGAACGGCTGTGTTCAGCACAGTGTTACCTTAAGGGTACGGCCTAGCTTAGAACTGCACCCATGTTGTAACCCCTCCCTACTTTGAAGTACACCATAGCATCCGGGGGGCGGTCAAAGATTTGTTTCTGTTGTAAGCCAGAAGGCGAGGTCTGCCACACCTGATAGCATGACTGAACGTCGCAGCTGTCAGATAGTTCCTAAATTTTTAAAAGAAAACTGCCTGAAGAAATAACTGATGAGTGGCCTAGCAGCATCTCTTCTAGCCTTTACCAGCCCACATACTAGGGTGGGTTGATGGTGCCCCAGTGACTCCATAAGTAGACCACCATATCTGCCAGAGAGGAGATGTAACAGGCCACACCAGACAGTCTACTGGGGCCAGTCACTAGAGTACACACGGGTGCTTAACAATTCCCCTTTCAAAGAACTATGCCTCGGCTTCTCTTGAGGTAACATCAGAGAAACTAAACAGCCTTTAGATGGCCCAAAGGCAACAATCCACCTCTAAGCATTTCAAAAAACAGCCCACCATGGCTCTGGAAAACTCCCAAAGTAAAGAACCAAAAAACTTCCCAGATGAAGACAGCTTTCTAAAGCTATCAGAGGTCAAATGCAAAACACTTATATATACAACCCTCCTAGACATCAAACAAAATGCAGCAGACCAGAAAGAAAAGTTAAGAAAGCTATTTAAACTGATGGAACATTAACAAGCCGAAATAGAACAGATCAATAACAAAATTAAAGAATTAGACAATTAAATTCAAAGCCAAAAGAGTAGAATTCAGGAGATGAAAGTCAGACTTAGTGACCTTAATACAGAGCAACTGACACCAGCATTTATGAGGTGAAATCGGAGAAAAGAAATTTAAAAAATTAGCATTAAGAAACATTTGGGACTCTATTAAGAGAAACAATCTATGATTAACTGGAGTTCCTAAACACGAGGGATAGCTGAAAACACAAAGAGTATTCCTGTTGAGTTGCTGACAGAAAACTTTCCTGAAATTATCAAAGACAACACAGATATCCAAGACATGTATTATTAAAAGTGACAAAAAAACAGATCTCCGCAAAAAGACACCAAGACATAGTATAGTCAAACTTAATAAAATGAAACATAAATAGATTCTATTAGACAGTGAGGCTCAAAGGAAAGCTAAATTCAGACGGAAACCCTATAGGCTTCCATCTGACTTCTCAGCAGAAACAATG
Source organism: Heterohyrax brucei (assembly GCA_028571685.1). NCBI lineage: Eukaryota > Metazoa > Chordata > Mammalia > Hyracoidea > Procaviidae > Heterohyrax > Heterohyrax brucei. The sequence continues at coordinate 25,289,689 of CM053156.1, forward strand.
TCAGGAAGGAGGCAGACACATTCAAAGCCTTTAAGGAGAAAAGCTTCCAGCCAAGAATTATTAATCCTACAAAACTATCTCTCAATTGCCAAGCCAAGTGCCATCGATGAAGACAAAATTAAGACATTCACAGATAAACAGAAGCTTAGAGACATAGTAAAAACCAAATCAAAACTACCAGGAATACTGACAGAAGCTCTTTGCTAAGAAAAACAAAACCATTAAGTATACATTTAAGGAGGCAGTGTAGGACACATTTAGAAATCTACTCAGAAAAGTCACAAATTCAATCAAATCTACAATATTAAAAGGAAGAAACCAGTGATGACATCATGAAAATTATGATATCATCACACTAAAAAGAGGAATATACTACATTAGTTACGGTCCTTTCAGATGAAGAGTGTCTTAGTCAGCTAGGGCTGTTCTAACAGAATTATCACAGAGTGGATGGCTTTAACAAAGGAAGATTTATTCTTACATAGTCCGGTAGGCTACAAGTTCAAATTCAGGATGTCCGCTCCGGGAGAAGGCTCTCCCTGTTGTTGGCTCTCGAGGAAAGTCCGGTGTTGCATCAGTCTTTGTCCAGGGAGCTATTCTGGCACAGGAACCTCAGGTCTGAAGGACACACTCTTCTCCTGGTGCTGCTTTCTTGATGGTATGAGGTTCCCAAATCTCTGCTTGCTACTCTTTCTTTTATCTCTTGCTGAAAGGATTAAGGGTGGGGCAAGCCATACTCCAGGGAAACTCCCTTTACAGTGGACCATGGAGGTGACCTTATAAAGGGATTTACAATCCCACCCTAATCCTTTAACATACAGCATAGGAAAACCACAAAATGGAGGACAGTCACAAGATTCTGGGAATCATGGCCTTACATGGCTACACATATTTTGGAGGGACACAATTCAATCCATGACAGAGAGGAAGTGAAACAGATAAGCAGAGATTGAAATTGCGTTAAAACTTAAAATATTAAGGGGGATCATATGGGCAGCCACAGAGCACAATAACAATCCAACAAATCAAAACAAGAGACATAATACAGAAGTCTCAAGAACCACAAAACCAACAGAGAAAAAGTCAACTGATACAGAATGATCCATAAGCAGAATATTAAAAGCAACACAGAAAACACCAACACAAACATAAATACAATGTACAACATACAATGCATATCCAATGTATAAACACAATGTATAACAATTACGCTGAATGTAAATGGACTAAACACTCCAACAGAGAGACAACAAATCATATCCTGGACAAAAAGACACGACTTGTCTATACGTCACTTACAACAAACACACCTTAAAGATACGAACAAACTGAAAATTAAAGGATAAAATAATATATACCAAGGTGACAATACACAAACAGCAGGTGTAACAGTAATAATCTCTGATAAGATAAATTTTAATATAAAATCCACCACTGTGTATCAGCATAGTCATGACTTATTGCTGAAAGGTTCAACACAACCAGGAATTAAAAACATTAAATGTTTATGCACCCAATATCAGAGCATCTAAATTCACTGAGCAAACACTGACTTCACCGCAAAATAAGATAAATCACTTGACAATGATAGTTGGAGATTTCAACACTCTACTTTCAGTAATGGACAGATCATCCAGAAAAAAGGTCAGCAAAGACACAGAAGATCTATTGTGACAATTAACTAATTAGACCTCATCAACATATACAAAACTTTCAATTCATCAACTGAAAAGTACACCTTCTTCACTAATGCACATGGAACATTTTCCAGAATAGACCATCCGTTAGGACAAAGCAAATTTCAACAAATTCCGAACCACTGAATTCTTGCAATTATTATCAGACCATGAAAGTCTAAACCAATAGGACAAAAAACACACATAGAAATTTGAACTGATGAAAACTGAACAACATCTTGCTCAAAAACCCATGGGTTACAGAAGGAAACAAGGACAAAATAAAGAAATGTATGGAATCAAATGAGAACAGAAACACATTCTACCAGAACCTATGGGATATAGCCAAAGCAGTGCTCACAGGTCAATTTATAAATAGACATACAGCGAAGGAAGAAAGGACCCAAACCAAAGAACAAGTAGAAATAGACCAACAGAGGGATCCCTGAGGCACCAGAAGAAAACAGATAATTCAGATTAGAGCAAACATATGGGAATAGAAAGAATTAACAAAACCAAAAGCTGGTTATTAGAAAACATCAACAAATTTGATAAACCAGTGGCTAAACAAGAGAAAATAAATAACCTTAATAAGAAATGAGATGGGAGATGTCACAACAGACCCAACGAAATCAAAAGTATCATAACAGAATACTACAAAAGACTGTACTCTAAAACGTTTGAAAACCAAGAGGAAATGGACAAATTCCTAGATTCATATCACCTACAAAATTATTATAAGGAAAAGTAGAACTACTTAATAAACCCATCACAAAGGAAGAGATTGAAAAAGTCATGAAAAATTTGCCACCCAACTGCCTGATACTGGTAAAAAAAAAAAAAAAAAGATACACAGACCGATAGCAAAGAGTTGAGATCCCAGAGATGACATCATCCTGTTATGAACAGTTGATATTTGACAAAGGCCCTCAGACTGTGAACTGGGATAAAAACAATCTCTTTAAAAAAGGGTGCTGGCAAAAGTGGATATCCATCTGCAAATAACTGAAACAAGACCCAGACCTCACACCTTACACAAAAAACAACTCAAACTGGATAAAAGACCTAAATATTAAACCTAAAACGATAAAGATCATCCAACATAAAATAGGATCAACAATGCAAGTTACAACATAGACAGACTTCAAAATCTGAAAAACAAAGCAGAATCAACAGAAGAGAAAATAGATAAACAGGAACTACTAAGAAACAAACACTTTTGCTCCTCTAAAGACTTTATCAAGCGAATTAAAAGATCAACTACAGAATGGGAAAAAATATTTGGCAACTATATGTCAGACTGACATCTGAGCTCTGTAATCTACACCCAAAGCCAACTTCCATCAGATCCAAAGTACTGCAAAACATCAACAAGAAAAAGGTAAATAATCCAATTAAGCAAAGGAGATGGACGGACACTTCTCCGAAGAGGACATCCAGGCAGCCAAAAGACATGCAGAAATGATCATGATCATTAGGTATTAGAGAAATCCAAAATCCAAATCAAAAAGATGAGGAGACACCTCTCACACCAACAAGGTTGGCAATGATACAAAAAACAACAAATGCTGGAGAGGCTGTGGACAGATCAGAACTCTCTACAGTGCTGGTGGAATTGTGAAATGGTATAACCTCTTTGAAAAGCAGTCTAGTGCTTCCTTAGAAAGCTGCAAATAGATAGACCATTTGACCCAGTAATCCCACTGCTTGGAATATATCCTACAGAAGCAAGGTCAGACACACAAACAAATAAATGCATATGAATGTTCACTACAGCACAGTCCACCATAACAAAAAGATAGAATCTACCCAGATGCCCAACAGATGAATGGATAAGCAAACTATGGTACATATACTCAATGGAACACTACGCAATGATAAAGAACAATGATGATTTTAAGAAGCATCTCATAACCTGCAAAAAGGGGGAGGAAGGGAGAGGGCTGGTCACAGATCAGACAGCTGGCAGAAATTTAATTGGGTGAAAGCAGTGACAGCATACACTAGAAAAAAGATAAATGTAACTGGACTTCAACATAAACTGAAAACTCTTCTTAATTCAATAGTGCAAGGATAGAGTAGCGGGGGTGGGGGTCTGGGACCATGCTCTCAGGGAACATCAAAGCAAGGGGCATAACTGGCCTATTGCTAAAAGAGTCTTCTGTGCCCCATACTGGTAAGTGGTGTCTGGGGTTTTAAATGCCAGCAAGCTGCCATCTGAGGAACACCAAATGGTCCCGATTCATCTGGAACAGATGATCACCAAGTACAACAGAGACAAGAAGAAAAACAGAGCCCAGGAGGCAGAAGGACCATGTGAATGGGTGACTGTATCAACATGTGACAAGAAGAATCACATGTACCTGGCCACCACCAAAGACAGTCGTGATGGGGCACACAACATCATGTCCCAGCGGAAACATGACAGAAGGATGGACTTCAAGAACTCCACTAAAAGACTGCAACTGATGGTCTAGGGTCCTGGGGCTTCCCCTGGGAGCACAGCCTCTAGACCTGCTGCTGCCCCTAAGCAGAAAACATTACTGAGATCAACTTTTCCGATAAGAATGGACTAGACACAGGGACACAATGTGGCCATATGGTATGTGTACTTTATGGGTCTATGCATCTATAGGATGGTGTCCTACTGGCTTCTTACTAAAAGAGAGAGGAGACCGTAGAGAGAACGGGACAAGAGATCTTTAAGAGGACATGACACACATGGAATGAAAAGAAAGAATATGCTGTCATCAGGGAAGGAGAATACAAGGAGCTGTAGATAAGACATGCAAGTTTAATTTGGATTGTATACTTTCACTTAATCATAATTTTAAAAAGTGCAGAACAGAGGCACAGACACAAAGGAAGACAAAGACAGACACTAAGGAACACCAAGAAACTCACAGTGCTACCAAGAAAAAGGATGTACCCCTAAAGCCACACTCTCAAATTATAAATCTCCTAAACTGTGAAGTATTTTTGTTACAGTAGCACCAGGTACCTAAGACAACCACTTTCAAATACGTAAGAAGAATTTTAAGAACAGCATACAAACTTCCAACTAAGAGATAACCAAATAACATCAGTTAAAAAAAAAAAAGTGGTGTTGGCACTGAACATGCTTTATTAGATTTAATACCAAATAAAGAAGAGGAAGGGACAAGGGTTGAAGAATACTACACACATATGTTCCGACAAAGTAGAAATAACTAAAAGAAATACAAAAGAACAATGGAGAATGGGGGAGGGGCATGTAGAATATACTCACTGATAAGGCACATGAGTAATAAGGGTTTTCAAAGAAGACAAACAAAATCATAGATGCAAGAGGAAGAAAAGGAGTCCTACGGTGATGCAAAGAGTTAATTCCTCCTGCACTTTGACAGACTGGCAGTTGAACTCCACCCAGAAATGCCTTGGAAGAAAGGTCTGTCAATCTACTTCTGAAAGGTCGCAGGCATTGAAAACCCTAAAGCTGGCGGACTACACACACGTCTAATTTCCCTCTGAGAACTAAGACCTAAAATAATACTTGTATGGAGTACTGAACATCTGAAGCCCTAGGATCTAGCATATTTGACTAGGCACCAGTATCACACTACTCTGCCTCTCTCAGAAACAAGTCAGCAGCTGTCTGACTTCCACTTCTGCTGTCTCACTGTATCCGAAAACTGTAGCTTCTGCAAACAGCTGGTAACATACTACCATTATCAGCTGGAAGGCAGAGTCCACTACTCCTGAAGGCCTATTTTAGGTGAGCATGTTGGACAGCTCCTAGTTTAACACCTGGACAGCTCTCCACATAGAACTGAAGTTTACTTTTAAGGCTGAGAGGCCTATACATTTGCCTGGAGATCTAACTGTTAAGAGGCCCAGCATCTTTTCCTCCAACCCTTCTCTGACACACACTGCAGAGTTCGCTGGCAGCCCCTAGTTTCTCCATACGTAGAACAGTGTCTTTGCCACCCAATAAGCAGAAACTGCCATCCCAGAGAGTCCACCTGGGGCAAATCACAACTGAATTAGAGACAGCTGGTGACCAACAATACTCTTAGATCTAATACCAGAGAAAACAAGCAGTGTCTAGACAGCACGGAGGCAGCAAACCATAATTAATCATTTAAAGAAGTAGCCTTCAAATGCTCCAGAAAACTCCCAAAATAAACATTCAAAAAATTTCCAAGATGAAGAAGCCTTTCTGAACCTGTCAGACATTTAGTACAAAAGAATTATATATAGACTCCTCCTAGACAGTAATCAAAATACAGCAAAATAAAATAAACAATTAAGTAACCTATCTGAACTGATACATCAACTATCTGAAATACATCAGATCTATAATAAAATTACAGAGTCAGATAATTCAACCCAAAGTCAAAAGAGTAGTATTGAACAGACAGAAGCTAGACTCAGTGACCTTGAAGACAGAGCAACTGACATCAGCACTGATGAGGAGAAATCAGAGAAAAGAAATTTAAAAAAAAAAATGAAGAAGCATTAAGAAACATGTGGGACTCCATTAAGAGAAACAATCTGTTTAACTGGAGTTCATAAACAAGAGGGGATAAATGACAATATAGACAGCACTGCTGTAGAGACACTGACAGAAAACTTTCCTGAGATTATTAGCAAAGAGAACACAAGTATCCAAGATGTTTATTGAATATCACAAAAGCTAGACCCCAAAAGTAAGGCACCAAGACATGTTATAATCAACCTTAATAAAATGAAACATAAACAGATGATTCTGAAGACAGCAAGGCTCAAAGCAAAGCTAACATTCCAAGGGAAACCCTGTAGGCTTTCATCTGACCTCTGCAGAAACAACGCTGGCTAGAAAATAGTGGGCTAACACATTTAAAGCCCTGAAGGAGAAAAACTTCCAACCAAGAATTATTTATCCTGAAAGACTGCCTATCAAATATGATGTTGAAATGAAGACTTTTAAAAATCAAGAAAAGCTTAGAGACTTCATAAAAATTAAGCCAAAACCAAATGAAATATTGAAAGACGCTCTTTCCTTAGAAAAACACAACATTAAATGTATATTTAAGGTGACAGCGCAGGATACATCATCCAAAATTCTAACCAGTTAGGGAAGTCACAAAACTTAAAGCTAAAGGGACCTTAAAACTTAAAGCTAAAACTTAAAACTTAAAGGGAATCTGTAATCCTATCATGACAGCTATGACACCATCACATTAAAAGAGGAATACACTCAGTAGTTATAGTCATTTCAGATGAAGAGGAAGTTAAAGAGTTGTGCAGTTGTTAAAATTGGGTTTAATCTTAGTATATTACGGTGTATAACAAATGGAACCATAACGCAAATTAACAATGCAGCGTATCAAAATAAGAAATGCAATACAGGAGTCTCAACAAACACCAAAACCAACACTGAAAAGACAACCCATAAAGAACAGCCCAGAACAGAACATTAACAGCAATATAGAAAACATCAACATAAAAATAATTACATCACAGTGATGGCACTAAGAACATACCTATCAATAATTACACTGAATGTAAACAGACTGAACGCTACAGCAAGTGACATCCAGGATCAAAAGACACCACCTGTCTATACGTCGCTTACAAGAAACACATCTTAGACTTAAAGATATGAACAAACTGAAAGTTAAAGGATGGGATAATACACACCAAACTAACAACATACAAAGAAAAGCAGGTGTGGCAATACTAATCTCAGATAAAATAGATTTCGATCTAAAATCCACTACTGTGGACAAGGATGGTCATTACTGCTGAAAGGTTCAATACTCAAGCAGGACTTAACAATATTAAATGTTTACGCACCCAATAACAGAGCACCTAAACACACTAAACAAACATAACACTGAAAAATGAGATAGATCATTCTACAATAACAGCTGGAGACTTCAACACTCCCTTTTCAGTTATGGACAGATCATCCAGAAAAAACTCAGTAAAGATGCAGAAGATCTTACTGCAACAATCAAGCAACTTGACTGTATCAATATATATAGATCTTTTCATCCATCAACAGATAAGGACACTTTCTTCTCCAATGCACACGGAACATTCTCCACAACAGACCATGTGTTAGGTCATAAAGCAATTCTCTATAAAATCCAATTCACTGATTTAGTGTATCTGCTCGGACCACAGGGCTATAAAAGTTGAAATCAATAACACAAAAATCATAGGCAGAAATTCAAACTTATGGAAATTAAAAAACACTTTGAACAAAAAGTCTTAAATTATAGAATAAATCAAGGACAAAATAAAGAAACTTATGGATTCAAATGAGAATGAAATCACATCCTACCAGAATCTACGGAATACAACAAAAGTGGTGCTCAGAGGTTAGTTTATCTCTCTAACTGCACACATCCAGGAAGCAAAAAGAGCTCAAATTAAAAAAATTAACCTTACAGCTTGAAAAAGTCGAAAGAGAGCAACAGATGAGCCCTTTAGGCACCAGAAGAAAACAGATAATAAAGATGAGAGCAGAACTAAATGAATTAGAGAACAGGAAAACAATTGAAAAAAGTAACGAAATCAAAATCCAGTTCTTTGTAAAGATTAACAAAATTGATAAACCACTGGCTAAATTTACAAAAGAAAAACAGCAGAAGATACAAATAACCCAGTTAAACAAAACTGGAAGATGTTACAACAGACCCAGCTGAAATAAAAAATATGAGTACTATGAAAGGCTGTACTCTAACAGGTTTGAAAACCAGAGGAAATGGACAAATTTCTAGATTCATTATCACAAGGAGAAGTAGATCAACTTAATAAACCTACCACAAAGGAAGAGATTGAAAAAAGCAACAAAAATTTACCAACAAAAAAAGTCCTGGGCCACATGGCTTCAGCAGAGAATTCCACCAAACACTTAGAAAAGAGTATACTCTGATACTACTGAGGCTATTTCACACCACAGAAAGGGACAGAATACTCCCAAATTTATTCTATGAAGCCAGCATAACCCTAATACCAAAGTCAAGGAAAGATCCCACAAAAAAAAGAAAATTATAGACCAATATCACTCATGAACCTAGATGCAAAAATCTACAACAAAATTATAGCCAACAGAATTCAACAGCATATAAAAAACACGTTTTATCATGATCAAGTTGGTTTCATTCCAGAATTCCAGGCTGGTTCAACATCAGAAAAACAATTAATGTAATTAACCACATAAATAACACAAAAGAATCACCTCATTTTGTCAATTGATGTTGCAAAGGCATTTGACAAATTTCAACACCCATTCATGCTAAAAACTCTCAAAAAAATATGAATAGAGGGGAATTCCTCAATGCAATCAGTAACAACTATGCAAAGCCAACTGCTTTCATCATCCTGAATGGCGAACGACTGAAAGAATCTTCTTTCAGAACAGGAACTAGACAAGGATGCCCACTCTCAACACTTCTATTCTACACTATGCTAGAAGTTCTAGCCAGAGCAATTAGACAAGACAAAGACATGAACGGCATTTGTATCAGCAATGAAGAAATAAAAATCTCTGTATCTGCAGATGATATGACTGTATACACAGAGAATCCAAAGGAATCCCATAAATAAACTATTGGAACTAATACAATACTTTAGCAAAGTATTGGGATACAAGACAAATATAAGTAAATCAGTAGGATTCCTTCATACCAACAATGAGATTACTAAAGAAAAAAATCACCAAATCAATTCCATTTACTATAGCCCCGAAGAACATAAAATACCTATGAATAAATCTAACTAGAGAAATAAGAGACTTTTACAAAGAGAACTACAAGACCTTACTATAAGAAACTAAGAGAGACTTACATAAATGGAGAAATCTACCCTGCTCATGGATAGGAAGGCTCAACATTGTGAAAACGTCTATTTTACCCAAAACAATCTACTTATATAACACAATTCTAATACAAATCCCAGTGACATTTTTTAATGAGACAGAGAAACAAATCACCAGCTTAGTTTGGAAAGGGAAGAAACCTCAGACACGTAAAACACTACTAAAGAAGATGAACACACTGGGAGGCTTCTCACTACCTGACTTTAGAACCTATTACACTGCCACAGTTTCCAACACATCCTGGTACTTCACAAAAAGAGACATACAGACCAATGGAACAGAGCTGGGACCCCAGAGATGCCACCATTCTCCTATGAACAGCTGATATTTGACAAAGGCCCTAAGATTTTAAACTGGGGTAAAAACAGTCTCTGTAACAAATGGTGCCAGCAAAACTGGATAGCCATCTGCAAAAAACTGAAACAAGACCCATATCTCACACCTGAGACAAAAACCAACTCAAGGTGGATAAAAGACCTAAATATAAAATCTAAAATGATAAAGCTCATCCAAGATAAAATAGGATCACCAATAGAAGTTTTAAAATACAGTGCAGACACACTTCAAAATCTGACAAAGCATGATCAACAGAAAATAGATAAACAGAAACTACTAAGGATGAAAGACTTTTGCTCACTGAAAGACTTCATCAAAAAAACTAAAAGACCACTTACAGAATGGGAAAAAATATTTGGCAACTGTATGTCAGACCAACATCTGATCTCCATAATCTATAAGGTACCACAAAATACCAATAAGAAAAAGATAAATAATCCAATTAAAGCAATGGGGGAAGGAGATGAACAGACACTTCTCTAAAGAGGAGATCCCGGCAGCTGGAAGTCACATGCGGAGATGCTCATGATCATTAGCTATTACAGAAATTCATATCAAAACTATGATGAGATATTATCTCACCCCAACAAGGTTGGCTGTGATCCAAAAAACACAAAACAACAAATGGTGGAGAGGCTGTGGAGAAATTGGAGCTCTCCTGCACTGCTGGTGGGCTTTCAAAATGGTACAACCTCTCAAAGCAGTCTGGTGCTTCCTTAAAAGGGTGGAAATAAATGTACCATTTGATCCTGTAATTCCACTGCTTGGAATTTATCCTTCACAAAGGCGGACACACGAACAGACACATGTACACAAATGTTTGTTGCAGCACAGTGCACAACAGCAAAAAGATGGGACTCAACCCTGATACTCATCAACAGATGAATGGATAAACAAACTACGGTACATATACACAATGGAACACTATGATATTATCAAAACCAATAACAATTTTAGAATACATCTCATAACATGGTCTCGTTTGGAAGAGATCATGCTGAGGGAAATCAATCAGTGTCAAAAGGACAAATTTTGTATGAGGCATCTGTTATAAGGACTTAAAAAGAGACTTATCCACAGAAGAAAATGTGTTGGCTACAAGGGTGGGTGGGGAGCTGACTGTTTATCACAGATGAAATAATTGATAGATGTTAGAAATTTTATTCTTTTACTATAATAAAAAATAAAATATTAATAAAAAATGAAAAGTAAACCGTATCAGTGCACAGTGCTACTCTGAAACACATGGGGTCACCATAATTCAGTATCAACTCAACAGCAACTGGTTTGGTTTGGTGTGGTGTAGTTTTAAGTAAGGAAATGAAGGTATTTAAAAAAAAAGATGTATAGTATAAAACTAAACAAACCTTTCCATGAAGAAACATGGCAAATACATACTAAACATAAAATAACACAATAGCGTTAAAAAATGGTAATATTGGTAATGCAAGGAGCTACAAATGATTTTCACACTGGCTCACAAAACAATACCCAACTCTGTGTTCAATGAAAACAGCTCAACTGAAATAAAACTATTCACGAAGACTTAGTATAAAGAGATGGTCAAAGGTATGCATCTGTTGTCAGATGCCACTGAGTCCATTCTGCCTCATAGCAACTCTGTTTACAACACAAGGAAACAATGCCTAGTCCTGTGCCATGCTCACAATAGTTGTTATGCTTGTGCCCACTGCTGCAGCCTTCCAACCTGAGGGGCTCATCTTTCAGCACTACATTATACAACGTTCAGCTGTTAGTCATCAAGTTTTCACTGGCCAATTCTTTTCAAAAGTAGACCACTGGGTCTTTCTTCCTAGTCTGTCTTAGTCTAGAAGCTTAGCTGAAACTTCACCTCCAAATGTAACCCTGCTGGTATTTGAATAGCCAGCATAGCTTCCAAAGTCACAGCAACACACAAGCCCCCATAGCAGAGCAAACTGACAGACAAGTGGGGTAGCCAAAAGTATAGCAACGAAAATCAACTAGCCTTTGTCAGATTTTTTTGTAATAATAAATAACCCTAAAATGTCCCAAAGGCATCTCTCTGGCTTGCTTTACCTTAATTGTAGGTTGGCTATGGCTCTGTTGGTTCTTCCTATATGTCTCTTTTCTCTCTTCCGAAAATGCTGCCGCTATCTGATGTACATTTCTTATCACACAGAAGGAAAAAAGCTCTGACAGAGCACAGAATGACCCCTGCAACATCTGCTCAGATACAGCACACACCACTTAAATAGTCGCCAGAGTTAGTCAAAAGGCCAGTAGACAGAAAGGGGAAGTGTACTCTACCTAGAAGTGGGCAGCCAGTCATAAGGCAATAAAAAATGAAAACTAAACCCATGCTGTTGAGTCAGTTCCAACACACAGCAATGCAATACGACAGAGTAAAAACTACTCCAGAGCATTTCCAAGAAATAGCTTTTTATTGTCACAGTCAGGTAAGCTGCAAATCCATTTGCAAACTGTAAGTCCATTCAATAAGACAAATTATCACAGTCTGGCAGTTACAAGTCCATTCAACAAGAGAAGTTATCAAAGTCTGGTGGGCTGAGTCCAAATTCAAGGAGAGCATCTCGGCACAGGAACATCAAGTCCAAAGGACATGCTCTGCTTTCAGTGCTGCTTGCTTGGTGGTGTGAGGTTCCCAACTTCCTCTGCTCACTTCTCTCCCTTAAATCCCACAAGCTTGTAGCTGGAGTCCTGCCTCACTAACACAACTGCAGTCCGTTCTCCATCATCAATATCACAGAGGCTGGATTCACAACACATGGGAGGAATGGCACCATACTGGAACTCCTAGCCGAGTCAAATCAACACATACATTTTTGAGGGGACACAATTCAATCCATGACATCTGTCCATACCAGAGTAGGGTAGGTCCTAAATCTAATCCTTTCTGAGTGGTACATTATAAAGGAGAGTTACAGACACAGAAAGAAACACATGGGGAGATGCCATGTGATGACATACACATATGCATCTACAAGCAGCAAAAGAATGCCAAGAATTGCTGGCAGCCACAAGAAACTAGGAGAGGCTCACAAAAAGAATCAACAGGGTTGAGACATGATTGGGCCTTCTAGTCTCTAGGACTGTAAGAAAATAAATTTCTGTTCTTTAAAGGCACCACTTTGTTCTTTTGTTACAGCAGCCTTAAAGACTAAGACACTGCCTAAAATTAACAAATTGGAAAGTCAGAATTATGACAGTAACCATAAGAACTGAAAATAAACAACAAAAAAGGTTATTTCTAAGCAGTGGTAACTTAGGAGAGGGAAAAATTAGGGAGAATTTTACTTTTGAATTGCAAGTACCCTATACTCCTTGCATCTTGCTACCACATACAGCTAGTATAATATTTAAGCAAGGCATAGAACACTCCCTCACTTTGTACATGTTTGTTCTTGAAAATCAGATCAAAAAATAAGATCAGCATTTACATACATTCACTTCTTCTCTACTACGCTCCACTACATGCTGGGTGAAGTGCTGAGCTTCAATTCTAGAGCTACAAACCACCACTGGGTTCTTCCTACCCCTTCAAACCAAGCCTGCCACCTCATAGGACTCACAAGAAGGAGAGAATACATTGTGAACACTGTAAAATTCTGAACAGAAAAAGGTCAATCTGGTAACAGTTTATCATTTGATAGCCAAACTGCAGCCTGACATTAAAATTACCCAACTAAATGACTATAATTAACAGAAATACATACTGTGCAGCTTAGTAAGTGTTCTGCCACATCAATCTTTTACAATAACCCTCAAAAGAAGACTCCGTCCCTCTGTCCATTTTAAACCAAAAAAAACAGAAGCTCCAGATAGGATTTACTTGGCCAGGTTCACCAAACTAATAAATGGGAGGAGAACTACGCTCTTACTTCTTGCCATATACATATTTTTATATTAACACATTACATATAAGGTCATGTGTGTGTGTGTGTGTGTGTGTGCTTATGGGTATGCATAAAAACCACCCAGTTGTTCCTTGGAAACTCTATGGGGCACTGTCACTTTGTCCCACAGGGTTGCTATGAGTTGAAATCAACTTGATGGCAACAGATTTTGTTCTGTTTTTAAATAAACAATATATACTTTTTCAAACATAACTATATACATATACTTAAAAAAATGCCATCAAGTCAATGCAGACTCACAGCGACCCTACAGAGTAGCACTGTTCCACAGAGTTTCCAAGAAGCGCCTGGTGGCTTCAAACTGCTGACCTTTTGGTCAGCAGCTGTAGCATTCAACCACTACACAACCATGATTTCCAATATAATTATATACAAAACACAGATAACATATAGCATCATATCATGTGTCAGAGAATAATGATTCTTTTAAAAATCCCATCTGCATTTGAAAATCAACTGTAACTGGAGAAGACTGAAATGCTTTACACCGTCACATGGCCACACTGTACTTTCAGAAAACTGAAAAAGTTAACCTTTTCACAATAAAGATGAATTAAGAATACTACAATTCACAGCTGTTTTCGTCATCTGGTACTGGCAGAAATACCATGACTGGATAGCTTTAACAAAAGAAAAGCTCATTCTTACACAGTCCAACAGGCTACAAGTCTGAATTCAGAGTGTCCACTCCAAGGGCTTTCCCTGTCAGCTCAGAAGAAAGCTCCTTGTGTTGCATTCCTCTCCAGTTAGAGAGCATCTTGGCACAAGAACCTCAGGTCTGAAGAACGCACTCTACTCCCAGTGAGACTTTCTTGACGGTGTGAGGTTCCCACTCTGACTGCTTCCCTTTCCTTTTATTTCTTGCAGGATAAAAGGTGGTGCAAGCCACACTCCAGGGAACCTCCTTTTACAGTAGAGCAGGGAGGTGAACTTAGGAAGGGATTTACCACTCAACCCTAATTATCTTTAACACACAGCACAGGAAAATCACAAAATGGAGAACAATCATAAAATATTGGGAATTATGGTCCAACCAAATGGCTACACTTATTTTTGGGGGGGACACAATTCAACCCATGACAACAGCCTACAATGTTTAGGGAATACCAAGATACTCTACTTATATAGTATTGTATTTTAGCTAATCTATCCGGCTATTATGTTTACTGTATCTGGTTATGTCCAAATTGTCCAACAAGGATTTCTGAACTCTATTATAGCCTTAAGGGACCACAGATGTATATATATTTGAACTTTACCCAGACATTATGCAGCACATGACTATATTCCCGATCATCAGAAACAGCTAACAAATTTTAGATTCAAGATTATTTCAAGAGAATCCTCTAGGACCTTTCATTAGATTTACTTTGACACTGTCAGATTTATGGCTGTTTTGAAGCTTTAACATTGGGAAGCATTCTAAAGCAAACACAGACAGCATTTCTTTTAAGTGTGTTGTGTAGGTTATCAGAAATCTGTGGTTTGCTGACAACAAGATGGAGATTCAAAGCTATCCTACTGTCTGATCCAGCTCCCTTTAAAATCACACTAACAATTCATTAAGACTCTACATTAAAATTGGAAATTAGGGGGGCAGAGTCAAGATGGTGGATTAAACACACATCTCCCTTTTAAATTTCCCTAAATTCCTCTGGAAACCAAGATTTCAACTGATAACTAAATGGAGCTTCTGGACACCTAGTGAGCCCCAGGACACAGCACAGGGCTATCAATTTGGACTTCAAACTACTGAACAGAAAACTTCCGCTCTTTCATTGACTCCCGCTCTTGGTGAGTGCCAGCTTTCACGGACCAAAGGTAACTTTCAATTTTAACTTCTTCTCTGTCTTAGCCGGTGGGTAGAGCTGGGACTTGACTAGCAGCTAATCTCAGGCACACTGCTGGTGGGATCAGCGGTCAAAACTGCAACATTTTGAGAGCCCGGCTTTGGATTCTCTGCATCTGGGCACCTTTGGCCTCTCTTCTGGCCTCTGCCATTGAGTGACCTGTGCTGTGGCAGGCAGGGAGCCTGTGCAGGACACCATCTTGTTAAACCAGGAGGTGAACATACCCATACAGAAGCCTCAGCTGGACCTTATTCTTAGGCTGAGATGCAGAGCCTGCCTGGAGGGGAGTGTTTTTCTGGCAGAAAAGCAGTATTTTACACAGTGTCACCTATGGCTGGAGCCCACCAGCAGAGGACAGCAGGGCAGTAGACTTTCTGTATTTTGAACTAGTTTATAACATCAGGGTTTGGATATACAGGTGCTTACTGTGCCAGGTGGGAAGAGGGAACTGTACACCTGAAAACCTGAGTGACTATGGAAGTTGTCAAATACCTTTTACCTTTTATTTTAAGGTGGCCTAGAGAAACAACTTAGGTCCATCCTCACAGCATCTCTCCCAGCCTCTACTGACTCACATGATGCCCAAAAAGCAAAAAAATTCTCAATGAAAGCATAACGAAGAAATCACCCATGGCTTCAAGAGGCCCCCAAAAGAACCAAAAAACTTCCCAGACGAACAAATCTTTCAGAAACTATCAGAAGGTGATTATAAAAGGATTCTATATAGAGCGATCCTAGATCTTATACAAAACACAACAGAGGAAAATGAAAAATTAAGCAAGCTGTTCACTCTGATACCACTAACTTTATATCTTAGAACCAAATACAGGACAAATCATCCAGAAACCTACTCAGCGAAGACTCCAAACTCAATCAATCCTGTAATAGTGAAAGAAATAATCCAGTGATCATACCATGAATACTGTGACGTTATCATATTAAAAAGAAGAGTGTACTACAGACGTTACAGTCCTTCCAGATGCAGAGAAGTTAATAAGTCTGTTAGTAATTAAAATGTGGTTTATACATAGTTCATTAAGAGGGATTACAGGGACAGCCATAAGGCAAATTAAGATGCAACATATCAACTCAAGAAACGTAATACAGGAGTCTCAACAACCATAAGACCAACCCTGAAAAAGTGGAAAAATCAACTCATAAAGAAGAATGTCAAAGAACATGTTAATAAAAACAACAGAAAAAAATCAACACAAAAATAAACAAATCACAATGACAGCATTAAACACACACCTATCAATCATTAAACTTAATGTGAATGGACTGAACGTTCCAGTAAAGAGACATCAAGTGACATCCTGGATCAAAAGACACAACCCATCCATATGCTGCCTACAAGAAACTCACCTCATACATGAAGATATGAACAAACTGAAAATTAAAGGATAGAAAAATATATATCAAGCTAACAATACACAAAGAAGAGCAAGTGTGGCAATCCTAATCTCAGATAAAATAGATTTTAATGTAAAATCCACCAACGTGGACAAGGATACACACTATTTATTGCTGAAAGGTTCAATACACAAGCAGGACTTAACCACATTAAATAATTACATACCTAATGTTAGAGCACCTAACTACATCAAGGAAATACTCACCATACTCAAAAAGGAGATAGCTCACTCCTCACTAATAGTGGGAGACTTCAACATTCCACTCTCAATATTGGACAGATTGTCTAGAAAAAAGCTCAGCAAAAACACAGACAACTAACCAACTAGACCTCAATGACATATATGGAACTTTCTATCCATCAGGGGACAACTACACTTTCTTCCCCAGTGCACATGGAACATAATCCAGAATAGACCATGTGTTAGGATACAAAGCAATTCTCAACAAAATTCATACCACTGAATTAATGCAAAACTTCTCAGATCATAAAGCCATAAAAGTCAAAACCAATAGTAGAAATAACATAGAAAGTGGAACTCTTGGAAACTGAGCAACATCTTGCTCAAAAAACTATGGGTTATAGAAGAAATCAAGGATGAAGTAAAGAAATTTATGGATTCCAACGAGAATGAAAACACTTCCTAACACAACTTATTGGATACATCCAAAGCAGTGTTCACAGCTCAGTTTATCTCCATAAATGCACATATCTGGAAGGATTGAAAGAAACCAAACCAAGGAACTAAATGTATAGCTTGAACAAGTACAGAGGAAATAAAAAGGGAATTAGAGAAAAAAAGAACAATTGAAAAAACTGAAAACACCAAAATCCGGTATTTTGAAAAGATCAACAAAATTCACAAACCATTGGCTAAACTTATTGAAGAAAAACAGTAAAGGAAATAAATAACCCAAATAAGAAATGAGAGGAGAGTTGTAACAACACCTCCAACAGAAATCAGAAATATCTTAACAGAATACTATGAAAGTCTGTACTCCAACAAATTTGAAAACCTACAGGAAATGGACAACTCCTTGATTCCTATCACCTACCAAAATTAACACAAGACAAAGCAGAACAACTTAATAAACCCATCACAAAGGAAGACATTGAAAAAGTCAACGAAAAACAACCAACCAAAAAAAGCCCAGGCCCAGATGGCTTCACCACAGAACTCTATCAAGCTTTTAGAGAAGAATTATCTCCACTACTACTGAGACTATTTCACAGTATAGAAAGGGATGCAATACTCCCAAATTCATTCTATGAAGCCAGCATAACCCTGGTATCAAAGCCAGGGAAAGACCCAACAAAAAAGGAGAACTACAGACCGATATCACTCATGAATCTGGATGCAAAAATCTTCAACAAAATTCTTGCCAATAGAATACAACAACATATCAAAAAAATAATCCATCATGACCAACTTGTATTCAAACCAGGGATGCAAGGCTGGCTCAACATCAGAAAAACAATGTGATCAACCACATAAATAACTCAAAAGACAAGAATCACCTGATTTTGTCTATTGATACAGAAAAGGTATTAGACAAAGCCCAACACCCATTCATGTTAAAAACTCTCAGCAAAACAGGAATAGATGACAAATCCTTCAATGCAATAGGGGCCATTCACACAAAGCCAACTGCCCACATCATCCTGAATGGAGAGAGACTGAAACAACTCCCCTTGAGAACAGGAACTAGACAAGGATGCCCACTCTCACCTCTCCTATTTAATATTGTACTAGAAGTTCTAGCCAGAGCAATTAGACAAGACCAAGAAACAAAGGGCATCTGCATCGGCAAAGAGGAAGTAGAATTCTCTCTATTTGCAAGTGATATGATTACATATGCAGAGAATCTTAAAGAATCCATAAGTAAACTACTAAAACTGATAGAAGAGTTCAGCAAAGTCTCAGGATACAACAGAAACATAAGTAAATCAGTAGGATTCCTTTATACCAACAACAAGATTATTAATCAAGAAATCACCAAATCAATACCATTTACTACAGCCCCTAAGAAGATAAAGTACTTAGGAATAAATCTAACCAGAGAAATAAGAGACCTTTACAAAGAGAACTACAAGACATTACTACAGGAAACTAACAGAGACTTTATAAATGGAGAAAGCTACCCTGCTCATGGATAGGAAGACTTAACATTGTGAAAATGTCCATTTTACCCAAAGCAATCCACTTACATAATGCAATCCCAATGCAAATACCCATGACACTTTTCAATGACATGGAGAAACAAATCACCAACTTTGTTTGGAAAGAGAAGCTCCAGACAAGTAAAGCACTACTGAAGAAGAACACACTGGGAGGCCTCTCATTACCTGACTTTAGAACCTATTACACTGCCACAGTAGTCAAAACAGCCTGGTACTGGTACAAAAAGAGACAGATCAACAGAACAGCACTGAGACCCCAAAAGTGACACCATCTTCCTATCAACAATTGATATTCGACAAATGCCCTAATACATTAAACTCAGGTAAAAACAATCTCTTCAACAAATGGTTCTGACATAATTGGATATCCATCTGCAATAAACTGAAACAAGACCCATATCTTACACCTGAGACAAATACCATCTCAAGCTGGATAAAAGACCTAAATATCAAAGCTAAAACGATAACGCTCATCCAAGAAAAAGTAGGAACAACAGAAGTTTTAATACACAATGTAGACAGACTTCAAAACCTGTCAAACTATAATCATTGGAAGAGAAAATAGATACACGAGAACTACTAAGAATCAAACATTTTTGCTCATCCAAAGACTTTATTAACAGAATTAAAAGGTCACCTACAGAATGTGAAAAAATATTTTACAACTGTATGTCAGAACAACATCTGATCTCCATAATCTATAAGATACTACAAAAAATAAGAAAAAGATAAATCATCCAATTAAGCACTGGGCAAAGGAGATCAACAGACACTTCTCTAAAGAGGAGATCCAGGCAGCCAAAAAACATATCCAGATATGTTCATGATCATTAGCTATTAAACAAATTCAAATCAAAATGACAATGAGATACCATCTCACTCCAACAAGGTTGGCAATGATCCAAAAAAAGCACAACGACAAATTCTGAATAGGTTGTGGAGAAACTGGAACTCTCCTACACTGTTGGTGGGACTGCAAATCAGTGCAACCTCTTTGGAAAGCAATCTGGTGCTTCCTTAAAAAGCTGGCTCTAGATATACCATTTGACCCAGTAATTCCACTGTTCAGAATCTACCCTACAGAATCAAGGCCATTCACATCAACTGATACATGCACAAGAATGTTTATTTCGGCACAGTCCACAATAGAAAAAAGATGGAATCAACCCAGACGCCCAACAACAGATGAATGTATAGACAAACTATAGTGTGCATATTCAATGGAACACTATGCAATGATAAAAGATAAACGATGATTCTATGAAACATCTCATAACCTGGTTTCAATCAAAGGACATTATGCTGAGTGAAAGTAGTCAGCGACAAAAGGACAAATATTGTGCGAGATCTCTACGATAAGAACTTAAAAATAATTTCATGCATAGAAGAAAAGACTCTTTGACACCTATAAGGGTGGGAAGGGAGGGAGGGCACAACGGAGAGGGTTGAGATTAGATAGCTGATAGAAATTTGGTTGGGTGAAATCTGTGACAGCACACATTAGAAAGAGGAACAATATTAACTGGACTTCAACATAACATGATGACTCCTCCCATCTTAACACAATATTGCAAGGACAGAGTAGCTAGGGTGGGGGGCCAGGGACCATGCTATCATGGGAATTTGAGGCCAACTGGCACAACCAGCATTTTGCTAAGAGAACCTGCGGCACTCTACATTGGTGATTTGCATCTGGGGTCTTAAAAGCTGCCAATCTGCCATCTGAGGGTACAGCAAGTAGTCCCAACTCAGCAGGAATGGATGACCACCAAGGACCAAAACGACATGGGGGAAAGAGAACCCTGAAGACAGAGGGACCCATGTGAGTGGGTTACTACATCAAATTGTGACCGGAAGAATCGGATAGTGCCAGCCACCACGAGTTATAGCCGTGGTTGAGCTCACAAAGTTGAGTCTCACTGGCAACACAAAAATAAAAAGGGGTGCACACTGAGATCTCCATTAAAAGACCACAACTGATGGTCTGGGTGTGTTGGAGTTCCCCTGGGAGCATGGCCCCTGGACCTGATGCTGCCCCTGTCAATAAATCATAATGGAGGTAAACTCTTCAGACAGTAATGGACTTGGTAACACAGAGTGACTATATCATGTGCACTTTACGGTTCTATGCAACTGTAGGATGTCATCCTGCTCACCTCTTACTGGAAGCCAGTGAGTGGGTGGAGAGGAGGGGATAGGAGATGGCTGGGAGGATAAGACATGTATGGAGCAGACAGGAAGAGTGTGCTGTCACTGGACAGGGAGAGTAGTGGCATAGACGGGCATGCAAATTTATATGGAAATGTACATTTTCACTCAATTGTAATAATAAAAAAAAAACTGGAAATGAACTGAAACTACATACCAATGACGACATTACCCTTTAGGTAGTACACTTTTACCCTTTAGATAGAAGTGGCAAACTTAATTCTGTAACAACAAGAACACATCACTAGTCAGCAGTCAAACACAAAAATGGAATACCACAGTATTTGCATCCTTCTTTAGCAATATTCCTGCAGGTAGGGTTGTAAGGAAGGGACCCTGACATTCTACATACCAAGCAGACAAGGCATGGGGCTTGTGTTTTATGTGTAGGAGACATATTTGACTGATCCTTTGTCATAAATATACAATGCATATTTTCATCTAATTTTATTGAAATCAACAACAGAACTGTGGGACAGTAATGACAGTATGGTGGTACAACAAAAGTAGCATCAGTGGTGGATAAGTAAGGCAGGAGACGAACTCATGATCAGTTTTAACTTACAGCTAGGGTATATTAAAATGAGTCTGTGATATGAAATCTCTACAACCTGTTAATTAAGCACCTTTTAATGGCCACATCCTTAAAACAGCATCACTGTCCTCTGTGAAGCACTAGCTGCTCAGTTCTTAACAATGCAGGCTCTTACAACACTCAGTGTCCATATTCTAAGAGCCCAAGTGTGGCCTGAACTCAGGAGTCTGACATGAAAATGAACAACGTGACTTGGAAAAGGATAGCATCGAGACCATTAATAACAAAAATGGGAGATTTCGTAGTTAAGAAAGGGAGGGAGGGGGCAGTAGATTAACATGTAGTAATACCTAGAAGAGTGATGAAAGGTGCAAGCGATAACCAGATATAATTTAGGATTCTAAGCATCTAACACTGAGAACAAAATTTTCAACTCCCCATTATCACTGACAAGTGAAAACTAGAACTGGTTTTTAGCTTCAAATAATTATAACATCTGCACTCACAGAACTCTGTGTATTCTTCCTTCTCCAAGAATTCCTGGCCCCAAGTATTACACAGACCTCATTGTATGTAATTATTTATGTTACTTGATGCTTACAAACTTCTTTCCAATATTTTATTTCTTTAAAAGACCAGTTATCCAGTCCAATGAGTTTTTGGCTCTGAAGCCTTGAAGAAAAAGATCTGTCTGGTGTTCAGTTTCTCTGATAAGTAACTCAGACTGCTGATACTGATACGATGATTAACATTTTCATAATCACCATCCCGACAGCCCTAGTGCTAAATGTTTTACACACATTAACTCAATCAATCTTCAGAAACTGAGATGTAATACAATTATCCCCAGTTTAGAGAAGAGACTGCAGGAAACAGAGCTCAGTAAAGTGCTTCAGTCAAAAGGTAGATTATAGCTATATGATGTAACGATTTGCGTGCAAACTTAATTGTGAATGGTGGACATAAAAGTCTTCCTGTAAGGCCTCACTGTGAACAAGTGATTAAACAGTCAATGAAAAGAGATGTTTCCCTAAAACAAATAGGCTTTTTCGAAAATTCTATGTTGTTTCATAACAACATACCTCTGGCCTGAGACAAACATCAGGTACTTTCCTCCTCTAACCAGTTAGATTCTCTCCCAGAGAAACAAACCCCGACTTGAAATACAGTATGAACATTAAGATCACCCCCTGGCAAGAAATGCTGTGACATTAAAATTTATCTGAATAAAATCTAAATTTCTGAGAATCAGAGAAAGGAGCTACTGTTTGGTATTTAGCATCAAGTATTATGCAATACTCTAATGTTTTGTCCTAACGTTGAAAGGAGAAACACAATTTATAATTAATTTTTGAACTACACATCACATGAGTAATCTGGAAGCCAGCTGGAATAACTGCTCTCTGAGAGGTTCTTGAGAATGTGGACAGATTCTCATTTTTAAGCATCTTTGCTGCTGCACTACTATGTAATGCATGAAACTAGAACTTAAATATCTCCTGGAGATGTATTTGTCATATCGTATTAGAATTTATACTCAAAAGGAAATCGCAAAACAAGTGTTCAATACTTATATTTTCTGAACTACAAACTGAACTGTACAGAAATAAGTGTCCAGTAATTCAATATATCAAGTATGTACCACTGGTTCTTGTCAGAAATCTGATCTTCGTGTATTTTCACTTTCAAAAGGGGGGAAAAATTGTGCCACTCTCATCCTAAACAGCTGAATCATTCACATATTCAACTGCTGGAATTCTTCCGAGACCTGTCACTGCTGGCTGTTCACTGAGAGGTGCCGAATTTAAAACCTTTCCTAGGAAAGCATTGAAAAAGTAGGGAAAATTAACAGGATTCCCAAACTTAAATACTGACTGCGTTATCGTTGACCAAGTAGGAGGTACTGGCTAGTAACTGAATCTGCTAAAGGAAAAACACAACGCTGAAAAAACATCTTTATCTATTACAGAATTGTTGATTACGTGTCTACTCTGCAACAATGCCGGATTTCAGGAAAATGGTCCAAACCTCTCCGCATCCAAGCCTCCGGGGCAACACGGAGTGCACCGAACCCCAAGGTCTCCGCACCGCGGCGGCACCCCGACCCCGACGTGGAGTTAACGCCTGGCCTTGAGGAACGTGGGACACTCTGGGATGTTAGAGGGGCTCTGATGGGTGCGGGTTTGCTGAGAACCTATGGAGACCGCTGGTGGTTCCCAGTAGCACTCAGGGTGATCTGGGGGGCCCGAGGGAAGCCTTAGACAGTGGGGGTCGGGACGGAGACGCCCTCGGGGCGCCCGCGGACCGGCGCTCACCCAAACAGCCCTCGCAGGAAGGAGTGGGAGGCTTTGACTCGCTTCTCGGCCTCCGCCATCAGTTGCACGGCCTCACGCTCCTTCCCCGCGTTGTCCATGTCGCCGCCAAGACCACTGCCACCTCAGCCGACTTTACAGAGCACCCAAAACGCCTCTGCCTCCCTGGCTGGCAGCCCCGGGGGCGCAGGCGCGGCGCGCACACCCTTTCGGGAGTTGTAGTCCACAGCCCTACCACTGCGGCGCAGGTGCGTGGGATTTACACTACATTTCCCATGTCGCCACAGAATGGGCGTTGTGTGGCATCGAGTTTCGGCGTGGTGGCGTGACTTTCCGGAGGGATCCTACGCCGAAGTGATTTTCAACTATTGGAGTGCTTGAAAAATGGAAAATGCCCATGACTTCCACGTAGCACCACGATGGCTCGGGAATCCCTGCTTGAATACGACTGACAAGTGGCAATCAGATGGATGAAGGCGCAGGGATAACAGACTGAGGCAAGTTCTCCAAACCAGCCACTGCATGGAATTGCGTCTCCTTGTTATGTCCACCTCCCACCCAGCAAAAAGATTGCAGCAGCTAAAAGAAAGAGCCATTTTTATCCCCAACCAGGAGAGGTTAGAAATGTATTATCATCCCCACTAAAAATTCAGTTATTTATAATTTCCCAAAACTACAACTTTCTTTTGTCCCGTTTTACTGGGTTATAAATGAGTTAGGGTTGAATGTGTATAACCCACTCTGTGTTGACTGAATTCTGCCCTCTCTTATCCTTTACGTGATGCTGACTTGAGGGAAGTAAGGGTAGGTCTTCTAGGACAAGACTCGTGCCTCTGGGAAGATTCTAATGTAACCGTACCAAAAGAAACCAAACCCAGTGCCGTCGAGTCGATTCCGATACATAGCGACTCTGTCACTCACTCACTGCCCTTGAGTCGAGTCCAACTCATAGCGACCCTAGAGGTCGGAGTAGAACTGCCCTACCGAGTTTCCAAGGAGCGCCTGGCAGATTTGAACTGCTCACCTTTTTAGGTTAGTAACCACTAAGCCACCAGAGTTTCCAGAAGTATCCATAGGGGAATGAAATTGTGTGACAGACTTGCAGGCCTGTTCCAGCGGCAGTTATTTTTTATTGCAATGTCTAGACTGTTTACAGTTGGCAGTGTTAAAAGTCGAGATGGTGGAGTTAGGTGTATCACTGCCAAGTAAGAATTTTGTGAAAATTTCAAGCTATTAATAAACACACTGTGGACATTAGCATGCAAAGTTTGAGAAAATGATGCCTATCTTTAGAGAACTAGGTAAGAAGGGCCAAATTCCTAGAAAGAGAGATATCTAAAGCATGTGTTACATAGTTCATTCATTGCGAGACACTATAAGAGAAGTGTTGGATATTCATGTGGAGTTTATTTAGTTTTACATGCATTATACTAACTTGGACGAGCATGCTTTGGGTGCCACACAGGGGAAGGTGTCAGGATACTGGAGATGGCAGTAAAGACAGAAAAACTAAAAAAAAAAAAAAAAAAAAAAATGGACATAAGCATTTGAAAAGTGGAGCAGTCTTTGGAGATTTCTTTGATTAGGGCCAACCTAAAAGCTTCTGAATGCATCAGTGTGTTAAGTAAAGGATTTTCCCACACGTGGTTCAATTCCGGGACAACCTGGTGGTGTGGTGGTTAAGTGCTGTCGCTACTAGCCCAAGAGTAGGCAGTTCAACTTCACGACCTGCTCCTTACTGATTCTATAGGACTGTTCTACTCTGTCCTATAGGGTCATAATGAGTCAGAATCAACACAATGGAATTTCCTTTTTTTTTTTTTTTTTTGTCTTTTTACCTCAATTTAGAAACTCCAGGAGATCTTCAAGAAATACTGATTTGTAGGCCACTAGCTTTTTGTTTCCCATTTGTCTGCCTCTGACAGTTTGTCAGACTGTGGAGTCTTGTGTGTTGCTGTGATGCAGAAAGCTATGCCATTGGTATTCAGGACCAGCAGGGTCGCCCATGGTGGCTGAATTTCAGCTTAGCTGAGGCCAATTGGCACAACCAGCATTTTGCTAAGAGGGCTCTCTGCACCCCACATTGGTGAGTGGCATCTGTGGTCTCAAAAGCTGCCAAGCTGCCATCTGAGGGTACAGCAAGTAGTCCCAACTCAGCAGGAACGGGTGCTGTCCGAGGACCAAAATGACATGGGGTAAAGACAACCCAGAAGATAGAGAAACCCACGAGTGGTTGCCTACATAGGCTTGGGACCAGAAGAACCAGATGGTGCCCAGCCACCACCAGTGATAGCCGTGATGGAGCTCACTAAGTTGAGTCTCACTGGCAACACAAGAATAAAAAGGGGTGCACCCTGAGATCTCCACTAGAAGACCACAATTGACAGTCCAGTGGCTTCGGGGTTCCCCTGGGAGCATGGCCCCTGGCCCTGATGCTGACCTTGCCCATAAGTCATGATGAAGGTCCACTCTTTGGACACAAATGGATTGGACTTGGCAATGCAGAGTGACCATATATTGGATGCACTTTATGGTTCTATGCATCTATGGGATATCATCCTGCTGACCTCTGGCTGGAGTAAGGGGAGTGGGTGGAGAGGAGAGGAAAGGAGACTGTTGGGAGGATGAGACATGTATGGAGCAGAGAGGAATGGTGTGCTGTCACTGGACAGGGAGAGCAGTGGAAGCTGCATATAGGTGGGCATGTAAATTTATATGGGAGTGTACATTTTCACTCAGTCATAATAATAAAAACTAAAAAAAAGAAATACCATGTGATACAGCAATCACACTTCACCTATATCCCAGAGAAATAAGGGCTGTCACACAAACATGAATACCAATGTTTATTTCATCACTGTGCACAATAGCAAAAAGATGGAATCAACCTAGGTGTCCATCAACAGATGAAAGAACAAACACACTATGACATATTTACACAATGGAATACCATGCAATAAAGAGTAACAATGATCTTGGAACTATCTCTTAATATAGTACTGTCTGGAGGATGTTGTGCTGACTGAATTTAGTTGGTTGCAAAAAGATAAATATTGTATGAAACCACTATTATAAGGAGTTAAGAAAAGTTTTAAACACACAAAAAAATAACCTTGAATGGTTACAAGGGTGCAGAGGAAAGAAAAGGGACATTTACAGATTTGATAGTAGGCAAGAAATGGGTTAGGTTAAGGGAGTAACGGCACACAGTAGAAGGTAGGTTAGCACAACTGGACTATACCAAAAGCTAAAAGGTTTTCTAAATACAACCCAATATTTTGAAGAACAGAGTAGGGGTCTTGGAACTATGGCTTCAGGGGATGTCTACACTAAGTGGTGTAACTAATTTTTGGAGGGGCTGGGGAATGTTCCTTTTTTAGTCAGCTAAGGCTGCTCTAACAGAAATACTACAGAGTGGATGGCTTTATTAACAAAGGAAGGTTTATTCTTACATTGTCTGGTAGGCTGCAAGTCCATGTTCAGGGTGTCCGCTCTAGGGGAAGGCTTTTCCCCTTATCGGCTGTGGAGGAAAGTCCAGTGTTGCATCAGTCTTTGTCCAAGGAGCATCTTGGCACAGGAACCTCAAGTCTAAAGGACGCGCTCTTTCCTGGTGCTGCTTTCTTGATGGTGCAAGGTTCACAATTCTCTGCCTGCTTCTCTGTCCTTTTATCTCTCATAGGATGAAAGGATTAAGGGTGGGGGCAAGCCATACTCCAGTGAAACTCCCTTTACAGTGGAGCAGGGAGGTAATCCTATGAAAGGATTTACAGCCCCACCCTAATCCTTTACCATACAGCATAGGAAAACCACAAAATGGAGGACAGTCACAAGATACTGGGAATCGTGGCCCAGCCACATGGCTACACATATTTTGGGGGACACAAATCAATCCATGACAGTTCCCATACCACTTTGCTGAATGTCCTCGGGTCTTCAAAGCTAGCAAGCTGTCATCCAAGTAGTATCACCTGGAGCAGAGGAGAAAGAAGGATATCAAAGACTTAAAGAAAACAGGAGCCGAGGAGACAGAGGGTGCCATATTATCCAGAAACTACATCAGCATGAGACCAGAAGAACTAGATGGTGCCTGGCCACCACAAGTGACTGCTCTGACAGGGAACACAACATGAAGTCTCTAATATAGCAGGAAAAAAAAATTGATGTGCATAACTAGGAGAACTGTATTAAAAGACCAGACTTAATGATTTGTCAGACTGGAGGACATGTCCACTGAGGACATGACCCCTGGAGTCTCTGTTAGCCCAGAGCCAAAACCAGCATTAAAACAGGAGAGAAACTTTAGATACCCCAATTTTTAACAAAGAAGTTAAAATAGACAGCTATGATTTGATTCTTTTTAAAAAGTTGACTTATCTTTTCTCCTGTCTTTAAAATTTCTGGTTTCTGTCACCTAGGCGCTGGCAGGAAGTCACACATTAACTGATGGGGCCATGGAAATAATGTCTTTGAAGTTTTCCCAGCTTTTTAAGAGACATCAAAACAGATGGGAGATGTCAGCTGCCAGTCAGGACCCTTCTACTTCAGATGACAATTGAAAGCAGTCTGGATCCCTGCTCCTAATGCATATCTTCAAAGGACCCCTGAGGCCCCCAGATGGATATTCCTCTCCACCCTTAATCAATCACATTGTTCCACTGGTCCCTAATATATCACAATCTCACTTGATTATTTTTGAGCAGGTTCTTGATGGACAGATTACTCCCTGCTCCCTGTGTCTGCTAGCACACAGTAATAAACTTTTTTGATCACTCACCCAAATACCTGTCTCAGAGATTGGCTTTTAGGGGTAGGTAACGAGAATCTGGAGTTTTGTTGGTAACAGTATTAAAGCCAACTCTTCAGACAAAGGTTGGACTGGACTATGAGATACAGAGTGATTCTGGTGAAGAATGTGCTTCTTGGTGTAGATAGATCCATAAGGCTGTCTGATCAGCTCTTGTCCAGAGGCATGATAAGGGGGTGGAAGGGGACAGGAGTTGGCTGAATGGATATGGTAAGTACAGGGTAAAAAAGAGCAGTGTGCTGCTATGGGGAGTGGGGGTTAAAAGAACAGTTAGATTGCCTAGCACTGTGGGTATTATGTGGCAAATTGATTTGTACTGTAAACCTTTACTTAAAGCACAATGAAATATAAAAAATAAGTAAATAAATTAGTCAGGAATAAATTTATCTAGAGAGATGTCTTAGTTATCTAGTGCTGTTATAAGAGAAATACTACAAATGAATGGCTTTTTAACAAGCAGAACTGTGTTCTTTAATAGTTCGGAAAACTAGAAGTCCAAATTCAGGGTACCAGCTGTAGGGGAAGGCCTTCTGTCTCTGCTGGTTCTGGGGGAAAGTCCTTGCCATAAATTTTCCCTTGGTCTAGGAGATGCTTAGTGCTGGAACTCTGAGTCCCAAGGGTGCTCTCTGCTTCTGGCTCTTCTTCCTTGCTGGTAATGAGGTCCCCATCATCTGTTTTTGCTTGTCTCTTTTATATCCCAAAAGAACTTGACTCAAGATATAACCTAGTCTCGTAGATTGTATCCTGTATCATTAACTGCTTTTAATACTGTCTCATTAATGTCGTAGAGGTTAGGATTGACAACACATAGGATGATTACATCGGATCACAAAATGGAAGACAATCACACAGTAGTGGGAATCGTGGCCTAGCTAAGCTAACACATATTTTAGGGGGACATAATTCAATCCACAACATTCTACTCTTTGGCCTCTCAAAAGTTGCTACATGTAAAACATTGTTGCTACATGTGAAACACATTCACTCTGTCATATCATAGCACAAACCTTAAATCAGATGAAGGAATTATGTGAAGAAAATTATAAAATGTTGCTGGAAAAATTAAAGAAGACCTACATAATGGAACTATATCCTATGGAGTGAAAGACTTAATATTATGAGATGTCAATACTACAAAAAGAAATCTATAGAGAAAATGAAATTTCAATAAAAATTCCAACAGTTCTCTTTTTCTCAAATAGAAAAGTCTGAAAGAGCCAGAACAATCTTAAAAAGAACAAAGTAAAGGATTCACACATCTTCATTTCAAAACTTCCTACAAAACAACAGTAATCAAAACTGTGTGGTAGTGGTACAAGGATAGAGATTCAGACCCATGGAATAGAACCGAGAATCTACAATTAAGCCCGGACATCTGTGGTCAATTGATTTTCATCAAGGGTTCAAGGTATATGCAATGGGGAAAGAATAATCACAAAATGGTGCTAGGACAACTAGATTTCCACATGGAGAAGAATGAAGTTTGACCTCTACTTCATATCACATATAAAAAGTAGGTCAAAGTGGATCAAACTAAAATTATTAGAAGAACGTATAGAGATGAAGCTTTAGGCCCTTGTATTTATGTAAAGGATTCTGAAATATGACACCAAAAGTACAAACAACAAGAGATAAAATAGTCAAATTGGACATCATTAAATTGAAAAATTTTGTGTATGAAGGGACATCATCAAGAAAGTGAAAAAGCAATCTACAGCATGGGAGAAAATATTTAGAAATAGCGTATCAGATAAGAGGTTAATATCCAGAATATGGGAAGAAAGCTTAAAACTCAACAACAAAAAGACTAACCACCAAACAAAAAATTAGCAAAGGATTTAAATAAGCATTTCTCTGAAGAGAATACACAAATGACCAATAAGCATATGAAACAATACTCAGCATTGTTAGTCATTAGGGTAAGCAAAAGGTCAACAGTTCAAATCCACCAGGAACTCCTTGGAAACTCTATGAGGCAGCTCTACTCTGTCTGCCAGAGTCACTATGAGTCAGAATCAACTAGACAGCATTGGACATTTTTTTAGTCATTAGGGAAATACTAATCAAAGTCACAAAGAAATAAATCACTTTGTGCCCACTAGGAAGATGATTATCAGAAAAATGGAAAAAGCAAGTGTTGCTGAAGATGTGGACAAACTTAAACATCCATGCATTGTAGGTGGGGTTGTAAAATTCTGCAGCCTCCATAGGTACCTTAGTTTGGCTCCTTAAAAAGCTCTAAACACAGAATTTCTTAGACCTTTTTGGCTACTCAAAAAGCCAAATATAAAATTATCATATGACACCGAAATTCTAATCCCAGATACACACCTCAAGACTTGAAAGCAGAGACTCCATCAGGTAACTTGCACACTAATGTTCATCATAGAATTATTCCCAATAGCCAAAGGGTGGAAACAACCTGAATGTCCATCAACAGATGAATGGTAAACAAAAGGTGATCTATCAATTGAATATTATTCAGCCATAAAGAGAAATGAAGTCCTGATACATGCTACTAAATTAAGGAACCTTGAAAACATTGTGCTGAATGATCTAAATGAGACACGAAAGGACAAATACTGTGTGATCCCACTTATTTGAAATATCTAGAATAGGTAAATGCATAAAGACTGTCATGGACTGAACTGTATCCCCCCCAAAATGTATGTAGCCATGTGGTTGGGCCATGATTCCCAATATTAATATAGAGTTTCCCTGGAGAGATCCTAATCTCTGCCTGTGACTAATAGGATGATTGTGTTAAAAGAGGATTAGGGGCTGCAACACCCTTGCTAAGGCAGTCTCCCTGGAGTGTGTCTTGCACCACCCTCCATCCTGTCATCCTAGAGGTGATAAAAGGGAGAGAAGTGAGCGGAGAATTAGGAACCTCAAACCATCAAGAAAGCAGCACTGGGAGAAGAGTGCTTCCTTCAGACCTGAGGTTCCTGCGCTAAGATGCTTCCTGACCAAAGAATGATGCAAAACAGCTTCCTCCAGAACTGAAAGAAGGATAGTCCTTCCTCTGGCACAGACACCCTAAATACACACTTGTAACCTACTGAACTGTGGAAGAATAAACGTTGCTTTGTTACAGCCGTCCACTCGCAGTATCTCTGTTAGAGCATTACTAGGTGACTAAAACAGAGACTGTTACGGATTGACAAAATATCTGTCAACTTGGTTAGGTCATGATTCCTGTACTGTATGAGTGCCTACCATTTCATCGTCTCATATGATTTCCCTATGTGTTTGTCATGGATTGAATTGTGTCCCCTCAGAAATATGTGTAGCCATGTGGCTGGGCCGTGATTCCCAGTATCTTGTGATTGTCCTCCATTTTGTGGTTTTCCTATGCTGTATGTTAGAGGACTAGGGTGGGGCTGTAAATCCCTCCATAGAATCACTTCCCCGCTCCACTGTAAAGGGAAGTTTACCTGGAGTATGGCTTGCCCCCACTCTTAATCCTTTCATCCTGCAAGAGATAAAAGGAAGGAGAAGCAGGCTGAGAATTGGGAACCTCACACCATCAAGCAAGCAGCACCGTGAGAAGAACGTGTCCTTCAGACCTGAGGTTCCTGCACCAAGATTCTCCCTGGACAAATACTGATACAATACTTAACTTTCCTCCAGAGCCAACTTTCCCTGGAGCGGACATCCTGAATTTGGACGTGTAGCCTACTGGACTGTGTAAGAATAAACCTTCCTTTGTTAAAGCCATCCACATTGTGGTATTTCTGTTACAGCAGCCCTAGCTGACTAGAACAGTGTTATAATCCTGTCAACATGATGTAATGGAATGGATTGGTGGCAGTTGTATTGATAAAATCTACAAGATAGTGTCTTAAGCTGATCTCTTGAGACATAAAGAAAGAAGTGAGGAGAGAGACATTGGGACCTCATATCACCAAGAAAACAATGCTGGGAGCAGAGTACATCCTTTGGACCTGAAGTTCCTACACAAAGAAGCTTCTAGCCCAAGGGAAGATTGATGACAAGGGCCTCGCTCCAGCACCGACAGAGAGAAAGCTTTTACGTGGAGTTCACACCCTGAATTTGGACTAGCAGCCTACTAGACTGTGAAAGAATAAATTTCACTTTGTTAAAGCCATCCACTTGTAATATTTGTGCTATAACAGCACTAGATGACTAAGAGGCTAAAGAGTGGCTGTCAGCATCTAGGGGAACAGGGGAATGGGGAAAAGAAAAAAAATCACTACACTTCATGGTTCTGTGGGAAGATTGGGCTCAGCTATGTGGTTCTTACTTGAGGTTCCCAGGTGGTTGTAATTCAGACAAAAAAGGGAACTTGATGGGGCAGGACATGGAATGAGCTCGCTCCTTCGGCTCTATATGGCCTTTGTATGTACCTAGGCTTCTCATAGCATAGTGGCTGGGTTTTGAGGAACAATAGGAGGTGAAATGTGCTAGGCAAGGCAAGACTGGAAAATGGAAGAACTGAGATTATGGAAGAGGAATTTGGACATGACCATCCTGTTTCAGGATTTCCAGTCAAAGGCATGACATGATAAGCAACAGTTTCTGAGCAGATTGCTCTGGTTGTATGCTGTCCAGGAGAGTTTAGGGTCAAGAAGGAGACAAAGAAGCTGTTCTCAGAGGAGTCCATGGTGAGATTAGGATTAGGGTAGTGTTTGAAGGAGTAGGCTAAAAAGCTATAACCAGGAAGCTCCCTTGTTTTCTGACTCCACAGCTCAATACAGGCAGGACAGGTGATGCTTGGCAGCAGAAAAACAGAAAAAAACATTGCTTTTATTTGTTTTCTTTTTTTCCTCTCCTGATCATGGTGCTAAACAGCCTGGTGGCACAGTTGTTAAGTACTCACTTGCTAACTAAAAGGTAGAAAGGTAGGCAATTCAAATACATTACCACTCTGCAGAGAAAGATGTGGCAGTTGGTTTCCTTAAAAATTAAAAAAAAAAAAAAACAAAAAAAAAAACGAAACATGTAGTTCCCAAATATTTTTTCACATTCTGTAGCTGGTCTTTTAATTCTTTTGATGAAGTCTTTGGATGAGCAAAAATGTTTGATCTATTTTCTCTTCTGTTGCTCTTGCTTTATCAGATTTTGAATTCTGTCTCCATTGTGTATTAAAACTTCCGTTGTTGATCCTATTTTATCTTGGATGAGCTTTATCATTTTAGAGTTTATATTTAGGTCTTTTATCCAATTTGAGTTGGTTTCCTTCAGAAACAAAGGTTGTCATATGAGCAGACACATGTACATGAATGTTTGTTGTAGCACAATAGCAAAAAGTTGGAATCAACCCCAATGCCCATCAACAGATGAATGGATAAGCAAACTATGGTACATATACTCAATGAAACACTATGCTATGATAAAAAAAATGACAATTTTAGAAAACAGCTCATAACATGGTCTCATCTGGAAGAGATCATGCTGAATGGAATCAGTATCAAAAGGACAAATTTTGTATGAGACCCCTGTTATAAGGACTTAAGAGGATTATCACAGAAGAAAATGACTATGTTGGCTACAGGGGTGGGTGGGTGGCTGAGTGTTTATCATAGATGCGATAATTGATAGATGTTAGATATTTTATTCTTTTACTGTAATTAATAAAACAACAACAACAAAAACCTTTGCTGTCAAATCATTTCTGACTCACAGCCACCCAATAGACTTGGAAACACTATGGCAGAGTTCTACTCTGTCCTGTAAGATCACTGTGACTCAGTCAACTTGAGGGCCATGGGTCCGATACTCTGCAACCAGTATCCAAAGCTGGATTAGACAGAATTCTGTACCTGGCCTAGTTTAGCTCCTTCAAGCAAGGAACGACAACAAAAACAAATCCCATTGCCTTTGAGTAAATTATGACTCATAGTGATCCCGTGGATCACTGGTAGTGTAGTGGTTAGGTGCTATAACAGGTAACCAAAAGGTTGACAGTTCAGATCCACCAGGCGCTCCTTGGAAACTCTGTGGGGTGGTTCTACCCTGTTCTGTAGGGTTGCTATGAGTCAGAATCAACTAGACGGCAGTTAATTTGGTTTTAGTTTAGTGATCTTACAAGACATGACCGAACTGCCCCAGAGAGCTTCCAGTGTTGTAAATCTGTGGAAGCAGACTGCTGTGCCCTTCTCTTATGCAATTTCTGGGTTAGAGCTAACTGCCACGACAGCCAGTTCTTGAGACGGGTGAGGTGAGTAGCAAAAGCTTTACATATATCAATATATAAGGAGACAAGGGGATGTGAGCTGATCTGAAAGCATGTCTGACTGAACAAAGAGTCTGTGAGTTTTTTTTAAATTATGACTGAGTGGAAATATACGTTCCCATACAAATTTGCATGCCCACCTGTATGCAGCTCCCACTGCTCTCACTGCCTGGTGACAGCACAGTATTCCTGTCGGCTCCATACATGTCTCATCCTCCCAACAGTCTCCTTTCCCCTCCTCTCCACCCACTCCCCTTTCTCCAGTCAGAGGTAGCAGGATGATATCCTATAGATGCATAGAACCATAAAGTGCACCCAATATACAGTCACTCTGGGTCGCCAAGTCCAATCCCTTGCTGTCCGAAGAGTGGACCTGCCTTATGATCCATGGGCAATGGCAGCATCAGGGCCAGGGGCCATGCTCCCAAGGGGAACCCTGAAGCCACTGGACCATCAGTTGCGGTCTTTTAGTGGAGATCTCAGGGTGCACCCCTTTTTATTCTTGTGTTGCCAATGAAACTCAACTTACTGAGCTCCATCAAGGCTATCACTGGTGGTGGCCGGGCACCATCCAGTTCTTCTGGTCACAACTTGATGAGTGGGTCTCTCCATCTTCTGGGTTGTCATTTTGGTCCTCGGTGAGCATCCACTCCTGCTGAGTTGGGACCATTTGCTGTGCCCTCGGATGGTAGCTTGGCAGCTTTTAAGACCCCAGACACCACTCACCAATGTTGGGTGCAGAGAGCCCTCTAAGCAAATGCTAGTTGTGCCAATTGGCCTCAATTTTGCCTAAGGGCATGGTCTCCTGCCCCCTGCCCCAGCTACTCTGTCTTTGCATTATTGGGTAAAGATGGGAGGAGTACTCAAGATATGTTGAAGTCCACTTAATATTGGTCTTGTTGCTAATGTGTGCTGTCACCAATTCCACCCAACCAAATTTCTACCAACTGTCTAATCTAAACCATCCTCCCCCTCACCCTCCCTTTCTCCCCTCCCTTGCAATCGTCAAAGAGTCTTCTATGCATAAGTCTGTTTTTGAGTTCTTATCGTAGGGGTCTCTTACAGTATTTGTCCTTTTGTTGCTGACTACTTTCACTCAACATATTGTCTTCCAGTTGAAACCAGGTTATGAGATGTTTCCTGGAATCATCATTGTTTTTTATCATTGCATATTGCTCCATTGAGTATATATACCATAGTTTACCTATCCATTCTTCTGTTGTTGGGCATCTAGGTTAATTTCATCTTTTTGCTATTGTGGACTGTGGTGCGATAAACATTCTGGTGCGTGTATCTGCTGGTGTGAACGTGGCCTTGATTCTGTAGGCTATATTGTGAACAGTGGAATTACTAAACTACTGGGTCAAATGGTATAGCTATATCCATTTTTTTAAGGAAGCTCCAGATTGCTTTCCAAAGAGGCTGGACCATTTTTCAATCCCACCAACAGTGTAGGAGAGTTCCACTTTCTCCACAGCCTCTCCAGCATTTATTGTTTTGTGTTTTTTAGATCATGGCCAACCTTGTTGTGGTGAGATGGTATCTCATTGTAGTTTTGATTTGAATTTGTTTAATAGCTAAAGATCATGAACCTGTCTGCATGTGTTTTTTGGCTGCCTGGATCTCCTCTTTAGAGAAATGTCTGTCCATCTCCTTTGCCCATCACTTAATTGGATGGTTTATCTTCTTCTTATTGATATTTTGTAGTATCTTATAGATTATGGAGATCAGGCATTGGTCTGGCACAAAGTTGCCAAATATTTTTTCCCATTCTGTAGGTGGCCTTTTAACTCTTGTGATAAAGTCTTTGGATGAACAAAAGTGTTTGATTCTTAATAGCTCCCATTTGTCTATTTTCTCTTCTATTGATTGTGGTTTGTTTGACAGATTTGGAAGTCTGTCTACATTATGTATGAAAACTTCCATTAGTGTTCCTACTTTTTCTTGGACGAGCTTTATTGTTTTAGATTTGATATTTAGGTCTTTTATCCAATTTGAGTTGGTTTTTGTATAAGGTGTAAGATATGGATCTTGTTTCAACTTATTGCAGATGGATATCCAGTTTTGCCATCACCATTGGATGAAGAGATTGTTTTTACCCCAGTTTAATGTCTTAGGGCCTTCGTCAAATATCAACTGTTCATAGGCAGATGGTCTCTGGGGTTTTGATTCTGTTCCATTGATTGATCTGTCTGTTCTTGTACCAGTACCAGGCTGTTTTGACCACTGTGGCAGTGTAATACGTTCTGAAGTTGGGTAATGAGAGGCCTCCCGGTGTGGTCTTCTTCTTTGATAGTTCTTTACTTATCCAAGGTGTCTTCCCTTTCCAAACAAAACTGGTGATTTGTTTCTCCAACTCATTAAAAAATGACACTGGAACGTGTATTGGGATTGCATTCTGTAAGTTGATTGCTTTGGGTAAAATAGACATTTTCACAACGTTACGTCTTCCCATCCATGAGGTAGGTTTCTCCATTTATCTGAATATTTAAGCCCTTAGTAAAGACTTGTAGTTCTCTTTGTAAAGGTCTGTTATTTCTCTGGTTAGATTAATTTCTAGGTACTTCATCTTCTTAGGGGCTATAGTAAATGGTATTGATTTGATGATTTCTTCATTAACAGTCTCACTGTTGGTATAAAGGAATCCTACTGATTTACTTATGTTTATCTTGTATCCTGAGACTTTGCTACACTCTTCTACCAGTTTGAGTAGCTTACTTATAGATCCTTTTCGGTTTCTCTGCATATACAATCATCTCATCAGCAAACAGGGAGATTTTCACTTCTTGGATGATCCAGATGCCCTATATTTCTTCGTCTTGTCTAATTACTCTGGCTAGAACATCTAGTACAGTGTTGAATAGGAGAGGTGAGAGTGGGCATCCTTGTCTAGTTCCTGTTCTCAAGGGAAATTCCTTCAGTCTGTCTCCATTCAGGATGATGTAGGCAGTTGGTTTTGTATAAATGGCCCTTATTGCATTGATGAATTTTCCGTCTATGCCTATTTTGCTAAGAGTTTTTAGCATGAATGGGTGTTGGACTTTCTCAAATGCCTTTTCTACATCAATGGACAAAATCAAGTGATTCTTGTCTTCTGTGATATTTATGTGGTTAATCACATTAATTGTTTTTCTGATGTTGAACCAGCCTTGCATCCCTGGTATGAATCCAACTTGGTCATGATGGATTATTTTTTTAATATGTTGTTGTGTTCTATTGGCAAGAATTTTGTTGAAGATTTTTCCATCTAGATTCATGAGTGATATCGGTCTGTAGTTCTCCTTTTTTGTTGAGTCTTTCTCTGGCTTTGGTATCAGGGTTATGCTGGCTTCATAGAATGAGTATGGAAGTACTCAGTCCCTTCCTATACAGTGAAATAGTTTCAGTAGTATTGGAGATAACTCTTCTCTAAAAGCTGGGTAGAATTCTGCAGTGAAGCCACCTGGGCCCAGGATTTTTTTGGTTGGCAGTTTTTGGATGACTTTTTCAATCTCTTCCTTTGTGATGGGTTTATTAAGTTGTTCTGCTTCACATTGTGATAATTTGGGTAGATGATATGAATCAAGGTATTTGTCCATTTCCTCTGGGTTTTCAAATTTGTTAGAGTACAGTCTTTCATAGTATGCTGTTACGATATTTTTGATTTCTGTTGGATCTGATGTGACCACTCCCCTCTCGTTTCTAATTTGGATTATTTGTTTCCTTTCCTGTTTATCTTTAGTAAGTTTAGCCAGTGGTTTGTCAATTTTGTTGATCTTTTCAGAAAACCAGCTTTTGGTCTTTTCAATTTTTTCCATTGTTTTTCTATTCTCTAATTCATTTAGTTCTGCTGTAATCTTTATGATCTGTTTTCTTCAGTTGCTTGAGGGGATCCTCTATTGTTCTCTCTACTTGTTCAAGCTGTAGGGTTAGTTCCTTGCTTTGGTTTCTTTCTTCCTTCCCGATGTGTGCATTTGTGGAGATAAACAGACCTCTGAGCACTGCTTTGGCTGTAACCCATAGGTTCTAGTAGAAAGTGTTTTCATTCTCATTGGAATCCATGAATTTCTTTATTTCATCCATGATTTCTTCTATAATACATGATTTTCTGAGCAAGATGTTGTTCAGTTTCCAAGAGTTCCACTTTCTGTCTATGTTTTTTCTGCTATTGATTTTGACTTTTATAGCTTAATGATCTGAGAAGATGCCCTGCGTTAATTCAGTGGTATGGATTTTGTTGAAAATTGCATTATATCCTAACACATGGTCAGTTTGAATATTCCATGTGCACTGGAGAAGAAGGTGTAGTTGTCTTCTGGTAGGTAGAAAGTTCGGTATATATCAATGAGGTTTAGTTGGCTAATTGTAGCAATGAAATCTTCTACATCTTTACTGAGCTTTTTTCTAGATGATCTGTCCAGTATTGAGAGTGGAGTGTTGATCTCCCACTATTATTATGGAGTGATCTAACTCTTTTTTGAGTGTAGTCAGTGTTTCTTCAACATATTTAGGTGCTCTAATATTAGGTGCATTATATTTAATATTGTTAAGTCCTGCTTGTGTATTGAACCTTTCAGCAGTAAATAGTGTCCATCATCATCCATGAAGGTGGATTTTACATTAAAATCGATTTTATCTGAGATTAGAATTGCCACCCTTGCTCTTCTTTGTTCATTGTTAGCTTGATCTATATTCTTCAGTCCTTTAATTTTCAGTTCCTATCTTTAAGTCTAAGGTGAGTTTCTTGCAGGCAACATATAGATGGGTCATGTCTTTTAATCCAAGATGTCACTCTATGTCTCTTTACTGGAGCATTCAGTCCCTTCATATTCAATGTAATTATTGATAGGTATGTGTTCAGTGCTGCCATTGTGATATGTTTATTGTTGTGATGACGTTATCTCTGTTGTTCTTATTAGTCTGTTCTGGGACATTTTTTTTGTCAGCTGATTTTTCACCTTTTTCAGAGCTGTTTTTGTAGTTGTTGAGAATCCTATGTTACATTGCTTGATACGGTATGTTGCATCTTTGTTGTGCTTTACGGCTGCCCCTAAGATCCCCCGTAACAAATTATATCTAAACCCAATTTTAATTACTACTAGTCTTGTCAACTTCCTCTCCATCTGGAAGGGCTATAACGACTGTAGTATATCCCTCTTTTTAATATGATGGCACCATAGATTTCGTGATAATCACTGGATCGTTTCAGTATTAAAGCTGTGATTGATTTTGGGGCCTTCCCTAACTGAGTAGAATTTTGGATGATGT
Source organism: Heterohyrax brucei (assembly GCA_028571685.1). NCBI lineage: Eukaryota > Metazoa > Chordata > Mammalia > Hyracoidea > Procaviidae > Heterohyrax > Heterohyrax brucei. The sequence goes on from CM053156.1 coordinate 25,330,217, forward strand.
GTCATTCTAAAATATAAAATTAGTGGTTTTGTTCTTCTAACCCAAAGCCAAGAACTTCTTTCAGTATTTCTTGTAGTTCTGGTTTGGTTTATACAAAGTCTCTGCGTTTCTGTGTATCTGGGAATGTCTTAATTTCATTTTCATATTTGAAAGTTTTGCAGGATGTATAATTCTTGGTTAGAAGTTCTTCTCCTTCAAGGCCTTGAATGTGTCATGCCACTGTCTCCATGCCAGCATGGCTTCTGCTGAGAAATCTGACGAAAGCCTACAGGGTTTCCCTCTGAATGTTAGCTTTGCTTTGAGTCTTGCTACCTTTAAGAGTTGCTGCTTATGTTTCATTTTGTTAAGTTTGATTATAATATATCTTGGAGTCTTTCTTTTGAGATCTATATTGGGTGGTGTACGATATGCATCTGGGATATCTATATTCTCTTCCTTCATGATTTCTGGGAGTTTTCTGTCAGCCACTCAGCAACGATACTCTCTGTATCCCCAGGTATCTTATCCTATTCAGGGACTCCAATTAATCAAAGGTTGTTCCTCTTAATGCTTCTTCATTTTTCTTGTTTCTTTTTTCTGATTTGCTGTCATAGATGCTGGCATCAGTAGCTCTGTCTTCCAAGTCAGAAATTCTTTTTTCCATTTGTTCCATCCTGCTTTCTTGGCTTTGAATGGAATTTTCTATGTCTTTGATTTTGTTCTTGATCTGTTGGATTTCAGAGTACTGGTGTTCCATCAGATTGAACAACTTGCTTAATTTTTCCTTTTGTTCTGCTGCATTTTGTATAAGGTCTAGAAGGGCTTTGTATATAATTCTTTTGTATTCATCTTCCAATGATTTCAGAAAAGTTTTTTCATCCGGAAAACTCCTTGGTTGTTTTGTTTGGGAGCCTTCTGAAGCCATGCGTGATTTCTTGTTTGCCACAAGTGGCCCTTGCTTTTTGGCTTTTGTGTGAGTAAGTAGAGTCTGGGAGAGATACTGTGAGGATGGACTGCAGATGTTTCTCTAGGCTGTCTTAAAATGTAAAACAAAAGGTATTTGACCACTTCCCAAGGCAGTCAGGTTTTCAGGTATAGAGATCTCTTTTCCCACCTGTCTATGTAAGCATGTCTATACCCAACCCCAGATGACACAAAGTAGTTCAAAATACAGCAATGCTATTGCCCTGTTGGCCTCTGCTGTCAGGGCCCAGCCTTAGGCGACACTGTGTAAACTATACTTCTTTTCTGGTAGAAAAGTGCTCTCCTGTGGGCAGGCTCTGGCTCCCAAGCTAAGAATTGGGTCCAGCTGCATCCACTATATCTTAGATGGCACCCTCACATGGTCGGCGGACAGAGGGGCTAAAGGTAGTGAGTCCTCAGCCTCTGTTGCTGGGCCCCCACCGTAGGTGACACTCTGTAAACTACTGCTTTTCTGTCAGAGAAGCACTGTACTGTTTGCAGATGCTGGCTCCCAGGCTAAGAATTACGTCCTGCTAAAATCTACGTATCCAACATGGAGTCCTGCACATAGGCCCCACAGTTCCATACAAACCACGCTGTGGCAGAGTTAAAAAGAGAGGCCCAAACTGGCTAGGTGTACAGAGTCCTAAGCCTGGCTCTCAAAATATGGCAATTTCGCCTGCCTATCCCACCAGCAATGCGTCTGAGACTAGCACTAGGCAAGACCCAGCTCTGCCCGCTGACCAAGACAGAGAAAAAAAAGTTATAATGGTGCGTCACCTTCAGTCCGTGAGAGCCAGGGTTAGCCGGGAGTGGGAGTCAGTGAAAGAGTGGTGATTTTTTGTTGAATAGTATGAAGTCCAAATTAACACCCTGTGCCGTGTCCTGGGGCTCACTAGGTGACCAGAGGCTCCGTTTGATTAACAATTCAGGTCTTTGTTTCCACAGGTATATAAAAAGACGTGTGCTTAGTCTGCCATCTTGACTCTGCCCCACTCTGTACAAAGTCTTATACTATGTATGAAAAAGGGAGTTACCCATAGTCACAGATTGAGTTGTGTCCTCCCCCCAAAAAATGTGTAGTGATTTGGCTGGGCCAGGATTCCCTGTATTCTGATTGCCCTCATTTTGTGAGTTTCTAATGCTATAAATCCTAATCTCTCCCTGTGGTTAACAGAGTGGATTATGTTAGAGAGGATTAGGGTGGGACTCTAAAGTCCTTCCTACTCCAATGTAGGCTTGTACCTCAATTGTGGCTTGTACCACCTTTTATCCTCTTGTCTTACAAGAGATACAAGGATTGGGAAGCAAGCAGAGAAACATCATACCAACAAGAAAGCAGCACAGGGAGTAGAGCGCATCCTTCAGCCCTGAGGTTCCTGCTCCAAGATGCTCCCTGACCACAGACTGATGCAACACAAGGATCTTTCTTTGGAGCTGACAGTGAGGGAAATCCTTTCCCCTGGAGCAGACCTCCTGAATTTGTACTCATAGCCTACTGAACTGTGTAACAATAAACTTTACTTTGCTAAAACCATCTACTCATGGTATTTCTGTTAGATCAGTACCAGATGACTAAAACACATATTTGTCAGATTTCTGGGAAATAGCACACATACTAAAAAGGGATGAGGCTGAGAATTGGTACAGAAACACAGGTGGGACCACTTGCTCCCAAATTGGATCTGGCTAAAATGATGTGTGTGCAATGTTTTGGATTGCTTGACACAAATTCCTAAATTGTACTGATTGTGGGATGGGGTCACCTGGCAGTCATCCAAGCTTCTTGGTAACATGCTTCTGGGTAGCGAACCTGAAAAGTAGCTAAGAACAGGCAAATGAGAATGGAGAGGGATGAGGGTTCTGAGTCTATTTTCCTTTTAGACTGGTATTATTTGTTCTCTGTAATCTGAAAGGACCTTAATCGTTAGTAAAGATTTAATAAGAAAGAGGAATTAAGCAACAGAATTAGAGGCAGGAATAAATTCAGAAGAAAAGGAAATGATTTAGTTATGTTTGGGATACAATCTGCTTTTGATTTCACTGTGAGTGTTTCCCTTCTACTGAGTGGCTTGTAACTTCAAACTGAGGATGGTTTGGTTAGGAACTGAGTACCTTAACCACTGCACCACCAGAGTTCTTCCCTCAAACAGGTGCTAAAATTATTTGTTCACATTTATCTAGTGCATGGAAGGAGAAACCAAAATTTTATATAGAAATATAGTCACCTAATAATTCACTGCTTGAGTCTGTTGGTGGTGCATACATTTAACATGCTTGGCTGCTAACCATAAGTTTGAAGAGTTCAGTCAGTGGCATCACTAGGAGGGACAGGGTGTGGACTACAGCAGGTAACACTGTCAGAGAGAGTGACACCAAAATAACTAAATTTTTCTGCAGTGTCTCAGCAGAAATTTATTATTTTTTATTAAAATATCCCCATAGTTAGTTGGATCATCAAAAATAATTTTCCTAAGCCCAGTTTACATGTACTGATATACCTACAAGGCTAAAACTCTATGCTAATTTTCTTTTGGACCTTCTAATGTTCTCTAGTTAGTTTTCATTATTACCCAGCAATAAGGATGTTTTAAATCATGTGTTTTCATCAGCACTCACTGCAGCTGGAGCTTTTACAGTTGCTTATTTTGTCAAATTTTCTAGTGTTTGGGTACAATGGAAACCTTGGTGGTATAGCAGTTAAGTGGTATGGCTGCTAATCAAATCATTGGCAGTTAAAATCCACTAGCCACTTCATGAAAACTCTTTTGGAGCATTTCTACTCTGTTCTATATGGTTGCTTTGAGTCAGCCATGGTTTTTTGGATTCCAGGAATCATCATGGTAGGTTGACAACGACCCTAAAGATGCTACTGTTTGAGTCTACTCAGAAAACAGGTCTAGCAAACTACCTCTGAAAAATCTCATTGAACCACATGGAGCACAGTTCTACTTTGACGCGCATGAGGGTCACCATGGGTCAGAATTAACTTGAGGACAACTGGTTAACCAGTAAATTTGTATCTATGATGTTCTGAAAACAAAACATTTTCTTTTTTTTTCCCCTATAGTTCCCTGTAAACATTTTGATTTTCTTTTGAAATATTCCCAAAGCAATTGATTTCTTAAGATTCCTATTAAGTATTTGAAATATAGGATAAACTACATTCTTAGTAAGGTGTCCAGTTCCCTGTGTGTCTGGTTTTAGGTCTTAGGTGACCATACTCCCATTCCTGGCTGCAGTCAGCCCTGCCTCATGGTGGCTTGGCCTCAGTGGCACTAGGCATTCTGAACTCCCATGAGGCAGAGACACTACATAGGGTAGGTCTGAAGCTGGAAAGATTGGTTTTCCCATGTACACTAATGGCTTTAGGCTTTGATAGGAGCAGGTCTCTCATATCTGGTGCTGCTATACCAACAATACTCTCTCAGTCTAGTAGGCTAAAAGTCTGAATTCAGGGTGCCAACTCTAGGGGAAGGCTTTCTTTCTCTGTCAGCTCTAGAGGAAGGTCCTTGTCATCAATCTTCTTTTGGTCTAGGAGCTTCTCAGTACACTGTGCTCCTGGTACTATTTTCTTGGTGGTATGAGGTTCCCATGTCTCTCTGTTCACTCTCTCTTTTATATCTCAGACGAGATTTATTTAAAACACAACCTAATATTATAGGTTGAGTCCTGCCTCATTACTATAATCATTGTTAATTAACATTGTAGAGGTGGGATTTATAACACATAGGAAAATCACGTAAGATGACAAAATGGCAAACAACCACACTGCACTGGGAATCATGGACTAGCCAAATTGACACATTTGGGGGGGGGCACAGTTCAATTTATAACAAGGGCCAAACCACTCTTTTTGAACTGTGTGGCGATATCTGGGTTTGGGATACCTGGAGTTACAAGGAGAAATAGGAGGAGCCTGGCCCCATGTCTGTGAATTCAGTGAAGCTTTAAGAACTGTATGTAGCCACTTTATGAATAAACCCTATAGGCTAACAGTAAGCCAAGCCAGCCAAGTGCCGTCGAGTCGGATCCGACTCATGGCGACCTAAATTTTATCCTTTTTTGATTCCATCTTACATTTGTTCTGTGGACTGTTTATTTCTACTCTAGGGTAAAATCTTGGGTAAGTACCTTGTATTTTTGTATACTCACTTTCGTTGTTGTTGTTATTCTTAGCTGATAAGAAGTCCTGTGGCCTCTGAGAATGTTAAGGAGGCCAGGCAGTATGATCATTCTGTCATCTCACAACTTGCCTGCTATCAAAGTAGGGTAGGCATGGCCCCCCTCTAGTTCCTTGTCCCTCCTCCTGCCCCAGACCAGAACTGGGTGAGGAAGTAAAGGTAGTGCCTAGAGTAGTCTTTCTTGATGAGTGAGGTGCAGCCTGGCGTGGTGCCCTGGGATGATATAGGTTCCTTTGGTTTCCATAGGGCATTTGCACATGCCGTGGTTCCAGATGGCACAGTGCCTTCTGCCCCTGGCTATTCTGATTACACTTCAGTACCTCTGATTTCCATCCCTGTTGGATCCTTTATCCTGCAGGTGCTCCTCTGGGATGAGGACCTTTTAAGGTATGTGCTAGCCAGCTGCCTTCTGCTGGGGATATGTCCCGTCCCTGAGAAATCCAAGCTTTTGGTCTTTGTTGTCAGTGGGACCCTTATTCTATTCCTTTTATGATAGGAAACCTCCAGGGTGTTTATTTTCCCTTTATCCCATGGACATAACAAGGTTACATATTTTTTCTTCATTCCCTGGACTCAATCAGTATCCCCCTTTTCCCCTGGTCCATGAACATAACCAGTCCCCTATTTTCTTTTACCTTAGCCAATCCTCCTTTTTTGCCTTTATTCATGTATATGAGCATGCCAAGCAGTTTTTCCTCTTTCTGTAATTATGACCAAGGACCTGATTTTCCCCTTGTTACATGAGTGTGACCAGGCTTCTTTCTCCTTATTCCAAGGATATTACTGGGCCTTCTATTTTCCACGGACACAGCTAGGCCCCTAATTTCCTGCTTATGCCATGGACATGACCAGGCCTCAATTTCTTGTATTCTGTAGAAGGCTTACTCTTTCCTATTTATTATACAAATAAAACCAGGACCCCTATTTGCCTTTTATTTTATAGAAACAACCCATCTTCCTATTTCCTCTAATCCATGGACAAAATCAAACTTCTGATTTTCAATTGGTCCCATAGATATAACCAGTCCCCACAATTTCTCTTACAGCCTTTGTCTTATAGCCTTTATGGCCTTTATTTTCCTCATAGTCCGTAGAAATAACGTGGGTCCCTATATACAATATATTCCATGAACATAGGTACCCTATTTTCTTCTTATTCCATGGACATAGCCTAGGATCCTATTTCCTTTTTTTACCCTAATACCTGACTAGTGCTTCTATGTCCTGTTTATTGCATGGTCACAATCAGTTTCCTTACTTTCCCTTTACTCAGTAGACAGGACCTGAGGTCCTCCTTTTATCTTAATTCCTTGGACATTATCTAGTGCTCTGCTTTCCCATTATTGCGTGGGCATAACTTAGTACTCTCTTTTCCTGTTGTTCCTTGTGTATGATTGGGTCACCTATTTTCCTACTTTTCCTTGGACATGACCAAATCCTACCTTTCCCTTTTGATTGAGCTCCTGTTCTTTTCCCATGGAATTATTAAGTCCAGTTTTCATTTTATTTCACAGACATAGTCAAGGCCCATATTGCTTAAGCAGATTTTTTTTACTTTAAGCACCATGTGTAAGCATTTTCTAATATTAATTTCCTTCCTCAGGTCCAGTCTGGTGGCATGTCCCAAGTTCCAAGGCAAACTGAGACCATCTGCATCTGAGCAGTCTCAAACAGTACTCAAAATCCTTATACAGGTAGTTTCCAATGTATGACAGCGTTCCTTTCCAATGACTCCTAAGCTGATTCTGATACAAGTTGAATCTCTCTCTCTCTATTTTTTAGTTTTTATTGTTATTGTTTATTATCACTATCTTTAGAAATGCAATCTTTGTCTTTAGGAGTTGGAAACATTACATATAAATGTACATATATATTTTAATAGACATATGCTGCTGTTGTTAGTTGCCTTCAAATTGATTTTGACTCATAGCTGCCCTGTGTCCAATGACAAAATACTACTTGGGCCTGCGCAAAACTGAACAATCATTGTTTGAGCCTATTGGTGCAGCCTCTGTGTCCCATTCTCTGCTTGCTTCCCTTTCCTTTTATTTCTTGTAAGATAAAAAGTGGTGTAGGCCACACCCCAGAGAAACTCCATTTACACTGGACCAGGAATACAACCTTAGGAAGAATGTTATAGTCCCACCCTAATCTTCTTTAATATAATCCAATCTTACCCCATTGACCACGTTAATCTCAGACTACAGGACAACTACACAGTGCTAGGAATCATGGCCCAGACAAGTTGATACACACATTTTTGGGGAGGACACAATTCAGTCTATGACTGACACTATATTCACATCTTGATTTTGATCACCAATGTGAGGAAGATGTCCTGGGACATTATCATGTAATAGCTGCTGAGAATGTATGCAGTTCAATTGTTTTATGTCATTAGAGTGGAACACTACCCAGTTTTCTATCCATTATGACTCCAGACTTTGACATTGATACTGTCTTCATTGTAGACCAGAGAAATGGGATCCAGATGCAGAGAGAGGCAGCCTTGCAAAGACGTACACATACATCTTAGATGCAGGCCACATCCCAGGGAGAGGTGTAACTTTAATAAGGATGAGGCTTGAGTCATGCCCTCCTACAAGGCTGCAACCCAAGAAACACCTTGTACCAATCCAGTCTCATCAACATGTGGAGGTCAAGAGCTACAACACACAAAATGCAGGACCATACCAGGAATCATGGAGTAGTCAGTACAGAACCCCAGCAGGTTCTACACACCTTATTTGCATAGTCCCACTCAATGATAGTGTGTGAGTCACAAAGATAATGGTTAGAAGGGCTACATTAAGTAATTCATTGCACTGCAATTTACAGATGAACATCTAAAGATGACAAAATCAGCAAGTTACACACTGACAAATTGTATGTAGCACATATTACTAGCAATAAAATGTACCAAAATGTCAGCTGTAAATCTGGTTTTTCGTAACTAGACTATATCATAAGTCAGAGACTATGTGTGTATATTTTATAATGAAACTGTTAGGTGTCAGGCTCAGGCTCATTTTCATGAATCTGCTCAGTATGGGTGGAGGCTCTGGGTTTCCCGTAGCTGCTATCACTAGAGACAGACAGGCTTTAAGAGTCAGGGGAGGATGGCATCGTGGGCCCCAGCAGGGTTTTCATGATGGAGAGTAGCACAACAGGGGTTGGAGCACAGGACAGTTGGATTGTAAAGTTTTTGCCTCCTTGTGTATATTGTACTGCTTCTCACAAACCTGTGTCTAAGTTATTATTTTAAACATTTTAAAACTACATTTTGAAATAATTTCAGACCTACAAAAAGTTGCAAAAATAGTATCAAGTATTTCCATATATGTTTTATCTAGCTTTCTGAAATATTACCATTTTGTATAAAGAGAAAAACTAGGAGGTTAATATTCACACAGTACTACCCACTAATTTATAGTCTTTACCCACATTTTGTCAATTGTCCCACAAATATTCTTTTTCTGGAGCAGGAGCTCATCCAGGATCCTGACTTAGCAAGTGCTTTGAAAATAGAGTGCTTTTATGGGTTCCTGGGAGCAGGTGGCCCCTAACCTTCAGGGGTCTGCTGAATTAGTTTCTGAGTCAGCATCACACCTTATTCCTCTCTCATAGGATGGCTGAGATTACCTCACAAAGCTCCTCTGGGGTCATGCCAAGCTAACAAGAGCCAGTGCCAGGACATGCAGGTACAGTGGGATTCAGCAGGCAGAAATCTGTGGTGAGGAGGCAGCCAATGAGTAGAGGAACCCATTTCTAGAGAAAGTGTAAGAAACAGTTGATGACTTAGTTAGACAGTTGGCATATCACACAGGTAGGTCAAATATACCATCCCTGTTCATCCCCTCATTCTCTAAACCTACGTTCATATCTTATCTTCAATCCTGTCCCACAGTGGCTCTCCTCCATCCCACTAGGTCTTAGTGACTAGTATTGTAAAAGCCTACTTGGTGGCTTTCTTCTCTAGTGAGTGTGAAGGCAGGGAAAGGGTTTTGTCCATTTTGGTAGATGTTTAGAAAATTCTGTTTGCCTGGATCCCAAGAACTGGCTAGAAAGACTGGAGGGGGGCTTAAAAGACAGGTAGGGTGACTGGGATGGTTTGCCCTCCCGTGAAACTGTGGCAGGGCTTCAGAAGACCAGATTCAGGCTTAAATTTCTGTTTAAATGCCAGTAGGCCATCTCCTGGGAAAACCTGTGTGGACAAGGGCTGCTGTGGAGAAGGGGCAAGCCACTGACTGGCAATTCCTCACCAGGACGTGCAGCTGGGAAGGAGGCTTCTGAGGGAGGCTTCTGCACAAATGAAAGCTGGATGCTGGAGAAACCCCCTGCTGCTACTGGCTGCCTTGGTCCTGGTGGCCAAGCTGGGCCATTTCCAAAGATGGGAAGGCTTTGTGGAGAAGCCCATGAGCAAGAAAAACATGAACGGAACGATGAATTTCTTAATTCAGAATTACAATAATATTAGCAACGACACTTACTTATTTCGAGTCAACAAGCTTCTTCGAACTCAGATGCAGGTGTGTGCCTCATTTTCCGTTTTTGCCCACTTGGATACACAGGGCTCCCAGTGTGGTCCCAGGGAGTACAAAGTGAGGAGAAGTTAAGCTCGGAATGGGTGCAAATGAGAGTTGTACAGACCCCAGAGTTGCTTTAGCTAAGCTTCCTACATGTTAGTCCAAAAAGTAGAGTAAAATCCTAGCTGGGTTGCTATTAATCTGATGCAAAAATGTTTACTGAGGTTCTCAGCCAACCTTCCTCTTGAAGAATTGCCTTTCGTTCTGAAATTATGACTTACCTCCTTTTGAAGATGCCCAAGTAACAGTAAATGAGGATGCCTTTGTTTCCTTTCATAGCCTTCCTTGGCAAAGTACAAACATTAATTCTCTTCAAGCTTGCTCCCTCAAACAATCTTATTTTTCAACGTCTAGGTTTGTGACATCTAAGACTCGGTTTTCTGTTTTCTGCAGAAAACTGGAATGACCCAGAGGTTCTTTTCTGAAGGAAGGGAAGAGTGAGGAGTAGGCTTTCACGAGGTCACCTGCCCTCTTTCTTATATAAAGCTTATTATGTATATATTTTTCTCTGGAATATTTCAGCTGAGGGGTGATAGAGGAAAGAAAAATTGAAAAATACTTTTATTGGTCCAACCTCTTCTCAAGATCAGATAGTAAATTATACCTTGAGCTAATTCCAATTCATGGTTACACCAGTGTGCAGAGTAAAACTGTGCTCCATAGGGTTTTCAGTGGCTTTAATGTTATATAAGTAGATCACCAGGACTGTCTTCTGCAGTACTACTGATGGATTTGAACCACTAGCCTTTCAGTTAGTAGCCCAGCACATACTGTTCTTATAATTCAGATTTAGTTAGTGCAGAGGCAAAATTACTTTTTAGTTTGATTAGCTAAATTTGGGGAAAATAATAATTGAATAGGGAGAAAGGACTCTAGGCAGATAGAAAAGCAGCTGGAACAGCAAAACCAGCAGGGGGTGGGAGCGAAGAGGAGCAGGTATTGTAATACAGCATGTAGATAGACATTCTCAGTATGTACCTGGCTCAAACAGTTATGCATATTTGCCGCAAGATGGCGGTGTTGCTCATCGTCAGGTCCAAGAATACTGCAGTGACTTGGCTGCAAGGTGGTGGCCATCAACCAAAGTTCTTGTAGGAGCTGGCTGGTTCTCTTTTGATTAGTTTCCCCTAGGAAAAAATCTGAGAACCTTAGGAGGCCTGTCTTGTGAAACCAATCCATGAACAAGAACAGTTAATTGTAAACAAATTGTTTATGAGAAAAATTTAATACCAGACAGGTTAATGACTGAGCAGAACAGTGACCTTGGGCAAGGCCTCTGGGCATCTTGACACCCTTTGCAGCACGACTGTGTCAGTCCTGATACCTCACAGAGGTGTGTTGGAGGCTTGTGCTTAGACTGCAGCCTCCCTTCTGGATTTGACATCAGCTCCTAATTGTAGGATCTTGGCCGGGTGCTGCCCATGCTCTTTAGGTCTTACTTTCCTCACCTGCAGAGTAGGGGGACTAGGAATGAAGTGCTTAGCACAGAGCTGATGTATAGCTGTATTTGTGGATATATTTGCTGTTATTGTGATTATTCCTGTTATTTAATAGTCAACTCTGCTAATGAAAAAGAAAGCATTTCACATACTGTAATGCTAGTTAAATTGCTAGTTAAATATGACCAGTGTTTTATTTTCTTCATTTGTACAGGGTGTCCCAAAGGTTAAATTAGATTCTCATTGTGAAAGAGGCTGCAAGATGCCATCTCCAGATGGCACTGCTCTTAGGTGAAAGTGTGCTTACATGGGATGCTGCATCCTAGGTCCTGCTGGGATTGGGGTGCTGCCCACAAGCCTAACTCCCTTGTACCTTACCCCAATATTTTCTAAGGGTGTCTTTCTCCAGAGAATAGTGCAAGCACTTTCAGCCTCTGTTGTCACCCTGGAGAGTACTAATACATCTCATGTGTTTTGACTAGTGACATCTGGAGAAGAGTGGAGGTAAATGCCGGGAATATCTTATTTTACCAGTGCAGAATTCTGCAATTTGCAAAGTTACTCAGGGAATTCAGTCAAGTGTCCAACAGGCAATGCTGGCTCCAAAACTATGTGTTGAGTGGTTTCACATTCCTTTTTTACCCCAAAACTATGCCTTAAGAGTGGTTTCACATTCCTTTTTTACCCCAAAACTATGCCTTAAGAGGGGTTTCACATTCTTGTTTTACCCCAAACTACTTTACAGTACCATCTTCTCCTCTTAAAATATTTTATTGTGCTTTAAGTGAAGGGTTACAATCCAAATCAATTTGCCGTATAAAACCCTGCACATACAACACTATGCAACTCCAACTGCTCTCTCCCACCACGTCACGTGGCAGCACAGTCCTCCTCTCCACACTGTACTTCTCATATCCATTCAACCAACTCCTGTCTCCCTCTACTCTCTCATCTTGCCTGTGGAAATAGCTGCTCAGACAGCCTCATGAATCTATTTAAACCAAGAAGCATATTCTTCACCAGCATCACTCTGTCTCTTAGTCCAGTCCATTCTTTCTAAAGAGTAGGCTTCTGTACTGGTTTCAGCTCTGGGCTAACAGAGAGTCCGGGAGGCCCTCCAGACCATTAAGTCTGGTCTTTTGATTGAGTTCTAGATTTGCACACCCATTTGTCTCTCACTACATCAGGGACTTTCCACTGTGCTCCCTGTCAGACAGCCATTGGTGGTGGCTGGGCAGCATCTGGTTCTTTCTGGTCTCATGCTGACCTAGACCCTGTATTATATGGTACCTTCTGTCTCCTGGACTCCTGTTTTCTGCATGTCTTTAATTCTCGTCTGCTCCAGGTGGATTATGACCAATTGATGCTGCTTAGTTGGTAGCTTGCTAGCTTTTAAGACCCCAGATGCCACTGACCAAAGTAGTCTGGAGAACATTTTCTTAAAAAATTCTTAGTTACAGCAATTAGCCTAGATATCCCCAGAAACCATGGTCCAGGGACCCCTGTACCTGCTACCCTGTCCGTCAAAATTTGGGATTATATTTAGAAAACCATTTAGCTTTTGAGGTAGTCCAGTTGTGTTAACCTCCCTTTTACTGTGTGCTGTCACTCCCTTTACCTAATCCAGTTTCTATCCACTATCAAATGAATAAACTTCTCTCTCCCTTCCTATCCGTGTAACCATCAAAGATTATTGTTTTTTCTCTGTGTAAACATTTTCTTGAGTCCCTATAATAGTGGTCTCATACAATATTTGTCTTTTGAAACTAATTTCACTCAGCATAATATCTTCCAAATGACTCTATATTTCCTAATATCATTGTTGTTCTTTATTATTGCATAGTATTTCATTGTGTGAACATACCATAGTGTGTTTGTTCTTTCGTCTGTTGATGGACACCTAGGTTGAGTCCATCTTTTTGCTACTGTAGACAGTGCTACAGTAAACACTGGTGCACATGACTCTTTTATGTGACAACCCTTATTCCTCTAGAATATATTCCAAAAAGTGAGATTGTTAAATCATATGGTATTTCTGTTTGCAGCTTTTTAAGAAAGTGCCAAATCGATTTCCAAAGTGGTTGCACAATTTTGCATTCCCACTAATGGTGTAGAAGACTTCCAGTCTCTCCACAACCTCCCCAGTATTTATTATTTTGTGTTCTTTTGGTTAATGCCAGCCTTGTTGGGGTGAGGTGGCATGTCATAGTGGCTTTGATTTGGGTTTCTCTAATGGCTAATGATGGTGAGTGTTTCCCCATGTATCTGTTAGCATCCTGGATGTCTTCTTTGGTGAAGTGCATATTCATATCTTTTACCCATTTTTTAATGGGGTTATCTGTTCCTTTTTTTTCTTTCTTGTTGAGGTTTTGCAATGCCTCGTAGATTCTGGAGATTAGACACAGATTGGATTTGTGGTAGCCAAACATTCTTTCTCAGTCTATAAGTAGTTTGTGCATCCTTGTCTGGTTCCTATCCTCAAGGAGAATGCTCTCAGGCTCTCTGAATGTAGGGTGATGTTGGCTGTTGGCTTTGTATAGATGCCCCTTTTATATTGAAGGATTTCTCTTCCTGTTTTGCTGAAAGTTTTTAACATGAATCAGTGTTGAACTTTGTCAAATGCCTTCTCTGCATCAGTTAATAAAATCAAGGGGTTCTTGTTTTTTGTTTTATTTATGTAGTTGATTAGATAAATCTTTTTCTGATGTTGAACGATCCCTACATCCTTAGTATTAATCCCACTTGGTCACTGTGTATTATTTTTTTGATATGTTATTACATTCTGTTGGCTAAAATTTTGTTAAGGATTTTTGCATATAAGTTTGTGGGAGATGTTGGTCTGTAATTTTCCTTTTCTGTGCTGTCTTTGTCTGGTTTTGGTGTTTGGGTTATGCTGGTTTCATAGAATGAATTTAGGAGTATTCCATCCTTTTCTATGCTTTGAAATACCTTTAGTAAAACTGGTGCTAACTCTTCTCTGAAAGTTTGGTAGAATTCTCCAATGGAGCTATCAGGACCAGAGGTTTTTTTAGTTAAGAGATTTTTAGTTAAATTTTTAATCTCTTGCCATGGGTTTATTTAGCATTTTTACTTGTGGTAGTTTGGGTAGGTGATATGTTTCTAGAAATTTGTCTATTTTCTGTAGATTTTCAAATTTATTAGAGAACAATTTTTCAGTGTTATGATTCTTTTAAATCCAGTTGGATCTGTTGTGATATTGCCTATCTCTTCTTATTAGAGTAATTTGCCTCCTCTCCTGCTTTGTTTTGTTTTGTTTGTCAGTTTGGCCGGTGTTTATCAGTTTTGTTGATCTTTAAAAAAAAAAAAAAAAAAACAGCTTTGGTCTTGTTAATTCTTTCAGTGGTTTTTCTGTCATCTATTTCATTTAGTTCTGCTCTACTTTTGATTATTTGCTTTATTCTGGTGTTCGAGGGCTTCTTTTGTTGGTCTCTTTCTACTTGTTCAAGTTGTAGCGTTAATTCTTTGATTTGAGCCTTCTCTTCTTTTTGGATGTGAATGTGTGCATTTATATTCAGATAAATTGACCTCTGAACACTGATTTTGCTATGTCCCATAGGTTCTGACAGGATGTTTTTGAATTCTCATTTGATTCTATGAATTTCTTTGTGCCATCTTTGATTTCTTGTATAATCCGGTTGTTTTGGAGCAAGGTGTTATTCAGTTTCCATGTGTTTGATTTTTCTCCTTGTTTTTTCTGTTATTCATTTTCACTTTTATGGCTTTATAGTCTGAAGAGGTGCTTTATAATATTTCAGTACTTTCAATTTTGTTAAGGATTAGTTTGTAGCCTAATGTGGCAAATTCTCGAGAATGGTCCATATTTAATTGGAAAAGAAAGAATATTTGACCACCATTGGGTGGAGTGTTCTACGTGTGTCTATAAGATCAAGTTGGTTGATTGTGGCTGTCATGGATTGCGTTGTGTCCCCCCCCCAAATATATGTATTTATTTGACTTGGCTGTGAGTCCCAGTATGGTACAATTCCTTCCATGCGTTGTGAATCCTGCCTTTGTGATACTGATGATGGAGAATGGGCAGCAGTTGTGCTGGTAAGACAGGACTCAAGTTACCAGCTGTGGGATATAAGGGAGAGAGGTAACCATAGAGAGTTGGGAACCTCATACCACCGAGACTGACAATAGAACATAATCTTTTGAGCCTGAGGTTCTTGTGCTGAGATGCACGCCTGGAACTTGGACTCAGGCTACTGGACTGTGACAATTTCTCCTATTGAATGGACTTGTAACTCATAAATGGATTTGCAGCTTACTGGACTGTATCTCTCTTCATGAAACCATCTACTCATGGTATTTTCTGTTAGAGCGGTAACAAGTGACTGAAAAAGTGGCATTCAGATCTTCCTTGTCTTTATTGAGCTTTTTTCTAAATGTTCTGTCCTTCACTGAGAATGGTGTGTTGAAGTCTCCTGCTATTATTGTGGCACTGTCTATGTCTGATTTCAATGCCGTTGGTGTTTGCTTTATGTATTTTGGAGCCCTGTCATTAAGTGCATAGATATTTAATATGGTTATATCTCCCTTGAGTGTTTATCCTGTAATCATTATATAATGTCTTGGCTTATTTAATGTGGTGAATTTTATTTTGAAGTCTGTTTTATTAGAGATTAATATTGCCACTTCTGCTCTTTTTTGAATGCTTTTAGCTTGATATATATTTTATATCATCTGAGTTTTAGTTTGTCATGTTTTTGAGTCAAAGATATGTGTCCTGTAGGCAACATATAGATGGATTATGTTTTCAAATCCAATCTACCACTCTTTGTCTCTTTTTTGGTGCATTTAGTCCATTTACATTTAGCATGATTATTAATAGGTATGATGGCTTGGCTTATGAGCTTAGCACTATCATTTTGATGTCTTTTTTTGTGTGTTTTAGACAACTTTTTGTTCCATTTAATTTTCTGTAGTTGAATCTTTTTTCTTTATGTGTCTTATTATCATCTTTTTCCACGTCATTGTTTTTGTATTTTCTGAGACTTCATATTTCTCTTGATTTTTATTTTGATGTCTAGGATTGATAATTCCTTTTGTGGTTACCCTAGTATTTATCTAAATTTAAACCAGTCTTTAATTTCTTTGACTGCCTCTCTATATGAAATCCCTATCTTCTTTTGGATCCCTCTTTTTTGTTATAATATCTACATAATGACATCTGTTTCCATTTTTTCAGTGCTTTGCTTCTGATTTATTTTTGTGATGCCATTATTTGGATTGATTTCCAGTTGCTCTGATCTGTCTTATATGTGGCCAATTTCTGGCAAGTCAAGTCTGTGGAATCCCATGTACTTCCTTTCCCATTGCTCAGTCCAATTCCTGAATTTTCCCTTTGATGTTCAGGACTCCTAGGATGTCATCTGTATTGGATTCTTTCAGCCTTCATTGTTAGAGGATTATGGGGAGGGGCCATCTACTCTGCCTTTTGAGCTCTGTCTATGTGGTTTCACATTCTTAATCCCCTCTGATCCTCACAGCCTCATACTTGAAAATAAATAAAAGAAAATAATCATAATCAAAGGGAACAGTCATTGGTATGTACTCTTCATGATGCTGATAGTCACCACATACCTTTTCTTCATTCCACATAGACTTTGTGAGTAAATAGGCATTTTTCTTCCCATTTTTTAGGTGCAGAAACAGACTCAGTCAGTGGGTGACTTGTGACAGAGTTGGTAGGGGACACAGGTGGAACTAGGGCCAAGTTCTTCTATCTTCTGTCACTATTCCAGCTACATAGTTGCTTCAGAGTACTTATAAAACCACTGATAGCTAATGTGCATTGATTGCTAACAGTCCCCCAGACATGTTGAATCATTTTTACATATTTTCATTTAACTCATGTAACAACTGCTTGAGCAGGCTTTGTGATTACCTGTATTCTGTAAGTGAAGAAACAGGCTGCTACAGAACTTGCTCAAGGTGACAGTCAGTAAATGGGAAACACAGACCCCAAATTAATTAGATTTGAAAGCTGTCATTTGAGCTGCATTGCGAAACTATTTTCTGTCATGTTGGTTGGGAAGGAGAGAGAATATATTAGTGAAGAAGGTGCCAGGAAAGCCAAGAAGCAAGGAACTGGGTGTGTGCATTATGAGGACCATGTGTGTGAATGTGGGAGTGGTCTGTGGTTGCCAGGCAACCAAGCCTTTCAAGTCACTTCCTTTGTCCTGAGGATGGAAGGAAAGCTAGGGAGAAACCACCTGGGGCTGCAGCAGCAAATCCAGTCAGAGGACAAGGAGGGGACCGGGCTTGGCTCTCTTTATATATCCTTCAGCTGAGAGGGAAAGAGGGAGCTGCTGAAGGAACTGGGGCTTCTGGGGCTTCAGTCTCAGTGCTTTACATTCCTGAGGCTGCTCAGCAACCTGATGCTTGAAGTCAAACTAATTGTTGAGTTGTTTCCTAGTAGCTGACAACTGGAGTGGAGTATATTGTAACTGTGAAAATCAGCAGGACCAAATGCAAGAGAGAAAGCATGAGAAATCATTCCTGCCCCCTTCAAAACAAGAAAAACCTAAAAAAGGTATGTGGTGGGACTCATTTGAGATGGAATTACTGCTAATCAAATAGGGGAAATTTTAAAAAATTAAATAAAAAAATAAAAAGTCTAATTGAAAATTGTCAGCTTCTTAGCAGTGAAGATTGGGAGCAATGTCAGGCACAGCCCTGGGACCAGCACCCTGGGACCAGGTGCCACCTCAGACCCCTTGAGGAAGGAAGGCAGAACTCTTTATTTGGGCTATCTGGCCACTCTGTGCTGACACAGACCTCCACCCAGCTGAGAAAGGACCAGAATTTTGAGTCACTTGGACTCCTCTGACTGACCAGCATTACCTTCCTCCCCCTTCTAGCCCCTACACCTGGTTCTTATGGTGGATACAGTTTTTCCTCTTCTTGGGAGTCTTGGTTTTGGTCCCTGAGGATATGTCTAGTTTTCTCCTCTGCCCAACCCCTTCACTCTGGCCTATCCCTTCCTGCTCTTCCTGGTCCCTCTTAATGACATCCTCACATGAGTTGGCAGTGCCTGGGGTGTAGGCATAGGATGACTGGGATGTGATGCCACCGACCCTTCACAGCCTGGCCAGATGCTGCAGAATATAGACTCACCTGATGCATGTCCTCAGGTGGTAACATTCCTGCCCTTACCATGTGACATGTGTACCTCCCCCCACCAGCTGCCCATGTGATCTAGCAGTGGCCTCCCATTACCCCAAGGAAGGCCTACAGGGGCAGAAAATTCATTTAGCTTTGAAAAACATTTCTCCAAAACTTGACTGTTTTCTTTTTCCTTTCACAGAGTTTCATTTGCGAGTTTTTGATATACACTGTGCCCTGGATGAACTATTATGAACTCTGGAACAATTCCTGTCTTGAAGTCTAAGGGAGCTAGTGCAAAGACCTTCAATTACAACTTTAGACCAGCTTATTGTGCTTTTTCTATTATAACATTCTGAAAAGACATTACATCCCTCATTGGAGTCCTACTATACATCTCTCCTTGAAACTGATACACACACATGCACACATACCACACCACACACATCACACTTGTGCACATGCGTACAACATATACAGTTGTACCACACACTTACACTCACATGCCCCCACATATCTGATGGCTTTTAGGGGGCTGATGCAATTTGAGCAGAAGGATCCCATAATTTTCTACTTTAGTCCACCTCTCTATGATTATTCTGGACTCAGATATACCCCCTGGCCTCTGGCCTGAACTAGGGCCTGTTTCTTCCCTAAGAACAAACAACACTGACTCATATATTCTCTGTGAGTATTGTTGTTGTTATGTGCTATTGACTCAGTGTACCCTAGGTATAATGGAATGAAACACTGCCCAGGCCTGTGCCATGCTCACAGTCATTGCTATGCTTGAGCTCACTGTTGCAGCCACTATGTCAGTCCATCTCATTGAGGGTCTTTTTCACTGACATTTTACTTTAGCAAGCATAATGTCCTTCTCCACAGGCTGGTCCCTCCTGATAATATGTCCAGAGTGTATGAGATAAAGTCTTACCGTTTTTGCTTCTAAGGAGCATTCTGGCTGTATATCTTTCAAGACAGATTTGTTAATTTTTCTGGCAGTTCATGGTATATTCAGTATTCTTCACCAATACCAAAATTAAGAGGAGTCAGTTCTTTGGTCTTCATTATTCATAATCCTGCTTACTCGTGCACGTGAAGTGATGAACTATGCCTTAGGTTAAGCATGCTTTAGTCTTCAAGATGACATCTTTGCTTTTTAATACTTTAAAAAGATCTTTTGTAGCAGATTTGACCAATGCAATGTGTCTTTTGATTTCTTGACTGTTGCTTCTGTGGGCATTAATTGTGGATCCCAGTAAAATGCAATCCTGACAACTTCAATCTTTTCTCGATTTATTGTAATGTTGATTCTTAGTCCAGTTGTGAAGGTTTTGTTTTCTTGATATTGAAGTGTAATCCATACTGAGCACCGTGATCTTTGATCTTCCTCAGTATGTGCTTCAAGACCTCTTTATTTTCAACAAGAAAGGTTGTGTCATCTCACACAATGTGAGAATATTAGGGGTCCTCAAGACCAACCCAGGATCAGTGATTCACTAGGCAGACTTACAACATTCATCCTTACAGCTAAGATTTTCTACAGTAGAAGAACACAAAGCAAAATCAGAAAAGATTCATGGAGTGAAGTATGGAGGAAGCCAACAGCAAGTGTTTTAGTTAACTGGTACTACTGTAACAGAAATACCACAAAATAGATGGCTTTAACAAAGGAAATTTTATTCTTACACAGTCCAGTAGGCTAAAAGTCCAAATTCAGAGTTTTTTGTCCAGGAGAAGGTTTTCTGTCTGTCAGCTCTGGAGGAAAGCCATTGTGTTGCATCAGGGAGCATCTTGGTGCATGAACCTCAGGTCTGAAGGATGTGCTCCTCACCTGGTGCTTCTATCTCGATGGCATGAGATTCCCAACTCTCTGCTCGCTTCCCTTTCCTTTTATCTCTTGTAGGATGGAAGGATAAAGGGTGGTACAAGCCACGCTCCAGGGAAACTCCCTTCACAGTGGAGCTGGGAGGTGACCTTAGAAAGGGATTTACAGTCCCACACTAATTCTCTTTAACATACAGCATAGGAAAATCACAAAATGGAGGGCAATCATAAAATACTGGGAACTATGGCCTAGCAAAATTACAACACATATTTTGGGGAGGACACACTTCAATCCATGACATTCCACCCTTTGGCCTCTCAAAAATCACATATGTGAAACATGCAAAACATTCATCCCATCATAGCAAAAATCATAGCAAAAACATGTTCATCCCATATGATAGCAAAATTCTTAAATCGGTTCGAAGTCCAAAATTCAAAAATGCCTCTATATCTGTGAAACCTAGAATACAAACTGTCTGCCTCTGAAGTAGAATACTAGAACAGGCAGGCACAAGCTATACATTTCCATTACAAATGAGAGAAATTGCAGGGAAAGAAGGCATTATAACATGCAACGAGTCAGTAAAACACATTGCAATAGCCCTCAAAACTTTGAAAATAATCCTCTGCTCTCCAAGACACTTGACATATTAACCTTGTCCTCCAGACTCTAGGTATTGGCCACACTTTCTAGATTCTGAGTGGAGACCACTGGCCCTGTGCTACAAGTCTGCCTTCTAGGCCCACTTGGACAACAACTCTGCCCCCTCACCTTTAGGTGCACCCTCAGCCCAACTGACTGTCAATTTGACCCCTACAAATACAGGAAGCCATGATTCCACCATTTCAAACCCATGAGGTCATGGACATACCTTTGAGACGGAGGCAGCTTCTCATGCTCAGCTTCTGCTTTCTATGGCCTCATGGCCTAGGCCTCAGGCCCACATCTGCTGTGTTGGACCAAATGTTCCAAAGCTCAGTAGCTCCACTGATTCAAGTTCCCAGAGCACCTGACTCTCCCAGGAAACCTCCTGCACACAGGTAGTCAGCTGTTACACTCCATGGGTCAGCAAGCCTAGCTGTACCAATTCAAGAGCCCAGAGGTACCCTACTCTACCAAGAAACCTCTGTGCACAGGCACTCAGCTGTCTTACTCCAGTGTTAACTCATACTGTTCTGGTTCTGCTACTGCGGCCAGTCCTCTGTTGCTCATTTCACAACATCTGTGCCTTCATTAGTGTTAACATTTCTCCTCGGTTCCTTCCAAATCTTCTATCCATTCAGAGTTTCAAATCTGCTTCCACATTCTGGGTATTTGTTACAGCAGAACCCCACCCCCTTGGTACCAAATTCTGTTTTAGTCATCTGGTGCTGCTCTAACACACATACCACAAAATAGATGGCTTCAACAAAGGAAAGTTTATTCTTACACAGTGCAATAGGCTTCAAGTCCAAATTCAGGGTGTCCACTCCAGGAGAAAGTTTTTCCTGCTGTTGGCTCTGGAAGAAAGTCCTTGTGTTGCATCAGTCTTTGGCCAAGGAGCATCTTGGTGCAAGACCCTCAGGTCTGAAGGATGTGCTCCTCACCTGGTGCTGCTTTCTTGATGGTGTGAGAGGTTCCTAACTCTCTGCTTGCCTCTCTTTCCTTTTATCTCTAGTAGGATGAGAAACTCCTTTTACAGTGGAGCTGGGAGGTGCCCTTAGGAAGGGATTTACAGTCCCATCCTAATTCTCTTTGACATACAGCATAGGAAAATCACAAAGTGGAGGACAATCATAAAATATTGTGAAACATGCCCCAGCCAAATTACTACACGTACTTTTGGTGAAACACAATTTGATCTATGACAGCAAGCTTCCAAGAGTTTGCTCCCAGTGGAGTCACACAATACAAACTGTTATCAACAGGTGAACTCATTAGAGACTCAGTACACAAGGCTGGTCATGTAAGTACCCTTTGCCTGGCCCATACCAAGATTACAGACCCTCAGAAGGAAAACAAGTGCTTGATGTAAACTGCATTATTTGTACAGTTTAGGCACAGTGAACAAGTCTGACAATTTAGAAAACATTTTGTATTAGTGTGGGAACTGCTTACCATTTTTGTTTCAGTCTGCTAGTGCTGCTCTAACAGAATATACCACAGAGCAAATGGCTTTAACAAAGAAAAGTTGATTCTTACACAGTCGGGTAGGCTACAATTCTAAATTCAGGATGTCTACTCCAGGGGAAGGCTTTCCTCCTTGTTGGCTCTGGAGGAGAATCCGGTATTGCATCAGTCTTTGCCCAGGGAGCATCTTGGCACAGGAACTCAGGTCTGAGGACATGCTGTTCTCCCTGTGCTGCTTTCTTGATGATGTCATGTTCCCAATTCTCTGCTTGCTTCTCTTTCCTTTTATCTCTTGTAAGATGAAGGTATTAAGGGTGGGGCAAGTCATACTCCAGGGAAACTCCCTTTGCAGTGGAACAGGGAGGTGATCTTATTAAGGGGTTTACAGTCCCACCCAAATCCTTTAACATACAGCACAGGAAAATAACAAAATGGAAGACAACCATAGAATACAGGGAATCATAGTCCAGCCACATGGCTACACATATTTTGGGGGGGACACAATTCAATCCATGACACATTTGAATATGCAGAATCCAGTTAAAGCCAGCCTTGCAGATGTGCCTATCCCAGGACAGCAGCCTCTCGCCTACGGTGTCACTGTTCTCAGTACGATGAGTTTCTCCAGCCTCCTATTGCTCATTGCTATAGGAAGAAGGACTGTGGCTTCTGCCTTCATGTGACTCATACCTAAGCAGAGCAGGTGAGTATTAGACCATACATGGGGAGAGGAATAGACTGCTATGTGGGTAGGAGATAGACTTCAGAGAAAATAAAATTACTAGGGACAGAGAAGAATATTACATAATGATACTGCCACTCTGGAAAATAATTCAGAAGTCTCTTTAAAAACTAAGCCAAACATACACATTCCCATATCACCTATCAATCTCACTTCTGGGTGTTTATCACATAGAAGTGAAAACTTGCATCCATACAAAACCTTCATACAATTCTTCAAAGATGATTTATTTGTAATAGCCCTAAACTAAAAACATGTCCTGCAGTAGGTGAGGAGTTCAGCCGCAGTGCATCTATACTCCAGGTTACCACTCAGCAATAAAAAGGAACAAACTATTGATACCTGAAAAAACCTAGATGGATCTCCAGGGCATTATGGCCAATCACAAATTGTATGACTCCATATAACATTCTTGAACTGGAAATATTAGAGAGGTGGAGAACAAATTAGTGATTACCAGGGTTAGAGATGTGGGGCTGAGGGAGAGAAGAGGTTTGAGCATGACCATAACAAGGCAGCACAATGGAGATCTATATGGTGATGAAATAGCTCTATATCTTGATTTGTTACATAAACCTACATATGTGATAGAGCAACCCATATACTTTGTTCCAATGTCAACTTTCTGGTTTCGTGATACTTTCCTGTTGTTGGAAGATATAACCATAGTGGAAACTGGATTAATGTCGACAGCACTTGGCTGGCTTTGGCTGGCACCTCTCTGTGCTACCTTTATAACTTCCTATGAATCTATAATTATTTCTCTCTCTCTCTCTCTATATATATACATGTAAATTGGACTCAGGGGCCCAATAGATATATGGACACAAATGTTCTTTCTACCTTCCTTTTTCTTATACCTCATGTAATAATGACTTCTTCAGAGAAAAAAATAGTCAAAATACCAAAAGAGTGGTGTTACAGGCTGATGAATATTACATATCTACGGCTCGGCACTACAGTTAGTCTCCTACTTATGATATATTTGAGTTATGATGAACCTGACTTATGAGTTTTTTGTTTTTTGTTTTTTTGGCGTCTCTTGTCATTAATATTACGTACTGTAAACAATGTTGCAGTGTGTAAAAGGACCATACAGACAATTCAATAATTTTCTGATTAGAAATGCGATCTCCCTTCCTAGGGACAATCCACTTGAACCCTATACCTTCTACAAATGGGACTGTTACCACAAATGACAAGATGTCACCATTGCCCATTTTTTTATTATGATTGAATGAAAATCTACAGTCCCATATAAATTTGCATAGCCCACCTATATGCAGCTCGCACTACTCTCCCTGCCCAGTGAGAGCACATTCTTCCTATTTGCTCCATACATGTCTTATCCTCCCAGCAGTCTCCTATTCCCTTCTCTCCACCCACTCCCTTTTCTCCAGTAAGTGATCAGCAGGATGACATACTGTAGATGCATAGAACCATGAAGTGCACACATGATATGATGACTGTGTCACCACGTCCAATCCATTCCTGTCCAAGAGTTGAACTCCATTATGATTTATTGACAGGGGCAGCATCAGGGCCAGTGGCCATGCTCCCAGGGGCACTCCGAGGCCCATGGACCATCAATTGCAGTCTTTTAATGGAGATCTCAGGGTGCACCCCTTTTATTCTTGTGTTGCCTGTGATACTCAACTTTGTAATCTCCATCGTGGCTATCACTGGTGGTAGCCAGGTATTATCCAGTTCTTCTGGTCACAAGTTGATGTAGTCGCCCACTTACATGAGTCTCTCTGTTTTCTGGGTTCTCTTTCCTCCATGTCATTTTGGTCCTTGGTAATTGTTGGTTCCTGCTAAGTTGGGACCATTTAGTGTACCCTCAGATGGCAGCTTGGCAGCTTTTAAGACCACAGATGCCACTCACCAATGTGGGGTGCAGGGGAACATTACCCATATTTAAAGGATGTATATATTTTTAAAATATATATATGAATTAAAATACATATGTAAATTTATATGTAATATTTCTGACTTCCAAAGACAAACATAAGATTTATAAAGATGCTGATTCTCATAGATTGAATTGTGTCCCTCAAAAACGTGTGTAGCAGTTTGGCTCGGCCATAATTCCCGGTCCAGTTTGTTGAAAATCATGCCTCCATGAGTTTAATGAGGGAGGATGGGCAGTGATTTTGCTAGTGAGACAGGACTCGATCTCTAAAATTGTATTGTGCCTTGAGGCACTCTCTTGAGCTATAAAAGAAAAGGAAGTGAAGCAGAGCTCTAGGCACTTCATACCATCAAGAAAGAAGTGCTGGGAGCAGAACATATCCTTTACAAAGTACCCAGGGTTTCTGCATCTACAGAAGCTCTCCATCCAGGGAAAGATAAATGACAAGGACCCTTCCTCCAGAGTGAACAGATAAAGACTTCCCCTGAATCCTGAATTTGGACTCAACTCCCACTGGATTGCGAGAGAATAAGTTTCTCTTTGTTAAAGCCATCCACTTGTGGTATTCCTGTTAGCACAGCACTGGACAACTAAGAAACTGATAATAACAAGAAATCATAATGCAAACTT
Organism: Heterohyrax brucei; assembly: GCA_028571685.1. Classification (NCBI taxonomy): domain Eukaryota; kingdom Metazoa; phylum Chordata; class Mammalia; order Hyracoidea; family Procaviidae; genus Heterohyrax; species Heterohyrax brucei. Next base: position 25,355,723 of record CM053156.1, read on the forward strand.
TAAAGAAAAAGAGTTATTCCACTTACGTCAGAATTTACTTAATGAAAGCATCAGAACAGAACCCCATCAAGTCAGGGGTTAGCTATACTGCCTGTATTCCTACCAAAAACTGATTGCTGGCCAGTCAGTTCTGATTCTTAATGACCCTACCAAGAGTTAACACTTTGAGTACCTGGTCTGTGCTGAGCACTGTGTTAAGCAATTTACATGCATTGTCATTATTAATCCTTGTAACTATCTCAGGAAGTCAGTATTGTTATTATCAGTTAAAGATAAGGAAACTAGCATTTGTACAAATAGTTGGTGGAGGGGAATCCCACCTGAGCCCCACCTGAAATAGGGTCCTGAGCATACCAAAATCTTTGTAGGGAAAGCAGAAGCTGCAAGCAAGAAAAATTCTTTTATGGCTCCCAGCCATCTTCAGTGGTGGAGACTAGTGTCTCCTCTCTGTCTCAGTCCACTGTTCACGGTGTAAGGAGTATCCTGCCAGTGCTCTGCCTATATCCTTTCAGATCTTACCCATTCTGTGCATGCCAGCTTATGTCCAAATGCTAGCACTTGGACCCTCTGCTGAGGGCACTCTGGCTGCTTGCTTTGCCTTGGGGCCACCCAGGACTGGAGTTTCAGTGTATGTGCCATCTAAGGAGACACCCTCAGCTAATAACTAACAGGAGCTGTTGGATAAATACTCCAACTCTCTCTCTTCTCAGGTGTATGTTGTGTGTGTATATGTGTATATGCATGCATGGGCTGTGTATGTGTTGCTCTTAGAGTTCCTCTGGTGGCATTAAACCCTAGGACTTTTGCGTGAGCTCCTGGGGATGAAATTTTCTTCTCCTGATGATCATGAAGGAGGACAGATGCGGTCCAGTGAGCTGCTGGTAGCCACCTTGAGACTGTATGGAACAAGTGGGTGAGAGATGACCTGGTGATATTGCTTAAAATACTGAATCAAGTTGTTGGGATGTGAGGGTGCTTATTCCCTACTCTCATGCTGCCATCATGAAAGGGAGTTCTGTAACAGCATTCCTGGCCTCTCCTTATCCTTAAGTTTGATTAATACAGTTCAGAAGAATAAACTGAGTATTGCAGTCCAGGTTCCCTTTCTTCCTGGGAGGGGGTACATACTTTCATTTGCTCCTCTGAGAGAGGAATCCTTTGGTACAGAAACCTGCTTTGGTCTAATATTGCTGGTGTTATAGGAGTGTAAATCTGATTCTTGGGTTTGGTATTAGAAAGTGCACTTGCCTGCAAATATAAGGCACATCTCTTGAGTTACTCATCTTCATGAGTAACAAAGGCCTTCATCTTTCTGAATTCTTTGTATTATTTATCCTTATTTCAGGCTGTGGTCAAAGAAGAAGATACTCTTTTTTTGTGATTAAATGAAAAGGTACATTCCCATATAAATTCGCAAGCTCACCTATATGCAGCTCCCGTTGCTCTCCCTGCCTGGTGACAGCACACCCCACCTCTCTGCTCCATACATGTCCTATCCTCCCAACAGTCTCCTATCTCCTCCTCTCCACCCACTCACCTTCCTCCAGTAAGAGGTCAGCAGGACGACATCCTATAGATGCATAGAACCATAAAGTTCCCACAAGATATGGTCACTCTGTGTCGCCAAGTCCAATCCATTGCTGTCCGAAAAGTTGACCTACATTATGATTTATAGACAGAGGGAGCATCAGGGCCAGGGGCTATGCTCCCAGGGTAACCCTGAGTCCCCTGGACCATCAGTTGCAGTCTTCTAGTGAGGATCTCAGGATGCACCCCAATTTTTTTTTGCATTGCTAATGAGACTCAATTTTGTGAGCTCCATCATGGCTATCACTGATGGTGGCTGGGCACCTTCGGTTCTTCTGGTCGTGAATCGATGTAGAGACCCACTCACGTGAGTCTCTCTGTCTTCTGGATTCTCTTTCCCCCATGTCATTTTGGTCCTAGGTGATCACCTGTTCCTGTTGAGTTGGGACCATTTGCTGTACCCCAAAGAAGAGGGTACTCTTTTCTGGGCCGCCTCAGGGATGCGTTATGGGCCATAGTTGCTTGGCTGTTCAACTAAGTTACTTTGAGCCTCTTCCCTTCCTTTGTTTTACTTTTCTTTGTCTTCTTATTTTAAAATCTAAATAAGCCTATGTGATGTGAGGATGAGGCTGAAGTTCTGCTAATATGTAGATGTGGGTTATAAATCCAAGAATTATTCATTGTCACCTCATTTGGACTCAGAACTGCTCTTGTCTGGAGGATATTTAGATTAAACTATTATGAGATGGAGTATTTGGAAAACAGGAGGAAAGAAAGAGTGGAATCAAAACCATGAAGAACATTATGAGAACAGGTCAAAGACATTTATTGTTTATACTTCATATGTTCTGTTAATTGCAGGGTCCTCTCACACATGGTAGCCATAGGTGCATGCTCCAGGACACCTAGGCATCAGTGCAGTTTCTGCTCAGAATTTTGTACTTTTCAAACCAAGGTATGGCAAACACTGAGAAGAAGCACCTGATTTGCTAAAAAACAAACAAAACAATAACAAAGAAAACCTCAACAAAAACAACATTTAAAAGGGAGTGAGAGGTGTATTTAAAAAGTGAAAGAAGATTGCATTAAGATAAGGAAATGACATCAACACCTCATCATCATTCAATTCAGATTTAGCTTGATCTTTATTTTGATTTAAGTTACCTGATAGTCAAACTTAGGGGATTGTCCCAGAAAATGTCTTTAGTTTGTGGTTAGGTTTAGAGAGTAGAAATAAAATGTCCTCCCATCCCATGTTCACCATAGAAACTACTATTATTTTCTCCCTCTTCATCTTTACTCATGTGTTCTTTACTCGGCGTTTTTACTTTCTCTATTCCTACTGGATCCATTCATCCATTTTTTCAAAAAATCTGTGCATTTATGCATCCATCCATGTATCCATGTGTCCATCCATCCATCTTCCTTCCTTCATCCCCCCATCTGTCCCTCCCTCCAGCCATCTACCCACTCAGTCTTTCTTTTCCTTCCTTCTACCATCCATCCATTGCATTCTGTCTCCTTTCCTTCTTCTCAATATTTTCTTTTTTTCTTGTTGTCTTTCTCATAATAAAAATCAATATCTTAAACATACTTTGTGTATTATCTATGAACACTTCTTAGTGTTATCTCTAAACGACTCTGAGATGTTGACCTCTCTGATTTTGCTGTCTTGCTTTTCATGATTTTATCCCGGGAAGACACCAAAAGGTGCACCATGATAGATTTTAGGGAATCATCCATGCAGAGAATAAAAAGGAAGCTTGTGAATGGCTGTATGTTGGAAAGACCCAGGCCATTAACACTAGGTGATCACATATAAAAACAAAACAGAACAAACCAGAACACACTGTAAGCAAAAGAAAATATGATCAACGACTACACCAAAAAGCTGAGCATAAATCAGGGGTTTTCCAGGCAAGGTAGAACTTACGTCATCCTAGCTTAAATCTGTTTGGGTAAAGTAAAGTGAGTAGACTTCCAACAGTCTCCTTTGCAGGCAGTACCCACCCTGACTATAAATACTGCAGAGGTACTAGTGAGGGCCAGGTTTGGCCAGGCCCCTCCAAGTGTTAGCACCTGGGTTGGGAATGAAGCAGGTAGGGGACTAGGCTACATTGGGGTGGGATTCTGCAGGAGATCACACACATGTGAGTTTGCCTCCCTAATGCCACACCAAGCGATTAGATGATTTCCAAACTCATTTTCTAATCTTTTCCTTTTTCTGCAGTCACTAGTAGATGGAAGGAACAGAAGGAGCAGAGGCCAAGAGTCCAGGGTTGTCTATCCTAGCCAGGCTAATGTTCAGATATTTGATTGGGCATACCAGAACAGTCACACTGGCTGTACTTCTGCAACTCAGCTCTTCCTTCTGATCTTTTCTCTCACAATCCTTACAGCAATAAAGCAGCAATGTCATCTGGGCAGGGCCTTGGTCAGTCTCACTTTCACCTTCGCTTTCTTCTTCAAAAAAGGAGTTGTGTACTTCTATTCACACATCTATTACAAGTGATGCTTTACAAATCCCAAATAATGTCACCCCATCTCATCCTAGAACCGGAGAAAAACACACTGACAAAATCAGTTGCTTTTAGTTTGGTGTACTTTCCCACTACCTTGTAAAGCTCTCCTTCCTGAAATGTACAGTTTGTGGTCTGTGACTTTTGACACGTGGTCCTTCGCATCTCAGTGCTAATGTGATACTCCATGTGGTCAGTAACCTGTTGGGAGCAAGGACAAGGAGATAAAACTTGCCTCCTTTTCCCATCCCTGCAGCTCTTGGTAATAGTGGTCCTTTCTGTGCCACACAATGGCAATAGATCCAGCCCAGGAAGAAGGGTACATTTCTTTCTCTTGTGTCTGGTGCCCCTGCCTCCTTTTGCCACCTGGGGAGAGCTCACTAGAAATCACCAGAAACCAGATTTTTCTCCACAGGCAAAACCACCTCTTGGATAACACAAGTGACAGCTGTTTTGGACAGGTATTAGGAGAAGTCAGATAGTAAGTATTTTACAGTTTGTGGGCAAGATAGCATTTGTCCCAACTAGTGTACTATACTAGTACACCATCCAGGACAGGAAATCACAACTATAAATCTACTGTTACAATGTGGAAGGAGCCTGAGACAATGTACAAAAATATGTGTCAGGGTTCTAGTGGCGCTACTGACAAGAGTAGGCAGTAGGCAGATTTGGCCCCAGGGCCTATATTTGCTGACTGCTGGTCTTGCATATAATCTATTCTAGTGAATTTGTTTTGCTTAAAATGTCCACCTAAGTGAGGCTGAACGTCCCTTGAGTGGGATGCCCTCCATTGCCTGCTTCCTTGTTGGGAGCAGTGCAACTCACTTATACATACCCGCTTCTTGATGCTGAGAATTCGGTTGATGCGAAAGTTGTATGAGTCGTCGTTCTCCTGGTTGAACTTGCTAATCAGGAACCGTATTGTGTCCTCTACGTAAGGTTCTGTTAGGGATACTTCCGTGACACTCAAAAAGCTTTTCCTTTTCCCTTGATTCGTAAGGGCTACCAGGGCTGCCAGTGTAGCAAGCAGAAGCTGAAGGGTCTGCCAGGCTCTTGCCATATCCTCCTTGTCCTCCCTGTGTGATGCACTGCAGCTCTCCTTGCTTCCCTCCCCCTCTTTATCAGCAGCAGCTTGCCTGGGGAGCAGTAGCAGGGACTAGCTGATGATTGGCCAGCAGAAGTTCATTTTTCATGTGCACGCACACATGCACACAGGCATGTGCAAACAAACACACTTCTTTTGGGGGCAGCTTCCTTCACAGCACTCTCCCCCTTGCTGTTCCAGCACTGTCTTGGTATCTCTGTTCACTGAGTTCACCTCAGCTGGGCCGTGGGAGTTCTGGAAGAACAGGAAGCAAGTGAGACAAGGGGGCCGTCTGATCTCAGGGAATTGGAGCATGAACTGGTGACCTTGGTGGCTATCCAGCTGTGGCAGGAGAGGGAGGAGATATTCAAGGAGGGGTTGTCTGCAGAGAAAGTCTACTGTCTTCTTACCTTGCACCTGAAGACCAGTTTAGCTAAGAGCTTCCCCTAAAGGACAAAGTAGCAGGGGGACCAGGTGACAAGTCTAAGAGATTCTTACTGCTGATTCCAATGACATTTGAGTATGCAAATTCTAACTGAACTCTACTCATACATGTTCTGCAGGAAGATGAAGTAGAAAAGAAGCTGAGGTTGAGGCTATGGATCTGTGTGCTGTAACGTACAAGATAACTCTTGCCTTATCAGGGTGAGACTCCACATTGCTACCACTCTTGGCTCAAGGTAAGGATGAAAGCACCCTTGTGGGACTGGCATGAGAAGAGAGCTCTCCCTGGTGATACTCAGAGCTAGGCTCTTGAATCAGTGTGTCACTGTTATTGTCTTCATACGTAGTCTTTTATAGCGCTATTTGGGAAAATGCAAAGTAAAGGTACGTATGGTGATGGATTCCTGTCATAGGAGAACACAGAGAAGAATTTAGATGAGAATAGATAAGAGGTGCCTAGAAGGGCCAGGAGACCTATGCCAGGTGTCATGGTTAGCCAGGTTTTACCACACACCTTCTTGTAGCCAGCCAGAGGGCTGACATCAAGGAAACAAGGTGCTGTCTCTTCATACTTCCACAGCCCTCTCTCACAGATCCTACATAACAATCATATAACACCAAAATGTAAAACCACACTCAGATACAACCACATACATAGCCACTCACAGACACCTACTACATACATGCATACTTACCCACACAGACTCACACATACCCTCACATCTTCCCGCATATAGACAAGTCCCAAACACATACCCACACTCACACATAAACATATAGACATCCACCTACACACACACGCAGACACACACGTGACACGCAGCTCTCCTACGCATCCTTCCATAAGGGAAAGACTGTACTCTTTCGGAACAAATAACAAGAATGTTATCACCAAATCATCTTCCTCAGGTGGCCTGTTGAGTTGCTACATTAGAAACACTCTCCTTTGGGCTCAGGACAAGGCAATATGGTGCTTGTGCCCTCAGATCCCCACTCTACTTTGCATTAGTCTCAGGAGAGAAACTTCTGCCTTTCTTTCCAGCACTCTTCTCCACTTGTCTCTCAGTTTGTCATACTGTGGGGGCCTGTGTGTTGCTGCAATTCTGGAAGCTATGCCACCCATATTTAGATACCAGCAGGGTCACATGGTAGCACTTGATGACTAAGGCAAGTTGAAGTTGAAATTGAAGAAAGTTAGAACAAGTCCACAAGAGTTCAAATACGACTTTGAGTATATCTTACCTGAATTTAGAGACCAACTCAATAACAGATTTGGCCCATAAACACTAATGATGGAAGACCAAATTAGTGTAGAATGATATCAAGGACATCATACATGGAAAAAGCAAGAGGTCATCAAAAAAGACAGGAAAGGAAGAAAAGACAAAAATGGATGCCAGAAGAGACTCTGAAACTTACTCTTGAACATCAAGTAGCTAAAGCAAAAGGAAGAAATGATGAAGTAAAAGAGGTGAACAGATTTCAAAGGGTGACTCAAGAAGACTAAATATTATAATGACATGTGAAAAGACCTAGAGATAGAAAACCAAAAGAGAGCATGCTTTGTGTTTCTCAAACTTAGTGAACTGAAGAAAAGATTCAAACTTTCAGTTGCAGTACTGAAATATTATACATAGGAATTATCAAAAGATGATGGAAGTAATATACACAGTCACTATACCAAAAAGAATTGGTCAACCTTCAATCATTGCAGGAGCTATAGTATGATAAGAAACTGATGGTTCTGAAAGAAGTTCAGGCAGCACTGAAGGTACTGATGAAAAACAAGCCTCAGGAATTTACGGAGTACTCACCGAGATGTTTCAACAAACAAATGCAGTGCTGGAAGTGCTCACTCATCTATGCCAAGAAATTTGGAAGATAGCAATCAGGGTAATCAACAGGAAGAGATCTATATTTATGCCTTTTTATGAGAAAAGTGATCCAACTGAATTACGAAATTATTGAACCAAAGTCATTAATACAACACGCAAGTAAATTTTTGTTGAAAATCATTCAAAAGTGGCAGTAGCACTGCATCAACAGGGAACTTCCAGAAATTTAAGCCAGATTCAGAAGAAGGTGTGAAAATGGGGTTATCATTGCTGATCCTGAAGGAAACTAGAGAAGACCAGAGAGATGTTTACTTATGTTTTGTTGATTATTCAAAGTCATTCAGCTGTGTGGATCATAACAAATTATGGATAACAGTGAGACGAATAGGAATTTTGGAACACTTAATTGTGCTCATGAGAAACCTGTACACAGGTCAAGAGGCAGTCATTTGAACAGAACAAGGTGATATCCTGTGGTTTAAGGTCAAGAAAGGTGTGCATGTGTATTGAATCCTTCCATCATACCTATTCAGTCTGTATGCTGAGCAAATAATCTCAGAGGCTGGACTGTATGCAGACAAACAGGGCATCAAGATTGGAGGAAGACTCATTAATAGTCTGCATTATGCAGATAGCACACCCTTCCATGCTGAAAGTGAAGGGGCTTTAAAGTACTTACTTGTGAAGATTGGAGGTCATGGCCTTCAGTATGGATTATACCTCAACATCAAGAAAACAGAAATCCTCACAACTGGACCTATAAGCAAAATCATAACAAACGGAGAAAAGATTGAAATTGTCAAGGATTTCGTTTTATTTGGATTCACAATCAACACCCACAGAAATCAAAAGACTCATTGCACTGGGAAAATCTGCTGCAAAATATCTGTTTAAAGTATTGAAAAGTGAAGATGTCATCTTGAGGGCTAAGGTGTGCCTGACTAAAGCCATGGTGTTTTCCACCACCTTATGTGCATGCAAAAGCTGAATATTGAATAAGGAAGATTAAAGAAGAATTCACATTTTGGAACTGTGGTAAAGAACAGTGAATTTATCATGGACTACCAAAGGAATAAACAAATAAATTGTGTCATGAAAGGAGTACAACCAGAATTCTCCTTAGATGCAAGGGTGGTAAAACTTCATCTCACATACTTTGGACAAGTTTTGGAGGTATCAATAACTGGAGGGAGACATCATGCGTGGTAAAGAGGAGGATCAGTGAAAAAGAGGAAGATCTTCAATGAGATGGATTGACACAGAGGCTACAACAATTGGCTCAAGCATAACAATTATTGTGAGTGTGATGCCAAGTAGTGTTTCATTCTGTTGTACAGAGAGTCACTCTGGTTGGAACTGGGTTGATGATACCTAGCTACAGCAACAAATTTCCAGATCTTTGTTTTGAACTTTCAGTGTTTTCCAAACACACCAGAGGGCACTGCCAGTGAGGCATGTTATTGCTTGCTAATCTATCTGTTTACTCTGGGGCACAGTCTTCTCTCCCTGGTTATTCTTTGTTTTGTTACAACATTTTCTGTCAGAAAACCCATACCCAGATACCACTCTGAGTTTTTCATAGGCTTCCTTCCCTAGTCAGTGGAGGCTGCTTATATGTGAGTTCAGGGGAAGTACAGGCTGAATTTTCTTAGTTCTGGAGGGGCTGGGAATTCCCAAAAGACCTCCAAGAGATCCGTCTTGTTGGTTTCAAAGCTCTGGTGACCCTGTGGTTGTTGGAGGAGCTGTTTCCACTTAGTTTACCCACCTCCTGGCTCCATAGTAGAGAAGCTTTTGTAGGAATTCATCAGTCAAGCAGCCAACTGTTACCGGCTTGGGGAGTAGCTCCAAACGGACTCCCAGGGTGACCTCACTTGTTGCTACCAGAGCCTACTACCGCCTCCCATAGTACATCAGCTGTGGGTGTAGTCTCCACTTAAGATGTTTGCTAGAACAAAGCAGCCTCAGTCAGCAGTCCCCAGCATATTGGGAAGTGAAGCATACAGAAAAAAACTGCCCTCAAGAGAGCTGTTTTCTGCTGGATTTGGGGGCCTGAGCTTTGGTTGTTCAGGGAGGCAGGTAGAGTGTTGAGTGTGGGAGCAGATTCCATTGCAGTGGTCTCCTGTAACAATTCTTAACAGCCTGGCAGCCAATAGTTAACAGATTTGGGAGAGATGTCATGTGGTTCATTTGGATCTGTAGAGAGGTATGACTTTTGCTGCAGAGTCCCCCTAGAATATTGTTGGCTGAAAGTGCAGATTCCACTCAGGATACTTGTGTCCTAGCAGCAGCCACCTCACTCAGTAATCATCAGTGGAAGGTGGGAATAGACAGACTTAAACTGACACCTAGAGAGGTCTGTCCTGTTGATTGTAGGGGCTGGAGCTGTGGGTTGTACAGAGGCAGATTCTGTTGCAGTGGCCTTCTGTTCTTAACAGCCTGGCAACCACCAGTTACTGGGTGGGGGAGCAGTAGTGTCATGCTACAATCAGGTCCCCACAAAGGTCTGCTTTGTTGCCATCAGAGCCTCCTCTCAGCCCTCCCAGACAGATTTAACTGAAGATAGCTGTCTCTAGCACACAGCATCCTCAGTCAGCAGTCTCTATTGCCATCTGAAAGTGGAGCTAGCCTGAGCTGAATGGATCCTTCAGTGAGGTCTAGTCCTGTTGGTTTCAGAGGCCTGAGCTAGACGGTGTGCAGGGAAGCAGATACAGTGCTGATTATGGGAGCAGCCATCACAGGAGGGACCTTTCTGTAGCAATTTGGCAAGAGCCTGGCAACCAACCATACAGGTTTAGGGTAGAGATTATCATGCTAAGTGGTCTCCCACGGAGATCTGCCTTGTTTCTGAGTCCTCTCCCAGCATAGCATGTTTCCTGGGCGTGCAGACTCCACTCACGATGCCTGCTGCTGCTCACATAGAAGCCTCAGTCAACAGAAAGGAGATTCAGAAAGACCTGGACTGTCCTCCAGGGAGGTCTGTCCAACTGAGGGTTGACTATGGAAACAGACTACACTGGAGGGGCCTTCAGTAACAATTAACAGCAGGCTGACAATGTCCAGTTGGGCCAGGTGTTGACATGCTCTAAATGGACCCCTGGGGAGGCCTGCCCTTTTTGAATTTAGAGCAGAAGCTTGGAGTCCTATCTCTTTTTGCAGGCAAGTTGTGTGGTGGCTAAGGATGCCAGCTCTGTTGCTGGGGCTGCTACCCAGCTCACAGTAGCTGGTGGTCCATGTGTCTGAAGGAGGTTCAGAGGCGGTGGTGAGAAAGGAAAACTTTGAAAAAGTTACATGCTAGTTTGAAATATTAAGAGGCAAACACTCTCTCCCCTTTGGCACCCACAACCCTTCCTGTCTAACACAGTATCCAGAAAAAGGGAACTAATGCTTTATTTTTGGCTTCTGTATGCTGCTGATGCTAACAAAGTATTTTTAAAAACTTACTTTCTGCTGATGCCAAGATAATATGAAAATTCCTCTGTCCGCTTTTTGTACAGAATATATAAAAGGTTGACAATGTAACAACTCAGGGGGGTAGGTCTTTTGGACATGAGTCTGCCTGCAGACCCTGCTAGCATTAAAAGCTACTTCCTCTTCTAAGCATTTGTGTCTGGGTGAATCATTGCTCTCTGAGGCTCTTCCTGCTACAGTGGCAGCAGTGATTTTCCTACCCCATGTGATCTGTTGATTCTTTCTGGTCTACAGTTCCCCATTAATGACCTCTCCTTCCCAAATAAGTCTCAAAGTTCAGCACAGTTTTCTTGTTATATTTTTGAGGGAGAGTTGAAATAATGGTCTTTTTAGTGTAACTATCTTCTGAAAATCCTGTACAGTTACTTGTTTGGGTATCACTCTTTGTTCCAGCACCCAGTTGCATTCTTGGTCCTGGAACCATACCATCAGGAAGGAGAAAATAAATTTGAAGTGCTATGGCAAAAATTCTATAGTCATATCAATATCCTCCCTCACCCCTTGTTTCACAAGTCCTCCAGAGAGACATAGGAATCTGTCATGTGGTGACCCTTTCTTGGTTGCTTCACTTGAATGTGAGCTTACCCTAGTGAAGACATGAAGGTCAACTTTTCATGCCTTTATCTCCCCACCGTAGGCAACGAATACTTCAATTGCTCACCCAAATTCTTTAGCAAACCATTGCTTTGAGGATGATACACAACATGATGTTTCCATTTAATATGATGCTTTCTGGCCCACTTGTTGAACACTATGAATTTTAAAGTATATTCTTGGTCTGATTATCTGTATCTCAGTGGCCCAAGTTGGTACATTATCTTTTGTTACAATCCCTTAGTAGTTTTTGATCATTTGTGTCTACCACGAGATGTGCAAAGCCCAGCTCACAGTAAGTTTCTACTCCTATCAGTACTCATTTGTAGCCCCCTGGGGCCATCAGCACCATTGGTCCAATGTATTCAGCTTGCCAGCTATATGTAGGGCCTATCCCCACAGCGAATGTGCCCTGTAAACTGGAGTGGATTATCCAATAGACAAGATAAGTGCAGTGATTAATTTTCTCACCAGACTATCTGTTCTGAATGATTTCATGTTTTTTCAACACATCAAAAGTTCTACTTCTAGGTCTGGCTGGCAGATGTTTCTCTCCCAACCCCACAGCACTTGCCTACAGAATCAAAGCCTCTTTGCTATTTTATAATCCCTGACAGGGGCAGATGTAGTAAGCAAGGTAAGCATGGGTTTACTTGTTCTTACTTACTAATCTGTGGTGAATCGTGTCACTACAGATGATATGGTAAACACGGTAAGCACTTGCCCGTAACCATCTGTGGTCCCTGTAGCTCTTGCTGGTACGCACAGTAGATCGTATCTGCATTTTGTGTCTCAGAGCATGGATGAGAAATCTGTCTAGATTCAACGTATCTCTGCATAACTACAGCACCCATGTCCACTCATTTGATGGACCACTCGGGTGAGTGTACCAACTGGCCCGTTTGTTGATTCCAATATCTTCCAATCTTGGAATTGAGTTCTGATAGGCATTGATGTGTTCCACTTTCACATGGCTCTTAAATTTCAGAGTAGTTTCTGTACGACTGCTCCCAATATTATCATCCCTCTTGCCTGACCATATAAAAGCTAGGCTGTTGGCTACTGTCTATGTACCAGTAAAAATCTAAACATATGGGCTGTCATCATTGCTCACTTCTTCTGTCACGGTAAGAAAGAATACATGCAGTGCACCTCATTGAGCTGATGTATTCTTACTTTCTTAAATAAGGATTTTTCCATTTGCTGATCTCAGTACAGCAGCTTTTCACACAGGACATCATCCATGCATCTGGGCTGCCATATGTAAACTAGGCAACCCTCTGCTTGTCAACTGAGAGCTGCTCGTAGCTTCTCTAGTGGTTCCAGGGTCAGCCCTAGGAGAAAATGGCCCCTCTGTTCTTGAGCACCTCCTTAAACTCCCTTGATAGAGTACTGCTGTATAAAACACGTTTTATCTTGGAAATCTGGGAACTGCCCTTCCTGTTAGAGCATGATGTCAAATCACCTGCAATATTAATATGGGTAGTTCAGCATTCACAATTATTTAATTTCCATCCGACTCGACGGCACTTGGCTTGGCTTGGCTCAGCAATAGTGGCATTCCCAATCAAAATCCAATATCCAGCTAGTAATTATTTCTCAAATGCGAATCTTCTAATCCCAAATTCTAGTAGTTGTGGCTGAGTGGCACACACAGACTTTTGGTATAAGGCCTGATCAGTGTCCTACACTGGGCTATTGTGTCTATACTCATTGAAATTAGCAACTTGTGTGGGTTTGGACAATTCTTGTGGTTCCAATTTAGCATACCAAGTAGTATTGATTGTTGTTGGATGCCCATCAAGTGGGTTGTAACTCATAGCAACAGAATGAAACGCTGCTTGGTTCTGTGCCATCCTCATAATTGTTGTTACCTTTGAACTTGTTGTTACAGCCCCTGTATCAATCTATCTTGTTTAAGTTCTTCCTATTTTTTTATTTCTATTTTACTAAACATGATGTCCTTCTCCATAAACTGAGTTCTCCTGATAATATACCCAAAGTGTGTGAGATGAAGTCTCAACATCCTCACTTCTAAGGCACATTCTGGCTATACTTCTTCCAAGACAGATGTGTTTGTTTTACTGGCAATCCATGACATACTCAATATTCTTCAGCTGACTAAAAGGCAGATATATACATCTTGTTTTTCGCAATACAAGTTAAACACAGTATCTATTTCTATATACATTCAGCTAAAGGAGATGCAATGACTTTGCATAAATCCTATTTAAACATTGCAGGTCTTTTTTTTTTAACCTTTTGTAGTGTAGTGTTTAAGTGTTGCGTCTTGTAACTAAATGGCTGGCAGTCTGAATCCACCAGATGCTCCTCGGAAACTCCATGGAGCAGTTCTGCTTTGTCCTATAGAATTGCTGTGAGTTGGACTTGACTAGACAGCAGTGGGTTTGGTTTTTGGTTTTTCTACCCAGGACTTCAAACCAGTTCATCTGGTTTTAACACCTGCTGAGCATTTGCATTTCCACCCCAGATGTACTGAGTCAGAATCCACATTTTAACAATAACACAAGGTGATTTTCATATATAGCAGGTTTTGAGAACTACTGCCTTAGTGATGGTTCTCAGAACTAGTCCTTAATCAGCAGCACTAACAGCACGTGGGAACTTGTTAGAAACACAGATTGCAAGGGTTTGAACCTGAATGAACTTGGGTTGAAGCAGAACACCCTGGCTCCCGCATCAATTCTTATCTTGATTAACCTGCTGGACCCTTGTTCTAAGTGTTTTTAGGTAGGGCTTCTCGTGCTTGTTTCTTCTTTCTGGCTTTTAAAATCCCTTCACACAGACTAGTTTAGGCCTTTTTTTTTATTATGACTGAGTGAAAATGTACATTCCCATATAAATTTGCATGTCCACCTATATGCAGCTTCCACTGCCCTCCCTGCCCGGTGGCAGCACACTATTCCTCTCTGCTCCATACATTTCTCATCCTCCCAACAGTCTCCTTTTCCTTCCTCTCTGCCTACTACCCTTACTCCAGCCAGAGGTCAGCAGGATGATATCCTACAGATGCATAGAACCATAAAGTGCATCCAATGTATGGTCGCTCTGCATCACCAAGTCCAATCCATTCATGTCCGAAGAGTGGACCTTCATTATGATTTAGGACAAGGGCAGCATCAGGGCCAGGGACCATGCCCCCAAGGGAACCCTGAAGCCTTTGGACCATCAACTGTGGTCTTTTAGTGAAGATCTTAGGGTGCACTCCTTTTTATTCTTGTTTTGCCAGTGAGACTCAACTTCGTGAGCTCCATCTCAACTATCACTGGTGGTGGCCGGGCACCATCCTGTTCTTCCGGTCCCAAGTCTATGTAGGCACCCACTCATGTGGGTCTCTCTGTCTTGTGGGTTGTCTTTACCCCATGTCATTTTGGTCCTCGGTGAGTATCCGTTCCTGCTGAGTTGGGACCCTTTGCTGTGCCCTCGGATGGCAGCTCGGCAGCTTTTAAGACCCCAGGCTTGTTTAGGCCTTTTTAAAGCTGAGGGCCCACGAGGAGTTTCTGTTGGTCTAGCTCTCAGTAACACTGTATCTTCAACTCCATCACTGTCTGCTTTATTCATCCCATTTCTTACTAACCACCTAAAGATCTCCCTTTTGCCAGTCGTTTTCCTTCCTCTTTGTTTTTTTTCCATTCTGTTGTGACTCACTCTTGTCTTTCTTGCATTTGTGAGACTCATAAGGGGAAGCTGGGACAAGCCCAGTAAGTCTTAGACTGTTGCCTAATTTTGCAGTCTCCAGATTACAACTCAGTGGATGAATGTCTGATCCTCACTAAACCAGCCTAGTGTGGCTTGCATATGTAGTACATCGGCTACTTCACCTGGAGTGTTCCATATGTCATTTTAGGGAGAGTAGGACAGCTTCCCTCCTCAGGGTAAATAAACTATACACACAGTCCTTCAGCTTTGTTGTCCTGTCATGGATAACCTGTCACGTTCCTGGATCATGTATGAACCTTTATGATTGTTCCATAGAGAGCTGTGATTCTTGAATCGTCAACCCAAACATACCATTCCATCCCATTACATTAAAAAACTAAAGATGCTTCCCCAAAATAATTGTTCTCATAAAGCATATTAGCAAAGATTCCTCATGAAGCTGATAATACTGATCCACAAATTAAATAGTTCTTTACACTGTATTCCCTGGTTTAAATAGTGTGGTGTAACTGGTTACTTTTGTGTGGTCTTTCCAGCCATAGGCTTATAGCTGCAACCTTGGTTATTGTGTGACAGAGATTGGTCAGTTTTGCCTTAAAAGAGGGCCAAGTGCAAAACAGACGAGCCTACTCCCATCAAGGAAGGAGTGATCAGCAGGAGAGACCCAGTAGTAGAAGATGGTTCCTGAACTGTGCAGCCCACACACAGAGAAAGCTGAGTGCCTTTGGGTAGACTGAGGGCCAGGGAGAGGCATGTCGGCAAGCACATCTGGGAAGAGGATTTCCTGATGGAAAAATTGTATCTTCAGTGTTCTTGACCCTGAATTGTAACTGTTGCTTCCATAATAAATTCCATAATTGTGAGTTTTCTGTGGCCATTGTACTGAATTATTGAATCTAGTACAGAGTGCTGGGGGAAGGGATGGTTGATGTCAGAATTAGTAACATGGCAGAAAGAGGAGACATAGCTGACCTCTGCTTCATGAGAATCAGCCTTGAGCTGTTAATCTTGTTCTGTTTTCCCTTTGTGGGGTTGAGAATGCCAGACACCTCCCTCAAGCCTTTATTTATTTACAGTGCTTCTGGAGAGCTTATTTTTTAAAAAATATTTTGTTGTGCTTTAAGTGCAAGTTTACAATCCAAGTCTATTTGTTTTACAAAAACTTGCACACACACTGGTATGTAACTCTAGCTGCTTCCCCCTAACCCTATGATAGCACACTCCTCATTTCCACCCATATTTCCCTTGTCCATTCAACCAGCTCCTGTCACCTTCCACCATCTCATCTTGCCTCTGGACAGGAGCTGCTCAGTTAGCTTCATGCATATGCTTGAGTCAAGAAGCATGCTGTCCTCCAATCTCATTTTGTGCCTTTTAGTCTGGTCCAGTCTTTATCTGAAGAGTTCTCTTTGGTAATGATTTCCACTCTGGGCTAACTGGGTCTGGGGGCCATGTCTTCCAGAGATCCTCTAGTCTATTGTAACATCAAGTCTGTTCTTTTTTAATAGAGTTCTAGTTCTGGAAACCTATCGTTCTGCTACATCAGGGACTCTGTCAGGGCAGTCATTGGTGGTCAGTGGCCAGTCACTGTCCAGTTCTTCTGGTCTCATGCTGATATAGTCTCTGGATTATGTGACTGTTTCTGTCTCCTGGGCACATGTTTTCCTTATGTCTTTGATATTTTTCATTCGACTTGACAGCACTTGGCTTTGGCTCTGTCTAAGTGGGTTGGGACCACTGGATGCTACTTAGATGGCTGCTTGCCAGCTTTTAAGACCCGAAACACCTCTCACTGAAGTGAGAAGCAAAACATTTTATTTTTTTAAAAAAGCTTTGTTATGCCAATTGATCTGGATGTGCCCTGAAACCATTGTCCCCAGATCCCTGACCCTGCTACTCTGTCCTTCCAAGTGTGGGTTATATTTAGGAAACATCTTAGCTTTTGGTTTAGTCCAGCTACAGTGACCTCCAATTGCTATCTACTACCTGATCAGTATCCCTCACCCTCCCTCCATATTCTTGTAACCACCAAAGACCATTTTCTTCTGTTTAAACTTCTTCTTGAGTCCCTGTAATAGTTGTCACCTGCAGTGTATGTCCTTTTGAAATTGACTAATTTCACTCAGCATGTCTTTGCAGATTACTCCATACTATGAGAAGCTGCTTTATCTTTGCATAGTGTTCCGTTGTGTGAACATACCATAGTTTTTCACTCATTCATCTGTTGATGGGCATCTAGATTGATTCCATCTTTTTACTTTTGTGGATAGTGTTACAGAAAACATTGGTGTGCA
The DNA here is from genome assembly GCA_028571685.1 of Heterohyrax brucei. Taxonomy (NCBI): domain Eukaryota; kingdom Metazoa; phylum Chordata; class Mammalia; order Hyracoidea; family Procaviidae; genus Heterohyrax; species Heterohyrax brucei. Next base: position 25,373,172 of record CM053156.1, read on the forward strand.
TCTATCTATTCATGTGATAGCCCTTATTTCTCTGGAACATATTTCAAGCAATGGGAGTGCTGGATTGTATGGTATTTCTATTTCTAGCTTAAGAAAGTGCTAAATTGATTTCCAAAGTGTTTGTGCCACTTTACATTTCCACTAGCAGTATATAAGTGTTTCAGTCTCTCCACAGTCTTTCTGATGTTTGTTATCTTGTATTTTTTGGATTATCTCATTACAGTTTTGATTTGGATTTATCTAATGACAATGATCATGAACATTTCCTCATGTATCTGTTGGCCGCCTGAATGTCTTCCTTGGTGAAGTGACTGTTCATGTCCTTTGCCCTTTTAAATTTTTATTTTTGTGTGTCTTTTTTCTGAGGTTTTGCAGTATCTTGTTGATAATGGAGATAAGACACTCATCAGATTTGTTGTAACCGAACATTTTCCCAGTCTGTAGGATGTCTTTTCACTCTTCCAGCAAAGTCTTCAGACGAACGTAAGTGTTTACTTTTTTTAGGAATTCCCGGTTACCTATTTTCTCTTCTGGTGTTTGTGCATTGTTAGTAATATTTTGTTGTTTGTACTGCGTATTAGGGCTTCCAGTGTTGTCTTGGCTTTTTCTTCCATGATATTTATCCTTGTAAATTTGATATTTAGGTCTTCAATCCATTTTGAGTTAGCTTTTGTGACTGATGTGAGATATGGGGCTTGTTTCTTTTTCTGTTTTGCAGATGCATATCCAGTTATGCCGACACTATTTGTTAAGGAAGCTGCCTTACAGACTTTGGGCTTTTGTCAAACACCAGCTGCTCATAGGCCAAACATCAGCTGCTCATAGGTGGATAATATTGTATCTAGATTCTCAATTCTGTTCCGTTGGTCTATGTGTATCTTGTTGTTCCAGTACCAGGTTGTTTTGACTACCCTGGCAGTGTAATAGATTTTGAAGTCAGCTAGTATGGGGCTCCTACTTGGTTCTTCAGTAATACTTTACTTACCTGTGCCTTCTTCCCTTTCTGTATGAAGTTGGTGATTTGTTTCTCTGTCTTATTAAAAAATACCATCAGAATTTGTAATGGAACTACACTGTATCTATAGATCACTTTGGGTAGAACGGATATTTTCACAGTGTTAAGTCTTGATCCGACTCGACGGCACTTGGTTTGGCTAAGTCTTCATATCCGTAAGCAAGGTAGCTTTCTCTACTTATGAGGTCTGTTTTTGGTTTCTTGTAGTAGTGTCTTGTAATTTTTTTTTGTATAGGTCATGTACATCATGGGTTAGATTTATTCCTAGGTATTTTATCTTTTGGGAGACTATTGTAAATGGTATTGATTCATTGATTCCCTTTTTGATACTTTGTTGGTGTAAAGGAATCCATTTGATTTTTGTAGGGGTATCTTGTATCCTTACACTTTCCTGAACTCCTCTAAATTAGTTCCAGTAGTTTCTTTGTGATTCTGCAGGATTTTCTGTGTATAAGATCATATCATGAGCAAATAGATATACTTTTACTTCTTCCTTATCAGTTTGGTTGCACTTTATTTCTTTTACTAGCCTGATTACTATAGCTAGAAATTCCAGGAGAATGTTGAATAAAAATGGTGACCAACAGCCTCCTTGTCTGGTTCCTATTCTGAAGGGGAATGCTTAGAGACTCTCTCCATTTAGGATGATGTTGGCTGTTGGCTTTGTATTCGAGGAGTACCAATTAAGTTTGCAAACTCATCCTAGAAAAAGTGCTACATACCTCATTACTGAATGTCGCTATGGTCACCTTCAAAGTACTCCCCCTGGGAAGCTATGCACTGGCACCAGTACTTCATCTATCCTTCAGAGCAAGTTTGAAACTCTTTTTCTGGAATGGCCATCAGAGCTGTCGTTTTATTAACTTTGATGTCCTGAATGTTATCAAAATGTCCTCCTTTTAATATTTCCTTTATTGTAGGGTAGAGAAAAATTCATTGAGGGCTAGACCAGGTGAGTAGGGAGGGTGTTCCAGTATACTTATTTGTTTTCTGGTTAAAAACTCCCTCACAGACAGCTATACAATTAAGTGTGCACACTTGCCACCATGCCACTATGTGCAATGGCTACTCCAGAAAGAGTTCCAAAATTTCTCTGAAGGGTAGACTAGAGTCTGGCATTGGTGCATAGCTTCCCGAGGAGAGTACTTCAAGGTGACCACAGTGCTATACAGCAGTGAAGTATGTAACACTTAGAATAATTAATTTGAGGACTTAATTATCAGACCTTGTAAATACCCTTTATTATGTTGAGGAATTTCCCTTCTAATCCTATTTTGTCAAACCACTTTTACAAATAGTTTCTTGGTTTTAACTGTCACCCTCCTAGACTACTTTCTTTGTGACCAGAGGTCATTCAGCATATTTTCCTTTTCTGAGTGCCCCTGAGGTGAGGGTTCATAGCTCTGAAGCAGATCTTAGCTTGATATAGTGCCAATTTGCCCCAATGCTCTTTTCCTTGCATTTCATTTATTACTGAAAATAATAGTCAAGGAATTGTACTTTTAACCCCTTCCTCATTGCTCTCCATTTTCTCGTGTATGCAATGATCAAATTCCTCAGACACTGGACCCACTACTCTTCCCACTTGTAACTTTTATGGTCAATTGCCAGAAAGTAGAAATAAATTAATATCCCTACTCTATGTTCCTCAGCACCTGGGGCTAGGTTAGACTTTACAAGTTGAGGGGACACTCTCCTTTAATATTGTACAGATAAACACGATAATCATAAGAGATGCATAGATGAAGTCTGGGAAGATTATCAATGTGGGGCACCAGGTTTCAGCAGGCAGGTCACCCACTGTCTTGGACTAGGAAGCTCCTTGGGCTTTTGTTGGCCAGTCTTGCATGACACGCTAAACCCATGTTGACACTTGTCTGATCTGGCCAGTCCCTGCTGGCCAGCGCAGATCCTCAGGTGTGGCCTGGAAGTCCCAAAACAAGGCACCCTAATTATTTCAGTGCTTTGAACATTTGCACCCCAGATACACTGAATCAGAATCTACATTTTGACAAAATTGCTGGGTGATTCTTATGTGTAACTTTCTGACAAATTGTTAGAACTGAAAATTCTTAGCAGGGAACATGTAATAAATTCAAATTCTCAGCAGGAGTTTGAACTGGAATGAACTTGTTTGAAGTCCTGTGTTATTTATCCAGAGGCAAAAGCCATCTTGTTGTTGTCAGGTGCTGGCAGTCATTTCTGATTCATCATGAGATTCTATGCACAATAAAACAAAACACTGCCTGGGCCCATGCCATCCTCACAATCACTGCTATGTTTGAGCCCATTGTTGCAACTACTGTGTCAGTCCATCATTAGAGGATTTCCTTTTCTCAGTGATCCTCTACTAAGCATGATTTTCTTTCTAGGGACTGGTTCCTCATGATAACATGCCCAAAGTATGTGAGATAAAGTCTCACATTCTTTCCAGTCAGCATTCTGAGTGTACTTCTTCTGAGACAGATATGTCCATTCTTCTGACAGTCCATGACATATTCAATATTCTTTGCCAACACCATAATTCAAAGGCATCTATTCTTCTTTGGTTTTCCTTAGTCATTGTTGAGTTTTCACATGCATACAAGACAATTGAAAATGATATAGCTTATGTCAGGTACACTATAGTGTATTGTATTGTGTCACTCCTGAAAGTATCTGTCAACTTGGCTAGGTCGTGATTCCCAGTATTGTATGATTGTCTACCATTTTGATATGATTCCCCTATTTGTTGCAAATCCTATCACTATGATGCAGTATTATGGTTTAAGGGCAGTTACATTAATGAACTCTACAAAGTTACATGATGTATTAAGCCAGTCTCTTTTGAAATATAAAAAGGAAGCAAACAGAGAGACATGGGGACATCATACCAAAAAAGTGGCACTGGGATCAGAGCATATCCTTTGATCCTGGGGTCCGTGTGCATGAGGAGCTCCTTAGCCAGGGGAAGACTGATAATAATGACCTTCCTCCATAGGAGACAGAGAAAGCCTTCCTCTGGAGCTGACAGCCTGACTTTGGAGTTGTTACCTACTAGACTGTGAGAAAGTAAATTTCTCTTTGTTAAAGCCATCTACTTGTGGTATTTCTGTTAGAGCAGTATTAGACAACTAAGATGAGCACCTTAGTCCTTAAAAGTTTCATCCTTGTTTCTGAACAGTTTCAAGAGGTCTTTTGTAGCAGATTTGCCCAATAGAATGTATCTTTTGATTTTTTGACTGCTGCTTCCGGGGATGTTCATTGTGTATCTAATTAAAATGAAGTCCTTGACAGCATCAATGTTTTCTCCATTTATTATGGTGTTGCTTATGAGTCCTGTTGTGAGAATTTTTGTTTTCTTTATGTTGACATGTATTCCATACTGAAGGTTGTGAGTTTTGATCTTCAGTAACTGCATCAGATCCTCTTCACTTTCAGCAAGGAAGGTGTCACCTGCATATCACAAGTTGTTAATGAGCCTTCCTTCAATCTGATGTTGTGTTCTTCTTCAAATAGTCCATATTAGGTTATTTGCTTGGCATGTAAATTGAATAAGTATGGTAAAAGAATACAACCCTGACACACATCTTTCTTGACTTTAAACTAAATTACACAGTATCCCCTTGTTCTTTTGGAATACCTGCCTCCTGGTCTATGTATAGGTCCCTCATGAGTATAATGAACTGTCCTGGAATTCTCATTCTGTGCAATGTTATCCTAATTTACTTACCCTAAAACTAGGTTCTTTACCCCATGTACATTAATGCCCCAGAAGAAGGACAGAGTAAGATGACATTTATAGGGTTAATAGCTGTAGAAAATTCTTAGCTAGCTTCTTGTTTTATCCTACAACCCCTTTCTTCCTCTGGAATGCTGACACATTAAAAAAATCATAACCCTCCCTTCTGATAGGTACTCACAGAGATTTTGAGTTTGTCTTCCTGGGCTATTCTTGACTGATAATGCAGAGTAATGCCAATTTGCAGCCCACTGTCTCTGAGGAAAATAATCAGCTTGCAGACAGCAAGAACAACTTGCCTTGAGACCAGGAAATTGTGTCTTCTCCAACCGTATCCCCCAGAACATCTGCGTATGTGCACTCCTCACCTACTCTACTTGTCCTCCCTAAGCCCTTCTATAAAACTTGTCTGCATGGCATAAAATGTTAAGATGGTTTTTAGGGTGCTAACCTACCATCTTCTCAGGTTGCCGGCAATCTGAATAAAGCACTTTCGAAGATTCAATCCTTGTCTCCGCATAATTGGCTTAGTAGCGACAGGGAGCATGAGTCTGCAACTGGGGTTTTTCAGATAAAAATATTGCATTTTAGCTTGATGATACCAGATAAGTACCCCTGCTGTTTGAATCTGACAAGATAGAATGGAAGGCTGCACACCTGAGTAGTCTCACCCTGAGAAACATTTTGGTCATATGTTATAACTGAACTAATTGTCAGGAAAGCTGTGCGTCAGGGTTGTATCCATTCACCGTACCTTTTCAATCTATATGCTAAACAAATAATTTAATAAGCTGGATTATACAAAGAAGAAGGAGGCACCAGTATTGGAGGATGACTCATTAACAACCTGTGTTATGCAGACAATATCACCTTACTTGCTGAAAGTGAAGAAGATTTGAAACATTTACTGATGCAGATCAAGGACCACAGCCTTCAGTATAGATTGCACCTCAACACTGAGAAAACAAAACTCCTCATAGCTGGATCAGTAAGCAACATCATCATAAATGAAGAAATGATTCAGTTTGTCAAGGATTTCATTTCACTTGGTTCCACAATCAACACCCATGGAAGCAGCAGTCAAGAAATCAAAAGATGCATTGCCTTGGGAAAGTCTGCTGCAAAGGATCTCTTTAAAGTATTGAAAAGTAAAGATGCCACCTTGAAGACTAAAGTGCACCTGATGCAAGCCTTGGTATTTTCAATCACATCATATGCATGCAAAAGCTGGACAATGAACAAAGAAGACAGAAGAAGAATTGATGCCTTTGAATTGTGGTGTGGGAGAAGAATGTTGAATGTACCACGGACTGCCGAAAGAACAAACAGATCTGTTCTAGAAGAAGTACAACCACAGTGTACCTTGGAAGCAAAGATGGCAAGACTGTGTCTTACATACTTTAGATAGGTTGTCAGGTGGCATCACTAGCTGGAGAAGAAAATCATGCTTGGTAGAGTGGAGGGTCAGCAAAAAATAAAAAGACCTTCAGTGAGATGGATCAACACAGTGACCACAACAATGGGCTTAAGCATAAATACAATTGTGGACATGGCACAAGACTGGGAAGTGTTTCATTCTGTTGTTCATAGGGTCACTATGAGTTGGAACCAACTTGATGGCACCTAACAACACCACCAATTGTCAGTGACTGACTGGGACCCTAGTAATATGTCAACATCTTTTGACTCTCAATTTTCAGGTTATATCTAGCACACTGCAATGTGATATAACACTGGAATTGGTTAAGATTGTAATACTGATATTGGTGATTAAATGTACTGGATAAATGAATTAAAAACCACCTGTCCCTATCTGTAGTGCCATGGATTCTCCTATGTGGCCTTTCTGTCCTGGGTTTGTGGAAACAAAACAAAAACAACTTGATAGGAGATTCCCTGAGTTTATTGACATTTCCTGGGTAAGCTGTAAACAACTGGAGGATTTGTTACTTTGGTTCAGTCTGTAGCCCTGCAATTGACAAGGCCTGAGTTGACTGACATTTTCTTGGGTAATCAAGAGTTGTTTAGACTCTGATACAGCTAGGAGAAGATTGGGCTATCTGATCTACTATGTAGGCCCTGCCTTGAAACTGACAAATGTCCTTTGCAAAGAGTGTAACAGACTCTTGGGAGCATCTTGGACAATGAGAACAAAAGGTAGGGACATCCTTGAAGACACAGAGACACTGTGCTGAGCACCCTCCCAGGCCTGGTAATCAAAACCAAACCAAACCTGTACCCTAAAGAACAGTAGAATTGCCCCATAGGATTTCCAAGGAGTATCTGGTGGATTTGAATTGCTGGCCTTTCGGTTAGTTGGCAGGGGGCTGCCCAAGAGCACTTCTGCTCCAAGCTGTTATCATAACAGCTGGCCTAGAACTGGGGCTGGCTTAGAGCTATTGTGATGCTAATCTAGAGCTGGGGTCAGACTACAACTCCCCTGGAGCTAGCTGGGAAGTACCAGGAGCCCACTGAGAGGAATGGCTGGACATTGGAGCCGACTAAGAGGCATCACAGAGTTTTATGTTTAAGTGTTCTATGATTGGTGAGAGTGGGCACCTGATCTTCAGAAAGTAAAGTGGGTTTCCTTTGAGATACTGAAGCTCCATGTTGGGCCTCCTCCAGCCCTCACCTTCTGCATCCTTTGTTTATATCTTTATTTTTTGTTTAAAGTTGTTATCTCAGGTATGGTGTTTCTGTGAGTTTTGTGGACATACCAATAAATTCTTGAGCCCAGTAGAGAAAGACACTATGGCATGGGATGGCTAGTCTTAGAAATAATGGGGAAGTTGGAACTGTCTTAATGTTGATTCTTATGTTCAGTTAGTTATGAAGTTATAAAGGAAAAGTTTCCTACTTTATTACTGTATCTTGGTTTCACAAACTCACGCATATTCATGGTGGTACAATGGCTATCTCTATAATAAATGCTATAGGTAATTCAGATGCTGAGGCAGATATGGTCATCTTTTTGTAAGGGAACCACAGCCAGAGGCCAAGAGTGGCTAATATAATAAAAATTATAGTAATTTGGCTAGATTTTGTGCCTGGTTCCTGAGAGGTAACCTCTAAACTATTAGAATTTCCTGAGTGACTGAGGTGTCTTTCTTATTTATGGTAGGTCCTTGGACAACACCTGGTAGTTTATGCTGGTGGAGGCTGGCCGTCCGGAAAGACAAACCATATGGTCAGAGGGTTGGTGCTTTAAGACACTGCATATCATCTGGACCTTCAGGGAGGAGGTTCGGGCTGGAGATAGACTGAGCCATGTGATTAAATTCAGTTTTGCCTCTATAATGAAACTAATAAAAACTCTCAACACCTAGGCTGGAATGAGCTTTCTGATAATAATATGTTTCATATTTTCACCTGTTGATGTACCAGGAGGGTGACTGGTCCCTGAAGACAAGGGATACTCTGCATTTGGGACTCTCTCAGACCTCATCCCATGTATCTCTTTGTTTTTTTTTTTGGCTGATTCTGATTTGTATTCTTTTACTGTAACAAAACCAATTGTAAGTATGTTACTGGAAATAAAACCCTGTTGCAGACTCCTACTGACTGTCATTACTAAGCCAAATGCAGAAACAGGGTTTAAACCTTTTAAGTGTGCTTTAAACCGTGATGGCGTAGTGGTTAAGTGCTATATCTGCCAACTTAAATGTCAGCGGTTTGAATCTACCAGATTAACTTCTCTATGGAGCATCTACTCTGCCTTACAGGGTCACTATGAGTTGGAATTGACTCAGTGGCAGTGAGTTTGTTTTTTGTTTTTTTTATTCAGATTGCCTGTGATTTGAGAAGATGGCGGGTAGTACCCCAAAGCCGTCTTAACATCTCAATCCAGGCTGGCAAATTTTATATAAGGGTTTAGGGAAGGGAAGGGGGTATGGGCAAGGGTTGTAGGCGTGCAAGTGTTCAGAGGAGGAGGGGTTGACGGAGGAAAACAGCTTCTTTGTTCCAAGATGAGTCATCCTTGACATCTGGAAATTGGTTACATTTTTCAGGAACTATGTTATTTGTCTGAGTCAGCCAGCCAGCCAAGTGCCATCGAGTCGGATCCGACTCATGGCGAGTGGGTTGCAAATTGGCATTACTCTGTCTGGTCAGCAGTCAAGAATAGTTTTAGGGCTTGAGAAATCAAGTACAAATTCTTTACAAGTACCTGTCAGAAGGGGAGTTTACAATTTTCTTTATTTATCAGGAAACCCTGGTGGTGTAGAGAGCTAAATGCTACATATGTTAACCTAAAGGTCAGCAGTTCAAATCTGCCAGGTGGTCCTTGAAAACTCTACGAAGCAGTTCTACTCTGACCTCTAGGGTCACTATGAGTCAGACCCAACTCAGTGACAGTGTGTTTTATGTTGCATTAGCATTTGTTTTCTTTTTGTTATGCCTAAGTGAAAATGTACATTCCCATATAAATTTACAAGCCCACCTATATGCAGCTTCCACTGCTCTCCCTGCCTGGTGACAGCACACTATTCCTCTCTGCTCCATACATGTCTCATCCTCCCAACAGTCTCCTTTCCCCTCCTCTCCACCCATTCTCCTTCCTCCAACCAGAGGGCTCTCTGCAACCTACATTGGTGAGTGGCGTCTGGGGTCTTAAAAGCTGCCAAGCTACCATCCGAGGGCACAGCAAATGGTCCCAACTCATCGGGAACGGATGCTCACCGAGGACCAAAATGACATGGGGTAAAGACAACCCAGAAGACAGAGAGACCCACATGAGTGGATGCCTACATTGACTTGGGACCAGAGGAACAGGATGGTGCCCGGCCACCACCGGTGATAGCCGCAATGGAGCTCACTAAGTTGAGTCTCACTGGCAACACAAGAATAAAAAGGGGCGCATTAGCATTTCTTGAGGAAAAAGAGGATTTAAGTATTAAGGAAAAAGCTACTTAAGAATTTTTCTATAGCTGTTAACACTATCAAATATAGCACTTTTCTGACTTCTGTGAGTCACTCTAGCAGATTATGGCATATGAGAGGATAGTGGGAGTCTCACATTTGTGGCCATCAGGTCAGAAGTGAGAGTGGCCTGTGGACCCTCAAGCTTGTGACTGCTGTCTGAAGTAAGGGAGGTCTGTGGAGAACAGAACTCTTAAGCTGAGAAGTTTGGCTCAACTTGAGGCAGCTGGTGTCAGAACTTTTTGCACACTGAATCTGAAACCATAATTTTAGTGGGAGAAATTACTGCACCTCTTTCAGTAGCTGATGGAACCCTTGAAGTGAAAATTAGTAGATACATTAAAAAATTCAAGCATTCATGTAACAAATTTAGTCTTTTGATTTATGTAGAACATTCATCCAAGAATGCAGACTGTGTATCCTTTGTGAGCTGGGAGAGCCACTTACCAAAACTGACCATATTCTGACCCATAAATTGAATCTAGAGAAATATCAAAGAATTTGTATTATAGGATATGTTTTCTGAGTACAATAAAATTTAAGTAGAAACTGAGAAGAATTTATCTCAGAACTCCTCCAAATGTTTGGAAATTCAGCAATACATCTCTAAATAATACATAGGCTAGACAAGTAATCCTAGTGGTTGTCAGGATATAGTTTTGGAACAAATGCTTAAAACTATATGATGTCAGAAATGTGGAGATGCTTCTAACATCAGTTGAGAAGGGCATACAGAGTTGTACACGCTAGGGCAGGGTCAAGAGGGTAACCTCATTCTTTAGCACAAGAAGCCAGACAAAGAATCTCAAAGTAAACTCAGAAAAAAAAAATTACAACAAAATTGCAGAAATGAGTAAAATAGAAAACAAAGATACAATAGGGAGAATTAAGAATGCCAAAAGTTGGTTTTGGGGAAGACAGATATAAAAACGGAGTAGCTACACAGTCATGAGCCACATCAGGAGTGAAGAAGGGCGTTGTTACCAATTTAGTAGAACTCAAAGAGAGTCGTGAGATATTGTAATTAACCAAGGCACGGAGTGATGAAAAACTGCAGCTTCTAGGGAACAAGGAGGTGGGTGTTCCACTGTTCCTTCAACTCCTGATGAGGTTGGCAACCAACTGATAAATGAAAAGTCAAGTGGGTGTCCATTATTCTGAACGTACCTCATTCCTGTCCTTAAGGCATGGCCCAGGTATGAGACCATGCAAGCACAGGTGCTCAATGCCCAGAATGCAAGTCAGAGGTGATTCATGTACAGAGCGCATCCTCACACACTGTGGTGGCTCTCACAGTTCCTGGCACTCTAACTGCCCTTACCCCTCTCACTTCCCAGCCAGCTTCCCTGGGAAGGAGGCTGGGCATGGTTTTGTACACCAGGTCCTACTTGAACAGTTTGAGTGAGGGAACATGGCCAAGACCATGGGACTAGAAGAAGAGCAGAGCCTGGAAAGGATGCACATCAGGGGTGAGGCAGAGCTGCTCCCTTCCCCCAGCACCCTGCCCCTCTCTCTCTTGTCCTAGACATTCTCTTCACCAACCCCAGGATGTTAAAAAGCCTTTTACCTCACTGTCAAGCAAAGCCAGGCCTGGGGACAGGGAGAGAAGATCAGCAGAAGAATGGGGTGCAGCATGTGCAAATGATCGTATTCCACATGGACAGCCCAGATGCTGGCCTCGGCTCTCTCTCCCCATCCCCACCACCATACATTGATGCTCACGTTGAGGCCATGGGCTTGCAGCTGAGATCACAGGGGGACTGGTTCTGTCTCCTCAGGAATCAAAGCCTATAAACCATGTCTCCTATGAGCTCCTGAGACTGCCCATTCTGGGCTGCACTGCCTTGAAGGTAGTGAGGTAGACACAGATTCCCCCACTCCTAGATCTTTACCAGGCTGGATGAGGCAGGAGGGGCGGCCCTGGAGACGGGCGGCAAATAATGTGTTTAAGGCATGTGTGTGAGTCCAAAGCCTCCGGTTGTGCTGTCTGGTAATGACAGAAGGGACATACGGGGGAATAGAGGGGAGGAGCTGCACAGAAGCATTAGTTGGAGAGAGGAGGTGGCTAGTTCAGGGCCTCTGTTGGGCAGGGTGTGTGGGATCCACGCTGTGAAGGACACTGTCCGCAGCAGGTTCCTTCTGCCTGCCTTTCCGCAGCTGCTCTTGTCTGCCATTGTGTCTTCAGGCCCCCGGTATTGATGCTGAGGACAGACATGCTCCAGCAGGTGACTCTACTTCTGGGTCTTGTAGTACTGGGGACACAAGTCTGGAGTATCCATTATGAGTTTGTGCATGTTAGTAAGAACGAGGCCTACTTCAGCATGTCAGTGGAGTTTGCTGTATTTCAGTACAACGAGGACAATGCAGATGAATACGCCTACAAGTTACTGCAGATCCGGCGGAGCCAGCACAAGGTGAGTGTGAGGGACTGTCCCCTCTGCTCTCCCACTTGTGCTAGGATCAGACCTGGGGCTTGGTGTGCAGAAAAGAGACTTTTTTTTTTTTAAAAATTTTGTAAATACTTAACAAGTACAAAGTGTCAGCAGAAAAGCTTCATGTTTATGGTTTGTTTCCTTCAGAGAATGGAGCCCTGATTGTGGGAATGTAGGGAGTCTCCTGAATGCCTGAGCTCTGGTAATAAGCTTTCAAGAGAGTGAGTGTAACTGTTTTAATGAGGCAGGAGTGGAAAAGAGGTTCATGCACAGGTTTTGAAGTCTGATCCTCAACCTAAATACTTGGTGTGATTTGGGAAGTCACTTCAACTCTCTAATTTATAGTTAGGCAATTTGTAAGGTACAGAGAACAATACTATCTCCCGATGGGATTATGAAAACTCTGATGGTAAAGTGGTTAAGTGCTATGTCTGCTAACCAGAAGGCTGGTTGCTCAAATATGCCAAGTGTTCTTTGGAAATGCTGTGGAGCAGCTCTACACTATCCAACAGGATCACTGTGTGTGCCTTGTGTTGGTCTTAGGATTATTGTAACATTCACATTAAACACTTAGCTACTGGAATACACAATATTTGCTTTTATAATTATTATTACTATTGTGATCAACATCAGCCCTTAAGCAACAGAGTAAAAGGAGAGAGAGAAGCAGAAGGAAAATTTTTCTGGTTTTCATTGCCATTGAGTTGATTCAATTCACAGCAATCCTATAGGACAGAGTAGAATGTCCCATAGGGTTTCTGAAGGGTGGCTGGTGGATTCCAACTGCTGACCTTTGGGTTAGCAGCCGAATGCTTACTTAACCTTTATGCTGCCAGGGCGCCAAGGAAAACACAGGCGTCAGAAATTCTGCTAAAATGATATGCAGGAGCTGAGAACTGGTAGTGAGATAACTGGGAGGGATGAGGATGGCAGAGTTAAGTCAGAAGCTGAAAAGAAAAGTCCAGAAGATGAGCACAGAGATGCACAACAGGCTCCAGGACTGGTGCAGCCAAGTAACATCCTGCCCCCCAGCCAAGCTGCCACACACAATGCTGGGTCTGAGAGACACTTGAGTCATGGCTGAGATGACCTTCATTGTGACATGAGCAGACATTTGTGGAGCAGCTGTCATGTGTGAGGCCTGTGCAGGAAGCAGTAGGACCATAGACAGAAGATGAGCAATCACCCAAGTCAGTGAGTGAAACGGTGGCAGGTAGGGTAAACTCACTTGGGGTGAGGGGCCTGGTTGTGGGGAGTGAGTTGTGTTGGAAGGATTGGCTGTTTGGATGGTGAGCTGGTAGACCTCTCCAGGTGAGGCAGGACTGAAGGATCTAGCAAGAGGAAGGACTGGGGAAAAGAAAGCCAGCCAGCCTTGTAAGTTCCCTCAGACTGGCTAGCCAGTCTGTTAAGGGCACAGGTGGAAGTCTCTGAGCCTGTATCCCAGGGAAGGCAATGCTGGAAGGCAAGTGGCCAGGGGTGGAGGATATGGCTGCCTAGACCCTTCTGGTTCCTGATGAGGAGATAGGTTTTGTCCTCAGTGTAACTGGAGGATGTAGAGGGCTGACTCAGGGCAGTGACAATCTGAATCCTGTATCAGCAAGCATCTCTGGAGCTGGGCACAGTGGCCACTGAAGCTTGGGGAAGCTTGACACAAGTTGGTGAGGACAGCCCCTCAGGAAAGGCAGACAGGACAGTCCCTGAGACAAGGGTGGTGGCTGGAAGGGGAAGAAGTACCGGCTGCTGTCTCTACTTGGAGGCAGAGCCAGCAATAATGATTGATGCAGTTGTGAGAGAAGAGGGGCATTGACAGTATTCCCCCCACTCCTGATGTTTGCCATGAGCCATAGATTATGGTGATTCTTCCACCTGAGACAATGGTGGCTAGAGGAAGTGAGGAGGGGGAAGAAGAGAAGAGCCTTGGCAGAACAGATCACATTTATTACTCTTAACATGTAGCAGTGAATTGGCCATGGAAGTAATTGATTACAAAGGCTGAGGGGAAGGAGGGCTGGACCTGTTAGAAATTTACAGGTCATTAGTGTCTGGTTATGTGCAGCTTTTCCACTGATGTTTGCTCTTATGCCTTTTTGCTTACTTTGAGTGGAATCATGGTGGTAGTCCACCCCTGGAAGGTAATTTTGTCCATTGTAAAAGATTTGCTCCTGGATAAGAAGCCCTAGGTCAGTGTGATATCAGCAGGAACTCTGAAGTGGAGGATCCTACATCTGCAAAAAACTTCTGGAAAAAGTTCTCTGTACCTCCCTTCGCACCCAAAGCACACCAGCTTTCCTCTTGTCTCCCATGCCTTTGATGGAGGCCTCTCCTTTGGGTTGATCCCCATCCTGGGCCCTGGCTGGCCCACAGGAACCCTGAGGTGTGGATGACTACTGTTGTTGCCCCTGCAGGCCTAATTCAGAGTCTGAATGACCTGCAGGTGGGGAGGAGCATGTGTGAGCGAGCGTGTGTGGGAATGTGGGAGCACTAACAGATATCACCTGTCAGTGACTGAACCCCAAATGAATTCAGCTGTCTACAGGATCTCCAGGTCAGCCCAGTGAGAGGTATGCCTCAACCTGGGTTAATTCTGGCTAGATTTGTATTCTTTCTATGAGTTCTTCCCAACTTTTTAGAAGTATAAAATTAAAGAAGATGCAGTGGTGGCTCAGTAGTAGTAGGATTCTCCCTTGTTTAGAGACCTGGATTTGATTTCTGGCCAGTGTACCTCACACACAGCCACCACACCCCATCTGCCAGTGGAGGCTTTCTTGATTTCAGGGAAGCTTCCAGATTAAGATGCACAAGGAAAGGCTGGGTGGTCTACTTTCGAAGTTAGCCAGTGAAAGCCCTGTGAATCACAGTGGTTTGCTCTGCAGGCAGTCACGGAAATGGCACAGGACTGGACAGTGTTTAGTTCTGTTGTGCCTTGGGTCTCCATGAGTCAGACCAGTAACGGCAGCTAACAACAGTAATAGCATAACTAACTCACTGCCATTGAGTCGGGTCCGACTCATAGCGATCCTATAGCATACCTAAGGAAGTGAAAATAGTAACTTTTAATGAGGCCATATTGGTATAATGAGTATAAAGATAATATATTAATGTATTAGTATACATTAATGTATTATGTATTATATAATGTATTATGTGTATTATGCATGTATTGTGTGTATGTATTATGTATATTATGTAATGTGTTATGTGACATATTATGTATTATATAATGCATTAGTATACGTTAGTATAGAGCACCACCTGACTCATAAATTTGCAGCTCAGTGAATGCTTGTAAGATGAGATTTAATTGCAAGCAGCACCCACGTGAGAGGACTGAGGAGCTCCTTCGTGTGCCCATCCAAGCATTACTCCCTGCAAGAGATGGCTTAATGCTGATTTTCTAACCCCATGGATTAGTTTTGCCTGCTTTCCTACTTCATACAAAGACTTCACTTAGCATGACTTTGCATGTGGCCTGTGCTCCTCATCAGTGTATTCAAGACACCCATGATACTGTTAGGTTTGCCACAAGGTATGTAGGCTCACACTATGTAACATCCAACTGGGTGAATGCATCATAGCTTACTTACTCTTGGCACTGTTGATGTGAACATCAGTTGATGTGGCCATTAGGAACAATGCTTCTAGAACATTTCAGTGAATGTCTTAGGGGGCAATTATTTACAATTTTTTCCTGTTGATTATGTACTTATAGACAAGTTGCAAGTAATATGTATATCCTTATTTATATACATGTGCATGTGCCAGCCATCTGTCCAGCTTTCTACTTGGTTTTCTATTTCTCATTTCTGGAAAATAATTATTCCACAGCACGTTCTACAACTTTTTCTTGACAGAGATTTACGTGGATATATTTAATGGACTTGGAGATGGGCCGCACAGTTTGTAAAAAACACAGTGAAGATATTGAGAACTGCCCCTTGCAAAAAGGCTCAGGAGAGAAAAAGGTCTGAGATTCAAATCCACCTGTAAATGTGTTATATATCTTGTGAGAATGAAAAATACCACCTTTGAGGGTCTTTGGGAGGAGGCTTAAGAAAACTACCTGGGAATGATCCTGGGGCAGAATGACACCCAGCTCTAGCAGGCCTCAGGGTACCCCTTTTGGAGGGACACAATGGTCATTTTAAGCAGACAGAGCCTGGTTCCCATAGTTAGTCATAGTTAGCCAGAGACAACCTGCCAGCACCATATGTAATTTTCTCACCGGGTGGAGACCTCTCTACACGTCCCTGCCTTTTCCCTTCTTGTCCTTAGACAGCATTCTCTCTGTGGTCTTTGTTCTTGATTTGGGACTGGAGCACTGCTTAGTTTACCTGGTCATCCAGTTTCTCCTTGTGGTTTCCTGGGTATCAAGCAGAATTCTCAGCTAGCCCGAGCTCTAATGTCACCGTCCTGTGAGCGGGCAGTTAACACTGGGGTCCTGAATGTGGAGGATGGGCCTCCTTCACAGTGGACACCCTCAGTGGGTTAATCTCATACTGCTGGTCTGTAGTCTTGGGAGCACATCTCTTTGGGGCTGCTTTATACCTACTGCCCAGTTGGAAGATGTATGGCTGGGTGACACCAGGGACTGCTGTAGCATCATTTTCATGGAGAAACTGTGAGAGGACAGGGGTCCTTCAAGGGTAGGAGATATGCTAACCAGATTTCCTCTATGGAGCCTCAGGTTCAGGTGATCTGACTCAGCAACCCATGACCAAATTTCTTTGATGTCCTGGCTCCAGGAGATTGTTTTTGCTTTTTATCATTTTGTAGTTTCAGTGCATTGCAAGACCCTAGTTTGTACTACTTGCTAAATGTTCACAATATAATATATTTTTCTAATTTCATCTCTTGTGATTACTCTTCTTCAGGTCCTCTGTACTTTCCTCGTGGATATCTTCCCCATGTATACCCAGTTCACCCTCCTGAACAGCACCTGTGTGGACCTCTAGATGGGAAAGGAGCCCCTGGATTTTCGTAGTGGAGCCTCCTCATCTCTCTTCTGCTAGAGAGTGGTGTTAGTTTTGTGTCTGTGCATGACCTAAGCAATTAAAGGCATCTCATAGCATGTTCTGGGTTCCTGAGCAGATCTGTATTCTCCCTTCTAATCTAATTTCCACAGGGACTGTCCACTGCAGGGATGAGTAATGGTACTTTATTATCATTATGTTAATATTTTGAGCATAGGTGCAGAGAGCTGATTATGTCAAACTCCCCAGGACATGTCAAACAGTTGCAGTGGTTCCTGTGAAGTCTCCTCACCTGGTTGGTTTCATTCATTCATTCTTTCATTCTTGGAGCTCCTTGTGTCCTTTATCCATTCTATTTAGGAGGGATGCAGAAAAATTCACCAGGAATCAGTTCCTATGTCTCATTGCCTTCCATCTTAGGGACTTGGGCTCACAGGTGCTGTCCCTTCTCAGAATGGCCATACTCTGACACAGAGGTGGAGGGGGCAGTAACTGAGATGGACAGAGGCTTTGCCCTTTTGAGGGCTGCCTGAGTTACTGGAAGGCTATCACCAGGGCTTTTGATGACCTCAGGAGGTGGTAGATCAACCCAGCATGGCCACTGTTCCTGATGCACATATCCTGCACCCACGCCCAGCCTGGCCTCAGTGGCTGTCAGTACCACTCAGTCCCCTTGCATTGACACTTCAGAGACAGATACTATCCTCTTGTGAAACTCTCTTTTATCAGGTGCTAGATGGGAGCAGGACTTGGAGTAAAGAGAGCTGAAGAGTATGTTTATTATGGTGGTACAGGGGAGGTGAAGAGAGGGGAAGGGGCAGTGGGCCCTGGAGGATACTTCACGATGGGAGGCTGGGTGGTTCCTCACTCTCCATCTTATGCTCTTGGAATCTCCAATATAAGTAATCCTTAGCTGGAAGGCTGCCCCACTCCTCACTAACCTCTTACTCTGCAGTGATCACAAGCATTGGTGAGACAGGATTTCCTGCCCACTGATCTGGGAAGCCCCCCTGTGTATCACAAAATGATGGAAACTTGTCCAGCTTCAGTCATTTTGACCAATCTGTATGTAGGTACTGTAATACCCGCTATATTTTGATAAGGACAAGTACGTATTCACAAGGGATGTTCTATGTGATCAGCAAAGCTCCATGTTACTCTTCTAGATATGAGTAATCAGGCTCAGAAATGATGAGGCCCTGCATATGGATGCTATGCTGAACTCTTCCTGAACTCTAATCATCATGGCTCATGGTTAAATCACTTTTACCTTCAAGTTCCAGATCACAGTAGGAAACTGGGGTGCTCTGCTCTTTTTCCCTAAGTCAGAGTCTACAAGAAAACTCCACTGGGCTTATCTTGAAAATCTTCTAGAGACCAGGCCATCTCCTATCTTTAGTCATACAGGATCATGAGACCTTGATATTTAAAATATTTAAGCCCCACTACAGCCAACTTTGGGAAGTCTTTCTGGAAGTGCTCTAATCACTTAGAAAACATGTGTCACTTAGAATCAGTATGTCTTGTCCCTGGCCCAAGTTATTTCTAGGACTCCAGCTGTCATAGTGCATTGATTAATGACCTGCTTCTACTGTGAGGTACACAGCGCTGACACTCAGAGATCAGAAGCTCTGCAAGCATTGTCTATACTTTTGGTAAATTTCACATCTGTTGCTGTTGTCATGTAACGAAACCAAATAGCATGTCACTATGCAAGTCCAGGTCAGGGCCTAGGGACAGCATGTTATTTTCCTGGCATCTTGAAAAGGCCTATCTGGAGTTAGCTCAGCACTATTTAACCAAATAAATGTGGAGTGAGATACCCTTGAAAGTTCTAGCACATACACGTACTTTAAAAAAATATGCTTATTTCACAAATTTTAGATCTTTGTAAAACTCAGATATGTTTCTATGTTTTACAGCATTACTGTTTGCAAGGAGCAGGACTCTCTGTAATAGTATAGTTGCTGAGACCCCTCCTGAGGCTTAACTTAAAATCTTCGCAGTGGGGTATTAGAGGAAAATGTCATAAGAGGGAGAAAAAGCAGTAGAGGAAAAAGACAGACAGAACTATTCTGGCTTATGACTGCTTTTATTTGTAACTACAATTGAGTTAGCCTGGACTCATGGCGACCCACACACAATGAAAGGAAATGCTGCCCAGTCCTGCACCATCCTCATGATTGGTTTTGAATTGGACCATTGTGGTCCATAGAGTTCTTATGGGCTGATTTTCAGAAGTAGATTACCAGACCTCTGTTTCTTGTCTGTCTCAGTCTTCAGGCATCATTGAAACCTGTTCATAATCATAGCAACATGCAAGCATCCAGTGACAGATGGGTGGTGTCTATGAATGAGGTACATTGGCTGAGAATTGAACCTAGGTCTCCTTCATGGAAGTGAGACTTCTACCACTGAAGTGCACAGTAGACACTGTATGACTCTTGTAATGTGAATTATTTTCTTTATATCTGGCTACAACTCTCCTTATCCATTTCTATATCAGGACAGCAAGCAGCTAGTCACGTGGTTAATTACTCAGGCTTTTTGAAATTGACCTTGTGGTGACTGAGTCCAGAATTTCATCACCTATTTTCCTCTCAAGTCTTGAGTTTCTAATTAAAAAATTGACAATCACTGAACAAAAGGACAAATCAAGGGCTAAAAAACATGTGTAGCTACTCATTTGTTGTCTATTTTTTATGGTGCTTTCTAAACATTATTTTTGAGAAAAACATCTTTACCCTGTAAGAGTGACTTGAAATATAAGAATTGGAACAAAGCCACTTCCTATGAGGCAGAGACGAAATATATCCCAGATTCCCACATTCCCCAAGCTGCTATACCACTCTACCTGTGACACTAGATACTCTTCCTCCCCAGCACTCTTCCCTCCTCTTTTTGGGTTTGGAAATTCACTGCAACATCTCACAGAACTCATGAGCTGTACTTAGAGTTAAGTGGTTTATTGAGGATGTAATGATACAACTTGGGATCAAGACTAACAGTCTACAACTTGGGATCAGGCTCAGGAAGCATTTAGGCAGTTGGCCTTGTTCAGTGCAGGACAGCTCTCTCAGTTTCTCCTGGCTGTATAGGCCTCCTCTCAGTCCCACGAGGACAGGCTCCTTTTGGCTCTGCTGTCTGTGGCCCACTGCTCAGCTGCTAGGCCCTTTCCAGGTCTCTAGCTGTTTCAGTGTTAACAGCTCTCAATTGTATTACAGCTGTTTTAAGAGGTTCTTGGCCCTTTTGTTTGGCCTTCTCTCTGCTTCTTTCTTTCTTCTGCTCCTGCTGCTTCTCTTCCTGCCTCTTGTGTCTGAAAAATGTCTGTGGAGTGCTGCATATATACACAAAATCCACATCAATTTCAAGCATGGCCCTCCCATGAAGACCACAAACTGACCAATCCCCAAAGTGTCTGTAAGCCACAGAAGCTTCATTTGCATAATAATCCATAATAATCCATTGACCAATTCTTGTAAAACGCATACCAGTTACAGGGCAGGTTACAGCTCAAGGCCAGGAAAAACTTAGCATAACCAAGTAGTTTATAGCTTTACCTAGGAAATGCTGACTAACCTGGATAAAAGTAATAAACCCTCTAGGGTATATAACTAGAGCAAAGATCTCTTAAGAGTTAGGGGAAAAATCTCTTGAACTTTTTCCAAAGAACCAAGGCAAAAGGCCACATAAGGAATTCATTTCACCACGACCTTCATAGTGATACTGCTTGCCTCCTTTCCTGTCCTCCCTAAATGGATTACGACATTGGCCCAGGACTCCGTTCAACAGATGAAAATCAACAAATTTATTTCTAAAACTGTCACATTCATCATCAAACAGCTAATTGCTTCTGCTCCTAGCTGGTACCATCTTTTAGCCTCTACCCTAAGTCATTTCCCATAGCTCCACAGATCCCTGTCAGATCTCTTCTCTTTCCTTGCCTGGTTCCCTTGCTGTACCTTATCTGTAGAATTCTTCTGCTCTTTAAATGATGCCCCCATGTCTGTGAAATGGTTCTTATCAGTCTTCCCTGGGATTTCTTAGTGCAGGTGCCTTGGGTCAAAAAGACACACTACATTCCTGGCACACTTTCTTGGTGGCATGTGGTCCGCATTCTCTCTGTTCACGTCTCTCTTTTGTATCTCAAAAGAAATTCACTGAAGACACAAATGTAATCCTGATGATTATGCCCTGCCTCTTTAGCATAACTGCCTCTAATCTTGTCTTACTAACATCAGACTACAAAATAGAGGACACTGGGAATCATGTCCTAGCCAAAGTGACACTTTTTTTTCCCCCAATTGTGGTTGTGTGAAAGTAGCATACAGTCCAAGTTAAATTTGCATGCCTACCTTTCTACAGTTTCCTCTGGTCTCTTTGCCTGGTGACAGCACACTCTTTCTTTTCATTCTGTACATGTCATATCCTGCTAAGAATCTCCTATCTCCTCCACTCAACCTTCTCCTCTGCCTTCTGGTAAGAGGCCAACAGGATGGCAACCTGTAGATGTATAGAACCGTAAAGTGGACACTCCACATGTTCACCCGATATCCCCCAGTCCAATTCATTCCTGTCCAAAGACTTGACCTCAGTAATGAATAATGCTCTGGGGCAACAACAGGCCTAGGGGCCATGCTCCCAGGGGATGTTGCAGGGCACTGACCATCAATTGCGGTCTTGTAGTGGAGTTCTTAAGGTGCACCTGTCTTTTAATTTGTGTTACCACTGGGAACCAACATTGTGTGCCCCACCACAGCTGACATTGGTGGTGGCCAGGCACCATCTGATTCTTCTGATCACATGCCGGTACAGTCATCCATATAAGTGGGTCCTTCTGCCCTGTGGACTCTTTTTCTCTTATGTCTTTGTTGACCTTAATGATTATCTCAGTCAGTTGAGATGCTATCATGCAGTGTAGATCAGATGGCAGCTTGCTAGCTTTTAAGACTGCAGATGCCACTAACCAATATGGGATGTGAAAGACTCTCTTAGTGAGAGAGGAAAGCCTGAAGAATTACAGCCTTTCCTAAAATACCAGAACCCTGAAAATTTCAAACCTGAAGAGTTATAGCCTTGCTAAAAGCACCAGAGGCCTGGAAGCCTGGCACAAGAAAACTTTCCAAGCAAGTGCTTCCTGTGAGCGTTTCGACCCCAGAGAAAGGACAGCTCCCTCCTCACAACTTAAGAATTTGCCTCTCTTTATCTTTGTAACCGTGTTAACACCAGTTAGCAGGACAATGGTAATTTGTAAAACTTCTAATACCAGTAGGAATGCTGTATGAAAATTTCTTTGTTTGAACTTTCTGTAAGCCAGGCCAAGTGCCGTGGAGTCGGATCCGACTCATGGCGGCCCTAGGGGCCAGGATAGAAGCGTATATAATAAACTCTGGGATTTAGCGGTAGGGGAATGCAGCTATTTTCAGACTCCGTCCACTGTGTTCTGCCTACTAATAAAGCCTCTTCCTGTAACAGTAAGTGGTGTTCGGAGTGATCCTTGCTCCCCAGAGCGTTGTTTAGTTATTTGTAAACTTTTGTTTTTCCTGTAACATTTCTCGTAGGCTAATTCTGTCAGTTGGCCTCAGTATTCCCAGAAAGCATGGTCCATGGACCCCAGCCCCTGCTACTCTATCCTTGCTATATTAGGCTAAAAATAGAAGAGTTTTCGGTTTATGTTGATGTCCAGTAATCATCTTTATGGTGTGTGCTGTCACTGCTTTCACCCAACCAAATTTCTACGAGCTATCTAATTTGTATGTATCCCTTTCCCTCCTTCCACCCCTCTGTCCCTCTTTCCCTCCCTCCTTCTCTTGTAGCCATCCAAGAGTCTTTTTGTCTGTATGTGAGTCTGTTTTTAAGTCTTTATAGTAAGGGTCTCATACAATATTTGACTTTGTGTTGCTGACTGATTTCACTAAACATAATGTCTTCCACTTGAAACCAGGTGACAAGATGCTTCCTCAAATCATCATTGTTCTTTACAATTGCACAGTGTTCCATTGAGTATGTGTACCATAGGTTGCTTATCCATTCATCTGTTGTTGGGCATCTGGGTTGGTTCCATCTTTTTGCAATTGTGGACTGTGCCGTAATAAACATCTGTGCAAATTGACACATATTTTGAGGGACACAATTCAATCCATAACATTCTACCTTTTGTCCCTCTGAAATTTGTCTTTGTTACATATAAACCACATTCATCTCACCTGAAAAGTCTTAAATCAATTCTAAATCCAAAATTTCATCTTCTTCAAAACTTCTCCTTCATCTGTGAAATCTAGAATGCAGATTATCTGCTTCCAGAGTATAATGGTAGAAAAGGCACAAAATAGACATTTTTATTACAAAGGGGAGACACTACAGGGAAAAAGAGAATAATGGGCACTAAACAAGTCAAAAAAAAAAAAAAAAGGCCATCAGAACAATTTACATTAGCTCTCAAAGCTTGAAAATAACCCTCTGTGAGATCTTCTAAGCAGTTGCCCTGCACTCCAGACTCTGGGTGCTGGACATGTTCTCTGGATTCTGGTTGGAAGCTGCCTAGTTCTGGATTTTAGGTCCACTTTGCAGGCCCACTCTGACAACAACTGTACTCCTTTGGCTTGCAGTAGCCCCATTCTCCTAGCCTGAGTGGTGACTCCACCCCTTTGGCTGCAGCAGCCTCTGTTCTTCTGCTACTTGTTGTAGGAGCTTTGCCCCCTCATCTTTGGGCACTGGATCTGGTGCCATCTCGCTGGCACTCATGAAAGGCAGCCCTACACTCTGGAACTGAGTTGAAGACCTGATTCTTTGGCACTTGAGAGGCTGTGGCCCCACCTTTTGAGTACCAGGAGAGTGTGATTCCACCTTTTGAAACCTCAGAAGTCTTGGTCCTACCTTTTGAGACCAAGGCAACTCTACTTTGGTGTGTTCTTGGTCTCTGCAGTTTTTGCTCCTTGATTCCATGATCTTACAGGCCCACAGGTGCTCAGCTTCTTAGACCTCTTGAGCTGGCCTGGTTTCTGCCCTTCTTGGGCAAATGTTTCAATACCTCTACCATTAAGTAACTGGAGGCACTCAGCTGTCTTGCTTCTTGGATCAGAAAGCCTAACTCCACTGACAAGAGCTTGAGGACACTCCATTCCACCAGGAAGCCTCCTGCCCAGAGGTTCTCAGCTTTTCTGCTCCCACACTGTATTACACTGGTCTCCTGATTCTGCAGCTGTTTCTCCACTACTGCCTCTTGCTGTCTGCTCCATTTCTGGTATTTACAGCTCTGCTCACTTCCTTCTGAGCTCTCACTAGAATTGTCTTTGATGTCCATAGTTCCACCAACAGTCTCTTTAGGGCAATCTAGGATTTTAGGCACTTAAAAACTCGTCTATCCTCTACCCATTCATAGTTTCAAAACAGCTTCCATATTGTCAGCGTCTGTTAGAGCAGTACTCCACTCCCAGTACCAAATCCTATCTTAGTTATCTAGTGCTGCT
This sequence comes from Heterohyrax brucei, assembly GCA_028571685.1. Lineage (NCBI taxonomy): Eukaryota > Metazoa > Chordata > Mammalia > Hyracoidea > Procaviidae > Heterohyrax > Heterohyrax brucei. Next base: position 25,397,696 of record CM053156.1, read on the forward strand.
ATTACAGAAATACTAGATGTAGATGGCTTTAACAAACAGAAATTTATTGTATCAGAGTTTAGGAGGATAGAAGTTCAAATTCAGTGCACTAGTGCCAGAGGAAAGCTTCCTCTCTCCTTGGAACCTCTGGGTGAGGGTCCTTATCAACAATCTTTCCCTGGGTCTAGAAGTTTCTCAGCACCGGACCCTGGGTCCAAAGGATACATTTCACTCCTGGCACTACTTCCTTGGTATCATGAGGTCCCTACTCTCTCTGCTCATTTCTCTCTTTTATATCTCAACAGATTGACTCAAGATACAGCTTAATCCTGTAGATTGTGCCCTGCCTCCTTAATATAACTGCCTCTAATTATGCCTCATTAGCATCAGATTACAAAATAGAGGACACTATACAGTAGCTGGGAATCATGGCGTAGCCAAGGTGACATATTTTTGGGAGACATGGTTTAATCCATAACATATCCAGTGCACAGTCATTAGATAAATCTAAAATATCATCCAAATTATTCCAAGCCTCAAATTTTTTCTTTGTTATTTTTTGTGGAATCAACTGTTTAAAATTTATTTATGTTTTTTGTTGTGATCAAGTGAAAATATACAACCCAAATTAATTTTTCATGCCCATCTGTCTGAAGCTCCTTCTCCTCTCCTTGCCCCAAGACAGCACACTTGTACTTTTCACGCTATGCTTGTCGTATCCTCTTAACAAGCTCCTGTCCCCTCCTCTCCACCCTCTTCTCTTCCACCTAGAAAGAGACCAGTAGGACAGCATCCTATAAATGCATAGAACCATAAAGTATATGCAGCATGTGGTCACACTGTGTCACTGAGTCCAGCCTATTTTTATCTGAAGAGGTGACTTCAGTAGTGTTCTCTGGTCAGGGGCAGCAGCAGGTCTAGGGGCCATGCTCCCAGGCGATCCCCCAGGCCATCAGACCATCTGTTGTAGTCTTTTGGTAGAGTTCTTATGCTGCATACCTCTTTTTCTCATGTTGTCACAGGGTCTCAACATTGTGTGCCCCATCGTGGCTGTCTTTTGTCACAGCCAGGCACCATCTTGTTCTTCTAATCGCATGTTGATGTAGTCATCCATTCACACATGTCCTTCTGTCTCCTGAGCTCTCCTTTCCTCTTGTCTTTGTTGTTCTCAGTGATCATCTGTTCCAGGTGAGTTGAGACCATTTGGTGTAACTCAGATGGCAGCTTGATAACTTTTAAGACCCCAGATGCCACTCACCAATATAGGGTCCAGAAGACTCTCTTAGCAGTAGTCTACTTATGGCAATTGGCCTCGATGTCCCCTGAGAGCATGGTCCCCAGACCCTGCCCCTGCTATTCTATTCCCACAATATTGAGTCGACATTAGAAGAGCTCTCAGTTTATGGTGAAGTCCTGCTAAGTTGATCTACTTTGTACCGTGTGCTGTCACTGCTTTCACCTAACCAAATTTCTATCAACTATCTAAGCTATGAGCAACCCTTTCCCATCCTTCCCACCCTTGTAGCCGTCCAAGAGTCTTTTCTTTTGTACGTAAGTCTATGTTTAAGTCCTTATAGAAGGAGTTTCATACAATGGTTGTCCTTTTGCTGTTGACTGATTTCTCTGAGCATAAGGTCTTCCAGCTGAAACCAGGTTATGAGATGCTTCCAGAAATCATCATTGTTCTTTATCATTGCACAGTGTTCCATTGAGTGTATGTACCACAATTTGTTTATCTATTCATCTGTTGTTGGGCATCTAGGTTGATTCCATCTTTTTGCTATTGTGGACTGTGCTGCAATAATGTGACAGCCACTGTTTCTGTAGGATATATTTCAAACAGTGGGAATTACTGGATCAAATGGTATGTCTATTTCCAGCTTTTTAAGGACGCACCAGATTCCTTTCCAAAGAGTCTGTATCATTTTGAAATCCTACCAGAAATGGAGGAGAGTTCCAATCTCTCCATAGCCTCTACAGTATTCGTTGTTTTGTGTTTTTTTGGATCATGGCTAACCTTGTTGGGGTAGGATGGTATCTTATTGTAGTTTTCATCTGGATTTTTCTGATAGCTAATGATCATGAGCATTTCCTCATGCGTCTTTTGGCTGTCTGGATGTCCTCTTCAATGAAGTGTCTGCCCATTTCCTTTGCGCATTGCTTAATTGTCTTATTTACCTTAATCTTGCTGATATTTTGCAGTATCTTGTAGATTATGAACACTAGACGTTGGTCCTACATGTAGTTGCCAAATATTTTTTCTCATTCTGTTGGTGGTCTTTTATTTCTTTTGATAAAGTCTTTGGATGAGGAAAAGTGTTTGATTTTTAGTAGTCCCCATTTATCAATTTTCTGTTGGTCATGTTTTGTTTTGAAGTCTGTCTAAGCTGTGTATTAAGGCTTCTGTTGTTGACCCTATTTTTTCTTGCATGGTCTTTATCGTTTCAGGTTTGATATTTAGGTCTTTTATCCAGGACTAGATAGCACTTAGCTTGGCTGGCATCCAACTTGAGTTAGTTTTTGTGTAAGGTGTGAGATATGGGTCTTGTTTCAGTTTTTGCAGATGAGTGTCCATTTTGCCAGCACCATTTGCTAAAGAGACTGTTTTTACCTCAGTTTACAGTCCTAGGGACTTTGTCAAATATCAACTGTTCATAAGAGGATGGTGGCATCTCTGGGGTCTCCCCTCTATTCCATTGGTCTGTATGTCTCTTTCTGTACTGATACCAGGCTGTTTTGACTATTGTCACAGTGTAGGATTTTCTGAGGTTGGGTAGTGTGGGGCCTCCCATTGTGTTTCCCTTCTTCAGTAGTGCTTTACTAACCTGAGGTTTCTTTCATTTTCAAACAAAGTTGGTGACATGTTTCTCCATTTTTAAAAATTAAAAATTGACCCGAAGTTGTATTAGGATTGCATTGTATAAGTAAATCACTTTTGGTAAAAAAGACATCTTCACAATGTTAAGTCTTCCTATCCATGAGCAGAGTAGGTTTCTCCAATTTTGTAAATCTGTTTTGGTTTCTTGCAGTAAGACTTTGTAGTTCTCTCTGGATAGGTCTCTTATTTCTCTAGTGAGTTTTATTCCTAAATATTTTATCTTCTCGCAGGCTATAGTAAATGATACTGATTTGATGATTTCTTCTCTGATGAACTCTTTGTAGGTGTAAAGGAATCCTACTGATTTACTTATTTTTATCTCGTATCCTGATACTTTGCTTAATTCCTCTGTTAGCTCCAGTAGTTTACTTATGGATTCCTTTGGATTCTCTCTCTCTGTCTTTTTTTTTTATTATGATTGAATGAAAATGTACATTCCCATATAAATTTGCATGCTGACCTATATGCAGCTTGCACTACTCTCCCTGCATAGTGACAGCACACTGTTCTTCTCTGCTCCGTACATGTCTTATCTTCCCAACAGTCTCCTATCTTCTCCTCTCCACCCATTTCCCTTCCTCCAGTATGAGGTCAACAGGACAACCACCTATAGATGCCTAGAACCATAAAGTGCCCACACAATATGGTCACTCTGCGTCACCAAGTCCAATCCATTGCTGTCCAAAAAAGTTGACCTTCATTATGATTTATGGACAGGGGCAGCATCAGGGACAGGGGCCATGCTCCCAGGGGAACCTCAAAGTCCCTGGACCATCAATTGTGGTCTTTTAGTGGAGATCTCAGGGTGCACCCCTATTTATACTTGTGTTGCCAGTTAGACTCAACTTTGTGAGCTGGGTGCCATCTGGTTCTTCTGGTCACAAGTCGATGTAGACATCCACTCGAGTGGGTCTCTCTGTCTTCTGGATTCTCTTCCCCCCATGTCGTTATGGACCTTGGTGATCATTCTTTGGATTCTCTTTACATACAATCATATCATCTGCAAATAGTGAGATCTTTACTTCTTCGTTGTCGATACAGATGCCCTTTATTTCTTGTCTTGTCTAATTTCTCTTGCTAGAACTTCCAGTGCAATGTTAAATAGAAGTGGTGAGAGTGGGCATTGTTGTCTAGTTCCTGCTCTGAAGGAGAAATGTTTCAGACTTTCACCCTTCAGGATGATGAAGGCAGTTGGCTTTGCATAGATGCCACTGATTGCATAGAGGAATTTCCCTTCTATTCCCGTTTTTCTGAGAGTTTTTAGCATGAATGGGATTTGGACTTTGTCAAATGTCTTTTCTGTGTCAATTGACAAAATCAAATGATTCTTCTCTTTTGTATTATTTATGTGGTTGATTACATTGATTGTTTTTCTGCTGTTGAACCAGCTTTGCATCCCTGGAATGAAACCAACTTGATCATGATGAATATATATTTTTTATATGCTGTTGAATTCTATTGGCTAGGATTTTGTTGAAGATTTTTGCATCCAGGTTCATGAGTGATATTGGTCTGTAATTTTCTTTTATTGTGGGATCTTTCCCTGGCTTTCGTATCAGGGTTACGCTGGCTTCATAGAATGAATTTGGGAGTATTCCATTCTTTTCTGTAGTGTGAAATCACCTAAATAGTATCGGAGTTAACTCTTCTCTAAAAGTTTGGTAGAATTCTGCAGTGAAGCCATCTGGGCCAGGACTTCTTTTGGTTGGCAGATTTTTGATGACTTTTTCAATCTCTTCCTTTGTGATAGATTTATTAAGTTGATCTACTCCTCCTTGTGATGATCTTTCATCGTATGGCCTTTCATTGTATTCTGTTATGATATTTTTTATTCCAGCTAGGTCTGTTGTAACATCTCCCATCTCATTTCTTAATCGGGTTGTTTGTATCCTCTGCTGTTCTTCTTGTAAGTTTAGCCAACGGTTTATCAATTTTGTTAATCTTTTCAAAAAAGCAGGTTTTGGTTTTGTTAATTTCTTCAATTGTTTTCTAGTTCGTTTAGTTCTGCTCTATCTCTATCATCTGTTTTCTCCTGGTGAATGAGAGATTCCTCGGTTGTTCTCTTTCTACTTATTCAAGCTGTAAGGTTACTTCTTTAATTTGGACACTTTCTTCTTTCTGGATGTGTGTAGTTCCAGAGGTAAATTGACCTCTGAGCACCACTTTTGCTGTATCCCATAAGATTCTAGTAGGATATGTTTTCCTTCTGATTCGATTCCATACATTTCTTTATTTTGTCCTTGATTTCTTCCATAACCCAAGGCTTTTTGAGTGAAGTGTTGTTCGGTTTCCATAAGTTTGAATTTCTACCTATGATGTTTCTATTGTTGATTTCAACTTTCATGGTTCTATGATCTGAGAAGCAGTAAATCAATGGTTTGGATTTTATAGAGAATTGCTTTATGACCTAACACATGGTCCATTCTGGAGAATGTTCCATGTGCACTGGAGAAGAAGGTGTACTTATTCATTGATGGGTGAAAAGATTTGAGTATGTCGATACGGTCAAGTTGGTTGATTGCTGCAATGAGACCTTCTGCACCTTTACAGAGCTTTTTTCTGGATGATCTATCCATAACTGAAAGGAGAGTGGTGAAGTCTCCAACTATTATTGTGGAATGATCTATCTCTTTTTTCAGTGTTGTCTGTGTTTGTTCAATGTATTTAGATGCTCTGATATTTGGTGCATAAATATTGAATATTGTTAAGTCCTGCTTGGATTGTATTGAACCTTTCAGCAATAAATAGTGACCACCCTTGCTCACAACACTAGATTTTAAAATCTATTTTATTGAGATTAGCATTGCCACACCAACTCTTCTTTGTATGTTCTTAGCTTGGTATATATTTTTCCATCCTTTAATTTCTAGTTTGTTCATATCTTTGAGTCCAAGGTGTGTGTTTTGTAAGCATCATACAGATGGGTCATGTCTTTTCATCCAGGATGTCACTCACTGTCTCTTTACTGTCTCTTTTCATTCCATTTTTGTTCAGTCCGTGTAATTATTGTTAGGTATGTATTTAGTGACATCACTTTGATGTAATTTCTTTTATGTTGATGTTTTCTATATTGCTCTTAATATTCTGTTCTGGGTCATTCTTCTTTATGGGTTGACTTTTCAGTGCTGGTTTTGTGCTTGTTTGGACTCCTGTATTGCATTTCTTATTTTGATATGTTGCATTGTCATTTTGCTTTGTAGCTACACCTATGATCCCCTTTAACATACTAATATTAAACCCAATTTTGACTTCTGCATAACTTTTTAACTTCCTCTCCATCTGAAAGGAGTATCTTTTTAATGTTATGGTGTCACAGTTTTCATGATATGATCACTGATTCCCTTCTTTCAATACTGTAGCTTTGATTAAGTTTTGTGACTTCCCTACTGAGTAGAACTCTGGAACATTGCCACCTTAAATATACATTTAATGGTTTTGTTTTTCTAAGCAAAGAGCTTCTTTCAGTATTTTATGTAGTTTGTGTTTAGTTTTAAAAAGTCTAAGCTTCTCTTTATTTGCAAATGTCTTAATTTCACCATCACATTTGATAGACAATTTTGCAGAATTTATAATCCTTGGTTGAAAGTTTGTCTCCTTCAGGGCTTGTAATGTGTCATCCCACTGTTTTCTAGCCAATACTATTTCTGCAGAGAAGTCAGATGAAAGCCTACAGGGTTTCCCTAGGAATGTTAGCTTTGCTTTGAGCCTTGCTGCCTTCAAAAACTTCTGTTTATATTTTCTTTTATTAAGTTTGATTATAACATGTCTTGGTTTCTTTCTTTTGGGGTCTAGCTTTTGTAGTGATCAATACACATCTTGGATACCTACATTCTCTTTGTTCATAATCTCAGGAAAGTTCTCTGTCAGTATCTCTACAGCAATGCTCTCTGTATTGTCATCTATCCCCCCCCCCCACTTGTTCAGGAATTCCAACTGAATGTAAATTATTCCTCTTAATAAAGTCCCACATACTTACTGCTTCTTCATTTTTCTTGTTTCTTTTCTCTGATTTCTCCTCATAATTGCTGGTGTCGGTTGCTGTATTCCCAAGGTCACTAAGTCTCAGTTTCATCTACTCAATTCTACTTTTTGGCTTTGGCTTGAATTATCTAATTCTGTAATTTTGTTATTGATCTGATGTATTTCAGATCGTTGATGTTCCATCAGTTCAGAGAGTTTACTTTTCATTTTGTTCTGCTGTTTTAAGGGTTCTATGTGTAATTCTTTTGTACTCAACCTCCAATAGATTCAGAAAGTCTTCTCCATCTGGGAAATTTTTTGAATCTTTACTTTGGGAGTTTTCTGGGGCATTTGAAGGCTGCCTCTTTAAATGACTAACTATGGTCTGCTGTCTGCATGCCATCTAGATACTGTTTGATTTCTCTGGTGTTAGCTCAATAGGAGCTGAGGCATGGTTCTATGAGAGGAGTTGGTCACCAGCCTTCTCTATACACGATAGTGATTTGCCCCAGTTGGACTCTCTGGGGTGGAAGTCTCTACTTATTGGGTGGCAAAGATGCTGCCCTACTTATGGGGATACTGGGAGCTGTCAGCCAACCCTACAGTGTGGGTCAGAGAAGGGTGGGTTGGGGAAGCTGCCTGGCTTCTCAACAGACAGATCTCTGGAGAAGTACATAGGCCTTTTAACCCTAAAGCTAAACTTCACTTCTGTGCAGAGAATTGTACCAAGTGGTGAACTAGGAGCTGTCCAAAGTTCTGGCCCCAAACAGACCTTCCAGCTGATAACGGAAGTACATTACCCACCCTTTGCAGAAGCTGCAGTTCTCCAATACGGTGAAACAGCAAAAGCAGAAGTCAGGCTGGCTTGTTTTTGAGAGGTGAAGATTAGTCTGATACTGGTGCCTAGCCAAATATGTCAAATCCCAGGGCTACCCAAATGTTCAGTGCTCCCTACAAATTTCATTCCAGGCCTTAGTTTTCAGAGGGAAATGAAGAAACATGTGTCTAGTCTGCCATCTTTTAACAGACTCCCAAGAGTGGGCATCCTTGTCTAATTCCCATTCTCAAGGGAAATTCTTCCAGTCTCTATCCATTCAGGATGAAGTAGGTGGTTGACTTTGTGTAGATGCCCCATACTGCATTGAGGAATTTCCTTTCTATACCTATTTTGCTGAGAGTTTTTAGTATGAATAAGTGTTGGATGTTGTCAGGAGCCTTTTCTGCATCTATTGACAAAATCAGGTGATTCTTGCCTTTTGTGTTATTTATGTGGTTGATCACATTGTTATTCTGATGTTGAACTATCCTTACATTCCTCGTATGAATCCAACTTCATGTGATGAATTATTTTTTTGATATGTTGTTGAATTCTGATGGCTAGGATTTTGTTGAAGATTTTGCATCTAAGTTCATGAGTGATATTGGTCTATAATTTTCCATTTTGTGGGATCTTTCCCTGGTTTTGGTATCAGGTTTATTCTGGCTTCATAGAATGAATTGGGGAGTGTTCCATTACTTTCTATGCTGTGAAATAGCCACAGTAGTATTGGAGTTAACTTTTCTCTAAAAGCTTGGTAGAATTCTGCAGTGAAGCCATCTGGGCCAGGAATTTTTTTGGTTGGTAGTTTTTTGCTGATTTTTTAAATGTGTTCCTTTGTGAGGGTTTATTAAGTTGTTCTGCTTCTCCTTATGATAACTTTAGTAGGTGATATGAATATAGGAATTTGTCCATTTCTTCTAGGTTTTCAACTGTGTTAGAGCATAGTTTTTTGTAGTATTCTGTTATGATACTTTTGATTTCAGTTCAGTCTGTTGTGACATCTGCCATCTCATTTCTTATTTGGGATTTTCTTTTGTAAGTTTGGCCAGTGGTTTATCAGTTTTGTTGATCTTTTCAAAGAACGGGCTTTTGGTTTTGTTAATTTTTTCAATTGTTCTTTTGTTCTCTGATTCATTTAGTTCTGCTTTAATCTTTATTATCTGTTTCCTTCTGGTGCCTGAGAGATTCCTTTGTTGCTCTCTTTCTACTTGTTTAAGCCATAGAGTTAGTTCTCTGGTTTGAGTCCTTTCTTCCTTCTGGATGTGTGCATTTATAGAGATAAATTGACTTCTGAGCACTGGTTTGGCTGTATCCCTTGGGTTCTGGTAGAATGTGTTTTCATTCTTGTTTGATTCCATAAATTTCTTTATTTTGTCCTTGATTTCTTTTATAATCCATGGTTTTTTGAGCAAGGTGTTGTTCAGTTTCCATGAGTTCTACAGAAGTTCTATCTGTGTTTTTTCTGCTATTGATTTCAACTTTTATGGCTTTATGGTCTGAGAAGTTTTGTAATAATTCAGTGTTTCAGATTTTGTTGAGATTTTCTTTATGACCTTCAAAATGTTTCATATGCACTGGAAAAGGTGTACTTACCTGTTGATGGATAAAAAGTGCTGTGTATGTCAATAGGGTCCAGTTCATTAATTGTGGCAATAAGATCTTCTGTGTCTTTACCGAGCTTTTTCTTGGATGATCTGTCCATTACTGATAGTGAAGCGTTGAAGTCTCCAACTGTTATCATGGAGTGATCTATCTTCTTTTCAGTGTAGTCAATGTTTGTTTGATGTATTTATATGCTCTGGTATTGGGTGCATAGATATTTAATATTGTCAAGTCCTGCTTGTGTGTTGAACGTTTCAGCAATAAATGGCGACCATTCCTTGTCCACAATGGTGGATTTTATATTAAAATCTATTTTATCTGAGATTTCTATTGCCACTCCTACTCTTCTTTGTATGTTGTTGGCTTGATATATATTATTCTATCCTTCAATTTTCAGTTTGTTCACGTCTTCAAGTCTAAGGTATGTTTCTTTTAAGCAGCATATAGACAGATTCTGTCTTTTGATCCAGGATATCACTTGCTGTCTCTTTATTGGAGCATACAGTCCATTTACATTCAATGTAATCATTGATATGTGTTTCGTGCTGTTATTTTGATGCATTTATTTTTGTGTTGTTGATGTTTTCTATGTTGTTCTTAATATTCTGTTCTGGTTCATTCTTCATTTTGGGTTGACTTTTCATCTTTTTCAGTGTTCATTTTGTGGTTGTTGGGACTCCTGTATTGTTTCATGTTTTGATATGCCACATTGTTATTTTGCTTTGCAACTACCCTTATTATGCTCTTTCCTATTTAAGACAGACTTTAACTTCTGCATACCTTTTCAATTTCTTTTCCATCTGAAAGGGTTATAACTACTATACTATCTCCCTCTTTTTAGTGTGATGATGTCATAATTTTTGTGATGTGATCACTGGACCCCTTCTTCTAATATTGTAGCTTTCGTTGATCTTTGTGATTTCCCTAACTGAGTAGGATTCTGGGTGCTATGTCCTGCATTGCCTCCTTACATATAGACTTGATATTTTTTGTTTTTCTAAGCAAAGAGCTTCTTTCAGTACTTCTTACAGTTTTGGTTTGATTTTTACAAAGCCTCTAAGCTTCTGTTTATCTTCAAATGTCTTAATTTCACCTTCATATTTGAGAAACAAGTTTTTAGTATATAATTCTTGAATGAAAGTTTTTCTCCTTCAAGGTTTTGAATGTGTCATTCCACTGCCTTCTTGCCAACATCATTTATGCCAAGAAGTCAGATAGAAGCCTACAAGGCATCCCTTTGTACAATAGCTTTGCTTTAAGCCTTATTTCATTTAAGAACCTCTGTTTATGTTTCATTTTATTAAACTTACTTATACCATGTCTTGGTTTCTTTCCTTTGGGATCTAGTTTTGGTGGCATTTGATAAGCATCTTGGATGTCTAAGTTCTCTTCTTTTATAACTTCAGGAAAGTTTTCTGTCAGCATCTCTACAATAATAATCTCTGTATTTTCAGCTATCTCTCCCTGTTTGGGAACTCCAATTATTCATAGATTATTCCTCTTAATAGAGTCTTACATTTTTCTTAATGCTTCATCTTTTTTCTTATTTTTTTTTTCTGATTTCTCATAAATGCTCGTGTCAGGTGTGCTATCTTCAGTCTCACTAACTCTGGCTTCCATTCCCTCAATTCTGCCCTTTCAGCTTTGGATTGAATTGTCTAATTCTCTAATTTTATTATTGATCTGCTGGATTTCAGATCATTGATGTTCCGTCAGTTCAAATAGCTTAATTTTTCATTTTGTTCTACTGCATTCTGTTTAATCTCTAGGAAGGCTGTATACATAATTTTTTTGTACTTGACTTCCCTTTATTTCGGAAAGACTTCTTCATCTGGGAAGCTTTCTGATTATTTTGTGAGTTTTCCAGAGCCATGCTGGACTGTTTCTTTAAATGGTTATCCAGTGATTGTTGCCTTCTTGCCATCCAGAAGCTGTTTTATTTCTATGACATTACCTCAACATGAGCTGAGGAGTAGTTCCAAGAAGAGAGGTGGTCACCAGTCACCTCTGTGTACTCTAGTGAGTGGCCCTAGGTGGACTTTCTGGTATGGCAGGCTCTGCCCATTGGCTGACAAAGATAGTACCCTACTTATGGAGTCACTAGGGGATGGTCAGCTGACACTGTAATGTAGATCAATGAAGGGTGAAGGAGACAATGCCTGGCTGCTTAGCAGTCAGTTCTCCAAGTGATCTTATTTTTAAAATGTACTTTATTGCTAAGCAAGGAGCTGTCCAAGAGCTACCCAAGTCAGTCAGACCCTCAGATGTGCAGGCCCCGCCTTCCATCTAACAATGAAAGCACCCCATAGGTCATCCCCTGATGCTATGATGTGGTTCAAAGTAGGGAGTGGTTATGACCTTGCTGCCATCCTCTGCCAGGCCCCATCTGTAACCCTGGGCAATGCTTTCCTAAAATCAGCTTTTCTGCTGGAGAAGTGACTTCCAGCAGGCACTGCTTCTCAGTGAGAAATAGCCCCAGCTATAGGTTCACTATGAGTTGGAATCAACTCAACAGCATTAGCTAACACCTCCGGGTAGATGACTCCATGTCCCAGCTGACCAAGGTGGCATCCCACCCAAAGTTCCTTTCTTAATGTGAAACTTCTGAATCTATGGTGCAGCTCAGAAAAAGAGAGGGTGAAGTGGTAGTGTTGCCCTAAGTCAGCATCTGGGCTCTCAAAATATGGGCATCACAAGCATAATCTCTCTGCTGCTCTGTATGCTATTTTCTTAAGCACTGCAGTTCAGCATTATCTGCCTGCTTGTGTCCATTGCCTGCCTCCTGAATAACAACGAAGGCATCAGTACCTGCAGTCTTCTGAAACAGTGAGTCAGCAGGAGCAGGACTCAGTGGCCGCTGGCTCATCTTTGAGATAGGTAGGTTAGTCCATTAGCGGTGCCTAGTTAAATCTTACAACTCTGTGCTAGATCCTAGGGCTTCCTGGATGGCCATGCTGCTCTGGTCAATTATCATTCCAGGCTTTAGTTCTCAGAGGGAATCAAGGAAACATGTAACTATTTTGCCATCTTGGCCTCACCCTCCCTGTGGAATCAATTCTGACTCATGGTAACCTTATTTGTGTAGAGGTTTCAAGGCTGTAACCTTTCACAAGCAGTTCGCCAGTCCTTTCTTCTGAGGAGACTCTGGGTGGTTTCACATCACCAACGTTTTAGTAGTTAAATGTTTACCTCTTTGCTCTATTTAAGGACTCTCAATTTCTTTCTATATTGTTATAGTACAGAATGTCCAGCACCCAGTCAAAAACAACCAAGCAAAAAGACAAGACTTGTTGAAAGGTCAAGTGCAAAAATAAATAGACAATTTAACAACAAAAAGACAATTCAATAAAAAGGGGGGAAAGGGCTTGAACAAACATCTCACCAAAGTGGATATTCAAGCAGCCAACAAACACATGAGAAAACACTCAAAATCATTATTCATTAACTCAAAACCTGTCACCATCCAGACGATTCCAAGTCACAGTAACCCTGTGGGATGGAGTAGAACTGCCCCACAGTGTTTTCAAGGAGCAACTGATGGGTTCAAACTGCTGTCCTTTTGGTTTGCAGTTGAGATTTAAAAAAACATATACTTTATTGTGCTTCAAGTGAAAGTTTACAATCCAAATCTGTTTGCCATATGAAACATAACACACATACTACTATGCATATCTAATTACCATGCCTCCACACCTATGACAGCACACTCCTCCTTTTCACCCTGTGTTTCACAGATCCATTCAGCCAATTCCTGTCCCCTTCTACCCTCTCGTCTTGCCTCTGGACAAGAGCTGCTCAGATAGCCTTATGTATATATTTAAGCCAAGAAGCACACTCTTTTCCAGCATCATTCACTGTCTTATAATGCAGTCCAATCTTTGTCTGAAGAGTTAGCTTCACTAATGCTTTCACTTCTGGGCTAACAGTCCAGGTGCCATGTCCTCAGGGGAACCTCCAGGCAGACAGATCATCAAATACGGTCTTTTGATAGTTCTAGTTCTGAAAACCCATTTTTCTCCTGGTACATCAGGGACTTCAGATTGTGTTTCCTGTGGGTGTAGTCATTGATGGTGGCCAGGCACCATCTAGTTCATCAGGTCTCAAGCTGATATGGTCACTGGATCATATGGCACTTTCTTTCTGTGTGGTTCATATTTTCCTCATGTCTTTGATGTCCTTCATTCTCTTTTGCTCCAGGTGGATTGGGACTGATTGCTGCTATTTAGATTGCAGCTTGGTAGCTTTCAAGATTCCAGATGCCACTCTCCACAGTGCTATGCAGAACATTTTCTTAAAAAAACAAAACTTAGTTATACCAATTAGTCTAGATGTCCACAGACCCCATCCCTACTACTCTGTACTTCAAAATGTTGGGTTGTATTTAGAAAACTGTTTAGTTTTGGTGTAATCCAGTTGTGCTAACCTCCCTTCTACTGTATACTGTGACTCCCTTAACCTAACCCAATTCATATCTAATATCTGATGGTATAGTGGTTAAGTGCTACAGCTGCTGATTAAAATGTTAACAGTTCAAATCTGCCAGGTGCTTCTTGGAAACTGTGGAGCAGTTCTTTTCCGCCCTTTAGGTTGCTGTGAGTCTGAAATGACTCAGTGGCAGTAGGTTTGGTTTTGGTTATCTAATCTATGAATACCAGTCTCCCTCCCTCCACATCCTTGTGACCATCAAAGATTATTTTCTTCTGTGCTGAAACATTTTCTTGAGTCCTTAGAATAGTGGTCACATACAATATTTGCCCTTTCTCAACTGACTGATTTTATTTAGCATGATGTCTTCCAGACCATTTTATGCTTCTTAAGAACATCATCGTTCTTTATCATTGCATGGTATTCCAGTGTTTGAATATACCATAGTTTATTTATCCATTCTTCTGTTGATAGGCATCTAACTTTATTCCATTTCTTCTCTATTGAGGACAGTGTTGCAATAAACATTTGTGGGTGTGTAACAGCCCTTATTTCTTCAGGATATATTGCAAGAGGTGGAATTGTTGGATCATGTGGTATTTCTATTTCTAGCTTTTTAAGAAAACACTGAATTGCTTCCCAAATTGATTGTACCATTTTGTGTTGCCTCCAGCAGTGTAGAAGTGTTCCATTGTCTCCACATCCTCTCCAACGTTTATTATTTTTTTGTATTTTTTGCATTAATGCCAGCCTTGCTGTGGCAAGATAGTATCTCATTGTAAATTGGACTTGGATTTTTCTGATGGCTAATGAGTGTGAGCATTTTCTCATGTGTCCTGGAAGTCTTCTTTGGTGAAGTTCCTGTTCATATTCTTTGCCCATTTTTTAGTTAGGTTATTTGTCTTTTTCTGGTTGAGGTTTTTGCAGTACCTTGTAGATTATGGAAATCAAACACAGATTGGATTCATGGTGGCCAAAAATTCTTTCCCAGTCTGTAGGTAGTCTTTTTACTGTTTTGTTGAAGTCTTTGGATGAGCATAAGTGTTTGATTTTTAGGAGTTACCATTATTCCATTTTCTCTTTTGTTGTTTGTCTATTGTTAGTAATATTTTGTAGTCTGATTATGCTGTGTGTTAGGGCTCTTGGCATTGTCCCTATTTTTTTTTCCATGATCTTTATTGTTTTAGATTTTATATTTAGGTCTTTGATCCATTTTGAGTTAGTTTTTGTGCATGGTGTGAGATATGAGACTTGTTTCATTTTCTTGCATATGGATATCCAGTTATGCCAACACTGTTAATGAGACTGTCCTTTTGCCTGGATTATGGACTACAGACCTTTGTCAAATATGAGCTACTCATAGGTAGATGGTGTTATACTTGGCATCTTAATTCTGTTGCATCAAGCTATGTATCTGTTTTTGTAACAATGCCAGGCTGTTTTGACTACTGTGGCAGTATAATAGATTCTAAAGTCAGGTAATGTGAGGCCTCCCACTTTGTTCTCCTTCTTCAGTAATCTTTTGCTTACCCATTACTTCTTCATTTTCCATATGAAGTTCGTGATTTGTTTCTCTATCTCATTGAAAAATGCCATTGGAATTTGCATTGGGATTGCATTGTGTCTGGAGATTGCTTTGGGTAGAATAGGTATTTTCACAATGTTAAGTCATCTAACCCATGAACAAGGCAGTTTCTTCACTTATGTTGGTCTCTTGGTTTCTTGCAGTAGAGCCTTGTAATTTTATTCCTAGGTCTTTTACATCTCTGGTTAGATTTACTCCTAGGTATTTTATCTCCTTGGGGGTTATTATAAGCTGTATTGCTTTGATGATTTCCTCTTTGATGTTCTCTTTGTTGGTGTAAAGCATTCCAATTGATTTATATATGTCTATCTTGTATCCTGATACTTTGCTGAACTCTCCTGCTAGTTTGCAGCTGAGGTTTTAACCACTGTCACCAGGGTTCCCACTGGCTATTAAAACCAAAACCAGACCCACTGCCATCAAGTTAATTCTGACTCATAGCGACCGTATAGGACAGAGTAGAACTGCTTCATAGAGTTTCCAAAGAGTGATTGTAACTACTAATCTTTTAGTTAGCAGAGGTTGTCCCTTAACCACTATGCCACCAGATGTCCCTGTTAGCCATTTGGGAAGTACAAATCAACACCACATGAGACGCCATTACATCCCTGTAAGAATGATAGTGGTCCAAAATGACAGAGATGTTGTGGAGAAACAGAAATCCTCACCCAATTACTGCTGAGAATGTAAAAGGGTGCAGCCTCTGTGGAAAACAGCTTGATAGGTTCTCAAACAGTTGAACATAGAACTGCTTCTGGGCATAGGTACTCCATCCCTCTAATTTTTTGGTTTTTCATTGTGTTTTATGTAAAAATTTACAATTATAGTTATTTTATCATACAAAAACTTATATGTACCTTGCCATGTGACCCTAGGTACTCTCTTCATGTTGTGACAGCACAATCCTCCTATCCAGCCTGTATTTCCCATGTCCATTTAGCCAGCTCTTGTACTCCTCTGTCATATCCTCTCTCCTCTGCACAGGAGCTGCCTAGTTAGTCTCCAGTATCTGTCCAAGACAAGAAGCATACTCTTCACCATTATCATTTATGTCTTATATACTAGTTCATTCTTTGTCTGAGGAGCTACTGTACTCTTTGATATATACCCAAGATACCTGAAAGCAGTGGTGTAAACAAAAATATGTGCATGAATGTTTATTGCATCACATTCACAGTAGCCAGAACTGAAAACAACGAAATGTCTATCAACAGATGAATGGATAAACAAGGTATGGTGTGTAGATATGTTAGACTATTTCTCAGCTGTAAAGAGATCTTAAGCCCTGATATATGCACGTGCATGATGCTTGAAAACATTTTGCTGAGAAAAGTTAGTAAAAGAGGACAAATACTGTATGATTTCACTTACGTGAAATAATCAAATATATGTTGTTGTTGTTATTATGAATAGATTTCAGTTCTTAGTCACTCTAAATGGCAGAGTAGAACTGCCCCATAGGGTTTTCTAGGTTATAATTTTTATGGGAGCAGACTGACAGATCTTTCCTTCTGTGGAGTAGCTGATGGGTTCAAACCTCCAACATTTTGGCTAGTAGTGGTGGGCCAGCCAAGTGCCGTCGAGTTGGGTCAGAAGGAGAAGAAAAAGAGTTTTTGCTTAGGGGACAGTGAGTTTATGTTAATGGTGGTGGAATAATTTGTAAAAGAATAATGAGAATGTTGTACCACTTAAAGAATGTGATCAGTGTCATTGAATTATACAAGTAGAAATAGTTGAATTAGCGTATGTCTTGTTTCATATATTTTCACTATCAAACCACCCCCCTAAAACATTGCCATTGAGTCAACTCTGACTCACGTATTTTCACTACAGTAATTTAATATAAAAGAATGATTAGAAATCATTACAAGGTACAACTCTGTATATTCTTTGTAAGTTGTTATGTGCAGCCAAAGCCAAGTGCCGTTATGTACAAGCACCATTATGTACAAATGTACTTAATATTTTGTATTTTTGAAAGAAAACTATTAATTTAGTCATTTTCAACAGGGTGTTTTACCTTTTCTTTAAATCCGCAAGTTAAAAAACTCCTTTGACCCAGCATTCTATTTTGGAACATTTATCTTATAAATATTCTTCCCCCACACAAAGATAAATGCATAAGAATGTTTATTGCCTGTTCATACAGTATAATTGTATATAGTCATTGAAAGGAAGAAAGCACATGAAATAATTACAGCAGTATAGTTATCAGGTATGGACTTTAAAAGACCTAAGATTAATAATCAAAACATCAGTTGCCATCAAATATACTCTCGTCTATGGTCACTCCATATGTGTCAAAGTGTTGAGTTAATAGCTGTAGAAAAATTTCTTACATAGCTTCTTTCTTAATACTCAAAGCCCCTTTTCCCTCTAGGACTTGTGACTTATGAAGAAAACTGTAAACTTCCTTCTGGCCAGCACTCATAAAGATTTTGAGATTGTTTTCCCAGGCTATCCTCAATCACTAACAAGACAGAGGGGAGGTGGGGCCAAGATGGTGGAGTAGACACATTTCTCCTTGATTCCATCTGAGAACTAAGGCCTAGAAAAATAAGTGAACAAAGCAATGTAGATGTTCTGGGAGACCCAAGATCTGGTGTAGGGTTGTGAGATTGGACTGGGTGACAGGAAGGGGGAAACTACCTCTGTCAGAGGCAAGGCAGTGGTACACTGAATCTTGCTTCTGCAGGTAGATTGTTTGAGAGGATTACAGGTACAGATGACTTCTTTGTTAGTTGGGAGGCTGAGACTGGGACTGCCAAGCCTGTGAGCCTGACACAAGTCAGATACTACACCAAACTGCAGTGCTTAAGTAAAAAGCATATCCCACATCAGAGAGACTGTGCTTGGGACAGCCACATCTACAGAACTATCAGCTATGGCTGATGAGAGAGGGCACCAGTGCCCCTTCTTCATCTCATCTGTGAGTTCCTCCATAGATACTGCTGACTCAGTGTGGGAAAGGCAGCTAAGGCGGGATGTTGTCTTGGGCAGCTGAAAGGCAGAGTTAGCCATGTCTCACCATGTCTCACCAGGGGTTAATTCCCACACTGAGCAACAAATGCCTGTCTGGATAGTGCTTCTCCCAGCAGGAAAGCTTTTTGAAGATGATCATACCTAGGGATCATAGTGAGGGCTGGTGGCTGAGTGCGGCAGTGCCCTAACTCCCCCAATCCTTGAGACACACCATACCATCTGGGGACAGCCTATTAGGCACCATCGCTGTCAGCCAGGAGGTGGGGCCTGCCGTACCTGAGGGCCTAGCTGCTTTCAGCTGCTTCTGATCATCACCTCTCTCAGAACAAAGGGAGCTTTTATGTTATGAGAAGCTAGAGAAAGCAGCAGGGACTGGTGCTTTAGTGTGGTGGTGCTGAGGGCTCCCAGAGACTCCATAAGTAGGGTACCATCTTTGCCAGCCAGGAAGTTGAACCTGTCACCTCTGAGGGCCTGTCTGTTTTCTGCAGCTGCTGAACAGCATCCCTCTCAGCAGAAAAGCAGTTTTTCTTTAAAGGCAGACACATCTAGAGAACACAGTGATCCCTGGCAGCTGAGTGTGGTGACATACTTCTCTCCTCCATTTCCTGAGATACACCATAATCTCACTAGTATGACAATGGAGAGTTGGCACATGTAGCTCACCACCTTTAGCAGCCAGTGGGTGGGGTCTGCCACCAAGCTGAGAAGCATCACAGGGCTTGACAGTGTCTATATTGCCAGAGAAGCTGTACATAAGACAGTTGCATCTAGAGAACACCACAGCGTCTGGCAACCAAATCTAGCAGAGCTTTTACTCGCTGCCTTCTTAGAACTACACCACAACCCCCAATGGGATAAGACAAGAGAGACTAAACAGCTTCTTGATGGTGCAAAAACAATAAACAATATCTAACCACTTAAAGAAGGAGACCACCATGGCTGCCCAAACTCCCAAAATAAAGAATCAGAAAACTTCCCAGATGAAGAATCCTTTCTGATATTATCGGAGGTAGACTACAAAAGAATTATGTATAGTGTCCTTCTTGAGATTTAACAAAATGCAGCAAAACAAACTGAAAAATTAAGCAAGCTATATGAACTGTGAGAACGTCAATGATTTGAAATCCAGCAGATCAATAATAAAATTACAGAATTAAACAATTCAATGCAAAGCCAAAGGGGAGGATGGAGGAAATGTAATGCAGAATTAGTGAGCTTGAAGATAAAGCAATTGACACCAGTATTTATGAGGAGAAGCCAAATAAAAGAAACAAGAAAAATGAAAAAGCATTAAGAAGCATATGGGACTCTATTAACAGGAATAATCCACAAAAAATGGGAGTTTCTGAACAGGGAGAGGTAACAGAAAATACAGAGAGAATTGTTGAACAGTTTCTGACAGAAAACTTCCCTGAAATCATAAAAGAAGAGAATACAGATATTCAAGATGGTTATGGAAGACCACAAAAACCAGATCCCAAAAGAAAGACATTAACATATATTATAATCAGGCTTAACAAAATGAAACATAAAGAGTCTCTTAAAGACAGCGAGGCTTAAAGCAAGCTAAAGTGCAAAGGGAAGACCTGCAGGTTTTTCTCTGACTTAGCAGAAACCACGTTGGCAAGAAGACAGTGGAGGAGACGCATACAAAGCCTTGAAGGAGAAAATCTACCAAGAATTATATATCCTGCAAAACTGTCTTTTAAATATCACAGTGAAATTAAGATATTTGCAGATAAACAGCAGCTTAAAGATTTTGCAAAAACCAAACCAAAACTACAATAAATACTGACAGATGCTCTATGCTTAGAGAAACAATAACATCAAATGTATACTTAAGAATGCAATCCATGACACAGTTTCCAGAGGCTGACTACTCAGTTAAGGAAGTTGCTGAGCTTAATCAAAGCTAAAATATTAAAAGCAGGGAACCAGTGATTTTAACATGAAAACTATGACATCATCACATTATAAAGAGGGATCTATTGCAGTAGATAAAGCCATTTCAGATGGAGAGGAAATTAAGAAGACATACAGATGTTAAAGATTGGTTTACACTTACAACAGTAAGGGGGATCAAGAAACATAATACACTGAAACAAGAAACATAATACACTGAAACAAGAAATATAATACAGAGGTCTCAACAAACACAAAACCAACACTGAAAAAGATGAAAAGTAAACCCATACATAAAAATGACCCAGAACAGAATATTAACAGAAACAAAGAAAACATCAATAACGCAAAAATAAAGACACAAAAATGACAGTACTAAAATCATGCTGGCCCCTGGGGTCACCATGAGTCGGATCCAACTTGACAGCACTTGGCATCAAAAATTACACTGAATGTAAATGGATTGAATTCTCCTTAAACAATAAGAGAGTAACAGCTTGGATCAATCACTTGACAGAGTGATGTCACTATGTTGATAAGTACCACAGTTCCTGGAAAAAGTAGCCAATCTCCAACTCATCTTGAGGAAAACAGTGTTTCTCCACCAACCTCTAGTCCTCTGAATACCCACATGTCTACCCTGTTTCTTTTCCCTAAGCTCTTGTCTTAGGCTGGGTTTTCTAGGGAAGCAAAACCAGTAACACGTGTAGGTACAAGGAAAGATTTATAATATATATATATATATAGACAGATAGGTAGATACAAATATAGGAAACAGCTCATGTAATCACAGAAGCTGAATGTCCCAAGCTCTGGAACAAGCCTCACGTGTCCACGGAAGCTGAGGAACCCAAGGTCAGCAAGCCAGAGACCAGAGTTGCAGATCACCGGTTGTGTAGGTCAGTGGATCCCAAGCTGGTGGCGAGACTAAGCGACAGAGGCTGGAGGTCGGTGGATCCCAAGCTGGTGGAGAGACAAAGTGACAGAAGCTGGCGAACCCAGGATTGGCAGGTCAGGGAGCAGGACTCTCACGTGCCGACTGTAAGGGCTGATGAGCCCAACAGCTGCTAGCTCAAGTCCTGGAACCAGACGCTGGAACAAGAGAGCAGGAGCTCCAGGCCACGTGAGCGATCAGCAGCCGTAGTCCAGGGTCACGAGATGAGAGCCGAGGGGCAGGGAGCCACCACAAACCCCGCCCTGCCACTTAATACAGCAGCCAAATAGGTAGTAGCCAAGTTGACATAATCTTGACCACCACAGCCCTTCTATAAAATTTGCCACCCTGGACTGAGATCTGAAGGTAGTTTTTAGGGTGCTAACCCACCATCTTCTCAGATCACAAACAATTTGAATAAAGTGCTCTTCAGTGATTCAGTCCCTGTGTCTACATTTGGCTTACTAGTGACAGGCAGCAAGAGTCTGTGGCCAGGATTTTTCCAGTAACAAAAATAGAACTGTGCTCCATAGGATTTTTAGTGGTTGATTTTTTAGTAGAAGATCACCAGGTCTTTTTTTCCCAAGATGCTTCAGAGCATATTTGAATTACCAACATTTTGATAAACAGCCAAGTGCATTAGTCATTTGCACTACCCAAGGACTCCTGTCCTCTTAAGATTAATGCAGGCTCAAGGAATTAAAATATGAGTAATATGGGCAAAGTAGAAACTATCAAAAAGAATCAAATGAAAGCTGTAGGACTGAAAAAATATAACAGTTGAAATTACTAATGCAGTAGGCAGGTGAATCTCAGGTTAGGAACAGCTGAAGAGAGAGATAACCTAGAGAAAAAACAGAGAAGATGGTCCAAGAGAGGAGCTTAGAGCTTCAAGGGAATAAACTGAGAAGTTATATCAAGTAGGAGAAGGAAGAGATCATAAAGCAGGAGCATTATTTGAAAATGTGAAGGCTTAGCATTTTCTAGAATTGACCACACATCAAGCCACGGGTTCAAGAAATAGTCAAAAAATAAATTTAAAGGAAAATGTTAAAATCAGCCAGGGGAAGCACCAGATTGTTTTCCAAAGAGGATGTACCACTTTGCAATTCCACCAGCAGTGTAGGAGAGTTCCAATTTCTCCACAACCTCTCCAGCATTTGTTGTTTTGGGTTTTTTGGATCATGGCCAACCTTGTTGGGGTAAGATGGTATCTCATTGTAGTTTTGATTTGAATTTCTTTAATAGCTAATGATTGTGAGCAATTCTGCATGTGTCCTGTACTTCCACTGCTAGTTTATCCTTCAGAAACAAAGGTTGTCATACGAACAGACACGTGCAAACAAATGTTTGTTGCAGCACAGTTCACAATAGCAAAAAGTTGGAATCAACTCCGATGCCCATCAACAGATGAATGGATAAGCAAACTATGGCACATATACTCAATAGAACACTATGCTATGATCAAAAACAATGACAATTTTAGAAAACATGGTCCCATTTGGAAGAGATCATGCTGAGTGAAATCAGTGTCAGAAGGACAAATTTTGTATGAGACCCCTGTTACAA
This sequence comes from Heterohyrax brucei, assembly GCA_028571685.1. Lineage (NCBI taxonomy): Eukaryota > Metazoa > Chordata > Mammalia > Hyracoidea > Procaviidae > Heterohyrax > Heterohyrax brucei. Next base: position 25,420,332 of record CM053156.1, read on the forward strand.
GGACTTAACAAGAGAATTATCCACAGAAGAAAATGACTGTGTTGGCTACATGGGTGGGTGGGTGGCTGAGGGTTTATCATAGATGAGATAATTGATAGATGTCAGAAATTTTATTCTTTTACTGTAATTAATAAAAATTAAAAAGTTGAAAAAAATCAGCCAGGGGTAAAACAATCTTCATATAAGCAACCACAAGGCTTTCAGCTGATCCCAGACAACAAGAGGCAGAGGACATTTGCCATGGCATGTTCTAAATGCTGAAGGAAATGAGCAATTGCAGGCATGACAAAACCTGAAATCCCTTAGCAAAAATATCTTTCAGAAATACATAAAAAATAAAGTTATTTTCAACAAACAAAATGCAGAATATTTTTTTCAGTATAACTGTTCTAAAAAGCAACACTAAAGAGAATTCTCTGCATAGAAGGAAAACTATCATAATTATAAGCGCAGTGTGGTAGGAAACAACACATACCATTCAAAAAAGTAAAGGTGGATAAATCTAGGTGATGCATTGACTGAAAAAGATATCACATTAATTACAAAACTTACGAAGGATTAAAATACATGAAAAAAGCTTAAAAGCAGGTAAGGAGTAAAATTGGCTGTTGCTGTGTGCCTTCAAGTTGATGCCAATTCACAGAGACCCTGCTGGACAAAGTATAACTGCCCCAAAGGGTTTTCTGGGCTAACATCTTGGCAGTGTCAGATCACTGGGTCTTTCCTTAGTGGGAGCAGCTGGTGGGTTCTAACTCTAAACCTTTCCATTAGCAGCCGAGTACATAACTGATGTGCCATTAGGGCTCCTTAGAATGATGTAAACGGACTAGATGCTCTAACTAAAGGACAAGTATATCTGACTGTTTAAACAAATGAAAGGAAAACATACCTTAAAAACAAGAACACTGAGATTTTGGGGGTGAGGAAAAGATTAGAGTATGCTATGATAACACTCGACAGCACTTGACTTGGCATAATAACACTAGGCACCCTGGTAGCACAGTAAAGTACCTCATTGCTAACTGAAAGGTGAGCAGTTAGAACCCATCAAGCTATTCTGTGACACAAAGATGTGGTTGTCTGCTTCAGTAAAGATGTATAGCCTTGGAAACCCCATGAGGTAGTTCAATCCTGTCCAATAGGGTCCCTATGATCCCAGTGATACCAACAGTAGCCCCCAAATGCCATTGTAGCTGTACTAACATCACATAAAATAAACTCAAAGAAGCACTGCTTGAAATAAAGATGGTTAATTTACTGATGAAAGTGTTTATCCATTATTAAGCTATTGTTGCCAGAAAAATCTCCATTGCAGACTTGTGCTGCCTGTCACTACTAAGTCAATTATGCAGAGATAGGGATTGAATTTTTGAAATTTTATTCAGGTTGCCAGTAACCTGAGAAGATGGTGGGTTAGCACCCCCCAAAACACCTTAATATCTCAATTCAGGCTGACAAGTTTTATAGAAGATTTTAGAGGAATGAAGGGGAGCTGGTAGGAGTTGCAGGCATGCAGGTCTTTGGAGGATACAAAGTTGTTGAAGGAATATACAGTTCCTTTGTTTTAAGATGAGTTGTACATGACATCTTCAGGCTTGTTTCTTCGTCTCAGGAACTGTGTTGCTTATCTGAATAGTGGGCTGAAAGTTGGCATTACTTTGTCTAGTTATCGGTCAAGAATAGCCTGGGAACACAAACTGAAAATCCTTGTGAGTGCTGGTCAGAAAGAAGTGTTACAATTTTTTTTATGTGTCAGCGTTCCTAAGGGAAAAATGGGTTTTAGTATTAAGAAGCTAGGTAACAATTTTTCCACAGCTATTAATATAACAACTCCGAATGTGTAGATACTTGCCTCAGAATATATATGAAGAAAAAATGGAAAGACTGAAAGCAGAAACAATCAAATACACAATTATCATAGCAAGAGATGTCTCTCAGGAACTAGTAAAACAAATCCATAAAAAAATTAGTTAAGATATAGAAGTTCTGAATGACACAGTATCAAATTTCCCTTTTTGACTTACATGGAACAGTCACTGAAACACTGCGTAATATACATTCTTTCCAAGAGCTTATGAAATATATTCAGAATTGATAAATTCTGCACCATAAAGAAACACTCAACAAATTTCATTGAATTTGTGTCATGTAAGTATTCTCTATAGCTACAGTAAAATCAAGATAGAAACCAGTCAGAAAATGTTCATTAAGATTTTCCTAAATGTTTGGAAATTAAGCAATATCCTTGTAAATAACGTATGTGTCAGATAAACAAATGATCGTGAAAAGACAACATATCAAAGTAGTTGGATTCAGCTAAAGTTGTATTTAGAGGAAAATTTATGTAACTTTAAACGCATGTATTAGAAAAAGATAAAGGTTGAAAATCAATGATCTAGATTTCTGTCTTAAGTATAGCAAATTGAAACCAATGGAAGTTGAAGTATGATAGAAAAAGACACTAATAAGCCATATCAGAAATTAAAAGGGAAAGTAAAGACATTAGACAAATAAAAATTAGAAATCACCATCAACCTGACACCAGGAATCATTGTGAGAAAGAACAAGGAAGCCTATAGATGCCAGTGAGATGAAACCATGTTACCAAGACGCCCTTTAAGGAGGTTTCTGGGTCTTACCTCACTGTCCTTCTGAAGAGTAGCCACTGCTTTATTTAGGCCCAAGCCATGTAATATGTAACTATCACATGTATTATTTAAAAATATATTAATTAAAATTAAAAATTCAGTTCCTAAGTCGAACTGTCATGTTCCAAGTTCTCAGTGATGGCCTGTACTGAATGGTGCGGATTTAAGACACATCCATCATGGCAGAGAGTTCTGTTGGGCAGAGCTGCTTTTAGATGCTATTGCCATCCATTGAAATTGACTGAGGACAAAGTGAGTCAAGAGGGCATCCATTATTTGACATGCAGTCTATCACTTCCTGTCCCTATGGTCTTGTGTGACCCAGGCCTATACTATGAGACCACACATGCCCTGGTGCCCAGTGCCCAGAACTGAGGTTGGAGGTGCTTCCTGTCCATCCTCACAGACCTGAACACCTCCCACATACCTCATGTATACTCACTTCCGTGGCCCCCTGAAAAAGAGATCAGGTGAGTGTTGGTCCATCAGGTCTTCTGCAGGTGAAGTGACCAGAGAAGGCCACGGGACAACAATGGAGCAGAGGTGGGTGAGGATGCATGTTTCTGAGTGCTGAATGAGCAGAGAAACGTCAGAAATTAGTATAACAGAATATATTTATTGTCAGTAGATATGACTCAAATTAGGCTGCATCAAACCAGAAGTATCAGGGAGGTGCCCTGAAGAGAGGATAGCTAAAGTAGGTTATATAGTGGGGTCTGAGCAGGGTGGTCTCCTGAAGGTCACTGTAAATTCCTTCCATGTTGGGTTCTCAGGAGATGGAGTCAGAGCATGTGCAGGGCTTCAGGACCAGTGTCATGTATTGAATTGTGTCCCTCCCAAAATAGTGTATGTACTAATTTGACTTGGCTATGAGTCCCAATATGGTGCCATTCCTCCCATGTCTTGTGAATCCTGCCTCTGATATTGATGATGGAGAACGGGCTGCAGCTGTGTTAGTGAGACAGGACTCAAGCTACAAGCTTGTGGGATATAAGGGAGGCACGTGAGCAGAGGAAATTGGGATTCTTGTACCACCAAGAGAGCAGCATGATCGAGAGCAGGCACGTCCTTTGGACCTGAGGTTCCTGTCTCGAGATGCTCTTCTTGAATTTGGACTCAGCCCACCAGACTGTGATAATTTCTCTTGTTGAATGGACTTGTAATTACCAGACTGTGATAACTTCTCTTACTGAATGGACTTGGAACTCATAAATGAATTTGTGTCTTACTGGGCTGTGACAATAAAATTTCTCTTCATAAAGCCTTCCACTCGTGGTATTCTCTGTTAGAGCAGTACCAGGTGACTAAGACAACCAGTCAGCTGGAAAAACAGAGTGATGCCATATATCAAAAGATATCTTGAAATTTAATCGTCAAGGAATTGAATGACCTTGAGTTGACCTCTTTTTGCTAGTCCAGTACAGCCTGTTTAGGATTTAGAGGTATTCACATGAGGTGAGGCAGAGCTAGTCCTCTTCCTCAACCCCTAATCTCTCTTTCTCTTGTCCTGGGTATTCTCACTATCCACCCCAGGAAATTGGAAAGCCCTCTCCTTTATAGTTAAGCACAGTCAAGCTTCCATGCAGGACAGCGAGATGCAGGTTGGTCAGCAGAAGAAGGAGGCTCAGGAGGAGGAGATGGGATCCACTGTATGAGTTCCTTAGGTCTGTCATAATGACTTACCACAAACTGCGTGACTCAAAATAGCAGAATTATGTTCTTCCACTGTTGTGGGGGCCAGAGGTCTGAAATCAAAGTGTCAGCAGGGCTGTGCTCTGTCTGAATGCTCTAAAGTAGAATCCTTCCCTGCCTCTTCCAGTTTCCAGTGGTTGTCAGGAATCCTTGGTGTCTGTTCTAGTCAGCTAGGGCTTCTCTAACAGAATAACCACAGAGTGGATGGCTTTAACAAAGGAAGGTTTATTCTTACATAGTCCAGTAGGCTACAAGTCTATATTCAGGGTGTCCACTCCAGGGGAAGGCTTTCCCCAAGTCAGCTCTGGAGAAAAGCCTGGTATTGCATCAGTCTTTGTCCAGGGAGCATCTTGGCGCAGGAACCTCGGGTCTGAAGGACATGCTCTTCTCCCGGTGCTGCTTGCTTGATGGTGTGAGGTTCCCAATTCTCCGCCTGCTTCCCTTTCCTTTTATCTCTTGCAGGATGAAAAGATTAAGGGTGGGGCAAGCCACAATCCAGGGAAACTCCCTTTACAGTGGAGCAGGGAGGTGATCCTATGAGGGGATTTACAGCTTCATCCTAATCTTTAACATACAGCATAGGAAAACCACAAAAGGGAGAACAATCACAAGCTACTGGGAATCATGGCCCAGTCACGTGACTACACGTATTTTTGGGTGACACAATTCAATCCCTGACAGTGTCTCTTGGCTTATAAATGCATTATTACCTTATTCTGTCTCCATAGTCCAAAGAAAAGACAAGGCATTCTCCCTGTGTTTCTCTCTGCCAGTGTCTCTTTCTTCTTTTAAGGACCCCAGGCCTCTTTGATTATGCATATGGTTAACACACTTGGCTGCTAACTGAAAGGTTGGAGGTTTGAGTCTACTCTGAGATACCTTGAAGGAAAGGCCTGGTGATTTGCTTTCAAAAAATCAGCTATTACAAACACTGTGGAGCACAGTACTACTCTGACAAATATGGGCTCATCATGAGTCAGAACTGACTCAATGGCAATTGGTTTGGTTTTTGAATTTCTGATAAGGACACTAGGCATTGGACTAGGACCCATACTACTCTGGTATAACCTCATCTTACTCAATTACATCTGCAAAAACCCTGTGACCAAACACGGTCACATTTACGGACTCTTGGGATTAGGATTTCAATGTGTTTCTTTGGAGGACACAGTTCAACTCATAGTACACACATAGTCCTTTGCTGGTCCTTATTCTGAACTCCACTGAGGTGCTGATAAGGACATGGACTACAACCAAGGTCACAAGCAGACCTGGTTCTGACTCTGCTCCCAGAAATTCAAGCCTACCACGACTCCTATGAGTTCTTGGGACTGCCAGTCCTTGGTTAGACTACTGTAAGGGCGGTGGGCACAGACCCTCAACCCCAGGTCTTTACTAGGTCTGGGTAGGGTATGGGGGGCAGCTCTGGAGATGTGCAGCAAAAAAAGTGTTTGTGGGACACCCATGGGCCCAAAACATTTGGAAGAAGGATATTGAAACCACAGTAGGGAGTATGGCTCTTGCTCTGCCTTCTGTTAATAATGACTTCAATGGCAAAACAGGGGTTTTGGCAGGAGGAGCTGGATGGTGGTAAATAGTTCAGGCCCTCCCCCCCTCAGCAGGAAGTGTGGGATCTGAGCTGGGAAAAGTATCCCCAGTAGTAGCTGACAGGGACCCTGTCTGTGTGTCACCAGGTCTCCAGTCCTCAAGCAAGGGACAGCCATTCTCTGGCTGTATTATTGCTTCTCCAGACCCTCCTTGTTCTGGCACTCAGGTGTCTGAAGTGCACTGGATTCCACTAAGAGGAGACCCCACGATAGATGCTGGATTTAAGAGGCCATTACTATCCCCCAAATTTGTGTTTGCCTCAACTTGGCCCAGTAAACAAAGAAATCATAAGCATCTTCATAGGATGATATAGGTGCTTCTACCTCCCAAATAGGAGAGAAAGGGCATTACGAGCAGTCAGAGCTGGGACCCCAGCACTGTCAACAAGACCTCCACCCATAGTCTGGTGGCTGGCTGACCAGAGGGGCATGCAGGTACCCAGATGGCCTTCCTTTCTGGTCAGTGCCTTAACTCTCTGAGACCCTGAACTTGTGACCTCTTTGAAGCAGGTGGCATTCCACCAGTGGATCTGACTCTATTTTTCTTTCATGTTCTACAGTGCTGGGAGTAACTCCTGTCTCTCTTGTCTAGCCTTATCCTGTTGATTCCTGACTTCAGAAGTAGCTTCGCCAGCCCCTGATGGCCCCTTATTTTACCTGAGCTGACAGAGCCAAGGCTTTCCCCTTTCAGTGACCCCAGATGAAGATGGTGAAATTCAAGGAGGTCTCTTACCCTTCCAGGACTTGTGCAGGAGTGATGTGTGTGTCCATTAGACCATCTCCTGTTATACTTGTCATTCCTGTGGGACAGGAAGGATTATCCTGCTCTGTGGACACAGGGAAGGCAGTGATGCAACAAATATTCTTTAACTAATTAATTATTGTGAATTAAGTACAATTTTACAGTCTATATCATGTTGCCGTTAACACCCAGAACTTTACCTTCCTTCCACTCTAGCCGAACTGCCCACCCCATCCCACCCCACTCCCCCCACTTGACAGCACACCTCCCCTTTTGTTTGGAACTTCCAGTGACCTTTGACCAAGGTCTGGCCCTCCTTAATCAATCAACTCAACTCTAGTAAAATGTCCATTTGATAACCCCATGTACATGTTTAAACGTTTGTTCACATCTAGTAGCACTCTACACTTTCTATGGTCCAGGTCAGTCTTTGTCTGTATGCAGTTTGGGATTACAGAGTCCAGTGGCCATGCTCCCAGGGGGACTTCCATTCAGAAGGACCATCAGTCATGGCCCTTTAGTAGAGTTCTAGCTCTGCCCTCTTTTCCGTCACCTGTTGTGTCCAGAGCTCCATTCTGTATACTCCATCTGGGCCATCACTGGTGGTGATAGGGTACTACCTAGTTTTTCTGGCCCATAATGAAGCAGGCTATGGTTCATATGGCCCCCTTCCATCTGGTGGGCTCTTATTTTTCTCCTGTCCTCGATGGTCTCCATTTGCCTCTGGTCCAGGTGGACTGGGACCATTTGGTGTTATTTAGATGGCAGTTTGCAAGCTTTTAAGACCACAGTCGCCACCCACCCAGGTGGGTATGTGGAGTGATACCTTAAGAGAGGGAGAGAGAAAAGCCTTGGGTATATTGATTAGTCTGAATGTCCCATGAGAGCAGGGTCTCCCGATTCCAGACCCTGTTTCTCTGTTCTTCCAAAGATGTGGTCCACATTAAGTGTACAATTTGGTTTTGAAGATGAAGAGTTGTGGGTACCCCACTTCCGGTGCATGCTGACATATCCTATAACCATCCCTAATCCTAACCACTAATTTGTACAAAAAATCCCTCTCCCTCCCTGCCCTCACCCCCCACCCCCCTTAACCATCAGCTATTGATTTCTAGTCTGCTTAAATGGTTAGTGTGGCATCTAGGTTATTTCCTTCTTTTTGCTATTGCGGAGAGAGCTGCAATAAACACTGGCATGCAAGTATCTGTTTGAGTGATGTTCATTATTTCTTTGGGATATATTCCAAGCAGTGGGATTGCTGGATCATACGGTATTTCAATTTCTAGTTTTTTAAGAAAGCGCTAAATCAATTTCCACAGTGGTTGAACCATTTTACAGTCCCACCAACAGTGTAGAAGAGTTCCAACTTCTCCACATCCTCTCTGGTGTTTATTATTCTGTGTTTGGGGGATTATTGCCAGCTTTGTTGGAATGAGATGTTATCTCATTGTGGTTTTGATTTGAATTTCTCTGATGGCTAGCGATTGTGAACATTTCCTCATGTAGCTATTGGCAACCTGTATGTCTTCTTTGGTAAAGTGCCTGTTCATGTCATTTGTCCGTTTTTTAACTGAGTTGTTGGTCTTTTTCTTGTTGAGGTTTTCCAATATCTTGTAGATTAGAGAGATTAGGCAGCAATCAGAAGCATAGAGGGCAAATATTCATTCCTACTCTGTAGGTAGTCTTTTTACTCTTTTGGTAAAGGCTTTGGATGAGCATAAGTGTGTAATTTTTAGGAGTTCCAATAATCTGTATTCATTTCTGGTGACTGAAGGTTGGAGGTAGTTTTTGGTAGATTGTTGATACCATGAGTTAGTGCTTCCAGAGTCTTCCCAATTTTTCCTCCCAAGAATTTTGCTGTTTAAGCTTTTGTATTTAGGTCTTTGATCCATTTTGAATTAGTTTTTGTGCATGGTATGAGATAAGGGTCTTGTTTCTTTTTTTGTTTTGCAGATGGTTATCCAAGTATGCCAACACCATTTGTTGAAGAGACTGTCTTTACCCCAATTCTTTTTGCTGTTGTGCAGAGAGCTGATGAATGGATAAAGACTGTCTTTGGGCCTTTATAAAGAATTTGGGCCCCACAAAGAACTTGTTCATAGGTGGATGATTTTCGATTCTGTTCCATTGGGCTATGTGTGTGTTTTTATGCTGCTACCAGGCTGTCTTCACTACTGTGGCTGTGTAGTAGCTTTAAGATCAGGAAGGGTGAGACCTCCCACTTTGTTCCCCTTCTTTAGTAATAATGTACTTATCAGTGCCTTTCTTCCTTTCCATATGAAGTTGGTAATTTGTTTCTCCATCTCATTTAAAAAATGTCATTGGAAGATGAAGTGGAATTGCATTTATGTATAGACTGCTTTGGAAAGTATAGACATTTTCACAATGTTAAATCTTCCTATCCAGGAGCAAGGAAGTCTTCTCCACTTGTGTAAGTCATTTTTTGTTTCTTTCAGGAGGGACTTGTAGTTTTCTTTGCACAGGTCTTTTACATCTCTGGTTAGATTCATCCCCAGGTATTTCTCATCTTGGGATCTATAGTAAATGGTAATGATCTTGTGATTTCCTCTTTGGTTGTCTCTTGGTTGGTGTAAAGGAATCCCACTGATTTATGTATGTTTATCTTGTATCCTGATACCTTGCTGAAGACTTCTATTGGATCCAGTAGTTTTTTTGGTAGTTTTTAAGGGTTTTCAGTGTATAAGATCATGTCATTCGCAAATAACAATGCTTTGACTTCTTTGTCAGTTTGGATGCCCCTTATTTCTACAAATTTCTTTGGGGAAGCATGAGATACAAAGTCTGACAATTAAGTTCATGAATTTAATTGTTCTAAGTGCTACATACCTCATTTCTGAATGTCACTACAGTCACCTTCAAAATACTTCCATTGGGAAGCTATGCACTGACACCAATGCTTAGACCACCCTACAGAGAATTTTGAAACTTTTTCTGGAATGGCTATTGTGCATGATGGCATGGTAGCAAGTTCAAGAACTTAACTACACAGTTGTCTGTGAAGGCATTTGTAGCCAGTAAACACATAACTGTACTGGAACACTCTCTGTACTCACCCAGTCTGGCCCCCAATGGCTTTTTTCTTTACTTGAAGATAAAGGAAATACTGAAAGGAAGACATTTAGATGCCATTCAGAGTATAAGGGTAATATTATGACAGCTGTGATGGAAATCCCATAAAGAGTTACAAAATTGTTTTGAAGGGTAAACTAGGTGGTGGTGTCAGTGGATAGATTCCCAAGCGGTGTGCTTCAAAGGTGACCGTAGTGCTATTCAGCGATGAAGTATGTAGCACTTATTCTAGGACAAGTTCGTGAACTTATTTGTCAGATTTCATTTGCCCAAGGCCGAGTTCTAACTTGGTAGTTGTTAGGACTCTAGCTGGTGGATGCAGTCTCATTGTACCTTCATCTCTAGGCTTTCTCCTGCCCTAACAACATTGTGGGTGGCTATTTCTTTCTCTTTTGCAATGGTTGTTGTAATCAGTGCATCAGGAGCCATTATCATCTCTTAGGAACTGTGCTAAGTGATTTCTATGTATTTTGAGTTTGTTAAATTGTTCCCCCTCTGAATATCAGAGAATGGCTGAGAGGAGTGGGTTTAAGGAGTCCTACTTCCTGCTCAGTTAATGGCATCAGACAGCACAACCAGCCACAGTGCAGAGAAAGGATGGGGAGAATGGATCAGGGTGAGCTTGAGGATTCCTACATCTGGCTTAGTTAATAGCTTCAGACTCAAGCACCAGGCACTGTGCATAAGAGGAAGTGGGGAGAATTGGCCCATCTCATAGAAAAGATTCGCATCTGTACTTGGCAGGTTACATGCAAAGACTTAGCTTTCCACAATCTGGTGCTGTCTCTCATTGGTTCCAGAGATGCAAGTGGATTCTCTTAGCTACTTCTGCTGAGGAGAGTGGCTACCAACTTTCATGCTTGCTCCATTATGCAGTGACTACGGCTGTTTCCCAGCAGACCAGGTCTATGGGATTCTGTTTCCTGGTGCAACTCTACCATCTTGGCACTATCTCCCAGGCTTCACTTTTTCTTATTGTCCAAGAATTCCATTCTGCTTATATACTACATTCTATTCATCTGTTTGTCAGTTGATGGACATTTGGTTGTTTTCCATGTATTGACTGTGAATAATGCTGCTATTAACAACTGTATGTGTTTATACAGATCTACACCTTGGGCATATACCTTGGAATGAAACTGATTCTATGCTTATTTGAGGAACTGACAACTGTTTTCTATAGCTTTTGAACCATTTTACATTCCCACCAGCAATCTACACATTTTCAATTTTTCTGCATCCTTTTCAACACTTGTTATTTTTTGCCTTTTTGATGATAGACATCCTGGTAGGAGTGAAATGATACCTCATTATGGTTTTAATTTGTATTTCCCTGATGGCTAATGATCCTGAACATCTTTTCATCTGCTTATTGGATATTTGTGTATCTTCTTTGGAGAAGTATTTATTCAGATCTTTGCCCATATTTTAATTTGGTTATTTGTCTTTTAATTATTAAGACTATTTTTCACTCATTGAACTGCCTTGGAAACTTTCTTTAAAATCAGCTGACTATAGCTATCAGAGTTTATTTTGAAACTATCAAATAAACTCCAACAATATGTATGTAATCGTATATTAGGTCTATAGCTTATAGAAATTTGCTGTACATTTGCCTAAATATTTTTTCACTCTTTCATTTGTATCTTTTACATCTGTACATATGTAGACGTATATTTTTGTGTATGTCTTTTGTAAACACCATGATGTGTGTTAAAAAATAATTCAGTCTGTTTCAATATTTTCTTCTTATTATTTGTTTTATGCTAGACATCTTCTATGACACTTTGAAATACTTCTTTTTTATTGTGAATAAGTGAAAGTATACAATCCAAATTAATTTGTATGTCTGTCTGTCTGTAGCTCCTGCTCTCCTTGCCCTGTCACAGCAGACCTGCTTTTCATGCTCTACTTGTCACAGCCTCTTAACAAGCTCCTGTCCCCTCCTCTTCATGTTCTTCTCTCTCATTTAGAAAGACACCAGTAGGACAGCATCCTATAAATGCATAGAACTATAAAGTGTACACACCATATGGTAACATTGCATCCCCGAGTCCAGTCAATTTTTGTCCAGAGAGTTCACCTCAGTAGTGTTTTCAGGACAGCAGCAACAGGTCTAGGTGCCACACTCACAGGGGATCCCCTAGGCCATCAGACCACCAATTGTAATCTTTCAGTAGAGTTGTTGAGCTGCATCCCTCTTTTTCTCATGATACCACAGGGACTCAACATTGTGTGCCCCATCACGGCTGACTTTGGTGGTGGCCAGGCACCATCTGGTTCTTCTAATCGCATGTTGATACAGTCACCCATTCACACGGGTCCTTCTGTCTCCTGAACTCTCCTTTGCTTGTGTCTTTGTTGTTCTCAGTGATCTTATGTTCCAGATGAGTTGGGACAATTTGGTGTACCTCAGATGGTAGCTTGCTAGCTTTTAAGACCCCAGACACCTCTCACCAATATGGGATGCAGAAGATTCTCTTAGCAACTGGCTAGTTATGCCAGTTGGCCTTGATGTCCCCCGATAGCATGGTCCCCAGACCTTACCCCTGCTACTCTATCCTTGCAATAATAGGTTGAGATTAGAAGAGTTTATGGTGAAGTTTATGGTGAAGTCCTGTTAAGATGATCTACTTTCTACTGTGCACTGTCACTGCTTTCACCTAACCAAATTTCTATCAACTAACCTATGAGCGAGCCTCTCCCTCCCCCCACTCCCCACCTTTGTAGCCATCAAAGAGCCTTTTCTTTTGTAAATAAGTTTATTTTTAAGTCCTTGTAGCAGGGGACTCATACAACATTTGTCTTTAGCCACTGACTGATTTCACCCAGCATAATGTCTTCTAGTTGCAACAAGGTTATGAGATGCTTCCTAAAATCATTATTGTTCTTTGTCATTACCTAGTTTTCCATTGAGTATATGTACCATAGTTTGTTTATCCATTCATCTGCTGGTGGGCATCGAGGCTGATTCCATCTTTTTGCTATTGTGGACTGTGCAGGAATGAATATTTGTGTGCATGTATCTGTTCATGTGACAGTCTCTTTCGGTAGGATATACTCCAAGCAGTGGGGTTAGTGAATCAAATAGCATACCTATTTCCAGCCTTTTAAGGAAGCACCAAATTGCTTTCCAAAGAGGTTGTACCATTCTGCATTCCTACCAGCAGTGTAGGAGAGTTCCAATCTCTCCAGGACCTCTCCAGCACCTGTTTCTTTTTTTTTTTTTTTTGGATCATGACCAACCTTGTTGTGGTGAGATGGTGTCTCGTAGTTTTTGTTCAGATTTCCCTGAGCTGATAATCATGAGCATTTCCTCATGTGTCTTTTGGCTGCCTGGATGTCCTCTTTGGTGAAGTGTCTGTCCATATCCTTTACCCATCACTTAACTGGGCTTTTTACCTTTTTCTTGTTGACATTTTCAGTACGTTGTATATTATGGAGATCAGACGTCGGTCCAACCTGTAGTTATCAAATATATTTTTTTCCCATTCTGTAGGTGATCTTTTAACTCTTCAGAGAAAGTCTTTGGATGAGCAAAAGTGTTTGATTTTTAGTAGTTTCCATTTACCTATTTTCTCTTTTGTTGATGGTGCTTTGTCAGTTTTTGGAGTCTATCTAAGCTGTATATTAGAATTTCCATTGTTGACCCTATTTTTTCTTGCATGATTTTTAATCATTTTAGGTTTGCTATTTAGGTCTTTGATCCATTCTGAGTTAGTTTTGTGTAAGATGTGAGATACGGATGTCATTTCAGTTTTTTGCAGATAGATATCAAGTTTTGCCAACACTATTTGTTAAAGAAACGGTTTTTACCCCAGTTTACAATCTTAAGGCCTTTGTTGAATATCAACTGTTCATAAAAGGATGGTGACATCTCTGGGGTCTCAACTGTGTTCCATTGGTCCTCTTTTTGTACTGGTACCAGACTGTTTTGACTACCATGACAATGTGATTGTTTCCAAACTCAGGTAGTGTGTGGCCTCCCACTGTGTTCCTCTTCTTCAGTAGTGCTTTACTGTTCTGGGGTTTACTCCCTTCCAAACAAAGTTCGTGATTTGTTTCTCCATCTCTTTGAAAAAAGACACTGGAATGTGTATTGGGATTACATTGTATATGTAGATCGCTTTGGGGAAGACAGATATTTTCACAATGTTAAGTCTTCCTTTCCATGAGCAGGGTAGGTTTCTCCATTTATGTAAGTCTCTTTTGGTTTCTTGCAGTAAGGTTTTGACAGTTCTCTCTGTATAGTTCTCTTATTTCTCTAGTTAGATTTATTCCTAGATATTTTATCTTCCTAAGGGCTGTAGTAAATGGTATTGATTTGGTGATTTTCTTCTTTGATGATCTCTTTGGTAGTATAAGGGAATCCTACTGATTTACTTGTGTTTGTCTTATATCCTGATACTTTGCTAAACTCTTCTATTATTTCCAGTAGTTTACTTACGGATTCTTCAGGATTCTCTGTGTATACAATCACATTATCTGTAAATTGGGAAATTTTTACTTCTTCTTTGCTGATGTGGATGTCCTTGATTTCTTTGTATCATCTAATTGCTCTGGCTAGAATCTCTAGTACAACGGTGAATGGAAGCGGTGAGAGTGAGCATCCTTCTCTAGTTCCTGTTCTCAAGAGAAATTCTTTAAGTCTCTCTCCATTCAGGATGATGTAGGCTGTTGGTTTTGCATAGATGCCCGTTATTGCATTGAGGAGTTTCTCTTCTATTCCTATTCTGCTGTGAGTTTTTTAGCATGAATGGACATTGAACTTTGTCAAATGCCTTTTCTAAATCCGTTGACAAAATCAGGTGATTCTTATACTTTGTGTTATTTATACGGTTGATCATTGTTTTTCTGATGCCGAACCAACCTCGCATCCTTGGTACAAATCCAGCTTGGTCATGATGAACTATTTTTTTTTGCTATGTTGTTGAAGTCTATCAGCTAGGATTTTGTGGAAGATTTTTGCATCTAGGATCATGAGTGATATTGTTCTGTAATTTTCTTTTTTTACGGAATCTTTCCATGGCTTTGGTATCAGAGTTAGGCTGGCTTGATAGAATGAATTTGGGAGTATTCTATCCCTTCCTATGCTTTGAAATATCCTTAGTAGTATTTGAGTTAACTCCTGTCTAAAAGTTTGATAGAATTCTCTGGTGAAGTCATTTGGGCCAGGATATTTGTTAGTTGGAAGTTTCTCGATCAGTTTTTTAATCTCTTCCTTTGTGATGCATTTATTAGCTTGTTCTAATTCTTGTGATAAATTTGGTAGGTGATATGAGAGTATAAATTTGCCCATTTCCTCTAGGTTTTCAAATTTGTTAGAGTACAGTCATTCATAGTATTTTGTTATGAGTTTTTTAAAATTTCTGTTGGGTCTCTTGTGACATCTCACACCTCATTTCTTATTTGGGTTTTTTGTTTCCTATTTTCTTTTGTTTAGCCACTGGTTTATGAGTTTTGTTAATCTTTCCCAAGAATGTTAATATTTTCAATGGTTTTTCTATTCTCTAATTCATTTAATTCTGCTACAATCTTTATTATCTGTTTTCTTCTGGAATTCCTCTGTTACTCTCTTCCTGCTTGTTCAAGCTGTAGTGTTAATTCTTTGGTTTGGGTCTTTTCTTCATTCCATTTGTGTGCATTATAGAGTCTTCTGGTCTGTGTAAGAATAAACCGTCCTTTGTTAAAGCCATCCACTCTGTGATATTTCTGTTAGAACAGCACTAGCTGACTAAAACACCTAGCTTCAGGTAGAGCTATTCTCTCCAAATAGAAGGACATTTACACATGGTGCCACAAATTGAATACAGGCATGTGATAAAAAGACTGACTTATAAACATCTTAAATACTTGAATGCTTAAGAACAGACACCCTCTCATAATAACTATAACAAAAGTGTAATATATAGTCCTGTGCAAGTGTGCTTGGCTATTGTCTTAAGTATTTGACATATATTAACTCATTTAATCCACAAACTTCAAATCAAATGTTCATGATTTGCATTTGCTAAATTTGCTTCTCAAATTTAGCAAATTGAACATATGTTCTAGTCAGCTAGTACTGCTTAACAGAAATACCACAAAGTGGATGGCTTTAACAAACTAAAGTATATTCTTACACAGTCCCCTACCCAGTGCCACTGAGTCAGTTCTGGCTCATAGCAACCCTATAGGACAGAGTAGAACTGCCCCATAGAGTTTCTAAGGAGCACTCATCAGATTGAACTGCTGACTTTTAGGTTGGCAGCCATAGCACTTAATTAGTATGCCACCAGATTTCTCTTACACAGTCCAGTAGGTTACAAGTCTGCATTCAGGGTGTTCTCTTCAGGAAAACAACTTTCCCTCTGTCAGCTATGGAGGAAATCTCTTGTGTTGCATCAGTCTTTGTTCAGGGAGTGTCTTGGCAGAGGAACCTCAGGTCTGAAGGACACACTCTTCTCCTGGTGCTGCTTTCTTGATGGTGTGAGGTTCCCAACTCTCTGCTTGCTTCTCTTTCCTTTTACCTCTCATAGGATGAAGGGATAAAGGGTGGTACAAGCCACACTGCAGGGAACCTCCCCTGATGCTGGATCAGGGAGGGAACCTTAGGAAGGGATTTATAATCCCACTCTAATCTTTAATATACAGCATAGGAAAATGACACAATGGAGGACAGTCATAAATATTGAGAATCATGGCCCAGCCAAATTGCTACACACATTTTTAGGGGCCACAGTTCATGAATATCTTTCGATGATGCCATCATGGGAAACCTTTAAACCTAACCACACAGGAAACCCTGGTGGTGTAGAGGGTTAAGTGGTATATCTGTTAATATCAAAAAGTCGGCAGTTCAAATCCGCCATGTTCTCCTTGGAGACTCTATAGGGCATTTCTACTCTGACCTATAGGGTTGCTGTAAGTCAAATCTGACTTAACAGCAGTGGGTTTTTTTTATACATGGAAAGGAGACCTGGTTGCACAGTGGTTAAGAGCTATGGCTGCTAACCAAGACATCAGCAGTTTGAATCTACAAACCACTACTTGGAAACCCAGTGGTGCAGTTCTACTCTGTATTGAAGGGTCAGCATGTGTCAGAATCAACTCTGGCAACAGTTTTATACATGGAATTGAGGTTTAAGAGAGACACACAGTGCTACCTAATGTATAGGTAAATAAAGTAACCTTTCCTATATCCTTTAAGTCTTGTTTTTATTTTGCGATTTTATATTTATAAAATGATCCCTTTATAAGGCCGGAAACTACACAACCTATGGTTACAATGTGCATGGTACTCCCTTGAATCGATGACATGGTGGCCCGGCCTGTTATATTCAGTATAGGCCTCAGTGTTGACATTTCGGTTGACTGTGGTTACCAGATTGTAACTGCGCCATGAAATTTGCAGAAGTGAGTTGTAAAAATACTCATCAGGTAGATCATTGTTGGCACAGCTTGCTTGAGTTTTTGTACTCTCAGTGCTGCCCCCTTTAGCAGCAACCAGGCCAGTTCCCGGTGCCTTAGAAAATGTAAACCATAGGCACTATATTTCCAGTACATTATGCTGTTGCTGGAAGTTTTATTGGTTTTGATTGGATTTATCTGCTGCACTCCACAATTCATCAGTGAATGCAAACTTTTTAGTCCTTTGAAACAAAGGAGCAAATCTGGGCCAACAAAACCAACTACAAAGAACAGAATGGTGAATAGTTTCCTGGGTCTTCTAACTTTCTCCTTTCCTCACAATTTGCTTTCTTTGCTGTAAAGTAATACGTGTGTTCAGTAAGCTTCTCATTAGCCACTTCTTAGAGTGACAGACTTCTTGTTATGGGTGTGCGAATTGGGGTCTAGGAGAATTAAGACTAGAAATGATATAGCAGTTTAACTTGAAAGAAAAATCTTAAGAAAGGAACGAGAGTTGCAACATGTGTCCTAGTAGTATATTACTAGATGACTGATGGTGTCAGAGGATGTTCCCCTTAGTCAGTATTTCTCCTGTGTTGTTGTTAAAATGCAAGTGTTCAAGGTCAGGAACACAGGTTTGCAATTGACACAGATGCAGAAATGACAGAGATACAGCTGATGTAGTCATGGCAAGTTAACCAGTACAATGGCTGGAGACAGGACAACATTTGGCGGCCAGAGGGCAGCCAGGCAAGAAGGAAGGCAGTGGGCAGCAGCAAGCAAGCAAGTAGGCAACACCTCATGACCTTATATACTAGTTTTGCACAAAGGTGTCTGGCTGCCAGATGTGAGCCCTCAAGGCCAAGCTGGGCATAAACAGGGTATGTCAGGCTGCTGATTTACTCCCAACCAGAAGGCCTATACAGAGTTGGAAGACCTGAGAAATATAACCTTTCATGTTGTCCCTACAGGGATTTTCATAAATACCCTGTTGTACAGGCTGTACATTTACTCATTAACAGAGGCCTTGGTTGATTTGAAAATTCTCCAAGTGATTCCAGTGTCTGTCAACTATCATTTTAAAGAATGATGCTGAAAATGAAATCTGAAAACAGAATATAAATCAGTGAAGGAGGTTGGCAAGAGGTATTTCAGTTTGAATTTCCTAAAGTGCAGACCATGATGCTATCATTCAGGTGCAAACTGGATGATAGCCCAAGATGCAAGAGGATTGTCTAGGAGAATTAAGAAAGCAGAGAAGACAGCCAATCCAGGGTGAGTTACTGAGAAGGTTACCACCATGGCCAATTAGAGCTCAGGCTATTTAGTATAAAATCCAAGTTGGGGTTGACCCACTGTACCCCTCACTTCCGTCTATCACTGGCTAAGAGTTGCTCCAGGAGGTTTTCCCTGGAGGAACCACAAGAACTTGCATTGAATGTTTGGACCTGGACCCAACTCTCAAACGTATCTAAAGCCCCTTATCCCCTTACCAGAAACAGTAGCTTCTCAACAACCAAGTCACCTGTGCCCAGCTTCCTCAGCCATGAGGTGTGTGGCCCAGCACTTAAATTTGAATATTGATATAAGCAAATAAAGTTAAGAGGATAAAGCTGTAATTAAAGCTCTAGAAATTCTATTGACTTTCACAAAAGTTATTTTACTACTGTTCTGAAACCCCTAACCTCCCAAATCCCATTGCTGTTGATTCTGGCGCATGGGTACCCTATACAAAAGTCAAAATGCCCCATAGAGTTTCCAAAGCTGTAATCTTTATGGAAGCAGATTGCCACATCTTCCTCTCAGGGATTATCTGTTGTTAGGCGAGTTGAGTCAGTTCCAACTCATAGTAACCTGATGTATGACAGAATGAAACATGGCTTGGTCTTGTGCCCTTCGCATAATCATTGTTATGCTTGAGTCTATTGTTGCAGAAACTGTGTCAGTCCGACTCCTTGGTAGTCTTCCTCTTCTTCACTGATGCTCTGCTTTGGCAAGCGTGATGTTCTGCCGGGGACTGATCCATCCTGATAAAGTATTCAAAGTGTGTAAGGTGGAGTCTTGCTGTCCTTGTTTCTAATGAGCATTCTACGTGTACTTCTTTCAAGACAGAAGTGTTCGTTGTTTTGGCAGTCCATGGTTTATTCAATACTCTGCACCAACACCATAATCCAAAGACATTAATTCTTCTGTCTTCCTCATTTATTATCTAGCTTTTGTACACACGTGAGGCAATCAAAAACACCATGGCTTAGATTAGGCTCACCTTAGTCTTCACTTTTTAACACTTTAAGAAGGTCTTTGGCAGTAGATTTGCCCAGCGCAGTGAATATGTTGTTTGATTTCTTGATTGCTGCTTCCATGGGCATTGACTGTGGATCCAAGTAAAGTGAAATCCTTAACAATTTCCATCTTTTCTCCATTTGTTGTGATGTAGTTTATGAAGATTTCTGCTTCGTTTATGTGGAGGTATAATCTGTATTGAAGGCTGTCATCTTTGATCTTTCTCAGTAAGTGCTTCAAGTCCTCTTTGAGCAAGTAGAGTTGTGTCATCTACATATTGCAGATTGTTAATGAGTCTTACTCCAATCCTGATACTCATTTTTCTTCATATAGTCCACCTTCTTGTACTATTTGCTCAGCATACAGATTGAATAGGTATGGTGAAAAGATACACCCCTGACACAACTAACCAGGCAATATCCCCTTGTTCTGTTTGAACAACTGCCTTTTGATCTATGTACAGGTTGATTATAAGCACAATTAAGTGTTTGGGAATTCCTGTTTTTCTCATTGTTATCAATATTTGATTATGATTCATACAGTCAAATGCCTTTGCATAGCTAATAAAACGCAGATAAACATCTTTTTGGTATTCTCTGCTTTCAGCCAGGATCCATCTGATTTTGATATCCTATCCTCTTGTGATTTGGCTTGAATTTCTGGCAGTCCCTCTTGTATGCAGCTCCCACTGCTCTCCTTGCCTGGTGACAGCACACTCTTGTCTCTGCTCCACACATGTCTTATCCTCCCAACAATCTGCTATCCCCTGCTGTCCACTCATGCCCCTTCCTCCAGTAAGAGGAGAGCAGGACGACATTCTATAGATGCACAGAACCATAAAGTACACACACGATATGATCACCCTGTGTCTCCAAGTCCAATCCATTCCTATTACAACCACTTTTGAATGATCTTCAGCAAAGATTTATATGTGTGCGATATTAGTGATATTGTTCGACAACTTCCAAATTTGATTGGGTCATCTTTCTTACGGATCATTTCTTCCATTTGGTTGGCCAGGTAGCTTCTAAATTTCATGGCATAGTCAAGGAAGCACTTACAGTACTGTATCCATTTGTTAAAACATCTCAGTGGGTATTCTGTCAGTTCCTGGAACCTTGTTTTTCACCAATGCCTTCAGTGCAGCTTGAACTTCTTCATTCTACTGGTTTCTGATGACAGGCACCTCCTGGAATGTCTGAACATTGACCCATTCTTTTGGTATAGTGACTCAGTGTATTCCTTCTATCTTCTTTTAATGCTTCCTCATCATTTAATGTTTCTCCATAACCCATTGCTACTGAGTCAATTCCAACTCAACGCCACCCTATAAGACAGAGTAGATCTGCTCTATAGGGTTTCCAAGGAGTGCCTGGTGGATCTGAACTGCCAGTCTTTTGATTAGCATCGATATCTCTTAACCACTGCATTAGAGTCCTTCAATATTGTATCTTGATGCTTCAGTTTTTTTCTTTAGCTCTTTCAGCTTGAGAAATGCCAAGCATCTTCTTTCCTTTTGGGTTTCCAGCTCCGGGACTTTGCATATGTCATTACAATACTTTATTTTGTCTTCTCAAGCTGCTTCTAGAAATCTTTTGTTTAGCTCTCCTACTTCACGTCTCTTCCTTTAACTATTTGATATTCAAGAGCCAGGTTTTAAGGTCTCTGTGACATCCTTTTTTTTTCTTTCTTTCATGTTTTTTTAATTACCTGTTAAGCAGCTAGTAGGTTTAAATTGTTGACTTTTGATTAAGAGCTGAGTGCTTGACCACTGGGCAACCAGGATGATGACATAATTCATTTTTCTAAATTAATATTTTAATATTTTTGATGAAGGCTTATGTATCATTTAAGGTTTCCATTTAAAAATTTCTACACAAATTGTTCAGTGGCATTGACTATATTCTTAACATTCTCATTATTTTGTCCATTAATCAGTTTAAATGCACCCTTTACAATCTCATCACTGTTTTAAAGTATTTATTGACTGTTTGGTCTCATATAGGTGATTCTTCAAAGAAGCTCAGTATTTACAGGTGATAGTCACTATTTTTTTCAACCAAATTATTTTGCTATAAGGCAACTTCAGGGGTTAGTTTTAGTTCAAGGTTTGAAGAATATCTCAGGTTAATAGTCTAAGGAATTCTCCAGTCTCAGCAAGTTTAGTAAACCTGTTGTATTTTGTAGTTGTCTGTTTGTTTAAGAAATTAAGATTTTGTTACACATTCTCGTCTCATTTTGTTATGGTTTATCTAGCGTGGCCCTGATTGGAACTGTAGTAGAGGTAGCTGGTTATGACCTAGTTTTCTGGTCTTGGAGTTAGTGAGGCCATTGCTCTTGTAGACTATTTTTCTTGTAGACTAGTTTCTTGTTTGAGTTTTTGGTTTTCTTTGCTCCAAATGAGTAGAAACCAGTAGTTGTGTCTGAGATGACCACTTGCAAGCTTTTAAGACTCTGGATGATACTTACCAGACTAAGATGTAGAATTTAACTTTATGAACCCTGTTACACCAATTGATGGAGATGTACCATGAGACTATGGTACTAATCCTTCAAACCTAGAAAACCAATCCTGTGAGAGATTTGATTATGTCTAAGAAGTATCCATAACTATGTCTTCTTTTCCTTTATTATATAGATATATATGAATATATGTACATGAAGTCATATGCATGGATAAAAACAAAGCCCAGTACCATCGAGTTGGGTCTGACTCACAGAGACCCTAGAGGTCAGAGTAGAACTACCCCATGGAGTTTCCAAAGAGGACCTGGCAGATTTGAACTGCTGACCTTTTGGTATTATAGGTATATGCACACACACATATGTGTGCATATACCTGTAATACTCACATATTCATATATATAAATGTATGTATCTATATACATATGTATGTATCTGTGCACATATTTTTTTGGTTGTTTTTCCTGTTTCAAAGTTATGTATGTCATTGCAATTACCAGTAGGTCCTTTTCCTTTGTATACAGTTAAGTGACATCATTTACCTACATCAAGTTACGTGCACTTCATCCTTATTCAATGTTACCTTTCTCATCACCAAAAATAATATATGTCTACTATCTAGAGAGTGAATTCTGCTCTTTTTTCCCACCCCTGGCAACCACTAATGAACATTAGTTTCTGTATATTAATCTGTTTACGTGATTTCATAAAAGTGAGAACATACAATTTGGAGGGGTGTGATATTGACTTATTTTGCTCAACATTATGTCCTCCAAGTCCTCCTATGTTCCAAGATGTTTGGGGAATTCATTTCTCTTTACCTCTGAGACTCATGAGTTGGATCCAACTTGACGGCACTTGGCTGGCTTGGCTTAGCTCTGAGAAGTATTCCATTGTATGTATGTACCACGTGCATTTATCTACTGATGGCACTTGGTTTGTTTCCATCTTTTTCCTGTTGTGAATAGTGCTGTGATGAACACAGGTGTGCATGTGTCTGTTCACATCATTTCTGCAAGATCCAGGAGGTAGGTACTTAGGAATGGAATTGATGGATCATACGGCAGCCCTCTATCTAGTTTTTTGAGGAACTAACAGACTGTTTTCCATAACATGTATACCATTTTACATTCCCATCAGCAGTGGACCAGGTAGGTGATTTATATTTTTAAGATGAAAGATGTTCAAAACATTTTTATATCACGAACTGAGCTACTTGTTGAACATCTGCATGTCTGTCCTCATATCTTATTCTCTGATTCTGGTTCTGATTCTTCTGTCTCTCTCTTCTAAGAGCTTTTCTAGATGATCTGTCTAGTAATGAGAGTGGAGTGTTAAAGTCTCCCACTGTTATTGTGGAGTCATCTAACTCTCTTCTGAGTGTAGTCAGTGTTTCTTCGACGTATTTAGGTGCTCTGATATTAGGTGCATAAATATTTAATATCGTTAAGTCTTGCTTGTGTACTGAACCTTTCAGCAATAAATAGTGTCCATCTTTGTCCACGATGGTGGATTTGACATTAAAATTGATTTTGTCTGAGATTAGAATTGCCACCCCTGCTCTTCTTTGTTCATTGTTAGCTTGATATATATTCTTCCATCCTTTAATTTTCAGTTTGTTCCTGTCTTTAGGTCTCAAGTGAGTTTCTTGTAGACAACATATGGATGGGTCATGTCTTTTGATCCAAGATGACACTCGGTGTCTCTTTACTGGAGCATTCAGTCCATTCACATTCAATGTAATTATTGATAGGTATGTGTTCACTGCTGCCATTGTGATATGTTTATTTTCATGTTGATGTTTTCTCTGTTGTTTTTATTAGTCTGTTCTGGGACATTCTTTTTTTTGTGAGTTGGTTTTTCACCTTTTTCAGAGCTGGTTTTGTAGTTGTTGAGACTCCTGTGTTACATTTCTTGAAATGATATGATATATCTTTGTTGTGTTTTACAGCTGCCTCTATGATCTCCCTTAATAAACTACATATAAACCCAATTTTAATTACTACCAGTCTTGTCATCTTCCTCCCCATCTGGAAGGGCTATAACAACTGTAGTACATCCCTCTTTTTATTATGATGACACCATAGTTTTCATGATGATCACTGGATTGTTTCTTTCCGTATCAAAGCTGTGATTGGCTTTGGAGCCTTCCCTAAATGAGGAGAGTATTGAGTAGTGTGTCGTTCTAAAATATAAAGTTAGTGGTTTCATTTTTCTAAGCCAGAGCCAAGAACTTCTTTCAGTATTTCTTCTAAGAGCTTTTGATTACAATGGGACTTCTCAGTAATTCAGTATAATCATCCTATTTTAAGATCTTTAATCATCCTGCAAAATTCATTTTGCATACTGCTCACAGTTTCCAGAGTTTAAGAAACAGATGTCTTTCACAGGATTGTCTACCACAATCTTATAGAAATGGAAACGTTTGGGTCTGTTAGATATTTAAAAGACTCTTGAAAAGTCTGCTTGCTTTCTGTGCATCCTCACTGGGGAGAGTAATCTAGTACCTGAACTGTAGGATGTGTTCACGGAAAAGCCAGCTGCCCTGTGCTGGCCAGAGTGCCTCTGCAGTACCCGGTCCAGCTCTTCCTCTTATCCTTTTAAGTAGGTGAGGACAAATGTCAGTGGGACCACACTGATAGTGAGCAGCTGGGTGGTTGGTGGATACAAAGAAATTGTTAATTTAGGTCCCTCTGACTATGAGGTCTCTCATTCTATAATTCCAGAATTATTACCATGTTTATATTTGTCAGTTATTACTAGTCAGCAAATATCTATTTTTTATTGGTGTGCTGGTAGTTTCATTGGCTACTCAGTGGCTGAGTGGATTGAAATAGTCTGGATCTATCTAGCCAAATAAATACTTACAGAAAGAAAAACAAGAGAGTGGGAGAAGGTTCAGAGTCCCACCTCTTCTGATTGTTACCACACCCTCTGCTATAAAAGAAGTATAGTACAATAGTATAGTATTTTTCTGTATATTAAGATAAGAAGCCAGTAGAGTAGCAGCCCAAGACCTATGTTAATGTCAATAGCTTTTCTGTCACCAGCTTGATGTCACTGAAAAACATTCTGCCTATCTATCTGCGTATCGTCTAAAAGTGATCACATCCCTAGGAGCGTGCAAAAATAAGAAATTTTAAAAAAGCCTTGCAGACTACACAGAGGTAAACATAGTGCAACATGTAACATGAAGAAAGGTTTTATATGACTGGATGATGTGACAGAGTTACATAGTTTCAGAGGAAGAAAATCAGACATCATAGAGGTAGCTGTTTTCCTCTAGTCTCTGCAGACACATTCTAGGACATTCTAAGTAGAGCCAGGATTGGTCCTTTAGACCCACCTTTACCACCAACACCATCAGCGGACAGTGAGTCTTAGCTTAATTATTCTGAATGTACCCTCACACACCGCTTTCATTTCCTGCTATAGTTTTTTAAAGCCAGAGGAAAGCAAGTTTACATAGACAAGAGTAGTCTCATTTAAATAGTCATGTAATTGTCAGTGAATTCAGCAAATACCAATTCTTACCATAAACCCGCTGCTGCTTTGCTCACTACGGACCCAACAGAGAACAAGACAAGCTCTTGTGTGCAGGGCCCTCAAGGACTACAGTGCTAAAGTGGTAGGAGAGGACTTGCATGAGTGTCAAGATCCTGTAACTGATTAGACCCCAAGTGACCTGGTTTGGGTTTGGGAGACTGGGCTAGCAAGTCTGGTCTCCTGACAGGCAGCAAACCATGTGCACCTTCCCTCAAAGTGCTAGGAGGCAATCTTAGTGGTGGCAAATGTCAGAAAAGTTTTATTCAGCAAAAGTATATTCTGGAGAGGGAAAGCATCAGTCTCCATGAGAGGAAAAAGAGCCTGTATAGATTTTTGGGAGTCTTTTATTGGCAAAAGCATGGGGTGATGTCCCAGATGGGAGGGGGAGGTGGTGACATGGTTTTTGTGTCCTGGTTTGAGGCTCCATGTTAGCAGCTGCTTCATGGATCCCGTCACAGAGAGTATGCAGATGGGGTGGAAACAATAGTTAGGTGTCCTTCTAAGATAGTGGTGTGCACGTGTAGCCACATCCCAGTTGGCTGGAGAATTGTTGTATCTGTCTCACAAACTGACAGGAGAAAACTATTGTCTCTGTAACCACCATACTCAAGCGGTGATGCTCAGATTTCCAGCTAACCTTTCGTGAGGAAGCCCCAAAAGGGAGAGACTTTCACCCTTACCAATCTGAGGGTGTGTGTGTGACAGGCCTTGGGGGATTTTATGTTTCCCCCAAAATATGTACTGGAAATCCTAGCCTCTATGGCTTTGTTATAATCCCATTTAGGAATGGGACGTCTTTGTTATGTTAGTGAGATAGGATTAGTATAGGGTGTGCCTTGAATAAATCTCTTGAGGTATAAAAGAGATTAAACAAACCATTGAAGGAGCAGGGATAGGGGAAGAAAGATGTCAGCTACATGAAGATTACCCTGGAGCAGACGCTTAAAAGAGATGAAGACCTTCCTTCAGAGCTGAAAGAGAGAAAGTCTTCCCTCAGAGCGAGCGCTCTGAATTCAGACTTCTAGCCTCCTAAATTGTGAGAAAATAAATTTCCATTTGCTAAAGCCATCTGTTTATGCTATTTCAGTTATAGCAACACTAGATAACTAAGACCCAGGCCAAGGGGCCTGTCCACCTCTGAGGCCCATGAGAGCTCAGGAGAGCTAATGGCTCTAGCTGTCTCACCTTTCACTAAGGATAGCAGCATGCTTCAAGTTGGGTCAAAAAGTTGGAGAGAAAATCTTGCCTTCAAGGAGGCCCCACACTAGAAGGGAACTTTTCTCCCAAGTGACTGGCTCCTGGTAGTGGCTGTCGTACCTTTACCTAGCCTCAGCAAACGGTAGGTACCACTCTTTTTCCCCATATGACACATCTGGACAGACAGAACTAGAGAGACGATAGGGAGTGGTAAGGAGGGAACAGGAGAGAAGGAGACAGAAGGAGAGAGAAGTGAAAAAAGAGGGAGAGAATGAGTGATAATTTTTGTCTTTGTTAAAACTTTAAAAAAATCTTGAATAAAATTTCATTACTGCTAACCAATGGGTTACAGACCGTATGGAATACTTGACTGATATGGAAATTGCACATTGCACCTGCAAAAAGCCTTTAAACAACACTGAAAACTATGTCATTCATGAAAGCTACAAATTGCGAAAGGTGCTTTGAGCCCCAGACAGAGAAACTTAGGGTAACCAGACCTCTCATTAAGATCTACCCTGTGACTTTTAGAGCACAGGGTGTGAGTACAAACAGAAGGTGGTGGGATATGCTGAGACTTCTTTTACTCAGTCCCGGGGACATGTGGCCAAGATCATTCTGAAAGCAAGGGTTCCATTGACTCTAGCCTTTGATGTAGGAAGACTTGCCATCCACGGCACAAAAGCATCTGTCACCTTGTACCTAAATTAGAACTCACTGGCCTTATGGTTGTGCATCACTACCTACATATCCATTGCTGTCAGATTGATTCCAACTCATAGTGACCTTACAGCACAGTGACCTTACAGAACTGCTGCATAAGGTTTAATGAGAGTGGCTGGTAGATTTAAATTGCTGACGTTTTTGGTTAGCAGCCATAACTCTTAACCACTGTGCCACTAGAGCTCCTTACGTATCAATGGGGAGGTACAAAAGGACGCATACATTCACTTACTTGCTCATAATAACTTATGAACCCTGCCTTGTGCCAGGTGCTGTTTCTGGTGCTGAAGGCTTAGCAGTGACTAGGCAACATTGTTCTCGTGCTTCTGGGCGCACATCGGTTTTGCTGGTCTCAGCCAGGGTTTCTATGAGAGTCAAGAAACAGCCCAAAGGCTGTTCCTAAAGGGCTGACTGGACCTAGGGGCTTTTAGCCTCAAGCTTGCATTTCCTGATCTCAGCAGTAGGAGTGAGCCCCAAATTGTTCACTCTGACAGTGCTTAGTCCAAGACGGAAGAAGAACCTAGGCTTCTGGAGGTTAGTCCTTCAGGGAACTTGAATGCGTCTTTTCCCCTGTCTTTAAACTGGTAGTTCTCCAGCTTGAACAGGCATTGGAATCACCTGTGGGATTTGCTAAAACCCAGAGGGCTGGTCCCTACCCGCAGAGTTTCTGATTCAGTGGGTCTGAGTTGAGTTCAAGAATTTGAATTTTTAGTAAGTTCCTCAGTGGTGCTACTGCTGCTGTCTTGAGGATTGCAGTTGGAAAAGTCACACACTGTATCATGCAGGAAGTACACTATAACCCACAGCCAACAGAGTACAAGCCCACCATGCTTGACTAAAACTGCCATGTTATGCTCATTTTTAAAAATAGTTCTATTATTTCAAGTTAATAGTAGATACTATCAGGATGTGCATCAAGCAGTTAGCATGTCTTAAGGCCATTTATTTATACATTTATGCTCTATTATCTTAGGTTATATGTTACTGTTATTAGGATAGTGGATGTTTCAAGTTCATATTTTCTACTGGGCTCTATGTGATTTCAGAAAAGTTGCTTTTTGCTTATTTGTCTTGTGTCCAGCCACATGGATCCTATTCTGAAGGTCCCTGAAGATTTTCTTGGTTTTCAAGGCACATATGCATATTTATCAATAATGAAAGTTCTGCTTCTTTTTTCCAAGTCTTTGGAATAACATTGAGTACTAACAATACGAGGCATCTTTTGTTGTCCCCAGCTTTAATGGGAATGTCTTCAGTATTTGTGTGTTATTTTCAAATACTGTTGGAGCTCTGTTTACAAAGTAGTTAAGGTCGATGGCTGCTAATCAAGAGGCAGGTAATTCAAACCCACCAGCTGCGCCCTGGAAATCCTATGAAACAGTTCTACCGTCTTACGAAGTCATGATGGGTTGGAATTGACTTGACAGCAATGGGTATTAATGTTGAACCATTCTTAAATTTCCGGAACATGATACACTTGTCTTTTCAAATAGAGTAGAATTCAGTAAGTTATAATTTTATTTAAGAATTTTGCTTTTACATATACTGAGTACTCTCAAACTTCCCTAATGTTAAGAATCACTTGGAGTATATGCTAAATACATACATGTGTAGACACACATACACAGCACAGCTTACGTGTGTATATGCACACATGCTCACACACCTGCATGCACCATAGATTCATGCATGGGAATGCACATGCATGTACACTGTCAGTCATACATGCTCCTGGAAGCACCTCAATGACTTCAGTCTAAGATGCTGTATCTATTTATCTATCAACCTATCTGTGTATATATCTGTCTGTCTCACACACAGAGAATGTTTCATTTGTCATTTCACTGGTATTTTGAAAGGGACAGAAAGGATTCCTTCTATGTTAGGACTTTCGACAGCTCTAAATTACTCTTACTCTGACTTATTCGGTATTAAAACAAAAGGGATTATTTAATTGTTAAAATCACATGTGTTTGCCTATATCTGATGCAGAATTGTTTTATATACATTATAGAAAATATTAAGGATAACTGAAAATAAAATTAAGTTTGCATGAAATCTTCCACAAAAATATTATGACTTTTAGTATGTTACTATATTTAGTATTTAGTATTAGTTGGTAGTGCAGTAGTTGGCAGTTTGAACCCAGTAGCCACTCCTTGGACACCCTATGGGATTAATTCAACTCTGTCCTGTAGGGTCACTATGAGTTGGAATAAATTCAGTGCCAACAGGTTTGGTTTTTGGTTTTCCACGATTAGCAGTGTAACAGGGGTCCCTCTGTAAGTGCTGGTGGCCCTAAAAGTCTGAAGTTCCCAGCTCAGCTTATTCCTGGGAGCATTCTCGATGGGTCACAATACACCTTCCAGCATAATGCGAAACTGAAACCTAGGAAAAAGACATGTTTTTTCCCTTTTCATCTTGTCACACTGGTTTTTGTTGTTGTCATTTCTGTTTTAGCAAGTTATTTGCAACTTTTTGGTAGGAGCACTTCCACGGAACAGCAGTTTCACTGTCATGGAGACAAAATGTATAGATGTTTAGGGGCTTCTGGTGAACACCTCCACCCCAACTGTACCTTTCTCTTTGAAAAAGGGGCTTCTACCAACATACTTTCCTCCTACTTTCCTCTCTACTTGCCTTTTGTACTTTCATATTATGTGCTGGTAAAACATGGGAGTGTCCAATTCTTATTTGCCAGAATCAAGTGCGATCACTTACCACCAGGGACATTTGTCACTAACTGCAAATAGAGTGAGGGTCTGATTTCATTCTCCTCCTCAAATTTCAGCATGAATCCCCTTTGATGGGTTGCAACCCCTTATGGAATCTGAATCCAATTGGTGCTAACTCTATAGGTTCCTTTGGATATCTCCTTGGCATGAGGCTACTTTCTGTGTGAGAGTCCCCGGTAGACAGCTCACCTGGGTTGGAATACTCCTTTGGCAGAAGCATTTTTTTGTCCTTTCCAGTGGGATCTCTATGAATGGGGAAGTGGATTTGTGTGTGTTTCTTATGAGAAGTTAAACAATGGTTACGAGGAGAGAAATGCGCAGGCAATAAAGCCTTAAGAATAAACTAAGTTCATGGTATCTACCTGTGCAGGCTTGTGTGTGTGTGTTGTATCCATTATGTGCCCATGCATCAGAGACAAAGTAGGCAAGTGAACAGGGAGGAAAAAAGAAGTAAAGTTCACTGGAAGAAGTAAGTGTCAAAAATAGATTCGTCTATTTTAAGAGTAGTGTTGGATGTGACTCAGCAGACCAGCTGTATTTCCGAGGTACACAGAATTGAGCCAGGCTGTAGTTCAACACAACCTAGCAAGTGGTGGGGATTTCAGTATTTTTGCCCCAGATAGAATGAGGACATGGAATTCAAAGGCTGTTACTTTTTTCTCTGATTTGCTAACTTAACCATTTTTTTAGTAGTTAGGGTCACCACTTGGGACAGCAGGTGATGAGTGGAGCTCATCTTTCTAAGGCCCTTGCTTTCCTTCCGTCTGTTCTCTTACCCTCCTCGGCCTCTGCCTCCAATTCCTCCTTTCTGGTCACTCCCACACTCATGCCCTCTGCTTTCTGTAATGAAGCCCTTCCTCTGCTTCCTCTTCCCCTTGTCAAGACTTTCACCTAAACATAGGTTGTGGTATGGATCCATATATATGTTTACATGACTTAAGTTTAGTGGGCAGATCATTAACAATCTCTTCCTGTGGCCAGGAAGGCCCCATTAAAAATGGCTCTCACCATACCTCCACTTAGATACCCTGTGCTGACAGCAAGTGGAGGCCACCGTATCCGCTGTCCATGGAGTGGCGGCTGCTGGATCCATTTCCAGCTCTTTGAGTCTCTTTGGCTTTGTTGTATATGTTTAAGGCACAAATAAGTGTCTTAGGGAAAGATGGAAATTTTGATCATTATCTTGGAATTGTTTTTCCTTGTAGTCAGCTGGTTTGTAAGTGCTGTGCTCAAAATGTCTGGAGAAAGCACACATCTGGCAGTGTGACCACCTGGACATACAAGGGGTGACTGCCCACCTGTGCTTGGCCTAGATCTGCTTCCCACAAGGCCCAGAGACCTACCATAGCATGTGTTTTCATGAGTCTCTTCCTAAGCAGATTTGTTTTCATATTAAAATTTTAATTTAACTTTATCTGTTTTCAACCTGCCTTTACAAATCTCATCTCTTTCATCTTCTCTTTCACTAATCATGGCATGCCAAATAAACTGCAAGGCAGACCTCACTTTCCCACCTTGGATTTCATATCCTTTTTGGGAAGCTGTTCTAGGAGTATACACATACATGTACCTACAGATATACACATGTATACAACCTTTCCCTTTAATTTTCCAGATGAGAGCACTTTGGGACAGGACCTGTTACCTCAGTGAGGTTCTGAAAAAGACTCCCTGTGGGCCCTGGACACCAACCACTGTCTCTGTCGGGGACCCAGGGACTGGATCCCCATGAGGCTGTGGGGCCAGCAGGACAGTGGATCTTGAGGAAATGAGTGTGACCAGAAAGGCTGTGGAAATTTGTTTTTTGCCCAGTGGTCGGACCAGGTTCAGAACCGACAGCGAGGTTTGGTGCTTGCTGTCTGCCCTGCTCTTGTCCCTGCAGGGACACACGGTCTGTCCAACTGACAATCAGTCATGGACTTCCAATGTGAACAGGAGTCCAGTTTACCAAAAATCCTAGTCTGGGCCATGGGGACCCTCAAGCTAGTGGGAAGTGATGTCAGGGGTAGAGGCTTTCAGGACGTCATCTTGGCCATCTGAGGACAAGCAGTCGTTTGCAGCTCAGGGATATGACTGGGCAGGGATCAGGTGGGCTGTCCTGAGGATGGGGCCCAGCTCCGGTCTCTGCAGAGAGTGGTGCTACCCAGATTTCCACGTCCTGTCACAGGATCTCACCTCCACCTGGGTCCCCAGCCTGTCCTCTCAGTAATGAGGTGAGTGTCACAGCTGCCTGGCTCTGAGGACTTGGTGGGAGGGGTCTGTTGAATAGTGTCCCATAAACTTTCTAAGAAGAGAGGTCCTCTTTTATCTACTTGGTACTTTTAGACTTGTATGCATTTGCTGTCTCTCCAGAGGAGTCCAGGACAGATGACCCAGACCTCAGGACAGATGGCTAGTCCCTGAGGGTGCTGCACTGTGTGGAGACGAGTCATCAGTGTCCTTGTGCTCCCCTGCTTTCACCATCTATACATCTGGCTAGGGTGGGGCAAGGCTGTGGCCCAGCTCGGGGGGGGGGGGGGGGAAGTGCCCTCCAGCACCACTCCAGAGCCATCCCAGCGATGTCAGGCACGGTAGGCAGTCACTCCGGTGCTCCGGGAGTGTTGCAGCTCAGGGAGCAGCTGTTTTACCCTTCCCATCACCCTGGGAAGGGCCAAGTCTTCACTCCCTGCTGTTCTCTGTTACCAGAAACTTAGAAACAGGCAAAGGGAAGTTGGCATATCCTTTTAATGCCATTTTGGAGCATTGTTTACCAAGACACACCATGAATATTTTCTAGGGAAGGATACCTCTGACTTACTATTGATTCACGTCTGAACTATGTAGTTACCACTTGTGGTTTTTTTGCCCAAGAGAGGTGCAGATCTTTCTGTCTAAAAGAAAAGGTCTCCCCAGACATTATAGCCTTTTTTTTTTTTGCTCTGTAGGAAATCTGCTAGTCTTGTAACATCTAGGAATTTCTCCCCAGTATTATTTCTTCACTCCTGTCTTCATTACATAGTGCTACCATCAAGAAAATACGAGTGACTGGCTTTAATAAATAGAAATTCATTTTCTCACAGTTTAGGAGGCTAGAAGTACGAATTCAGGGTGTCAGTTCTAGGGAAAGTTTCTTTCTGTTTGTTCTGGGGGACAATATTTGTTTCTACTTCCCAAAGGTTCTTCCTGATGTCCCGGGAAGATCTCTTGTCATCTATCTTTCCCCTGTTTGTGCTTGCTTGCTCTTGTGCCTAATCTTCTTCTTTCATATTTCAAAGATGATTGGCTTAAAACACATCCTACAGTGATACCACCTCACTAATGTAACAAAATCCTATTTTCAAATGCAATTACTCCCACAGCTGTTTTGGGGCAATACAATTCAATCCCTAATAATATCGAGTCACCACTGTGCTGTAATTTTCCTTTGAGCCAACTATACCTCCCTGCCAGCTCTCTTTCCACTGGGTGGAATAAATCAGACACCTATTCTGTATAAGAGGAGCCAGCTTTCAATGTTTTGGAAATTTTGCTTTGGCCATTTCCATGTAAACTTCCCAGAGATCCCATCACCCCTGGGGGGCCAACTTGTTCCCAAGATTCCAGAAGAGCTGCCCTCTTGCTCTGCTGCATTGCACACCTGGCCCATTCAGTGAGAACTCAGAGATGGGCCTCCTTTGGGGCTGTCATTTGCGTTATAGCGGGAGATGACCAGTTGTACAAGTGATAAACTAAAATTAGTCAATAATTGCTTTTGGTGGATACCACACTTGACTTCTCATTTAGGGCTTAGAAACAGTGTCACTGACAATCAGTGGAGAATCAGAGTCAGGAGACCCAGAGAATGGTCCATTTGGAAAGAGGGTGGGGGCTCAGGCTGAGGGACTGCAACCTACCATCAGATGACAAAATTTTGGTTGTGAATTTACGATGCCTGAAGGCAATTAAATGAGCCACATGTCCTTGCAATATTTTTCTGAGTCCAGTTGTTCATTGTTTCTTATTTTTGATGATGTGTTTGCACTCCCACACTCAGATACTTTCTGGTGAATGGTTGGAGGAGGATCCCTAGCACCAATGGGCCTTATACTATCCTGGATAAGCTGGATTTTTGCTCTGTTCACTGGACTCCTGGGATCACTGTCACAAGTGTCGTGGATAGGAGCTTGGCCACTCAGGCGCAGCTGATGGAATTCCAAATCTGACAGTTCAAGACTGGGCCCTGTCCCCAAGATAACTTTACAAAATCTTGGAGCCCCCTTAAAAACAAGGTCTCATTGTGAATTGAGAACTGACGTTACTTTCGAATAAAAGTAGTACTATTGGTCTACCAACTTAAGCCACCTAGCAACCAGCACTTGCTGCTTAAGGTGTCTAGGAAACCAGTCTGGTATATAGAGCCATTCAGAACAAATTTATTGAAAATAGTCTTGAAAGGGTAGTGCAAGTACATGCTAAGATACTATTAGATATCATCACAGACTTTCTTTTTCCTGTTGGAAAATTTATCAACCTAGCATCTGCTCTACTGAAAAAGAACAGATTGCTGTCTTTGATCTACCAAAATGAACAAAAGCTAAAAACAAATTAATCAGCTTTTATAGGCAAAAAAGAACAATCAGAGAGATCTCAAACTAGCTAAAAGCTTTATCTTTTGGGCCAATACTGATCTACACATTGAGAAAAATCAGAATCAATACACAGTCTACAAACTTTAGCAAAATGTGTTAGCAGAATAGAACTGTCAGGTTATACTTCTAAGCACATAGGAGGAAAATCCAAACAAATGATATTTCACCAGGCTAACTCCAGGAAATAAAGAAGAATTCAGAAAAACACAAGTAATAGTAGCAATAAAGTAAGAAAGTCAGAACATGATAAAACTTATCATCGAATATAAATTATGTAGCTGGATTCTACGAACTTATACAGGACACTTCTGGATTTTATAAGAAAACTCAGGCTGTTAATAGGAGTGGCTGGGAAATATGTGAATAGACAAGGATATATTAAACAGCTGCTAACAAAAGAAACCAAGAGGGTAAATATTAATATCAGGCATAACAGAATTTAGAGAAAGAGTGTTATTTGGGGTAAAGAAAAATTCTTTCTCTGGAGAACATATTCTAAGACACCAACATGATACGAATAAAATAGCACTGAATGACAAATCCAAATACTATGAAAATGACAAAATCACCAGTAGAGTAAGAAACTGAGAACTCTCAGAAACTGACAGAAGAAATCAAAGATACAGATGTGGTGGGTAGATTAATGAAGCCATTTCATTTCGTAGCTACAGATACAGATTTGAGTATAACCTTGGGAACTGGTGAGGATACTGGCAGGTGGATTCTGGAGAGAACAGGAAGAGAGCACAGATACTTGTTTTGAAATGTTTTCCTATAAAGCAGGTCAGAAAATCCTGGAGAATTTGGAAAACAGGCTAAATGAACCTTATTTATAGACAAATTTCTGGGAAATTCTAGAACATCGACTAAATATTGTAATATTTAATTCACACGTAGGAAATATCTGAAGACAGAACATACCATTTATAATACAGAAACAACAAAAACCAACATGCAGAACATAGCCAGTAACAAACTCTGAAGTGAATTAAATGAGGGAAAATAGAATTTTTACTGACAGAACAAGTAGTTTGCCAAAGTGAAGGGACAGATCATTTCCTGGTAGTAAAGTTTAACATCAAAATGTAAGTGCTACAAAAGTACTGACAATGAGTGCACTGAAAGAGTTTATTTGGTCTCAGAAACATCGAAGAATTGGGCAGCATGGTTCTAGTAAAACTAGGAAGTTCTCCCCTGAATTAAGGCAAGCTCAAAGGTTACATACAAAACAAATCAAAACAGAGAAAGGAAAGGGAGCAAAGAAAATAATTTTAAAAATATTTTTTGAGAGTACAATCAAGTCAGGTGGAAAGTAGCATAAAAATCTAAACAAATTTATCTGAGTTAAAATATCTGAGCAAGCAAGCAAGTCAAAATGTGTGAGCCAGCAGAAAGGTTTGTATATGCTGGGGCCCCTTGTTCCAGCCATGGTGTCAACCCATGTCCTGGAGGGTCTGCCTCCTTTTCGTTGGCCCTCTACCTTGCCAAGCATGATCGCCTTCTCCAGTGCCTGATCCGTTGTGATAACATGTCCAAAGTTTGTAAGATAAAGTCTCACCACCCTCACTCCTAAGGAGAATTTTAACTGTGCTTCTTTCAGGATGGATTTGTTCATTCTTTTGGTAGTCCTTGGTAAACTAGATAGATAGACAAACAGATATATGACCTTGGAGGTCAGAAGAATGTAGCTCCCATGTAAAATGCCCACTGCTATTGAGTTGATTCACACAGAGCAACCCCACAGGACAGAGCAGAACTGCCCCAGAGGGTTTCCAAGACTATAATCTTTACAGAAGCAAACTACCACATCTTTCTCCTGAAGAATAGCTCATAGTTTTGAACTGTTGACTTTTCAACTGGTTGGCCGCTAAGTGCTTTAATCACTGCTCCACCAGGTCTTCCATATCATGTATATGTATGTATGTGTGTGTATATATAATATATATCACATATCCACCAGGCGCTCCTTGAATACTCTGGGGTCAGTTCTACTCTGGCCCCTAGGGTCGCCATGAGTCGGATCCGACTCGACGGCACTTGGCTTGGCTATATATCATTAAATCAAAAAACCAAATCTGTTGGCATTGAGTCGATTCTCACTCATAGACATCCTATAGTACAAAGCAGAACGGCCACCTAGAGTTTCCAAGGATCACCTGGTGGATTAAATCTGCTGACCTTTTGGTTATTAGCCTTAACACTTAGCCACTACACCATCACGTTTTCCATACACACACACACACACACACACACCTGCACACTCACATGCATATACACTGACATGTATACACATGCACGCATACACACACACACACACACACACGTATG
Source organism: Heterohyrax brucei (assembly GCA_028571685.1). NCBI lineage: Eukaryota > Metazoa > Chordata > Mammalia > Hyracoidea > Procaviidae > Heterohyrax > Heterohyrax brucei. The sequence continues at coordinate 25,457,382 of CM053156.1, forward strand.
CCTTATGCCCAGTATTTCTCCCTGATTATTGGGCTACATGGTTCTTGTCCTGTCAGCCCTGTGTTCTGGAACTCCATTAATAAGGCCTCTTGCCCTTTGGTTTATGCTGGAGGTTAGCCAGTGGATGGTATATGTCATGGGCTGAACTGTGTCCCCCCTAAGATATGTGTATGCATGTGGCTGGGCCGTGATTCTCTATATTCTGTGATTGCCCTCCATTTTGTGCTTTTGCTATGCTGTATATTAAAGGATTAGGGTGGGACTGTAAATCCCTTCATAGGATCACCTCCCTGCTCCACTGTAAAGGGAGTTTCCCTGGAGTATGGCTTGACCCACCCCTAATCCTTTCATCCTACAAGAGATAAAAGGAAAGAGAAGCAAGCAGAGAATTGGGAACCTCACACAACCAAGAAAGCAGCACCAGGAGAAGAGTGCACCCTTCAGATCTGAGGTTCCTGTGCCAAGACGCTCCTTGGATAAAACTGATGCAACGCAAGGACTTTCCTTCAGAGCTGACAGGGGCAAGCCTTCCCCTGGAGTGGACATCCTGAATTTGGACTTGTAGCCTACAGGACTGTGTAAGAATAAACTCTCCTTTGTTACAGCCATCCACTCCATGGTATTTCTGTTAGAGTGGCACCAGCTGATTCAAACAATATAGCTGGGATCTGAAGGTAACTAGAGGAGGAGCTGGTGTTTCCTCCTGGCTTCTGGGCCACAGTTGTGGGTAGTTGAATTCCTCTACCAGGGGCCATGTAGCCTCTCTTATAGCTAAAAGAATTCTCATGGTGTATAATAGGCAGAATAATAGCCTCCAAAAGAGGTCTGCGCTATAATCCCTGAAATTTATGAATGTTCTGTTACGTGGAAGGATGAATTAAGATTGCAGATGGAATTAAGGCTTCTTGCTAATCAGCTGACCTTGAGATGAGGAGATTATCCTGGGTCATCCAGGAGGGCCCAGTGTTATCACATGGGTCCTTAAAAGATGTCAGAGGGAGGCAGGACATTCAGAGCCAAAGTAAGTTATTGCTTGCTTTGAAGATGGAAGGGGCCATGAGCAAAGGAGTGTGGATGCCTCCAGAAGCTGAAAAAAGGTAAGGAAACAGATTCTTCCCTAGAGTTCCCAAGGGGGATGCAACCCTGTCGACAGTGAGACATTTCAGACTTCTGACCTCCAGAACTGTAAGATAATAAGTTTGTGTTGTTCTAAGCCTCTCAATTTGTTGTAACTGTTTACAGCTGCTGTGGGAAACGAACACTCTAGGCTTGGAGACCCCTTGTTCTCTCTTCCCTCTGGTTTTAGGGCAGCGACACCACCCCTTTGCTGACTTTGGATCCTTCACTCTCCATCACTGGCTTTTCATGGTAAATAGCCCTTCCCTCGAGTCCCCTCAGATTCCTTGCAGAACATAAAGAAACTGGAGTGAGACAGGCAACCAAACGTGACCGACACAGCTCCACATCCACAGCTGTTTCCATCTCAGTAGCAACTGTATTATTATCGTTATGAAATCAAAACCAGATGGAAAATTCCCTCTCCTCTCCTCATGTACTCAAAGGAACAAAGTGAGTTTGAAACATAGTTCGTATTATTTCTGTCATTGTCCCTCCAGCTGCTCCCTCTGCTGTTGAGTCAATTCTCACTCACAGTGACCCTGTAGGACAGAGTAGAACTACCCGACAGAGTGCCTGGTGGATTTGAACTGCTGACCTTTTGATTAGCTGCTATAACACTTGATCACTATGCCACCAGGGTGCATTTTCCTCACAAAATCAGTCGTTATTTTCTGTAGATTAAGGGGAATTAACAAAAATAAGTGTTTATCCCTCCCCTTCTGTGGGACTTGTTATGACCAGGTCCACTAGGGGACACTGACTTGGAGGTCGTCTATTCAGGTCCTCACACTTGTCTAGGTGATTTCTGTGAATCTCCTGGAAGCTGAGAGGCAACATAAGTGCCTGTACAGCCCACTCTGTGAACTAGGTGGCGGTGACAGCAGGCACCTCTCTTTGTGCCCTCACTGGCTGTGGCTCCCACTCCTTCTCAGAGTTGTTTTCTCCTCTTTCTCACAAGGCCTTCCACCCTGCTCTGTACTCAGATGTAGTCCGTGCATACCCCTGTGTCCTCATGCTGGGCCAGGATCCTTTCTGAGACAAACATGCGTGTACACACACCATGGTCCCCGCTCTTGGTCAGGCTGCTCCAGTGACTGTATCCCAGCTCTGCAACTGTACCTGGTGGGGACCAGCCTCAGGCCGTGGCTCAGCCTGAACCATGGGAGGACTGGAGCTCCAGAGCCACATGAAACAAAGGACTGAGGGAGCCAGGACAATGGGCCATGAACAGGAGATCTATGTGATCTAGTCTGCTTCCATGGTATGTGGCCAGATGTGGACAGTGGGAGTAGGAGGAAGTGAGGACCTCTCCCTATGATGTTCTACCATTACTGCAAAGAGGCAGTAAGTACCTGGTCAGCTGGTGACCAGTCTGAGCTAATAACTCCTTTCCAGTCATGACCATATTGAAAACAAGGAAAAAGACTCTCAAAGTCTTAGCTAAGCCATGGGAACCCCATAGGCCCACAGAAAGCGAGATGAGAGGCAGCAACTGGCTCTGAGGTGACTTCACTGGTAGCAGCATCTCTGAGCCCCCAGATGACAGACACTAAATGGTTAACATAGTGGCTACAGGTGTAGGGCCAGCTCAGAAGACATGAACTGTGTCCCAGCATTGCCAGTTTCTGGTTGGAAGGCCTTCACACACATGACTTAATTGTCAATCTGCTGTCCTACAGCTCAGGAGAAAATTTATCAACCTGTCTCAGAGGGCTTGTTGGGAGTCAGGGAGGGGGTAGAACGGAAGTACACAGTAAGCTTCAGTGTACGTCACAAGTGGGAGGGGGTAACATTGCCGATTTTGCTATGATATATTTGAGGACTTGCATTTTTTAATCTGTGATGAAGTCAGGCCAGGGCAATGGCCCTAGGAGCAGAGAGGGTGCGGGCAGAACTAGCTATTGAGAGAGGACAAAGGACTATCTGCAAAGTGCTGGCTACCATCTTTATCAGCTCTGTCAGCTCGTACATCAGTTCTGACCCACTAGGCTCTGTTTAGGTGAGGGGGAGTGACAGCCGAAGAGTTGTTAATGGGAGGAAAGCTTCACAGCCTGCATCAAAGGTAAGGAGAACCATGTTAAAAAAAAAAAAGGCCAATACAAATAGCAGAATTTTTTCCCACTCTTACACAAACTGATCAAGACAGGCCCTCTGAACTATCTTCCTAGAATTTCTACAGAAATTCCAAAGCTGTCTGAGCTACATGGCACAGAGAAAGTTACTTAAATAAGTCACTTAGTAACTCATTTCTCCCTTTCTTCTGAGGCCTCTGTGCTTCGCTCTAACCTCCCCAAAGCTCTCCACAATCTGTCTAAAGCTGTCCCTCCCAGAGGCTATTTCCTAGAGAGGTCTCTATGGGAGACTGTGACTAATGCTGGCAGCGTTTTGGCTTTCAGAGGAAAAGACGGAACAACAAATGAGATTGAGAAGGAAAATCTTCCATAGCCCACTCCCTTGTGGATCAGGTCTTGTTGGCACTTACTGCTGCCTACATTGTGCTCCAAGGACTGCAGTTAGGCAAGGCTCAGCATGGGGACAGACCCTGCGTTAAGACACCTGTCTGCAGCCCAGATTCAGGAAAGTTGCCAGCCTTTTTAGTTCTCAGCCATCTCCTGGGTCATGAGAGCAGACAGCATTGAGCGGCTTGCAATTCCTGCTGGAACAGCCTGACTGGGTGATTCACTTTGTACGGGTGCCCTCAAATGTTATTCTAGGATTGCTGAATCAGGAAAGGCCCTGGAGAAACATCCTTCATTCCATCACAAATGTCCCTGTGTCACGAAGTTCAGAGGCTAAAACCAAAGGATTTGGGGGACTGTCATCACTGATCTGCAGCCTGACATTAGTCTGCTTTGTGGCTGACTCTTGCTGTCACCATCTAGCACGTGGAAACCGTTGCCACTACCACGTCAAATTCCTCATATTTGCAAAGAAAATAGTCCTGGGTTCCCATTCTTTTCCCACTGGTAAAAAGAGGCCAAATGTGTAATTGCAGAAGAATGTCTGTGAGCTTCAGTAGGCACATGCACATGCTTGACCAGGCAGAGAGGAGCACAGTGCAGAGTGAAGAGCAAAGAAACAGCATCCTTGCCCTTCAGTGATTCTTTTCCTGAAAGTGGCCCTCAGATTCACGCTCCTGTTCACATGCATGGAAAGATGTGTCCTGCAGATATCTTGTGGTTTAGATAAACTCTGGGGACTTCTTGACTCCTCCTTGCCCTCTCCTCCAGTTTCTGATTTGTCCCTGGCCTGCTTTGAAGCTGAAACAATCAAGCTCTGTGTTAGCTCAGGAATAAAATGAACATAGAACAAACATTTTTTTATCTCTGGTGGGACAAGTTCTACAGTGAGCAAGTGGGAAGAGATAGAGATAAGGACTCACGCCCTGTCACCTTGCTGTGGGCTTTTGCTACCTGCCATTTAAAACCTGGAGAGCACGTGATTGAGAATCTCTGAGATCCTCAGCACCTTCATGTCTTCATACTTGGTTCTGTGCAACACCCACAAAGATGTTTTCACTACTAATGGAAAGAGGAAACACTGACAATATTCTAGATAGTGTTTGGTCTTAGTTCTGATTGAATTATGAATGTTTAAGGACAGTTAGGAAACCCGGGTAGTGTAGTGGTTTAGACCTGTGGCTTTGCTAACTAAAAGGTTGGCAGTCTGAATCCACCAGGTACTACTTGCAAACTGTGTGGGGCAGATCCACTCTGCTTTGCATTGTCACTGTGAACTGGAATCCATTTGACAGCAATGAGTTTTGTTTTGTTTTGTTTTAAGAACAATTATGAGTATCTTTCTTCCCTCATGTCTTCTCATCATCCCTAACCTATATTGTAAAGCTCACTTAAAGACTAGAATTCTAATTAAAGTGATGCAAACAACAGTCAACAATTCAAATCTATCACTCACTACTCAGAAACCCTATGCAGCAGTTCTACTCTGTCCCATGGGGTAGCTATGCATCAGAACCAACTTGACAGTACCTAACAACAACAGCAACAACAACAGACCACAGTCTTAGAGTGTTTAAGCTGTTCATCTCTAAAAACGGATCCAGAAGTGGTGAACTATATATAGATGTATATATTATTTCAGTTTACACGTCATTGCATTCTGTAGAGTGCTTGAAACAAAGGGGAAGAATTGTCTTTGATTGAAATGACCAATAGTACTTTTTTTTGTTATTTTTTAAAGAAATGGCCTCATGTCTTAACAGAAAAAATCACCACCACCGCCCTGCCACATCAAAAACCTAAGCGAATGAGGTTTTAAGGGAAAAGCATATCAGCACTGTCCAGGAAAGATGAAGCTATGGGTTAGTTTATTTATGTGTCTACATGATATGAATCTTATTGGTAATAATTTATTTTGAAAAGGATTTGAGTTACCTGAATCTTTCTCTGGAGAAAATGTCTCTTAGAAGGAAAACATCATTATTAAAAAGAGCATATGATGTACCTGAAGTATCTGAGAAACTAATTTTTAAAGTGTTAATAAATTTTTAAGGAAATTGATGAATATAAAATTAATGCAAAAAATCAACAATATTATTTTTTATAGCAGTTTTAGGTTTACAGAAAAATTGTGCTGAAAATACAGAAAGTCCTCACATGACCTCTCTCTTCCTGCACCTGTTTATATTAACATCTTGTATTCTTGTGCTACATTTGGTGAGATAATATTGATACATTGTTATTAACTGAAATACATAGTTTACATTAGGGACCACTCTGTTGCCTACCATTATCTCATCATACATTCCCTGCTCCCTACTCTTTGACTCCTTGGCAACCCATGACCTTTTCACTTCCTTTTACAGTTTTGCTTTTCCCACAATGTCGTATAGTTGGAATCCTTAAAGTGACATTCTTCACTTTCTAATATGTAAACAGATCTATTGAAGCAAAGCAGACTTGCCCGGTGCAATGCAATGTTTGACTTCTTGACTGCTGCTCTCATGGGTGTTGATTGTGGATCCAAGTAGAATGAAATTCTTGACAACTTCAACCATTTCTTCATTTATCATGATGTTGCTTATTGGTCCAGTTGTGAGGATTTGTTTTCTTTATATTGAGGTATAATCTATACTGAAGGCTGTAGTCTCTGATCTTCATCAGTAAGTGCTTCAAATTCTCTTTATAATCACCAAGTAAGGTTGTGTCATCTGCATATTGCAGGTTGTTAGTGAGTCTTCTTTCACTCCTCATGACATGTTCTTCCTCAAATAATCCAGCTTCTTGGATTATTTGCTCAGCACACTGAATAAGCATGGTGATAGAATGCAACCGTGACACACACCTTTCTTGACTTTAAACCACACAATGTCCCCTTGTTTTGTTCAAACAATAGGTTCTTCATGAGCACAATTAAGGGTTCTGTAATTTCCCTTTTTTGAAATGTTATCCATAGTTTATTAGGATCAAAACAGTCAAATGCCTTTGCATTGTAAATAAATATAGGTAAACAACTTTCTGTCATTCTCTGATTTCAGCCAGGATCCATGTGACATCAGCAATGGTGTCCCTTGTTTTACATCCTCTTCTGAATCTGTCTTGAATCTCTGGCAATTCCGTATTGATGTACTGAATGAATGATTGTCTGCAAATTTTACTTGTGTGTGATATTAGTCATATTCTTGGATAATTTCTCCATTCTGTTGGGTCACCTTTCTTTGGAATAGACATTAATATGAAGCTCTTCCAGTCAGTTGGTGAAGTAACTAGCAAATTTCTTGACATAGACAAGTGAACACTTTGAGCGTTACATCCATTTGTTGAAGCATCTCAGACAACAGTCTGTCAATTACTGCAGGCCTGTTTTTCACAGGTATCTTCAGTGTATCTTAAACTTCTTCCTTCAGTGCCATCAGTTTTTGATCATATGCTACCTCCTGAAATGATTGTCATCCAGCTCTTTTGAATACAGTGACTGTGTATTCCTTCTGTCTTCCTTTGATGCTTCTTGGGTGGTTCAATATTTTGCCCATAGAATTCTCCAATACTGCAGTTTGAAGCTTGAATTTTTCTTCAGTTCTTTCAGATTGAGAAATGCTGGGAAGGTTGTTTCCTTTGGTTTTCCATTCTAAGTCTTTGCACATGTCATTGTAACACTTTGTTTTCTCTAGCCATACTTTGAAATCTTCTGTTCATGTCTTTCACTTCATCATTTCTTCCTTTTGTTTTAGCTGCTCTAAATTTAAGAACAAGTTTCAGAGTCTCTTCTGACATCCGTTTTGTTTTTTTATTCTTTCTTGTCTTTTTAATGACCTCTTGCTTTCTTCATGTATGATGTCCTTGATGTCATTACACCTCTTGCCAAGTCTTCAGTTGTTAGTGCTCAGTGAGTCAAATTCTTTAGGTGATCTCTAAATTCTGGTGGAATAAACTCAAGGTCATATTTTAGTTTTCATGAACATGTTCTCATTTTTCTTCAGCGTTAACTTGTACCTGCATATTAGCAGTTGATATTTTGTTCTGCAGTCTTCACCTGGCCTTGTTCTGACTGATGATGTTGAGGTTTCTAATTCTTTTTCTACAAATATAATCAATTGGATTCTTGTGTATTCCATCTGGTGAGGTTCATGTGCATAGTTGTTTATGTTGTTGAAAAAAAATATTTTCGATGAAGAAGTCATTGGCCTTGCACCATTCTATCACGCTGACTCTGACATTATTTTTATCACCAATTCCATGGTCCCCCATTACCAATCCTTCTTTGTTTCCATCTTTTACATTCTAATCATCAGTGCATCTCAATTGCATGTTTGACCAGTGTTCAAACTACAGAAGTTGATAAAAAGCCTCTATGTTTTCATCTTGGGCTTTGGTAGCTAGTGTATAAATTTCAGTAAAAGTCATGTTAACTAGTCACCCTTCCTATCACTAGCAAGAGTGTATTTCAGGATAGATTCTGAAATGTTCATTTTAATGATGAAAACAATCCTTGATTTTTTCTATAACCCATAGCTTTTTGAGCAAAGAGTTGTTCAGTTTCCATGATTTCCATCAGCTAACCCTGGGATGTGGGTCAGTAGAGGCTGGAAGAGATTCCATTGGGCTGCACCACAGTTATTTTTTCAGGCAGTCTTATTTTAAAAAGCTAAAAGCTATCTGACAGCTTCCAAAATCAATCAGGTCATCAGGTGTGGCAAGGCCCTCCTTCTGGCTGGCAACAGAGGCTTCTTCAGCTGTCCACAGATGCTGTGATGTAGTTCAAAGTAAGGACAGACTACTGCCCTGTTGTCATCACTTGCAGGGCTCTAGCTATAAGGCTACACTGTGCTAAACACAGCTTTTCTGCTGGAAAAGCACTCCACAGGCTGGCAGTGCCTCCCAGCCTGGAAATTAGCCCCTGCTGTGGCCTGTGGTTGGGTAACTCCACCTCCTAGTTGAACAAGAGGGCGTCCTGGTCAAGCTGTCCCACCAGCTATGAAATAGCCAAATATATGGCAGAGATCCAAAAAGAGAGGGTGGAGGGGCTGTGGTGCTCTGAGTCTGGAGCCAGGCTCTCAAAATGTGGCTATTCTATCCACTGATCACATCAGCGCTGACACTCAGCATAGCAGCCAGTCAAGGCCATCCACCACCTGCCAGCCAACAAAAAGAAAAAAAGTTTAAAATGCCAGTTACCCTCAGTCTGAAGAAGCCAGTCATTCCACAAGAGCACGGGTCAGTGAAAGAGAAGAAGTTTCTTGCTCAGTGGTGTGTAGTCCAAACTGACAGCCCTATGCCATGTCCTAGGGCTCCCTAGAAGTCTGGAAGACTCCCATTCATTATCAATCCAGGCCTTAGTTTTCAGAGGGAATTAAGGAGACATATGTTTAATCTGCCATCTTGACTCTGCCCTGACTATTTTTTTCTTTCAGGACTTTGAGTTTTTTTTTTTTTTTTTTTTTTTAAGTAAAAGGAACATGGATATGTTTTCACTTCAGCTGGCTGAGTCCAATGCCCAGAATTTTGCAAGTCAAGGGGTATGGAACTGGGAGGAGAGCTTCTCCACTGAGAGCAGAAGCAGTGGCTCTCTGTAAGCCTAGGCTTCTGCAGGCTAGCAGCACCCCTGTCCAATACTCCTCCTGTTTTACAGTGTCAGAGATGCTGGGCTTACCTCACAAAGGGCTGAAGGTGTGACCACTCTGGGAAGTGGTGTCAGAGGGCAAAAGTGGCCCAGAGTACGGCCTGAGGTCCCAGATAGGGGCAGAGACAAGAAATGGGTCTGCTGAAGACAGAGTGAACTGAGGAGTGGAGTGGCCAAGAGTTTACTAAGGAAGAGATACGCCTGCAGACTGACAACCAACACAAGGGCCACACCCACCAGAACGTGATTCTAAGGTGAGTCTGCTGTGTAGATCTGTTACGTGAGAAATCACCTGGACGCTACAGTTCCCTTCAAGTATGCCCTGGACAAGTTACTTCATGGAGCTATGATGAGGCAGAAAGACTCACAGACCAAAGTTATGGGTCTTAGTCACACAGTTTATTAAGTCAGTTTGGAACATTGAGTGAAAGTGGGGTGGAATAGGTGAAAACACTTAAGACACAAGCATAAGTAAGGCAGAGTAGGGAGACCACGGTATCTGGCCAAGTCTGGTGTTCACACTTCCAAATCAGGATCTGTCTACTGTAGCAGCCTCCCCAGTGTCTCTGTGAGGACTATACTGGAGCAAAGCTGCCCACAGACCTGAGGTGTTTAGAGTTAGCAGCATGAATATGCTGTATGTCAGCCTGGCCACAGCTGTTCTTATCTCTAAGAGCCTTCTGCACAGCTGTGGATTTACTTTCATTTTTCCATCAGACAACATACAGACCAGAATGGTGTCACCATGAGTGGCTGAATTAAGACCTCTTAAGTCATACTCAACACATAAAGTCAACAAATAAACACTAGTGCTATTACCAATGGGAAGGGGAGAGGCATGGGGTACAGTGTTCTGTCTGTGCAAAAGCTCAGGATAATGGCTGAGGATTTCCATATATACTTTTGGAACACTTTGGGAGTATAGGTGAGTTCAGAGACCCATGTTCTCCAGTGGGAGCCTTGAGCTGCCGACCTTGTGCTGTTCTGTACATGTGTGTGCATGCATGTGTGTGTGTGAGTGTGTAGAGGTGTGAATCTACCCAGAAAGGAAAATACCAAGATGGGAAAACGGGCTGGACTGTGACTGTAGCTTTCTTACTTAGCTTCTTTTATTGGGAAGAAACAGAGAAGCCAAAAGAGACAGATTTACCAGCCTGTTACTCCTCCACCCCAGCAGCACTCCAAAAAGCTCTGGGGCAAACAGCTGTGCCCCAGCAGAGGCCCACCTCCAGCCCTGGCACTGGAAGGATAGCCATGGCCAGCCACTGCCAGATCCTGCTGTTTCTGGTGGCCCTTGTGCCCAGGAATGTCCAAGCCTGGGGCTCACCAAATGTGGTGAGGAAATTCCAAGACATCCCTGAGACCTATGTCTACGTGCAGCAGGCACTGTGGTATGCCATGAAGGAGTATAATAAAGCCAGCAAGGACCAGTACACCTTCAGTGTCATGGAAATCCTGGAGTCTCAAGAGCAGGTGGGTGTCACATCTGTCCCTGCCCTCACATTATGGCCTCCATCAGGGTGGGAACCCCATTGTCCATGGATGGTTATAGGAACATAGGAATGGAAAACACAGCTGAGAGAGGCCCACAACCAAAAAAGTTAGTTGTTAGTTTTATTTTATGAGTTTTTGAAGAAAATTATACTTAATCTGTTATTATTTTGAGATGAAGCCAAAATATAAAATATTCATTAAAATAAGATTAGTATAGTCACATGAAAAAGCACAGCTAAGAGTAAAGAAGACCGCTTGTAGGGGCTCTCATGGGCCAAATTTGGGACAATTTAAGCATCAGAAGGAGGACTGACAGGTCACACATAACCCAGGGAGCAAACAAGGAGACTGTGGTCTAGCAGACATGGAGAAAAAGGGCTGGTGCAGAGGTGACAGCAAAGTGCCTACCAATAGATGTGGAAAAAAGGATATAACAAAAAGCCTACCATTTACAAACGTGTGTTGTTGTTGTTGGGTGCTATCAAGTCAATTCCAACTCTTAGCAAGCCCGTGAGACAGAATAGAACTGCCCTACAGGGCTTTCTAAGGTATAATTTTTATGTAAGCAGATTGCTAAATCTTTCTCCTGCAGAGTTGTTGAGTGGGTTCAAACTACTAATCTTTCACTTGGCAGGTGAGTGCTTAACCACTTGTGGAACTTAGGCAAAGGTCATCAATGGCTGCTGCTATCCTTGACTGAGCCATTGTTGGCAAATAAACCACGGGGGTGATTGCTAATTGATTAAAAAAGGTGAAAGAATACCTTTACAGTTGAGGAACTCTGTAATCATTCCCTCAAGCAGTTCTCAGACTTACTGTCATGTGTCCCTGGTGTAATGGCCAAGGGACATGGCGTGTCCTGGATGTCTTCTTGCCTGAAATGCATCTCTGAATGCCGTCATGAAGAATACTTAAATAATCATGAAGAACACTTAAATAAATCCACGTGATGGGACCACTTAAAGTATCAGACAGGAGTAAAAAGCTGGCAAACCATTCTGAATTAGAGGAGATTTAAGCAATGTGACAAAACTAATTGCCCAGTTATAGGCCTAAGTGAAATCTTGGATTAAGAAAAAGCAACCGTGTAATGATCATCAGGACAGATGAGGACATGCAGACTCTTGCTGTGTGATAGAGAAAAGAGCATCGTACTCAGTTTAAATTCTGTGAGATACAACTGCACTGTGGTTGTATAGGATGCATTAGTTACAGAGCAAGAACCTCAGCTGACTTCTCATAGACAGTATGAGAATAAGCATACACACAGGTCATCCCAGGAGAACATGTGCTCAAAGCCCAGAGACAGGAAGCAGTAGGGTCCATCAGAGATACAGGAATTTGATCCATCAGCTGGGATTCTGATGAACCAGGAGGGGGTATGGAAGACATCTTCCTGATTCCCTCTTCTGGCTACTGCCTCCTCTCCATCTCCTTACTCAACCTTTTCAGTCTATCCACCAGGCCACCAGACTACCTGTCTCATTTCCCATTTTGTTACTACCTGGCCAGGAGATACCTCATGCATATATAGTATCTGTTCTTGGTGAAGTTCCCAACTTTTCCAGAATTATCCTTCTTCCTTGAACGTCTCTGTATTCTGTTTCCTTACTTATACAAACAGAAAAAAAGTTTCTGTTTCACAAGCAGGTATTTGATAATAAAGTAAACTTAATATCTATATATCTTTAAAAAATTTTTTGTTCTGCTTGCCAGTCTTTTTATGTATCTATTTTATATTACTTAGTTCACTGTATACTTTTCATTACAGGGAAGTATTTAAAAGCATCAAGTAGAAATAGGTTATTAAAGAGGCAACTGAGTTGTTTCTGACTCATAGCAAACCTCTAGGAGAGTAGGACTAAGGCATAGGATTTCCAAGGAGTGGCTGGTAGATTCCAGCTGCTGAACCTTTGGTCAGCAGCTGTGCCTTAGCCACTGCTGCACCAGCGCTCCTTGGTTGGAACACAGACATCATAAAATTCCTTGACATTCCAACTTTATACCATTGGAAAACAGATGGAAGAGACAAAAATGCACTTCTCCCTGAAACAAAAGTAAAACAAAATGAAAGAAAAACAACAGTTTTGGGTGATAGTTGGAAGTAAAATTCCTAATATACACACAGGTTCTACATGAAACAGCCATTTCTTATTAGCCCATGGCTTGGTGAACAAATATAGCCCATAAGCTAAGAATGGATTTTACATTTTTAAATGGTTAAAGGAATTAAAAGAAAGAACAGTATTTTGTGACACATGGAGATTATATAAAATTCATATTGCAGTGTTCGTAAATAAAGTTTTCTTGGAGGACAGCCCCATTCATTTCTACATGTTCTCTATGGCTGCTTAAACACTGTAACAGCAGATTTGAGTGATTTGGACAGAGACCACGTGACATATAAAGCATAAGTTGTTTATTTTCTGGCACTTTAAGAAAGGATTTACTGACACAGCTTGGTATCAGAGCATGAGGTTCTGAGCACAGTTTGAGCAATGAGAATGCTGGTGAAATAAACATCTACATAGCCTCCAGCCACAGCCAAAGCCAATGAATTATTAGGTACTACGAAGTTGGTTTTGACTTATAGCAACCCTATGTACAACAGAATGAAATACTACCCCGTCCTGAGCCATGCCCACAATAATTTTTATGCTTAAGCCCATTGTTGCAGCCGCTGTCAGTCCATCTGTTGAGGGTCTTCCTCTTTCTCAGTGAGCCTCTTCTTTACCAAACATGGTATCTTTCTCCAGGAATTGGTGCTTCCTGAACACATGTTCAAAGCATATGTAAGACTTAGTATTGCCATCCTCGATTCTAAGGAACACTCTGGTTGTACTTCTTCTGGGACCCTCACCACAACTAGAAGGGATCAGTTCTTCTTCTGTTTTCTTTATTCATTCTCCAGCTTTTACACGCACTTGATTCAATTAAAAATACCATGGCTTGGGTTAGTGGCACCTTATTCTTCAAGGTGACATCTTTACTTTTCAGTACTTCAGTGAGGACTTTTGCAGCAGATACTCCCAGTGTAACATCTTTTGATTTCTTGACAGCAGCTTCCATGGGTGGTGGTTGCAAAATTGTAAATAAAAATTGTAAAATGATAAGCCAACAAGTAGATAGTATTTATTTACATCAGCTCCCATTGATCTCCATATGCTAACTCACATCTCACAGAGGAGGAAATTGAAGCACAGAAAGGTGAAGTAACTTTCCCAGAGTCACACACTAAGGAAGAGAGTCTGATTTAAACCCAGGATGCCTTGCTCTGAGTCAGGATATAGTACTGCCTCTGTGTGACACAGACATGGTATAAAGTTGGAATGTCAAGGAATTTTATAATGCCTGTGGTAGACAAAAATCCAACCAGGAGAGAGGAGCTGGTGTCACAGGTCAAGAGAATCAGAGGATCCCACTTATGAAATGAGGGAGGAGCAGCCTCAGCCTCTCTAACTCCCATTTCTTGGTTGATTGGGTAAGTGATGAGTATGTCTTAGGTAGGTCTGTTTTTATTATAATTTTAACTTGGAAGTATTAATTTAGTATGCAGCAACTGTTATCAATTGGGAGCAGTTTTGCTACCCAGTGGACATTTAGCAATATCTGGAGACTTTTTATTATTACAACTGTTGTGGAGGTGGCAGAGGATGAAGAGAAGGGAGATGTTGACACGTTCTAGAGGGTTGAGGCCAACTATGCTGCTAAACATCTACAATGCAAAGGACAGCCTCCACAGCAGAATTATCTGGCACCAAATGTTAGTAGTACACAGGTTTAGAAAACCCTGTAGACAGTTATAAAACAGTTCAAGGAGCACGTATGGAAGTCACTGATTAAATAATGAGTCAACACTGATCCTCAGGCATTTGTAATCTCACTTGTCGTTCTGGAGACCACAGCTGTCTGGTTTTCCAGATGTTTTCATTTACTCACATATGTACCTGAACATTTAAAAACTGTATTTTTATATTCATATAATCACACTTTATATTCTATTCAGTGATATAATATTTTTGCTGTTTAAAAATATGCTTTGGAATCTGTTGTACTTTGAGCAAGGTGTTATTCTGTTTCCATGTATTTAACTATTTTTTCTTTCTGTTTCTGTTACTGATTTCTACTTTTTATTCAACATTGTTCTAGAGGTTCTAACCAGAAAAATCAGGCAAGATAAAGAAATAAAGGGCATCCAAGTTGGTAGGTAAGAAGAAAACTACTTCTATTTGTAGATAAGCTGTTATAGAAAGAAAATCCTAAAAAATCTGCAGGGGTAGGAGAGAACTACTGGAACTAATAGAACAGTTCAGCAAAGCATTAGGATATAAGGTAAACATACATGAATCAGCTGGATTCCTTTACACCAATAAAGAGGCTATCAAAGAGAATATCACTAAAGCAATATTTACAATAGCTGCCAAGAGGATATGCTTAGAAATCAACCTAACCAGAGGAGTAAAAGACCTATGCAAAGAAAATTTCTCCCTGCAAGAAACCAAGAGACCTATGTAAGTGGAGAAACCTACCTTGCTCATGGATAGGAAGACACAACATTGTGAAAATGTCTATTCTACCCCCAACATTCTATACATACAGTACAATTCCAATACAAATTCCAACAGCATTTGGAGAAATAAATCTCCAAATTCATTTGGAAAGGCAATAAGCCCTGGATAAGTGAATCATTACTGAAGAACAAAATGAGAGGCCTCATACTATCCGACTTTAGAAACTATGACACTGACAAAGTAGTCAAAACAGCCTGGTACTGGTATAAAAACAGATGCATAGACCAATGTAACAGAATTGATGATCTGCATATAACATTATCTACCTATGAGCAAGTGATATTTGACAAAGACCCAAAGCGTGTGAACTAGAGAAAAGATAGTCTCTTTGATAAATGGTGTTGGTATAACTAGATATCCATCTTTTAGAAAATGAAACAAGACTTGTACACTACATCATGCACAAAAAGTAACTTAAAATGGATCAAAGATGTAAATTTAAAACCTAACACAATAAAGACTATGGAAGAAAATATGTGAGAAGGCCAGGAGCCCTGATAAATGGCATACACAGAAAACAGCACGTTATTAACAACGTACAAACACCAAAAGATAAAATAGATAACTGGGAACTAAAAATCAAACACTGATGCTCATACAAACACTTCACCAAAAGAGTAAAAAGAATACCTAGAGTTTGGGGCAAAAATAATGGCAAACACAAATCTGACTGATATCTAATTTCTATAAATATACAAAGTACTGCAAAACTTCACAAGAAAAAGACAAATAACCCAGTTAAAAAATGGGCAAAGGGTATGAATAGGCACTTCATAAATGAGGACATTCAGATGGCTTAGCAGATATATGAGGAAACGCTCACAATCATTAGCCATTAGAGAAATCCAAATCAAAACAACAATGAGATGTCATTTCACCCCAACAAGGCTGGCATTAATCTAAAACACACAAAATAAATGTTGGAGAGGTTGTGGAGATTGTGGAGAGACTGGAACACTTCTACACTGCTGTGGGAACATAAAATAATACAACCACTTTCGAAATTGAAAAGCTAGAAATAGGTATACCATATGATTCAGCAATCCCACTTCTTGGAATATATCCTAGAGAAATAACAGCTGTCCCACAAATAGACACATGCACACCAATGTTTACTGCAGAGCTGTCCACAGTAGGAAGATGATTGAATCAACCTAGGTGGCCATCAACAAATGAATGGATGAAAAAACTGTGGTATACCCACACAATGGAATACTATGCAATGGTGAACAACAATGATGACCTTAGGAAACACTTCACAACATGGAGCAATTTGGAAGATCTTAAGTTGAGTGAAATTATTCAGTTGCAAAAGTGCAAATATTCTATGAGACCAGTGTTATAAGATCGCAAGGAAAGTTTCAAGCAGAGAAGAAAATAGTCTTTGATGGATACAAGGTTGGGAAGGGAAGGAGCACAGTAGAAGGGAGGTCATCACAGCAAGACTACACTAAAAGCTAAGCCAGCCAGCCAAGTGCCGTCGAGTTTCTTAAATATGACTCAATACTTCAAAGGACAGAGTAGCAGACACAGGTGTCTGTCTGGGGACCATGGTTCCAGGAGACATCTAGGTCAATTCGCATAACAATTTTTTTTAAAGAAAATGTTCTGATTCCACTTTGGTCAGACGCATCTGGGGTCTTCAAAGTTAGCAAGTGGCTATGTAAGTAGCATCAATCGGTTGCAAAGCATCTTGTGCAGACGAGAATGAAGGACATCGAAGATCTGTGGAAAATATGAGCCCAAGGGACAGAAAAGGCCATGTGATCCGGAGACTACATCAGTGTGAGACCAGAAGAACTAGGTGGTACCCAGCCTCCATCAGTGACTACCCTGGCAGGGAATGCAACATACAGTTCTGGATGTATGCTGGTGTGCAGAACTGGAACTCTATTAAAAGACTAGACTTGACAGTCTGATAGAATGAAGAGTCTCCTGAGTGTAATGCTGGAAGTGATCACTGGTCTACCCCAAGAAATATGGAAGACAGCTACTTGGCCAACTGACTGGAAACCAAAAAGTAAACCAGTTGCCCTTGATCCAATTCATCTATGCCTTTTCCGAAGAAAGACAATGCAACAGAATGCAGAAATCATTAAACAATGTCATTAATATCACAGGCAAGTAAAATTTTGTTGAAGATCAATCAAAAGTGGCTACAGCAGTATGTTTACAGGGAACTGTGAAAATGTCAAGCCAGATTCTGGAGAAAATGCGGAACCAGGGACATCATTACTGATGTCAGGTGAATCTTGGCTGAAAGCAGACAATATCAGAAAGATGTTTACGTATAGTTTTATTGACTATGCAAAGGCATTCAATTACGTGGATCCTAACAAATTTCGGTTAACATTGTCAAGAATGAAAATTCCAGAACTCTTAATTCTGCTTTTGAAAAACTTGTAGATGGATCAACAGATAGTTGTTCAAACAGAACAAGGGGATATTGTGTAGTTTAAGAACAGGAAAGAGATGTGTCAGGGTTGCATGCTTTCACCATATTTATTCAGTCTGTATGCTAAGCAAATAATCTGAGAGTTGGACTGTGTAAAGAAGAATGGGGCATCAGCACTGGTTGAAGACTCATTAACAACCTGTGATACGCAAATGATACAACTATGTTTGGTGCCTATAAACGGGACTTGAAGTATTTCCAGATGAAGATCCAAGACCACAACCTGCAGTACGGATTATACCTCAGAATAGAGAACACAAATACAACTGGACCAATACAAAAAGTCATGATAAACAGAGAAAAGATTGAAGTTGCTTAGGATTTCATTTTAGTTGGATCCAGAATCAACTCTCATGGAAGCAGTAGTCAAGAAATCAAAGGATGCGTTGTGTTGCACAAATCTGCTGTAAAAGACCTCTTGAAAGTATTCAAAAACAAAGATTTCTCCCTAAGGACTCAGGAGCTCCTGAGCAAACCATGGTGCTTTCAATGACCTCATATGCATCTGAAAGCTGGGCAGTGAATAAGAAAGACTGAAGAAGAATACATGTCTTTGAATTGTGTTGGTGAAGGATACTGAATATAGCAGACTGCCGTAAGAAGGAACAAGTCTGTCTTGGAAGAATTTACAGACAGAATGCTCCTTAGAAGCAAGGATGACCAGACTTCTCTCATACGCTTTGGACATGTTATCAGGAGGCATCACCTCCTGGAGAAAAATAACATGCTTGGTGCAGCAGAGTGTCAGTGAAAAAGAGAAGACCCTCAGTGAGGTAGACTGATATAGTGGCTGCAATAATGAGCTCAAGCACAAGAACAATCATGAGGACAGCATAGGAATGGGCAGTGTTTCATTCTGTTGTACATGAGCTTATTGTAAAGTCGGAACCAACTTATTGGCACCTAATAACAACACTCAAATTCCACTTTATTTCTACCACAAGCAAAGTTGTTATGAGCTTACATATGACCCTTACTGACCTGTAGGAGGAATTCTCTAATAGATATCCAGTAGTGAATATCATAATTCACTTTTCTCTTGCTATTGCTGCCAAATTAAAGCAAGTTTGTAACAGTGTGGAATTCAAGGAATATTTTATTTGCAGGTATGCCAGCAATCTGCAGGACAGCAAGCCCAAAACTGTCCCATTTGGGTTACATTTCTAGAGGTTTTTATAGCCAGAATTCAAAGAGATGGGTGTTTATCACAGAACAACAGTCAGGAGTCACTGATTTCATTACGTCATAAGGTTTCATTACATCTTATCAAACAGTGTAAATTACCCCAAATTTCATTATCTCTCTCTGAGGCCTTAAACAATTTTACTTCTTCAGAGACGGGGAAAAGAATATAGAGCTGCTAATCCAGAGTGTGGTAACTGAAGCAGAGGATAGACTGCAGCTTAATAACCTAAGTGACTTTTGTTAGATTCTTACATTTACCACCATTTCGCATTCCTACTTTTTAAATTTCATTTCTATGAAATAGGTTTTAAATGAAAATAACTTCTTTGATTTATATATTAATTCTAGGATCATGTCTTTGGTTATGAGTTGACTCTCTACAACATGAGGTACAGTAAGTCATGAGGCAGGGCATATATCGTATAAAACAACAAATAGTCCACAAACAATTATGATTGTGACTCCCATTATTAACACACATGGCCAACCTAAGTTGGGGAACTGTGAAAATGATTTCTCAAATTCTGACCCAAAGAAGTCTTTGTGCTGTTATGTGAACTGTTATGTTATCTGGACTCTGTAGCTTTCTCAGGTCCCTGGGTAAGGTGGGTAATGTTATCTGGCTCATTCCTCTTGGCAGGTTCTAAAGAAAAGCTTTAGTCTCCAGGTTAGTTTTAGTCAGCCTGAGAAATTAGACAAGGATTTTTTAAATCAATATTTTACAATTATTAGCTCTTTCATTTTCCATTGTCAGTGTCATAACATCTCATATCTATCAGATTAGTTTATCATGAAAGTAACTGTCCTGGTCTTTAGCATGTTTTTTAATACATTTTATCTACTTTAACTCCCGTAAGAGATTTCATACTCAAAATTTTTACAGGAACGTGAGTGGAGGTCTCTTCTTTTGTATCTGCTTCATGCTGAGTAAAGGTATAGGCCTGCCTATCTAAGTAGAAATCCATCCTTGATGGTGTTAATTATTTATAATGGCCAGGATGATAAATATTGTGTATCAGTAAGACACATAAAACATTATTTTAATTGGAAGTGTTGCAGTCTGAAAGATACAAGTCTTTTTGGAAACCCAGACTGGAGTTACCTAGTTTTTCATCCTCCTGTCTCCTTTTTCTACTTCCTCTTTACCTTCTCTTCACTTTCTTAGTCATTCTTCCTTTCTCCTCTTTTCCCTCATCTTTGTCCCTTCTCTATTCTCCTTTTTTTCTTCTTTCTTCCATTTTTCTCCCACATGGCAATGTCTCAGACTTTTGAGAGAACCTGACAGAGAATGTTTGGTATATGTCTCAACAACTGTGACCCAATGAAACACAAAAGGAAACTTTTCACCTTGGATTTTTAGTCCAAGCCAGTAATTATATAGTCCTGGTTGGAGAGTAGGCCCATTTAAGGTAGAAAAACTGGCTTTTTGTGTCTAAGACAAATTTACTCTCTTTACCTTCCACTTCAAGTGAAATCCTTGGTTTCCCCATGGAGATGTGGATGGTGTGGCCAAGAGCCAGGCAGGTCTCAGAGCTCTGACCATAGTCTGTCTCTTCAGACCCTGTTTCCAAGAGTCATTGTAGGAAGTCCTGTCCATCTAAGCCTGTGGGAAGTCAGCTAGGCATCCTGTTTTGGGGTGCCTAGGACATCCTACTTTTCTGGCCTCATTTTTTGACAGTACTTGTATTGATCAAGGTCAGTGCTCATCAACCAGTGTTCATCATCCAAGTCTTGATCTTGGGAGCCAACTAGGTTACCTCGAGGTCAGCACTGGAGGGGTATAGCCAACAATTTGGACCTTCTTTTTTATTTATATGTGTATATATTTCTGCCACCAAATCTCTTGTTATCACACAGCTTAAAGGCCTCCTCTACCAATTGGGAGAATGGGGTTTGAGGTTTTAATAGAGAACTATGAAAGTGTGTACATAAAGGATTTTTTAATTTCCCCTTGTATTTACAAATCAGAACACCCACATTAAAACAGCCAAACTTAGTTCTATCTAGATTATCATTTGACTTGAGTGGCTTTAGAAACCAACTTTCTTAAAGCTCTAAATTTAAAAGGATATTAACTCAATAGCATCAGGTTTCTTAGATCTCAAGAATCATGCAACAGTGAACTATGAAGTAGACTAGAAACACCAACAATATCAGACCAATTATCTGGTAGAACCAATGAAATTATAACCCTACAGTCTCTGAGCAAGGCATGAGGTGTTTTATAAGTAAGTTACACCAGTAATCATTGTTCCTGTGTCTCAGCAGCAACTGTATTTTATAAAACCTCAGATTCTGTGTTAATAAACCCATCAATTTAGCTTATATTTAGAAAGCAGCACCTCAAAACACTAGCAATATTTTTTAAGTAAGACCCGTATTATATTCATTTAGCTAGCCTTGTGTAATTGTTCTGTTTTACTTATCCTTGACCAGCAGCAGTTTGTGAGACTATCAGTTCTGCACAGAAACCTTGGATACCTCAAGCCATGGTCCTTTTCATAAGTCTAAAGTCTTTATTGAGATATTCTGGTCAAATGTTTTCATAAAATCAGCAAAGACTGTAGATGATGAAATTTAATAAGACCCAGACTGATAAAAATAAGCAAAACATAAAGGCAAAATAATGTTTAATCTGTTAGAAAACTTTGGACAATAATTTTAAATATAATCATTACCTATATTTTTAAAGAACTTCAGATACCACATATAATAATCTTGAGGCATAATATCACATAAGATATACCAAAATTATTAAGTCTCTACCTACATAGTATAAAAATAGTTTTACAGGCAAATAATTAGAACATCCCAGTGAAAGCACTGGCTTTGATAATGTCAGATTAAATAAAATACATCCATGACATCTCACTCTTTGTTCTCTAAAGCATTATTATTTTGTAACATGAAAAACATTTACCCCGTCACAGTGAAATTCTTAAAGTCGAAGTCCAAGGTCCAGAAATTTCTCTTTAGCTATAAAATCTAGAATACAAGTTATCTACTTCCAAGGAGTGCTTGGCAGACTCAGACTGTTGACCATCTGGTTAGCAGCTGCAGCATCCAACTACTGCATCAGAGTTTCTCCAGTCAGCAACTAAGAAAATAATAAAATCATGACTTGGTGCCATGCATTTGTTGGATAACATTAAGAAGAAATAACATACATAGATTTCTAGCCTAGCGTGATAGCAGATGCCCAGGGAAATGGGAAGTGTTATGCTTGTACCAATGTGTACCTTATGTTATGTGGAGTTTCTCTTGCAGGGGGCAAGCACTTTCCTCTTCCACCCCGCATACCACCTTACCCTGTTACAAGAGCCTTCCAGTGACAGACACACTTCAGCTCTTAAATGTCTGACTCATGCCCACAAATTATGTTATGAAGCTTATCCTTGGCCTTTGAATGGAACAGATAGGTACCCTCACCCTTCTGGGCTGGAGTTACTGGGGCAGTATAAGTAGTCAGGCTTCAGAATTCACCAGAGAGTGCCCTGGTCAGAATTCTTGACTTGCCATAGCAGCTCTCCTCTTTCTCACTGAAGGCTGTTAGAGACGTAGGAGAAAAGTGGAGGAGAGAAAAGTTGGCTCTTCTCTGGGAAGGAACCTACTGGAGGAGTCCCCAAAGTCCTGGCATGGTCACCAGAAATGCTGTTGACCTAAAGCAAGTTCTTTCTGCCTGTCTCTGTAGCCAAAATTTCAGAGATGGAGTGGGGTTCATGGAATATTTTATTTGCAGGTTTGCCAGCAATCTGGGGGACAGTGAGCCCCAAATTGTCCCATTTGGGTTACATTTCCAGTGTTTTTTATAGCCAAAATTCAAAGGGGTAGGTGTTTGTCACAGAACAATAGTCAGGAGTCATAAGGTTTCATTACATCTTATCATACAGTGTGAAATTACCCCAAATTGCATTATCTCTCTGAGGTCTTAATCAATTTTACTTCTTTGAGATACAGAGAAAAATGCAGAGCCACTAATCCTGTCTGAAGATGGCAACTGAAGCAGAGGATGGAATGCAGCTTAATAACCTAAATGACCTTTGTTAGATTCTTACATTTACCACCAGTATTCCTGTCTTTATTGCAGATGTTTTTGTATATGCTAGTGTTACCTGACAAAACTCCAGATTCTTGTTACCTGCCCCAAAAAGTCAGTCTCTGAGGCAGGTATCAGGATGCCAAGCCAAAGCCAAGTGCCGTCGAGTTGGATCCGACTCATGGCAATCAAAAAGAAGTTTATTACTACTGTGCACTACCAAATACAGGGAACAAGGAAGATTTTCTCCATCAAGATCCTGCTAGTTTTGTAGGCAAGGTCGAAGTATTCAAAGGTAGAAACCACATGTAAATGAGGGAACAATGTGGGCAGTTGTGGCATGTGGGTGGCTATCCTGTGAGTGGAAGTCACTGGGTAAAGGTTATCTGCTTCACAAGCTCACAAGCTATCACCTGCCATCTAGGAAACAAAGTAGTGTTAAACATCATCCGGCCGGCCATCTGAAAGAAGAATGCTCAAACACAAGTCACTTCCCTGTTTTCCTAATTCCTTTATCATTAGTTAAGATTTCAATTGTTAAAACAAAAGGAGCCATTGTACAGTTCACTGAATCTGTAGTGGTGTTTCTGAGGATCCCACCCTAGTGTTGCTGCCTGGGGCTTATGGAAAGTGGAGGTCATGTCTTTCCCTATGAATTGGGGTTAACCTCAAACAAACTCTCGTAGGCCTTCTATCTTAAGCACCCCTTATCCTGGGGCTTTTCAGCCTCTAGTTTCACTAGCTCATAGTACCTTATCCATTTTAGATTTTGAAAATAGCTTCCCCAAAGCACCTGTCTTTTAACTTTATCCATCCTATCCTTTGTTATTGATAAATCTTTAATCGGATATAATCATTCTTTTTTCATCATTGTTTATGTCCTGGTGCTTACAAAGATAATTTTCTACATTCATTTATACTATATTTATAGTTTTACTTCTGTACATTTAGACCTTAAGTACTTCTGAGTTTTCCTAATGGTAAGTTAGGAGCCCAGATTTATTTTTCTTCATATAATACTGACTCATTTTTCCCAATACCATCTGCTAAGTACTCCGTGCTTTCACTGTGAGTTAGTGTTCTCATTGTAATTAATTTGTTAATTGTCACATACAAGGCTGGTTATTACTTCTATGAGGAAGGCTCCCCCAAGCCCATTGTGTTAATTTTCTATTGCTGTATAACAAATTAATACACAATTCCCACTGTAAAGGCGTTCTACTTTTTAGCTGACAATTCTGTAAGTCAGGCGTCCAGTGTAGGTGGATTTTTCTACTCAGAGTATCTTAGGGCTGAATAGTATAGCAGGGTGATTCTGGGGCTGAGTTCCTCCCTTGTGGAGGCTAAATAAATAAATAAATAAAATTTTAAACCTGCTTTCAACTTCTTTCTTTTTAATGACAGAACTCAGTTACCTGTGGTTGAAGGACTATTATCTCTTACAACTAAAATCAGTTGGGGGCTAGTTACCTTATTTGTCATGTGGCCCCTCCTGTCTTCAAGCCAGTACCAACACACTGAATCCTTCTCATGCTTCAAATCTCTGACTTCGTTGTCTCTAATCTCATGAGTCACATCTAAAGAGCCAAGTGATTAAATCAGGACCACCCACTTAGTCTCTATCTCCCATGAAACAGCCTAATCATGGGAGGGTACTCTGTCATAGTCCCAGTCCCAAGGTGATACAGAGCATGAGCAATAGGGACAGAGATCTTAGGAGCCATTTTGGAATTCTGTCTGTCACACCCATTTGGTTCAATGCCAGAGCAGATCTTCTGGAATTTTCTAAAATGCTCATTACATTTTCTGAACTATCACTGATTCTTCTAGAGTCAGTTATTATATTCACTTGGTCATTCTTTTCAATGCTTTTTAATGTTTTCTGTCTCCCACTCATCTTTTTTTTTTGCTAATTTTCTAATGATAAAGTTCCGAAATTACCATTGTGCAATTCCATTGCCTTACGAGGCACTACTTGAGTGGAAAGAGCTGTGATTTCCATAGCTGAGTAAGATCTCCTAAAGGAGAGGAGTTTTGGAGGGTACACTTGGCCATCATGTAAAATAAGGTATAGATTGCTGAGATTACCAATAAATGGAGGACTTCAGTGAGACATGATATTCTCTATGAAGATTTCAGTTATAGCCAAAGCCAAGTGCCGTAGAGCTGGATCCGACTCATGGCAACCCCAGGGGCTAGAGTACAACTGGTCTTCAGAGTGTTCAAGGAGCCTTTTTCTTCCTTCCTTGTCAGGTGATTAGGTGTGAAGGTACTACTAGCTCTAATGTTTATTCTTCAAACTTCAAGATGGAAACCACTAATTTTCCCAGGAAAATACTTTCTCTGGTAGAAAGTTTTCTTGCTTTATTTGGGGGACACAGTGCCATTATATTAAAAATTAAATACCATGATAAGAATTTCATGGTCTTCTCCTGCTCTTTGAATCTGTTAATGTTGACCTTGAAGCACAAGGTTTATTCCACGTGTGTTAGCGGATGTGATAGTCTCGGTTCATTTCTTTATCCCATTTGAATTTCTCTGGTTTCTGTTCTCTACTATCTCATAATTTATTGCCTCCTAACAATATCTTGTTTTATGGTAGAAACACCAAGTTCTTTCTTGGCATCGTTCACATTGGCCAATATAAAAGAGACCAAGCTGGGAGAATAGGAAAGTCACCTTTATTTCACTGTACAAGGAAAAGGAGTCTGTCTAAGCTGCTGTTACCAAGATAGTTCCCCAAGAGGAGCAAACAAGTTACTTGTAAGGAGTTTAGAATTAGAGAGTTCATGCAAATTATGTTAGCTACAGTCTTAGTCATACTACACAGGCACAATGGGGTTTACATAAAATCTCCAACTGAAATTAGGATTCAAATGCAAAGGTAGGTGCGGGTGCAAGCCCAGCAAAGGGAACAGGAGTTGTAATGCAGCACTGTAGGGGAAGAAGCCTAGCAAAGAAAATAGGATTTTTAATGCAGTGCTGTGGGGGCTCTACCTCAATCCTAGAGCCTCAGTAGTGCAGTGGTTAAAAGCTCAGACTGCTAACCACAGGGCTGACAATTCATAACCACCTTTCTTTCCTTGGAACCCATATGGTGCAATTCTACTCTGTATTACAGAGTTGCTATGAGTTGAAATCAAACAGATGGCAACAAGTTTGAATTTTTTGCTTTTGGGATAACGTCCTTTCTTTATTTCAAGCTGTTTTATTTTCATATTTTACAATGTATTGCTCAAGTTTTTAGTGAGTTGGAGCCCAAGGATGATTTACATGAAGGTTCACTTTGCCACATTGCTATTTGCTCTGACTTTTGTTGCAATAAGACCAAGGACTTGGTGAGTCTCCTCTTGCAACATTAATCAAAAAGTAATTGAAGGGCAGTGTTTGGTTTCAAAGCTGTAGAAGACAGCCTGGCTTTTAAGAAACACAGAGAGACCCTCGTGCTTTGTATTTAAATGTTGTGCCTTCGATGCCTGTGCTTTAATCAAGTGCTTCTCAGAGTGGGTGCTGCCGCACATTCTTCCCCACCCCTTCGGGATCTACAGAGAAATAGTGGCAGAGGGAGGGTACTGGGGTCTTTAAAATGTCCTCCTGGTGGCTCTGGTGCTAGCTAGAAGTATGGCAATTAGTTCCTTAACTATGGGTGATTTCTTGTGCATGTACGGGAGAGAGAGAGGGAGGGAGGCGGGGAGGGAAGAAGAGAGGGAGAAAGAGAAAGAAGACAGATACCAAGGAAGAACCCCATCTACTCCAAAGCTGCTCCTAAGTAAACCACAGGCAAGAGAGCTAAGGAAGGGAAACAAGACTGCCCTACACAGTCAATGATATGTCTGTTTTTAGATACGACAGTTGATACTGTGTATTCTTGTGTGAGAGTCCTGGTGGGCAGTGGTTAAGAGCTCCAATGCTAACCGAAGGTTGGCAGCTTGAATCTACCAGCCACTAACTGGAAACTCGGTGAGGCAGTTCTGTTGTTGCTAGGTGCCTTCCAGTCATTTCTGACTATGGCAACCTCATGCACAACTAAACACAGCTCCCAGTCCCATGCTATCCTCATGACTGTTGCTACTGTGTTTGAGCTCTGCTGGCAGGAACTGTATCAATCCATCTTGTTGAGGGTCTTCTTCTTTTTCACTGACCCACTGTTTACCAAGCATGATGCCGTTCTTCAGGGACTGATCCAAGACTGAGGCAGTTCTACTTTGTCCTACAGGTTCACTGTGAGTTGATATCAACTTGACCACAAAGGGTTTTATTTATGATATCTAAATTTTAAATTATTTGTTGACAGATCACAGACAGTCTGGAGTACTATATTAAAGTCCAAATTGCCCGAACAATGTGCAAGAAGATATCAGGAGAAAGTGAAAACTGCTTATTTCAACAGGATCCTAAAATGCAAAAGGTAGACAACTGAGATTGTGTGCTTGGGGGGCATGAAGGTCCCAGTTAAGCTTTTGTGCCAGAAGAGAAACCCAATAGAATCAATCCTGCTTTTGACTCATGGTAACTCCATGTGTTTCAGAGTAGAATTTTGCTCCATGGGGTTTTCAGTGGTTGATTTTTTAGCGGTACATTGCTAGGTCTTTCTTCTGAGGCATCCGTGGGTATACTCAAACCCCCGACCTTCCAGTTAGCAGCTGAACGTGTTAACAGTCTGCACCACCAAGGGACTTTTTAAAACCACAGTCTGCACACATACAGGACTGTAAGTGGCCATGTTCTAAACACGGAATCCTGTTTCCATTTTCCATTGCTGATGCTACTCCTATCCTACCTTTCCCTCTACCTGGACACAGTGGCTTACAGCAGAAGCAAGTGATTATTACTCGCTATTCTACAATCTCGGCTGGGTTTGGCTGAGCAACTATTCTGTCCTATGTGGAGTCTGCTGGGTCAGTGATATTCCGGCCTTAGCTGGGATTGCTGAAATAGTTGGGGCTAGTTAGCTATCTTTCTTAACTCTGCTTAGGGCCTCTCCATGGGGCAAACTTTTAGGGTGACCCACTATCCTGGTTAGTCCAAGACTTGAGGTTTCCCAGGATGTGGAACTCTCTATGGTAAAGCCGGTAAAGTCCCATGCAAACTGGAATGAGTTTGTCACTGTATCCTTGGACTCTGCTCTCAGCCTTCCCCACCACAAACTTTTTTTTTGTGGTCTCTGGCCAATTTCTGATTCCTCACCTCAACTGTACAGGCCTTTCTGTCCCGTCTTTGTTAGGCTGCCTCTCATCTGGTAGGTCCTACTGGGTCCTCATGCACTGTTGGGGAGTTGGCATGGCTGGATAAATGACCAAGAGCTGGAGACAGGATTTTCTCAGGGTTCACCAGCCCCTGGGCTTCCATCTCTGCTCTCTTTGAACAGACAAGAGCTATGTTTATGGTAGTTTGGATGAAAGTGACAATGACTTGACCAAAATCTGCCTTAGTGAGTGAAGATGAGGATGTTTGTTACCATCAGGATCTTAGGTCAACAGCTCAGCACACAGAAATAGAAACTATTCTGTATTTTTAAAATTACAGGCTGATTACTCTTTTTGTGTCTTTTAGGTGGTTATATGCACCTTCATTGTTGCATCTAAACCCTGGAGATTTGAACTCAATATGCTGAAGAAAAAGTGTAGCGATGTCTAATTGTGGGTAGCACACTCTGCTATTCTCACTTGCATTTTAAAGAACCAAGACATTTAAGCAACACAGCCCAGTCATTTCCTTCTTGCTTTTCTTTCTTTCTTTTCTTTTCTTTGTGGCCAGTTTGATCTCTCGTGTGTTTTCAAGGGGGATGCTGAGAATGTGTGATACCTTTTACAGCAATGAACAGCTTCTTTCAATAGACTGATTCTGCTGGCAGGACCTTCTACTACTGACAAATGGAATGTATGCTCCCATTTACTCTCTGCATAGTGATGGGATGATTAAGCCCTTGATTGCTTTAAACTGGTGGGTGCTTTCTGCAAGGTTGCAAGCTTGGTTGCCTTGAGTGTGTTCCTCTTTAGTGCCTGGATTTTACAGAAAATTTCCTGCCCAGGACTCCTGGCCAGACATGGTCCAGTGGGTTAGGGACAGTTTTGATTTTAAATTCCAGATCTACCCAGTGACATGGGTCATTTGGAGCTTTGTGCTGTGTAGAGAAAATGGGAATGGTGGTATGAGGGGAGTAGACTGCATTTGTGCGTGTGTGTGGTGTGTGCACGTGTGCATCATGTATATGTGTATGCATGAGTGCATGTATCTGTATATGTGTGTGATATGTATATGTCTGTGTTGTATATGTGCGTAAGTGTAATCTATGTGTGTATATGAATGTATATGAATGTTAGAGTACATGTCTATGTGTATGCATGAATGTGTGTGTGATGAGACAGTGTGTGTGTGCATGAGTGTGTATGCATAGTGGGTGTTTTAGCTATCTAGGGCTGAGTGGCAAACCACTCCACCATGTAGTGTCTTAAATCAACAATGATCACATCTCTCACAGTTTTATGGGTCAGGACTTTGCGGGGCATGGCTGGAGCTGATAGTCATGTGAAAACTTGACTGGTTATGGAGAAATCACTTCCAAGGTAGTTTCCTACACGACTGGCAAGTTGGTTTTGGCTGTTGATGTGAGGTCTGTGTTCTTTTCCACATGGGCCTCTACAGGGCTGCTTAAGTACTTGATTTACTGCCAGACTTCCTCCAGGGCAAGTGTTCAAAGAACAAAGACGCAAGCCATAGTGCCTTTTGTGACCTGGCTTCAGAACTCACACACCAGCATTTTTTCTAGATCAGTCTTAATTCGGTGAGGAAGGAGATACGACAGTCGTGTGAAGTCCAGGAGATGAGGCCCGTTGGAGGCCATCTTGGAGCAGCTGACTGATATGACGTGTGTGTCTATCTATGTGTAGGTGTATGTACATGTGTATATCTGTATATGCGCTTGTGCATGTTTCTATGTCTATGTGCTATGTGACTGTGTGAGTGTGTATGTGTGTACAGTGGTATGCGTGTAGACATAAATGTAGGCTGAGGTGATGAAGAAGGATAACGTGACCAGAAAGGAGGCACGCTCCTGAGTCTGGATATGGCAACAACAAGACTGGTGTGCATGCAGAGGCTAGCAGTGAGACGTGAGCAGTAACACAATGGTCGGGTTCTGGCTTAGACTCCTGAGAGACGGTAAAGTTTGAGGCTATCTTGGCCAACAGCTTAACATTCCACAGTGGTTTTTCCTGACTGGGCCTTCTGCATGCATCTGAGATTCTGCCTGAGCCTTTCTGTCAGCCAGTGAGGAACACACTAGAAGTGAAGGAAAGTAGTACCCTGGGAGGGGGTCTCACCCATGGGCAGAATTTGGAGGATAAACACACCAACCTTTTTTTCCCCAGGAACAATGACACTGAGATGTGTTCTGTCCAGTGTCCGAAGTGTCCACAATAAGACTGTGTACACTGTTTATCTGCTTGGTACTACATGCTGCTCTTGTCCCAGTTCTACTTACCCATCGCTCTTCTGCTGTTTTCATGGGTCACTTTAAAGACACCTCTTGCCCAAGAATTTTTGCCTGAAAGTTTACTTCCCAAGGGCTACTGAGGGTTGAGTTCCAAAGAGAGGCTGTCAGGTACAATGTGCAGGGAAGCTGGAGGCCAGCATCAGGGCTGAACCTGTACCTACCTCCCTGAACTTGCCAGGTGCTATATCCTAGGGCAGACAGGTGCAGGAATACATCTTGGCCTTGTCGCACCTGGCTTCACCTCTTTGTGCATTCACAGAGCCCTAGGGACACAGCAGAGTATTTCTTCTCAAATACATCTGCCCCCCTTGGGTTGTAGCTGTGTATGCTGTTACATGCAGAGCCTGCACACCTCATTCCTCCCACTGCCTACACCCTTCCACCTCAAACCACAGTGGATGTGCAATTGTGTTTCCAAGTTTCTTGATAACCGAAGTGGGTCAGCCCCACTAGTCCCATGGGCAGCCTGTGAAGAAGGGCATTCGTTCCTGACCCCTGACAGCACCATTAAGTACCCGGAGAGACACAGATGGCTACACACCTGAATCTGTTTTATCATTTCATAGATGATAACACTTGTGGCCCTGACAAATTTTACAGCTCCACAGCAAACGTCATCTGAGGTCAGGAAACAGCCTAAAATAGCTAGTTTACTATCAACAGTGCACTAGTCAGTGTGTAAGACTTCAAAATAGCCTCTGACATTGCCTCAGAGTCATGATGAAGCCACAGGCCTGAGACCATTATGTTTACTGAGGTCAACAACCAGCAACCAAGATACTGGCCCCTGGGCACAGTGAACTACTTCTTGCCTCACTGACACTTTGGAGTATGTATTTGCCAGGAGATGACACATTCCTGTGCAGGCCTGGGAGAACTCGTAAGTGTGGATATCTGGGGCCCGATTCCCCTTCACTAGAGGCCTAGCTGCCCTGATTACCACACCCCTCCACCTCTTCCCTAGGGACTTGCTCTTCAGGGGACAAATGGATAAAAGAGAACTGGCTTTGCCATTACTTCATTCTCTATTCCGGGCTCACAAATGGTTATGAAAAAAGAGAAGGCAGCATCTAGAATGTGCCTTCCAAAGTAGAGAGTCTGCTTTCCTGGGCCTGAGACTTGCAGGGGAGCTAGGACAACAGTCCTACCAGTCTTCCTGAAAGAGTGAGGGTACTCTAATCCTGGGTCCCAAGTGGAGATTCAGAGAGTGAGAAGTGGCTGAGAGAATACAAGGAAAAGATCCTGGCAGTTGAGAGAGGTCCCCGTGTACATTTCAGGACATCCTTCCTGTTCCCTATAATCCCCCAGGCATGGGAGGGAGGTAAGGAGGAGAGGCCTTTCCACAAGGGCAGGTGCCCCAACATTAGACCAGCCCAGTGTCACTCATCCTCCAGGGTCCTACACTATGATCAGCACACCTCTGACTAAATGATGATGTTCTCTGAAGATGCACTGAGCAAGTAGTGTGCTGTGCCCAGGGGCCAGTGTTCTAGCTATTAGTCTTACTGAGAGAGAGATCTGCTCATAAAAAGTCAAAAGCCAGCTCTCTCTGCTGGGCTGACCCCTAAGAGACTGCCATCCCCACTCCTGGTGGGAGCTCCTGGAAATGACCCCTGAGCAGGATGGGATCCTTTTTGGAAAGCCCATGTTGGAATCAAGGTGGAGAAGGGGCCTGGCTCTAAGCTGCTTCCCACTGGTTGAACCACATTCAGGCAAGGCCAGAGGTGGGAACAGACAGGAAAGTGGCTGGGAAAGAGGAGAGAAATTTACTCAAAGCTGGGACAAACCATCACAGAAGGAGCTGTATTGGGCTCAGATTCTAAGGGGTCCAGATGGCAGCAGGAAGGGCCTGACCTGGCTCTCACCCCAGCCGAACCCTTACTTCACCTTCTGAAGACTTGCCTCGCTGGCTGTCTCATTGGAAGACAAGTTCCAGGAAGCTGGTCTCAGACATCCCCTTGGTTTAGTGCTCTGAAGCATATCCAGAACAAGGGCTGGGTACAGGGTTTCACTTGTGAGAAAATGCCAAGAAGCACTGCTATAACATGGGACTGAGAAGGAGGTTACCACAGGGCAGTGTTATTTATTGTACTGGGTGAACTGCGAATCATGTGGGACAGGATTCTGATTGCATCCCAAGGTAGGTGACAGGGACATTTACTCACATGATGCAGTCCATCCTCAGAACCTTACCTGTCCCACACCTGCATGCTGTACCTGCTCTGGCAAAGCAAGGGCCCTGGATGAGTAGCACAGGTGATATCAGCTGTAGATCATGTGTGCAGAGTGTTGAGGGGTGATGAGTTTCAGGTTAGGTTTTGATAACTCTGACCACTGTTCCCTGTCCCATTCCCCACACTAGTAAACGCAAAGCTACTTCAGATGCTGATGTTTAATGATCTAGGAAACTTCAGAAGTGGGATGTTACTGCAGAATCCAAGGCCCTGATGGAGGCCCAGATCTTTGGGATCCAGGGGAGGAGCAGCCATGAGGAGCTGCTTGCCGAGAGTCGGTAAGATCCTAGGAATAGCAGCGACAGCTCTGTGGTGAGGTCAGGACCCCGGGCCACCCTCCTCACAGGTGCTGTTCAGGGGGCCGAACTTGGTTCTCCAGGGCTCGGCGCTGACAGTGAAGAAGCAGGGTAGGGTCTGTGGGGACATTACAAAGGGACCAGGGTGGAAGAGGCTTTGAGAGCTGTAGTTGAGCTCTGAACAGAAGACACGTCTCTGCATCCATCTGCAACATGGCTAAGCTAGAGGCCAGCACCTCAGGGGTGTAGGCCTGGCCCTTTGATGAGGCTCCCAGAATTCTGAGATGGCCTGCCCTCAACATGACTAGTGTCTTTATTGATGAGAACTGTGTGTCCTTTCACCAACCCCCCTGCAGACCCGTGGCAGTGCACTCCAGAGCAGTAACCAGGTCCTAGGATTCAGAGAGTGCTGTGCAGAGAACAAAGGTTCTTTGATGGGGTCAGACTTACATCCAGGATCACCTCTATTTATCCCTGAGGCTGCTCAGCTCCTGTCAAGGTGTGGGCACTGCAGCTTAGCATATATAAGGCAGCGGCTGCTAGGGCAGGGCAGAAACCCTCTTCAATTTCAGCCCTCAGACTGGGGATCCCTGAGATGAGCCCCCTGGGCAAAGGCCATATCTGAGCAGGGACCAGGGAACCTCCCCATGCAGGCAGGGAAGGTAGTGGGGATGAGACTAAGAAGGGGACAGGCCACATCTTCTACTAATGGCCTTGGAGCCCAGGTCCTGACAGGGCAGGAGCAATTTGAATGCCTATGAGGGCAGGACTTGTGTGGGACCACTGAGCTGCCTACCAGCTGACTCTGCACCAAGCTTGGGCACCAGCAGGTGGTGTGGTGGTGCCACTCTTACTGACTCTGCCTTTGGAATCCCTTTGTCACGTGACTGTTTTCTGTGCCCCTGGTCCCTCAAAATATACTGTGTGCAGTTGTGCAAAAACTGATGGAATGTCACTCTATGTCTCCCATTGCTTACTTTTGAACTTTCCTGGAAGGGACAGTTGTCAATGTCCTCCTCGAATTTCCCGCACATGGTCTGGTATAGCTCCAGCTCCATGGAGAAAGCCAGTGTAAAATCCATCTATGGGCCAGACCAGGGACAGACAGACTTGAGAGTGGAGACACTGTACTTGATACCCCAAGACAGCTGTTACTGTAGGTGTGCTCAGTGTAGACGAGGCCCAACTCACCCACTCAGTTAGGGGCTCACTCAGGACTGGGGCTTTGTCCCTGTTGGTCAAGGCAGACAGAGCCTCCTCTAGTCAGTGAGTTAAAAACAGAGGAGGGCCCATGGGGGGAGGGGAATGAAGAAAGACACAGGTTGAGTCCCATTTCCGGATATGCAGCCTCTCCCCATGGAGACCCTTCCCTCTCTGCCCCACACATCTGAAGTCATATGTACCCGCAGAGCATGGGTGGCTGCTGCCAGTGCACTCCTGCCTGCCTGGAAGGGCTGCCTGTCCAGGGGGTTGTTGGCAGTGTTGACTGACAGGGAGCCTTGCCTGCAGCGGTGTTGTCAAACCTTCCACCTGGACCAACAGCGAGAAGACTTCCTACAGAGCTACCTGGTACACATGTAAACTCACACACATGTGCACTGCCCCCCTCACACCCACGGAACAATGGTTTTAAGGAACATTTACTCCAAACTGTATTCTGAAATTGTCTTTACTTTGTGTCCTCAACTGTAAGGAGCTGTGAGCTATTGCTAGGACACCTGCTACAGGCTGCTTTCAGGGAGCTTTGTGCCTAGAGCCAGCCAAGTGCCTAGAGAGGCATCATGAATGCCGAGGATCAGTTTCTTGAGAGTTCTGACCTTGTTCCTGTCCGGGAGGAGGTGAAAGTAAGGGAGTCCTCTGCCTTCCTTTCAGGCGCTGGGCACAGAAGCCAGGAAAGCAAGACCCAACTGCCACATTCACAGAAAAGTCTTTCAGGAGAGAATTCCACAGATGCCCAAGCCCAGAGGGAAAGTGTCTTTCTGGGGGAGATCTGTATGAGTCCACTTAAAATGAGAGCATGTTGGAATTAACTACAGTGATCTCAGGCTAGAGAAAATAGCACACAGTCCACTGATGAGGACATTGTAGGTAAAGACCACACCAGACCAGGAAGCCTGAGCAAAAGGGGGTTGGAAATGAGGAGCTGACTCACATCATCTCTCTCAGGTCAACAGACATCCTAATTGTTCCCAAATCAGCCTTCCAGCTTCTGTTCTCTCTTGGTTTTCCTAATTATATCTTTATGTTTTATTTCCTTGAAATATCTCCTCAGTCTGACTCTGTGAGCATTTTCTGTGAAGTTAGTTCTCTTACCCAGTTTCCTCATCTACTTGTTGGTCCATATTGTGAAACCATTCTTCAGTCAAACAATATCATAAAATTGATGCAGATTGAAAAATCTATCCTCCTTGTAAATAAAACATTGCCAGAATTTTTAAAATCCTTCTAAGTTAAATCTTTCATAAAAAGTGAAACTGAGTAGGTTGTATTTTACTCCAGAATGGATTGCAAATGATGAGCAAAGGTACAGTGATAAGATCCTCCCTTGTCCCTAATTTAACACCAAATGCAGAAGAGCGGGGCAGAAGCCAAACAGTTCACCCATCTTTTCCTTCCAAGCCCTCAGGATGCGCACCAGCCTGTGGGCGTGAGAATCCCTGCTCTGCAGGTTAAATAAGTGCAAGGCATACTCCAGGTGGGTGGAAAGATTTCAGCCATGATGTTTTGTTCAGTGAAGTCATTTTCCTCTTCGGTACGCCATGCATGAGTCACCAGGAGCAGGAAGCCACAGAGGAGCAGGAGCACCCAGCAAGACCAAGCCCATCTCCTAGGCCAGCAGGACATGGCTGCATTGACCAGCGCTCTCTACCTCTGCCTACACAGCTCTGGCTCCCACACAGCCTGCCTGGGCACTGGTCCAGAGCCCACAGTGTCTTCTCAAGCACGCCTCCACCCTCCTTACCTCCTCTCTGAGATGCCACCCTGCCCCTTCCTAAATGTCAATCCTCAGAGACCATCCAAAGCTAATAAGATCTCTAACTTGATGGCAGTGGGTTTTAGAGGGGCTATCCATGGAGAACTGACAGCAGCAGGTGGTGTGGGCTGAGAAAAAACAGCCTGGGAGGGGTGGTCCACCTGGGATTCATGCCAGCCATAACTCCTATCTCAGAGCCTCGGTGATGTCAGGGAGCTTGACTTCAGTGCCCCTAAATTGGATTGAGAGGAAGACGCAAGTGGGAGGGGTGTGTGAGAACATGCCTCATCGAAGCACCAGTAAAGAAAACCCATAAGAGATGACAGAGCCAAAGAGCTGGGGGTCGGGGTAGGGGTAGGGGGAGCTGCCTTTGTGGGTGAACAGAAGGCAAACCTGCAAGTGGCTTTCATGGATTGAATTGTGTCCCGACTAAACAAGTATCAACTTCTTTAGGCTATGATTCCTATGGTTGTCCTCAATTTGGGATTGTAACTTTTTGTTAAAGAGGATTCGAGTCAGATTGTAACACTCTTAACAAGGTCACATCCCTCATCCAATGTAAAAGGCATTTCCCTGGAGTGTGACCTTCGTTATCTTTATCTTACTAGAGATAAATTGAAAATAAAGCAAGGTGATGGGGGTGGGGAGGGTGAAGCTGGTACCACTAAGAAACAAGCGATTGGAGCAGAACATGTCCTTTGGAACTGGGGTTCCTGCGAGGACAAGCTCTAGTCCAGGGGAAGATTTATGAGAAGGACTTTTCTCAGGAGATGATGCCCTGAATTTGGACTTCTAGCCTATTAGTTGTGAGAAAATAAATTTATCTTTATTGAAGCCTTCTACTGAAGGTATTTCTTTCTTTTGTTTAATGATTGAGTGAAAGCATACAATCCCATATAAATTTGCACACCCATCAATGAGCGGCTCCCACTGCTCCCCGTGCCTGATGACAGCACACTCTTCCTCTCTGTTCTGTACATGTTGTACCCTCCTAACAATCTCTTATCCCCTCCTCTCCACTCTCTCCCCCACGTCCAGTAAGGGGTCAGCCAGATGACATCCTACAGATGCACAGAACCATGAAGTACACACATGATACGGTCGCTCTGTGTCACCAAGTCCAATCCATTTCTGTAGGAAGAGTTGACCTCCATTATGATTTGTGGATGGGGCCAGCCTCATGGCCAGGGGCCACGCTCCCAGGGGAACCCAGAGGTCCCTGGACTATCAGTTGTGGTCTTGTAGTGGAGATCTCAGGGTACACCCCTTTTTATTTTCGTGTTGCCAGTAGGACTCAACTTCGTGAGCTCCATCACGGCTATCACTGGTGGTAGCCAGACACCATCTGGTTCTTCTGGTCACGTTTCAATGTAGTTACCTGCTCACGTGGGTCTCTCTTCCGGGTTCTCTTTGCCTCATGTGGTTTTGGTCCTTGGAGATCATCTATTCCTGCTGAGCTGGCACCATTTGGTGTACCTCAGATGGCAGCTTGGCAGCTTTTAAGACCCCAGCTGCCACTCACCAATGTGGGGTGCAGAACACTCTCTTAGCAAAATGGTAGTTATGCCAATTGGCCTTGATGCCCCCTGAGAGCATGGTCCCGAGACCCCCACCCCAGCTACTCCTTCCTTACAATATTGGGTCAAGATGGGAGGAGTAATCATGTTATGTTGAACTGGTGGTATTTCTGTTACAGCAACACTAGATGATTAAGATAGGGTTTCTATGGAAAGGCTCCAACCCTTGCCTTCAGATTTCCAGCTCAGGGAGAGGGCACCGGAGGCTCTGGGAAAAGTGGCTGTGGGCATTATCGCTTCAGCACTGTTTCCTGTTCTCCGGCAGAAGCCATCTCATGGCAGACAAGAGTCTCAAGAAAGGGATACACAGGTGCTGGTATTGGGGCAGGCACTATGGGATATGTGCTGATACACGCAGTACCTGACAGAGACACAAGACATGGAGACGGGCTTCACCAAAGACAGAGAGGGGCCACAGGGCGTGAAATGCCAGTGAAAATAAGGGACAGAGTGGGAGATGCAGAAACATGTCACGTTGTCACTAACTGGACAGTCAGGGCAGCCAAATGGAGCTCCACATGGTGCTGTGAGGTTGACCATGCGGGATGCCCCATCTAGGCCACGAACCCGGTGTGCTCTGCATGCTCTCGCTATGCGGAGTACAGAACAGAGGGGAACAAGCCTGGGGGGATCTGAACCACAGGGGTGAAGAAAGGTGACAGGCAGAGAAGCCAGGGTGTCCTGAGCTGTGGGGTAAGAAAGGATGACAGATGAGAGAACCCAGGGGAGCCAGGGCCATGGAAGTGAGGAGAGAGGGGAGAAAACCTCAGAGGTCCTAAGTTGTGGAGGTGAAAAAAGGTGTAGGCATTAGGGGCACTTCCACAGCACATGCCCTCCAGCCTAACCTGATACTCTCCACCCTGGGCTGAGTGAGAAATGTCACTACTTGAAAGCGGAGAGTTGAGATCTAGGGGTCCACGTACAGCAGGTGTGTCCCCCTGCCTCAGGGAACCCACATAAGTTCTTTGGGAACCACAGGGACCACAAGGGCCTGGCCTTGGAGATCCAAGTGCCAGACCAGTCAGCCACATGCCAGTCCTTAGCCTTCCTGTTCCTGACCCCTGCATGCCTCAGAGTCACCTCCCGAGTTAGGGCAGCATTACCCGTGGGGTCCTGAGTTGAAAGTGTCTGACTTGGAATGTTCTAGCTTAGGTTGGGTATTTTTTCTGCACCACAACAACTCTCCATGAGTCTACTTGCGTGAATTTAGAATCTGCACATTTATAAATTCTCCTTAGATGTCTGGACCTGAGCATCCCTGGGGACCAGAGTTATGGAAGGACTGGGTGCTGCCACAAAGAATGACAACCAAGTGTAGAAGTGGGAGTTATTTTTGCCACTGTAATGATCCAAGTGTTCCAAAGTGTCAGCTAAGGGAGGGAACAGCAGACGGAGAAGGCAGGAGCAATAGTGCCCTCTAGAGTAGTGGTTTAGACAGCAGACGGGTGAGGGAATCCTGTTCCCAGCCACAGGCATAACCCAAATGACCAGAGAAGGTACTCCATCTTCTCTGTCACCCGATTTGGGTCTGTGCCCTGGAGCGGTTGAGCCGATGAAACATACTCCAAGTCAGAAGGAGGAAGAAGGTTTATTAGGGGGTGTGATACCACTGGAGATTCAGCAGCAATGCAACTTGTTCTCCATGGAGTCTCAGACGACAATTTTTACGCCAGAATTTCTATATCATTTTGGCAAGGATTACTTTTTGTGTTTATGCACATGGCCCACAGATAATCATATACATCACAAAGTAACCACAAGAAACTCTATATTAAACTCCAGATATGTGTATCAGACACCTGGACTTTAATCTGTATGTTTGTAACAAAACCTACTGCTGTTGAGTCAATTCTGACTCATAGCAACCCTATAGGACAGACTAGAACTGCTCTTTCGAGTTTCCAAGGAGCTCCTGGTAAATCTGAACTGCTGATCTTTTGGTTAGCAGCCATAGCACTTAACCACTATACCACCAAGATTTCCGTGTTTGTAACAGGCAAAGACAAAACTTACATAAAAATTCCTTGTCTAGTGAAACTAGCCTGCCAAGTCTGCTATGACTGAGATAAGGAGCAACAAAGAAAGTTGTAAGTACAAAAAAATGCCAGGCAGACTTCGTAGTTACTGTTTCACGGGAGCTGAGAGGGCTCTAGACCCCTTTGGAAAGAGGCCAGTGTAGTGGGTGCAATAAAAAACACAAAACACTTAGTGTATAATTGTGACATTTGTTGTGTCAAGTTCTCAATTACCTATTATGAAAAGGAAAACAAGAGCATGTTGCAAAGTATTAGTGTCACATCTCCTCCCAAGATACCCATTGTGGTCATCCTCTATGTGCTCTCCTCTTTCCACAGGTACCCCTTGTGCCCACCTGCCCTGTGTTACATGCTCTCTTGGTGGTCATCTGGAATCAATTTCTCCTCTCTGAGCCGCAGAGGCACTGAGTGCCAAAGGCTTCTCTCTCACTCTAGATAAAATGGATACAGGCACCTTACCATCAAGAGCATTTCATTCAGGCATAGAAAGTTGCAGCTTCCATCAAATGCCCTTTAATTTTCTCCAGTTTTTTATATGCATCACTAGGAAAATGGCAACTGAACAAAGGTAACATGATGTGTGATTCATTGTAATTCAAAAGCACTAACATCAAATTAAGTGATGATAAAGCAACTACCCATCAAGACACTGTAGAAATCTACATACAAACAGCACCAGCATGGATGCAAAATGTACAGCCCAGTAATTGTTGAAATTGCAGGATAAATCAGCAATTCCACAATCACACTGGGAGATTTTAATACAACTTGGGAACTGATTTCAAGTAGGTTAAACATTATGAATGATTCAACAGTGTTGAAAAATAGAATTAACTAGTCTCCAATTTTTTTGATAAACCCGTGAGTGAAAGTGTACAATCCAAGATAAATTTGCATGCCAGCCTACCTGCATCTCCTGCTTTCCTTGTCCGGTGACAGCACACTCTTCCTTTCCATTCTGTACATGTCACATGCCCCTAACACTCTCGTGTCCCGTCATCTCCACTCTCTCATCTTCCTTCTAGTAAGATGCCAGTAGGACAGCATCCTGTGGATGCTTAAAATCATAAAGTGGACACACTGTATCCACTTTGTGTCCACTTTGTGGATCACTTTGTGTATGTGTCACTTTGTATCCCTAAGTCCAATCCATTCCTGTCTGAAGAGTTGACCTCAGTAATGATTTATGATCAGGGGCAGCAGCAGGCCTAGGGGCCATGCTCCCAGGGGAACTCCCGGCCTTCAGACCATCAGTTGTGATCTTTTGGTGGAGTTCTTGAGGTGCATTCCTCTTTTTCGTGTGTTGTCACTGGGACATGATGTTGTATACCCCGTCAAGGCTGTCATTGGTGGTGGCTGGGCACCATCTGGTTCTTCTGATCACACATTGATACCATCACCCTTACATGTGAGTTCTTCTGTCCTCTGGGCTCTTTTTCCCTCACATCCTTGGTGTTCATCTGATCCAGCTGAGTTGGGACCATTTGGTGTACTCAGATGACAGCTTGCTAGCTTTTAAGATCACAGATGCCACTCACGTTTATTGCAGCACAATATGGAATGCATTCCATATTGGAACATAGAATTCAGAAAACTCTCTTAACAATAGGCTAATTATGCCAGTTGGCCTCAATGTCTCCCGAGAGCATGGTCCCCAGACTCCCACCCCTGCTACTCTATCTTTGCAATATTGGGTTAAGGTTAGAAGGCTTTTCAGTTTATGTTGAGTCCAGTTAAGTTGATCTTCTTTCTAATGTGTGCTGCCCCTAATTTCACCCAACCAAATTTCCATCAACTATCTAATATACAATCAACCCTCTTCCTCCCTCCCTCACCTCTCTTGTAGCCATAAAGAGTCTTTTCTTCCGTACATGAATCTGTTTTTAAGTCATTATAGTAGGGATCTCATACAATATTTGCCCTTGTATCGCTGACTACTTTCACTCTACATAATGTCTTCCAACTGAAACCAGGTTATGAGATGCTTCTTAAAATCATCATTGTTCTTTATCATTGCATAGTGTTCCATTGAGTGTATTTTTACCATAGTTTATTTACTCATTCATCTGTTGTTGGGCTTGTAGGTTGATTTCACCTTTTTTGCAATTATGGATTGTGCTGCAATAAACGTTCCTATACATGTCTCTGTTTATGTGACTGCCCTTGATTCCATAGGATATATTGCAAGCAGTGGGATTACTGGGTCAAATGGTATATCAATTTCCAGCTATTTAAGAAAGCACTAGATTGCTTTCCAAAGAGGTAGCACCATTTTGCAATCTTACCAGCAGTGTAGGAGAATTCCGATTTCTCTAAAGCCTCTCCAGCATTTGTTGTTTTGTGTTTTTTTGGATCATAGCCAACCTTGTTGGGGAGAGATGATATCTCATGTA
Organism: Heterohyrax brucei; assembly: GCA_028571685.1. Lineage (NCBI taxonomy): Eukaryota > Metazoa > Chordata > Mammalia > Hyracoidea > Procaviidae > Heterohyrax > Heterohyrax brucei. The sequence continues at coordinate 25,499,326 of CM053156.1, forward strand.
GTTTTGATTCGGATTTCTTTACTAGCTAATGATTGTGAGCATCTCCTCACGTGTTTTTGACTGCTTGAATGTCCTCCTTACTGACGTGCCTGTCTACCTCCTTTGTCCAGTGCTTTACTGGGTTATTTACCTTTTTCTTACTGACATCTTCCAGTACCTTGTAGCTTACAGAGATCAGATATCCATCTGACATATTGCTGCCAAATATTTTTTCCCATTCTGTGGGTGGCTTTTAATTCTTTTGATAAAGTCTTTGGATGAGCAAAAGTGTTTCATTCTTAGTAGTTCCCATTTATCTATTTTCTCTTCTATTGATTGAGCTTTGTCAGATTTCGAACTCTATCTAAGTTGGGTATTAAAACTTCCATTGTTGACCCTATTTTTTCTTGCATGATTTTTATTGTTTTAGGTTTGATATTTAGATCTTTTATCCAGTTTGAGTTGGTTTTTGTGCAAGGTGTTAGATATGAGTCTTGTTTCAATTTCTTGCAGATGGATATCCAATTTTGCCAACACCATTTATAAGAGACTGTTTTTACCCCAGTTTAGAATCTTAGCACCTTTGTCGAATGTCAACTGTTAATAGGAGGATGGTGGCATCTCTGGGGTCTCAGCCCTATTCCATTGGTCTGTATGTCTTTTTCTGTACCAGTACCAGGCTGTTTTCACTACTGTAGCAGTATAATAGGTTCTAAAGTTGGGTAGTGAGAGGCCTCCCACAGTGTTCTTCTTTAGTAGTGCTTCGCTTATCTGCAGTTTGTTCCCTTTCCAAACAAAGTTGGTGATTTGTTTCTTCATCTCATTAAAAAATGTCACTAGAATTTACTGAGATTGCTTTGTATATGTAGATCACTTTGGGTAAAATAGCCATTTTCACAATGGTAAATATTCCTATCCGTGAGCAGCACAGGTTTCTCCGTTTATGTAATTTCTAGCTGTAAGTTCTTGTAGTTCTGTTTGTATAGGCCTCTTATTTCTGTAGTTAGATTTATTCCTACGTTGGGGGCTATAGTAAGTGATATTGATTTGGTGATTTCTTATTTAGTGATCTCTTTATTGATATAAAGGAATTCTACTGATTTACTTATGTTTATTTTATACCCTGATGCTTTGCTGAACTCTTAGTTTGGGTAGTTTACTTATAGATTCTTTAGGAATCTCTGTGTACACAATCATATCTTCTGCAAATAGGGAGATTTTTACTTCTTTGCCAATACAGATGTCCTTTATTTCTTTTTCTTGTCTGATTGCTCTGGCCAGAACCTCTACTACTATGTGGAATAGAAGTGGTGAGAGTGGGCATCCTTGTCTAGTTCCCGTTCTCAAGGGGAATACTTTCAGACTCTTCAAACACTATCATGTAGTCAGTTGGCTTTGCTTAGATGCCCCTTACTATGTTGACGAATTTCCCTTCTATTCCTATTTTGCTGAGGGTTTTTAGTATGAATGGGTGGTGGACTTTATCAAATCAGGTGGTTTTTATCTTTTGTGTTATTTATGTGGTTGACTCCATTAATCGTTTTTCTGATGTTGAACCAGCCTTGCTTCACAGGTTTGTCATGATGAATTATTGTTTTGATATTTGTTGAATTCTTTTGGCAAAGATTTTGTGGAAGATTTTTGCATTTAGGTTCATAAGTGATATTGGTCTGTAATTTTCCTTTTTTGTGGGATCTTGCCTTGGCTGGGTATCAGGGTTATGCTGGCTTCATGGAATGAATTTGGGAGTATTCCATCTGTTTCTATGCTGTGAAATAGTCTCAGTAGTACTAGAGTTAACTCTTCTCTGAAAAACTTGGCAGAATTCTGTGGTGAAGCCATCTGGGCCGTGGCTTTTTTGGGTTAGTAATTTTTTGTTTTGTTTTGTTTTTATTGTGTTTGAGTAAAAGTTTACAATACAATTTAAATTTGCATGTGGTTGGTATTTTTTGGTGACTTTTAAAATCTCTGCCTTTGTGATGGGTTTATTAAGTTGTTCTACTTCTTGTGATAATTTTGATTGGTGATATGAATCTAGAAATTTGTCCATTTCCTCTAGGTTTTCAAATCTGTTAGAGTATAGACTACAAACTAGTATTCTGTTATGATATTTTTGATTTCTGTTGGATCTGTTGTGACATCTCCCATCTTATTTCTTATTTGGGTTGTTTCTTGTTTATCTTTAGTAAGCTTAGCCAATGGTTTGTCAATTTTGTTGATCTTTTAAAAAAACAGCTTTTGGTTTTATCAATTATTTCAGTTGTTCTTCTATTCTCTAATTCATTTAGTTCTGCTCCAATCTTTATGATCTGTTTTCTTCTGATGCCTGAGAGGTTCCTTTGTTGCTCTCTTTCTACTTGTTCAAGCTGTAGCATTAATTCTTTGGTTTGGGTCCTTTGTTCTTTCCAGACATGCATATTTATGGAGATAAATTGACCTCTAAGCACTGCTTTGTCTGTATTCCATGGGTTCTGGTAGGATGTGTTTTCATTCTCATTTGAATCTATAAATTTCTTTATTTCATCCTTGATTTCTTCTATAACCCGTGGCTTTTTGAGCAAAGGGTTGTTCAGTTTCCATGAATTCCAATTTCTACCAATGTTTTTTCTGATATTGACTTCAACTTTTATGGCTTTATTGTCTGAGAAGATGCTTTGCAATAATTCGATGGTTTGGATTTTGTTGAGATTTGCTGTATGTCCTAACACATGGCCTATTCTGGAAAATGTTCCATGTACTTTGGAGAAGAAGATGTAGTTATCTGTTAATGGATAAAAAGTTTTGCATATTTCAGTCAGGTATAATTGGTTAATTGTCATAAAAATATCTGTTGTCTTTGCTGAGCTTTTTTCTGGATGACCTCGCCATTACTGAAAGTGGAGTGTTGAAGCCTCCCACTGTTACTGTGGAGTGATCTATCTCCTTTTTCAGTGTAGTCATTGTTTCTTTGATGTATTTAGATGCTCTTGTATTGGGTCCATAAATAATTAACATTGTTAAGTCCTGCTTCTGTATTGAACCTTCCAGCAATATTGACCATCCTTGTCCACAGTGATGGATTTTACATTTATATCTATTTTATCTGAAATTAGTATTGCCACATCTGCTCTTCTGAGTATATAGTATACCATCTTTTAATTTTCAGTTTGTTCATATCTTTAAGTCTAAAGTGTGTTTCTTGTAAGCAACATATGAGTCGTGTCTTTTGGTCCAAGATATCACTCATTGTCTCTTTACTGGAGCATTCAGACCATTTACATTCAGTGTAATTATTGATAGGTGTGCTTTTAGTGCTGTCGTTTTGATGCATTTATTTTTGTGTTGATGTTGTCTCTGTTGCTCTTAATATTCTTCTGTTCTGGGTCATTCTTCTTTATGGGTTGACATTTCATCTTTTTCAGTGTTGTTTTTATTGATTGTTGAGACTTGTGTATTACATTTCTTATTTTGATGTGTTGAGTTGTTATTGTATTTTGTGGCTACCCCTATCATCTCCATGAATATTCTGAGTTTAAACCCAATTTTAACTTCTACATATCTTATTAACTTCATCCCACCTGAAAGGACTGTAACTACTGTAGTGTGCCATGTTTTTACTGTGATAGTATCTTTGTTTTCATGATATGATTACTGGTTCCCTACTTTTAACATAGTAACTATGATTGAATTTTGTGCCTTCCCTAAGTGAGTAGGTTTCTGTATGTTGTGTCCTGCATTGCCTCCTTAACTATACACTTTGTGGTTTTGTTTTTCTAAGCCAAGAGCTTCTTTCAATGTTTCTGGTAGTTTGGGTTTTGTTTGACAAAGTCTCAAAGCTTCTGTTTATCTGCAAATGTCTTAATTTCATCTTCATACTTGAAAGACAGTTTTGCAGGATATATGTCTTGGTTGAAAGATTTTCTCCTTCAGAGCTTTGAAGGTGTCATCCCACTGCTTCCGTGCCAACTTTGTTTGGTCAAGAAGTCAGACAAAAGCCTACATGACTTCTCTCTGAATGTCAGCTTTGCTTTGAGTCTCTCTGCCTGTAAGAGCTTCTGTTTCTGTTTCATTTTATTAAGCTTGATTATAATATGCCTTGGTGTCTTTCTTTTGGGATCTGCTTTTTGTGGCATTTGATACATGTCTTGGATATCTATGTTCTCTTCTTTCATAATTTCAGGGAAGTTTTCTGTCAGGAACTCAACAATACTCTCTGTGTTGTCAGCTATCTCCCCCAGTTCAAGAGCTCCAATTAATCATAGATTATTCCTCTTAATAGAGTCCCACATGTTTCTTAATGCTTTTTCACTTTTCTTACTTCTTTTCTCTGATTTGTCCTCATAAATGCTGGTGTCAGTAGCTCTATCTTCAAGGTCACTTAGTCTAGTTTCTAGTTGTTCAGTTCTTCTCTTTTGACTTTGAATTGAATTGTCTCATTCTGTAATTTTATCTGTCTGTTGGATTTCAGAATGTTGATGTTCCATAAGCTCAAACAGCTTGCTTATTTTATCATTTTTTTCTGCTGAATTTTGATTAATCTCTAGGAGGGCTCTATATAATTCTTTTGTACTTGATCTCTGATAGTTTCAGAAAGGCTTCTTCATCTGTGAAGTTTTTTGACTTTTTATTTTGGGAGTTTTCTGCAACCACGGTCATATGTTTCTTTAAATGCCTGCTCATGGTTTGTTGCTTACAGGATATCTAGAGGCTGTTTATTTTCTCTGATGTTGCCTTAAGGATGTCTGAGGCATAGTTCTCAGAAAGGAGTTTGTTACTAGCTACCTCTTTGTACTCTAGTAACTGGCCCAAGTGGACTCTCAGGGGTCACAGAGTCCCGACTGGCAAAGTCACCACCCTACTAATGGAGTTACTGAGAGGCTCTCAAAATGTGGTTATTACATACACTATTTCTCCACTGCAGCCCACAGTGTTCATTTCAGAACTTTGGCTCAGCATAGCTGCCTGCTCATGCCCACCCCATGTCTACTAGTCAACAAAAAGAAAGCTAGCCAGCCAAGTACCATCAACAAAAAGGAAAGAAAATTGAAAATACCAGTATCTTTGGACTACATGAGCCAGCCATTCAGCATAAGTAGAGTTCAATGAAAGAGAGGAAGTTTCCCACTTAGTAGCATGTAGTACAAACTCACAGCAGGGCTCACTGGGTGTTCAGAAAGCACCATTCAGCTATCAATCCAGGCCTTAGTTTTCAGAGGGAATTAAGGAGATGTGTGTCTAGTCTGCCGTCTTGACTCTGCCCCAAGAATGTTTTTTAATGTTCCAATAATCATGAAGTTAAAGTGGTAAAAATTTAACAGTTCAATAATATGACTAATTAATAATTAGTCTAATGATTAAATTAATTGGACAATTATGTTTGATGGTGATCATGTAATCAAACCAGTAATAGTATCATTAGTGGTGAATTATCAATAAATTAAAAGAGTAAAAATTAATTGGCAGCAAAAAGTAGCAGCAAAATAATTGACAGTAAATTAGTAGTAAAAGTCAATTTTAAATATAATTATTATTTAAAAATAGTAATAGCACAATCAAGGTATATTATTTAACTTAATACCTTTCTGTGAAGCCACTTAGCTTTTTTTTGGCAGTATCTATGGATATATTTTAAAACATGTGAATTGTAATTAACAGTATTGCAGAGAAATTGATATTCCTAACTATATTTATTTAAAATTCTGGAAATACTAATAACCTTAAATAAAGTAGAAAGATACGGTTATCAATAAAAGAATCTAATTTTGAAAGAAGACAAAGGAGTCTAATGACCTAAATGAAATCTTGGGTGAAAAGGTTAGTAAGAGTAGGCAAGCATATATCAAGATTTATCAAGATAAGGGAGAAGTGCAAAATAGGAAAAACATACAATCTCAACAATGAGACGTGCACACCTCTGGAGACACAAGAGACACTGAAGTATGTATAACAGAGCAAAACCTCATAATCCATAAAAAGAAAAATAATAAATTGGTCTCATCAAAATTAAAAGTTATGTTCCATGAAAAGTCCAGGCATATAATGGGAGAAAATATTGGTAAACATACATCCAACAAATGACTTGTACCCAGAATGTACAATGAACTCTCATAATTCTATAGTAAACAATCCAACAAATCCAATTAGAAAATAGACAAATGATATGAACAGGTATTTCACCAAAGAGGATTTAACATTGGCAAATAAGCCCAAAAGGACATACTAACATCATTAATCATAGTTTTTATTCTTGTTGGTTGTCATGGCAATTCTCTATGTACAAAGCTTTCAAAGCTGTGACTTTGAAAACGCAAATTAAAAACACAATGAAATACCCAATACAAATTAAAACCACAATCAGATATTGCACATTCACCAGAATGACTAAAATGAAACAATTGTGATGACACCAAATGCTGATGAGGATGCGAAAAAACGTGATCACTCAGATATTACCTCAGGGCAAATGTTAAACAAACAACCACTCTGAAAAATAGTTTGGGAATTTCCTATAAAACTAAGCATGTATTTGTACTCTTGGTTGTATATCCCACAGAAAGGGAAATTTTAGTTCTTATTGTTTGTAGCAGCTTTGTTTGTTATAGCACAGCTGGGTTGGCCCAAAGTCCTACATCAGGAGAATGGATAAACAAAATATGACGTATACTTACAACACAGCAATAAAAATAAAATACTGATACATACACTTGGATGAATCTACAGAGAAGTGTACTAATTGAAGATGTTAACCAAAGGGTTACATACTGCATGATCCCACTTACAGAAAATGTTCGAAATGGCAAAATGTTAGAAATTAAGGAGAAACTTGGGTTGCCAGTGGCTAGTGAAAAGGAGACATGTGGCAAGTGGATTCAGTTATAAAGAGCAATTTGAGGAATCCTTTTGGTGATAAATTGCTGAGTATTGTGGTTGTGGTGATGGATACAGAAACCCACTTATGTGATAAAATTGTATAGAATCAAACACACACACACACACAAATGAGTACAGGTAAAGGTGGATAAACCTGATTAAGGTTGGTAGGTTGTATCAATGTCAATATCTTGGTAGTGGTATCTGTAGTTTTACAAAATATTGTATGGGAGGAAACTGGATAAAGTATACACCCTGCGTTATTATTTACAACTGAAAGTGAAGAAGCAGGGCCAACATGGGACTACAGACAGAAGTACCAGCTATCATTCTGCAGCGAAGACCAGAAAAATTAAGCAAGACAGATGTCAATTCTGGAACACAAATCATCAAATGAAGGGATAAAGAACTAGATAAAACACTGAAGGGAAGAAGAAGCTGAGAACTAGGAGAGCTATGGAGCAGAGATCCCCTGCCAGTTAACACAGCTTTGCCATCTTGAAGCACGGCCAGCAACAAGCTTGGACAGGCAGTATAGGAAGGCAATTTCATGGAGCTCACAGCACAAGACAGAGTAGCCAGTAAATGGAGTTACCTGCCTTCTTACCCCCCACCCTTTTGCCCTGTATGTTGGCTCTGCCATTTTCCAGCTGGCCAAGGTCATTCAGCCAGAGAGACACCAGCTTATTCCTGAGCTGGATCCACCTTGCCCCCATTGATTGGTCTCCTCAGAACCATATATATATTTTATATTCTCTCTATATATTCTCTTTCCCTTTCTCTCTCTCCCATCCTTCCCACACGTGCCTCTGTGCTGCCTCTGTCCCTTCCTGATAACATGTGCCATGCTGTCCGACAAGAGAGACACCAGCTCAATGCCACCCTAATTCCATCTCATTGCTGACAGCCAGTTCCCTCAGTACCATATTTTAGTTTGTTTCTTTCCTCCCTCCTTTTTTCCTTTTTGGTTCCCTCCCTCCCTCCTACCCTTTCCTTTCTCCCATTCATCTAGTCCCTTCTGCCCTTTCTTGATGGGCCACAGAGCAAGGCTCAACCAGCTCATGGCCTTCCTGGGTCTGTCCCATCCCATCTGCTGATTCCTATCATGTCATTACTTTTTGGGATTCTGTTTCTCTCTCTTCTCTCTTCCTTCATACCACTCAGCACCACCCTACTGAATGCCATGCCCCCATGTGGCACTGGCACAAGCCTCCAGACCTCTGCACACCAAGCCATGCCACCTTCCAGCCCAGCCCTGCCACACACACACCTCTGAGCAAGACAAGTACAGACTCCCAGACCAGTAGACACTATCCCACACTGATTCCAGCCTAGCCTCACCAAGCACCATGCGCCCAGTCAGGAACAACATGGACCACAGATTTCAACATGTGCACCCCCAGGCCTGTTCTAGCAAACACCACATCAGTGAATAGGACCAATGTGAACTACCAGGCCCCCAGGCCCTTCTCTCATACCACCCTCACTGTCATGTCTTTTGATTATTCACTGTCTCTTTACTGAAGCATTTGGTCCATTTACATTCAATATGATTATTGATAGGTATATGTTTAGTGGTGTAATTGTGATATGTTTATTTCCATGTTGATGTGTTCTCTGTTGTTCTTATAAATCTGTTCTGGGACATTCTTCTTTATGAATTGTATGAGTGTTGATTTTATATTCATTGAGACTCTGGTATTGCATTTCTTAATTTCAAATAATGTATTATTAATTTGTTTTATGGCTACGTGTATTATCCCCTTAACATATATTTATTGAAATCAAATAGTTTTCATGAATATAGATGTTTGCCCTGCCTCCATCAACTGGCCTCCTCAGTGCCATGTATATATATCCCACTGCTGTTGAGTCAGTTCTGACTCACAGTGATCCTACAGACACAGTAGAATGATCCCATAGAGTTTCCAAGGAGTGCTGGTGGATTTGAACTGCCAACCTTCTAGTTAGCAGCTGTAACACATACCCACTAGGCCACCAGGATTTTTCATATATATGTATACTTAAAAAAAAACCAGTGCCATCAAATTGATTCCAACTCATGGTGACCCTATAGGACGGAGTAGAACTGCTCCATAGCATGTATCTGTATCTGGATATGCATATGCATATGTATATGTAATGTATATGGACACACATACATATATATTTTATTTATACATTTTTGTATGTATAAAATATAAATATATATCTTATATATAAAAATATGAATATGCCTATAGACATATTTATAGATATTTATATACATCATACATATACATACATGCATGCACACACAAGTTCTGACAATTAAATTTGTGAACTTATCCTAGGAAAAGTGCTACATACCTCATTACTGAATATGACTATAGCCATCTTCTAAGTACTCTGCTTGGGAAGCTATGCACCAATGCCAGTGCCTAGTCCATCTGTGAAAGCACTTTTGGAACTCTTTTTCTGGAATGACCATCAGAGCTGTTATTGTATTACCCCTGATGTCCTGAATGTCATCAAAATGTTTTCCTTTCAATATTTCCTTTATTTTCCAGTAAAGAAAGTCACTGGGGGCCAGATCAGGTGAGTTGGTAGGGTGTTCCAATAGAGTTACTTGTTTACTGGCTAAAACTCCTTCACAGACAACTGCACAATTAAGTTCACAAACTTGCCGGTGTGAGGTGCAATGGCCATTCCAGAAACGGTTTCAAAATTGCTTTGAAGGGTGGACCAGGTGCTTCCACTGGTGCACAACTTCCCAAGGGGAGTACTTCAAAGGTGACCATAGCAATATTTAGCAATGAGGTATGTAGCACTTAGAACAATTAAGTTTGCATACCTAATTGTAGGACCTCATGTGTGTGTGTATCCATAAAACAATCCATTGCTGCTGAGTCGATTCTGACTCATAGTCATCCTATATGACAGAGTAGAACTGACTCATAGAATTTCCAAGGAGCACCTGGTGGGTTTGAACTGCTTACCATTTGGTTAGCAAGTGTAATGCCTAACTACTTCACTTCCAAGGTTTTCATATATATATGTTTTTCTTTTCTCTTTCCCTCCTCCCTCCCCCAGCACACTGTGCTGCTTCTGTTGCTTCCTGACTGCCTCTACCTTGGTGGTATAAGGTACTCCATATTTCTCTGCTTCTTCCTGTTTTTTGTGTCTCAAAAAAGATTGACTTAAAATACAACCTGGTTTTACAGACTGAGTCCTAGATCATTAACATAACTGCTGCTAATCTCAACTCATTATCTTCATAGAGATAGGATTTACAATACATTAGAAAACCACATCAGATAACAAAATAGTGGACAATCCTGCAATATTGGGAATCATGGCCTAGCCAAGTTGACAGACATTTTTGGTGAACATACTTCAATCTGTAACAGAATTTGGGAGATACTTTGTATGACCAGTGAAGTAGAACCAGAGGCATGTGTCTTTTTGATCTGTGATCCCTGCACTGAGAAGCTCCTAGAGCAGGACAAGTCAAGGACCTTCACCCAGACCTGACAGAGAGAGCCTTCCCTGAAGATGGCACCCTAATTAGAATTTCTAGCCTCCTAGACTGTGAGAGAATAAATTTCTCTTTGTTGTAGTATTTCTGTTATGGGGCACTAGTTAAGTGTGAGGTTGGGATTATGCATCAACTTGACTGGGCCATGATTCACAGTGTTTACATGTGATCATTCCCATGACTGTATCAGCTATGAGTAGCCAATCAGTTTAAAGAAGGTTTCCTTGGTAATGTGGTCTGTGTCCATATATAAACAGATGTTCTGGATTTTTGATTGCTCTGGATCCTTCTGCTCATCTGACCTCTGCGTCTTGAGACTTGAGCTATCAGGTTATCTTCAGACTTGGGACCACCAGCCCCCTTGGCTACATGAAAAGCCTTCCTCCTGATCCATGGACTTGAGATGTTCCAGCCTGTACAATTGGTGTGAGATGCTCTATTCATATAAATCTCTCTGTACATGCATTTATACAGCACTGGTTTTGTTCCCTAGAAAACCCAATCTAAGATTACAGTAACTAAGAATTTGGTTCAAACAGGTCAAGGAGATAACAAAAAAAAAATTGCTGTTCAGATGATTCTGACTCATAGTGACCCTGTGGGGCACAGTAGAATGCCCCATAGAGTTTCCAATGGAGTGCCTGACAGATTTGAACTGCTGACCTTTTAGTTAGCAAATGTAGCACTTAACCACTATGCCACTAGTTTCCAAGGCAATATGAGCAAAACCCAAACCCACTGCTGTTGACTCAATTCTAACTGATAGTGACCCTATAAACAGAGTAGAACTGCCCAACAGAGTCTCCAAGGAACAGCTGGTGGATTTGAATTGCTGATCTTCTGGTTAGTAGCCATAGCACTTAACCACTATGCCACACGGTTTCCAAGGAGATATTACACAGTTCTAAATCAAGAAAGGTGTGGATCAGGGTTGTACCCTTCTATCACACCTACAAAATCCATATACTGAGAAAATAATCTGAGAATCTATATCACGTGAAAAAGAACATGGCATCAGGATTGATGGAGGACTCATTTACAACCTGTGATATGCAGATGAAACAACTTTGCTTGCTGACAGCAAAGAAGACTTGAAGCACTTAGTGATGAAGATCAAAGGCCACAGCCTTCAATATAAATTATACCACAACATAAACAAAAATAAATAAATAAATCCTTAAGTTTGGACCAATAAGCAACATTATGATAAGAGACTGAAGTTGTCCAGAATTTCATCTTACTTGGATCCACAATCAACAACAGTGGAAGCTGCAGCAAAGAAATCAAACGAAGAGGGACAGGGCCAATATGGCGGAGTAGTCAGATGCTTCTTGTGATCCCTCTAACAAAAAAGACCCAAAAGAATAAATGAACCAATTACACATGACACCCTAGGAGTGCTGCAAATCAAATGGAAAATTAAGAAACTGAAATGAGCTGCAGGGAAGGGAGAGTAGGTCCAAAAGTACTTATGACCTAATCAAGTCAACTACAGCCAGCATAGTGAAAGGAGTGCAGGCATTTGGAGGGCTTCGTCCTCACCAGGAGAGATCAAGCAGTAGAGTGTACACTTGTGCCTCCAGAACCAATGAGACCACTAAAAGTTAAGCGGCTTACGTCTACTTACTGTGCAAGGATCTAAATCTCTCCTTGGGAATAATCCTCCCTCTCTTTTCGCAGCCTGTTCCCTCCCTTTACTGTACTGTGCCCAGCTCTGAAGAACCACACCATTAACTGCTCCGGAAGTAGATTCCTGATCAGAGAATGCCCTGAGTCATTCTCCTAAACTCAGAGAGAGAAGAATTTAACAAACTGGGCTGGCGGGGGGGAGTGGCAAGAGGGAAAAAGAGTAAGTCTGTCAACTTTCTGAGCCAGAAATTTGGGGCAGAAACAGTTCTTTCACCTAGAATCAACATAAGGGGACACACCATCCTCACAGACACCTGGGGACAAATGCTAGCCCCCTGCCTGTTCCAGTGTATGCAGCTACTTGTATCTACACCAATCATCCCTGCCCATCTCAGACACCATGCATAACATACTTGGTGATGACCTAGACACCCATACATGAAAATAAGCAGACTCCCAGGTCCACCTGTCTGGTAATAGCTGTAACTACCTGGTGATAGGACATCAGAGCTTCAAAGGCATCAGCTTCAAAACTGGCATACACAACCAGTCTATTTGGACATTTCAAAGCAAAACAGGAAGCTAGACTATACCAGCCAAGCCAAGTGCTGTCGAGTCGGATCCAACTATAGCAGGCAAACATTAAATAAATACAATGACTAACTTATGGCTCAGAGACAACAGTCAATGGCAAATCACTTAAAGAAACAGGCCACAATGGCTTCAGAAAACTCTTAAAAGGATCAAGAAACTTTCCAGAGGAAGAGTACTTCACAGAATTACAGAAGATAGAATAAAAGAGATTAATATTTAGAACTCTTAAAGAGATCACGAGGAAGATGAGGCAAAATACAGTAGAGCTTAAAGACAAACTGAACAGGCTACAAGAAAGTGAACAGAGACAGGACATAGAAATGCAAAAAAATTAATAATCGAACTACAGAATTAGAAAATGCAATAGAAAGTCAAAGGAACAGAATTGAGGCAATGGAAGGCTGAATTAGTGAGATAAAGCACTTGACACTGACATATTTGAGAAAAAATCAGATAAAAGAATTTTAAAAGCTTTCTGAAACACTAAGACTTATGTGGGATTCTATCAACAAAAATAATCTACAAATGACTGGAGGACAGAACTGGGGGTGAAGGGTGGGTAACAGAAATTACAGAAAGAATTCTTGAAGATTTGTTGACAGAAAACCTCTGATGTCATGAAAGAGGAGAAGGTATCTATCCAAATGCTCACTGAGTACCACACAAAGAAAATCTCAAAAGAAAGACATAAAGGCATAATTTTGCTGAAGCTAAAGGTGAGGAGGCAATTTTAAAACTGGCTAGGGATAAACAAAAAACAATCTACAAAAGACAGTTAATAAGACAAAGTTTAGACTGCTCATCAGAAATCATGCATGTAAGAAGGTGATGGCATGGCATATACAAAGTCTTGAAGGGGAAAAGATTTCCAGCCAAGAATTACATATCCAGCCAAATGGTCTCTCAAATATGGTGGAAATTTAGGGAATTTGCAAAAACCAAACCAAAATTACAGTAACTGCTAATGGGAATTCTTAGAACAGAAAATCACTAACATCAGATCACAAACCAAGAAAAGAATGCAGAACAGAACACAAGGATATCAACCTAAAAAGGGAAATGACAAAAAAAAAAAGATCAAGAGGAAAACACTGAAATTATATAAGCATTATAACAAAAAAGAGAGACTTAAAAAAACTGTAGTCACAAATCTTTCATATACAGAGGAATGCAGGTTAAGATATTAAAGACTGGTTTAAATTTAGGAAAATAGAGATAAATATTAAGGTAACCACAAAGAAAATTAACAATCCCATACACAGAAATAAAAAACAAGAAAAACATGAAGTCTCAGCAAACACCAAACTGTTAACAATGAAGAAGATGCAAAGAAAACACATAAAGAAAAATAACTGAGCACAGAAAATTAAATGGAACAAGAGTTGTTTACAATGCACCAAAAAAGATGTAAAATAACAGCACAAATCTCATGCCTATTAATAGCTGCACTGAATGTAAATGGATTAAATGCACCAATAAAGAGAATGGCAGATTGGATTAAAAAAAAGATACATCTCTCACAAGCAACATTAAAAAAACAGCAGGATTGGAAATACTGATTTTTGATAAAACATACTTTAAAGTAAAATCTGCCATATTGGATAACGAAGGACACTTTATGTTGATTAAAGGGCTAATATTCTAGGAATACACAACTATCTTAAATATTTACACAACCAGTGAAAGAGATCCAGAATAAATAAAGCAAATGCTAGCTGCATTGAAAACTCAAATAGACTGTTCCGCAATAATAGTAGGAGACTTCAACACACAACTTTCAGTGAAGGACAGAATATCCAGAGAAAAGCTGAACAAAAACATGGGCGATCTAAATACCACAATCAATCAGCTTGACCTCATAGACAAATAAAGAACAATCCCTCAACAACAGCTAAGTATATTTTCTTTTCTAACATACATGGAATATTCTACAAAATAGACCCCTTATTAGGCCATAAAACAAGCCTTAACAAAATTCAAAGCACTTCAACATTACAAAGCATCCTTTCAGATTATAAATACAAAGGTAGAAATCAATAACATGAAAAGCAAGGAGGAAAAAAAAGCAAACACATGAAAACTGATCAACACCTTGCTCAAAACTTCTGTATTACGGAATAAATCAAGGACAGAAGAATTTCACAGAGTCAAATTACAATGAAAACGTACCCTACTGCAACCTTTGGGACATAGCAAAGAATGCTCACAGGTCAATTTATCTCAATAAATGCACTCAATCAAATAGAAGAAAGTACCCAAATCAAAGAATAAACTCTACAACTTGAACAAGTAGATAGTAGCAGCCAAACAAGCCCTTGGGCCCCAGATGAAAAAAAGTAATAAAAATTATAGAATCAAATGAATTAGAGAATACAAAAATGATAGCAAGAGTTAAGAAAACTAAAAGCAGGGTCTTTGAAAGAATCAACAAAATTGATCAACAATTGCCCAAATGCAAAAAGAAAGCAGGAGAGGAAGCAAATAAACTGAGTAAGAAACGAGATGAGTGTTATCACAACAAACCCAACTTAAATTTAAAATATCATAAGAGAGTGTTATGAAAAGCTGTACTCTTAAAAATTGGAAAACCTAGAGGTAAGGACAAATCTCTGGAAACATGCTACCTACCTAAACTAATACACATGGAGGTACAACAACTAAATAAAATCCATCAGAAAAGAAGAGATTAAAAAGGTCATTAAAAAAACTCCCAGCTGAAAACAATCCCGGGCCCTGACACTTTTACTAGAGAATTCTACCAAACTTTTAGAGAAGAGTTAACACCACTATTGCTACAGGTATTTCATGGAATAGAAAGAATGGAATACTCCTAAACTCATTCTATGAAGCCATAACCCTGACAACAGAACCAGGAGGAGACAGCACAAAAATGGAAAATCACAGACCAATAATTCTCATAAACTTAGATGTCAAAATTTTCACCAAAATTCTAGCCAGTAGAATTCAACCCATATCTCACAGCTTATACAAAACCCAACTCAAATTAGATAAAAGACCTAAATACAAAATCTAAAACAATAAAGCTGATCCAAGATAAAACAGGATCAATAATGGAAGTTTTAATACACAATGTAGACAGACTTCAAAATCTGACAAACAAAGCAAACAAAGACTTCACCTAAAGAGTAAAAAGACTACCTACAGACTGGGGGGAAAAAAATTGGCAACCATGAATCTGCTCAGCATCTAGTCTCCATAATCTGCCAAGTGCTACAAAACCTCAACAAAATAAAGACAAATAACCAGGCAGCTAAAAGATACATGAGGATATGTTCCCGATCATTAGCCACTAGAGAAATTAAAATAAAATCTATAATAATACACATCTCATCTCAACAAGTCTGGCATTAACCGCCCCCCCCCCCCCGCCCAAAACACAAAATAATATATGTTGGAGAGGTTGTGGAGAGACTGGAACTCTTCTACATAGGTGGTGGGTATATAAAATGGTACAACCACTTTGGGAAGTGACTTAACTTTCTTAAAAAGCTAGAAACAGAAATACCATATGATCCAACAATCCTACTGCTTGAAATATATGCTAGAGAAATAAGTGCTGTCACATGAACAGATATATGCCCAACAACATTTATTGAAACATTGCCCACTATAGTATAAAATGGAATTAACCTAAGTGCTCATTAACAGATGAATGGCTGACAAAATTATGGTATATTTACCCAATGGAATACTATGCAATGATAAAGAACAATGGTCTTCAGAAACACCTGATAATATGAAGTCAGCTGGAAGACCTCATGCTGAGTGAAATTAGTCAGTTGCAGAAGGACAATTATTGTATGAGAGCCCTATCATAAGAATTTGAGAAAAGATTTAAGAACAGGAGAAAATAATTGAAGGATTACAAGGAAGGGAGGAATGGAGAGGGATATTTGTATATTAGTAGATAGTAATTGAGTTAAGTGAAGAAAGCAACAGCATGCAGTAGAAGTGAGATTAACACTGCTGAACTACACCAGAAGTTAACAGGTTTCCTAAATATAACCCATCATTTCAAATGTGAGAGTAGCAGGGGTCTGAGGATCCAGATTTCAGGAGATATCTAGGACAAGTGGCACAAGCAAGGTTTGTTGTTGTTTTAAGAAAATGTTCTGCATCCCATTTAGGTTAGTGGTGTCTGGGGTTTTAAAAGCAAGCATACTGCTGCCTAAGTCATGTCAATTGGTACCAATACACCTAGAGAATAAAGACATGAGGAAAATACGAGCTCAGAAGACAAAGGGGCCACATGACTGGGAGACCATGTCATCGTGAGACCACCACCAATGACTGCCTGACAGAGGGCGAGGTGTAGAGTCCTTGACTTAGTAGAAGAAAAATGGGAGTGTAGATCCAGAACTCTATTAATAGACCAGAATTGATGGTCCGTGTACTGGAGAGTCATAGCTCCCGAAGACATAGTTCCTGAAGACATAGCTCCTGGACTGTCTACTAGTGCAGAGCTGAAGTCAACTTGCCAAACAAAGATTGGACTGGACTGTAAGACATAGAGTGATGCTGGTGAAGTGTGTACTTCTTGGCTTCAACACATACATGAGGCTGTCTTGGAGTAGCTCCTCTCTAGAAGTGAGATGGGAGGGCGGAGAGGAGGGAATAGGATTTTCTTGAATTAATATGGAAAATACAAGGTGGAAAGGGGGAGTGCACTGTCACAGGGTGGAGAAAGCAGCTCAAGTCACATAGCAATGTGTGTGAGGTATTTTATATAGAAAATTGACTTGAATTGTAAACTTACACTTAAAGCACAATAAAAAAATAGTTATTAAAAAAGACTAATTAGTCTTTGGAGCCAATTTAGACAAATCCTCCTTAATAATTTTGTTTCTCTAGAACCCTCTTAGTACTAAATGTCTTAGGCAAGCAAAATCAGTGAAGTATATAGAGCGGTAGAAATTTATCTCAGGAAAACGACTCATGTGGATATAGAGGCTAGTAAGCTCCAAGTCCATGGTTCAGGCATGAGGCTAAAGGCTTGTCTTCACTCATGTAACAATATTGGCTGGGAACCTGAGATCAGCAGGTCAGATGGCAGACTGCTGGTTCACAGGCTCCAGAGGCTGACAGACTCCAAGACTGGCAGATGAGCTAGTTGAAGTCCCAATAACCAGAAATCAGATGAGCTGGATGCAGGATTCTCAGCAAAATAACTGTATCAAAAAAAATATTGTATTAAACCATTAAATGCAGTGGCAAAGTTATCACCTCCCACGAGTCACAACAGCTACTTCTCTGGACGTGTTTTTTTCTCCAAGTATCTCTTCCGCATGGTCCCGATCATGTATCCATTGTCTATGTGCAGCCTTGCACCTCCCGCCACCTCTCCCAGCCTAGGTAAAACCTGTGAGAGTTGTGACTCTTCTTCCCTCATCCAGTATTCATGGAGATATGGGTCAGAAGAACTCATGTATCCATTTGTTCTTTTCCTCTTTCTAGTGTAATAGACTCTCTGTGGGCTGAAGAAAATAAAATCAAAAGTGGTAAAATGTTTATCAACCATTTTGTCATCATCTAACAAACAATGAGCCTAGTAGGTAGCAGACAAAGTAGAGTCTCTTGCCCCAGGTGTCCCTGGCCTCATCAGGCACTGATTTGTTAAGCTTGGTAGTATCTGAGCCTGCACGGTGGGCTTTCACAGCAGGCCCATGGCTCGGCAGTGGAGTCCCCACAAAAAATACTACCTCTGCTACAGGCTGGGGACACTAGACCAAACTTTAAAATATTGCCCTGGAGACTGCCTATTTTTGTCTCAATGATGAAATGGAGTGTGAAGGGTAATGTAATTTAACCTAGCTGTCTCATGACTTTCAGTAGTTTTGGAGTTATGTGGTAATGTAATTTGGCAGTTATGTAATAGTGTAATCAACTCTTTGATAAGGTATCCTATGAGCAGCTAATCAATTGAAAGCCCTTCAATTTCTTCATCTTTTGCCTTAGTGGCTAGTGCACAAATCTGAATAATTGTTGTGTTGACTGGTCTTCGTTGTAAGTGTGTGGATATTATCCTATCACTGACAACATTGTACCTCAGGACAGATCTTGAAATTCTTTCTGATGATGAATGCAACACCATTCTTCTTCAAGTTTTCATTCCCTGTGTAGTAGATCATATGATTGTCCAATTCAAAACGGCCAACACCGGTCCATTCCAGTTCACTAATGCCTAGGATAGTGATGTTTATGCGTTCTATTTCATCTTTGATGATTTCCAATTTTCCTAAGTTCATACTTTGTACATTTCTCATTCCAATTACTAATGGAAGTTTGCAGCTGTGTTTTCTCATTTTGAGTAGTGCCAACATAAGCGGCAACTATACACATGAACCTCTCCAGATGGAATACACAGAAATCAAATCAACTACATCTGTGAAAAGAAATGATGGAAAAGCTCAATATCAGCAGTCAGAACAAGACTAGGTGCTGACTGTGGAACAGACTATCAACTGATCAGATGCAAGTTAAAATTGAAACTGAAGAAAATTAGAGCCAGTCCACTACAGCCGAAGTATGATCTTGAGTATATCCCACCTGAGTTTAGAGATCATCTTAAGAACAGATTTGATGAATTGAACAATAATAACTGAAGACCAGATGAGTTGTGGAATGACATCAAAGATGTCATACATGTAGAAAGAAAGGAAGAAAGGAGTAAGGAAGGAAGGAAAGAAAGAAAGGAAAAAAGAAAAAGAAAGAAAGAAAGAAAACATTAAAAAGCCAAGAAAGAAAGAAAAGACCAAATTCAATGTCAGAAGAGACTCTGAAACTTGCTCTTGAATGTCAAGTAGCTAAAGCAAAGCGAAGAAATGATGAGGTAAAAGAATTGAATAGAAGATTTCAAAAGGTAGTTGAAGAAGACAAAGTATTATAACAACATGTGCAGAGAGCTGGAGATAGAAAACCAAAAGGGAAAAACTTACTCCACACTTCTCAAATTGAAAGAACTGAAGAAAAAAATCAAGCCTTGTGTTGAAATAGTGAAGGATTCTACACCGAAAATATTAAAGGACTCAGGAAGTATCAAAAAAAGGTTGGAAGGAATACTCAGAGTCATTATACCAGAAATAACTTGTTGGTGTCAACTATTACAAGAGATAGCATATGATCAGGAGCTGATGGTACTGAAAGAAGAAGTCAAAGCCATATTGCAGGTATGGGCAAAAAGCAAGCCTCTGGGAAGTGATGGAATATCAATTGATATATTTCAACAAATAAATGCAGTGCTGGAGCTGCTCACCCATCTATGCCAAGAAAACTGACTAGAAAAGATTTATATTCATGCCTATTCCCAAGAAAGGTGATCCAATCAAATGCAGAAATTATTGAACAATATCAGTAATATCACACACGAGTAAAATTTTGCTCAAGATCATTCAAGTGACTGCAACATCATTTTGACAGGGAATTGCTGGAAAGTCAAGCCAGATTCTGAAGAGCACATGCAACCAGAGATGTCATGCTGGTATCAGATGGATCTTGGCTGAAAGCAGAGAATACCACAAAGATATTTACCTGTGTTTCATTGACTATGCCAAGGCATTTGACTGTGTGGATCATAACTAATCATGGATAACACTGTGGAGAATGGGAATTCCAGAACACTTAATTGTGTTCACGAAGAATTTGTACATGGATCAAAAAGGAGTTGCACAAACAGAACAAGGGGACCTTGTATGGTTCAAAGTCAGGAAAGGTTTGTGTCAGGGCTATATTTTTTCATCATAACTTTTCAGCCTGTATGCCAAGAAAATAATCCAAGAATCTGAAGTATAGTAAGGAGAATAAGGCATTGTGATTGGAGGAAGACTCATTAACATTATGCAGGTGACACAACTTTGCCTTCTGGAAGTGAAGAAGATTTAAAACACTGACAAAGATCAAAGACTACAGTCTTCAGTAAGGGTTGCACCTCAATATCAAGAAAACAAAAATCCTCAGAATTGACCAATAAGCACCATCGTGATAAATGGGAAACAGCAGTCAACAAATCAAGAGATGCATTGCATTTGGAAAGTCAACTATGAAACGTCTCTTTAAAATGTTGAAAAGTAGAGGCGGAGTCAAGATGGTAGACTAAGCACATGTCTCCTTATATCCCTCTGGAAACCAAGACCTGAACTGATAATCAAATGGAGACTTCTGATCACCTAGTGAGCCCCCAGGACTTGGAACAGGGCTGATAAATTGGACTTCATACCACTGAAAGAAAAACCTCCTCTCTTTCACTGACTCCTGCTCCTGGCTAGCCCTGGCTCTCACGGACTGAAGGTAAATGCACTCTTTTCACTTTTTTTTTTCCTCTGTCTTGGCCAGTGGGCAGAGCTCGGTCTTGTGTAGTGGCTAGACTCAGATGCACTGTTGGTTGGATAGGCAAGTAAAATTGCCATATTTTGAGAGCTAGGCTGAGTACTTTCTTAATCTAGCCACTTTGGGCCTGTCTTTTTATCTCTGCCATAGCGCAGTTCATATGGAACCACAGTGCCTGTGTGCGTGACGCCATGTTGGATACGGAGATTTTAACAGGGTGTAATTCGTAGCCTGGGAGCCAGCGCCTGCAAACAGGACAGCACTCTCTGACAGAAAAGCAGAAGTTTATACAATGTTGCCTATGGTGGGGGCCCAGAAACAGAGGCAGATGACTCACACCTCTCAGCACCTTCAGCCCCTCTACTTTCCAACTGTGTGGAGGGTGTCTTTTTTGATATGATAGCCGCAGCTGGACCTAATTCTTAGCTTGGGAGCCAGAGCCTGCCCACCAGAGAGTGCTTTTCTACCAGAAAAGCGGTAGTTTACACAGTGTCGCCTAAGGATGGGCCTTGTCAGCAGAGGCCAAAAGGGCAGTAGCATTGCTGTATTTTGAACCACTTTGTATCATCTAAGGCTGGATATAGAGGTGCTTACTTTGCTGGTTGGGAAGAGGGACCTCTACACCTGAAAACTTGATGGACTTGGGAAATGGTCAGATATCTTTCGCTTTACATTTTAAGACAGCCTAGAGAAACATCTGTGGTCCATCAGCATAGCATTTCTCCCAGCCTCTACTTACTCAACAGACACTTGTGGCAAACAAGAAATCACCCATGGCTTCAGAAGGCTCCCAAACAAAACAACCAAGGAGTTTTACAGATGAAGAAACTATTCTGAAATCATCGGAAGATGAATGTAAAAGGATTGTATACAGAGCCCTTCTAGACCTTATACAAAGTGCAGCAGAACAAAAGGAAAAACTAAACAAGCTGTTTGATCTGATGGAACACTAGTACTCTGAAGTCCAACAGATCAAGAACAAAATCAAAGTCATAGAAACTTCCATTCAAAGCCAAGAAAACAGAATGCAACAAATGGAAAAAAGAATTTCTGACTTGGAAGACAGAGCTACTGACACCAGCATCTATGAGCAGAAATCAGAAAAAAGAAAAAATGAAGAAGCGTTAAGAAGCATGTGGGGCTCTATTAAGAGGAAAAATCTTCAATTAATTGGAGTCCCTGAACAGAATGAGACATCTTAGAACACAGAGAGAATTGTTGCTGAGCTGCTGAGAGAAAACTTCCCAGAAATCATGAAGGAAGAGAATATAGGTATCCTAGATGCCTATCATACACCACCCAATATAGATCTCAAAAGAAAGACTCCAAGACCTATTATAATCAAGCTCAATAAAATTAAACATAAGCAGAAACACTTAAAGGCAGGAAGACTCAAAGCAAAGCTAACATTCACAGAGAAACCCTGTAGGCTCTTGTCAGATTTCTCAGCAGAAACCACGCTGGCACGCAGACAGTGGCATGACACATTTAAAGCCTTGAAGGAGAATAACTTCCAACTAAGAATTATATATCCTGCAAAAATATCTTTCAAATATGAAAATGAAATTAAGACATTTCCAAATAAACAGAAACTCAGAGACTTTGTAAGAACTAAACCAAAACTACAAGAAATAGAAGTTCTTGGCTTTGGCTTAGAGGAACAAAACCACTAACTTTATATTTTGGAACGACACAGTCTGCACAGTTTGGGAAGGCTCCAAACTCAATCACAGCTTTAATACTCAAAGAAACAATCCAGTGATTACCATGAGAACTACGGTGCTATAATATTAAAAAGAGAGATATACTACAGTCGTTATAGTCTTTCCAGAAGGAGAAGAAGTCAACAAGACTGGTAGTAATTAAAATGAGGTTTATGTATAGTTTATTAAGGGGGATCTTAGGGGCAGCCGTAAAGCACAGCAAAGATGCAACATACCATATCAAACAATGTAACACAGGAGTCTCAACAACTAAAAAAACAAGCTCAGAAAAAGGTGAAAAATCAACTCACAAAAAAAGAATGTTCCAGAACAGACTAAGAAGAACAACAGAGATAACATCAACACAAAAATAAACATATCACAATGGCAACAGTGAAAACATACCTATCAATAATTACATTGAATGTGAATGGACTGAATGCTCCACTAAAGAGACACTGAGTGACATCTTGGATCAAAAGACATGAACCATCCATATGTTGTCTACAAGAAACTCACTTGAGACTTAAAGATAGGAAGAAACTGAAAATTAAAGGGTGGAAGAATATATATCAAGCTAACAATGAGGAAAGAAGAGAAGGGGTGGCAATTCTAATCTCAGATAAAATCAATTTTAATGTAAAATCCACCATTGTGGACAAAGGGGGACACTATTTATTGCTGAAAAGTTCAGTACACAATGAAGATTTCACTATATTAAATATCTATGCACCTAGTATCAAAGCACCTAAATACGTCAAAGATACACTGACTGCACTCAAAAAAGAGTTAGATCACTCCACAATAATAGTAGGAGACTTCAACACTCCACTCTGAATATTGGACAGATCATCTAGGAAAAAGCTCAGTAAAGATGCAGAAGACCTCATTGCCACAATTAATCAACTAAACCTCATCGATATATACAGAACTTTCTACCCATCAGCAGACAACTACACCTTGTTCTCCAGTGTACATGGAACATTCTCCAGAATTGGCCATGTGTTAAGACATAATGCAATTCTCAGTAAAATCCATACCACTGAATTAATGAAAAGTATCTTCTCAGATCATAAAGCCATAAAAGTCGAAATCAATAGCAGAAAAAACACAGATAGAAAGTGGAACTCTAGGAAACTTAACAACATCTTGCTCAAAAAAAACATGGGTCATGGGTTATAGAAGAAACCAAGGATGAAATAAATAAATTCATGGATTCTAATGAGAACGAAAACACTTCCTACCAGAACCTATGGGATACAGCCAAAGCAGTGCTCAGAGGTCTGTTTATCTCCATAAATGCACACATCTGGAAGGAAGAAAGAAACCAAATCAAGGAACTAACCCCACAGCTTGACCAAGTAGAGAGAGAACAACAGAGGAACCCCTCAGGCAACAGAAGAAACCAGATCATAAAGATTAAAGCAGAACTACATGAATTGGAGAATAGAGAAACAATTGAAAAAATTGAAAAGACCAAAAGTTGTTTTTTTGAAAAGATCAACAAAATTGACAAACCACTGGCTAAACTTACTAAAGAAAAACAGGAAAGGAAACAAATAACCCAAATTAGAAATGAAAGGGGAGTGGTCGCAACAGATCCAACAAAAATAAAAAATATCATAACAGAATACTATGAAAGACTGTAGTCTAACAAATTTGAAAACCTAGAGGAAATGGACAAATTCCTTGATTCATATTACCTACCCAAATTATGACAAGGTGAAGCAGAACAACTTAATAAACCCATCACAAATGAAGAGATTGAAAAAGTCATCGAAAAACTGCCAACTAAGAAAAGCCCAGGCCCAGATGGCTGAACTGCAGAATTCTACCAAGTGTTTAGAGAAGAGTTACCTCCATTACTACTGTGGTTATTTCACAGCATAGAAAGGGATAGTATACTCCAAAACTCATTCTATGAAGCCAGCATAACCCTGATACCAAAACCAGGGAAAGATCCAACAAAAAAGAACTACAGACCAATATCACTCATGAATCTAGATACAAAAATCCAACAAAAAAGAACTACAGACCAATATCACTCATGAATCTAGCCACAAAAATCTTCAACAAAATTCTTGCCAATAGAATACAACAATATATCAAAAAAATAATCTATCATGACCAAGTGGGATTCATACCAGGGATGCAAGGCTGGTTCAACATCAGAAAAACGATTGTGATTAACCACATATATATCACAAAA
Source organism: Heterohyrax brucei (assembly GCA_028571685.1). Lineage (NCBI taxonomy): Eukaryota > Metazoa > Chordata > Mammalia > Hyracoidea > Procaviidae > Heterohyrax > Heterohyrax brucei. Next base: position 25,524,149 of record CM053156.1, read on the forward strand.
GACAGGAATCACCTGATTTTGTCCATTAATGCAGAAAAGGCATTTGATAAAGTCCAACACCCATTCATGCTAGAAACTCTTAGCAAAATAGGCATAGACGGAAAATTCCTCAATGCAATAAGGGCCATTTATACAAAACCAACTGCCTACATCATCCTGAAAGGAGAGAGACCGAAGGAGTTTCCCTTGAGAACCGGAACTAGACAAGGACGCCCACTCTCACCTCTCCAGTTCAACATAGTACTAGAAGTTCTAGCCAGAGCAATTAGACAAGACCAAGAAATAAAGGACATCTGCATTGGCAAAGAAGAACTAAAAATCTTCCTGTTTGCTGATCATATGATTGCATATACAGAGAATCCCAAAGAATCTATAAGTAAACTCAAACTGATAGAAGAGTTTAGCAAAGTCTCAGGATACAAGATAAATATAAGTAAATCAGTAGAATTCCTTTATACCAACAGTGGAACTGCTAATGAAGAAATCATCAAAACAATACCATTTACTATAGCCCCCAAGAAGATAAAGTACCTAGTAATTAATCTAACCAGAGAAATAAGAGACCTTTACAAAGAGAACTACAAGCCCTTACTACAAGAAACTAAGAGAGACTTAGATAAATGGAGAAACTTACCCTGCTCATGGATAGGAAGACTTAACATTGTGAAAATGTCTATTTTACCCAAGGCAATCTACTTATAGAATGCAATCCCAATACAAGTTCCAGTGTCATTTTTTAATGAGTTGGAGAAACCAATCACTAATTTTGTTTGGAAAGGAAAGAAACCCCTGATAAGTAAAGTACTACTAAAGAAGACGAACACACAGGGAGGCCTCTCATTACCCGACCTGAGAACATACTACACTGCCACAGTGGTCAAAACAGCCTGGTACTGGTACAAGAACAGACAGATCGATCAATGGAACAGAATTGAGACCCCATAGATGACACCATCTGCCTATGAACAGCTGATACTCGACAAAGGCCCTAAGACATTAAACTGGAGTAAAAACAGTATCTTGAACAAATGGTGCTGGCAAAATTGGATATCCATCTGCAATAAAGTGAAACAAGATCCATATCTTACATCTTATACAAAAACCAACTCCAACTGGATAAAAGACCTAAATATCAAACTTAAAACGATAAAGCTCATCCAAGAAAAAGTAGGAACAACAATGGAAGTTTTAATACACAATGTTGACAGACTCCAAAATCTCTCAAACAAACCACAATCAACAGAAGAGAAAATAGGTAAAGGGGGACTACTAAGAATCAAACACTTCTGCTCATCCAAAGACTTTATTAATAGAATTAAAAGGCCACCTACAGAATGGGAAAAAAATATTTGGCAACTCTGTATCAGACTGACACCTGATCTCCATAATCTATAAGGTACTACAAAATATCAATAAGAAGACAATAAGTCATCCAATTAAGGGAGGGGCAAATGAGATGGACAGACATTTCTCTATAGAGGAGATCCAGGCAGCCAAAAAACACATGAGGACATGTTCATGATCTTTAGTTGTTAAAGAAATTCAAATCAAAACTACACTGAGATACCATCTCACACCAACAAGGTTGGCCATGATCCAAAAAACACAAAACAACAAATGCTGGAGAGGCTGTGGAGAAAGTGGAACTCTCCTACACTGTTGGGTTTCAAAACAGTACAACTTCTTTGGAAAGCATTCTGGCACTTCCTTAAAAAAATGGATATAAATATACCATTTGATGCAGTAATTCTACTACTTGGAATATATCCTACAGAATCAAGGCCTTTCACACCAACGGATACTTGCACAATGTTTATTGCAGCACAGTCCTCAGTAGCAAAAAGATGGAATCAACCCAGATGCCCAACAACAGAAGAGTGGATAGGTAAACTATGGTATATATACTCAGTGGAGCACTATGCAATGATAAAGAACAATGATGATTCCAGGAAACACCTCATAACCTGGTTTCAACTGGAAGACATTATGTTGAGTGAAAGTAGTCAGCCAAGCTATATTTAGTTTCTGCTAGATTGATTATAATGTGCCTTGGTGTCTCTACCTTGTGTGGAGTTTAACGAGCGTCTTCGACAGATATCCTCTCATCTCTGATTATATTGGAGACGGTCACTGTCGGTAAATCTTTGACAACTCTGTGTGTTTTCTGTTATCACAACCTCACTTCTTGTACTTGAATCACTCATGGACCCTCTTGATAGGGTCCCATGTAATTCTTAGTGTTTCTTGGTTTTTAAAAAATTCTTTTACGTTATTTTCCCTCAAGAATGTTGATGTCTGTGCTTTATCTTTAATCTCAGTAATTGAGCTTCCATTGCTTTACTTCTGCTCCTTTGACTTTCTATTAGTTATCTAATTCCGTAATTTTATTGTTAATTTTCAGTTCTTGCCACTCTTAATTTTCTTGCAGCTTGTTGAATTTGTCATTAAGCTCTGTTGCATTTTGCTTCATCTCCTTCCTGAGAAGAGCTCCAATATTAATATTTTGTATTCTACCTCTGTCATGAACTCTGTTGCCTCCAAAATGTTTGTAACCTTTTAGCTGGGCCATCATTCCCGATATTTTGTCATTGTCCTCCATTTTGTGATTTTCTGATGCTGCAAATCCTAATTTCTGCCTGTGGTTAGTAGACTGGATTTATGTTAAAGAGGATTAGGGCAGTACTGTAAAAATCCTTCTTAAGATCACCTCGCTGCTCCACTGTAAAGAGTTACCCTGGAGTGTGGCTTGCACAACCTTTTATCTTTTTATTCTAAAAGAGATCAAAGGAAAGGGAAGCAAGCAGAGAGTTGGAAACCTCATAACATCAAGAAAGCATCACGAGGAGTAGACTGCATCCTTCAGACCTGAGGTTCCTGTGCCAAGATGCTCCTTGACCAAAGACTGATGTAACACAGGGACCTTTCTCCAGAGCTCAAAAACAGGAAAAACTTTCTCCTGGAGAAGATACCCTGTGCTTGGGCTTTCAGATTACTGGGCTGTGTAAGAATAAACTTTTCTTTGCTAAAGACATCCACCCATGGTATTTCTTTTAGAGCAGTACCAGCTGACTAAAACAACCTCTGATAATTCTAGGAAGTTCTCATCCTTTGGGAATTTTGAATCTTTGTTTTGGGAGCTTTCTGAAGTCATAATTGTCCACCTCTTTGGGGTCGCCATGAGTCGGATCCGACTCGACGGCACTTGGCTGGCTTTGGCTTTTTATGTGCTTTGAAATTAACCGTTATCTCTGAGCCACCAGTAAGTTGTATTTATTTATTTTATATTTTGCCTACTGTGTTTGGAATTCTTATTTTATTTTGAAATGTGAAAATAGGTTGGTTGTGTGTGATAGTTTCATTGCGGTTGTCTTTGAAGCACTAATGTCCAGTCATCAAGTGGTTAATCCTGTTACAGACATGCCAGTCCAAGAGTTCATATGCTATTCCTTTGTAGATTCAGTTCAGGTGTCCGGGTAGTCAGTCACCAAGTATATGGTGCAGGTTTTCACCTACTCTCCTAGATGGGTGGGGTTATCACTGCAGGCACAGGTATCTGGTTGTAGGTGCCAAAAAAGTTTGGGGGACAACAGCTATTCCTGAGATTCAGGGAGGATGGCATGTCCCCTTATGTCTGAACGTAGATGGAAAGAACAGTTTCTGCCCTGAATTTAGGGCTTATGAGATTCAGCAGATTGTTTTGCTTTCCCCCTTCCCTCTGTTTTTAAAATTGTTTCCTCTTCAAGTCCAGGAAATTGGCTCAGGGAGGGCTTAAGGAGACCTACTTCCAGCTCAGTTATCGCCGTGTGATCTTAGAGCCATGCACAGTGCAGAGAAGGGAGGAAGAAACACTGGGAGAAGGGAGAGGAGCTTATTCCAGGGTAAATACTTGAGTGCTGTAAATTACAGACAAAGACTTAGCTTTCGACCATCTCCTACTGTTTTCTGCTGGTTCTGGAGGTGGGTTCTATGGTCAGTTCTCCTGGCTGGGGAAAATGCCCTCCAACCACCGGGCTCAGCTCATAACACTGGCCTCAGCCATTTACAGGCGAGTCGTTTCTGGCAAATTCTACTCTCCCTTCCTTGTTGTTCAATATCTCAACTTTCCCTTTGATGTCCTGGGCTCCTAGGATGTTATTTGTAATGGATTCATTTGTTCTTTTGGGTTTTAATTGTTAGATGGATCAGAAGAAGCATCTGACTACTTTACCATGTTGGTTCTGCATCCTGTTGCTACTTTTAGATGCCACTTAATTTTTACTCATTTAATTTACTAATAACTTACCAGTAATGGTTTCACAATTGATTTGATTACATTATCATGAGCAAACACATTTATTCAATTAATTTAAGCATAAGCCACGCCAAGCATTAGATTAATTATTAATTAGTTATACTATTGAACTGTCAATTTTTTGGTAATGTTTTACCACTTCAATTTCATGATTTTTGGAACATAAAAAAAATACACTATTGAGTAGATAGATTTACAAAAACATATCACAGAGAACATTTAGTCCAATTTTTCAACTCTGTTAAATCATTATAATGTTTGGCCTGCTTGAAACCAGCTTCTGACCTGTATTGGAATCTCCCAGTGTGACCATGAAACTGGTGATTTCTTTTTCACAATTTCCACAATTACTTGGTTGTACATTTTGAGTCCATGGTGCTATTTGTATACAGATTTACTACTATTATAGTGTCTTTTTGGATAGCTGCTTTATCATCATATAACTTGCAGTTAGTGCTTTTGAATGACATTGAATTATGAATCATGTTACTAAAAGATCATTCCTTAAGTTGCCATTTGCCTAGAGATGTACATGAAAAAACAGTTGAAAGTTAAAGGACATTTAATGAAATCTGCTCCTTTCTGGGCTTGACTGAGATACTTTTATTTGTAGGGGTGCATGTATCCATTTTTGTCTTGAGTGAGAGAGAAATCTTTGGCACTCAGTGCCTCTTTGGCTCAGAGAAGATAGATTGACTCCAGATAACCATCAAGACAGCACATGACATGGTGCAGGTGGGAATGAGGGTTCCCCATGGAGTGAAGAGGGTGTACAGAGGATGACCGTAGTGAGCAACCTGGGAGGAGGGGATGGAGCACCTCTCTGGTCACTTGGTGGCTGGAAACAGGGCTCCCTCATGCCCTCTGTTGCCTAAGCCAACTCTCTGAAGGGCACTCTTTCTCCTGCCTTCTCTGTCTGTTGTCCCCTCCCTAGACTGACACTCAGAAACAGTTTGATCATCATAGTACTGAAATAACTCCCACTTCTACACTTGGCTGTCCTTCTCTGTGGAAGCACTAAGCCATGCTAAAGTCTTGTCCCCGGGACTGTGGCCCAGATCCAGACATCTAAGTAGAAGTTAGAATGTACACATTCTAAATCAACCCAAGTAGAGTCAATGGAAGTTGATACAGTGCAGAAAAAATACCCAACCTAAGCTAGAACATTACAATTCACACACTTTCAACTCAGGACCCCATTTGTGCCTCAAACCAAAAGACTTTAGGGGAGGCCTAGGCAATGCTGTCCCCACTTGGAAGGAGGCCCTGAGGAATAGAGGAGTTATGAACAGGAAGACTGAAGAGTGGTACGTGGCTAACTGGGCTGGCAGGAGTTCCGTTTAAGCCAGGCTTTGGCAGGACCTATGGCTCCTGAAGAGCTCATATGGGTTCCTCAAGGTGGGAGAAGGCATCTCCTGCATGTGAACCCCAAAATATCAGCACTCCCCCATCATGCAGTGACAATTCTAACTCAACACATGGTGGAGAGTGTCAGGATGGGCTAGAGGGGCCTGTGCTGTGGGATCCTCCCTGACACATACTTCTTTTCTCACCTCCACAGCTCAGGGCCCCAGAGGCTTTCTCCCCTTTTCTTACCCCTATAGCTCAGGACACCCTGGGCTCTCTCCCTCTGTTACTTTTCCTCACCCTCATGGTTCAGGATGCCCCCAGGCTTGCTCCTCTCTGTTCTGACCCGGGGTAGAGATGACATACAGAGCACACCGGGTTCGTGGCCTAGATGGGGCATCCGTCATGGTCACTCTCACACCACAATGTGGAGCTCTATTTGGCTACACTGACTGTCCAGCTGGTGGCAACGTGAGATGTTTCTGCATCTCCTACTGTGTCCCTTACTTGCATTGGCATTTGGCATTCTGTGGTCCTTCTCTGTCTTTGATGTCCCAATGTCTGTGTCTCTGGCAGGTGTTGTGTGTACCAGCACGTATCCCAAAGTTGCTTCCCCGACACCAGTCAGCACCTATGTATCCTTTCCTTGAGACTCTTCTCTGCCACCAGGCAGCTCCTGCTGGAGAGTAGAAAAAGGTGCTGAATCAATAATGCCCACAGCCAGCCATCCCAGAGCCTCCAGTGCCCTCTTGCTGAGCTGGAAGTCTGAAGACAAGGATTGGAGCCTTTCCACAGAGCCCCTGTCTTAGTCATTTAGTGGTGCTATAACAGAGATACTACCAGTAGGTGGCTTTAATAAAGATAAGTTTATTTTATCACAACCAATAGGCTAGAAGTCCAAATTCTTGGCATCATCTCCTGAGGAAGTTCCTTCTCGTCAGTCTTCCCCTGGACTGGGAGCTTCTCCTTGCAGAAACTCCAGTTTCAAAGGACATGCTTTGCTCTCATTGTTTGTTTCTTAGCCGTATGAGCTTCACCTCACTCCACCCCCTTGCTTTACTTTCATTTTATTTCTAGTAAGGTAAAATGTAATGCAGGTCACACTCCAGGGATATGACCTTAGTCAGAGTGTTACAATCCCACCCTAATCCTCTTTAACACAAACTTATAATCACAAAATAGAGGACTATGTAATACTGGGAATCATGGCCTAAAGAAGTTGACACATTTAATGGGGACACAATTCAACTCATGAAAGCCCCTTGTATGTTTGCCGTCTGTTCACCCACAAAGGCAGCTCCCCCAAGTCAGCCCTTTGGCTTTGTCACTGTTTATGCCCTGGCCCTGCTTGGCGCCTCCAGGAGGCATGTTCGCAGTCAGCTCTCTCACTTGTCTCTTCTTCTCAGAGCCCAATCCTGTGACATTGAAGTCAAGTACAACCTCACTTCGTGGAAGCTCTGAAGGAGGGACTGTGGCTGGCACGAATCCCAGGTGGCCCATCGCTCTGAGGCTGGTACTTCCCAGCCACGCCACCTGCTGCTGTCACTTCTCGATAGACAGGAGAACTTGTCAACTTTGGGTGAAGTCTGAGGGTGCTGTTTTGGAAGGGGCAGAGTGGCATGTCAGAGAGGAGTTTAAGGGGGTAGACACATTCTTCAAGAGATGGTGTGGACCCTGGACCTGTAACCAGTCAGTCTGCGAGGGAGCCAGAGCTGTTCAGACAGAGACAGTGGGAGCTAGCCCATGCAGCCGTGTACCCCTGGTCTTGGAGATCAGCTCGGCTCTGCTGAGTGCTCCTTCTCTTCTCACCTTCCTGCTCTTGGTGAGTCATGCATGGCATACAGAAGAGGAAAATGATCTCAATGACCAAAATATCACGACAAAGGACTTTCTAGCCACCGTGTACTGTGTATTGCACTCATTCAACCTGCAAAGCAGGATACCAGTGCCTAACCAGCTGGTGTATACCCTAAAACCCTGGAAGGAAACGATGGGTGCGCTGTTTTGCTTCTGCCTTAACCTTTTGCGTTTTCTATTAAGTTAGGGACAAGAGAGGGTCTTGTTCATCGCTTGAAATCCATACTCAAGTGAAATATAACTTAGTTCAGTTTCACTTTTTATAAAAGATTTAACCTGGAAAGTTTTAAAAAATCTGTCAATGTTATACTCACGTGCAACATAGATTTTTCAGGCTGTATCAGTCTTATGACATTTTTTGTCTGAAGAATGATTTCACAATACAGACCAACAATAGATGAGGATACCAGGTAAGGAAACCTGCTTGACAGAAAGCGCCCACAGAGACAGACTGAGAGGACATTTCCGGGAAACAAAATGGAAAGTGATAATTAGGAAAGCCAAGAGACAGCAGGAGCTGGAGGGCTAACTTGGGAACAATTAGGATGTCTATTGACCTGAGGCAGACGATGTGAGTCAGCTCCTCTTTTCCAACCGCTTTTTGCTCAGGCTTCCTGGTCTGGTGTGGTCTTCACCTATGATGTTCTCATCAATGGACTGTGTGCTATTTTTATCAGCCTCAGATCACTGTACTCAATCCCAACATGTCCTGTTAAGTGGAATCATACACATCTCTCAAAGAACCTTTCCCTCTGGGCTTGGGTATCTGTAGGAGAATTCTGTCCTTAAAGACACTTCTGCGAGTGTGGCAGGTGGGCATTGCTTTCCTGGCTTCTGTTCCCAGAACCTGAAAGGAAAGCAGAAGACCCCCTTACTCTTCTCCCCTCCCTCACCACACACACAGGAACAAGGCCAGGGACTCTCAAGAAACTGGTCCTCAGCATTCATGGTACTTCTCTAGAGCTAAAGCTCCCTGGAAGCAGCCTGCATCAGGTGTCCTAGCTCTAGCTTCCAGCCCCTGTGCAACTGAGCAGACAAAGTAAAGACAATTTGAGAATGCAGTTTGGGGCAAAATGTTCCTTAAAACCATTGTTCCATGTGTGTGTAAGTTTACATATGTACCAGGTAGCTCTGTAGGAAGTATTCTTGCTGCTGCTCTAGGTGGGAGGTTTGACAACACTGCTGCAGATAAGAGTCCCCTCCTGGCAGGCAGGAGTACACTGGCAGCAGCCACCCATGCTCTGGGGGTGCATATGACTTCAGATGCTTGGAGTAGTGAGGGAAGGATCTCCATGGGGAGAGGCTGCATGATATTCTGCGGTGGGACTCAACCTGTGTCTCTCTGCATTTCCCCACACGGGCCCGCCTCTCTGTTTAACTCACTGACTAGAGGCGATTCTGTCTGCCTTGACCTACAGGGACAGAGCCCCAGCCCTGAGGGAGCCGATGAGTGGGTAAGCTGGGCTTCTTCTACACTGAGCACACCTACACTGGTACAGCTACCTGAGGGGATTAAAGGGAGCACCTCCACCGTCAAGTCTGTCTGTCCCTCGTCTGACTCACAGATGGATTTTCATGGTGGCTTTCTCCTTGGAGCTGGAGCTGTGCTAGACCACGTGTGGGAAATTTGAGGAGGACATTGACAGAAATTCCAGAGGTGAGCAATGGGAGATGCAGCGTGACTTCTTGTCATTTTTTTTTGCAAATCTGTGTATGCTGTATTTTGGGGGGTAAGAGGCATGCGGAATGAAACAGGAGGCCTGCACGTTACCACCTTGGCGTAAGTATAGCCATCTTAAGAGAAAGTCTGAACTCTCTTTCCAGGAAGTATGTTTAAAGAAAAACCTGTACATTCAAGAGTGCCCTAAAGGTCACTTCCCATGTTATAAACTACCAGAGCATAAAGGAATGATAAATATTTGCCCCTGCCTCTCTTGCCACATCCATGCAGGCCACCTGGAAGACAAGATGATGCCCAGTAGTGCACACAGACCCAGGTGAATAACCATACAACCCAGATGGAAGATGGAGATAATACCACCATACCCTCTTCAAGGAAACTTAGAAAGAACGTCATAAATGCCACATCGTATTTTCTCAGCTCCAAAAACTCTTCAAAAACCCCTTCTTGTAGACAGTAGATAGGCTTTGGGGGAATATCACCCTCCAACTCCATCTCTTGTACTGTAAAACTTTGATTACCTCGCCTCCTGTCTCAGAGATTGGCTTTATGGCAGGTGGCAGGAACCCAGAGTTTGTCCAATAACAGGGACAGGTGACAAAGGGATTCCAAAGACAGAGAAAGTCGGTGAGAGTGGCAACACCATGCCACCTGCTGGTGCCCAAGCTTGGTGCAGAGCCAGCTTGGATGGCAGTTCATTTGTCCACTTAGTCTTGCCTACATGGTAATTCAAACTGCTCCTTCCCTGTCAGGTTCTGAGCTTCAGGGTCACTGAGTAGAAATATGGCCTCCCACCTTTTTGGTCTCACCTCCACTACCTTCCCCACCTCCAGGGAGAAACTGTCCTATCTCTGTTCAGATATGGTCTTTGCTTAAGGGGTCATTTTGGAGCCCCTCTGTCAGAGGGCTGCAGTTGAAGAGGGACCTCTTCTGTACTGGACATGCTGAGCTGCAGTGCCCACTCCTAGTCAGGAGCTTGGAAATCTTATGGGTGAGCAGAAGTGACCTTGGATGTGGGTCTAGACCAATCTAAGAATCCATGCTCCCTGAACAGCACTCTCTGAATCCTTGTACCTGGCGGCTGCTCTGGGCCCCACTGGAGTCTATAGGCCCACATAGTGGGTGAAAGGACATACAGCTTTCACCAGTAAAGACACTAGTCATGTTGAGGGCAGGCCATCCCAGAACTCTGGGAGCTCATCTAAGGAGCAGGCCTACACCCCTGAGGTGCTGGCCTCTACCTTAGCCATGTTGCAGATGGATGCAGAGACATGTCCTCTGTTCAGAGCTCAACTACAGCTCTCAAAGCCTTTTCCACCCTGGTCCCTTCATAGTGTCCTGCAGAGCCTTCCCTGCTTCTTCACTGTCAGCACCAAGCCCTGGTCCTGAACAGTACCTACAAGGTGGGTGGCCAGGGGTCCTGAGCTCACCACAGAGCTGTAACTGCTCTTCCTAGGATCCTACCAACTCTCTGCAAGCAACTCTTCATGGCTGCTCCTCCCCTGGATCCCAGGGATCTGGGCCTCTATCAGGGCCTTGGAATCTGCAGTAGTACATCCCACTTCTGGAGCTTCGTTGTGTACAACAGATCATTAAATATCAGTATCCGAAGCAGCTTTGGGCTCACTAGTGTGGGGAGTGGGGCAGGGAACAGTGGCCAGAGTTATCAAATCTGAAACTCATCACCCCTCAACGCCCTGCACACATGATCTGCAGCTGATATTGCCCTCCCCCAAGCACCTGTGTCTCCCTTCTACTCATCGAGGGCCCTTGCTGTGCCAGAGCAGGTACAGCATGCAGGTGTGGGGCAGGTAAGGTTCTGAGGATGGACTGCATCATGGGGGTAAATGTCCCTGTCACCTATCTCAGGGTCCAAACAGAACCCTGTCCCATTTGATTCTTAATGCACTCAGCACAATAAAAACACTGCTGCTGTGGTAACCTCCCTCTCGGTCCCATGTTACAGCAGTTCTTCTTGGTGTTTTCTCACAAATGAAACCCTGTACCCAGCCCTTATTCTCGATCTGCTTCAGGGCATGAAACCAAGAGGATGTCTGAGACCAGCTTCCTGGAACTTGTCCTCCAATGAGACAGCCAGGGAGGGGAGTCCTCAGAAGGTGAAGTAAGGGTTGGGCTGGGGTGAGAGCTGGGCCAGGGCTTTCCTGCTGCCATCTGGACCCTTAGAATCTGAGCCCTTCTGTGATGGCTTGTCCCAGCTTTGGATAAATTTCTCTCCTCTTTCCCAGCTGCTTTCCTGTCTGTTCCCATCTCTGGCCTTGCCTGAACGTGGCTCAATGAGCAGGAAGCAGCTTAGAGTGCGGCCCCTTCTCCACCCTGATTCCAACATGGGTTTTCCAAAGAGGATCTCGTCCCACTCAGGGGTCAGTTCCAGGAGGTCCCACCAGGGGTAGGGGTGGCAGTCTCTTAGAGGTCAGCCTAGCAGACAGAGATCTGGCCCTTGACCTTTCATGAGCAGATGTCCTCCTGATAAGGGGCTAGGGGTAAAGGCCAGTAATACCAGTAGCTAGAACACTACCCCTGGGCATGGCACACTACTTCCAGCCTCTCTGAGATTAAACTGTAAGCTTGCTCAGTGTGCATCTTCAAAGAGCTTCATCGTTTAGTCAGAGGTGTGCTGGTTACACTGTCTCCAGGACACTGAAGAGTGGCCAGCATGAGGCGTGTCTAGAGTTGGGTATCTGTCTTTGTGGGGAGTCCTCTCCTCCTTACATGCCTGCCCATTCATGGGGGAGTATGGGGGATGGGATGACTGTCCTGAAATATGTATAGAAACCTCACTCAGCATCTTGGTCCTTCACTTGTGTTTCCTCAGCCACTTTCCAACCTTTAAATCTCCATTTAGGACCTGGAGTCAGAACCCGCTCACTCTCTTAGGAAGCCCTAAGTAACTGTTGCCTTGTATCCCCTTCCTCCTCTGCCCCTGCCAGTATCAAGCCCAGGAAAGGAGCTTCTCTGGTTTGGGTAGCACATTTTAGGCTCTGTCTTCTCCTTTTCCTCTCTCATAATCCTTTGTGAGCTCTAGATAAAGAGATGATGGCAAAACCAACAGGTTACCATAAAACAAAGCAGAGTGTATTCCATCTGCTACAAACAGCCAGTCTTTGAGACAGGTGAGATGAGAAGATATTTACTGTGTACCACTAGATAAGGAGACAGAGGGGATACGTTCTTCCAAAATCTGCCTCCCCAAAATAGAGACTGTGCTGTACAGCATCCACTGCCATCAAGTCAATTCCGACTCATAGTGACCCTCTAGGTCAGAGTAGAACTGCCCTATAGAGTTTCCAAGAAGATGTGGAGGATTTGAACTGCCAATCTTTCAGTTAGAAGATGGAGAACTCAACTACTATGCCACTGGGGTTTCCAAAATGGAGACTAGCTGAAGGTTTTATAGAAGGGGATTAGGATTTGAGTCCTATGTAGAATGGTAATCATTTTTTTAAAAAAAAAAAAACAGCACTGTCAAGCTGATTCCACTTAATAGCAACCCTGTAGGGCAGAGTAGAACTGCTCCATAGAGCTTTCAAGGAGTATCTAGCAGTTTGAACTGTCAACCTCTTGGTTAACTGACATAGCATTTAACCACTACGCGACGAGTGCTTCACGGTCAGGCCTCAGATGTGTTGACATCCTAATTGATGTTTTGGGTCCAGAGGTAGTCCGATTATCATATAATCTACTGACTGACTGCTTTCTTTTCATTTTTGTTTTATGGTTTTTAAATCATTATCACTTGTTTTTCTTTTTCTTTTTTAAAATTTAATATGACTGAGTGAAAATGTACATTGCCGTATAAGTTTACATGCCCACCTATATGCAGCTTCCACTGCTCTCCCTGCCGAGTGACAGCACACTATTCTTCTCTGCTCCATAATGTCTCATCCTCCCAACAGTCTCCTTTCCCCTCCTCTCCACCCACTCTCCTTCCACCAGCCAGAGGTCAGCAGGATGATATCCTATAGATGCATAGAACCATAAAGTGCATCCAATATATGGTCACTCTGCCTCACCAAGTCCAATCCATTCGTGACCGAGGAGTGTACCTACATTATGATTTATGGGCAAGGGCAGCATCAGGGCCAGGTGCCATGCCCCTAGGGGAGCCCTGAAACCGCTGGACCGTCAATTGAGGTCTTTTAGTGGAGATCTCAGGATGTACCCTTTTTCATTCTTGTGTTGCCAGCGAGACTCAACTTGGTGAGCTCCATCGCGGATACCACTGGTGGTGGCGGGGCACCATCCGTTTCTTCTGGTCCCAAGTCGATGTAGGCAACCACTCATGTGGATCTCTCTATCTTCTGGGTTGTCTTTACCCCACGTCATTTTGGTCCTCAGTGAGCATCCGTTCCTGCTGAGTTGGGCTATTTGCTATGCCCTCGGATGGCAGCTTGGCAGCTTTTAAGACCCCAGACACCACTCACCAATGTGGGTGCAGAAAGCCCTCTTAGCAAAATGCTAGTTGTGCCAATTGGCCTCAATTTCACCTAAGACCATGGTCCACTGCTCCCTACTCCAGCTGCTCTGGCCTTGCAATATTGGGTTAAGATGGAAGGAGTATTCAAATTACGCTGAAGTCCACTTAATATTGTTCTTGTTTCTAATGTGTGCTATCACCAATTTCACCCAACCAGATTTCTAGCAACTATCTAATCTAAACTCTCCCCCTCTCCCCCTCCCTCCCTTCCCTCCCTTGCAGCTGTCAAAGAGTCTTTTCTTTTATACATAAGTCTGTTTTTAAGTTCTTATCATAGGGGTATCATACAATATTTGTCCTTTTGTCACTGACTACTGTCACTCAACATAATGTCTTCCAGTTGAAACCAGGTTAGGAGATGTTTCCTGGAATCATCATTATTCTTTATCATTGCATAGTGTATTGAGTATGTATACCATAGTTTACCTATCCATTCTTCTGTTGCTGGGCATCTGGGTTGATTCCATCTTTTTGCTATTGTGAACTGTGCTGTGATAAACATTCTTGTGCGTGTGTCTGTTGGTGTGAAAGGCCTTGATTCTGTAGGATATATTCCAAGTAGTGGAATTACTGGGTCAAATGATGTATCTACATCCACTTTTTTAAGGAAGCACCAGACTGCTTTCCAAAGAGGCTGGACCATTTTGCAATCCCACCAACAGTGTAGGAGAGTTCCACTTTCGCCACAGCCTCTCCAGCATTTGTTGTTTTGTGTTTTTTGGATCATGGTCTACCTCGTTGGGGTGAGATGGTATCTCAGTGTAGTCTTGATTTGAATTTCTTTAATAACTAAAGATTGTGAACATGTCCGCATGTGGTTTTTGCCTTCCTGGATCTCCTCTTTAGAGAAATGTCTGTCCATCTCCTTTGCTCATCACTTAATTGGATGATTTATCGTCTTCATAGTGACACTTTGTAGTATCTTATAGATTATGACATCAAGCGTCAGTCTGACATAGAGTTGCCAAATATATTTTCCCATTCTGTAGGTGGCCTTTTAATTCTATTAATAAAGTCTTTGGATGAACAAAAGTGTTTGATTCTTAGTAGTTCCCCTTTATCTATTTTCTCTTCTGTTGATTGTGGTTCGTTTGACAGATTTTGGAGTCTGTCAACATTGTGTATTAAAACTTCCATTGTCGTTCCTACTTTTTCTTGGATGAGCTTTATCGTTTTAAGTTTGATATTTAGGTCTTTTATCCAGTTGGAGTTGGTTTTTGTATAAGATGTAAGATATGGATCTTGTTTCACTTTATTGCAGATGGATATCCAATTTTGCCAGCACCATTTGTTCAAGATACTGTTTTTACCCCAGTTTAATATCTTAGGGCCTTTGTCGAGTATCAACTGTTCATAGGCAGATGGTGTCATCTATGGGGTCTAAATTCTGTTCCATTGATCGATCTGTCTGTTCTTGTACCAGTACCAGGCTGTTTTGACCATTGTGGCAGTGTAGTAAGTACTAAGGTTGGGTAATGAGAGGCCTCCCAGTGTGTTCTGCTTCTTTAGTAGTACCTTACTTATCCGGGGCTTCTTCCCTTTCCAAACAAAATTGGTGATTTGTTTCTCCATCTGATTAAAAAAACGACACTGGAACTTGTATTGGGATTGCATTCTGTAAGTAGATTACTTTGGGTAAAATAGGCATTTTCACAATGTTAAGTCTTCCTATCCACAAGTAGCATAGGTTTTTCCATTTATCTAAGTCTCTCTTAGTTTCTTGTAGTAAGGGCTTGTAGTTCTCTTTGTAAAGGTCTCTTATTTCTCTGGTTAAATTAATTCATAGGTAATTTATCTTCTTAGGGCTATTGATTTCATGGTTTCTTCATTAACAGTCTCATTGTTGGTATAAAGGAATCCTACTGATTCACTTATGTTTATCTTGTATCCTGAGACTTTGCTGAACTCCTCTATCAGTTTGAGTAGTTTACTTATAGATTCTTTGGGATACTCTGCATGTATAATCATATCATCAGCAAACAGGGAGATTTTTAATTCTTCTTTCCCGATGCAGATGCCCTTTATTTCTTGGTCTTGTCTAATTGCTCTGGCTAGAACTTCTAGTACAATGTTGAACAGGAGAGGTGAGAGTGGGCATCCTTGTCTAGTTCCTGTTCTCAAGGGAAAGTCTTTCAGTCTCTCTCCATTCAGGATGACGTAGGCAATTGACTTTGTATAAATGGCCCTTATTGCATTGAGGAATTTTCCGTCTGTGCCTATTTTGCTAAGAGTTCCTAGCATGAATGGGTGTTGGACTTTATCAAATGCCTTTTCTGCATTAATGGACAAAATCAGGTGATTCTTGTCTTTTGTGTTATTTATGTGGTTAATCACATTAATTGTTTTTCTGTTGTTGAACCAGCCTTGCATCCGTGGTGTGAATCCAACTTGGTCAGGATGGATTATTTTTTTGATATAATGTTGTATTCTATTGGCAAGAATTTTGTTGAAGACTTTTGCATCTAGATTCATGAGTGATATCGGTGTGTAGTTCTCCTTCTTTGTTGGGTCTTTCCCTGGCATTGGTATCGGGGTTTTTCTGGCTTCATAGAATGAGTTTAGGAGTACTCCATCCCTTTCTATACTGTGAAATAGACTCAGTACTATTGGAGATAACTCTTCTCTAAAAGCTTGGTAGAATTCTGCAGTGAAGTCATCTGGGCCTGGGCTTTTTGGGGTTGACAGTGTTTTGATGACATTTTCAACCTCTTCGTTTGTGATGGGTTTATTAAGTTGTTCTGCTTCACATTGTGATAATTTGGGTAGGTGATATGAGTCAAGAAATTTGTCCATTATCTCTAGGTTTTCAAATTTGTTAGAGTACAGTCTTTCATAGTATTCTGTTATGACATTTTTTATTTCTGTTGGATCTGTTGTGACCACTCCCCTCTCATTTCTAATTTGAGTTATTTGTTTCCTTTCCTGCTTTTCTTTAGTAAGTTTATGAAGTAATTTGTCAATTTTGTTGATCTTTTCAAAAAATCAACTTTTGGTCTTTTCAATTTTTTCAATTGTTTTTCTGTTCTCTAATTCATTTAGTTCTGCTCTAATCTTTGTTATCTGGTTTCTTCTGTTGCCCGAGGGGTTCCCCTGTTGTTCTCCCTCTACTTGTTCAAGCTGTAGGGTCAGTTCCTTGATTTGGTTTCTTCTGTCCTTCCAGATGTGTGCAGTTATGGAGATAAACAGACCTCTGAGCACTGCTTTTGTTGTATGCTATAGGTTCTGGTAGAAAGTGTTTTCATTCTCATTGGAATCGCTGAAGTTCTTTATTTCATCCTTGATTTCTTCTATAACCCATGTTTTTTTTAAGCAAGATGTTGTTCAGTTTCCAAGAGTTCCACTTTCTATCTATGTTTTTTCTGCTATTGATTTAGACTTTTATGGCTTTATGATCTGAGAAGATGCTTTGCAGTAATTCAGTGGTACGGATTTTGTTGAGAATTGCATTATGTCCTAACACATGGTGAATTCTGGAGAATGTTCCATGTGCACTGGAGAAGAAAGTGTAGTTGTCTGCTGATGGGTGGAAAGTTCTGTATATATTGATGAAGTTTAGTTGGTTAATTGTGGCAATGAGGTCTTCTATATCTTTACTGATCTTTTTTCTAGATGATCTGTCCAGTATTGAGAGTGGAGTGTTGAAGTCTCCCACTATTATTGTGGAGTGATCTAACTCTTTTTTGAGTGTAGTTATTGTTTCTTCCACGTACTTAGGTGCTCTGATATTAGGTACATAAATATTTAGTATAGTGAAGTCTTGCCTGTTTACTGAATCTTTCAGCGATAAATAGTGTCTGTCTTTGTCCATGATGGTCAATTTTACATTAAAATTGATTTTGTCTGAGATTCGAATTGCCACCCCGGCTCTTCTTTGTTCATTGTTAGCTTGATGTATATTCTTCCATCCTTTAATTTGCAGTTTGTTCCTATCTTTAGGTCTCAACTGAGTCTCTTGTAGACAACATGTGGATGGGTCATGTCTTTTGATCCAAGATGTCACTTGATGTCTCTTTACTGGACATTCAGTACATTCACACTCAATGTAACTATTGATAGGTATGTGTTCACTGCTGCCATTGTGATATGTTTATTTTTGTGTTGATATTTTCTCTGCTGTTCTTATTAATCTGTGATCTTCTTTGTGAGTTGAGTTTTCACCTTTTTCAGGGTTGGTTTTGTGGTTGCTGAGACTCCTGTATTACATTTCTTGATATGGTATGTTGCTTCTTTATTGTGCTTCATGGCTTCACCTATGATCCCGCTAAATAAACTATATGTAAACTCAATTTTGATTGCTACCAGTCTTGTCAACTTCCTCTCCATCTGGAAGGACAATAATGACTGTAGTACATCCTCTGTTTAATATGATGGTATTATAGTGTACATAATATGATCACTAGATCATTGCTTTCACTATTATAGCTTTGATTGAATTTGGAGCCTTCCCTAACTGAGTAGGATTCTTGATAATGTGTCCTTCTAAAATACAAAGTTAGTGGTTTTGTTCTTCCAAGCCAAGAGATTCTTTCAGAATTTCTTGTAGCTTTGGTTTGGTTTTCACAAAGTCTCTGAGTTTCTGTTTATCTGCAAATGTCTTAATTTCATTTTCATATTTGAAAGACAGTTTGCAGGGTATATAATTCTTGGTTGAAAGTTCTCCTTCAAGGTTTTGAATGTGTCATGCCTCTGTCTCCGTGCCAGCATCACTTCTGTCAAGAAATCTGATGAAATCCTACAGGGTTTCTCTCTGAATGTTAGCTTTGCTTTGAGTCTTGCTGCCTTTAAGAGTTTCTGCTTATGTTTCATTTTGTTAAGCTTAATTATATGTCTTGGAGTCTTTTTATTGAGATCTATAGTGAGTGGTGCTCGATATGTATCTTGGATATCTATATTCGCTTCTTTCATAATTTCTGGGAAGTTTTCTGTCAGCAGCTCAGCAACAATACTCTCTGTGTTCCCAGGTGTTTCACCCTGTTCAGGAACTCCAGTTAATCATAGATTGTTCTTCTTAATAGCATCCCACATGCCTCCTTATGCTTCTTCATTTTTCTTGTTTCTTCTTTCTGATTTCTCCTCATAGACGCTGGGGTCAGAAGCTCTGTCTTCCAAATCAGAAATTCTCTTTTCCATTTGTTCCATTCTGTTTTCTTGGCTTTGAATTGAAGTTTCTGTGTCTCTGTTCTTGATCTGCTGGATTTCAGAGTACTGATGTTCCATAGCTTGAACAGCTTGCTTAATTTTTAATTTTGCTCTGCTGCATTTTGTATAAGGTCTAGGAGGGCTGTATGGATAATCCTTTTGTATTCACCTTCTGATAGTTTCAGAAAAGCTTCTTCATCCAGGAAGTTCTGAGGTGGTTTCTTTTGGCGGGGGGGGGGGGAGGGCCTTCTGATGCCATGGGTGATTTATGGGTTACTGTATTCTCCACAGTTTGTTTCTTTTTGGGTTTCTTGTGGGTCAATAGAAGCTGGGAGAGATGTTGCGAAGATGGGCCACAGTTGTTTCTCTAGGCCATCTTAAAATGAGAAGTAAAAAGTATTTGACAACTTCTGAAATCTGTCAGGTTTTCAGGTGTATACGTCCTTCTTCCCACCTGGCAAAGTAAGCACCTCTATATTGAACCCTAGATGTTATAAACTAGCTCAAAATACAGAAAGGCTACTGCCCTGCTGGCCTCTGCTGTTGAGGCCCAGCTGTAGGTAATACTGTTTAGAATTCTGCTTTTCTGCTGGAAAAGTGGTCTCTTCTGGGTAGGCACTACTTCCCAGCTCAGGAACTAGGTCCAGCTGAGGCTTCTGTGTGGCTGACTCCACCTCTCAGTGAAACAAGATGGTGTCCTGCGCACGCTCACCAGCTGTCAGTAACCAGGCTCCCAGCTGAAAGAGAGGCCAAGAGTGCCAAGACGCCCAGAGTCTACAGCCTCCACCTCTGGGCCCCAGCCTCAGGTGACACTGTGCAAAATACCACCTCCCTGCTGGAAATGCACTCTCCCCCTGGCAGGCACCACCTCCCAGCCTAGGGACCAAGTCCGGCCAGGGCGTCCACCTGGGCTTCTCCATTTCCCAGTGGATGAAGATGGCGTCCTGCACAAGCACATCTGTACGGCTACCACATGGCAGAGGCAGAAAGATAGGCCAGAGGAGCCAAGATGTATAAAGTCCAAAGCCAGGCTCTCAGAACATGACAATTACAATTGCTGATCCCACCAGCAATATGTCCGAGACCAGCAGGTAGTCAAGTCCCAGCTCTGCCCACCAGCCAAGACAGAGGAAAAATAAATCAAAATGGTGAATTACCTTTGGTCTGTGCAAGCCTGTGCTTGCTGAGATTGGGGTCAGTGAAAGAGAGGAGGTTTTGCATTCAGTGGTATGAAGTCGGAAATAACAGCCTCGAGCCGCATCCCAGGGCTCACTAGGTGTCCAGAAGGTTCTGTTTAATTATCATTTCAGGTCTTGGTTTCCAGAAGTATTTAGGGAGATGTGTGTTTAGTTGGCCATCTTGACTCCGCCCCCTGGACTTCATAAGAATTTGAAATTCTGTTCTACATTTTCCTCCCATTGATAAGGACACTTCTCTAAAACTGTTGATCAAAATATTCACTAATGGTAGCTGGGCATCATCTAGTTTTTCTGAAGTCATGGTAGATGAAATAGTTGTTCATGTAGGCAGTTACCAACACATTACATATACTCATGTTTTTCCTGGCTCTCCTTCTTTCTCTGTTGCTCCAGACACATAGAAAACAATTGTGCCTTGGATGACCACTTACAAGCTTCTAAAACCCTAGGGACTAGGCAACAAATTAGAAGGTAGAATAAAAGCACTAAACATGTTATTAAGCCAGTTAACTAAGGAACTCGATCTTATCAGGTGTTTGCCTGCACATAAAGAGCTTCACAAGTTATTCTGTTTTTTGTTTTTTTTGATTCTTGTTGGAAATATATCTATCACACAACTTTTCCTGCTCACCTTTTTATGGTGTGCAACTTATTGAGAAATCCTTTGCCTTTCAGGCAATTCTGCATTTTTAGTGACCCTATAATTCAGAGTAGAACTGCTGCATACGGTTTGAAGGCTTTAAATCTTTGGGGAAGCAGACTGCCGTATTTTCTTTTGAGAAGATATTGATAAATTCAAATCACTGAACCTTACTGACTTCAACTACAATAATCAGCTGTGCAACTTTACCCTTAAGTCAATTTTCCCATGTCCATTAACCAGCCCCCTCTTCCCCCCTACCTCTTACCCCTGGTAACTACTGATAAACTTAGGTCATCTGTATACATTTGCCTTTTCTCATCTATTTCTATGTGAAGTCATGCAGTATTTGTCCTTGGATCCAAATCTTGGATCATTGTTGCAAACAGGAGTAGACAGCAGGGTCATATGGTAGTTCTATTTTCAGTTTTGTTTTTGTTTTTTTGAGACACTATCAAGCTATTTTCCACAATGGCTGTACCATTTTGCATTCTCTCACGCAAAGGGTAAGGGATCTGATTTCTCCTTACTTACCAACATTTGTTATTTAGTGTCTTTGTTTGTTTTCTCTTAGCCATTCTAGGGTGAGTGAAATGACATCTTATTGTGTTTTTAATTTGTATCCTTTTTAAAAAATTTTTATTGTCGAAGTTTATAATCCGAGTCAATTTGTCACATAAAACCTTATACACATGCACAGTCACACAACTCTAGTTACTCTCCCTATCCTGACAGCACACTTTTCCTTTCAACTCTATAATTTTCATGTCTATTCAACCAGCTTGTGACCTCCTCCATCCTTCCATCTACCTTCTGGACAGGAGCTACCCAGCTAGCCTTATGTATACACTTAAGCCAAGAAGAATACTCTTCACCAGTCTTATTTTAGGTCTAGCCCATCTGTGTCTAGTCTGCCTCCCATTTGTCTGCCAATTTGTTGTACTGTGGGGGCTTGGACGTTGCTGTGATGTTGGAAGCTATGCCACTGGTATTCAGATACTAGCAGGGTCACTTGTGGCAGACAGGTTTCAGTTGAGCTTCCAGACTAAGACAGATTAGGAAGAAGGTCCTGGACATCTACTTCTGAAAAGAATCAACCAGTGAAAACTTTATGAATAGCAGCAAAACATTGTCAGATATAGTGCCAGAAAGTGAGTACCCTGGGTTGGAAGGCACTCAAAAGATGACTGGGTAAAAGCTGGCTCTTCAAAGTAGAGTGGATTGAGTAAAGCCTTCAGAACCTTCATTTGTTGGTGCACCATGACTCAAAATGAGAAGAAGTAGCTGCAACATCCATTAATAATTAGAACTTGGAGTGGGCTAAGTACGAATCTAGAAAAAGTGGAAACCATCAAAAAAGAAGTGAAACACATACTCGTTAATATCCTACACACTAGTGAGCTGAAATGACTGGTATTGGCCATTTTGAATTGGACAATCATGTGTTCCATTAGACAGGAAATGAAAACTTGGAGAAGAATAGTGTTTCATTCATCATCAAAAAGAACATTTCAAGATCTCTCCTGAAGTACAATGCTGTTGGTGATAGGATACTGTCCATCTATCTACAAGGAAGGTCAGTTAATATGACTATTATTCAAATTTACACATCAACCACTAAGGCCAAAGATGAAGAAAGCGAAGATTTTTACCAGTTTCTGTAGTCCATAACTGATTGAACACGCAGTCAGGATGCATTGATAATTACTGGTGATTGGAACACAAAAGTTGGAAACAAAGAAGAAGAATCTAGCTAGGAATTGTGGCCTTGGTGACAGAAACGATGCCAGAGACTGCATGATAGAATTTTACAAGACCAATGACACTCTTCATTGCAAATACACTTTTTCACCAACATAAACAGTACTTATATATGTGGACCTTGCCAGGTGGAATACATAGGAATCAAACTGATTACATCTGTGGAAAGAAATGATGGAAGAGCTCATTATCAGAAGTCAGAACAAGACCAGGTGCTGACTGTGGCCCAGACCATCAACTGTTAGTATACAGATTCAAATTGAAACTGAAGAAAATTAGAGCAAGTCCAGAAGAGCCAAAGTACAAACTGGCGTATATCCTGTCTGAGCTTAGAGCCATCTCAAGAACAGATTTGATGCATTGAACACTAAGGAGCAAAGACCAGATGAGTTGTATAATGACATCAAACTCATTATCCATGAAAAAAGAAAGAGGCCATTAAAAAGTCGAGAAAGAAAGAAAATATCAAATAGGATGTCAAAAGAGGCTCTGAAATTTGCTTTTGAAAGTTGAGTAGCTAAAGCAAGAAGAAGAATAGTGAAGTAAAAGAACTGAACTGAAGATTTCAAAGGGCAACTCGTGAAGACAAAGTAAAATAGTAAAAGGGCACACACAAAGAGCTGGAAATAGAAAACCCAAAGGGAAGAATATGCTCTGCATTTCTCTAGCTGGAAGAACTGAAGAAAAAATTCAAGCCTCAAATTGCAATAGTGAAGGATTCTACAGGGAAAATACTAGATGAATGAGGAAGCATCAAAAGAAGATGGAAGGAACACAGTCTTTATACCAGAAAGAACTGGTTGATGTTTAACTATTTCAAGAGGTGGCACATGATCAAGACTTGATGGTACTGAAGGAAGAAGCTGAAGCTGCATTGAAGGCATTGGAGAAAAACAAGGCTCCGGGCATTGATGGAATATCAAATGACATATTTTAACAAACAGATGCAGCAATTGGAAGTAATCACTTGTCTACGTCAAGAAATTCAAGGACAGCTACCTGGCCAACTGATTGGAAGAGATCCATATTTATGCCTATTCCCAAGAAAGGTGATCTAAATGAATGTGGAAATTATTAAAAAATGTCATTAATATCATATACAAGTAGAATTTTCCTAAAGATCATTCACAGGAAACTGCAACAGTATATTGACAGGAAACTTACAGAAATTCAAGCCAGTTTCGAAAGAGAATATGTAACCAGGGATAATATTGTTGATGTCAGATGAATCTTGGCCGAAGGCAGGAAATACAGAAAGATGTTTACCTGTGTCTCATTGACTATGCAAAGACCTTCAACTGTGTGGATTGCAACATATTATTGATAACAGTGTGGAGAATGGGAATTCCAGAACACTTAATTGTGCTCTGTATATGAATCAAGAGGCAGTCATGCAAACAGAACAAGGCTACTACTGCATGGTTTAAAGTCAGGAAAGGTGTGCATCAGGACTGTAACCTTTCACTATATCTTTACAGTCTGCATGCTGAGCAAATAATGTGAGAAGCTGGACTACGTGAATAAGAACAAGGCATCAGAAATGGAGGAAGACTCATTAACAACCTGCATTATGAAGACAACACAACCTTGCTTGCTGGAAGTGAAAAATATTTGAAACACTGATGAAGATCAAAGATCACAGCCTTCAGTATGAATTGCTCCTGAACATCAAGAAAACAAAATTTCTCATAACTGGACCAGTAAGCACCATCCTGATAAATGGAGAAAAGATTGAGATTGTCAAGGATTTTATTTTACATGGTTCCACAATCAGTGCCAACAGAAGCAGCAGTCAAGAAATCAAAAGATGCACTGCAGTGGGGCAAAGTGCCTCTTCAAAGTATTTAAAAGTATAGCTGTTACCTTGAAGACTAAGACATGCCTGACCCAAGCCATGGTGTTTTCAATCACATCATATGCATGCAAAAGCTGGACAGTAAATAAGGAAGACAGAAGAACTGATGTCTTTGAATTGTGGTGTTGGAGAAAAATATTGAATATGCCATGGACTGCCTGAAAGAACAAACCAATGTGTTTGTTATAGGAGTAGAACCAGAGTGCCCCTTGGAAGCAAAGATGGCGAAACTGTGTTTCATATACTTTGGACATGTTGTCAGGAGGGTTCAGTCCCTGGAGAAGAACATCATGCTTGGTAGAGTGGAGAGTCAGTGAAATAGAGGAAGACCCTCAGCAAGATGTATTGGTAAAGTGGCTGCAATGATGCACTTAAGCACAAAAACGATTGTGAGCACGGCAGAGAACGGGGCAGTGTTTCGTTCTGTTGTGTATAGAATTGCTGTGAGTCAGAACCAACTCAACAGCACCTAATAACAACAACAGCTTCCTTCTCTGGAAACCCTGGTAGTGTAGTCATTAAGTTCTGCATTGGCTAACCAAAAAGATTGGCAGTCCCAATCTGCTAGGCACTCCTTAGAAACTCTGTGAAGAAGTTGTATTCTTTCCCATAGGGTCTCTGTGAGTTTGAAGAAGTTCTATTCTTCCCTGTAGTGTCTCTATGACTTTGAATTGACTTGATGACAGTGGGTTTGTTTTCAGTTTACTTCTTTCTCTCTCTCTTTTGGATTTACTTCTCTGAATATTTGGCAGAACTCTCCAGTGAAGCCATCTAGTCTGGGACTTTTGGTGTTGCTGTTGTTGTCGTTGGTAGGATTTTGGTCACTGATTCCTTCTTTTCATATGTTGGGACCTTCTATTTCCTCTAGAATCAGTTTCGGTAGGTTATGTTCTACTGGGAACTTGTCCATTTGATCTAGGTTATTCAGTTTATATTCAAACAGTTATTCAAAATATTGTTATGATTCTCTTTATTTCTATTCGGTCATTATAACATTCCCTTGTCGATTTTTTATTTTGGTTGTTTTCGTCTTTTCTATTTATTCTCAGTTAACTAAAGGCTGCTAATTTTATTAATCTTTTTAAAGAATCAACTTTTAATTTTGTTGACCCTCTATTTTGTTGTTCTCTTTTTGGTGTTTATTTTTGTTCTAAATTTTGTTATTTCCTTTCTTCTGGTAGGTTTAAGCTTAGTTTGCTTTTCTGTTTCTGGTTCTTCATGCAGTTGAGTTAGACTGCTGATTGGAAGATTTTCTTCTTTTTCAAGCAGGCATTTTTTGCTATAAGTTTTCCTCTGAGTACTGCCTTCATTATATTCTGTAAATTTTGGTATATTATGCTTTCATTTTCATTTGACTCAAAAAATAAATTGTGATTCCTCTTTTGATTTCTTCTTTGACTCATTGGTCATTTAATCTTCATACCTTTGTGTATTCACAGACTTTTTTCTGTTACTGATTTCTAGCTTGATTTTTTGGTCAGAGAAAATACTTTATATGATTTAAATCTTGTTAAATTCATTGAGACTTGTGTGTGACCCATCCATGTTGTCTCTTCTTCAGAAAGATCCATAAGCACTGGAGCCTTCACTCAAGATGCCTGCTTCCTAGCACACAGCAGCCTCAGTCACCAGTCCTCAGTGACAACCAGAAGAGAGAGCAGATAGACTAGAACTCATTCTCTGGGAGTTAAGTTCTGTTGGTTTTAGAAGACTGAGCTATGAGAGGTGCATGGGGAAAAAGAAACAAAAACAAACCCACTGCCATGGAGTTGGGTCCAACTCAGCATCCCTAGAGGTCAATGTAGAACTGCCCCATAGAGCTTCCAAGGAGTGCCTGGTGGATTTGAACTGCCAACCTTTTAGTTAGAAGATACAGCATTTAACCCACTATGCCACCAGGGTTTAGGTAGTGTACTGACTATGAGAGTATATTCTACTGCAACTGCCTTTGGCAATAATTCACAGCAGGTTTGCAGCCAACAGTGTCTGTGCGGGCAAGGTGCTGACACACACCAAGTGGATTCCTTGGGTGGTCAGCTTTGTTAACTGTAGAAGCCGGGTATGTGGTAGTTAGGAAAGTTGGTACTTATATTAGGGCCATTTTCAGTTTACAGCTGCTGGTGGCTCACACAGCAGTGTGGGTGGAGACACAGGGTTAGAGGGAGAAGTAATTTTTCTACCATATGTAACTTATTGATTCACTGATTCTTGCTCCTCTGCAGTTTTCTGCTGCTTCCCCCTGTTTCCTAATTCTAAGTTCCTCAAGCACTGTTTCCTTGTCTTTCTTGTGGTGTTTGTGGGGGAAGGTTGGAATGATGGTCTGTTTACAATGCCATATTCCCACAATCTGTCATGTTGCATTTCTTTTTAAAAAAATATATTTTACTGTTTTTAAGTGCAAGTTACAATTCAATTTGTCATACAAAAACTTGTACACACACTGCTGTGTAACTCTAGCTGCTCTCACCACACCATGACAGCACACTCCTCCTTTCCACCCTGTATTTCCTGCATCCATACAACCAGTTCCTGTCACCCTCTGCCCTCTCTTACCTCTGGACAGAAGCTTCCCAGTTAACTGCATGTGTCTACTGAAGCCAAAAAGCACACTCTTCAGCAATACCATTTTATATCTTATAGTCTTCTCTGACCTTTGTCTGAAGAACTGGTTTAAGGAATGGTTTCAGATCAGGGCTAGTAGAGAATCTGGGGGCCATGTCTTCCAGGGATCTTCCAGTCTGTTTGACCATCAAGTCTGGGTTTTTGTTTTTGTTTTTCCCTAATAGAGTTCTGTGCACACTTTCTTTTCCTGCTACATCAGGGACTCCCTTGTATTTCCTGTCAGGGCAGTGATTGGTGGTGGATGGCCACCATTTAGTTCTTCTGGTTTCATGCTGATGTGCTCTCTGGATTCTGTGGCCCTTTCTGTCTCTTGGGATCATATTTTCTTTATGTCTTTGACGCCTTTCATTCTTCTCTGCTCCAGGTGGGTTGGGACCAATTAACACTACTTAGATAGGCACTTGATAGCTTTTTTTTTTTTTTAATTGTGATTAAGTGAAAGTATACAATCCAAATCAGTTTTGCATGCCTGCCTATCTACAGCTCTTCTACTCTCTTGCCCTGTGACAGCACACTCTTCCTTTCCATTTTATACTTGTCATATCTTCTTAACAAGCTCCTGCCCCTCCTCTTCAGTCTCTTTTCTCCTACCTAGAAAGAGAGTGGTAGGACAGCCTCTTGTAGATGCACAGAATCATAAAGTACACCCACCATATGGTCACATTGTGTGTCCAAGTCTAGTCAATTTTTGTCCAAAGAGTTGACTTCAGTAGTGTTTTCTAGACAGGAGCAGCAGCAGGTCTAGGAACCATGTTCCCAGGGGATCTCCCTCTGGATGTTGGACCATCAGTTGTGGTCTTTTAGTAAAGTTCTTGAGCTGCACCCCTCTTTATCTCATGTTGCCACAGGGACTCAACATTGTGTGCCCTATCATGGCTGTCTTTGGTGGTGGCCAGGCACCATCTGGCTCTTCTGGCCACATATTGATATAGTCTCCCATTACATGGGTCTTTCTGTCTCCTGGGCTCTTTTTGCCTCATGTCTTTGGTGTTACCAACGATCAACAGTTCTGGCTGAGTTGGGACAATTTGGTGTACCTCAGATGGCAGCTTGTTAGCTTTTGAGACCTCAGACACCACTCACCAATACAGGGTGCAGAAGACTTAGCAATAGGCTAATTATGCCAATTGACCTCGATATCCCCTAAGAGCATGGTTCCCAGACCCCAACCCTTCTTCTCTACCCTTGCAATATTGGGTTGAGGTTAGAAGAGCTTTCAGTTTATGGTAAAGTCCCATTAAGTTGATCTACTTTCTACTGTGTGCTGTCACAGCTTTCACCTAACCAAATTTCTATCAACTAATCTATGATCAACCTTTGTACCCCCTCCCTGCCCTAGTAGCCATCAAAGTCTTTTCTTCTGTATGTAAGGCTAGTTTTAAGTCCTTACACCAGGTATCTCATACCATGTTTGTCCTTTTGCTGCTGATTGATTTCACTGAGTGTAATGTCTTCCAGTTGAAACCAGGTTATGTTTTCTAAAATCATTATTGTTTTTTATCATTGCATAGTGTTCCACTGAGTATATGTGCCATAGGTTGTTT
This sequence comes from Heterohyrax brucei, assembly GCA_028571685.1. NCBI lineage: Eukaryota > Metazoa > Chordata > Mammalia > Hyracoidea > Procaviidae > Heterohyrax > Heterohyrax brucei. The sequence goes on from CM053156.1 coordinate 25,552,580, forward strand.
ATACATTCATCTGTTGATGGACATCCAGGTTGATTTCATCTTCTTGCTATTGTGGACTGTGCTGTAATAAACAATCGTGTGCATGTCACTGTTCATGTGACAGCCTTTGTTTCTCTAAGATAAATTCTGAGCAGTGAGATTCCTGGATCAAATGGTATACCTATTTCCAGCTTTTTAAGGAAGCACCAGATTGCTTTCCTAGGAGGTTGTACCATTTCGCATTCCCACAGTGTAGGAGAGTTCCCATCTCTCCAAAGCCTCTCCAGTATCTGTTGTTTTGTGTTTTTTGGATCATGGCCAAACTTGTTGGGGTGAAATGGTATCTCATTGTAATTTTGATTTGGATTTCTCTGATAGCTAATTATTGCATTTCCTCGTGTGTCTTTTGGTTGCTTTGATGTCCTTTTTGGTGAAGTGTCTGCCCGTCTCCATTGCCCATTGCTTAATTGGGTTATTTACCTGATACTTGTTGATATTTTACAGTACCTTGTAGATTACAGAGATCAGACACTGGTCCAACCTGTAGGTGCCGCATATTTTTTCCCACTCTCTAGATGGTCTTTTAACTCTTCTGATAAAGTCTTTGGATGAGCCAAAGTGTTTGATTCTTAGTACTTCCCATTTATCTATTTTTTCTTCTGTCGATTGTGATTTGTCAGATTTTGAAGTCTAAGTTGTGTATTAGAACTTCCGCTATTGACTATTTTTTCTCATGTGATCTTTATCATTTTAGGTTTGATATGTAGGTCTTTTACCCATTTTGACTTAGTTATTGCATAAGGTGTGAGATACAAGTCTTGTTTCAATTTTCTGCATATGTATATCCAATTTTTCCAGCACCATGTATTAAAGAGACTGTTTTCACCCTAGTTTACAATCGTAGGGCCTTGTCATTTATCAATTGTTCATAAGAGGATGGTGATATTTCTGGGATTTCAAGTCTGTACCATTGGTCTGTATGTCTCTTTTTGTACCAGTACCAGACTGATTTTGACTACTGTGGCAGTGTAATGAGTTCTAACGTCAGGTAGAGTGAAGCCTCTCACTGTTCCTCTTCTTCAGTAGTGCTTTATCCAGGGGTTCTTCCCTTTCCAAATAAAATTAGTGATTTGTTTCTCCATTTCATGAAAAAAATGACACTGAAATTTGTATGGGGATTGCATTGTATATGTAGATCACTTTGGGTAAAACAGACATTTTCACAATATGAAGTCATCCTTTCCATGAGCAAGGTAGGTTTCTCCATTTATGTAAGTCTATTTTGGTTTCTTGCAGTAAGGACTTGTAGTTCTCTCCAGTTATGTTTATTGCTAGTTATTTTGTCTTGGGGGCTCTAATAAATGCTGTTGATTTGGTGATTTCTTCTTTGATGATCTCTTTGTTGGTATAAAGGAATTCAATTCTTTTACTTATGTTTATCTTATATTCTGATTCTTAGCTGAACTCATTACTTCCAGTAGCTTACTTACAGGTTCTTTAGGATTCTCTGTATATACAATCATATCATCTGCAAATAGAGGAAGTTTTACTTCTTCTTCACTGATATGGATGCCCTTTATTTCTATGTCTTGTCTAATTCCTCTGGCTAGAACCTCTAGTACAATGTTGAATCGAAGTGGTGAAAGTGGGCATCCTTGTCTAGTTCCTGTTCTCAAGGGAAATTCTTTCAGTCTCTCTCCATTCAGGATGAAGTAGGTGGTTGGCTTTGCATAAATGCCTCTTATTGTGTTGAGGAATTTCACCTCTATTCCTATTTTGCTGAGAGTGTTTATCACGAATAGGTGCTGGACTTTGTCAAATGCCTTTTCTGCATCAGTTGACAAAATCAGGTGAGTCTTATCTTTTGTGCTATTTGTGAAGTTGACCGCATTAATTGTTTTTCTGATATTTACCCAACCTTGCATCCCTGGTATGAACCCAACTTGGTCATGCTGAGTTATTTTTTTGATATACTGTTGAATTCTATTAGATAGGATTTTGTTGAAGATTTTTGCATCTAGGTTCATGAGTGATGTTGGTCTGCAATTTTCTTTTTTTGTGGGATCTTTCCCTGGCTTTGGTATCAGAGTTAGGCTGGCTTCATAGAATCAATGTGGAAGTATTCCATCCTTTTCTATCATCTGACATAGCCTCCGTGGTATTGGAGTTAACTCTTTTCTAAAAGTTTGGTAGAATTCTCCGGTGAAACCATTTGGGCTGAACTTTTATTGCTTGGTAGTTTCTGGTGACTTTTTCAGTCTCTTCCTTTGTGAGTTTGTGAGGGGTTTGTTAAGTTGTTCTACTTCTCCTTGTGATAATTTTGGTAGGTGATATGAATCTAGAAATTTGTCCATTTCCTCTAGGTTTTCAAATCTGTTAGAGTATTCTGGTACGATACTTTTGATTTCAGTTGGGTCTGTTGTGACATTTCCTATCTCATTTCTTATTTAGGTTATTTGTTTCCTCTCCTGTTTTTCTTTTGTAAGTTTAGCCGGTGGTTTACCAATTTTGTTGATCTTTTCAAAGATCCAGCTTTTGGTTTTGTTAATTTTTTCAATTGTTCTTCTAATCTCTAATTCATTTAGTTCTGCTCTAATCTTTATTGTCTGTTTTCTTCTGGTGCCTGAGGGATTCCACTGTTGTGCTCTTTCTACTTGTTCAAGCTGCAGAGTTAATTATTTAGTTTGGGCCCTTTCTTCATTCTGGATGTGTGCATTTATAGAAATAAATTACCTCTGAGCAGTGCTTTTGCTGTATCCCATAGGATGTATTCTCATTCTCATTTGATTCCATAAATTTCTTCATTTCATCCTTGATTTCTTCTATAACCCATGGATTTTTGAGAAAGGTGTTGTTCAGTTTCCATGAGTTCGAATTTCTACCTATCATTTTTCTGCTATTTGACTTTTATGGCTTTATGGTCTGAGATGATGCTTTTCAATAACTCATTGTTCTGGATTTTGTTGAGACTTGCTTTATATCCCAACACATGGTCTACTCTGGAAAATGTTCCATGTGCATCGGAGAATAAGGAGTACTTTTCCGTTGGTGGGTGAAAAGTTCTGTATATGTCAGTAAGGTCTAGTTGGTTGATGTTGCAATAAAATCTGTATCTTTACTGAGATTTTTTTCTGGATGATCTGTCCATTACTGAAAGTGGAGTATTGACGTTTCAAACTATTGCTGTGGAGTGACCTGTCTCATTTTTCAGTGTTGTCAGTGTTTGTTAAATGTATTAAATACTCTGATATTGGGTGCATAAATATTTAATATTGTTACGTTCTACTTATGTATTGAACCTTTCAGCAATAGCAACTATTTATTATTTAGTTTGGGCCTTGTCCATGATGGTGGATATTACATTAAAGTCTATTTTATCTGAGATTAGTATTGCCACTCCTGCTCTTCTATGTATGTTTTTGGCTTGGTATATATATTTCCATCCTTTGATTTTCAGTTTGTTCATATCTTTGAGTCTTAACTGTGTTCCTTTTAAGCAATATGTACACAGGTCACGTCTCTTGATCCACAATGTCACTCATTGTCTCTTTATTGGAGTGTTCAGTCTGTGTACATTCAGTGTAATTATTGATAGGTATGTGTGTAGTGCTGTCATTTCGATCCATTTGTTTTTCTGTTGTTGATGTTTTCTATGTTTTTCTTAATATTCTGTTGTGGGTCATTTTTTATGGGTTGACTTATCTTTTTCAATGTTGGTTTTGTGTCTACTGAGACTCCTATATTATGTTTCTTGTTTCGACATATCACATTGTTGTTTTGTTTTGTGGCTTCTGCTAAGATCCCCCTTTCTATTCTAAGTTAAAACCAGACTTTAACTTCTGCATATTTTTTTAAGTTCCTTTCCATCTGAAAGGGTTATACCTACTGTAATATATTCTTCTTTTTATTGTGGTGATGTCATAGTTTTTGTGTTATGATCACTGGTTTCCTTCTTTTAATAACGTAGTTTTGATTGAGCTGACTGACTTCCTAAGTGAGTAGGATTTTGGATGCTGTGTCCTATGTTGCCTCCTTAAGTTCTCAGAGGGAATTGAGGAGACTTGGGTGTAGTTCACCATATTGGTCCTGCCTCTGCACTTGTTAGCTTTTAAGACCTCAGATGCCACCCACTGAAGCGGAAGGCAGGACATTTTCTTAAAAAAACTTGTTATGCTAATTGAACTACAAGTCCTCTGAAACCATGGTTCTTGCTACTCTGTCCTTCAAAGTGTCAGGTTATATACATGAAACTGCTTAGATTTTGGTTTAGTACACCTGCACTGGCCTCCTGTCTACTGTTGCTTGTCCCTCCCTTCACCTAACTCAATTTCAGCCTACTCTCTAATCAATGAATAACTCCCTCCATACCTCACCACCCTTGTAATCTTGAAAGACTGTTTTCCTCTGTGTTGAAAGCATTTCTTAAGTCCTTGTAATGGTGGTCTCATACAGTTTATTTGTCCTTTTGCAGTTGACTACTTTCATTAGGCGTAATACCAACCATATTCCTCCATGTTATCAGATATTTATGAAGATCATCATTGTTTTTATATGACTGCATAGTTCTTCATCATTGCATATTGCAATGATAATTGCATTGTGTGGATATACAATGTTTGTTTATCCATTCATCTGTTGATGGGCACCTAGATTGATCCCATCTCTGCTATTGTAGATGGTGCTGCAGTAAACTTTGGTGGGTGTGTTGTATCTGTCTGTTCATGGTTCAACCTTTGTTTCTCTAGGATATTTTCCAAGCAGTAGGGTTGCTGGATCATACTATATTTCTATTTCTACCTTTTAAAGAAGGCACTAAATTGATTTCTAAAGTGGTTGTAACACTTTACATTCCCATTAACAGTGTAGAGGGTTCCAGTCTCTTCATAGCCTTTCTAACATTATTTTGTGAGTTTTTTTTTTTTTTTTTTTTGATTAATGCCTGGCTCATTAACATGAGATAGTATCTCACTGTAGGTTTAATATGGATTTCTCTAACAGCTAATGATCGTGACCATTTCCTATTTGTTAGTTTCTTGGATGTCATCTTTGGTGAAATACCTGTTCATATCCTTTGCCCATTTTTAAACTGGATTATTTTTCTTTTTGTTAGTTGAAGTTTTTCAATGTCTTGTAGATTATAAAGATTGGACACTGATCAGGTCTGTCATATTCAAAAATGTTTTCCCATTTTGTAGGCTGTTCTAAAGTCTTCTTTGGTATACTTTATTTATCTAAGGCCTCTGCTCTTTCCATATAAAGCTGATTATTTGTTTCTTCATTTCATTTTAAAAAAGCCTGTGGATTCTGCATTGGGATTGTATTGCATTATAGATAGAATTGGGTAGAATAGGTATTTTCACAACGTTGAGTGTTTTTATCCATGAGCAAGGCAGGATTATTTTGGTTTCTTACAGTAGAGTCTTGTATTTTATTTGTATAGGTCTGTCATGGATTGAATTGTGTCCCCCCAAAAATATGTGTAGCCATGTTGCTGGGCCATGATTTCCAGTATCTTGTGACTGTCCTCCATTTTGTGGTTTTCCAGTGCTGCATGTTAAAGAATTAGGGTGGAGCTGTAAATCCCTTCATAGGATTACTTCCCCGCTCCACTGTAAAGAGAGTTTCCCTGGAGTAGGGCTTGCCCCACCCTTAATCCTTTCATCCTAGGAGAGATAAAAGGACAGAGAAGCAGGCAGAGTATTGGGAACCTTGTACCATCAAGAAAGCAGCACCAGGAGAACAGTGCGTCCTTCAGACCTGAGATTACTGCACCAAGATGCTCCCTGGACAAAGAATGATTCAATACTGAACTTTCCTGCAGAGCTGACAAGGGGGAAAGCCTTCCCCTGGAGCGGACACCCTGAATATGGACTTGTAGCCTACTGGACTGTGTAAGAATAAACTTTCCTTTGTTAAAGCCATCCACTCTGTGATATTTCTGTTACAGCAGCCCTAGCTGACTAAAACGAGGTCTAAAAGACCTGTCTCTGGTTAGATTGATTCCTAAGTATTTTATCTTCTTGGGGGCTATTGTAAATGATATTCATTCAGTGATTTCCTCTTTGATGTTCTCTTTGTTGCTGTAAAGGAATACAACTGATTTATATATGTTTATCTTATATCTTCATACATTCCTGAACTCTTTTATATTAGTTCCTGTAGTGTTTTCCCTTTTTGGATTCTTTATGCTTTTCTCTGTATAAGGTCACGTTATCTGCAGAGATATTTTATTTCTTCCTTACCAATTTGTATGCCCTTTATTTCTTTTCTTCCCTGATTGCTATGGCCAGAACTTCCAGCACAATGTTTACTAAACATGGTGACAAAGGGCAACCTAGACTGTTCTTGTTCTCAAAGGGAGTTCTTTCAGACTCTCCATTTAGGATGATGTTGGCGGTTGGCTTTGTGTAAATGTCTGTTATTATGTTGAGGAATTTACCTTGTATTTCTTTTTTGCTGAGATTTTTTTAACATGACTTGGTGTTGGACTTTGTGAAATGCCTTTTCTTCGTTGATTGATAAAATCAAGCTGTTCTTGTCTTTTATTTATGTGGTTGATTACATTGATTGTTTTTTTAATGTGGAACCATTTCTGCATCCCTGGTTTGAATCCATTTGGTCACAATAAATTGTGTTTTTAATATGTTGTCAAAATCCACTGGCTAAAATTTTGTTGACAGTTGTTGCATCTATTTGCATAAGAGATATTGGTCTGTAATTTTCCCTTTTTGCAGTGTCTTTACCTGGTTTTGGTCTTAGGATTATGCCAGCTTCATAAAATGAATTCAGGAGTATTCCATCTTTTTCTATGCTCTCAAATACCTTTTGTAGTAGTTGTGTTAACTCTTCCATAACCATTTGTTAGAATCCTCCAGTGAAGCCTACAGGGCCAGAGAGTTTTTTGGTTGGGAGTTTAAAAGTTATCTTTTCAATCTCTTTTTTTGTAATGGATTTACTTAGTTGTTTTACCTCCATTTGTGTTAGGTAGGTAGGTAGAGTGTTTCTAGAAATTTGTCCATTTCTTCTGGGTTTTCAAAGTTATTAGAATATAATTTTTCAGAGTATTCTGTTGTATTTTTAATTTCAGTTGAGTTTCTTGCGATATCTCCCATCTCATTTCTTAGCATGTTATTTGCGTCGTCTCCTGTTTTTCTTTTATCAGCCTGGAAAATGATTTATTGGTATTGTTGAGCTTTTCAAAATAAAACAGCTTTTCATCTTCATAACTCTGTCAATCACTTCTGTGTTCTCTAATTCATTTAGTTCTGTTCTAATTTTTATATTTGCTTCTGTAGCTTTAGGGCTTCTAGTGCTGCTCTCTTTCTACTTGTTTGAGTTGTAGGGTTAATGCTTTGATTTGGACCCTTTATTCCTTTTGGATGTATGTTTTTATTGAGATAAATTGACCTCTGAGACTCTGCTTTTGCTCTGTCAGATGTGCTTTCATTTTCATTTGATTCTATGACTTTCTTTACTTCATCCTTGATTTCTTCAGTATCTACAGTTGTTTTTGAGAAGAGCGTTGTTCAATTTCCATTTTTTCCCCTTGCTTTTTCTATTGATATCTACTTTTATGGCTTTATGATCTGAAAAGGTGCTTTGAAATATTTTGATGTTTTAAATTTTGTCAAGTTTTGCTTCATAGCCTAATATATTGTCAATTCTTGAGATGGTCCCATGTGCATTAGAAAAGAAAGTATACTTGTCTGCTGTTGGGTGGAGTGTTCTGTATATATCTATGAGGTCAAGTTGGTTGATTGTGTTACTTACATTTTCTGTGACTTTACTGATCTTTCTTCTGTATGTTCTCTCCTTCCCTGAAAGTAGTGTATTAAAGTCTCCTACTGTTATCACGGAACTGTCTATTTTTGTTTTCAGTGCAGTTAGAGAATTTTTTTTAACATCATTTGGAGAACTGTCATTGAATGTGTAGATATCTAATGTGGTTATGTCGCCCTGGAGTACTGACCCTTTAATTATTATGTAGAGTCATTCCTTATCCAGTGTGGTGAATTTTACTTTAAAGTCTCTTTTATCAGAAATTAATATTGCCAATCCTGCTGTTTTTTGAATGTTGTTTGCTTAATGTAGTTTTTTTGTTTGTTTGTTTTACCATCCTTTGCATTTTAGTTTCTTTGTGTCTTTAAGTCTAAGGTGTTGGTAGTATATAGATGGACTGTGAATTTTTTTAAAATCCAGTCCACTACTCTCTATCTTTTTATGGTGCATTTAATCCAATTATTGTCAGAGTAATTATTGATAAGAATTTAGTGCTTCATTTTGATGTCTTTTTTGTTTGAGTGCATTTTAGACAGTTCCTTTGTTCCGCTTAATTTTGTGTGCTGAGGTATTTTTCTTTATGTGTTTCATTTCTTCTTTTTTTTCATTGTTATTGGTTTGGTATTTGCTGAGACTTCATATTTTTCTTGTGATTTTATTTTGATGTATAGGACTGTTAATGTCGTTTGTGGTTACCTTAATATTTAGCCATATTTTTCTAAGTTTAAACCAGTATTTACTTCCTTTGTTTTGCTTTGACTTCCTCTACATATGAAAGATGCATGGCTACATTTTTGTAAGTCTCTCTTTTTTATAATAATGTTATATTTTACATAATGACATTCCTGTTTCCCCATTTTCACTATTTTGTTTTCAATTTTTTTGTGTGTGATTTCCCTATCTGGGTTGATACCCAGTTATTCTATTCTGCATTCTAGTCTTGATTTGTTATCTGGTATTATTGATTTTCTAATCAAAGAATTTCCTTCAGTGTTTCTTGTAATTTTGATCTGATTTTGCAACCCCCCTGAATTTCTATTTATCTGGAAATGTCTTAATTTTACCATGGTATCTGAGACACAGTTTTGCTGGCAATTTTTTCCTTCAGTGCTTTGTATATGTCATCCCATTGCCTTCTTGTCTGTATGAGTAGTCTGCTGAGCAGTCCAAGCATAGTCTTATTCTTTCTCCTTTGTAGGTTATTTGTCATTTATCCCTAGCCAGCTTTAAAATTGTCAACTTTAGTTCTGGAAGACTTGATTATAATATGTCTTGGTGTCTCTCTTTTAGAATCTACTTTGTGTGGATTTTGATGAGCATCTTTGATAGAAATCATCTCATCTTTCATAATATCAAAGAAGATTTATGTCAACAAGTCTACAACAATTCTGTCTGTGTTTTCTGTTTAACACCCCCACCACATCCACATCTTGTTTTGGTACTCCAGTCATTTCTAGATTATTTCTCTTGATAAAATCCTACACAAGCCTTAGTGTTCACGGATTTTTTAAAAATTCTTTTATCTGTTGGTGTCATGTGTTTTGTCTTCAGTGTCATTAATTCAGCCTTCCATTGCCCCAGTTCTGCTCGTTAGACTTTCTATTGCATTACCTAATTCTTTAATTTTACTATTAGTTTTCTGAATTTCCAATTCCTGTCTCCGTGCTTTCTTGGACCCTGTTCAATTAGTCATTATGCTCTGATGCATTTTGCCTCATCTCTTTCCTGATCTCTTTAAGTGTTTTAAATACTAATCATATTTTACCTCCGATAACACCAGGAATAATCTTCATCTGAAAAATTACTTGAGGGAAGAGTCAAGATGGTGGGCTAGACACATGTCTCCTTAATTCCCTCTGAAAACTACAACCTGGATTGATAATTAAGCAAAACTTTCTGGACACCCAATGAGCCTTAGATACAGCATAGGGGTGTCAGTTTGGACCGGATGCTACTGAACCGAAAACTTCTTGTCTTTTGCTGAGCCTTGCTTGCTCTTGAATTGGCTGGCTTCCATGGACTGAAGGCAACTGATGTTTTTAACTTTCTTTGGCACTTGGCTGGCTTAGCTTTCTTTTTATTGGCTGGCAGATGGGTGATGGGCTTAGCTGGCTGCTACAATGAGCCACAGTGCTGACATGATCAGAGGGTGGAACAGCCACATTTTGAGAGCCTGGCTCCATACTCAGAGCACCACATCCCCTCCACCCTCTCTTTATGGACCTCTGCTATAGATTCAGCTATTGTGCAGCGGGTGGGACAGCTTGACCGGGATGCTATCTTGTTTGACTGGGAGGTGGTGTTAACCAACTGGAGGCCTCAGCAGGGGCTAATTTCCTGGCTGGGAGGCAGTGTTACCACAGGGAGTGCTTTTTCAGCAAAAAAAGCGCTGTTTTTAGCAGTATAACCTTACTAGTGGGGCCCAGCAGGGGATGACAGCAGGCCAGTAACCTGTCCCTAATTTGAAATACATTGCATCATCTAGGGACAGTGGAAGAGCTTCCCCTGTTGTCAGCTGGAAGGAGAGGCTCACCACACCTGATGGCCTGACTGATTTTGGAAACTGGGAGATAGCTTTTATCTTTTTAAAATAAGACTGCCTGGAGAAATAACTGTGGTGCAACCCGATGGCATCTCTTCCAGCCTTTACTGATCCACATAATAGGGTCAGCCAACAGCCACCTAGTGACTCCATATGTAGGGCCATGTCTTTGACAGGCAGGAGGTGGAGCCTGCTGCTGCAGAGATTCCACTGGACCCATTCACTGGAGTACATAGGGGTGGCTGGTGACCAACTTCCTTCTCAGAAATGTGCCTCAGCTCCTGTTGAGGCAACATCAGAGAAACTAAACAGCCTCTATATGTACCTAAAGGAAAAAACCCTAGCCAAACATTTAAAGAAACATCCACCCGTGGCTCTATAAAAAATTCAGCAGAGCAAAATGAAAACTAGGCAAGCTGTTTGAAATGATGGAAACTCAGCATTCTGAAATCCAACAGATCAGTAACAAAACTGCAGAATTAGACAATTCAATTCAATGCCAAAAGAGCAGAATTGAATAACTGGAAACTAGACTTACTGACCTTGAATACAGAGCTACTGACACCAGAATTTATGAGGAGAAATTAGAGAAAAGAAACAAGAAAAACAAAGAAGGATTAAGAAACATGTGGGACTCTATCAAGAGGAACAATCTATGATTGATTGGAGTTCCTGAACATGGAGGGATTCCTGAAAACACAGAGAGTATTGCTGTTGAATTGCTGACAGAAGGCTTCCCTAAAATTATGAAAGAAGAGAACATAGATATCCAAGACGTGTATTGCATACCACAGAAAATAGACCTCAAAAGAAAGACCCCACGACACATTATAATCAAGCTTAACAAAATGAAACATAAGTAGAAACTCTTAAAGGCAGTGAGACTGAAAGCAAAGCAAACATCCAGAGGGAAGCCTACAGGGCTTTTGTCTGACTTCTCAGCAGAAATGATGTTGGCATGGAGGCAGAGAGGTGACACATTCAAAGCCTTGAAGGAGAAAAACTTCCAACCAAGAGTTATATATGCTGCAAAACTGTCTTTGAAATATGAAGATGAAATTAAGACATTCACAGATAAACAGAGGCTTCAAGACTGTCAAAATCAAATCAAAACTACAAAAAAAAAAAAAAAGAAATACTGAAAGAAGCTCTTTGCTTAGAAAAGCAAAACCATTAAGTGTGTATTTAAGGAGGCAACATAGCACACAACATCCAGAAGCCTACTCAATTAAAGAAGGCACAAAACTCAATCAAAGCTATAATATTAAAAGAAGGGATCCAGTGACCATATCATGAAAACTAAGATACTATCATATTAAAGAGAGGGATATACTGCAGTAATTATAGTCCTTGCAGATGGAGAGGAAGCTAATAAGATAATGTAGAAGTTAAAATTGGGTTTAAACTTAGATTATTAAGGGGGATCATAGTCACAGAGCACAATAAAGATACAACATAGCAAAACAAGAAACATAACACAAGAGTCTCAACAAACATAAAGCTAACACTGAAAAGTATGAAAACACAACCAATAAAGAAGAATAACCCAGAACAAAATATTAAGAGCAACAGAGAAAACACCAACACAAAAATAAATATATCAAAATGATAACACTAAACACACACCTATCAATAATTACATTGAATGTAAATGGACTGAATGGTCCAGTAAAGAGACAATAAGCGACATCTTGGATCAAAAGACACGACCCAACTGTATGTTGCTTACAAGAAACTCACCTTAGACTTAAAATATGAACAAACTGAAAGTTAAAGGATGGAGTAATATATACCAAGCTAAGAATATACAAAGAAGAGCAGGTGTGACAGTACTAATCTCAGATAAAATTTTAATGTAAAATCCACCATTGTGAACAAGGATGGTCACTATTTATTGTTGAAAGCTTCAATATACAAACAGGACTTCACTATATTAAATATCTGTGCACCCAATACCACTGCATCTAAATACATGAAACAAACACTGACTACACTGAAAAATGAGATAGATCACTCCACAATAATAGTCAGAGACTTGAACTCTCCACTTCCAGTATTAAACAGATCTTCCAGAAAAAAGCTCAGTAAAGACTTAGAAGATCTTATTGCACAATTAACCAATTAGACCTCATTGACATATACAGAGCTTCTTATCCATCAACAGATAACTACATCTTCTCCTCTGCACGTGGAACATTTTCTAGTATAGACCATGTGTTACCACATAAAGCAAATCTCAACAAAATCCAAACTACTGAATTATTGTGAAGCATTTTCTCAGACCATAAAGCCACCAAAGTCAAAATCAATAGCAGAAAAAACATTGATAGAAATTGGAACTCATGGAAACTAAACAACACCTTGCTCAAAAAGCCATGAGTTATAGAAGAAATCAAGGATGAAATAAAGAAATTTACAGAACCAAATGAGGATGAAAACAGATCCTACCAGAACCTATGGGATACTGCCAAAGCACTGCTCAGAGGTCAATTTATCTCTATAAATGCTCACATCTGGAAGGAAGGAAGGACCCAAACCAAAGAATTAACCCTACAGCTTAAACAAATAGAAAGAGAGCAACGGAGGAACCCTTCAGGCACCAGAAGAAAACAGATAATAAAGATTAGAGCAGAACTGAATCAATTAGAGAATAGAAGAATTAAAAAAAATTGTAAGACCAAAAGCTAGTTTTTTGAAAAGATCAACAAAACTGACAAACCATTGGCTAAACTTACTAAAGAAAAACAGGAAAGCAAACAAATAACCCAAACAAGAAATGAAAAATTACTTGACTCTTTGTTTTGAGAGCTTTCTGAAGCCATAGTGTTCTGCCTGTTTCAGTAATTTGATATTGACTGCTGTCTCTGAGCCATCAGTAAGTTGTTGAATTTGTTTTGTTTTTGCTTACTGTGTTCTACCTATTTATTTTGCTTTGTTTCAAAATATCCAGAGATGCTGGTTGTGTTTGCTAGTTTGGGTGTAGGTGCCTTTGAAGCTCTAATATCCCATCACCACGTGGTTTGAGCTGTTACTGAGTATGCAAGCCCAGAAGTCCATTTACTTTTCTCATATGAATTCAACTCAGGTGTTCAGGTAGTTATTCAAAAAGTGTGTAATGCAGGCTGTCCCCTACAGTCTAAGATGCGCAGGGGTGATTGATACCAACACAGATATCTGGCAGCAGGCACTGAGAAAGGCAAGGGGCTAACGGATGTCCCCGATTGTCTGTGAGGAAGGTATTCACTGTATGCCTGTTCTGAAAGAACTGTTTCCACCCTGAATTTCCAGCTCAGGTGAGCTAGCAGATTGTTTTCCCCCTTTCCTCCCATTTGTTAAATTGTTCTCACTCTGAGTCTAGGAGAAAGGCTCAGGGTTTGCATAAGAAATCCTATTTCCCCCTCAGTTAATTGCACCAGACTTTTTCTCTCAGTTAATTAGCATTAAGGCTCAATGCAGAGAAGCAAAGGGGGAGCCCTGGTTTATTGAGTTTTATCCTGAAGGCAAGCTTTAGACCTGGAAGCAGTAGGTTAGATACAAGCCACTTAGATTTTGTCAGTTGAGTGCCATTTTTCACTGGCTCTGGAGTGGTGAGTGGACTCCGTACCTCTACTGTCTCTTCAGCTGAGGAGGATGACCTCTGAAAGCCACTGCTTCATTCACCTTGCTGGCTGCAGATAATACCTAGAGGGTCAGGTTTGGCCAGTTCTAGTCCTACTCCCCCTTTTCAATTGGTCAGTCTGATTTCTCAGCTTTCCTTCTGATGCTCATGGCTCCTAAAATCCATATATAATTGATTCATTTGTTCTTTTGGGTGTTTGATTTTAAAAGGATCACAAGAAGCTCTGACTACTCTGCCATCGTAGCTCTCCCTCTCATACTGCATTTCTTGTGACTTGATCTTTTTACTCGTACTTGTGAAGTAGTCCTACTGGAACTTGTAGAGCTAGTTACTTCTTTCACACTGCTTTATTTCACTCTGGTCCTGTTTTCTAATAGGCAACAGTTAATTACACCAGTCCATTAGTGAGTGACTCCAGGGTGATTTTCCTTCTAGAATTGGGATTACACTGGACATCCTAATTCTGGTCTCCGTGTGCACTATGTGAGAGCTTCTCTGGGATATGTGTATGTGTGTTACAGAGGTGTTTATTCTGCTTCATAGGACCCCATAGGGTAGAAGTGTCCTACAGAGTTCTGAAAAGCATCTGGTGAATTAGAACTGAAAATTACATAGTTAGCAGCCAAGCTCTTAACCACAGCACCATCAGGGGTCCTTTCTGGTGTAGGTCACCAAAACTGAAACTGCAAGGATACCATATTGTCCTTTCTTCAGCTTTATTAGTGATCACTTCGCTAATGCTTTCTTTTACTATACAGATTCTTTAAAATTACATTAGTCATGTTGTACAACTATCACCCTTACCATTGTAAAATTTCCTCCATTAACTCAATGCTTTCTGAATAATAATTTCTTTTTTGTCCCTCCATTCTTTCCCTGGTAATCACTAATTAACTTTGGTCCCTATGTATTTACCCTCTTTAGCTACTTCACATATGTAGAATCATACAGTGTTTTTTCTTTTGTGACTGACTTACTTAACTCAGCATACTGTTTTCAGGGTTCATCCATGTTGTCACGTGTAAGGATTTCATTTCTCTTTGTGTGTGTGTGTGTGTATATCACATTTTGCACATTCATCTTTTGAAGGACATTTAGGTTATTTCTATCTTTTGTCTTTTGTGGATATGGCAGCAATGAACATTGATGTACATATGTCTGTTTGAGTCACTACTTTAAAATCTCTTGGGTGTGTAACTATGGAATGAAATTACTGGGTCACATGGTAGCCCTATGTTTAACTCTCTGAGGAACTGCTAAACTGTTTTTCACTGTAGCTGTCACATATTTGATTTCCACCACCAATGGAAGAAAGTTTCAATCTCTCTACAACCTCACCAATATTTATTGTTGATATTGTTTTATATTAACCATCCTGGTAGGGTAAGGTGGTATTTCATCATGGTTTTGATTTGCGTATCACTAATTTCTAATGACATCGAACATGTTTTCATGTATTTATTGGCCATTTGTATCCCCTCTTTGGTGAAATATCTGTTCAATTTCTTTGCCCATTTTTAAAAAACTACATTGGTTGTCTTGTTGTTGTAAAGTTACAAGAGTTATTTATATATTCTGGATATTAAACGCTTATCCAATATATGGTTCCCAATTCTTTTTTCTTGGCCTTTAGGCTGTCTCTTCACTTTGTTGCTAAAGTCTTTTGTTGAACACAAGGTTTTGTTTTTTAATTTGATGAAGTCCAGTTTATTTATTTTGTCATGCCTTTGGTGACATATCTGTATCATAATATGTTTTAAAAAATTGAGAGAATTGAATGTACCATTGTTTATCCTCAAGCTTTTTGCTGCTTTACATTTAAAAAAATCATTTTTGATGTTTTCCTATATTTTACCTCTAATCATACTATTTAGCTATTTTCCTTTTCAGATTTAGGTATATAATTCAGCTGGAATCTTACAGGCTGTGTGGTGTGAGGCAGAGATCTAAGGGTTTGATCCCCCCCATGCACAGCTCACTTTCCCATGACAGCTTATGAACAGTTCATTATTTACCCTCTGATTCCAGTGGCATTTTTGCCATATGACAGTTCTTCCAAAAACATGTTGGTCTCTTTCAAGTCTTACTGGGAGAAGGCAGGGGGGTGTCTGAAGTCAGAAGCTGAGCACTTGATCCTGACTAGGAAGGAGAGAAAAATCTCAGGACATATCTTAGGACTCAGCATTCTTCTTGGGCCCTGCATACTAGACAGGACACCCCCTCATTTCAGCCCCTAATTTGTGGTCACATCCTTTGATTATTGGGCCTGTGGCCTTCTGTGTTTTACACTAAGAGCTCAGGCATTGGGGGCAGATGGTCTAGGTTTGTACTTCAGCTCTTAAGAAGCACTTCATGCTTACTGGAAATGCTGGTGGCACAGTGGTTAAGAGCTATAGTTGCTAATCAAAAGGTCAGCAGTTCAAATCCACCAGGCACTCCTTGGAAACTCTATGGGGGCAGTTCTACCCTGTCCTATAGCTATGAGTTGGAATCAACTCAAAGGCAATAGATTTCGTTTGGTTTTTAGGTTCATGCTTATTATTACTACTCATTATTACAAAGCTGTTATTATCTCAAATGTCCAATCCTGCAGGCTCCACCCCATTTCTTCATCATTTGGAAACTTGATATTTGTTCTTTTATCCTTTCCTCAACAGCTATGATTTTGTTCTTCAAGGAGCTTGTGTTCCTGGGGAAGTTGGAAATACCTTCTTGATACACGCATGCACTTACCCTGAAGTACTTGGAGTGTTCAATACAGAGTGGGCCAGAAAGTACAGAACTAGGAGAATGATCTGAGGTCATTTATCCTGGGTGAGCAGAGCAGGGATCTTGACCAAATGCAAAGAACTGTGCTCTATTATTCTATCCATTTATAAAGGCTTGAGTTTTTAAGTGATTTGTTGTGATCAGTATGCTCTAGTTTATACAAACCACTGAAGGTGACAGCATGGTATCTTTAGAGTCAGATACATTTGCATTTAAGTTGCATTCACACTTCTTGCTAGTTTTATTAGCTAGACAAATTTTTGTATTATGTGACTGTCTGTTTCCACAACTATAAAATTAGAATTATTTGGCATCTTTTTCAAAGACTTGGTATGAAAAGTAATGAGATAGTGTATGTAAGGCACTGACATAATACCTTGCAGAACTAAGTGCTAAACAAGTGATATCTGTGATGCTTATTGAGCAGATGTCTCCACTGCTGCCTGGGAAAGTGGAAATACATGCTCCAGAATGGGATGGCAGGGTGTATGGCTTTAAGTTTAGATTTTCACTCCAATTGATGTTGAGAAAATTCATTCTCATGAATCAAATATGATAATTTTCTCTTGGAAGACCTCACACTCCTGTCAGTCAGTTCAAGTATTAAAAAGCCCTGGACTCAGACCCTGCCTTGTAACTTTGCAATTGTGAGGCCTTATTTGATACCCCTTCTAAGCTCCTTACTCTTCTTCTGTAATACAGTTTTGTGTCAAGTTTAAATGAAGGATTGTGTGCAAAGATACTCACTATCCCCTACCCTAACTCCAATTTCCAAAGAGACTCTGGATTCTTCTTCTTCTCTGTTGAGAGCAAGTTTTATTCCAAGCATAAAGACAGACAGCATCATCAGCTAAGACATTCAGAGCCTTTCATTCCACTTGCTCCATTTATCTTACAGTAGCTGTTGGTTACAATGAGCCCCTTCTATGCAGTTTGTTTGGGAACATCCTGCCTTACACCACTTCATACTCTGCAGTATTCATGATGCTTCTCAGTTTGACAGTTCTGGGCAATGTTTATATCCTTTCCAAACAGTATCTTCAGTCTTGACCAAATTGACAAATGTGTTCTTTTTCTCCTTGTCAAATCTCAACTATAAACACCAATCAACTGGAGACTTGGTGGCTGTCCAGGCATGGACAATTGCTGCTCTCTCCTTGAAATAACCCCATTCACAACACTTTTAGTCTTCTGTAATGGTTTCCATTGACTCAGCCAAATTTCCACTTCCTCAGTTAGTGCTATTTAGAGATCAACCTCGAATGTCCAACAGTGGTACTTATGTCTGGAAACATCAGACAATCAGCCTGGTGCTGAGACAGTACTTGCTTTTGGTATACAAAAAGTTGGTTAAACCTATTTCCCCTTCTTTACTTTTCCAGGAATACCAGCTATTGCGAACTAAGTTAATATCTTTCTAAGCATCACCACAATTTGTGTGTATTAAGGCTAAAGGATTACATTTGGAATATATTTCTGTAATCTTCATGCACCACAGTTCAAGTTCAATGACAACCTACAAAAGTACTAAAAATATATTTATCAAATATTGTCACCAGGGATGTGCTTAGTGAGTCATCTGTCATCTTCACATTAGGAGTCAGACTAATATGAAAAATTATATAAAAATTTATAAATTCAGTTATGTGATATAGGTATGTGATCTAAACCCAACCAAGCTTATTGCTGTCAAGTTAATTCCAACTCATAGAAATCCTACAGGACAGAGTAGAACTGACTTACAGAGTTTCCGAGGAGTGCCTGGTGAATTCAAACCACAAACCTTTTGGTTGGCAGATGTAGCATTTAACTACTATGCCACCAGGGTTTTCAGTATGTGATCTAGATGATTTATAAGTGAAGACAGGAGAAGAACTGAAACATGGAACGGTCACCTCTTGGGAGGCTGGAATAGAAGGTTGAAGCAGGTAGAGAAATTTTTTTGCATTTTAAGCCTATCTGTACTTTTTATCAAGACCTTACTTGGGCCAAAAAAAAAAAAAGATTCTCAGTTTTTCTGCATCGTGTTGAATACAAAGTGAAGCTGATAGATCCACCAGGGAGATGTGGTTTGGGACTTGGGGAAGGAGGATTATGTGAGGCGAGAGAGACCTGTTTTTCAAGGAATTGCTCCACCCTGAATGGGTGCCCATAAGAAGAACCAGACAGTGGGAAGAGAAGTTACTGGGAAGTCCACTGAGTCATATATGGAGTAACTTCATGACAGGTATTGTTCTGGATTAAATAGTCTACAATAATCACGGGAAATGTGTCATCACCTAACACAAATCTTAAAGCTGGGATACCATAGTATTTGCCTACGGGTCTAACTCAGGCCTAGCGTGGTATTCCTTCTCTTTGTCAGTATCTTCTTCCCCACAGCTTGCACATACACTCATCTCATAACAAAGCAAGACTGCCTTGGAAAAAATGAATTCACAGCAGTGTTCACTCACCCTGGCCCAATAAATACATACATGCATACAATAGAATCCTCGGTGAAAACTCTAAGCACTTCATTCTGACCCTAGAACTAGTTTGATATGTCCCTAGATGGACATCCAAATACTGGAGTGAGACTCACTGGGTCATGTTTGGGCCCTGAGAGGACACCACCATGTGGGCAAGTAGAACTGTTCCATAGGGTTTTTAAGGCTGTGACTTTTCCAATTGCCAAGGCTGTCTTTCAACATGCCTTGGAGTGAGTTTGAACTGTCAACCTTTTGGGTAGTGGTAGGGTGCTTAACCATGTGCATCAACCAGGGACTCCTAAGCAAATATACAGAAACTAAAGGTTATTAGTGGCTACCAAGCACTTGGCTGCTAACCAAGAGATTAGTGGTCTGAACTCAACCAGTGGCTAGGTGAGAGAAAGATCTAGGAATCTACTGCTGTAAAGATTACAGCCAAGAAAACCCTATGGGTCAGTTCTACTCTGTCACATGAGGTCACTATAAAGCTGGAATCAACTTGATGGCACATATCAACAGCATCCAAGAATTGGAGAGAGGGGGAAAGAGGAAGTTTATTCCCAAGGGGCATTAAAACCAAACACCTTGTCTTTGAGTCAATTCTGACTCACAGTGACCCTATAGGACAGAGTAGAATTGCCCTATAGGGTTTCTAAGGAGCAGCTGGAATATTTGAACTGCTAACATTTTGGTTTATTGCCATAGCTCTTAACCACTGACCCACCAGGACTCTACTTGGGGGGCAGGGTAAGGGGACACAAAAATGGAGGTGGAGTAATTTGGAAAAGGATAGCAAGAATGGATATACAACTTGAATGTGGTCAATACCACTTAACTAAACATGAGGAAATTATTGGATCGGTGCCTGTTTTGTTCTGTATACTTTCCTTAACACCCAAGACTCAAACTCAAATCTTTCTACTCCAAAAATTAAGTTATTCTCAGTGGACTTTGCTATTTTCCTTTGGCAGTACCAGAAATTCTTAAGCCTAACTGCTCATTGAGGGAACTCTGTCCCTGAAATTCAGGGAGGTCATTGAGAGGACTCTGTTCTTCAGGGAGGTCGCTTTATCCAATGATCAGACCTTCTGGATTTGGATCTTGGGAACCTCAATGTTTTACAAATTCCTCAGTGATTCTCATGCACTCAGTAGGGGGGTTGGTCTTCAAGTCAGCCTTTTAGAACTACTAGATGTTCTCAAGGGTACTTTGAGCTCTGTCACGGGTTGAATTGTGTCATCCCAAAAATATGTACTGTGGCTGGGCCAGGATTCCCTGTATTCTGTGCTTCCCCTTCATCTTGTGATTCTCTGATGCTGTAAATCCTAATCTCTGCCTGTGGCTGTTTAAAAGAGGACTAGGGTGGGACTGCCACACCCTTGCTAAGGGAGCTTCCCTGCAGTGTGGCTTGCACCACCTTTTATTCTTTCATTCCACCGGAGAGGGAGAGAAGCCAAGAATGAGGAACCTCATACCATGAACAAAGCACCACCTGGAGAAGATCGTGTCTTCAGATCTGAGGTTCGGTTCCTGCACCAAGATGCTCCCTGAACAGACTGATACAACACAAGGGCTTTCCTCCAGAGTTGACAATGGGGAGAGCCGTCCCCTGGAGTAAACATTCTGAACTTGGACTTGTAGCCTACCAGACTGTGTAAGAATAGTTTATTAAAGCCATCTACTCATGCTATTTCTATTAGAGCAGCACTAGCTGACTAAAACACGGGCCCATTGTGAACCTGGCCCAAGACTGGAGACCTCCAGGAAGGGTAGAGTTGTGGCACCAGTGCACCTTGGCTGACCTGAGAACATTTGGGAAGGACATTCAGTTCATCTAGGATGGGGTCTAGGTACTGGAAATTTGTGCATATTCTCAGGTGGTGCTAACATTACCCAAGGTTGAGATTCTGTATTAATGAGTCCTGACTCAGACTACCCAGAGTTGGGCTGAACTGCCCAAGTTAGGGACTTAGTCCTCTAGAAACTGCCTTCACTTCAGATATCAGCCACAAGCTTGGGTGATACTCTGGCCATCCTCACTTCTGATCTGCTAACTGCAAACCAGAGGTTACCATTATCCTTTCAGGACATCAGTCATGAGCTTTGGCAGGGGGAGGTGCCCAGACGACCCTAACTTCTTATATGCTGGCTACAAATTGAGAGCTTCCATTATAAACCCTGGTGGTATGCTGGTTAAGTGAACAGCTGCCAACCAAAAGTTCAAACCCATCAGGCATTCCTTGGAAACTCTATGGAGCAATTTTAGTCCATCCTATAGGATCACTATGAGTTGGAATTGACTCAATGGTAATGGGTTTGGTTTGGGGATTAGTATCCACTAAGGTTTGATAATTTGCTAAAATAAACTACAGAACTCAGAAAAGTGCTATACTTAGATTACAATTTTACTATAGTAAAAAGCTACAAATCAAAACCAGCCAACGGGAAAGATGCACAGGACAAAGTCATACCAGGACCATGAGTCTAACTGATTTGTTATTCATGGATGAAATCTGCCACCTGGGCTAGGAGCACCAGTCAGAGCCCCTCATGACCAGCTCCCCTGTTCCAACTTCTTTCTACAAGGGAAGTGGTCATGTTCCCAGGGCAAGCTCTGGTTCCTCTCCACTCCCTCATCTATTCACCCAGAACCACTATAACTCAGCTCTTTAGACTCAGAGCGCTTTTCTGCTATTGTGCTGGCTCAGTGACTTAACTTCCTTGGCCACCAATCCCTTGGACAATGGTAGTAGAATATTCTTCTCTCACATGTTTTAGCACGCAACCAGGACAAGCAGCACCTTGTAAAGGAAATGCCTACATCTTTCTTATGGCCACACCCTGAAGACAGTGAACAAGTCAAGAAGCAGCTAATGTTGCTTTTTATTGAATAAAGTAAGAGCAGAACAGATCCACCATGGGCTGAAAACATTTGAAAAGCAATGAAAGTGAGCAGAGTTAGAGCCCCAAATACAGACAAACCTTCACTGTTCCCCTGGTACTGGTATGGTGGGGAAAGCAGGGCAGGAGAGCCAACCTAAAGGTGAAAATGTCCAACAGGAGGGACAGTGCTTTAAAGGGGCGGGGTAAGAGTGGTCAGTGCTGCTGCCTGCTATGCGGCCCTCTATGTGTTCTGGCAGCTGGACTTCGTCATGGAGGTTGTGCCCAGCCAAGGAACAGTATACACCTGGAAAGAGCAGCGGGCTTTCTGTAAACGAAAGAGAGGCAGATGGGCAGTTAGTGAGGGCTATGGTTAAAGAGAAAAAGTCCCAGCCACTATATACAGAAGTACAAGGTGAGGAACAATGGTGGTGAGACAGCTGACCCCCAACTCCTTTGGGTCCCAGAACACCCTGGAACATCTCCCCCAACTACCCCTCCCATGCTCTAAGTCCAGGAGTAGTCCCTGTGCATTCAAGGAATTCTTGCCCTACCGCAGCACAACCCTGTAAGAGCGGCCCATGGGAGTCCACAGGAAGGTGTTTCTGCAGCCCAGGGTTGCAGGGAGGGGGAAGTGTTCCCTCCACCTCTAGTGCCTGGGCCAGTCCTACACAGGGCCAGACGGAAGAACACAGGGGAGGGAAACCAGACTCCAGACAATGACCCCTGAGAAAGGAAAGCTGTGCAAAAATGGCTCACAAGAGGGAAATACAGCTCCTTCCAAGGCTGTGAACTCGCAGGGACCATCCAAAGCTTGTGGGAGAGGCTGGAATTAATTCAGGGAGCAAAGGCGGAGCTACAGGACTTAGGCTGCTCACAGGCTTCTAAATAGCTATTTATCAGCTCAGCGTGGCTGCAGACAGTGTGACCCAAGAGTGGGATTAAGTACAACTCTTTCTCCCTCTCTGGGAGGTACCTCTGCAACTAACTGTCACCTCATGTCCAACAGCCAATATCCCAAATGCACGCAGGGCTTTCTGAAGAGTGCTCGAGTTAATCATACACCCTGCAGTACCAGACACAGGTGCATCCCCCCACATCCATGTACCCATACCCATGCATACCCACACACCTATATATACCATACAGGCAAGCACCTGTATACACTCCACATGTACATACACATGTATCCCCACCCCCATCCCGTGCATGACTTACCCTTCACCCTGTGTTAGGCACATACCTTCTTCAGGTGTGGCTGGTCATGGAAGGGACACGTGGCCAAGTTGGGTTGGGACTTGGTACATGTGGTTCGTCCAATCTCCACATCCAAGAAGTAGTTCACCCCAGACACAATCTGTGCATGTGGGAGACTAGGGTTTGTTTCCAGCACCACATGCCAGTCTTCTTCACACAGTTCTGTTATAGTCACTGAGTCACTGCTGGCATGTCAAAACTGCACGTTCCTTAAGGCCTTTGTGCCTCCCAGAAGTGTCAGCATACAGCACACAAGCCAAGCTCCTCCTGACTCTTGGCAATGTGGCTGCCACCTCTGTACCCCCAGGTAATTAGCTTACAGAGCAACAAGTATGACTTCAACATGGGGTCTCATGGAGCCACGCCCAAACATGAAGGGGGAGTCAGAGACTGGGATCCCATTAACAGGACTGAAAACCAAAGGCACAGCCTTCAGTGGTCCCTTGTTTCACTTTTCAACTTTAAGTGCTGGCACCTCACACAACATGTTTTCTTCTGTGTTGTTGTG
This sequence comes from Heterohyrax brucei, assembly GCA_028571685.1. Lineage (NCBI taxonomy): Eukaryota > Metazoa > Chordata > Mammalia > Hyracoidea > Procaviidae > Heterohyrax > Heterohyrax brucei. The sequence continues at coordinate 25,576,384 of CM053156.1, forward strand.
TCCTGCTCTGGAAATGGGATGAAAGCTCTCAGGACTGACTTCTACCACACTTCCAAGGACAAGCTCAAGTCCCAGAAGCCTTTCTTCTATGCTCCCTGCCCAGCTCTCCCCTATCTGGTCATAAGCCTCACTACATAGGAAGCAGCAGTCAACCTGATCTGACCTTATGGTACCTAATTCCTAAGGCTGGTGGCGGAGGTATGATCATGTCAGGGTGGGGAAACATGCTTCAGGGACCCACGCGCCTCCTCTTGGGTCACATGGAGAAGCACATTCAAGGGTCCTTTCTTCTGGAATCTCTAGAGGAAATCTGTACTCTTAATGTAAGTTCCCAGGCTCTGGAATCAACTTAATGGTGTTTGTTAGGAACTTCAGGAGCACACTGAGGGTCTCAGCTTCAGAACGATGACTGCTAGAGGTGGCCAGATTCGCACCAGACAGGATGAGAAAATGGAGGCCTGGTTAGTTTTGGAAGCACAGCTGAGAGGATTCTCCCAAGATGACATAGATCTAATTTGTGTGCACGGTATCACCTGAATCTAATCTTGAGGAAATGCCAGACTAGCCCAAATTCAGCAGTGGTTGACAAAATAGCTGGCTTGATTTTTTGAAAATACCAAGATCACTAGGGAAAGACTAAGAAACTGTTACAGAATAAAGGAAGCTGAAGAGACAGGCTCAGCGCATTCTTGATGGGGAGTGTCTTACTACAAAAGGGTTACTGGGACAGTTAGGAACATCTGAATAAGGTCTGCATATTCCAACTTGACGGCACTTGGCTTGGCTTGGCATTAGATAATGGTATATATTAGTGCTGACTTCCTGGTTGATCAGCATTGAGGTTTACAGAAGAGACACATACACCTAATGGTTTACTCTCAAACTGTTCAGAAAAATAAGCGTACATAAATACAACATCCACATGCACACACATATATAGGGAAATAGGCAGGTAAAGCAAGTATGGTAAAATATCATTTGAGCAAGCCAACTGAAGAGTTATATAGATTCTCTGCTATTTTTGCAGATGCTGTGCAAACCCCAAATTATGTCAAAATAAAAAAGGAAAAAAATATGCTTTAAGATATCATTTAGTGGCAGAATTATACTGAGCAGCTAGGTGTCAAGAATCTGTTTTCCCTTCTGCAGTCAAAGCACGCATTTCACAAGAAGCACTGGGGTTTGGCTAAGCAAGACTCAGATTCCATTCCTGAAGCCAAAGAGCATTGGGCCCTGCTGAAGCTTAAAACAGAAATAAAAGCACTGCAGCCAGGAGTGCCAGACCCAGTTTCCAAGGACGGCAGTAGTGAGGTCAGGGCCAGTGAAGCACGGGGAAACTGTGCCGAGTGAAACGCTGAGAGCATGTCCAGAAGGCCCGGGGCCTACCACAGTCCAAACTCAAGGGTTGGGGTTGCAGTCTAGTCGTTTGGTCTGCAGGAAGCCTGGAGGATACCAAGGAGGGTGCACACCACGGGCACTGGAGGGTTTGGGGACGAGCTTGGGAGAGGGCACAGTGAAACGCCGGGGCCTCGGAGACGGCACTGTGTGGAAAAGAGCTGGGACCAGAGGTGGAGGGGTGCTGCTGGAAAGGCCTGAGACCTTGGGGTAGGGGCGCTTCGTAAGGGCCCTGAGACCTGGGAGGAGCGGGAACTCGGGGAGGGGTCAGGCTTCTTAGGAGAGCAGCATGGCTGAGGGAAAGGACCCGAGGAGGACAAAGGCATTAGGAGAGGACCCGGGATGAGGCGTCGATGAGATTCTCAGGGACCAGCTGACAGCTGACAGCCTGGAGAGAGAATGTGGGCTGTACCCCGCGACAGCGACACCCAGGCCATGTCCTGCCCAGTCGGGCAGGGAGTCATCTGACGCTGGGACTCACGCTCATGACTCCTGGCCATCGGGGCCCAGCCCTGTGCTCAGGTCAACCGCCCCGGGACCCACCTGCTTGTGGGCGCTCACGACCTTCATCACGCGGCTGTGGAACTTATCGTTGCTCGCCTTGTTGTACTCGCTGATGGCGAAGTCCAGGGCGCGCTGCACTCCCTCTTCTTTCTGGTCTGCGTCCATAATACCGCCCACCAGGCGCGGGGACTTGGCCGAGCTCGCGGCGCCGGCCGAGCTCAGCATCCCGGCCAGGGCCAGGGCGGCCAGCAGGAACAGCGGGGCGCGAAGGCGCGCGGCCATGGAGGACTGGAGCGGCGGTCCGGGCAGGCCGATGGACTGAGGGACCGCAGGCAGCGTGAACCCCCGGAAAATGTGGCCACCAGCGCCTCCGTAATGTCGGCCACGGCCCTGCTTTTATCGGCCTGACCTCTTGGCAGGCTGCCCTCTGCCTGCCTCCTCCTGGGCGGCTACTTTCCCAGCCCCGCCTCTCCCCTCCGGCTTCCCTCCTCCTCCCTAGACGGTTCTCCTTGCCTCCCTCCCGTTCTCAGTGCCTCCAGCTCGCCATCCTTCCTCTTCTCCTGCTCCTTTTCTCCCTTCACTGCTTCCCCCTCTCTTTCTGTTTTCCCCTCATCCATCAACTCTTACCCTCCTCTGCTTTCTCTTCTCCCCTCCTTCCATCCTCCTTTCCTTTGTCCTTCTCCTCCCTGTTCCTTCTTCCCTTTTAACCTGGAGCTCTCCCACTTCACCAGTGCTCCCCAGGCCTGGCTCACCTGAGTCACCCTCTCAAGTGCCTGACAAAGCCGTGTGACCTCTGTGTCTCTTGAAATCAAGAGAAAACAGTCATACTACTTCCCGGCTGCTCAGCATTTCATGGAGGTCAGTGTCAGTGCTTTCCCATTGTGGAGTAAGCTCTCGGTCTCTGGGTAGTGGTCCCTGGAGCAGGGGTGCAATTTTGTTTTCTGAGTCTCAGGAAGGGCCCTGTAGCCTATTTTGAATTAAACATTATTTTTGAAAAGATCACAGAGTCCTCTTTTTCTCAGCGGATTCTGATTCATTTAATTATTCAATCAATGTGGGCTTCTTCCTTAAGCCAGGTAGTCTAGCAACTGGGAATGGAAGTGGATGAGTGAGACATGAACTTGTCATTGTAGAGCTACAGAGCAGCCCTACCAAACAAAGATGTAGCCAGCACCCCATGTGTAAACTAAATTCTCTACTAGGCATGTTTTCTGTCAGTTCGTAGTACTGTGTGAACTTGGGTGTTGCCGTGATGGTGGAAGCTATGCCATGGGTATTCAAATACCAGCAGAGTCAACCGTGGCAGACAGATTTCAGCAAAGCTTTCAGAATAAGACAGACTAGGAAGAAAGACCTGGTGGCCTACTTCTGAAAAAAATTAGCCAGTGTAAACATTATTAATATCAGTAAAACACTGTCTGGTATAGTAGAGGAAGATGAGCCTCTCAGGTTGAAAGCACTCAAAAGATTTCTGGGGCAAAGTTCCTTCCTGAAAGTAGAGTTGACCTTAATGAGATGAATGGAGTCAAGCTTTTGGTACCTTTGTCTCCTTATGTGGCATGACTCAAAATAAAAAACAGCTGTAAGTATCTTTTAATAATTGGAACTTCAAGTGTACAAAGAAAGAATCTAAGAAAACTGAAAGTTGTCACAAGTGAAATGGATATTTCATAAACATCAATACCCTAGGTATTAGTGACCTGAAATAGACTGGTATTGGCCATTTTGAATCTTACAATCATATGGTCTGCTATTCTAGAAATAACAGCTTGAAGAGGAATGCCATTGCATTCTTCATCAGAAAGAACATTTTTAAATCTATCATTAAGTACAACACTGTCAGTGATTGGATAATATTGATGTACTTATAAGGAATACCAGTTAATGCAAATATTATTCAAATTTATGCACCAACTGCTAAGGCCAAAGATGAAGAAATGGAAACTTTTTTTTACCAACTTCTGCCATCTGAAATTGACCAAATATGCCATCAGGATGCACAGATAATTACTGGTGATTGGAATGTGAAAGTTGGAAATGAAGAAGGTTGGTAGCTGAAAAATATGGCTCTGGTGATAGAAATGATACTGGAGAGTGCACGGCAGAATTTTGCAAGATCAACAACTTCTTCACTGCAAATGTCTTTTATCAACAACATTCAAGATGACTAAGTGTGTGAATCTAGCCCGATGGAATACATGGGAATCACTTTGACTACATCTGTGGAAAGAGATAATGTAAAACCTCAATATCAATAGTCAAAATGAGGTCAGGGGCTGACTGTGAAACAGACCATCAGTTGCTCATGTGCAAGTTCAGGTTGAAGCTGAAGAAAATTGCAAGTTCAAAAGATCCAAGGTAAGATTTTGAGTATACTCCACTTCAATTTAGAGACCATCTCAAGAGTAGATTTTGTACATTGAATGCTAATGACCAAAGACTACAGTTGTGGGGTGACATCGAGGACATACATGAAGAAAGCAGGAGGTCATTAAAAACACAGTATAGAAAGACCAAGGAGAGACTCTGAGACTCGCTCTTGAATGTCCAGTAGCTAAAGCAAAAGGAAGAAACAATGAAGTATCTTAGCTGAACAGAAGATTTCGAGGGGTGGTTTTAGAAGCCAAAGTATTATAATGATACGAGCAAAGGCTTGAAGATAGAAGACCAAAAGGGAAGAACAATCTTGGCATTTCTCAAGGTGAAAGAACTGCAGAAAAATTGCAAGCCTCAAGTTGCAATATTGAAGGATCCTGTATGAAAAATATTAAATGATGCAGGAAGCATTACCAAAAAAAGAAAAAAAGATGGAAGAAATACAGAGTCACCAAAAAGAATCAGTTCAACAGTTTCAAGAGGTAGCATTTGATTAGGAATCACCAGTATTAAACAAAGGAGTCCAAGCTACACTAAATACACTGGTGTAAAACAAGGTTCCAGGAATGGAAAGAATACCAATTGAGATGTCTCAGAAAACAGATGCAGTACTGGAAGTGCTCACTTGTCTATGCCAAGAAATTTGAAATACAGCTACCTGCCCTACCACTGGAGATCTGTCCTCTGGTGCCCATCCCAAAGAAAGACGATTCAAAAGGATGCAGAAATGACTGAACAGTATCGTTAATATCACACACAAGTACAATTATGCTGAAGATCATTCAAAAGTGGCTGCAGCAGTATAGCAACAGTAAACTGCTAAAAATTTGTACTGAATTGAGAAGAGAACACAGAACAACAGATATCACTGCTGATATGAGATGGGTCCTTGCTGAAAGCAGATAATACCAGAAAGATACTGTCTTAGTCATCTAGTGCTGCTTTAAGAGAAATATCACAAGTGGATGGCTTTAACAAAGAGAGGTTTATTTTTTCACAGTCCAGTAGACTACAAGACCCGATTCAGGATGTCAGCTCTAAGGGAAGGCTTTCTCTCTTTTTAGGCTCTGAAGGAACATCTCAGCACAGGAACTTCTGCTCTAAAGGATGTACTCTGCTCATGGTACGGCTTTCTTGGTAGTACGAGGTTCTTAAGTCTCTGCTCACTTCTCTCTTTTATATCTCAAAAGACATTGTCTTAAGACACTGTCTACTCTCATAGACCTCATCAATATAACTACATTTAGGGTCACTATGAGTCAGACCTGACTCGACAGCAGTGGTAATCCATTTTATTTAATCACAATGATAGAATTTGTAATACATGAGAAAAATCAAATGACAAAACAGTGGACAGTGATACAGTACTGGGAATCATGGTTGAGCCAAATTGCTACACACACTTTTTTGAGGGGTCATGGTTCAACCCATGGCAGATGTTTACCTTTACTCTACTGCCTAGGCAAAGGCCTTTGATTATGTGGATTGTATCAGATTAGGGATAACATTGCTAAGAAAGGGAATTCCAGAACACTGAATTTTGCTCATAGTTCAAGAGGCAGTTGTTGGAATAGAACAAAGGGATACTCTGATTTAAAGTCAGAAAGGGTACGCATCAGGGTTGTTTCCTTTCACCATACTTAGCCAATCCATATGTTGAGTGAATAATCCGAGAAGGTGAACTCTACAAAGTAGAATGAGGTGTCAGGATTGAAGAAATGCTCATTAACATTTGCATTATGCAGATGACACAAACTTGCCGAGTGAAGCGGACTTGAAGCATTTATTGGTGAAGAGCAAAGACCACAGCTTTTAGTATGGATTATACCTCAATATAAAATAAGAACCTTCACTACTGGACCAATAAGTAATATCATAATAAATGGAGAAAATATTGATGTTGTCAAGTATTTCATTCTATTTGGATTCACAATCAACACCCAGGAAAGCAGCAGTTAAGAAATCAAAAGCCACATTGTATTGGGCAAGTCTGCTGTAAAAGATCTTTTTAAAGCTCTAGAAAGCAAAGAGGTCATCTTGAAGTCTTACGTGCATTTGACCCAAGCTGGAGTGTTTTCAGTCACCTGATACACGTGATAAATCTGGACAATGAATAAGGAGGACCAAGGAAGAACTGATGCCTGTCTTAGAAGTATAACCAGAATGCCTTTTAGAACAAGAATGTAAGACTTCATCTCACATAATTTGGACTTTTATCAGGAGGTATCTCTTCTTGGAGAAGGACATCAGCATGCTCAATGGAGGGTCATTGAAAAAGAAGAAGACCCTTGATGAAATGAATTGACACAATGGCTGCAACTCTGGTCTGAAGCACAGCAGTGATGGGGTTAGGCTAGGACAGGACATGGCAGTGTTTTGTTCTGTTCTACACAGGGTTACTGTGAATTGGAAGGGACTTGATGGCATCTAACAAGTAACAACAAGTAGCCATGTTTTTAAAAGAAATGTGAAAAGTGACAGATAATAGGAATTTTTAATATATTTTAACCTAATGTAGCCATAATATTCTCATCTTAACATGTAATCAGTATACAAATGACTGTTAGTGAGATATTTTACATTCTTTTGTGTGTATATACTAAGTCTTTGGAATTTGATGTATATTTTATACTTACAGCAGGTATTGATTTGCATTTTATCACAGCCACATTTCCCTAGTGGCTGTGGTATTACACATCTTGGCTTTAGGATGTGTATGTTGAGTGAGGGGAAGCAGTAATCAATAACTAAGATCACAGAGTAACAGCTGGCTGTTGAAAATGAAATAGAAGGGGTGATACAGAGAGAAAATGTCACTTGACCTTGATCAGGGAGGCGTTTTAGAGAAGACATATAAGAGAAGAAGTTTTCACAAGAACAAGGAAAAGGAGCTGCATGCTGAAGGCACAGCAGTGCAAAGGCCCTGAGGTATATTTGTATTGACCCATTCTAGGAACAGGAAACCTCTGGAAGATTTTGAAGCATGAAAAAGATAGAATCTTGAATTTCACCCTGGCACCTGTATGGGCTCTAGAAGTAGACAGGTGCAGGGACACTCTACCACAGGAGAGGTAAGGGGAAGTGTGTGGTCAGCTGAGGGAATGAGTGTCTCAGCACTTGAGCTTATCTTGCCTCTTCAGCTATATTTCTGGCTCCAGTCTTCTGTCTACTGCTTAGAAAATGTATTTGATTTTGAAAATTCAACTTTAAGGCTGTGTAATTTAAATACAGTAAAATGCCTTTTTTTATGTGTCTACATTAAGGAATTTTACCAAATGTATATGCCAGTGTTGCCCTTTACAAGATCTAGAACATTTCCATTGCCCCATAAATTTTTTTGTAATTTTTTTTCTCCTTCCTGTAGTGTAACGTTCCATAGTAGAATCATGCAGTACGAATGTTTCAATGTCTAGCTTATTTCAGTCAGCATCATGCATTTTTTGTTTGTTTGTTTGAATGTTTTTATTGTGCTTCAAGTAGAAGTTTACAAATTAGTTTCTCGTACAAACATTGATCCACACATTGTTATGCGACAGCAGTTGCACACTCCTTTCCACCCTGTATTTCCTGTGTCTCTTAAACCAGCAACTGTCCCTTCCTGCATTTTCATCTTGCCTCTAGACAGGAGCTGCCTATTAGCCTCATGTGTCTACTTGAGGTAAGAAACACACTCTTTACAAGTATCGTATTATATCCTATAGTCTAGTCTAACCTTTGTCTGAAGAGTTGCCTTTGGGAATGATTTTAGTTTGGGGCTCACAGAGAGTCTAGGGGCCATGTCGTCTGGGGTCCCTCAGTATCAGACAAAGTCTAGTCTTTTTACTAGAATTTGAATTTTCTCCTGCTCCACCGGGGACTCTCTGTTGTGTACCCTTTCAATGATGTCATTTGTGGTAGCTGAGTATCAACTAGTTTTTCTGGTCTCAGGTTCACAGAGTCTCTGGATTATGTGAACTTTGTGATCTGTTGGGCTCATATTTTCTATGTGTCTTTGCTGTTCTTCGTGATCCTTTGCTCCAGATAGGTTGGGACCAAATGATGCATCTCAGATGGTCATTTGCGAGATTTTTAAGAACCAGATACCACTCACTAAAGAATACAGAGAGTTTTCTTAATAAACTTTATTATCAGCATCAGATACTCATTCCCTCATGTTTTTCTACTTCCCCCATGTTGTTGTGTTAATCCAGTTGTTAGTTCTCTTTCTCACCAGACTGAGAGGACGTGGTCAGTGGGTGCTACGCTTAAACCACTGAAGGCCTGGGTGGAATAGAGTTACAAGGTCAGGAAGTTTGGGAAGATGTTCCAAATAGATGACTGGTGTGGTTTCTTCTCTAACCCCATTCTCCATCCCTGCAGGTGGCCGTTGACAGATGACCTTATGTTGAAGATGACAGGTTTTTCCAGGAATACTCAGAGGGCTCTGGGCCCTTGAAAGCTACCCAGAAGAACTCTCTTGGACAAACTAGGTAGGTAGTTACTACCTACCCAAATTTGCTGTGAGCTTGGGACTAGAAGATGGGTGAGCCTGGATCAGCAGGAATCTGACTCATGGAAAGAGATTAATAATGAGTTTTAATATTAAGTGTTATCATCTGACTCCTGCTGGCCTGAAGCCTAGTTACCACTAACTCGCTTAGGTTAGGAGGGCCCCTAGCAGAGACATGACACCATCTAGATGCACCAGCAAGGTGCAGTGTACAAGGTGTAAGGATGGTGCTTGCATCTTGGTGGAGATTTAGTGCCTTCACAGAAGACTGTACAGGATGCTTTTCCTGATTATAATGGAAGACAGACTATGGAGCTATGTAGAGCAGGGAGCAAGTGCTGCCCTGGGCAGACACTTCTGAGAGTGTGGTTGTCGCTGAAGGATGGGGCACATCAGTTTCCCATCTCAAATTGTGTAGCTGTGGAGAGGATGATAGTAAATCTAAGGACTCCAAACAGCATGTTCCCTCACCATGACTGAGTTCTGGATCCTGCACATAGTGGGAGCATGTGGCAGGTATGAATTTGTGGGTGGGCAGCTTGAACACCTGCGTTCATTGCTTTTGTCGATCATACTTCATATTGTAGCCTTGTGTCAGGACCACAGGTGTGTTTCACAGGAGAATGGGAACAAGTATTAACTATAGGGTGTCATAGAGGGACTAGAAAGCCTTCCAGTAAGACACATATAAATGAACTTAAGAAAAAAAACTGATAAAGGAGCCCAGAGAAAGGTTAAAGAGAAAGGGTAGGGGTGTGTCAGTGATAGAGGAAGCAGGGGCATCAGAGAAGAGGATGATAGTCGGTTTGGTGGAAATCATCCTGGCTCTGGCCTGCTTCACATTCACCCTATTGTTTGTGCTTATTATTAATAGGACTCCTGTCTAGAAAACAGGAGTTCCACAATTCTAGGCTTCAGCTTCTGGCTTAGGTGGTAACCTGAGCCAGGGTTGGGATGAGCTACCACACTCCTCTAAATGACCACATCAGAGAGCTGGGACCAAGAATGCAGAGCAGTTAAAAGCTTCTTGTGGACCCTTTAACAAAAAAGACCTAAAAGAATGAATGAATCCACTATGTATGACATCCTAGGAGCCCTGAAAATGAAAAGGAAAGTTGAGAAATTGGACAAAGAGGATATCCAGGCAGCCAAAAGACACATGCAGAATTGCTCACAATCATTAGCTATTAAAGAAATTCAAATCAAAACTACAATGAGGTACCATCTCACCCCAACAAGGTTGGCCATGATCCAAAAAACACAAAACAACAAATGCTGGAGAGGCTGTGGAGAAAGTGGAACTCTCCTACACTGCTGGTGGGATTGCAAAATGGTACAGCCTCTTTGGAAAACAATCTGGTGCTTCCTTAAAAAGCTGGAAATAGATTTACCATTTAATCCTGTAATTCCACTGCTCAGAATTTATCCTTCAGAAACAAAGGTTGTCACATGAACAGATACATATACATGAATGTTTGTTGCAGCACAGTCCACAATAGCAAAAAGATGGACTCCACCCTCATGCCCATCAACAGATTAATGGATAAGCAAACTATGGTACATATACTCAATGGAACACTATGCTATGAGAAAAAGCAATGACAATTTGAGAAAACACATCATAACATGGTCTCATTTGGAAGCGATAATGCTGAGTGAAATCAATCAGTGTCAAAAGCACAAATTTTGTATGACACCCATGTTATAAGGACTTAAAAGAGAATTATCCACAGAAGAAAATGACTGTGTTGGTTACATGGGTGGATGGGGAGCTGAGGTTTTATCATAGATGAGATAACTGATAGATGTTAGAAATTTTATTCTTTTACTGTAATTAATAAAAAAGTAAAATTAAAATAATAATAAAAAGAAGTCAAGAAGCAGTAAAAATTATATGGGGCTCTATCAAGAGCAATAATATACAAGTGACTGGAATACCAAAACAGTGGGGGATAACAGAAAACACAGAGAATTGTTGGATATTTGTTGACAGACAACTTCCCTGATATTATGAAAGATGAGAAGATATCTATCCAAGATGCACATCGAACATCACACCAGGTAGATCCCAAAGAACTCACCAAGACATATTATAATCAAACTTGCCAACACTAAAGATAAGGAGACAGTTTTAAAATTGGCTCCTACAAAGGAGAACAAATAATACTAAACTTGTACTACTCAGCAGACTACTTGTGCAGGCAAGAAGACAATGAAATGACATATACCATACCTTGAAAGAAAATAATTATCAGTTAAGAACTACATATTCTGCAAAACTATCTCTCAAATATGGTGGCAAGATTAGAACATTTCCAGGTAAACAGAAATTTAGGGAATTTTCAAAAACCAAACTGAAATTACAAGAAATACTGAAGTGAGCCCTTTGGTTAGAAAGTCAATAATATCAAGTAGCAAGCTAAGACCATAACACAGAACAGAGCAACTGGATATGAACCCAAAAAAGGGAATCATAAAAATAAGACATAGACAAAACACTGAAAATAGGGAAACAGAAGTGTCATTATGTAAACATTATAACAAAAAAGGGGAATTAAAAAAAAGTAGTCATAGATCTTTTATATGAAGAGGAAGTCAAGAAGCTGCAAAAAAATGAAAGACTGGTTTAAATTTAGAAAAATAAGCGCAAATAAGTAAAGTAACCACAAAGGAAATTAACAATCCTGTGTATAACAATAAAAACAAACCAGAAAACTTAAAGTCTCAGCAAATATAAAACCAACAACAATGAAAATGATGAAAAGAAAACATATGAGGAAGAATGACTCAGTACAGGAAATTAAGTTGAAAAAGGAATTGTCTACAACATACCAAAAAAAAAAAAAAAAAAAAAAAATCAAAATGACAGCATTAAACTCATGCCTATCAGTAACTGGAAATCTCAGTGGCATGCATAGTAGTCAAGTGATATGGCTACTAACCAGAAGGTCAGCAATTGAAATCCACCAGGCACTGCTTAGAAACTCTATGGGGCAGTTCTGTTCTGTCTATAGTGTCTCTATGTGTTGGAATCAACTTAATGACAGTGGGTTTGGTTTGCCAGCCAGCCAAGCCAATTGCCGTTGAGAGTGTAACTGTATTAAATGCACCAATAAAGATACAAACAGTGGTAGATTGGATTGAAAAAACCACTATCCTCCTACAGGAGACATACCTTAGGCTTAAAGATGAGAACAAATTAAAATTAAAAGGATGGAAAAAAAATAAAAACGTTCAAAACAGAACAGGGGTGGCAATATTAATTTCTTATAAAATAGACTTTAAAGTAAAATTTACCATATCGGATAAGAAAGGTCACTATGTAATGGTTCTGTAAAACATCAACAAGAAAAAAGTAAATAACCCAGTTAAGCAATGGGCAAAGGAGATGGGCAGACACCTCAATGGAGAGGGCATCTGGACAGCCAAAAGACACATGAGACTATGCTCACAATCATTAACTATCAGAGAAATCCAAATCAAAACTACAATGAGATATCATCTCACCCCAACAAAGTTGGCCATGATCCAAAAAATACAAAACCATAAATGCTGGAGAGGCTGTAGAGAAATTGGAACTCTCCTACACTTCTGGTGGGATTGCAAAATGGTACAACCTCTTTAGAAAGCAATTTGGCTTCCTTAAAAAGCTGGAAATAGATACACCATTTGATCCTATAATTCCACTGTGTCTTAGGCTGGGTTTTCTAGGGAAGCAAAACCAGTAACAGGTATATGTACAAGGAAAGATTTATAAAGGAAACAGCTAACACAATTGCAGAAGCTGAACATCCCAGGTCCTGGCACAAGCCTCACGTGGCCATGGGAGCTGGTGAACCCACGGTCAGCAGGTCACCTGGTGGTAAGATGGAGCTGCAGAGTCTGGCGAACCGAGGGTCGGCAGGTCAGGGAACAGGATTCTCACGCGCCAGCTGTAAGGATTGGTGAATCCAACAACTGCTAGTTCAAGTCTAGGAACCAGATGCCAGAAGAGAGCAGAAGCTACTGGCTATGTGAGCAGACCAGCAGTAGTTGTGGAAGGCAAAGAGATGAGAGCTGAGGGGTGAGAAGCCACCACAGGCCTCACCCTGCCACTTGATACAGCAGCCAAACGTGGAGTAGCCAAGTTGGCATAATCCTGACCACCACAGTTCACCCCTTGTCAGCTTGGCATCTGCACACATCTCACCATTTGCCATGGATTGAATTGTGTCCCCCCCCCCGAAATATGTGTAGCCATGTGGCTGGGCCATGATTCCCAGCATCTTGTGACCGTCCTGCATTTTGTGGTTTTCCTATTCTGTGTGGTAAAGGATTAGAGCGGAGCTGTAAATCCTTTCATAGGGTTACCTCCCTGCTCCACTGTAAAGGGAGTTTCCCTGGAGTAGGGCTTGCCCTATCCTTAATCCTTTCATCTTATGAGACATAAAAGGACAGAGAAGCAGGCAGAGAATTGGGAACCTCAGACCATCAAGAAAATAACACCGGGAGAAGAGCGTGTCCTTCAGAACTGAGGTTCCTGCGCCAAGATGCTCCCTGGACAAAGACTGATGCAATACCGGACTTTCCTCCAGAGCTGACAAGGGGAAAGCCTTCCCCTGGAGTGGACACCCTGAATATGGACTTGCAGCCTACCAGACTATGTAAGAAAGAATAAACCTTCCTTTGTTAAAGCCATCCATTCTATGGCATTTCTGTTAGAGCAGCCATAGCTGACTAAAACACCATTCATTGCCTCTGAAGGAACACAACTACAAAGTCATACTTATGCTTAACATGACATAAGTAACACAAGTACAGCTGAAAATACATTAGCCCATTTACATCTTATGTTTCATAGCCAAGCCAAGTGCCATCGAGTCAGATCCGACTCATGGCGACCCTAGGGGCCAGGGTAGTTTCATAAGTAAACAAAAATAACTGATACACACAAAGCAGAAATACTCACAATAGTTACAGTCCTCATTTCTGCAACTGGTCACGTGGCCGTAACTGATATTTAGAACTACCTTATTCCACAACCCATTCTGTATTCCCTTTGTCCTCAGCAAGTACCTCAACTGATCGTGCTTCCTTGCCTGGTGAGGTGACCCAAACCTTCATTCCTGAAGGGTCTGGGCTATTAGCAGTCATTTTTGGAGTTGAGTTGCTATAGTTTTCCACTGACCTTAATCACAGGACATGGTAGTACTAGGAGGTGTCCTAAGGGATCTCCTGCATTCCAAACATATTCTTCTTTACTTCTTTTATGTAATATCAGTCCAATTTCATCTTTATAGTCAGGATCAATCACACCAGCCAGTATGGCAACTCCTTTCTTTGTCTGTTGATCCAGAGGCACAAGGAGCCCAAAATGGCCTGGTGGCAATTTTACCTTCCAGTTCAGTAGAATCATTGATGTGTCTCCAGGTGGCAGTATTCCTCCCTTTGGAACTAAGACATTTAGACCTGCAGAGTATAAGGTCATGGGGACAGGAAGCAAAAATCTTGGAAGTGGGTCACTAGAAGTAACAGTGAGTGGTGCCCCTCCCATTCCCACTCCTTGATTCCTGGACCCATGAATCCTGGCTATAGGAGAAACAGCACCATGTATGGATGCTGGTTTAGAGCATATACAGCCTCCTGGAGAACATTTCCCCAACCCTGCAAGGTACTGTCACCTAGTTGGCAGCGTAATTATGTCTTCAGGAGGCCATTCCATCATGCTATCAAGCCCGCTGCTTTGTGATGATGGGGAACATAGTAGGACTAGTGACTTCCATGAGCATGGGCCCACTGCTGCACTTCATTTGCTGTGAAGTGAGTCCCTTGATCAGAGGCAATGCTGTGTGGGATGCCATGATTATGCATAAGGCTTTCTGTAAGTGCACGGTTGATAGTTTTGGCAGAAGCACGTTGTGCTGGGAAGGCAAATCCATATCCAGAGTAAGTAGCTATTCCAGTAAGGACAAAACATTTTCCTTTCCACAATGGAAGCCGTTCAGTGTAATCAACTTGCCACCAGGTTGCCAGCTGAACACCTCGAGGAATAGTGCCATATCAAGGGTTCACTGTTAGTCTCTGCTCCTGGTAGACTGGGCACTCAGGAATGGCTATAGCCAAGTCAGCCTTGGTGAGCAGGAGTCCATGTTGCTGGGTCCATGCATCACCTCTGTCCCTGCCACCATGGCCACTTTGTTCATGAGCCCATTGAGCAATGACAGGGGTAGCTGAAGAAAGAGGATGATTGGTTCCCACAGAATGCATTATCTTATCCACTTGAGTGTTAAACTCATTCTCTGCTGAGGTCACTCTTTGATGAGCATTCACATGAGACACAAATATCTTCACTTTCTTTGGCCAATTCAGAGACGTCTATCCACATACATCTTCCCCATAAATCCTTGTCTCTAATTGTCCAGTCATGTTCATTTCAAGTCTCTGACCAACCGGCCAAGCCATTGGCCACAGCCCATGAATCAGTATACAGCCACACATTTATCCATTTCTCTTTCCAAACAAAGTGAACAACCAGATGCACTACTCGAAGTTCTGCCCGCTGGAAGGATTTGCTTTCACCACTGTCCTTCAGGGAGGTAATCACTTCACATGGCTGTGGTTCTGCTAAACCACCTTGCCCAGGAAACACTGCTTGGAATTTATCCTTCAGAAACAAAGGCTGTCACACAGACACGTTTACACAAATGTTTATTGCAGTGCAGTTCACAATAGCTAAAAATGGAATCAACCCAGATGCCCATCAATAGATGAATGGATAAACAAACTATGGTACATATACTCAGTGAAACATTATGCTATGATAAAAAAACAATGTAGATTGTAGAAAACATCTCATAACGTGGTTTCAGTTGCAAGAGATCATGCTGAGTGAAAACAGTCAGTGTCAAAAAGACAAATAATATGAGACCCCTGTTATAAGGACTTAAAAATAGAATTATCTACAGAAGAAAATAACTTTGATGGATAAAGGGCAGGGGAGTGAGAGTTTATCATAGAGGAGATAGTTGATAGATGTTAGAAATTTTATTCATTTACTGTAATAAATTAAATAAATACTAATTTTAGTAGAAGAAAATTAAATACTCTAGGAGGACAAAATGATATTATATATTTATGTACCCAAAGACATTACATGAATCAAACTATAACTGCACTGAAAAGAAAAACAGCTCTAGAATAAGGTAGGAGATTTCAGCATACCACCTTTAGTTAAGGACAGAATATCCAGAAAAAGTTCTTTAAAGACAGGAGATCTAAATGCCACAATCAACCAACCTGATGTTACAGACATATACAGAACACTGCACCTAACAACTGCCAAGTACAATTTCTTTTCCAAAGCACATGGAACATTTTCCAGAATTGACCACCTCTTAAGCCATAAAGCAAGCCTTAACAAAATTGAAAACATTGAAATATTAGAAAGCATCATTTCTGACCATAAAGCTGTAAAAGTAGACATCATTAATAGAAAAGGAAAGAAAAAAAAATCAAACACATGGAAAATGAACAACACCTTGTTTCAAAACTACTGGGTTATAGAAGAAATCAAGGACAGAACAAAGAAATTCAGAGTCAAATGAGAATGAAAACATGTCCTACCACATCCTCTGGGACACAGCAAGAGCAATGCTCAAAGTTCAGTTTATCTCAACAAATGCACACATCCAAAAACAAGGGCCCATATCAAAGCCCCGAAACTCAAACAAGTAGAAAAGGAGCAGCAAAATGAATTAGAGAATAGCAAAACAATTGAAAGAGCTAACAAGACCAAAAGCTGCTTGTCATGAGTTTGTGAGAAATAAATTTCTAAATGGTCCATCTTCAGAACAAAGGCTAAGATGAGAAGTTACTATCTAACCTATAGAGAAAGGTGGAGGGAAGTGGGGGAAAAAACCTATTCGGAGCGGGGTGGGTGGGAAAGGAGACACAACCTTAAAAGGTACTGGAATGTTAAAACTTAAGGGATATCTGGGAGAGACTGTTCACCTCACAGTACTCAGCGAATGAGGAACTAAGGGAGGGACTTGTGAGCTAGAAGCAGCACACCCCCCTGTCCAGCCTACTTTGGGGCTCGGGTGCCCGATTTTGCAAAATTGTGCAATAAAACCTCATACTCACAAACTAAATTTGATTTCTTGAGAGTTCTTTAGAAAAACACTTTGGTAACTACCTTTTAGTGACCTCATAAGGGGTAAGGTGGCCTGCCTCGATCATCAAGGTAGGGTCCTAGCTGTGGGTTTATACCAGCTCACCAGTTCTCAAGAAGGACTGAAGCAGTATTCAGGGTGCTGGCAGTGTTTCTTACAAACTTTGGGGCTCATCCAGGATCCTTTCTGCCCACTTGAGCAACAGCCTTGGTGAAGGGGCAGACACATCCCACCTCAGTTTTGATGGCCTGCTCTGCCAAGGTGTATTGCCTCTCATGAGAGCTAGAATAAACCCAAGACCATTGTCTGAAAGTTGGCAAGTGGGTGAAAACAAACCGGGCAACTCCCTGCACAGGCCAGGGTGAGAAGATTGGACCATAACTAAGTGCCCTGGTAGTTGGACATCTGTGGAGGGTGAGTGTGTGTGTGACTGAGAAGTATCTTGGACACAAAGCAAGTGCAAAGCCCTGATCTGTGGTCCCATCCTCCTGTGAGGGAGATGGCTGGAGACAGATGAAGCAAATCTTGGGGTGTGCAGGAAACCTCCAGGGAAAGGGAAGTTGAGCACAGGGGGAAATTGAGGCACCAAACACTGAGACCGATAGAAAATGGGGAACAAAAATTCTAGGGAGGGTGTGGGAGGGGAAAGGGTGTGGGAGAAGCTCCCAAGAACATTCCTCCTGACAGTTCTTTAGGGATGTTGAAGGTCTGGAGAGATTGCCTTTGAACCTGGGATAAGGACAAACAAAAGATGGTTAAATATTGCTGCTTCATTTGGCCAGAAGAAACAATCTGTAGACCATCAATATTCTGGCCCCAATTTGGTTCTGATGAGGACTCAGTCTGCCAGATCCTAGTCCTCTGTGCGAATGATAGAATGCCACCTTCCCAAGAAGAAGTAACCTACTCCCTCCGCTGGTTGGAAGAGGTACCAAAATCAGCCCAAGATATGTTTCCCCTTAAGGGGGCTAAAGAGCGTCCTAAACCAAAACCGTGGGACCCTCTGTCTTGCCTGCCACCTCCTGATGGTGGGCCTGATTTGCTTCAACCACTTTCTAATGGTGAGTCTGGTGGCGAGGCCAACCTGCCTTGGCCTCCCGCTTCATGCCACACCAGGACAGGTACAGAGAAAGGCCAGAGCCAAGAGTAGCAAGGGAACTGAACCTACTGCTCCCTCTTACTCTGGTCCAAGAAAGGAATTAGAATAATACAAGAGGGACCTCCATCAGTTTCCCCTGCTCATGTACCCTCCTCAGTAGAATCCCATGTGAAAATAAGTGATTTAGTGTGGTAGCCTTAAAGGATGCATTCTGGGCTTGTCCCCTTGAGCCCAAAAGCAGAGATCTCTTCTCTTTTGAGTGGGAGAACCCCCAGACTGGAAGGAAACAACAGTACCACTAGACAGTGCTATCACAAGTCTTCACTGAGGCCTCAAATTTATTCAGAGAGGTTCTAGAAGAAGTTTTGGAAGAGTTTCAACCACATACAGAAATCCAGTTATTACAATATGTGGATGACTTACTAATCTTAGGGAAAAATAAAGGCCAGGTACAGGGTATTACTATTAGTCTACCGAATTTCCTGGCTATAAAC
Source organism: Heterohyrax brucei (assembly GCA_028571685.1). Taxonomy (NCBI): domain Eukaryota; kingdom Metazoa; phylum Chordata; class Mammalia; order Hyracoidea; family Procaviidae; genus Heterohyrax; species Heterohyrax brucei. The sequence goes on from CM053156.1 coordinate 25,594,891, forward strand.
AGACTCTGGGTATCTAAGAACAAACTACAATTCATAGAAAAAGAGGTGAAATATCTAGGACACCTGATCAGCAAGGGGAAGTGGAGGACAAATCCAGAGTGAGTTTCAAGGATTGTGAACTTGCCCCTACCTAAGACAAAGAGAGATCTCAAGAAGCTATTAGGATTAACTGGCTATTGATGGCTGTGGATTGACTCCTATGCCCAAAGAACAAAAATGTTATACCTCAAGCTTTTAGAAGAAGAGCCTGACCCCCTAGTTTGGTCCTCCCCTGAAATCAGGCAGTGGAGTACTTAATACATGCACTGATTATAGCCCCAGTTCTGACACTGCCATCCTTAGAAAAGCTGTTTTATCTATTTGCTATGGTGCATCAAGGCACGGCTCTTGGGGTCCTCACACAGACGTGGTAGGGAAAGAAGCAGCCTGTTGCCTTTGGGTCTAAACAATTGGATCCAGTCTCAAGAGGGTGTCCAGGTGGTAGCCGCTACTATTTTGTTGGTGGAGGAGAGCTGGAAGCTGACTTTGGAGAGGGCCCTAATCATGAGCATTCCACACCAAGTTAGAAACATCTTAAATCAAACAGCAGGGAGATGGCTGACGGGTTCTCAAATTTTAAAATATGTGGTACTACTACTAGAAAAGGATGACCTAGTCTTGACCACTGAGGCCTGCCGAAACCCTGCTAGCTTTCTGTGGAAAGGGGAGGGAAGCCAAGGACTCTGCAACACTGCTGTCTAGACATTACAGAATATCAAACTAAGGTTAGACAAGACCTAAGGGAGACTCTTATGTAGAGGAGACAGGCTGTTTGTAGATGGGTCCTCACCAGTGGTTGATGGAAAAAGACACAATGGCTATGCAGGAGTAGATGGGGGGATGAATCAGTCCCTCTATGAAAAGGGGAGATTGCCTAATAATTGGTCAGCAGAAACTTGTGAGCTCTATGCCCTTGATCGAGCCCTAAAACTCCTCGAGGGTCGAAAAGGCACCATTTGCACAGATTCAAAATATTCTTGTGGGGGTTGTATACACCTTTGAAAAAATTTGGAAGTAACAGGGGCTTATGAACAGCAAGGGAAAAGAATTAATCAATGGCAACTTGGTTAGGTAAGCCCTAGACAGCCTCTTGCTCCCTAAAGAAATAGCAGTGGTCCATGTGAATGGTCACCAGAAGGGAAGTAGCATTGATTCTGTTGGCAACTGGCTTGCAGATGAAATGGCCAAACTCTTCCCTAGAGGAGGAGATCCAACTTCTTAGTCAATACCCAGTGTCCCGGAGGTGACAATAAAGCCCCAAGTTACTCCAGAAGAACAAGAGGAATTAACCAAAACTGGGGCCACCCAGGCTAGGCAAGGGCAGTGGGTTCTCCCAGATGAGCTGGCCCATGATGAGGGAACTGATGTCCAGACTACATAGAGAAAGTCACTGGGGTCCACAAGCAATGTGTGATGCTGTGCTAAGGGATTACGGGTGTGTGGGTGTCTACTCTATCACAAAGCAGATATGTGGAGACTCTATAACCTGTCAGAAAATCAATAGGAAGGTACTCAGAAGACACCCTGCAGGAAGAAGACTTTCCTGCCTAAGGCTGTTCCAGGGCATTCAAGTGGATTTCACAGGATTACCCAGAGTGGGAAGACTAAAATATCTATTGGTAATGGTGGAACATCTTTCTGGCTGGGTAGGGGCCTTCCCTTTGGCCTCTGCTACTACTAACAGTATCATCAAAATCATCCTAGAACAAGTTATACCTAGGTTTGGTCTAGTAGAAAACGTTGACTCAGACAACAGAAGTCACTTTACTTCTGAGGTGCTGAGCCAAGCCAGCCAAGTGTTGTTGAGTCAGAGCCAACTCATGGCAACCCTAGGGGCCAGGGTAGAACTGGTGCTGAAGGGAGTAATAAAACCCATCCACTGCTGTCGAGTCAATTCCGACTCATAGTGACCCTATAGGTCAGAGTAGAACTGCCCTATACAGTTTCCAAGGAGTGCCCTGGAGGATTTGAACTGCTGACCTTTTGGTTATCAGCCTTTGAACTTAACCACTGTACCACCAGCGTTTCCCAAAGAAGTAGTGGAAAGTTTACATATCAATTGGGATTTCCACACTCTCTGGCACCCTCCGTCCTCAGTAAAAGTAGAAAGAATGAATCAAACTCTGAAACAACAATACAGAGACTAAATCATTATGGACCAAGTGCCTCCACATAGCCCTCCTCAGAATCAGGACAGCCCTGGGGAAAGATCTGGGGTTATCCCATTATGAACTATTATATGGATTCCTCTACCTGGTAAGGGCCACACACCTGCCCACTTATGGAAACCAAGATCATTTTTTTTAAAAACTATGTACTGGCTGTTTCCTCTGTTTTGTCAACTCTCAGGCTAAAGGGATTGCTGGCCCAAACCCCACCCCTCCTTCAATTCACCGTTCATCATTTCCAGACAGGAGATTTGGTGTTGATCAAAACTTGGAAAGAAGACAAACTTCAGCCATACTGGGAGGAATATTACCAAGCACTCTTGACCACCGAGACAGCTGTCCAGACCACAGAAAAAGGGTGGACTCACTATTCAAGAAGTGAAGGGCCGGTTGAGAAAGACTCTCCCCAGGAGAGAAGTGGTAATCAGTGGGAGACACAGGGAACCCCTCAAGGTACTGTGAGAAGGGCCTGAAAAGGTATTCCACAACTACCCCTCCATGATGAAAAAGACTTTGATCCAGGGAAAAATGGATTCTTATATTGGGAGTAGTACAGAGTGTAAGCCCAGGTCACATATTAATAATTAATGTGGCCAAAACTACATCTCCCCTAGTCTTCAAATTTGACATTTGTCAGGTCTTGTAATACAGACGCCTAAACTATCATAAACAGCTAGCAGGCTCAAATAAATACTTACGTCCTGAAGAAAGCTCTGACAATTCCTTTGAAAACAAAGATGATTGAGATGACCCCACATACCTGCCCCAGATGGTCCGATGTGTGGTGGACCACCACTCCTGGAAGGGACTGAAAGAAAAGGTACACTTTTATAAGGGTGAAACCTCTGCACCCCTTTGCTGCTGTCTATTAGTAACCTGGCCACTTTAGATCAGTGGCTGCCAGTTGCTACTCACGTATATGGATTAAGGGCAGATGTAATAGGAACAGACCCCTTACATAGGCTAATGCTAAAATTAATCACTGCCCCAACACCTGTTCCCCAAGCTACCCCTGCTCCTCTGACCACAGTGATGGTTTCCAGTCACTTTATAGCAACCCCAAAAGAGTAAAAGTAACTGAATGAAAAGGCTTAAGATAGAAGAGAAAGGAAATGAAAGTATGAATGCTTGGGTGAAACTGGTCAAATATTCAGTGCAAACTTTCAACAAAAGTGATTGCTATGCCTGTGCGGCTGGTTGACCACAGGCACAGATGGCTCCCTTTCCCCTCAGTTGGGACTCAGATACCATGAGAATGCACTACCTGTTGGCTCTGTACCAAGACAAAGATGCTGGGGGAAACAACACCCGTAAGAGCTTGTCACTGCTTTTCCTGCGCTACAGAAACTATACCGAAGAGCAGTCCCTTCATTCTCCATAGGGAGGATGAACCACTCTTCTTGTCTTTCAAGACAGGGAGTGGAGTTTACAGTGCCTGTAAGAGGATTAACAACTTAAACCCACGTCTAAAACGTCACTGGTAAGCCTAGAAGTGGCAGTTATTCGGCTTTCAGAGTACTCTGGGTAGATGTCTGGTGGTATTGTGGAAAGGGGAACCTCCAAGACATACTGCTGTCCAATGGGACTGGACGTGTGCTCTGGTCCAGGTGGCAATTCCCTTCACTCTAGCGTTTCGTGAGAGAGACCCAAACACAATAAAGAATACTGGGCCTGGAGATCTCTCCCTGGATCCTTTGATCCACATGTTTACATAGACTCCACTGTGGTCCCTAGGGGGATATCTAATGAGTTTAAGGCTAGAAATCAAATAGCTGCAGGGTTTGAGAGTGCACTCTTCTGGTGGTCTACAATAAACAAAAATGGAGACTGGATTAACTACATTTACTATAACCAACACAGGTTCATAAACTACAAATATACTAGAGATGCCTAGCTACCTAGGGGTAGCTAGCCAATTAGATGCCGCTAATTGGATGGCCTGGGAAAATAGAATAGCATTGGACATGATGCTGGCAGAGAAGGGAAGGTATGTGTAATGTTGAGAGGCAAGTACTGTACTTTCATCCCTAACAAAACAGCTACCAACAGAACCATCACAAAGGCCCTGTGAGGATTGAAAACTCTAGCCAATGAATGGGCAGAAAATGCTGGAATCAGTGACTGTATCATTGATTGAATAGAAAGGTGGTTTGGTAAATGGAAAAATATGGCTGTCTCTGTCCTGACATCTATCATCATAGTAGCAAGACTTTTGGCAGCTGTTAGACGTTGTATTATACCTTGTGTCTAAGGACTAGTTCAAAGACTGATCAAAATGGCCATCAGTAAACAAACCCCCATGACATGTTCAGAAACCAGCCTGCTACTATTAGAAACCTATACAGATGGTTTCTACAAGGAAGAAAGTCAACAGACACTAGGAAAGTTTGTAAGACATCAATGAAGATAAGACCAAGTACTTATGAGAAACAAATTTCAAAATCGTCCATCTTCAGAACAAAGGCTAAGAAGTTACTAGCTAACATAAAGAGAAGGGGGTTGGGCAGAGAAAAACTTGTTCAGAAAACAGGCAATATAAACTTAAAGGGGAATGGAATGTTAAAACGTAGGCAGTATCTGGGAGAGACTGTTTACCACGTTATACTCAGCCAATGAGGAAGGAAGGGACTTGTGAGCTAGAGTCTAAGAATGGCTTATAAGGAATGGTGGCATGCTCTTCTTTCTAACCTGCTTTGTGGCACTGGGCACCCGATTTTGCAAAATCATCCAATAAAACCTCTCTCTAACTAAATTTAAATTGGGTTTGGAAAAAGACTCTGGTAACTACTTATTGGTGACGTCAAAAGGGATAAGGGTCCCTGCCTCTCAGAGGCCCCCAGTCGGGGGGAAGATTGATGACAAGTACCTTCCCATATAGACAACAGAGAAAGCATTCCTCTGGAGCTGATGCCCTGAATTTGGACTTTTAACCCTTTTCTGTGAGAAAATAAATTTCTCTGTATTAAAGCCATCCACTTGTAGCATTTCTGTTATAGCAGCATTAGATGACTAAGATACTGGTTCTTTGAAAAGATCGACAAAATTGATAAACCACTGGCAAACTGACAAAAGAAAAACAGGACAGGAAGCAAATAACCTGAATAAGAGATGAGAAGGACAATATCACAACAGATCCAATTGAAATTTAAAACAAAAAAAAAATCATAATACTATGAAAAACTGTATTCTAACAAATTTGAAAAGCTAGAGGAAAAAGACAAATTTCTGGAAACACTCTACCTATGTAAACTAACACAGAAGAAAAACAACAAACCAATCATAAAAGAAGAAATTGGAAAGGTAATTAAAAAACTCACAACCAAAAAAGCCCTGGCCCTGATGGCTTCACTGGAGAATTCTACCAAACATTTTGAGAAGAGTTGACACCATTATTAATGTATTTCAGAGCACAGAAAAGAATGAACTGCTGCCAAATTCACTCTGTGAAACTAGCATAACCCTGATACCAGGTAAAGACAGCACCAAAAAGGAAGATTACAGACCAATATCTCTTATAAACTTTGATACAAAAATCCTTAAAAAAAAAAAAAAAAAAAGTCACTATGACCAAGCTGGATTCATACCAGAGATGGCAGGATGATTCAACACTGGAAAAACAATCAGTGCAGTAATTACCCAGATGGTGGTATGTATACGGATGCCCAATCCTATTCCTTTAACTGCAGAATATCCCAGAATGGCAGCTGTCTTTACCTTGCTCACACTGCTCTTTATAAAGTCCCCACAAGGCTGTGTGGAAGGGCTGGAGGCTGGGTTTGTTGACAGGAGCAGTGGGAGAATTCATAGTATATTGGTCTCTTCCTCCTTGTAGTTCAGCTTTCAGTTGGTCCTCATGTCCTAGGATTTCTCAAGGAGTCAACAATCTTCTAGGGGCTCTGGGCTGGCTGCTTGCAGATCTGGATCTGCCATTCCAGGCATGCCAGCACATGGAAGCAGGAAGTCCTCTTGTTATCCCCTTCATCTCAGCAGCAGTACTGAGTAGCAAAGTATCATAGATTGAATTGGTGCCCCCCAAAAAATATGTATAAAAATTTAGCTGGGTCATGATTACCAGTATTGTGTGATTGCCCTCCATTATGTGATTTTCCTATGCTCTGTGTTAAGGATGATTAGGGTGGGACTGTAAATCCCTTCCTAAAGTCACCTTGCTGCTCCATTGTGAAGGGCATTTCCCTGGAGTGTGGCTTGCATCACATTTTATCCTTTTATCCTACAAGGGATAAAAAGAAAGGGAAGCAACAGAGAGTTGGGAACCTCATGCCATCAAGAAAGCAGCACCAGAAGAGTGCATCCTTTAGACCTGAGGTTCCTGTGCCAAGAATCTCCCTGACCAAAGACTGATGCAACACAAGGACCTTCCTCCAGAGCCAACAAAGAGGAAAGGTCTTCCCCTGGAGCAGACACCCTGAGTTTGGACTGCTAACCCACTGAACTGTCTAAGAGTAAACATTTCTCATTTTAAAGCCATCCACTCATGGTATTTCTGTTAGCCAGCCAAGGCTAAGTACTATTCTGTTAGAGCAGCACTAACTGACTAAAACACACTGGAAGGCCTGGTGTGGGGAGACATTCACTACCAGGTGTGTGACATCACAGATGACAAGGCTTAAAGTCATCTTTGTGAATGTTCACTTCCAGGTAGGTCCACACATCCTGAGACATGTGCATCACACACCACACAGTGCATACACCACAACACATGCACACATGCACAGATACACAGACTACATCACACATGTGTGTATGTACCATACGTATAACTGTACACACACAGGCACACACACCCAGTAGCACATGTCAAGTGTCATGATGTGGCTTTAACACTCTCAGCGTTCAGAAAGGCCCCACCCTGACAGAAAGGCTGGGAGGTTCACTGGAGGATGTGGGGTGCACACAGACCCTGATAGAGACAAAACCCTGTCTTATGCCTTCCTCCTGGAATTCTCTTCTCCTACAGACCTGTGGCACTCCTTCTCACTTCCTTTGCTCAGTTTATCAGGTAGGCCAGGGCCCATCAATGAACAGTCTTTGTTACTTTCTGTTACAATTTACCATTCTTTTTCACAGCAGTGCATTTGCCAGGGGGTCTGCGTGGAGGGAGGCAAGTGTGGGATTCCAGGATGCTGGCAGCTGATGCTGGCAGCTCCTTCAGGACCATTTTTTTGTACACGCCTTTCTCTGGACCTCAGTTCTGCAGAAGCCGTGGCCATGAGAAGACCACCTGTTCTGACTGCGGTTAAGCCATTTGATTGTTATCCAGATTCAGGTCATCAAGATTCCCTTTCTAAATCCACAGGATGTGACTGCTGCAGCTTCCTTCTCTGTGTTTGTGCAAACTTCAGTTTCAGTTGCTTCAGCCACTGTGGCTAGAGGAGGATTCTTTTTCTTTCTGGGATAAATGTGAAAACTCAACAAATACCTGTCTACCTAGATCATGTCACTAACATTTTACCTTGCTTTTTGTTACCTATCTGTTCATCTACACATCCTTTTTTTTTTCTGATGCATTCACAGTAACTTGCAAACATAAGTATATTATTTCTCACTTACTGACTGTAGCATTATCTGACATTTTGCATTTGTAATAATAAAAAAATGTGCTATCTGATTATTTTGTGTGTTAGCAAGACATGTCTGGTGGTAACAAATGCTGAGGTGTGAGGCAAGAGTCAAGCTGGCTGTAATGTTAAAGTTGACGAAGCCACTGTTTTTAGTGGTTTGGCAGTTATGTAATGATGTATCCATCTTCCATTTTGTCATCGCATGTGGGGCATCCTCCATTTTCACGTATGATGTCTGACAATCACAAACTTACGCTAGAAAAAGTGCTATGAACCTCATTGCTAAATATCGCTATGGTCAGCTTCAAAGCACTTCCGTTGGTAAGCTATGCACCAAGGCTGGCACCTAGTCCGCCCTTCAAAGCAATTTGGCACTCTTCTTCTGGAATGGCCATCAGAGCTGTTCAGGTATTACCCTTGATGTCCTGAATGGCATTAAAATGTCTTCCTTTCAATATTTCCTTTATCCTTGGGTGTAGAAAAAAAGTCATTGTGGGCTGAATTGGGTGAGTAGAGAAGATGTTCCAATACAGTTATTTGTTTATTGGCTCCCTCACAGACAGTGCCATGTGAGCTGGTGCATCGTTGTGATGAAAAAGCCATGAGTTGTTGGCAAAAGATTCGGTTCATTTTCTTCTTAACTACTTAACTTTTTCACACATCCTTTTCATCACTTCCAAATAGGAAACTCAGTTAACTGTTTGTCCAGTTGGTACAGATTCATAATGAACAATCCCTCTGATATCAAAAAAAGTCAGGAACATTGTTTTGACTCTTGATTTCAACTGACAGAATTCTTTTGTTTGTGGAGGATCTGCTGACTTCCACTATGAGCTTTCACACTTTGTTTCATGATCATTTTGGTACACCTATGTTTCATTACCAGTGATAACACAGCCCCAAACATCATCTTTCCTCTCCAAAAGGTGTTGGAAAACTTTGTCTCTGCTTCTCTTCATCCCTGAACTCCTTCAGGACCATTTTTTATACATGCCTTTCTGATGCCAAGATTTTCAGTTAAGATTTTCCTGTTTCCCTATCAATATTTATTTGGTCAGCTATGCTTCTCACAATTAGCTGATGATTTTGACACACAATTTGATGAATTTTTACAATGTTTTCATCAGTTTTGCTCATTACTGGCCACTCTGACCTCCTTTCATCAGTGATACTTTCTCTTCCCTCAGGAAAACGTTTAATCCATTTGTACACTGCCGATTTCTTCATGGCATTATCCCCACAAACTTGGACTAACATGTCCTTAATTTCACTTCCACTCTTGCCAAGTTTAACTAGAAATTAAATGTTTGTTCATTGCTCGAATTCAAATTCTAACATTCTCACTCTTGCAACGGCATACAAAAACATGCAACAACAATAAGGAACGCTGCTAAGCAAGACATCACCACATGTTGACAAGAACACAACTGTGAGACACTGATGTACCAAGGTTATGCAGTGTTTTAGTCAGCTAGGGCTGCTCTTACAGAGATACCACAGAGTGGATGGCCTTAACAAAGAAAGATTTATTCTTACACAGTCCGGTAGGTTGCAAGTCCACATTCAGGGTGTCCGCTCCAGGAGAAGGCTTTCCCCTTGTCGGCTCTGGAGGAAAGTCCAGTGTTGCATCAGTTTTCGTCCAGGGAGTGTCCTGACGCAAGAACCTCTGGTCTGAAGGACATACTCTGCTCCCGGTGCTGCTTGCTTGATGGTAGCGAGGTTCTCAAATTGTCCTTTGCTTCTTTTTCCTTCTATTCCTTGCAAGCTAAAAGCATTAAGGGTGGGGCAAGCCATACCAGGGAAACTCCCCCATACAGCAGGAATTTACAGCCCTACCCTAATCCTTTAACATACAGGTTAGCAAAATCACACAATGGAGGACAGTTCCAATCCCAGCCACGTGACTGCACACATTTTTGGGGGGACACAATTCCAGCCATGACATGCAGCCTTGCCTAGTTGTTTGTACAGTGCTGTCAATGTAAGGACACAGTGGCAAGTTCGTGAACTTACTTGTCTGACCTCATAATGCCCATTTTTTCGTAACAGCCTTTCTTTGGAAGCTAACCATGTTGATAAGTGACAAGTGAGTGTTCCTTACCCCTAGATATTTCAGCATTCATACCATTAACTAGAACACAGTGTTTATTTACAGATCTTGTCATTTGTTGTAAAATTTGCCTATAGTGAAACACAGAAACCATAAATGCACATTCACTTAATTTTGGCAAATGTGTATAGCTGTGTAATCCAAGCCCCTGACAGATACGGAACATGACCATCACCCCAGAAAGTTCCCACATATCTTTTCAGTGAACTTTGTCTCCTACTGCCGGAGACAACTGTACTAATTTCTTCCTGTAATAGTTTTGTCTATTCTAAAAATTAATCTAAGTAAAATTTTATACTATGCCTGCCTTTTCTTCAATCAACAGATTTTTGAGAGATCCATCTGTATTGTTTAAAGTTATATTTTATAAATCACTGTTCAAACATCACAAATGGAGTCCATTGAACATCCTCAAAAGAATCTTAGGAGAGTCTCTGGCTTAGGATTCCAGAGAAATGTTTGTCATAATGAGCAAGACAACTGTCAATTGCTGGGATTTTTTTTGATACTTTTCCTTTCTTCTTTTTAACCTAGGACTCTCCTCCTTTGTTATCTCTGGAATGTTGTCTCTTTTTCTTTCCTCCCCCTTAGTATTTAATATGCTACCTTTCCTAAAAAAAAGTATCGTGGAAAAGAATCAAACATTTTTTTGGTGGAGGTAGAGGAAGGAGATTTCCTGAGGTTGTAGTTGTCTCCTTTGTAAGCTGAACTAGTAAGAAATTGGCTTTATGTGAAACTTTCTTTTTAAACATGATGATGTCTCCTACCTGTTGATGGGGTGAGTTAGTACCAAGCTACTCATAAGTCATTAAGTTCCTGATAAAATTTTCCAAGCTTCTGGAAAGCTGAGAAGAGAGGCTGTGGTCTCTGCAGAACAGAGGTACCCGGACAGGAACCTACATGCTCTCAGCTAAAGGTCTACATACTATGGAGCATCTTTTCATTTTCATTCAGAACTTATTGTTTGATTATCTTACTGAAATTATAAGAATAATCAGAGATTTTCTGGTGAGGTGGACCTCATCCTTGCTCCATCCAAGGGGAAAACAACACACCCAGGGACTAGGATGAACACCTTACCAACAAAACTTTATACAAACCTCTTTATCTTGCTGGGAATTTTGAGATTTACTCCAGGCTTGATATGATAGTGGAAAAGTTGTATTTAGAAAAATAATATTAATAGTAATATTAAGATTGTTGTTTGGTCTCTATTCAACCTTCCCCCTCCCAAGCTACTTTTAATTTTCTCTCAAGCCAGAGCCTTAAAAAAAGGGAAAAGTGATGCCAGTGTCAATGGAGCCAAATTTGATTTAAAAAAACAGACTTTCCAACTCTTCTTCACATTTTAGGATAAAAGTTCTTGTTTTTATGATCAAAATAGTACTGAATGTTCATTATAAAAGTATATAATATCCCAAAAAAGCCAAGTGCCGTCGAGTCAGAAGATAAATAACTTATGTTTGAGTATGCATGTATGTGTTTGCATACAGTGAAATATTTTTGTCACACTGAGATCATGTGATGTTTTAATTTTACAGTGCTCTTCTCTACCACTGTGACATCATTAGCCTTCATAGCATTAAATAGTGTTTTAGATCCTGCTTTCATTCCATGCTGTGGTTATTCCAGGGTTTATTTTTCTAATATTAGAATTTCAGGCTTTTTCCTTCATTTTTTTTCTATAAACAACAATTCTGTGACACGTATTATTATAAGAAAAAAACTTTGTTTATTTTGGATTATTTTCCTCCTAGAATTGAAATTATTAGGTCAGAGTCTACAAAGATTTTGTTTTAGGTCTCTAGTAGAAATGGTCAAGTTGTTTTCCAGAAAGATCATACTTGAGTCAGTCAGTCAAGTCGCAAAGAGAAAATTTCAGTTGCCAGAAGTAGCATTTCATGCATCATTTTTTTTTTGTTACTAACTGTGAGGGAACCAGAACAATAAAACAAAAGTAATCACTGTCAAGTTGGTTCTGGCTCACAGCAACTCTATATCCAGAGTAGAACTGCTGCATAGAGTTCCCAGGGAGCATCTAGTGGATTTGAGCTGCTGACCTTTTGGTTGGCAGTTGTAGTACTTAACCACTAAGCCACCAGGTTTTCTATTGTGAGGACAGTAGTTCTCAATGTTGTTTAGATGCTGGGCCTGACAGCCTCGCTGGTGCCACCTTACTGGCAGCATCTTATTACAACTACATTTTCTATCAGAATCACATCATGATAGAGCCACTTGTACTTATTAATTCTACATAAAAATTGTTATTAATTCAGTGTCATTCATTCATCCATTTAATAAGATTTACTGAATAGCGAGGACGTGTCAGATGCTGACTTTAAAGATGAAAAAGCTTAGTTCTCTCAAAAAAGTCTTGGGTCTAATGAGAAAGACATGTAAGCAGCTATTTCAGCATAGCACGATTCCTGCTGTGTTGAATGAATGCTGAAAGGAACACAGATTTTACCAGAGGCATTTCACTGAGGTGCTTTCAGAAGAGAGTAGCATGGTCTTCATTTGATTGTTCATTCCAAGGAAGATGTAACATCACTTCCCTTTACTTTTCTAGATATGAAGAATGTTCACACTCTTAGTCTCATCATCTAAGTTGTATGTCCAGGACCTCTTCTCAGCTGACTTTAAACAACAATGTATTTGGGAGCTTCTGAACAGCCAAGGGCAATATTGAGTGTAGAGACACAGGTTATTCACTAGATTACCATAGCGATGACCCCTACTCGAAGACAACCAGTTATTTAAATTGCATAGATCATTGAACAAACGGTCTTTGAACAGTGATGATGCCATAAAGTCCTTCATGCCCTCACTTCTCTAAATGTATCCCTAGGACCAGCACCATCAGTATTGCTGGAAACTTCTAAAAATGTGGCATTTCAGGCCCATCCTCAGACCTATTGCTCTAGAATCTGCATGCCAGCAAGGCTCACATAGGATTCATAAGTACTATTACAAAGTATGAGAATTGATCCTGTCTCATAGCCACCCTATTGGACAGTGTAGAACTGCCCAGTTTCCAGTGATTGCTAGTGAAGACAAACTGCCAAATTTGTGTTAGCAGCCAAATTCTTAATCACTATGGTTTGAAATAGACACACACACACATACATGTGCGCACACACACACACACACACGGGACATAGAAGACCTCTGGATACCCAAATTTCTACCCTTGAGTTAATGATGGAAAAGATTTTAAAATCAAGATTTGAATACAGAAGAAGGCCCTTTTACTGTTGACTCAGAGCCATACTTAAACCTAATGTAAATATGTTTTATATATTTTTTGTCCAGCAGGAGGTCTGGCTCCACTGAATAGGAGGACATTCCCTCCTTTGGTGGCCTGGGTTCACCCAGTGCTCAGGTTAGTCACAGACGGCTGGGTTGGAGCAAGGGTCTGGTTACTTACCTAATATAAGAGAAGACCTGTGCCATCTCTTACCAAATGACAACCACCTAGGCTTTTACACCTTTAAGAAGAAAATATTTATTTGCAAGATTTAAAACTACAAAATCAGTGCAGTAAAAACCCTATGATGGTCAGTTTTGTATGTTGATTTCGGCACTTGGCTTGGCTTTGTTCCTCAATTAATCAAACACTCAGGTGTTGCTGTTAAGGTACTTTGTAGAAATGTTTTAAGTCCCTATGTACTGGAAAGGAATCTGGCACTTCCTTAAAAAATTAGAATTACCATAAGATTCAGCAACCTTACTCCTTGGAAAATAGAGAAATAAGAGCTGTTGAAATGTTGCAGGAAAAACAAGAGTTTACAAATAATCATGAAACAAAGTGCCAGGGAGCAAGGATCACTCCGAACACCATTTATTGTTAGAGGAAGAGGCTTTATTAGCCGGCCCAGCACAGTGGACTGCATCTGAAAATGGCTGTGTTCCCTGTCCCGCTGAATTCCAGAGTTTATACATGCTTTACAGAAAGTTCAAACAAAGAAATTTTCATATAGCATTCCTATTGGTATTAGTAGTTTTACAGATTATCATTCTACCTTTTACCTGGTGTTAACATGGTTACAAAAACAACGATAAGCAAATTCTTAAGTTGTGAGGTGGGGGCTCTCCTTTCTCTGCAGGTGAAACTGCTCACAAGAAACACTTGGGCAGGATTTTTTCTTGTGCTAGGCTTCCAAGTGCCTGGTGCTTTTAACAAGGCTGTAACTCTTCAGGTTTGAGGCCTTCAGGGTTCTGGTATTTTAGGAAAGGCTATAATTCTTCAGGCTTTCCTCTCTCAACACACATAGATACGTGTACCCTCATGTTCATTGCAGCACTGTTCACAAAAGCAAAAAGATGAGTACAACTTAGATCCCTAATAACTGTTGACTGGATAAACAAATTATGGTATATTTACACAATGAATATTACATAAAAAAAATCCGTAATGAATTGACTTTAAGCCAGAGAAATTATCCCAGATAAACTTGCTGGGCCTGATCCAATCAGTGGAAGGTTCTTGAGTGCAAAACTGAGACTTCTCTGAAGAAGAAGAAATTCCACCTGTGGACAGCAGCCTCAGCCTGCGCCTGAGAGTTTCAGTGTGTCCTTCCTGGCAGTAGGCTCTGTGGATTCCAGACTTGCCTAGACAGCCCCACAGTCGTATATAATGCCTTGCAGTAAATCTAGCATGTCTCTCCTGCTGGTTTTGCTCCTCTGGTTAACTCTTAACTGTACATATCCATAGATCCGTTGATACCACATGCCAGTTGTTAGCGTGTGTTTTATAACAGTTGCTTTATTTCTGTAGCTACACATAAACATAAAATTATAGCTATGCTTGTTGACCATTTTGAGTACAAATTTCAGCTATTATGATCCTTTGCCACAACTACTGACACCTAAAAAAGAAGTGCCTTTGATAAAAAAGCATTTTTTATTTAACATGGCTCTGTCCTGTAGAGTCACTATGAGTGGGAATCAATTCCACGGCGGGGTGGGGTTGTGGTGGTTTGTTTATAACACAAGTAACAAATTTAGGATATTTAACATAGATACACTGTTACTATCTAATTTCATTTCTTTTCCAGATTCTTCAATTGTTTAATAATGTTCATTGTAACTCCCCTCCCACCATGTGGTCCAGGATTCAATCCAGGATCACACATTACATTAAAATATGTCTCATTAGTCTCCTTTGATCTGAAACATTCCTTCTTTGTCTTTCATTTCATTAACATTTTTGAAGAATCCAAGGCAGTTGTGCTTTTATAGAACTGTGTATTACGTTATACATAATATATTGCTATAGTGATGTAGGTCCATCTGATTGCTGCCTTATGCTGAGGCTCAGGTGTCGTGGATTGAATTGTGTCCCCCCCAAAATATGTGTAGCCATGTGCCTGAGCCATAATTCTCAGTACTTTGTGATTTTCCTATGCTGTATGTTAAAGGATTAGGGTGGGACTGAAAATCTCTTCATAAGATCATCTCCCTGTTCCACTGTAAAGGGAGTTTCCCTGGAATATGGCTTGCACCACCCTTAATCCTTTCATCCTACAAGAAATAAAAGGAAAAGGTAGGTCAAGGAACTTTAGTCGGAAAAGGTCATCCTGTGATATGTAAGTTTCTCTTAAAATGGTCACCTCAGCCTTTGAAGACTAATTCCATATAACCTGAGGCTGTGAAGACAGGAGTAGAAGAGTACACAGAACAGGACAAAAAATGGGAACAATTGTAATGGGGGAAGGCTGGGCATACCTTAAGAATCAGGAACAAAGGATCCAAAACAAACCAAACCCATTGCCACAGAGTCAATTCCAACTCTTAGCAACCCTATAACAGAGTACAGTTGCATCACAGAGTTTCCAAGAAGCTCCTGGTGGATTTGAAATGTGGGCCTTCTGGTTAGCAGTTGTAACATTCAACTACTACACAACCAGGGTTTCTGGAACAAAGGATGGGATAGGAAAATTCTCACCTTTGATGTGGACAATTATTTACCTATTATTGTTCCAGATCCTTTTTATGTGTGCTTCCTCATTGGATCTTCAAATAACTCAGGGTGATGGATATCATTTTACAGAGAAAAAGATTGAAAGTTGAAGGTCGGTAGATCACCTATGCTCATTCAGTCAGGAAGAAAGTGCAGATCAAGTCTGTTCCTTTTTTACTGAAATGGGAAATAGGCAAGGTTCAGAGATGAGGTCTTGAAAGCTGTGGCTGAGGCAGAACTACAATCTGAGACGGAGCAATGAGTATGAACTAGGAACCTACAGCCAGACAGACCCTAAGCAAGGAGAGGAAGCATAATATTTACCAGTCATGGTTCAACTAATATGAAATTCATCTGGAATTATAACTGTTTATGTAATCTTTGGCTTGTTCCTGCTCCTAAATGACATTAAGTGATTCAAACCCCAGTATCTACTTGATCCTAAATCACATTAAGTGATTCAAATCCAAGTATCTACAAAAACACAAACAGAACTACCCCATTGAGTATCCGAGAAGCAACTGGTGGATTTGAACTTCTGACCTTTTGGTTAGCAGCTGCTGCACTTAATGGCTATGCAACCAGGGTTTCCAGAACAGCTAAATAAATTACAAAAACAGTAAAGTTTTTGGTGTTGGGGAAGAACATTGAATACACCGTGGACAGCCAAAAGAACTAATAAATCTGTCTTGGAAGTAGTATAGCCAGAATGCTCCTTGTGTTACTGATGGTCTCTGAAGACCCTCAAATGTCCTTGCTAGACCTGCAAGAAAGAATTACTTGAGGAGACTTGGCTGGCCCATGAGAGAAATCTTTATTGGAAAATGAAAGCACTCAAGTGGTATAGCACTCCTGTAGGCTGTGTGCCCCTGAGCGAGTTCCGGGTTGGGTTTTTATAGCCTTTCTAACACCCAGGGTATATAGCTGTGGACAATAAATCAGTCATAGGGATCTGAAGTATTTTCTATTTTGGCAGGTGGCTACTTTTTTCTTGGTTGCCCATGCATGCAGACTTCAAAATGGTTTCTGCCACAGGGGCTTCTGGGACTGGTAGCAGACCTTATTATGGGGTGTTGCACATGTGCCATTTTTTGCTCAATTGATCCAATTCCCTGGTTCTGATTGTAGCTCTTTGGTGTCCCCATTGAAAGGACACATAGCAGTCAAAGTGGGGCTTTCTGTGCGTGTCCCTGGAGTTGGTTCCATCTGGTTCCTTCTAAAAAACAACTTCGAGGAAGTTTACACCGTTGTTGGGGGACTGATCTCAGTGTCCTAGGGTATAGTTAATCGTTGGATCTTTTTATCTCTTACTGCTTGTTAATAGTTTCAATCACACTATTTACAGAGGCCTTCAAACTCACGTCTTACTCCCAGCTGTTGACTCAAAAGAGGTAGTGAATTTTCCAAATGTCTTCCTTTGTATGTTTCCCCACAGACTATTCTGCCTACCTCAGAAGGAAGGGTGGTGAGATTTTGTCTTATGAACTTTGGACGTGTTACCGGGAAGAATCAGTTTCTGGAGAAGAATGTCATGCTTGGAAAAGTAGAGAGTCAATGACAAAGAGGAGGACTGTCAGTGAGATGGATTTGTACAGTGGCTGCAACAATAGGCTCAGTTGTAACAAGGACTGTGAGATGGCATGGGACTTGGCAGTATTTCCTTCTGTTGTGTATAAGGTTGCTTTGAGTGTGAACCAACTCATTGGCACCAAACAACAATTTCAAGAAGTCATAACACAAACAAAACAAATAACTTTATTGTTATAAATTATTCTCATTTTCATTGTTGAATCCTTTGGAGTTTTAGACCATATTTCTTAATTAAGCAGTGTAAATTTTCAGCATTTTATTTTAACATTCTGTATTAACTGACAAGCTTTGTTCCTTCCAGAATCTAAACCTATCCTTGCAAAACAGGAGAGCATAGCACCAATTCCTTGTTCTTAAGGCTCAGAGACATTGTCAGCATTGCTGCTTCATTCAGCTAAATACTGAAGAAGCAATTTCTGGAAGGGAAATATTGGAAAAGATTTTCCTGCACTGGAATATAGAGCCAAAACATGGAGCTTGGCCCAAGAATAGGCTGAGAATTGGCTAAACACACATATCCCTACCAACATAGTATCTTGTTTCTCCTTTGCTTCACACTTCACAAACACTCATTGACAGACTTGTGTAACAAATGGCCACGCTGCCCTCCTTACAGAGGACACAGCCTTGACTGCTTGGGTGCAGAAAAGCCAGTCCATGAGGCTGCGTGTTGTTCTGCAGAGAGCACACTAAGAATTTCTTCAGCTCCTTGCTTCTTGCAACGTGTCAATAGGCCTGTCTCTAACTTCCTCTTTCACTTCTTGCCTCAGGATTGGAAAAAGTGTCTAACCCTCTTCCACCTTGTGGGAGGAAGTCCAGAGTTCTCCTTCCCTCTTTTGTTTCCTGCCCTAGGCTGTGAACACACTGAATGACTGGCCTGAGGGACACACTGATACTTGTCACTCTCGTCACAAAGTGGACTTGTCATTTCTGGAAGGGACAGAGCAACAGGATGAAGTCTCCAACTTGGAATTTGCCAGAAAAATCCTGCCGTAGGAAGTGCTGGGAACTCATCCTTTACCTTTGATCCACCCTTCCTTGTGAATATTTTCTTGGACAGATCTAGAGAAGAGGAAGGGAAATAATGGGATTCAAGGCCAATTACTACTTGAAGTCACTAATACTCATTTTCTCACAAGGAAAAATTGGGCTTAAACCTTGCAAAGTGACTGATGTCAAGATATCACAACACAAAATCTGCCCACAGCTTAGGGGCGTGGCATTAAGACCTGGAGCCCAGTAAGAAACAGGAAAAAAAAATGTGAGGAAAAATACTCTGAACTGAGTTCATCCAGACAACAAGTAGAGATGACACTCTGGGTGGACCAGGTGTAGCTGTTTCCTGTCTCAGAGAGCTGTAGCCCAGCACTTCTTAAACTTGATTGTATATGTGAATTCCCTGTGGATTTTCTTAAGATGCAGGTTGATTCAGCCATTCTGGGGCAGACTTGTGCTTCTATGCTTCTGAGAAGCTTCCAGGTAATGTTGCTGCTGCCAGTCTTTGTGCATGTTTTGTCGATGTCTATAGATGGCAGCCACAGGGCAGGAAAGACAAGAGGGATACCAGTTATTGACATCTTGTAACTGACTAGACCCTGAGTGATTTGGTTTGGGTTCCAGGGATCAGGCTGGCAAGTCCAGTCTCCTAATAGGCTTTCCCTCCCCAAGGCAAGCAATCTCCTTGGTAGCAAAATTTTATTAAGGAAAGTTTTATTAAGTGAAAGTATGTTCCAAGGAGGGAAAGAGTCAGTCTCTGAGAGTGGAGAAAGTCCCTGTACAGATTTTAGGAGTCCCTTTTATTGGCAAAAGCAGGGAGTGATGTTATAGACAGGAGGACAGGTGGTAGTAACTTGGTTTTAGGCCATATGTCAGCAACTTCCTGATGGGTCCTCTCCTGGAAAGTATGATAATGATATGGAGATAGGATGTAAATGAGGACTAGGTCACTTTTAGGCATCCTTCTGGTGCGTGTGGTGAGTCCCAGACACTCAGGAGAATTGTTGTGTCCTTATTGCAACTATCAAGAAAGAACCATCTTGCTTGTGATTACTCATCCCAAGCCTCAAGCTGTGGCAACCAGATTCCCTAGCTAATCCTGTCAGGAAGGCACTATCTTATCTGTGATTATCCTTCTTAAGCCTCAGGCAGTGGGAACCAGGTTCCCTAGTTAACCTTGTCACCAACGATTCTAAGTCAGAGCATTGCCTCTACCTGTATGGTTTGAGATGCTTCCTGCTGGAGGATCTCTGCCTTCCTTGTGAAACCAGAGGCCTGTGAGGCACCATCTTGACATAAGTACAGCCATCTTGACAAGAGACTGAGCTTCCTTTCTAGGAAGTGTGCTTAAAGAAAAATATGTACATTTCAGGAGTGCTCTAAAGGTCACTGCCCACACCATAAACTACCAGAACATAAAAAAATGATAAATGTCTCCTGTCTCCCTTGCTGCACCTATATAGGTCACCTGCAAGACAAAATAACACCAGTAGTATGACAGTTGGAAGATCCGGATAAGGCCACCTTCAAGGGAACTTCAATGCCACACAGTCTGTCCCCAGCCCCAAGAATCCTTTAAAAACTTCTTGCAAATGGTAGTCAGACAGGCTTTGGAAGATCAATCCCCTTTGTCTCTTGTATGTCTATATTCAGTAAACCTTTGATTACTATACCCTACCTCCTATCTCAGAGATTGTCTTCACAGCAGGTAGCATGAACCTGGAGTTTGTATAGTAACAGATGAAGATAAATAGAAGCACATGGCTGGAGTGGAACGATAGTGAGCCAAACTTACAGTTACTAGCATTTTAGCTAGTGTGTTGAAATGAGGAAGGGCACGGTAAAAATTGGAGGTATTAAAGAAAGCCCCAGGAAACAACTTAATAGCAGAAAATACCATAGAATAATCTCACCTTTGTCTTACAAAACACTGTCACAAGACAAGCCTGGGGGCAACCTTGCAAGTGACAGCCTGCAAGTGACCCCTGGACCGACCTTGACCACATTTTACAACTAATAGGAGTTAACCAATCAATGTAAAGGTCAGTTCACGCTCCCTGCTTTGCAATCTCACGACTTAAATACTGGGCGCTGAGGAAACTCTCGGTCGCCCCCTGCTCTGTGTAGCTTGGGGTGCATCCCTGGTGCACCAGTATTTTTCCTATTGGGCATATTTTTTTAATAAAATTTAACCTTTAAAGTAACAGTGTCACATCTTGAAAATCGCCGACCCTAGCAGTGTCTTTAATAAGTACAAGTGAAATTTGTTCACCTGCTCACTAACACAAAATGTATGTGTGCATTCCACCTAATATAAAAATAATGACTAAAATTTCTTTTCTGATGACTCTACAGGCTGCAGCTGTTTTAAATGCGATAATCCTAGTAATCTCTCTGGAATTCATTGAGAAGTAATTCTTTTGGATTAGCCAGTGAGCTTTGTAGAAACTCGTGCTACTGAAAACATTTTAACTTTTAGATTGTCAAATCTAAAATTTTATTTTAAAACCCCTGTACTGACATCTGTGACTTTAAAGTTTCATATGTTGACTACCTGGCATCTTAACTGGGTTCCACTTTGCAATAACATACCCTTATCTGAGCTGTGATGGATGTCAGAACTCCACCTGCTTCTGTGGAAGCCAAGAAAGCTAGACACTCTTTCCTCCTGCCTCCTAGCAAGAAGGATATGGACACCAGGCTTTGGATCAGCCAACTAGATACTCCTGCTTGAGACTTTAAACTGGGCTTATATCATACAGAGAGACTAAGGCACTTTAAACAGCAGGTGGTATGTCACAACATGCAATGCTAGGGAGTGGTAGCTTTGGGCAGCCTGTGTATTGTCCATCACAAGGTGGTACCATATCAATGGCACTGTCCGCTGCCTGGGATGGCTATAGGTAGAGCATTCTAACCCAGTGCTTCTGGAGGCTCAGCCTTGTCCTTGTTCTGGTGGCTGGATGTCCCTCAGTCTATGCTTGTTCCTAAGCTTAGTTACCCAGAAGTCTCATATGTTTGGAACCACCTCTCTTTTTTTCAAACAACCCTGTTTTCTCTTAAACCAATTGGAGTTGGTCCCAGGTACTTGTAGCTAGGAGCCCTGACTCATGTTGTGCTCCTCTCCTTTAAAACCCCTAGTTTATGTATAAAAGACAACCCTGATCACTGCTACAGCTTTTATACCACTAGTGCTGATTCAAAACTCTGAGATTTCAGACAATTTTCAATAAAATGACATTATACCAGTCTAAACTATAATTAGAGCCAAAGGCTTGTTATTAGGTGGGTGATTCCTAATCCTTGATTTTTTTTTTAGTGCATATTGCTTAATTTAATAATGATCTATGACAACGACTAAGTGATCATTTGCTGGAGGTCTTTGGAGCGCTCCCTCAACAGGTGTAGTTCTTTCTGTCTGTGATTCAGTCCAAGATGCAGGAATCAAATCAACTTCATATGTGGAAAAAAGATGATGAAAAAACCACAATATCATCAGTCAAAAGAAGGCCAGGGACCAACTGTGGACCAGAACATATTTGCTTATATATCAGTTCAAGTTGAAACTGAACAAAGTTAGAACAAGTCTACAAGAGCCAAAATATGACCTTGAAATGAGAGACCATCTCAAGAATAAATTTGATATGGTGAACATTAATCAGCAAAGACTCCTCGAGGGGTGAAATGGCATCAAGGGCACCATGCACGAGGAAAGCAAGAAGTTGTTAAAAACACAGGGGAGAAAGAAAAGACCAAAATGGATGTCAGGAGAGACTCTGAAACTTGTTCTTGAAGGTACAGTAGCTAAAGCAAAAGGAAGAAATGATGAAGTAAAAGAATTGAATAAAAAATTTCAAAGGGTGGTTTGAGAAGACGAAGTCAACTATTATAATGGCATGCATAAAAGACCTGGAGTTAAAAAACCGAAAAGGAAGAATGAACTCAGAATTTCTTAAGTTGAAAGAACTGAAGAAAAAATTGAAGCCATGAGCTGCAATATTGAAGGATTCTATAGAAAAAATATTAAATGACAAAGGAAGCATCAAAAGAAGATGGAAGGAAAATACCAAATCTGGAGACCATCTAAGAATAGATTTGATGTAGTGAATACTAATTAGTAAAGACTAATTGAGAGGTGAAATATACCAAAAAGAATTTGCTGACATTGAACTATTTCAGGAGGTTGCATAAGATAAGGAAGTGATGATAATGGTGAAGTCCAAGTGGCATTGAAGGTATTGGCAAAAAATGAGGTTCCAGGAATTAATGAAATACCAATTGAGACGTTTCAACACATGGATGCAGCTCTGAAAGTGCTCATTGGTCTATGCCAATAAATTTGGAAGACAATGACTTAGCCAACTGTCTGGAAGTGATCTATATTTATGCCTATTTCAAAGAAGGATGAGCCAATGGATGCAGAAATTATGGAAAAATGTCATTAATGTCACACAAAAGTAAAATTTTGCTGATGATTATTCAAAAGTGGATGCAGTAGTATGCCAACAGGGAACTGCCAGCAGATTCATAAAAGGACACAGAATGATTGATATCATTGCTTATGTGAGATGGATCCTGGCTAAAAGCAGAGACTACTGGAAAGATATCTACCTATGTTTCATTGACTATGAAAAAGCATTTGATTGTGAGAATTATGACAAATTATGGGTAACATCACAAAGAGTGAGAATTCCAGAACACTTAACTGTGCTCATGGGAAAACTGTACATAGATCAAGAGGCAGTATTTAGAGCAGAACAAAGGAATATTGAATGATTTAAAGTCAGGAAGGTGTACGTCAGCCTTGTATTCTTTCATCATAACTATTCAATCTGTATACTGTATGAATTTCCACCCAAGATGTACTGAATCATAATCTATAGCTTAACAAGATCCCCAGGTGTTTCTTATGTATAAAAGATTTTGGGAATCACTGCTCTACTCGGGTTCTCAGAATTGACCCTTAATGACAGTATTAGTATTGCCTGGGAACGCATTGAAATGCAAATGAGAACAAGTGCAGAGCCCTAAGACATTTTAGGTTTGGAAACCTAGGACAAAGACAGCTTCAGTCTTGAATCACAAGCACCAAGTTATTACTGTAATTATGAATATAAACAGTTATTCGCTATCACCTGAAAAATACTTGTGTGAAAATAAAAATTAAGAGACTAACACTTTCTCATGGATTGAATTGTGTCCCCTAAAAATTGTGTCTAGCAATTTGGCCGGCCATGGTTTCCAGTGTTGTCCTCCGTTTTGTGATTTTCCTGTGCTGTAAATCCGAGTCTTTGCCTGGAGCTAATAGACAGTGTGGCAGGAAGAAATACCAGTTCGGCCTGCAGAGCAGTACACACCTCAGCCACCGTTTTGTTTTTAAGAGGAAGGAGATTGATAAACAGCTGCGCACCCTGTTCCGTTTTCAAACATACCTATTTATACATTTTTTCAAAGAAGCAAACAAAGGAATTTTCATACATTCGTCCAGTTGGCAACTGCAGGTTTACAGATTTTCATATTGCAATTTCATTGGCATAGCAGTTTTACAGATTATTGTTTTACCTTCTAACTGGTGTTAACGTGCTTACAAAGATAAGGATAAGCAAATTCTTAAGTTGAGAGGCAGGGCTCTCCTTTCACTGGGGTTGAACTGCTCACAGGAAGCACTTTTGTGGGGGTTTCTCTTGTACCAGGCTTCCAGGCTCCTGCTGCTTTTAACAAGGCTGTAACTCTTCAAGTTTGAAGGCCTCAGGCTTCTGGTATTTTAGGAAAGGCTATAATTCTTCAGGCTTTCCTCTCTCAACAGTATTACTTTAAAAGAAAATTAGGGTAGGCCTGCAAAACCCTTACTAAGGAGCTTTGCCTGTAGTGTGACTTGTACCTCCTTTTATCGTACAAGGGAGAAAAGGAAGGAGGAGGAAGCAGACAATCAGGGAGCTCATACTATTAAGGAAACAGCACCAAGAACAGAGATCATCCTTCATACCTGAAGTTCCAGTGCCTGGATGCTCTCAGACCAAAAGGAATGCAAGGACCTTCCTCCAGAGCCAACAGAGAGAGAGACAGAGCATTCCCTTAGAGCTGGCATCCTGAATTCAGACTTAGGCCTACTGAGCTGTGTGAGAATAAACTTTACTTTGGTAAAGCCATCCACTCACGGTATTTCTGTTAAGGCAGATGACTAAGACACACTTTAATACCAGAATTCAACATTGAATTCCTCCATTGCTTGATAAGGAATCTCTGAAATTTTCCAGGCCACTGGTTTAATACAAGGTTTGGGAAACACGGATCAAGGTCTGGGTGATGGTTACATGAAATCACATGCATACAAGGTGTGACAATTAAGTCCACAAACTTAATTATTCTAAGTGCTACATACCTCATTGCTGAATATCACTATAGTCACCTTCAAAATACTCCCCTTGGGAAACTATGCACCAATGCCAGCAGCTAATATGTTTGCTGGGTGTTTTAGAACTCTTTCAAAGCAGTTTTGGAACTTCTTCTGGAATGGCCATTGCTCATGTTGGCATGGTAGCAAGTTTGCAAAAGTAATTGTATAGTTGTTTGTGAGGAAGTTTCTAGCCAGTAAACAAATAGCTGTATTGTAACATCCTCCCTACCCACCTGATCTGGCTCCCAATGGCTTTTTTCTTTACCCAAAGATAAGGAAACACTGAAAGGAAGACATTTTGATGACATTCAGGACATTAAGGGTAATGTGATGACAGCTCCAATGGGCATTCCAGAAAACAAGCTCCAAAATTGCTTTGAAGTATTGAGCTAGACATTAGAATCAGTGCATAGTTTCACAAGGGGAGTACTTTAAATGTGACTGTAGTGGTATGTAGCACATTTTCTAGGATGAGTTTGCAAACTTAATTGTCAGACCTCATATATGTACAAACACATGGACACATATGTCCAGACATGCCCTCACAGGTCCTGTGTTGAATCTTTCCAGCATGGGTATTTCCCCTTTTCAGAGTTGCAGCTCTTTCATGCGGCCTGTTCCATGTGACTGTCCACTGCTCGCCCTGTCCACCCACTTCTCTGTCTTCTGCTAGTCTCACATGAAAATGTTAATCGAAGCTTGAACAATACCTTTACCATATTTCAGATGGCCTTATAAGGCTCTAGATGTGATTTGTTCGTCTGAAAAAAGAAAGTAAGCAAGGTAGGGGCTTAAGAAAGGTATGGACATTTTACAACTTGTCCTTGCTAACAGTAGGATAGACAGAGTTTCACAATGCCTGTGAAACACTCAAGACTTAACCCAAAACAGAACTTGATGATTTATGTGGTCTAAATGGCACTTGGCTGGCAATC
Organism: Heterohyrax brucei; assembly: GCA_028571685.1. Taxonomy (NCBI): domain Eukaryota; kingdom Metazoa; phylum Chordata; class Mammalia; order Hyracoidea; family Procaviidae; genus Heterohyrax; species Heterohyrax brucei. The sequence goes on from CM053156.1 coordinate 25,620,670, forward strand.
ATCCTCCAGACTTGAGTTAGACCTTGGTGGGTTAGGGTCACAGCTCCAAAAGTTCACAGGGAAAGAAGATTAAAGACCCAGTGATTTGAGTGCAGCTGTGACTTGGGTGTTTGTGGTATCAGCTGTGAGAAGATGAAGCATGATGCACCTATCCTCATGGCCCTCTACTTTACTCATCCCAGCCAGCTGCCATTGTTGCAGGGACTGTGTTACAGCTTTGCAAGTGGGGAGACTGGAAAGCAGAATGTAGGTGAAACAGTGTGTGATTCCTGGGTGCAATTTCCAGCTGAGAGTAAGTAAAAACAAGGGATACTCTACACCAGATGGATCTATACAATGCCTCAACAATGGACTCAAATATACTAACAATCACGCAGATGGTACAGGATCAGGCAACATTTTTTTCTGTTGTACATAAGGTTGCTCTGAGACTGAGAGGACTTACCAGTAGCTAACAAAAATACATCTCTGATCTGTGTTATAAATAACACTGAAATTTCTCATCAGCAGCCTGTCCTGGCTACCTGAGTTCTCAATCATGTAGCTGAAGTAAACGTTTTCTTCCCCTTCACCCTGGGTTTCATTTCTCTGAATTCACTTTCATTTTTTGTGGTATTAGTTTTACAAAATGTTCAGGTCTTCTGAGAAGAAAAGAAAGCACCAGGACTCACTTCCTGAGAATATGTGCTGATGTCAGTGTCCTAGTCATCTGGTACTTCTCTAACAGAAATCCAACAAGTGGATGGCTTTAACAAAGAGAAATTTATTCTGTCACAGTCCAGTAGGCTGAAAGTCCAAATTCAGAGTGTCATCTCCAGGGGCAGGCTTTTTCTTTTGGCTCTGGAGGAAGGTCTTTGTTGTCAATCTCCCCCTAGACTGGGAGTTTCTAACGTGCAGAGATCCTGGATCCTTTCCAAGGGACACACTCTGCACCTTGCACTGCTTCTTTCCTCATAACATGAGGTCTCCAATTCTCTGCTTGCTTCTCTTTCCTTTATATCCAAATTGCCTCAAAGCACAATAGAATCTTATACATTGAGTCCTGCCCACCAATGCAACAGCAGCTCATCCTCCCTCTTTAAAGTCATACAAGCATGGTTTACATCATACAGAAATATCATACAATATCAGGAATCACGGCTAGCCAAATGGTTACACACAATTTTTTGGCTGGGATGTGGGGAGGAACACAATTCAATCCATGACAGGCAGCACCTCCGCTTACACTGGGAGGCAGGGCCAACTCCACAAAACAATGCTGTGAATTAAGAGGAGTATGGACAAAGAGAATCAGCAGGCTACTCAGCACTGAGGGAAGTACTTCAGAGCATACTGGATGTCCTTGTGTGATGACTCTTCTGCCTGGTATTTGGGAAACAGAGTCTTTTCTGACAGACTACATTTCTGAACTCAGGGTAAAGGCACAGGGTAAGAAGCCAGTCTGGATTTGCTACAGTTCAGCATGTGCGTGTTGTTTCCAGTAATCTATCCCTGGACAACTTGTAGCACCACGAATTCAGTATGTCCAATCTTAATTTAAGTTTTGTGTCCACAGACCTGCTTGCTCCTCCACCAGTATTCAGTCTCAGCCTATGGGGTCACTATTTTCCATTGTCATTTTGAGTAGAATCATAGGAGTAACTCCCCCAAAACTTACTGAACCTCTCAGTGCCTCAGTTTCTTATTGGTAAAACAGGCATAACAATGATATCCCATATCAATTTGCTGTTGCTACAGTATGCTGTGTAAAAAGTACCTACATGATTTCAGTGGCCTACAACAGTTACCATTTATATTGCTCACATCTGCATTTCAGCTGGTGTCAGCTCATCTGGAATGAGATCAGCTAGGGTGGCTCCGCTCTGCACATCTTTCATCCTTCTTGTTGACAAATGGCCTAAACTGCCCATGTTCTCAAAGCAATTGCAGAAGCACAATAGCCAGCCAAGTGCCATTGAGTCAGATCAGAAGCACAACAGAGCAAGCTAAATTGCACAAAACTTTTTTAAGCCCTTTATTATACTGCATCTGCTATGGTTCCATTTGATAGGGTTAACTGCTGTAGAAAAATTCTTAGCTACCTTTTTTCTTAATACTAAAACCCCTTTTCCCACCAGGAATGCTGGCACATAAAGAAAATTGTAACCTACCAAAACAAAAACCAAATCTGTGCTGTTGAGTAAATTCTGACTCATGGTGACTCTGTGCAACAAACTAGAACTGCCCTTTAGAGGTTCCAGGAAGTGTCTGGAGAATTCAAACTGCCAATCTTCTAGTTAGCAGCCGACACTTGACTACTATGCTACTATGGTTTCCTTGTAACGTAGAAGGTGAGCAAAAAGAGGAAAACCTTCAATGAGATGGACTGATGCAGTGGCTGCAACAATGGGCTCAAACATACCTACTACTAAGAGGATAATGCTGGACTTGGTGATATTTCATTCTGTTATACATTGGGTTGCTATGAGTCAGAGCCGGTGTGATGGCACCTAAAAACAGCAACAATCCATGAACGTGATATATCCTTTTGTTTATACTTCTTTGTTTTCTTTCAGTAACACTTGGTCATTTGCAGTGTACAAGCTCTCACTTCCCTGGCTAAATTTATTCCTAGGTGTTTCATTCTTTTAGATGCAATTTAAATGCAATTGTTACCTTAATTTTCTTTTCAGAATGCTCATTGCTGACATAGAGAAAACTCACTGACTTTTGTGTATTGATCTTACACCCTGCTGCTTTTGCTGAATTTATTTATTAGCTGTAGTGAATTTCTTGTAGATCGAGACTTTCTATATATAAAATATGTCGTCTGCAAACAGGGATGGAAAATACAGTCTTTACTGCAAGCAAAAAAAAAAAAAGAAAGAATAGAAAATTGTAACCTCCCCTCTGACCAGTACTCTTAAAGATTTTGAGTTTGTTTTCCCAGATTATTCTCGACTGATAACTGGACAGAGTAACACCAACTTTCAGATCACTGTTCAGATAAGCAACATTGTCCCTGAAAGAAAGTAACAAGCCTGCAGACATTAAGGATAACTCGTCTTAAAACAAAGGAACTGTATTTCAAGGACAGAGTAGCTGGGGGGTGGGGCAGGCACTATCCTCTCAAGGAAAACTGAGGCCAATAGGCACAACTAGCATTTTGCTAAGACAGCCCTCTGCACCCCGCATTGGTGAGTGGAATCTGGGGTCTTAAAAGCTGCCAAGTTGCCATCCAAGACTATAGCAAATGGCCCCAACTTAGCATGAATCGATGATTACCAAGGACCAAAAGGACACAGGGGAAAGAGCACCCGGAAGACAGACAGACCCATGTGAGTGAATGATGACATCGACTTGTGACTGGAAGAACTGGATGGTGCCCGGCCACTACCAGTGATACCTGTGATGGAGCTCACAAAGTGAGTCTCACTAGCAGCACAAGAATAAAAAGGGGTGCACTCTGAGAGTTCCATTAAAAGACCACAATTGATAGTCCACGGACCTCAGAGTTCCCTCAGGAGCATGGCCTCTGGCCCTGATGCTGCCTCTGTTCACAAATTGTATTGGAGGTCAACTCTCAGACAGGAATGGATTGGACTTGGCGACTCAGAGCGACCATATCATGTGTGCAGTTTATGGTTCTATGCATCTATAGGACATCATCCTGCTGACCTCTTACTTGAGGAAGGGGAGTGGGTGGAGAGGAGGGGATAGGAGACTGTTCGGAGGATAGGACATGTATGGAGCAGAGAGGAGGGATGTGCTGTCACCGGGCAGGGAGAGCAGTGGGAGCTGCCTATAGGTGACCATGTGAATTTATATGGGAATGTACATTTTCATTCAAGCATAATTAAAAACAAACAAACAAAGGAACTGTATTTCTTCACCAACCTTGCCTCCTCTGAACACCTGCATGGCTGCACTACTTGCCTATTCCCCTTTCCTTCCCTAAACCTTTCTTAAAAACTTGCCAGTCTGAATTGAGATGTTAAGATGGCTTTTAAGGTGCTAACCTGCCATCTTCCCCCTGGCAATCCGAATAAAGTACTTTTAAGAGACTCAATCCCTGTCTCTATGTTTTGGCTTCACAGTGACAAGCAGCATAAGTCTGCAACTGAGTTTTTTCGGTAACACACTGAATAAACAAGTTGCATGGTTCAGTCCAGAGTGGAGTCCTGGGGAAATGTTCACTCTGAAGGTGGTAGGGGAGTGAGTGTGTATTTTTGAACAATAACCTAATGTGCCACAATAATATAGCACACTGCCTCAAAGGAGAATTAACTGAGTTAATATTAGTACAGTGCTTAGACAAGTGTCTGGAATGTTATCTCTTTATCAACCTACCTACTTCTTATCTACCTACATACCTATCATCTATCTGTTAGGGTCCATGATTTTCAAGATGCGACACTGTTACTTTAAAGGATAAATTTTATTTAAAAAAATATGCCCAATAGGAAAAATACTGGTGCACCAGGGACGCACCCCAAGCTACACAGAGCAGGGGGCGACGACGAGTTTCCTCAGTGCCCAGTATTTAAGTCGTGAGATTGCAAAGCAGGGAGGGTGAACTGACCTTTACATTGATTGGTTAACTCCTATTAGTTGTAAAATGTGGTCAGGGTCTAGGGGTCACTTGCAGGCTGTCACTTGCAAGGTTGCCCCCAGGCTTGTCTTGTGATAGTGTTTTGTAAGACAAAGGTGAGATTATTCTATGGTATTTTCTGCTATTAAGTTGTTTCCTGGGGCTTTCTTTAATACCTGGAATTTTTACCACGCCCTTCCTCATTTCAACAATCTATCATGTATGTATCATCTATGATATTTATCCAGTTCCCCAGACAGTGAAAGTCAAAGGCCTGTCAAGTTTTCTTAAATATCTTTTAAAACAGCATTCTTATTGTCATAGCTGTAAGAAAACCAAAAAAACCAAAACATTGCCATCAAGCTCATTCTGACTGATAGTGATTCTTTTAGTCAGCTAGTGCTGCTCTAACAGAAAAACCACAAGTGGATGACCTTAAAAAAGAAAAGTTGTATTCTTACATAGTCCAGTAGGTTACAAGTCTGACTTCAGGATGTCTGTTCCAAGGAATGCTTTCCCTCCTTGTCAGGCTCTGGAGGAAGCTCCTTGCGTTTCATCGCTCTTTGTTCAGGAAGCATCTTGGTGCAGGAACACCGGGTCTGAAAGACACACTCTTCTCTCAGGGCTGCTTTCTTGATAGTGTGAGGTTCCCCATTCTCTACTTGCTTCTCTTTCTTTTTGTCCCCCACAGGATGAAAGGATAAAGGGTGGTGCAAGCAGCCCTCCAGGGAAACTCCCTTAGCAAGGGTATTACAGTCCCACTCTAATCTTCTTTTGACGTAATCATCCTATCTATTGGCCACAGGCAAAGCTTAGGAATTACGACATCAGAAAATCACAAAATGGAGGGCAATCACAGAATACAGGGAATCCCGACCCAGCCAAATTACTACACATACTTTTGGGGGAACACAATTCAATCTATGGCAGTGACCCTATAGGACAAAGTAAAATTGCCTGTGGCCCAAGGCCACATTTTTCTCCTGTGGGAGTGGCTAATGGGTTCAAACTGCTGATCTTTCAGTTAGCATACAGGCACTTGAACCATTGCATCACCATGGCTACCAGGAAGCTATAAAAAGGACCACAGAATCCTTTGACTGAGGATTTTTTTCAAGTACCCTCACTGCTCCATACTTCCTCTTCTCTGCTCTCCAACCACTGCCAAGTTGGAAAGTGATTCTTGATTTAAAGCCTTTAAGGTCCTTGAATTAAAATTCTGATGACTACTTGACATGACATAATAGGAATATTCCTAGTTTTGGACTCTGCCCTGGCCTTTGGAGTGAAAGTCTGGACTGTACTTCATCTGGAAACTTCACTGTGGTCCCAAGTGCACAAAGTCCTAGACCATTCTATGTCAGATTGTATGGAAGGAAGATTTCTGAATATAAATCCTCTTTGAGTCAGGTTAATCAGTTATGAATAAAACTAGTGCTTTGGAAAGAGTGACAGTTGAAGAAGAGGAGATTAATAGGAGAGCAACGTAGTACAGTACTGATTGAGAAGAAAATAATTGAAGTCTAACAGCAGCATGGCAATTTTTATAGAAATCCAAAGAAGCTATATTATTTATGGATCAAGGGTATTTGCCTTTTATGGATTCCAGTGTGGCTATGACTCTTTGCTGTGGAAGGTATTCAGAACATTCTTTACATGTCTATAACCTATCTTTGAGTTCAAAATCACCCCAAAACTTAGCAGCTTAAAACAATGAAAGCTTGTTCATTCCTCTTAATTCTGTGGGTTGTCTGGTTGGTTCTTCTGTTGGTCTCACCTGGGTTCACTCACATAACTATGTGCTGTAGACAGTTGCCCTGGGAATGGGCTCAGCTAGGACAGTTGGACATCTCCTCCCATGCAGTATGTATCTTCTAGGAAGTACTTGGTCCATCTTAGCATGGTGATGGCAGCATTCTGGGAGTGTAATCTCTCTATGAGTAAGCCTGGATGAAACTTCCACTTGTGTTATGTTTGCTGATGTCCCATGGCCAAAGAAAGTCACTCAACCATGTGAGAGGTGCCTGTGAAGGTGTAGTTGCCAGAAAGCATGGTGCTTTGGGGGTGTGAAAGTATCAGTATGCCACACCCAGCAAGAGAAATTGGAACCCTCATGCCGTGCTTGTAGGAATGTAAAACGGTTAGGTCCCTGAATTGGCTTACCCGATTTTGTTGGGTTATCCCTTTCAAAGCCAGCCTACAAGAAATTATTTGATCAGGTTGTGATAAATAAGTGTGGAGACAGACTAAACTCAGCTCTCCTGACTCCTGGTCTTCAATTCATTCCTCTATACCTTGCTACCATTAGTAAAGATACCTAATATTCTTTGCTCAGAAATCAGGGAAAGCCAGGTTTGTCTTAAATAACATCCTTAAAACTGTCTTTCCTGAAGCAGAGAGTCCTGAGTTTATGACTTCTCGAGTTTATTTTCCTTTTTTGACTGGTCATTTTAGTGAATGTGAAATGCTGTCTCATTGCAGTTTTGATTTGCATTTTCTTGGTGACTAAGGATGTGTGGCACCTTTGCATGTGGTTTTTGCCAGCTTTACGTCTTCTTTGGGCAAATGTCTAAGTCTTTTGTCTACTCTTTAACTGTGAATTTGTCTTTTTGTTGTTGAATTGTAGGAGTTCTTTGTTTATTCTGGATACCAGATGCTTATCAGATACATGCTTTGCAAACATTTTTCCCATTTTGTAGGTTGTCTATTTACTTTCTTGGTAAAATTATTTGATGCACAAAAATTTTTAATTTTGATGAAGTGAAAATTACATATTTGTCTTTTGCTACTTGTAGTTTTTTTTTTTTTTTTTTTTTGGATCTGGGGATACATTGCCAAATTCAAAGTCATAAAGATTTACCATTATATTTTCCTCTAATAAATTTATGTTTCAGCTCTTGTATTTAGGTCCTTTATCGATTTGTGTTCATTTTTTCTTTTCAATATGGCCAGAGGTAGGGTTTTAACTTTATTCTTTTGTATGTGAAAATTTGGTTGCCCAAGCACCATCTGTTGTGATTATGGTTTCTCCACTGAATAGGTTTAGAACATGCAGTTGAAAATTAGTTGGTTTTAGCTGTATGGGTTTATCTCTCCATTCACAATCCTATTCTATTGGTCTATGTGTCTGCTTTTTTTTTTTTTTTTTTGCCAGAAACATACTGTTCTGATTACTATAAATTTATAGTAAGTTTTGACTTAGAAAGTGTTATTCCTGGACTTTTGTTCTTTTTCCAAATTATTTTGGCTCTCTGAGGCCCCTTCCTATTGCTTATATACTTGCAGTTGTCCCTTATTTCTACTTTTTGGAGTCTTTTGCTGCAAAGAGGTGTTGGATTTTCTCAAATAACTTTCATATGTCAGTTGAGATGATTACATATTTTTTCCTCTGTTCTATTGATGAAGTGTATTACACTGAATTAAAAAAAGTTGTTTTGTGGGTGGGGCCAAGAAGGCAGACTAGTCATGTGTCTTCTCTGATCCTTCTAACAACTAAGACCTTGAAAAACAACTGAACAAAACAAAAAGGACATTCTAGGAGCCCCAAGATCAGGCAGAGAGTTGTGAGCAGGCTGGGTGACAGGAAGGGTAACAAATGCCTTTGTGAGAAGCAAAATGGCAGTGAAAAGGATCTCACTTCTGCTGGCACAGCAACAGAGAGGGTATGTATGTACAGACACCATCTTTGTTGCCTGAGAGGCTCAACTGGTACTGGTTGCCACTCTGACAAGTGGCACCTAAGTGGAGAGCATCTCTTTCAGTGGAGAAGTCATGCTTAGGACAGCTGTGCTTATAGAACACAGTGGTGGCTGGCAGCTGAGTGCAGCAGTGCCCTTCCTCCCTCCCTTCTCTGAGCTACACTGGATACTAAATTCTGGTGCATTGCCTGGACCAGAATTAGGATTGGCTGAATGTTCCTTGAGCTTTTCTCCAGGCCTCAGAGAAGGAAACAAAGGGAAGGTTAGAAGAAAATCTCTACTGACTTCATGGAACTGCTGATCTACAGAGCTCAAGGTGAATTCCACACATCTCAAGATAGTGTTCATGATACCTGGGGGCTCAATTCTTTCTTATATGCTAATTCACCTCCCTGTCTTCAGCCTTTCCCATCCACCTTTTCTGCTTTATACTTCAGGCTAACTTCTGGTGCACTACTTGGGCAGAAGTGAGCCATTTTACTTGTATGCCTTGAACTTTTCTCCTGGTCTCAGACAGGAAAACAAAGGGAGAGGTAGAAAGCAAGTTCCATCAGCTCCTCAGAGCAGTGAATTGCTGCACTTACAGTATGGTCACAAGCTAAGTAAGTGTCATTGGCTGAGTTGTGTCCCCTCAAAACTATGTGTAGCCATGTTGCTGGGCCATCATTCCCAATATTTTGTGATTGTCCTCCATTTTGTGATTTTCCTGTGCTGTATGTTAAAGGACTGGGGAGGGACTGTAAATCCCTTCATAAGATCATCTCCCTGTTCCACTGTAAAGGGACTTTCCCTGGAGTATGGCTTTCCCCACCCTTAATCCTTCCATCCTGCAAGAGATAAAAGGAAAGGGAAGTAGGCAGAGAATTGGAAACCTCACACCATCAAGAAAGCAGCACCAGGAGAAGAACATGTCTTTCAGACCTGAGGTTCCTGCACCAAGATGCTCCCTGGACAAAGACTGATGCATTACTGGACTTTCCTCCAGAGCCGAGCAGGGGGAAAGTCTTTCCCTGGACTGGACATCCTAATTTTGGACGTGTAGCCTACTGGGCTGTGTAAGAATAAGCCTTCATTTGTTAAAGCCATCCACTTTATGGAATTTCTGTTACAGTAGCACTAGCTGACTAAAACAGTAAGCATCAACTTCTGTGATCCAAACCTTTCCCACTCACTGAATTCATTTCCTATACTCAGCCTTTTTCCTCTCCTTTCTCTGCTTTATACCTGTCGCAAATTAAACTATGCCCCTCCCCAAATGTGTGTAGCCGTTTTCCTGGGCTGTGATTCCCAATATTTTATGATTGTCCTCCATTTTTTTCATTTTTCTATGCTGTGTGTTAAAGAGGATTAGAGTGGGACTGTAAACACCTTCCTAAAGTTACTTCCTTGCTCCACCGTAAAGGAAGTTTCCCTGGAGTGTGGCTGGTACCACCTTTTATCCTACAAGAGATAAAAGGAAAAGGAAGTAAACAGAGAATTGGGACCCTCACACCATCAAGAAGGCAGAGTCTTGCGTAGAGCATGTCCTTCAGACCTGAGATTTCTGTGCCAAGATGCTCCCTGACCAGACTGATGCAACACAAGGAACTTCCTCCAGGGCTGAAAGAGGGAAAGACTTCTCCTGGAGCAGACATCCTGAATTTGGACTTTTAGCCTACTGGACTGTGTAAGAATAAACATTTCTCTTTTTAAAGCCATTGATTCTTGGTATTTCTGTTACAGCAGCACTAACTGGCTGAAACAATACCAGACTTAAGTCCAAGAGCATTACATAGGCTGGAAGTGAGGTTTTTCTCTGCTCTGGGGAGTGACAGAAAGTGAAGGCTGGAATAAGACCTCTGCTATTTCCCCTGTGCCAGCAATTTCTGCTGCGTCTCTCAGTGCAGTCATCACTCCAACTACCAGGTGACAGGGCACCAGAATAATCAAGGCTCCAGTAACTACTCTAACTGAAATGACTAGACCATTTAGACAGTCAAAACTGAATTCAGATATATGTATATACATTATATTTCAATAACCTAACAAATAAATCACAACTGCTCTCTGATGGCTTGGGGACTATGATCAATTTCTAGACATTTAAAGAAGCAGAGCACCAGAAAACTCCCAAATAAAGAATCAAAAACTTCCCCCAATGAAAAACACTTCCAGAAATCACCAGAACTAGAATAGAGTTTGTATAGAACTCTTCAAGAAATTAGGATGGAGATTTGACAAAGTTCAATAGAAAAAAATGAAAAATGCAAAAAGTATAAGAATTGCTAAAGCAACAACCATTTGAAATTCAGTAGACTAACAATAAAATCACAGTTAGACAATTCAACAGAAAGTCAAAAGAGCAGGACTGAAGCAATAGATTTGTTAATGACACTGAAGACAAAGTAGCTGACACCAGTGTTAACGAGGAAAAATCAGATAAAATAAATAAGAATAATGAACAGTCATTAACAGTTATGTGGGACTCTATCAAGAAGATTAATTTACAACTGGTTGGAGTACCAGAACAGGGAGGGATAGCAGGAAATACAGAGAAAATTGATGAAGATTTGCTGACAGAAAGCCTCCCTGACATCATGAAAGATAAAAAGATATCTATCCAAGATGCTTATCAAACTCCACAAGGAAAGACACCAGAGCATATTATAATCAAATTTGAAAAAATAAAAGATAAGGATAGTATCTTAAGGACAGCTATGCTTGAACAAAAATTAATTCACAAACAAGAGCCTTTTAAACCAAGCTCTTATTATTAAGCAGAAACTGTGTTGGCAAGGCAGCAATGGGATGTCATAAATAAACCCTTGAAGGAAAAAAACTTCCAACCAAGAATTATAAAACCTGCTGCCATTGAGTCAAGTCTGACTCATAGCAACCCTAGACATCAGAGTAGAACAGCCCTGTAGAGTTTCCAAGGAGTGCTAACCTTTTGGTTAGCAGTTGACCAAGAATTATATATCCTGCAAAATTATCTCTTAAATATGATGGTGAAATTAGGAAATTCCCAGATAAGCAAAAGTTTAGAGAATTTGCAAAAACCAAACCAAAATTACAAGAAATACTGAAGGAAGTGCTTTTATTAAAAAATCAATAGCATCAGACATATACTGAAGGATACAGTGCAGGATACAGCATCCAGAGTCTAACTTGGTTAGGGAAGCCACAAGCTATATCAAAGATAAAACACTAAAGTTAGACAAACAGACATTTCAGTAAGTAAATTAGGAAGATGTTGTGCTGCAAACAGGGACAAATTAAAGTATTAATAGACCTTTCAGATGGAGAAGAAGTCAAAGCAATACAAAGAATTTAACTACTGCCATAACCTTTAGAACATTGGGGGGCTAGTGGAGTAGCTGCAAAGCAAACTACCAATATTGCACATCAAAACAAGAGACAGAATTCTAGTAGTCTCAACAGATATAAAACCAACCTTGAAAAGGATGAAAAGGCAACCCATAAGGAAAAATGACTCAGGACAGGCTAGTAAGTGGGACAAAGAAACTGTCAACAACAAAATCACCAAAATGACAGCACTAAACTCATACTTATCAATAATTACACTGATGTAAATGGATTAAATACACCAAAAAAGAGAGAGTAACAGTTTAGATCAAAAAGCATGATCCGTCTGTACACTGCTTACAAGAAACACCTCCTAGACTCAAAGTTATGAGCAAAATGAAAATCAAAGGATGGCAAAAACTATATCAAGCCAACAACACACAAAGAAGGCCAACAATACTAATCTCAAACAAAATAGACTTATTATGGACAAGGATGATCACTGTTGTTTGAATCTCAATACATATGAAGGATACAACAATATTAAATGTTTACAAGCCCAATATCAGAGCTTCTAAATACATTGAGTGATTGTTGGCAGCAAAGAAAAGTGAGATATATCACTCCACAGTGATAGTAGGAGACTTCAATACACTACTTTCAGTAAGGTAGAGGATATCTAGAAAGAAGCTTAATAAATATATGGAAGAAGTCATTGTGATGATCAACCAATTCAACCTCAAGAATGTATACAGAACTCTCTACCCAACAACAGACAAGTACACCTTCTTTTCCAATGTACATGGAACATTCTTCAGAACAGACTATGTATCAGTCCATAAAGCAAGTCTCAAAAAAACCCAAAGCACTGAAATGTTACAAAGCATTTTGTTAGACCATAAACCCATAAAAGTGGAAATCAATAGCAGAAAAAACATGGGTAGAAACTCAAACTCACAGAAACTAAACAACACCCTGCTCAAAAATTCTTGGGTTATAGAAGAAATCAAGGGTACAATTAAGAAGTTTATGGAATCAAATGGGAATGAAAACACATACCAGAATCTACGGGTTGTAGAAAAATTGGTGCTCAGAGGTCAATTAAGCTCAGTAAATACACACATCCAGAATGAAGAAAGGACTCAAATCAAAGAATTAGCTATACAACTCAAGCAAGTAGAAAGAGAACAACAAAGGAACCCCTTGAGCACCAGAAGAAAACAGATAATAAAAATTGGAGTAGAAATAAGTGAATTAGAGAATAGAAAAATAATTGAAATAATTAACGATACCAAAAGCTGAGGTTTCTTTGTTTTTGTTTTTGTTTTTTTAAAAAAAAGATCTACAGAATTGATAAACCACTAGGCAAACTCTCAAAACAAAAACAGGAGAGGAAAAAACAAACTGAATAGAAATGAAGTGATTTCACAGCAGATCCAACTGAAATGAAAAGACCCATAACACAATTTTATGAAAAATTGTACTGTAATAGATTTGAAAATTGAGAGGAAACAGACAAATTTCCAGAATCCTATAACCTACTAAAATTATCACAAGTGGAAGCAGAGCAACTTAATAAACCCATCACAAAAGAAGAGATTGAAAAAGTGATTAAAAAAACAAACAACAACAAAAAACTAACAACCAAAAAACAGTCCTGTCCCAGTTGGCTTTGCTGGAGAATTCCACCAAGCTTTTAGAGAGGAGTTAACACCAATGCTACTAAAGGTATTTCACAGCATAGAAAAGGATGGAACACTCCCAAATTCATTCTATGAAGTCAGCATAACCCTGAAACCAAAACTGGGTAAAGATAGTACACAAAAGAAAATTATGGACCAATATCTCTCATGAACTTAGATGAAAAATCCTCAGTAACATTCCAGCTAATAGAATTCAAGAAAATATCAAAAAAATAACTCACCATGAGCATCTAAGATTCTCACCAGGGACGGAGAGATGGTTCAACACCAGAAAAACAATTAATGCAGTGAACTACATAAACAAAAGAATCACTTGGTTTTAAAGGCATTTGACAAAGTGCAACACCCATTCGTGTTAAAAACTCTCAGCAAGATAGGAGCAGAAAATTCCTCAATGTACTAAGGTGCATCTATCTATACAAAGCCAACTGCCAACATCATCCTGAATGGAAAGAGACTGAAAGGATTCCCCCTGAGAAAAGGAACCAGACAAAGATGCCTGTTGTCACCACTTCTATTCAGTACTGTGCTGAGAGTTTTAATTAGAGCTATCAGAAATTATAAAGAAATACAGGGCAGCTACACTGGCAAAGAAGAAGTAAAATTATCTCTATTTGCACATTATATAATCTTAGACACAGAAAACCCTACAGAATCCATAAAAAACTGCTGGAACTAATAGAAGAGTTCAACAAAGTATCAGTGTCATGGATTGAACTATGTCCCTCCCAAAATATGTGCAGGCACATGGCTGGGCCATGATTCCCAGTATTTTGTGATTGTCCTCCACTTTGTGACTTTCCTACACTGTATGTTAAAGAGGAGTAAAGTGGAACCGTAAATTCTTTCATAAGATCACATCTCTTCTCCACTGTAAAGGGAGTTCCCTCTGAGTATGGCTTGCACCCTCTTCATCCTTTCATTCTACAAGCAATTAAAGGAGAGAGAAGAAAGCAGAGAATTGAGAATCTCACATCATCAAGAAAGTAGCACTGGGAGAGAAGCACATCCTTCAGACCTGAGGTTTCTCTGCCAAGACACTTCCTGAAAAAAGACTGAAGCAAAACAAGGACTCTCCTCCAGAGCTGACAAGGAGGAAAGCCTTCCCCTGGAGTGAACATCCTGAAGGTGGACTTCTAGCCTACCAAACTGTGTAAAAATAAGCTTTCCTTTGTTAAAGCCACACACTTTTGAGGTATTTCTATTAGAGCAGTACTAGCTGACTAAAACACAATTTTGGTACCATGATTGGGGTGTTGCTCTAACAAGCACATAAAATGTGGATGTGGTTTTAAAATTGAACCAGTGGGAGGGCTAGGGCCAAGATAACAGATTAGACACATGTCTCCTCGATTCCCTTTGAGAACTAAGGCCTGGAATGGTAATTGAATGGAGCATTGTGAACATCTGGGGAGCCCTAAGATTTGGCATAGGGTTGTCAGATTGGACTATAGACCAGTAATGGAGTAAATATTTCTCTCTAACATGAGGCAGTGGCACACTGAGTCCTGCTTCTGCTGACTCACCATTTGGGAGGATATAGCAAGTACTGACACCTTATTTGTTATCTGGGAGGTGGGGACTGGGCATGAACTGGCAAACATGCTCAACTACAGTGCTTAAGTAAACAGCATATAGCACAGCAGAGAGACTGTGCTTGAGATAGCCACATTTTGAGAGCCTGGCTGATGTCAGAGGGCACCACTGCTCCTCCACAACCTCATTTCTCAGCTAAATTATAGATTCTGCTATTTCACAGCAGAAAGGACAGCTTGGGAAGGATTCTATCTTGGTTAGCTGGGAGGCGGAGTCACTCACCTAGAGGTCTTAGACGGGGTTAATTCTCATGCTGAGAAGCAGTGCCTGTGTGGAAAGTGCTTCTCTAACAGAAAAGCTATGTTTAGGATGGTAGTGCCTAAAGTTATGCATGGGACCTGAGAAAGGATGGCAGCAAGGCCATAACCCTTCTCTACTCTGAATCACATCATAGCACCTGGGGATGGTCTATGAGGTGCTTTCCTTGTCAGCCAGAAGGTGGGGCCTGCCTCACTTGAGGCCTCACTAATTTCAGCAGCTGTTGGACAATTCCTCACTTAGCAATGTTTTTAAAATAAGAACACCTGGAGAACTAACTGCTGAGCAGCTCAGCAGCATCTTCTCCCACTTCACTGGTCCACATCATAGTGTTGGCTGATGGACCCCAGTAACTCCATAAGTATGGCACCATCTTTGCCAGGCAGGGGGCAGAGCCTGCAACTGTAGAGGTTCCATCTGGGGCCAGTCACTAGAGTACAGAGAGATGGATCGTGACCAACTCTCCTCTTAGAACTATGCCTCAGCTCCTGTTAAAGTAAAACTAGAGAAACAAAACAGCTTCTGGATGGCACAAAAGCAACAGTCAATAGAGAACCATTAAAGAAGCAGTTCACCATGGCTTTGGAAAACTCTCAAAATAAAGAAACAATAAACATCCCAGATGGACAAGACTTCATGAAACTATCAGAGGTTGACTACAAAAGAATTATGTATAGCATCCTCCTACAGGATAAACAAAACAGCAGGAAAAAAATGAAGAATTAAACAAACTATCTGAACTCTGAACTCCAGCAGATAAATAATAAAATTACAGAATTAGACAATTCAATCCAACGCTAAAAGAGAAGAACTGAGGAAATGGAAACCAGAGTTAGTGAGCTTGAGCATAAAGCAACTGACACCAGCATTTATGAGGAGAAATCAGGGAAAAGAAATAAGAAAAATGAAGAAGCATTAAGAAACATGTGGGACTCTATTAAGAATAATAATCTATGAATAATTGGAGTTCCTCAACAGGGTGGGATAGCTGAAAACACAGACAGTATTGTTGTAGAGTTGCTGACAGAAAGCTTCCCTGAAATTACAAAAGAAGAAAACACAGATATCCAAGATGTTTATCTAGTGCTGCAAAAACTAGACACCAAAAGAATGATACACTATAATCAAGCTTAATAAAAAGAAACATAAACAGAGGATCCTACAGGCAGCCAGGCTTAAAGCAAAGCTAGCATACAA
This sequence comes from Heterohyrax brucei, assembly GCA_028571685.1. NCBI lineage: Eukaryota > Metazoa > Chordata > Mammalia > Hyracoidea > Procaviidae > Heterohyrax > Heterohyrax brucei. The sequence goes on from CM053156.1 coordinate 25,636,977, forward strand.
ATGGAAGCCCTGGAGGCTTTCATCTGAGTTCTCAGCAGAAATGATGTTGGCAGAAGGTGGTGAGATGGCACACTTAAAGCCTTAAAGGAGCAAAACTTCCAACCAAGAATTATATATCTGAAAAATTGTCTCTCAGATGTGAAAGTGAAATTGACATTCACAGATGAACAGAAGCTTAGACACTTTGTAAAAACCAAAGCAAAATTAGAATAGAAGAAATACTGAATAAGCTCTTTGGTTAGAAAAACAAAAACAGCAAACTTATACTTAAGGAGGCAAGGCAGGACACAACACCCAGAATTCTACTCAGTTAGGGAAGTCACAAAGCTCAGTCAAAGCTACAATACTAAAAGAAAGGAACTAGGTATCATATCAAAAAACTATGATACCATCACACTAAAAAGACAGACATATTACAGTAGTTACAACCCTTTCAGATGGAAAAGAAATTAAAAAGACATGCAAAAGTTACAGTCTGGCTTAAACCTAGAATAGTAAGGAGAATAATAGGCTAGCTGCAAAGCAACTCATAAAAAAGAGTGACCCAGAACAGAATACTGAGAGCAATGTAGAGAATATCAACACCACAAAAGTAAGTGCACAAAAATGACAGCACTAAACACATACCTGTCAATAATTACACTGAATGTAAATGGACTGAATTCTTCAATAAAGAGACAGTGAGTGACCTAGGTCAAAAGACATGATCCACCTACATGCTGCTTACAAGAAACACACCTTAGACTCAAAGATGTATAAAATAAAAATCAAAGGCTGAAAAAATACATAGCAATGCAACAACATACAAAGAAGAGCAGGAGTGGCAATACTAATTTCAGATAAAATAGACTTTAATGTAAAATCCACCATTGCAGACAAGTGTGCTCACTACTTAGTGCTGAATGGTTCAATACATAAGCAGGCCTAACAATATTAAATATTTGTGCACTCAGTAACAGAGCATCTAAACACATCAAACATACACTGACAACATTGAAAAATGAGATAGACCACTACACAATAACAGTTGGAGACTTGAAAACTTCACTTTCAGTAATGGACACGTCATCCAGAAAAAAGCTCAGTAAAGATATAGATCTTATTGTGACAATTAACTAGCTAGACCTCATCGATATATACAGAACTTTTTAACCATCAGCAGATAAGTACACCTTCTTCTCCAATGTACATGGAACATTCTCCAGTATAGACCATATGTTGGCATATAAAGCAAATCTTGACAAAATCCAAACTATTGAATTATTGCAAAGCAACCTCTCAGACTATGAAGCCATAAAAATTGAAATCAATAGCAGAAAAAACAGGTAGAAATTTGAACTCGTGGAAACTGAAAAACACCTTGCTCAAAAATCCATGGGTTACAGCAGAAATGAAGGACAAAATAAATAAATTTATGGAATCAAGTGAAAATGAAAACACATCCTACCAGAACCTGTGGGATAGAGCAAAAGCAGTGCTCAGAGGCCATTTTATCTCTACAAATGCACACATCTGGCAGGAAGAAAGGACCCAAATCAAAGAACTGACCCAACAGCTTGAACAAGTAGAAAGAGAGCAACAGAAGAACCCCTCCAGCACTAGAAGAACACAGATAATAAAGATTAAGCAGAACTCAATGAATTAAAGAACAGTTGAAAAAATTAACAAAACCAAAAGCTAGTTTACTGAAAAGATCAACAAAATTGACAAGCAATTGGCTAAACTTGTAAAAGAAATATGAGATAGGAAACAAATAGCCTTAAATAAGAAATGAGATGGGAGATGTCACAACAGACCCAAGTGAAATAAAAAATATCATAATAGAATACTATGAAATACTATACTCTAACAGATTTGAAAACCTAAAGGAAATGGACAAATTTTTAGATTCATATCACCTATCAAAATCATCACAACAAGAAGTAGAACAACTTAATAAACTCTCACAAAGGAAGAGATTGCAAAAGTCATAAAAAAAAACACAAAACTACCAACCAAAAAGTCCTGGCCCAGATGGCACCACTGGAGAATTCTACAAAATTTTTAGAGACGAGTTAACTCCAATACTACTGAGGCTATTTCACAGCTTAGAAAGGACTGGAACACTCCCATATTCATTCTATGAAGCCAGAATAACCCTGATTCCAAAGCCAGGGAAAGATCTCACAAAAAAAGAAAATTACAGACAATATCACTCACGAACTTAGATCCCAAAATCTTCAACAAAATCCTAGCCAACAAAATTCAACATACCAAAAAAATAATTCATCATGACCAAGTGGCATTTGAAAATGAAGAAAATTATAACAAGTCCACGAAAGCCAAAGTGTGACCCTGAGTATATTCCTCCCAAGTTTAAAGACCCTCTCAAGAACAGATTTGATGTGCTGATCACTAATGACTGAAGACCAGATGAATTGTGGAATGACATCAAACACATCATCCGTGAAGAGAGCAAGAGGTCATTAAAAAGGCAGAAAAGACAGAAAACAGCAAATTGGATGTCAGAAGAGACTCTGAAACTTGCTCTTGAATGTCAGGCAGCTAAAGCCAAAGGAAGGCATGGTGAAGTAAAAGACCTAAACATAAGATTTCAAAGAGCAGCTCGAGAAGACAAAAGAAAGTATTATAATGACATGTACAAAGACCTGGAAATGGAAAACCAGAAGGAAAGAACATATTCTGCATTTCTCAAGCTGAAAGAATTGAATAAAAATTTCAAGCCTCGAGATGCAATAGTGAAGGTTTCTACGCCAGAGGCAGGGAAACTATTAAATAACTCAGAGAGACTCAAAAGAAGATGGACAGCTCCCTGCGTAGAAGTGCAGTTTACTTTTAAGGTTGAGAGGCTTGTGTATCTGCCTAGACAGCTGTCTGATGAGAAGCCTCAGCTTTTCCTGCCTCTTTTCTCTCACTCCATTGTAGGGTTGGCTGATAGCCCCTAGTTCTCCATAAGCAGAGCAGCCTATTTCCTACCCAATAAGCAGAGTCTTCCACCCTTAAGAGTCCCCCTAGAGCAAATCACTAGAGTATTAGAGTCAGCTGGTGACCAACAATTCTCTTAGATCCATTACCAGAGAAATCAAACAGTGTCTAGATGGCATGCAGGCAGCAGACCATAATTAATCATTTAAAGAAGCAAACTTCAAATGCTCAAGAAAATTCCCTAAATAAGGATTCAAAAGATTCAAAAAATTTCCCAGATGAAGAAGCCTTTCTGAATCTATCAGAGGTTGAATACAAAAGAGTTATATATAGAACCCTCCTGGAGATTAAACAAAATGCAGTAGAACAAAATGAAAAATTTGGTCAGCTATTTGAAATGCTAGAACATCAATGATCTGAAATACAGAATAACAAAGTTACAGAACTGAATAATTCTATCCAAAGCCAAAAGAGTAGGATTGAACAGATGGAAGTTAGACTCAGAGACCTAGAAGGCAAAGTAACTAACACCAGCATTTATGAGGTGAAATCAGAGAAAAGAAACAAGAAAAATGAAGAAGCATTAAGAAACATGTGAGACTCCATGAAGAGGAATAATTTACGTTTAGTTGGAGTTCCTGAACAAGGTAGGATTAATGACAATATAGAGTATTGCTGTAGAGATGCTGACAGAAAACTTGCCTGAGATTATGAGCAAAGAGAACACAGGTATCCAAGATGTTTATCGAACACCGCAAAAGTTAGATCCAAAAAGAAAGATGCCAAAGCATATTATAATCAAGCTTAATAAGCTAAAACATAAACAGATGCTTCTGAAGGCAGCAAGGCTCAAAGCAAAGCTAACATTCCAAGTGAAACCCTGTAGGCTTTCATCCGACTTTTCCCTCGAAACAATGCTGGCTAGAAAACAGTGGGCAGACGCATTCAAATCTCTGAATGAAAAAAACTTTCATCCTAGAATTAGGTATCCAAGGTGTTTATTGAACACTGCAAAAGTTAGACCTCAAAAGAAAGATGCAAAGGCATATTATAATCAAGCTAATAAGCTAAAACATAAACAGATGCTTCTGAAGGCAGCAAGGCTCAAAGCAAAAGATTCCGAGGGAAACCCTGTAGACTTTCATCTGACTTTTCTGCTGAAACAATGCTGGCTAGAAAACAGTGGGAAGACACACTCAAAGCCCTGAATGAGAAAAACTTCCATCCTAGAATTATCCATCCTGCAAAATTGTCTATCAAATATAATGGTGAAATTAAGGCTTTTGAAAATAAAGAGAAATTTAGAGACTTCATAAAAACTAAACCAAAATTACATGAAATATTGAAAGAAGTTCTTCTCTAAATGTATATTTTCAGGTACAATTCAGGACACTTCATCCAAATTTCTAATCAGTTAAGGAAGTCACAAAACTTCACCAAAGATACCATAGTATAATAAGGAAATTTACTATCATATCATGACAACTATAATACCACCACATTAAAAGAGGGATACACTACAACAGTTACAGTTGTTTTCGATGCAGGGGAAATTTCAGAGTTATGAGGTAGTTAAAATTGCTTTTAATCTTAGTATGTTAAGGGGGATAATACATGTAGCCATAAAGCAGATTAACAAGGCATTATATCAAAATAAGAAATGCATTACAGGAGTCTCAATGAACACAAAACCAACACTGAAACAACTCATAGAGAAGAATTCCCAAAAACACAACATTAAGAGCAATATAGAAAACATGAACACAAAAATAATTACATCAAAATGATGGCAAAAAGCACATACCTATCAACAATTACACTAAATGTAAATGGACTGAATGCTCCAGTAAAGAGAAAGCGAGTGATATCATGGATCAAACACCATAACCCGTCTACATGTTGCTTACAAGAAACATACCTTAGACTTAGACTTAAAGATATGAACAGGTTGAGAATTGAAGATTGGAATAATATATATCAAGCTAACAATACAGAAAAAAGAGCAGGTATGGCAATATTAATCTCAGATAAAATAGATTTTAATGTAAAATCTATTGTGGACAAGGATGGTCACTATTTATTGCTGAAAGGTTCAATACTCAAGCAGGACTTAACAATATTAAATATTTATGCACCCAATAGCAAAGCACCTAAATACATTGAACAAATACTGACAACATTGAAAAATGAGATTGATCATCCCACAATAATAGTTGGGGACTTCAACACTCCCCTTTCAGTTAAGGATAGATCATCCAGAAAAAAGCTCAGTAATGGTACAGAAGATCTTATTGCAACAATCACCCAACATGACCTTATCAACATATATAGATCTTTTCATCCATCAGCAGATAAATACACCTTCTTCTCTAAAGCACATAGAACATTCTCCAGAATAGATCATATGTTAGGTCATAAAACAATTTTCTATAAAATCCAAACCATTGATTTACTGCAAAGTAGCTTCTCAGATCACAGAGCTACAAAAGTTGAAATCAATAACAGAAAATTCATAGATAGAAATTCAAACTTGTGGAAGGAAACTGAACAACACTTTGCTCATAAAGCCTTGAGTTATAAAAAAAATTAAAGACAAATTAAAGAAATTTATGGATTCAAATGAGAGTGAAAACACATGCTACCAGAATTTACGGGATACAGCAAAAGCAGTGCTCAGAGGTCAGATTATCTCTATAAATGCATACTTCTGGAAAGAAGAAAGAGCACAAATTAAATAACTAACCTCACAGCTTGAACAAGTGGAAAGAGAGCAACAAAGGAACCCCTCAGGCACCAGAAGAAAACAGATTATAAGGATTAGAACAGAACTAAATGAATTAGAGAATAGAAAAACAATTGAAAAAATTAACAAAACCAAAAGCTGGTTCTTCAAAAAGATTAATAAAATTGATAAACCATTGGCTAAACTTACAAAAGAAAAAACAGCAGAAGATACAAATAACCCAATTAAGAAATGAGTTGGGAGATGGTACAACAGACCCAATTGAAATAAAAAATGTCATAACAGAATACTATGAAAAGCTATACTCTAACAGGTTTGAAAACCTAGGGGAAATGGACAAATTTCTAGATTCATATGACTCACCAAGACTATCACAAGGGGAAGTAGATCAACTTAATAAATCTATCACTAAGGAAGAGATTGAAAAAGTCATCAAAAACCTACCATAAAAAAGTCCTGGCCCAGATGGCTTCACCAGAGTATTTTACCAAACTTTTAGAGAAGAATTAACTCCAATACTACTGAGGCTATCTCACACCATAGAAAGAGATGAAATACTTCCAGATTGATTCTATGAAGCCAGCATAACCCTGATACCCAAACCAGGGAAAGATACCACAAAAAAAAAAAAAAAATCACAGACCAATACCACTCAAGAATCTAGATGCAAAAATCTTCAACAAAATTCTAGTCAATAGAATTCAACAGCATACAAAAAAAAATAATTCATCGTGATCTAGTTGGTTTCATTTCAGAGATGCAAGGCTGGTTCAACATCAGAAAAAACAATTTATGTAATCAACCACATTAATAATACAAAAGATAAAAATCACCTGATTTTGTCAATTGATGCAGAAAAGGCGTTTGACAAAGTTCAACATCCATTCATGCTTAAAACTCTCAGAAAAACAGGAATAAAGGGGAAATTCCTCAATATAACCAGTAGCATCTATGCAAAGCCAACTGCTTTCATCATCCTGAATGGTGAAAGACTGAAGAACTCCCTTTGAGAACTGGAACCAGACAAGGATGCCCACTTTCACCCCTTCTATTCAACATTGTGCTAGAAGTTCTAGCCAGAGCAATTAGACAACCAAAGAAATAAAGGGCATCCATATTGGCAATGAAGAAGTAAAGATTTTTCTCTTTGCTGATGATCTGATTGTTTATACAGAGAATCCGAAGAAATTCATAAGTAAACTATTGAAGCTAATAGAAGGATTCAGCAAAGTATTGGGATACAAGATAAACATAGCTAAATCAATAGGATTCCTTTATATCAGCAGTGAAATTATTAAAGAAGAATTCACCAAATCAATTCCATTTACTATAGCCCCCAAGAAGATAAAAATACCTAGGAATAAATATAACTGGAGAAATAAGAGGTCTTTACAAAGAAAACTAGAAGATCTTACTACAAAAAACTAGGAGAGACTTACATAAGTGGAGTAATCTGCCCTGCTCATGGAAAGGAAGACTCAATATTGTGAAAATGTCTATTTTGCCTACAGCAATCTACTTATAGAATGCAATCCCAATACAAAATCTGGCCACATTTTTTAATGAGCTGGAGAAACAAATCACCAGCTTTGTTTGGGAAGGGAAGAAGTCCCGGATAAATAAAGCACTGCTGAAGAAGAAGAACACACTGAGAGGCCTCTCACTACCTGACTTTAGAACCTATTACACTGCCAAGGTTGTCAAAACAGCCTGGTACTGGTACAAAAAGAGACATATAGACCAATGGAACAGATCAGAGACCCCAGGGATGCCACCATCCTCCTATGAACAGCTGATATTTGACAAAGGCCTTAAGATTTTAAACTGGGGTAAAGAGCAGTCTCTTTAACAAATGGTGCTGGCAAAATTGGATATCCATCTACAACAAATTGAGACAAGACCCATATCTCACACTTTATACAAAAATCAACTCAAATTCGACAAAAGACCTAGATATAAAATCTAAAATGATAAAGCTCATTGAAGATAAAATAGGGTGAACAATGGACATTTTAATACACAATGTAGATAGACTTCAAAATCTGACAAACAAAGCACATTCATGGAAGAGAAAATAGATAAGTGGGAACTAATAAGAATTATAACACTTCTGCTCTTCTAAAGACTTCATCAAAAGAATTAAAAAACCACCTACTTAATGGGAAAAAATACTTGGCAACTGTATGTCAGACCGACGCTTGATCTCCATAATCTATAAGGCACTACAAAATATCAATGAGAAGAAGATAAATCATCCAATTAAACGATGGGCAAAGGAGATGGACAGAAACTTCTCTAAAGAGGAGATCCAGGCAGCGAAAAGACACATGTGGACACGTTCAAGATCATTAGCTATTACAGAAACTCACATCAAAACGACAATGAGATATCACCTCACCCCAACAAGATTGGCCATGATCCAAAAAACACAAAACACTAAATGCTGTAGAGGCTGTGGAGAGATTGGAAGTCTCCCACTGTTTGTGGGATTGCAGTCTAGTGCAACCTCTTTGGAAAGCCATCTGGCACTACCTTAAAATAATGGATATATATATAGCATTCGACCCAGTAATTCCACCACTTGGAATATATCCTACAGAATCAAGGCCGTTCACACCAACTGATACTTGCACACGAATGTTCATCGCAGCACAGTTCACGATAGCAAAAAGATGGAATCAACACAGATACCCAACAACAGAAGAATGGATGGGCAAACTATGGTATATATACTCAATGGAACACTATGCAATGATAAAGAACAACGATGATAGCAAGAAACATCTCTTAACCTGGTTTCAACTGGAGGACAATTATGTTGCGTGAAAGTAGTGAGCGACAGAAGGACAAATATTGTATAAGATCCCTATAATAAGACCTTAAAAGCAGACTCATGCATAGAAGAAAAAACTCTTTGATGGTTGCAAGGGTGGGGAGGACAGGAGGGTGAGGGGTGTGGGTTTAGATTAGATAATTGATTTTAGGTTATGCATGTACATATTATTACTGTTTTAATTATTAAAGTAACATTTTTTCACAGCAAAAAAAGTTCTCAAAATGTTAACTCTGTGGGTAAATATCAGTTATTGTTATTTAAAACTTATTAAATGTAGCTGAATATTTAAACAAACAAACAAAAAAATTTGATGCATCAATCTTTTCTCCATTTATCATGATGTTGCTTATTGGTCCAGTTTGTGAGGATGCACATTTTCTTCATACCTATATGTATGAAATGCAGTGTGACAGTGGAGTTCAGTATCACCCTTTAAATATTCCTGGTAATGAATTCAGGTTTCCAGTTGAGCCAGTCCTCTTCTTTGGAACATTAAAATGTGTAAATAAACCACACACACAAAATAGGAAGATGGAAGGAATACACAGGGTCATTATACTGGAAAGAACCGGCCAATGTTCAGCCATTTAAAGAGGTAGCATATGATCAAGAACTAATGGTACTGAAGGAAGAAGTTGAAGCTCTGATGAAGGCATTGGTGAAAAACAAGGCTCCAGAAATTGATGGAATATCAACTGAGATATTTCAATAAACAGATACAGCAATGGAAGTGCTCACACATCTATGCCAAGAAATTTGGAGGACAGCTACCTGGCCAGCTGACTGGAAGAGATCCGTATTTATGCCTGTTCCAAAGACAGGTAATACAACTGAATGTGGAAATTACTGAACAATATCATTGTTACCACACACGAGTAAAATTCTGCTCAAGATCTTTCAAAAGTGACTGCAACAATATATTGACAAGGAACTGCCAGAAATTCAAGCTGAGTTCAGAAGAGGCCGTGGAACCAGGGATATCACCACTGATGTCAGATGGATCTTGGCTGAAAGGAAAGAATACCAGCAAGATGTTCACTTGTGTTTCATTGACTATGCAAAAGCATTTGACTGTGTGGATCATACTAATGCGGGGAATGGAAATTCCAGGGCACCTAATTGTGCTCTTAAGGAATTTGTATTTGGATCAAGAGGCAGTCGTGCAAACAGAACAAGGGAACAGTACACGGTTTAAAGTCAGGAAAAGTGTGTGTCAGGGTTGTATCCTTTCACCATACCTTTTTAATCTGTATGCTGTGCAAATAATCTGAGAAGCTGGATTATATGAAGAAGAAAGGCATCAGGATTGGAGGATGACTCACTAACAACCTGCATTATGCAGATAACACCACCTTACTTACTGGAAATGAAGAAGATTTGAGACACCTGCTGATGAAGATCAAGGACCACAGCCTTCAGTATTGATTGCACCTCAGCATCAGGAAAACAAAATTCCTCACAACTGGACCAGTAAGCAACACTGTCATAAATGGAGAAAACATTGAGGTTGTCAAGAATTCCGTCTTACTTGGCTCCACAATTAACTCCTTTGGAAGCAGCAGTCACGAAATCAAAAGATACATTGCATTGGGCAAATCTGTTGCAGAGGACCAATTTAAAATATTCAGAAGTAAGATGTTACCTTGAAGACCAAAACATGCCTGACCCAAGCCATGGTATTCTCAATTGTGTCATATGCCGCGAAATCTGTATCATGAACAAAGAAGGCAGAAGAACTGGTGCCTTTGAATTGTGATGTTGGAGAAGAATGTTGAAGGTACCATGGTCCAGAAGAACAAACAGATCTGTTCCGGAAGAAGTACAACCAGAGTGCTCCGTGGAAGCAAAGATGACAAGACTGTGTCTTACATACTTTGGACATATTGTCAGGAAAGATCAGTCCCTGGAGAAGGACATCATGCTTGGTAGAATGGAGGGTCAGCACAAAAGAGGAAGACCCTGGACAAGATGGGTTTACACAGTGGCCAGAACAATGGGCTTAAGCATAAAAACGATTGTGGGCAGGGCACAAGACCAAGCAGGGTTTCGTTCTGCTGTTCATGGGATCATTATGAGTTGAAGCTGACTCAATGGCACCTAACAACAATGAGTGGGATTTGTAACAGGGATACAAGGCTGTTTCAACATCAAGAAAACAATTAAGGGGATCAACCACATAAATAGAACAAAGGAGAATAATCACCTGATTTTGTCTACTATGTAGAAAAGGCATTCAACAAAGCCTAACACCCATTCACACTAAAAACTCTCAGCAAAATAGGAATAGAGACAATATTCCTCAATGCAATCAGAGGCACCTATGCAAGCCAACTGCCTACATCATCCTGAATGGAGAAAGACCAAAAGAATTCCCCTTGAGAATGGGAACTCAGCAGGGATGACCACTCTCATCAATTGTATTTAACATTGTACTAGAGGTTCTAGCCAGAGCAATTAGACAAGACAAAGAAATAAAGGGCATTCGTATTGGCAAAGAAGAAGTAGAAATATCCCTATTTGCAGGTGATATGATCATATACGGAGAGAATCCTAAAGAATCCATAACTATGGGAACTAACAGAAGAATTCAATGAAGTGTCAGCATATAAGATAAACATAAATAAATCAGTAGGATTCCTTTATACCAACAAAGAGATCATCAAAGAAGAAATCACCAAATCAATATGATTTACTATAGCCCCCAAGAAGATAAAATACCTAGAAATAAATCTAACTAGAGAATTAAGAAACCTAAATAATGAGAAGTACAAGATTGTATTTTGCAAGAAATCATAAATGGAGAAAACTACACGCTAATAGATAGGAAGACTTAATATTGTGAAAATGTCTGTTCTACCCAAAGCAATCTACATATACAGTTCAATCCCCGTACAAATTTCAGTGACATTTTTAAATGAGATGGAGAAACAAATCACCAACTTTGTTTGGAAAAGGAAGAAACCCTGGGTAACTAAAGCACTACTGAAGAAGAGGAACACAGTAGGAGGCCTCACTCTACCTGACCTTAGAACCTATTACACTGCCACAGCAGTCAAAACAGCCTCATATCGGTACAAAAAGAGACATATAGACCAATGGAACAGAGTTGAGACCCCAAATACACTGCCATCCTCTTAATGAACAGTTAATTTTCGATAAAGACCCTATGGTTGTAAACTGGGGTAAAAACAGTCTCTTTAGCAAACGGCAGTGGCAAAATTGAATATCCATCTGCAAAAACTGAAGATCCATACGCTACATCTTACACAAAACTAACTCAAAATGGATCAAAGACCTAAATGCCAGCCAAGCCAAAAGCCAAGTATCAACCTAAAATTATACAGATCGTGCAAGAGAAAATAGGGTCAACAAAGGAAGCTCTATTACATAGCTTAGACAGACTTCAAAAACTGACAAAGCACGATCAACAGAAGAGAAAATAGATAAAGGGGAACTACTAGGAATCAAATACTTTTCCTCATCCAAAGACTATCAAAAGAGTTAAAAGACCACCTTCAGAAAGGGAAAAAATATTTGGCAATTACATGTCGGACCGACATCTGATCTCCCTAATCTGCAAGATACTGCAAAATATCAACAAGAAGAACGTAAATAAACCAATCAGTCCAAAGGAGATGGACAGACATTTCACCAATGAGGACATCCAGGCAGCCAAAATACACTTGAGGAAATGCTCACAATCATTAACTATCAGAGCACTCCAAATCAAAACTACAGTGAGATACCATCTCTCCCCAACAAGCCAAGCCAAGTCCCGGTTGGCCATAATCTAAAAAACACAAAACAACAAATGTTGGAGAGGCTGTGGAGAGATGAGAATTGTCCTACCGTTCTGGTGGGATTGCAAAATGGTACAACCTCTTTGGAAAACAATTTGGTGCTTCCTTGAAATATACCATTTGATTCAGTAATCCTACTGCTGAGAATATATCCCACGGATACAAAGGCTGTCACATGAACAGATACATGCATACTAATGTTTATGGTAGCACAGTCCACAATAGCAAATAGATGGAATCAACCCAGACACCCAACAATAGATGAATGGATAAACAAAGTATGGCACATACACTCATTGGAACACCATGCAATAGTAAAGAACAAGGATAATTTTAGGAAGCATCTGATAACTTGGTTTCAATTGGAAGATCTTGTGCTGAGTGAAATCAGTAGTAAAAGGAAAAATATTGTGTGAGACCTGTCCTATAAGAACTTAAAAATAGACTTATGTACAGAAGAAAAGACTCTTTGATGGCTAAAAGTGTGGCTACCGAGGGAGAGAGTTGGTCATACATTAGATAGTCAACAAAAATTTGGCTGGGAGAAAGCAGTGACAGTACACAGTAGAAAGCAGATCAACTTAACGGGACTTCACCGTAAACTGAAAGCTCTTCTAATCTCAACCCAATATTGCAAGGATAGAGTAGCAGGGGTGGGGTCTGGGGGCCCTGCACTCAGGGGACGTCGAGGCCAATTGGAGTAACTAGTTTATTGCTAAGAGAGTCTTCTGCCTCTTATGTTGGTGAGTGGCATCTTGGGTCTTAAAAGCTAGCAAGCTGACATCTAAGTTACACCAAATAATCCCAGCTCATCTGGAACAGGTGATCACTGAGAATAACAAATACACAAGAGAAAAGATCTCAGGAGACAGAAGGATATACGTGAATAGAAGACTGTATCAACCTGAGACCTGAAGAGCCAGATGGTGCCTGGCTACCACCACAGACAGCCATGATGGGGCACGCAATGTTGAGTCCCTGTGGCAACATGAGAAAAAGAGGAGTGCAGCTCAAGAACTCTACTAAAAGACCACCACATTTGATGGTCCAATGGCCTGGGGATCCCGTGGGAGCACGGCCTAGACCTGCTGCTGCCTCTGACCAGGAAATACTATGGAGGTTGTTTTAGTAAGCTAGGGCTGCTCAAACAGAAATACCACAGAGTGGATGGCTTTAACAAAGGAAGGTTTATTCTTACACAGTCCAGTAGGCTGCAAGTCCATATTCAGGGGGTCCACTCTAGGGGAAGGCTTTCCTCTTGTTGCCTCCTCTGGAGGCAAGTCCGATATTGCATCAGTCTTTGTCCAGGGAGCATCTTGGCACAGGAACCTCAGGTCTGAAGGACACGCTCTTCTCCCGGTGCTACCTGCTTGATGGTAGGAGGTTCCCAATTCTCTGCTTGCTTCTCTTTCCTTTTACCTCTTGCAGGCTGATTAAGGGTGGGGCAAGACATACTCCAGGGAAACTCCCTTTACAGCAAAGCAGGGAAGTAATCCGATGCAGGAATTTACAGCCCCACCCTAATCCTTTAACATACAGTTTAGGGAAACCACACAATGGAGGACAGTCACAAGATACTGGGAATAGTGTCCCAGCCACACGGCTACACACATTTTTGGGGGGACACAATTCAACCCATGACAGAGGTCAACTCTTCAGACAAAAATGAACTGGACTTGCTGACACAGTGTGACCATATTGCGTGTGTACTTTATGATTCTGTGCATTTATAGGATGCTGTCTTATTGTTCTCTCTCTAGAAGGAAGATGACAGGGTGGAGAAGATGGGGCAGGAGCTTGTTAAGAGGATATAACAAGTGTAAAATGAAAAGGATGAGTGCGCTGTCACTGGGCAAGAACAGTAGAAGGAGCTGCAGACAGGTTGACATGCAAAATCAGTTTGGATTGTATGCTTCCACTTAATCACAATAAAAAAAAATTGAATGGATAGAAGACTCAGAAGGAACCAAGCCAAAATGCTAATACCAAAGAAAATATAGAAGGTGAGAAACAAGCAGCAGAGGACCAGTCACAGCAGCAAAGGACAGGCAACAGCAGAACCAGAACAGTGCAAGTTAGCACTGTAGACTACCCACAGTGTGAGAGATCTGAGTGCCTGTGTGCAGGAGGCTTGCTTCCTTTCAGAGTTGGGTGTCTCCTGACACTTAAATTAGTGGATCTACAGAGCTTTGGGACACTTACCCCAGCAGGGCAGATGTGGGCCTAAGGCCCAGACAAAGAAGCCATAGGAAGCAAAAGCTAAAGAGACAAAGTGCTGAGCTGCTTCAGTCTCAAAACGTATGGCCATGACCTCAGGTGCTTGAAAGAGGGACACCAGGACTTTCTGATTTTGTAAGGGTGGAATTGCCGCTCAGGTAAGCTTAGTTACTGACGCCCAGTGCGGCAGAGTTACTGTCCAAGTGGGCCTGGAAGGCAGAGCTGTAGTACAGGGCCAGGAATTCCAACTCTGAATCCAGAGATTGTGGTTAGCAACTATAGTCTGGGGACCAAGGCTAGTGTGTAAATTGTCTCAGAGAGCAGAGGATTATTTTCAAAGCTTTGAGGGCTACTGCACTGTGTTCTGTGGACTTGCTTCTTGGCTGTTAATGCCTTCTTTCCCTGCAATTTCTCCCATTTGTAATGGAAATGTCTAACTTGTACCTGCTCTGCCACTTTACTTTTGGGAGCACATAGCTTGTATTCTAGGTTTCACATATGTAGAAGAGTTTTTGTATTTTGGACTTGGAATTGATTTAAGACTCCTATCATACGGGATGGACGTGTTTTTGCTATGACTTTTGCTATGATGGGATGAATGTGTTACATGTTTCAAAGATGTGATTTTGGGGGACCCAAAGGGTGGAGTGCCATAGATTTAACTGAGTGTCCTTAAAAATATGTGTAGCAATGTGGCTCAGCCATGATTCCCAATATTTTGTGATTGCCTTCCATTTTGTGATTTTCCTACACTGTATGCTAGAGGATGAGGGCAGAACTGTAAATCCCTTCATAAGATCACCTCCTTGCTCCTCTGTAAAGGGAACTTCCTTGGAGTATGGCTTGCACTGTCCTTTATCCTTTCGTTCTACAAGATGTAAAAGGAAAGGGAAGCAAGCAGACAGTTGGGAACCTCACACCATCAAGAAAGGAACACTGGGAGAAGAGTGTGTCCTTCGGACCTGAGTTTCCTACGCTGAGATATTCCCTGAACAAAGAATGATGCAACACAAGGACTTTCTTTTAGGGCCAAGAAGAAGGAAAGCCTTCCCCTGGAGCAGTCATCCTGAATTTGGACTTGTAGCATGCTGGATTGTGTAAAAATAAACTTTTCTTTGCTAAAGCCATCCACTTTGTGGTATTTCTGTTAGAGAAGCACTAGCTGGCTAAAACAATCAGGATATAAGACAAACATAAATAAATCAGTGAAATTCCTTTACACCAATAAAGACAACATCAAAATGGAAATCACCAAATCAATACCATTTAGAATATCCCCCAAGAAGATTAAAACGTCTAGGAATAACTCTAACTAGAGATTTAAGAGACCTATACAAAGAAAACTGCAAGAACCCACTGCAAGCAATCACAAGAGACTTATAGTAGAGAAGCTTAGCTTGCTTGTGGATAAGAAGGTTTAATATTGTGCAATATATATTTTATCCAAAGCAATCTATATATACAATGCAATCTTAATACAAATTTCAAATGCCATTTTTTAATGAGATGGAGAAACAAATCACCAACTTCATTTGGAAAGGGAAGAAATCCTGGACAAGTAAATCACTACTAAAGAAGAGGAACACAGTGGGAGCGCTCACACTACTTGACCTTAGAGTCTATTGCACTGCATGGTAGTCAAAACAGCATTGTACAAAAACAGACACACGAGAACTCCCCATTAAGCTTTCAACCTCATTCTAGAGAAAATGCTTCATACTTCATTGATGAATATCAGTATGGTCACCATTGAAGTACTCCTCTTGGGAAGCTATGCATCTAGCCTACCCATTAAAGCAGTTTTGGAACTCTTTTTCTGTAATTGCCATCAGAGCTGTCATCATATTTCCCTTGATGCACTGAATGTAATCAAAATGTCTTCCTTTCAATATTTCCTTTATCTTTGGGTAAAGAAAAAAAGTCATTGGGGCCCGATCAGGCAAGTAGTTAGGGTGTTCCAATACAGTTATTTGTGTACTGGCTAAAAACTCCCTCACAGACAACTATACAGTTAAGTTCATGAACTTGCAACCATGCCACCATGTGCAATAGCCACTCCAGAAAGAGTTCCACAATTGTTTTGAATGGTAGACTAGGCACTGGCATCAGCGCATAGCTTCCCAAGGTGACTGTAGTGATATTTAGCAACAAGGTACATAGCACTCAGAAAGATTAAGTTCATGGACTTAATTGTCAGACCTCTAATACCTGTTTTTTTAAATCCTTAGCTTCCTTGCACTACCTATCCCCAGGGAGATTACACATTAACTTACCATCCACTGAAACTGTGAGGAGGGACAGTGATACACCAGACACCACATACAATACAATCTTTGGAGGTGATTTGTTTCAGGTTCCCTCTGGATCAACCAACAGGTGGATGCGCCAGCTGCTGACCCCCTGTCCAGATAACTACCGCTAAGAGACAGCTGAAAGAACTCCAGACAGATCCCTCTGGGCTCTGGACATCCATCTCCAGACTCCCTCTAAGAATTATCTACATTTTTTTTTATGATCACTGAATACCTGAAACATACCTAAATGTTTACCTTTGTTACTCAATGAAAACCTTCCGCCTGACTAAAAAAGTGAGACAGGCTTTGAAAGATGTGATTCCCCCAGTCTACCACATACAATATATGGCAAACCTTTTGATTACTCTCCTTACTCCTGTCTCAGTGCTGGCTTTTTGGCAAGTGGCACAGATCAATGTTTTATGTCAACAAACTGGCACCCAATGTGGGGTAGTGCCAGTTGTGATACGGTGGCCCTGGGTTAGGACTTCACCACTATCCCAGCAAGTGGCTGCAGGAGGTTATATTTACCTCCAGGAGAGTGTCGACCTGTCCGGTGCCTGCCATGGCACCACTGGTCCCTAATTGTGTCTTTTGAGGTAAGTAATCAAGACTACTGCCTGGAAGAAATCTGCCAGGTGTGAGTCTGCAATTCCTCTCTCTATTGTCCTCAGGGCAGGAGTGATAGGGTGGACCTGGGTGAGGTCGGTGTTGGGTCCGTAGCCAAGTCACACCTTCAGTGTTCACTGGAGTAAATAGTGCTCCCGAAGTAAGTGGCTCTTTGGATGGTTCCTGGGGCTAACAGTGCTTCAGATATTTCTGGAGTAGACTTTGGACATCCAACTCCATTAGTGAGACTGCTTGGAAAGACTCCTGGTGGCCCTAGGGTCTTGGTGTGTAAATGTGGCTACTACGTTTGTTGTTTATTTCAGGTGGTCGAGAGAAGGCTGGATGTGTGTTCGGTGGAGTGAATCCATGTCAGTGTATCTTTGTATTTGTGCCATCACAATTGCCCTTGTGAAACTGAAAGGGATTGGCAATTTGTTCTTTACTGTTGTGCTGTCATACTTGCACAAGCCACTCCACTAGGTTCCAGCACACTTCTGAGAATATTTCAATCATTGTAGGAGCACTCAAGAGTTTTTTGGAAGAGTGCTCTAGGGAAGCTGGAGTCCAAAGTTTATACTATGGAGATTACTGAGTTAGATCTCATTAGAAGGGAAGTCCATTTTTAGGTAGATCATGAGCATCACTGCAGCAAACTAGAAAAAGATTACGACCTCTGGTAGTTGAGATGGAAAGTTCCCTGCTGAGTTTCCCATGGGATGCATTATGGCCAGTTGGAAAAGATGTAGTTATGAACCAATGACTAAGAAAAATATGATATTTTTGTGTAACGATAAATGGCCTCAATTTTTATTTGGAGATCAGGGACAATAGTTGACGTTTGAATCTTTAAACTCTAGTACAGTTCCACAACTAGATTTGTACCACAGAATAAAAAAAACAGTCTTCTTGTTTCTATATCAAACTCTGAACTCTTCTAACCGGGTACTCTTCCTGGGGGAGCAAAAATCTAGAGTGCTCTCTGATTCCTCGACCAGCAGCCTCTCCTTGGGGATGGGTCCTGGCTTTTGTGAGGGCTCCGCCCCCCCATCACATTCCCACAGGGGAACTAGAGTAGGGGAGAGAGGCCATGGGAGCAGTAGCCGGTGACTGAAGCACAGTGGGTCCAACAGGGGCTGAGAGGGACTCAGGAGTGGAAAGAGTAGACGTGGTGGACTCCACTGCAAGTGTGGTCCCCCCTCTCCTACCTATCAGGGTGCTGTTTTCAGTGAGGATGCCCCAGTGTCCCAAGGAGGGGAATACCCACTGTCTTAGTCATCTGATACTGCTATAGCAGAAATACCACGAGTGGATGACTTTAAAAGGAGAAATTTTATTTTTCACAGTCCCGTGGGTTTAAAGTAGGAAATTAGGGAAAAGCTCCAGGGGAAGGCTTTCTTTGCTTAATCTGGAGGAAGGTGGTTGTGGTCTTCCCCTGGACTGGAAGCTTCTGAGGCACAGGGACCTCAGGCCTTTCCAAAGGATGCCTTCAGCTTCTGGCACAGCTTCTTGGTGTTATGATGCCCCCAAATCTCTGTGCTAGCTTCTTTCCTTTATAGCTCAAGAGATTGCCTCAAGGCACAAAATAATCTTACACATTGCTTCCTGTCCCACCAACACAACTGCTGCCCTGCCACCCTCATTAACATCATAGAGGCAGGAATTCCAACAAGGAGGGATACTACACAATATCAGGAATCCTGGTCCAGCCAAATTTCTACACATTTTTTTGAGGAACACAAATCAATTCATGACATCCCCTAAGAGAAATTCCAGTGGAAGTGACCCAAATTGTATGGCTGAAATTTTCCTTTCCAAATCTTGCACCAGTTGTCCAACATTGGCAGATATATATACCCTCCTCAATACTTAGCTGCTAACTTCAGAAGAGCTCTTGACAGTGCTTAAAAAAGCTAAGAAAGAGGCTGACAGGTTGCATGATTTAGAACCCACTAATTGGAAACCCTGGCTGGCTTTTCAATTGGAAATCCTGGTGGTGTAATGGTTAAGTGCTACATATGCTAACCAAAAAGGTCAGCAGTTCAAATCCACCAGGTGCTCCTTGGAAACTCTCTGGGTCAGTTCTACTCTGATCCATAGGGTTGCTATGGGTCAAAATTGACTCGATAGCACTGGGTAATGGAAACTGACCTCCGGGACTTTGGGCCATCACTGCTTAGAGACCCAAGCTAAGATCGTAACAGTCATAAAGGAAAGATCAGCCTCCAGCTATACTGAGATTGTGTAATTTTGCATTAAAACACAGGGCTCCAAAACCCAAGAGTTTGCAAAGATAGAGACATCATCCAGGAAGAAAAACAGGACCCCTCCACTTTTCTCAAGAGAATAGCTAAAGCATTCTGTCAGTATAGTGACATAAATCCTGAGGAACCAAATAACTCTAGGCGCCTTAATATGATTTTTATTTCCCAAAGCTGCCCCAATATCTGAAAGAAATTACTGAAGCTGGAAGTGGGAATGCGGATGGCTGTAGCACACCTGTTTGAAATTGTCTTCAAAGTCTTTAATTCAAAAGATTGAGCAACAGAGCAAGAAGACATGCAGAAATGAAACAGAAAGACCCTGCTGGCTGCCTGTCTATCCCTTGTAGTGGTAGGGAAAAGGAAAGGAGGGGCAGAGAGAGGCCTAGTGTGGTGCAGAAAGTAAGATCATCTCTGAGGCCAGACCCATAGCCTATTGTAAAACATATGGGAGTTGGAAAAAAGAATGCCCAGAGACAAAGAAAAACCAACCACCAACTACTACACTACAAGCTAAGTAGGTGGTACCATCCTCCAGAGATAACTCAGAGTGATGGTGCCCTGGGGCTGGAGACCTCACTGTCTATCTCCCACCTCGGGTGACTATAAACGTGGAAGGACACCCCTTCGACTTCATCTTGCACACAGGGGCAGTCTTTTGGTCTTAAACATAGCTGAGGCCCCCTCTGGGCCCAATAGTAGGAATCTCTGGGAAGCTATCCTCCTACTCCTTTCTTCAACGGGTTAATTCTGAAATTGGCAAGGAATTGCTCTGTATATACTAGAATGCCCGGTTCCTTTGTTGGGCTGCGACCCATTGTCAGAACTTGGCACCCAGGTGACTTTCAAAACCTCCAAAATGTTTAGTCCAAATTCTGCACAAAGCTGTCTGGGCAGCACAAGCTGCTTTGTTATGTGAGGAAACAGCGGCATCTAGTGGTGTACCTGTTTATATTCAACTATGGGTAAATCCAGAAGTCTGGGCTTTTGAAACTGTCATTCCCATGTATCTGTCTAGGACTTGCAAAAGATTAACTAGATATTAGAAGAGAGATATTCAATTGTGCCTAACCTGTATACCCTCTTGGTAACTATATCTGGAAAGCGTGCCTGGTTCTTAGTGTTAGATCTGAAAGATGCTTTCTTTTGTATTTCCCATCATCCTAAGACACAACATCCACTTGCTTTTGAGTGGACTGATGCCAAGATGGGACCAAGAGACATCTTACCTGGTAAGTTTTAGTCCAGGGGTTCAAGAACTCCACTACGATTTGGGGTGGGGGAAGATACTGGCCAAAGACTAAGAGCACTGGCAATGAAAAGGGGACTTCTACTTAAGAATGTTGATGACACCTTGATAGCCAGTGAGACTGAAGAGGATTCTGATAAAAATACGATTTCAATTTTAAACCACTGGGCAAAATGTGGATACTGCATGTCTTCAAAGAAAGCCTAAATTTCGCTGCAGCAGGTAAAGTATCTAGGGTTCCAAATCTCCCAGGGACAGTGGGACCTCTTTCCAGAAACGAGAGTACACATCATGAGAGAGGTGGTGCCCTCTTCAAAGAGACAGCTGAGGGGCTTTTTAAAGATGGCCAGATTTTGTCAAATTCGGAGTTCTAGGAAAACCCTTATATGAAGCTTTAAAAGGAGAGGAGAGGGAGCTCTTAGTATGGACAAAGGAATGTTACTGGACCTTTGAAAAAATTAAATAAAAGTTAATGACTGCCCCAGCTTTGGGGTTGCCTAAACTTCAAAAACCCTTTGAACTGTTTGTACATGAGAGACAAGGGATTGCTGTGGGAGTATTTACCCAAACTTTAGGACTGGCCAGATGGCCAGTGGCTGATTTCTCCAAACAGTTGGATGATGTAGCCCATGGATCATTCCCTTGCCTTCAGGTAGTGGCAGTGACCTGTGACCTTCTCCAAGAAGCTGAAAAGATCCCTCTGAGACAACAGATAATGATAAACACCCCCACATGTAATCTTATCTCTTCTAGAACAAAAGAGGGGTTTCTGGCTCACAGCTGGATGAATGGGGTGATACCAGGCCATTTATTGTGAGATGTAGTTTTACAAGCTATCTCCTCATTAAACCAAGCTATGCATGATCAAGCCCCCATGTATGACTGCTTGGAGATAATTGAAATTTATCTAGTCAGTCAGATCTCCTAGACACTTCTCTTAAGGACCCAGATGTGGATGTAGGTATGGCAGTAGCCTTCTACATGACAGACAATAAAATGTGGCATACACTATGGTGTCCCAGATTGAAGTCCTAGAATTGCGGCCCTTGCCTATTAGAATCTCACCACAAAAAGCTGAAGTCACAAAAAGCCCTTGGGTGAGCCTTGTGGTTGGAAGCAGGAAAGCCACCAAATGTATACACAGACAGTAAATATGCTCATTTGGTCTTCCATGGCCATGGTGTCTCATGGAAAGAAAGAGGGCTGTTAACCACAGCTAGCAGAGAAATAAAACATCTGAAATAACTGAAATACAGAGACAGTCACCGACCCCCTCCAGGTGGCAGTAGTGTACTGTCCTGGACACCAAAAAGGACGGTTGTCTGAGGCTGTGGGATATCTGTGGGCAGATACAGAAGCAAAAAGAGCCCCCATGCAAGAGGATAAAATAAGAAAATAACTGGCTTTAATCCTTCATCTAAACCCTATTACCTTCCCACACTAACAACCTACCGCCCACGACTCAGAGAGGATGAAAGAAAGGGGTTTTCATCCGGTGTACCAGTCTGACTGGCTAGCCAGCCCTGAAGGGAAGGTGCTGTTGCCAGAAACCCAAGTATGCAGTCTAGTATGGGCCCTGCATGATGAAACTCATTATGGAAGGGATGTGAGTCTAGAGGGGATTCAACAAATGATTGCAAGGCCGTATCTCCTCAAGACTGTACGAGGAGTCACCAGGAGATGTCACTTGCATGCAAAGAGTAATCTGAAAAATGCACCACACCCAGCAGAGCCAGAAGTCCAACTTCAGGGAACTACTATGGGAGAAGATGGGCACGTTGATTTCATAGTGATCCCTTGGACCCCTGGGAACTTTAAATGCCCGCTGGTTTTTGCGGACTACTACTCAGGATGGGTAGAAGCCTTCCACTGTAGAACATGACAAGCCCAAGAAGTAGCCAAAGTATTGTTGGAGATAATTCCTCAATTTGGCTGGCCCTTTTCAATCCAAAGTGATAGCAGAGGAGCATTTATAGCACAAGTGAATCCAGAAGTGTGCAGGACATTGGGCATTCATTAACTGGAAGCTGCACTCTGCTTAGAGACCAGTCACAGGAAAAATGGAAAAAAATGAACCATACTCCAAAGAAGATCTTGGCAAAACTTTGCCAAGAAACTAATACCCCCTGGATTCAAGTGTTGCCTATTGCCCTGCTTAGGATTTGAGTAGCCCCTCAAAGCAGGCTCACATTGAGCCCCTATGAGTTAACATATGGGAGACCATTCCAGAAATCAACCTTCCCCACGATGGTAATGGCAGAAGTAGAAGAGTGGGTCTATTCTCTAGGAGTTGTTATTAACACTATTAGTCAGTATACTTCTTCCTGCCTATCCTTCCCTTCCGATGTAGCCTTTTACAGGTTCCAACCAGGAGATTGGGTTTTTTGAAAGTCTGGAAGCCACAACATTCAGAAGGCCAGCTAACCCCTAAGTGATAGAGAGTGTTTGAAGTTCTTCTCACTAAACATTTGTCTCTGAAACTAGCGAGAATATCTGCCTGGGTACACCATACAAGAGTAAAAGCAGCCCCACCAGAAGAAACAGAGCAACATGCAGAGGCTGAAGAACCATCTGTTTTAGTCAGCTAGTGCTGTTCTAACAGAAATACCACAAAGTAGGTGGCTTTAACAAAGGAAAGCTTTTTCTTACACAGTCTGGTAGGCTGCAAGTCCAAATTCAGGATGTCTGCTCCAGGGGAAGGCTTTCTTCACTGTCGGCTCTGGAGGAAATCCCTTATTGTGCATCAGTCTTTGATCAGAGAACATCCTGGCACAGGAACCTCAGATCTGAAGGATGTGTTTTTCTCCCAGTGCTGCTTTCTTAGTGGTGTGAGGTTCTCACATCTCTGCTTGCTTCTCTTTCCTTTTCTCTCTTGTAGGATGAAAGGACAAATGGTGGTGCAAGACATACTCCAGGGAAACTCCTTTTACAGTAGAGCACTGAGGTGATCCTGTGAAGGGATTTACAAGCCCACCCTAATCCTTTAACATGCAGCATAGGAAAATCACAAATGGAGGACAACCATAAAATATTGGAAATCAGGTCCAGTCACATGGCTACATGTATTTTTGGAGGAACACAATTCAATCCATGACATCCTTCCCTTTGGCACCCCAAAAATCACATCTTTGAAACTGTAACACATTCATTCCATCCTAGCAAAATCATGTCCATCCCATATGATAGAAGTCTTAAATCAATTCAAAGTCCAAAATTCAAAAATTCCTTAACATCTATGAAACCTAGAAAAAGAGCTATCTGCTTCCAAAGGTACAATGGCAGAATAGGCACCAGTTTGACATTCCATTACAAATGGGAGAAATTGCAGGGAAAGAAGGCACTAACAGGCAACAGGCAAGTCAGCAGAACACGTTAAATTAGCCCTCAAAACTTTGAAACTAATCTTTCACTTTGAGACATTTTACACTATGGCCCTGCCCTCCAGGCTCTAGGTGTTGGCCATACTCTCTGGATTCTCAGTGGAGACTCCTGGCCTTGTGCTACAACTCTGCCTTCTAGGCCCACTTGGACAGAAACTCTGCCCTATCAGCTTCACCCCTTCTTCTGCTTCACCCTAAGCCCACCTGAATGGCAATTCCACCCTTACAAACACAGGAAGCCATGGCTCCACCTTTCAAACCCCCGAGATCATGGCCATACCTTTTGAGACAGAGGCAGCTCAGCTTCTCATGGTTTGTCTCTTCAGCTTTTGCTTTCTATGGCCTCATGGCCACGGCCTCAAACCCAAATCTGCCCAGCAGGGGCAAGTGTAGCTGCCCCAGCAGGGGCAAGCTCTGTAGCTCCACAAATTCAAGTGCCCAGAGGCATCCCACTGTTTTAGGAAGCCCCCTGCACAAAGGCACAAAGGTGCTCAGCTGTCTAGCTCCACAGGTCAGCAGGGCTAGTTCCACAGATTCAAGTGCCCAGAGGCACCCTGCTGTACCAGGAAGCCTCTGTGCACAGGCGCTTAGCTCTTTTGCTCCATGTGTTAGCTTCAACACCCGTCTCTGGTTCTGCTGCTGCCACCAGTCCTCTGCTGCTCATTTCTCATCATCTTTGTCTTCTTCAGTTCCTTCTGAATCTTCTATCCATTTGGTTTCAAAATGGCTCCCACATTTTAGGTGTTTGCTAGAGCAGCACTGTATTCCCTTGGTACCAAATTCTGTTTTAGTCGGCTAGTGCTGCTCTAACAGAAATACCACAAAGTAGGTGGCTTTAACAAAGGAAAGTTTACTCTTACATAGTCCAGTAGGCTACAAGTCCAAATTCAGGATGTCTTATCCAGGGGAAAGCTTTCCCTACTGTGTGCTCTGGAGGAAAGTCCTTGTGTTACATCATTCTTTGATCAGGGAGTATCTTGGTCCAAGAACCTCAGGTCTGAAGGGCACACTCTTCTGGTACTGCTTTCTTGATGGTGTCAGGTTCCCAAATCTCTGCTTGCTTCCCTTTTATATCTTGTAGAATGGAAGGATAAACAATGGTGCAAGCCACACTCCAGGAAAACTCTCTTTGAGGTGGAGCATGGAGGTGATCCTACGACGGGATTTACAGTTCCCACCCTAATCCTTTAACATGCAGCAGAGGAAAATTACAAAATGGAGGATGTCCATAAAACATTGGAAATCATGGCCCAGCCACATGGTATACATATTTTTGGGGGCACACAATTCAATCCATGACACCATCATCCACTTCCACTCTCACTGAGTGCCTGAAGTATGGGTTCACTAAAGTTACAAAGTGATAAATCTTTTCTTCATTCTTCTCCTTCAGAGCTGGAGCCAGCCTGCTCAGGGAGATTAACATCCCTTGATTTTCTAACTCACCCCAGACCAACCACCTTCAATTCTTCAAACCAGTGATACTCTAACTTTACAAATAGCAAGTGTGTTGACTTTCCTGCCTAACCATGGTGGGTCTAATTAAGTGGATTCAAGAGTCCTCTGAAGAGGGGCAAGAGATGGTGTGGGACCTTAATAACCAAAATTTAAAAAATAATCCCATAGGAGACACTATCCAATGGGGAAATAGATATTTCTCTATAATTATTTCTGGCAGTACATCTTCAGATGCAGGAACTTATTATTGTATAAAATATACGAAAGGAACCCCAAGGGACACTAAAATACCCAGGGGGAAGGAGATCCAAATAATTGTTAAAGAAAGAACCTACCATGATGGGTGGAACTGGTATTTTAATAGGCTAGTGGCCGTGTCTCAAGCCTTGGCCATGGGGGTGAAATCTGAGCAACTGCTGGGTATACTACCATCTAGCCTGATCTGGAGCTCTGCTCAGCCATATGGTAGCTCCAGTTTTTGATTATAGCAGAGGTGTAGCTAGTTATACCAAAAGCACCCACTAGAACATGACTAATCCAGTATTCTTTCACTGCACCTTGTTTCTCACTTTAGAACTCTATAATCATACCACCAGATCAAAGTGGGAAGTACAAAATCACCACCCTACGGTAGGCAGCTATCATCCCTTTTGAGATTTTCAACTCTTCCCTTTATATAACTGCTCTTTGTCTGTTCCTCACCGATCTTCCTTAAACAATAGCATCCCACCTAACCCTGAGGAATTTTTTCTCTATGCAGTTCACCTAGCCACATGTTTCTGTGTGGTTGAAAGCCCTACCTCGTGACTACCACTTTAGTCAGAAGCCCACACCATGGAGTTGGGCAACACAGTGCCTAAATTTTAAAGACTTTGTAGGGCAGTGTACCCTTGAATTCCTAGTGTTTTTCAACTCAGGCCCACTCAGACTCCACCTCATTTACCCACAATCATCTCTGGGAAAGACTGCCGGGAGCCATCCCCGGCATCTTTTCAGGATCACGCACGGAGGGAGGGAGAGGCACAGCGGGAAAAGAATTAAGAGAGACAGGAAAGAGTTTTCTGGTTCATGGCAGCACGACCCATAGAGCAAGAGAGAGAGAGCTGTCTGTCTTTATTGTTTTATAGTCAAAGTGACGTGAATTTTACCCTGCCCACTGACCACACAATCTATTGGCTAATTTGAAACCAAAACCTCATGGTCTTGAGGTGATGTAATTTTTACCCTGCCCCCCGACCACATGAGCTATTAGCTAACCGAAACCTTGTGATCCTTTTAATTGTCAAGGCTTTCTAGATAATGGCCCGAGGCAAGTGTGTAATTGACAGTGAAAACAAAGTCATGCTTCGAGCTCAATCAGCCCTACTTATACCTCAAGGTTAAAAGGTACACAAGGAAGGGTCTAAAGTTTATGATCTCTATTTGTTCCTACTTTGCTCTTTATTTTATCTCCTCCTGCGGGGACAGTAAACATCTACCGTCCCCCACCCTATGTCTTTCTTAAGCTGTTCTAAAAAGGATAATTCTTTTCACATGGGTGGGTATGTGCAATTGGGGGAAGTCAGCAGGGCTAGGGGTTCCCGGGTTTAGCATTTGTCCTTGTGCAGGGAGATGAGGGGGTATTTGGGGGGAGAGTTTAATTGGGGTGAAAAAATATACAGCCAGAAATATGTCAGGGGTGAGCAGCAGGGAGAAGTCAGCAGGGATTGGGCCGGCCTCGCTGCTCTCAAGCTGACTGTGTTAGAAATCATTCCTCTGAGCTCTTTTCCCCAGAAATTCCTGTACAGGTTTTCCCGATATTATTTCATAAACCAAGGGGGTAGTAAAGGGCCCCTCTCAGAAGGCATCTCCCCTGATCCTTGTGCCAGGAGAGGAGGGGGTATCTTTTTGAAGAAAATTTGATTAGGAAGCCAAATAGTATGAAGGGCAGTAGGCTAGAAAACATGTCACAGGTGAGATGCTTCAGCCCGTCATTTACAGGGGTTCGTGACTTTGTCTACAAAGCTGATGGTGGACCTCCGCAAAAGACAAGATGCAGAACGTTACAATCCCATTCTTGAATAAAGTGGATTTGGGTGGTGGTTCTTGAGAACAACAGTACCTGGCCTGGGTATGCGCCAAATGGAAATGGGCATAAAAAATTTGTGACATGCCATACACCTCCTAGCCACGTTGACTGAAAAAATAGTAGAAGCACAATAAGCTTTCCTTAACTCATTAGCAGAAGTGATTTTCGACAATTGATTAGTACTGTATTTTCTATTACCAAAGATGGGTGGGATTCGTACCATTATTAAGACTTGTTGCATGTAAGTAAATACTTTAGGGGAGCTGGAAGTTAGTCTACAAGAAATTCATGAAGTTTCAGAATGGACCTCACCCATCCCTGAAGCTATGGGACCATGAGAATTGTTCTCAGGATTGTTTCCAACTTTAGGATTGTGTCTAGTGTCCCTTGTGACCATAATCACAGTAGATTGTGTGGTGTGTCTCTGTGGGCCTTGTCTCTTCAAGATTCTAACAAAAGGTACTACACAGACTTTACAAGCTGGAGAACTTCTTCTATTAAATAATCAAAACACCTCCTAAGGTAGTAATTGCTATCAAATTCACCAAGATGTAATTGCTTTATACTATGAACTACCTCCCCCTTATTGCTAAAAACAACGTCCTGGGTCAGCAGGAAGCAGCTACACAGAGTCAATGACCAATTTCCCGTGACTGTGAAAGCTACATGAAAACGGTGGTTTGAGGTAGGTGGCATGAAGAATTGGATTGAATTTACTCCATTTGTTTCCATGCATACCCTTTTTCTTAAAGACCTAGCTTCCTTGCACTACCTAGTCCCAAGAAGACAACCCACTGAAACTGTGAGGAGGGGAGGTGATGCACCAGACAATGGGTGGAATAAAATCTTTGCAGCTGGTTTGTTTCAGGTTGTCTCTGGATTACTGAACAGGTGGGTGTGCCAGTCACAGACCTGTCCAGATAACCACCCCCAGAGGACAGCTGGAAGAACTCCAGACAGATACCGTCTATCTCTAGACAGACCGCCCTCGGGGCTCTGGACATCCATCTCCAGACACCCTTCCTGAATTACATACATTCTTCCACAATTACTATTCCCCCATACTTAAATGTTTACCCTTGACCACTGAGTAGAACCCCTTAGCCTGACTGAAGAAATGGGATAGGCTTGGAGGACTTGATTCCCCATTTCTTGTATATGGATATACAATAAACTTCTTGATCAATCACCTCACCCCTGTCTCTGTATTGGCTTTTTGGCAGGCAGCACAGATCTGTGTTTTACAGCAACACATTATACGAACTCAAGTTTCTATCTGTATAATTCAGTGACATTGATTACTTTCATTGGATTGTACAACCAGTTTCACCCTCCTTTTCTGAGTTACTCCTTCCTTATTAACATAAACTCACTGCCTTTTAAGATTCTTATATTGAACTATTTTTCATTTTCTAAGCTAGATCCCATGTTTTCATGGTGTATATTCTTTTAATATGCTGATGGATACAGCTTGCTAGTATGTTGTTGACTTTTGCATCTATATTCATAAAATATATCGGTATGCATTTTTCTTGTGATAGCTTTGATTTTTGTATTGAGGTGATGCCGACCTCAGAGAATGAGAAGAAAAGAATTTCCCACCATTCTATTTTTTGGAAGACTTTTTAAGGACTGCTGTTGATGGAGGCCTAACAGAGGTCACTTAGGTTATTAAGCTACATTCTATTTTCTGCCCTAACAAACTGGACTGACAGGTCTGCATTACTCTCCCTGTCTCTTCCTTTCCTTATTTCTGAAGATATAGAGTTAATTGAGACCTCAGAGGGAGGTAAAAATTTTGGATGGTTTACTCTACTGAATTATCCTGTGACAAACTTTAGTTTGCCCCGTGTAATTATCCTTTGACAAACTTTGCTATGATTGATTGTCCTGTGACAAACATTTAGGTCTGCTCTGACTGATTATTATCCTGTGACAACCTTTAAGTCTACTCTGTTTGATTATCCATGACAAACTTTGGACAATCTATTCTGTCTGTTAGATGTAATGAAACCTTATGATGTAATGCAATCGTCTGACTCCTGACTATTGTTCTGTGACAAACCTCCTCCCATTTGAATCCTGGCTATAAAAGCCACTAGAAATGTAACCCAAGCAGGACAATTTATTGGCTGCTGTTCTCCAGACTGCTGCAGATCTGAAAATAAATTATTCCGTGAACCCTACACTGTCTCTGAATATTTTTGGTTACAGAGACAGGTGGACAAACCTGACTTCAATTTGGCAACACTGTTAATTATTTTTTTTTTTAAGGTTTGGTAGAATTCACCGATGAAGCCATCTGGCTCTGAGCTTTGCTTTGTAAGAAGTTTCTTGATTACTGTTTCAATCTCTTTTCTTGTTATAGTTGTTTTCAGATTTTCTATTTCTTCTTGACTCAGTTTTGGTATTTTGTGTGTGTTTTAGTCATCTGGTACTGTTCTAACAGAAACACCACAAGTGGATGGACTTAAGAAGAGAAATTTTATTTTATCCAGAAAGCTAAAAGACAGAATTCAGGGTGTCCACTCCAGGGGAAGGCATTTCATCTTTATTGGCTCCAGAGGAAGGCCCTTGTGTTGCATTAGTCTTTGGTCAGGGAACATCTTGGTGCAGGAACCTCAGGTCATAAGGACTCTTTCTACTCCTGCTGCTGCTTCTTTGATGGTGTGAGGTTCCCAAATCGGCCTGCTAGATTCTATTTTATATCTCAGGAGATTGCCTCAAGACACAAAATAGTCTTACACATTGAGTCGTGCCCCACCAAAACAACTGCTGCCCATCATCCCTCTTTAATACCATACAGACAGAATTCACAACCTGGAGGAACATCACATAATGCTGGGAATCATAGCCTAATTAAATTGGCTACACAGGTTTTGGGGGGAACACAATTCAAACCATGACAATGTATTTTCAGAAATTCATCCAATGCATGTAAGTTATCTAATTTATTGGCATACATTTGTTTATTTTACAGGTAGTCCCCAGGTTACAAACAGATGTGTTTCTGAGTTTCTCCTTAAGTCAAATTTGCAAGTTGACTTGCCAGCCAAAGCCAAGTGCTGTTGAGTCGGAGCTGACTCAAAGTTTCAATTTAGAACAGTTAGGTACAGTTTATATCTAAT
This sequence comes from Heterohyrax brucei, assembly GCA_028571685.1. NCBI lineage: Eukaryota > Metazoa > Chordata > Mammalia > Hyracoidea > Procaviidae > Heterohyrax > Heterohyrax brucei. The sequence continues at coordinate 25,667,942 of CM053156.1, forward strand.
GTCAGTGTCATGGATCAAATTGTGTACCCCCCAAAATATGTGTGCAAAAATTTGGCCAGGCCCTGATTCCCAGTATGATGTTCCTATATGCTGTCAACTCTATCTTTATGATGTTAGTTGAGGGGATAATGGGTGCAGTTGTGTTGGTGGGGCAGGATTCAGTATTGTGCCTTGAGGCAACCCCTTGAGATATAAAGGAAGGAGAAACAAGTAAAGACTTGGGACCTCATACCATCAAAAAACAGTGCCAGGTGTTGGGAATAGAATGGTGTGAAACAGGGGAAGAGATACACTAGTCTGAGAGCCCAGTGAAGTTTATTGAAAGAGAAAGAAAGTGAAATCTGAACTGAAGATGTGGTTCAGTCCATCCAATAGTGGGTAGGTGAAGTTTTTATAGTTTCAAAGTTCCAGTGAAGAAGTGAGGGGTGACTGATGTAAAAAATTATTTACAGTTTTATAGTGGAAAGCTCTGGTAAGGAAATTTATGGTTTTATGGTTATAGGAGCTGGGGCATACCGGGCTGTATTTGGTCATACCTGAGGGGCATACATACCAGGCTGCTTTCAGCTAATGGTGAGGTCTGATCATTGGATAAGAGGACCTCCCACAATTCCAGGGACAGAATTCCCTCAACTCTCCACTTTTGGTTAAAGGACAGAGGAGTGTCATTATTCGTTCTAGCTACTTCCTGCTGGTAAGGCCCATTGATTTGGCACAGGGTATATGGGGAGTTGCGGGCCCCACTGAGTTCCTGGTGCTCTGTACTTGTGTCTTGATAATCAGCAAAGAGGGAAGTCTGTTGGTTGTTTTTAGGGAAGTTTTGGTATAGATCTTGTCTAGTCTCTTGAAGGAACAGAATCTGATTCACTTGTTGGTGGGTAAGATTGTGGACTGACAGCTGAATCAGTTGTGTTACAGTTCTGAATAGGACCAGGCCAAGAGAGGGACCTAAAATGAGTAAGATAGAGGTGTTAAAAATGGAAGAAGCCAGGTGATGGAAGCCTAACAAAGGTCAGTTAGGTTATTAAGCTACATTCTATTTTCTGCCTTAAGAACCAGACTATCAGCTCTATATTCCTCTCCCTGTCTCTGAGAATATAGAGTTGATTAAGATCTCAGAGAGAGGTAAAAATTTTTGGATAGTTTATTCTGCTAGAATATCCTGTGACAAACTTTCTGATTTAATCTGATTATCCTGTGACAAACTGTTGGGTTTACTGTTTGATTATCCTTGACAAACTTTGGGCAGTTCACACTGTTTGTTAGATGTAATGTATTGGGGACCATGGGGAAGCCCCCCAGGCCCAGCATACAGGAAGCTTGGAAAAGCCCGTGCGTCACTGCTTACCAGCATACAGGAAACTTGGAAAGTCCTGTGTGTCATTGTTTAGCACACAGGAAGTTTGGAAGTTTGGAAAGTCCCACGCGTCACTGCCCAGCACCACCGCCCACGCTTGCCCCCAACCAATCACTGAATGCCAAGCACCTCTTACTAGATCTCACCTAACTACAAGACCCTCCCCTCCTCAAAGTATATATTCCGCTGTCGCATTAAAAAATTTTTGAGGCTTGATCAGAATTTTGTCTTGCCTCCATTTCTTCACGTCTCTTGCCCCACCTTCATTTTCGCAGGCTCCCCCTCGTCCCTCCGTTGATTCGCCCTGCGGGTCGGGGCAGTAATGAAACCTTATAACGAAGTCTTGTGACTCCTGACTATTGTTCTGTGACAAGCCCCCTCCTCTTTGAATTCTGGCTATAAAAAACACTAGAAATGTAACCCAAGCTGGACAACTTTTGGATGCTGTCCCCCAGGCTGCTGCAGATCGGCCAACAAATTATTCCTTGAACCCCACACTGTCTGCAAAGTTTTCAGCTGCAGTCAGAGGTGGGACAAACATGGATTCAATTTAGCAACACAGGGAAGCCATTTTTGTGACTATAGCCAGGTATCCCAGTTGCCTCCTTGCCATCTTCACAAATTAACTTCTCTCTCTGGAAGTTTTTTTACTGCATCTCAGAACAGCGTAACATAGAAACAACATTCTTCATCTAGAAAAAGACAAATACCCCTCTTCTCAGCCATCAATAGATTTACAGTACATCTGTTTTGTAGGATGACAGCAGCTAGAGAATCTGTTTGGTCTTGTACTCTTATCAGTCCTTTGGATATGTCTGCCATGGTTTCTTGTAGGTCTTGTAAAAGGAGGTGGAAATAATAGAGTTAAGTGCTTAACTCTCCTATTCTAGTACCAATACCCACTGTGATCCCTAGGGCAGCCAATAGAGGTATAAGGATGGGAATTACTTTTGGTCTGACTGAGGTATAGGTGTAGGTAAGGATTGGTTAGGGGGAGTGATACCAGTGTCTGGGGATAAGTAGTTCAGAGTGCATGTTCCCGCCAGTTTGTGGGTAGGTAGGAATATGCTTGGCCCCTGTAAAAGAAGAAGAGGCCGTGTTCTATGAGACATATGCTGACATGTACAGAGCAAAGCTGGAGGAAATCATACGACCCCTATCTGGTGGATGGTTCATTGCTCCTAATTGAAAAGGTGTTGGAAAGGGTTTCCTTTGACAGGGGGCTTAGTTTGAAAGGTTTTTGGGAACAGAGGAGGGTATTAGTCCAGGGAGAGAAACTTTGGCTTGTGGCAATATGCATTCACTGGAGGATGCACCTCAGGGTGGCCCTGAGAAATGTACTGGTTGAAGAAACATGCCATCTGCTGGGGGTGGGGAGAAATAGTTCACCCTTGAACTTTGGGTACTGTAGAGGGGAGTATTTTGATGGTATTGCTACAGAGTCTGAGATCCAGGTGTCCTGGGTTTAGGCTTTTATCTATTTGTTATATGTAGTGGGAGCTTGTTTTAAGAGAATTAAGCTCAAGACTATTGGTCCTGACATTTGAGTGGGGATGTGGGGGACAGATTTTGTGTTCAACAAAGGTCTTAAGCAGTAATGTGGATTGACTGGCTGAGGTGGTTGGGTAACTTCCTATGAGAGTGTCTGCTCTGTTGAGAAAGGTGGGCCCTTTATCTTTAGACATGTAAAGTGGACAGTGGTCTGGGTCCATGTATGCCTAGGGGCTGTAAGTGCAGTGTAAGTGCTTGGGGAGAGGGACAAACAGATCCAGCAGCTCTGAAACTTAGTGACGAGGTTCAGGAGAGAATAGGTTGGGTCAAGGGTGTTACGTAGGTAGGAGGGATGTGTGTGGAGGCTTTGGTGGAGAAGGAACTGGCTATGAAGAAGTAGATGATTATAACGAGGTAAGGGGACTTATTTTCTAACCACTGGCAGATTTACCAGATGAGAGAGAGTAAAGTTTCAGGAGTTTCTGGTGGATTGTGTGGAAGTAAGTTTATGATTAAACCACAGAATTTCACAGAAATGGTGTGGGAGGTAAGGTAGCAAGCTCATCTTACAGGTTAGGAGTCCCCCTAGGGTCAGAGGGGGCTAGTAGTAGAAGTGTTGGGAATACGTTCATCCAAATTGGACGGATGTAGCGTGAAGGTTGTCTGGAACTTGCTAAGAAGGTGTCTGCCTAATAAGCAGGGGTGGGGGGTGGTGGAGAGTGGGGAGTGGGGGGTATTTGGGGATTACTAGAAAGTTGTGGGAAAAAGTTAGGTGATATAATCAGCAGGTTAAAGGAGGGGTCTGATAGAATTCCATCCACACCAACAATAGAATTGGAGGAAGAGAGAAGCTTCCCTGAAAATTCAAGCAATGCTCAATAAGTGCCCCCCATATCCAGTAGAAAGGAGATTTGCTTGTTGGCAGCCTGAAGGCAAATCCAAGGCTCTGTCAGTGAAATAGTGGGGGCCTTAGAGACTGGGTCTCCTCAGTCCTCAGTGGCCAACCCAAGGAAATCTGGCAGAGTGAATCCTGGCTCAGACACCATTTTTGAAGGGGTGGCCCCAGGCCCAGCAGTCCAAGGGCACTCATCCTTTCAGTGGCCTTGGACACCACAAACTAGGCATGGCTTGGGTAGAGCTTGAGGCTTTGGGCAGGAGCACGCCTAGTGGCCTTCTTCCTCTCGTTTGAAGCAAGGATCTAGAGGATGTAAGGAGCTACGCTGGGGTTTCTTGTAGGTTGCCAGGTGGTCCCCACTTTGTCCTTGGAGGGCTGAGGCCAGCGTTTGATATTTTGCCTGTTTTTCCTGGGAAGCCTCCTCCTCTCAGTTGTTAAAGATCCTAAAGCCTGGTTTTAAAAGTTTCCTTTTGGGAGTCTGTGGACTGTCCTCCAGTTTTTGGAGCTTGTTGTGGATGTCTGTGGCGGTTTGGGAAACAAAGTGGGTATTCAGGTAGTGTTGTCTCACCTCAGAAGTGGGATCTAGATTAGTACATTTGGTTAAAGCTTTCACGAGTTTATTTAGGAAGGTAACAGTCTTTTCATCTGCATTCTGGGTAATTTCTTTCATTTTGTCATAGTTCACTGCTTTGTGTGCTGAGTTTTCCATCCCTTTAGAAGGCAAGTGATAAGATGGGCCAAAGTGGGGAGATCAGCTGAGTTAGATTGGTAGTTTCACTTGGGGTCTATGGAGGGCACTACTGTTGCCCCAGGGTGAGAATGACTAGGGTTTTGGGTGTGAAGTGAATCAGCAAAGGCTATGGCCACAGACCAGATACACACGTTCTCCTCCTGAGCAGTCGTGGAGGAGAGTGTAACATAAAAGTTCTGCCATGTGAAGTTGTGAGACTAAGTTAGTTACTGGAAGTCTTTGCAAAAATGAGAGGTGTCAAGTGAAAAGTACCTTAACCTTTTCCAATTTGAAATAGGTCGGCCAGATCAATGGGAATGTGCACCCAGACAAGGCCCTCAACTCCCTCACCTCTTGGAGGGGTAAAATGGGTTCAGAGCATGGTGTCATAGACCCAGTGTGTGAAGGTAAAAGGGGTTGGTGAAGGAATTGGAGGAGGACTTCAAGCAGGTGGTAGGTTGTGGAACGTGTGAAGGGCAAGGGGAGGTTGATGTAGAAGGAAAAAGCAACACTCCAGCAGAGGAGGGAGGGTCTGCCTAAGTTGAAGGCTCTGCCAAAGTAAGGAGGGAGAGAGGCATGGTCAGGAGGATCAACATCAAGTTCAGGAAGTGGTAGCTTAGAAGGCTGAGGCTTTTTTGTTAAGGAGGGGGATTTGGAAAGCGGTGCAAGGTTGGCTCACAGGGAAAGCATCATGTAGGCTGTCTCCAGATGTTATAACATGGTTCAACATAGAGAGGTGTTACAGCCTTCCTGCCAATCTCTGCCACACCCCACCCATAACTCTAAGTGCTACTGTCCTAAACACGGCTTTTCTGCAGGAGAAACAATTCCCAGACAGGCACACAAAGACTGGATACAAAGGACCTCAGACCACTTGCCATTGGGAGTTATGAAGTTGTCTAAATTATGGAGAAAAATAAAGCCAAAAGCACCATTTTCAGGGCATTGGCTCCTGTTATCCATTTTGTAATGGAGCCAGGCCATATTACAAAAGAAAATCAATTGTTTGGGCCATATTTGGCCCCAGAGCAGTAGAGTGTCTAGATTTTTTAGGAGGCATTCCAATGGAGTGTCCTTAGGGTGCTTAGACTGGCTAGTCCCCATAGCGTAGAGAGTGAGTAGGAGGAAGAGAGAGGGGGAAGATTAGCCCTACCAAGGACAGTCAGGCATCCCTGCATCTCACTTAGGACCGGGTTCTAGTAGGACCAGCTTGCTGCCAAGGCTTCCCCAGAAAGCAAAGATGTGGGGAGGGGTCAAGGAAACAGTATTCCATACCCTAAGAGAAGCCCCAACTCTTTGCTGGGCTTTGTGAAGACAAGAGAGAGAGATGACAAGACTTCCTGGTGAGGGAAGTCTTGTGTTCTTCAACTCACCAGTTTAGATGTCTGTCAGTGTGCTGTTGCTCAGAGTGTCATGGCAAAGGCCTGAGGGAAGGGAGGACCCTGGAGCTGGTGGTCTCATTCACCTGTGTCCTGGTTTTAGCACCCAAAATGTTGGAATGGCATCAAATGGACAAAAACACACCAGTCCAAGAGTCCAGTGAAGTTTATCTGAAGAGAAAAAAGCGGGGTCTGAACCAAGACATGGTTCATCCCATCCAATAGCGGGTAGGGAAAGTTTTCATAGCTTTAAAGTTGTGATGAAGAACTGAGAGGTGAGGGCAGGGCCAAGATGACAGACTAGATACATGTCTCCTCTGCAAACTAAGGCCTGGAATGATAATTGAATGGAGCAGTGTGGACAGGTGGGGAACCCTGGGATCTGGCATAGGATTGTCAGATTGGACTATGCACCAACAATGGTTAACTACCTGTCTCAAAGACGAGTCAGCAGCACAATGAGTCCTACTTCTGTTGACTCACTCTTTGAGAGGACTGCAGGTACTGATGCCTTCTTTGCTATCTGGTAGGCAGGGGCTGGACATGAGCTGGCTAATAGACTGAACTGCAGTGCTTAACTAGATAGCATGCACTGTAGCAGAGATATTGTGTTTGGCATAGCTAGATATTGAGAGCTTAGTTGCTGACCAAGGGCACTGTTGCCCCTCCACCCTTTCTTCTGAGCTGCACCATATATACTGCTGTTTCAAGGCAGGAAGGGCAGCTTGGACAAGACACCATCTTGGTTAGCTGGGAGGTGGAGTGACCCACCCAGAGGCCTTAGCTGGGGCTAATATTCATGCCAAGAAGCAAGTTCTTTCTGGAAATTGCTTCTCCTGCAGAAAAGCTGTGTTTAGGACAGTGGTGCCTAGAGTTATGGGTGGGGTGTGGCAGAGATTGGCAGGAAGGCTGTAATCCCTCTGTATTTTGAACCATGTTATAACATCTGGAGACAGCCTACGTGATGCTTTCCTTGTGAGCCAGGAGGCAGGGCCTGCCACACCTGAGGGCCTGACTGATTTTGGCAGCTGTTGAACATCTCCTCCCTTAGCAGTAAAGTACCTTTTTAAAATAAGACCACCTGGAGAACTAACTGCTGAGCAGCTAAGCAGGATCTCCTCCACCCTTCAACAATCCACATCGTAGTGTTGGCTGATGGACAGTAACTCCATAAGTATGGCACCATCTTTGCCAGCCAGGAGGCAGAGCCTGCCAGCCCAGAGAGTCCACCTGGAACCAGTCGCTAGAGTACAAACAGGTGGCTGGTAACCAACTCCCCCTTTAGAACTATGACTCAGCTCCTGTTGAGGTAACGCCAGAGAAACTGAAAAGCTTCTGGATGATGTGAAGGCAACAATCAATAGCTAACTATTCAAAGAAACAGTCCACATGGCTCCAGAAAACTCCCAAAATAAAGAATAAGAAAACTTCGCAGGTGAAGAAGACTTTCTGAAACTATTCGAGGTCGAGTATAAGAGAATTGCATATAGAGCCCTACTAGAGATTAAACAAAATGCAGCAGAAGAAAATAAAAAGTTAAGCAAACTATTTGATCTGATGGAACATCAATGATCTGAAATTCAGCAGATCAATAAGAAAATTACAGATTTAGACAATTCAATTCAAAGCCACAAGAGAAGAATTGAGGAAATGGAAGCCAGAGTTACTGAGCTTGAGGATGGAGCAGCTGACACCAGCACATATGAGGAGAAATCAGAAAGAAGAAATAGGAAAAATGAAGAAGAATTAAGAAACAGGTGGGACTCTATTAAAAGTAATCATCTATGAATAATTGGAGTTCCTGAACAGGGAAGGATAGATGAAAATACAGACAGTATCATTGCAGAGTTGCTGACAGAAAACTTCCCTGAAACCATGAAAGAAGAGAACATAGATTTTCAAGATATATATCACAAACCACAAAAGTAGACCTCAAAAGAAAGACACCAAGACATATTATAATCAGGCTTAATAAAATGAAACATAAAGAGAGTCTCCTAAAGGCAGTGAGTCTTGAAGTGAAGCTAACTTTCAAAGGGAAGCCCTGTAAGCTTTTGTCTCAATTCTCAGCAGAAATGATGTTGGCAAGAAAGCAGTGGGATGAACATTCAAAGCCTTGAGGGAGGAAAAACCTCCATCCAAGAATTATATATCCTGCAAAATTGTCTCTCAAATATGATGGTGAAATTAAGACATTTGCAGATAAACAGAACCAAAACTACAGGAAATGCTGAAAGAAGCTCTTTTTTAGAAAAACAAAAACATTAAGTGTATACTTAAGGAGGCAGTGCAAGACACAGCACCTAGAATCCCACTCAGTTAGGGAAGTCATAAAGCTCAATCAAAGCTACAATATTAAAAAGGGAACCAGTTTTCATATTAAGAAAATATTTGACATCATCATACTAAACAGAGGGATATATTATGGTAGTTATAACCACTCCAGATGGAGAGGAAATTAAAAAGATATGAAGAAGTTAGTCTGGTTTAAACTTAGAATGATAAGGGAAATCACAGAGGTAGCCAGAAAGTAAAACAACAGTGTGACACATGAAAACAAGAAACATGACAGAGGAGTCTCAACAAACACAAAATCAGCACTGAAAGAGATGAAAAGCCAACCCATAAAGAAGAATGACCTAGAACAGAACATTAATAACAGCATAGAAAACATCAATAGCACAAAACTAAATTCATCAAAATGACAGTGCTAAACACATGCTTATCAATAATTACACTAAATGTAAATGGACTGAATGCTCCAATAAAGAGACAATGAGTGACATCTTGGATCAAAAGATACTATCCAACTGTATGTTGCTTATAAGAAACAGAGCTTAGACTCAGAGATATTAACAAACTGAAAATTAACAGATGCAAAATATATATCAAGCCAAGATTATATGAAGAAGAGCAGACTTTGATGTAAAATCCGCCATTGTGGACAAGGATGGTCACTATTTATTGATCAAAGTTTCAATACATAAGCAGGACATAAAAATGTAAAATATTTATGCATCCAATACCAAAGCATCTAAATACATTTAACAAACACTGACAATATTGAAAAATGAAATAGATTACTTCACAGTAATAATGGGAGTGTTCAGCATGTCACCTTCAGTAATGGACACATCATTCAGAAAAAAGCTCAGTAAAGATATGGAAGATCTTCTTGTAACAATTAACCAACTAGATTTCATTGACATATACAGAACTTTTTACTCATCAACAGATAAGTACAGTTTCTTTTCCAATGCATGTGAAACATTTTCCAGAATAGGCCATGGGTTAAGACATAAAGCAACTCTAAACAAAATTCAAACCATTGAAGTATTGCAAAGCATCTTCTTGGACCAAAATCCATAAAAGTTGAAATCAATAGCAGAAAAAACATAGATGGAAATTGAACAACGCCTTGATCAGAACTCCACGCATTATAAAAGAAATGAAGGACAAAATAAAGAAATTTATGGAAGCAAATGAGACTGAAAACACATCCTACCAGAACCTATGAAATATAGCAAAAGCAGTGCTCAGAAGTCAGTTTATCTCTATAAATACACACATTTGGAAAGAAGAAAGGACCCAAACCAAAGAATTAACCCCACAGCTTTAACAACTAGAAAGAGAGAAACAGAGGAACCCCACAGGCACTGGAAGAAAACAAATGATAAAGATTAGAGCAGAACTAAATGAAGTAAAGAATAGAACAACTGAAAAAAAACTGATAAGACTAAAAGTTGGTTTTGTAAAAGATCAACAAAATTGACAAACTGTTAGCTAAACTTACAAAAGAAAAACAGGAGAGGAAACATATAACCCGAATAAGACTTGAGATGGGAGATGTCACAACAGACCTAAATGAAATTAAAAACATTGTAACAGAATACAAGGAAGACTGTACTCCAATAGATCTAAATACCTAGAGGAAACAGATAAATTTATAGATTCATATTGCCTATCAAAATTATTGCAAGAAGTAAAAGAATGTAATAAACTCATCACAAAGGAAGAGATTCAAAAGGTCATCAAAAAACTACAAACCAAGAAAAGTCCAGGACCGGATGGCTTCACCAGAGAATTCTATCAAACTTTTAGAGAGGAGTTGACTCCAATACTGCTGAGACTATTTCATATGATAGAAAGGGATGGAAACTCCCAAATTTATTTTATGAAGCCAGCCTAACCCTGATACCAAAGCCAGGGAAAGACTCAACAAAAAGGAGAACTACAGACAAATACCACTCATGAACCTAGATGCCAAAATCTTCAACAAAATCCTAGCCAATAGAATTCAACAACATATCAAAAAAAATAATTCATCATGACCAAGTTCGATACATACCAGGAATGCAAGGCTGGTTCAACATCAGAAAAGCAATTACTGTGATCAGTCACATAAATAGCACAGAATATAAGAATCATCTGATTTTCTCAATTGATGCAGAAAAGGCATTTGATAAAGTCCGACACCCATTCATGCTAAAAACTCTCAGTAAAAAAAGGATAGAGGGGAAATTCCTCAGTGCGATAAGGGACATCTATGCTAAGCCAGTGACCTACATCATCTTGAATAGAGAGATACTGAAAGAATCCCCATTGAGAATGGGAACTAGACAAGGATGCCCACTCTCACCACTTTTATTCAACATTGTACTAGAGGTTCTAGTTAGAGCAAGATCTAGACAAGGCAAGTAAATAAAGGGCATCCACATCAGCAAAGAAGAAGTAAAATAACCCTATTTGCAGACGATAAGATCATATACACAGAGAATCCAAAAGAATTCATAAGTAAACTACTAGAACTAATAGAAGAATTCAGCGAAGTATCAGAATACAAGATAAACGTAAGTAAATCAGTAGGATTCCTTTACACCAACAAAGAGATCATCAAAGAAGAAATCACCAAATCAGTATGATTACTCTAGCCCCCAAGAAGATAAAATACCTAAGAATGAATCTAACTAGAGAAATAAGAGATTGATAGAAAGAGAACTACGAGACCTTACTGCAAGAATCTAAGAGACTTACATAAATGGAGAAATCTACGTTGCTCATGGATAGAAAGACTTAACATTGTGAAAATATCTATTTTACCCACAGCGATCTCACCACATATACATTGCAATCTCAATACGGATTCCAGTGTCTTTTCAATGAAATGGAGAAACAAATCACCAACTTTGTTTGGAACAGGAGGAAACCCTGGATAAGCAAAACAGTACTGAAGAAGAGGGAAACAGGGGTAGGAGTCACACTACCCAACTTTAGAACCCATTGTACTGCCACATTGGTCAAATCAGTGTGGTGCTGATACAAAAAGACATACAATGGAACATAGTTGAGACCACAGAGATGCCACCGTCCTCTTATGAACAGCTGATATTCAACAAAGTCCCTAGGATTGTAAACTGGGGTAAAAACAGTCTCTTTAACAAATGGTGCTGGCAAAATTTGATATCCATCTGCAAAAAATCGAAACAAGACCCATATCTCAGACCTTACAGAAAAACTAACTCAAAACGGATCAAAGACCTAAATATCAAACCCAAAACAATAAAGATCATGCAAGAAAAAAATGGAGTCAACAATGGAAGTTTTAATGCACAGCTTAGACAAACTTCAAAATTTGACAACCAAAGCATGATCAACAGAAGAGAAAACGGATAAAGGGGAACTACTAAGAATTAAACACTTTTGCTCACTCAAAGACTATCAAAAGAGTTAAAAGACCACCTACACGTTGGACTGGTGTCTGATCTCCATAAGCTACAAGGCAGTGCAAAATATCAACAAAAAAGTGATGGGCAATGGAGATGGATGGACATTTCACCAAAGAGGACATCCAGGCAGCCAAAAGACACATGAGAAAATACTCAAGATCATTCACTAACAGAGAAATCCAAATCAGAACTACAATGAGATATCGTCTCACTCCAACAAAGTCAGCCATGATACAAAAAATGCATAACAACAAATGCTGGAGAGGCTGTGGAGAGATTGAAACTCTCCTACGCTGCCAGTGGGATAGCAAAATAATACAACCTCTTTGGAAAGTAATCTGGCATTTTCTTAAAAAGCTGGAACTAGATATACCATTTGATCCAGTAATCCCACTTCTCAGAATATATCCTACAGAATCAAAGGCTGTCACATGAACAGATACATGCATATGAATGTCTATTACATCACAGTCCACAGTAGCAAAAAAGTGGAATCAACCCAGATGCCCATCAACAGATGAATGAATAACCAAACTATGGTACATACTCCTGATGGAACACCATGCAATGATAAAGAAAAATGGTAATTTTAGGAAGCATCTCATAACCTGGTTTCAACTGAAAGACGTACTGAATGAAATCAGTCAGTGACAAAAGGACAAATATCATATAAGACCCCTCTTATAAGGACTTAAAAATAGACTTATGTGTAGAAGAAAAGATTCTTTGACTGCTACCAGGGTCAGGAGGGAGGAGAAGGTTGGGCATAGATTACATAGCTGTTAGTGTTACTGGAAAAGCCCATGAGTTTGGCTTCCTGCCACAAAAAGCCAATTCACTGAGACAGAAGCAGTGGGGTGAGATCAAAAGTTCTATTTGCAAAATTGCATTGCAGAAGGACAGGGAGATACTCTCGTCCTCAAAATCTTGCCTGAACTGGTCAGGCAAAGTCTGAGATTTAAACAGAAAGACCACATGCAGATGCAGGGAACAATGTGGGCAATTAGAGGCATGTGGAGGCTGATGGGTGGAGGTCGACAGGGTGGAAGTTGGCTTCACAATTTCTCAGGCCATCATTGGCCATCGAGGAAAACAAAGTGGTGCTAGCTATCTTCTGGGCGGTAACCTAGAAGAATAATGCTCAAACACGAGTTACTTCTACATACTCCCTAGACTCCTGTTTGATTCGTTTATCATTGATTTTATTAGGACAAAAGGAGTCATTCATTGCCTATAGTTAACTGAATCTATAGTGGAGCCTACAGAGGACTCTATCCTAGCATTGCAATGGGAGAGAAGAGGATGGACAGGAGGATACAGGAAATTGTTAGCCAAGCCAAGTGCCGTCGAGTCGGATATAGAAAATAAAGGAGGAGTGTTTTGTCACTGGACAAGGAGAGTAGAAGGAGCTGCAGATAGGTGGGCATGCAAATTTAATTTGGATTGTATACTTTCACTTAATCACAATAAAAACAAAAAGAAGTGAGGGGTGACTAGTGCAAAAAGTTACTTACATTTTTATAGCAGAAATCTCCTGTAAGGAGATTTATAGTTTCATCATTACACCAGATGGGGCACACAAGGCTGTTTTTGGTCATACCTGAGGGACTTGCATACCAGAGTGTTTTCAGCTAATGGCAAGATCTGATGTTTGGATAAGATGATCTCCCTAAATTCCAGGGACAGGATTCCCCTAGTGGTGCTATAATACCACAGTGGATAGATTTTTTTTGTATACTTTTTTTTTTACATGCCCACCTATATGCAGCTTCTACTGCTCTCCCTGTCCAGTGACAGCACACTATTCCTCTCTGCTCCATATATGTCTCATCCTCCCAACAGCTCCTTTCCCCTCCTCTCCACCCACTCTCCTTCCTCCAGCCAGAGGTCAGCAGGATGATATCCTATAGATGTATAGAACCATAAAGTGCATCCAATATATGGTCACTCTGCATCGCCAAGTCCAATCCATTTGTGTCCAAAGAGTGGACCTTCGTTATGACTTATGGGCAAGGGCAGCATCAGGGCAAGGGGCCATGTTCCCAGGGGAACCCTGAAACAGGGGGATCATCAATTGAGGTCTTTTAGTGAAGATCTCAGGGTGTGCCCCTTTTTATTCTTGTGTTGCCAGTGAGACTCAACTTAGTGAGCTCCATCACAGCTATCACTGGTGGTGGCCAGGCACCATCTGGTTCTTCCAATCCCAAGTCGATGTAGACACCCACTCATGTGGGTCTCTCTGCCTTCTGGGTTGTCTTTACCCCACATCATTTTGGTCCTCGGTAAGCATCTGTTCCTGCTGAGTTGGGACCATTTGCTGTGCCCTTGGATGGCAGCTTGGCAGCTTTTAAGACCCCAGATGTCACTCACCAATGTGGGGTGCAGAGAGCCCTCTTAGAAAAATGCTAGTTGTGCCAATTGGCCTCGATTTCACCTAAGAACATGGTCTCCTGTCCCCTGCCCCAGCTACTCTATCCTTGCAATGTTGGGTAAGATAGAAGGAGTATTCAAGTTATGCTGAAGTCCACTTAATATTGTTCTTGTTTCTAATGTGTGCTGTCACCAATTTCACCCAACCAGCCTTCTAGCAACTATCTAATTTAAACTCCCCCCCCCCTTTGCCCTCCCTCCCTCCCCTCCCTTGCAGCTGTCAAAGAGTCTTTTCTTCTATACACAAGTCTGTTTTTGAGGTCTTATCATAGAGGTCTCATACAATATTTGTCCTTTTGTCTCTGACTACTTTCACTCAACATAATGTCTTCCAGTTGAAACCACGTTAGGAGATGTTTCCTGGAATCATAGTTATTTTTTATCATTGTGTAATGCTCCATTGAGTATATATACCATAGTTTACCTATCCATTCTTCTGTTGTTGGGCATCTGGGTTGATTCCATCTTTTTGCTATCATGGACTGTGCTGTGATAAACATTCTTGTGCATGTGTCTGTTGGTGTGAAAGGCCAGCCATAATTTCTTATGAACCACAGTCGAATGCCTTTGTGTAGTAAGTGAAACACAAGTAAATATCTTTCAGGTATTTCCTGTGTCATGGATCAAATTGTGTCACCTCAAAAATATGTGTAGCCATGTGGCTGGACCATGATTTCCTGTATTCTATGACTATCCTCCATTTTGTGATTTTCCTGTGCTGTATTTAAAGGATTAGGGTGGGACTGTAAATCTCTTTATAAGATCACCTCCCTGCTCCACTGCAAAGGGAATTTCCCTGGATTACAGATTGCCCCACCCTTAATTCTTTCATCCTACAAGAGATAAAAAGAAAGGGAAACCAGCAGAGAATTGGGACCCTGCAACCATCAAGCAAGCAGCACTGGGAGAAGAACACATCCTTCAGACCTATGTTCCTGCACCAGGATGCTCCCTGGACAAAGACTGATGCAATACCGGACTTGCCCCCAGAGTGGACAAGGGATAAAACCTTCCCCTGGAGCAGACATCCTGAATTTGGACTTGTAGCCTACGGTACTGTATAAGAATAAACTTCCCTTTGTCAAAGCTATCCACTTCATGGCATTTGTTTCAGAGCAGTACTAACTGACTAAAACACCCTGCTTTCAGCCAAGATCCATCTGACACTCACAGTGATATCCCTGGTTACACGTTCTCTTCTTAATCTGGCTTGAGTTTCTGGCAGTTTCTGGTTAATGTACTATTGAACGATTCTCTTTTGAATGATCTTGAGCAATATTTTACTCACATGTGACATTAATGATATTGTTCGATAATTTCTGCATTCAGTTGGATCACCTTTCTTCAAAATATGCATAAATATGGATCTTTTCCAGTTGGTTGGTCAGGTAGCTGTCTTCCAAATTTCTTGGCATAGATGACTGAGCACTTCCAATGCTGTATCTGCTTGTTGAAATATCTCAGTTGAAAATACATCAGATCCTAGAGCATTGTTTTTCACCAATGCTTTCAGTGCATCTTCAACTTCTTCCTTCAGTACCATCAGTTGATGATCATATGCTGCCTCTTGAAATGATTAAACATAGACCAGTTCTTTCTGGTATAATGACTCAGTGTATTCCTTCCATTTTCTTTTGATACTTCCTGAGTCATTTAATATTTTCCCTGTAGAATTCTTCACTATTGCAGTTTGAGGCTTGAATTTTTTCTTCAGTTCTTTCAGCTTGAGAAATGTGGAGTGTGTTTTTCCATTTCGGTTTTCTGTTTCAAAATCTTTGCACATGTCATTATAATACTTTATTTTGTCTTCTTGAGCCACTCTTTGAATTCTGTTCAGTTCTTTTACCTCATCATTTCTTTCTTACTCTTTAGATACTCGACATTCAGGAACAAATTTTAGAGTCTCTTCTGACAACCAGTTTGGTCTTTCTTTCCTGTCTTTTTAACGACCTCTTGCTTTCTTCATAGATTATGTTGTTGATGTCATACTACAACTTGTCTAGTCTTCAGACACTAGTGTTCCGCACATTAAATCTGTTTTTGAAATGAACTCTAAACTCAAGTTCATACTTTGGCTCTCATGGACTTGTTTTAATTTTCTTTAGCTACAATCTGAATTTGCATATGAGAAGTTGATGGTCTGGGCCACAGCACCTGGTCTTGTTCTGACTGCTGGTACTGAGCTTTTCCACTGTCTCTTTCCACAGATGTAGTTGATTTGATTCCCGTGTACCCATCTGGTGAAGTCAGTGTGTATAGTCACCATTTATGTTGGGGAAAAAAGATATTTACAATGAAGACGTTGTTGGTCTTACAAAATTTTATCATGCGATCTCTGGCATCATTTTTATCAGCAAGGCCGTATTTTCCAACTACTGATCCTTCTTTTTTGTTTCCAACTTTTGAATTCCAACCACCAGTAATTATCAATGCATTCTGATTGGACGTTTGATCAGTTTTGGACTATAGAAACTGGTGTAATCTTGACTCCCTTCATTTCTGGCCTTAGTGGTTGGTGTATGAATTTGACTGACAATTGTACTAACTGGCCTTTCTTGTAGGTGCATAGATACAAGATTGGTCTATCACTGACAACATTGTACTTCAGGACAGCTCTTAAAATGTTCTTTTTGGCAATGAATGCAGCACCATTCCTCTCCAAGTTTTCATTCCCAACATAGTAGACCTTATGATTGTCTGATTCAGAATGGCTAATCTCAGCCCGTTTGAGCTACCTAATGCCTAGAATATCTCTATTTATGCTTTTCATTTTACTTTTAATGATTTCCAGTTTTCCCAGAATCATACTTCTTACATTCTACTTTCTGATAGTTAATGGATGTTACATTTTCAGTCATGCCACCTCAGGAAATGAAAATCTTGAAAGCTTTACTGCATTCACATCATTAGGGTTGACTGTACTTTGAGGAGGCAGCTTTTCCCTGGTTGTCTTTTGAGTGCCTTCCAACTCAGGGACCATATTTTCCAGCACTATATCTGACAGTGTTTTGTTGCTATTCATAATGTTTTCACTGGTTAGACTGCCAGGTCCATCTTCCTAGTCTGTCTTAATTTGTGTCACGGATTGAATTGTGTCCCCTCTGAAATATGTGTAGCTACATGGCTGGACCATGACTCCCAGTATCTTGTGACCCTTTATAAGATCACTTCCCTGCTCCACTGTAAAGGGAGTTTCCCTGGAGTATGGCTTGCACCACTCTTAATCCTTTCAGCCTTCAAGAGATAAAAGGAAAGGGAGACAGGCTGAGAATTGGGAACCTCACACCCTCAAGAAAGCGGCACCGGGAGAAGAGTGCATCCTTGAGATCTGAGATTCCTGCACCTAGATGCTCCCTGGACAAAGACTGATGCAATACCGGACTTCCCTCCAGAGCCAACAAGGGGAAAGCCTTCCCCTGGAGTGGACACCCTGAATATGGACTTGCAGCCTACTGGACTGTGTAAGAATAAACCTTCCTTTGTTAAAGCCATCCACTCTGTGGTATTTCTGTTAGAGCAACCCTAGCTGACTAAAACAATTTGTAAGCTCAGCTAAACTCTGTCCACCATGGGTGACCCTTCTGGTATCTATATAACAACGGTATAGCTTCCAGCATCACATCAACATACAAACCCCTATAGTGTGACAAACTGACAGACATACAGACATATGTATATATACATACATGTACATATATATGAAGACTGCCAATTAAGTTTGCAAACTTATCCTAGAAAAAGCGCCACATATCTCATTGCTGAAGATGCTGAATATGCCTACAGTCACCTTTGAAGTACTCCCCTTGGGAAGCTAAGTGCCGATAGTAGCACCTAGACCATCCTTCAAAGTAATTTTGGAACTTTTTTTCTGAAATGGCCATCAGAGCTGTCATCATATTACCCTTGATGTCCTGAATGTCACCAAAAGTTTGGCAGTTTGACTCTACCTTGCCAAGCCAAGCCAAGTGCCGTCGAGTCTACCTTGGAAACTCTATATTCAATATTTCCTTTTTCTTTGGGTAAAGAAAAAAGTCATGTGAGCCAGATCTCATCAGTAGGAAAGGTGTTCCAATACAGTTATTTTCTTATTGGCTAAAAACTCCCACATAGACAACTATACAATTAAGTTTGCAAACTTGCCACCACATGACTGTGCACAATGGTCATTTCAGAGAAAGTTCCAAAATTGCTTTGAAGGATGGACTAAGCACTGGCATCAGTGCATAGCTTCCTTACGGGAGCCCTTTGAAGGTGACCATAGAGCTATTCAGCAATGAGGTATGTAGCACTTTTTCTAGGATGAGTTCACGAACTTAATTGGCAGTCCTTATATCCATATATACCAAACCTTTTGATATTGAGTCAATTGCTACTCATAGTGACCCTATAGGACAGAGTAGAACTGCCCCACGGAGTTTCTAAGGAGTACCTGGTGGATTCAAACTGCCAAACTTTTGGTTAGCAGCAGTAGTACTTAACCACTATGCCACCAGAGTGTCCATTTATTTATTTACTAAACCTTTATATATGGATCCTGAAAATATTTTCCCCAGAGGTAGAATGTCTTTTCACTTTACTGATGAAGTTCTTAACGAGGAAAATCACTTAATTTTTGTGAGATATCATTTATCTATTTTACTTTTGTTGCTTATACTTTTGTTGTCAAATCTGATAATCCATTTTCAAAAGCCAGGCCCTCCTGTCATATCCCGTATTTAAAAAGGATTAGGGTGGGACTAAAACACCCTTGGAAACCCTGGTGGCATAGTGGTTAAGTGCTATGGCTGTTAGCCAAAAAGTCAGCTGTTCAAATTCACCAGGCACTCCTTGGAAACTCTATGGGGCAGTACTCTGCCCTATAGGGTTGCTATGGGTTGGAACTGACTTCATGACAACAGGTTTGGTTTATGAGTTTGGTAATACCCTTACTAAGATTACCTCTTTGATCCAATGTAAAAGGAATTTCCTTGGTGTGTGGCTTGCACTGCCTTTTATCTACAAGAGGTAAAAGGAAAAGGAAGGAAACAGAGTTTGGGACCTCATGTTGTCAAGAAAGCAGCACCAGAGAAAAGTGTGTCCTTCAAATCTGAGTTTCCTGCAGTGAGATCCTCCCAGACCAAAGGAAAACTGATACAAAAGAATGACCTTCCTCCAGAGCGTGCAGAGAAGGAAAGGTACAGGAGCCGGTGCCCTGAAGGTGAACTTACAGCCTACCAGACTGTGAGAGAATAAACTTCTGTTTGTTAAAGACATCCATTGTGTTGTTCTTGCTATAGCAGTACTAGACGACTAAAATGCTGTGGGTGAGATGGTGTCTCATTGTGGTTTTGATTTGCATTTCTCTGATCGTTGAAAATTGCAAACTTTTCTTCAAGTGTCTATTAGCTGCTTGAATGACTTTGGTGAAGTGTCTATTCATTTCCTTTGTGTATTTTTAATTGGAGTAGTTGTCTTTTTGTTGCAGAGGTGCTGGATTTTTCTGTAGATTTTAGAGATTAGACCTTTGTTGGATTTGTTATAGCTAAAATATATTTTGAAGTTTGTAGGTTCTTTTTTAACTCTTGGTGAAGTTACTGATGAACATAAGTGTATAACTGTTAGAATATCCCAGTTATCTAGCTTATCTTCTGGAGTTTATATGCTTTTATGGTTCATATCCTGCTAATGCTCTGTGCTAGGGCCTCTAGCATTGATCTTATTTTTCCTTCCATAATCTGTATAGTTTTTGATTTTATATTTAGGTCTTTGATCCATTTTTAATTAGTTTTTATTTATGGTATGAGGCATGAATCTATTTCATTTTTTGTGTTTTTTTACCAGCATCATTTATTGAAGTCTTCTTTCTCCAGTGAATGGACTTAGCACTTTTGTTGAAAACCAGTTGATTACAGATTTATTTCTAGACTCTTCGTTCTATTCTCTTGGTCTATATGTCTGTTATAACAGTACCATTCTGTTTTAATTACTTTACAGTATGCTTTGAAATTAGGAAGTGTGTGCCTTTGTTCTTTCTTCTTCTTTTAGATTGCTTTAGCTATTCAGGATCTCTTACCCTTCCTTATAATTTTGGAATTAGCTTTTCTGTAAAGAAAGGTGTTGGAAATTTGATGGGATTGCAATAAATTTATAGATTGATTTGAGTAATTTTGACCTCTTAACTGTATTACCCTTCCATTCCACAAATAGGTCTTTTTTAATTTCCTTTAGTAATTTTTAAATATTTTTCTGTTCACAAGTCTTTTATCTACCTGGTTCAACTTATCCCAAGGTACTTTCTCTTTTAGACATCGTTATACAACCTAATGTTTCTATAATTTCCTTTTCAACTTACTCATTTCTCATGTATAGGTTGATTTTTGTGTTTTGACCTTGTACTCTGCTACTTTGTTGATTTTTTCAGTAATTCTAACAGCTTCTTTAAGATTCTTTGGAGTTTCCTATGTATAGAATCATGTCACCTATAGAAATAGATAGTTTCAGTTCCTTCTTCTCAGTTTGGCTCTCTTCCCCAACCCCCATCCTAATTTCTCTGGCTACAACTCCCAGAACAATGTTGAATAATAGTGGAGAGTGGCCATCCCTGTCTTGTTCCTAATCTTAATGAGAAAGCTTTCAGTCTCTGTTCTTGAGTATAACGAAGGTTTCTCAAAGATGCCATTTTAGCGTAGGCTCACCAAACACCCAAATATGAGATTTTATCATTTTTGAGCCCTG
Source organism: Heterohyrax brucei (assembly GCA_028571685.1). NCBI lineage: Eukaryota > Metazoa > Chordata > Mammalia > Hyracoidea > Procaviidae > Heterohyrax > Heterohyrax brucei. Next base: position 25,688,664 of record CM053156.1, read on the forward strand.
TCTGTGGTAACACTTTGGTAACTCTTCTTCAGAACTTAAAAATCTCCAGTGGATTTTCCTCCTTAAGGGTGGGAAGCAGGTAAATCCATTCATTTGGTAAAGAAAATTTTATGGCGTGCCCAGTATTTCTCAGTAATTATTTCCTTATTGACAGAAGTACACCTAATTTTTCAGGGAACTCTGAAAAAAAAAAAAAGAAATGTATGGGGTCCATGGCTCACAAGAACACTCAGTTGAGGGTACCAAGTGTTGATGGTGGATGGTCTACTAGTCAGGTCCCAGGACTTTACCTCTGGGACACCCTGTATTTAAGCCATTTTTAAAGAAAATCTTCCTCCAATTGCTCTGGGTATTTATTTCCAAACTTTTGCTATTTTTTACAAGGGTTGAAGATAATCTGGAATTTTGCAGTTAAAGATGTTGATTTAACAAACAAGATGCTGCCAATTATATGTCTATATTGGGACATCTTAACCACACTGGGAAAGTCTCTGATATATTCCGGACATACAGTCATCCAATATGTGTATTGGTATGCTGCATATTTCAGAGAGTGTACTAGACATAGGGAAGCCCTGGTGTTGTAGTGGTTAAGTACTACATCTGCTAACCAAAAAGTCAGCAGTCTGAATCTACAGGTGCGTTCTATTTGGTCTCACAGGGTTGCTACGAGCTGTAATTGACTCTATCCAATGGCAGTGGATTTTTGTTTTGTTTTTAACTAGACATGGACACATCCTAGAGAATGAGACAAATGCAGTATTGTGATCAAGGAATTTGGAACTAATACTGTACCTAAAAGAAAGATCAGGAAAGAGCATTTTTATCATGTGGTGCTTCAACTGAAGCCTGAAGGAGGAGAAGGAGTCAGCAACAGAAACCAAAGGAATTTCTGGTCGGAACAGGTAAGATTCTAAGACAGGAAGTATGTTAACGCAGTAGAGCTCCTAACTGGAGGAAACAGGACTGGGATGTCAGGAACAGGGTTGGAGGTAATTAAAGGAGATTAGGTTTGTTAGATGTGCAGATATCAGTTCATTGCTGACCTTACGTGCCCTGGCAAAGAGTTTATATTTTATTTACAGTGTAACATGTAATCTTTGAAAGGTTTTACAGGTACATAAAATACTTTATACATTATTAAAGAGACGCATGGCCCTAATGAAGAGAAGAGATTCAAGTCAGTAAGAATGGAAGCACAGAGAGAAGAGCAAAGGTGGTCCAGGGATGAGAGGGTGACTGCTTAAGCTGATGTGGCAGTAAGACAAAAAGTTAAAAAGACTCAAGATACATGTAAGAGGTGGAAATGGCAGGACTTGTTGGTGACTGGGGTTTAGTATTGATGGGGAGGAGAGAGCAAAAAAATTAGCCCAGGCTTGAGTGAGCGGCATGACCACTACCGATCTGGACACTAGAGGGTGAGTAAATGAAAGTGGTGTGGGGCTGGGGGTGGGAAAATCTACATTCAGAAGGTCTTAGAAAAGCAAGGGTTGTAGGACAGTAGACCTCAACTTTTACGACTTCTAGCCTAAAGGGGTATAAGCTTTCGTTAGTTTGGGTTAAGGGTGTCTCCTTCATTTTGAAGACATTCTTAATTTGAGACAGTATCAAAATGTCTTTGTATCATGAAATAGTGGTAGTAGATTTTTTTTCCTCTGGCTATGTTTCTTGAAAAACAAAACAGTGGCAATTTTTAATTCCCATTTAAGGAGGGAAAAAAAGCACTGATCGAAGGAACCAGAAATCTGCAACCCGTGGCAAGGAAGTGTCTGAGGGCAACCACAAGGCTGTGCCAGAGTTGGCAGAGAAGGTATGGAAACAGCAGCCTTTAAGATTCAGAGAGATGGAGGATATCTGAGCAGAAATAGGGAGGGAAGATGTTTGCACAGGGACATGTACTTACTACACAATAAGGGAGATGGTGATATACTGAAATATCAAATATAAAGATGAAGACAGCAAGTATAGAATTTTCAAAGGTGCTACATAAATAACAATACTTTTAGGCAATTCCAGTGCTTGCCCTGCAAAATCCTGATCTCTGATGTTTGTGTTGACTATAGGAGTTTGGAAAGAATGCCTGTAACGTTTGGTCCTGCATCTTCCCCTTGACTGCAGTGACCACCAGAGGGGAGAATTTGCCTGCTGGTGACTAGCTCTTCTATTTGTAGGTTCTTAATTTCAGCCTCACCTAGAGTGCCTGAATGTTTTGAAGTTGGCATAGCAGTTAAGTGCTATGGCTGCTAATCAAAAGATTAATAGTTTCACTCTACCAGGCATTTCTTGGAAACTCTGTGGGGTAGTTCTGCTCTGTCCTATAGGTTCACTATAGGACTTGACTGCAGTGTTTTTTTTTAAATAAATTTTGGAGTGCACACTTAGGATCTACCATGAAGCAAGGAACTTCTCAGAGTAAACATTCTCTAAGTACTATCTGGACTCTGAAGAGCTCTATCTCTTTGGCCCTTTCCTTCCTACCTGGGCAACTTGGGGGCACTGGGATAGGACTGAACGAAGCAAATGCCAGTAGAAGACAGCAGCTCTTCCTTACCATACCCCCCCCCCAATCCCGGTGCTGGAGCCCGTACTCAACTCTTCAACAGAAATTCCTGAATATCCTCAGGAAGGAGAAACAGGCTTAAAACAGACATTTCCAAAGACATGAACTTCTTGAAGTAGATGACAGTAAGCCTGGGATACTCCCGTGGTTGTAGCTGGTTTCTGTTCTCTATTCTCTCTTGTATTCTTTCTGCTTGGCTTCCTTCTCTCTATTCTTTTTCATTCTCCTATCACCTTTATATATCCTTCTTGTCTCTGGGAGCCTCTTAGAACCAGAGGCATGTATGTTGAAGAATACTGCTTCAGTTCCAGCTATTAATAAGTGACTGACCCATTTGCGATGGGCACAGTTGCCTATCTAAGGTGACGTGACTGAGAAGCAGACTTGAATGACTCTTGGCTTGATGAGCACCACTCAGGCCTGGTGCTTACACTTTATTACAAAAAACTTTCCTTTCTCTGTTAAGCATCACGATCACCATCACCATCATCGCTACTATTGCCACCAGCCACATCTTCCTCATCCCCCTGTCACAGTCACCATCATAATCATCATCATCACCAGCACCATCACCAGTTGCCTTTGCCAGTATTTTCACCATCACCACTGTTACTATCACCACCACTGCCTGGTATCAACAGCTACTGTGAGTTAGACACTATTGGCCTTATTTGAACACTTGACCAGCCTATTTCCATACATCTTTAAGTAAAGGGAAGGTAGACACTAGGTTTAAACTGAGATATGAAAATGTAAGGAAGTATTTACTATTTTTAGAACTGTCTTGAAATAAAGGAAATGAAAATGCCACTTTATTTCTTCTTGTTGTTATTAGGTACAATTGAATTATTTTGGACTCATGGAGACCCCGTATACAACAAAGTAAAACACTGTCCGGTCTGCACCATCCTCAAAATCATTGCTATGTTTGAGCCTGTTATTGCAACCACTGTGTCTATCCATCGTGCTGAGGTTCTTCCTCTTCCCCTTCGCTGACCCTCTTATTTATCAAGCATGTTATCTTTCTCTGGGGACTGACCTCATCTGATAACATGTCCAAAGCACTTGAGATGAAGCTTTACCAATGTCACTTCTAAGGAATATTCTGGTTGTACTTTCATCAGGACTGATTTTCTTGTTTTTCTAGAAGTCCATGGTGTGTGTTCAATATTCTTCACCAACACAGTAATTCAAAGGCATCCATTTTTCTTCGGTCTTCCTTATTTGCTGTCCAGCTTTCTCATACATACGATGTGACTGAAATACTATGGCTTGGGTCAGGTGAGCCTTACTTCTGAAAGTGATATCCTTGCTTCTCAACACTTCAAAGAGATCTTTCCTAGCAGATTTATCAACTCCATATGTCATTTGATTTCTTGACTGCTTCTTCCACTGATGATGATTGTGGATCAACATAACTGACAGCTTCAATCTTTTTCCACTTACCCTAACCTTGCTCCCTGATTGATTTGTGAAGACTTTTGTTTTCTTTAGGTTGAGGTATAACCCATACTGAAGGCTGTAGTCTTTGGGTTTCATCAGTAAGTGCTTCAAGTCCTCTTTGCTTTGAGCAAGCACGATAATGTAATCAGCACATCACATGTTACTAATGTGTCTTCCTCCAATCCTGATGACATGTTATTCTTCATACAGTATAACTTCTCCAATTACTTGCCCACAGTACAGATTGAATAAGTAAGATGAAAGGATACAAGCCTGACACACAACTTTCCTGACTTTAAACTATGCATTATCCCCTTGTTCTGTTAGAACAGTTTCCTTCTTGTCTATGTACAAGTTTTACATGAGGACAATTAAGTGTTCTGGAATTTACATTACTTGCAATATTATCCGTAATTTATTATCTCCGCAGTCAAACACCTTTATATAATCACTAAAAAACAGAGAAACATCTTTCTGGTTTCCTTTTCTCTCAGCCAAGACCTATCTGACATCAGCAAGATGTTCCTCATTCCGTGTCCTCTTTCTAATCCGGCTTGAATTTCTGGCAGTTCCCTCTCAGTGTACTGCTGCAACAATTTTTGAGTGATTTGGAGCAAAATTTTATTCATGTGTTAAATTTATGATACTGGCTGATAATTTTTGACAACTGTTGGATTGCTTTTCTTTGGAATGGATGCAGATGTGAAGTGCTTTTTGGTTATTGGCCAGGTAGTTGTATTTCCAATTTTTTGGCATAGATGAGTGAGTGCTTCTAAGGTCACAGTGGTTTGCTGAAACATCTCTATTGGTATTTGGCGATTCCTGGAGCCTTGGTTTTTGCCAGTGTCTTCAGGGAAGTTTTGTTATGTGCTGTTAAACCAGCTCTAATTTACTGGGACCCTTCATATAAAAGAACAAAACATTGCCTCTTAGTGTACCATCCTTACAATCTTTGCTACATTTTAGCACACTGTTGAAGCTACTGTGTCGATCCATCTCATTAACAATCTCTTTATTTAGTGACCTCCCATTTTACCAAATGTGATGTCTTTATCCAGCTCCTGATCCCTCCTGATGATACGTACTCTGTAAGCAAGATGAATGAATCTTGACTTCCTTCTTCTAAGGAGCGTTCTTATACTGTCTTCAAGACAGTTTTGTTGGTACTTCTGGCAGTCCGTGATATGTGTATTCAGTGTTCTGCACTGTCGTGAATTGAATTGCGTTGTTCTCCACCCCCTGAAAAAAAATGTGTAGCAATATAGCTAGGTCATAATTTCTGGCATTACGTGATTTTCTTATGAACTATAAACCCTACTCCTGTGATGTTAGTGAGGGAGAATGGGTGGTAGTTGTGTAGATGGGTCTGGACTCAGTGTGTATTATACCTTGAAGTAATTTTTTGGGATATGAAGGAAAGGGAAACAAGCAGAGAGCTGGGGACTTCATACTGCCAAAAGGACAATGCCAGGACTACAGCGTGTACTTTGGACTTGGAATCCCTATGCCTCAGAACGTGCCAGTACAGGGGAAGATTAATGCCAAGGACCTTCCTCCTGAGCCAACTGAGATAGCCTTTCCCTGGAGCTGATGTCTTGAATTTGGACTTGTAGCCTACTGGACTGTGACTGAATAAAAGTTCTTTTTGTCAAAGCCGTCAACTCATGATATTTCTGTTAGAGCAGTACCAGATGACTAACACAGTCACCAACACCAAAATTTCATTGTGTCAGTTTTTCAGTCTTCTTTTTTTAAGTCACGAATCCTTTAGACATTTGAAAAATTTGACGGTGGCTTACAATTTAAGCTGTTTTTGAGCTCCAGCTCAGTGACTGTTTCCTGTAAAATTTCATGGTTGTTGTCCCTTATTTGGAACATTATCCTGATTCACATTTGTGTGCTTTGGTCCAGGCTACCCTTTCTTGGAATTCTCCTGTTTCTCATTGATCCCATTCCCTCATCCTTTCTGACTCAATGCACAGCACATTCTCAGAAAGGTGGCTGTCTCCTTTGGGTTCTCCTTAAGCAGAGCCTGAGACGAGGACACAATTGCAAATGGTTTATCTGAGAGGCAGTTCCAGGAAATACTGCTGGCAGAGCAGGAAAATAGGCAGCCAATACAGGGACTGTTAATAATAAGTCTATTGTGATGGAAAAATGGGGTTCCATCCTGTGAGATCATGTAGAACATGCCAGCTGGAGTCAGTTGCTGGTAGAGGGATATTGCCAGAGGCATTCATGCTCTAGCATTCCAGCATACCACATACATAAGTACACCAGTGTGGATGCTGGTCACTGGAAGGTTGGCTGCTGACACAAAGTAGTAAGGACCCAGGGGGTGTGGCCAGGGTACCACAGCTTCCACGATGCCTGCCCTCCTTCTCTAGCCTTCTGTGGGATTTGATATACCTTCTTTGTGTCTTCTGGAGCCCCATGATTTTTCCAGTTCCTTTTGTCTGTTGTTTTAGTCAGCAAGTGCTGCTCTAACAGAAATGCCATGAAGTGGATGGCTTTAAAAAAAGGAGCATTTTTTCTTACACAGTTCCATAGGCTACAAGTCCAAATTCAGGATGTCTGCTCCAGAGGAAGGCTTTCCCCCTCGTTGGCTCTGGAGGAAACTCGTGTTTCATCAGTCCTTGTCCAGGGAGCATCTTGGCACAGGACCCTCAGGTCTGAAGGACGTGCTCTTCTCGTGGTGCTGTTTGCTTGATGGTGTGAGGTTCCCAGTTCTCTGCTTGCTTCCCTTTCCTTTTTCTCTTGTAGGATGAAAGGATTAAGAGCGTTGCAAGCCACACTCCAGGGAAACTCCTTTTACAGTGGAGCAGGAAGGTGATCTTCTAAAGGGATTTACAGTCCCACCTTAATGCTGTAACACACAGCATAGGAAAATCACAAAATGGAGGACAATCATAAAATATTGGGAATCATGGCCCAGCCACATGGCTAGACATATTTTTGGGGGGACACACTTCAATACATGACATCTGTTTAGCACTTCACCTGCCAAACTAGAATGAAAACTCACCAAGACTTCTATGTTTCTTCAGCCCTGATCAGTATCCAGCACAGACCACATGAAGAATGTGAATTTCAGGTTCATTTAATGAAAAGCCTGAAGTTTCTCATAACTCTTTATTCAGAAATTTTGATTTGTGGAGGATAATGATGAATAATTAAAGAAGAAAAATATTTTGTAGAAACTGCAGGAACAAGAAGCAAATTACTTCATGCAATTCATAAAATCACCTCCAAAATTTAATCAATAAAAAGGAAAATGGGAAATAAAAGGAATTCAGCAGCAGGAAGACCCAGATGTAAAATAAGGTAAAAATGAAATGAATCGCAAGTGGCATGAAGCTCATTTTCTTTTGACTAATCAGTGGGTTGGCTAGGCAATATAACCAGAAGAAAAGTGCTAGCATCCTAGGATGGTCACAAGTGGTATCCGATAAAAGATAATCACCTGGTATCCAGGAATAGGCAATGTTTCACTCTGTTATACCTAAAGTTATCATGAGTCACAGTTGACTTGATGACACAAACAAAAGCAACAATGTCATATCTTGGTGACCACATATATCTGTCAGTTTGTTGTACTGTGGTGGCTTATGTGTTACTGTGATGCTGGAAGCTATGCCAACAGTATTTCAAATATGAACAGGGTCACCAGGTGGACAGAGCTTCCAGACAAAGACAGACTAGGTAGACAGGTGGACAGGTGGACAGGTGGACAGAGCTTCCAGACAAAGACAGAATAGAAAAAAAGGCCTGGTGATCAGTTTCTAAAAGTTAAGCACTGAAAGCCGTATAGATCATAGTTACATATTGTTCAATATAGTTCTGTAAGATGAGCCCCCCTAGTTTGAAAGTCACTTAAAATACACAATAATGGTGACAATGACCTCAACCATGATGATGATTGTGAAGATGGTGCAGGAGTAGGCAACATTTCATTATGCTGCACACAGTGTCGTAAGGAGTTGGAGCTGCCTTTAACAGCAATAACATCTTGGTGAATCTGGTGGCTGAAGTGGATGAAAAGTGTAAGTAATTGTATAGTCAGTCACAGGGTAATACTTGTATACCCCGAAGACTGGGTAAAATGATTTTCCGTTTTCTCCAAGGACTTGCAGAGCCCTGTATAGGCTAACATATGTACACCTACAAGGAAGATCAGTTAGTATGACTATTATTTAAGTTTATCCACTAACTGCTATGGCAAATGGTGAAGAAACTGAAGATTTTTACCTGCTTTAGCAGTCTGAAATTGACTGAACGTGCAATCAGGATGCATTAATAATTATTGGTAATTGGAATGCAATGACTGATGAAAAGCTGGAAACAATGAAGAAGGATTGGTAGCTGAAAATATGGACTTAGTGATAAAAACAATGCTGAGGTGTCATGACAGAATTTTGCAAGACCAATTAATTCTTTATTACAAATACCTTTTTTCACCAACTTAAACAGTGGCTGTACATATGGGCCTTATCAGATGGAATATACAGGAATCTGTGGAAAGAGATGATGGAAAAGCTAAGTAGCTTCAATCAGAATAAGGTCATGCACTGCTTGTGGCACAGACCACCAATTGCTGATATGCAAGTTCAAATTGAAACTGAAGAAAATTTTAAAAGGTCCAAGACAGCCAAGGCATGACCTTGAGTATATCCCACTTTAGTTTAGAGACCATCTCAAGAACAGATCTGGTGAATTGAATACCAAAGTTCGGACAAGTTATGAAATGACCACCAAAGCCATCAAAAATGAAGAATGCAAGAGGTCATTAAAAAGACAGGAAAGAATGAAAAGACCAAACTGGATGTCAGAAGAGACTCTGAAACTTGCTCTTGAATAACGAATAAGTAAAGCCAAAGGAAGACACAATGAAATAAAAGTACTGAACAAAAGATTTCAAAAAGTGCCTTAAGAAATCAAAGTATTGTACTGACGTATCAAAGAGCTGGAGATACAAAACCAAAAGGAAGAACATTCTCTGCATTTCTCAGATTGAAAGAACTGAAGCAGAAATTCAAGGCTTGAGTTGCAATAGTGAGGGATTCTATAGTGAAAATATTCAACAATGCAGAAAACATCAAAAGAAGATGGAAGGAATACACAGAGTTATCATACCAGCAATAATTGGTCAACATTCAAGCATTTCAAGAGGTAGCATCTGACCAGAGACTGACAGTACTGAAGGAGGAAGTCAAAGCTGCATTGAAGACACGGGTGAAAAACAAGGCTCTAGGAATTGATGGAATATCAATTGAGATGTTTCAATAAGTGGATACAGTGCTGGAAATGCTCACTTGTCTATACACCAAGAAATTTGGAGGACAGCTACCCAGCCCACTACCAGAAAGAAATCCATATTTATGCCTATTCCCAAGAAAGATGATCCAACCAAATGTGAAATTATCCACAACATCATTAATATCACACACAAGTACATTTTACTAAACATCATTCAAAAGTGGCTGTAGTAGTACATTGACAGGGAACTGCCAGAAATTCAGGCTGGATTCAGAAAAGGACGTGGAACAGATATCACTGCTGGTGTCAAACGGATCTTCACTGAAATAGAGAATACCAGAAAGATGTTTAATTGTGTTTTATTGATTATGCAAAAGCATTCAACTGCATAGACTATAACAAGTTGTGGATAACATTGTGGAGAATGAGAATTTCAGAACACGTGATTGTGCTCATGAGGAGTCTGTACCCAGATGAAGAGGCAGTCATGCAAACAGAGCAAGTAGACACTGAATGATTTAAAGTCAGGAAAGGTGTGCGCCAGGGTTGTATTCTTTCATCATACCTATTCAGTCTGTATACTGACAACCTTGTTTCCTGAAAGTGAAAAGGATTTGGAATACATACTGATAAAGACCTAAGATGATAGCCTTCAGTATGGATTATACATCAACATCAAGAAAACAAAAATCTGCACAATTGGACCAATAAGCAACCCTATGATAAATGGAGAATAGATTGAGGTTGTCAAGGATTTTGTTTTACTTGGATCCACAATCAACACCGTGGAAGCAGCAGTCAAGAAATTAAAAGCTGCATTACATTGGAAAATCTGCTCCAAAAGACCTCTTTAAAGTGTTGAAAAGTAAAGATGTCACATTAAAGACTCAAGCATTACATCAATTGTGGGCAGGACTGGGTAGCATTTCCTTCTGTTGTACATATGGTCTTCTGTGAGTCAGAACCAACTTGACAGCACCTAGCAAGAATTATTTCATCGTACTCCAGGCACATGGCTTTGGGATTCCTGTGTCAAAGGTTTCCAGGGGAAGGAAGAGATGAGCAGAGATAAAGTACACTCTGGCTTCTGCCTTTGCTTGCCTCATAGTCCTGTACAACCTGCAAAGGAACAGCTGTCCATATGGCTTGTTTAAGAGGGTGTTTGCTGTGTTCTGTGAATATTTCTCTTTGTTTTCATCAGTGTGAGATATGATTGTACTTCTCATTTCTCTTTGGTCAGTAAGATAGAAGACGTGATGCATGTTCCTTTTAGTGGCACATATATGAGCCCTTGCTCACTGCCTTGGGGTCTGGTGTCACCCTGAGCAATGTCCATCAGCCTGGGGCTCAGAATGAGCACTCCATATAGTGGAGTGACTCTTGCACGGTGAATCTGAGGAGCAAACAGGAGACAATCCTATTGCGTTAAGTCACGGTGGGGTTTGTTTGTCACCAAAGCGTAACCCAAGTCACTGATTCAGCCATTTTCAGATGAGGAAAATGAGACTCAGAAAGAACAACAATCTCTCCCCAGCCTGTGTATTGATTAAGAGCTGTGTTTGCCTAAGATGTCTGTGTCTTCAGTATTTTACGATCAAATACAGATATGTTTAAGACAGATGCTTTTGATTATTAATTGAGACTAGGAGAAGGAGAGAGGAAAAAAAGATGAAGTTAGAAAGACAAATATAGAGGGAAAAATGGATTTGGAATCAAAGGACCCTATACGATCTTTTTTAAAACCTCTTTCTCAAAAACATTTTCTCTTTTAAAAATACTCTTTAAGAAAAAGGAAAGATGGTTTTTGATTAATTTTGTAAGGACATCTTGTACTAATTTATATCATGATATGATTTGTTAGATAAACTCAGGTCTAGAATAAAAAGTATCTCCAGAGCATGAGTGTATTATCACATTTGGATGAAATTGTCATGAAATACCTGCTAGGTGTCTCTTTCCAAAAGATTGTTTGGGCTACAAATGCAAATAAGATTTCTTATGACCTTTTGAAATGCCAGCTGTTTCCCTGCAGTAGTTGTAATGGCCATATTCAGCTGGTTTAGAGTTTCTGAAAACTTAAAGTAACTTATAACATATGAAAAAACAATTTCTGCTTCATGATGGTGAGTAAAGAAGAACTGTGCTAGTAGCCAAGAGAGACAAAGGCCTAATAACAGGGAGTTCTTAGAAAGTACACACATCAACTTTGCTCCACTGACAACTTAGAAACCTTCTGTATCCATTCACCAAGCCATTAGGTGCTTCCAGAAGAGAACTTAAGTTCAACTCTGAGGCTTGCCACACATACCAACAATAATATTTATGCAAACCCCTGTAACATGTTTCTTACACAAAATCTGCCATGAGAAAAAAGGAAATACCTCCCTCGACCTACCTGGACCCCCTATCTATAGTGTGACATTGGTGAACAAACCAAACCCAGTGCCATCGAGTCAATGCCGACTCATAGCAACCCTATAAGACAGAGTACAACTCCTCCACAGAGTTTCCAAGGAGCTCCTGGTGGACTTGAACCAACAATCTTTTGGTTAGCAGCTGTAGTAAATACCCACTATGCTGCCAGGGTTTCCCAGTGGTGAGCAGTAAGTTAGAAGTATCTTCTTACTGAGGGAATGGTGGGACCCTTGATATGAACAGGGCAGTCAAGATCTTTGGGTTTCAGAGTCCAGGTCTACTTCATATCCCTACTTTAAGAGTTGTGAAATGATTTCTACAGGGTGACTCTGAAGCATAAACTGCAGATAAGAATTTCTAGTTTGCCCATGTTATGGCATATATCCCAATTACCATAATTCTGAGAGAATCAGGATACCAGTTCCCTGAGGAGTCTTTTCCCACTGCTGTCTGCAGACTGTGCTTTCCACGTTGTGAAATAAAATTCCATGGTGGTGAGCACTATGCCTCAAGCTTTGAAGTTCAGTGAGTACAGGAAGACCCCATGCCCATCCGTTAATGCTAGGGTTTGCAGCAGTGTTCTTGGGTACTGGGTCTGTTTTGCATTCAGAGAAGTCATTCAAAGGCAAAGGACATTCTGAGTTTCTCAGGTATGCAAATAATGGACAATGAATGGAGGATCCTGAAATCCTGTTTCCTCAGGTAGCAGTTGTATTTGCAATTGAAACTCATAGACCTCACCACCTCACAGCCAGAAGCAGGCCAAGCAGGCTGGGTTGAAACATGGTGATTGCTTTATAAACATTTGCTTTATAAATGACTCCTTGTCTTATTCTCCTGATATTGTAAACTTCTGAAACCCAAAAGCATGGCCCAAACCCCTTCGTGTCTTATATATCCTCATCCCCCTGTCCACTTGTTCCAGTGTTCACAATACAGTCTCTCCAGTGTGTCTATAAATATTTTGTATTTCTGCATAGGGTTCGTGGAAGCCATGCCCTCACTAGTACAGAGCTCCAGCTCTTGGTGCTCTGCGTACCGCCCACGCTTTCAACTGATGCTTCCTACATTATTACTCTCCAACAGGTTCCTTGCAAGTCCCTGAGTGTGCTGTACCCTCTCCAGCCTCCCTTCTTGTCCTTGAGTCTGGAATATTGTCTTGGTTATCTAGGGCTGGTATAACAGAAACACCACTAGTAGATGGCTTTAACTGAAATTCATTTTCTTGGGTTTTAGGAGACTAGATGTTTAAATTCATGGTGCCAACTCTAGGAAAAGGCTTTATCTCTCTCCAGCCCTTGAGGAATGTCCTTTTCTCTTCTGAACTTCTGCTCTTGCATGATTTTTTCATGCAGCTTGGTGTGCCTCTTCTTCCATCTTTGCTGTGCTCACTTGTTCATCATATTTTTATGCAAATAGATTATGCTTTCTGTACTTGTCAACTGCGCTCTGTTACTATAAACAATTACCATAGCATACTTATGAAAGTATCTTATGAGAAGAGGCAAACACACACAGCATATGTGTGTTATTTGCATAAAAACATGATTAATCTCTTTTATATGTCATAAGAAGTGGATTCACCCCATACTAATTCTGCCTAATTAATGTAACAGGTGTAATTCATTCCCAAATGGAATTATAAGTACAGGCATAGAGGCTGAGATTATAACACATATTTTGGGGGACACAATTCAATCCATGACATTCTACTCCTTGACCCTCCAAATTCATGTCCTTGCCTTATGCAAAACACATTCACTCCATCACATCATCACAAAAGTTGTAAATCAACTCCAAGTCCAAAATCACATCTTGTGAAGCGTCTAAATCAAATACGGGCAAAACAGTAGGTGTATACCATCCTGGGGCAAGATCCTCTTTTCATCTGTCAACCTGTGAAATCTAGATTATAAATTATCTGCTTCCAAAGTACAATAGTAAAACAGGTACAAGGTAGATGCTTCCACTACAAATGGAGAAATTGGAGGGGAAGAAGAGATAACAGGCACTAACCAACTAAAAACAAAGCAGAACAATTTACATTAGCTCTCAGGTCCTGAAATACTCCTCCATTCTCTGAGGCCATCATGGCAATGGTTTCATCCTTCGATCACGCTCTCTGGACACTGGGTGGAGGCCCCTTGGCCCTGGCTTTTGTTCCAGCTTCCAGGCTTACTGGGGTCGTAACTCTGCTCTCTTTGTTTTGGACTACCCCACTTTCCTATTCTATCTGAGTGATGATGCCCAAAACTTGGCCCTTGCAAATCCTCTTCTCCTTCTTGGGCATGGTAGCCTTGTTCCCTTAGCTTTGGGATGTGGCACCATACCATGTTCACACCTTAGTGGTAGCCCTGCACTCTGGAACTGAGTTGACAAAGATTTGACTCTTTGAAACCTAGGAGGCTGTGACCCCTTAGAGAACCAGGAGACTATGGCCCCACCCTTTGAAACCAAAAAAGGCCCTGCTTCCTGTGCTCCCCCTAACAATTCTGTTGATCTTTGAGCTGATGCTAGAATGATTTTTTCTTTCCTTGGAGGATGACAGATGCAGTTCCTTTGGCCTGTTTGCTGCCTGTAGAATTCCAAGAAATAAATATTCTGAGGAATGTCTTTCTTTCTCTGTCCTCTTCAGTCTAAGCTGATGAGTTTTCTGCTTTGTTAGCTAGTTGGGTCCATCAGTCACAGGCTTAATTTCTCTAACAAAAGTTTGTGTAGCCATGTCCTTGGCAGACATTCTACAACACATGTTCTTAGTTTGTACAACATGAATTTCCAAATCTTTGTTTTATTTTCATTTTGCACAGTTAATTTTTAAATCCATCTCTTTCCTCTCACATTTTACTGTAATTGGCGAGGAGAAACTGTGTGGCCCCTTTTAGACCTTGCTTAGAAATCTCCTTAGCCAGATGTCTATGTTCATCACTTTTAAGTTCTACCTTCCACCAATTAAACACAATTCAGACAGGTACTTTGCTACTGCGTAAAAAACATCACACTTCCTCCATTGTCCTGTTTATCATTGTCTTTTGAAGTATCACTAGAAGCATATGTAATGTCCACATTTGTAGCAGTATTGATTGTTTATTCTAAATATGTTCTCTAAGGTAATAGAGACTTTCTTTATAGCTCTCCTCACTTCCTTCTGAGCCCTCAGCATAGTTGCCTCTGCATCAGTATTTCCACCAAGAGTCTCCTCAAGGCAATCTAGGCTTTTACTTTTAAGCACCTTAGAGCTGTTCTAGCCTCTACCCTTTACTCAGTTCAAAAACTACTTCCATATTGTAGTTATCTGTTACAACAGCACCCCACTATTCTGGTACTAAATTCTGTCTTTGTTATCTCACACTGCTTATAGATATCAGGACTTCCTTTGTGTGAGTCTTGTCTCAGTTGTCTAGTGCTTCTGTAACAGAAACACCACCACTGGGAGGCTTTAACAAGTAAAAATGTATCTTCTCAAAGTTTAGGAGCTAGAAGTTTGAATTCAGGCTGATAATTTTCTCTCTGTGAGTCAGTTCTGGAGGAAGGTCTTTGTCTCTTCTGAGCTCCTGCTCTTGGGCAATTGTCATGAGACTTGGCATATCTCCTTCCCGTCTTTGCTAGCTTGTTTAAACTGTTTTATGTTTCACAAAAGATTTACTGGGGAGAGAATGGTGTGAAACAGGGACAGGGGTGGTTCATCCTGCCCCTGGATAGTATAGCAAGTTTTTTATAGTTTTAAAGTTCCAGTGAGGTACTATAGGGTAAGGGAATTTATGGTTTGATAAGAAAAGAACATTAATTTAGACAGAAAGGAGTGGAAAGAAATTCTGGTAAGGGGATTTACGGTCTAATAAGGATGAAGTGTTGATTAGAAGGGGGAGCAGGTAAGGTTTGCTTATGGTTCAGGTTTGATAGGGGAAGAGCTTTGATTAGGAGTGTAGGGGTGTCAGGTATAAAGTTTTGTTAGCGGTTAAATTCCTATGCACTGTTTTTAGGTAATGGAAGGGGAAAATAGTTTATGCTAAACCTATCTGAAAGCCAGGGACAGAGTTTCCTCAAGATCGATTCAAGATATACTCTACACTGATCCTGCCTCACTAACATAACAAATACAACCATTCCCAAATGGGATTGTAACCACATTCATAGAGGTGAGAGGGACATATTTTGGGGGCACATAATTCAATCCATAGCAAATATCTGCCTTAAGTCTTTTCCTCATTTACATCTTTTTATATGATAGTAGCATGGGTGGATCTGCTTGTAGAGTGACCCCCTCCCACATTGCACCCCTTGAATCCTCCTAAGTAGGGATAGATGCACCTCTTTGTTGCCCATTCTTTGCCAGTGTCTTCAGGCTCTGCAACTCCCAGAACTATGCCTGGCACCTAGTAGGCAGCATTTCTTGGAAGAAGGTATGAATGAATGGCCAAGACATGGAACATAAAACAGATCTGTGTTCAGCATTTAATTTGTATCATTATCACATTATTTTAATCTTAGAATTTGTTTTAACATCAGGCATAACAGATATTTTTGTAAATATTCTTATCTATTGCTATTTATTATTTCAAGTGAGTTTTTGGAATCTTCAGAATTTTTAAAATGGCAATTTAAAAGAGACAGATAAATTTACAGGTTATTTTAAACAAATAATCTTTATACTATTTGTTTACACTCTTTACACTCTTTCTTTTTCCCTTACAGAAAAATCCCAAAAGTTATTTTAACTCTTTTCCCAGGAGTTTGGGGGTGAAGCCAAGATGATGGGGGCGGGGGGCAGAGTCAACATGGTGGACTAAACATAACACCTCCATAAATCCCTCTGGAAACCAAGGCCAGAACTGAAAATTAAACAGAGCCTTTTGGACACCTACTAAGCCCTGGGACACGGCATAGGGCCATCTATTTGGTCTACATACCACTGAGTGTTAAACTTCTTCTCTTTCTCTGACCCTCACCCTTGTTAAGTGTCAGCTTTTATGGACTGAAGGTAAATCGCCATTTTAACTTTTTTTTCCTCTGTCTTAGCTAGCAGGATGGGCTGAAGTTTGAGTGGCAGCAAGTCTCAGATGCACTGCTGATGAGATTGCAAGCAGAGTCACCATATTTTGAGAGCCTGGCTTTAGAATCTGTGCAGCATGGTACCTCTGACCTCTCTCAGAATCTCCAAATCTCCACCATTGAATAGCCTTTTCCAAGGTGGTGGGGGAGCTTGTGTGGGATGCCATCTTGATTCACTGGGAGACAGGGTTTCTTATGTGGAGGCCTCAGCTGGACCTAACTCCCAGTCTGGGAGGCAGTGCCTGCCTGGAGAGCACTTTTCTAGCAGTAAAGCAGTCTTTAATATAGAGGTGCTTACTTTGCCAGCTGGGAAGATGGACTTGCACACCTGAAAGCCTGACTAATTTTGGAAGCTGTCAGATACCTTTTACCTTTCAATAGAGAAATAACTGTGGTACCTCCAGATGGTGTCTCTTCCAGCCTTTGCTGTCTCACATTGTAGAGTCAGCTGATGGTTCCCCAGTGACTCTATACATGGGGCTGTGTCTTTGCCAGTCAGGAGGTAGAGCCTGCTACCCCAGAGATTTCACTGAGCCCAGTCAGTGGAGTACATAGAGGTGTCTGGAGATCAACTTCCTTTTCAGACTGAGCTTTAGATCCCATTAAGGTAACACCAGAGAAACGAAACAACTTCCAGGTGCCCAAAAAGCAACAAACTTTGGACTGGAACATCAGGAAGAATTCAGCTATGGCTTCAGAAGGCCCCAAAAGAAAGATTCAAAGAACTTCCCAGACAAAGAAGCCTTTCTGAAACTATTGAAAGGTGAGTACAAAATGATTATATAGAGAGCCCTCCTAGACCTTACACAAAGTGTAGCAAAGTGAAAAATTGAGCAAGCTATTTGATCTGACGGAACATCAGTACTCTGAAATCCAACAGATCAAGAACAAAATCAAAGAGGGAAAATTCAGTTCAAAGCCAAGAAAACAGAACTGAACACAATGGAAAATAGACTTTCTGACTTGGAAGACAGAGCTATTGATTCCAGCATCTATGAGGAGAAATCAGAGAAAAGAAACAAGAAAAATGAAGAGATATTAAGCAACATGTAGGACTCTATCAAGAGGAACAGTCTACAATTAATTGGAGTTCTGGAACAGGGTGGAACACCTGAGAACACAGAGTATTGTTGCTGAGCTGCTGACAGAAAATTTCCCAGAAATTATGAAAGAATAGAATATAGATATCCAAGATGCATATAAAACACAGCTCAATATAGATCCCAAAAGAAAGACTTCAGAATATGTTATTATCAAGTTTAACAAAGTGAAATGCAGAACAAACTCTTAAAGTCAGCAAAACTCAAAGCAAAGCTAACATTCAGAGGGAAACCCTGTAGGCTCTCATCTGATTTCTCAGCAGAAATGATGCTGGCACAGAGACAATGGAATGACACATTGAAAGGTTTGAAGGAGAAGAACTTTCAACCAAGAGTTATATATCCTGCAAAACTATCTTTCAAATATGAAAATGAAATCAAGACATTCACGGATAAACAGACACTTTGTGGAAACCAAACCAAAGCTCCAAGAAATACCGAAAGAAGCTCTTGGCTTAGAAGAACAAAACCATTACTTTTATATTTTAGGAGGAAATACAGGACACATTATCCAGAAACCTACTCATTTAGGGAAGGCTCCAAACTCAATCAAAGCTGTAATATAAAAGAAGTGATCCAGTGATCATATCATGAAAACTATGATGTCATCACATTAAAAAGAGGGATGAACTGCAGTTGTTGTAGTCCTTCCAGATGGAGAGGAAGTTAATAAGACTTGTAGTAGTTAAAATTGGTTTTAAACATACACTATTAAGGGGGATCACAGGGACAGCCACAAAGCACAATAAAGATACAGGATATCAAATCAAGAAATGTAATACAAGAGTCTCAACAACTACAAAACAAACCCTGAAAAAGGTGTAAAACTGACTTATAAAGAAGAATGTCCCAGAACAGAATAATAAGAACAACAGAGAAAACATCAACACAAAAATAAACATATTACAATGACAGCACTAAACACATACTGTCGGGGGTGAAAAGAAACTGTGCCATAAAGATGGCGTTTGCTATCAGGAGCTCCTCCCCGAGACACTCCCGGTCTGAGGATTAGGCTGCTGACGCAGTTCCTTGCTGGCACGTGAACGGCTGGTGATCAGCTTTCTGATTGCTGGCCTCTAGAGCTCGTAGCCACTCAGTTTCACTTTGCAATGCTATGTTTTGCTCGTGCACTGCACATGAATCAGCTGTGCCTTATGATTGGTGAGATTGGACTATATAATGGGTGAGGGACACTGTAGAAGAAGAACAAAGAAAGTAGAACAAAGGAAGCAGACACAGCCTCGGGAGCTGCAGCTGCCGCCGTGGCATTCAGGGACGCGGCGCAGCAGGAGAGCGAGGAAGAAGTAAGATAAGAAGTAGAATAGGAAGTAGAATAGGTAGTAGAATAGGAAGAAGAAGAATAAAGCAAGCAACTTGCAAGGTGGCTCATATCTGTGTGTCCTGTCTTCTTTCCGCGGGCGGATAGTTAGGCAGCGACAACATACCTATCAATAATTATGTTGAATGTGAATGGACTGAACACTCCAGTAAAAAGACAAAGAATGGCATCTTGGATCAAAAGACACGACCCGTCTACATGTTGCTTACAAGAAACTCACCTTAGACTTAAAGACATGACAAATTGAAAATTAGAAGATGGAAGAATATATATCAAGCTAACAATACACAAAGAAGAACAGGTGTGGCAATGCTAATGTCAGATAAAATAGGTTTTAATGTAAAATCCACCATCATGGACAAGGACGGATGTTATTGCTGAAAGATTCAATACACAAGCAAGACTTGGTAATATTAAATATTTATGCACCCAATAATAGAACATCTAAATACATTGAAGAAACACTGACTACACTCAGAACCTAGATAGATCACTCCACATTAACACTGGGAGACTTCAACATTTCACTCTCAATATTGGGCAGATCATCTAGAAAAAAGCTCAATAAAGGTGCAAAAAGCTCAATAAAAGTCTTATTGCAACAATTAAACAACTAGACCTCTGTGACATAAACAGAACTTTCTATCCATCAGAAGACAACTACAACTTCTTCTCCAGTACACATGGAACATTTTCCAGAATAGACCACGTGTTAGAACATAAAGGATATCTCAACAAAATCCATACCATTGAATTATTGTAAAGCATCTTCTCAGACCACAAAACTATTAAAGTTGAAACCAATAGCAGAAAAAACACAGATAGAAAGTGGAACACATTGAAACTGACCAACATCCTACTCAACAAGCCATGAGTTATAGAAGAAATCAAGGACAAAATAAAGAAATTTATGGACTCGAATGAGAATGAAAACACTTCCTACCAGAACTTATGGAATATAGCCAAAGCAGTGCTCATGGAAACTGAACAACATCTTACTCAAAAAACCATAGGTTATAGAAGAAATCAAGGATGAAATAAAGAAACCTATGGATTCCAATGAGAAGGAAAGTACTTCCTACCAGAACATCTTGGATACAGCCAAAGCAGTGCTCGGGGGCCAGCTTATCTCTATAAATGCACACATCCGGAAGGAAGAAAGAACCCATACCAAGGAACTAACCCTACCACTTGAACAAGCAGAGAGAGAGGAACGCCACAGGCACCAGAAGAAAACAGATCACAAAGATTAGAGCAGAACTAAATGAATTAGAGACTAGAAGAACAATTGAAAAGACCAAAAGCTGGTTTTTTGAAAAGCCCAACAAAATTGACAAACCATTGACTAAACTTACTAAAGAAAAACAGGAATCCAGCCAGCGAAGTGCCGTTGAGTGGGACAAGAAAGGAAACAAATAATCCAAATAAGAAATGAGAGGGGAGTTGTCACAACAGATCCATCAGAAATCAAAAATATCATAAAGGAATACTATGAAAGTCTGTACTCTAACAAATTTGAAAACCTAGAGGAAATGGACAAATTCTTAGATTCATATCACTCAGTAGGTTACTTAATCTTTGTAAATAATTTACATGTGTCTTCTTAAGGCAGTGGGTAGACATTTCATTGCTTTTGGGAGTGGGATTGCTTTCCCTTTTATAAATTCTGGTTGGTTTCTGCTAATATCTGGGAAAGCTATTAATGTTTAGTTTTTTTCCCACGAATTCAGCCATAGTGATTGTTTTAGTTATCCAGTGCTGCTCTGATAGAAATACCAAAAATGGATGGCTTTAAAAACTGAAATTTTATTTGTCACAGTCCAGTAAGCTAAAAGTCCAAATTCAGAGTCTAAGTTCCAGGGGAATGCTTATCCTGCTGGCACTGGAGGAAGGTCCTGGTTGTCAATCTTCCCCTGGACTAAAAGCTTTTGATGTACAGGGACACTGGTCCTTTCCAAAGGATGCGATTAAATCTCAGCATTGATTTCTTCATGGTGTGAGGTCCCCAAATGTCTCTGCTAGGTCCTTCCTTTTATATCTGAAGAAACTGCCTCAAGACACAAAAGAAACTTACACACTGAATCTTGTTCTACCAACACAACAGCACCCATCCACCCTCATTAACATTGTAAAGACAGGAATTCCAACATGGAGGAACATCACATAATTCCAGGGATTATGGCCCAGCCAAACTGATACAGATTTTTTAAGGAACACAGTTCGACCCATAGCAATGAGAAACACTGTCATGGATTGAGTTCTGTCCCCACCAAATAAGTGTGGCCACATGGCTGGGCCATGACTCCCAGTATCTTGTGACTGTCCTCCATTTTGTGGTTTTCCTAAAATGTATGTTAAAGGATTAGGGTAGGGCTGTAAATCCCTTCATAGGGTTACCTCACTGCTCCACTGCAAAGGGAGTTTCCCCGGAGTATGGCTTGCCCCACCCTTAATCTTTTCAGCCTGCAAGAGATAAAAAGACAGAGAAGCAGGCAGAGAATTGGGAACCTACCATCAAGAAATCTGCACTGGGAGAAGTGCATGTCCTTCAGACCTGAGGTTCCTGCGCCAAGATGCTCCCTGGACAAAGACTGATGCAATACCAGACTTTCCTCCAGAGCCGACAAGGGGGAAAGCCTTGCCCTGGAGCAAACACCCTGAATATGGACTTGCAGTCTACTGGACTGTGTAAGAATAAACCTTCCTTTGTTAAAGCCATCCACTCTGTGGTATGTCTGTTAGGGCAGCACTAGTTGACTAAAACAAACACCTATACTGACTCTAACAACAATTAAATCTATTCATTTGTACTTATTATATGTATGACAAAGTCTTCTACAAATAGTATTATCCTGACTTTTCATTTCCCATAGTTTTAGCTAACTTGATTCTCAGTCTGATTGTATTTGCAGGAAGCCCTGTCTATTCCTCCCATGGCATTTTCTATTTTCCTGTTGGATTTGATTATTCACTGTAATGGCCATACAGAACTCAGAGAAGTAACGGGTTACAATTTAGGTTCAGAAATCCTCAGGATATAGCACTCCCATTAGGACAGACTCTTCCTGGTTATACTCACAGGTGGGCATTTCTCTGGTTCTTCAGCCTTTGCTGTGCCTGGGCAAGTGTTACAAAACCTTTTAGCTCTGCCAACAAGCGCCTTTGTCAGTAGATACAGAACTTAACAAAGGTCACCTAGATTCCATCCCCTGTCCTGTTATCACTCTTCCAAACTGGATCAGTAGGTTTGCATTCCTCTCCTTGTCTCCAGAGTAGTAAATCAATTACTTCAGACCTTCAGGGAGGTAATGGCATTGTTTGATAAGATGTAAAGGAATCTCGTGACTCCCTGCTCTATCCTATGTCGAGGTTTGATGTTTTCCTGATGCAAATCCCTTTGTAATCTACAAAAGCCATTCTAATTGTAACCCAAGTGGGATAGTTTTGGAGAAACTATTCTTGCTGTTTCCCAGATGTGCATGCTTGTCTGTTTATAAAGCATTGCTTGAACATTTTATCACCTCTGAATTTGGCTGCAGTGACAGGTGGAATGAACTTGCTTTCGGTTTGGCAAAATTTCTGGTGACATGGCAGGACTTCAGGGACCTCTCTGATAAGTTTTTGCCCAGGGTAAAGCTAATTTTTCTCTCCTGTACTTCTAAAAAACCCTCAGTGAACAGTTGAGTGACTGGTGGAGCAATTGGGGAACTCTGACCAGGGCCACTCACTGGTGAGGTCTGAAGGCCTGGCTGCTCATCATGCCCTAGTAACTCTTGCCTGAATGAGTGAGGGTATCTATCTGTTATGTTCAAAGGCCGAGGATAAGGTCCATAAAATATTTATGGGCATGGGTCAGGCGTAAAAGTGCTAATAGGGAACCTGCCACTAGAAGGCTCCTGTGCAGTAAGAGAGTACATGGAACAGATAAGGAAAATGTTCGCCCTCTGCACAACAAACTCTGTGCAATGTGAGGAACATATTTGTCCATGCAAAATACCCCACCCATCCCCTTGGACCTCTGCATCCATGTAAGGATAGAAGGCAGATTCCTTGTCCTTCTCTCCTATTCTCCTTCCTTCTTTGGTTCAGCCCAGGGTGAAAGGAACTTGCTTAGAAGAGTCACTGTTGTCCACCTGGACAAACAGGTATGGAGGTAGCTTCCAAATGCTCTAAGCAGCATTGCCAAGAACCTTTTCCTTGGGACCCTTCAAAGCGCTCTCATCCATGCTGCCCATCGTATCATGAATCTAAAATTGTTCAAGTGATTTATTCTGTTTGGAGACAGAGAACTCAAGTTCTCATCAGGTTTCAAACATCTGTCTTGGTTCCATTTGGTAAGAAAGGAATGTCTGTCCCAACTTATAAATCTCTCTCTATATCTGTATACTATGTAATGTGGGAAAATAAGGCCTCTGGTCTTAAGAAAGGCCCAACAGGGTGAATTCTGTCTCCCTGGATTCAGTGTGGTTACCCACCTGTGACTAAAGATCAAATGAAGTTTCACTGTAATAAGGCTTGTGCAAAGTACCAGCTAGACTCTGGAGAAAGTTGGCAATTGAGTGAATCCATAAAATTATTTTACCATCGTGTAATTAGAGCTCAAAAGTCAGGAAAGTACTTGCTAAGCTTATTTTAATTAATGTGTGCCTGGTAAAGTAAGGCTGTGTGTATGTGGAAGTAAGGCTTTCCGTGTTTGATAAAATAAATGCATTTATAGTGCGGTTTTATTGTCTTTGTGAGATTTTGGAAATGTCTTTGTCGTTTTTGAACTTATACAAGCTGTTTGTAGGGATCTCAGATTTCTAATTTTTGGTGAAAAAGTGCCTGATTCCTTTAGACTGAGTGTTTAATATCTGTGCAAGACTTCACATTTGGACAATTCTAGGTCAAATTTCTTTCCCCCAATTTAGTCTTATTCTACACCTCTGTTTTTGTAAAACAGTTTTTGCCCATTAAGTGTCTTAGGTCTTGTCATTGCCAATGTATCTAATTTTAAGATACTTTTTTTAATTCTTTTGAGGAAAACTTGACAGGTCAGAAAACGTCTTTCATGCTCAGATCTTCCTAATCAGGGGTGGAGATTTTTGCTTGAACTAAAATAGATAAGAAAGCCAAATTTCAAGTAGATCCAGACATATTGTCAATGGGCTAATAAACCTAACTTTACAGCTGTTGGTCAAAGGGATAGTTTTGCTTTAAAGAGAAGAAATTCCAGAACAGTAAAATGGAAATTATAATCTTTTGCCCTCTAGTAAGCAGAGGGCAGGGCAGGATCAGCCTCCAGTCATAGTCCCAGGGAACTTTTTGAAACCCTTTATAATTGGGTGGAGACTTTGTTAAGACAGAAAACAGATGAGAATTGCTATTTTTCTTTAATTATCAGAAATTAGGTGGATGCAACAATGCAAACAAGTTCTCTCCACTGCAGGGCAACTCTGAGGCATCTGAAATAGCCTGGAGGGGCATTTTAATCCTAATGAAATTTTAAGTTCTGTGTATATCAGTAGTTGGTTAGTTAAACAGAGACTTTGTAGTTTCTAAAAGCCAGATGATGGAGCTTCATTTCAGTCCTAGACTGTAGGGTAATTGAGTTAATAGATATCTGGTATAATGTAAATTTATATGTTGTTTACTTTTCAAGCAATAAGAACATATATAATATATAAGCTTAATAAGTGAGTTTATTTTTGCTGTTTAAGGAATGTGCTGTAGAAGTTTTTTTTTGGAAAATGTTTATTTGGTCTGGTTAAATGTTTTCTTTGTCTAGTAATTTAATGGTTTGATTCACAAGATTTCTAAGAACAATAACATTAGAAAAATTTGTTGTTTTTTTTCTTTGCTGCTAAATAACAAAATCTTCTGACTTCTGAGTGAAATGGTATTTTAGTCAGTTAGTGATGCTCTAACAGAACTATCACATAGTGGATGGCTTTAACAAAAGAAAGTTTATTCTTACACAGTCTGGTAGGCTGCAAGTCCAAATTCAGGATGTCTGCCCCAGGGGAAGGTTTTCCCCACTGTCAGGTCTGGAGTAAAGTCCAGTATTGCATCAGTCTTTGTCCCAGGGAGCATCTTGGCAAGGAACCTCAGGTCTGAAGGACATGCTTTTCTCATGATGTGGCTTTCTTGGTGCTATGAGGTTCCCAATTCTCTGCTGGTTTCCCTTTCCTTTTATCTCTTGTAGGATGAAAGAATTAAGGGTAGTACAAGCCATACTCCAGGGAAACTCCATTTATAGTGGAACAAGGAGGTGATCTTACGAAAGGAATTTACAAGCCCACCCTAATCCTTTGACATACAGCATAGGAAAATCACAAAATGGAGGATAATCACAAAATATTGGGAATCATGGCTCAGCCACATGGCTACAAGTATTTTTGAAGGGGCACAATTCAATCTATGGCATCTCACCCTTTGGCACCCCCAAAATCACATCTTTAAAACATGTTACACATTCATCCCATCATAGCAAACTTATGTCTGTTCCATATGATTGAAGTCTTAAATCAGTTCGAAGTCCAAAATACAAAAAAATTTTTACATCTGTGAAACCTAGAATGCAAGCTGTTTGCTTCCAAAGGTACAGCAGCAGAACAGGCCCCAGTTAGACATTACATTACAAATAGGAGAAATTGCAGGGAAAGAAGACATTAATACACAACAAGCAAGTCAGCAGAACACATTACATTAGCCCTCAAAGCTCTGAAAATACTCTTATATTTTCTGAGACATTCTACACAACAGTCTTGCCCTCCAGACTCTAAGTATTGGCCAGACTCTCTGGATTCTGAGTGGAGACCACCAGCCCTGTGATACAACTCTACCTTCAAGGCCCACTTGGACAGAAACTGTCCCATAAGCTTTAGGTGCACCCTAAGCCTAACTCAGTGGCAATTCCACTCTTACAAACACAGGAAGCCATGGCTGCACACTTTCAAACTCTGGAGATGATGACCACACCTTTTGAGACTGAGACAGCTCAGCTTCTCATGCTCTTTGTCTTTCAGCTTCTACTTCCTATGGTCACATGGCCTGGGCCTCAGGCCCACATCTGCCCTGCTGGGGTAAGTGTTCCATAGCTCTGTAGCTCCACTGATTCAAGTGCCTGGAGGCACCCCACTGTGCTAGGAAGACTCCTGCACAAAGGCACTCAGCTCTCTCCGTGGGTCAGCAAGACTAGCTACACTGATTCAAGTGCCTGGAGGCACCCTACTCCTCCAGGAATCCTCTGTGCACAGGCACTCAGCTGTCTTGTTCCATGAGGTAGTTCCAGCTCTGCCACTGGTTCTTCTGCTGCCGCTTCAGCTGCTGCTGGTTCTGTGTTGCTCAGTTCTCCTCGATACCTTCTGAGTCTTCTGTCCATTCAGTTTTAAAACTGCTTCTACATTTTAGGCATTTGTTAGAGCAGCACCTCACTCTCATGGTATCAAATTCTGTTTTAGTCAGCTAGTGCTGCTCTAACAGAAACACCATGGAGTGGATGGCTTTAGCAAAGCAACGTTTATTCTTACACAGTCCAGTAGGCTCCAAGTCCAGATTCAGGATGTCCACTCCAGGGAAAAGCTTTCCCCCTTGTCAGCTCTGGAGGAAAGTCCTTGTGTTGCAGGGTGCAGGGGTGGTGATCCCCACCACATCCCCATTCAATTCATCTATTTGGCCTGTGTGAAAAACAGATGGATCTTGGAGAATGACAGCAGATTATCGAAAATTTAATGAGGTGGTGACACCCATTACAACTGCTGTTCCAGATGTAGTTGCATTGCTTGAGCTAATTAATACGTCTCCTGGTACTTGGTATGCAGCTATTGATCTGGCCTTCTTCTCCATACTTGTTTGAAAGGACAACCAGAAGCAGTTTGCATTCACCTGGCAAGGCCAACAATACACTTTCACTTGCCTGTCTCAGAGCCACATTAACTCTCCAGCGGTATGTCATGATTTACTCTTCAGGGAACTTCGTTGTTTCTTTCTTCCACAAGATATGACACTGATCCATTATATAGATGACATTATGAGATTGGACCTAGTAAGGAAGAAGTATCAGTGACTCTGGACTGACTAGTTAAACATTTGAGTGCTAGAGGTTGGGAAATTAATCCCACAAAAATTCAGGCACCTTCCCATTCTGTGAAATTCCTAGGGGTCCAGTGTTGTGGTGCATGTCACAATATTCTTTCTAAAGTGAAGGATAAGTTACTGCACCTGTCTGCTCTGACATCTAAAAAAGAGGCACAGCACCTAGTAGGTATCTTTGGATTATAGAGGAAACACATTCTTCATTTGGGTGCTCTACTTTGGCCTATTTGTCATGTGACTTGAAAGGCTGCTACTTTTGAGTGGATCTCAGGACAAGAGAAGCCTCTGCAACAGGTTCAGGCTGCTGTGTGGGCTGCTCTGCCATTTGGGCCACATGATCCATGTGATCCAATGGTGCCTGAAGTGGGAGCGGCAGATGGAGATGCTGTTTGGAGACTTTGGCAAGCCCCTATTGGTGAATCACTGTACAGACCTTTAGGATTTTGGAGCAAAACGCTGCCATCCTCTGCAGATAACTACTCTCCTTTTGAAAAACAGCTTTTGGCTCATTGCTGGGCCTTAGTAGAGAATGGGTGCTTAACCATGGGACACCAAGTCACCATGAGTCCTGAGCTGCCTATCATGAACTGGGTGTTTTCTGACCCACAGAGTCAGAAAATTGGACTAGCACAGCAGCATTCCATCATTAAATGGATGTGGTATATATGAGATTGGGCTCGTGAAGGATGTGAAGGCACGAGGAAGTTGCATGAGGAAGTGGTCCAAATGCCCGTGGTCTCCACTTCTGTAATGCTTCCATCTCTCAGTTTGCACCTATGGTCGCATGGGGTGTTCCTTATGACCAGCTGACTGAGGAAGAGAAAATTCATGCCTAGTTTACAGATGGTTCTGCACGATGCGCTGGCACCACACTGTAGCGGATAGCAGCAGTACTATAGCCCCTTTCTGGGACCTGTCTGAAAGCCAGTGGTGAAAGTAAATCCTTCCACTGGGCAGAACTTTGAGTAATGCATGTGGTTGTTCACTTTGCTTGAAAGGAGAAACGCTCAGATGTGTAGCTGTATGTTGATTTATAAGTTGTGGCTGATAGCTTAGCCAGTTGGTTAGAGACTTGGAAGGAACGTGATTGGAAAATTGGGGACAAGGATTTATGAGGAAGAGGTATGTGGATAGACCTCTCTGAATGGGCCTAAGAAGTGAAGATATTTGTTTCTCATGTGAATGCTCATCAAAAAATGAGTTTAACAATTAAGTGGATAAGATGACACATTCTGTGGGAGCCAGTCATCGTCTTTTCCCAGCTACCCCTGTCATTGATCAATGGGCTCATGAACAAAGTGGTCATGGTGGCAGGGACAGTGGTTATGCATGGGCCCAGCAACATGGACTCCTGCTCACCAAGGGTGACTTGGCTACAGCCACTCCTGAGTGCCCAATCTACCAGCAGCAGAGATCAGAGTTCTAGATCACTGGTTGTGTAGCTCAGTGGATCCCAAGCTGGTGGCAGGACTGCAAGCTCTCTGCTGACTCATGGAGCTGCAGAGGCTGGTGAACCCAGAATCAGCAAGGCTCAAAATGGGACTGTCGAGCACCTGCCGTAAGCGTTGATGAATCCAACAGCTGCTAGTTCAGGTCCAGCAACCAGATGCCAGAGAGTAGGCGTTGCTGGCAATGTGAGCAGACTGGAAGTAGGTGGTAGAAGGTATAGAGCTGAGAGCTGAAGGGAGGGAAGCCACCACTTGATACAGCAGCCAAACATGGAGTTGCCAAGTTGACACAATACTGACTACTACACCAGGTCTTCACTCTCCCCTTCAGATAAAAACTTGGAGAGAGGACCTGAAGAACAGCTGGAATGGGAGTAGACTGGCCTGCAGGAAATCCTTCTGACTACCCCCACCGCTGTGAAACTGGCTAGACTGAAGGCCTGAACACATCATACCTGGGTGAAGCTGTACCCCTCAGCAGACATGGATATGAATGCCTCCTTGACAGATCCTCACAACAAGTCGTAGACTGACACTCCCAGAGGAGAAACCAAGATAAAGGTCAAGAAATGTCTTCCAGAATCCTCTCTCTTACTCAACTTAGTTCTAGGACTTTCACAAGACACTGTCCCCTGCTGATGAAATGAAAATGTATGGACTTAACTTATGTGAAATGTGTATTTCTAATTTGTGTCCTGCAGCAGATACATGATTGGTGTATACTCCCCTCTAGATTTGATTAGAAATTTTACCTTGTTCAGACATGTTCAAAAGAACTTCATTTATGGGGACATCTGTAATTGGGAACCAGTAAAGAAAAAAGGAAGGAGAGAAGTTCTTGATCAAGCTTGAGACTATCACTCCTAGTGAACACTGTCAAGTGTTCAGGATGCCTTTCTTTCTGTGTAACGTAAGTATAATTTTACTCAAGTGTAACAGAAGTATAATGGTGTCCTTTGTTAATGGACGCATTAAGTTATCCAAAAGAAGTTTTTTGCTGTGTAGAATTGGGCCTTTTCATATGTTCCCGCCAGTGTTATAGGAGGGACTTTGCTCCTTGGGAAGGCTCATCTTGTTCCTGCTCCAGATTGAAGATATCCAACGTAACCATGCCTGAACTATAAGAGAAATTAACCTTCCTGAAAATGACCATAGTGACATACATCTGTTCAGTCAGGCTGAATAGATACGCTTACCCCTTATTGTCATGACTGCCATGGCAATAAGTTCAAAAATTGAAATTAATAGGCTAGCCTGTGCCATGCTTAAGACCTTACATGCTACCTCACAGGCCATAAGCACTTTAAGTGCTGAGCTGGAACAAGTCAGAGAGGTAGTTCTAAAAAATCAGGCAGCTATAGACTACTTACACCTCAGACATAATCACGGATGTGAAGATCTTAAGGAGATGTGTTGCTTTAACTTGTCTGATAGTTCCCAACTGATAGAGAGTAGATTAAATTGGTAAAGGCTATTGTGAATAGCACCAAACAATGGGAAGACTTCTTTGGGTCAGAGTTTGAGAAATTACTCTCATGGCTCCCCAACCTAGGTTGGCTGTGCATGCTAAGAACGGTGATCAGAGTCATTACTATTTGTGGATTATTTGTTTGTTGCTGTATGCAATGTGCACGTTGCCTCACAACTAACTGTACCACATTCTGTGGAGAGCTAGCCCACAATCTGAGATTTGATCCTAGAGTTAACACTATGAATCAAAGCAACTATTTTCATTTAAAACCTATTTCACAGATATGGAATTGATGATTAAGAGTGGGGACTGTTAGTAGATGCAGAATTTAACAAAAGTCGCCTAGATTCCATCCCCTGTTGCATTGTCACTCTCCCAAACTGGATCAATAGGCTTGCATTCCTCTCCCTGTCTCTTGGGTAGTAAATCAATTATTTCACACCTTCAGGTAGTTAATGACATTGTTCAATAAGATGTAAAGGAATCTTGTGACTCCTTCTTCTATACTGTGACAAGGTTTGACATTTTCCACATGCAAGCCCCTTTGTAATCTGGCTATAAAAGCCACTGGAATTGTAACCCAAGTGAGACAGTCTTGGAGAAACTATTCTCACTGTTCCCCGGACTTGCATGCTTGTTTGTTAATAAAGCATTGCTTAAACCTTTTACCATGTTTGAATTTTGGCTGCAAGCACAGGTGGGATGATCTTGCTTTTGGTTCAGCAATACCTTGAGGTACCTCACTCTGCCAGTAAGCCTTGACCCCAAGGAGGCCAGTTCTACCTCTATGGGTCTGACAAACCTATCTCTACTAATTGCCCAGAGCACACTACTCTTCCAGGAAACATCTTGCCTGAAGGTATTCAGCTTTCTCTCTCTATGGGCCCTGGATACTTACCTTGCTCTCTCCTGCCAGTCTCCTAACATTCTCCTAGTTTTGCAACCTCTGCTGCCACCATTTCTCTGCAACTGCTTCTTGATATCTTGAACATTTCGGTGGTACTGCTCTCTTTCTCTGTGTTGAGGTCTCAGCACAAGGATCGCAGGTCCAAAGGACATACTCCACTCTGCTATTTTTTCTTGGCGGTGCTAAGATCCACTCTTTGATTTGGAATAAGCTCTTAAAGCCTAGAAGGACGGCAAAACTGACCAATCTCCTTGGTGGGCCACAGCTACCTTGTTTTCACAATCCCACCCCAAAAATTTGATGAGAGTTATATGTAAGACCATGACAAGAAGGGCCAAACAAATGCCATCTATCATACTGAAAGGCACGCCCCAGCTTTTCTAACCACGCCTTTGTCTTACAGGGAGGATGACTTCTCTCTCCCAATCACTTTATGAGTCTTCAGTGGTTATTAACAGTTAGTCCTTCAGTAGGCCAAGGAGCCCTCACGGTGAGGTTACTCAAGAACCTATCGTTCAGGTCTGCTGCAGGTGTTCATGTGATCTGGTCAGGTTCTTCAAAAGTCATGTTGATTGCACCTTCTTTGGTTTTTGATGAAATTTAACTGAGAGAAGACTGTCTTGCTCTGAGCCTCATGAGTTGTCAGCATAGTCAAACCTTTAAGCGCTGTTAGGTATGGCCACTGTACTCAAGTCCAGCATTTCATTCCCCTTAGTTTACAATTACAGTTTCTATAGTTACAGTTTTTACAACCACAATTAACCCTGTTAACAATCAGCACTCACAATGGAATCATACAGTCCTATCAGCACTTCCCCCACCCTCCCTTTCCCAGACCCATCAGGAAAAGAGCTATCAGTAGAGATCCTGTCTTGTCCCCCTCCTTTTCAGTTGTAAGCATTCTGAATAAAACCTGTAATACAACTACTTTGTGACTTTATTCCCATCTTTCATTCAGGTAACCAATGTTTAAATTGTCTGCTCCTATCACACTAGTGTTCTGTGGAGATAAGCACATTCCTTGGTCCAGAAGAATCTTCATTTCCAGCTGGAACTTTGAGTATCTGTATTTATAAGCAAAATCCAGGCCAGAGCAAGCCATAAAATTGCAGCAATCTACATCAGGTCATGGAGTCAAACATTTTTCTTCTCATTTGGTCAAGTTCTGCCCTTGAGAGGAACACTTAGTGTGTTTTAGACTCATAAAGGGTTTAGATAGATTGACTGAAGACCTCCAGCAGGACTTGTCCATTTTGTGTTATCTTGCTAATCAGTACATCAGTGAAGGGTTCTTTGCCATATATAAGTTTTTCTGTACCTTCCATTTTCTCTAGGCAGACTGTGTACTGCTTATAGATGTTTTTGTGGAATAGATCCAACTATATTAATACAAATGATCCCTTTTCCAGCGATGGTAAATTTAAGTGGACAATCTCTTGTTTAGATTTCTGACAGGTACGTGGACAGTGCACTTTAGAACTTAAGATTGCCTTTAGCTATTTATAGTGGTGGAAATAGGTGCTAAAAAGCTAGTGTTAAACTGTTACACACTGCAAAACAAGTCAGAAAGGGTCTCTTGCATCTAACGGTGGGGTTAGTAAAGCTTTAATTATTACTTATGGTACAGTTAAATTAGAGAAGTCTTTGAGAAGTTTGTCAGTCACTCTGAAACAAAAGACAGATTGGGTTGCTGGTGAGACATAAGCACAGCAGTGATCTCTGACCTCGTAAACCAAGCTGACATGAGATAACAAAATACTTTTAGATTTTTAAAAACTATTCCATAGACAACAAACTACTTAGTTATGCACGTAACATCCTGACAAACACCAGATTTGTTTGGTTACCATCAAGAATAAGTACAGAGCTAGGTGACTACTACAAGAGATAGTTATACTCTTAGTCTACATCCTATAACATTGACCCAAATCTACTGCCATGGAGTTGGTTCTGACTCATAGCGACACTACAGTATCAGACATAATAAAACTTATCCCCTATTGTCTAAAAGGTAAAAGAGGGCCTTAGGCTAAAATGTTGACATACATTGAGTCTGTTCACTCAGATAACACATTTGGTGAAAACAATGCACTTGATTAATAACCTGGTGAAGAACCAGATGCTATCTGGTGGAAAACCAGCATGGTAAGTTTATAGAGTCTGCTACAGCTGCCATCTAGGGAAAAACGATGTCCAGGTATTTAATCATCAATTGTTATCTCTAAAAGGAAAAAGTCTTTTGAAAATGATACTGCAGTCATTGTTCCTTTCCTTGAACACGGAAGGTGTGACCCAGCTGGAGCTAGACTCACAAGGACATGGCAACTGAATCCTGAGATATAAAGACAATAGCTAATTGTGAACCTGTACTCACCCTATGGATGCCATCTTAGACCTGCACACTTCCCCTCCTCCTACTACTATGTAATGCATGGGACATAGTTCTCTCCTTATCCCAAAGCCTTTAAATAACTTGGTTGGGCTTTTGGTCAGTGACTTATAGACTAGGGCTGATGACTGAGTTCCCTTTCCAAGTCCTGCCGGGAGCCGGTCCCAACACTTTGTAGGGTCCCGCACGGAGGGAGGGAGAGGCGTGGTGGGAAATGAATCAAGGAGACAGGAGAGACTTTTCTGGTTTAAGGCAGCCCGACCCAGAGAGCAAGAGAGAAGGCTGTCTGTCTTTATTGTTTTTATAGTAAGAGTGACGTGAATTTTACCCTGCCCACTGACCACACAATCTATTGGCTAGTTTAAAACCAAAACCTCGTGGTTGGCAAATTTGAAACCAAAAACCTCGTGGTCTTGAGGTGATGTAATTTTTTTTACCCTGCCACATGAGCTATTAGTTAACTGAAACCTGGTGATCCTTTTAACTGTCAAAGCTTTTTAGATAATGGCCTAAGGATGCCTCGAGCTCAATCAGCCCTACTTATACCTCAAGGTTAAAAGGTTTACGAGGAAGGGTCTAAAGTTTATGATCTCTATTTGTTCCTACTTTGCTCTTTATTTTATCTCCTCCTGCAGGGATAGTAAACATCTACCATCCCCCACCCTATGTTCTTCTCAAGCTGTTCTAAAGAGGATAATTCCTTTCACATGGGTGGGGATGTGCAGTTGGGGGAAGTCAGCAGAGGTTGGTCCGGCCTCGCTGCTCTCAAAGCTGGCTGTGTTAGAGATCATTCCTCTGAGCTCTTTTTCCTCAGAAAATTCCTGTACAGTTTTCCCGATACTATTTCATAGACCAAGGGGGTAGTAAAGGGCCCCTCTCAGAAGGCATCTCCCCTGATCCTTGTGCCAGGAGAGGAGGGGGTATCTTTTTGAAGAAAATTTGATTAGGAAGCCAAATAATATCAAGGACAGTAGGCTAAAAAACATGTCACAGGTGAGATGCTTCAGCCCGTCATTTGCAGGAGCTCGTGACTTTGTCTACAAGGCTGATGGTGGACCTCCGCAAAGTCTATCTGCAGATTTCTTTTTTTCTTTTTCTATGTTGCTGGGTGGTTAGTGCTGCAGACTCATTTGTGCTGCACTTTTAAGAATATAGGTCAAGGTGCAGAAATTCTTTCCCCACAAGCAAAGTATATTCAGAAAAATAAAAAAAACACAGGTGGTCCTGGAAACCCAGTGGTATAGTTCTATTCTGTCCTATAGGGTCACTTTGAGTTGAAATCTACTTCATAGCAGTGGATTTGGGGTTTTGACTGCTTTCAAACAAACAGCCTGTATTTCCTTCAAGCATATTCTAGTTTCCTTTTTAGCATATATAGTCAAATATTGGCTGAAGGCTGATCTGCATGCTGTCTGTAATCTATAACAACCAATATTTATTTCTATCATACATTTAGGTCTGCTTTAGAACACTAGACAGGAGAAACATTCAAATAATCAAATAAACACACAACCCTCTTTAAGACATGTAAGTTTTATCATCTCCAATCTATCTCTTGATTATCTTCCTGTTCATAAGCATATAGACTTGGGCCTCTGGCTGGGTGAAATTGGCATACTCTGGCTCTCTTTCTTTACTTTCTGACTTGGCTTTTGCCCCAGACTCCTCCAGTTGTAGGTTTTCTCTTCTCAGCGATACCATAACTTTCAGTCTTTACAGTTAACAACAACCAAAGTAATCATCTAAGAATCAAAGTTTCGAGAGAGGAAAACCTGAAGAATTACGGACTTTCCAAAAATATCAGGAGCCTGAGGACTTCAAACCTAAGAGTTATAGCTTCTTTTGAAAGCACCAGGAGGAGCCAAAGAGCCTGGAGATTCCTGGCACAAGGC
The DNA here is from genome assembly GCA_028571685.1 of Heterohyrax brucei. Lineage (NCBI taxonomy): Eukaryota > Metazoa > Chordata > Mammalia > Hyracoidea > Procaviidae > Heterohyrax > Heterohyrax brucei. Next base: position 25,724,012 of record CM053156.1, read on the forward strand.
AACTCCCACACAATTGCTTCCTGTCATCAGTTCGGCTCCCAAGAGAAAGAGAAGCCCTCTCCCCACAACTTAAGAATTTGCTTACCTTTCGTTAACACTAGTTAGAAAGTAGAGTGATAATTTGTAAAACTACTAATATTAATGAGAATGCCGTATGAAAATGTCTTTGTTTGAACTCTCTGTAAAGTATTTATAAATTCTGGAATTTTGTGGAATGGAGAGTCATTGTTGGACTCAGTCCACTGTGTTATTCTGGCTGGGAATCAAGCTCTTCCTCTACCAGTTACTGGTGTTTGGAGTGATAATTGCTTCCTGGAGCTTTGTTGAATGGTTATTTGTAAACTCCTGTTTCTCCTGCAACAGTTTCACTTCCCAAGTTCCTCTGTTCTCTCTCTCAGGAAGTTTCTTGCTGCCATGCATTTGGAGCCATTGTAACAAACTCCACTTCTAACACCAACCGTATAAATGGCACAGGGATGGCATCTGATTTTCTCTAACTTCACAAGGGAGAAAGAGAATTAAGATCAATAGCCCAAAGCTTATTCCTACCAAGGGGATGGCAGTTATACCTCTTCTCTCTGCCATCTTTACCAATCCCTATACCAACTGTCACTCTCTTGATACTCTGCTTCATTGCACTGGATTAATAGTTCTTTGCAATTGTCACACACAACTCAGACAATGCTTATCATTATGGAGCTTATTAGGGAAGTAACAGGTTACAGTTCAGATTCAGGAACACTCAGGATACAATTCTTCTGTCAGGACAATGTCTTCCCAGCTGTGCTTACAGGCATGCCTCTCTCTGGTCCCTTGATCTCTGCCCTGCTCCTGCAAATGTTGCAAAGCCCTTAAACCTCTGCCAACAGTTGCCCTGAGGCACCCTACTCTGCCAGTAAGCCTCATTCTAACAGTGATCAGCTGTAGCCCTGTGCACTGGCAAATCTATCTCCATCAAGTTCCCAGAGCATCTTACTCCTCTAGGACGCCTCCTGTTGGAAGGTACTCAGCATTCTTGCTGAGTCCATCAGACTTCCTCCTGCTGGTCTCTTGGGATTCTTCTGTTCTGCACCTCTGCTGCTGCTCTTTCTCTGCCACTGTTTCTCACCTTTTGTGTTATAGCTGTCTCTCCAATCTGCTGAGTTTAAAAGAGTCTCTGCACAGGGATCTTAGGTCCAAAGGACAAGTTCTGCTCTTAGCTATCATTAGCTTGGTTGTGTTAAGATCCAATCTTTGCTCTGGAGTTGACTGGTTTTTTAGCCTAGTGGAATGGCAAAACTGAGCAATCTCCTTGCTGCGGCATAACTGCCTCATTTGCACAGTCCCACCCAATCACTTGGGTAGGAACTATAAGACAATGATGAGAAATGCCACACAAAAGCCATCCACCTCACTGCAATTCTTTAAAACAGCCAGTTGTGACTGTGATATTTTTCACTATCCTCGTGATCTAGATGGGTTAACTGAGCCTCTGAGAGGTTACATCTTTTTCTGTCTTCAGTGAGTGCTGTGGTTAATTGCTCTGTTACCCCTGCGAGAGCTGCCTCTCACTTTTCTAGAGCACGGTCACTGACTGCCTATATTGCTGAATCCTTCCGTGGGAATTAATCTTCGGCAAAGAGAGCAGCTTTGCCCAGGATAATGCTTCTTCTCTGGGACTGCCTAGTTCTAATGAATGATCTACACAAGGATACAAGGTCTTAACGTGTTTGCCTCAATTTCTGACAACTGTGAGCCTGCATCACAGCTCAGCTTCTTCTTTTGCCCAGGCGTTGTGTTTTGTATTCTTGTGCACACTCTTTAGTAAGCATCTTGTACTCAAAAGCAATTTCAGAGTCTGTTTCCAGGGAACACTAAGAGAGTGGAGAGTCAGGACCCCAAAACATGTTTCTGACTCAAAATGTTCTGCCATTTGACTACAGCTTATATTTGGTGTATAAACTGTGTGAGGACTAGAACAATTCTTGTCTAAAAGCCCTGTTTTCTGGCCTGCTGATCTTTGTTTCACCAGCCACCATGGACTGAATTATGTGCCCCCTGCCCCAAACAGATGTAGCAGTTTGCCAAGGCCATGATTCCTAGTTTTATGTGATGTTCCTGTATGTCATAAATCTTACCACCAGACCATCAAGTCTGGTATCCTTATGAGACTCCAAGTTCCACTTCCCCCTTTTCTTCCACTCCTTCAGGGACTGTGTTTTGTATTCCTTGCCAGGTGAATCATTGGTGGTAGCTGGGCAATATCTTGTTCTTCTGTTCTGATGCTGATGTAGTCTCTGGTTTATGTGACCCTTCTGTTTCTTGGGTTCATATTTTCCTTGTGTCTTTGGTGTGATTCACTCTCTTTTGCACCAAGTGGGGTTGGGACCAGTTGATGCCTCTTAGATGGCCACTTGCTAGCTTTTAAGATTCCAAACACCACTCACCATGTTGGATGCAGAACATTTTCTTAATAAACTTTGTTATTCCGGTTGAGCTAGATATCCCCTGAAGCCATGGCTCCAAGACCCCTACCACTACCACTATTGGAAGTGTTTGGTTGTGTTCAGGAAGTTTCTTAGCTTTTCGTTTAGTCCAGTTGTGTTGAATTCATTTGTACTGTGTATTGTGCTTCCCTTCACCTAAAATAATTCTTGTCTACTATCTAGTTAGTGAACACCCCTCCCTTCCTCCCCACCCTCCTAGTCATCAAATAATGTTTTCTTTTTTGTTTAAACCTTTTTCTGAGTTCTTTAATTGTGGTCTCATACAGGGTTTGTCCTTTTGTGACTGACTAATTTCGCTCAGCAGGTGCCTTCCACGTCCCTCCATGTTGGCGAGATGCTTCACAGATTCATCGCTGTTCTTTGCCGTTTCATAGTATTCCACTGTGTGAATATACCATAATTTGTTTACCCAATCGGATCCGACTGGACGGCGCTTGGCCTTGGCTTGGCAATCAACCGCTGATGGGTGCCTAAGTCACTTCAATCTTTTTTGCTATTAAGAAAATTGCTGCAATGAACTCAGATGTGCATATATCTATTCACATGATAGTTATTTTTCTAGAATGTATTCCAAGAAGTGGGACAACTGGATCATGTGCTATTTCTAGCTTTTTAAGAAAGTGTCAGATCAATTTCGAAAGTGGTTGTAACATTTTACACCCCTACCAGCAGTGTCCAGATGTCCTAGTCTCTCCACAACTTCTCCAGCCTTTATTATTTCATGTTTTTTATTCTATCCTTCTTATGGTGAGATGGTATCTCATTGTAGGGTTGATTTGCATTTCTATAATGGCTAATGATCACGAGCACTTCCTCATGTATCTGTTAGCCACCTGAATGTTTTCTTTAGTGAAGTGCAAAAGTCTCTGTCTTTTTTTTTCTCTTTAAGTTGGATTATTTGTTTGCTGTTGAAGTTTTGAACTTTTTTATAGACTTTAGAGATTTGATGCTGGTTGGGTTTGTCATATCCAAATTCTTTTCCTAGTCTGTAGGTTGTCTTTTTACTCTTTTGGTGAAGGCTTTGAGTGAGCCTAAGTGTTTGATTTTTAGGAATTCCCAGTTGTCTGTTTTCTCTTCTGATGTTTGAACACTGTTAGTAATGTTTTGTATTCTGTTTATGCCATATATGAGGGCTCCTAGTGTTGTCTCCATTTTTTCTTCTATGACCTCTATCATCTTAGATTTTATGTTTAGGTCTTTGATCCACTTTGTGTTAGTTTTTGTGCATGGTGTGAGGTATGGATTATTTTTCTTGGCTCTCTAGTTTTGACAACACCATTTGTTAAAGAGATTTTCTTTTCTTCAGTTAACAGACTTCGGGCTTTTGTCAAATATCAGCTGCTCATAGGTGGGTGATTTTAAATCTCGATTCTCAGTTCTGTTCCGTTTGTCTGTGTATCCGTTTTTGTACCAGTACTAGGCTATTTTGACTAACATGACGGTGCTATAGGTAGTATAAAGCCTCCCACTTTGTTCTTCTTCAGTAATGCTCTACTTATCTGGGGCGTCTTTCCATGCCACGTGAAGTTAGTGATTTCTTTTTCCATCTTATTAAAAATGTCATGGAAATTTGGATCAGGACTGAATTATATCTATATACTGCTTTGGGTAGAACAGATATTTTCAAAATGTTGAGTCTTCTTGTGTACACGTCAGGTAGATTTCTCCACTTACGTAGATCTCTTTTGGTATCCTGCAGTAGTGTCTCATAGTCTTCTTTGTATAAGTCTTTTATGTATCTGGTCAGATCTGTATCTAACTGTTTTATCTTCTCAGGGGTGGTTATAAATGGTATACACTCGGTGATTTCCTTTTCAATGTTTTCTCTGTTGTTGTAGAGGAATTCAACATATTTTTGTATATTTATCTTATATCCTAATACTTTGCTGAAATCTTCTGTTAGTTCTAGTTGGTTTGTGTGTGTTTATATTCTTTATGGTTTTCTGTGTATAACATTATGTCATCTACAAATAGAGACACTTTCACTTCTTCCTTACCAGCTTGGATGCCCTTTACTTCCTTCTCTAGCCTAATTGCTCTGGTTAGAACTTCCAACACAATGCGGAATAAAGATGGTGACAAAGGGCATCATTGTCTGGTTCCTGTTCTCAAGAGGAATGCTTTAGACCTCATTTAAGATGATGCTGGCTGTTGGGTTTGAATGAATGTCCTTTGTTACAATGAGGAATTTCCCTTCTTTCCCTATTTTGTTGAGAATTTTTGTCATGACTGGATGCTGGACTTTGCCAAATGCCTTGTCTGCATCAATTGATAAAATGAAATGGCTCTTGTCTTTTGTTTTATTTATGTGATTGATTACATTGATTGATTTTCTAATATTGAAACATCTCTACAGACCTAGTATAAATCCAACTTCATCATGGTGAATTATTTTTATTGATGTGTTGTTGAATTCTGTTGGCTAGTATTTTGTCGAGGATTGTTTGTGTCTAAGTTTGTGAGGGATATTGGTGTGTAATTTTCTTTTTGTGGTGTATTTACCTGGTTTTAGTATCAGGGTTATGCTGGCTCCATAGAATGAATTTGGGAGCATTTCATCCTTTTCTGTGCTCTGAAATAGCTTTAGTGATAGTGATATCAATTCTTCTCTAAACGTCTGGTAGAATTCTCCACTGAAGCTGTTGGGGCCAGGGCTTTATTTAGTTGGAAGTTTGTAAATGACCTTTTCAACTCTGCTTCTGTATAGGTTTCTTTAGTTGTTCTACCTACTTTTGTGTTAATTTAGGTAAGTAGTGTGCTTCTAGAAACGTGTCCGTTTTCTCCAGATTTTCAGATTTGTTAGAGTACAATTTTTCATAGTATTCTTTTATGTTTTTTAAAACATTTCAGTTGATTCTGTTGTAATGTCACCCATGTCATTTCTTATTCAGGCTACTTGCTCACATTCCTGTTTTTCTTTTGTCAGTTTGTCTAGTGGTTTACCCACTTAGTTGATCTTTTCAAAGAACCAATGTCACTGATTGAATGTGTTCCCTAAAAAATCTGTAACAATTTGGCTGAGCCATAATTCCTGGTATTGTGTGATGTTCCTCCATGTTGGAATTTCTGCCTCTATGATGTTAATAAGTGTGGCTGGGTAGTAGCTGTGCTGGTAGAGCAAGATTCAATGTGCAAGTTTGTTTTGTGCCTTGAGACAGTCTCTTGAGCTGCAGAGGGAAAAGACTGGGAGAGAGAACTGGGAACCTCACACTATCAAGAAGGCAGCACCTGGAGAAGAGTGCATCCTTAAGACCTGAGGTGCCTGTGCCAAGATGCTCCCTGAGCAAAGACTGATGCAACACAAGGATTTTCCTCTAGAGTCAAAAAGGAAGAAAGCCTTCTGCTGAAGTGGACATCGTGAATTTGGACTTGTAGCCTGCTGGACTGTGTAAGAATAAATTTTCCTTTGTTGAAGCCATCCACTCCATGAAATTTCTGCCACAGCAGCATTAGCTGACTAAAATAACCATCTTTTGCTCTTGTTACTTCTTTCAATTGTTTTTCTATTTTCTGTTTTATTTAGCCCTGGTCTAATTTTTTAAATTTGCTTTCTTCTGGTACATGAGGACTTCTTTTGCTACTGTTTTTCTACTTCTTAGAGTTGTAGCTTCAATGTTTTGACTTGTGCCAGTTTTTTCTTTTTGGACATGTGCATTTATTAAAATAAATTGATCTCTGAGCACTGCTCTTTGCTGTGTCCCAAAAGTTCTGGTAGGATGTGTTTTCATTCTCACTTGATTCAGTGAATGTCTTTACTCTGTCCTTAATTTCTCATATCACCCAGTAGTTTTGGAGCAGTTTCCATGTGTTTGATTTTTTTTCCTTGCTTTTTCTGTTACTGATTTTTACTTTTATGCCCTTATTGTCTCAAAAGATGATTTGCAGTATTTCGGAACTTTCGATTTTGTCAATGCTTTCGTTACAAACATATGTGGCCTGTTACTCTGGATAATGCTCCATGTATGTTGGAAAAGAAGGTACACTTGCCTGCTGTGGGGTAGAGTGTTCTGTATACATGTATAGGTCAAGTTGGCTGATAGTGGCATTTGTATCTTCCATAATTTTATTGAGCTTTTTCCAGGGTGTTCTGTCCTTCACAGAAAGTGGTGTGTTAAACTCTCCTCCTATTATTGTGGAGCTGTCTATTTCTCTTTTCAGTGTTGTTAATGTTAGGGTCCTTGATTTTCAAGATGTGATGCTGTTACTTTAAAGGTTAAATTTTATTAAAAAATATGCCCAATAGGAAAAATACTGATGCACCAGGGATGCACCCCAAGCTACACAGAGCAGGGGGCGACCGCAAGTTTCCTCAGCGCCCAGTATTTAAGTCGTGAGATTGCAAAGCAGGGAGGGGGAACTGACCTTTACATTGATTGGTTAAGGACACCTGGAATTCCTATTAGTTGTAAAATGTGGTCAAGGTCTAGGGGTCACTTGCAGGCTGTCTGTGGTCAAGGTCTAGGGGTCATTTGCAAGGCTGCCCCCAGGCTTGTCTTGTGACAGTGTTTTGTAAGACAAAGGTGAGATTACTCTATGATATTTTCTGCTATTAAGTTGTTTCCTGGGGCTTTCTTTAATACCTTGAATTTTTACTGTGCCCTTCCTCAAAGGCTGTCACTTATGCCTCATTTCAACATTAAGAGTTTGTTTTGTGTGTTTTTGAGCCTTCTCATTGAGTGAGTAAATATTTGATACAGTTATGGCTGGCTTGGCTATGTCTTCTAGGTGTATTGACTCTTTAGTCATTATATATTATTCTTCTTTATCCATCGTAGTGGACTATAAAGTTTATTTTGTCAGAAATTAATGCTGCTAATCTAGTATTTTTTTAATTTTTTGCTCAAACATTTATGTTTTTCATCCAGTAGGACAGCCTCATATGTATGTTAATCACAAAGTACACTTACCGTATGTATCACTGTGTCCCCAGTTGTAATCTGAAATGTTGGCTTTGGTACTGGTTTCAGCTGTGGGTTAGCAGCAAGTCAAGAGGTCATGTTCTCAGGGGATCCTCCAGGTTTTCAGACCATCAGTTCTGGTCTCATAATAGAGTACTTGATTTGCACACCTCTTTTTCTTGTACTATGTCAGAAACTATTTTGTGTAGTCTATCAGAGCTGTCTTTGCTGGTGGCTGGACACCGTCTAATTCTTCTGGTCTCATGCTGGTATAAGCTACTTAGCTTTTGACAACTGAATGCCATTTTTCACTGATTTTGGAAGTGTGGGTAGGCTCGCCATTGCTAAGTCTCTCCCACTGTGGAAGAGGCATTCTGGATACCACTGTTCCCCTCACCAAGCTCACTATTCCCAATCTGCCTGTGGAGTGCTTATTCTTGCTTTGCTGGGTATGACCAGCCCTAGAGACTTCTGGACCTACTTTCTCTTCCTCTTGCTGAGTCCAGTCTCTCAACTTTCCCATTGATTTTCAGGGCTCCTAGAATGTTCAATTATTTTTGTTTTGGTGTTTGTTGTTAGTGGGATCACAGGAAGTATCTGACTGTTTTGTCATCTTTGCTCTGCCTCTAGACAATAATTTCCTACTCACCTCTTGGTGGCATTGGTAGCTTATAAATAACTATACAGACACCTGGAAGAAAATACTCAGATCCTTGAATTTGGGGCACAGTTAAAAAAATTAAAACATAGATTCCCTGCCTTCATGAGAAATAGAAGCTTTGGGAGGTGTAGCCATGTGGCTGGGCCGTGACTCCCAGTATCTTGTGACTGTACTCTGTTTTGTGGTTTTCCTATGCTGTATGTTAAAGGATTAGGGTGGAACTGTAAATCCCTTTATAAGATCACCTCCCTGCTGCACTATAAAGGGAGTTTCCCTGGAGTATGACTTACCCTACCCTTAATCCTTTCATCCTGCAAGAGATAAAAGGAAAGAGAAGCAGGCAGAGATTTGGGAACCTCGTACGATCAAGAAAGCTGCACCGGGAGAAGAGTGTGTCCTTCAGACCTGAGGTTCCTGCGCCAAGATGCTCCCTGGACAAAGACTGATGCAATACCAGACTTTCCTCCAAAGCTGACTAGGGGGAAAGCCTTCCCCTGGAGCGGACACCCTGAATATGGACTTGTAGGCTACCAGACTATGTAAGAATAAACCTTCCTTTGTTAAAGCCATCCACTCTGTGGTATTTCTGTTAGAGCAGCCCTAGCTGACTAAGACAGGAGGTGAACACCCCACCCTTAGATGACCAGCTGGTCCACAGGTATTATTAAAGGGAGAAATTTGGGGGGATATAAATACCTTTAAACCCAGCTATTTCAAAAGCATTGCATGGTTCTCTCTCATTTACAATTCGAGGTTCTTTTTCTTATATGTCCCTCTAATCAGTCCAGGGAGTCATGAAAGTGTCTTATCAGAGAGGATATTTCACTATTCTGACCCAGAGGGGATTTCTTGAATAACATGTGTTCTTTTGCTTTGTGAGGTGGAACTGTGGTAGGTGACAGGCCATGCAAGGTAACAAGGGTTAGGCCAGAGGAAGATAATACCTTTTTTGACTACTACCTCATCTCTTTCTTCCTTTTTCCTCTCCTCTTCTTTCAGGAGAGAATTTCTTCATGCATTTATTTTTAGCAGACTGTCTATTTGAAAGAAATAAAGACAATAATTATAGACCAGTAAATTCAGATTGAGTCTACTCAGTTCATTCCTGATGTCTCAGAAGGACTAAAAGTTTAGGCAGGAGATGACCAAGTGTAGCTTTAGGCATACAGTGATTTCTTTTCTGAAGATAAGTGAAACAACATGAGTTAGAAAAATGATTAAGCAAATAAAATTTGTCTTAAATGTAGTTTGCCTCTGTTGCTTAGCTCTCTGCCTATCCTTTTTATTGAGAATCCAATCTTCATTCCCTTATCAAAAAGCACTCTTGGGATGACGAATTCAGTAAATGTGCTGCCTTTTCGAGGAATATTTGCATTTTTAATATTTTGAATGACTATGAAATAAAAATTTCTTTTTAAGGCATTTTAAGGAGCCCTTGTGGTGTAATGGCAGAAGTGCTTGAGTGCAACCAAAAGGTTGGCTGTTAGAACCCATGAGCCACTTTATGGTGGAAGGATGTGACAGTCCCCTTCCATAAATAACACAGCCTTGAAAATTAATGAGGCATATATACTCTGTCCTATAATGTTACTATGAGTTAGAATTGACTTGATGGCATGCAACAAAAACTACCTAGTGATTTTGGGATTTGGAAAAGGAATTTTCTTCTCCACTATGGGGTAGGGGGAAGAAATGGTCATCTAAAGTCCCTGACATAATTCCAGACAGTATATGTAAGATTTTCTCTGGAGTAAAATTTTCTTGTCAGGTTAAATAAGAAAGTAGAATGGTAATAGTTTTATCTTAACTTTGCTTTCTAGTATACCAGAGGTGGTTTGAAAAGTAATATAAATATATTTACAAGTTATGCTGAAATCCTAGGTTGTACAATGGTCAATATTCTCAGCTGCTAACTGAAAAGTTGGAGGTTTTAGTTCACCTAGTGACACCTTGGTGATTTCCTTCTGAAAAACCAGCCATTGTAAACCTTATGGATTAGAAAGGAGGGGTGTGCTGTTACAAGGAGGGGGAGAACAGCTGGAATTACATAGCAATGTACATGTAGGTCTTTTATGACAAGCTGACTTGGATTGTAAACTTTCACTTAAAGCACATATAAAATATATATATTTTTTAAAAAAACCCTTCTGAGGTAGAGTTCTACTCTGATACACACGGGATCGCCATGAATCAGAATCATCTAGATGGTAGATGGTTATAAATGATGATATTCTGTCATTTACAATTGGTTACGTATGTCCAATTTTGATAATACAAAAATACTATGCATAAAATGAATTTATCAATTTAAAATAAATGAGGTATAGAAGAAGATGAACATAATAATTTTTAAAATAAAAATCTACTATGGCTACATCATGAAGACAATTCACCAGCTTTGATCCCAGGCTTGAGCTGTGGATAATGCTTCTAGTCCAATCTAGAACATATAACCCACGTTGGATGAAGTCTAATGTGACAGGGTGAGAAAACAGACTGTCAAATTTCTGTGAAAATGGAGGGGGATTGCAGACCTAGTTTAATTTAAGGCATCTGGAAGCCAGAAGCTTAGCTTTGTCTCAGAACATCGCTTTTGCCTTGGTCCAGATGACATTTCTCCTAATACACAGTTTTTCAAAGTTGGTTCATGGAAAATTTTTTTTTTTTCTCCCCAACTTTCTTCACTGAAAGATTCTGTTTTCAAATTGATCAGGGTAGTACTTCATATTGCCTACTTGACTCCCTGTTGCAGAGTGTATATAGTATTTTAAGGGCTCCCAGAAGTCTAGCAATCAAGACTCCTGGTTATTCCTTGTTTAACTCCCTTACCCAAGATTATTGGGCCAAAGAGTTCTGTAGTGGGGAGGAGCTCTAATGAGGCTGTGCTCACTCAGAAGCTGCCAGGTCCACAGAGGCTTTCCCAACTATTTGCAAAGTTGACATGCTTTCAGAGATGTAGTGGGGTCCAGAGGACAGAGATCTGTTATCTAGAAGGAAAGCAGGGTAGACTGGGTAAGACCACTGTCATGGATTGAATTGCTTACCCCCCCAAAATAGATGTAGCCACGTGGCTGGGTCATGATTCCCAGTATCTTGTGACTGTCCTCCATTTTGTAATTTTCCTGTACTGTATGTTAAAGGATTAGGGTGGGAGTGTAAATCCCTTTATAAGATCACCTCCTTGCTCTACTGTAAAGGGGGTTTCCCTGGAGTATGGCTTGCCACACCCTTAATCCTTTCATCCTGCAAGAGATAAAAGGAAAGGGAAGCAGGTTGAGAACTGGGAACCTCACACCACCAAGAAAGCTGCACCGGGAGAAGAGCGTGTCCTTCAGACCTGAGGTTCCTGCACCAAGATGCTCCCTGGACAAATACTGATGCAATACTGGACTTTCCTCTAGAGCTGACTGGGGGAAAGCTTTCCACTGGAGTGGACTTCCTGACTTTGGACTTGTAGCCTACCAGACTGTGTAAGAATAAAACTTTCTTTCTTAAAGCCATCCACTCTGTGGTATTTCTGTTGGTGCAGCCCAAGCTGACTAAAACAATCACTGTCTCTGGAGCCAGGTTGTTGAATCTGAATCCTAACTCTACCATGTAGTAGCTGTTGGGAAAGGTATCTTTTCTGACTCAGTGTCCACATCTATAATAGTAATTAGTAAACCAAATCCACTGCCATCAAGTCAATACTGACTCATAGTGACCCTATGGGACAAAGTAGAAATGCCCACCCATCCACCCATCCATCCATCCTTCTGTTCATCTGTTGATCCTTTCACTAACTTACCTATTTGTCCATCTCTCCATGTCTGCCTGTCCGTCCACCCACCCGCCCATCTGTCCGCTCGTCCGTCCGTCCGTCCGCCCGCCCGTCCATCCGGTATACATCTACTGTAGGCTGTAAGTTTGGGGGTTCTTTCGTGAGAAAGTGGAAGTGTAAACACACAATTACAATGTAGCATTTTGGGTAGTCAGTGGACAGATGGGTACTCAGAAAGCTTTTCAGGGGAAGGTATAATCTAAACCTAATTTTGTGGGTCTTAGTGGAACACTTGGTGAGACGGTTTTCCTGCCCAGGTCATATTTGGTGATGTTTGTAGATGTTTTTGGTTGTCACAACTAAACCAAAGAACCAAAACTCAGTGTCATTGAGCAGATTCTGACTCATAACAACCCTGTAGGACATAGTGGAATTGCCTTATAGGGTTTCCAAGTAGTGCCTGGTGGATTTGAACTGCTGACATTTTGGTTGGTAGCTGTACCTCACTGTAGCTTTACAATACATAGCCTAACCACTGCAGCACCAAGGCTCCTGTCACAATTAAAGGGGTGCATGTGGCAGTTAATAGATCAATTCCACATCCTATCATGTGCAGGCAAGCCCAACTCCACAACAAAAAAATAACCTGGTCCAAAATGTCCATAGTGTCTAGGTCAAGAACCCTTACTCTGGAGTCATAGGTGAGGAGTGAGTCAGGTGGAGAAGGGGCAGGGTTCCCAGAAGATATTAAGTAATGGTTAGGGATGAGGCATGGTGTGTTCAGGGAGTTTTGAGTGCTGCATGACACAAGAGCCTCTCAAGTTCAAGTACGGTGAGAGAGGAGGGATTACCAATTCTCTCAGTTGAAAGGCAAATAGTGTCAACAATTTTAAGTAGAGAAGGGATGTAATCAGGCTAACACTTTGAAAATGTGGATGAATCTGGCAGAGAAGTGAAAGGTAGTTTAATTTGTGGGGTTTGAGGCAGAGATTGGTGGTCTGGCATGGGGAATTGGGAGGAAGGAGAGCATGAGGGTTAAGACTGTGTGTCAACTTGGTTGGGCCATGATTTGCAGTGTTTGGGCAGTCACATAACATGATCACTTCCCTGTTGAGATCTGATATATAATGGGATTTTCTGCAAGTGGTACTGGCTGGTAATGGAGTAGGGGTATGGGTAGGGACTGAGGGAAGCCCCTTCACTCCCATCAAATGAGATTGGCTCAGCTGCATCTGAAGTGCATTTGTCTGACTCATTGTTTGGGATATCACCTGGGGTAGATGCTTTACAAGAGAATGCTGAATGTTCTCAAAACACTTCCCCATCAGTTTTGGCTTCTAGATCCATAACTAGATTTAAGTTCCAGCAAATCCAAAAGGTGAAGCACAAAGTATAACCCAGAAGAGGGAGGTATTCTATACTCTGAAAGAGTATATACAAACAGAAGCATGTAGAATATATGTATTGGAATGGCTATTAAGGGTGTGGGGTAATTGTACAAAGCATCAAAAGATGAATCAATCTGAATTTATTGATATGGGAATCACTAAGCACAGACTCTTCAGCATTTCAGCTTGAGAAGTTAGGGAACGATCTAATAGTTTCGTTGGTTTATTGAAGCATGGATTATGTGGTGGCCTACGCTAATCAAGTTGAAGTACCCGACCTGCCTTGGTATACTGCAGAAGATATTCAAAGGCTTAGGGAAACTGGCATGCTAGAGTGGATTTATCAGATTAGACCTATACAAGGAGTGCCCAGAAGACACAACTTTTCCACAATGTTGAGAGAAACAAATTTGTGAAAGGAGCTCCAGCATTCTTGAAGACTGCTGTGATTGCTATTTTATGTAAATAAGGTTTGACAGTGAGAACTGCCCTAACTGAATTAAGACACTTAACTACAGTGGGGCTGATTGACGTTGGTGGTGGTAGAGGCCAAGTGCAGCACTCAGTTAGCAAAATCTATAATGAATAATGGGGTTGAAACAGTAATCAGGATAGTCTGGTTTCCTTAGGAGTAAAATAGATGAAATCTACTAAATAGTTCCTTGATTTTTACAAGCAGGTGAATTATAGGTCAAGTGAACCGTTGTCTAACTAGAATCACCAGAATAGAGTTATGAGACCTTAGTCAATTCCAAGACTTGAACTGAGATTACAGACTTGCAAACCCTTGTTTGGAGGGGTGGCCAGGTTCCCTTGAGGAAAGACTCCAACATACTGTCAGAAACTTTTACTGCTAATCTTTCTCTCAACGATTCCCAAAGGGATCCAAGGCTTTTCACAAGAGTGAAAAGGAAATACTGAGACTTGTCAGAGATTACTGGATACAGGCTCTGAACTGATACTATTTCCAAGAGACCCAAAATGTCACTGTGGCTGACCAGTCAGAGTAGGCTTATATGGAGGTCAGATTATTAATGGAGTCTTAGCTCATTCCCTCTCACAGTAGGACCAATGGGTCTTCAAGCCCATCCTGTAGTAATTTCCCAGTTGAAGAATGTATAACTGGTACAGATGTACTAAGTAACTGGCAGAACTCCCACATTGGATCCCTGACAAATAGAGTAGGAGCTTTTTCATCACAAAAAGCCATGTGGAAGCCATTAGAACTACCTCTATGCGAGAAAATAGTAAACATAAATAATGCCACATTCCTGGAGGGATTACAGAGGTTACTGCCACCACTGAAGATGCAGAGTAGTGATTCCCACCACAGTGCTACTGTACTCACCTATTTGGACTGTGTGAGAAACGGATCTTGGAGAATTAAAGGGGACTATCAAAAACTTAACCAAGTGGTGACTCTGCTTGCACCTGTTGTTCTGGAAGTAGTCTCATTGTTTTAGCAAACTAATACATATTCTGGTACCTGGTATACAGCTATGGATCTGGATTTCTAACTATGCCTATTTCAAAGCACTATCAGAATGAGTTTCCCCTCAGCTGACAAGATCAGCAATACACCTTCACTTGCCTATCTCAGGGCCGCATCAACTCTTCAGTCCTATGTCATAATTGAGACTACAGAGAACTTGACAACCTTTCCCTTCTAGAAAACATCACACTGATCCATTATTTTGATGACATACTGATTGGACCTAGTAAAGAAGAAGTGTCAATTACTTTGGATTTATTGGCAAAACATTTGTGTGATAAGGGGGTCAGAAATTAACCCCACAGAAATACAGGCATCTTCAATCAGTGAAATTTCTAGGGCTCCAGCAGTGTGGGACATGTCAAGATATGCCTTCTAAAGTGGAGAAAAACTATTGTATCTGGCTCCTCTCATAACCAAAAAGGAGGCATAATTCCTAGAGGGCCTCTTTGGATTCAGAGGCTGCAAATTCCTCATCTTTGGAAAAGCTGCTAGTTTTGAACAACGGAAGGCTCTGTGACAGGTTCAGGCTGCTGTAAATGGCAAATTATAGCACCCCAATTCTGACACGACTACTAACGGCCCAGACTCTTCAGGAATCAAGGTTTAGGTCTCCTGCCAGTCAAAGAATCACAACCGACAGAAATGTTTATTGAGAGTAAAGAGCACGCAGAATGGGTGATGGAAGAAGGTAGTTCTAAATACCAGTTACGGCCATGTGTCCAGTTGCAGAAAGGAGAACAGTAATTGTTATGAGTATTTTCATTTTGTACATGTACATTAAATATTTTTGTTTTCTTCTTTTATAAAATACAAGATGTAAGCAGGGATATTGCATTTTTGGTGTGTGTGTACCCATTGATCATGTTGGGCCCAAGTATGACTCTGTAATGGTCTTTGCCCAGAGATTATGTATGGTTTGGGAAGATGTGTAGAGAAGCCAAGTTGACAAGGAGTGAACTGTGATGGTTAAGACTATGTGTCAATTTGGTTGGGCTGTGATTCTCAGTGTTTTGGCAGTTGTATAAAGTTATAATCCCTTCATCAGATTTGATACATGATCATCTCCACAATGGAATCTTCTATTGGTGTTATCAGTACAAGTGGAACCTGTGGCAGCTCATTGCCCCCTCAGCCTTCTTCATTATGTCTTCTGCTGCTTGTTTCTTCCTGGTCTCTTTGCTGAGGCTTTTGCTTGTTTTAGATCCTATAATTGGCTCCTGTTTATTTGGTGCTTGAGACTTGATCTATCAGCTTACCTGTGGTCTTGCCCACTGATCTTGAGATCTGTAGATAATCACACCATGTAAGCAAGGACCCTGTTTTCTGGCCTGCTGATCTTAGTTTCACCAGCTGTCATGGAATGTATTGTGTTCCCCCCCCAAACATGAGTAGCAGTTTACCTAGGCCATGATTCCTAGTATCATGTGATGTTCCTATATGTCATAAATCTTACCATTATGATGTTAATAAGGGATCATGGGTGGCAGTTGTTTTAGTGAGACAAGGCTCAATCTGTAAGACTATATTGTGCCTTGAGGCAATGTCTTGGGATATAAAGGAAAGGGAAAGGAGCAGAAAGTTGGGGGTCTCAGGTGATCAGAAGCAGTGTTGGGGGAAAAGAGTGCGTCCTTTAAACCTGGGGTCTCTGAGCTTCAGAAACTTCAAGTCCAGGATACACAACAGGGACCTTCTTTCAGAGTAAACAAAGCTTTCTCCTGGAGCTGATGCCCTGAATCTGGACTTGCACCCTACTGGACTGCAATGGGATAAATATTCTCTTTGTTAAAGCCATCCACTTATAGTATTTCTGTTATATGAGGTCCAACAATTAAGTCCATGAACTTAGTTGTTCTAAGTGCTATATATATCATTGCTGAACAACATTATGGTCACCTTCTAAGTACTCCTCCTGGGAAATTATGCACCGACTCCAGCATGTAGTCCATTCTTCAAAGCAATTTTTTGAATTCTTTCTAGAATGGCCGTTGTGCATGGTGGTATGGTGGCAAGTTTGTGAACTTAATTGTCTAATTGTCTGTGAGGGAGTTTTTAGCCGGTAAACAAATAAGGAGGATAACAGCATCAGATAAGGAGGGTAAAGGTAGAGTGAGCGGCCCCAATTTGTCTGTCACTGGAGGCTTGCTTGTTGCTGTGATTCTGGAAGCCATGCCACTGGCATTTAGGTATCAGCAGGATCGTCCATGGTTGACAGGTTTCTGCTGAGCTACCAGACTAAGACAGGCTAGGAAGAAGGACCCAGCAGTCTACTTCTGAAAAGAATTAACCAGGGAAAGCCTTATGAATAGTGGCAAAACATTGTCAGATGTAGTGCCAGAAAGTGAGTGCCCCATGTTGCAAGGTAATCAGAAGATGACTGGGAAAGAGCTGCCTCATCAAAGTACAGTTGACTTTAATGACATGGACAGAGTAAAGCTTTCAGGATCTTCGTTTGCTGATGTGGCATGACTCAAAATGAGAAGAAACAGCTGCAAACATCCATTAATAATGGGAACATGGAATGTACAAAGTATGAATCTAGGAAAACTGGAAATCATGAAAAGTGGAATGCATAAACATCGATATCCTAGGCATTAGTGATCTGAAGTGGACTCGTATTGGCCATTTTGAATCCAACAATCATATAGTCTGCTATTCTGGGAATGAAAACTTGAAGAGGGATGGTGTTGCATTCACTATCAAAAAGGAATATTTCAAGATCTGTATTGAAGTACAGTGCTGTTAGTGATAGGATAATATCTACATACCTGCAAAAAAGGCCAGTTAATATGACTATTATTCAAATTTATGCACCAATCACTAAGACCAAAGATGAAGAGGTTGAAGATTTTTACCAGCTTCTGCAGTCTGAGATTGATCAAACATGCAGCCAGGATGCATTGATAGTTACTGGTGACTGGAATACACAAGTTGGAAACAAAGAAGAAGGATTGGTAGCTGGAAAATATAGCCTTGGTGACAGAAATAATGCTGGTGATGGCATGATAGAATTTTGCAAGACTAATGACTTTTTCATTGCAAATACCTTTGTTAACCAACAGAAATGATGAATGTACACATAGGCCTCACCAGATGAAATACACAGGAACCAAATTAACTGCATCTGTGGAAAAAGACAATGGAAAAGGTCCATATCAGCAGTCACAACAAGACCTTGTGTTGCAACCAAGTGCTGACTGTGGCACAGATCATCAATTGCTCATATGCAAATTCAAATAGAAACTGAAGAAAATTATAACAAGTCCACAAGAGCCGAAGTATGACCTTGAATATATCCATCCTAAGTTTAAAGACCATCTCAAGGACAGATTTGAAGTGTTGACTGCTAATGACTGAAGGCCAGATGAACTGTGGAATGACATCATAGACATCATCCATGAAAAGAGCAAGCGGTCATTAAAAACACAGGAAGGAAAGAAAACACCAAACTGGATGTAAGAAGAGACTCTGAAACTTGTTCTCGAACATCAAGCAGCTGAAGCAAAAAGAAGGAGTGGTGAAGTAAAAGACCTAAACAGAAGATTTTAAAGAGCAATTCAAGAAGACAAAGCCAAGCCAAGCCAAGTGCCATTGAGTCAGATCATTAAAATGACATGCAAAGAGATGGAAATGGAAAACCGGAAAGGAAGAACACGTTCTGCATTTCTCAAGTGAAAGAACTGAAGAAAAAATTCAAGCCTCAAGTTTTAGTAGTGCAGTATTCTACAGGAAAAACTTCAATGACTCAGGGAACATCAAAAGAAGATGGAAAAAATACAGAGTCATCATACCAGAAAGAACTGGTGGATGTTCAGCCAGTTGAAGGGTAACATGTGATCAGGAACTGATGGTACTGAGAAGAAGTTGAAGTTGCATTGAAGGCATTGGCAAAAAACGAGGCTCCAGGGATTCATGAAATATCAACTGAGATATTTCAACAAAAAGATGCAGCACTGGAAGTTCTTGCTTGTCTATGCCCCAAAATTTGTAGGACATCTATCTGGCCAACTGACTGGAAGAGTTCCATATGTATGCCCATTCCAAAGAAAAGTCACCCAACTGAATGCAGAAATTAACGAACAATATCGTTAATATCACACAGAAGTTAAATTTTGCTCAAGATCATTCAAAAGTGACTGGAACAGGATATTGACAGGGAACTGCCAGAAATTCAAACTGGATTCAGAAGAGGATGTGGAAACAGGGATATCATTGCTGAAGTCAGATGGATCTAGGCTAAAAGCAGAGACTACCAAAAAGATGTTTACCTGTGTTTCATTGACTACACAAAGGCATTTGACTGTGTGAATCACAATAAATTATAGCCAACATTGTGGAGAATGCAAATTCCAGAACACTTAGTTGTGCTCTTAAGGAGTCTGTAAATCAATCAACAGGCAGTCATGCAAACAGAACAAGGGAACACTGCATGGTTTAAAGCCAGGAAAGGTGTGCATCAGGGTTATATCCTTTCACCATACCTTTTCAATCTGTATGCTGAGCAAATAATCTGAGAAGCTGGTTTATATCAAGAAGAATGAGGAATCAGGATTGGAGGATGACTCGCTAACAACCTGTGTTACACAGACGACACCATCTTACTTGCTGGAAGTGAAGAAGGTTTGAAATACTTACTGATGAAGATTAAGGACCACAGCCTTCTGCATGGATTGCAGCTGAACATCAAGAAAACAAAAATCCTCACAACTGGACCAGTAAGCGACATTGTCATAAATGGAGAAAGGATTGAGGTTGTCAAGGATTTCATTTTACTTGGGTCCACAATCAACACCCATGGAAGCAGTAGTCAAGAAATCAAAAGACACATTGTACTGGGAAGATCTGCTGCAAAAGATCTCTTTAAAGTATTGAAAAGCAAAGATGTCACCTTGAAGACTAAAGTCTGCCTGATCAAAGCCACAGTATTTTCAACCGCATCATATGCATGCAAAAGCTGGACAATGAACAAAGAAGATACAAGAAAAGTCAACCCCTTTGAAATGTGGTGTTGGAGAAGAATGTTGAAGGTACCATGGACTGCCAAAAGAACAAACAGATCTGTTCTGAAAGAAGTCCAACCAGAGAGCTCCTTGGAAGCAAAGATGGTTAAGACTGAGTCTGACATATTTTGGACATTTTGTCAGGAAGGATCAGTCACTGGAGAAGGACATCACACTGGTAGAGTGGAGATTCAGTGAAAAAGTGGAAGACCCTCGACAAGATGGATTGACACAGTGGCCACAACAATGGGTTTAAGCATAAAAATGATTGTGGACATGATGCAAGATCAGGCAGTATTTCGTTCTGTCTTGCACAGGGTAGCTATGAGTCAGAGCTGACTCGATGGCACCTAACAACAACAACACATCTGTTCTTTAAAATAACTACCCTAATTATTTATCATGGACTGTGAGTTATTACAGGGGCAGGTAAACAACATTCAAGAAAAAGCTGGAGAAGGTATAATGTGGAAAATTGGTTAAATCATGAACTAGTCAATGTTCATGACACAGCATGCAAAAAAAAAACCCTTAACTTCTCACTATCATACAGCAACAGAAATTTACTCTCACGCTCTGAAGTCTACAGATGGGCTGTGGCACAGCTGATCTAGTCCTGCTCAGCCGTGCGCTTATGCTGCAGCCCAGACTGGCTGTCTGGATCATATTCTTCTTATGGAGGCTCGGAGGGGTGCAGAAAGACTAGCCATATCACACAACAAAATCTCTGCAGTTGTCACAATATATTGTTAAAGTTTATAACCTATGCATATGTTATAAGTGAACTAACATCTTATTAGAACTTACAGGCTAAATTATATGTATGTTACAGATTAATATGTATGGTCCTTAGCAAGTCATATAACTACACCCAAAAGCAATAGGGCAGGAGAATATATTGTGTGTTTTCTAGAGGTAGGTATTGCAATCACGTGACAGAGACATGAATGCTTAATGTTACTACAGCGAGGAAAACAATTATCCATTAATCCTGCCATGACGACCTAAATCTTAGAAATCATAGGCCACATGCTACCAGAATCTCAGCCAGATGCTTAGATGGGTATGGTGGGGAAGGTCTAATGGTGGAAACCTAGGGGCAAACAGAAGACAGGGCTAGAAAACAGTAATGACCCCTATTTAAGTGACGGAAGGAGGGAGAAGGTTGGGGTAAAGGGTAGGAATAGTGGCAGTGAGTGACTTGTGAGCTTGCATAGTCTGGCAGAAGGGAAAGATCCTTCCCTTCACCACTCCTTCTGTTCCTGCACCTCCTTTGCCCCCTTGAACTACCATTTCCATCATCGTGCAACAAAAAACAGTTCAGTGGGGAGAAGCTGGTGAGACTTCTCCTTAATAGTTAGCTAGCTATGTCCAAACTTAATAATTGGCTGTTTTGACCATTCCTCCTAACCACCTGCTACTGTGCTGAGAAAGCTGTAAAGTTTGATTTCTTAACCCTCTACCCAAGCAGGCCTACGGGTGTTATGAGTGGGGTTGGGTTTCTCGATGCTGATAAAGAATTTGACTATGTTTTGAAGTTTTGCAACTTTGAAATGATTTTAAACTTAACAAAAGATGCAAGGATAATGCAAAGAACTCTGATTTCACTCTGGTTCCCCAGTTGTTAACATTTTACCATTTTATCCTGTCCTTCCTATATGCACAATGAGCATAAATAAATTACATATTTTCTGAACCATTTGAGAGTAAGTTGCAGGAGTGGTGTCCTTTTACTCTTAGATATTCTAGTATTTGATTACAAGGGACACAGATGTTCTCATACACAAACAGCATTACAGTCAAAATAATGAAATTAACGCAAATACATACTATTTTGTTATCTAGAGTCTGTGAAGTTTATCAATTTCATTTAGTTGTCATGTCTCTTCAATGTGCTTTAATATGAAACTAGTCCTCAGTCTTTCCTGTCTTTATGGTCTTAACATTTTTGAAGAGTACAGTTTGTAGAATGTCTTTTCAGTTTGGGTTTTTGGCAGGAAAATGACAGAAGCAATGCTGCATCCTCAGGTTTCAGATCAAGAGGCCATCAGTAGTAGTGTGTCCCATTGTCGATGATGGTTTACTTTGATCTCTAAGTTCCAGGGGTGTCTGCCAGATTTCTCTACCGTAAAGTTACTACTTTTCCTTTTAAAATTAATAAATATATTGTGGGGAGATATTTTGGTAAAAACACATTTATATATTGCTTCTTATCAGACTTTCACATTTTTAGATTTAGCATCCACTGATAATTCTTTCTGGACTCAACTATTATGATAGCTGCCAAAGAGTGACATTGCCAGCTTCATCATTTGTTGTACAATCACTGATTGGCATTTTATTGTAAGAAAGAATATTGCCTTCTGTATTATCTGCCTAGCTCTCTTTGTCATCATCATCTATCTCTTCGTCTACCTATATGACTCAGTTTCTTATTCAATTAATTATAATCTGTTACTGTCTTTATTTGTTTTGATCTTAAATTTGTCCTTGTGTTAAATAGTGGTATCTCATTTGAAGTGGTTACTGTGTCCCATTGACTTGTCTCCAGCATTCTTCAAGCAGTTCCTTAGTTTCTGATAAAACAAAAAATTTAGGTTCATCTTTCATTTTTCCTGTTCCAGCTCTGGAATTAGTGGTCGGAATTCATATTTAGAAACCAATATTTGAGTGATAGGTGCGCTCATTGCGATGGAGATGTCACTGCATCTGGACTAGCAGTTCTAAACCAGGAAATTTTGCCTCCTACAGGGCATTTTGTATTGTTTGGAGATTTTTTTTTTAATTAGATAAAAAATGAAACTGTACATAGTCTGTGCTTACAATACTGTGTTAACAGAGGAGGAGTACACAAGTTGTGTCAGAGTCCCATTAATATTGATCTTCTTACTAATATGTATTGTCACCAATTTCACCTAACCAAATTTCTAATAACTATTTAATTTTTTAAAATTTTCTATCTAATTAAAAAATTTTTTTTAATGATTAAGTGAAAGCATACAATCCAAATAACTTTTATGTGCCCACTTCTCCCAACCCTGTGACAACACACTCCTCGTTTTCACTCTCTATTAATATTCTCCCAACAAACACCTGTCCCCTCCTCTCTACCCTTTCCTCTCTCCTCTAGAATGAAATCAGTAGGACAGCTTTCTAAGAATGTATAAAACCACAAAGTACACACACCATAAGCTCACTCTGTGTCTCTGAGTCCAGTCCATACTTAATTTGAAGTGTTGATCTCAGTAATGGTTTCAGGACTGGGACAGCAGTAAGTCTAGGGACTGTGTTCCCAGGGGACCTTCCAGGTTGTTGGACCATCAGTTCTGGTCTTTTAATAGAGTTCATCATCTGCACACCTCTTTTTTCAGTGTTATGTCAGAGGCTCTACACTGTGTCCCTGTATCAGGACTGTCTTCGGTGGTGGGCGCCATCTGGTTCTTCTGGCCACATACTGATGTAGTCTGCCAATCATGTGGGTCCTTCTGCCTCCTGGGCTCTTTTTTCCTCATGTCTTAGATGTTCTCAGTTGTCATCTGTTCCAGGTGGACTGGGACCAGTTGATGTTCCTCAGAAGGCAGCTTGCTGGCTTTTAAGATCCCAGATGCCAGTTATCAATAGGTGGTGCAGAAGACTTTCTTAGTAAGACACTAGTTATCCCAAACAACCGCAATGTCCCCTGAACACATGGTACCCTGAAAAACATGGTCCCCAGACCTCTGTCCCTACTATTCTATCCCTTGAATTTAGAAAACCCTTTAGTTTATGGTGTAGTCCATTTACGCTGACCTGCCTTTTACTGACTGCTGTCACACCCTTCATTTAACCAAATTCCTATCCACTATCTACTCCATTACCAACCTTCCGCCTCACTCTCCAGCCATGTAGTCATCAGAGTCTTTTCTTCAGTGCCTAAATCCTTGTAATAGTGGTCTCATAGCATACTTGTCCTTCTGCAGCTGAATGATTTCATTCAGTGTATTGTCTTCTAGATGATAATAGGTTATGAGATGCTTCCTAAAACCATCATTGTTCTTTATCATTGCACAGTGTTCCATTGTGTATATGTACCATAGTCTCTTTATCCATTCGTCTGTTGATGGGCACCTAGGTAGTTTCCATCTTTTTGCTATTGTGGATTGTTCTGCAATAAACATTTGTGTGCATGTATCTGTTTGTATGACAGTCCTTATTTCAGTAGGATGTATTCCAAGCAGTGGAATCCTGGATCATAAAGTATTTCTATTTGTAACTTTTAAAGAAAGGGCCAAATTGCTTTCCAAAGGGGCTGTACCGTCTTGCATTCCCACCAGCAGTGCAGGAGAGAGTTCTTGTCTCTCCACAGCTTCTCCAGCATTTATCTTCTTCTTTTTTTATTTTATTTTTTGATTATTGCCAACCTCGTTGGGGTGAGATGGTATCTCATTGTAGTTTGGATTTGGATTTCTTTAATAGCTAATGATTGTGAGCATTTCCTCATGTGTCTTTTGCCTGCCTAGATGTCTTCTTTGGTGAAATGTCTGTCCATGTCCTTTGCCTGTTGGTTAATTGGGTTATTTGTCTTTTTCTTGTTGAGATTTTGCAGTACTTGTAGATTATGGAAATTAAATGTCGATCCAATAGGTAGTTGCCAAATATTTTTTTGCATTCTTTAGGCAGTCTTAACTCTCTTTATAGTCTTTGGATGAGCATAAGTGTTGGATATTTAGTAGTTCCCATTTACTTATTTTCTCTTTTGTTGTTCACGCATCTTTGGTAAGATTTTGTAGTCTGTCTAAGCCATGTACTACAACTTTCATTGTTGTCACTATTTTTCCTTTCATAATCTTTATCATTTTAGGTTTGGTATTAGGGTTTTTGATTCATTTTGATTTAGTTTTTGGGTAAGGTGTGAGATATAGGTCTTATTTCAGTGTTTTGCAAATGGATATGCAATTTTGCCAACACTGTTTGTTAAAGAGACTGTTTTTTACCACAGTTGGCAATCTTAGGGCCTTTGTCAAATATTAGCTGTTCACAGGAGGAGGATGATATTTCTGGATTCTCTGTTTCATTGGTCTATATACCAGTCTCAGTCTGTTCTGACTGTTGTGGCAGTGTAATAGTTTCTAAGATCAGGTAGTGTGAGGCCTGCCACTGTGTTCTTCTTCGGTAGTGTCTCACTTGTCAGGGGTTTCTTCCTTTTCCAGACAAAGTTGGTGATTTGCTTTTCCGTCTCATAAAAAAATCACATTGAAATTTGTGTTGGGATTGCATTGTATATGCAGATCACTTTGGGTAGAACAGACTTTTTCACAAAGTTGAATCATCCTATCCATGAGCACGGTAGGTTTCTCCACTTCTGTAGGTCTCTTTTGGTTTCTTACAGTAGGGTCTTATAATTTTCTCTGTATAGGTCTCTTACATCTCTGGTTAGATTTATTCCTAGGTGTTTTATCTTCTTGGGGGCTATTTTAAATGGTATTGATCTGGTGATTTCCTCTTTGATGAGCTCTTTGTTGGTGTGAAGGAATCCTTCTGATTTATTTATGTTTATCTTATATCCTGATACTTTGCCGAACTCTTCTATTAGTCTGAGTAGTTTACTTATGGATTCTTTTGGGTTTTTTATGTATATGATTGTATCATCTGCAAATAGGGATACTTTCACTTACTCTTTACAAATCTGGATGACCTTTTTTCTTTGTCTTGTCTGCTCTGACCAGAACCCCTAGTACAATGTTGAACAGGAGTAGTGACAGTGGACATACTTGTCTAGTTTCTGTTCTCAGGGGGAATTCCTTCAGTCTCTTCATTCAGGATGATTTTGGTGGTTGGTTCTGTGCAGGTGTCCCTTACTGTGTTGAGGAATTTCCCATCTATTCCTATTTTGCTGAGAGTTTTTAACATGAATAGGTATTGGACTTTGTCAAATGCCTTTTCTACATCAATTAATAGAATCAAGTGATTCTTATCCTTTGTATTACTTATGTGGTTGATCACATTAATTGGTTTTCTGGTGTTGAGCCAACCCTGTATCCCTGGTAGGAATCTTATTTGGTCATGATGAATTATTTCTTTGATACAATGTTGAATTTTGTTGGTTAGGATTTTGCTGAAGAGTTTTACATCTAGGTTCATGAGTGATGTTGGTAATTTTCTTTCTTTCTTTTTTTTTTTTTTCTATGGAGTCATTACCTGGCTTTGGTATCAGGGTTATGCTGGCTTCATAGAATGCATTCAGGAATGTTCCGTCCTTTTCTGTGTTGTGGAATAGCTTCGGTACTATTGAAATTAACTTCTGGCTAAAAATTTCGCAGAATTCTGTGGTGAAGCCTTCTGGACCAGTACTGTTTTTGGTTGGTATTTTTTTTATTACGTTTTCAATCTTGTCTTTTGTGATGGGCGTGTTAAGTTGTTCTACTTCTCTTTGTGATAATCTTGGTAGGTGATATGAATCTATAAATTTGTTCATTTCCTCTAGATTCCCAAATCTGTTAAGAGTACAATTTTTCACAGGCTTCTGATACTTTTAATTTTGGTTGGATCCATTGTGACATCATTTCTTATTTGAGTTATTTGTTTCTGCACCTGCTTTTCTTTTCTGACTTTAGCCAATGGTTTATCAATTTTGTTGATCTTTTCAATAGAACAGCTTTTGGTTTTATTAATTCTTTCAATTGTTTTTCTATTCTCTGATTAACTTAGTTCTGCTCTAATCTTTATTATATGTTTTCTTCTGATTGTTCTTTTGTTGTTTTCTTTCTACTTGTTCAAGTTGCAGGGTTGATTCTTTGTTTTGGGCCCTTTCTTCATTCCAAATGTGTGAACTTGCAGAGATAAATTGACCTCTGTGCACTGCTTTTGCTGTATCCCGTAGGTACTGATAGGATGTGTTTTCATTCTCACTGGATTCCAAGATTTTTTTTTATTGCATCTTTGATTTCTTCTCTAATCCATGAATTCTTGAGCAAGATGTTGTTTAGTTTCCATGAGTTTGAATTTCCACTTCTGTGTTCTCTGCTTTTGGTTTCATCTTTTACAGCTTTGTGGTCTGAGAAGATGCTTTGCAATAATTCAGTGTTTTGGATTTTGTTGAGACTTGCTGTATGGCCTAATGAGTGGCCTGTTCTGCAGAATGTTTCATGGGCCTTGGAAAAGATGTTGTACTTGTTTTTTCTTGGGTAAAAAGCTCTGTATATTTCTGTGAAGTTGAGTTGATTGACTGTTGCAATAAGATCTTCTATATCTCTGCTTAGCTCTTTTTTGGATGATCTGTCCTTTATTGAAATTGTAGTGTTGAAGTCTCCTGCTGTTATTGTGGAGCCATCTATCTCATTTTTCAATGTTGTCAGCATTTGTTCCGTGTTATTTAGATGCTCTGATTTGGTTGTATAAGTATTTATTATTGTTATAGCCATAACCGTCCCTGTCCATGATGGTGGATTTTACTTTAAAATCTGTTTTGTATGAGATTAATAATGCCACTTCTGCTCTTTTTTACGTGTTGTTAGTTTGGTATTCTTTGATTTTCAGTTTGTTGTTACCTTTGATTCTAAGTTGTGTTTCTTGTCAGCAGTTTACAGAGGGATGGTGGTTTTTGATCCACCCTGTTACTCTGTCTCTTTTGGGGGGTGTTCAGTCCATTTATGTTCAGTGTAATTACTGATAGTGTTTAGTGTTGTCATTTTCATGCCTGTTGTTGACATTTTCTTTGTTCCATTTAATATTTTGTTCTTGGTAGTTTTTTTTAATGGGTTTACTTTTCATTTTTTTCAATGTTGGTTTTGTGTCTGTTGAGACTTCTGCATTGTTTTTCTTGATTTGATATGTAGTATTGTTAGTTTGCTTTGTGGCTACCCTTCTGTTTCATCCTAATGTTCTAACTTTAAATCAGCCCCTAACTTCTTTATACCTCCTTAACCTCTCCGTCTGAAAGGGCTATGAATAATGTAATGTATCCCTCTTTGTAGTGTAAGGTTGTCATAGTTTACATGTTGAGCTCTCAGTTTCCTTAATTTTAATATTTTAGCTTTTATTGAGCTTTGTGATTTCCCTAACTGATTAGGAATCTGGACACTGTGTGCTGCATTGCACCCTGGGGTATACATCTGGTGTTATTGATTTTGTAATCTAAGAACTTCCTTCACTAGTTCTTGTAACTTTAGTTTGGTTTTTGCAAAGTCTCTAAACTTCTTTTTGTCTGAGAATGTCCTAATTTCACTGTCATATTTGAAAGACAATTTTTCAGGATATATAATTTTGTTTGGAAATTTTTTTCCTTCAGAGCTTTATATGTGTCATCCTATTGTCTTCTTGCCAAAAATGTTTCAACTGAAATGTACAAGGACATTCTACAAGGCTTCCCTTTGTAAGTTAATTTTTGTTTAAGCCTAGCTGCCTTTCAGTGCCTCTCCTTATGTTTCATTTTATAAGCTTGATTATAATATGTCTTGGTGTCTTTCTTTTGGGTTCTACCTTTTGTGGTGTTCTAGAAGCATCTTGAATATCTATGTTTTCTTCTTTCATGATGTCAGGGAAGTTTTCTGCTATCAACTCTTCAACAGTTCTCTCTGTATTTTCTGCTATCCCTCCCTGTTGTGGAACTCCAATTACACCTAAATTGTTCCTCTTGACAGAGTCCCACATGATTCTTAATTTTTCTCAATTCTTTTATCTGATTTCTCCTCATAAATGTTGTTGTCAGTTGCTTTATCTCCATTCTCACTAATTCTGCATTCT
Source organism: Heterohyrax brucei (assembly GCA_028571685.1). Lineage (NCBI taxonomy): Eukaryota > Metazoa > Chordata > Mammalia > Hyracoidea > Procaviidae > Heterohyrax > Heterohyrax brucei. The sequence goes on from CM053156.1 coordinate 25,752,418, forward strand.
ATTTCCTCAATCTTGCTCTTTTGCTTTCAACTGAATTCTCTAATTCTGTAATTTTATAAGCGATCTACTGAATTTCAGATCATTGTTGTTCTAGCAGTTCATATAGCTTGTTTAACGTTTCATTTTGATCTACTGCATTTTGTCTGATCTCCATCCTAGGACCTAGAAGGGATCTATACACAATTCTTTTGTATTCTACCTCTGACAATTTCATCTGGAAGTTTTTTGATTCTTTATTTTGAGAGTTTCTGGAGCCCTGGTTGTCCGCCTCTTTAAATGGTTAGATATTGATTGTTGTCTTCACACTATCAGAAAGCTTTTCAGCTTCATTGGTTTCCCACCAGCAGAACCTATGAAGCTCCAAGAAGGGAGTGAGTAAGAGTACTGCTAGATTTGGCCACCAGCTGCTACTGCATTCTCTGGATGCAGCTGTGTTATGTATAGCTTCTTTGGCAAGACAGACACTGTGCAGCCTAGCAGCACTGCTTTTTGGCAGCTGTCCCCCTCAGCCCTCACAGGTGGCAGACCCTACCTCCTGGCTGACAAAGATGGAGACCTACTTCTGTCAACTTTCCAGAGTCACACCAGCAGACACTATGGCATAGTTCAGAGAAGGGAAGAGAAAAGGGTACTGCCACATTTGGCTACCAAACCATGCTGCCTTCTCTAAATATAGTTGTCTTAAAAACTGCTTTCTGTTGAGAGAGATGCTGTCCAGTGGCAGCCAAGAATAGCTAGATCCTCAGAGGCGGCAGGTCCTACCTCCTGGTTGACAAAGGTGGCAACCTACTTATGGGGTCTCTTGGGGCTCATGCCAGCTAATGTTATGATACGGCTCACTGAAGGCCACTACACCACTGTGTTCTCAAGATGTAAATGTCTTCAAAACTGCTTTTGAGCTGATAAAGGCACTATCCAGCAGCAGCCAGTTCCAGCTGGGCCCTTGGGGTGACAGGCACTGCCTCCTAGCTGGAAAAGTTGGTAACCTAATTGTGGGTCTCTCAGGGGCTCAGTCAGCAGACACTATGACTCGGCTCAGAGAAGAGAGAGGGAAGGGCACTGCCACACCCAGCTGCCTATAACCACTGCATTTGCTAGGTGTTATTGTCTTAAAAACAGCTTTTCTCCTGAGAGAGACACTATCCAGTCAGGTGCTGTTGCTCAGCATGGCAGCCAGCCCCAACTGGGCCCTCAGATGTGGCTGACTCAGCCTATCAGTTGACTAAGATGATGTCCTACCTGTGCCACCTTCCCTGCAGTGTGCCAGTAGACTCTGTGGCACAGCTCAGAGAAGAGAAGGGAAAGGATCCTCATATCCTCAGCTACCAGTTGCTGCTGAGTTCTCTAGATGTGACTGTCTTAAGCACAGCCTATCTGCTGTGAGAGATGTTGTCTACTTAGGTGCTACAGCTCAGCATGGCAGCTGGCCCGTGCCAGGCTCTGACTCAGCTGTTCCGGTCCCAGCCTCCCAGTTAACAAAAATGACATCTGTACCTGTAAACCTCTCAGCCACTGCACTAGCAGAAGTGGGACGCTTTGTGCTGCCATCTTGCCTCTAACAAAGGTGGTTTTCCCTTTCTTGTTGCTTAGACTGATCTCACAACCCTCCACCTAATCTTGGGGCTCCCAGAATGTTCACTCTGCCCCATTCAATTGTTTTTCTAGGTCTTAGTTCTCAGAGGGAATGGAGGACATGTGTGACTAGTCGGCCATCTTGGTCCTGCCTCCCTGGAGACATTTTTGATTGTCAAAATTATGCATTGGGGATGGACGAGGGTGCTTACTGGCATATAGTGGGTGGAGAACAGGGATACTACTAACTATACTGTAATGCATAGGTCCAGACTCACACAACAAGAAATTATTTGGCCCCAAAAGTCAGTAGCACCAAGCTGAAAGATTCTTTTAGGCTTTGTCATGGATTGAATTGTGTCCCCCTCAAAATATGTGTAGTAATTTCACTAGGCCAGGATTCCCTGTAATCTGTGATTGCCCTCCATTTGGTGATTTCCCAATATTGTAAATCCTAATCTCTGCCTATGGTTAACAAAGCGAATTATGTTAGAGAGGATTAGGGTGGGACTGTAAATCCCTTCATAAGATCACCTCTGGTTCCACTGTAAAGGGGTTTTTCCTGGAGTATGGTTTGCTCCACCTTTTATCCTTTTGTCCTACAAGAGATAAAAGGAAAAGGAAGCAAGCAGAGAGTTGACAACCTCACATCATCAAGAGAACATCACCAGGAGAAGAGTGAGTCCTTCAGGCCTGAGGTTCCTGCACCAAGATGCTCACAAGGATTTTCCTCCAGAGCTGACAGGGGGAAAGACTTCCTCTGGAGTGGACACTTTAGATTTAGACTTGTAACCTACTGGACTGTGTAAGAATAAACTTTCCTTTTTTAAAACCATCTGCCTTGTGGTTTCTCTGTTAGAGCAGCACTGGCTAGCTAAAACAGACTTTCCCAGTGGACTAAGCTAGAAAACACACAGAGAGAAATTACACACACATTGATCTCTTGTATCCTGAGTTCGTACTCAGTCCTCCAATTCCAACACAGTAAGATTAACTTTAGTTGATGTGCTTTCTACTGTGGTCACTAGTGTGGTCACTGCTTTCATGTAACCAAATTTCTGTCACCTATCTAATCTATGAGCAGCCCAATTCTGAGCAGCGGGGTTACTGGATCAAATGGTGTTTCTGTTTCTAGCTTTTTAAGGAATCACCAAATTGCTTTCCAAGGAGGCTGTACCATTTTGCGATTCTATCAGCAGTGTAGGTGAGTTCCAATCCCTCCACAGCCTCTCCAGAATTTGTTGTTTTGTGTTTTTTGGATCATGGCCAACCTTGTTGATGGTATCTCATTGTAGTTTTAATGTGGATTTCTCTAAGAGCTAATGATCATGAACGTTTCCTCAAGTGTCTTGGCTGCAGGGACGTTCTCTTTGGTGAAGTGTCTGTCCATCTCGTTTCCCCATTGCTTAATTGTATTACTCACCTTTTTCTCATTGATATTTTGCAGTACCTTGTAGATTACGGAGATCAGACATCCGTCTGACATGTAGTTGCCAAATATTCTTTCCAGTTCTGTAGGTGGTCTTTTAACTACCTTGATAACATCTTTGGATGAGCAAAAGTGTTTGATTCTTAATAGTTCCCATTTAACTATTTTCTCTTCTGTTGATCAGGCAGTGTAATAGTTTCTAAGGTTGGGTAGTATGAAGCCTCCCACTGTGTTCCTCCTCATCAGTAGTGCTTTACTTAACGAGAGTTACTTTCTTTTACAAACAAAGTTAGTGATGTGTTTCTCCATGTCATTAAAAAATGGCACTGGAATTTGTATTGAGATTACACTGTTATACATAGATCACTTTGAGTGAAATGGACATTTTCACAATGGTAAGTCTTCATGAGTAGGGTAGTTTTCTCCATTTGTGTAAGTCTTTTTTGGTTTCTTGCAGTAAGGTCTTGTAGTTCTCTTTGTATAGGTCTTTTATTTCTCTAGTTAGATCCTACAGTGTGGGTCAGTGAAGCGGGGAGGAGATACTGCCAGGCCACTCCACAGTTATTTGTCCAGGCAGTCTTATTTTCAAAGGTACCTTACTGTTAAGCTGAGGGCTGTCCAGCAGCTGTCAAGCAGCCAAGCCCTCAGGTATGGCAGGCCCCGTCTTATGGCTGGCAACAGAAGCACTTCTTTGGCCTTCCCCAAATGCTATGACACAGTTCAAAGTAGGGAGCAGTTATGGCCTTGTTGCCATCCTTAGCCGGGTTCCACCCATAATGTAACACTGTGCTAAACAGTTTTTCTGCTGGAAAAGGTTTTTCTGGACTGGCCCTGCTTCTCAGCTTCAGAATTAGCCCCTGCTGAGACCTCCAGTTGGGTAATTCTGCCTCCCACCCAACCAAGATGTCGTCTTGGCTGAGCTGCCCTTCCCACCACTAAATGGCAGAATCTGTGGTGCAGCTCAGAAAAGAGAGGGTGGAAGTGTAGTTGTGCCTTCAGTCAGAAGCTGGGCTCCTAAAATGTGGCTATCCTAAGCACGTTGTCTCTGCTGTGCTGTATGCTGTTTACTTTGGCACTGCAGTTCAGTGTATTTGCTGGCTCACATGCAACTCCCAGCTCCTGGATAACAAAAAAGGTGTGAATATCTACAGTCCTTCCAAGCAGTAAGTCAGCAGGAGTGGGGCTCAGGGTGTGCAGTCTCTGTTATGGAGATGTAGTTTCTCATTTAGTGATGTATAGTCCAATCTGACAACCCTATGCCACATCTTAGGGCTTCCTGGATGTGTAGAGTATGTCTTTCAGTTATTATTTCAGGCCTTAGTTCTCAGAGGGAATTGAGGAGACGAGGGTCTAGTCCACCATTGTGGCACCAGCATTTCTAAATGTATAATAATCTCATTCAAATTGATACCAACACATCTTCACTAACACACAAAAACTCTTCTATACAGATCCATTCCCTTCTTTATGTTATTTTCACAGATTATATGTTTATAGATTATAGTTTTATATTTAGTTTTTATATGTTTGTCTCTTAAATCATGTGAAGCATTAAAAGTGGAGTTACAAGCAAAAAGATAAGGGAGCAATAATTTTTATATTTGCTCAGGCAGTTAACTTTGCTGGGATACTTTGTACTATTATTATTTTTTACACAGTTTTGAGTTACATTCTAGTATCCTCATTTTAACCTGAAGGATTTCTTTTAGCATTTCTCTAGCCTTTCTTTTTTAAAAATCTTGGAATACTTAAATTCTGTATGATTTTTGAAGGACAGTTTTTCTGGATATACAATTATTTGTTGACTTTGTTCTCCCTTCAGTACTTTTAATAAAATGTCACACTACCTTCTGTACTCTATGGTTTCTGATTAGAACTCAGATGTTAACGTTATTGAGGATCCTTGTGTGTGGTTAAGTTACTTCTCCCTTGCTACTTTGAAGATTGTTTTTCTTTTGACAGTTTGGTTATAATGTATCTTGGAGTCAGTCACTGAATTTATCCTATTTGAAGTTTGCTGAGCTGTTTAGATGTGTAGATTCATATCTTTTATCAAATTTTGGAAGTTTTTAGTTATTATTTATTCAAACACTAATTTGAGTGAGTCACCAAACTTTTTCCATGGTGGCCATGCTATTGTACATTTTCACCACCAATGGAGGGAAGTTTCAGCTTCTCCTTTCTATCACTTAAAAAAATAAACAAAAAACACACAAGAAAACCTGCTCCTAAGTGTTAGGGAGAGGGTGGCCCAAAACAGAGGCAGAGACATGCCAGTCCAAGGGTCCAGTGAAGTTTATTGGAAGAGAAAGGGAGTGGAGTCTAAGCCGAGAGTGGCTCAGCCCGCCTCTCTCTGGTATGGCAGGTGTTTTATAGTTTTTAAAGTTTCAATGAGGTAATGTGGGGTGTTGGGTATTTGTGGTTTGATAAGGAAAGAAAGAGGGGTAGCAAGAAAGTCTGCTTAGGGGACTTACCGTCTGAATAGAAATAAATGAGGATTAGATGGGGAGGGCTAAAGTTTGTTTATGGTCAAGATTTTGATAGGAGGGTAGGGAAGACAGGTGTAAAATTATGTATGGTTATACCAGATGGGGCCTACCAGGCTGTTTTTGGTGATCCCTGTGGGGCATGCATACCAGGCTGTTTTCAGCTGATGGTAGGTCTGATCATTGGATAAGAGGACCTCCCTGAATTTCAGGGACAGAGTTCTCTCAATGACCTCCCTGAACTTCTGGGACAGAGTTCCTTCATTAAGTCAATTCTGGCTTATAGAGATCATACGGGACAGAGTAGAACTGCCCTATAGAGTTCCCAAGGAACACCTGGTAGATTCAAACTGCTAACTTTTCTGCTTAACAGGTGTATCACTTAACTACTATGCCACCAGGGTCACCAGCTGTCATGGATTGAAAATGTTCTCTAAAAAATTGGTAGCAATTTGCCTGTGCCATAATTCCTAGCATTGTGTGATGTTCCTGCATGCTGGAATTCCTGCCTCTATGATGTTAATGAGAGTGGCTGGGCAACAGTTGTGTTGGTGGAGCAAGATTCAATGTGTAAGTTTGTTTTGTGCCTTGAGGCAGTCCCTTGAGATATAAAGGAAAAAATCTGGTAGACAGAACTGGAAACCTCACACCATCAATAAAGCAGCAATCTCAGACCTGAGATTCCTATGCCAAGAGGTTCCCTGAACAAAGACTGAAGGAAGACAAGGGCTCTTCTCCAGAGCTGACAAGGGGGAAAGTCTTCCCCTTGGTGCATACATCCTGAATTTGGACTTGTAGCCTACTGGACTGTGTAAGAATAAACTTTTCTTCACTAAAGCCATCGACTTTGTGGTATTTCTCTTAGACCGGCACTAGCTGACTAAAACATCAACCATAATGTACTATTTTCCATTTTAAAAAAATCCCTGCCATTCTAATAGGGATAGTTATTGTCTCATTGTGGTTTTGATTTACATCTCCCTAATAGCTAATGAGGGTGCTAAGGTTGTACCATGGTTAAGATCATGGCTGCTAACCAATAGGTTGCCAATTGAAATCACCAGTCACTCCTTGGAAAACTTATAGGGCAATTCCACTCTGTGTTACGTAGTTGCTATGAGTTGGAGTCAACTTGACAACAAAAAATTGGGTTTTTGGTAACAGCAAATGAATGAAGACCTGGTGGTGTAGTGATTCAAGTACTTGCTGGCTAACAAAATCATCAATGGTTCCAACTTGCCAGTTACTCCATGGAAAAAGATATAGCAGTCTCCTACGAAGATTTATAGCCACGGAAACCCTATGTGGGGAAGTTGTATTCTGTCCCATAGGATCACTGTCAATTGAATCGACTTGACAACAATGAATTTGGTGTTCTTGAAGGCCATCTGAGTGTCCTCCTCTTGTGAAATGATCATTCAAGTCTTTTGCCCATTTTTCCACTGTGTTGTCTTTGTGTTAGTTGCAGTAGTTATGTACACACACACAGATTTTTTTTTTTTTATATTAGGTCTTCATCAGATACACTGTTCCTGATTATCTTCTCGTAAGAAGTAATTTGTCTTTTCACTTTTCTAATAAAGTTCTCAATGAACAAAAGTAATTTTTATGAGATTTATCTGTTTTGTCTTTTGCTACTTGAGTTTTGTTGTCATATCTGATAGTCTATCTTAGAAACTGGGCATTACAACCTCACTCCCATGTTTACTTCTGAGAATTTCATATTTTTAATTTTCACATTTAGGTGTTTGATAATTTTTAAATTTCTTTGTGTATACAGTGTAAGGCACAGATCTGTTTCATTCTTTTACATTTAGAAGTCTAATTTTACCAGTACTATTTATTGAAGAGACTCTTCTTTTCCAATAGAATGAACTTAATATCAGTGTTGAAAATCAATTGGCCATGGATGTATAAAGTTATTTCTGTCATCTCAATTCTGTTCCACTAATCTATATGTTTGTTATACAAGTACTAGCGTATTTGAATTGCTGTGACTTTATAGTATGTTTTGAAATTAAGAAGTGTGATTCCTCCTATTTTATTCTTCTTCCTCAAGATTGTTTTAGCTATTCAGGGTATCTTGCCCTTCCATATTAATTTGAGGATTGGCTTTTCTGTAAAACAGGCTTTTGAGAATTTGTTGGGGGATTTCAATGAATTTGTAAATTACTCTGATTGACAGTGACCTTTTTACTATGTTAAGCCTTCCAATCCACAAAAATGAATCTTGTTCCATTCTTTGAGCTCTTCTCTGATTTACTTTAGTATTTTTTAATAGTTTTCTGTGAACAAGACCTTCACCTTCCTGGTTAAATTCACCCCCAAGATGCTTTATTCTTTTAGGTACTATTGTAAAATCTAATACTTCCATATTTTCTTTTTTAGCTTACTCATTCCTGATGTGCAGAATCCTGAATGATTATTATGTGCTGATCTCATACTCTGCCACTTTGCTGATTCACTTAGTAATTCCAGCAGCTTCCTTGTGTATTCTTTGGAGTTTTTTCCATACATAAGGTCATGTCATCTGTGTAAAAGGATAGTTTTACTTCCTCCTTCCCAATTTGGATCCTTTTTTTTTCCTCCCTAGCCTAGTTTCTCTAACTAGGACATTCAGAACGGTATTAAAGAGCACTGTTGACAGTGGGCGTCCTTGTTTTGTCCTGATCTGAATGAGGAAGCTCTTAGTCTTCACTGAGTATGCTGTTGGCTATATGGTTTTCAGGGATGCCATTTATAAGCTCAGAAATTTAGTGCAGACCCATCAAAACCCCAAACCTGTGATCTTTTCACTTTAGAGCATTGTATGTGGTAACTTTTCTTTAGAATTTGAAAATCTCTAGTGTAGCCTCTCATTAAGTGTGGGAATCAGGTACATCCATTTATTTGGCAAATATATATGTACAAATATGGAGTGTCTACTGTATGTCAGTAGTTGTGAAGAAAATAGGCAAAATATGTGACAGTACCAAGAGCTGATATTGGATGTTTTGCGACAAAGGTCCCAAGGCTTGATATCTGGGACTCCCTGTGCTTTGAAACACCCTCTCCAGGGCAGTTTTTTTAGACACACTTCTTTTGTGGATTGAATGGTGTCCCTCCAAAAATATGTATAACCATGTGACTGGGCCATGGTTCCTAGTATCTTGTGATTGTCCTCTATTTTGTGGTATTCCTATGCTGCATGTTAAAGGATTAGGGCAAGGCTGTAAATCCCTTCATAGAATCACCTCCCTGCTCCACTGTAAAGGGAGTTTCCCTGCAGTGTGGCTTGCCCCACTCTTAATCCTTTCATCCTGCAAGAGATAAAAAGAAGGATAGCAGGCTGAGAATTGGGAACCTCACACCACCAAGCAAACAGCATCAGGAGAAGAACGCATCCTTCAGACCTGAGTTTCCTGCACCAAGATGCTCCCTGAACAAAGACTGATGCAATACCGTGCTTTCCTGCAGAGCCAACAAGAGAAAAGCCTTTCCCTGGAGTGAACACCCTGAATATGGACTTGTAGCCTACTGGACTGTGTAAGAATAAATGTTCCTTTGTTAAAGCCAACCACTCTGTGGTATTTCTGTTAGAGCAGCACTAGAGTACTAAAACAGAATTTGGTACCATAAGAGTGGGGTGCTGCTCTAGCAAATACCTAAAATGTGGAAGCCATTTCGAAACTACTAACAGATAGAAGATTCAGAAGGAACCAAGGAGAACTGTTAACACCGAAGAAGGTGCAGATGGTGAGAATCGAGCAACAGAGGACCGGCGTCAGCAACAGCGGCAACAGCAGAACCAGAGGCAGTGCTAGAGCCGAACCATGGAATGAGAGCTAAGTGCCTGTGCACAGAGCTTTCCTCGTGGAGTGGGGTTCCTCTGGGCACTTGAATCCGTGGAGCTAGTCTTGCTGACCCACGGGGAGAGCGGAGTGCCTTTGGGCAGGATGCTTTCCAGCAAGAGTGGGGTGCCTCTGGGCACTTGAATCAGTGGAGCTACAGAGCTTTGGAACACTTGCCCTAGCAGGGCAGAGGTGGCATGAGGCCTAGGCCATGTGGCCATAGGAAGTTGAAGCTGAAGAGACAGACAGCATGAGAAGCTGAGCTACCTCAGTCTCAAAAGGTATGGCCATGACCTCAGGGGTTTGAAAGGGTGGAGCCAGGGCTTTCTGTGTTTTGTGAGAGTGGAACTGCTACTCAGTTGGGTTTAGGGTGCACCTAAAGCTGATGGGGCAGAGTTTCTGTCCAAGAGGGCCTTGAAGGCAGAGTTGTAGCACAGGGCTGGAGGTCTCCACTCAGAATCTGGGGAATGTGGCCAACACCTAGAGTCTGGAGGGCAGGGTCATTGTGTGGAATGTTTCAGAAAATGTAAGTGTATTTCTAAAGCTTTGAGAGCTAATGTAATGTGTTCTGCTGACTTGCCTGTTAATACCTTATTTTCCTACAATTTCTCCCATTTGTAATTGAACATGTAACTTGTGCCTGTTCTGCCATTGTACCTTTAGAAACAGAAAGCTTGTATTCTAGGTTTCACAGATGTAAAGCAACCTTTGAATTTTGTACTTCAAACTGATTTAAGACTTCTATCATATGGGATGGACATGATTTTGACATGATGAGATAAATGTGGTACATGTTTCATTGATGTGACTTTTGGGGTGCCAAAGGGTGGGATGCCATGGATTTAATTTTGTCCCCCTCAAAATATGTGTAGCCATGTGGCCAGACCATGATTCTCAGTATCTTGTGATTGTTGGTTTTCCTATGCTGTATGTTAAAGGATTAGAGTGGGGCTGTAAATGCCTTCATAGGATCACCTCTCTGCTCCACTGTACAGGAGTTTCCCCGGAGTATGGCTTGCCCCAATCTTAATCCTTTCATCCTGCAAAAGAAAAGGAAGGAGAAGCAGGCTGAGAATTGGAAACCTTACACCATCAGTCAAACAGCACCAGGAGAAGACTGCATCCTTCAGACCTGAGGTTCCCGAACCGAGATGCTCCCTAAGCAAAGACTGATGCAATACCAGACTTTCCTGCAGAGCCAACAAGGGGAAAGCCTTCCCCCGGAATGGACACCCTGAATATGGACTTGTAGCCTACTGGACTGTGTAAGAATAAGCATTCTTTTGTTAAAGCAATCCACTCTGTGGTATTTCTGTTAGAGTAGCACTCTTGGACTGAAACAACCTCTAATTGCTTTGGATATTTTTCCCAATCCATTGCTATTTTTCAAACGTTCTAAAGATAATCTAGGTTGCTGCAATGAAAAATGGCAGTTCTAGCAAACAGTCTTAGCATCATCGTAATTTGATGTATGCTGCAAGCAAGATGTGTGTACTGGGACATACCCATACTGGGAATGTTTCTGACATGTCTAGGAAGGCATATACATCCAATGTATATACTGAGTGTGTTTCATATTCCAGGTGCTTTACTAGGCATGTACAAATCCTAGAGAATGAGACAAATATAGTATTGTGATCAAGGAATTTAGAGCCAACCAATATCCTACCTGGAAAGAAACATCAGAAGAGATAATTTTCCTATAATCAGAAAACCCTAAATAATTCACCAAAAACTACTAGCATCAGAATATAAGATAAACAAAGTATCAGGATATAAGATAAACATACACAAATCAGTTGGATTTCTCTACACCAAGAAAGACACAATCAAAGAGGAACTCTTGAAAGCATTATCACTTACTATAGTTCCCAAGATGATAAAATACCTAGGAATAAGTCTAACCAGAGATACAAAAGAACTGTACATAGAAAGATCCTGCTGCAAGAGAGTAAAAATGCCTTACATAAGTGGAGAAAGTTACTTTGCTCTTGGATAGGAAGACTCAACATAGCGAAAACAACTATTCCACTCAAAGTGATCTATATATACAGCACAATCCCAGTACAAATCTCTATGACATTCTTTAATGAGATGGAGAAACAAATCACCAACTTCATATGGAAAGGGAGGAAGCTGCAGATAAGTAAAACATTACTAAAGAAGAAAAACAAAGTGGGAGGCCTCCTGCTACCTGATTTTAAAACCTATTATACCAACACAGTGTTCAAGACAGCCTAGTACTGGCACAAAAGCAGAACATAGACCAATGGAACAGAATTGAGAATCCAAATATAACATCATCCACCTATGAGCAACTGATATTTGATAAAAACCCAAAGGACGTGAACTGGGGAAAAGATAGTCTTTTTAACAAATGATGTTGGTACAACTGGGCATTGATCTGCAAAAAATGGAAACAAGATCCTTGTCTTACTCCATGCACAAAAACTAATTCAAAATGGATTAAAGACCTAAATATAAAACTCAAAACAATAAAAATCTTGGAAGAAAAAATTGGGAACACAATGGAGTCCTAATCTATGGCATTGACAAGCTACAAAAAAAATTACCAATAACTTGCAAACACCAGAAATGAAAATTGACAAATTGGAACTCTTAAAAGTCAAACACACTCATCCAAAGCCTTCAACAAAAGAGAAAGAAGACCACCTACAGAGTGTGAAACAATTTTTGGCTATCACACCTCCAACTGATGTCTAATCTCTCCAACCTACAAGATACTGTAAAACTTCAACAAGACAAACAGTGCAATTAAAAATGGGCAAATGGCATGAACAGGCACTTCACTAAATAAGGCATACAGGATGCCAACAAATTTATGAGGAAATGCTCACAATCACTAGCCATTAGAGAAATCCAAATCAAAACTACAATGAAATACCATTTCACCCCAACAATGCTGGCAGTTATACAAAAAACACAAAATAATAAATACTGGAGAGGATGTGGAGAGATTGGAACTCTTCTACACTGTTGGTGAGAGTGCAAAATGGTACAACCACTTTGGAAATCAATTTGGCACTTTCTTAGAAAACTAGAAATAGAGATACCATGTGATCCAGCAATCCCACTCCTTGGAATACATCCCAGAGAAATAAGGGACACCTAAAACAGATACATGCATGCCAATGTTTATTGTAGCTCTTTCCACAATAGCAGAAAGATGGAGGCAATCCGGATACCTATCAACAGCTGAATGGTAAAACAAACTATGGTGTACACGTACAATGGAATACTATGCAATGATAAGAAACAACAGAGGTTTAGGGAAATACCTGACAATGTGGGACCATCTGGAGGACATCATGCTGAGAGAAATTAGCCAGGAACAAAAGGTCAATATTGTATGAGACCATTAATACAAGGATGCTACAAAGCACTTTAGCACGTAAGTAATCAATTATTGATGGTTACAATGGTGGGGAAGGAGGGAGAGGGATTTCTGCAAATTAGATAGAGGTTAGGACTAGGGTTGGTAGTTGGTTGTAATAGAAAGGAGGTACCCACCACTACTTAATTCCCAAACTAAAGTGTTCCCCAAATGTGGTTCACTTCTTTGAAAAGACAGAATGAAAAGGTCTGGGACTGGAAGGCTACACTCTCAGGAGACATCTAGATAATTGGCATACCCAATTTCTTTTTTATTTTTCTTGTTTCTTTTTCTGTTAAGAAAATATTCTGCATACCACCTGAGTGAGTGGTGTCTGGAATCTTAAAAGCTAACAAGCTGCCATCTGAAATGTATTAATTGGTCCCAACACACCTGGACCAGAGGTAAATGGTGGACATCAAGGACAGGAATTAAATATGAACCTTCCAGGTGGAAGGAGCCATACAAACCAGAGTCTGCCTCGGTATAATACTTTAAGAACTAGATTGTGACCTGCCACCAATGACTGCCTGAAGGGGGAGAATGAAAAGGCTATGTATACCACTTGGGTGAGTAGCTGCTGGGATCTTAAAAACTAACACGCTGCCATGTATGAAGGGCAGCTACCTGGACCAGAGCTAGATGGAGGGCATCAAAGACAGGAGGAAAATATGAACCCAGCTGATGGAAGGTACCATGTAATCCAGAGACTAATTTAACACAGGACTAGAAGAATCAGATGGTGCCCAGCCACCACCAATGACTACAAGGATGGGGCGATATAGAGCCCCTGACATAGCAGCAGAAGCACAAGGGTCCAGAACTAGAACTCCACCAAATGACCTCAACTGATGGTTCCTCAGTTTGGAGGACCCCCTGGAAGCATGGCTGCCAGACTCTAACCCCAAACCACATCCAGCACCAATGCCAGCTCCACAAAGACCGAACTGGAGTATATAACACATGCAGAGATTCTGGCGCAGAACAAACTTTCGGACTTAGACACATAGGTGTACTCATTGCTGGAGGAAACAAGATAGTGGGGGTGGGGTGGGGAACAGGGATTGATCAAATGAACACGAGAACTTCCGGATGATAAGAGGGAGTGTGCTGTCACAGGAGGGTGGGGGAAGGGAGAAGGGAGCAATTAGAATAGAATAGTGAAGCGAGTTCCCGATGTTATATGGCAAACTGATACAGACTGTGTACTTGTACTGAAACCACAAGAAAATTTAGTTTTTTTTTTTAAATAAAAAAAAGAGATCATTTTGTGAACATAATGCTTCGACTGAAGTTTGAAGGAAGAGAGTGATCCAGTGACGGAAATCCAAGGCAAGGAATATTTCTGGAAACAAAAAACAACCAAACCAACAAACCACCCAAAGAAACAAAAAACAGATATGACTCAGATATGAAGTATCTTAACCCAGTAGAGCTCCTAGCTGGAGGAAACAGGGCTGGGATGTCAGGAACAGAGTTGGGGATAATTAAAGGAAATTAGCTTTGTTAGATGTGTAGACATCAGTTCATTACTGACCTTATATACCTTATGTAACAAGAATATTTTGAAAGATTTTATAGAGACAGAAATTTGGACACACTGATGGTGTAGTGGTTGCAATCTCATAGTGCTTAAGTGTTTGGTTGCTATCCCAAAGATCAACGGGTTGCACCAGGTGCTCCTTGAAAAGCCTATGGGGCAGCGATTTTCTGTCCTATAGCGTCACAGTGAGTTGGAATCAACTTTATGGCAATGCGGATTTTATCATGACATTTCATACACTATTAAAAGAAGAGCATTGCTGTGATGTGAACAGATTGAGATCTGCAAAAATGGAAGCAAGGAGAAAAGTTAAGAGAAAAAAGTAGTCCAAGAATGAAACGATAACAATCTGAGCTGATATAGTAGCAGTAAGCTGGACAGATGAAAAGACTCAAGCTACATATAAGCAGAGAAAGTTGCAGTACTTGCTGACTGATGGCTTGAATTTGGGTGTTCATAGGGGAGAGAAAATATGAGCTGACACGTACTTGTTGGCAATAGGTTAGACTGCATGGCATAACCATTACTGATCTGGAGACTAGAGGATGAGTGGACTGTAGGAGTGTGGGCTTGGGGGTACAAGAGAGACCTGTACTCAGAGATCATTAGGAAAGAAAGGGGTGTAAAAACTAGGATTCAACTTTTATGAATTTCAACCTAAAGCTAACTTAAGTTCTCATTAGTTTGGTGTAATAGTAAAGTACTGTCTTTGTTTTAAAGGTGATCTTAACTGGGAGTAGTATCAAAATGTCTTTCTGTAGTGAAACAGTGGTGGTAGATTGTTTTCTCTGGCAATGATACTTGAAAAACAAAACAGCAGCAAATTTTAAATTTGAAGGCACTTGGCACTTGGCTGGCATTTCAAGAAAAAAAAAAAGAAAAACACTGATTAAAGAAACCAACAGTTTGCAACCCATGGCAAGAAAGGAGTCTGAGGTGGGTCCACAGGGCTGTGCCAGAGTTGGCAGGGAATGTGGGTAATGGCAACCTTTAGGATTCAAAGAGATAGAGGGCTTCTGAGAAAGATAGAAGACGCTTACATGAGGACATTCCCCTACTCCACAATAAAGGAGAGGCTGACATGTTGAAATATCAAATAAAAAACTGAAGACAGGCAGAGAACTCTCAAAGGTAGCAAAAGTTTAAGATATTTCCAGTGCCTGTCCTGCAAAATCCTCATCTCTGGTGTCTATGATGAATGTACTAATTTGGAGAGAAAGTCTGTAATGGTTGCTCCCACAAATTCCCCTTGAATGACCACCAGAGGGGAGCATTTGACTGCTGATGACAAGCCCTTCTCCTTGTAGTTTCAGCATCACCCGAAGTAGCTGCATATTTTGAAAGTGGAAGTGCACATGTAGGATCTACCTTGAAAGGAGTAATTTTGCAAAGTAAACACTCTCTGAGCACTGTCTTAGATTCTGGAGAGCTCTATCTCATTGGCTTTGTCCTTGCTACCTAGGCCACCTGGAGACAACTGGGTATAACTGAACCAGCCAGTAGATGGTGGTATCCCTCTCCTCATCCCTACACTTTTTACTGGAGCTTCTGCTCAACTCATCCACAGAAACTCCCGAATCTCCCCATGAAGGAGAAGAAGGCCTAGCACTGATGCGAAGGAAGGCAGCAACCTTCTCAAAGCACATGACAATGAGTCTTGGATATTTCTGTGGCCATATCTTGTTTCTGGAAACCCTAGTTGGCATATTGATTAAGTGCTACAACTGTTAACCAAAAGGTTGGTAGTTCAAATCCGCCAGGCACTCCTTGGGAAACTGTGAAATAACTCTACCCTGTCCTACAAAGTCACTATGAGTTGGACTCACCTCGATGAGAGGGGGTTAGGTTTATTCTCTATTCTTTCTTATACTTTTCCCATTTGACTTCCTTATTTCTGCTCTTTCTCACTCCCCTTTCCTCTTTCTGAGTCCTTCTTGTTCAGGGGAGTCTCTTGCAATATGAGGCATGCCTATTGTTTTAGTCAGCTAGTGCTGCTCCAACAGAAATACCACAGAGTGGATGGCTTTAACAAAGGGAGGTTTATTCTTACACAGTCTGGTAGGCTACAAGTCCAAATTCAGGATGTCCACTGCAGGGGAAGGCTTTCCCCTTATTGGTTCTGGAAGAAACTCTGATATTGCATCAGTTTTTGTTCAAGGAGTGTCTTGGCACAGGAAACTTTGTTCTGAAGGATGCGCTTTTCTCTTGGTAATGCTTTCTTGATGGTGTGAGGTTCCCAATTCTCTACTGATTTCCCTTTCCTTTTATCTCTTGTAGGATGAAAGGATTAAGTGTGGTACAAGCCATTTTCCAGGGAAACTCCCTTTGCAGTGGAGCACAGAAGTGATCTTATAAAAGGATTTATAGTCCCACCCTAATCCTTTAACATACAGTATAGGAAAATCACAAAATGGAGGACAATCACAAGACATTGGGAATCATGGCCCATCCACATAGGTACACATATTTGGGGGCAATTCAATCCATGATACACGTCAAGGAACACTGCTTTTGTTCCATTTGTTAATAAGAGTGACTGATTTATTTGTTGTGGACATAGCTTCTCATCCAAGGTAAAGTGACTAAGAAGATGCAGGTGACTCCTGAGCTGTTAAATCTGCAGTGGCTTCTACTTTACTTGACACACTCAAGCTTTGTATTTACAATCTGCTCCAAAGAACTATGTCTTTACCTGTTTAGAATTAGCAGCACCAACAGATGGAGCCAACATTGTGCTAGAGTGCTTCATCATGGCATTCCTCAGCAACAAAGACCCCCAAAACTAAATAGAGTATAAACATCTATCAACAACAAAGACCCCAAAAACTAAATAGAATTAAACATCTATCTTGGAACACTAAGCTTAAAATGAATGGATAAATAACTCTAACAAGTACCGAATGGCATAAGAAACAGACAGAGAAGAGACAGTGAGGAAAGCTGTGGAGCAGAGGCCCCCTTTCAGCTAATGCAACACAAATTTACCATCTTGGGCCTCTCAGCTATAAGCACGGCAGACAGGGAGTGTCAGAAGGCAGCTTCACAGAGCTCCTGGCAGAGGAACAGAACACATGGCAACCAGTGATTCATGCTTTCCCACCCATATACTTCTTCTCCCTGCTTGGCCTCTGTGACATTCTGATGAGTCACAGTAACTTGGCCAGGGAGATGCTGGCTCCTTGCCAATTGGATTCACCTTGCCCTCAGCAGCTGGTTCCTTCACTGACATTTTTTTTGTTGCTACTTTTGCTATTATTTGTTTATTTTGTTTTGGGGCTTAATTGGGCTTCTCTCTAACTTCCTTCCTTTCCTTCCTCTATACAGCTAGGTCCATGTGCTATCTCTGCTCCTTGACAAGCTGGACAGTGCCACAGGGCTGGGGAGCCACATTCCCAGACTGTAGTATCAAGCTGATGGGTTCCCTGGAGGCATTTTTTTTTCTCATGTTTTTCTTCATTTCTTGGTTTCTTGTTTATTTGTACCTTCCTACTTTTCCTTTTTCCAGAATACATGGCACTGTATGCCACCTCTGCTCCTTCTGTATGAGTCATTCAATGCTACCCAGAGGGGGACCTACTTCCCGGTCTGCACCGTCAAGCAAGTGAGCTCCTTTGGTGCTTTTATTTTTTCTTTTGTATGTTTCCTGTCTCGACTACTCTTTCTTTCTTTACTCTTGCACACCTGGTGCCCTGTGCAATCTCTGTTCCTTTGATAGGGGCTGTGCAGTGCCACTTGGCTAGGGAGTCCCTTACCAGACAGTGAGTGTCACTGCATCAGTGGGCTCCTCAGTGCAATTTTTTCTCTTTATTTTTGGTCTCTCTCTACTTCCTTACTTTCCCTTCTGTCTAACTCCTGGCTGTGTGTGCCTTTTTCTCTCTGTCTTTTTGTATCTAGTGTCTCTTCTTTCCTTCTTTTCCTTTCCCTAGTCGCCCCTACCCCCACATGGTGTATCTTTCCATTCTTCATGGGCTCTGCAACACCACCTGGCTAAAAAGCTACCAGTTGTTCTGTTTCTGCACCACTCCTATGGCAGGCTTGTTTTGCACATTTTTGGCTTCTATTTCTCTGTCTTCTTTCTTTTCTTTCCTGCACCCACTTAGTTCTGCATCTCACATTCTCCCCTTTGCTGCTGGACTATCTGCACTATGCATTGAGCATTACACCTCCCAGGGGCACAGGCATGGTCTACTAGAACTTGCCCTGCACTGCCCACAGACCTGCTGCATTGGATTATACATGGCACAGATGAACTATCCCAGCCATTCCCCCCTCAGCTAGACCTTCCCTGCTCCACCATTGCTGACCAAGTGGCTCTGGCCATTGAACAAGATGATGAAAAGAATCATGGCCATAGATGAGCAAGCAACAATAACATTCAGTCCACTTGCTCAAACATAACCAAATAAACCCAAGAAGTGGGACTGAAACAAATAAATCTACAATAAACAAATTAAGAAAACACTAAATGGCCCTAAGACACCAGATAATATCAAAACATACAAAAACCAGTACAAGATGTTTTCAGTAGGTGTCCAAAATAAAACACCAGATGACCTTCTAGTAGAAGAAAAGTCACAGGAACTACCTGTTAGAGAATTCAGATCATTAATATTCAGGTCTATCCAAGACAGGAAGGAAGCAGCAGACAAAAAAAACTGAGGAAAGACAGAAAAAATCATGGAAATACAGACAAAATCATGGAAAAGTCAGATAAAACAATGAAATAATTCAGGGAAATAATACAGAAGTAAAATGTAAAAATATGCTCACAACTAGAAATCATACAAAAACAGCAATTAGAAATCTAAAAGAGAAACAACTGGATTTCAGAAATGGACAATGTCACAGAAGATTTGAGAAGCAGGTTTGAAACAACAGAAAACAGGATCAGTGAAATTGAATACAAGTCCTTCCATATTAATTTGAAGAAAAATAAGAGAAGCATGAGGGAAAATGAAGAAACCTTGAGAATTATGTGGAATACAATCGAAAGTAAAAATATGAGGCTGATTGGAGTTCTAGAATAGAAACAGAACATGGAAAACAAAGAGAAGCTTACTGAAGATTTGTTGATATAAAACTTGTCAAATATCATGAAAGATAAAAAGCTATCCAAGAAGCTCAATAAACCCCATGTAGGCTAGAATTCAAAAGAAAATCACCAAGGCACAGCATAATCACACTCACTAAAACCAAAGACAAAGAAAGAATCCTGAGAGCAAATTGAGACAATGAAAAGCCAAATTTGGAGAGGAAACAGTAAGACTAAACTCTGATTACTCAACAGAAACCACATAGGCAAGAAGGCAACGAGATGATATATGTGAGACCTTGAAAGAAAACAATTGCCAACAAAGAATAATATATCCTACAAAACTCTTACTCAAATATGATTGTAAATTTAGGACATTTCCAGATAAACAGAAATAAAGAGAATATGTAAAAGCCTGGCCTAACTTGCAAGAATTATTAAAGGGAACTCTTCAGTCAGAGAACCAATAATACTGGACAACAGCCTGAATATAGCACACAAGACCACATCATCTACATACTAATCTAGGCAATGAGTTGCTAAGGATCCAAAAACAAAAAACAAAAAACTAAGAGATTTACAACAGGGAATGAGAGAGGTTAATCTGTAAAGGTCAACAACATCAGAACCATAAAAAAGGATTAAACAATTTAAGTATAGAACTTTTAAATGGAGAATAAGTCAAGACAATACCAAGTAATAACAGACTGGTTCAAACATAGGAGGATAGGAATAAATTTCAAGTTAACTACAAAGAAAGTTAATAAACCCACTTACCAAGTTAAAGAAGAAAAACAAAAAGTCTCAATAAACATAAAATCTACAAAGATGAAAGAAAAGGAAAAGAAATCTACAATCCAAAAGAATTCAGCACAGAAAAGAAGAGGAAAAAAGTGTCAATAACCTCTATCTACCCAAAAAGTGCTATAGAGTGAAAGAAATACACACCTATCAATAATAATATTGAATGTAAATGGCCTAAATTCACCCACGCAAACAGCTACTAAAAAAGAACAGGAATAGCAATATTAATCTCAGTTAAAATAGACTTTAAAACAAAATCCATCCTAAAAGACAAAAAAGGGCATTATATAATTTTTAAAGAGACAATCCATTATGAAGATATAACCATAATAAATACCTATGCATCCAGCGATAGGGCTCTGAAATGCATAAAATCAACTACAACAGCCCTGAAAAAGCAAAAGTGACAATGCCACCATAATTGTAGCAGACTTCATCACACAGGTCTCAGTAAAGAACAAAACATGCAAGAAAAAACTGAACAAAGATACAGAAGATCTAAAGGCCACGATCAGGCTATGTGATCTCACAGATAGCTGCAAAGTACATATCTTTTTCCCTGGTGCACACAGAGCATTCTCCAGAGTAGACCACATCTTAGGCCACAAAACAACTGTCAACAAAGTCCAAAATACTGAGATAATTCAAAGTATCTTTTTTCTGAGTATAATACCCTCACAGTAGAAATTATCAACAGGAAGACAAAGTGGAAACTATCAAATATACAGAAAATGAATAATACTCTGCTTAAAAACTACTGATTGATAGAAGAAATCATAGATGAAATAAAAAAAAAATCCCCAGAATCAAATGAGATTGAAAACACACCATACTCCAACCTTTGTTATACAGCAAAGGCAGTGCTCTGAGGTCAATTTACAGCAATAGACATACACATTTGAAAAAGAAGAAAGGAACAAAACCAAAATATTAGCTACACAATTTCAACAAATAGAAATTAGCAAAAGAAGCCCTCAACCATCAGAAGAAAAGAAGTAATGAAGGTCACAGCATAAATAAATGCAATAGCAAACAGGAAAAACAGAAAACCAGAATGAACCAACAAAATCAAAAGTTGGCCATTGAGAGAATAGACAAAATTGACAAACCACTGGCCAAATAGAAAAAAGAAAAACAAGAGAAGATGTAAATAACCCAAGCAAGAAATGAAATGGGGGACGTTACAATAGACCCAAATGAAATAAAAAATGTCATAACAGTGTACTATAAGAAACTATGCTTCAACAAATTTGAAAACTTAGAGGAATTGGAGAAATTTCTAGAAACAACCTGGCTACCCTTACCAACACAAATTGAAGTTGAAAATCTGAATAGATCTATAACAAGAGAAGAGATTGGAAATGTAAAAGAAAAAGAAATACTACCAACAAAAACACAGCCCTGGCCCAGCTGTAGAATTCTATCAAACACTGAGAAAAGAAAAGTGTACTTTTGAATTCATTCTATGAAGTCAGCATTACCCTGATGTTAGAACCAAGCAAAGATACCACAAAAAAGAAAATCACAGACCATGTCTATCATGAATATAGGTGCAAAAATTCTCAACAAAATTCTAGCCAATAGAATTCACTAACATTTGTATATATTAAAAAATAATACCCAACTACCAGGGATGATTTATACCAGGTAAGCAAGGATGGTTTAATATTAGAAAATCAATCAATGTAACATACCACATAAAAGATAAAAGAATCACATGATCATCTCAAGTGCTGCAGAAAAGTCAGTCAGCAAAGTGCAGCACCCAGCCCTGATGAAAACTATAGATAAAGTGTAGCACCCACTCCTGATAAAAACTATAAACAAAATAGGGATAGAGGGGAATTCCTCAACATGATAAAGGGTAACTGTAGAAAAAGCAACAGTCAACATTCTTTTTTTTTATTAAATAAAAAATGAAAGTGTACTTACTCTGTGCTTACAATATTGGGTTAAGATGGGAAGAGTACACAAGTTGTGTTGAAGTCCCATTAATATTCATCTTCTTACTAATGTGTATTTTCATCAATTTCACCCAACCAAATTTCTAACAACCGTCTAATCTAAACTCTTGCCCCTCACCCTTCCACCCTCCCACTCTCCCACATTCCCCACCCTTGTAGCCATCCAAGAGTCTTTTCTGTTATGTATGAATCTGCTTTTAAGGTTTTATCGTAGGGATCTCTTATAATAACTGTCCTTCTGTCATTGACTAGTTTCACTCAACATAGTGTCCTCCTGTTGAGACCAAACTGAGAGATGTTTCCTGCTATCATTGTTGTTCTTTATCATTGCATAGTACCCTACTGAGTACATATACCAAAGTTTACCCATC
This sequence comes from Heterohyrax brucei, assembly GCA_028571685.1. Classification (NCBI taxonomy): domain Eukaryota; kingdom Metazoa; phylum Chordata; class Mammalia; order Hyracoidea; family Procaviidae; genus Heterohyrax; species Heterohyrax brucei. The sequence continues at coordinate 25,774,843 of CM053156.1, forward strand.
CATTCTTCTGTTGTTGGGCATCTTGGTTGATTCCATTTTTTTGCTATCATAGACTATGCCACAATGAACATTCATGTGCATACATCAGTTGGTGTGAATGGCCTTGATTCTATAGGATATATACCAAGCAGAGGAATTACTGGGTCAAATGGTATATCTATATCCATCATTTTAATGTAATGCCAGATTGCTTTCCAAAGAGGTTACACCATTCTGCAATCCCACCAACAGTGTAGGAGAGTTACAGTCTCTCCACAGCCTCTCCAACATTTAGTGTTTTGCATTTTTTTGGATCATGGCCAATCTTGTTGGGGTGAGATGATATCTCATTGTCGTTTTGATTTGAATTTCCTTAATGATTAATGATCATGAGCATGTCCGCATGTGGTTTTTGGCTGCCTGGATCTCCTCTTTAGAAAAGTGTCTGTCCATCTCCTTTGCCCATGGCTTAATTGGATGATTTGTCTTTTTCTTATCGATATTTTGTAGTATCTTATAGATTATGGAGATCATGCGTCAGTCTGAACAGTCAACATTCTTAATAGAGCCCCAAAACATTTCCCCTGAGAACAGGAAGAAGACAGGAATGCTCTATGTCATGACTATTACTCAACATTGTGCTCTAGCTAGAGCAATAAGGTAAGAAAAAGGAATAAACAACATCCAAATTGATATGGAAGAAGTAAAATTGTCCCTATTTGTGGATGATATGATACTATACATAGAAAACCCAAAAGACTCCATGAGAAAATGATGGAAACTAATTGAAACATTCAGCAAAGTAACAAGATATAAGACAAACATACCAAAATCAATTGAATTCTTACATATCGATAAAGAGAATGACAAATAGGAAATCAGAAAAACATACCATTTGTAATAGCCTCTAAAAAAAATAAAATACCTAGGAATAAATCTAACCAGGGATATAAAAGACCTAGACAAAGAAAACTAAAAACCACTTCTGCAAGAAGCCAGAAGAGACCTACATAAACAGAAAAACATACCATGCTCCTGGATAAGTAGACTCAACATTGTGAAAATGTCAGTTTTGCCCAAAGCAATCAACAAATACAATGTAATCCTGATCCAATACCAACAGCTTTGTTTAAAGAGATGGAAAAACTAGTCATTTACATAGAAAGAGAAGAGACCTAAGATAAGTACAACACTACTGAAGAAAAATAAAGAGGACTCAAACTACCTGACCTTAGAACCTACTATATAGCTATTGTTGTCAAAACACCTTGATACTGACATAACAACAGATACGTTGGCTAATGGCACACAATTAAGAACTCAAATGTAAATCCACTCACCTATGGTCACTTGTCCTTCCACAAGGGCCCAGAGTTATCAAATAGGAAAAGGATAGTCTTTTGAACAAGTGGTGCTGGCAAAGCTGGATGTCCATCTGCTAAAAAGGACCCCTACTTCATACTAGGTACAAATCTAGCTCTAATTGGTTCTAAGACCAAGAACTATAAAGACTGTAAGAAGAAATAGGACTGGTGACAGAGGTTGTAATACACAGCAGTAACAGGATACAAACTGAAGAAGATAAGCCAGATAACTAGAATATTCTAAAAATTAAACACTCACACTCAAGAATCTTCAACAGAAGAGTAAAAGGAATACCTACAGACTGGGAAAAAGTTTTTGGCTATCACAAATCCCATAAAGGTATGATGAAATTTGTAGGAAAATCCAACATCTCCACGTCAAAAAGAGAAATAATCGAATTAAAAATTGGGCAAAGGATTTGAACAGATATTTCACCAAAGAAGACATTCAAGTGATTAGAAGAAGTGGGGCTGGCAATATACTAAATAGACAATATGTAAGTGATAAACATGGGGAAGGGTAAAACAGTACACAATATTGTGGAAGCTAGCACAACTTGTCCAAGGCAAAGTCATGGAAGCTAGACAAGACACATCTAAATTCCCTGAGGGACTGAATTTCTGGGGTAAATGATGGGGACCGTGGTCTCAGGGGGACATCTAGCTCAACTGGCATAAAATGGTGTATAAAGAAAATATTCTACATTTTACTTTGGTGAGTAGCATCTTAGAAGCTTGTGAGTGGCCGTCTAGGTTACTCCACTGGCCTCACCCATCAGGAACAAGGGAGAATGAAGAAAACCACAGACACAAGGGAAAGATTAGTTTGAAGTTCTAATGGACAACAAATGCTACAGCTTCCACTAGACTGAATCCAGCACAACTAGATGGTGTCTGGCTACCACCACAGACTACTTTGACTGGAGTAACAATAGGGAGTCTCATACAAAAATGCAGAACAAAATTCTAACAACAGCAACAAAAAGATCAGACTTACTGGTCTGGCAGAGACTGGAGAAATCTCCAAAGTACGGCCCCTGGACAGCCTTGTAGATCAATAATAAAGTCACTCCTGAGTTTCACCCTAAGCCAAAGATTAGAAATGTCAGCATTGTCTATGGTTTAGATATTGTACTACTTACAGACCTTATTTGAGAATGTAGTGACTGGATTTCAGCTGAGCTATGAGAGTATGATGACTTGTTTCCTGTACTCAGAATGGTCTTACAATCAAAGAAGTGAAAATAGTCACCATATTTCTTGCTGCTGTTGTTGTCAGGTGCCACCGAGTGTGTTGCTACTCGTGAGGATAGTACATACAACAGAACAAAACATTGCTTGGTCTTGTACCGTCCTCACAATCAGGGCTGTGTTAAAGCCTATTGCTGCAGCCACTGTGTCAATATATTTTACTGAATGTCTTCCTTGCCATGAGCCTTGATTTTATCAACCTTGATGTCCTTTTTGGAGGATTGAACCCTCTGATAACATATCCAGAAAACATGAAACAAAGTCTTGCCATCCTCCCTTCTAAGGAGCATTCTAGCTGTACTCTTTCAAGACAGTTCATGATATATTCAATATTCTTCACCAACACCGTAATTCAAAGGCATTAATTTTTATTTGGTCTCATTGTTCAGATTTCTCATGAATATGAAGAGTGAAAATACCATGGCTTGTCTCAGGTTAACCTTGCCAAGTCGTTGAAGTGACATCCTTGCTTCTGAGTACTGTAAAGAGGTCTTGTACAGCAGGACTTCCCAATACTATACATCATTTGATTTCTTAACTGCTGCTTCCACAGACATTGACTGTGTATCTGTAAGCTGAAGTCCTTTACAACTTCAGTATTTTCTACATTTTATCATAATGCTGCTTATAGATCCAGTTACGAAGATTTTCGTTTTCTTTATGTTGAGATGTAGTTTGCGCTGAAGGCTGTAGTCTTTGATCTTCGTTGGTAAAAACTTCAAGTCCTCTTTGCTTTTAGCAAACAAGGTTATGTCATTTGCACATTGTAGGTTGTTTATGTGTCTTCCTCCATTCCTAATGCTACGTTCTTCATATTGTTCAGTTTCCTTGATTATTTGTTCATTATACAGATAGAATAAGTATGATAAAAGAATACAACCCTGACACACACAGCTTTCCTGACTTTATACAATGCAGTATCCCATTGTTCTTTTTGAAAGGCTTCTTAGTCTGTGTACAGGTTTAGCATGAGGACAATTAAGTGTTCTGGAATTCCTATTCTTCTCAATATTATCTATAATTTGTTATGATCCATATAGTCAAATGTCTTTGTAAAGTCAATAAAACACAGGTAAACATCTTTCTGGTATTCTCTGCTTTTTGCCAAGATCCATTTGATATCAACAATGACACCCTTCATTCCACATCCCCTTCTAAATTTGACTTGTACTTCTGACAATTCCTTATCAATGTGCTTTTGCAACCCTTTTTTAATGATTTTCAGCAAAATTTTACTTATGTGCAATATTAATGATATTGTTTAATTGTTTCTGCAATCCACTGGGTTACCTTTCTCTTGAATGGGTACAAACGAGAATCTCTGCCAGTCAGTTGGCTAGGTAGCTTTCTGCTAGATTACTTGGCGTAGATGAGTGAGCACTTCCAGGGTTCAATCCATTTTTGAAACATCTCGTTTGATATTCCATCAATTCCTGCAGTCTTGTTTTTCACCACTTCCTTCACCACAGTGTTGTTAGTTGCTGTTTTAGTCATCTAGCGCTGCTATAACAGATATATCACAAGTAGATGACATTAAAAAGAGAAATTTATTCTGTTACAGTTGAGTAAGCTGAAGCCCAAATTCAGGGTGTCAGCTCCAGAGGAAGGCTTTCTCTGCTGGCTTTTCAGAAAGGCCCTTGTTGTCAATCTTCCCCTGGATTGGGAGCTTCTGAGGGAAGGGACCTGAGTCCCTTCTAAAGCACATACACTGCTTCTTGGTGGTATGTGGTTCCCATGTCTCTGTTGGCCTCCCTATCCTTTATATCCTACAAGGCACAATATGATCCCACATACTGAGTCCTGCTCCACCTGCACAACTGCTGCCTATCCTCCCTCATTAACGTCATAGAGGCAGTGTTTACAACATAAAGGAGCATCACGCAATACCAGGCATCAAGGCTACACACATTTTTCCAAGGAACAGAATTAAGTCCATGACAGGCATCATTTACTTGGCTCTGACACACAGCAACTTTACATATAAAAGAACAAAACATTGTCTGTTTCTGCACCATCTTTAGAATCTTTGGTATGTTCTAGCTGTACCTCTTTTTTTTTACTGAATGCTTACTTTACCAAGCATGATGTCTTTATCTGCCTGTTGCTTTGTCCTGATGATATGTCCACTGTAAGCAAGATGAATGAAATCTTGACATCCTTGCTTCTAAGGAGTATTCTCATTGTACTTTCATTGTACTTTTTCTAAAGACAGTTTTGTTCTATCTTCTAGCAGTCTGTGGTATATTCATTATTTTTCACTAACACCACAGTTTCAACGTGTCCATTCTTCAGTCTTCACATACCTGTGAAATGATTGAAAATGCTATGGCTTGTGTCAGACACATTTCAGTTCTCAAAGTGACATCTTTCCTTCTCCATTTTTTTCCCATCTTTGCTTTCTAACAGTTTAAAAAAGTCCTTTACAGAAGTTTTGCCTAATGCAATACAACTTTTGATTTCTTTAATGCTGCTTCCATTGGCATTGATTCTTTATCCAAGAAAAATGTAATTCTTGACAACTTCAGTTTCTTTTTCATTTATCGTTGTTGTTGTTTATTAATCTAGTTGTAATTATTTATTTTTGATGTTCAAATGTAATCCATACTTAAAGCTGTAGTTTTTGCCTTCATCAGTAAGTGCTTCCAGTTGTTTTCGGCTTCAACCAGCAAAGATCTGTTTGCATATCTTATACTGATAATGAATCTTCTTCCAATCCTGATGGCACATTCTTCTTCATATAGCCCGGCTTCTCATATCATTTGTTCAGCATATAAATGAAGTAAGACAAAAGTATACAACCCTGTCACACATCTTTTCCAGTCTTAAACCACACAGTATCTCCTTGTTCTGTTCAAACAACTGCTTCTTGATACACAGGTTCTGCATCAGTATAATTGTTCTGGAATTCCCATTCTTTTCAATGTTATCTGTAATTTGTTATGATCCACATAGTCAGATGACTTCATATAGTCAATGAAACACAGGTAAACATCTTTCTGGTTTGCTCTTCTTTCAGCTAAGATCCATCTACCATTAACAATGATATCCTTCATTCTGTGTCCTATTCTAAAATTGGCTTGAACTTCTTGAAGTTCCCCATTTTTAAATTTATCTTCCACAGAATTTTGCTTGAAAGTCTTATTAACAATGCTGTTTGATAATTTTCAAATTCTATTTGGTTGTCTTTCTTTGGAATCAGGATGCATAAGAATCTCTTGTAGTCCATTGGCAAAGCAACTCTCTTCCATATTTCTTAACATGGAAGAGTAAGAATTTCAAGCATTGCATCTACTTGAAGCATTGCAATTGGTGTTTCATCAGTTTCTGGGACTTGTTTTTTTCAGTGCCTTCCATACAACTTAACCTTCTCCATTTAGTACCAGTGCTTCTTGACCATAAGCTACCTCCTAAATGTTTGAACACTGACCAACCCTTGTTGTTAAAGTGATTCTATGTATTGCTTTCATTTTCTGTTTATGTTTTATGCATCATTTAATTGTTTATTGATAGACTCTGAGTCATGATTGACTTTGGCAGAGGCATAATTTTTAATCTGTGAAGTCTCGATCAAAAGTCCCTCCCCTGCCATGAAGTTATATGTCCCAGCTGCCTACCATCAAACCATTTGAACATTTGAGAGATGTAATAGTGGCTTACAGCTTAACTGCTTTTGAACTGCATCTCAGTGGCTGCTCCTTTTGAAATTCCAGGGTCACTGCCCCCTATATGTAATATTATATTGAGTCATACTTATGTGTTTTGGTCCAGGCTGCCCTTCTTTTTGGAGTTCTCATCCCTTCATGTTCTCATTCACCCTTCTTCATCATTTGCGATGTAATAGGGTGTGCACTCTCAGGAAAGTGGCTGTCTTCTTTGGGTTCTACAGAAGTTAACTCTGAGACAAGAATACAGTTGCAAGAGGTTTATTTGAGAGGCAGTGCCAGGAAACACTACTGGAGGAGTGGAGAAACGTGACAAGAAAGGAAAACAGCCAGTACAGGGGCTGTTAATAGTTAGTCTACTGCTGTGGGCAAGTAGGTTCCATCCTAGGAAATGGTGTAGAACACGGCAGTTGGTATTCATTGTTGGTGGAGGGATCCTGCCCGGGGCATTCATGATCTAGCATTTCCGACCTGCCACATCACAGGTATACTGATGCAGATGCTGGTCTCTGGAAGGTTGGCTGTAGGCACGATGTAGTGAGAATCAAGGGGACATGGCTAGGACACTTCAGTCTTTACCACAGCTGCCATGATGCTTACCCTCCTCCGTTAGCATTTTGTGGGATATGACATCACTTCTCTGTGCCTTTTGTGGCTCTATACTTTTCTCTGGTTTCATTTGCATGTTTAATACCTCAACCTCCATACTAGAATGAAAGTTCACTGAGGACTCCTAGGTTTCTTCAGCCCTGATCAGTGTCCAGCACAAGCCACGTGAGGAATGTAAATGTCAGGTCTGTTTTAGGACAAGTTTGAAGAATCCTACAAGTCTTCATTCAGAAACTTTGATTTGTGGAGAGATACATTTATTGATTTATTTACATTATGATTGAATGAAAATGTACATTTCCATATAAATTTACCTGCACACCTATATGCAGCTCCCACTGCTCTCCCTGCCCAGTGACAGCACACTCTTCCTTTCTGCTCCATACATGTCTTCTCCTTCCAACAATCTCCTATCCCCTCCTCTCTACCCACTCTCCTTCCTCTAGTAAGAGGTCTGCAAGACAACATCCTACAGATGCATAATACTATAAAGTGTACACATGATATGGTTACTCTGGGACACTAAGTCTAATCCATTCCTGTCAGAAAGTTGATCTCCACTATGATTTATGGACAGGGGCAGCATCAGGGCTAGGGGCCATGCTCCCAGGAGAACTCTGAGACCCATGAACCAACAATTGCCGTCTTTCAATGGAGATCTCAGGGTGCATTCCTTTTTATCTTGTGTTGCCAGTGACACTCAACTTCACGAGCTCTATTACAGTTATCACTGGTGGTGGCCAGACACCATGCGGTTGTTCCGGTCACAAGTTGATGTAGTCACCCACTCTCGTGGGTCTGCCTGTCTTCTGGGTTCTCTTTCCCCCATGTCATTTTGGTCCTTGGAGACCAACTTCCAGTACAATGTTGAATAGGAGAGGTGTGAGTGGGCATCCTTGTCCAGTTCCTGTTCCCAAGGGAAAGTCTTTCAGTCTCTCTCCATTCAGGATGATGTAAGTAGTTGGCTTTGTATAAATGACCCTTATTGCATTGAGGAATTTGCAATCTATTCCTATTTTGCTGAGAGCTATTAGCATGAAATGGGTGTTGGACTTCATCAAATGTCTTTTCTGCATCACTTGACAAAATCAGGTGCTTCTTGTCTTTTGTGTTATTTATGTGGTTGATCACATTGTTTTTATCATGTTGAAGCAGCCTTGAATCCCTGATGTGAATCCAACTTGCTCATGATGGATTGTTTTTTGATATGTTGTTGTATTCTATTGGCAAGAATTTTGTGGAAGATTTTGGCATCTAGAGTCATGAGTGATATCAGTCTGTAGTTCTCCTTTTTGGTTGGGTCTTTCCTTGGCTTTTGTACCAGGATTATGCTGGCTTCCTAGAATGAATTTGGGAGTATCCCATCCCTTTCTGTACTGTGAAATAGTCTCAGTAGTATTGGAGGTAACTCTTCTCTAAAAGCTTGGTAGAGTTTTTCAGTGAAGCCATCTGAGCCTGGGCTTTTTTTCATTGGTAGTTTTTGGATGATTTTTTCAATCTCTTCCTTCATGATGGGTTTAAGTTGTTCTGCTTCACCTTGTGATAATTTTGATAGGTGATATGAATCAAGGAATTTGCCTTTATGATCTGAGAAGATGCTTTACATTAACTCAATGCTATGGATTTTGTTGAGAATTGCTTTATGTCTTAACACATAGTCTATTCTGGATTATGTTCCATGTGCACTGGAGAAGAAGGTGTAGTTGTCTGTTGATGGAAAGTTCTGTATATGTCAATGAGGTCTAGTTAGTTAATTGTGGCTATAGGTTCTTCTGTGTCTTTATTTAGCTTTTTTCTAGATGATCTGTCCAATATTGAGAGTGGAGTGTTGAAGTCTACCACTATTATCGTGGAATGATCTATCTCCTTTTTGAGTGTAGACAGTATTTCTTTGATGTATTTAGGTGCTCTAATATTGGGTGGATAGATATTTAATATTGTTAAGTTCTGCTTGTGTATTGAATTTTTCAGCAGTAAATAGTTTCCATCCTTGTTCACAATGGTCAATTTTACATTAAAATTGATTTTATCTGAGATTAGAATTGCCACACCTGCTCTTTTTTGTTCATTGTTGACTTGATATATATTCCTCCATTCTTTAATTTTCACTTTGTTCATATCTTTAAGTCTAAGGTGAGTTTCTTGTAGGCAGCATATGGATTGGTTTGTGTCTTTTGATCCAAGATGTCACTCAATGCCTCTTTACTGTAGCATTTAGTCCATTCAGATTCAGTGTGATTATTGGTAGGCATGTGTTCAGTGTTGTCATTGTGGTATGTTTACTTTTGTGTTGATGTTTTCTCTTTTGTTTTTATTAACCTGTTCTGGGACATTCTTCTTTGTGAGTTGATTTTTCACCTTTTTCAGAGCTGGTTTTGTGGTTGTTGAGACTCTTGTATTATGTTTCTTGATTTTATATGTTGCATCTTTATTGTGCTTTATGGCTGCCCCTAAGATCACCCTTAATAAACTATGTATACACTCGATTTCAATTACTACCAGTCTTATCAACTTTCTCTCCATCTAGAAGGACTATAACGACTGTAGTACATCCTTCTTTTTAATATAATGACATCACAGCTTTCATGATATGATCACTGGATCATTTCTTTCACTATTATAGTTTGAGTTTGCAGCCTTCCCCACCTGAGTAGGATTCTGGGTGATGTGTCTTGTATTTGCTTCTAAAATATAAAATTAGTGGTTTTGTTCTTCTAAGCCAAGAGATTCTTTCAGTATTTCTTGTACCTTTGGTTTGGTTTTTACACAGTCTCTGAGTTTCCATTTATCTGCGAATGTCTTAAATTCATTTTCATATTTGAAAGATAGTTTGGCAGGATATATAATTATTGGCTAAAAATTCTTCTCCTTCAAGGCTTTAAATGTGTCATGCTACTGTCTCCATGTCTGCATCATTTCTGCTGAGAAATCTGAAGAAAACCTACATGGTTTCCCTCTGAATGTTAGCTCTGCTTTGAGTCTTGCTGCCTTTAAGAGTTTCTGCTAATGTTTCATTTTATTAAGCTTGATTATAACATGTCTTGGAGTCTTTCTAATGAGATCGATATTGAGTGGTGTTCGATATGTATCTTGGATATCTATACTCTCTTCTTTCATGATTTCTGGGAAGTTTTCTTTCAGCAGCTCAGCCACAATACTCTCTGTGTTTTCAGGTGTCTCACCCTATTCAGAGACTCCAATTAAGCACAAATTGTTCCTCTTAATAGACTCCCACATGCTTCTTAATACTTCTTCATTTTTCTTGTTTCTTTTTTCTGATTTCTCCTCATGGATGCTGAAGTCAGTAGCTCTGTCTTCTGAGTCAGAAATTCTATTTTCCATTTGTTACATTCTGTTTTCTTGGCTTTGAATTGAAATTTCTATGTCTTTGATTTTGTTCTTGATCTGTTGGATTTCTGAGTACTGGTGTTGCTTCAGATCGAACAGCTTGCTTGATTTTTCATTTTACTCTGATGCATTTTGTGTAAGGTTCAGGAGGGCTCTCTATATAACTCTTTTGTATTCAGCTTCTGACACTTTCAGAAAAGCTTCTTGGTCTGTGAAGTTTTGAGACGGTTTCTTTTGGGGGCCTTCTGAAGCCATGGATGATTGCTTCATTTTGGTTTTCTCCAGAGGTTGTTGCTTTGGGAGCTTCATGTGAGTCATTAAAGGCTGGGAGAGATGCTGTGAGGAGGGACTGCAGCTGTTTCTGTAGGCTGTCTTAAAATGAGAGGTAAAAAGTATCTAACAGCTTCCAAAGTCAGTCAGGTTTTCAGATGAATAGGTCCCTCTTCCCAGCTGGCAAAGTAAGCACCTCTATATCCAACCTTAGATGTTATAAACTAGCTCAAAATACAGAAAGGCTACTTCCCTGCTTGACTGTGCTGTCAGGCCTCAGCTGTAGGTGACACTGTGTAGAATTCTGCTTTTCTGCCATAAAAGCTATCTCTTCTGGGTGGACACTGCCTCCCAGCCCAGGAATTAGGTCCAGATGAGGCTTCTGTAGGGGTATGTCTGCCTTCTAGTGGAACAAGATGGTGACCCACACAAGCTTGCCACCTGGCTGGGACCAGGCTACTGACAGAAAGAGAGGCCAAAGGTGCCGAGATGTTCAGGGTCCACAGTCTCTGTTGCCAGGCTCCACCCTCAGGCAACACTGTGCAAAACACCACCTCTCTGCCAGGAAAACACTCTCCCCAAGGCAGACACTGACTCCCAGCCTAAGGATCTGCATCCAGCTGGGGCCTCTGTATGGATGTGTTTGCCTCTCAATGGATCAAGATAGCATCTTGCACAAGCTTGCCACCACCTCCATGTGGCTACTATATGGCTGAGGTAGAAAGATAGGCCAAAGGTGCCAAGACACACAAAGTCCAAATCTTGGCACTCAGAATATGACAATTGCATTTGCCAATCCCACCAGCAGTGTGTCTGAGATTAAGCAGCTAGTCAAGTCCCAGCTCTGCCCACTGGCTAAGACAGAGGAAACAACAATTAAAATGATGAGTTACCTTCAGTCTATGCAAGCCCGTGCTCCCCGAGAGGGGATGTCAGTAAAAGAGAGGAGGTTTTGCATTCAATGGTATGAAGTGCAAATTAAAAGCCCTATGCTGCATCCTAGGGCTCACTAGGTGTCCAGAAGTTTCCATTTAATTATGAGTTGAGGTCTTGGTTTCCAGAGCGATTTAGGGAGATGTGTGTTTAGTCTGCCATCTTGACTCCACCCCTAGAGGGATACTTTTAAATAATTAAGCATGAAAAAGCATTTTGAAGAAACTGCAGGAACAAGAAGAAAAGTACTTGACGCAATTTATAAAATCACTCAGAAATTTATAAGTACTAGAGAGGAAATGAGAGAGACATAGAAGGTAATCAACAGGGTGAAGGCCCAGAAATAATACAAAGTAAAAGTACAAATGAATCACAGGTGGCATGAAGCTCATTTCCTTTTGAATAAACAATGGATTGGCTAAAAGGTACAACCAGGAGGGAAATGCCAGTATCCTAGCATGATTACAAGTGTTATTCAGTGGAAGATCATCACCTTGATATCTGGGACTTAGGCAATGTTTTATTCTGTTATATCTAAGGTTGCCATGAGTTAGAGCCAACTTGATGACAACTAACAACAGCAGCGACAATAAATTTTGGTGACTACCACCTATTACATTGTTGTATTGTGGTGGCTTGCATGTTGCTGTGATGCTGGAAGCTATGCCACTAGTATTTCAAATATCAGATATAAGATTGCACATCACATTCCTTTTTGGCCAGTAAAATAGGAGAGGTAATATGTGTTTCTTTTAGTGGCACTTCTAAGACCCCTCGTTCATTGCCTTGTACCCTCTTGTTGCCACTGCCAATGTCTCTACCATCAGGCTGGGGCCCAGAATAAGCACACCATAGAGGAACCCACATGACTACCAAAAAGTGAATCTGAGGAGTTAGCAGGAGATGGGCCTGTTGTGTAAAATCATTGTGATCTGAGGTTTGTTGGTCACCATAGCATAACCCAGACAATAGTAACTGATGCAGCCATTTCCAGATGACGAAAATGAGAGTCAGAGTTTAAGAATCTCTTCCAAGATTTTGTATGAGCATTAAGAGATATGTTTGCCTAAGACGTCTATGTATTCTGCTTTTTGTAATCAAAACGACAGGTTGAAGACAAAAACTTGATTATTAACTGAGACTAGCAGAAGGAGACAGACTGAAAAAAAAAGGAGAGGAAGCAAGCGGAAACACAGAGGAAAAAAAAATGGATTAGGAATCAAATGACCACATGGGATCTTTTATAAGCCTCTTTCCAAAAATGTTCTTTATTATAGGAAAAAGGAAAGACAGGTTTTTTTGTGTGTAAGGACATCACATGCTAATTTAGATCATAATACAATCTATCAGCTAAATTCAGCTCTAGAATAAAAAGCATCACTAGAGCATGAGTCTTTTATTATATTTGGATGAAATTATTACGAAAAATCTTCAAGGGGTCTCTTTCCAAAAGGTCCCTTGGGCTACAAATGGAAATAAGATTTCCTACAGCATTTTGAAATGTCAGCTCCCTTCATATAATAATTGTAATAGCCATATTCAGCTGGTTTGGCGCTTGTATTTTTTTTTCTCCCATTCTGTAGATTGTTTTACTTACTTTCTTTTTTTTATTATGACTGAGTGAAAATGTACATTCCCATACAAATTTACATGCCCATGTATATGCAGCTTCCACTGCTCTCTGTGCCTGGTGACAGCACACTCTTCCTCTCTGTTGGAGCTTCTGAAAACTCAAAGTGACCTATAACATATGAACAAATAATTTCTGCTTCATGATGGTGAATCAGAGAGAACTGTGGTTGTAGTCAAGAGAGACAGAGGCTTAAGAATATGGGGTTTTTTCAAAGGACACGTATCAACTTTTTTCCAGTAACTACTTGGAAACTTTCTGTATTCATTCACAGAGTCATCAGATGCCTCCAAAAGAAAACTTAGTGTCAGCTCTGAGGTTTGCCACATATACCAACAACAATATTGTTACAACCCCCTGTAACGTGTTTCACACACACAATCAGCCTTGAGGAAAGAAGGAGATCGTAGCATTAGCATTGTCTGGCTCATCTTAGTCTGTGAGCTAACTTACTGAACTAAACTCAGGCTCCCTTTGTCCTTCTAGCTTGTCTGATATTCTGAGAATAAAATCAAGCTTCTTTCTATCGCACTGAGGAAGGGGGCATCAATGTCCCTCTGTCTGATTAGAATACTCAGGGGAGAGTACTTGGTGTGGCTAAGCAGGAATGTAGAAAGCATTCAGTGTAGACAAAATTGCTTCAAGGATCAATTGCATTATATGCTTTTGTCGTTACCCTGACAAGACATTTAACTTCTACAAACTTCCAAGTTTTCATTTGTAAAATAATCTGATTTTTGTGTTGATCTCTAATTAGCTCATAAAATGATTTCTTTATACAATGAGTTCACCAAAATTCATTCTTCCTTCCCTGTGACATAGAGCATGTTTTTTTCATTTTACTATACTCTTTCTAAGGCATCTTTTAGATGTCTTTTAACCCCAACTTCTCCTAAACTTCAGATCTATTTCAGCTCTTTACCGGATGTCTCCACTCAGCTATCCAAAGCTTACATCGTCAACACATCCAGAAATGTACCCGTTACCTCACTTGGTAACATTAGCACCAACTAGACACTCGTTATCGAAGCAATGTAACTTAGGTCTCACACCCAGCTGGAAATTTTTCTTTCAAATATCTCTTGCATTTCTTAGTCTCTATTTCTAGGATCAACCACTAGTCTTCTATAACCACTGAGATTATACTGTCAGTACAGCTCCATAGTGAGGTATCCTGAGTCTCAGCTCCCTTTAAGATTTCACTTTGTGTTTGTTTAAAACAAACAAAAATTAACAAACTATAACATGTCTTTAGGTATCAACACCCAAAATGAACGACGGGGTTGGTGTATGTTTAGTTTTATAAAAAACTTGGAAACCCAAGTGGTTAAGTGTTATGGCTAACCAAAAGGTCAGTAGTTCAAATCCACCAAGTGTTCCTTAGAAACTCTAAAGGGCAGTTCTGTACTACAGGTTGCTGTCAGTGAGAATCAATTTAAAGGCAATGCATTGGGTGTGGTTTGGGTAAAGAGAGTGTATCCTGTTATATTCCCACCAGCAATGTATGAGCATTCCAGGCACTCCACATCCTCATCTCTAGCGCTGTCAGTCATTGCAGTTGATGTGCAGCTCTGTTGATTTTGTGTTTTCCAGGGCTGCTTCCCTTCTCTTTCCTCCTATGGCTCTGTTTTTTTTTTTGTTGTTGTTGTGGTGGTTGTTGTTGAGTCAGCTCTGACTTACAACAACCCCGTATACAGCAGAACAAAATGCTGCCATGGCTGACCGAATCCTCAGGATTGTTGCGTGCTTGAGTTCTTTGCTGCATTCCAACCCAGAGGGATCATCGCCCTTCTTCACTATATTAGACAATATTCTGTTGTGATTCACACGGTTCTCACTGCCTAGTTTTCAGATGTAGATCATTGGCCCTTTCTCATTTGTCTTAGTCTGGGGGTTCTGCTGAAACTTGTCCAGCATGCATGACTGTCTTAGTTATCCAGTGTTGTTGTTAGATGTTGTCAAGTTGGTTCTGACTTGTAGTGACCTTGTGTACGACAGAACAAAACACTGTCATGTCTTGTATCATACCCAGACTTATTTTTATCTTAAGCTCTTCATTGCAACCACTGTGTCAATCCATCTCATTGAGAGTCTTTCTCTTTTTCTCTGACCCTCTACCAAGCATGATGTTCTTCACAGGGGACTGATACCTCCTGACAACATGTCCAAAGTATGTAAGATACTGTCTCTCCATCTTTGCTGGATCCAAGGATCACTCAGATTGTACTTCTTTCAGAATAGATCTTTTGAAAGTCCATGATACATTCAATATTCTTCTCCAGCACCACAATTCAAAGGCATCTATTCTTCTGACTTCCTTATTTATTGGCCAGCTTTTGCATGCATATTATGTGGCTGAAAACACCATGTCTTGGGTCAGGCATGCCTTAGACCTCAAGGTGACTTCTTCACTTTTCAATACTTTAAAGAGATCATTTGCAGCAGATTTTCCCAATGCAGTGTATCCTTTTTGCTTTCTTGACTGCTGCTTCCATGGGTGTTGATTGTGGACCCAAGTAAAATGAAATCCTTGACAACCTCAATCCTTTCTCCATTTATCACAATGTTGCTTACTTGTCCAGTTGTAAGGATTTTTGTTTTCTTGCTATTGAGGTGCAGTCCATACTGAAAGGTATGGTCTTTGAGATTCATGATTAAGTGTTTCAAATCCTTTTCACTTCCAGTAAGTAAGGTGGTATCATCTGCATAACGCAGGTTGTTTATGAGTCTCCCTTCAATCCTGATGCCTCATTTTTCTTCATGTAGTCCATTTTCTCAGATCATTTGCTTGTCATACAGATTGAAAAGTTATGGTGAAAGGATACAACCCTGATGCACATCTTTCCTGACTTTAAACCATGCAGTGTCTCCTTGTTCTGTTGACACAACTGCCTCTTGATTCATGTACACATTCCTTAAGAACACAATTAAGTGTTCTGGAATTCCCGTTCTCCATAATATCATCTGTAATTTGTTATGATCTATACAGTGAAATGACTTCACATAGTCAATGAAACACAGGTAAACATCTTTCTGGTATTCTCTGCCTTCAGACAAGCTCCACCTGGCATCAGCAATAATATCCTTGGTTTCATGTCCTCTTCTGAATCTCACTTGTGTTTCTTACAGTTCTTTATCTATATACGGTCATTTTTGAATGACCTGTAGCAAAATTTTACTCATGTGTGATACTAATGATATTGTTTGGTAATTTCGACATTCAGTTAAATCACCTTTATTGGAAGTGGGCATAAACATGGAACTCTACCAGTCGGTTGGCCAGGTAGTTGTTCTCCAAATTTCTAGGCATAGACAAGTGAGCACTTCCAGTACTGCATCTATTTGTGGAAATATCTCAGTTGATATTCCATCAATTCCTGGAGCCTTGTTTTTTGCCAATGCCTTCAGTGCAGCTTTGGCTTCTTCTTTCAGTACCCTTGGTTCCTGATCATGCACTACCTCTTCAGATGGCTGAACATCCACCAGTTCTTTCTGGTGTAATGACTCTGTGCATGCCTCCCATTGTCTTTTGATGCTTCCTGAGTCGTTTAATATTTTCTGGGCAGAATCCTTCACTGTTGCAACTTGAGGCTTGAATTTTTTTCTTCAGCTCTTTTAGCTTTAGAAATGCAGAATTTGTACTTCCCTTCTAGTTTTCTGTTTCCTGCTCTTTGTACATGTCATTATAATACTTTATTTTGACTTCTCAAGCTGTCTTTGGCATCTTCAGTTCTTTTACTTCACCATTCTTTCCTTTTGCTTTAGCTGCTCAGTGTTTGAGAGCAAGTTTCAGAGTCTCTCGTGACATCCAACTTGATCTTATTCTTTTTGTTATTAATTAATTAATTTACAACAGTAAATAAATAAAATTTCTAACATCTAGTAACTATCTCATCTATGATAAACCCTCACCCCCCTGCCCTTGTAGCCTTCAAAGTTATTTTCTTCTGTCCAAAGCCAAGCCAAGTGCCATCGAGTCAGATCTAACTCATGGCGACCCTGGACAGGTAATCTATTTTTAAGTCCTTATAACAGGGGTCTCATACAGTATTTGTACTTGTGACCCTGACTGATTTCACTTAGCTATCTTCCAGTTGAAATCATGTTATGAGATATTTTCTAAAATCACCAGTGTTTTGTTTTTTTTTTAATCAGAGCGTTGTGTTCCATTGAATATATGTACCATAGTTTGTTTATCCATTCATCTGTTGATGGGCATCTGGGTTGATTCCCTCTTTTAGCTATTGTGGACTGTGCTGCAATAAACATTTGCGTACATGTGTCTGTTCATGTGACAGCTTTTGTTTCTGAAGAATAAATTCCAAGCAGTGGAATTACAGGATAAAATGTACCTATTTCCAGCTTTTTAAGGAAGTGCCAGATTGTTTTCCAAAGAGGTTGTACCAATTTGCAGTCCTACCAGCAGTGTAGAAGAGTTCCAGTCTCTCCACAGCTCTCTAGCATTTGTTGTTTTCTGATTTTTGGATCATGGCCAACCTTGTTGGGGTGAGATGATATCTCAATGAAGTTTTGATTTGGATTTCTCTGATAGCTAATGATTGCGAGCATATTCTCATGTGACTTTTGGCTGCCTGGACACACTCTCTAGTGAAGTGTCTGCCCATCTCCTTTGTGCATCCCTTAATTGGGTTACTTATCTTTTTCTTATTGATATTTTGCAGAACCTTGTAAATTATGGAGATCAGAAGATGGTCCAACATGTAGTTGCCAAATATTTTTTTTCCATTCTGTAGGTGGCCTTTTAACTCTTTTGATAAGATCTTTGGATGAGCCAAAGTGTTTGATTCTTAGTAGTTCCTATTTATCTATTTTCTCTTCTGTTAATTATACTTTATTAGATTTTGAAGCCTGTCTAAGCTGTATATTAGAACATCTATTGTTGATCCTATTTATTCTTACACAATTTTTATTGTTTTAGATTTGGTATTTAAGTCTTTGATCATTTAGATTAGTTTTTGTGTAGGATGTGAGATATGGGTCTTGTTTCAGTCTTTTGCAGATGGATATCCAATTTTGCCAGCACCATTTGTTAAAGAGACTGCCTTTACCCCAGTTTACAATCTTAGGGCCTTTGTCAAATATCAGCTGTTCATAAGAGGCTGGTGGCATCCGTGGGGTCTCCACTCTATTCCACTGGTCTATATGTCTCTTTCTGTACCAGTAGCAGGCTGTTTTGACTACCGTGGCAGAGTAATAGGTTCTAAGGTCAGGTAGTGTGTGAGGCCTCCCACTGTGTTCCTCTTCTTCGGTAGTGCTTTACTAAGCGAGAATTTTTTCACTTTCTAAACAAAGTTGCTGATGTGTTTCTCCATCTCATTTAAGAAATGACACTAGATTTGTATTGGGATTGCACTGTATAAGTAGATCACTTTAGGTAAAATAGACATCTTCACAATGTTAAGTCTTTCTAACCATGAGTTGTGTAGGTTTCTCCAGTTTTGTAAGTCTTTTTTGGTTTCTTGCAGTAAGGCCTTGTAGTTCTCTTGTTTCTCTAGTTAGATTTATTCCTAGATATTTTATCTTCTTGGGAGCTATAGTAAATGGTATTGATTTGGTGATTTCTTTTTTGATGAACTCTTTGTTGGTATAAAGGAATCCTACTGATTTACTTATGTTTATCCTGTATCCTGATACTTTGCTGAACTCCTCTATTAGTTCCAGTAGTTTACTTATGGATACCTTAGGATTCTCTGTATGTACAATCATATCATCTGTAAATAGGGAGATTTTTACTTCTTCATTGCTGATACTGATGCACTTTATTTATCTTGTCTAATTGCTCTGGCCAGAACTTCTAGCACAATGTTGAGTAGGAGAGGTGAGAGTGAGCATTCTTGTCTAGTTCCCATTCTCAAGGGGAATTTTTCAGTCTTTCACTATCCAGTACGATGAAGGCAGTTGGCTTTGCGTAGATGCCGCTAATTGCATTGAGGAATTTCCCTTCTATTTCTGTTTTTCTGAGAGTTTTTAGCATGAATGAGTGTTGGACTTTGTCAAATGTCTTTTCTGTATCAATTGATAAGATCAGGTAATTCTTATCTTTTGTGCTATTTAAGTGGTTGATCACATTAATTGTTTTTCTGATGTTGAACCAGCCTTGCATGCTCGGAATGAAACCTACTTGATCATGATAAGTTATTTTTTTTTTATGTGCTTTTGAATTCTGTTGGATAGGACTTTGTTGAAGAATTTTGCATTTAGGTTCATGAGTGATACTTATCTGTAATTTTGTTTTTCTTGTGGGATCTTTCCCTGGCTTTGGTATCAGGGTTATGCTGGCTTCATAGAATGAATTCAGGAGTATTGGATCCCTTTCTATGTTGTGAAATAGGCTCAGCAGTATTGGAGTTAACTCTTCTCCAAAAGTTTGGTAGAATTCTATAGTGAAACCATCAGGATCAGGACTTTTTTTTTGGTTGGCAGTTTTTTGATGACTTTTTCAATCTCTTCCTTTGTGATTGATTTATTAAGTTGATTTACTTCTCCTTGTGATAATCTTGGTGGGTGACATGAATCTAGAAATCTGTCCATTTTCTCTAGGCTTTCCAAATCTGTTAAAGGTACCATCTTTCGTAGTATTCTGTTACATTTTTTATTTATGCTGGGTCTGTTGTAACATCTGCCATCTCCTTTTTTAATTGGGTTATTTGTATCTTCTGCTGTACTTGTTTTGTAAGTTTAGCCAATGGTTTATCAATTTTGTTGATCTTTTCAAAATGCCAGCTTTCAGTTTTGTTAATTTTTTCCATTGTTCTTCTATTCTCTAATTCATTTAGTTCTGCTCTAATCTTTATTGTCTGTTTTCTTCTGGTGCCTCAGGGATTCCCCAGTTGTTCTCTTTCTACTTGTTCAAGCTGTAGGGTTAATTCTTTAATTTGGACCTTTTCTTCTTTCTGGATGTGTACAATCATAGAGATAAACTGACCTCTGAGCACTGCTTTTGCTGTATGCCTTAGATTCTGCTAGGACATGTTGTATTTTCATTTGATTCCATAAATTTCTTTATTTTGTCTTTGATTTCTTCTATAATCCAAGGCTTTTTGAGCAAAGTCCTGTTCAGTTTCCAGAAGTTTGAATTTCTTCCTATTATTTTTCTGCTATTGATTTGAAATTTTATGGATTTATGGTCAAAGAATGTATTTGGCAGTCAATCGGTAGCTTGGATTGTGTAGAGAATTGCTTTACCACCTAACACATGGTCTATTCTGGAGAATGTTCCATGTGCATTGGAGAAGAAGGTGCACTCATCTGTTGACGGGTGAAAAGATCTGTGTATGTCAGTAAGGTCAGGTTGGTTGATTGCTGCACTAAGATTTCCTGTATCTTTACTGAGCTTTTCCATAACTGAAGGTCTATCCATAACTGAAAGGGGATTGTTGACATCTCCATCTATTATTGTGGAATGATATATCTCATTTTTCAATGTTGTCAGTGTTTGTTCAATGTATTTACATGCTCTTGTATTGGGTGCATAAATATTTAATATTGTTGAGTCCTGCTTGAATAACCTTTCAGAAATAAATAACAACTATCCTTGTCAATGATAATGGATTTTACATTAAAGTCTATTTTATCTGTGATTAGCATTGCCACACCTGCACTTCTTTATATGTTCTTAGCTTGGTATATGTTATTCCATCCTTTAATTTTTTTGTTCCTGTCTTTTTAATGACCTTTTCCTTTCTTCATCTATGATGTCTCTGATATCATTTCACAGTTATTCTAGTCTTTGGTCATTAGTGGTCAGTACATGAAATCTGTTCTGGAGATAGTCTCTAAACTCAGGTGGGATATACTCAAGGTCTTACTTTGACAGCTGCGGACTTGCATATCAGCAGTTGATGGTCTGTGCCACAACAAGCACCTGGTCTTGTTCTGACTGCTGATATGAAGCTTTTCCATCATCTTTTTTCTTGGATGAAGTCGATTTGATTCCTGTGTATTCTGTCTCGTGAGTTCCATGTATATAGTTGCCATTTGTGTTGGTGAAAAATGGTATTTGGAAATGTAGAAGTCATTGGTCTTGCAAAATTCTGTCACACAATCTCTGGCGTTTCTGTCACCAAGGCAGTATTTTCAAACTACTGGTCCTTCTTTGTTTCCAACTTTTGCATTCCAGTCAGCAGTAATTATCAATTTCAATTGCATCATTGATCAATTTTAGACTGCAGAAGCTGGTAAAAGTCTTCAATTTCTTCATCTTTGGCTTCAGTGGTTGATGTGTAAATCTGAATAACAGTACTATTAACTGGCCTTCCCTGTAGGAATATGGACATTGTTCTACTACTGACAGTGTTGTTCTTCAGCATAGATCTTGAAATATTCTTTTTGACAATGAACACGCTTTTCCTCTTTAAATTTTCATTCCCAGCATACTAGACCACATAACCATCTGATTCAAAATAGCCAATACCAGTCCATTTCAGCTCACTAATAACTAGGATATTGATGTTAATGAATGCCATTTCATTTTTGACAATTTCCAATTTTCCTAGATTTATACTTCATACATTCCATGTTGCAATTATTAAGGGTTGTTTGCAGCTGTTCCTTTTTGTTTTGAGACATGCCACATCAGCAAACGAAGATCCCAAAGGCTTTACTCCATTCATGTCATTAAGATTGACTCTACTTTGAGAAGGCACCTCCTTTCCAGTCATCTTATAAGTGCCTTCCAACCTGGGGGGGCTCACTTTCTGTCAGTGTTCCACTGCTATTGATCAGGTTTTCTGTGGCTAATTCTTTTCAGAAGTAGACTTCCATGTCCTTCTTCCTTCTGTCTTAGTCTGGAAGCTTAGTTGAAACCTGTCCACTGTGGTTGACTCTGTACCAGTGACATAGCTTCCGGCATCAGAGCAACATGCAAGCCACCACAGTATAGAAAACTGATAGATAAGTGCGATTATCTAGTGCTACTATAACAGGAATAACACAAGTGCATGGTTTAATGAGCAGAAGTTTATTTTCCCACAGTTTAGGAGGCTAGAAGTCTGAATTGAGGGCACTAGCTCAGGAGAAGGAAGCCTTGATCTCTCGGTCAGCTCTGGGGAAAGATTATTGTCTCTTTTCAGCGTCTACATCTAGGTTCCTTGGTGAACATGTAGGATATGTCTTGCTTGCTTGTCCTAGCTTGATTGTTTACTCTGCTCTTTTATATCTCAAAAGAGATGGATTTAACCCACAACCTATACTATTCCTTCCTGATTAACATAACCAATAAAATCTATGCCTTAGATTAAAATGACATTTATAGTGGTTAGGATTTGCAATGCATATTTTGAAGGGACACCGTTCAATACGTCATGTTATTTGAAATACCATTGGCAGAGCTTGCAGTATCACAGCAATATACAGGGCACCACAGTAGAATAAACTGATTTAGGTGTGTGGAGCAACCAGACTAAGACAGACTAGGAAGAAAGGCCTGGTGATCTCTTCCTGAAAATCAGCCAATGAAAACCTTGTAGATTACAACAGGATAGTGTCTGGTATAGAGCTGAAAGATGAGTTCCCTAGGCTAGAAGTCCCTCAAAAGACACAGCTGTCACAACAATGGACTCAAGCATACCAATGATTGTCAAGATGGTGCAGGACTAGACAGTGTTTCATTTTGTTGTACATGGAATTGTTGTTAATCAACTGACTCAATGACAACTGAATGCAACAAAGTAGGGGGGTTGATTCACCACTTTTATCCAGGAATTATCTAAAAAATAGCATAAGGTAGTATCCCAGAATGCAGTGCTTTAAAGCAGAAACCATTTATTTTCACTCACATGTCTGCGGGGTGGTCAAAGGTTGGCTGATTTAGGCTGGGCTTTGTAGGCTTGGTTTCAAGCTACTGATGGGGTTCAGCTCTGTCTCCCCATGTCTCTCATTCTTTTTGGGGCAGTGGGATACACAGGCCATGTTCTAGCGTCAATGGCAAAATTTGTGAGTACATGCTTTATCTTGCAATGCGTCCAATTACATATCATTGGCTAAGTCCAATATCATCAACATAAACCTCTTCTCTGGTGGAGGCACCTGCAAGGTCACAAGGTGAATGCATTCACACAAACAGAGAGATGAAGAATTGGGAACTCATGATTTATTCAACAGGTCATGGCCATGTTCTGCTTTCAAGCCTTTGTTGGCTGCTTGCTTTCATAAGAATGTGATCCCAGGCACATTTTAAAAAATGTTCTGTTATAATTAATTGCATACTAGTCAGTAAATTTTATGTTAAAAAATGTCTTACAAGCAAACGATTTTGGGAAATCACTTGCTAAACAAAACCAAATATATTTCTTTACTGTAGAAGATTACTAAGAGCTTTCAGTCTGCTGGGAATAGGCGTAGTGACTCTCCAAAAATAGGAATTTAGTGAAGTGTCTGTTCATTTCCTTCTCCCAATAAATAACCGGGTTATTTATCCTTTTATTGTTGATACTTTGCAGTACCTTGTAGATTATGGAGATCAGATGTTGGTCTGACATATAGTTGCCAAATATTTTTTTCTCATTCTGTAGATGGTCTTTTAATTCTTTTGGTATAGTCTTTCAATGATTAAAAGTGTTTGATTCTTAGTAATTCCTATTTATCTATTTTCTCTTCTGTTGATCGTGCTTTGTCAGATTTTGAAGTCTAAGTTGTGTATTAAAACTTCCATTATTGATCTTAATTTTCTTTCATGGTCTTTATCATTTTAGGTTTGATATTTAGATCTTTTATCCAGCTTGAGTTGGTTTTTGTGTAAGGTGTAATATATGGGTCTTGTTTCAGTTTTTTGCAGATAGATATCCAATTTTGTCAGCACAATTTGTTAAACAGACTGTTTTTTCCCCTAGTTTGCAATCTAAGGGCCTTTGTCAAAAATCAACTGTTCATAGGAGAATGGTGGCATCTCTGGGGTCTCAACTCTGTTCCATTGGTCTATATGTCTCTTTTTGTATCAGTACCAAGCTGTTCTGACTACAATGGCAGTGTAGTAGGTTCAAAAGTCACGTAGTGAGAGGCCTCCTAGTGTGTTCTTCTTCAGTAGTGTTTTGCTTATCCAGAGTTTCTTCCCTTTCCAAAAAAAGTTGATTTGTTTCTCCATCTCATTAAAAAATGTCACTGGAATTTGTACTGGGATTGCAATGTGTAGATCGCTTTGGGTAAAATAGGGATTTTCACAATGTTAAGTCTTCCTATCCATGAGTAGGGTAGGTTTCTCCAATTATGTAAATCTCTCTTAGTTTCTTGCAGTAAAGTCTTGTAGTTCTCCTTCTTATTTCTCTAGTTATATTTATTCCAGATATTCTGTCTTCTTGGTGGCTATAGTAAATGATATTGATTTGGTTATTTCTTCTTTAATGACCTCTTTGTTGGTATAAAGGCATTCTACTGATTTACTTATGTTTATCTTATATCCTGATACTTTGCTAAACTCTTCTATTAGTTTGAGTAGTTTACTTTGGGGATTCTCTGCACATACAATTATATCACCTGCAAATAGGGAGATTTTTACTTCTTCTTTGCTGTTGCAGATGTCCTTGATTTCTTTGTCTCGTCTAATTGCTCTGGCCAGAACTTCTAGTATGATGTTGAATAGGAGAGGTGAGAGTAGGCATCCTTGTCTAGTTCCTACTCTCAAGGGAAATTCTTTCCGTTTTTCTCCATTCAGGTTGATGTGGACAGTTGGCTTTGCATAGATGGCCCTTATTGCATTGAGGAATTTACCTTCTGTTCCTATTTTGCTGAGAGCATGAATGGGTGCTGGACTTTGGCAGATGCTTTTTCTGTATCACTTGACAAAATCAGATGATTCTTGTCTTTTGTGTTATTTTTGTGGTTGATCACATTAATTGTTTTTCTGATGCTGAACCAGAGTTGCATCCCAGGTATGAATCCAACCCAGTAATAATGAATTTTTTTTTTTTGATATCTTGTTGAATTCTATTGACAAGGATTTTGTTGAAGAGTTTTGCATCTAGGTTCATGAGTGATACTGGTCTGTAGTTCTCCTTTTTTTGTTGGATCTTCCCTTGGCTTTGGTATCAGGATTATGTTGGCTTCCTAGAATGAATTTGGGAGTATTCCATCCCTTTCTATGCTGTGAAATAGTCTCAGTAGTATTGGAGTTAACTCTTTTCTAAAAGCTTGGTAGAATTCTGTGGTGAAGCCATCTGGGCCAGGACTTCCTTTTTGATAGTTTTTTGATAACTTTTCAATCTCTTCCTTTGTGATGGATTTATTAAACTGTCCTACTTCTCCTAGTGATGATTTAGGTAGGTGATATGAAATCTAGGAATTTGTCCATTTCCTCTAGGTTTTTTAATCTGTTAGAGTACAGTCTTTCGTGGTATTCTGTTATGATATTTTTGATTTCTGCTGCTGGATCCGTTGTGAGATCTCCTATCTCCTTTTTATTTGAGTTATTTGTTTCCTTTCCTGTTGTTCTTTAGTAAGTTTAGCTAGTGGTCTGTCAATTTTGTTGAACTTTTTGAAAACCAGCTTTTGGTTTTATCAATTTTTTCAATTGTTCTTCTATTCTCTAATTCATTTAGTTCTGCTCTAATCTTTATTATCTATTTTATTCTGGTATTTGAGGAGTTTCAAAAATGGGAGTTCAATGTGCAATATTTCTCATACATTTTGGCAGTAGACGCCTGTCTTAGTCATCTGGTACCACTCTAACATAAATACTATGAGTAGGTGGCTTTAACAAAGAAAACTACTTTCAGTCCAGTAGACTGAAGTCTGAATTCAGGGTGCTGGCTCCAGGGGACTGCACTTATTCTGTCAGCTCTGGAGGAAGGTCCTTGCATTTTGTCAGTCTTTCTTTGGTCTGAGAGCATCTTGAAGCAGGAACATCAGGTCCAAAAGCAGTACTCTGCTCCTGGAGCTTCATTCTTGCTGGTTCGGGGTTCCCAACTCTTCGCTTTCTTCCCTTTCATTTCTTAAAGGATAAAAGGTGGTACAAGCCACACTCCGTAGAAATTCCCTTAGCGAGAATGTTATAGTCCAATCACAACCCTCTTTAACATAATCCTGTTATTAACCACAGGCAGAGATTAGGATTTGCAGCACAAATAGAGGACAATCACACAATACTGGGAATGATGGCCCAGCCAAATTTCTACACTCAATTTTTTGGGGACACAATTCAGTCCATGACAATGTCCCTTTCTTGAATCACTGTGTGGCGTGTGTATTCCACTGAAGTCTTTAGAGAGTGAAGAGTCTGTGCCAATATTCAATGTCATTGGCATGAAATAAAAGTCACATCACTGTATGACCTTAACTACATTTTCAGTATCATTTTTGTACCTCTCAGCATTTCTTCTGTGACCCACACTGATCTCTTAGCTTATACTATACCCTGACTATTCTGTTTGACAATGTACTCTTGTCTCCTAACTAACTTTCCTAACTACAGCCTGCCTTCCCCTCTCTACTTTCCTCAATCTATTTAAAGTCCTCTCATCTCCTTTATAAGGGAACATTGATGAGTAGTAGGTTAAAAATAACCTTCTCATTGAAGGGATAATGGGAACCTTGGTAGAATAGGAAAGCCAAGTATGTTTGTATGGAAAAAATCTTCAAATTTCACAATCTAAGTCTGTTTCCAAGTCTATTTCATAGGCCCCATTAAGAGCTGTGAAACTATTTCAACAGGGTGTCTCTGAGGTGTAAGACAACAGACAAAAGTACAGATTACTCATATTGCTAGTTTGCCTGCGTTCTAGCAGATTTCCCAGTTCCCAGAATGCTGGGAGAATCAGGACACCAGTTTCCTGAGAAATCTTTTATCAGTGTTATCTGTAGACTGTGTCTTTTACACTGTAAAATGAAATACTAGGGAGCCTATGGCTCAGGCTTCAAGGTGCAGTGAGGCAGAGCAAGACCCTACACTCACCCCTTAATGTAGGGGCTTGCAATAGTGTTCTTGGATATTGAGGCTTTTCTGCATTCGGAGAAGTCAGTCAGAGTCAAAGGACATTCTTAAGTTTCTCAGGTATTTGTGTAATAGACTACAGCCAGGAAACCCTGATGTCCTGTTTTCTAATATAGTATTTGCATTTGAGATTGAAGTTCAGAGATCTCTTCAATGTCCCACAGCCAGAGGCAGTTCAAACTAGCTCAGTTGAATCATGAAGAGTATTGCTTTATAAACATCTACCATGATTTCTTATCTTAAAATCTTGACATCCTAGTCTGAAAACCAAAAGTGTGACCTAGACTTCTCTATGTTTTGTTTATCCCCCCTCTCTAGTACACTAGTTCCAGTGTTCACAGGGTTGTCTCTCCAGTATGTCTTCTGATATTGTGATTTTCTGCTTAGAATCTGGGAGTTGTGACCTCACTGTGTGCCCACAGCCCACACTTCCAACTCTCACTTCTGCATCATGGCTCTCCAGTGTGTTCTCTGAGGTCTCTGAGTGTGCTGTACCCTCCTCAGCCTCTCTTCTTGTTCTTGAGTCTAGAGCATTATCTTGGTTATTTAATACTGATGTAACAGAAACTAGTTATCTCACAGTTTAGGAGGTAAAGCCCAAATTCATGGTGTCAACCCTAGAAGACTTTCTGTTTCTACTAGCTCTGGAGGGAGGTCCTTTTCTACTCTAAGCTTCTGCTCCTGGGTGATCTTCACTTTCACATGGTTTGACATCTTTGCTCTTCTCACCTGTATACTGTATTTTTATGCAATTAATACATGCTTTCTGCATCTGTTTTCCGACTGCACTCTCCCCTTGTGAGGCGCCCTCTCAAGCACCACCATGCCAATCCTCTTCCACATGTTGCTATAAAGGAATTAAAATACCATACTGATGAAAATACCTCACAAGACAGGCAAATGAACACAGAATGTACATGTTATTTGCATAAAAGTATGATAATCTCTTTTATACTTCATAAGAGATAGACTAAAGATACACCCAAGCTAATTTTGCCTAATTAACATAACAAATACAACCCATTTCCAAATGGGATCATAATTTACCTGAAGGCAGAGGTTATAATTCATAATACACATATTTTGGGAACACAAAAAATTCATGTCCTTGTCATATACAAAATACATTCACCCCATCATATCATCGCAAAAGTCTTGAACCAATTCCAAGTCCCTAATCACATCTTCCGAAGCATTTATATGAAACACGGGAAAGGCATTAGGGTATTTCATCCTAGGGTAAAATTCTTTTACATCCATGAATTTGTGAAATCTAAATTACGAGTTATCTGTTTCCAAAGCACAGTGGTAGAACAGGTACAAGGTACACATATCCATTAGAAATGGGAGAAACCTGAAGCAAACAATGGGTAGCAGGCACCAAGTAAATGCAAAACACATCATAACAACTTACATTAGTTCTTAAGACTTGACAATAATCCTCTGTTCTCTGAGATCATCTTGGCAATGGTCCCATTTTCTAGACTTTGGGTATTGGCCATGCTGTCTGGACTTTGTGTGGAGAACCTTTGGCCTGGGCTTCAGTTCCAACTTACAGGTCCACCAGATGGTAAGTCTGCTCCCTTGGTTTGAACTCTCCCTTCTTCTAGTCCCTCTGAGTAGGGGCTCCAACCCGTTGGCCCTCAACATACCAGTCTTCTGCCCCTGGGGTATTGTAGCCCACCCCCTCAGCAGTAGGATGTGGTCCCGTTCTCCTGACATACCTTAACGGCAGTCCAGCACTCCAGAACTGAGTCGGCAAACATTTGAGTCTTGGAAACCTAGAAGGCTATGACCCTACTCCTTGGGATCCAGAAGACTGGCCCTATCTTTTGGAACAAAAAAAGGCCCTTCTTTCTCTGTTCCTCCCAACAGTTCTGCTGATCTATGAGTTGCTCTAGGGGTGTCCTTTTCTTTTCTTGGAAAATAGCAAATGTATTGCCTTTGACCTGCTTCTTCCACAACAAACATCTCCCTAATTCCCTTCCTTATTTACATCCTTCTTAGGTAGGGATAGGTGTACCTCTTTGTTGCCCACTGTTTGTCAATGTCTTCAGCCTCTGCAGCCCTCAGCACCATTCCTGACATATGGTAAGACCCCAAACTCAAACCCACTGCCATCGAGTTGATTCTGACTCATAGTGAACCTACAGGACAGAACGGAACTGCTCCCTACAGTTTCCAAGGAGTGTCTGGTAGACTTGAACTGCCAACTTTTTGGTTAGCAGCCATAGCACTTAACCACTATGCCACTAGAATTTCCTGACACACAGTGATCCAAAAAACTCACTGCTGTTGAGTTGATTCCGACTCATAACAACCCTACAGTAGGCAGCATTATTTGAAAGACAGTATGGATGGATGACCAAGATATGGAATATTATATGGATTTGTGTTCAGCATTTAGTTTGCATAATTTTCAAATTATTTTAATATTATAATACATTTTAATATCAGGCATGACAGGTAGTTTTCTAAATGATCTTATCTATTTCTGTTTATTCTTTCAAATAAGTTTTGGATCTTCAAAATTATTGAAATGACACTTTAATGAGAAGTGAGATAAATCTATAGCTTAGTTTTAAGCACATTAATCTCCTTACACTATTTGTTCTTCCCATACAGAAAAATCCAAATGGCTATTTTATCTCTTTTCCCAGTAGTTTACTTACTCTTTGTAAATAACTTTTATACTTCTTCTTAAAGATGTCGATAGACATTTTGTTGCTGTTGGGAGTGGGATTACTTCCCGTTTTATAAATTCTAACTATTTTTTGTTAGTATCTAGGAAAACTATTTGTTTTAGGCATCTAGTGATGCTATAACAGAAATACCACAAGTGGATGGCTTTAAAAATAGCAGTTTATTCTCTCACAGAAAAGTAGGAAAAAGTCCAAATTCAGGGTGCCAGCTCCAGGGGAAATCTTTCTTTATTGGCTCTACAGGAAGGTCCTTGATTTCAGTCTTCCCCTGGGGAGCTTCTGAGGCACAAGGACCCCAGATCCTTTCTAAGGTACATGTTCTGCTCTTGGCTCTGCTTCTTTCCAGGTAGTATGAGGTCCCCAAACCATTTGCTTTCCTTTCCTTTATGTTCTATGAAACTGCCTCAAGGCACAGTGCAGTCTTACGCAGTAAGTTCTGCTAACACAACTGCTGCCCATCCTCCCTCATTAACATCATAGAGGCAGGATTTACAACACAGAGGAACATCACACAATACCAGAAATTATGGCCTACCCAAATGGCTGTACACATTTTCGATGGGACACAATTCAATCTATGACTCTGTTAATGTTTAGATTTTTCCAGCAATTCAGCCAGGATGCAGAACACCTATGCTGATTCTAATAATGTTTAAGTTGATTCTATTGTAGTTTCTATAAATACCAGAAAAGTCACAGATAAGATCATCTTGTCTTTCCCTTTTCCATAGTTTTAGCTAATTTAGTTCTTTATCTGATTGGATTTGCAAGAGGCTCTGTCAATATTTTCATTCCTGGTTCTTAGCACGGCATAAGACAGAGGAGTCTCACTGGGGCAAGTGGTTAACATGCTGCTAATCAAAAGGTTGGAGGTTTGAGGCCACTCAGTAGTGCTTCAGAAAAAAAAAAAAGTCAGTCTGGTGATCTATTTCTGAAAAGTCAGCCATGGAAAACCCAGCGAACCACAGTTATATACTGAAACACATGAGACTGCCATGAGTGGGAATAGACTTGTGGAACAGACTTAATGGCAACATGTTTTTTTAAGGCCCTTCAGTGTTGGTTACACACTTGGTGTTGAGCCTCATGTTATGGGTAAATTAAATGCTGCATTATGTTGCAATTTCATTTTCTTGTGTTTATTTTACTAGCCAATAATTAGACAACATTTTACAGTATCAAGGCTCCTTTTCAAAAACATTACCTCTGGTAATAGAGAACCCTGAGTCAAGAAAGGAGAGTGTTGATTAACATGTCATAAGGTTGTTAACTGATGTCATAAGACAATACGTGTATTAACTGTTTAATGGGAAGTTAGTTTGTTCTATAAACCTTCATCTAAAGTACTATAAAAAAGTTAACTCGTCTATTCCTACAAAAAATAGTGTGGGTGGGGGCACAGAGAGGATGATATCTGGCTTACTTTTAACTTCATAAGAGGGAAGGAGGATCAGCATCAACAGCCCCAGCCTGTTTCCTGTGAAATGGAGATCAGACTTGCCTCTTCTCTTCATTATCTTTACCAATCCTGACACCAACTATCCCTCCCACAGTGTTTTCTATTCTTACGTTGGATATGATAGCTCATTGCAATGGCTATACACACTAAATGTCAAAATGCATGATTATGGGGTTTATTAGGGAAGTAACTATAGTGGTGCTATGAGCGGGAATTGCCTCTACAGCAATGGTTGTTTTTAGAGGGGGGCAGGTAACAGGTTACAGTTCAGGTTTAGGAATGCTCAGGACACAGTTTTTCCAGTCAAGACAGCCTTTTTCCAGCTGTGTTCTCAGACTTTCCGCTTTCTGGCCCCTTGGCCTCTGCCATCCTCAGGCAAGTGTTATGGAAATTTTAGTTCTGCTGAGAAGTGCCTAGAGCTACCGCAGTTTGCTACTAGGCTTTGACCTGAAGGTGCTCAGTTCTAGCTCTGCGAGTACAGTGAATCTAGTTCCACCAAGTGCCTGGAGGCAGCTTACTCCAAAAGGAAGCCTCTTCTAAGAAGGTGCTCAGATTTCTTTCTCCATGGGCCCAGAAATTTACTCCACTGTCTTCTGCTCATCGCCTGTAAAATTTCCTGGTTTTGCTGCTTCTAGTGCTCCCGTGTCTCCTCCACTGTTTCTCACTGTCTTGCAGCTTTTGGTGTTTTAGCTCTGTCTCTCTGTCTTGGTCTGCTTAGTCTAGAGGATCTCAGCACGTGGATCATAAGTCCTGAGGACATGCTCCATTCTTGGCTATTCTTTCTTGGTGGTGGTGAGAGTCCTTATTTGATCTGAAATGGGCTCACTTTTAAACCTAGCAGAATGGTACAATGATAAATCCTCTTGGTGGTCCAAAATTACTGCATTTGCACATGCCCACACAATCATCTGGATGAGAAAGGCCACAGAAAAGTAAGCTATCACACTGTAGGCTACTCTCTGGGATTTTTAGACATGGTTCTTTCATACCTGGAGGGTAAATTTCCTCTCTCATTTTATGAATCTGAAATAGTCATTAACAGTCCTTCAGTAGAGCAAAGAGTCCTATATCTCCCTTATTCTGAGTGTAATGACACTCCACTTGTAATCCAATCACTTCCTGCCTTAATCCCACCTGCCATTTTATATAACCAGTGTTTGAATTGCTTGTTGTTGTCAAACTAGTGTTTTGAGAAGAAAAGTATATTCCTTAGAACTTTGGGCATCTGAATCCATAATCAAAATCCAGTCCAGAGCAAGCCGTTAAGTTGCAGCAATCTACTCCAGCTCATGAAATCAAATGTCTTTCTCTTTATTTGGTCAGGATGTGGTTAATTTAGCCCTAGCCATCCAAGTTAGGTCATAATGAGTAACTCCCGTCTCTCTATTTCCTAGCCTCCTTGGGATAAGTCTACAGGCTCTACTCGTAAACTCAGAGTCCATATAACTCTTTCACTTCTGACTAGTTAGCCCTTTCCATTTTCTCATCCCTTGCCCCTGTAGGCTAGGTCAGCAAGTGCTAAAAAGCTTAGTCTGGACATGTTTCACTGGCCACTGTAATCGTCTTGCTACCAGCTTGAGGATGAAACAACATGGAGAGAAATGTAAAGATAAGAGAATCACAGGGAAGCAGGGATGAATCTCTGCATTTCTATTCCAGGATCATCTCTTATCTATGGGTTTGTTGTATAAACAATTCCATTAGTGTTGAAACCATTTTGAACTGGGGCTTTATTTTCCCTTGCAGTTCAAGGCCAACTTACTGGTACTAATACCCATGAACTTTTCTTCTGTGCAGAGTTTCTGTTACCCTCACCTCTTCCTCAGACCTCTTCTCGCTTTCATGGCTGAGGGCATATATCTTTCTTCATGTCCCCTCTTTCCATGCAACTCCTGAACACGCTGTGAAAGTCTATCATGAAGAAAAATTACCTTGAAGCTAATAAAGGTAAGTGACAGAGCTACTCACAAACTTCATCCTAGAATTTGGGATGTACTCTATTGTTGTTAGGTGCCTTTGAGTCAGTTCCAGTTCATAGTGATCCTATGTATAGCAGAATGAAACATTGCTGGTCCATTTTCACGATTGTACTCAAGCTCATTTTTGCAACCACTGTGTCAATCAGTCTTACTGATGGCCACCTTCTTTTTCCCTCTTTACTTTAACAAGTGTGATGTCCTTCTCCAGGGAGAGGTTCCTCCTGGTAACATGTCCAAAATATGGGAGACAAAGTCACACTATCCTTGTTAGAAGCAAGGAGCATTCTGGCTGTATTTCTTCCAGGACGGATTTATTCATTCTTCTGGCAGTCATGATACATTTAGTATTCTTTACCAACATCACAGTTTAAAAGCATCAGTTCTGCCTTATTCATCATCCAACTTTTGCATGTATGTAAGATTACTGGAAACTCAATGCCTTGGGTCAGGCACACTTAATTCTTAAAGTGGGGCATTTTTGCTTTTCAATACTTTAAATAGGTCTTTACCAGCAAATTTGCCCAATGTCATTAAACTTCTTGAGTGCTACTTCCATGAGTGTTTATTGTGGATCCAAGTAAAATGAAATCCTTGACAACTTCAATCTCTTCTCCATTTATCATGATGTTGCTTATTGGTCCATTTCTGAGGATTTCGTTTTCTTTATGTTGAGGCATAATCCATACTGAAGGCTGTAGTCTTTGATCTTCAGCAGTAGGTGCTTCAAGTACTCTTCACTTTCAGCAAACAAGGTTGTGTCATCTGCATGTTGCAAGTGGTTAATGAATCATCTTCCAATCTTTTTTTTTATTGTGATTGAGTGAAAGTGTATAATCCAGTTTAAATTCACTTGCCCACTTACGTGCAGCTCCTACTGCCCTCCTTGCCCAATGACAGCACCCCTCCTCCTTTCTGTTGTACACATGTCTTATCTTCTTAACAACCTCCTATTTCCTCCTCCCCACCCTATCCACGCCTCTCTAGCAAGAGGCCAGTAGGATGACATCCTATAGATGCATAGAACCATAAAGTGCACACATGATATGGTCATCCTGTGATGCTGATTCCAGTCTATTCCTGTCAAAGACATTGACCTCAGTAATGATTTATGGACAGGGGCAGCATCAGGGAACCCTGAACCAGATGGTGTCCATCCACCACCATTGACAGCTGTGATGGGGCTCACAAAGTTGAGTTTCAAGTGACAAAATGAGAATAAAAAGGGGTCTACTCTGAGAACTCCATTAAAAGACTGCAACTGATGGTCCAAAAGCCTCAGGGTTCCTCCTCCAATCTTGATAGCATGTTCTTCTTCATATTGTTCAGTGTCTTAGATTAACTGCTCAGCATTTAGATTTAACAAGTATGGGGAAAGGATATAACCCTGACCTATACCTTTCCTTAAAACATTCAGTATCTCCCGGATCTTTTCAAATGTTCCTCATCAGTACAAGTAAGTTTTCTGAAATTGCCTTTCTTTACCATATTATTCATAATTTGTTATGATCCACAGAAGTAAATGCCCTTGCATAGTCAATAAAACTCTCTGCTTTCAGCCAAGATCCATCTGACATCAGCAATGATATCTCTCATTCTATGTCCTCTTTTGAATCTGTCTTGAGTTTCTGGCGGTATTACTATATCTACTTTTTAATAATCTTCAGCAAAATTTTAGTTGAGTGTGATATTTATGATATTGTTTGATAATTTTCACTTTATGTTGGTTCATCTGTCTTTGGAACGCACACAAATATCAATCTCTTCCGATCAGTTTTCTACTTAATTGTTTTCCAAATTTCTTGGCATAGATGAGTGAGGAGCTCCAGGGCTGCATCCATTTGTTGAAACATCTCAAGAGGTATTCTGTCAATTCCTGGAACCTTGTTTTTTGCCAATGCCTTTAGTGCAACTTGGATTTCTCCCTTTGGTAACATCAGTTCATGATCATATACTATCACCTGAAATGGCTGAACATTGACCCATTCTTTTTGGTACAGAGACTCTGTGTACTACTTCTATCTTCTTTTGGCGCTTCTTGCAACTTTTAATATTTTAACACATCTGTCACTTTGTTGTACTGTCATAGGTTGCATGTTGTGATGAACAAAGCTATGCCACCAATATTTCAAATACTGAGAGGGTCACCCATGGTAAACTGGTCTCAACTTAACAGTCAGACTAATACAAACTGAGAAGAAGGAGTTGGTGGGCTTCTTCTGGAAAAATCAGCTGGTAAAACCTTATGAACAGCAGTGAAATATTGTCTGACATTGTGCTGGAAGGTGAGGCCCTCAGGTTAGAAGGCACTCAAAATATGGCTTGGGAAGAGATTCCTTCTCAAAGTAGAGTTGACTTTAATGACATGGATGGAATCAAATTGTAATGACCTTCATTTGGTGATGTGGCATGACTCAAAATGAGAACAAACAACTGATTTTGGTACCAGAAGTATGGAATCTATGAAGTACAGAGCTAGAAAAATTAGAAATCATCAAAATAATAATCATTGACATCCTGAGCGTTAGAGAGCTATAATGGATTGGTATTGGCCATTTTGATTCAGACAATCACAATGTCTACTATGCCCAGAAGTACCATAGCCATGGCCTTATCTGACCATAGCCAGCCAAGCCAAGTGCTTTCGAGTCGGATCTGACTCATGGTGACCCTAGGGGCTGTAAGTATCGTACAATTAACAGAGTTGTGGCATTTTGACTACAGTTAAGTAAGACCATTGACTTTTTCTAATTAACTTCTCCCATCACACTCTCCTCTTCTGTGTAGTGTAGGGGTGGGCACAGACATTTTGGGGATCTGATTAAGAAGAAACTGAGTAAGGGATGCCTTTAATTTAGTACTAAGTGGATTGTATTTCTGTGGTTCCCAGTCACTGCTGTGTATAGGTATGTTATTTCTATTTGTCCTAGTATAATGAACTACCACCCACTTTGGTTTTGACTCAGAGAAGCAGGGACATAAGTTAGATCTTGATCAGGATATGTCCTCTAGCACTTCATATTATAAGTACGTGGTTAGTGGGGGTAAAAAAAAGATTTGTAATACATAGAGCTGGAATGTGTACAACTGTTAGTCTAGGATTTGATCCATAATGGCTTCTAGTGAAAAATAGAAGTTTTCACACTAGTGTGGCATGCCAGCCAGCCAAGTGCCATCAAGTCGGCATAGGCGATAATTAATGGATAATTTGTTTTGCCAGGAGTTGTGTGAAATATAATTTCTCAGCAGTCCACATTTGTAGGATACAAATCTGTAGTACAGCTATTCACCACAAATATGTGTCTATGAAGTGGCATACATTGTCTGCATGACAGCCCCTTCATTTCACATTTCCTATATATCTTACAGCACTTCACATTAAGTATGTGATTAACGGGGGAAAGACAAGTTTTGGAATATACAGAGCCAGAAGGTAGTCTGTAGAAACTTATTCCCATCATAAGTGTGTAAACTTGTGAGTGGAGGATTTAGTTCTTAATGGTTTCTAGTCATTGCTGAATATCACTATGGTCACCTTTGAAGTACTCCTCTTGGGAAGCTATGCATCAATGCCAGCATTTAGTTCACCCTTCAAAGCAATTTTGGAACTCTTTTCCTGGAATGGCTATCAGAGCTGTTGTCATATTACCCTGATGTCCTGAATGTCATTAAAATGTCTTACTTTAAGTATTTCCTTTATCTTTGGGTAAAGAAAAAGTCATTGGGGCCAGATCAGGTTAGCAAATAGGGTGTTCCAGTACAGTTATTTGTTTACTGGGTAAAAACTCCTTCATAGACAGTGTCGTGTAAGCTGGTACATTGTTGTGATACAAGAGCCATGAGTTGATAGCTAAAAGTTCAGATCGTTTTTGTGTAACTTTTTCATGCAGCCTTTTCAGCACTTCCAAATAGGAAACTTGGTTAACTGTCCAGTTGTTACAAATTTATAATGAACAATCCATCTGGTATCAAGAAAGGTGAGAAACATCATTGTGACTCTAGATTTGGACTGATGGAACATTTTCATTGTGGAGATTTGGCTGACTTCCATTGTATACTTTGACACTTGGTTTCAGGGTCATATTGGTACACTCATGTTTCATCACCGGTGATAACATGACCTAAAACATTGCCTTGCTTCTCCAAAAGGTCTTGGCAAACTTCAGCTCTCCTTTGCTTCTGTTCATCGATGAGCTCTTTTGGGACAGTTTTTGCACAAACTTTTCTCGTGTCAAGATTTTCATTTAAGATTTTCCTGACTGTTTCTCTATTGGTCTTTACTTGGTCTGATATGCTTCTCACAGTCAGCTGATAATTTTAATGCATGGTATGATGAATTTTTGCAATGTTTTAGCCACTTTGCTTGTTACTGGCCACCTTGATCTCTCTTTACCAGTGACACTTCCTTTCCCCTCAGGAAAAAAGAAAAAAAAACCCCAAACATTTAACCCATCTGCTCACTGCCATTTTCTCCATGGTATTATCCCCATAAACTTGGACTAACATGTCCCTGATTTATCTTCCTTTTTTGACAAGTTTTACAAGAAATTTAATGTTCGCTCATTGATCTATTTCAAATAAGCTCAAATATTCTCATGACAGCACACAAAAACACACAATTACACCAATAAATGCCACTTGGCAAGACACAGCCATACATCAACACGAACACAGCTCTGAGACACTGATATAACAAGGTTATCAAACCTTACTTAGTTGTTTGGACAGTGCTGCCAGTGTAAGTTCACAGTGGCAAGTTCTTGAACTTAATTGTCAGACTTTATAACCCTGATACAAAAACCAGGTAAAAAAAGCTCAAGAAAGGAAGATTACAGACTAATATCTCTCATGAACTTGGACGCAAAAGTTATTAACAGAATTGTAGCCAATAGAATTTGACAAAACATCAAAAAATAATTCACCATGACCATGTGGGATTAATACCAAGGATGCAGGGATGCTTCAACATGAGAAAAACAATTAATGTAGTCAACCACATAAGGAAAAGATAAGAATCACTTGTTTTATCAACTGACACAGGGAAGTCACTGACAAATTCCCTCAGTGAAATAGAAACAGAAGGAAAATTCCTCAACACAATCAGGGGTGTCTGTGAAAAACCAACAGCCAACATCATCCTAAATGGGGAACATCTGAAAGCATGTCCCTTACCAATGGGAAGCAGAAAAGAATGCCCTTTGTCACCACTTTTATTCAGCAATATGCTGAATGTTCTAACCAGAGCAATCAGATAAGATATAGAAATAAAGGGCATCCAGATTGGTAAGGAAGTAGTAAACATATCTCTACTTGCAGATGATACGATCTTATACACAGAAAACCACAAAGAATACACACACACACACACACAAGAACTAAGAATTCAGCAAAGTATCAGGATATAAAATAAACATAAATAAATCAGTTGGATTCCTTTACACCAACAAAGAGACCATAAAAGAGGAAATTACAAAATCAATACTTAGAAAAGTCCCCAAGAATATAGAATACTTAGGAATAAATCTAACTAGATAATGTAAAGGACATATACAAAGAAAATAACAAGACTATTGCAAAAAAACCAAAAGAGACCTACATAAGTGGAGAAAGCTATCTTACTCATGGGTAGGAAGATTAATGTCATGAAAATGTCCATTCTACAAAAATAATCCATTGATACAATGCAATCTCAATATAAATTTCAGTGTCATTTTCTAATGAGATGGAGAAACAGATCACAGTTTCATATGGAAAGGGAAGATGCCCTGGATAACTAAAGTCATACTGAAGAAGAAAAAAGTGGGTTCCCTCACATTACCCGATGTTAGTACTTTTTACATGACCACAGTTGTCAAAACAGCCTGGTACAGTACAAAAACAGACACATAGACTAATGGAAGAAAATAGAGAATCCAGATACAAGATATAACAATTAAGTCAGTGAACTTAATTGTTCTAAGTGCTTCATGCCTCGTTGTTGAATATCACTATGGTCACCTTCAAAAGACTCCCCTTGAAAAGCTATGCACTGATGCCAGCACCCAGTCCATCCTTCAAAGCAGTTTCAGAACTC
The DNA here is from genome assembly GCA_028571685.1 of Heterohyrax brucei. NCBI lineage: Eukaryota > Metazoa > Chordata > Mammalia > Hyracoidea > Procaviidae > Heterohyrax > Heterohyrax brucei. The sequence continues at coordinate 25,814,041 of CM053156.1, forward strand.
TTTCTGGAATGGCCATTGCACATGGTGGCAAAGTGGCAAGTTCACAAACTTAATTGTGTAGTTGTCTGTGAGGGAATTTTTATTCAGTAAGCAAATAACTGTACTGGAACACCCTCCGTAATCACCTGATCTTGCCCCCGATGATTTTTTCTTTACTAAAATATAAAGAAAATATTGCAAAGAAGATATTTTGATGACATTTGTGACATCAAGGGTAATACGGTGACAGCTCTGATGGCCATCCCAGAAAAAGAGCTCTAAAAAGGGTAGGCTAGGTGCTGGCATTGGTGCATAGCTTCTCAAGGGGAGTATTTGAAAGGTGACCATAGTTATACTCAACAATGAGGTATGTAGCACTGTCTCTAGGATAAGTTTGCAAAGTTAATTGTCTGATTTCATATGTCATCATCCACTTATAATAGCTGATACTTGACAAAGGCCCAAAGTCTGTGAACTGGAAACATAACAATATCTTCAAAAAATGATGTAGGCAAAACTGGATATCCATCTGTGAAAAAATGAAACAAGAATCATTTCTCACACCATGCACAAAAACTGACTCTAAATGATCAAATACCTAAATATAAAATCTGAAACAATAAAGATCATGAAAGAAAAATAGGGACAAGGCTGACAGCCCTAATACATACCATAAACAGACTATAAAACACTAGTAACAGTACACAAATACCAGAGGAAGGATTCATAAAAAGCAAATACTTATGTTTATTCAAAGACTTCACCAATAGAGCGAAAAGACTACCTACAGAATGGGGGAAAAAAAAATTGGCAACCATGACTCTGACAGGCATCTAATCTCTTTAACCTACAAGGTACTGCACAAACTCCACAAGAAAGGAGAATAACCCTACTAAAAAATGGACAAAGGATATGAACAGGCACTTCACCAAAGTCATCCAGGCAGCTAACAGATACATGAGGCAACGCTCACAATTGTTAGCCATTATAGAAATCCAAATAAAAACTGCTATGAGATACAGTCTCTCTCCAACAAGGTTAGCATTAATTCAAAAAACACAAAATAACAAGTGTAGAATGGCTGGAACTCTTCTTCACAGGTGGTGGGAATATAAAACGGTACAACCACTTTGGAAATTTATTTGGCACTTTCTTCAAACACTAGAAATAGAAATACCATAGAATCTAGCAACCCACTGCTTAGAATATATCCTAGAGAAATAAAGGCTGTCACATGTATAGACACAGGCACACCAACTGTCATGGATTGAATTGTGTCTCCCCAAAGATATGTGTAGCCATGCGGCTGGGCCATGACTCCCAATATTTTGTGATTGTCCTCTATTTTGTGACTTTCCAGTGCTGTATGTTAAAGGACTAGGATGGGACTGTAAATCCCTTCATGGAATTATCTTCTTGCTCCACTGTAAAGAGAGTTTCCCTGGAGTGTGGCTTGCCTCACCCTTAATCCTGTCAGCCTACAAGTGGTAAAAGGAAAGCGAGGCAAGCAGAGACTTGAGAGCTTCACACCATCAAGAAAGCAGCACTGGAAGAAAAATGCATCCTTCAGACCTGAGATTCCTGCCCCAGGACGCTCCCTGGACGAAGACTGATGCAATACCAGACTTTCCTCCAGAGCCAACAGGGGAGAGTCTTCCCCTGGAGCAGACATTACAAATTTGAGTTTGTAGCCTACCGGACTGTGTTAGAATAAGCCTTCTTTTGTTAAAGCCATCCACTCTGTGGTATTTCTGTTACAGCAGCACTAGCTGAGTGCAACACCAGTGTTTATTGCAGCACTGTCCGCAACAGCAAAAAGATAGAATTGACTTTAGATGCCCATCAACAGATGTGTGGATAAACAGTTTATTCATACAACAGAATATTATGTAATGATAAAGAATGGTGATCTTGGGAAATATGGAGTCATCTGGAAGACATTATGCTAAGTGAGATTAGTCCATTGCAAAAGAATAAATATTGTATGAGACTACTATTATAAGGACTGAAGTAAAGGTTTAAGCAGAGAAGGAAATAATGTTTGAGGGTTACAAGAGAGGAAAGGTTAATTGGCATGACTAAGGTTTTTTTTATTGTTGTTCTGCTTCCCATTTTGGTTCATGGCATATGGGGTCCTAAAAGCTAGGAAGCTGCCTGCCATCTAAGTAGCACCAATTGGTCTCTATTCACTTCGAACAGAGGAGAAGAAAGTACATCAAAGACGCGAGTTAAAAACGAGCCCAGGAGACGGAAGGTACCATATGATCCAGAGACTACATTGGCCTAAGTCCAGAAGAAATAGTTGGTGCCTGGCCACAACCAATGACTGCCTTGTCAGGGAACAGAACGTAGGGTCCCTGACATAGTGGGAGAAAAGTAGGGGTACAGATCTATCACCATGTTAGAAGGCTAGACTTGATGGTATGACATCCTGGAGGGTCCCCTGAGAACATAGCCTCTGAACATAGCAGAAACTAGTGCCAAAGGAAACTTGGCAGAGAAATATTAGACTGTAGTATAGAACATAAGTGATGCTGGTGAAGCATGTGCTTTGTGGCTTAAATAAGGCTGTTGAAGCTGCACCTGTCCAGTACTGAGATGCAAATGTGTAGAGTGGTAACAGGAGTTGGTTGAATGCATGTGGGAAATACAGCTTAGAAGTAGGAATTGCTGTCACAGGGTTGGGAAGAGCAGCTGGAGGTGCACAGTGGTGTATGTGCAAAATTTTATGTGGCAAATTGACTTGGATTGTTAACTTTCACTTAAAGCACACAAACATTTTTTTTAAAAAAGCAGTCCTATTAGTGCAAAGACTAGTTTATCTTTCCATTATATTTACAGACAATAATGTTATAAAATTACTGTCATATTAAGAGACAGTCAAGTAGTCACTTGTTAATGGAGTATGAAAATGTAGAGGAAAATGATTACCAAGTTATATCAAGTTAATAATTAATAAACTTGTTAGCAGAAAAACCTGGTTGCAGACTCAAGCTGCCAGTCACTACTAAGCCAATGTGCAGAGAAAGTGATTGAATTTTTAGAATTCCTTTATTCAGATTGCCTGCAACCTGAGAAGATGGTAGATTACCACCCTAAAAAAAAAATCTTACCATCTTAATCCATGATGGCAAGTTTTATAGAAGGGATGAGGGGAGGGCAAGGGGCAGGCAAGGGATGTAAGCATGCAAGTGTTCAGAGGAGGTAAGGTTGGTGAAGCAACACAGTTTTTTTATTTTAGGATGCATTGTCCTTGATGTCTGCAGGCTGATTGGTTATCCGAAAACAAACAACCAAACTGAACCTGCTGCCGTCAAGTTGATTCTGACTCATAGAGACTCCGTAGGACAGAATAGAACTGTCCCACAGAATTTCCAAGAAATGAATGCTGAATTAGAACTGCTGACCTTTTGGTTAGCAGTTTTAGCACTTAACCGCTTAGGTAGGCCACCAGGGTTTCTGTGTATCTGAATAGTGGACAGGAAACTGGCATCACTCTGCCCAGTTATCTGTCAAGAATAGCCTACGAAAACAAACTCAAAATCTTGGTGAGTACTGATCAGAAGGGAGTGTTACAATTTTCTTTATGTGTCAAAAATTCCCAGGAGAAATGGAGGATTTTAGTATTAAGAAATAAGCTAGCTAAGAATTTTTCTACAGCTATTAACCCTATCAAACACAGCCTTCGAGAAAGGAAAAATCTGCATGAACTGAGAAAGAAAAGATCTGCCCTTTCAAATAGAAATAATGAACACACACAAGTGATGCCAGCTGCACTGTTAGCAGGAGACAACATTTCTCCCAACCTTCAGCTTTAAAATGGCAAGACAATCCATTCACTGGCTAACTTTCTGCTTTCTTACTTAATGAGAAACTTATTTTTCAGAATGATTATCAGAACCTTTGGTTTTTGAAATCATTCCAGTGAAAAAGAAACATTTCGTTGTTTGGAGCGTATAAGTCACTTTGACATATAAAGTATTCTTCACAGAGGCACAGAACATCAGCTAAGGGACTCCTAGACAAAATATTCCACTTGGTGCTTAAATTTGCAGTTTCTAAGGAAGTAGGACCCAGGTCCATGTTGCAGGCCAGACTTGATGTTGACCCGTTTATACATAACCCTGCTTTGCTAAGTCAAAATACTACTTTAAAACTGCCTCTCCCCCACAACTTGAAACAACGCTCTGTTCTTTTGGCAGTCTGGCAGTTTCCTCTCGGTGCGTTATCCTTTGTTGCAACAAACCAACAAATTTGACTTTGCTGAATATTGATTTGTTTTTGGCAAGCTGACTGGGTTAGAGCATATACTGTTTTTCTGAATTTTATGATGTTTGTGATATTTCTAGTGTAGGAGTGGTGCAAATCGTTACCATGCTTAGCTGCCAAAAATTTAGAAATGTGATTCTACCCAGAGGCACCTTGGAAGCCTGGTGATCTACTTGCAAAGAAAGCAATCATTGAAAACTCTGGAACATACTTCTACTCTGATGCACATGTGGCTACTATGAGTTGAAATCCTGATGGCAGCTGGTAACTGGTGGTATTTATCAACATTTAGAAATTTGTAATTTATGATAATTTATCATTCCATGTAAAATTCTCTTGTGTGCTTAATTTTGCATTTGTAATACCGTATAATTATTTGTAAAGAAAGCCTCTAAATTATACAAGTTTCAGGCCACAAAACACAATCCACTTTGGTCATTGTGCTATGTGCTCACCTACCCAAAGAAAAATACATTTTATTTTGCCTCTCCATTTTTCCAATGTACTTTTTCCCTCTTTGTGGTGATTTCTCTGTAGTGAATTAAAGTGAGTATAGACTTCTTCAGTTTGATCTTATGACACTGATTTGCATCATTATTTTGCTAAAGGAAATCTTAGAAGAGAAAGTAATATTTCCAAAATATCAACCTAACCAGGGACCATCTTTACATTACTCCAATACCCTGATGTCAAATACAGTTCAGAAGGCAGGGCTAAGATGGTGGAGTAGCCACATGCATTCGGTGATTCGTCTCACAACAAAGAAACAAAAAAACAACTGAACAGATTGCATAGGACATCCTAGGAGCCCCAAACATTGGGAAAAAGGCTGAGAGATTGGCTGGGGAGTCAGGGAGCGAGACTAGGTCCAGAAGCTCTCAGATCATCCAGGATTGGCCTGTGGGAATCTACACCCTACAGGGGAACTAGTACCACCAGCAGAATGGACAGAGCTGTGGAAGTTGCAGAGCATCTCAGCCAGAAAGCTGAACTTTGGACAGTCATGCCCGTAGAACTGCAGAGAACTCCCATTTGAATGTCATAAGCTAAGTACTTGTGAACTTGTGTGAATTTGGGACTTCCCTTCAGGCAAATCCTCTCTCTCTTTACCCAGTGCTTCACCTTCCTTTCTCTGCACTACAACAGGTACAAAGGTCTGACATTCTACCTGGACCAGAAGTGAGACCCCTTATGTGCTGCCCTGAGCTATTCTCCTGGACTTGGACAGCGAATAATTCAACAAAGGGAAAAGACAAAACAAAACAAAAAAAGGTCTCCTGGCTTCCCTCAGCTAGGAACTCACAGCAGAAACAGGTGCTTTGCCTAGGTGCAAATGGCTGTTGTCTAAATTCCTTACTCAGCACACTCAACCAACAACCTGTGCCCACACTAATCCCCCTCCTCCCAGATACAACTGTAGGGAAGAACAGGTACTAAATTCTTGGTGGCCAACTATCTGGGCTCCCAAGCTGAATACATACAAGAAAATGTAGACTGATGGCTGGGTCCACATGCCATATAACAGCTCTAAACATCTGGTGAAAGAATATTCAATTTCTAAGTTTTCAACAATCAAGTTACCTCAGGGGATCAGCCCACTTGGACACCAAAAAATCTATATATATAAGCTGGAACACAGTAAAAAGCCAAAGCCACTACTGTCAAGTTGATTCTGACTCATAGAGACCCTAGATGAGAGAAGAACTTCCCGAAAGAGTTTCCAAACAGCATCTCACCTTTTAGTTAGCAGATGTAGCACTTAACCACTATACCACCAGGGTTTCAGAACATGGGAAGCACACATAAATAAATTACAACTTTCCAATGGCTGGGAGATGACAGTCAGTATCAAATGATTTTAAAAAGCCTAACATCATGGCTTCACAAAACTCCCAAAACAAAGAATCAAAAAATTTGCCATATGAAGAGGACTTCCTGGAATTTGTAGAATAGAAAAGATTCATGTTTAGAGATCTTCAAAAGATCAGGAAGGAGAACTGGCAAAGTGCAGCAGAGCATAATGAAAAACTAAGCAGGCTGACTCGACGGCACTTGACTTGGCTAAGCAGGCTGAAAGAAATATTTGAGCAACAACAACCTCAATTTCAGCAGACTGACAATAAAATTACAGAATTAGAAAACTGATTAGGAAGTTAATGAGCAGAACTGAAGCAATGGAGTGCAGAATTAGTGAGGCTGAAGACAAAGCAACTGACACCAATCTATCTGAGGAAAAATCAGATAAAACAATAAAAAATAAAACTCTGAAGAACCACTGACAGATATGTGGGTCGATCAAGAAGAAAAATTTATGAATGTTTGGAGTAACAGAACAGAGAGGATAACAGAAGATACAGAGAGAACTGTTGAAGATTTGTTGACAGAAAATTTCTCTGGTATTGTGAAAGATAAGAAGATATCTATCCAAGATGCTCACTGAACTCCACAAGGGTAGATCCCAAAATGTCAGCTCTGGGTAGCAGATCTGGCCCCATTCTGCTGGCACTCATGAAAGTCAGCCCCACACTCAGAAACTGAGTTGGGGAAAATCTGACTCTGAAATCTAGGTGGCTATACACCCACCCTTTGAAAACCCAGAGGCCATGGGTTTTGAGACCCCAGAGATCCTGGCTCTCCTTTGAGCCTAGTCAGCTCTGCTTCCTGTGTTCCTTGACCTCATAGCTCTCTCGATCTCTTTGGACTACCCAGAAACTTTCCTGCTTTGGAAAGTGTTTCAAAGCTATTTAGCTCCACCAACAAGTGCCTCTTTCATTCAGTCTTAGTTACCTAACTCTGATATAACAGAAACATCTCAAGCAGATGGTTTTAACAAAGAAAAATTTATTTTGTCACAGCGTAGGCAGCTGTTGTTGCTGTGAGGCATCGTTGAGTCAGTTCCTACTCAGAGTGACCCTATGCACAACAGAACAAAACACTGCCCGGTCTTGTGCCATATCCACAATTGATTTTATGCTTAAGCCCATTGTTGTGGCTGCTGTGTTGATCCATTTCATTGAGGATCGTCCCCTTTTTCACGGACCCTCCACTCTGCCAAGCACGACATGCTTCTCCAGAGACTAATGCTTCCTGACAACATGTCCAAAGTATGTAAAATGCAGTCTTGCCATTGTTCCTTCCAAAGAACACTCTGGTTATACTTCTTCCAGAACAGATCTGTTGGTGCTTTTGACAGTCCATGTTACATTCGATATTCTTCTCCAGCACCACAAATCAAAGACATCAATTCTTTTCCTGTCTTGTTCTTCATAAAATTCACCATCATGGACAAGGATGGACACTATTGCTGAAAGGTTCAACACATAAGCAGGACTTAACAATATTAAATATTTATGCACCCAATACTAGAACACCTAAATACATTGAAGAAACACCGACAACACTCAAAAATGATTGCCACACCTGCTCTTCTTTGTGTATTGTTAGCTTGGCATATATTCTTCCATCCTTTAATTTTCAGTTTGTTCATATCTTTAAGTCTAAGGTGAATTTCTTGTAAGCAACATATGGACAGGTTGTGTCTTTTGAGCCAAGATATCACTCATTGTCTCTTTACGGTAGCACTCAGTCCATTCACATTTAATGTAATTATCGATAGGTATGTGTTTAGTGCTGTCATTGTAATAAGTTTGTTTTTGTGTTGATGTTTTCTCTGTTGTTCTTATTTATCTGTTCTGGACATTCTTCTTTATGAGTTGAATTTTCACCTTTTTCAGTGTTGGTTTTGTGGTTGTTGAGACTCCTGTATTAAGTTTCTTGATTTGATATGTTGCATCTTTATTGTCATCTGCAGCTGTTCCTATAACCCCCCTTAATAATCTATGTTTAAAGCCAATTTTAACTACTACAAATCTTATTAGCTTCTGCTCCATCTGGAAAGAGTATAGTGACTGTAGTACATCCCTATTTTTAATATGATGACATCACAGTTTACATGATATGAGCACTGGATTGAGTTTGGAGCCTTCCTTAACTGAGTAGGTTTCTGGATGTTGTGTCCTTTGTTTCCCCCTAAAATATAAAGTTAATGGTTTTGTTCTTCTAAGCCACGAGATTCTTACAGTATTTCTTGGAACTTTGGTTTGCTTTTCTGTTTATCTGTGAATGTCTTAATTTCATTTTTATAGTTGAAAGATAGTTTTGCAGGTTAAATAATTCTTGGTTCAAAGTTCTTCTCCTTCAAGGCTTTGAATGTATCATCCCACTGTCTCCATGCAAGCATTGCTTCTGCTGAGAAATCAGATCCAAGCCTACAGGGTTTCTCTCTGAATCTTAGCTTTGTTTTGAGTCTTACTGCCTTAAGAGTTTTTGCTTATGTTTTGTTTTGTTATGCTTGATTATAATAGATCTTTGTGTGTTGACAGCAGTTGGCTTGGCTGTGTGTTTCTTTTAGGATCTAGTTTTTATGGCATGCGATGCACATCTTGGATATCTATGTTCTCTTTCATAATCTCATGGAAGCTCTCTGTCAGCAACTCAACAACAATACTCTGTGTTTTCAGCTGTCCCTCCTTGTTCGGGAGCTCCAATTAATTGTAGACTATTCCTCTTGATGGAGTCCCACAAGTTTGTTAATCCTTCTTCATTGTTCTTGTTTCTTTTCTCCGATTTCACCTCATAAATGCTGGTATCAATATCTCTGTCTTCAAGGTCAGTAAGTCTAATTTTCAGTTGTCCCCTTATACTCTTTTGGTTTTGAATTGAGTTGTCTAATTCTGTAACTTTGTTATTGATCTGTCATATTTGAAAATACTGATGTTCTGTCAGTTTGAACAGCTTGCTTAATTTTTCACTTTGCTCTGCTGCATTTTGTATAATTTCTAGGAGGCCTCTATATATAATTCTTTTGTACTTGACCTCTGATAGTTTCAGAAAGGCTTCTTCATCTGGGAAGTTCTTTGGTTTTTCCTTTGGGATTTTTCTGGAGCCATGAGTCGATGTTTCTTTAAATGTTTACTAAAGTTTGTTGCGGACATCTAGGGGCTGCTTAGTTTCTCTGGTGTTCTCTTAACAGAGCTCAGATCCATTTCTGAGAAGGAAGGTGATCATCAGCCACCTATAGGTACTCCAGTGACTGGATTCAGTGGAATTTGTGGGGTAGCAGACTCTGCCTCCTGGTTGGTAAAGATACAGACCTGCTTATGGAGTCACTGGGGGGCCATCAGCTGATCCTATGATGTGGGTCAGTAAAGGTGGGAAGAGATGCCATGGGACTGCAAAACAGTTATTTATTTAGGCAGTCTTATTTTGAAAGGTAAAGGGTATCTGACCACTTCCAAAATCAGTCAGGCAGTCAGGTGTGCAAGCTCCTCCTTCTGGCCGACAGTGGAGGCACCCCTTCAGCTGTCTCCAGATGCTGTGATATAGTTCAATATAGGGACAGGCTACTAGCCTGCTGTCATCCCCTTCTGGGCCCCACCAATAAGGCTACACTGTGCTATACACAACTTTTCTGCTGGGAAAGCACTCCCCAGACTGGGACTGCCTCCCTGGGAATTAGCCCATGCTGAGGCCCCTAGTTGGATAACTCTGCCTCCCAGTCAAACAAGATGGCATCCCTATCAAGTTGTCCAGTCTCCATGAAACAGCAAAATCTATGGTAGAGGTTTGAAAAGACAGGGTGGAGGAGCTGTGGTGCTCTGAGTCTGGAGCTGGGCTCTCAAAATGCGGCTATTCCACCAGCTAATCATGTTAACACTGTGGCTCAGTGTAGCTGCTGTTTGAGCCCATCTTCCATCTGCTGGCCAATGAAAAGGAGCCAAGCCAGCCAAGTGCCATTGAGCTGGATCCGACTCATGGTGACCCTAGAGGCCAGAGTAGAACTGCCCTCTAGAGTATTCAAAGAGCACCTGGTGGATTTGAAGTGAGAAAAGTTAAAAATGCCAATTACTTTCAGTCTGCAGGAGCCAGCCAATTCAACCAGAGTGGGGTTCAGCAAAAGACAGCAAGTTTCCTGTTGAGTGGCATGGGATCCAAGCTGACAGCCCTATGCCATATCCTAGTGCTCAATGGGTATTCAGAAAGTTCCTTTAATTACCAATCCTGGCCTTAGTTTTCAGAAGGAATTAAGGAGATATGTGTCTAGCCCACCATCTTGACTCTGCCCCCCATGTTAGATTTCTTAATTGAATCCCGTGTTTCCTTCTGAGTTGTTTTGGTTTTCTTTGTTCTTTTCTCTTGTTTCTTTTGAGACTTGATAAATTTGTTTTGTCTTCTAGTTCATTAATTCTATATTCCGACTGACTCTATAGTTGAGTGCATCTCTTGTATTCTATACTTTGGTTGTTTTATTCTTCAGTTCAAACAGTTCTTTTTGGTTTTTTTGATGTTTTCAATTTCCTCGTAAAATCTCTCATTTTGTTTTTCCATTTGTTTTTTAATCTTTGCTAGTTTGTTTGCTATGTGCTTTTGTGTTCTTTAAACACGTTTAGCACCATGGTCTGAAAATTATCAATTCTTTGTGTTAGTTTGAGCTCCATAGGAGAAATTTCTCCTCTGTATGTTTTACTTTTGATTGGTCCTTCTTATTTTGTGTGTTTTAGTTTTTTTTTTTTTTTTTTTGCTGATGTTCATACATTTTGTTATTTGTTTCTTTAAATTTCATCTTCTGACTTTTGTGGGAAAATTATGTAATTGAACTCCCCGGGAAGCTCAGAAGCCAGTTCCCAATTGCCACGTGAAAGGCTATAGCATACGCCTACCAGTTGCTACATGGCGGAGAAAAGTCTGCTTCCCAAAGGCTCACATCTCTTTCAGTTCCATGACACAGCTCAGCTCCACCCTACAGAGTGTCTAAGAGTCAGAATCAAGTCAGCAGCAGTGGGCTTGATATCTGTCCCTGGCAATCACTATGGGTACTCTTATTCTTAGTTGTTTTTTTTTTAAGTGCTGAATCAGAATTTCTGGAAGCTTGATCTTTGAAATAAATTCAACATGCATGTGCAGGAGGGAGGTTTGAGTGGGTCACAGACATTGATGTAAATGGTCATGTTCAACTCTTCTGTAGGAAAGGTGGGGGGCTCTTGTCTCTCCCTCAGGAGTTCTCCTGCACAGTCTCTTCCATGATGTCTTACTGTGGGCAAGGGTCTAGCCATTTCCATTTGTGTCACCTGTCGGTCTAAAGTATTCCTCTTAGTGTACTGTCCTTTCATTTTTTTCTAGTTCTAGTGCCTGTCTGTCTTTGATATAGGTGAGATTCAACAGCACTCTTTCACAGTGACACAGTCTTCCTTTGCCTTTTTCCAACTGTGCAGCCCACAGATTCCCATTTCTAATTTCTGCAACCATGAAAGATTAGTTTACATCTTCCTCGGATTAGCTCTTTTTCTGTGTTCCATGTTTGGATGTTGCCCTACCACATCTTAAAATGGCTGTGATGAGTGAGTGCTCCTGATGTTAGCGAATAGATTCTCTCAGCTTCTGTTCTGTCCTTACTCATCCTTTTCCTCACTTCTGCACACAACCTGCCTTTGCAACCTTAGCTGCCATTCTGAAGTCTGAGATCTCAGCCTGTGTTTATTTTTATTTGCTGTTCAGTGAGTTAGTTGCTGGGGGAATAAGTGGAAGCATCCATTCACTTTGCCATCTTGCTCTTCCCCCTTAGTAATTGTCTTTTAGAAATATATTTTTCAAACAGTGTAGTGACATGATATGACAAGGACCTTAGTAGCCTTTGTGGTCTATAAAAGTGTGTATCGTGGTAGTTGTTGGACTGATGCCTGACATTTCCTGACATCAGACATCTTTCTAGAATCACATTATAATCAGAGATTGAATTCAGGAGGGTTTATCAAAAAATGGGACAAGCTGGATGCTCAGCTTCAATAATTCCTGGAACAATAGAAGTCTGGGCTGGCCCATTTTTCTCTCCTTAGCTCTGAATAATCAAATGAGAGATTTAATTGAACCCCACAACCACCAAATCAATTTCCCTTTTAATTTTAATTGGATCTTTCATCTCTTGAAAGCACTACAAAATGAAATTTATTCCTGATTTGTAATGTTAGAAGCAAATTTGATGTAATTAAAAAATAATTACTGTATATTTTCTCCTGAAATTACCTTCCTGAATTATTCACACTGCGTGATACTGCCCCTGGAAGCCACACTGGGGATATGTACTATGCTCTTCAGTGTTCCTTATCTCTCACTAGCAGCCATTGTGTTTTCCTTTGAAATAGTTGCCTCAATGGACTTTGCTTATCTATAGGAGGGTGTCTTGGGAAATTAATTTCATGTCATTGTTGCCAAACTTGAGATAAATAGGATTCCTTCCCCAAAAATGTAATCTAATCTTTACTTTTAAAATCAAAGAGCAAACTTAAAGATTGAGAAAAGTTTTTTGGATACAACAACTCTGATCATTGTTTAATATCCAAAATTTACAAGGTACCCCAAAACCTCAACAACAAAAAGACAAAGAATGCAATTAAACCTAAACAAAGGATATGAACAGGCACTTTATCAAAGAAATTCAGACATTAGCTGTTAGAGAAGTACAAATCAAAACTACAATAAGATACCATCTTTCCCCAACAAGGCTGGTGTTAATCCAAGAAACACAAAATAATAAATGTTGGAGAGACTGGAACAGTTCTACATTGCTGGTGGGAATGTAAAATGGTATAACCACTTTGAAAACAGATTTGATACTTTCTTAAAAAGCTAGAACTAGATATACTATTCAATCTAGCAATCCTACTTCTTAGAATCTATCCTAGAGAAATAAAAGCTGTGACAAGAATGGATACATGCCTGCCAATGTTTATCCAGCACTGTTCACAATAGCAAAGAAATGGAATCAACCTAGGTACCCACAAACAGATGAATGTATAGATAAACTATGGTATATTCACACAGTGAAATACTAGGCAATGATAAAGAACAGTGATGAATCTCAGAAATGTAACATGGAGGAATCCAGAGGGCCTTATGCTGAGTGAAATTTGTAAGTTGCAAAAGGACAAATATTGTACAAGATCCCTATTGTAAGGACTCAAGGAAAGGTTTAAACATAGAAGAAAACAATCTTTGATGGTTATAAGGACAAGAAGAAAGGGAGAGCAGTATTCATTGGTTAGATAGTAAATAAGAATTATGTTAGGTGAAAGGAGGGGCAACATACAGTCTGAAAGCTAAGAAGTTTCCTAAATATAACCCAACACTTTGAAGAACAGAGTAGCAGGGGCAGGGGTTTCTGGACAATGGTTTCAGGTGACATCTAGGATAACTGGCATAAAAACGTTCATTAAGGAATTACTCTGCGTCCCATTCTGGTGAGTGACATCTAAGCCTTAAAAGCCAACAAGTGGCTTTCTAAGAGGAACCAGTTGGTCCCAACTTTCCTGGAGCAGGGGAGAATGAAGGATATCAAAGATACACGGAAAATAGGGGCCCAAAAGACAGGAAAAGGCCACATAATCTACAGACCACACCAACATGAGACTGGAAGAACAAGATGGCACCTGGCTGCCACCAAGGACTGCCCTGACAGGGAGCACAACAAAGAGTACCCGATGTAGTGAGAGAAAAATGATATGCAGAACTTGAACTTTACTAAAAAGACCAGACTTGATGGTCTGACGCACTGGAAGGTCCCCAGAAGGCATGCCTCTGAACTCTCTGTTAGCCCAGAACTGAAACCACTCCTGAAGCCAAACTCTTTAGACAAAGATTAGACTGGACTATGAGACATTAAATGATACTGGCAAAAAGTGTGCTTCTTGGCTGAAGTAGATACTTGAGGCTAACTGGACAGCTCCTATGTAAAGGTAAGATGAGAGGACAGAGGGAGACAGCAGCTACCCAGAAGTGAATGGAAATGGGAAACACAGAGTGTGAAGGAGAAGTTTGCTGTCACAGAGTGGCGAGAGCAGCTGTAGCTACACAGCTACAAGTGTATATGTTTTTGTATCACTAACTTGAAGTGCAAACTTCTACTTCACAGCACGACAAAATGTTTTGAAAATTAAAGAGCAAAGATAATGTGCTATATCACAGATTCACTTTGTATTCTATCACTGAAGACAAATTTCTATCAAAGCTAAAACTCTCTACCCATGGTCTTTCATTTTGCTGTAAAAATTGGTTGGGCTTCATAAAGCAACGTGGATCATGCTTGTTCATGACTGTGTTAGGGATGTTACACGATAAATGAGAAAAAACCTTAATCTTACTCAGGTTAAACAAATAATAGATTTCAATAACTAACATGTTTCAATTTTTACTTTTAGTTCATATTAGATTTTGTATATGCAAAGATAATTTCGCTTGGTCAAACATGAACATTTATCGGAACTGACTGTGTAAGAATCATCTAAAGAGGTATTGAGAGGCACCACAGACTTATCTGCAGGCAAACACGCTCTATGAAGTAGTTTTTAGAAACACTAGAGCACACAGCTTATTTATAGTACCAAGCCAAACCAAGTGCCATGGAGTCCAACAGTACATGTGTTATTTAACCCAAATTGTAATGGTTTGAATTCTCTTTTCTAAAGGGAGAATTGCAGGCAGGTGGTTGGTGAAAGTTGTCTTTGTTTCTCCAATAAGAAACAGTACAGTGCTAAATTGGAGAGTTCTGTTTCATAATTTGAACTGATATTACTGAGCCCTGTAGTCCCCTATTGATAAATGGGACAAAAAAATCATTTTAGAAAATTTGAGATAGTAATGTCATTATCCCTGACTTCTCCAGACCAGAAACATTATTGTTACTCCTTAAAAGTATCTGAGTATACTTGACATTTCCTGGGGAAAAAATCAAAGGGGGAACCCCCTATGTCATAGGAATATTTAGTGATAAAGAGCAAGATATCAACATAAGCAACAAATTCAGACTTCAATTGTATAGCTTGGGATCGAACAAATACAAGAAGAAAAGCAACAGACCCTCTGGTATGCTGCTTAAATGATACTGAGTTTCCCAGATTAGAGCAAAGTGGAAAAGTTTCCTAGCTACTGGATTACCCAACGTGCTAAATTGTGACCCTTGAAGGTAGTTTCCCTTAAATTCCTGTTAGAAGACAGGTGAAAACATGAAATAGTGAAAAACAAAATTAATGACTACCTCACTTAAAAAATAAAAGGGGAGAAATTGCAACCCAGAGTAAGGTCAGATACAACTAAATTAAGAGGAACCTTATTATATAATTGAATTAAGATGAGTTTTGTTGTTCTTGCCTGTTTGAACAGTCTCTCTGCCCACCCAGGATAAGGTAGGAAAGTGCAGTGTCCTTATTTCACAGCCTGCTATGAGATCAGAAACCACCATGTTTGGCTTCAGAAAATAGGGCAGATCCTCTTCTTGTGTGAGTACAGCCCTCAATATATCTACTCAGAAGCTATGACTGCCTAGAAATAAAAGAGAGCAGGGAGAGAAAAGTAACAACTTGCGGTGGGACACGAGGTATTGAAGATGCTGTATCCACTGCCCTAGGTCTGAGGAGGGAAAGGACACGCCTTGAAGCTGGGTGTATAATGATTGCCTAATGCATTCCTTTGGAATGCAAGTGTCCTAAGCTGAAGTTAGCAAGTACAACATCGTTTCTCACTGGAAATTGCATGTCTGCGTGCTCTCTACCTGGCCAAGAGGATAGCTGATGGGACAAGTAGCAAGTGGTACAAAAATATAAAATAAAAAGATATAAAGGTAATACGGGATTAGAAATGACTTTGTTGAAAAAAAAATGTAATAGCTGAGCTAAGATGGCATCTGCAGTGGCAAAGAGCATGAATAAACCTGAAGAAAGTGAAATCATACATGAGGAAGAAATATTTGAGAAGTCTTGCTAGAATGTGTGAAAAAGTGAACAAACAGGTAGAATTTATAAGGAAAAGGATGATGGGTGAGGAGGATAAAAAGCAACTTAAGAGAAGAGGGGACTTGAAGAAGTACCTAGATAACTGAAACATTAACTGTAGCCAAAAGAATTATTTCCTGAATGAGCATAAATTAAAAGTGTCCAAAACTAGAACTTCGGTGTGGAGATTGAAAGAGTCTATTTATTTATTTGCAGATAACAAGTATGCCTGAAGGTTCAGACCTGGATATCTTAGAGTGGTGTTTCCATTGGGAAGATAAAGGAGGAATCCTTCTGCCTGTGATTATCCAGAAAGGAAAATGAGCTTACCAACAAAGGAACAAATTCAGATTGCTCTGCAATGATTTAGAATACTATTTAGCGTTTCAAGAGAAAAAAGATAATCACAGATGGATTTTGTTCACACTCAGTGATAACATGATCAAATATACGAGCATAGTCTCCTAGGACAACTTGATTCATTGGCATAGCACAGTCCATACAGTTTGTATTCTACATCCAGGTTTGATGAGTAATGTCTGAGGTTTAGAAGGCTAGTGAGTAGCTATCTAGTTTTGGTCTGTACTCATTCTGGTGCAAAAATGAAAGAAGAGAACCAAAGATGCAAAGAAGAAACTACTCTATAGGACAAATAGCCTTATTTATCCTGACCAGAAGAACTAGATAGAGCCCAGTTACTACTACTGAGTGTTCTGACCAAGAACACAATAGATGGTTCTGGATAAAAACGGAGAAAAAAGTAGTACTAAACTCAAATTCTTTTTAGTGGATCAGCGTAGAGGAGCCCCTCTGTAATGGGTTAAATTGTGTATCCTACAAAACCATTTGTAGCAGTTTGGCTGGGCCATGATTCCTGGTATTGTGTGATGTTCCTTTATGTTGTAAATTCTGCTTTTGTGATGTTAATGAGGGAAGGTGGGCAGCAGTAGTGCTGGTGGAGCAGGACTCAGGGTGTGGGATTATGTTGTGGCTCAGAACAGCCTCTTAGGATATAAAGGAAAGGGAAACAAATAGAGATTTGGGGACCTTATACCACCAAGGAAGCAGTGCTAAGAGCAGAGCATATCCTTTGGAAAGGACCAGGGTCCCTGCACTTCTAACACTTCCAGTCCAGGGGAGGATTGATGACAGGGACCTTCCTCCAGAGCCTGGAGAGAAAATTTTCTTTCAGAGCTGACACCTTGAATTTGGACTTTTCACATACTGGAATGTGACAAAATAAAATTTCTCTTTTTAAAGTCATCCACTTGCAGTAACTTTGTTATAGCAGCACTACATCACTAAGAAATTAAGAAACCTCCTGAGACTGTGCTCTTCAGACACTGTTTAAATTTGGAAATGAAACCACTTTCAAGTCACTTTTCATTAAAATAATAGATTGTCTCATTAAACAAACAGTATCACCCATGAGTACTGTGCTCTTTTTAAAAAATCATCTATATGACACAAAATCAATAACGAAGATCAGAAGGTAGAGAGTGTCAGGGAAGCTAGATTAAGGGAAAATGGAATAGCCGGAATGGAAATAATGGGACTGTTGGCACATTGTGAAAAATGCAACCAATGTCATGTAACAACATGTACAGAAATTGTAAAATGGGAACCTAATTTGCTGTGTAAAATTTGCCAAAAGTACAAGCTCTGCCAATTAAGTTTATGAACTCATCCTAGAAAAAGTGTTAGAGGAGAGGGGAGAGGATGGAGAGGAGGGAGCAGGTGTTCACTGGGAGGATACTAGTAGTAAAGAGTGAAAAGGAGGAGTGTGCCGTCACAGAGTTGTGGAGAGGTGGGTGTGCAAAATTGACTTGGATTGTATACTTTCATTTAATCATAATTTTTTTAAAAAGTGCTACATACCTCATTGCTGAATATCACTATGGTCACCTTTGAAGTATTCCTCTTGGGAGCTATGCATCAATGCCACTGCCTAGTCCACCCTTCAAAGCAATTTTGGAACTCTTTTCCTGGAACGGCAATGAGAGCTGTCATCGGATTACCCTTGATGTCCTGAATGTCATCAAAACTGAATATAGTTATTTGTTTACTGGCTAAAAACTCCCTTACAGATAATTATACACTTAAGTTAGTGAACTTGCCACTGTGCCACCACATATAATGGCTGTTTCAGAAGCCAAGCCAAGCCAAGTGCCGTCGAGTCGAAAGAGTTCTAAAATTGCTTTGAAGGGTGGACTAAGCAGCGGTATTGATACATAGTTTCCCAAAGGGAGTACTTTGACTGTGATCATGGTGATATTCAGCAACGAGGTTCTTAGAAAAATTAAGTTAGCTGGTCGCCATGAGTTGGATCCAACTTGACAGCACTTGGCATTGGCCTGGACTTAATTGTCGGACCTTGTACAATAAGAAATAAAAAATTAGTATCTAAATGACACTAGATATTGCACCATAGAATTCTGTAAGACCAACGACTTATTCATTGCAAATGTCATTTTTCAACAATATAAAAAATATAAATGGTGGACAGCTGTACATGTGGACCTCACGAGGTGGAATACACAGGAATCAAACTGACTACATCTATAGAAACAGACAATAGAGAACCTCAGTATCATCAGTAAAAAGAGATCAGGAGCCAATTATGGAACAGATAATCAGTTTGTTCACAAGCAAGTTTAAGTTGAAGCTGAAGAAAATTAGAGAAAGTTTGAAAGAGACAAAATACATCCTTGAGTCTAAATATATGTCACCTGAATTTGGAGACCATATCAAGAACATATTTGATACACTGAACGTTAATGACCAGATGAGTTGTCGACATCAAGAACACTATATATGGAGAAAGTAAATGATCATTGAAAAGACAAGAAATAAAGAAAAAAAGACCAAAATAGATTACAGAAAGATTCTGACACTTGCTTTTGAATGCAGAGAACAGCTAAAGCTACTGGAAGAAATTATGAAGTAAAAGAGCTGAACAGAAGATTTCAAAGGGTGGCTTGAGAAGACAAAGTAAAATATTACAATGAAATATGCAAAGACCTCGAGTTAGAAAACCACAAGAGAAGAATACACTTGGCATTTCTCAAGCTGACATTACTGCAGAAAAAAAATTCGGCACTGAGCTGTAATTTTGAAACACTCTATTGACAAAAGGAGTCCTGATGGTACAGTAAATAAGAGCTCAGTTGCTACCCAAAAGGCTGACAATTTGAATCCACCAGCTGCACTTTGGGAACCCTATGGGGTAGTTCTACTCTGTCCTATAGAGTTGGTAAGATCCCAAATTGACCAGGTGGAAATGGTTAAAGTGAACATGGGCAAAATATTGAAAGATGCAAGAAGTATCAAAAGACAGAAGGAATGCAGTCATTGTACCGAAAGAATTGGTCAACATTCAACCATTTCAGGAGGTATAACATGGTGGAGAAGCAACAGTATTGAAGGAAGAAGTACAACCTATACTGAAGACATTGGCAGGAAACAAAGCTCTAGGAATTGATGGAATATCATTTGAGATATTTCAGCAAATGGAGGCAATGTTGAGAAGTGCTCACTTGTCCCTGCAGAGAAATTTGAAAGACAGCTACCTGGCCAACTGACTGGAAGAGATCCATACTTGTACATATTCCAAAAAAGGTTATTCAAATAGAATATGGAAATTATTGAACAATAGCACTAATACCACACATGAATAAAACTTTGGAGAAAATAATTAAAACATATTTGCAGCAATACACTGACAGAAAACTAACAGAAATTCAAGCTGGATTCAGAAGAGGATATGGAATGAGGGGTATCACTACTGATGTCAGATAGATCTTGGCTGAAAGCAGAGAGTAACAGAAAAATATTTATCTGTGTTTTGTTGGGTATGCAAAGGCATTTAGCTGTGTAGATCATAACAAATTACAGACAACTTTGCAAAGAATGGGAAATCCAGGACATTTAATTGTGCTTGTGTGGAACCCGTATGTAGACCAAGTGGTAGACAGAATACAACACTAAAAGCTAAGGGATTTCCTAAATAAAACTCAATATTTTGAAGGTCAGAGTAGCCAGGACAGGGGCTGTGGTGTCAGGGGGCATCCAAATCAATTTTCATAATTTTTTTTTAATGAAAATGTTCTGCATCCTGTTTTGGTGAGTAGTGTCTGGGGTCTTAAAAGCTATGAAGCTGCCATCTAAGGAACATCAGTTGGTCCGAATCCACCTGGAGCAGAGGAAAATGAAAGACATCAAAGGCATGAGGAAAATATGATCCCAGGAGAGAGAAGGAGCCATATGATTGGGAGACTACATCAACATGATACCAGAAGAACTAGATAGTACCTGGCCACCACCAATGACTGCCCTGGCTGGGAAACAATGCAGAGTCCCTGACATAGTAGGAGAAAATCTGGGGTGCAGATCTAAAGCTATTAAAAAACTAGACTTGATTGTCCAACATCCTGGAGAGTGCCCTGAAAACATGCCTTGTGGATTTGCTGCTAGCCCAGAGCTGAAACCATTACCAAAGCCAACATTCTAGACAATGATTGGACTGGATTATAAGACAAAGTGATGCTGGTGAAGTGTATGTTTCTTGGCTTAAATATATACATGAGGCTGTTGGAGCAGGTCCTCTGAAGAGGTGAGATGGTAGAGTGGAAAGGAGGGGACAGAAGTTGGTTGAAAGAATTATGCAAGTATGGGTTGGTAAGGAGGGGTGTGCTGCCACGGGGTTGGGAGAGCAGCCTGAGCTGCACAGAGGTATATGTGCAGGGTTTCAAGTGGCAGATTGACTTGGATTGTAAACTTTTACTGAAAGTACAACAAAATATTAAAAATATATATATAAAGAACCAAAATAAATAAATAAAGATGCCTGGTACTGTTACAATGACAGATACATTCATCAGTGGAGCAGAAATAAGAACACATATGTAAACTTACCCACCGATGATCACCTGATCTTTGACAAGGGACCAAATCCATCAAATGGGGAAGACAGTCCTTTTAACAAATGGTGCTGGCAAATCTAGATGTCATCTTGTAACATGGAGGGAACTGAAGGGCATTATGCTGAGAGAAATAAATCAGTCCCTGAAGGACAAATATTATACAAGACCATTTCTATAAAAGCTGATGAAAAGATTTTCACATAAAAGGAAACAATCTTTCATGATTACCTGGGAGGGAAGGGGAGAGGATGAAAAAAAATCTAAATAGACAATAGATAAGTGGTGACTTTGTTGAAGGGTAAGACAGTACACAATACTGGGGAAGCCAGCACAAGTTGTCCAAGGCGATGTCATGGAAGCTCCACAAAACAAAACAGAACAGAACAAGCAACACTGACATCAAGTCAATTAGAACTGCTTATCTTTTGATTAGCAGCTGTAGCTCTGAACCACCATGCCCCCAGGGTTTCTGGAAGCTTCATAGACACATCCAAACTCCCTAAGGGATTGAATCACCGGTGTGAGGGCTGTAGGGACGACAGTATTGAGGAACATCTAGCTCAACTGGCATAATATAGTTTATAAGGAAAATGTTCTACATTCAGTTTTGATGAGTAGTGTCTGGGATCTTAAAGCCTGTAAGTGACCATGTAGGATACTCCACTGATCTTACTCCTTTGGAAGCAAGGAAGAATGACGAAAGCCAAAGAAACAAGGGAGAGATATGTCCACATAACTAATGGACCACATCTAGAAAAGCCTCCACAGACTGAGTTCAGTACAACTAGGTGGCACCCAGCCACCACTGCCGACTGCTCTGACAGGAATCGTAACAGAGCATACTAGACAGAGCGGGAGAAAACTATGGAACAAAATTGTAATTCAAAAAGAAAGATCAGAGTTCCTGGCCTGACAGAGACTGAGGAATCCCCGCCTCATCAACACGTAGAGGTCAGGATCCACAGTATAAAATGGAGCTTGACCAAACAATATAGGGGAATCATGACCTGGTTAAGTTGATACACAACTGAAACCACCAGCCAAGCCAGCCAAGTGCCGTCGAGTTGGATATATCTCATTGATAGTCCCCCTCAGTCATTGTGCATGAGTCACAAAGATTATGGCTAGAATGGCTATAGCAAAGAAATCATTACACTGTGTTTTTGCAAGGCTCATGATGCCCAAATAGGAGTAGTTATGTGATAAAATGCTTTGGGATCCTCCTCTGTGGTTGTATTGAGATCAACAATAAAAACACTATGGATTTCCAAAGCCTGTTCCTTATTTTGTGTGATGTCATATTATTGTGGTACCTACACGTTGAATAAACTGGTAAAAATAAGAACTTTTCACATTAGCAACTAGAGTGGCTGCTAAGTAGGAAGACCCTTCTAAGGGCCATTGGTATTGACATAAATGTCAACAAGGTTGACATGTATGAATGATCCTCCTGTTGGTGCTTTGAGATGAGGGAGATGAGATAATAGCTGACTGAGCAGTCAACACATTTAAATAGAGGGATGTCTGTGGTATAGAGCAGAGATTCCATAGGACCACATGTTTTGGGGTATGTATGGATAGGTGAATATATGGATGGATGGATGGATGGATGGGTGGGTGGTTGGGTGCGTGGGTGGGTGGATGGATGAGTGGGTGGGTGGATGGGTGGGTGGATGGGTGGATGGGTGGATGGGTGGATGGATGGATGGGTGGATGGATGGATGGATGGATGGAGACATAAGACATTCTCACAGAAGTTATGACTGGTGAAATAAGAATTCTGGAAGATAGACAAAAAAGAATAGCTCTTGAATATATTAACCTAGCACTTTGTTATGAAGAAGCAAGAGGCTAGCCGGTTTTGTAGTTATGAAACACACTTATGGTCACAGACACATGAAAATAGTTGGAATAATATACTTATTTCTGTAGCTATTCTACAGAATAGCTCTATTAGCTTTTATTATAAAGAGCTCTGTTAACGCAGTTTACATATGGACCAGTCTTTTCCTTGAGTGGTTTATAAACAAAACCTGTGGGGTGATTTATTCTGTTTGAAATTTTTTAATGTGCAGTTTCTGCTATAATCTCTAATTGATTAATAATTTCCATAGGGTAAATAATTTCATCAGTCAGCCGTGATCAAGAATAATGTGATGAACATTCTATTTTGAACATTAGCTGATACTGACAGATTGAATCTTGATTTGATTATTTCACCTGTTTATTTTAGGACTCCTCCAAAGAGGAAGATTGATACTGAGGTGTCAGTTACAATCAGGGCATAAGCCACATTGCATATTAACTAGCACATAACAGATTACAATATGTATTACATTGCATACTGTATGACCAAATTATAATACGAAAATGTCACTGCTCTACTTCATTCATTTGTTTAAAGATCTTAGTTCTTTGGGTTTTATTGTTGCTCAGTCTGTTAAACTCTAATCTAACCTAAAACTTAACCCAAAACAGCAACAGAAAATGTTGATCAATAAGTACATGATAAGATTTTATATTTAGGAAAATGAATTACAACTAAAAGAAGATAACACAACACCCACTAGAATGGCTGAAAAGGAACAAGGAGAAAAAAATACTGGCAATACCAAATGTTGGCTAGAATTTGGAGGAAATGGAATGCAAATGGAAACCCTGGTGGAACAGTGGTTAACAGTATGGCCACTACCCAAGAGGTCAGCAGTTCAAATCTACCAGGTGCTCTTTGGAAACTTTAAGGTACAGTTCTACTCTGTTCTGCAGGGTCACTATGAGTCAGAAACTCAGTTGACAGCAATAGGTTTTTTTTTTTTTTTTTTGAACTCTAGTACACTGGTGGTATGAGTGCAAAACAGCACAGATACTTTTGAAAACAGTTTGCAGGGTTTTTATAAACAGATAAGTGCCATCAGCAGTTCTACCAAATCTACTCCTGGAATTTATTCAAAAAAAGATAAAGTATATATCCACATAAAACTTGCATATAAGTATTCATAACAATTTTACTTTTAATAGGAATAAACTATCCACTCAGCAACAAAAATGCATTATCGATAGATGAGGAAACATAGGTAAATCTCAAAACATTTTGAGCAAAAGCAAAACATGCAAAATGGCTATGCAGAACAAGAAGTCTAATAAAAGACCACACTTGATGGTCCATCAAGCTGGAAGGTCCTCTTGGCCCCTGTAGCCTGTGTTAGCCCAGAGCTAAAACTAGTACCGAAGTCACCTCGTCACACAAAGATTGGACTGGATTACAATAGATGAAGTGATGCCGGTGAGGAATATGCTTCTTGGTTTAAATATGTACGTGATGCAGTCTGAGCGGTTCTTGTCCAGAGATGAGAGGGGAGGGTGGAGGGGGACAGAAGGTGGTTGAATGGATGTAGGATGCACAAGTTGAAAAGGAGGAGTGTGCTGTCATGAGGGATGGGAAGAACAGTTAGAATTGCATAATGTGGTGGGTTCAGGGTTTTATATGGCAAAATGATTTAGATTGAAAATGTTCACTTATAGCACAATAAAATACTTTTTAAAAATGAATACAATAAGATCATATGTTAAGTCTTCCTAACTATGAGTATAGGATTCTTCATATATGTAGGCCTCTTTTGGTTTATTGCAGAAGAGTCTTATAATTTTCTTCATGTAGGTCTTTTACATTTCTGATTATATTTACTCCTATGTATTTTATCTTCTTGGGAACAATTGTAAATGGTAATGAATTGGCGATTTCCTCTTTGACAGTCTCTGTTGGTGTAAAGGAATCCAATTGATTTAAGTATGTGTATCCTGTATCCTGATACGTTGCTGAAGTCTCCTGTTAGTTCCAGTAGCTTTTCTACAGATTCTTTAGGGTTTTCTAAGATTATATCAGCTGCAAATAGAGATACTTTTATATTCTCCTTATTAATTTGGTTGCCCTTTGTTTCTTTATCTTCCCTGATTACTGTGGCTAGAACCTCCAGGACAGTGTTGGATAAGTGTGGTGACAATGGCCATCTTTGGTTCTTGTTCTGAAGGGGAATTCTTTCAGACTGTCTCCATTGAGGACGATGTTGGCTATTGGCTTTGCATAGATTCCCTTTATTATGTTGAGGAATTTCCCTTCCTGTTTTGATGAGAGTTTTAACATGAATTGTTGTTGGACTTTGTCAAATAACTGTTTTGTCCACCAAACCAAACCCACCGCCATCAAGTTGATTCTGACTCATAGTGACACTATAGAAAAGAGCAGAACTGCTCTATAGTTTCAAGGTGCACCTGGTACATTTGAACTGTCAACCTTTTGATTAGCAGCTGCAGCACTTAATCACTGTCACCAGAGTTTCCATGATTTCTGTCCATCCATAAATAAAATCAAGTAGTTTTTGTTGTTTGTTTTAGTTATATGGTTGATTACATTAATGTTTTTCTAATATTGAAACATTTCTGCATCCCTAGAATGAATTCCACTTGGTCATGGTGAATTATGTTTTGGATATGTTGTTGAACTGTATTAGCTAGAATTTTGTATCTAAGTTCATGAGAGATATTAGTCTGTAATTTTCCTTTTTTGTACTGTCTTTACATGCTTTGGGTATCAGGACTATATTGGCTTTATAGAATGAATTTGGGAGTGCTCCATCCATTTCTATGCTTTGGAATACCTTTAGTAATAGTGCTGTTAACTGTCCTCTAAAAGTTCGATAGAATTCTCCAGTGAAGCCAGGGCCTTTCTTCAGGTGGCAGTCTTTTAATTATCTTTTTCAAGCTCTTCTTTTGTGATGGGCTTATTTAGTTGTTCTACTTTTGTTTGTGTTAGCTGTGGTAGGAGCTATGTTTCTAAAACTGTATCCATTTCCTCCAGGTTTTTGAACTTACTAGAGTACAGTTTTTCATAGTAATCTGTTCAGATTCTTTTAATTTCAGTTGGGTCTGTTGTGATATCACTCATCTCATTTTTTATTCAATTTATTTGCTTCTTCTTCTGTTTGTCTTTCATCTGTTTGGCCAATGCTTTATCAATTTTGTTGATCTTTTCAAAAAACCAGATTTTAATCTGTGAACTTCTGCAATGATTTTTCTATTCTCTATTTCATTTGGTTCAGCTCTGTTTTTTAACATTTGGTATCTTCTGGTGCCCAAGTGGTTCTTTAGCTGCTCTCTTTCCACTTGCTCAAGTTGTGGAGTTAATTCTTCAATTCGAGCCCTTTCTTTCTTTTCAGATGTGTACATGTATTGAGATAAATTGACCTCTGAGCACTGGTTCTGCTGTATGCTGTAGATTCTGGTCAGCCAAGCCAAGTGCTGTTGAATCGGATCCTGGCAGGATGTGTTTAATTCTCATTAGATTCTATTAACTCCTTTTTCCATCCTTGATTTCTTCTCAGACTCAGTTGTTTTTGAAGGTGCTGTACGCTTTTCATGCGTTTGAATTTTTTCCTTTTTTTCTGTTATTAATTTCCACTTTTATGGTTTTATGGTCTGAAAAGATGCTTTGTACTATTGCAGTACTTTGAATTTTGTTAATAGTTGCTTTGGAGCTTATATGTCATCATTTCTGGAGACTATGCCAAGTACACTAGAAAAGGCAGTATATTTGGCTGCTGTTTGTTGGAGTGCTGTGTATATATTCATGAGGTCAGGTTGGTTGACTGTGGCATTTAGATCTTCTGTGTCTTCACTGAGCTTTTTCTAGATGTTCTGTCACTGTGATATTGTTGTGGTCTACTATTATTGGGGTGCTATCTGTTTCTGTTTTCAAAGCAGTTAGTGTTTGTTTTATAAATAGTTTGGAGGTCTGTCATTGGGTATGCAGATATTTAATACGGTTATGTCCTGCTGGACTATTGATCCTTTAATCACTACATAATGGTCTTCCTTTTCTGATGTGGAGGATTTTAGTTTAAAATCTATTTTATCAGAGATTAATATTGCCACACCTGCTCATTTTTTGAATGTTGTTAGCTTGACATTTTTTTCCGTCCTTTGATTTGTAGTTTATTTGTGTCTTTGAGTGGTGTGTCACCTGTAGGCTGTATATAGACAGGTCATTTTTCAAGTCCAATTTGTCATTCTCCATCTCCTTATTGGTGCATTTTTTTCATTTATATTCAGCACAATTATTGATAGGTACGAGCTTACTGTTTTCATTTTGATGTCTTTTTTGTGTTTGCTGTAGACAGTTCCTTTGTTCCACTTAGTTTTCTGTGGTAAGTCTTTTTTTTTTCCTTATGTATTTATTTTTCACCTGTTTCAATGGTGGTGGTTTTGTGTTTGTTGAGACTTCAAGATTTTCTTTTTTTTATTTTTATGCATAGGATTGATAGTTTTCTTTATATTTACCTGTGTTTTTCTAAATTTAAACCAGTCTTTAATTTCTTTGTATCACCTTGACTTCCTCTTCATATGAAAGATCTATGACTACGTTTTCTTTGCAGTCTTCTCTTTTGCTATAATGTTTACATAATGACACTTGTTTCTCTGTTTTCAGTGTTTTGCTTATGATTTATTTTTGTGATTCCCCTTTTTGGGTTGATACCCATTTGCTGTTTTCCATTTTCTCATCTTGAGTTGTTACCTAATGTTTTCTAACCAAAGGACTCCCTTTAGTGTTTCTTGTAGCTTTGTCTTGGTTTTTTTCAAACTCCCTAAGTTTATGTTTATCTGGAAATGTCCTAATTTTTCCGCTGTATTTGAGAGACAGTTTTGTTGGATGCATATTTCTTAGCTGGCAGGTATGAGCTCTGAGAATTAAGTCCACAAACTTAATTGTTCTAAGCGTTACAAACCTCACTTCTGAGTATCATCACATTCACCTTTGAAGTACTCCCTTTGGGAAACTATGCACTGATTCCAGTGCCTAGTCCACCCTTAAAAGCAATTTTGGAACTCTTTTCCTGGAATGACCATCATAGCTGTCGTTGTATTACCCTTGATGTCCTGAAAGTCATCAAAATGTCTTCCTTTCAATATTTCCTTTCTCTTCAGGTAAAGAAAAAAGTCACTGGGGGCCAGATGAGGTGAGCAGGGAGAGTGTTCCAGTGCAGTTATTTGTTTGCTGGCTAAATACTCCCTCACAGTGCTGCTGTGCATAATGGCCATTCCAGAAAGAGTTCCAAAATTGCTTTGAAAGGTGGACTAGGCATTTTCCCTCTGAGATTTGTACATGTCATCCTGTTTCTTTCCTGTGGGCATCGTTTCTGCTGAGTAGTCCAAACTTAGTCTTATAGACTCTCCTTTGTAGGTTACTTTTCTTTTATCCCTAGCCACTTTTGAAAGTGCTTCCTCATGTATCGTTTTGGTAGGTTTTTAAAATAATATTACTGGCTGTATTTGTTTTGAGCTCTAAGGGAGTTTCATGAGCATCTCAAATAGATGTCTTTTCGTCTTTCATGGTATCACTGATGGTTTCTGTCAACAAATCTTTCACAATTCTCTCTGTAGTTTCAGACATTCCTCCTGTTCTGGTACTCCATTCACTTGGAAGATCATTCCTCTTCACAGAGTCCCAGGCAGTTCTTACTGTTTCTTTGCTTTTTTAAATTTGTTTGTCTGATTTTTCATCAATTATGAGGACTGCCTGTTAAGTCTGTGAACTCGTCCTAGTAAAAGTGCTACATATCTCATTGCTGAATATCACTATGGTCACCTTCAAATCACTCCCTCTGTGAAACTGTGCACCGATGCCAACACCTAGTCCACTCTTCAAAGCAATTTTGAAACTCTTTTTTTGGAATGACCATCAGAGCTGTTACCCTTTATGCCCTGAATGTCATCAGAATGTCTTCCTTTCAATACTTCCTTTATCTTCAGATAAAGAAAAAAAAAATTCCCTGGGGGCCAGATCACTGAGCAGGGAGGGTGTTCTAACATAGTTATTTGTTTACTGGTTAAAGAATCCCTCACAGACAACTATATAATTAAGTTTGCAAACTTTCCACCTTGACACTGTGCACAATGACCATTCTAGAAAGAGTTCCAAAATTGCTTTGAAGGGTGGATTAGGCACCAGCATCAGTGCATAACTTCTCAAGGGGGGTACTTGGAGGGTGACTGTAGCAGTAAAGCATGTAGCATTTGGAACAATTAAGTTCAGGGACTTAGCTGATAGACCTTGTATGTTGATGTCACATGCCTTATCTTCAGCCTCACTAATTCAGGTTTGCATTGCCTTATTTCTGTTCCTTTGACTTTCTATTGAGTTATACAATTCTAGAATTTAATTTTTAAGTTTCTGAATTTATAATTCTTACTGCTCAGTGAGTTCTTGTAGCCTATTCAATTTGCCATGCTCTTTTGCATTTTGCCTCATCTCTTGAAAAGTTCTAAATATTAATCTTTTGTATTCTACCTCTGATATTTACAGGAAGTTTTCTTCCTCTAGAAAATTTGATTTTGGTGGGTGAGCTTTCTGAAGAGATCGTGGTCCTCTGCTTTAATTGCTTTGATATGGGCTGCTGTTTCTGAGCTATCAGTAAATTATAGTTATTTATGTTTGCCTACTGTATTCTATCTTCTTGTTTTAAAATATGCAGCTTAAATGAATTTAGCTCAGGTGTCTGGGTGGTCAGTCACCAAGTGTGTGGTGCAGTCTTTCGCTTATTGACCTAAATGGGTGAGGATGATTAGTATAGGTTCAAGTGCCTGGCTGCAGCCACTGAGAAAAGCAGGGGCCTAACAGCCATCCCTGAGTGCCTTTGAGATTAGTGTATCCCCTTATGTCTGAATTTCAGTGAAAGAACTTTTTTTTTTTAAAGATTTTCTGGCTTGAGTCAGCAGAAAAACAATATTCTCCTCCATGCCCCCACAGTGTGCTAAACTGTTCCCTCTCTGAGTTTCAGAGAATGGCTCTGGGTGAGATTAAAGAGTCTTACTTCTGGCTCAGTTAAGCACCTCACGTTCTAGCAGTAGGCACAATTCAGAAAAGAGATGGGAGAGTGCTGGGAAAAGGGAGATAGACCTATATCTAAGGAGAGCTACAAATCCATAGGTTACACAGACTTAGCTTTTGAAGATCTCACGCTGTCCCTCTGGAGGTGCGAGTGGATTCTTCAGACAATCACTGCCACTGCGGGGATGCCTACTGGTCTCCACACTGAGCACCCTGTGGAGTGGCCATGGCTGCTTCCTGACAGGTCAGTTCTGGGAATCTTATGTTCTTCTGGCGTTGTTCTCCCTTTCCCTTTTCTCAGACCAATTTCTCAGTTTTCCCTTTGATGTTCAGGGCTTGTAGAATGTCATATGCATTGGTTTATTTGTTCTTTTGGGTATTTTTTGTTAGAGGGTTCACAGGAAGTGTCCAGCTACTCCACCATCTTGGCCTGCTTCTCAATATAATTTATACAAAATTCTGAAAAAGCAAATCTAAATCACTGTGAGAGAAAACAGATTAGAGGTTGCCCAAGTCTAGGACTGGAGAGGTATTTATTATTAAAGGAGAACAAGGAAATTTGGAGAATGTTACAAATGCTGTATATCTTCATTATGAGGATGATTATACTGTGTGCGAATTTGTCAAAACTCATAAAACTCTGCATTTAAAAAGATACATTTTCTTGTATGTAAATTTTGTCTTAGTAGAGTTGATTTTAAAAAGTACTTCTAAAAATGCATTTGAAAATATTATCCGTTAAACAAGTACATTAAGACATGAGTTCTCTGCCATAACTTCACTGTTGTGCTCCATCCAATTAGTGAGAGTGAAAGATATTCCTCAGCAGCTTTCTGTCTCCACTTTGGTTTAATCAAACATTCCATGTCTCCTGTCTCCGCTTCATCTCTGCTTCCTGTTCCTTTCCAGACAGAAAGCACTTTGCCAATGAGATTACGTCTTCTTGGTTAGTTGCTAGCAATGACCGCATATTTCCTAGATTAAATCAAACTCATTCTTGTTCTGAGTTGAAATATTGATTATTGCCAAGCCCTCTTGTGCTCAATCCCCAGATCTTTTTTCTGAAATATGAAAGTTCCATTAACATTTCCTTCCACTTTCACATTTTCAATTTAAAGACAGATTTTTCTCGAAATTGATAGCAATAATGTCAGTAAGATTGTCCTTTTAGAGATTAGCCACAGATACTGTTTATTTTCTGTTGACATTATTTGCCAAATGCCAGGGGGGAAAAAAGCCTTCAGTAAAGAGAGAAATAGTGTTTATCTAACTACACGGCAAGCTATTGTTTCAGAAAATGTTTATTAAATAAATATGAAATAATCTCCTAGATAAATTAGTTAAATACAAGACAAAATTCCCTCGTCTTTAATTCAACTTCTGAAGAAGTATAGAAACATTCTGAAGCTGAAGTGGACACTCTTTTGGCTATGATGAAATTAATATAGAAAAACATAGATCCTCAAGAAGAGAAATAACCTCTCAGGTAAAATTTTATATTCTTCACCATAATTGGAGACCAAGGGTACCTCTTCTATTTGTTATGATGAAGTCATTCCAGATCAGAAATAACATCTTATTATATCTTGTCTGAGGTTGACCTATCAAAAAGTAAATGAAACATGGAAAGTCAAATCTCTGGAATAAAATTTTGGCCTACCCATTGAACATGATTTCTTCAAGATTTCAGGACAAAAAATCAAGATGATACAATAATGAAGAATTTTTCAAAGTAAATAGTATCATTCTTGTGTTTTGATTCTGATGGCAAGTGACACTGTGATGTCAGTTTCTAGGTGTGGAAACTATATTACCCTAGCAGACATTACTTGTGAAAGCTCCAATCAACAGACTGTAAAGTAAGCCCCTACAGTATGAAGGCTAGAATACAACATCCTTCCCCACTAAACCTGTTATTGTTGGAGGAAAGGAGTGAAGGACTGAAAGAATGAAGAAGAGTAAAAGCCTACATTTATATTCAAAGAGATTCTATCATTCTCCCTTCCTACAAGGAAACTGATGTGATCTGAGGATGAAGTGAAACATCCCTGAGATCTCATCCCTGATTTTTCTTCTAAAAAAATTAAAGCATCTCAGACGCTTTCCCCTGATATAAAAATGGTTTATGTTCTTTGGTTATTTTAGTTTTTAACACCTTTCTAAATATAGGAAAGGAACTTATTATACAGAGAAATGAAGGCTTTCTCTGTGTGTTGACTATGCCCCACAATCTGACTGTAGTCCAGAAGCCAGAGAGGTAAGGGTAGGGGTTTGTGCACAATCCTTGCAGATTTCGAGTTGTCCATGGTGAAACCACAGATCAGTCACCACTGGTACTGCTAAACCTGAGGACCAATAAACTGGCCAGTGTATCTGGAAGTCCAGACAGGTTAAGAAGTTGAATATAGGATTCATGCTTTGCATGACAGGGATCTACCTGCCTAGCCTACATAGGCAGGCTCAGAGTCCGTTGCCTAGCCAACGCAAAATCCGGGACAGCAGCCAATAAGGTAACCTACAACAAAGGTTATGTCCACTCTGTGTTGGGAGGGGAGCAGTGCAAGTCAACTAGAATTCCCCTCTCAGGAAATGTGGTGCAGAGGACACAAGAGTGGAAATGGAAGTGGCAGAAAAGGAAGTAAATCGAAGGCTATGGGGCAAGCCACAGTGGTCTTTGGCTGGAGTGAAGACCACTCATCTTCCAGAACACATTTCAGGGTAAAGAGCTGTAATTTCCACAGTGATCTGGTAGCTAATGAAGACATTTTGTCACTCCCTGACAACTACAAAGACTGATTCACAAGTGTGATGGTTAGTGTTGTATCATTTTGGCTGGCCCATGATTCTCAGTGATTTGGTAGTTACATTGTGGTTTGGCAGGTATATAATGATAAAATCAACTCCCTGATGAGATCTGATACAATGTAATCTCATCCACATGAGACTGCTGACAGCAGTCAACCAGCTGAAAGCATATATGCTTGGAGGTATGATGTACATTCATTTTATGTGGACTTTTTGGCTTTTGTTCTATTCTGGATCCTACATTTGGCTAGTCATTACTTGAACTTCAATGCTTGGGACTTGAGCCAGCAGTCTACTATCTGACCCACTGATCTTGGGTTCATAAAGCCTTCTAGCTATATGAATCATGACAAGCATCCAGCAATACCCCTGACTTGGAAATTTCCAGCCTCTATACTCACATGAGCCAATTCCTTGATAAAAATTTCTCTCTACCTTACTCTCTCTCTCTCTCTGTATATATACACTTCAATTGTTTCATTTCTATAGAGAACCCAGCCTAAATAGTTCTACAGAAACAATATTAGAAGGATGAGTTTTCTAAATTGACTCTCAAATCGAATTAGTCTTAAAGATGTTGATGACTCTGGGTCCACTAGTACAGAGGGTACCACTAATCCATGACATAAGGTGACAATAGAAATATACAAAACATCACCATCA
The DNA here is from genome assembly GCA_028571685.1 of Heterohyrax brucei. Lineage (NCBI taxonomy): Eukaryota > Metazoa > Chordata > Mammalia > Hyracoidea > Procaviidae > Heterohyrax > Heterohyrax brucei. Next base: position 25,847,379 of record CM053156.1, read on the forward strand.
ATATAGCAGGTGCTGGTGAGAGATGAGGCTCTACGTGATCACAAGTTTCATACTTCTCTACATTTTTCTCATAATTAGTCTGTCTACGTTGTGTATTAAAACTTGCACTGTTGTTTCTACTTTTTCTTGGATGAGCTTTATAATTTTAGATTTGATATTTAGGTCTTTTATCCAGTTTGAGTTGGTTTTGTATAAGGTGTGAGATATAGGTGTTGTTTCAATTTATTGCAGATAGATATCCAATTTTGCCAGAACCATTTGTTGAAGAGATGGTTTTTACCCCAGTTTAGTGTCTTAGGGACTTTGTCAAATATCAACTGTTCACAGGCAGATGGTGTCATCTCTGGGGTTTCAATTCTGTTCCATTGATCTATCTATCTCTTTTTGTACCAGTACCAGGCTGTCTTGACTACTGTGGCAGTGTAAAATTGGGTAAAAGTCTAAAATTGGGTAATAAGAGGCCTCCCGGTGTGTTCTCCTTCAGTAGTGCTTCACTTATCCAGGGCTTCTTCCCTTTCTAGACAAAATTGGTAATTTGTTTCTCTATCTCATTAACAAATGTCAGTGGAACTTGTATTGGGATTGCATTATAGAAGTAGATTACGTTGGATGAAATAGACATTTTCACAATGTTAAGTCTTCCCATCCATGACCAGGGCAGGTTTCTCCATTTATGTAAGTCTCTCTTAGTTTCTTGTAGTAAGGTCTTGCAGTTCTCTCTGTAAAGGTCTGTTATGTGTATGGTTAGATTTATTCCTAGCTATTTTATCTTCTTAGGGGCTATAGTAGATGGTATTGACTTGGTGATTTCTTCCTTAAAAATGTCATTGTTTGTATAAAGGAATCCTACTGACTTACTTATGTTTGTTTTGTATCCTGAGACTTTGCTGAACTCTTCTATCAGTTTGAGTAGTTTACTTATGGATTCTTTGGGCTTCTCTGCATATATAATCATATCATCTGCAAATAGGGGGACTTTTAGTTCTTCTTTGCTGATGCAGATGCCCCTTATTTCTTGGTCTTGCATAATTGGTCTGGCTAGAATTTCTAGTGCAACGTTGAATAGGAGAGGTGAGAGTGGGCATCCTTGTCTAGTTCTTGTTCTCAAGGGAAACTGTTTCAGTCTCTCTCCATTCAGGATGATGTAGATAGCTGGCTTTGTATAAATAGTCCTTATTGTATTGAGGAATTTGCCATCTATTCTTATTTTGCTGAGAGCATTTTTCTCAGAATAAGAAGTTTAAGAAAGCTGATTTGTTAGCCTTGCATTCATTAGAAACTGGTGAAAGGAGCAGATGAATTAGAGCTTCAAAGTAAAAACTCAACTGACACATAAATGACCTCAAAGTTGCCACTTGTGCCCTGAAAGAAAGTCGTATTTCTTGTAGTAACATAATTAATATTTTTGAAAGTGAAACCAAGTCTTATTGCAACAGTGTGAGAACACTGATGGAAAAAATAAAATAAAATCTGGAAACTTGGTATGAGGACATATGAGAAGATAATTAGAAAGAATGGACACTGAGCACACAGATTCCATTGAATTGCTCTTCAACAAAACCATCAGCTTCTCTATCATCATCTGATGAGGTTAACCCAGCTGTGCCTTAAGAGTCTTTTGCTGAACTAACACCAGGGACAGTGTGATTCATTACTTGGGGTATAGCTGAAGCAGATGCCTTATGATACAATGCTGAACTCTCTTAAAACACATTTACATCACTTATTTTAGCTTCTAGAATAGATATCTTAGGCTGAGTTCTCTACAGAGGCAAAATCACTAAAGTACATGAATATATAGAGAGATTTATATTAAGGAAATGGATCATGTGATTGTAGAGGCTAGAATGCCACAAGTCCATGCATCAGGATAGAAATTTCTCACGATTCATTTGGCCACTGAAGCTGTCAAAACCCAGCATCAGCAGGTCAAGAAGCAGGGCTCTTGCTCATGGGCTGTGAAGATCCACAATCCCAGGTTCATCAGGTAAGCTGTTAGTTCAAGTCCCAAAAACTCAGATTTACAGGAGACTGCTGCAGGATCTGAGAAGGCAAAAGCCAGAACGTCTGCTTATATTTGAACTTAGGCCACATGCTCGAGGAAATGCCCTTTCAACTTATTAGCTATTCACAGCAAATCCTATCACGGGAGTGATCACATACAAACCCTCAGAATCCTGGCCCAGTCAACACACAGTTTTAACCATCACACTAGACTCAAGTACCAGTGAGGCACAGAAGAAATACAAAGTGTGAACTAGGAGGAGATATGCTACATTCCAAAAGTACTGTTTGACTTTTCTAATATATACAAACAGAAATCTGAACATTATGTGTGGAAACAGCTATTAAAGTTGAGGGATAATAGTTTCAAAAACATAAATTTAGAAAAATTTGAGTCCATTGATATGGCTTCCCTAGGCATAGATTCTTCATTCAATGTTTTCGCTGGAGAGGTTAGAAACCAATCCACTTTGGTTGGTTCCCTGCAGCATAAATTATGTGACAGATTGCTCTAAATCAAGTTGAAGTACCAGACGTACCTTGACATACTACAGAAGAAGATATCCAAAGGCTTAGAGAAATTGGTATGCTAAAGTAGATTTATCAGGTTAGACCCATAGAACTACAGTCTTTTATGAGAGTGACTACTGAGGAAAAGAAAACAATCAGAAAACAATCCTGGTTATGGGCTCAGAACTGACACCAAAGCCTTGAAAACCCAAACCAAATCTGCCATTCTTGAGTTGATTTCCACTCATAGCAACCCCACAGGACAAGGTAGAATTGTCCCATAGAGTCTCCAAGGAGCATCTGGTGGATTTGAACTGCCAACCTTTAGGTTAGCACCCATAGTGCTTAATCACTATACTGCCAGGTTTTCCTCAGATTTTTCCAGGTGACCCGAAATGTTGCTGTGGCCAACCAGTCAGAGCGTGGGTATGTGAAGGTAATATTATTAATGACTTATTAGCCCATGTCCATCTCACAGTGGTTCCAGTGGGGTCATAAACCCATCCTGCAGTGATTTCTCCAGTTCCAGAATGTGTCATTGAAATAGAAATACTTTGAAACTGGTGGAACTCACACAACAGATCTGTAATATGTGGGTAAGGGCTACTACAGTGAGAAGGCTAGGTGGTAGCCATTAGAACTACTACTACTTAGGAAAATGATAAACCAAATGCAATACTACATCCACGGAGGGACTGCAAACATTACTGCCGCCACCAAAGACTTGAAAAATGCAGGGGTAGTGATTCCTACCTACACTCACATGCAGTTTGCCTCTTTTGCCTATGTAAAAAGCAAGTGGATCTTATAGTAGACTACTGTAAACTTAAACAGATGATGACTTCAGTTACAACTGCTGTTCCAGATGTGATCTCACTGCTTGAGGAAATTAATATATCCCTTGGTACCTGGTATGCAGCTGCTGGGTTGGCTGATATCTTTTTTCTAGATACCTGTTTTGAAGGACCACCAGAAGAAGTTTGCCTTCAGCTGGCAAGGTCAGCAATACACCTTTACTGTCTTACCTACAATAATGTCAACTTTCCAGGACTATATCGTAATTTAGTCCACAGAAACTTGATTGCCTTCCTTTTCCACAACACAACACACTGGTCTGTTACACTGGTGACATTATACTGACTGGACCTAGTAAATGAGACATGTAAATGACTCTGGACTTAGTAGTAAAACATCTGTGTGCTAGAGGATGGGAAATTTCTATGACAAAAATTCAGGCATATCCACCTTACTGGAATTTCTAGGGGTCCAGTAGTGAAGGGAAGCTGAGATATTCCTTCCACCATGGATACGTTGTTGCATCTGGCCTGTTCCACAACTATAAAGGAAACACAACACCTCCCAGGCCTCTTTGGATTCTAGAGGCAGCATATCCTTTTTTGGAGTGTGTTCCTGTGGTTTATTAAGTGACTTTAAAAGATGCTAGTTCTACATGGGATCCGAACAGAAGAGAGCTTTGCAACATATTCAGGCAAGCCACTTTGCTATGTGATTGCGCCGTACAATCTGTCTGATTCAATGGTGCTTGAAGTATCAGTGGCAGATAGAGCTGCTGTTTGGAGTCTTTGACAGGAAGCCATTGGTAAATCAAAGTGCAGACAGTTAGGATTGTGAAGAAAAGCCTGCTATCTTCTGCAGACAACAACGTTTGTTTTGAGAAACAGCTTTTGGCTTCTAACTTGGCTTTAGTGGAGGTAGAATGTTTATCCATGGGCCACTCTGTCACTCACCAAATGACTTGAGCTGTGCATAATCAACTTGTTGATGTCCAACACACAGACTCATGAAGTCAGACATAGACAGTAGCAGTGCATCATTAGATGCAAGTGGTGAATACAAGATTGACACCAAGCAGGACCTGTAGGCACAAATAAATTGCCTGAGGACATGACTGAAATACTGATGGTCTCCACTCCTTCTACATTATCTGCCCTGTCCCAGTCTGTACCTGTTGCCTCATAGGGAATTCCTTATGACCAAGGAAAAGAAAACTAATTGCTTGGGTTACAGATGGTTTTTCTCAATATACAGGCATCACTCAAAAGTGTTCTGGATAGCTTGCAGCCACTCTTGAACCTCCCTGAAGGACAGTAGTGAAGGGAAGTCCTTCTGATGGGCAAAACTTAGATAAATGCACCTGTATACGTTACCTAAAAGGAGAAATGGCCAGTCATGTGATTGTATACTGACTCATGGGCTGTATCCAATGGTTTGGCTGGATGGTCAGTGACTTGCAAGGAAAATGCTTGGAAAATTGGTAATAAGGAAGCATGAAGAAGAAATATATGCACAGAACTCTCTGAAAAGGCTAAAGAAGTGAGGATATTTGAGTCTTACCTGAATGTTCACCAAATGATGACCTCAACATAGGAAGATTTTAACAATCAACTGGATAGGGTGATGTATTCTGTGGAAATCAGTTGTCCTCCTTACACAACCACTCCTATCATTGCCCACTGGGCTCATAAAATGTGTGGCATGGTAGCAGAAGTAGAGGTCATGCATGAATTCAACAATAGTCACTGAGACTTACTTGGCTACAGTCACTGCTGATTGTCTAGTCTACCAGCAGCAGAGACCAACAGTGAGTCCCTGAGATGGCACCATTCCTCGAGGTGACCAGCCAGAAACTTGGTAGCAGGTTGTTTATATTGGAACATTTCCATTATGGAAAAGGGCAGTATTTTTTTTTTTCTTACTAGAATACACATTTACTCTGTGTATGCAACACTTCTGTGGGCTTTAAGAGTATCTTATTCATTATTGTGGTAAATCCAGCATCACCTTTTATCAAGGGACTCATTTCACAGCAAATAAAGTACAGCAATGAGCTCATGCTTATGGAATTCACTAATTCACTGATCTCACTGTATTGCCCTTTAACCTAGCAGCTAGCTTGATAGAACAATGGGATGGCCTTCTACAGGCACAGTTGTAGTGTCTGTTAATTTGCAATACACTGTAGGGTTAGCACATGTTCTTGAGGTTGTATATGCTTTAAGTCAGTTTCTAATATATGTTGCTGTTTCTCCCATAGCCAAGACTTCTGGGCATAAGAATGAGGGGATGGAAACAACAGGGGCACCATTTACTATTATCCCTAGCGAGCCACTCACAAACATTTTACTTCCTGCATCACCAACAAAGAAGAAGGATTGGTAGTTGGAAAATATGGCCTTGGTGATAGAAATAATACCAGAGGTCACATGACAGAATTTTGTAAGACCAATGACTTCCTCGTTGCAAATACCTTCTTTAACCAACACAAATAGTGACTGCACACATGGACTTCACCAGGTGGAATACATAGGAACAAATTGACTACGTTTGTGGAAAAAGGTGATGGAAAAGCTCCACATCAGCAGTCTGATCAAGACCACGTGCTGGCTGTGGCACAGATCATCCGTTGTTCCTATGTAAATTCAAACTGGAAATGAAGAAAATTAAAACAAGTCAGCAGGAGCCACAATGTGATCTTGAGTATATCCCTCTTGAGTTTAAAGACCATCTCAAGAACAGATTTGATGTGTTGAGTGAGATCAGACAAACTGTGGAATGACATCATCCATAAAGAGAGCAAGAGGTTATTAAAAAGACAGAGAAGAAAGAAAAGACCAAATTGAAAGTCAGAAGAGGCTCTGAAACTTGCTCTCAAATGTTGAGCAGCTAAAGCAAAAGGAAGGAATGCTAAAGTGAAACACCTAAACAGAAGATTTCAAAGAGCAGCTTGAGAAGACAAAAGAAAGTGTTATAATGACATGTGCATAGAACTGGAAATGGAAAACCAGAGGGGAAGAATATGTTCTGCATTTCTCAAGCTGACAGAACTGAAAAAAAAATTTAAGCCTCTAGTTGCAGTAGTAAAGGATTCTACAGGGAAAATATTAAATGACTAAGTGAACATCAAAAGAAGATGGAAGGAATTTACATATTCATTATACCAGAAAGAACTGGTTGATGTTCAGCCATTTGAAGAGGTAGCATATGATCAGGAACGAATGGTACTGAAGGAAGAAGTCAAAGCTGCACTGAAGGCATTGGCAAAAACTGGATGTGATACTGGAAGTGCTCACTCATCTACGCCAAGAAATTTGGAGGACAGCTACCTGGCTGACTGACTGGAAGAGATCCATTATTTATGCCCATTCCAAAGAAAGGCGATCCAACCAAATACAGAAATTATCAGACAAATGTCGTTAATATCACATGCAAGTAAATTTTTGCTCAAAGTCATTCAAAAGTGACTGCTATAGGACATTGACAAGGAGTTGCCAGAAATTCAAGCTGGATTCAGAAGAGGATGTGGAATCAGGGATATCCTTGCTGATGTCGGATGGATCTTGACTGAAAGCAAGAAATACCAGAAAGATGTTTACCTCTGTTTCATTGAGGATGCAAAGACATTCGACTGTGTGGATCATAATAAATTATGGGATTTCCAGTATACTTAATTGTGCTCTTCAGGAATCTGCATTATGGATCAAGAGGCAGTTGTGTGAACAGAACAAGGGGACATTGTATGATTTAAAGTCAAGAAAGGTGTGTGTCAGGGTTATATCCTTTCACCATACCTTTACAACCTGTATACCAAGCAAATAACCCCAGAAGCTGGATTATAGGAAGAAGAATGAGGCATCAGGATTGGAGGAGGGCTCATTAACAACCTGTGTTATGTGGAAACACTACCCTACTTGCTGGTAGTGAAGATTTGAAACATTTACTGATGAAGATCAAGGACCACAGCCTTCAGTATGGATTGCACCTCAACATCAAAAAACAAAACTCCTCACAGCTGGACCAGTAAGCAACATCATCATAAATGGAGAAAGGACTGAGGTTGTTAAGGATTTCATTTTCCTTGGCTCCACAATCAATGCCTGTGGAAGTAACAGTCAAGAAATCAAAAGACGCATTGTATTGGGAAAAGATGCCACCTTGAAGTCTAAAGTACGCTTAACTGAAGCCATGGTGTTTTCAGTCGCATCGTACACATGCGAATGCTGGATCATGAACAAAGAAGACAGGAGAAGAAATGATGCCTTTGAATTGTGGTACTGGAGAAGAATGTTGAATGAACCATGGGCTGCCAAAAGAACAAACAGATCTGTTGTGGAAGAAGTACAAACAGAGTGCTCCCTGGAAGGAAAGATGGCAAGACTACCTCTTACATTCTTTGGACATGTTGTCAGGAAGGATCAGTCCCTGGAGAAGGACATCATGCTTGGAAAAGTGGAGGGTCAGTGAAAAACAGGGAGACCCTTATTGAGGTGGATTGACACAGTGGCTGCAACAATGGGCTTGAGCATAAGATTGCAGACACGGTGCAAGACAAAACACTGTTTTGTTCTGTTGTGCATAGCGTTGCTATGAGTCAGAACTGACTCGATGGCACTTAACTACAACAACAACATGCCACCAACCTATGCTCCTTGGGTCTAGAAGTCTTAGTTCCCACCTGGAAACAGATAACTGATTCCATTGAACTGGAAATTAAGAATGTCACCTGGCTACCTCTTGTTCCTTACATCTCTAGATCAACAGGCAAAGAACAGTTTCCAAATTTATGAATGATCTTGATTAAAATTGGATGCAAATCAGATTAGTACTACATAATGGAGGTGGAGTATTTCTGGAATCCAGGAAATTCTTTAAGACGTCTCTTAGTACTACCATGCTGTTTGATTAAAGTCTGTGAAAAACTGTTGCTGTCAGCTGCACTTGAGTTGTTTCCAACTGATAGTGACCCGATGCTCAGCAGAATGAAACACTGATTCTGCACCATCCTCACAATTGCTTCTGTGCTTGCAGCTACTGTTTCAATCCATCTAACTGGAGATCTTTCTCTTTTTCAATGACTGTCTACTTTACCAGGCATGATATCCTTCTCCAGGGACTGGTCCCTCCTGACAGCATGTTTAAAGTATGTAAGACATAGTCTTGCCATCCTTACTTTTAAGCAGCATTCTGGTTGTACTTCTTCCAAGACAGATTTATTTGTTCTTTAAGCACAGTCCATTCAATACACTTCCCCAATACCACAACTTACAGGCATCGATTCTTCTTTGGCCTTCCTTATTCATTGTTCAGCTTTCACATACATATCAAGCAACATGGCTTGGGTCAGGTATACCTTAGCACTTATAAGTTAAATCTTTCGCTTTTCAACATTTTAAAGAGGTCTTTTGCAGCCTAGTTCCCCAATACAATGCATCATCTGATTTCTTAACTGCTTCTTTCAAGGGTGTTGACTGTATATCTACAACCTCAATTTTTTTTCCTGTTTATAATGTTGTTGCTTATTGGTCCAGTTCTGAGATTTTTTTTTTTTTTATGTTGAGGTGTAATCTACACTGAAGGCTTTGATTTCTATCAGTGCATATTCCAACTTCTCTTTACTTCTAACAAGCAAGATTTTGTCATTTGATTAATACAGGTTGTTAACGAGTCTTCCTCTAGTTATGATGTCCTGTTCTTCATATAGTTCATCTTTTCAGTTTATTTGTTCAGCATAAAAATTGAATAAACTGAAACCTTATCCACTGCCATCAAGTTGGGTCCAACTCAAAGCGACCCTGAGGTCAAGGTACAACTGACCCACAGAGTTTCCAAGGAGCACCTGGTGGATTTGAACTGCTGACTTTTTGGTTAGCAGATGTAGCACTTAACCCACTACACCACGAAGGTTTCCCCTACACATTGAATAAAAAAACTGTCTGCCATCGAGTCAGGTTTGACTCATAGCAACCCTAGATGTCAGGGTAGAACTGTTCTATAGAGTTTCCAAGGAGCACCTGAACTGCCAACTTTTAGGTTAACTGATGTGGCACTTAATCCACTACACCATGAAGGTTTCCACAGACTGAACAGTTGTGGTAAAAGGATACAGCACTAACACACACCTTTCCTGATTTTATATCATGAAGTTTTCACTTGTTCTGTTCAAATGACTGTCTCCTCATTCAGGTACTGATGCCTCATGAACACAGTTAAGTGTTTCACAATTCCCTTTCTCTGCATTAATTTAACAACAGCATTCCATTTCCAACATGACTGCTAATTGCATAAACTATTTGATAATGAGGGTTTGGGTCACCCCTCGAGGCAGAATACCACAACCAGCAGAGGTGCTCATTGAGTGAATACAGAATTGTGGAACAAGAGCATGATAACCACCAGCTATGACCATGTTACCAGTTGCAGAAATGAGAATTGTAATTGCTCCATGTATTTTTCTTCCTTGTATGTGTGCTTTAAATGTTTTTGTTTTCTTCATCTATAAAATGTATACAAAGCCAGTGATTTTTTGGTTCCAAGTGTATTAGTTGTTTCATATTAGGTACAAGTATGACTTTATAATTATTTATTAAAAGATTAGGTATGGTTTAAGGAGACATGTACAGATGGCAAATTAACAAGGGGTAGACTTAGTCAAAGTTGTGTGTCAACTTGGCTGAGCCATGAGTCTCAGTGGTTTTGCAGTTATGTTATGATGTAATCACATCCATGATGAGATCTAATATAATGTAATCTCCTCTGTGATGAGAACTGCTATGAGTAGCCAATCAACTGAAAGGGTTTACCTGAGGGCGTGACTTACATCCAATACATATGGAATTTCTGGGAAAGCTTGCTGGTTTTTGCTGTGCTCTAGATTCTAAATTCAACTCATTATCATCTGAACTCTGGTTATTGGGACTTGAGCTAGCAGTGTGGCATTTTATCCGCTGATCTTGGATTCATCAGCATACTCAGCACATGACCTAGGAGTCTCCTGTCTTACCTTCCAATTGAATTCCCAGCTTCGAGTGGTACTTGAAGTGACAGTGAGGGCATTGATCTGGAAAAAAATATGAGATCCTGGAACACACCGGCAGATAATCAGGAAGCTGGAATACTGAATCTCAAAATTTAACTGAATTGCTCTGCAAACAAAACCATTAGCCTCTCCACCATCACCTGATGAAATTAATCCAGCTGTGTCATTAAAAGCCTTTTTCTGAGTTATTGCCCAAGGCAGTATCTGAGTCATCACCCAGGACATAGCTGAGGCAGGTGACTTACAAGACACTGCTGAATGTTCTCAAAGCATTTTCACCACCCATTTTCATTTCTAGATCTAGATCTCTCTTTCTCTCTGTACTTGTTTTGCTTCTTTAGAGAATCCAGCCTGTCAAGTTTGCTGTGAACCCTCAGAATAAATCTCCATGATCTTGAGCTCACCTGAATGTCTCATTACAGTTCAGATGTCAATATCTGACCACAACAGGATTCAGTTATAAATCAATAATTCTGGCATAGTTATTACTCACAACACTACTAGAAACAATAATAGCAAAAATAAAAACTTACAAGCAACTCATGAGAAAAGAATAAATTAAAATGGAAATTCAAAAAGAATTGCAACCCAAAGACAGGAAAAACAATCCTGATCACAGGAAGAGACAATTGAAAAGTTACATGCGTTTAAAAAAAAAAAGTTAGAGGTGTAACAGAGCACTTAAGTTGTTTGAAATAGAACTGGAAAATAAGCCCAAAGACACTAGGAAATAATAAAGATAATAGAAATAAATCAAATTAAAAAACCCAACGTATTCTAAATTTTGTTCTTGAGAAGACCAGTAACACCAAATAGCCTCAAACAAGACAGATGCTAGAAAAAAAGAAAAATCATAAAGAACATTAAAATGAAAGTGAGTGAATAATTATGAATGTAGCAAAGATTTAAAACTTAGGGACAAAAATTAATTTGGAAATGAGTAAAATTTGCAAATTCTTAGCAAATTATAGTTGATCAAAACTGAATTGAGAAGAAAAAGAATACAGAGGTAAATCTTAACATTTTTCCATTAAAGAAACTGAAAAATATTTTTAAACATTTCCAACAAATAATTCTTCTGTTTAGTTTCACAGATGAGTTGTTCCAAACATTTTAGAAGTTACAAATGTTTCTCGTGCATATCATCCATGTCTTAGCATTGTTCTTGTTGGCTGTAACACAGTAACTCATCTGACTGTCATAGTGACTTTACTTTCCAGGAGTTATTATTCTTCCAATCCGCAAATGAGTTTATTGAACCATTAGGAGGTTAAACAACTTGACCAGATAACAGAAGACACAGAGCCAGGATATGAATTCAAGCAATCTATGTACAGAATGTGCAACTTACACAATGAAGATATATAGATGAGTCCCTAAGAATACATAATCCCTGTTTTAAACAAATCCTACCAGAGGAGAAGTTCGTGTTTATTGAGGCTAGTATAACACTAAGAACAACATCAGATAAAGGAAATGAAAAACACACTGAATCTGTCAGAACTTTAAGTGCAAAATATTTAAACAAAATAGTGTACTATATTAAAAAAGTTACTCTTGACTAGTTTTTTAACTTTTTTATTTTTATTAATTACAATAAAAGAATAAAACTTCTATCAATTATGTCATCTATGATAAACCCTCAGCCCCCACCCACCCTTGTAGCCAATACAGTCATTTTCTTCTGTGGATAGTTCTCTTGCGAAGTCCTTATGACAGGGGTCTCATACAAAATTTCTCCTTTTGACAATGATTGATTTCGCTCAGCATGATCTCTTCTAAGTGAGACCATGTATGAGATATTTTCTAAAACTGTCATTGTTTTTTATCATAGCATACGTTCAGTTGAGTATATGTACCATAGTTTGCTTATCCATTCATCTGTTGATGGGCATCGGGGTTGATTCCAACTTTTTGCTATTGTGGACTGTACCGCAACAAACATTTCTGTGCATGTGTCTGTTCGTGTGACAACCTTTTTTTCTGAAAGATAAATTCTGAGCAGTGGAATTACACGATCACATGGTAAATCTATCTTCAGCTTTTTAAGGAAGTATCAGACTGTTTTCCAAAGAAGTTGTACTATTTTGCAATCCCACCAACAGTGTAGGAGAGTTTCAATTTCTCCACAGCCTCTCCAGCATTTTTCATTTTGTGTTTTTTGGATCATAGTCAACCTTGTTGAGGTGAGATGGTATCTCACTACAGTTCTGATTTAAATTTCTTTAATAGCTAATGTTTGTGAGAAATTCTGTATGTGTTGTTCGGCTGCCTGGATCTCCTCTTTAGAGAAATGTCTGTCCATCTCCTTCGTCCATTGCTTAATTGGATTATTTATCCTTTTCTTGTTGATATTTTGTAATAATTTATAGATTATGGAGATCAGACATCAGTCTGACATAGAGTTGCCAAATATTTTTTCCACTCTGTAGGTGGTCTTTTAAGTCTTTTGATGAAGTCTTTGGATGAGCAAAAGTGTTTGATTCTTAGTAATGCCCATTTATCTATTTCCTCTTCTGTTGAATGTGCTTTGTTTGTCAGATTTTGAAGTCTGTCTATCTTGTGTATTAAAATTTCCATTGTTGATTCTATTTTATGTTGGATGAACTTTATCGTTTTAGATTTTATATTTAGGTCTTTTATCCAATTTGAGTTGGTTTTTGTATAAGGTGTGAGATACGGGTCTTGTTTCATTTTTTTACAGGTGGATATCAATTTTGCCAGCACTGTTTGTTAAAGAGACTGTTCTTACCCCAGATTAAAACCTTGGGGCTTTTGTCGAATATCAACTGTTCATAGGAGGACGGTGGCATCCCCGGGGTGTCCACTCTATTCCATTGGTCTATGTGTCTCTTTCTGTACCAGTACCAGGCTGTTTGATGACTGTGGCAATGTAATAGTTTCTAAAGTTAGGTAGTGAGAGGCCTTCCAGTGTGTTCTTCTTCAGTAGTGCTTTACTTATCTGGGGCTTCTTCCCTTTCCAAGTAAAACTGATGATTTGTTTTTCCATCTTATTAAAAAATGTCACTGGAATTTGTATTGGGATTGCATTCTATAAGTAATTGCTTTGGGGAAAATATACGTTTTGAGGATGTTGAGTCTTCCTATCCATGAGCAGGGTAGATTACTCCATTTATGTAACTCATGACTAATTTTGAAATTATTACAGAATGCAGTAGGGATTCAATATTAGTCACATACTAGTCTTCTTTGTAGATTAAAGAAAAAACCATGTAGTTCAATGAAAACAGAATAGTGTTTTGATAAATCTGTTGAAAATTCATGCTAAAAACACTTAGAAAACTAGAAATACACAAAAAATTATTTGTCTAATAAAATTTATCTGCCAAAAGTTATGGAAGAAATTTTACTTAAGTGTAAAATATCAGAAGCATTACCTTTTAAAAATAAGAGCAAGACAAAGATGCCTACCACTTGCATCTTTTCTTTGTTATTGTAGTGGATATTACAGCCAGAGAAATAAGACAAACCAAAGGCCCCAAAACTGAACAAGACAGAACAAACTGCAGTTATTTGTAAATGCTACTTATCATTGTTTACATAGTTCAGATATTCTATAGATCAATAACAAGCAGTAGTAAAACCTTTGTTACTTAGTATGAAAACTGAATATTAAAGTCTGTGGTATTCTATCTATAAAGAGCTGTGTGAAAGTTTTAGTAAAATATTTTATTTACAATACCCACAACATAAAAAACTTAGGTACAAGTTTTAAAAATGAAGAAGATTTACATGAAAATGTACTAAATTTTATTGAAAGTCATTGTACAACTTAAGTAAATGGAAAAAATATGCTTATGGACGGAAACGTCAATATTCTGTTATTACTGTTGTTCAGTGTGGTTTAATTGATTCTAATTCATGGCAGCCCTATATGACAGAGTAGAGCTGCCTCTACTCTATAATTTTTAGTGAACCGATTGCCATGTCTTTCTCTCACAGAGCCTTCAAACTGATAATCTTTCTGTTGGTGGCTAAGTGCTAAATCAAATTAGCACCAGCAGGGCTCCTTCTCAAAATTGTAAGAGTAGTCAAACAGTCTGAAATCTATCTCTCAGTATAAGCAAATTCCAATATTAAAGTCTGTAGTATTCTATCTACAAAGAGCTGTGTGAAAGTTTTAGTAAAATATTTTATTTACAATACCCACAACATAAAAAACTTAGATACAAGTTTTAAAAATGAAGGTTTACATGAAAATGTACTAAATTTTATTGAAAGTCATTGTCCAACTTAAATGGAAAAAACATGCTTATGGACAGAAACGTGCAGTCGGTTCACAGGGCTATTCACAGAATTTGGTAAGCTGATTTAACATGTACGTGGAGGAGTAAAAGATTTCACCCAACTGATGCCAGTTCACAGGAGTCCTTACAAAAACTAACTGTAAGTGATGTTCTATGCCTCAGTCAAAAACAGGCAGTAATTGGCACAAATACATTTATTTATGAAGCACCAGTCTCCACAGCTCCAAGTCACACATTTGTCCCTCTGCAAGGTGGATACTCTTTTGACACCTTATAGCAATGATCTCTTTCTCTCTGTGGTTGGTGCTACTCACAAGGGAGTGGGGCTTTTACCTATGTGAGGAGCTACTCAGCCCCTCTGTGCTCTACTTATAGGCCATGGCAGGGAAGGTCTCCAGAACAAGGGTTTGTTGCTCTCCCCTTGCTGATGATACAGCTGCGGAGAAAAGGGACACAGGTTTGCCACTTGGTTGGGTGCCTTGAGTACCTTGCTGAACTATAACAGTGTCCTTGTTCACAAAACGGTGATGGTTAACTGCCTCTTGCATGCTGTGAGAATTGACATTCATGTCTAAAATGCCTGAAATGGTGTTTAGCTAGCTCCTTGTTGGTATAAAACGCATAATATCTTGGTTCCAGTTTCAGCGGAAACAGGAGCTACTTTCCTCCTTACCCTTTTCTACTACCTTTCATGCATACCGTCATGTTATGTTCCTCTGACTGTCAGAAACCTTCACGGAGAAAGTGCAGGTGGCAGCTTCTGGAACTGTCTAACATTGACCCTGTCCGTAACTCAATACTTCTGCCTGCGCGTAGGACATTTCCACACACTTCATGAAGTTCTTACAGCAACACTATGATGTTGCACAGAAAAGGTAAGTGTGGCCCACAGAGCAGAAAACACCTCTAACACCATTTTGTCTTCAAGAGGAAAGGGCTTTGTTGCCGGCAGTGGTGCGGTCTGATTCAAGTCTGAAAACCAGCCACGCACCCCATCCTGTTATCAAAACATCCCTTTTATACACTTCCTCAATAAAGCAGACAAAGAAATTTTCATACATCCTCCCAATTGACAACTACAGGTTTACAGATTTTCATATTGCAATTTCATTGGCATAGTGTGTTTAAAGAGGTACTAGATAAGCAATTGGCATTAGGTTACATGAGAAGAAGCCACCCTCTTCCCACAAGGGAATCCCATGAGGGGAGAGGGAAGCATCCCTGGGCTGACCCAGTGGGTCCTGAGATACGGGCTGACTCAGAGAGAATCTGACCCAGAGAGGAGCTGACTCAGTGAGAAGCTACTGGGCTTCTGAGAATCTTAAAGTGAAATCTTCTTAAAAGTTTTCTCCTCTCTTAATGAGGGGTCACCAGTGTCAATCCACAGACAGAGAAACTGAACCTTAGGCAGGCTACGAGGCATGTAGAAGTTCTCCCAGAGCACCACTTCACCTCACTGGTGCCATCAGGGACGCAAAAAAGAACGTGTCTGATTTACAGATAGAGATACTCACTTGGCTTTGTTTTACAGAGGAGCTTGTTAAACTGACAATACTGAACACAGGAGGAGGTTCCAAGGGGAAGCAACCCCCATGAGATGCTCCCTTTTTGACTGGTTCTCTCTGTGTCTCAGCAGGATCTATTTCCTCCCCCTGGGGCCCAGGTCATCTTCCTGTGAGTGTTCTAGGTGTGCCTTGTAAAATCTTTATAAATGTTTGGCTCTGTGACTGTCTCACGCATTCTAATCAGACTAATAGATTTCATAGCCATGTAGTCAGTGATCAGGTTAGCAGCATAATTACTGGCAAATTGGCTATACAGGCTCAGGAAAGACATCTGAGACCAGCCTAATTAAAACTTCTGTGAAGTTGAACAGAATGGAAAAAAGAGATACCATCTCAGGGATACTTGGAAGCAAATTAAGTGGTTTGGAGACTAGTATCTAACTCCTAACTCCACTCATCCACCCAGAAAGAACATGGAGGAGTAAATACGACTGAACAATATCACGGCAGGAGCTGTAGAGACCCAGGACACAGTGTTAGCCGGAGGGGGCTGCTTTTCTGACACTGGCAGCAGTCCAGCTTGATTAACAGAGACAGGGAGGACACGTGGTGTCCATTTGCTCCCATCTTTGAGTGATGAGTAAGTAAAAAAGCGGCACTGGCAACCTCTTGGCCACAGTCAGCAGCAGCAGGCAAGCAGGCACTGCTTAGGCATCTGCTTATTGAGGTCTGAGGAACTGCTGTCCTTGATGATTTTAACCAGGAGAGTCCCAGGTGCCAACTGTCACATTCACTTAATCTCTTTCTTGCTGAAATGAAAATTAAGAGAGTTGGATTCTAGTCCCATCTCTACCCCTAGTCTCTAGCCATGTGACTTGTTTCAAAGTCAGCTTATTTCTCTGAGCCTCTGGTGATCTGCTTGTTAAACAAGGTGGCTCAACGCAATCTGAGATGTTCATGGGGTTTTCTGAATTAGTTATTGACTTGAAGGTCTCTTTAATGCAGAGTTAAAACATGATAGGGACTTTCCAGACAGCAGCTCAAGTCTGGCTGAGTTTCTTCCATCCTGAAGGGAACAACACACTTACTAGAATGAGAATCTGGTGGAGGTAAATCGTCACCACTAGAGACTGTCCTCAGATATGTCACTGGTACCATCTGTGGATGACCTGCTTCCTCCAGACCCTTCATTAAAAAAGCATGTCTTTTCACTTCTCAGGATACAGCAGGGGCCCATGGACCAGCAGCAAGATCATATCATCTACGTATAGTGATACTT
Organism: Heterohyrax brucei; assembly: GCA_028571685.1. Taxonomy (NCBI): domain Eukaryota; kingdom Metazoa; phylum Chordata; class Mammalia; order Hyracoidea; family Procaviidae; genus Heterohyrax; species Heterohyrax brucei. Next base: position 25,864,779 of record CM053156.1, read on the forward strand.
TAACTTCTTCTTTGCCAATTTGGATGACCCGTATTTCTTTATCATGTCTAATTGCTCTGGCTAGGACCTCCAGAACAACGTTGAATAGAAATAGTGACAATAGGCATCTTTGTCTAGTGCCTGTACTTACAGGGAATGTTTTCATTTTCTCTCCATTAAGGATGATGTTAGCTGTTGGCTTAGTGTAGATGGTCTTTATTATGTGGAGGAATTTCCCTTCTATTCCTATTTTGCTGACAGTTTTTAATATGAATGGGTGTTGGACTTTATCAAATTCCTTTTCTGCATCAATTGATTGAATCAGGTGGTTCTTGTCTTTTATTTCATTTACATGGTTAATTACATTGTTTTCCTTATGTTGAACCATCCCTGCATTCATGGTATGAATCCTATAAATTATTATTATCATTATTATTATCCCATAAATTATTATTATTGTTTTTGATGTGTTGTTGAATTCTGTTAGCTAGGATTTTGTTAAGGATATTTGCAACCAAGTTCATGAGAGATGCTGGTCTGTAATTTTTATTTTTGAGCTACCTTTACCAGGTTTCAGTACCAGGGTTATACTACCTTCATAGAACAAATTTGGGAATATTTCATCATTTTCTATACTCTGGAATACCTTTAGAAGTAGTAGTGCTAACTCTCCCTTGAAAGTTTGATAGAATTCTGCAGTGAAGCCATCTGGGCCAGGGCTTTTTTGGATGGAAGTTTTTTAATTACCTTTTCAATTTCTTCTCTTCTAATGGGTTTGTTTAGTTGTTCTAGCTCTGATTTTACTAGTTTAAGTAGGTGGTATTTTTCCAGAAGATTGTCCATTTCCTCTAGATCTTCAAATTTATAAGAGTATGATTTTTTATAGTATTACTAGCATGATTCCTTTAATATCAGCAGAAGACATTGTGATATTACCCATCTCATTTCTAATGCAAATTAGTTTGTTTCTTCTCCTGTTTTTCTTTCATCACTTTGGCTGATGGCATATCAACTTTATTGATCTTTTTGAAAAACCAGCTTTTGGACTTGTCTACTCTTTCAATCATTTTTCTAGTTTCTATTCATTTATTTCTGCTCTGACTTCCTTTCTTCTGGAGACTGTTTATCTTGTACCCAATTCTTTTGTGGAAATCTTTCCAGTTATTCAAGTTGATGAGTTAATTCTTTGATTTGTGCCCTTCTTTTTGGATGTATGCATTTATTGAGATGAACTGACCTCTGAGAACTGTTTTTGCTGTGTCCCATAGATTTCGGTAGGATGTGTCTTCATTCTCATTTGGTTCTAAAACATTCTTTATTGCATCTTTGATTTATTCTTTTACCCAGTAGCTCTTGAGCAAAATGTTTTTCAATCTCCATGTTTTTTATTTAATTTGCATCTTTTTTTTGTTATTGATTTCTAGTTTTATGGCTTTGTGGTTTGAGAAGAACCTTTGTGTTATTTAAATGTTGTGTGTTTTGTTGCATACTGCTCTGTGACCTGATATGTGGTCAATTCTGGAGAATGTTTCATGAGTACTGGAAAAGAAAGTATACTGGGCTTTAGTTGGATGAAGTATTCTGAATATGTCTGTAAGGTTAAGTTTGTTGATTGTGGCATTTAGATCCTCTGTGTGTTTACTAATCTTTTTTGAGGATGTTCTCTCCTTTACTGAGAGTGGTGTGTTGAAGTCTCCTACTATTATCTTGGAGCTGTCTATTTCTGTTTTCAGTGTAAATACTGTTTGCTTTATGTATTTTGGAGCCTTGTCATACTTACATGGTGATGTCCTCATGTTGAATTGAGCCTCTGACCACTAGATATTGACCCTCTTTATCTCATATGGCAAGTTAACTTTAAAGTTTATTTTGTCAGAGATTAGTATTGCCACTCCTGCTCTTTTTAGAAAGTTATTAGCCTGACAGATTCTTTTCCAAACTTTGAGTTGTAGTTTTTTTGCATCTTTGAGTCCAAGGTATGTCTCCCATAAGCAGTGTATCTATGTGTCATGCTTTTTCATCCAATCTGCAGCTGTCCTCTTAAATTGGTGCACTTAGTCCATTTACACTGAGTGTGATTAGTGATAAATATGATGGTAACATTGTCATTTTGATGGCTTTTTTGGGGTGTTATGGACAGTTCTGTTGCATTTCATTTTCTGTGCTGAATCTTTTTTCCTTATGTATTTTCTTTTAGTGGCTTTCAGTGTTTGTTTTCTTGAAATTGTGTTTTTGTATGTTGCTTTTTGATATGTATAATTACAGGTTTCTTTTGCAGTTACTCCCTTTGTCCCTTTTAATTTAAAAGTAGTCCAAACGTCACTGTTTGTGTATCTCCTTGTCTTCCTCCACATCAGGAAGGTCTATATGTACCCTTCTTTGATTCTCTTTTTTATATAATATAGTTGTCAAGTGTATCTTGAGGTCTCTGAATTTCTATTTTTTGTGATTTGCTTTTGGTTATCACTTCTGGATTTCCTTTCCTGATGTTATCTAGATGCTCTGTCAAGTGCTGGATGTTTAAGTATGTATCTAATGCTAGTGATTTTCTAATCTAAGAACTTCCTTTAATATTTCTTGAAATTTTGGTTTAGTTCTTACAAATTCCCTAAATTTCTGTTGATCTATGAAAGTCTTAATTTCACCTTCATATTTGAGAGATCATGTTGCAGGATATATTATTCTCAGTTGACAATTTTTTTCCTTCGGGGCTTTGTATATGTTATCCCACCGTCTTCTGGCCAGTGTTGTTTCTGCTGAGTAGTCTGAGCTTAATCTTAATAATTTTCCTTTATAGGTTATTTTTTGCTTATTTCTGGCTGCCTTCAGTAATTTCTCCTTGTCTCTAGTTTTATTGAACTTGATAATGATATGTGTTGGTATATTTCTTTTAGAATCTATCTTGAGTGGGGTTTGATGAGCATCCTGAATGGAGATCTCATCTCTCATGATATCAGGAAAGTTTTCTATCAGCAGATCTTCAGCTATTCACTCTGTATTTTCAGCTACCCCACCTTGTTCTGATTCTCCAATTACATGGATATTATTTCTCTTAATAGAATCCCACATCACCCTTAGGGATTCTTTACTTTTACCAAGTCTTTTATCTGATTTCTCTTCGTGTATGCTGATGTCATTTACTTTGTCTTCAAGCTCACTAATTCTGCCTTCCGTGTCCTCAGTCCTGCTCCTTTGACTTTCTTTCATGTTATCAATCTCAGGAATTTTATTGTTACTCTGTCAAATGTCAGATTGCTGCTACTCAAGCATTTCCTGAAGCTTATTTTGGTGTTCTCTGCTGCATTTGCCAGATCTCTCTCCTGATATCTTGCACAGCTCTGTACATCAGTCTTTTGTATTCTCTCTCTGATAGTTGTAGGAACTCTTCTTCAACTGGGAAATCTATTGATGTTTTATTTTGGGAGTTTTTGGAAGCCATGGTAGTCTGTTTCTTCAGGTGCTTAGAGACTGATTATTGTCTCCCAGTTATCTGGAAATAGTTGCAGTGAAAGACACTTAATACTTTAGTTGGCCTGATCAGCGTCCTCTGTTGAGGCTCGGCCATGGGTTCTCCATGTAGTCTGATTATTTTCTGTTGCTTGTTCTTAATGTCCTGCCCTGGTCTACTGCTGCTACTGGTGTAGCTCCTGGCTGGGGTAGCCTACATTCAGTAGCACCACCACTGCTTCTGCCTCTGGGTTGGGGAAGGGTCTCTTGTTTAGGTGTTGTGCTTACACAGCCACTTCAAGGTGGGCAGGACTCAAGTGCTGCTACTGCCGCAGCTGCCTCTACTTTGGGCAGATCCCTCAAGGAGCCTCAACCTTGCACTCAGTTATAGGGAGAAGGATTGGTTGCTCACTTGTGCCTGGCTGCCTAGCTGTTGGGACAATTGCTCCCCCTCCCACAGGTTGCCTGAGCCCAGTTCTCCTTGTTACTCATGGCACCAATGGCTGTCTAACTGCTGGGCAGTCTTTCCCCTCCTCCTGGTTCACCTGAGCTCAAGCTTTCCAGGTGCACACAGCAGTATTGGCTGTCGAGCCCCTGGCATTCATTGCACTTCCACCACAGCTGCCTGAGCCCAGATCTCCCCAGTGTGCTCGGCTCCAAAGCCTGCCCAGCTGCTAGGGTGATAAGTGAAAGCTTCACTCCCCCTGGGTCACTTGAGCTCATACCTCCCTGGCACACTTGGCTCTAATAGCTGCCTAGCTGCTGGGGCAATCACTGCACTCCTCCTGGTTCATCTGAGCCAAAGCCTTCCTGGTACACACAGCACTAATGGCTGCCTAGCTTGGTGCTCACTGCTCTCCCCTCAAGGTTGCCAGAGCTCAGATCTCTCAGGCACATGCTGCTCCAGTGGCTGTCCAGCTGCTGGGGGGATCACTCCTGACCTGCCTGGTTGCTTGGCCCAATCCTCTCCCAGCCATGGGTACACTCTTTCAGCCCCCAAACCCTCAGGCCATGGGATCCCAGAGCTTTCTGGCCCCCTGGCTCCAATGCCAGTATCAGGGCTACCAGCAGCAGGTCCATTCACTCAGCCTCCCGCCAAGTCCTGCCATCTCCTGCTCTTTAGCTGTGTAGCACCTGGGCCCAGGCTTCCCAGTCCCACTCAGGACTGAGGCCTGCTGTGCAGAGTGTACGTGTGTGCTTCCCCCAGCTCCGCCCTCGCCTGCTCTATTGCCCTGGGACACTAGGAGTCTTGGCCTCTTGTCCCCGTGCTCTCTGCCACATCTCCCTGCTCTTCCATCTGAGGCCTCTTGGCCCCTTACCACTCTGAGTCAGTGCCTCGTCAGCTGGCTGGTGGGTCTGGTGGAGTACTGACTGATGGCCGCCCTTGTCCCAGAGTGTTCTAACCTGTGCTGGGGTCTTCAGGTCTCATCTGTGGCTGCAATGCTTAGGCTGGGTCAAGTCTCTTTAGTCACATCCAAGGTTGCTCCAGCTCTTGTTTCTCAAAATTGTTTGCTTGCTAAGATTTGCTTGAGGTAGGTTTTCTCTTTGCCTGGGTTGCCTTCAGTTCATGGAGAATCTCTGCCCGGGCCACGTTGTTTCACTGGACGTGGTTCGGGGCTCCTAAGATCTTCCTTTGGCTCCCTTTGTACTTAGGGTTCTCTAAGCACATGTTAGTCCTTCTAGATTACTGTATTTCATGGACTTCATTAATTGTGAGGTTCTTAGTTGTTTGAGGGTTTAGCAGGGATATATTGTTACTCTGTCATGTTGGCTCCACCCCCCTCATAGAAGCTTAGGGTGTTAAGTTTAAAGCTCCACAGCTGACTCTAACACATACCAAAACAGATACCCACTGAGATGGTTCTTGCAGACCTTTTTATAGATATGAGAAGTTTCTGTAACTTTCTTCAGAGTATTTTGTCAAGGGAGGGTGGAGTTTGGTCTCAGGTCTGTCCAACTATCTTCCATTATGCCAGTGGTTTTCAAATGAAGGTTTTGGAATCAAACACACCTGGATTCATATCCGAATTAAGTCCCTTGCCAACCAAAGGCCTAGAATCATCTTGTGAATAATGAGATGGTTTGATCCCACATGAAAGACAACTACAAACAATACAGGTGACAGTTTAAATTTTAGTTCCTGGCACATTGTCATTTCCCAATAACACTATCATTTTTATTATCATTGACAGTAACACACGACCACTTTTGAAATGTTTCATCTAAGCTAAGTTCATCTGTAAGGCATCTGACTTTTTTTTAGAACAAACCAGGGAGGTTTATAGTACTCCATTGATCTCTGTTTCTTTGCAGGATGTTTGGATAGAAAGAGGAAACTTACCCATTCGTATATATCATTCAGGAAGTTGATGCAGCCCCAAATTGCTTCAGATGCAGTGGAGTTTAGGAGAGGAAAAAAGATACACACACATACACACTCCTTCTCACCCGCTACAGCTCCCCTCCCACACCCTTCCACCAACATACATATGCTGTTATGGATTGAATTATGTCCTCCAAATAAGATGTGTTAAAGTCCTAGCTCCTGTACCTGTGAATGTGATCATTTTCCTTAGTCATAGTGCTGCTATGACAGAAATACCACAAGTAGATGGTTTTAACAAACAGAAATCTATTTTTTTCACAGTTTAGGAGGCGAAAATTCTGAAATTCTAAGGACTGGCTCTAGCAGAAGACTTTCCTTCTGTGGGATAAGGTTCTTGTCTCTTCCAAGCTTCTGATCCTAGGTGATCTTCATGTAGCTTGGCATCTCTCCTCCCTCATCCCTATTTGCCACCTTGCTTTTATATCTCAAAAGAGACTAATACAAAATATGCCCTATACCAATCCTGCCTCATTAACATAAAAATAAATCCATTCCCAAAGCAGAATATAACCACAAGCATAAAAAAAAAAAGTGCCATCTAGTCAATTCTAACTCATATTAACCCTATACGACAGAGTAGAGCTGCCTGTAGAGTTTCCAAAGAGCGTCTGACAGAAGTGAACTGCCGACCTTTTGGCATAGATAACAGGATTTGCATTACAGATTTTCGGTGTACACAATTCAATCATAACAGTGATCTTATCTGTAAATAAAGTATTTCTTTTGTTATCAGTTAAAATAAATGAAGTCATACCAAATTCCTTTTGAGTAGTATTTTATAAAAGAGGAGTTCCACAGTTGGAAGACATCATGTGAGGATCCCTCTACAAGCAGCAAATAAAACATTGAAATTTCATTCAAGAAATCAGAACTGGTAGAGAGAAACCAAACACGCCTCTATCAGAACTCTGAATGGAACTGACATGGCTGATGCCATCACTTTTAACTTCTAGCTTCCAGAGTGTGAGAAATGTTTCAGTTCTTTAAAGCATCTCACTTTGTGGTATTTTGTTACGGCAGCCATAGGAAACTAAGACAAGCACATACTCACTGCTCCTTATCCCGTACTCCCACCCACACACCTACATTCACACATGCACTCAACTCCTCACTCCACACTCACAACCACACACGAACACATTTATACCTACACTCACACATGCACTCACTCCTTCTCACTCAGTCACACACACATAGCAACACATTCTCATGCACACACACAGAGTTACCATCTATTTTCAGTTTATTTTCTATCTCCTTAAGCAAAGTCATTGTCTGATAACAGGTTTGGAAATGAATTTAATATGTTCTATGTGATATAATACGATTTCTGTGCCCAGCCGGGGAAACTAGGTTTCTTTTAATAATGCTGAAAGGGCCTTTAAGTTTACCTTAGTGACACTTAATGAGTAGCTTCTATATTCAATGTCAGTGCTAGAGTAACTAGGGTTTCATTAAATGAACTGTGGGGGCTATATGGTTCTGTGGTACAAGAAGAATAAAAATGGAAGAGCCCACCGGTAAAGGGGATTGTTGTTTTTTAAAAAGACATTTCCATACTTTGTTGTTTTTAAAATTTTGCAACACTGAGTACCTAGAACTTTAGAATTGGTTTCTTAGTCTTATTCTGTCCTTACCTAATTACATAAACTTGACATTTCCCCTATGACCTTTAGGACTTTCTCATTTATGTAATAATAAGAATAAAATTAGATGACTTGTAGCTTCAGAAGTTTGTGATGATAAGAGATGGGAGAAGGACAGAAAGGGCATACACTGTGACTTGGTAACGCTGGGTACAGCTGCAAGCAAATGGTAGCTTCCAAGCCTTTTAGAGTCCCCACTCCAGAATTAAATCTATGTTGGTTTTATTAAAACAGGATCAAAAGACAAGGAGTTCATTCAGAAATTTAAATCCACTTCTTAGTTTTGTTCTTTACTAGCTGTGTGTAACGTTGCAGATAGTACGTGATTTCTGAATGTTTGTTTTCACATTAGAAGAAAAAAATGAGATTTCTGGATCCTTTCTGTTTCTCACTCTACAGATTGTAGAGTGGCCCATGATGCTTGTTATATCAGAGATAAAGACTTCAGGGTTCCTCAGATGAAATAAACTCTATAAATAACCAACATCTTTCTGTGAATACAAGTCTAGGTTTAGAAATATTTCACAGTGGTACTTGACATGCTCAAAGGAAGTTCCACTTGATATCTTGGAGGCTAAAGTCAACTGACACTTTCTGATCTCCAAAGCTTTCCTTTCCCAGTTCTCATGATCCACAGCCTCAGGTGACACTGCTGTCCCTGCACCTTTGAACTTTCCTGCCTTGGGGCTTGATAAAGTTTCTAGGGTTAAGGTTGAGTAACCATGCCTTTGCCAGCTCTCTTCCTCATAGCATGTTCACTTTTAGGCTGTGCATGCTTGTAATCCATTCATCTTCTCTATTTATACTCTCAGAAATGCGAACGGAAGCCAGCGGAATCTTTCTCTGTGGATGAAGAATCGTGGTTCTCATTCTGAAGCTTGAGTGGTTATCATTCATACTTGTTCTCTTTATCAGTTCTGTCTGCTCAGCAGTGAATGAATTTTGTGGCTGTGTGGTGTTTAACTTAAACAAACGGGAGACATTATTAACCAGAAAGTCCTTATTGCATGGGTTGCTGGCTGAGACAATAGTGGTCAAATGAGTGAGTTTGGGCTTTTCCCCATTTCTTCATTTAATGTGTTTAATAGGCTTCTGTATCTTCTTATATGTTGGACTGTCAGAAAAATGAAATGGATTTAAATGAAAATTGTTTACACTGTCTTCTTTATTACATTTCCTCTGCACACTGTTTAATATTTGTTGTTAAGATATTCTTTAGAATCAACAGGGAAAAAATTTAAGGAATGTATTTTATTTCTCTATGACTGGGGTCTGAGATAAGTGACTGAGGGGTGAAAGGAGAATGGTTGTGACTCCTACCTTTGATACTTTCATGGATGGTGTGGGAGGTAGACCTGCAGACAAATCATCGCAATGACAGGAGGGATGGACAAGGAAGGTGCTATGGATTCTGATCACTCAAAGTGTGGTCCTATCTTAGGCTGAGTTTCCAGGGAAGCAAAATCAGTAACACGTCTATGTACAAGAAAAGACTTATGTATAAAGGAAACAGCTCATGCAATTACAGTAGCCAAATGTCCCAAGTCCTGGCACAAGCCTCACAGGGCCATGGGAGCTGGCAAACCCAAGGTCACCAGGTCACAGACCAGAGTTCCAGATCACCTCTTGTGTAGGTTGGTAGATACGAAGCTGGCAGCAAGACTACAAGGTCTCTGCTGACTCACAGAGGATTGTCAGTTCAGGGAACAGGACTCTCAAGTGCCGCTGTAAGGGCTGATGAATCCAGCAGCTGCTAGTTCAGGTCCAGGAACCAGAAGCCGGAAGACAGAAAGATCTGCTAGCAACGTGAGCAGACAGGAAGTAGGTGGTAGAATGCAAAAGATGAGAGCTGAGGGGAGGGAAGCCACTACAGGCCACACCCTGCAGCTTGATACAGCAGCCAAACATGGAGTTGCCAAAGTGGACACAATCCTGACCACCACAGGTCCATAGGCCAGCAACTCCAGCAGCATTTGAGATCTCGTTGAAAATGGTGGATCCTCAGGTCTTATTTCAGGTCAGCTGAGTCAAATCCTATATTTTAACAAGGTAGATCCCTGGTGAATTCAAGTGCATATTAAAGTTTGTGAAGACCTTGCCCCACCAAAACCATTAAAAGACGATTGAAGACTTCTCTGGGAAGCAGTACTGGAGCTGAGACTTGAAGCTGAAGGAGGAGTCACACTTGCCAGTCCCAGAATGCAGTTTAGTTGAACATGACGTCTCACTCTGTAAGACGAAGTTGCTAAGCACCTGCTGTGTTGTGGGAACTGACAGGTTTTGGGCTAATGGAGCAGAGACTGAGAGTGGTGTCTAGGATTCAGCAGAGTTGCTGCCAGGATTGGATAATCCTCAGGTTAACAGAGGGAGGTGTGGGACTTTGCGGGCAGGGTGCCACTTGAAAGTCAGGTATCTGTTTTCCAACTCTGATATCTAGCCACTGGCTGTGTGAGCTCAGGCAAGTTAAAGGGGCTTCTTGTGCCTCCTTTTCCTCACATATAAAATGCTGATCATAATAACACATATCCAAATAAGGCTGTTTTGAGGATTAGCAGTTATTATAAGTACATATGGTGAATGCTATACAAGTGATGAGTGGAAAGTTTTCAGTAGGCAATGTGGGGAATTTTGTGTATTCTGAGTTTTCTTACTTTTAGAAAGGGTATTCTGGATGTAATTCTGTTTTAGTCAGCTAGGGCTGCTCTAACAGAAATACCACAGAGTGGATGGCTTTAACAAAGGAGGGTTTATTCTTACACAGTCCAGTAGGCTACAAGTCCTCATTCAGGGTGTCCACTCCAGGGGGAGGCTTTCTCCCTTGTCAGCTCTGGAGGAAAGTCTGGTATTGCATCAGTCTTTGTCCAAGGAGCATCTTGGGGCAGGAACCTCAGGTCTGAAGGACATGTTCTTCTCCCGGTGCTGCTTTCTTGATGGTACGAGGTTCCCAAATCTCTCCTTGCTTCCCTTTCATCTCTTGCAGGCTGAAAGGATTAAGGGTGGGGCAAGCCATACTCCAGGGAAACTCCCTTTACAGTGGAGCAGGGAGGTGATCTTACAAAGGGATTTACAGTCCCACCCTAATACTTTAACATACAGCATAGGAAAGCCACAAAATGGAGGACAGTCACAAGAGACTGGGAGTCATGGCCCAGCCACATGGCTACACAAATTTTTGGGGGGACACAAGTCAGTCCATGACAAATACAGACAATGGAACAGAAGGAAGAATTGATGCCTGTGGTATTTAATGGAAAATCAGTTACGCACTGAGCCCAGCCCTATCTACCACCTATATCTCAATCTGCAAATGAGAGGCTGAATCCAAGTACCCAGCCTTTCCTCACCACGCACTACAAGATGGAAAACAAGAGAAACACTCTGAGGGGTGGAGCCAAAATGATATTCTAGACATATGTCTCCTCAATTCCCTCTGAGAACTAAGGCCTAGAATAATAAATGAACAGAGCAGTGTGGACATTCTTGGAGCCCCAGGATCTGGCAGAGGGTTGTGAGATTAGACCAAGTAACTGAAAAGCGAAAACTACTTTTGTCAGAGGCAAGGCAGAGGCACACAGAGTCCTGCTTCTGCTGATGCATCATTTGAGGAGACTGCAGGTATGGATGCCTACTTTGTTATCTGAGAGGTGGGGACTGGGTCTGCAGAGCCTCTGTGCCTGTCAGGCTAATGAACTGAACTGTAGTGCTTAAGTGAACAACATATACCACAGCAGAGAAACCGTGCTTGAAGCAAGCACATGTTGAGAGCCTGGCTGCTGAAGGAGGGTGCCGGGGCCCCTCCCCCACTCTCGCCTCTGTGCCGCACCACAGACTCTGCTGACTCATGGCACGAAGGGTGGCTCAGGTGAGACATCATCTTGATCAGTTGAGAGGCAGAGTAGCCACACCTGAGGTCTCAGTGGGGCCTAATTCTCAAGCTGAGCAACAAGGCCTATCTGAAAAGTGCTTCTTCAGCAGAAACAGTTGTTCCTGAGACAATCCTATCTGCAGTTTGTGGTAGGGCCTACTGGCCGAGGGAGGCAGTGCCCTAATCCCTCCCTTCTTTGAGCTATATCACAACAATTGGGGAGGGCCCAGGAGGCAACATCATTGTCAGCTGAGAGGTGGGGCCTGCCACCCCTGAGGTCCTGTCTATGCTCGGCAGCTGCTGGACACCATGTATCTCAGAAGTAAGGTAGCTTTTAAAATAAGACCAGCTGGAGAACACAGCAGTGACAGGCAGATGAGTGGGTTGGTGGCACTTCTTCCACTCTTCACTGAGCCACATCATAGTGTCAGCTGATGGCCCCCCAGAGACTCCATAAGTAGGGTGCTGTCTGCCACCCAGGAGACATGGCCTGTCAATTCTGAGGGCCTGGCTCCTCTCCATGCCTGCTGGACTGTGCCTCTCTCAGCCAAAAAGCCGTTCTAAAGTTAAATGCAGAGGTTGGGTTGAGATGGTAGACTAGTTCATGTCTCCTCAGTTCCCTCTGAGAACTAAGGCTTGAAATAATAATTGAATGGAGCATTCTGGACACCCAGGGAACCTAGGATATGGCATAGATTTGTCAGATTACACTACTCACCACTAAACAGGAAACTTTTTCTCTCTAGTGTGAGCCAGGACATGCTAGCCCCACTTCTGCTGACTCACTCTTCAAGGAGATTGTAGGTATAAACATCTTCTTTGTTACTGGGAGGCAAGGGATGGGAATGATCCAGCAAATATGCTGAACTGCAGTGCTAAAATAAACAGCATATAGTGCAGCAGAGACCCTGTGTTTAGGGTAGCCACATTTCAACAGTGTGGCTGCTGACTGAGGGCACCACTGCACCTCTACCCTCTATTTTCTAAACTGTGCCATAGATTCTGCTGTTTCATGGTGGGTAGGACAGCTCTGCCAGGATACCATCTTGGCTGGCTGGGAAGCAGAGCCACCCAACTGGAAGACTCAGCAGGGATAATTCCCAAGCTGAGAAGCAGTACCAGTCCGGACAGTGGTTTTCCATCAGAAAGGCTGTGTTTAGCACAGTGTTACCTTATAGATGGGGCCTGGATGATGATAGCAGCAAGGCTGTGACCCCTCCCTACTTTGAACTACATCATAGCATCTCAGGATGGCTGAAGTGGTGCTTCCACTGTCAGCCAGAAGACAGGGCCTGCCATATATGAAGGCCTGATAGATTTTGGCAGCTGTTAGACAGCTAGAACTTTTTAAAATAAGACTGAGTGCTTGGTGACATCTCCTCCAGCCTTCACTGACCCACATCGTAGGGTCAGCTGATGGCCCCCCAGTGACTCCAAAAGTAGGGTGCCATTTTTGCCAGCCATAAGGTGGAGACTGTACCCCACCAGAGAGTACACTGGGCCTGGTCACTGGAGTACACAGTGGTGGCTGGTGACAAACTCCTTTTTCAGAACTACACCTCAGTTACTGTTGAGGTAACACCAGAACAGCTGTACAATCTCTAGATGGTGTGAAGGGAACAGACCATTGCTAACCATTTAAAGGAACAGTCCACCATGAAGGCAACAGACCACTGCTAACCGTTTAAAGGAACAGTTCACCATGTCTCCAGAAAACTCCCAAAATGAAGAATCAAAAAACTTCCTAGATGAAGAAGGCTTTCTGAGTCTATCGGAGGTCAGGCACAAAAGAATTATATAGAGTTCCTTCCTAGAGATTAAACAAAATGCAGCAGAGTAAAATGAAAAATCAAGCAAGCTATTTGAACTGATGAAACATCAATGATATAAAATCCAGCAGATCAATAACAAAATTACAGAATTATACAATTAAATCCAAAGGCAAAAGAGCAGAATTGAAGAGGTGGAAGTCAAACTTAAAGAAATTGAGGACAGAGCAACTGACACCAGCATTTATGAGGAGAAATAAAAGAAACAGGAAAATGAAGAGGCATTAAGAAACATGTGGGACTCTATTAAGAGGAACAGTCTATGGATAACTGGAGTTCCTGAACACTGAGGGATAGCTGAAGATACAGAGAGTATTGTTGGGCTGCTGACAGAAAACTTCCCGGGAATCATGAAAGAAGAGATCATAGACTTCCAAGATATGTATTGAAAACCACCAAAAATAGACCCCAAAAGAAAGACATGAAGACATATTATAATCAAGCTTAATAAATTGAAACATAAACAGATTCTCTTAAAGGCAGCGAGGCTCAAAGCAAAGCTAACATTTGTGGGAAGCCCTATAGGCTTTCATATGACTTCTCAGCAGAAATGATGGTGTCAAGAAGACAGTGGGATGATGCATTCAAAAACTTAAAGGAGTGAAACTTCCAACCAAGAATTTTATATCCTGAAAAATCGTCTGTCAAACATTAAGATGAAATTGAGATATTTGCAGATAAATAGAAGCTTAGGGACTTTGTGAAAACCAAACCCAAACTATAAGAATTACTCAAAGAAGCTCTTTGCTTAGAAAAATGAAACCATAAACTGTATACTTAAGGAGGCAACGCAGGACACAGCATCTAGAATCCTACTCAGGGAAGCCACAAAACTCAAAGCCATACTATTAAAAGAAAGGAACCAGAGAACATATCACAAAAACTATGACACCAACACACTAAAAAGGATATACTACACTAGCTGTAGTTGTTTCAGATGGAGGCAAAGTTCTAAAGATATGCAGAAGTTAAACTTGAGTTTAAACTTAAAATATTGAGGATTATAGGGGTAGTCACAAAGAACAACAACAATGAAACATATGAAAACAAGAAATGTAGTACAGGAGTCTCAACAAACACAAAACCAACACTGAAAAACATGAAGAGTCAACCCACATAGATTGACCCAGGACAAAATATTAACAGAAACATGGAAAACAGTGGTAGAAAAAATAAAGATACCAAAAAGACAGCACTAAACACATGCCTATCAGTAACTAAACTGAGTATAAATGGACTGAACAAACCAAAAAAGGGGCAGTGAGTGACACCCTGGATCAAAAGACATGATCCATCTATATGTTGCTTACAGGAAACACACCTCAGACTCAAAGATATGAACAAATTGAAAATTAAAGGGTAGAATAATACATACTAAGTTAACAATATACAAAGAAGAGTATATGTGGCAATGCTAATTTCAGGTAAAATAGATTTTAATGTAAAATCCACCATTGTGGGCAAGGATGGTCACTATCGTTGAAAGGTTCAGTACACAAGCAGGACTTAACAATATTAAATATTTATGCACTCAATACTAGAGTACCTAAGTGCATTGAAGAAACACTGACTACATTGAAAAATGAGGTAGATCACTCTGCAATAATAGTTGGAGACTTCAACACTCCACTTTCAGTAATGGACAGATCATCTAAAAAAAAGCTCACTAAAGACACAGAAGATCTTATTGCCACAATTAACCAACTAGACCTCACTGACATATACAGAAATTTTTATCCATCAACAGATAAGCACACCTTCTTCTCCAATGCACATGGAACATTTTTCCAAATAGGCCATGTGTTAGGACATAAAGCAAGTCTCCACAAAATCCAATCCACTGAATTATTGCAAAGTGTCTTCTTGGACCATAAAGCTGTAAAACTCAAAATCCATAGCAGAAAAAGCATAGCTAGAAATCTGAACCCATGGAAACTGAACTACACCTTGCTCAAAAAGTTATGGGATATAGAAGAAATTGAGGACAAAATAAATTTATGAAATCAAATGAGAATAAAAACATATCCTACCTGAACTTATGGGATACAGCCAAAGCAGTGCTCAGAGGTCAATTTATCTATATAAGTACACACATCCAGAAGGAAGAAAGGGCCCAAACCAAAGAATTAAGCCTATAACTTGAACAGCAGAGGAACTGCTTAGTCACCAGAAGGAAAAACAGATCATAAAGATTGGAGAAGAACTAAATGAATTAGAGAACAGAAAAACAATTGGAAAATATTAGCAAACCAAAAGCTGTTTCTTTAAAAAGATCAATAAAATTGATAAACCATTGACAAAACTTACAAAAGAAAAACAGGAAACTAACCCAAATAAAGAATGAGATGGGAGATGTCACAATAGACTCAGCCAAAATCGAAAGTATCATACCAGATACTATGAAAGGCTGTACTCTAAGAGATTTGAAACCTAGAGAAAATGGACACATATCTAGATTCATATTACCTGCCAAAATTATCACAAGGAGAAGTAAAAAAGCTTAATAAACCCAACACAGAGGAAGAAATTGAAAACATCATCTAAAAATTAACAAGCAAAAAAATTCCTGGCTCAGAAGGCTTCACTGGAGAATTCTGCCAAACTTTTAGAGAAGAGTTAATTCCAATAATACTAAGACTACTTCACAGCATAGAAAGGGATGGAATACTCCCCAAATCATTCTATACAACTAGCATAACCTTGATACCAAAGACAGGGAAAGACTCCATAAAAAAAGACTTACATAAATGAAGAAATCTACCCCGCTGATGAATAAGAAGACTCAACATTGTGAAAATGCCTATTTGACTCAAAGAGATCTACATATACAATGCAATCCAAATACAAATTCCAGTGACATTTTTTAATGAGACGGAGAAACACTTGCCCAAATTTGTTTTGAAAGGGAGGAAACCCTGGATAAGTAAAGCACTCCTGAAGAGCAGGAACACAGTGGGAGGCCTCATACTACCCAACCTTAGAATCTGTTACACTGCTACAGTAGTCAAAATAGTCTAGTACTGGTACAAAAAGAGATACATAGACCAAAGCAACACAGTTGAGATCTCAGAGATGCCACCAACCTCTTAGGCACAGTTAGTATTTGACAAGCTGTAATATTGTAAACTGGGGTAAAAACAATCTCTTTAACAAATGGTGCTGCCAAATTAGATATCCGTCTGGAAAATAATTGAAACAAGACCCATATCTCACACCTTACACAAAAAACCAGCTCAAATTAGATAAAAGACTTAAATATCAAAAAATGATAAAGATCATGCAAGAGAAAACAGGTCACCATTGGAAATTTTAATACACAACTTAAAGTGATTTCAAAATGTGACAAACAAAGCAAGATCAACAGAAGAGAAAATAAATAGATGGGAACTACTAAGAATCAAACAATTTTGCTCATCCAAAGACTTTATCAAAAAAATTAAAAGACCGCAGACAGAATGGGAAACAATATTTGGCAACTATATGTTGGAAGAATGCTTGGTCTCCATAATCTACAAGGTACTGCAAAATACCAACAAGAAAAAGGTAAATCACCCAATTAAGCAATGGACAAAGGAGATGGACAGAAAACTTCACCAAAGAGGCCATCAAGACACACCAGGAAGTGCTCACAATCATTAGCTATTACAGAAATCCAAATCAAAACTACAATGAGGTGCCATTTCAACCCAACAAAGTTGGCCATGATCCAGAAAACACTCAACAATAAATGCTGGAGAGACTGCAGAGAGATTGGAACTCTCCTACACTGCTGGTGGGATTTCAAAACGGTACAATCTCTTTGACTTAAAACTAACATACAAAAGGAAGCCTAGTCTCGCTTCTGACTCCTTAGCGGAAACCATGTTGGCAAGAAGGCAGTAGAATGACACATCAAAGACTTGAAGGAGAAAAACTCCCAACCAAGTATAATATGTCCTGCCAAATTGTCTCTCAAGTATGAAGGGAAAATTAAGACATTCACAGATAAACAGAAGCTTAGAGACTTTGTAAAAACCAAACCAAAACTACAAGAAATACTGAAAGCAACTCTTTGTTTAGAAAAACAAAAACAACAAATGTGTACTTAAGGATGCAATGCAGGACACAACATCCAGAATCCTATTTTGCTAGAGAAGTCACAAAGCTCAATCCAAGCTAAAATATTAAAAGAAGAAAATGATCTTAACACAAAAACTATGACATCATCACAGTATAAGGGGAGATATATTACAGGGATGGCACTTGGCTGGCTTGGCATATAACCCTTTCCAATGAAGAGGAAATTAAGAAGATATATAGAAGTTAAAGGTTGGTTTAAACTTAGAATATTAAGGGGGATTAAAAAAGTAGCCCACAAAACAAACTAACAGTGCAGTATATTAAAACAAAAAACACAATAAGGAGTTTCAACAAACACAAAATCAACACTGAAAAAGATGAACAATAAACCCATAAAGAAAAACAACACAGAACAGAATTTTAAGAGAAACAAAGAAAACATCAGCAACACAAAAATAAAGGCTTGAAAATGACAGTGCTGAACACGTATCTATCAATAAACTGAGTGTAAACAGACTAAATACTCCAATAAAGAGACAGAGAGTGACAGTCTGGATCAAAAGACACAATCTGTCTATATGTTGCTTACACAAAGCACATCTTGGACTCAAGGTTATGAACAAACTGAAAATCAAAGGATGGAAAAATACATACCAAGCTAACAACACCCAAAAAAGAGCAGGAGTGGCAATACTAATCTCAGAAAAAATAGATCTTAATGTAAGCTCCACCATCATGGACAAGGATGGTCGCTATTTATTGCTGAAAGTTTCAATACATAAGCAGGCTACAACCGTATTTATACACCCAATACCAGAGCACCTAAACATATTGAACAAACACTGACTACATTGAAAAATGTGGTAGATCACTTCACAATAGTAGTATGAGACTTAAACACTCCACTTTCAGTAATGGACAGATCAACCTGGAAAAGATACAGAAGATCTTGTTGGGAGAATCATCAACATTACAGAATTTTTTACTCAACAACAGATAAGTACATCTTTCTCTCCAATGTGCATGGAACATTCTCGAGAATAGACCATGTATTAGGACATACAGCAAGTCTCAACAAAATCTAATCCATTAAATTATTACAAAGCACCTTCTTGGACCATAAAGCCATAAGAGTTGAAATAGATAGCAGAAAATACATAGGTAGAAATCTGAACTCATAGAAATCCATAGGTTACAGAAGAAATCAAGGACACAATAAAGAAATTTAGGGAATCAAATGAGAATGAAAACACATCTTACCAGAAACTATGAGATACAGTAAAAGCAGTGCTCAGAGGTCAATTTATCTGTATAAATGCACACATCCAGAAAACGGCCCAAACCAAAGAATTAACCCTACAACTTGAACAAGTAGAAAGAGAGCAACAAAGGAACCCCTCAGGCACCAGAAGAAAACAAATAATAAAAATTAGAGCACAGCTAAATGAACTAGAGAACAGAGGAACAATGGAAAAAATTAACCAAACCAAAAGCTGGTTCTTTGAAAAGATTAATAACATTGATAAACCACTGGCTAAAAGAAAAACAGGAAAGGAAACAAACCCAAATAAGAAATCAGATGGGGGATATCATAACAGCTCCAACCAAAATTAAAAACATATCATAACAAAATACTATGAAAGACTGTACTCTAACTGATTAAAAAACCTAGAGGAAATGGACAGATTTCTAGATTTACATCACCTACAAAATTATCACAAGAAGTAGAACAACTTAATAAACCCATCACAAAAGAAGAGATTTAAGAAGTAATCAAAAAACTACCGATCAAAAACTTCCTGGCCCAGATGGCTTCACCAGAGAATTCTACCAAGCTTTTAGAGAGGAGTTAATTCCAATACTACTGAGGCTATGTCACAACATAGTAATGGATAGAATACTCCCAAATTCCTTCTGTGAAGCCGGCATAACCCTGATACCAAAACCGGGGAAAAATACCATCCCCCCGAAAGAAAATTACAGACCAACATCACTAGTGAACCTAGATGTAAAAATCTTCAGCAAAATCCTGTTGTTATTGTTAGGTGTTACTGAGTTGGTTCCAACTGAAAGTGACCTATACACAACAGAACAAAACACTGCCTGGTCTTGCACCATGTGCACCATTGTTTTTATGCGGAAGCCCGTTGTTTCAGCCACCATGTCAATCCATCTCGTCGAGGGTCTTCCTCTTTTTTACTGACCCTCCACTCTACCAAGCATGATGTCCTTCTCCATGGAGTGATCCCTTCTGACAACATGTCCAAAATATATAAAAGTCCTTTTCCGGGACTCTACATTGTGTCAACTATCAAGATTGTCTTTGGTGTTGGCTAGACACCTATCTGGTTCTGGTTTCGTGCTGATATAGTCTCCCAACGATATGCATCCTCCCATCTCCTGGGCTCATTTTCTGTCATGTCTTTGATGTTCTTTGTCGTCATCTGTTTGAGTTGATTGAGACTAATTGCTGTTCCTCAGATAGCGGCTTGCTGACTTTTGAGATCCCAGACGCCACTCACCAATACGGGGTGCAGAAGACTCTCTTTGTAAAAGAGGCTAGTTATACCAATTGACCTCTATGTCCCATGAAAAAATGATGCCCAGATCCTTGTCCCTGCTGCTGTATCCTCTGAAATGCTGGGTTGAATTTAGAAAAAGTTTTAGGTTACAGTGTTGTCCATGTATGCTGACCTGCCTTCTACTGAGTGATGTCATGCCCTTCTTCATGCCGAATTCTTATCAGCTATCTAATCTGTGACCAACCCTCTTCTCTGCTTCCCACACCTGTGGCTGTCAAAGAGTCTTTTCTTCTGTGCTTAAGTCTTTACAATAGTGGTCTCATACAATACTTGTCCTTTTGTAACTAAACAACTTCACTCAGCATAATGTCTTCTGCTTGATACCAGGTTATGAAATGCTTCCTAAAATCACCATTGTTCTTCATCATTATGTAGTGTTCCATTGTGTATGTATACCATGGTATGTTTATCCATTCATCTATGGGTACCTAGGTTGATTTCATCTTTTTGCTATAATGGGGTGTGCTGCAATAAACATTCACATGCATCTATCTGTTCATGTGACAGCTATGTTTTCTATAGGATATATTCCAAACAGTGGGATTGCTGGATCATATGATATGTCTATTTCTAGCTTTTTAAGAAAGCACCGAATTGCTTTACAAAGAGGCTATTCCATTTTACATTACCGACAGCAGTGCAGGAGAGTTCCAATCTTTCCACAGCCTCTCCAGCATTTGTTGTTTTGTTTTTTCAGATAATTGCCAACCTTGTCACGGTGAGATGGTGCCTCACTGTAGTTTTGATTTGGATTTCTCTAATAGCTAATGATCATGAGCATTTCTTCTTGAGGCTTTGGCTGCCTGAATGTCTTTTTTGGTGAAGTGTCTGTCCATATGCTTTGCCCATTGTTTAATTAGGTTATTTGTCTTTTCTTGTTGATATTTTTCAGTACCTTGTAGATTATGGAAATCACACAGCGATCTGATGGGTAGTGGCCAAATATTTATTTCCATTCTATATGTAGTCTTTTAGCTCTCTTGATAAAGTCTTTGGATGAGCATAAATGTTTGATTTTGAGTAGTTCCAATTATCTATTTTCTCTTTTGTTGTTTGTGCATCATTGGAAAGATTTTGTAGTATGCGAAAGCTGTGTATTAGAATTTCCATTGTTGTCCCTATTTTTAGTTCCATATTCTTTATTATTTTAAATTTGATATTAAGCTCTTTGATCCATTTTGATTTACTTTTTGTGTAAGGTGTAAGATATGAGTCTTGTTTCAGTTTTTGCAGATGGATATCCAGTATTACCAACACAATTTGTTAAAGAGGCTGTTTTTACCCCAGCAGATAACCTTTGGGCCTTTGTTGAATATCAGCTGTTGATAGAATGATGGTGATATTTCCGGATTCTATGTTTTGTTCCATTGGTCTAGATATCTGTTTTTTGTACCAGTACCAGGCTGTTTTGACTACCATGGCAGTATAGTAGGTTCTAAGGTTGGGTAGTATGAGGCCTCTGACTGTGTTTCTCTTCTTCAGTAGCTCCTCAGTTATCTAGGGTTTCTTCCCTTTCCATACAAAGTTGATAATTTGTTCCTCCATCTTATTAAAAAATGACACTGAAATTTGTATTGGGATTGCATTGTATACGTAGAGCACATTGGATAAAACAGATATTTTCACAATGTTAGGTCTTCCTATCCATGAGCAAGGTAATTTTCTCCATTTATGTATGTCTCTTTTAGTTTCTTGCAGTAGGGTCTTGTCATTTTCTCTGTATAGAGCTTTTACATTGCCTGTTAGATTTATTCCTAGGTATTTTATCTTCTTAGGAGCTATTGTAAAATGGCATTGATTTGGTGATTTTCTCATTGATGATCTTTTTGTTGATATAAAGAGATCCCACTGATTTACTTATGCTTATCTTGCTGAACTCTACTACTAGTTCCAGTAGTTTATATACAAAACATTTAGGGTTTCTGTGTATACAATATATCATCTGCAAATAGGGATACATTTTCTTCTTTACTTATGGGGATGTTCTTTATTTTTTTATCTTGTCTGATTGCTTTGGCCAGAACCTCTAGCACAATGTTGAACATAACTGGTGAGAGTGGGCATTCTTGTCTAGTTCCTGTCCTCAGAGGGAATTCATCCAGTCTCTGTCTATTCAGGATGGTGTTTGTGGTTGGTTTTACACAGACACCCCTTAGTGCATTGAGGAAATTCCCCTCTATTACTATTTTGCTGAGAGTATTTAGCATGAATGGGTGTTGGACTTTACTCAATGCCTTTTCTGCATCAATTGATAGAATCAAGTGATTATTTATGTGGTTGATCATATAAACTGTTTTCCTGATGTTGAACCAACCCCACATCCCTGATATGAATCCTTCTTGGTCATGTTGAGTTATTTTCATTCTGTGTTGTTGTATTCTATTGGCTAGGATTTTGATGAAGATTTTCACACCTAGGTACGTGAATGATATTGTTCTGCATTATTTGGGATCTTTACCCAGCTTTGATATCAGGGTTATGTGGGCTTCATAGAATGAATATGGGAATGTTCTGTCCTTTTCTATGTTGTGAAACAGCTTCGGCAGCATTGGAATTAATGCCTTTCTAACAATTCGGCAGAATTCTCCAGCAAAGCCTTCTGGGCCAGGTCTTGTTTTGGTTGGTAGTATTTTGATTACTTTTTCAGTCTCTTTCATTCATTATAGTTTATTAAGTTGTTCTACTTCTCGTTGTGATAATTTTGGTAGGTGATGTAAATCTAGAAATTTGTGCGTTTCCTCTAGGTTTTCAAATCTCTTAGTATACAATTTTTTATAGTATTCTATTGTGATACTTTTAATTTTGATTGGGTCCGTTGTGACATCTTCTGTCTCATTTCTTATTTGTGCAATTTCTTTGCTCTCCCATTTCTGTTTTGTGAGTTTAGCCAATGGTTTATTGATTTTGTTGATCTTTCAAAAACCTAGTTTTTGATTTTGTTAATTCTATCAATTGTTTTTCTATTCTCTAATTCATTTAGTTCTGCTCTAATCTTTGTTATGTGTTTCCTTCTGGTGCCTGAGGAGTTGTTTTGTTCTTCTCTTTCTATTTGTTTAAGTTGTAAGGTTAATTCTTTGTTTTGGGCCCTTTCTTTATTCTGGATGTATGTATTAATAGAGATAAATTGACTTCTGTTTATGGAAACCCTGGTGGCGTACAGCTTAAATGCTATGTCTGCTGAGCAAAACATCAGCAGTTCAAATCTTCCAGGTGCTTCTCGGAAACTCCTCAAAGTAGTTCTACTCTGACCTCTAGGGTCACTACGAGTCAGACCTGACTCAAAAGCAGTGGGTTTGTTTTGGGTTTGTTTTTTTTTTTTTTTGAGCACTGCTTGTGCTGTATTCCATAGATTCTGGTAGGACATGTTTTCATTCTCATTGGGTTCCATGAGTTCCTTTAATGCATTCTTGATTTATTCTGTAATCCATGTATTTTTTAGCAAGGTGTTGTTCAGTTTCCATGAGCTCAAATTTCCACCCATTGTTTTCTCCTATTGATTTCAACTTTTATGACTTTATGGTCTGAGAAGATGCTTTGCAATAATTCAGTGGTTTGGATTTTGTTGAGATATACTTTGTTGCCTAACATGGGGTCTATTGTGGAGAATGTTCCATGTGCATTAGAAAAGAAGATATTCTTGTCTGCTGTTTGTTTAAAAGTTCTGTGTATGTCTGTGAGACTGAGTTGATTGATTGTTGCATTAAGATCTTCTGTATCTTTACTGAGCTCTTTTCTGAATGATTTGTTCTTTATTGAAAGTGCAGTGCTGAAGTCTCCTACTACTATTGTGAAGTGATCTATTTCACTTGTCAATATCATCAGCATTTGCTCAATGTATTTAGAGGCTCTGATGTTGGGCACAGAAGTATTTAATATTGTTATATTCTGCTAATGTATTGAATCTTTAAGGAATAAAGGTTCATGTGAACATAGCCTTGTTCATGATAGTAGATTTTGCTTTCAAATCTTTTGTCTGAGATAAATATTTTCACTCTCACTCTTCTTTACATGTTGTTATCTTGGTATATGTTTTTCCATCTTCTGATTTTCAGCTTGTTCATATCTTTGAGTCTAATGTGTGTTTCTTGTAAGCAGCATATAGACAGATCAGTTGTTTTGAACTAAGTTGTTATCTCTGCCTCTTTATTGGAGCATTCAATCCATTTACATTCAGTGTAGTTATTTGCAGGTATGTGTTTAGTGCTGCTGTTTTGATGCCTTTATTTTTGTGTTATTGCTGTTTTCTTTGTTCCACTTAATATTCTGTTCTGGAACGTTTTTCTTGATGGATTTTCTTTTCATCCTTTTCAATGTTGGTTTTATGTCTCTTGAGACTTCTGGATTGTGTTTCTTGTTTTTATATGTAATACTGTTGCCTTGTTTTACAGTTACTCTTTCATTCTACCCTAATGCTCTAGGTTTAAATAAGTCTTTAACTTCTTTATCTCTCTTAAAATTCTTCTTCATCTGAAAGGGCTATGAATATTGTAATATATGCCTCTTTATGGTGTAATGTTTTCATGGTTTACATCTTAAGCTCTGTTTCCCTAATTTTAATTTTTTAGCTTTGATTGAGCTTTTTTACTTCCCATGAGTTGGATCCGACTCAACAGCACTTGGCTTTGGCATCTGGTTAGGAATCTGCATGCTGTGTCCTGCATTGCATCCTTGAATATAAATCTGGTGTTACTGATTTTCTAATCTAAGAATTTCCTTCAACAGTTCTTGTAATTTGGGTTTGTTTTCACAAAGTCTCTAAGCTTCCATTTATTTGAGAATATCCTAATTTCACCAATATGTTTGAAAGGCATTCACCATGGGTTGAATGTGTTCCCTAAAAAATCTGTAACAATTTGGCTGTGTCATAATTTCTGGTATTGTGGGATGTTCCTCCATGTTGGCATTACAGTGTCTGTGATGTTAATGATGGTGGATGGGCAAAAGTTGTGTTAGTAGAGCAAGATTCAATGTCTAAGTTTGTTTTGTGCCTTCAGGTGGTCTCTTGAGCTGTAAGGGGAAAAATCTGGCAAAGAGCAGCCCGAAGAGAAGTGCAAGTCCTTCAGATCTGAGGTTCCTGGGCCAAGATGCTTCCTGAAGAAAGGGTAATGCAACACTGGACTTTCTTCCAGAGCTGGCAAGGGAGAAAGCTGTCCTCTGAATGGACATCCTGAATCTGGACCTGTAGCCTACTAGACTGTATAAGAATAAACTTGTCTTGTTAAAGTCATCCACTTTGTGGCATTTCTGTTAAAGCAGCACTAGCTGAATAAAACAACACTTTTGCAGGATGTATAATTCTTGGTTGAAAGTCTATTTCTTTCAAGGATTTGTATGTGTCATCTCATTGCCTTCTTGCCAGTGTGGTTGGCTGAAAAGTCAGAGGACGATCTACAGAACTTTCCTTTGTACATTAGCTTTTGTTTAAGCCTAGCTCCCTTTAACAGCCTCTCCTTATGTTTCCTTTTATTAAGCTTGATTGTAACATGTCTTGGTGTCGTTCTTTTGGGGTCTGTTTTTTGTGGAGTTTGATGAGCATCTTAAATAGCCATCTCTCTTTTTTCATGATGTCAGGGAAGTTTTCTGTCAGTAACTCTTCAACAAGCCTCTCCATATTTTCTTTCATCCCTCCCTGTTCTCAAACTCCAGTAACACGTAAATTTTTCTTCTTGGTAGAGTCCCACATGATTCTTAATTTTTCTTGATTTTTTAAATCCAATTTCTCCTCATAAATGCTAGTGTCAGTTACTTTATCTTCAGACTCACTAATTCTGCATTCCGTTTCCTCAATCCTGCTGTTTTGGTTTTCCATGATTTTTTCCATTATTACTGATCTGCTAAATTTTGTATCATTGATGTCCTAATAATTCATGTATCTTGTTTAATTTTTTGTTTTGTTCTATTGTACTTCTTTTAACTTCCATCCTAAGATCTAGAATAGCTCTATACATAATTCCTTTGTATTCTGCTTCTGATAGTTTTAGGAAGCCTTCCTCATCTGGGAAGTTTTTTGATTCTTTATTTTGGGAGTTTTCCAGAGCCATGGTGGTCTACTTCTTTAAAGTGTCAGAAATCGACTGTTGTTTGCATGCCATCAGAATGCTGTCACACCAGCATTAAATCAGCAGAAGCTATGGAATATCTCTAAAAAGGGAGTGAGCAAGATCACTGCTAGACTTGGCTGCCAGTCACCACTGTGTTCTCTAGGTCAAGCTGTCTTAATTACAGTTTTCCTGGTGAGAGAGGCACTGTCCATCCCAGTGGTGCTACTCAGTTTGGCATCTTGTCCCAGCTGGGAACTCAGGGCAAGCCCACCTGAGCTCCAAAGATGGTGACTTACTTGTTCTGTCTCTCTGGAGTCATGCCAGAGGACATTACAGTGTAGCTCCCAGAAAGGAGGAAGGAAGGGTGTCACCACACTCTGCTGTCAGCCAGCACTGCATTCTCTAAATGCAGTTGTCTTGACAACTGCTTTTCTGCTGAGAATGGTGCTGTCCAGAGGCAGCCAGTAGCAGCTAGGCCCTCTGGGGTGGCAGACCCCATCTCCTGGCTTACAAAGATAGAGATCTACTTGTGGAGTCTCTCATGGATCATGTCAGTAGATGCTATGGCATGGCTCAGTGAAGGGGAAACAGTATTGTCACACTTGGCCACCAGCCACTGCTGTGTTCTCTACATGCAATTGTCTTGAAAACTGCTTTTCTGATGAAAGAGGCATTGTCCAGCAGCAGCTGGTACCTGCTGAGCCCTCAGGGATGCCATACACCAACTCTTGGATGACAAAGATAATGATCTCCTTGTGGAGTTTCTCAGATACCCCCTTAGCAGATGCTATGACGTGGTTCAGAGAAGGGAGGGGAAGAATGCTGGCACACTTGGCCACCAGCCACCACTGTGTTCTCTAGGTGTAACTCATCTTTAACACAGTTTTTATGCTGAGAGAGATAGTGTCCAGTCAGTTTGCTCATCATGGCAAACATACCATACATGCCCTCAGGCATGGCTAACTCCACCTCTCAGCCGACTAAGATGGTATGCTACCTTTGCCACCTTATACCAGTGGAATTAGTGGCACAGCTCAGAGAAGAGGGGCGGAAGGCCACTGGTACCCTCACCTGACAGCTTCTGCTGCATTCTCTAGATGTGACTGTCTCAAGCACTGCATCTCTGCTGTGAGTAACATTGTCTACTTAGGTGCTGCAGCTCAGCATTGCAGCTGGCCCCTGCCAGCCTGTCAGGGTCAGCATTCTCAGTCCAAGTCCCAGTTGCTCTGTTAAAAAGATGACATCCATACCTGTAAGCCTCTCAGCCACTGTGCCAGCAGAAATGGGACACTTTGTGCTGCCTTCTCACCACCAACAAAGGTAGCTTTTCCTTTTCTGTTACCCAGTGTGATCTCACAACACTCTGCCTAATCTTGGGGCTCCCATAACATCCACTGTATTCAATTCAATTGTTTTTCTAGGTCTTAGTTCTCAGAGGGAATCGAGGAGATGCATGAGTAGTCCACTATCTTGGCCCTGCCCCCTAAATTTGTCTTTTTTATTATTTTGGGGGGGGGGTGGTACTTTTTGAAACCATTGTGGTCTGTCTGTTTAAGTGATTTGTTATTGACTGTTGTTTCTGAGTTATTAGTAAGTTGTTGAATTTATTTTATGCTTACTTTTTGTGTTCTAGTTTCTTGTTTTTTTGCTTTGAAACGTCCAGATAGGATGGTCGTTTGTGCCATTTTTATTATAGATGCCGTTAAAGCTCTGATGTCTTGTCACCAGGTGGTTAGAGGTGTTACTAGACATGTAAACCCAGAGGTCCATTAATTTTTTTTGTATGAAGGGCTCAGGTGTTCAGGTAGGTAGTCATTCACCAAGTTGTGGTCTAGGCTGTGCCCTACTCTCCTAGATGGGTAGAGGTGATCAACACAAGTATCTGGCTGTAGTCACTGAGGAATGCAGAGGGCTAACATCTGTCACTGAGTGTCTGTGAGGATAGCATGTCCCCTTATGTCTGATTCTAGGTGAAGAAAATGTTTCTTTCCTTAATTTCTAGTTCAGTGGAGTTGGCAGATTCCTCTGTCCTTCTTTCCATTTGTTAAGTTGTTCTCCCATTGAGACTAGGAGAATGGCTCAAGGAGGGCTTAAGGAGTCCTACTTCTGGCTCACATAATGGCACCAGACTGCAGAGCCAGGTGTAGTACATACAAAGGAAGGGAAAGTACCAGGATAAGGGAGGGAGGTTTATCTTGAAGGAAAGATTTAGATTCACATGCAGTAGTTTAAATATAAGCCACTTAGCTTTTGATGATTGTGTGCCATTTCTCCCTGGTTCTGAAAGTATAAGTAGACTCTCTACTCAATCTGTCCCACAGAGGAGAAGCTTTGCAAATGCCACTGCTGCATTCACTGTGCTGGCTGCAGCTGATTACCCACAGGTCAAGTCTGCTAGACCTAGGTACTTTTAGATCTGTTGTCACTTCTCAGTCACTCATTTTGATTTCTCAACTTTCCCCTTAATGTTCAGGGCTCCAAGAAAATCATATATAATGAATTCATTTGTTTTTTTGGGTCCTTGTTGTTAGAGGAATCACTGGAAGCATCTGATCACTTTGCCATCTTGGCCCTGCCTCCTATCTACTTTTTTGACTCTGCTTCATTTACTCTGTGCTGCTCTAACAGTTCAAGCTTATTTCTGCCTCAAGGAGTTTTTGTGTATCTTGTATTTTCTTTCCTTGCATTTCATTGATATATCTTTTCAAATTTAATATGTTAGAACCTCTCTCACCACCAACCCCAAAATGCCTCCCTATTAACCCTGCAGTCACCCATTACCATAGGTCTTGCTTTGGAGTATCTAACTGATTTTGTTATTAATTGAAGATTTATAGGACATCCAAGGAACAGAGGCAAATGTCATCACTAACTTTAATCTTCCTTGGTACCTGTTCACATGAAAATGTAAATTAACTTTCCTTGGCTCTGCTCTGGAAAGGATCAAAATATTTGATGTATCAATATATAGACATCCCATCTATATGGTAAATGTCATTATTTGTTGTAGTTATTGTTAAATGCTGTCTAGTCTAGGTGGAATATGTGTCATTCTCTGAGTCTGGTTGGCTTTTTTAACCATTTTGACTAATGGCAGAAGTAATATGCAGTGAGATTAATTAGTTTTACATGGGCCTTTCTAGCCACGTTCTTATAACTCTTACTGAGGTGACTGTGTGATAAGGTAACTGTGTCTTATCAAGGCAGTTAGTTTTGCCTTAAAGAGAGCCAATTCCGGAGCAGAGAGGAAGAGGAGAATTTACAGAGCCAGAACTTATATCGTACAGGAAAATAACATAATACCAGGAATTATGGTCCAGCCAAATTGATACACACATTTCTGGTGGACATAATCTGATCCATGACAGATGTTGGAAGGCTGAGTGTTCACTCTAGAGATGAAACAGGCAGAGTAAAATACATGGCCACATCTTGAGCATGACTTGCACCATTTTATTTCTTTATTCTTTCTCCAAGCATGTATTCCCAATCATGAGTCCAGTGTTTCCCTTAGTTTTTCTCAAGGTAAAGACTAATCTACGATCTCTTTAGGACTACGGTAAAACAAGTGATAATAACATAAAAAGTATAAAAGAAAAACGAAGGAATTAGCCTTGTTACTGGGAAATTTATGACAGTCAGACTACGTCTAGGCCCCCAAATGCCAGTTAAGATAGCAACACATCTCAGACATGACCACTGTGACCACTTAAAGAAGACTTAACATTCTATAAATACCTAGGACTCATGAAACCTTGCCTCCTTTTCTAAAGAACTCAAGCTAGTTTCCATTTTGGGAAAACAGACTGGAAGGATCAGTCCCCACTGTTTCCTTGTATACCAGTACATAACGAAACCTCTTGCTTCACATCTTGCTCCCCGCCCAAAGATGGGTTATTTGTAGCAAATAGTGTGAACTCTGATTATGTTTGTGGTAACAGAGGCACATAGTTTTCTAAATGGAAGTATATTTTTTGCAACATGTTTTTTCCTCTTTTATTTTGTAAGATTTTTTCTTTTCATTTTTAGCAGCATATTTTTTGAATATTTTTCCATTATTGCAAGCATTTCTATTAATAGAAATGGTGATGGCTGAATGAAGAAAATGAGATTAATCTATAATTCTACAATCCACTGGTAACAATGATTATTAACATTTTGCTTTGTTTCAGTCTGTTATGTTTTCATGTCTCTTCATTTGCATATGTACGTACGTCTTCCCTCCCCTGCCTGTTTTATAAGATGGTAAGAATATGCTTTCTTATATGTACCAGGGTGACATCAATGGCTTTTGCTGTGGTTTTTCTTCTTCTTTCTTCTTTTCTTTTTTATTTTTTTTTGTGAAACATGTATTTGTTCTATTATACATTAGAAAAATTAAAGACATGTTTCCAGCCACAAGAATGGTTTCTTCTGACAAGTGACTGGTATTTGTGCCCAGATCTCTATGATTAGCTGGTGTGACCAGAAGTGACCATCTGTGTGTTAACAACATCATCTGTTTTGGCATGTGCTCTGGTGAGGTAATGTAGACAAATTTCAATTTGCATACAATCCTGCTGTTAAAGGCTTCTGAGTCAGTGGGAAACACAGAGTACAGTAAGAGGATTTTATACTAATATGATAAATATACAAATAGAAATGTCTCAAATGACAAGGGAGTAGGAATTATTCACTTCCTTGACATTAATAGAATTAGAACATCCTGCCTAAATTCTATTAATGGTCTATAATTGAAAGAAATAATCAGTGCCTGTCTTGTTCCAGAGGGTTTAAGTTGGAAAACAGATGAAAATTAAATAAGAAAGAAAGGCAAAGACAAATACTTGTCAGATGTTAGTGTACAAAAGACACATGCTAAATCCTTCCCATCTGCTGCAGACAGACCAGCTATGCCCTCTGCTTTAATCTATCAGTGTGACAAGAAGACATGATTGCTGTGTGACTATCAGATCTTATGTGATGGGAGCAAACCAGCTCTGAGACATGCCATTTGTCCTGACCACCAAGTATATGTATCATCTCATATTTAGCCCTTACCAAAAATGTCAGACAGGTCAGAATTTTAGATAATGTTTCTGCTCAACTCTCTAAGGCCATTCTATTCTGTCCTACACGGTCACTGTGAGTCTGAATCAACTGAACAGCGATGGGTTGATTTGAGATTCTGTTCTCCTATAGCCACTAGAGGGGTCTTTGTCTATTTGTCTCAGTTTTACCACCAGTCGAAAGGGTTTGATACTTACCTCACAGGATTGTCATGAGGATGGAGAGGTAGAGTATGAGGAGATCTGCACAGCACTGTCTGGTAGATATTGGATAGCACATGTGAATGTCTCACGGGGAATATCCTGTCAGCTTTTTGCCTCATATCGCTCTCAGCTCTGGCTCAGGCAGAAAGCTCGAAGTTGGTGAAATGAGGTCCCTAAGGAATTTTTTCATGGAAGGCACAGTTCCAGGAGCCTGTCCTGCCTCAGAGACATTTTTCCTCTGTAGGCAAAGCTTCCATTTCCAAGCATCTGTACCTAAGGAGGTACCATCTTCACTCTTTTTTCTTTGAGGCTCTAGGGGAACTACTTGTTGTTGCAGGGGCCGCATCACCACCTTACAGATACTTAAGTGGCCCTGTGTTCATGTTTGGAATCCCACAGAGCTGGATTAAATCAAGAGGCATGTATGGGTATCAGGCCCTTATAGCTTTTCCCAGACAGACCACTGGAAGTTGAGTCTTGGTGTTAGAACCTTGTCTCTCAGCTTCTAATCTAAAGCAACCCCCT
Organism: Heterohyrax brucei; assembly: GCA_028571685.1. NCBI lineage: Eukaryota > Metazoa > Chordata > Mammalia > Hyracoidea > Procaviidae > Heterohyrax > Heterohyrax brucei. The sequence goes on from CM053156.1 coordinate 25,896,390, forward strand.
CAGGACTCATTTCTTCCTCTGTATTTGACACTGTACCCCACCCAGACTCCCGTGTTTCCCTTTATGCTCTGTGTTCCCATCCACTACCCTCCCTGGACTTTGCAACTCACACTTGTGCCTTTTCCAGAGAACTGTCTCTGGACTTGTAGAGCTGCCGAGAATTTTACACCCTCTCCACTTCCTAGGATGGTGGGTTAGCCAGTGACTGACTAGAACAGAAGTGTAAAATTCCAACTGCTTGACTTCATGATGGGATACACCCTGAGGTATAATTTATGCTTCAGAGCTACCTGCTAGGTCAGGATGAGCCTGGGTCTTCACTTGAAATTACACCCTTCAATGTCCTGCCTTTCAACAGTTACTCTTGGAGACGTCCTTGATAAATCACTCACAGCTGATTTTTGGCTTAAGTCCTTCCGCTGGAAGAACTGCACTTAAGACACTCTCTATGGACTCAAACCTAGGAATACCTGGAGACCATCTCCCTCCCCCAACACGAAGCCTATTTCTAAGGTTCTCTTAAGAATCCTGCACTTTTTGCAACCTCTCCCTGTCTAATACCTTCAGATTATTTTCTGGGGGAAGAGAAAGCAAATATCATCTCCCTAGCCTAATAGCTTATTTTAACAATCAACTGATATATGGGCTGGAAAAGAATTTTCTTCATTATTTTTCACTGTGAATCTTATTAACAAATCACTTAATTTCAAACATGAAAGTGATCAAATTAATAGCAAAATAAACAGTAACACATCTACTATTTGGTGAGTGTCTGCTAGGTGCAAATTTAAGCAATATTTGCCATGTCTTGTATGTGTGACATCACAGTAAGACACTGAGTATATGGTGGTTAAAATACACACACACACACACACACAGACACACAGACACACAGACACACAGACACACACACACACACACATAGCCACAGCATGAGTTGGATCCGACTCGACGGCACTTGGCTTGGCCTGCCTTTACGAAGCTTGCATTGTGACAAGCCATTAACTTGTGCTCATCTAATCTTTGTGGTGATCTTGAGGAACAGCTAGTATTCTTTTGCAATTCTAGAAACAGTCTTCTCAAGGTGAAATTACTGGGTGCCATTCTGGGGTCTCCCTGAAACTCTCTAGGTCCTCCCAGTCCCAGGGTCCACAACCCTCCACTGAGCCATTCTGCTTCTTGAGGTTATCCGTAGCCCCTCCAAGACTTCCCTATCTGACCCTTCTCTCTATACTCCAGACACTATCCTTACTCAGGTAGGGAAAATGAAAATGAACCTCAAAGAGGTTAAAAAGAAGTGAATCATTGACAATGACTTCTGTCTCCTGTATCAGTCCTCTTCCTACCATATCATAAAGCCTTATTTCTGTAAACAGTTATAAGATGTCATGTCTCCTTAGTAAGACCATACATTCTTGAAAATGAACAAAAAGCCTCATTTCATTAGTTTTTTCCTCTGTACTACTCCTGAAATAAGTACTGGAAAGTTAGCTGAAGACAGCAGAAAAGATGCATCCATTATTGACTTTGTTAGTCCTTGATAAAAATGGATTTCAGATAGACAGAGCTTCTGACCATTGAGCCAATGGTCAGAAACCTCAAGACTTATCCTTGCGTCCTTACTGAGTGATCTACATGGGACAATGGAGGAAACAGAAAAAGACGTAAACTTCTGTGTCACCTGACAGTATCCACAGATCACTATTTAACTGAGCAGGGGTGATTGCAGTGAGCCCATGAGTTCGGAGAGCTAGAAACTGCCGGGCTTTGGGGAAGCAAACATGCTCAGGAAGAGTGCTGTGCACCAATAAAGGCAATTATCATATTACAAAGTCAGAATTGACTGGTGCATACCTGTTTCCAGAGTTTTTATTTATTTATTTTTTTATTATGATTGAATGAAAATGTACATTCCCATATGAATTTGCATGCTCACTTACATGCAGCTTCCTCTGCTCTTCCTGCACGGGACAGCATACTCTTCCTCTCTGCTCCATACATGACCTATCCTCCCAACAGTCTCCTATCTTCTCCTCTCCACCCACTCTCCTTCCTCCAATATGACATCAGCAGTACAACATCCTATAGATGCCTAGAACCATAAAGTACCCACAAAATCTGGTCACTCTGAGTAGCCAAGTCCAATCCATTGCTGTCTGAAAAGTTGACCTTCATTATGATTTATGGACAGGGGCAGCATTAGGGCCAGGGACCACACTCCCAGGGGAACGCCGAAGCCCACGGACCATCAGTTGTGGTCTTTTAGTGGAGATCTCAAGGTATACCCCTATTTATTCTTGTGTTGCCAGTGAAACTCAACTTTGTGAGCTCCATTGTGGCTATCACTGGTGGTAGCTGGGCACCATCTGGTTCTTCTGGTTACGAGTTGATGTAGAGACCCACTCATGTGGGTCTTCTGGGTTCTCTTTCCCCCATGTGGTTATGGACCTCGGTGATCATCCATTCCCACTAAGTTAGGACCATTTGGTCTACCTTCAGATGGCAGCTTGGCAGCTTTTAAGACCCCAGACGCCACTTACCAGTGTGGGGTGCGGAGAGTCCTTATTAGCAAAATGCTAGTTGTGACAATTGGCCTCGATTTCCCCTGAGAGCACGGTCCCTGGTCCCTGCTCCAGCTACTATGTCCTTGCAATATTGGGTTAAGATGGGAGGAGTACACAAGTTGTGTTGAAGTCCAGTTAATATTGATCTTCTCACTAATGTGTGTTGTCCCGTATTTCACGCAACCAATTTCTATCAACTATCTAATCTAAACCCGTCTCCCCTTGCCCTTTTGACCTCCACACCCTTGCAGCCATCAGAGTCTTATCTGTTATGCATGAGTCTGCTTTTAAATTCTTGTGGTAGGAGTCTCATACAATATTTGTCCTTCTGTTGCCCACTGCTTTCACTCAACATAATGTCCTTCAGTTGAAAGCAGGTTGAGATGTTTCCTGCTATCATCGTGGTTCTTTATCATTGCATAGTGTTCCATTAAGTATATATACCATAGTTTATCTATCTATTCCTCTGGTTTGGGGCATCTGGGTTGATTCATCTTTTTGCTGTTGTAGAATGTGCTGTGATGAACATTTCGTGTGCATGTTATCAGTTGGTGTGAATGGCCTTGATTCTGCAGAATATATTCCAAGCAGTGGAATTACTGGGTCAAATGGTATATCTATAACCATTTTTTTAAGGGAGCGCCAGATTGTTTTCAAAAGAAGTTGCATCATTATGCAATCCCACCAACAGTGTAGGAGAGTTCTAGTCCCCACAGCCTCTCCAGCATTTGTTGTTTTGTGTTTTTTGGGTCATGGCCAATCTTGTTGGGGTGAGATAGTATCTCAATGTCGTTTTGATTTGAATTTCTTTTGTAGCTTTCCTTTAAGCATGTCCTCATGTGTTCTTTTGGCTGCCGGGATCTCCTCTTTAGAGACATGTCTGTCCATCTTCTTTGTCCATCACTTAATTGGATGATTTATCTTTTTCTTATTGATATTTTGTAGAACCTTATAGATTATGGAGATCAGACATCGGTCTGACACAGAATTGCCAAATATTTTTTCCCATTCTGTAGGTGTTCTTTAAATTCTATTAATAAAGTCTTTGGATGAGCAAAAGTGATTGATTCTTAGTAGTTCCTATTTATCTATCTTCTTTTCTGATGATTGTGGTTTGTTGGACAGATTTTGAAGTCTGTCTATGTTGTATATTAAACCTTCCATTGTTGTTCCTACTTTTACTTGAATGAGCTTTATTGTTTTAGATTTGATATTTAGGTATTTTATCCAGTTTGACTTGGTTTCTTTTTCTTTTTTCTTTTTTTTAAAGCGAGGAACAGTCATTTAATTGTTGCATTGTTAACATTATTACATTTAGTGACGTTTACTTTGATTTTTTTTCTTTCCATAATTTAACTTTTTTAATATATTTAATTTTACTGTATATTAAATATCCTCCTTGCCTCTTTGATTTTAATTAATGATGGAAAAAATAATTTTGACAGACACTAGGTGTAAAAACAAACAGAATCAATAGTATATCCCTGACAATGTCCATATGCAGAACAGTGAATACCAAGAGTGGTCTGCATTGACTGAGTTTTTAGACAATAATGTATGCAAGCCATAATTACAGTCATCTCTCAGATGCCACTGGTTAGATTCTTCATACTGTGGCTTATTTTGCCACTCATTAATTATAATTAGTTTTTTGATAATCAGTGGATCTTAGGTGTTTTTCCCCTACCTTGCTGTAAAAACAGCAAGACATCCTGCCATTCAAAACAAACTTATTGCCTCACATGTCCAACTGAGAAAAGGCACATATCAGTAAGGAACATAGAAAACTCAGCTCCGATCTTCTCTTATTATTTTGGAAAGCGAATCTGGGAGAGACAGGAGGAGAAGGAGAGACTGGGCAGAGTAAATAATATTGTTTTAGGGTTCTAAACTAGAGTAACCTGATATAATAACCATATTGACATATAAACCAAATAATTTCTAAAACCAGGCTGATGATTCATGCAAATATTTATTGTTCAACTACTTTGTAGGAGGCATTTTTCGAGGGACTGGAACAAACAATTCAAAAGCTACCAAAGGCTTCATAGACTTCAGTCTCTAGCTTTACTTTAGTTTCCAGTAATTAAGAACTGTGATGTGCTTTCTTTTACTCTCTGTCTTTCTTTCTCCCTAGATACATGATCATATATAGATATACAGTTCTGTATATAATTTTTATATGTATTATATTTTTACACAAATAGCGTGCATCTTCTTTTTTTTAATTTTTATTTTTATTTAACATAACTGAGTGAAAATGTACATTCACATATAAATTTACATGCCCCCCTATATGCAGCGTCCACTGCTCTCCCTGTCCGGTGACTGCACACTATTCCTCTCTGCTCCATACATGTCTCATCCTCCCAACAGTCTCCTTTCCCCTCCTCTCCATCCACTCCCCTTCCTCCAGCCAGAGGTCAGCAAGATGATATCCTATAGATGTATAGAACCATAAAGTGCTTCCAATATATGGTTACTCTGCATTGCCAAGTCCAATCCATTCCTGTCCAAAGAGTGGACCTTTGTTATAATTTATGGGAAAGGGCAGCATCAGGGCAGGGGGCCATGCTCTCAGAGGAACCCCAAAACCACTGGACCATCAATTGAGGTCTTTTAGTGGAGATCTCATGACGCACCTCTTTTTATTCTTGTGTTGCCAGTGAGGCTCCTCTCTGTGAGCTCCGTGGTGACTATCACTGGTTGTGGCCGGGCACCATCCCGTTCTTCCGGTCCCAAGTCGATGTAGGCACCCACTCTTGTGGGTCTCTCTGTCTTCTCGGTTGTCTTTACCGCATGCCATTTTGGCCCTCGGTGAGCATCCGTTCCTGCTGAGTTGGGACCATTTGCTGTGTCCTCGGATGGCAGCTTGGCAGCTTTTAAGACCCCAGACGCCACTCACCAATGAGGGGTGCAGACAGGTTTCTTAGCAAAATGCTAGTTGTGCCAATTGGCCTGGAATTCACCTAACAGCATGGTCTCCCGCCCCCCGCCCCAGCTACTCTATCCTTGCAGTATTGAGTTAAGATGGAAGGAGTACTCAAGTTATGCTGAAGTCCACTTAATGTTCTTCTTGTTCCTAAGGTGTGCTGTCACCGCTTTCTCCCAACTACGTTTCTAGTAACTATCTAAACTAAACCCTCCCCCCCTCGCCCTCCCGCCCTCCCCTCCCTTGCAACTGTCAAAGAGTCTTTTCTTCTATACACAAGTCTGTTTTTGAGATCTTATCATAGAGGTCTCATACAGTATTTGTCCCTTTGTCGCTGACTACTTTCACTCAACATAATGTCTTCCAGTTGAAACCAGGTTAGGAGATGTTTCCTGGAATCATCGTTATTCTTTATCATTGTGTAGTGCTCCATTGAGTATATGTACCACAGTTTACCTATCCATTCTTCTATTGTTGGGCATCTGGGTTGATTCCATCTTTTTGCTATCGTGGACTGTGCCGCAATAAACATTCTGGTGCATGTGTCCGTTGGTGTGAAAGGCCTTGAATCCGTAGGATACATTCCAAGTACTGGAATTACTGGGTCAAATGGTATATCAATATCCATTGTTTTAAGGAAGCGCCAGATTGCCTTCCAAAGAGGCTGGACCATTTTGCAACCCCACCAACAGTGTAGGAGGGTTCCACTTTCTCCACAGCCTCTCCAGCATTTGTTGTTTTGTGTTTTCTGGATCATGGCCAATCTTGTTGGGGTGAGATGGTATCTCATTGTTGTCTTGATTTGAATTTCTTTAATAACTAAAGATCGTGAACATGTCCGCATGTGTTTTTTGGCTGCCTGGATCTCCTCTTTAGTGAAGTGTCTGTCCATCTCCTTTGCCCATCGCTGAATTGGATGGTTTATCTTCTTCTTATTGATATTTTGTAGCATCTTATAGATTATGGAGATTAGGCGTCAGTCTGACATAGAGTTGCCAAATATTTTTTCCCATTCTGTGGGTGTTCTTTTAATTCTATTAATAAAGTCTTTGGATGAGCAAAAGTGTTTGATTCTTAATAGTTCCCATTTATCTACTTTCTCTTCTGTTGATTGAGGTTTCCTTGACAGATTTTGGAGTCTGTCCTCATTGTGTATTAAAACTTCCATTGTTGTTCCTACCTTTTCTTGGATGAGCTTTATCGTTTTAGGGTTGATATTTAGGTCTTTTATCCAGTTGGAGTTGGTTTTTGTATAAGGTGCAAGATATGGATCTTGATTCAGTTTATTGCAGATGGATAGCCAATTTTGCCAGCACCATTTGTTGAAGATACTGTTTTTACCCCAGTTAAATGTCTTAGGGCCTTTGTCGAATATCAACTGTTCATAGGCAGGTGGTGTCATCTCTGGGGTCTCAATTCTGTTCCATTGATCGATCTGTCTGTTCTTGTACCAGTACCAGGCTGTTTTGACCACTGTGGCAGTGTAGTATGTTCTAAGGTCGGGTAATGAGAGGCCTCCCAGTGTGTTCTTCTTCTTCAGTAGTACCTTACTTATCCGGGGCTTCTTCCTTCTCCAAAGAAATTTGGTGATTTGTTGCTCCATCTCATTAAAAAATGATGCTGGAACTTGTATTGGGATTGCATTATATGAATAAATTGCTTTGGGTAAAATAGACATTTTCACAATGTTAAGTCTTCCTATCCATGAGCAGGGTAGGTTTATCTAAGTCTCTTAGTTTCTTGTAGTAAGGGCTTGTAGTTCTCTTTGTAAAGGTCTGTTGTTTCTCTGGTTAGATTAATTCCTAGGTACTTTATCTTCTTAGGGGCTATCGTAAATGGTGTTGATTTAATAATTTCCTCCTTAACAGTCTCGTTGACAGTATAAAGGAAACCTACTGATTGACTTATGTTTATCTTGTATCCTGAAACTTTGCTGAACTCTTCTATCAGTTTGAGTAGCTTACTTATAGATTCCTTGGGGTTCTCTGCATATACAATCATATCATCTGCGAACCGGGAGATTTTAATTTCCTCTTTGCCGATGCAGATGCCCTTTATTTGTTTGTCTTGTTTAATTGCTCTGGCTATAACTTCTAGCACAATGTTGAATAGGAGAGGTGAGAGCGGGCATCCTTGTCTAGTTCCTGATCTCAGGGGAAAGTCTTTCAGTCTCTCTCCATTCAGGATGATATGGGCAATTGGCTTTGTATAAATGGCCCTTATTGTGTTGAGGAATTTGCTGTCTATGCCCATTTTGCTAAGAGTTTTTAGCATGAATGGGTGTTGGACTTTATCAAATGCCTTTTCTGCATCAATGGACAAATCAGGTGATCTTTGTCTTTTGTGTTATTTATGTGGTTAATCACATTAATTGTTTTCCTGATGTTGAACCAGCGTTGCATCCCTGGTATCAATCCCACTTGGTCATGATGGATTATTTTCTTGATATGTTGTTGTACTCTGTTGGCTAGAATTTTGTTGATGATTTTTGCATCTAGGTTAATGAGTGATATCGGTCTGTAGTTCTCTGTCTTTGTTGGATCTTTCCCTGGCTTAGGTATCAGGGTTATGCTGGCTTCATAGCAGGAGTTTGGGAGTACTCCATCCCTTGCTATACTGTGAAATAGTTTCAATAGTATTGGGGATAACTCTTCTCTAAATGCTTGGTAGAATTCTGCCGTGAAGCCATCTGGGCACGGACTTTTTTTTTGGTTGGCAGTGTTTTGATGACCTTTTCAATCTCTTCCTTTGGGATGGGTTTATTAAGTTGTTCTGCTTCACATTGTGATAATTTGGGTAGGTGGTATGAGTCAAGGAATTGGTCCATTTCCCCTAGGTTTTCCAATTTGTTAGAGTACAGTCTTTCATAGTATTCTGTTATGATATTTTTGATTTCTGTTGCATCTGTGGTGACAACTCCCTTCTCATTTCTAATTTGGGTTATTTGTTTCCTTTTCTGCTTTTCTATAGTAAGTTTAGCCAGTGGTTTATCAATTTTGTTGATCTTTTCAAAAAACCAGCTTTTGGTCTTTTTGATTTTTTCAATTGTTTTTCTATTCTCTAATTCATTTAGCTCTGCTCTAATCTTTATGATCTCCTTTCTTCCGGTGCCCGAGGGGTTCCTCTGTTGTTCTCTTTCTACTTGTTCAAGCTGTAGAGTTAGTTCCTTGATTTGGTTTCTTTCTTCCTTCCAGATGTGTGCATTTATGGAGATAAACAGACCTCTGAGCACTGCTTTGGCTGCATCCCATGGGTTCTGGTAGGAAGTGTTTTCGTTCTCATTGGAATCCATGAATTTCTTTAATTCATCCTTGATTTCCTCTATAACCCATGTTTTTTTGAGCAAGATGTTGTTCAGTTTCCAAGAGTTCCACTTTCTCTGTTTTTTTCTGCTATTGATTTCAACTTTGATGGCTTTATGATGTGAGAAGATGCTTTGCAGTAATTCTATGGTATGGATTTTGTTGAGCATTGCATTATGCCCTATCACGTGGTCAATTCTGGAGAATGTTCCATGTGCACTGGAGAAGAAGGTGTAGTTGTCTGCTGAGGGGTGGAAAGTTCTGTGTATATCAATGAGGTTTAGTTGGTTAATTGTGTCACTGAGGTCTTCTGTATCTTTACTGAGCTTTTTTCTAGATGATCTGTCTAGTAATGAGAGTGGAGTGTTAAATTCTCCCACTATTATCGTGGAGTCATCTAACTCTCTTTTGAGTGTAGTCAGTGTTTCTTCGACATATTTAGGTGCTCTGATATTAGGTGCATAAATGTTTAATATAGTTAAGTCTTGCTTGTGTACTGAACCTTTCAGCAATAAATAGTGTCCATCTTTGTCCACGATGGTGGATTTGACATTAAAATTGATTTTGTCTGAGATTAGAATTGCCACCCTGCTCTACTTTGTTCATTGTTAGCTTGATATATATTCTTCCATCCTTTAATTTTCAGTTTGTTCCTGTCTTTAGGTCTCAAGTGAGTTTCTTGTAGACAACATATGGATGGGTCGTGTCTTTTGATCCAAGAGGATACTCGGTGTCTCTTTACTGGAGCATTCAGTCCATTCACATTCAATGTAATTATTGATAGGTATGTGTTCGCTGCTGCCATTGTGATATATTTATTTTTATGTTCATGTCTTCTCTGTTGTTCTTATTAGTCTGTTCTGGGACACTCTTTTTTGTGAGTTGATTTTTCACCTTTTTCAGAGCTGGTTTTATAGTTGTTGAGACTCGTGTGTTGGATTTCTTGAAATGGTATGATACATCTTTGTTGTGCTTTACAGCTGCCCCTAGGAACCCCCTTAATAAACTATTTATCAACCCAATTTTAATTACTACCAGTCTTGTCATCTTCCTCTCCATCTGGAAGGACTATAACGACTGTAGTACATCCCTCTTTTTATTATGATGACACCATAGTTTTCATGATGATCACTGGATTGCTTCTTTCCAAATCAGAGCTGTGATTTACTTTGGAGCCTTCCCTAAATGAGTATTGAGTAGTGTGTCGTTCTAAAATATAAAGTTAGTGGTTTCGTTCTTCTACACCAGAGCCAAGAGCTTCTTTCAGTATTTCTTGTAGTTTGGGTTTGGTTTTTACAAAGTCTCTGAGTTTCTGTTTATCTGGGAATGTCTTAATTTCATTTTCGTATTTGAAAGATAGTTTTGCAGGATTTATAATTCTTGGTTGGAAGTTCTTCTCCTTCAAGACTTTGAATGTGTCATGCCACTGTCTCCGTGCCAGCATGGTTTCTGCTGAGAAATCTGACGAGAACCTACAGGGTTTCCCTCTGAATGTTAGGTTTGCCTTGAGTCTTGCTGCCTTTAAGAGTTGCTGCTTATGTTTCATTTTGTTAAGCTTGATTATAATATGTCTTGGAGTCTTTCTTTTGAGATCTATATTGGGTGGCGTACAATATGCATCTGAGATGTCTATATTCTCTTCCTTTATGATTTCTGGGAAGTTTTCTTTCAGCAGCTCAGCAACAATACTCTCTGTGTTCTCAGATGTCTCACCCTGTTCAGGGACTCCAATTAATCGAAGGTTGTTCCTCTTAATAGAGTCCCACATGCTTCTTAATGTTTCTTCATTTTTCTTGTTTCTTTTTTCTGATTTCTGCTCATAGACCCTGGCATCAGTAGCTCTGTCTTCCAAGTCAGAAATTCTTTTTTCCATTTGTTCCATTCTGTTTTCTTGGCCTTGCACGGAAGTTTCTATGTCTTTGATTTTCTTCTTGATCTGTTGGATTTCAGAGTACTGGTGTTCCATCAGATCGAACAACTTGCTTAATTTTTCATTTTGTTCTGCTGCTTTTTGTATAAGGTCTAGAAGGGCTCTCTATATAATCAATTTGTATTCACTTCCTGATGCTTTCATAAAAGTTTCTTCATCTGGAAAACTCCTTGGTTGCTTTGTTTGGGAGCCTTCTGAAGCCATGAGTGATTGCTTGTATGCCACAATTGTCTTTTGCTTTTTGGGTCCCATGTGAGTATATAGAGGCTGGAATGTGAGGATGGAATATAAGTGTTTCTCTAGGCTGTCTTCAAATGTAAAGCAAAAGGTATCTGACCAGTTCACAAGTCAGTTAAGTTTTCAGGTGTAGAGGTCCCTCTTCTCGTCTGACAAAGTAAGCGCCACTATATCCAACCCAGAGGATAACAAACTAGTTCAGAATACAGCAATGCTACTGCCCTGGTGGCCTCTGCTGACAGGGCCTAGACTTATCCAACACTGCGTCGAGTACTGGTTTTGTGACAGAAAGGCGCTCTCCTGCAGGCAGGCTCTGTCTCCCAAGCTAAGAATTAGGTCCAGCTGCGGCCACCATACCCAAGATGGCGTCCTCCACACAGGCAGCAGACAGAGGGGCCAAAGGTGCCGAGAGGCAGCGATTCCTCCGCTTCTGTTGCAGGGCCCCCAACTTAGGCAACACTGTGCAAAATCACTACTTTTCTGATGGAGAAGCGCTGTCCCGTTTGCAGGCGCTGGCTCCCAGGTTAAGAAGGAGGTCCCACTAAAATCTCAGTACCAACATGGTGTCCCGCACCCTGACCACAGAGTTCCGCACAAACTCCACTGAGGCAGCTACAAAACGAAAGGCTCAAAGTGTCTAGATTAACAGAGTCCCGAGCCTGGCTCTCAGAATATGGGAATTTCGCCGGCCTATCCCCCCAGCAGCGTGTCTGAGTCCATCCGCCAGGCAAGGCCCAGCTCCGCCCGCCAGCCGAAACAGGGGGAAAAAAAAGTCAAAATGGTGCGTTTACCTTCCATCCACGAGAGCCAGGGCTAGCCAGGAGCGGGAGTCAGCGAAAGAGAGGAGGTTTTTGGCTGAGTGGTATGAAGTCCCAATTAACAGCTCTGTGCCATGTCCTGAGGCTGATTAGGTGATCAGAAGGCTCTGTTTGATTGTCAATTCAGGTCTTCGTTTCCAGAGGGATATAAGGAGACGTGTGCTTAGTCAGCCATCTTGACTCTGCCCCCCAACTTGGTTTCTGTATACGGTGTAAGATATGGGTCTTGTTTTAATTTACTGCATATGAATATCCAATTCTGCCAGTACCATTTGTTGAAGAGATTATTTTTACCCCAGTTTAATGTCTTAGGGCCTTTGTCGAATTTGAACTGTTTGTAAGTAGATGATTTCATCTCTGGGGGTTCGATTCTGTTCCACTGATCTATTTGTCCATTTTTGTACTTGTACCAGGATGTTTTGACTACTGTGGCAGTGTAATAGGCTCTAAGGTCAGGTAATGAGAGGCTTCCCAGTATGTTCTTCTTCTTTGTTATGCTTTACTTATCCAGGGCTTTTTCCCTTTTCAGACAAAGCTGGTAATCTGTTCCTCCATCTCATTAAAAAATGTAACTGGAACTTGTACTGGGATAGCATTCTATAAGTAGATTGCTTTGGGTAAAATAAACATTTTCACAGTGTTAAGTCTTCCTAGCCATGACCAGGATAGGTTTCTCCATTTATGTAAGTCTCTCTTAGTTTCTTGTAGTAAGGGTTTGTAGTTCTCTTTGTAAAGGTCTGTTATTTCTCTGGTTAGATTAATTCCTAGGTACTTTATCTTCTTAGGGGCTACCATAAATGGTATTGACTTGGTGATTTCTTCCTTAATAATCTCACTGTTGGTATAAAGGAATCCTACTGATTTACTTATGTTTATCTTGTATCCTGTGACTTTGCCAAACTCTTCTATCAGTTTGAGTAGTTTCCTTATTGATTCTTTGGGATTCTTTGCATATACAATCATATCATCTGCAAATAGGGAGATTTTTAGTTCTTCTTTGCCGATGCAGATGCCCTTTATTCCTTGGTCTTGTCCAATTGCTCTGGCTAGAACTTCTAGTACAATGTTGAATGGGAGAAGTGAGAGTGGGCATACTTGTCTAGTTCCTGTTCTCAGGGGAAACTGCTTCAGTCTCTCTCCATTCAGGATGACGTAGGCAGTTGGCTTTGTATAAATGGCCCTTACTGCATTGAGGAATTGGTCGTCTATTTCTATTTTGCTGAGAGTTTTTAGCATGAATAGGTGCTGGACTTTGTCACATGCCTTTTCTGCATCAATAGAGAAGATCAGGTGATTCTTGTGTTTTGTGATCTTTATGTGGTTGATCACATTAATTGTTTTTCTGATGTTGAACCAGTCTTGCATCCCTGGTATGTATCCAACTTGCTCATGATGGATTATTTTTTTTGATAATGTAGTTGTATTCTATTGGCAAGAATTTTGTTGAAAATTTTGGCATCTAGATTCATGAGTGATATCAGTCTGTAGTTTCCCTTTTTGGCTGGTCTTTCCCTGGCTTTGGTATCAGGATTATGCCGGCTTCATAGAATGAATTTGGGAGTATTTAATCCCTTTCTATACTGTGAAATAGTCTTAGTAGTACTGGAGATAATTCTTCTCTAAAAGCTTGGTGGAATTCTGTGGTGAAGCCATCTGGGCCCGGGCTTTTTTTGGTTGGCAGTTTTTTGATGACTTTTTCAATGTCTTCCTTTGTGATGGGTTTAAGTTGTTCTGCTTCACCTTGTGATAATTTTGGTAGGTGATATGAATCAAGGAATTTGTCCATATCTTCTAGGTTTTCAAATTTGTTAGAATACAATCTTTTATAGTATTCAGCGATGATATTTTTTATTTCTGTTGAATCTTTCATGACAACTCCCCTCTCATTTCTTATTTGGGTTATTTGTTTCATTTCCTGTTTTTCGTTAGTAAGTTTACCCAGTGGTTCGTCAATTTTGTTGATCCTTTCAAAAAGCCAGTTTTTGGTCTTTTCGATTTTTCCCATAGTTCTTCTATTCTCTAATTCATTTAGTTCTGCTCTGATCTTTATGATTTGTTTTCTTCTGGTGCCTGAGGGGTTCCTCTGTTGTTCTCTTTCTACTTGTTCAAGCTGTAGGGTCAGTTCTTTGATTTAGTTTCTTTCTCCCTTCTGGATGTGAGCATTTTTAGAAATAAACTGACCTCTGAGCACTACTTTGGCTGTATCCCATAGGTTCAGATAGGAATTGTTTTTGTTCTTGTTGGGATTCATAAATTTATTTATTTCATCCTTGATTTCTTCTATAGTCCATGTTTTTTTGAGCAAGGTGTTGTTCAGTTTCCATGAGTTCCAATTTCTATCTATGTTTTTTCTGCTACTGATTTTCACTTTTATGACTTTGCGATCTGAGAAGATGCTTTGCATTAATTCAATGGTATGCGTTTTGTTGAGAATTGCTTTATATCCTAATACATTCTGGAGATTGTTTCATGTGCACTAGAGAAGAAGGTGTACTTGTCTGTTGATGAATAGAAAGTTCTGTATATGTCAATGAGGTCTAGTTGGTTAATTGTGGCAATAAGGTCTTGTGTGTCTTTATTGAGCTTTTTTCCAGATGATCTGTCTGATATTGAGAGTGGAGTGCTGAAGTCTTCTACTATTACTGTGGAGTGATCTATCTCCTTTATGAGTGTAGTCAGTGTTTCTTCAAAGTATTTAGGTGCTCTAATATTACGTGCATAAATATTTAATATTGTTAAGTCCCACTTGCGTATTGAATTTTTCAGCAATAAAATGTGTCCATCTTTGTCCATGATCGTGGATTTTACATCAAAATCTATTTTATCTGAGGTTAGAATTGCCATCCCAGCAATTCTTTGTTCATTGTTAGCTTGATATATATTCTTCCACCCTTTAACTTTCAGTTTGTTCCTATCTTTAAGTCTAAGGTGAGTTTCTTGTAGGCAACATATAGATGGGTCAGATCATGTCTTTTGATCCAAGATGTCACTCGATGTCTCTTTACTGGAACATTCAGTCCATTTACATTCAGTGTGATAATTGATAGGTGTGTGTTCAGTGATGCCATTGTGATAAGTTTATTTTTGTGTTTATGTTTTCTCTGTTGTTCTTATTAATCCATTCTGAGACCTTCTTCTTTGTGAGTTGATTTTTCACATTTTTCAGAGTTGGTTTTGTGGTTGTTGAGACTCTTGTATTACATTTCTTGATATGGTATGTTGCTTCTTTGTCATGCTTTACTGCTGCCCCATGATCCTCCTTAATAAACTATATATAAACCTAATTTTGATTGCTACCAGTCTTATCAACTTCCACTCCAACTGAAAGGACTATAACGACTGTAGTACATGCCTCTTTTTTATATGATGATATCATAGTTTACATGATATGATCACTAAATTGTTTCTTTCACTATTACAGCTTTGTGTTTGGTGCCTTCCCTTACTGAGTAAGATTTTGAATAATGTGTCCTTCTAAAATATAAAGTTAGAGGCTTTGTTCTTCCAAGCCAAGAGATTCTTTCAATATTTTTTGCAGCTTGGATTTGGTTTTCACAGTCTCTGAGTTTCTGTTTATCTGCGAATGTCTTTATTTCATTTTCACATTTGAAAGGTAGTTTTGCAGGATATATAATTCTTGGTTGGAAGTTCTTCTCCTTCAAGGCTTTCAATGTGTCACGCCACTGTCTCCACGCCAGCATCGTTTCTGCTGAGAAATCCAACGAAAGCCTATAGGGTTTCCCTCTGAATGCTAGTTTTGCTTTGAGTCTTGCTGCCTTTAGGAGTTTCTGCTTATGTTTCATTTTATTAAGCTTGATTCTAATATGTCTTGGAATCTTTCTATTGAGATCTATATTGAGTGGTCTTTGATACATGTGCCAGATATCTATATTTTCTTCTTTCATAATTTCAGTGAAGTTTTCTGTCTGCAATTCAGCAACAATACTCTCTGTGTTCTTAGGTGTCTTGCCCTGTTCAGGAACTCCAATTAATCATAGATTGTTCTTAATAGAGTCCCACATGCTTCTTAACGTGTCTTCATTTTTCTTGTTTCTTTTTTCTGATTTCTCCTCATAGATGCTGGAGTCAGTATCTCCGTCTTCCAAATCAGAAATTCTCTTTTCTGTTTGTTCCATTCTGTTTTCTTGGCTTTGAGTTGAAGTCTCTATGTTTTTGATTTTGTTCTTGATACGTTGGATTTCAGGGTACTGGTGTTCCATCAGATTGAATAGCTTGCTTAACTTTTCGTTATGCTCTGCTGCATTGTGTATAAAGTCTAGGAGGGCTCTATAGACAATCCTTTTGCATTCACCTGATAGTTTCAGAAAAGCTTCTTCTTCTGGGGATTTCTGAGGTGGTTTCTTTTGGGGCCCTTCTGGTGCCGTGGGTGATTTCCGAGTTACCATCTTCTCCAAAGTTTGTTGCTTTTTGGGCTTCATGTGAGTCTGTAGAGGCTGGGAGAGATGCTGTGAATATGGACCACAGTTGTTTCTCTAGGCTGTCTTAAAATGACAAGTAAAAAGTATTAGACAACTTCCAAAGTCAGTCAAGTTTTCAGGTGTATACATCCTTCTTCCCAGCTGGCAAAGTCAGCATCTCTATGTTGAACCCTAGATGTTGTATGCTAGCTCAAAATACAGAAAGGCTGCTGGCCTGCTGGCCTCTGCTGTCAGGCCCCAGCTATAGATGATAATGTGTAAAATTTTGCTTTTCTGCTGAAAAGCAGTCTCTTCTGAGTAGGCACTGCCTCGCAGACCAAGAATTAGGTCCAGCTGAGGCTTCTGTATGGATGACTCCACCTCCCAGCAAAACAAGATGGTGTCCTACACAAGCTTGCCAGCTGCCCGGGTCCAGGCTCCTGGAGTAAAGAGAGGACAAGAGTGCCCAAATTCCCAGAGTCCACTGCCTCTGCTACTGGGCCCCAGCCCAGGCCACATTGTGCAGAACACTGCTTCCCTGCTGGGAAAGCACCCTCTCGCCAGCAGGCACCACTTCCCAGCCTAGGAACCAAGTTCAGCCAGCTGGGGCCTCTGCCTGGGCTTCTCTGTTTCCCAGTGGATCTAAATGAGTCCCGCACAAGCACATTTCTACAGCTACCACATGGTGGAGGCAGAAAGATAGGCCACAGGAGTCAAGGTATGTAGAGTCAAAGGCCAGGCTCTCAGAATCTGGGAATTATGCTTGCCAGTTCCACCAGCAGTGCATCTGAGACCAGCAGCTAGTCAAGTCCCAGCTCTGCCCACCAGCTAAGACAGAAGAAAAAAAAAAGGTGAGTTTCCTTCCGTCTGTGCAAGCCTAAGCTCACTGAGAGTGGGGTCAGTGAAAGAGAGGAGGTTTTGCTTTCAGTGGTATGAAGTCTAAATTAATAGCCCTATGCTGCATCCCAGGGTTCATTAGATGTCCAGAAGGCTCTGTTTAATTATCATTTCAGGTCTTGGTTTCCAGAGACATTTAGGGAGACATTCGTTTAGTCTGCCTTCTTGAATCCACCCTTCTAGAGTTTTTCTTAATTTTCCTACAGAAAGGAAAGCAAGACATTTAAATGATTAATAATTATATATAATAAATATATTATAGTTATAATCATCCTCATTAATAGAAATGAGGGTGATTTACTGATAATTTTTGCCTTTTGAAATCACAGTACACATTTAATATTATGTGTAACTTGATAGAATAAAAATATAATTTAAAAATACACTTTCAATAAAAATCCAGCAACAATCACTGGTTTTCTTCTCCCCATTTTTGCTCCTTCCCACACTGATCTCCAGTACCCAAGTGACACAGCCTTGCATGCTTTCTGAAAGTACCTGTGGTTAAAGTTATAAGGAAAGCAGAGATTCCTCTGTTCCATGTGTCTTCCTTTAGCCCTCAGTCCCCGCTGCTATTACCCTATCCCCACCTTTTCTCTGCCCAGGACTTCTGTCAGTTTGGGTTGCCCTACTGAGTCCTTGTCCCCTGTATTCATGATGGGTTGTACCTATAGGAAGAAAGGAAGTCTGGGCACTAATTCCATTCTTCAGCCGGCTGTCTGCCCGCCGCGCGTGTGCACACACGCACACACGCACACACACACGTACAATGAGGTCACAGCTCTATTTCAGGCAACTCTTTCTCTTATACTACTTCTTCGGAGTTATGGTAACTCCTCCCTTTGCCCTTTCATTGTCTAGTGGTAACAGCTACTCGATACAGTCTCAGGACTATCCTTTGTGGTAACACTTCTCTGAGTTGGTGTAGTCCCTTTACCAGCTCATCTTCATGTCATCATAATTTGAGCATGAGATTCACTTGGTGTTCTCACCCTAAGGTAATAGCTACACAGTAATTATTTCTTTGATTCATTCACTTGTTCTCATATAAACTTCAGTACATGATGACTTCATATTCATTTCCTGCTCTCCTCTCTTCCAGGTTCTGGCCCTTTATAAAGTCATTGTTTCCCGTGAACCGTCCCTGACCCTGTTTCTCTGCTTAGCACTTGATCTGGTGCCTCCATACAGCTGCTAATTTTTTACCCCTCTTTATCCCAAGAGCTCTGGCAGGTCATGAGGAAGAATTACTGATGAGGCCACAGCAAACAACAACAGGCTTAATATTCAAAGTTATGAGGATGAATGACAGCACTGTAGGTGTCCCTCAACAGATATTTGTGCTTGATGATACTGAGTCCAAAGAAGAAGATGAAATGGTTTACACTTCAGCCATCAAATCAGACAGATGTAGGAGATGTTCAGGGACAAAACGTTCTCCAAAATTCCAGGAATCAATTCATCTTACAAAAGAGATCACTTTGCTACTGCTCTTGACTAACATTTATTAATGATCTAAGAGGTGCTCAACTCTGTTTTAAATATTTCAATTACATTAAGTAACTTAATCTTCCCAAAGCAAATTTATGAGGTAGGTGAATTTATTTCCTTCATTTTAATGATGAGAAAACCAAAGCACAAACTCAAATTTGCAAAAGGTGCACAGGAAATTTGTAGCAGAGCCAGATTTTGAAGGTGAGCTATCTCTAAAGTTAAAGCATTGTGTGAACACAGTCAGTGAGTCCAAGGAGATTCATGATTAGAACTACCATATGCATCCAAATGCCTACAATGTACCTAGGTCTCAATTATGGATTCAAAACTTGAGGATATGGTATCCCTGCCCTGTTCTGTTTTCAGGAAACTATATATTATTATTATGAAGAAAAATGTATTTTTGAGAGGATGCCATATCAATTGCTTAAGAATCAATTCCAACTCCTTGTGACACAATGTGTGTCAGAGTAGAATTGTACTCAATGTTTTCAACGTTTGATTTTTCAGAAGTAGATTGCCAGCTCTTTCTTCTCCTGGGTGCACTCAAACCTCTGACCTTTTGGTTAGCCACCGAGCTCTCACCACTGCTCCAGATAATTCTACTGTGGTATTTAAAACACAATGGAATGAATACACAATTGTTTGGTTACAAAAGGCGAATCTACTCTGAGGTGAAATTAATCAACAGCAACTTTGAAGGTTAAGACGGTTCTTGAAAGTGAGAACTCTCAGAATAGAATAAATTTCTTTGGAATCAAGTTACATTCTGTCAGATATCTCAATAATCAATTTAAATGTGAAGAAAAAAAACCCTTTTATTTCAAACCACATATATCAAAATATTTTTCAGAGAGAATTTGGTTAACTACTATTCAAAAGACAAGCAGGTCAAATCTACCAGGCAATCCTTGGAAATTCTATGGGGTAGTACCACCTTTTCCTGGAGGGTCACTATGAGCCAGAATTGACTCAACAGCAACTGGTTAAGCAAATCTCAAGACTGCAATTTTGAGCTGGTTAAGAGATCTGTTTAACAAAGCCCTAAAATCCTGTTGCCATTAAGTCATTTCCAACTCAGATCAACACTGTAGGACAGAAAGTGCCCTATACATTTTCCAAAGAATGACTAGTGGATTTGAACTAGGATCTTTCGATTAGCAGCTGTAACACTTAACTACTACATTTCAAATAAAGGCCTACAACCTCTTTAAGAAAATTGCTGTAGATGAGTAAAGCAATTTAGCAAATCATTATGTTGATTCTACCCAGACCAGACTAAAATGGGATATTCTCAGAATCTCTCTAGTTCCTGCAATTATTCCAATTAGCATATCTCCTTCTAAATTTTTATTGTCCATTGAGTCAATACAATATTCCTATAGTGTCCCTTCCCCATGTGTCCATTTGTCTTCCTGTGGAGACTTGACCATTGCTGTGAATCTGGAAGCTATGCCAGCAATATTCAAATACCAGCAGGGTCACCCATGGTGGACAGGTTTCAGCTGAGGTTCCAGTCTAAGACAGACTAGAAAGAAGGACCTAGCAGTCTATATCTGAAAAGAAATAGCCAGTAAAAATCTTATGAATAGCAGTAGAATATTGTCTGATATGGTGCCAGAACTTGAGATTCAAGGTTACAAGACACTCAAAAGTGACTAGGGAAGAGCTTCCTCCTCAAAGTAAAGTCAACCTTAATGCTTTGGATGATATCAAGCCTTTGGGACCTTCATTTGATGATATGGCAAGACTCAAAATGAGAAGAAGCAACCACAAACATCTACTAATAATCAGAAGGTGGAAAGTAGGAATCTAGGAAAATTGGAAATTGTCAAAAATGAATTTGAATCAAAACAAAATCAATATCCTAGGAATTACTGAATTGAAATGGACTACTATTAGCCATTTTGAATCATACAATGCTGGGAATCACTACTTAAAGAGGAATGATATTCCATTCATCATCAAAAATAACATTTTGAGATGTATCCTGAAGTACAGTGCTATCAGTGATAGGTTAATAATCATATGCCTGTAAGGAAGATCAGTTAATAGGACTGTTTTCAAACTTATTTACCAACCATTAAGTCCAAAGATGAAGAAGTTGAAGATTTTTACCAGATCCTGCATCCAAAATTGATGGAACATGCAATTAGGATGTATTGATCATAACTGGTGATTGGAATGCAAAAGTTAAAACAAAGAAGTTTGGTAGATGGAAAATATGGCTTTGGTGATAGAAAAGATGTTGGTGATCACATGATAGAATTTTGTGAGACCAATGACTTCTTTATTGCAAATAACTTTTTTCACCAACGTAAACAGCTTATATGCATAGACATCACTAAATGGAATATGCAGGAATTAAATCAACTACATTTGTGGAAAGAGATGATGGCAAAGGACAATATCATCACTCAGAAGAAGGCCAGGGACTGATTGCAGAACAGACCATCAATTGCAACCTTGCAAATTCCTTGCAAGTTGAATCTAAAGAAAATTAGAACAAGGCCATGAGAGCCCGAATATGACTTTGAGTATGTGCCATGGGAGTTTAGAGCATCTCAAGAACAGATCTGACCCATCAAACACTAATGAGTGAAGACAATACATGTGGAATGACACCAAAGACAACATACATGATGAAAGCAAGAGGTCATTAAAAAGTCAGAAAAGAAAGAAAAAAAACCAAATTGGATGTCAGAAGAGACTCTGACACTTGCTCTTGAACATTGAGTAGCTAAAGTAAAAGGAAGAAATGACAAAATAAAAGAACTGAACCGAAACTTTTAAAGGATGGATTGAGAAAACAAAGTATTCTAATGAATGTGCAAAGAGCTGGAGATAGAAAAACAAAAGGGAAGAACACACTGCATTTCTCAAGATGGAAGAACTGTAGAAAAAATTCAAGTTTTGAGTTGCAATAGTGACAGATTTTACAGGAAAAATATTAAATTGCTCAGAGAGCATCAAAAGAAGATGGAAGGAATACACAGTCAAATATACCAAAAAGATCAATGGTCAATGTTCGACTATTTCAAGAGTTAGCATATGATCAGGAACTGATGATACTGAAGAAAAAATCGAAGGTTTGTTGAAGGCACTGGCAAAAAGCAAGGATCCAGGAACTGATGGACTGTCAATTAGGACATTTCAACAAATGGATGCAGCACTAGAAGGGCTCATTTTTCTATGTCAGGAAATTTGGAAGACAGCTACCTAGACAACAGACTAGAAGAGACCTATGTATCTATTTATCTGTCTACCTATCTATCTGTCTCTCTCTGTATCTACCTACCAACCTACCTACCTCTCTCCCTCTCTCTCTATGCCTATTCCTAAGAAAAGGGATCAATCTAAATTCAGAAATTATCCAACAATATCATTAATATCACATGCAAGTAAAATTTTGCTAAAGATCATTCCAAAGTGGCTGTAGCAGTATATTGACAGGGAACCAGAAATTCAGGCCAGATTTACAAGAGGATATGGAGCCATGTTATTGCTGATGGCAGATGGATCTTGGCTGAAAGTGAATAATACCAGAAAGATGTTTATTTGTGTTTTATTTATGCACAAAATTCAACCATGTGGATTATAAGAAATTATGGATAACATTTCAGACAACGGAAATTCCAGAACATTTAATTATGTTCATGAGAAATCTGTACTTGGATCAAGAGGCAATCATTCAAACAGAACAAGGGGACACTGCATAGTTTAAACTCAGGAAAGATGTACATGAGGGTTATATCTTTTTCCGTGTCTATTTAATCTGTATGCCAAACAAATAATCTGAGATGATTAATTAAATTAAGAATGGGGCATCAGAATTAGGGGAAGACTCATTAACATCTTATATTATTCAGGTGACACACATTGCTTGCTGAAAGTGAAGAGAACTTGAAATACTCACTGATAAAGATCAAAGACCACAACCTTAAGGATGGATTATGCCTGAACATCAAGAAAACAAAAATTCTTACAACTGGCTAATAAGCAGCAGCATGACAAATGGAGAAAAAATTGAGATAATCTATGATTTTCCTTTTAGTTGGATCCACAATCAATACCCATGAAATCAGCAGTCAAGAACCCAAAAGACACATCATGTGTATGCAAAAGCTGGATGATGAATAGTGAAGACAGAAGAAGAATTGGTGCCTTTGAATTGTGTTGGCAGAGTATTGAATATACCACGGACTGCCAAAAGAAAGAACAGATTTGCCTTGGGATACATACAACAAGAGTGAGTGTTCCTTAGAAGCAAAGATGGTGAGACTATGTCTTAAGTAATTTGTACACGTTATCAGGAGGGATCAATCTCTGTAGCATGACTTGACACTTGGTAAAGTAGAGGGTCAAAGAAAAAGAGAAAGACCCTCGATGAGATGGATTGACTCAGTGGCTGCATCAACTGACTTAAGCATAAGAATGACTGTGGGCATGGCGCAGGACCAGGTTTTATTCTGTTGCACACAAGGTTGCTGTAAGTCAGAACTAACTCAATGGCTCTTAACAACGGTAACAGCAGAATCTGTAAAGTGATATATGCTATAAGACCCACTAGAGGCTTTTTAAGAATCATAAACAAATTGATAGGATCAGTGTCCACTGCCTGAATATCTCAAAGGCAAGGGCAGATGACTACTAAGAAAGGATTCTTTTGTTTGTTATCTTATGACTTAATTATCTCCACTGCTGTAATGCTGGTGGTGACATTTAAAAATATTACTTTGAATGTTAAAAATTGCCACTTATTATTTGATTATCTCAGCTTGGAACTTGCTACTTAATGACTTCCTCAGTAGGATGCTGAGTTGCTGATTTACAATTCTCTCCTGAAAAATCTTTTCAGGAAACTTGTAACAAACCCATTAAATTAAAACAGATTAGTACTATAATAAGAAGTAACTGAACGATATGGGTGCAATCTAAATTATTTTTTTTAATTTTTTTCTTCAACCTGAAAAATGCTACATATACTTCTCTTTAGTGAAGGAGCAGACCCTATTCATTCATGATAAGTATCCCTGTGTTTGGTACAGAGAAAACAAATCTCTTCTTGAGAGGCATTTAAAATTATTTTATCTAATCAGATATCTATCCAAACACATTATGCCAAATTTTGTAGAGAATGCAAGCTATAAATATCTTTAAAAATGTAAGATGCATTTACGATTTTGAATTCTCACTCTAAAGAGCACCAGTTTGCTGCTGGAGCTTGACACCAGAACTATATCAACAGTCTTTAACAATCCAGATGCATAGGCTACTCTCCAGAACAGTTAAATCAGCATCTCCAGCAATGCATCCAGACAACAGCAATTTTTAAATTTTCTGCTTCAAATTTTGAAATGGATGGAAGAGTCCAATAGGTATCTTTCCAATAGAAAGCTGAGCTTTGTCAAACAGGACCCTCCACCTCCAGGGATCATCTGATTCTATGAGGATGAGTTTCCACTGTAGTTTTCCACTGAAGATAGAATTGATTTCTGGACATTACATTATTATACAGGAATAGTTCTCAAATTTGAGTGTGTGTGTCAGGATAACATGGAGGACTTTTCAAAACACAGATTGCTGCTCCTACTCCCACCATTTCTATTTTTCCGACTGACTAGGACTGGTGTAGGGTGGAAAATGGGCTACTGGTACAGGGACCATACTCCAGAAACAAAACCTTAGATCATTCAGAAAATAAGAGTTCAAACCCCAGTAACTAAAAAAATCTTAGTTGTATTTTCAGTACTTATAGAATAGGGCATACCAACTGATCCTTTCAAAGTTTCCTGTGTAAGTCAAATGGAAAGTTTATGAAAATTGTCAGTATAATTTAGGTCACTATATTCAAGTCCTTTTAGTTTGCAATGAATAGAAACTGTTAAAGGATAATATTCAAAAGATAAGATCATAACTTTCAAGCAAATATAAAATGAACACCTTATAAGATGTTACAGATTTTATTTAACTCATTAACTAATATACAAAAACAGGCTCAACTGAGTATCTAAAGAACAGACACATAGATAGGCAGTCAGAATGCTCAAAGGACTCTGCTAATAAATGCAAAACTGGGAAGTATTTTAAGCTCTAAAATGCAATGTTTCTACAGGCTGGAAATCAATTCCATCTTCATTAGTATCTCAAGTCATCTACTGCTTTTGGTAAAACCACAAGTGGATGGCTTTAACAAGAGAAATTTTCTCATTGTTCAGTGGGCTACAAGTCCAAATTCAGGGCATCTGTTTCCTGATGGCGTAGTGGTTAATTGCTATAGCTGTTAACCTAAAGTTTGGCAGTTCAAATCTACCAGGTACTCCTTAGAAACTCTTTGAGACAGTTCCACTCTGTCCTATAGGGTCACTATGAGTCAAAATGGATTAGAAGACAGTGGGTTTAGTTTGGTTTGGCTCCAGGGGAAGGCTTTCTCTGGAGGAAAGTCTTTGTGATGTATCAGTCTTCCCTCAGTCTGGGAGCATCTCAGTGTAGGGAACTCAGGTCCAAATATTTAGCTCTGCACCCTGCACTTCTTTCTTTGTGGTATGAGGTCCCCTTGTATCTCTGCTTTCCTCTCTCTTTTATATCTCAAGAAAAGATACAGAAGATCTTATTACAACAATCAACCAACTTGACCTTATTGACATATACAGATCTTTTCATTCATCAGCAGATAAATGCACTTTCTTCTGGAATATTCTCCAGAATAGACCATATGTTAGGTCATAAAACAATTCTCTATAAAATCCAAACCATTGATTTATTGCAAAGTACCGTCTCAGACCACAGAGCTATAAAAGTTGAAATCAATAACAGAAATTCATAGGTAAAAATTCAAACTTGTGAAAACTGAACAACATTTTGCTCATAAAGCCTTGGGTTATAAAAGAAATTAAAGACACATTAAAGAAATTTATGGATTCAAATGAGAACAAAAACATGTGCTACCAGAATTTATGGGATACAGCAAAAGCAGTTCTCAGAGGTCACTTTATCTCTATAAATGCACACTTCTGGAAAGAAGAAAGAGCACAAATTAAAGAATTAACCTCACAGCTTGAACAAGTAGAAAGGGAGCAACAACGGAACCCCTCAGGCACCAGAAGAAAACAGATTATAAGGATTAGAGCAGAACTAAATGAATCAGAGAATAGAAAAACAATTGAAAAAATTAACAAAACCAAAAGCTGGTTCTTTGACAAGACCAACAAAACTGATAAACCATTGGCTAAACTTATAAAAGAACAACAGCACATGATACAAATAACCCAATTAAGAAATGAGTTGGGAGATGTTAAAACAGACCCAACTGAAATAAAATATATCATAACAGAATACTATGAAAAGCTATACTTTAACAGGTTTGAAAACTCAGGGGAAATGGACAAATTTCTAGGTTCATATGACTGACCAAGATTATCACAAGGAGAAATTGATCAACTTAATAAATCTATCACAAAGGAAGAGATTGAAGAAGTCATCAAAAATCTACCAACCAAAAAAAAGTCCTGGCCCAGTCAGCTTCACTGGAGAATTTTATCAAACTTTTAGAGAAGAATTAACTCCAATACTATTGAGGCTATTTCACATCATAGAAAGAGATGAAATACTTCGAAATTCATTCTATGAAGCCAGCATAACTCTGATACCAAAACCAGGAAAACATTCCACAAAGAAAGAAAATTATAGACCAATATCACTCACGAATCTAGATGCAAAAATTTTCAACAAAATTCTAGCCAATAGAATTCAACAACATATAAAAAAAATAATTCATCGTGACCAAGTTGGTTTCATTCCAGTGATGCAAGGCTGGTCCAACATCAGAAAAACAATTAATGTAATCAACCACATTAATAACACAAAAGATAAAAATCACCTGATTTTATCAATTGATGCAGAAAAGGCATTTGACAAAGTTCTGCATCCATTCATGTATAAAACTCTCAGGAAAATAGGAATAAAGGGGAAATTCCTCAATATTATCAGTAGCATCTATGCAAAATTAACTGCTTTCATCATCCTGAACGGTGAAAGATTGAAAGAATTCTCTTTGAGTATAGAAACTAGACAAGGATGCCCACTCTCACCACTTCTATTCAACATTGTGCTAGAAGTTCTAGCCAGAGCAATTAGACAAGTCAAAGAAATAAAGGGCATCCGTATTGGCAGTGAAGAAGTAAAGATTTTCCTCTTTGCAGACGATATGATTGTTTATACAGAGACTCCAAAGAAATTCATAAGTAAACTATTGGAGCTAATAGAAGAATTCAGCAAAGTATTGGGATATAAGATAAACATAACTAAATCAATAGGATTCCTTTACACCAACAGTGAAATTATTAAAGAAGAAATCACCAAATAAATTCCATTTATTATAGAGCCCAAGAAGATAAAATACCTAGGAATAAATCTAACTAGAGAAATAAGAGATCTTTACAGAGAAAACTACAAGACCTTACTACAAGAAACTAGGACAGACTTACATAAGTGGAATAATCTGCCCTGCTCATGGATAGGAAGACTCGATATTGTGAAAATGTCTATTTTGCCCAAAGCAATCTACTTATATAATGCAATCCCAATACAAATTCCAGTGACATTTTTTTAATTATTATTACGACTGAGTGAAAATGTACATTCCCATATAAATTTACATGCCCACCTATATGCAGTTTCTACTGCTCTCCCTGCCTGGTGACAGCACACTGTTCCTCTCTGCTCCATACATGTCTCATCCTCCCAACAGTCTCCTTTCTTCTCCTCTCCATTCCATCTCTTTCCTTCAGCCAGAGGTCAGTACAGATGCACAGAACCATAAAGTGCATCCAATATATGGCCACACTGCATCGCCAAGTCCAATCCATTAGTGTCCAAAGAGTGGACCTTTGTTATGGCCCAGTGACATTTTTTAATGAGATGGAGAAACAAATTATCAGCTTTATTTGGAAAGGGAAAAAGCCCCAGATAAGTTAAAAACTACTGAAAAAGAAGAACACACTGGGAGGCCTCTCACTACCTGACTTTGGAACTTATTACACTGCCACAGTAGTCAAAACACCCTGGTATTGGTACAAAAAGAGACATATAGACCAATGGAACAAAGTAGAGACCCCAGAGATGTCACCATCCTCCTATGAACAGCTGATATTTGACAAAGGTTATAAGATTTTAAACCGGGGTAAGAACAGTCTCTTTAACAAATGGTGCTGGCATAACTGGATATCCTTCTGCAAAAAATTGAAACAAGACCCATATCTCACACCTTATACAAAAATCAACTCAAATTGGATAAAAGGTCTAAATATAAAAGCAAAAACAATAAAGCTCATCCAAGGCAAAATAGGATCAACAATGGAAGTTTTAATACACAATATAGACAGACTTCAAAATCTGACAAAACACATTCATCAGAAGAGAAAATAGATAAATGGGAATTAATAAGAATCAAACACTCTGCTCATCCAAAGACTTCATCAAAAGAACTAAAAGACCACCTACAGAATGGGATAAAATATTTGGCAACTCTATGTCAGACTGACACCTAATCTCCATAATCTATAAGGTACTACAAAATATCAATAAGAAAAAGACAAATCATCCAATTAAGCCATGGGCAAAGGAGATGGACAGACTCTTCTCTAAAGAGGAGATCCAGGCAGCCAAAAAACACATGCGGACACGCTCATGATCATTAATTATTAAAGAAATTCAAATCAAAATGACAATGAGATATCATCTCACCCCAACAAGATTGGCCATGATCCAAAAAATGCAAAACAATAAATGTCGGAGAGGCTGTGGAGAGATTGGAACTCTCCTACACTGTTGGTGGGATTGTAGAATGGTACAACCTCTTTGGAAAGCAATCTGGCGTTACCTTAAAATAATGGATATAGATATACCATCTTACCCAGTAATTCCTCTGCTTGGAATATACCCTACAGAATCAAGGCCATTCACACCAACTGATACATGCATGTGAATGTTCGGTGCAGCACAGTCCATGATAGCAAAAAGATGGAATCAACCCAGATGCCCAACAACAGAAGAATGGATGGGTAAACTTTGGTATATGTACTCAATGGAGTACTATGCACTGATAAAGAACAACGATGATAGCAGGAAACATCTCTCAATTTGGTCTCAACTAGAGGACATTATGTTGAGTGAAACTAGTCAGCAACAGAAGGACAATTATTATATGAGAGCCCTATGATGAAAACTTAAAAGCAGACTCACACATAACAGAAAAGACTCTTTGACAGCTACAAGGGTGGGGAGGGTGGGAGGGTAGAAGGGTGAGGGGCGAGGGTTTAGATTAATTGTTATAAATTTGGTTGGGTGAAATTGATGACAATACGCATTATAAGAAGATCAACATTAATGGGACTTCAACACAACTTGTGTACTCCTCCCATCTTAACTCAATATTGCAAGCACAGAGTATATATACTTTCATTTTATGTTTAATAAAAAATTGCCTCAAGATATAATCCTGGCTTATAGAGTGAATCCTGTGTCATTAACATTGCTGCTGCCCATCCTCCCTCATTAACATAATAGAGGCAGAATTTACAACATATAGGAAAATCACCCAGTACTGGAAACTACTGCCCAGTCAAACTGATACACACAGTTTTGGGGGAACATAATTTTAATCCATGACAACTAAGAAAAAATTTACTTACATTTCCCAGAAATCACGTATTTTCATTATGAGAGACACAAGCCATCTACATCATCATCAGCTCTTCCCAAGTCCACTTCCATTTCTATAAAACTGCATAAACAAAATCAAAAACAAAAAACCTGACCAAAGACGGGCATTCATCCTCATAGAAACAGGAGATCCCTGGAGGTGGGGGGGCCCTGTTTGACAAAGTCCAGCAATCCTTTGGAAAGATACACATTTCCTTTTCTGCCCATTTCAAAAGACAGTCATAATGATGAAGTTGGGAAATGTATAGTTTTACAAAATAATGATTCGAATTTCCTACTTGTTTTCTGAAACAGAAAACTACCTTAGCTTTTATTTCTGCCTTCTCCCTCCTTTGTCTTTGACCCCATACTTGCCCTTCTATCCTCAGGTCTAAGAAGGCTATCAGGCTTGAAAAACAAGTACCTCGTTTGACTCCAGACAACTGACACTCTAGGGCAACCCCTTCTACCATCCTAGGTCCTTCCCTGAGATAGGACCTCTCAGACTCCATTAATAGGATTATTTGTATAAAAAAGTAAAGTCAGCCATTCAAGAAAACAAAAAGAGAAGAAGTAATATTTCCTTAAGTGGCTCTGCTCATGTGCACAAACTCTAGAGAACATGATTTAAACACAAGTAGAGGGAGGAGTAAAAAGAAGTAAAATAACTAAATACTGCTATTTCAAAGATGGAAACCCTGGTGGCATACTGGTTAAGTGTTACAGCTGCTAACCAAGTGGTCAGCAGTTAGAATCCACTAGGCTTCCCTTGGAAACTTTGGAGCAGTTCTACCCTGTCCACTAGGGTCACTATGAGTTGAAATCAAATTGGTGGCAATGGTTTTTTTTTTTTCAAAGAATGAGCCCTAGTGACACAGTGGTTAAGAGTTTGACTGCTGAACAAAAAGGTCAGTAGTTCAAATCCACCAACTACCCAATGGAAATGCTATGGAGGCAGCCCTAATCCATCCTATGGTGTTGCTATAAGTCAGAATGGACTTGATGGCAACTGATTTGTCTTAGTCTTAATTAAAAAAATAAAGGCCCCTGGCCCTGATGCTGCCCTTGCTTGTAAATCATAACGAAGGCCCACTCTTCGGACACGAATGAATTAGACTTGGCGATGCAGAGTGACCATATATTGGATGCACTTTAAGGTTATATGCATCTACAGGATATCATCCTGCTGACCTCTGGCTGGAGGAAGGAGAGTGGGTGGAGAGGAGGGAAAAAAGAGACTGTTGGGAGAATGAGACATGTATGGAGCAGAGAGGAATAATGTGCTGTCACCAGGCAGGGAGAGCAGTGGAAGCTGCATATAGGTGGGCATGTAAATTTATATGGGAATGTACATATTCACTCAGTCATAATAAAAAAATAAATAAATAAATAATAAAGATGAAGAATATTAGTTTCTTAAACACTTGGCCAAAATTCTGTGACAGAGTCTGGTGTCTGCTCTGTAGAAAACTGGCCTTTGAGGGTCAAGAGATGGGAGAATTTTTTTCCTTGAAAATCTCAGGAGAGTTTGTGTTTGAAATTTCAAAGAACCTTTTGGAATTACGTTGACTAGGAAGAATAGTTGAAAAACAAGTATCTCTGAAATTATGTTTAGTATTTATTGAATTATCTCCTTCTACCTAAAAATTTTCACAATATTTGGTGAATAATACTGTCAGGACATTCCAGTTCTGTCCTCTGATGCACCTGCAAAATTTCTTTAAGAAACGTTGTTGCAACGGATTTACTGGGTCTTGGGTGTGCACCTAATGATTTTACAAGATTTGTCCAAGTTGTTCTACAGAATCCTTGCTCCTAATTACACATCCACTAGTACTATCTAGGACTGTTTGCTGCCATTCTGTGCTATCTTTCCATGGCTTGTACATCTAGCAGGAACAATGTGGGATCTCACTAAGTTTGTTAGTGAGGTATCGCTGACTACCTTTCATTAGCTTGATTTTCTATTTATCCATTTTGTGAAAGGCCAGTATATGTGTTTTGTCCATTACTCTTCTGAGTTTTGCTAGTTTTTTAGTCTATAGATTTTTTTATGTTTTCTGGATATTACTATCTACTGTATGTTTTAAATATTATTTTCCACTTTGTTGCTTGTATTTTTATTTTCTTCTGGTATATGTTGACAAATACAAGTTCTTAGTTTAATTATCCTTTTTTAATTTTATGATGAACACTTTCTGTGTTTTTTAAAGAAATCCTTCTGTATCCCCATATCATAAAGATCTTCACTATTTTTTGTCTACAAGTATTGAAATTTTACTCTATGTATTCATCTTTTTATCTAACTACAACTGTGTGTATGTAGTGTAAAATGCAATGAATTATTTTCCCCTTCTGTATGGATAGTTTCATTAGCACATTTTATTCAAATTTGTCCACCTTTCCTGACTAATAAACACTGCCATCCCTACCGTATGCTAAGTTTCCATATATGCATAACTTTCTGAGATTTCTGTACTGTTCCCTTCTGACTCAACAGCACTTGGCTGGCTTGGCTCCCTTGATCATGATATATTTCAGTGTAATAGTACCACACTGCCTTACATATTGTATAAAGCTTGATAATTGATAGGTCACATCTTCCCCGTTTTTAAAGATTTAATACTGATCTATAGAAATATAAATGATTTATTCTATGTTCATTATTCCTGGCCATTTTGATAACTATTACTTTTATAAGTTGCTTTCCATTATTTTCATTTTCCATGTTTTTGTCTTCCCTCGTCTCCAATTAAAAGTCTGTTCATCACTATGCTGCCAGCCAGCCAGCCAAGTGCCGTCGAGTAACTATGCTGCAGAAAACCTTAAATACTGTTAGGTTTAGTAGCAGTGGTATCAGTGGATGTGCTTACTACGTTTCTTGTTTTTAAAGCACTGACTTTATCTACCACCTCTCTACTGGCTGCCGGATTTACTGTGGGCTTCTGGGAGATACACTTTATCACTTACAGAAGCCTTCTATTTCTTAGCTGTGAAGAGTTTTTATTATAAATAGATGTTAAGTTTCATCGTGTTTTTTCAGCATAATATACTAAAATGATTATTA
Source organism: Heterohyrax brucei (assembly GCA_028571685.1). Taxonomy (NCBI): domain Eukaryota; kingdom Metazoa; phylum Chordata; class Mammalia; order Hyracoidea; family Procaviidae; genus Heterohyrax; species Heterohyrax brucei. The sequence goes on from CM053156.1 coordinate 25,928,750, forward strand.
AAATTTTATTCTTTAATATACTAATGTGTTGTTTTATTTAAATTTTTTATGTTAAACTACTTCCTACAGGCTATCTTCAGCTTAACTATATTTTAACTTTAACTTTTTAATAAAAAAAAAAAACTCAGTGCCATCGAGTCAAATTATTTTATTTGGTTTTCTCATGTTTTGTTTAGCACTTTTGCGTTTATGTGCGTGATTATGCTTGTCAGTAAATTTTTGTTATTATATCGTCCTTTGTAGACTATAATATCAAGGTTACTATTGTTGAGCAATGACCCCTCTTTTGCCCTCATCAGAAGAGTTTTATCATGTTAGGGTAATCTGTTCTCTGAAACTTGATAATAGCTTTTTTGTTAAGCTATCCGGTGTTTTGATTTTTTTTTAATGGAAATCTTTTAAAAGAAAATTTCAGTTTCCTGAACGGTTATAGAAATTTTAAAGTTTTCTATTCTTGAAGCACTTAAGGAAAGTTTATTTTCCTACAAGATTTTTTCCATTAAATTTGCCTTACTAGCATATTTGTTCATTATATGTTTAAATTATCTTTTACTTGTCTTTTTAATCTCTGTTGAATCTATTGCTATGCCTTCTTCATTCTTACTATTTTTTTCAAAAAGAGTTCTTTTTTGTTTTACTCTGCTTGTTGTTGTTAAGTACCATCTAGTTGGTTTCAATTAACAGCAGGCAATCCCATGTCCACCAGAAAAAAATGCTGCCTGATCTTGCCCTACTTTCATACTTGTTAGATCGAGACCTCTGTTGTAGCCACTATGTCAACCCATCTCATTGTAGGCCTTCACCTTTTTTCTGACTTTTTACCAAACATGGTATCTTTCTCAGGGGACTAGTCCATCCTGAAAACATGTCCAAAGTAGATGAGATGAAGTCTTGCCATCCTTGCTTCCAAGGACCATTCTGGCTCTGTTTTTTCCAGGGTAGATTTGTTTGTTCTTCTGGAAATCCGTAGTATATTCAGTACTCTTCATTAACATGTAATTCAAAACAAACAAGCAAACAAACAAACACCTACTTCTATTAAGTCAATTCTGACTCATAGCAACCCTATAGAACAAAGACATCCATTTTTGTTCTTCCTTATTCATTGTGAAGTATTTGCATGCATATGAGGTGACTGAAAACACCATGACTGGGGTCAGGCACCCCTTAATCTTCAAAGTGACAGTTTTGCTTTTTAACACTTTAATAGGAATCAGAATTGACTTGATAGCACTGGGTTTGGTTTCTTGGTTAACACTATAAAAAGGTCTTTTAGAGCAGGTATGCACAATACAATGCATCATTTGAGTTCTTGACTGCTGCTTCCATGGGTGTTGATTGTAAAGTGAAATCCTTTGACAATTTCAGTCATTTCTCTGTTTATCATGATGTTGCTTGTTGGTCCAGTTATGAGGATTTTCTTTATGCTGAAGTATAATCTGTACTGAAGATTATAGTCTTTGATCTTCATCAGTAAGTGCTTCAAGTCCTCTTCACTTTCAGCAGGCAAAGTTGTGTCATCTGCATACCATTGGTTATTAATGAATCTCCCTCCAATGCTGATGCCCTATTCTTCTTTGTATAGCCAACTTTCATGGATCATTTTCTCAAAATATAGACTGAATAAGTATGAACACTTTTCTTGACTTTAAAACACATGGCATCTCTTTGTTTTGTTTGAACTACTGCCTCGAGATATGTACAGCTTCTTCATGAGCATAATTGTTATGAAATTCTCATTCTTCACAATGATATCCACAATTTGTGATGATTCACATAGTTGATGCCTTTCCATAGCCAACAAAACACAGGTAAACATCTTTTCATATTTCAGCCAGAATGTGACATTGGCAATGATGCCTCTCATTCCATCTATTTTTCTGAATCTGCCTTGAATTTCTGGCAGTTACTTGGAGATATAATGGTAAAACCACTTTTGAATGATTTTCAGCAAAATTTTACTTGTGTGTGATACTAATGATGTTTTTTTGATAATTTAAGCATTCAGTTGGATTATTTTTCTTTGGAATAGGCATAAACATGGATCTTTCTCTGTAGGTTGACCAGGTGACTGTCTTCCAAACTTCCAGGCATAAATGACTGAGCACTTCCAGTGCTGCATCTTTTTGTTCAGCATCTCAGTTGGTATTCCATCAGTTGCTTCAGTGCAGCTTGGTCCTCTTCCTTCAATACCAAGGGTTTCTGATCATATGCTAACCTTTTGAAATGGCTTAATATTGGCCAGTTGTTTTTGTTATAGTGCATCTGTGCATTCTTTCCATCTTTCAATGCTTCTTGTGTTGTTTAATATTTTGTCATGAAAATTTATCCATCTTGTAGCTTCACATTTGATTTTTTTTCTACAGTGTTTCTGCTTCAGAAATGCAGAGTATAACTTCACTTTTGCTCTTCTAAATCCAGGTTTTTGCACGTGTCACTATAATAATTTACTTTGTCATCTTGAACCGCCCTTTGGAATCTTCTGCTGAACTGTTTTAGTTTATCATTTCTTCCCTTTGCTTTAGCTACTTGCTATTCCGGAGTAAGATTCTGATATCCATTTTGGTCATTTCTTTACTTGTTTTTTGATGACTTCTTGCTTCTTCACGTATGATTTCCTTGATGTCATTTCACAATTTATCTCATACTCAGTCATTAGCTTTCAACACATAAAATAAACTCTTGAGATGGTCTCTAAATTCAGTTGGGATATACTCAAGGTCATATTTTGGTTTTTGTGGATTTGTTCTAATTTTCTTCGGGTTCAAGTTTAACTCACATATGAGCAGTTAAAGGTCTGTTTCACAATTGGCCCGTGGTCTTATCTGACTGATAGTATTGAGCTCTTCAACAGTGTCTTTCCACAGACATAATTAATTTGATTCCTCTGTATTTGATCTGGTGTGGTCCAGGTGTACAGTCACCGTTTGCATTGTTGATAAAAGGCATTTGCAATGAAGAAGTCACTGGGCTTGCAGAATCTTATCATGTGATCCTGGCATCACTTCTATTACTAAGGCCATATTTTCCAACTACCAGCATTCCTTCTTTGTTCTCTACTTTCACATTTTAATCACTAGTAGTTATCACTCTGTTACGATGGCATGTTTGATCAATTACAGACTACAGATTTTGGTAAAAAATCTTCGTATTTTCAAAAATTTTCCATGGCTTTACTTTTCAATCACCTCCTACTCATGCTTCAACTTCAGTGAAGAAGTTGTTGCATGCACATGAGGCAACTGAAAATATCATGACTTGGGTCATGCAAACGTTAGTCTTCAAAGTGATATCTGTACTTTTTAATACTTCTAAAAGGTCTCTTGGGAGGTGGGGCCAAAATGGCAGAGCAGTGGATGCTTCCTGTGAACCGTCTAACAACAAAGACCCAAAAGAACAAATGAATCCAGCACATATGAGATACTAGGAGCCCTAAAAAGGAAAGCTGAGAAATTGGACTGACCACAGGCACATAAGATTCCACAGAACTGACCTGTCAGGAAATGAATGTAGCCATGGTAGTGGGTTAGACAGTGGAATTGGCTGGGCATTCCCCTCAGTGGTACAAATTGCTTGGAGGCTCCACTCTTGCCTTCAGAGCCAGTTGGAGACAGCACCAGATCATCAAAAGTTCAGTCTCTGCATGTAAATTACCATGAACAGATCTGAATCTTTCTGTCAAGATATATCTGTCTCCCTTTTCCCAAAACTGATCCCTCCCTTCTCTGCAATGCACTTGAAGCTAGAGTTTGAGACCATTAACTGAACCTGAAGTAGGGCTCCTTCATCTTACCCTGAGACATTCTGATTCTCCCTTCTCTGTATTGTGCCCAGCCTTGGAGTCTGATCTGAGACCATAAACTGAGTTGGAAGTGGGACCCCTTAAGCCTTACCTGGGCCATTCTCTGAGACTCAGAGAGGAAGCAATTTAATAGACTGCAGGAAGTGGGTAAAGAGCCAGGAAAAGGAAAAAAAAAAAAAAAAACGAAATTATACAGCACTCCTAAGCTGGAAAATCAGAACAGAAACTGTTTCTTCACCCAGATTCAGACATAAGGGGACACACCATCATCACAAACATGTAGGGGTGGCTATTAGCCCTCTGCCTTTCACAGTGGCTGCAGCTAGATTCCAGCTGCATTCCATATAGATTCCAGCTATATTCCTATACTAATCACTCTTGTCCATTTAGCACAGTAGGTGAGAGCATGTACAACTACCTGGGCACCTGAGATGAATCCATACAAGAAAGGTAAATGGTGTCTTGGGCTTTAAATAAATACCATTTAGTTATGGCTTGAACAAAACAGTCAATTTCCAATCACTGAATAAAATAGACTATAGATTCTTCATAAAGCTCCCAAAACAAAGAATCAAATTTTTCCAGAGGAAAAGAACTTCCTATAACTTTCAGAGGTAGAATACAAAGGATTAATATTTCGAACTCTTCAAGAAGTGAGGAATGAGATAAAGCAAAATGCAACAAATTATAATGACAAATTGAACAAGCTGCAGGAAAGCATAGGATGGCAAAAATGAGAAATTCAGAAAATTAATAACATTTCAGAATTAGACAACTCAATAGAAAGGCAAAGCAACAGAACTGAAGTAATGGAAGACCAAATTAGTGACATTGAAGATAAAGCACCAGACAGCAAGGTATTTGAGGAAAAATTAGATAAAAGAATTAAAGAAGGGACAGAGTCAGGATGGCAGACATCTCTTCAATTCCCTTTGAGAACTAAGGCCTAGTAAAACAATTAAATGGAGCAGAGTGAACATTTTGGGATCCCCAGGATCAGACAGAGGATTGGAAGATCAGACTGAGTGACAGGAAGGGGAAAACTGTTTTGTTGGGGGTGAGACAAAATGCAGAGTCCCATGTCTTCTAGTGCAATGACTGAGAGGCTTACAGGTACAGAGGCTGCCTTTGTCAACCAGGAGACTGGGACTGGGACTGCTGAGCCTGAGAGCCTGGGAGGGGCCAGCTGCCATGCTGAGCTGCAGCACCTAAGTAGACAGTATCTCTCACAGCACAGAGGATGTACTTGAGACGGTCACGTCTAGAAAACCCAGCAGTGGCTGACAGCCAAGTGTACCAGTGGCCTCCACCCTCTCTTCTCTGAGCTGTGCCATAGATTCTGCTGGTGCAGCATAGGAGAGGTGGTACAGGTAGGATATCATCTTAGCTGAGACCTAGAGTCAGCCATTCCTGAGGGCCTGGGTAGTGTTGGCTGCCACGCTGAGTAATAGTGCCTGACTGGACGGTGCCTCTCTCAACAGAAAAGCTGTTTCTAAGACAGTTACACCTAGAGAATGCAGCTGTGACTGTTGGCCAAGTGAGGCAGTATCCTTTCCTTCTCCCTTCCCTGAGCCATGCCATATAGTCTACTGATACAGCCCTGGAGAGACTCCACAAGTAGACTGCCATCTTTGTTACCCAGGGGATGGGGCCTGCCACCCTTAAGGCCTGGCTTGGACTAGGTGATGCTGAACAGCACCTCCCTCAGCAAAAAAAAACTAGTTTTTAGGAAAATTGCACCTACAGAACACAGTGGTGACTGGTGGCCAAGTGTGGCAATGCCCTTTCTTCCTCCATTCTCTGAGCTACACTGCAGTGTCTGCTGGTGTGACTCTGGAGAGTCAGCAGAAGTGGTCACAATCCTTGGCAGCTAGGAGGCAGGGCCTGCCATCCCTGAAAGCCAGGAATGGGCCGGCAGCCCAGCTGAGCAGCACTACCAAACTTGACAGCATCTCTCTCACTAAAGAAGCTTTTGTTAAGACAACTTAGCATAGAGAATGCAGCAGCAGCTGGTGACCAAGTACAGAAGCACCATTCCCCAGTCCCTTCTTAGAGCCACTCCATAGCTTCTGCTTGTGTGACAGCAGAGAAACTGAACAGCTTTCTGATGGCATGAAGACAACAATAAATATCTAACAATTTAAAGAAACAAACCACCATGGCTCCAGGAAAACTCCAAAATAAAGAATCAAAAAACTTTGCAAGTGAAAAAAGCCTTCCGGAAATTATTGGAGATAGAACACAGAAGAATTATACAGAGAGCCCTCCTAGATTTTAGGATGGAGATAAACAAAGTACAGCAGAACACAATGAAAAATTAAACAATCTATATGAACTGCTAGAACATCAACAATCTGAAATTCAACAAATTAATAATAAAATTACAGAGCTAGACAATTCAATTAAAAGTCAAAACAGCAGGATCCAGGAAATGGAATGCAGAATTAGTGAGGCTGAAGCTAAAGGAACTGATGCTTGTGTTTATGAGGAGAAATTAGATTAACAAATCAAGGAAAATGAAGAATCATTAAGAATTGTGTGAGGGAGTGGAGCCAAGATGACAGATTAGACAAATGTCTTCTCAATTCCCTCTGAAAATTAAGGCCTGGATTGATAATTGAACAGAGCACTATGGATACCCAGGGAGCACTAGGACATGGCATAGGGTTGTCAGATTAGAGTATGCACCACTAAAGCGAAATTTACTGTCTCTGGCATGAGACAGTGCATGCAGAGCCCCACTCCTGCTAACTCACTGCTTGGGAAGATTGCAGGTACTGATGCTGTTGTTGTTGTTGTTTGTTATCCAGGAGGTGGGGGATGGGCATGAGCCAGCAAACGTGCTGAATGGCATAGCTAAAATAAACAGTGTATAGCACAACAGAGAGATACTGCATGGGACAGCCACATTTTGAGAACCCAGATGCTGGCTGAGTGCAACACTGCCCATCTACCCTCTTTTCTGAGCTCTGCCATAGATTCTGCTATTTAGCACTGAAAAGGACACCTTGACTGGGACACCATCTTGGTTCACTGGGAGTCAGAGTCACCCAACTGAAGGCCTCAACGGGGGCTAGTTTCCAAGGTGAGAAGCTGTGACAGTCTAGACAGCTGTTATCTAGCAGAAAGGCTATATTTAACACAGTGATATCTTATGGGTAGAGCACAGCTAAGCATGGCAGCAAGGCCATAACTGTCCCAGCTTTGAACTATGTCATAGCATCTGGGGACAACTGAAGAGGTGCTTCCATTGTCAGCCAGAGGGCAAGGCCTGCTACACATGACACCCTGACTGATTTTGGCAGCTATTGGGTGGCTCCTAGCTTTTTAAAATAAGACTGCTTGAAGAAATAACTGCTGAGCACCCTAGCAGAATCTCTTCCAGCCTTTACTGACATACATAATAGGATCAGTCGATGGCTCACCAGTGACTCCATAAGTAGGGCATTGTCTTTGCCAGACAGGGGGAGGAGAATGCCACCCTACAGAGTCCACTGGAGCTAGTCACTAGAGTACACAGAGGCGGCTGGTGACCACCTGTTGAGGTAATACCAGAAACACTAAACAGCCTCTAAATGGTCTGAAAAAACATACCATTCCTAATCATTTAAAGAAACAGTTCACCATGGCTCTGGAAAACTTCCAAAATAAAAATCTTCCTAGATGACAAAGGCTTTCTGAAACTATCGAAGGTCAAGTACAAAAGAATAATATAGAAAACCCTCCTAGAGATTAAAAGAAGTGAAGCAGAGCAAAATGAAAAATTGAGCAAGCTATTCAAATGGATGCAACATAAATGATCCAAAATCCAGCAGATCAGTAAACAAATGACAGAATTAGATAATTCAATCCAAAGTCAAAAGAGCAGAACTCAGGAGATGAAAGCCAGACTTGGTGACCTTGAGGATAGAGCAACTGAAACCAGCATTTATGGGGAAAAATCAGAGAAAAGAAATAAAATGAAGAAGCACTGGACTCTATTAGGAGGAATAATCTACAACTGGAGTTCGTGAACAAGGAGAGACAGCTGAAAACACAGAGTATTGTTGTTGAGTTGCTGACAGAAAACTTCCCTGAAATTATGAAAGAAGCCAAGCCAAGTGCTGTCGAGTCGGATCCGACCAAGATGTGTATTAAGTGCCACAAATACTAGACCCCAAAGAAAGACACCAAGACATATTATAATCAAGCTTAATAAAATAAAACATATAGAGAAACTCTTAAAGGCAGTGATGCCCAAAGCAAAGCTAACACTCAGAGGAAAACTCTGTGGGCTTTCACTGGATTTCTAGGCAGAAAGAATGTTGATTAAACAGGCAGTGTGATGACACAGTCAAAGCCTTGAAGGGGAAAATCTTCCAACCAAGAATTATATATCCTGCAAAGCTGTCACTCTAATATGGAGATAAAATTAAGATATTCAAAGATAAACAAAAGCTTGGATTACATAGTTGATTAGTTGATAAAAATTTGGTTGGGTGAAAGCAATAACAGTACACAGTAGAAAGAAGGTCAAGTTAACTGGACTTCAACATAAGCTGAAAACTCTTGTGATCCTAGCCCAATATTGCAAGGATGGACTAGCAGGGTGGGGGTCTGGGACCATGTGCTTGGGGAGCATCAAGACCAATTGGCGTAACTAGCCTATTGCTAAGAGAGTCTTCTGAACTTCATATTGGTGAGTGGGGCCTGACGTCTTAAAAACTAGCAAGCTGCCGTCTGAGGTATACCGAATGGTCCCAATTCAGCCATAACAGATGATCACCAAGAACAACAAAGACACGGGGGAAAAAGAGCCTAGGATACAGAAGGACCCATGTGAATGGATGACTGTATCAACATGTGACCAGAAGAACTGGATGGTGTCCCACAACTACCAAGGACAGCTGTGATGATGCACACAAGGTCAAGTCCCAGTGGCAACCCAAGATAAAGAGGGGTGCACCTCAAGAATTGAACTGAAAGACTGCAACTGATGGTCCAAAGGCCTGGGAGTTCCCTGGAAGCATGGCCCCTAGATCTGCTGCTGCCCCTGACCAGAGAACATTATTGAGGTCAGCTCTTTGGATAGGAATGTACTGAACTTGGGGACATAATGTGACCATACGGTGTGTGTACTTTGTGATTGTATACATCTGTAGGATGCTGTCCTACTGGCCTCTTTCTGGAAGGAAGAAGAGAGGGTGTATAGGAGGGGTGCAGGAGATTTTTAAGCAGATATGACATATGTAGAATGAAAAGGAGGAGTGTGCTGTCACTGGGCAAGGAGAGCAGATGGACTTACAGATAGAAGGGAATGCAAATTTAATTTGGACTGTATACTTTCAGTTAATCACAATTAAAAAAATAAAAAACAAAAGAATTATGTGGGACTCTATCAAGAGGAACAATTTATGTGTAATTGGAATTCAAGAACAGGGAGAGATAGCAGAAAATACAGAGAGAATTGCTGAAGAGTTGCTGACAGAAAACTTCCCTGACATCATGAAAGAAAAGAAGATAGTTATTCAAGATTCTCATCGAACTCCAGAATAGATAGACTTCAAAAGAAAGACACCAAGATATATTATAATTAAGCCAGGAAGAAACTCTTAAAGGGAGTTAGGCTTAAAGAAAAACTAATGTACAAAGGGAATGCTGAATGTCCTCTGAATTTCTAGCTGAAACTTTGTTCACAAGAAGGCAGCAGGATGACACATACAAATCCTTGCAGGAAAAAAAACTTCTAACCAAGGATAACATATCCTGTGGAAGTGTCTTTCAAATACAGTGGTGAAATTAGGACATTCTCAGATAAACAGAAACTTACAGACTGCAGAAACAAAGCAAAGTTACAAGAAATACTGAAGGAAGTTCTTAAGAAAATCAAGGATGCAATGCAGGACAGAACATTCAGTGTCCTAATTGGATAGGGAAATCACAAAGCTCAATCAAAGCTTAAATATTAAAATTACAGAAATAGAGAGCTTAAAATATAAACTATGACATTACACTGTAAATAGGGATATATTACAGTCCTCATAGCCCTTTCAGATGAAGAGGAAATTTAGGAGATATAAAGACATTAAAGACTGGTTTAAACCTAGAACACTAGGGTGGAACAAAGGAGTAGCTACAAAGCAAGCTAACAATACTACATATCAAAATAAGAAACATGATTCAGAAGTCTCAACAGACACACAACCAACATTTAAAAGGATGAAAAGAAAATCAGAATAGAATATTAAGTGGCAAAAAGATAATGTGAACAACACAAAAATAAAAACACTAAATTGACAGCACTAAATACATATCTATCAATAATAACACCAAATGAAAATGGACTGAATGCTCCAATAAAGAGACAGGAGGGGGATCCAAGATGGCAGAGTAACAACATGTTCCTGCTAAACCCTCAAACAACCGAGAATCCCAAAATTAATAAAATTGACCAAATACAGCAATACAGAAAGCCTGAATTGTTCATAGAGAACCCTAGGTACAAAGGGAGGAAAATGAAGATCTTAGGAGCCCTGAAGTACTATGGATGAAACAACACTGCATGGGTGAAGATTCTCTGTGAACTGAAGTTGACCCTGGTGGAGAAAAAAAAACACTTCCAGCACATCTTAGTAACTGGGAGCAGTCAAGAAACAATACAAGCATTGGAGCAACCTTAAATTTGACCAAGGAGGGCTGACACAGCCTAAGCATCACAGCCCACAGCTCAGACCTGAAGACGTCTACACCGGTTAGAATGCCCTGGGACAAGGCTGGCCAACAGTCTGTGCTCCTTAGGGCCCACCGGCCAGGGATAACTCAGAGGGCAAGGGGTTTGGAGACCTTGGCCCAAGGAGCAGGGAAACAGACCATTTAGCACGGGCTTGGGAAGCCTAGGTTCTCATAACCCAGGAGAAGGTAGAACTTGGCGGGGGAGGCATGGAAGTACACTCTGCATAGCAGATCTTAGTTCTGTGTGGGACTGGGAGGTCTGGGTGTAGGTGACCTATGGCAACAGAGAAGGTAATTGCAGGGCCTAGAGGGGCAGAGTGAATGGCCCAGAAGCTGGGCAGACCTTGGAATCAGCCTTGGAGCTGCTCAAGACAGGAAGAAGTGGGCTCCTGCAACCAGGTGGGTAATTAAATGAGCCCACTCATGGCTGGACAGGGATTGGAGTGGTGGGGGCCAGGGAGTCTTGGGATCAGGTGACAGGGGGAAGGGAGTGAGCACCAGTGGCTGGGCAGCCATTAGAGCCAAGAGTGCCAGGGAGGCCTGGGCTCAGGTGACTTGGGGGGACAGAGTGACTGATCCCACAGCAGGGCAGGCCAGAGAGCTGTTTGGGTCAGGGAGCCCTGTGCTCAGGTGTCTAAGTGCAATGGAATAGGCAACCATGGGACGCAGAGAACAGTGAACAAGCTTGAGTTTGAGCCAGCCTTGGAGCAGAACAGTCAAGGGTGACCTGGATCCAGGCGACTCGGGAGGACACAGTGGGTGATTGAAGACCCTAGTGAACATGCCTGCAACCTGGCAGGCCTTACAGACAAGTTGGATTAACAGGACAAGGTCCTGGTGACCCCAGGCTGTGGCACAGGCCAGTGCAGGCCAGTAAGGCATTGTGACAGATGATCTAGGTTTGCAGCGTGTGTATATGCACAGCTCCAGGAAGCCACAGGAGAGAGTCTGAACCAGATTAATATAGGATCAGCTGAATAAAAGTGCATCAGGTTAGACTGAGGAGCGACTGGCCATATGGCTGGTAGTCCACAGCATGGGTCAGTGACATTGCAGAGCAGAAGGTTAGCAGAAGGCACAGGAAAACTCCAGTTTAGGCCCAAAAGAGAGACTCCAGACAGCTCAATTGAATTATCAAGTCCCCAAAATTAAATCAACTCAATATTTTTGAGTATCCATAGATACAACTTAAACCATGACAACCAAACAAAAATAGATACAACTTTCTGATGGCTTGGAGATAATAAATTTCTAAAAATCCAAAAAAGCAAACTACCGTGGCTACACAAAACAAAGATGCAATGGATTTCCCAGATGAAGACTTTCTGAAATAATCAGAGATAGAATATAAAAGACTGATGTACAGAACAGTGTCAGACATCAGGAAAGAGATCAAGCAAAATGCAGCAGAACACACTGAACAATTAAATAAGCTGCAAAAAATGCTTGAGCATCAATGATTTGAAATTTGACAGATTAACAACAAAATTACCAAGCTTGACAACTCAATAGAAAGTCAAATGAGCAGAACTGAGAAAATGGAATACAGAATTAGTGAGACTGAAGACAAAGTAAATGACACCAGCATACTTCAGGAAAAATCAGGTAAAAGACTCAACAAAAGTGAAGAATAACTGTGTTATGTGGTATTCTATCAGGAGGAACAACAAATGAATGATTGGAGTGCCAGAGCAAGGAGAGATATCTGAAAATACAGAAAGAATTGTGGAAGACCTGCTGACAGAAAATTTCCCTGATGTTATGAAGAAGGAGGAGATATCCTCCAGGACACCCTTCAAACTCCTTTCAGGATAGATCCCTAGAGAGACAAAGGCAAGGAGATACTACTGAAGATAAGGCAGCTAGAGTTAAAGACTTAAACAAAGAAAATAAACTACCAAGGAAAATTATTAAGACTCAGTTCAGATTACACAACTGAAGCAGTGCTGGCAAGAATACAATGGCACAACATATATGAAGCCCTGAAGGAGAAAAACTACCAACCAAGAATAATATAGCCTGCAAAACTGTCTCTCATATATGAAAGTATAGTTAGGACTTTCACAGATAAACAGAAATTTAGAGAATTTGCAAAAACCAACCCAAAACTTCAAGAAACATTGAAATAAATCTTTTGGTTAGAAAGCCAACAATGATCAAAATATACTCAAACACTCAACATTTGACAAAACACCCAGAGTCCATTAGGGTAGGAAATCCACAAAAGATATCCAAAGCCAAATCATGAAAAAGAGAAATTTAGAGATCCCAGGATTTAATTCATGACACCGTATGAAAAAGAGAGTCTAATTAATGTACCCACAAATCTTTCAGATGGGGGGAATGCCTAAGAAATACAAAGTCACTATAGACTGGACTAGTTTTTAGATTAATAAAAGGGTATATGTGACTAACAGCAACAGAAACCTATAAATATATACATCAGAACATTAAACAAAAAACAAGCAAAACACAAAGTCTCAACAATTGCAAAAAAAAAAAACAATGAAAGATATGCAAAGAAAACTCATAAAGAAAAAAGGCTCAGAACAGAAAATTAAATGGAACTGAGAAACAGCTCACAACACACTAGAAAGGTCAGCAAAATGACAGCACTAAGTTCATATATATCAATAATCACACTGAATGTAAACAGCCTAAATGTACCAATAAGGAGACAGAGAGTAGCAGATTGGATAAAGAAACAAGATCCATCCATATGTTGCTTACAGGAAACACACCTTACACTCAAAGACACAAATAAACTACAACTCAAAGGATGGAAAACAATATACCAGGTTAATAACTTCCCAGAAAGAGCAGGAGTGGCAATACTAATCTCTGACAAAATAGGCTTTAACATTAAATCCACTTTACCAGATAAGGAGGAACACTACATATTGGTGAAGAGCTCAATACAGCAGGAAGACATGGCTATATTAAATATCTACACATCCAATTACAAAGCTTTCAAATACGTAAACATAAGGCATAAACATAAACACTGCTTGCACTGAAGAAAGAAACGGATAACTCCACAATAAGTAGGAGATTTCAACACACCACTCTATAGCTCTATACTAAAATATAGAAAATTTTGGAAAAAGCTCAGTAAAGACACAGAGTATCTAAATACCACAATGAACCAACTCAACCTCACAGATATATTCAGAACACTCCACACAACAGCAGCCAAATATACTTTCTTTTCCAATACTCATGGAAAATTCTCCAGAATTAACACCACTATTGCTGAAGGTACTCCAGAGCATAAAAAATAATGGAATATTCACAAACTCTATAAAGTTAGTATAACCCTGATACCCAAACCCGGTAAAGACAGAACTAAAAAGGAAAATAACAGTATCAGTGTTTTGTGCCATGATAAGAAATAATGATGGCTCATAGAAATATTCGGCAATGTGGGACCATCTGGAGGGCATTATGCTGAGGAAAATTAGCCAGATGCAAAAGGTCAAACATTGTATGAGACCGTTAATATAAGGATGCAATGAATCATTTTAGTACATAAGAAATTGATTGATAGTTACAAGGGTGGGGAGGGAGGAAGAGGGATTTCTACATATTAGATAGATGGTAGGACTAGGGTTGGGTATATGGTGTGATAGCACATTATAGAAAGGAAGTACCCACTACTGATCAATGCTAACACTAAACTGTTCCCCATATGTGGGCCACTTTGGTGGAAGGACCAAGTAAGAGGGGCTAGGGTCAGAAGACCACACTTTCAAGAGACATCTAGACTAACCGGCATACCCAAGTTCCTTTCTTTTTCTTTTCTCTTTTTCTCTTAAGAAAAGGTTCTGCATATCACTTGGGTGAGTGGCCTATTGGGTCTTAAAAGCTAACAAGCTGCCATCTAAGAAACAATTGGTCCCAACACACCTAGGCCAGTGGTAAACAACAGACATCAACAACAGGAAGATAATGTAAACCCACAAGGTAGAAGGAGCCATACATGTCAGAATCTGCCTCAACCTGAAGAACTAAATGGAGCCAGGCCACGAACAATGACTGTCCAAAGGGCCCATACAAAAATGTCATACACAGCACTTGGGTGAGTGGCATCTGGGGTCTCAAAACTAACAAGCTGCCATCTAAGAAACACCAATTAGTCCCAATCCACCTGGACCAGAGCTAAAAGGAGGACATCAGGGTCAGGAGGAAAATATAAGCCTAGCTATAGAAGGTGCCATATAATCTGGAGACTAATTTAACATGGGACCAGAAGAATCAGATGGTGCCCAGCCACCACCAATGACTGCCAGGAAGCGGTGCACAATATAGAGCCCTCGACGTGGCAGGAGAAACTTAAACGTGTAGACCTAGAACTCTACCAAATCACCACAACTCATGGTCCTTTGGTCTGGAGGGACCCCTAGGAGCATGGCCCCTGGAATCTCTAACCCCAAACTGCATCCAGAAATGATGTCAGCTCCCTACAAAGATTGAACTGGATATGTAAGATGTGCTGTGAGTGTGGCACCGAACAAACTTTTGGGCTTAAATAAATACATGGGGGCTATTTGAGAAGCTAATCACTGGAGGAAGGAAGATACCATGAGAGAGGACAGGTCTTGACCAAGTGCCTATGAGAATTTCTGGATTATAAGCGGTATGTGCTGTCATGGGAGGGTGCGGCACTACAGAGGGGAGAGCCGGTAGAGTAAAATAGTGGTGTGAGTTCCAAGTGTTATGTGGCAGATTGAATTGGATTGATTACTTGTACTTAAATCACAATACAATATGTTAAAAAGCAAATGAAAAGAGACAGAGACTAGCAGGCTGCATCAAAAAAACAAGATCTGTCTGTATACTGCTTAAAGAAACACATCTTACCTTCAAAGATATGAAGAAAGTGAAAAGCAAATAATGAAAAATATACACCAAGCTAACTAAATGCAAAGAAGAACAGGAACGACAATACTAATCTCAGATAAAATAGATTTTAAAGTAAAATCCACCACTGTTGACAAGGATAGTCACTATTTGTTGCTTAAAGTTTCATTACATAAGCAGGATATAGCAATATTAAATATTTATGCACCCAATACCAGAGCATCTAAATACATCAAACAAATGGTGACAACACTGACAAATGAGGTAGATCATTCCACAGTAATAGTAGGAGACTTCAACATTCCAATATCAGTAGCGGACAGATCATCCCCCCTCCAAAGGCTAACTGAAGACACAGAAGATCTTTCTGCAACAATCAACCAACTTAACCTCATAGACATGTATAAACTTACTACACAACAACAGAAATGTATACCTTCTTTTCAAGTGCCCGTGGAAAATTCTCCATAATAGACCACATATTAGGACATAAAACAAGTCTCAGCAAAATCCAAACCACTGAATTATTGCAAAGTGTCTTCTCAGACTGTAAAGCCATAAAAAATGAAATCAATAGCAGAAGACAGATGGGTAGAAATTCAAACTCATGGAAACTGAACAATGCCTGGCTCAAAAATTTGTGGATTATAGAAGAAATGAAGGATGTAGTAAAGACAGTTGTGGAATCAAATGAGAATGAAAACATATTCTACCAGAACCTATGGAATATGGCAAAAGCAGTGCTCAGAGGTTGGTTTCTGTCTGTTAATGCCCACATCCAGAATTAAAAATGTTCCCAGATTGGCGAATTAACCCTACAACATGAACAAGTAGAAAGAGAACAACAAAAAAAAAACCCCTTCAGGCACCAGAAGAAAATAGATAACAAAGATTAGAGCAGAACTAAATGAATTCGTGAACAGAAAAAAAACATAGAAAGAATTAACATAACCAAAGCTGTTTTTTTAAAAAAAGGTCAACAAAACTGACAAACCGTTTGCTCAACTTACAAAAGAAAAACAGGATAGTAAAGACATAATCCAAGTAAGTAATGAGATGGGAGATGTCACAGCAGACTAAACTGAAATTGAAAGTATCATAACAGAATACTAGGAAAAATTCTCCTCTAACAGATTTGAAAACTAGAGGAAAAATTTCTAGATATATATCACCTTCCAAAATTATCACAAGGAAAAGTAGAATAACTCAACAAATCCATTAAGAAAGAACAGGTTGGAAAAGGTAACCAAAAAAAAAGAAAAGTCTTGGCCCAGCTGGCTTCACCAGAGAATTCTACCAAACTTTCAGAAAGGAGTTAATTCCAATACTACTGAAGATATTCCACAGCATAGGAAAGGACTGAACATTCTCAAATTCGTTCTATGAAGCCAGCCTAACCCTGCTACCAAAGCTGGGTAAAGACCCTACGAAAAAATAAAATTATAGACAAATACCACTCATGAACCTAGATGCAAAAATCTTCATCAAAATACTAGCCAATGGATTTCAACAACATATCAAGAAAATAATTTATCATGACTAAGTAAGACTCATATCAGGGATGCAGGGTTCATTCAGCATCAGGAAAACAATTAATGTGATCAACCATTTAAATAGCACAAAGGATAAGAATTACCCGATTTTGTCAATTTATGCCGAAAATGCATTTGACAAAGTCCAACACCCATTCATGTGAAAAACTCTCAGCAAAACAGGAACAGAAGGGAAATTCCTCCGTGCAATAGGAGGCATCTATACAAAACCAACTGCCAACATTATGAATGGAGAGAGACTGAAAGAATTCCCCCTTAGAACAGGAGGTGGACAAGGATGCCCACTGTCACCACTTTTACTCAACATTATGCTAGAGGTTCTGACCAGAGCAATCAGACAAGACAAGGAAATAAAGGGCATCCACAATGGTAAGAAAGAGTAAAAGTATATCTATTCATAGATGTTATGATTTTATACACAGAAAACCCTGAAGAATCCATAAATAAACTACTGGAACTAGTAGAAAGGTTTAGCAAAGTATCAGGATTTAAGATAAACACAAAAAATTCAGTAGGATTCCTTTATACCAAAAAAGAGATTATCAAATGGGAAATCTCCAAATTGATACCATTTATGATACCCCTATAAAGTAAAATACCTAGGAATAAATCTAATCAGAGAAATAAGAGACCTATACAGAGAAAATTACAAGACTACTGCAAGAAACCAAGAGACTGAGGCAGAGTCAAGATGGCAGACTAGACACAATTCCTTCTGAAAACTAAGGCCAGGATTGATAATTAAGTGGAGCTTTCTGAACACCCAGTGAGCCCTAGGACATGGCATAGCGTTGTCAGTTTGGGCCACATGCCACTGAATGGGAAACTGCTTGAGCTGGCTAACTCCCTCTCTTGTTGAATCAGCCAGCTACTTCAGACTGAAGGTAACTGGCGTTTTTTATTATTTTTTCTTCTTATTGGCTGGCAGATGGAGGATGGGCTCAACCAGCAGCTACACAAAGCTTCAAGGCTAAAGATATCAGCAGGTGTAATAGCCACATTTTGAAAGCCTGGCTCTGGATTCAGAGCACCACAACACCTCCACCCTCTCTTTTGGGACCTCCACCATAGATTCATAGGTCGAGTACAAAAGAATTATATACAGAGCCCTCCTAGACATACAAAATGAAGCAGAGCAAAATGAAAAATTAAGCAAGCTGTTCCAACTGATGGAACATCAGCATTCTGAAATCTGACAGATCAATAAAAAACTTACAGAATTAGACAAATCAAGTGAAAGCCAAAAGAGCAGAATTGAAGAATTATAAACTAGACTTACAGACCTTGAAGATAGAGCTACTGACACCAGCATTTATGAGGAGAAATCAGAGGGAAAAAAACAAACAAGAAAAATGAAGAAGCATTCAGAAACATGTGGGACTAAATCAAGCGGAAATATCTATGACTAACTGGAGTTCCTGAACAGGGAAGGATACCTGAAAACCCAGAGTACTGTTGCTGAGTTGCTGACAGAAAACTTCCTGAAATTTTGAAAGAAGACAGTATAGATATCCAATATGTGTATCAAATGCCACATAATATAGATGCCAAAAGAAAGACACCAAGACATGTTACAAGCAAGCTTAACAAAATGAAACACAAGCAGAAACTCAAAGGCAGTGAACCTCAAAGCAAAACTAACATTCAGAGGGAAGTCCTGCAGGCTTTCATCTTACTTCTTAGCAGAAACGATGATGGCATGGAGGCAATGGGATAACACATTCAAAGTCTTGAAGGAGAAAAACTTCCAAACAAGCAACGGAGGAACAACTCAGGCACCACAAGAAAGCAGATAATAAAGACCAGAGCAGAACTAAATGAATTAGAGAGTAGAAGAACAACTGAAAAAATTGATAAAACCAAAAATTGTTTTTTTGAAAAGATCAATGAAATTGACAAACCATTGGTCAAGCTTACTAAAGAAAAATAGAAAAGGAAACAAATAACTGGAATAAGAAATGAGATGGGAGATGTCACAACAGATCCTAACAGAAATCTTTCAAATATGAAGATGAAACTAAGACATTTGCAGATAAACAGAAACTTTGAGACATTGTAAACATTAAACCAAAGCTACAGAAATACTGAAAGAAGCTCTTTGCTTGGGAAAACAAAACCACTAAGTGTTTATTTAAGGAAGCAATATAAGACATAATATCCAGAAACCTCCACAGTTAAGGGAGGTACAAAACTCAATCAAAGCCATAACATTAAAGAAGGAATCCAGTGATCATATCGTGAAAACTAAGATACTATCATATAAAAAGGGGGATATGCTACCGTAGTTATAGTCCTTCCAGATGGAGAGGAAGTTAATGAGATATGTAGAAATTAACATTTATTTTAAACTTAGATTATTAAGACAGATGATGGGGTAGCCACAAAACACAATAAAGATGCTGTATACCAGAACAAGAAAGGTAATACAGGAGACTCAACAAACACAAAACCAAGATTGAAAAGGATAAAAAATCAACCCATAAAGAATGACCTGGAACAGAATATTAAAAGCAACATAAAGAACATCAACAGCACAAAATCAAATGCATCGAAATACAGCACTAAACACATATCTATCAATAATTACACTGAATGTAAAAGGACTGAACACTTCAGTAAAGAGACAGTGAGTGATATCTTAGATCAAAAGACACAACCCATATATATGTTGCTTACAAGAAACTCACCTTAGACTTAAAGATATGAACAAACTGAAAATTAAAGGATGGAGTAACATATACCAAGCTAACAATGCACAATGAAGAGCAGATGTGGCAATACTAACCTCAGATAAAATAGATTTTAATGTAAAATCCACTATTGTGGACAAGGATGATAACTATTTACTACTGAAAGGTTCGGTACACAAGCAACACTTAACAATGTTAAATATTTATGCACTGAATACTAGAGCATCCAAATACAGCGAAGAAACAGTGACTACATTGACAAATGAGATAGATCACTCCACAATAACAGTGGGAGACGTCAACATTCTACTCTCATTATGGGACAGATCTTCTAGAAAAAAGCTCAGTAAAGACACAGATCTTCTTGTGACAATTAACTAACTAGACCTCATTGATGTATATAGAACCTTTTATACATCAACAAATAACTACACCTTCTTCTCCAGTGTACATGGAACATTTTCCAGAACATACTATGTATTAAGACATAACGCAAATCTCAAAAAAATCCAAACCATTGAATTATTGCAAGGCATCTTCTCAGACCATAAAGCTATAAAACTCAAAATCAATAGCAGAAAAAACATACATAAAAATTGGAATACACAGAAACTGAACAACACTTTGCTCAAAAAGCCATGGGTTATAGAAAAAAAATCAAGGATGAAATAAAGAAATTTATGGACTCAAATGAAAATGAAAAAACTTCCTACCAGAACCCATGGGATACAGCCAAAGCAGTTCTCAGAGGTCACTTTATCTCTATAAATGCCCACATCTGGAAGGAAGGAAGGATCCAAACCAAGAAAAAACCCTACAGTTTGAACAAGTAGAAAGAGAGCAATGGAGGAACAACTCAGGCACCAGAAGAAAGCAGGTAATAAATACTAGAGCAGAACTAAATAAATTAGAGAGTAGGAGAACTGAAAAAATTAATAAAACCAAAAACTGGTTTTTTGAAAAGATAGTGAAATTGACAAACCATTGGCCAAGCTTACTAAGAAAAATAGGAAAGGAAACAAATAACTGGAATAAGAAATGAGATGGGAGATGTCACAACAGATCCAAACAGAAATCAAAAGTATCATAACAGAATACTAAGAAGGACTGTAACAGATTTGAAAACCTAGAGGAAATGGACAGATTCCTAGATTCCTATCACCTACCAAAATTATCACAAGGTGAAGGAGAACAACTTACTAAACCGGTCACAAAGGAAGAGATTGAAAAAATCATCAAAAAGCTACCAACCCCTAAAGCCCCTGGCCCAGTTGGCTTCACCACAGAATTATACCAAGCTTTTAGAGAAGTGTTAACACCAGTGCTACTGAACTATTTCACAGCATAGATAGAGATGGAATACTCCCAAATTCATTCTATGAAGCCAGCATGACCCTGATACCAAAGCCAGGGAAAGATGCTACAAAAAAGGAAAATTACAGACCAATATCACTCATGAACCTAGATGCAAAAATCTTCAACAAAATCTTGGCCAATAGAATTCAACAACATATCAGAAAAATAATTCATCACAACCAAAGTAGATTCATATCAGGGATGCAAGCCTGGTTCAATATCAGAAAAACAATATTGTGGTCAACCACATAAATAACACAAAAGATGAGAATCACCTGATTTTATCAATTGATGCAGAAAAGGCATTTGACCATATCCCACATCCATTAATGCTAAAAACTCAGTAAAATAGAAATAGAAGGCAAATTCCTCAATGCAGTAAGGGGCATCTATGCAAAGCCCATGGCCTATGTCATCCTGAATGGAGAGAGATTGAAAGAATTCCCCTTGAGAACAGGAACTAGACAAGGATGCCCACTCTTACCACTTCCATGCAACATTGTACTAGAAGTTCTGGTCACAGCAATTAGACAAGACAAAGAAATAAAGGACATCTGCATGAGCAAAGAAGTAAAAATCTCCTTATTTTTAGATGATATGATTGTATATACAGAGAATCCTAAAGAACCAATAAGTAAATTACTAGAACTAATAGAAGAGTTCAGCAAACTATCAGGATACAAGACAAACACAAGTAAATCAGTCGGATTCCTTTACACCAACAAAGAGATCATCAAAGAAGAAATCGTCAAATCAATTACCATTTACTATAGCCCCCAAGAAGATAAAATACCTGGGAATAAATCTAACTAGGGAAATTAGAGATCCATGTAGAGAGAACTACAAGACCTTACTACAAGAAACAAAGAGAATTACATAAGTGGAGAAACCTATCCTGCTCATGGATAGGAAGACTTAACATTGTGAAAATGTCTATTTTACCCAAAGTGATCTACATATACAGTACAATCTGAATACAAATTCTAGTAACCTTTTTTTTTTCGTTATCATTGAATGAAAATGTATATTCCTATATAAATTTGCATGCTCGTCCATACGTAGCTTCCACTGCTCTGCCTGCGTGGTGGCAGCATACTTGTCCTCTCTACTCCATACATGTCCTATCCTCCCAACAGTTTCCTATCTCCTCCTCTCCACCCACTCCCCTTCCTCAAGTATGAGATCAGCAGGATGACATCCTATAGATGCATAGAACCATAAAGTGCCCACAAAATATGATCACTTTGCGCGAGTGACATATTTTAATGAGATGGAGAAAAAATCTCCAACTTTGTTCGGAAACGGAAGAAAGCCCTGATAAGCAAAGCACTACTGACGAAGAAGAACACACTAGGAGGCCTCTCACTACCTGACTTTGGAACTATTACACTGCCACAGTAGTCAAAACAGCCTGGTACTGGTACAAAAAGAGACATATAGACCAGTGGAACAGAATTGAGATGCCAGAGATGCCACCATCCTCCTATGAACAGTTAATATTTGACAAAGGCCCTAAGATTGTGAACTGGGGAAAAAACAGTGTCTAACAAATGGTGCTGGCAAAACTGGATATCCATCTGCAAAAATTGAAACAAGACCCGTATCTCACATCTTACAGGAAAGCCGGCTCAAACTGGATAAAAGACCTAAATATCAAACCTAAAATGATAAAGATGATGCAAGAAAAAATAGAATCAATAATGGAAGTTTTAACACACAACTTAGACTTCAAAATCTGACAAAGCATGATCAACAGAAGAGAATATAGATAAATGGCAACTACTAAAATCAAATGCTTTTGCTCACCCAAAGATCTTATCAACAGAAGTAAAAGACCACCTACAAGAATGGGAAACAATATCTGGAGAAACTATATGTCACATCGATGTCTGCTCTTCATAATCTACAGCCAGCCAAGCCAAGTGCCGTCAAGTCAGAAGGTACTGCAAAATATCAACTAGAAAAGGATAAATAACTCAATTAAGTGTTGGGCAAAGGAGATGGACAGACACTTCTGCAAAGAGGATATCCAGTCAGCCAAAAGACACATGCAGAAATGCTCACGATCATTAGCTATTAAAGAAATCCAAATCAAAACTATGATGAGATACCATCTCACCCAACAACGTTGGCCATGATCCAAAAAACACAAAACAACAAATGCTGGAGAGGCTGAGGAGAAATTGGAACTCTCCTACACTGATGGTGGGATTGAAAAATGTTACAACCTCTTTGGAAAGCAATCTGTGCTTCCTTAAAAATCTGGAAATAGATATATTATGTGAGCCAGTAATCCCACTGCTTGGAATATATACTACAGAAGCAAGGGCAGTCACATGAACAGATACATAAACATCAATGTTTATTGTAGTACAGTCCATGACAGCAAAAAGATGGAATCAACCTAGATGCCCAACAACAGATGAATGGTTAAACCAAGTATGGTATATATACTCAATGGAACACTATGCAATGATAAAGAATAAGGATGATTTTAGGAAGCACCTGACAACCTCATTTCAATTGGAAGACATTATTTGGGTGAAATAATTCAGTGGCATGGCAACAAATATTGTATAAGAGCCCTATTATAAAGACTTAAAAAGAGACTCATGTACAGAAGAAAAGACTCTTTGATGGCTGCAAGGGAGGGGAGGGAGGGAGGGAGGGAGACGATAGGTTGTTGATTAGATAGTTGACAGAAAGATGGGTGAAATCAGTGACAGTACACATTAAAAAGTCACTTTAACTGGACTTCAGCATAACCTGATAAGTCTTCCAATGTTAACCCAATGTTGCAAGGATAGAGTAGCAGGGGCAGAGGTACAGGGACCATGCTCTCAAGGGTGACGGAGGCCAATTGGCATAACTAGACTATTGCTAAGAGAGTCTTTTCCACCCCATATTGGTGAGTGGTCTCTATGGTCTTAAAAACTATCAAGCTGACATCTGAGGCATACCAAATGGTCCCAACTCAGCTGGAACAGATGATCACCAAGGATAACAACGACACAAGGGTAAAAGAAACCAGAAGACAGAAAGACTCAGGTGAATGGGTAACTATATCAACATGTAACCAGAAGAACCAGTTGGTGTCCGGCCACTACCAATGACAGCTGTGATAAGGCTCACCGTGTGGAGTCCCAGTGGCAACATGAGAAAAAGAAGGTGTGCACCCTAAGAACCCCACTTGGGAGTTCCCCTGGGAGCATGGACCCTAAGCCTGATGCTGCCCCTGATCATAAGTCATTACTGAGTTCAACTCTTTGGACAGGAATGGATTAGATTCGGGGACACAGAGTGATCATACAGTGTGTGTACTTTATGGTTCTATGCAGCTATAGGATGTCTTTCCACTGACCTCTTACTCTGGGAGAGTGGAGAGGTTGGAGAGGTGGGGACAGGAGATTGTTAAGAGGGTATGACATGTATAGAACAGAAGGAGTGTGCTGTCACCAGGCAAGGAGAGCAGAAGAAGCTGCAAAGAGGCAGGCATGCAAACTTAAATTGGATTGTAAACTTTCACTCAATCACAATTAAAAAAAAAAGAAACCAAGAGACTTACATATGTGGAGAAACCTACATTGCTCATGGATAGGAAGACTTAACATTGTGAAAATGTCTATTCTACCCAAAGCAGTCTACATGTACAATGCAATCCCAATATAAATTCCAGTGTCATTTTTCAATGAGATAGAGAAACAAATCACCAACTTCGTTTGGAAAGGGGAGCAATCTTGGGTAAATAAAGCACTACTGAAGAGGAAGAACACAGCGGGAGTCCTCACCCTACTGAATGATTACACTTTCGTAGTAGTCAAAACAGCCTGGTACTGATACAAAAACTGATATATAGACCAATGGAACAGAATAGTGAATCCAGAAATATCACCATCTTCCTATGAGCAGTTGATATTCAACAAAGGCCCAAAGGTTGTCATCTGGGGTAAAAACAGTCTCCTTAAGAAATGGTGTTGGCAAAATTGGATATCCATCTGCAAACAACTGAAACAAGACCCATATCTCACACTTTACACAGTAACTAAATAAAAATGGATAGAAGACCTTAATATCAAACTTAAAATGATAAATCTTATGGAAGGAAAAATACGGACCACAACGGTAGTCCTAACACATGGCTCAGACAGCATACAATGTCTTACCAACAATGCACAAGCAACAGAAGAGCAAATAGATAAATAGGAACTACTAAAAATCAAACACTTAAACTCATCAAAAGAGTTTATTAAGGGAGTTATAAGATTAGCTACAGAATGGGAAAGAAGTATTTGGCAACCACATATCACATTGATATCTACTTTCTATAATCTACAAGGTAGATTATAGCAAATAAGTCAATTAAACAATGGACAAAGGACATGGGCAGATTCTTCACCAAAGAACACATCCAAGCAGCCCAAAGACACATGAGGAAACGCTCACAATCATTAGCTATCAGAGAAATCTAAATCAAAACTACAATGAGATACCATCTCATCTCAGTGAGGTGATAATCCAAAAAGCACAAAACAACAAATGCAGGAGAGGGTGTGGAGAGGCTGGACCTCTCTTACACTGCTTGTGGGAATGCAAGACGGTGCAGCCTCTTTGGAAAACAAATTGGTGCCTTCTGAAAAAGCTATAAATAGAAGTACCATATGATCCAGCAATCCCACTGCTTGGAATATATCCTACAGAAATAAGGGCTATCACACAAACAGATATTTGAATGCAAATGTTAGTTGCAGCACAGTCCACAACAGCAAAAAGATGGAATCAACCTAGGTGTCCATCAACAGATGAGTGGTTAAACAAACTGTAGTATATATACACAATGGAACACCATGAAATGATAAAGAACAATGATGACTTTAGGAAGCATCTCATAATCTGGCATCAACTAGAGGACATTATGCAAAAGTAAAATCATTGGGCTGCAAAAGGACAAGTATTGAATGAGACCACTGTTATAAGGACTTATAAAAGGACTTATGCTCAGGAGAAAATACTCTTTGATAGCTACAAGGGGAGGCATGGAAGGAAAGGGTTGGTCATAAACTAAATAGTCAGTAGGAGTTGGATTAGGTGAGGGATGTGACAGCACTCAGTAGAAGGTAGGTCAGCATAAAAGGACTACACCATAAGTTAGCATTTGTAATATGGTATACTTCCTCTTGATTTTTCTTCTGTCTCTCCTCGTAAGATATCTTTCTCAATATTTTCCATGTATCACTCTCTTTATCTTATCTCTAAATGGAGGCTTGTACCTCCGCCCTGACCTTGTCACTTCGTTCAGTTTCCCGTGTTGATTTTGACTACCTCTTGGTGACCTTCAGTTACAAACCACAGGCTGATGGCATGCAAATCTATGTCTAGCTAAGGTCTCTTTAATCAGCTTGAGTGCCTCATCTTCATACATGTTTGGATGTATCCCAATCATTTCAGACTCTATGTAGTCAACCAAGCTTATCATTCTTCTGTCTCTCTTCTTTATTTCTAGCTCCAACTCTCAGGATTTAATCACTCCCTATGATGGAAACCATAAAGAATCCTTAACTCATTCTCCCTCATGTCCTGACCCCACCCAAGCCTGTCTGCCATCTGTGTCTCACAAGTACCCCAGCTGAAGTTTCTGCTGTTCCTTTCTCCAGTCTCCAGTTTATTTTTTTCCTTTTGATCTTTGTTCAGAAATTCAGATCTTTCTAAATCCATAATTATGTCCTTTTTATGATAAAATCCTAAACCTTCAATTGGCCCCTATTTCCGTCTCCAGTCAAGTTTATATCTGAGTAATTTTTCTTAATTTCAGCTCAATACTTCTCTGCATTTCAAAAATATTCCTCAATATATGCTCTCTTTCTCCCTCTTTTATTTTTACCTGCTCTTATTTATACCTCCTTATCGTGTTTGCTCCCAACTTGCACTGCCCTAATTCCTCCATTATCACACCTCACTGTATAGCAATTTCCTGGTTTTTTTCTTTCCTGTCAGCTCTGAACAAACTAATATACTTAAATGTTGTTGTTAAGTCAACTACAACTTGTGGTGTAAAACTTCCTGATAGGGTTTCCAAAGCTGAAATCTTTATAGAAACAGCCTGCCATGTTTTTTTTCCCCATGGTGTGGCTAGTGGTCTGGAATTGCCACACTTTCAGTTAGCAGCCAAGTGTTTTAAGAGGGCTCCTTCTACTATATTTTAGTAGTCAATAAATATAAATTTATAACTGTTTATCATCTTTTTTTTTTTTTTTTTGCCTTTACCTATATTTCTTCTACCAGGAATACTTATCTACACTTTCTCCCCTGATTCATACCCCACTTTGACATCTTATGCAATGAAAGCTATGGCACTGTAAGACAGGGATATCTAACATAGTCTAATACTCTCAGAAGGAAGAGATCTTTTATTTGGATATGCCACAGATAACTTTAAAAAATAAAGAGGAGAAACTACTTCAATATATGTTCCTTATGGGTAGTGCCACATTTGCCTTGTGCTTCCCTCTATTTCCTGCACTTGAAAACATGATTGTTGCATGGGAGGCCTGCAGGGAATATTCTTTGAGTGGGTGAACTCAAGGAAAGAATGAAAGTCAGTGAATGTATATAGAAACATTAGGAAAGATCTTAAATTGTTCAGATTCCGAAACAGAGGAAGGAACAAAGATTATTTGTGCAAAGGCATAAATAAGGACTTAGAAAATAGAGTGTGTTTTTTTCAGCTAGGTCATAGGTCTGTATAGAGGACTAGCAAGGACAAGACAAAGCGATAGAATAGAGATGAATTAAATACAGACTTTCATATTTCAAGAGGTAGCAATAAGATATTATGTGATGTCTAGCAGGGGAAATCACAAGATTAAGGTACCCCCTTCTAGTATCGTGTGTCTGTAGCTGGGGAAGCTTCTTGGAGCAAGCAGGATCAGTAAGAGTACCCACAAACTGGGCTTGCCCTGCACGTGTAACTGACTACAGAGAGGTGAGGAGGCCTGCACTGTCATTTCACCTATAAAGTGTACAAAGCACATACGTGACCCAGCACTACAAAGATGGGAATGTAACAGAAAGAACTATTCATCCTATGAGGAGACAGCAAGGCAGCTGCTCCAAGGTTAGCCTCGGTCCCTGAAATGATCTTGATACTCGGATGATCGTAGGCAATGAACAGCCCACCAGCATGAGTCAAATAGGAATCACTCTGATCACAGGCTCCTGCATAGCACGCTTCTCATTCACGTTGGAGACAAGGAAAAAATGTCACAACTTATTTAGAAGTGAAAATTTTTGTAGTGAAATTAAAAATGATACTGTTTCAGTCAGGCAGTGATGCTCTAACAGAAAAAAAGTGGATGGCTTTAGTAAAAGAAAAGTTTATTCTTATGCAGTCCGGTGGGCTACAAGTTTGAATTCAAGGTGTCTACTCCAGGAGGCTTTCCCTCTTTGTCTGCTCTGGAGGGAGGTCCTTGTGTTGCATCAGTCTTTGTTCAGGGAGCATCTTGGTGCAGGAACCTCATGTCTGAAGGACACGCTGTGCTCCCGGTGCTGCTTTCTCGATAGTGTGAGGTTCTCAATTCCTTGCTTGCTTACCTCTCCATTGATCTCCCACAGGATGAAAGGATAAAAGGTGGTGCAAGCCACACTCCATGGAAACTTCATTTAGCAAGGGTGTTGCAGTCCCACCCTAAGGCTCTTTAAACATAATCGTCCCATGTATTAGCCATAGGCAGAGATTAGGATGTAGAGCATAGGAAAATCACAAAATATTGGGAATAATAGATCAGCCAAATGGCTACACATGTTTTTAGGGGGACACAGTTCAATCCATGACAGTTACTTAATTGCACATTTCAGCGAATTGCTGGTGATTATATTAGAAAAACTAGAGAGAAAAGTAATTGCTCTGCTGCTTAGTATGTGTCTATAATCCTGCAGAAAGGATGAGCTTGGACCACTTTGTGCAGTTGGGTGTTCCTGTTAATATTTCTGTCAATTAAGTTATGAATAAAATTCTATTTAAAAAATGTTCTAAAGCAGCTTAGATTTAAAAGAACACCATGGTAAATCCTTTTTCATGTGACTATCATAAAAAGTAGTGGGAATGGAATTTTAAAATTTTATCCCACTTCCATTTCTAAATAGCTGTAAACTAGGACAGATGACTTAATCACTTGGCATCTCAGGAGTTCCTCTGTAAAAGGAGGACATGATTCCAAAATTAATATCTCAGTGTAAAAGTTTGCTATGAGCTGAAATCAACTAAATGACAATGCGTTTTGTTTTGTTTTGTTTGGCAAGTGACAAAAATCAAACTCACTGGCTACAACACTTTAGCTACAATTCTCCTATGATTCTGAAAAATAACAAATTTTGCTCCACTAAAGCTGTATTGTGATTATCATAAACCCAGTGTGTTACTGAGCATTTAGGATGTTCGCTATGTTTCCACATAAATTATTTCTAGATAAGATTTGTATAGAAAAATCAATGCCATTCTTTGGAATTTCTTTTGATTTATTGAATGAGGCAGATACAATGTTTCCCATAGTAAAACAGTGATTTTAAAGACTGAGGCTGAAAATAATGATTTAAAATACTATTGTTATCATATCTAAATACTGTAATCTATTACATTTATCTTTTCTTGTCTTTTTCTATAGGTGAGATTATACAATATTTGCCCTTCTGTGATTGTATTATTTCACTCAGCATGTTTTCAAGCACCATCTATGCTGTAATATGTGTTAAGATTTAATTTCTCCTTCTGATTTAGTAGCATTCCATTGTACTGTATTTATTTTATCTATTTATCATTTTATTGGTGTTGTGATTCTTTTTGTCTTTTAGTTATTGAGAACAGCACTGCAGTGAACAGTGATGCACAGGTCTCCTTTAGAGTCTTTGCTTTCAAGTCTTTGGGGTATACACTTCACAGTGGAATTGCTGTGTTATATGGTAGTTCTATTTTTGATCTTTTTAGGAAGTGTTACAGTGTTTTCTGCAATGGCTGTACCAGTTTACATTCCCACCAGCAATGGATAAGGGCTCCAGTTTCCCCACATTCTCACCAACATCTGTCATTTCCCTTTTTTTTGTCTTAGCCATCCTACTAGGAGTAAAAGGGTATTCCACTGTGGTTCTGACTTGCATGTCTCTGACTGCTAATGACCCTCAGCATCTTTTCATATACTTGGTAATCATTTCAATATCCTTTCAGGTGAAGTGTATATTCAAGTCCTCTGCCTATTTTGTGACTGGGTTATTTGTCTTTTCGTTGCTGTCAGTTTTAAATATATTTTGGTTATTAGATTCTTGTTATATATATGACATCTAAAGATATTCTCCTCATTGGTAGATTGTATTCATTTTTTCAACTTCTTTTTTTATGAACAAAAATATTTTTTGATGTCCAGTTACTTACTTAGGGCTTTGTTGTTTGTGCTTCTGTTACTGTGTTACGTAATCTGTTGTTGAAAGCTAGGCTTGATAACATTGCCCCCGCTTGCTCTTCTAAGAATTTTATGGATTTAGTGTACACATTTAGGTTCCCAATCCATTTTGAAATTGTTTTTGTCTGTGCCTTCAAGCATGGACCCTACTTCATTTTTCTGGGTGTGGAAATCCAGTTTCCCCAACACCATTTATTAAAGAGACTCTTCTGTCCCCAGCAGATGAGCTTAGCATCCTTGCCTAAAATCAGTTATCATAGATATGTGGGTTTATTTATGAACTCTTGATTCTATTAGATTAGCTTATGTGTCTTTTATACCAGTTCAGGTTGCCTTTATACTGTAGTTCTATGGTACAGTATAAACTAGTGTAGTATAGTACAGTACAGTATGGTACAGTATAATATAGTACTGTATAGTATTAGTGTAGAATAGTATAGTTTAGTATTAGCATAGTATTAATAAGGTATTAGTATAGTATAGTATAGTATATTCAAAAGTGTATTGACAGGCAATTTCCAGAAATTCAAGTTGGATTCAGATGAGGATGTGGAAACAGGGATATCATTGATAATGTCAGATGGATCTTGGTTAAAAGCAGAGAATACGAAAAAAGATGTTTACCTGTGTTTTATTGACTATGCAAAGGTGTTCAACTGTGTGAATCATAACAAATTATAGATAACGTTACAGAGAATTGGAATTTCAGAACACTTAATTATGCCTATGAGGAATCTGTACCTGGTTCCAAAGCCAGTCTTGCAAACAGAACAAGGAAACTCTGCATGGTTTAAAATCAGGAAAGGCATGCTTCAGGGTTGTATCCTTTCACCATACTTTTTCAATCTGTATACCAAGCAAATAGCCGTCAGTGAAGCTGGGCTATACAAAGAAGAACAAGGCATCAGAATTGGAGGAAGACTCGTTAACAGCCTGCATTATGCAGATGAAACAACCTTGCTTGCTGAAAGCGAAAAGGAGTTGAAACACTGATAAAGGTTAGAGACTACAGCCTTGAGTATGAATTTTATCTCAACATCAAGAAAACAAAAATCCTCATAGCTGGACCAGTAAGCAACATCATGATAAATGGAGAAAGGTTTAAAGTTGTCAAGAATTTCATTTTACTTGAATTCATAATCAATGCCCATGGAAACAGTAGTCGAGAAATCAAAAGACACATTGCATTGGGAAAACCTGCTAGAAAAGACTGCTTTAAAGTGCTGAAAAGTAAAAACGTCACCTTGAAGACTAAGGTGCTCCCGGCCCAACCCCTGGTATTTTCAGTCTCATCATATGCATGCTAAAGCTAGACATTGATGAAGAAAATAAAATAACTGATGCTTTTGAATTGGTGTGTTGGAGAAGAATATTGAACACGCCATGGACTGCCAAAAGAATAGACAGAGCCATCTGGAAGAAGTACAACCAGAGTGCTCCTTGGAAGCAAAGATGGTGAGACTGCATTTTACATACTTTGGACTTACTGGCAGGAGGAATCAATCCTGGAGAAGGACATCTTGCTTGATAGAGGGTCAGCAAAACAGTGGACGACCTTTGACATGATGGATTGACACCGTGGCTGCAACAACGGGCTGAGGCATGACAACAGTTGTGAGCACGGCACAGAACTGGGCAGTGTTTCATTCCGTTGTGCATAGGGTCACTATGCAATGGCATGTAGCAACAACAATGCAGTGTGTCTTAAAATTAGAAAATACGAGTCCTCCTACTTTGTCTTCTCTTTCAATATTGTTTTATCTACTCAGGGACTGTTTAGTTTTATGAAGACTTTAGGAAATATTTTTGGTTTAAGGTTTAAAGACTATCTGAGGACAACAGTACCAAGAGCTTGTCCCAGCCTTCACAGCTCCAGGAAGGAATCCACAAAAATTAAAATTCTAGTCTGTGTTTCACTCCTTTTGATTGCAATCCTTCTGTAAAATCTTTAATCAGAATATTAAGTAGTGGTAGTTGGTTGGAAAAACAGTGTGAGGAAGGTGTCTGGCCTCCCCTAACTTTTCAATGGGAGAAGGAGAGTCAAGATCAATAGCAGAAGCTGAGTGCGATTCACACGACTCCTTTCTCTACCATCTTCAACAATTCTGACAGCAACTGCCCCTCTTGTGGTACTATCTACTTCTCTTCTGGCTTGATAATTCATTGTAACAACCATACAGAACTCACAGACAACACCTACAGTTATGGAGTTTATTAGGGAAACAACAGTTAGTTCAGGAACTCTCAGATACGGTTCTTCCATCAGGACAGACTTTTCCCAGCTGCACTCTCAAGCACTCCTCTCCCTGGCCTTATGTCTCTCAGCTTTCTCTCTTCTTGGCTGGGAAGCCCAGCTTCCTGTTTCCTGCTGAGAGGTCTCTGTTGCCAGGTCTCTCTTGCCACTGCTTTTCACTATCTTCGGGATATTCCACCTCTCTATTCCCTCTGTCATGATCTCGTCCCAAGAGTTCTTAGCACATGGGTCCTGGGTCAAAATGACATACTGGCTCCTGGTTGTTCTTGCTTCCTGATAGTGATGATACGGTCTCTTTACCATCTCCAGGGTAGCTCATTTCCAGCCCAGCAGGGTGGCAGAACTGACCAATCTCACCCTATCTCACAGTCTAGCCCAATCATATTGATGGGAGTTACAAGACTATGTCTAGAAAGCTCACAGATACAAGTCATCTGTCACACCACACCAGGAACCATCTAATGCTGGTCGCGCAGTATAGGGGGCGACTATTCATAGACACTGTTAGCGACACAGTCCGTTTTCTCCTCCTATTCCTTACTCTCTTCTTCCTCCATTGCACCGGGAGAATGAAGACAAGTTTTTGTGTTTCAGGTGGCTGCGTGCAAACTTTTAAGACCCCAGCCACTACAAACTTGGAGAACAGAAGCACTGAACAGATTACTAGGGCAATTAACTCAGATGTCCCATCATAGCATAAGCCTAAACCTCTAAACCAAGGAACCAAAGCACACTAGATGTTTCATTGTACAAGTGGTCTCAGCAGCTATCCTTCTACTGCCACATTTGGTGCAGGCATTGGTGGCAGGAGAACACAGGCTGGACCACCCCAGTTGGGAGTGCGCCTGGGGCTGTGCCCATGAATGGCTGAATGACCTCACTCATTTTGTAGGGTAGTGATGATTATGCCAAGATCACACAGGACACAGGAGGTGGGACCAGGCTGAGGCCAACTGATACTCCAGGCATCATGAGACACCCCCTGTCACGCTCTTGCTTAACTCTTATTTTTTAACAGCTTTGTGAAGACACAATTCACATATTACATAATTTACCACATAAATGTGCAATTCAGTACTTTTCGTATATTCAGAGAATTTGTCAACCATTGTCACAATCAGTTTTAGAATGTTTATCACCCCCAAAATCAACCCTGTTACCTGTTTATCCCATTAGTCTCCATTGCCTTACTCAACCGCTGATCTACTTTCTTTCTCTGTAAATTGACCTATTCTGGAAATTTCATATAAATTGAATCATATGGCATGAGATCTTCTAGGGCTGGCTTTTTTCATTTAGCGTAATGTTTTCAAGGTACATCCATGTTGAAGAAGGTGTCAATACTTCATTGATTTTTATTACCAGATAATATCCCATCATATGGATGTACTATCTACTGCTTACCTAGCCAATGATGAACATTTGGGGTATTTCCAATTTTTGGCTATTATGACTAATGCTGCTAATAATACTATACTCAAGTTTATATGTGGATTTATATTTTCATTACCTTAAGTATATAACTAGGAGCACAATACTGGTTTGCATGGTAACTATTTTTAGCTTTTTGAGGAATGACCAGACTGGTTTCTAAAGTAGCTTCACCATTTTACACTCCCCAAAGCAATGTATAATTCTCCACACTCTCACTGTGATTGTTAAGGTTGTGTATCAACTTGCTTGGCATGCTATTCTTGATGGTTTGGCAGTTATGGTATACAAGGAATAACAATTAAGTTTGCAAACTCATGCCACAAAAAGTGCTACATATCTCATTGCTGAATATCACTACAGTCACCTTCCAAACACCCCATTTCGGAAACTGTGCATAGATACCAGCACCTAGTCCACCTTTCAAAACAATTTTGGAAACTATTTTCTGAAATGGCCGTCAGAGCTGTCATTATACTATTACTCTAGATGTCCTGAATGTCATCAAAATGTCTTCCTTTATCTTCAAGTCAAAAAAAAAAATCACTAGGGGCCAGATCAGGAGAGTAGGGAGGGTGTTCCAATACAGTTTTTCTTTTACTGGTTAAAAACTCCCTCACAGACAGCTATACAATTAAGTTTGCAGACTTGCCACCTTGCCGCTGTGTGCAATGGCCATTCCAAAAAAAGTTTCAAAATTGCTTTGAAGGGTGGACTAGGCACTGGCATTGGTGCAGAGCTTCCCAAAGGGAGTAGTTCAAAGGTGACCATAGTGATATTCAGCAATGAGGTATGTAGCACTTAGAACAATTAAGTTCGTGGACTTAACGGTTGGTCCTTGTACAATAATGTGGTCATCTCCATGATGGGTTCTGCTTTGAGTAGCCAATCAGTCTTGAGTCATAGCAACCATGTAAGGATAGAGTAGAATTGCCCCAAAGGGTTTTCAAGGAGTGACTGGGGAATTTAGACTGCCAATCTTTTGGTAAGCAGCCAAATGCTTAACCACTATGCCACCAGGGTCTGTGATCTCAGTGGGAAAGTGTTCAGTTTTTCACCATTAAGTATGATGTTAGCTATAATTCTTTTAAAACTTGATGCCATTTATTAGGGTGAATAAATTTTCCTTTTATTCCTAATCAGTTGCAAGTTTTTAATCACAAAAAGGTGTTGAATTTTGTCAACATTTTTTCCTGTGTTTATTAAGATTATCAGAGCCCTAGTAGTGTAGTGGTTAAGAGCTTGGCTGCTAACCAAAAGGTTTACAATTAAAATCCACAAGCCAGTCCTTAGAAACTGTCATGGATTGCACTGTATCCCCTCAAAAACGTATGTATTGATTGGATTCTACTGTAAGTCCCAGTGTGGTACAATTCCTCCCATGTGTTGTGAATCCTGTGACTATAATATTGGTGAGAAGAATGGGCAACAGTTTTGCTGATGAGGCAGGACTCAAACTACTAGCTTGTGGGATATAAGAGAGAAATGTGAGTGGAGAAAGTTGGGAACCTCACACCATGAAGAAAGCAGCACTGGGAATAGAGTGAGTCCTTCAGACTTGAGGTTCCTGTGCCAAGATGTTCCCCGACCAAAGACTGGTGATGTAACACAAGGACTTTCCTCCAGAGATGACAGAGTGAATGCCTTCTCCTAGATTGGACACTCTGAATTTGGACTTGTAGTTGACGAGACTGTGTAAAAATAATGTTCCCTTTGTTAAAGGCATCCACTGTGTGGTGTTTCTGGTAGAGCAGCACTAGATGACTAAAACAGAAATCCTATGCAGTTTTACTGTGTCCTATAGGGCCACTGGGAATATACTCAATGGCACTGTTGGCAACGGTTTTATTTACTACAATTATCATTTTGTTTTTGGTCTTTTATTCTATTAATATGTTATATTGCATTGCTTGATTTTCAGATACTAAACTAACTCTGTATCCTGTGATAAATCACACTTGGTCATGGTACATAATACTATGTTGCTGGATTGCGTTTACTTGTATTTTACTGACAATTTGTGCATCAAAATTCATAAGAAATAGCAGTGTGTCATTTTGCTTTTTTTGTGATGTCTGTGTCTGGTTTTGTTATCAGACTAGCTTCAACCATGTAGAATATGTTGGAAATTGTTTTTCTTCTGATTTTTTGAACTAGTTCATTAAAAATAGTATTAATTCTTTTTTAAGTGTTTGAGGTAATTCACCAGTGAGGCCATTCCAAATTTTTTTTTAATGGGAAAATTTGTAATTGCAAAATCTGTTCACCTCTTTATAGCTCTTGTGCATTTTTTTGTGTGTTTTGTTTTTTAATTTTTTTTATTCTGATTAAGTGAAAGAATACGATCCAAATTAAATTTGCAGCCCTGCCTCTCAGCAGCTCCTTCTGCTCTCCTTGCTTGGTGGCAGCACACTCCTCCTTTTCATTCTACATATGTCATATCCTCTTAACAGTCTTCTGTCCAGTCCTCTCCACCCTCTCTTCTCCCTTCAAGTAAGAGACCAGTGAGACAGTATGCTGTAGATGCACAGACCAGTAATATACACCTACCATATGGTCATATTGTATCCCCAAGTCCAGTCCATTCCTGTCTGAAAAGCTGACCATAGTAATGTTTTCTGGTCAGCGTCAGCAGCAGGTCTCAGGGCGGTGCTCCCAAGGGAATCCCCAGGCTGCTAGATGATCAATTGCAGTCTTTCAGTGGAGTTCTTGAGGTACACCCCTCTTTTTCCTGTGTTGCCACTGGGACTTAACATTGTGTGCCCCGTTACAGCTATCTCTGGTGGTGGCCAGGCATCGTGTGATTCTTCTGGTCACGTGTTGATGCAGTCACCCATTCATGGGGATCCTTTTGTTTCTTTCATCGTGTATTTGTTATTCTTGGTGATCGTCTGTTCTGGATGAGGTGGGACAATCAGCATACCTCAAATGGCAGCTTTCTAGTTTTTAAGACCACAGATGTCACTCATCATTATGGGGTGCAGAAGACTCTTTTAGCAATAGGCTAGTTATACTAATTGGCCTTGATGTTCCCTGAGAGCATGGTCCCCAGGTCCCCACCCCTACTACTCCATCTTTGCAATACTTGGGTAAGATTAGGAGAGTCTTCAATTTATGTTGAAGTCCAGTTATGTTGATCTTGTTTTTACTGTGTGCTGTCACTACTTTCACCCAACCAAATTTGTATCAACTGTTTAATCTATGACCAGCCCTCTGTCTCCCTTCGATCTCTTGCAGCCATCAAAGAGTCTTTTCTTCTGTACACTAGTCTATTTTGAAGCCCTTATAGTAGGGATCTCATACAATATTTTTCCTGTTGGGGCTGACTGATTTCACTCAGTATAATGTCTTTCAGTTGAAACCAGGTTATGAGATGTTTCCTAAAATCATCATTGTTCTTTATCATTGCATAGTGCTCTATTGAGTATATATACCATAGTTTGTTTATCCATTCATCTGTTGTTGGGCATCTGGATTGATTCCATCTTCTTACTTTTGTGAACTGTGCTACAGTAAACATTCGTGTGCATGTATCTGTTTGTGTGACTGCCCTTGATTCTGTAGGAGATATTCTGAGCAGTCGGATTACTGGGTTAAATAGTATGTCTATTTCTATGTTTTTAAGTAAGTACCAGATTGCTTTCTAAAGACGTTGTACCATTTTGAAATACCAGCAGCAGTGTAGGAGAGTTTCAGTCTCTCAACAGCCTCTCCAGCATTTGTTGTTTTACGTTTTTTTGAACATGACCAACCTCGTTGGGTTGAGATGGTATCTCATTGTAGTTTTGATTTGGATTTCTCTAACAGCTAATGATCATGAGCATTTTTTCATGTGTCTTTTGGCTGCCTGGATGTCCTCTTTGATGAAGTATCTGTCCATCTCTGTTGTCTGTCACTTAACTGAGTTAATTACCCTTTTCTTGCTAATATAATGCAGTACTTTGTAAGTTATGAAGATCAGACATTGGTCTGACACGTAGTTGCCAAATATTGGCTTTCCCATCTGTAGATGGTCTTTTAATTCTTTTGATAAAGTCTTTCGATGAGCCAAAGTGTTTGATTCTTGGTAGTTCCCATTTGTCTACTTAGAAGTTCCTACTTATCTATTTTCTTTTCTATTGATCATGCCTTATTTGATAGATTTTGAAGTCTCTCTAAGATGTGTATTAAAGCTTCCATTGTTGACCCTATTTTTTTCTTGCATGATCTTTATCATTTTAGGTTTGATGTTTAGGTCTCCTTCATCCAATCTGAGGTGTGAGATATGGGTCTTGTTTCAAATTTTGCAGATGGATGTCCAGTTTTGCCAGCATCATTTGTTTTTACCCCAGTTTACAATCTTACAGCCTTTGTTGAATATCAACTGTTTGTAAGAGAATGGTGGCATCTCTAGGATCTCAATTCTGTTCCATTTGTCTGTATGTCTCTTTCTGTGCCAGTATCAGGCTGTTTTGACTACTGTGGCAGTGTACTAGGTTCTAAGGTCAGGTAATGTGAGCCCTCCTACCCTGTTCCTGTTCCTCCATAGTGTTTTGCTTATCCATGGTTTCTACTCTTACCAAACAAAGTAGAGGATTTGTTTTTCTGTCTCATTAAAAAAAGACAGTGGAATTTGTATTGGGGTTGCATTGGTTATGTAGATTGCTTTGGGTAAAATAGACATTTTCATAATGTTAAGTTCTCCTATCCATGAGCAGGGTAGGTTTCTCCACTAATGTAAGTCTCTCTTTGTTTCTTGCGGTAAGGTCTTGTAGTTCTGTTTGTATGGATCTCTTATTTCTCTAGTTACATTTATTCCTAGGTATTTTATCTTCTTGGGGGCTATAGTAAACAGTATTGATTTGGTGATTTCTTCTTTGATGATCTCTTTGTTGGTATAAAGGAATCTGACTGATTTAGGTATGTTTGTCTTGTATCCTGATAGTTTGCTGGACTCTTCTATTAGTTCTAGTAATTTAGTTATTGATTCTTTAGGATTCTCTATATATACAATCACATCGTCTGAAAATAGGAAGATTTTTACTTCTTCTTTGCTGATGCGTATGTCCTTTATTTCCTTGTTTTGTCTAATTGTTCTGGCTAGAACTTCTAGTACAGTAAGTGGTAAGAGTGGGCATCCTTGTGTGGTTCCTGTTCTTAACAGGAATTCTTTCAGTCTCTCTCCGTTTAAAATGATGTAGACCATGGACTTTGCATAGATGCTGCTTATTGCACCAAGGAATTTGCCTTCTATTCCTATTTTGCTGAGATGTTTTGGCATGAATAGGTGTCAGACTTTGTCAAATGCATTTTCTGCATTAGCTGACAAAATCAGGTGATTCTTATCTTTTGTGTTATGTGGCTGATCATTTTAATTTTTTTCTGATGTTGAACCAGACTTGCATCCCTGGTATGAAAACAACTTGGTCATGATGAATTATTATTATTATTATTTTTCGATATGTTGTTGAGCTCTATTGACAAGGACTTTCTTGAAGATTTTTGCATCTAGGTTCATGAGAGATATTGGTCTGTAATTTTCGTTTTTTGTAGTATCTTTCCCTGGCTTTGGTATCAGGGTCATGCTGGCTTCATAGAATGAATTTGGGAATATTACATCTATTTCTATGCTGTGAAATAGTCTCAGTGGTATTGGAGTTAACTCTTCTCTAAAAGTTAGTTAGAATTCACCAGTGAGTCCATCTGGGCCAGGACTTCCTTTGGTTGGTAGTTTTTTTTATTACTTTTTCAATCTCCTCCTTTGTGATGGTTTATTAAGTTGTTCTGCTTCACCTTGTGATAATTTTGGTAGGTGTCATGAATCTAGGAATTTGCCCATTTCCTCTAGGTTTTCAAATCTGTTAGAATACAATTTTTCATAGTATTCCGTTATGATACCTTTGATTTCATTTGGGTCTGTTGTGACATCTCCCATCTCATTTCTTATTTGTGTTATTTGTTTCTTCTGTTTTTCTTTTGTAAGTTTAGCCAGTGGTTTATCAATTTTGTTGATCTTTTCAAAAAGTCAGCTTTGGGTTTGGTTAACTTTTTTCAGTTGGTCTTCTATTCTCTAATTCATTTAATTCTGCTCTACTCTTAATGTTCTGTTTTCTTCTGGTGCTTGAGAGGTTCACCTGTTACTCTCTTTCTACTTTTTCAGGCTGTAGGATGTATTCTTTGCTTTAAGTCCTTTCTTCCTTCCAGATATGTTTATTTATAGAGATAATTTGACCTCAGAGCCTTGCTTGGTCTGTATCCCGTAGGTTCTGGTAGAATGTGTTTTTATTCTCATTTGGTTCCATAAATTCCTTTATTTTATCCTTTATTTCTTCTCTAACCCATGGCTTTTTGAGAAATGTGTTATTCAGTATACATGAGTTCAGATTTCTATTTATGTTTTTTTCTGCTATTGATTTAGACTGTTATGGCTTTATGGTCCGAGAAGATGCTTTGCAATAATTCTATGGTTTAGATTTTGTGGACACTTGCTTTATGTCTTAACACATGGTCTGTTCTGGAAAACATTCCATGTGCATTGGAGAAGAAGGTGTACTTGTCTGTTGATGGATAAAAAGTTCTGTATGTGTCAATGAGGCCTAGTTGGTTGTTACTGTAAGATTTTCTGTGTTGTTACTGAGCTTTTTCTGGATGATGTGTCCATTACTGAAAGTGAAGTGTTGAAGTCTCCCACTATTATTGTGGATTGATCTACCTCATTTTTCAGTGTAGTCAGTGTTTTTTCAGTGCATTTAGATCCTCTGGTATTGGGTGCTTAAATATCTAATGTTGTTAAGTCCTCCACATGTATTGAACCCATGATGATCCTTGTCCATGATGGTGGATGCTACATTAAAATCTGTTTTATCTCAGATTAGTATTGCCACATCTGCTCTTCTTTGTATATTGTTATCTTGGCATATATTATTCCATCTTTTAATTTTCAGTTCGTTCATGTCTTTAAGTCTAAGATGTGTTTCTTGTAAGCAACATATAGACAGATCATGCCTTTTGATCTGGGATATCAATTATTCTCTTTATTGGAGTGTTCAGTCCATTGACATTTAGTGTACTTATTGACAGCTGTATGTTTAGTGCTGTCATTTTGATACTTTTATTTTTGTGTTGGTGTTTTCTTTGTTGCTCTTAATATTGTGTTCTGGGTCATTTTTCTTTATGGGTTTACTTTTCGTCTTTTTCAGGGTTGGCTTTGTGTTTGTTGAGACTCCTGTATTATGTTTCTTATTTTGATATCTTGCATTGTTATTGTGCTTTGCAGCTACCGCAATGATCCCCCTTACCATTCTAAGTTTAAACCCAAATTTAACTTCTGCACATCTTTTAAACTTCCTCTCTGTCTGAAAGAACTACAACTTCTGTAGTATATCCCTACTTTTAGTGTGATGGTGTCATAGTTTTCGTGATATGATCACTGGTTTCTTGCTTTTAATATTGTAAGTTTGATTGAGTTTTGTGACTTCCCTGAGTAGGTTTCTGGATGCTGTGTCTTGCATTACTTCCTTAAAAATACACTTAGTGGTTTTGTTTTTCTAAGCAAGTAGCTTCTCTCAGTATTTCTCATAGTTTGGGTTTGGTTTTTAAAGTCTCTAAGCTTCTGTTTATCTGCAGATGTCTTCATTTCATCTTCACATTTAAGATACAGTCTTGCAGGATATACAATTCTTGGTTAGCAGTTTTTCTCCTTCAAGTCCTTGAATGTACCATCCCACTGCCTCCTTGCCAACATTGTTTCTGCCATGAAGTTAGACAGAAACCTACAGGGTTTCCTTCTGAATGTTAGCTTTGCTGTGAGTCTCACTGCCTTTATGTTTCATTTCATTAAGCTTGACTATAATATGTTTAGATGTATTTCTTTTGGAGTCTAGTTTCTTTGGTCTTTGATATATGTCTTGGATATCTATGTTCTCTTCTTTCATTTCAAGGAAGCTTTCTGTCAGCAACTCAACAACAATACTCTCTGTGTTTTCAGCTATGCTTCCTGTTCAGGAACTCCAATTAATTGTAGATTATTCTTAATGCTTCTTGCCAAGTGCCGTCGAGTCGGATCCAATGTTTCTTAATGCTTCCTCATTTTTCTTGTTCTTTCTTTCTCTTATTTTTATTGTGATTGGGTGAATATTTACAATACAATTCAAATTTGCATTCCTTCCTATTGCAGTTGCCTCTGCTCTCCTTAACCAGTGACAGCACACCCCTTCTTTCCGTTCTATACATGTCATATCCTCTTAACAATCTCCTGTCCCCTCCTCTCGACTCTCTACATTCCCTTCCAGTAAGAGGTCAGTAGGATGACCTCCTGTAGATGCACAGAACCATCAAGTGCACATACCATGTGGTCAGTCTGTGGCCCCAGCTCCATTCCATTCTTATCCAAAGAGTTGACCTCGGTAATGATCTATGATCAGGGACAGCACTAGGTCCTAGGGCCATGCTCTCAGGGAAGGGCACAGGCCTTTGACCATTAATTGCAGTCTTTTGGTGGAGACCTTAGGGTGTACCTCTATTTTCCTCGAGTTACCATTGGGACTCAACACTGTGAGCCCCATCATGGCTGTCGTTGGTGGTGGCTGGGCGCCACTGAGTTCTTCTGATCATATGTTGATATAGTTACCCATTCACATGGGTCTTTTTGTCTTCTGGGTTCTTTTTCCCTCATGTCGTTGTTGTCATTGGTGGTCATCAGTTCCATCTGAGTGGGGATCATTTGGTGTTCATCAGATGTCAGCTCACTAGCTTTCAAGGCCCCAGACACCACTCACCTAAATGGGGTGCAGAAGACTCTCTAAACAATAGGCTAGTTATGCCAATTAGCTTCGATGTCCTCTGAAAGCAAGTCCCCAGACCCCTGCCCCTGCTACTCTATCTTTGCAATATTGGGTTAATATTGGAAGGGTTTTCAGGCTATGTTGAAGTTCGGTTAAATTGATCTTATTTTTAACATGTGCTGTCACTACTTTCACTTAGCCATATTTCTATCAACAATCTAATCTATAACTCACCTTTTCCCTCCCTGCCTCCCCTCCCTTGCAGCCATCAAAGAGTCTTTTCTTCTGTACATGAGTCTGTTTTTAAGTCCTTACAGTAGAGGTCTGATACAGTATTTGTCCTTGTGCTGCTGACTTATTTCACTCACTGTGCCATCCAGTTGAAATAAGGTTATGTTTCCTAAAGTCATCATTGTTACTGTTCTTTATCACTGTATAGTGCTCTATTGAGTATATATACCATAGTTTGTTTATTCATTCATCTGTTGTTGGGCATCTGGGTTGATTTCATCTTCTTGCTTTTGTGGACCGTACTGCAGTAAACATTCATGTGCATGTATCTCTTTGTGTGACTGATTCTGTAAGATATATTCCAGGCAGTGGGATTACTGGGTCAAGTGATATATCTATCTCCAGCTTTTTAAGGAAGTGCCAGATTGCTTTCCAAAGAGATTGTAACATTTTGCAATCCCACCGGCAGTGTAGGAGAGTTCCAATCTCTCCACAGCCTCTCCAGAATTTCTTGTTTTGTGTTTTTGGGATCATGGCCACTTTTGTTGGTGTGAGATGGTATCTCATCATAGTTTTGACTTGAATTTCTTTAATAGCTAATGAACATGAGCATTTCCACATGTGTCGTTTGGCTGCCAGTATATCCTCTTTAGTGAAGTGTCTGTCCATCTCCTTTGCCCAATGTTTCATTGGATTATTTATCCTTTTCTTGTTGATATTTTGCAGTACCACGTAGTTATGGAGATCAAATATTGGTCTGACATAAAATTGCCGAATACTGTTTCCCGTTTTGTAGGTGGTCTTTTAATTCTTTTGATAAAGTCTTTGGGTGAACAAAAGTGTTTGATTCTTAGTAGTTCCCGTTTGTCTATTTTCTCCACTGTTAATCGTGCTTTGTTTAAGAGATTTTGAAGTCTGTCTAAGTTATGTATCAAAGCCTCCATTGTTGACTTTATTTCTTTTGACCATGATTTTCACTGTTTTACATTTGATACTTAGCTCTTTTATCCATCTTGAACTGGTTTTGTGTAAGGTGTGAGATATGAGCCTTGTTTCAATTTTTTGCAGATGGGTATCCAGTTTTACCAGAACCATTTGTTAAAGAGACTGTTTTTACCCCAGTTTACAATCTTAGGGCCTTTGTCAAATATCTGTTCATAGGAGGATGGTGGAATCTCTGGGGTTTCAATTCTGTTCCATTGGTCTGTATGTCTCATTTTGTATCAGTGCCAGCCTGTTTTGACTACTGCTGCAGTGTAATGGGTTAAAGTTGGGTAGTCAGCGGCCTCCAAGTGTGTTCTTCTTCAGTAGTGCTTTGCTTATATAGGGTTTCTTCCCTTTCCAAACAAAGCTGGTGATTTGTTTCTCCATCTCATTAAAAAATATCCCTGGAATTTGTGTTGG
The DNA here is from genome assembly GCA_028571685.1 of Heterohyrax brucei. Lineage (NCBI taxonomy): Eukaryota > Metazoa > Chordata > Mammalia > Hyracoidea > Procaviidae > Heterohyrax > Heterohyrax brucei. Next base: position 25,973,250 of record CM053156.1, read on the forward strand.
GAATGCATTGTACACATAGGTGGCTTTGGGTAAAATAGACATTTTCACAACATTGAGTTTTCCTATCCATGAGCAGGATAGGTTTCTCCATTTATGTATGTCGCTTTTAGTTTCTTGCAATAAGGTCTTGTAGTTCTCTCCATATAGGTCTCTTATTTTTCTAGTTAGATTTATTCCTAGGTATTCTATCTTCTTGGGGATTATAGTAAATGGTATCGATTTGGTGATTCCTTCTTTATTGATCACCTTGTTGGTATAAAGGAGTCCTATTGATTTGCTTATGCTTGTCCTGTATCCTGATACTTTGCCAAACTCTTCTATTAATTTGAATAGTTTATTTAGGGATTCTTTACGATTCTCTGTGTATACAATCATATATCTTCAAATAGAGAAAATTTTACTTCTTCTTTGCTGATGAAGATGTCCTTTATTTCTTTGTCTTGTCTAATTGCTCTGGCCAGAACTTCTAATACAGTGTTGAATAGAAGAGGTGAGAGTGGGCATCCTTGTCTAGTTCCTGGTCTCAAGGGGAATTCTTTCAGTCTCTCTCCTTTCAGGATGATGTAGGAAGTTGGCTTTGGATAGATGGCTCTTATTACATTGAAGAATTTACCTTCAATTCCTATTTTGCTGGGAGTTTTTAGCATGAATGGGTGTTGGACTTTGTCAAATGTCTTTTCTGCATCAAGTGACCAAAAAAAATATATGTATTGTTAAATGCTGCTTGTATACTTAACTTTTCAGTAGTAAATAGTGACCATCCTTGTCAATGATGGTGGATTTTGCTTTAAAATCTATTTTATCTGAGATTAGCATTGCCACATCTGCTCTTCTTTGCATATTGCTAGGTTGGTATATATTCTTCCATCCTTTAATTTTCAGTTTGTTCATATCTTAAGTCTTACATGAGCTTCTTGTAAGCAATATGTGGACAGGTCATGTCTTCTGATCTCAGATGTCACTCATCTCTTTACATTAAGTAACCTCTTGTGGTAATTTTGGTAGGTGATATGCATCTAGGAATTTGTTCATATCCTCTAAGTTTTCAAATCTATTAGAGTACAGTCTTTCATAGTATTCTGTTATGATACTTCTGATTTCTGTTGAATCTCTTGTAAAATCTCTCATCTTATTTTTTGTCCGGGTTAGTTGTTTCCTTTGCTGTTTTTCTTTAGTAAGTGTAGCCAGTGGTTTGTCAATTTTGTTGATCTTTTCAAGGAACTAGCTTTTGGTATTGTTATTGTTTTAAACTGTTTTTCTATTCTCTAATTCATTTAGTTCTTCTCTAATCCTTATAATCTGTTTTCTTCTGGTGTCTGAGGGGTTCTTCTGTTGCTCTCTTTCTACTTATTCCAGCTGTGAGATTAATTCTTTAATTTGGGCCCTTCTTTCTGGATGTGTGCAGTTATAGAGATAAATTGATCTCTGAGCAAGCTTTTACTGTATCCCATAGATTCTGGTACCATGTGTTTTCCTTGTCTTTTGATTCCACAAGTTTCTTTATTTTGTCCTTAATTTCTTCTACAACCCAAGGCTTTTTGAGCAAAGTGTTGTTCAGTTTCTTTAGGTTAGAATTTCTACCTGTGAATTTTCCATTATTGATTTCAACTTTTATAGCGCTAGCATCTGAGAAGATATTTTGCAGCAAATTAAAGGTTTGGATTTTGTAGAGAATTGCTTTATGACCTAACACGTGGTCTATTCTGAAAAGTGTTCCATCTGCATTGGAAAAGAAGATGTACTTATCTGTTGATGGATGAAAAGATCTGTATATGCTGAGAAGGTCAAGTTGATTGATTGTTGCAATAAGATCTTCTGCAACATTATTGAGCTTTTTTCTGGATGATCTATCCATAACTGATAGGAGAGTGTTGAAGTCTCCAACTATTATTGTGGAATGATCTATCTCATTTTTCAGTGTTGTATTTGTTCAATGTATTTAGGTGCTCTCGTATTGGGTGCATAAATGTTTAATTTTGTTAAGTCCTGCTTGAGTATTGAACCTTTTGGCAATAAATAGTGACGATCCTTTGCCCACAATAGTGGATTTTACATTAAAATCTATTTTATCTGAGATTAGTATTGCCACACCTGCTCTTCTTTGTGTATTGCTAGCTTGGTATATATTATTCCACCCTTTCATTTTCAATTTGTTCATATCTTTAAGTCTAAGGTGTGTTTCCTGTAAGCAGCATATGGACGGGTTATGTCTTTTGATCCAGGATTTCACTCACTGTCTCTTTACTGGAGCATTCAATCCATTTACATTCAGTGTAATTATTGATAGCTATGTGTTTAGTGCCATCATTTTGATGTAAGTACTTTTATGTTGATGTTTTCTATATTGCTCTTAATGTTCTGTTCTGGGCTATTCTTCTTTATGAGTTTTTGTTTCAGTGTTGGTTTTGTGTTTGCTGGGACTCCTGTATTGTATTTCTTGTTTTGATACAACGTGATGTTAATCTGCTTTATGGCTACATGTATTATCCCTCTTAATGTACTAAGATTAAACCCAATTTATCTACTGCACAACTGTTAAACTTGTTCTGCATCTGAAATGATTATAACTGCTGTAGTCTATCCATCTTTTAACTTATGGTATTATAGTTGTCATGATATGATCACACATTCACTCATTTTAATACTGTAGCTTTGATTAAGTTTTGTGACTTCCCTAACTGATTAGAATTTTGGATGATGTATCCTGAATTGTCATCTTAAATATACATACTAAGGTTCTGTTTTTCTAAGGGAAGAGCTTCTTTCAATATTTCATGTGCTTTTGGTTTAGTTTTTACCAAGTCTCTAAACATCTCTTTATCTTCAAAAGTCTTAATTTCGTGATTATATTAGATAGACAGTTTTTCAGGATAAATAATTCTTGGATGGAAGTTTTTCTCCTTCAGGGCTTTGAATGTGCCTGCCCACTGTTTTCTAGCCAGCATTATTTCTGCAGGAAAGTCAGACAAAAGCCTACAGAGTTTCCCTTGGAGTGTTAGCTTTGCTTTGAGTCTTGCTGCCTTCAGAAGCATCTGTTTGTGTTTTGTCATATTAAGCTTGATTATAATATGTCTTGGTGTCATTCTTTGGGGGTCTAGCTTTTGTAGTACTCAATAAACATTTTGGATACCTATGTTCTCTTTGCACGTAATCTCAGGAAACTTTTCTGTCAGCATTTCTACAGCAATACTCTTTATACTGTTGTCATGGATTGAATTGTGTCCCCCCCCCAAAAAATATGTGTAGCCATGTGGCTGGGACGTGATGCCTAGTATCTTGTGACTGTCCTCCATTTTGTGATTTTCCTATTATGTATGTTAAAGGGTTAGGGTGGGACTGTAAATCCCCTTATAAGATCACCTCCCTGCTCCACTGTAATGGGAGTTTCCCTGCAGCATGGCTTGCCCTGCTGTTAATCCTTTCATTTTGCAAGAAATAAAAGGAAAGAGAAACAAACAGAAATTTGGGAACCTCACACCATCAAGCAAGCAGCACAGGGAGAAGAGTGAGTCCTTCAGACCTGAGGTTGCTATGCCAAGATGCTCCCTGGACAAATACTGATACAATACCTGACTTTCCTCCAGAGCTGACTTCCCCTGGAGTAGACATCCTGAATTTGGACTTGTAGCCTACTGGACTGTGTAAGAATAAACCTTCTTTTGTAAAAGCCATCCACTTTGTGGCATTTCTATTAGAGCAGCCCTAGCTGACTAAAACATCTGTCATTAATCCCCCCTTGTTCGGGACTGTAGTTAAATGGAAATTATTACTCTTAATGATGTCCCACATGTTTCTTTGTGCTTCTTCATTTTTCTTATTTCTTTTCTCTGATTTCATCTCATAAATGCTAGTGTCAATTGCTCTGTCTTCAGGGTCACTGAATCTAACTTCTATCTGTTCAGTCTTACTCTTTTGGCTTTGAATTATCTAACTCTGTAATTTTGTTATTGATCTAATGTATTTCAGATAGTTGATGTTCCATTAGTTCAAACAGCTTACTAAATTTTTCATTTTGTTCTACTGCATTTTGTTTAATCTCTCGGAAAGTTCTATATGTAACTCTTTTGTACTCAACCTCCAATAGATTCAGAAAGTCTTCTTCATCTGGGATATCTTTTGAATCTTTATTTGGGGACTTTTCTGGAGCATCTGAAGGCTGCTTCTTTAAATGATTAATTATGGTCTGCTGCCTGCCTGCCATATAGACACTTTCATTTCTCTGGTATTGGATCTAAGAGAATTGTTAGTCACCAGCTGTCTCTAATACTCTAGTGAATTGACTCAGATGGACTCTCTGGGGTGGAATTCTCTGCTTATTGGGTGGCAAAGAGGCCACCCTACTTATGGAGAAACTGGGGGCTATCAGCCAACCCTACAATGTGGGTCAAGGAAGGGTGCGAGGAAAATATGCTGGGCCTCTCAACAGACAGATCTCCAGGCAAATACTTAGGCCTCTCAGCCTTAAAAGTAAACTTCACTTCTATGTGGGGCACTGTCCAGGTGTTAAACTAGGAGCTGTCCAACACACTGGCTGAAACAGGCAGTCAGGAGCAGCAGACTCCACCTTCCAGGTGATAGTGAAAGTACATTACTGGCCATTTGTGGAAGCTGCAGTTCTCTGATACAGTGAAACAACAGAAGCAGAGGCCAGACGGCTACTGGCTCAGTTTTGAGAGGGGAAGATTAGTCTGATACTGGTGCCTAGTCAAATATGCTAGGTCCTAGGGCTCCCCAAATGTTCAGGCCTTAGTTCTCAGAGGGAAATGTGGAGACATGCTTCTACTCTGCCCTCTTTTAACAGTCCCTACATAATACTTTTGTATTCGACATCTGATAGTGTGAGAAAGGCTTCCTCATCTGGGGAGTTTTTTGATTATTTTGTGAGTTTCTGGAGCCATGGAGGACTACTTCTTTAAAAGGTTAGCTAATGACTGTTGTCTGCATGCCATCTAGAAGTGTTCAGTTTCTCTGATGTTACCTCAACAGGAGCTGAGGTGTAGTTCTGAGAATGTAGTTGATCAACAGCCACTTCTGTGTACTGTAGTGACTGGCTCCAGCTGGACTTCCTGGGATGGCAGGCTCTGCTTCCTGACTGGCAAAGATGGTATCCTACTTATTAAGTCACTGGGGGTCCGTCAGCCAAAGCTTTGATGTGGATCAGTGAAGGGTGGAGGAGATGCTGCCAGCCCCTCAGCAGTCAGTTCTCCAGGTGGTCTTATTTTAAAAATGTACTTTACTGCTAATGGAGGAGCTGTCCAACAGCTGCCAAAATCAGTCAGCCCCTGAGATGTGGCAGGCCATGCTTTCTGGCTGACAACAAAGCACCTCATGGGTCTTCCCCAGATGCTACGATGTTGTTCAAAGTAGGGAGGGGTTAGGGCCTTCCTGCCATCCTTTGCCAGACCCCACCCATGCCTCTAGTTACCACTGTCCTAAACACAGCTTTTCTGCTGAAGAAGCACTTTCCAGACAGGCTCTGCTTCTTGGCAGGAATATTAGCCCCAGTTAAGGCCTGTGGGTGGGTGACTCCACCTTCCAGCTGACCAAGATGTCATCCTGCCCGAGCTGCCCTTTCTGCTATCAAAGAGTGGAATCTATGGTGCAGCTAAGAAAAGAGAGGGTAGAGGGGCAGTGGTGCCCTCAGTCAGCAGCTGGACTCTCAATATGTGGCTATCCCAGGCACAGTCTCTCTGTTGCACTATACGCTGTTTACAGCAGTTGAATGTATTAGCCGGTTCATGCCCAGTCCCTTCATCCGAGGTAACAAACAAGGCATCAATACCTGCAGTCCTCCCAAGCTGTGAGTCAGCAGGACTCAGTATGGCACTGTCTCATCTTTGAAAGAGGTAGTTACCCTATCACTAGTGCCTAATTCAATGTGGCAACCCTATGCCAGATCCTAGGGCTCCCCGGATGTCCATGCTGCTCCATTCAGTTATCATTCCAGGCCTTAGTTTTCAGAAGGATTGAAGAGATATATGTCTAGTCTACCATCTTGGCCCTGTCCCCACAAATTGCTGATTAGATTCACATTAAATTGGAATAACTCTTGATAGTGAAGCTTGTAAGTCAGATTGAGAAAAGAAGGGCACCCCCAGAAGATGAGCATATCTGGTCAATAAACCTCATTTATAGCAAATAATAAACAACACCTCTAGTTCTTTAATAGAGAGGTCCTTTTAGCAGATTTAAAAAAAAAATTTAAGTGCTAATGGAACTGCTTTTCTGTGGTAGCTCTTCTCCTGTAGAATCAAGGGCCTGGAAGACTAACCATGCGTAAGTGGGTGAGGTGACAAGTCCCTCAAGTAAACAGGAATCAGAAACAGCTCTCTGGTACTCTACTTCCATCTTTATTTTTTGACTAATGGAGCTCACTGCTGCTGCGCTCACACAGAGGACCCAGCTGTTAGTAATGTTTGACTTTTAAACAGTCTGCAAACAATGTTGTGCTAACTAAGATGATGAAAATCAGTATCTATTCCTAGTGTATTTTTTTTCTCTGCATGTTATGAGTCATTTAAATTTTAAAATGCCAAAGCAGTGACAGAAAAATAACCATACACTTCACACTTGCTGATTTCAGGTATCAGGATAGTGAGTAAACAAGTAGTTTCTGAATCTTAAGTTATTTAAATACAACTCTGTCCTCTTCTCCTTGGATTTGCCTAGAATTAATATCCACAGAACAGACAAGTAGGTAACCACAATTCCCACTGGTACTAGGAACAACAAATTACTCTGAAACTAGACAGAGCATCTGTTGAACAGCTGAAATGGATTTCAAGAATGCTTTGACTTCTATACTTTTCTCTTAGCACAACCCAGGAAATTTGGTGAGTTTATCAGTAGTGTAGCTGCAGATGTGAGGTTAAGTTGCCCAGCATGTTAGGGCAGAAGGACTGAGAGCAGATACATTAGTCACAGAAGAACCAAAGAATGCTGGTGGCCCCAAGGCCACCAAAACAAGAGGAACAAATGAAGAAGAGAAAGGAAATCTTGAAGCATCCTGAAGATATCTGGGAGTGCCAGAGAACCTGGGATAACCCTATCCCAAGATCTCTGACCTCCTGCCTTGTTCTGGCCTCTTTTAGCAGAAAGACAGCTCTTCCTGGTCCTGACTGACATAAGAAATCTCAGTGCTGCTGCTGCCTCTTTTTGCCATCTGGATGGACTCATAGTCTGGAGAAGTCTTGAAATTTTTGCTGGGCTCTGGTGCTAATCAAAATAAATCATCATAAGAAAAGGACTATTAGATCAGCAAAGAATGGATTTTTCAGGCCTATGAAAACCTGCTGACAGCTATGAGCTCCAGGGTTAAGTAAGTCAGAACATATTAGCCTCCAAGTTACAGTGAAATTGCTTAGTTAAGCTTTGAGAGCCCAGCTCAGGTCTGGCCAAAGTTTCAACACTGCCTTCAAAGGTATTGACATCCTGACCACAGTTTCTTAATTTAAAATGACCAGAGATTATATTTCTAACAAGTTGTAAATCAGAAAATGTCAGACAACCTTCCAGAATTCCCCAAGTGAAAAAGAAAAATCTAAAAGGGCAGGGTGAGGTGGTAGGAATGTTCAGTTAAAAGAAGGAAGCCACAGGTCAAAAAATAACCTACTAATTGTTTTCCCTGTACAGCTATAATTGTACTGTCTCATCTCAACAAGAATCCATTTGAATGAGCACTAATTGGAGTTAAGATGTTCAAAGCCACATGACAGGTACCAAAACTTGAGCTGTCTTCACGGAACTCACAGTTTAGTTGGAAGGCCTCTCCAGGACTAATAGGTTGTTATCTGAGTGAAGTCTTGAAGTGGGAGCTGAATTTTGGCAAAAAAAGAGGACAGAGGAGGTGTAATAGGGTAAGAAGAGCAGGAGAGTAGATTTTCCATCTGCTCTTTGGCCTAAAAAATTTATTTTCTCAGAAGCTCTGTGCTGCTGATCTGTCTCTCTCTCTTGATGCTTCCTGTGGAACGAGAAAGCACTTCCACAAGTGATGACATGGTGAGAGTCAACATGAGTAGGGTGCACATGTGTTTCTGGGACAAGGTCAATTGGTTAAAAGTCACTATTCACTGGCAGTGAGGAAATCTATATCCTTCACACAGCTGTCTGGCATCAACTCTTGACCCTCAAAGCAAGTCATGACTCTTCTGTAATCTTCTCATTTGTGTAGAATGTGGAAGCACAGGTAAGCACTAAGGGGAACAGCACAGTGGGAATGGTATTTACAGCCTGGGGTGCCTGCAGGGGAGGGGAGGGGAGGAACACAAAGGGGGTAGATGCAGCCCTGGGAAGCACTGGGAAGTCAAGATCCGAAAGCGTCTCAGTATGAGTCTGAATTTCATGGAGGAAATTTAAAGCTTTTCCAGTGAGGGGTTTTGTAGATAGAGCTAAGCATTTCAGAAAGGTAAAGTTCACGGCAGTGTGGAAGATCCAGTCATGAGTTTTGTCAAGCCTCCAGACACAGCTCATCACAAGAAGATGGAGGTATGGGGACGGAGACTCGTGACTTGTGAGTCATTGGGCCAGGAAGGATCTAGTAGCAAAGTTGACTCCATCTGTCTACATGTTATGGACTAGTACTGAGAGAAATAGCTGCATATGCTGGACTTAGGAAAGGAAGTAGACTTTCAAAGGTAAATCAGTTGTCAGTATCCTGTTTAAAGTCCTCCCAGGGGCATTCTTGTGAATCAGTGGAAAGTCTAAACACTTCCCTGCTTCAGAGGCTTTCTATCACCACACCAAGTCTACCCCTCCCTCCATTATCTCTCAATCACTGTCAGTTGCATTGAGTGTCTGGTGACTTTTTCATTACGTTAAGCTCATGCTGAATCTGACATTTGCACTTACTTGTTTCTCCCCTTTCTAAAATACCCTTGCTCTGGATTTACAAGTGCCTCATTCTTGCTAAATGCTGGGGCGTTGAAAATGAAGACGTAGATATAGGAGCCAAAACATGAGGGAAATCGCGAACACTATATTGCGCAAATGAAGTAAGGCACATCACAATCCTAATTACATGATTTCATTTATGTAAAGTTTAAATCAGGAGAATCTAAACTACATTTGTTCATATTCCCCTCATATCAAGAAAAGCAAGGAAACACTGACTTTATATATCAAAAAACAGCTTAACTTTGGGGTTTGGAAAAACTATTGAAATAGTTGAAAATAGTATTGAAAATAGTATACAGGTGACATTAAGATATAATATTAAATTTACATTTCACAGATTATTAAACTGCAAATGTCAATTTGTTTTAGTATTCTATATATGTCATGGAAGTTCAAAGTTATTGAAATAAACATAAATATGGAATTGACATTAAGAACGTACTCAAAAGAATGAAAAACATAAATTTTAGTGCAGAAGAGTTGGTGTATGTTATAGTATGTCATATGTATCTTATCTCATAACTTTTATGATATGTATGAGATAAGGAAGAAGTAGCACCTAGTGAGATGAATAACATAGTAAACTAATTATGTAATTTAAAGATTAAAAAAATTTTATAGGCTAAATAAAGCAAGAAGCAAATATGCATACCTACTTTAGAAACATGGAAAAATAAAAAAGAGAAGCTGAAAATGCTATTGAAAAAGATAACATGAGGTAAAGACAACCCAGAAGATAGAAAGACCCACATGAGTGGGTGCCTACATCAACTTGGGACAAGAAGAACTGGATGGTGCCCGGCTACCACCTGTGACAGCCGTGATGGAGCTCACTAAGTTGAGTATCACTGGCAACACAAGAATAAAAAGCAGTGCACCCTGAGATCTCCACTAAAAGACCTCAATAGATGGTCCAGCGGTTTCAGGGTTGCCCTGGGAGCATGGCTTCTGGCCCTGATGCTGCCCTTGCCCATAAATCATAATGAAGGTCCACTCTTCGGACACGAATGGATTGGACTTGGCGATGCAGAGTGGCCATATATTGGATGAACTTTATGATTCTGTGCACCTGTAGGATATCATCCTGCTGACCTCTGGCTGGAGGAAGGAAAGTGGATGGAGAGGAGGGGAAAGGAGACTGTTGGGAGGATGAGACATGTATGGAACAGAGAGGAATAGTGTGCTGTCACTGGGCAGGGAGAGCAGTGGAAGCTGCATATAGGTGGACATGCAAATTTATATGGGAATGTACATTTTCACTCAGTCATAATAAAAAAGAAAAAGAAAAAGACAACAGATAATATCGTTAAAATGCCAGTGTTTCATCACCCTCTGAGAAAGTGGAAAACACACTGATGTGTTGTGGAGCAATAGAAGCCCATTTTTAACTGGAATCACAGAGCCTGGGGAAGCTACAATCATGATACTATGGTGGCTTACAGAATATAAAAATATGTAAAAGAAATAATTGTAAAAATTATGGGTAGAATAAATAAATAACTACCTACTATAGATTTTAACAAAATTTCCTGGAATAGTAAGTTAATAAGACATATACATAGATACAAACAAATAGCGTTTAGCATTCAGAAGTGACACAGTGACACATACATCTCGGTCTCATATTATTGAATTTACTACACTATACCAAAATGGAGATCACATGTTTCCTAAATTTCCATGGACATACAAATAAAGATATTAATCTGCTAGAGCAGCCTTTTGTAGGGGTCCACAAAAGAATCATGGTCACAGGACACAGTGTGAACTGAACATTGTCATAAGTGGACTGAGAGTAGGGCCTGACTAGTAGCAACCTAACTGTATAGCAGCTAAATTAACTCACTGTCTGCAATGGATTCCTTAGGACATTGATGCATTGTTGTCTCTTGAAATCTGGTTTACAGAGAATGGATAGACACATGAATAGATAGATAGATGATAGGTGAGAGAGATACACAAGTATATACACACATAGCTGCTGTTGAGGCACCTCCAACTCATGGTAACAGTATAAACAAACAAGAGATTGTTATATGATCTAATATCATCCTCAAGAACAATAGCATGTTTGGTTCCATTTGAGGGCTATCGTGCTAACACGTGTCATGGAGGATCCCCTTACCCTCACTGGCCCTGTGCTACACCCAGTGTGAAGCATCTGCCTCTACTGATAGGTCCCTCATGATAATGTGGCCTGTGTAAGGGAGTCAGACAATGTTTTGTTGTGATCCACAAGGTTTTCACTGGATAATTTTCAGAAGTATAATACTAGGCTTTTTTCCTAGTCTGTTTTAGTCTGAATTTCCACTGAACCCTGTCCAGCCTGGGTGACCCTGTTTATATTTGAAATACTGGTGGCAAAGCTTCTAACATCACAGCCTCATGCAAGTCACCACAAGATGACAAACTAAGAGATAAGCGGTGTTTACAGAGGATACAGAGTAGGAAATGTTTAAGAATTTTGATAACAAGTGTCTTAGATTGGGTTCTCTAAAGAAAACAGAGAACCAAGTGTATACATTGCCATCAAGTTAATTCTGATTCACAGCAGCCCTGTGAGATGGTAGAATTTCCCCATAGGGTTTCCAAGTAGTGCCTGATAGATTTGAACTGTTAACTTTTTAGTTAGCATCCAACCTCTTATCCGTTACACCACAAGGGTTTCCAAAACAAGTAAAACATACAAATATCTATATAAAGAGACTTATATCAAGGAAATTTCTCACACAGTTGTAGAAGCAGGACTACCCTAAACCCATAGGTCAGGCTGAAAGCTTCTCCTAATTTACACAGCCACAGGGCCTGGTGAATCCAAGATTATAAGGTCAGACAGCAGGGCTTTTGCTTGCAAGCTGGGAACACCAGACAAGTCCCAAGATCAGCAGACAAGACCACAAGTAAGCTGCTAGCTCATGTCTCAAGAACTAGAGATCGGATGAACAGGAGTCAGCTGCAGAATCCAGTGACCAAATGTCCCTGAGCCATCCCAGCCCATCCACTTACGTTCAGATGCAGGCCCAGGGAAACTCCCTTTCATCTGACTCATTACTCACAGCAGATCCCATCAAAGAGGTGATCATATTATATCAAATCTCATCATGGAAGCGATCACATCACCACGATACTGCCAAACCACTGAGAATCATGGCCTGGACAAGTTGTCTCACAACCTAAATGATCACAACTTAACTTTATTTTTTGGTGACTTTATAGTGATTCATAAAACTCCACAGAGAACTGACTGAGAATCACTCATAAAGTAACATACAGAAGCCACTGGATGCTGTGTTGTTACCATCAGAGGTACCTTCGCTGATGGTGGACCTCTAAACCCAGTTACTTCTTCAAGCCATTCATATTTTTTAGACCTTAGTTAATGTGCAAAACATTGCCTCATGATATATTTTGACTTCTGTGGGCAATTTTTTTTTATTCCAACTAACAGAGTTAATCCTGAAATATTCATATATTCTAAGAAAACAGTGACAAAATATGATTGTTAATTATAATGATTACTTCAGAAAAAATGAATCATGTTACACCGATTTACTATTATTAACACTGTGGCTTCTTTGTTTATAGCAATTCTGTCATACACAGTTGAGTAATAATTTGTACTTTAAATCTGTGTAATTTTTAATTTTACAAGATGACTATACCCAAAACAAGAAACATCCCATTGCCTTCAAGTAGATTCTGACTCATAATGACCCTATAGGACACAGTAGAACTGCCCCATATGATTTTCAAAGAACAGCAGTGGATTTGAACTGCCAGCCTTTTGGTAAGCAGCTGAGCTCTTACCCACTGCACCACTAAGATGACTGCAGAACAATTTAAATATCTGTCTTGACAGACTTTTTGCATTACAAGGATCTTGTGAACACTCATTGCTCTTAGTCACTGAGATACTATTGTAGGACTAGACTCAGAGGCTTTTCCAGTACAGTCAGATCTCAAAGCCCACAAGGAGGCATTGAGATCTTACAAGGAGGGAAGGAGATGAGAGAGCAGCCCCCTGTTTGAGATTAATCCTGAAGGAATCATAGACTGTAATACTTCAGGTCAGTGCCTTTTAATTATTTTTTCTCCATTTGCTTCCATATTGACCTCCCTTCTTCTGTCTTGCTTAGGATTTTGTGCAAATTCTGGATTTTTTTTTTTCTAAATGAAATAATGTCTACTGACTCCAGTGTTCTGACACTGTTCTTGCTTCTTGTGTTGAATCTCAAAAGCCCAGTACATCTGCCTTTTTGGTATAGAATGTTCTTGTGAAGGGAGATCAGCCCACTCAACATGCAGTTGTGGCTCTGTGTCCCTCTCGACTGTCCCCAGAGCCTTTCCCATATGAAAACATCTCTCTTTTCAGCTGAGACAGAAGCAAACTGAACCTAAGCAACAATCTCAGGCTTTGTAAGTAGCTTTAAGCAATCTGGCAGCTACATAGATCTCTAGTGTCTTCTCCGTTGTCCAGTTTTCCAATTCTGTTTTCCATTTGAGCTATAGTTCCTTCAAACATATGGTTACGATCGTACACAGAGTAGACTCTCAGGGAAATGTAGCTGTTGGACCTAATACTATTTCTAGTTCTAACAGAGCATAAATTGGCTTTAATATTTCCACAAGACTATTCATGATTACCTTTATCAGCACAGGATCCAGTGAATGGAATATATGTTTCCCAGGTTTCATCAATGTGTAAATAGATGTTACATATATTTTCCTTTCCTAGTCTGTTTTATTTCATCTGCACACATAAAAATATGTTGTACTGTCTATTCTGCAGTATTTAGACTTTAAACTATACCTTGGAGACAATTACATAGTAACAAAAATAGAGATGATTCTTCTTCTAATGGATAAATGATATTTCATTGCAGGAACAGGTCTAATTTATTAATGAGCATTTGCTTAGCTTCAGATCTACTTATAAAAAGCTGTCTTGTACATACGTCTTTGCAAATGTGGGACAGTATCTACAGGTTACATTTTCAGAATGGAAATGACTGTGACAATGTGGCTTATTTTTAATTCAGAAAGATGTTGCCAAATTACTGGTCAGAGAGGATATATAAAACTGATAGACCTAATGACCACTTTGGCTGGCTAATGACCACTTTGTTTAAAAAAATATTTTATTTCTTTTTGGTGGGAATATACTCATGCAAAACCAAACACACATCTATTCACAATTTCTACATGAACAGTTCAATGACCTTGATTACATACTTTACACTGTGTTACCATTTCACTATCTCTACCCATACTGTTTCATCATCATTCATTTGGGCTCTCTGCCATTTAAGCTTTCAACTGTGTTTTAGATTTCTGTTTTTGGCTTAAACTCATAGGTAATTCTTTATAAGGGCACAATGCTCAAGGCAAAGATCCTTTATTAGTTGGGCTAAATGCTGTTTCGGTTAATGATGGCTTCATGGAGTAGTTCTATTTTGAAGTTTAAAGATTATTTCTGGGCATTAGATTTAGGGATTCCTCTAGTCTAGTCTCAATGAATCCAGCAAGTCTGGTTTCCTCATGCATTTAAAACTCCTTTCTCAAATTTTTCTCCTTTTGATGATGATATATCTGTTGGATTCTTGCTCAAAGTTTTCAGTAATGCTAGCCAGCCAGCCAAGTGCCGTCGAGTCGGATCCAACTCAATGCTAGCCGGGCACCATCCATTTCTTCTTGTCTGATAGCAAAGGAAGTAGTTCTTGGAGGCAATTAAAACCGCAGTCCATTTCCTTCTCCAGTTCCTGAGTTTCCTTCTTCTTCAGGAGAATAGAGATCAATTGTCATATCATGGATGGCCTCCCAGGAGCTTTTTTTTTAATTATTGCTTTAAGTAAAAGTGCACAATCCAAATCAATTTGCCATATAAAACTCCAAACATACACCACTATGCAACTCTAAATTGTTTCCCCACCACCACCCTATGACAGTACTCTCCACCTTTTCATTCTGTACTTTCCCTATATTCAACCAGCTCCTGTCCCACTCCACCCTCTCATGTCACCTCTGAATAAGACCTGCTCAGGCAGCCTCATGTCTATATTTAAGCCAAGAAGTGGATTCTTCACCAGCATTAATCTATATCTTATAGTCCAGTTCAATCTTTGTCTGAAGAGTTGGCTTTGCTATTGGTTTGGGCTCTGGACTAACAAAGAGTCCAGGAGCCATGTCACCAGGAGATCCTCCACTCTGATGGAACATCAAGTATAGTCTTTTAATAGAGTTGTAGTTTTTCACACCTACTTATCACGTGCTATATCAAGGACTTTACTTGGTGTCAGGGCAGTTGTTGGTGGTAGATGGGTACCATCTGGTTCTTCTGATCTCATGTTGATATAGTCTGTGGATAATATAGCATATTCCTCTCACAAGCTTTTAAGACTCCAGTTACTACTCACCAAACAGGTAGAGAGAAACTCTAAAAACATCTTTAGGCCAATTGACTGGATAGATACACAAAGCCATGACTTTCAAAGTGAGAAAATTAATCCTATGAAGAGTTTAATTGTACCAAAGTAGTCTCAACAGGCACAGCCTTTTTTAATGTATGTGTGTGTGTGTGTGCTATTGTAGTTGTAAAATTATATAAAATATTTTATTTGTCATTTCACCCCACCCTCTTCCTTTTTTTGCATAGTGTATAGCTCAATGTTTATATATACATTAGAATGGCCTTTATATCTACACTAAAATTGAACTTGGTTAACACCAATTTTTCCATCAGCATTGATAAAAATTCACTACTTCCCAGTTAGTGGCTTGCTCTTTCTCTCCTTCCCTTACTCCTCAGAATCACTGGTAACCATTAATCTCTTTATGGTTATTTGTTATTTTAATTTTATATAAATGAGATCATACATTTCTTTTGTGATTGATTTATTTTACTCCATAAAATGTCTTTGAGATTCATCTATTTTGTAGCATGTATCAAAATAAAGTGGTCATTGAAAAGACAGGAAAGAAAGAAAAGAATAAATTGGATGTCAGAAAAGACTCTGAAACTTGTTCTTCAAAGTTGAGTTGCTAAAGCAAAAAGAAGGAATGACAAAGTAAAAGAACTGAACAGAAGACTTAAAGAGTGGCTTGGGAAGACAAAGTATAATGTCATGTGCAAACAGCTGAAAATAGAAAACCAAACGGGAAGAAGGAGCTCTGCATTTCTCAAGCTGAAAAAACTGAAGAAAAAAATTCAAGCCTCGAATTGCAGAAGTGAAGGATTCTACATGGAAAAGATTAAACCACTCAGAAAGCATCAAAAGAAGATGGAAGAACTACACAGAATCATTACACCGAAAAGAATTATTCAGTGTTCAACCATTTGAAGAGGGAGCATATGATCAGGAACAAACGGTACTGAAGGAAGAAGTTGAAGCTGCATTGAAGGCACTGGCAAAAAAACAAGGCTCCAGTAATTGATGGAATATCAATTGAAGTGTTTCATCAAATGGATGTAGCACTGGAAGTGCTCACGTGTCCATGCCAAGAAAATTGTAGGAGAGCTACCTGGCCAGACAGCTGGAAGAGATCCATATTTATGCCTATTCCCAAGAAAGGATCCCACTGAATACAGAAATTATCAAACTATATCGTTAATGTCGCATGCAAATAAAATTTTGCTAAAGATCATTCAAAAGTGACTAAACAATATATTGACAGGGAACTGTCAGAAATTCAAGTCACATTCAGAAGGGGACGTGAAATCACGGATACCATTGCTGATGTTAGATGGCTCTTAGCTGAAAGCAGAGAAAACCAGAAAGATGTTTACCTACGTTTTATTGACTATGCAAAGGCATTTGACTGTGTGGAACATAAAGAATTACGGATAACTTTGCAGAGAATGGGAATTCCAAAATACTTAATTGTGCTCCTGAGGAATCTGTATATGTATCAAGAGGGTGACGTGAACACAAGAGGACACTGCATGTTTTAAAGTCAGGAAAGGTGCATGTCAAGGTTGTATCCTTTCACTGTACTTCTTCAATCTGTATGCCAAGCAAGTAATCCAAGAAGCAGGACTATATGAAGAACAAGGCATCAGGATTGGAGGAAGATTCATTAACAACCTACATTATACAGATGACACAACCTGGCTTCCTGGCTTCCATTCCCCATTCTCTTCTCTGAGCTGAGCCATAGATACTGCTGACTCAGTGCAGGAGAGATAGCTCAGGCAGGACACCATCTTGGTCAGCTGAGAGGTAGAGTCAGCCATGTCTGAGGGCTCAGCTGGTGCTAATTCCCATCTTGAGCAACAGTGCATATCAGGATAGTGCTTCCCCCAGCAGAAAAGCTGTTTTTAAGACAATTGTACCTAAAGAACATAGTGTGGGCACACAACCCAGTGTGATGGTACCCTAACCCCTCTCTGCTTTGGGCCACGTCACAGCATCTGGTTATGGCCTATGAGGTGCCATCTTTGTCAGCCAGGAGGAAGAGCCTGCCATGCCTGAGGGCACAGATGCTATCAGCTGCAGCTAATCAATGTATCTTTCAGCAGAAAAGTAGCTTTCAGGGTAAGAGCAGCTGGAGAATGTAGTGGTGTCTGGTAACTGAATGGGGTGTTGCCATTTATACTACCCTTTGCTGAAGCATGTCACAGTGTCAGCTGATGGTCCCCCAGAGAATAACTAAGTAGGGCACCATATTTTCCAGTCAAGAGGTGAAGCCTGTCAGCCCTGAGGGCCCATCTGTTTTTGGCTGCGAGTGGACAGTGCCCCTCTCAGAAGAAAAGCAGTTTTTACAATAAAGGCATCTAGAGAATGCAGAATGACAGCTTAGTGTGATGGCATCCTTTTCTCCTTCCTTTCTTGAGTTACACCATAGTCTGGACTAGCATGATGCTGGAGAGTCAGCACAAGTAACTTGCCACATTTATCAGCCAGGAAACTGCGCCTGCCACCCCTGAAGGTTCAGTTGGAGTCAGCCATCAAGCCCAGCTAGAGAAGCTATACATAAGTCAGCTGCACCTAGAGAATGCATTGGTGGCTGGTAGCCAAATCTAACAGGCCCCTTATCCACTTCCTTCTTAGAGCTATCCCGCAGCTCCTGTTGGTGAAATACCATAGAACCAGAACACCTTCTTGATGGCACAGAGACAACAATCAAAATCTAACCACTTAAAGAAGCAGACCACCATGGCTCCAGAAAACTCCCAAAATAAAGAATCAAAACATCACCCAGGTGAAGAAGCCTTTCAGAAATTACCAGAGGTAGAATACAAAAGAATTGCATATAGAGCCCTTCTAGAGATTAAACAAAATGCAGCAGAACAAAATGAAAACTTATGTAAGCTACATAAACTGCTAGAACATCAACAATCTGAAATCCAGCAGATCAATAATAAAATTATAGACTTAGACAATTCGATGCAAAGCCCAAAGAGCAAGACTGAGGAAATGGAATGCAGAGTTAGTGAGATTGAAGATAAATTAACTGACACCAGCATTTATGAGGAGAAATTAGACAAAAGAGACAAGAAAAATGAAGAAATCTTAAGAAACTCACAGAACTCTTTAAAGAGGAATAGTCTATGAATAATTGTAGTTCCTGAACAGGGAGAGATAGCACAAAACACAGAGAGAATTGTTGAGGCGTTGCTGACAGAAAACTTCTCTGACATCGTGAAAGAAGAGAACAGATATTCAAGATGCTTATCAAACACCACATAAGCCAGATCCCAAAAGAAAGACACTAGGGCATACTATAATCAAGCTTAATAAAATAAAACATAAAGAGAGGTGTTTAATGTGAGTAAGGCTTAAAGCAAAACTAATGTACAAAGGGAAGCCTTGTATCCTGTCCTCTGACTTCTTGGCAGAAACTGTGTTGGCAAGGTGGCAGTGGGATAACATAAACAAAGAACTGAAGGAGAAAAACTTCCAACCCACAAGTATATATCCTGCAAAACTGTCTCTTAAATATGAAAGTGAAATTACGACATTCTCAGGTAAACAGAAGCTTAGAGACTTTGCAAAAACCAAACCAAAAACTACAAGCAATACTGAAAGACATTCTTTGTTTAGCAAAACAATAACATCAGATGTATACTTAAGGTTACAATGCAGGACACAGCATCCAGAGTTCTACCCAAGTCAGAGAAGTTATGAAGCTCAATGAAAACTACAACATTAAAAGTAGGGAACCAGGGGAAAGGAGTCAAGCTGGTAGACTAGGAACATGTCTCCCTAAGTCCCTTTGTAAACCAAGACCTGAACTGATAATTAAATAGAGCCTTCTGGTCACTTAACGAGCCCTAGGACACGACACAGGGCTGTTAATTTGGACTTCATACCACTGAATGCGAAACCTCCTCTTTCTCTGACCCCACTCTTGGTGAGCGCAGGCTTGCATGGACTGAAGTTAACTCATCAATTTGAATTTTTTTTTCTCTGTGTTGGATGGCTGGTGGAGCTGGGTCTCGGCTAGCGGTTAGTCTCAGATGCACTGCTGGTGGTATTGGCAGGAGCAATTGCCATATTTTGAGAGCCAAGCTTAGGACTCTGTGCATCTCGCCACCACTGGCCTCTCTTTCCGCCTCTGCCATAATGTAGTTTGTATGGAAGTGGCAGCGAGCTTGTGTGGGATGCAATCTTGGATGTTGAGGTCTTAGCTGGGGAGGCAATGCCTGCCTACAGGAGAGTGTTTCTCCTGCAGAAAAGCAATAGCTTACACAGTGTTGCCTGCAGCTGGGGCCTGGCAACAGAGACAGTCGACTATGTGCCTTCATATCTTTGGCCTCTCTCTCTGCCTCTGCCATAGTGTTCTTTTTACGGAAGTGATGGCGGGCTTGTACAGGATGCCGTCCTGGATAGGGAAGCCTCAGCGTGACCTAATTCCTAGGCTGGGAGACAGCGCCTGCCCACAGGAGAATGCTTTGCAGGGAGAAAAGCAGTATCTTGCACAGAGTCGCCTATGGCTAGAGTCTGTCAGGGGTGGCCAACAGGGCAGTAGCCTTGCAGTATTTTGAAATAGTTCATAGCTTCTGGGGTTTGATATAGAGGTACTTACTTGGCCAGATTGGAGAAGAGACCTGTACGCCTGAATGCCTGTCTGACTTGGGAAGTGGTCAGATATCTTTTACCTTTCATTTTAAGACAGCCTAGAGAAACATCTGTGATGCATCCTCACAGCATCTCTCCCAACCTTTATGGACTTACATGAAGCCCAAAAAGCAACAGACTCTGGAGAAATCAACAACCAGGAAATCAGCCATGGCTGCAGAAGGCCCCCAAATGAAACAACTGAAGAGCTTTCCAGATGAAGAAACTTTTCTGAAATTATCGGAAGGTGAATACAAGAGGACTATATATAGAACCCTCCTAGACCTTACACAAAATGCAGCAGAGGAAAATGAAAAACTAAGCAAGCTGTTCGATCTGATGGAATACCAGTACTCTGAAATCCAACAGATCAAGAGCAAAATCAAAGACATAGAAACTTCAATTCAAAGCTGAGAAAACAGAATGGGACAAATGGAAAAGAGACTTCCTGATTTGGAAAATAGAGCTACTGACTCCAGCATCTATGAGGAGAAATCAGAAAAAAAGAAACAAGAAAAATGAAGAAGGATTAAGAAGCATATGGGACTCTATTCAGAGGAACAACCTACAGTTAATTGGAGTCCCTGAACAGGGTGAGACACCTGAGAACATACAGAGTATCGTTGCTGAGCTGCTGACAGAAAACTTCCTAGATATTATGAAGGAAGAGAATATAGATATCAAACATGCATATCAAATGCCACTCAATATAGATCTCAAAAGAAAGGCTCCAAGACACATTGTAATAAAGCTTAATGAAATGAAACATAAGCAGAAATTCTTATAGGCAGCAAGACTCAAAGCAGAGCTTGCATTCAGAGGGAAATTCTGTAGGTTTTCATCAGATTTCTCAGCAGAAACAAAGCTGACATGGAGACAGTAGCAAGACATATTCAAAGCCCTGAAGGAGAAGAACTTCCAACCAAGAATTATATATCCTGCAAAACTATCTTTAAAATACGAAAATGAAATTAAAACATTTGCAGATAAACAGAAACTTAGAGGCTTTGTAAAAACCAAACCAAAGCTACAATAAATATTGAAAGAATCTCTTGGCTTTGGCTTGGAGGAACAAAACAACTAACTTTGTATTTTAGGAGGACACATTATTCAGAATCCTACTCAGTTACAGAAGGCTCCAAACTCAATCAAAGCTTTAATACTGAAAGAAATAATTGAATGATCATATCATGAAAGCTATGATGTCATCACATTAAAAAGATGCATGTACTACAATCGTTATAGTCCTTCCAGAGGGAGAGGAAGTTGATAAGATTGGTAGTAATTAAAATTGGATTTATACATAGTTTATTAGGCAGGATCATAGGTGGATCTGTTAAGCACAATAAAGATGCAACATTCTATATCAAGAAATATAATACAGAAGTCTCAACAACCATAAAACCAACCCTGAAAAACCCACAGAGAAGAATGTCCCAGAACACATTGATAAGAACAACAGAAAAAACAACAACACAAAAATAAACGTATCACAATGGTAGCACTGAACACATACCTATCAATAATCACATTGAATGTGAATAGACTGAATGCTCCAGTAAAGGACATCGAGTGACATCCTGGATCAAAACACATGACCCATCCACGTGTTGCCTACAAGAAACTCACCTTAGACTTAAAGATAGGAACAAATTGATAATTAATGGATGGAAGAATATATATCATGCTAACAATGAACAAAGAAGAGGAGACGTGTGTCATGGGTTGAATTGTGTCCCCCCCAAAATGTGTGGTTTTGCTAAACTGTATGTTAAAGGATTAGGGTGGGGCTGTAAATTCCTTTTTAGGATTACTTCCCTGCTCTGCTGTAAAGGGAGTTTCCCTGGAATATGGCTTGCCCCACCGTTAATCCTTTCAGCCTGCAAGAGATAGAAGGAAAGAGAAGCAAGGAGAATTGGGAACCTCGTTACCATCAAGAAAGCAGTACCGGGAGAAGAGTGCGTCCTTCAGACCTGAGGTTCCTGCGCCAAGATGCTCCCTGGACAAGGACTGATGCGATACTGGACTTTCCTCCAGAGCCGACAAGGGAAAAGCTTTCCCCTGGAGTGGACAACTTGAATACAGCCTTGAAACCTACCGGAATATGTAAGAATAAACCTTCCTTTGTTAAAGCCATCCGCTTTGCGGTATTTCTGTTAGAGCAGCCCTAGCTGACTAAAACAACGTGGAAATTCTAATCTATGGACAAGGATGGACACTATTGCTGAAAGGTTCAATACACAAGCAGAAACTAACAATATTAAATATGTATGCACCTAACATTAGAGCACCTAAATACATTGAAGAAACACTGACTACTCTCATAAAGGGGATAGATTACTCCACAATAATAGTAGGAGGCTTCAACACTCCACTCTCAACATTGGGCACATCATCTAGAAAAAAGCTGAATAAAGACACACCAAGACCTTATTGCCACAATTACCCAATTAGACCTCATCGACAAATGCATAACTTTCTATTCATCAGCGGACACCTACACCTTCTTCTCCAGTGTACATGGAACATTCTCCAGAATGTTCAGTGTTAGGACATAAAGCAGTTCTCAACAAAATCCATACCATTGAATTAATGCAAAGCATCTTCTCAAATCACATCTTCTCAGATCACGAAATCAATAGCAGAAAAAACAGATAGAAAGTGAAACTCGTGGAAACTGAACACCTTCCTCTAAAAACCATGGATTAGAGAAGAAATCAAGGATGAAGTAAAGAAATTTATGGATTCCAATGAGAATGACACTTCCTACCAGACCCTATGGGATACAACCAAAGCAGGGGTCAGAGGTCAGTTTATCTCCGTGAGTGAACACATCTGGAAGGAAAAAGAAACCACATCAAAGAAATGACCTTACAGCTTGAACAAGTAGAGAGAGAACAATAAAGGGACCCCTCAGGCACTGGAAGAAAACAGATCGGAAAGATAAGAGCAGGACTAAACAAAGAGAATAGGAGAACAATGGAAAAAATTGAAAAGACCAAAAGCTGGCTTTTTGAAAAGATCAACAAAATTGACAAATCACTGGCTAAACTTACTAAAGAAAAGCAGGAAAGGAAACAAATAACCCAAATTAGAAATGAGAGGGGAGTTGTCACAACAGATCCAACAGAAATAAAAAATATCATAACTGAATAGTATGAAAGACTGTACTTTAAACAATTTGAAAACCTGTAGGAAATGGACAAAGTCCTTGATTCATATCACCTACCAAAATTATCACAAGGTGAAGCAGAACAACTTAATAAACCCATCACAAAGGAAGAGATTGAAAAAGCCATCAGAAAAACTCCCAACCAAAAAAAGCCAAGGCCCAGATGACTTCACTGCAGAATTCTACCAAGCTTTTAGAGAAGAGTTACCTCCAGTACTACTAAGACTATTTCACAGTATAGAAAGGGATGGAATACTCCCAAATTCATTCTAGGAAGCCAGCATAACACTGATACCAAAGCCAGGGAAAGACCCAGCAAAAAAGAAGAACTACAGATCGATATCACTCATGAATCTAGATGCAAAAATATTCAACAAAATTCTTGCCAATAGAATGCAACCGCATATCAAAAAAATAATCCATCATGACCAAGCTGGATTCATACCAGGGATGCAAAGCTGCTTCAACATCAGAAAAGCAATTAATGTGACCAACCACACAAATATCACAAAACACAAGAATCACCTGAGCTTGTCTATTGATGCAGAAAAGGTATTTGATAAAGTCCAACATCCATTCATGCTAAAAATTCTCAGCAAAATAGGAATAGATGGCCAATTCCTCAATGCAATAAGGGCCATTTACACAAAGCCAACTGCCTTTGTCATCCTGAATGGAGGGAGGCTGAGGCAGTTTCCCTTGAGAACAAGAACCAGAGAAGGATGCCCACTCTCACCTCTCCTATTCAACATTGTACAAGAAGTTCTAGCCAGAGCACTTAGACAAGTCCAAGGAATAAAGGGCATCTGCATTAGCAAAGAAGAACTAAAAATCTCCTTATTTGCAGATGATATGATTGTATATGCAGAGAATCCCAAAGAATCCATAAAGAAGCTACTCAAACTGGTAGAAGAGTTCAGCAAAGTCTCAGGATACAAGATAAACATAAATAAACCAGTAGGATTTCTCTGCACCAACAATGAGACTATTAAGGAAGAAATTAACAAGTCAATACCATTACTATAACCCCTAAGAAGATAAAGAACCTGGGAATAAAACTAACGAGATAAATAAAAGACCTTTACAAAGTGAACTACAAACCCTTACTACAAGAAACTAAGAGAAACTTATATAAATAGAGAAACCCCGTGCTCATGGATAGGAAGACTTCATGTTGTGAAAATGTCTATTTTACCCAGAGCAATCTACTTATAGAATGCAATCCCAATACAAGTTCCAGTGACAGTTTTTAATGAGATGGAGGAACAGATTACCAACTTTGTCTAGAAAGGGAAGAAGCCCCGGATAAGTAAAGCATTACTGAAGAAGAACACATTAGGAGGCCTCTCATTACCCAACTTTAGAAACTATTATACTGCCACAGTAGTCAAAACAGCCTGGTACTGGTACAAAAAGAGACAGATAGATCAGTAGAACAGAATCGAGACCCCAGAAATGACACCATCTGCCTATAAACAGTTGATATTTGACAAAGACCCTGAGACATTAAACTGGGATAAAAACAAACGGTGCTAGCAAAATTGGATATCAATCTGCAATAAATTGAAACAAGACCCATATCTTATACCTTCTACAAAAACCAACTCAAACTGGATAAAAGACCTAAACATCAAATCTAAAACTATAAAGCTCATCCAAGAAAAAGTAGGAACAACAATGGAAGTTTTAATACACAATGCAGACAGACTTCAAAATCTGTCAAAGAAACCACCATCATCAGAAAATAAATAAATGGGAACTTTTAAGAATCAAACACTTTTGCTCATCCCAAAACTTTATTGATAGAAGTAAAGGCCACCTACAGAATGAGAAAAAATATTTGCCGATTATATGTCAGACTGATGCCTGATCTCTGTCATCTATAAGGTACTACAAAATATCAATAAGAAAAAGGTAAATCGTCCAATTAAGTGACGGACAAAGGAGATGAAAAGACATTTCTCTAAAGAGGAGATCCAGGCAGCCAAAAAACACACACAGACATGATCATGATCATTAGCCATTAAAGAAATTCAAATCAAAACTACAAAGAGATACCATCTCACCCCAACAAGATTGGTCATGATCCCCAAAACGCAAAGCAGCAAATGCTAGAGAGGCTTGGGAGAAATTGGAGCTCTCCTACACTTTTAGTGGGATTGCAAAGTGGTGCAACCTCTTTGGAAAGCAATCTGGCACTTCTTTAAAAACCTAAATCTAGATATACCATTTGACCCTGTAATTCCACTGCTTGGAATATATCCTACAGAATCAAGGCCATTCAGACCAACTGATACATGCACACGAATGTTCATTGCAGCACAGTCCACAACAGTCAAAAGATGGAATCAACCCAGATGCCCAACAACAGGGTAATGGATAGGTAAACTATGATTTATGTATTCAATGAAACATTATACAATATAGAGAACAACGGTGATTGCAGGAAACATTTCATAACCTAGTTGCAACTGGAGGACATTATGTTGAGTGAAAGTAGTCAGTGGCAAAAAGACAAATACCGTATGACACCTCTACAATAAGAACTTAAAAACAGGCTCATGCATAGAAGAAAAGACTCTTTGAGGGCTATAAAGGTGGAGAGGGAGGGATGGCAAAGGGGGGAGGGTTTAGATTAGATAGTTGATAGAAATTTGATAAGGTAAAATCAATGACAGCACATGTTAGAAAGAAGATCAATACTAACTGGACTTGACCACAACTTGAGTACTCCTCCCATCTTAACCCAATATTGCAAAGACAGAGTAGCTGGGGTTGGGTGCTGGGACCATGCTCTTAGGCAAAATCAAGGCCAATTGGCACAACTAGCATTTTGCTAATGAGGGCTCTCTGCACCTCGCATTGGTGAGTGGCATCTGGGTTCTTAACAGCTGCCAAGCTGCCATCTGAGGGTACACCAAATGGTCCCAACTCAGCATGAATGGTTGATCACTGAGGACTAAAACAAGACATGGGAAAGAGAATCCAGAAGACAGAGAGACCCCCAAGAGTGGATCTCTACATCGGCTCGTCACCAGAAGAACCGGATGGTGCCCGGCCACCACCACCAGTGATAGCCATGATGGAGCTCACAAATTTGAGTCTCACTGGCAACAAGAGAATAAATAGGAGTGTATCCTGAGATCTCCACAAAAAGATTGCAATTAGTGGTCCAGGGGCTTAGGGGTTCCCCTGGGAGCATGGCCCCTGGACCTGATGCTGCCCCTGTCCATAAATTATAATGAAGGTCAACTCTTCGGACAGCAATGGATTGGACTTGGTGACGTAGAGTGACCATATCTTGTGGGCACTTTATGGTTCCATGCATCTACAGGATGTCATTGTGCTGACCTCTTATTGGAGGAAGGAGAGTGGGTAGAGAGGATGGGATAGGAGACTGTTGGGAGGATAGAACATGTATGGAGCCGAGAGGAAGAATGTGCTGTCACTGGGGAGGGAGAGAGCAATGTGAGCTGCTTATAGGTGAGCATAAAAATTTATATGGGAATGTACATTCAATCTTAATTTAAAAAAATGAAAACAAGCAAGCAAAGGTCAGAGAAGGAAAACTCTGCAATACCACTGGCTTTGAATATGGAGGAAGGGGACGTATGTGATATGAGCAGAGAAGACAAGCAGCTTCTTAATGCTGAAAAAGCAAGGAGATTTCTTCCCTGAAGGCTTCAGAAGAAATTTGTCCCTTCCAGCACCTTCACTTTTAGACTTCGGACCTCTGGAACTACAAGAGAATAAACTTGTGTTGTTTAAGCTGAAAAATAAAAAGAAAAGAGAGAACCAGTGATCTTAACATGAAAACTATGACATCATCAGTTTCAGTAGTTATAACCCTTTCAGATGGAGACAAAATTAAGGAGATATACAGAATTTCAAGATAGGTTTAAACTTTGAACATTAAGGAGGAACAAAGGAGTAGCCACAAAGCAAACTAACAATGCTACATATCAAAACAAGAAACATAATATGGGTGTCTTGTATTTTTACCCCTATATTTTCTTCTAAGAGCTCTATAGTTTTAGCTTTAACATTTAGGTCATTGATCCATCCTGAGTTATCTGTTGTGTGTAGTATGAGGTACAGATCCTGTTTCATTTTTTGCCTATGGACATCCAGTCTTTTCAGTGCAATTTATTGAAAAGACTGATTCCTCTGCACTGAATGGGACTTGACCTCCCTATCAATAATAAGGTATCTGTAAACAGATGGATTAATTCCTGGGTCACAAATTTGATTCACTGGTCCATATGTACACAGCTGAACCAGTACCAAGATGTTCCAGTGACTTCAAGTATACAGTATGTTTTCAGACTGGGTAATTTGAGGTATCCAAGATTGCTTTTTAAGATTGCTCTGGCTATTCAGGTCATGATTACCTTCCACATAAGATTCAGCAATTAGTTTTTCCATGTCAATATAGAAAGCCCTTGAAATTTTGACCAAGACTTTATTGTGTATACAGATTATTTTATGTGTTATGACATTTCTAGAACAGTAAGTTCTCTAGTTCAGGAACACAGAATGCCCTTCCATTTTATATTTCCCTGTTAGTCTCATAATAGCATTTTACAGTTTTCATTGAATACTTTGCATTCCTGTTTAAGTATATTCCTAAGTATTTTATTTTTTAGGGAATATTGTTTAAAAGGACCCTTGGTGGCATAATAGCTAAGAGTTTGGCTGCTAACCAAAAGGCTGGCAGTTCAAATCCACCAGCCATTCTTTGGAAAACCTGTAGGGCAGTTCTATTCTGTCCTACCTGGTTGCTAAGAATTGGATTCCACTCAGTGGTGATGGGTTGGGTTGATAGTTGTTGGTATTTTTAAGGATCCCTGATATCACAGTGGTTAAAGCACACAGCTGCTAACTGAAAGGTAGAAACATATGGCAATCTGTTCCCATAAAGGTTTATAGCCTTGAGAACCCTACAGAACAGTCCTAACTATGAGTCAGAATTGACTGGACAACAGTGGATTCTGGATTACAAATTGTGTTATATTCTTGATTTCCTTTTCAGACTTTTCTGTGGTGGTGTAAAGAAAGCCAACTGATTTTTGTATATTGATCTTGTACCCTGCAACATTGTTAAATTATTCTATTAAGTTACAGAAGAATTCTTACAAACTCTCTGGGATGTTCTTGCATAAGATCATGTCACCTAAAAATAGAAACAGTTTTATTTCTACCTTTCTAATTTGAACACATCTATTTCTTGTTCTTGCCTTACTGTTTTTGGATAACACTTTGAGTGAAATACTGAGTAGGAGTGGTGAGAGGGGGCACCTATGTTTTGTCCCTATTCTCAAGCGGCAGGCCCTCTGTATTTCTCTACTAAGTGTAGGTTGGATGTTATTTTATTAGTTTTTTATTGTGATTAAGTGAAAGTATACAATTCGAATCAATTTTTCATGCCCAGCTATCTGCAACTCCAACAGCATTCCTCACCCAATGACAGCACATTCTTCCTTTTCACTCTAAACTTCTTGTATCATCTTAATGAGCACCTGTCACCTCTTCCCCACCCTTCTGTCTTCCATCTAGAAAGAAACCAGTAGGACAGCCTCCTGTAAATGCATAAAACCATAAAGTACACAGAAAATATGGTCACACTGTGTCCTGAGTCCAGCCATTCTTGCCTAAAGAGTTGACCTCAGTACTGGTTTCCAGTCAGAGTCAGGGGAAAGTCTAGAGGCCATGTTTTCAGGAAACCCTCCAGGCTGTTACGCCAATTCTGTTTTTTTAGAAGAGTTCTTGAACTGTACGCCTCTTTTTCTTGTGTTTCCTCAGGGACTGTACATTGTGTCGACCATCATGGCTGACTTTGGTATTGTCTGGGCACCATCTGGTTCTTCTGGTCGCATGCTATGCAGTCTCCCGTTCATATGGGTCCTTCTGTCTCCTGGGCTCATTTTTCCTCATGTCTTTGATCTTCTCAGTCAACACTGGTTCCAGATGTGTTGGGACCATTCGGTACACCTCACACGGCAGCTTGCTAGATTTTAAGACCCCAGATGCCACTCATCAATATGGGCTGCAGAAGCATCTCTTAGCAAAAAACTAGTGCCAATTGACCTCGGTGTCCCCTGAAAATACATCCCTAAGATCTCCATCCCTGCTGCTACTCTATCCTTTGAAATACTGGATTGAGTTTAGAAAATTTTCAGTTTACAGTATAGTCAAGTTATGCTGATCTGCTCTCTACTGTTTGCTGTCACTTGCTTCACCTAACCAAATTCCTATTGATTATATAATTTATGACCATCCCTCTAATTCCCTCACAATCCTGTAGCCATCAAAGACTCTTTGATTCTCTACGTATGTCCAGTTTTAAGACTTCATAGCAGAGGTCTCATACAATAATTGTCCTTTTGCTGCTGACTGATTTCGCTCAGCATAATGTCTTCTAGTTGATATCAGATTATGAGATACTTCCTAAAAATCATCATTGTTCTTTATCATTGCATAGTGTTCCATTGAGTGTACATACCATAGTTTGTTTATTCATCTGTTGATGGGCACCTAAGCTGATTCTACTTTTGGTTGTTGTGGACAGTATACATGTACATGTTCATATAACCATCTTTATTTCTCTGGAATATATCCCGAACAGTTGGACTGCTGGATCATATGGTATTTCTGTTCGTAACTTTTTAAGGAAGTGCTAAATTGCTTTACAAAGAGGTTATATCATTTTACGTATCCACCAGCAGTGTAGGAGTGTTCCAGACTCTCCACAGCCTCTGCAGCATTTGTTGTTCTACAGTCTGTGGATTATTTTCAACCTTATGGAGTGAGATGGAATCTCACTATAGTTTTAGTTTGGATTTCTGTAATAGATAATGATCATGAACATTTCCTCATGAGTCTTCTGGCTGTCTTGAGTTTTTTTTTTTTAAATTATGACTGAGTGAAAATGTACATCGCTGTATAAATTTATATGCCCATCTATATACAACTTCCACTGCTCTCCCTTCCTGGTGACAGCACACTATTCCTCTCTGCTCCATGTATGTCTCATCCTCCCAACAGTCTCCTTTCCTCTTTTTTGCCCAACTCTTTTGCCCACTGCTTAACTGGGTTATTTACCTTTTTCTTGTTGATATTTGCAGTACCTTGTGGATTATGGAAATCAGACATCAATCTGGCATGTAGTTGCCAATTTTTTTCCCCATTCTGTAGGTAGGCTTTTAATTCTCTTGATAAAGTCTTCGGATGTGCATAAGTGTTTGATTTTTAGTAATTCTCATTTGTCTATTTTCTCTTTTGTTGTTTATGCATTGTTAGCCAGATTTTATGGTGTGTCTAAGTCTTTTATTAGAACTTCCATTGTTGATATTATTTTTCTTGCACGATCTTTATTGTTTTAGGTTTAATATTTAGGCCTTTGAGCCATTTGAGTTACTTTTTGTGTAAGGTGTGAGATACGGGTTTTGTTTCAATTTTTTGCAGATGGATATCCAATTTTGCCAACACCATTTGTTAAAGAATTTGTTAAAGAGACTGTTTTTATCCAAGCTTATGACTTTCGGGCCTTGGTTGAATATCAAATGTCCATAAGATGATGGTGATGTTTCTGGAGTATCTGTTCTATTCCATTGGTCTATATGTCTCTTTTTGTACCAGTACCAAGCTGTTTTGATGTAGCAGTAGTGTAGTAGTTTCTAAGGTTGGGTAGTCTGAGGCCTCCCCTGTGTTCCTCTTCTCCAGTAGTGCTTTACTTACTAATTACTCGAGGTTTCTTCCCTTTCCAAAAAAAGTTGGTGATTTTTTTCTCCCTCTAGTTAAAAAATGACACTGGAATTTGTATTGGAATTGCATTGTATATGTAGATCGCTTTGGGTAAAATAGACATTTTTACAATGTTAAGTCTTCCTGTCCATGAACAAAGCAGACTCCTCTACTTATGTAAGTCTCTTTTGGTTTCTTACAGTAGGGTCTTGTAATTTTCTCTGTATAGGTCTCTTACTTCTCTGGTTAGATTTATTGCTAGGTATTTCATCTACTTGAGAATTACAGTAAATGTACTTGACTTGATGATTTCCTCTTTGATGATCTCTTTGTTGGTGTAAAGGAATACTACTGATTTTCTTATGTATATCTTATATTCTGATACTTCATTGAACTCTTTTGTTGGTTCCAGTAGTTTATTTATGGATTCTTGAGGGTTCTCTGTGTGTATGATTATATTATCTGCAAATATGGGTATTTTTACTTCTTTTTCACAGATACAGATGTTCTTATTTCTTTGTCTTCTCTGATTACTCTGGCCACAACCTCTAGCACAACACTGAATAGAAGTGGTGACAGTGGGCACCCTTGTCCAGTTCATATTCTCAGAGAGAATCCTTTCAGTTTCTCTCTATTGAGGATGATGTAGGCAGTTGGCTTTGCATAGATGCCCCATACTGCATTGAGAAATTTCCCTTCCATTCCTACTATACTGGGAGTTGTTAACATGAATGGGTTTGTACTTTCTCAAATGCCTTTTCTGCATCAATTGACAAAATCAGGTGATTCGTATCCTTTGTGTGGTTTATGTGGTTGATCACAGTAATGTTTTTTCTGATGCTGAACCAGCTTTGCATCTTGGTGTGAATCAAACTTGGTCATGATGAACTGTTTTTGGAAATCCTATGCCTAGGTTTTTTTTTTTTTTTGAAGATTTTTGCATCTAGGTTCATGAATGTTATTGGTCTAATTTTCTTTGTTTGTGGGATCTTTCCCTGGCTTTGGTATCAGGGTCATGATGGCTTCATAGAATGAATTTGGGAGTATTCTATCCTTTTGTATGCTGTGAGATAGACTCTCTAAAAGTTTGGTAGAATTCTTTGGTGAAGCCATGTGGGCCAGGACTTTTTTTGATTGGTCATTTTTTGATTACTTTCTCAATCTCTTCTTTTGTGATGGGTTTATTAAAGTGGTTCTACTTTTTCTTGTGATAATATTGGTATGTAATGTGAATCTAGAAATATGTCCATTTCTTCTAGGTTTTCAAATCGGTTAGAGTACTTTTATTTTTCATTCTCAGATATTTTAATGGATCCTTTAAGAAAGAAGCTTGAGATGTGTCTGAGAACACCATCCCATTCATTTCTGCCTTTCCTTCCAAAACCCTTTATTAGAGTACATTTCTTAAACATAGTTCAACTTTGCAGGGAGAGCAGTGGAAGCTGCGCGTAGGTCAGCATGCAAATTTATATGGGAATGTACATTTTCATTCAATCATAACAAAAAAAGTTTTAGCACAAACACAACACAACAGACAATGGAAATACAAATGGTGACTACCAATGCAAAGCATCACTTCCCATTTATTTGATTACTTTTAAATATAAACCATATGATTAACCAAGAAAATTTTTTTCATTTTTTAACTAATATTGATTTTGTCATAGAGTACATTTTTTGAAGTATTCTGTTATGATACTTCTTATTTCCATTGGATCTGTTGTGATATCTCACATGTCTTTTCTTTTTTGAGTTGTCCCATTCCTATTTTTCTTTTGTAAATTTGGCCAATGGTTAATCAACTTTGTTGATCTTTTCAAAAAAAGTTTTTGGTTTTGTTAACTCTTTGAATGGTTTTCCTATTCTCAAATTCATTTGGTTCTGCTCTAATTTTTGTTTTCTCTTTTATTCTGGTGCCCAAGGGGTTCTTTTGTTGTTCTCTTTCTACCTGTTCAGTTTGTAGGGTTAATTCTTCAGTTTGGGCCCTTTCATCTTTCTGGGAACGTGTACTTATAGAGATAACTTGACCTCTGAGTACTGCTTTTGCTGTATTCTATAGGTTCTAGTAGGATGTTTTTTCATTCTCATTTGATTCATGAAATTCTGATTTTTTTTACTGTAATTGAATGAAAGTTTAAAATACAATTCAAATTTGCATCCACGCCTATCTGCATCTCCCTCTGCTCTGCTTGCCTGGTGACAGCACATTCCTCCTTTCCATTCTATATATGTCATATCCTCTTAACAATCTCCTGTCACCTCCTGTCCACCCTGTCCACTCCCCTCTAGTAAGAGGTCAGTAGGATGACATCCTATAGATGCATAGAACTATAAAGTGTACACATGACATGGTCATTCTGTGTCCCTGTGTCCAATCTGTTCATATCTAGAAAGTTGGCCTCACTCATAATCTATAATCAGGGGCATCGTCATGTCTAGGGTCTGTGTTCCCAGGGAACTCCCAGGCCTTCGGACCATCAGTTGTGGTCTTTTAGTGGAGTTCTTAGGATAGAGCCCTTTTTATTCTTGTGTCACCACTGGGACTCATCATTGTGAGCCCCATCACGTCTGTCACTGGTGGTGGCTGGTCACCATCTGGTTCTTCTGGTTACGTATTGATATACTCATCTATTCACATGGGTCTTTCTGTCTTCTGTGTTTTTTCCCTCATGTTGTTGTTGTCCTTGGTGATCATCTGTTCCAGTGGAGTTGGGACCATTTGATGCACCTCAGATGGCAGCTCACTGGCCTTAAAGACCCCAGATGCTACTCACCAATATGGGATTCAGAAGGCTCTCTTAGCAATAGGCTAGTTACACCAATTGGCCTTGATGTCCCCTGACAGCATGGTCCTTGGACCCCTACCCTTGTTACTCTATCTTTGCAATATTGGGTTAAGATTAGAAGAGTTTTCAGGTTATGCTGAAGTCCAGTTAAACCAATCTTCTTTCTAATGTGTGCTGTCACTGGTTTCACCCAGCCAAATTTCTATCAACTGTCTAATCTATAACCATTCCTCTCCCTCCCCTCTTTTGCAGCCATCAGAGTCTTTTCTTCTCTACATGTGTTTGTTTTTATGTCTTTATAGTAAGGGTTTCATGCTATATTTGTTCTTGTGCCACTGACTGAGTTCACTCAACATAATGTCTTCCAATTGAAACCAGGTTATGAGATGCTTCCTAAAATCACTGTTGTCGTTTATCATTGCATACCACTCCATTGATTATAGACACCATAGTTTGTTTATCCATTCATCTGTTTTTGGGCATCTGAGTTGATTCCATCTTTTTGCTGTTGTGGGCTGTCCTGCAATAAACATTCATGTGTGTGACTGCCCTTGCTTCTGCAGGATATATTCCAAGCAGTGGGATTACTGGGTCAAATGGTATATCTATTTCCAGCTTTTTAAGAAAGCACCAGACTGCTTTCCAAAGAGGTTGTATCATTTTGCAATCCCACCAGCAGTGTAGGAGAGTTCAAATTTCTCCACAGCCTCTCCAGCATTTGTTGTTTTCTATTTTTTGGATGATGGCCAACCTTGCCGGGGTGAGATGATATTTGATTTTGGCTTTGACTTGGATTTCCTTAGTAGCTAAAGATCGTGAACATTTCCACATGTGTCTTGTGGCTTCTTGGATATCCTCTTTATAGAAGTGTCTGTGCATCTACTTTGCCCAGTGCTCAATTGGATTATTTCTCCATTTCTTGTTGATATTTTATAGGATTTTTCATATTATAGAAATCAGACTTTGGTCGATACATAGTTGTCAAATATTTTTTTGTCCATTCTGTAGGTGATCTTTTATATTCTTATAAAGTATTTGTGTGAGCAAAAGTGATTCTTGGTAGATGCCATTTTATATTTTCTCTTCTGTTGGTTGTGCTTTGTCAGATTTTGAAGTCTGTTTAAGTTGTTCATTAAGATTTCCATTGTTGATCCTATTGTTTCTTGCATTATCTTTATTGTTTTAGGTTTGATACTTAGGTCTTCTGTTCAATTAGAGTTGACTTTTGTGTACAGTGTGAGATATGGGTCTTGTTTCAATTTTTTGCAGATGGATATCCAGTTTTGCCAGTACAACTTGCTAAAGAGTCTTTCTTTCCCCCATGTTTTAGTCAGTTAGTGCTGCTTTAGTAGAAATACCACAAAGTGGATGGCTTTAACAAGCCAGCCAAGCCATGTGCCCTAGAGTCGGATCCGACTCATGGCTACCCTAGGGGCCAGGGTAGAACTGACCCCCAGAGTATTCAGGGAATAAAGGAAGGTTTATTCTTACACAGTCTGGTAGGCTACAATTCCAAATTCAGAATGTCCACTCCAGGGGAAAGCTTTCCCGCTTGTTGGCTCTGGAGCAAAGTCCTGTATTGCATCAGTCTTTGTCCAGGGACCGTCTTGGCACAGAAACCTCAGGTCTGAAGGATGCACTTTTCTGCTGGTGCTGCTTGCTTGATGGTGTGAGGTTCCCAATTCTCTGGTTGCTTCTCTTTCCTTTTACCTCTTGTAGGATGAAAGGATTAAGGGTGGGGCAATCCACACTCCAGGGAAACTCCCTTTACAGTGATGAATTTACTTATTTTATGTGTGCTTACTTCGTTCTAGCTTCTTGTTTTGAAATGTCCACATAGGTTGGTTATATGTGCTAGTTTGGTTATTGCTGCCTTTGAAGCCCTAGTGTCCTGTCACCAGGTGGTTAGAGCTGTTACTAGATATGCCAGCAGAAGAGTTCATTTACTTTTCTTGTATGGCTTTAGCTCAGGTGTCCATGTAGTCAGTCACCAAGTGTGTTGCACAGGCTATCATCTACTGCCCTAGTTGGGCAGGGATGATTGTTGTAGGTACAGGCACCTCATTGTAGCTGCTAAGAAAGGCAGAGGCTAACAGGTTTCTCCAAGTGTCTGTGAGGATGATGTGTCCCTTGTCTGAATCTGTTGTTGTTGGTAGGTGCCATCGAGCTGGTTCCCACTAATAGCGACCCTGTGAACAACAGACAAAACACTGCCCAGTCCTGCGCTATGTCCACAATTGTTTTTATGCCTAAGGCCATTGTTGTGGCCACTATGTCAATCCATCTCATCAAGGGTCCTCCTGTTTTTTTGCTGATCCTCCACTCTACCAAGCATGATGTCCTTCTCCAGGGACTGACTTTTCCTGACAACATGTCCAAAATATGTAGGATGTAGTCTTGCATCTTTGCTTCCAAGGAGCACTCTGGTTGTACTTCTTCCAGAACAGATTTGTTTGTTCTTTTGGTGGTCCATAGTCCATTTAACATTCTTCTCCAACACCACAATTCAAAGGCATCAGTTCTCTTCTGTCTTCTTTGTTTTATCCAGCTTTCACATGCACATGATGTGACTGAAAAACCATGGCTTGGGTCAAGCACATTTTAGTCTTCAAGATGAATGTCTGAATCTAGGTGAAGGAAAAGTCTCTGCCCTGAAATTCCAGCTAAGAGTAGTCACTATTTTTGTTTTCTTTCCTCTTCCTCTTGTTTATTAAATAGTTCCCTCTCTGAGTCTTGGAAACCCTGGTGGCATAGTGGTTAATTGCTACAGCTGTTAACCAAAAATCAGGAGTTTAAATCTGCCAGGTGCTCCTTGGAAAATCTAGGGGGCAGTTCTACTCTTCTAACTGTGTAGCTGTAGTCAGAATCGACTCAACAGTGGTGGGTTTACTTTTTTGTTTGTTTCTCTGGGTCTTGGAGAATGGCTCTTTATGAGCTTAAGGAATCCTATTTCTGACTCAGTTAATAGCAGTCACATTCCAGAGCCAGGCACAACATGGAGAATGGAGAGTGAAGCTTTGGGAGAAGGAAGAGGGGTATATCCCAAGGGAAAAATCTAGACCCGTGCAAGGTAGGTTACACATAAAGACCTAGCTTTTGATGATCTCATAGAGTTCCTTGCTGGTTCCAGAGGAATGCATGGATTCTCCGATCAGTTTCTCCTGCTGGGGAGGATGCAGTCCAGCCACCATGCTCAAATCACCAAACTGGCCACAGCCATTTCCCAGTGTGTCAGGTCTGATGAATCTCTTTTCCACTTTGTTCAGTATGATTTCTCAACTTTCCTTTTTATGTTCTGGGCTCCTGGGATGTTATATGTAATGGGTTCACTTGTTCTTTTGGGTCTTTGCTGTTAACAGTGGTCAGAGGAAGCGTCTGACTACTCTGCCATCTTGGCCCCTCCTGCCACAATTTTTCCAAACTTCATATTCATGTTCATATCTTCTCGATAACTTCATAACATGGTGTTGTAGTATAAAGAGAATTTATTATGGAATAGTACAAATTGAGTGGGACAACACAAAGTAAAAACACAAAATGTCCCAAGAAGCATAGAGAGAAAGGATTTATTATATTTTAAATAGAGGAAACATGATAAAGCTTTGAGGTAAACCACAATGTATAACACAGTCTTTCCTGAACACTAGTTTTTTTGTTTGTTTCCTGATAACAATCTGTGCAAATATCTTCTGAGAGTAGACATTGGACATTCTGGACTATGGACCACCAAAAGAACAAACAAATCTGTTCTGGAAGAAGTACAACCAGAGTGCTCCTTGGAAGCAAAGATGCAAGACTACATCCTACATATTTTGGACATTCTGAGAATGATCATAAGGCCTACTTGCTTACCCACAAGCAGTGAGTGTTAACCCTTCATGGTGCACTTGGTCTGAATGTTTCAGAAAATTTTAAGTCTGAGAGTGAAATAGATATTACCAAGCAGTTTTATGAGTAACAACATGAGAAATGTTGAGGTCAAGTCTCATGCTCAAAGCATCCACAAGGGAATGACAAAATTCACATGTTTTTAGCAATAAACTCCTGGTCTTTTGCATATTTCTAAATTGTCTTTTTGTGTATCAGTACTGCAGTCCTGGGACCATCAAGTTAACAAGTAATGCTCGCGACATCTAAGGCGCAGACCTCACGTCTTCCAGGAATATATGAAAAATATTCAGATTGTTTCTTTTTCTTTTTCTTTCTTTAAAATAGCTGCTTCTGTTTAATGGAAAAAAAAAGATCTTTCTTGATGGGCACAGAGAAACTCCAAGTGGGCACATAAGGAAAGCAAAAATAGCTGTGTGCTACTTATCACACTCAGTACTTCTTTTACCAACCACTGATAACAACCTAATCTTATCCCCACCTGTCCCATCAGGAGCAACCTCCAAGGATGTCACACTGAGGCATGTTACAGTGGGTTTTATTTCCTTGTCCCACTCTGTCTTTATGGATTCTCATCTCTTCAAGTCTTCTCTGTTGTTACACTGTGCTTCTCTCTCTCAGTGCAGTACTTTAGGCAGATGTAGTACTTTAAAAGTAAATAAATAAACAAAAGAAACAACATGAATATTTTTCCCACATTCCTGGAAGACGCAAGGTTAGACCCTTAGATGTCAAGAATGTCATTCTCTCTCTCACACACGCACACGCTTCTGCACTTTAGCTTACTAAACAATTTGCCATCATTTAGTTCCTTCTTCTATGCCTTTCGTTATGCTGTCTCTTTGCCAATATAAACTTTCGTCTTGACAAACACTACATTTTCCATAGTATAAGATGGTAACACAGTGCTTTAACTTACTAGGTTCTTCACGTAACTGTATCTTTTCAGAAGGAGGTACTTCTGTGAATTGTTGTGACAGGCAGACACCATGCATGTGTCATACAGAGAAATCTGGGTTTGATCCACGTATACCAGACACTGGTGGCATAGTGATCACGTGCTACCTCTGCTAGCCTAAAGGTCAGTAGTTCAAATCCTCTGAGCTCTACTTAGAAACTCTATGGAGCAGTTCTACTCTATCCTCCAGGGTCACTATGAGTTGGAATTGACTTGATTGCAGTGGGTTTGGTTTGGGTTTATACCAGACACTAAACTGTGTTTTCATTCCAGGCATTGGTTATATTTGCTTTTTTATGTTTGGATTCCAGCACATATGAATCCCTCTTCAAAACACCTACTAAGAAAATATTATTTCAGACATAATATCCAGGAGAGGAAACTTCCTGTGCAGACATTTAATAACTTTTTAAAGAAAATCCAGTGAACTCATGGTAAAGCCAATTCATGGAAGAAGTGGGATAAAATTACCTTTACCCACTGTAACCATTTCTGAAGAGTGTTCAGTGCATCTGAAATGGTTGAGCTGTGAAGCATGGGGTGAATTATCTTCCAATTTGGTCCTTCTTTTGCACTTCAGTGGGTTTTCTTTAGCCTTAAGTTTTGGTTTTACTCTATTCTCAAGCAGAGATTGTGTAGGAATTTCGTAACTAGGAGAAACAGAGCCCTGGAGCAAGATGTGGAAGAGGACAAAGGTTATCTTTTCTCCAGAATTTGGCTTGCCTTAAAGAAAAATCTCCACTTAGACTGCTGTGGAAGGTCCAGGAAAGGCAGTTTCATGCTAAGTCTTGCCAAACTTTCATCTTAAGATGTAAAAAATTTATAGAAAATCTCTGAAGCACAAAAAGGTTGTTATATCATTATAATATTTTTTATTGTTTGAATTGAATGTGTATTTGTCTCAGCAA
The DNA here is from genome assembly GCA_028571685.1 of Heterohyrax brucei. Taxonomy (NCBI): domain Eukaryota; kingdom Metazoa; phylum Chordata; class Mammalia; order Hyracoidea; family Procaviidae; genus Heterohyrax; species Heterohyrax brucei. Next base: position 26,012,654 of record CM053156.1, read on the forward strand.
GAAAATATGAATAGGTCACTGGGTCATGCCTATTTCTAGCAAGAACATTACTCTCACACAGAGTAGTTTGAGAATATGTATAGAAAGAGGTGATGTGATTGGGGTGATCAGATTAATTTAGTTACTGGGCTCAGGGTGTGTGAGCTTTAGCTGCAACATTTTGTTAAGGTTTCTTAGTCCTTAATTTTTGAAGGTAAACTAAACTTCCCAAGATGTAATTTTACTGAGAGGAAAGAGACAGCAGAAAACATAGCAAACAGAGGAGAAAAGATATTATAAGAAAAATTCAGAAGTGTTTCTTCAATCTGACAAGGGCAAGAAAAATGTCCCAGCCTCCTCACTCTTTAGGGTGATTTGGAGCGATTTGCAGAAGTATGACTATGAGGTAGGTTTGAGAAGGTCTTCATGGGCATCTGGTTGGGTTATGGCCATGAGACAGGGATATTCATATTTTACTGCACCAAGATTCAATAGACACAAAGGTGTCTAATTTAAACTATGGTTCTCTTATTTCTTACACGTAATCATAATTATTCCGCTTTTGAAAAGCATTTTTCCTGATCTTCTTGCTAAGTTCAACTGAAATCCTTAGAAATTATATATAAAATAAACAAGAAAACTCCGAAGGGTGAAAAGAAGAAAGCAGACTGGCTAAAGAATGCAACATGGGAGTTTTCTTGTTGCTTTTGTATCACAGACTTAGAGATGAGAAGGCCAGCGACCAATAATGACAAAGAACACAGACAAAATATCTCCTCAGGAGCCTGGTCATTCTAGTTAAAGAACCAGAAAATGGGCAAGCATCCAGACAGGAATATTTCAGATAATAATACAGGTACTCCAAATTTATCTCCCCAGAAAAAAACGTGCATCCCCTCATACAGCAAGGGCTGAGTGAGGAGCCTAGAAAGGAAGCAGAACCATCCTGCTTATTTCTAATCTAATTTTGCAAGCTTGTGCTAAACTGTCTTTGTCCACCTACTCTTGATGCAGTGGCATATAAATATCCTTGTATCATGGCCTTAATATAACCAGATGTCCATGAAGTAATTCTCGAGCCTGCCTTTGAGCCTTATGCCTCCAAATTCTTCGAAGTTACCCTCAATGGAGAGGATTTACACCTCTGCAAAACTGCAATGAGACACTTCTCCCCATCCTGATTGGAGTGGCATCAGTGGAGGTCAAGTTTCTCATCACTGCCCAGCAGCAAGGCCTCATAAGGCCTCTGCCCCTCCTTCCCCAGTGCTATCAGTGTAGGCTCCATAGGAAGTATGACAAGGCATTTGTCTTAGTCATCTAGTGTTGCTGTATCAGAGATAACACAAGTGGATGGCATTGGAAATTTTATTTTGTCACAGTCCGAGTCAGATTGTCAACTCCAGCGAAAGGCTTCCCATGCTGGTTCTGGGGGAAGGTTCTTGTTGTCAGTCTTCCCCTGGACTGGGAGCTTCTGAGGTACAAGGAACCCCAGGTCCTTCCCAAAGGAAGTACTCTGCTCCAGGCACTGCTTTCCTGGTGGTAAGAGGTCCCTAAATCTCCACTGGCCTCCCTTTCCTTTATATCCCGGGAGACTGCCTGTCATGGATTGAATTGCATCCCCCTAGAAATGCGTGTAGTAATTTGGCTGGGCCAGGATTCCCTGTAGTCTGTGACTGTCCTCCATTTTGTGATTTTCTGATGCTTGTAAATCCTAGTCTCTGTCTGTGTCTAATAGATAAAATGATTATGTTAAAAGAGGATTAGAGTGGGACTGCAACACCCTTGCTAAGGGAGTTTCCCTGGAGAGTGGCTTGCAACACCCTTTATTCTTTCATCCTGTGGGAGATGAAAAAAGACAAGCAAGCAGAGAACTGGGAACCTCATACCATCAAGAAAACAGCACCAGGAGAAGAGTGCATCATTCAGACCTGAGGTTCCTGTGCCAAGATGCTCCCTGTACAAAAACTGATGCAGCAGTTCAGATTTGTCATTTATCGAACTGTGTAAGAATAAACTTTTCTTTGTTAAGGCTATCCACTTTGTGGTATTTCCATTAGAGCAGCACTAGCTGACTAAAACACTTCCCTAAGGCACAATGCATTGAGTCCTGTTCCACCAGCACAACTGCCATCCATCATCCCTCATTAATGTCATAGAAGCATTATGTATAACATACAGCAACATCACACAATATCTGGAATCATGGCTCAACCAAACTGCTACACATATTTTTTTTTAGGAACAAAATTCAAAGCATGATAGCAGTCTTACCTCTTCTGCTCAGGTAGGTATCAGTGGAGGACTGGGAAACCCAGAGCTCTGCCTTTGCCCAGTGGTAATGAGTATCTGTGTATTTCAAAGGTCAAAAGAGTCCAAGATGGGAATCTGGACTTATATTCTAGCCTGCCTTCCCTGTTCCTGCAGGTGTTGTGTCAGAAAAATTCTAGCAAAATATAAGGTTTAAATAAGATACACTATCTCTCAACATACACCTCAAATTCCAACTTTCAATGAAAGTAATTTATTACACCAAAACCCAGGAAAATCTCAAAGTGAATGAAAAAAGACAATCAATTGGTAATAACACTGAAATGGTAGAACTATATAAAGATTTTAAAACAGCTGTGGTAAAAAATGTCTCAAGTACTTTTGAAATAAATTTAAAAATTTCAGCAAAAAAAAGGGAAATCCTTTGAAGGAAATACAAACCAAAAAGTAGAACCAAATGCTATATTTAGAACTGAAAAATACAGTAACTGAAATTAAAATTCAGTGGACAGGTGTAACAGCATAACAGAGGAGGTATAGGAAAGAAACTGGAAACTGGAAAAGTACAGAAATTACTAAGTTTGAACAACAGAAAGAAAACAGAATGAGATAAGTTATTAAATAAGCAGAGCTTCAGGGATCTGTGAGCTAAAACAAAAGATGTAACATTCAAGTCATCAAAGCTCTGGAAAAGAAGGAAGAACTGAAAAACAAATACTTGAAAAAATAATGCTTGAAATCTTCTTATACTTAATAAAATGACATAAATCTATGATTCAAGAAACTGAGTGAATTTCAAATATGATAAACTTACAAAAATCCATAGTAAGACACATAATAGTAAAACTTCCAAAACTTACAAACAGAGGAAAAATCTTGAAAGCAGTAAGAAAGTCACGACAACTTACCAAAAAAAAAAAAGACGTAAAAAATAATTTAAAGGACAGCGGACTTCCAGAAGGAAGTGGCACAGCATTTTCCCAGGGATGAAAGAACAGAACTGTCAATCCCCAATCTTCTATCTGTTGGAAGTATCTTTCAAAGAGAAAGGGGAAATTGTGACATCCTCATGGAAAGCAAAATTAAAAGAATTTGTCATCAATAAACCTTTCTTTAAACAATGGCTGAGGGAAGTTCTCTAAACTGAAAGGGAATTGAATAGAAAATACTTTGGAATATCAGGAAGGAACAAATAACACAGTCAGCAAAACTATGGGTAGATACAGTAGCTTTTGCTCCTTTTGTATTTTCTTAATTATGTTTGATGGTTCAAGTAAAAATTATAACACTATCTAATGTCATCCAAAACACATGTAGAGGAAAAACTTAAGACAATTATGTTATAAATGGCAAAGGTAAAGTGATACAAAGAAGGTACTGTTTCTACCCTTCACTTCCACCAGTAAAATGATGACGTCGGTAGACTGTGATCGTCATGGATTGAACTGCCTCCCCCGCCCCCACGCAAAATGTGTGTAGACATATGTCTGGGCTATGATTCCAAATATTTTACGATTGTTCTCCATTTTGTGATTTTCATGTGTTATGTGTTAGAGAGAATTACAAAGGGACTGCAAATTCCTTCCTAAGGTTGCCTCTATGCTCCAATGTAATGGAAATTTCCCTGGAGAGATAAAAGGAAAGGGAAGCAAGCAGAAAACTGGGAACCTCACACCATGAAGCAAGCAGCACTGGGAGAAGAGCGTGTCCTTCAGACCTGAGGTTCCTGTGTCAAGATGCTCCCGCACCAAAGACTGATACAATACAAAGACTTTCTTCCAAAGGTGACAGAGGGAAAGCCTTCCCTTGGAGCAGAAACCCTGAATTCGGACTTGAAACCTACTGGACTGTGTAAGAGTAAAGTTTCTCTTTTTAAAGCTATCTACTTGTGGTATTTCTATTAGAGCAGCACTAGATAACTAAAACAGTGATGAGTAATACCTGAGTAAGCACTAAAAAAACCGGACCGAGAGATACAAAGTAAAAATACTTTAGATCAACAAAGTAAAATTCTGAATAGTGTTCAAGTAATTGAGAAAGAGGAGGGAAAAGCAGAGAAACGAACAACAAATAGAGAAGATAGAAAAACAAAAAATAAAACTACAGGTTTAATTCCTAATTTGTCAACTATTACGTTAAATCTAGATGATCTAAATACACCAATTAAAAGGAGTAATTTAAGAGTGAATTAAAAGAATACTCTCCAACTATATTCTAGGCAAAAGAAATGCTCTTTAAATATAATAAAAAAGCAAGGTGAAAGTACATAATGGGAAAATACATATCCTGCAAAAGGCTATCAATGTACAGTAGGAGTAGCTATGTTAATAGCAGATAAAGTGGATTTCAGAAAAAATAAAATTATCAGAGACAGGAAGAAACAATGAAAAATGACTCAGTATATCAAGAAGACATAGAAATATATGCATTGTGTGTATCAAGCAACAAAACTACAAATTACGTAAAGCAAAAACTGATAAAACTGAACAAAGAAATAGATAAACACACAATTATAGTTGGAAACTTCAACACTCCTATCTCAACAATGAATAAAAGAATTAGAAAGGAAATCAGAAAGGATGTATAGCAGAACTCAAACATAATATTAATTAGCCAAACTGAATTGACGTTTATAGAACACTCTATCCAGCAACAGCAGATTTCACATTCTTTTTACATGTCTATGAACATATTCCAAGAGAGACTCTATCTGGATAATAAGACAAACCTGGACACATTTTTAGAAGTTGAAATCATACAAAATGTGTTATTTGACCACAAAGGAATCAAATGATAAATCAATAACAGGAAAATCTCCACTTAAAAACTCAGCAATACACATCTAAATAACACGTGGTTCAAAGATGACATTTCAAGGGGAATGACAAACAATACACTGAACTGAATGAAAATGCAAAATACCAAAATTTGTGGGACACAGCTTAAAACTGTGTTGAGAAGGACATTAAAGAACTAAATGCATGCATTAGGAAAGAGTTCCAAATCAATAATCCAAGCGAGGACTTCAAAAATCAAGGTAAAGATCTAAATAAAAGCAAAAGTGAGTAGCAGGAAAGAAAAAATTAAAAAGTCACTGAAACTGAAAACGGACAAATAACAGAGAAAAATCAATGGAGGGAGTAGCCTCGGTCTTTCGAAATATCAATAAAATGTCAACCATTTAGTGAAAGTGACAAGGACACATTTTATGTAGAAAATAAAATAAAGGCTATGACTAGAGACTGCAGACGTTAACAATATGCTTATGTTTCTTTGCCAGTCTTTATTGCTGTAAAAATACAGATAACACATCTGCCAATTCAGTATTTTTTATGTGTACAGTTCAGTGACAGCAGTTACATCATTACGTCACATAGCCACCATCAACATATTTTGCCAAATTTTCATCGCCATAAGTAGAAAGACAGTGCTTTCTACACAATGGCTTCCTCTTTGCCCTTCCCTCCTGTCTTAATCATCTGGTATTGCTCTAACAGAAAACTCGCAAGTGGATGGCTTAACAAAGAAAATTTTATTCTTACACAGTCCAGTAGACTGCAAGTCTGAATTCAGGGTATCCATTCCAGGGGAAGGCTTTCAATCTTTGTCAGCTCTGAAGGAAGGTACTTGTGTTGCATCAGTCTTTGGTCAGGAAGCATCTTGGCACAGAAACCTCTGTTCTGAAGGATGTGCTTTACTCCCAGTGCTGCATTCTTGATGGCTTGAGTTTTCTGCATACAATATATAACGCTATTTCTCCCTTAGCAAGGATTCATGGGTCCAAGAATCAATGGGTGGAAATGGGAGTGGCACCACTCACTATTACCCCTAGTTACCCAGTTGCAAGATTTTTGCTTCCTGTCCCTACAAACTTATACTCTACAGGTCTAAATGTCTTAGTTCCAAAGGAAGGAATGCTGCCACCTGGAAACACATCAACAATTCCATTGAACTGGAAGCTAAAAATGCCACCAATACTACCAAGGCTATTTCACAGCATAGAAAAAGATGGAGTACTCTCAAGTTCATTCTATGAAGCCAGCATAACCCTGATACCAAAGCCAGGGAAAGGTCCCACAAAGAAAGAACATTACAAACCAATATCACTCATGAACCTAGATGCAAAAATCTTCAACAAAATCTTAGCCAATAGAATTCAACAGCATATCAAAAAAATAATTCATGATGACCAAATTTGATTCATACCAGGGATGCAAGGCTTGTTCAACATCAGACAAACAACTAATGTGATCAACCACTTAAACAACACAAGGATAAGAATCTCTTGATTTTGTCAACTGATACAGAAAAAGGCATTTGACAAAGTACAACACTCATTCATGCTAAAAACTCTCAGCAAAATAGGAATAGAAGAGAATGTCTTTAATGCAGTAAGAGGTGTTTACACAAAGCCAACTGCCTACATCATCCTGAATGGAGAGAAACTGAAAGAATTTCCCCTGAGAATGCGAACTAGACAAGGTTGCCCACTGTCACCACTTCTATTTAACATTGTGCTAGAGATTCTGGCCAGAGCAATTAGACAAGGCAAAGAAATAAAGGGCATCCACACTGGCAAAGAAGTAAAAATATCCTTGTTCGCAGATTATGATTGCATACACAGAGAACTCTAAAGAATCCACAAATAAACTACTGAAACTAATAGAACAGTTCAGCAAAATATCAGCATATAAAATAAACATAAATGGGTCCGTAAGATTCCCTTACACCAACAAAGAGATCATCAAAGAGGAAATCATCAAATCAATACCATTTGCTCTAGACCCCAAGAAGATAAAATACCTGGGAATAAATCTAAAAGAGGAATAAGAGAACTATACAAAGAAAATTACAAGACTGCAAGAAACGAAAGAGACTTAACGTAAATGGAGAAACCTACCTTGTTCATGGATAGGAAGACTTAACATTGTGAAAAATGTCTATTTTACCCAAAATGATCTATATATGTAATGCAATCCCAATAGAAATTCCAATGTCACTTTTTAATGAGATGGAAAAACAAATCACCAACTTTGTTTGGAAAGGGAAGAAACCCCAGATAAGTAAAGCACTACTGACGAAGAGGAACGTAGTGGGCGGCCTCACACTACCCGACCTTAGAATATGTTACACTGCCACAATAATCGAAACAGCCTAGTACTGGTACAAAAAGAGACATATAGACCAATAGAACAGAACCGAGACCCCAGAAATATCACCATCCTCTTTTAAACAGTTGATATTCGACAAAGGCGCTAATGTCATAAAATGGGGTAAAAACAGTCTCTTTAACAATGATGGCAAGATTTGATATCCACCTGCAAACAACTGAAACAAGACCCGTATCTCACATCTTATACAAAAACTAAGTAAAAATGGATCAAAAACCTAAATATGAAATCTAAAACAATAAAGATCATGCAAGAAAAACTAAGGTGAACAATGGAAGTTCTAATATACAGCTTAGACAGTCTACAAAATCTGACAAATGTGGCACGAACAACAGAAGAGAAAGTAGGTAAATGGAAACTACTAAGAATCAAACACTTTTGCACATCCAAAGTCTTTATCAAGAGATTTGAAAGACTACCTAGAGAACAGTAAAAAATGTTTGGCAACTACTTGTCAAATGGGAGTCTGTTTTCCATAATCTAAAAGATATTGCAAAATATCAACAAGAAAAAAGGTAAATAACCCAGTTAACCAGTGGGCAAAGGAGATGGGCAAAGAAGACATCAGGTAGCCAAAAGATGCGTGAGGAAATGCTCATGATCATTAGCTATTAGAGGAATGCACAAATCAAAACTACAATGAGACACCATCTCACCCAACAAGGTTGGCCAAAAACAACAACAACAAATGCTGCAGAGGCTTCAGAGAAATTGGAATTCTACTACACTGCCAGTGAGACACAAAATGGTACAGCCTCTTTGGAAAGCAATTTGGTATTTCCTTAAAAGGCTAGAAATAGATTTACCATATGATCCAGAAATCCCACTGCTCAAAATACACCCTACAGAAATAAAGGTGATCGCACAGACACTTGGACATAAAAGTTTATTGCATCACTGTGCACAACAGCAAAAAGATGTAACTCAACCTAGGTAACCATTAACAGATGAATGGATAAACAAACTATAGTACATATACCCAACGGAACACTATGCAATGATAAAGACAATGATGTTTTTTGGAAGCATCTCATAACCTTGTTTGAAGTAGATGATATTATGCAGAGTGGAACCAGTTGGTGGCAAAAGAACAAGTATTTTCTCAGACCTCTGCTATGAAAATTTAAAAATAGACTGATGCACAGAAAAAAAGACTCTTGGGCAGCTACAAGGGTGGGTAGAGAGGGAGACGGTTGGTTATAGATTAGATAGTAGACAGGAAATGGATTAGATGAAAGCAGTGACAAAACACAATAGAGCTCAGATCAACATAACTGGGCTACACTATAAACTGAGAGGTGTTTGCAACACAATCCAGTATTTCAAAGGACAAAGTAGCAGGGATGGAGGTCTGGTAATCATGTTTTCGGGTGACATCGAGGCCAATTGGTGAAACTAGTATTTTGCTAAGGGAGTCTTCTGCACCCCATGTTGGTAAGTGGCATTTGGGGTCATAAGAGCTAGCAAGCTGCCATGTGAGGTACTCCAAATGGTCCTAACTCATCTGAAACAGCTGATGACCAAGAACAACAAAGACACAAGGAGAAAAGAGCCCAGGAGACAGAAGAACCCATATGAATGGGAGACTGTATCAACATGAGACCAGAAGAACCAGATGGTGCCTGACCACCACCAAAGGCAGCTGCAATGGGAGACACAATATAGAGTACCTGAGGCAAATGAGAAGAAGAGGTGTGCAGTTCAAGAACTCTACTGAAAGACCAGAACTGATGGTCTGACAGCCTGGACAGTTCCCCTGGGAACATGGTCCCTAGACCTGCTGCTGGCACTGACAGGAAACCAGTACTGAAGTCAGTTCTTTGGACAAGAATGAACTGGACTTAGGGACACAGTGTGACCATATGGTGTGTGTACTCTGTGGTTCTCAATATTTATAGGAGGCTATCCTACTAGAGGGGACAGATGCTTGTTAAGAGGATACTAGAAATAAAGAGTGGAAAAGAGGATTATGCTGTCACTGGTTGAGGAAAGCAGATGGAGCTGCAGATAGGTGGGCATGCCAAATCAGTTTGGATCATGCACTTTAATTTAATTACACATACACACAAAAAAGACTGTGTGTCCTAAAGAGGAGATCCAGGCAGCCAAAAAATATATGTGGACATGTTCATGATCTTTAGTTATTAAAGAAATTCAAATCAAGACAACAATGAGATACCATCTCACCCCAACAAGATTGGCCATGATCCAGAAAACACAAAACAACAAATGCTGGAGAGGCTGTGGAGAAAGTGGAACCCTCCTACACTGTTGGTGGGGTTGCAAAATGGTCCAGCCTCTTTGGAAGGCAATCTGGCGCTTCCTTAAAAAAATGGATATTGATATACCATTTGACCCAGTAATTCCACTACTTGGAATATATCCTACAGAATCAAGGCCTTTCACACTAACGGACACATGCACCAGAATGTTTACCGCAGCACAGTCCATGATGGCAAAAATATGGAATCAACCCAGATGCCCAACAATAGAAGAACGGATAGGTAAACTATGGTACATATACTCAATGAAGCACTACGCAATGATAAAGCATAATGATGATTCCAGGAAACATCTCCTAACCTGGTTTCAACTGGAAGACATTATGTTGAGTGAAAGTAGTCAGCGACAAAGGGACAAATACTGTATGAGAGTTCTATGATAAGATCCCCAAAACAGACTTGTGTTTAGAAGAAGAGACTCTTTGACAGCTGCAAGGGAGGAGAGGGAGGGAGGGTGAGGGGGGAGGGTTTAGTTTAGATAGTTACTAGAAATCTATTTGGGAGAAAGCAGTGATAGCACACATTAGAAACAAGAAAACATTAAGTGGACTTCAGCATAACTTGAGTACTCCTTCCATCTTGACTCAATACTGCAAGAATAGAGTAGCTGGGGCAGGGGGCAGGGGACCATGCTCTTAGACGAATTGGCACAACTAGCGTTTTGCTAAGAGAGCTGTCGGCACCCCACATTGGTGAGTGGTGTCTGGGATCCTAAAAGCTGCCAAGCTGCCATCTGAGGACACAGCAAATGGTCCCAACTCAGCAGGAACGGATGCTCACCGAGGACCAAAATGACATGCGGTAAAGACAACCAAGAAGACAGAGAGACCCACAAAAGTGGGTGCCTACATCGACTTGGGACTGGAAGAACTGGATGGTGCCCAGCCACCACCAGTGATAGCCATGATGGAGCTCACAGAGAGGAGTCTCACTGGCAACACAAGAGTAAAAAGGGGTGCATCATGAGATCTCCACTAAAAGACCTCAATTGATGGTCCAGCAGTTTTGGGGTTCTTCTGAGAGCAAGGCCCTCGGCCCTGATGCTGCCCTTTCCCATAAATTATAACAAAGGTCCACTCTTTGGACAGGAATGGATTGGGCTTGGCAATACAGAGTGACCATATATTGAAAGCACTTTATGGTTCTATACATCTATAGGATATCATCTTGCTGACCTCTGGCTGGAGGAAGGGGAATGGACGGAGAGGAGGGGAAAGGAGGCTGTTGGGAGGATGAGACAGGTACGGAGCAGAGAGGAATAGTGTGCAGTCACCGGACACGGAGAGCAGTGGAAGCTGCATATAGGTGGGCATGTAAATTTATACGTGAATGTACATTTTCACTCAGTTATGTTAAATAAAAAAAAAAAAGACTGTGTGTCAAGTTGACTGGACCAATGTTTTGGCAGCTTTGCACAGCGGCAGGGGTGGGGTCTGTGATGGCTCTCCACCTTCCACTGCCTAATTCCATCTGCTCACGTTACCAGCAGCTCCTGTTCTCTTCTCTTTTTACGTCTGGTTCCTGGGACTTGAACTGGCAGCTGCTGGATTCATCACCTCTCACAGTCTGTAAGAGTCCTGTTCTCTGACATGTTGATCCTAGGTTCTCCAGCCCTTGCAGCTCTGTGAATCAGCAGACACCTTGCAGTCTCGCCCACCGTCTTGGAATTCACTAACCCACCCAGCTGGTGATCTGGAACTCTAATATCTGACCTGCCAAACTTAGGTTCACCACCATCCATGGCTGTGTGAGACTTGTGCTCTGATCCAGTATTTGGCACATTTCAACTTCTACAGTTACCTGAGCTGTCCTTATAGTTGAATCCGACTCGACAGCACTTGGCGTGGCATACGTATTATACATGTAACTGGTTTTGTTCCCTAGAGAAGCCAGCCTGAGACATCTCCCACCCTGTAACCGCTATTAAACTCTGATTTCTATCTATTTGCCCATTCTACATATTTTGTGTCAGATCGTACAGTCTTTGCCTTTTTGTGACTGATTTCATTCATCACATTGTTTTCAAGTTTAATCCATGTTGTAACACATATCAGGACTTTGTTTATCTCTATAACTGAGAAATATTTCACTGTATGCATGTAAAACATTTTGTTTATGCATTTATCTGTTAATGGGCATTTGGGTTGTTTCCTCATTATTTTGGATAGTGCTGCAATAAATATTGGTGTTCGTATGTCTGTGTTGCTGCTTTCAGTATTCTTGAGTATGTACCTGGAGCTACCAAACTGTTTTCCACAGTATTTGTACCATTTTTCACTCCAACCCGCAATTGCTAAGGATTTCAGTTTCTCCACATCTGGCCCAACATTGGTCTTTCACTTTTTTGTTCATTTTTGTTTTTATCTCAGCCAGCCTAGTGTGGTGGTGAAGTAGTATTTCATTGTGGTTTTGAGTTGCAGCCCTCTAACAGATAATGATGTAGAGCATCTTTTCATGTGTTTATTTTGTGTATCCTATTTTGTGAAATGTCTGTTTAGGTCTTCTGCACATTTTTTTTTCTATTTGCATGTCTTTTTGTTGTATAAACTCTTTATTTATTCTGGATATTAACCTTCATCCAACATATGGTTCTGTTTTAGTCAGCTAGTGCGGCTCTAACAGAAATACCACAGAATGGATGGCTTTAACACAGGAAAGTTTATTCTTACACAGTCCAGTAGGCTTCAAGTCCAAATTCAGGATGTCCACTCCAGGGGAAGACTTATCCCTTTGTCAGCTCTGGAAGAAAGTCTGGTATTATATCAGTCTTTGTCCAGAGAGCATCTTGGCACAGGAACCGCAGGTCTGAAGGACACAGTCTTCTTCTGGTTCTGCTTTCTTCATGGTGTGAGGTTCCCAATTCTCACCTTATTTCACTTTCCTTTTATCTCTTGTAGGATTAAGAGTGGTGCAAGCCACACTCCAGGGAAACTCCCTTTACAGTGGAGCAGGGAGGTGATCTTATGAAGCGATTTACAGTCCCACCCTAATCCTTTAACACACGACATAGGAAAATCACAAAATGGAAGACAATCATAAAATATTAGTAATTATGGCCCAGCCACACGGCTACACATATTTTTGAGGGGGCACAATTCAATCCATGACAGGTTCCTAACCAGGTTCTTTTATGTACAGTTTTTTTTTTTTTTTTTTTGCTTTTGTTAATTTTGATGAGATTTCATTCTTTTCTTTTGTCTTTTGTTGTTTGTGCCATGTCTAAGAACCCATTGTTGAATACTAGGTTCTGAAGCACTATCCCTGTTTTCTTCTAAAAGCTTTATGGTTTTAGGTCATACATTAGGTCTTTGATTTATTCTGAGTTGGTTTTTTTATATGGTGCTAAGTACAAGTCTTTAGCCAGATTTTGAATGAATGAAGGCAAAAAGACAAAGACAGACAACAAGTATGAGGGAGAAGGTATGTGTGTTTCTAGAAAAATTTGACAAAACAGAGCAGTGAACACCCTGTCTTTTCAGCCATATTTTTAGTACAAGTATCACTGCCCTCTCTACTGCAGAAAGTAGGAAAATACCAGAGCCTTTTTGCCTCTGAAGTAGATTTTCTCTATGAGTTATGTTAAGAGAAAACAAAATTAATAATAATTATTTACTCTTTATCATAAAAATGGACCATATTCTCAATTATGTTCCATGCTTCCAAAGAGAATTCTGGAAGACCAAAGTTAACTTTAAGGACGTTGGAAAGAATAGGTGCCATGAGCCATACAACTAGATTTAAGGCACAATCTGCTTGTTTCTAAATGCCAAAATGCCCTGAAGTCTTCATGGATTAGGTTGGTATCCTGCTTACTGTGTCAAGACACCCAGAACCCCTGAACAGAAGCCTCAGAGGCTGCACTGCACCTTCTCCAAGTATTTCCCTTAAAGGAAGGAAGCCACTGTGCTCATGGTCAGGTTTAGTCTCTGAACACATTCTGCACTCAGCTACTTACAGATAAAGGGGTGCTAGGCCAGGCTCCTGTGCTGGCATGGATGTCTCCTGAAGGTCCATCCAAGCTCCAGAGGGCCTGTGAGATCAACACGTGCATCACATGCCAGTCTGCCTCTCTTTAGTTCTGTCTCCCTCACTCCCCTGATGGACTAGTTTCTGGGAACAGCCCTCACAAAACCTTTTACCCACAGGAATATCCCAGCCTAAAGCCCAGGAAGTAGAATTCAGGCAGAGTCCCAAGATGTTTATCCCCTAGGAGGAAAGTCTGAGAGAGCAGGGAGGAGCCTGGGCAGAATTCAACCCATGACCAACGTTGAAAACCACATAGCACACATTCTGCCCTGGGATCTGGCTAGTCCCTAGGGCTGCTAAATGGGACACTTATGTCCTTTAAACTGCATTCCACTGTCACATGTACTATCCATCAGAGTCTGGTCTACATGAGGCTATGGAGACAGTGAAGGCATGTGGAAGGAGCACTGCCATGACCAGGAGGTGCAACCTGTGCAAGAATTAGATGGATACTTGATCTTCATGTCAGTCTTGTCTTCGCTATGTGCCCACACCCTGCAGCCTACTGGTGCAAAGTCATGTTCAGGAGTTTCACTCATCTCCATTCTCAGTACAGCAGAGCAAGATATTTTGGACTCCCGGCAAAGAGCCCAGAGGCCTGTCTGCAGAGCACTGAGGAAGAACAGATTAAGAAAAGACAAACTCACACCCTTGCACCTCAATGAAACATGAGATAGACTTGGTACCATAGCACCAAGGATCTGAGGAGGCAATGTGCCACAGAAATACACCCTGAGGTGACTCATCTTCTAAAGCAAAGGTCCAAATAATACATTGCTACTGAATGCCTTAGTCATCTAGTGCTACTATAAAAGAAATACCACAGAGGATGGCTTTAAAAATAGATATTTATTAGTTTTGCTGTTGAGGAGGCTAGAAGTGCTGTGTGGAGGGGAAGGCATTCTTTTCATGTCAACTCTTGAGAAAAGTCTTTGCCTCTTTTTAGTATCTGTATGACCAGCATTCCTTGACACTTTGCTGATATTAATATAGCATGGCATCTATCTTCTCTTGTCGCTACTTGTTTGTTTGCTTGTTTAATCTCTTATATTTGAAAAGAGATTGACATAAGACACATGGTACATCAATACTGTCATTAATATAACAAAGAAGATCTGTTCTCAAAAGGTACTATAACCACAGGTAAAGAGATTAGGATTTATAAAATACATTTTGATGGGACACAAATCCATAATACTGAATATTTTGATCAAAGACTCTGAAGAACTATTTTGATAAAAGAGTGGCAATCCATAACAGAATTTCAAATTTTAATGAACTCCAGACTATCTGGCACCATAAAGGCTTAATGAAACCCTGAAGCTATTGTCCTAAGATAATCTTTCAACCTTAAACCGAAAACATCCCTGCAAGTGTTCTTAAAACAGTAACTTAACTAGTAAGAAGTGTCTGCCTTGGGCATTATGTTTCTTGAAGCATATTCATATGGGATCAAAGTGACAATAGCAGCTCAAAAGATTAGATAAGAATCTTAGTGGGCAATTAGTTTATGTTAATAAGGCAGGAACAAGTAAAACAAATGAAGGTGAAAATATTTGAAAAATACAAAGTCTGACAATTAAGTCGGAGAACTTAATTGTTCCAAGTGTTATGTACCTCATTGCTGAATGTAACTATGGTGATCTTGAAGTACTCCCCTTGGGAAGCTATCCACTGATGCCAATGTCTAGTCCACCCTTGAAAGCAATTTTGGAACTCTTTCTGGAATGGCCATTGTTCACAATGGCACTGCGGCAAGTTTGCAAACTTAATTGTATAGTTGTCTGTGAGGGAGTTTTTAGCTAGTAAACAAATAACTGTATTGGACTACCCTCCAAACTCACCTGATCTGGCCCACAATGATTTTTTTCTTTACCTGAAGGTAACGAAAATATTGAAAGCAAGACATTTTGATGCAATTCAGGACATCAATGGCAATATGATGACAGCTCTGATGGCCACTCCAGAAAAAGTTTCAAAACGGCCTTGAAGGGGGGATCAGATGCTGGCGTCAGTGGATAGCTTCCCAAGGGGAGTGCTTCAAAGGTGACCGTAGTGATATTCAGCAGTGAGGTATGCACTTTTTGTAGGACAAGTTCATGAACATAATTGGCAGTCCTCGTGTAATCAGTGTCAGTAAATTACATATGTAAAAATTGTTGAATTGGTATAAATGCTCTTTCAGAGGAAGTCATGATGGACAATCCATACTTAAAGAGTGGGGAATTATTTATAGAGAGTATCTCCGTAAATTATTTGGAATTCTTTTGCATAGGACACTTGCCCATTCTCCCCCACCTATTGCATTATTCAGTCATCTACTTGCATCATTGTGGACTCACGGTATCTATTTTATACTTTGGGTTATAATGCAATGCGATTTGTTTAGTATATAGCGCCTTCAGTTGTTCCTGTGCCCTTTTGATATTTTCTTCATTGTTCTGTTTTCTGTTTGTTTGGGAGCATTCCTTACTTCCTGACACTACAAGATACTCCAGACTCATCTGGTATATATTCTGCTCCAGTCTTAAAGTCAGCCATTTCACTCAAGAATCCTGGTTCCTTTTCTTGGAGAATGGTGCCAGAGATTGTGTTATTTTGTATGGCTGACATAATATGACATAATACATTTCAAACTTAGTCACTTTAAACAACCCAAATTATCTTACAATTCTGGAAGTCTAAAGTCAGAAATGGTTTCAACTGAACTAAAATCAAGGTGTCAAGACCTGCATTTCTTCCTGGAGCATTTACGAGGAAAGGAAAGGAAAATAGACTTGTTTTCTTGTCTTTTCTAGCTTCTAGAATTGGCTTGCCTGACTCGATGGCACTTGGCTTTGGCTTCTTGGCTTGCGGCCTCCTTTCATTGACAACGTCACCAATGGCTTAGTTGAGTCTTTCTCACATCGTGTCATTCTGACACTGACTTTTGTCCTTCTGTTCTACTTTGGACCTACTGAGATAATCCAGAATGATCCTTCATCTCAGTGTCAACTGATTACTGTCATTCTTTGCCATCACGTTGGCTGCATCTCATGGTGACTTTATCTATAACAACAAAATGTTGCCCAGTCCTGCACCATCCATTGTTGTGGCTATTGTGTCTGGAGTGAGAAGGCTGTCTTACTTCTTTGCTTGTGAGCAGCATTCTGGCTGTGCTTCTTCCAAGGCTGATTTTCTTGTCCTCCTTGTAGTTCATGGAATATCCAGTATTCTTTGTCAACACCATAATTAAACTATATGACACACATGCCCACACCTGAGCTTCCATCTGCTCTGGGCTTGGATCAAATGCACGTGGTATGTTGCTGGGTCCAGCTTCCGGAGCAGCCTCTGAGGGCCAGACCATACCACCTTTGAGTTCCAGAGTGTAGTGCCCCCGAGAGTAAAACTAAGCCAGTGAGGGATGAGACACAAAGGAAGATGGGCAGCATGATCTCCCCTTCCCTCCTCTCAAGGACTGCTTAAAAGTTGATTTGTCCTTGCCAGCTTTTTGAGGAGGTTCCATGTGCTGAGTAAATGTGCTGTTTAGTGTTTTTCCACTTTCCTTTGTGGCTGTTAAGAAATGTGTCTGCTCTGGAACCCATCTCAGCACACCAGACTACACAGTCCCTCACATTCTTAATTCCTCTCCTCCACCATCCTGGGGTTGCACCTCTGATGTTTTACCACTTTTGTCCTCATGCCAGGCTCTGCTTTCTCAAAGACCTGCTGTCAGTCACCTCTTAGAGTTTTTGTTCAGATGTAATTTCTCGAGGCCCAGTCTGACTCACTCACAGCACTTCTAGTCCTCATTACCCTGCTGCAATTTCTGTCTCTTTTCATTGAAGTTATCATCTTCAAACATTCTATACATGAGAGTAGCAGTGGTTCATCGACAGGAGCCTCACATTTGTAAGGAAGACCTGGGTTCAGTTCCCAGCCAATGCATCTCGGGAGTAGCAACCACTCACCTCTCAGTGCAGGCTTATTGTGATGCTACACAGGTTTCAGCAGAACTTCTAGACTAAAGATAGACTAGGAAGAAAGGCCTGGCAATTTGATTCTTAAAATCAGCTGATAGATCACAATGGTCCAAAGCCACTGTGCATGGGGGTACCATGAGTCAGGGGTTGTACAATTAATTATACTATATTCTTTGTATCCATCTTTCTCTTTTAGAATGCAAGTTACATGAGGGCAGAGATCTTTATTTTCTCCATTGGTATATTTCAAGAATCCACAACAGTGCCTGACACATGATAGATACGCAGTAGATGTTTATTTATCAATGAATAAACAATTCACTAAGTTAAACTAGAAAACACAGGGAAGATGCCAGACACGTGGCAACTTTAGTAATACCGGTATCCCAATGTCATTAATATCACGTGCATGTAAAATTATGCTGAATATCATACAAAAACTGTTTCAGCAGCACACCAAAAGGGAAGTGTCAGAAATTCAAGCTGGATTAAGTAGAGGATGTGAAGTGCGGGATATCATTGCTGATGTCAGCTGGATTCTGGCTGCAGGCAGACATTACGAGAAAGATATTTACCTATGTTTTATTGACAATGCAAAGGCATCTGACTTTGCACATAACGAATTACAGATAATGTTGGGAAGAACTGGAACTACAGAACACTTAATCATTCTCATATGGAACTTGTACATGGACCAAGACGTAGTCATTCAAAACCAGATGGGGAATAATGTTTGGTTTAAAATCAAGAAATATGTGTGTCAGGGTTTTATCCTTTTACCATACTTATTCAATCTGTATACTGAGCTAATAATCTGAGAAGCCAGACTATAGGAAGAAGACTGTGGCATCAGGACTGGTGGAATAATCATTTACAATCTGCAATATGCAGATGACATAACCTTACTTGCTGAAAATAAGGAGGACTTTAAGCACTTACTGATGAGGATCAAAGACTTCAGCCTTCAATATGAATTACTCCTCAGCATAAAGAAAACAAAAATCCTCACATCTGGACCAATAAGCAATTTCATGACAGACAGAGAAAAGATTGACACTGTTAAGGATTTCATTTTTTGTGGATCCATTATCAATGCTCATGGAAGCAGTAGTCAAGAAATCCAAAGATGCATTACATTGGGCAGATCTGCTACAAAAGACTTCTTTAAGTGTTAAAAATCAGAGATGTGATTTTGAGGACTAAGGTGCACTTGACCCAAGCCATCATATTTTTAGTCTCCTAATATATAAGTGAAAACTAGACAATGAATAAAGAAGACTGAAGAAGACTTGATATCTTTAAATTTTGTTGTTGGTGAAAAATATTGATTATCTTACAGATTGCCAATAGAACGAGCAAGTTTGTGTTGGAAGAAATACAGCCAAAGTAGTTCTTGAAATAAAAATGCTGAGACTTTGCCTCACTTAATTTGGACATGTTGTCAGGATGGATCACTCCCTGGAGAAGGACATCGTGCTTGGAAAAGCAGAGGGTCAGTGGAAAAGAAGACCCGTAATGTTATGGACTGACACCATAGCTGCAACAATGGACTCAGAAGCATAATAACGTTTGTGAAGACAGTGCAAGAATGAGCATTGTTTCCTTCTGTTGTACATAGGGTCTTTATGCGTTGGAACTGACTGGACAGTGCCTAGTAACAACAGCAACCCAGTTGTTCCTGGAAAAGACTCCTGATACTTTTTAGCAATTGCCTCTCTTTCACAGTATGATAACTGAATATAGCACTTAGTAAAATATGAATTTCTTCAGTTGCTATTGCTATGTAACAACTGGAAACTCAGTGTCATAAAATAGTTGTTCCGTTATTCTTCCTAATTGTGTGTCCAGCACTCAGGATGGGTACAGAGAGTTTCGCTTGTCTCTGCTCAGTTACGTCTTGAGACTCAGCTGGAAGACTTGGAGTCTGGAGTGAGTCAATAGGTAGGGGATCAAATTATCTGGAGGCATTTTTACTTCCTTGTCATGATGTTGATGCTGGGTCCCACGTGGAATCACAGTTAGGGTGCCAGCAAAAATAGCTATAACATGTGTTCTCTCCATATGGGCTATTTTGGGCTTCCCCACAGCATGGCTGGATTCCAAGAGAAAGAACTTGATGAATGAAGTGAACTTGTATTGTCTTTTATGACCTAGTATGAGAGATAATGTAACATCATTTACAATGTAGCCGAGGCCTGCTCCAGTTCATGGGGAGGAAACAGACCCAACCTCTTAAGGGTGAAGTGTCAAAAGTCTCATTGTAAAAAGGGCAAGAGAAACTAACACAGCCAATGAAGGGTGAGGGAATATTATGATTCAATGTAATGTGGTATTCTGAATGGGACTGTGGAAAAGAAAAAGGATATCAGGTAAAACATAGAGAAGTTTAAATGAAGTACAGACTATATGGAGATATAGAGAACATCAATCAAGTTGACTCCAACTCATGGTGACCTCATAATACAAGTTAATGGAATATTGCCTGGTCTTAGATCATCCTCATGATCACCAGCATGTTCAGGTCCATCGCTGCAGTTATCTTGGCAGTCTGTCTCACTTAAGGTCTCTCACATCCTTGCTGGCCTTCTGTTTCCCCAAATGTGATGTTCTCCTCCTGTGTGTGATAGTGTACTTCCTCCTGTGAAGACGTGTACAAAGCAAGTGAGCCAGTGTTCTGTTGTGATCCATAAGGCTTTAACTGGCTAATTTTTAGAAGTAGATCACTAGTCTTTTCTTCTTAGTCTGTTTAGTCTAGAAGCTCCACTGAAACCTGTCCACCATGGGTTATCCTGTTAGTATTTGAAATGCCAGTAGCATAGTTCCAACATCACAGCAATATAAAAGTCACCACAGTATTACAAACTGACAGATGAGTAGTGGTGACAGGCTTTAGTTAATATCTCAGTATTGGTTCATTAATTGTAACAAATATACTGTACTAATATGTGGTGTTTACAATAAGGATAACTGACATGGAATATTCAGAAACTCTGTATTATCTTCACAATTTTTCTAAAACTAACAAAACCTTAAAAACAAAGTTTATTTTTTAAAACAGTAAAAGAGAACGTGGACAGGAAATATTATTGTAACCATTTTTGAAAACATAATCTGTCACATCAGGAACAGATGCTGAAGAAAAGGGCAGGAGTGAATACATTTAGTGACCCAGAAGTTATGATAAAGAAGTCTCGAGATAGTGTTTATGTTTCCAAAGGTGTGAAGGCAGTGGTAGTGTGGCTTAATTAAAAGAATAGAGAACCCAACAATTCTTTTGCCGTTTAACTTTAAAATACATTTTGACATATTTTGCAGACTGAGAGATGGAAGGCAATGCAGATATCATTGAGATTTGGGCTCGTTCCTCAAGCAACTTACTTGTGCCTTCAGGTTCTGTTCAGGTGCAATCTCATACATTCGACTTACATTTAATGGTGGGATGCTGCTGTACAAGTCCAAATATATGACTCTGTGGGTCAGACAACACCCAGTTAACTGTGGTTCAGTCCCCTTAGTGATTTGGTGTCCCTTTATTAGGCATTTAGTCTCTGCTAAGACCCAGTAACAAGCCAAAAGATATCTCTCAAAAGGAGAGGAGTATCTGCAGAGGATGGCAGTGCTTTGCTCCAATGTCTTTAGAGTCTGTCAGAAACAAGGGCCTGCCAAAGACTCCAAACAGCAACTCTAGCTTACACTGATACTTCAAGCTAGGCTCATATGGCCCAAGTGGCAGAGCCACTTGGATGGCAACTTGAACCTGGTATAGAGCCTTCTCTTGTTCTACACCCCATTCAAAACTAGCAGCTTTTCATGTCACTTGATAAATACGCTGGAGTAGCACACCCAAAATGAGGAACATTCTGCCTCCAAAACCCAGACAGGCCCATTAGACATTGTGCTTCCTTTTTAGATGTGGGACAGGCCAGATGCAATAGCTCATCCTTCACTTTAGAAGGAATACATCAACCTGCCCCATACCCGCAGATCCTTAGAGATTTCACAGAGATGGAAGCCATCTGAAGTTGTGTTAGATTGATTTTCCACACTCTAGCATGAGATGCTTTACCTTTAAGTTTAGAGCCATTGACACTTCTTTCTTACTATGTCCAATTACCATGATTTCATCAACATAATAGACTAGCATGACATCCTCTGGAAAGGAATGGCAAGCAAGGTCCCAGCTGACTAAATATGACATAGGGCTGGAGAGTTGATGTATTTCTGAGGAAGCACAGATAAACTATTTCTGGCCTTGCAATCTGAACGCTAACTACTTCTGGATGTCCTTCCAAACAGGAATGAAGAAAGAGGCATTAGCCGTATCAGTAGCTGCATACCAGATACAAGATGTATTAATTTCCTCAATCAATGAGACTATACCTGGAACAGCAGCTGCAGCTGGAGTCATCACCTGGTTAAGTTTTGATAATCCAGTGTCCTTCTCCAGGATCCAACTTTTTTTTCTAAGGTTAAACAGGGAAGGGAAAGCCTGGTAGCACAGTGGTTAAGTGTTACTGCTGCTAACCGAAAGGTTGGCAGTTTCAATCCACCAGGTGTTCGCTGTTGACTCTATCAGGCGGTTCTGCTCTGTCCTGTTGAGTCCACTATGAGCTGGAGCTGACTCTACTGCAACTTCTTTTTTAGCGGTGAAGTTGAAGGAGAATGTGGTGGGAATCACTATTCCTGCATCCTTCAAGTCCGTGATGGTGTCAGTAATCTCTGCAATCCCCTCAGGAATGCTGTATTGCTTTTGGTTTACTATTTCTCTAGGTAGGGGCAGTTTTAATGACTACCACTTGGCTTTTCCCGTTATAGCAGCATTACCGCACTTGTCAGGGTTCTGTGTGGGGTTTCTACCAGTTGCTGAGTATATCTGTACTAAGTATGCATTCTGAAACCGAGGAAATCACAGCACAGTGGGTATAGGAACCCACTGCATCTACTCTGATATGGACATAGCTAAGACTCCATTAGCAATCTGATTATGCCTCCGCTCTGACTGACAGATCACAGTGACATTTTGGGTTTCCTGAAATTAGGGTCAGTTCAGAGCTAGTATCTAGTAACAAACTCTGATCATTTCTTTTTCCTCAATAAACTAGTAAAAGGCCATAAATCCCTTTGGTGAAGTCTGTAAGAAAGAATAACACTATAAATTTGGGGCAGTATATTAGAGTCCTTCCTCAAGGGGACACATTCTACCCTTCAATTCAATCAAGTCTGTGAATTGATTGAGGGATCACAATTCCCTATTGTAATAACTCAAGTTAGACTACTTTCCCTTGACCTAGAATTATTATGATTGCACAAATCAAGCTAATATTTAGTAGATTTCCTATCAGTTTCACTGCTATGGACACCATGACAAAGTAGCCAATGCTGCAAGTCAATCTGAATCAGACTACTCTGATTACTGCTTTGACTCCACTGTCCCTTCAGGATTAATGTCTATCTTGTCTTTGTCTACTGAGTTTTGCCACTTAAACCCTACCACAATGAAGTCTGATCAGCCCCAT
Organism: Heterohyrax brucei; assembly: GCA_028571685.1. NCBI lineage: Eukaryota > Metazoa > Chordata > Mammalia > Hyracoidea > Procaviidae > Heterohyrax > Heterohyrax brucei. The sequence continues at coordinate 26,035,861 of CM053156.1, forward strand.
TGTAGTTAAGTGTCTTAATTCAGTTACGACAGTTCGCACTGTCAAATCTAACTTAACATAAAACAGCAATCACAACAGTTGTCAAGGATGCTGGAGCCCCCTTTGAAAATTTGTTTCTCACCATTGTGTTCAAAAGTGTGTCCTCTGGGCACTATGTATGTGGATCTAATCTGATAAATCCACTCTAACATGCCAATTTCCCTCAGTCTTTGTCTACCTTCTTCTGCAGTATACTGGGTCTGATACTTCAATTTGATTTAGTGTAGGACACAGCATAATTCATGCTTCAGCAACTCCACCAAATAAACTTCTTGAATGAAACACTGAATGAAGAACCTGTGCTTAGTGGGCCCATATCAGTAAATTTAGAGTGATCCATCCCTACATTCCTTGCAATGTTATCCAGCACCCTTAAAAGCCATTCCTACACAAAGTCCCCAGGTTTCTGTTGGTAGAGATTAGAAAACTCAAGCAGTTCTGGGTCGTACTTTGTACTCTGGCTTTTGGGACCCATTGTGACTTAAGTCTAGTTATAGGTCTAGAAGCCCAAACTAGTGCTGGCTATGTGTTTTGAGAATATTCAACATAGTCTTTGAATACATCTACTTCAGGGAATGCACCAGGCATTGACTCAGTCAAAAGTCCTTCTATTCAGACGCAGCTTGGTTAATCCCATCAGATGGGGGTGGAGTGGCTAATGGTTTTATTGGAGAGGGTGGTTTAGCAGATGAAGATGGATAAATATCTTCAGATGGGTGTGAGAGGGACCTGATTCTTTTGACAGGAGTAATTCAATGGAATTTAGGGGCTCAGTATCCTCAGCTTTCTACCTGCCCATAAGACTGCATCCCAAGTTTCAGGATCCTATTTCTTTCCAATCAATACTCTCACTTTAATTTCAAGCTTAGCTAAAAGTTGGGAATTCAGTTGGTAGTGTAATTTAGACACTCTTATGACAAGACTCTGTGTTTGGGTTTCAACTCTGCTACTCAAAGAAATAGAGCTTTCTTCTAAGGCATAAGTGAGAAGTTTGAGGTTATTAATGCAGTACTTGAGCTTTGACTCTGTAGCCCTTAACTTCTCCTTTTTTCACCACTTTGTCAAGTGAACAAACCAACATACTTTACATTATGACAAAATTGTGGAAAGATATCACACATATATTCACACAGAGTCTCACCTCTTACCAATTTCTCATCTCTTTTTGGTAATATTTTATGTGTTTCTATTGCCACTTTACAAGATGAGTTAGCAGTGTACTCTTTACTGTTGGAAGCAGAGTCATTAACATCTTTAAGACTAACCAGGCTTGAAAACTCACCTTTACAGTTTTGTCTTAGGTTGAGTTCTGTAGAGAAGCAAAACTAGCAAAGAATCTAAAACTACATACAGAGAGAAAATTATAACAAGGGAATGGCTAACATAGTTATAGAGGCTGGGAAGTTCCAAGTCCCTGTGTGAGGCAGGAGGCTTATTCCAACCTACACATCTGCAAACAAACCCAAGATTGGCAGGTCAGACTGCAGACTTCCGGCTCACATACTGCAGAGATGAATCATAAGATCTATAGGCAAGACAGCAGGTAAGCTTCTAGGTTAAGTTCCAAGAACCAGGGGTCAGATGAACAGGAGTCATCTTCAGGATCCAATGTGAGCAAAAGCCCAAGAGTACTATCAGAAAGTCCTTTTTTTTCCTATTATTATGATTGAGTGAAAATGTACATTCCCATATAAATTTGCATGCCCACCTATATGCAGCTCCCACTGCTCTCCCTGCCCAGTGACAGCTCACTCTTCCTGTCTGCTCCATACATGTCTTCTCCTCCTAACAATCTCCTACCCCCTCCTTTCCACCCACTCCCCTTCCTCCAGGAAGAGGACAGCAGGACAACATCCTAGAGATGCGTAGAACTATGAAGTGCACACATGATATGGTCACTCTGTGTCACCAAGTCCAATCCATTCCTGTCTAAAGAGTTGACTTCCATTATGATTTATGGACAGGAGCAGCATCAGGGCCAGAGGCCATGCTCCCAGGGGAACTCTGAGGCCCCTGGACCATCAATTGTGGTCTTTAATGGAGATCTCAAGGAGCACCCCTTTTTAGTCTTGTGTTGTCAGTAAGACTCAACTTTGTGAGCTCCATCATGGCTGTCACTGACGGGGCTGGGCACCACCCAGTTCTTCCAGTCACAAGTCAATGTAGTCACCCACTCATGAGTCTCTCTGTCTGATGGATTCTCTTTCCCCCATGTTGTTTTTTTCCTTGGTGATCATCCATTCATGCTGAGTTGGGACTATTTGCTGTACCCTCAGATGGCAGCTTGGCAGCTTTTAAGACCCCAGAGAACACTCACCAATGTGGAGTGCACAGAGCTCTCTTAGCAAAATGTGAGTTGTGCCAGTTGGCCTCGATTTACCCTTAGAGCATGGTCCCTGGCTCCCCACCCCAGCTACTCTGTCCTTGCCATATTGGATTAAGATGGGAGGAGTAATAATGTTACGTTGAAGTACAGTTAATATTGATCTTCTTTCTAATTTGTGCTGTCACAGATTTCACCCAACCAAATTTCTGTCAACTATCTAATCTAAACCACCCTCCCTTGCCCTCCCTCCCTTCCCACCTTTGCAGCTGTTAAAGAGTCTTTTTCTTCTTAGGGGTCTCATACAATATTTGTCCTTTTGTCACTGACTACTTTCACTCAACATAATGTTCTCCAATTGAAATCAGGTTATGAAATGTTTCCTAAAATCATCGTTGTTCTTCATCTTTGCATAGTGTTCCATTGAGTATATATACCATAGTTTACGTATCCATTCCTTTGTTGTTGGGCATCTGGGTTGATTCCATCTTTTTGCTATTGTAGACTGTGCTGTGATGAACATTTGTGTGCATGTATCAGTTGGTGTGAATGGCCTTGATTCTGTAGGATATATTTCAGGCAGTGGGATTACTTGGTCAAATGATATTATCTATATCCATTATTTTTAGGTAGTGCCAGATTGCTTTCCAAAGAGGTCGCACCACTTTGCAAACCCACCAGCAGTGTAGGAGAGTTCCAATTTCTCCATAGTCTCTCCAGAATTTGTTGTTTTGCATTTTTTGGATCATGGCCAACCTTGTTGGGGTGAGATGGTATCTCATTGTCATTTTGATTTGAATTTCTTTAATAGCTAATGATTGTGAGCATGTCCTCACATGTTTTTTGGCTGCCTGGATCTCCTCTTTAGAGAAGTGTCTGTCCATCTCCTTTGCCCATTGCTTAATTGGATGATTTATCTTTTTCTTATTGATATTTTGTCACCATGAGTCAGATCTGACTCAATGACACTGGGTTGGGCTATAGATTATGGAGATCAGGCATTGGTCTGGCATACAGTCGCCAAATATTTTTTCCCATTCTGTAGGTGGCCTTCCAGAAAGTCCTTCTTTATTGGACACAGGCCACATCCTCAAGAACACTCCAACTGATTGGCTACTCACAGTAGATCCCCACAAAGAGGTGATCTCATTATATCAAATCTCATCATGGAAGAGATTACATCATTGTATAACTGAAACACTACATCATAACTGCCAAATTACTGAAAACCATGACCCAGTAAAGTTGACATAAAACCTTAATGATCACAGGGAGACATTCTAGTTTTCTTGAGGCTAGATTATAAGAAGAGCTGCAGCATCTGCTCTTAGAATCTCACCTTCATGCTGAGAGAAGTGCAAGCCATGTAGAGAGACAATGAGTTAGTACTTGGGCGAACACATCAACCGAATTTCAAGCTGACAGCCAGCATTACTCACAAGCCATTTGATTTAGCTCCCTTAGATACCCATGAATACAGCCCCAGCCACCATATGATTGTAAGTGCAAGGGACACTGCAAGCAAGAACCACAAAGCTGAACCGAGTCAACTCGTAGATCTCCAAGAGAGAATAAAATGTTATTTTAACCCACCAAGTGTTGTGATGGTTATGTAGAAACAGGTGCAGTAGTGTAGTGATTTTGAATACTGTTTCTATTTTATCTTCTTATATATATATATTTATTGAATTAGTGATTTGTTAATTATTTTAAATAATATAATAAAACCTTTTACTCCACCACCCAACATGAAAGCTGGAACTTTGATAATATCTTACATTAACTCTAAAATAGCCTCATATCCCATCTCTTTGCCTCCCCTTATATTTAAAATAAGATGATCTCTCCTATATATCTAAATTTCAAGCAAATTCATGTTGCTTACAAGTTAATTGATTACTTTGTGCATTAGAGAGTGTGTTTAAGGAGATGGAAATATATAGTGTATAAGCAGTAAAGTTGTATTAATATTTTACTAAAGATTATTAATATTTTATCATTATATGTCATTGAGTTCAGTGTATTTCTTTGTGAACAGACTAAGTGAGGGGCAAAGGACAGCCCCTGGAAGCTTCCCAAGTTTTTAGCTTCAGTTTATAATTGAGACAGAGAGCCATTTATCTAACACCTGTACTATTTTAGCATTCTAATATACTATCAACTAGGAATATAAGCATGAAAAATGTAGAATTATTTAAGACACACAGTAGGGAGAAAGACTAGAAAACAAAATAAAATATAGAAGTCTGCCAGAGTTCTAACAAAACCCTGAATGAATAGTGTCTGGATCCCAGGTGTTAGAACTCTTTTCAGGGTTGTGGGCACAAGATTAGGATTTTGAAGAAAGAACAGGAGTTTGTTAGATGAGCAAGATGTGGAAAGATGTCAGTCAGAAAGCTATTTTGGTCATCAACATCTGCAACAATATCAGGCCTAGAGCCCTCCCCTTGGAACACTTCACAATTAGAAAAGAGACCTTCCTATTCTTCCTGCAAAGTGCACTGTCCAGCACACTAGCCACGAGCCATGCACAATTACTGAGCCTTCAAAATGTGGTAAGTTCATATTATGGTATGCTGTGAGCGTAAAATACACATTGCATTTCAAAAACTTAATAAGAAAGAGGTATTACAATATTTCATTAATATTTTATATTAATTACATGTTGAAATAGGATTTAAGACATCTTGGGTTAAACAAAATGTATTATAAAAATTAATTTCATGTATTTCTTTTCATTTCTTTTAGTGCAGTTAGTAGAAAATTTACAGTCACATATGTGGCTTGCATTGCATTTCTGTTGGACAACACTGCTCTAATATATTGGTTTTACATAATATTCTTTACATACATCTCCAAGACCAATCTGAGAAATCTGCATTTTGTGACATCTTTAACACATAGGACTTTATGGTCTTAAAAAAAATTAATCTACAAAAATTCAGTAAATAAAGCAGCAAAATTAGATCAAGCATGACATTGCTGATGTAGTGTTTGTCTCACAATTTGTTTTTTGCAGGAATTAAGGACGATATCTTCATTCTGGAACAAAATTTCACATACGGTCCTTGAAATAGCAATGCAATTACAGCTATTCATTTTGTCTTTATCTTCAGTTTTCTAAAAATGATCAATTCTAACAGTTGTATAACTGTTTAGAACAGCCTGAACATTGTGGTCTTTACACTAGCATTCTCCCAGTGGACAATGTGTATACAAATGAGCAGTCTGTTCAGCCTGATCAGCAGTGTGTGCTATGTCCAGTGACTTTCTTAGATAAATTTCTATAGGGAGTGTTTCATGGATTGAATTGTGTACCCCTAAAAGAGTGTGTAGCCATATGCCTAAGCCATAATTCCCAGTATTTTGTGATTGTGCTCCATTTTGTGATTTGCCTATCCTGTATGTTAAAGGATTAAGGTGGGACTGTAAATCCCTTCATAAGATCATCTCCCTGCTCCACTATAAAGGGAGTTTCCCTGTGTGTGGCTTGTACCACCCTTAATGCTTTCATCCTGCAAGAGATAAAAGGAAAAGGAAGCAAGCAGAGAACTGGGAATCTCACACTATCAAGAAAGTAGAACCAGGAGACCAGCACATCCTTCAGACCTGAGGTTCCTGTGCCAAGATGCTCCCTGGACAAAGACTGATGTAATACCAGGCTTTCATCCAGAACCAGCAAGTGGGAACTTAGTGAACATCCTGATTTTTTGCTGGTAGTTGCCTACCAGACTGTGTAAGAATAAAGCCATCCACTTCATGTTATTTCTGTTATAGCAGCACTAGCTGACTAAAACAAAGTGATTAGGGTATGAAAGAGGAAGTTAATCAATGAAACTTGGCTTTTTATTGCTACTAAGGACTTGTGATACCATTCACTCCCACCACCTCCTCATATGACAGAGGGAGAACTTGTGTCCGGAACATTAAGACTTCAGTCCAACATTATGCTTCAAATGCCAAAATAAGGTCAAAAGACTTATCTCTCATATACCACTGCCCCTTCCATAAATAAAGATTGATTCCTGTGGTTTTCTCAGCATCACAACACTCACTGCCACCAATTACTGAAGGAAGTCAAACTCTGAAAAGTGCTCTCTCCTAAGAATATGACAGTGAGGAGCTCTGAAAAGCACTAATTTTGATTCTATCCGCTTGAGCACTGCCCTGTATTTCTGAAGAAAATTAACTGATACTTCCAATGTTTTGGGGTTGAAATGTATAGATAGAAATCTAAACAATAATGATGCTGTTGTTGTTAGGTGCCATCGAGTCGTTTCTGACTCCTATTGACCGTATACACAACAGAATGAATCACTGCCCTGTCTTTCTCCACGTCTACAACCGTTTTTATGCTTAAACCCATTGTTGCCACCACTGTGTCAGTCCATCTTGTTGAGGGTCTTCCTGTTTTTCACTGACCCTCCACTCTACCGAGCATGATGTCCTTCTCACCTTCCTGACATGTCCAAAGTCAGTAAGACACAGTCTTGCCATCTTCACTTGCAAAGAGCACTCTGGTGGTACTTCTTCCAGAACAGATCTGTTTGTTCTTTTGGCAGTCCATGGTACATTCAACATTCTTCTCCAACACCACAATTCAAAGGCATCAATTCTTCTTTGTTCATGGTCCAGCTTTCAGATGTATATGTTGCGGCTGAGAATACCATGGCTTGGGCCAGGTGCACTTTAGTATCCAAGGTGACATCTTTACTTTTCAATACTTTCAAGAGATCCTTTGCAGCAGATTTTCTCAATGCAATGTGTATTTTGATTTCTTTGACTGCTGTTTCCGTGGGTATTGATTGTGGATCCAAGTAAAATAAAATCCTTGACAACCTTAATCTTTTCTCCATTTATGACAATGTTGCTTACTGGTCCAGTTGTGAGGATTTTTGTTTTTTTGATGTTGAGGTGCAATCTGTACTGAAGGCTGTGGTCCTTGATCTTTATCAGTAATTGTTTCAAATCTTCACTTTCAGCAAGTTAGATGGTGTCATCTGTGTAACGCAGGTTGTTAATGAGTCAACCTCCAAACCTGATGCCTTGGTCTTCTTCATATAATCCAGCTTCTCAGGTTATTTGCTCAGCATACAGACTGAAAAGGTATAGTGAAAGGATGCAACCCTGATGCACACCTTTCCTGACTGTATACCATGCAGCGTCCCCTTGTCCTGTTCACATTACTGCCTCTTGATCCGTATACAGATACTTTAAGAGCACAATTAAGTGTAACTAATAATGATGAAAATGGTAATAAAGTTTAGTGTGATCACCTTCTGTGCTTGACATCTTACTGCAATTAGCTCATTTTATCCTGAAAGCATAGTTACTATAATGTACGTCCACATTTTAATAACAATAGAACAAATACACAGAAGTGTTAAGTAACTGGCCATAGTCTCACAAGTAAAAATCATAAAGCCAATCACAAAAGTAACTTGTCTCCTTTCAGAGCCTGTATGGCCAATGATTATAAAATACTATCTCCATGCATTGATGTCCTTGGTCTAGGTTTGATTTTAAAGAAAGAAATGAGAGAAAAAGCATAAAATATGAGAAACCAATATTCAAATAAAAATAAAAAACAGTGACTGTCAGAACCCTCAGACTTAACTGGGATATAAGATCTAATAGACAAATCTCTTCACAGTCAGAAATACGAAAAGCAAAATCTCAAGAAATATTTTCCTAAGTCACCAAAGAAGAATTTAATAAAGAGAGAAAAGGAAATTAAAAAAAAAAAAATGTTCTGAGGGTGAGGATTCCATTTTATTTCCAGAGGGAACGAATGTCTTCTAGATGCTGTATATGTGTATACTCATTTTCATTGTAGCACTGAGCACAATAGCAAAAGGTGGAAACAACCTAGATGCCCATCAATGGATGAATGGATAAATAAATGTGATGCATATATACAACGGAATATTACTCAGCAAGTAAGTGAAATTAAATCTTGATAGCTGTTATAATCGGGATGAAATTTAAAGTCACTATGCTGAGTGAAATAAGTCAATCATTAGAGGTCAAATACTGTATAACTTTCCCTATACCAAAAGACAAGAGCAGGCATATGTACAGAAACCAAAGTTTATTAGTGATTACCACAGCCAACAGGGAGGAGATGGGGGCTATTGTTATGGAGTACTGCATTTTGGTTTATGGTGATGGAAAAGTCACATTGACTAAGGGTAGGGTTGCACAGCCAGTTACAGTAACTGCTGTCAGTAAGCTGTATGCCTGTAAAAAGTTGAAGTGGCCAAAATTGTGTGCTAGATACCTTTCTAACAATGATTAAAAACAAGTAACTACTGAGTCTGCTTCTGTATGTATAATTAAATACATTTCCAGATTTGCTTCCTTGGTTTGGAGGTTTAGGTCATGATTTCATAGGACATCATAGTTAGTTGGCATAATAATGTGTTCAGTGCTTCTGTTCTCCCTCATAGTTCACTGCCTAGTGCCTGTGGTTTTAGAAGGTTTCAAGAGGCAGTTCGAGACAGTTGGTGTCTGTAGAACAGCACTCTAAAACAGACGCATCAGACATAACTAACACAGCTGACACCAATCTAGATAGGATTCCATTTTGCTCTAGGCTCCTGCTTCTGCTTTTTAGAGTACATGATTCATGACCATCCTCTTGAGAAAAACAACTCATTCCACAACATTCTGAGGTCGCCCAGTGGCATCAAGAGAGGGGTACAAGGGTTGTAAACCTCACCCTTTGATTCTGTCAAAGAAGATGACACCAAAATTACTTTAGGGACATTAGTCTAGCACCACTGGGAGAAGTGTTGCCAAGGCAGTGTTGGTGTTAGAAGTCACTCACTGCGGCAACTCCTAGTGACTTCTCCACTTCCTATCATTTGCCAATCAGGGTGACAGATTGTACCTACCACTGGGTTGAAAAGAGAATCTTTGCCTTGGCCAATGGGAAAGAGGAAGAGATACAAGGAACCATGGGGTAGGGGAGATAAGAGAGGGGAAGCCTGTAGTCTGGCACTGAGGAAGGGTGGGGATGAGTCACTCTGGCCCCTGGGTGGGGTTTGCTGGCCGGCCCTGTTTAAACCTGGTCCAGAGGGAAGTGGTTAACACTGTGAGTTACCTCACTGAGTGGCACAAATCCTAGTGAGGCAGCCCATGCAGGACGTTGCAGGAAACAGAAATAATCAGCCCCAGAGCACAGGAAACTGAGGCTAAGGTTGAGTACTTCAGCTGATACAAATTCCTGGCAAATGAGTTTTAGGAAGTATTTTGAACATCAGCCAATGAAATGTAACCCCATACTCTTTCCCAACTCTGTACAAGTTTCTGCAAAATTTATTGTAAAAGGGGGGCACTTATGCTCTTTCTTTGCTTGAACTTTCATTTTGGTCCTTCCTAATTTGCAAATCTTTGAATCTGAATAAAACTCCTCTTTCACAGAAATTGTGTTTCACTTTTAACTGTATCTATTTTCCTAGAGTAACAGAGGAAGAAGGGTCAGGAATTGGAGGAGGATATGGCATGTGTGGATAATTGCCTCCATGACAATTGTCCCTTTTGCCATGAAAACAAAACTGGACAGTGTCCAGCTACCATTAGTGAACATTCTAACAATACTCAAAGATTCTATTTGACTGATCAAAATGAAATTACAAATTCTCATGGAACTCAGAATTTCTGGAGTCTTGGAGGTTGGATGAACCCCTAGTAGTATTGCGCCAAAATAATATTCAACTCGTAAGCCAAAAATATCACCTTAAAAATACATGACTGTTTAGCTTAACCAGTAAAGAGAGTCTGCCTTGGTCATTATACTCTTTTCAGATCCGAGATCAAATTGACAATAGCAGAATTAGACATGAAACTTTAGAGGCAGTGAGTTTATGTTAACATGGAAGGAAAAACTTAGAAAATGAGCCTAAGAATGGTTATATAACTCAAAAAATAAAATCAGTGTCATTAAAATGTTCACGTAAAAACTTAAATTTGTGTGTTTACTGTGTATATTCTCAATAACAACAGAACTTAGTCATTTTGTTAAAAAAAAAGAAAGAAGAAAGATAGTGTTAGAGGGTTGTCAAGTGAAACTGTAAGAATTTTTCTGCTACTTAATATAAACTTTAAGAGTCTAAGGCAGGGACGATGCAATCTTTCTTCATAATCTTCTTTATTAAACTAAACCACCAATATAGCCCATACCTTCATTGCCTTCCCAGATGTAATGTGTTTGCAGCTTTGACGGAAAGGATCGAGTGAGGGGGGGATGAGGCATGACTGTTGGAGTGAAGTCTCTAAGGAGACAGAGGGGTGAGCAGAGACTTCATGATGATTACTGCTTCCTTTTGTACACGTATGGCTTTGTATAGGCCAGTTCTCTAAATGAGTGCATCTCAAACTTAATCATGCATCATGATCATCTGTAGCCTTGATGAATACAAATTGCAGAGCTCTGTAAGAGATATGAGAAGCTCTCGAGACAAGAATGAAGCACATATACAAGGTGGAGAAGGATCCCATGAAGCCTAGGTAACAAATGGTTCCATATGATTGAATTGCAGGATGTGACAAAGGGGGTAAAATTGTAAATGTCAGGCAAAAGGTAGATCATTAAGGATCTTCTCTATCAGTGCTGTTCAGTGAGTGAGCCATGAATCTGCAGGAGCAACTTCATGCATGAACTTGTTATATGCAGTTGAATCAGAGTCAGAGGCCCAGCAATCTGTCTTTTAACAAAATTCTCGAGGGTATGTGCCTGGATTTTAAAGCTTAAAAACTGCTCTTTAATTTTCAAGAAGAACTTCAACTTCAGCTCTATCTGGATGGAACTGACTGTATAATTTAACAAATCTTACACTATGAGTCTGATCTGACTCGACGGCACTGCTTTTTTTTAATGTATATATTTGCTCATTTTAACCCTTGAGTGTCAGGCGTTTAGGAGAGACTCAATGCATGACAGCAAAGAGCTCAGAAACTGAACAGATACTGAAACTACCACTCATATAAGGCAAGACACAACATTAGAAAATCCACAAGTATTGAGAAATTAAACAACACAATTCTTAACAATCAATGAGTCAAAGAGGAAATTACCAGGGATATGGTCAAATATTTTAAACTGAGTGATACTGAAAACATGTTATCAAAAACTATAGGATGTTCTTAAAGCAGTGATAGAAATTTATAGTATTAATTTCCATATTTTAAAAACTTCTCAACTTGATAAGCTATGCTTCCACGTTAAGATAATAGAAAAAGAGCAAATTAAACCCAAAGCAAACAGAATAAAGGAAGAAATAAAGAAGAGAGCATAAATCTTTGAAATTTAAAATAGAAACAAGTCGAGAAAATAAAATTTAAAACTCAGTTTTCAAAGATAAAAAAACAATACTATTTCAACTAATGAAGAAAAATTAACAATATCTGGAAAGAAATATACATTGAAAACAACAGAAAATTATCAAGAAAGTATTATTAATTATTCAGTAAATAAACAATGTAGATGGACTAAAAAGAAAAAAAAATTCTTGAAAGATACAAACTACCAAACCTCACTCAAGAAAAAAACAGATGGTCTGAATAGCTTTATATCTATTAAAGAAGTTGAATTTGTAATTTAAATTTAAAATCTTCCAACAAAGGAAGCCGTGGGCTGAAATGGCCTTAATTGCACATTTTAACAACATTTAAGGATAAAAGAATTCCAGTGGATGAGAGGGAAGCAATCTATATAGCTATATTATCCTGAGATCAAAACCAGAGAAAATTACAATATTCTTCATGAACAGAGATACAAAATACTAAAAAAATAAATAAAAATAACAAATCAAACCTAGTAACATATTGAAAATGTTAGTATATCATGACCAGAGTTTATCCCCAGAATACAAGACTGGTCATAGTTTGGAAGTAAAGCTTATAAATATTTTATCTACAGAACAAAGAAGACAACCATATGACCATTTGGATAGACGCAGAAAAGGATGATATTCACCTATGACAAATACTTTCAGTAAAATGCAAACAGAAGGTGACTTAACTTCATAATCTAAAATATTTAAAACCTACAGCCAACATTATACTTAATGATGAAGCAATGAATGTGTCCACCTCAATGTGATCCACTCATCATCCTTGTTTACCATCATAGTAGAAGTCCTAACTGATGCAATAAGGGAAGAAAAATTTTAAAAAGGTAGATAGCTTGATAAGGAAGAAGTAAATATCTTCCCATATCCAGATGACTTAATTATATCTATGTCAAAAACCTTAAGGGATCTGTTTTTAAAAAGGTGCCACATCCAATGAATGAATTTAACAAGGAGGTAAGATTCATAATAAAAGATAAATGAGTTGGATCCCACTTGACGGCAGTTGGCTTGGCTGGCTCTGTATATTATCAATAAACAATTAAGTATTTAAATAAAAAGTATTTATTACAATAGTACTAAAATAACATGTAAGATTTAAGTATAAATCTAACAAAATATGTGCTGGATTTGTGTGTTAAAACTGCAAATCATTTCATGAACTGAAACATTCAGTATTTTGAAAGTTCAAATATTTTTGAAAATGATCTACGGTTTCAATGAAATTCCAAAGAAAATCACTGCAGAATCTTTTTAGATATTGATTAAACTGATTCTAAAATTTGTGTAGAAAGTTAAAGGAACTAGACCCACTAAGACAATTTTAGAAATGAAGAACAAAGTTAGAGGACGTGTATCATCTGATTTCAAGGCTTACTGTAAAGCTGCAAAGGAGTTTGATGAAGAAACAAATGCAGATTAATGGAACAGAACTGAGAATCCAGAAACAAATTCACACATGGTCAATTGGTCTTCGACAATTTGCAAAAGCAATTCATTGGAGTACAACAGTTTTCCACAAAGTTGCTGCAACCAATGGATATTCAAATGTTAAATAAATAATCCTTGAATTATGTTTTGTGCCTTATGCATAAGTTAACCCAAAATGGATTTAAATTCTAAATGCAAAACTTAAAAAGGTGGAGTGTGTTGAAGAAAATCTAGCAGAAAATTCCTGTGACAGGTTCACTAATGATCTCTTAAAAACATCCTGGAAAGTGAAATCCATAAAATAAAAAAGTTTAACTTCATCAGTTTAAAAACTTCTCTAGAAAAGCATTGTTAAGAAATGAAAGACAAGCTAGAGAAGCAGAAAATATTTACAAAACACATATTTGATAAAGAAGTTGTATCTAGAAAATCTAAAGAACTATCAAAACTAAAAAAAAAAAGAGAAACTCAAAAAGTGTCAAAATATTTAAATAGACATTTCTTCTAAGAAGATACTTATATTTATACATATATGAAAAGATGCTCGGTATCATCAATCATTAATAATTAGTGAATAAAAATTACAGTGAGTTAACAATGTTTACAAAAATGGCTAAGAAGTGAAAAAACAGCTTGGTAATATCAAATGCTTGCAAGTATGCAGAGCTACTGGAACTCTGGTACACTACTTTGGGCAACACTCTAGAAAACAGTTTGGCAACTCCTTATAAAGTTCAACACACAATTACCAAATAAACTAATAATATTACTCAATGACTTACCAAAGAAAAATAAAAACCTGTATCTAAATGTTTAAAACCAAAAACACCTACACCAAACCTGTTGTCATCAAGTTGATTCCTACTCTGTAGAACATAGCAGAACTGCACATAGTTTCTAAGGAGCTCCCTGATGGACTCAAACCACCAACCTTTTAGTCAGCAGCCATAGCACTTAAGCACTTAACCACTAAATCCTACCTGAGTGTTCATAGCTGCTTTGTTCATAGTTGTGGAAAACTGGAAACAATCTAAATGTACTTCAGCCACTGAATGGATAAACCAATGGTGGTTCTTCTTTGTCATGGCAATACTAAAACAAAACAAAACAAAAATCCCAAACCCATTGCTTCTGAGTCAATTCTAACTCATAGCAACCCTAGACAGCAGAGTAGAACTACTCCATAGGTTTATAAGGAGTGCCTGTAGGATACAAACTGCTGTCCTTTTGGTCAGCAGCCAAGCCCTTAATCACTCTGCCACCAGGGCTCCGTACAGACTATTGCTAAGCCATAAAAAGAATGAAGTACTGATACACAGTAACATGAGTGAATCTCAACTGTATTATTCTAAGAGAAAAAAATCAGACTCAAAAGTTTACATATTTTACAATGATGTTTAGATGACATTCTGGTAAAAAAAAAAAACAAAACTATGTTGAAGGAAAGAAAATGGTTTAGTGGGACCTGGGGAATGGCATGGGGGAAAAAGAGGTACCACAGAATTTTGGAGGGTGATGGAGCTGATTTATATTTTGAATGTGGTAGTGGTTGTATGACTGCATGTGTTTGTCAATGCTCATAAAACTACACAGCCAAAAGAATACTTTTTACTGTACCTCAGTTAGACTTCAATTTTAAAAAGTAAAAAAGGATAAACAGTGATTTAAATAGGACAATTCAATGAAGTAAAGCATGTACATGCCTGAAATTATGAAGTTGATACCTGTTTTGGTCACCTAGTGCTGCTATAACAGAAATACCACAAGTGGACAGCTGTAACAAAGAGTTTATTTCCTCACAGTGAAGTAGGCTGAAAGCCCAAATTTAGGGTGTCAGTTCCAGGGGAAGGCTTTCTCCTTCCGTCAGCCTTCTCGTCAGTCTTCCCCTGGACCAGGAGCCTCTCAGCACAGGGACTCTGAGTCCAAAGGATGTGCTGTGCTCCTGGCACTGCGTTATTGGTGGTAAGAAGTCCCCAACTCTCTGCTTGTAAGATAAAAGGTGGCGTAGGCCACACTCCAGAGAATCTCCCTTTACATTGGATCAGGGATATGACCTTAGTAAGGGTGTTACAATCCCACCCTAATCCTCTTTAACACGACATTACAATTCCAAAATGGAGGACAACCACATAAAATTGGGAATAATAGTCCAGACAAATTGATACACATATTTTGGGGGGTACATAATTTAATCCATGACAGCACCCAATGCCAGAAATTGAGAGACTTCTCCGTTAAGGCTCCATACATTTGTTCAGCTGAAGAACTATCTGAGAATCTGTTCAAATTTCAAAGCCCTGATCTACTCTCAAAGATTTTGATTAAGTCTCTAATGTGTCTGAAATACACATTTCTAAATATGTCTTCCAAAGTTTCCTATGAACAGTTGTGAACAACTGTACTAGGAGCTGTCTTCAACGTTTCCTAGATTGTGCTCTGAGTCACATGTTCATCTAGATTAACAATTCTTCAACTATAGTGTAGAGGAAAAAAAAAGAAAACCTTGTCTTTGAGTCAATTCCAACTCATAGGGTTCCTCTAAGACAGAGTAGAACTGCCCCATAGCCTTTTAAGGACCAACTCATTTATTCAAAGAGTCAGACTTTGAGTGATCAGCCATAGCACTTAACTACTGTGCTACCAGGGCACCTAGTATGTAAGATATTGTTAAAAGTACAGATTTCAAGACTCCAGCATCAGAGCCTCTGTTTCATCAAGCTCCATGAAAAATACATTTGTAATAAGACACCCAGAGGATTTGATCGTAAGTGGCCCACAGATTAGAATCTGAGGAATCCAGCTCCAAAGCAGCATCATTGAGGCAATTTTCCTCAGATGGGACGTGCTCAAGGATCCTCTGAGAAACTGTAGAACCCGCGTGAGATGTACTGTCAGGGGCAAGGAACCTAGGGTAATCGTGCTTATTAGTTGAGGGTTATACCTGGGGACAATAATATCACAGCCCTACAGGCTATGGGCTGCATGCTGAGTGTGCTTTCTTGGACAGAAAAAACCTCACCCAGAGACAAGGAGCTTGTTCTCAGGTGCAAAGCCTCATTGTTCTCAGGTGCAAAGCTATTGGTATGGCGGAGTGTCCACCAAAGCAGAGGTAGTCAATGGGATACAATGTGGAGCCCAACAGACTGCCTCATACTTTAAGCAGCTTTGGCTTGTGTATGGAGTAGACAGACTTCATACATTTGTTCTGAGCATGAGTCCAGTTGGATGTTGTTATTGGATGTATTAAGTTACTTCCAATTCATAGCCGCTCCATGAACAACAGAACAAAACACTACCTGTTTCTATACCATTCTCATGATGATTTCATGCTTGAGCTCACTGTTGCAGCCAGTATGTCAGTCCATGTTATTGAAGGTCTTTCACTTTTTGCTGACCCTCCACTGTACCAAGCAAGATGTCATTCTCCAGAAACTGATCTCTCCGTGTAATGTGTTCAAACTATGTGACACGAAGTCTCATCATCGTTGCTTCTGCGGATCCTTGTGGCTGTGCTTCTTTCAAAACATTTGTCCATTCTTTTGGTGGAGGAGGGTATCTTAATCACAAGATGTGATATTAAGCTATGAGCATATCAGTCTTCTTCCCTAATGCTTGCTCCCAGAACTCAATCACAGCACAGTTGTAAAGGTAGGCCTGCAGGACATGCATGAGCAGCAGCTGAGTCTTTCCTGGCCATCTAGAATGATTAGTAGTAAGCTTTTCAGGAAAATCACCACGAGCCTGTTGGAAGCCAGCCATTTATCTAGTCAGGTTTAGTAAGTATGCATGAAATAAAAATTCTGAAAATACAGAAAGGTGCGAAGGGCCGATTCAATTAATGGTTAAGAATAACACAATTTTTGTACAATGTCATAAAAAAGTGAAACTGAAATTAACTGAGAACTACTGCGAGTGATCAGTACCTGGAGAAGGACATCATACTTGGCAAAGCAGAGGGTCAATGAAAAAGAGGAAGACCCTCAAAGAGATGGTTTGATACAGTTTCTGCAGCAACAGGCTTAAGAATAAAAACAGTTATGAAGATGGTGCAGGACTGGGCAGTATTTCATTTTGTTGTACACAGGGTTGCTGTAAGTTCCAACTGACTGGTTAGGTCATAACAACAATAAGTGAGACCCACAGCTGCTACTGCACAGTATCCCATCCATTACCTGACTCCTCTTCCCCTCCCACTATACATTACAGCAAATGTGTGAAACAATAATGTTTTATTCAGTAATAAAGAATCATAGTGCGTCTAGATTTTAGACTAAGAAAAATCAGAATTATCTGAAATTCTGACACCAAAAGATTCATAATTTTCAGATGACATCAGTTTAAATATGAGGGCTGGCAAGAAACTTAGGCTTAGAAAAGTGAAAGCATTCCAAAATTGTCATCCTGAGAAGTCATCCCTGAGGCCTGAATCAGTCAGAAACTTTTGGCATTTGAGGTCACTGAAAAACCTCTGTCCTAGCTCAGAAGACACATCACATACAACAAAAGGTAAAGGACACAACTAAGCCAATTTCCCAGGTGATGAAAGAAGGGATTCCCAGTCAATCAGGCATATGCAGCATAGCTGATCAGGGTACTAATGCTTGTGACAGCATTGTCTGGCAGACATTAGCTCCCTAACCAACCACCACTAGCACCAGGAGTACACGATGTAGCTATTACTCAACTAGGCCATTCCCGCTGGCACTTAATACATGCCTCTCCCAAGCTTTCTTAAATAAGAAAAACACATTTAAAAAAGATTATTCATTCATAGTAAAATCTACCGAGGAAAAATCATAGTGTAAATCCATCCAGAAAAAAACATTTGTTTTCAGTAGAAATAGAATATCTTGAAAATGTGGTCATTATTAAATACTATGCTCCCATTCTTCAAGATAAGAGATGAAGCAAAGCTGACTCCTACTTCCTGATAAATGAAAAGCAAAAACAATTTTAAAGGAAGCACAGAGGAATAGCAGTCAAAACAGTGAGACCTTTCCAACCCCACAGAAATGCTCTGCATGTGCACTTCTCCATTTAATTAATGTCTCTAGATTTGTTTTTCCTTTTGATGGCGTCAGTAGCTAAGGGAGTGACAGGCTACCCTATAACGGGAGAATGAAGTTGCTGAAGGCTTATTTCATGTCTCCCAGCATATAAAACATGCACCTGTCATTAGTTAATGACAATTTCATAAACAGGAAAGATCTATCAGTCTCAGAATGGGTAAGCAAAACTGCAGGTAGTCTAGTTCAAGTCCAAGAACCAGAGGTCAGATGAACAGGAGTCAACTTGAGGAAACAGAATGAGCAAAAGCCCATGATCCCTGCCATAATGTTCACCCACATGCGTTGAAGTCCATACACACAAGGAAACTTCTTTTCAAACAATTGGCTACTTACAGTAGATCCCATTACGAGGGTGACCACAACATCACACAAGTGCCCAAACAATGAGAATTATGGCCCAGCCAAGTTAACACACGATCTTAACTATCACAGTCTGCCTTTTGTCAACTTGGTACTTCTACATATCTCCTTAAACCATACTTAATCTCTGAGAAAGACAATTATAAAATAACATGACACAATGAACACACATGCAACTAAAATGCACTAGCATGACTCATATCATATATGTTATAAGAGAAGAACACAAAAATATTTGATGCACAACAGAAAAACTCCTAACAATTCAAAGTCCTCATTTCTGCAATTAATCATTTAGTTGAAACTGGAAGTTAGAACTATGTTCTTCCACCACTCATTCTGTATTTACTCTACCCTCAACAAACCTCTTAGCTGGTCATGGCTCTTTGCTTAGTGGGATAAGCCAAAGATTCATTCCTGAAGGTTCAGGGACATTAGTAGTCACATCAGAATTGGATTGCTATAGATTTCTATTAACTTTAATCACAGGATGTGACAGTATTAAGAAACACACTAAGGGATCTCCTCCTTTGCAGACATACTTTTCTTTATATCCATTATGTTATATCAATACAACTTCCTCATGCTAATCAGGATCAGTCACATCAGCCACTATGGTGACTCCCTTCTTTGCTTGTTGATCCAGAAGAATAAGGAGCCCAAAGTGTCCAGCAGCATTATTAGCTTCCAGTTGGAAGGAATTAGTGATGTGTCTTCAGGTGGGAGCATTCCTGAAACTAAGACCTCTAGACATGGAGAGCATAGGGTCTTGTGAACAGGTAGCAAAAGTTTCATGTGAGGATCACTAGGGGTAACAGGGACTGATATCACTCCCATTTCTACCCCTTGATTTCCAGATACATGAATGCTGGTTATGGGAGAAAAAACGCCATACACTGCATGCTGGTTTAGAGAAAACATAGCCTCCTGGAGAACACTTACCCAACCCTACAAGCTCTGGCCATCTAGCTGGTACCATAGTTGTATCCTCAGAAGGTCATTCCATTGTCCCATTAAGCTAGCTGTTACAGGATGACAGGGAACATGGTGAGGGCAGCGAGTTCCATGAGCATGGGCCCACTGCTGTACTTCATTTGCTGTGATGCAAGTTCCTTGATCTAAGGCAATAGTGTTGGGATACCGTAACAGTGGATAGGACAATCTGTAAGTCCACAGATGGTAGATTTGGCAGAATCATTGCACTCAAAAAGGCAAATCCATATCCAGAGGGACTGTTCTAGTAAGAACTAAATGCTGCTTTTTCCAGAAAGCTAACCAATGTAATCACTGGATGCTGGCTGCTAATCCCTTTAAGGGATGGTGCCATGTTGATAACTTGCTGTTGGCTTCTGCTGCTGGTGTATTGGGCACTCAGCAGCCAACCTTGGTGAACAGAAGTCTATATTGCTGGTCTCATGCATAACTGGAACCCCTACTATCTTAGTGATCTGTGTGTTTAGTCTCTACTAATGCCCAGTAACAAGCCAAAAGCTTTTTCTTAAAGGGAGAGTAGTTTTCTGCAGAGAATGGCAGGTTTTCTCCAAAATCCTAAGGTTCTGTGCTGTGATGCAGCAATGTAGGCCTGCCGAAGACTCGAAACAGCATGTCCGCTTGCCACTGACACTTAAAGTGCCACTAGATCAGCCAGATTATATGGCCCAAGTGGCATAGCAGTTTGCATAGCAGACTCAACCTGATACAGAGATGTCTCTTGTTTAGACTCCACTCAAAACTTGCAGCTTTTTGAGTCATTTGATAAATAAGCTTAAACGGCACATGTAAATGAAGAATATGTTGCCCCCCAAATCCAAAGGGGTCTACTAGGCATGGTGCCTCCTTTTCAATCATGGGAGGAGTCAGATGCAGAAACTTTTCCTTCACTTTAGAATAAATATCTCGACATGCCCCATGCCAATGTACTCCTAGAAATTTCACTGAGGTAGAAGATGCCTAAATTTCTGTGGGATTATTTTCCCACCCTCTAGCACACTAGTGCTTTATCAAAAAAGTCTAAAGAAATTGACGACTTTTTAACAGGTTCAATCAGCATAATGTCATCGATGTAATGGACCTTGTAGAAGGGAAAGGTAAACAAGTTCTCAGGGGATTAAACTGTGGTATAGGGCTGAAGACTTGATGTAGGTCTCAGGAAGGCAACTTGAATGGTTATTTCTGTCCTTATTAGCTAAGGTAAACTGTTTCTCATGGTACTTGAAAGAGGTATGGAGAAAAAGACATTAGAGTCAATAGCTGCATATCAGGTACTACTAGGAGAGTTACTAATGTTCTTAAGCAATGAAACTACATCTGGAAAACAGCTACAATTTCAGTCATAACCTGAGTTAAGTTTTTGGAAACCCACTGTCATTCTCCAAGATCCATCTGTTGTTTGCAAAGGCCAAAAAGGCAAGTTGAATGAGAATGTAGTGGGTGTAATCACTCTTGCATCCCTCAAGCTCTTGATTATGGCACTAACCTCTGAAATCCCTCCAGGGACGTGATGCTGATTTTGTCTACTGTTTTCTTAGCTAGTGGCAGTTCCAATGACTTCCACCTGGCTTTTCCTACCATAATAGCCTTTACTTCATTTGTTAGGGTTCCAATGTGGGAGTTCTGTCAGTTGCTTGAGTGTGTATATATTCCAATTGTGCATTCTGGAACTGGGGGAATCACTATTGGATAGGTTCAGGGACACATTGAACTTACTGTGAGAGGGACATGAGCTAAGACTCCAGACACCCCAACTGTGACTGTTGGGCCACAGTTGGGTCTTCAGAGACATTATTTAGTAATCCCTGAAAAACCAGATCATTTCCTTTCCCACAATAAACAGTCAGTCTTGTAAAAGGCCATATATCCCTCTGAAGAACAATGGACAAAAGATTAACAATATAAACTTTTGGCACTGTATTGGAGTCTTTCCTCCAGGGATTCTAGCCTGCACTTCAATCAAAGGGTTTGGGGTCTGTAAAGTCACTCAAGTCTCGAAATTGATGGAGAAGCCTTGACTCTCTATTCTGGCAATTTGCATTAGAATGCTGTTCACTTTATCTAGCATTCATCTGCTTGTACAAATCAAGTAAATACTTAGTAGATTTCCTATTTATTTCACCCCTAAGGACACTGTGACTAAGTAACTAATGCCATAAGTCAATATGAGACAGACTGTTCTGATTATTCGACTCTGCTGTTCATTGCAGTAACTGCACCCACCTTGACTTTGTTGATTGAGTTTTGACACTTGGCCCTACCACCATGGGCTGTTGTAATTAGATATCTTAATTCAGTTAGAGCAATTCCCACTGTGAAATCTTACTTACATGAAATAGGAGTCATAGCAGTCTTCAAAGATCCTGGAGCTCCCTACACAGATTCATTCCTCACCATTGTGGTAAAAGGTGTGTCTTCTGGGCCCTTCATGTGTGAGTCTAACAAAGCCACTGCATCATGCCTATTTCCCTAAACATTTCAATGCATCTTCTACAGTATATTGAGGCAGGTCTGGTATTTTAACATGATTTAGCATAAGCAACTGCATAATTTATGCTTCAGCAACTCAACCGAATAAACTGTTAGATCTTTTATTAACTTCTTAAGCTGAAATACTGGTGAAGAATTAGTGCTTAGTGAGCCTATGTCAAAAACTCAGGCTAATCCATCTTTATGTTTCTTGTCCCATTACCTTACATCCTTAATAGCCATTCACATATATATTCCATAGATTTCTGTTTTTACACATTAGAAAAGTTAAGCAGTTCTTTTGGAGTACAGCATACCTCTTTCTGGATTACACTTTGTACTTCAGCAATTTTGGAACTCTCTGAGACTTACATCTAATCATAGATCTAGAAACTGAAATTGGTAGTGAAATCTTTTGAGAACAACCAGTACTGTCTCTTAAAGCATTTGCCTCAGGTGATGTCTGCGGCAATGACTTTGACAAAGGTACTTTAGATGCAGCTGGGTCAATCTTGTTAAACTAGAGTGGAGGGCCTAAAAATTCTGTTGGGAAGATTGAATCAATAGAATTTAGGAATTTAGTGTCTCCAGCTTCATTATCATCTGCCCATATGTCCCATCCCAGGTTTCAAGATTCCATTTCTTCCAAGTCAGTGTTCTTGCTTTAACTTCAGACACCTTTTGAGGTTGGTGGTTGAGTAAGCATTGTAGTTCATTTACTCTTACAATAAGATTTGGGTTTGGGTTTTGGCAATATCAGCTGTTACTGTAAGAAATAAGGCTTTCTTTCAAGGCACAGGTGGAAGCTTTGAGTTCACTTATGTGGCATTTGAGCTTTGACTCTGAAGCCCTGAGCTCATCTCTTTCTTTCACCAGTTTGTCTGCTGAAAGTAGGGCCAACAAGCTTCCTTATACTTCTCATTATGACAAAATTATAGAAAGGTATCATACATGCATTCATCCAGAACCTTGTCTTTCACCAATACCTGAGCTAACGGTGGTGATTTTTTGTTGTTTGAATTGTCACCTCATGCTATGCATTGGCGGTGCTCTTTTTACTACTAGGAATAGAGTCATCAACATCTTTAAGGTTGCCCAGACTTGGGAACCAATTTAGAAAATTCAGTCTTACAGTTTTGTTTCTCTAGGACTACCCTCAGTACGAAATGTCTTAGGCTGGATTCTCTAAAGAAGGAAAACCAGTGAAGCATATAAATACACACTGAGAGAGAGAGATTTACAAACATATCAAGGCAATGGACCACACAATTACAGGGATGTAACATCCCACATCCATGAATCAGGATAAAGGCTCCTCCTGAGTCAAAATAACCACAGAGGCTGGCAAATCTAATCAGGGCACTTTCTCACAGGCTGTGAAGGTTGGTGAATCTCAACACTGGCAGGTAAGATTGCAGGTAATCTGCTACACCAAGTCCCAAGAATCTGAGGTCCTACAAAAAGGAGCCAGCTTCAGGAACCATAATAAGCAAAAACCCTTGATCCTTGCCATAATGTCTGCCCAAATTCAGTGAAAGCCACAGCCCAAAGAAACTGCCCTTCAACTAATTGGCTGCTCATACCAGATCACATCATGGGAGTGACCACACATCAAATCTCAACAGAGAAGTGAACACAGTATCATATGACTGCCAAAACACTAGGAATCTTGGCCCGTCTAGTTGACATACAATCTTAACCATCACAAGAGAAAAACAAACTCCAGGCCCCTTGGTAAGTTCACATACAATTCAGGGATTCTAAGGTAAATAGGGAACCCCAGGGCCCAGGGCTGTATGGCCAAGTCTCAGGAATTCTGCTGTGGCTTTGAGATCACTGACTCTTGTCAGATTGGCTACTTACTCTTCATCCTCACCAGCATTGGATATGATCCCTTATCAGGCTCAAATTACTGCATAAATTTACTGTGTTCTCGTTTTCACTAAACTTTTTGGATTGTCATTTCTGTGAAGTTTCCCATTTTGTAGCTGTTATCCATCTTTTTAAGGCATCCTGGTGTCACAGTGATTAAGTGCTTCACTGCTAACCTGAAGGTCTGTGGTTTGAACCCACAGTGGCTCTGATGGACAAAAGACCCAGAAATCTGCTCTTGTAAAGATTAAAGGGTGGTAGTTCTACACTGTCCCGTAATAGGGTCACTGTAAGTCAGAATGAATAGCACACAACAATCAATCTTTTTATTGTTTTCACTGTTGTCTGACTAGATGGCCATTCCTTTTGTTTTCTAGGTACTAATTACCTTGTTTTTTGAATTTTTACTGTATATGTCAACTAGTAATATGTACATGAAGTTCAGATTTCTACATTCAAAAGTCTTCCATAGAACTTCTCTTCTTCCTTTGATACTCAGCCATCTCCTGTCTCTTTTTTTCTAATCATTTTAATCTTTCATTTGTTTCTGAACATATATACACAGCAGAACATACACCAGTTTAACATTTCATGTGTACAATTTAGTGACATTGCTTGCTGAACAGCATCATATTTGTTCATTCATTCATTGTTTCTATCTTTTGATTATTGTGAATAGCGCTGCAGTGAACACTGATTTACAAGCATCTGTTTGAGTCTATGTTTTCAAGTATTTTGGGTACGTCATGCCTAGGAGAGGAATTGCTGAGTCAAGTGGCAATTCTATTTTTAGTTTCTAGAGGAGCCACCACACTGTTTTCCACAATAAATATATACTTTTGCATTCTCACCAGCAATGAGTTGTTGTTAAGTGCTGTTTAGTCTATTATGACTCATAGTGACCTTACGCACAACAGAACAAAAATACCCCAGGCCTGCACCATCCTTACAAATCATTGTTATGCTTGAGCACAGTGTTGCAGCCACTGTGTCAATCCATCTCATTGAAGGCCTTCCACTTTTTCACTGACCATCTAGTTTACCAAGCATGATGTCTTTCTCCAGATACTGGTCACTCCTGATAATGTGTCCAAAGTATGTAAGACAGTCTCATCATCCTTGCTTCTAAAGAGCATTCTGTTTGCACATCCACTTTCCAGATGGATCTGTTTTTTCTTTTGGCAGTCCACAGTATATTTAATATTTTTCTGTAACATCGTAATTCAAAGGCATCAGTTGTTTGGTCTTTCTTATTCATTTGCCATCTTTCACATGCACATGAAACAATTAAAAACATCATGGCTTGTGTTAGGCATATCTTAGTCTAGATTTGTCCAATGCAATGCATTGTTCAATTTCTTGATTGTTGCTTTCATGTGTGTTGAATGCAGATCCAAGTAAATAAAGTCATTGATAATTTCAATATTTTCTCCATTTATCATGATGTATCTTATTGGTCCAGTTATGAGGATTTTGGTTTCCTTTAAGATGTAATCCATGCTACATACAGCAATGGATAAAGTTTCTAATTTCACCTTGTGCTTGACAACACTTGTTACTTTCCTTTTTTTTACTCTTATCCACCCTAGACTGGGTATGGAATGGTATTTCACTGTGGTTTTTATTTGAATCTCTCTGATCGCTAATGATGTTAGACATTATTTCATGACTGGTGACCATTTGAATGTTCTCGTTGGTGAAATATTTATTTAAATTCTTTGCTCATTTTATAATTAGGTTATTTGTTTTTTTGGTGTCCAGTTGTTGAAGTTTTATATATATACATTTTGGTTGTTATATTCTTATTCGATATATAGTTTCCAAATTTGTTCTCTTACCAAGTAGCTTGCATTTTCCTTTTTTTGGTAAAGTTTTTGATGAACAAAAGTATTTATGTCCTAAGTAATCCCGTTTATTTATTTTGCCTTTTTTGTTTGTACTTCTGTTAATGTGTTAAATGATCTGTTATTAAAGTCTAGGCTTTAATTTTATGGCTTTAATTTTCATAATTAGCTCTTTAATCTATTTGTTTGAGTATGATGTGAGGTATGTGGATATTAAATTTTCCCAAAACCATTTAATGAAAAAACTTTTCTTTCCCCATAGAATCAACTAGCACTCTTGCCAAAAATCAATTGACCGTAGATGTATGGCTTTATTCTGGATTCTCAATTTATTTAATTGGCTTTTTGTTTATTGTTAGATCAGTGCCACAGGCAGAGTTGAACTATTCCAGTTCTTTTCATGTATTTAAGTCTTATTAAGTATCTTTAGTAGTATTTTATATTTTCTTTGTATAAGCTCTTCATATCCATGGCTTAATTTATTCTTAAGTATTTTATTTTCTAAGATGCTATTGCAAATGGAATTATTTTCCTAATTTAGCTTTCAGATTTCTCATTGTCTGTTTATAGGAAGCCAACAGATTTTTGTTTGTTGATCTTGTTCCCTGCAATTTTTCTAAATCCTCTGTTAGCACTAGAAGTTTTCTGTGGATGGTTTCCGTTTTTATACGTATAGGTTCATGTCGTATGTGAATAGAGATGATGTTGTTTATACTTTTATAATCTAAATATCTTTCATCTCCTTTTCTTGTTGCATTGCTCCAGTGAGAGCTTCTAATATTATATGGAATAGAGGTAGTGAAATTGGGCATCCTCATTTTATTCCTGTTTTCAAGGGGAATGCTCTCACTCTTTCTTCATTAAGTATAATGTTGGTTGTTGGCTTTTCACATATGCACTGAGACATTTGGAGAATTTTTTCTTTTATTCCAGTGTTCTTGTGGGTAGCCACCAACCCTATTATTATTCTTTTCTGAAATATTTTACAAATGAAAAAGCAAATGTCTCATAATTGTTCACATAGATGCAGGAATATTTATTTTGCAAATACATGATAATATTTTAAGCACTATTCTGTACCTTACTTCATTCACTTATCCTGAAAACTATTCTGTAACAATGCATAAAGAATCTTGTCATGACTTTTTAATGTTGTAAATAATCCCTTGATTGGATATACCATAAATTATTTAACTTACCTAAAACTGAAGGTGATTTAGATTCTTGTCCATCTTTTTTTCTCTGTAGGCTCTGTTCTAAAAGTGTAATTGATGGATGAAAGCCTCAATAAATTTGAAAGTGTTTCCAAATTGTCTTCTGTAGAAGCTATACCAGTGAACATCTCCATCAGGGATTTACAGAGTGTCTATCCTCTGCATACTTGTGAGTGCAGGAGTTATCACTCATGATTTCAGCACAATGCAGTGTGAAACTAGGATGTCAAGACATTCATCCATAAAGTAAATTCTTCCCCTACAGTTACCACATGCACGTCCTGTGTTGGGAGCTGTGCACACCTGCTTTTTTATGTTGGAAGAATCGTTAACATTTTGGATCAACAAGTTGTTTCTGTGACATTGGTCACAAATCTTAACATTTCCTTATTTATCATTTGTCTTTTAACTTCACTTTTTTCTTTTGTGCTGTTAAATTTATTAATAACTTTTTTTCTTCTTTTGGGATGTGTTGCATAGTCACTAAAGTCTCCTAAGGCAGAGCCAATGTAGTGATTTTAGCCAGAAGCATCATGCCATCCCTGTGTAGCAACAGCCCAGAGAAGATAAGTAAAACAGATATAAACATTAATTCTGAAATCTCAAGCATCAGATGAAGGGATAAAAAACTAAATCAAGCATTGAATGGAAGAAGAAACTGACAGCAAAGAGAGAACAAGGAATGCTATGAAATGGAGATTGCCTACAGCTAATACAGCACAGTTTTGCAATCTTGGAACATAGCCAGCAACAATCCTAGACAGGGACTATGTAAAGGAAATTTCATGGAGTTTCCAAAAGGAGACAAAA
The DNA here is from genome assembly GCA_028571685.1 of Heterohyrax brucei. Lineage (NCBI taxonomy): Eukaryota > Metazoa > Chordata > Mammalia > Hyracoidea > Procaviidae > Heterohyrax > Heterohyrax brucei. The sequence goes on from CM053156.1 coordinate 26,063,635, forward strand.
TATCCAATAACCAGAGATACCCACTTTCCTACCTCTCACCTCTATCCTGTACACTTCTTCTGTTGCTTTTCAACAGTCCAGTCACTCACTGCTACTCTATGCCCACTTATTACTGCCCTGAGTCTGCTCTACCCCACCAGCCGGGTCCCCCAGTGCCATATTTTTATTTGTTTTTTATTCTTTCCTTTTCCCTTCCATTCTTTCTTTTAGCCCATTCAAGTGCTGTCTCTGACCCTTCTCATTGGGCTATACTGCACTGCTCAGCTAGGAAACCACTAGCAAAAAGCTTTTTAGGTCTGCTCTATCCCTGCTCACTAGCTCCCCTCAGGTGCCATTTTTTGTTTTTTGTTTTTCTTCTCTCTCTTCAGTGTTTTCTTTCTCCCTGTCACCTAGTTTCAAACATCATGTCTTCTCCTTTCCTTTCTGCCTCTCAGCACTACCAGCATGAACCTCCAGATATCCAGACACCATCTCATGCTGGCACCTGGTGCTGCCCTACCAAGTTTTGCACCCTGAGTAGCACTAGTATATAAATCTAGAACCCTGGACCCAGTTCTGCCCTGCTTCTCTCCCCATCCCACTGACTGTTGTGCTCACAAGTGGTACCAAATGGCCTTCCAAGCTTACAAACCCAGCTCTACCATTCCCCCAGACCCATCCAGCCAGCCCTGATTCTTGCTTCAGACAGCCAGCCCATCCTCCATTCCCCCTTTGTTGGACCTTCCTTGTTTCACTATAGGTGAACAACTGGCTGTACCCAGACAGACAAGGTAGCAAGAACTACTGTGGACACATAAGAGCAAGCAATAAACCATACCTACCATAATCACCCAGATACAACCAAATAAAACAAAAAAGAAGGACAAAACAAACACGTAAACCTACAACCAATAAAAAAGAAACTAATTTCTGAATGTATCAGAGAGAGCACACAAAATAAAAATAAACAAAAACACAGATACAATGGTTCCACTAAGTAATCAAAATAAAACACTGGATGACTTTTTCGTGGAAGATAAGTTACTGAAACAACTTGATAGGGAATTCAAAAGTCTGATATTCAGGAATCTCCAAAAGATTTTTAAGAAGATCAAAAAAGAAGAAGAAAACCCCCGCAATACAGACAACACTAAGGAAAAAATGACAAAATCACGAAAAACATACAGAACACAATGGAAGAATTCAGGAAAATAATACAAGGAAAAACATCAAAATAGCCATTAGAAATCCAAAATATAAGCACAACAAAATTGCAGAAACGAATAACACAATAGAAAGTTTTAGGAGCAAATTCGACACAGTGGAAAATACAATCAGCTAAATTAAAGATAAATCTACCAATGCCACTTTGTCTGAGGAAAGTCAGAGAAAAGAGTGAAGAAAATCTAAGAACTACACAGGATAATATCAAGAGCAAAGATTTGTGTATGATCAGAATACTGGAACAGGAGAAAATGTAAAGCACAGAGAGATTTATTGAAGAATTGCTGACAGAAAATGTCTCTAATATGAAAGCTAATCATTCAAGAAACTCAAGGACCCTCATGTAACAAAAACCCCCAAAAGAAAGTCACCAAGACATATCATGATCACATTCACAAAAACCAAGGACAAAGAATCCAGAGAATATCTTAAAAAGAAAGAAGGGAGGGAAGCAGGAAGACAGGAAATGAGGGAGGAAGGCAGGAGGGAAGGAAGGAAGAAGGAAAAGGAGTGAAAGAGGGAAGGGAGCGAGGAAAGGAGAGAAGGAGGGGAGGGAAGAAAATGACATGTAAGAGGAAACCATAAGACTAAACTCTGGTTACAGAAACAAAGCACTGAAGACGCAACAGAATGACATTTTTATAAAACCTTGAAAAAAATTGAAGAAAAAAATTGCCAACCACAAGTGGTATATCCTGCAAAACTCTCACTTAAATAGGATGGTGAAATTAGAACACTTTCAGATAAACAGAAATTAGGGAGTATGTAAAAAACAAACCAAATTTACAAGAACTATTAGAAGGGAGTCCTACTATTAGAGAACCAATAACAATCTGACAACAACCTGAATTTAGAAGCATCAGCCAGTAAAGATAAGGAAATTTCAAAGATTAAACAAATCTAAAAGGTCTAGAACAGAGAACCAAAATGTCAATCTGTAAACAATATTGGACAAATAAAAGGGAGAATAAATGATATAGGTATAGAACTTTCAAATGGAGACACTAAGGAGATATAAGTAATAAAAGAATGTTTCAAACATGGGAAGATTTCAAGGTAACCACAAAGAAAGTTAACAAACCTACTCTTGAAGTAAACAAAGCCTCAGTAAACACAAAATCTACAAAAATGAAAGAAACAAAGAGAAATTCCAAAAACAAAAGGAACTCAGTAAAAGGAACAAAGACAATATATGTGACACATACAACACGTAAGTGCTACAAAATGACAATACACTTACACCTATCAATAGTCACACTGAATATAAATGGTATAAATGTACCCATAAAGAGGCAAAAAGTGACTAAATGGATTTAAAAAAAAGAAACAATACCAAACATTTTCTCTAATTACAGTGACGTAGAAGATGAAATTAAAAACAAGAAGAGAAAGAAAATTTAAAAACATGGCAATAGAATAATACCTTGCTTAAAACCTATTTAGCAAATCAAAGATGTACCAAAACAAAAATTCCTAGAATCAAATGATAATGAAAACACATCACACCAGTGCTCACAGGTCAATTCATAGCAATAAATATGCATATCAAAAAAAAGGGATAACATCAAAATGTTACTTTTACAACTAAACAAATAGAAAGAGAACAGAAAAAGAGGCCCATAGCCACCAGAAGAAAGATAATAATAAAAGTTAGAGCAGGAATACATTAAAAAGAGAACAGAAGAGCAATAGAAAGGATCAACAAAACCAAAAATTGATTGTTTGAAAAGATCAAGAAAACTGATAAGCCATTGGCCAAACTGACAAAAGAAAAATGGGAGAAGCAACAAATAACGCAAATGAGAAATGCAATGGGGGACATTATAACAGATCCAGTGAAATAAAACGGATCATAACAGAGTGCTACAAAAAACTGTATTTCAAGAAATTTGAAAACCTAGAGGATATGGAACAATTTATAGAAGTACTCTACCTACCTACCTAAACTAACACAAGTCAAGAAAGAAAATCTGAACAGACTCATAGCAAGAGAAGGGATAGAAAAAAATAAGTTAAAAACAAATCCTAATTTTAAAAACTTCTGGGGAGGCAGAGTCAAGAAGGCAGAGTAGCCAGACACTTCATGTGACTCCTTTGACAACAAAATCCCAAAAGAAAAATGAATCAATTACATATGACATTCTAGGAGACCTGAACAACACAGGGAAAGTTGAAAAATTGAACTGAGAGAAGAGACAGGGAGAGTAGGCCTAGAAGTAACTAGGATTGGCCAGATCTGACCTTTTGGGAATAGGCTGCAGCCAGTGTGGTTAATGGAACAGTGTCTTTCACAGGGCATCCTCCTCAGTGTGAAAGAAAGAACAGCAGAGAGTACATTTCAGCCTCTAGAACCAGTGTAAAGTGGCACTCGACTGTCAAAACCAAAGTAGCTTGCATCTAACCTACTGCGCATGCTGATCTAAATCTATCCTTTGGAATAAACCGCTCTGCATTTTCCCAGTATTTCCCCCTCTTTCTTTCCTCAGCACATGCCAAGCTATGGAGTCTGAAGTCATTATCCAACCCAGAAATAGAACTCCTTATACACACTCTGAGCTATTCTCCTAGACTTAGAGAGATCAACGTAACAAAGTGGAGGAAAAGAGAAGAATCTGCTGACTCAACTGAAGCAAAAATTCAGGGTGAAAACAATTCGTTCACTTAGAATCAGACATAAGGAACATACTATCCTCACAGACATTCAGGTGTGGCAATTAGTCCCCTGCCCTTCTCAGTGCTTGAAGTTAGATAATGTGTGCTTGAACAGACTTGTCCACTTAGGACAGTAGGAGAGAACCTGCACCGCATAGTTGGTGACTGACTACCTGGACACTTGAGCTGAATTCCTACTAGAAAAGTAAATGACCTCTATGCCTCACATGTCTAGTAAAAGTTCTAGTGACAGAGTGACACAACATTAGAGCTTCAAAGACTAATAGCCAAACTTGCAGACACATCCATCCTAGTAGGACATTTCAAAACAAAGCAAAACAAGAAGCTAGAAAACAGTAAGCAAACATAAAGTAAAAGATACAACAATTTACTGATGGCTCGAAAACAACAGTCAATATCAAATCATTTAAAGAGGCAGAACACAGTGGCTTAAGAAAGCTCCTGAAATACAGAATCAAGAAATTTTTGAGATGACGAGAATTTCCTGGAGTGGTCAGAGGTAGAATCAAATTTTTAAAAAACAATGGAAACCCTAGTGGCACAATGGTTAAGTGCTAGGGCTGCTAACCGGAAGGTCTGCAGTTCAAATTCTCCGAGTACTCCTTGCAAAATTTATGTGGCAGCTCAACAATGTCTGTAGGGTCATTATGAGTCAAAATTGACCTGACAGCAGTGGGCTAGAATAAAAACAGTTAATACTCAGAACTCTTCAAGAGATCAGGTTGAAGACTGGGAAAAATGAAGCAATGCATAATGACAAATTGAACAGGCTGCAAGAAAGCATACAGGAAGTAGAAATTCAGAAAAATAATGAAAAAATTACCAAAATAGACAACTCCATAGCGAAAAAATGCCAAGTGCGGTCGAGTCGAATTTGACTCATGGTAGAAAGTCAAAAGAGTAGAATTTAGAGAAACATAGGCAGAATTAGTGAGAATGAAGATAAAATATCTGACACCAAAATATTTGAGTAAAAATTAGATGAAATAATTTTTAAAAATATTAAGAAACACTAACAATTACGTGGGACTAACCTAGAGGAATAATCTATGAGTGACTGGAGTACCAGAACAGGGGGGAATAACATACAACACAGAGAGAATTGTCAAAGATTCACCAGCAGAAAACTTCCCTGGTATTAATAAAGATGAGAAAATATCCATTCAAAGACACTCATTGAAGTTCACACAAGATAGATCCCAAAGGAAAGACAACAAGGCATATAATGTTTTAAAAAAAAGCCAAAACTAAAGATAATGAGGCAATTTTAAAGGTGAAAAGGAATAAACAAAAATAACTACAAAGCTTATATGAGCATGCTGGGGGAGGGGGTGAAGCCATGATGGTGGACTAGACACACATCTCCTCAACTCCTTCTGAAAACTAAGGCCTGGACTGATAATTGAACCGAATAATCTGGACACCCAAGGAGCCCTAGAATATGTGATAGAGCTGTCAGATTTGATTACATGCCATTGGAAACTACCTCTCTCTTACAAGGCAGAATGCACTGAGTCCCTCTCTTGCTGACTCGCCACTTGGATGCACTGCAGGTACTGATGTTTTTTTCATTTTCTCTTATCTGGGAGGCAGGGAATGGCATGAGCCAGCAAATATGCTGAACTGCAGTGCTAAAGTAAACAGTGTCTGGCACAGCAGAGAGACAGTGCATGGGATAGCCAAAACTTGACAGCCCAGCTCCTGACTGAGAGCACCACTGCCCCCTCCCCCTTTTCTGAGCTCCTCCACAGATTCTGCTGCTCCATGGTGGGAAGTACAGCTTGGCCAGGATGCCATCTCAGTTGGCTGGGAGGCTGATCACCCAACCGGAGGCCTCAGCAGGGGCTAATTCCCTTGCTGAGAAGCAATGGCAGTTTGGGAAGTGCTTTCCCAGTACATTATGGATAGGGCTCAGCTGATGATGGCAGCAAGGCCATAACCCCTCCCTACTCTGAACTACATCATAGCATCTGGGGACAGCTAAAGAGGTACTTCCATTGTCAGCTGGAAGGCAGGGCCTGCCTTACCTGACAGCTTCAGCAATTTTGGCAGCTGTCAGGCAGCTCCTAAATTTTTAAAATAGACGGCCCAGAGAAATTACTGCAGAGTGGACCAGCAGCATCTCTTCCAACCTTTACTAATCCACATCATAGGGTCAGTTGATGGTCCCCCAGTGACTCCATAAGTAGGGCACCATCTTTGCGAGATAAGAGACAGAGCCTGCCACCCCAGAGAGTTCCCTGGGGCTAGTCACTGGCATACACAGAGGTGGCTGGTGATGAACTCCCCTCTCAGAACTATGTCTCACCAGGGAAACTAAACAGCCCCTTGATGGTCTAAAGGCAACAATCCATCTCTAAACATTTAATGAAACAGCCCACCATCACTCTGGAAAACTCTCAAAATAAAGAATTGAAAAACTTCTCAGATGAAGAACACTTTTGGAAACAATCAGAGGTCAAGTACAAATGAAGTACATACAGAACCCTCCTAGAGATTAAACAAAATGCAGCAGAGCAAAATGAAAAATTCAGCAAGCTATCTGAACTGATGGAATGCCAATGATTTGAAATTAGAAGATCAGTAACAAAATTACAAAATTAGAGAATTCAATTCAAACCACAAAGAGCAGAACTGAGGACACAGAAGTCAGACTTAGTGACCTTGAAGATAGAGCAAATGACACCACCATTTATAAGAGAAATCCAAAAAAGAAATTAAAAAAAAAAAGAAGAGACATTAAGAAGCATGTGACAGTCTATTAAGAGGAATCATCTATGATAATTGGAGTTCCTGAACATGGAGAGAAAGCTGAAAACACAGAAAGTATTGTTGTTGAGTTGTTGACAGAAAATCTCTGAAATTATGAAAGTAGAGAACATAGATATCTAAGAGGTGTATCAAACGCCACAAAAACTAGACCCAAAAAGAAAGACAACAAGACATATTATAATCAAGCTTAATGAATTGAAATATAAACCAATTCTGTTAAAGGCAGGGAGGCTCAAAGCAAAGCTAACATTCAGAGAGAAACCCTGTAGGCTTTCATCTGATTTGTTGGAAGAGATGATGTTGGCAAGGAGGCAGTAGGATGACATATTCAAAGCACTGAAAGAGAAAAACTTTCAACCAAGAATGATATGTTCCACATAACTGACTCTCAGAAATGAAGATGAAATTAAGACATTCGCAGATAAACAGAAGCTTAGAGGCTTTGTAAAAACCAAACCCAAACTACAAGAAATACTGAAACTCTTTGATTAGCAAAACAAAACCATGAAGTGTATATTTAAGAAGGAAACACAGCACTGAACATCCAGAAATCGACTCAATTAGGGAAGTCACAAAACTCAGTCAACGCTACAATATTAAAGGAAAGGAACCAGTGACCATGTCATAAAAACTATGACAACATCAGATTACAAAGTGGGATATACTACAATAGTTACAGTCCTTCCAGAGGGAGAGGAAGTTCAAAAGATACACAGAAACTAAAATCAGATTTAAATTTAGAATATTAAGGGGGTTCATAAGAGCAACCACAAAGCACAATAACAATGCAATATATCAAAACAAGAAATATAGGAGAATGACCCACTACACAATATTAAGTATGACAGAGAAAACATGAACACAAAAACAAAGGTATGAAAATGACAACACTAAACACATACCTGTAAATAATTACACTAAATATAAATTCACTTAATGCTCCAATAAAGAGACAATGAGTGATATCCTGGATCAAAAGACACAACTTGTCTATATGTTGCCTACAAGAAACACATGCTAGACTTAAAAATATGAACAAACTGAAAATTAAAGCCAAGCCAAGCCAAGCCAAGTGCCGTCGAGTCAGAAAGGATGGAATAATACATACCAAGCTAACAACAAAGAAGAGCACTTGTGGCAATACTAATCTCAGATAAAACAGATTTTAATGTAAAAATCCATCATCATGGATAAGGATAGTCACTATTGCTGAAAGGTTCAATACACAACCAGAACTTAACCACACTAAATATTTACACACCCAATACTAGAGCATCTAAATACAATGAACAAACACTGACTACACTGACAAATGAGATAGATCACTCCACAATAATAGCTGGAGACGTCAACAATACACTTTCAGTAACTGCAGACAATCCAGAAAAAAGCTCAGGAAAGAAACAGGAGATCTTATTGTGACAATTAACCAACTAGATCTCATCAATATATACAGAACTTTTTAACCATGAACAGATAACTACACCTTCTTCTCCAATGCACATGTAACATTTTCCAGAATAGACCATGTGTTAGGACATAAAGCAAATCTCAACAAAAGCCAAGCCACTGAATTATTGCAAAGCATTCTCTTAGACCATAAAGCCATAAGAGTCAAAATCAATAACAGAAAAAACATAGATAGAAATTGGACCTCATGGAAACTGAACAATACCTTGCTCAAAAACCTATGGGTTGTAGAACAAATCAAGGACAAAATAAAGAAATTTATGGAATCAAATGAGAATGAAAACACATCCTACGAGAATGTATGGGATACAGCAAAAGCAATGCAATTTATCTCTATATATGCACACATTTGGAAGGAAAAAAGGACCCAAACTAAAGAATTAGCCCTACAATGTGAACAAGGAGAAAGAGAGCAGCAGAGATATCCCTCAGGAACCAGAAGAAAATAGATAACAAAGATTTAAAGGAATTAAATGAATTAGAGACTAGAACAATTGAAAAAAATAAATGAAACCATAGCTTTTTTTTTAAATATTAGCAAAATTGACAAACCATTGGCTAAACTTAACAAAGAAAAACAGAAGAGGAAGCAAATAACCCGAATAAGAAATGAGATGGGAGATGTCACACCAGACTCAGCTAAAGTCAAAAATATTGTAACAGGATCTACTGTTACATACTCTAACAGACTTGAAAACCTAGAGGAAATGGACAAATTTCTAGGTTTATATCACCTGCCAAAATTATCACAAGGAGAAGTAGAACAACTTAATAAGTCCATCACAAAGGAAGAGATTGAAAAAGTCATCCCAAAACTACCAACCCCAAAAAGTGTTGACCCAGATGGCTTCACCAGAGAATTCTACCTAACTTTTAGAGAACAGTTAACTCCAATACTACTGAGACTACTTCACAACATAGAAAAGGATGGAATACTCTCAAATTCATTCTATGGAGCCAGTATAATCCCAACACCAAAGCCAGGGAAAGATCCACAATAAATGGAAATTGCAGATCAATAATCATTCATGAAACTAGATGCAAAAATCTTCAATAAAATCCTTACCAATAGAATTCAACAACTTATCAAAAAAAGTAATTCATCATGACCAAGTTGGATTCATATCAGGCATGCAAGGCTGGTTCAGCATTAGAAAAACAATTAATGTGATCCACCACATAAATAACACAAAAGGTAAGAGCCAGCTGATTTTGTCAACTGAAGCAGAAAAGGCATTTAACAAAGTCCGACACCCATTCATGCTAAAAACTCTCAGTAAAATAGGAATAGAAGGGAAATACCTCAATTCACTAAGAGGCATCTATGCAAACCCAACAGCCTACATCCTCCTGAATGGAGAGAGACTGAAAGAACTCCCCTTCAGAATGGGAGAAAGATGCCCATTCTCTTCAGTTCTATTCAACATTGTACTAAAAATTCTGGCCAAAGCAATTAGAGAAGACAAAGAAACAAAGGGCATCTGCATAAGCAAAGAAGAAGTAAAAATCTCCCTATCTGCAGATGATATGATTGTATACACAGAGAATCCTAAAGAATGCACAAACTACTCAAATTAATACAAGAGTTCAGCAAAGTATCAGGATGTAAGACAAATGTAAGTAAATCAGTAGGATTCCTCTATACCAACAAAGACATCATCAAGGAAGAAATCACCAAATCAGTACCATTTACTATTGTCACCAAGACAAAATACTTAGGAATAAATCTAACTAGAGAAATAACAGACCTATACAAAGAGAACCACAGGAATTTACTGCAAGAAACCAAGAGAGACTTACATAAATGAAGAAACCTATTTTGCTCACGGATAAGAAGATTAACATTGTGAAAATATTTATTTTACCCAAAGCAATGTATATATACCATGCAATCCCAATACAAATTCCAGGGACATTTTTTAATGAGGTGGAGAAATAAATCACCAACTTGTTTTGGAAAGAGAAGAAAGCATGAATAAGCAAACCACTACCGAAGAAGACGATCACAGTGGGAGGAATCATGCGACCGGACCTTAGAACTTATTACACTACCACAGCCTGGTATTAATGCAAAAGGAGACACACAGACCAGTGGAACAGAGCTGAGACCCTAGAGTTTTCACCATCCTCTTATAAACAGTTGATATTCGACAAAGGCCATAAGATTGTAAACTGGGAGAAAAATGTCTCTTTAACAAATGGTGGTCAAAGTTGGATATCCTTCTGCAAAAAATTGAAACAACACCCATATATAATGCCTTACACAAAAACTAACTCAAACTAGATAAAAAACCTAAATATCAAATCTAAAACAAAGATCATGCAAGAAAAAATAGAGTCAACAACAGAAGCTGTAATACAGAGCTTAGACACTTCAAAATCTGACAAAGCATGATCAACAGAAGAGAAAATAGATAAATGGGAAGTAGTAAGGATCAAACACTTTAGCTCATCCAAAGACTATCAAAAGAATTAAAAAATCACTCACAGAATGGGAAATATATTTAGGAACTACATGTTGGACCAATGTCTGATCTCCATAATTTACAATGTACTGCAAAATATCAGAAGAAAAAGATAAATAACCCAATTAAGCAATGGACAAAGGTGATGGACCGACGCTACACCAAAGACACATGACACTTCACAAAAAGACACATTATGAAATACTCACAATCATTAGCTATTAGAGAAATCCAAGTTCATACTAGAATGAGAAACCATCTCACCCCAACAAGGTTGGCCATGATCCAAAAACCACAAAACAACAAATGTTGGAGAGGCTGTGGAGAAACTGGAACTCTCCTACACTGCTGGTGAGATTGCAAAATGTTGCAATTTGACACTTCCTTAAGAAGCTGGAAACAGATATACCATTTGACTCAGTAATCCCATTGCTCAGAATATATCCTACAGAAGCAAGGGCAGTCACACTAACAGAGCATGAACATGAATGTTTATTGCAGCACAGTCCACAATAGCTAAAAGATGGAAGCAACCCAGAAGCCCAACAACAGATGAATGGATAAACAAACCATGGTACATATAGTCAATGGAACACTATACATGATAAAGAATAATGATGACTTTAGGAAACATCTCATAATCTGGTTCAATTGCCAGACATCATGAATGAAATCAGTCAGCATCAGGACAAATATTGTATGAAATCTCCTACTATAATGAGTTAAAAATGGACTCAGTACAGAAAGACTGATGGCTGCAAGGGAGGGATAGGAAGGACAGATCTGGTTATAGATTAGATAGTTGATAGAAATTTGGTTGGGTGAAAGCAGTGACAGCACTCAGTAGAAAGAAGATCAACTTCACTGGACTTCAACATAAACTGAAAACTTATAATCTCAACCCAATATTGCAAAGATAGAGTAGCAAGAGCTTGGGTCTAGGGACTATGATGTCAGGGGACATCGAGGCCAGTTGGCATAACTAGCCTATTGTTAAGAGTATCTTCTGCACCCCATAGTGGTGAGTGGCATCTGGGATCTTAAAAGCTAGCAGGCAGCCATCTGAGGTATACCAAATGGTCCCAACTTATCCAGAACAGATAATCACCGAGAACAACAAAGACTTGAGGGAAAAAGAGCCCAGGAGACAAAAGGACACATTTGAATGGGTGACTCTATCAACATGTAATCAGAAGAACCAGATGGTACCTGGCCACCACCAAAGACAGTCATCATGGGTGTTTTAGTCAGCTAGGCCGCTCTAACAGAAATACCACAGAGTGGATGGCTTTAACAAAGAAAGATTTATTCTTACACAGTCCGGTAGGTTGCAAGTCCATATTCAGGGTGTCCACTCCAGGGAAAGACTTTCCCCTTGTCGGCTCTGGAGGAAAGTCAGGTATTGCATCAGTCTTTGTCCAGGGAGCGTCCTCACGCAAGAACCTCTGGTCTGAAGGACGTGCTCTGCTCCCGGTGCTGCTTGCTTGATGGTAGCGAGGTTCTCAAATTGTCCTTTGTTTCTTTTTCCTTTTATTCCTTGCAAGCTAAAAGCATTAAGGGTGGGGCAAGCCATACTCCAGGGAAACTCCCCCCACAGCAGGAATTCATAGCCCCACCCTAATCCTTTAACATACAGGTTAGCAAAACCACACAATGGAGGACAGTCCCAAGATACTGAGAACCATATCCCAGCCACGTGGCTGCACACATTTTTGGGGGGACACAATTCCAACCATGACAATGGGGCACACAATATTGAGTCCTAATGGCAACACAAGAAAAAGAGGGAAGCACCTCAAGAATTCCACTCAAAGACCACAACTGATGGTCCAGTGGCCTGGAGGTTCCCCTGTGAGAATCACCCCTAGATCTGCTGCTTCCCTGACCAGGAGGCATTACTGAGGTCAACTCTTTGGACAGGAATGCGCTCGATTTGTGGACACAGTGTAACCATATGGTTTGTATACTTTATGTTTCTATGCATCTATAGGTTGCAGTCCTACTGGCCTCTTAACTAGAAGGGAGAGGAGGGAGTGGACATGAGCTTGTCAAGATGATATGACATACACAGAACAAAAAGGAAGTGTGTGCTGTCATCAGGAAAGGAGAGCAGAAGGAGCTGCAGACAGGCAGGCATGCAAATTTAATTTAGATTGTGTACTTTCACATAATCACACACACGAAAAGAAGCAGCTCATACTATTAAAGAGAAACCATACAGGCAAGAAGGGAATGAGGATGACATATGCAAAATCTTGAAGGCAAATAATTTCCAGTTGAGAATTATATATTCAGTAAAACTGTCTGTCAAATATGATAGCAAAATTAGGACATTCTCAAACAGAAATTTAGATAATTTGAAAAAAAAAATTACAAGAAACACTAAAGGTAGTCTTTCCCTTAGAAAGTCGGTAATATCAGGTAAAAACCTAAGACTAGACTATGTTGTTGTTAAGTGCCGTCGAGTTGGTTCTGACTCATAGCGCCCCTATGAACAACAGAATGAAACCATGTCTGGTCTTGCACCATGTCCAAATTGTTTTTATGTTTAAGCCCATTGTTGCGGACACTGTGTTGATCCATCTGGTCGAGGGTCTTCTTCTTTTTCACTGACCCTCCACTCTACCAAGCATGATGTCCCTCTCCAGTGACCGATCTTTCCTGACAACATGTCCAAAGTATGTAAGATGCAGTCTTGTCATCTTCCAAGGAGCACTCTGGTAGTACTTCTTCCAGAAGAGATCTGTTCATTCTTTTCGAAGGCCATCATACAGTCAACATTCTTGTCCAACAACACAATTCAAAGGCATCAATTTTTCTTTTGTTTTCTTTGTTCATACTCCAGTTTTCACATGCACATGATGCAACTGAAAATACCATGGCTTGAGTCAGGCACATGTTAGTTTTCAAGGTGAAGACTAAAGACTATAGAACAGAACAGACTGTAGAAGAGAAGACTAACAGCTATAGAACAGAACTAGATATCAACCCAAATGGGGAAACTACAAAAATCAATCAAAAGCAATATTCTGAAAATAGGAAAACAGAATCCTACATGCAACAGAACCAAACATGGTCAGGTCCTGTGATAATTAGCCATTAACAGCACCAAAAAAATCACTGCCAATGAGTTGACTCCAACTAATAGTGACCCTATAGGACAGAGTAGAACTTCTCCATAGCGTTTCCAGAAAGCAGCTGATAGATTTGAAATGCTGACCTTTTGGTTGGTAGCTATAGCTCATGTATCTCTAGTAGTCACTGTACTACCAAGGATCTGGAGCCCTTAGAGAAGTACAAGTCAGAACTACAATGAGCTACCTTCTGGTTCCTGCAGAAATGGCATTGATTTAGAAAAAGAAAGCAACAAATGCTGGTGAGGAGGCAGAGTCAAGATGGTGGAATAGACACACATCTCCTTAATTCCTTCTGAAAATTAAGGCCTGGATTGATAATTAAGTGGAGCTTTTTGGACACCCAGTGAGCCCTACGACATGGCATAGGGCTGTCAGTTTGGACTACATGCCACTACGTGGGAAACTTCTCTTTCACTGAACTCCACCACCATTGAATGGCCAGCTCTCATGGACTGAAGGTAACTGGTATTTTTAACTTTTTTTTCTTTTTGTTAGCTGGCAGGCCAGGAATGGGCTTAACTGGCAGCAAAGCTCAGCCACACTGCTGACATGATCAGCAGGTGGAATAGCCACATTTGAGATCCCAGCTCCAGACTCAGAGCACCACAGTCTCTCCACTCTGTCTTTCTGGACCTCTGCCACAGATTCAGCTATTTCACAATGGGAGGAACAGCTTGTCTGGGATGCTATCTTCTTCAACTGGGAGGCAGAGTTACCCAAATGGAGGCCTTGGCAGAAGCTAATTCCCAGGCTGGGAGGTAGTGCCACCCTGAGGAGCTCTTTTCCAGCAGAAAAGCTGTGAGTAACAGTGTAGCCTTACAGGTGCAGCCCAGCAGGGGATGATAGCAGGTGGTAGTAACCTTTCCTTACTTTGATCTATATCACAGCATCTTGATTTGGCTGTAGGGTGCCTCCATTGTCAGCCAGAAGGGGCTTGCATACCTTACAGCCTGACTGATTTTGGAAGCTTTCAGATAGCTCTTACCCATCAAAATGAGACTGCCTAGAGAAATAACTGCAGTGCAGTCTGACAGCATCTCTTCCAGCCTTTACTGGCCCACCTGTTAGGGTTGGTTGGAGGCTCCCCAGTGACTTCATAAGTAAGGCTGTATCTTTTCCAGTCAGGACGTGGAGACTGCTACTGCAGAGACTCCACAGGGACCAGTCACTGAAGTACATAGAGGTGGCTGGTGATCAGTTTACTTCTCAGAAATTCACCTTAGCTCTTGCTAAGGGAACAACAGGAAACTAAACAGCCTCTAGATGTCAAGAAAGCAACAAACCCTGACCAAACATTTAAAGAAAAATCCACCCATGGCTCCAGAAAACTCCCCAAAGAAAGAACCTAAGAACTACCCAGATGAAGAAGCCTTTCCGAAACCATCAGAGGTCAAGTACATAAGAATTATATAGAGAACCCTCCTAGACACTATACAAAATGCAGCACAGCAAAATGAAAAAAAAAAACAAGCAAGCTGTTTGAACTGATGGAACATCAGTATTCTGAAATCTGACAGACCAATAGCAAAATCAGAAAATTAGACAATTTGATTCAAAGCCAAAAGAGCAGAACTGAACAACTGAAAACCAGACATACAGACCTTGAAGATAGAGCTCCTGACACCGGCATTTATGAGCAGAAATCAGAGGAAAGAAACAAGAAAAATGAAGATGAATTAAGAAACATATGGGAATCTATCAAGAGGAACAACTTACATTTAACTGGAGTTCCTGAACAGGGAGAGATACCTGAAAACAGATTAGTGTAGTTGAGTTGCTGACAGAAAACTTCCCTGAAATTATGAAAGAAGAGAACATAGATATCCAAGATGTGTATTGAACGTCACATAATATAGGCCCCAAAAGAAAGAAACCAAGACACATTATACTCAAGCTTAACAAAATGAAACAGAATCAGAAACTCTAAAAGGAAGAGAGACTGAAAGCAAAGCTAACATTCAGAGAGAAACTCTATAGGCTTTCATGTGACTTCTCAGCAGAAATGATGCAGGCATGAATGCAGTGGGATGACACATTCAAAGCCTTAAAGGAAACAGACTTCCAACCGAGAATCCTATGTCCTGGAAAACTGTCTTTCAAATATGAAAATGAAATTAAGTCATTCACAGATACATAGAAACTTAGAGACTTTGTAAAAAAACAAACCAAATCTACAAGAAATATTGAAGAATCTCCTGGCTTAGAAAAACAGAACAATTAACTCTACATTTTAGGAGACAATGCAGGACACATCATCCAGAAACCTACTCAGTTAGGGAAGGCACAAAACTCAATCAAAGCCATAATATTAAAAGAAGGGATCTAGTGATCATGCTATGAAAATTATATACCATCACATTAAAAAGAGGGATATACTACAATAGTTACTGTCTTTCAAGATGGAGGGGAAGTTAATAAGACATGTAGAAGTCAAAATTTGGTTTAAACTTAGATTATTAAGGAAGATTGTAGGATTAACCACAAAGCGCAATAAAGATGCAGCATATCAAAAACACAAATGCAACACAGGAGTCTCAACAAACACCAAACCAATACTGCAAAAACTGAAAAATCAACCCATAAAGGAGAATGACCCAAAACAAAATATTAAGAGCCACAGAGAAAACACCAACACAAAAATAAATACATCGAAATGACAGCACTGAACACATACCTAACAATAATTATACTGAATGTAAACAGACTGAACACTCCAGTAAACAGACAATGAATGACATCTTGGATCAAAAGACAAAGACCATCCATATGCTGCCTAGAAGAAGCTCACCTCAGACTTAAAGAAATGAACAAACTGAAAATTAAAGGATGGAATAATATATACCAAGCTAGCAATATACAAAAAAGAACAGGTATAGCAATATTAATCTCAAATAAAATGGATTTTAATTTTAAACCCTCCATCGTGGACAAAGATGATCACTATTTATTGTTGAAAGGTTTGATACCCAAGCAGGACTTAACAATATTAAATATGCACCCAATACTAGAGCATCCAAATACATCAAAGAAACACTGATTACATCGACAAATGAGATAGATCACTCCACAATTATAGTGGAAGTCGTCAACACTCCACTTCCAGTATTGTACAGATTTCCTAGAAAAAAGCTCAGTGAAAACAAAGGAGATCTTATTTTGACATTTAACCAACTAGACCTCATCGACATATACAGAACCTTTTATCCATCAGTGGATAATATCTTCTTCTCCAGTGCACATGGAACATTTTCCAGATTAGACTATGTATTAGGAAATAAAGGAGATCTCAACAAAAGCCAACCCATCAAATTATAGCAAATCATCTTCTCACACTATAAAGTCATAAAAGTCAAAATCAATAGCAGAGAAAACATACATAGAAATTAGAACTCACAGAAACTGAACATCTTGCTCAAAAAGCCATGGGCTATAGAAGAAATCAAGGATGAAATGAAGAAATTTGTGGATTCCAATGAGAATGAAAACGCTTCCTACCAGAACCTATAGAATACAAGCAAAGCAGTGCTCAGAGGTCAATTTATCTGTATAAAGGCACACATCTGGAAGGAAGAAAGGACCCAAACCAAGGAATTAACCCTGCTGCTTCAACAAGTATAAAGATAGCAATAGAGGAACACCTCAGGCACGAGAAGAAAACAGATTACAGGGATTAGAGAAGAATTTAACGAATTAGAGAACAGAAGAACAACTGAAAAAACTGGTAAGACCAAAAGCTGGTTTTAGGGAAAGATCAACAAAATTGACAAACCATTGGCTAAACTTACTAAAGAAAAACAGGAAACAACCAACCAGAATAAGAAATGTGATGGGAGATGTCACAACAGATGAAACAGAAATCAAAAGTATCGTAACAGAACACTACAAAAGACCGTACTCTAACAGATTTGAAAACCTAGAGGAAATGGACAAATTCCTAGATTCATATCACTTACCAAAATAATCACAAGGAGAACAACAACTTAATAAACACATCACAAAGGAAGACATTGGAAAAGTCATCCAAAAACTGCCAACAAAAACATCCCTGGCCCAGATGGCTTCAGCAGAGAATTCTACCAAGCTTTCAGAGAAGAGTTAACTTCAGTACTACTGAGGCTATTTCACAACATAGAAAGAGATGGAATACTCCCAAATTCATTCTATGAAGCCAGCACAATCCTCATACCAACGCCAGGGAAAGATCCCACAATAAAGAAAAATTGCAGACCCATATCATTCATGAACCTGGATGCAAATATCTTCAATAAAATATTTACTAGTAGAATTTAACAACATATTAAAAAAGTAATTCATCATGACCAAGTTGGATTCATACCAGGGATGCAAGGCTGGTTCAGCATCAGAAAAACAATTAATGTGATCAACCACATGAATAAAACAAAAGATAAGGATCATCTAACTTTGTCAATTGATGTAGAAAAGGCAGTTGATAAAGTCCAACACCCTTTCATGCCAAAAACTCTCAGCCCAATAGGAATAGAAGGGAATTCCTCATTGCAATAAGGGCCGTCTATACAAAGCCAATGGCTTACATCATCCTAAATGGAGAGAGATTGAGAGAACTCCCTGTGAGAACAGGAACTAGATAAGGATGTCTACTCTCACCTCTCTTATTCAACATTGCACTAGAAGTTCTGGCCAGAGTACTTAGACAAGAGAAAGAAATAAAGGGCATCTGCATCAGCAAAGAAGAAGTGAAAATCTCTCTACTTGTGGATGATATGATCGTATAAGCAGAGAATCCTAAAGAATTCATAAGTAAACTATTTGAACTAATAGAAGAGTTCAGCAAAGCATCAGTATATAAGATAAATATGAGTAAATCAGTAGGATTCCTTTATACCAACAAAGAGATCATCAAAGAAGAAATCACCAAATCAATACCATTTATTACAGGCCCCAAGAAGATAAAATACCTAGGAATAAATCTAATTAGAGAAATAAGAGACCCATACAAAGTGAACTACACACCTTACCGCAAGAAACTAAGAGAGACTTACATAAACAGAGAAACCTACCCTGCTCATGGCTAGGAAGACTTAACATTGTGAAAATGTCTATTTTTCGAAAGTGATCTACATGTACACTGCAGTCCCAATACAAATTCCAGGGACATTTGTTAATGAGATGGAGAAATAAATCACCAACTCAGTTTGGAAAGGGAAGAAGCCCCTGATAAGAAAGCACTACTGAAGAAGAAAAACACACTGGGAGGCCTCTCACTACCCTACTTTAGAACCTACGACACTGCCACAACAGTCAAAACAGCCTGGTAGTGGTACAAAAAGAGACATATAGATCAATGGAACAGAGTTGAGACCCAGAGATACCACCATCCTCCCATGAACAGTTGATATTTGACAAAGACCCTAAAAATATCCAGGGGTAAAAACAGTCTCTTTAACAAAAAGTGCTGGCAAAATTGGATATCCATCTGCAAAAAATTGAAATAACACTCATATCTCAGACCTTACACAAAAACCAACTCTAACTGGATAAAAGACCTATGTATGAAAGCTAAAACAATAAAACTCATGCAAGATAAAATAAGATCAACTGTGGAAGTTTTAACACAGAGCTTAGACAGACTTCAAAATCTGACAAAGAAAGCACGATCAACAGAACAGAAAATAGATAAGTGGGAACTACTAAGATTCAAATACTTTGGCTCATCCAAAGACTTTATCAAAAGAACTAAAAGACCACCTACAGAATGGAAAAAAATATTTGGGACCTTTATGTCAGACCAATGTCTGATCTCTATAATCTACAACCTACTGCAAAATATCAACAAGAAAATGATAAATCACCCAATTAAGCATTCGGCAAGGGAGATGGACAGACATTTCTCTAAAGAGGATATCCAGGCAGGGAAAAGACACATGTTCACCATCATTAGCTATTACAGAAATTCAAATCAAAATGACAGTGAGAGATCTTCTCACCCCAGCAAGATTGGCCATGATCCAAAAAACACAAAACAACAAATGCTGGAGATGCTGTAGAGAAATTGGAACTCTTCTACACTCCTGGTGGGATTGCAAAATGGTATAACCTCTTGGCAAAACAATCTGGAGCAACCTTAAAAAGGTGGAAATAGATATACCTTTTGACCCAGTAATCCCACTGCTTGGAATACATCCTACAGAAGCAAGGGCAATCACACGAACAGATACATGCACACAAGTGTTTATTGCAGCACAGTCCACAACAGTAGCAAAAGGATAGAATTAACCCAGATCTCCAACAACAGATGAATGGATAAAAAAATCTATGGTATGTATACTCAGTGGAACACTATGCAATGATAAAAAACAGTGATGACTTTAGTAAGCATCTCATAACCTGGTTTCAATTGGAAGACATTATCGTGAGTGAAATTAGTCAGTGGCACAAGGATAAATATTGTGTGAGACCCCTACTATAAGGACTTAAAGACAGATTCATGTACAGAAGACTCCTTGACGGTTGCAAGGGAGAGAGGACAAGGGTTGATTATATACTAGACAGTAGATAGAAACTTGTTTGGGTGAAATCGGTGACAGCACACATTAGAAAGATAAATTTAACTGGACTTCCACATAACCTGAAAACTCTTCTAATCTTAACCCAATATTTCAAGGATAGAGTAGCAGGGGCCGGGGCCTGGGGACCGTGCTCTCAGGGGACATCAAGGCCAACCGGCACATCTAGCCTATTGCTAAGGGAGTCTTCTGCACACCATATGGTTGAGTGGTGTCTGGGGTCTTAAAAGCCAGCAAGCTGCCATCTGAGGTACACCAAATGGTCCCAACTCAGCTGGAACTGATGATCACCAAGGACAATGACATGAGGGAAAAAGAGCCCAGAAGACAGAAAGACCCACAGGGATGGGTGACTGAATCAATACGTGTGATCAGAAGAACCAAATGTTGCCCAGCTACCGCCATAGACAGCTGTGTTGGGGCTCACAGTGTTGAGTCTCAGTGGCAACATGAGAAGAAGGGGGTCCACCCTAACAGCTCCACTGAAAGATTGCAGTTGATGGTCGAAGGCCTTAAAATTTCCCTGGGAGCATGTCCCTAGACCTGATGATCCCTCTGACCATAGATCATTGCTGAGGTCAACTCTTCAGATAGGAATGGAAGGGACTCGGGGACACAGAGTAATCATATTGCGTGTGCACTTAATAGTTCTATGTATCTACAGATGTCATCCTACTGGCCTCTTACTAGAGGGGTGTGGAAAGAGTGCAGAGGAGGAGACAGGAGATTGTTAAGAGGATATGACATGTATGGAACAGAAAGGAGGAGTGTGCTGTCATGGGACAAGGAGATCAGAGGGAGCTGCAGATATGTGGGCATGCAAGTTTGAATTGTCTTGTAAACTTTTACTCAATCACAATAAAAAAGTGCTGATGAGAGTGTAAGGAGACTGGAATTGTTATTCACTATTGATAGGTCCGTAAAATGCCACAACCACTATGGAAAAATGTAATGACACATTTTTGAAAAAGTGGAATTAAAAATATTTTAGGATCCAGAAATTCTGCTCCTAGGTATATGCTCCAGAGACCTGACATAAGTGACAAGAACAGACATATGTACCTCGGTGTTTATTGCAGCATTATTCACAATAACAACAGAATGAATACAAACTATATCCACAATAACAAATGATCAGGTAAACAAAATGTGGTACGTACCATGGCATATTAATGCAGCCATAAAGAACAATGGTGAGTCCTCGAGGCATCTTACAACGTGGCTAATTTCTGGAAGACATTATGCTGAGTGAAATAAGACTTCACTTTAATAAGAACACAAGAATAGAGACATATACACAAACTAATGCTCATTTGTAGTTTGCAAAGATTGGGGGAATGGGAAAAATGCTATCTAGATAACAGACACTTGTTATTTTTGATGATGGGCAAGGTGGCATTGCATGTGGATGAAGTATATACAGCTTGACCAAGGAAAACAATGTCAGTAAGAAGTGCACAAGAAAAAAGGATGTATGCAGCAAACAATAATGACAAAATATAATTTTGCAACACCAGTGACAACCCAAAAATACATATATGGTTACATAAATATGTGTATCAGCATACTGTGGGTATCCATATGTTGATACATATGTGTGCTTTTGTTTTTTTGTTTATGTGTGTACATGTCTGTGCATGCATGTGTGTGTGTGTGTCTGTTTTGCTGAGTTTAGTTTTTGTTTCCCATTCTCCTTGTTACTTCTTAGAAAATGTCTACGAATAAAATAAATGGAAAATTATGCCTCTACCTTCGTTGCTGTTTTTAGTTTTGCAAATATCTGCTGTTATTCTGTTGCTGTAAGTCACTATCAGTCAAAATCAACTCAACAGCAACAAGTTCAGGTTTTTCATTTTTTTTTTTATTCTGTCACTATATGATAATTTTATCTCTGAATTCATCAAATTTTCATCTTAGATTTGGTGCTTTCAGTATCTTCTTTAAAATGTTATTCCCTTATCACTTCTGACAAAAATATTCTACCCATTTCCTTCAGTATTCTAGGTATTGCTCTTGTGACTGTTTTCTGCATATGGGTTAGAAAGATAGTAACTAAATGTTACTGTGCAAATGAGAAACCCTACTGGCATAGTAGGGTATGGCTGCTAACCAAAAATAGACAGTTCAAATCCACCAGGGGCTCCTTAGAAACTCTATGGGACAATTCTACCCTGTCCTATAGGGGGTCACTGCAAGCTGAAATTGACTCAACATCAATGGGTTTGGTTTTGGTTTGTTGCATTTAAGCTTAGGTGGAGTGAAGGAGAACACACAATATAGGGGAAGTCAGCATAACTAGACTAAACTGAAAGTTAAGAAGCTTCTTGAACACAGCCAAACACTTCAAGAAACATAGTAACAGAGGTGGGGGCCTGGAGACCAAGGTTTCAGGAGACATCTAGGTCAATTAATTTCTGTATCTCACTTTGGTGACTGTTGTCTGGGGTTTTAGAAGCTAGTGAGTGGCCTCCTAAGAAACATCAATTGGCCACAACCCACCTGGAGCAAAGGAGAATGAAGAACACCAAAGACATAAGAAAAATATGATATAAGCCCAAGAGACTGAAGGGTCACATAGAGACTCCATCAGCCCAAGACCAGAAGAACTAAGTGGTGCCTGGTTACCACCAGTGACTGCCCTGGCAAGGGACACAACAGAGAGTCCCTGATGGAGCAGGAGAGAAGAGGGGTGCAAAATTCAAATTCACATAAAAAGATTAGACTTAATGGTCCAACTAAGACTGGTGGAACCTTTGAAGACAATCCCCTGGACTCTATTAACTCAGAACTAAACCATTTCCAAAGCCAGTTTTTCAGACAAAAGATTAGACTGTACTATAAAACTCACTCATGAAGCGTCTGCTTCTTAATTCAAATAGACACACGAGACTGAATGGCAGTTCCTGTGCAGAGGTGGGATGACAAGGCAGAAATGAACAGGAGAGGTTTGAATGGACACAGGAAATTAGGGGTGGAAAGCAGGTGTGTTGTCATACTACAGGGGTTGCAACTAGGGTCACATACTAATTCGTGTATAAATTTTTGTATGAAAAATTAACTTGCACTGCAAACTTTCACCTAAAGCACAATAAAAAGCAAATAAATAAATATTATTATATATTTAACACAACAATGTGTTAGGAAACCCTCTTCACTCTGTCTTCAAAATAACTGCAGATGCCAACACTGATTTTTTACTCCTGCTTGGGTCTGCCAGAGCTGGAGCCTGGTTCCCCGATGTAGACCACTTTGACTTTCACCTTCTAGCTAGTCTCCCACTCTGGTTTTGCAGTAAGCACTCCCACCCCAATCCCTATCCCATCAGAGCTCTCCTCTGTATGGAACCATCAAAGGTCCTCCATTTTTTTCAGAGTAAAAGCCAAAGACCTCACAAAGGCCCATATGGTCTGGGCCTCTTGATCTCTGATTTCCTCTTCAACTCTGCTCTGCACCCCCATGCTCTCTCCAAACACCCTGGCCTGCTTCTTGTCCTTCAAGCATGCAGCTAGGCCCTGCCTCAAGGTCTCTGTAGCCCTTGCTCCCTTTTCCCAGAGCATCTTTCTCCTATCCGTCTGTCCTCTTGGCTCAATCTCTTACATCCTTTTGCATTTACATAAATGTCACTTTGTTGTCACCTACTTTGGCCCCAACGTTTAAATTCTCAACCTGCCTTTACCCTATAAAACTTAATTCCTCTTATCCTGTTGTAGCTTATATTCTTTTTATAACATACATTACTTTTTAGTGTATTACAAAATCTTCTTATTTATTATATTTTATTGTTTATCTCCTTGAATTAGAATGAACACTCCATGTCTGCAGGACGCTGTCTGACACATAGAAGGCCATTCATAAATATGTGCTGAAGAAACGAATGAATAATCCATTGAAATAAAGTGACAAGGAACTTATTCCTGAAATCCACACATATGGAGGTTCAGTTTCAAAATACTGTAGTCTAATGTTAATGAAAGTCAAGTAAACTAAATTATTTTCAATATAAACACTTTTTTATAGAAATGTTTTAAACTGACTTTTAAATATGTTCATCTATAGGGTTGCTATGAATCGGACATGACTCGATGGCAGGGGGTGTATAATGATCACAATCAACTCTGTAGCAAACAGTTAATGAGTAATTTGCCACTAAATGTATCAATACCTTTTTTGAGCCATATTGATAGAGGCTTATTGGAATCAATTAACAATATTATATTGAATGACTCCTGTGGCTAACAAAACCAGTTCTTGTGTCCAAGCACACTTTTCCAGTCAAAACAAGTAGTAAATGAAGTGTCCTGTTCTTGATAAGAAATATTAAAAGAAGGTCTGTTTTTCTGTTTTTAGTGTAAATGTTTTTCAGGCTACATCAGCTGTTATAGCCTATAAAATGTACAGTCCTTGAAAATCACAGGGGTAACTATCTCACAGCAACAAGAAAGAATAACAAAGAAATGTAAGAACACACAGGGTGCTGAGAAGTGGAGAAAAATACAAATAGCCTGAGTTGTAACCTTGTCTTTCGTTTTCATTAGCTGTGCCAGCCAGGACCTTTAGCTGACATCTTGTCATCTGTTTAACACTACATAGGTAACAATGACAGCATTCCTTCATGGGGCTGTGATGAGAATTAAGTGATGCGATGGAGCTTAGATTAGAGTCTGGCAGAGAATGCATGTAAAACACGGTGACTATTTTTGTTAAGACCACAGACAGTTAACAAAGTTAGGAAATCAGGCCCTATTTTCCTACAAAAATGAGAGCATGCCACTCAGAAAGGAGAACTTGTGTGAGCGTGCGTGCACGCGCACGTGTGAGCACTCCTTGGATTCGTTTTGGCTTTACAAGAACCAAACCAAGTCACTGGACCTTGTCACAGATTGAATTATGTCACCCCAAAAACATGTGTATTAATCTGGGTGGTCCATGATTCCTGGTATTGTACGATTTTCCTGTATGTTGTGAATTCTAATCTCTGCTTGTGGTAAATGGGGCAAGACTGAATTGTGTTAAACAAGATTAAGGTGAGACTATAGCACCCTTACTAAGATTACACCTCTAATCCATTGTAAAGAGAACTTCCCTGGGTAGGAGGCTAGCCCCGCCTTTGAAGCCCCAGAGGCTTTGAGACTACAGAGATCATGGCCCTACCCTATGAGACTGATGCAGCTTTGCTTCTTGAGTTCCTTATCTCTTTTGTCTCTGCTTCCTGCTTCCTTGGCCTTTTAGCTTCTCAGGCAGCACCACCCACATCTGCCACGCTAAGCCAAGTGTCTCAAACTCCTTTAACTTCACTAACAAGTACTCTGAGGTATCCTACTCCACTAATAAACTTTGGCTGGAAGGCATTGAGCTTTCACTGTCAGCTGCAGCAGGGTTTCATGCCAGACTCCTGGTTCTACTGCTGCCATTTCCCTGCTGCTGCATCTCCCCATCTGTGACATCTCTAGTAATGCAGCTCTCCTCACTTCCTTCTGAGGCCCAAACAGAACTGTCTCTGATGTTCATGATTCCACCAACAAGCTCTTCAAGACAATCTAGGCTTTTACTGTCAGGCACTTTAAAACTCAGCCTCTACCCATTCACAGTTTCAAAACTGCTTCCACATTTTGGGTATCTGTTGGATCAGAACTCTACTCTTCTGGTACCAAATTTTGTCTTAGTTATCTAATGCTGCTGTAGCAGAAACACCACAAGTGTATGGCTTTAACATGGAGAAATTCATTTTCTCAGAATCTAAGAGTCTAGAAGTCCAAATTCAGGGTGCTATCCCTAGGGGAGGCTTTCTCTGTCGTTTCCAGGGAAGGCCTTTGTCATCAGTGTTCCCCTGGCCTTGGAGTGTTTAAGCCCCAGGATGTGTTCCAGTCCTGACTCTCTTTTTCGTTGGTAGGAGGTTCCATCTCTCTAATCCTTTCTCTAGCCTTTTATCTCTTGTAAGGTAAAAGGTGATAAAGGCAATGCCCCAGGGAAACTTCTTTTACATCAGAGTAGGGATGTGACCTCAATAAGGGCGTTACAGAATATAATCTTGCTTCATTAACCACAGAGATTTGGATTTACAGCACATAGGAAAATCACATCAAATCACAAAATGGAAGGCAATCACATAACACTAGGAATCATGGCCTAACCAAGTTGACATGTATTTTGGGGGCATACAATCAATCCATGACCAAGATAACGTAGGAAAATAATTTTATTACTTTAAAGAGAAGGAAAGTTTCTTAAACATGAACAAAAACAAGTGCTAGCCCTAAAGGAATCGAAACCAAAAACTCTCTGCCATCAAGTCAATTCCAACTGATGGGGACCCTATAGACAGGGTAGAATGGCCCCATAGAGTTTCCAGGGAGTGTCTAGTGGATTTCAACTGCCGACCTTTTGGTTAACCGATGCGGCACTTAACCACTACACCACCAGGATTTACATCCTAAGAGAAAATTCTGATAAATTATACTACTAGCTTAGCAGTCTGTTATCCAAAAAAAAAAAAAAAAACACTAAATGAAAACATATTTGGCAAAAACAGGTGTTTGACTACTAGCTGAAAGGTTGTCAGTTTGAACTTACTGAAAGGCCTCAGAAGAAAGGACTGGTGATCTGCTTCCAAAAGATCACAGCCATTGAAACTCTATGGAACATTTCTACTCTGACACGGATGGGGTCACCATAACTAGGAGTCAACTCAGTGACAACTAGTAACAGTACTACTGTCTTAGGTTGGGTTCTCCAGAAAAGTAAAACATATAAATACACAGAAAGATTTCTATCAAGGAAATGCCTCATGTGATTGTAGGGGCCGGAACATCCCAAATCCATGGATTGGAATAGAGGTTTCTCTTGATACACACAGCTGCAGGGGCTGGAAAATCCAAGACTGGAAAGTCTGAGAGCAAGGCTCATACTCTCAGGCTGTGAAGATTGATAACTTCCATGATCTGCAAATAAGCTCATCACTCCAGTTCCAGTAGCCAGAGATCAGTAAAACAAGAGGCAGCAAAAGAATCCAAATCCCAAGGCTGGCAGATAAGCTGATGATTCAAGTCCCAAGAGCCAGAGTTTGGATAAAGAGGAGGCACCCGAAGGGTCCAGAGCGAACTGAAAAGGCAGAACATCAGCTTGTACTTGGATGTAGGACATGCCCAAGGAAACTACCTTTCAATTAACTGACTACTAGTAGCAGATTCAGTCATGAGAATGATCACATATAAACACTGAGGATTATGACCAAGGCAAGTTAATACACAATTTTAACCATCACAATCTATACCTTGTTGACTTGCCATGTGTCCACTATCCTTAAATCTCATGCCATCTCTGATTAAAGACAATTATGAAGTCATACCTGTGCCTAACATAACACAACTAACATGCATACAACTGAAAACTCAATAGCCCTGTTTACATCCTACATTTTACAAGTGAAGAAAACAAAAAGATTTGATGTTCACGTACAAAGCAGAAATACTCATAACAGTACTTATTTCTGCAACTGGTTGCATGGCCATAACTGCTGTTTAGAACTACCTTCTTCCACCATCCATTTCATACTCTCTCTACCCTTCACGAACACCTCAGCTGGTCATGTTTCTTTGCTTAGTGGGGTGACCCAAACCTACACTCCTGAAGGATGTGGTAATTATTAGTCACATCAGAATTGGGTTACTGTAGTTTTCCACTGACTTTAATCACACAGCATGGTAGCAGATGTCCTAAGGGATCTCCAACATTCCAGACACCCTCTACCTCTCTTATGTAATATCAATTCAGTTTCCAGTTGGTAATCAGGTTCAATCACACCATTCATTATGGCAACTCCCTTCTTTGTGAATCCAGAGGCATAAGGAGCCCAAAGTGGCCAGATGGTATTCTTAGTTTCCAATTCAGTGGAATCAGTGACGTGTCTCCATGTGGGAAAGTTCCTTTCTGGAATGTGGAGCATAAGGTTGTGGGGACAGGGAGCAAGAATCTTGCAAGTAGTTCACTACAGGTGTTAATAAGTGGTGCCGCTTCTATTTCCACCCTTTGATTTTTAGACCCCTGTATCACAGTTAAGGGAGAAACAATACCATATACTGGATGCTGGTTTAGAGCACACACAGACTCCTGGAGAACATTGCCCCCACTCTGCAAGGTATTGTCACCTTGCTGGCCCTATAATTTTGTCTTTAGAAATCCATTTTATGGTAAGACTAGTGAATTTCATAAGCATAGGCCCACTACCCCACTTCATTTGCTGTGAAGTGAATTCCTGGATCCTAAGCAATGCTCTGAGAAATGTCAGTGGTGGATAAGACATTCCAATAAGTCCATAGATGGTAATTGCTTTACTCAGCTAGGGCCGCCCTAACAGAAATACCACAGAGTGGATGGCTTTAACAAGGGAAGGTTTATTCTTACATAGTCTGGTAGGCTACAAGTCCGTATTCAGGGACTTGTCCTCTACAGGGGAAGGCTTTCCCCCTTGTCGGCTCTGGAGGAAAGTCCAGTATTGCATCAGTCTTTGTCCAGGGAGCATCTTAGCTCAGGAACCTCAGGTCTGAAGGACTACTCTTCTCCCAGAGCTGCTTTCTTGATGGTAACAAGGTTCCCAATTCTCAGCCTGCTTCTCTGTCCTTTTATCTCTCATAAGATGGAAGGATTAAGGATGGGGCAAGCCGTACTCTGGGGAAACTCCCTTTACAGTGGAGCAGGGAGGTGATCCTATGAAGGGATTTGCAGCCCCACCCTAATCCTTTAACATACAGAATAGGAAAATCACAAAATGGAGGATAGTCACAAGATACCAGGAATCATGGCACAGCCACATGGCTGCACATATATGGGGGGGACACAAGTCAATCCATGACAGTAATTTAGGCAGAAGTATTGTATAAAAGGAAGGCAAATCCATATTCAGAGTAACTGGCTATTCCAGTAAGGACAAAACACTGCCATTTCCATGATGGAAGTGGTCCAGTGTGATCAACTTGCCACCAAGTTGCTGGCTAATCACCTGGAGGAATGGTACCATATCAGGGACTCAGCGTTGGTCTCTGCTGCTGACAGACTGAACACTCAGCAGTGGCTGTAGCCAAGTCAACTTTGGTGAACAGAAGTCCATGTTGCTGGGCCCATGCAAAACCTCCATATCTGCCATCATGGCCACTTAGTTACGAACCCATTGAGCAATGATGGGAATAATGGGGATACGAGGATAACTGCTTTCTACGAACACAGCAGCCTATCCACTCGACGTAAAATTGTTCTCTGCTGATGTCTTCCTTTGGTAAGCATTTACATGAGATACAAATATCTTTACTACTTTGGCCCATTCTGAGAGATCTATCTACATAGCTCTTCTCCCTAAATCCTTGCCTCCAATTCTATTATATCCCTTCCACGTTCCTGACCATCCAGACAAACCATCGGCCACATCCCACGAATCAGTAATACATCACGCATCTGGCCATTTCTCCTTCTAAGCCAAGTGAACAACCAGATAAACTGTCTGAAATTCTGCCCAGTGAGTGTATTTCCCTTAACCCCTGTCCTTCAGCAAGGCTTCCGAACGTTGCTGTAGTATAGCTGCTGTCCTCTTTCTCGTGGTGCCTGCATACCACACAGAATCAGTTGTAAACTAGGCACCAGTTGTTTTCTTCAGTCAACCGGCTGTAAGGAACACTCCATGAGGCCACAGGTGCAGACTGGGAGATGGAAGGTAATGTGACAGGAGTGGATATCATGGCCATTTGGGGCACTTATTCCTACAACTTTCATGTATCTTCAGGTCCTGCAAGGGACGAATTTCATTTATATCAGTTTCATTTAGTGATAGAGTGCTGCTGTGCACTTGCAACTTTATGATTCTGTGGGTCAGACTACACCCAGTTCATGATGGGCAGCTCAAGCTGCATGGTGACTTGGTGTCTCTTGATGTTCAGTTTCTACTAATACCCAGAAACAAGCCAAAGGCTTTTCCTTAAAAGAATAGTAGCAAGCTGCAGAGGATGGCAGGGCTTTTCTCCAAAATCCTACAGGTCAGTGCTATGATTCATTAACAGATCTTTGCTAAAGACGCCAACCAGCATCTCTACCTTCCACTGCCACTTCAAACGTCATTGTGTCAACTGAATCATATGGCCCAAATGGCAGAGCAGCTAGTAGAGCAGCCTCAAGCAGTTGTAGAGTCTTCTCTTGTTCTGAACCCCACTCAAAACTAGATTTTTGAATCACTGAATACATAAGCTGGGGTAGAACACCCCAAAGAGAACTAGGTTGCCTCCAAACTCCAAAGAGGCACAGCCAAGTCAATATACAATCTTAACCATCACAATGCATTCATTAAATATTGCATTAAAAAAAAAAAACATTAAATGGGTGGAAAAGCATGTTAGGCAATAGCAGAATAAGGGCTAAAAAGTGGCTTATTTTCTAGAATATTAAGGGCTCCCACAAATCAATTTTAAAAAGGCAGAAAACCCAATAAAAGTCTTGAACAAGCATTGATATTCAGAGGGTAATAAACCTATGGAAATGTGCTTAACATCTTTAGTTCTATGGAACATACAAATTAAAACAAAAGTGAGATGCCACTAGACAGCTACCAGAATTGCCAAAACAGAATCAAATACCTGATGATACCAAGTGTTCACAAGAACGTGGACAACTAAATCCCTCATACTTTTTGTCAACAGAAATTGAAACAATCTTTTTGGAAAACTGTTCAGTGAGCTGAACAGTACACAAGTACTTATTTCCCAGGTCATTATGATATGCACAAGAATGTTCATAATACACTGTTAATTATAGCAAGAAACCGACAAAAAATGTATGTGAACAACAGAGTGAATTTAAAAAGTGTGGTGTATTCATACAACAGCATATTCTCAAATTCTGAAAAGAATAAACTGCTATTATATGCACAATTTCACAAACACAAAGTAATCATATTCAAATGACTACACATTAAATTATTTCATTCATAGGAAGGAAAAACAAAGAGATTAGCCTCAAAAAGACAAATATTTATGTAGCAGCTACTCTAGGCTATAATAATGAGATTATCAAATAAGAATGGTTTAAGAAATCTTCTCATTCAGAGTCAAACTTAAGGGTCAGACTGAAGTCACAGATTGACTTAAGGAGAAAAGGTAGCCTTCAGACATTACGACAAGAGAGAAATTATTACATGCTTTATCTGCTGGAGCAAAATTACCTTCCAACCAGCTCTTCTCTGTGTCTTTATTCTCTTACTTACTCTTTACAGCACTTGTCCTTCTGTTAGATTAGGTGATTGCTGCACTCATCTGCATGTTAGCTGTTACTGTTCTCTAGACTATAACTGCTTGAGGGCAGAGAACTTACATTTGCTTCTGGGACACATGCAAGACAAAAAACGCACTCCCATCCAGTCGATTCTGACTCACGGTGACCCTACAGATCAGAGTAGAACTGTCCCATAAAGTTTCCAAGGAGCACCTGGTGGATTTGAACTGCCAACCTTTTGGTTAGCAGCGGTAGCACTTAACCACTATGCCTCCAGAGTTTCGCTTTGTGAGAACAGATGTTCTTAATTTACGATATTTTCTCTACGCTTTCAAAATCCTTACTATCTGAAGATAATAAAGTTATTCTACTGTGTAGTACTTAAAATATTTTAAATTTTAACTTTCACAGTCTTTGATTTATCTTCTCAGCTAAGATGTCTCCTTTCATCCTCACTAACAAGCTGTGGCACAGCTGTGTCTCAAAAGCACTCCCCTACTTACAGAATTGACTTTGAGACAGGGAGTTTACACGCATCTTTTCAACAGGAAAATATTTCTGAATCAGTAAATGAGTCAGAACTATGGGGCTGGGCAATAAAAAGGAGTTTTGCCAGAACTGCACTCGACAGCAACTCAGACATCAAGGGAAACACACATCAAATGGAACTACCTAGATGCTGCACAGAGGAGTTATTTGCATTTCTGGGTATTCATCCTTCTCAAAGGAGTGAAGGCTTATTCACATCAGACTGAGATCCATGAGAAAGTTGAATGCCAAATGCTCCTGCCTCTGCCTCTGCATATACAGTAGCTCTATCTGTCTCTGCTTTCCTTAAAAAAAAAAAAAAAGGAAAAAGATATCTTCCAAACTTAGTAAAACTATGGTATTTTTAGCATGTTACGAACATCTGTGACTGCTTGGACATTAGTTCTTAGAGGGAGGAGTCTCAAAAAATAAAAATAATTAAAAAAGCAAAAAATAAAGTGCACTTTGAAGAACTATGCTGATTTGCGAAATGAAAAGTAATACAGAATTTGAGCATGAATTCCTCAATTCCTCCAAAGAGTCAAGAATTAGGCATGACAAGGCACAGGCAGGTAATATCTTATCCATACCCAGAAACTCCAACTCATTTCATGATATGTACTTTATCTAGAGGTTATAAAAGAAGTTCTTATTGTTAGCTGTCTTCTATTAGACCTCTGACTCATGGTGACCCCATGACACCACGTACAACAGAAAAGAAATGCTGCCCTGTCCTGTACCATCTCCATAATCAGTTGGAGATTGGGACATTAAGATCCATCGGCTCTTCACTGGCTGATTTTTGTAAGTAGATCACCACGTCTTTCTTCCTAAATTAGGAATGTAGCCCAGTCTAAACAGAAGAAAGTTTAATATAAACTCTACATTACACCTCCAAGCCAGCTCCTATGAAGAAATTATGGAAGCCTAGTCTCTACATCCAGCTTCTACTACCTTTTATTCTTTCTCTTTTTTTCTCTTCTCTTTTTACCTTTAAGTAACAGTAGTCTTTGTTGTTATTCTCTTTCTCTTTTTTATTTTTAAAATACATTTTCTCTTTTACAGATTGCCTCCTTAGGACAGCTCTTAGCAAGTGGCTAGTGAATGCAGTTTTATCTCTTCACAGTCCCACTCTTGCCTCCTTATTTTCCCTTCAGGGATCACTGTGCTGGGCCTTTCGGCAGCCCTGGCAACTTATTTGTTACTGCATGGTTTTAAATAAAAACAAAATAAAGGACCAGGTATGAGCATGCCTAGACTTCTTTGCTATCTGACTATGAATACACGCTCCTCCTTTCCCAGCATGATTTATGAGCACTGGGCTTCAACTGGCCGCATTTGCAATGGAGTTGGCAAAGCATCTTCCAGCGATCTCAGTTCGTCTTCACAGCAAGCATGTGAGTGTGGCATGTTTGTCCTCATTTCACAGCTGTGCAGATAAGGACATGTCATCTCAGAAAGAGGAAGACGCTGCATCCCTGTGACTTGGCTGTGGAGGACAAGGAAAGACCAGAGTCCAGGGCTTTGGAGTACATAGTATGTCCTCTTTTTCAGGCCCTCTGACCCTACTTCCCTGCAGAGCACCATCTGCTGTTTGACACAGGGAGCCGTAAAGATGCTGTCCTCAGCATCTGGGTGAAGGGTGTCTGGAGACACTTTACCCACCAGATCTCACTTTGATAACGAAATTCTTCTATCAGCTGCAAGTGTTTTTTATTATCTGTTGAGTGTCAAATCCAGGCCCCTTCCTGCCTCTTCCTGCACTTCCTCTCTGACTACATCCTCTGCAGCATCCCTCTTGAAGATTTTGTTCTGCTGTTTATTTTTTGCTGCTCATTGCTTTGCTTTACTTTATTTTAAATCTGTCAACCCACTGTTCTCCTAAGACTCATTTGGTTATTTCTACAGTTTTACGTGATCTCTTTCTCTTCCTTCACACTTGTACCTGTCTTTACACGATTTTTCCATATCTTCTTTGAGTTTCATCTTTTCCTCCATGCTTTGCTATTTTAGTTTCTCTGTCAGCCTAGTGAATGCACTCTGCATCAGCCCAGTGAAAACTGACTAGTTTTCACCCCCTTACATTAGAATGCAGTGTGCCCGCTCCTCCACCACTGAATAGATTCATTTTATTAGAACAATGAAGTCTCCTGATCAGCTTTCACTGTGAAATTAGAGTTTTTGAAGTTTGTAGGTTAATGAGACCTTCAAATTGAAGGCAAAACTGTGGACAGAAGAAAATGATTCCTAAACTCCTGACATGCCCTTACCTATAAGAAGCTAAATTTGAAGGTCTAAAGTTAAGCATTAAGAGGCACAGACTGTTTTAGATAAACGTGCAGGAGATGGCACTTCTGGCTCTTCAGTGATGTGCCCCGAGGTTGTGACACATGTCCTCTAGTGAACACACCCCTCAAGCTGGTAGATAAATACTCAGAAAAGGAAACTAGTTACTTTGAGTCAATGCCAACTTCACGGTGCCCCCTGTGTGTCAGAGCTTAACTGTGCTCCGTGAGATTTTCAAAGGCTGATTTTTCAGAAGCAGATTCCCAGGCCTTTCTTCCAAAGCATTTCTGGGTAGACTCAAGCCTCCAACCTTTTGGTTATCAGTTGAGCACATTAACAGTTTGCACTATGCAGGGACTCTTCAGAAAAGGAAGTATCCTTAAAAGAAGAATGACCTTATGCTAACAACACCACTTCTTTCTCCCAGAACTCTTCACTCTTTGTGACCTCCGCTGCCAAGGTATCTAAGAACAGAAACCACAAACTATGCCTGCTGTCTTCTAGGCTGGGCCCCAGAACACCGGGTCCACACAGCCTATCTTTAAGCCTCAGTGCAGTTTGTCTACTTCTTTGCTTGTCTTTTAATGACTGAATTAAGAAACTCACCAGGTGTGGTTTTAGCGCTCTCACTTTAATTTTACATCTTTTCTGCTACCCAGTTTGGAAGAGTTAAGATGCCACCTTTTCACTTTTCCTAAAATCTCAGTAAAAGACTCTCTGTGTTTATGTATTTACAGAATTTAAAAGAAATGTGTTGATGCAGGCAGGCATGTTAGAGCTGTGCCTGTTCACTGAATGTTCATACAGGCAAGGATTGTTAGTGTATAGCATGTTCCCTAAAACCTCAGGCTGAGCAATTCCAACGCACGGGTGCGTGTGGTCCTCCCAAAAGCAGGTGTGCCTTATTTGATTCTACTTGGGAAAATCTAGGCCCGGGATCATGCACAAACTCACCTAGCTCTGCTCAGGCGATAAGTGGCAGAAACAGGGCCCCAGCCTGAGGAACCCCTGGGCTATGCCTGGAGCTGGACAGAATGAGATTATTTTAGAAAAGCAACTCAGGAGAGATGTCTTTATTGGCAAGTGTGCCAGAGAGTGTCTTCTGGAAACCCTGGTGACACAGTGGTTAAGTGCTATGGCTGCTAATCAAAAGGCTGGCAGTTCAAACCCACTAGGTGCCACCTTGAAACTCTCTGGGGGAGGGTATCTTTAGGGATGACTAAAGAGAAAAAACTTCACTGTCTCCTGAGTAAAGGCAGTTTTCTCTGAAGTCCCATTCCTTATAACTCTGCTAGCTCCCACCACTTGCTGTTAAATTCAAAGCCCTTAATTTTCCAATAAAACAAAGGTAAATGGTAGATAAAAATAAAAAGTAAAACTAAAGCGTAAGCATTAAATTAGAAAGCTGTGATATATAAGATGCCAAGCCAGCCAAGTGCTGTCGAGTCGGATCCAACTCACGGCAACCCTAGGGTCCAGGGTAGAAATGACCCCCAGAGTATTCAAGATAAGAATCATTAAACTTTGAAAGTTTAAAGTGATCAGAGGAAAGTATTTTTTTTAGTTTTTTATTTTTTAATTTTTTTTATTGTGATTAAGTGAAAGTTAACAGTGCAAGACAATTTGCCATAGAAAACCACAGCACCTGCCCTCTACAGCTCTATCTGTTCTCCTCCCCCTGTGGCAGCATACTCACTCTTCCTTTCCACCCTTTATTTCTAGTATCCACTCAACCAACATTAGTCCCCTACCCTCCTGGCTTCTCACCTCTAAAAAGAAATCAGTAGGACAGCCTCTTATATAAAAACCATAAAGAACACACACCACCTGCATCACTCTTTGTTCCCAGGCCCAGTCCATTGTTTGTCCAAGTGTTGACTTCCTTACTGGTTTCAGCTCTGGGATAGCAGC
Organism: Heterohyrax brucei; assembly: GCA_028571685.1. NCBI lineage: Eukaryota > Metazoa > Chordata > Mammalia > Hyracoidea > Procaviidae > Heterohyrax > Heterohyrax brucei. The sequence continues at coordinate 26,099,872 of CM053156.1, forward strand.
AAGACTAGGGGACATGTTCTCAGCAGACCCTTGAGGATGTTGGAACATCAAGTCTGGTGTAAGTTGTTTTGTATTCTTTTTATCTGTGGTTAAATGAAAGTATATAATCCAAATCAATTCTTCACACACGCCTATCTGCAGCTTCATCTGCTCTCCTCACCCAGTGACAGCATAATCCCCCTTTCACTCTGTGTTTCTAGTGTCCTCTTAATGAGCAACTGTCTGCTCCTTTCCACCCTCTTCTCCCCCATCAATAGGATGGTGTCATGGATTGAATTGTGTCCCCCAAAAATATGTGTAGCCATGTGGCTGGGCCATGATTCCCAGCATCTTGTGACCGTCCTCCATTTTGTGGTTTTCCTATGGTGTACGTTAAAGGATTAGGGTGGGGCTGTAAATCTCTTCATAGGATCAGTCCCTGATCCACTGTAAAGGGAGTTTCCCTGGAGTATGGCTTACCCCATCCATAATCCTTTCATCCTGCAAGACATAAAAGCAAAGGGAAGTAGGCTGAGAATTGGAAACCTCACACCAGCAAGAAAGCTGCAGCAGGAGAAAAGAGTGTCCTTCAGACCTGAGGTTCCTGTGGCAAGATGCTCCCTGGACAGGGACCGATGCAATACCAGGCTTTCCTCCAGAGCTGACAAGGGTAAAGCCTTCCCTTGGAGCAGACACCCTGAATATAGACTTGTAGCCTACTGGACTGTGTAAGAATAAACCTTCCTTTGTTAAAGCCATCCACTTTGTGGTATTTCTGTTGGAGCAGCACTAACTAAGCCTCCTATAAATGTATAGAACCATACAGTACACACATCATATGGCCATACTGTGTCCCTGAGCCCAGTGCATTCTTGTCAGAAGAGTTGAGCACAGTACTGGTTTTTGGTCAGGGCCAGTAGCTGGTCTAGAGGCTATGTTCCCAGGGGACTCTCCAGGCTGTCAGACTACCCATTCTGGTCTTTCAGTAGAGTTCTTGAGGTGCACACCTCTTTTTCTCATGTTGCCTCAGGGACCCTACACTGCATCACCCATCATGGCTGCCTTTGGTGGTAGCCAGGTACCATCTGGCTCTTCCGGTCTCACATTGATAGTCTCCCATTCATATGGCTCCTTCTGTCTCCTGGGCTCTTTTTCCTTCACATTTTTGTTGTTCTCAGTCATCATCTGTTCCAGATGAGCTGGGACCATTTAGTGTACCTCAGATGGTAGCTTGCTAGTTTTTAAGATTCCAGAAAGTACTCACCAATATGGGGCCCTGAAGACTTGCTGTCAGGGATCGAGTTGTGTCCCCCTAAAAATATGTGCAGCCATGTGGCTGGGCCATGATTTCCAGTGTCTTGTGACAGTCCTCCATTTTGTGGTTTTCCTGGGCTGTCTGTTGAAGGATTGGGGTGGGGCTGTGGATCCCTTCATAGGATTGCCTCTCTGCTCCACTGTGGGGGGAGCTTCCCTGGAGGGCAGCTTGTTCCACCCTTAATCCTTTCATCCTATGAGAGATGGAGGGACAGAGGGGTGGGTGGAGAATTGGGAACCTTGTACCATCAAGAAAGCAGTGCGGGAGAAGAGCGTGTCCTTCAGACCTGAGGTTCCTGTACCAGGATGCTCCCTGGACAAGGACTGATGCAATGCCGGACTTGCCTCCTGAGTTGACGTGGGAAAGGCTTCCCCTGGAGCAGACACCCTGAATGTGGGCTTGCGGCCTACTGGACTATGTGGGATCGAACCTTCCTTTGTTGGGGCCATCCACTCTGTGGTATTTCTGTTAGAGCAGCGCTAGCTGACTAAAACACTCTCTTATCAAGGAACCAGTTATGCTGACTGGACTCGATGTCCCCCGAAAACATGGTCCCCAGACTCCCATCCCTGATACTCTACCCTTTGAAATACTGGGTTGAATTTAGAAAATCTTTCAGTTTATGTGAAGTTCAGCTATATTGATATGCTCTCTACCACATGCTGTCACTGCTTTCACCCAACCAAATTTCTATCAAGTATCCAATCTATGACCAACCCTCTCCCTCCCTCCTCACATTTGTAGTTTCCAAAGAGTCTTTTCTTCTGCACATAAGTCTATTTTTAAGTCCTTGGAGCAGAGAGCTCATACAATACTTGTCATTTTGCAGCTGAATGATTTCACTCAGCATAATGTCTTCTATTTGAAACCAGGTTACAAGATGCTTTCTAAAATCATCATTGTTCTTTATCATTGCATAGTGTTCCATTGAATATATGCACCATAGTTTGTTTATCCACTCATCTGTTGATGGGCACCTAGGTTATTAAATCTTTTTGCTATTGCAGACAGTGCAGTAGTAAACACTCCTGTGCAAGTATCTGGCCGTGTGACTGCCTTTATTTCTATAGGATATATTCTGAGCAGTGGGATTGCTGGATCATATTGTCTTTCTATTTCTAGCTTTGTAAGGAAGCCCCAGATTGTTTTCCAAAGAGGTTGTACTATTTTGCATTCCCACCAGCAGTGTAGGAGAGTTCCAATCTCTGTGTAGCCTCTCCATCATTTGTTGTTTTGTGTTTTTTTGGAATATAGCCAACCTTGTTGGGGTGAGATGATATCTCATTGTAGCTTTGATCTGAATTTCTCTAATACCTAATGATTATGAGCATTTCTTCATGCATCTTTTGGCTGCCTGGATGTCTTCTTTGGTGAAGTGTCTGTCCATCTCCTTTGCCCATTGTTTAATTGAGTTGTTTACATTTTTCTTGTTAATATTTTGAAGTACCTTGTAGATTATGGAAATCAGATGTCGATCCAACATGTAGTTGCTAAATATTTTTCTTGCCATTCTGTAGGTAGCCTCTTGACTCTCTCGATAAATTCTTTGTGTGAGCATCAAGTGTTTGATTCTTAGTAGTTCCCATTTACCTATTTTCTCTTCTGTTGATCGTGCTTTGCTTGCCAAATTCTGAAGTCTGCATAAGTAGTGTGTTAGAAATTCTATTGTTGACTGTATTTTTTCTTGAATGATCCTTATCATTTTAGGTTTGATATTTAGGTCTTTGACTCATTTTGAGTTAGTTTTTGTGTAATCTGTGAGATAACGGGTCTTGTTTCAGTTTTTTGCAGATGGATATTCAATTTTACCAACACCATTTGTAAAAGAGACTCTTTTTACCCCAGTATATAACCTTTGGGCTTTTGCTGAATATCAACTGTTAGTAAGAGGAGGATGATATTTCTAGGGTCTTAATTCAGTTCCATTGGTCTACATGTCTGTGTATCATAGGTTTCTTGCATTAAGGTCTTGTAATTTTCTCTGTATGGGTCTCTAATATCTCTGGTTGGATTTATTCATAGGTATTTTATCTTCTTGGGAACTATAGTAAATGGTATTGATTTGATGATTTCCCCTTTGATGATCTCTTTATTCTTATAAAGGAATCCTACTGATTTACTTATGCTTATCTAGTATGCTGATATTTTGCTGAACTCTTCTATTAGTTCCAGTAGTTTACTTACAGATTTGTTAGGGCTCTCTGCATGTACAATCATATCATCTGCAAATAGGGAGACTTTTACTTTTTTGCTGATGAAGATGCCCTTTATTTTTTGGCTTGTCTAATTGCTCTGGCTAGAACCTCTAGCAGCATGATGAATAGTAGCAGTGAGAGTGGGCACCCTTGTCTAGTTCTTGTTCTCAGGCAGAATTCTTTCAGTCTCCATTCAAGATGATGTAGGCAGTTGGCTTTATATAGGTACCCCTTATTGCACCAAAGACATTCCCTTCTATTCCTATTCCACTGAGAGCTTTTAGCATGAATTGTTGCTAGACTTTGTCAAGCACCTTTTCTGCATCAATTGACCAAATCAGGTGATTCTTAGCCTTTGTTTGTTTATGTGGTTTATCACATCAACTGTTTTTCTGATGTGAACCAACACTACATCCGTGGTATGAATTCAGCTTGGTCATGATGAATTATTGTTCTGATATGTTGTCAAATTCTATTGGCAAGGATTTTGTTGAAGATTTTTGCATCTAGGTTCATGAGTGATGTTGGTCTGTAATTTTCTTTTTTTGTGGGATCTTTCCTTTGCATTGGTATCATGGTTATGCTGGATTCATAGAACGACTTTGGGACTATTCTATCCTTTTCTATGCTGTGAAATAGCCTCAGTAGCATTGGAATTAACTCCTCCTTAAAAGTTTGGTAGAAATCTCTGGTGAAGCCCTCTGGGCCAGAGTTTTTTTAGGTTGGTAGTTTTTTTGATGACTTTTTCAATCTCTTCTTTTATGATGGGTTTATTAAGTTTTTTTACTTCTCCTTGTGATAATTTTGGTAAGTAGTGTGAATCTAGAAGTACGTCCATTTTCTCTAGGTTTCCAAATCTCTTAGAGTACAGCTTTTTGCAGTATTTTGTTATGATACTTTTGATTTCAGTTGGGTCTGTTGTGACATCTCCCATCTCGTTTCTATTTGGGTTCTTTTTTTCCTGTCTTGTTTTTCTTTCATGAGTTTAGCCGGTGGTGTATCAATGTAGTTGATCTTTTAAAAAAAAAACCTGGTTTTGGTTTTGTTAATTCTTTCAATTGTTTTTCTGTTCTTTAATTCATTTAGTTCTGCTCTAATATTTAGTATCCGTTTTCTTCTGGTAGCCTAGGGGTTCTTTTGTTGCTCTTATTCTTATGGTTCAAGTTGTAGGGTTAATTCTTTGGTTTGGGCCCCTTCTTCATTCCAGATGTGTTCATTTATAGAGATAAATCAACCTCTGAGCACTGCTTTTGTTCTATCCTATAGATTCTGGTAGGATGTGTTTTCATTCTCATTTGATTCCATCCATTTATTTCATCTTGGATTTCTTCTGTAACCCATGTGGTTTTGAGCAAGGTGTTGTTCAGTTTCCATTAGTTCAAATTTCTGCCTGTGTTTTCTTCCACTATTGATGACAACTTTTATGGCTGTAGTCCAAGAAGATGCTTTGCAGTAATTCAGTGGTTTGGATTTTGTTGAGACTTGCTTTAGGGCTTAGTACACGGTCTATTCTAGAAAATTTTTCATGTGCATTGGAAAAGAAGACGTAGTTATATGTTGTTGGGTAAAAAGTTACATACACATTGATGAGTTCTTCCTGGTTGATTGCTGCAATAAGATCTTCTGTATCTTTACTGACCTTTTTTATGCATGATACATCTATTACTGAAAGTGGGGTATTGAAACCTCATACTGCTATTGTGGAATCTATCTCATTTTTCAGTGTTGTCAGTGTTTGTGTGATGTATTTACATGCTTTGGTATTGGGTCCACAACTATTTAATATTGTTATATTGTGCTTATGTATTGCACCTTTCAGCAATAAATAGTGACTATCCTTGTCCACAATGGTGGATTTTACATTAAAACCTATTGTATCTGAGCTTAGTATCACCACTTCCACTCTTCTTTGTAAGTTGTTAGTTTGATATTTATTTTCCCATCTTTTGATTTTCAGTGTGTTCATATCCTGGAATCTAAGATGTGTTTCTTGTAAGCAACATATAGACAGGTCATGTCTTTTCATCCCTTCAGTCACTCTCTGCCTCTTTACTGAAGCATTTAATCTGCTTACATTCAGAGTACTTATTCATAGGTATGTGTTCAGTGCTGTCACTTTGATGCCTTTGTTTTTGCACTGTTGATGTTTTCTTTGTTTCTCTCAATATCCTGCTCTGGGTCATTTTTCTTTATGGGTTTGTGAGCTTATTTTTCACCTTTTTCAGTGTTGGTTTTGAGTTTGTTGAGACTCCTGTGTTATGTTTCTTGTTTTGACATGTGGCATTGTTAGTTTGCTTTGTGGCTGTCCCTTTGATCCCCCTTAAAATTCTTAAAGATTTAAACCAATCTCTAACTTCTGCATATCTTCTTTATTTCCTCTCCCTCTGAAAGGGCTTTATCTGCCATAATATCTTTATAGTGTCATGATGTCATAGTTTCATGTTAAGATCACTGGTTTCCTACTTTTAATAGTTTAGTTTTGATTAAGCTTAGTGACTTCTGTAAATCAGTAGGACTCTGGATGCTGTGTCTTGCATTGCATTCTTAAGTATACCTTTGATGTTATTGGTTTTGTAAACAAATAGCTTATTTCAGCACTTCTTATAGTTTTGGTTTGGTTTTTGCAAAGTCTCTAAGCTTCTGTTTGTCTGAAAATGTCTTAATTTCACCATCAGATTTGGGAGACAATTTTGCAGGATATATAATCCTTGGCTGGAAGTTATTCTCATTCAAGGCTCTGTACATGTCATCCCACTGTCTTCTTGTCTACATGGTTTCTGCTGAGAAATCAGACAAAAGTCTATAGGGCTTCCCTTTGTTATTAGTTTTCCTTTAAGCCTAGCTGCCTTTAAAAGCCTCTCTTTATGTTTAGTTTTATTAAGACTAATTATAATATGTCTTGCTATCTTTCTTTTGGGGTCTAGTTTCTGTGGTGTGTGATAAGCATCTTGAAAGTCTGTGTTGTCTTCTTTCATGATGTCAGAAAAGTTTTCTGTCAGCAACTCTTCAAAAATTCTCTCTGTACTTTCTGGTATCTCTCTCTTTTCAGGAACTCCAATTATTTGTAGATTATTCCTCTTGATAGAGTCCCACATGCTTCTTAAGAATTCATTTTTCTGTTTCTTTTCTCTGATTTCTCCTCATAACTTCTGGTGTCAGTTGCTTTATCTTCAAGCTCACTAATGCTGTATTTCATTTTCTTCAACATGCTCTTTTAACTTTGCATTGAATTGTCTAATTCTGTAATTCTATTACTGATTTGCTAGTTTTAGATTGTTGATGTTCTAGCAGTTCATATAGCTTACTTAATAATTCATTTTCTTATGCTGAGTTTTGTTTAATCCCTAGAAAGGCTCTATACATAATTCTTTTGTATTCTACCTCTGATAATTTCAGAAAGACTTCTTCATCTGGGAAGTTTTTTGATTTTTTTATTCCAAGAGTGTTCTGGAGCCATGGTGGTCTGCTTCTTTAAATGGCCAGATATTGATTGTTGGCATTGCACCATCAAGAAGTTGTTCAGTTTCACTGGAGTTACTGCAGCAAGAGCTGAGGCATAGTTCTATGAAGAGAATGAGTAAGAGTACTGCTGGATTTAGTTGCCAGCTGCCACCGCATTGTCTAGGTGCAGCCAACTTATGTATAGCTTCTCTAGCAATGTACACACTGTCAAGCCTAGCAATGTTGCTCGGCTTAGTGGCTGGCCACAGCTTGGCCCTCAAGAGTGGCAGGCACCACCTCCTGGTTGCTAAAGGAGGTGAGCTACTTGTGCTGACTCTCTATTATCATACCAGTTGACACTATGGTGTACCTCAGGGAAGGAAAGAGAGAACGATGCCACCACACTCAGCTGCCAGGGACTGCTGTGTTCTCCTGACATGTTTGTCTTAAAAACTGTGTTTCTGCTGAGAAGGGTGCTGTAGTAGTCAGTAAAAGCAGCTGGACCCTCAGGGGTGGCAGGACCCACCACCTCTGGGCTGACAAAGATGGCACCCTACTTATGGAGTCTCTAGGGGGCCATCAATGCTATAATGTGGCTCAGTGAAAGGTTACAGCGACTGGCACCACCACACTCAGCACCAGTCACCATTGCATTTTCTAGGTGCTCTTATCATAAAAGCTGTTTTTCCACCTGAGAGAGACATTGACCAGCAGTAGCTGAAAGGGCACTGGTACCCTTGGTCATCAGTCACATATGGATTCTCTAGAAGTGGTTGCCGCAAGCACAGTCTCTCTGCTGTGGTAAATGCTGTTTACTTAAGTGCTCCAGTTCATGATAGTAGCCAGCACATCCCAGGTTTGCAGGTCAGCAGTCACACTCCCAGTCCCAGCCTCCTGGTTAACAAAGAAGATGTGCATACCTGTAACACACTCAAACTATGCACCAGCAAGCAGGACTCAGTGCACCACTGCTCATCTCCAACAGAGGCATTTTCCACCTTCCTGTCACCTAGTTCAGTCTCACAACCTGAAGCCAGTTTTCAGGTCTCCAATAATGTCCACACTGCTCCTTTTGATTATTTTTCTAGGCCTAGTTCTCAGAGGGAATCAAGGAGACATGTTTCTAGTCTACCATCTTGGCCCTATCTCTTAAGTTTTGTTTTTAATTAAAACAGTAAAAAAATAAAGTTAAAATCAGAAACCTAAATATCAGCAGTATAAACAGTAAATGAACTAGTTTGAAGATGGAAGCAAATATCAACGAAGTAAAGAATAGACGGGAAGAAAATTTAGGGTACTGCTTATCAAATAAGGGTCTGAGGTCTGGCATATATAGAAAATTCCCACAACTTAACAAGAAACACACACACACAAACATGATAAACAAATGACCTGTGTAGCATCTGTATCAAATAAGATACATGAATGGCCAATAAGCACATAAAAAGATGTTCAATATTATTAGCTGCTGTTGTTTCCATGTGTGCCATCCAGTACTTTCTGACTCATAGTGACACTATAAGACTCAATAGGACAAATAACTACCATTGTAGGGTTTTCTAGGCTAAAAATCTCTACTGGAGAAAATTACTAGTTATTTTCTCCCATGGAGCAGCTAGGAGGTTAGGGGACTTTTCAGTTAGCACCCTAGAGTTAACCACTGAACAACCAAACCAAAATCAAAATCAAATCTTTGGATGTTGAGTCAATTCTGACTCATAGTGAATCTACAGGAAACAGCAGAACTGCCTCATAGGATTTCTAGGAGTAACTTTTGAATTCAAATTGCAGACCTTCTGGGGAGCAGCCAAGCTCTTAACCTTCTGGTTAGCAGTCAAGTTCTTAAGCATGCCAAGCCAAGCCAAGTGCCGGCATAGGTCTCCTTTATTAGATATTTTTATTGCTCTTATTAGCTACCATCTGGTCAATTCTGACTCACAGCAACCCTGTGTACAACAGAACAAAACACTACCCAGTTGCGCATCATCCTTTCAATTGTTGTTATACTTGAGCCCACCATTGCTGGCACTGTGTCAATTCATTCATCAAGGGTCTTCCTCTTTTTCACTGATCCTCTAGTTTATCAATCATGAAATCCTTTTCCAGGTACTGGCCCCTCCTGATAACATGTCCAAAAATACATAAGACTAAGTCTCACCATTCTTGCTTCTAAGGAGTATTCTGGCTGCACTTCTTCTAAGACAGATTTGTTCATTTTTCTGTCAGTTCATGGTATATTCAATATTCTTTGCTAACACTATAACCCCAAAACATCAATTCTTTAGTCTACCTTATTCATTGTACAGCTTCCCTGTACATATGAGGTGATTGGAAATATCACGGAGTGAGTCAGGTGCACCTTAGTCCATAACTAACGTCTTTGTTTTCTAATACTTTAAAGAGGCCTTTTGTAGAAGACCTGCTAATGTAATGCATTGTTCAACTTCTTAACTACTGCTTGGATGGGTATTCATTGTGGAACCGAGTAAAATGAAATTCTTGAGAACTTTAATCTTTGCTCTGTGTATCACAATGCTGCTTATTGGTTCAGCTGTGAGGATTTTTTTTTTTTATGTTAAGGGGCAATCCATACTGAAGGCTTTGGTCATTGATATTCATCAATTAAGTGCTTCAAGTCTTCTTCATTTTCAGGAAGCAGTGTTGTGTTATGTGCATAACACAGGTTGTTAATGAGTCTTTCTCAAATCCTGGTGCCCCATTCTTCATATATTCTAGTTTTTTGAGTTATTTGCTCAGCATACACAAGGTTCAACCATGAAGTTTGCAAACTTAATTGTTCTATGTGCTACATACCTCATTGCTGAAAATCACTATGGTCACCTTCAAAGTAATCCCCTGAGAAGCTATGCACCAATGTCAGTTCCGATTTCATCCTTCAAAGCAATTTTGTAACTCTTTCTAGAATGGCTGTTGTACACAGTGGCATGGTGGCAAGTTTGTGAACTTAATTGTATAGTTATCTGCGAGGGAGTTTTTAGCCAGTAAACAAACAACTACATTGGAACACTCTCTACTCATCTACTGTGGCCCCCAATGCCTATTTATTTTGCCCAAAGGCAAAGGAAATACTCAGAAAAAGACATTTTGATGGCATTCAGGACATCAAGGGTAATACAACAATAGCTCTGATGGCCATTCCAGAGAAAGAGTTCCAAAATCGCTTTGAAGGGTGGACTAGGTGCTGGCATTGTTGCATAGCTTCCCAAGAGGACTACTTCAAAGTGACTGTGTAATATTCAGAAATGAAGTATGTAGCACTTTTTCTAGGATGGGTTCTCGAACTTAATTGTCAGACCACATAGATTGAATAAGTATGGTGAAAGGATATAACACTGATGTACACTTTTTAAACTTTAAATCACATAGTATCTCTCTTGTTCTGTTCAAATGGCTGCTTCTTCGTCTATGTACACTTTCCTTATGAGCGTGAGTAAGTGTTCCCAGATTCCCAGTCCTCAAAATGTTATCCCTGATTTGTTATGACAAATTAAAAATTATGACATAATTTGTGAGCACATTTCAGTGGAGCTTACAGCATAAGACAGACTAGGAAGAAGGGCCTGTGAGTGTACTTCTAAAAAATTGGCCAGTGGAAACCTTATAAACAGCAACAGAATGTTATCTGAGGTAGTTCCAGAAGATGAGCCCCTCAGGTAGGAGGTGCCTTCTCAAATTACCATTGACCTTAGTGATGTGGGTGGAGTCAAGCTTTCTGGACCTTCTTTTGCTGATGTAGAGTAACTCAAAATGTCAAGAAGGAACTGCAAACACCCATTAATAGTTGGAATGTGGTGTGTACAAGGTATAAATCCAGGAAAATTAAAGTTGTCAAAAAATGAAATGGAACACATAAAGATTGATATCCTAGGCATTAGTAAACTGAAATGCACTGATATTGTTCATTTTGAGTTGTACAGTCATATAGTTTCCTTTTTGTTTTGGTTTTATGGTCCACTATGCTGAAAATAATAAACTGAAGAGGAATGGCATCACATTCATTGTTAAAAAGACAATTTCCAGATCTGTCAATGATAGCAATGCCTACAAGGATGACTAGTTAATATGACTCATTCAAATTTACATACTAATCACTAAGTCCAAAGATGAAGAAATGAAAAATTTTGTGAACTTCTGAAGTCAGAAATTGATAAAAACATGTAACCAAGATGCATTGACAATTACTGGTGATTGGGATGCAAAAGTTGAAAACAAAGGGAAAGGATCAATAGTCTGAAAATATGGTCTTGCTGTTACAAATGACACTGAGATTTCATGACAGAATTTTGTAAAACACCATTACCCATTAGGGAAATGCAAATCCCCACTAGGATGGCTTAGATTAAAAAAAAAGAAAAGAATAACTGTTAGAGGGAATATGGAGGAACTAGAACCCTTATCCACTACTGGTAGGAATACAAATGACACAGATACTGTGGGAAAGTTTGGCACTTTCTTGAAAAGTTAGTTATCATACTAAAAAAAAAAACAAACTCAGTGCCATTGAGTAGATTCTGACTCATAGATACTCTGTAGGAGAGAGTAGAAATACCTCATAGAGTTTCCCAGAAGTGCCTAGCCCTGGTGAATTTGAACTACAAACCTTTTGGTTGGCAGTCATAGCACTTAACCACTATGACACTAAGAATATGACCCAGCAATTCCACTCCTAGGTATAAAGCCAAGAGACTTGAAAGTAGAGACATAAATGGACACACATATACCAAAGCTCAATGCAAGACTCCTCACAATCTCCAAAAGGGATAAACAATATGCCTATTACTAGCAGAATGGATAAACAATGTGTGGGATAACACACAATGAAATAATATTACTCAGCCATAAAGAGAAATATGTCTTAATATTTGTCACAACATGGATGAACCTTAAAAATACTGTGCTGGGTGAAATAAATTACTCACAAAAGGATGAGTATTATATGATCTTACTAACATGAATTGCCTAGAATAGGTAAATGCATAGAGATAAGAGTTTGACAGTGGTTCCCAGGGAAAAGAAGAAAGAGGAGAAGAGTAACTGGTTAAGAAGCATTAAGTTTCTCATTGTGGTGACAGAAAATTTGGCAATGAATATTGAAGATGATTGTACAGCATGATTAATGTGATTAGTCTCAAATGAATTAGTTTCAAATGAATTACACATTTGAAAAATGTTGAATTGGTAAATATTGTATTATCTACATGTTTACAATAATAAAAAAATGAAAAGATGGCGAAGTAGTCAGAAACTTCCTGTGAGCACTCTTACAACAAAGACCTGAAAAAAAACAAGAGAATTAAGTATGACAATCTAGGAGCCTTAAACATCAAAGGCAAAGTTGAGAAATTGGACTGAGAGGCAGGAAAGGGAGAGACTATTCAGAAGCAGCAAGAAGTTGCAGACCTGACACAGCTGGGACCAGCACCCTGCAGGCCAGATCTGCTGACACAAGTGTGGTGAGGCAAACATTGGTGGTCAGGATACATTTTTCACATCTAGAGGAATCATACAAGAGACAGTCCCCTGACACCTCTGGAACCAGTGAAAAGCAATAAGCAATAGGCAAAAGGTAAGTATTTGCATCTAACCTACTGCCTGATAGATCCCCTTATATACCCTGAGCCATTCTCTCAGCCTTGGAAAGAGAATTAACAAATAGGAAGAAATAACCTGCCAGGTCCCCTAAGCCAGGAACACAGGGCAGAAACAGCTCCTTTGACCAGGCACAGGTGTAAGGAAACCACAGATTATGAATACCTTTCACTACTACATAGACCTTTGTGGACCCTTTACAACAGCATAGGCCCTCCTTAGCATGATACAACAGGATACATACCTGAAGTTTAACCTCAACTGTAATGGCTATGGTGGAGAAGTAGGTTCATGATATTTGACATTGTTCTTTCTAGAAAACAGAGTCCTCAACTTCCCATAGCAGGTTCCTGAGGACTGGTGGCTCCATCCATGCCACCTAGACATCTGCATCAGGGGAGATTGCTCTCATTACCTACTGACAACAGCACTAGGTGCCCATAGTCTGGCTGCAAAACCTATCCACCTATGTGCTCTAGGAAACAGGGAAAGCTTTCCTCACACTTAAAGGGTAGGTGTCAGCCTCCTTGTTCAACACTTGACTTCCTACCTCAGCCAGATACCTGTGCATGTACCAACCAACTCTGCCCATCTAGGACTGTAGGCAAGAGCCTAAAACACATGCTTAGTGACGAGCTACCTGGACACTTGAGCTGAATCCATACAAGAAAAGTCATCAGATTCCTGGGCTCAAATACCTAATAAGAGCTCTAACCACCTAGGACTAGTTGAAAGACAACAGATGGTCAAAGGCGCCGATAATCATATTAGCTCACACTAGCAGCTTATCTGGCCATATCAAAACAAGAAGCTAGGACATAGTAAACAACATAAATAAGTAAATAACTTGATGTCTTGAAAACAACAGTCAATAGCAAATCACTTAGAAAGGCAGATCATGATGGCTTAAACAAACTACCAAAACAAAGACTCAAGAAATCTCCTGGAGGAAGAAAATTTCTTAGAAATACTGGGGGTCGAACTAAAAAGATTAACATACAGACTTCTCTAAAAGATCCAGAAGGTAAAACATAGACCAAGTCAAGAAACACATACGTAAAGCAATAGAAGAACTTAAGAAGGTTATATAACAGCATAATGAAAAATTTAAGAAGTTATAAGAATCCATAGAGAGACAGCAAAGAGAAAACCAGAAGATCAACTACAAAATTTCAGAAGTAGGCAACTGAATAAGCAACATTAAGGCAACACAAGTCAGATTTAGTAAGATGAAGACAAAGCACTAAATATTTGAGGGAAAATTAGATAAAAGCATTTTTTTTTTTTAATGAAGAAACACTAAGAATTATGTGAGACTCTATCAGGAGGAATAATATATTAGAGATTGGAGTACCAGAACAGGGGGAGATAGCAGAAAATACAGAAGGAATTACTGAAGATTTGTTAGCAGAAAACTTCCCTGATACCTTGAAAGATGAGATGTCTATCCAAGATGCTCATTGAACTCCACACAAGGTAGATACCAAAAGAAAGTCACCAAGACATATTGCAATCAAACTTGCCGAAAACAAAGACAGAAAAAGAAGTAAAAAGTACCTGGGGATAAAGGAAACATCATCTACCAAGGAGAGTCAATAAGACTAATCTGTGACTACTCAGCAAAAACTGTGCAGGAAAGAAGGCAATGAGAAGACCTATATAAAGCCTTGTAGGGAAAAAAAAATTGACTGCCAAGAATTACATATCCAACAAATTGTCGATTATGATGGCAAAATTAGGACAATTCCAGACAAACAGAAGTTTAGAGAATTTGCAAGAAAAAAAATTACAGAATATAACAAAGGGAGTCCTCCCATTAGAAAAATCAGTATTATCAGATAGCAGTGCAAGAATAGAATACAGGACAGAGCAAACAGGAATCAATCCAGCTACAGAAATAAAATAAATAAATAAATAAATGAAACCTGAAAGACTCAAAATAAGGAAACAGAAATGTTGTTAACAAAAATGACAACATTAAAACATAAAAGAGGGACTGAAAAATACAGTCATATATCTCTTATATGGAAAAGACAAGGTGATACAAAGATAAGCTTGGTTTCAACTTAGAAAAACGGGTAAAGAGAAACACAAAGGAAATTAATGATATTGCACATCAAAGCAGAAACATAAGGATTCAGCAAATATAAAATTAGAAGTATTGAAAAAGTCAAAAAGACATCACATAAAGAAAAATAACTCAACAAAGAATGTTAAGTGAAAAAAAGAAATTGTCAACAACATACACACAAAAAGGCTTCAAAATGGCAGCACTCATACCTATTGATAATAATCTGGATATATCCATTTATATGAATATAAATGGATTAAATGCACCAATAAAGAGACAGAGAGGGGCAAAATGGATGAAAAAATATACTGCCTACAAGAGACACAATTTAGATTTAAAAACCAATAAACTAAAACTCAAATGGTGGTAATAAATATTTCAAGCAAAATACAATCAAAACAGAACAAGAGTGGCAATATTAATATCTGACAAAATAGAAGTAAATTAAAAGACCACCACAAAGGATAAGGAAAGACACTATATAATGAGTAGTCAATACACCAGGAGGACATGACCATAGTAGATATTTATACACCCACTGTCAGTGATCCAAAACACATAAAACAAACTCTAACAGCATCAAAAGGAAAGCTAGACAGCTCGACAATAATAGAAAAATTCAAAAAAACTACTTTTAGTGAAGACTCGAACATCCAGAAGGAAGTTCACTAAAGACATGGAAGATCTAAAATGCCAGACTTAACCATCTTGAATCTCATAGACAGAACACTCCACCCAAAACCAACCAAATATATTTTCTTTACCAACACACATGGAATATTCTCCAGGATAGGCCACACATGGGACATAAAACAAACCTTCACAGAATCAAAAGCATCAAAATGTTATAATGCATTTTTCTCACCATAAAATCATAAAAGTAGAAGTCAGTAACAGTGCAGTCATTGGTGGTAGCCAGGTACCATCTAGTTCTTCTGATCTCAGGCTGATATAGTGTCTGGCTTCAAGGGCCCTTTCTGTCTCAGGCTCATATTTTCCTTGAGCCTTTGGTATTCTTCATTCTCCTTTGCTCCAGGTGGGCTTGGACCAATCAATGCTTCTTAGATGGCCACGTTCTAGCTCTGAAGACCCCAGACACCACTCACCCTAGTGAGATGCAGAACATTTTCTTAATAAACTTTGTTATGCCAATTGATCTAGATGTCCCTTGAAACCAAGATCCCCAGGCCCCCACTCCTGCTACTCTGTTTCTTGAAGTATTTGGTTATATTTAAGAAACTTCTTAGCTTTTTGATAGTCCAGTCAAGCTGACTTTTCTATTGTGTGTTGTCCTTCTTTTCACCTAAAATAATTCTTGTCTGTTATCTAATTAGTGAATATCCCTCTCCCTCCCTTCCCACCCTTGTAACCATCAAAGAATTTTTTCTTCTGTAATTCAACCTTTTTTGGAGGCCTTGTATTAGTGTTCTTGTATGATATGCATCCTTTTATGACTAGTTTTACTCAAGAAAATATCTTCCAGATTCCTTCATGTTATGTTTCAGATTCATCACTGTTCTTAATCAGTGCATAATATCACATTGTGTGAATACATCATAATTTGTTTATCCATTCATCTGTTGACAGGTACCTAGGTTGAAATCCCCTTTTTGCTATTGTGAACAGTGCTGCAATGAACACTGGCATGAATGCATCTATTCAAGTACCAATTCTTATTTCTCGAGGCTATATCAAAGGAGTGGGACAGCTGGATTGTATAGTAATTCTATTTCTAGCTTTAAAAGGAAGCACCAGATCAATTCCCAAAGAGGTTGCACCATTTTAAGTTCCCACCAGCTGTGTAGAAGTGCTCCAGTCTCCCCACAGCCTCTCCAACATTTATTATTTTGCATTTTTGTGATTAATGCTAGCCTTATTGGAATGAGATGGTATGTCACTGTAGTTATCATTCACATGTCTCTGATGGCTAAGGATCGTGAACATTTCCTTATGTGTCTTTTAGCTATCTAAATGTCTTCTTAGGTGAAGTGTCTGTTCATATCCTTTACCCATTTTTAATTGTGTTATTTGTCTTTTCGTTGTTGAAGTTTTGCAGTATTTTGTAGATTTTAGAGAGTAGGCACTGATTGGATTTGTCATAACCAACTTTTTTTCCTAATCTGCAGGTTGTCTTTTTGGTCTTTTGGTGAAGTCTTTTGGATAAGAATTAAGTCTTTGATTTTTTAGGAGTTTCCAATTGTTTGTTTACTCCTCTGCTGTTTGTGCACTGTCAGTAATGATTTGTATGCTGTTTATGCCATGTAGTTGGGCTAAGAGCATTGACTCTGGTTTTCTTCCATTATTTTTATTATTTTAGCTTTTATATTTAGGTCTTTGGTCATTTTGAATTAGTTTTTGTGCATGGTATAAGAAATGGGTCTTGTTTCTTTTTTTTTTTCTTTTGCAGATAGATATCTAGTTATGCCAGCACTATTTGTTAAACAAACTGTCTGTTCTCCAACTGGGCGGACTTTAGGCCTTTATCAAATATCAGCTATTCATAACTAGATGATTTTATGTTTGGATTCTCAGTTCTGTTCCCTTGGTCTATACATCTGATGTTGTACCAGTAACAGGTTGTCTTGACTACCATGGAGGCATTAGAGATTTCAAGGTCCAGTAGTGTGAGATCTTTCATTTTAGACTTCTTCACTAATACTTTACTTATCCAGTGCATCTTCCTTTTCTATATGAAGCTGGTGATTTCTTTCTCTATCTCATTAAAAAGTGCCTTTGGAATTTGAATTGTGATTGCATTTTATCTTTAGATTGATTTGGGTAGAACGGACCTTTTTGTAATGTTGAGTCTTCCTATATATGAGTGAAATAGGTTTCTCCACGTATGTAGGTCTCTTTTGGTTTCTTGCTGTAGTGTCTTATAATTTTCTTTATATAGGGCTTTTATGGATCCGGTTAGATTTATTTCTTACTGTTTTTTGTTTTTTATCTTCTTGAGGGCTATTGTAAACGGTATTTATCTGGTGATTTCCTCTTTGATGTTATCATTGTTGATGTACAGGAATCCAGCTAATTATTGTATATTTATCTTGTATCCTGATACTTTGTTTAACTCATCTAATAGTTCCAGTAGGTTTTTGATTTTCTTTTTTTTGTGGGTTCTTTTGGATTGTCTGTGTATAAGATCTTATCATCTGCAAATAGAGATGTTTTTATTTCTTTATTACCAATTTTAAAACTCTTTATTTCTTTTTCTAGCTTATTCTTCTGGTTAAAACCTCCAGCACTACGTTGAATAGAAGTGATGACAAAGGGCATGCTTGTCTGAAATGATTTCAGACTCTATCCAATTGGGATAATGTTTATTGTCAGCTTTGTACAAATTCCCTATATATGTTGAGGAATTCCCCTTCTATTCCTATTTTGTGAGAGTTTTTAACATGAATGGGTATTGGACTTCACCAAGTGCCTTTTCTGCATTAATTGATAAAATCATGTGGTTCTTATCTTTTGTTTTATTTATGTGATAAAGTACAGAGATTGTTTTTCTAGTACTGAACTATTCTGGATAAGTGATATGAATCCCACTTGGTTATGGAGGCAGCTTTTGGAGGTCTTTCTGTGGCATTTTAAATCACCTGACATGGACAACTACTGATGAAAGGTCTCCTTTGGCCTCTGGCCTTTGAGAGTGAACATTCATGCCCTGACCAGCTGGATTTCCAGATCCTCATAAGTCAGTGCTTCACAGTGTCTGAGAGCATTCAGAAGAGACTCAGTTCTCCTGAATGACTAAATTTTGTGACATACAATTGCAGTTTTCCGTCAACAGATCTCTGACTTCCATTCTTTATTTGATCAGAATTCCTGCTGATCATTACCTTCTCCCTCCCTGGCCTACTAAATTCTGGTGTTGGACATTATACTTAGCTTACCTAGACAAACTACTGTCATGTTCCAACTCTGCCACTCTTTTCTATCCTGCAGTCTGGTCCATTCACAACCTACATCCAATGTTGTTTGATAAGTATTTGTTTAAAGATAGAAAGCATAGCTGGGCATCTCTTTGCATTTTGGTCTCCTAAAGCAATTGCTCTAGTTGGCAGTAATTGTTTTACTTTAAACTAAAGAGATTACATCGTATAATTGAGTTAAGTTCTGTTTGTTAAAACACAGTGATTCTGGAGCCATGAAGTCTAAACCATGAGTCTGGACTTATCAAGAATTTGTGATTACCCCATATTGGTGAGTGGTACCTGGTGTCTTAAAAGCCAGCAAGCTGCCATCTGAGGACCATCAGTTGAAGCCAGCACACCTGGAACAGATGACAACTGAGAATATCAAAGACACAAGGAAAAATGAGCCCAGAAGATAGAAAGATCCATCAGCAGAAAAAACCTGCAGGCAAGAAGGCAATGGGGTGACATATACAAAGTCTTGAAGGACAACTTCCAACTAAGAACTATATATCTTGCAAAATTGTCTTGCAAACATGATGGAGAAATTAGGACATTCCAGAGAAGCAAAAGTTTAGAGAATTTCTGAAAACCTACTGAATTACAAGAAATACTGAAGAAATTTCTTCAATTAGAAAATCAATAACATCAGATATATACTGAAGGACTCAGTGCAGGACAGAGCATCCAGATATCAATCCAGACATGGAAATCAAAATATGAATCAAAACTGAAACACCAAAAATAGGAAAACAGAGACGTCACTATGCAAAAGGTGATAACATTATATCAAAAAGAGGGGATAAATAATGTAGTCATAGATCATTCATATAAGAAGTCAAGGTGATACAAAGAAATTAAAGGCCAGTTTAAATTTAGAATAATAAGGTAACCACAAAGGAAATTAACACCTTACATATAAAAAAAGAAACAAAACCAAAAAGTTTCCATAAGTATAAACCACCAACAGTGAAAAAGGTGCGGGGGGGGGGGACATAAAGGGAAGTGATGCAGCACAAAAAGGTTAAGTGTCATAAAGAAATTGTCAGCAACACACAAAAGACACCAAAGTGATAGCACTAAATTCATGTCTATCAATAATTATGCTGAATGTAAATTAGTTAAATGCACCAATAAAGAGAAAAAAAGTACCAGAATGGATAAGTAAACACAGTCCCTTTATATGCTGCTTGTAAGAGAAACGTCTTAGACTTACAAATACAAACTGAAACTCAAAGGATGGAAAAAAACATACCAAGGAAACAACATTCAAAAAAGAGTAGCAGTGGCAATATTAAGTTCAGATAAAACAGACCATAAAGTAAAATCAATCACAGTGGACAAAGACACTATATATTTATTAAAGTGTCCGTACATCAGGCAGCCAAGCCAAGTGCCAAGTGCCATAGACATAACCATATTAAATATTTACACACCCAGAGATAGAGACTCTAAGTTCTTCAAATGACTTGCAACAGCACTGAAAAGTAGGATAGACATCTCCACAGTAATATTGGGAGACTTAAACTCATCGTTTTCAGTGAGGGACAGAGCATCCAGAAAGAAGATCAATAGGATGTGGAAGATCTAAATGCCACAATCAACCAACTTGACCCAGGGACATATTTAGAACATTCCACCCAACAACAGACAAGTATGCTTTCTTTTCCAATGCACATGAAACATTATTCAGAAGAGGACACATATTAAGTCATAAAGCAAGCCTTAACAAAATCCAAAGCATTAAATATTGCAAAGCATGTTTTCAGATCATAAAGCCATAAAAGTCAAAATGAATAGCAGAAAAGCAAGGAAAAAAATCAAACACATGGAAACTGAACAGCACCTTGTCCAAAAATGACTGAGTTGTAGAAGAAATCAAGTGAAGAATAAAGGTATTTAAAGAAACTAACGAGAATCAGAGCACATCCACTAGAACTTTTGGAACACAACAAAAGCCATGCTTAGAGCTCCATTTGTCTCAAAAAATGCACACATCCAAGAAGAAAAAAGGACCAAAATAAAAGCATTAACCTTTCAACTCAAACAAGTAGAAAAAGAGTGGCAAAAGAACAAACACCTTTGGCACTAAAGGAAAGCAAACAATAAAAATTACAACAAAACTAAATAAATTGGAGAATAGAAAAATGAATGAAAGAGTTAACAAGATCAAATTCTGGTTTTTTGCAAAGATCAATACAATCAGTACACCACTGGCCCAACTGACAAAAGAAAAACAAAAGAGGAAACGAATAACCAGAATAAGAAATGATGAGGGTGATATCAACAGACTCCATACAAATTTTCAAAAATCATAACAGAAAGCTACGAAAAATAGTACTCGAACAAATTTGAAAGCCTGGAGTAAAAGGACAAATTTTTAGAGCCATTGTATGTAAATCAACACAAACAGAAGTAGAACAAATAAATAAACCCATGAAAAAAGAAGAGACTTAAAAGGATCCCCAGACTCCAATGGCTTCACTGAGAATTCCACCAAATTTTAAGAGCTAACACCACTATTACCAAAAGTATTTCAGAACAAGAAAAGAAAGGAGTACTCCCAAATTCATTCTATGAAGCCAGCAAAACCCTGATACTGAAACTAGGTAAAAATGTCACCAAAAAGGAAAATTATGGGCCAATATTTCTGATAAGATTAGATGCAAAAAATTGTCAACAAAATTCTAGCCAATAGAATTCAACAGCATATCAAAGGAGTAATTCATCTTGACCAAGTGGAATTCATACCAGGGATGCAAGGATGGTTCAACACTAGAAAAACAATCAATGTAATCAAAGACATAAATAAAACAAAAGATAAGAACCAAGTGGTTCTTGATTTTATCAGTTGATGAAGGAAAGGTATTTAACAAAGTCCAACACTTATTCATGTTAACGTTCAGCAAAAACAGGAAGAGAAATTTCTCAACATAACAAAGGGCAGTTACACAAAGCCAACAGCCAACATCATCCTAAATTAAATGGAGAGCATCTGAAAGCACTCCCACTGAGAAAAGCAACCAGACAAGGATGACCTTTATTATCACTTTTATCCAACATTGGGCTGGAGGTTCTAGCCAGATCAATCCAGCAAGATAAAAAAAGAAAGGAGATCCAGATTAGTAAGGAAGAAGTCAAAGTATCTCTTGTGGATGATATGATCTTATACAAAGAAAACCCTAAAGAATATGCACACACACACACACACACACACGCACACACAATAAATAAATAGATTAGACAGACAGATAGATAATTGTTGAAACTAATAGAAAAATTCACTACATTAACAGGACACCAGATAAACATACAACAATCAGATGAATTCCTCTACACCAACAAAGAGAATGTCAAAGAGGAAATCTCTAAATCAATACCAGTTGCAATAGCCCCCAAGAAGATACAATATTTAGGAATAAATCTACTCAGATATGTAAAAGGCCTGTACAAAGAAAACTACAAGACATTACTGCAAGAAATGAAAAGAGACCCACATAAGTGGAGAAATCTTTCTTTTTCATGAATAGGGAGACTCCACATTGTGAAAATGTTTATTCTACCCAAAGGGTTCTACAGATATAACAGAATTCAAATCCAAATTCCAGTGGCATCTTTTTTACTGAGATGGAGAAACAAATCACCAGCTTCATGTGGAAAGGGAAGAAGCCCTAGATAAGTAAAACAATACTGAGGAACAACAACATGGGAGGACTTGTGCTACCCTACTACAGAATCTATTACACTGGTACAGTAGTCAAAAGAGCCTGGCACTGGTACAGCAGCAGACACACAGACCACTGGAAAAGAACTGAGAATCTGGACACAAAATCATCCACCTATACATAACTAATATTTGACTAAAGCCCAAGCCCCATAAAATGAGGGAAAGAGTCTCTTTAAGAAATGGTGTTGAAGAGGAGTCTCACTGGCAACACAATAAAAAGGGGTGCATCATGAGATCTCCACTAAAAGACCTCAATTGATGGTCCAGTGGTTTTGGGGTTCCTCTGAGAGCATGGCCCCCAGCCCTGATGCTGCCCTTACCCATAAATTATAACAAAGGTCCACTCTTTGGACAGGAATGGGTTGGACTTGGCAATGCGGAGTGACCATATATTGGAAGCACTTTATGGTTCTATACATCTATAGGATATCATCTTGCTGACCTCTGGCTGGAGGAAGGGAAGTGGACGGAAAGGAGGGGAAAGGAGGCTGTTGGGAGGATGAGACATGTATGGAGCAGAGAGGAATAGTGTGCAGTCACCGGACAGGGAGAGCAGTGGAAGCTGCATATAGGTGGGCATGTAAATTTATACGTGAATGTATATTTTCACTCAGTCATGTTAAATAAAAATTAAAAAAAAAAAGAAATGGTGTTGAGATAACTGGATATCTATCTGCAAAAATATCAGACCATATCAGTATTTCCCATGCACAAAAACTGATTCAATATGGATCAAAGAGCTAAATATCAAATCTAAAATTATAAAGATTATGGGGTTAAAAACAGGGACAATGCTAGGAGCCCTATTACAAGGTGTAAACAGATTACAAAATGCACAAACACCATGGAAGAGAAAAAAGTCAACTTGGAACTCCTAAAAATTGAACACTTATGCTCATCCAAAGACTCCACAGAAACCTTGGTGGCATAGCGGTTAAGTGTTACATCTGCTAACTACAAAGTTGGCAGTACAAATCCACCAGGTGTTCCTACAAAATAGAACTATGCAGCAGTTCTACTTTGTCCTAGAGGGTCGCTATGACTCAAAATGGACTCTATGGTAGTGGGTATATTGGTGAGTTTAAAGACTTCACAAAAAGAGCAAAAAGACAACGTACAGAACAGGAAAAATTTTTTTGGCTACCACGAATTCTATTAGAGTCTAATCTTCATAATCTACCAGATACTGCAAAACATCAACAACAAAAAGTCAAATTAAAAAATGGGCAAAGGATATGAACAGATACTTCATGTAAGAAGACATTCAGGTGGCTAACAAATACACCAGAAAATGCTCTCAGTCATTAGCCATCAGAGAAATACAAATTAAAATTACAACGAGATAACACTTCACCTCAACAAAGCTGGTATTAATCCAAATGATAACAATAATTAATGTTGGAGAGGTTGTGGAGAGACTGGAACACTTCTATACTGCTGGTGGGAAAGTAAAGTGGTACAACCACTTTGGAAATCAACCTTGCATTTCCTTAAAAAGTAGAAAAAGAAATACCATGAAATGCAGCAATCCCAGTTTCTGGAATATACCCTAAAGAAATAAGACCCACGACACAAATAGATATATCCACACTAGTGTTTATCACAGCACTGTTCACAATAGGAAAAAGATGGAATCGACCTAGGTGACTTTCCATGGAAAAATGAATAAACTACGGTATATTCACACAATGGAATACCGTGCAATAATAAAGAACAATGATGAGTCTGGGAAACATAACATGAAAGAATCTGCAAGACATTATGCTGAGTGAAATTAGTCAGTTGCAAAAGGACAAATACTGTATGAGATCAATGATAAGGACTCAAGT
Source organism: Heterohyrax brucei (assembly GCA_028571685.1). NCBI lineage: Eukaryota > Metazoa > Chordata > Mammalia > Hyracoidea > Procaviidae > Heterohyrax > Heterohyrax brucei. The sequence goes on from CM053156.1 coordinate 26,123,953, forward strand.
ATTGGTTTAAATGCAGAGAACATTCTTTGATGGTTACAATGCAGGGAGGGAGGGAGAGGGCTATTCACTAATTAGATAATGGGCAAGAACTGTTTTAGGTGAAGGGATAGACAACAGACAGCAGATGAGAAGTGAATACAAATGGACTAAACCCAAATCTTAGAAATATTGTAAATAAAATCAAACATTTCCAGGGTCAGGGGTCTTGGGACCACGGCTCCAGGGGACAACAAGGTCAATTGGCATAACAAAGTTTTTAAGCAAATGTTCTGCATCCGCTTTGGTGAAAGTTGTCTGGGGTCTTAAACGCTAGCAAGTGGTCACCTAAAAGCACCAGTTGGTCTCAATCCACATGGAGCAAAGGAGAAAGAAGAACATCAATGGCAAGGGAAAAGTGTGAGCTCAAAAGACAGAAAGGGCAACAAATAACAGAGGCAACAACAACACGAGAGCAGAAGAACTAGATGTTGCCCAAAGACTGAACTGAACATTAGACACTGCTGAAGACTCTGCTTCTTGGCTTGGGCACACACAGGAGACTTAAGTAGACTGCTCCTGCTTGGGGGCAAGAGGGAATATCAAAGGGGTATAGGAGCTGGTCAAATGGGTATGATCAATATGGGTTGGAGGGGAGGAGTGTGCTATCACAGTATCAGGAGAATAGCTAGGGTTACATGGTCTCCCTAACATCACATACAACTTAAAAGAATATCACACAACGCCAAGAATCAAGGCCCAGCCAAACTAGTGCACACGTTTTTGGTGGAACACAATTCAATAGATACCTAATAAGTCAACCCCTAGGAATACAGTGAGAAACTCTCATATATGTGCACCTGTAGAAAGGTCTCATATGTACCGCAAACTGGAACAGCCCAATTGCCCACCAGACATGGAAGAGGCCGTAGAATCATGGTGTGTTTCCACAATAGAATACACCAGTGGAAGTGACTTACAGCTTCACAGAACACAGTGAAAAATTAGGAGTCTCAGACTAAGGGGAAAAAATTGCAGAAAAATACAGACAAGATTACTCCTATTAAATCATGTTAGAATAGCTACAAAACTAAACAACATAATACATAAAGAGCTGTAGAAATGAGCGTTCGTGGTTCAGGATCTGTTTCCTCACAGGGTGCAGATGGTTTCTGTGTTGAATACAGGGGTGGCCTAGGTATGAGTGGTGTCTCCTTTTTCTTAAACATTTAGTGAATATGAGGTGTCCTTTGTAACACTATCCTTGACATCTTTCACATTTTCTATACTAATTCTTCTGTATATGTTTAGTAACTAATAACAAATTATATAAATGTAAGTAAAAAATACAACAATAAAATTAAAAGACAAATTAGAAAATAGTCTGCCTAATGATAAATACCACAAAGATCAAAGATTTGTCCCCACTTGACCTATGTACTTACAATCAAAACTTACAAGAACGAGTGATTATTTGTCATCAATTACCTTCCTAACTTCATGATGAAGATGTAATTTTTGTATATATTTCTAGTATTTAACATCATCTTAAATATTTATAGCTAAAATAAAATCAACCAGCTAATGTTGACTGGCTAGCTTTTAATCAAATCAGACATATTGTCACGGGTATAACAGAATGTAAAATTGAGTTTCTCAACCCCACTCTGAAAAAATAAGAAGATTTCAGGCTGCTTAGCAGACATTCTCTGATAGTTTTACGATTCCTTACATAAGAATATTCACAGTTCTCAAACTGCATTTGCCGAAAGATACTGGATCAGTGGTGGTGGTGGTGTGCTATTACAAGATAAAATGTTACCCAAACACACTCCTACTTTGAATAATCTACCACTGCTTGAGGTTGCCTGCAACTGCCTAACTAAGACACGTAAACAGCACCTTGGAAATGGTTTTTCTGAGATTACAAGCTGTTGATGCTAAAGCCTTCTGGAGATGTCACTTTCCTAAGCGCCAGACAGGAGAGACAGACCATCTTCCTTGCCAGAAAAAGAGAACTTGTTTGTAAGAAGCCATTTACTGCGAGACTTGACACGTAAGCAATCCTTTCCAGCTTCCGAGTTGGAGAGTTTACTGAGAACATTGTGTAAAGACAGTCAGCATCTTCAGTTCCCAACCCTGAAGCCTCAGAGTAAAGAAGCATCCACCTGGGAAAGCAAATAAAGCTAGGGAAAAGTAACCTTGTTAGCAACTGTGTGCTTTAATTATAAAATGCATTGTTAGCTGCCACTGAGTTGGTCTTTAACTCAAAGTGACTCCATGCAAAAAGGAAGAAAACACTGCCCTGTCTGCACCATGCTTCCTGATAAAGTGCAGACTGAACAGCTGTGGTCTGTAGGGTTTTCACTGGCTGATTTTTGGAAGTAGATCACCAGGCCTTTATTGCTAGTCGATCTTAGTCTGGAAGCTCTCCTGAAACCTATTTAGCATCATTGCAAACCCTAAGCCTCCACTGACAGATGGATGGTATCTGCACTTGAGATACATTGAGCTGGAATGGAACCTGGATATCCTGCACAGAAAGTGAGAATTCTACCACTAAACCACCACTGTCTTCCAAGTTCAAAATAGAGAGATTTACTACTGAAGTGACCAGGATAGCGGGGAGGGTCTCCTCTGCCTACTGCAAAGTCCTCACCAAAGCTGTGCCTGCCCTGTCAATATCTATGACTGTCCAAAAGATGGATGGAGGCACCTGGACTGGCACTTATTCCTAGCACCCCTGTAGTTGACTTTTTCCACTGGCAACATGTTAGGGCTCCCTGAGGAAGAGTCACTTCCTGATCCAGGTGAATTTGAACTCAAGCAGTGTGGCTTCTGAGATAAGCAGCTGACCCATTCTACACATTTATGAGATGCTCTTCAGATTTGCCTCAGAAGTACCGCAATTGTAATTCCACCACCCCTCTATTGGTTTAGGGTACTGTGGTTAGCTTGTGTGTGGCTGTGATGCTAAAAGCTATCTCATCAGTATTTCAAATACCAGCAGGGTCACCCATTATTAACAGGTTTCAGCTGAGCTTCTAAGACAGTCTAAGAAGAAAGGCCTGGAGATCTAATTACAAAATTGGTTAATAAAAGCCTTATGAATCACAGAATACTGTCCAATATAGTGCTGGAAGATGAACCCCCTATGTTGGAAGGCAACAATGGACTCAAGCATATTGGTGATCATGGGATGGCCAAAGGCTCACAATGGGCCCTCAGTCATTCATTTGCTGCAAGCCGTTCATGTGGATGTACTCATATCCAGCTCAGTTACTCTCTCTGTCCAGACCAGACTTGATGATCCAACAATATCGAGGGTTCCCTGAGACTTGCTGGTAGCTTAGAGCTGAAACCAGTACTGAAACCAACACTTGAAACAAAGGATGGACTGGACTTGGGGTCGCAGAGTGATGCAGGTGTTGTGTGTACTTTGTCATTTGATATATACATGAAGCTGTCCTACTGGTTTCTTCTTAGAAGAGGAAAGTGTAGAGAGCAGGGGAAAGTATTGGTTAAGTGGATACTGGAAGGAAAGAGTAGAAAAGAAGAATGTGCTGTCACGGGGTGAGGAGAGCAGACAGAACTGTAGAGAGGCAAGTGCTTGGGCTTTTACATGGAAAATTAACCTGGATTGTAAACTTTCACTTAATCACAGTGAAAAAAAAAGAGCTGAAAGGTGTGATTACAGTCAGGTGATAGGTCTTATAGTTCCACCCTCATCACATCTGTCAGGCTATGATCAAAAGCCCTAGAAGTAACTACTTAAATAACTATTGTTGAAGTATTGCTATACTTTAAGGAAATTTCTAAATAAAAAAACTACATTTGGGGTTAATAGACTATCAAGAATAGGGACAAGATATACCAGCGCCCTCGGGGAGTGGTAGACAGACTATCATTCAGGGTCTGACAACAAAAGACATCCCCAGGCCTCTTGTTGCTTGGGGACATACGAAGAGTAGCACCAATGTGGACAGAATGACCTCTGACAGGGACCACATTGCTATGGGTCCCAGGAAGACCTCAGTTCTTGCAAAACTCCCCCTTTGGCAGAGAACTGATGATAAAAATCCAAGTTATTTAAGCATCTTATAGCCTATTGAGCTAAAAATGACTGGGAACTAGTAATAAAATTGGAGTAGGAGTCTTACATAGTATGAAGGAAAGGGCATGTCCTCTCTCTCCTTCCTTCCTACAGTGCTTTCCACAGGGTGTATGATACCACTTAGCCATTAAGCTTCACCCAGGTCTGGCTTCACTCAGAAAGTCCCCAGAAGAGATCAAGATGACAGTGGTGGTGGTAATGGTAGTAGTAATGTTAATTCACAGAAGATGAAGTAGTGGGAGAGAAATTAAAGTGAATTCTTCTGCTTGGACGTTAAAGGATTAATCATATTTTCAGCAGATGAACATATTTCTTTTGAAAGACTATACATTAAACACACATACATAAAGGTGGCAGCATGGTCTTTCCTGGCATGGCCTCACCAACACTCTGAATATGAGGAAAGAACATTCACCCACAGGATCTACTGTGCCTTCAATCTCACAATCCAGTGGAAGGAAAAATAGCCTCACCATTGTTCAGTGTGTTTGTGCCACTTGAGTTAAGCCGCTCCACCTCATTCTTCATGTGTTAGGGGATATTGCCTCCTTCTGAAAACATACTCTGATACTCCAAAGTTTGGTCGAGTGGTCCTCCCATATGCTCCATTAGCACTCTCAACTCGTTTCTGAGCTCCAGTTTTTCATAACATACAGTAACTGCCCATTTATGCACCTTTCTCTCTCTCTAAACTATAAGATTATTTTACCCTAGAGGCTGTGATTCATTCTTCATTGAACCTCTGTTATGGCCCAGCATTTGGCACACAGCAGGAATTCTATAAATATAAGTTCAATGTGTAGTAACAGCAAATGCTTAGTAACTGAAAGCTACCATGGATCAGACACAACGTTGAGGGCTTTCACATGTATTATCTTATTTATCCTCACAAGACCCTATAAGATAGGACAGTCTTAAACAGATCGTTCAGAACAGTTGCCAGTATCACACAGCTAGTAGTAAATGGCTACAGGGTTCAAACCCAGGTCCACTGACTGTAAGACCCTGATCACCACTTAGAATACTCTGAAAGAACTCAACAGCCTACACCAATGGAAGCACATTTCTTTTGAAAGTAACTTCCAGAATCCTGCAACCTTCAGAAAGCTGAATATGAAACAAAGCAAAGACATTACTGTGAAACTGACTCACTTTCACTTTTTGATGCACAGCAGTCTACATCAAGTTCTAGGACTGCAGTGAAAGATTTCCTCATAGGAAAGAAATTTCAGATTCTGCAAATAGGGAAATAGCTCTGAATATTTCTAGGAGTTACAACTCAAGGCCACATTGTGACACATCTAGAACTAGAAATTCAAATCTTCAAAATCCAAAGGCAGAACACTTTTACTCTACTGCCCTGGGCCTTAAGTAGTAATAGTTATGTGCTCAGCTGCTAAACCAAGTATCAGCTGTGCTAACCCATCAACATCTCCTTAAGAGAAAAGATCTAGCAGTCAGTTCCTGTAAAGATTACGGCCTAGGACACTCTGTGTGTCAATTCTTACATGTGGTCACTATGAGTTAGAATCAACTCTGTGGCACACACCAGCCAACCAACCGGCCAACCCTGGACCTTGCAATGTCTACCTCCACCAGTCACCAGATTGGGGAACAAGCTTCAGGCAGTGTTCTATCAGGCATCTTCCTTCTCTATGCCAATTCTGAAAAGAGGACAAACTCTTTAATGGTGTTTTAACATTCTTCTGAGTATCCTGAGGCAAACTTCTTTAACAGCGTAGATGATACATTGCTTTCAAATAAAGTGAAATAACTAGTAAAATGTTTTTTTGTCTTTTTTTTTTTATTTCTTTAATATAACTGAGTGAAAATGTATATTCCCGCACAAATCTACATACCCATCTATATGCAGCTTCCACTGCTCTCCCTACCCGGGGAAACAGGGTTTATAATGCAGCAGGATTTTTTTTTTCTTTTTTCTTTAACATGACTGAGTGAAAATGTACATTCACGTATAAATTTACATGCCCACCTATATGCAGCTTCCACTGCTCTCCCTGTCTGGTGACAGCACAATATTCCTCTCTGCTCCATACATGTCTCATCGTCCTAACAGCTCCTTTCCCCTCCTCTCCACCCATCTCCTTCCTCCAGCCAGAGGTCAGCAGGATGATATCCTATAGATGCATAGAACCATAAAGTGCAACCAATATATGGTCACTCTGCATTGCCAAGTCCAATCCATTCCTGTCCAAACAGTGGACCTTTGTTATAATTTATGGGTAAGGGCAGCATCAGGGCTGGGGGCCGTGCTCTCAGGGGAACCTCGAAACCATTGGACCATCAATTGAGATCTTTTAGCGCAGATCTCAGGATGCACCCTTTTTTATTCTTGTGTTGCCAGTGAGACTCAACCTAGTGATCTCCATCGTGGCTATCACTGGTGGTGGCCGGGCACCATCCAGTTCTTCCGGTCCCAAGTTGATGTAGGCACCCACTCTTGTGGATCTCTCTGTCTTCTCAGTTGTCTTTACTGCATGTCATTTTGGTCCTTGGTGAGCATCCGTCCCTGCTGAGTTGGAACCATTTGCTGTGTCCTCGGATGGCAGCTTGGCAGCTTTTAAGACCCCAGACGCCATTCACCAATGTGGGGTGCAGAAAGCTCTCTTAGCAAAATGCTAGTTGTGCCAATTGGCCTGGAATTCGCCTAACAGCATGGTCTCCCGCCCCCCACCCCAGCTACTCTATCCTTGCAGTATTGAGTTAAGATGGAAGGAGTACTCAAGTTATGCTGAAGTCCACTTAATGTTGTTCTTGTTTCTAATGTGTGCTATCACCACTTTCTCCCAACTAGATTTATAGTAACTATCTAAACTAAACCCTCTCCCGCTTACACTCCCTCCCTCCCCTCCCTTGCAGCTGTCAAAGAGTCTTTTCTTCTATATACAAGTTTGTTTTTGAGATCTTATTGCAGAGGTCTCATACAGTATTTGTCCCTTTGTCGCTGACTACTTTCACTCAACATAATGTCTTCCAGTTGAAACCAGGTTAGGAGATGTTTCCTGGAATCATCATTATTCTTTATCATTGCGTAGTGCTCCATTGAGTATATATACCATAGTTTACCTATCCATTCTTCTATTGTTGGGCATCTGGGTTGATTCCATCTTTTTGCTGTTGTGGACAGTGCTGCGGTAAACATTCTGGTGCATGTGTCCGTTGGTGTGAAAGGCTTGATTCTGCAGGATGTATTCCAAGTAGTAGAATTACGGGTTCAAATGGTATATTGATATCCATTTTTTTAAAGAAGCACCAGATTGCCTTCCAAAGAGGCTGGACCATTTTGCAACCCCACCAACAACAGTGTAGGAGGGTTCCACTTTCTCCACAGCCTCTCCAGCATTTGTTGTTTTGTGTTTTCTGGATCATGGCCAATCTTGTTGAGGTGAGATGGTATCTCATTGTTGTCTTGATCTGAATTTCTTTAATAACTAAAGATCGTGAACATGTCCGCATGTGTTTGTTGGCTGCCTGGATCTCCTCTTCAGTGAAGTGTCTGTCGATTTCCTTTGCCCATCGCTTAATTGGATGGTTTATCTTCTTCTTATTGATATTTTGTAGTATCTTATAGATTATGGAGATCAGGTGTCGATCTGACATAGAGTTGCCAAATATTTTTTCCCATTCTGTGGGTGTTCTTTTAATTCTATTAATAAAGTCTTTGGAAGAGCAAAAGTGTTTGATTCTTAATAGTTCCCATTTATCTATTTTCTCTTCTGTTGATTGAGGCTTCTTTGACAGATTTTGGAGTCTGTCCTCACGGTGTATTAAAACTTCCATTGTTGTTCCTACCTTTTCGTGGATGAGCTTTATCGTTTTAGGTTTGATATTTAGGTCTTTTATCCAGTTGCAGTTGGTTTTTGTATAAGGTGTAAGATATGGATCTTGATTCAGTTTATTGCAGATGGATAACCAATTTTGCCAGCACCATTTGTTGAAGATACTGTTTTTACCCCAGTTTAATGTCTTAGGGCCTTTGTCAAATATCAACTGTTCATAGGCAGATGGTGTTATCTCTGGGGTCTCAATTCTGTTCCATTGATCCATCTGTCTGTTCTTGTACCAGTATCAGGCTGTTTTGACCACTGTGGCAGTGTAGTATGTTCTAAGGTTGGGTAATGAGAGGCCTCCCAGTGTGTTCTTCTTCTTTAGTAGTACTTTACTTATCAGGGGTTTCTTTCCTTTCCAAACAAAATTAGTGATTGGTTTCTCCAACTCATTAAAAAATGACACTGGAGCTTGTATTGGGATTGCATTATATAAATAAATTGCTTTGGGTAAAATAGACATTTTCACAATGTAAAGTCTTCCTATCCATGAGCAGGGTAGGTTTTTCCATTTATCTAAGTCTCTCTTAGTTTCTTGTAGTAAGGGCTTGTAGTTCTCTTTGTAAAGGTCTGTTGTTTCTCTGGTTAGATTAATTTCTAGGTACTTTATCTTCTTAGGGGCTATGGTAAATGGTATTGATTTGATAATTTCCTCCTTAACAGTCTGGTTGTTGGTAGAAAGGAATCCTACTGATTTACTTCTGTTTATCTTGTATCCTGAGACTTTGCTGAACTCTTCTATCAGTTTGAGTAGCTTACTTATAGATTCCTTGGAGTTCTCTGCATATACAATCATATCATCTGCGAACAGGGAGATTTTAACTTCCTCTTTGCTGATGCAGATGCCCTTTATTTCTTAGTCTTGTCTAATTGCTCTGGCTATAACTTCCAGCACAATGTTGAATAGAAGAGGTGAGAGTGGGCATCCTTGTCCAGTTCCTGATCTCAAGGGAAAGTCTTTCAGTTTCTCTCCATTCAGGATGACGTGGGCAATTGGCTTTGTATAAATGGCCCTTATTGTGTTGAGGAATTTGCCATCTATGCCCATTTTGCTAAGAGTTTTTAGCATGAACAGGTGTTGGACTTTATCAAATGCCTTTTCGGCATCAGTGGACAAAATCAGGTGATCCTTGTCTTTTGTGTTATGTGATTAATCACATTAATTGTTTTCCTGATGTTGAACCAGTCTTGCATCCCTGGTATGAATCCCACTTGGTCATGATGGATTATTTTCTTGATATGTTGTTGTATTCCATTGGCAAGAATTTTGTTGCAGGTTTTTGCATCTAGGTTCATGAGTGATATTGGTCTGTATTTCTCTGTCTTTGTTGGGTCTTTCCCTGGCTTAGGTATCAGGGTTATGCTGGCTTCATAGCAGGAGTTTGGGAGTACTCCATCCCTTTCTATACTGTGAAATAGTCTCAGTAGTATTGGGGATAACTCTTCTCTAAATGCTTGGTAGAATTCTGCTGTGAAGGCATCTGGGCCCGGGAGTTTTTTGGTTGGCAGTGTTTTGATGACCTTTTCAAACTCTTCCTTTGGGATGGGTTTATTAAGTTGTTCTGGTTCACATTGTGATAATTTGGGTAGGTGGTATGAGTCAAGGAATTGGTCCATTTCCCCTAGGTTTTCCAATTTGTTAGAGTACACTCTTTCATAGTATTCTGTTATGACATTTTTTATTTCTGTTGCATCTGTGGTGACAAATCCCCTCTCATTTCTAATTTGGGTTATTTGTTTCCTTTCCTGCTTTTCTTTAGTAAGTTTAGCCAGTGGTTTATCAATTTTGTTGATCTTTTCAAAAAACCAGCTTTTGGTCTTTTCAATTTTTTCAATTGTTTTTCTATTCTCTAATTCACTTAGCTCTTCTCTAATCTTTATGATCTCATTTCTTCTGGTGCCCGAGGGGTTCCTCTGTTGTTCTCTTTCTACTTGTTCAAGCTGTAGAGTTAGTTCCTTGATTTGGTTTCTTTCTTCCTTCCAGATGTGTGCATTTATGGAGATAGACAGACCTCTGAGCACTGCTGTGGCTGTATCCCATAGGTTCTGGTAGGAAGTGTTTTTGTTCTCATTGGAATCCATGAATTTCTTTAATTCATCTTGATTTCCTCTATAACACATGTTTTTTTGAGCAAGATGTTGTTCAGTTTCCAAGAGTTCCACTTTCTATCTATGTTTTTCTGCTATTGATTTCAACTTTGATGGCTTTATGATCTGAGAAGATGCTTTGCAGTAATTCAATGGTATGGATTTTGTTGAGCATTGCATTATGGCCTATCACGTGGTCAATTCTGGAGAATGTTCCATGTGCACTGGAGAAGAAGGTGTAGTTGTCTGCTGATGGGTGGAAAGTTCTGTATATATCAATGAAGTTTAACTGGTTAATTGTGTCAATGAGGTCTTCTGTATCTTTACTGAGCTTTTTTCTAGATGATCTGTCTAGTAATGAGAGTGGAGTGTTAAAGTCTCCCACTATTATTGTGGAGTCATCTAACTCTCTTTTGAGCATAGTGAGTGTTTCTTTGACATATTTAGGTGCTCTGACATTAGGTGCATAAATATTTAATATAGTTAAGTCTTGCTTGTGTACTAAACCTTTCAGCTATAAATAGTTTCCATCTTTGTCCACGATGGTGGATTTGACATTAAAATTGATTTTGTCTGAGATTAGAATTACCACCCCCTGCTCTTCTTTGCTCATTGTTAGCTTGATATATATTCTTTCATCCTTTAATTTTCAGTTTGTTCCTGTCTTTAGGTCTCAAGTGAGTTTCTTGTAGACAACATATGGATGGGTCGTGTCTTTTGATCCAAGATGACACTCGGTGTCTCTTTACTGGAGCATTCAGTCCATTCACATTCAATGTAATTATTGATAAGTATGTGTTCACTGCTGCCATTGTGATATGTTTATTTTTATGTTGATGGTTTCTCTGTTGTTCCTATTAGTCTTTTCTGGGACACTCTTGTTCGTGAGTTGATTTTTTACCTTTTTCAGAGCTGGTTTGATAGTTGTTGAGACTCGTGTGTTAGATTTTTTGAAATGGTATGATACATCTTTGTTGTGCTTTACAGCTACCCCTATGAACCCCCTTAATAAGCTATTTATAAACCCAATTTTAATTACTACCAGTCTTGTCAGCTTCCTCTCCATCTGGAAGGACTATAACGACTGTAGTACATCCCTCTTTTTATTATGATGACACCATAATTTTCATGATGATCACTGGATTGCTTCTTTCCATATCAAAGCTGTGATTTACTTTGAAGCCTTCCCTAAATGAGTAGAGTATTGAGTAGTGTGTTGTTCTAAAATATAAAGTTAGTGGTTTCGTTCTTCTAAGCCAAAGCCAAGAACTTCTTTCAGTATTTCTTGTAGTTTGGGTTTGGTTTTTACAAAGTCTCTGAGTTTCTGTTTATCTGGGAATGTCTTAATTTCATTTTCGTATTTGAGAGATAGTTTTTCAGGATATGTAATTCTTGGTTGGAAGTTCTTCTCCTTCAAGGCTTTGAATGTGTCGTCCCACTGTCTCCGTGCCAGCATAGTTTCTGCTGAGAAATCTGACGAGAGCCTACAGGGTTTCCCTCTGAAAGTTAGTTTTGCATTGAGTCTTGCTGCCTTTAAGAGTTGCTGCTTATGTTTCATTTTGTTAAGCTTGATTATAATATGTCTTGGAGTCTTTCTTTTGAGATCTATATTGGGTGGCGTACGATATGCATCTGAGATGTCTATATTCTTCCTTCATGATTTCTGGGAAGTTTTCTTTCAGCAGCTCAGCAACAATACTCTCTGTGTTCTCAGATGTCTCACTCTGTTCAGGGACTCCAATTAATCAAAGGTTATTCCTCTTAATAGAGTATCACATGCTTCTTAATGTTTCTTCATTTTTCTTGTTTCTTTTTTCTGATTTCTGCTCATAGACGCTGGCCTCAGTAGCTCTGTCTTCCAAGTCAGAAATTTTTTTTTCCATTTGTTCCATTCTGTTTTCTTGGCTTTGCATGGAAGTTTCTACGTCTTTGATTTTCTTCTTGATCTGTTGGATTTCAGAGTACTGATGTTCCATCAGATTGAACAACTTGCTTAGTTTCTCATTTTGTTCTGCTGCATTTTGTATAAGGTCTAGAAGTGCTCTGTAAATAATCAATTTGTATTCACTTCCTGATGCTTTCATAAAAGTTTCTTCATCTGGAAAACTCCTTGGTTGCTCTGTTTTTGAGCCTTCTGAAGCCATGAGTGATTGCTTGTATGCCACAATTGTCTGTTGCTTTTTGGGTCCCATGTGAGTATACAGAGGCTGGAAGAGGTACTGTGAGGATGGATTGCAAATGTTTCTCTAGGCTGTCTTCAAATGTAAAGCAAAAGGTATTTGACCAGTTCACAAGTCAGTTAGGTTTTCAGGTGTAGAGGTCCCTCTTCTCGTCTGACAAAGTAAGTGCCACTATATCCAACCCCAGATGATAACAAACTAGTTCACAATACAGCAATGCTAGTGCCCTGGTGGCCTCTGCTGACAGGGCCTAGCCTTAGCCAACACTGCATTGAGTACTGGTTTTGTGATAGAAAAGCGCTCTCCTGTGAGCAAGCTCTGGCTCCCAAGCTAAGAATTAGGACCAGCTGCGGCCACTGTATCCAAGATGGCGTCCTCCACACAGGCAGCAAACAGGGGGGCTAAAGGTGCCCAGAGGCAGCAATTCCTCTGCTTCTGTTGCAGGTCCCCCAATGTAGGCAGCACTATGCAAAATCACTACCTTTCTGTTGGAGAAGTGCTGTCCCGTTTGCAGGCGCTGGCTCCCAAGCTAAGAACGAGGTCCTGCTTAAATCTTGTTACCAACATGGCATCCCACACCCTGACCACGGAGCTCCACACAAACCCCGCTGAGGCAGCTACAAAACGAAAGGCTCAAAGTGGCTAGATTAACAGAGTCCCGAGCCTGGCTCTCAGAATATGGGAATTTTGCCTGCCTATCCCCCCAGCAGCGTGTCTGAGTCCAGCCGCCAGGCAAGACCCAGCTCCGCCCGCCAGCCGAGACAGAGGAAAAAAAAGTCAAAATCATGCATTTACCTTCCGTCCGTGAGAGCCGGGGCTAGCCAGGAGCGGGAGTCAGCAAAAGAGAGGTTTTTTTGCTGAGTGGTCTGAAGTCCCCATTAACAGCTCTGTGCCGTGTCCTGAGGCTGATTAGGTGATCAGAAGGCTCTGTTTGATTGTCAATTCAGGTCTTGGTTTCCAGAGGGATAGAAGGAGATGTGTGCTTAGTCCGCCATCTTGACTCCACTCCCCTCTTTTGTCTTTTAAGAACAAATCAATCAGACTCTAGTAAGCACCATCACCATCCTCCTCCACAATATGGATTAGTTTAGGTTATTATTTAGATGTTTCTCACAAATGATATTAGTATTATTCATATTTACCAATGTGTGGATGACTAATCCTAACTTCCTCTGTATCTACAGATAGTGGAGAACAGAAAAAAAATCACTTTAGGGTCCCACTGGTGTGTAGGTGGTAGATAATAGTTTGTACTAGGTAATGGCATTTTTGTTCACTTACACCCCTAAACTTTTTTGAAGCCTGTATAAGTTAGACTTGTGGGGCTGATGTTATTCCCTCTGTCACTGAATCTGAACCCAGTAGAATGTCAGATGTTACTCCCTCTATCACTGGATCTGAACCCAGTAGAACATTCTGTAAAATCACTCCCTGAGAGAATCCTTGGCTTTAGGCACTTGTATCTTTACCATTCCTGGTGTACTGATTATTTTACCTATTTAAGTTTCCACACTTCCAGGATGGCGCTTATATATGGGAAAAAAACTATTTCATACTGTGGTGACTTATCACGGTGAAACATCTTCAAAAACAAAAGTTTACTGTGTTGTATTAAAGCTTAGTAAAATGATTTTAGGACAATTCATCTTAGATTGTTGTTGTTAACTGCCATCGAGTCAGCACCAGACTCATGAAAACCCCACACACAATGAAACAAACACTGTTCATTGGAGGTTGAACCATTGTGCTCCACAGGAGTTTCACTGACTGATTTTCAGAATTCCAGGCCTTCCTTCCATAGTCTGTCTTATCCCAGAAGTTCCACTAAAACCTGTTCAGCATCACAGAAACACACAAGCTTCCACTACAGATGGATAGTGGCTGCACTTGTGGCATGTTGGCCAGGAATTCACCAGGTAAGAATACCTGGTCAGAATCAACTTGATGGCAGTTGGTATTTGGGGGAGTGGGGAGCGGGTTGTTTTTGTCATAGCAGCCCCTGGGCTGGCTTCTTAAATCTGTTGACCATATTCACAAATTCTCCATGTGACCAGAAAGCCAGTAAGTGTCACAAATTTAGTTGGTGGCTTTGTGTCAGGAAGCTGTTAACACCAGATGCCTGGTACACTGCATGTGGGATGCTGCTACTCAGTGATTATACAACTGCCCGTGGAAGGATTCTAGGCTGAAATTTCACCGATTCTTTAGGGTCCTAAGTCAGCAAGGACTGAAAGGTCTTGCCTATTTGGAGTTCAGCTGGGAAATTCTTGGCTCTGGAGGCAGGCCCTTGTCATCAGCCTGATTCCTGTGTGGATACAGTCTCCATTACAGGTCAGCTGATTGATGACTGAGTGGCCAGTGAAAAGTTACGGATGAAGAGTTATGTCCATTTGCAGCTCCAAAATCCAGGAAACATCAGAATACGATAGGGCATCAACCCAGTTAACTGAGAGCTACAAGGAACTCGGTCTGAGTTTCATCGCTACTCAACATTCTCACCACCTCAGGATTCTGCCCAGATCTCTTGTCAACCAGAAAAGTTCATAAAGTCACATTCACATTTCTTACTGATGTGGTCTGGAAAGAGAAAAGAATTAAGGAGAGAGCCACAAAGGCAATTTAGCAGATTGGTTAAAGTTGTTGATTGGTCAGAATATATGACCCAAAGCTTGGAAATAAGGTAGAAAAGTGACTCTTGTTCTCTCAGTATCACACTTGAGCACTTCTAATCAGCTTCTGTAAGAGTCACCAGATTCTCCAGGGAAATGCGACTTTTTTTTATTTTGCCCTTTTATTTGCTATTGATTGGAGACCAGACTCCGTAAACCTTGTTTTTACTTGTAGGAAGCAGACAAGATAGAAATTACTTTTATCTGTAGAGAAGGTAGTCCCAAGGGGGTTTGATTATCTTCTACTTCATTAAATAGTTTTGCATCTTACAGCAATCATACCTGTCATGCTTTGAATTGTGTCCTCCCAGAAGTGTGTGTAGCAATTTGGCTAGGCCATGATTCCTGGTATTGTGTGATGTTCCTTCACTTTGTAAATTATGCCTCTGTGATGCTAATGAGGAAAGATGGGCAATGGCTGTGTTAGTGAGGAAGGACTTAATCTATAGTACTGTATCATGCCCTGAGGCTGTTGCCTGGGATATAAAGGAAAGAGAAGCAAGAAGAGAGTTGGGGGCCTCATGTCTTCAGGAAAGAAGCAGTGCTGGGAGGAGAGCACATCCTTTGGATCCTCAGTCCCTGTGCTTCAGAGGCTCCAACTCAGGGAAAGATTGACAACAAGGACTCCAGAGCCAATAGAGAAAGATATCCCCTAGAGCTGATGCCCTGAATTTGGACTTGTAGCCTAATGGACTGTGACAGAATAAATTTCTCTTTGTTAAAGAGAAATAACTGTGACAGAATAAATGTCTCTTTGTTAAAGAGAAATAACTATGACAGAATAAATTTCTCTTTGTTAAAAAGAAATAACTGTGACAGAATAAATTTCTCTTAATACATCTAGTGCTGCTATTTCTGTTATAGCAACACTAGATGTATAAGACACTATCCCATCATTCTTTTACTTCACTTGTGAATGTGCGTGTATGCAGGCTTCCTTTGGGAAATATAGGAAACAGTATGCTTTGAACTAGCTGTGTCATCCTGACTGTCTCAGTAATGAATTAATCAAAACTTTGACACAACTCTCACACAAAGATACAGTGAGCACATGACAAAGGAGACCAAAGTTGAAAATCATACTGTGACAGCTCGTTGGAGTCAGATAGATTGGGGTTCAAATCCTGGGCTTCATCTTGTTAACTTAGGAGTCTGAGTAGAAAAGTATCTCTAAACTTGAATGGCTCCATCTGAAAAACCTACTCTTGTTAAATGAGCTGATATTTGTAAATCACTGACACACAATAAAAGAGAAGCAAAGTGTACCCCTAGATGGCTTTTTTCCTATGTATCTTGCAGAGACAGCACCTAGCAGAATCCAGCTTCTGCCCAGAAGCATTCTCACACCCTTTTCCCAGAGTCCACAGGGTGGAGGGACATCACAGGCCATCTGAGTCAGCTTTCTGCAGGACTATAGAAACAGCTGTCTCATCACTCATCCTTCCTATAAAGGGTCTCTATAGCCACAGAGGAAACCCTGGTGGCACAGTGGCTAAGTGCTATGTCTGCTAACCAAAAGCTCAGAAGTTCAAATTTGCTGGGCACTCCTTGGAAAGTCTGTGGGGCAGTTATAGTTTGTGCTGTTGGATCACTGTGAGTCAACATAGACTCTATGGCTGTGGACTTTTTTTTTGGAAAATAGCCACAGAGGCTCTGGATCTTTAAAGAAATCCCTTGGAGCTATTTTCAAAAGTTGGGAGCTTGACAAAGGACAGCAGCGTCTATATTTTTTTGAAGGCCCAGTCTTTATTTGACCAAACCAGTGAGAGTTTGGGGATTAGCTTGGAGGCAGCACCTGGGCACCTGCAGCACAACCTCTACTTACTGCCACTGCTTCCCTGCACCTCCCTGCCACAATGAGCTACTCTCGGCCTGTTTCAGCTCCCGCACCACGCACCGTTTCTGCCTGCTGAAGCATGAATATCCTGCAAACAGTACTTCGAGGAGGGTGAACTTAGTTACAGCGATCAAATACTGTTTTCTTTCTTTCTTTCTTTTTTTCAGAATAGTTCTTTTTTAATGTGATTAAGTGTAAGTATACAATCCAAACCAATTTTGTATGCCAACCTATCTGCCCATTCTATCTGCTCTCCCTACTCAGTGACAGCATATTCCTCCTTTTCCCTCTATACTTTAGTATTCTCTTAATGAGCACCTGTCCCCTCGTCTGTACTCTGTTCTCTTCCATCTAGAGAAATCAGTAGGACAACTTCCTTTAAATGTATGGAACTGTAAAGTACAAACACCATATGGTTACACCGTGTCCCCAAATCACATTCTTGTCTTTTGGGTTTACCCCAGTACTGGTTTCAGGTCAGGACCAGCAGCAAGTCTAGAGACTATGTTCCCAGGGATCTTCCAGTCTGTTGGACCATCAGTTCTGGTCCTTTAGTAGAGTTCTTGAGCTGCACACCTCTTGTGTTGCCTCAGGAACTCTACATTATGTTCCCCTATCAGAGCTGTCTTTGGTGGTGGCCGGGCACGCTCTGATTCTCCTGGTATCATGTTGAAACAGTCTCCCATTCACATGGGTCCTTCTGTGTCCTGGGCTCTTTTTCCTCATTTCTTTGTTGTCTTGGTCATCGTCTGTTCCAGATGAGTTGGGACCACTTGGTGTACCTCAGATGGCAGCTTGCCGACTTTTAAGAACTCAGACACTACTCACCAATATGGGGTTCAGAAGACTCTCTTAGCAAAAGGCTAGTTGTATCAATTGACCTTGATGTCCCTGAAAACGTGGTCTCCAGGCCCCCATTCCTGCTACTCTTTCCTGTGAAATATTGGGTTGAGTTTAGAAAGCCTTTCAGTTTATGGTGTAGTCCACTTCCATTGATCTGCCCTCTTCTGTGTGCTGTCACTGCTTTCACCTAACCACGATCTTATCTACTATCTGATCTATATCCAACCCTCTCCCTCCCTCCCCACTCTTGTAACTGTCAGAGAATCTTTTCTTCTGTACATAAGTCTATTTTTAAGTCTTTATGATAGGGGGTCTCATAGATTAAATATTTGTCCTTTGGCAGCTGACTGATTTCACTCAGCATAACATAACTGAAAACAGATTACGAGATGCTTTCTAAAATCATCATTGCTCTTTTTGTTTATCCATTCATCTGTGATGACCATCTAGGTTGATTCTATCTTGTTGTTTTGTGACTTTCGGATTATTGCCCACCTTACTGGGGTGAGATGGCATCTTCTCACAGTTTTGATTTTGGATTTCTCTCATAGATAATGATCATGAGCATTTCCTCATTTGTCTTTTGGCTGCCTGTTGTCCATCTCTTTTGCCCATAGCTTAACTGGGTTATTTACCTTTTTCTTGTTGATCTTCTGCAGTCCCTTGTAGATTATGGAAATCAGATGTCTATCTGACATATAGTTGACAAGTATTTTTTTTTGCATTCTTCAGGTATTTTTTTAATTTTTTGGATAAAGTCTTTGGATGAGTGTGTTTGATTCTTAGTAGTTCTCATTTATCTATTTTCTCTTCTGTTGTTCAAGATTTGTCAGATTTTGATGTCTGTCTAAGCCACATATTAGAACTTCCATTGTTGATATTATTTTTTCTTGCATGATGTTTATCATTTCAGGTTTGATATTTAGGTCTTTGATTCATTTTGAGTTAGTTTTTGTGTCATGTGTAAGATACAGGTCTTGTTTCAGTTTTTGCAGATGGATATCCAATTTTGCCAACATCATTTGTTAAAGAGACTGTTTTTACCCCAGTTTACAATCTGACAGATTTTTTTGAATATCAGCTGTTCATAAGAGGATGGTGGTATCTCCAGGGTCTCAACTTTGTTCCACTGACATCTCTTTTTGTACCAGTCCCAGGCTGTTTTGACCAACAGTGTAGTAGGCTCTAAGGCAGTGTAGTAGGTTCTAAGTTCAGGTACTGTGAGACCTCCCACTGTATTCTGCTTCTTCAGTACTGTTTTGCTTATCCAGGGTTTCCTCCTTTTCCAAACCAAGTTGGTTGATTTGTTTCTCCATCTCAATAAAAAATGACACTGGAATTTGTTTTGTGATTGCACTGTACATGTAGATTGCTTTGTTCCAACTCATTGGTGTCACACCAGTCAAGACTATGGTGTAGCTCAGGGAAGAGAGGAGAGAACACCACCATCATTGGCTGCCACGGACCACTGCATTCTCTGCATTGCTGAAGTTAAAAACTGCTTTCCTGCTGAGAGTGGTGCTGTCCATTGACACCTGAATGCTGATGAGCCTTCTGTGGTGGCAAGCCCTGTCTCCTGGTGGGCAAAGATGGTGTCCTACTTATGGAGTCTTTAGGGAGTTGTCAGCCAATGCCATGATGTGGCTCAGTGAAGGGTAGTGAAAATGGCACCGCCACACTCAGCTACCCATCACCTCTGCATTCTCCGGCTACTCTTACCTTAAAAACTGCTTTTCCGTTGAGAGAGGTGTTGACCGGCCATAGCTGACAGCAGCCACATCCTCAGGGGTGGCCACCCTGGCCTCCTGAGTGACTAAGACAGTGCCTCATGTGCCATCCACAGACACTGTGATTTGGCTCAAAGAACAGAGGGATTAGGGTTAGGTTACCACCACATTCAGCCACTAGCCACCACTATGTTTTCTAAGCATGATTGTCACAAAAATCACTTTTCTACTGAAAGAAGCTCTATCCAGGCAGGCACTGTTGCTCAGCATGAGAATTAGACCCAGCTAAGCCCTCAGGCATGGCTAACTCTACCTCTCAGCTGACCAGGATGGCATCCCACCTGAGCCACCTGTCCTGCAGTGAATCAGCAGTATCTATGGAGTAGCTTGGAGAAGAGAGTGGGGAGGGGCATGGCTCCCTCAGTTGCCAGCTGCTGTTGGGTTCTCTAGATGTGGTTGTTCCAAGCACAGTCTCTCTGTGGTAGGACATACTGTTTATTAAGGCACCGCACTTCAGCAAAGTAGCGAGCCCAGGCCAGGCTCATATTCTCGGCAGCCCCAGCCCCAGCCTCCCAGTTAACAAAGAAGGCACGTGTACCTGTAGTCCTGCCAGCTACTGCACCAGCAGAAGCAGGACTCACTGCGCTGCTGTCTTGTCTCTGACAGAGGCAGTTTCCCCTTTCCTGTTATCCAATCCAATTTCATAACACTATGCCTGATCTTGAGGCTTCCAGAATGTCCACACCATCTGTTCAGTTATTTTTCTAAGCCTTAGTCCTCAGAGGGAATCGAGGAGACGTGTGTCTATTTCAGCATCTTGGCTGCACCCTCCTGATTTTCTTTTTTGATAGCAGTGTGACATTGGTGAATAGGTGAGTTACTCTGTATGTAGTAGTGAGGCACGTGAACCCCTGTGACTGAGGTTGCACACTGCTGAGCACATAAACTACTGAGCACATGGCAAAGGCCAGAATGCCACCACAGTCCTTCTTTGAGCTCAGGACTCGGTATTGTCCCAGAAAGGGGAATTATAAAGAGGTGATTCTTAGCTTCCTATGTCTGTCTGATTCTGCTCCAGGGCATTTAGAGTTGTGGTGTAGACCAAGTATAGGACTGAATGATTAACTCTGGAGTCATTTCTTGTCACTTCTCACTCTGAAGTCAATTCTAGTCACTTCTCACTTTGAAGAAAGCCCAGAAGACTGAGTCCTCAGCTCCAGTAAAAAGAGCTGGGCTCTGACTCCCCCCGCATTAGCTATGTGAAATCTCAGGTAAATTGCTTAACTTTTAGAGAACTGGGTGCCCTGTTTTGCAAAATGGGGAGAACACCACCTATTTAGCAGGGTTGATGTAAGAACATACGGGTTAGAGGAAATAGAAGCCCTTTGACACAATGCTAGTAAATGGATATTAAAAATGATCAATTCTCTTTCCTTTCTCTTTATCACTACACAAGATGTTTTCCAGGTTCAAGACTAAGATCATAGAGGGCTATGACCTGGATCAATAAAGCTTTATTAGCACCAGAAAGCAATGATCAGCTCAAACACGGAAGTAGAATTTATCCTCACCAAACATGATGGTTTAGTGGTAGAACTCTCACCTTCCATGTGGTAGATCCAGGTTAGACTCCCAGCCAATGCCCATTAGGTACACCTACTGCCCCTCTGTCAGTGGGGGCTGGATGCTGTTGTGTTGCTGAACAGATTTTAGCAGAGCTTCCAGACTAAGAACAGCCAGAAAGAAAGTCCTGTTGATCAACTTCTGAAAAACAGTCAACAATGGGATCACAACAGTCCAATCCTGTTGTTCATGGGGTTGCCATGAGTCAGGCATCAACTTTAAGAACATAAGAGCAACAACAACAACAAAAGTTTCCATAGATATGTGTAGCTTTGTGGTTGCACTAGACCCTTTACTGAAATGCTGTCTCCATAAGATTTCATGTTCAAGATCTTCACTGACTCTTCTGCTTTCTGCCACAGCCTATCTGTCCTGTGTCCTATTCTCTTTGCTTTTTGAAATGATAGCAAGATAAATAAAGACCCTGTGCAAACAGCAGGAGAAATGTTAGTGTGAGAGAAGTCACTAGGTACTGTTCAAATAACAGGGATTCCTGATAGATCGTAACAAAAACCAAGAAGTGAACTATGAAGTTCTTGACATGTTCCTCCACTCGTGTCTGATGGAAAGATAGTTGTGTCTATGCCTAACCACACCTCCAGAGAATGATCTTGTCAGCCATATCCTTGCCCAAGAAAGCTATTACATGCAAAGTCATCTGAATTATTCTTGGCTGGGCATCTCCACTACTTATCTAACTCATGAAAATGACAGAAGTTACATTTAAACAAAAACAAAAAAAGTGATATTGACTGCCAGACTTTTATTGTTTTCTATTAGGAGGTGTCATGGATTGAACTGTGTCTCCCAAAAAATGTACGTATTGATTTGACTCATGTAGGGGTCCCAATATGCTGCTATTCCACCCATGTGTTGTGAATCCTGCCTCTGTGATATTGATGATGGAGAATGGACTGCAGTTGTGTTAGAAAGGCAGGACTCAGGTTACAAGCTTGTGGGATATAAGGGAGAGAAATGAGCAGAGGAAGTTGGGGACCTCATACCACCAAGAAGCAGCACCAAGAGCAGAGCATGTCCTTTGGACCTGAGGTTCCTGTGCCAAGACGCTATCACTGGGTTTGGACTCAGCCTACTGGACTGCGATAAATTCTCTTACTGAATGGACTTAGAATTCATAAATGAATTTGTGGCTTACCAGACAGTGACAATAAAAGTTCTCTTCATGAAGCCTTCCACTCGTGGCATTCTCTGTTGAAGCAGTACCAGGTGACTAAGACAGAAGGTCTAACGAGATGTACTCTACAAGACATGTTCTAGTAATACATAAGCGAACAGAAGGAGACTCCTTTTTCTTTGCAGAAGGCCTAAATCATCTTAATGACTTCCATAAGTAGTAACATTTGATATTTTGTTCCTTTTCTTCTTTTGTTTCTCCCATTCCAAGCACTGACTAGTGGTAGACATGGTGGATTTCTGACTTTGCGCTTACTATTCAAAGGGGCTTCTTCTGTTAACTTGGCAATATGAAGATTCCACAAAACAATTATGCTTGCCTGGCACAATCTTGTCCAGTTCTTCACCGCTCCGCTTCAGAGGCACCATTCACATTGTATACTATGTGAATGTCATCCCTGGAGCTGAAGGCCACTTACACAGCCTACAATGTGAACGGGCTGGAGTTGGGCAATGTGGTAGCATCAGGATACATTAGGTAGAAATATAGCCTGGGGCCTCTATTCTGAGCCTCCAGTTCTCTGTAAACTTGCTCTTTTCTCTCTAAAGGTAGATCTGATGACTGCTAAAACACATACTCAGACTTACATACACAGACCACTGCCATGACCACCACTGTTTCTAAATGTGATGCACCTTCACAGGTAAGAATCAACTTTGATGGCAAGTAACAAAATAAATAAATAAGTATGTACTTCCTCAGTATTCTATAGCTTTTCCATGTTGCTTGACAAAGAAAAAAAGAAAAGAAAAGAAAAAACTTCTCTGGAGCAAAATGACCACTCCTCCAGCATTCTGGCCTCCCTCAGAGCAGGAAGTCTGTTTGGGCAGGTCAGCTTATAGGCCACCACAGGCCTAGGAGTCCTACGGCTATGGGAGCCATGCTTCTCTACCAGCTGATCATTTGGGTGCTATATAGGGAGAGTCTTTTCGGCTGTGAAGTTGAGATGAATATGAAAAAGATTACACTTCCAAGAAGAGTGTTGGATTATTTAGAGGTATTTGTATGAAAACCATGCTCCACATTTTCATAACTAGCATAGCAATAGCTGTAAGAATGGCTAATGTTTTGGATATGTTGGAAGAATGTTGTTTATACTTAGAACTATTCCAAAGTTCCATTTCTACTCATTTGCTCTGCAAGCTTTACTATTCTTCTCTACATTATTCTAGCCTATCATACACCTGTGGTTTTCCAGAACCTGCGGGCAAGACAAAGAAAGTAGATAGGATACAGGATCACATAAAACTCATGATTTATAGATCATGTGATGAAAATATTTACTTAAAGTTTATTTTCCCCAGACCCTGTCCCTTCCATTCCCCTGACCAAAGAAAATAATGTTAATTTTAAGTTTATTACCTCTCAACTTTTAAGTATTTAAACACTGCTTAATCTTCAACTTGTCAATCAGTCAGAGCTCTTTGATAGGTTTTCAAGAAAATGGATTCATTCTAAGGAGTCCTGGTAACACAGTGGTTAAGTACTTGGCTGTTAATGGAAAGGTCTGTGGTTAAAACCCACCAGCCACTCCATGGGAGAAAGATGTGGGAATCTGCTTCTGTAAAGATTTATAGCCCTGGAAAGTCTACGGCATAATTCTACTCTGTCTTACAGGTTGCTGTGGATCTGAACTGACTTTAGGGCACACAGCAACAACAGAAGCAGCAAAGACAGGTGTGCTGTTTTATTATCCTGTCACAGCTTTCTTGTGATTGCTGTATGCAGAAAGGGTGCTGGTGGAGAATCCAATCTAATTTATCAGCTCTATTTCTGGCAACCTTAATTACAAATTGTTTTAGTCATCTAGTACTGCTCTAACAGCAATACCACAGTGATTGGCTTTAGTAAAAAAAAAAAAAAAGTTTCATCTTATCCAGTCCAGTAAGCTACAAGTCCAAATTCAGGGTGTCTTCTCCAGGAGAAGGATTTTTCTCTCTGTTGGCTTTGGAGGAAGGTCTTTGCGTAGCATCTTGCCTCAGTTTTTGGTGAGGGAGCATCTTGGTGCAGGAGCCTCAGGTCTGAAGGACATGCTGTACTACCCATGCTGCTTCCGTGATGGTATGAGGTTCTCAACCTTCTGCTTGCTTTCTTTTCCTTTTATCTCTTGTAGGATAAAAGGTGGTGCAAGCCACACTCCAGGGAAATTCTCTTTACATTGGAGCAAGGTGGTGATCTTAGGACGAGTTTTACAGTCCCACTGTAATCCTCTTTAACCTAAGTCCAGTCTATTAACCACAGGCAGAGATGAGGTTTTACAGCATCAGAAAATCACAAAATGGAGGGCAGTCATGCAATACTGGGAATCAGAAGCCCAGCCAAATTACTATGGACATTTTTGGTGGGGACACAATTCAATCCATAAAACATGATGAGGTATATGGTTAGCTCCTGACGATCTGTACGAAGCTCTAACACAATGCCTGTTCCCAAGGTCCACCTATCTTGATCCCAGGCTCTTTGTCTTTGACAGATAAAGGTCTTGTCTTGGTCTGTGAGCTCAAGTTCCTGTGAGTATTCTGCCTTGACACTACTTAAAGGGTCTATTCAAGGACCAAGGTGATCTCAAGTCTGTCTTTGGATATTTGATAGCCCCTGACATCCGTCCTATGAGTTGGAATCGACTCAACAGCACTGGGTTTGGTTTTGGTTTGGGACTTTCCTCTTTCTTGCTTGCTGATTACTGTTGCGGGCTCTATCTGGTGCCCCATCCTGATGTCAGCTTCCAGAGATTCTTGAGACTGGCTAAGTCTTTGCCTCATTCTGTTTTGTCCATAGGTTTACCTGATAAAGACTATGTGCTACTCTGACAGTATGACTGACTCCCTAAGTTTTCAAACTAAGGTTCATGATTCTAGGTAGAAGAAAAAGAAACTTCAATGGTCTAACAGACTAATGTTTTTTCATATGTTTCCAAGAATGGGGAGTATGTGATTTTCCCAAACTTACTTGATCATACAGTCTCCCTTTTTGCCAGATACTAATATTTTCTAAGATACAAGGGATCTCTAAACCATGGCTAGGGAAATGATGACATTTTTATTATTTCTCCACTGCCAAACATCATGAGAAGGGAAATTCTGAGCCCTGGCACTTTCTCATTTTCAATTCAAAATTTTCAAAAAATGTTCCCTCCTAAAACTTCTTGCTTACGATTATTCTCTTCCAGTGATTACCAATTACCATTGAGAGCATTAGTAATGCTCTGAGGCATTATTTTGCCTTCAGCCAGATTTCTTAATTTGCTTTAGGATTCATTATTGGTCCTAGAAATAAGGATGAGCAATGCTATGGAGGAGAATTTGGTAAACTTACTTGAATTGGTCAAGAGTAACGCTGACTGCACTGGCAAAACTGATATCCATTGGAACATTTTTATATTCTAGGCAGTAAGTAGGTCTGACACCAAGATTTTCAACCTCACAGCCTAAGAAGGAAAAAAAAATAAATGTTTACTTTTTTCAGTAATTAAGGTAAACTTATGAGGCTATTTCAGTAAGCACATGCCATTAGTCAGAAGAAAATTCTTGTCAATTTTTGTGAATCAAAATAACTTATTGCTGATAGGTGGTGCATTTCACCACAACAGATGTCCTCACATGTCTTGCCTAAGCCACAGTGATGTCCCATGACTGGGCCAGCTATGGCTAAAATTGATAATGGTTCTTTCTTAATTTGAAACAGCAAAAAAAAATTATTACATAGAAATGCCTCAATTAAAACCTTTACCTAAAAGTTTTTTAGCTGCTGGGTCTTCTAGTATTGTAGAACTCTGCCTACTCTAGAGTCAGATATTAAGTAATGCATGATTAGTTAGGAAACTATGAAATAAGTGTTTTGCTTTTGAGGCATTATACATACTAGACTTAGAAGTACTGCATTAAATAAGAAAACTTTGCAAATACTGGATGAAAAGAAGGACTCTGCGCCATGACCTTGCCTCCTTCAAAATGAAGTAAAAGATTCACAAACATTCAATTCAATTGTCACTGGACAATTAAAAGTAGTTTTCCTGGAATATATCTTTACTTTTTCTTTCTCAATTTAGATATCTTTTTTCTGACTGACTGCTCTGACTAGAACGTCCAACACAACGTTGAATAAAAGTGGTGACAACAATGGGGATCCTTATCTGTTCACATTCTCAATGGGAATGCTTTCAGATTCTCCATTTAGGGTAACGATAGCTGTTGGCGTTGGATAATAACAATAATATTAAAAAAAAAACACCCTCTGCTGCTACATAGATTCTGACTCATAGCAATCCTACATGACGGAGTGCAAGGTTGGGCAAATAAGTCTGTGAACTCGTCCTAGAAAACGTGCTGCATACCTCACTATGGTCAACTTTAAAGTATTCTCCTTGGGAAGCTATGCACCCATGCCAGTGCCTTGTCCACTCTTCAAAGCAATTCTGGAACTCTTTTTATGGAATGACCATTAGAGCTGTCTTCATATTATTTTTAAGTCCAGAATGTCATCAAAATGTCTTCCTTTCAATATTTCCTTTATCTTCAGGTAAAGAAAAAAAATCATTGTGGGCTAGATAAGATGAATAGGGAAGGTGATCCAATACAGTTATTGCTTTACCAGCTAAAAACTCCTTCACAGACAACTATACAATTAAGTTTGCAAACTTGCCACCATGCCATCATGTACAATGGCCATTCCAGAAAGAGTTCCAAAATTGCTTTGAAGGGTAGACTAGGCTCTGGCATCAGTGCATAGTTTCATAAGGGAAGTACATCAGAGGTGGCTGTAGTGAAATTGAGCAGTGAGTTATGTAGCACTTAGAACAAATTCGCAGACTTAATTGCCAGACCTCATAGACTGATGCATAGTTATGATAGTTTTAATTTTGGGTCTGTTGTAATTTCGCATCTCATTTTTTTACTTAAGTTATCTACTTTCTCACAAGTTTTTTTCTCACTTTTGCCATCAGTTTATTG
This sequence comes from Heterohyrax brucei, assembly GCA_028571685.1. NCBI lineage: Eukaryota > Metazoa > Chordata > Mammalia > Hyracoidea > Procaviidae > Heterohyrax > Heterohyrax brucei. The sequence goes on from CM053156.1 coordinate 26,151,002, forward strand.
ATTTTGTTGATGTTTTCAAAAAACCAGCCGTTGGTCATGTTTACTCTTTCAATCATTTTTCTATTCTCTAATTCATTTAGTTTTCCTCTAATGTTTACTATTTGTTTTCTTCTGGTGTCAGAGGCATTCTTTGGCTCTTCTCTTTCTATTTGTTTAAGTCATAAGGCTTTGATTGGGGTCCTTTCATCTTTTAGGATGTGCTCATTTATTGAGATAAATTCACCTCTCAGCACTGCTTCAGCTGTGACCCATAGGTTCTAGGAGAATATATTTCCATTCCCATTTGATTCTTGATTTCTTCTATAAACTAGTCCTTTTCGGAGCAAATTGTTCTTCAGTTTCCACATGTTTGATTTTTTTCCTTGCTTTTTCTGTTTTCGATTTTTACTTTTATGGCTTTATGGTTTGAAATGTTTTGTGATGTTTCAATGGTTTGAATTTTGTTGATTGCTTTGTGTTCTAATACATGGTCAGTTCTGGAGAATGTTCCATATATGTTGCAAAGGAAAGTATACTTGTCTGCTGTTGGAGTAGTCTTCACGTCTATGAAGTCAAGTTTGTTGATTGTGGCAATTAGATCTTCAATGTCTTATTGAGCTTTTTTTCTAAATGTTCTACCCTTCACAGAAAATAGTGTGTTGAAGTCTCCTACTTTTATTGTGGAGCTGTCTATTACTGTTTTCAGTGAAGTTAGTGTTTGTTTTATGTGTTTTGGAGGCTTGTTGTTTGGGTTCATAGATATTTAAGATGGGTATGCCCTCCTGAAGTGTTTATTCTTTAATCATTATATAGTGTCCTTTCTCATCCAGTGTGGTGGATTTCACTGTAAAGTCTATTTCATCAGAAACTGACACTGCCATTCCTATTCTTTTTGGATGTTATCTTGATATATATATTTTTTCATCCTTTCAGTTTTAGCTCATGTCTTTGAGTCTAAGATGTGTCTCCTGTTGGCAGTATATAGACAGATTATGTTTTCTAAATCCAATCTGACACTCGCTGTCCTTGTGTTTAATCTCCTTGCATTAATGTGATTATTAATAGGTATGAGTTTAGTGCAGTCCTTTTGATATCTTTTTTATGTGTTGTAGACAATTCCTTTGTTCTGTTTAATTTTCTATGCTGAATCCTTTTCTTTATGTGTTTTCATTGCTTTCAGTGTTGGTGGCTTTTGTTTTCTGAGACTTCATATTTTGCTTGCTTTTTATTTCAGTGTATAAGATTGAGTTTATGTTGTTGTTATTTGAATATTTACCCCTCATTTTCTAAATTTAAACAGTGCTTTATATAGCCTTCACTTTCTCTCCAAATGCAAAACTATGACTGTATATTCTTTTAAGCCCTTCTTTATTGTTATAATGTTATGTTTTTTTGTTCCCTATTTGATTTGTTTCTGTAAAATGCCCTAATTTATACACCACATTTGTGGGGCAGTTTTGCTGAATGTATAATTCTTGGCTGGCAATTACTTTCCTTCAAAGTTTTGTGCTTGCTTTCCCATTGCCTTAATGCCTGCATGGTTTCTATTGAGTGTTGTAGTCTTATTGATTCTCCTTCGTAGACTATTTTTATTTATCCCTAGGCACTTTTCAAATTGTCTTCTTTAGTTTTGACTAGTATGATTATGTCTTGGTGTCTTTCTTTTGGGGTCTACCTGTGTGGATTCAATGAGCATCTTGGATAGATATCTTCTCATCTTTCCAGATAGTTTTCTTTCAATAAATCTTTGAGAATTCTCTCTGTATTTTCTACTACCCCCCTCTTCTGTTACTCCAGTCACTCATAGATTATTCCTCTTGATAAAGTAGCACATAATTCTTGGTGTTTCTTCATTCTTTTTGATTGTTTTCTCTGATTTTTCCTCGAATATACGATGACACATTCTTTATCTTCAGTCTCACTAATTCAGCCATCCATTGCCTCAGTTCTTTTGGCTTTCTACTTTCTTTTCTTTTTCTTTCTACTGAGTTGTCTAATTCTGCAATTTCATTATTAACTCTCTGAATTTCTAGTTCTTCCCACTGCATTCTTTCTTGCAGCCTGTTTAATTTATCCTTGTTCTGTGCTGTATTTTACCTCATATCCTTTCTGATTTATTGAAGAGCTCTAAATATTAATCTTTTGCATTCTACCTCTGATAATTCCAGAAAGTTGCCTTTCTATGAGTAATTTCAATCTTTGTTTTGGGAGTTTTCTAAAGCCATGATGGTCTGTCTCCTTAGGTGATTTGTTATGAACTGTTGTCTCTGAGCTAAGAGTAAGTTGTCAGATTTATTTATCATTTCTTTGCTTGCTGTGTTTTAGCTTCTTGGTTTGTTTTGAAATGTTCAAATAGGCTGGATGTGTGTGATAGTTTGATTATGGTTGCTTTGAAGCTCAACTGTCCTGTCGCCAGATGGTTAAAACTGTTACTAGGCATGTGAGCCCAAGAGTTGGTTTTCTTTTCTTGTATAGCTCATCAGTTACCAAGTGTATGGTGCATGCTCTTACCTACTGCCCTAGATAAGCAGGGTTGATTGCGGTAGGCACAGATATGTGGCTGTAGCCACTGAGAAAGACAGTAGGCTAACAGTGTTTCCTGAGTGTCTGTGAGGATGGTGAGTCTCCTTATGTCTGAATCCAAATAAAGCTGCAGTTTCTGCCCTAAACTTCCAGCTCAGGGGAGTTGGTAGATTTTTTCTTTCTTTCTCCCTTCTCTTTATTTGTTAAATTGTTCTCCTCTGAGTCTCAGAGAACAGCCCAGGACAGGCTTAAGGAGTGCAGCTGCCTGTTCAGTTTAATGGTGTCAGACTCAAGATCCAGGAGCAGTGCAGAAAAGGGTGACAGAAGCACTGGGAGAAGGTGAAGAGACACATTCTTAGGGGAAAATTTAGACCCCCCACACAGAGTAGGTTAGACACGAATTAACAAACCCTTTGTTTTTAATGATCTTGTGCTGTTCCTCACCATTCTGGAGGTGTGAGTGGATTCTCCAGCTAGTTTCTTCTAACGGGGGGGGGATGCCCACGAACCTCCATACTTAGCTAACCACATGTGGTGTAGCTGTTTCCTGGCAGGTCTGGTCTGGTAGTACTGAAACTCACTTCCCTATGATTCAGTCCTTTTCTCAACTTTCCGTTTGAATTCCTGGGCTCCTATGATGTTATATATAATGGGTTCATTTGCTTTTTTGAATCTTTGTTGTTAGAGAGGTCAGAGGAAGCATCTAGCTATTCCACCAGCTTGGCTCCACCTTCCCTGGGAAAATACTTATTGTCATAGTAAATGCTTGGAACTTTTGAAGGATTATTGAATTTTGAATACCTGTGTTTTATTTGGAAGGCCTGGTGGTGGAGTGGTTAAGTGCTACACCTAGTAAGCAAAAGATCAGCAGGTGAAACCCACTAGAAGCTCTTTAGAAACTTTATCGGACAGTTCTACTCTGCCTTATCAGGTCACTATGAGTTAGCACCAACTCAGTGACAGTGTGTTTGTTTTACTGTTTTATCTGCTGAATATTATTTGTAAGTTTCAGTTGTTGGCTCAAAATAGTTCACTGACATAGTATGATGGACATACATACTCTGTGTTCAGTAACAGAACAAGTTAGACATCTTCTGTTCTTCAAGAGAATGTGGTCAGGTGGCTCTTTCTGGCACCTCTGACATGAGTATCTGAATCTTCAATAAAGGAATTTGGCTGTGGTTCTACAGATAATTGTACATTTTCTGGTGTTTGCACTAACATAATAGCTTTTTCATTTGATTGTATTTTAAATGAAAAAATAGTGCACAAATTAGATTTTTATTCAAAAATTTTATACATAGAGACCAGGAAGCAAGGCCAAGATGGTGGATTAGGCACATGTCTCCTCAATTCCCTCTGAGAACTAAGATCTACATTGATAACTGAACAAAGCAATGTGGACATCAGGGAGTCCTAGGGTTTGGTATAGGGTTGCCAGGTTGGACTATGTGCCAGTACATGGGAAACTACCTCTTTCTAACACAAGACAGCATATGCTGAATCCTGCTTCAGCTGACTCACAGTTTTGGAGGACTGTAGATACAGATGACATTTTTGTTATCCGGGAGGCAGGGACTGAGCGTGAAGTTCCTGATACAGTGAACTGCAGCACTTAAGTAAACAGTGTATAGTGCAGCAGAGAGACTGTGTTTGGGATAGTCACATATTGAGAGCCTGGATGCTGACTGAGGACACTACTACCCCTCCACTCTCTCACTTCGGAGCTGTGCCACAGATTCTCCTGGTTTACGGCAGGAAGGGCAGCTCAGGCAGGATGCTATCTTGGTAATCTGGGAAGTGGAGTCACCCACCCAGAGGCCTTAGCTGTGGCTAATATTCATGCCAAGAAGCAGGGCCAGCTTTATGACAGTGAGGCCTCTAGAGCCATGGGTAGGGCCTAGAAGAGGATGGAAGCAAGACCATAACCCCTCTCTACTCTGAAAAACATCATAGCATCTGGAAACAGACTATGAGTTACTTTTGTTGTCAGCCGGAAGGTGAGACCTGCCAAGCCTGAGAGCCTGATTGATTTCAGAAGCTGTTGGACAGCTGCTTGCTTACCTGTTTAAAATAAGATCACCTGGAGAAGTGACAGCTGAGTGGCCCACAGCATCTTCTTCACCCCTCACTGATACACATCTTAGCATCAGCTGACAGCTCCAGTGACCCCAAAAGTAGGGTGCCATCTTTCCCAGATAAGAGACAGAGTCTACCATCTTAGAGAGTCTACCTGGGGCTAGTCATTAGAGTACACAGAAGAGGCTGGTGATGAACTCTCCTCTTAAAACTACACTTCAGTTCCTGTTGAGGAAACACTGCACAAAGGGAATAGGTTCTAGATGGCACTAAGGCAACAGTCCTTAGTTGAGCATTTAAAGAAACAGTCCACTGTGACTTCAGAAAATTCCCCAAATAATCAAAAACCTTCCCAGATGAAGACTTTCTGAAACTGTTGAATACAGAAGAATTGTATATAGAGCCCTCCTAGAGATTAAACAACATGCAAAGTAACAAAATGAAAAATTAAGTAAGTTATTTGAATTGTTGTAACATCAACAACCTGAAATCCAGCAGATCAATAACGGTTCAATCCAAAGCCAAAAGAGTAGAATTGAGGAGACGTAAGCCAGACTTAAGGACCCTAAGGATAGAGCACTGGCACCAGCATTTATGAGGAGAAATCAGAGAAAAGAAATAAGAAAAATGAAGAAGCATTAAGAAATGTGTGAGACTCTATTCAGAGGAATCATCTAAGAATAACTGGAGTTCCTGAGCAGGGGTGGGTAACTAAAAATATACAGAGTATTGTCATACAGTTGCTGAGAGAAAACTTCCCTGAAATTATGAAAGCAGAGAACATAGATGTCCAAGATGTGTACTGAACACCACAAAAAGTAGACCCCAAATGAAAGACATCAAAACATATTATAATTAAGGCTAATAAAATAAAATTCAAACAGAAGCTTATAAAGGCAGTGAGGCTCAAAATAAAGTTAACACTCAGAGGGAAGCCTAGTAGGCTTTCGTCTGAATTCTCAGCAGAAATGATGTTGGCCAGGATGCAGTGGGATGACATATTCAAAGCCTTGAAGGAGAAAAACTTTGAACCAAGAACTGTGTATCCTACAAAAAAAAAGAGGGATGTATTACAGCAGTTATAACCCTTTCAGATGGAGAGGAATTTAAAAATATATTCAGAAGTTAAAGTCTGGTTTAAACTTAGAATATTAAGGGCAATCATAAAGGTAGCTGAAAAGCAAAACAACAATGTGACATATCAAAAGAAATCCACAATACAGGCGTCTCAACAAACACAAAACCAACACTGAAAATGATGAAGTCAACCCATAAAGAAGAGTGACCCACAATGAAATATTAAGACAAATATACAAAACATCAACAACACAAAGAAATGCATCAAAATTACAGCACTAAACACATAACTATCAATAATTACACTGAATATAAATGGACTGAATGCTCCAATAAAAAACAGCAACTGACATTCTGGATCAAAAGACATAATCCGTCTATATATTGATTACCGAGAAACACACCTTACCCTCAAAGGTATGAACGAACTGAAGGATGAAAAAATACATACCAAGCCAACAACATGCAAAGAAGAGTAGGACTGGCAATACTAAACTCTGATAAAATAAATTTTAATGTAAAATCCACCATCTTGGACAAGGATGGTCACTATTTATTGCTGAAAGTTTCAATACATAACCAGGACTTAATAATATTAAATATTTATGCACCCAATACAAGAGCTTCTGAATATATTGAACAAATACTGACAACACTGAAAGATGAGATAAATACTCCACAATAATAGCTGGAGACTTCAACACTCCACTTTGAGTAAGGGACAGATCATCTAGAAAAAAATCTCAGCAAATATACAGATCTTATTGAGACAATTAACCGAACAGACCTCACTGACACATGCAGAACCTTCTACCTTTCAACAGATAAGTACACCTTGTTCTCCAACGCACATGGAGCATTGTCCAGAATAGACCATGTGTTAGGACATACAGCAAGTCTCAACAAAACTCAAATCACTGAATCATTGCAAAGCATCTTCTCGGACCATAAAGCCATAAAAGTTGAAATCAATAGCACTAAAAAGATAGGTAAAAATTGGAATTCATGGAAACTGAACACCTTACTTAAAATTCCTTAGGTTATAGAAGAAACCAAGGATGAAATAAAGAAATTTATGGGATAGAATGGAATGAAAATACATCCACCAGAACCTGCGGGATGCAGCAAAAGCAGTGCACAGAGGTCAATTTATCTCTATAAATGCACATATCCAGGAAGAAGAAAGGACTCAGACCAAAGAATTAACCCTACAGCTTGAACAAGTACAAAGAGAGCAACAGAGGAACCCCTTAGGCACCAGAATAAAACAGATCATAAAGATTAGGGCAGCAATAAATGAATCAGAGAATAGAAGAACACTTGAAAAAATTAACAAAACCAAAAGTTGGTTCTTGTAAAAGATCAGAAAAATTGATAAACCATTGACTAAACTTACAAAACAAAACCAGGAGAGGAAGCAAATAACCTGAATAAGAAATGACATAGGAGATGTCACAACAGATCCAACTGAAATCAAAAGTATCATAACAGAATACTATGAAATACTATACTCTAACAGATTTGAAAACCTAAAGGACATTGACTAATTTCTAAATTCTTATCACCTGCAAAATTTATCAAAACGGGAAGTAGAACAATTTAATAAACCCAACACAAAGAAAGAGATTGAAAAAGTCTTCCGTAAACTACCAAACAAACAAAAAAAAGCCCTGGCCCAGATGGTTTCACCAGAGAATTCTACCAAACTTTCAGAGAGAGGTTAACTCTAGTACTACTGAGACTATTTCACAGCATAGAGAGGGATGGAATACTCCCAAATTCATTCTATGCAGCCAGCATAACCCTGATACCAAAGCCAGGCAAATATCCCTGAAAAAAAAAAAAAGGAAAATTAAAGACCAATATCACTCATGATCTCAGATGCAAAAATCTTCAAAAGAATCTTAGCCAAAAGAATTCAACAACGTATCAAAAAAATAACTCATCACAACCAAGTTGGAGTCATACCAAGGATGCAAGTCTGGTTCAGCATCAGAAAAACAATTAATGTGGTTAACCACATTAATAACACAAAGGTTGAGAATCATCTGATTTTGTCAAATGATGCAGAAAAGGCATTCAACAAAGTCCAACACCCATTGATGCTAAAAACTAGCAGCAAAATAGGAATAGAAGAGAAACTACTCAACAAACAAGGGGCATCTATGCACAGCCACCTGCCTACATCATCCTAAACGGAGAGAGACTGAAAGAATCCCCGTTGAGAACAAGAACTACACAAGGACGTCCACTCTCACCACTTCTATTCAACATTGTACTAGAGGTTCTAGCCAGAGCAATTAGACAAGACAGAGAAATAAAGGGTATCTGCATCAGCAAAGAAGCAGTAAAAATCTGCCTATCTGCAGCTGATATGATTGTATATGCAAAGAATCCTAAAGAATCCCTAAGTAAACTACTGAAACTAATAGAGGAGTTCAGCGAAGTATCAGGATATAAGATAAATGTAAGTGAATCAGTAGGATTCCTTTATGCCAACCAAAGAGATCATCTGAGAAGAAATCACCAAATCAATACCATTTACTATAGCCCCCAAGAAGATAAAGTACCTAGGAAGAAAATCTAACTAGAGAAATAAAAGACCTATACAAAGAGAACTACAAGAACTTAAAAGAGACTTACATAAATGGAGAAACCTATCCTGCTCATGTATAGGAAGATTTAACATTGTAAACATGTCTATTTTACATAAAGCAATATACATATACAATGCAACCCCAATACAAATTCCAGTGTCTTTTTTTTTAACAAGATAGGAAACAAATCACTGACTTTGTTTGGAAACAGAAGAAATGCTGGATAAGTAAAGCACTACTTAAGAAGAGGAACATAGTGGGAGGTCTCACACTACTGAACCTCAGAAGCTGTTACACTGCCACAGTAGTCAAGACAGCCTAGTACTGATACCAGAAGATACATATAGACCTTTGGAACAGAGTTGAGACCCCAGAGCTGCCACCATTCTTTTATGAACAGTTTATATTCAACAAAGTCCTTGAGATTGTAAACTGAGTTAAAAACTAACTCTTTAACAAATGGTGCTAGCAAAATTGGATATCCATCTGCAAAAAACTGAAACAAGACCCATATCTCACACCATACATAAGAACTAACTCAAATTGGATCAAAGACCTAAATGTCAAACCTAAAATGATAAAGATCATGCAAGAAAAAGTAGGATCAACAATGGAAATTCTAATGCACAGCTTAGACAGTTCAAAATCTGACAAAGCATGATCAACAGAAGAGAAAATAGATAAATGGGGATTACTAAGAATGAAACACTTTTGCTCATCCAAGACTTTACTAAAAGAGTTAAAAGACCACCTACAGAATGGGAAAGAAATATTTGCCAACTACATGTTGGACTGACATCTGATCTCCATAATCTACAAGGTATTGTAAAATACCAACAAGAAAAACGTAAATAACCCAATTAAGTAATGAGCAAAGGAGATGGGCAGACACTTCTCCAACGAGGAATCCAGGCAGCCAAAAGACACATAAAGAAATACGATCGTTAGCTGTCAGAGAAATTCAAATCAAAACTACAATGAGATACTATCTCACCCCAACAAGGTTGGCCATGATCTAAAAAACACAGAACAAGGAATGTTAGAGAGACTAGGGAGAGCTTGGAACTCTCCTACACTGCTGATAGATTGAATAATGGTACGACCTCTATGGAAAGAAATTTGGCACTTCCTTAAAAAGCTGGAAATAGATACACCATTTGATCCAGTAATCTTGCTGCTCAGAATATATCCTACAGAGACAAAGGCTGTCACATGAACAGATGAAAGCTTATTGTAGCACGGTCCACAGCAGCAAAAAGATGGAACCAACTGAGATGTCCATCAACAGGCTAATGGATAAAGACTCGACGGCACTTGGCTGGTTGGCATACTTAATGGGATACTACAGAATGCTAAAGAACAATGATGATTTTAGGAAGCGTCTCATAACCTGGTTTCAACTGGAAGACATTGCATTGTGCTCAGTGAATCGGTCAGCAGCGAAAGGACAAATAATGTATGACATCCCTACTACAATGACTTAAAAACAGACTTACATACAAAAGAAAAGACTCTTTGACAGCTGGAAGGGAGAGGAGGGAGGGAGAAGGTTGGTCACAGATTAGATAGCTGATAGAAATTTGGTTAGGTGAAAGCCGTGACAGCACGCAATAGAAAGTAGATCAACTTAACTGGACTCCACCATAAACTGAAAACTCTCCTAAATTTAGTACTGCAAGGATAGAGTAGCAGGGGCAGGGTCTGGGAACTATGCTGTTAGGGGACATCATGGCCAATTGGCATAACTAGCCTATTGCTAAGAGAGTCTTCTCCACCCCACATTGGTGATTGGCATCTGAGGTCTTAAAAGCTAGCAAGCTGCCGCCTGAGGTACGCCAATTGGTCCCAGCTCATCCAGAACAGATGATCACCAAGAACAACAAAGACATGAGGAAAAAGAGCCCAGCAGACAGAAGGACTCACATGAATGTGAGACTGTAACAATATGTGACCAGAAGAACCAGGTGGTGCCCGGCCACCACCAAAGACAGCTGTGATGGGACACACAATGTTGAGTCACTGTGACACCACAAGATAAAGAGCACTGCAGCCCAAGAACTCTACCAAAACACCACAACTGATTGTCTGACTGCCTGGGGGATGCTCTAGTAACATGGCCCCTAGACCTTCTGCTGCCCCTGACCAGAAAACACTACTGATGTCAACTCTTTGGATAAAAATGGACTACACTCGGGGACACAATGTGACCATATGGTTCTACACATGTATAGGATGCTGTCCTACTGGTCTCTTTCTAGATGGCTAGAAACGGGTGGAGAGGAGGGGACAGGAGATTGTTGGGAGAATATGACAAGTATAGAATGAAAAGGAGGAGTATGCTGTCATTGGGCAAGGAGAGCAGAAGGAAGTGCAGAAAGGTGGACATGCAAAATTGATTTGAATTGTATACTTTCACTTAATCACAATAAAAAAAATTATACACAAATTATTTAGTGACACTGGTTGCTAGTCCACAGTGTATCTGCACTCTCCCCTTTTCCCTTTCTACTCTAAGTTTTTAATGTCTATTCAGCAAGTTTTCCTATCTGTTCACACCTTTTCCTCTTTGCCTTTGGGAAGGTGTTGCCCATTTGGTTTCCTATACTTGATTGAACTAAGAAGCAAACTCCTCATGTGTGTTATTGTTTGTTTTACCATAACTGTGGAATTAGACAGAGGCTTCTTCTGAATTAATGGAGTGTCCTGGAGTCTGTAGTGTCAAGGGTTCCTCAAGTCACTGTCAGACCAGTAAGTCTGGTCTTTTTGTGAATTTGATGAATTTTGTAGTACATTTTTATCTCACTCTGTCCAGGATCTTCTGACCAATATAAGATGTAGAACATTATGTTTACGAATTACGTTATGCCAATTTACCTAAATGTCTCCCAAGACCATATTCCCCAGGCCTCAGCACCAGTAAATCTTCCTCTCAAGATATTTTTACATGTCTAGGAAGCTTCTATGACTTTGCCTTAATTAGTTGTGATGATTTATCTCATGTTGTGTGTTGGCATACCTGTCACTAAAGTTAACACTTGTATCTAGTTAGCAATTTCCCTTTCCCCATCCTACCCTCCTTCATAAACCATCAAAATACCATCAAAGATGGTATTTTTCAATGTGAAAACCTGTCTCAGTTTTTTGTAATAGTGGTCTTGTACAGTATTTATCCTTTTGTGATTGAATTACTTCACTTAGCATAATGCTTTCCAGATGCATCTGTGTTCATCATTGTTCTTTATTGTTGCACAGTACTCCATTGTGTGTATGCACCATACTTTGTTTATTCATACATCTGTTGATGGGCATTTATGTTGTTTTTCATCTTTTTGCTGCAGTGAATAATGTTGTAGTGAACATGAGTGTGAATATGTCTACTTATTTCTCTAGGATATAGTGCTATAAGTAGGATTGCTGGGTCATGTGGTATTCCTATGTCTAGCTTTGAAGCACCATACCACTTTCCATAACGGTGGCACCATTCTGCACTCATGCCAGCCATTCATAAAAGTTTCAGTCTCCCTATAGCCTTTCCAATATTTGCTATTTCCTTCTAAAAAAAGGCATCAGAGTAATATGATATCTTAGTTTTGATTTGCATTTTGCTAATGTCTAGTGATCTCAAGCATTTCCCCACATATTTGCAAATCACCTGGATGTCTCCTTTGGTGAGGTGTTTGCTAGTATCTTTTGTCCGTTTTTTAAATGGACTATTTGTCTTTTTGTTGTAGACATGATTGATTTTTCTACAGATTTCAGAGATTACATCTTTTTTGGATGTGTTGTAGCCAAATTTTTTGCACTCTGTGAGCTGCCTTGTTACTCTTTTGGCGAAGTCTTTTGATGAGCCTAAATGTTTCAGTTTTAGATGATCCCAGTTATCTAGCTTATCATCTCTTGTCTATGTGTTGTTAGTTACGGTGTGTATCTGGTTAATGGCATGTATTAGGGCCCCTAGCACTAATGTTGTTTTCTCTTCCATGGTCTTAATAGAGTTTGGCCTTATATTTAGATTTTTGATCCATTTATTTTAGTTTTTGTGTACAGCATGAGGTATAGCTCTTATTTCATATTTTTACATATGGACATTCAGTTTTGCCAGCATCATTTGTTTTAAGAGACTGTCATTTCCCCATTTAATCAACTTTGTACCTTTGTCAAAGATCAGTTGACCACAGACGGGTGGATTTACACCTGGTTTCTTGATTCTGTTCCATTGGTCAATGTGTCTGTCCTTGTACTGGGCTGTTTTGACTACCATGACTGTATCGTACAGGAAGTTCTAAGATCAGGTAGTACAAGGTCTCGTGCTTTGTGCTTCTTCAGTAATGCTTCACTTATCCAGGGCCACTTTACTTTCCATATAAAGTTAATGATCAAATTTTCCATCTCTTTAAAGAATGCTGTTGGTATTTGGATCTGGTTTACATTGTATTTGTAGATTGCTTTGGGTAGAACTGGCATTTTCAAAATGTTGCATTCATCTATATTTGAGCATGGTATATTTTGATATCTTGCTGTAGTGTTTTGTGGTTTTCTTTGTATAGGTTTGTTACAGACTTGATTAGATTTATTCCTAAATATCCCACCACCACCATCCAGGAGCTGTTGTAAATGGCATTGCTTTCCTGACTTCTTTTTCATAGTTGTCTGTATCAGTGAATAAGAATCCAACTGATTTATTTTAACTTTCATATGGCATCCTGCTCCTCTGTTCAATCTATTAGTTCCAATAGTCTTCTTGTGGAGTCTTTGGGTTTCTCTATGTATAGTATCATGCCCTGGTAATACAGTGGTTAAGGGCTCAGCTACTAACTTACAAGTTAGAAGTTCGAATCCATTATTTGCTCCTTAGAAACTCTATGAGGTACTTCTATTCTGTTCTATAGGGTTGTTATGAGTCAGAATCAACTCAAAGACAAGGAAGGGTCTTTTATGTATAGTGTCATACCATTTGTGAAAAAGTGATAGCTTTATTCTTCCTTAACACTGTGGCTGCCTTTTATTTCTTTTCCTTGCCTTATTTCTGTAGAAAGGATTTTATCACGTTGAACAGGAGTGACAATTAAGAGCATTCTTGCCTTGTTCCAGTTCTCAGGGCAAATGTTTTCAGTCTCCCTTCATTGAGGATGATGTTGGCTGTTCACTTTGTATAGACACACTTTATGTTGAGAAATTTCCCTTCTGTTCCTATTTTATTTTGTTTAGAATTTTGTATCAAAATAAGTGTTGGGGGACAGAGTTAAGATGGTGAGTAGACACACTCTCCTTAATTTCACCTGAAAACTAGGCCTGGATTGATAATTGAAGAGAGCTTTCTGGACACCAAGTGAGTCCTAGGACATAGCTTAAGGCTGTCATTTTGGACTACATGACACTAAGTGGGAAAATTCCTCTCTATCGCTGAATTCTATTCTCAGTGAGAGACCTGATTGTGCAGACCGAAGGTATTTGGTGTTTCTAACTTTTTTCTTTTCATTGGCCAGTAGGTGCGGGATAGGCATGAGCTGGCAGATATGCTGAATCTCAGTTCTGAAGTTAACAGTGTGTGCTGCAGGAGAGAGACAATGTGTGGAATAACCACATTTTGAGAGCCCAGTGGCAAACTGGGGCACCACAGCACCTCCACCTGCCCTTTTCAGATCTCCACCACGAATTTGGCTCTTTTGCACCAAGACGGATAGCTTGACTGGGATACTATCTTGTTTAGTTGAGAGGCTGAGTTACCCTACCAGAGGCCTCAGCAGGGGCTAATTCCCAGGCTAGGAGGCAGTGTCAATCCGTGGAGCACTTTTCCAGCAGAAAGGCTGTGTTTAGCATAGTGTTGCCTTACAGAATGACCCCGGTAGGTGACAGCAACAGTGCAGCAGCCTCTCCATACTTTGAAATGGATCATAACATCTGGGAATGGTTGAAGAGTCGCCTCTGATGTCAGCTGCAAGGTAGGGCTTTCCAAACTTGATGACCTGACTGATTCTGGAAGTGGTTAGGTAGCTTTTAGCTTTGTAAAATAAGACTACCTGGAGAAATAACTACAGTGCAGCCCAATAGCATCTCTTCCAGACTTTACTGGCCCACGTCACAGGGTTGGTTGATGGTCCCCCAGTGACTCCATAAGTAGGGCAGTGTCTTTCTCAGCCAGGAGGCAGAAACTGCCACCACAGAGAGTCTACCAGGGTCAGTCACTAGAGTACAAAGAGGTAGCTGGTGATGAACTCCCTTCTCAGAACTATGCCTCAGCTCCTGTTAAGCCAACACCAGAGTCACTAAATAGCCTCTAGATGTCCCATAAGCAACATACCATTGCCAGGCATTTAAAGAAACATGCAAACATAGTTCCAGAAAACTCCCAAAGTAATCAAAAAACTTTCCAGATGAAGTAGTCTTTCTAAAATTATCAGAGGACAAGTACAAAAGAATTATATAGAAAGCTATCCTAGAGATGAAACAAAATACAGCAGAAAGAAATGAAAAATTAAGCAAGCTATTTGAACTTATGGAACATTAACATTCTGAAATTTGACACATCAATAACAAAATTACAGAATTAAACAATTCAATTCAAAGCCAAAAGAGCAGAATTGACAAATTGAAAATCAGACTTAGTGACCTTGAGGATAGACCTATGGACACCAGCTTTGCTCCAGATCAGACATCAGAGGACACACCATCCTCACAGTCAGGGATAGCTGTCAACCTCTGCCTTTCTTAGTGCTTCCAGCCAGATACCTATGCCTACACCAATCATACCTACCTATCTAGGATGGTATGGGAGAACCTGCCTCACACACTTGCTAAATGTCTACCTGGAAACCTGAGCTGAAGCCATACTAGCAATAGTAGACTCCTGGGCTCACATGCCTAGTAACAGCCCTAACTATTGGTGGCAGGATGTTAGCACTTCAGAGGGACCAATAACCGAACTAGCACACACAACCTATATGGACATTTCAAAACAAAACATGAAGCAAGAAAACAGTAAGTAAGCATAAAATAAATAATTCCAACAACTTACTGATGGCTCAGAGACAAAGTCCATATCAAATCACCTAAAGAGCCACACCACGATGGTTTCAAGAAAGCACCTAAAACAAAGAATCAAAAACTTTCTAGATGAAGAGAACTTCCTGGAATTATCAGAGGTAGAATACTACAAAACTAGTATTTAGAATTCTTCAAGAGATCAGGAAGGAGATAAGCTAAAATGCAGCAAAGCATAATGACAAATTGAACAAATTACAAGAATGCATACAGAGACAGGAAGAAAAACAGAAACGTAGAAGAGTAATAACAAAATTACAGAATTAGACGACTAACTAGAAAGTCAAACAAGCAGAACTGTAGACAGAAAGCTTCCCAGTAACCATGATAGATGAAAAGATATCTATCCAAGATGCTTGTTGAGCACCACACAAGGTAGATCCCAAAAGAAAGACACCAAGGCATATTATAATGAAACTTGCCAAAGCTGCACATAAATAAAAATTTTAAAACTAGCTAGGGATAAATGAAAACTAAACTACAAAAGAGTGAACATGCAAGCAAGAAGGCAATGGGATGACATATACAGAACTTCAAAAGAAAAAAATTGCTAGCAGATAATTATACACCCAGAAACATTGTCTGTCAAATGTGATGGTGAAATTAGGACATTTCCAGATGGACAGAAATTTAGGAGATTTTTAAAAACCAAACCAGAATTATGAGAAATACTAAAGGGAGTTCTTTGGTTAGAAAATCAGTAACACCAGATAACAATTCAAGACCACAATGGAGAAGAGAGTAAGTAGATACCAACCCAGGTAGGGTAATCACAAAAGTAAATAAAAGGCAAAACACTGAAAATAGGAAAACTGATACGTTATTATATAAAAGATGACAACATTATAACAAAAAACAGAGGAGTGTAAAAAATGCAGTCACAGATCTTTCATATGGAAAAAAACTAAGGCAACACAGAGAAACTAAAGACTGGTTAATTTAGAAAAATAGCAGCAAATAATAAGGTAACTACAAAGGAAATTAAAAATCCTACACACCAAAAGAAAAAATATGAAGTTTCAGCAAATAAAAAAAAAACAATGAAAAATATGAAAAGAAAACAAATAAAAACAATTCAGCACAGAATATTAAATGGAAAAAAGAAATTGTCTATAATGCACAAAAAAAGTTATCAAAATGACAGCACTTAAATCATGCCTATCAATAATTATGCTGAACTGAACTGGATGAAGTGCACCAATAAAGACATGGATAGTGACATACTAGATTAAAAGTTATTACAATTCATCTATATGCTCCTTAAGGAAACACACCTTATACTTAAAGACATGAACAAACTAAAACACAAATGACAGAAAAAAATAAATGAGAAAAAAACATTCAAAAGAAACCTCCAGTGGCAATATTAATTTAAGATAAAATAGACTTCAAAGTAAAATCCCAAACACCAGATAAAGAAGTACACCATATAATGATTAAAGAGTCAATAAACTGGAAGAATATAGCCGTATTAAATATTTAAGCAACAATAGACTCCAAAATAAGTAAAAAATTCTAACTGCATTGAAAAGAGAAATAGAAAGCTCCTCAGCACACCAGTTTCAGGGAAGGACAGACTATTCAGGAAGGTCAACAATAAATGCCACAATCAACTTCTTGACCTCATAGACACATACAGAACATTCCATCCAACAGCAGCCAAGTATACTTTCTTTTCCAAAAGACATGTAACGTTCTCCAAAATAGACCACATAAAAGGCCATAAAGCAAGCCTTAACACAATTCAAAGCATTGAAATATTGCAAAGGATATTTTCAGACGATAAAGCCATAAAAACAGAAATCAGTAACAGAAAAGGCGGGGGGGGGGGGGACCAAACCTGTGGAAACTAAGTAACACCTTGCTTAAAAATGATCGGGTTATAGAAAAAATCAAGGATAGAATAAAGACATTCTCAGAATCAAATGAAAATGAAAACTCATTCTATCAGAACTCTAGGGACATAGCAAAAGCAGGACCCAGAGGTCAATTTATGTCAATAAATGCACACATTCAAAAAGAAGAAAGGACAAAAGTGAAAGTATTGATCCTACAGCACAAACAAGTAGAAAGAGAACAGCAAAAGAAATCTTTGTGCACCAGAAAGAAAGCAAATAATAAAAATTACAGCAGAACTAAATAAATCAGAGAATAGAAAAACCATTGAAAGTTAACAAGACCAAAAGCTGGTTCTTCAAAGACATCAACAAAATCAATAAAGCGGTAGACAAGCTGATAGAAGAAAAACAGGAAAGGAAGCAACTAACCACAAAAAGAAATGAGATGGGCAATGTCACTACACTTCCAAACGAAATTTAAAGAATCACAACAGTATTATGAAAAATCATATTCTAACAATTTTGAAAAACTAGAGGAAATGAACAAATTTCTAGAAACCCACTACCTACTTCAACTAGCACTAATAGAGATAGAAAAAATAAACTCAAAAGAAGAAATTGAAAATTTAAAAAAATTTAAAAAATTTAAAAAAACCCAACCAAAAAAAAGTCAATTTCTTGACAGTTTCATAGAAGAATTCTACCAAACTTTCAGAGAAGAGTTAACCCCACTATTACTACAGGTATTTCAGAGCATAGAAAAGGATGGAATACTCCCAAATTCATTCTCTGAAGTCAGCTTAAGCCTGATACCAAAACCAGGTAAAGATACCACACACAAAAAAAAAATTACAGACCGGTATGTCTCATGAGGAAACCCTAGTGTTGTAGTGGTTAAGTGCTACAGCTGCTAACCAACAGGTCAGCAGTTCAAATCCACCAGGTGCTCCTTGGAAACCCTATGGGGCAGTTCTACTCTGTCTATAGGGTTACTATGAGTTGCAATTGACACAACAGCAATGAGTTTTGGAGTTTTTTATGTCTCATGAACTTAGATGCAAAAATCCTCAACAAAATTATAGCCAGTAGAATTCAACAACATATCAAAAAAACAATTCACCATGACCAACTGGGATTCATACCAGGGATGCAGGATGGTTCAACATTAGAAGAACAATTAATGTACTCAACCACATAAATAAAGCAAGAGACAAGAACCACTTAATTTTATCCATTGATACAGAAAAGGCATTTGACAAAGTCCAACACCCATTCATATTAAAATCTCTCAGGAAACTGGAATAGAAGAGAAATTTCTCAACATAATAAAGGGCATTTATATAGAGACAATGGCAAATACCATCCTAAATGGAGACAGTCTAAAAGCATTTTGCTTGAGAAAGACAACTAAACAAGGATGCCCTTTTCACATACCACTTTTATTCAACATTGTGCTGGAAGTTCTATCCAGAGCAATTAGACAAGATAAAGAAATAAAGGGCATCCAGATTGGTAAAGTAGAAATAAAAGTATCTTTACCTGCAGATGATATGATCTTATACACAGAAAACCCTACAGAACCTGCAAAACAACTACTGGGATGAATAGAAGAGCTAAGCAAACTATTAAGGTGAGAGATAAAGTTACAGAAATCGTTTAGGGTCCTTGACATCAATCAAGAGAATGTCAAAGAGGAAATATCAAATCAATACCACTTATAATAGTCCTCAGTAAGATAAAGTAATAAATTAAAGTAATAAATTAAACTAGAGATGTAAAAGACCTATACAAAGAAAATTACAAGACACTACTGCAAGAATCCAAAAGAGACCTACAGAAGCAGAGGTATCTGCCTTGTTTGTGGATAAGAATACTCAACATCACAAAAATGTCTATTCAACCCAAAGTGACCTATAGATACAATGCAATCACAATGAAAATTCAAATGAGAAGCAGAAACAAATCACTTACTTCATATGGAAAGGGAATAAGCCCTGGATATATAAAGCATTACTAAAGAAGAACAAAATGAGAGGCCTCACACCACCCAGCTTTAGAAACTATTACACTGTCGTGGTAGTCCAAAGAGTCTTGTACTGGTACAAAAACAGATAATTGACCTATCAGAGATAACTGAGAATCCATACATAAAATCATCCAGCTATGAGCTGCTGATGTTTCACAAAGGTCCAAAGTCTGTAAATTGGGGAAAAGACAGTTTCTTTAACCAATGATGTTGGCATAGCAAGATATCCATCTGCAAAAACGAAGCAAGACCCATATCTCACAACATACATATAAATTAACTCCAAATGGGTAAAAGACTTAAATATCAAATGGAAAATGATAGAGACCATAGAAGAAAAAATAAAGGGAAGCCTGGGAGCCCTAATACATCTAGACCAGTAAACCAAGTAGCAATGAGTTGAACAAGGCAGTACTATGCTGAGAATAGGAGCGCTGAACCACGCAGAGAACTGTCCCAGGCAAAGCAACACCATGCACAGCTGACGATGCCCCATGGGCTTGAGAAGTGTGACACTCAGTGGACAAGCATTATGGCTAGGCAATGGAGATCTGCACCAGCTTGAGGAACACTGAATCGGGCAGAAGTAAGCAGCTGGAACTAATAGAAGACTTCTGCAAAGAATCAGGATACAAGGTAGACATACATAAATCAGTTGGATTCCTTTACACAAACAAAAAGAGAAAGAGGAAATCACAAAATCATTACCATTTATTATAGCCCCCAAGATGATAAAATACCTAGGGATAAATGAGACGTAAAAGACCTATACAAAGAAAACTACAGGATTCTATTGGAAGATACTAAAAGAAACTTGCACAAGTGGAAAAAAAATCTACCTTGCTCATGCATAGGAATATTTAACACCGTGAAAATGTTGGTTCTACCTGAAGCGATCTATAGATACAATGAAATACCAACACAAATTTCAATGATACTTTTTTTTTAATTCTGCTTTTTCCTGTTTATTTATATTTTTGACAAGAGTTATCCTTGTCAGTCAAGCTCAGACATCATCAGCATAATCACACGTTCTTACTGATGTCAAGCGGGATGTAGAGACAATCTAGTTCCACAAATGGATATGTGGTAAGTCTGTAAATAAATTCACTCCCTCAAAAAAAATAAATGACCAAGGACTTTTTGAAAGTGGCCTTATCTATCTATACATTTTGTTCCTGTCATAGATTGCTCTAATAATAAATGTTGGAGAGGCTGTGGAGAGACTGAACACTTACACATTGCTCATCAGAATGTAAAAGGGTACAGTCACTTTGGAAATTGAACTGGCACTTCCTTAAAAAACTAGAAATTGAATGACCATATGATCCAGAAATCTCACTCCTTGGAGTCTTTCTATTGGATCTGTATTGAGTGTTGTTTGATATGTGTCTTGGATATCTATATTCTCTTCTTTCATAATTTCTGGGAAGTTTTCTGTCAGCAGCTCAGCAACAATACTCTTTATGTTCTCTGGTGTCTTCCATGTTCAGGAACTCCAGTTAATTGTAGATTGTTCTTAATAGAGTCCCACATGCTTCTTGATGCTTCTTCATTTTTCTTGTTTGTTTTTTTCTGATTTCTCCTCATGGATGCTGGAGTCAGTAGCTCTGTATTCCATATCAGAAAGTCTCTTTACCATCTGTTCCATTCTGTTTTCTTGGCTTTGAATTGAATTTGTGATTTTGTTCTTGATCTGTTGGATTTCTGAGTACTGATGTTCCATCAGTTTGAACAGCATGCTTAATTTTTCATTTTGCTCTGCTGCATTTTGTATAAGGTCTAGAAGGGCTCTCTATATAATCCTTTTGTATTCACCTTCTGATAGTTTCAGAAAAGCTTCTTCATCTGGGAAGTTCTGAGGTGGTTTCCTTTGGGGGCCTTCTGATGCCATGGATGAATTCTGGGTTACCATCTTCTCCAATGTTTGTTGCTTTTTTGGCTTCATGTGGGTCAATAGAGGCTGGGAGAGATGCTGTGAAGATGACCACAGTTGTTTCTCTAGGCCATCTTAAAATGGGAAGTGAAAAGTATTTGACAACTTCCAAAGTCAGTCAGGCTTTCAGGTGTATACATCCCTCTTCTCAGCTGACAAAGTATGCACCTCTATATTGAATCCCAGATGTTTCAGAAAGGTTACTGATCTGCTGGCCTCTGCTGTCGGGCCCCAGCTGTAGGCAAATCTGTATAGAATTCTGCTTTCTGCTGGAAAAGCAGTCTCTTCTGGCTAGGCACTGCCTCTCAGTCCAGGAATTATGCTCAGCTGAAGCTTCTGTATGAAACAAGATGGCACCCCACACAAGCTTGCCAGCTGGCCAGGACCAGGCTCCTGGTGGAAAGAGAGGCCAAGAGTGCTGAAATGTCCAGAGTCCACAGTCTCCGTCACTGGGCCCCAGCCCCAGGCAACACCGTGCAAAACACTGCCTCCCTGCTGGAAAAGCACTCTCCCTCTGGCAGGTGCCACCTCCCAGCCTAGGAACCAAATCCAGCTGGGGCCTCTGCCTGGACTTCTCCGTTTCACAGTGGATCAAGATGGCATCCCACACAGGTGCATCTGTACGGCTACCACATAGTTGAGGCAGAAAGGTAGGCCAGAGGAGCCGAGGTGTATAGAGTCCAAAGCCAGGCTCTTGGAACATGACAATTATGCTTGACAGTCCCACCAGCAATGTGTCCAAGACCAGCAGCTAGTCAAGTTCCAGCTCTGCCTGCTGACAAAGGCAGAGAAAAAAAAAATCAAAATGGTGAGTTACCTTTGGTCTGTGCAAGCCTGTGCTTGCAAGAGTGGGGTCAGTGAAAGAAAGGAGGTTTTGCATTCAGTGGTATGAGGTCCAAATTAACAGCCCCATGCCACATCCCAGCTCTCACTAAGTGTCCAGAAGCCTCCATTTAATTACCATCTAAGGCCTTGGTTTCCAGACGGATTTAGGGAGACGTATGTTTAATCTGCCATCATGACTCCACCCTATTTATAAATTTCTTAACATTTCTGTGCCTCAGGTTCTTAAACTAGAAATTGTAAATAGTATTTTAAATTTATAGGTATATTGTGAAGATTAAATGAGATAAAATCTGTTCAGAACTTTTTACAGTGCTAGAATAGCATTACTATTGAATAACGATTATTAATTGTATCAATCATCTCTAATACATGCAAGAGAAATTCATGGTATTTGTCTCCTCAGTTATGAGAAAGTAAACAGGCTCAGGGGAAAAACTATCTCTCCTAAGATTATAATACTATTAAGCTGTGAAGTGAGAGCTACACTTGAGTCTAGAATAAAAATTCTAATGTCAGAGAATGTGTGATTTGGGGGCAGAATATGCTGATGAAAGAACAAGAAAAGCTTGCAGTGAGGTGAGCAAGGAACCAAGTGTGTCGAGTAGAATACTGGTGAACAGAAGGAGAGGTATTGAGAAGATGTGGACAGAGTTATAAGAGGTGGGTACAAAACTCAGAGTGGCTCATGACAGACAAAATGGTTACAACCTGAAAATGAGGTAATAGCTAGAAGGAGAAAAGAGAGGAAGAGAGAGGAAATGAATAGGAGATAGCAAAGAGCAAAATTGGGACAGATATTCATAATAGTATGTTTCTATAAACTAGATATTTGGTATTAGTTTCTTAGAAAAACGTGTTCACTTATAACTCACATATATTAAGTTAAAATTCAACCATTTACAATTGCTGCAGTTTGTGGATGATGAAATTTCTTAATAGAATTTGAGCAGTAAAGAGTTGGACTCACCAGGAAACAATAAGGACAATAATAATAAAAAAAGTCATGCACTGTAATTGACCCAGAATTAGAATAATAACATAAGATCAGATGGTGCCACAGTTGAGATGTGACTTCAGTCTCATCTATTTATCTGTCTGCCTATGAGACAGCTGGCTACACAGTGGGGCTCTGAGCTTGAGGCACGTTCCTGAGTTTCTCAACCAAAGGAGAAACTGACAAACCTAAGTCTGAATATAGATGAACAGAAGGTCCTCAACCGAAAAAACCATACTCTTGCTACCTGGCCAAATGATTAGCAGCTTAAATGTATCTATGAAATATATCTAATGTCCACATTATGTATTGGAAAATTATTAAAATATTTGCAGACAACTGAATACAAAAATGAGCAGAAGCTTTGAAGTACTTCATAAAATAGAATATCTAATTGTTGTATAAACATAAGAAAATTTACATCATATAGGTCATCAATGAAATGAAGATTATCTCAACCATGTGTGTGTGTGTATGTGTGTGACAATTGTTGGAAAAGACGAAGAAAATTGAATTCTGATACACTCCTAATATGAACTGAAATTTGTGAAACTATTTTGGAAATTTTCTTGGGAGTGCCCATTAAACTTGAACAGTCACAGAATCTATAAAAAAGCTTTCATCCAAGCAATGTGTAGATATATACATATATACGTATTGCTTGGCTTGGCATACATATTGCTTACACACAACTTTTGCAGCAATATGTATATATATGTACACATTGCTGCAAAAGTGTGTAAGAATGCTTGTAGTAGTATTTTTATAATAACAATAAATGGAAAAAAAACAAGTGTCCATCAACCTTGGATGGATAAATACAGTTGGATATATCCTTACAGTATAATACTATGAAACAATGACAAAATGCATTACTGTTGTTTACAATCTCACAAAAATAATACTGGTGATAAAGTACAGCCAAAAAAGAGTATATGATGTATGATTCCAATTGTATGAAGTTAAAAAAAGACACAATTAATCTCTGACAATAGCAGCCAGAGTTAACAGTAACTGTGGGAAGGAGAGGCTGTTGGATAGGAGTGGCATGAAGAAGAGGGCCTATGGGTGGCTATAAACATTCTATTTCTTGATCCTAGTGAGAGTTAACATCATGTGAAGCTTCATCCTACTGTGTTCAGGGCCTCTGTATGTTGTACATTTAAAAGTTTACCAATTTCCATTGAGTTGATTCCAATTTATGTTGATTCCAAAGATTTCTGAAGGTTTACAGAGTTTTCAGTGGCTAATTTTTCAAAGCAGATTGTCAGATCTTTCTTTTGAAGTGCCTCTAGGTTGTCTCTAACTTCCACCCATTTGATCAGCAGTTGATCACATTAACCTTTTGCATCACCCAGGGATTTCTGTAAGAATTTTATTTAATAATAAAAAAAAGTGTCCATTAATCCATTTTTGTTGAAAATCTCTAATTAGCTTATAAACTTTCATCAAGAACATCAAAGAATTGTTGCATTTTCACCGGTACATGATACCTGGAGGTCAGCACTGGGTAGAATTATACTAGATGCCAATATCCCCTGTTCACCTTGATATTTTGCTTAGGTGTGTCTTCCAGTCTTCTGGAAGTCTTCTCCATTGTACAGTTACTATTTTCCCCTCTGTAATTAATAAATAAAGAGCCCTGGCAGTGTAACTGTTAAGCACTTGACTGCTAACCAAAAGTTTGGCTGTTCAAATACACTCAGTGGCTCTGAGGGAGAAAAGACCTGGGAATCTGCTTCTATGAAAATTACAGCTTAGACAATCTTACAAGTAAGTTCTACTCTCCCACACTGGATCTTCATGAGTCAGATATCTACTCGATGGCACCTAACAGCAACAATAACAATTAATAACTATCTTCTTCAGTTAGAATTTGAGGCTTTGCAAATATCATGTTTTCTAGCATAATTTCACTCGTTATTTCAAATTGTTTTTTGTACTTAAAAGAAAAGAAATCATGGCATTTATATTACTATGACCAAGGACATAAAAGATAAAACTATTGTTATAAGTCTGAACTGACATGAGTCTAGCAAAAAGTAAAACAACCAGGTATTTTAATTAGTCTCTGTGACTTCTCTTATGTTTGGTGAATGAACTGTGTATTTAAAAGAGCTCACAGGTATGCTTACTCTATTTTAGGGCTCCTGGAATCTCAAGGTAGGAAAGCATTGAATTCATCTCCCTTTCTTTCTAATTCAGTCCTACATGAAGATGGAGATACTTAAGTCTTCTATGTACTGACTCTTCAAAGACAGTCCTCAAAAGTCGTCACCCAGTTTTCTCTTGAGTAAACAATCTCAGATTTTTAACATCTATATTCAATACATAGAATGTGAGAAGAGTCTGAGTACATCTCACTTCCCTTTACCTCTTGAGCTCATCTAGACCCAGGATGGACAACATGACAGGTTAATCCTTGAAAGCACTTGGGGAGTAAAAAAATCTTAGATGTTGACTGGTAAAGAACAATAATTATAACTCTCATTAGGATCCTACATAAAATGAAGTAATTTAAGAATGCCTCTCCCTCTACTTTCTACATTCATCAGTTATGCTAAGTATCAAATCTTCTCTTTTAGGAATGGAAAAACAGGTACAAAAAATAAATACTCACAATAAATATATTGAACTATATTCACCAGTGAAAAGACATAGATTTTCAAACTGGAGAAGAAAAATAAAGTCCAGATGCATCCTGTTTTGAACAGACACATCCAGAGCACAGTTAAAGAGTTGAAAGCAAAATAACAAAGTCATTTCAAGCTGGAATTGCTCTATTGAACCAGACAAAATAAAATTTAAAACAAAAGTGTTAATAGGCGTTGATAGGATCACCATATTCATCACAAAGTCTTAGTAGCTCTAAATATGTATATGCTTACTAAAATAGCCTCAAAGTTTATTAAAAAAATAATTGGCATTCAATGATAAATTTGCTCATTGTGTGAAACCTCAATTCATCTCTATTTGTATGTCAAGACAGCCAAGCCATGCCAAGTGCCATCGAGTCAGATCCGACTCATGTCAAGCCAACAACCTAATAAGCAAGAATATGTAAGACTCTAAAAACAAAATTATCAAACCCAACCTACTAGCCATAGGTAAAATTTTACTTTTTATTTGAATTCTTTTATAATTTTATGTTCTAGATGTATCTTTTATTATGAATATAGATGCAAAAAGTCAAAACAAATATTAGTCAGTTGAACTCAGTAGTTTAGAGAGGTGATTTACCACATTAATAAATTTGATGAATACGGTGGTCCTATCATTTTAATAAAGGTAGAAAAAATTGAAAAAAATTAATAATGGAAAGCTTTTTAAAAGTAGCAACAGAAGGTAATTTTTTAAACCTCACAAAGAACGACTATTAAAATATTAAAGTGAACATCATCATCTTACTTGACTATATGTGAAAAGTACACCCTTGAATATTAGGACAAAGATAAGGACCTCTGGGTATAAAAATTATAAGACAGCTTGTTGATAAAAACAAATGTCTAGGAGGGGTGGAGCCAAGATGCCAGACTAGACACACGATTCCTCAGTTCCCTCTGAAAACTAAGGCCTGGATTGGTAATTGAATGAAGCACTCTAGACACCTAGGGAGCCCTAGCACAGGGAGCGGGGTTGTCAGATTGGACAACATGCCATTAAACAGGAAACTTTCTTTCTTTGGCACAAGCTGGCATACACTGAGCTCTGCTCCTGCAGACTCGCCACTTGGGTAGACTGCAGGTACTGATGCTTTTTTCTCCTTTTTGTTATCCAGGAAGTGGAAAATGGGCACAAGATGGCAAATACACTGAAATGCAGTGCTAAAGTAAACAGCATATAGCACAGCAGAGAGACAGTGTGTGGGATAGCCACACTTTGAGAGCCCAGCTGCTGACTGAGGGCACCAGTGCCCCATCATCCCTCTCTCTTCTGAGTTCTGTCATAGAGTCCACTCTATGGTGGGAATGGCAGCTAGGCCAAGACACTGTCTTGGTTGGCTGGAAGGTGGAGCCAACCAACCAGAGGCCTCAGTAGGGGCTAATTCCCAAGCTGAGAAGCAGCGCCAGTCCAGAAAGTGCTTTTCTATTGGACAGGCTGTGTTTGGTACACTGTTATACTACAGGTGGGGCCTGACTGAGAATGACAGCAAGGCCATAACCCCTCCCTTCTTTGAACTACGTCATAGCATTTGGGGATGGCCAAAGAGGTGCTTCCTTTGTCAACCAGAAGGCAGGGTCTGCCACATCTGATGGCCTCACTGATTTTGGCAGCTATCAGATAGCTCCCAGATTTCTAAAATAAGACTGCCTGGAGAAATAACTGCTGAGTGGCCTGGCAGCATCTTTTCCAGACTGTACTGATCCACAATATAGGGTCAGTTGAAGGTCCCCCAATGACTCCATAAGTAGGGCACTGTCTTTGCAAGCTAGGAGGAGGAGGTTGCCATCCCAGAGAGAACACTGGGGCCAGTCACTAGAGTACGCAGAGGCAACTGGTGACCAACTCCCTTCTCAGAACTGTGCCACAACTCCTGTTGAGGTAACACCACAGAAATTAAACAGCCTCTTGTTGCCCAAAGGCAACAAACCACCCTGACAGAAAGATTATGGGAGAGGTCCTGAGACTACGTGGAGATAGAGAGGGGCCAGCCAAATTTAATCTTCTGGTTCTTACCACCAAAGCACCAGGCATGTAAGTGAAGCAGTCTCTGACCCTCCTGCCCTGCCCTGCCCAGCCCAGCCATCAGCTGAATATCACTAAGTGAGCCCCGTAGATGCCACATGGAACAAAACAATCACATGGACAATTCCTGCCTGAATTTCTGACATATAACACCATGAGGTGTTAACAAAATGGTGGTTGTTTAAAAGCACTAAATTTGAATAGTTGACTATACTATAACAAATAGGCAGAGTAATGGTTTATATAGTTATGTGAATTGGCATCCTGATTTCCCCTGGAATGATGATCCTCCTGCTATGAAGTCCTTCACTGAAAAATAGGAAAAAACAACTTCCATGAAATAGCAGCCTCTAAAATATAAAGAGGTCCCAAGGTAGCACACTTTACACTCAGCCACTAACCAAAAGGTTAAAAGTACAAATCCACCTAGCAATGACACAGAAAAAAAGCCTGGTAGTCTACTTCTGTGAGATTAAAGCCATTGAAAACTCTATGGAGTTTGGTTCTACTCTGACACACACGAGGTTGACACAAGTTCTGGAATCTACTCAATAGCAATAAGTTTGGTTTGGTTGTTTTTTCTTTTTTGATAGGTTGAGGGACAACTGCACCAAACAACCTGACTATGGGGTCTACAGCACCACTATTCCTGAGGAACCCCCCAGTTTCTTCCCTCAGATCCTTATGGAACAGGTGGCCACATACTAACTTGTTACTTAATTACCTCCTAAAGGTGAGGATACTCTTGATTACTCCCTGAAGAAACTTCAAGCCCTGCAGTCATTTACTTCTCTGGGACTTAAGTTTTATCAGTGAGGGCATAAGATCTGACCAACCCAAAGTCCATTTCTGCTTTTCATTTCTGTGGGCCATTTGAGTATTGACAGAATAGCCAAAACCCTCTGGTTGTTACTAGAATTAGGCCAGGTTCAGGGCAAACAAGGGTTGAGATGGGGATGAGATTAAGCAGTCCTTGAGTACCCTTGAGGGTACTGGTCAACCACTCTCAGTGTTCTGGCAACCCCAAATCCTAACAAAATTTGGGGTGCCTTGTGCCGCAAACTGCCATGCAAGTTTTCACACTTCAGCTTTCCTTGAGGCAGGGGTTCAGACTGCCTCCCCTTTGCTGTGTCCTCAAAATCAAGAATAGTATCTGGCATGACTCATGGGCTTATTGCAGGTTCCTAGCCATTCAATATCCTTAACAGTATTGCCATTAGTGTCAATCTCAGACTGCTAAACGCAGTGTCCTAGGGTTATACGTGATGGAACCAAGGACCAAGTACAGTTTCCTCATTTCCGACCACAGGCTCCTCAGGCGTATCACTGTGCCCACTGCTGGCACAACTTTGCATCTTTGAATTTGGCATCTTTTTTCATAAGGAAATGAAAGCATACTGTCATGGATTGAACTGTGTGCCCCCCAAAAATGTGTGTAGCCATGTGACTTGGCCGTGATTCCTAATATTTTATGATTGTCTTCCATTTTACAATTTTCCTATGCTGTATGTTAGAGGATTACGGTGACACTGTAAATCCCTTCATAAGATCACCTCCCTGCTCCGCTGTAAAGGGAGTTTCTGTGGAGCACGGCTTGCACCACCCTTTGTCCTTTCATCTTACAAGTGATGAAAGGAAA
Source organism: Heterohyrax brucei (assembly GCA_028571685.1). Taxonomy (NCBI): domain Eukaryota; kingdom Metazoa; phylum Chordata; class Mammalia; order Hyracoidea; family Procaviidae; genus Heterohyrax; species Heterohyrax brucei. The sequence goes on from CM053156.1 coordinate 26,180,263, forward strand.
GGGAAGCAAGCAGAGAGTTGGGAACCTCACACCATCAAGAAAGCAGCACTGGGAGAAGAGCACATACTTCAAACCTGAAGTTCCTTTACCAAGATGCTCCCTGAACAGAGACCGATGCAACACAAGGCCTTTCCTCCAGAGCCAACAAAAGGGGAAAGCCTTTCACTGAAGTGGACACCCTGATTTTGGACGTGAAAGGGAAAGCTCTTCCCCTGGAGCAGATATTCTGAATTCTGACTTGCAACCTGCTAGACTGTGTAAGAATAAACTTTCCTTTGTTAAAGCCTTCCACCTGTGGTATTCCTGTTAGAGCAGCATTAGCTGACTAAAACACATTCTGAGACCTGGGGCTACACAGACAGGCAAACTTGGCTGTCTTTGGCTTCCTGTGTTCAATCAGAGACCTGCAGACAAAGTTTGGGTTGGAAATTCCTCTTCTGAAGCAAAGAGGCAACCACTGCATAGGTGAGCCAACAGTGGATGAAACTGACCTCTACACTGAAGGGAGCAGAGAGTGAAGCAACTGAAAGAGGTAAATACACAACTTACTCATTGTCTTGAATGCATGAGAACAGATTGTTCCACAGTATCTTGAAAAAGAAAAGCAGAAATGTGTTCATAAATTACTGGAATCTTCTTCCCACTCATAGCAGGCTCACTGCCAATGAGTTCCTTGTCATTCAAAACAGAAGGTCTTCTCTGTGACTCGGCACAGCTTTCTGTTTGCTCCTTTCAAATTCTAGAGCTTTCATTAAATAAGTAAACCATACACACACTTTGGTGGCTTCAAGTTCCAACTCTGTGCTTTCTTCTTAGAATATTACTGTATTCTCAACCAGGTACTGTCTTCTTTGGTAGCTGCCTTTGGACAGCTAATCTAGAAATTATCAATATCATTAATATTTCATACTGGCAAAATTTTTCTGAAGATGATTAAAAAACAATTGCATCTATACATTAACAGTGAACTCCCAGAAGTTCAACCAGATTCAAAAAAGGACATGGGATGAGGGATATTATTGCTGATGTCAGACAGATCTTAGCCCAAAATAGAAAATAACAGAAAGATGTTTGACTATGCATCTTTCCATTCTTCTCTATTATGGACCAAGATGACCATGCAAAGGCATTCAAGTGTATGGATCATCAGAAACTATGAATAATGGGAATTCTAGAACATTTAATTGTGCACAATAAGCAGCCTTTGGAACAGAATAAAGAGATACTATATGGTTTAAAACTGGAAAATGTGTGTGGCATTGTCATATCTTTTCCCCTAACTTATTCAGTCTAGATGCTGAACACATAATCCACAGACCTGAAGAATATGAAGAAGAAAGAGAATCAGCTTTGGAGGAAGACTCAGTAATAACCTTGCTGAAAATAAGCACGACTTCAATGTTTACTGATGAAGGTAAAAGACTATAGCCTTTAGTATGTATTGTGCCTAAAAGTGAAAATAAAATCCTCAGCTGGATTGATAAAATGACATTATAGTAAATGGAGAAAAATTAAAGTTGTCGAAGATTTCATTCTACTTATATCAACAATCCATTCTCATAGAAGAAGCAGTCAACAAATCAAATTAGATATGTCATTGGACAAATCTGCTACCAGAAAGAAGGAAGAAAGGAGTGAGGGAGGGAGGGAGGAGAGAGTAAGAGCAAAAAAAGAGAGAAAGAAAGACCCTCTTTAAAGCTTTGAAAAACAAAGATGTCACTTGGATGACTATTATGTACCTGACCCCCACCATGGTCTCTTCAATTGCCACATATGCAAAAGGATCAGAAAAAGGAGAGAAATTCTCAATGAGATAAATTGGCACAATAACCAAAAAGATGAACTCAAACATAATTATCATGAAGACAGCATGTGAATATTTCATTCTGTTGTACGCAAGGTTGTCATGAGTCAGAGCCAATTCAGCAGCAACTGACAGTGACATATTCTCAGCTAACTACAAATCTAAGTTTCTCCTGGTAAACAGTCACCAAACTCACACTCTTTACTTCACCAGATGTCAGTAATAATTTTTTTATCCTGAAAGGTCTTGCTGCCACTTATATCTCTGCCTTATGGTTCTAAGAAAATGGAAGAACTTGAAGAAGAGGGGTGGGAGAGCACAAAGCTTAATTAATTCCACACTGGTTTATTATATCATCTAAGTTTCAAATATGATAGTCACAAGTTACCATTTAACCTAAAGTTATTTTTCAGACTCACACCTAATATTTCTTCTATTTCTTTTTAATTTTATTTATTTTACTGTTGTTTTTGAGAACACACACAACAAATATACACCAAATCAACCCCTTCTGTATGAACCATTTAGTGACATGGACTAAATTCTTTGGATTGTGAAATTTTTCTCATGTTTCTTTTCTGAGTCCTCCCCTTAACTTAAATGTTCTGTCCCATATGGTTCCTATCTAATCTTTCAAGTTGCTCTAGTCAATTTGATTCCATAAAGATAGTGTTTAAAAGAGCATAATGCTCAAGGTAAATATTTTTTACTATTCAAACTACTGTTTGGTTTTAAGACTTCGGGAATATTTTTGGCTTAAGGCTTAAAGATGATCTCAGGCAATAGTTTCAAGGGTTCATACAAGCTTCATGGATCCAGGAAATCTGGATTCTATGAGTATTTGAAAATCTTTTCGATCAGAATTCTTCTACAGAATCTTTCATAAAAATATTGAGTGATAGAGATGGGCCAAGATGGTAGAGTAGTCAGGCATTTCCTGCACTCCCTCTTATAAAAAGACCTCCCAAAGACAAGTGATTTGATTATATATGACAACTTAGGATCCACGAATATCAAAGACAAAGTTTATGAGTTGGTATAAGTGGCAGGAGGAATGAGAGACAGTTAAAAAGCAGCAAGAATTTGTCAAAACTGACTTGGCCAGCATGCTGCAGGCTTGATTGCCTGGCACATTTGGGCTGAGTAAAGCAGTAGCACTCAGGATGTATTTTCCACACTGGGAGAAATCAATCAGCAGAGAGTCTACTCAAGCCTCCAGAACCAGAGAAAAGCAGTGCTGAATCAGCAAAAGTTAAGTGCAAGCACTAACCTACCACGCAGATCATAAAAGCCTTCCCCCTTCTGGGAGGAACATCTCTCCCATTTACCTACCTCCTCCCCAGTCTGTTCCAGGTTCTGGTCTGGTTTCAGTGATACCTGGGTCCCTTGGGCTGTAAGTAGGGCCTGTTACACACCCCTAGTCATTCTCTCAGCTTTACAGAGGGGTAAAAAAAATTAAAATTAACAAACAGGAAAAAATTATCTGCAAACTATCCTATGTCACAAACTTAGGGCAGGATCAGCCCTTTTGTCTAGATACCAGTATAAGGAGTCCACAGACTTTGAATGTCTTTCACCCTTGCCTAGACCTGTGTGGGCTCATTAGAACAGTGTAGGCCCTCATTAGCACATTACAATAGGGTTTATACCTGTAGCCTGTTTTCAACTACAAAAAATGCACCATGGAATGGCATATTAGTGATATTTGACACTACCTTGCCCAGTAAGCAGGTTCCTCACCTACCCACATCTGGTGTCTGAGGACTGGTGGTTCCAGACTCTCCATCCACCCACCTGGGATGGAAGTCTGAGAATAACTGGTGCCTTTTAGTCTGTAAAGACAACAGCACTGGGTGCCCAAAGTCCTCCTGCAAAGCTCACATATGTTCTCTAGGGAAGAGGGTCATGTTTTCTAGGCAATCAGGGGCAGCCAAAGTTTCCTGCCTTGCTCGGTAAGTGAGCACTCTTGCAGCCAGATATCTGTGCCTACTCAAATCACCCCTGACTGTCTTGGACTGTAGATGAGAACCTAAACCACACATTTAGTGACTGATAACCTGGAAACCTTTGCTGAATCCACACAAAAGAATAAAAAAGATACCTGGGCTCACATACATAGTAACATCTTCAAACACTTAGTTACAGGTTGTGAGAGCTTCAAAGATGCAAATGATCAAAGTAGCTCTCATGACTGCACTCCTGGGCATATCAAAACAAAACAAGAAATTAAGACACATTAAGAAACTATAAATAAGTGTAACTGTTTATTGATGGCTCTGAGATAATAGTCAAAAATCACATGAAGAGGTAGATTATGATGGCTTCAGAAAGCAATAAAACAAAGAACCAAGAAACTTCCTGGAGGAGGATAATTTATTGGAATTTCTGGAAGTAGAATTCAAAAGATTAATATACAGAGATCTTCAAAAGATCAGGAAGGCAAAACATAGAAGAAAGAAACACACAGACAAACCAATAGAGGAACTTAAGAAGATTATACAAGGCCATAATGACAAATATAACAAGCTACAAGAATCCATATATAAACACTAAATAGTAATTCAAGAGATCAACAATGAAATCTCAGAATGAGACGACTCAATAGAAAGTCAGGAGAAAAATTGAGGCAATGGAAGTCAGAATTAATCAAGCTGCAGAAAACACAATACCAACTAATTTGAGGAAAAACAGATTAAAAAAATCATTTAAAAAGGAAGAAACTCTAAGCATTACGTGAGTCTTTCAAGAAGAGTAAACATGAGTGACTAGAGTGCCAGAACAGGGGAAGGAGGACCAAAAAAAAAAAAAAAAAAAAAAAACAGGGAGAATTGTTGAAGAATTGTTGGCAGAAAACTTCACCAATATCAAGAAAGACGAGAAAGTATCTATCCAAGACGCTCATCAAACCACTCACAAGGTTGAGCCCCAAAATAGTTACCAAGACATTTTGTAATCAAACTGTCCAAAATTCAAGTACAAAGAATATTGTAAAGCAACTAGGAATAAATGAAAAGTCATCTACAAAGGAGAGTCCATAAGACAGCTCTGGAGGTGGAGTCAAGATAGCAGACTGAACACATATCTCCCTAAATGCCTCTGGAAACCAAGACCAGAACTGCTAATTAAACGGAGCCTTCTGTACACCTAGTGAGCCCTAGGACATGGTACAGGGCTCTTAATTTGGACTTCATACCACTGAATGGAAAACCTCCTCTCTTTTGCTGTCTCCTGCTCTTGGTGAGTGTTGGCTTTCAGAGACTGAAGGTAACTTGCCATTTTAGATTTTTTTCCTCTGTCTTAGCTGGCAGGCAGAGCTGAGACTTGACTAGCATCTGATCTCATATGCACAGCTGTTGGGATGGGTGGGCAAAATTGACACCTTTTGAGTGCCTGGTTTTGGACTCTGTGCATCTCAGCACCTTTGGCCTCTCTTTCCATCTCTGCCATTGAGTAACCTTTACTGAGGCAGGCAGGGAGCTTGTGTGGGATGCCATCTTATTCTGCTGGGAGGCAGAAATACCTAATTTCTAGGCTGGCAGGCAGCACCTGCCAGGAGGAGAGTGCTTTTCCATCACAAAAGCAGTATTTTACACAGTGTCACCTATGGCTGGGGCCAGACAGCAGAGGTGAGCAAGGCAGAAGCCTTTCTGTATTTTCAACCAGTTTCAACATCTGGGGTTCAATATAAAGGTGATTACTTTGCCAGCTGAGAAGAGGGACCTGTACACCTGAAAATCTGACTGACTTTGGAAGTTGTCAGATACCTTTTACCTCTCATTTTAAGATGGCCTAGAGAAACAACTGCAGTCCATCTTCACAGCGTCTCTCCCAGGCACTATTGACTCACACGATGCCCCCAAAGCAACAAACTCAAGTGTAATGAAAAAACCACTCATGGCTTCAAAAGGCCCCCAAAAGAAACAACCAAAGAACTTCCCAGGTGAAAAGACCTTTAGGAAACTATCAGAAGGTGAATACAAAAGGATTATATAGAAAGCCCTCCTAGACCTTAAATAAAATGCAGCAAAGCAAATAAAAAATTAAGCAAGCTATTCAAACTGATGGAACATCAGTACTCAGTACTCAGAAATCCAACAGATCAAGAACAATATCAAAGACGTAGAAACTTCAATTCAAAGCCAAGAAAACAGAATGTAACAAATGGAAAATAGAATTTCTGACTCGGAAGACACTGCTACTGACTCCAGCATCTATGAGGAGATCAGAAAAAAGAAACAAGAAAAATGAAGAAGCATTAAGAAGCATGTTGGACTCTAGTAAAAAGAACAATCTATAATTAATTAGAGTTCCTGAAAAGTGCAAGACACCTGAGAACACAGAGAGTATTGTTGCTGAGCTGCTGACAGAAAACTTCTCAGAAACTATGAAAAGACAATATAGATATCCAAGGTGGTACTGAATGTCACTCAGTACAGATCTCAAAAGAAAGACTCCAAGACATATTATAACCAAGCTTAAAGAATTGAAACAGAAACTCTTAAAGGCAACAAGACTCAAAGCAAAGCTAAAATTCACAGGGAAACCTTGTAGGTTTTCGTTGGATTTCTCAGCAGAAACAATGGTGGCACAGAGACAGTGGCATGACATATTCAAAGCCTTGAAGGAAAAGAACTTGCGACCAAGAATTATATATCCTGCAAAACTATCTTTCAAATATGAAAATGAAATGAAGACATTTGCAGACAAACAGAAACTCAGAGACTTTGTAAAAATCAAACCAAAGCTATAAGAAATACTGAAAGAATCTCTTGGCTTAGAAGAACAAAACCACTAACTTCATATTTTAGAAGCAAATATAGGACACTTCATCCAGGCACCTACTCAGTTAGGGAAGGCTCCAAACTCTGTCAAGTGTATACTAGTGAAAGAAATGATCCAGTGATCATATCATGAAAACTATGATGTCATCATATTAAGAAGAGGGATGTACTACAGTTGTTATAGTACTTCCAAATGGAGAGGAAGTTGATATGACTGGTAGTAACTAAAATTGGGTTTACACATAGTTTATTAAGGAAGATCACAGGGGCAGCTGTAAAGCACAATAAAGATGCAACACATCAGATCAGGAAATGTAATACAGGAGTCTTAGCAAACACAAAGCCAATCCTCAAAAAGGTGAAAAATCAACTCACAAAGAAGACAGTCCCAGAACAGATGAATAACAACAACACAGAAAACATCAGCACAAAAATAAACATATCACAATGACAGCATTAAACACATACCTATCAATAGTTACGTTGAATGTGAATGGACTAAAAGCTCCAGCAAAGAGACATCGAGAGACATCTTGGATCAAAAGACATGATGCATCCATATATTGCCTAAAAGAAACTCACATTAGACTTAAAGATATGAACAAATTGAAAATTAAAGAATGGAAGAATATATATCAAGCTAACAATGAACGAAGAAGAGCAGGTGCATTAATTCTAATCTTAGATAAATTAGATTTCAATGTAAAGTCCACCATTGTGGAACAGGGATGGGCACTATTTATTGCTGAAAGGTTCAGTACACAAGCACAAGTTAACAAAATTAAATACATATGCACGTAATACTAGGGCATGTAAATACATCAAAGAAACACTGACAACACTCAAACATGAGATAGATCACTCCACAATAATAGTGGGAGACTTCAACACTTCACTCTCAATATTGGACAGATCATCTTGAAAAAAGCTCAATAAAGACACAGAAGACCTTATTGCCACAATTAATCAACTAGACCACAGTGACATATACAGAATTTTGTAACCATCAGCAGACAACTGCACCTTTCTCTCCTGTGCACGTGGAACATTCTCCAGAATAAACCATGTGTTAGGACATAAAGCAGTTCTCAACAAAATTGATACCACTGAATTGATGCAAAGCATCTTCTCAGATCTTAAAGCCATAAAAGTTGAAATCAATAGCAGAAAAAACAAAGGTAGAAAGTGGAACTCATGTAAACTCAACATCTTGTTCCAAAAAATATGGGTTATAAAGAAATCAAGGATGAAATAAAGATATTTATGGATTCCAATGAGAATGAAAACACTTACTACCAGAACCTATGGGATACAGCCAAAGCAGTGCTCAGAGGTCAGTTTAGCTCCATAAATGCACATATCTGGAAGGAAGAAAGAGACCAAATCAAAGAACTAACCCTAAAGCTTCAACAAGTAGAGAGAGAACAACAAAGAATCCCCTCAGACACCAGAAGAAAACAGATCATAAAGATTACAGCAGAACTAAACCATTTAGAGAACAGAATAACAACTTAAAAAATGAAAAGACCAAGAGCTGATTTTTTAAAAAGATCAACAAAATTGACAAACCATTGGCTAAACTTACTAAAGAAAAACAGGAAAGGAAACAAGTAACCCAAATAAGAAATGAGAAGGGTGTTACCACAACAGATCCAAAAGAAATAAAAAATATCATAACAGAATACTATGAAAGTCTGTACTCTTAACAAATTTGAAAATCTGTAGGAAATGGACAAATTCCTTGATTCGTATCACCTACCAAATTATCACAAGGTGAAGCAGAACAACTTAGTAAACCCATCACAAAGGAAGAGACTAAGAAAAAACAACCAAAAAAAGCCCAGGCCCAGATAGCTTCAACCCAGAATTCTACCAAGCTTTTAGAGGAAAGTTAACTCCAGTACTACTGAGACTATGTCACAATATAGAAAAGAAAGGAATATTTTCAAATTCATTCTATGAAGCCAGCATAACCCTGGTACCAAAGGCAGGGAAAAACCTAACAAAAAAGGAGAACTATAGATGGATATCACTCATGAATCTAGATACAAAAATCTTCAACAAAATTCCTGCCAATAGAATAAAACAACATATCAAAAACATAATGCATCATCACCAAGTCGGATTCATAAGAAGGATTCAAAGCTAGTTCAGCATCACAACAATTAATGTGATCAACCACATAAATAACACTAAAGACAAGAAACACCTGATTTTGTCTATTGATGCAGAAAAGGCATTTGATAAAGTCCAACACCCATTCATGCTAAAATCTCTCAGCAAAATAGGAATAGATGGCAAATTCCTCAATGCAATAAGGGCCATTTATACAAAGCCAACTGCCTACATCATCCTGAATGCAGAGAGACTGAAACAATTTCCCTTGAGAACATGAACTAGCCAACGATGCCCACATTGACCCCTCCTATTCCACATTGTACTAGAAGTTCTAGGCAGAGCAATTAGACAAGACCAAGAAATAAAGGGCATCTGCATTGGCAAAGAAGTAAAAATCTCCCTATTTGCAGACGATATGATTGTATACACAGAGAATCCTAAAGAATCCATAAATAAACTACTCAAATGGATAGAAGCATTTAGGAAAGTCTCAGGATACAAGATAAGCATAAGTAAATCAGTAGGATTCCTTTATACCAACAATGACATTGTTAAGGAATAAATCATCAAATAAATAGTTTACTACAGCCCCTAAGAAAATAAAGTACCTACGAATAAATCCAGCCAGAGAAATAACAGGCCTTTCAAAGAGAACTATAAGACCTTACTATGAGGAATTAAGAAAGACTTACATAAATGGAGAAACCTATCCTGTTCATGGATAGGAAGACTTAACATTGTGAAAATGTCTACTTTACCCAAAGCAATCTACTTAGATGCAATCCCAATACAAGTTCCAGTGACATTTTTTAATGAGATGAAGAGTCAAAGCCCGAGTTTGGAAAGGAAAGAAGCCCCAGATAAGTCAAGCACTATTGAAGAAGAACACACTGGGAGGCCTTTCACTACTCAACTTTAGAATCCATTACACTGCCACAGTAGTCAAAACAGCCTGGTACTTGTACAAAACAGACAGATAGATGAATGCAACAAGATTGAGATCTGAGAGATGACACCACCCTCCTATGAATAGCTGATATTTGGCAAAGGCCCTAAGACATTAAGTGGGGTAAAAACAATCTCTTCAACAAATGGTGGTGACAAAATTAGATATCCAACTGCAGTAAACTGAAACAAGACCTGTACCTTATTAAGACCTTATACCTTATTAAAAAAAAAAAAAGCAACTCAAACTGGATGCCAAGCCAGCCAAGTGCCATCGAGTTGGATTCAAACTGGATAAAAGATCAAAATATCAAATCCAAAATGACAAAGCTCATCCAAGAAAAAGTAAGAACAACAATGGAAGCTTTAATACACAACATAGACAGACTTCAAAATCTGTAAAACAAACCACAAACAACAGAAGAGAAAATACATAAATGCGAACTACTAAGAATCACTTTGGCTCATCCAAAGACTTTATTAATAGAATTGAAAGGCCACCTACAGAATGGGAAAAACTATTTGGCAACTCTATGTCAGACTGACATCTGATCTCCATAATCTATAAGGTACTACAAAATATCAATAAGAAAAAGACAAATCTTCCAATTGAGCAATGCACAAAGGAAATGGACAGACACTTCTCTAAAAAGGAGATACAGACAGCCAAAATACACATGCGGACATGCTCATGATCATTAGCTATTAAAGAAATTCAAATCCAAACTACCATGAGATACTATCTCATCCCAACAAAGCTGGCCATGATTCAAGAAACAGAAAGCAACAAATGCTGGGGAAGCTGTGGAGAAACTGGAACTCTCCTACACTGCTGGTGAGATTGCAAAATGGTGCAACCTCTTTGGAAAGTAATGTGGTGCTTCCTTAAAAAGCTGGAAGTAGATATACCATTTGACCCAGTAATTCTACTGCTCAGATATTTCCTACAGAATCAAGGCCATTCACACCAACTGATACATGCACACGAATGTTCATCGCAGCACAGTCCACAAAAGCAAAAAGATGGAATCAATCCAGATGCCCAACAACAGAAGAATGGATAAACTATGGTACATATACTCAATGGAACACTATGCAATGATAAAGAATAATGATGATTTTAGGAAACATCTTATAACCTGGTTTCAATTGGAGGACATTATGCTGAATGAAATTAGTCAGCAACAAAAGGACAAATATTGTATGAGATCCCTACAATAAGAACTTAGAAACAGACTCAATCATAGAAGAAAAGACTCTTTCATGGCTGCAAGGGTTTGAAGGGAGGGAGGGTGAGGGGAGTGGGTTTAGATATCTCATAGAAATTTGGTTGGGTAAAATCTGTGACAGCACACATTAGAAAGAAAATCAGCATTAACTGTACTTCAACATAACATGGTTACTCCTCTCATCTTAACCCAATATTGAAAGTACAGAGTAGTTGAGGTGGAGGGCCAGGGACCAGCTCTCAGGGGAAATCAAAGCAAAATTGGCACAACTAGCATTTTGCTAAGAGAGCCTTCTGCACCCCACATCGGTGAGTGGCATCTGGGGTCTTAAAAGCTGCCATCTGAGGGTACAGCAAATGATCCCAACTCAGCAAGAATAGATGATCACAAAGGACCAAAATGACACGAGAGAAAGAAAACCCAGAAGACAGAGATCCAAGTGAGTGGGTGATTACATCAACTTGTGACTGGAAGAACTGGATGGTACCCAGACACCACCAGTGATAGTGGTGAAAGAGCTCACAAAGTTGAGTCTCACTGGCAACAGAAGAATAAAAAGGGCTGCACCCTGAGATCTCCAATAAAAGACCACAATTGATGGTCTAGGGGCCTCAGAGTTCCCCTGGGAGCGTGGCCTCTCACCCTGATACTGCACTTGTCCATAAATCACAATGGAGGTTAACTCTTCGGACAGGAATGGATTGGACGTGGCAACACAGAGTGACCATATCATGTGTGCACTTCATGGTTCTATGCATCCATAGGATGTCGTCCTGCTGACCTCTTACTGGAGGCAGGGGAGTGAGTGGAGAGGAGGAGATAGGAGATTATTGAGAGGATAAGACATGTATGGAACAGAGAGGATGGATGTGCTGTCATTGGGTAGGGAGAGCAGTGGGAGCTGCATATAGGTGGGCATGCAAATTTACATGGGAATGTACATTTTAAGTCAATCATAATAAAAATAAATAAATAAGTCTAAGTTCTGAGTACTCGACAGATATCAAGCAGGAAAGAAGACAATAGGATGAAATTTATAAAGCTTTGAAGAAAATAAAGAAATTATCAGACAAGAATTATACATCCAGCAAAACTGTCTCAAATTTGATAGTGAAATTAAAGTACTTTCAGATAAGCAAAAGTTTAGAGAATTAAAAAAAAAAATCTACAAGAGATACTAACAGGACGCCTCTGGGTAGAAAATCAGTAACATCAGATAATAATCTACAACTACAACACAGGAAAGAAGAACCAGGCATCAACCCAGATAAGTAAGTCATAAAAATAAGTCAAAGGTGAAGCATTGAAAATAAGGGGAAATGTCAACATAAGACAGCAATAAAGCAAAAGAAGAGGAACTAAATAATTACTACAGAACTTCATATAGAGAGGATATCACAGCAATATCATGAAATAAGATTGGTTTAAGCTTAGAAAAGTTAAGATATAAGATACTCACAAAGGAAATTGACAATCCTACACATCAAAATATATATACACATATACACAAAGACTCAGCTAATAAAAAATCAACAGCAAAGAAAAAGATGAAAAGAAAAATGATTCACCACAAATAATTGAGCAGAACAGAGAAACTGTTAACAACACACACACACACACACACGAATACATCAAGATGGCAGCACTAAACTCATACCTGAAAATAATTCCGTTGAATATAAATGGGCTAAATATAGCAATAAAGAGATAGCCAAAGCCAAGTGCCATCAAGTCAGATCCGACGTCTAGGGGCCCAGGTAGAACTGGCCCCAAGAGTATTCAAGGAGTGCCTGGTGGATTTGAACTGCCGACCTTGTAGTTAGCAGTGGTAGCATTTAACCCACTACCCCACCAGAGTTTGTGGTGGAAAAATTGATTAAAAATCACAATCCATCTATAAGCTGCCTACAAGAAACACACCTCATACACAAAGACAAGCAAACTAAAGCTCAAAGAGTGGAAAAAATATATCCAACAACCAATATTCAAAAAAGAGCAGGAGTGACAATATGAATCTCAGACAAAATAGACTTTCAGGTAAAATCTATACTTAATGCATCACTATGTAATAATTAAACAGTCAATTCACCAAGAGGACATAATCAAAATAAGTATTAATGAACTCAATGACAGACCTCCAAAATTCGTAAACCAACCTCTAATAGCATTGTAAAGATAAGTAGACAGCTTCACAAAAACAAGAAGTTATTTCAATACATCACTTTTAATGAAGGACAGAACACACAGAACCACAATAAAGTCTTGGAAGATCTAAATGCTACAGTCAGTGAACCTGATCTCACAGGAATATAAAGAACACTCTATGCAACAGCAGCCAAGTACAATTTCTTTTCCAATTCATATGGAAAATTCTCCAGATCTGACCACATATTAGGCCACAAAGCAAGACTGGACAGACTCTAAAACATCAAAATGTTACATAGCAACTTTTCTGATCATAAAGTCATAAAAGTAGAAATCAGTAACAGAAAAACCAAATGAAAAAAAATCACATAAATGGGAAATAAACAACACCTTCATCAAGAACTATTGGGTCACTAGAAGAAATTAAGGACAGAATTAAAAAATCCATACAATCAAATGAGAAAGTAAACATCCTACCAGTGCTTTGGGGACACACGAAAATCTGTGATCAGAAGTCCATTTATAGCAATAAATGTACAGAAGCCAAAATCAAAACATCGACCTTACAACTTGAACCAAAAGAAAGAGAGCAGCAGAAGAAAGGAAACAATAAAGATAAGAGCGGAAATAAACCAAATTTAGAATAGAAAAATAATTTAAAGAGTTAACAAGGTCAAAAGCTAGTTCTTTGAAAAGAATAAACAAAATTGATAAATTGTTGACCGGACTGGCAAAAGAAAAACAGGAAAGGAAGCAAATAACTTGAATAAGAAATGAAGTATGGGGTGAGGCAGAGCTAAGAAGACAGATTAGCACCACAGTAACCTCTGATCCCTCTAACAACAAAGAACCAGGAAAACAACTGATCAGATTATACAGGACATTTTAGGAGGTCTGTACACCAGAAAGAAAGCTGAGAGATTGGACAGAACAACAGGGAAATCAAGTTCAGAAGCAACTACATCAGCCAGAATTACATCAACACCCCCAAAGGGACATTCTTCATCCAGACAAGCAGAGCTTCAATACTGTGATGAGCAGCAGCTGAACAGAACAGCAGTGTCATGAGCAGAGTGCATTTTTCTCCACAGGAAAACTAAGCTTCAAACAGCTGTACCTCCAGAACCACAGAGGACTTTCAACTGAGCATCACAAGCTAAGTGCTTGTGAACTCTTGTGGATCCAAATCTTTCCTGTGCAATGATTTCTCTTTTTCTCCAGCAATTCCTCCTCCTTCTACTCTGCACTGGTCACTAGACTCTGACACACTACCTGGGCAGGAAGTGGTACATCCTATGTGTATGCCCTGAGTTATTCTTCCAGACTTGGAGGAGGAAATAATGTTTAAAGATCTTCAAGACATCAGGAAAAGCAGGCAATGTGCAGCAAAGCATAACAAAGAATTAAACAGGCTGCAGGAAATACTTGAGCAACAACAATCTGAAATTTAGCAAATTAACAACAAAATTACAAAATTATACAATTCAATACAAAGTCAAAGGACCAGGATTGAGACAATGAAATGCAGAAGTAATGATGCTGAAGATAAAGCAACTGACACCAGTGTATATGAGAAAAAAATAGATAAGTTTGAAAAATGAAGAATCACTAAGACTTATGTGGAACTCTATCAAGAGCAATAATTTACAAATAATTGGAGTAGCAGAACAGGGGATAACCGAAAATACAGAGACAACTGTTGAAGATAAGTTGACATAAAACTTCCCTGATATCATGAAATACAAGGTGATATCAAGCCAAGACGCTCATCAAACTCCACACAAGGTAGATCCCAAAAGAAAGACACCAAGATATATTACAATCAAACTCACCCAAGGACTCATATTACCCATCTTTGGAACTTATTACACTGCTAGAGTAGTCAAAATAACTGAGAAAGGTACAACAGACATATAGATCAATGAAACAGAATTGAGAATCTGGACACAAAATTATCCACTTATGTGTAGCTGATGTTTTACAAAGGCCCAAACCCTATAAACTGGGAAAAGACTCTTTAACAAATGGTGTTTGTCATAACTGGATATGAAAAAGGAACCCAGTGCTGTCGATTCAGATCCGACATGTGCAAAAAACAAAGCAAGACACATATCTTACAATCATGCACAAAAAAAATTCAAAGTGAGTCAAGGATGTAAGTATGAAATCTAAAATGATATATATCGTGGAAGAAAAAACAGGAACAAGGCTGATAACCCTAATACAAGATGTAAACAGATTACAAAATACACAAGCAAACAGTGAAGAAAATAGATAACTGAGAACCTCTAAAAATTAAACAAAAACAAAAACCTCATTGAATGAGTAAATATACAAACTACAGACTTGGAAAAAAATTTTGGCTAACACAAATCTGATCAGTGTTGTTTTCCATAACTGACAAGATATTGCAAAATCTCAATAACAAAAAGACAAAAAATCCAATTAAAAAATAGCCAAGTGATATAAACTTATTTCCCAAACAAGACATTCAGGCAGCTAACCAACATGTGAAGAAATGTTCACGATCATTAGACGTTGGAGAAATCCAAATCAAAACCACAATGAGATACTTTCTCTTCACAACAAGGCTGACATTAATTCAACACAAAATAATGAATGTTGGAGAAGTTGTGGAATGATTGGAACACTTATACTCTGTTGGTGGAAATGTAAAATGATCCAATCACTTTGGAATTCAACTTGACACTTTCATAAAAATCTAGAAATAGAACTGCCATAAAATCCAGCAAACCCACTGCTTGAAATATATCCTAGAGAAATAAGGGCTGTTACATGAACGGATACATGTGCACCAACATTTATTACACCACTGTACACAATAACAAAATGACAGAATCAACCTCAGTGTCTGCCAGCAGAGGAATAGACAAACTCTGGTGTATCCACACAATGACAAAAGACAAAAACCATCTTGGGAAACACATATGGAGTCATCTGGAGGACATTATGCTGAGAGAAATTAGTCAACTGTCAAAGTCCAAATATTCTATGAGACCCCTACTATAGGGACTCAAGAAAAGGTTTAAGCTCAGAAGAAAATGATCTTTGATGGTTTACAATGGTGGAGAAGGAGGGAAGGGGCATTCATATACTAGATTTAAGAGAAGAATTGGATTATTTC
Source organism: Heterohyrax brucei (assembly GCA_028571685.1). Classification (NCBI taxonomy): domain Eukaryota; kingdom Metazoa; phylum Chordata; class Mammalia; order Hyracoidea; family Procaviidae; genus Heterohyrax; species Heterohyrax brucei. The sequence continues at coordinate 26,196,430 of CM053156.1, forward strand.
CCAAACAAGACATTCAGGCAGTGACAGCACACAGTAGAATGGAGATGAACACAACTGAACTACACCATAATCTAAAAAATGTTTTATAAATGAAATCCAACATTTTGAAGTACAGAGTAGCAAGGACAGGGGTCTGGGGACCATGGTTACAGAGGACATCTAGGCTAATTGGCATAACTAAGCTTTTTTAAGCAAATATACTGCATGCCACTTTGGTGAGTAGTGTCTGGGGTCTTAAAAGCAAGCAAGCAGGCAGCATCTAGGTGGCATCAGCTGGTCCCATTCCACCTGGATCAGAGGGGAATGAAGGACATCAAAGACATGAAGAAAATATGAGCCAAGCAGACAGAAGGTGCCATATGATTCAGAGACAATATCAGCATGATCTAGAATTAGAGGGTGCCCAGTCACTACCAATGACTGCCTTGACAGGGAACACAATGTACAGTCCCTGATGTAGTGTGAACAAAATGAGTGTGCAGAACTAGAATTCTATTAAAATATCACACATGACGGTCCATCAGACTAGAAGGTTCTCTGAGGACACGTCTCCCAGACTCTCTGTTAGCCTAGAGTTGAAACCAGCGCAAAAATCAACTCCTCAGACAAAGATCGGACTGGACTATAAGACATTAAGTGTTGCTGGTGAAGAATGTGCTTCTTGGCTTAAGCATATACATGAGTTTGTCTGAGCAGCTCACATCCAGAGGCGAGATGAGAGGCTGGAGTGTGACAGGAGCTGGGGGAAAGGATATGGGAGGTACAGCATGGAAAGGTAAAGAGGCAGTTGTGCAAACAGAACAAAGGAACACTTCATGGTTTAAAGTCAGGAAATGTGTGTGTCAGGGCAGTATTCTTCCAGCGTAACTTTTCACTCTGTATGCTGAGAAAATAATCTGAGAAGCTAGGTTATATGAAGAAGAGGCATCAGTATTGGAGGAAGACTCATTAACAACCTATGTTACGCAGATGACATCACCTTACTTGCTGGAAGTGAAGAAGATTTGAAACAGTTGTGAAGATCAAAGCCCACAGCCTTCAGTATGGGCTGTACCTCAACATCAAGAAAACAAATATCCTCACAACTGGAACAGTAAGCAACATCATGATAAAAGGAAAAAAAGATTGAAGCTGTCAACGATTTCATTTTACTTGGTTCCACAATCAACTCCCATGGAAGCAGCAGTTAAGAAAGCAAAAGACATGTTGAACTGGGAAAATCTGCTGCAAAAGACCTCTTCAAAGTATTGCAAAGTAAAGATGTCACCTTGAAGACTAAGGTGTGCCTGACCCAAGCCATGGCATTTTTAATCACATCATATGCTTGAAAAATCTGGACAATGAAGTAGGAAAACAGAAGAAGAATTGATGCCTTTGAGTTGTGGTGCCGGAGAAAAAAATTGAATGTACCATGGACTGCCAAAAGAACAAACAGATCTGTTCTGTAAGAAGTACAACCAGAGTGCTCCTGGGAAGCAAAGATGGCAAGACTGCATCTTACATACTTTGGAAACATTGTCAAGAAGGATCAATCACTGGAGAAGGACACCATGCTTGGGAGAGAGGGTCAGCATAAAAGAGGAAGACCCTCAGTGAGATGGATTGGCACAGTGGCTGTAATGATGGCATAAGCATATGAATGATTTTGGACAGGGCATAAGACTGGGCAGTGTTTCATTCTGTTGTGCATAAGGTTGCTGTGAGTCAGAACTGACTCGACAGCACTTAACGACAATAGAATGGAAAGGAGAAGTGTGCTTGTCATTAGGGCAGGTGAGGAGAGCAGTTAGAGTGATACGCGTGCTAGGTTCTATATGGAAAATTGTTTTGGGTTGTAAACTTTCACTTAAAGCACAATAAAATATTTTTTAAAAAAGACTAGTATACTCTTTATCATCACTCCTATTTAAGATTGTGCTGAAAGTTATAGCTAGAGCAATAAGGTAAGAAAAAGATATGAAGGTCATCCAAAATGGAAAGGAAGAAGTAAACAATCACTCTCTGCAGAAGATATGTTTCTCTTCGTACAGAACCCAAAGATTGCACACACACACAAAAAAAAACCTTCTGGAACTAATATAAAGATTCAGCAGAGGAGCAGGATATAAGATCAAAATGCGACAATCAGTTGGATTCTAATACACCATTCAAGAGAACTTTGAAAAGAAAGTCAAGAGAACAGTACCTTTTACAATAGCCTCTGAAAATATGAAATAGGAATAAATCTAACCAAGAAAATAAAAGACCTATACAAAGAAAAACACAACCACTATTGCAAAAAATCAAAAAAGACACACATAATCAGAAAAATATACTATACTCATGGATGGAAAGACTCAACACTGAAAATGGCAATCTACAGCACTATCCTGTTCAAAATAACATCAGCATTCTTTAACGAGACAGAAAAAAATTAATCACTAACTTTATACGCAAAGGAAAGATGCCCTGGATGAAGAAAGCATTGCCAGCCAAACCAAGTGCCACTCAGTCAAGGAAAATAGCAAAACAAGAGGCCTCACAATACCTGACCTCAGTTATAGTGGTCAAAACAAGGCGTTACTGACACATGGCAGATATGTAGACCAATGGAACAAAACCAAGAACTGAGGTGTAAATCGATCCATCTTTGGTCAGCTGATTTTTGACAAAAGACCAAAGCCTATTAAATATGGAAAAGATAGCCTTTTCAACAAATAGTGTTGGAAAAACTGTATATCTATCTATAAAAGAAATGAACATACATCACACCATGCACAACAACTAGCTGAAAATGGATCAAAGACCTATAGAAAACCTAAAACAATAAAGACCACAGGAGAAAAACTAGGAACATGTTAGACCACTAGTACTTTGCATAAATAGAAGACAAACCATAACTAAAAACACACAAACACCAGATGATGAACTAGATAACTGAAAGTTTCTAAAAATTAAACACTTATCACTCTTCAAATGAGTTCACCAAAAAGAGTGAAAAAGAGAACACACATAGTGGAGAAAAATAGTATTTGGCTACAACATATCTGACAAGGGTCTAGTCTCTAAACTCTATAGAATAGTTCAACAAATAATCCAATTAAAAAATGGGCAAAGATATGAATAGACACTTTACTAAAGAAGATACTCAGGCAACTGATGAACACATGAAAACATGCTTGTGATCACTGGCCATTAGAGAAATATAAATCAAAACTATGATGATGTCTCATCTTGTCCCAGCACTACTAGCGCTAATTAAAAAAAACAAAATGCATTTTGCAGAGGCTGCAGGGAGACTGGAACTCTTACTGCTGATGGGAATGTAACATGGTACAACCACTATAAAAAACAATACGGTGTTCCTTAAAAATCTAGAAACAGAAGTACTATATAAGTATAAGAGGAATTCCATAGGAGGAATTAAGTTGACAAACCATCCTAGAAAAAGTGCTACGTACCTCAGTGCTGAATGTCACCACAGTCACCTTTGAAGTACTTCCCTTGAGAAGCTATGCATCAATACCAGCACTTAGTCCATCCTTCAAAGCAATTTTGGAACTTTTTTTCTGGAATCACAATCTGAGCTAAAGGTCACACTACCCTTGATGTCCTGAATGTCATCAAAATGTCTTCCTTTCAATATTTCCTTTATCTTTGAAGAAAGAAAAAAGTCCTTGAGGGTTAGATCAGGTGAGTAAATAGGGTGTTCCAATACAGTTATTTGTTTGCTAGCTAAAAACTTCCTGACAGACAGCTATACAATTAAGTTCATGAATTTGCCATTGTGCCATCATGTACAATGGCCATTCCAAAAAGAGTTCCAAAATTACTTTGAAGGGTAGACTAGTTGCTGGCATTGGTGCATAGCTTCTTAAGGGGCATACATTGGTGACCATAGTAATATTCAGCGATGAGGTATGCATCGCTTAAAACAATTAAATTTGTGAACTTAATTGTTAGTCTTTGTATATTCTAGAGAAGTAATAACTGTTGTTACACAAACAGACATGTACGTACCTATTGTCAGGGATTGAATAGTGTCTCCCCCAAAATATGTGCAGCAATTTGGCTAGGCCATGATTCTGGGTATCATGTGATATTCCTATATGTTGTAAATCCTGCCTCTAATAATGAAGGAGGATGGGCGGCAGTTTTGTTGGTGAGGAAGTACTCGATCTATAAGATTGTATTGTACCTTGAGGCAATCTCTTGGGATATAAAGGAAAGAGAAGCAAGCACAGAGTTGGGAGCTCATAACATCAGGAAAGAAGCAGGGCTATGTCAGGAGCTGAACATATCATTTGTACCCAGGGTCATTGCACCTTAGAAGCTCCCAGTCCAGGAGAAGACTGATGACAAGGACCTCCTTCCGGAGCCAACAGAAAGCCTTCCCCTGGAGTTGACACCCTGATTTTGTATTTTAACTCACTTTTCTGTGATAAAATAAATTACTCTTTGCTAAAGTCATCTACTTGTGGTATTTCTGTTATAGTAACATTACATGACTAAGAAAGAATTGGTACCTGGAGAGTGGGGTGCTGCTCTAACAGACACCTAAAACATAGAACTGGTTTTGAAACTGAACAGATAGCAGACTTAGAACTGAGGAGAACTGTTCACACCAAGTAATGCACAGATGGTGAGATGCAGCAGCAAACCAGGATACAGAACCAGGAACCAGTACCAGACAGTGCTGGAGCTGACTGACAGAGTGAGAGAGTTTAGTGTCTGTTTAGAAAACTTCCTGAAAGAGTGGGGTGACTTTGAACACTTATTAGTGAAGTCACAGAACTCTGGAACACTTACCCGGAAGGGTAGATGCAGGCATGAGGCCTGATCCAATAGACCACAGGGAGCAGAAGCTGAAGAGACAGAACCACAAGGAGATGAGCTGCCTCAATCTCAAAAGATACAGCCATGATGTCAAGGATTTCAAAGGGTAGATCCATGGCCTCTGATGTTTGTAAGGGTGGAGTTATCATTTAGACGGACTAAGAAAATGGTGTGCCTAAAGCCAACGGAGCTGTGTTGTCGTCCTGTGAAATGTGAAGCTGTAGCCCGGGGCTGAAGGGCCTCAGTCAGAATCTGACAGTGTAGACAATACATAGAGTCTGGAGGATAGGTCCATTTTGTATAATGTCTCATAGAATATAGTACTATTTTCAAAACCTTGAGAGCTAATTTAATGTGTTCTGCTCATTTGCTTGGTGTCTGCTATACCTTCTTTCCCTACAATTTCTCTTATTTGTAATAAAAATGTTTAGTTTCTGCCTGCCTGTTCTGCTATTGTACCTTTGGAACCAGATAACTGAAATTCTAGATTAAACAGGTGAAGAAGAATTTCTGAATTTTGGACTTGGACTTGACTCACTATGATTGAATGAATATGTTTTGTACATTGCAAGGAAGTGATTTGGGGGGGCAAATGGTGGAATGACACAGATTGAATTGTGCTCCCCTGAAAATGTGTGTTACAATTTGGCTGGGCCATCATTCCTGGTATTATGTGAAGTTCCTCTGTGTTGTAAATCCCACCTCTATGATGTTAATGAGGGAGGATGAGTGGCAGTTGTGTTGATGAGGCAGGACTCACAAATGTTTAAGACTATGTTGTGACTTAAGGCAATCATTTGGGACATACAGGAAAGAGAACCAAGCAGAGATTGCGGGACCTCATACCATCAGGAAAAAAAAAGCAGTGTTGGGAGCAGAGGGCTTCATTTGAACCCAAGTCCCCTTTGCCTCAGAAGCTCCCAGTCCAGGGGAAAAGTGACAACAAAAACCTTTCTCCAGAGCCAACAAAGAACATCTTTCTCTGGAGCTGACAGTCTTAGTCCTGTTTGTCTCCAAGAAAATAAATTTCTATTTGTTAAAAACCATCCACCTGTGTTTTTTCCACTAAAACAGTACTAGGTGACTAAGACACTCGTGTCCATTGCAGCACTATTCATAATAACAAAAATATGGAAACAACCTAAGTGCTCACCAACAGATAAATAGAGAAAGAAATTATCGTACATACACAGAGTGGAATACCATGCAATGATAAAGAACAATGATGAATCCTTGAAACATCTGACAACATGGCTGAATCCGTAGAGCCTTAGAGCCTTATGTTGAGTGAAATAAAGCAATCACAAAAGGACAAACATATAAACCCAAGAAAAGATTTACACACAGGAAAAACAACCTTTGATGGATATGAGGGAGGGGAGGGGTTGGGAGATGAAATCACTAACCAGATAGCATACAAGTGGTAACTTTGGTGAAGAGAAAGACAACACACAATATAGGGAAAGTTAAGGTAGATAGCAGATGGCAGGACCTAGACAGTTAAGCAAAGCACGGCTCAGGCCACAAAAAAAAGTGAAATAACTTAACTGACAGAATCAAAATGTTGCACACATCCTGGGACATGGAAAAAAGCAGCCTTAAATTCCTCCCTAGCTTCCTTACAAGTTGTGTTGTTTCCAGCCCTAACTTTCTCACAACGTATTTTTGCAAGTAAACCTTCAGACCAAATTCGTAAGAATGCACAACACAATATAACAAGTGGATGATGTCCCTGAGAACTTGGGTTCTAGCCAGGAATTGAATTGTAGTCCTGGGAGGAAGTTTACAGGCACAACACCCCATAATTCCTGCTATCAGTCCCAGAAGCCTCCAGTGCAAAATCTGTCTTTAAGCCTACTTTAAGCCTACACCAGCTCCATCTTTTTCCTTGCCTTATAATGAATAAAATATGGGATCCTTCTTGCCTAAAATCCTTTATAAGCCCCAGCATAGCCTTTGTTCACAAGACTGTAGGCTAGTGTTGCTCTTAGTCCCTTTCCACCCCAATTCACAAGCCTCTGACTTCTTTTCACTGCTAATAACCCTTTGTGTGGAATGTCTGAGCCTCTCTTGGTCGTTCTTGGACAGGAGAAGACAAGAACCTAGGCAGGACTTGGTCCTGAGCAGGGAAGCCTTGCCCTATAACAAAATCAGCATAACTTGACCAAGGCAAAGTCATAAAATCTTCCTAGACACATTCAAATACAAAGTTGTTGTTGTTGTTAGGTGCCGTCGAGTTGGTTCTGACTCATAGCAACCCTGTGAACAACAGAACCAAACACTGCCCAGTCTTGCGCCATGTCCATAATTGTTTTTGTGCTTAAGCCCATTGTCGCTGTCACCATGTCGATCCGTTTCATGGAGGGTCTTCCTCTTTTTCACTGACCCTTCACTGTACCAAGCACGATGTCTTTCTCCAGGAACTGATCTTTCCTGACAACATGTCCAAAGTATGTAAGACGCAGTCTTGCTATCTTTGCTTCCAAGGAGCACTCTGGTTGGACTCTTCTAGAACACATCTGGTCATTCTTTTGGCAGTCCATCGTATATTCAACATGCTCCTCCAACACCACAATTCAAAGGCATCAATTCTTCTTTTGTATTCTTTGTTCATAGTCCAGCTTTCGCATGCATATGGTGCAATTGAAAATAGCACAGCTTGGGTCAGATGCGTCTTAGTCTTCAAGGTGACATCCTTACTTTTGAATACTTTGAAGAGGTCATTTGCGGCAGATTTTTCCAGTGCAATGATCTTTTGATTTCTTGACTGCTGCTTCCAAGGGCATTGATTGTAGGCCCAAGTAAAATGAAATCTTTGACAACCTCAGTCCCGTCTCCATTTATCACAATGTTGCTTACTGGTCCAGTTGTGAGGATTTTTGTTTTCCTGATGTTGAGGTGCAATCCATACTGAAGGCTGTGATCCTTATCTTCATCAGTAAATGCCTCAAATCTTCTTCATTTCCAGCAAGTAAGGTGGTGTCATCTGCATAGTGCAGATTGTCAATGAGTCATCCCCCAATCCTGATGCCTCATTCTTCTTCATAGAATCCAGCTTCTCAGATTATTTGCTCAGCATACAGATTAAAAAGTTATAGTGAAAGGATACAACCCTGATGCACACTTTTCCTGACTTTAAACCATGCAGTGTCCCCTTTTTCTGTTCACACCACTGCCTCTTGAGCCATACACAGACTCCTTAAGAGCACAATTAGATGTTCTGAAATTCCCATTCTCTGCAACATTAGCCATAGTTTAGTATGATCCACACAGTTGAATGCTTTTGCATAGTCAACAAAACACAAGTAAACATCTTGCTGGTATTCTTTGATTTCAGCCAAGATCCATCTGATATCAGCAATGATATCCCTGGTTCTACATCCTCTTCTGAACTCAGCTTGAATTTCTGTCAGTTCCTTGTCAATATACTTTTGTAGTCACTTTTGAATAATCTTGAGCAGAACTTTGCTTGTGTGTGATATCAACAATATTGGTCAGTAATTTCCACATTCAGCTGGATCATCTTTCTTTGGAATCGCCATAAATGTGGATCTCTTCCAGTCAGTTGACCAGGTAGCTGTCCTTCAAATGTCTTGGCATAGACAAGTGAGTACTTCCAGCACTGCATCTGTTTGTTGAAATATCTCAATTGATATGCCATCAATTCCAGGAGCCTTGTTTTTCACCAGTGCTTTCAATGCAATCTCGACTTCTTCCTTCAGTACCATTGGTTTCTGATCACACGTTACCTCTTCAAAAGGCTGAACACTGACCAATTCTTTCTGATATAATGACTCTGTGTATTCCTTCCATCTTCTTTTTATGCTCCCTAAGTTGTTTAATAGTTTCCCTATAGAATCCTTCACTACTGCAACTCGAGGCTTGAATTTTTTCTTCAGTTCTTTCAGCTTGAGAAATGCAGAAATTCCCTTCTGGTTTTCCATTTTCAGCTCTTCATGCATGTCATTATAATACTTTCTTTTGTCTTCTCAAGCTGCTCTCTGAAATCTTCTGTTTAGGTCTTTTACTTCACCATTTCTTCCTTTTGCTTTAGCTGCTAGACATTCAAGAACAAGTTTCAAAGTCTACTCTGACATCCAATATGGTCTTCTCTTTCTTTCCTGGCTTTTAAGTGACCTCTTACTCTCTTCATGGATGATGTCTTTGATATCATTTCACAATTCATCTGGTCTTCAGTCATTAGTGATCAACATATCAAATCTGTTCTTGAGATGGTCTTTAGGCTCAGGATGGGTATACTCAAGGTCATACTTTGGCTCTTGTGGACTTGTTCTAATTTCCTTCAGTTTCAATTGGAATTTGCATATGAGTAATTGATGATCTGTGCCACAGTCAGCACCTGGTCTTGTTCTGACTGCTGATAGGGAGCTTTTCCATTGTCTTTTTCCACAGATGTAGTCAATTTGGTTCCTGTGTATGCCACCTGATGAGGTCCATGTGTACAGTTGCTGTTTGTGTTGGTTAAAAAAGGTATTTGCAATGAAAAAGTCATTAGCTTTGCAAAATTCTATCATGCCATGTCTGGCATTATTTCTATCACCAAGGCCATATTTTCCAACTACTGATCCTTCTTCTTTGTTTCCAACTTTTGCATTCCAGTCACTAGTAATTATCAATGCATTCTGATTGCATGTTTGATCAATTTCAGACTGCAGAAGCTGGTAAAAATCTTCAACCTCTTCATCTTTGGCCTTAGTAGTTGGTGTGTAAATTTGAATAATAGTTATATTAACTGGTCTTCCTTGTAGGTGTATGGATATTGTCCTATCATTGACAGCATTGTACTTCAGGACAGATCTTGAAATGTTCTTTTTGACAATGAACACAACACCATTCCTCTTCAAGTTTTCATTCCCAGCGTAGTAGACTACATGATTGTTGGATTCAAAATGGCCAAAACCAGTCCATTTCAGCTCACTAATGCCTAGGATGTCAATGTTTATGCATTCCATTTCATTTTTGACAATTTCCAGTTTTCCTAGAGTCACACTGTACATTTCATGTTCTGATTATCAGTGGATGTTTGCAGCTGTTTTTTCTCATTTTGAGTCTTGCCACATCAGCAAATGAAGATCTGCAGGCCTTACTCCATTCACATTGTTAAGATCGACTCCACTTGGAGGACGCAGCTCTTCTCCAGTTGACTTCAGAGTGCCTTCCAATCTGGGGGACTCACTTTTTGGCACCATGTCTGACAATGTTTGGCTACTATTCACAAGTTTTCCCCTGGCTAATTCCTTTTAGAAGTGGACTGCTGGGTCCCTCTTCCTCATCTGTCCTAGTCTGGAAGCTCAGCTGAAACTTATCTACCATGATTGATCCTGCTGGTACCTAATTACCAGTAGCATAGCTTCCCACATCACAGCAACAAGCAAGCCTCCTCTGACAGACAAGTGGGGTCTTCTCATTCACTCCTTACCCAATGGTGTTATGCTGCTTACCTGATGGTATTACCCCACTTACCTGATGGTGTTACCCTCTTTACCTGATGCTGTTATCTGCCTTACCTGATGTTGTTAGCCTCCTTGCCAAGTTACAGGGGTTAAAGGGTTCTGAGATCATGGTCTCAGGAGACATAGATCAATTGATATAACACAATTCATAAAGAAGATAGTCTACATCCTACCTTGATGAGTAGCCTTTGGGGTCCTAAAACCTTGTGAGGAGCAATCTAAGATAAATCTATTGGTCCCATCCGTTTTAGAGCAAAGAAAGATGAAAAACACCAAAGACAAGGAAAACAGTACTGTAAAAAACTAATGGACCACACGAAACAACATCCAGTAGCCTAACCCCAGGAGAAATAGATGGAGAGTATCTACTATCACCAAGTACTCTGAAAGGGATCACAGTAGAGGGTGCTGGACACAGACAGAGAAAAATGTAGAACAAAATTCAAATTCACCAAAAAATACCCAACTTACTGGTCTTATGGAAACTGGAGGAACTCCTGAAACTAAAGCTCACAGACACCATACTATTGCATTACTAAAGCCACTGCCAAAGTCCACCATTCAGCCAAGATGAGACAGTCTTATAAAACAGACGATGACAGGAGGCAGGTCCAAGATACCAGAGTAGTCAGACATGTTCTGTGGTCCCTCTCACAACAAATACCAAAATAAAAAGAAGAAAGAAAATAGATTATATATGACAAAATAGTAGCCATGAACATCAAAGACAAACTTGAGGAGTCAGGGTGAGTAGCGTGGGGAGGGAGAGACTGTTCAGAAGAAACAAGGATTTGCAAGACCTGACCTGGCTGGCATCCAGCAGGCTGGACTGGCTGACACAAACAAGGTGAGGCAAACTTGGGATGCATTTTCCACATCAGAAGAAATTAAGCAGTAGACAGACTGCACAAGCTTCCAGAACCAGGGAGAAGTAGCCCTGGATCTGAAAAAGTTAAGTGGAAACATCTAAACTACCATGTGAGATCAAACAACCCTTCCCCCTCTGAGAAACACATCTCTCCCCTTTGTCCATCCATTCCCTGCTATGCTGTGGTTCTGATCCAGCTTCTATGATTACTGTGCCCCTGGGCCAGAAATGGGACTCATGGAGAACCCCAAGCCATTCTTTCAGCTTTGGAGAGGGAACTAATTAGCAAATAAATGACAAACAAGGAAAAAAACAATTTGCCAGTTCTCCTAAGCAAGGACCTCAGGACAGTCCCAACCCCTTTGACTAAGCACAGACATAAGGTGTCCAAGGAATTAGAAAGCCTTTTATACTTACCTAGACCTGTGTGGTCCCACTGCAACATCACAGGCTCCCGTAATATAGTACCAATAAAAAAAACAAAAAACAAAAACAAAAACAAAACCCTGTGCCCTTGAGTCAATGCTAATTCATAGGGACCCTATAGGACAGAGCAGAACTGCACCATAGAATTTCCAAGGAGTGGATTTGAACTGTCAACCATTTGGTTAGAAGTTGTAGCACTACACCACCATGGTACAACAGAATAAACAGAATATATATCTGAAGCCTATTTTCAACTGCAGTAGCTAAGAGGAAGTGGCAAATTCATGACATTTGGTGCTGCCATGTCCATTAAGCAGAATGCTCACATACCCACATCAGGGGCCTGAAGACTGGTTCCACTCTCTCCACCTAGTCACCTACAAAATGTATCTAAGAATAAGTGGTGCATTCTAGTCCTTACAATCAACAGCAATGGATGCCCAAAGTCCAGCTGCAAATTATGCACAGTAACACACACTAGAAAATAGGGATATATCATCCACCCAGGCTATCAGGGCTACCTTCAGCACCCTACTGTAGCAGATACTTGTGCCTACTTCAAACATTCCCATGTGACCCCACTGACCATCTGGGAATGTAGGTGAGAATTGGCACTGCACACTCAGTGAACAATAACTTAGACACCTAAGTTGAATCCAGTCAAGAAAAGTAAACAGACTTCTGGGTTCACATATCTAGTTGCAGCTCTAAATACCTGGTAACAGGATGTTAGAGCTTCAGAGATGTCAGTAATCAGAGTAGTGCACAAAACCAACATATTTGGGCATTAGGAAACAAAAGAGGCTAAGACACAGCAAGCAAACATAAAACAAATACAAAAACTTACTGATAGCCTAAAGGAACAATCAATATCATAGCACATAGAGGTAGACCATGATGGACTCAGCAAACACCTCAAACAAAGAATCAAGAAATCTTGCAGATGAAGAGAACTTTCAGGAATTAAGAGACATAGAACACAAAAGATCAATAAACAGAACTCTTTAAGACAGGAAAAAGGGCAGAAAAAGCCAAGGAAGACACAAATATAGCAATAGAAGAATTTAAGAAAATTAGACAAGAACGTAATGATAAATTTAATAGGCTACAAGAATCCACACAGAATTACCAAATAAAAATCCAGAACATTTCCAATAGAATTTCAGAATTAGACAACTCAATCGACTGTCACAGAAGTAGAATTGAGGCAAAAGATGTCAGAATTAGTTACATTGAAGATGAAACACTTAACACCAATTTATCTCAGAAAAAAAAAATCAGATAAAATGAAGAAACCCTAAGAACTATATGAGACTCTATCAAGAATAAAAACATACAAATGACTGGAGTACAGGACAGGTGTAAACATCAGAAAATAGAGAAAGTATTGTTGAAGATTGTTTGTTGAAAACTTCGCTGATATCATGAAAGATGAAGATGTCTATGTAAGAATTTCATTGAACTCCACACAGGGCAAATCCCAAAAGAAAGTCACCAAGACATACTACAATCAAACGTCAAAACCAAAGATACAAATGGAATTTTAAGAGCAGCTAGGGATGAACAAAAAGTAATCTACAAAGGGGAATCGGTAAGACTATGCTCTGATTATTCAGCAAAAACCATGCCCACAAGAAGGAAATAGGAGGATATATATATAGAGTCCCAAAAGAAAAAAAAAATTGCCAGGAAAGAATTACATAGCCAGTGAAACAAACTCTTAAACATTGTTGGGAAACCAGGGCATTTCTAGATAAACAGAAGCTTAGGGAATCTGTAAATGACAAAACAACACTGTAAAAAATACTAAAGGGAGTCTTCTGGTTAGAAAATCAATAACATCAAGTAACAACTCAAGACTAGAACACACAGGATAACAAGTGGATATCAACCCAGATAGGGAAGTTTCAAAAATAAAAGGTTAAACACTGAAAAATAAGAAAACAGACTTCAGTATGTGAAAGACGACAACATTAAAAACAAAAAATAGGGATTAAATATTGTAATCATAGAACTCTTACATGGGGGGAAGTCAAAGAGTTAACAATAAATAAAAGATTCCTTATACCAATGACCCAGATTCATTGGACAATGCAAAATCAATTGCTTGACATTCTCCTCTGGCCTCCAAGAAAGAGGCTTTCCCTGCCACAGACAGTACAAAATTCAAAACAGGAATTTCTATCAGAATTTTTGAAAACTCTAATAGATATTTCTTTATTCTCCTCATGGTTTATGTGCCTGGTTTCTCTTGACACTAAAGAGAGTGATCTTAGTTTTCTTTTCTCTTGTCATTGCTAATAACGCAGGTTGTATTTATTTGTAAGTAACTTCTTGCTTTGTTATGACCTCAGGAGAAAAGCGACCCTTAGTGTGGCAGTCCCATAAGATTCACGCTTGGCCAGATTCAGAGCCTATGACAGAGCATGGCTCATCATAAAAGCTCAATATATGGTTGTTGAATGAAGGAGTAAATAAATTTAGGGTCTAGCAAAAAAAAGATTCATTTAAACTTAGAAAAATAGAGGTAGATATTATGGTAACCTCAAAGAAAACCAACAATTGTGTACATCAAATAAAAAAAATGAAAACTTAAAGACTAGCAAATAAAAATCAACAATAATGAAAAAACAAAAAAGATGGCGGAGCCAAGATGGTAGAGAAGTCAGATGCCTCCATGGATCCTTTTAGAAGGACATCCTCCTCTGGTTAGAAAATCAGTAACATCAAATACTTTAGAAAAGTAAACAAACGTCTGATATCCACTTGTTCTCTTCTTTGTTCTAGTATTGGGTTGTTACTTGATGTTAATTGATTTTCTAAGCAGAGAACTCCCTTTAGTGTTTTTTACAACTTTGGTTTGTTATTTACAAAGACCCAAAAAGAACAAATGGATTGATCATCTGTAAAATTCTATGAGCCTGATCATCATATGGAAAGCTGGGAAATCCAGCTAAGCAACAGAGAAAAAAAGAGTAGGTCCAGAACTACCTAGGACTGGTCAGACTGACAAAACAGGCATCAGTTGCAGCCAGCTTGGTGAACAGGGCAGTAGCATTTGTGGGATATCCTCCTCATCAGGAGACATCCAGCAATGGAGAGTACACTTGCACCTCCAGAACTAGTGAAAAATGGCACTCAGTCATCAAAAGCTAAGTGGATTGTACCAATCTACCACATGCAGACCTAAAGCTTTCCTTTGGAATAAAATGCTCTCACTTTTTCCAGGTTTTCCCTCTTCTCTTGTCTGTACTGAACCAGGCTCTGGAGTTTGACACCATTAAATAAGCTGGAAGTAGAATTTCTTACCCCACCCCACCCCCATGATTCTCCTAGACTCAGAGAAGGAACAATTTAACAAACTGTGGGAAGTGGGGAAAAAATTCTGCTGACTCCCCTGACATAAGAGGACAAGCCATTCTCAGACACATTCAGAGATGGCTTTTAGCACACTGCCTTTCACAGCACCTGCAGTCAGATACCTGTACCTACCCCAATCACTTCTGCCCATCTAGGACATTGGGGGAGAGCCTGCACCACACACTTGATGACACACTCTCTAGGCATCTAAGCTGGATCCATACAAGAAAAGTAAATGAACTCCTGGGCTCTCATGTCTACAAAAAATTCTACCTGGTAGCATTACATTAGAGCTTCAAAGGCACAAATAACCAGACTAGCATACACTCCCAGCCTATTGGGACTTTTCAAAACAAAACTAGAAGCTAAAGCACAGTAACCAAACAAAATTAAAAAATTCAGCAACTTACTGATGGCTTGGAGACAACAGTCCATATCAAATCATTTAAAGACGTAGAACATGATTGCTTCAGTAAGTTCCCGAAACAAAGAATCAAGAAATTTTCCAGATGAAAAAAAAAATTACTATTGGAATTATTGAAGGTAGTATACAAAAGATTAATATTGAGAATTCTTCAAGAAATCAGGAAGGAGATGACGCAAATATAGCACACCATAATGACAAATCGAACAGGCTACAAGAAAGTATATAGAAACAGGAAATAGAAATTCAGAAAATTTAATAATAAAATCACAGAATTAGACAACAGAAAGTTGAAAGAGCAGAATTCAGACAACAGAAAGCCAAATTAGTGAGGTTAAAGATAATACACATGGCACCAACATATTTCAGGAAAAATCGGACTAAAAAATTCATTTTAAATAGAGAAACACTAAGAATTGTATGGACCTCTATCAAGAAGAGTAATAAACAAGCAATTGGAGTACCAAAACAGAGGATTATAATGCAAAGTTAAAAGAGAATTACCAAAGATTTCCTGAAAAAAAAACTTGCCTGATATCATGAAAGGTGAGAAGGTGTCTCCTCAGGATGCTCATCAAAATCCCCACAAGGTAGATCCTAAAAGAAAGATATCAAGAAATATTAATATTAAACTTGCCAAAACTAAAGATAAAGAGGCAATTTTAAAACTGTATAGGAATAAACAAAAAAAATAACTTACAAGGGGGAATCAATAAGATTAACCTTTGACTAGGCAGCAGAAACTATGCAGGTAAGAAGGTAATGGGATGGCATATACAAAGCCTTGAAGGAAAATAGCAGCCAGTCAAAAAATTACATATCCAGTGTTTTAGTCACCTAGTACTGCTCCAATAGAAAATACCATGAACCAAAGGCTTCATGAAGAGAATCTTCATTGTCACAGTCCATAAGCTACTAATCTGTTAACAAGTTACAAGTCCACTCAATAAGAAAAATTATCACAATCCGGTAGGTCAAGTCCAAATTCAAGGAGAGCATCTTGGCACAGAAACCTAAGGTCCAAAGGGTGTGCTCTGCCCTTGGTACTACTTTCTTGGTGGTGCGAGGTTCCCAACTTACTCCGTACCCTTCTCTCTTCTATCCCACAAGCTGCAGCTTGAGCTCTGCCTGCCTCGCTAACACAACTGCTGCCCATTCTCCCTCATCAACATTATAGAGGTAGGATTCAAGCTACCAGCTTGTGGGATATATGTGGACTCCCCTGCCATAAAAGGACACAAGAATATAAGATATAAGAAATTTAAAAAAATCATAACAGAATACTACTAAAAGTTGTACTGAAATCATAGAGAAAATGGACAAATTTCTACAGATAAAAGTTCTCAGTCATAAAAAGCCCTGGTCCAGAAAACCTCACTGGGGAATTCTACCAAACTTTTAGAGAAGAGTTAACACCACTACTACTAATGGTATTTAAGAACATAGGAAAGGATGAGATCCTGCCAGATTCATTCTATGAAGCCAGTATAACCCTGATACGAAAACCAGGTAAAGATAGCATGAAAACTAAAAGAAAATTAAAGACTAATAGCTCCCATGAACTTAGATGAAAACTCCTCAACAGAATTCTAGCCAACAGAATTCAACAACGTATCAAAAAAAAGAATTCACTGGGATCAAGTGGGATTCATATCAGGGATGCAGGAAGGATTCATCATTAAAAAAACAGTCAGTGTACACCAGAACATAATAAAACAAAAGAAAAGAATCAGTTGTTTATCAATTGATATGAAAAGTCATTTGACAAATTCCAACACACATGCATGATAAAAATTCTCAGCAAAATCTTAATAGAAGGAAAACTCCTCACCAAAATAAAGGGCACTTATACAAAGACAACAACTAATGTCATCCTAACTGGAGTGAGAATGAAAGCATTGAATTTAGGAACAGGTAACAGACAAAGATGTCTTTTGTCACTGCTTTTGTTCAGCATTGTGCTGTAGGTTCTATCCAGAGCAACTAGGCAAGAAAAAGAAGAAAAGGGCCCACATATTGCAAACAGTAACTTTTAAAGTAAAACTGTCTTCATTTGGAGATGATATAATCTTATACACAGAAAACCCTGAAGAATCTACAAAATAACTACTGGAACTAACAGAAGAGCCAAGCAACTTCCAGCATACAAGTAGATAGACATACAAAAATCAGCTGGATTTCTCTACACCAACAAAGAGAATGTAACAGAGGAAATCACCAAATAAATATCATTTACAATAGATCCCAAGAGAAGGTAAAATACTTAAGAATAAATCTGGCAAGAGACAAAAAAGACTCATACAAAGAAAACTACAAACACTACGGCAGGAAATTTAGAGACTTACATAACTGGAGAAAGCTACCTTGCTAATGGAGAGGAAAACTTAACATTGTGAAAATGTGTATCCCACCTAAAGCGATCACAGATAAAATTTAATAACAATACAAATGCTATAAGTAAAGCATTAGTGAAGAATAACAAAGTGGAAAGCTTTACATTACCTGACTTTAGAACCTATTACACTGCCACAGCAGTCAAAACAGCCTAGTACTGGTACAAAAACAGAAGATACATAGACCAATGAAACAGAATTGAAAATATAGACAGAAAAATCATTCACCTCTGAGCAGCTGATATTTGACAAAGGCCCAAAGTCCATAAATTGGGAAAAAGAAAATCTCTTTAACAAATGATGTTGGGGTAACTAGGATGATGGTTGGGAAAAAAACTGAAATCTGTATTACACACCATGTACAAAAACTAACTTGATATTGATCAAAGACCTAAATATCAAATACAAAATTATCAACATCATGGAAGAAAAAAGTAGGGACAATGCTGGGAGCCCTAATACAGTCCATAAACAGAATATAAAATTTACTAAGAACGCACAAACACCAGAACAGAAAGTAGGTAATTAGGAACCCCTAAAGATCAAACATTTAGCTCATCCAGATACTTCACCAGAAGACTAAAAAGACAACCTAGAGATCCACCAGGTGCTCCTTGAATACTCTGGGGGTCAGTTCTATCCTGGCTCCTAGGGTCACCATGAGTTGGATCCGGCTCGACAACACTTGGCTTGGCAGAGAGTGGGAAAATATTTCTGGATGCAACGATTCTGATTAGCGTCTAATCTCCATAAGCTACAGGATCATGCCAAATCTCAACAACAAAAAGACAAATAACCCAATGAAAAAATGAACATATGATTGTATATGCAGAGAATCATGATTGTATATGCAGAGAATCCCAAAGAATCCATAAGGAAATTACTCAAGCTGATAGAAGAGTTTGTCAAAGTCTCAGGATATAAGATAAACATAAGTAAATCAGTAGAATTCCTTTATACCAACAATGAGATTATTAAGGAAGAAATTATCAAGTCAATACAACTAACTATAGCCCCTAAGAAGATAAAGTACCCAGGAAGAAATCTAACCAGAGAAGTAACAGACCTTTATAAAGACAACTACAAATCTTTACTACAAGAAACTAAGAAAGATTTACATAAATGGAGAAATCTACCCTGCTCATGGATAGGAAGACTTAACACTGCGAAAATGTCTATTTTATCCAAAGCAATCTACTTATAGAATGCAATCCCAATACAAGTTCCAGTGGCATTTTTCAGTGAGATGGAGAAACAAATTACCAACTTTGTCCAGAAAGGGAAGAAGCCCCAGATAAGTAAAGTGTTACTAAAGAAGAAGAACACACTGGGAGGCGTCTCATTACCCAACCTTAGAATCTATTACACTACCACAGTAGTCAAAACAGCCTGGTACTGCTACAAAAACAGATAGATCAGTGGAACAGAATCGAGACCCCAGAGACAACATCATCTGCCTATGAACAGTTGATATTCGACAAAGGCCCTAAGACATTAAAATGGGGTAAAAACAATCTCTTCAACAAATGGTGCTGCCAAAATTGGATGTCCATCTGCACTAAATTAAAACAAGACCCATAGCTTACACCTTGTACAAAAACCAACTCAAACTGGATAAAAGACCTAAATATCAAATCTAAAACGATAAAGCTCATCCAAGAAAAAGTAGGAACAGCAATGGAAGGTTTAATACACTACATAGACAGACTTCAAAATCTGTCAAACAAACCACAATCATCAGAAGAAAAAATAGATAAATGGAAACTACTAAGAATCAATCACTTTTGCTCATCCAAAGACTTTATTAATAGAATTAAAAGACCACCCACAGAAAGGAAAAAATATTTGACAACTCTATGTCAGACTGACGCCTGATCTCCATCATCTATAAGATACTACAAAATATCAACAAGAAAAAGATAAATCATCCAATTAAGCGATGGGCAAAGGAGATGGGCAGACACCTCTCTAAAGAGGACATCCAGGCACCCAAAAAACACATGTGAACATGTTCACAATCATTAGCTATTAAAGAAATTCAAATCAAAATGACAATGAGATACCATCTCACCCCAACAAGGTTGGCCATGATCCAAAAAATGCAAAACACTGAATGCTGCAGAGGCTGTGAGACACTAGAATTCTCCTACACTGTTGGTGGGATTGCAAAATGTGCAAGCTGTTTGGAAAGCAATCTAGTGGTACCTTAAAATAAAGGATGTAGATATGCCATTTGATGGCACTTGGCTTGGCTGGCGTTTGACCCAATAATTCCACTATGTGGAATATATCCTACAGAATCGAGGCCATTCATACCAACTGATACATGCACATGAATGTTCTTCACAGCACAGTCCACAATAGCAAAAGATGGAATCAGCCTAGATGGCCAGCGACAGAAGAATGGATAGGTAAATTACAGTATATATACTCAATGGAACACTATGCAATGATAAAGAACAACGATTATAGCAGGAAACATCTTTTAACCTGGTTTCAACTGGAGGACATTATGTTGAGTGAAAGTAGTCGGTGACAGAAGGACAAATATTGTATGAGACCCCTACAATAAGAACTTAAAAGCAGACTCATGCATAACAGAAAAGACTCTTTGATGGCTGCAAGGGTGGGGAGAGTGGGAGGGCGTGTGGGGAGGGTTTAGATTAGATAGTTGTCAGAAATTTGGTTGGGTGAAATTGGTAACAGCATACATTAGTAAGAAGATCAGTATTAACTGGACTTCAACACAACTTGTGTACTCCTCCCGTCTTAACCCAATATCGCAAGGACAGAGTAGCTGGGGTGGGGGGCTGGGAACTGTGCTTTCAGGGGAAATCGAGGCCAATTAGCACAGCTAGCATTTTGCTAATGAGGTCTCTCTGCACCCCACATTGGTAAGTGGCATCTGGGTTTTTAAAAGCTGCCAAACTGCCATCTGAGGGTACAGCAAAGGGTCCCAACTCAGCAGGAATGGATGGTCACTGAGGACCAAAACGACTTGGGGGAAAGAGAACCCAGAAGGCAGAGAGACTGATGTGAGTGGGTCTCTACATCGACTCATGACCGGAAGAACCAGTGGTGCCTGGCCACCACCAGTGATAGCAGCAGTGGAGCTCACAACGTGCAGTTTCACTGGCAACACAGTAATAAATAGGTGTGCACCCTGAGATCTCCACTGAAAGACCACAGTTGATGGTCCAGGGGCTTTAGGTTTCCCCTGGGAGCATGGCTTCTGGTGCTGCCCCTGTCTATAAATCATAATGAAGGTCAACTCTTCAGATAGCAATCGATTGGACTTGGCGACATAGAGTGGCCATATCTTGTGGGCACTTTATGGTTCTATGCATCTATGGGATGTCATACTGCCGACCTCTTATTGGAGGAAGAGGAGTGGGTGAAGAGGAGGGGATAGGAGACTGTTGAGGGGATAGGAGACTGTTGAGGGGATAGGACATGTACACAGCAGAGAGGAAGAGTGTGCTGTCACTGTGAAGGGAGAGCAGTGGGAGCTGCATATAGGTGAGCATGCAAATTTATATGGGAATGTACATTTTCATTCAATTATAATAATAAAAAATAAAATTCTGTATATGCTGATGAGGTCTAGTTGGTTAATTGTTGGAGTAAGATCTTCTGTGTCTTATTGAGCTTTTTTTCTAGATCTGTTTAATACTGAAAGTGGAGTGTTGACTTCTCCCACTAATACTGTGAAGGAATCTATCTCATTTTTGAATGTAGTCAGTGTTTCTTAGATGTATTTAGGTGTTACAGTATTGAGTGCATAAATAATTAATATTGTTAAGTCTTGTTGGTGTACTGAAGCTTTCAGCAATAAATAGCATCCATCCTTGTCCAGGATGGAGGATTTTATATTAAAATATATTTTCTCTGAAATTAGCATTGTCACACCTGCTCTTCTTTGTATGTGTTAGTTTATATATATTCTATCATTTAATTTTCAGTTTGTTCATGTCATTAAGTCTAAGGTGTGTTTCTTGTAAGCAACATATAGACGGGTTGTGTCTTTTGATCCAAGATGTCACTCTTTTCTTTGCTGGCGCATTTAGTCCACTTACATTCAATGTAATTATTGTTAGGTATGTGTTTAGTGCTGTCATTTTGAGGTATTTATTTTTGTGTAGATGTTTTCTCTGTTGCTCTTAATATTTTGTTCTGGGACATTCTTCTTTATGGGTTGATTTTTCACAGAAATCCACATCAAAACTACAGTGAGATACCATCGCACTCCCATAAGGCTGGAATTAATCCCAAAATCATAAAATAATAAATATTGACAAGTAGCATCAATTGGTCTGAACCCACCTGGAGCAGAAGAGTTAAAGATATCAAAGACATAGGGAAAACATTAGCCCAAGACACAGAAAGAGCCATAGAATCCAGACTACATTGCCATGAGACCAGAAGAACAAGATGGTGCCTGGCCACCGCCAATGACTGCCCTGTCAAGGAAACCAACATAGAGTCCCTGACATAGCAGAATAGTGGTGTGTAGAATTCAATCTATTTAAAAAGATGAGGATTGATGGTCCAAAAGACTAGAGGGTCCCTAGAGTCCCTAGAAGTCATGGCCCCCAGACTCTGTTAGCCTAGAAAAGAAACTATTCCCAAAGCCAATTCTGCAAAGATTGGCCTGGATATGAAATGATACCAGTAAAGAGTGTGCTTGCTGGCTTAAGTATATACATGAGGTTAACTAAATAGCTTCTTTCCAGAGGCAAGATGAGATTACAGAGGAGAAAAGTAGCTGGTTGAACAGACATGGGAAATACATGCAGAAGTGAGGAGTGTGCTGTCACAAGGTAAGGAGAGCAGATAGAATCATATAGCGATATGTGTGTGTAAGTTTTTATATGACAAAATGAATTGTAAACTTTCTCTTAAAGCAGAATAAAGTATTTTTTTATTATGATTGAATGAAAATGTACATTCCTATGTAAATTCGCATGTCCACCTATAAGCAGCTTCCACTGCTCTCCCTGCCCAGTGACAGCACACTCTTCCTCTCTGCTCCATACATGTCCCATCTTCCCAACAATCTCCATTCCGCTCCTCTCCACCCACTACCCTTCCTCCAGTAAGAAGTCAGCAGGATGATATCCTATAGATGCATAGAACCATAAAGTGCACCCAAGATATGGTCACTCTGTGTCACCAAATCCAATCCATTCCTGTCTGAAGAGTGGACCTTCATTATGGTTTACAGGCAGGGACAGTATCAGTGCCAGGGACCATGCTCCCAGGGGAAGCCTGAAGCCCCTGGACCATCAGTTGTGGTCTTTTAGTGGGAATCTCAGGGTGCACTCCTTTTTATTCTTGTGTTGCCAGTGAGACTCAACTTTGTGAGCTCCGTCGCTGCTATCACTGGTGGTGGCCAGGCACCATTCTGTTCTTCCGGTCACAAGTTGATGAAGTCACCCACTCACGTGGATCTCTCTGTATTCTGGGTTCTCTTTTTCCGATGTCATTTTGATCCTTGGTGATCATCCTTTCCTGCTGAGTAGAGACTGTTTACTGTACCCTCAGATGGCAGCTTGGCAGCTTTTAAAACCCCAGACGCCACTCACCAATGTGGGATGCAGAAGTTTCTCTTAGCAAAATGCTAGTTGTGCCAGTTGTCCTCAATTTCACCTGACAGCATGGTCCCCAGCCCCCTCTCCAGCTACTCTGTCCTTGCAATATTGGGTTAAGATGGAAGGAGTACTCACATTATGTTGAGTCCACTTAATAATGTTTTTCTTTCTAATGTGTGCTGTCACTGATTTCACCCAACCAAATTTCTATCAACTATTTAATCTAAGCCTTCCCCACCTCGCCCTCCTTTCCTCCCCTCCATTGAAGCTGTCAAAGAGTCTTTTCTTCTATGCATAAGTCTGTTTTTGAGTTCTTATTGTAGGGGTCTCATACAATATTTGTCCTTTAGAATAAAGTATTTTTAAGAAAAAAGATTTTCACTTAAAGCAGAATAAAGTATTTTTAAGGAAAAAAATGAAAAGAAAATACATAAAGAAAAACAAGCCAGAATAAAAATTAAGTAGAATGAAAACTCTACCAACAACTAAAAGGAAAAAATATACACCAAAATGACAGCACGAAACTCATATCTACAAATGACTACACTGAATGAAATGTAATAAATGCACCAGTAAAGAGACATAGTGCAGCTGAATAAATTAAAAATCACAATCTGTCTATGTACTGCTTTGGCTACAAGAGATTACACTCGGACAGAAACTGAAACTCAAAGGATGGCAAAAATATATCAGCAGAAATACGTAACATAAAATAGGAGAAAAAAAAAAAACAATGATTGAAAGAGTCACCAAGACCAAAAACTGATTCTCTGAGAAGATCAGCAGAATCACTAAGAACAGGGCATGAGGATTGGAGGGTGACTCATTAATAACCTGTGTTATGCAGATGACACAACCCAGCTTCCTGGAAGTGAAGAGGGTTCAAAACAGTTACTGATGAAGATCAAAGACCACAGCCTTCAGTATGGATTGCACCTTAACATCAACAAAACAAAAACCCTCACAACTGGAATAGTAAGCATCACGATAAATGGAGAAAGTATCGAAGATGTCAAGGATTTCACTTTACTAGGTTCCTTAGTTAACTCCTGTGAAAGCAGAAGTCAAGAAATCAAGACACATCGCACTGGGAAAATCTGCTGCAAAGGACCTCTCCAAAGTATTGAAAAATAAAGATGTCACCTTGAAAACTAAGGTGTACCTGCCCCAAGCCATGGTATTTTCAATTGCATCCTATGCACATGAAAGCTGGACAATGAATAAGGAGACAGAAGAAGAAATAATGCCTTTGAATTGTGGTGTTAGGGAAGAATACTGAATATACCGTGGACTGCCAAAACAACAAACAGATCTATTCTGGAAGAAGTACAACAGGACTGTTCTTTGGAAGTAAAGGCAGCAAGACTGTGTCTCACATACTGTGGCTATGTTGTCAGGAGGGATCAATCCCTAGAGAAGGACATCATGTCTAGTAGAGTGAAGGGTCAGTGAGATGGATTGGCACAGTGGCTGCAATGATGGGTTTAGGCATAAAAATGATTGTGGACATGGCACAGGACTGGGTAGTATTTCATTCTGTTTTGCATAAAGCCACTGAGTCAGAACAAATTTGACAGTCTCTAACAATAACAACATCAAACAATATTTTGTCCATTGCCATTGTTGTTTATGTTAGATGCCCTTGAGTGGTACCAGCTAATCTTAAGTACAACAGAACTGAAACACTGCCCAGTCTTGTGTATCCACACAATCATGGTTATGCTTCAGTTCATTGTTGTAGCCACTATGTCAATCCATCTCACTGAGGGTCTTCCTCTTTTTTCATAAGACCTTTGACTTCACAAAGCAAGATGTTCTTTCCCAGCAACTCACTCTCCTGATAACACTTCCAAAATATGTGAGAATATCTGAGAAACATTCTGAATGTACTTCTTCCAAGACAGAATTATTCATTCTTTTGGCAGTTCATGGTATATTCAATATTCTCGGCAACACTATAATTCAAAGGCATAAGTTTTTCTTTAGAATACCTTATAAGTTGTCCAGTTTTTGTATGCATATGAGGTGGTCACAACACCATGGCTTGGGTCAAGTTTATCTTAATGTTTAAGGTGACATCTTTGCTTTTTAATGCTTTAAATGGGTTTTTGCAGCAAATATGCCTAATGCAAGGATTAGTTTGACTTCTTGACTGCTGCTTCCATGGGTGCTCATCATGGACCCTAGTAAATGAAACGTTTGATAATTTCACTCTTTACTCCATCTATCAAGATGTTGCTTATTGATCCAGTTGTGAGGATTTTTGTTTTCTTTGACATGTAATCCTTACTGAAAGCTGTGGTCCTTGATCTTCAACAGTTAATGTTTCAAATCCTCTTTAATTTCAACAAGGAAGGATATGCCATCTGATATCAAAGGTGATTAATGTGTTTCCCTCCTAACATGATGTCTGGTTCATCTTCATATAGTCCAGCTTCTTAGGTTATTTGTTCCGTATACACACTGAATAGGTATGATAAACGAGTACAACCCTGATGCACTTTTTCTTACTTTATACCATGCAATACGACCTTCTGTTTGAACTACTGCCTCTTGATCTACTTACGGGCTCCTCGTGAGTACAATTAAGTGTTGCATAATTTCTATTCTTGGTAATACTATTCATAATTTATAACTATTTACACTGTTGAATACCTTTGCATAGTCAGTAAAATACATAAAAATATCTTTCTGGGATTCTCAGCTTTTAGCCAGGATCCATCTGACATTAGCAATGATATCGCCATTTCTGGCAGTTTTCTGTCTATATATATACTACTGCAGTCACGTTTGAGTGATCTTCAGCAAAATTTTACTTGTGTGTGATATTAATGTCATTGTTCCATATTTTCCACATTTGGTTGGATCACCTTTCTTGGGCCAAGCCAAGCCAAGTGCAGTCGAGTCGGATCCGACTTATTAAATATGTATCTCTTCCATTCAATTGGCCAAGTAGCTGTCTTCTAAATCTTTTGGGATAGACAAGTGAGCATTTCCAGTGCAGTATCCATGGGTTGAAACATCATAATTGGTACCCTTCAATTCCTGGAGCCAGTTCTTAGCCAGTGCCTTCAATGCAGCTTGAACCTCTTCAATACCAATTCTTCAGTTCCTGATCATATGCTATATCTTGAAATTATTGAATATTGATCAGTTGATTTTTTTTTTTTTTTTAGTATAGTGACTATATTCCTTCCATTCTTTTTTTAAAAAAATATTTTTTAGGTGAAAGTTTACAACTCAAGTTAATTTTTCGTTCAAAAATGTATATACATATTGTTACGTGAACCAAGTTGTAATCTCTACAATGAAACAGCACATTCCCCCTTTCCACCCTGGGTTTACTGTGTTTGTTCAGACAACTCCCATTACTTCTCTCCCTGCCTCCAGATAGGAGCTACCCATTTAGTCTTGTACATCTACTTTAACTAAGAAGTACCATTTTCATGAGTATTATTTTATGTTTTGTAGTCTTGTCTAATCTTTTTATGAAGAGTTGGTTTCAGGAATAGTTTTAGTTCTGGGTTAACAGAGAGCCAGGGGGCCATGTCTTCTGGGTATCCTCTAATCTTACTCAAATCGTTAAATCTGGTTTTCTTACTTGAATTTGAGTTCTGCACCCCATTTTTCTCCAGCTCCATCAAGGACTCTTTTATGTTCCCTGTCAGAGCAGTAATTCATGGTAGCCAGGCACCATCTAATTTCTTCTGGTCTCAGACTAACGGAGTCTTTAGTTTATGTGGCCTTGTTGTATCCAGGACTAACATTTTCCTTATGTCTTGGGTGTTCCTCATTCTCCTTTTCTCTGGGTGGGTTGAGAACAATCCATGCATCTCAAATGGCTGCTTGCAAGTTTTTAAAGCTCCAAATGCCACTCAGCAAAGTGGAATGCAGAATATTTTCTTAATAAGCTTTGTTATGCCAGTTGACCTAGACATCCCCTAAAACCATGATCCTTAGACCTCTCCCTGCTAATCTCTCTGTCAAAACAGTTGGTTGTGTTCAGGAAACATCTCCACTTTTGGTTTAGTTCAGTTATGTCAATTTCCCCTATATTGTGTGTTTTCATTCCCTTGACCTAAGATGTTTACTATCTAGTTAGTGAATTCCCTTCTGTCTCTCTTGTCACCCCTGCAACCATCAAAGAATGCTTTTCTCTTTTCTTTTCTTGGGTTGTTATAATATTGGTCACATGCAATATTTGTCCTTTTATGACCAATTTCAGTCAGCACAATGCCTTCCAGATTCAACATGTTGATGTGACTAAATAGGCTAGTCACGTGAGCTACTTTGATTATTGGCGTATTTGAAACCCTCATGACCTGTTACCAGGTGGTTAGAACTGTTACTAGGTATGCGAATGAAGGAGTCCATTTCCTTTTCTAGTGTGAACTCAGCTCAGGTGTGCAGGTCGTTAGTTACCACAGAGCTGCTGCAGGCTCTCACTTACAGTCCTCAATTGACAGGACTATGTAGAGATGATTGGAACGAACTGTCCAAATGAGCCCACATAGGTCTACTTAGGGATGAAAAGTACTCAAAATATGTGCACCTCTTATGCACTTGTCTAGACAAAGGTCTGTGCTTGCCCTGAGTTCCTGGCTGGAGAGTTGGCAGTTTTTTTTGTTTTGATTGTTTTGTTTTGTTTTTCCCAGTTGGTTAATGTGTTCTTTTTCCACAGCAAAAGGAAGCAACCTGTGGCAACAAGTCCTACTTCCAGCCCAGGGAATGCAGGCATCTTTGAAGCTGGGCTGAGGTGAGAAGAGAGTGCGGAAGGGGTAAGTAAATGGAAAAGAGGTACTCCCAGAGGGGGGAAGGTTTTTTTGATCCTGAGGGGTAGGGTAGATGCTTGCACTTCACTTTTGCATTTTCAAACTTTTCATTTTCAGCACTGCTTTTCCCTGGCTCAGCATTGGGCAGACTCTCTGCAACTTGTTTTCTTTTGGTGTGGAAAACATGTTTGAAACACTAGTGCCTGCTCAACTCACGTGCACTGAGCAATCTACCCTCAGAGTGCTGCCTGGGTCATGTGTGGCAAATCCTTGCTGTTTTTGAACTGTCTCTCTTTCTCCCTCCTTCAGTCCTACTCCTCAGCGTCATCTTTGATGTTCAGGGATTCTAGATGGTCATATATAATCAATTCACTTGTTTTTTCAATCTTTTTTATAAGAGGAACAAAGATGGGTTTTACTACTCTGCCATCTTGGCCCTGCCTCCCTCTTTCCATCTTCTTATGATACTTTCTCATGTTTTTTAGTATTATCCCTGTAGAATCCTTCAATATTGTAACTCTGGGCTTGACTTTTATTACTCAGTTCTTTCAGCTTGAGAAATACAAAGCATATCCTCCCCTTCTGGTTTTCTGTCTCTGGGTCTTTGCACATGTCGTTACAATACTCTACTTTGTCTTCTCAAGCTACCCTTTGAAATCTTCTGTTCAGCTCTTTTATTTCATCATTTCTTCCTTTCTCTGTAGTTACTCAACATTCTAGAGTAACTTTCAGAGTCTCTTCTGATGTCCATTTTGGTCTTTTCATTTCCTCTTTTTATTAACCTCCTGCTTTCATGATGTATGACATCTTTGATGACATTCCACAGCTCATCTGGTTTTAGGTCATCAGTACACAAAGTATCTGATCAATTCTTGAGATTGTCCATAATTTAGGTGGGATATACCCAAAGTTATACCTTGGCTCTTGTAGACTTGTTCTAATTATCCTCACCTTCAAATTGATCTTGCATATGAGTAACTGATGCTCTTTTTCACAGTCAGTCCTTGGCTGATGACATTGAGCTTTCCACTGTCTTTTTCCACAGAGGTAGTGGATTTGATTTCTGTGTGTTCTGTCTGCTGAGGTTCACATGTATAGCTGCCATTTATGTTGGTGAAAAAAGGTGTTTGCTATGTAGAAATCATTGGTCTTGCAAAATTTTGTAATGTGATCTCCCACATCATGTCTATCACCTAGGCCATATTTTCCAACTACTGATCCCTCTTGTTTGTTTCCAGCTTTTGATTTCCAATTACCAATAATTTGGCTGGCATCCTGATTGTATAGTCAGTCAATTTCAGACTGCAGAAGCTGGTAAAAATCTTCAGTTTCTTCATCTTTGGCCTTAGTTTTGCCAAAGTGGCAAAAGATGAAGACTATCCAAATGATAGTATTATGAACTAGTACTCCTTGTAGGTACACTGATTATTATCTGATCAGTGACAATGTTGTAGTTCATGGTAGATCTCAAAATGCTCTCTTGACAATTAATACACCATTTCTCTTCAAGTTGTCATCTCCAGCATAGTAAACCACATGACTGTCTCATTTTAAAATGGCCAATACCAGTCCATTTCAGCCCACTAGTGCCTAGCCAAGTGCCGTCGAGTCGGATCTTATGTGTTCCATTTCATTTTAGAGAATTTCCAGTTTTCCTAGATCTATACTTTATATATTCCACATTCCAATCATTAGTGAATACTTGCAGCTGTTTCCTCTTATTTTGAATTACACCACATCAGCAAATGAAGGCCCCAAGAGTTTGACCCCATCTACATCAGTCAGGTCAACTTTACTTTGAGGAGTATCTGTTCCCTAGTTGTATTTTGACTGCCTTTCAATTTGAGGGGTTCATCTTCCAGCACTGTATCAGACAGTGTTCCACTATTATTCGTAAGGTTTTCAGTGGCTAATTCTTTTCAGAGGTAAATTGCCATGTTCTTCCAATTCTTAATCTGGAAACTCAGCTGAAACCTCTCAACCATAGGTGACCCTACTGTTACATGAAAATCAGTGGCATCTCTTCCATCATCACAGCAACATGCAAGTCCCTGTAATACTACAAACTGACAACTGTGTTGTAAATTTTGCCCATAGAATCCTTCAAAATTGCAGTATTTCTTTAGTTCTTATAGCTTGAGAAATGCCAAGCATGTTTTCCCTTTTACTTTTCTAACTCCAGGTCTTTGCACATTTCATTATAGTACTTTACTTTTTCTTCTCCTGCTGCCCTTTGAAATCTTCTACCCACCCTCCCTTACTTCTACATTTCTTCCATTCGATTTTATTGTTGTACATGCAAGATCAAGTTCAACTCTCTTATGACATCTATTTTGGTCTCTTTTTTTCTTTACTGCCTTTTTAATGACCTTTTGTGTTCTTCATGTCTGATGTCCTTGCAGCCATCTGACAATTCATCCAGTCTTTGGTCACTGGTGTTCAACACTTCAAATCTGTTCTTGAGATGGTCTTTATATTCAGGGAATATATTCAAGATTGTGTGCTGTCTGTCCTGGACTTGTTTTAATTTTCTTCAGCTGCTAATTGAGCTTGCATATGTGCAATTGGTAGTCTACTCCACTGTCAGCCCCTGCTGTTGGTCTGACTTATGATGTTGAGCTTTCCATAGTCTCTTTCCACAGATGTTATTGATTTGATTCCTGTTTTCCATCCAGTGAAGTCTGTATTTATGGTCTCTGTTTATGATATTGAAAAAAGACATTTATAATGAGAAAGTTTTTAGTATCCCAAGATCTTCTGGATCATTGCATCACCAAGGCTATATTTTCCAACTGATCCTTCCTTGTTTCCAGCTTTGCATTCCAATCACCAATAATTATCAATTCATCTTGATTGCATGTTTTATCAGTTTCAGACTGCAAAAATTGTAAAAATCATCAAATTCCTCTTCTTTGGCATTATAGTGCATAAATTTGAGTAACAGTCAAATTAACTGCTCTTCCTTGTATGCATATGGATGTTACATTACTGACAGCACTGTACTTCTGGATAGATCAAAGACTACAGCCTTTGGTATGGATAACACTTCAACATAAAGAAAGCAAAAATCCTCTCAATTGGGCAATAAGCAACATTATGATAAACAAAGAGAAGACTGAAGTTGTCAAGTATTTCATTTTATTTGGTTCCACTATTAATGCATGTGGAAGTAGCAGTCAAGAAACCAAATGACATATTGCAATGGGAAGATGTTCTGCAAAAGATCCCCACAAAGTGTTCATAAGCATTTGTTGATATGGTATAACTCAAAATAAGAAGAAACATCTGCAAACATCCATTAATGATCAGTTCATGGAATTTACATGTATGAACCTAGGAAGATTAGATATTGTCAGAAATGAAATGGAGTGCATAAATATCGATATCCTTGGTATTAATGGGAAACTCTGGTGGTATAGTGGTTAAGAACTAAGACTACTAACATGAGCTGAAATGGGCTGGAACTGGCCATCAGGAATTAATCATATGATCACCAAACATCACATTTATCACCAAACATCATCAAAAATTAAAATCCATCTTGAAGTACAAAACCGCCAGTAATAGAATAATGCCCATATACCTACAAAGAAGACCAGTTAATAAGACCATTATTCAACTTTATGGATTAACCACTAAGGCCAAAGATGAAGAAACTGAAAATTTTTACCAACTTCTTGTAGTCTGAAATTGATCACATGTGCCATTGAGATACCTTGATAATTATTTGTGATGAGAGTGGCAAAACTTGAAACAAAGAAGAAAGATTTGTAATTGGAAAACATGACCTTGATGATAGAAATGACACTGGAGATAACATGATACAGTTTTGCAAATCCAATAACTCCTCCATTGAAAAATGCCTTTTTTGAACAACATCAACTGTGATGTAGACCTCATCAGATAGAAAACAAAAGAGTCAAACAAACTGTGTCTGTGCAAAGAGACTATGAGAAAGCTCAAGATCATCAGTCAAAACAAGACCATGGGGTCTCTAAACTATCAAATGTTTATATGCAAGTTCAAGTTGAAGGTGAAGACAGAACAAGTCTATGTCAGTCAAAGTGTGACTTCGAGTACATCCCACTTGAATTTAGAGATCATCTTGAGCATGGATTTGATGCATAGAACATCAATGACTGAAGAGCAGATAAGTCGTATGAAAACATCAAAGATACTATACACGCAGAAAAAGGTCATTAAAAAGGCATGTCTCAGTACAAATTACACAAGCTTCTGGACAATCTTTCTGCTTTTGAAATTTATAATGGTACTTACAAGATTCAAACATTAGTAGTAAACTAATCTCTGACACTAAAACACCAAAAAAAAAGAGAGAGTGAGGAAAGAAAAGATCAAAATAGATGTCAGAAGAGACTCTTGAACATTGAGTAGCTACAGTGAAATGAAGAAATTATGAAGTAAAAAGACTGAATAGAAGATTTCAAAGGGCAGCTGGATAAGAAAAAGTCAAGTATTGTAATTGTTTTAGTCAGCTAGTGCAGATCTAACAGAAATACCAAGAAGAGAATGGCTTTAACAAGAAAAGTTTATTCTTACACAGTCCAATAGGCTACAAGTCCAAATTCAGGATGTCTACTACAAGGGAAGGTTTTCTTCGTTGTCAGCTCTGGAGGAAAGTCCTTGTGTTACATCAATCTTTGTTTGGGGATCATCTTGACACAGGAACCTCAGGTTTAAAGGGCATGATCTACTCCTGGTGTTGACTTCTTGATGGCACGAGGTTTCCAACTCTCTGCTTACTTCCCTTTCCTTTTGTCTCTTGTAGGATAAAGGGTGGTACAAGGCACTCTCCAGGGAAACTCTCTTTACATTGGAGCAGCGAGATGATCTTAGGAGGTATTTTACAGTCCCACCTGAATCCTCTCTAACATAATCCATTCTGTTAACCACAGGAAGAGATTAGCATTTATAGCATAAGAAAATCACTAAATGGAGGGCAATCACAGAATACAAGGAATCCTGGCCCAGCCAAATTACTACACTTATTTTTTTGGATGACATAATTCAATCCATGACAGTAATGAAATGTGCAAACACCTGGAGTTAGAAATCAAAAGAGAAGCACACACTAGGCATTTCTCAAGCTGAAAGAACTGAAGAAAAGACTAAAATCTCAAGTTTTGATATTGAAGGATTCTCTGGGAAAAATACTAAATGACACAGGAAGCATAAAAAGAAGATGGAAGGGAAAAACAGAGACACAACACGGAAAAGAATAGGTCTACATTACACCATTTCTGGTGGTAGCACATGATCAAGAACTGATGATATTTAAGGAGAGGTTCAAGACACAGTAATAGCACTGGCAAAAACATGACTCCAGGAGTTGACTAAATACCAACTGAGATGTTTCAACAAATGGATACAGCTCTGAAAGTGCTCATTTAGACATGCCAAGAAAATTGAAATACTGTTAAACCTGGCCAGCTGATTGGATGAGATCTATATTTATATCCATAAAGATGATCCAACAGAATGCAAAAATTATCAAACAACTTCATTAATATCACACACAAGTAAAATTTTGATGAAGACCATTCAAACGTTGTTGCAGCAGTACATCAACAGGGAACCACCAGAAATTCCAGCTAGATTCAAAAGAGGATGTTGAAGGAGGAATATTGCTGATAACAGGTTGATCCTGGTAGAAAACAGAAAACACCAGAAAGATGTTTACTTGTGTTTTATTGGCTATGCAAAGGCATTCAACTTTGTGGATCATAACAAATTACAGATAACATTACAAAGAATGGAAATTCAGAGCACTTAATTGTGCTCATGAGGAAACTGCATAGAACAAAAGGCAGTCATTTAAACAGAACAAGTGGATACTGTATGACAGTCTAAGGTCAAGAAAATTATTTGTCAATGTTTCATCCTTTCGCCATGCTTAGTCAATCGTATTCTGAGAAACAATCTGAAAATCTACACTAGATGAAGAATGGGGCATCAGGATTGGAGGAAGAATCATGAACAAACTGTAATAGGCAGATAATACAACTATACTTGCTGAAAATTAAAAGGACTCAAAGCATTCACTGATGAAGATAAAAAACTACAGCCTCCAGTACAGATTGTGCCTCAACACAAAGAAAACAAAAATTCTCACACCTGGACCAATAAGCAACATCATGATAAACAGAGAAAAGACTGCTTGCCAAGAATTTCATTTTACCTGAACCCACAATCAATACCCACAGAAACAGCAGTCAAGAAATAAAAAGGCACATTGAAATAAAAAGGCTGCAAAAGACCTCTTTAAGAACTAAAATGAGCTATGCTGTTTTCATGCTAAAATTGAACAATGAGTAAAGAAGACCAGAGAAGAATTGACATCTTTGAATTATGGTGTTGGTAAAGAATATTGCATATACGATGGACTGCCAAAACAATTAACAAATTTGCTCTGAAGAAGTAGAGCTGTAAACAAGGATGGTGAGAAGGCATCTCACATACTTTGGACATGTTATTAGGAGGAACCAGTCCCTGGAGAAGGACATCATGCTTACAAGCGAAAAAGAGGAAGACTCTCAATGTGATGGATTAACACGGTGGCTGAAATTACAGGTTTAAGCTTAGTAACAATTGTGAGGATGGCACAGGACTATGCAGTGTTTTGCTCTGTTGCACATAGAGTCACTGTGAGCAAAATCGACTCAGTGGCCTCTAATGACAACAACTGCTTTAGGGGTCATGTGTTGAAGAGTGCAATGTTATAAGACAGCAACATTAGAAGTTTCCCTGCTGTCATGTATAGTATTGTGTCCCCCTCCCCAAAATGCCCCAAAAATGTATACATTGATTTGTCTTGGCTATGAGTTCCACTGGAAACCCTGGTGGCATCATGGTTATGAGCTAGGTCTGCTAACCAAAAGGTCAGCAGTTCAAATCTGCCAGGTGCCCTTTGGAAACTCTATGGGGCTGTTCTACTCTGACCTATGGGGTTGCTATGAGTTGGACACAACACGATGGTAGTGGGTTTTTTTGAGTACCAGTGTGGTGCTATTCCTTCCATGTGTTGTGAATTCTGCCTCTGTAATGTTGACGAGGGAGAATGGGCAGCAGTTGTGCTAGTGAGGTAAGACTCAAGCTACCAGTTTGTGGGATACAAGGGAGAGAAGTGAGCAGGATAAGCTGGGAACCTCATACCACCAAGAAGGCAGCACCAATAACAGAGCAGGTCTTTTGGACCTGAGGTTCCTGTGTCGAGATGCTGTCCTTGAATTTTGACTCAGCTTACTTGACTGACAATTTGTCTTACTGAATGGACCTGTAACTCTTAAATGGATTGTGGCTTACTGGACTGTGACAATGAAGATTTCCTTCATGAAACCATCCACTTGGGGTATTCTCTGTTAGAGCAGTACCAGATGACTAAAACACACGCTGATGGCTTTAGAAGGGAATGGGGGCAAACAGCAAATTTCCACTGGGTTATGCCCCTGAGGGTGCAGAGAGTTTGTTTCAGTTGTTTATACATCTGTACTACTATAATGTGGATAAAAATTCTTTTCTTGAAGAGCTCTCATAAGGATTGAGTAAGACAAGGTGTAGAAAGCCTTAGCACAGTACCTCACATGTGTTCCATATATGATTATTTTATTATATGATGTCTACTTTATTGTTACTATTAACATTACTGCTAGAAACAAACAGGACCCAAATAGGATTATAAATGCCTTGATAGTTATGAGACTTTGGTGTCTCATATCCTGGTGGACTTACATGAAGTGACATTCTACTGGCTCTGTCACCATGGCAAGAAAGAAGGAGTTGTAGATCGATCTTCCTGTCAACATCAGTTTCTACTACTTTCTATCCTCAAAATCAGGAAGTTGAGACATACGCCAGACACCTCCTGAGATAGTTGACCCAAAGAAGAAGGTCTAAGGAAGCCATTGTTGCCTTAAACCAAGTGCATTTCTCTTAGATAGTACAAGTCACTGGTTACTTGGAGATTTATACTTCCCTAAACCTCAGGATTTGGGCATCTGTAGGGGGAAACTAGCCAACATGTGGTGGTAATGTGTAGGACCCAGCGACTGTCAACACATCTTCTAAACCAAAAAAATATTAAGCATTGGGCAAAAGTAGTTAAATAAAAGCATTGCAAGTTTCCAGAGTGCATACCGTATTATTCCATTTGCATAATTTATACCATAGGAATCCAGGATAGTGGCCCACTTTGGGGAAACAAGAAAAGTGATTAGGGAAGGACATGAGGGGTTTCAGGGATGCTGCTAATGTTCTGCCTCTTGATTTGGGAGCTGGTTACACAGTTCAGTGCCAATCTCCTTCCCCTTCCTCCACCTCCACAGACACATTCACACCCAACTCACATACACAGCTTGGAGTAGAAAATGTTCATTGATGCCACAAAAGTTGTATGGTAAAGAAAATGCACCCACACTTACGCATTCACTGAATGTGTCTAAGTAGTCTGGAACAATTTAAGGAAGCTGGCATGTTGCTTCCCTCACTTTGCCTCATCATGAGTATTTGCGCAGAAAGTATCTGGTCCCCCAGACAGTGCTCCACGTTCCAGTTAACAACACTAATACCACTCTCAGGAAAATCTGACATGCAATGCCACGCTCAAGAACAAGAACCTTCCTCGTACTCACATGTGACAAATGACAGGGAAGAACTCTGCCTTAAGCTGCACTCTTCTGAAAGTATGTTTTAATGCCAAAAAGTTATTTTTAGCATCTTTGCTATGTGTGTATTGCAGGATCTTCCTACCAGTCTTAGAACCAGATTAGTCATGATTTTTGGCAGCTCTACTTGGCTGTTTTTCTAATTTTTTAAATTAAAACATTAACTATTTTAGTGCATAAAAGAATTCACAAGCAATGCAAAATCTTCCCATGGAAATCGTCTGACATGATTAGGATTTTCAGATGTGATCGTTAAGTCAGAAGCAGTAGTCAAACTAAAACTACATTCATCACAGAAGGATAAATAGAAGCAGAAAATGCCAGTGCTTTTGGCCATGTGTCCTACTTTAAGGATCATTGTGGAGGCTCTAGTTTTGATGGTAGGAGTAACCAGAAGCATGGCTGGGTTTGAGCTCAGCTCCAGAATTGCTGAAAGGTGAGCTCCCCTATTCACATAAAAAAAACAGACTGGGAGGCACAATGCATTTGATCTACACTGGAAAACCAGCACAATTTGTACTGTCCTTATAAG
This sequence comes from Heterohyrax brucei, assembly GCA_028571685.1. Classification (NCBI taxonomy): domain Eukaryota; kingdom Metazoa; phylum Chordata; class Mammalia; order Hyracoidea; family Procaviidae; genus Heterohyrax; species Heterohyrax brucei. The sequence continues at coordinate 26,233,766 of CM053156.1, forward strand.
AGAGTTATCCTGGAACATCCAGCTGTAGATTTTGGCCCAAGCCAACACACAAGGTGCCCATACTCTTCCTTGAGGGCTTGACCTTGATCTATGGTGGTTTGTGTGCTCCACTGGCACAAAAACTATTTGACCATCAGTCTCACGTTTACCAACAATGATACCCTGTCTCCACACTGGTCTCATCGTCTGAACTCTACTTGCCAGAGAACCTTGAATCATAGCCTAATGCCCTGCCATTGTCCAGCAAAGAAAATGCTGAAAGACCATCTAGGGTGGGTAGCATAGCCAAGCGCTTCCACAGTGACTGCCTTACCTAACATCAAGTTGGCAATGCTGCATCAAGGTGTAACAGAGAGGTAAATTCTTCAAGGCTGGTAATTTCAACCCTGGCTATACATAGGGGTCATCTGGAGAGTTTAACATATTGCTGATGCCTAGGTCTTAGCAGGATTCTAATTTTACAGGTCTGGGGTGTGGTCTCAGCACTGGGATTTTAAAAACTCCCAAATTTAGACCCACTGTCCAAGATGAACTTAAGATCAGGAACTTGGAGTACTCTCTTTCCTCTCCCTTTATTTCATCAATGGAAGCTTGTCAGGTTCACACTCTAAACTATAGTACTAGTGCCCACATCAGTCTCGGGGCACTTCTTGCCAGTGTGAGTAAAGTTACAAGTACTGAGTTGATTCCACAGAAATATTTCTTTCATTCCCTTTTTTGATATACTAGTGTGTGTCCTGAGAGGCACATGGGGTCAGAAGACCATAGTTCAAGTCCAGATCTGCCACTGATAAGCATGGAGTCTTGAGTACATCCTAACCTCTATTCCCTCTCTCAATCCATCTTTAAAATACAAGTATTATGCAAGATATTCATAAAATTCTTTTTTACCTTTGCTACTGGTCACCGCTCTATGGGTTGGCTACTGTAAAGTCTTGGAGTTTAAGGTAGGATATGTGTTGACAAGTCTGTCTCTAGAAGAGAGGCTACTGAGTGACTCCAAAACATCGTGCTGACCTCCCCACAATGTTGTTGCTCATGGTGAGTAATTTCTAAAATGTCAGCTTTTTACCCTAATCCACAACATCTTTGGGATTTTTGAGGGTTCTCTACCACCTGATACAGCCAGACACCAAGACTACCCATGGGGTCATCAACGGTCAAGGCCCATTCTCATCCCAGCTCAGAGGATACTGGGCTTTGTTGGCTATTCTGTTAACTTCTGGGCATTATGGTAGGCCTTGAATCTGAGTCTCTACCCAATGCAAGTAAGTCTTTACCATTCCTCCAACCTATTGTCTATGCACAGCACAAATATGGATGACCATCTCCCCAAAAGAAATCTATTTTAAAAAATTGGTCTTGGAACATATCTGGATCTCAAACTAAACTTCTAGAAAATGGCTGACATCCTAGGCTCTGGAGTCAGATATGACTCAAAAAACACTGGTTACGCAACATCAGGCAGGTGACCCTTCCTGCCCACATGACAGTATCATCAATGAAAAAGTGGCAGTGACAATAGGCATTGTACCATTGAGCAGGTGTGGATCATTAAATGGAGAGCAACCAGCAACACTGGTGGCAGAGCGCTAGGTGCATCCTAAGTGTGCTTCTCACAGAATTCATTCCACTCTCGGGATCAGCCTTTTGTCCTCCATACAGCGTGGGCTCCCTGCTGACTCTGACACATATTAGCATAGAGAAAACCCTGTATGCTGTGTCATGTCTTCTCACTGGAGTCCATTTCATCCTAGGCAAAGCAGTTCACAGGAGGATGGAGACAAGCTCAAAGTGTTCATTAGTAGCTCAATAGCTCTAAGATCTGGAGCTTTTAAGAGGTTTCAGAGAAGAGGAGTCCACAATCCTGCGCTTTGTGTCCAGTCTTGCCAACACTAAGCCGAGTTTCAGGGCCTTAAAGCATTCCACATGGGAACTTTAAGCTCAAGTGCAGTTCTGGATTTCTTGCTCTATCTCTGGATGGTACTTAGCTGCTCAACTGTGGAATCAGGGTCAAGAAAGTCCTCTTACCTTAGAAGATTCAAAATCTCATTCAGGAAACCCAGGCAGAGGGTAAATAACCCAATTAAGTGATGGGCAAAGGAGATGGACAGACACTTCTCTAAAGAGGACATCCAGGCAGCCAAAAGACATGAGGAAATGCTCATGATCATTAGCTACCAAGGAAAACCATATCAAAACTGCAATGAGAAACCATCTCTCCCCAACAACGTTGGCCATGATCCAAAGAACACAAAACAACAAATGCTGGAGAGGCTGTGGAGAAATTGGAACTCTCCTATATTGCTGGTGGGATTGCAAAATGGTACAACCTCTTTGAAAAGCAGTGTGGCATTTCTTTAAAAAGCTGGAAATAGATATAACATTTGATTCAGTAATTACGCTGCTCAGAATATATCCTACAGAAGCAAGGGCAGTCACATGAACAGATACATGAACAGAACGTTTTTTGCAGCACAGTCCACAATAGCAAAAAGACAGAATCAACTCAGATGCCCAACAACAGATGAATGGATAAACAAACTGTAGTATGTATACTCAATGGAACACTATGGAATAATAAAGAATGATGATAATTTTAGGAAGCATCTCATAACATGGTTTCAATTGGAGGACATTATGTTGAGTGAAATCAGTCAGCAGCACAAGGACAAATACTGTATGAGACCCCTACCACAAGGACTTAAGAACAGACCCATGCACAGAAGAAAAGACTCTTTGATGGCTGCAAGGAAGGAGAAGGAGGAAGGGAGAGGGCTAGTTATAGATTAGACAGTTGATAGAAATTTGGTTGGGTGAAAGCAGTTACAGCACACATTAGATAGAAGGTCAAATTAACTGGACTTCAGCATAAACTGAAAACTCTTCTAATCTTAACCCAGTATTGCAAGGACATAGGAGCAGTGTTGGGGGTCTGGGGACCATACTCTCAGGGGACATCAAGGCCAAATGGCATAACTAGCCTACTGCTAAGAGAGTCTTCTGCACCTCATATTAGTGAGTGGCTTCTGGGGTCTTTAAAGCAAGCAAGCTGCCATCTGATGTACACCAAATTGTCCCAACTCAGCTGGAACAGATGATCACCAAGAACTACAAAAACATGGAAAAAAATCCCATGAAACAGGAGGACCCACATGAATGGATGACTGTATCAATATGTGACTGGAAGAATCAGATGGTGCCTGGCCAACACCAAAGACAGTTTTGATGGGGCACACAATGTCGAGTCTAAGTAACAACATGAGAGAAAGAGGGGTGTGCCTCAAGGACTCCACTAAAAGACTGCAAGTGATGGTCTGAAACCCTGTGAGTTCCCCTGGGAGCATGGTCCCTAGGCTGCTGCTACCCCTAACCGGAAATCATTACTGATGTCAACTCTTCGGACAGGAATGGATTGGACTCGAGGACACATAGTGACCACATGGTGTGTGCACTTTGTGGTTCTATGCATCTATAGGATGCTGTCCTACTGGCCTCTTACTAGAGGAGAGAGGAGGGTGGAGAGGAGGGGACAAGAGATTGTTAAGAGGGTACAACATGTATAGAATGGAAAGGAGGTGTGTGCTGTCACAGAGCAAGGAGAGCAGAAGAAGCTGCGGATAGGTGGGCATGCAAGTTTAACTTACATGTGTGCTGTCACTCAATCACAGTAAAGAATGAAAGAAACTCAGGCAGGACCAAGTGCTGGTGGTTCAATGGGGAGGTCCAGAGCAGAGAAGGTTGTGAGCAAGACCAAGCCCAGCAGGGGCATTGAGAGATTTCACAAGTGAGGTGACAAGAGCAGGGACTTAAAAGATGAAAAGTATTCCACAGGCAAAGAAGTGGGAAGTGGGGAACAATACACTCTGACCCATTCGTCTTTTCTGAGTTCTTGCCCTCTAGCCTTCCTCAGATTCACATTTCTCAGAAAAAAATTATGAAGTGATGTGCTTCATTTTCATAATGAATGAGACATGAAACTGATCCATGAACTTTAAAGGATGATTAAATGCAAGGTATAGCTATTTTTATTAATTTACAGAAAACTAAAGCTATTTTTACTTAGCAGGGGGTAATTCACACTGAAATGCATTTGTAAAATTTTGCATTTGCTCTTGATAATATAGTTAATGTAGGGCCTGACATCTTAGGGTGAACATTTTACCTGTTATCATTCTCAGTTTTCAACTAACAGTTATTAACCACTGGCCTTGTACCATATGCTCTTTTAGCAGATGTGCTGGTGACAGTCTCCTGGGCTGGAACACCCAGGCCCAGTGACTACAGACATAGGTGCCTGTCTATGGGGAGTGCCCTGACTAATGAGAGTCACTCTGCCTGAAGAAGTCATCTCCCATGAATAACTGATGCTGAGCTAAGAGGTGAACCCCTTGCTTCTGGGGAGAACTAGTACTGGTTATTCACACTCCAGAGTTTCCTGTTGGTCAGACTGAGAGATAAATTCTCCTAAACCACATTTTTGCCTAGTTTCCTCCCCTTTTCACTCTGGCTTCCCTTGCTTCCTTACAAGTTTCTTCTGAAAGCTCTGTCTCAGTCAGTGCCCAGGGTCTACTTCTAGGGAACTGAGCTAGTTGATTCGTAACACTTTACTAGAACACTTTATTGTATCATTACAACCAAATTGGTTATGACTGTTACCATCATCTTCATCTTATGAAGAAAAGAACTGAGGCTTGCAGATTAAGTGTTAAACTCAAACCCCTTATCAGTGAGTCAATTCTGACTCATAGCAACCCTAGCAAGTGTCCAAACTGGGATTTGAGCTCAGCTCATTGCATGACAGATTGTCTTCCAGTTTTAGCTGTTAGATCTTTGGGAGACAGCTGGCTATGCATAGAAATGGGGTCACTTTTAAAGTATCCACTGCTTATGGCTCCCATTTTTTATATTAACATAAGTATAAAAGTGACACTCCTGCACATTAAATAATTAAAAAATAATTCACTTAAATAATTCAAATACAACAAGAGCACAAAAAGTAGGTCAGACCCTTAGAGGTCAGACTATTGAGGAGATAATAATTCAGCAAGCCAGAGTGCCAATATGGGCTTTGAAGCCTGAGGTATAGGCCATGGGCTTTTCCTACCATAAGGTGATAATGTCTTTGGCAGATTTGAGAATTATCAAAATTCACTGTTTTGGCAGCTCCTGTCCTTAATTTTCCATCTCTGACATGGGGGCCCCAGCGCATTCAACTTTTGGCTGAGGAACAGTTGTGTCAAATGTTTCTGGAGAGGAACTGTCTGCTGATTTATGTGCTGGGGACAACACTGTAACAATACTCTTGCTTTTTCAAATGGAAACTCACGCCATTCATCATAAATATCTCTGCTGTATTTTACTAACATAATCTTTCTCAAAATGTAGTTTGAAAACCACCTGCATCAGGATTCTGTTGGGGAAATGTGGCTACTTGATAAAATGCAGATACCTGGACTCTCCCAGAGTAGTCTCCATTTCTGGGGTGATGACTGGGAAACTATATTTCCAGCAGACTCTCCTGTGATTCTTGTGTATCCTAAACTGAAGAGCTAGATGATATTTAGAAGCGTACTGAAAGGGTGCCATTTACAGAGATACTACCAGTTGCCATCAAGCTGACCCTGACTCATGGCAACTCCACAAGTCTCAGAGTAGAACTGTAATCTGCAGTGTTTTCAATTACTCAGTTTTTTTTTGGAAGAGATCACCAGGTCTTTCTTCCAAGGTGCATCTGGATAGAATAGATCCTCTAACTTTTGGGTTGGTACCAAGTGTTTTAACTGTTTGTATCAGACTGGGACTGTTGCAGAGAAAAGAATCTTGAATTTATATTTAAAAAATAATCTTGTTTCCTCTCATCCAATGCACTGCTTAGGGTATCAGCTGAAAACTATCCTACTGACAGTACAGTAATATGCAAAGAGGCAGGTGTCACAGACTGTAATGAACCCCTGTATTGATTATGCTATTTCAGAGTCTTCTGAATCTCCTTGGCCTGGTTCTGGTCATTAATCACAGGAAAAGCATGCCTCTCTGGGGAGAATATAATCAGATAAAACACATTCTTCCAAAGTGCTAAAGGTCTATGTTTTAGGTTCTGTGTGTGAAGAAAAAAATCTTTGTCAGGGAAATAGAATCCTAAGGTGCTGATTCAAATGCAAATTTGAGGAGTCAATACTGGCTATTCTATGGGCTCCTAAAGTTTGCCTCCATTTGAAAGTCCAGGTGTCAGATTTCTTCCTTTATTCTGAATTACCAAATGGAGTCTTCAGTCTTTACCACCAATTCTTTTGCCTTTGCTCATCATGGATTATCTCCAAATACTCACTAGATAATGTCAGTTGTTTTATAGAGTCTGCATTTTGTCACAGCAATTACAGCAGTGGAAACTGAGTACCAAATGACATCGAAGATACAGGACCAGTACCCCAATATCCCAGTGAGAAAGGAAGAAAAAGCTTTTAAGAAGATACCACTTAAATTCCAGAAGGCCTGGGTGTGGGGCTTGTGAGCCTGTGAATGAATGATTGTAAACAGCTGAAAACGGGTCAGGCCCACTTAATGTGACCTCTGTACCCACACACAGGCCTACGTGCTATGTACTTTCCTCCTTGAGAGGTGAATTCACCTGAGGAAGAAGTATTTGTTATACTGTTTAGATAAGAAGAAACCTGTTTGCTTTGTGAGGAACTTCCCAAACTGTATTCAAATCAATGCCTGCTTTCTGCTTGATGCCTAAATCAGTGTTAGGGAATCAGATACCAGCTTCCCTCTGCTCCTCATAGAAATCCTAACATAAGCTCAGTTTCTAAGGTGAAGGTAAAAGTCCAGATGCCTCTCTCTCCAGTGCCAGCCCAGGATGCTCACTCCCCCTCTCATAGAAATCCTTGGTAAGCCCAGTGTCTAAGGAGAGGGTAGCTTCTTCCCATGTAACTTAATGCTAACTGCCTGTCTAGTGCCTCTTTTAAGTATAGTGGGCCAACAGGAATACAATATGAAAACTATATATGTGTAACTGCCAATTAAGGGACTATGGAAATTCCTTTGTCTGCTTTCTTGGGAAAAACATATAAACAGGTGTGTCTGATGATGAAACGGTGTGTGACGCTATTTTTTGGACTTGAGTCCTTCTGCTGCACCACTAGCTAATAAACAGCCTCTTTCTCTACAGACAAGGTGGTGTTTGAGGTATTTTCTGCTCTGTGGGCCGAACTTATCTTTTTCCTGCTACATTTCTTGTTTCCTGACCGGAAGTGAGACTCCTATAAAGAGCAGACTCACCTGGTGATTTTTCACCCATCCTCCAACAGTGCCTGAAGGGGGCTACTTCAGCCCTAGGTGAAGTGGGCCACTGAGCGCACCAGGAGTGACTAATTTTGTCCTCCTGTGCAGTCATCTCTGCAGGGCAGTAGGAGGGCCTGCCTCGGAGGGCTCTCAAGGAGTAGCATGCCAGGAGGAACAAGCCTTGGAAAGCAGACATCTGAATCATGGTAAGACTGGTCTTGGGTAAAATAAAAGGATAGGATAAGAAGGTTGCCTCCTTCAGGCAAAGGGGAGCTTGATCACCTCCCGGCATCTCCCTATTAGCATTCACAGGTCACACTAGAGGAATGCTTGAATGGGAAACTGAGGCAGCCTAGATATAAAGTGTAATCTGGGTAATGTTCTGCCCAAAGAGGCAGAGGAGGAGCCTGACCACCTCCTGGCATCTCCACAGTGCTGCGAAGGATTCTATATCCAGGAAACTGAGATTGCCAAGGTTTGGACAAAGGGTACAGTTGTATAAGAGTGTGATTGCAGGTTGACTGAGATGATCCATGAGGTGGGGGTCCCAATGCCCCCTCACAGGTTTAAAAGTCCCCAGGAGGGAGGGGCCGCACAGGAAAGTGAGTGCTTCCTGAGGCCCCCGGGTGGTGGCAAAAGACCCTGGAAGGAGGGGACAGTCCCTGCACAAAAAGAAGCAGAGGTCTTGCCTCCCTTCCCCTCCACACGGCACTTTAAAGTGAGGTTGGAGAAGGAGGGTCAATGCAGAGCCCTAAGAGAACAGCAGGTTCAGAGGAAAAAGGAGATGATTTGAATTGGCCACTGTTTCCCCAGGTTTGCTGCAGAAAATTTCAAATAAATTATTCCTTGAACCCCATGCTGTCTCTGCACTTTTCAGTTATAGGGACAGGTGGGTGAACTTGGATTCAATTCAGCAATGTATTTTGGACAGCCTGCCGTAAGTCCTTTTCCAGGAAGAGCCTCTCCTTTACTTGCTAATGTCTGCTAAAGTTCTCTGTGAACAGGTTGAAGAGTGGCTGTGATAATTGAGGAATTTGGGCCAGGGCACTCCCTGGTGGATTCTGAAGGCCTAGCTACTTCTACCTCAGTAATTCTGGCCCCAAAGGGTGAAGGTCTCTGTCTGTTCCATTCAAAGGCTGAGGATTGGGTCCAAAAGACAATTTACAGGCACAAGTCAGACATTTAAGAGCCAAAGGGCGTCTGCCACTTTAAGGCTCCCATGACAGGATGAGGGGGTGCCTGTAGTGGACAAGGAGAGTGTCTACCCCCTGCAAGACAAACTCCACACAACATGAGGCACACCGTTGTAAACATAACACTTTCTATTTCCCTGGACCTCTGCTACCCCATCAGGTTAAAAAGCAGATTCCTCACCCTCCTCTTCTTTACTCCTCCCGCTTCGGCTCAACCTGGGACAAAGGGTGCTTACTGGAGTTCCCCTTCCCAGCCTGGACAGATGGGTCCAGAGGTACAGCTTCCACCTTAGAAAGCTGTCCACCCACACCCAGCATCAAGTCACTAAACTAAAGAGGGTTCAAGTACTTTTTCTTATTTGCATGCAGAGAACTCAGGTTCTCACCAAGTGTGGAGCTCCTGTCTGTCTTGGTACTGTCTGTCTGGTAAGAAAGGAATGTCTGTCCCATTTTAAAAAGCTTTCTCTATATCTGTATACTCTGTAGTGTGGGAAATAAGGCCTCTGTTCCTTAAGAAAGTCCACTGGGGAAAATTCTGTCTGATTAGTCTCTGTATGGGTACTCACTTGTGATAATATGGCCTGGGCAAGGTACTGGACTCTGGAGAGAAATTTAACTATTACATGGATACGTAAAGCTATCTTTTCATTCTACAATTAAGGTGCTCATGAACTCATTTTTAATTAAAGAAACAGTCTGCATACGTACTGGAGAAGCTGGATATGTGTGCGTGATAAAGTGTGAGGCCTCCTATGTGTGCATTTGATAAGATAAACATGTTTGTGGTGTGCTTTTGATTCGCCTTTGTGGGATCTTGAAAATATTTTTGTCATTGCGCAAGTTGTTTATATTTTTGGTGAAAAACTGTCTTTTGTCTTTGCCAATGTACCTGATTTTAAGAGTCTTAGTTGAACTAAATTAAACTTGGTAAAGAGCTAAATTTAAAATAGATCCAGACTATTGTGGCTGGATAACTTCATGGCCCTCAGGTAGAGATAGCTTTGTCTTAAAGAGACAATAACAATTCCAAAAGAGTAAAAGGGAAGCTGATAATCTTTTGTCCTCAAGAAAAAGCAGAGAACAAGGCACAAACTGCCCTCAAATGATAGCTACAGGGAAACTTTCAAGAACAACAACAAACACACCAAAAAACAAAACAAAACAGGTGAGGATTACTGTACCACTTTGAGTGTCATAAGTTCAGGTTTCTGAGGCTTATCTGAGAAGTGTAGAGAAGGGATTCCCAAGTCAGTTAAACAACAACATGTAAAAGTCAGCTAGTAAAACCTTAGGAGTTAGTTGGGGACCTAAAAGGTTTAAATAAGCTTTATTTAAGCCCTAGACTTTAAGGGTAATTGAACTAAACAAATATCTGATATACTGTTTACTCTTCAGACAAAATAAGTCTGAGTTCTTTGCTGTTTAAAAAATTATATCATAAAAGCTTATTGATAAGAAATAAAACATTGTAGAAGTTTTTTGATAAGATATTTTTTAGGAGTCTATTAATAAGTTTGATATGGTCAAAAATTTTGTATGTCTGACAAAAGTTTAATGATTATCTTATAAAACTCTGAAAACATTAATATTAGAAAGAATTGGCTTGTTCACTGCTAAATAACAATTTTCTATGGTTCCTGAAGAAACAGTTAATTTATTTCTTGCATAACCTTTCTTGAAGACAAAGATTTGATCTCGCGCTAGAACAACATTCTTTGAGACAGCAAATCATGCCACAGGACTTACTAGAGAAAAAGCTAAGACTTCTTTTCAGATCTTTAAGTGACTTTAATATTGTTTCTTGTCAGCCTGTAACAAACTTCTAAAGCTCTAAAATTTCAATAAAATCCATGTGTGTCCTTTTCTGATTAAAAAAAAGGTAAAAAGAGTCTTATTTGATATATTATATGATATGAGTTAAAATCAGGTGCTGAGTTATCACCAGATTAAAATTTACGTTATACCCTCTTGTGTTTTTGCCAAATATTGTCTAACAAATACGTAATATTAAGTCATAATTTTATTATTTTTAATTACTATCTGGAAAACCCCTGTTTAAGTGTTGTGTCTGCTATCCAGAGGTCAAAAGTTGGAGCTCTGTAATACAGTCCTGTTCTGCCTGATAGGGCTACTGTGATTCAAGATTAACTCCATAACACTTGGTTTAATTTGAAATTATAAATTTATCTAACATCATCAAAGCCAATGCTTTCACTGGGAAATTCAAATATTACTTACAAATCCATTTTATACTATGTAAGTATTTACAGAGTTAATAATCTTGATCTGCCCTGAATTTGTGATATTGTGTCTTAGGATTATTACATATGATATCTAAAGTTTAAAATAATATAAATAATTATATTTAAAATTATTGTATAAAGTTTTTTTAAATGAAAATTTTAGACTTATGAGAAGGACTGTGGCTTGAATATCCAAGGCCCTCCAGAATAAACAAAATAGAGAACAGTTATACAAGGCTGGGTAAAATGAACACACTACAGGTCTTACGTAAAAAAAAACACTGCTGATGTTTCAAGGTTCTTTTTAAGACATACATAAAAAAATTTTCTTTTCTCTTAAGATATTTAACTAATGGGTTTAAGTCTGAGGTTCTACAAAATGCAATTGCTGTGAAGACATAAAAACAGTTACTGACCCAATTTATAAGGTATTTAAATTAATTTCCTTGTTCAACTAGGCACTCCTTGGAAACCCTACGGGACAGTTCTAGTCTGGCCCCTAGGGTCTCTATGAGTCAGACACAACTTGATGGCAGTGGGTTTAGTGGTATGGGTTCCTTGTTCAAAGACCTTAGAGTCATAGTTTCCTTGGTTATTTGAAATAAGTTGGCCTGATATTATTAATATTTCTCTTGCTTCCTAATTCAATATGTGGTGCCTAAAGTTCTAGAAACTTGATAGTATTCAATTTTAAAGAGAGGGGTTGTTTTCTCAAGCCACTGAACTGTTTTGCTGTAAGGGGCAAAATGGGGAAAAGCCCTAGTTTACAGCTTTATAGTTCTCCCCTACCCCACCAAAGAAGAAGACTGAGAGAGTTACATTAGGAAAGATAAAGGACAGTTCTCAGCTGAAGACCTAGAGGGAAAGAGACAGAAGTTTTACTGTGAGGTTTTACCCTGACAGACTCACTAAGCCTTTTTAAAAGTGCTGGTGCCAGTTTTAAATGTGATAAGAGGCCATTATGGCCATATATTTTTATCCTGGTCCACATCAGACAGAAAACAAAGACTACAAAGCTTGAGACAAAATCTTAGAGCCCACTCTCCCATTGGTAGAGGAGACCCTTAAGGTGTTTAATCAGAGATTTAGTAACAGAAAAAGAAAAAAGAAAGAAAAGCTATTATTGGCTGCCAACTCAGGTAACCGAGTCGGTGTTCAAGACTTAAACTACCTCACTGGCCAGTAAATATGTTCCCCTGTCATCACAGGTACTGTAAAAAATGAGCCCACTTTAAGGCAGAGTGTCCTAAATGCTCTACAACAAGATGTTCATAGATCTCTGCAATGAAAACCCAGATAGACAGGCCCTCCTAGACTGTCTCAAAAGAGGAGTTTGAAAAACTGACCACTGATCAGGACCCCAAAGCCTGTCTGCCCCCTGGCCACATCAGAGAGCTAAGGGTTACACTCATTGTGGAGGGTAAGAAAATTGAGTTTGTCTTGGATGTGGTAGCCACTTTCTCTACCTGAATTTACCCAATAGCTCTACTCTCCAAGAGGGACTATGTAATTATTGACTTAGACTAAAAATCTGAAATAAAAAGTTGCTTTTGTGTCTGATGGGGTCACCATTGCTGAGACATTGCCATGTAAAAAAGAAAGACTAAGAAGGTATAGGAAAGGTAAAAAAAGAAACAGAAAAAGGAAAGAGAAGGAAGACTAGGAAAGTGAAAGAAAGACAAAAAGGAAGAAACACTAAGAAAGTGAAGTGAAGGCATAGAAAGAGTAGAAAAAGAAAAAGAGAGAAAGATATAAAACTAGGTAACTCTAGTCTGGGTTTCCAGGACAACTTACATCTCAGACTACAACAGTTCCAAATAAAATAATGTTCATGGGCCCTGATGCTTAGTAATTGTTTCCCTGGCCATTATAAATGATTGACACTGTCAAGGAGAGATTTCTACTCAGCTAGGCAGGCCTACGCCCTTACTTAGCATGAAGCAGATACAGAAGAAGAGGCCTCCACCCATTTTCCCATGAAGATTTTGAGTACGAAATCTCTCCAGAGGGTTACAGTAAAAACATGCTAGTGATCAGGACAATTATTTCTATGAGAAATAGAAGTGCTAATAATTATAAAATTTTGGTTAAAAAATCCTTGCCTGGTCTCCCATCCTAAAACTAAGCTGGAGACTAAAATGTTTTTTTAGATCCTACCCAAAAGGCTGAAAAGGGCGTCATCACCACAGTGGGAGACAGAGGCCAATCCAAGCAACCCCTGCAAAGTAACACTGAGATGTCCAACATGCCTGGCCCCAGCCACAATCAGAAAACTGGCTGGTCTGTCCATGGCCGAAGCTTGAGAACGCCCAAACTCCTCTTAATTGGACTGTGGACCTTTGGGAAAAGGTAAGAAGTGAGTAGTTCATGCATTCACACTATTAAGGTGGGACAATAATTAACAACTATGCTGTTATTCTATAGCTTTTATGAATACAAGAGAATTCACAAAGGGGCTTACACTCATAACTAATGAAATGAGTAGAGCTCTGATGCTCATAGCACAAGAACAGTCTCAAATACAAAATGCTGTTTGTCAAAACAGGCTAGCCATGGACTATTTACTGGCCCAGGAAGGAGGAGTGTGCGAGGAGTTCAGTTTAACAAACTACTGTCTAAAAATTAATGACCAGGGAAAAGTCATAGCAGGTATAGTAAGGGAGATTCAAACATTAGCCCATGTCCCGGTACAGACATGGGGCAGATAGAACCTCCAAAGTCTATGAGGAAGCTGGTTCTCAACCTTCAGAAAAATAAAGACCTTAATGGGAAGAGTACTAGCCATGACAGGGCTATGCCTAATTGTTCCTTGCCTTCTCTCATTAGCAACAGGAGCTATACGCTCTATGATCAAGGCCGCTATTAATCAAAGAGCAGTCTCACACTTGTTTTATGCAAGACACTACTGATCTCTACAAGAATGGGAAAATGGTAAGACCCCAAATTAAAAAAAATACATATATAGGGTCTAAAAGGGGGGAATGAGAGAGGAAGAAGAAGCTTTTAAGAAAATGCCACTTAAATTCCAGAAGGCCTGGGTGCGGGGCTTGTGAGCCTGCGAATGAATGATTGTAGACAGCTGAAAATGGCTGGAATGTATGACACCAGACCCTCAAAGACGATGAGTCTGGCCCACTGAATGTGACCTCTGCACCCACACCCAGGCCTACGTGCTATGTGCTTTCCTCCTTGAGAGGTGAATTCACCTGAGGAAGTCACCTTTGTTATACTGTTCAGATTAAAAGGCACCAGTTTGCTTTGTGAGGAACTTCCCAAACCCTATTCAAATCAATACCTGCTTTCTGCTTGATGTCTAAATTAGTGTTAGGGCATCAGATACCAGCTTCCCTCCAACCCTCATAGAAATTCTGAGAAAAACTGAGTTTCTAAAGTGAAGGTAAAAGTCCAGATGACTCTCTCCAGTGCCAGCCAAGGATGTTCCCTCCCCGCTATAGAAATCCTTGATAAGTCCAGTTTCTAAGGAAAGGGTAGCTTCTTCCCATGTAACTTCATACTAACTGCCTACCTTTAAGTATACTCGGCCAACAGGAACACAATATGAAAATCCATATATGTGTAACTGCCAGTTAAGAGAACATATGGAAATTCCTTTGTCTGCTTTCTTGGAAAACTGTATAAACAGATGTGTCTGATAATGGAATGGGGTATGCGGCTAGTTTTCAGACTTGAGTCCATCCGCCTAACTGCTAGCTAATAAACAGCCTCTTCCTCTACAGACAAGGTGGTGTTTGAGGTATTTTCTGCTCTGTGGGCCAAACTTATTTTTTTCCTGCTGCACCAGTATCCCTTGCTGAGACCTCTGTCATTCCCTCCGACCTGAAGGAGTGTGGACAGACACGCTGACATGCTGAGTCCTTGCTTGTCTCTTGTAATTAGGGTTATAATCTAAGTAAAAAGTATAGATGTGACTTTGACATTGGTGTGTCAGTCATAGCCCTGTGAGAGATTTGTCACATCTGACAATTGCAAAGATGTCTGTAATGAAAGCCCTGCCCTAGAAGAAAGTCTGACACTGATTCTACTTTCAATTCTTAGAATCAAAAGGATAATTTATTTTCTTCCCTTTTTTTTCATTTAGTATAGCTTCCTTAAATTTCTTCCACAGGCCCAGACTCTCCTGGTTCTAGTGTGAAAAGGTACACAAAAAGATGACACTGCCATCATGGACTTTACTATCCAGTAGGGGGAATCTGGTTAACAAAAATGCATGCAACACACAGATCAATTCTGTGCTGAGTCCTGTGAAGGTGTATGTGCAAATGATGTAGTACACCATCATGATCTGATTCAACAGGAGAAAGATGGGAGGAAAAAAGCATCTTTTCATAGAGTTTGCTTCGAGCCTTGGAGGATGAGTAAAGGTTACATAATGAGGTATGGTGAGGCAAGTCCTTAATAGGAAGGAGAATGGGCTAGAGACCTGTGTGCCGAATGTTGAGAGGAGGTTGTGAGCAGGTCCTCATGCTTCAGATCCTTGTCTATCTCTTTGGCCCATAAACTTTGGCCTACATACTATCAGTTGCAGGGAGGCACTGAATAACTGTTAACAGAGAACGTAGGATACAAACTAAGACTTGTATGACACTATAATCCTTGTAAACTCTCTAAGACAGAGTTCACCCTGCACAGAGACACTGGAGGACCATGTGAAGCTCATAAACTATGTGGCTAAATAATGTTACCTGTAACAGCATCACAAATTTCCTCAAAACCCTTGGACTCTGGGGCCAGTAGGTGGCAGAAAGGAACAGATAGGGACGTGTCTGTCATCTTGGATATTTTATTTGTCCAACACTGTCTTCTAGCCTCAAGGCAGCAGGCAGGAACTCTCTCTAAGTGCATTCATTACCTAGGTCACACTCACTCAAGTTGGTCCCTCACAGCCAGTGGTGTGTGAAGCCAGTAGCTGAAGGGAAAAGCCTGTAGGCAGATCCACTGTTCATTATCAGAGTGGTCTGTCTTTCAGAGTGTCTCCACTCTTTCTCATATGGCCCTCCAACAACTTGCAAATGAACATGAATAATGAAGATGTCAAAGCAGGGATCAAAGGCTTCCAACTTCCAGGAACCAAAGATTCTACCTCCAAGAGTTCACAGCACAGAAAGTCAAAGACAAAGATTGCTGTGTTATTTGCTCTATAAACATCACAAAGGGAATGGTGTCCATAATGATACATGAGAGGTCGAAGTACCCAAACTGGATCCTGATTGGGAACCTGGGACATGATGCCAGGGGCCAGTTGCAGAAAATTGTCACAAACCCAGAAGTGGAGATGAGTCACAAATTCATGGCAAACTGGTGTCAGTCTGTGGGCTCTATACCAAACCACCCAAGCCCCTAGTCTTAATTAAGACAGAAGTGAGAAAGAAGTGGCTGCAGAGAAGTAGAGTTCTGCTGCTGCTAGAGAGGGACTGGGTCTGAGAACCAGGAATACCACTAAGACCACTGCCTGTTGTGCACTAGGGTTTTCACTGTCTTTGGCAGCAGCTAACTTCCAAATAAAAGTAAACCATAGCTTCCTACTGACTGAAAGCCTTCTTGAGGCCTCCAAGAATTTTTGTTGGAATTGGAGTTTAGCTCATCAACAGCTTTCTTCCATCTCCAAAGAAGGGCAAGATGGCCAGTGACTTATATGGAACTTGTGGGGCCCAGCACTTTGGCCAGGGTTTCTGCTGAGCTGAGTGAAGAAGCCACATTCCCAATGAAAGTCAAGGCCTGAAAGCCCACTTTGTGGCCTGAGTCGTTACTTTCTGTGTGGCATGTGTGAGGTGAGTCGTAAAGCAGAACTCTTCTTAACCCTAAAGAGCCTTGCCCCAGAGCCATATACTTCTCTGGTCCCTGTAGTCCACTGCTGATTAGTCATCCCACAGTGCTGATCAGACAGTGAGGTTGGATGCCATAGGAGTTATGCAGAGTGTTTTCGGGCTCAGAGTGTGAATTACAGGACTAAAAAAATTATTTCTGACATGCACTGCAGTCTTAAAAACTAGCAAGAAGCCATCTGAGGCATACCAAACGGAACCAACTCATCTGGAACAGCTGATGACCAAGAACAACAGAGACACAAGGAAAAAAGAGCCCAGGAGACAGAAGGACCCATGTGAATGGGACACTATGTCAACATAAGACCAGAAGAACCAGATGGTGCCCAGCCACCACCAAAGACAGCCACGATAGGGCACACAATGTAAAGCCCCTGAGGCAACTTGAGAAAAAGAAGGTCACAGCTCAAGAACTCTGCAAAAAGACCACAAGTGATGGTCCGACAACCTGGAGAGTCCCCTGAGAACATGAGGACTTAGACCTGCTGCTGGCTCTGACTGGAAATCAGTATTGAGGTCAATTCTTCAGAACAAAAACAGACGGGACTTGGGGACACACTGTGACCATATGGTGTGTGTTCTTTATGGTTCTACACCTTTATAGGAGGCTGTGCTTCTGGGTTCTTTCTAGAATGCAGAGAAGAGGCCAGAGTGGAGGTGACAGGTGTTCAATGAGAGGATACTAGAAATACAGAGTGAAAAAGAGGATTATGCTGCCCCTGGGTGAGGAGACCAGATGGAGCTGCAGATAGGCAGGCAATCAAAATTGATCTGGATTGTTTACTTTCACTTAATCACAATTGAAAAAAAGCGTGAAAAAAACATTAAAAACGTTATTTCTGACACGCCATTTAGAATAACGAGACTATAAGTATCAGAGTCCTTCACAAAAACAAACAAAACAAAGGTATGTGAGATCAAAAAGTCAACATTCACCTTAAAGCAAAGATGAGAAGGTAAAATGGGGGCAAGTTAAGTATGGGAATGGAACAATCAGAACAGAAATAATAGAATGTTGACACAGTGTGAAAAAAAAATCCAATGTCGCTGAACAATATGTACAGAAACTTAAAAAACTCAAAACCCAAACTATTAAAAGGGAACCTAATTTTCTCTGTAAACTTTTACCAAAAATGCAACAAAATATTATTTAAAAAATCAGTGATCCAACCCTAAACAGATCATGGGGATAGTGCAGGTCTGGCCTCTCCTAAAATGCAGAAAAATAGATTCTTGAAGAGAGAGGTAGCTGTGCAGAGATGTGGTAACATAACACACCAACCCTTATTCTTAAGGTATAAGAGTCTTTTTATTTCCTGGCATGAATTTACACTTAAACCTAACCATAGGATGAAGGAATTCAGTAAAGAGGATCTTTACTGCCCTCTAATACCCTGTCTCTACCTTACCTTCTCGTTTTGCTTTAGGGTTACTGTTGGCTGCTTGGCTGCACATAGATTTTTTTTTTTTTTTTAAGGAGCACAGATAATATTGTTTCTTTCATGAGATGATCTGTTATTTAGCTGAAAGGTGACCCCTGGGAGAAATTTTAGTTCAGAGTTTAAAGAGTATTTATCATGGAAATAGTCTTGGTGATTCCTCTGGTCTCAACCTGTCTGGTAAGTCTGGCTTTTTTATTTTTTAAGAATTTGAGGGGGTGGGGCCAAGATGGTAGACTAGACACACATCACCCCAATTCCTTCTGAGAACTTATTCCTGGAATGATAAGTAAATGGACCAACATGGACAGCCTGGGAACCCTAGGGTTTGGCATAGGGTTATCAGATTGCATTTTGTCCCAGTAAGGTGGAAATTACCTCTCTCTAAGATGAGGCAGTGGCACCCTGAGTCCTGCATCTGCTGACACATCACTTAGGAGGATTACAGGTACAGACACCTTATTTGTTATTTGGGAGGCAGGTACTGGGCATGAGCCGGCTAATACACTGAGCTGTAGTACTTAAGTAAACAGCATATAGTGGAGCAGAGAGAGCAAGCTTGCAATGACCACATCTTGAGAGATTGGGTGCTGACTGAGGGCACCAGAGCCCCTCTACCCTCTCTTCTCTGAGCTGTGCCATAGATTCTGCTAACTGTGCAGGACACGTCTTGGTCAGCTGGGAGGTGGAGTCAGTCATGCCACAGGTCTCTCCTGGGGCTAATTCCCATGCTCAACAGCAGTCCCTGTCTGGATAGTGCTTCTCCAGCAGAAAAGCTGTGTTTAAGATGATCATATTTAGAGTTATGGGTGGGGCTATGCAGAAGAGGATGGCAAGACCATAACCCCTCCCTTCTCTGAACTATGTCCTAGTGTCTAGGGACAGCCCATGAGGTACCATTGTTGTCAGCCAGAAGGTGGGGCCTGCCACATCTAAGGGACTGACTGATTTTGACATCTGATGGACAGCTCCTGGCTCAGCTGTCAAGCACCTCTTTAAAATAAGACCACCAGGACAACTGACTGCTGAGGCAGGATGGCAGCATCTTCACCACCCCTTACTCATCCATATCATAGTGTCGGCGGACAGTCCTCCAGTGACTCTATAAGTAGGAGGCCATCTTTGCCAGTCAGAAGGTGGAGCCTGCTACCCATGAGGGCCCAGTTGCTTTCGGCAGACACTGCATAGTGCACCTTTAAGTAATAAGCAGTTTTTAAGCTCAACAAATCTACAGAGCTCAGTGGTCTCACACAGCTGAGTGGGGTGGCATCCTTCTCTCCTTGCTTCCCTGAACTACACCATGGGCTCGGCTGGCATAATAACAGAGAGTCAACACAAATAACTCCTACCTTTAGTATACAGGTAGTGGGGCCAGCCACCCCAGAGACTGCATCTGGAGCCAGTTACTAGAGAATACAGAGGCAGCTGATAATCAAACTTAGCAGTGCACTTATACCCCTCTTAGAACTGAACCTCAGCTCCTGTTGCGGTAACAGCAAAGAAACTAAACAGCTTCTTGATGGTGCAACACAATAATCAATCTCTAACCATTTAAAGAAGCAATCCACCATGGCTCTAGAAAACTACCAAAATAAAGACTCAAATACCTTTCTAGATGAAGAAGCCTTTCTGAAATTATCAGAGGTCAAACACAAAAGAATTATATATGGAGCCATCATGTAGATTAAACAAACTGCAGCAGAACAAAATGAAAAATTAAGTAAGGTATCTGAAAATGGAACATCAATGATCTGAAATCTAGCACATCAATAATAACATTACAGATTAAGACATTCAGTCCAAAGTCAAAAGAGCAGAATTGAGGAGATGAAAGCTAGAGTTAGTGAGCCTGAAGGAAGAGCAATTGACAGCAGCATTTACCAGGAGAAATCAGGGTAAAGAAATAAGAAAAATGAAGTGTATTAAGAAACATGTGGAACTCTATTAAGAAGAATAATCTATGATTAACCGTAGTTCTTGAAAAGGGAGGGAAAGCTAAAAACACAGAGTATTGTTGCAGAGTTGCTGAGAGAAAACTTCCCTGAAATTGTGAAAGAAGCCAGCCAAGTGCCGTCGAGTCGGATCAGAGAACATAGATATCCAAGATGCTTATTGAACACCACAAAAACTGGACCCCAAAAGAAAGAAAGCAAGACATATTACAAACAAGCTTAATAAAATGAAACAAAAAGAGAGTCTCTAAAGAGCAGCCAGGCTTAAAGCAAAGCTAACGTACAAAGAAAAGCCCTGTAGGCTTTCATCTGACTTCTCGCCAGAAGTAACGTGGACAAGAAGGCAGGTGATAACACAATCAAAGCCTTGAAGGAGAAAACTGTCCAACCAATAAATATATACCCTGCAAAGCTGTCTCTCAAATATGAAGGTGAGATTAAGAAACTCACAGATAAACAGAAGCTTAGAGAGTTTGTAAAAACTAAACAAACTACAAGATATACTGAAAGAAGCTCTTTGCTTAGAAAAAAAAAAACAATAAGTGTATACTTAATGAGGCAGTGCAGGCATCCAGAATCCTACTCAGGAAAGTCAGAAAGCCCAATCAAAGGTAAAATATTCACAGACCATTAAAAGGTGGCAGAGTAGACACATGTCTCCTCATTTTGCTCCAAGAACTAAGGCCTGGATGATACTTGTATGGAGCACTGAACATTTGGGGAGCCCTAGGACCTAGCATATTTGACTAGGCACCAGTATCAGCCTAATCTTCCCCTCTCAAAAGTGATCCAGCGGCCACGTGACCTCCTCATCTGCTGTTTCGTGGTATCAGAGAACTGCAGCTTCTGCAAACAGCCAGTAACATACTTTCATTATCAGCTCACAGGTGGAGTCTGCTGCTCCTGACTGCCTGTTCAGGCCAGCCCGCTGGACAGTTCCCAGCTCCCAGTTCAGCACATGGACAGCTCCCCACATAGAAGTGCAGTTTACATTTAAGGCTGAGAGGCCTATGCATTTGCCTGGAGTCTGTCTGTTGAGAGGCCTGGCATCTTTTCATCCCAGTCTTCTCTGACCCACATTGTAGGGTAGGCTGACAACCCCCAGTTTGTCCATTAGCAGGGCAGCCTCTTTGCCATCCAATAAGCAGAGTCTTCCACACTTGAGAGTCCACCTGGGGTAAATCACTAGAGTATTAGAAACAGCTGGTGATCAACAATTCTTTTAGATCCAACACCATAGAAATCAGTGTCTACATGGCATGCAGGCAGCAAACCATAATTAATCATTTAAAGAAGCAGCCTTCAAATGCTCCAGAAAATTCCCCAAATAAAGATTCAAAAAATTTCCCAGATGAAGAAGCCATTCAGAATCTATCAGAGTTTGACTACAAAAGATTTATATATAGAACCCTCCTAGAGATTAAACAAAATGCAGTAGAACAAAATGAAAAATTTAGTCAGCTATTTGAAGTGATGGAATATCAATGATCTGAAATACATCAGATCAATAACAAAATTACAGAATTAGATAATTCAATCCAAAGACAAAAGAGTAGGATTGAACAGATGGAAGTTAGACTCAGTGACCTGGAAGACAGAGTAACAGACACCAGCATTTATGAGGTGAAATCAGAGAAAAGAAATAAGAAAAATGAAGAAGCATTAAGAAACGTGTGAGACTCCATGAAGAGGAATAATTTACATTTCATTGGAGTTCCTGAACAAGGGAGGATTAATGACAATATAGAGAGTATTGCTGTAGAAATGCTGACAGAAAACTTTCCTGAAATTATGAGGAAAGAGAACATAGATTTCCAAGATGTTTATCGAACACTGCAAAAGCCAGACCCAAAACAAAAGATGACAAGGCATTTATAATCAAGCTTAATAAGCTAAAACATAAACAGATGCTTCTGAAGGCAGCAAGGCTCAAAGCAAAACTAACACTCCGAGGGAAACCCTGTAGGCTTTTGTCCAACTTTTCTGCAGAAACAATCCTGGCTAGAAAACAGTGGACAGGTACATTCAAAGCCCTGAATGAGAAAAACTTCCATCCTAGAATTGTTTATTCTGCAAAATTGTTTATCAAATATAATGGTGAAATTAAGACTTTTGAAGATAAAGAGAAATCCAGAGACTTCATAAAAACTAAACCAAAATTACATGAAATATTGAAAGAAGTTCTTCCCTTAGAAAAATAGAAACATTAAATGTACATTAAAGATAACAATTCAGGAAACTTCATCCAAAATTCTAATTAGTTAAGGAGTCACTAAACTTCATCAAAGCTACAGAATTACAATAAGGGAATCTGTGATCATATCATGACAACTATAATACCATTGCATTAAAACAGGGATACACTAGAGTAGCTATAGTTGTTTCAGACGCAGAGGAAGTTTCAAAGTTACGTATTAGTTAAAACTGGGTTTAATTTTGGTATGTTAAGGGGGGTAATACGTGTAGCCATAAAGCAGATTAACAATGCATTGAATCAAAACAAGAAATGCAATACGGGAGTCCCAATAAACACTAAACCAGCACTGAAACAACAACCCATAAAGAAGAACGCCCCAGAACAGAACATTAAGAGCAATATAGAAAACATCAACATAAAAGTAATTACATCAACGTGATGGCACTAAGCACATACCTATCAGTAATCACAGTGAATGTAAATGGAATGGACACTCCAGAAAGAGACAGTGAGTGACATCCTGGATCAAAAGACACTACCCATCTATATGTTACTTACAAGAAACAAACATTAGACTTAAAGATATGAACAAATTGAGAATTAAAGGTTGGAATAATATATATCAAGCTAACAATACACAAAGAAGAGCAAGTGTGGCAATACTAATCTCAGATAAAATAGATTTTAATGTAAAATCCACTACTGTGGACAAGGATGGTCACTACATATTGCTGAAAAGTTCAATGCTCAAGCAGGACTTAACAGTATTAAACATTTGTGCACCCAATACAAGAGCACCTAAATACATTGAACAACTACTGACAACACTGAAAAATGAGACTGATCATTCCACAATAATAGTTGGGGATTTCAACACTCTCTTTTCAATTAAAGATAGGTCATTTGGAAAAAAAGCTCAGTAAAGATACAGAAGACCTTATTGCAACAATCAACCAACTTTTCCTTATTGACATATACAGATCTTTTCATCTGTCAGTGGATAAGTACACCTCCTTCTTCAATGCACATGGAACATTCTCCAGGATAGACCACGTGTTAGGTCATAAAGCAATTCTCTATAAAATCCAAACCACTGATTTACTGCAAAGTATCTTCTCAGACCATAGAGCTATAAAATTTGAAATCAGTGACAGAAAATTCATAGGTAAAAATTGAAACTCGTGGAAACTTAAAAACACTTTGCTCAAAAAGCCTTGGGTTATAGAAGAAATTAAGGACAAAATAAAGAAATTTATGAATTCAAATGAGAATGAAAACACATACTACCAGAATTTATGGGATACAGCAAAAGCAGTGCTCACAGATCAGTTTATCTCTATAACTGCACACATCCGGAAAGAAGAATGGGTCCAAATTAGAGAATTAATCTTACAGCTTGAACAAGTAGAACGAGAGCAACAGAAGAACCCCTCAGGCACCAGGAGAAAACAGATTATAAGATTAGAGCAGAACTAAATGAATTAGAGAATAGAAAAACAATGGGAAAAAATTAACAAAAGCAAAAGCTGGTTCTTTGAAAAGATCATCAAAATTGATAAACCATTGGCTAAACTTACAAAAGAAAAACAGCAGAAGATACAAATAACTTGATTAAGAAATGAGATGGGAGTCATTACAGAAATAAAAAATATAACAGAATACTATGAAAGGCTGTACTCTAACAGGTTTGAAACCTAGGGGAAAAGGACAAAATTCTAGATTTATATGGCTCAACAAGATTATCACAAGGAGAAGTAGATCCTCTTAATAAATCTATCACAAAGGAAGAGATTGAAAAAGTCATCAAAAATCTACCAACCAAAAAACTCCTGGCCCAGATGGCTTCACCGGAGAATTTTACCAAACTTTTAGAGAAGAGTTAACTCCAATAATATCGAGGCTATTTCATACCATAGAAAGGGATGGAATACTCCCAAATTCATTCTATGAAGCCAGCATACCAAAGTCTGTGAAAGATCCCACAAAAAGAGAAAATTGCACATGAATATCACTCATGAACCTAGATGCAAAAATCTTCAACAAAATTCTAACCAATTGAATTCAAGAGCATATAAAAGAAAATCTTTCATCATGATCAAGTCGATTTTATTGCAGGGATGCAAAGGTGGTTCAACATCAGAAAAACAATTAATGTGATCAACGACATGAATAACACAAAAGATAAGAATCACCTGATTTTGTCAATTGATGCAGGAAAGGCATTTGACAAAGTTCAGCACCCATTCATGCTAAAAACTCTCAGAAAAACAAGAATAGAGGGGAAATTCCTCAATGGAATCAGTCGCACCTGTACAAAGCCAACTGCCTTCATCATCCTGAATGGTGAAAGACTGAAAAAGTTCCCTTTGAGAATGGAAACTAGACAAGGATGCCCACTCTCACCACTTCTATTGAACACTGTGTTAGAAGTTCCAGCCAGAGCAATTAGACAAGAGAAAGAAATAAAGGGCATCCATACAGGCAATGAAGAAGTAAAAGTCTTTCTCTTTTCAGATGACATGATTGTTTATACAGAGAATCCAAAGGAATCCATAAGTAAACTTTTGGAACTAATAGAGGAGTTCAGCAAAGTATTGGGATACAAGATAAACATAAGTAAATCAGTAGGATTCCTTTATAGCAACAGTGAGAATACTAAAGAAGAAATGACCAAATCAATTCCATTTACTATAGCCCCCTAGAAGACAAAATATCTAGGAATAAATCCAACCAGAGAAATAAGAGATCTTTACAAAGATAACTACAAGAACTTAGTACAAGAAACTAAAAGAAGCTTACATAAATGTAGTAATGTACCCTGCTCATGAATAGGAAGACTCAACATTGTGAAAATGTCTATTTTGCCCAAAGCAACCTACTTACATAATGCAATAGGAATACAAATTCCAGCTACTTTTTTTAATGACATGGAAAAGCAAATCATCAACTTCGTTTGGAAAGGGAAGAAACCCCAGACAAGTAAAGCACTACTGAAGAACAAGAACACACTGGGAGACCTCTCACTATTTGACTTTAGAACTTATTCCACTGCCACAGTAGTCAAAACAGCTTGGTACTGGTATGAAAAGAGACATATATACCCATGGGACAGAGCAGAGATCCCAGAGATGTCACCATCCTCCTATGGACAGTTGATATTTGACAAAGGCCTCAAGATTCTAAAC
The DNA here is from genome assembly GCA_028571685.1 of Heterohyrax brucei. Taxonomy (NCBI): domain Eukaryota; kingdom Metazoa; phylum Chordata; class Mammalia; order Hyracoidea; family Procaviidae; genus Heterohyrax; species Heterohyrax brucei. The sequence continues at coordinate 26,259,105 of CM053156.1, forward strand.
TGGGGTAAGAACAGTCTCTTCAAAAAATGATGCTGGCAAAATTGGATATTCATCTACAAAAATTGAAGCAAAACCCGTATCTCACACCTTATGCAAAAACCAACTCAAATTGGATAAAAGACCTAAATATCAAATCTAAAACAACAAAGCTCATCCAAGAAAAGGTAGTAATAACAATGAAAGTTTTAATACACAACGTAGACAGACTTGCAAAATCTGTCAAACAAACCACAATTAACAGAAGAGAAAATAAATAAATGGAAACTATTAAGAATCAAACACTTTTGCTCATCCAAAGACTTTATTAATAGAATTAAAAGGCCACCTACAGAATGGGAAAAAATATTTGGCAACTCTATGTCAGACCGATCTCTGATCTCTATAATTTATAAGGTGCTACAAAATATGAATAAGAAGAAGATAAATCATCCAACTAAACGATGGGAAAAGGAGATGGACAGATATTTCTCTAAAGAGGAGATCGAGGCAGCCAAAAAACATGTGCAGAATTGCTTGCAATCATTAGCTATTAAAGAAATTCAAATCAAAACTACAATGAGATACCATCTTACCCCAACAAGGTTGGCCATGATCCAAAAAACACAAAACAGCAAATGCTGGAGAGGCTATGGAGAAATTGAAACTCTCCTACACTGTTGTTGGGATTGCAGAATGGTACAACCTCTTTGGAAAATAGTCTGGTGCTTCCTTAAAAAGCTGGAGATAGATACACCATTTATCCTGCAATTCCACTGTTATGAATTTATCCTTCAGAAACAAAGGTTGTCACACGAACAGACACATGTACATGAACGTTTGTTGCAGCACAGTCCACAATAAGAAAATGTTGGAATCAAATCCAATGCCCATCAACAGAAGAATGGATAAGCAAACTATGGCACATATACTCAATGGAATGCTGTGCTATGATAAAAACCAATGACAATTTTACAAAACATCTCATAACATGGTCTCATTTGGAAGAGATCATGCTGAGTGAAATCAGAGTCAAAAGGACAAATTTTGTATGACACCCCTGTTATAAGGACTTAACAAGAGAACTATCCATAGAAGAAAATGACTGTGTTGACTACATGGGTGGGTGGGGGCTGAGGGTTTATCATAGATGAGATAACTGATAGCTGTTAGAAATTTTTCTCTTTTATTGTATTTAATAAAGAAGTTAAAAAGAAAAAAAGGTAAAATATTGAAAGGAGGGTGCCAGTGACATTAACATGAAATCTATGACATCATCACACTAATAAGAGGGATATATTATACTAGGTATAACCCTTTCTTACGGAGAAGAAATTAAGAACATAGGCAGAAGTTGAAGTATGACTTAAACTTAGAATATTAGGAGGGATGAAAGGGATAGCCACAAAGCAAAACAATAATGTGACCTGTAAACACAAGAAACGTAGTTCAGGAATCTCAATAAATGCAAAACCAATACCAAAAAGATGAAAAGTCAATCCATAAAAAAGAATGACCCAAAACAGAACATTAAGAGGAGCATAGAAAATATCAACACAAAAATAAAGGCATCAAAATGACAGCATTAAACACATCCCCACTGCCATCAAGTCAGGTCCGACTTATAGTGACCCTAGAGGTCAGAGTAGAACTGCCCCTTAGAGTTTCCAAGGAGTTCCTGGTGGATTTGAACTGCTGACCATTTGGTTAGCAGGCATAGTACTTAACTCAGTATGCCACCAGGGTTTCCATATCAACAACTATACTGAATGTAAATGGATTGATTGCTCCAATAAAGAGACAGAGAGTGACAGTTTGGATCAAAAGACAGAATCCATCTATACGTTGTTTACAAGAAACACACCTTAGACTCAAAGACATGACCAAACTGAAAATCAAAGGATGGAAAAATATATATCAAGCTAAGAGCATACAAAGAAAAGTAGGATTGGCAATACTAATCTCCGATAAAATACATTTTATTGTAAAATCCACCATTGTGGACAAGGATGGTCACTATTTATTGCTGAAAGGTTCAACACATAAGCAGGACATAACAGCATTAAGTATTTATGCATCCAATACCAGAAAATCTAAATACACCGAACACTGACAACTCCGAAAAATGAGATAGATTACTCCACAATAACAGTAAGAGACATCAACCCTCCACTTTCACTAATGGACAGATGATCCAGAAAAAAGCTCAGTAAGGATACAGAAGATCTTATTGTGACAATTAACCAACTAGAACTCATCAATTTATACAGACCTTTCTACCTTTAAGTGGATAAGTGCATCTTCTTCTCCAGTGCACATGGAACATTTTCCAGAATAGACCATGTATTAGGATATAAAGCAAGTTTAAACAAAATCCAAACCATTGAATTATTGCAAAGCATCTTCTTGGACCATAATGTGGTAAAAGCCAAAATCAATACCAGAAAAAACATAAGTAGAAATTTAAACTCAAGGAAACTCAACACCACCTTATTCAAAAATTCACGGGTATAGAAAAAATCAAGGATGAAATAAATTTGGGGTTTCAAATGAGAAAGAAAATACATCCTACCAGAATCTGTGGGATAGAGCAAAAGCAGTGCTCAGAGGTCAATTTATCCCCATAAATGCAAACATTTAAAATGAAGAAAGGGCCTAAAACAAAGAATTAATGCTACAACTTGAACAACTAAAAAGAGAGCAACACTCAGGGCACACTGAGGCCAATTGGCATAACTAAGCAATTGGTACATCGAGGCCAATTGCTAAGAGAGTTGTCTGCACTCAATACTGGTGAGTGGCATCTGGGGTCTTAAAAGCTAGCAAGCTGCCATCTGAGATATACCAAACGGTCCCAGAACATATAATCACTAACAACAATGAAGACACAAGGGAAAAAGTGCCCAGGAGACAGAAGGACCCTCGTGAATGGGAGACTGTATTCAGATGTGACCAAAAGAACCAGATGGCCTGGTCACCACCAGAGACAGCTATGATGGCACACAATGTTGAGTCCCAGTAGCAACATGAGAAAAAAAGGGGTGCACCTCAAAACTTCCACTAAAAGACTGCAACTGATGGTGCGGCAGCCTGGGGGTTGCCCTGGGAGCATGGTCCCTAGACCTGCTGCTGCCCCTGACCAGAAAACATTATTGAGGTCAACTGTTTAGACAGGATTTTACTCGACACGGGGACACAATGTGACCATAAGGTGCATGTACTTTATGGTTCTATGTATCTACAGGATGCTGTCCTACTGGGCTCTTATTAGAAGAGAGAGGAGCATGTGGAAGGAGGGAGCAGCAGATTGTTAAGACGATACGACATATATAGAATGAAAAGGAAGAGTGCGCTCTCACCAAGCAAGGAGAGCAGAAGGAGCTGCACATAGGCCAGCCAAGTGCCATCGAGTCTGATCCAATAGGCAGCCATGCAAATTTAATTTGGATTGTATACTTTTACTCAACCACAATAAAATATTTTTTTTTAAGTTAAAAGACCATCTACAGAATGGGAAAAAATATTTAGCATCTACATGTCAGACAAACATCTGATCTTCATAGTCTTCAAGGTTTTACAAAATATCAACAAAAAACAGGCAAATAACTGAATTAAGCGACGGGCAAAGGAGATAAACTTCACCAAAGAGGACATCCAGGCAGCCAAAAGACACATGAGGAAATGCTCATGATCATTAGCTATTAGAGAAATCCAAATCAAAACTATAATGAGATACCTTCTCACCCCAACAAGTTTGGCCATAATCCAAAAAACACAAAACTACACATGCTGGAGAGGCTGTGGAGAAACTGGAACTTTCCAGCATTGCTTGTGTGATTGAAAAATGGTAAGCTCTCTTTGAAAAGCAATTTGGTACTTCCTTAAAAAGCCGGAAACAGATATACCGTTTGATTCAGTAATCCCACTGCTCAGAATACATCCTACAGAAACAAAGGCTGTTACATAAACAGATAACATGCACACAAATGTTTATTGCAGCAAGTCCACGATAGCAAAAAGATGGAATCAATCTAGGTGTCCATCAGCAGATGGTTGGATAAACAAACTATGGTAGATACACTGAGTGGAACACTATGCAACGATAAAGAACAATGGTGATTTTAGGAAGCATCTCATGCCCTGGTTTCAATTGGAACACATTATGCTGACTGAAATTAGTCAGCTGCACAAGGATAAATATCATATGAGATCATATAAGGACTTAAAAATAGACTCATGTACAGAAGAAAAGACTCTTTGATGGCTCCAAGGGTGGGCAGGAAGGGAGAAGGTTGGTCATAGATTAGATTAGACAGTTGGTAGAAATTCTGTTAGGAGAGAGGAGTGACAGTACACAATAGAAAGTAGATCAACCTAACTGGGCTTCACCGTAAACTGAAAGCTCTTCTAATCTCAAGGATAGAGTAGCAGAGGTGGGGGTCCAGGGACCATGCTTTCAGGGGACACTATGCAAATTGGCATAACTAGCCTATTGCTAAGGGAGTTTTCTGCACACCATGTTGGTGAGTGGCATCTGGGGTTTTAAAGGTTCACAAGCTGCCATCTGAGGTACACCAAATTGTCCCAACTCATTCAGAACAGATGATGACCAAGAACAACAAAGATGTGAGGGAAAAAGAGCCCAGCAGTCAGAAGGACCCATGTGAATAGTAGACTGTATCAACGTGTGACGAGAAGAAACTGATGGTGCCTGGCCACCACCAAAGACCGCCATGATGGGACACACAGTGTTGAGTCCCTGAGCCAACATGAGAAAAAGAAGAGTTCAGTTCAAGAACTCTACTAAAAGACCAGAACTGATGGCCCAGCAGCCTGGAGGATCCCCTGGGAGCATGGCCCCTAGACCTGCTGCTGCCCCAGACCAGAAAACACTACTGAAGTCAACTCTTCAGACAAGAATGGACTGGACTCAGAGACACAGTGTGACCATATGGTTTGTGTACTTAATGATTCTGTACATTTATAGGAGGTTGTCCACCTGATCTCTTTCTAGATTGGAGAGAAAAGTGTGGAGAGAAGTGGACAAGATCTTGTTAGGAGGATACTAGAAATATAGAATGAAAAAGAGGAGTGTGCTGTCACTGGGCCTGGAGAGCAGAAGGAGCTGCAGATAGGCGGGGATGCAAACTTAATTTGGATTGTACACTTTCACTTAATCACAATAAAAAAATGTAAAAGAATTTGAGTTTTGTTCTATATTTTTCTTTTATTCTATCTGGAGCCAGGTCAGAACATTTGATAGTGACAGCCAGACACTATCTTGTTCTTCTGTCTTCAGAGTAGATGAGAACTTGGTTACTACAGACAATTAATCTTATAGCTTTTTTCTTCATTTTCTTCTTCATTTTACTCCAGATGAATAGATGCCAATATTTGTATCTTAAATGGCCATTCCCAAACTTTTGGCACCCTAGACATTACTCACCAAATTAGGATCTAGGATGTAAACTTTATGAACTGCCATGAGTTATTCAAATATACCAAGTTGTCCCAATAGATTATGGCTCTAAACCTTCGAACCAAGTAAACAAATCTCCTGAGGTGTTTGGTTATAAAAGTATTCCTAGCCCTACCCCTATGAATCTAATTGTATATATTGTATTTCTACACATATAATAGTCACCTACATTTGTCAACAGTGCCCTGCCCCCTCTAGGTATTTTCATAAACACTGTTATGCCAATTTTGTTGCCTGCTGTTGTAAAAATATTATCATAGTGTACATACAAAAATACCTCAGGGGTGATGGCTACATTCCAAACAAGCATAGAAGTCACAAGTTATTTCTCAAAAATACAATATATGAATAAATATGCAGCACTTACTTACATATATACATATGTTGCAAGAAAACACAAGTAGGCCCACAGAGCAGAAATCAATGTCTATTAGAGGAAGGGCATTTATTCTAGCTGGTGGAGCTATAGTGGACAGTGTCCCAAAATGGCCAAGCTCCTAGATCTTCTTTGTTCCTTTTCTAAGTTTCACACAGAAGCTGACAAAGGAATTTCCATACTGTTTTCTCATTGGCATTAGCAAGTATATAGATTTCCATACTGTTCTCTTATTGACATGAACAAAATTACAGAAGCAAAGATAAGCACTAGTTTCAAGTTGCAGGAAAGGGGGTTCTTCTTTTCCTAGGAGCTGAGCTTATCATAGGAAATGTTTGTGGGGGAGTTGCCTGTCAGAAGCCTAGCAGGGCTTCTGGTATTTCAGATAGAGCTTTTCAGACTTTTCTCTCTCATGTATGTCTACAGGTATACCTGTACATGCACACATAGGTACATGCACATATATACATGCATAGAGTTTCATACATACACATTTGCATGCAGATGTAACCATACACAGATTTTTATTTGTTATTGCTATTGTTGCAAATTTGCATGTGATATAGTATTTACCAAAAAAGTCGTTTATTCTTGGATACTTCTTATCTCATCATTTCTCTTAGCTGAGTTGTGCACACTTTACCCACTTTCAGTATTGCCTTTCCCATCACAAAAATAACAAGTCTACTATCTAGAGTGATTACCCCTCCTCCTCATCCAATCCCTTGTAACACCAATGAATGATGACCTCTCCATATCTGCCTATTCTTGTCTTTTTATAAAAGTGAGTTCATACAGTATTTACCCTTTTGTGACTGACCATGGTCAGTCATCATAAAGTCCTCCAGTGTCATCCATATTATGTTTTGAGGAATCATTCTTTAGTGTTGCTCACTATTCTGTTGTATGTATTATCATGTTTTATTTATTCATTCATCAGTTGTTGGGCACTTAGGTTGTGTCCATCTTTTTGTTATTGTGAATAATACTGCAGTGAACACACATGTGCCTGTATCTGCTTGTGTAACTACCATTAGGTCTGTTGAGTAGATACTTAGGAGCAGAATTGCTGGATCATAAGGTAGCTCTATTTTTAGTTTTTTGAGGAAGCACTATACCATTTTTCATAGTGGAAGTACCATTTTACATTCCCACCAGCAGTGGACAAGTGTTCCAGTCTCTCCATGTCCTCACCACCATTGATTGTTTTCTATTGTTTTGATCAGTGCCATTTTAGGAGATGTGAGATAATAGCCCATTTTACTTTTTATTTTCATCTCTATAATGGCTAATGTTCATGGACATCTTTTTGTGTATTTTTTGGCCACTTGAGTGTCCTCTTTGGTGAAATGTTTGTTCATGTCTTTTGTCCATTTTTTAGTTGGATTGTTTGTCTTTTTGTTGTTGTTGAAATTTTCTATACATTTTAGAAATTAGGCCTTTGTCAGATATGTCATCCCCTAAGAATTTTTCCACGTTATCTTTTCCCATCTACTGATAAAGTTTTTCAATCAACTGAAGTATTTTATGAGGTCCCAGTTACTTAAATTGTTTTCTGATATTCATACATTTATCATTATCTTTGATAGATTATTCCAAAAAAAGGCTAGGTCCTAGAGTTTTACCCCTACATTTTCTTCAAAGCATTATATAACTTTAAGCCTAACGTTTAGGTCTTTGATCCATTTTGTTTCAGTCAGCTAGCCCTGCTCTAACAGAAATACCACAGAGTGAATGGCTTTAACAAAGAAAAGTTTATTCTTATACAGTCCGTTAGGCTGTAAGTCCAAATTCAGGATGTCTGCTCCAGGGGAAGGCTTTCCCCTTTGTTGGCTCTGGAGAAAAATCCAGCATTGCATCAGTCTTTGTCCAAGGAGCATCTTGGTATAGGAACCTCGAGTCTGAAGGACGCACTCTTCTCCCGGTGCTGCTTTCTTGACAGTGTGAGGTTCCCAGTTCTCTGCTTGCTTCCCGTTCCTTTTATCTCTTGTAGGATGAAAGGATAAAGGGTGGTACAAGCCATTCTCCAGGAAAATTCCCTTTACAGTGGAGCAGGGAGGTGATCCTATGCAGGGATTTACAGTCCCATCCTAATCCTTTAACATACAGCATAGGAAAATCACAAAATGGAGAACAGTTATAAAATATTGGGAATCATGGCCCAGCCAAGCGACTACACATATTTTTGGTGGGACGCAATTCAATCCGTGACACATTTTGACTTAGAGTTTGTGTACAGTGTGAGGTATGGGTCCTGTTTCATTTTTCCACAAGTAGATATTCAAGTTTTCCAGTACCATTTGTTACAGTGGTAGTTTCTTCTCCTCATTAAATAATTTGTTCACTTGTTGAAAATCAGCTATATATAGATGCCTGGATTTATTTCTGGATTCTTTTTTCAGCTCCGTTGGTCGATGTGTATGTCATTGAATCAGTTCCAGACCATTGTGATAACTGTAGCCATCTGAATTCACCTGTCATTTCTTGGAAACTCTATGGAACAGTTCTACTCTGTCCTGTGAGGTCACTAAGAATTCAGATCAATACAACAGCAACAGGTAATAGTATTGTTATTATTGTATTCTCTTTTGAACATTTAGCACAGAGAAGCTCAAGAATCTTAAATCACTCCTCAAAACTACATGATTGTGAATTGGAGATTTGGGAGGCAGTGCTAAGATGGCAGACTAGGTAGGTGTTTTCTATGATTCTTCTAACAGATACAGAAAAACAAATTAAGAGATTGTAGATCACATTCTAGGAGCCTGTAACATCAGAGGGAAAGCTGAGAAATCAGATTGAACAACAAGGAAGGTAGAATAGGTCCAGAAGTATCTGTGACTGGACAGATCTGCCCAGGAAAAGCTGACCATCAAAAAGCTCAATGAACCCCATATAAGGTATGTCACCCAAGTAAAGTCACCAAAGCAGATTAGAATCACACTTGTCAAAACCAAAGACAAAGAAAGACTCCTGCAAGCAGCTAGAGAAAAACAAAAAAGTCTTTTACAAGGAGAAAAAAGTAAGACTAAGCTCTGATCAGTCAGCAGAAACTGTGCCAGCAAGAAGGCAATGGGATAATGATACATCTAAACACTGAAAGAAAAAAGAAAAAAAAAACCTGTCAACCGAGAATAACATATCCTGCAAAACCATCTTTCAAATACACTGCCCAAACTGGACATTTCCAGAAAAACAGATATTGAAGGAATTCATACTATATATATAGGAAATATTAAAGGGAGTTCTGCAGTTAGGGACTCAATAACATCAGACAACAACTGGAATCTGGGACTATGCCAGTCACATACAAACCTAGGTAGCCAAGCCACCAAGTGCCGTCGAGTCAGATCCAACTCATGGAGACCCTAGAAAGCCAAGCCAAAAAGCAAGAACTCTCAATAATAAAGCACAGTTAAAAGACTTAAAACAGGGAAATAGAAGCATCCATCTTTAAATGAAAGAAAACATCAAAACAAAAAAAGGGAGAATGAACAGCGTGGGCAAAAAACTTTCAGATGGAGAGTAAATGAAGGCAAAAGTCAAATAATAAAAGACTGGTTCAAACTTAGGAAGATAATGGTAAATTTCAAGATAACCAAAAATAAGTTAACAAACCTATTCATCAGAATGAAAAGGAAAACATAAAATCTCAGTAAACACAAATTCTGTAACAATGAAAGAACAGAAAACATCCATGAAACAATAAGAACTCAGTACAGGAAAGTAAGAGAAACAAATGAAATTTCAGCACGCATCCCCCCACCTCCAAAATAAGCACAACTGTATGATAACAATAAATTGATGCATATTGATAATCACACTGATTGCAAATGGCTTAAATGCCCCTGTCAAGAGACAGAGATGGGGGGGCAGGATCAAGATGGTGAAGTGGTCAAATGCTGCCTCTGACCCCTCTGAAAATAAAGACTCCCAAAGAACAAATACAGCCAGTACATATGACATCCTACAAACCTAGAACACTATAGCGAAAGCAGGATTCACCAGACTTGACCCACGGGAAAGCAGCAGCAGCCAGCTTGGTGAGGTGAACGTGGTCTTTGGAGGGAATCCTCTCCAGCAGGAGAAACTGACCAGAGAATTCACTTTTGTCTACAGAACCTGTGAAAAACAGCACAAGATCCTCAAAACCTAAGTATTTGCATGTAATCTACTGCATGCAGCCCTAAATCTTTCACTTGGGATAAACCTTTCTCCCATCCCCAGTGCCACCCCCTCCTTTCTCTGCACTGTGCTTGGCTCTGGAGTCTGATGTCATTAACTGAACTGGAAGTACTACTCCTTAAGCTTGCCTCGAGCCATTCTCTAAGACCTAGAGAAGGAACAATTTAATAAACAGGTGGGAAGGGGAAAGAAAAATAAAATCTTCTAATTCCCCTGAGCTGGAAATTCAAGGCATAAACTGTTCCTTTCCCTAGATTAAGACATAGGGGACCTAGCAACTTCATAGACACTCAAGGATGGCTGTTAGCCCCCTGCCTTTCCCAGCAGGTAGAATCAAATACCTGTGCCTAGAACAATCACCCCTACCCATCCAGGACACTAGGTAAGAGTCTTCACCATACACTTGGGGATTGATTACTTAGACACCTGAGCTGAATCTTTACAAGAAAAGAGAACAGACTTTCAGACTCCTATGTCTGGTAACAGCTTTAACTACCTAGTAAAAGGATATTAGAGATTCAAAGGCAACAATAACCAAGCTATCACACAAGACTAGCCTATTTGGATATTTCAAAACAAGATAAAATAAGAAGTTAGCACATAGTCCAAAGCCAAAGCCAAGTGCTGTCGAGTTGTATACTCGAGCATAGTAGGAAAACATAAAATAAACACAACTTACTGATGGCTTGGAGACAGTAGTCAATTTCAGAACACTTAAATAGGTAGACTGCCATGACTTCATAAAGCCTGCAAAACAAAGATTCAAATTTTCCAGAAGAAGAGAACTTCTGGAATTATCAGAGGAAACTAGACTCTTACCTAGCGTCCTGGAATTATCAGATTAATATTTAGGACTCAAGAGATCATGTAGGAGATGAGGCAAAATGCAGCAAAGCATAACCACAAATTGAACAGGCAGCAAGAGAGCATAGAGCAGCAAGATTTAGAAATTCAGAAAGTTATTCATAAAGTTATAGAATTAGACAACTCAATAGAAAGCTAAAGGAGCAGAATTGAGGCAGTGAAAGGCTAAATTGATGACATTAATGATAAAATTCATGACATCAATGTCTTTGAGGAAAAATCACACAAAAGAATTTTTAAAAAATCAAGTATCACTAAGAATTATGTGGGACTCTATCAAAATAAATAATCTACAAATGATTGGAGTACAGGAGAGGGGGAGGATAATGGAAAATCCACAGAGAATTGTCAGATTTGTTGACAGAAAACATCCCTGATGTCATCAAAGTTAAGACAGTATCTATACAAGACATTCATTGAACTCCACACAAGATAGAATCCAAAAGAAAGACACCACAATATATTACAATCACATTTGCCAAAATTAGAGGTAAGGTGACAGTTTTAAAAGTGGCTAGGAATAAAAGAAAGGTAACTTACAAAGGAAAAAGCATTAGTCAGACTAAACCCATGCTACTCTGCAGACATCATGTAGGCAAGAACAGGATGGGAGGACATACACAAAACCTTGAAGGAAAAAAACAAAATTGCCAGCCAAGAATTACATGGCCAGCAGAGCGGTCTCTCAAATATGATGGCAAACTTACAACATTTCCAGATAAATAGAAATTTAGAGAATTCACAAAATCTAAACTAAAATTATAAGAAATACTAAAGGAGTCCTTTGGTGAGAAAATCAGTAACATCAGGTAACAAGCCAAGACTAGAATACAGAACAGAGCAACCAGGTATCAACCCAAATAGGGGAATCACAAAAATAGATCAAAGGCAAAACACTGAAAATGGGGAAACAGATATCATTATGTAGACATTATAACAAAAAAAGAGAAATTTAAAAGACAATGTAGTCATATAGATCTTTCATATGTAGAGGAAGTCAAGGTGATATAAAGAAAGTAAAGACTGGTTTAAATTTAGAAAAAGTAAGGTTAAATATTAAGGTAACCACAAAGGAAACTATCAATCTTATTCATCAAAATAGGAAACAAGGAAAACATGAAGCCCCAGTAAATACAAAGCCATTACCATTGAAAAAGATGAACAGAAAATACATAAAGAAAAAAGACATGGCACAGAAAATTGAATGAAAAAAAAGCATTGTCTGCAACACAAAAAAAGACATCAAAATATCAGCATTAAATTCATACTTATCAATAATCATGCTGAATGCAAGTAGATTAAATGCACCAATAAGGAGACAGAGAGTGGCAGACTGAATACTGGAGGGGGAAAAAAACCAGGACCCATCTATACTACCTTCAGGAGACACACCTTAGACTCAAAGACAAAAGCAAACTAAAACTCAAAGGATGGAAAAACATATATCAAGTTTACTACATTCAAAAAAGAGTAAGAATGGCAATTTTTTTTCTTTATATGACTGAGTGAAAATGTACATTCTCATATAAATTTACATGCCCACCTAAGAATGGCAATATTAATCTCTGATGAAACAGATTTTAATGTAAAATACACCACACTGGATAAGGCAGAACATTATGTAATGATTAAAGATGAATACTCCAGGTGGACACAACCATATTAGCTATCTACACACCCAACAACAAGGCACCAAAATACATGAAACAAACACTATCTGCATTGAAGAGAGAAATAGCTCCACAATAACAACAGAAAACTTCAACATACCACTTCCAATGAAGGATAGAAGAAAGCTCAATAAGGACATGGAAGATCTAAATGCCACAGTCAACCAACTCCACCTTATAAACACATACAAAACACTCCACCCAACAGCAGCCAAGTATACTTTCTTTTCCAGAGCACATGGAACATTCTCCAGAAATGATCACATTTTAGGCCACAAAGCAATCCTTAGAAGAGTCAAAAGAATTGAAATATTACAAAGCATTTCTCAAATCATAGAGCCATAAAGGTAGAAAACAATAACATACACACACATAATTTAGTGTTTAACAGAATGGAGTAAGAATTTATGAAATCATATTTCCATGTTCCCATTTCTCAATATAAACCAAGTTGTAGTGACATCTCTGTCTTTCTTGCTCAGCAGTTAGCTAGGGCCTGACCACTCTCTAAAATGCTGTAGTGGTTTACATTGATAACAGGATTGCTCCAAGATTCTTATTTCTTTCTCTCTTGCAGTAAAATGATAAATCCTGGGCTCTCTTACTTTATCTTGAGTCATTTTACTCTGCTCCTGGGCAGAGAATCTCACAAGCAATGCCTCAAGTTAATAAACCTGAAGTTTTATTTCTTCCACACATAAACTCTCCTCGTATCTCCCTAGAGGAAGAAGAAGGGTAAAAACAAAGTGTTACCAAGGAGACTTGGTAGTACAATCTTTAGTGCTTGGCTCCTTACTGAAAGGTTGATGGTTCAAAACTACCCAGAAGCTCTGCTAGAGAAAGACTTGGCAACTTGCTTCGGTGAAGACAACAGCTAGGAAAACAGTACAGGGTAACTCTACTCTGTCACATGCCGTCACTATGAATCTACATTGACTTGACGGTACCGAACAACAACACAAAATTGTAACCACCAACAGTGGGAGGATTCTCTAGTGACACCTCTAAGGGCAGGCAGGCTTGGTGAAAATTTAAGTAGAGTTCCCGTCTCAAAGACTCTCCCTGTGCGTTGACGTGTACAATTTACACAGACTCACGAAAGGGGATAATTATATCAACTGGTTCTTACTTGTTGTCTCTTGGATTTTCTCCTTCCTAGCAGCCGATTGCTCCTCTGACCCTTTGTAGGTGTAGCATGTTTAACTTGTGAAGAAGAAGAGTAAAACGAAAATGAAGAGGAAGAGGAAGTAGAAGAGGAAGAAGACTGACGATAATGATGATGATGATGATGATTTAGTGTTGACTCAACAATGGTGTAAGCCAGATACAAAAAAAAAGTTTTGCTTTATTTCATTTTTATGTATTTACACACCATAAAAAAAGTAAAATTTTATGGCTGTTAATAATATTTTGAAGGTTTGCCAATCTGATTGGCAATCTGTTCTTATTAGTTTCGTTTTCATTACTCAAATTCCATGCTATTTCCTAGCTATACGATTTGCTCCTTCTGGTAGTTTCTGATTCTCATGCAGTATTATTTCTATTGTATTTTTCTTGCCCGTTGTACTACACGCTAAAGATATGGTGATTTTGCCAATTACATATGTTACAAATATTCTCTCTAGTCTGTTTTTGCAAAAAAATATACTTTATAATTTAGAAGAGTTTTAGTTTAAAAGAAAACTTTGCAGAAAGTATAGATTCTCCGAACATCCTTATTGCTCTCCCCAGTTTCCACTATTATTAATATCTTTCATTAGTGTAATACATTTGTTAAACTTCATGATCCAATATTGATACATTTTTATTAACTGACTTCCAAATTTATGGGAGGGTTTAATCTTTGTATAAGTTTGACAAAGGCATAATATGTATCCACCATTGCAGTATCTTAAATAATAGTTTCACTGTCATAAAAGTGCCTTGTGCCTCACCTATTCATCCTTCCTCCTCTACCCTTGAATCTCTGGTAACCATGGCTCTTTTTTTTAAATATTGTGATTAAGTGAAAGTATACAATCCAAATTAATTTCCATACCCACCTATCTACCACTCCTTCTGCTCTCCTTGATGGATAACAGCACACTGCTTCTTTTCATTCTATATGCATCATATCCTTTTAACAATCTCCTGTTCCCTCCTCTCCAGCCTCTCCCCCTTCTAGTAAGAGTCCGGTAGGACAGCAGCCTGCAGGTGCATAGAATCATAAAGTGCACATACAATATGGTCACGTTGTGTCCCGGAGTCCACTTCATTTCTGTCCAAAAGGTTGACCTCAGTAATGTTTTCTGGTCATGGGCTAGTCTAGGATCCATGCTCCCAGGGTAACCCTGGGGTAACCCCCAGGCCTCCAGACCATCAGTTGCACTCTTTAGTGGAGTTCTTGGGGTGCACCCCTCTTTTTTTCATGTTGCCACTAGGACTCAGCATTGTGTGCCCCATCACAGCTGACTTTGGTGGTAGCTGGGCACCAGCTGATTCTTCTGGTCACATGTTGATACAATCACCCATTCACATAGGTCATTCTGTCTCCTGGACTCTTTTTTCCTTGTGTCTTTGTTATTCCTGGTGACCGTCTGTTCCTTAAGAGTTGGGACCATTATGGCAGAAGGCTCTCTTAGCAATAGGCTAGTTATGCCAATTGGCCTTGATGTCAGTGAGACCATGGTGCACAAACCACCATCACTGCTACTCTATCTTTTCAGTATTGGGATAAGATTAGAAGAGTTTTCAGTTTATGTTGAAGTCAAGTTAGGTTGATCTTCTTTCTACTGTGTGCTGTCACTGCTTTCACCCAACCAAATTTCTGTCACGTAATCTATGACCAGTCCTCTCCCTCACTTCGTTTGAAGCCATCAAAGAGTCTTTTCTTCTGTACATGAGTTTATTTTTAAGTCCTTATTGTGGGCAACATGGCCACAGTTAGGACAAGCATTATGGCCTGGGTGCAGGGCTTGTGAGCCTGTGAAAGAGTGAATGTAAACAGCCCAAAACGGCTGGAATGCATGACATCAGATACTCGAAAATGATGGTTCTGGCCCTCTGAATATGACCCTGGTACCCACATCCCAGCCTATGTGCTTTCGTCCTCGAGAGGTGAACTCACTTGAGGAAGTGGCCTTTGTTATGCTGTTTAGACAAGAAGGAACAAGTTTGCTTTGTGAGGGACTTCCCAAATGCTATTCAAACCAAAGCTAGTTTGCTGCATGTATATATGTTGTGGTCACTAAATAAAAATGAGCTGCACGATGCCAAGAGAGAGTTGGGGCATCAGAGTTACCAGCTCTCCTCCTCACCACTAGTGTTTCCTGTGTGGCATTCTTCAGTGGCACTAATCACCCACAGGCAATACAGACACGTAGACCCAGCAGTTATAGTAGGGGTCTGATATGATATTTTCCCTTGTACAACTGACTGATTTCACTCAGCATAATGTCTTCCAATTGAAACCAGATTATAAGATGCTTCCTAAAATCATCATTGTTCTTTATCATTGCATAGTGTTCCACTGAGTATATGTACCATAGATTGTTTATCCATTCATCTGTTGTTGGGAATCTGGGGTGGTTCCATCTTTTTGCTGTTGTGACTGCAACAAACATTTGTCTGCCTGTGTCAGTTTGTGTGACTGCCCTTGATTCTGTAGGATATCTTCCAGGCAGCAGGATTAGTGGATCAAATGGTACATCTATTTCCAGCTTTTTAAGGAAATGCCAAATTGCTTTCCATAGAGGTTGTACCATTTTGCAATCCCACCAGCAGTGTAGGAGAGTTGAAATTTCTCCACTGCCTCTCCAGAATTTGTTTTGTGTTTTTTGGATCATGGTCATCTCTGGTGAAGTGTCTGTCTATCTGCTTTGCCCATTGCTTAACTGGGTTATTTATCTTTTCCTAGTTGATATTCTGCGGTACCTCATAGATTATGGAGATCAGATATCAGTTCGACATGAGTTGCCAAATATTTTTTCCCATTCTGTAGGTGTTTGATTCTTAACAGTTCCCATTCATATATTTTCTCTTCTGTTGGTTGTGCTTTGTCAGATTTTGAAGTCTGTCTAAGCCTTGTATTAGAACTTCCATTGTTAACCCTATTTTTTCTTGCATGATCTTTATTGTTTTAGGTTTGATATTAGGTCTTTGATCCATTTTGAGTTAGTTTTTGTGTAAGTTGTGAGCTATGAGTCTTGTTTCAGTTTTTTGCAGATGAATATCCAATTTTGCCAACACCATTTGTTAAAGAGACTCTTTTTACCCCAGTTGACAATCTTAGGGCTTTTGTTGAATATCAGCTGTGTGAAGATGGTGGTGTCTCTGGGTCTCAACTCTTTTCCATTGATCTGTGTGTCTCTGCTTTGCTTATCCAGGGTTTCTTCCCTTTCCAAACAAAGTTAGCAATTTGTTTCTCCATCTCATTAAAAAATGTCACTGGAATTTGTATTGGGATTGCATTGTACATGTAGATTGCTCTGGGTAAAATAGACATTTTCACAATGTTGAGTCCTCATATCTATGAGGAGGGTAGGTTTCTCCATTTGTGTAAGTCTCTCTTGGTTTCTTGAAGCTGGGTCTTGTATATTTTTAATAGGTCTCTTATTTCTCTGGTTAGATTTATTCCTAGGTATTTTATCTTTTGGGGGGCTATAGAAAATGGTATTGGTGATTTCTTCTTTGATGATCTCTTTGGTTTATATAAAGGAATCCTACCGATTTACTTATGTTTATCTTGTATCCTGATTCTTTGCTGAATGCTTCTATTAGCTTGAATAGTTTACTTATGGATTCTTTAGGATTCTGTGTGTATACAGTCATATCAACTGGAAATAGGAATATTTTTACTTTTTCTTTGCCAGTGAAGATGCCCTTTATTTCTTTGTCTTGTCTAATTGCTCTGGCTAGAACTTCTAGCACAATGTTGAATAGAAATGGTGAGAGTGGGCATCCTTGTCTAGTTCCTATTCTCAATGGGAACTCTTTCCGTCTCTCACCACTGAAGATGATATAGGTGATTGTCTTTGAGTAGATGCCCCTTATTGTGTTAAGAAATTTCCTTTCTATTCCTATTTTGCTGAGAGTTTTTTAGCATGAATGGGTGTTGGACTTTGTCAAATGCCTTTTCTGCATCAACTAACAAAATCAGATTATTCTTATCTTTTGTCTTATTTATGTAGTTGATCACATAAGTTGTTTTTCTGATGTTGAACGACTCTGGCATTCCTGATATGAATCCCACTGAGTCACGATGAATTAGCCAAAGCCAAGTGCTGTCGAGTTGGATCCGACTCATTACTTTTTTGATATAGTGTTGAATTCTATTGGCAAGGATTTGTTGAAGATTTTTGCATCTATGTTCATCAGTGGTATTGGTCTGTAATTTTCTTTTTTTGTGGGACCTGTCCTTGGCTTTGGTGTCAGGGTTATTCTGGCTTCATAGAATGAAATTGGATGTTTTCCATCACTTGCTACGCTGTGAAATAGTCTCAGTAGTATTGAAGTTAACTCTTCTCGGAAAGCTTTGTAGAATTCACTAGTGGAGCCTTCCAGGCCAGCACTTTTTTTGGATGGTAGTTTTTTTATGACATTTTCAATCTCTTCCTGTGTGATGGGTTTATTAAGTTGTTCTACTTCTCTTTGTGATAATTCTTTTAGGTGATGTAAATTTAAAAATTTGTCACTCTCAGCTAGGTTTTCAAATCTGTTAGAGTACAGAGTTTCATAGTATTCTGTTATGATACATTTGATGTCAGTTAGGTCTGTTGTGATGTCTCCTACCTTGTTTCTTATTCAGGTTATTTATTTCCTGTCTTGTTTTTCTTTGGTAAGTTTACCCAGTCGTTTTTCAATTTTCTTAATCTTTTGAAAGAACCAGCTTTTGGTTTTGTTAATTTTTTTCACTTGTTCTATTCTTTAATTCATGTAGTTCTGCTTGAATATTACCTGTTTTCTTCTGGTGCCTGAAGAGTTCCTCTGTTGCTCTCTTTCTACTTGTTTAAGCTGCAGTGTTAATTCCTTGGCTTGGGTCATTTCTTCCTTCTGGATGTGTGCATTTCTAGAGATAAACTGAGCTCTGAGCATTGTTTTTGCTCTATTCCATATGTTCTAGTATGATATATTTTCATTCTCATTTGCTTCCATAATTTGTTTAGTTCATCCTTGATTTTTTTCTATAACCCATGGCTTTTTGAGCAAGGTGCTGTTCAGTTTCCAAGAGTTCCAATTTCTATCTATGTTTTTTTCTGCTATTGATTTTGACTTTTATAGATTTATGGTCCAAGAAGATGCTTTGCAATAATTCAATGGTTTGGATTTTGTTGTGACTTGCTTTATGTCCTAACACACAGTCTGTTCTGGAAAATGCTCCATATGCATTGCAGAAGGTGTACTTATCTGTCGATGGATAAAAAGTTCTGTATATGTCGATGATGTCTAGTTGGTTGATTGTCACAGTAAGATCTTCTGTGTCTTTATTGACCCTTTTTCTGGATGATCTCTCCATTACTAAAAGTGGAGTGTTGAAGTATCCAACTATTACTGTGGAGTGATTTATCTCATTTTTCAACGTAGTCAGTGTTTGTTTCATGTATTTAGATGCTATGGTATTGGGTGCATAAATATTTAATATTGTTAAGTCTTGTTTGTGTATCAAATCTTTCAACAATAAATAGTGATCATCCTTGTCCATAATGGTGGATTTTACATTAAAATCTATTTTACCTGAAATTAATATTTTCACACCTCTTCTTTGTATGTTCTTAGCTTGGTGTATATATGTTATTTCATCCTTTAATTTTCAACTTGTTGATATCTTTGAGTGCAAGGTGTGTTTCTTGTAAGCAACATATAGACAGGTCATGTCATTTGATCCAAGATGTTACTCATTGTCTCTTTGTTGGAGCATTCAGTCATTTACATTTGGTGTAATTATTGATAGGTATGTATTTAGTGCTCTCATTTTTGATACATTTAGTTTTGCTTTGGTGTTTTCTATGTTGTTCTTAATATTTTTGTCATTCTTATTTATGAGTTGAATTTTGATCTTTTTTGGTGTTGGTTTTTTGGTGTTGATACTCCTATCTTACATTTGCTTTTTGATAAGTTGTATTGTTATTGTGCTTTATGGCTACCCCTACAATCCCCCTTACTATTCTATGTTTAAATCCAATTTTAACTTCTACATGTCTTTTTAATTTCCTCTCCATCTGAAAAGACTATAAGTACTGTAGCATATCCCTCTTTCAGTATGATGGTGTCATATTTTTCATGATATGATCTCTGGTTCTCCTCTTTTAATAGTGTATCTTTGAGTTTTGTGACTTTCCTAAATAAGTAGGTTTCTGGATGCTGTGTACTGCATTGGCTCCTTAAGTATACACTTAAGTGTTTTGTTTTTCTAATCAAAGAGATTCTTTCAGTATTTCTTGTAGTTTTGGCTTGTTTTTCACAGAGTCTCTAATTTTCTGTTTATCTGCAAATGTCTTAATTTCATCTTCATATTTGAGAGACAATTTTGCAGGATGTATAATTGTTGGCTGGAAGTTTTTCTCCTTCAAGGCTTTGAATGTGTCATCTTACTGCCTCCTTGCCAACATCATTTGTGCCAAGAAGTCAGATGAAAGCCTACAGGACTTTTTTCTGAATGTTAGCTTTGCTTCAAGCCTCATTGTCTTTAAGAGAATCTGCTTGTTTCACTGTGTTAACCTTGACTATAATATGTCTTGATGTCTGTCTTTTGGGGTCTAGTTTTTGTGGTGTTAGATACACATCTTAGTTGTCTATCCAAGCCAAGTGCCGTTGTTTGTTGTCTATGTTCTCTCACAGTTTCAGGAAAGTTTTCTGTTAACAATTCAATAAAATACTCTGTGTTTCCGGCTATCTCTCCCTTTTCAAGAACTCCAGTTAACTGAAGATTATTCCTCTTAATAGAGTCCAAGTGTTTCTTAATGCTTCTTCATTTTTCTTATTTCTTTTCTCTGATTTCTCCTCACAAATGCTGGTGTCCATTGCTCTATCTTCAAGGTCGCTAAGTCTGACTTCTGTCTCCTCAATTCTGCTCTTTAGGCTTTGGATTGAATTGTCTAATTCTGTAATCTTATTGATCTTTTGGATTGCAGATCATTGATATTCCATCAGATCAAATAGCTTGCTTAACTTTTCATTTTCTTTGCTGAATTTTGTTTAATCTCTAGGAGGGCTCTCTATATAATTCTTTTGTACTTGACCCCCAATAGTTTCAGGAAGGCTTATTTATACAGTAAGGTTTTATGATTCTTTTTGGGGGGAGTTTTCTGGAGCCATGGTAGACTGTTTCTTTAAACGGTTAGGAATGGTTTGTTGCCTTCGGGCAATCTAGAGGCTGTTTAGTGTCTCTGATGTTACCTCAGCATGAGCCGAGGCATAGTTCTGGAAAGGGAGTTTGTCACCAGTCATCTCTATGTACTCTGTGTACACTATGTACTGGGTACACAGTATACTCTTTGGGCAGCCTCTTGGCTGCCAAAGATGGTGTCCTACTTGTGGAGTCACTGAGGGGCCATCAGCCAACCTTCTGATGTGGGTCAATAAAGGCTGAAGGAGATGCTGCCAAGTAGCTGAGCAATTATTTCTCCAGGCAGTCTTATTTTAAGAAGCTGGGAGCTGACCAACAGCTGCCAAAATCAGTCATGCTGTCATACATGGCAGGCCCCACTTCACCTTCCAGCTGACAACAGAAACACCTCTTTGGCCATCCCCAGATGCTATGACATGGTTCA
The DNA here is from genome assembly GCA_028571685.1 of Heterohyrax brucei. Taxonomy (NCBI): domain Eukaryota; kingdom Metazoa; phylum Chordata; class Mammalia; order Hyracoidea; family Procaviidae; genus Heterohyrax; species Heterohyrax brucei. The sequence goes on from CM053156.1 coordinate 26,280,402, forward strand.
AATTAGGGAAGGGTTATGGCCTTGCTGCTATCCTCAGCCAGGCCCCCCTTGTAAGGTAACACTGCACTAAACCCAACTTTTCTGCAGGAAAAGCACTTCCTGGACTGGTACTGCTTCTCAGTCTTGGAATTGGTCCCTGCTGAGTCCTCTGGTTGGGTGACTCTGCCTCCCAGCCAACCAAGATGGCATCCCAGATGAACTGCACTTCCTGCCGTGAAACAGCAGACTCTACGGAGGAGCTCAGACAAGAGAGAGTGGAGGGGCAGTGTTGCCCTCAGCCATCAGTGAGTCTCTCAAAATGTGGCTATCCCATGCACTGTCTCTCCGTTGCACTACATGCTGTTTTCTTTAGCACTGCAGTTTAGCATGTTTGCTGGCTCATGCCCATCCCCTGCCTCTCAGATAACAGAGACAATGTCAGTACCTGCAATCCACCTAAGTGATGAGTCAGCAGGAGGAGGGTTCAGTGTGCTGCCTCATGTTAAAGAGAGGCAGTGTCATGGAATGAGTTGTGTCCCCCCAAAAATATGTGTAGCCATGTGGCTGGGCCATGATGCCCAGTATCTTGTGACTGTCCTCCATTTTGTAGTTTTCCTAAGATGTATGTTAAAGGAATAGGGTGGGGCTGTAAATCCCTTCATAGGATTACCTCCCTGCTCCACTGTAAAGGGAGTTTCCCTGGAGTATGGCTTGCCACACCCTTAATCCTTTCATCCTACGAGAGATGAAAGGACAGAGAAGCAGGCAGAGAATTGGGGAACCTCGTACCATCAAGAAAGCAGCACCAGGAGAAGAGCGCATCTTTCAGACCTGAGGTTCCTGCATCAAGATGCTCCCTGGACAAAGACTGATGCAATATTGGACTTTCCTCCAGAGCCGACAAGGGGAATGCCTTCCCCTGGAAAGGACACCCTGAATGTGGACTTGCAGCCAACCAGACTATGTAAGAATAAACCCTCCTTTGTTAAAGGAATCTACTCTGTGATATTTCTGTTAGAGCAGCCCTAGCTGAGTAAAACAGGTAGTTACCTGTTAGCGGCAAGTAGTCCAATTTAACTACCCTATGCCATATCCTAGGGCTCCCTGGGTGTCCAAACTGCTCCTTTCAATTATTGGTCCAGGCCTTAGTTCTCAGAGGGAATTGAGGAGACATGTGTCTTGGCCCCACTCCCGCCACTACTCTTTTTTAATGTATCTACAGATTTACTTTCTCCAGAATGATATATATTTGCAGTCATATACTATGTAGCCTTTTCAAGGTAACTTCTTAAAATAAAAATTTCATAGCTTGATAATGCATTTTTTATTGATGTTGTTTTTATGTTCCACATTTGTTTATAAATCCACTTATTGAAGGACATCTTATTACTCTGTACTTGGCAATTATAAATAAAGCTGGTACAAAAATTCTGTTCAGGTTTTTGTGTGGACATAAGTTTTCAACTAACTTGAATAAATAATTGGAACCATGATTGCTGGATTGTATGATAAACTGATGCTTACCTTTGTAAGAAACTGATAGTCTCCCATAGAGATTATACCATTTTATATTTCAACCTGTAACGAATGAGAGTTCTTCCTGCTCCACATTTTTGTCAGCATTTGGTGCTGTCAGTGCTTAGAATGTTAGCCATCTTCATAAATATGGTTGCTAACACAACCTTCCAGTTCCAGCCAAGCCACCATGAGTTAAAATCAACTTGACAGCAATGGGTTTGATTTGGAATGGCAGGCTAAATATTGACACGTTAAAGCTTGGGATTCTTTCATAGGTGTGCGGTAACGTATCATTGTTAATTTTCACTCCCTAATGACATGTTTGGATTCCCTATGTGACATACCAGCAAGTCTTGAAAACGCTAATGAATACAATTCTACTTTGAACACATGATGTCACCATGATAAGAACTGACAACAACAGACAACAGATGATATGTTATATGTGATACAGAGTAGAACCGAGCTCCATAGTGTTTTTGAGACTATAATTTTTATAGAAGCAGATATCCAGGGCTTTCTTCTATGGTATCACTGGATAGATTGCAAACACAACGTTCCAGTTAGCAGCCAAGTCACCATGAGTTAAAGTCAACTTGACTTTAACTTGGGTTTGGGTTTGGGTTTGGTTTGGAATGGCAGGCTAAATATTGACACATTAAAACTTGAGATTCTTTCATACTATTCTTTGCAATCTGTGTTTCTTCATAGGTGAGGTTTCTGTTTAGACCATTTGCCCATTGGGTTGCTTGTCTTTTTACTGTTGAGTTTTAATGGTTATTCTATAGGATTTTTATGTGCTGGAATTGACTCAATGATAACTGGGTTTTTTTTAACTTTGAATAAAAGTCCTTCATCAGAGATATGTTTAGCACTATTTTCTCCTTGTCTGTGGCTTACATTCCCATTATCTTAGTAGTGTCTTTCTCAGAGCAAAAGGTTAGAATTTTAGTGAAATCCACTATGAATTTCTTCATTTTTTTTTTCCTTCTGAATTGCACTTTACTAAATTATGCTTAAGGTAGAAGTTTATAGCTCAAGTTATTTTCTCATATCAGCATTTATATACGTATTATATTACGTGACGTTAGTTGCCCACCCCATAATAACACAGCCTACTTCCACTTTCTACACTGGATTTTCCATGCCAATTCAACCAGCTCCTATCCCTTTCTGCATTTTTGTTCTGCGCATTTAGTCTTGTCGTTTATTTAAACTAAGAAGCACACTCTTCATGAGTATCTTCTGTCTTATAGTCTAGTCCATTCTTTGTCTGAAGGGTTGGCTTTGTGAATAGTTTTAGTTCTAGGTTAACAGAGATTCTGGGGTCCATGTCTTATGGGTTTATCCATTCTCAGTCAGACCATTAAGACTGATCTTTTCAATAGTATTTGAGTTCTGCATCCCACTTTTCTCTTACTTGACAAGTACTCTCTGTTTGTTCCTTGTCAGTTAGTCATTACGGTAGCTGGGCACCTCTAGTTATTCTGGTCTCAGACTAATGGAGTCTGATTGATGTGGCCCTGTCTATCTCTTTGGCTCCTGTTTTCTGTGGATCCTTGGAGTTTTTCATTTTCCTTTGCTCCTGGTGGATTAGGACTAATTGATGCATCTTAGATGGCCATTCACTAGCTTTTAAGACCCCAGATGTCACTCATCAAACTGGGATGTAGAATATTATCTTAATAAAATTTATTACAACGAATGACCTGATGTCCCCAGAAACCATGGTCGTCAGATCATACCCCTGCTACTCTGTCCCTGAAAGTGTTTGATTGTGTCAAACTTCTTGTCTTTTGGTTTAGTCCCTTTTTACTGATGTTCCCTGTATTGTGTGTTGTCATTTCCTTCACCTAAGATAATTCACAGTGATATAGTGGTTAAGAGGTACAGCTGCTAACAAATGGTTACCAGTTGAAGTCCACCAGACACTCCTTGGGACCTCTATAGGGCTGTTCTACTCTATTCTGTAGGGTCACCATGAGTCAGAATCAACTTGATGGCATCTTTTTTTTTTTTTTGGTTTAGTTAGGAAATTCTTCTTTCTCTCCTGTTCTACCCTCATAACCGTCAAAAAAACCTTTTCTTCTGTATTTAAACCTTTTCTTGTATTCTTATAATAGTGGCCTCCATATTTCACTCACCACAATGCCTTACAGATTCATCCACCTTGTAGGATGTTCTGAGGATTTATCATTTTCTTTACCATTGTGTAGTATTCCATTGTGTGGATACACCATAATTTTTTCATCCATTTGAAACCAGTACAGTATATGAAAATAAAGATAGATTTATATCAAAGAAACAGCTCACATGACTGTAGAGTCTGGAACATCCCTAGTCCATGGATCAGGATAGAGGCTTCTCTGGATTCATGTCGCTGCAAGATTGGTGAACCCAAGATCAGCATGTGGGAGAGCAGGGCTCCCCCTCTCAGGTTGTGAAGACCCACAAATTCCAAGATCTGCAGATAGACCGACTGCTTAAGTCCCAAGAGCTAGAGGTCAGATAAACTGCAGGCAGTCACATCAAGCAAAAAGCCAGAATATCTGCTTATATACTGATGCAAGCCACACCTCACATATGTTCATGAGAGGCTGTTCTGTAATTTTCTTTTTTGTGCTGTTTGTTAGTTATCTAGAAGCACTTTAATGGAAATATCACAGTGGATGGCTTTAACAGAGAGATATTTATTTCCTCACAGGGTGTCAGCTCCACAGAAAGGTTTTATCTGTTGCCTCTGGGAAAACATCTTTGTTGTCAATCTTTCCCTGTGAACTTCTGAGTCACAGAGACCCTGGATGTACAGATCATGCTTTGCTTCCAGCACTGTTTTTTTTTTCTTGGTGATGTGAGGTCCCCAACTCTACTTGCTTCCCTTTCCTACTATCTCAAGAGATTGCCTCAAGACACAATATAACTTTACACACTGAATCCTGTCCTCCAACAAAACTGATGCCCATCCTCCCTCATTAACAACATAGAGGCAAGATTTACAACATATTGTAACATCACACAATACTGGGTATCATGGCCTAGCTAAATTGCTATGTACATTTTGAAGGGGACGTAATTCAATCCATGGCAGGTGTCTTTATCTGCTTTTGGTACCAGGGTCCTGCTGGCTTCATAGAATGAGTTTGAGGGTATTTCATCCTTTTCTATGATCTGAAATACCTTTAGCAGTAGTAAGGTTAACTCTTCACACAAAGTTTGGTAGAATTCTCCAATAAAACTATCAGGGCTGGGCCTTTTGTTGTCATTGTTGTTGAAAGTTGTTAATTGGCTCTTCAATCTTCTGTGTTTGTTATAAGTTTATTTAGTTGTTCTGTCTCTGTGTTAGTTTACATAGCCAGTGTGTTTCTGGAAATTCATCAATTTCCTCTAGGTGTTCAAATTTGTTAGAGTAAAATTTTTCATAGTATTCTGGTGTGACTTTTTTAATCTTGGTTGAGTCTGTTTTGATATCCTCTATCTCAATTCTTATTCAGGTTATTTGCTTCCTGTCCTGTTTTTCTTTCAACACTTTGGCCAGTTGTGTATCAGTTTTGTTGATCTTTTCAAGGAACTAGCTTTTGGTCTAGTTTACTCTTCCAGATGTTTTTCTATCCTCTATTTCATTTATTTCTTCATTAATTTTTGTTTTTTGCTTTCTTCTGATGCTCATGAGTTTCTTGTGCTGCTTTCTTTCTATTTGTGTGAGTTGTAGGGTTGATGCTTTTATTTTATCCCTTTCTTCTTTTTCGATGTATCCATTTATTTCTATTAGTTGACCTCTGAGAACTGCTTTTGCTGTGTTCAAAAGGTTGTGGTAGGATATGTATTCATTCTCCCTTGATTCTATGAATTTCTTTATTCTGACCTTAGTTTCTTCTGTAATCCTGTAGTTTTTAAGCAAAGTGTTGTTCAGGTGCCATGTATTTTTTCTGTTTTGTTTTGTTTCCTTGCCTTTTCTGTTGCTGATTTCTCCTTTTATGGCTTTTTGATCTGATAAGATGAAGTATCTTATTTTGAGGTTTGGGATTCTGTTCAGGCTTGCCTTTTGACCTAATAAGCAGTCTGTTTTAGAGAATGTTCTATGTGCATTGGAAAAGAAAGTTTACACTTGGTTGCTGTTGGGTAGAGTGTTCTGTATATGTCTATGAGGCTAAGTTGCTTGACTGTAGCATTTAGATCTTCCATGTTTTTACTGAGCTTCTTTCTGGATGTTCTGTCCTACATGAAAAGCATTGTAATGAAGTCTCCTGCCATAATTTTGTAGGTGTCTGTTTCTCCTTTTAATGACATTAGAGTTTGTTTTATCTATTTTGGAGCCCTGTCAGTGTGTGTAAATATTTATTATGGCTACATCTTCTTGCTGTATTGATCCATTAATTGTTATAAAGTGTTGTTTTTTTATCCTTTGTAGCAGATTTTGCTTCAAAGTCTAATGTGTCAGGGGTTAATGTTGCCACTTCTGCTCTCTTTTGATTGTTATATGCTTGCTTTATTTTTCTTCTTCCTTTGCGTTTTATTTGGTTTGTGTCTTTGGGTATAAAGTGTGTCTCTTGCATGCATCGTATAGGTTGATCATATTGATTTATCCGTTCGACCACTCTTTGTCTCTTTATTGGTGCATTTAGTCCATTCACATTGAGTGTAATTACTGATAGTTATGAGTTTCATGCTGGCATTTTGATATATCTTTTTCTTGTGTGTGTTGTTGACAGTTTCTTTGTTCCACTTAATTTTCAGTGCTGAGTCTTCAATGAATTTTCTTTTCATCTTTTTCATTTTAGTTTATTTTTGTACTTGCTGAATCTTTGTGTTTTTTCCTTGTTTCCTATATTGACACATAGGATTATTAGTTTCTTTTGTGGTTACTTAATATTTACCACTATCTTACTACATTTAAACCAATCTTTTATTTCTTCACATTGCCTTGACTACTTCTTCATAAGAAAAATCTATGAATACATTATTTAATCCCTCTTTTTGGTTTTAATGCTGTCATTGTTTACATACTGAAGACCTTGCATTTAGTATTTCAGCTTTGATTTATTTTGTGACTTCCCTAGCTGGGTTAGTGTCTGGTTGTTCTATACTGTGTTCTAGTCTTGGGTTGTTACTTGATATTACTGATTTTCTAACCAAAGGACTCCCTTTAGTATTTCTTGTTATGTTGTGTTGTTTCTTACAAATTCCCTAAACCTCTGTTCATCTGGAAATGTGCTAATTTTACCATTATATCTGCGAGGCAGTTTTACTGGATATATAATTCTTAGATGGCTTTCCCCAGCCCCTCGATTTCCTTCTTGCCTGCATGGTTTCTGCTGAGCAGTCAGAGCTTAGTCTTAATGTTTGTTGATGACTTTTTAGTTTATCTTATTGTTTGTTGATGACTCTTTAGTTTATCAAGTTCTCTTTATTTTTCTTTCGGTCCCAAGCCAAGCCAAGTGGTAGGTGTTATTATAATATGTCTTGGTGTCTTTCTTTAGGGTTCTACCTTGTGTAGGGTTCAGTGAGATTCTTGGATAGGTATCTTCTCATATTTGATGAAATCAGGGAAGTTTCTGCTAAGAAATCTTCAACAATTCTCTGTTATTTTTTCATTATATCCACTCCTCCACCCTCATTCTGATACTCCAGTCATGTGTAGGCTATTGCTCCTGGCAGAGTCCTTCATAATTCTTAGGGTTTCTTCACTTTTTTAAATTATTTTATCTGGTTTTACCTGAAACTGGTTGTCATCAAGTACTTTATCTTTACTCTCATGAATTTTGGATTCCATTGCCTCAGTTCTGCTCATGTGAGATTTTACTGAGTTGTCCAACTATGAAATTTTATCTTTAGTTTCTTGTATTTGTGTTTCTGCCTTTCTATGAATTCTTGCGTTCTGTTCAATTTGTCATTATGCTTTTCTATAACTTTCTACTTTTTCTTCTTTCAGTTTTTTTTTTTTTTTTTTTTTTACTTTTTTTGGGTGAAAGTTTACAATTCAAGTCACTGTGTGGTACAAAAACTTAACACACATTTTGCCATGTAACCACTACTCTTGTCACACTGACAGCACAATTCTTCCTTCTATCCCGGGGCACCAGAAGACAACAAATATAAAAATTAGAGCAGAACTAAATGAATTACAGATTAGAAAAATGATTGAAAGAGTTAACAAGACCAAAATCTCACTCTTTGGAGAGATCAAAAAAATCAGTAAACCACTGGTAAAACTTATATAAGTAAAACAGGAGAGGAAGCAAACAAACAAAACAAGGAACAAGATAGGTGACATTACAACAAATCCCAATTTAAAAATTCATAAAAGAATATGATGAAAAACTTCACTCTAGTAAATTTGAAAACCTAGAGGAAATGGACAAACTGCTAGAAACAAGACAAGAGGTAGAACAACAAAATCAACCAATAACAAAACTTAAGACTGAAAGGATGTTTTAAAAGACCATAGCACAAAACAACCTAGGTGACTTCACTGAACATCCTACCAAACTTTCAGAGAAGAGTCAGCATTACTATTACTAGAAGTATTTCAGAATATAGAAAAGGATGAAATGGTTTCATATACATTCATTATATGTTGCCACCATAACCCTAATATCAAACTGGTGAAGACAGCACAAAGAAGGGAAAATGAAAGACCAACATCTCTCATGAGCTTAAATATAAAAATCCTCCACAAAATTCTAGACAGTATAATTCAACAACATATCAAATAAATAATTCACTATGAGAAAGTGGGAGTCACACTAGGTACACAGGGGTGGCTTAACATTAGAAAAATAATCTCTGAACACATTAAGAGAAAGATAAGAACAGCTTGATTTTATAATTTGATGTGTAAAAGATATTCGACAAAGTTCAATACCCATTCATGCTAAAAACTCAGCAAAACAGGAATAGAAGGAAAATTTCTTAGTGTAGTAAAGGGCATTTATAGAAAGCCACCAGCCAGCATCATCTAATATAAATACTATGAGTAGGTTTTGCTTCTTTGACTTTCTATTGAGTTGTCTATTTCAGGCATTTTATTATTAATTTTCTGAGTTTCTAAGTCTTGCTGCTGTATATTTTCTTGTAACCTGTTCAGTTTGTCATTATGCTCTGGTGCATTTTTTCTCATCTCCTTCATAATCTCTTGAAAAATTGTAAATAGTTATCTTTTGTATTCTACCTCTGGTAATGCCACAAAGTTTTCTTTACCTGAAAAAATTCTGGATTCTTTATTTTGGGGGCTTTCTGAAGCCGTTGTGGTCAGACATTTTAAGTGATTTGAGATCAACTGCTGTCTCCAAGTCATCAGTAATAATGAATTCATTTATTATTTGTTTGCTTGCTGTATTCTAGCTTCTTGTTTTGTTTTGAAGTGGACAAATAGAATAGTCCTATGTACTAGTGTGGTTATTAGGGTATTTGAAGCTTTAATGTCCTGTCATCAGGTTGCTAGAGCTATTACTACACATGCAAGCATGGGAGTCCATTTACTTTCCTTGTATGAACTCAGCTCAGGTGTCTAAGTAGTCAGTAATTAAGTGTGTGATGTCGGCTGTCTCCTACTGCCTTATATGGGCAGTGGTGATTGGTGTAGGCTCAGGTATCTGCCTGGATGTACTAAGAAAGATGGGGTTAACAGCCATCCCTGAGTGTCTGTGAGGATAGTGTGTCCCCTTACATCAATTTCTAGGTGAAGATACTGTTTCCTCCCTGAATTTCTGGCTCAGGTGAGTTTGCAAATTTTTTTTCACTCCTCCCCTAGTTTATTAAATTGTTCCCTGAGACTAGGAGAATGCCTCAGGGTAGGCTTATGGAGTCCTATTTCCAGCTCAGTTAATGGCTTCAGATACAGTACAGAGAATGGAAGGGGAAGCACTGGGAAAAGAGAGACAAATTTATCCTAAAGGAAATATTTAGATCTATGTATGATAGGTTGACCCTAGTCACTTAACTTTTGACAGTTAAGTGCCACTTTTTCCTGGCTGTGGAGTATTGTATGCACTTTGCTTGTTCTTTGCTGCTGAGGAAGACAGCTTCCAAACACCACCACTCCTCTTACTACACTGGCTGTGGTCAATTCCCAGCATCCAGGCTTGTGTACTTCTGGAGCTAGTTTCCTTTCCCCATTGCTCAGTCCAGTTTCTCTATTTTTGATGTTCAAGGCTCCTAGGATGTCATATGTAATCAGTTCATTTGTTCTGTTGAGTCTTTCTTGTTAGAGAAATCACAGGAGGCATCTGACTACTCCACCACCTTGGTCCTGCCTTCCCTTCCTTTCCTTTTGTAGAGGCTACTGGAATTCATGGAAGCCACCAGATAGGAGGAAAGGTCGTAGCTTTGTTCAAGACAAAACAAGATGAAGATTTATACGACTCAGATTAGGTATCTGGTCATCAAGGCTACATCCAACCCCACTGAAGTGGGCACTGCTGCTATCAATGACCTCTTTATTGGCCTTGTCTAGCAGTCCACATGCTCCAGTATTATCCTGCCCATGACAAGCTCAAGAGCACTGTCATGACAGAGAACAAAAAAAATCTGTTCATTGAGAACCATCTCCATCCCATATAAGCAAGATCTGGATGGCATCCAACAACATTCTTTGAGTCCAGTGGTGTCCTTCAGTCAACAGAGAAGGCAGGGATCATTGGAGAGGCAGAATCAAAGGGTCACAGTCTTTTCTTCTTCTGATACCCCACCATCAGAGTGTGACAGTTGTCTCAGGACTGTCAGTAATGATTTTTACATCATCAACTGCTTCTTCTCTACTCCCTACCCAGGCAGCTTTAGCTTCAAGGAAAGACTCCAGACTTCAATTCATACCCTCTGGCTATGCACAAGACTGCATGGCTGACTGGGACTAATAGTTAATTTTTCTTAAAATGACCCCTATCAAAGACAATTGTGTTTGAACCTACATTTTCCTTGTGGATTTCCATAGACTGTGAAGTTTAAAGAGCAATTTTCTGTCAAACAAATGTTTTGCCTTTTTATTTGGGCTTTACTTTATCTAGATCATGAAATTATACTTTTCCAGAATAATTTTATCTTATTTAGCAACAATGACATTGTATAAAGTCTTCACATCTTGGAGAGTCGACACTAAAAAAAAGTAAGTACCCATCACAGCAAAACAAAACTAGCTTTCTGACAACAGGATTTCCAGAGGAAAAGATGCCCTCTAGTCAGGCTGAGGAGGATCCCATGTCTCCCATTTTGTGGTACCTGCTTTCCTTGTCCCAGCTGCCCTTATGCTTTCCTCCTGCTCTCTGTTTCATATGGAAGTCAGTGTCAGCACTTACCTTTAGCTCCAGCTCCAATCTCTATTTCTTATCCCAAACTTACCAGTTCAACTCTTCCATTCAAGTCAATATTTAACTTATTAACATCTTTATTGTCCTCAGAAACTTTCTCCCTTACAAGGTCTAGCTTAGATGACAACTATACTTGGGTTGTATTGAAACACTCCTTTCACTGCCAATGGCTAGCTAGTTCTCTGGACAAAGATTAGGCACCAACCCACCCACAGAGACATATCTTAGATAAATAAATGTTTTAACGTTAATCCCTAAGTACTTGGTGATCTCAGCCATGCATAGAGGTTGGGTAACTGTCAGTCCTGAGGCTCCAAGGTAGTCTCTGTGGAGTAGCATGGTAGGCCTGAAAGCCTGTTGGCCACATAAGAGACTACCTTCTTCCCTAGGTGTGCACCCTGTGCCAAAGACTGAGATCCCTACGTAAATAGTAAGTCCGCATCCACATGCATGGGGCTGAAGGAAGGAAGGAAGACCATCCAGGCCTGCACTTTCCTCCCATCACTCATGGTGCACTAGAGCTATCATAAGTTGAACTGCAGTGTCGAGAGATCTGAAGTTTTAAGCCACCTGGCAGGGGGATAGAAATGATTGCCTGGTGCACAGGGAAGGGCATTGTTGAGGAAATAAAACAACGGTAGGAGCCAGAATGTGTCCACACAGAGCAAGAGAGTAGCTTGCAGAAGTAGGTGACTCTTAAGAGTGGGTGGCTCTGAGACTGACCCCAGCTCTGGGAAGCTGGGGTTGCTCTGTTTGGCAATGATGTAATGACTTTCCAAGGAGTCACGCTTTTGCTTTGGCTGTTTCCATTTACTGACTCTGAATTTAAAACAGAACTGTGTTGGAAAGGGCAACACACAGAGCCACTCAGGATTCATGGGAACTGGCCTCTCAGCTGCCTTCTCTTGGCCAGAAGGCTAAGACTTGCGCACCAAGAAGAGGAGGGACAGCACAGTCACAGGAGAATACTGTTGTTTCCCAGTTGTGATTACACTTTCAAAAGGAGAAAATTAAATTCAGAATCCAAGGAAAAGATTTTGAAAACTGAAAAATTATGTAGTCCTTATTCTTGTTAAAATCTTGCAATCTAACTCAACAGCACTGGTGTTTTTGTTTTTGTTTTGTTTTTTAATGTATTTATACCCCAAACCAAACCATTTGGTGTTGAGTCACTTCCAAGTCATGGAGACTCTCTGGGTGTCAGAGCAGAACTGCACTGCATAGAGTTTTCAAGGCTGTGACCTTTCTGACATGCCTCCGGGTAGATCTGAACCACCAACTTTTCAACTAATAGCTGAATACTTAGCCATTTTTGTTATACAGGGAGAGAGTTCATTTCTAATGCCGCTAAAGGGCCTGACCTCATTCCTTTTCTCTACAGCACACAAACTTATGCCTTAGGAATGTCTTTAACATCTAACTAATTACAAAGTTGGCATTCCTTAGTCATCTAGTTTTCCTCTTATTTTTTTCCTTGTTTACCCCCCAACAAGGGGCTGTCTCTAATAATAATCAGGAAGTTTTCACATTTCTGGATGTGTTTACATGTTCATTGGAAAAAACAGAGCCTTTTGTTTATTTTAATTGTGGCTGTGATGCTCTTAATGGGAATTAAATAAAAATAACAATTGACATGTCATGAGGCTTATATTCTTTGTAATAAGAAGGGGCAGTACAGCCAGCCAGCTGCTGAACTTGGATTCCATTGCAAGGCCATGTAGCTCTTGCTACAGTAAAAAGAATGATTATATTTCTTGCACAATATGCTTGATTAATCTTACAATGTCATTACTTGTAAGCAGTCAACAGTGTAAAAATTACAAGTAGCCAAAAATAAAGGATTCATTGAATGAGTTATATGCTACATCCATGTCTTAGTCAACTATATAGTGCTGCTGTAAGAGAAATACCACAAGTGATGGCTTTAAGAAAAAAAATTATTTTCTTGCAGTCTAGTGGACTAGTTCAAATGCAGGATGTCCGCTCCAGAGGAATGCTTTCTCTGCCAGCTTTCTAGGAAGGTCCATGTTATCAATCTTCCTTTTGCCTAGGAGCTTCTCAGCACAGGAACCTCATGTACAAAGGACACACTTTTCTCTAGGCACTATTTTCTTGTTGGTATGATGTACCCATGTCTCTCTGTCCACTTTTCTCTTTTATATCTCAAAAGAGATTGATTTTATATAGATTTCATCAATGTAACTGTCACTAATCCTTCTCATTAACATCATGGTGATAGGATTTACCGCACACAGAGAAATCATATCAGATGATAAAATGGTAGACAGTCATACAGTACTGATAATCATGACCTAGTCAAGTTGATGTATAATTTTGAAGGGCACAATTAAATCCATGACAGTCTAGATAGCATATCATGTAGCTTTGGAATAAAGTTTGCAAGGAATAATGACATGGCAAAATTTTGATACTATTATATCAAAAATAAAACTATATAATATGAATGCAGTTAAATTAAAAAATAGAAACAAAGACAAGTTCAAAGATGTTAAATGCGCCTATAGCTGGTAATTAGAATTATGGATGAATTTTCTCATTTGTAATTTTTCATATCTTCAGAGAAAATTAAATAAATATACATTATACATCGGAAATTGGCCTAACGTATCTTTCTGTTTAAGAGCACAGCCCACTATCCTATCTCCTCTGCCCTTCTGTACCCTATAGGCTCAGACATGTATGCAAGGCCTCCAGAAATTTCTGGCCACTGTATAATGAGGGGGCCAAAGAAAGTATCATGGAGACTAACAATCAAGTATTATTAAGTTAGCAGAGACCCATAAAATGCAGAAATCTCACTTAATTTCATCAATGGAAGTTGTTTTTTAAAGACTTTTTTCCAATGGTGTGTGTATGTGTGCAAACACAGGATGAAATTCTGAGGTTTGAGAATAACGTACTTTCTTTTGGGGCTACACTAATTTCCTTAATGCCTAAATTATCTTTTTTAGCCCATCAATTATCAAAGGATACAGTTTCCAAGATTCATGAGGGGATTCTAAAACAAAAAATGCATTTTCTCTCCCAAGTACCAGCATGGGGACCAGTATCCACAGGACACACAGCATGGGAATGCACGTTGACATGACAGCCATATGCAGGCCCAACCCATTTCAAAGAATATCACACAACCCTATGTCCTCCACACCCACCTCAACCTGTCACCCATTCCTTCACTAAAGTTGGTCCTTCATTCTGCTAGTAAACACGGACAGGGCTGGCCTGTTTTTATTTCTCCTAATGACTGGTTTTTGTTCTAGTCCTCAGTGTCAAAAAAGGTTAAGCATTTGGCTGCTAACCAAAAGGTCCATGATTCTAACTCACCAGTGGTTCCTGATCTGCTCCTATAAAGATTATAGCCTTGGAAACCCTACAGGGCAGTTTGGCTTTCTCCTATAGGGTTGCTGTGAGTTGGAAATGACCTGCTGGCACACAACAATAGATAGATGGATGGATGGACGGACGGACAGAGAGAGAGAGAGAGACAAGCCAAGTGCCAGAGAGAGATGATAAATACATAAATGTGTTGGACTCCCTGGGTGGTACAAACAGTTAAGTGCTCAACCACTAGCTGAAGGGTTGACCACTGTTCAGAATCCACCCAGAGGTACCCCAAAAGAAAAGCTTTGGCAATCTGCTTCTGAAAGAGATGGTCTTAAAAACTCTATGGAGCAGTTCTATTCTGCACACATAGAGTTACCATGAGTAGAAGTTGACTTGCTGGCAAAACAACAATATGTATATTTTATAATTATTATATAATTTGTATTATTTCATAAATGGATTGCAAATTACTTTTTTATCTATACTTTATAATTGGACTATCAAATTGATTTGAAATTATATATGCATGTAAGTTGAGCAGCTACCTTGTGCAGTGCTGCTGGTGTTGTCTCCCAGTTATTCCTTACACTTCACCTACAGCTCTAACCCTTTCACAAAGGCACAGAGGGACAGAACCCTATCCCGAAGTGGCATTCAATGGATTGTGCTGCTTTGCTGTCCTTACTGGCTCCTTTTGGGCTGATCACCCTACTCACGGTCCCTTCCTCACGCTACCCATTCCTGTGTCCTTCCCACGTATGCCTCCCTGTTCTGTAAGGCCTATAATCTAGCAACATCTATTCCAAATGAGATGGTCCGATTTGTCCTATTAAATGTATTCTTCTCATTTAGGGGCTCTCTTAGTTGTTTCGAGTCTTGCAATTCTGCAGAGAAAATTAGCAGAGCATTCTTGATCCCCCTTGCTCCAAATCTGCATTTGTTTCTAAATGTGATAAGTATAACTTCAAGCCAACTGTTAATAAAAATGGTGGGTTGGGTGGACCAGTGACTAAGCCCTGTGACATGATGTGATGCCAAAGATCTCCTTTCTAGCACCTCAGTCATTAACCACTGGCCCTTACATTCCACCCAGGCATATACTACATTGTACCCATCTGTGCTTCCTTTAATTCCTCACTCTGTGATTTCTTCTTTGTCTGTTCAGCCTGCTCCTATGTCAAGCATCTCTCCTGACTTCTCTTGAAAAGAGTTCAATGCATAACCTACTTCCCAAGGGCAGACCTTGAAGAGAGGAATTGCTTGCATGTAGGCCGTGACTCTGGCTGCACCAAGGAAACATCTTTATTTATGATAGGGGCCATGCTTCGTTTCCCCTTCACTTGTCCTCTGGCCCCACTTGCGCTGAAGTTGTCCCTGTCTGGGCCACCAGAGACTTCTGTGAAGGAGCACACATTGCATGCTGGTCATTTTGATGGTGATTGTCACTGATCACACAGACAGAAGTTGGGCAATGCAGCGTAGAACTGGTCAGAAGGAAAAAGGATTTACCTTGCTCACTCCAGTGGTCTGCTTTCTACATTAAAGCCAATTAGGCTAGTCAAAACCGATGACCCTTACCCACTAAGAATCCTCTGTCTTTTGTTGTTAGACAGCACATCCCTAGTCTACCTTCCTAAGAGCTCTCCTTTTCCACCTCCTTTGCTCTACTCTGCCCTACTGTTACTGTCCTTCCAGTTACATGTTCTTATGTTCTAAAACTTGGTCCCAGGTTGTTACTTTTTCTACCTCCATTCTGATCCTAGGTGGTTTTGTCTAGCTATGCTTGTACATGTGATCCAAAGGCTGTTAATTTCCATCACTTGCATAATTGTATCCCAGGTCTGAAGTTAGCCTGAGTTCTTGCATGTGCACCAGCCTCCCTCACACTGTCACCTGTTTGTGTGACTGTTATCTAGATGCACCCCCCACCTCTACCTAATACATGAACATCATTCAGACTCCCCAGCAAATCCACAGTCATCCTACATGGTTCCAACACCTCCACCTTGATGTATAATCCTCATCCCAGACTCACTAACACTTCTACCTAAGTACTGGCCAACATGTCAATTCCCTGGTATGTACAAATGGATTCTGACTATGATTCCTGACTCCCTGACACCTCTACTTGGATGATAACCATCATCTATGATCCCTATCTCTCCTTTACTTGGATAGTGACAATTATCCCTGATTCTGTGATACCTCCCTCTAGATGCATGAGCGCCATCTAATACTACCAGAAAACTCCAATTGGATGCATGATGTTTTCCAAGACTCCGCAACTCACTATCTCTACTTCCTGATGCGTTCATTTTTATGCATGAATATCACCCAAGACTGGTGATACTTCCACCTGGATGGTGAGAGCCACGTCACACTCCCTCACACCTCCACTTGGACATGTGATCCTCATTCAGACTCAACGACATCTGCAGCTGAATATGTGACAGTCATCTTGACTCCTTGACACCTTCACCTAGATGTGTGCCCATCATCTTAACTCCTCAAAATATCAGCCTAGATTTGTGCCCATCACTTCAACTTCATGACATTCACCCCAAAGGTGAAAGTATCATCTAGTATCACCTAGATTCACTGTTATCCTGGACTTCCAGACACCCCCACTTGGATGTGTCGCTCTCAACCCAGACTCCCTGATATCTCCTGCTGGATGCACGAGTGTCATCTTGACTCTCCAACAACTCCACCTAGATGCGTTAACATCAGCTCGATTTCCTGACCCTTCAAACTAGATAGTGACCACCGTTTTGACTCAACACATTTATATGGATAGGTGACCCTGCTCTAGACATTTTGACACCTTCATCTAGATAAGTAACCCTCATTTAGAGTCATTGACACCTCTGTGTGAGTGCACTGCCGTTGCTGAAAACTCTCTGATATGTCCATCTGGATAGTGGCAGTCATCTGAGATACCCAGCCACCTGGATGCCTCTACATCATCTTGAATCTCTGACAGTTCTACCTAGATAAGAACGATTATCTGAGAATCCCCAGCAACTTCACTTGGATATGTGACTATCATCTCAATACTGAGACTCATTCACCTGGATGCATAACCATTACCTAATATCTCTATCTGGAACATATGTGCCATTTCACACTCCCCAATACATCAACCTGAATGTATTAGTATTATCCCAGAATCCATGACCTTTCCATCTATATGTATTACTGTCATCTTGACTCATCAACACCTCTACCCGGATGCCTAACCATCATCTAGTCCCCTTGAAACAACCTGGATAAGTGACCCTCATCTAGTCCCCTTGACACCTCCACCTGGATAAATGACCATCATCTAGGTTCCTGACACCTCCATGCGAATGCATGGTCATCATCCCAAGCTCCCAGCACCCTGGATGCATTACTGTCATACCAGACTTCTGAACGTGTCCATCTGCATATATGACCACCATTCAACACTCTACAACACTTTTACTTGGATGCATGACTATCATTTCAGAATTCTCAATGTATCTACCTACATGTATGACCATAATCTAGACTTCCCAACACCTCCAACTGGATATCCTCATCTAGACACCTTACTGGATATATTACTGACACATCCATCTGTGTATGACAGAGGAAGCCTGAGAAGTTACAATTTAAACTGAGATGCCAGAGTCTTCTCAGAGATCTCATGGATGACCCTTCCACAGAGCACCCCACCATGGTGATCTAACTCATAGGAATTTATAACAAAAGAGCTTCTCTTCCTGTAACGTAAGACAAATGCTTATCTTTAGCTCTATAAGTTTGCTGGTGCCAATGGAAAAGCAATATGAAAGTCTGTAAACCTGCTAATGCCAATAAGGAGACTGTATGAAAATTCATTTGTCTGTACTCTGTGCAAAGCTTATAAAAACAAAGGAACAAAGACACTCAGGGACCTCGACCATTTTGGAACTGGAATCTATCGAGGCTACCCCGGCATGGGAATAAAATGCTCTTCCTCTAACAATTAATGGTGTGTTGAGCAATTTTCTGCTCTCTGAGGCCTTACTTGTCTTTCCTGCAACAGATGTATTACCCTCGTCTAGACTCCTAACACCTCCAACTGGATGCATGACTTTCATCCCAGAATCCTTGATACTTCCACATGGATATTTGACTGTCATCTTAACCCCCTGACTCATTCATCTGGATGTCTGACCATCACCCAAGATTCCCTGAAGCCTCCACCTGAATGATAACCATCTTCTAGACTTCTTGACACCACCATTGGATACATACCTGTAATCCTAGCCTTTCCAGTACCTCCACCTGGTAGGTGGCTTTCATCTCACACTCCCTTAAACCTCCACCTAGATGTTTCACTCTCATCCCAGAATTCCCAACTACTGAACCTGGACACATGACTCTCATCTTAATACCCCAACTCATCTACCTGGATGTGTAGCCATCACTTAAAACTCCCTGACATTTCCACCTAAATGATGCACATCATTTACACTCCTTGATACTTACACCTGGGTGCATGACCATCATCCTAGATTCCCTAGTGTTTCCACTTGGATAGTGAGTGTCATCCCATACTCCTCAACTCTTCAGTCTGTTTGTGTTACCGTCCCAGAATCTGTAACATTTACACATGGATTATTATTATTATCTTGGCTTCCCAAAACCTCCACCTAGATGGAGACCATCACCTAGACTCCCTGACACCTCCACTTAGCTATGTGATCTTCTTCCAGATTTCCTGACCCCTGCACTTGAATAGGTGACTCTAATATGTTATCTTCAATACCTTTACCTGGGTATGTGACCATCACCCCAGACTCTTTGTCATCTCTACCTTAATGGTGACAGTTATCCAATATTTCCTGACACCTCAAACTAGATGGTGACTATGATGACTGCCCATTAAGTTTTCAAACTCATCTTGGAAAAAGTGTTACCATATCTCACTGCTAAATATCACTATAGTCACCTTCAAAGTACTCCCCTTCAGAAGCTATGTACCAATGCCTGCTCCTAGTCCACCCCTTAAAGGAATTTTGGAACTCTTTTCCTGGAATGAACATTAGATCTGTTGCTGTAGTACAACCTGGATGTCCTGCATGTCATCAAAATGTCTTCTT
The DNA here is from genome assembly GCA_028571685.1 of Heterohyrax brucei. NCBI lineage: Eukaryota > Metazoa > Chordata > Mammalia > Hyracoidea > Procaviidae > Heterohyrax > Heterohyrax brucei. The sequence goes on from CM053156.1 coordinate 26,299,657, forward strand.
TTCAGTATTTCCTTTATCTTTTGGTAAAGAAAAATATCACTGGTGGTCAGATCAGGTGAATGAGGGGTATTCCAGTAGAGTTATTTGTTTATTAGCTAAAAACTCCCTCACAAGCAACTATACAATTAAGCTCATGAACTTGGCACCTTGCCACCATGTGCAATGGCCATTCCAGAAAGAGTTCCGAAATTGCTTTGAAGAGTGGACAGGTGCTGGCATTTGGTGAATAGCTTCCCAAGGGGAGTACTTCAAAGGTGACCATAGTGATATTTAGCAATGAGGTATGTAGCACATAGAACAATTAAGTTCATGGACTTAATTTTCAGACCTCATGTCATCTTGAGTTCGAAATTATCAACTACAGCTCTTTTTCCTTGTGCTCGCTTTCTCTAGCACCTCTTCTTGTCCAACCTTAGTGATGTCATCAGGGTGAGTGATAGCACCTGGTTGCTGGATCCAATAACCAAGACCACTGTTTACTGACCTCTTTTCATTCATCAGAAAGTTTTCTTGGTTCTGCTTTCAAACTATGTATCAGACAGGCCCAATTATTCCAACATTTCCACTACCCCCACCTCAGTCACTCTTGGAATTTGCAGGAGCCTTATAACTTGTTTTTTAAGCATCCTTCCTGTTTCCTACAATCTGTTCTCTGAGGAGAAGCCCACATTATCTGTTAACTGATAAATTAGATCAGGTGACTGTCATATTTAGAAACCCCCCTACACCACCAAGGTTTCTTAACATGCTTAAAGTAATACGTAAACCCCTACCACGCCATGAAGCTCTGCATGAGCTGCCAGTTGAAGTCTTGGGTAAGTACTGTTTCCTCCTGTGCAAGTGTAGTCAGTCGCCCTGGTTGACTTTCTGTTCTTCAGATAATCCAATTTCATACTTGTTAAGGTCTAACAGATCATTCCCTAGGTTTTAGTACCTGCTTTTCCCTCACCTTGGCAGGTTCTTCCACAGGTCCCCAGCTGGCTGCCAGAAAGATGAAAAAGATTCTTTGCTCAGCTCTTAGGACACTTCCTCATGGAGGGCTCCCCTGATTTCCACTGTATACATGTCACTGTCCTGCTCACAGAGTGTCATACATTTTCTCTGTAGCACTTACTTTAATCAAATGACTTCTTTTTTTTCTTCTCCATGTAGAATATAAGCCTCCTGAGCACAAAGACCAAGCCGGTCCTATTTATTCTTCATCTCAAGTGGTTAGAGCAGGGCCTGGCATGGAGAAGGCGGTCAACAGTTCATTGTTAAGTGAATGATTAAGTAGTGAGTGACATATGCTGATCTTCTGTATTAGGGTTTCTCATCCCTGGAGGCCCAAAAGATTTGTAATGGGAAAGAGAAGTTGCTTTTTTTTTGTTTCTAATTCCAATTCCAGACCTCTGTAGACAGAACTGCTTATAGAATCATCTAGGGGAGGACTCAGGCATCAGTTTCTGTTAAACTAGTCATATGAGTCAGATGTGCACTTGGGGCTAAGCCTCTTCTGGGACGAAAGTGTCAGACCTGGGAAAAGTTGTGGAGGTTTGGGTACTGTCAACTCTCTGCTCCAAAAAAGCCTCGAACTCAAGGCTACTGCAGTAATCAAGAAGACAATCTGGAAAGATCAGTAGTCCTCAAGATGGAGAGGTACAGTATCCACAGAGTTTTCGAGCCTGAGCTCAATGATTTTTCAGGAAGGTCTTGGAAAGTGAATAACTGGTTGGAATTGAGTAAAGTTCAGGACAAAGCAGGCTTGGGTGTACAGTCATGGTGAAGGAGGGTCTGAAAGCTGTCTTGAGGAGTAGAATCTTTAGTCGAGGCTTATCTTCCAGTAGCAGCAACTTCTTGGTGAATTTAGCTAAGTCTTCCTGTTGTTGTATTTGCTTGTTTGGTTAGCTGTATTTTCTGTTCTGTCCAAACATTATTTTAACACAGGGACAGGAAAATCACATTGGTTGCAGTTCTCAATATTAACCAGAAAGAAGACTTACAAGCAAAATTGCATCCATGCACAAAGAAGATTACTTACAAAGAGTTAATAAAATGCATAAAGTTGTGAGGAAAGCAAAGAACCAAGCAAGAGGAAGCTGGATGCCAAGGCCTTGGCTAATGGTAAGGGTATATGAGGATCTGACAGCTTTCTTGCCCCTCTGAGTCACCTACCATCTTTATTTTAAAAGCAAATTGTTGCATGATTAATAATATAACTCTATCTGTTAAGCATGTTTTGATGAATCAACCTAATATTTTGCAACAAATGAGACACGAAGAATATGAATGTATTAGTCAAATGATTTATATAATGCAGCAATATGGTGCCACATCCAATCAGAAATTAAAAGTAGGAAGCTGGTTTGTGACAGTCACAAAAAAATATTGACTTTGCTAGACACATAGGAGGTGGTGAGGCTAGGCAAGTCTGCAGTGACTTAACTGGAATAATCTTCACCAAAGGAAAGCATAAGGGAAGCAAAACCTGGGAAAGTGTCACTACCAACCACTTGGATTATGTCCAGAGGGATCCATGTACAACACTGTATCCAGAGCTGCACTGGGGAAAACTTTGGCAAATCATTTCCCAGTAGAGCTTTAACAACAACTAACAAGTTCACAGAGTCTGGTCCCCAAGGGAAGTAATCTTGACACAGATCCTTACAGTCCACAATCACAATGTAGTCAAATAGAATTTTTTTGCTGGAAAGAAGTTTTGTATCATGAAAACATTTAAATTAATTCCAGTATTTAAAGTGATCCCAAAGATAAATGAAAATAAAATATGGTATCTGTAAGTAAGCACAGTTTTAAACATTTTGGGACCAAATTCTCAGTAAGAAAGTTCTGCGGCTCCAGTTACCTAGTGGCAGATGGGAAAGGATAGGGACCTGTGCATAACCTCAACCTTCGGAATCATTGACCCTCACAGCACTTTCTCTCTTCACATCAAATGTACATGGTTTCATCTACCGCTGCTCCCAGACTGTAGTCTATAACACACAGGGGCTGTGTTCTAATGAACTTCACACCCTCTGGAGTATCTAACAAGATACCTTATACTCACTAAATGCATGTTAACTTAACTGAGCTTCTTGCCTGCCTCCTGATCTGAAGGCAGATGTTTTCTGTGGACTCAGAATCTACTTTCCCTAGACATGGTGTCCCAACAGTTGGTAAGTAGCCGAAGACTCAATCATCCCTTGAAAATTATGGCCCAGCTTGGGCAAAGAAAGCAAACAGGAAAACATAGTTGAAAAATAGCAGCTGTCTTCTGCTGATTGGAATTCAACAGATTCCCCACAGATTAATTTTCTAATTGATTCCTAATTTCCCTAAGTGTTTTTGTGCTTTTCTCCCCTTGTGTGTGGCCTTTTAAGTAGATCCAGCGGACTACATTTCCAACATTCCTCCCTAGCAAAGTCCTCTAGTTGGAAAGCACTAGTGAGCCCAAGTGAAGAGTAAATTACACACACTCATCACCTATCAACTATCCCCTTAACTGACATTTCACATTTACAATTGTGAAAAAATTTTGAGGTAGAATCTGGGCCCCATCAGGAGCCATGACCAGGCCCAGGGTACCCTCCTGAGTCCACCCCTAATGATATACCTGGGATCTAGTGACAGTCAGCCTACACGAGGTATGGTGGCCAGTCAGCCAAGTGGTGCTTTCTCCAAATTGGCCTTGATGACCATTTCCAGCTACGGAGCGTATAGGGTAACAATGGGGTCCAAAGTGGGTAGTGAAAAGATGGGCGAAGGTTTGAAGACACTGTGGAGGTTGTTGGAAGTAGGTAGAGAAATGGACCACACAGGGCTGTGTTACTGGGGCTGTACATGATGACACACAGCCTCCTTAAAACATCCAACTTTATGTCTCTTAGCTGTAGTATCTTAGGAAATGGAAACTGGTGGAGATTCTAGTTCAAATGAGAGATCAAGTATAAGAGAAAGTGGTTAGCATACTTGGGGTCACATGCGTAAAATTACCCAGAGAAGCTTGGGAAACTTGAATAAGCCACAAATCCAAGCGTCTTAGACTGGGATCACCCAGAGGCTGACCCTGGGATGAGGCTTCACGGGCAAGTAGTTCAGGAAGAAGTCCCAGAGGAGGCTAGTGAGGAACCAAGAAAGGAAAAGGAAGAGAATGAAGCAGGGGCACACCAAGGCAAGCCCAAACAAAGGGGTATCAGCCCGATGGCACGAAGGAGTACTCTGTAAGGTGAGCAGCACCTCTGGGTTTGTCCTTCCCTGACTCCTGGGAGTAGGATTTGCACAACTACCTGCTAGACATAAGTCACTGGCACAAGGAGAGCACACATGGCATGTCCAGCTCTCTGAGCCTATAGGCTAAGAAGCCCCAGGGGTCCAAGTCCTCTGAAAAGTACCTATGCTGGAGTGAGAAGCAAAGCACGTAGAAACCATAAGATGTGAACACATCAGCAAAACGAGCCCTAGTGTCTTGGTGGAGTGTTAAATAATCCCCATAGCACCAGGCCCCACAGTTATCTGCTCATTACCAGGACATGAATTGTACCCTGGTTAGTACAAGGCCCTGGCCTCATCAGAGAGTTACAGCAACTGGAAGGCTATTAAAAAATAGACAATCAAAATTGGAAAACAGATGCTACGCTAAAAGAAAGATTAACAGGGTTAACATATATATTCTCCAGAGAAGAGAAAATTGTGGTCTAGCAACATTATACAAGAGGAGTCCCCGGGTGGCACAAATGAATGAGTGCTCAATTATACACCAAAAGTTTGCCATGTGAGGTTTTTTGCACCTGAACCCTAGGTCCTTTCTGAGCTTGCCATGGCTCCTCTGTGTACGCAGTTGTCACTCCCTCCAACGCAAGATCTTGCCATTTTTGCAAAAATAAAGGAGAGGAATAAATGGCTGGAAGTCGTGTTTCCAGAAAAGGAACTATAGACTGCAATGGAGGAAATGTGCAACTACACCTAGATTTTTCCAGACTGAGAAAGTGGCAGCTGGATCCGTCTTCAGTTCTTGTAAAACCTGCAAAATGGAGATGCTAATTTCTAGATTTTGCCTAGCATCCAGGCAGTCTAGGGAATGAATGAACTTTCATTTCTGCACAGAATTGAGTGGTAGATGGTGCTATGGCAATAACCAGAGGAAATATCAGTAGTAAGAGCCAGATAGTCAGGATTCTTCGGCAGACAAGACCATGTGGATACAAAATACTTCCTGCTCGAGCAGCTGAGAATTTTGACTTCTTTCTAGCCAAACCACACCTAGTGCCATCAAGCTGATTTCGATTCACAGTGACCCTATAGTGACCTTATAGCAACTCTATAGGACAGAGCAGAACTGTTCCATAAAGTTTCCAAGGAGCACCTGGTAGAGTTGAACTGCTGACCTTAACCACTATACTGCCAGGGTTTGCAGGAAGTGCCCCTTTCTCAACACACCTGGCATGCATGTTGCATTTGGAGTCCTCCTAGATAGTATTTGTTATTTAGTCCCCAGCACTCTGACAAGAGCTCTGTGTGTGGCATAGGGCCACTTTGGGAGGCAGGTCCACACAAGCTGATGTGGGCCCTTATTCATACACTCAGTGTATATTGGAAGCAGAAATGGGCCCCACTTCATTTACTGGAAGTTTTTCATTAACTGACATGGGTCCTGATTTATGTAGTAAGAGTCCATGGAATCTGACATGGACCCTGATTCATATACTTTGGACTCCCTACAGTCTGACTTGGGCCCTGAGTTACATACTCATGCATCTAATGAATCTGACTTGGCCCCCTGATCCATGTACCAGGAGCCTACACAATCTGAAATGGGCCCTGAGTCACACTCTCAGGAATCCACAGAATCTATCATAAGCCCCTGATTCGTACGTTTGAGAGTACATGAAATCTAATGTGGCTCCTGATTAATATAATTATAGGAAACCCCAGAATCTTATGTGAGCCCTGATTCACACATTCAAGAGTCTATTGAACCTGACATGGGCCTTGAAGCATGCTCTGAGAGTCCACTGAATTCGATATAAGTTGGTTTGGGTTGGTTTTCATATACTTTGAAGGCAACAGAATTTGACAAAGCCCCCTGATTCTTGCTTTAGGCCCTGCCCACTGAGCAGTACACTGAGCAGCGCAAGTCAAGGCCAAGATTATCCTTAATATCAGATCACTGGTATACAGCTTTGGTTATCCACTGCTAAGGAACTTTTGTCTTTTTGGTCTCGTGTGCAATCCCCAGAAGAAGTTCTTGAAGTCCAGTGAGCCCAGATGTTAGGACTGCAGCTGTGCATGGGAGAAGAACAGTTATCAGGAGGTTTGGATGTAAATATTATGTTTATTGCCTTTAAATGTGACCTGTGTAGCCATTAGAGGCCAAGACAAGCCATGAGGACTATCCCTCCCCCTGCTCATGTTGAAATGGTACTCCAGAGCTGTTCCCATGAAAGGAGCTTGCCAAGTGGGGCAGTTGAGGTTAAGAACTAGAAATTCTACTGGGAAAAATCTCAGGGAAATGCTGTGAAACCCAAACACTGAGGCAAACAGAAGCAAGCACTTCAATGAATAGCTAGGAAAGCAAGAAGCATAACGAAATTAGGGTCAAAAACTGGCTTTCGAGCCCTGTTCAGAATGAACCCCCTTTTCATAAGGGTGAGCTGTGTGCCTCTAGTATAACATTTACAGCCACTGAGAAGCCTCTGTGGCCTCCTCTGAAAAACAACAAAAGCAGTTTCTGTGTAGCTGACTAACTCATGGTGACCCCATGTGTACAGAGTAGAATGTCTCCATAGGATTTTCAAGGCTGTGATCTTTTCGAAGCGTATCTCCAAACCCTTTTTCTAAGGCATCTTTGAATGGATTCAAACTTTCATCACTTTGGTTAGTAGCCAAATGCTTAATCTTTTGCACTACCCAGGTACACCTGATCTGTAAAAACCAAAGCTGTTGTCACGGAGTTAACTGCACTCACAGTGCTCCTACAGAGCACAGTAGAACCACCTCATAAGATTTTCAAGGAGCATCTGGTAGATTCAAACTTCCAATTTTTTGATTAGCAGCTGAGCTCTTAACCACTGTGCCACTAGGGCCTCTGCAACTGCAAAAGGGTGTAATAATACCTGTGGATGAGATGTCTTGTCTGGATTAAAGAAGAAAGTACAGGAAGGGGCCTTTGCTGAGTGCCATGTAGAAGGAACAGCTCAGAAGTTGGTTGGATCTGAAATCTGAGAGATCACCCCTTCTCTTCCTACATCACTCCGAAGACCTTCTTTTTCATACTGGTGAATACAGCAAATATTTATACCTGCTGGCATGCTTCTAGGATTCTTAGATGTATGGACTCTGAAATTGCACAGCAACGGGAATCTGGGACCCAGGAGTTTAAGTAACTGCCCCCAGGTTGCACAGCAGAAAGTGGCAAGCTACCTGACTCCAGTAACTGAACTGTCCCCAAACTCCTGTCCCCAAACTCCTGTCCCTCCTGTCCTGGTTACGAAGGAGACTCACAAAGCTGCAGAGTTGTAGTAGATATTATTTGTCTGGAGAAACTGGATAATTCTTGTTTCACTGTTTTGTTTCTTGTCAAGGCCATGGATAGGAAGGATCATGAGCGCTGATGTGACTAGAGACATGGGCTGGACTGTAAAAACCAGGCATCAAGACCTTTTCTCCTTTAGCAAAGAGCACTGTTGGAACTGTGTCTTTCAATGTCTTACTCTCTCAACTTGGAAGCTTGCTGTCACCCTGGAATATATGAGGCTGCTTGACATATCCTGACTTTGTTTTAAACTTTCCTCTTAAAGGCTTCAGAAGGGCAGTGAGCCAAGTGAGTTGATCTGAAAGGCTGGAACTGAGGGGTACAGGTCAGAAGTAACCAGAAGGAAGTCCCAGCAGAATGCAGAGATGAGAGCATGCATCAAACACTATTGCTTTTTTGGAAATTGGGAGAGGAAGGGAGCAAACAGTTGAAGTCCTCACGGAAGCCAGGCCTGGCAAGACTTCTATTCCAGGTGCACTTTGAGAGCATCAGGCTGTCAGAACTCTGACCTGCAGCTTTTCTCTGCATGACCTTTGGCTCCATACCTATACCTTGAGAGAAAGGCCGAAGGAAGGGTTGTAGTGTGCTTCCCCTTTTGTTGTGCCCACCCTCACTCCAGGGAGCTGTGAGCATCTCATTATTTCTCCTGAACCTGCCTTTGTCTTAATAATTAGGGAGCAGTTAGATAGTTTTCAGGAGAACCATTTCTATTATAAATGGTATTTTTCTTCGTATCAGTGCAGCAATAAAATGTATTTTTCTACCTGTTGACTTCCTGGTACCTAAATTAGACTTTCTTAACATGAAAAAAACATATTATTGGTACAGGTAATACAAGTCTTTATTACTACATATATTTGTTATTACTGTTATGTGCCATTGAGTCGTTCCAGACTCACAGCAACCCTATGCACAGAAGAATGAAACACTGTCTGCTATTTGTATAGAAGGTGGTAAACTACATAATACATGTAAATTCTAGGAAATGAGTAGCACCAAGAATGTCCCATAATATGTAGATGGTGCTGTGTTCAGTTTTCTGGTATTCTTTAGCTCTTACCATGAACAGAGGGCAGGGTGGATGCTGAAGGGATTGTGAAGATATATTCAGAATAACCACCCTCTCCAGTGCCCACCTTCACATAAGCACATGCATACATGCACAAATGCACATGCACACACACATACACACATATGTGAGGGAACGCTGTCCCTGAAATTCAGGGAGGTCATTGAGAGGACCCTGCCCCTGAAATTCAGGGAGGTCATCTTATCCAAAGACCAGACCTGGCCATTAGCTGAAAACACTCTGGTATGCATGCCCCACAGGGATGACCAAAAACAGCCCGGTAAGCCCCACCCACTGTAACCATACAACCATAACTTTATGCCTGTCTTCCCCACCCTTCTAATTGAAAGGTCTACTCTTACCAAAATCTTGACCATAAACAAACCTTAGCCCTTCCACTTTTAATCCCCTAACCAGAATTTCTTGCTACCCATTTTTCATTCCTTATCAAATCATAAATCCCCTCACCCACACTACCTCACTGACACTCTGAAACTGTAAAAACCTGCCCTACTAGGGAGAGGTGGACTGAGCCATACTTGGCTCAGACCCCACTCTCTTTCTCTTCCAACAAACTTCACTGGACCCTAGACTGACACATCTCTGCCTCTGTTTCGGGCCACCCTCTCCCCCAAAGTGTGTATGTATACACACAAATAAGCACACGTGCACATGCACAAATACACACAAGTGCGCAGCTTCCAGCCCAGTAAGCATGTTGTTAGTTCCTGCTGAGTTGCTTCCGGCTTGTGGAGACCCCATGTGTAGAAAACAGAATTGCTCCATATGGTTTACCTATCTTCTGAGGCACCTCTGAGTAGGTTTGAACAACCAACATCAGGGCAGAAGATGCTATGTGTGAAATGATGAGTTTAGCTAGAGAACCTGACTGCCACTGCTTGAAGAGTGGGAAAGGTAATCACAGATAAAATGGCTCCTTGCTGAAAACTGGAAATGACAAGATTAGCTAGGGAATCTGGTCACCACAACCTCAGGCTTGGGAAAGTTAATCACAGATAAGATAGCTCCTTTCTGATACTTGTGATAAGAACAACAGTTCTCTGGGCTATCTGGGATGTAACCACATGCACAAGAGGGACAACCCAGAGGTAACCTAATCCTTATTTCCATCCTGTCTCCATATCATTATCATACTCTCGGAGGGGATGCACCATGCTATACTGACATAAGGCCCAAAACTTGGCTCTAGGAGTGACACCATATAAAGCAGGTATAACAACACTACCCTCCTCTCTTGCCAATATATAAAACGGCCCACAAGATCTGTATGGGGTCCTTCTCCACACACAGATTCTGACCTGTTTCCCTGTCTGGAACATACTTTCTCTTAATAAAACTTTTCCACTAGACATGGGTCCTCATGTCTTGGGAAGTGGGGAGCTTGGGTTGCCATGTGGAGACCAGAATTGCTAGCCGTATCTCCCTAACTGGAACCAGGTCACTTGGGGTCTAATCAGTTGCAGGATTTCAGCATGAAAGAGAGGTAAAGAGGGAGAACTCTCTCCTTGAAAGGACAAGACTCCCTGATTTTATGTTGAGAATTTCAAGATGGGTTCCTGAAAGTAATGGTATTGGAGAAAAGCCTTGGTGGGTACATGGGATTTCAGCCCCAGAGACAGCTGTGCATCTAGGGATGGGCAGAAGAAAAGGACAGGGTGAGGAAGCTTGCTTGATAGAACAGAGAGAGTATTTGGACTTTGAGGTTTTTGTCTGAAAGTCTTGCAGGAAAATGATAAGTTTGGCCCACAGAGCAGAAAACACCTCGAGCACCGCTTTGTCTTTAAGAGGAAGAGGATTTATCGCCGGCAGTGCTTGCAGTCAGACTCAAGTCTGGAAAATAGCTGGGCACCCTGTTCCATTATCAAATATAACTATATGTTTTCTCAAAGAAGCAAACAAAGGAGTTTTCGTATATCCTCCTAATTGGCAACTACAGGTTTACAGATTTTCATATTGCAATTTCATTGGCATAGCATGCTTAAAGAGGCACTAGATAAGCAATTGACATTAGGTTACACGGGAAGAAGCTACTTAGAAGCTAGGCTTATCTCAAGGAATCCTGTGAGGGGAGGGGGGAGTGTCCTTGGTCTGACTCAGAGAGAAGCTGACCCAGAGAGATGGGCTGACTCACAGAGAAGCAGCTGGGCTTCTGTGAATCTTAAAATGAAATCTTCTTAAAAGTTTTCTCCTCTTTCAAAAGGAGCATGTCATGGCACTTTCCTTCAAACATTTTTGTAAGAGAAACATGTTGCAAAGATTATAAGAGCCATCTATGTGGCTGATGATACGTGACTATTTCAAGCTATCTGAAGAATTTCCAAAAAAGATCATCTTTCTTTGCTGTTAGCAGATTTGCTCCCCACTTAGATATTTAAGCCCCTTGTGTCATTCTCTTAGTGAAAGACTTCAAAGTGTGTTGGTACCTGTAGGATGAGGCTACAACCTCCTTGAATCTGCTGGGAGGCCTTTAGTGATCAGGTCACCGACTAGATATCCCTAGTAGTCTTATCTCAAGCAATGTATATCCTGATGTTTCATGCTTCTCCACACTTACAGAACCATGATAACAACCTGGCTCCTAGAAGAATCATTTTTGTCTCTGGTCCCCAATGTTCATGAGTGTTGACAGACAGACTGGTATGTACTGTACCTGACTCAGGGTCTCAGATTTCTTAAGTACCCTTAGCCTTTATGAGCTATCCTGTCTCTTGGTTCCCTCAGGACTCCTGGATTCTCCTTCAGATCATCCATTTGCATAGTAATCAGCTATATACTTGAGGGAACTCTGTCCCTAAAATTGAGGGAGATTATCTTATCCAGTGATCAGAACTCGCCATTAGCTGAAAACAGTCTGGCATGGCCCACCTGGTGTAACCATAAAACTGTAAATAACTTTATGCCTGCCATCCCTGCCATCCTAATCAAAGCCCTTCCCTTTTCAAAATCTTGACCAGAAGCAAACCTTGCCCCTCCCCTTTCTAATCAACACTTCTATCTTATTAGGCCATAAATCCCCTAACCAGAATTTCTTGCTACCCCTCTTTTCTTTCTTCTCTTATCAAACCATAAACCCTCTTACCCCTACCACTTCATCAAAACTTTAAAACAATAAAAAAAATTGCCCTAGTGGGAGAGGCCACTCTCAGCTAAGACCCTATTTTCTTTCTCTTTGTGTTAGGGTCCGCGATTTTCAAGATGCGACACTGTTACTTTAAAGGTTAAATTTTATTAAAAAATATGCCCAATAGGAAAAATACTGGTGCACCAGGGACGCACCCCAAGCTACACAGAGCAGGGGGTGACGGGGAGTTTCCTCAGCGCCCAGTATTTAAGTCGTGAGATTGCAAAGTAGGGAGGGTGAACTGACCTTTACATTGATTGGTTAACTCCTATTAGTTGTAAAATGTGGTCAAGGTCTAGGGGTCACTTTCAGGCTGTCACTTGCAAGGTTGCCCCCAGGCTTGTCTTGTGACAGTGTTTTGTAAGACAAAGGTAAGATTATTCTATGGTATTTTCTGCTATTAAGTTGTTTCCTGGGGCTTTCTTCAATACCTCCAATTTTTACCAGGCCCTTCCTCATTTCAACATTTGAATGAATTTCACTGGACCGTTGGACTGGTGGGTCTCTGCCTCTGTCTCAGGCCACTCTCTCCCCAACATTTTGGTGCTGAAACTTGGGATGGGAGTATATGAGGCCACCACCTCAAGGGTCCCCTTCCCTCAGTCCTTTGCTATAGCACTCCAAACACCAACAACACATTAACAAAATTCTAAATCAGTTAGTTGGAGGGGAGATTTCCTTCCCCAGGAAGACTGGGCATCCCTCTCTCACTTCTGTTTTGTGCAAACCCCAGCGCTGGGTCAAATCTTTCCCCAGGACAATGGAACACTCGTTCCTTGCTGCCCCACCTTTCCTCTCTGGGAATGCCCGGACAGTGATTTGGGATCAGAACCCCATCCCCAGTGAGAAGCGGGTTGTCTGCCTCTCCCTCAGAGGACTCATCTTCCCCCACTGTCTTCCTCCTATTCACTCTCTACACTATGGAGACTAGCCAGTCTAAGCCCCGGACTTTCTTCTAGAGTTGACAAGCAGGGAGGCCTTCCTCTGGAGTGGATATCCTGAATTTGGACTTGTAGCCTACCTGACTATATAAGAATAAACTTATCTTTGTTAATGCCATCCACTCTGTGGTATTTCTGTTAGACTAGCTGACTAAAACAGCCCCTAAGATCAAGACTTGGATCATCTCACCGGCTGATGAGTACTGACCATGATCAATACAGGAACTGTCAAAATATGAGGCCAGAGAAGTGGAATGTGCTGAGGCCCTAAAGTAGAACACCTAGCTGACCTTCCATAGGCGCAGAAGGACAGGGACTCCTACAATGACTCTCAGAAGAGGGGTCTGAAGAGACAGGCTATGGACAGAGCCCTGAGACACAACTGGCTCTCAACCATACCATTGACATCTCCATGGAAAAATCAAGGGTTACACTTGACATGAAAGGTAAGGAGATTGAATTTGTCTTAGACATGAAAAGCTACCTTCTCTACTTTAAATGGGCCCACTCTCCAAGCAGGACTGTGTGATTACTGGCTTGGACTAAAATTCCAAGGTGAAAAGTTTGCTTTTGTGTCTGATGGGGTCAAAATTAGTAAGACATTCCTTTCTTGATCTCCCTTAATGCCCTGTTGTATTGCTGGGACAAATATATTTAAAAACTCAACTAAATACAAAAAATGAGCACTAAAAATTACTTATATTGTTAAAAATTATATTGTGAAAAATTACTTATATATGCTAAAAACTAAAAAACCAGAAAGACATGTACCAAAAAAAATTCCCAGTCAGGTTACACAAAAGTTTGAGAGTTAAGGCAGACAGAATAGTCTACGGGGAAACACACAATAGAAACCTTATGAAAAATGTGGTACCTCTTTCGAGTCAACAGTCAGGAGTAAGACAGGGAGCCTGAGGCCCTCTGTGGTGTAACTAAAACTAGTGACAAACAAACTAAGTTCCCAAACCATTGTGTAAACTTCCTCAAAGTTATTTTTCAGATGGAACCAACTGTTGGGACATGCACAGAAAGTCCCACTTCCACTGCTATATGTCTTTCCAATAGGGCACCAGAGACCTAAAATGAGTACTGGAGATTGAACCAAGGGACAAGCAGTGGTCATCCTGCGGAGGTCCGCCATCAGCCTTGTAGACAAAGTCACGAGCCCCTGCAAATGACGGGCTGAAGCATCTCACCTGTGACATGTTTTTTAGCCTACTGCCCTTGATATTATTTGGCTTCCTAATCAAATTTTCTTCAAAAAGATACCCCCTCCTCTCCTGGCACAAGGATCAGGGGAGATGCCTTCTGAGAGGGGCCCTTTACTACCCCCTTGGTCTATGAAATAATATCGGGAAAACCTGTACAGGAATTTTCTGAGGAAAAAGAGCTCAGAGGAATGATCTCTAACACAGCCAGCTTTGAGAGCAGCGAGGCCGGCCCAACCCCTGCTGACTTCCCCCAACTGCACATCCCCACCCATGTGAAAGGAATTATCCTCTTTAGAACAGCTTGAGAAGGACATAGGGTGGGGGACGGTAGATGTTTACTATCCCTGCAGGAGGAGATAAAATAAAGAGCAAAGTAGGAACAAATAGAGATCATAAACTTTAGGCCCTTCCTCGTGGACCTTTTAACCTTGAGGTATAAGTAGCGCTGATTGAGCTCGAGGCATCCTTAGGCCATTATCTAATAAGCCTTGACAGTTAAAAGGATCACCAGGTTTCAGTTAACTAATAGCTCATGTGGCAGGGTAAAAAATTACATCATCTCAAGACCATGAGGTTTTTGGTCTCAAATTTGCCAACCATGAGGTTTTGGTTTTAAACTAGCCAATAGATTGTGTGGTCAGTGGGCAGGGTAAAATTCACGTCACTCTTACTATAAAAACAATAAAGACAGACAGCCCTCTCTCTTGCTCTCTGGGTCGGGCTGCCTTAAACCAGAAAAGTCTCTCCTGTCTCCTTGATTCATTTCCCGCCGCGCCTCTCCCTCCCTCCGTGCAGGACCCTACAAAGTGTTGGGACCGGCTCCTGGCATCATCCAAAAAAGGGAATACTTTGGATCCCCATATCTAAGTTGTCCCCAGCTTGTACTCTGGGCTTAGATGGGCTATAAAAACCCACCTGGCTAATGTCACTATTATTGTCACTGATAGTTCCCTTATTAATCTTTTTGGTTATCCTTACCTTTGGGCCTCTAATTCTTGATACCCTAATTTGCTTTATCTCTTCCAGACTATAATTCCAAGTTAAACTCATGGTCCTATAACAATACCAGCCTGTACCAATCAGCAAGTGAATCAGATTCTGCTTCTCTGAGAGACTTGACAAGATCTATGCCAAAGCCTCCCTAAAAACAACCAAGGGACCTCCCTCTTTACAGAATGCCAGGAGGCCAGAGGACCCCTCCAATTCCCTGTATGACCTAGGAAAAGTCAATGTTCCTAGGGAACATTGTTCACAGGAAATATCTAATAGATAATGACACCTCTCTGTCCTTAAACCAAAAGCAGGGAGTTGAGGGAATTCTGTCCCTGAAATTCAGGAAGATTGTCTTATACAATGATTGGACCTCACCATTAGCTGAAAACAATCTGACATGTATAAGCATAAAATCTGGTATAAGCATAAAACCAAGAATAATTTTATGCCTGTAACCTCTGCCCTCCTAACCACAGCCCTTCCCTTATCAAAATTTTCATCATGAAGAAATCTTACCCCATCCTTGTAATCAACATTTCTTCCTTATCAAACATAAATCCCCTAACCAGAATTTCTTGCTATCCCTCTCCTCTTTCTTTTCTTATCAAACCCTAAACTCCCTCACCCCACACTACCTCATTGAAACTTTAAAACTATAAAAAAACTTGCCCTACTTGGGAGAGACAGGCTGAGCCACTGTTGGGTCAAATCCCACTATCTCTTTGAATAACCTTCACTGGACCCTTGGACTGGTGTGTCTCTGCCTCTGTTTCAGGCCACCCTCTCCCAACAGTACCGTCCATCTCCCCCTGTGGACAGGAAGGCCACAGCTGTGTTGTTCATCATGATCCCTCCGTCCCACCCCTATTCATTGCCTAGTCAAAAGTAAACACTGAAAAATGTTCACTGAATCAATTTTCAGACGAACGGGTAAGGGATGTGCATCTGGGGACTCAACCTGCCAAAGCAGCATCTGCCTATTGTTGCAAATAAGTATCACTTTCCCACTATTGGTGAAATAATTTTATTTTACTATCCCTTCCATAACTGTGTGTTGAATAGGTAAGTAGGGGCAAGATTTAGGTAAATGTGACAAAGCGTCCTTCAGTACGATTGGTTCCTGATCTTATGCTACCTCTTCAGATGGCTGAACATCGACCAGTTCTTTTTTGGTATGATGACTCTGTGTATTCTTTCCATCTTCTTTTGATGCTCCCTGAGTCGTTTAATAATTTTCCTGTAGAATCCTTCACTACTGCAACTCGAGGTTTGAATTTTCTCTTCAGTTCTTTCAGCTTGTGAAACGCAGAACATGTTCTTCCCTTCTGGTTTTCCATTTCCAGCTCTTTGCACATGTCATTATAATACTTTGTCTTCTTGAGCTGCCCTTTGAAATCTTCTGTTTAGGTCTTTTACTTCACCATTCCTTCCTTTTACTTTAGCTGTTCAATGTTGGAGAGCAAGTTTCAGAATCTCTTCTGACATCCAATTTGGTCTTTTCTTTTTTTCTTGTCTTTTTAATGACCTTTTACTCTCTTCATGGATAATGTCTTTGATGTCACTCCACAATTCATCTAGTGTTCAGTCATTAGTGATCAACACAGCAAATCTGTTCTTGAAGTAGTCTTTAAACTCAGGAGGGACATACTCAAGATCATACTTTGGCTCTTGTGGACTTGTTCTGATGTTTTTCAGTTTTAATTTGAATCTGCATATGAGCAATTGGTGATCTGTGCCACAGTCAGCACCTGGTCTTGTTCTGACTGCTGGTATGGAGCTTTTCCATCATCTTTTTCCACAGATGTAATCAACTGGGTTCCTGTGTATTCCATCTGGTGAGGTCCATGTGTACAGTCACAGTTTGTGTTGGTGAAAAAAGGTATTTGCAATGAAGGTCTCATTAGTCTTGTAAAATTCTGTAGTGCAATCTCCAGCATTATTTCTATACCAGTACTGTATTTTCCAACTACCAATCCTTCTTCTTTGTTTCAAACTTCTGCATTCCAGTCACCAGTAATTATCAATGCATTCT
This sequence comes from Heterohyrax brucei, assembly GCA_028571685.1. Taxonomy (NCBI): domain Eukaryota; kingdom Metazoa; phylum Chordata; class Mammalia; order Hyracoidea; family Procaviidae; genus Heterohyrax; species Heterohyrax brucei. The sequence continues at coordinate 26,316,558 of CM053156.1, forward strand.
GACTGTGTGTTCAATCAGTTTCAGACTGCAGAAGCTGATAAAATTCTTCAATCTCTTCATCTTTGACCTTAGTGGTTGGTGCATAAATTTGAGTAATAGTAGTATTAACTGGCCTCCCTTGTAGACATATGGATATTATTCTATCACTGACACCATTCTATCAATGACACCATTGCATTTCAGAACAGATCTTGAAATGGCCTTTTTGATGATGAACACACACCATTCTTCTTTCCAGCGTAGTAGACCTTATGATTGTTGGATTCAAATGGCCCAAACTGGTCCATTTCAGCTCACTAATGCCTAGGATACTGATGATTATGCATTCTATTTCATTTTTGACTATTTCCAATTTTCCTGGATTCCATGTTCTGATTATTAATGGATGTCTGCTGCTGTTTTTTCTCATTTTGAGTTGTGCCACATCAGTGAATGAATATCCTGAAGGCCTTATTCCATCCACATCGTTAAGGTCAACTCTACTTTGAGGAAGCAGCTCTTCCCCAGTCATTTTCCGAGTACATTCCAACCTGGGGGCTCACTTTCCGGCACCGTATCTGACAATGTTCCGCTGCTATTCATAAGGTTTTCACTGGCTAATTCTTTTCAGAAGCAGACTGCTGGGTCCTTCTTCCTACTCTGTCTTAGTCCGGAAGCTCACTGAAACCTGTCTATCACGGATGACTCTGCTGGTACCTAAATGCCAGTGACATAGCTTCCAGCATCATAGCAACAAGCAAGCCCGCAGTGACAGACAAGTGGGGGCTGCTCACTCTGTCTTTATCCTCCTCACCTGATGCTGTTAGCCTCCTTACCTGATGCTATTATCATTTAAAGTGACTGCAACAGTATACTGACAAGCAACTGTCAGAAATTCAAGGTGGATTCAGAAAAGGAACGTGGAACCAGGGATATCATTGCTAATGTTGGTTGGATCTTGGCTGAAAGCAGAGAATACCAGAAAGATGTTTACCTGTGTTTCATTGACTACACAAAGGCATTTGACTGTATGGATCATAATAAATTATGGCTAACGTTGTGAGAATGGGAATTCCAGAACACCTAATTGTCATCTTAAGGAATCTGTATATGTGTTAAGAGGCAGTCATGCTAACAGAAGAGGACATTGCATGGTTTAAAGCTAGGAAAGGTGTGAGTCCGGGTTGTATCCTTTTGCCATACCTTTTCAATCTGTATGCCAAGCAACTAATCTAAGAAGCTGTATCATATGAAGAAGAATGAGGCATCAGGATTGGTGGACGACTTGTTAACAACCGGCGTTACACAGACAACACACCTTACTTGCTGGAAGTGAAGAAGATTTGAAACATGTACTGATGAAGATCAAGGACCATAACCTTCAGTGTGGATTGCTGCCTTTGGAAACACTGTAGCTACCTACCATATTATGAAGAATCCCAGGCTAGCCTATGGGGCAAGGAAAGACTTATGGTCTATTTGGTTCATCAGCCCAGCACCCAGATAGCTGACACCAGACATGTGAGCCTGGTCCATGCCTTGTGGAGCAGGGACAGCTAGACTCAGCCGAAACTGCAAAGTTATGAGCAAGTGATCCGCAGCAATAGATAACTAATACTCTATAAAGTATATACTGATACACTGAAAACAAGAAAACAAAAATCACTTGACTTCAAGTTTTCCCAATTTATGGCAATCCTATGTGCCTGAGTAGAACTGCCCTCCATGGAGTTTACAATGGCTGATATTTAGAAATAGATCACCAAGATTTTTTTCTGAGATGCTTCTCCAGCCTTTTGGTTGGTGAAGGATACTCAAGGACTCCTTGATACAATACACTGTTTTCTTAAGATGTGTAAACTCTCACTCTTCCTTGATTCTTTCCAAACAGACATAATGGTTACAGAGGCTACACTGATCTAGAAGTCAGAAGATCTGGGCCTGAACTTGACTTTGTTCCTTGTTCAGCCCCTTCAGAACTATTTCCTCACTTGTAAAGTCAGGGCTGGACTCAGTAGCCTCCGAGGTCTCCTCTGAAGCAGCTTCTGATGTTGTGTCTTCTGTTCTGGGTTCTCAGGCCAGTGTTGCTTGGACACTCCCAAGATTTGTGCACTCCTCCCTTTGTGTCTGACAGCAGCTCCTGCTTTGGATGCCTGTCGTGTGCACATGAGATGTGTCTGGTGGCTCTCTTTCTACTTTCCCAAGTCCAGAAGATTCTCCAGCTCTAGGGGTGCTATCAACTTAGGACAAGCAATTTAATAACACGTTTTCAGGAGAGAAATTAAAAAGGCAGATTATTGCTTAACTTTAAACAGGCTATTGCCAGTTTTTTCTATTGGTATTACAGTCAATATTTGGAACTCAGCATTTTAAACATTTGACCTAAAGATAGTTTCTGAATGAGCACTGTGAGCCATTAGTCCACACAGCATCACAGGGCTTTATGTAATCTGTACACATGGTCTAAAGCTCTTTAATCCAAGACATACTGAGGAAAGTTTCCTACTTGAAAAACTCTTGAATCTGTGTTTCCCGTCACCAGATTGCCTGTGTCAGGCAGGCCACAACTTCTCCAGAGAATCGCTCAGAGACCCTGACAGATGGTGTGGTGCTGATGACCGATCTTTACAACACAAGAGTCTGTCCATACTGACCTCGCTCCACTCTGGACATTCTGTTATCTTTTCTAAGAGATATAGCATTGTGGAAGATGTTAAACAATTTCTCAGAGATTTGGCAGTTTCTACTACATTCTGTTATCTCATATGTGGCAAAGCCCTTGTTCGAGTCCTCCAAACCCATTTTCATTTCAGCATTCCATTGTAGCATAATATTTGTGATAACATTCCAGGCAACAATTAGGGATCCATAGTCAAGAGAAGGTGAAATTGCTATGAATCAGCTAAGATCTTTCTGAGGAGCCCGAGCCTCTTCCCAAGGTGCACGCCTTTGGCAAACCTCTCAAGAGGCCGATTCAGAGGTCTTCCCTTGGCCTTCGCACAGCCTCAGCAGTCTGAAGAGAAGACCAGAATTCAGATGGGACAGTAAGGAGGTGTATTAGTGGAGGAGCAAGCAGATTAGAAGGAGCAACACCATGTGTGGTGTCTACATATTTGGAGTACAACCATGTTTTTGATACTGTGACCTCAGCCACAACTCTGTCTCCTTCCTCTAGATCCCCAGGGCTGCAAGGCTTTGGTCTAGAACATCAGAAAAAAGGGCACTTTACATTTCTTACCTTTAGCGGAATAGTTCACAGGGGAGAACAATGCTGTATTACCTATTACTTAGTAAAGCAACTTACAGTTCCTGGGTCCTTTCCTGAACATATTCTCATCTCAACTATTGGGCTGAGCAAATAGTGCTAGAACCCTTTGAAGCAGAGAATCACTATTATTGTTTACCAGAGGAAGAAGCTGAGGTTTAAAAAGGTTAACTGAGTTTTCCAGAGCCACCTAATACATTGAAGTAACCTGAAACTCAGGCTTCCTGCCTCCAAATAAATGCCCATTTGCTTATCCAGTATACCACAGCTAACAGAAAGATCAAAACCACTAGTGTCTCCACAGTAGAAAGATGGAACAGTCTACTTCTGCAGAGATTTACAGCCTTGGCTACCCTTTGGAGTTGCTATGAGTTGGAGTCAAGTTGATGGCACTGAGTTTGTTTGGCTTAGAGGTCCACTTTATTTTGCTAAGAGTTCTTGGATTCCCTGAGAGACCCTGGCGCCTAAACCCTAGTGGTTAAACGCTATCGTTGCTAACTAAAGGGTCAGCAGTTCAAATTCACCAAGAGCTCCGTTGAAACTCTGTGGTAGTTCTACCCTGTGCAATAGGGTTGCTGTAAGTCAGAATCGACTCCATGGCAGTGTTTTTTTTTTTTCTTTTTTACAAATTTTTTGAGGAGTCCCAGTCAGCCGATACAAAATATTAACACACTGGAGGCTGCTAACAGAAAGATTGGCAGTTCAAGTCTACAGAGATGCCACAGAAGAAAGCTCTGTCCCACAAGCTGCAGCACTGGTGAGCATGGGAGTGCAGATCCGGGGACTGAGCTCTATCTGGGAACCAAAGGAATCCACTTCCAATTCTTCGTGCTGAGAAGAAAAGAAAGGGTTGGAGGCTACTTGAGCTAGTGATGAGGAAAAATCAGTCACCGAAAACCTTTTGGAGCACTGTTCAGACACAAGTGGTGTTGCCGCAAGTCAGAGGTGACTGGATACCAACTGCTATTTTTGTTGCTATTTTTGCCAAGCCAGAAAGCCACTTTGTGGGGTTGTAGCTGTGGCCATGCCTTTAGTGTACTATTGGAATTTGAACCTAGCTTTTCAAAATGTAGAGTGCAACAAAGCATGTGACCAGTGGTTTCTGTTATCTGTCTGTAGGTGTGCCTTTCAAAAACGAGTGTTCTGCACCTAGGAGGATAGATTCCCTAAGATGACATGTTCCATGAGCATAACGCAGCTGTGTTCACCAGACTGGAGAGTCTGAGTTGGTTGAGCTGGTGCAGCTGTGGGGCCACAGCCCGATGATGGAAGGGCACACATATTTTTTTCTGAAGTATTTTTGACCTCCTTAACGACACATCTTTCTTTAATGGTGGCATCCTAAGACATCCCAACCAAACTCCCCCCAACCCCGAGTTTGAAATGCATACTGTCCTGGGAGGCTGCCCTCCTTGGCTCCCCATGAACCACCCTCCCAGCCACAACGTGCCCCCACTGGTTTCTTTCCAAGTGCCCAGTGGTGGTGGACAAGTTGGTTTGAGGGCATGGGCAGGTTCCAGCCTGTGGGATTCGCTCCTGGTTTCACCTAGATGGCTTTCACAATGAGGACTTGAACAGATGCTGGGCCTGTGAAGTGGCTCCCTAGGAGTCTCAAAGTCCAAGAGGACTCCGAGGATGCCTTTAGGACCAAGGGGAACCATCTCTTACTTCAGCCTAGCAGCAAATTCTGTCCTGCTAGTACCTAACAGCTTCTCCCCTCACATCCTCTGTCTCCTTCATATTCCCAGACACCTGCCCTGGGGGTCAATCACCACACGCTATAACTCACCAGCCTGGCAAACCTGGGGTAAAATTGGCCATTGCCTTTGAGTGGAGCATCTCCCTCTTCTTCGTGTTTTTCCTCAAACCCCATCTCCACTGCCGCCCACTGCCGCTGTTTCCGACAAAGCATCGCCAAGACTCCAGGAGCTGATCGTTTCGAGGCGATCATCGCTCACCACCGCGCCGGCCAGGCGCCGCGGGAGTCTCCTTGCACCCTTCCGTTTTTGGCCTGAGGGTATGGGTTCCGCCCCGGAGGCCGTAGCACCCGGGCTTTCAGCGCCCAGTACTTGGGTGTGCGCGGAGCAGCTAGGGGCAAGGGGGGAGAGCCGGAGAGAGGAGTGGGGGGTGCCGGGGCGGGGCGACGTGAAGCAGAGGCGGGGAGAGTCAGAGCCCTGGAGCAGAGGCGGGCGTTGCGCAGCCCTGAGCGGCTGACGCTGGCCCAGAGACGCGCAGGCGGTAGCTGGGTGGCCGCCTGGCGGGCCAGCCAGGTCACCTTGTTTTCGGGGTAAGTCCAGCCGGCCTGCGGCGCGAGGGAAGGGGACGAACAGAGCCGAGGGATGGGGTAGGTGGCAAGGGTTGGACGGGCTAGGGAGATGGCCGCGGTTAAGGTGAGTAGGAGAGTATCCGGTTCCGCCAAGGTCCTCGCAGACCCCAAAGCGGCGCCGCACCCGAGTAAGTCCGAGCGGTCGCGGGGTCTCGGGGCTAGGAGAGACGCAGAGCAACAAGAAGATGCTCGGGAGGGGGTCGGTGTCTGTCGGACCCGCAACAGTATAGCACCTCGCCATCCCTGGTTCCCCCGCGACGCTGAGAGGCTGCTGCGCGAAGTCGGCGGGAGCCGGTGTGAAGTCGGCGGGAGCCGGTGAGACCGAGACCCGCCGCCAGCCCTGGGCCATGGGGCGCACGAGGTTAGGCTCCGCGGCTTCGGTGACTCTTTTGGAGCAGGTCCTCTCGAGGGGCGCTGGTGGACACTTGAGTGCGAATCTGGGGACTGAGCTTTCTCTGGGACCTGGGAGGGAATCTGCCTTGGATTCTCGGTGCCGAGAAGAAAAGGAAGACTTGGGGGCAAGTGAACTGGGTATGAAAAGCCCCAAGCGGCGACTAGAACCGAGATGAGGGTATCCAGTCCGACATCCAGGCGAGTGGTCTAGCCCCTTGGCCGTGACGCCCAGTAGCCGAGGCCTCCGACAACACTGGTAGCCGCTGGCCCCTACACCGGGAGGGAATCAAGTGGTGCGTTTTTTATTTTGAATTAGGATTTCACTGCCCCTGGCGCGATTTCTTCCTCTTGGTGTGCTGTCTGCAAGCGGCAGAGAGAGGGGACTTGACTGATAGTGGAGTTAGGCACTTTCCTTAGGGGAAGGGGCTTTTGTTGTTAATACGCTTTCTCGGAAACCCGAATAGAGCGAATCTGAACAGCCCAGCTTTGGGAAAGATGTCGGAGGAGACGCTTAGCTTTTCGCAAGACAAGAGGAAGGGGTTCTTTGATAGCCTGGCTGTCTCTCTGCACCCAGAGGTTTGGGCGCCTGAGCACCCACACTCCAGGTGCACCGCCCCCCTCTCCTACGCCCCGCAGCGTTAGAAGTGCTGGCATAGCGTTCTCGGCCCGGACCCTGTCTGCTTTCCACTGGCTTTGTCCTTGCCCACAGTGCACCAGGCATCCGCAACGAGGGCTTGCTTGACTTGGGGGAAAGGGAATGCCAGTGGCCCCCTTTTAGGGTTAGAATCAGGGGTGGAGTGTGCGCAAGCCTGTGGCAGTGTATCTAACTAACACCTTTCTGCTGGCAAGCAGTTTTGGTCGAAGACTAAAGGGAGGCATGCTGCGGACATCTGCAAGCTGGGGCTGAGCAGCCTCTTCTAACAAACCCCTAGCCAGACAACTTTTCTTGCTAAGATACAGTTGCTGGTGCCACCTGAGTCCATTCTGGGATGATGCGGTCTTCAGAGTGGCCCGGATTCCTCAGACCTAGCAGTATCGAAAGTAAAAAGGACCTGCGGAGATGGCTGGCGTCAGTTGGCTGTCTGCCCTAAGGGAGGACAGAAAGGATGTGGAGATGAATATTAGAATGAGGTACATATTGGGTAGCTGGCAACTGGTCATGTTGACTGACTTTATTTTTGGAGATCATCACATAGGTATGGGGTCCTTGAGATACGTGAGGGTGTCCATCTTCGTCTTCCCTGCTTTCTCAAGCATCCACTGGCCCCTTGGCAAGCGTGAAGTGTTTGTAACGATCGGGAGCCCTTTCCCATTCCGCCCCTACCTACTGCGTGAAATCTGAATCTTATTCAAGAGGACCTTGTTAAATAAAGAAAAAAAAATGAAGTTATTTATTTTAAAACTTTTGTAATTATGGAGAATTTTAATGATAAGAAGGCAAAATAGTAAATGAGCCTTCATATATGCCCAGTTACCACCTCATTCACAGTTTAACATTTTGTCCCTTCCTTCTTTCTCAGAGTTTGAGGGCCGTATTTGATGAAGGATTTGAAAACCCAATCCAAGCCCATTTTCACCTCTAAAGTCGTGTCTCTGTATCTACAGCTGATAACACTTCATTTTACTTCCACAGGGAAGCCTTGGTAGCGTGGTGGTGTAAGTGCTACAGCTGCTAACTCAAAAGTTGGCAATTCAAGCCCTCTAGGTGCTCCCTGAAAACTCTATGGGACAGTTCTAACCTGACCTATAGGGTCACTATGAGTAGGAATCAACCCTAAGGTAGTGCATTTCTTTACTGAGTTTAACCATCATTAGAAAAGATGTCTTTCAATGATTCTGTTAGAACACAAGTGATATTCAAAGAAAACTAAAGGTACCCCACCCTCCATTTCCATTTCTGGGAAGAAACAGAAAGAGAGTTTGCTTTCCTTAAGGAAGGTAGAAAATGACAGATGAAAGAAAAAGCCAGGATCTGAGAAAATAGACATTTTGAATCACTGGATTTGACTTCTGCTAGTAAATGTACAAGGGATCAACAAGATTCCAGTTGGATCATAATAGGCAAATCACTTTTTTTGGTATAAAGTTTAAAACTCAATTCATAAATCATAAGCAGTTAATTTCTTCCACATGTAGCATTACCATAAATTAAAAATGCGCTCTTTCTCATTAACTTTAACTTGTACTTCCCAGAGAGTTCTTTCTATTATGAGAGAATTATAAGATGGTTTCTTATGTAAGTTTTCTATTTATGACACTAGTTGGTGCTCCTCTGAGTTTCCTGCAGTGTGCGGATTCTTAAGGTAGTAGTTAGAAAATGCCTTGCCGCTGTGGCCGTTGCATCTGACCAGACTCTAAGTAGATAATTCTACTGGCTCGGGCTTCCTTTCAGGTGTGATTGCTGGTGACTGGAGAGGACTAGTACAGTTAGTGGGAGAGTGGCTTCCTTCTCACACATCCCTCCCACATGCACACCTCTGTGTGTTCCTTTGTATAAAAGGTAGTCCTAATAGTTGTCAGTGACACTCTTGGAGGATTCAGTCAGCCATTTGTAACTTTATACAGGACACTATTTAAAGCCTTCTTTAGTTAACCTGTAAGGTGAATAACCCTTCTGTGGATGAATAGTTCTGTAAGTCCTCCAAATTAAAACCCGTCTTTTCATGATAGCACATGGCTCTGTCCCCCTCACTTTGGGTTGGCAGGGCCTCTAGGTCCTGGGAAACACAGATTTTCATGGATGCCAAGCACTGAGTTCGGGGCTATGAATAGAGCTTGAACAGGCTCCAGGCTATCAGCAGAAGTCTCAGAGTAAGTGGTTCGAGGTGGCCAGTTTGAAGTCTGGAGTGTGTGTCAGCATCAGCAATGCAGTGGGGGTAACTAAGAAGCCAACCGGCTTGTTGTATGGAAAGTCACAGAGACCATTTTGTAGAAGTGTGCAGAGGAGATCACATTGGAGCTCTAGCTTTAGCCTGGAGTTATGCATGTAACCTACTGTACCAGAGCCTTCTAACTTGAGGAGGAGGTAGGAGAATCCCCATAAGTTTTGGTGATTCCTGTGAGGTAAAGGTCTGACACACCTCCACTCACACTTCACCATTTTCACCATTTCTGACACCTACTCTTCTCCACAGGGTACTCACTACTTCTCCTGTCGGTTTCATAATTTGTTGCAATGGCTGCACAGAACTCATAGGCCACTTTTGCTTTTGTTAGGTGCCATTGAGTCAGTTCTGGCCCGTAACTACCATACCCATAGCAGAACCAAACACTGCCGAGTCCTTTGCCATCCTCAGAGTCCTTGTTGTAATTGAGCCTGTTGTTGCACCCACTTGTCAGTTCATCTATTTGAGGCTCTTCCGTTTTTTTGCTGACTTTCTTCTTTACCAAGCTTGATGTCTTTCTCCTGGGACTGATCTCTCCCGATAGGATGGCCAAAGTATGTGAGATGAAGTCTCACCATCCTTGCTTCTAAAGGGGAATTCTAGTTGTACCTCTTCTAAGAAACATTTGTTCATTCTCTTGGCAGCACATAGCATATTCAGTATTCTTGACCAACACCGTGATTCAAAGGCATCAACTCTTCTTTGGTCTTCCTTTTTCATTGTCCAGCTTTTGTATCATCCAACCCATTGCACTGCAATCGGAAAAGCAGAAATATTCAAAACATTAAAATTAGGCTAGGAGTACCTACTTATGTCACTGTATTGGAAACATGGGTTGTTTTAACAAATAGGAGTTTTCAACATTCTTCACTCATGAAGACATTTCATATTGTTCCCAAGAGTTCATGTACATGACTCCTGGGGAGAAGCTGCAGTGACTTTGAGGCAGCTGGGGATAATTTAATGCCCTCATAATTGCATTCCTTCCTTATGCTCACACAGTGTACTGAAATTTCAGCAAGATTGAAGGAGAACCGGGGGACACTCATTTTCTTCACATGGTCTGATGTCTCTTGGCTCCCTTCTATAGTGAGTTTAAGAGGACAAGTTTCTAACCCTGGGGTCTAGCAGAGTTGGAATGAGTGTTCATCTTCTCATGGAGTATTTATACTGGCACAGCAGTGTGGCTCAATTGTGTAGACATTTGTGCTCAGTAAGACTGACAGGTAAATGCATAGGAAAGACCTATTGGCAACTACCTTAAGAAATACAACTTTAATACAACCAAATTTAGATTCATATCACATTATAAAAGTTTGCATATTTTCTTGGACAAAGTTTTTAAAACAAATTACCAGCAAACGAAAACCTACCGTCTATGTTACATGATGATTTAAGATACAAACTGTGTCTAGATTTAAGTTAGAAACTATGTTTAAAATGTCTATGTTATAAACTGTCTTATAATAATAAACCTGTTAAATTACCAGAACTAAAGTAAGATACTAATAAACGGCTAAAAGAAATAACATTTCAATCTAATTTTTAGAACTAATTAAAATAAAAGATAAATAAATAAAATAAAAGATAAAAGTTGCTTGGGAAAGCACACTGAGATCAAGCCATGGGACAACTTTGCTTGTCTGCCTGCATGAAAACAGTTTACTAGTATTTCAGTGCTGGGTGATTTGTTCTCAGGATTCAAATCAACTTTGAGTGTGAAGACATTTACTTTTGACCTTTTATCTCCAAATTTTTTCTTTTGTTGAACATTGTCATTTTTAAATCTTACTTCTCAGTAATGCTAGATTAATGCATTGTAAGAGAAATGGCTCCAATTGAGAGATAACTTGTATACGTGTATTGGTTGTAAACTGGGTCTTTTAAAAAAGGGTCTACCACCTCAATTGATGGTCCAGCGGTTTCAGGGTTCCCCTGAGAGCATGGCCCCTGGCCCTGATGCTGCCCTTGCCCATAAATCACAATGAAGATCCACTCTTTGGACACGAATGGGTTGGACTTGGCAATGCGGAGTGACCATATATTGGATGCACTTTGCTGGAGGAAGGAGAGTGGGAGGAGAGAAGTGGAAAGGAGAGTGTTGGAGGATGAGACATGTATGGAGCAGAGAGGAATAGTGTGCAGTCACCGGACAGGGAGAGCAGTGGAAGCTGCATATAGGTGGGCATGTAAATTTATACGTGAATGTACATTTTCACTCAGTCATATTAAATAAAAAAAAAGGTCTACCATGTTTTGAAAAGTGATTAAATTTCAAACAAGTTCATTTGTAATATATCATTTGTACTCATGTGTACCAACATTCAAACATGTCCCTCTCTCTTTTTTTCCTACTCTTTTTTTCTTTTGAGGAAGTTCAGTGCCAAAACAAAACAGAAAAGCAAACAAACATTTCAGACAATTCGAACCACAAAAGTTGCCTCAATTTTAAACTAATAATATTTGTGAAAAAGTGATAGAAGTGCTCTCACCTCAAGTACACCTGTGCCTACACACTCCCCCCATCCTTAGGAAAATACAGAAACACAAATGCTGCGTAGACTTCCTTTTATGCCATGTGTACAGGTACTGTTTTTTAACTTATCCATGTGATCTGGGTCCTTACACCTGGATAATGCAAGCCTGTCTCTGTTGCAGGTGTCTGAAGTACAAAGGTTTGACACTGAGGATTGTGGTGGGTTAAATCCTGGAACAGGGTTGAGGATTCTGCTACAATGCTGAGAGTTCTAGCTTTAGTGTTATAGTGGACCCCAGGGATAACTAAACTCATCTTACCACTGTTAATTTTTTGAAGTATGTAAAAAATAGCTTTAAATAAAGCATATATATTTCTATAGCCAACCTTAATATCTGAAGCCTCAGCCTTAGCCCGTTACTGTATAGGTCCCTTTATAGGAAATGTTAATCACATCAGGGCTAGTGGCACTGTGCCCCGAAGTGTGGCACGGAAAGTTGAGATGTTATAGGTTAACAGTGTGCACTGTCTCTGAGACGTCTTTTAAGAACAAGGCTTGCTCTGTGCTGTGGCTGCAACCTGCACAGATTTACGTTAAGAACTACTTACCTGCTCCTGATCTTCTGTAGAAGCCCTCCATCTATATGTGTGAAGACCATGATGAGGCCCTGGACTAGGAACTTAATTTTCTTTTTCCTTTAAATCTTTCCTTTCCTTGTCAGTTCCACAGGAAGGAACTCTGAACAGAGTGATTAACAAGCACACTCTTCTACAGTTCTTTTTATATGCTGACCTCACAGATATAATGCATTTGTGTCAGCATTCTAAACTCCCTCACAAAAACAGAGTTTTGTTAAAAGCTAATTTTGAGTGAAGCAAAGATTTCTTTTTGTTTTTTCTAAATTTGTTCTCTGTTTTTCATTCATAACCTTCTTGGAATCCTCTCCTACCTGCCTCTAGGCCAGGCAGCCTGCAACAGCGCTATTCCAGTTAAGTAGCTCAGAAGAAGGAGGTCATCCAGCCATCTGCATCTCAGTCCTTAAACCGTCCCTTGGGGTTGCCTGGTGGACACTGTTACAGAATATTCACTGGCACAATTGCAAATCTGAATGTTTTAGTTATAGATGTAGTACCTGTGAATATGATCCATGGATATATTTTGGGAAATCACAGTCTATTCTAGAACCATAGAGAAAAAGTAAGTTTTCCAGTTAAATTGTGCAGAGAAGTGCAGTTTCCTTTCCTGTTGCCAAGACCTGATATGCTGGTTTGCTAAGTACTTTTATAGGAAAAATATGTATGTCAGGCCCAAGGTCACAAACATTTACCACCATTCCAGACACTGGTGCTCACCCTGTTGTCTTGCATCATAGGCCCATAGGCACACCCAGATGCTTCCACATGTTGGTCAGTCCCCAGACACCAGGTTCTCCTTAGAACATTGACTCTTTCTGGCCTTACCAACCACAGGGTCTTGGCTCCACTGACTTGATACAGCTGTCGCCCATGTATGATGGGCAGTCATGGCCATGCTGTCCTCCCTAAGACCTTTACATGCCCTAAAGCCTGTTCCTCAACCAGCAGAGTTGATCTGGGAGCATCATAAGGGGCCACTGCCCTTCTGGTTTCTGTGTGAGTGAAGTTGAGATGAATTAGCACATCTAGAAAGTAAACAGAACTGAAGTCTGAGGGCAGAGGAAAGCTTTAATCAGTTGTGTCTTGTTCCAAGGTTATTCAGGAAAGTGCATACGATTCTAGAAGTACCAACTGTATGCTCTATATTGTGTTATCAGCATCTCTCCAGGCAGGAATAGCAACACCAAGAATGGAATGGCGGAAACAAAGAATAGAAAAGTGAGGGCTGTAAATATGTGTAATTCCATTTGAATCCCTTAACAGCCTCATGGGATGCCCTGTTTTACGTGTAGTGTCTGGGGTCCTGAGGTCAGAGGTCAATAGACTTTGTCCTGAAAGTTGCTGAAGAAGAACCACATGGGAACCAGGTTCTTGGTTCAGGTTCAAAGTGATTTGCTCAGTTATTGTCTCTGAAGTTTGTGTTTCTTACTCTATGACGCTCAGTTACCGAGGTGCTGCTGGCACAAGCATCCAGCTTAGAACAAAGCACCTTTTCCATGATAGCTGGGCCAACATGCTGGTGCAGACATTTCTTTTGACTACAAGTCCCAAGTAGATAAACTGTAATTAGGTCATTTCTCCACCTTGATTTCTAGTTGTTTCCTGAGAAGGAGTGCTCAAACAGCAATCAGCCATGGTAACATGTGGACTTGGGGATCTGGGTTGTTGGCTGAGCTATGAAGGAAACTGTGTGCCTACAATCGTCTAAGAGAACAGAAATCTGTTGAACATACAGGCTACCAAAGGTGACCCTCATTTCGTGAGAATGACACAGTCTCAGTTGTATACAGAGAACAAAGAAATTAAGTAAATGAAGATGACGAGTCAGCATCAAGACTCCGTCATTATTACTCACATCTTGATCTCAGTGTGAGGCATTCCCCAGAAGATGAGACTATCTCTTCTTCTGAGAGCTGCCCAGAAACATCAATTTTTCTGGAATTTGTGTTCAGAACTGTGTACATCTCAGAATTATACCTTAGTGACTAATACTCTGCCGACTGCTAAGTCTGTCTTTAGAAGAATTTGATACCTTCTTAGGGAATCATGCAAAATGGGCCCAGGTGCTTGTGGGGCCCACACCACAGGGAATACAAGGCTGGGTGGGCTTTGGAGAAGGTCCTGGGAGCAAGGTAGGATCAGCATTTTGCTTTATTCCAAAAATTTTCCCCCATCCACACCTTGATTTCCAGGTCAGGCCTTCTCCAATGTATGTGGTGAGCCTGACCTGGTAGGCGACGCTTGCCCATTGACTTCATGCTCCTCACATTCTACTAACGCAGCTTTTCTGTGTTCTCCTTTGGGTTGTGACTGGTATGCTGCCAGCTCCAGGATATGTTTTTCTGTCTTTGCACTTGCTTGAGGCTCAGCTTTGTCTATCCACATGCCTCTGTTCTCTTCCCACTTGCATTCCCTGGGGTATCAACCTCAGGTGAACTTGTTCTGCCACTAGCCTCCCCCATGCCTTTACCCTCCCTGCTTCCATGTGCCTATTGTTAATAATGGTACAACCTAAAACCACCCAACCCATAGCAATACTGTAGGAAAGAGTAGAACTGGCCTCATAGAGTTTCCAAGGATTGGCTGCTGAATTGGAACTGCCAACCTTTTGGATAACAGCCCAGCTGTTCACTGCTGTATCACCAGAGTTTCAAAACAGCAGCAACTCAAAAAAGAAAAAAACGAAACAAACCCAGTTCACTACATGTAGTGAACTGTAGGTAGCAAATATTTGACATTTAAGCCATTTTTATATGTACAATTCGGGGACATTAATTATCTTCATGTTGTACAACTGTCACTACTGTTTCCAGTGTTTTGCATCAATTTTAACAAAAACTCAGTGCTTCTTTCCTATTCCACTAATAACTTTGTAACCACTAATAAACTTTCATCTCTATGTACCTATCCTAGATGCTTTTATATGTGGGTTCATACAATATTTGTCATTTTGTTTCCGACATACTTCACCGGGTGTAGTGTTTTCAAGGTTCATCCGTGCCTTGTTATGTGTCAGGACTTCATTTTTCTTTATGTACCTGTTGCCATTGAGTACTTTCTGACTCATAGTGACCCTACAGAGCACAGTAGAACTGCCTCATAGGATTTACAAAGAGAAGCTGGTGGGTCTGAACTGCCAGTCTTTGGTTAGCATCCATAGCTCCTAACCACTGTACCACCAAGACTCCCTTTATGGCTGCGTACTATTCCATTTAATGTGTGTTCCGTACTTTATCTTTTCATCTGTTTATGGATACTTGGATTGTTTCGACCATCTGGGTATTGTGAATAATACTGCAATGAACTTGCATATACAACTATCTGTTTGAGTCCAATATATATCCAAATATTTTGGATATATAACTACGAGAGGAATTGTTGAGTCTTATGGTAATTCTATGTTTAACTTTTTGAGGACCTGCCAGGTTCCCACAGCAGCTGTAGCGTGTTATATATGTACCAACAGTGGATGAGTGTTTCAGTCTTCTTCATATACTTACCAGCAAAATTTTATTCTTCAGTTTCTGATAATGGCCATCCTAGTGGGACTGAAGTGGTATTTCATTGTGATTTTGAATTGTATTTCCCTAACAACTAATGATGGAAAGGCTGGAGGCACAGTGGTTAAGAGCTACACTTGCTAACCAAAATGTCAGTAGTTTGAATTCACTAACCACTCCTTAGTAACTCTATAGAGAAGTTCTACTCTGTCCTGTAGGGTTGCTCTGAGTTGGAATTGACTGAACAGCAACAGATTTGATTTTTAAGGACTAGTGAAGGAGACCTGGTATCACAGTGGGTAAGCTTTTAGCTGCTAACTGAAAGGTAGGTAGTTTGAAACTGCATGGGACAGTTCTACTCTCTCCTGTAGGGTTGCTATAAGTCAGAATCGACTCTATAGCAATGACTTTCGTTTTGGTTTTCATGTTATTTCATTAAGGTAGCACTAGATGACCAAGACAGAGAATTTCACTTTTTTCTTCCTGATTTGAATACTTTTTTATTTTTCTTCCTAATTGCTCTACTAGGACTGCCATTATAATGTAGAATAAAGTGGTGACAGCAGATATCTGAGTTATATTCCTGAGCTTAAGGGGGATGCTCGTACTCTTTCTCCATGGAGTATCTGTTGGCTATTGGTTTTTCATAAATGCTGTCAATGATATTCCATTCCTAGTTTGTTGGATTTTTTTCTTTTACTGTTGGATTTTGATAAATGCTTTTTTTGCTTTGATTGATACAATCATATGATTCTTCTCTTTTTTTCCACTAATGTGGTATATTACATTGATTGATATTCTAATATTAAACCACCCATGAAATAAACCCACTCGACGACACTTGGCTTTGGCTGATCATAGTGTATAGCATTTTTAATATGGTGTTGAATTCAGTTTTCTAGTATTTTATTTGGGGTTTTTGCCTATATCTTCTTAGTGATGTTGGTCTGTAGTTTTTGTAGTGTCTGACTGGTTTGGGTAACAGAATAATGCTGGCTTCATAGAATAGAGTTGGGAAATCTTCACTGTCCTTCAGTTTTACAGAAGAGTTTAAGAAAGATTGATGTAAGTTCTTTAAATGTTTGGTAGAATTCCCCAGTGAAGTCATCTGGCTTGAGACTTTTCTTGGTTTCAAAGTTTTTGATTACTGATTAAGTCTTTTCACTTATTATGGTTCTGTTAAGATTTTCTGTTTCTTCTTGAATCAGTTTAAGTAGTCATATGCAGATTTTTTTCCATCTTAAACATTTCTCATCTTCCTCCTCATCTATAATACCATTGCTTCATCTAGATATTCATCTCTTGTAGGGCTATTTCAGTAGCTTCCTATAAGACTCCTACTTGCAACCATGTATTCTTATCCTCAGCATCCCAGGCTATAGAAAGAGCAATATTTCTGAAATGCAGATCCACAACAGTGGCCCTCTGGGATCCTCCTTTGGCTGCTCATCTCCAGTAACACAGGCCAGGTTAACTTGGGCGGGATATGAGGCTCTTGGTAACAGAGTCCTGTCCTCCCTCTAGCTTCACGTCCACCTCTGTATGTTCCTAGAACAGCACACCACTCCTATCGCCCTGTACACACACAGGTGTATGTATTCACATGCATGCATGGAAATACACACACACACACACACATGCACACACACATACACACAAACACATACACAAGCACATACATGTGCAGCTGTCCCTGTTTGTAGTTGCTACCTTTTGTAATTCTGTTCCAAGGCTCAGTTTAGACATCACTTCTTCCAGGCAGCCTTCCCTAAATGTTTTGCATCTCTACCTCCAGGTGTTACCTGAGCATACCTCCAGGACTGATGTTGCATTCCCAGAAAAATAATCAAAATATGAGATATGTAGAAACAACTTTAGGAGGAAATATAGAGTACTTGTATAGAAGTAAGCTATAAAAGTTTACTTGTGGAGATAACAGAACACTTGAATAAATAGAAAGAATTGCTGTGTTTTTGGATAAAAATACTTAATAGTAACAAGATACCATTATTTTTCCTAAGTTGATTTATGGATTTATAATGTTATTTCAATCAGAATCTTGGCGCTGAATATCTTACCAGTATATCCAAGTGAGAAAAATATTGATAAACATTGACTACTGATTATGTATTTTGTATCTCAAACATTGTAGACAAACCTAAAATGTATATAATAAGCTGGATATAAACATTTGCAGTATATAAATAACAAATGCTTAACAATCCTGAAAGAGGAAATACTAAGAAAATACAAACAACTCCACTGGAAGCTGAGCACATGCTGTAGAGAAAAGATTGAGAAGAACTGAAAATGACTAATAAACAAATATACAGGAAAATCTTAACCTTTCTTTGTCACATTGAAAATGCCAACAAGCTTAGAGAAGACTTTTCTGTCCTCTCAGTACAACTGTGTCCATTCAAAGGTGGAGCTATTCGAGTCAGGGAGAGGTCCAGAGAACAGTGGGGTCCATTGCCTATCCTGGCAGATGGGTTGAGTGGATCTTTGTCTTGAAAGTTATTTGAAAATGTTCATTGAGGTCCTCTGTTTATGTTGTTGGTATCATATGTGAACCACTAAGAAGCTCTTCTAGGATGGAAGCATAGATACGTGCATTTAGACATTATGTAATGAAATATCAGAAACAAATGTCTATCACGAGAGAATGACTAAATAGCATATACGTGTAACAAAGGTCTCAAAATCACGAGATAGCCCCATAGGAATTCACATGACTGAATGTCCATGGCAGCCTAATAAGGATAGAAAGCTAGAGAAAAATAGGTAAAATTTTGGTATAAGTGCATTATCCTACATGTGAGTATATGTCGTTCAAAAAATTCCATAAGGATATGAGTGGGAATAGAGACTGTTATGTTTACATTGTGTGTGTCTCGAACTAATAAAAACAAACATGTTAACTTTGCAACTTAAAAAGCAAAACAGAACAAAATAATTTAAACAGAAATCTAATAAATTAATCAGAGGTCTGGATGAAGAGTTTCCACTGACATACTCATCCCAGGGCTTTGAGGGAAGGAGAATGTGGAGCCTCCAAGAGATTGAGTAACGGTGGTTGTGCAAACCATGTGAGCATATTTAGTTACTCTGTGACCACAGTAGGGTCAACTGTATCTACTTACACATTGAGCACAAAATGTGAACTGTGACAGAGACCACTGCATTAAGGAATAGAGCCAATGTTGTGGTTATTTGCAGATTTTATTTCCTGCTTTATGCACTTGCTAGTTTTCTACTGCATCAGTTATTGCTAGTATGATTAAAAAAAAAAACCTTAAAAAATAGATAAAAATTATTTTTCTGTCTCTCAGAGAAACACTTTCTCAATTGTATTTTGGGTTCTTTAGGCCCATGCCCACAACCTGATGCACTGTGTGTCAGGAAGTGTTTTCCCTCTTGATGTCCCTTTAGCACCTTGCCTTCTCAGAAAGGACCTTTGCTTGCTGAGCATGCAGGAACCCCAACCTTCAGCTTACAGGATATGCTGGCTATACTTTAAAAAGTCCTTTATTCAACAGGCATTGAGTCTGCCACTTGCCTGATCTTGTGTTAGACATTAATGACAGAGATGGAAAACCACAGGCGTCCTGTGTCCCATGAGGGCTATGCCTGGTATGTGGGGCTATGCTGTTGAGGACATGGATATAAGGGTGATGATGGAGGTGGGCTCAGGACTATGGATGTGTGGAAACCAGTTTTAGCTAAAACTTCTAGAGTTGAAAGAGGTGGTCTGTAGAAGAAGTACAAAGAAGAGCTCTTCTAGACAAAGGATCTAAAATGAAGGTCAGAAGTTAGTGGACTATGGAAATACCTAAGATGGGGATTTTGGTGTGGCTTCAGACCTCCATCTCTGTTGAGGGTGTTTGCTGTGATCTTGGGAGCCAGATGAAGCACTGTCGATGATGTAAACTACTTCCGCATCACAGATCGTCTCAAGTGTGCTAGAATGAACTCTTCATAGTTCCTGAGGGCTGGAGAACTGAGAGGGTCATCTGGATGCTTCCAATTCTAGTCTCATGTGGTTATAGTCAAGGATGTCTGGAACTGGAAGAACAAGGGCTGAGTGGCTGTGGGGTGGCTGGCTGTTTCCATATGTAACCTCAGTAGTTCTGTAGGTGGTGCTTCCATGTCGGCTGGGTTGAGCTTTCTCATAGCATGGTGATCTTGAAGTACTGGGTTATTAAACTGTTATGTAGAGCTCCAGTGAGAGATTCTAACAAGAGGCTGCAGTGGTAAAGTCCCTTCTGGTTCAGCTTTAGTAGTTCAGAAACATCACGTTTGCCATATTCTATTGGATATGGATGTGTCATAAGTCTATCTGTATTCAGGAGGATGAGCAGAGGCCCTACCTCTAATGAGAGGAGTGTCAGAGCTACCTTATAGGACACTCTTGGTGTGGGAAATAGTGTTTTGTCTAACTCTCAAAAATATATCCCAACACAAATACTGAAAAGAAAAGACTCAGGCAAAGCCAAGATAGCGAAATAGATGCTTCCTGAGGTTCCTTTTACAACAAAGACCTGAAAAAGCAAGTGAGTTGATTATATATGACGTTCTAGGAATCCGGAACATCAGAGGCAAAAATAAGGGATTTGACTGACAGTTGAAGAGGAGATGGTTTAGAAAGAAGGGAGGAGTTTCCAGAACTGACCCAGTGGGAACCAGTACCCTATAGGCTGAATCTGAGGATATGAGCCAGGTGAGGGAAGCAGTGGTGTTCAGGAAGCATTTTCTGTATTTGGAGAAACCATGTGATGGAGAATCCACTTATGCCTCCAGAATCAGTGAAAAGCAGCTCTCAATCATCAAAAATTAAGTATCTGAATCTAACCACATCGATAAAGAAATGCTCCTTTGGGATAAACCTCTCTCCTGTTTACCTGCCCTCTGCCTACTCTGCATAGTGTAGGAGCTGGCTTCAGAGACTGATATATCCCCTGGACTGGCTGTAGGATACTTTATGAGCCCTGAGTCATTCTCCCAGCCTTGGAGAGGGGGAAAATAATAATAATAACACAAACAGGAAAAAATCTGCTGGCTCTTTAAAGCAGGGCATTCAGGGGAGAAACAGTTCCTTGGCCTAGGCACAGGCCTAAGGGGTCCATGGACTTTGATTTTTACCCCTGAATAGACCTGTGTGGGCCCACTGCCACAGAGTAGGCCACATAATTAGCATGGTACAACAGGATACCTACCTGAACCCTAATTTCCCTGTTTCAGCTGTGTGGTGGAAAGGAAGGCTCATGGCATCTGCAAACATGCTGCCTGTCAAGGAGGGAACTCATCTACTCACAGCAGGGGTTTGAGGACTGGTGGCTCCACACATGCCATCTAGCCACCTGCATCAGGGTCCAGGAACTGAGCGGTGCCTCCCGGTGCTTTCACCCAACAGCAGTAAGTGCCCATACTTTGACTTCAAAACTCATTCACCTATGTGTTCTAAGAAGCAGGAGCATGCTTTCCTCAGACACTTGGGTGGCTATCAGACCCCTGTCTTGCTCAGAACATGACTGTCTAAGGCAGTCAGATATGTGTGCCTACAGCAACTACCTCTGCCCACTTAGGATTGTAGGTGAGAGCCTGCACAACACGCTGGGTGACCAAAGAGCTGAATATCTCAGCTGAATCCATGCTAGAAAAGTAAACAGATTATTGGGCTCACACACCTAGTAGCAGCTGTGACCACCTGGTGACAGGACATTAGAGTTTCAAAGGCACAGACAGACTAGATCACTCAAACAGCCTGTTCGGGCATATCAAAACAAAACAAGAAGCTAGGACATAGCAAACATAAAATAAAAAAAATACAATAACTTATTGATGGCTCAGAGACAACCCTCAATACTGAAATACGTAAAGAGGCATGTCATAATGGTTTCAGAAAGCTCCCAAAACAGAATCAAGAAATCTTCTGGGTGAAGAGGACTTCTTGGAATTACCAGAGACAGAATATGGTAGATTAATATACAAAACTCATATAATAGATCAGGAAGGAGATCAGGCCAAATGCAGAACAAGCCAAGAAGAACACAAGTAAAGCAATTTAGAACTTTAAAAATATTACAGAATAGCATAATGACAGATTTAACAGGCCACAGAATCTATACACAGACAGCAAACAGAAATCCAAAAGATTATAAAATTTCAGAATTAGACAACTCCAAAGAAAGTCATAGGAGAGAACTGAGGCAATGAAAGTCTGAATTAGTGACATTGAAGATAAAGCACTTGACAAGAACATACTTGAGAAAAAAAGAGAAAATAATTTTCAAAAAATGAAGAAATGATAAGAATTATGTGAGAGTCTGTCAAGAGGAATAACCTATGAATGATTGGAGTGCCATAACGGGAGGGGGATAACAGATAATAGAGTGAATTGTTGAAGATTCACATCGGTGAATGAGGTTTGAAGTTACACTATGGGCACCTAATGCTGTTGGCTGAAAGGCACTGCTCAATTCTTGGACACTGTTGGAGGTGGCTAGGTAGCATGTGTGGAGCCACCTGTCCTCAAACTCCTGCTGTGAGTAGGTGAATTTCCTCCTTGACAGTGAGTGTGTTCACAAATGTCATGAGCCTTCCTTTCCACCATATAGCTGAGACAGTGAAATTAGGGTTCAGGCAGACACCCTGTTGTACCATGCAGGTATAGAAAACTTCCCTGATATTGTGAAGGATGAGAAGATCTGTATGCAAGATGCTCAACAATCCTTAGATAAGGTAGATCTTGAAAGAAAGTCACCAGGACATCTGATAATGAAACTTGTGAAAACCAAAAATACAGAACTTTTGGAGCTGCTGTGGACCAACAAAAAGGTATTGACAAAGGAGAGTCAACATATGTGTGGCCTATTCAGCAGAAAAAATGCAGGCAAGAAGGCAATGGGATGACATATATGAAGCATTTCTCATGGATTGAATTGTGTTCCCTAAAAAAAAATGTGTGTAAAAATTTGACTAGGCTGTGATTGCACGTATTGCGTGAGGTGTTAAACAGGAAGGATGGGCAGCAGTTGTGTTGGTGGGACAGAACTCAATGTGTAAGATTTTTTTACACTTTGAGGCAATCTCTTTAGATATAAAGGAAAAGGTATCTGAGAGAACTGGGACCTCATATCATCAAGAAAGAAAGCAGCATTGGGAGTCGAGCATGTTCTTTGGAAAGAACCAGCATCCCTGTACCTCAGAAGCCTTCAGTCCAGGGAAAGGTTAACAATAAGCACCTTCCTCCATATATAGCAGAGAAAGCTTTCCCTGGGTACTGTGAATTTGAATTTTTAGCCTACTGGAGTGTGCCTAAATAAAATCTCTCTTTTTAAAACCATCCACTTGTGGTATATCTGTTAAAGCAGCACTAGCTGACCAAGACAGCACTGAAGAAAAAAAAATATCCAGCAAAACTGTCTTTCAGATATGATCGTGGAATTAGGACATTTTCAGATAAAGAAGTTTATGGAATTTATGAAAGCCAAACCAAAATAACAAGAAATAATAAAGGGAGTCTTTCATTTAGAAAATTACTAGCATCAGATAAGAAAAATAAAACTAGAATGCAGAACAGAGCAAACAGATATAAAAACCGATAGGACAATCCTAAAATAAAGCCAAGGCAATGAAAATAGGGAAAAAGAGATAGCACTACATAAAAGATGTTGTTGTTAGGTGCCATTAAGTCTGTTCTAACTCGTAGTGACCCTAAGCACAACAGAAGAACACACCGCTTAGGCTTGCGCCATGTCTGCAATCGTTCTTATGCTCAACCCCCTCATTGCAGCCACTGTGTCAATCCATCTCCTCAACGGTCTCCCTCTTTTTCACTGACCTTGCACTCTACAAAGCATGATGTCCTTAACCAGGGAATGATACCTCCTGACAACATGTTCAAAGTATGTAAGATGTAGTCTCACCATCTTTGATTCCAAGGAGCACTCTGGTTGTACTTCTTTGAGAACAGATCTGTTTGTTCTTTGGGCAGTCGGTGGTACATTCAATGTTCCTCTCCAAGTCCACAATTCAAAAGCATTAATTCTTCTTCTGTCTTCCTTGTTCATTGTCCAGCTTTTGCATGCATATGATGAAACTGAAAATAGCTTTGCTTGGATCAGGCACACCTTAGTCCTCATGGTGACATGTTTTCAATACTTTAAATCCTTTGCTGTAGATTTTCCTGATACAACATGACTTTTGATTTCTTGGCTGCTGCTTCCATGGTTGTTAATTGTGGAACCAAATAAAAGGAAATCCTTGACAACCTCAGTACTTTCTCCATTTATGACAGTGTTGCTTATTAGTCCAGTGTGAGAATTTTGTTTTCTTGATGTTGAGGTGCAATCCATACTGAAGGCTGTGGTCTTTGATCTTCATCAGTGACTGTTTCAAATCCTCTTCACTTCTAGCAAGCAGGATTGTGTCTTCTGCATAACAGAGGCTGTTAATGAGTCTCCCTTCAATTCTGATGCCTCTTTTATCTTTATGTAATTCAGCTTCTTGGATTGTTTGCTGACCATACAGATTAAAAATGTATGGTGAAAGGATACAACTCTGATGTGCACCTTTCCTGACTTTAAACCATGTATTGACCCCGTTTTCTGTTTACAAGACTACTTCTTGACCCATGTACAGATTCCCTAAGAGCACAATTAAATGTTCTGGAATTCCCATTCTCTGTGATGTTAGCCATAATTTGTTATGATCTGCGCAGTTGAATGCCTTTGCCTAATCAATGAGATATAAGTAAACATCTTTCTGGTACTTTCTTTTCTCAGTCAAGGTCCATCTGACATCAGCAATGATGTCCCTACTTTCGTGTACTTCTGAATCCAGCTTGAATTTTTGACAGTTCCTTGTCAATATACTGTTACAGCTGCTTTTGAATGATCATGAACAAAATTTTACTTGTTTGTTATACTAATGATATTATTCAGTAATTTCTATATTCAGTTGGGTCACCTTTTCTTTAGAATGAGCATAAATTTGGATCTCTTCCAGTCAGTTGGCCAGGTAGCTGTCCTCCGTATTTCTTGACGTAGATGAATGAGCACGTCCAGTGCTTCATTTGTTTGTTGAAATATCTCAATTGATATTGCATCAGTGCTTGGAGCTGTGTTTTTCACCAGTGCCTTCAATGCGGCTTTGACTTCTTACTTCAATACCATCAGTTCCTGATCATATGCTGCCTCTTCACATGGCTGAACACAACCAGTTCTTTCTGGTATAATGACTCTGTGTATTTCTTCCATCATCTTTTGATGCTTCCTAAATCATTTAATATTTTCCCTGTAGAATCCTTCAGTATTGCAGCTTGAGGCTTGAATTTTTGATTCAATTCTTTCAGCTTGAGAAATGCAGAACATGTTCTTCCTTTTGGTATTCTGTTTCAAGCTGTTTTCACATGTCATTATAATACTTTATTTTGTCTTCTTGAGCTGCCCTTTGAAATCTTCTGTTCAGTTATTTTACTTCTTCATTCTTTCCTTTTGCTTTAGCTGCTCAATATTTTAGAGTGAGTTTCAGAATCTCTTTGGACATCCAATTTGGTCTTTCTTTCCTGTCTTTTTAAAGACCTTTTGTTCTCTTCATAGATAATGTTTTTGATGTCATTCCAAGATTTGTCTGGTCTTTAGAGTTTAACACATCAAATCAGTTCTTGAGATGATCTCTAAACTCAGTTGGGATATACTCAAGGTAATGCTTTGGCTCTCGTGGACTTGTTCTAATTTTCTTCTGTTTCAGTTTGAACTTTCATATGAGCAGTTGATGGTCTGTGCCACAGTCAGCACCTGGTCTTGTTCTGACTGCTGATATGGCGCTTTTCCACTGTTATTTTCCACAGATGTAGTCGATTTGGTTTCTGTATATGCCGTCTGGTAAGGTCCATGTGTATGGTCACCATGTGTGTTGGTAAAAACCGGCATTTGCAATGAAGAAGTCATTAGTCTTACAAAATTTTATCATGCAATCTCTAGCTTCATTTCTGTGACCTTAGTGGTTGGTGCTTAAATTTGAATAATAGTCATATTAACTGGCCTTCCTTGTAGGCATATGGATATTAGCCTATCACTGACAGCATTGTACTTCAGGACAGATCTTGAAATGTTCTTTTTGACAATGAATGCAACACCATTCCTCTTCAGGTTTTCATTTCTGGCATAGTAAACCATATGATTGTCTGGTTCAGAATGGGCATTACTGGTCCATTTTAGCTCACTAATGCTTACAATATTGATGTTTATGTGTTCCGTTTCATTTTTGAAGATTTCCAATTTTCCTAGATTCATACTGTGTACATTCCATGTTTCAATTGTTAATGGATATTTGCAGCTGTTTCTTCTCGTTTTGAGTCATGCCACATCAGCAAATGAAAATTCCTGAAAGCTTTACTCCATCTGTGTTATTAAGGTCAGCTCTATGCTGAGAAGGCAGCTGCTCTCCAGTTGTCTTCCGAGTGTCTTCCAACCTGGGGGGCTCATTTTCTGGCACTGTACCTGGCCATGTTCTCCTGCTATTCATAAGGCTTTTACTGGCTAATTCTTTTCAGAACTAGACTTCCAGGTGCTTCTTTCCAGTCTGTCTTGGTCTGCAAGCTCAGCTGAAACCTGTCTACCGTGGGTGACCCTGCTGGTATCTAAATATTGGTGGCATAGCTTCCAGCATCACAACAACATGCAAGCTGCCACAGTATGACAAACTGACAGTCAAGTATATAAAAGATGTCAACATTACAACAAAAAGAGAAGGATAAAAAGATGTAGTCGTAGATCTTTCATATGGAAAGAAAGTCAAGATGATATAAGTAAAAGATTGATTTAAACTTAGAAAAACAAGTATAAATATTAGAATACTGCAAAGGAAACTAACTGTTCTCTACATCAAGAAGAAGAGAGGAAGGAAAAAGCAAAACATAAAGACTTAGCAAGTACAAAAGCAACAACAGTGAGTAAGATGAGAACATACATAAACATGACTCAACTACAGAAAATGGGGTAAAATAAGGAAACTGTCAACAATGCACATGTGTGTGTACATGTACACACACATACACACAAAGAGTTAAAAAAAAGCACTAAACTCATACCTATCCGTGTTTAGATGTTTCCCAAATTCATTGTTTACAGATGTTTAATATCCCATCGTGTCACTGTACCCTACTTTGTTTATCCATTCATCCTGTGATAGGCACCTGGGTTGTTTCCATCGTGTTGCTATTGTGGACAGTGCTGTGATGAACACTGGTGTGCATGTAGCTACTTGTGTGAAAGCCCTGTTTCTCTAGGATATATTCCAAGTAGGGGGCTTGCTTAATGATACA
Source organism: Heterohyrax brucei (assembly GCA_028571685.1). Classification (NCBI taxonomy): domain Eukaryota; kingdom Metazoa; phylum Chordata; class Mammalia; order Hyracoidea; family Procaviidae; genus Heterohyrax; species Heterohyrax brucei. The sequence goes on from CM053156.1 coordinate 26,343,347, forward strand.
GTATTCCTATTTCTAGCTTTTTAAGAAAACATCAAATCAATTTCCAAAGTGTCTGTACTATTTTACATTCCCACCAGAAGTGATACGGTACTCACTGTAGTTTTGATTTTTTTTTTCTAATGGCTAATATTCATGAGCATCTCCTCATGTATCTGTTAACTGCCTGAATATCTTCCTTGGTGAAGGACCTGTTCATATCCTTTAGTTTTTTTTTTATTGCATTATTTGTTGTAGTTGTTGAAGTTTTGAAGTATTTTGTAGATTTTAGAGATTAGATGCTGATTGGATCTGTTGAATCTAAGAATTTTTTTCTCTGTCTGTAGATTGTCTTTTTATCCTTTCGGTGAAGTGTTTGGATGAGCATAAGTGTTTGATTTTCAGAAGTTCCCAGTTATTTGTTTTCTCCTTAGATGGTTGTGCATGGTCAGTAAAGCTTTGTATTCTGTTTATGCCATGTATCACAGCTCCTAGCATAGTCCTTCCATGATCCTTATCATTTTACATTTTATATTTATATTTTTGATCCATTTTGAGTTAGTTTTGGGGCATGTTGAGTCATATGGGCATTGTTTCATTTTTTTGCAGATGGATGGCCAGTTACGTTCATGCCATTTGTTAAAGAGATTGTCTTCTCCTCAGTTCATGGATTTTGGCTTTCTGTCAAGTATCAGCTGTTTATAAGTGAGTGATTTTAGGTCTGGAGTTTGAATTCTGTTCTATTGGTCTGTGACTCTGTTGTACCAATACCAGGTTGTTTTGAATACTGTGGCAGTGTAATAGGTTCTGAAGTTAGACAATGTGAGGCTTCCTATTTTGTTGTTCTTCAGTAGTGTTTTGCTTGTGCTGGGCTTCTTCCCTTTCCATATGAAGTTGTTGATTTGTTTCTGCATCTCATTGAAAAATGTCATTGGAATTGCTTTGTGTCTATGGATCACTTTGGATAGAAGAGACATTTTCACAATATTGAGTTTTCCTACATGAGCAAGGAAGACATCTCTGCTTATGTAGGCTTCTTTTGGTTTCTTGAGTAGTATCTGGTAGCTTTCTTTGTATAGGTATACATTACATCCTTGGGGAGATATATTCATAAGTATTTTATCTTTTGGGGAGCTATTGTAAATGATACTCATTGTTTGATTCCACTTTGACACTGTCTAGGTGTAGAAGAATCCAACTGATTTTTGTATGTTATTTTTCTATTTTGATCCTTTTCTGAAGTCTTCTATTAGTGTCAGTAGTTGATTTTTTTTTTGGTGGATCTTTAGGGTTTTCTGTGTATGAGATCATATCACCTGCAAACAGAGATACTTTTACTACTTCCTTACCAATTTGGATGTGCTTTCTTTTTCTAACTTGTCTGCTCTGGCTACACTCTCTAGTACAATGCTTAATAAAGTGGTGACAAAGGACACCTCTTGCCTAGTTCCTGTTCTCAAGGGCAATGCTCTCAGACTCTCCATTTAAGATGATGTTGGCTCTTGCCTTTGTATAAATGCCTTTTATTGTGTCAAGGAATTTCTCTTCCATTCCTATTCTGCTGAGCGTTTTTAGCATGAATGCCTGTTGGACTTTGTCAAATGCCTTTCAGATTGATAAAATCAAGTGTTTCTTGTCTTTACTTGGGGAAGGAGATGATTACATTGATTGCTTTTGTAACATTCAGGTATCCCTGCATACCTGGTAGGGATCTCACATGATCTTGGTGAAAGTTACTTTATTTCTCGGTATGTTGTTGAATTCTGTTGGCTAGAATTTTGTTGAATATTTTTGCATCTAAGTTCATGAGAGGTACTGGTCTCTAATTTTCCTTTTACTGTGGTGTCTTTCCCTAGGGTTGCCATTAGTCGGATCCAACTCGACGGCACTTGGCTTTTACCTGGTTTTGGTATCAACATTATGCTGGCTTTATAGAATGAGTTTATAGAATTCCATCCTTTTCTTATGCTTAGAAATATCTTTAGTAATAGTGGTGTTAACTTGTCTTTGGAGGTTTGGTAGAATTCTTGAGTGAAGTCTTCAGGGACAGGGCTTTTTTTTGTTGAGAGTTTCTTAAATACTGTTTCAGTTTCTTCTTTAGCTATAGGTGTATTTAGTTGTTCTACAGAGTCTTCCAATAAGGATGTCCTTTGAACTTGAATAAAACAAGCTTTGTAAATGATATAGCTTTAATATTTTTAAGTACTTTTGATGGCATTATGTGTGGAAAAGAACTTCGGGTAAATGGTAGGATATGTTTTCATTCTCATTTGATTTTGTGAATGTGCTGTAACTCAGTAGTTTTTGAGCAAGATGTTGTTCAGTTTCCATGTGTTTGATTTTTTTCTCCTTGCTTTGTTGTTGATTTCTACTTTAATGACTTTATGGTCTGAAGAGATGCCTTGCAATATTTCAGTGCTTTGGATTTTGTTAAGTCTTGCTTTGTGGTCTAACATGTGGTTTATTCTAGAGAGTGTTTCATGTACATAGAAAAAGAAAATATACTTGGCTGCAGTTGGGTAGAATGTTCAGTACATGTCTGTGAAGTAAATTGGTTGTTTGAGACATTTAGATGTTCCATGTCTTTATTCAGCTGGTTTCTGAATGTTCTGTCCTTCACCAAGAGTGTTCTGTTGAAGTCTCCTACTGTTGTTGTGGAGCTGTGTATTTCTGTTGTCAGTGGTGTTAGAGTTTGTCAGCCAAATAGGGGAAGACCCTCAGTAAGATGGATTGATATACTGGCTGCAATGAAGGGCTTAAACATCAAAACAATTGTGGATATGTCACAAGACCAGGCAGTGTTTCCTTCTGTTGTGCATAGGCTTGCTATGAGTTGGAACTGACTCCATGGCACCTAACAACAACAACAGAATTTGTTTCATGTACTTAGAAGCACTATCATTGCTTGCATAAATATTGATGTGTCTGTGTCCTCTGATGTGCCAACTCTTTCATCATTATTTAGTGTTTTTACTTGTATATTGTTGATTTTACTTTAAAGTCAGCTTTATCAGGAATTAATATTGCTACTCCTGCTGTTTTTCAAATGTTGTTTCCTTGAATTTTTCCCCATCCTTTGAGCTTTAGTTTGTGTCTTTAAATCTAAGGTGTGTCTCTTATAGACAGCATACAAATGGGCATGTTTTTTAATCCATTCTGCCACTCTCTCTGTCTTTATTGGTGAATGTAATCCCTTCGCATTCAGTATAATTATTGATAGATATGAGTTTAGTGCTGCTGTTTTGATGTGTTTTTTGTGTATTGGTTGTTTTTTCTTTTTTTCTTGTATATAGCTGTATGTATTAAGCTGATCACCAAGTATGTGGTGCAGGCTGTACCCAGCAGTCCTAGATGGGCAGGAGTGATTGGTGTAGATACAGTTATCTACAAGCAAGGCAAGGGGATCAAAGCTGTCCGTGAATGTTTGTGAGGAAGGTATGTCCTTGTCCCTTAAAGCATGTAGACAGACATGTTTTGCTGCAGTATTATGGACCACTGGCTGCTCTATACAGTGTTGAAAGGCACTAAGGGTATGTGGGCCCCTTGTGCCTATGCCTGGGTGAAGGAAATTGTTCTGCCTGGAGTTCCTGGCTTAGGAGAGACAGCAGGTTATTTTCCCTATTTTTGTTAAATTGTCCTCTAACTCTGGAAAAATGGTTCAGGTTGCCTGTAATTTGGGAGCGGGGGCGGGGGAAATGTCCTATTTCCTGTCCAGGAAATGCATCGGTCTCTGGAGCCAGGCACAGTGCAGAGAAGGGAGGAAGAATCACTGGGAAAAAGATGAGAGATTTATCCATCAGGAAAGTTTTAGATCCGTACTTAGTGGCTTAGACTGAATCCACTTAGACTTGGATGATAGAATGCCATTTTTCATTGATTCTGGAGGTGGGAATGGGCTCTCCTCCACTCTGCCTTTCCTACTGCAGTAGAGACTTTCTGATTGTGACTGCTGTCCTCACTGCTCTTGCTGCTGCTGATCTACCTGTGGTGTGTTGATTCTTTCTGAGCCTAGTCTGGTCAATCCTAGATGCTTCTGGACTTACTCTGCCTTCCTTGTCAGTGTAGTTTCTTAGCTTTCCCTTTGATGCTCAGCCTCCTACAATGTTATATCTAATATAATCATTTGTTTATTTGATTTTTCTTGTTAGAAGGTTCACAGGAAGCATCTGACTTCTCTGCCACCTAGCCCCACCCTCTTTGTTTTTCTTTTTCCACTGAAAATATAGAATGGGAAGAAGAGAAAAGTTGGAAATGTGAGGTCTTTGTGTATCTAATGACTTCTGCAAACTCATGCAGCAATGAGTGTAAAGCTAATTTGGATCTATTTTTTTTTTTCCTTTTTTGCCCTTCCTTTTTTCCTTAACTTGCATGGGAATGGCTCTGAACAAAAGTCCCCTTTAAGTAAGTGTGTGAGACATGTGTTAGAAATGGTACAGCAACAAATGATGGGAAATAGGAACTAAAACAAATGGTGTATGTTTTCCTTATGAGAAAAGTCTGAAGGTTGGAGGCATCAGTACTGATTGAGCAGCAAGGAGAATTAGGGCTATTGTTGCCATGGTTCTCATGGCCTTCCTTTTATGGTTATCCTATGACTGCTACAGTGCCAAGCATCATACCTGAAATCAAGGCAAAAAGTAGAAAAGGTGAACAAAGCCTTCCAGAAAACATTTGCTCACAGCTCCTTGGATGGAGCTGTGTCTTTGTTATGGGAAATGCTGAGTGAAGGATGCACAGATTTAACTTTGTGGCCTTGGTGGTGAAGATATCAAGGATGAAGGAATTCCAGTGGTGGGGTACCAGCTCTCACTGACTGAATTATACTCCTGGCAAAATGTGTGTATCAGCTTGGTAGGGCTATGATTCCTATGACTATGTGCTCATCTACCATTTTGTCATTTGTTGAGATTTCTTGTGTATTGTAAATTCTATCACTATAATTTAATAATAAGGTATGATTTAATAATAATGATTAGCAGCAGTTATGCTGATGTGGTTTGTAAGACTAGACAGTGTCTTAAGCCAACCTCTCCCAAAATATAAAAGAGAAAGTGAGCAGAGAGACATGGGAACCATATCATCAATAAACCAGTGCCAGCAACGGAGCACATCGTTTGTCCCTGAGATTCCTGCACTGAGATGCCCCTAGAGCAAGGGAGGTCTGATGACAAGATCTTCCTCCACAGCTGACAGAGAAAGAAAGCCTTCACCTGGAGCTGATGCCCTGAATTTGGTCATGTAGCCTACTGGACTCCGAGAGAAAAAAACCTTGTTAAAGCCATCCACTTGTTGCATTTCTGTTATAGCAGCACTAGATGTCTAAAATACCCACTCAGCATGAGAGGCTGTCACAGCAAGACTATGTGTATTTGTCACTAAAGAGAACAGTCAGTGGCTGGCTGGTATCTCTGAAACTGTGTGATGTACCCAGGAAGGATGGCAGTAGTTGAGGCCAAGAAAAGAGGAAAACCTTGTGCTTATGCTAGGTAGCTGGGACTCAGTTTCTGGACTGCGGCAAAGTGGTACTGTGCAAGCATTGGTGTGAGACTCAAGGAATCTTGTTAAAGTGCACATTTGGCTGCAGTGGATCAGGATGGGGAGAGCCTACATTTCTAACAAGCTCCCAGCTGCTGTTGCTGCTGCTGATCCTGGTTTTTACTGCACAATTTGAGTAGCTTAGATAGAAATGAAGTCACAGATGGAATCCCTGAGTGGCACAAATGATTAAGCACTCTATTAGTGGAAAAGTTGATGGTTCAGACCCAGCCAGAGGTGCCTTGAAAGACAAACCACACAGTCTGCTCTTGGAAGGTCAGAGCCTTAAAAACCCCATGGAGCACACTGATGCTCCGCACACATGCAGATTTTGTGAGTCGTCATCAGTTCATCAGCAATTGGTAACAACAGGTCCAGAGAGGCTCTGAAGTTTTGCTGCACATTAGAGTCATCTGGTTATATTTAAAAGATTGGCTTACACACAGATAATACGAATAAAATAAATCAAGTTTTGTCACTAGTGTTAAAGAAGCATCTGAATTAGTTTTGGTTACAGGAACACTTGTTAAAGTATAGTACTCGTCATGCTCATGCACAGCCAAGGCACTTGGGATCTGCACAAATGCAGAGTCTGTCACAGTGAGTCTAACCTGGACACTGAGCTTCTAGTGATGCTGTTGCTTCTGGACCTGCCTTGAGCAGCTCAGCAATAAAGGACTGAAACGGTGGCGGACAGATGGTGGAGGTGGCAATGGGGTGTGTGTGGGCACTGAAAATAAGACAATGACATCTTTTGTCCCTGGTTTGAACAAGTGATGGTGGAAGCTCTTCAACTAGAGATGCTAGCAGTACAGTGTTGCAGGCTTTTATACATGGTTCTGCAACCAGAAGTAAACTTATATAACCTGTATTTTAGGTCAAGTACTATAACATGTTTAACATTTATCTTATATAATAATATGATGAAAGAAACAATTTTAAGTATGTCTTTTGTTTAAATACATGGAAGTGGAAAATAAATGCTGGGACTGGAGATGAGTGTAACTGTGGGCTTCCTGGGGTTCAGCATTGCAAGGAGGCATGGCTAGAGGTAAGGCTAAGAAGAGAGGCTTAGGCCCAGTACCAGGTCTGCCTGTGCACCAGCTCCATGGCCGTCAAATGTTATTTGAATTCTCATTGCTTTTTTCTCCATTTCCACAGTGGAATAAGTGCTTTTATCTTTAAGAATGTGAGACAATGTTGTGCAAAATGTTCAGCACACTTCTTGGCACATTGTTCTTGTTAGCTGCTGTGGAGTCAGCCCCTGACTCATGACATTTCCATGCTCAGTGGAATCAGATCACTATAATCCACAGGGTTTTCATTGTCTGTTTTTCAGAAGTACAATCACCAGACCTTTCTTCCTGGCTTGTGTTAATCTGGAAGCTTTGCTGAAATCTGTTCAGCGCCCTGGAAATATTCAAACCTCCACTGACAGATGGGTGGTGGCTGTGCTTGAGGTGCATCAGTCAGGAATCAAACCTGCGTCTTCTGTATGGAAATAAGAATTCTACCCCTGGACCACCACTGCCCTTTGATAAGTAGTCATTAAAAACCAAAACCTACTGCCTTTGAGTATATCTCAACTAATAGCAACACTATAGTAACCCTATAATACTGAGTAACAGGGCTTCCAAGACTGCAAATCTTCACAGAGGCAGACTGCCACATCTTTCTCCTGCAGAGCAACTGGTGATTTTGAACCACTTATGTTTTGGTTAGCAGCCAAGTGCTTTGACTACTGTAGTAAGGCTTAATAGTGAATTTGTACTGTCATATGTAAATACACACACATGCACATTTGTATATATGTATGTGTATGTGCGTATATATGTGGATTTACATGCTAACCTTCCTACTCCTTCTTTCCCTCCATAATATTTGATCCATGGGACACTTGGTAGATTGTTAGCAAACATGGATTGCACCAGTTCCTCTCATCTCCTGTAAACCCTTTGCACTGTGACGTTTCCACCCTCCATCAGGAAGAGGAGTCCATTCTTCCTTTCTTGAATCTTGGTTAGCTCTGTGACAAGCTGTGACTGATACAATGAAATGGAACTATGGTGTGCCCAGGCTGCTGAGCCAGGCCTCAAGAGGCCTGTGCACTTTCAGTTCACTGTTCTGGACCTTGTCCACCCCCTTGTGAAGGAGCCTAGACTGGCTTGCTGGGGACATGTGGTCCAGCCAACAGCTATCACTGACCATGAATGAGTGAGGCAAGGAGATTCAGAGGTAACAAGGAGTGGTCCTCTTTTCAGGCTGCCTGGAGGAGACTCTTGCTGCAGTGTTTTTTCTGTCTAACTGTCTGCTACTTGCAGACCTTACGTACCAACTTATCTGCCAGGGCCTGTGATAGGTAGCTTGATAGTCTTGAGCTTAGGTTCTCAGACCTACCATCTAGAATGCTGAAGGCCATGGCAGAGAGCTTTGGGGTGCTTTCCTGATGTAAGAAAGGATGCAGTTATGCAATGTGTCCCCTTCATTCACTGTATCCTCATCTGACCTCTGGTCCATGAGGTGAAAAGCCAAAAAATTGGTATGTTTGAGCATGCAAATGATGTCCCCACTCCCTTCATCCTGTCCTGGTACTTGCAGGGAGGAGGGGGTGACAGGCTTTCCAGCTCCACAGTGGTGGAAGAGCTGAGCTCTGTCTCCAGCTTGTGCTGCTAACAGAGTCCATGGACACTGCCAGAAGCTTAGGTGCTGTGAGAATGGCAGGCCCTCATGGAACTTCGGGCAGTGCTGAGAGGTTCTCCACCCAGGTTGCACAGAGGGCCAATGGGAAGCTCTGAGGAGCCAGCCCTGCTGCCCTTGAACCACCCAGGTGGACTGTCCTTGCTCTCCTCCATTTGTCACCATCTACCTGCTCCTGGTGGGATTGTGTAAAATAGACAGCAGCTCTTCGTGTCTGTGCTTGAGATACCTTCTAATAAAACAGGAAGAAAAGAGTCCCTGAAGAGACTTGAACTCTGCTGTGGCTGAAGGGACCAGAAGCTGCTGTAGGACTGGCGGAGCCAATTTACCTTGGAGAACAGCCCTGAACTCAGGCTTCAGGGACAAGTCATTCTTTCTTGCCGATTTTTGGTACTTACTGAATTCTCCTTTCTCCTGAGAGAAAGCTAGATTAATTTACAAATACTCAGGCTGCTCACTTCTCTGAGCACAGCTCACTGGTGGATGGGCAGTGGTCCTTCACATAGGGGCTGGTTCTAGGTTCATATTTCAAGGACAAAGTGGTATGTGTCTTCATGTTCTGATGACAGAGCTCTCTATGGAGTCAGTGAGTGACAGCCCTGGGATTATTGTTTGCCTGTACTCACTGACTCTTTTAAAGTCATGAGGGATAGGAATTTTAATCCAAACTGGCTTAAGCAAAAAAGGAACTTCCTGGCACATCATGTTGGAGTGTGTGGATGCAGTTTTAGCTTCAGCTCATATGAATTTAGGAGTTTCAGTGTTGTCCTTAGTCAGCTCTCCATAGCTTCAGACCTACCTCCAGAGGTGACAGAAAGGTAGAAAGAGAAATTTCCCTTACACACCTCTGAGTTTAGTATCACAGGTGTGACTAAAGTCAACTGGTAAGGTTCAGCTGCTATAGCTGCCAGAAGGATATTAACATCTGGTCTAGTCTGAGTTATGTACTCCTCTCAGGAGCCAGGAGAATCTACCTGCCTACAGTGCTTGGATTCAGGAGCAACTTACCCAAATGGGAAATGGAAATGCTGAAAGTGAAAATGGGCACGGGTGCTGGGTAGGCAGAAACAGAGCTTCCCACAAACAGAGCTTCCCACCAGTTCCCATAGGCTTACAGATTCCCTAGGCATCAGGAATCTGAGTGACCTCCGAATCTGATGATTTCAGACACTTTTAAGCCCTAGACCCCTTCTCTCCTGGGATCCTGCACAGAGAAGCCCAATGACAAGTCAGTAAACATGGTTTAAGGGAGAGTGTGGCTTGACCTCACATCTTTCCCTTCTCTCTGGGATAGGGCTCATAAGAGCTACTTGAAAACCTCCAGATTGTTCAGACAGGGAAAGAGTGAGTCCCAAGTAGGCTATGATGCCTTTCCTGGTGTGGTATGGGGACAGAACTAGGACAAGAGCCCCATCTGTAACCACCACCTCCAATGCAAGTGCTCCTGGGAGCTGGAAGCTCCAACCTTCTTGTTCATCCAGCCTAAGGAACAAAGCCACTAAGAGATCACCTCCTGGGTCCTTGGCTTGATGACAGTGAGTGAATCAAATCAGGAGGGCCTAGACTTTAGACCTCATTGGGGTTCTTATTGTCTTCCCCAGGGGAAGATGATTCCTTGGGCAATCTACATTGTCAGGAGAGGGGGATACAGAACCGCCTGAAAAGGAAATGCTAGTTATGCACATCTTTGTAGAATATAGGGGAGTCATGTAACTAATACTGATAAGTGGTATCTGTTGAGATGCTGTTACAGATGACATTGGGATGAAATCATTAAGAGACCTTCAGTTGATTAAGGTTGTGTGTCAGCATGACTGAGCAATAGTTCTCAGTAGTTTGGCAATTATGTAATGATATACTTAAACCCATGGTGAGATCTGCTATCAGTGGCCAATCAGTTGAAAGGGAGCTTCATTGGGATTGTGGCCTGCTCCAGTATATAAACAAGTATACTAGCAAGGCTCTCACTATGGGTCCTGCGTGGGGCCAGTCATTCTCTGATTTCTATTTCTTTGGACCTGAGGGAGGAGCTCACTTACTGATCTTGGAATTTGTTAGCCTCTGCTGCCTGTGAGCCAAAGGGCTGCCCTCTCATCTGTCAACCTTGTGTTCAACAGCCCCTGCAGCTATGTGAGTCAGAAGAAGTCTCCAGCTGGATGTAATCAACACATGGACTGGGGACTTGTCAGCCCTTAAACATGTGAGCCATTTTCTTGAAATAAGTCTATCTTTCTCTCTTTACATATATGTAGGTATATATGTGGAACTCTGGTGGGGCAGAGGTTAAGAGCTCAGCTGCGAACCAAAAGTGACAGTTCAAATCTATCAGCTGCTCCTTACAAATTCTACTGGGGAGTTCTATCCTGTTCTTTAAGATTGCTAAGAGCCGGAATTGGCTTGATAGCAATGGGCTTTTTGTTTGGGCTTTGCTTCTCTAGAGAACCCAACCTAAGATGTATGGTACTGAGAGCTGTTTGAGAGGGACAAAACTGTAAGGATGAGTTCTCTTTTTCTTTTTAATATTTCATTGTGCTTTAAGTGAAAGTTTACGAGTCAATTTGTCATACACAGACATACATACATATTGCTATATAAGTCTAGGTGCTATGCCACACTGACAGCACACTCCTTATTTCTACTTTGTATTTTGCAGCTTCTGTCCCCCTCTGCCTCATCATCTCACCTTTGGACAAGAGCTACCTAGTTAGCCTCATGAATCTACCCAATCCAAGTAATACACAGTCTTTACCAGTATTATTTTATGTTTTACAGCCCAGTCCAATTTTTTTCTGAAGAGTTAGCTTCAGGAATGGTTTCTGGACTAACAGATAGTCTGGGGGCCACATCTTCAAGAAACCCTCCAGTCTTTTTTGGACCATCAAGTCTGGCCTTTTTAATAGCGTTCGAGTTCTGCATCACATTTTTCTCTCACTTGTATCAGGTACTCTGTTATGTTTCCTGTCAGGGCAGTCATTGTTGGAGGCCAGGCACCATCTAGTTTTTCTGGTCTCATGTTGATGTCATCTCTGGATTCTATGGCCCTTTCTGTCTCTTGGGTTCATATTTTCCTTATGTCTTTGATGTCCTTCATTCTGCTCTATTGCAGGTGGGTTAGGACTATTTGATGCTCCTTAGATGACTGCTTGGTAGCTTTTATGACCCAGACACCATTAACCAAAGTGGCACGCAAAACACTTTCTTTACAAACTTTGTTATGCCAGTTGACCTAGATGTCCCCCGAAATCATGGTTCCCAGATCCCTGGCCCTGCTACAATGTCCTTCAAAGTGCTGGGCTATATTTAGGAAACAGCTTTTGGTTTAGTACTGTTGTGCTCACTACTCCTTTACTGTGAGTTGTTGCTCTCTTCACCTTACTTAATTCTTGTCTACTATCTAATTAATACTATGCAAAGGGATTCAACTTTGTGGATCCTAGCAAATCATGGGTAACCTTGTGGAGACTGGGGATTCCAGAACACTTAATTATGCTGATGAGGAATCTGTATATGGATCAAGAAGAGGCAGTCATGCAAACAGAACAAGGAGATACTGCATGGTTTAAAGTCAGGAAGATATGCATCAGGGTTGTATCCTTTCACCATACCTTTTCAGTCTGTATGCTGAGATAATAATCTGAGAAGCTGGACTGTATGAAAAAGAATGAGGCATTGGAACTGGAGAAAGACTCATTAACAGCTTGTATTATGTGGATAACACAACCCTGCTTTCTGGAAGTGAAGAGGATTAGAACCACTTACTGATGAAGATCAAAGACTACAGCCTTCAGTATGGATTACATTTTAACATCAAGTGAGCAACAATCCTTACAACTAGACTAGTAAGCAACATCTTGATAAATGAAAATAGAATTGAGGTTGTTAGGGATTTCATTTTACTTGGCCCCATGATCAATGCCCATGGAAACAAGCAGTTAGGAAATCAAAAGATGCATTGTATTGGGAAAATCTGCTGCAAAGGATCTCTTTAAAGTATTGAAAAGTAAAGATGTCACCTTGAAGACTGGGGTGCACCTGACCCAAGCCATCATTTTCTCAGTTTCATCATATGCATACAAAAGCTGGACAATGAATAAGGAAGGCAAAATAATTGATGCCTTTGAATTGTGGTGTTGGATAAGAATGTTGAATGTACCATGAACTACCAAAAGAAAAAACAGATGTGTTCTGAAAGAAGTATAACTAGAGCACTCCATGGAGGCAGAGGTGGGTGAAACTGTGTTTTACATGCTTTGGACATATCATTGGAAGGAATCAGTCCCCGGAGAAGGACATCAGCCTTGATAAAGTGGAAGACCATTGAAAAAGAGGAAGATGCTTGATGAGATGAATTGACACACTGACTGCAACCATGAGCTAAAACATGAAAACAGTTGTGGACAAGGTGCAAGGCTGGGCAGTGGTTTGTTGGATTGTGTGTAGGGTCTCTATGAGTCAGAACTGACTTGACGGCACCTAACAAAAACATGTAATTAAAGGCTACCCCTTTTCCACTCTCCCCACCCTTCATCAAAGACTGTTACCTTCTGTGTTTAAACTTTTTTCTTGAGTCTGTAAAATAATGGTCTCATACAATATTTGTCGTTTTGCAGCTGACTAATTTCAGCATAATGCTTTCCAGGTTCCTTCATGTTATGTTTCCCAAACTCATCATTGTTCTTCATCATTGCATAGTATTTCATTGTGTGAGTATACCATTAATTTATGCATTCATCTGTTGATGGACACCTAGGTTGATGCCATCTTTTTGCTGTTGTGGACAATGCTACAATAAACATTGATGTGCATTTATCCATTTGTGTGGCAGGCCTTATTTCTCTAGAATATATTCTAAGAAATGGGATTGCTGAGTTGTGTGGTATTTCTATTTCTAGTTTTTTAAGAAAGTACCAAATTGATTTCCAAAGTAGTTGTGTCAGTTTACTAACAGCAGTGTGTAAGTGCTCCAGTCTCTCTAGCCTCTCCAACATTTATTATTTTGTTTTTTTGGGGTTAATACCAGCCTTGTTGGAAGGAGATGCTATCTCATTGTAGTTTTGATTTGGATTTCTCTAGTGGCTAGTGATTGTGAGTATTTCCTCATGTACCTGTTAACTGCCTTAATGTCTTCTTTGGTGAAGTGACTGTTCATACCCCTTGCCAAATTTTAAATTGTATTATTTGTATTTTTGTTGCTCAGGTTTTAGGGTATCTTGAAGATAGCAGGGATTAGATGCTGACCATATTTGTCATACCCCAGTTTTTTTTCCCCAGTCTGTAGGTTGTCTTTTTCTGCTTTTGGTGAAGTTTTTGGATGAGCATAATTGTTTGATTTTTAGGAGTTCCCAGTTATTTCTATTCTTTTGTGGTGTTTGAGCATTGTTAATAATGTTTTATTTTCTGTTATGCCATGTATTGGAACTCCCAATGATGTCTCTGCTTTTTCTTCAATGTCCTTTATCAATTTAGCTTTCATATTTAGGTCTTTGATTCAATTTGATTTATGTGACTCATTTCATATTTTTGCAGGTAGGCATCCAGTTATACAAACACTGTTAAAGAAGCTACATGTTCTCCAGTTAATGCACCTTGGGCCTTTGTCAAATATCTGCTCATACATGCTTGATTTTATTTCTGGATTCTCAATTTGATTACATGGATTTAAGTATCTGTTTTTGTACCAGTATTAGGCTGTTTTGACTACCATGGCAGTTTAGTAGGTTCTAAAGTAAGGTAGTGTAAAGCCTCCCACTTTGTTCTTCTTCTTCAGTAATGCTTTACTTATCTTGGGGACTCTTCCCTTTCTTTTAATTCCTTTCTTCACCTCGTTAAAATGTCATTGCAATTTGGGTCAGGATTGCATTGTGTCTATAGATTGTTTTGGATAGAATTGACCTTTTCATGATGTTGCATCTTCCTGTCCATGAGCAAGGTAGGTTTCTCCACTTACATAAGTCTCTTTTGGTTTTTTGCAGTAGTGTCTTGTAGTTTTCTTTGTATAGGTTTTTATGTCTCTGGCTTGATTTATTCCTAAGTATTTTATCTCCTTGGAGGCTATTGTAAATGGTATAGATTTAGTGATTTCCTGTTTGATATTACTTTAGTCATTGTAAAGGAATCCAACTAATGTGTGTATGTTCTTACCTTGTATTTTGATACTTTTCTGAACCCTTCTGTTACTTCTGGAATTTGTGTGTATGTGTGTTCTTCATGGGTTTTGGTGTGTAAGTCATATCATTTGCAAATGGAGATACTACTTTTTTCCCCACCAATTTGAGTGCTCTTTATTTCATTATCTTGGCTAATTGCTGTGGCTAGAACCTCCAGCTAAATGTTGAATAAAAGTGGTGACAAAGGGCATCCTTATCTGGTTCTCATTCTCAGGAAGAATCCTTTCAGACTGTCTCCATTTAGGATGATACTGACTATTGGGTTTGTATGTATTCTGTTTTATTGTGTTCAGGAATTTCCCTCTGTTCTTATTTTAGAGTTTTTAATGTGAATGTTTGCTAGACTTTTCTACAACATTTGATCAACTGGCTCTTGTCTTTCTTTTATTTATGTGGTTAATTACATTGGTTGTTTTTCTAATGTTGAACCATCACTGAATCTCTGGTATGTATTATTATTTCTTTGTGTGTTTTTGAACTCTATTGCCTAGAATTTTGTTGAGGATTTTTGCATCTAAGTTCATGAGAGATAATGGTCTGTAATTTTTCTTTTTTGTGGTACCCCTACCTAGTTTTCCTCTCAGGGTTATGGTAACTGCATAGAATGAGTTTGGAGAACTCCATATTTTTCTGTACTCTGAAATACCTATAGTGATAGTGGTGTTAACTCTTCTCTGAAGGTTTAGTAGAATTCTTCAATAAAGCCTTGAGGGCCAGGGCTTTTTATTGTTGGGAGTTTTTTAGATTACCTTTTCAATTTCTTCTTTGTCATGTGTTTATTTATTTGTTATACCTCTCTGTTAGTTTAGGTGGGTGGTGTGTTTCTAAAAATTTGTCCATTTTCTTGAGGTTTTCAAATTTGTTAAAGTATAATTTGTCATAGCATCCTGTCATGATTTTTTAACTTTCACTTGGGTTTGTTGTGGTATCACCCATCTCATTTTTCTTTTGGATTATTTCCTTTCTCTTCTGTTTTTCTTTTGTCAGTTTGGCCAGTGGTTTATTGGTTTTGTTGATATTTTTCAAAGAACTATGTTTTCATCTTGTTAACTGTCATTCATTTTTCTCTTCCGTAGTTCCTTTATTTTTTCTGTCTAATTTTTATTATTTGCTTTGTTCTAGTGTCCAAGGGCTTCTTTTGCTGTTCTCTTGCTTCTTGTTCAAATTATAGCTTTAGTGCTTTGATTTTAGCCCTTTCTTCTTTTTTAATTAACCTCTGAGCATTACTTTCTCTGTGTCCCAAAGGTTCTGGTAGAATGCATTTTTGTCCTCATTTGATTCTGTGAATTTCCTGTAACCCAGTAGTTTTTGAGAAAGTATTGTTCAGTTTCCATGTGTTTGATTTTTTTTCCTTGCTTTTTCTGCTATTGACTTCATTTTTTTATAGGTTTATTGTCTGAAGAGATGTTTTTCAGTAATTTGATGCTTTGAATTTTGTTAAGGCTTGCTCTGTAACCTAATGTGTGGTCTAATCTTGAGAGTGTTTTGTGTGCACTGGAAAAGAAGGCATTATTGGATGCTGTTGGTTGGAGTGTTCTGTATATGTCTATGAGGTCAAGTTGGTTTATTGTGGCATTTAAATTTTCCGTGGCTTTATTGAATTTTTTTTTTCTGGATCTACTTTCATACAGTAAAAGTGGTATGTTGAAATCTGCTGTTATCATGGAGCTGCTTATTTGTCTTTTCAGTGCAGTTACAGTTTGTTTTAAACCCTGGTGGTACAGTTGTTAAGTGCTACAGCTGCTAACAAAAAGATCGGCAGTACAAACCCGCCAGGCAGTTCTACTCTGACTTATAGGGTTGCTGTGAGTCATAATCTACTTGATGGCACTAGGTTTTATCATTGGGCATGTAAATAGTATGGTTATGTCCTCCCGCAGTATTGGCCTTTTAATCATTATTTAGTGGCCTTCCTTATGCAATGTGGTGGATTTTACTTTAAAATCTGTTTTGTCATAAATTACAGTTGCCACTCCTGCTCTTTTGACTGTTGTTTACTTGATAGGTCTTTTTCCATCATTTGAGTTTTAGTTTATCCATGTTTGTAAGTCTAAGGTGGTGTCTCCTGAAGTCAGTATATAGGTGGGTCACTTTTTTAAAATCCAATCATTTAACATCTGTCTATTAATTGCTGCATTTAATCCATTTACATTCAGTGTAATTATTGATAGATATGTGTTTGGTTCTGTACTTTTAATGCCTTTTTGTAGACAATTCTTTTGTTCCATTTTGTAGTTTTGAGTCATTTTTCTCTGTGTGTTTTATTTCAGCCTTTTCATTGTTGTTAGTTTTGTATTTGCTGAGTCTTCATGTTTTTACTGTTTTTCATTTTGATGTGTAGGACTGTTAATTTTCTTTGTGGTTACCTGAATATTTACCCCTGTTTTTCTTAATTTAAACCAATCTTTAGTATGTTTTTATCACCTTTGCTTATTCTTCATATGAAAGATCTATGACTACATTTAAGTCCATGTTTTTTGTTATAATGTTGTTCTCTTTTACATAATGATAACTCTAATATTGTATTTTCAGTGTTTTGTCTTTGATTTATTTTTGTGATTTCTCTATCTGAGTTGATATTTGGTTGCTGTGAACTCCGTTCTAATCTTGAATAGTTTCTGATGTTGCTGATTTTCTAACTGAAAGAGTCACTTTAGTATTTCATGTAACTTTGGTTTTGTTTTTGCAAATTTTTGAATTCTATTTTTCTGGAAATGTCCTGATTTTGTGGTCATACTTGACAGTTTTGTTAGATATATAATTTTTGGCTGGCAATTTTTTTTTCCTTTAAGGCTTCATATATGTCATCTTATTGCCCTCTTGCCTGCATGATTTCTGCTGAGTAGTCTGAGCTCAGTCTTATAGTTCTTTGTATATTATTTTTCATTTATCCTTAGCCACTTTTTTTTAACTATAATGAAGTAAAAGCATACAATCCAAGTCAATTTTGCATGCCCGCCTCTTGACAACTCTATGTGCTCTCTCACCCTGTGACAGCGCACTCCTCTTTTTCGCTCTTTACTTCTGGTACCCTATTAATTAACACCTGTTCACTCCTCTCCACCTCTGCTCTCCCCTCTAGAAAAAAAAAAAACAGTAAGACAACCTTCTATAAATATATAAAGCCATAAAGCACACATATGACATGCTCACTTTGTGTCCCCGAGTCCAGTCCATTCTTTGTCTGAACTGTTAACCTCAGTACTGGATTCAGGTCTGGGCTAACAACAAGTCTAGGGGCCATGTTCCCAGGGGACCCTCCAGGTTGTTGGACCATCAGTTCTGGTCTTTTATTAGAGCTTTTGATCGGCACACCTCCTTTTCTCATGCTACATCAGAGATTCTACATTGTGTCTCCTTTCAAGGCTGTCTTTGGTGGTGGCTGGGCACCATCTGGTTCTTCTAGTCTCATGCTGATACAGTCTGCCATTCAAATGGGTCATTCTGTCTCATGGGCTCATGTTTCCTCATGTCTTCGATGTTCTCAGTTATCTGTTCCAGGTGAGTTGGGATCAATTGATGTTCCTCAGGATGGCAGCTTGCTGGCTTTTAAAACCCTAGAAGCCACTGACTAATATGGAGTGCAGAAGACTCTTTTAGCAAAAGGCTAGTTACACTCATTGACCTCAATGTCCCCTGAAAACACAGTTCCTAGAACCATTTCCATGCTGCTCTACTCTTTGAAATGTTAGGTGGAATTTAGAAATTTTTTATTTTATGGTGTAGTCCAGTTATGCTGACCTGCCTTCTACTGAGTGTTGTCATACTCTTCTCTAGCCACTTTGAAATCATCTGTTTATCTTTAGTTTTGGCAAGTTTGATTAAAATATGCCTTGGTGTTTTTCTTTTCAGATTTAGCTTGTGTGGAGTTTGATGAGGATCTTGGATAGATACTTTCTCATATTTCAAAATTAAGGGAAGGTTTCTCAAAAAATCTTCAACAATTCTCTGCATTTTCTGTTATTCACCCCTGTTCTGGTATTCTAATCACTCGTGGACTGTTCCTTTTGTTAGAGTTTCACATAATTCTTAGTGTTTCTTGAGTTTTTAAAATTCTTTTGTCTGATTTTTCCTAAAGTATGTTGGTGTCACTTGCTTTACCTTTACTTTCACTAATTATTCTCAGTTCTGCACCTTTCACTTTTTATTACAATGTCTCAGTCTGTAGTTTTTTTATTAATCTAGATTTATGCTTGTCTCCATATGCTTTCTTTTTAACTTTTTTTATGAATTACAGTAGAAGAATAAAATTTATAACATCTATCAATTATCTCATCTATGATAAACTCTCAGCTCCCACCCACCCATGTAGCCAACACAGTCATTTTCTTCTGCGGATAATTCTCTTGTTAAGTCCTTGTAACAGGTGTCTTATACAAAATTTGTCCTTTTGACACTGATTGATTTCAGTCAGCATGATTTCTTCCAAATGAGACTATGTTATGAGATGTTTTCTCAAAGTTTGGTTGTTTTTTTAATCATAGCATAGTGTTCCGTTGAGTGTATGTACCATAGTTTGCATATCCATTCATCTGTTGATGAGCATTGGGGTTGATTCCAACCTTTTGCTATTGTAGACTGTGCTGCAACAAACATTTATGTACATGTGTCTATTTGTGTAACAACCTTTGTTTCTGAAGGATAAATTCTGAGCAGTGGAATTCTAGGATCAAATGTTATATCTATCTCCAGCTTTTTAAGGAAGCACCAGACTGATTTCCAAAGAGGTTGTACCACTTTGCAATCCCGCCAGCAGTGTAGGAGAGTTCCAATTTCTCCACAGTCTCTCCAGCGTTTGTTGTTTTGTGTATTTTGGATCATGGCCAACATTGTTGGGGTGAGATGGTATCTTGTTGTAGTTTTGATTTGAATTTCCTTACTAGCTAATGGTTGTGAGCAATTCTGCATATGTCATTTGGCTGCCTAGATATCCTCTTTAGAGAAATGTCAGTCCATCTCCTTTGCCCATTGCTTGATTCAATTATTTATCCTTTTCTTGTTGATATTTTGTAATGCTTTATAGATTATGGAGATCAGACATCAGTCTGACATAGAGTTGTCAAATATTTTTTCTCATTCTGTAGGTGATCTTTTAAAAAAGTTTTTGATGAAGTCTTTGGATGAGCAAAAGTGTTTGATTCTTAGTAATTCTCATTTATCTATTTTCTCTTCTGTTGAATGTGCTTTGTTTGTCAGATTTTGAAGTCTGCCTACATTGTGTATTAAAACTTCCATTGTTGATCCTGTTTTATCTTGGATGGGCTTTATTGTTTTAGATTTGATATTTTGGTCTTTTATCCAATTTGAGTTCATTTTTGTATAAGGTGTGAGATATGGGTCTTGTTTCAATTTTTTGCAGATGGATATCCAATTTTGCCAGCACCATTTGTTGAAGACTGCTCTTATCCCAGTTTAGAATCTTGGGGCCTCTGTCAAATATCAGCTGTTCATAGGAGAATGGTGGAACCTCTGGGGTCTCTACTTTGTTCCATTGGTCTATGTGTCTTTGTTTGTACTAGTACCAGGCTGTTTTGACAACTGTGACAGTGTAATAGGTTCTAAAGTCAGGTAGTGAGAGGCCTCCCAGTGTGTTCTTCTTTTTCAGTAGTGCTTTACTTACCTGACGTTTCTGCCCTTTCCAAACAAAGTTGATGATTTGTTTCTCCATCTTATTAAAAAAAGTCTCTGGAGTTTGTATTGAGATTGCACTATATTAGTAGATTGCTTTGGGCAAAATAGACATTTTTACAAGGTTGAGTTTCCTATCCATGAGCAGGGTACATTACTCCATTTATCTAAGTCTCTTTTGGTTTCTTGTAGTAAAGTCTTTGTTGTTCTCTTTTATTTCTCTAGTTGGATTTATTCCTAGATATTTTATCTTCTAGGGGGCTATAGTAAGTGGAATTTATTTGGTGATTTCTTCAATAATGTCACTGTTGGTGTAAAGGAATCCTACTGATTTACTTATATTTATCTTATATCCCGATACTTTGCTCAATTCCTCTGTTAGTTCCAATAGTTTACTTATGGATTCCTTTGGATTCTCTGTATAAGCAATCATATCATCTGCAAAGAGAGAGACTTTTATTTGTTCATTGCCAGTATGGATGCCCTTTATTTCTTTGTCTTGTCTAATTGTTCTGGCTAGAACTTGAATAGAAGTGGTGAGAGTGGGCTTCCTTGTCTAGTTCCCATTCTCAAAGGGAATTCTTTCAGTCTTTCACTATTCAGGATGATGAAGGCAGTTGGCTTTGTGTAGATGCTACTGATTGCATTGAGTAATTTCCCCTCTATTCCTGTTCTTTCTCAGAGTTTTAAGCATGCCTTTTCTGCATCAGTTGACAAAATCAGGTGATTGTTATCTTTTGTGTTATTCATGTGCTTGATTACATTGTTTTTCTGTTTATTTTGTTTTATTTTTTATTATGACTGAATGAAAATGTACATTCCCGTATAAATTTACCTGCCCACCTGTATTGAGCTTCCACTACTCTCCCTGTCCGGTGACAGCACACTATTCCTCTCTGCTCCATACATGTCTTATCCTCTCATCAGTATTCTTTCTGCTCCTCTCCACCCACTCTCCTTCCTCCAACCAGAGGTCAGCAGGATGATGTCCTATAGATGCATAGAACCATAAAGTGCATCCAATATGTGGTCACTCTGCATCACCAAGTCCAATACATTCATGTCTGAAGAGTGGACCTTTGTTATGATTTATGTTGAACCAGCCTTGCATCCCTGGTAGAAATCCAACTTGATCATGATGAATTACTTTTTTTATATGCTGTTGAATTCTATAGGCTAGAATTTTTTTTGAAGATTTTTGCATCTAGGCTCACAAGTGATATTAGTCTGTAATTTTATTTTTTTTTGTGGGATCTTTCCCTGGCTTTGGTATCAGCGTTATGCTGGCTTCATCAAATAAATTTGGGCGTATTCTATCCCTTTCTATGGTGTGAAATAGCCTAAATAGCATTGGAGTTAACTCTTCTCTAAAAGTTTCATAGAATTCTCTGGTGAAGCCATCTGGGCCAGGACTTTTTTTGGTTGGTAGATTTTTGATGACCTTTTCAATCTCTTCCTTTGTGATAGATTTATTAAGTTGATCTGCTTCTCCTTGTGATAATCTTGGTGAGTCATACGAATCTAGAAATTTATCCTTTTCCCCTAGGTTTTCAAACCTGTTAGAGTACAGCCTTTCATAGTATTCTGTTATGATATTTTTAATTTCAGCTGGTTCTGTTGTAATAACTCCCATCTCATTTCTTAATCAGGTTATTTGTATCTTGTGCTGTATTTCTTTTGTAAGTTTAGACAGCAGTTTATCAATTTTGTTGATCTTTTCGAAGAACCAGCTTTTGGTTTTGTTAGTTTTTTCCATTGTTTTTCTATTCTCTGATTCGTTTAGTTCTGCTCTAATCCTTATAATCTGTTTTCTTCTGGTGCCTGAGGGGTTCCTCTGTTGCTCTCTTTCTACTTGTCCAAGCTATAAGGTTAATTCCTTAATTTGGGTCCTTTCTTCTTTCCAGATGTGTGCAGTGATAGAGATGAACTGACCTCTGAAACTGCTTTTGCTGTATCCCATAAATTCTAGTAAGATGTATTTTCATTCTCATTTGAATCCATAAATTTCTTTATTTTGTCATTAATTTCTTCTGTAACTCAAGGATTTTTGAGCAAGGTTTCTGTAAGTCTGAATTTCCACCTATGAATTTTCTGTTATTGATTTCAACTTTTATAGCTCTATGGTCTGAGAAGATACTTTGCAGTAAATCAGTGGTTTGGGTTTTATAGAGAATTGCTTTATGACCTAACACATGGTCTATTCTGGAGAATGTGCCATGTGCATTGGAGAAGAAGGTGTACTTATCCATTGATGGATGAAAAAAATCTGTATATGTCAATAAAGTCAAGTTGGTTGATTGTTGCAATAAGATGTGCATCTATCCGTAACTGAAAGGGGAATGTTGAAGTCTCCAACTATTATTGTGGAATGATCACTCTCATTTTTCAGTGTTGTCAGTATTTGTTCAATGTATTTAGGTGCTCTCATATTGAGTGTATAAATATTTAATATTGTGAAGTCCTGCTTGAGTATTGAACCTTTCAGCAATAAATAGTGACCATCCTTGTCCATAGTAGTGGATTTTACATTAAAATCTACTTTATCTCAGATTAATATTGCCACACCTGCTCTTCTTTGTGTATTGTTAGCTTGATATATATTATTCCAGACTTTAATTCTCAGTTTGTTCATATGTTTAAGTCTAAGGTATGTTTCTTGTAAGCAACATATAGACGGGTCATGTCTTTTGATCTAGGATGTCACTCACTGTCTTTTTACTGGAGCATTCAATCCATTTACTCTCAATCTAATTATCGATAGGTATGTGCTTAGTACCATCATTTGATGTAATTACTTTCATGTTGATGTTTTCTATATTGCTCTTAATGTTCTGTTCTGGGGCTTTCTTGTTTATGGGTTATTGTTTTATTGTTGGCTTTGTGTTGTTTTTTTGTAGAGATGCTGACAGAAAACTTTCCTGAGATTATGAGCAAAGAGAACATAGATATCCAGGATGTTTATCGAATGCCACAAAAGCTGGACCCAGAAAGAAAGACTCCAAGGCATAAGGCATATTATAATCAAGCTTAATAAGCTAAAACATAGACAGGTGCTTCTGAAGGCAGCAAGGCTCAAAGCAAAGCTAACACTCCAAGGGAAGCCTTGTAGGCTTTCATCTGACTTTTCTGCAGAAACAATGCTGGCTAGAAAACAATGGGAAGACACATTCAAAGCCCTGAATGAGAAAAACTTCCATCCAAGAATTATTTATCCCACAAAATTGTCTATCAGAGATAATGGTGAAATTAAGATTTTTAAGATAAAGAGAAATTTAGAGACTTCATAGAAACTAAACCAAAATTACATGAAATACTGAAATAAGCTCTTCCCTTAGAAAAACAGAACCATTAAATGTATATTGAAGGTGACAGTTCAGGACACTTCATCCAAAATCCTAGTGAGTTAGGGAAGTGACAAAACTTCATCAAAGCTACAGTATGATAATAAGGGAATCTGTGATCATATCATGACAACTGTAGTACCATCGCATTTAAAGAGGGATACGGGGGTGGAATCAAGATAGTGGACTAAGCACACATCTCCTTATATCCCTCTGGAAACCAAGATCTGAATTGACAAACAGAGCCTTCTGGTCACCTAATCAGCCTCAGGACACAGCACAGAGCTGTTAATTGGGACTTCATACCACTGAGCGAAAAACCTCCTCTCTTTTGCTGACTCCCGCTCCTGGCTAGCCCCGGCTCTCACTGACGGAAGGTAAATGCACCATTTTACTTTTTTTTTTCCTTGGCTGGCGAGCAGAGCTGGGTCTTGCCTGGTGGCTGGACTCAGATGCGCTGCTGGGGGGATAGGCAGGTGAAATTCCCATATTCTGAGAGCCATGCTCGGGACTCTTGTTAATCTAGCCATTTTGAGCCTTTCCTTTTGTAGCTGCTTCAGCGGGGTTTGTGTGGATCTTCACGGTCAGGGTGCTGGACGCCATGTTGGTACCAAGATTTTAGCGGGACCTCGTTCTTAGCCTGGGAGCCAGTGCCTGCAAACGGGATAGTGCTTCTCCGACACAATAGTAGTGATTTTGCACGGTGCTGTCTACGTTGGGGGCCCTGCAACAGAAGCAGAGGAATCACTACCTCTCGGCACCTTTAGCCCCTCTGTCTGCTACCTGTGTGTAGGATGCCATGTTGGATACGGTGGCTGCAGCTGGACCTAATTCTTAGCTTGGGAGCCAGAGCATGCCCACAAGAGAGCACTTTTGTATCACAAAACCAGTACTTGACGCAGTGTTGGCTAAGGCTAGGCCCTGTGAGTAGAGGCCAACAGGGCAGTAGCATTGTTGTATTCTGAAGTCGTTTGTTATCATCTGGGGTTGGATATAGTGGCGCTTACTTTGTCAGATGAGAAGAGGGACCTCTACACCTGAAAACCTAACTGACTTGTGAACTGGTCAGATACCTTTTGCTTTACATTTGAAGACAGCCTACAGAAACATTTTCAATCCATCCTCACAGTACCTCTTCCAGCCTCTATATACTCACATGGGACCCAAAAAGCAACAGACAATTGTGGCATACAAGCAATCACTCATGGCTTCAGAAGGCTCCAAACAAAGCAACCAAGTTTTCCAGATGAAGAAACTTTTATGAAAGCATCAGGAAGTGAATACAAATTGATTATATACAGAGACCTTTTAGACCTTATATAAAATGCAGCAGAACAAAATGAAACATTAAGCAAGTTGTTCGATCTGATGAAACACTAGTACTCTGAAATCCGACAGATCAAGAAGAAACTCAAAGACATAGAAACTTCCATGCAAAGCCAAGAAAACAGAATGGAAGAAATCGAAAAAAGGATTTCTGACTTGGAAGACACAGCTACTGATGCCAGCATCTATGAACAGAAATCAGAAAAAAGAAACAAGAAAAATTAAGAAACATTAAGAAACATGTTAAGAGGAACAACCTTCGACTAATTGGAGTCTCTGAACAGAGTGAGACATCTGAGAACACAGACAGTATTGTTGCTGAGCTGCTGAAAGAAAACTTCCAAGAAATCCTGAAGGAAGAGAATATGGACATCTCAGATGCATATCATACGCCACCCAATATAGATCTCAAAGACTCCAAGACATATCATAATCAAGCTCAACAAAATGAAACATAAGCAGCAACTCTTAAAGGCAGCAAGACTCAAGGCAAAGCTAACATTCAGAGGGAAACCCTGTAGGCTCTCGTCAGATTTCTCAGCAGAAACCATGCTGGAACGGAGACAGTGGCATGACACATTCAAAGTCTTGAAGGAGAAGAACTTCCAACCAAGAATTATATATCCTGCAAAACTATCTTTCAAATACGAAAATTAAATTAAGACATTCCCAGATAAACAGAAACTCAGAGACTTTGTAAAAACCAAACCCAAACTACAAGAAATACTGAAAGAAGTTCTTGGCTTTGGCTTAGAAGAACAAAACCACTAACTTTATATTTTAGAACGTCACACTACTCAATACTCTAGTCATTTAGGGAGGTCTCCAAAGTCAATCACGGCTTTGATATGGAAAGAAGCAATCCAGTGATCATCATGAAAATTATGGTGTCATCATAATAAAAAGAGGGATGTACTACAGTCGTTATAGTCCTTCCAGATGGAGAGGAAGATGACAAGACTGGTAGTAATTAAAATTGGGTTTATATATAGTTTATTAAGAGGGTTCATAGGGGCAGCTGTAAAGCACAACAAAGATGTATCATACCATTTGAAGAAATCTAACACACGAGTCTCAACAACTATCAAACCAGCTCTGAAAAAGGTGAAAAATCAACTCACAAAAAAGAATGTCCCAGAACAGACTAATAAGAACAACAGAGAAAACATCAACATAAAAATAAACATATCACAATGGCAGCAGTGAACATATACCTATCAATAATTACAGTGAATGTGAATGGACTGAATGCTCCAGTAAAGAGACACTGAGTGTCTTCTTGGATCGAAAGACACGACCCATCCAGATGTTGTTTACAAGAAACTCACTTGAGACCTAAAGACAGGAACAAACTGAAAATTAAAGGATGGAAGAATATATACGAAGCTAACAATGAAGAAAGAAGAGCAGGTGTGGCAATTCTAATCTCAGACAAAATCCATTTTAATGTCAAATCCACCATCATGGACAAAGATGGTCACTATTTATTGCTGAAAGGTTCAGTACACAAGCAAGACTTAACTATATTAAATATCTATGCACCTAATGTAAGAGCACCTAAATATGTTGAAGAAACACTGACTATGCTCAAAAGAGAGTTAGATGACTCTACAATAACAGTGGGAGATTTTTATACTCCACTGTCATCACTAGATAGATCATCTAGAGAAAAGCTCAGTAAAGATACAGAAGACCTCATTGACACAATTAACCAACTAAACCACAGAACGTTCCACCCATCAGCAGACAACTACACCTTCTTCTCCAGTGCACATGGAACATTCTCCAGAATTGACCACGTGATAGGCCATAGTGCAATGCTCAAGAAAATCCATACCACTGAATTACTGCAAAGCATCTTCTCAGATCATAAAGCCATCAAAGTTGAAATCAATAGCAGGAAAAACAGAGATAGAAAGTGGAACTCTTGGAAACTGAACAACATCTTGCTCAAAAAAACATGGCTTATAGAGGAAATCAAGGATGAATTAAAGAAATTCATGGATTCCAATGAGAACGAAAACACTTCCTACCAGAACCTATGGGATACAGCCAAAGCAGTGCTCGGAGGTCTCTTTATCTCCATAAATGCACACATCTGGAAGGAAGAAAGAAATCAAATCAAGGAACTAACTCTACAGCTTGAACAAGAAGAAAGAGAACAACAGAGGAACCCCTCGGGCACCAGAAGAAATGAGATCATAAAGATTAGAGCAGAGCTAAATGAATTAGAGAATAGAAAAACAACTGAAAAATTGAAACGACCAAAAGCTGGTTTTTTGAAAAGATCAACAAAATTGATAAACTACTGGCTAAACTTACTGAGGAAAAGCAGGAAAGGAAACAAATAACCCAAATTAGAAATGAGTGGGGAGTTGTCACCACAGATGCAACAGAAATCAAAAATATCATAACAGAATACTCTGAAAGACTGTACTCTAACAAATTTGAAAACCTAGGGGAAGTAGACAAATAGCTTGAGTCATACCACCTACCCAAATTATCACAACGTGAAGCAGAACAACTTAATAAACCCATCACGAAGGAAGAGATTGAAAAGGTCATCAAAACACTCCCAACCAAAAAAAGTCCGGGCCCAGATGGCTTCACGGGAGAATTCTACCAAGCACTTAGAGAACATTTATCCCCAATACTACTGAGACTATTTCACAGTATAGAAAGGGATGGAGTACTCCCAAACTCATTCTATGAAGCCAGCATAACCCTGATAGCTAAGCCAGGGAAAGATCCAACAAAGACAGAGAACTACAGACTGATATCACTCATGAATCTAGATGCAAAAGTCTTCAACAAAATTCTTGCCAACAGAATACAACAACATATCAAGAAATTAATCCATCATGACCAACTGGGATTCATACCAGGGATGCAAGACTGGTTCAACATCAGGAAAGCAATTAATGGGTTTAACCACATAAATAACACAAAAGACAAGGATCACCTGATTTTGTCCATTGGTGCCGAAAACGCATTTGATAAAGTCCAACACCCATTCCTGCAAAAAACTCTTAGCAAAGTGGGCATAGACAGCAAATTCCTCAACACAATAAGGGCCATTTATACAAAGCCAATTGCCCATATCATCCTGAATAGAGAGAGACTGAAAGACTTTCCCTTGAGATCAGGAACTAGACAAGGATGCCCACTCTCACCTCTCCTATTCAACATTGTGCTAGAAGTTCTAGCCAGAGCAGTTAGACAAGACAAAGAAATAAAGGGCATCTGCATCAGCAAAGAGGAAGTTAAAATCTCCCTGTTCGCAGATGATATGATTGTATATGCGGAGAACCCCAAGGAATCTATAAGTAAGCTACTCAAACTGATAGACGAGTTCAGCAAAGTCTCAGGATACAAGATAAACAGAAGTAAATCAGTAGGATTCCTTTATACCAACAACCAGACTGTTAAGGAGGAAATTATTAAATCAATACCATTTACGATAGCCCCTAGGAAGATAAAGTACCTAGGAATTAATCTAACCAGAGAAACAACAGACCTTTACAAAGAGAACTACAAGCCCTTACTACAAGAAACTAAGAGAGACTTAGATAAATGGAGAAACCTACCCTGCTCATGGATAGGAAGACTTAACATTGTGAAAATGTCTATTTTACCCAAAGCAATTTATTTATATAATGCAATCCCAATACAAGTTCCAGCGTCATTTTTTAATGAGATGGAGAAACAAATCACCAATTTTGTTTGGAAAGGGAAGAAGCCCCAGATAAGTAAGGTACTACTAAAGCAGAAGAACACACAGGGAGGCCTCTCATTATCTGACCTTAGAACATACTACACTGCCACAGTGGTCAAAACAGCTGGTACTGGTGCAAGAACAGACAGATGGATCAATGGAACATAATTGAGATCCCAGAGATGACACCATCTGCCTATGAACAGTTGATATTCGACAAAGGCCCTAAGACAGTAAACTGGGGTAAAAACAGTCTGTTCAACGAATGGTGCTGGCAAAATTGGTTATCCATCTGCAATAAACTGAATCAAGATCCACATCTTACACCTTATACAAAAACCAACTCCAACTGGATAAAAGACCTAAATATCAAACCTAAAACGATAAAGCTCATCCATGAAAAGGTAGGAACAACAATGGAAGTTTTAATACACAATGAGGACAGACTCCAAAATCTGTCAAATAAATCACAATCAACAGAAGACAAAATAGATAAATGGGAACTATTAAGAATCAAACACTTTTGCTCATCCAAAGATTTTATTAATGGAATCAAAAGAACACCCACAGAATGGGAAAAAACATTTGGCAACTCTATGTCAGATCGACACCTGATCTCCATAATCTATAAGGTACTACAAAATGTCAATAAGAAGAAGATAAACCATCCAATTAAGCGATGGACAAAGGAGATGGACAGACACTTCACTAAAGAGGAGATCCAGGCAGCCAAAAAACACATGCGGACATGTTCACGATCTTTAGTTATTAAAGAAATTCAAATCAAGACAACAATGAGATAGCATCTCACCCCAACAAGATTGGCCATGATCCAGAAAACACAAAACAACAAATGCTGGAGAGGCTGTGGAGAAAGTGGAACCCTCCTGCACTGTTGGTGGAGTTGCAAAATGGTCCAACCTCTTTGGAAGGCAATCTGGTGCTTCCTTAAAAAAATGGATATCGGTATACCATTTGACCCAGTAATTGCACTACTTGGAATATATCCTACAGATTCAAGGCCTTTCACACCAACGGACATATGCACCAGATTGTTTACCGCAGCATAGTCCATGATAGCAAAAAGATGGAATCAACCCAGATGCCCAGCAATAGAAGAATGGATAGGTAAACTATGGTATAATCCTCAATGGAGCACTATGCAATGATAAAGAATAACGATGATTCCAGGAAACATCTCCTAACCTGGTTTCAACTGGAAGACATTATGTTGAGTGAAAGTAGTCAGCGACAAAGGGACAAATACTGTATGAAACCTCTACGAGAAGATCCCAGAAACAGACTTGTGTATAGATGAAAAGACTCTTTGACAGCTACAGGGAGGGGAGGGCTGGAGGGTGAGGGGGGGAGGGTTTAGTTTAGATAGTTACTAGAAATCTAGTTGGGAGAAAGCGGTGATAGTACACGTTAGAAACAAGAACAACATTAAGTGGACTTCAGCATAACTTGAGTACTCCTTTCTCCTTAATTCAATACTGCAAGGATAGAGTAGCTGGAGCGAGGGGCGGGGGACCATGCTCTTAGGCTAATTCGAGGCCAATTGGCACAACTAGCGTTTTGCTA
Source organism: Heterohyrax brucei (assembly GCA_028571685.1). NCBI lineage: Eukaryota > Metazoa > Chordata > Mammalia > Hyracoidea > Procaviidae > Heterohyrax > Heterohyrax brucei. Next base: position 26,373,316 of record CM053156.1, read on the forward strand.
AGAGAGCTCTCTGCACCCCACATTGGTGAGTGGTGTCTGGGGTCTTAAAAGCTGCCAAGCTGCCATCGAGGACACAGCAAATGGTCCCAACTCAACAGGAACGGATGCTCACCGAGAACCAAAATGACATACAGTAAAGACAACTGAGAAGACAGAGAGACCCACAAGAGTGGGTGCCTACATCAACTTGGGACCGGAAGAACCGGATGGTGCCCGGCCACCACCAGTGATAGCCACGATGGAGCTCACAGAGAGGAGTCTCACTGGCAACACAAGAATAAAAAGGGGTGCATCATGAGATCTCCACTAAAAAACCTCAGTTGATGGTCCAGCGGTTTTGGGGTTCCTCTGAGAGCATGGCCCCCGGCCCTGATGCTGCCCTTTCCCATAAATTATAACAAAGGTCCACTCTTTGGACAGGAATGGATTGGACTTGGCAATGCAGAGTGACCATATATTGGAAGCACTTTATGGTTCTATACATCTATAGGATATCATCTTGCTGACCTCTGGCTGGAGGAAGGGGAGTGGATGGAGAGGAGGGGAAAGGAGGCTGTTGGGAGGATGAGACATGTATGGAGCAGAGAGGAACAGTGTGCAGTCACTCGACAGGGAGAGCAGTGGAAGTTGCATATAGGTGGGCATGTGAATTTAGACGTGAGTGTACATTTTCACTCAGTTATGTTAAATAAAAATGAAAAAAAAGTAATAAAAAATATGCACTATTTTTTCCCACAAGAAATCTATTCTTTTTTACTAAACAAAAGAGGGATACACTACAGTAGGTATTGTGGCTTTAGATGCAGAGGAAGTTTCAGAGTTATGCAGTAGTTAAAATCTTAGTTTAATCTTAGTATGTTAAGGGGTATAATACATGTAGCCATAAAGCAGATTAACAATGCATTGTATCAAAATAAGAAATGCAATACAGCAGGCTCAACAAACACAAATCTGTATGCTTTCTTGAAGTCTGTTAAATTTGTCCTTCTGCTTTAGTGCATTTTCCCTCATCTCCTTCCTCATTTTTTGAAGGGTTCTAAATATTAATTTTTGTACTCTACCTTTGATGGCTCCAGGTAGTTCCCTTAATGTGGAAAGAACTTTATTATTTTTTTTTATTATTTGTTTTGGGAGCTTTCTGGAGCCATCATATTCTACCTCTTTATGTGATTTGTTGTTTGTTTTCTCTGAGCCATTAGTAATTTGTTGAAGTTATTTACTTTATATTTGCTTACCGTGTTCTAATTTTTTGTGGGTTTTTTTTTTTTGAAATGTCCAAATGAACTGGTAGTGTGTATTAGTTTGTTTATTGGCATTTTTGAAGTTCTGTCACCTGTCACCATGTGGTGAGGAGTCTGTTTACTTGCATGGATTCAGCTCATGTGTCCAGGTAGTTAGCCACCAAGTGTCTTAGTCATCTATTAGTGCTAAAACAGAGATACCATAAGTGAGTTATTTTAACATAGAGAAATTTTATTCTGTCATATTCCAGTAGGCTAGAAGTCCAAATTCAGGGCATCAGCTCCAGAGGCAGGCTTACTCTGTTGTCTCTGGAGGGAGGTACTTGTTGTTAATCTTTCCTTGAACTTGGAGCTTGTGAGGCACAGGGGCCCTAAGTCCAAAGGATGTGCTCTGCTCCCAGTACTTGTTTTTTGTTGGTATGAAGTCCCCAGCTCTTTTCTTGCTTCCCTTTCCTTTATATTCCAAGAGATTGCCTCAAGGAACAATGCAATCTTATAGACTGAGTCCTGCCTAACTAATACAACCACTGCCCACCTTCCCTCATTAATACCACAGAGGCATGATTAACTACATTTAGGAGCATCTCATCATACTGGGACTCATCGCCTGGCCAAACTGCCACAGACAGTTTTTGAGGACACAATTCAATCCATGACACAGTGTGTGTTATGCAGGCTCTCTCCAACCATCCTAGTTGGGCAGGGGTGATTGATGTCGGTAAAGGTAATTACCTGCAGGGTCTGAGAAGGGCAGAGTGCTAACAGCTGTCCCTGAGTGTCTGTGAGAAGACATGTCCCCTTGTGCTGATCCTAGGTAAAGAAATTGTTTCTACTGCAAATTTCTGGCTTAAGGGAGTCAGCGGAATTTCTTCCCCCTCACCTCTGTTAAATTGTTCCCTCTTTTGGTCTAGGAGAATGGCTCAGGTCATGCTTAATGAATCCTATTTCCAGCTCAGTTAATGGCCTCTGATTTCTGAGCTGGGTGCAGTACAAAGAAAGGAATAGGAAACGCTGGGACAAGGGAGAGAAGTTTATTCTGAAAGAAAACTTTAGATCTGTGAGTGAAGGAAAGCTTATATCCTTGTGGGTTAGGTTAGATGCAGACATTTACCTTTTGACTATTGAGTGCTACTTTTCATTGTTTCTGGATGTGCAAATTTTCTCTCTGCTGCTCAGTCTCTCCAGCTAAGAAGGACATCCTCTGAATGCCTTTGTTCCATTCACCATGCTGCTATAGCCAGTCCTCTTCAGGTCAAGTATGGCCAATCTTAGGTACTTCTGGACCTACTCACCCTTCCTCAGCATTCTGTCCAATATCTTAACTTTCCCTTTGATGTTTAGGGCGCTTAAAATGTCATACATAATTGATTCATTTGTTCTTATGGGTCTTTATTGTTGGAGGGGTCACAGTCATCTTGACTCTACCCTCAGGATGAGTTTTCTAAGTCAGTTTTCTGGTCTAATTGGTCTTAAAGATGTTGATGACTGTACTTCCAGCAGTAAAAAACACACTGGTAATCCATGACATGAGGTTCCAATAGAAATAAACAAAATATCACCACGCATGGATCAAGTCTTGGTGAGAGACAAAACTCTGGATGATTGTATGTTCAATACTTTTGTACAGTTTTTTCCAGAATTAGAAGTATAAGGACATGCTGGTTGCTTACTTCTGCTTTCACTATAAGAAATGATGAAATAGTTGAGCTCAGGGCTTCAGTGTCACTGCTCAAGCACTACATAAATTACCTCAAAGTTACTACTCAGGCCTTGAAAAAAGCCTTAATTTTTGTCATGGCATAGCTGAAATTGCCAAAAACAAACCCAGAGTGTTAACAGGAGAGTGGCTGAATTATAACACCAAATGAATTCCTAACCTCGAATGGTGTCTGATGTTAAAATGAGGGCACCGATTAGGAAGAAATCGAATCTTGAAATTTGGGATGGGGATATATGAGCATGTAATCAGGAAACTGGGAACAAGAACAGGAACCTCAGCATGGTATTGAATTACTCCTGCCAACAGAACCATCCATTTCCCATGTAAAGACATCACTCCACCTTACTCAGCTAAGCCACCATCCTGAGTAAAATCATTAGCCCAATCATCCCTATCTGATACGATTAACCCAGCTGTGTTTGTAGAGCCTCTGTCTGAGTTATTCCCTAGGGAGCCACCTGAGTTTTTGCCTGAGAGTCTTATCAGACAATGCTGAATGTTCTCAGAACACTTCCCAGACACGTATTTTTGCTTCTAGGCCTTGTCTAAACATAAGTCTAAGCGAGCCCAAAAATATGAAGCACAAAGTGTGACCCAGAAGGAGATAATACTATACTCCAAAAGAAATGCTTATGTCTTGTAATACATACAGACAGAAACCTGGAGGATAGTGTATGAATGGTGTGAGACAGTGGTGCGAGAAATATCAAGATAGATTAGTCTGAGTTTATTGACTTGGGGACCCTAAACAGAGGTTCTTCATTCAATGTTTCACTCAGCTTGAGTGGTTATGAAAAAATCTAATAGTTTGTTCGTTTGGGTTGCTGAAGCATAAATTATGTGATGGCGTACACTAAATAAAGTTGAAGTACCTAACCTGCCTTGATACCCTGTAGAAGAAAGTATCAAAAGGCTTAGGAAAATTGGCATGTTAGAATGGATTTATCAGGTTATAGCCATATATCCACACATGGAATGCTCAGATGATACAATTTGCCATGATGGTGAAGAATCAATTTGTGAAGAAAACCCCCATATCCTTGAAAATTCCTGTGCCTGCTGTTTTATGTAAGTCAAATTTGACAGTGGAAACTGATCTAACTGAATTAAGACATGTAACTACACTGGAGCTGATTCAACACTACTGTGGTAGGGGCCAAGTGGTGGGACTCAAATGACAAAGACAAGGTGGGCATGCTACTCTAATGGACAGCAGAATCAAAGCAATAATCAGAATATTCTGACTTGTGTGGACTTACATGGCACTGGCTACGTAGTCATGGTGTATTTAGGAGTGAAATGAATAGGAAATTTACTATATATTTACTTGACCTGTACAAATGGATGAATTCTAGGTCAAGTTGACAATAGTCTAACTCAGATTGCTGGAAGAGATGCAGTCCCACACTTACGATACAGTCCCAGACTTGAGCCAGTTTACACACTTACAACCTCTTGAATAAATAAGTGAAGAAAGGTTAGCCCCCGCTACATTGCCAGTAGTTTATACCATTAATCTTTCTTCTGACTTCTTCAAAGGAATCTATGAACTTTTGTGAGAATAACTTCATTGGGAAGAGATTACTGGACACAGAGTTTGAACTGACATAAATTCCATGAGGCCCCAAATGTTGCTGTGGCCAACAGAGTGAGGTATATGGAGGTCATGTTACTAATGGAGTCTTAGCTCTTGTCTGTCTCACAAGTGGGCCCAGTGGCCCCATACAAATGATCAAGTAATTTCAGTAGTTCAGAATGCATAATTGAAACAGACGTATACAACCTGTGGAACCCACATATTAGATCTCTGACCTGTGGATTGTGGAGGTAATATAGCCCTCATTTGGGGCTGCTGTTATGGCTTACTTCTCAAGTGACTCAGAAAACTTCTACTTTGGGTGAGCTCTAGAACAAGAGAAGACTCCGCAATTGGTTCCAGCTTCTTCTAGGCAGACAGTTTTGCCCCTTGACCATATAATCTGGCTGATTCAGTTGGTGCTTGAAGTGTCATTATCAGATAGAGATGATGTTTGGAGTCTTTGACAGGCCCTTATTTATGAACCCAGGAACCCTGGTGACACCAAAAGTTGGAAGGCTGAGTCTACCAGTGGCTCCTTATAAAGTTTACAAGGCAGATCTACTCTGTCCTTTAGTAGGATCTCCCTGACAGAGAGTGGTGAAGGGAAACCTTCCCAAATGGCAGAACTTCAACCAGTGCCTGTGGTTGCTCACTTTGCTCAGAAGGAGAAATGGCCATTTGTATGATTATATACTAATTCAGTGGCTGTTCCCAATAATCGACTTTGTTGTCAGAGGATTTGTAAGGAACTTGACTGGAAAATTGGTGACAGTGAGGTGTGGGGAAGAGCTATATTGATAGGGCTTTCTGAATGGGCCAAAGAGGTAAAGATATTTGTGTCTTATGTGAATGCTCACCAATGGTTGGCCTTGGAAGAGGAGGATTTTTAACAGGTAGATAAAAGGATACCAATTGTTATTTTCCCCCAGCCACTCCTGTTCCTACCCACTGGGGTCATGTACAAAGTGAATATGGTGGCACAATGGAGGGTATACATGTACTTGGCAGCAGAGACTTCCACTCAGCAAGGCTGGCCAATGTCATGAATTTAATTATGTCCCCCTAAAAAATGTGTGTAATATAATACCTAGTATTGTGTGGGTATCCTCTATTTTGTGACTGTAAGGCAAGGAGGGTAACAGCATCAGGTAAAGATGATAACAGCATCAGGTAATGAGGGTAAGGCTAGAGTGAGCAGCCTGCACTTGGCCGTCAGTGGAGGATTGCTTGTCACTGTGATGCTGGAAGCTGTGCCACTGGTATTTAGGTACCAGCTGGGTCACACATAGTAGACAGGTTTCAGTTGAGCTTCTGGACTAAGACAGACTGAAAAGAAGGACCTGGAAGTCTCCTTCTGAAAGGAATTAGCCAGGGAAAACCTTATGAATGGCAGCAGAATGGTGTCATATATAGTGCCAGGAAATGAACGCCCAGGTTGGAGGGGACTCGGAAGATGACCAGGGAACTGCTGCCTCCTCAAAGTAGAGGTGATCTTAATGTTGCGGAAAGAATAAAACCTTCAGGATATTCTTTTGCTGATGTGGCATGACTCAAAAGGAGTCATGTTCATAATCAGAACATGGAATGTACGAAGTATGACTCTAGGAAATCTGGAAAGTGTCAAAATGAAATGGAATGCATAAACATCAAAATTCTAGGCATTGTGGCCTGAAATGGACCAGCATTGGCCATTCTGAATTTGACAATCATATGGTCTACTATGCTGGGAATGAAAAGTTGAAGAGGAACGGTGTTATATTCACCATCAAAAAGGACATTTCAAAATCTTCCCTGAAATACAATGCTGACAGTGATAGGATAATATCCATATGCCTACATAGAAGGCCAGTTAATACAACTATTACTCAAATTTAAGCACCAACCATGAAGGCCAAAAATAAAGAGATGCAAGATTTTCACCAGCTTATGCAGTCTGAAATTGATCGAGCATACAATCAGGATGCAAAGATAATTACTGGTGACTGCAGTTCAGAAGTTGGAAACAAGAAGGATCAGTAGGGGGAAAGTACTGCCCTGGTGATAGAAATAATGCGATGGCATGATAGAATTTTGCAAGACTAACAATTTCTTCATTGTAAATACCTTTTTTAACCAACACAAATGGTGACTGTACACAAGGACCTCACCAGATAGAATACACAGGAACCAAATCAACTACATCTGTGGAAAAAGATGATGAAAAGGCTCCATATCAGCAGTCAGGTGCTAACTGTGACACAGATCATCAGTGGGTCCTGTGCAAATTCAAACTGAAAATGAAGACAATTAGAACAGTCCACAAGAGTCAAAGTATGACCTTGAGTATATCGCTCCTGAGTTTAAAGACCGTCTCAAGGGCAGATTTGATGTGTTGACCACTGGTGACCAAGGACCAGACTAATTGTGCAATGACATCAAAGATATCACCCATGAAGAGAGCAATAGGTTATTAAAAAGAAAGAAAAGACCAAATGGATGTCAGAAGAGACTCTGAAACTTTCTCTTGAACGTCGAGAAGCTAAAGCAACAGGAAGAAATGGCGAAGTAAAAGACCTAAACAACAGATTTCAAAGAGCTGCTCAAGAAGACCAAAAAAACGTATCATAATGACATGTGCAAAGAGCTGGAAATGGAAAACCAGAAGGAAAGAACACATTCTGTGTTTCTCAAGCTGAGAGAACTGAAGAAAAAAATCAAGCCTCAAGTTTCAATAGTGAAGGATTCTGCAGGTTTCCATATTAAATGACTCAGGGAGCATCAAAAGAAAATGGAAGGAATACACCGTCATTATACCATAAAAAACTGGTCAACATTCAGCCATTTGAAGAGGTACTGCTGGTACTGTAGGAAGAAATCAAAGCTGCATTGAAGGCATTGGCAAAAAACAAGACTCCAAGAATTGTTGGAATATCAATTGAGATATTTCAACAAACAGATGGAGTGCTGGAAGTTCTCATTCATCTATGCCAAGAAATTTGGAGGACAATGACTTGGCCAACTGACTGGAAGAGATCCATATTTATGCCCATTCCAAAGAAAGGTCATCCAACTGAATGCAGAACTTACCAAACAATATTGTTAATATTACATGGAAGTAAAATTTTGCTTAAGATCATTCAAAAGTGACTGCAACAGTATATTGACAAGGACAGCCAGAAATTTAAGTGAGATTCAGCAGAGGATGTGTAATAAGGGATCACTGCTGATGTCAGATGGATCTAGGCTGAAAGCAGAGGATACCAGAAAGATGTTTACCTGAGTTTCATTGACTATGCAAAGGGATTCGACTGTGTGGATCATAATAAATTATGCTAAAATTGCAGAGAATGGGAATTCCAGAACACTTAATTGTCCTCTTAAGGAGTCTGTATATGGATCAAGAGGCAGTCATGCAAACAGAACATGGGGACACTGCATGGTTTAAAGTCAAGAAAGGTTTGCGTCAGGGTTGTGTCCTTTCACCATATGTTTTCAACCTGTATGCTGAGCAAATAATCCAAGAATCTAGGTTATATGAAGAACTAGCCATCAGGATTGGAGGACAACTCATTAATAACCTGTGTTATATAGACGATACCACCTTGATTGCTAGAAATGAAGAAGATTTGAAACACTGATGAAGATCAAGGACAACAGCCTTCAGTATGGATTGCATCTCAACATCAAGAAAACAAAAATCCTCAAAACTGGACCAATAAGCAGCATCATTATAAATGGAGAAAGGATTGAGATTGTCAAGGATTTCATTTTACTTGGGTCTGCAGTCAACTCCGAAGCAAGCAGCAGTAAAGAAATGAAAAGATGCATTGCATTGGGAAAATCTGCTTCAAAGTATCTCTTTGAAGTGTTAAAAAGTAAAGATGTCACTGTTTTAGTTATCTAATGCTGCTCTGATAGAAATGCCACAAATGGGTGGCTTTAACATAGGAAAATTTATGCTTACATAGTCCAGTAGGCTAAAAGTCCAAATTCAGGATCTTTGCTCTAAGGTAAGGCTCTGGAGGAAAGTCCTTGTCAGGGAGCATCTTGGCACAGGAACCTCGTGTTTGAAGGACATACTCTTCTCCTGGTGCTGCTTTCTTGATGATGTGAGGTTCCCAATTCTCTGCTTGCTTCCCTTTCCTTTTATGTCTTGTAGGATGAAAGGATAAAGGGTGGTGCAAGCCATACTCTGGGGAGACTCCCTTTATGATGGAGCAGGAAGGTTACCTTTGTAATGGATTTACAGTCCCACCCTAATCATCTCTAACTAATCCACTCTGTTAATCACAGACAGAGATGAGGATTTAGAGACTCAGAAAATCACAAAATGGAAGGCAATCACAGAGTACCGGGAATCCTGGACCAGCCAAATTACTACATATATTTTTGAAGGATACAATTCAATTCATAACATTTCACCTTTTGGCCTTCCCAAAATTACATGTTTGAAAAATGTAATGTCTTCATTCCATCATAGCAAAAGTCATTGGAAAAACATATTTATCCTGTATGATAGCAGTCTTAAATGAATCCCAAGTCCAAAATACATAAACTCTTCTACATCTGTGAAACCTAGAATGCAAAGTATCTGCTTCCAAATGTACCATGGCCAAACAGGCAACAAGCAAGTCAGAAAAATACATTCCATTAGCTCTCAGAGCTCTGAAAATAATCTTCCTTTTTTTGAGATGTTTTACACGTTAGCCTTGCCCTCCAGACTCTGGGTTTTAGCCACACTCTCTGCATTCTGAATGGAGACTCCTTGCCCCTGTGCTACAACTCTGCCTTCTAGGCCTACTTGGACAGTAACTCTGCTCCCTTGAGTTTAGGGACACCCTAAATCCACTTTAGTGACAATTCCACCCTTAGAAATATAGGAAGTCATGACTCTACCCTTTCAAATCCCTGAGGTCATGGCCATACCTTTTGAGACTGTGGCATCTCAGCTTCTCAAGCTCTTTCCTATGGCCTCATGGCCGAGACCTCAGGCCAGCATCTGCCTGCAGGGCCAAGTATTTCAAAGCTCTGTAGCTCCCACGGATTCAAGTGCCCAGAGGTACCACACTCTGCCAGGAAGACACATGTACATAAGCACTCAGCTTTTTCACTCTGTGGGTCAACAAGCCTAGCTCCATGGGTTCAAGTGCCCACAGGCAGCCCATTCAGCCAGGAAACTTCTTTGTGTAGACATTCACTTCTGTCACTCCATGATTTGACTCCAGCGCTGTCTCACACTGGTCTTGTTCTGCTGCTGCTGTTGCTGGTCCCACCAGTCTTCTGCTGCTCATTTCTCACCATTTGTGCCTTTATTAGTGTTAACATTTCTTCTCAGTTTCTTCTGAGTCTTGTATCCATTCACAGTTTAAAAATCACTTCCACGTTTTAGGTATTTGTTAGAGCAGCATCCCACTCTCTCAGTACCAAATTTGGATTTAGTTATCTGGTGCTGCTCTAACAGAAATACCACAGATGGATGGCTTCAACAAAGGAAAGTTTATTCTTCCACAGTCTGGTATGCTACGAGTCGAAGTTCAGGATGTCTGCTGCCTGGGAAGGCTTTCCCCCTTGTCAGATCTGGTGAAAGTTCCATGTGTTGTATAAGTCTTTGGTCAGGGAGCATCTTGGCACAAGAACCTCAGGTCTGAAGGGCACACTTCACCTGGTGCTGCTTTACTTTTATTCTTCCCTTTTTTTTCTTTTTCTTGTGATTAAGTGAAAGTATACAATCCAAATTAATTTTGCATGCCCACCTATCTGCAGCTCCTTCTGCTCTCCTTGTCTGGAGACAGCACACTCCTCCTTTTCTTTCTGTACTTACAGTATCCTCTTAACAAGCTTCTGTCCCCTCCTCTCCACCCTCTTCTCTCCCATCTAGAAAGACCCCAGTAGGACAGCAGCATATAAATGCACAGAACCATAAAGTACACACTCTGTATGTTCACATTGTGTCCCTGAGTGCAGCCCATTTTTGTCTGAAGAGTTGACCTCAGTAGTGTTTTCTGCTCAGGAGTAGCAGCAGGTCTAGGGGCCATGCTCCAAGGGGATACTCCAGGCTGTCAGACCATCAGTTTTGGTCTTTTAGTAGAGCTCTTAATGTGCACCCCTCTTTATCTCTTGTTGCCACAGGGACTCAACGTTGTGTGTCCCACCATTGCTGTCATTGTTGGTAGCTGAGCACCACCTGTTTCTTCCAGTTACGTGCTGATACAGTCTCCCATTCACATGGGTCCTTCTGTCTCCTGAGCTCTTTTTCCCTCATGTCTTTGTTGTTCTTGGTGATCATCTGTTCCAGATGAATTGGGACCATTTCGTGTACCTCAGATGGAAGCTTGCCACTCAGATGAAAGACCTCAGATGCCACTCACCAATATGGAGTGCAGAAGACTCTCTTAGCAATAAACTAGTTGTGCCAGTTGGCCTCGGTATCCCCTGATAACATGGTCTCCACAGTCTGCCCCTGCTACTGTATCCTTGCAGTGTCGGGTTGAGAAAGCTTTCAGTTTATGGTGAAGTCCAGTTAAGCTGATCTACTGAAAGCAGTGTACTGTCACTGCTGTCACCTAACCAAACTTCTATGAACTATCTAATTTATGAACAATCTTCTACCACCCTCCTGACCCTTGTGGCTATCATAGATTCTTTCCTACTGTACACATGTCTATTTTTAAGTCTTTATAGTAGGGGTCTCATACAATATTTGTCCTCTTGCCACTGGCTGATTCCACTCAGCTTAACATCTTCTGATTGAAACCAGGTTGAGATGCTTCCTAAAATCATCATTGTTGTTTACCACTGTATAGTGTTCCATTGAGTATATGTACCATGGTTTGTTTATCCACTCATCTGTTAATGGGCACCTAGGTTGATTCTTTCTTTTTGCTATTGTGGACTGTGATGCATGCAATAAACATTTGTGAACATGTGTTTCTTTATGTGACAGCCTTTGTTTCTGTAGGGTATATTCCGAGCAGTGGGATTACTGGATCACACAGTATGTCTATTTCCAGCTTTTTAAGGAAGTGCCAAGTTGCTTTCCAGAGAAATTGTATCCTTTCTCAATCCAACCAGCAGTGTAGGAGAGTTCCTATGTCTCCACAGCCTCTCCAACATTTATTGGTTTGTGTTTTTTAGATTATGGCCAATCTGTTTGGATGAGATGGTATCTCACTGCAGTTTTGATTTGGATTTCTCTGATAGCTAATTTTCATGAACATTTCCTCATATGTCTTTGGGCTGCCTGGATGTCTTCTTTGGTGAAGTGTCTATCCATCTCCTTTGCCCATCGCTTAATTGGGGTATTTACCTTTTGTTGTTATTTTGCAGTAGCTTGTAGATTATGGAGATCAGATATTGGTCTGACATGTAGTTGCCAAACATTTTTTCCCATTCTGTAGGTAGTCTGGTGCTGCTTTCTTGCTTATTCTGTGCTTATTTCACTTTCCTTTAATCTCTTGTAGGATGAAAGGATAAAGGGTGGTGCAAGCCATACTCCAGGGAAACTCCCTTTACAAAAGAGTAGGGAGGTGACCTTAGGAAGAGATTTAAAGTCCCATCCTTATCCTCTATAATATAATCCACTCTGTTAACCATGGGCAGAGGTTAGGATTTCCAACATCAGAAAATCACAAAATGGAGGGCAATCACAGAATACAGGGAATCCTGGCCCAGCCAAATTACTACACGTATTTTTGGGGGGACACACATCAATCCATGACAATCACCTTGAAGGCTATATGAAGTGTGCCTGACCCAAGCTATGGTATTTTCAGTTACATCGTACGCATGTGAAAGCTGGGCAATGAACAAAGAAGACAGATAAGAATTGATGCCTTTCATTTGTGTTGGAAAAGAATGTTGAATGTACCATGTACTGCCAAAAGACCAAATAGATCTATTCTGGAAGAAGTACAGCCAGAGTGCTTCTTGGGTGCAAAGATGGTAACACTGCATCTTACATACTTTGGACATGTTGACAGGAAGAATCAATCCCAGAGATGAACATCATGCTTGACAGAGACTCAGCAAAAAAGAGAAAGACTCTCAATGAGATGAATTGACACAGTGGCTGTAACAATTCACTGAAGCATAAAAACAGTTGTGGACATGGCACAAGGCATGGCAAATGTTTTGTTCTGTTGTGCATATGGTCACTATGAGTCGGGACTGACTCAACGGCACCTGACAGCATCAACAATGAAGCATTTCCTCGTATATCTGTTACTGCCTGAATATCTTCTTTGTTGAAGTGTCTGTTCATATACTTTGCCCATTTTTAATTGGGTAATTTGTTTTTTCTTGCTGAGGTTTTGAAGTATCCTGTCGATTATGAAGATTAGATGATGAACAGATTCCTGGTTGATGATTTTTTTCTCCCAGTCTCTAGGTGGTCTTTTAATTCTTCTGATAAAGTCTTTGGATGACCGTGTTTGACTTTTAGGAGTTCCCAGTTATCTATTTTATCTTCCAGTATTTGTGCAGTGTTTGTAATATTTTGTAGTTTGCTTATACTATGTATTAGAGCTCCCAATGTTGTCCATATTTTTCTTCCAAGATCTTTAATGTGTTAGGTTTTATATTTAGGTTTGTGATCTATTTCGATTTAGTTTTTGAGCATGGTGTGAGACATAGGTCCTGTTTCAGTTTTTTTCAAATGGATATCCAGTTTTGCCAACACCATTTGCTGAAGAGACAAGTTATTTTTACCACAGTTCACGGACCTTAGGACTTTGTCAAATATCAGCTGCTCATACGTAGATGGAGTTATGTTTGGGTTCTCTATCCTGTTCTATTGATCTAGTTTTGTAATAGTACCAGGCTGTTTTGACCACCCTGGCAGTGTAATACGTTCTCAAGTCGGTTAGTGTGAGATCTCCCACTTTATTCTTCTTCTTCAGCATTGCTTTACTTATCTGGGGTTTCTTCCCTTTCCATGTGAAGTTAGTGATTTGTTTCTCCATCTCTTTAAAAAAATGATGTTGGAACTTGTAATGAGATTGCATTATACCTATAGATAGCTTTGGGAATAGACATTTTTCAAGATGTTGTCTTCCAATCTAGCCACAGGGTATATTTCTCCAGTTTTTATAGGTTTCTTGGAACAGAGTCTTGTAAATTTCTTGGCATAGGTCTTTTACGTCCCTCGTTAGAGTTATTCCTGTGTGTTTTGTTTTCTGGGTGGCAATTGTGAGTGGTATTGGTAATTTCGTCTTTGATGGTGTTTGTTAGTGTAAAAGAATCCAATTGGTTTATTTATCTTATGATATATTCTAACATTTTTCTGAATTCTTCTATTAATTGCAGTAGTTTTTTTTCTTTGTGTGTGTGTATGTGTATTCTTTAGGGTTGTCTGTATAGAAGAGCATATCATTTGCAAATAGAGATATATTTTTACTTCCTCCTTACCAGTGTGGATGGCCTTTATTTCTTTATCTTATTCTATATTTCTGTATCTTGTCTAACAGTTGTTCTGGCTAGAACTTCCAGCATAATGCTCAATAGAAGTGATGATAGTGGGTAATCTTGTCTGGCTCCTATTCTCAAGGAGAATGCTTTCAGTGCCTCTCCATTTAGGATGATGTTAGCTGTTGGTTTTGCATAGATGTCTCTTATTATGTTGAGGAATTTCCCTTCTGTTCTTATTTTTTTGAGAGTTTTTGACATGAATGGGGTTTTGGATTTTATCAAATGCCTTTCTGAATCAACTGATAAAATCAGGTGGTTATTATCTTTTGTTTTGTTTATGTGGTTGATCACACATTGTTTTTCTAATATGGAATTATCCCTGCATGCCTGGTGTGAATCCTACTTTGTCATGGTGAGTTATTGATTCCATATGTTGTTGAATACTATTGGCTAGACTTCTGTGGAGGAATTCTGCATCTAAGTTCATGAGAGATATTTGTTTGTAATATTCGTCTGTAAAGACTAGTTCAGTCTTTACCTGGCTTTAGTATCTGGGTTATGGTAGCTTCCTAGAATGAATTTGGAAGTATTCCCTCATTTTTTATGCTGTGCAATACCTTTCATAATAGTGATTATAACTCCTCTCTAAAAGTTTGGTAGAATTCTGAGGTGATGACATCTGGCAAGCACTTTTTTCTGGTAGGGAATTTTTTTTTAATTATCTTTTGGATCTCATCTTGTGTGATGGGTTTATTAAGCTATTCTACTTCTGATTGTGTAAGTTTTGGTAGGTCATGTGTTTCTACAAATTTGTCCATTATCTCTGAGTTTTCAAATTTAGTAGAGTATAATTTTTCCTAGAATTCTGATACGATTTTCTTTTTTTTATTTACAGTTGGGTCAGTGTGATATCACACATTTCATTTCTTACTTCAGTTATTTGTCTGGTTGTGTGTTTTTCTTTTGTCAGTTTGGCCAGTGGTTTGTCAATTTGTTGATTTTTTTTAGAAAAAGAGCTTTTGTTTTTGTTAATTCTTTCAATTGTTTTTCTCAACGAATTCATTTAGTTCTGCTCCAATTTTTATTATCTCTTTACTTCTGGTTGAGGGGTTCTTTTGTTGCTCTCTGTCAACTTGTTCAGGTTGTAGGGTTAATTGTTTGATTTCGGCTCTTTCTTGTTTTTGGATGTGTGCATTTGTTGAATGAAATTGACCTCTGAGGGGGGGCGGAGTCAAGATGGCAGACTAAGCCCACGTCTCCCTCTATCCCTCTGGAAACCAAGACCTGAATTGACAATCAAACAGAGCCTTCTGATCACGTAATCAGCCTCAGGACACGGCACAGTGCTGTTAATTGGGACTTCATACCACTCAGCAAAAAACCTCCTCTCTTTCCCTGGCTCCTGCTCCTGGCTAGCCCCGGCTCTCACCGACGGAAGGTAAACGCACCATTTTGACTTTTTTTTCTCTGTCTTGGCCACTGGGCGGAGCTGGGTCATGCCTGGCGGCTGGACTCAGACGCGCTGCTGAGGGGATAGGCAGGCGAAATTCCCATATTCTGAGAGCCAGGCTCGGGCCTCTGTTAATCTAGCCCTTTTGAGCCTTTTGTTTTGTAGCTGCCTCAGCGGGGTTTGTGCGGAGCTCCGCGGTCAGGGTGCGGGATGCCATGTTGGTACCAAGATTTTAGCGGGACCTCATTCTTAGCCTGGGAGCCAGTGCCTGCAAACAGGACAGCACTTCTCTGACAGAAAAGTAGTGATTTTGCACAGTGCTGCCTACGTTGGGGGCCCTACAACAGAAGCAGAGGAATCACTACCTCTCAGCACCTTTAGCCCCTCTGTCTGCAGCCTGTGTGGAGGACACCATCTTGGATACGGTGGCCGCAGCTGGACCTAATTCTTAGCTTGGGAGCCAGAGCCTGCCCACAAGAGAGAGCTTTTCTATCACAAAACCAGTACTCAACGCAGTGTTGGCTAAGGCTAGGCCCTGTGAGTAGAGGCCAACAGGGCAGTAGCATTGCTGTATTCTGAACTAGTTTGTTATCATCTGGGGTTGGATATAGTGGCACTTACTTTGTCAGATGAGAAGAGGGACCTCTACACCTGAAAACCTAACTGACTTGTAAACCGGTCAGATACCTTTTGCTTTACATTTGAAGATAGCCTAGATAAATGGAAAAACCTACCCTGCTCATGGATAGGAAGACTTAACATTGAGAAAATGTCTATTTTACACAAAGCAATTTATTTATGGAATGGAATCCCAATACAAGTTTCAGCATCATGTTTTAATGAGATGGAGAAACAAATCACCAATTTTGTTTGGAAAGGGAAGAAGCCCCGGATAAGTAAGGTACTACTAAAGAACACACTGGGAGGCCTCTCATTACCTGACCTTAGAACATACTACACTGCCACAGTGGTCAAAACAGCCTGGTACTGGTACAAGAACAGACAGATTGGTGAATGGAACAGAATTGAGACTCCAGAGATGACACCATCTGCCTATGAACAGTTGATATTCGACAAAGGCCCTAAGACATTACAGTGGGTATCTTCAACAAATGGTGCTGGAAAAAACTGGTTATCCATCTGCAATAAACTGAATCAAGATTCATATCTTACACCTTATACAAAAACCAACTCCAACTGGATAAAAGACCTAAATATCAAACCTAAAACGATAAAGCTCATCCAAGAAAAGGTAGGAACAACAATGGAAGTTTTAATACACAATGAGGACAGACTCCAAAATCTGTCAAAGAAACCTCAATCAAAAGAAGAGAAAATAGATAAATGGGAACTATTAAGAATCAAACACTTTTGCTCATCCAAAGATTTTATTAATAGAATCAAAAGAATACCCACAGAATGGGAAAAAATATTTGACAACTCTATGTCAGACCGATGCCTGATCTCCATAATCTGTAAGATACTACAAAATATCAATAAGAAGAAGATAAACCATCCAATTAAGCGATGGGCAAAGGAGATGGACAGACACTTCACTAAAGAGGAGATCCAGGCAGCCAAAAACACATGCGGATGTGTTCACGATCTTTAGTTATTAAAGAAATTCAAATCAAGACAACAATGACGTAGCATCTCACCCCAACAAGATTGGCCATGATCCAGAAAACACAAAACAACAAATGCTGGAGAGGCTGTGGAGAAAGTGGAACCCTCCTACACCTCCTACACTGTTGGTGGGGTTACAAAATGGTCCAACCTCTTTGAAAGGCAGTCTGGTGCTTCCTTAAAAAAATGGATATCAATATACCATTTGACCCAGTAATTGCACTACTTGGAATATATCCTACAGAATCAAGGCCTTTCACACCAACAGACACATACACCAGAATGTTTACCGCAGCACAGTCCATGATACCAAAAACATGGAATCAACCCAGATGCCCAACAGTAGAAGAATGGATAGGTGAACTATGGTATAATACTCAATGGAGCACTACGCAATGATAAAGAATAACGATGATTCCAGGAAACATCTCCTAACCTGGTTTCAACTGGAAGACATTATGTTGAGTGAAAGTAGTCAGCGACAAAGGGACAAATACTGTATGAGACCTCTACGATAAGATCTCAAAAACAGACTTGTGTATAGTAGAACAGACTCTTTGACAGCTGCAAGGGAGGGGAGGGAGGGAGCATGAGGGGGGAGGGTTTAGTTTAGATAGTTACTAGAAATCTAGTTGGGAGAAAGCAATGATAGCACACATTAGAAACAAGAACAACATTAAGTGGACTTCAGCATAACTTGCGTACTCCTTCCATCTTAACTCAATACTTCAAGGATAGAGTAGCTGGGGCAGGGGGTGGGGGACCATGCTCTTAGGCGAATTTGAGGCCAATTGGCACAACTAGTGTTTTACTAAGAGAGCTCTCTCCACCCCACATTGGTGAGTGTTGTCTGGGGTCTTAAAAGCTGCCAAGCTGCCATCGAGGACACAGCAAATGGTCCCAACTCAGCAGGAATGGATGCTCACCGAGGACCAAAATGACATGCAGTAAAGACAACCGAGAAGACAGAGAGACCCACAAGAGTGGGTGCCTACATCAACTTGGGACCGGAAGAACCGGATAGTTCCCGGCCACCACCAGTGATAGCCACGATGGAGCTCACAGAGTGGAGTCTCACTGGCAACACAAGAATAAAAAGGGGTGCATCATGAGATCTCCACTAAAAGACCTCAACTGATAGTCCAGCGGTTTTGGGTTTCCTCTGAGAGCATGGCCCCCGGCCCTGATGCTGCCCTTTCCCATAAATTATAACAAAGGTCCACTCTTTGGACAGGAATGGATTGGACTTGGCAATGCAGAGTGGCCATATATTGGAAGCACTTTATGGTTCTATACATCTATAGGATATCATCTTGCTGACCTCTGGCTGGAGGAAGGGGAGTGGACGGAGAGGAGGGGAAAGGAGGCTGTTGGGAGGATGAGACATGTATGGAGCAGAGAGGAACAGTGTGCAGTCACCAGACAGGGAGAGCAGTGGAAGGTGCATATAGGTGGGCATGTAAACTTATACTTGAATGTACATTTTCACTCAGTTATGTTAAATAAAAAAAAAAATGTGGTATTGAGGTGGAGCCAAGAAGGCAGACTAGACACACATCTCCTCGATTCCCTCTGAGAACTAAGGCCTAGAAAAATAATTGAATAGAGCAGTATGGACATTTGGGGACATTCAAGATATGGCATAGGATTGTGAGATTGGACTGGGCAACAGGAAAGGGGAAATGACCTCTGTCAAAGGCGAGACATTGGTGCACTGAATCCTGCTTCTCCTAGCACATCATATGAGAGAATTACAGGTATGGACACCTTCTTTGTTAACCATGAGTCTGGGGCTGGGGCTTGGCCTGGGACTGCCGAGCCTGTGATCCTGGCATGAGCCACATACTTCGATGAACTGCAGTGTAAATGGCATGTCCTGCAGCAAAGATACTGTGCTTGGGACACCCATATCTAGAGAATTCAGCTGCAGCTGGTGACCAGAGCACCAATGTGCCTCCTCCATCTTCTCTGAGCTGTGCCATAGATATTGCTGACTCAGTGCAGGAGAGGCGGCTCAGGTGGGAAGCTATTTTGGTCAGCTGAGAGGCAGAGTCAGCCATGCCTGAAGTCTCAGTTGGGACTAATTCTCATGTTGAGCAAGTTCCTGTCTGGTTAGTGCTTCCCCTAGAAGAAGAGCTGTTTTTAAGATGATCATACCTAGAAAACATAGTAGGGGCTGGTGGCCAAGGGTGGCAGTTCCCTAACTCCTGTCTTCCTTGAGCCAAATCATACTTTCTGGGGACAGCCTATGAGGCACCAGCTTTGTTAGCCAGGAAGCAGGGCCTGCCACCCCTGAGCGTCGGGTGACTTTCAGCTTCAGCTGGTAGATGCCTCTCTCAGCAGAAAAGCAGCTTTTAACATAAACACAGCTACAGAATACAGTGGTGACTGGCAGCTGAGTGTGGTGGTAACATTTCCACCATCCTTCACTGAGCTGCATCATAGCATCAGCTCACAGATCCCAGAGACTCTGTAAGTAGGATGCCATTTTTTCCAGCCAGGAGGTAGAACCTGTCACCCTGGAGGGCCTGGCGGCTTTTTGCAGCTACTGGGTAGTGCCACTATCAGCACAACAGCAGTTTTTAAGATAAACACATCCAGAGAACACAGCATCCCCTGGCAGCTGAGTATGGTGGCATCCTTCTCTCTGCCTTTCCCTGAGCTACGTCATAGTCTCAACTGACATGATGATGAGAGAGTCAGAATAAGTGACTCACCACCTTGAGCAGCCAAGAGGCAGAGCCTGCCAACCTTGAGGCCCCAGCTGAGGCCAGCCACTAAACTGTGTCATGGGACTTGACAGAGTCTACATTGCCAGAGAAGTTATGCGTAAGTCAACTACACCTAGAGAACTCAGTAGTGGCTGGTGACCAAATCTAGCAGTGCCCTTACTCACTCCCTCCTTAGGACTATGGCAGAGCTCACTTTAGTGTAACACTGGAGAAACTGAACAGCTTCTTGGTAGTGCAAAGACAACAATCAATGTGTAACTGTTTAAAGAAGCAGACTACCATGGTTCTGAAAAACTCTCAAAGAATCAAAAAAAAAAAAAAAAAAACCATTCTCCTATGAATGGTTGCTATTCAACAAAGGCCCTAAGATTGTAAACTGGGGCAAAAACAGTCTCTTTAATAATTGGCATTGGCAGAATTGAATATCCATCTGCAAAAAATTGAAACAAGACCCATATGTCACGTCTTACACAAAAACCAACTCAAATTGAATAGAAAACCTAAATATCAAACCTAAAGCAATAGCAAGAAAAAATAGGATAAAAAAATGGAAGGTTTCATACACAACTTAGACAGACTTCAAAATCTGACAAGGCATGATCAACAGAAGAGAACATAGATAAATGGGAACTACTAAGAATCAAACACTTTAGCTCATCTAAAGACTTTACCCAAAGAATGAAAAGACTACCTACAGAATGGGAAAAAGTAATTGGCAACTGTATGTCACACCAACATCTGACCTCCATAATCTACAAGGTACTACTAAATGTCAACAAGAAAAAAATAAGTAACCGAATTAAGCGTTGGGCAAAAGAGATGGACAGACACTTCACTAAAGAGGATATCCAGGCAGCCAAAAGACACATGTGGAAATGCTCACTATAATTAGCTATTAAAGAATTTCAAATCAAAATTATGATGAGATACTATCTCACCCCAACAGTGTTGGCCATGATCAAGAAAACACAAAACAACAAATACTAGAGAGGCTGTGGAGAAATTGGAACTCTCCTACACTGCTGGTGGGATTGCAAAATGTTGCAACCTCTTTGGAAAGCAATCTCATGCTTGCTTAAAAAGCTGGAAATAAATATACCATTTGACCCAGGAATTCC
This sequence comes from Heterohyrax brucei, assembly GCA_028571685.1. Taxonomy (NCBI): domain Eukaryota; kingdom Metazoa; phylum Chordata; class Mammalia; order Hyracoidea; family Procaviidae; genus Heterohyrax; species Heterohyrax brucei. The sequence goes on from CM053156.1 coordinate 26,394,166, forward strand.
ACTGCCTGGATCCTGCTACAGGATCAAGGGCAGTCACACCAACAGATACATGCACATGAATATTTATTGCAGCACAGTCCACAATAGCAAAAAGATGGAATCAGCCCAGAGGCCCACCAGCAGATGAATGGATAAGCCACGTATGGTATATACGCTCAATGGAACACTGTGCCATAATAAAGAACAATGATGATTTTAAGAAGCATCTCAAAACCTGGTTTCAGCTGGAAGACATTATGTTGAGTGAAAGTAGTCAGCAGCAAAAGGACAAATATTGTATGAGACCCCTACTATAACGACTTAAAAACAGACTCATGTACAGAAGAAAACACTCTTCAACGGCTGCAAGGGAGGGGACGGAGGGCAAGACAGGGTTAGTTATAGACTACATAGTTGATAGAAATCTGGTTGGGTGAAATCAGTGACAGCATTCATTAGAAAGAATATCCATTTAACTGGACTTCAACATAACCTGAAAACTGTTCCAATCTTAACCCAGTACTGCAAGAACAGAGTAGCAGGAGTGGGATCTGGGTGCCATGCTCTCAAGGGACATCGAGGCCAGTGGACATAACTAGCCTGTTGGTAAGAGAGTCTTCTGCACCCTATAGTGATGAGTGCTGTCTGGGGTCTTAAAAGCTCACAAGCTGCCATCTGAGGTACACCACATGGTCCCAACTCAGCTGGAACTGATGATCACCAAGGACAGCAATAACATGAGGGAACCCAGACCCATGTGAATGGGTGACTATATCAACATGTGACTAGAAGAACCAGATGATTCCCGGCCACCACCAATGACAGCCGTGATAAGGCTCACAATGTTGAGTCCCAGTGGCAATATGAGAAAAAAAGGGGCACAACGTGAGGAAAAAAGGGGTGCACCATGAGAACACCACTAAAAGACTGCAACTGATGGCCTGAAGGCCTGGAGATTCCCCTGGGAGCACAACTCCTAGACCTAATGCTGCCCTTAATCATAAATCATCACTGATGTCAACTCTTTGAACAGGAATGGATTGGACTCGTGGACAGAGAGTGACCATACCGTGTGTGCACTTTGTAGTTCTGTGCATCTATAGAATGTCATCCTACTGGTGTCTTACTGGAGTGGAGTGGAGAGGAGGGGACAGGAGATTGTTAAGAGGATATGACATGTATAGAATGAAAAGGAGTGTGCTATCACCAGGCAAGGAAAGCAGAAGGAGCAGCAGATAGGCAGGCGTGCAAATTTAAATTGGATTTTACAGTTTCACTCAATCACAAATAAAATAAAATAAAAAAGAAGAGTAAAGCTTCAAGTCCAGATGCAAAACCTGCCAGATTGTGGTAGACAAAACACCCAGTTCTTGTGCTCAGGGAGAAAATGATTGGGATAGATTCTTGTGTACACTCTGATGAATGATGGCAATGTTTTCACTGTAATGTGTGGTTTGTTAAGTCAGAGGCATTGTCTAATTGGCAACAGACACAGTTGTCTCAAATTTTTTGATTAAGTGTTGAATTGTTCTGTTGGTAGAATGATTATATACATTACAAATTTCGTGTAACACATGGAATGTTTGGCACACAGAGTACCCATTTTGATAATAACTAGCCGTTTGTATGTGTTGTGGAATCACGTAACTTTTCATGGCTATTTGTCAAGACTAATAAAAAATGTGATTAATATGACTGCTATAGCTTCACAGATTTTGTTGCTATATGCTGTCAAAAATAGGACATCCCTATTGGAAGGCCCTTTACATAGCATTGCTATGAATCAGAACCAACTCAACAGCACCTACTAACAACAGCAACACACACTCCCAGGGACCCACTGGGCCAGAGGGTTTCTGACAGTTTGATGAAGTACAAATAAAATCTGCTCAGGCTTTAGATCTGGGAAACTGTCAACATGGTGAGTCATTAGGTTGTGTTATCATTTTGTCACATCACCACAGAGAGGAACAGGTCTCAATTTTGTGAACTGTGCTTTGAAGAGTGAAGGTAGTGTGAATTTACACTACAGCAGTGGATATGAAGGTGAGTCATACATATGACAGTGCTAAGGCCCTTATGGATAACACTAGGCAGGAAGCATGGACAGACCTGGCTTGGCAGCTACTGAGATTGCCTTGTGTACAGCACTTTATTTAATATTTTATTGTGTTTTAAGTGAATGTTTAAGGTTCAAGTCATACTTTCATGAGAAGTCATACAAAAGCTTAAATATACATGGTGATGTAACTTTAGTAACTCTCCCCACACTGTAACAGCAGACTCTCCTTTGCACTCTGTATTTCTCGTGTCCATTCAACCAGCGTCTGTACCCCTCTGTCTTCTCATCTCACGTGCGGATAGGAGCTTCCTAGTCAGTCTCCTAATCCAAGAAACACACTCTTCACATGTTTCATTTTATGTCTTATAGACCAGTCCAGTCTTTGTCTGAAGAGTTGGCTTCTGGAATGGTTTCAGCTCTAGTCTAGCAGAGAGTCTAGGGGCTATACCTTCTGGGGACCCTTCAGTCTTTCAAACCATCAAGTCTAGTCTTTTTACTGGAGTTTGAGTTGTGTACTCCATTTTTTCTCTCACTACTTCAGGGACTGTTTGTTGAGTTCCTAGTAAAGGGAGTCATTTGTGGGAGCCAGACACTATCTAGTTCTTCCAGTTTCATGTTGACATAGTCTCTGCTTTATATGGCCTTTTCTGTCTCTTGGGCTTATATTTTTCCTTATTTCTTTGATGTTATTTATTCTCTTTTTCCCAAGATAGGTTGAGACAAGTTGATGTTTCTTACATGACCACTTTTGAGCTTTTAAGACCCTAGATACCACTTACAGTAGAAGGGACATTAACACGGTAGGAGTGTACCAAAAGCTAAAATGTTTTCAAAATGCAACCCAATGTTTTGAAGGAGAGAATAGCAGCAGTAGGGTTCTGGGGACCATGATTTCAGGGAATATCCAGGTAGGTTGGCATAACTTTTTTTTTCTTTTCTGAAGGAGATGATCTGCATCCCATTTTAATGACAGGCATTTGGGGTTTTAAAACCTAGCAAGCTAGCAAGCTGCCATCTAAGCAGTGTTAACTGGACCCAGCCTTCCTGGAACAGAGGAGAATCAATGCTGTTAAAGACATGAGGAAAATATGAGCCCAGCAGACAAAAGGGCCCATGTGAGTTGGAGACTACACCTGTGTGAGACCAGAAGAACTAGATGGTGTCTGGCTACCTTCAGTGACTGCCTTGACAGTGAACACAAGTTAAAAGTCTATGATGTAGTGGGAGAAAAAAGAGTGTGCAGGTCTAGAGCTCTATTAAAAGATCGGACTTGATAGTCTGATATTATGGAGAATCCCTTGAGACCAAGGCCCCCAAACTCTCTGCTATCCCAGAGCTGAAACCAATACTGATGCCAGTTCCTCAGACAAATATTTGACTGGGTTATAAGACTTAGAGTTATGCTTGTGAAGAGTGTGTTCTTGCTTTAAATACATACATAAGGCTATTGGAGCAGCTTCTGACCAGAGGCAAGATGGGAGGGCCCAGAGGGAGGGACAGGAGTTCGTCTAATGAAAGTACAAGAAGGAAAGGAGCAGTGTGCTGTCACAGAGTGAAGAGAACAGCTAGTGTTGTATTGCAGTATGTGTTTGGGGTTTTACATGGCAAATTTACTTGGCTTGTAAACTTACCTTTAAAACACAATAAAATATTTTAAAAGAGAAACAATAATAAACTATCATGAAATTTAAAGACACATGTAGTTAAAACAATGACAATAATAGTGCAAACATTGGGAAGATGTATTCAGAATTGATGTGTACTAATGATTTTGGAAACTTTGGTGCCATAGTGGTTAAGAATTCAGCTGCTAACCAAAAGGTCGGTAGTTTGAATCCTCCTGGTGCTCATTGGGACCCCTGTGGAGCAGTTTTATTCTTTCCTATAGGGTCTCTATGAGCCAGAATCAACTTGATGGGAGTTTTATTTATTTTTTTAAGGTTCTTGTACTTTCAAGAGAGTGGTTTAAAAACTAGTTTAAATTAGAATCTAATAAGGTAAAATATTACCATATTTTAGGCTACATGTCAATGTAGTACTTCTTTTGGGAATAAAGTGATTTTTTTAAAAATTTTCTGTTGTTGTTGTTTTTCTAGAATAATAAAGGCATCTTAAAAAATGAAGTAGTGTTAAAAGTAATCCAAACTCAAAGAAATTGAAACACAAGTTTATTCTAAGCAGTTGTTCTGTGTTCACATAGGGAGACCATTCTGATTCTAAATAAAGTAAATGAGTGGAAGTAGGTTATTTAGAATGAGGTTGAGGAAGAGAAAAGGAAGAAGAAAGATCAACACTGGCTAATCTTAACATGATTGGTTAAACCCTGTACTCCTCCTTTTACTGAAATCAGCTAATCTGGTTCACAAGATGGTCTTTGATTTGCCAGTAACCTGCAACCATGATCTCTTTTCAGGTTTAAATGAAGTAAGCTTCTCTTAGAAAAGGAAAAAGATTAGCAATTTGGGGTGATAAAAAGCCACTTTCAGTGATTTGGTCAGGAATTTTTTCTTTTTTTTTTTTACTGTGATTGTGTGAAACTTTACAATACAGTTCAAATTTGCGTGCTAGCCTATTTGCAACTTCCTCTACTCTTCTTGCCTGGTGACAGCACACTCCTCCTTTCCATTTCATATATGTAATATCGTCTTAATGATCTCCTGTGCCCTCCTCTCCACTTTCTCCACTCCCCTCTAGTAAGAGGATAGCAGGACAACATCCTATAGATGCACAGAACCATCAAGTGCACACACAATATGGTCCCTCTGTATCCCCAAGTCCATTCCATTCCTATCTGAAGAGTTGACCTCGGTAATGATCTATAATCAGGGGCAGCATCAGGTCTAAGGGCCATGCTCCCGGGGAACTCTCTGGCTTTGGACCATCAACTGAGGACTTTTAGTGCAGTTCTTGGGGTACACCCCTTTTTTTCTCGTGTTGCCAGTGGAACTCAACATTGTAAGCCCCATCACAATGTCACTGACTGTCACTGGTAGTGGCCAGGCACCATCTGGTTCTTTTGGTCACATGTTGATACAGTCACCCATTCATGTTGATCTTTCTGTCTTCTGGGCTCTTTTTCTCTCATGTTGTTGTTGTCCTTGGTGATCATCAGTTCCAGTTGAGTTGGGCCCATTTGGTGGTCCTCAGATGGCAGCTTGCTATCTTTTAAGAACTCAGATGCCACTCACCAATACCAGGTGCGGAAGACTCTTAGCAATAGGCTAGTTATGCCAGTTGACCTTGATGTCCCTTGAGAGCATGATCCTCAGGCCCCCGCCCCTGCTACTTTATCCTTGCAATATTGGGTTAAGATTGGAAGAATTTTCAGGTTATGCTGAAGTCCAGTTAAATTGATATTCTTTCTAATGAGTGTTGTCACTGATTTCACCCAACCAAATTTCTATCAACTATCTAATCTATAATGAATCATCTCCCTCTCTCCCTCCCTCCCCTCCCTTGCAACCATCAAAGAGTCTTTTCTGCTATACATAAGTCTGTTTTTAAGTACTTATAGTAGGGGTCTTATATAATATTTGTCTTTGTGCCGATGACTGATTTTACTCAATTTGAAGTCTTCCAATTGAATCAAGGTTATGAAGTGCTTCCTAAAGTCGTCATTGTTTTTTATCAGTGCATAGTGCTCAATTGAGCATACGTATCATAGTTTCTCCATTCATGTGCTGGTGGGTATCTGGGTTGATTCCATCTTTTTGCTGTTGTGGACTGTGCTGCAATAAACATGTGTGCGCATGTATCTGTTGGTGTGACCGCCTTTGATTCTGTAGGATATATTCCAAGTAGTGGAATTACTGGGTCAAATGACATATCTAATTCCAGCTTTAAATTTAAGGAAGTCGCAGATTGCTTTCTAAAGAGGTTGTGCCATTTTGCAATACCAACAGCAGTGTAGGAGAGTTCCAATTTCTCCACAGCCTCTCTAGCATTTGTTGTTTTGTGTTTTTTTGGGTCATGGCCAATCTTGCTGGGGTGAGATGATATCTCATCGTCGTTGTGATTTGAATTTCTTTAATAGCAAGCATTTCTGCATGTCTCTTTTGCCTGCCTAGATATCCTCTTTAGAGAAGTGTCTGTCCATCTCCTTTGCCCATTGCTTAATTGGGTTATTTGTCCTTTTCTTGTTGACATTTTGCAGTACCTTGTAGATTATGGAGATCAGACATTGGTCCAACATGTAGTTGCCAAATATTTTTTCCCTTTCTATAGGTGGTCTTTTCATTCTTTTGATAAAATCTTTGAATGAGCAAATGTTTGATTCTTAGTAGTTCCCCATTCATCTATTTTCACTTCAGTTAACTGTGCTTTGTCAGATTCTACAGTCTGTATAAGTTGTGTATTAAAACTTTCATTGTTGACTCTATTTTTTCTTGCATGAGCTTTATCGTTTTAGGTTTGATATTCAGAATTTTATCCAGTTGGAGTTGGTTTCTGTGTGAGGTGTGAGATACGGGTCTTGTTTTAATTTTTTGTGGATGGTTATCCAACTTTTCCAGCACCATTTGTTAAAAAGATTGTTCTTACCCCAGTTTACAACCTTAAGGCCTTTGTCAAATAGCAACTGTTCATAAGTGCATTGTGGGTGGCATCTCTGGGGTTTCAACTCTGTTCCATTGGTCTCTTTTTGTGCCAGTGCCAGGCTGTTTTGACTACTCTAGTAGTGTACTAGGTCCGAGAGTTGTGTAGTGAGAGGCCTCCCAGTATGTTCTTCAGTAGTGCTTTGCTTAAGCGGGGTTTCTTCCTTTTCCAACCAAAGTTGGTGATTTCCATCTCATTAAAAAATGTCGCTGGAATTTGTATTAGGATTGCATTGTATGTATAGATTGCTTTGGGTAAAATAGACGTTTTCACAATGCTAATTCATCCTATTCAAGAGCAGGGTAGGTTTCTCCATTTATGTAAGTCTCTCTTAGTTTCTTGCAGTAAGGTCTTGTAGTTCTCTTTGTAAAAGTCTCCCACTTCTCTGGTTGGGTTTATTCCTAGGCATTTTCTCTTCTTGGTGACTATAATAAATGGTATTGATTTGGTGATTTCCTCTTTAATAATCTCTTTGTTGGTATAAAGGAGTCCTGTTGATTTGCTTATGTATATTCTATACCCTGATACTTTTCTAAACTTGTCTATTAGAGTAGTTTACTTATGGATTCTTTAGGATTCTCTGTTTATATGATCATATCGTCTGAAAATAGGGATATCTTTACTTCTTCTTTGGCATTGTGGATGCACTGTATTTGCCTTGTCTAGTTGCTCTGGCCAGAACATCAAGTACAATGTTGGATAGGAGAGGTAAGAGTGGATATTCTTGTCTAGTTCTCCTTCTCAAGGGGAATGCTTTTAGTCTGTCTCCATTTACAGTGGCGGAGGTGGTTCAGCTTTGTATAGATGGCCCTTACTGCATTGACGAATTTCCCTTCTATTCCTATTTTGCAGAGAGTTTTTAGCATGAATGAGTGTTGGACTTTGTCAAGTGCCTTTTCTGCATCAATTGACAAAATCAGGTAATTCTTCTGTGTTATTTTCATGGTTGATCATATTAATTGTTTTTCTGATGTTGAACCAGCCTTGCATCCCTAGTATGAATCCAACTTGGTCATGATGGATTATTTTTTTGATATGTTGTTGAATTCTGTTGGCTGGAATTTTGTTGAAGATTTTTGCATCTAAATTCATGAGTGATACTAGTTTGTAGTTCTTTTTTGTTGGGTCTTTCCCTGGCTTTGGTATCAGGGTTATACTGGCTTTATAAAATGAATTTTGGAGTACCACATCCCTTTCTATGCTATGAAGTAGTCTCAGTAGTATTGGAGTTACCTCTTCTGTGGTGAAGCCATCTGGGCCAGGGTTTTTTTTGGTTGGCAGTTTTTTGATGACTATTTCAATCTCTTCCTTTGTGGTGTGTTTATTAAATTGTTCTACTTCTCTTTGTGATAATTTTGGTAGGTGATATGAATCTGGGAATTTGTCCATTTCTTCTAGGTTTTCAAATCTGTTAGAGTACAATCTTTCATAGTATTCTGTTATGATACTTTTGATTTCTATTGAATCTCTTGTGACATCTCTCATCTTATTTCTTATTTGGGTTGTTTCCTTTCCTGTTTTTCCTTAGTGAGTTTAGCCAGTGGTTTGTCAATTTTGTTGGTCTTTTGAGAAACCCAGCTTTTGGTCTTAGCATTTTTTTTCAACTGTTCTTCTCTAATTCATTTAGTTCTGCTCTAATCTTTATTGTCTATTCCTGAGGGGATCCTCTCTTGCTCTCTTTCTACATGTTCAAGTTCTATGGTTAACTCTTTGGTTTGAGTCCTTTCTTCCAGATGTGTACATTTATAGAGATAAATTGACCTCTGAGCATTGCTTTGGCTGTATCCCATAGGTTCTGGTGGAAAGTGTTTTCATTCTCATTTGAATCCATAAATTTCTGTATTTCATCCTTGGTTTCTCCTATAACCCATGGCTTTTTGAGCAAAATGTTGTTCTATTTCCATGAGTTCCAATTTCTATCTGTGTTTTTTCTGCTATTGATTTCAACTTGCATAGCTTCATGGTCTGAGAAGATGCTTTGCAATAATTCAGTGGTTTGGATTTTGTTGAAATTTGCTTTATGTTCTAACACATAGTCTATTCTGGAAAATGTTCCATGTGCACTGGAGAAGAAGGTGTAGTTATCTGTTGATGAATAAAAAGTACTGTATATGTCGATGAGGTCTAGTTGGTTAATTGTGACAATAAGATCTTTGTCTTCACTGAACTTTTTTCTAGAAGATCTGTCTGATACTGAAAGTGGAATATTGAAGTCTCCCACTATTATCGTGGAGTGATCTTTTTCATTTTTCAATGCAGTCAGTGTTTCTTTGATGTATTTAGATGCCACAATATTGAGTGCATAAGTATTTGGTATTGTTAAGTCCTGCTTCTGTATAGAACCTTTCAGCAATAAGTGGTGGCCAACTTTGTCCACAATGGTGGATTTTACATTAAAATCCATTTTATCTGAGATTAGTATTGCCACACCTGCTTTTCTTTGTATATTGTTAGCTTGGTATATATTATTGCATCCATTAATTTTCAGTTTGTACATGTCTTTAAGTCTAAGCAACATATAGACAGGTTGTGGTTTTTGACCCAAGATATCATTCATTACTCTTTACTGGAGCATTTAGTCTGTTTACATTCAGTGTATTTACTGATGAGTATGCGTTTAGTGGAGTCATTTTGATGTATTTATTTTTTGTGTTGATGTTTTCTCTGTTGCTCTTAATGTTCTGTTCTGGGTCATTCTTTACGGGTTGATTTTTCACCCTTTTCAATATTGGTTTTGTGTTTGTTGAGACTGCTGTGTTGTGTTTCTTGTTTTGATGTGCTGTATCTTTATTGTGCTTTGTGACTAACCTTAGTATCCCCCTTAATAATCTAAGTTTAAACCCAATTTTAACTTCTACCTGTCTTATTAACTACCTCTCCATCTGGGAGGACTATAACTACTGTTATAGTAGTTATAACTCTTATTAATGTGATGGTATCTTGGTTTTCATTATATGACCACTGGATCCCTACTTTCAACATTAGGGCTTTGAGTTTTGTGCCTTTCCTAAATGAGTAGGTTTCTTGATGTTGTGTCCTGCATTATCTCCTATAATGTAGAGTTGATGGTTTTATTTTTCTAAAGAGAGAGCTTCTTTCAGTATTTCTTGTAGCCTCGGTTTGGATTTTACAAAGCCTGTAAGTTTCCGTTTATCTGCTAACGTCTTAATTTCATTTTCATATTTGAAAGACAGTTTTGTAGGATATATAATTCTTGGTTGGAAGTTTTTTTCCTTCAAGACTTTGAATGTGTCACCCCATTGCCTCTGGGCCACCATCGTTTCTGCAGAGAAGTCAGATGAAACCCTACAGGGATTTCCTCTGAATGTTAGCTTTGCTTAGAGTCTCGCTGCCTTTAAGAGTTTCTGTTTCTGTTTCATTTTGTTAAGCTTGATAATAATACGTCTTGGTGTCTTTCTTTTGGAGTCTATATTATGTAGTATTTGATATACATCTTGGAAATCTATGTTCTCTTGTTTCGTAATTTCAGTGAAGTTTTCTGTGAGCAACTCAACAACAGTGCTGTCTGTGTTTTCAGGTATCCCTCCCTGTTCAGGAACTCCAATTAATTGTAGATTGTTCCTCTTCATAGAGTCCTGAATGTTTCTTAGTGCTTCTTCATTTTTCTTATTTGTTGTTCTCATTTCTCCTCATAAATGGTGGTGTCAGTAGCTCTGTCTTCAAGGTCAGTAAGTCTAGTTTTCAGTTATTCGATTCTGCTCGTTTGCCTTTGAATTGAATTGCCTAATTCTTTAATTTTGTTATTGATCTGTTAGATTTCAAAATGTTGATATTCCATGAGTTCAAATAGCTTGCTTAATTTTTCATTTTGCTCTGCTGCATTTTGTATAATGTCTATGAGGATTCTATATATAATTCTTTCGTACTGGACCTCTGATAGTTTCAGAAAGGCTTCTTGATCTGAGATGTTCTTTGTTTCTTTCTTTTGGGAGTTTTCTGGAGCCATGAGTATATTTTTCATTAAATGTTTGTCCAGAGTTTGTGCTTTCTTGACATCTAGAGGCTGTTTATTTTCTCAGTTGTTGCTTTAACAGGTGCTGACGTGCAGTTCTGAGAAGGGAGTTGATCATGAGCTACCTCTGTGTACTCCAGTGACTGGGTCCAGTGGTATCTCTGGGGTAGCAGACTCTGCCTCCTGGCTGGCAAAGAGATAGCCCTACTTATTGAATCACTGAGGGGCTGTCAGCTGACCGTATGAAGTGGGTCAGTAAAGTATGGAAGAGATGCTGTTGAGCTGTACTGCAGTTATTTCTCTGTTTTAAAAGGTAAAAGCTACCTGACAGCTTCCAAAATCTGCCAGGCTTTCAGGTGTGCAAGCCCCACCTTCTGGCTGGCAATGGAGGAATCTCTACAGCTGTCCCCAGATGCTTTGATGTACAGAAAAGCTACTGCCCTGTTATCATCACCTGCCAGGCCCCACCCATAAGGCTACACTGTGATAAACACAGCTTTTCTGCTGGAAAAGCACTCCCCAGGCTGGCACTGCCTCCCAGCCTGGGAATTAGCCCCTTCTGAGGACTCATTTAGATAACCCCACTTCCCGGTCAAACAAGATGGTGTCCTGGACACACTGTCACACCCGCTGCGAAATAGCCAAATCTGTGGTAGAGGTCTGAAAGGAGAGGGTCAAGCAGTTGTGGTGCTCTGAGTCTGGAGCTGGTCCCTCAAAATGTAACTTTTCCACCCAGTCACATCAGTAGTGCGGCCTGAGCTTTGCTGCCAGTTAAGCCTATCCTCTACCTGCCAGTAACAAAAAGAAAAAGAAGTTAAAAATGCCAGTTACCTTCAGTCCTCAAGAGCCAGCCATACAAGGGTAAGTGTCAGTGACAGAGAAGTTTCCCATTCAGTGGCATGTACTCCAAACTGACAGCCATATGCCATGTCTTGGGGGTTACTGGGTGTTCAGAGAGCTCCATTTAATTATCAATCTATGCCTTAGTTTTCAGAGGGAATTGAGACGTGTGTCTAGTTCACCATCTTCTCTCCCCCCCTGGTCAGGAATTTTTATGGTTAATCACTGATCTGTATCTTAGTCATCTACCACAAGTGTATGGTTTTAACAAAGGGAAATATATGCTCTCCTATGGATTTTCTTTTCATCTTTTTTAATGTTGGTTTTGTATCTGTTGAGACTTCTATATTGTGCTTCTTGTTTTGATATGTAGTATTATTAGGTTGCTTTGCAGCTACTCTACTATTCCCCCCTAGTGTTCTAAGTTTAAACAAATCTTTAACTTCTTTGTATCTCCTTGACTTCCTCTCAATCTGAAAGGTCTGTGAATATGTTAATAGTATAATGTCATAATTTACATACTGAGATCCTTGTTTCCTGAATTTTAATGTTTTAGCTTTGATTGAGCTTTGTGACTTCCCTAAGCAGGTAGTACTCTAGCTGCTGTGCCCTGCATTGCATCCTTGGAGATATATCTGATACTACTGATTTTTCTAGATGAGGAATTTCCTTCAGTAGTTCTTTTAATTTTGGTTTGGTTTTTTGCAAAATATCTATGCTTCTGTTTATCTGAGAATGTCCTAATTTCACCATAGTATTTAAGAGACAGTTTTGCAAGATATATAGTTCTTGGTTGGAAGTCTTCTTTCCTTCAAGCCTTTATGTGTGTCATCCCATTGCCTTCTTGCTGACATGGTTTTGGCTGAATAATTGGAGCTCAGTCTAACAGGCTCTCCTTTACAAGTTAGTTTTGGTTTAAGCCTAACTGTCTTTAAGAGCCTCTCTTTAGGTTTCATTTTCGTTAAGCTCAATTATAATGTATTGGTGTCTTTCATTTGGAATCTACATTTTGTTGAGTTTGAAGAGCATCTTGGATAGATACCTTCTTATCTTTTATGGTGTCAGGGAAGTTTCCTGACAACATCTCTTCAACAATTACCTCTGTATTTTCTGCTATCTCTCCCTGTTCTGGTACTCCAATTACTCGTAAATTGTCCCTCTTGATAAGTCCCATGTAACTCATAATGATTCTTCATTTTTCTTAATTCTTTTATCTGATTTCTTCTTGTAAATGTTGGTGTCGGTTGCTTTATCTTCTATCTTACTAATTCCACCTTCCATTTCCTCAATCCCGCTCATTTGGCTTTCAATTGAATTGCCTAACTCTGTGATTTTATTATTGATCTGAATTTCGGATCACTGTTCTTCTAGTAGTTCCTGTAACTTGTTTAATTTTTTATTTTGTTCTGCTGCACTTTGTCTAATCTTCATCTTAAGATCTAGAAGGACTCTAACATAGTTCTTCTGTATTCTACCTCTAATAATTTCAGAAGGGCTTCTTCATTAAGGAATTTCTTTGATTCTTTGGGGAGTTTTCTGGAGCCATGATTGCTGTCTCTGAGCAGTCAGAAAGCTGTTGTGATTTAATTGGCTATTGCAATCTAACATATATGTATATAACATGTATATAATATATATTTTATATGTGTTGCATATATTATATGTTATATAAAATATATATTACATAGCCAAGCCAAGTGCCATCAAGTCAGATATGTAATATATAATGTATGTAATACAGATATTATGCATATATATTTAATTTGGTTTTGACTGTCCAAGTAGTCTAGTTATTTGGCTAGAGAGGTTATTGGAGCCTTAATAATTCTGATGCCGCATCGCCTGATGGTTGGCATGATGACTACACTGAAAGATATAGCAGGAGTTGCTGGCTCTGAGGAGCCAGTGGAACACTTCTTCCGTCTCTTTCTTTGTTTCCCTCCACAGGTCAGAGAGAAAAGCTCAAGGCCCACATACAAAATGACCCACTTCTGGCCCAGGTAGTGCTCTAGGATTTAGATCCAGTATAAAGTGGAGAAGGGACAAGGGGCAAAGGCTAGGCATAAGGAGTTAAGTAGTACACAGGAAAGGTTTGAGTCACGAAAATTGATGCCCACTTAACTTGAAGCACTCCAGTAAGTGCAGCAATCTGCAGCTCTGAGGAGCTGGTTTTGTTCTCTGAGTCTGGGAGAAGAGCACAGGGTACACAAGTAAAATACATCACTTCCAGTCAAGAGGTCCACCTGAATTTAGCCTGATGTGTGAAGCAGAGAAGGTAGGTGGTAAAGGCTGAAGACAAAGAGGGAAGTGAGCACATGGGAAAGGATTGAGGCCCAAGATATCCTGAGCACTTATCTTGAAATATATGGAATTCACCTGTTGTTTTGTAGGTGCAGTGATTGCCTGGCTCAGCAGAGGTTTACTTCTACCCTTCCCATTGTTTCCCTCCTGAGTCCCAAGAAAAAGCTCAGAAGAAATTTATTCTCTCATACTCTAGTAGACTACAGGTCTGAATGCAGGGTGGTTCGATCCAGGATAAAGCCTTCTGTCTCTGTCAGCTCTGGAAGAAGGCCCTTTCCATTAGTATTCTCTTAGACTAAGCATCTCAGTGCAGAAACCTCAAGTCCAAAGGATGTGTTCTGTTCCTGGCACTGCTTTCTAGGTGGTATGATGTGCCCTGTCTCTATACTTATTTCTCTTTCATATGTCAAAAAGGATTAACTTAAGGCACTATCTAATCTTGCAGATCTCACTGGTGTAACTACTTCTAATTTATCTTACTACAGCTTAGTGATAGAATTTACAACACAGGGAAGTTTACAACACATAGGGGTATCATTGTGGATTTTGGCTGAAAGCAAGAGGCTAGCAGAAAGTTATTTACCAGTCTTTTATTGAGTATGCAAAGGCATTCCACTATGTGAATCACAACAAATTATGGATAACATTGAGGAGAATGGTAATTTCAGAACACTTAATTGTGCTCGTGAGGAATCTGTACATGGATTAAGAGGGGACAACAAGGGGACACTGCAAGTTTTAAAGTCAGGAAAGGTCTAGCTCAAGATTGTATTCTTTCACCATATCCATTTAGTCTGTATGCTGAGAAAACAATATGAGAAGCTAGATTATATGAAGAAGAAGCTGGTACCAGGATTGAAGGAAGTCTCATTAACAAGCTGCACTATGCAGATGACACACTTTGTTTGCTGAAAGTGAAGAGGACTTTAAACACATACTGATGCAGATCAAAGACTATGGCCTTCAATATGGACTACACCTTAACATGAAAAAAGCAAAAATCTTGCAACTGGACCAATAAACAACATCGTGATAAATGGAGAAAAGATTCAGGTTGTCTAGACTTTTGTTTCACTTGGATCCACAATCAGTATGCATGGAAGCAGAAGTCAAGAAGTTAAAATTGCATTACATTTGACAGTTCTGCTGCAAAAGACCTCTTTAAAGTATTGAGAAACAGAGATTTCACCTTGAAGACTCAGATGTGCCTTACCCAGGCTGTAGTATTTTCAGTCTCATTATATGCATGCAAAAGCTGGACAATGAATGAGGAAGATAGAAGATTTGATGGCTTTGAATTGTACTACTGGCAAAAAATATTGATTATACCATGCACTGTCAATATAACAAACAGATCTGTCTTGGAAGAAGTACAACCAGAGTGTTCGATAGTAGCAAGAGTAGCAAGATGGTTTTTTACATACTTTGGACTTGTCAGAAGGAATCAGTCACTAGAGAAAGATATCACCCTTGGTGGAGTGGAGTGTCAGCAAAAAGAGGAAGATCCTCAGCAAGGTGAACTGACACTGCAACAGTGGGCTTAAGCATGACAACAATTGTGAGCCTGGTGCAGAAACAGGCGGTCTTTAGTTCTGTTGTGCGTAGGGTCACTATGAGTTAGAATTGACTCTATGGCACCTAACAAGAATGGAAAAATCTCATCAAACCACAAAATGGTGAACAGTTGCACAATACTAGGAATGATAGCCAGCCAAATTGATACACACGTTTTTGGGGGGACATAATTCAGTCCATGACAGTCGGTAAGAAAATCCCTAAAATCAATGTAAAATGGTGTCTGTTATTAATTTTTCTCTTTCACGGTAGTACTCAAAATGGAAATTTCAAGCCTCTTATTTTGACGTCTAACACACCACTCCATATCCCTGACCTGCTTCCCAGATGCAACACCTGTTAGCTTTTCTCTGTAGACAAATATGGTAAGTGGGGGGAAAAAAATCTTCACTATTCATACTAAACTGTGTACATTAATGTAAATCAATTTATTATCCATTTTGTTCCCCTCCATCCTGCTTATGTTCTGAAACCAGCACATCTTATTCTGACCCTTACTGCTCAAGAGAAACCAGCTAGAGCAGATCGGAGCTTGGGTGTCCTCAAGACACTCAAGTTGCCTGAAACTTCATATACTAGCACAGACGCACTTCTGACCTGCTGCCTCCAAATTTGGGGTTTTCTAACTACTCCTTCAGGGTGCCAATCATAAGCTCCAGTTGGTAGTGGTGGGAGACTGTATGTCCTAACTTCTGATCTGCTTGTTAAAAATTTGAGGGTTCTCTTTACCCCTCCATGTGCCAGTCCTAAGTTGTAGGTTGTTCCCGTTCTCCTTCACTTCTCACTTACTGGCTCCTACAACTCCCTCAGGCTCAATAATTTGATAGAACAACTCACATAACTCATGGAAAGCGTTATATATAGAATTACAGTTTTGTTATAGTAAAAAAGGATATGAATGAAGGGACATATCAAGTGGAGTCTAGAAGGCTGTCAAAATGAAGCTTCCATGTCTTAAAAAGGGGCACACTACTCTCCCATAGAGGTCTTTCACCCAACCAGGAAAGACCTAAAGCTTCCTTGTCGAGGACGCCATACTGAATCATGATTAATTGAATCATGCCTCCCCCAACTCTGATATTGGTAGATATCACAGAGTGTCTTCCTGGCCTGGCCAGATACTACCTGACTCACCTTTTGAACATAAATTCTCAGGTGTGCCCTGGAAGCCTATAGATAACAAAGGCATCTGTATTAATCGGGAAATCCAAAGGCTTGGAATTGTGTCTCAGGAACCACAGGCAAATATCAAATTATTTGGGGTAAAGTTAGTGCAAACCCCACATTATGGCTGTATTTGACTAGTAAATTCCTCCATAAATTTATTTTTTTATCTGTTAAATTTGGATTCCATCCAATGGACTCCCTACTTCAATAGAATTTTCTGTATCTGCCTCTGTCTCCCATTTTTGGGGTGGTGGCTTGCCCTATATCCTCAGTTCTCTGGTGACTTTAAGAAGACTTGTTGATTTTCAATTTGTTCCACTGTTGTTGTTAGGATGAGAGTGACAACATCCAGGTTCTTTATATTTGGGAGCAGAAATTAGCTATCTAGACTCTACTTGTAAGCTTCAGTTAGAATTTGGTTCACGTTTACTGTACTCATCTTCTTTTCCTCTTTCCAGTGTCTCAGAGTTGTATTATCATTTTGAATTCTTATATTGGTTACTGTGGTGGTCAGGATTATGTCAACTTGGCTACTCCATATTTGGCTGCTGTATTAAGTGGCAGGGCGGGGTCTGTGATGGCTTCCCTCCCCTCAGCTCTCATCTCTACACCTTTCACTACTACTGCTGGTCTGCTCATATAGCCAGGAGCTCCTGCTGTCTTCTGCTGACATCTGGTTCCTGGACTTGAACTAGCATCTATTGGATTCATCAATCCTTATAGCCGGTGCTTGAGAGTCCTATTCCCTGACCTGCCGATCCTGGGTTCACCAGTCTCTGCAGCTCCGTATCATCACCAGCTTGGGATCCACCGACCTACATAACAAGTGATCTAGAACTCTGGTCTCTGACCTGCTGACCTTGAGTTCATCAGCTCCTGTGGCCATGTGAGGCTTGTGCCAGGCCTTGGGACATTCAGCTTCTGCAATTTCGTGAACTGTTTTCCTATGTCTATAGCTATCTATACACCTATTTTTCCTTGTATGTATTATAAATCTTTCCTTGTACCTACACATGTTACTTGTTTTGCTTCCCTACAAAACCCAGCCTAAGACAGTTACTATTGAATCTTTAAATGGAGATCATGAATCCTCTGTCTCCTGTATTCCCGTTATGGAGGCTATGTCTATGGGTATCCTCCTTGTCCATTTTTCCATCTTTCCTTTTCTTCCTTCTCATTGAGTGAATGACCTCAGCTTTCCATCAGAATGAGCTAGTTTAACCTAGTGCAATGAATCAGACCCTACCAGCAGACTTCTGACTTCCTGGGAGTAAAATGTGACTCTGCTGCTTACAGCTGAGAGACCCTAAACCAGAATCTTCCCTTATTGGTACCTCAGCTTTCCCCTTTGTAAAATGAAGATGACAGTAATACTTGTCTCAAGGGTTACTGTGGGAATTCATTAGGTTAATTCTTAAAAAGATTTAACACAGTACCTGTAATACTTCTTGGCCAAATGATGCTGATGACATTGTTGATGGTGACCTTGTCAGAACCTCCAGAGCATGTATTTTCATTACATTTTTGGTCTCTATATAAATTCTAAATGTTAAATTATTAAACATTTGTTATCCTGGCTCCATACTCATCGCTGATTATAAATCCAAGTTGTGTGGTAAAATATTTCCTCTGTAAATGTTCTTAGTGCATAGCTAAATTGACTGATTGTCTTTTAAATTTCAGAATTGCTTAAAATAGTGACAAACGTTGTTTTACTTTATAATAGAAATCATGGCATTCTTGAACAGTTTTCCTCATTGTATGTTTTTTCTAGAGTTCCTAAATGAGTTAGTTTCAACAATGAGGAAACCAATGCCTTCTTCATAGCATCACTAATAACTCCCAGCTTTCTGTTTGCCTGTTCATTGATGCTCAGGAAAATGGTCTTTTTGAAGCCCACTGATGTTTAAGTTGTAAGCTGAAGCTAAGTTAAGTTATAAGTTGAGCAGAGTGCTACTGGTAAACTTTTATACAGGGATTTCCTTTTTTTTATTTCTTGAGTTATTTCCACCATTTCTTTTATCCCCAGTGATCTGCTTCCTTAGTTTTCACTCTCATTTTCCTGAAATAAATTTGCAATTTGTTTCTTCAGGGAGGGTTACATAGATATCTTTCCTTAGTCCTGAAAATATTCTGTGTTATTGTTTTGTTTTCTCTTTGTTTTTGCTCATACTAGAATGACTGATTAGTTGAGTATATAATTGAATATTTTTTTCTCCCAACTTCGATGACACTGCTCCTCTGCCTTTCTCAAATTCATTATTCCAGTGAGGAATAACAAATTATTCCATCAGCCTATGCATCTGTACCTTCTCACTGTCATCCATCCCTTTTTCAGCCTGGAGCTCCCGTGTTCAGCTTCCACTCACTTTCCTTCTTGCAGCAAGTCGTTGAAACCTTACCTTCTTAGGGATTTGTCATAGGGTGAGTTGAACCCCCTCCAAATATCTTGTCAACTTAGCTGGACCATGAGTCCCAGTACTGTGTGATTGTTTACCATTTTATATGATTTCCCTCTCTGTTGTTAATCCTAATCTCTGCCTGTAGTTAATAAGGAAATATTGTATTATGTTAAAGTGGATTAGGGTAGAACTGTAATAGTCTCATTAAGGTCACATTCCTATTCCACTGTAAACTGAGTTTCCCTGGGGTGTAGCCTGCACCACTTTTCATCTTACAAAAGAAAAAAGGAAAGGGAAAGAAGCAGAGAGTTAGGGACCTCATACCACCAGGAAAGTAGCACCATGAGCCGAGTGTATCCTGAAGCTCCTGCCCTGAAATGTGCCCAGACAAAGGAAGACTGTGGCATCATGAGAACTCCCTCCAGAGCCCACAAAAAAAGAGAAGGCCTTCCCCTGGAGTCAGCCCTCTGAATTATGACTTTAAGACTACTGGACTGTGAGAGAATACACTTCTATTTGTTAAAGCGATTCACTTGGGGCATTTCTTTCCTAGCAGCACCAGATGACTAAGACAGAATTTTTAAATTTCTTTATTTTGTTTAGAATTCCTTTCCATTTTATCCTCTATTGTTTTCTAATTCTTTTACTAACATTTTAATGGGGTCTTAAAAAATAATGTGTGCCAGTTCCCTCATCATAAGTCAAAAATGTAATCTCCATTATGTATCCTTTCTTTGTCTTCCTCTTTATACAGTCTCATCGGAGGTCTGTCTTTCTGAAGAACAAATTTTTGGAATTTTTGATTCTCTATATCCTTACTTTCTTTTCCACTTAGTTTCCACTTTTATTTATTATGGCCTGTCATATATTCTTTGCCTTTATTATTATTATTTTGCTAATTTATTAAGTCAGAGTTCAGTGCCTTATTTTTAGAATTTATTTCCTAATATATGCAATTAAAGCTAAATAATTATCTCTTTAAGTATTGCTTCACTGAACCCATAGGTATTGATATGTAGTCCTTTCAGTATAATTAAGTTTTATGTAATTTTTCTTATTGTCATTCTTCTTTTTTTTATTGTGATTGAATGAAAATGTATATTCCCATATAAATTCGCATGCTCACCTATATGCAGCTCCCACTGCTCACCCTGCCTGGTAACAGCACACCTCTCCTCTCTGCTCCATACATATCCTATCCTCCCAACAGTCTCCTATCCCCTCCTCTTCACCCACTCCCCTTCCTCCAGCAAGAGGTCAGTAGGATGATATCCTATAGATGCATAGAACCATAAAATTCCACAAGATACTGGCACTCTGCGTCACCAAGTCCAATCCATTGCTGTCTAAAAAGTTGACCTTCATTATGATTTATGGACAGGGGCAGCATCAGGACCAGGGGACATGCTCACAGGGGAACCCTGAAGCCCCTGGACCATCAAATGCAGTCTTTCATTGGAGATCTCAGGGTGCACCACTATTTATTCTCTTGTTGCCAGTGAGACTCAACTTTGTGAGCTGCATCGTGGCTATCACTGGTGGTGGCCGGGCACCATACGGTTCTTTTGGTCACGAGTTGATGTAGAGACCCACTCACATGGGTTTCTCTGTCTTCTGGGTTCTCTTTTCCCCATGTTGTTCTTGTCAAGTTGAGTTGGGACTATTTGCTGTACCCTCAAATGGCAGTGTGGCAGCTTTTAAGACCCCAGATGCCACTCACTGATGTGGAGTGCAGAGAGTCCTCATTAGCAAAATGCTAGCTGTGCCAGCTGGCCTCGATATTGCCTGAGAGCATGGTCACCAGCCACCTGCCCCAGCTACACTGTCCTTGCAATATTGGGTTAAGATGGGAGGAGTACACAAATTGTGTTGAAGTCCAGTTATTATTGATCTTCTTTCTAATGTGTGGTGTCACCGATTTCACCCAAGCAAATTTCTATTAGCTATCTAATCTAAACCCTCCCCCCTCCCCTCCCTACCCTTGCAGCCATCAAAGAGTCTTTTCTTCTATGCATGAGTCTGTTTTTAAGTTCTTATCGTAGGGTTTCATACAATATATTTGTCCTTCTGTCACTGACATAATGTCCTCCAGTTGAAACCAGGTTAAGAGATGTTTGCTGCTATCATCGTTGTTCTTTATCATTGCATAGTGTTCCATTGAGTATATATGCCATAGTTTACTTATCCATCCCTGTGTTGTTGGGCATCTAGTTGATTCTATCTTTTCGCTATCATGGACTGTTATGCGATGAACATTTGTGTGCATGTATCAGTTGGTGTGAATGGCCTTGATTCTGTAGGATATATTCCAAGCAGTGGAATTACTGGGTCAAATGGTATATCTATATCCATTTTTTTAAGGAAGCACCAGATTGCTTTCCAAAGAGGTTCCACAATTTTACAATCTGACCAACAGTGTGGGAGATTTCCAGTTTATCCACAGCGTCTCTAGCATTTCTTGTTTTGCATTTTTTGTATCATGGCCAACCTTGTTGGAGTAATGGTATCTCGTTGTAGTTTTTATTTGAATTCCTTTGATAGCTAATGATCGTGAGCATGTCCGCATGTGTTTTTTGGCTGCCTGGATCTCCTATTTAGAGAAGTGTCTATCCATCTCCTTTGCCCATTGCTTAATTGCATGATTTATGTTTTTCTTATTGATATTTTGTAGTACCTTATAGATTATGGAGATCAGGCATCGGTCTGACATAGAGTTGCCAGATATATTTTCCCTTTCTGTAGGTGGCCTTTTAATTCTATTAATAAAGTCTTTGGATGAGCAATAGTGATTGATTCTTAGTAGTTCCCATTTATCTCTTTTCTCTTCTGATGATTGTGGTTTGTTTGACAGATTTTGAAGTCTATGTTGTGTATTAAACCTTCCATTGTTGTTCTGACTTTCTCTTGGATGAGCTTTATCATTTTAGATTTGATATTTTGGTCTTTCATCGAGTTTGAGTTGGTTTTTGTATAAGGTGTAAGCTGTGGGTCTTGTTTTAATTTAGTGCAGATGGCTATCCAATTTGGCCAGCACTGTTTGTTGAAGAGATTGTTTTTACCCCAGTTTAATGTCTTAAGGCTTTTGTTGAATATCAAGTGTTCATAGGCAGATAATGTCACCTCTGCAGTCTTGATTCTGTTCCCTTGATCTATCTGTCTGTTTTTGTACCAGTACGAGGCTGTTTTGACTACTGTGGCAGTGTAATAGGTACTAAGGTTGGGTAATGAGATGCCTCCCAGTGTGTTCTTCTTCTTTAGTAATGCTTTACTTATCCGGGGCTTCTTCCCTTTCCAGACAAAGTTGGTAATTTGTGCCTCCATCTCATTGAAAACTGTCAGTGGAACTTGTATTGGGATTGCATTTTTTAAGTAGATTGCTTTGGGTAAAACTGAAATTTTCACAATGTTAAGTCTTCATATCCATGAGCAGGGTAGGTTTCTCCATTTATATAACTCTCTCTTAGTTTCTTATAGTAAGAGTTTGTAGTTCTCTTTGTGAAGGTCTGTTTCTTCTCTGGTTAAATTTATTCCTAGGTACTTTATCTTCTTAGACACTATAGTAAATGGTTTTGACTTGGTGATTTCTTCCTTAAGAATCCCCTTGTTGGTATAAAGGAATCCTACAGATTTACTTATGTTTATCTTGTGTCCTGAGACTTTGCTGAACTCTTCAATCAGTTTGAGTAGTTTCCTTATGGATTCTTTGGGATTCTCTGCATATGCAATCATATCATCTGCAAATAGGGAGATTTTTAGTTCTTCTTTGCGGATGCAGATGCCCTTTATTCCTTGGTCTTGTCTAATTTGCTCTGGTTAGAACTTCTAGTACAGTGTTGAATAGGAGAGGTGAGAGTGGGCATCATTGTCTAGTTCCTGTTCTCAAGGGAAACTCTTTCAGTCTCCATTCAAGATGACATAGACAGTTGGCTTTGTATAAATGGCCCTTATTGCATTGAGGAATTTGCCATCTGTTCTTATTTTGCTGGGAGTTTTTAGTATGAATGGGTGTTTGACTTTATCAAATGCCTTTTATGCATCAATAGACAAGAGTAGGTGATTCTTGTCTTTTGTGGTATTTATGTGGTGATCACATTGATTGTTTTTCTGATGTTGAACCAGCCGTGCATCCCTGGTATGAATCCGACTTGATCATGATGGGTTATTTTGTTGATGTGTTGTGTATTCAATTGGCAAGAATTTTGTTGAAGATTTTTGCATCTAGCTTCATGAGTGATATTGGTCTGTAGTTCTCCTTTCTTGTTGGGTCTTTCCCTGGCTTTGGTATCAGGGTTATGCTGGCTTCATAGAATGAGTTTGGGAGTATTCCATCCCTTTCTATACTGTGAAATAGTCTCAGTAGTATTGGAGATAACTCTTCTCTAAAAACTTGGTAGAATTCTGCAGTGAAGTCATCAGGGCCTGGGTTTTTTTTGGTTGGCAATTTTTTAATGACATTTTTCAATCTCTTCCTTTGTGATGGGTTTATTAACTTGTTCTGCTTCACATTGTGATAATTTGGGTAGGTGGTACGAATCAAGAAATTTGTCCATTTCCTCTAGGTTTTCAAGTTTGTTAGAGTGCAGTCTTTCATAGTATTCTGTTATGATATTGTTTATTTCTGTTGGATCTGTTGTGACAACTCTGCTCTCATTTCTAATTTGGGTTATTTGTTTCCTTTCCTGTTTTTCTTTAGTAAGTTTAGCCAGTGGTTTGTCAATTTTGTTGATCTTTTCAAAAAAACAGCTTTTGGTCTTTTCAATTTTTTCAATTGTTCTTCTATTCTCTAATTCACTTAGTTCTGCTCTGATCTTTATGGTCTGTTTTTGTCTGGTACCTGAGGAGTTCCTCTGTTGTTCTGTCTCTATTTGTTCAAGCTGTAGAGTTAGTTCCTTGATTTGGTTTCTTTCTTCCTTTCAG
This sequence comes from Heterohyrax brucei, assembly GCA_028571685.1. NCBI lineage: Eukaryota > Metazoa > Chordata > Mammalia > Hyracoidea > Procaviidae > Heterohyrax > Heterohyrax brucei. Next base: position 26,417,975 of record CM053156.1, read on the forward strand.
ATGTGTGCATTTATGGAGATAAACTGACCTCTGAGCACTGCTTTGACTGTATCTCATAGGTTCTGGTAGGAAGTGTTTTCATTCTTGTTGGAATCTATAAATTTCTTTATTTTATCCTTGATTTCTTCTATATCCCATGTTTTTTTGAGCAATATGTTGTTCGGTTTCCATGAATTCCACTTTCTTTCTCTGATTTTTCTGCCATGGATTTTGACTTTTATGGCTTTATGATCTGAGAGGATGCTTTGCATTAATTCAATGGTATGGATTTTGTTGAAAATTGCTGTATGTCTCAACACGTGGTCTATTCTGGAGAATGTTTCATGTGCACTGGAGAAGAAGATGTAGTTGTCCACTGATGGATAGAAAGTTCTGTATATGTAGATGAGGTCTAGTTAGTTAATTGTGGCAATAAGGTCTTCTGTGTCTTTACTAAGCTTTTTTGTAGATGATCTGTCCAATATTGAGAGTGGAATGTTGAAGTCTCCTACTATTATTGTGGAGTGATCTATCTCCTTTTTGACTTTTGTCAGTGTTTCTTTGATGTATTTAGGTACTCTAATATATAAAGTTAGCAGTTTTGTTCTTCCAAGCCAAGAAATTGTTCAGTGTTTCTTGTAGCTTTGGTTTGATTTTTACAAAGTGTCTGAGTTTCTATGTATCTGCATGTGTCTTCATTTGATTTTCACATATGAAAGGTAGCTTTGCAGGATATATAATTGTTGGTTGGAAGTTCTCCTTCAAGGCTTTTAATGTGTCATCCCACTGTCTCTGTGCCACCATTGTTTCTGCTGAGAAATCCAACAAAAGCCCACAGGATATCCCTCTGAATGTTAGCTTTTCTTTGAGTCTTGCTGCCTTTAAGAGTTTCTGCTTACGTTTCATTTTGTTTAGCTTGATTATAGTATGTCTTGGAGTCTTTCCATTGAGATCTACATTAAGTGGTGTTCGATATGTATCTTGGATATCTATATTCTCTACTTTCATAATTTCTGGGAAGTTTTCTTTCAGCAGCTCAGCAACAATACTGTCTGTGTTCTCAGGTGTGTCGCTCTGTTCAGGAATGTCAATTAATCCTAGATTGTTCTTCTTAATAGAGTCCCACATGCTTCTTCATTTTTCTTGTTTCTTTTCTCTGATTTCTCCTCATAGATACTAGAGTCATTAGCTCTGTCTTCCAAATCAGGAATTGTCTTTTCCATTTGTTCCATTCTGTTTTCTTGGCTTTGCATGGAAGTTTCTATGTCTTTGATTTTGTTCTTGATCTGTTGGATTTCCATATACTGACGTTCCATCACATTGAACAGTTTGCTTAGTTTTCCATTTTGCTCTGCTGCATTTTGTATAAGGTTTAGGAGGTCTCTCTATATAATCCTTTTGTATTCACCATCTGATAGTTTCAGCAAACCTTCTTCGTCTGGGAAGTTCTGAGGTAATTTCTTTTGAGGGCCTTCTGATGCCATGGGTGATTTATGGGTTACTGTCTTCTCCAAAGTTTATTCCTTTTTGGGCTTCATGTGCGTCAGTGGAGGCTGGGAGAGATGCTGTGAAGTTGGACTGCAGTTGTTTCTCTAGGCCATCTTAAAATGAGAAGTAAAAAGTATTTGACAACCTCCAAAGTCAGTCAGGTTTTCAGGAGTATACGTCCCTCTTCCCAGCTGGCAAAGTAAGCACCTCTGTGTTGAACCCCAGATGTTATAAACTAGCTTAAAATACAGAAAGGCTACTGGCCTGCTGGCCTCTGCTGTCCGGCCCCAGGTGTAGGCAATACTGTATAGAATTCTGCTTTTATTCTGGAAAAGCAGTCTCTTCTGGGTAGACACTGCCTCCCAGCCCAGGAATTAGGTCCAGCTGAGGCTTCCATATGGATGACTCTGCCTCCTAGCAAAACAAGATGGCATCCTGCACAAGCTCACGAGCTGGCGCGACCAGGCTCCCGGCAGAGAGAAAGGCCAAGAGTGTCATAATGCCCAGAGTCCACAGCCTCTGCTACTAGGCCCTAGCCCCAGGCTACATTGTGTAAAACACCTCCTTCCTGCTGGAAAAGCACTCTGTCCCTGGCAGGTGCCACCTCCCAGCCTAGGAACCAAGTCCATCCGGAGCCTCTGCCTGGACTTCTCCATTTCCCAGTGGATCAAGATGGCTTCCCATGCAAGCGCATCTGTTCGGATACCACATGGCAGAGGCAGAAAGATAGGCTGGGGGAGCTGAGAGGTAGAGTCCAAAGCCACATTCTCAGAACATGGCAGTTACACTTGCTGGTCCCACCAGCAGTGCATCCATGATCAGCAGCTAGTCAGATCCCAGCTCTACCCGCCGGCCAAGACAGAGGAAAAAAAAAATCAAAATGGTGAGTTACCTTCGGTCTGTGTAGGCCTGTGCTTGCAAGAGTGGAATATAGAACATTTTTCATTCAGTGGTATTGAGTGCAAATTGACAGCCCCATGCCACATCCCAGGGCTCACTAGGTGTCCAGAAGGCACCATTTAATTACCATTTGAGGCCTTGGTTTCCAGAGGGGTTTAGGGAGATATGCATTTAGTCCACCATCTTTACTCCACTCCCCTTATCATTCTTCTTTGACACAGTGGTGTTACTAAAGAATTTTTCTCTTTCATTTGTAGGTGAGAATGAGTTTATAAAACAAACTTTTATTTCATAAGGTAAACTCTTGACTTTTATATCAATTGTATTGTGGTTAAAGAAAGTGATCTATAAGATACTAATTCTTTGAAATTTGTTAACCTAGTATTTGATCAATTTCTGGAAACAAGAATAAGAGAGAGTGAGAAGGAAAGTGTGTCTAGAAGAACCTGTATCCTGTAATTATTGGGTATGGGGTTATACATATGTGAAGTCCTATGGTTAAAGTTGTTATTCAAATATTCTAAGTCTTATTTTCTTGTTTCTTAACATTAATTGAGAGTGTTTTGAAGTCTCCTTTCTAGTGTTGAAGATGCTACATTATTCCTGTAATTCTAGTGAATTTTGCTTTATGTAATATAATACTATTTGATTATGTACATGAAATTGAAGAATTATTACATCTAGGTGGGAAATTGAACATCTTACTAAGTAGTAACTGTGTTAATGGGTACTAACATTTTGTGTTCCTTAAAGTGAAATTGTTTTATATATACTGAACTGTGCCAGATTTTATATTTTATTCAGGATTTTTTTTGGTCAAATTCTAAAAAGAATTAGCGAGTGAAAACTTTATGAGTAGCAGTGGAACATTGTCTGATATATTGCTGGAAGATGAGCTCCCCAAGTTGAAAGGCCCAATGCATTTTTGGAGTGTGTCATGGTTTGAATTGTGTCCCCCCAAAAATGTGTGCAGCCATGTGGCTGGGATATGGTTCCCAGTATCTTGGAAATGTCCTCCATTGTGCGGTTTTGCTAACCTGTATGTTAAAGGATTAGGGTGGGGCTGTGAATTCCTGCTATGGGGGAAGTTTCCCTGGAGTGTGGCTTGCCCCACCCTTAATGCTTTTAGCTTGCAAGGAATAAAAGGAAAAAGAACCAAGGACAATTTGAGAACCTCGCTACCATCAAGCAAGCAGCACCGGGAGCAGAGCGCGTCGTTCAGACCAGAGGTTCTTGCGTTGGGACGCTCCCTGGACAATGACTGATGCAATACCGGACTTTCCTCCAGAGCCGTCAAGGGGAAAGTCTTTCCCTGGAGCGGACACCCTGAATATGGACTTGCAACCTACCGGACTGTGTAAGAATAAATCTTTCTTTGTTAAAGCCATCCACTCTGTGGTATTTCTGTTAGAGCAGCCCTAGCTGACTAAAACAGAATTGGTACCGTGGGAGTGGGGTGCTGCTCTAGCAAATACCTAAAATGTGGAAGCCACTTTGAAACTGCGAATGGATAGAAGATTCAGAAGGAACGAAGAAGGCGCATATGGTGAGAAACAACAGAGGACCGGCAGCAGCGGCAGCGGCAGCGGCAGAACCAGAGGCAGCGCTGGAGCCGACCCGTGGAGCGAGAGAGGTCAGTGCCTGCGCAGAGTTTTCCTCGCGGAACGGGGTGCCTCTGGGCACTTGAATCGGTGAGCTGGCCTTGCTGACCCACGGAGTGAGAGAGTTGAGTGCCTTTGGGCAGGACGCTTTCCAGCAAGAGTGGGGTGCCTCTGGGCACTTAAACCAGTGGAGCTACAGAGCTTTGGAACACTTGCCCGCCAGGGCAGATGTGGGCCTGAGGCCCAGGCCATGCGGCCATAGGAAGCTGAAGCTGAAGAGGCAGATAGCGTGAGAAGCTGAGCTGCCTCAGTCTCAAGAGGTATGGCCATGACCTCAGGGGTTTGAAAGGGTGGAACCATGGCGTGCTGTGTTCGTAAGGGTGGAATTGCCACTCAGTTGGGCTTAGGGTGCTCCTAAAGCCGATGGGACAGAGTTTCTGTCCAAGTGGGCCTTGAAGGCAGAGTTGTAGCACGGGGCTGGAGGTCTCCACTCAGAAACCAGAGAGTGTGGCCGATACCTAGAGTCTGGAGAGCATTGCTGTTGTGTAGAATGTCTCAGAAAATGTAAGAGTATTTCCAAAGCTTTGAGGGTTAATGTAATGTGTTCTGTTGACTTGCCTGTTGCCTGTTAATGCCTTCTAAGTTTCACAGATGTAGAAGAGTTTTTGTATTTTGGACTTGGAACTGATTTAAGACTTCTGTTATATGGATGGACATAATTTTGCTATGGTGAGATGAATGTGTTAAATGTTTTGTGATGTGATTTTTGGGTTGTCAAAGGGTGGGATGTCATGGTTTGAATTGTGTCCCCCCAAAAATGTGTGCAGCCATGTGGCTGGGATATGGTTCCCAGTATCTTGGAAATGTCCTCCATTGTGCGGTTTTGCTAACCTGTATGTTAAAGGATTAGGGTGGGGCTGTGAATTCCTGCTATGGGGGAAGTTTCCCTGGAGTATGGCTTGCCCCACCCTTAATGCTTTTAGCTTGCAAGGAATAAAAGGAAAAAGAACCAAGGACAATTTGAGAACCTCGCTACCATCAAGCAAGCAGCACCGGGAGCAGAGCGCGTCGTTCAGACCAGAGGTTCTTGCGTTGGGACGCTCCCTGGACAATGACTGATGCAATACTGGACTTTCCTCCAGAGCTGTCAAGGGGAAAGTCTTTCCCTGGAGCGGACACCCTGAATATGGACTTGCAACCTACCGGACTGTGTAAGAATAAATCTTTCTTTGTTAAAGCCATCCACTCTGTGGTATTTCTGTTAGAGCAGCCCTAGCTAACTAAAACAGAGTGTGTGTCATTAGGTGCCATTGACTCATTTCTGACTCATAGTCACCCTGTGTACAGCTGAACAAAACACTGCTCAGTCCTGCACCATGCCCACATTAGGGAATAAAAGAAACAGTGGGAACAACTCAAGAAATACATTAAAAGGAAACCCCTGTATAAAAGTTGTCCAGTAGCAGTCTGTTCAACTTATAAAAAAAAATCAGTAGGCTTCACAGAGAACATTTTCCTGAGCATTGATGAGAAGAAGCACAAAGCTGGGAGTTATTAGTGATTATGAATAGAGCATTGGTTTCTCCAACTCATCATTGAAATAACATGTTTTATGAACTCCAGAAAAAAAACATAGGGGATTCCATTGAAAGATGGCAGAGTAAACAGATATCTCCTCATTTCCCTCTGAGAAGTATGGCCTGGATGATATTTGTATGGAGCACTGAACATTTGGGGAGCCCTAAGACCTAGCATATTTGACCAGGCACCATTATCAGAGTAATATTCTCCTCTCAAAAAATGATCCAATGGCCATCTGAAGTGCGCTTCTGCTATTTCATTGTATCAGAGAACTGCAGCTTCCGCAAATGGCTGACAACGTACTTTCATTATCAGTTCGCAGGTGGAGCGTACTGCTTCTGACTGCCTGTTCAGGCCAGCCCATTGGACAGCTCCCGGTTTTGCACCTGGACGGCTCCCTGCATAGAAGTGCAGTTTACATTTAAGGCTGAGAGGCCTATATATTTGCCTGGAGATCTGTCTGTTGAGAGGCATGGCTTCTTTCCTCCTTCTTTTCTCTGACTCACACTGTATAGTTGGCTGACAGCCCCCAGTTTCTCCATAAGCAGAGCAACCTCTTTGTCACCCAATAAGCAGAGTCTTCCACCCTTCCACCCTTAAGATTTACCTGGGGCAAATCACTGGAGTATTAGAGACAGTTGGTGACCATCAATTCTCTTAGATCCAACACTAGAGAAATCTAAGTGTCTAAATGGCACACAGGCAGCAGAACATAATTAATCATTTAAAGAAGCAGCCTTCAAATGTTCCAGAAAATTCCCTAAATAAAGATTCAAAAAAATTGAAAAAATTTCCCAGATAAAGAAGCCTTTCTGAATCTATTGGCGGTTGAATACAAAAGATTTATGTATAGAACCCTCCCAGAGATTAAACAAAATACAGTAGAACAAAATGAAAAATTTGATAAGCTATTTGAACTGATGGAATATCAATGATGTGAAATACATCAGATGAATAACAAAATTACAGAATTAGATAATTCAATTCAAAGCCAAAAGACTAGGATTGAACAGATGGAAGTTAGAATCAGTGACCTTGAAGACAGAGTAGCTGACACGAGCATTTATGAGGTGAAATCAGAGCAAAGAAATAAGGAAAATGAAGCTAAGAAGCATGTGGGACTCCATGAAGAGGAATAATTTATGTTTAATTGGAGTTCCTGAACAAGGGGGGATTAATGACAATATAGAGAGTATTGGTGAGGAGATGTTGACAGAAAACTTTCCTGAGATTATGAGCAAAGAGAACACAGGTCTCCAAGATGCTTATCGAACACCACAAAAGCCAGACCCCAAAAGAAAGACACCAAGGCATATTATAATCAAGTTAAATAAGCTAAAACATAAACAGATGCTTCTGAAGGCAGCAAAGCTCAAAGCAAAACTAACACTCCAAGGGAAACCCTATAGGCTTTCTTCTGAACTTTCTGCGGAAACAGTGCTGGCTAGAAAACAGTGGGCAGACACATTCAAAGCCCGGAATGAGAAAAACTTCCCTCCTAGAATTATTTATCCTGAAAAATTGTCTATCAAATATAAGACTTTTGAAAATAAAGAGAAATTTAGAGACTTCATAAAAACTAAACCAAAATTACATGAAATATTGAAAGAAGCTCTTCCCTAAATGTATATTTTTGGTGACAATTCAGGACACTTCATCCAAAATTCTAATCAGTTAAGGAGGTCATAAAATTTCATCAAAGCTACAATACTATAATAAGGAAATCTGTCATCATATCATGACAACTATAATGCCATCACATTAAAAGAGGGGTACACTGCAGTAGTTATAGTTGTTTTAGATGCAGGGGAAGTTTCAGAGTTATTAAATAGTTACAATTGGGTTTAATCTTCGTATGTTAAGTGGGATAATACATGTAGCTATAAAGCAGATTAACAGTGCTTTGTATCAAAATAAGAAATGCAATACAGGAGTCTCAACCAACACAAAACCAACACTGAAACAACAGCCCATAAAGAAGAATGCCCCAGAACAGAACATTAAGAGCAATATAGAAAACATCAACATAAATGTAAATACATCAAAATGATGGCACTAAGCACATACCTATCAATAATTACACTGAATGTAAATGGACTGAACACTCCAGTAAAGAGACAGTGAGTGACATCCTGAATCAAAAGACACAACATGTCTATATGTTGCTTACAAGAAACACACCTTAAACTTAAACATGTGAACAAACTGAGAATTAAAGGTTGGAATAATATATATCAAGCTAACAATACACAAAGAGGAGCAGGTGTGGCAAGATTAATCTCAGATAAAATAGATTTTAGTGTAGAATCCACTATTGTGGGCAAAGATGATCACTATTTATTCCTGAAAAGTTCAATACTCAAGCGGGACTTAACAGTATTAAAGATTTATGCACACAATATGAGAGCACCTAAATACATTGAACAAATACTGACAGTACTGAAAAATGAAATCGATCATTCCCCAATAATAGTTGGAGATTTCAGCACTCCCCTTTCAGTTATGGATAGATCATCCAGAAAAAAGCTCAGTAAAAATGCAAAAGATCTTATTGAATCAATCAACCTCTTGACCTTATCAACATATACAGATGTTTTTGTCCATCAGTAGATAAGTACACCTTCTCCAATGCACATGAAACATTCTCCAGAATAGACCATGCGTCAGGTCATAAAGCCGTTCTCTATAAAATCAAAACCATTGATTTACTGCAAAATATCTTCTTGGACCATAGATCTATAAAAGTTGAGACCAATCACAGAAAATTTATAGGTAGAAATGGAAACTTATGGAAATTGAACAACACTTTGCTCAAAAAGCCTTGGGTTATAGAAGAAATTAAGGACAAAATAAAGAAATTTATGGATTCAAATGAGAATGAAAACACATCCTACCAGAATTTATGGGATACAGCAAAAGCAGTGCTCAGAGGTTGGTGTATCTCTATAACTGCACACATCCAGAAAGAAGAAAGACCTAAATTAACCTTACAGCTTGAACAAGTAGAAAGAGAGCAACAGAAGAGCCCCTCAGGCACCAGAAGAAAACAGATTATAAGGATTAGAGCAGAACTAAATGAATCAGAGAATAGAAAAACAGTGGAAAAAACTAACAAAACCAAAAGCTGGTTCTTTGAAAAGATCAACAAAATTGATAAACCATTGCCTAAAGTTACAAAAGAAACACAGCAGAAGATACAAATAACCTGATTAAGAAATGACATGGGATATCTTACAACATACCTAGCTGAAATTAAAAATGTCATAAATAATACTATGAAAGGCTGTACTCTAACAGATTTGAAAACCTAGAAGAAATGGACAAATTTCTAGATTCATATGACTCACCAAGATTATCACAAGGAGAATTAGATCAACTTAATAAATCTATCATAAAGGAAGAGATTGAAAAGGTCATCAAAAATCTACCAATCAAAAAAATCCTGACACAGATGACTTCACCAGAGAATTCTACCCAACTTTTAGAGAAGCATGAACTCCAATACTATTGAGGCTATTTCACACCATAGAAAGGGATGGAATACTCCCAGATTCATTCTATGAAGCCAGCATAACCCTGATACCAAAACCAGGGAAAGATTCCACAAAAAAAGAAAATTACAGACCAATATCACTTATGAGCCTAGATGAAAAAATCTTCAACAAAATTCTAGCCAATAAATTCAACAGCATATTAAACAAAAATAATTCATCATGGTCAAGTTGGTTTCATTCCAGAGATGCAAGGCTTGCTCAACAACAGAAAAACAATTAATGAACCACGTTAATAACACAAAAGGTAAGAATCACCTGATTTTGTTGATTGATACAGAAAAGGCATTTGACAAAGTAGAACACCAATTCATGCTTAAAACTCTGAGAAAAATAGGAGTAGAGGTGAAATTCCTCAATGTGATCAGTAACATCTGTGCAAAGCCAACTGTTTTTATCATCCTGAGTGATGAAAGACTGAAAGAATTCCCTTTGAGAACAGGAAATAGACAAGGATGCCCACTCTCACAACTTCTAGTCAACATTGTGCTAGAAGTTCTAGCCAGAGCAATTAGACAAGACAAAGAAATAAACGGCATCTGTATTGGCAGTGAAGAAGTAAAAATCTGCCTCTTTGCAGATGATGTGATTGTTTATACAGAGAATCCAAAGGAATCCATAGGTAAACTATTGGAACTAATAGAGGAGTTTGGCAAAGTATTAGGATACAAGGTAAACATAAGTAAATTAGTAGGATTCCTTTATACCAACAGTGAGATTATTAAGGAAGAAATCACCAAATCAATTCCATTTACTATAGCCCCCTAAAAGATAAAATACCTAGGAATAAATCTAAATAGAGAAATGAGATATCTTTACAAAGAGAACTACAACACCTTATTACAAGAAACTAAGAGACTTACATAAATGGAGTAATCTGCCCTGCTCGTGGATAGGAAGACTCAACATAATCAAAATGTCTGTTTTGTCTAAAGCAATCTACTTATATAATGCAATCCCAATAGAAATCCCAGCGACATTTTTTAGTGAGATGGAGAAACAAATCATCATCTTTGTTTGGGAAGGAAAGAAACCTCAGATAAATAAAGCACTACTGAAGAAGAACATACTAGGGGACCTCTCACTACCCAACTTTAGAGCTTATTACACTGCCACAGTTGTCGAAACAACCTGGTACTGGTACAAAAAGAAACATATAGACCAAAGGAACAGAGTTGAGACCCCAGAGATTCCACCACCGTCCTATGAACAGCTGATACTTGACAAAGGCCCTAAGATTTTAAACTGGGGTAAGAACAGTCTCTTTAACAAATGGCGTCGGCAAAATTGGATATCCATCTGCAAAAAATTGTAACAGGTCCCATAATCTCACACCTTATGCAAAAACCAACTCAAATTGGATAAAAGACTTAAATATCAAATCTAAATGATAAAGCTCATCTAAGACAAAATAGGATCAACAATGGAAGCTTTAATGTGCAATACAGACAGACTTCAAAATCTGACAAAGCACATTCATCAGAAAACAGATAAATGGGAATTACTAAGAATCAAGCACGTTTGTTCATCCAAAGACTACATCAAAAGAATTAAAAGACCACCTACAGAATAGTAAAAAATATTTGGTAACTCTATGTCAGACCAATGTCTGATCTCCATAATCTACAAGGTGTTACAAAATATCAGCAAGAAGAGGATAAATAATCCAATTATGCATTGAGCAAAGGAGATGGACAGACATTTCTCTAAAGAGGATATCCAGGCAGCCAAACAATGCATGCAGAATTGCTCACAATCAGTAGCTATTAAAGAAATTCAAATCAAAACTACAATGAGATACATCTCACCCCAGCAACGTGGCCATGATCCACAAAACACAAAACAACAAATGCTGGAGAGGCTGTGGAGAAATTGGAACTCGCCTACACTGCTGGTGGGACTGCAAAATAGTACAACCTCTTTGGAAAACAGTCTGGCACTTCCTTAAAAAGTGGGAGATAGATATACCATTTGATCTTGGAATCACACTGCTCAGAATTTATCCTTCAGAAACAAAGGTTGTCACACAAATAGACACATGTACATGAATGTTGCAGCACAGTCCACAATGGCAAAATCTGGAATCAACCCCAATGTCCAACAACAGATGAATGGATGAGCAAACTATGATACATATACTTAATGGAACACTGTTTGGCTGGCTTTGGCATGCTAAGATAAAAAACGACAATTTCAGAAAACACCTCATAACATGGTCTCACTTGCAAGAGATCATGCTGAGCGAATTCAATCAGTGTCAAAAGGAAACATTTTGTATGAGATCTCTGTTATAAAGACTTAACAAGAGAATTATCCATAGAAGGAAATGACTGCGTTGGCTACATTGTTGGGTGGGGGCTGAGGGTTTATCATAGATGGGTTAATTGATAGATGTTAAAAATTTAGTTTTTTGTAAATAATATAGGAAAGTTTAAAAAAGATTTTATTTCTAACATTTTGATGTAGTTTATCAGTATGTCATGCATGTTCATATGTACATGGAAATTCAAGAGTTGAAATAATAAAAGATTTGCAGTGAATTAAAAAAAATAACCAGGAAAACTATTCAAGAATGCCTCTAGCTAGAGATCATCACTTACTTGACACTACATCATAGCTGTAGAACAGTAGTTCTCAAAATGTGATTCTTGGATCAGTGGCATCAGCATTACCTGTGACCACATTAGAAATGAAAATACTGTATAGTGAATTAGAAAGTGTACTGATGTAGCTTGAAAATCTAGCAGTCTACCTTGAGATTCTGATGCTCACTCAAACTTGAGAACCATTTCTGTAAAGAATATTACCTAAGAACATGGATTCAGGAGACAGAGGCAGTATGGTGGAATAGTCAGACACGTCCTGTGACTGCTTGAACAACAAAGACCCAAAAGAACAAATGAATCCATTACTCATGGCACGCTGGGAGCCCAGAACACTTAAGGAAAAGTTGAGAAATTGAACTTAACAACAGGGAAGGGATAGTAGGACTCACCACAACTGACCTGCCAGAAAACGACTGCTGCCAATGAGGTGAGCTGAGCATAATGGTTGGATGGTATCATTGCCAGCAAGAGAAACCAACCTGAGAATCCACTCAAACGTTCAGAACAAGTGAAAAATAGGATGAGATAGTCAAAAGCTAAGTCTCTGTGAGTAACCTATCAAGTGCAGGTATAAATCTTTCCCTTGAGACAAATTTCTGTCCCTTCTGTCAGTACATCCCCCTCCCTTCTCTCCATTGTGCCTGGCTCTGGAGTCTGATGCCATTAAAGCCTACTCAGAGCCATTCTCCAAGACTCAGAGAGGTAACAATTTAACAAACAGGAGAAGGAAGGAAAGAGAATTAAAAAAGCTGCTGACTCCCCTGAGCTGGAAATTTGGGACTAAAATGTTCCTTCTCCTAGATTCAGACATAAGTGGACATGCCATACTCATAGACAATCAGGAACGGTGTTAGCCCTTGCCTTTCTCAGTTCCTGGAACCAGATACGTGTGTCTACAGAGATCATCCGTGCCCATCTAGAATAGTAGACGAAAGTCTGTACCATACACTTGGTGACTAACTGAATGCATTAGCTGAATCCAAAGAGCAAAGGAAACAGACTCTTGGGCTCACATGTCCAGTAACAGCTCTAGCAACCTGGTAACAGAACATTAGAGCTTCAAAAGGAATAATAATCAAACTATCACACATGAGGAGTCTACGTAGACCTTTCAAAACAAAATAAAATACATTAGAACACAGTAAGCACACATAAAATAAATGAATACAACTTAGTTTTGACTTGGAGACAAGAGCTAATTTCAAAGCACTTAAAGAGACAAACCATTATGTCTTCAGAAAGCTCCCAAAGCAAAGATCAACATTTCCAGAGGAAGAGAACTTCCTCAAATTAACAGAGATACATTATAAAAGGCTAACATTTATTGCTCTTCAAGAGATCAGGAAGTAGATGAGGCAAAATACAGTAGAGCAAAATCACAGATTGAATAGGCTGCAAGAAAGCTTAGAATGGCAAGAATTAGAAATACAAAAAATTGCTAATAAAATTACAGAATTAGGCAACTCAGTAGAAAACTGTAGGAGTAGAACTGAGGTAATGGAACACCAAATTAGTGAGATAGAAGAGACAGTATATGACATGAACATATTTGAGAAAAAATAAGATAAAATAATTTTAAACAATCAGGAAATACTAATAATCATGTGGAATTCTATGAAGAGGAATAGTCTATGAGTGATTATAGTACCAAAGGAGGGAGGAGATAAGAGAAAATATGTAGAGAATTGTTGAAGCTTTGTTGCCAGAAAATTGCATGATATGAGAGATGAGAAAATATCTATCCAAGACATTCATCAAACTCTACACGAAGTAAATGCCAAAATAAAGACTGCAAGACATAACCAAACTTGCCAACACTAGAGATAAGGAGACAATTTTAAAAATGGCTAGGAATAAACAAAAAATAACCTACAAAGAAGAATGAATAAGACTAAGCTGGGACTACTCAATAGAGGACATCTACAAAACCTTGAAGGAAAAGACTTGCCAGCCAAGAATTACATATCCAGCAAAAACGACCCTCAGATGTGATGGTGAAATAAGAACATGTCCATATAAAAAGAAATTTAGGGAATTTGCAAAAAACAAACCAAAATTTAAAAGTATGAAGTGGAGTCCTTTGGTTAGAAAACCAATAACATTCGGCACTTGGCTTGGCTTGGCAACATTCAGTAACAGCCCAAGGCTACAACACAGTACACAGCAACTGGATATCAGTCCAAACAAAAGAACCACAAAAATAATGGCAAAACATTGAAAATAGGGAAACAGAGATGTCATTATGTAAATCTTGTAACAAAAAAGAGGGACTTAAAATATAGTCATAGATTTATGGAGATTAAGTCAAGGCAATATAAAGAACTTAAAGACTGGCTTAAATTCAGAAAAAAAGGGAATATTAAGGTAACCACAAGTAAACTATCAATCCTATGCATCAAATTAAAAACCAAGAAAAATGTGAAGTTTCAGCAAATACAAAACCACTGTGGTGGTCAGGATTATGTCAACTTGGCTACTACCTATTTGGCTGCTGTATTAAGTGGCAGGGCGGGGTTTGTGGTGGCTCCCTGCCCCTCGGCTCTCATCTTGTGACACTGGACTAGGGCTCACATGGCCAGGAGCTCCTGCTCTCTTGTTCCAGTATCTGGTTCCGGGACTTGAGCTAGCAGCTGTTGGGCTCATCAGTCCTTACAGTCGGCACTTGGGAGTCCTGCTCCCCGACCTGCCAATCCTGTGCTCGCCAGCCTCTGCCCAGTCCTGCTCCCTGGCCTGCCGATCCTGGGTTCGCCAGCCTCTGTCACTTCGTCTCACCACCAGCTTGGGATCCACCGACCTCCAGCCTCTGTCGCTTCGTCTCGCCACCAGCTTGGGATCCACTGACCTACACAACCCGTGATCTGCAACTCTGGTCTCTGACTTGCTGACCTTGGGTTCCTCAGCTTCCGTGGACACGTGAGGCTTGTGCCAGAGCTTGGGACATTCAGCTTCTGTGATTATGTGAGCTGTTTCCTATGTTTGTATCTATCTATCTGTCTATATATATATATATTATAAATCTTTCCTTGTACCTACACGTGTTACTGGTTTTGCTTCCCTAGAAAACCCAGCCTAAGACAACCACCAACATTGAAAAAGTGAAACAAAGAGTCAGCACAGAAAATTAAGTGGAACAAGGAAATCGTTTACAGCACACAAAAAAGACATCAAAATATCAGCACTAAACTCATACTTGTACCAGTAATCACACTGAATACAGATGGATGATTAAACTCGCCAAAAAGAGATTGACACAGTTTAAAAAAAAAACAGAAAACAGTGCCATTGAGTAGATGCCGACTCATAGTGACCCTATAGACAGGGTAGAATAGACTCATAGAGTTTCCAAGAAGCGTCTGGTGGATTTGAACCACCAGCCTTTTGGTTAGCAGCTGTAGCACTTAACCACTTTACCACCAGGATTTCCAGTGATATGGACAGTAGCATCTATGTGCTGTCTACAGGTGACACACCTTAGGCTCAGATGAGTAAATTAAAACTCAAAGGATGGAAAAAATATATCAAGCTAATAACATTCAAAAAAGAACAAGAGTGGTAAATATTAGTCTTAGATAAAACAGACTTTAAAGTCCACCAAGTTGGAAAAAGAAGGACATTAAACCAAACCAAACCCAATACATTGTCATATAATGATTAAAGGATGAATACTCCATATTAAATATCTATGCACACAATGATAGGTTTGCAAAATACATAAAACAAACATGGACATCATTGGAAACAGAAATAGATAGCTCCACAATAATAGTAGGAGACTTCAACACACCACTCTCAGTAAAGGACAGAACATTTAGAAAAAAGCTCAGTAGAGACACTGAAGATCTAAATGCCACGGTCAACCAACTTGACCTTGTAGACATATAGAAAACAGTTCTTCCAACAGCAGCCGAGTATACTTTCTTTTCCAATGCGCATGGAACGTGCTCCGGAATTGATGACATATTAAGCCACAAAGCAATCCTTAACAAAACTCAAAATACTGACATATTGCAAAGCATTTTTTAAGACCATAAAGCCATAAAAGTAGAAATCAGTAACCAAAAAAAGAAGGAAAAAAACAAACACTTGAAAACTGAGCAACATCTTACTAAGCAACTATTGAGTTATAAAAAAATGACATGGGGTATAGACAACCCAGAAGATAAAGAGACCCACATGAGTGGGTGCCTACATAGACTTGGGACCAGAAGAACCAGATGATGCTGGGCCACCACCAGTGGTAGCTGCGATGGAGCTCACCAGTTGGGAGTCTCACTGGCAACACAAGAACAAAAAGGGGTGTGCTGTGAGATCTCCACTAAAAGACCTCAATTGGATGGTCCAGCATCTTCAGAGTTCCCCTGGGAGCATGGCCCCTGGCCCTGATGCTTCCCTTGCCCATAAATCGTAATGAAGTTCCACTCTTCGGACACAAATGGATTGGTCTTGGCGATGCAGAGTGACCATATTGGATGCACTTTATGGTTCTATGCATCTATAGGATATCATCCTGCTGACCTCTGGCTGGAGGAAGGAGAGTTGGTGGAGAGAAGGGGAAAAGAGACTGTTGGGAGGATGAGACATGTATGGAGCAGAGAGGAATAGTGTGCTGTCACTGGGCAGGGAGAGCAGAGGAAGCTGCATAGAGGTAGGCATGTAAATTTATATGGGAATGTACATTTTCACTCAGTCATAATTTAAAAAAAAGTTTCAAAAAAAAAAAGAAACAAGGATGGAATTTTAAAAAATCACAAAATAAGATGAGAATGAAAACACATCCTACCAAAAACCATGGGACACTGCAAAAGCAGTGCTCAGAGGTCAGTTTACCTCAGTAAATGCAAACAATCAAGAAGAAGAGGAGGCTTAATTCAAAGAATTAACCCTATAAATCAAACAAGAGAAAGAGAGCAACAAAATACCCTTAGGCACCAGAAGAAAGCCAATAATAAAAATTACGGCAAAACTAAATGAATTTGAGAAGAGAAAAACAATTAAAAGAATTAACAAGACCAAAATCTGTTTTTTTGAAAAAATGAAAATTGATAAATCATTGGCCAGCTGACAAAAACAGGAGAGGAAACAAATAAAAAATAATTGATAGACCACTTGCAAAACTGACAAAAGAAAAACAGAAGAACCCAGTAACTCAAATATAAGATAACAGGGGCAATATCACAACAAAATCAATGGAAATTAAAAGAATCATATCAGAATACTATGAAAAATTATACTCTAACAAATTTGAAAATTTAGAGGAAATGGACGAATTTCTAGAAAGATACTTTCTACCAAGTCTAACACAAGCAGAGGTAGAACAATTAATAGAAATTCAAGAAAGAGGAGCTTGAAAAAGATTTTAAAAACTCAACTAAAAAAAAGCACTGGCCCTGATGGCATCGTAGGAGGATTCTTCAAAACTTTTTGAAAAGAGTTAACAGTTCTATTACTAAAGAGCTTTCCCAGCATAGAAAAGGATGGAACACTCCCAAATTCATTCTATGAAGCCAGCATAACCCTGATACCAAAGCCAGGTAAAGACAGCACAAAAAAGTACAATTAAGATGAATCTGTCTCATGAATTTAGATGAAAGAAATCCTCAACAAAATTCTAACTAGAATTTTGAATTCTAGGTAGAATTTAACAATATATTAAAAAAAAATCACTGTGACCAAGTGGGATTCATACCATGGATGCATAGATGGTTCAACATTAGGAAATCAATGAATGTAATAAACTACATAAATAAAATTAAAGACAAGTACCACTTGATTTTATCAATTGTTGCACAAAGGACATTTAATAAAGTCCAACATCCGTTTGTGTTAATAATGCTCAGCAAAATAGAAAAGGCATCTATGGAAAGCCAACAGCCAACATCATTCTAAATGGAGAGACTGAACTCATTCCCCTCGAGAACAGGAACCAGACAAGGATGCTGACTGTCACAAATTTTATTCAAAGTTGTGCTGGAGGTTGTATTCAGAGCAGTTAGGCAAGATAAATGAAAGACATCCAAATTGGTAAAGACGAAGTAAAAGTATCTCTCTTTACAGATGACATGATCTTATACACAGAAAACCATAAAGAATGCACACACAAATACACACACAAAAGTATTGGAACTAATAGAAGAGTTCAGAGAAGTATCAGGTTATAAGATAAACATACATGAATCAGATGAATTCCTTTACATCAACCAAGACACCATCAAAGAGGAAATCACCAAATCAGTGCCATTTACAATAGTCCTGAAGAAGATAAAATACTTAGAGATAAGTCTCACCAGAGACAAAAATGACCTACACAAGACAAATAAGACATATTAAAAGATTCTACTGTAAGAAACTAAAAGAGACTTACATTAAGTGTAGAAATCTACCTTGCTCATGGATAGAAAGACCTCACATTGTGAAAACATCTGTTCTACCCAAAGTGATCTGTAGATAAAGTACAATCCCAATACAAATTGTAATACCTTTTTTTAATGAGAGAGAGAAACAGATCACCAACTTTGTATGCCAAGGGAAGAAGCTATGGAAAAATAAAGCATTGCTGAAGAAGAACAGATGGGAGGCCTCAGACGCTCTGACTTTAGAACCTATTACACAGCCATGGTTGTCAAGCCAGCTTTGTACTGGTACAAAAACAGACGCATAGACCAATGGAACATAACTGAGAATCCCTGTTATTCACCTATGAGCAGCTTGATATTTGACAAAGACCTAAAGTCCATAAACTGGGAAAAAGCTAGTTTCTTTAACAAATAGTGTTTTCATAACTGGGTATCCATCTGCAAAAAAATGAAATGAGACCCATATCTCACATCATGCACTAAAACTAACTCAAAATGTATCAAAAACCTAAATATAAAATCTAAAATAATAAAGATTGCCAAAGGAAAAATAGAGACAACCTTAATACATGGCATAGACTACAAAACATTATTAACAATGCACAAACATCAGAAGAGAAAACAGATAAATGGGAATTCATGAAAAACACTTATGGTCATCCAAAGACTTCACCCAAAAAATACAGTGACTACCTACAGACTGCGAAAATAAATAAATAAATAAATAAATGGCTACAGCATATTCAATTAGCATCTAATCTTCATAATGTCTTCAAAAACCTCCACAAGACAAGGACAAATAGCTCAATTAAAAAGTGGGCAAAGGACATGAACAAGCATTTCACCAAGGAGGAATCCAGGCAAGCTAAAAGATACATGAGGACATGTTCATGACTGTTAGCTGTTAGAAAATTCAGCTCAAAAACTACAATGAAATATCATCTCACCCCGACAAGGCTGGCCTTAATCCAACAAACAAACAGACAGACAGATTAAAAACAAAAACAAAAACAAAAAATCCCACACAAAACAGCAAATGTTGGAGAGGTTGTAGAGAGATAGGAATCCTTTTGCACTGCTGGTGGGAATGCAAAATGGTATCCTATGACATTTGGAAATTGGTTTGACTCTTTCTAAAAAAATAGGAAACAGAAATACCATAGGATCCGTTATCCCACTTCAGAATATATCCTAGAGAAACAAGGGCTTTCACATAAATAGATACATGCACACTGATGTTTATTGAAACATTGTCCACAATAGCAAAAAGATGGAAATGATGTAAGTGCCCATTAACAGATGAGTCAGCAAATAAACTATGTTATATTCACACAGTGGTATACTATGCAGTGATAAAAAACAATGATGATCTTAGGAAGTATCTCGTAACATGGAGTCATCTGGAAGACGTTACACTGACAGCGAAATTACTGGCAAATGAACAAATGTATGATACTGCTATTGTAAGGTAAAGGTTTAAGGACAGGAGAAAATAATCTTTGATGGTTACCAGGGTGGGCAGCAGGGAGAGGGGTATTCATATATTAGAATAGTAGATAGGAGTTAGGTTAGGTGAAGGGAGTGACAGCTCCCAGTAGAACAGAGTTTAGTATAGCCGGAGTATACCAAAAGCTAAAAGATTTTCTAAATACAAGCCAACATTTTGAAGGAAAGAATAGCAGGGGCAGGGATCTGGGAACCATGGTTTCAGGGGAGATCTATGTCAACTGACAAAGCTAAGTGGGTTTTTTTGTTTTTTTTAAGGAAATGTTCTGCTTCCTATTTCTGTGAGTGCTGTCTGGGGTCTTAGCAGCTAGCAAAGCTGCCATCCTGGAGCAGAGGAGAATGAAGGATATCAAAGCCATGACGAAAATATGAATCCAGGAGACAAAAAGGTCCCAGATTACATTAGCATGAGACCCAAAGAACTAGATCATGCTTGACCACCACCAATGACTGCCCCAATACAATGTAGACTCCCTGATGTAGTAGGAGAAAAATGGGTATGCAGAACTAGAATTGTATTAAAAAACCACACCTGATGGTCTGACAGACTGTTGGGTCCCCTGAGAACATGGCCCATGGACTTTCTGTTAGCCCAGAACTGAAACCAGTGTTGAAGCCAACTCTTCAGACAGTAATTTCACTGGACTCTAACGGTGAAGAGCATGCTTCTTGGCTTATATATATGTACACATGAGGCTGTCTAAGTAACTCCTGTCCAGAGGCGAGATGAAGGGGAGAATGTGCTGTCACAGGTTGAGGAGAGCTGCTAGAGTTGCATAGCAGTGTGGGTGCAGGGTTTTATGTGGTAAATTGACTTGGATTGTATACTTTTACTTAAAACACAACAAAATAGTAATAATAAAAGAATATGAGTCCATTCTCAACTTCCTGCTTCTGTCTCAAAGCTCTTTAACTTACTATTGTTGTTACTATTGGCATCCACAGTCAGTGCAACTCTGTTCCTTTCAGTATTTTTTTAATAAGGAAGATTTATCCTTCAACTTTTGTTGTAGTGATGATGGAGAAGGCATTTGGTGATAATTGCAGTTTGGAAGGTGATGATTGCAGTGTTGGTGGTAATGATGGAGGTAGTGGTGATGGCGGCAGTGATGGTGACAAGTGGTGTTGTTGCTGGTGATGATGATGTACAGATATGGTGGTGCTATTGGTGAAGAAGCCTCCTCTTGCATTTTCCTTAAAAATGAAATGCAGTCTCAAAAACTGAAACAGAGGTGGCACAACTTTTAAAGTGGCAGTGACCTAAATACCATTTCTCTGTTCCATTATTATATCATTTCTGCTACACCTCTCAGATCATTGATGAATCAGATGCAGAATTTTCATGGACTCTTTCCTGAAGGCACCTAGACTGTTCTGTCTTTTATCCTGTTGTGGACACTGTTGCAATGAACAGTGGTGTGAAGTTTGGATTGGGTTGTAAGCAGGAAGTCCCAGGTCACCAAACGGGATAAATGAAATTATGTAGCATTATGCAATAGTCATGTGTCATCTAAATGCTGTATAATAGTAACTGATCTGATTCTGAATGCTTCATGAATTATTTCCACTGCTAAATTACAAGCTGTTCAATGTGCTGAAGGAAAATTTTGTTTTAATGAGGAGCTGAAAACACCTCTTTCTATTAACACTTGGGCTTTGGTAAAAGATGTATGTCATTTGGGTCTGGTGTCATATGTCACATTTCATTTCTTACTCATGTTGTTTTCTTTCAGAATTTTCTTTTGTCAGATTGGTCAGGTGTTTATCCATTTTGGTGGACGTTTTGAAAACCTAGATTTGGGTCTTATTAATTCAGTTGTTCTACTATACTCTATTTCATGCAATTCTGTTCTAATTTTATTATTTACTTTCTTGTGGTGCCTGAAGGCTTCTTTGCTACTCTCTATTTGTTCAAGTTGTAGGGTTAAGTCTTTGATCTGGGCCTTCTTTTTGGATGTGTACATTTATTGCAATAAATTGAACTCTGATCATTGCTTTTGCTGTGTTTGAAAGGTTCTGGTAGAATGTGTTTTCATCCTCGTTTGATTTTGTGAATTTCTTCATTCCACCATAACTTCTATTAACCCAGTCGTTTTTAAGCAAGGTGTTGTTCAGTGTCCATTTACTTTCTTTTCCTTGCTGTTTTGCTTTTTGATTTCTACTTTTATGGCGTTGGAAACCTTGGTAGTACAGTGGTTAAGAGTTATAGATGCGAACCAAAAGCTTGGCAGTTCAAATCCTGAATGTTCCTTGGAGATGATATGGGGAAGTTCTACTCTGTTCTGTAGTGTTACTATAAATCAGAATTGACTTGACAGCATTTTGTTTTTCTTTTTAATGGCTTTATGGCAGAAAAGAAGCTTTGTAGTATTTTGCTGATTTGGATTCTGTTGAGGCTTGCTTTATGATCCAATAGGTGGTCTGTTCTGTGGAATGTCCCATGTGTGTTGGAAAAGAAAGTATACTTAGCTGCTGTTGGGCTCTGTATTCTGTGTGTGTCTGTGTTAGTCATCAATGCTGCTATAACAGAAGTATCATAAGTGGATGACTTTAACAAAGAGAGGCTTGCTTTATCAGTCCAGTAGACTCCAAGTCCAAATTTAGGCTTTGGCTCCAAGGGAAGGCTTTCTGTTTTTGTCAGCTCTGAAGGAAGGTTGTTGTGTTGCATCTGTCTTCCTTTGGTCTGGGGCATCTCAGGGCAGGAACCTCAGGTCTGAAGGACATGCTCTGCTCCTGGCACTGTTTTCTTGGTTGTATGAGGTCCCCAACTCTCTGCTTGCTTCTCTTTCCTTTTATCTCATAGGACAAAAAGGATAAAAAGTGATGTATGACACATCCCAGGGAAACTACATTTACATCGGTTCAGGGAGGTGACGTTATTAAGTGTGTTACAGTCCAGCAGTAGTCCTGTTTAACGTAATCCGATTTTGCTCAGTTAACCACAGGCAAAGATTAGGATTTACAGCATAGGGACAATGACAGAATGGAGGACATCCACTCAGTTGTGGGGATCATGGCCCAATCAAATTGCTACACCCATTTTGGGGAGAACACTTCAGTCTATGATAATGTCTCTGAAGGCAAGTTAGTTGATTGTGACATTTAGATCTTACATGCCTTTATTGACCTTCTTCCTGCATGTTTTGTTCACCGAAAATGGTATGTTGAAATCTCCTATTATTCTGAAGCTGGCTATGAGGTCTGCCAGTTAAGTTCATGAACTGATCCTAGAAAAAATGCACCGTATCTCATTGCTGAATATCACTACAGTCACCTTTGAAGTACTCCCCTTGGGAAACTATGCACTATCACCAGTGCCTAGTCCACATTTAAAGAAATTTTGGAACTCTGTATGGAATGGCCATCAGAGCTGTTGTATTATTCTTCATGTTCTGAGTTTCATCAAAATGTCTTCCTTTCAATATTTCCTTTATCTTTGTGTTCCAGCAGTTATTTGTTCACTGGCTAAAAACTCCCTCACAAACGACCGTACAATTAAGTTCAGAAACTTGACACATTGCCACTGTACACAAAAGCCATTCCAGAAAGAGTTCCAAAAATTGCTTTGAAGGGTAGACAAGTGCTGACATCAGTGCATGGTTTCCCAAAAGGAGTAATTTGAAGGTAACCATAGTAATATTCATGAATGAGGTATGTAGCATTTAGAACTGTTAAGTTCACAGACTTAATTGGCAGACCTTGTATTTCTCTATTCAGCACTGTTAAATTTTTTATGTATTTTGGTGAGCTGTCTTTCGGTGTATAAATTTTTAATATAGTTATGTCCTGGTAGTATGTTGACCATTCAATTATTATATAGTGTTCACCCTTATTCTTTATGGTGAATTTTACTTTGAAGTCTACTTTGTTAGATACTAGTATGCCACTCCTGCTTTTTTTGATTGTTTGCTTTATATATGTATTTTTTATCCTTTTAGTGTTAGTTTGTGTCGTTAAGTCCAAAGTATATGTCTTATAAACAGTATATGTCTTACATATCCAGTTTGCCACTTTCTGTTTCTTTATGATGAATATAATCTACTACTTCAGCCAAGAAGCATACACTTTGCAAGTATCATTTTATGTCTTATAGTCTAGTTCAGTCATTGTCTGAAGAGGTGACTTCAGGATCTTTTTAATAGAGGTGTTGTTCTGCACACTTATTTTTCTCCAGCTGTGTTAAGTCTGTATATTGTAGTCACTGTCAGGGCAGTCATTGGTATTGGCTGCACACCTTCCAGTTCTTCTGGTCTCATGCTGAGGTAATCTGTGTATTATATGTTTCTTGGGCTCTATTTTCCTTATGTCTTTGATATCTTTTATTTGTCTCTGCTCCAGGTGGTTTGGGAGCAATTAATGCTACTTTGATGGCTGCTTGCTAACTTTTAAGACCCCAGATGCCACTCACTAAAGTGGGATACAGAACATTTTCTTTAAAAAATTTTATTGTGGCAATTGACCTAAATGTCCTCTGTAACCATGGTCCCCCGACGCTGACCCTGCAACTCTGTACCTCAAAGTTTTGGGTTATATTTAGGAAACCACTTAACATTCAGTTTAGTCCAGCTGTGTTGACCTCTTTTCTATTGTGTACTGTCCCTCCTTTTACCTACCCCAGTTCTGATGTGCTATCTAATTAGTGAATACCCTTCTCCCTCCTACCCTACTCTTGTAACCATCTAAGTCTATGGTTAAATCTTTTATTGAATCCTTATAGTAGTGGTTTCATATGATATCTGTCCTTTTGAAACCCAGTAGTTTCACTCCACATATCTTTCACATTCTTCCATGTCTTAAAAAGTTTCCCAAGATCACTATTATTCTTTATACTTGCACAGTCTTTCATTGTATGAATATACTGTAGTTTATCTGTTCATCTGTTGATGATCGCATAGTTGATTCCACCCTTTTGCTTTTGTGAACAGTGCTACAATAAACATTCATGTGACAGCCCTTATTTCTCTAGGATATATTCTGAGAACTAGATTTGTTGGATTGTATAGTACTTGTAGCTTTTTAAGAAAGTGCCAAATGGATTTCCGAGGTAACTACTGTACCATGCTACACTTCCATCAGCAGTGTAGATGTGTTCTAGTCTCTCCATAACCTCTCCAACATTTATTATTTTATGAGTTTTCTGGCTTAATGTCAGCCTTGTTGAGGTGAAATGGTATCTCACTGTAGTTTCATTTTGATTTCTCTAATGGCTAATGATCATGTTTTCTCATCTGTCTGTTAGAGACCTGCATGTCTACTTTAGGAGAAGTGTCTGTTCATATCGTTTCCCCATTTTTAAATTGGGTTATTTGTCTTTTTGTTGTTGAGGTTTTACAGTGTCTTGTAGTTTATAGATTAGACCCTGATTGGATTTGTTATACTCTATTTTTTTTCCAATCTGTGGATAGTTTTTTTTTAATCTTCTTGTGAAGACTTTGATTTTTAGGAGTTCCCAGTTATCTATTTTCTGTTCTAGTGTTTGTGCATTATTACTAATATTTTGTATTCTGTTAATACCATGTATTAGGGCATTTAGCATTGTCCTTATTTTTTCTTCCTTGATCTTTTTCCTTTTAGATTTGACATTTATCTGTTTGATCAACTTGTGCATGGTGTAACATTTGAGTCTTGTTTCATTATTTTGCTGATGAATAGCCAGTTCTGCCATCACCATATATTAGAGACTGTCTTTTCCACAGTTTATGGACTTTGGGCCTTTGTCAAATATCAGCTGCTCATAGGTCTGTATATCTGTTTTTATACCAGTACCATACTGTTTTGACTAATATGGAAGTGTTATAAGTTCTAAAGACAGTATGATAGCTCCAGGTTCTCTTTTCTCCTTCAATAAAGCTTTACTCATCTGGAATTTTTTCCTTTTACATATAAAGTTGGTATTTTTCTCCATCTCATTTAAAAATGTCATCAGAATTTGTATTAGGATTGCCTTGTGTCTAGAGATTGCTTTGGGTAGATGTAGACATTTTCATGATGTTGAGTCTTCCTATCCATGAGCAAGGTAGATTTCTCCACTTCAGTAGGTCTCTTTTGGTTTCTTGTAGTAGTGTCTTTTAAGTTTCTTTGTTTAAGTCTTTTATGTTTCTCATTAAATTTATTCCTAAGGTTTGTGATCTTCTTGGGGGCTCTTGTAAATTGCATTATTTCAGTGATTTACTCTGTGACATTCCCTTTGTTAGTATAAAGGAATCCAACAGATTTTAGTACATTTATCTTGTATCCTGATACTTTGCTAAACTTTTTATTAGTTTCAGTAGTGTTTTGATGGATTCTTTAGCATTTTCCGCATATAAGATGACATTATCTGCAAGCAGAGATACTTTGACTTCTTTCTTGCCAGTTTGGATGCACTTTATGTCTTTATCTTGTTTGATTAGTCTGGCTAGACCCTACAGCACCATGTTGAATTAAGGTGGAGGAAAAGGGCAACTTCTCTGGGTCAGAAACCCTGGTGGTGTAGTGGTTAAGTGTTCCATCTGCTAACCAAAATGTTGGTAGTTCAAACCCACCAATCGCTCCTTGGAAACTCTATGGGGCAGTTCTACTCCATCCTTTAGGGTCACTATTAGTTGGAATTGACTCAACTGCCTAGGTTTTTATTTATTTATTTATTTGGTCTCTCTCTCTCTCTCTCTCTCGGGTAAAACTATTAGTATAATTTAGTATAATATTGCTTGTTGGCTTTGTATAAATGCTCTGTATCATGTTGAATAATGTCCTTTGTATTTCTGTTTTGCTGAGAGTTTTTAACAAGAATGTGTTTTGAACTTTGTCAAATACCTTTTCTGTATCAACTGATAAAATCAAGTGGTTCTTGTATTTTGTTTTGTATATGTGGTTGATTACATTGATTGTTTTCTAATGCTGAACCATCCCTGCATTCCTGATATAAATTTCGTTTGGTCATGGTGATTTTTTTAAGTGTATTTTTTATATCTGTTGGCTAGAATTTATTTTTTATTTTTTTATTTAATATGACTGAGTGAAAATGTACATTCCCATATAAATTTACATGCCCACCTATGTGCAACTTCCACTGCTCTCCCTGTCCGGTGACAGCACACTATTCCTCTCTGCTCCATATACGTCTCATCCTCCCAGCAGTCTCCTTTCCCCTTCTCTCCTCCCACTCTCCTTCCTCCAGCAAAGTGCATCCAATATATGGTCACTCTGCATTGCCAAGTCCAACCCATTCGTGTCCAAAGAGTGGACCTTCGTTGTGATTTTATGGGCAAGGGCAGCATCAGTGCCAGGGGCCATGCTTTATTTTATTTTTTTAAATAATTACAGTAAAAGAATAAAATTTCTAACAGCTATCAATTATTTAATCTATGATAATCCCTCAGCCCCCCACCCACCCATGTAGCCAAAACAGTCATTTTCTTCTGTGAATAATTCTCTTGTTAAGTCTTTATAACAGGAGTCTCATACAAAATTTCTCCTTTTGACACTTAGTGATTTCACTCAGCATGATCTCTTCCAAGTGAAGCCATGTTATGAGATGTTTTCTGAAATTGTCATTGTTTTTTTTTTATCATAGCATGGTGTTCCCTTGAGTATACGTACCACAGTTTGTTTATCCATTCATCTGTTGATGGACATCAGGGTTGATTCCAACTTTTTGCTGTTGTGGACTGTGCCACAACAAGCATTCATGTATATGTGTCTTTTTGTGTGACAACCTTTGTTTCTCAACGATAAATTCTAAGCAGTGGAATTATAGGATCATATGGTATATCTATTTCCAGCTTTTTCAGGAAGTGCTGAATTTTTTCTCCAAGGAGGCTTGCGAAATGGTAATTTCCACCAACAGTGTAGGAGAGTTCCAGTTTCTTCCCAGCCTCTCCAGCATTTGTTGTTTTTTGGATCATGGCCAACCTTCTGGGGGTGAGATGGTATCTCATCACAGTTTTGGTTTGAATTTCTTTAATAGCTAGTGATCATGAGCAATTCTGCATGCATCTTTTGACTGCCTGGATATCCTCTCTAGAAAAATGTCTGTCCATCTCCTTCACCCATCTCTTAATTGGATTATTTATCCTTTTCTTGTTGTACTTTGTAATACCTTGTAGATTATAGAGATCAGACGTTGGTCTGACCTAGAGTTGCCAAATATTTTTCCCCCTTCTGTAAGTGGTCTTTTAATTTTTTAATTTTTTATTTAATATAACTGAGTGAAAATATATATTTCCGTATAAATTTACATACCCACCTATATGCAGCTTCCACTGCTCTCCCTGCCTGGTGACAGCACACTATTCCTCTCTGCTCCATACATGTCTTGTTCTCCCAACAGTCTCTTTTTTCCTTCCTCTCCACCCACTCTCCTTCCTGCAGCCAGAGATCAGCAGGATGACATCCTATAGATGTATAGAACCATAAAGTGCATCCAATATATGATCACTGCATCGCCCAGTCCAATCCATTCCTGTCCAAAGAGTGGACCTTCGTTATGATTTATGGTCAAAGGCAGCATCAGGGCGAGGGGCCATGCTCCCAGGGGAACTCCGAAACCACTGGACCATCAATTCAGGTCTTTTAGTGGGGATCTCAGGGTGCACCACTTTTTACTCTTGTGTTGCCAGTGAGACTCAACTTAGTGAGCTCCATCGCGGCTATCACTGGTGGTGGCCGGGGACCATCCAGTTCTTCCGGTCCCAAGTCTATGTAGGCACCAACTGATGTGGGTCTCTTTGTCTTCTGGGTTGTCTTTCCGCCATGTCATTTTGATCCTCGGTGAGCATCTGTTCCTGCTGAGCTGGGACCATTTACTGTGCCCTCAGATGGCAGCTTGGCAGCTTTTAAGACCCCAGACGCCTCTCACCAACGTGGGGTGCAGAGAGCCCTCTTAGCAAAATGCTAGTTGTGCCAATTGGCCTGGATTTCGCCGAAGAGCATGGTCCCCTGCCCCCTGCCCCAGCTACTCTATCCTTGCAATATTGGGTTAAGATGAAAGGAGTGCTCATGCTATGTTTAAGTCCACTTAATATTGTTCTTGTTTCTAATGTGTGCTATCACCGATTTCTCCCAACCAGATACCTAGCAACTATCTAATCTAAAACCTCCCCCCTCCCTCACTCCCTCCCCTCCCTTGCAGCTGCCAAAGAGTCTTTTCTTCTATAGACAAGTCTGTTTTTGAGATCTTATCGTAGAGGTCTCATACAGTATTTGTGTTTTGTCGCTGACTACTTTCACTCACCATAATGTCTTCCAGTTGAAACCAGGTTAGGAGATGTTTCCTGAAGTCGTCGTTGTTATTTATCATTGCATAGTGCTCCATTGAGTATATATACCATAGTTTACCTATCCATTCTTCTGTTGTTGGGCATCTGGGTTGATTCCATCTTTTTGCTATCGTGGACTGTGCTGCGATAAACATTCTGGTGCGTGTGTCCGTTGGTGTGAAAGGCCTTGATTCTGTAGGATATATTCCAAGTAGTGAAATTACTGGGTCAAATGGTATGTCAATATCCATTTTTTTAAGGAAGTGCCAGATTACTTTCCAAAGAGGCTGGACCATTTTTGCAACCCCACCAACAGTGTAGGAGCGTTCCACTTTCTCCACAGCCTCTCCAGCATTTGTTGTTTTGTGTGTTTTGGATCATGGCCAACCTTGTTGGGGTGAAATGGTATCTTATTGTCATCTTGATTTGAATTTCTTTAATAACTAAAGATCGTGAACGTGTCCGCATGTGTTTTCTGGCTGCCTGGATCTCTTCTTTAGTGAAATGTCTGTCCATCTCCTTTGCCCATCACTTAATTGGATGGTTTATCTTCTTCTTGTTGATATTTTGTAGTATCTAATAGATTATGGAAATCAGGTGTTGGTCTGACATAGAGTTTCCAAATATTTTTTCCCATTCTGTAGGTGTTCGTTTAATTCTATTAATAAAGTCTTCAGGTGAGCAAAAGTGTTTAATTCTTAATAGATCCTGTTTATCTATTTTCTCTTCTAATGATTGTGGTTTGTTTGACAGATTTTGGAGTCTGTCCATACTGTGTATTAAATCTTCCATTGTTGTTCCTACCTTTTCTTGGATGAGCTTTATCGTTTTAGGTTTGATATTTACATCCTTGGCGATCCAGTTGGAGTTGGTTTTTGTATAAGGTGTAGGATATGGATCTTGTTTCAGTTTATTGCAGATGGATATCCAATTTTGGCAGCACCATTTGTTGAAGATACTGTTTTTACCCAAGTTTAATGTCTTAGGGCCTTTGTCGAATATCAGCTGTTCATAGGCAGATGGTGTCATCTCTGTGGTCTCAGTTCTGTTCCACTGATCGATCTGTCTGTTCTTATACCAGTACCAGGCTGTTTTGACCACTGTGGCGGTGCAATATGTTCTAAAGTCAGGTAATGAGAGGCCTCCCAGTGTGTTCTTCTTCTTTAGTAGTACC
This sequence comes from Heterohyrax brucei, assembly GCA_028571685.1. Lineage (NCBI taxonomy): Eukaryota > Metazoa > Chordata > Mammalia > Hyracoidea > Procaviidae > Heterohyrax > Heterohyrax brucei. The sequence continues at coordinate 26,447,953 of CM053156.1, forward strand.
TTGCTTATCCAGGGCTTCTTCTCTTTCCAAACAAAATTGGTGATTTGTTTCTCCATCTCATTAAAAAATGTCACTGAACTTGTATTGGGATTGCATTATATGAATACATTGCTTTGGGTAAAATAGACATTTTCACAATGTTAAGTCTTCCTAACCATGAGCAGGGTAGGTTTTTCCATTTATCTAAGTCTCTCCTAGTTTCTTGTAGTAAGGGCTTGTAGTTCTCTTTGTAAAGGTCTGTTGTTTCTCTGGTTAGATTAATTCCTAGGTACTTTATCGTCTTAGGGGCTATGGTAAATGGTATTGATTTGATAATTTCCTCCTTAACAGTCTCATTGGTATAAAGGAATCCTACTGATTTACTTATGTTTATCTTGTATCCTGAGACTTTGCTGAACTCTTCTATCAGTTTGAGTAGTTTGCTTATTGATTCCTTGGGATTCTTTACATATGCAATCATATCATCTGCAAACAGGGAGATTTTAACTTCCTCTTTGCCAGTGCAGATGCTCTTTATTTCTTGGTTTTGGCTAATTGCTCTGGTTAAAACTTCTAGCACAATGTTGAATAGGAGAGGTGAGAGTGGGCATCCTTGTCTCATTCCTGATCTCAAGGGAAAGTCTTTCAGTCTCTCTCCATTCAGGATGACGTGGGCAATTGGCTTTGTATAAATGGCCCTTATTGTGTTGAGGAATTTGCTGTCTATGCCCATTTTGCTAAGAGTTTTTAGCATGAATGGGTGTTGGACTTGATCAAATGCCTTTTCTGCATCAATGGACAGAATCAGGTGTTCCTTGTCTTTTGTGTTATTTATGTGGTTAATCACATTGATTGTTTTTCTGATGATAGAACCAGCCTTGCATCCCTGGTATGAATCCCACTTGGTCATGATTATTTTTTTGATATGTTGTTGTATTCTATTGGCAAGAATTTTGTTGAAGATATTTGCATCTAGATTCATGAGTGATATCGGTCTTTGGTTTCTTTCTTTGTTGGGTCTTTCTCTGGCTTAGGTATCAGGGTTATACTGGCTTCATAGAATGAGTTTGGGAGTACTCCATCCCTTTCTATACTGTGAAATGGTTTCAGTAGTATTGGAGATAACTCTTCTCTAAGTGCTTGGTAGAATTCTGCCGTGAAGCCATCTGGACTCGAACTTTTTTTGGTTGGCCGTGTTTTGATCAACCTTTCAGTCTCTTCCTTTGTAATAGATTTATTAAGTTGTTCTGCTTCACGTTGTGATAATTTGGGTAGGTGGCATGAGTCAAGGAATTGGTCCATTTCCCCTAGGTTTTCAAATTTGTTACAGTACAGTCTTTCATAATATTCTGTTATGATATTTTTGATTTCTGTTGCATTTGTGGTGACATCCCCCTTCTCATTTCTAATTTTGGTTATTTGTTTCCTTTCCTGCTTTTCTTTAGTAAGTTTAGCCAGTGGTTTTTCAATTTTTTTGATTTTCTCAAAATAACAGCTTTTGATCTTTTCAATTTTTTCAATTGTTTTTCTATTCTCTAATTCATTTAGCTCTGCTAAATGAATTTAGGTCATCTAATCTTTATGATCTCATTTCTACTGGTGCCTGAGAGGTTCCTCTGTTGTTCTCTTTCTACTTGTTCAAGCTGTAGAGTTAGTTCCTTGATTTGGTTTCTTTCTTCCTTCCAGATGTGTGCATTTATGGAGATAAACAGACCTCTGAGGACTGCTTTGGCTGTATCCAATAGGTTCTGGTAGGAAGTGTTTTTGTTCTCATTGGAATCCATGAATTTCTTTAATTCATCCTTGATTTCCTCTATAACCCATGTTTTTTTGAGCAAGATGTTGTTAAGTTTCCAAGAGTTCCACTTTCTATCTATGTTTTTCTAGTATTGATTTCAACTTTTATGGCTTTATGATCTGAGAAGATGCTTTGCAGTAATTCGATGGTATGGATTTTGTTGAGCATTCCATTATGGCTTATCATACAGTCAATATTGGAGAATGTTCCATGTACACTGGAGAAGAAGGTGTAGTTGTCTGCTGATGGGTGGAAAGTTCTGTATATATCAATGAGGTTTTATTAGTTAATTCTGGCAATGAGTTCTTCTGTATCTTAACTGAGTTTTTTTCTGGATGATCTGTCCAGTATTGAGAGTGGAGTGTTGAAGTCTCCCACTATTATGGTGGAGTCATCTAACTCTCTTTGGAGTGTAGTCAGTGTTTCTTCGACGTATTTAGGTGCTCTGATGTTAGGTGCATAAATATTTAATATAGTTAAGTCTTGCTTGTGTACTGAACCTTTCATCAATAAATAGTGTCCATCTTTGTCCACGATGGTGGATTTGACATTAAAATTGATTTTGTCTGAGATTAGAATTGCCACCCCTGTTCTTCTTTGTTCATTGTTAGCTTGATATATACTCTTCCAATGTTTAATTTTCAGTTTGTTCCTATCTTTAGGTCTCAAGTGAGTTTCTTGTAGACAACATATGGATGGGTCATGTCTTTTGATCCAAGATGTCACTCGATGTCTCTTTATTGGAGCATTCAGTCCATTCACATTCAATGTAATTATTGATAGGTATATGTTCAGTGCTGCCATAGTGATGTGTTTATTTTTATGTTGATGTTTTCTCTGTTGTTCTTATTAGTCTGTTCTGGGGTGTTCTTTTTTGTGAGTTGATTTTTCACCTTTTTCAGAGCTGGTTTTGTAGTTGTTGAGACTCCTGTGTTACATTTCTTGAAATGATATGATACATCTTTGTTGTGCTTTACAGCTGCCCTTATGATCCCCCTTAATAAACTATATATAAACCCACTTTTAGTTACTACCAGTCTTGTCATTTTCCTCTCCATCTGGAAGGGCTATGACAACTGTAGTACATCCCTCTTTTTAATATGATGACACCATAGTTTTCATGATGATCACTGGATTTCTTCTTTCCTTATCAAAGCTGTGACTGGCTTTGAAGCCTTTCCTAACTGAGTAGAGTTTTGAGTAGTAAAGTCGTTCTGAAATATAAAGTTAGTGGTTTTGTTCTTCTAAGCCAGAGCCAAGAACTTTTTTCAATATTTCTTGTAGTTTTGGCTTGGTTTTTACAAAGTCTCTGAGTTTCTCTTTATCTGGGAATGTCTTAATTCCATTTTCGTATTTGAAAGACAGTTTTGCAGGATATATAATTCTTGGTTGCAAGTTCTTCTCCTTCAGGACTTTGAATGTGTCATGCCACTGTCTCCGTGCCAGCATGATTTCTGCTGAGAAATCTGAAGAGAGCCTACAGGGTTTCCCTCTGAATGCTAGCTTTGCTTTGAGTCTTGCCGCCTTTAAGAGTTACTGCTTATGTTTCATTTTGTTGATCTTGATTATAATATGTCTTGGAGTCTTTCTTTTGAGATCTATATTGGGTGGTTTACGATATGCATCTGAGATGTCTATGTTCTCTTCCTTCATGATTTCTGGGAAGTTTTCTGTCAGCATCTCAGCAACGACACTCTCTGTGTTCTCAGATGTCTCACCCTCTTCAGAGACTCCAATTAATCGAAGTTTGTTCCTCTTAGTAGAGTCCCACATGCTTCTTAATGTTTCTTCATTTTTCTTGTTTCTTTTTTCTGATTTCTGCTCATAGATGCTGGGCTCAGTAGCTGTGTCTTCCATGTCAGAAATCCTTTTTTTGATTTGTTCCATTCTGTTTTCTTGGCTTTGCATGGAAGTTTCTATGTCTTTGATTTTCTTCTTGATCTGTTGGATTTCAGAGTACTGGTGTTCCATCAGATTGAACATCTTGCTTAATTTTTCATTTTGTTCTGCTGCATTTTGTATAAGGTCTAGAACGGCTCTGTATATAATCATTGTGTTTTCACTTTCTGATGCTTTCATAAAAGTTTCTTCATCTGGAAAACTCCTTGGTTGCTTTGTTTGGCTGCCTTGTGAAGCCATGGCTGATTTCTTGTATGCCACAAGTGTCTGTTGCGTTTTGGGACCCATGTGAGTATATAGAGGCTGGAAGAGATACTGTGAGGATGGACTGAAGATGTTTCTCTAGGCTGTCTTAAAATGTAAAGCAAAAAATATCTGACCAGTTCACAAGTCAGTTAGGTTTTCAGGTGTAGAGGTCCCTCTTCTCAACTGGCAAAGTAAGCGCCACTATATCCAACCCCAGATGATACAAACTAGTTCAGAATACCGCAGTGCTACTGCCCTGTTGGCCTCTGCTGACAGGGCCTAGCCTTAGACGACACTGCGTAGAGTATTGCTTTTCTAATAGATAAGCGCTCTCCTGTGGGCAGGCTCTGGCTCCAAGCTAAGAATTAGGTCCAGCTGCGGCCACCTTATCCAAGATGGCGTCCTCCACACAGGCAGCCGACAGAAGGGCTAAAGGTGCCTGAGAGGTAGTGATTCCTCTTATTCTGTCGCAGGACCCCGAAAGCAGGTGGCACTAGGTAAATTACTGCTTTTCTGTCGGAGAAGCACTGTCCTGTTTGCAGGCGCTGGCTCCTAGGCTAAGAATGAGGTCCCTCTAGAATCTCCATATCCAACATGGCGTCCCGCACTCTGACTGCGAAACTCCATACAAACGCTGCTGAGGCAGATATAAAACGACAGGCTCAAAGTGGCTAGATTAACAGAGTCCCAAGCCTGGCTCTCAAAATATGGGAATTTTGCCTGCCTATTCCCGCAGCAGCGTGTCCGAGTCTAGCCACTATGCAAGACCCAGCTCCGCCCGCCAGCCAAGATGGAGGAAAAAAAAAGTCGAAATGGTGCATTTACCTCAGTCCATGAGAGCCAGGGCTAGCCAGGCATGGCAGTCAGTGAAAGAGCGGAGCTTTTTCGCTCAGTAGTATGAAGTTCAAAGTAACAGTCCTGTGCCGTGTCCTGGGGCTGATTAGGTGACCAGAAGTCTCCGTTTGTTTATCAATTCAGGTCTTAGTTTCCAGAGGGATATAAGGAGACGTGTGCTTAGTCCGCCATCTTGACTCTGCCCCGGTCTTTTAATTTTTTTATGAAGTCTTTGGATAAGCAAAAGTGTTTGATTCTTAGTAGTTCTCATTTGTCTGTTTTCTCTTCTGTTGATCGTGCTTTGTTTGTCAAATTATGAAGTATGTCTACATCATGTATTAAAGCTTCCATTGTTGATTCTATTTTTTCTTGGATGAGCTTTATCATTTTAGATTTTATATTTAGGTCTTTTATCCAATTTGAGTTGGTTTTTGTATATGTGAGATATGGGTCTTGTTTCAGTTTTTTGCAGATGGATATCCAGTTTTGTCAGTACCATTTGTTAAAGAGGCCATTTCTACCTCCATTTACAATCTTTGGGCCTTTGTCAGATATCAACTGTTCATAGGAGGATGGTGGCATCTCTGTGGTCTCAGTTCTGTTCAATTGGTCTGTATGTCTTTTTTTGTACCAGTACCAGGCTGTTTTGACTACTGTGTCAGTGTAATAGGTTCCAAAGTTGGGTAGTGAGAGGCCTTCCAGTGTATTCTTCTTCAGTAGTGCTTTACTTATTTGAGGTTTCTTTCCTTTCCAAAGGTGGTGATTTGTTTCTATGTCTCATTAAAAAATGTCACTGGGATTTGTATTGGGATTGCATTATATAAGTAGATTGCTTTGGATAAAATAGACACTTTTGCAGTGTTGACTCTTCCTATCCATGAGCAGGGTAGATTACTCCATTTATGTACGTCTCCCTTAGTTTCTTGTAGTAAGATCTTGTAGTTCTCTTCGTAAGTCTGTTGTTTCTCTAGTTAAATTTGTTCCTAGGCATTTTATCTTCTTAGAGGCTATAGTGAATGGAATTGATTTGGTGATTTCTTCTTTAATAATCTCATTGTTGGTATAAAGGAATCCTACTGATTTACTTATGTTTATCTTATATCCTGATACTTTGCTAAGCCCCTCTGTTAGTTCCAATAGTTTGCTTATGGATTCCTTTGGATTCTCTGCACATACAATCATGTCATCTGAGAATAGGAAGATTTTTAGCTCATTGCCAATACAGATGCCCTTTATTTCTTTGTCTTGTCTAATTGCTCTGGCTAGAACTTCTAGCACAATGTTGAATAGAAGTGGTGAAAGTGGGCATCCTTCACTAGTTCCCATTCTCAAAGGGAATTCTTTCAGTCTTTCCCCATTCAGGATGATGAAAACAGTTGACTTTGCATAGATGCTACAGATTGTGTTGGGGAATTTCACCTCTATTCCTATTTTTCTCAGAGTTTTAAGCATGAATGGGTGTTCAACTTTGTCAAATGCCTTTTCTGCATCAATTTGCAAAATCAGGTGATTCTTTTCTCTTGGGTTATTAATGTGGTTGATTACACTAATTGTTTTTCTGATGTTGAACCAGCCTTGCATCCCTGAAATGAAAGCAACTTGACCATGGTGAATGATTTCTTTTATATGCTGTTGAAATCTATTGGCTTAAATTTTGTTGAAGATTTTTGCATCTAGATTCATCAGTGATATTGGTGTGTAGTTTTCTTTTGGGGGGGATCTTTCCGTGGCTTTGGCATTAGGGTTATGCTGGCTTCGAAGAATGAATTTGAGAGTAGTCCATCTCTTTCTATGGTGTGAAATAGCCTCAATAGTATTGGAGTTAACTCTTCTCTAAAAGTTGGGTAGAATTCTCTGATGAAGCCATCTCAGCCAGGAGTTTTTTTGGTTGGTATGTTTTTTATGGCTTTTTCAGTCTCTTCCTTTGTTATAGATTTATTAAGTTGATCTACTTCTCCTTGTGATAATCTTGGTGAGTCATATGAATCTAGAAATTTGTCCATTTCCTGTAGGTTTTAAAACCTGTTAGAGTACAGTCTTTCATAGTATTCTCTTACGATACTTTTTATAGAATTTTTTGAGGATTTTTTTTCATCAAAGTTCATAAAAATTATTGGTCTGTAATTTTCCTTTTTTGTGTGCTGTCTGTACCTGTTTACTTGTTAGGGTTTTGCTGGCTTCAATGAATGAACTTGCAGCATTACATCCTTTTCTATGTTCTGAAATACATTTAGTAATAACGGTGTTAACTCTTACAGTTTGGTAGAGTTCTCTAGTGAAAGTGCAAGGGTTAGAGGTTTTTTTGGTTAGAAAAATTTTAATTACCTTTTCAGTCTCTTATGATGAGTTTATTTAGTTGTTCTATCTATGTTTGTCTTAGTTTAGGTTTACAGTGTGTTTCTAGAAATTTGTCGATTTCCTCTAGGTTTTCCCATTTGTTACAGTACAATTTTTCATAGTATTTTGTTACAAATTCCAGTTGAGTCTGTTGTCATGTCACCCTTCTCAATTCTTATTCTGGTCATCTGCTTCCTCTTCTGTTTATTTATGTATTTATTTTTGGTGAGTTTGTCTAGTGATTTATTGATTTTACTGATCTTTCAAGGAATCAGTTTTTGGTCCTATTAACTCAGTTTTTTTTTCCTGTTCTCTAAGTCATTTGTGGCTGCTCTAAATTTATTATTTACATTTTTCTTTTTTTCTATTTATGAATACACTTTTGTTTATTGTTTGAAGTCTTACATTCAGGAAAATCTCATTTTGATAATTTTTTAAAATAAATTTTATTGTGATTCCAGTACTAGTTTACGATCCATATCAATTTGCCATATAACACCTGTAACTCACACCACTATTCTACTCAAACTTCTCTCTCCTCCTTGCACCCCCATCACGGCACACTACCCCTTTTCCTCTAGATCTTCCTGTGCCCATTTTACAAGGACCTGCCTTCCTTCACCCTATTATCTCACCTCCAGCCGTGAGCTTCTCAGATAGCCCCTTGCACATATTTAAGTCCAAAAGTGTGTTCGTCACCAGCATCGCTTCATGTCTGATATATTGTTCAGTTCAGTCTTTGTCTGGATAGCTGGCTTTGGTGCTTGGATGAGGTTTAGTGTTAGAGATTTCAGGGCCCATCTTCTCAGGAGACTTTCCAGACTAATGTAACATGAAATGTGGTCCTTAATACAATTCTAGTTCTCTGCAAGGTTATTTTTGCCACTACAACAGAGGCTGTATATTGTGCACCCCACTGAGCTAGTTTCACTCAGAATAATGTCCTCCAGATGATCCTACATTATCAGATATTTCCCTAAATCATTGTTCTTTGTCCTTGCATAGTGTTCCATTGTCTGAATACACCATAGTGTGTTTAATCATTCCTCTGTCAATGGGCGTGTCATATACAATCAACTCATTTGTTCTTTTGGGTCTTTGTTATTAGAGGAATCACAGAAAGCATCTGACTAACATCTTGGCTCCATCTCTTCATGTCTCTTAAATAATATTTAGTTTTTTTAATACATGATGTCCTTGATGTCTTCCCACAACTTGTCTTCAATTTTCAGTGTCAGTGTGTCAAATCTGTTCCTGAGACGGTCTCCATATCTAGGTATTGACTCTGATGGACTTGTTTTAAGTTTCCTTAGCTTCTACTAGAACTTGCATATGGGCAATTGATACCTGTTCCACAGTAGAAAGCCCCTGGCCTTCATCTGACTAATGATTCTGAGCTTTTCCATCATTCTTTTCCATAGATGTAGTTGATTTGATTCCTGCATTTTCTATCTAATGAGGCCCATGTATAGTTGTTTACACTGGTAAAATAAGTGTTTGCAATTAAAAAGTTGTCTATCTTGTGAAATTTTTTCACGTTGTCTCCAATGTTACTTCTTTCACCAAAGCCTTATTTTCTGAGTATCAGTCCTCTTTTGTTTCTAACTTTCACACTCCAATCACCAGTAATTATCAGTGCACCCTGATTACATGTTTGATCAGTTTCAGACTGCTGAAGCAGATAAAAGAAAATCTCCAGCTTCTTCATCTTTGGCATTAGTGGTTGTTGGGTAAACTTGAATTATAGTTGTATTAATTGACCTTCCTTTTAGGCATGTGGATATTATCATATTATTGAAAACATTATACTTCAGGATAGATCTTGAAATGTTCTTTTTGACAGTGAATTCAATAGCACTCTTTTTCAGTTTGTCTTTCCATACATAGTAGGCAGTATGATTAACTGATTCAAATTGGCCAGTATCAGTCTATTTGAGTTCACTAATGCCTAGACTATTGATCTTTATGAATTCTGTTTTGGTTTTGGTGGCCTCCAGTCATCAGTGGCTGTTTGTAGCTGTTTCTTCTCATTTTGAATCATCCCACATCAAAAAAGGAAGGTCCTGAAAGCTTGACTTCATCCATGTCATTAAGGTTGACTACTTTGAGGAGGCATATCTTCCCCAGTCATCTTTTGAGTGCTTTCCTACCTGAGTAGCTCATCTTCCAGCATTATATCAGATGATGTTCCAAGGCTATTTATAAAAGTTTTCACTGGCCAGTTTTTTTCAGAAATAGATTGCCAGGTCCTTCTTCCTAGTTTGTCTTAGTCTGGAAGCTCTGCTGAAATGTGCCCACCATTGGTGGACCCTGCTGCTGTTTGAAATGCTGCTGACAAAGCTTCCAGTATCACAGCAACAAACAAGTTAGTACAATATGACCAACTAAAGGACACATGGTGCTGTTAGATATAGAGGTTTGAATGAAATATGATTTTTTTGGCACAGTATCATGGTGGTAGTATGTATTTCCATCAGAATGTGTATAATGTTTGTTGTCTTTGTTTTTGTCATGTTAATAGTCATTTTTGACTGCCAGCATTTAGGCAGTCTGTCTACAATCATTTTAATTGTAGCTCCCATTCATTTATAGTCTGCAGGAATAGTTCATGAGAATAGATCTTGGATTTTGTCTTGTTTACAGACTTCATACTTGAAGGTCACTTTGACTACATAAAGTTTTTTGTTTCATGTTTCATTTACTTGAATTTCTTAATACTTTACTCCTTCAGCTTCTGTCATAATGTTTTGCTGTCAAGAAGTCTATTGATAATCTGATTTTCCTGCTCTTTTTAGGGCCTCAGTGTATTTTCCTGGTTACCCAAAGGTGCTTTTCTTTTTCCTTTGGAGTTATCAGCTTTGCTAGAATTTATAATAGTGTTTGTCTTTTGGAACAGTTTTGCAAGATATTTAGTATACCTTTTCAATATTACTTTTTGGGTTTTTTCCTTAATCATAGTTTTATTATTTTCTATTTCCTTCATCAAGTTCACCTTTTAGTTACATTTTCAACTTTTGTTACCTTTATTCTGTATGTTTTACTTTCTTTCAAAATATTATTCCCAGTTTAAATGCACACAGTGAATGGACAGATCCTTAATTCACAGTTTGATTAGTTTTGACAAATAGACATACCCTTACTACCCCCATATCTCTAAGATACTAAATTTTTGTTATCATCCCGTAAAGTTCCCTCATGAACTTTCCTAGTAAATACTCCTCCGGCTATGAAACAGTAATTTAATTTGCTTTACCATGTAGTAGTTTCACCTGTTCTATAATTTCATCTGAATTGGAATCTTCTTTTTTTTATTAAAAAAATGTTTTTCCATTTTCCATGTTTTCTTTTAAGGTATGATTAACCATTTTTAGTCACTATTGTATAACTTCTGGTTTAGTCTTGATTTCTGAAATTACCTTTTCTTTTATTCCTAATTCTTTCCTGAGTTCTTTTCACATCTCTTTCAATTCTTTTATGAAATTAACTTGTTTCTGTTTTTTGTTTTTGTTTCTGATTTTTATTGTTCTCTCACAGTCGTTTACTAAACTCCTTTATGCTCATTTTGAAATATTAGATTTCATCAGCATGATTTTCTTGAGTATTTATTGTCTAACTGGAATTATAGTGGTTCATATACTTCTTTTCTTTTTAATTAATCCAACTTTGGATATTAGAAACGGTATTTTACACCTAAGTCCTGTAAGCACCTAACATGGCATTTTGCAGTAATAAGTGATTGGTAAGTATGTATTTTATTGAGCTGAAACTGAGTCTACTATGATAAATGTAAAGATTTTCACCACTTCATCAAAAAGTTATTAACTCCTTAAAACTCCAAGACTCTTGAACAAGAAGTACAACTCTTAAAACTGAAAGGAACTTCAAAGTTTTTCTTTCTCAGCTGCTTTACTAATTATCCCACTTTCCGTCAGTCCATTGTGGTATAAAGATTTGTATTTCTAACAAGTTCCCAGGTAGGCCTGATGTTTCCCAGGCTGCATTTTGAGAGGGAAGCAGTTGAAACAAGAGGTCCATGCTATACCTCCCTTAAGAGTTGACAATGTATGTCTCAAGGACAACACTGTCAAATAGAGATTATTCTAATCACAAAACTTTTGATACTATGTTTATTTCAGCAGTCACTAAATATCTGCTGAATACCAGGTGCTAGAAAGGGAAAAGTTAATGCTAGGGAGAGCAGTGGAAGTTGCATGTAGGTGGGCATGTAAATTTATACGGGAATGCACATTTTCCCTCAGTCATAATAAAAAAAAAAAAAGTTAATGCTAAGGGTTTTTGTTTTTTTTTTTTTTTTCCTCCAAGATTTCTTGATAGGGGCAGAATGTTGATCTTAGCCACTGTATGCTCATGGAAAAGGAGGCAGTAGTCACTGAAAGAAAAATTACAGCAAACCTGATGAAAACACATAAGAAAAGAGACAGGCTATACCACTGGCTGAGCAAGAACAAGATTTCATGGAGTAGGTCAGATTTGAATAACTGTAATGAACTATCTTCTGTATGATACTGAAAACAGATCTAAGTAGAAAGTGCTAGGTCTCAGAAACTGAAGTGAATTTCAAGATGATTCTAGTATCACATCCAATAATCTCAAACCATGTAAGGGATCCAATTTTGAGAACAATTCATTGTCTTTTCCATGGGAGATTGTAGAAGCTGAGTGCTTTAACCAGAAAAATAACATTACACATACTTTGCTACCTTGGAAGATCTTGAAACACACGTGATCCCACAGCATGTCTTGTGCTTTCAATGTTGTAGGCTCTCAGAAGATCTTTGTTTAATTGGTTTAATGATTTTGATTCTTAATTGTGAGTGTGCCTACAGAGGGACTTATGTGGTGGTATTATTTATTTCAGCCTGTCAAATATACAAACAGGGCCTTGTTAATAAAACTACAGTATCTTGGTGCATGTATCAGCATTGAGCTTGTTGTTCCTTGATTCTGTTGTAATGGGTTCTCCCAGATTATTCAGTCAGTCATAGAAGTATCCTCTCCATCTCTGCTTTTTTGGTCAGTCTGAAATTTTAGATTCCTCTGTTGTCATTGTTAGGTGCTGGTGAGTTTTTTCAGACTCATGGAAATCAAAATTACACAGAATAAAGCACTAGCCCTGCACCATCTTCACAACTGCTGCTGTGCTTAATCCCATTATTGCTGCCACTGTGTCAGTCCATTTTGTTGAGTGTGTTCCTCTTTTTTCACTGACCTTCTATGTTATACCAGGCATGATAGCCTTCTCCAAGGACTGGTCTGTCCTGATGACATGAGATGGCATTTCATCATCCTTGCTTCTAAGAAGCATTCTGATGGTACTTCTAATTCACACATTACACTGCTGTTGTCAGGTGTTATCTGGTTGGTTCTGACTCAGAGCAACTCTGCGTATTACAACAGAAGGAAACATGGCCTTTCCTCCACCATCCTCACAGTCGTCATCATGCTGGAGCCCAGTGGTGCAGCCACTGTGTCAGTCCATCTACTTGAGGGTCTTCCTCTTTTTCACTAACCTTGTACTGTACAATGTATGGTGTCCTTCTCCAAGGACTGGTCCTTCCTGAAAACATATCCAAAGCACTAGAGTTTAAGTCTTACTGTCCTTGCTTCTAAGGGGCATTCTGGCTGTATTTTTCCAAGACAGATTTGTTTATTCTTCTAGCAGTCTGTAGTATATTCACTATTCTTCACCAACACTATAATTCAGTGCTGTCAATTCTTCTTTGATCTTTCTTATGCATTGTCCAGCTTTTGTGTATATGAGGTAATTGAAAATACCATGGCTTGGGTAAGGTTTACCTTAGTCTTAAAGTGACATCTTTACTTTTTAACATTTAAAATAGGTTTTATGCAACAGATTTGCCAACATAATATATTGTTTGATTTCTTTACCACTACTGCTATGGAGATTGATTGTAGATTCAAGTATAATGAAATCCTTGACAACTTCAATTGTTTCTCTATTTATAACAAAATATATTGCTTGTTGGTCCAGATAAGAAGATTTTTTTCTTTCTTTTTGTTGAAGTATAATCTATACTGAAGGCTGTAGTCTTTGATCTCTATTAGTAAGTTCTTCAGTAAGCAAGGTTGTGGCATCTGCATAGTGTGCAGGTTATTAATGAGTCTTACAACAATCCTGATGCTGAGTTGTTCATATAGTCCAGCTTCTGATTATTTATGCAACATACAGATTGAATAAGTATGGTAAAAAGTTACAACTCTGATACATTCCTTTCCTTACTTGAAACTATGCAGTATTCCCTTGATTTGTTCAAATGACTGCTTCTTGGGGTATGTACACATTCTTGAGTAACATAATTAAGTGTTCTGGAATTCTGTTTTTTTTGCGTTGTTATATATTTTGAATAGTCAGTAAAACACAGGTAAGCATCTTTCTGGTATTCTCTGCATTCAGCCAGTGTCTGTTGGACATCAGCAATGATATCTCCCATTCCACATCCTCTTCTGAATCAGGCTTCAATTTCTGGCAGTTTTTTGTGTATGTACTGCTGCAACTATTTTTGAATGATCTTCAGCAAAATTTTATTTATGTGTGATAGTAATGATATTTTACAATAATTTCTGCATTCTTTTAGGTCACCTTTCTTTGAAATGGGCGTAAATATGGATCTCATCCCATCAGTTGGCCAGGTAGCTAGCTTACAGATTTTTTGGCATGGGCTAGTGAGCAACTCCGGTGTTGCCTCCGTTTTTGAAACATCTCAATTGGTATTCTGTTAATTTCTGGAATCTTGTTTTGGTCCATGTCTTTGTTAGTGCAAGTTAGACCTCTTCCTTCAAAACCGTTGATTCTTGATGATTTTGCTATCTCTTGAGATGGTTGAACATCAGCCATTTTTTATTTCTTTGCCACCAAATAAAGCACTTTACACTATTATGAGAAAATTCCTAAATCTTATATAAAATCATAGCACCAGGAGTTCCTGCAGTTGGATATTTTCCTACAAAATAGCTATTAGCTGGCAAAAGGGGAAAGTCTGATTATATTTTGTATCTCTAAAAAAAGTTAAGCTTAAGTATCTACATCTGTGCTCCACAGGATTTTCCATGACTGTTTTTTCTGAAGTAAATCCTTCTTCCAAGGTACTTCTGAGAGGATTTGAGCGTACAACTTTTTGAGCCTTAACCATTTGTACCACCAGGAACTACAATAAGTACATTAAACAAAAACCAAAAAATAAAATAGAATAAACAAAGCAAAACAAAACCTGTTGTAGTCAATTCCTTCTAACAGCAACCCCCTCTGTTACTGAGTAAAACTGCTCTATAGAGTTTTCTTGCATGTAGTGTTTATGGAAGCAGATTAATAGATCTTTCTTCCATGGTGCAACTGGATGGACTTGATCCACCAATCTTTAGTTTAATAGTCAGGCACAAACCATTTACTCCTTCTTGTGCCTCCAATAAGTATATTAGAATGTACTAATGTGTACGTGGAAACCCTGGTTGCATAGTAGTTAAGCACCATGTCTCCTAACCAAAAGATCAGCAGCTGAAATCCACCAGGAGCTCCTTGGAAACTCTATGGGACAGATCTGCTTTGATCTATAGGGTGACTATGAGTTGGAATCGACTTATCGGCAGTGGGTTTGGTTTTTTGGTTTAATGTGTACATATGAGGAATTCCTGAGATGAGGAATTTTGTCAAAAGGCAGTACATATGGGTCCTCTTGTCATCTATCTTCCAAATCTGTGTGGAACATTTTTTCAAACCATTTGTCTATGGATGTGCGTTTTCCTATTTGAATGAATAGCTGTGGATTTGGAAAGAGCCAATGTTGATAACACATTTATGGAGTTTTTTCACTGTAGCCTGGATGGACACCAACAGGACTGTGTTTTCCCTGTTATTTTCAGAACATCTCCTAATGACTCTAGGCTCCTTTAGAGCTGCAATATTT
Source organism: Heterohyrax brucei (assembly GCA_028571685.1). NCBI lineage: Eukaryota > Metazoa > Chordata > Mammalia > Hyracoidea > Procaviidae > Heterohyrax > Heterohyrax brucei. The sequence goes on from CM053156.1 coordinate 26,462,989, forward strand.
CCAAATCCTGTACAGCCTCCACAATTTGGAAGTAGAGATTTTATATAAGCCACTGCTGCTAATATGGGTAACTGATTTCTGGCTTCTTTCCAGCTGGCTGCCCTGATAGAGCCTTTTTAAAATTTAGCTGACTTGGATGTTATTTCATTCTTTCAGCTACTGTTCATGTAGGTTTTCTAGGCTGGAACAAGGGTCTGGCTGATTAGCTGTCTCACAGGTGTGGTTTTCTGGTCTTACCTCTATCTCCTCCTCCTCCAGGAGAAATGGGCCCATGAGGTGAAGGTGGACTTACCTTGCCAGAGGAGGGCACCATGGAGAGTACCATGGAGCAGAGGAGCATGCTGGTGCACAGTAAATTCAGTGATGCTGGCAAGAGGAATGGCCTGATTAACACCAGAAACTTGATGGCAGAAAGCAGAGATGGTCTGGTGTCCATTTACCCAGCGCCTCAGTATCAGAGCTGCCGACTAGTGGCCGGCACAGCACCAACTGTCCTGGAGAACAGCAGAAATGAGCCAGTCCAGCAATTGCTGGACCCGAACATGCTTCAGCAATCAGTGGAATCCCACTACTGCCCCAACATCATCCTCTACTCTGAGGGCATGTTGCACTCCTGGGGAGAAGGCATGGCCACTGACTGCTGCGAGACCACCTTCATTGAGGACCACTCACCCACCAAAGGTAGCTTGGAGTACCCTGATGGAAAGTTCATTGACCTGTCAGCTGATGACATCAAAATCCACACCCTCTCCTGTGATGTGGAGGAAGAGGAGGATTTCCAGGAGCTGGAGGTCAGAAGATGTTTGTCAGCTCCTGTTTCCATGGGCCTTCTGGGATGGGATGGTGGGAGTTTGATGTTAAGTGCATCATTCGTAAGTGTTAAGCCACAGTTAGGGAATAAAATCAGCATACAAAATGGCAGAGAAATTGAAAGTATTTGCCATAGTCATATAGTGCTGCTATAACAGAAATACCACAAGTGCCTATCTTTAAAAAGAGAAATTTTATTCTGTCACTGTTCAGTAGGCTACAAATCCAAATTCAGGGCATCGTCTCCAGGGGAATGCTTTTTCTTTTGGCTCTGGAGGAAGGTCTTTGTCATAATTCTTCCCCTGGACAGGGAGCTTCTGAGGTACAGGGACTCCAGATCCAAAGGACATGCTCTCCTTTTGGCACTTCTTTCTTTGTTGTATGAAGTCCCCAAAGCTCTACTTGGTTCTCTTTCCTTTATATCATGGGATATTCCCTGAAGACACAATGCAAGTTTATAGATTGAGTTCTGCCTCACTAACACAACCACTGCCCGTCTTCTCTCATTAACATCACAGAGGCAGGATTTACAACATGCAAGAACATCACACGGTACTAGTAATTATGGCCTAGCCAAATTGCTACACACAATTGGGGGAGGAGGGGAGACACAGTTCAGTCTGTGACAGCACTCTCAATCCCTCTTAACTCTTGAATATTTTTGAAAGATGGCAGAAGTAAAGAAACACTAGATGTATAAAGGCCCAGTGAATGCTTCATTAGTGATTCTGGTCAGAGAAGATCAGGCTAAACAGTGGGGATACAGATAGATTTAAGAATGGCCAGCAGTGGTGGACTAGTTAAGGGATTCTTTTTGTCTACCACCCCATGTGTAAGTGAGTAGATGACAGTGGTGTATGGTTCTAGAGCCAAATGAATCTGGAAATGTATGTGTGGGGACAGTTTGGGAATGTTCTTGCCATGTGTTTTTCCTAATTTGGCATTCCAAATTTTTTACTGAGGAATTATTGGTATAGCTAAACTTGGTTGGAAGAAATAGTAGAAATTGATAGCATAAAAGGGAAGATGACTTGAATTATATGCATCTTTTCTTTAGTAGACTGGAGGGCAGATAAGAGTATTTGAAGTACATGTGTAGAAATGTGCACACTGGACATGGTGTAGGATGGTGCAGTAGTGTCCAGCTGGTATAGTACATCTCATCCCCCTTCTAAATGAGAGGTGGAAAGCATGAAGAGGATAGTATGGGACAAAGGCTGTGGCATTGTCATCTGGGAGTTGGTTGCCCAGGTTTGAGGAAGGCACTTTGACTACAGTGAAACTAGACGTTCTTCTTCAAAGACATAAATGGCAGTAAGGTCATATTCTCAGCAGGTTTGTGGGATAGGAAGCTGTGGAATGGGTCCAGTTTGGGGAGAAAGTATTATCAAGTAGGCAAAAACATTTACAGGTGGAAGGGGATATTCAACAAAGAGAAGTCAGGGTCAGGAAGTCTGTGGGACATAGCCCTGAAGAGGCAAGAAGGCCTATTCTTTCTTGAGAAGTTTGAGATGAAGAGGAAAAGGAAGGAGACCAATAGTGTCTGGAAGTAAACACAGACAGAGGAGTCTGAGGCATGAAGAAGTTGGGACAGCTCGAATCAGCAGTCTAAAGGAAGCAAATGAAGTTGTTGAAGAGGTGGCGAGGCTACAGTGTGAGTCTGAAGATTTGGCCTGGTCTGTGATTCCCCAACCATCTTCAGCAGGTGAGGCTCTCAGCAGAGCATACGTAGTCTGGCTTCCTGCCTACAAGTACAAGATGGATATAAGAGACAGGACCAAGAGCAACTGGATTTCAGCAGTCGCTGACTCAGATGCTTACCAGAAGGAAAGGAAGCACATAAGAATGAAAAGAGCCTCAAAGGGGCCACAGGGTAGGGAGAGTCAGAGACTGGAGATACAAAGTAAACAGGGTGCCATGAGGAAAGGATAGAAGCCACAGGAGGCAGGCCTTGACACCTACTGCCCACAGAGACCCATTGGAGGTGGTCTGTAGACAAGAGGTAGAGACCAGGCCTGTATTCTGCAGTGGTACTCTGGTTGCACAGTAGGGCAGGTTTAGGGAATGGAGGTGAGATGGGAGGAGCAGGGGCCAAAGGCCAAACAATATACACGCAGCCCTGTTCGAGTGCCTGTTGTAAAAAATTTAAGACAGTGTCAGAGGCATTGATGATTCACTTAAAGGTAGAACTTGTCTTTGATGGGCCTGATGGGCCTGTATGTCAAATTGGCTGGGCTTTGATTCTCAGTGGTTTGGCAATTATGTAGTGATGAAATTTGGCAATTCAGTAATGATGTAGACATTACCCATTTTGTGATCTGATATGAGCAGCCAATTGGTTGAGAAGGGAGTTTCCTCAGGAGTGTGGCATGCATCCCACATTTATGGACATTCTGACAAAGCTCATTGACTTGCTCCGGATAGTGCATCTGGCTCATCATATCTGGTTCATGGAACTTGAGGCAGTGGCCTATAATATTGCCTGCCAATCTTTGGATTCGTAAGCCTCCACAGCCCATGATCCAGTGACCTGCAGTCTGAACTGCTTGCCTTGAGTTCATCTAGTTGCTATCCCTGCAATGTGACACCAAATACTTCCTCTTCACCATGTATTTCCTGTGTCCTTCAGCCACCTCCTGTCTGTCTGCCCTCTTATCTCACATCCACACAGGAGCTGCCTTTTTAGTCCCATGTATTTACTTGATCCAAGAAGCACCAACATCATTTTGTGTCTTATAGTCCAGTCTAATCTTTGTCTGAAGAATTGGCTTCAGGAATAGTTTCAGTTCTGGCCTAATAAAAAGTTCAGGGGCTGTGTCTTCTGGGAGCCATCTAGTCAGTCAGACCATCAAATCTGGTCTTTTTACTAGATTTTGAGTTTGTACCCCACTTTTTTCTGCCTCTTCAGAGATGCTCTGTTGTGTTCCGTATCAGAGTGGTCATTAGTGGTAGCCAGGAGCCGTCTAGTTATTCTGATACCGTGCTGATGTGGCCCTTTCTGCCTCTTGAGTCCATATTTTTGTTATATCTTTGGTGTTCTTCATTCTCCTTTGCTCTTGGTCGGGTGGGACCAACTGATGCTTCTTAAATGACTGCTTCCTGGCTTTTATGCCAGTTGACGTAGATGTCTCCTGAAACCATTGTCTAAAGAATCCCTCTCTGACTACTCTGTCCCTTGAAAAGTTTGGTGGTATTCAAGAAACTTTTAGCTTACACTTTAGTCCAGTTGTGCTGTTTCTGTGTTGTGTGTTGTCCTTTCACTCATCTAAAATATTTGTCTACTGTTTAGCAAATGATAGCCCTCTTCCTTCCCCCACCCTCACAACAATTAAGGAATGTTTTCTTCTGCTTTTAAAACTTTTCTTGAATTCTTGTAACAGTGGTCTTATACAACATTTGTCCTTTTGTGATTGTCAAATATCACTCTTTATGATACCTTCCAACTTCATCCATGTTATGAGATGTTTCATGGATTCATCCTTGCTTTTTATCATTGTGTAGTATTCCATTGTGTGAATATACCATAATGTGTTTATCCATTCATCCACTGATAGGCAATAGGTTGTTTCCATCATTTTGCTGTTGCGACAGTGCTACAATTCGCATTGGTGCACTTATATATATTTGTGTGAAGGCTCTTGCTTTTCTTAGGATATATTACAAGGAGTGAGATTGCTCAGTCCTATGTTATTGCATTTCTAGCATTCTAAGGAAATGCCAGATTAATACTGAAAAAGGTTGTGCCATTTTACATTACCACCAGAAGTGTGTAAGCGCTCCAGTCTCTCCAAAACCCCGCCAACATTCATTATATTGTGTTTTCTGAAATTAATGCTAGCTTTGTTGGGGTGAGAAAGTATTTCATTGTAGTTTTGATTTCCATTTCCCTTAATGGCTAATGACAATGAGCATTTCTTCATGTATCCATTAATATACCTGCATGTCTTCTTTGGTGAAATGCATGTTCATATCCTTTGGCTATCTTTTAAGTGAGTTATTTGTCTTTGTGTTGTTGAAGATTTGCAGTATCCTGTAGATTTTAGAGATAAGACACTGATTGGATTTGTTATAGCCAAAAGAATTTTTCCCAATGTGTAGGTTGGCTTTTTACTATTCTGGTGAAGTCTTTAGATGAGTGTAAATGTTTGATTTTCAGGAGTTCTCAGTTATCTGTTTTCATTGCTGGTGTTTGTGTGTTGCTAGCAGTATTTTGTATTCTGTGATGCCATTCATTAAGGCTCCCAGTGCTATCCCTATTTTTCCTTCCATGGTCTTTATTGTGCTACCTTTTTTGTTTAGGTCTTTGATCAATTTTGAGTTAGTTTTTGTGCCTTGTATGAAGTATGGATGTTTTTTCTTTTTCTTTTTTTTTCAGATAGATACTCAGTTATACCAACACCATTTGTTAAAGAGACTGTCTTTTCCCCCAATTAATGGACTTTGGGCATTTATCAAATATCAACTGCTGATAGGTAGATGATTTTATGTCTGGATTCCCAATTCTGTTCCAGTGGCCTGTGAATCTGCTGTACCAGTAACAGGTTGTTTACCACTGTGGTGGTAATGGTTTCTCTAATCAGGTCTAGTGAGGTCTCTCACTTTGTATGTCCTCTTTGGTAATGCTTGACTTATCTGGATCCTCTTCCCTTTCTCTATGAAGTTCATGATTTATTTCTCCATTTCATTAAGAAATGCCATTGGAATTTGGATCCATAGATTGCATTGGGTAGAGTAGACATTTTCATGATGTTGAGCCTTATCTATGTGCAAGATGTATTTTTCCTCTTATGTAGGTCTGCTTTGCTTTCCCACAGTACTGTCTTGTAGTTTTCTTTGGATAGGTCTTTTACATCTGGTTAAATTGCTCTCCTAAATATTAAGGGTTATTGAAAATGATATTGATATGGTGATTTCATTTTTGATGTTTTCTTTTTTGACGTGGACAATCCTGTTGATTTTTCTATATTTATCTTGTATCTTAATATTTTGCTGAACTTGCCTATTAGTTCCAGTAGTTTTCTTGTGGATGCTTAAAGATTTTCTTTGTATAAGACCATATCATCTACAAATAGATACTTTTACTTCTTCCATACCAATTCGTATACTATTTATTTCTTTTTCTAGCCTAATTACTTTGGCTAGGATCTGCAGTGCAATTGTGACTAAGAGTGTTGATAAAGGACATCTTTTTCTGGTTCCCATTCTCAAAGGGAGTGTTTTCAGACCCCATTTAGGATGAAGTTGGCTGTTGGCTTTGTATAAATGGCCTTTATTATTATGAGGAATTTCACTTCTATTCCTGTTTTGCTGAGTTTTAAAAATCAATGGGTATAGGACTTTGTCATATGCCCTTTCAGCATCAATTGATAAGATCATATGGTTCTTTTGTTTTATTTATGTGATTGACATTGGTTTTTTTTTGTGATGTTGAACAATCTCTGAATACCTGGTGTGAATCCTACTTGTTCACAGCAAATTATTATTATTTTGTATGTTGTTGAATTCTCCGCTAGAATTTTGTTGAGGACTTTTGTATTTAAGTATATTGGAGACATTAGTCTGTAACTTTGTTTTTGGAGATATCTGTACCTCTTTTGGTATCAGAGTTATGCTGGCTTCATAAAATGAGTTTGGATGTGTTGTGGATAGAATTGTGTCCCCCAAAACATATGTGTGGCAATTTGGCTATGCCATTATTCCTGGTACTATGATATTCCTGTATGTTGTAAATCTTACCTCTATGAATTTAATGAGGTAGGGTGGGCAGCAGTTGTGATGGTAGAGCAAGACTCAGTGTGTGGGATTGTATTGTGACTTGGGGCAGTCTCTTGGGATATAAAAGAAAAGGAGGCAAGTGAAGATTTGAGGACCTCATACCACCAAGAGAACAGCACCAGGAGCAGGACATGCCCTTTGGAAAGGACTGGGGTCCCGTCACATCAGAATCTCCAAGTCTGGGGCAAGATTGATGACAAGAAAGCCTTCACCTGGAGCTGATACCCTCAATTTGGACTTCTAGCTACTAGACTATGACAAAATAAAATTCTCTTTTTAAAGCCATCTAGTTGTGATATTTCTGTCAGAGAAGAACCACATGACTAAGACAGGGAGTATTCCATCCTCTTCTATGCTCTGAAATTCCTTTAGTAATAGTGATGTTGTCTCTCCTCTGAAAGTTTGGTAGAATTCTCTAGTAAAGCTGTCAGGGCCAGGTTCTTTTCTGTTGGAAGCTTTTAGTTATCTTTATAATAGCTTTTTTTGTTATAGGTTTGTTTAGTTGTTCTACATGTCTGTGTTAGTTTAGGTAGCTAGTGTGTTTCTAGAAATTAATTCATTTCCTCTAGGTTTTCAGAATTTGTTAGAGTATAACTTGCCATAGTATTCTATTATGATTCTTTTAGTTATAGTTGGTTCTGTTGTGATATTGCCTATCTCATATCATATTATTCACTTCTTCTTCTGTTTTTATTTTGTCGGTTTGGCCAGTGGTTTATTGATTTCGTTGATCTTTTCAAAGAACCAGCTTTTGGTATTGTTAACTCCTTCAATTGTTTTTCTGTTTTCTATTTAATTTCGTTCTAATTTTTATTATTTGCTTTCTTCTGGTAACTGGATTCTTTGCAGGTCTCTATTTTTTCAATTTGTAGAGTTGATTTTGGACTCTTCTTTTTGGATATGTGTGCATTTACTGCTATAAATTGACCTCTTAGCACTGCTTTTGTTGTTTCTCAAAGGTTGTGGTAGGATACATTTCTATTCCCATTTAGCACTGCTTTTCTTGTTTCTCAAAGGATGTGGTAGGATATGTTTCTATTCCCATTTAATTCTGTGAATTTCTTTACTGTGTCCTTAATTTCTTCTGTAATCTATTTGTTTTTGAGCAAAGTTGTTCAGTTTCCCTGTGTTTGGCTTTTTTTCCTTTTTCTGTTTTTGATTTCTACTTTTATGACTTCATGGTCAAAAAGATGCTTTGTAGTATTTCAGTGGTTTAGATTCTGTTAAGGCTTGCTTTATAGCCTAATATTTGGTCTATTCTGAAGAATGTTTCATGTATATTAGAAAAGAAAGCATCCTATCCTGCTGATGTGTGGAGTGCTTATTATATGTTTACAAGGTCATATTGGTTGATTGTGGCATTTAGATCTTCTGACTGATGTTCATTGAGCTTCTTTCTGAACTTTTGGCTAGGATTTCTTTTCCTTCAAGGTTTTACATGTTTCAACTATATTAGTCATCCATCTAGTTTTGCTGTAACAGAAGATATCACAAGTTGATGGTTTTAACAAAGATAACTTCATTTTTTCACATTAAAGTAGGCTGTAACTTCAAAATCAAGATGTCCGCTCCAGGGCAAGTCTTCCTTTTTTGTCTCCCCCAGAGGAAAACCCTTGTCCTCAGTCTTCCCTTAGTGTTCAAAGAGCTTCTCATGTACAGTGACACCAGGTTTAAAGGATGCACTTTGCTTTTGGCACTGTTTTCTTGGTGGTATGAGGTCCCCAGCTCTGTTTGCTTCCTTTTCCTTTATTTCCCAAGAGATTTTCTTTAAACATAATACAATGTGATAGACTGAGTACTGCTGCACCAACTCAACTACTGCCAATTCTCCCACATGAACATCATAGAGGCAGAATATACAATGTAAATGAAAAACTACACAGTACTGAGAATCATGGCCCAGACAAATTGATACACGCATTTTGCTGGGTCATAATGTAATCCATGACATTTCACCCTTTGGGCCTCCACAACATCACATCCTTTCAGCATGCAAAACATATTTATATTATAGCAAACGTCTTAACTCTAAGTCCAAAGTCCAAAAACTACTCTTCATCTGTGAAATCTAGAATACAGAGTTATCTGCTTCTGTGGTAGACTGGCAGAACAGGAACAAGCTAGCCATTTCCATTACAAATAGGAGAAAATTAGAGGGAAAGAAAGCAAAACAGGCAGCAAGCAAGTCAGCAGAACACATTACATTAGCTCTCAAGACTTGAAAATAATTCTCCACTCTCAGAGATGATTTATGCAATAGCTCTGCCCTCCAGACACTAAGAATTAACTGCAGCTTCCAGATTTCTTGGTGGGGGCCCTTTAGCCCTGGGTTTCAGCTCTGCCTTCAAAGCCTACTGAGATAGCAACTGTGTTCCCTTAGCTTTAGGCACACTATTCTCCTACTCCAACTGACTAGAGGTCTTACCATCTCAGACTCTGCAGGCCTGTCCTTTTGCCCCTTGGACATAGAAACCACACTTCTTTAGCTTTGGGTAGTGGATCTGGCCCAATCCTCTGGCATTTGTTAATGCCACCCTCACACTATGAACCACATTCGTAAAGATCTGACTCTTTGCAACCTAGGATTCCATGGCTCCTCTCTTTGAAGCCCCAGGGGCCATGACTCTACACTTTAGAACCCTTGAGGTCATGCCATACCTTTTGAGACTGAGGCTGCATGGCTTATTGTGCTCATTGTCTTTTTAGTTTCTGCTTCCTATGGCCTCTCTTTTCCTTAGGCCTGATACCCACATCTGCCCTAGGTCTAGTGTGCCAAAGCTTTATAGCTACACTATAGAGGAGGCTCTCCACTCTCCCAGGAAGCCTTCTGTACACAGGGTCTCAGATTCTTGTTCCATGGTTTAGTAAGGCTGTCTCTACTGATAAGTTCCTAGAGGCACCCCACTCCACCAGGAAGCTTCCTGCACATAGACATTCAACTGTTTTGCTCCATCGATCAGCTCCAGCACTGTCTGGCCCTGGTCTCCTGGTTCTGCTGCTGCCTATTTGCTGGTAGTGGTGGTCTTATTCTGGTGTTGCTTACCATCTGTGCCTTCTCCAGGGATAACAGTTCTCCTCAATTTCTTCTGAGTCTCCTATCCATGCACAGTTTCAAAACCACTACCACATTTTTGGTGTCTGATAGAGCAGCACACCAGTCTCCCTGTACCAAATTCCGTGTTAGTTATCTAGTGCTGTCATAACATAAAATAACACAAATGGATGGCTTTAACAAAGAGCCATTTATTTCTTCACAGTAAAATAAGCTAAAAGTCCAGGGGAAGGCTTTCTCTTTCTGTCCTTGAAGAAAGGTCTTTGTGCTTAATCTTCCCCTGGTTGAGAAGTTTCTCAAGCACAGGAACCCTAAGTCTAAAGGACACACTTTGCTGCCAACACTGTTTTATTGGTGGTATGAGGTCACCAACTCTGCTTGCTTCCCTTTCCTTTATATCCCCTAAACAAAACACAATGTAGAGATTGAGTACTGCCTCACCAACACAGTTGTCACTCATCCCCTTCATTAACATCATAGAGGCAGAATTTACAGCTATGAGAAACTCACACAGTACCAGGAATCGTGACCCAACCAAATTGATACACACATTATTGTGGGGACAAAATTCAATCCATGACATCATACCATTGCCTTCTTGCCTTCATGGCTTCTTCTAATTAGTCTGAGCTTACTCTTAATGACTCTTTGTAAATGAGTTTTATTTATCCCTAGCCACTCTTAAAATTCTCTGTCTGTGGTTTTGGCAAGTTTGATTATGTCTTGGTGATTTTCTTTTGGGGTCTAATTTAGTGGCACACAGTTCTTCATAAAACTTAAATTCTTTAGTTACCTTTTCCATGTCTGATTTTGATAACTTGAGCCTTCTCAAATTCTTCTTTGATCATAGTAACTAAAGGTTTGTCACTCTTGTTTATGTTCATGAATAACTGACCTCTGGTTTTATTGATTTTTTCCTATTTTTCAGTTTTCTGTTTCATTAATTTTTTTACTGAACACTTACGATGAACTTCCTTCTCTTGAGTTTAATTTACTCTTGTTTTTCTAATTTCTTAAGATTGGACCTTAGATTATTTATTTATTTATTTATTTATTTTAAATAATAACAGTAGGTCCCCAGGTGGCACAAAATGTTTGCAGTCATAACTGAAAGGAGCCCTTGTAGTGCAGAGGTTAAGAGTTCTGCTGCTAATCAAAAGGTTGGCAGTTCGAATCCATTAGCTGCTCCTTGAAAACCCCATGGGGTAGTTCTGCTCTGTCCTGTAGGGTCAGTGTGAGTCCAGATCAACTCAGTGGCAATGGGCTTTTACTAACTTAAAAGTTAGTGGTTCACAATGTTGCAGTCTCCTTCCATGAAGATCACAGATGAACAACTTATTCACAGCTCTACTTTCTGCCACACTGGGTCTTGATGAGTTTGAATTGACATCGCAGTAAGTGTTTATTCATTTTAGGGGTTATTTCTAAATGGGTTTTTAATTTTAAAAAATTTGTAGATTTCTATTGTTTATTCCAAGTTTAATTTCCCTATAGTTCAATGACGTATTTTATGTCTTTTACATTTGAAGACTTGATATATAGAGTCTCTAGATAATGCAGTGACATAGTGGTTAAGTGGTACAGTTGCTAAACAAAAGGACAGGAGTTCAAATATGCCAGGTGCTCCTTGGAGCTCTATGGGATTTTTCAACTCTGTATATAGGGTCCCTGTGAGTTGAAATCAACTCGATGGCACTGGGTTTGGATTGGTTTGGTTTTAGGTAATGCAGATGGTTAAATGTTTGACCACTAGCTGAAAGGGTGGTGGTTGACCCCACCCAGAGATCCCTCAGAATAAATGGCTAATGATTGCTTCTAGAATATGACAGCCTTAAAAACCTACAGAATGCAGTTCTATTCAATACACATGGGGTTGCCATGAACTGGATACAACTTAATGGCAACTAATACAAAAAAAACATGGGTGAAGAACATACTTCAGTGTTTTTAAATTTACCGAGACTTAATCTGTAGATTAACATATTGTATGTTATAGGGAATGTGTATGTGTGCTTGAAAGGGATGTGTATTTTTCTGTTACCATGCAGAATGCTTTATCAGTATTTGTTAGGTCAAGTTGATTGATAGTATTTTTTATTTTATGTCTTCTATTCTTGCTGTTTATTTGCCTCATTGTTCCATCAGCTATTAAGAGGGAGTACTGGAAACTTCTAACTATATTTGTTAAATTGTCCATTTTTTCAATTTTGTCATTTTATTTTTGCTTCAGAAATTTTGGGGCTATACTGTGACATATGTGGAAATTTATAATTCTTATATCATTCTGAAGTGTTGGCCGTTTATTGTCATGAAATATCTCTCTTTTTATCTAGTACTAATTCTCGTCTTACAGTGTATTTTCATACATCAGTATACCAACTTCAACTTTCTTAATGTTACTCTCATGTGCTATGTCTTTCTCTGTTCTTTTCCTTAGAATGTAATTTTCTCTGAATTTAAAGTGTGTCTGTTATAGAAATCAAATAGTTACATGTTGTTTTTTAAACTAGTCTGTTTTGTAATGCAATCTAGTTTGGGGAGGCCTATGTATTCCATTCACTTACATAAAATTTTTTGTATGATTAAATTTAGACTTGTCATTTTTCTTTTTTTTTTCCTACATATGTCTCAGTGTTGTTTATGTCTTCATTTTTTACTGCCTCTTGTTTGTTAAATAAGTATACTTGGGGTGCCATTTTAATTACTGTGCCGATTTTTTAAACTAGTTTTGAGTTATCTTCTTAGTGGTTGCTCTGTATATTACACTACGAATCTTAATTTATCCATTTTCTTCAAATTAATACTCTTTATTCCAGTAAAATATAGAAACTATTCTTTAGTATAGCTGTTTTCTCTCCATTTGTGCTTTTATTGTTATATATATTTGTAATAAATCTCCAAAATAGCCTTCTAGTTACTGATTTTTACAATTATATCTTTTAAAGAGTTACAAGAGGAAAAGAGAATAGATTTATATAGTGCTGTATACTTACCTACGTCTTTACCATTTCCTGTGTTTTTTATCTCTTCCTGTAAATTCATGTTTACCATCTCCTGTTATTTGCTTCCAACCTAAACATTTCCTTTACTATTTCCTGTAAGGCACGCCTTCTGGGAATGAGTCTTCTCAGTTGTTGTTTACGTCAGTATATTTTCATTTTGTTCTCATTTTAGAAGGTTAGAAAGATATGAAATGCTTGTTTTCCAGGTCCCTTTTTTGCTTTCGAGACTACATAATTTCATTTGGAAAGTTATACATCAGTTGTGTTGTTATTCCTATGTTCATGATGGCTCTTACCTTTTTTTCCTTTCCTTCTGCTCTCAAGGTTTTCTCTTTGTCTTTGAAATATTTGAATGTCTTGGTTTGTACCTTTTTGTACTTTTCCTGCTTGGAGATCATTGAGTTTCCTGGATCTGTCAATCAAGTTTTTTCATTGTGTTTGGGAAATTTTTTTCAGATTTTTTATTTCTTCATTGTTTTCTGCTCTTCTCTCATTCTTGAACTCTCGTATGTTAATATGCTTTATATTGTCTCACAGAAATTTGAGGTTCTGTTTATTTTTCTTTAGTATTTTTTCCCTCTGTTTTCTTCAGATTGGGTAATTGATCTGTCTTGTGTTGTGATTTTTCTGTTATAACACAACTTTTGTTTAGCCCTTCTTAAAAACTGTCATTTCAGATTGCATTTATCAATTCCCCAGTTTTCATCTTGTTATTTTTTACATTTTGTATGTCTTTATTGAGATTCTCTACTGAATCATTATTATCATGTTTTCTTTTTATACTTTAAATTTGATTTCTTATATTTCTATGACTGTATTTATAAGCACTACTTTGAAGCCAAAGCCAGCCAAGTGCCATCGAGTCAGATCCGACTCATGGCGACCCTAGAAATCTTTGCTAAATCTAACTGTACCCACTCAGAAACAGTTTCGTTGAACTTTTTTCTTTTTTCTTTTCTCCCTGAGTATGGGTGACACTTTCTTGTTTCTTGTTTTTCTCTCTTAAAAAAAATGAAAGAGTAGTCATTTTAAATAATATAGTAACTTTGGATTCTGATTTTTTTTCCTCCTTAATTTATGATTTTTTACTGGGCCTGATTTTTATTCTTGTTTTTATACTCACTCTTCAGTTGTAAACATGGTTAGATTCCAAATACTAGGACATTAGGCACCAATAGTGTTATGTGAGAGTCTGGGCCCATCCCTCATCTTTGATGCAGGTGTCACCCCTGGTTAGTTACTGGCCAGTGGGCACCCCCAGTGCATCTTGGGATGTGAGTGGAGTGGTTGACTTTCCTTACCCGTAATACTGTCCCTGCCACCACAGAGCCCACAGGAGTTGAGAACAGTGGTCGTAGGGATCAAGTATTGCCCAACTCCCCTTACGCTGGGCAGAAACCCTGCTCACCCTCTGACCTCCACTTTCTGTTACCCTCTCTGGGTGTGAACTCCACTTATCCTGTTTCTGCCTCTGCCCAGCCTCTCACACAGCCCCTTTCCTGTGCTTTCCTTCCTGCCTCCCTTGTCAATCCCCATAGCATCTTTGAACACTTGTGTTGCCTCAACTTGCCTGTCTCATGCCATCCTGCTGTTGGTACACACATTCTACAGCTGAGTTGAAACACTGTTGATGAGTGAGAGAAGGCATCCCTCAGCTGCCTGGACACTGTCTCATGTTGTCCACTTTTTACTTGTCCCTCTGGTATATCATTCAGAGAGGCTCTCAGAGGGCACCATATCCCCAACCATGGCCCACACAGGGCCCAGACCATCAGAGGAACCACCTGAGAATTTCTTCAGAGTTGTTATAAATGCCAAATGTCAAATAGAAAGATAGTTGATAAATGAAAAGTAAGTATGTTTATTTTGTGTATTTTAGCAATGGGCCTGCATTAAATCTGAATAATCATTCTCTTGTGGTTTTCAGCAGCTAATACCTTTTATCAGTTTGTTTGTTTTTTTTAACTAATATTTTGTGGTAAGTTTCACCTCTGGGTCTGCTAGCTTAATGGTCAGCCAGTTATTGATTAGAGGTTGAACTCAGAAACCTCATATTGGTAAGGCCTATGGACTTTCAGTGGTTTGAGGAATATGCTCAGGCAGTTTTCAAGTTGGTTTCACCGTTTGTTTTCCATCTGGCTCTCTCACTGTTTTAATTATCTAGTGCTGACTACAGTAAAAGCACAAGCTTTAAAGAGCAAGATTTGTTTTCTCACATTTCAGAAGGCCAGAAGCCCAATTCAGTGTGTAGCTCTAGGTGGAGGTCCTTTTTTTTGTTTGGTTGGTTGGTTTTGTCTATTTCCCCTTCTGGTAGCTGGCAGTAATCTTGAATTTCTGATACTTGTAAATGTATCTGTCTTCATTATCTGCTATCATCTTGTCCAATGTGTGTTTCTGTGTTTGATCTGCTACTTTCATGACTCCGAAATGATAAGGTTTAGGATATACCCTGGTAGAGTATGGCCTAAATAAAAAAGAAAACCTTATTTCTAAACATCATCACAGGTATAGTGATAAGGTCATCATGAGTTTTGAAGGAGTACAATTCAATTCAATTCATAACATGTCTCCTCTGTGTATTTGCATAGCCATTCAGTCAGCCAGGGATGTGTGGAAAGTTTACCAAGCTTCTTTGTAGTTCTTTTATTTGTAGAATCTCTCTGTTAAATTTCTGGGTTATCCTCTAATCTACCACTTGACTCAGTTAGGACTGCATAGGAAACCCTGATAGCATAGTGGTTAAGTGCTATGGCTGATAAACAAAAGTTTGGCAGTTCAAATCCACCAGGAGCTCATTGGAAACTCTGTGGGACAGTTCTACTCTGTATTATATGGTAGCTATAAGTCAGAATTGACTCGGTAGTGATGAGATCTAGTGGAGTATGGATTTTCCACACTCAGCTGTGAATCAGTTCAGTCCCTTCCAACAACACCCCTGGTTTTCATGGCTATCCCCTCTGTAGTAGAAGTAATTCATGAACCAAGCAACTAGTAGTATTAGAATACTCTAGGGCAAGAATACCATAAATTCCCATCATTCTTACTCAGAATTTAGCAGTCTTCATAAATAAAGACCTCTCAACATATTTTTACCCTTGGTCAATTTCTACAGACCTGATACAGCTGGACCTGAAAATTTTACCCAGTAATTTCTTTTGGAGAAGCTTTTCCTGTCTTCTCACTCTGTTATACCAGGAGTCTTGCTAGGGTACTTTCTGAAGTATGTAGACATGCATTTGTTTTCAAGCATTAGATATAGACAGATAGTCTGCTTATGACTTGTAGTTAGGCTATGAATTTTAATCAAATTAACTGCTTTTAAGTAATAATGTTTGCTTATGGCATTAGAAAATAAAAGTAATAATTTTCTATCTTGGGAATAGATTGAAAATAGAGAAATATATTTAGATATTCTGGTTTCATTTGGATCTATATGTGGATCACTCACACAAGACATCAGTTATATCTCTGTAGTCACATCTCCTTTTGTATTGCACTGACTGCAGCAACCACTTATTTTGAAAGGTCACTACATTAATAATTTTTACTTTTCTAGATATTAAAATTATTTCTATGAAATAAACATTTGCCACTATTGTGGGCATTCTACATACTTAAATGAAGATAATTTCTAAAGAAAATTTCAAAAATATTTTGTAAAATATAAACATGAGTGGAATAGTAGGATGGCATTTGTGTTAGTTATCTTGTTCTCTGTGGCTGCCACCTCTCTATTCCTTCACAGGTTCAAAACCATATCCACACTTAAGTATCTGTTATAAGAGCTCTGCATCAGATTCTGTGTTAGTCATCCAGTGTCACTGTAACAAAAATACCACAAATAGATGGCTTCAACAAACAGAAACTTATTTCTTCACAGTAAAGTGGGCTGAAAGTCCAAATTGAGTGCATTAGCTCCAGGGGAAGGCATTCTCTGTGTTCACCTTCTCATCAGTCTTCCCCTTGTGCTAGGAGCTCCTCCACTCAAGGACCCCAAATCCAAAGGAAGCACTGTGTTCCTGGCACTACTTCCTTGGTGGTATGAGGTCCCCACTCTCTGCTTGCTTCCCTTCCCTTTTATTTCTTGTAAGATAAAAAGCGGTGCAGGCCATACCCCAGGGAAACTCCCTTTCCATTGGATCAGAGATATGACCTTAGTAAGGATGTTCAAATCCTCTTTAACACAGAATTATAACCACAAAATGGAGGATAAACACACAATGGTGGGAATCATGGCCTAACTGACACATATTTTTGGAGGACACAATTCAATCTGTGACCACATCTAAAGTTTTAAAGTTTTCATATTCAGGATAACTCTCATTGAAAGTGTAACTGAAGATGTGTTTGTTAAATAATAAAAGTCAATATCATTTTATAGTCTCATCTTGTATAGTCTTATCTGATATGTAATAACAAAAGGCACTTGAATGTTTTATACAGTTGTTTGAGCAGGAGGACAAAATTTCCAAGATAATAAACTCATCTGCTATAATAAGACAAGGGATCATTCTTCATATTCCTCTGAAATATTTTCTGATAGTCAAAGCAGTGAAGGTATCAAATCAAATTTATATGCTGAAAGAAAAAGAAAACAATTAAAATTTCAAACGTGAACTTGTCACAACTCTTCATTGTGTCTTCTAATCTTCTAGTCAGTATGTGGGTAATTAGAGATACATTAACATCTGTGGTTGCCTTACTAAAAGGAATCATTACCAGATAATTGGAATATTTTGTCATAGCCCTACTATAATTATTGCAGTAAAATCCATGTTTTTTATATTTCATGCCATTATGGTTAAGCTCTTGCTACTAATGAAAAGCCAGTGATTAGAACCCACCAGCAGCTCCGTGGAAGAAAAGACATGGCATTCCGCTTGTATAAAGAGTAAAGCCTTGGAAACCCTATGGAGAAGTTCTACCCTGTCCTAGAGAGTTGCTCTGAGTTGGAATTAACTCAGTGGAGCACAGCAACATAAGCTAAATGTTTTCTAACATAGGCAATTATGAAAATACAGCTTGAATAACAATGAAGAGAAGGCCCGTAACTTTGATAAGTGTCTTTCTTACATAGTTTTGAACACATACCAGTAAAAATTCATCTCCATATAAAATTGTATTTTAATAATTTCTTTTTTCAAATTTGACTGAAGGTTCAAGTCTTCCGAGTAATACTCGTTTAAACAAAACTGAGTAGAGAAAAATAATTGAAGTTCCTCGTAATACATATTTATTAAAACATTTTTTAATTTTTATTATTTATTTATTTATGTTTTATTATGACTGAGTGAAAATGTACATTCCCATATAAATTTACATGCCCACCTTGATAGGCCTACCATTATAGTCAGCACTTAGAAAATGTCTAATGTGTGTATAAGACATACTTCTTTGGTATTTGCCTTGAGACCTTGAGAGAATCATTCAGCCTTTCTCCAGTGATGACAAAAATATCATCTCCTACTTACCATAAGACTGTAAAAACATGTGACAAGCAATAAACTTTAAATTCAGCAGAAAAAAATAAATGCTTTTCAGTTCGATGTATTAGTGTTGGAAATGCATTATTTTAAAGAGGATAATAAAAAACCTGGTCTTCTCAGGATACAGCTCAGCTACCTATTGATAATTCTATGGGAGAAAAATGACGGAATATATCACTGGAATCCAAAGATGACTCCAACTTTTACTTTAATTATTGTGTATCTTTTTCCCCCTCTGGCAAACCATTTTATAGTGTTTCCTAACCGACTCGACGGCACTTGGCTGGCTTGGCCTAAAAATAGAAAAACTCATAACTGAAACATAGTTTGAAGTATGTCATGAATTGCTATATGTAGAAATTCACTGCTGCTCTTAAAACAGAGGCTTAGAACTGATATGTAAAGGATTATCAAATCTCATGACTGAGTGTGCTGGACCTTTGAATTAACAAGAACAAGAGGAATTTTGTTAATTTGAGAAGATGTGCCTGTTGGCATCATTATAAAAGGTGAAGAAGATGCTGTTCTTTTGAACTGAGAATAGACTGCTGAGCTATTGGTAGAACCTGGCACAGGGCTGTTTGTGGCAGCTGCTTTTATCATTCACTAGAGAAGGCAGACAGAATTGGAAGGACTAAGAAAGAGGCCATTCTGTATAAAGCATGCTCAAGGATTCCTGCCTGGGCTCATCTTGAGTGTGTAGGAATAACAACCTGTAGGAATAATGATCATCTCATCCTGTACTGTCACTGTATCTGTCACCAGAGAAATATTAGAACATGTAAGGAAAAAAAGAGTCTCTGTCCAGTAAAAAAATAAATACAAACTATAGGTGCACAATGTTGCACAGTGGTAGCAATTGAAAGAGTACGTTTGTGACTCTGAGTCATTGGTAAATTTTTGCATTGTACTTCAAACTTACAGTAGCTGCCATATGTTAGAGAAAAAATAATTAGAAACAGGTTTGGAAAGATGAAAACTCTTAGGGAATATGATGGAAGCCAGTGTAATCATAAAACAAATAGACTATATGAACTAAGGGAACATCTCTGAATGCTAAAGCAAGGATCTTTAGAAAGAACACATTTCCTGGAACTTCATGATCCTACTTAAGGCATTTCCCATAGATGACTGTATTGTAAAATACAAACATTAGAATGATTTAGAAGAAATAATAGAAGGGTTTCAGGGAGGCTCAAAGGTAGAAGGAATGAAACCTAGCATGTGAGAGTGGGATACCTGCAATGAGGTAAGGTGCATAAGATAGCTGTCTCTCCAGCAAACTATCCAGGCTCTACTGGTCGAGGCTCAGCATGTGGATATATTGCAATATGGTAGCATGTATTTTTTTTTTTTTTGCTTCCTCTAAAACATAGGAAAAATCAAGCCATCAGGATACATTAGTCATTGTTGAGTCTACTAATACTCTTGCTTTTACCCTCTTTTTAAATATGTCTAGATATCAGATCACCCAGAGTTAAATAAAACCCAAACTTAACTACTGGTGACTTTCAGTGATGACCGTGAACAGATCTCCTCCCCTACTCCATCTTGCTTTTGCTCACTTCCTGTAAATCTCAGTCACCTCTTTCAGTTTCTCAACTACCACATATACTTTCCAGCTCAGGGCCTTTGTACATGCTCTTTCTTATACCTAGGATGTTCTTTCCTTGCCCTTCTCTTGCAGGACATCTGAGTTTCAGTTAAAATAACATTACTTCTGTGCTTGTTTACATTTTTATTTTCTGTATTGGTTTATACAGTCATTTTAGATTGAATTTCCCATAAGCAGACTCTGATATGAAGACTCAGATTCATGAGGAAGTGATTTACTAAGAAAATGCTCCCAGGGAAGAGCATCAAGAGAGCAAGGGAAGCAAGATGAGGAAAGAAAGAACACAAAATAAAGGAATGATTTCCAGCACAGTTCCACCAAGGGTGGCCTCAGCCTGATTCTTCAAGGAACTCAGGAATTTAAGTTATGCCTGTGATTGTGTAGGTGCCATAAAGAACCAGTGCAGTGAGTGGTTAATGACATCTGCATGGGTAGCTGAGATGTAAAATCACAAATACATCATGAGTACTTAGCCCAGAGCTCGTGATGATTACTTTTTGATATGTCGTTTAATTCTGTTGGTTAGGATTTTGTTCAAAAAAAATTTTTTTTTTTTGCATCTAGGTTCATGAGTGATACTGTTGTGTAATTTTCTTTTCTTGTGAGATCTTTCCCTGGCTTTGGTATCAGAGTTTTACTGGCTTCATAGAATGAATTTGGGGATGTTCCATCCTTCTCTATCTGTGAAATAGCTCCAGTAGTTTGGAATTAATGCCACTCTAAATGCTTGGTAGAATTCTCTGGCAAAGTTGCCTGGGCCAGGGCTTTTCTTGGTTGGTAGCTTTTTTTTATTACTTTTTCAGTCTCTTCTTTTGTGGTGGGTTTGTTAAGTTGTTCTACTCCTTGTAATAATTTTGGTAGGTAATGAGAATCTAGAAATTTGTCCATTTCCTCTAGGTTTTCACAATTTTTATAGTGTTCTGTTATGACACTTTTAATTTGGTTGAGTCTGTTGTGACATGTCCCATCTCATTGCTTATTCCGGTTGTTTCCTCTCCTGTTTTTCTTTTGTGAGTTTAGCCAATGGTTTATCAATTTTGTAGAGCTTTTTTAAAGACCTGATTTTGGTTCTGTTAATTCTTTCCATTGTTTTTCTGTTCTCCAATTTATTTAGTTCTGCTCTGATTTTTATTATCTGTTTTCTTCTGGTGCCCAAGGGGTTCTTTTGTTGTACTCGTTCTACTTGTTCAAGTTTTAGAGTTTATTCTTTGGCTGAGCCATTTCTTCTTTCTGGATGTGTTCATTTATTGAGACTAACTAGCCTCTGAGCACTGCTTTTTGCTGTATCTCAAAGGTTCTGGTAAGACTTGTTTTCATTCTCATTTCATTCCATGAATTTATTGTATCTTTGATTTCTTTTATAATCCATGAATTTTGAGCAAAATATTGTTCAGTTTCTATGATTTCAAATTTCTACTCATGTTCTTTCTGCTATTGATTTCAACTGTTATGGCTTTATGGTCTGAGAAAATGCTTTGCAATATTTCAGTGATCTGGATGTTGTTGAGACTTGCTTTGTGGCCTAATACGTGGTCTATTCTGGAGAATACTCCATGTGCAGTGGAAAAGAAGGTATACTTACCTGTTGTTTGGTAAGAAGTTCTGCTTATGGCTATGAAGTTGAGTTGGTTGATTGTTACAATGAGATCTTCTGTATATTTTTGAGTTTTTCCTGGATGATCTGTCCGTTACTGGAAGTGGAATGTTGAAGTCTCTTACTATTATTGAGGTTTGATCCATCTCATTTTTCAATGTTCTCAGAATTTGTTTGATATATTTGCATGCTCTGATATTGGGTGCATAATTACTTAATATTGTTATACCCTCTTTACACATTGAAACTTTAAGCAATAAATAGTGACCATTGTTATCCATGATCATGAATTTTGCTTTAAAATCTGTTATTTTTTGACATTAATATTGCTACATCTGCTCTTCTTTGTATGCTGTTAACTTGGTATATATTTTTCCATCCTTTGATTTTCAGTTTGTTCATATCTTTAAGTCTAAGGTGTGTTTCTTATAAGCAGCATATAAACAGATTGTGTTTTTTCGATCCAACCTGTTTGTTACTCTCTGTGTCTTTATTGGAGCATACAATCTATTTACATTGAGTGTAATTATTGATAGATATGTATTAATGCTGTCATTTTGGTGTCTTTTTGTGTGTGTTGTTGACATTTTCTTTGTTGGACTTAATATTCTGTTCTGCGTTGTTTTTGTTTATGAGTTTTCTTTTCATCCTTATCAGTGTTCGGTTTTTGTGTATTGGGAATTCTGTACTGTGTTTCTGTTTTCTTTTTGGCTGTTATTTATTTATTTATTCTTTATT
Organism: Heterohyrax brucei; assembly: GCA_028571685.1. Classification (NCBI taxonomy): domain Eukaryota; kingdom Metazoa; phylum Chordata; class Mammalia; order Hyracoidea; family Procaviidae; genus Heterohyrax; species Heterohyrax brucei. The sequence goes on from CM053156.1 coordinate 26,485,061, forward strand.
TAATATAACTGAGTGAAAATGTACATTCCCGTATAAATGTACATGCCCACCTATCTGCAGCTTCCACTGCTCTCCCTGTCTGGTGACAGCACATTATTCTTCTCTGCTCCATACATGTCTCATCCTCCCAACAGCCTTCTTTCTCCTCCTCTCCACCCACTCTCCTTCCTCTAGCCAGAGGTCAGCAGGATGATATCCTATAGATGTATAGAACCATAAAGTGCATCCAGTATATGGTCACTCTGCATTGCCCAGTCCAATCCATTTGTGTCCAAAGAGTGCACCTTAATTATGATGTATGGGCAAGGGCAGCATCAGGCCCAGGGGCCATGCTCTCGGGAACCCCAAAACTGCTGGACCATCAAGTGAGGTCTTTTAGTAGAGATCTCATGATGCACCCCTTTTTATTCTTGTGTTGCCGGTGAGACTCAACTTAATGAACTACATCACAGCTATCACTGGTGGTGGCTGGGCACCATCTGATTCTTCTGGTCCCAAGTCGATGTAGGCACCCACTCATGTGGGTTCCTCTATCTTCTAGGTTGTCTTTACCCCATGTCGTTTTGGTCCTCGGTGAGCATCCGTTCCTGCTGAGTTGGGACCATTTGCTGTACCCTCAGATGGCAGCTTGGCAGCTTTTAAGACCCCAGATGCCACTCACCAATGTGGAGTGCAGAGAGCCTTCTTAGCAAAACACTAGTTGTGCCAATGGCCTCGATTTCGGCTAAGAGCATGGTCCCCTGCCCCCTGCCCCAGCTACTCTATCCTTGCCATATTGGGTTAAGATGGAAGAAGTACTCAAGTTATGCTGAAGTCCGCTTAATGTTGTTCTTGTTTCTGATGTGTGCTATCACCGATTTCCCCCAACCAGATACCTATCAACTATCTTATCTAAATCTTACCCACCTCCCTCCTTCCCTCTCCTCCCTTGCAGCTGTCAAAGAGTCTTTTCTTCTGTACACAAGCTTGTTTTTGAGATCTTATCGTAGAGCTCTCATACAGTATTTGCCCTTTTGTTGCTGACTACTTTCACTCAATATAATGTCTTCCAGTTGAAACCAGGTTAGGAGATGTTTCCTGGAAGCATCGTTATTCTTTATCATTGCGTAGTGCTCCATTGAGTATATGTACCATAGTTTACCTATCCATTCTTCTGTTGTTGGGCATCTGGGTTGATTCCATCTTTTTGCTATCATGGACTGTGCTGCGATAAACATTCTGGTGTGTGTGTCCGTTGGTGTCAAAGGCCTTGATTCTGTAGGATATATTCCAAGTAGTGGAATTACTGGGTCAAATGGTGTATCAATATCCATTTTTTTAAGGAAGCACCAGATTGCTTTCCAAAGAGGCTGGACCATTTTGCAACCCCACCAACAGTGTAGGAAGGTTCCACTTTCTCCACAGCCTCTCCAGCATTTGTTGTTTTGTGTTTTCTGGATCATGGCCAATCTTGTTGGGGTGAGATGGTATCTCATTGTTGTCTTGATTTGAATTTCTTTAATAACTAAAGATCATGAACATGTCCTCATGTGTTTTTTGGCTGCCTGGATCTCCTCTTTAGTAAAATATCTGTCCATCTCCTTTGCCCCTCGCTTAATTGGATGATTTATCTTCTTATTGATATTTTGTAGTATCTTATAGATTATGGAGATCAGGCGTTGGTCTGACATAGAGTTGCCAAATGTTTTTTCCCATTCTGTGGGTGTTCTTTTAATTCTATTAATAAAGTCTTTGGATGAGCAAAAGTGTTTGATTCTTAATAGTTCCCATTTATCTATTTTGTCTTCTGTTGATTGTCGTTTATTTGACAGATTTTGGAGTCTGTCCTCATTGTGTACTAAAACTTCCACTGTTGTTCCTACCTTTTCTTGTATGAGCTTTATCGTTTTAGGTTTGATATTTAGGTCTTTTATGCAGTTGGAGTTGGTTTTTGTATAAGGTGTAAGATATGGATCTTGAGTCGGTTTATTGCAGATGGATATCCAATTTTGGCAGCACCATTCGTTGAAGATACTGTTTTTACCCCAGTTTAATGTCTTAGGGCCTTTGTCAAATATCAACTGTTCATAGGCAGATGGTATCATCTCTGGGGTCTCAATTATGTTCCATTGTTCCGTCTGTCTGTTCTTGTACCAGTACCAGGCTGTTTTGATCACTGTGGCAGTATAGTATGTTCCAAGGTCGGGTAATGAGAGGCCTCCCAGTGTGTTCTTCTTTAGTAGTACCTTACTTATCAGGGGTTTCTTCCCTTTCCAAACAAAATTGGTGATTTGTTTCTCCATCTCATTAAAAAATGTCGCTAGAACTTGTATTGGGTTTGCATTATATAAATAGATTGCTTTGGGTAAAATAGACATTTTCACAATGTTAAGTCTTCCTATCCATGAGCAGGGTAGGTTTTTCCATTTATCTAAGTCTCTCTTAGTTTCTTGTAGTAAGGGCTTGTATTTCTCTTTGTAAAGGTCTGTTGTTTCTCTGGTTAGATTAATTCCTAGGTACTTTATCTTCTTAGGGGCTATCGTAAATGATATTGATTTGATAATTTCTTCCTTAACAGTCTCGTTGTTGGTATAAAGAAATCCTACTGATTTACTTACGTTTATCTTATATCCTGAGACTTTGCTGAACTCTTCTATCAGTTTGAGTAGTTTACTTATTGATTCCTTGGGATTCTCTGCATATACAGTCATATCTGCAAACAGGGAGATTTTAACTTCCTCTTTGCCGATGCAGATGCCCTTTATTTCTTGGTCTTGTCTAATTGCTCTTGCTAAAACTTCTAGCACAATGTTGAATAGAAGAGGTGAGAGTGGGCATCCTTGTCTAGTTCCTGATCTCAAGGGAAAGTCTTTCAGTCTCTCTTCATTCAGAATGACGTGGGCAATTGGCTTTGTATAAATGGCCCTTATTGTGTTGAGGAATTTGCCGTCTACACCCATTTTGCTAAGAGTTTTTAGCATGAATGGGTGTTGGACTTGATCAAATGCCTTTTCTGCATCAATGGACAAAATCAGATGATCCTTGTCTTTTGTGTTATTTATGTGGTTAATCACATTAATTGTTTTTCTGATGTTGAACCAGCCTTGCATCCCTGTTAGGAATCCCACTTGGTCATGATGGATTATTTTCTTGATATGTTGTTGTATTCGATTGGCAAGAATTTTGTTGAAGATTTTTGCATCTAGGTTCATGAGTGATATCGGTCTGTAGTTCTCTTTCTTTGTTGGGTCTTTCCCTGGCTTAGGTATCAGGGTTATACTGGCTTCATAGAATGAGTTTGGGAGTACTCCATCCTTTTCTATACTGTGAAATAGTTTCAGCAGTGTTGGAGATAACTCTTCTCTAAATACTTGGTAGAATTCTGCCGTGAAGCCATCTGGGCCTGGACTTTTTTTGTTTGGCAGTGTTTTGATGACATTTTCAATCTCTTCCTTCATGATGGATTTATTAAGCTGTTCTGCTTCATGTTGTGATAATTTGGGTAGGTGGTATGAGTCAAGGAATTGGTCTGTTTCCTCTAGGTTTTCAAATTTGTTACAGTACCATCTTTCATAGTATTCTGTTATGATATTGTTTATTTCTGTTGCGTCTGTGGTGACAAATCCCCTCTCATTTCTAATTTGGGTTATTTGTTTCCTTTCCTGCTTTTCTTTAGTAAATTTAGCCAGCGGTTTGTCAATTTTGTTGATTTTTTCAAAAAACCAGCTTTTGGTCTTTTCAATTTTTTCAATTGTTTTTCTATTCTCTAATTCATTTAGCTCTGCTCTAATCTTTATGATCTCGTTTCTTCTGGTGCCTGAGGGGTTCCTTTGTTGTTCTCTTTCTATTTGTTCAAGCTGTAGGGTTAGTTCCTTGATTTGGTTTCTTTCTTCCTTCCAGATGTGTGCATTTATGGAGATAAACAGACCTCCGAGCACTGCTTTGGCTGTATCCCATAGGTTCTGTTAGGAAGTGTTTTCGTTCTTGTTGGAATCTGTCTTAGTCACCGGGTGCTGCTGTAACAGAAAATACCACAAGTGGAAGGTTTAATGAGGAGAAGCTTTATTGACACAATCTGGTAAGCCGCAAATCCATTCATAAATTGTAAGTCCATTCAGAATGAGAAATCATCACAGTTCAGTAGACTGAGAACAAATCCATTTAGAGCATCTCGGCACGGGAACCTCGGGTCCAAAGACGTGCTCTGCTCTCAGTGCTTCTCTCTCGGTGGTATGAAGTTCCCAGCTTCCTCAGATCACTCGCTCCCTTATATTCCACAAGCTTGAGTCCTGCCTCACTTATACAACTGTAAACCATTCTCCATCATGAGTATCACAGAGGCAGGATTCACAACACATTGGAGGAAGGGCACCTTATTGGAACTCCAAACCAAGTCAAATCAACACATACGTTTTGGGGGGACACAATTCAATCCATCACAGAATCTATAAATTTCTTTATTTCATCCTCAATTTCTTCTATAATTTATGTTTTTTTTAGCAATGTGTTGTTCAGTTTCTATGAGTGCCACTTTCTAGCTGTTTTTTCTGCTATGGATTTCAACTTTAATGGCTTTATGATCTCAGAAGATGCTTTGCATTAATTCAGTGTTATGGATTTTGTTGAGAATTGCTTTATGTCTTAACACATGGTCTATTCTGGAGAACATTTCATGTGCACTAGAGAAGAAGGTGTAGTTGTCCACCGATGGATAGAAAGTTCTGTATATGTCAATGAGGTCTATTTGCTTAATTGTGGCAATAAAGTCTTCTGTGTCTTTATTGAGCCTTTTTCTAGATGATCTGTCCAGCATTGAGAGTGGAGTGCTGAAGTCTCTTACTATTATTGTGGAGTGATCTTTCTCCTTTTTGAGTGTAGTCAGTCTTTCTTTAATGTATTTAGGTGCTCTAATATTATGTGCATGAATATTTAATATTGTTAACTCCTGCTTGTGTATTGAACCTCTCAGCAATAGTGTCCATCCTTGTTCATTATGGTGGATTTTACATTAAAATCGATTTTATCTGAGATTAGAATTGGCACACCTGCTCTTCTTTGTTCATTGTTAGCTTGATATATATTCTTCTATCCTTTAACTTTCAGTTTGTTCCTTTCTTTAAGTCTAAGGTGAGTTTCTTGTAGGCAGCATATAGACGGGTCATGTCTTTTTATCCAAAATGTCACTCGATGTGTCTTTACTGGAGCATTGAGTCCATTCACATTCAGTGTAATTGTTTATAGGTATGTATTCAGTGCTACCCTTGTGATATGTTTATTTTTGTCTTTATGTTTTCTCTATTGTTCTTATTAATCTGTTCTGTGACCTTCTTTGTCAGTTGATTTGTCACATTTTTCAGGGTTGGACTTGTGGTTGTTGAGACTGTGTATTACATTTCTTGATATGGTATGTTGTTTCTTTATGGTGCTTTAGGGCTTCCCCTATGATCCCATTTAGTAAACTGTATGTAAACCCAGTTTTGATTGCTGCCAGTCTTGTCCACTTCCTCTCCATCTAGAAAGAGTATAATGACTGTAGTACATCCCTCTTTTCAATAGATTGATATCATAGTTTACATGATATGATCACTAGATTGTTTCTTTCACTATTGTAGATTTGATTGTGTTTGGAGCCTTCCCTGAGCAGGATTCTGGATAATATGTCCTCCTAGAATACAAAGTTAGCAGTTTTGTTCTTCAAAGTGAAGAGATTCTTTCAGTGTTTCTTGTAGCTTTGGTTTGGTTTTTACAAAGTCTCTGAGTTTCTGTTTATCTGTGAATGTCTTAATTTTATTTTCATAATTGAAAGACAGTTCTGCAGGATATATAATTCTTGGTTGCAAGTTCTTCTCCTTCAAGGCTTTGAATGTGTCATGCCACTGTTTCCATGCCAGCAACATTTCTGCTGAGAAATCCAGCAACAGCCTACAAGGTTTCCCTCTCAATGTCAGCTTTGCTTTGAGTCTTGCTGCCTTTAAGAGTTTCTGCTTATCCTTCATTTCGTTTAGCTTGATTATAATATGTCTTGGAATCTTTGTATTGAGATCTATATTTAATAGTGTTCAGTACATATCTCAGATATCTATACTCTCTTCATTCATAATTTCTGGGAAGTTTTCTGTCAGCAGCTCAACAACAATACCGTCTATGTTCTCAGGTGTCTCACCCTGTTCAGGAACTCCAATTAATCATAGATTGTTCTTCTTAATAGAGTCCCACATGCTTCTTAATGCTTCTTCATTTTTCTAGTTTCTGGTTTCTCCTCATAGATGCTGCAGTCAGTAGCTCTGTCTTCCAGGTCAGAAATTCTTTTTTCCATTTGTTCCATTCTGTTTTCTTAGCTTTGAATTGAAGTTTCTATGTCTTTGATTTCTGAGTCTTGGATTTCTGAGTAGTGATGTTCCAAGAGATCGAACAGCTGGCTTAATTTTTCATTTTGCTCTGCTACATTTTGTATAAGGTCTAGGATGGCTCTCTATATAATCGTTTTGTATTCACCTTCTGATAGCTTCAGAAAAGCTTCTTCATCTGAAAAGTTCTGAGGTGGTTTCTTTTAGGGGCCTTCTGATGCTGTGGGTGATTTCCAGGTTACTGTCTTTTCCAAAGTTTGTTGCTTTGGGAGCTCATGTAGGTCAATAGAGGCTGGGAGAGATGCTGTGAGGATGGACCACAGTTGTTTCTCTAAGCCATCTTAAAATGAGAAGTAAAAAGTATTTGACAACTTCCAAAGTCAGTCAAGTTTTCAGGTGTATACATCCCTCTTCCCAGCTGGCAAAGTAAGCACCTTTATATTGAACCCCAGATGTTATAAACTAGCTCAAAATACAGAAAGGCTACTGGCCTGATGGCCTCTGCCATCAGGCCCACCTGTAGATGATACTGTATAGAATTCTTCTTTTCTGCTGGAAAATCAGTCTCTTCTGGGTAGGCACCGCCTCTCAGCCCAGGGATTAGGTCCAGCTAAGGCTTCCTTTTGGATGACTCCGCCCCCCAGCAAAACAAGATGACATCCCACACAAGCTCACCAGCTGGCTGGGACCAGGCTCCTGGTGGACAGAAATGCCAAGAGTGCTGAAATTCCCAGAGTCCCCAGCCTCTGCTTTTGGGCCCCAGCCCCAGGCAATACAGTGTAAAAACCTGCCTCCCTGCTGAAAAAGCACTCTCCCCCTGGCAGTCACCACCTCCCAGCCTAGGAACCAAGTCCAGCCGGAGCCTCTGCCTGGTCTTCTCTGTTTCCCAGTGGATCAAGATGGCATCCCGCACAACTTCATCTGTATCATTTCCACATGGCAGAGGCATAAAGATAGGCCAGAGGAGCTGAGAGGTATAGAACCCAAAGCGAGGCTCTCAGAATATGGTAATTACACTTGCCAGTCCCACCAGCAGTGCGTCCAAGACCAGCAGCTAGTCAAGTCCAAGCTCTGGCCGCCAGCCAAGACAAAGGAAAAAAAAATCAAAATGGTGAGTTACCTTAGATCTGTGCAAGCCTGTGTTCGCCGAGAGTGGGGTCAGTGAAAAAGAGGAGGTTTTGCGTTCAGTGGTATGAAGTCCAAATTAACAGCCCTGTGCTCCCTCTCAGGGCTCACTAGGTTGTCCAGAAGGCTCCATTTAATTATCATTTTAGGTCTTGGTTTCCAGAGGGATTTAGAGAGATGTGTGTTTAGTCTGCCATCTTGACTCTGCCCTCATCTTTTGATTTCTTGACTGCTGCTTCCATGAGCATTGATTGTGGACCCAAGTAAAGTCAAATCCTGGACAACCTCAATTTTTTCTCCATTTATGACAATGTTGCTTACTGTCCAGTTGTGAGGATTTTTGTTTTCCTGATGTTGAGGTGCAGTCCATACTGAAGGCTGTGGTCCTTGATCTTCATCAGTAAGTGCCTCAAATCTTCTTCATTTCCAGCAAATAAGGTGGTGTCATCTGCATAACATAGGTTGTTAATGAGTCAATTTCCAATACTGATGTCTTGTTCTTTGTTTTAGTCAGCTAGTGCTGCTCTAGCAGAAATACCACAGAGTGGATTGCTTTAACAAAGGAAGGTTTATTCTTACACAGTCTGGTAGGCTACAAGTCCAAATTCAGGATGTTCACTCCAGGGGGAGGCTTTCCCCTTTGTCAGCTCTGGAGGGAAGTCCAGTATTGCCTCAGTCTTTGTCCAGGGAGCTTCTTGGTGCAGGAACCTCAGGTCTGAAGGACACACTCTTCTCCTGGTGCTGCTTTCTTGATAGCGCGAGGTTCCCAATTCTTTGCTTGCTTCCCTTTCCTTTTACCTGGTGTAGGATGAAAGGATCAGTGATGGGGCAAGCCATACTCCAGGGAAATTATCTTTTCAGTGGAGTAGGAAGGTGATTTTATAAAGAGGTTTGCAATCTCACCCTAATCCTTTAACATACAGCAGAGGAAAATCACAAAATAGAGGACAATCACAAAATACTGGGGATCATGACCCAGGCACCTGGCCACACGTGTTTTTTTGGGGTCACAATTCAGTCCATGACATTCTTCTTCATATAATCCAGCTTCTTGGATTATTTGTTGAGCATACAAATTAAAAAGGTATGGTGAAAGGATACAACCCTGACACACACTTTTCCTAACTTTAAACCATGCAGTGTCCCCTCCTTCTGTTCACACAACTGCCTCTTGATCCATACGTGAATTCCTTAAGAGCACAATTAAATGTTCTGGAATTCCCATTCTCCACAATGTTAGCCGTAATTTAGTATGATCCACACAGTCAAATGCTCTTGCATAGTCAATGAAACACAAGTAAACTTCTTGCTGGTATTCTTTGCTTTGAGCCAAGATCCATCTGACATCAGCGATGATATCCCTAGTTCCATGTCTTCTTCTGAACCCAGCTTGAATTTCTGGAAGTTCCTTGTGACTATATTGCTGTAGTCACTTTTGAATGATCTTGAGCAGAATTTTACTTGCATGTGATATCAATGATATTGTTCATTAATTTCCACATTCAGTTTAATTGCCTTTCTTTGGAATGGGCATAAATATGTATCTCTCTTCCAGTCAGTTGACCAGGCAGGTGTCCTCCAAATTTCCTAGCATAGATGAGTGAGTATTTCCAGCACTGCATCTGTTTGTTATAATATCTCAATTGATATTCCTGCAGCCTTGTTTTTTTGCCAGTGCCTTCAATAAAGCTTCAATTTCTTCTTTCAGTACCCGTGGTTCCTGATTGTATGCTACCTCTTCAAATGGCTGAACATTGACCAGTTCTTTCTGGTATAATGACTCTGTGTATTCCTTCCATTTTCTTTTGATGCTCCCTGCATCATTTAATAGTTTCCCTGTAGAATCATTCACTATTGAAACTTGAGGCTTGAATTTTTTCTTCAGTTCTTTCATCTTGAGAAATGCAGAACATGTTCTTGCTTCTGGTTTTCCATTTCCAGCTCTTTGCACATGTTATTATAATACTTTCTTTGGTCTTCTCGAGCTGTCCTCTGAGATCTTCTGTTTAGATCTTTTATTTTTCCATTCCCTCCTTATGTTTTAGTGGCTCAACATTCAAGAGCAAGTTTCAGAGTCTCTTCTGACATCCAATTTGATCCTTTCTTTCCTTCCTGTCTTTTTAATGGCCTCTTACTCTTTTCATGGATGATGTCTTTGATGCCATTCCAGAGTTCGTCTGGTCTTCTGTCATTAGTGGTCAACACATCAAATCTGTTCTTGAAACTGACTTTAAACTCTGGAAAGACGTACTAAAGGCCATACTTTGGCTGTTGTGGACTTCTAATTTTCTTCAGTTTCAACTTGAATTTGCATATGAGCAATTGATGATCTGTGCTACAGTCAGCACCTAGTCTTGTTCTGACTGCTGATATAGAGCTTTCCCATCATCTTTTTCTACAGATATAGTCAGTTTGATTTCTGTGTATTCCATCTGGTGAGGTCCATATGTACAGTTGTCATTTATGCTGGTTAAAAAAGGTATTTGCAACGAAGACATCATTAGTCTTGCAAGATTATATCATGTGCTCTCTGGCCTTAATTCTATCACCAAAACTGTATTTTCCAACTACTGATCTTCTTCTTTGTTTCCAACTTTTGCATTCCAGTCACCAGTAATTGTAAATGCATGCTGATTGCATGTTCTATCAATTTCAGACCACAGAAGCTGGTAGGAATCTTCAACTTCTTCATCTCTGGCCTTAGTGGTTGGTGCATTAATTTGAATAATAGTCTCACTAACTGGCTTTCCTAGTAGGTGTATGGATATTATCCTATCACTGACAGCATTGTACTTCAGGACAGATCTTGAAATATTCTTTTTGATGATGAATGCAACACCATTTCTCTTCAAGTTTTCATTCCCAGAATAGTGGACTGTATGATTATCATATTAAGAATGGCCAATACTAGTCCATTTCAGTTCACTAATTCCTAGGACATCAATGTTTATGTGTTCCATTTCATTTTTGAAAATTTCCAACTTTCCTAGATTCATACTCTGTACATTCCATGTACCAAATATTTTTTATTACTTATTTATTTGTTTGTTTTTTCATTTAATATGACTGAGTGAAAATGTACATCCCCATATAAATTTACATGCCCACCTCTATGCAGCTTCCACTGCTTTCCCTGTCCGGTGACAGCACACTGTTCCTCTCTGCTTCATACAGGTCTCATCCTCCCAGCAGTCTCCTTTCCCCCTCCTCTCCACCCACTCTCCTTCCTCCAGCCAGAGGTCAGCAGAATGATATCCTATAGATGTATAGTAATGAACATTTGCAACTTTTTTTTCCTCATTTTGAGTCCTGCCACATCAGCGAACCAAGATGGCCACAGCTGGGTGGGAGTTTGAGTTGCAGGGGGCCAAGGAGGCTTGGGCTCTGGCAACCAAGAATGAGTACAGCAATTCCTCCCACAACTAGGCAGCCATTAAGCCGTGTGTGCTAGGGAGGTCTACGCTCAGGTGACTGGGGAGGATAGGAGTGAGTACCAGCAGCTAGGCAGCCATTACAGCCAGTGAACCAGGGAGGTGTGGGATCAGGTGACCCTAGGGGAGTGAAGTGATTGCCCAGAGGCTAGGCAGCCATTACAGCCAAGTGCACCAGGGATGCCTGGGCTCAGCAGACCCTGGGGGAGTGAAGTGATTGCCCCAGTGTCTAGGCCAAGTGTGCCAAGAGAGGTTTGGAGTAAGGTGACCCTGGGGGTATGAATTGATATGGCAGTGGCTAGACAACCATTGGGGCCACATAGACCAGGGATGCCTGCGCTCAGGTGACCTGGGGGAAGGACAGTGATCACCCTGGTGGCTAGGCAGCCATCAGAGACAAGCGTATCAGGGATGCCTGGGCTTAGGCAACCCAGGGAAGTGAAATGATCCATCCAGCAGTTAATGCTGCATATGCCAGGGAGGCCTTGGCTCAGGCAACATGAGGTGAGGGGAATGATCACCCCAGTGGATCAGCAGCCATTAGTGCCACATGCACCAGTGAAGCCTGGGCTCAGGAGACTCAGAAGGACTGAAATAAGCACAACAGCAGCTAGGTAGGCATTAGAGCCTTGTGCTCCTGGGAAGCCTAGGCTCAAGTAATACACAGAGAGCTGATTGAGTCTGACAGCTGCTAGGCAAGCATTAGAGCCACGTGCACCATGGAGACCTAAACTCAGGCAACCCAGGGGTAGTGAAGTTATTGAGCCATTTGCTAGGCAGCCATTGAAGCTGCATGCACCAGGGAGGGCTGAACTCAGGTGACTTTTGGGGAGTGGAGTGAGCACACCCACAGATGGGTAGACACTGGAGCCACATGGCCCAGGAAGGCCTGGGCTCTGGTGATCCAGGGGGAGCAGAATGATTGCACCAGGCATTGTGGCCACATGGAACAGAGAGACCTGTGCTCAGGTGACCCAGGGGAGTGGAGTGATCGCCCCAGTGGCTAGGCAGGCATTAGGGCTGTATGTGCCAGGGAGGCCTGGGCTGATGTGACCTGAAGGGATAGAATGACAGAGCCTACAGCTGAAAAGGCCTTGGAGCAACATTGAATAGAGAGGCCTGGGCTCTGGTGTCTAGGGACAACAGAGTAGGCTACCATGGGAAGCAGAGGGACAAAGTAAATGAGTCCACAGCTGAGCAGGCTTTGGAGTAGAGCAGGCAAGGGAGGCCTGGGTGCAGCAACCTGGGAGGTCAGAGCAGGTGATTTTAGAACCTAGGTGAGTGGAGTGAATGTTCCTGCAACCTTGCAGGCCTTAGGGACAAGTTGGGTTAACATGTGGGAGAGTCTGGACCAGATTAATATACCATCAGCCAAATGAAAGTGTGCCAGGTTAGACTGAGGAGAGCCTGGCCTGCCAGCTGGTGGTCCACAGCATGATACAGTGACATCACAGAGCAGATCATCAGAAGGCACAGAGAAACTCCAGCCCAGGCCCAATAGAGATTCCAGAAAGCTCAATGAAATTATCAAGTCCACCAAATTAAACAAACTTAATACTCCTGAGTATCCATAGATACAACTTAAACCACAATAACCAAACAAAAATAGCAACAACTTTCTGATGCCTTGGAAACAACAACCAATTTCTAAGTCTAAAAAATCAAACTACTGTGGCTGCTGAAAACTCTCAAAACAAAGATGCAATGGATTTCCTAGATGAAGAAGACTTTCTAAAATTACCAGAGATAGAATACAAAAGACTATGTACAGAACAGTGCCAGACATTAGGAGACAGATCAAGGAAAATACAGCAGAACACAGTGAACAATTAAACCAGCTACAAGAAATGCTTGAGCAGCAATGATCAGAAATTTGACAGATTAACAACAAAATTATCAAGCCTGACAAATCAATAGAAAGTCAAATGAGCAGACTGAAGAAATGGAATGCAGAATTACTGAGACTAAAGACAAAGTAAGTGGCACTGGCATACTCCAGGAAAAATTGGATAAAAGATTCAACAAAAAAATGAATGTTCACAAGTTATGTGGGATTCTATCAAGAGGAATAATATACGAATGGTTAGAGTGCCAGAACAAGTAGGGATATCGGAAAACACAGAGAGAATTGTAGAAGACCTGCTGACAGAAAATTTCCCTGATATTATGAAGGAGGAGAAGGTATCCATCCAGGATGCCCATTAAACCCCTCTCAAGATAGATCCCAACAAAAACACACCAAGGCATATTATAATGAAACTCAATAAAACTAAAAATAAGAAGATCCTACTAAAGGCAGCTAAAGACTTAAACAAAAAATAAACTACAAAGGAAAAGTATTAAGACTAAGTTCAGATTACTCAGCTGAAACCATGCTAGCAAGAAGACAATGGGACAACATATACAAAGCCGTGAAGGAGAACCAAAAATTATATACCCAGCCAAGAATTATACACCCTTCAATTCTCCAATGGAGAATTATATACCCTTCAAAACTGTCTCTCAAATGTGAAGGTGAAAATAGGACTTTCAAAGATAAACAAAATTTTAGAGAATTTGCTAAAAGTACAAGAAACCTTGAAGGAAGTCCTTCTATTAGAAAATTAATGACAGATATGCATGCAAACACTCAACATTTGACAGAGCACCCAGAGTCTATCAGAATAAGAAATCCACAAAAGATAAAGCCAAATCACAAAAAAAGAGAAATTCAGATACCAGGATTTCATTTATGACAAAATCATATGAAAAAGTGGGTCTAATTAATGTTCTCAAAGATTTTTCAGGTGGGAAGGAAGCCTAGGACATATAAAGTCACTATAGACTGGACTACTTTCAGATTAATAAAGGGGAATAAGGGAGTAACTGCAGCAGAAATCTGTGAATCTACAGATCAAAACATCAAAGAAAATAAAGTCTCAGCAATTAAAAAAAGCAATGAAAGATAGGCAAAGAAAACTCATAAATAAAAAAGGATCAGCACAGCTAATTAAATGAAACACAAGAATTGCTCACAACACACTAAAAAGGACAACAAAATGACAGCACTAAGCTCATACATATCAGTAATCACACTGAATGTAAATACCTGAAATGCACCAATGAAGAGACAGAGAGTAGCAGATTGGATTAAAAAAAATAAATAACAAGATTCACCTATGTGTTGCTTACAGGAGACATACCTTAAGACTTACAGACACAGATGACAACTCGAAGGATGGAAAACAATATACCAGACTAATAACATCTAAGAGCAGAAGTGACAATACTGATCTCTGACAAAATAGACTGTAACATTAAATCCACTTTACAGGATAACTAGGGGCATTACATATTGGTTAAGGTCTCAGTACAGCAGGAGGACATAACCATATTGAATACCTATGCAAACCAATGACAAAGCTTCAAAATACACAAACATAAGCCATAAGGATAAATATTGCTTACAGTGAAAAAAGAAATAAATAGCTCGACAATAATAGTAGGAGATTTCAACACACCACTCTCAGGAAAGGATAGAACATCTTGGAAAAAGCTCAGTAAAGACACAGAAGATCTAAATGCCACAATCAACCAGTTCAACCTCACATACATATTCAGAACAGTCTGCCCAACAGCAGCCAAATACTTTCTTTTCCAATATACATGGAACATTCTCCAGAATTAGGCACATATTAGGCCACAGAGCAATCCTTAACACTATACAAAATATTGAAACAATATAAAGCTTCATTTCACACCACAAAGACATTAAGGCCAGAAATCAGCAATAGAAAAAAGATGGAAATAAAATCAAAATCATGGAAACTGAACATTTTACTCAAGAACTAGTGGGTAATAGAAAAAATCAAAGATGAAATAAAAAAATGCACAGAATCAAATGAGAATGAAAACACATCCCATCAAAATCTATGGGACACAGCAAAAGCAGTACTTAGAGGTCAGTTCATCCCAATAGATTCACACATACAAGAAGAAGAAAGAGGACACATCAAGGAATTAACTTTTCAACTTGAACAACTGGAAAGAACCCAGCAAAAGAACCCATCAGGCTCCAGAAAAAAGGAAATTATAAAAATTAGAGTAGAAATAAAAGCAATAGAAAACAGAAAAACTAGTGAAAGAATTAACAAGACAAAAAGCTGGTTTTTTTAAAAGATCAACAAAATTTATAAACCCCATTAGCCAAACTGACAAAAGAAAAACAGGAGAGGAAACAAATAACCCAAATAAGAAATGAGATGGGTGATATCATGACAAACCCAGAAGAAATTAAATGAATCATAACAGAATACTATGAAAAAGTCTATCTAATAAATTCAAAAACCTAGGAGAAGGGTAAGGTTTTGTAGAAAAACACTGTCTACCAAAACTAGCACAGACAGACACTGAGCAACTAAATAAACCCATCACAAGAGAAGAGATTGCCCAGATGGCTTCACTGGAGAATTGTACCAAGTGTTCAGAGAAGAATTAACACCACCACTACTCAAGGTATTCCAGAGCATAGAAAAGGATGGAATACTCCCAAACTCATTCTATGAAGCCAGTATAACTCTGATACCAAAACCAGGTAAAGACAGAACTAAAAAGGAAAATTACAGACCAATATCTCTTGTGAACGTAGATGCAAAAGTCCTCAACAAAATCCTAGCTTATAGAATTCAACAACACATCAAAAAGAGTTCACCACAGCCAGGTAGGATTTATACCAGGATTACAGGGATGGTTCAAAAGTAGAAAAACAATTAATGTAGTCAACCACATAAATGAAACAAAAGATAAATAGTACTTAATTCTATCAATGGATGATGAAAGGCATTTGATAAGGTTCAACACCTATGCATGTTAAAAACTCTGAGCAACATAGGAATTGAAGGGAAATGCCTCAACATAATAAGGGGCATCTACATGAAACCAACAGCCAACAAAACTCTGGATTAAGAAAAACTGAAGATATTCTGTTTAAGAACAAGCACCAGACAAGGATGTCCACTGTTACCACTCCTATTCAGCATTGTTCTGGATGTTCTAGCCAAAGCAATCAGCCATGAAAAAGAAATTAGGGGCATTCAGATCAGTGAAGAAGAATTGCAAAGTATCACTATTTGTGTATGACATGATCTTATACATAGAAAATCCTAAAGAGATCTACCCCCAAAGTACTGCAACTAATGGAAGACTGAAGCAAAACATCAGGATATTACACAAACATACATAAATCAGCAGGATTTCTTTACACCAATAAAGAGACAGAGAGGAAATCTCAAAAGCATTATCATTTACTGTAGCCCCCCAAGTGGTAAAATACCTACAAATAAACCTAACCAGAGATGTAAAATACCTATACAAAGAAAAGTATAAGACCCTACTGCAAGAAACTAAAAGTGACTGACATAATTGAAGAAATCTACCTTGCTCCTACATAGGAAGACTCAACATTGTGAATATGACTGTTTTACCCAAAGTGATTTATACATCCACTGCAATACCTATATAAATCCCAATAACATTGTTTAGTGAGATGATGAAAAAAATCACCAACTTTACATGGAAAGGAAGAAGCTGTGGATAAGTAAAACATTACTAAAGAAGAAGAACAAAGACAGAGGCCTCACACTACCTGATCCTAAAACCTACTATACTGTGACAGTCAAGACCACCTGGTGTTGGCATAAAAACAGACTCATAGACCAGTGAAACAGAATTGAGAATCCACATATAACATTGTACACCTATAAGCAACTGATATTTGATTAAGGCCTAAATATTGTGAGCTGGCGAAAAGACAGGTTTTTCAACAAATGGTGTTGGCATAACTGGACATCTATCTGCAAAAAATTGAACCAAGATCGTTATCTCATACCTTGGACAAACACTAACTCAAAATTTTCCTCTTTTTCAGTGTTAGTTTTGTGTTTGTTGAGACTCTTGTGTTATGGTTCTTGTTTCTATACGGCACATTGTTAGTTTTCTTTGTAGCAAGCCCTTCAGTCCCCCTTAATGTTCTAAATTTAAACTAATCTTTAACTTCTATATATATCTTCTTAATTTAATCTTCATTTGAAAGGCTTATAACCACTGTAATGTATCCCTCTTTATATCGTGATAATGTCATAGTTTTTGTGTTAAGGTCACTGGTTCCTTTCTTTTAATATTTTAACTTTGATTGAGCTTTGTGACTTCCCTAGCTGAATGTCTGCACTGCTACATTCATTTATCATTCCAAGTCTTAGTTCTCAGAGGGAATCAAGGAGACATGTGTCTAGTCTGCCATCTTGGCTATGCCTTGAAACAATAAAAATCTTGGAAGAGAAAATTGGGAACACTATAGAAGCCCTAATCTGTGGCATTAACAATCTACAAAAAATCAGCAATAACCTCAAACACCCAAAATGAAAATAGACGAATGGCAATTCTTGAAAATCGAACACCTATGCTCATCCAAAGCTCATTACCACAGGGAGAGAAACAACTTTTGGTTATCACACGTTTGATCATCGTCTCATCTCTCTAAGCTACAAGATACCGCAAAACTTCAATAAGAAAAAGACAAACAGCCCACTTAAAAATATGGGCAAAAAACATGAATGGGCACTTCACTAAAGAAGACATACAAGATGACAACAGATACATGAGGAATTGCTCATGATCACTAGCCGTTAGAGAAATCCAAATCAAAACTACAATGAGGAGGCAGAGTCAAGATGGCGGACTAAGCACACGTCTCCTTATATCCCTCTGGAAACCAAGACTTGAATTGACAATCAAACAGAGCCTTCTGATCACCTAATCAGCCTCAGGACACAGCACAGAGCTGTTAATTGGGACTTCACACCACTCAGCGAAAAACCTCCTCTCTTTCGCTGACTCCCGCACCTGGCTAGCCCTGGCTCTCACGGACAGAAGGCAAACGCACCGGTTTGACTTTTTTTCGTCTCTCTCGGCTGGCGGGCGTAGCTGGGTCTTGCCTGGCGGCTGGACTCAGACGCGCTGCTGGGGGGATAGGCAGGCGAAATTCCCATATTGTGAGAGCCAGGCTCAGGACTCTGTTAATCTAGCCACGTTGAGCCTTTCGTTTTGTAGCTGCCTCAGCGGGGTTTGTGCGGAGTTCCGTGGTCAGGGTGCAGGACGTGATGTTGGTACCAAGATTTTAGTGGGACCTCTTTCTTAGCCTGGGAGCCAGCACCTGCAAATGGGACAGAGCTTCTCGGACAGAAAAGTAGTGATTTTGCATAGTGCTGCCTACGTTGGGGGCCCTGCAACAGAAGCAGAGGAATCACTACCTCTAGGCACCTTTAGCCCCTCTGTCTGCTGCCTGTGTGTAGGACACCATCTTGGATAAGGTGGCCGCAGCTGGACCTAATTCTTAGCTTGGGAGCCAGAGCCTGCTCACAGGAGAGCGCTTTCCTATCACAAAGCCAGTACTCAACGCAGTGTTGGCTAAGGCTAGGCCTTGTCAGTAGAGGCCAACAGGGCAGTAGCATTGCTGTATTCTGAACTAGTTTGTTATCATCTGGGGTTGGATATAGTGCCACTTACTTTTTCAGATGAGAAGAGGGACCTCTACACCTGAAAACCTAACTGACTTGTGAAGTGGTCAGATACCTTTTGCTTTACATTTGAAGAAAGCCTGGGAAACATTTGCAATCCATCCTCACAGTACCTCTTCCAGCCTCTATATACTCACATGGGACCCAAACAGCAACAGACAATTGTGGCATACAAGCAATCACTTATGGCTTCAGAAGGCTCCCAAACAAAGCAACCAAGGAGTTTTCCAGATGAAGAAACTTTTATGAAAGCATCAGGCAGTGAATACAAATTGATTATATACGGAGCCCTTCTAGACCTTATACAAAATGCAGCAGAACAAAATGGAAAATTAAGCAAGTTGTTCGATCTGATGGAACACCAGTACTCTGAAATCCAACAGATCAAGAAGAAAATCAAAGACATAGAAACTTCCATGCAAAGCAAAGAAAACACAGTGGAACAAATGGAAAAAAGAATTTCTGACTTGGAAGACAGAGCTACAGATGCCAGCATCTATGAGCAGAAATCAGAAAAAAAGAAACAAGAAAAATGAAGAAACATTAAGAAGCATGTGGGACTCTATTAAGAGGAACAACCTTTGATTAATTGGAGTCCCTGAACAGAGTGAGACATCTGAGAACACAGAGAGTATTGTTGCTGAGCTGCTGACAGAAAACTTCCCAGAAATCATGAAGGAAGAGAATATAGACAACTCAGATGCGTATCGTACGCCACCCAATGTAGATCTCAAAAGAAAGACTCCAAGACATATTATAATCAAGCTTAACAAAATGAAACATAAGCAGAAACTCGTAAAGGCAGCAAGACTCAAGGCAAAGCTAACATTCAGAGGGAAACCCTGTAGGCTCTCGTCAGATTTCTCAGCAGAAACCATGCTGGAACAGAAACAGTGGCATGACACATTCAAAGTCTTGAAGGAGAAGAACTTCCAACCAAGAATTATATATCCTGCAAAACTGTCTTTCAAATATGAAAATGAAATTCAGACATTCCCAGATAAACACAAACTCAGAGACTTTGTAAAAACCAAACCCAAACTACAAGAAATACTGAAAGAAGTTCTTGGCTTTGGCTTAGAAGAACAAAACCACTAACTTTATATTTAAGAACGACACACTACTCAATACTCCACTTATTTAGGGAAGGCTCCAAAGTAAATCACAGGTTTGATATGGAAAGAAGCAATCCAGTGATCATCATGAAAACTATGGTGTCATCATAATAAAAAGAGGGATGTACTACAGTTGTTATAGTCCTTCCAGATGGAGAGGAAGATGACAAGACTGGTAGTAATTAACATTGGGTTTATAAATAGTTTATTAAGGGGGTTCATAGGGGCAGCTGTAAAGCACAAAAAAGATGTATCATACCATTTGAAGAAACCTAACACACGAGTCTCAACAACTATAAAACCAGCTGTGAAAAAGGTGAAAAATCAACTCACAAAAAAGAATGTCCCAGAAGACTAATAAGAACAACAGAGAAAACATTAACATAAAAATAAACATATCACAATGGCAGCAGTGAACACATACCTATCAATAATTACATTGAATGTGAATGGAGTGAATGCTCCAGTAAAGAGACACCGAGTGTCCTCTTGGATCAAAAGACACGACCCATCCATATGTTGTCTACAAGAAACTCACTTGAGACCTAAAGACAGGAACAAACTGAAAATTAAAGGATGGAAGAATATATATCAAGCTAAGAATGAACAAAGAAGAGCAGAGGTGGCAACTCTAATCTCAGACAAAATCCATTTTAATGTCAAATCCACCATCATGGACAAAGATGGTCACTATTTATTGCTGAAAGGCTCAGTACACAAGCAAGACTTAACTATATTAAATATTTATGCACCTAATGCCAGAGCACCTAAATATGTCGAAGAAACACTGACTATGCTCAAAAGAGAGTTAGATGACTCCACAATAATAGTGGGAGACTTTAACACTCCACTCTCATTACTAGACAGATCATCTAGAAAAAAGCTCAGTAAAGATACAGAAGACCTCATTGACACAATTAAGTAACTAACCCTCATTGATATATACAGAACGTTCCACCCATCAGCAGACAACTACACCTTCTTCTCCAGTGCAAATGGTACATTCTCCAGAATTGACCACGTGATAGGCCATAATGCAATGCTCAACAAAATCCATACCATTGAATTACTGCAAAGCTTCTTCTCAGATGATAAAGCCATCAAAGTTGAAATCAATAGCAGAAAAAACAGAGATAGAAAGTGGAACTCTTGGAAACTGAACAACATCTTGCTCAAAAAAACATGGGTTATAGAGGAAATCAAGGATGAATTAAAGAAATTCATGGATTCCAATGAGAACAAAAACACTTCCTACCAGAACCTATGGGATACAGCCACAGCAGTGCTCAGAGGTCTGTTTATCTCCATAAATGCACACATCCGGAAGGAAGAAAGAAACCAAATCAAAGAACTAACTCTACAGCTTGAACAAGTAGAAAGAGAACAACAAAGGAACCCCTCAGGCACCAGAAGAAACGAGATCATAAAGATTAGAGCAGAACTAAATGAATTAGATAATAGAAAAACAACTGAAAAAATTGAAAAGACCAAAAGCTGGTGTTTTGAGACGATCAACAAAATTGATAAACCGCTGGCTAAACTTACTAAAGAAAAGCAGAAAAGGAAACGAATAACCCAAATCAGAAATGAGAGGGGAGTTGTCACCACAGATGCAAAAGAAATCAAAAATATCATAACAGAATACTATGAAAGACTGTACTCTAACAAATTTGAAAACCTTGGGGAAATGGACCAATGCCTTGACTCATACCACCTACCCAAATTATCACAACATGAGGCAGAACAACTTAATAAACCCATCACAAAGGAAGAGATTGAAAATGTCATCAAAACACTGCCAACCAAAAATAGTCCGGGCCCAGATGGCTTCATGGCAGAATTCTACCAAGCATTTAGAGAAGAGTTATCCGCAATACTACTGAAACTATTTCACAGTATAGAAAGGGATGGAGTACTCCCAAACTCATTCTATGAAGCCAGCATAACCCTGATACCTAAGCCAGGGAAAGATCCAACAAAAACAGAGAACTACAGACCAATATCACTCATGAACCTAGATGCAAAAATCTTCAACAAAATTCTTGCCAACAGAATACAACAACATATCAAGAAAATAATCCATCATGACCAAGTGGGATTCATACCAGGGATGCAAGGCTGGTTCAACATCAGGAAAACAATTAATGTGATAAACCACATAAATAACACAAAAGACAAGGATCACCTGATTTTGTCCATTGATGCCGAAAAGGCATTTGATAAAGTCCAACACTCATTGATGCTAAAAACTCCTAGCAAAATGGGCATAGACAGCAAATTCCTCAACGCAATAAGCGCCATTTATACAAAGTCAGTTGTCCACATCATCCTGAATGGAGAGAGACTGAAAGACTTTCCCTTGAGATTAGGAACTAGACAAGGATGCCCACTCTCACCTCTCCTATTCAACATTGTGCTAGAAGTTCTAGCCAGAGCAATTAGACAAGACGAAGAAATAAAGGGCATCTGTATCGGTAAAGAGGAAGTTAAAATCTCCCTGTTCGCAGATGATATGATTGTATATGCAGAGAACCCCAAGGAATCTATAAGTAAGCTACTCAAAGTGATAGAAGAGTTCAGCAAAGACTCAGGATACAAGATAAACATAAGTAAATCAGTAGGATTCCTTTATATCAATAACGAGACTGTTAAGGAGGAAATAATCAAATCAATACCATTTACGATAGCCCCTAAGAAGATAAAGTACCTAGGAATTAATCTAACCAGAGAAACAACAGACCTTTACAAAGAGAACTACAAGCCCTTACTACAAGAAACTAAGAGAGACTTAGATAAATGGAAAAACCTACCCTGCTCATGGATAGGAAGACTTAACATTGTGAAAATGTCTATTTTACCCAAAGCAATTTATTTATATAATGCAATCCCAATACAAGTTCCAGCGTCATTTTTTACTGAGATGGAGAAACAAATCACCAATTTTGTTTGGAAAGAGAAGAAGCCCCGGATAAGCAAGGTATTTTAGTAAAGAAGAACACACTGGGAGGCCTCTCATTACCCGACCTTAGAACATACTACACTGCCACAGTGGTCAAAACAGCCTGGTACTGGTACAAGAACAGACAGATCGATCAATGGAACAGAATTGAGACCCCAGAGATGACACCATCTGCCTATGAACAGTTGATATTCGACAAAGGCCCTAAGACATTAAACTGGGTTAAAAACAGTCTCTTCAACAAATGGTGCTCGCAAAATTGGTTATCCATCTGCAATAAACCGAATCAAGATCCATATCTTACACCTTATACAAAAACCAACTCCAACTGGATAAAAGACCTAAATATCAAACCTAAAGCAATAAAGCTCATCCAAGAAAAGGTAGGAACAACAATGAAAGTTTTAATACACAATGAGGACAGACTTCAAAATCTGTCAAGGAAACCTCAATCAACAGAAGAAAAAGTAGATAAATGGGAACTATTAAGAATCAAACACTTTTGGTCATCCAAAGACTTTATTAATAGAATTAAAAGAACACCCACAGAATGGGAAAAAACATTTGGCAACTCTATGTCAGACCGACGCCCAATCTCCATAATCTATAAGATAGTACAAAATATCAATAAGAAGAAGATAAATCATCCAATTAAGCGATGGGCAAAGGAGATGTACAGACACTTCACTAAAGAGGAGATCCAGGCAGCCAAAAAACACATGCGGACATGTTCATGATCTTTAATTATTAAAGAAATTCAAATCAAGATAACAATGAGATACCATCTCACCCCAACAAGATTGGCCATGATCCAGAAAACACAAAACAACAAATGCTGGAGAGGCTGTGGAGAAAGTGGAACCCTCCTACACTGTTGGTGCGGTTGCAAAATGGTCCAGCCTCTTTGGAAAGCAATCTGACACTTCCTTAAAAAAATTGATATCAATATACCTTTTGACCCAGTAATTCCACTACTTGGAATATATCCTACAGATTCAAGGCCTTTCACACCAACGGACACATGCACCAGAATGTTTACCGCAGCATAGTCCATGATAGCAAAAAGATTGAATCAACCCAGATGCCCAACAGTAGAAGAATGGATAGGTAAACTATGGTACATATACTCAATGGAGCACTACGCAATGATAAAGAATAACGATGCTTCCAGGAAACATCTCCTAACCTGGTTTCAACTGGAAGACATTATGTTTAATGAAAGTAGTCAGCGACAAAGGGACAAATACTGTATGAGACCTCTATGATAAGACCTCTGAAACAGACTTGTGTATAGAAGAAAAGACTCTTTGACAGCTGCAAGGGGGGGGAAGGAGGGAGGGTGAGGGGGAGAGAGTTTAGTTTAGATAGTTACTAGAAATCTAGTTGGGAGAAAGCGGTGATAGCACACATTAGAAACAAGAACAACATTAAGTGAACTTCAGCATAACTTGAGTACTCCTTCCATCTTGACTCAATACTGCAATTATAGAGTAGCTGGGGCGGGGGGCAGGGGACCATGCTCTTAGGTGAATTCCAGGCCAGTTGGCACAACTAGCGTTTTGCTAAGAGAGCTCTCTGCACCCCACATTGGTGAATGGCGTCTGGGGTCTTAAAAGCTGCCAAGCTGCCATCCGAGGACACAGCAAATGGTCCCAACTCAGCAAGAACGAATGCTCACCGAGGACCAAAATGGCATGCAGTAAAGACAACCGAGAAGACAGAGAGACCCACATGAGTGGGTTCCTACATCGACTTGGGACCAGAAGAATCGGATGGTGCCCGGCCACCTCCAGTGATAGCCACGATGGAGCTCACAGAGAGGAGTCTCACTGACAACACAAGTATAAAAAGGGGTGCATCATGAGATCTCCACTAAAGGACCTCAAATGATGGTCCAGTGGTTTTGGGTTTCCTCTGAGAGCATGGCCCCCCGCCCTGATGCTGCCCTTTCCCATAAATTATAACAAAGATCCACTCTTTGGACAGCAATGGATTGGACTTGGCAATGCAGAGTGACGATATATTGGAAGCACTTTGTGGTTCTATGTATCTACAGGATATTATCTTGCTGACCTCTGGCTGGAGGAAGGGGAGTGGACGGAGAGGAGGGGAAAGGACGTTGCTGGGAGGATGAGACATGTATGGAGCAGAGAGGAATAGTGTGCAGTCACCAGACAGGGAGAGAAGTGGAAGCTGCATATAGGTGGGCATGTAAATTTGTACGTGAATGTACATTTTCACTCAATTATGTTAAATAAAAATAATAAAAAAGAAATTTAAAAAAAAAAAAAACTACAATGCGATGCCATCTTTCACCAACAAGGCCTGCCAAGGAAGTTATAGAAACTACAAAGTAATGAATGCTGGAGAAGATGTGGAGAGACTGAAACTCTTCTGCACAGTTGGTGGCAGTGCAAAATGTACAACCACTTTGGAAATTTGTCACTTTCTTAGAAAAATAGAAATAAAAACACCATATGATCCTACAATCCCACTCCTTTGAATATATCACAAGGAAGTAAGGGACACCTCTAAAACGACACATGCATCCCTATATTTACTGCAGCTCTCTCCACAATAGCAAAAAAAAAAATAGAAGCAACCTAGATGCCCGTCAACAGCTGAATAGTTAAACAAACTATGGTATACACATGCAATGGAATACAGTGCCATGATAAGAAACAATGATGGCTCAGAGAAATATCTGACAGTGTGGGACCATATGGGAGACATTATGCTGAGCAAAATTAGCCAGATGCAAAAGGAGAAACACTGTGTGAGACCATTAATATAAGGATGCAATGAATCATTTTAGCACATAAGAAATCAATTACTGGTGGTTACAAGTGTGGGAAGGGAAGGAAATGGATTTCTACATGTTAGATAGATGGTAGGGCTAAGGTTGTGTATGGGGTATGACAGTGTGTATTAGAAAGGAGGTACGCACTGCTGCCCAATTCTGAAACTAAACTTTTCCCCAAATGTGGCCCACCTCTTTGGAAGTACAGAACAAGAAGAGCTGGAGTTGGAGGACCACGTTCTCAGAGAACATCTAGACTAATTGGCATACCCAAGCTGTGTTCTTTTCTCTTTTTTTCTTAAGAAAAGTTTCTGCATACCACTTGGGTGGTATCTGTTGTCTTGAAAGCTAACAAGCTACCATCTAAGAAACACCAATTGGTCTCAACACACCTGGACCATCAGTAAATGATGAACATCAAGGACAGGAAAAAAATATGAACCCACGATGTGGAAGGAGTCGTGAGCCTGAGTCTGCCTCAGCATGGCACCTGAAGAACTAAATAGTACCCGGCTACCACCAGTGACTGCCTGAAGGGAGAGCACAAAAATATTATGCATACTACTTGGATGAGCAGCATCTGGGATCTTAAAAGTTAACAAGCTTCCATCTACATAGCACAGATTCATCCCAGTCCACCTGGACCAGACTAAAAGAAAGACATCAAGGGCAGGAGGAAAATGTAAGTATAGCTATGGAAGGTGTAATGTAATCCAGAGACTAATTTAACATGGGACCAGAAAAATCAGATAGTGCCTGGCCACCACCAATGAGTGCCAGGATGGGATGCACAATGTAGAGCCCCCAACGTGGCAGGAGAAACATAAATGTGCAGAACTAGGACTCTACTAAATGACCACAATTGATTGTCCTTAGGTCTGCAGGGCCCCCTGGGAGTGTGGCCCCCAAACTGCCAAACACCAAACCACATCCAGCAACAATGTCAACACCTCAGACAAATACAGAACTGGACTATATAAGAAATGCTGTGATCCTGCCACCAGACAAACTTTTGGACTTAAATAAATACATGGGGGCTATTGGAGAAGCTCATTGGTGGAGGTGATAAGATAGGGCGGGGGGGACAGGTCTTAATCAAATGAGCATAAGAATTTACAGATAAGAGTGAGTGTGCTGTCATCGGAGGTTTAGAAAGGGAGGGGAGAACAGGTAGAGTAGAATAGTGGTGTGAGTTCTAAATGTTATATGGCAAATTGAATTGTTTAATTGTACTTTAATCACAATATAATTTATTTTTAAAAATTTTCCAGTTGCTCCAAAAAAGTGCTTTATAGCGAAAGGAAAAATAATCAGGGTCTAGGGTCCAATTCACGATCCCAGGCTTCATTTTCTTTTCATGTTTTGTTAGTTTTCTTTTATCTAACTTTCTATCTCTTTTCTGACCTTGATATTTTTGAATAGTACAGTTCAGTTATTTTATAGGACCCTGGGTAGTGAACACCACTGACTGCTTGACTACTAACTGAAAAGTCAAAGATTTAAGTTCACCCAGAGATGCCTTGGGATGCCTGACTTTCGGAAAATTAACCGTTGAAATCCTTGTAGAGCATAGCTCTACTGTGACACACATGGCTTCCTGGCAATTGAATTTTCCTTCACTGTCAGTTTGGCCACTCTTTCCCTGAGCTGGATGCTGACGTGCACAACAGTGAGGCAGTTCCCTTCCCAGTTCATGGGATCAAGAGGCCCATGGTGCCTCTGTGTCCCATTCCTGGGGTGGTAACTGATCTCTTGTTTAGGATGATGGCTTACTAGTCAAGATATGTATTTTCTCTGTAACTGGTAAGTTATAGGCATGTACTATGAGACTGTGTAAATACATTGTTATTCATTTAGCATTCTTTGATGAATTTTTGCCTCCATAGTTACCTCTATATTAAATAGTTGGCATCACGCTATGAGAAGGAATTTTTCCTTCTCATACACGTATTTGTGTATTTGTTAATTTATAAATCTATTACTTTAATTATAGACTCATTGATTCTTAGTTCATGCAGCAGTTCATGATTCTTTGCTATTACCGTTCCAGACATGGACAGCAGGGACTTATTTGAGTTACATTCTGTGTCTTTTGACATGTCTTATTAGTCTTTTAACCTTTTTAATTATTATTTTCTAGTACAACAAGCTTTGTCAGGTACATCTTGTCCTCTCCCAGTCCCAATACTGGAATCAGCCATTTCTCTAAAGAGTCCTAATTCTTTTTCAGGAAAGTGGTGAGAGAGACTAAAGTCAGGATGCTATGGGGATGTCACTGTTTCTAGGCCCTGTGGGCAGACTAAGCTTGGAAATGTATGTATGAACATATATACTATGCTGTGTATATGAATAGACCTTAACATATATTTATACAAACACACATGCATGTGCACACATTTACATGCATGCACACACACACACCTTGTGTATCTATCCTTCTTTAAAAGCATGTATTTAAACTGATATCTTCAATTCTAATTCAGTTACTGTATACAGAAACCCCTTACTCTTTTTAAAACAGCATTGTAGTCCATTCTGTGAGTGTACCATAGTTTCTTTAACAATTTTGAGCACCTGGACAGCTCCCTGCATAGTACAGTTTACTTTTAAGGCTGAGAGGCTTGTATATCTGCCTGAATATTTCTCTGTTGAGAAGACTCAGCTTTTCCTGGCTCTTTTCTCTCACTCACATTGTAGGATTGGCTGACAGCCCCTTTTCTCAATAAGCAGAACAGCCTCTTTGCTGCTAATAATCAGAGTCTTCCACCCTTGAAAATCCACCTAGGGCAAATCACTAGAGTATTAGAGTCAGCTAGTGATGAACAATTCTCTTAGATCTATTACTAGAGAACTCAGACAGTGTGTAGATGGCACACAGGTAGCAGACCATAATTAATCATTGAAAGAAGCAGCCTTCATATGCTGCAGAAAATTCCCTAAATAAAGATTCAAAAAGTTGAAAAAATTTCCCAGATGATGAAGCCTGTCTGAATCTATTGGAGGTTAAATACAAAAGAGTTATATATGGAACTCTCCTAGAGATTAAACAAAATGCAGTAGAACAAAATAAAAAATTTGGTAAGCTATTTGAAATGCTAGAACATGAATGATCTGAAATACATTAGCTTACTAAAAAAACCACAGAATTGGATAATTCTGTCCAAAGCCAAAAAAGTAGGATTGAACAGATGGAAGTTAGACTCAGTGATCTAGAAGACAAAGTAACTAACATGAGCATTTATGAGGTGAAATCAGAGAAAAGAAATAAGAAAAATGAAGAAGTATTATGAAATATGTGGGACTCCATGAAGAGGAATAATTTACATTTAATTGGAGTTCCTGAACAAGGGAGGATTAACAACAATATAGAGAGTATTGCTGTAGAGATACTGACAGAAAACTTTCCTGAGATTATGAGCAAAGAGAACATAGCTATTCAAGATGTTTATCAAACACTGGAAAATTTAGACCCCAAAAGAAGGATGCCAAGGCATATTACAATCAAGTTAAATAAGCTAAAACACAAACAGAGGCTTCTGAAGGCAGCAAGGCTCAAAGGAAAACTAACATTCGAAGAGAAACCCTGTAGACTTTCATCTGACTTTTCTGCCAAAACAATGCTGGCTAGAAACAGTGGGCAGATATATTCAAAGCCCTGAATGAGAAAAACTTCCATCCTAGAATTCTTTATCCTGCAAAACTGTCTATCAAATATAATGGTGAAATTAAGACTTTTGAAACAAAGAGAAATTTAGAGACTTCGTAAAAACTAAACCAAAATTACAAGAAATATTGAAAGAAGCTCTTCCCTAAATGTATACTTTAGGTGATAATTCAGAACACTTCTTCCAAATTTCTAATCTGTTAAGGAAGTCACAAAACTTCACCAAAGCTACGGCATTATAATACGGGAATCCATGATCATATCATGACAACTATAATACCATCACATTAAAAGAAGGATAAGCTACAATAGTTACAGTTGTTTTTGAAGCAGAGGAAGTTTCAGACTTATGAAGTAGTTAAAATTGGTTTTAACCTTAGTGTATTAAGGGGGATAATACATGTAGCCATAAAGCAGATTAACAATGCATTATATCAAAATAAAAAATGCAGTACAGGAGTCTGAACGAACATAAAGCCAAACTGAAACAACCCATAAAGAAGAATGTCCCAGAACAGAGCATTAAAAACAATATAGAAAACATCAACACAAGAGTAATTACATCAAAATTATGACAATATCAGGCACTCCTTGAATACTCTTGGGTAAGTTCTACCCTGGCCCCTAGGGTTGCCATGAGTCGGATCGGACTCGATGGCAGTTGGCTTGGCACAAATAATTACATTGAATGTAAATGGAATGAATGCTCCAGTAAAGAGACAACGAGTGAAATCCTGGATCAAAAGACATGAGCCGTCAATATATTGCTTATAAGAAACACACCTCAGACTTAAACATATGAACAAATTGAGAATTAAAGTTGGAATAATATATATCAAGCTAACAATACACAAAGAAGAGCAGATGTGGCAATATTAATCTCAGAGAAAATAGATTTTAATGTAAAATCCACTATTGTGGACAAGGATGGTCACTATTTATTGCTGAAAGCTTCAGTACTCAAGCAGGACTTAACAATATTAAATATGTATGCACCCAATACCAAAGCACCTAAATACATTGAACAAATACTGACAACACTGAAAAATGAGGTTGATCATTCCATAATAATCGTTGGGCACTTCAACACTCTCCTTTCAGTTAAGGATACACCATCCAGAAAAAAGCCCAGTAAAGGTACAAAAGATCTTATTGCAGCCATCAACCAACTTGCCCTTATTGACATATACAGATCTTTTCATCCATCAGCAGATAAATACACCTTCTTCTCCAATACACATGGAACATTCTCCAGAATAGACCATGTGTTAGGTCATAAAACAATTCTGTATAAAATCCAAACTACTGATTTATTGCAAAGTATCTTCTTGGACCACAGAGCTATAAAAGGTGAAATCAATAACAGAAAATTCATAGGTAGAAATGCAAACTTGTGGAAACTGAACAACACTTTGCTCAAAAAGCCTTGGGTTATAGAAGAAATTAAAGACCCAATAAAGAAATTTATAGATTCAAATGAGAATGAAAACACATCATACCTGAATTCATGGGATACAGCAAAAGCAGTGCTCAGAGGTCAGTTTATCTCTATAAATGCACACTTCCAGAAAGAAGAAAGAGCCCAAATTAAAGAGTTAACCTCACAGCTTGAACAAGTAGAAAGAGAGCAACAGAGGAACCCCTCAGGCACCAGAAGAGAACAGATTATAAGGATTAGAGCAGAACTGAATGAATTAGAGAAAAGAAAAACAATTTAAAAAATTAACAAAACCAAAAGCTGGTTCTTTGAAAAGATCAACAAAATTGATAAACCATTGGATAAACTTACAAAAGAAAAACAGCACAAGATACAAATAATCTGATTAAGAAATGAGTTGGGACATGTTACAACAGACCCAACTGAAATAAAAAATAACATAACAGAATGCTATGAAAGGCTGTACTCTAACAGATTTGAAAACCTAGAAGAAATGGACAAATTTCTAGACTCATATGACTCACCAAGGTTATCACAAGGAGAAGTAAATCAACTTAATAAATCTATCACAAAGGAAGAGATTGAAAAAGTCATAAAAAAATCTACCAACTAAAAAAAATCCTGCCCAGTGGCTTCACCAGAAAATTCTACCCAACTTTCAGAGAAGAGTGAACTCCAATACTATTGAGGATATTTCACACCATAGAAAGAGATGGAATACTTCCAAATTCATTCTATGAAGCCATAATAACCGTGGTGCCAAAGCCGGGGAAAGATCCCACAAAATAAGAAAATTACAGACCAATATCACTTATGAACCTAGGTGCAAAAATCTTCAACAAAATTCTAGCCAATAGAATTCAACAGCATATAAAAAAAATAATACTTCATGATCAAGTTGGCTTCATTCCAGAGATGCGAGATTGGTTCAGCATCAGAAAAACAATTAATGCAGTCAACCACGATAATAACACAAAAGATCAGAATCACCTGATTTTGTCAGTTGGTGCAGAAAAGGTATTTGACAAAGTTCAACACCCATTCCTGCTTAAAACTCTCAGAAAAATAGGAATACAAGGGAAATTCTCAATGCAATCAGTAGCATCTATGCAAAGCCAACTGCTTTCATCATCCTGAATGGTGAAAGACTGAAAGAATTCCCTTTGAAAACAGAACTAGACAAGGATGCCCACTCTCACCACTTCTATTCAACATTGTGCTAGAAGTTCTAGCCAGAGCAATTAGACAAGTCAAAGAAATAAAGGGTACCTGTATTGACAATGAAGAAGTAAAGATTTCCCTCTTTGCAGATGATATGATTGTTTACACAGAGAACCCAAAGAAATCCATAACTAAGCTGTAGGAGCTAATAGAAGAGTTCAGCAAAGTATCGGGACACAGGATAAACGTAACTAAATCAATAGGTTTCCTCTATACCAACAGTGAGATTATTGAAGAAGAAATCATCAAATCAATTCCATTTACTATAGCCCCCAAGAAGATAAAACACCTAGGAATAAATCTAACTAGAGAAATAAGAGAACTTTACAAAGAGAACTACAAGACCTTACTACAAGAAACTGGGAGAAACTTACATAAGTGGAGTAATCTGCCCTGCTCGTGGATAGGAAGACTCAGCATTGTGAAAATGTCTATTTTTCCCAAAGCAACCTACTTATATAATGCAATCCCAATACAAATTCCAGTGACGTTTTTTAATGAGATGGAGAAGCAAATCATCAGCTTTGTTTGGAAAGGGAAGAAGCCCTGGATAAGTAAAGGACTACTGAAGAAGAAGAACACACTGGGAGGCCTCTTGCTACCTGACTTTAGAACCTATTACACTGCCATGGTTGTCAAAACAGCCTGGTACTGATACAAAAAGAGACATATAGACCAATGGAACAAAGTAGAGACTCCAGAGATGCCACCATTCTCCAATGACTAGCTGATATTTGACAAAGGCCCTAAAATTTTAAACTGGGGTAATAACAGTCTCTTTAACAAATAGTGCTGGCATAATTGGATATCCATCTGCAAAAAGTTGACACAAGACCCATATCTCACACCGTATACAAAAATCAACTCAAATTGGATAAAAGATCTAAATATCAAATCTAAAACAGTAAAGCTCATCCAAGGTAAAATAGGATCAACGATGGTAGTTTTAATACACAATATAGACAGACTTCAAAATCTGACAAAGTATATTCATCAGAAGAGAAAATGGATAAATGGGAATTAATAAGAATTACACACTTCTGCTCATCCAAAGACTTCATCAAAAGAATTAAAAGACCACCTACAGAATGGGAAAAGATATTTGGCAACTGTATGTCAGACCAACGTCTGATGTCCATAGTCTACAAGGTGTTACAAAATATCAGCAAGAAAAGGATAAATAATCCAATTAAACAATGAGCGAAGGAGATGGACAGACACTTCTGTAAAGAGGATATCCAGGCAGCCAAAAAACACATGTGGACGTGGTCACGATCATTGCTATTAAAGAAATTCCAATCAAAACGACAATGAGATACCATCTCACCCCAACAAGGTTGGTCATGATCCAAAAAATGCAAAACACTAAATGCTGGAGAGGCTGTGGAGAGATTGGAACTCTTCTACACTGTTGGTGGGATTGCAGAATGGTACAAACTCTTTGGAAAGCAATCTGACACTTCCTTAGAAAGCTGGATCTAGATGTACCATTTGACCCAGTAATTCCACTGCTTGGAATATATCCTACAGAATCAAGGCCGTTCACACCAACTGATGCATGGACACGAATGTTCATCACAACACAGTCCACAATACAAAAAGATGAAATCAACCCAGATACCCAACAATAGAAGAATGGATGGGTAAACTATGGTATATGTACTCAGTGGAGCACTATGCAATGATAGAGAACAACGATGATAGCAGGAATCATCTCTTAACCTTGTTTCAACTGGAGGACATTATGTTGAGTTAAAGTATTCAGCGACAGAAGGACAAATATTGTATGAGACCCCTATGATAAAAACTTAAAAGCAGACTCATCCATAACAGAAAAGACTTTTGAGGGCTACAAGGATGGGGAGGGCAGTAGGGCTAGGGGCGAGGGTTTAGATTAGATAGTTGTTAGAAATTAGTTTCGGTGAAAGTAGTGGCAGCACACATTAGTAAGAAGATCAATATTAACAGGACTTCAACACAACTTGTGTACTCCTCCCATCTTAACCCAATACTGCAAGGACAGAGTATGTACAGTTTCATTTTTTATTTAATAAAAAATTTATACTGTTAAAAAAAATCTTTAGATGGGAAATTGGGTTGTTTCCACTATTTTGCAATTACAATTAATTCAATAATTAGAACCTTGTGCATAGGTTTTTATATTATTTGAGATGAACCTTTAGGATAAATGGCTAGCAATGGGATTGTGGGGCTGAAGGTTAACATGTGTATAACTTTGTTATGTTTGCCAAATTTGCTTTCTGAAGTCTGCACTTGTTTGCATTCCATAAGTCTGTTTCTCCTGTGCCTAACTAATAGTATGGTTGGTGGTGCTTTCTAATTTTGACAATTTGAGAGGTAACAGTCTATTAGTGTAGTTTTAACTTACCTTTCTCTAACAATAAGTGAGGTTGAGCATCATTTCTAGAGCAAGGACTAAGATAACACATACTAGGTGCCTAGGGTAGGACTTTAAGGAAGCAGCCACTTCCAGACCCTGGACCTGGACTTGCACGCCCCTGAAAGTGAGATTTCTCTAAGAGTAGAACTAGACTAAGAGTAAATATCCTAGTTCTCATTTGTGCTTTTAAATTAAACTTAAACTACACTGCTAAGACTGCTTTCCCTGTGAGAACAATAAGGCACATGGAGCATTACGTGTTCTGAGTCCTTGGACAAATATAAACTGGAATATCTTAAAGGGACCTTATAAAGTAATACGTATACCTATCCTGTGTGGAACATCATACATGCCAGCAAAGGAAGTTTTAAGCAGAGCATACGAGGTCTGACAATTAAGTTCTCGAACTCATGCTAGAAAAAGTGATACATACCTCATTCTTGAGTATCACTATGGTCACTTTCAAAGTACTTCCTTTGGGAAGCTATGCACCAATGTCAGTGCCTAGTCAACCTTTCAAAGCAGTTTGGGAACTCTTTTTCTGGAATGGCTATCAGCTGTGGTCATATTTACCTTGATGTTCTGAATGTCATCAAAATGTCTTCCTTTCAATATTTACTTATCTTCTGGTAAGAGAAAAGCCACTGGGGGCCAGATTGGGTGGGTAGGGAGGGTATTCCGTAACAGTTACTTGTTTACTGGCTAAAAACTCCCTCACACACAGTGCCTTGTGAGCTTGTGCACTGTTGTGATGTAAGAGCTGTGAGTTGTTGGTGAAAAGTTCAGGTCATTTTTGTCTGACTTTCACACAGCCTGTCCATTACTTCCAAATAGTAAACTTGGTTAACTGTCTCTTCAGTTGGTACAAATTCACAATGAATAATCCCTCTGATATCTAAAGTTTAGCGACATTGTTTTGACTCTTGATTTGAACTGATGGAACTTTTTTGGTTGTGGAGAATTGGCTGACTTACACTTGGACACTTTGTTTCAGGGTCATATTGGTACACCCATGTTTCATCACTAGTAGTAACACCACCCAAAACATCACCTCACCTCTCCAAAAGGTCTTGGCAAACTTCAACTCTCCTGTACTTTTGTTCATTAATGAGCTCATTCAGGATCATTTTTGCACTCACCTTTCTCACACCAAGATTTTCAGCTAAGATTTTCCTGTTTCTCTATCAGTGTTTACTTGGTTTACTTGGTTATGCTTCTCACAGTCAGCCAATGATTTTGATGCATATAGTTCGATGAAATTTTGCTATGTTTTCTTCAGTTATATTCGTTGTTGACCACCCTGACCTCTCTTCATCAGTGACACTTTGTCTTCTGTCAGAAAAATGTTTAATCTGTACACTGCAGTTTTCTTCATGGCATTATTCCCCGTAAACTTGGACTAACATGTCCCTGATTTCATTTCCACACTTGCCAAGTTTAGCAAGAAATTTGTTTAACTTGTTTGTGCATTGCTCTAACTCAAGCCCCAGCATTCTCATGATGGCACACAAAAACACACACCAACAATAATGAATGCCACTCAGCAAGATACTGCCACACATTGATGCAAACACAACTGCAAGACACTGATATGCCAAGGTTATGACACCTTACTGAGTCATCTGTACAGTGCTGCCAATGTAAGCTCACAGTGGCAAGTTCACAGACTTAATTGTCAGGCCTTGTACATTTAGAAGATGACTCAATAGCTAATGATAACTTGACATTCTGGGGCTAATTTTTATTGTGACACCAGCCTCTGGGTTGGTCCTAAAATCTCTGCTGTATGTAGTTTTTGGTTGCTGGTTGCTGAGGGATGAGGAACTGATTTGACCTCTGCTTTTCTCAAAGAATAAAAAGTCAAATGGCTCTCTATATGGTCCGGCTATAGCTACCTCCCTGGTTATACGTCAAGACATGTTTTCTTTTGTCCTTTGTGTGTGAAGGGCTCACTCCTGATGCAAGGCCTTTGCACATCATGCTCCCCCTGCCCACACACTTGTCTCCTTTGAAGGAGCAAGGGGGCCTCAGACAAGTTTCAGTTTCTTTACCAAACTTCAAGTTCACACCATGAAAACAAAGCAATGTAAAAGAATACTAATGTAGTTGTCAACACTATTATGGTCTAGCGACTTTCACCTGAATCATTTGAGTTGTGTCTTTTCAGCATGAAGAAACCCTCACATAGTGTGTTTTACACCAAGTCTAAGAAAAGTTTGTTCAGTTATGTCATTGAAATCTGGTGTGTGTTTATTCATGCTAGTTTGTCATACTGTGCTGACTTGCATGTGCTGTGATACTGGAAGCTATACTACTTGCATTTCAAATACGAGAAATGTCACCATGGTGGACAGGTTGCAGTGGCGCTTCCAGATTAAGGCTGACTTGGAAGAAAGGCCTGGTGATCCATTTATGAAAATTAACCAATAAAACCCATAGATCACAACACAGCATTGTCTGATATACTTGCTTTTGACGTATCATGAGAAGGAATCAGTTGCTTTTGTACACTGAAACTTAGTTTAGTTCACACAGAGTCTGTTTGCAAGTAAAACGCAAACAAACTCTGAGTTGAGTGGATTCTAACTCACAGCAACTTTGGCTCAACAATGGGCTGAAGCATAGCAACAATTGTGAGGATTATATAGAACAAAGCAGT
The DNA here is from genome assembly GCA_028571685.1 of Heterohyrax brucei. Lineage (NCBI taxonomy): Eukaryota > Metazoa > Chordata > Mammalia > Hyracoidea > Procaviidae > Heterohyrax > Heterohyrax brucei. Next base: position 26,521,753 of record CM053156.1, read on the forward strand.
TTTTCTGTTTTACATAGGATAGCTATGAGTGAGAACTGACTTGATGGCCCCTAACAACAACAAGAATTCTGAGGATTCTGAGCTGCCTAAGGTCAAACCCTGTATTGCCCAGGTTTCTATGTCTTCACCTCCTCCAGGGCTCTGTGATGAGAGGCTCACCAGATAGCAATAACAGCAAAGACAGCTAGGTGGAGGGAGGAAAGCAGGCATGGCCTGAGGACAACCAAGAATGGATGATGAGCCTGGAGTGAGGTGACCAACTCACAGGGTTCTGAGCTGGTTCCTGCACCTGTAAGACAGAAGCATGACAGTCTTTGCTCAGGAGCTACAGCAAAGAGGTAACAATGTGATATCATGCCTAGAGTTATGATTATTTTATTACATTCTGAGGAAGGAAACCCCAGACTAAGAGCCATCTTATTACTAAAAATGGGCAGATTGTGCATGGGGTAGGTGAATGGGCAAGGAACAGAGAAGCAGAGGATGGATGGATGAATAGGAGAACAGGCAGATGAGCAGGAAGATGTTGAGGATATATGGATGTGCATGGGACAGATGGATGAGGAGGACAGGTACAATAACGTGGGGCAGTTGAGAAGTAGAATACAGATGGATGAGCAGAGGGATAGGTAGATGAGCAGGTGACAGGTGAGTGAGTATGGGACAGGTGGGCGAGCAGAGTGCCAACCAGAGTCCCTCAGAATCTTCTGCATTGTTCTGCCTTCTCCAGATTTCTCTATCAAAAGGGGGCTCCCCTGTGTGCAGTGGAAACTGTTTCAGAGTGCTTCCCATCTGCCTTGCAGATATTTCAGTCTATACACTCAGGAAAATCTTAGACACATCTTTGGGTACAATGACACTCTTGAGGTCAGTGATTGTGGGTACTCTCCCCTTGGCTTATTGTTATCTCTGCCGAACCACCCAGGCCAGGTTTGTCTACTGTGTAATTTATCTGAGTTTTTAAAAAATTGACTGATTGTTTTGGTGCCATGGAGCTATAGCTCTGCAATTATGGACTTCCTGTCAAGATCCCTTTTTAATTCCAAATAAAAATCTGTGAATGTTCTGAAGATGAATCCTGCTCCATTAGTGTCCCATCACAGGTGATTCTAAAGCAGTTCCCATTGAGGATGCCAGCACCCTTCCTGGCTGAGTGGCCTGGGAGAAGGGCATAGAGCACTGACTGCTTGATTAGACCAGTACACTTGCCACTGCCTCTTACTTGCTACCAAAATCAAACTATCAGAATCCTTGGGGGTAAGATGCCTCATCTTTATACAAGAAGTCATTGAGGCAATGCTATGTGAATTCTATTTATAGCTAGGCTGTGTAGCACAAAGCCTGGGACTAGGATCCGGGCAGCATGGACCTGAGACTAGTGCCTAGCTGTTACCTGGTGATTTCTGTGATTTGGCAAGTGTTGTAACAGAAAGCCTTGAAGCCTCAACTTTGTCTTTTGTAAAATGAAAATAAAAATAGAAGTAGTAATAACATCTATTTATTCAGAGTTGCTGTGAGAATCCAGTGAGCTCAGTATAAAAAAAAGCTTTGTATACTAAGAAGAATATAATAGATATATATACAGATCTGTTGTTCATGTGCAAAGACATGTGCAAAGTATCTTGACAGGAAGCCCTCAATGCAAAATTCATCGAGAACAAGGTCTAACAGATGGTAAGAAGGACTGAGTAAGCCTGGCATCTTCTTTTCAGTCCTCTGTCTCTCTGAGTGGATTCTGGCTCTCACTTGCCCTGAATTTGACCTATCCAGATCCCTTCTTTTCCAGCCCCACAGGCCCACAGCCTTCCAAGGCACCTTAGCAGAGGTGCCTGCTTTCGATGTAGGTGGGACTTCTGGGTCCTCAGGCACTTTATGTAAGAAGAGACACAGATGGTGAGACATCCAGGTCTTGCCTGGCAGCCCAGGACACTGCCACCCTTCATCAGTTCACAGCTGAGGTCTTGTAGAATGTGGAAGGTATGTTCCCCTGGGCAGCTCTGGGTCCCAACCTCACTGGGAATCATGACTTCTAGGGGCTGATCAGCCCACCTCCCTGGAGAGAGCATTAGTGCTTCTATCCCACTCCCCACTGAGTCGGATCTGACTCGACGGCACTTGGCTTTTGGCTGGACCCACTGTCAGGGAGACCTGAGAGAGGGTGCCTCAGAGAGAAAAGAACAAATTCCCTGATGGCTGTGTGGTCAGACCTCAGGCACCTGTGGAGTCTTGCAGAATGTCTGTGTTTTCTCTCAGCTGACTGGACAAAGACACAAAGCAGGAAGCAAGGGCAGTGTGTGCTGTCTCTGTGCCGATCAGAGACTCCTGTTGGTAGTGTTGCTTCATTCATTAACAGAAGGATCAAATCCTGTTACTGCTTGTGGGCTTTCCATGTGTGGACGGTGAGGATGCTGATCGGGGAGGGAGGGCCTTAGGCAAGGGAACCAAGAAACTCCCCAGTGGTGTGGAGACCATTTGGTATGGTTACCCTCCAAGTGTGAGGAACTTCCCTTTTGGGGGACCTTCTAGTGTGGGGACCCTCCCAATGGGTATCATCCATGTGGGGACCTTCCAGTGTGGACACCTCACAGTGTGGAAACTTTCCAGTGTGAAAAGATTCTCTAGTGTGGAATTCTCTCAGTGTAGGAGCCCTAGTATGGAAATCTGTCAGTGCAGAGGACCCTCTAGTATGAGGACTCAGTGTGGGGCCTCCCAGTGTGAGGACTTGTAGAGGCACATAATTATTGGGATAAAAAATGAAATCCCAATAATTATGTACCTCTACAAGTTCCCCCAGCTCATTATCTAAAGATCAGATCTTTATCACCACTGCTGAATGCTTAGATTCCAAAGGAGATCTTGAAATGATCCAATTCTGAACAGGTTTTTGTCTCCTACTGAACTGACTAAGAGCCTAGGAATTAGACTTGTTCTTCCTATTCTTGGTGCTATGGATTGAATTGTGTCCCCCCAAAAAATATGTATCAACTTGCCTAGTCTGTGATTTCAAGTATTGTGTGATTGTCCACAGTTTTGTCACCTGTTGTAATTATCCTGTATATTGTAAGTCCTACCTCTATTATCTTGACGATTGGGAGTAGTGGCAGTTAGGGTAATGCGGTAGGACTCAGTCTATAAATACGGATTGTATCTTAAGCCAGTATCTTTCAAGATATAAAAGCAGAGAGACAGAGGGACCTCGTAACAAGAGCTAGAGCAATGTGTCCTTCAGTGCTAGGGTTTCTGTTCTGAGAAGCTCTTCAGCCAGGGAAGACTAGTGACAAGGATCTTTCTCCAGAGCCAACAAAGAGAGAAAACCTTTCCCTGAGCTGGTGCCCTAAATTCAGACTTCTACTAGACTGTGAGAGAATAAATTTTTCTTTGTTAAGCCCATCTGCTGGTGATACTTCTGTTATAGCTACACTAAATAACTAAAACAGTTAGCATGTTGTTGGCTGAAGAAGGTGCCACGCATGTGCCCCTTTCAGAATGTGTACTTTCAGGCAGTGGGGGCAGTAATGGAATTCTTGCCTTCAAATGAAGTGTTACATTTTTCTGTGATACCAAACAGGTTTCAGTGGAACTTTCAGACCAAGATAGGCTAGGAAGAATGATCTGGCAATCTTCTTCCAAAAATCAGCCAGTGAAAACCTATGGATCACAGTAATCTGATCCACAACTGATTGCAGGGATATCACAGGACTGGACAGCACTTTATTATGTCGTACCTGAAGTCACCATGATTTAGGGGCTAACTCAACAGCAGCTAACAACAGTAACAACAACTCACAGGCAATAACAACATCAGCCATGATAACAGCATCAACAGCAGCCGTCCCAGGTATACAGTGCATCAGTGGAGCACTCCTTTATTAACTCTTCACCCCTACCTTTTCTCTGTTGCAGAGTGACTATTCAAGTGACACAGAGAGTGAGGACAACTTCCTCATGATGCCCCCCAGGGACCACCTGGGCCTCAGTGTCTTCTCCATGCTCTGCTGCTTCTGGCCCTTGGGTATCGCTGCCTTCTACTTGTCCCACGAGGTAGGGCCCCTCATACCATAGTGCAATTCACTGACATGGCACATGCCAGATGGAAGATGGGGGCACTGCTAAACCTGCTCAGTATCTGCTATGAGGAGGAGGCGTTTCATACTCATACATATATACAGTGGAGTATACGCCAAGGGAGGTGGAGGCCCTAGGGATGCTTTTCATCTTAGTGTGATTGGGCTTCCCTAGGAACACTGAGGAGCAGTGTGTGGCTTGTAGAACCAAGCCTCCATCTGTGTTGCCAGTGGCTTTTGGGAGCCTGGCCTCCCCTTGCCTTCATTCAGGTGGTGAAACACTGAGCTGGGAAACAGAGCCCCGGCCAGGAAACTAGCAGAAAGGTTGAATGCATGGGAAAGTAGGTGAAAGGACTCTATTTTGCTTGTAATAGGCATTTTATATACATTATATTTGAACAGCAGATTTGTACTCATCCCAGGTTAATTTTCTGCTAACCAAAATGGCATCTCTTAGTGCATATCCATGCCCTGTCTGCCCCTGTAAGGGCTTACAGTCCTTTGTCACCAGTAGACATTCTGTTTGTTTTCCCTTTGTGAAATCCAAAATTGAGAGCTTTTCTCTAGCAATGGAAGTTATTCATTTGGAAATAATCCATTCTCCTGTTTTTATTAATCAAAGAAAGACATGTATAATTGTCAGTTAAATCGTATGATTACCAGTATGTCGAAGCCCACCAATTGCTGTCCTGACTGGAACATAGACAGAAGTGCCCTACTCAGTGGCAGATCCTGTGGGTTTTCTGAGGGCTGTTAGTGATGTAGCCTGGGCCATTCCAGTCCTAGAGTTCAGTGCTGAGCCTGAGGATGCCTGGCTTCTTTGAAAAATTCTGTTCTTGGCTTGAAAACAGATACCTCATTAGTCAAGCAAAGACCTCTTGTTGCTTCTTGCTGGTTTCTGTTTTCAGAGTCAGTTTCACTTGATGTAGGAGAACAGCTCATGCCCCCACCTGAGGCACTTTTCTTGTCCCATCTGCACATCTGTTTGCTGGTGTGGAGGCTGGTCCCTCCTTCTCCTAGTGCAGAGGCTCCTTGTTCACAGTGGATCCAGGCTTCTCAGAGACCTGGGAAGCCCAGTGGCTGAACCAGAGCATGGAAGTCGGGGGATATTTGGTGCGAGGTGATACTGATTCCAGGGTATGGTGGGGTGATGAAGGAAAGCCCCCACTGCTGGGCTGGGGTGAGCAATATTTCGCATCCTGGCTTTAGCCTCAAGGGTCTGTCTAAGTTTCCTGTGGTGAATTTTTATCAGGAATGCCAAAGACTCCTTTCTCTGGCAGCACCAGCAATGAACAGAAAGCCAGCCTTCAAGTTTGGCTGAGCTAAGTTAGCTGTGGGGGAACAAACTGGGTGAGCCCTATTCAACGGAGATGCCCAGTGCTGTGGCCTGAGAGTCTGGCAGTGTGCAGGACCCTGAAGAGAGGTGCAGATAGATGCCCCACAGTGAATAGAGCACTAAGGAAGTCCCATGCCAGCCCAGAGTTGCCCCCTACTTTGTAAACAGTGATTTGAAGCTTGGGCAAAAAGAAACAATTACCAAAGAGTTGAGTCCCACTGCTGCCTGTTCTCTCTAAGCTACAAGATACTACAGAAACTTAACAAGAAAAAGACCAACAATCCAATTAAAAAATGAGCAAATGACATGAACAGGCACTTCACCAAAGAAGCCATACAGGTTGCCAACAGATACAGGAGGAAATGTTCACAATCGCCAACCATCAGAGAAATCCAAATCAAAACCACAGTGAGATGCCATCTCAACCCAACACAGCTGAGAATAATCCAAAAGCCACATAACAATAAACAATAAAGATGCTGGGGAGAGATTGGAACTCCTCTACACTGTTGGTGGGACTGTAAAATGGTTCAATCACTCTGGAAAATAATTTGGAACTTTCTTTAAAAACTAGAAATCATAATATCATATGATCTAGCAATTCCACCCCTTGGAATGTATCCCAAAGAAATAATGAACACCACTAGAACAGATACTTGCATGCCAGTGTTTATTGCAGCTCTCTCCACAATAGCAAAAAGTTGCAAACAACCTAGATGCCCATCAACCGATGAATTGTTAAACAAACTGTGGTGTATTCATACAATGGAGTACTATGCGATGATAAGAGACAATGATGGCTTAGAAAAATATCTGTAAATGTGGGACCATCTAGAGGAAATTATGCTGAACAAAATTAGCCAGACACAAAAGGACAAATTTTGTATGAGACCATTACTATAAGAACGCACCTCATCATTTAAGCACAGAGGAAATCAATATTTGATGGTTACAAGGATAGTAGGGAGGGAGGAAGAGGAGTTTTTTACAAATTAGATAGTGGTTAGGATTAAAGTTGAGTATAGGATGTGTCAGCATGTACTAGAAGTAGGATACCCACAACTACTCAACTTTAAAACCAAATTGTACCCTTAATGTAGACCACCTTTTTGGAAGAACAGAGAAACAGTGTCTGGGATCATGGGATCATGCTCCCAGAGGACATCTAGACTAGTTGGCATCCCAAAGATTTTATCTCTCTGTTTCTCAAGATATCACTCCACATACTACCTGAGGGAGTGGCAATTGAGATCATAAAAGCCAGCAAGCTGCCACCTAAATAGCACCAAATGATCCCAGTCTACCTGGATCTGAGGTAAATGGTGAACATTGAGGACAGAAGAAAAATATGAGTCCACCAGATTGAGGGGGCCATACCGGTCATGGCCTGCTTCATCATGGGACCAGGAGAACTGGATGGTGCCCGGCCACCACCAGTGACAGCCTGGATGACGTACGCAGAATGGAGCTCCAGACACAGCAGGTGATGGAGTAGAGAGCAGAACTAGAACTCTACCCAAAAACCACACTTGATGGTCTTTCTGAATGGAGGGTCTGCAAGGAGTGTGGTCAACAAACTGCGTCCAGCACCAGCTCCCCAGACAAAGACTGACCTGGACCATACAAAAGAGAGTGACACTGGAGGCGAACAAACTTTTAAATGTGTGTATGGGGTTGTCTGAGGGACATTGCTGGAACCAAGCTGATTGCATAAAGAGGGCCAGACCTTGGTTAAAAGGTCACAGGAAGTTCTAAACAAAAAGGCAGCTACAATAGGATAGAGGTGAAAGCTTGGGGTGTCATATGGCAACATGATATGGACTGTAAAGTTGTTCTTAATTCATGATAAAAAGTAAATAAAAAGGCTGGCATTTTGAATTCACCAGGCACTCCTTGCAAACTCTATTGGGCAGTTCTACTCTGTCCTAAGGGGTTACTATGAGTCAGAATCAACTTGGTGACAGTAGGTTTTGTGACTAATATCGATTATGAAATACTATCAAGGCCTGAGCACATTTTTCAGAGGTAAGTGCAAACATTTTGAGGAGGATAGTTTCCCCCAAAACTGTTAGAACAAGAGGAGAGTCTCTCTAGGATCTGGTCTTATAGCCCACCTCACCGGGCCTTCATCAAACTGTGCAGTTTCTGCTCAGCAGAATCATGATGGAGTAGAACTGGTAATGTTTTCGTCTAGAAGTATCAGTAGGCAGGCACTTGTGTCTATCTATCTGTGTGCACTGAACATGCAGACAGACTGGGCCTCAAACTTCCAGAAACCAGTAAGACTGCTGGGAATGAAGCATGCACAACCACTGGAGTTGGTTATTCTGTTGGTGCTACATTCTTCTGTGATCAAGCTGGACATTTGCATGAGACACTTATATGCTATTGGCAAAGTGAAGGCCACGTTACTATTTATACAAGGCAAAGAGTAAACAATAACAGCCGATTCTCAACTTGTAAATGCATAGCCTCCCCCGAATTACCCATGTCCGTTCTTCTATTGCTGGGCAGGCATGCTGTGTTTCAGGTTAGATGCTGTGCCTACATCAACTCTGCCTCTGGATGCCACCATGCTGTGTGGGGACAGGGAACTGCTATAGCTCCCAAGGCTTCTACTCTGCAGCTGGGCCTCCCTGGACCTTCCCTCGCTGGCAGGAAAACTTCCGCACAGGATCTCCTGAGTCTGCCTCTGGGCCCTTATAAGCCTCTGGTACTGGCTCCCACCACACTACCAGACATCTCTCTTGGTTCTCTCTCTTGATACCAAGATAAGCGGGCCTGCACTGCCCAAGGGCCAGTGCCCACCATGCTGCCCCAGGGCAGTGTCAGGGAGGGGAACATGCATCCCCTGCACAGGGCCATCTGCCCTTCACAGGCAAGTGTTAACAGCTCTTTCAGCTCCGTCAGTAAGTGCCAGGTAGTGTCCAGCTCTGCCAGCAAGCCTTGTGCAGGAAGGTACTCCGCTGTCTGTTCCACCACAGCCATCTCTCTGCCGCTTCCTGTTCTGGCGGTTCCCTTCGTTAGTACTTCAGCTCCCGTTGCCCTGCTCCTTGTCTTTGCTGTACTTGCCCCATTTCTCTTCATCTTGTCAGCAGTGTTACACACTGTGCTCTCCTCTGGTCCTAGGAGCTTCTCAGGGCAGGGACTCTGGGTCCAAAAGGCATTCTGCTCCAGACTTTTCTTGATGATGGTGAGTCTTTTAGTCAGCTGGTGCTGCTGTAACAGAAATACCACAGAGTGGATGGCTGTAGCAAAGGAAGACTTATTCTTACACCGTCTGGATGTCCACTCCAGGGGAAGGCTGTCCTTCTTGGCTCAGGAGGACAGCCCGGTATTGCATCAGTCTTTGTCCAGGGAGCATCTTGGCACAGGAAATTCAGATCTGAAGGACGCGCTCTTCTCCCAGTGCTGCTTGCTTGATGATGTGAGGTTCCCAATTCTCAGCCTGCTTCCCTTTCCTTTTATCTCTCACAGGATGAAAGGATTAAGGGTGGGGCAAGCCATACTCCAGGGAAACTCCCTTTACAGTGGAGCAGGGAGGTGATATTATAAAGGGATTTACAGTCCCACCCTAATCCTTTAACATACAGCACGGCAAAATCACAAAATAGAGGACAGCTGTAGAATATAGGGAATCATGGCCCAGGCAAATGGCTACACATATTTTGGGGAGGGCGGACACAATTCAATCCATGACAGTGAAATACGCTTGAACCTCTTTAGAATTGGCCCTTCTATAAGCCTGGCATGATGGCAAAACTGTCAAATCCCCAAATTGGGCCTCAGGAGGCTAAATCATACTGAGTGGATTTTCAAGCCACTGTTTTCATGATGGAGACTCTATAGCACAGTAGTTAAGTGCTCAGCTGCTAAGCAAATGTGGCACATTGAATCCGCCAGTCAATCCTTGGAAACCCTATATGGCAATTCTGCTCTGTCCTATAGGGTCACTATGAGTCAGAATCAACTTGAAGGCAACAGGTTTTTTTGTTTGTTTTCTTTTTTTTTGCATAGTAAGTCAACCAATCTCTTGCAAGACTGTGGCCTAGCCAATCATTTTAAGGGTATTGTAAGACCATGGCTAGAAAGGCTGTATAAAAGTAGCTTACCGCACTGAAGTGCCTGCCACAGACTGTGTTTGCATTCCTTCCGCAGGAGCCCACAGTGAGACCCTTCCCCCACAGCATCCTCTCTGCAGGCCTTAGCTATGGCCTTTCTGGGCTTTGCTGCAGACCTGTGTAGCACCAGTTCCTGACACTCTGAAATTCTGTCTAGGTATTTGGCTTCTGGACAGTGTGCTTAGGCCCATGCAGCCTCAACTGAAGACTCTAGATCTCTGAAGGCCATTTGATGGCCACCACAAAAAGAAAACAAGCAATGTGGCAGGCAGTGCTGCATTCTGCTCTAGGAGTCATCAAAATAAATGTGACTCCCAGCCCAGCTGGGAGCACCAGTGCTGTGGCACTGGAAGAAGCCCAGTTCCTCATGGCCCTTTGGAGCTGCTTCAGTGTCTCCTGTTGTCCTGCACTGTTGTGGCAGGGGTGATCACTATGCTGAAGCAAGCAACATTATCTGTCAAGCTGAGGTTGTACCCCTGACTTTCACGTGCTATTCTCAAGGAAACCTTTGACTTTGTAAGAATGACTCTTCAGGATTTGTGTTTTATCTCGCTGTAGACCTAAGGCATACTGAAGCTGAAAATAACTACTCAGGGGAGCCAAGAGAACATGCGAGGTCTTTCCCAGAACACAAAACAAAACAAAACAAAACAAACCATGGTAGGTAGGTGAAATCAGGTAGTGGTGAAAATAATCACCATGCCCCTTAGGCTTGTATTCAAAACCCAGGATGGTCTGTCCAGTCCTTTTCTAACAGCCATCACCCTTCTGTCAGTTTGTCATACTGTGGTGGCTTGAGTGTTGCTATGATGTTGGAAGCTATGCTACTGGAATTTCAAATACTAGTAGAGTCATCCATGGTGGATGAGTTAATAGTAGAGCTTTCAGACAGACAGACTAGCAAGAAAGGCCTGATGATCTACTTTTGAAAAGCAGCCAATGAAAAGCTCGTAAATCAGAACAGAATATTGTCTGGTACAGTTCTGAAAGATGAGTCCCTTAGGTGAGAGGACACTCAACATCCACAGTAGCTGCAGTAACGGGCTTGATTAGAACAACCATTCTGAAGATGGTGTAGGTCTAACCAGGCAACGTATTCTTCTGTTATACACAGGGTTGCCACAAGTCAGAGCAGACTTAAGGCAACTAACAGCCAGACAAAAGCAGTAGTAGTAAAAGTATTAGTAGAGTGGGTGACATTAATTAAGTATTTAACTAGGTGTCAGTGCTGTGTTAAATTCTGCAGACCTTCACTTCTTAGAGTGGGGTCTAGGACCCGCAGCAGCGCTCTTCTGGGAACTTGTTAGAAATACACATTGCAGACCCCGTCCCAGAACTGCAGAATCAGAGTCTCATGTTGGGGCCTAGGATCCCATATGTGAAGAAACTGAGGCTAATGGGCGGATGCTGCTGCCCACTCAGATTTGGGAAGTGCTGCTCTGCATGCACGATCTTATGAGAACTCTGGAGCTTTAGTTATGCAGTCACCCCAATTCTCTAGGTGGTGAGATCAGGGTTCGGTGAGGTTGTAGGAAGTGCCTGAGTCTACTACTGATAAACAGTGGGCTGGACAGGGCCAGAAGGATCAATTCCAGAGTACGGTGAAGGGAGTTAGCACAGATGCCAGAGTAGGGGAAGATGAGTGCAGTGTTATTGACACACCCTCACTTGTCCACAGCAGAGCTCCAGCTGCCAGTGCAGGCAAGTTTTATCACCAGTTTATCAGAAGGAAAGTGTTGTGTATGCAACTTTGGTAGTATGGCTCCTACCAAGCACCAGTCTGGAAACTAGTGCTTCATAATGATTCTCAGCATAGAAATCTACCCCATAACTCACTGAGTGACACTCTGAGCCAGTTAATCCAAGCCAAGTGCCGTTGAGTCGGGTGAGCCGGTTAATACACATACTTAATCTCTTATTAAATTGTTGCAGTCCTTCTAAAAGGGGAAAAATTGTTATCTTCATTTTGTGGGTTAAAAAAATCTGATGTTCCAAGACTCAGATAATTTACAGAAATCAAATATAGCAAGTAAAGGCACACTGATGCAAATTCCAACATTTTTAACCTTTAAAACCAAACTTTCAGTAATATAACTTAGATTTTAATCTTTTTGCAAATAGAAACAGAAGCATATCTTTGCCTGAACTCGTTGCCCACTGCTGTCCACAGTAGAGGAACCAGAAACCCACTGGAAACAGAAGTGTGAGGGCTACTGTCACTGCCTCACTCATTGTACCTCGGGTCTGTCTAGAACAGGCCTCCGTTAGGCCCAAGGACTTTGCACTACACTTGCTGACAGACGTCTGCTATACCAGAGCATTTATTTTGTCTTGATTTCATTTCATTTCATAAATGCTTCTTTCCTTTATTGACTGTAACATTATAACAATAATTAAATGAGAAATGGGTATCAACAACCAGAGTATGAATTTTATTAATAGAACTAGCAAAGGAAATTGGGCAAATTAAGGGGAAAAAAAAGGAGACTTTCTTTGTGGTTCTGATAATCTAGAAGAACAAATCCAACTTAACTAGTAACAATGCTTACTAAAGTCCAACCCTTCATTCAGTATTTATTGAGCAGGCCTTCTCCTGGGCACCAGAAATACAGTAGTAAATAAAACAGACAACACACATTCACAGAATGACAAATAATAAACAAAAGTAAAATTATAGAATGTCAGAAAACTGTAAGTACACTTGTGCACTGCGTAATGTTCATTTAGGCAACTTCCTATTGCATATGTGTTCATGATCTCAACCCACATGAAGCCTATCATATTAAATATCCAAGGTGCATACAGTGGTTCATAATAACAGGTACTATGAATAAATTATTATTATTATTACTGCATTATTATGTTTAAAATGTTTTAGTACATCTGGGAGTGTTTCCTTAATGTTTTCTATGCTACAGAAATACGCTATATATTATACACTAAGATATTTGACTAACTGACATAAGATATGAGCCATACCTAATTGTTGTAACTTAAGCATAAATTCAACTTAAAGATAGACTTAGGAATGAAACTCATCAGTAAGATAGGGACAGCCTATATGTAATATATTGTACTGGCACAACATCCAAATCAAATAACATCCTTTTCTCACAAAATGTATCATTTGTGTTAAGTGATACATGATTGTATAAGTAGAGAAATAAACCTGGAAATGGGTAAAGGGAATGTCATGCTGGGCTAAAATTTTAAACAGGGTGGGGAAGTAATGGCTTGCTAAGAGGGTAACAATTCCAAATAAAACTACAGGAGCAAGTGACAAGGATGTCTTAAGGAAGAACACCCTAGACTGTGACCATGTGGTAGGGAGATGTCTGATGTGTGCAAAAAGCAATGTGGAAGTCAGTGTGGCTGAAGAGAGTGACACTGGATATAGAACTGGGAGATGAGGTGGAAGAGGTGGACAGGGCAGTGGACAAGACAGAAGGCGGACTTCCTCCTCCCCCATCACTTGTGTTCGTATATAAATGAACAGATAGCTTATGTCTGTTTTGTTCCTACAGTGTACTGGATAGAATTTTTCAGTTATAGGTAATGTGCTGTCTCCGAATTAACACATGATTGTATGATTGTTTGCCTGTAGCAGAGAAAAGACATATTGTTTGATGGTATGGGGAGAAGCAGCACACAATGCCTGCACATCTGGAATTCAGTTTAAAATTGTCATATATCCAATTTCACCATTTTGCATCTGGCCTTACGCTGTTCCTCTGATTGCATTTCAAGATATGTGCACATTTTCTTAAATGATACAACTAAGGTTTCAGGAAGTGATCTGCCTACCGTGGGGGAGCTGTGCCCATGTCTTTTTTGCATTTCTTTGAAGACAGCGGCCCTGGGAATAGGTCTGATACTAGCTGAGGACTAACCAAAATGTTCAGTGCCGGGAGCTCATGGCATTGTATGTGGCCTCAGCCTCCAGCCGTTATCTATGGCCATTTTCTGTGAATGCCAAGCCCAGCCCAGCTGGTACCTGGACACACTGAAGTCTAGAATAATGCCATGATGGACCACAGAGACATCAAAGTCACTGTGGGTCCCTAGGCCTTCCCACAAGGAAATTTTGTGCTGCCCTCAGGTAGCATGTTCCTTCTTCTGGCTACGTCAGGGATGTAACTTGGGCACTGCATGTAACTCAGGACTTTACCTGCCTGCTGAACTGGAGAGCAGACCATGGTTAGCAGACCACGGTTACCACTGTACTCCGATAGATAACTAGTAGTCAGCTCCAGGAAACTTTTACTTACTGAATTCTAACAGAATTTTCTGAGAAGGCATTTTGCTCCTTGTCTTCAAGATTTCCATCTTAGCTTCTGTGACTTCAAGCTACTTTTTAATATAAAAACACATTTTCCATTTTAAGATAAAACCAGTATATTATTAAATGCTAAAGTTACTGCACCTTAATAAGTGTTTAGAAGTAAAAACAGAACCAATATGAAAATAATAAGAAATATATTTGCATGATAGTGCAATTAGATTCAGGAAAAATTGCTATTGTCTATTTGATCATTACTGTATAGATTTTATGGAAATAGAAGTCAGGAGTAGACTTTATTGAGAGTGGGCAGAAAGAGGCACACACTGGAGTTGGTTCAGAGAAGCCCTTTCCTGTGTGCATTTGGGAGAGAACCTTCGGGGCAGAGGAGCTAGAGGACTTGGTTGAGTCAAAACACATGTGCTCATGTGTTCTTCAGAGGAAGATAGGGAGAACTCATATAACAGCCACCCATAGACTGTGACCTGGAACACCACAGAAGGCAAGCCGGTGTAGAAGCAGTCTGTGAAGGGGTACTCAGCCTTTTCATTTTGAGATATCTCTAGGCAATCAAGGTGGTGGTGTCACTTGTTATTGTTGTGAGTTGCTGGCTACTCAGCTCAACTCATGGTGACCTTATGTACAATAGAAGGAAATGTTGACACCTCCTACACTATCTTGTGCTCAACTTTGTTTTTGTGGCCACTATGTTTTGAGTGCCTTCCAACCTAGAGGGCTTGTCTTCTATAGAACAATATTCTGTTGTGGTCCATAAGGGTTTCACTGGTTGATTTTCAGAAGTAGATCATCAGGCCATTCTTTCTAGTCTGTCTTAGTCTGGAAGATCCTTTAAAGCCTGTCCCCCACTGGTGGCTCTTCAGGTATTTGAAATATTGGTGACATAACTTCCAGTATCACAGCAACATGGAAACCACTAGAATAGGACAAACCGGCAAAGAGTGGCAGGAAAACATGGAACACTGTTAGGGTGTTTACAACAGGAAATTTTAAAAGCTTATATATTCTGTGAATGTCCTTGTGCCCGTTCATAAGCCAAAAGCCAAGCCAAGTGCCTTGTTTTATTTGCCTGTGATTACCCAGTGAAGGTTCTTGTCGTAAAGTTCCAATATCTCTCAGCTGAGAGAGCATCAAAATTGAATTCAAGCAGGGTACCATTGTGCTGTCAGCTGGCCAAAGGGGCAACCATACATGGGCTTAACTAGGGTTGTGAGAGTGGGGCAAGTGTTGTAAAAGCCGTGGATAATGACAGCATCCACACCTTCCATTGACTACCTATGACCGTTCCCTACAAGAGAGAGGCATGTTCACTAGCGAAGGAGAAGGCACACAGTTTCATTCTTTTCCTGACTCAAGTGATGAAATTCACTGGAAAATTACAGGGACATGGAACCAAAACTGCCCTGGAGTCTATCCAAAATCAGAGAACCTGCATTAATTTCATTAATAAGAATCAGCATAAATCTAAATCCCAGAACGTGAGAAGTAATCAAATCCTTACCTTCCAACTTCGCTATCATCTGTGACATCACCCTGTAGCACTTTCTTTTTCTGACCCTAGCCACCTGGAGCTAGGTCAGATCTCACAAGTTAAAAGGATACTGTCCATCAACCTGCCAAACAGGGAGATGTTAGCTGAAAGTTTGGGGAATCCACATGATATCCCAAACCTCTGACCTGGCCACAGGGTTTTTCCACTACCTTCAGGATACCAGGCACAAGTTTAGGGGCCTTCCCTGCACTCCTTCACTTCTACCTGCTTTCTCCCACTTCTCTTTTCAGCTCAGTAATTCACGAGAATGATTCACAGAACTCACAGAAAGTACTATACTTGAGATTATAGGTTTACTAGAGCAGAAGGATAAAAATTAGGATTGTTATAAAAAACAGATGTACGTGGGCAAGGTCTAAGAGGGTTCCCAATGCAGAGCTTCCATATCCCAAGGGATAAGTCATCCTCTCAGATGTGTGGATGACTTTTACCAACCAGGAAGCTACATGACCCTGCATTACAGGCTCAATCAGGCCTCTTGGGACCAATTAATATCAGTTTCTCAGTTGAGTGTTTTCTGATCTGGCCAGCCCCCAGTACCAACATAAATTCTCAGATGCGGCCTGGAAGTCCAAGACCAAGATACCACAGTTATTCCAAAGGTTGTTTCTCAAGAATCAAGGACTAAGGTCACCTTACTTTGGGTGAAGCTAAATTCTTTGCCCCACACTAGTTAATTCCATACTTTTGCTTATATAGAATTTTGCAGAATCATTTTAAAGGAGCCCCAGTGGTACGGGAAACCATGGTAGCATACATAGTGACTAGGTATCACAGTAATTAGGCTGCCAACCAAAAGGTCAGTAGTTCAAATCCACCAGGCACTGGTGGTGCCATGGTTAAGTGTTTGACTGCTAACTGAAAGATCAGCAGTTTTCACCTACTAGTCACTCTGCTGGTAGAAAGAGACAATCTGCACCCATAAAAATTTTATATCCTGAGAAACACGGTAGGGCAATTCTAATATGTCTCATAGGGCCTCTGTGAGTCAGAATCAACTCAATGGCACACAGCAACAACAATAACTCTATAAGAAAATTCTGTGATTTTAAAACATTTCAAGAAGCCATTGAATTTCAGTGTTTTCTTCCAAATGCATACGTAATAATAGATATTTTAATGATCAAGATACGGTCTATCAGTGCTTTCTGAAATGTAAAAAAAAAGTACTGTCAAGTCAATTCCAAGTCATAGCAACCCTGTAGGACAGAGGAGAACTGCCCCGTAGTGTTCCCAAGGAAACCTGACTGATGGACTCAAACTGCTGACCTTTTAGTTGTCAGCCCTTACTCTTAACCACTGTGCCATCAGGGCTCCTCTCAAATGTAAACTTATCACAAATAATTCAGAGAATTGAGTTGGATCCGACTCGACAGCACTGGGTTTTATCTAAAATGTTTGACAATGTCATTCTCTAGATAAAATCTTGATAGTGATAATTGATCTTCTACTAATGATCAAGTGAAAGATCCAAAACTATGATCCCTTCCAGTGGGTCTCTTATGTACTCAGGAAAATGAGGTGCCTGTAGATGAAAAGATAAATGGGAGTAACACTCAGGAAATTGCATATGTTACCCTCACACATGAGATAATAATAGACAGTAGAAACCACTTTTCCTGGTGGTTAGGAAAAGATTTAAGCTTTTGTCAATAACTGTCTCTCATAATGCCAAATGACTTTAGAAAAGTTATAGCTGAGGAGTGACATAGTTGGTGTGTATAGTATAAATGTTACCAATGCCATAATCCCATTCTTTCCCAACCCCTGCATCCTTAATTTAACACTACTAAGGCATTGCCATCGAGTTGATTCTTATTCATGGTGACCTTATAGATATAGTAGAATTGCCCCAAAGAGTTTCAAGGACCTCCTCGGAGATCCAAACTGCCAACTTTTTGGTTAGCAGCCCTAGCATTTAACCACTAGACTACCAGGGTTAAAACTAGGTATAGATAACCAAAACTAAACTCAAACCCAGTGCCATCGAGTCCGTTCTGACTCATAAGGACTCCACAGAACAGAGTACAACTGCCCCATAGAGTTTCCACCAAGCACTTGGCAGATTTAAACTGTGGACTTTTTGATTAGCAGACACAGCACTTAACCACTATGCCATCAGGGTTTCCTAGTATAGATAAGGTTCAGAAAAATAGCACGAAGTGTTGCTGCACCTGGTGCAGAGTAATTGCGTGTGTCTCAGTCTACAAGTCTATTGGTGACAGAACAAAATTTTTCTTTTTAAAGCCACCCACTTGTGGTATTTCTCTTACAGCAACATCACATGACTACAGCAACTGGTCTTCCCTGTGGCTGTATAGATATTATCCCTGAAAGCATCAGAGAGCTGGAGATAGAAAACCAAAAGGGAATAACACACTCTGTATTTCTCAAGCTGAAAGAGCTGAAGAAAACACGTAAGCTTCAAGTTGCAATAGTGAAGAATTCTACAGGGAAAATATTTTAATATCATTAAGGGAAGCTTCAAAAGGAGATGGAAAGAATACACAGTCATTATACCAAAAATGATTGGTGGATGTTCAACTGTTTCAAGAGGTAGCATATAATCACAGACTGATAGTACTGAAGGAAGCAGTTGAAGTGGGCTGAAGGCATTGACTAAAAACAAGGCTCCAGAAATTGATGGAATATAATTTGAGACGTTTCAACAAATGGATGCAGCACTAGAAGTGCTCATTCATCTATGCCGACCACATGGAAGAGACCCATATTTATGCCTGTTTCCTAGAAAGGTAGTCCAGACGAATGTGGAAATTATCAAACAATACCATAATATCACATACAGATAAAATTTTGTTGAAGATCATTCAGAAGTGGAAGAGAACTGGCAGAAATTCAAGCCAGATTCAGAAGAGGATATGGAACCAGGGATATTACTCTTAATGTCAGATGAAGCTTAGCCAAAAGTAGAGATTACCAGAAAGATGCTTGCTTGTGTTTGATTGACTATACAAAGACATTCAACTGTACATATCATAACAAATTATACAAAACACTGCAAAGAATGGGAATTGTAGAACAGTTAATTGTGCTTATATCTGAGAAATCTGTACATGGATCAAGAGGCAGTTGTTTGACCAGAACAAGAAAACACTGGTGATGGTTTATAGTCATGAAAGGTGTGTGTCAAGATTGTGTCATTTCACCATACTTGTTGAATCTGTGGTCTGGACAAATAATCGAAGACTCTGGACAACATGAAGAAGAATAGGACATCGATATTGACAGAAGACTCATTAACGACCTGTATTATGTACACGACACAACTTTGCTTGCTCAAAGTGAATATGATACTCTTGCTGATGAAGATTATAGATTACAGCCTTCAGTATAGATTACACCTCAACACAAAGAAAACAAAATCCCCACAACTAGATTGCAAAATGGTACAACCTCTTTGGAAAGTAATCTGGTGCTTCCTTAAACAACTAGAAATAGATATACCCTTTGACCCAGTAATCCCACTGAAAGGGCAGTCACATGAACAGATAAATGCACACGAATGTTTACTGCAGAACAGTCCATAATAGCAAAATGATAGATCAACCCAGATGCCCCACAACAGAGGAATAGATAAACAAACTGTGGTATATATACTCAATGGAACACTATGCAATGACAAAGAACAATGATGATTTTAGGAAGCATCTCATAACCTGGTTTTAATTGTAAGACATTATGTTCAATGATATTAGTCCACAGCACAAGGACAGATATTGTATGAGACCCCTACTATAAAGATTTAAAAATACTCATGTCCAGAAGAAAAGATTCTTTGATAGCTGCTGGGGAGGGGATGGAGGGAGGAAGAGGTTGGTTATAGATTAGATAGTTGATGGAAATTTGATTGGGTGAAATCAATGACAGCACACATTAGAAAGAAGATCAGCTTAACTGGAATCCAACATAACCTGCAAACTCTTCCAATTTTATCCCACTATTGCAAGGACAGAATAGCAGGGGTGGGGGTCCAGGAACCATGCTCTCACAAGATATCAAGGCCAATTAGCATAACTAACCTATTGCTAAGAGAGTCTTCTGCACCCAATATTGGTGAGTGGTGTCTGGGGTATTAAAAGCTCACAAGCTGCCATCTGAGGTACCCCAAATGGTCCCAACTCAGCCGGAACAGTGATCACCAAGAACAACAAAGACACGGAGGAAAGAGAACCCAGAAGACAGAAAGACCCTCGTGAATTGGGTGACTACATCAACATGTGACAAGAAGAACCAGATGGTACCCAGCCACCACCAATGACAGCTGTGATGGGGCTCACAGTGTTAAGTCCCAGTGGCAATAAGAAAAGGCATGCACCCTGAGAACTCCACTACAAGAATTGATGGTCCAAAAGCCTGGGGGTTTCCCCTGGGTGCCTGCCCCTTAGGCCTGATGCTGCCCTGATCATAAATCATTACTGAGGTCAATACTTAGGACAGGAATGGATTGGACTCAGGGACACAGAGTAACCATATCATGTGTACACTTTATGATTCTATGCGTCTATAGGATGTTGTCCTACTGGCTTCCTACTAGGGAGTGGAGAGAGTGGAGAGGAGAGGACAGGATATTGTTAAGAGGATATGACATGCGTAGAACAGAAGGAGTGTGCTGTCACAAGGCAAGGAGAGCAGAAGGAGCTGCAGGTAGAAAGGCATGCAAATTTAAACTAGGTTGAACACTTTCACTCAATCACAATAAAAAAAAAATCCCCACAAGTAGACCAATAAGCAGCATCACGCTAAGTGGAGTGAAAATTGAGATTGCCGAAGATTTCATTTTCCTTGGATATAGAATCAACAAGCATGGAAGCAATAGTCAGAAATTCAAAACATAGAACACATTTGGGCCAATCCACTGCAAACAACATCTTTAAAATTTGGAAAGGCAAAGATGCCACCTTAAAGACTAACAAGCACCTGATCCAAGCCATGGTATTTTCACTCACATCCTATGCATGTGAAAGCTGCACAGTGAATAAGGAAGACCAAAACGTTGATGTTGGAACTACAACGTAGTGTTGGAGAAAAATGTTGACTACACAATGGACTGCCAAAAGAACAAACAGATCTGTCTTAGAAGAAGAACAACCAGAGTGCTCCTTAGAAGCAAGGTGACAGGACTACATCTCACTTACTTTGGACATGTTGTCAGAAGGGATCTGTCTCTTGAGAAGGACATCATGCGTGGTAAAGTAGAGGGTCAGCAAAAAAAGAGGGAGACCCTGAACAAGATGGATTGACACAGTGGCTGCAACAACAGGCTCAAGCATAACAACTGTTTCACTCTGTTGTATGCAGGGTTGCTGTGAGTAGAACTAGAATCAAGAGTCTAACGGTAGCAACAGTAAAGGGTCTTTGAAACACAACTGCAGGTTTTATTTTTATTGGTCAGTATATATGCTGTCAACTTAAGTTTTGTTACTTGGTTCCACAATCAACACCCATGGAAGCAGCAGTCAAGAAATCAAAAGACACATTACACTGGGAAAATTGACTACAAAAGGACCTCTTTAAAGTACTGAAAATTAAAGATGTTACCTTGGAGATTAGGGTGTGCCTGACCCAAGCCATAGTGTTTTGAGTTCCATTATATGCATGTTAAAGCTACAGAATTGATGGAGGAGGACAGAATTGATGCCTTTGAATTGTGGTGTTAGAGAAGAGTTTTGAATGTACCATCATGGACTGCCAGAAGAACAAACAGATATTTCTTAGAGAATGTACAACCGGAGAGCTCCTTGGAAGCAAAGATGGCAAGATTGCATTTTACATACTTCGGACATGTTGTCAGGAGGGATCAGTCCCTTGAGAAAGACATCACACTTGGTAGAGTGGAGGGTCAGTGAAAAAGAGGAAGACCCTCAACAAGATGGACTGACACAGTAGCTGCAACGGTGGGCTTAATCATAAAAATGACTGTGGGCATGGTGCGGGGCCAGGCAGTGTTTCATTCTGTTGTTCATAGAGTTGCTGTGAGTCAGAACCAACTCAACAGCATATAACAGCAATCAGCTTTGTTACTGGGGAAATGTTCCAGCATCCGTGAGAGTCAAGAGGACAGTGTGATGAATTCCCATGTGTCCAGCTTATCAGCTTGTAGATGAGAGCCTCAAAAATAATTGCAAAGATAAATAATGAAGCAACAAGTTCTTGAACGACATGATTTCAGACTACTCAGAGGACTTGGAAACAGCAAAGTATGTGGCAAAAAAAGGTCTCTTTTGAACCAGCCCTGCACTAGAGCTTATTAAAATGCAAGTGGTGAATTTCTGAGTATAAATCTGCTGGTTTGAGACCAGACATCTGCTCATGCCTGGCCTTAGATGCCTCCTAACACGTAACCTTGCAGAGCCCTGGTTATCCAGAATGCTCTGTGGTTCAGGACCACTTTATCATTTGTATCTTAGTTCTACCTGCAAGGCTCAACCTCCACATGGGCAATATGTCACTCCTCAAGGCTCTCTGGCCCACTCACTGTATTCAAATTGTTTTTTTAATTTTTAAGATAAGCCTGAACCCTAAGACTTTCCCAGTCACCTGTCAATATCTCTTTCTGCCCACCAACACTGTTACTGTCAGTCCTACCCCATGTCTGTCACCATATACTATCATCAGAAAGACCAAGAAGTTCCAGGGCTGTCCTGGGGGTGATTTACAGGCACAGAAAACAATATTCCTGTAGTCATCCATAAAACCTTTCTTCTAAGCTTAAATGAAGATGTGAAATCAAACTTCTCATCTTATTAATCTTAAGCTTGAACTGGCAGATGGAGAGATCTCAAGACCCTCTTCATCGAGCTTAATTTTGAAGCTGCTGAATGATTTTTAATCATTTTTAGTCTGATCATATAGGTTCATGAGATGTTTTCTATTCCATTAGGACAGTATGTAGAGCTTCATCCCAGAGCCATGTACATCCAAGCAAAGATTCCAGTCACCCTGTCTCTAGTTCCCAAATGTATGTTGATGCTTGTAACACTGCACAAGAAGAAGCTAGGTGCGATTCACAGGCTTTGCATGATGTCTCATCTCTGATTCCAAAGCAGGGTTTCTCAGTCATGCACACTGCTCATAAAAGAAGCTTAGATTTCTGCATCACCTGATTTCTCTGATCCTTAAGCTGATCGTTAGGTAATTAGAAAGCTATCTGTCTACAGAGGTGTCAGGTGATTAGAAGAAGTGGAGGCCTGGAATCTACTTCTGACAAATCAGTTGCTGAAAACCCCATGGAGTAGAGTCGTGGGATTCCTTGAGTCAAAGGTGACTCTATGGCAACCAGTTTGACTTCTCTCACCAGGAACGTGAATTCTGGAAGGATGGGAAAGGCTGCAGAGGGGAACTGCAAGAATATCCTCACTTGAGTGATGTCAGGTGGGTAGTTTGGCCACTCTGATTCTAAGTGTCTATGTTGTGCCACAATGGTGTAACACCCAGCCAAGATGCCTGTCAGGGTGTTACCAGCTCAAACAATGAATATGAGGTCTGACAATTGTCACCTTTGAAGTATTTCTCTTGGGAAGCTGTGCACTGATGCCCACATGACTAGAATGTAAATAAGATTTGGGCATCTGGATTTTTAGCATCTTAGAGACAGAAGAATGGGAACATTTTTTGAGTGTGATTAAATGAAAATATGCAACCCAAATCAATATTGCATTGCTGCCTATGTGCAGCTCCGTAGGCTCTCCTCACCCAGTGACAGCACATTCCTCCTTTTCACTCTGTACTTCTAGTATCCTCTTAATGAACACCTGTCTCCTTCTCACCACCATCTTCTCTCCCAGACAAGAAAGAAAGCAGTAGGACAGCCTCCTATAAATGTATAATACCATAAATTACACACACCATTTGCTCACACTGGTCTCTGAGACCAGTCCACTCTTGTCTGAAGGGTTGACCTCAGTACTGGTTTCAGGTCAGGGCCAGCAGCAGCCTATCAGACCATCAGTTCTGGTCTTTTATTAGAGTTCTTGAACTGCACACCTCTTTTTCTTGTGTTGTCTCAGGAACTTTATGTTGTATCTCCCATCACGGCTGTCTTTGGTGGTGGCCATGCACTATCTGGTTCTTCTGGTCTCATGTTGATACAGTCTCACATTCACATGGGTCCTTCTGTCTCTTAGGCTCATTTTTCCTCATATATTAGATGTTTTCAGTCATCATCTGTTCCAGATGATGTATTCTACTGGCAGCTTGCTAGCTTTTAAGACCCCCAGACACCACTCACCAATACAGGGTGCAAAAGTTGTCTTAGAAAAGACTACTTATCCGAGTTGGCCTCGATGTCCCCTGAACACATGGTCCACAGACCCCCATCTGTGCTACTCTATCCTTTGAAATATTGGGTTGAGTTTAGAAAACCTTTCAGTTTATGGTGTAGTCCAGCTATACTGATCTGCTCTCTACTGCATGCTGTCACTTCTTTTCTGTAACCAAATTCCTATTGACTATGTAATCTATGATCAACCCTCCTTGGTAGCCATCAAAGAGTCTTTACTTCTGTACACAAGTCCATTTTTAAGCCCTTATAGCAGAGGTCTCATACAATACTTGTCCTTTTACAGCTAACTGATTTTACTCAGCATAATGAATGTCTTCTAGTTGACAAAATGAGGTAGTTCTTACCTTTTGTGTTATTTATGTGGTTGATCACATTAATAGTTTTTCTGATGTTGAATCAGCCTTGCATACCTGCCATGAATCCAACTTGGTCGTGATGACTTATTTTTTGATACGTTGTTGTATTTTATTGTCAAGGATTTTGTTAAAGATTTTTGCATTTAGGTTCATGAGTGATATTTGTCTGT
The DNA here is from genome assembly GCA_028571685.1 of Heterohyrax brucei. Taxonomy (NCBI): domain Eukaryota; kingdom Metazoa; phylum Chordata; class Mammalia; order Hyracoidea; family Procaviidae; genus Heterohyrax; species Heterohyrax brucei. Next base: position 26,545,951 of record CM053156.1, read on the forward strand.
AGTTCTCCTTTTTGCTGGATCTTTCCCTCGCTTTGGTATCAGAGTTATACTGGCTTCACAGAATGAATCTGGGAGTATTCCATCCCTTTCTGTGCTGTGAACTAGTTTCAGTAGTGTTGGAGTTAACTCTTCTCTAAAGCTTTGTAGAATTCTGTGTGAAGCCATCTGGGCCAGAACTTCTTTTGGTTGGTAGTTTGTTGATGACTTTTTTAATCTCTTCCTTTGTGATGGGTTTATTAAGTTGTTCTGTTTCTCCTTGTGACAATTTTGGTAGGCGATATGAATCTAGGAATCTGTCCATTTCCTCTAGGTTTTCAAATCTGCTAGAGTACAGTCTTTCATAGTATTTTGTTATGATGCTTTTGATTTGAGTTGGGTCAGTTGTGACATCTCCCACCTCATTTCATATTCAGGTTATTTGTTTCCCATCCTGTTTTTCTTTTGTACATTTACTCAATGGTTTATCAATTTCATTAATCTTTTGAAAGAACTAGCTTTTGGTTTTGTTAATTTTTGCAATTATTTTTCTGTTCTGTAGTTCATTTAATTCTGCTTGAATCTTTATTATCTGTTTTCCTCTGGTGCCTGAGGGATTCCACTGTTGCCCTCTCTCTAGTTGTTCAAGCTGTAGGATTAATTCTTTGGCTTGGGTATTTTCTTCCTTCTGGATGTGGGCATTTATAGAGATAAACTGACCTCTGAGCACTGCTTGGACTCTATCCCGTAGGCTCTGGTATGATTTTCATTCTCATTTGCTTCCATAAATTTGTTTAGTTCATCCTTGATTTCTTCCATAACCCATGGCTTTTTGAGCAAGGTGTTACTCAGTTTCCATGAATTCCACTGTCTATCTATGTTTTTTCTGCTATTGATTTTGACTTTTATGTCTTTATGGTCTGAGAAGATGCTTTGCAATAATTCAACAGTTTGGATTTTGTTGAGGCTTACTTTGTGTCCTAACACATGGTCTATTCTGGAAAATGTTCCACGTGCATTGGAGAAGAAGGTATACATATCTGTCTGTTGATGGATAAAAAGTTCTATATGTGTCGATGAGGTCCAGTTGGTTGTCACAATAAGATCTTCTGTGTCTTTACTGAGCTTTTTTCTAGAAGATCTGTCCAATACTGAAAGTGGAATGTTGAAGTCTTACGCTATTATTGTGAAGTGATCTATCTCATTTTTCAATGTAGTCAGTGTTTCTTTGATATACTTAGATGCTCTAGTACTGGGACTCAATGGTATTTGGCTAGCTGGCTGGCAGTACTGGGCACATAAATATTTAGTATTAAGTCCTGCTTGTGTATTGAACAGGTCAGCAATAGATAGTGACCATCCTTGTCCACAATGGTAGATTTTACATTGAAGTTTATTTTATCTGAGATCAGTATTGCCACACCTGCTCTTCTGTGTTGTTAGCTTGGTATATATTAGTCCACCCTTTAATTTTCAGTTTGTTCGTATCTTGAAGTCTAAGGTAAGTTTCTTGTAAGCAACATATAGAAGAGTCATGTCTTTTCATTCAGGATGTCATTCACTGTCTCTTTACTGGAACATTCAGTCTGTTTATATTCAGTGTAATTATTGTTAGGTATGTGTTTAGTGTTGTCATTTTGGTGTATTTATTTTTGTGTTGGTGTTTTCTCTGTTGCTCCTAATATTTCATTCTGGGTCATTCTTCTTTATGGGTTGATTTTCACCCTTTCCAGTACTGGTTTTCTGTTTGTTGAGAGACTGTGTTATGCTTCTTGTTTTGATATGCTGCATCTTTATTGTGGCTTTGTGGCTACTCCTAGTATCACCCTTAATAATCTAAGTGTAAACCCAATTTTAACTTCTGCATAGCTTATTAATTTCCTCTCCATCTGGAAAGACTATAACTACTGTAGTAATCCCTCTTTTTAATGTGATGGTATCATAATTTTCATGATATGACCACTGGATCCCTTCTTTTAATATGACAGCTTTGACTGAATTTTGTGCCTTCGCTATAACTAAGGGTTCTTGATGTTGTGTCCTGTGTTGCCACCTTAAGTATACACTTAATGGTTTTGTTTTTCTAAGCAAAGAGCTTCTTCCAGTATTTCTTGTAGCTTTGGTTTGGTTTTTACAAAGTCTCTGAGTTTCTGTTTATCTGCAAATGTCTTAATTCATTTTCACATTTGAAAGACAGTTTTGTGTGATACATAATTCTTGGTTGGAAGTTTCTCCTTCAAGGCTTTGAATGTGTCATCCTGCTTCCTCTGTGCCAGCATTGTTTCTGCCAAGAAGTCAGATGAAAGCCTACAGGGCTTACTTCTGAATGTTAACTTTGCTTTGAGCCTCACTGCCTATAAGAGTTTGGGTTTCAGTTTCATTTTGTTAAGCTTGACTATAATATGTCTTCATGTCTTTCTTTTGGAGTATAGATTATGGTGACATTTGATACACATCTTGGATGTCTATGTTCTCTTCTTTCATAATTTCAGGGAACTTTTCTGTCAGCAACTCAACAACAATACTCTCTGGATTTTTGAGAATCCCTACCTGTTCAGGAACTCCAATTAATTGTGGATTGTTCCTCTTGATAGGGTCCCACATGTTTCTTAATGCTTCTTCGTTTTTCTTGTTTCTTTTCCCTGATTTCTCTTCATAAATGCTGGTGTCAGTAGCTCTATCTTTGTGTTCAGGAAATCTAGTTTTCATTTGTTCAATTCAGTTCACATGGCTTTGAATTGAATTGTCAATTCTCTAACTTTATTATTGATCTGTCAGATTTTAGAATGTTGATGTTCCATCATTTCAAACAGCTTGCTTAATTTTTCATTTTGTTCTGCTGCATTTTGTGTATTATGTCTAAGAGGACTCTCTAATTCTTTTGTACTTGACCTCTGATAATTTCAAAAAGGCTTCTTCATCTGAGAAGTTTTTCGGTTCTTTCTTTTGGGAGATTTTTGGAGCCATGGCTAGATTTTTCTGTAAGTATTTGGCCAGGTTTTGTTGCTTTCTTGACATCTAGAGGCTGTTTAGTTTCTCTGGTGTTGCCTTAACAGGAGTTGGTCTGAGAAGGAAATTGATCACCAGCCACCTCTAGGTACTCCAGTGACTGGGCCCAGTAGAATCTCTGGGGCAGCAGGCTCCACCTCCTGGCTGGCAAAGAGACAGCCCTACTTATGGAGTCAAATAGAGTCACAGCTGACCCTATGCTGTGCGTCAGTAAATGCTGGAAGAGATGCTATCAGGCTGCACTGCAGTTATTTCTCTAGGGAGTCCTATTTTGAAACATAAAAGCTATCTGACAGCTTCCAAAATCAGTCAGGCTGTCAGGTATGCAAGCCTTTCCTTCCAACTGGCAATGGAGGTAACTCTACAGCTGTCCTCAGATGCTGTGATGTAGATCAAAGTACAGACAGGCTACTGCCCTGCTGTCATCCCCTGCCAGGACCTACCTTAAAGCTACATGTGCTAAATACAGCTTTTCTGCTGGAAAAGTGCTCCCCAGGCTGGCACTGCCTCCAATCCTGGGAATTAGCCCCTGCTGAGGCCTCCTTTTGGGTAACTCCACCTCCCACTTAAACAAAATGGCATCCCAGATAAGCTGTCCCACCCACTGTAGCCAAATCTGACAGAGGTCCAGAATGGGAGGGTGGAGGGGCTGTGGTGATCTGAGTCTGGATCCGGCTCTCATAATGTTGCTATTTCACCTGCTGATCACATCAGCAGTGCAACTAGGCTTGGCTGCCTGTTAAGCCCATCCTCCACCTGCCAACTAGCAAAAAAATAGGAAGTTAAAAACTCCTGTTACTTTCAGTACACAAGAGCTGGCCATTCAACAGGGGCAGGGGTTAGTGAAAGAGAAGAAGTTTCTTACTCATTGGCATGTAGTCCAAACTGACAGCCTTATGCAGTGTCCTAGGGCTCACTGGGTGTCCAGAAAACTCCATTTAATTATCAGTCCAGGCCTTAGTTTTCAGAGGGAATTAAAGAGACGTGCGTCTAGTCTGCCATATTGACTTTGCCTCATAATGTCTTCTAGTCTAAACCAGGTTATGAGATGCTTCTAAAATCACCATTTTTCTTTATCATTGTGTAGTGTTCCTTTGTGTATATAAAACATAGTTTGTTAACTGTTCCTTTGTTGTTGGGCTTCTACTTTGATTCCATCTTTTTGCTATTGTGAACAGTGCTGCAGTAAACATTCACGTGCATGTCTCTGTTCATGTGAATGCATTTATTTCTGTAGGATATATCCTGAGCAGTGGGATTGCTGGATCGTGTGGTATTTCTATTTCTAGCTCTTTAAAGAAGCACCAAATTGCTTTCCAAAGAGTTTGTAACATTTTGCATTCCCAGCAATAGTGTAGGAGAGTTCCAATCTCTCTACAACCTCTCCAGCATTTGCTATTTTGTGTTTTTTGGATTTTGCCAACCTTGTTTGAGGGAGATGGTATCTCATTGTAATTTTGATTTGGATTTCTCTAAAACCTAATGATCACAAGCATTCTCTCGTATCTCTTTTGGCTGCTTGGATGTCTTCTTTGGTGAAATGTGTGTCCATGTCCATTGTCCATTGATTAATTTGGTTATTTGCCTTTTTCTTGTTGATATTTTGCAGTACCTTGTAGATTATAGAAATTAGACATCAGTGCAATGTGTGGTTACCAAATATTTTTTGCCATCCTGTAGGTAGCCTTTTAACTCTCTTGATAAAGTCTTTGGTTGAGCATAGTCTTTGATTTTTAGTAGTTCCCATTTATCTATTTGTCTTTACATTATTCATGCATTGTTAGTCAGATTTTGTAGTCTGTCTAAACCATGTATTAGAACTTCCATTGTTAACCCTACTTTTTCTTGCATGATCATCATCATTTTGGATTTTATATTTAGGTCTCTGATCCATTTTGAGATAGTTTTTGTGTAAGGTGTGAACTGTGGGTCCTGTTTCAGGTTTTTGCAGATGGAGATCCAATTTTGCCAACATCTTGTTAAAGAGACTGTTTTTACCCCAGTTTATAATCTTAGGACCTTCATCAAATATCCACTGTTCATAAAAGAATGGTGTCATAGATTGAATTGTGTCCCCCCAAAACTATGTGTAGACATGTGACTGGGCCATGATTCCCAATATTTTGTCACTGTCCTCCATTTTGTGATTTTCCTATGCTGTATGTTAAAGGGTTGGGGTGGGACTTTAAATCTGTTTATAAGATCACCTCCCTGCTCCACTGTAAAGGGAGTTTCCCGGGAATAGGGCTTGCCCCATCCTTAATCCTTTTCATCTTACAAGAGAGAAAAGGAAAGAGAAACAAACAGACAACTGGGAACCTCACACTATCAAGCAAGCAGCACCAGGAGAAGAGCGCGTCCTTCAGACCTGAGTTTCCTGTGCCAAGATGCTCCCTGGACAGAGACTGATGCAATACCGGACTTTCCTCCAGAGCTGACAAGGGGGAAAGCCTTCCTCTAGAGCAGATTATCCTGAATTTGGACTTGTAGCTTACTGGACTGTGTAAGAATAAATCTTTCTTTGTTAAAGCCATCCACTCTGGTATTTCTGTTAGAACAGCAGTAGCTGACTAAAACAGATGGCAATATTTCTGGGGTCTCTATTTTTTTTTTTCATCAGTCTATATGTCTCTTTTTGTACTAGTACCACACTGTTTTGACCACTATGGCAGTGTAGTAGGTTCTAAGGTCAAGTAGTATGAGACCTCAGGAGAATGAGAACTTTTGATAGCTTGAATTAAGATGGTATGTGGCCTCTCAGGTAAAGACAGTGGACCTCTTACAAGTGCTGATTAAGGTTTATAAAGAAGAAAGTGCTGATGATCAGTGGCATTTGTGTCACTTTGAAGTTGCAATATGTATTATTAGCGTTTCTAGTATTCATGTGGTCTGTGGCTTGATAGAGAAATATGATAAATATAAGCTTTTTTTCTTTGTTTTGATTTGGTTTGTGTTTTAATCAGCTAGTGCTGCTCTAACAGAAATACCACAAAGTGGATGACTTTAATCAAGAAAGCAGCATTGAAAGTACAGCATGTCCTTCAGATCTGAGTTTTCTACTCCAAGAACTCTCCAACCAAGGGCTGATGCAATGACTAAAACAGAATTTGGTACTAAGGCAGTGGTGTGCTGCTCTAACAAATAACTAAGATGTGGACGGTGGTTTGAAAACTGTGAATGGATAATAGACTCCAAAGGAACTGAGGAGAAATGTTAACACCAGTGAAGGCACAGATGGTGAGAAACAACAGCAGAGGACCAGTGGCAACAGATGGGCAGCAGCACAACCAGAACAGAATGAGACAGCACTGAAGCTGACCCACAGAGTGCCTGGTTTTCTGGCACCGTGGGGTGCCTCTAGACACTTGAATTGGTGGAGCTAGCCTTGATGACTCACAGAATGAGAGAATTGAATGGCTGTGTGCAGGAAACTCCCTGGCAGTGTGGGATGCTTCCGGGCACTTGAATTGTTACAGCTGCAGAACTCTGAAACATTTAGTCCAGCATAATACATTGCAATTATAACTCTTTAACATTTCCACAACTCTGTTTCAACACATCTGGTTCCATTGTACCCTCTGTATTTTGTTTACTCATTTAAAAACTCTGCTCAGAATGGGCCTATATGTTTCACCTCCCCTTAAAGGGCAGTGCATCAGAAAAGACCAGTGCCCTTGTTGACATCAGACATGTCTGTCCACCCTACTGGAACCTCCTTCCTGCTCAGCTAAGTCTTGTGTCTCCAGATTTTCACCTAGCCTTTCCTGTATCTTACCTCTTCCACCTACTTCTCCTGGTGTCTGCAGCCTGCTATGTGCTGTTTGGCCCTGCCTTTGTTTTTTGGTGTCCCTGATCAGCTCACCAGGATTCCCAGACTTAGTACAATACCTGCCACTTCAACACACCCCAGGAGTGCTATTTCCCCAGCTCCTGTGTGAGAACAAGGCAGGCCTCTGTGAGTGGGCCACCAGCCACTTCCAGTACAAATGACAAGGACAGTGTCAAGGACAGCACAAATGAAAAAGGACTGAATGAATCTGCATTGTGTTCTTCATCATGGCTTTTGCCTTCTTTTGAAGCACAGGCTCACAGCCATCTGTTAGAAACAACATGTAATCAGCTTATAGATACTGCTTGTCATTTGAATGGTGTTCTGTGTTAACCCCTTCTTCCAAAAAGGCCTCAGTCTGCAGGTGAAGGCCAATTTCACCTTAAGAAAATTCAAAAGAGTCAGCATACCCACCTAGCCTTGTAGACAGAAGCCAACTTTTATCCTCTGGGATTCACAACAGGGAGGATGCCTCTCTGCAGTCCACAGCTTGGGCTCCCCACTGGTATAGAGGAGCTACAAAAGGTGGGCACAAGGGCAGGATAGAAGTGGGCCCTGAACTCTTCTTCAAGTCACACCATTAGGCCTGCAGCCCCATAGGTTGGCCTACTTTATCTTGCCAGTCACCAAGGTCTTTTCTGATTCAGCAAACTGTATTCTCTGTAAGTGTATGACTGCCAAACAGTAAGCACACAAGGAAAAAGATATGACCTCAATAGCAGTTTTATTACATTCATCTTTTACTGTCATCTTCTAAAGCTGGGAGAAAGATACTCTATATTAAGATGTTCCTCCCCACTGTGCTCAGTGCTAATGTCCTTTCTTTCCTTCCTTCCACCTAGATTTTATTTATTTTCTTTTCTTCCTCTGTTCTTTTTTTGTTTTTTGTTTTTTTCATTTCAGGTATCAAACACCTGTGACCAAGAGACCAGGGCATCTTCCAAGATTAGTATTTCCTTTATGAAAGCAACAACAAAAAATATCTCAAAGTAACTTCTGGGAATCCCCACCTACTACAGTGTATACCAGCGGGTATCCTTGGTTGGAAGTATCCTGTAATTCTAGGATATAGAGTTACTAGAACCATCTATGAGGCTTGGCCATCATTGGGTCACAGGGATCCTTAACTAAGGATCCTTTAAATAGAAATTAGGCAGAGCCAGTCCACACACCTTGAGTCTGCATAAGCCCCGCTGTTTTCCTATACCTTGCCTGAAGAGCAGGTGACCCTCAGCCCTTCTACCTTCTACTCAATCATCACTTGTCATGTTTAAGTCTGTTCTTTTTAAGTGTCACTCTTCCTAATGGAATGGGCAGAAACACATCACTTGCACAGCACAGTCAAGTTGCTTTTCCTTCTTTAGCCTTTAGAAGGGGACAGGAAACACGATAGAAGATGGCCTGTATATGACCGACGGCAAACACACAGTGAACCAGAAATAATTGTCTGCAAGGTATGGGGGAGTGGGAGAGAAAACAGTGTTCTCACTGCTTTTTTGTTTTGTCGTTCTGCTCACTGCTTTGTTGTTACTGACTTCCCAGACAAAAAAGGTGCTTTTCTTCTAGAGATGAGGAGAGGTAGTCAGAATACTGAGACTTGTAAAAGGAGCAGCCATCCAAAAGGAGAACATGGAATAGCCGTGATGGGCCCACGCTGCACCTCCTTTGCACACATCTGACTTGCCTTTACTTTGCCTACCCTCCCTCTATCTGCCAACCATGGGTCCCATTGTTGGCAACTCACATGGATCTGGTGTATATGTGGCAGAAAAAAGAACCTGAATTTGCACACTCACAGAGCATAGCATCTCCCATTTGACAGTGGCATTGGGAGAGATGAGATGAAGTGAAACTAAATCTTCTAAGTTCAGACTTTGCATGAGTTCACAAGTTTTACAAATGAAAAAACAGAGTCCACAATTGTTTAATAATAGACCCTGAAATATACTAATTTATTAGGGATACAAAACTTGAGACTCACCATAAGAATTCAAGAGGAGGAGACTTGGGTCATTTCAAACTCACATCCACACTTTGTGCAATTCTCAATGGTTTTATATTGTTTTATGGATTCAATTGTGTTCCTCCAGAAAAACGTGTGTATAAATTTGGTAAAATGAGATTCCTGTTATTGTAACATTCTTATATGCTGTAAACTCTGCCTCTATGATGTCAGTGAGGGAGAATGAGGGGGCCAGCAGTTGTGGACTCAATGCTGGGATTGTATTGGACTCAATATGTGGTATTGTACTGTGCCTTGGGGCAGCCTTTTGGGATATAAAGGAAGGAGAAGGAAGCAGAGAGTTGAAAACCTCATGCAACCAAGAAAGCCGTGTCAGGAACAGAGCTTTTCCTTTGGAAAGGACTCAGGGGTCCCTGCACATCCAAAGTTCCTGGTTCAGGGGGAGATTGATGACAAGGACCTTCCTTCAAGCCAGTAGAGAAAGCTTTGCCCTGGATCTGACATTCCAGATTTGTACTTTTAGCCTATTGGATTGTGACAAAATAAAATTTCTCTTTTAAAGCCATTCACTTGTAGTATTTCTGTTATAGTAGCACTAGGTAACTAAGACATAGTGAAAGTGCTTTGCCTACAACACCTGCTCACATTTTCTGATAAATCTGGAAATTTTATTTACCACCCGGAACCAATTATTGTTACACCATATCTCATGGTGTAAAACAACTCTTTCATCACATGCTTGTTTTCTGGAGTCAAGAGTTTAGGCAAGCCAGCGGGCATGATTTGTCTCTACTCCATGGTGTCTAGGAATTCAGTGGGGAAGACTCAAGTCTAGGGACAACTTGAGAACTGGGGACTGTAGCTGTCTGAGGATACCATCACCCACATGTCCAGTAGTTGATGCTAGCTCTTGACTAAGACTTTAACTGTCTGTTTATGGGAGTACTTATAAATGGCCTTTCCTTTTATTTCTTACATGTGAGCTAAATCATGGCAGCTGACTTCCAAGAGCAAGCATCCTAAGTTTTCAAAAATGAAACAACAGACATTTTTATGATCCAGCCTCCCTTGCCTTTGTATTCTGTTGTTTGCAAAATTCATAAAGGTCCATCCAAACTCGTGGGGAAACTCATAAATGTCATGTGTGGGTGTAGTAGCGCTAAGTTCTAGAAAAATATCAGGGATGGGAAATATTGCGTAGCCATTTAGGGGCAGATAATCTGCCACAACTGCATTTGTAAGGATTTAGAAAATTATACATGCAGTATATTTGTATTATTTTACAGGAAAATTAGTAACTGGAAATAGAATGACTTTATTTCCTCAATGACCTGCTCAGAAAGAATATGTCAAATTATCCAAACCTCTGATACTTAAAATGCCTTCTAGTTTATGAGTTCATGGCATTGTTACAGCATAAGGGAAAAGGTATTTTTACATAAAAGCTGTTATAGTTACCAAGTGTACATTATCATTTGTAGCAAGCTGATAAATGTATTGCCTAAAAAGGATAGATGATGGAAGGAATACATAGAAGTTTTATAACAAAAAGAATTGGATGATGCACAACCATTTCAAGAGGTAGCATATGGTCAGGAACCAGTGGTGCTGAAGGAAAAAGTCAAAGCTGCATTGAAGACAATTGAAGACACTGGCAAAAAAAGAAAGCTTCAAGAGTTGATGGAATATCAGTTAAGATGTTTCAACACATAGATGCAGCTCTGGAAGTGCTCACTTTTCTATACCAAGAAATTTATGCCTCTTAAAAAGAAAGGTGTTCAAACCAATATGTAAATTATCCAACAATATCATTAATGTCACACACCAGTAAAATTTTGCTGAAGATCATTCAAAAGAGGCTGCAGCAGTATACTGACAGGAAACTGCCAGAAATTCAGGCCAGATTCCAAAGAAGATGGTGATCCACTGTTGATGTCAGATGGATCTTAGATGAAAGCAAAGAATACCAGAAAGAATTTTACCTGTGTTTTACTGACTCTGAAAAGACAGTGCGTGAATCATAACAAATTATGGATAGCATTGCAGAGAATGGGAATTCCAAAATAACTGTGCTCATGAAGAATCTGTACATGGTTCAAGAAGCAGTCATTCAAACAGAAAGTGGGCACTGTATGGTTTAGAGTCAGGAAAGATGTGTGTCAGTACTGTAGGCTTTCACTGTAAGTTTTCAGTCTGTATGTTGAACAAATAATCTGAGAAGCTGGACTTCATGAGGAAGAACAGCACATCAGGATTGGAGGAAAATACATTAACAACCTGCATTATGCAGATGACATAAACTTGCTTGCTAAAAGTGAAGAGGACTTGAAACACTGATGAACATCAAAGATCAAAGCCTTTAGTATGGATTGCAGCTCAACATCAAGAAAACAAAAATCCCCACAACTGGACCAATAAGCAACATCATGATAAGAGAAGTAAAGTTGAGGCTGTCAAGGATTTCATTTTACTTGGATTTGCAATCAACACCCTTAGAAGCAACAGTTAGGAAATCAAAAGATGCATTGCATTGAGCAAGTCAGCTGCAAAAGACCTATTTGAAGTGTTGAAAAGTAGAGATGTCACCTTGAAAACTAAGGTGGTCATGACCCAAGCCATGGTATTCTCAGTCTCATCATATGTATGGAAAAGATAGACAAGAGTATGGAAGCCTAAACAATTGACACCATTGGATTGTGCTGTTGCAGAAGAATATTGGATAGACAATGGGATGCCAAAAGAAAAAACAGTCTTGGAAGATGTACAACCAAAGTGCTCTTCAGAAGCAAGGATGATGAGACTACATCTTACATGCTTTGGACATGTCTTAAGAGGAATCAATCCCTGGAGAAAGACATCATGCTTGATAAAATAGAGGGTCAGTGAAAAAGAGGAAGACCCTCAACAAGATGGATTGCCGCAGTGGCTGAAACAATGAGCTCAAGCATAACAATGACTGTGGGCATGGCAGAGGACCAGATAGTGTTTTGTTATGTCATGCATGGTTTGCTAAGAGTTGGAACTCACTCAGGGGTACCTAACAACAACAATGAGGGTAGAATTACTGGGAATCTATGACTCTTCAATTAGCAAAACAGACAGCATTACATCGGCAATGTTTAATCGTATCATTAAATATGTAAAACAATTTGCTAAGCTAAAATTAGCATATTTAATATCTACAGCATGACATGTGTATGCACAGTGAAGGACAGAAATTGTTTTACCAAAGGAGAGCCAGCTTGGAGTATTTTTAAGTCTTCACAGCACATTTAATTTGCTATTTTAAAAGCAAAGTGCTAGGAAAGTTTGCTATCTTTACTTTTCCCAGTTAAGTAAGTAAATATGATACAACAGTATCATAAGTGTATTCCATTTGGGAAGTCAGAGCTGGCTGGCTGGCAAAAGCATATGGTTAACATCAATTTGGTAAACTCTGTTGTGTTAAGTAGCCATTTATAAAATGTACCATCTCAGATTTACTGAAATATGGTATTTCTAAGTCCCCGTCATGCTTATACATATTTTTAAATAGATTTTCCATTTGATTATCCCTTTTATTGACATATCTGATGAGGTCTCACATTTATCTGATGGAGCATACTTCTGTGTTCATATCTAGGGCAGAATCATCTCACATACTTTGGGTAGGGCTTGTGGGAGCTAAATGTCATGCAGCTTCCATTTTTTGAAAAAAGATCTGTGATAGTTATCATAAACCAGGGCTTTTAAGCATTAAGGTGCACCAGAATTTTCTGCTATATCCCTTAGGTTCTGGTAGGATGTGTTTTTATTCTCATTTGATTCCGTAAATTTGTTTAGTTCATCCTTGATTTCTTCTATAACTCATGGTTTTTTGAGCAAGGTGCTGTTTAGTTTCCATGAGTTTGAATTTCTACCTATAATTTTTGTGCTATTGATTTCAACTTTTATGGCTTTATGGACCAAGAAGATGTTTTGCAATAATTCAGTGGTTTGGATTTTGTTGAGACTTGCTTTATGTCCTAACACATGGTCTATTCTGGAAAATGTACCATGTGCATTGAAGAAGAAGGTGGACTTATCTGTTGATGGGTAAAAAGTTCTTTATATGTCTAGAACATCTAGTTGGTTAATTATTGCAATAAGGTCTTCTGTATCTTTACTGAGCATTTCTCTGGATGATCTGTCCATTGCTGATAGTGGAGTGTTGAAGTTTCCAACTATTATTGTGGAGTGATCTATCTTATTTTTCAATGTTATCTATGTTTGTTTGATGTACTTTTATGCTCTTGTATTGGGTGCATAAATATCTAATATTGTTATGTCCATCAATAAATAATAACTTTCCTTGTCCATGATGGTGGACCTTACATTAAAGTGTGTTTTATCTGAGATTAGTATTGCCACATCTGCTCTTCTTTGTATGTTGTTGGCTCAGTATATGTTTTTCCATCCTTTGATTTTCAGTTTGTTCATATCTTTGAGTCCTTGGTGTGTTTCTTGTAAGCAATATCTAGATGGGTCATGTCTTTTGATCTACAATGTGACTCACTGTCTGTTTACTGGAGCGTTCAGTATGTTTACATTCATTGTAATAATCGATAGGTGTATGTTTAGTACTGTTATTTTGATGCATTTATTTTTATATTGATGTTTTCTATTTTTTTCTTAATGTGTTCTGGGTCATTCTTCTTTATAGGTTGACTTCATCTTTTTCAGTGTTGGTTTTGTGTTTGTTCAGACTTCTGTATTATGCTTTTTGTTTTAATTTGTCATGTTGTTATTTTGTATTGTGGCTACATACGATCCCCCTTATTATTCTAAGTTTAAACCAGACTTTAACTTTTTCATATCTTTTTAATATCCTCTCCATCTCAAAGGGTCATACTTACTGTCATATATCCCTTTTTTTAATGTGGTGATGTCATAGTTTTCATGTTATGATCACGGGTTCCCTTCTTTTAATACTGTAGTATTGATTGGGCTTGTCAACTTCCCTAAGCGAGTAGGATTCTGGATGCTGTGTCCTGCATTGCCTCCTTAGGTATACACTTAATGTTTTTGTTTTTCTAGGTGAAGAACTTCTTTCAGTATTTCCTATAGTTTTGGTTTGGTTTTTACAAAGTCTCTATGCTTCTGTTTATCTGAAAATGTCTTAATTTCATCTTCATATTTGAGAGACAATTTTGCAGGGTATATAATTCTTTGTGGGAAGTTTTTCCCCTCCAGGGTTTTGAATATGTCATCCTACTTGTTTCTTGCCAACATTATTTCTGCTGAGAAGTCAGACGAAAACCTACAGGATTTCCCTCTGAATGTTAGCTTTGCTTTGAGCCTCACTGCTTTTAAGGGCCTCTGTTTAGCTGTCATTTTATTAAGCTTGATTATTATATGTCTTTGTCTTTGGGGTCTAGTTTTTAAGGCATTAGATACATGTCTTGGATATCTGTATTCTTATGTAATTTCAGGGAAGTTTTCTGGCAGCAGTTCTACTGACAGCAGTGCTTTCTGTATTTTCATCTATCCCTCAGGAACTCCAGTTATTCATAGATTATTCCTCTTAATAGAGTCCCACATGTTTCTTAAGGGTTCTTCATTTTTCTTATTTCTTTTCTCTGATTTCTCCTCATAAATGCTGGTGTCAGTTGCTCTATCCTCAAGCTCACTAAATCTGACTCCTGTCTCCTCAATTCTGGTCTTTTGGCTTTGGATTGAGTTATTTAATTCCATAATTTGTTACTGATCTGCTGGATTTCAGATCATTGATGTTCCATCAAATAGCTTCCTTAATTTTTTTTTTCAGCTGCATTTTGTTTAATCTCTAGGAGGCCTCTCTATATAATTCTTTTGTACTCAGCCTCTGATAGTTTCAGAAAGGCTTTTTCATCATGAAGTTTTTTTGCTGTTTATTTTGGGAGTTTTCTAGAGCCATGGTGGAATGCTTCTTTAAATAGTTAGCAATTGACTGTTGTCTGTGTGCCATCTAGATGCTGTTCAGTTTCTCTGGTGTTGCCTCAACAGGCTCTGAGGTGTAGTTCTACGAGGGGAGTTGGTCACCAGCTATCTCTGTGTTCTCAAGTGACTGGCCCTAGATACACTCTCTGGGGTGGCAGGCTCTGATTCCTAGGTGGCAAGGACAGCCCCCTACTTATGGAATCACTGGGGAGCTGTCAGCCAACTCTATGATGTGGATCAGTGAAGGGTGGAGGATATGCTGCCGGGCATCTCAGCAGTCAGTTCTTCACGTGGTCTTATCTAAAGGGTACTTTACTTCTTAGTGGAGAGGTGTCTAACAGTTGCTGAAAAGAGTCAGGCCCTCAAGTGTTGTAGGTCCTGCTTTCCAGCTGACAATGAAAGTACCTCACAGGCTATCCCCAGATGCTATGACATGATTCAAAGCAGGGAGAGGTTAGGACCTTCCTGTCATCCTCTGCCAGGCCCCACCTATAAATCTAGACATGAATTGTCTCAAATGCAACTTTTCTACTGGAAAATCATTTGACAGATGGGCTGCTGCTCTGCTTGAGAGTCAGCCACAGCTAAGGCCCATGCTGGGTAACTCCACCTCCCAGCCGACTAAAATGGCATCATAGCTGAGCTGTCTTTCCTACCATGAAACAGCAGAGTCTATGGCAAAAGTGCCCTCAGTCAGCAGCTGGGCTCTCAATATGGGGCTATGCAATGCACTGTCTCTCTGCTGTGCTACATGCTATGTACTCAAGTGCTGCAGTTTGGTGTATGTGCTAGCTCGTGCCCTATCCCCACCTCCCAGATAACAAAGTAAGTGTCAGTATCAGTGGTCCTTCAATATGGTGAGTCAGCAAGAGTGCAGGTCAGCAGCTGCTGGCTCATCTTTGAGAGGGGTAGTTTAGTCTATTACTGATGCCTAGTCAAATCTGACAACACTCTGCCAGATCTTAGGGCTCCCCAGATGTCCACTACTCCATTCAGTTATCATTCCAGGCCTTAGTTCTCAGAGAGAATTGAGGAGACATGTGTCTAGTCCACCATCTTGGCCACACCTCTGCATCAGAATCTTCTGGAAGGCTTATTAGCATACTGTTGTGGGTCCCCCGCCAAAGTCTGTGAATTACATTAAGTCTGGGTCAGGCCCGAAGTATTTGCATTCCTGATGATGCTAGTGGTCTGAGATCCTCTTTGTGAAATACCACTGTAAGAGTGGACTTTGTGTTTCAATTCCGTCTTGTAGAGAGCTTAGAAGTCACCTTTTCATTCTTACAATAAGCTGAACAAACTGAAAGTCAATGGGTTTTTAGTACCTACCAGAAAATTAAGGCCACCAGCCAAACCACCACCCCTGAATCTAGAGAGATAGATGCATCAAGGAAAATAAAACAAAAACAAACCCAGGGCCATTGAGTCAATTCAAACTCATAGCAACCCTAGGACTCAAGATCTTATTACCTAGAGCAGAAGCTCACAGACTCCATAAACCCACAAAAATATGAAACAAGTAAGTTTGATCATCTGCTGGAGGCTAAGTATGGGCTATTATGAAAGTGAGAAGTTCTTGGGGCCAGAGTCATAAGGGTTCCCCAACACTTTGACAGGCTTTTCCTCTAGCAAATCCACTAGGCTTTCCCAGGGGGAATTGAAATGAATCTGAAGAAACACTGTTCCATCCTCACAGAGGGAGAGCAAGAATAAAAGGTGGCCACTGTGAAATTCTCCCAAACCATCTTCCTTATACAACAAAGATTTAATCTCCAGGGGTAAGGATTTCACTACAGAGCAATAGTGAATCTCATCCTCACTGAGGGATAGGGACTCCATCGCAATCCTGAAACACTCCAGAAGCCCTGTCTTACCTAAGTGGAACAAAATGCCATAATATACAGGAGACAAGGTTTCAAGGACTTAGACTGGCAATGCTATGATTGGGGACAGGAAAGTGAAAAGGCTATACCCTGAAGGAAGAATAACAGAAAGAGCTGTGAAGTCACATTGCTTTCTGGAGTGAACTACAGGCCCACAGGGCACTCCAAAGAATAAAGTTTAATCAGAAAATGAGAGAAAACCCCTCTCACAGACACTGCCAACATGTGAATAAGCCTCCAGTATAATAACCATGGATTTCTTGGATTTCAGCTAGGAAAGCTGCAAGATACAGATGGTCTGAGAAGCAGTCATAGGGAAGCCCTAAAGCAAAGAGATAAGATAAAAATTTTAAACTTATGGTACCTAAAACTACAACAATGATCCAATATACTTCATTCTCTGGCCCAATTAAGATAAATCATATTTACTTTAGTATCTACTGCTCTATGTAAAATTTCTGTCTTTCAATAAAATATTACTAGGTGTGCAAAGAGTTGAGAAAAGACTAAGAGAAAAGGTAGTCATCAAAAATAGACTCAGTTGATGGAATTACCAGACAATAAATTTTAAACAACTATGATCAAAACATTAAAGGGGCTGATGAAAAAGATACACAGTAAAATGAACAGCTGGATAATGTTAGTAGGGAGTTGAAAACTATAAGAAATATAAACTACAAAATGCATACATATAGGAGGAGGGGCTAAAATGGTAGTCAGGTGCTTCCTGACCACAAATAAAATAAATCAATTATATTTTATATTCCAGGAGCCCTGAACATCAAAGGGGAAGTTGAAAAATTGGACTGAGTGACAGGGAAGGGAGAGTAGATCCACAGTACCTAGGACTGGCCAGAACTGACCTTATGGGAATCAGCACCCCATGTGTGGATCGGTGGTAGCATGCATGGTGAGGGGAGCTGTGGCTTTGGAAAGTTTCTTCCACAGCAAGAGAACTGAGTGGTAGAGTGCACATTCACACCTCCAGAAATCAGTGAAATCCAGTATTTAGTCATCAAAATCTAAGTAGCTTACATCTAACCAATAGTGCAAGGATCTAAAACTTTCCTTCAAGATAAAAATTTCTCCCTTTTCCAGTGCTTGCACCTCCGTTCTCTGCATGGTGCCCAAAGCAGCTCCAGAAACTGATGCATCCCCTGGGCAGAAAGTAGGATCCTGAAGGGCACACTGAGTCATTTCTCCCAGCATTGGAGAATGGCACCCTGAGCCATTCTCCCCAGCATTTAACAAATGGGTGTGGGAGGAATCTGCAGGCTCCCCTGATCTAGGAACTCAGGAAAGAAACAGTTTATTTGCCCAGACACAAGCTAGGGGTCCACAGACCTTGAATGCCTCTCACCTGTCTATATCATCAACAACTCATAGTCCAGCTGCAAAACTTATCTGCCTTGAGAAACAAATAAATGTTTTCCTTACAGACACAGAAAGTTGCCAACCCCCTATCTTTGTCAGTGCAGGCAGCCAGATATGTGTTTCTACACCAACCACCCCTGCCCATCTAGGACTGTAGGGAAAAGCCTGCAACACACATTTGGTGACCAACTACTTGGACACCTGAGCAGAATCCATACAAGAAAATAAATAGACTAATGGAGTTACATGCCTAATAACAGCTGTAATCACCAGATGACAGGATGATGGAGCTTCAAAGGCAGCAATAATCAAACTAGCTCACATGACCAGCCTATTTGGGCAATTCAGAACAAAACAAAACAAGAAGCTAGAACATAATAAGCACACATAAAATAGATGAACACAAAAACAATGATGGCTCAGATACCAAATCATATAAAGAGGCAGACCACAACGACTTCAGAAAGGTCCAAAATGGAATCCAGAAGTTTTCCACATGAAAAGAATTTCCTGGAATTATCAGAAGTAATATATAAATGATAAATATTTAGAACTCTTCAAGGGGTCAGGAGGGAGATCAGGTAAGATATAGTAAAAGTATAATGACAGATTGAACACATTGCAAGAAAACATAGACAAGAAAAAAATCAGAAGATTAACAGTAAAATTACAAAACTAGACAACTCATTAGAAAGTCAAAGAAGCAGAATTGAGACAACAGAATGCTGAATTAGTGAGTCTGAAGACAAAGCATTTGACACCAACTCATTCAAGGAAAAATCAGAGAAAGGAATTTTTAAAAAAGAAAATTAAAAGCCAATAATTTTGTGATACTCTATCAAGAGGAATAGTCTATGAAAGGCTGGTGTATAACAATGGAGGGACAACAGAAAATACAGCAAATTCTTAAAGAGTTGTTCACAGTAAACTTCCCTGATATTATGGAAGATGAAAAGCTATATATCCAAGATCCTCATCAAACTCCACATAAGGTAGATCCCAAAAGAAAGAAACCAAGACATATTATAATCAAACTTACCAAAACTAAAGATAAAGAGAAAACTTTAGAAGTGGGTAGGAATAAATGAAAAATAATGTACAAAGCACAATCGGTAACATTAAACTTGGACTACTCAGCAGAAACCTGCAGGTAAAAAGACAATGAGATGACATCTACAAAGACTTGAAGGAAAAAATTGCCAGATATGAATTATATATTCAGCAAAACTGCCTTTCAAATATCATGGCAAAATGAAGACATTTCCCAATAAACATAAACTTAGAGAATTTGCAAAAACAAAACCAAAATTACACAAAATACTAAA
The DNA here is from genome assembly GCA_028571685.1 of Heterohyrax brucei. Lineage (NCBI taxonomy): Eukaryota > Metazoa > Chordata > Mammalia > Hyracoidea > Procaviidae > Heterohyrax > Heterohyrax brucei. The sequence goes on from CM053156.1 coordinate 26,565,247, forward strand.
GGAAGTCCCTCTATTAGGAAATCACTAACATCAGATAAAAACCCAAGACTAAAATAAATGGCAGGACAACCAGATATCAACACAGGGAAATCACAAAAATAAAACCAAGCTAAAATACTGAAACTAGGGAAACAGATGTCATTATGTAAAAGATGATAACATTATAACAAAAAAGAGACTGAAAATTGTAGTCATAGATCTTTCATCTGGGGAGGAAATCAGGGTGATACGATGAAATAAAATACTGGTCTAAATTTAGAAAGATAGGGGTAAATATTAAGGTAATCACAAAGAAAATTAATAATCCTATATACATCAAAAAAAAGAAAAGAAAAACATGAAGTCTCAGCACATAAAAAACAAACAACAGTGAAAAAGATGAGAACACATAAAGAACAACAACTCAGCACAGAAAATCAAGTGGAACAAAATACTGTCAACCACCATGAGTAACAACAGCAAAATTTCAAAATAATAGCACCTAAACTCACATCTGTCAATAATTACACGAAATGTAGATGGATTAAATGCACCAATAAAGAGACAGAGACTGGCAGAATTGATTTTTAAAAAGAAATCTCTATCCTGCCTATAAGAGACAAAGCTTAGACTTATAAGACACAAGCAGACTAAAACTCAAAGGATGAAAGAAATACATCAACCATTCAATTTTCAAAGAAGAACAGGAGGGGAAATATTAATTTCTGATAAAGTGAGCATTAAAATCCACCATAATGGATAGTGAAAGACACTATGTAATGATTAAAGAATCAGTACATCAGGAGGATATAAGTACATTAAATATTTACTCCTTCGATAATCAGGCTCTTGAGTACATAAAACAAACTCTAATTGCATTGAAAAGAATATGACAGCTCCACAATAATAGTAGACTTCAACATATACTTTTAATGAATAAGTTCATTAAAAGCATGAATGTTCTAAATGTTATAGTCAATCAATGTGAATTCATAGATATATACAGAAAAGTTCACCCACTAGCAGCCAAGTATTTTCTTTTCCAGTGCACATGGAACATGGTCCAGGAAGAGAACACACATTGGGTTACAGAGCAAGCCTTAAAAAAATCCAAAACAACAGCATATTACAAAGCATCTTTTCAGGCATAAAGCTCTGAAAGTAGAAGTCAATAACAGAGAAAGCAAGGAGAAAAAAATCAAACATGAGGAAACTAAACAATCATTTACTCAAAAATTTTGGGGTTATAGAAGAAATCAAGGAGAAAATAAGGAAATTCACAGAATCAAAAGTGAATGAAAATACATCCTGCTAAAACCTTTGGAACAATGCAAAAAAAGTTCTCAGAGGTCAGTTTATTTGAATAAATCCACACATCCAAAAAGAAAGGCTTAAATCAAGTAGAAAGAGAGCAATAAAAGAACCACCTAGGCTTCAAAAGAAAGAAAATAATAAAAATTAGAGCAAAGTTAAATGAAATAGAAAACTGATCAAAGGAGTTACCAAGACCAAAAGCTGGTTCTTTGAAAAGATCAACAAAACTGATAAACCATTGGCCAAACTGACAAAGAAGAACAAGAGGGGAAGCAAACAACTTGAGTAAGAAAGATGGGTGTAATCACAACAGACTTAACTGAAATTTAAAAAAATCATAACAGAATGCTATGAAAAATTGAACTCTTAACAAATTTCAAAACCTAAAGAAAGTAGATGAACTTCTAGAAGCATACTTCCTACCTAACCTAAAACAGAGTTAGAGCGACCAAATGAACCCATAACAAAAGAAGAGACAGAAAAAGTAATTTAAAAATAACCACGACCACCATCCCCCCAAAAAGCCTCAGCCCTATGGGCTTCACTAGAAGATTTTACCATTCTTTCAGAAAAGAGTTAACACCACTATTACTAAATGTATTCTAGAGCATAGAAAATGATGGAATCGTCCCAAACTCGGTGAAGCCAACATAATTCTGATACCAAAACTAGGTAAAGACACCACAAAAAAGAAAATTACACATCAATATCCCTCATGAATATAGATGCAAAAAAATACTAAACAAAATTCCAGCCAATAAAATTCAGCAATATATCAAAAAATAATTCACCGTGACCAAGTGAAGTTCATACCAAGTGTCATGGATTGAACTGTGTTCCCCAAACAATGTGTGCAGCAATCTGACTAGGTAATGACTCCTGGTATTGTTTAATGTTTCTACATGTTGTGAACCTTTCCTATATGATATTAATGAGGGAAGATGTACTCAGTTGTATTGGTGGGACAGGAGTAAGACTATTTTGTGTTTTCAGGCAATCTTTTGGGATATAAAGGAAAAGGAAGCAAGCAGAAAATTGGGGATTTCATACCAAGAAGCAGTGCTGAGAGCAGAGCACATCCTTTGGAAAAGACCTCAGGTCCCTGTGCCTCAGAAGCTCTCAATCCAGGGGAAGATTGATAACAAAAATCTCACTCCAGAGCCAACAGAGGAAGCCTTCACCCGCAGCTGACACCCTGAATTTGGACTCTTTGCCCACTGGACTGTGACAAAATACATTTCTCTTTGTTAAAGTCATCCATATGTGGTATTTCTGTTAAAACAGCCCTAGTTCATTAAGACGCCAGGTATGCACTGATGATTCGATGTTAGGAAAACAATGTAATCAAGCATGTAAAACAAAAGACAAGAATCACTTGATTTTATCAATTGATGCATAAAAGACATTTGAGAAAATCTAATACCCATTCATGTTAAAGACTCAGCCAAACAGGAATAGAAGGGAAATTCCTCAACATAATTAAGGGCATTTGTACAAAGCCAACATTCAAGATCATCCTAAACGGGGAGACTATGAAAGCATTTCCCTTGACAATGGGACCTAGACAAAGATGCCCTTCATCACCACTTTTGTTCAGCATTGTGCTGGAGGTTCTAGCCAGTGCAATCAGGCAAGAAAAAGAAATAAAAGGCATCTGCATTTGTAAAAAAGAAGTAACAGTATTTCTTTTTTAAAAAATTGTGATTGAGTGAAACTGCAATTCAATTTAAATTTGCATGCCCGTCTATCTTCAGCTCCCTCTGCTCTCCCTGCCCAGTGACAGCACACTCCTCCTTTATGTTCTAAACATGTCATATCCTCACAATCTCCTGTCCCCTCCTCTCCACCATCTCCACACCCCTCTAGTAAGGCCAGCAGGATGACATCCTATAAAGCATAGAATCATAAAGTGCACACACAGTATGGTCACTCTGTGTCCCAGAGTCCAATCAATTCCTGTCTGAAGAGTTGACCTCAGTAATGATTTATATTCCGGGGCAGCATCAGGTCTAGGGGCCATGCACCCAGGAGAACCCCCAGGCCTTTGGACCATCAATTGCGGTCTTTTAGTGGAGTTTTTAGGGTGCACCCCCTTTTTCTTCTCATGTTGTCACTAGAACTCCACATTGTAAGCCCCATCACGGCTGTCATTGGTGGTGGCTGGGCACCGTCTGGTTCTTCTTGTCACGTGTTGATATTGCCGCTCATTCACATGTCTCTTTCTGTCTTCTGGTTCTTTTTCCCTCATGTCATTGTTGTCCTTGGTAATCATCTGTTCCAGCTGAATTGGGACCATTTGGCATACCTCAGATGGCAGCTTGCTAGCTTTTAAGACCCTAGATGCCACTTACCAATATGGGGTACAGAAGACTCTCTAAGCAATAGGCTAGTTATGCCAATTGGCCTTACTGTGCCCTGAGAGCATGGTCCCCAGACCCTTTCCTCTGCTGCTCTGTCCTTGCAATACTGGGTTAAGACTGAGTTTTCAGGTTATGTTGAAGTCCAGTTAAACTGATCTTCTTTCTAAAGTATGCTGCCACTGATTTCACCCAACATAATTTCTATGAACTATCTAATCTAGAACCAATCCTCTCCCTCCCTCCATTCCCTTCCTTGCAGCCATCAAAGAGTCTTTTCTTCTGTACATGAGTCTATTTTTAAGTCCTTATAGTAGGGTTCTCATACAATATTTGTCCTTGTGCCGCTGACTGATTTCCCTCAGCATAATGTCTTCCAATTGAAACCCAATTATCAGATGCTTCCTGAAATCATCATTGTTCTTTGTCATTGCATACTGTTCCATTGAGTATATGTACCATAGTTTGTTTATCCATTCATCTATTGTTGGGCATCTAGGTTGATTCCATCGTTTTGCTATTGTGGACTGTGCTGCAATAAACATTGGTGTGCGTGTGTCTGTTTGTGTGACTGCCCTTGCTTCTGTAGGATATATTTCAAGCAGTTGGATTACCGGGTCAAACAGTATATCTATTTCCAGCTTTCTAAGGAAGCACCAGATTGTTTTCCAAAGAAGTACCATTTTGCAATCCCACCAGCATTGTAGGAGAGTTCCAATTTCCCCACAGCCTTTCCAGCACTTGTTATTTTGTGTTTTTTGGATCATGGACAACCTTGTTGGAGTGAGATGATATCTCATCGTCACTTTGATTTGGATTTCTTTAATAGCGTTTCCCCATGTGTCTTTTGGCTGCCTGGATATTGTCTTTAGTGAAGTGTCTGTCCATCTCCTTTGCCCAATGCTTCATTGAGTTGTTTATCCTTTTCTTGTTGACATTTAGCAGTATCTTGTAGATTATGGAGATCAGACGTTGGTCTGACATGTAGTTGCCAGATATTTTTTTTCCCATTCTCTACATGGTCTTTTCATTCTTTCGATAAATTCTATGGATGAGCAAAAGTGTTTGATTCTTAATAGTTCCCATTTATCTATTTTCTCCTGTTGATTGCACTTCGTCAGATTTTGAAGTCTAAGTTGTGTATTAAAACTTCCATTGTTAACCCTACTTTTTCATGTATGATCTTTATCATTTTAGTTTTCATATTTAGGTCTTTGATCCATTTTGAGTTGGTTTTTGTGTAAGGTGTGAGATATGGGTCTTGTTTCAGTTTTTGTAGATAGATATCCAATTTTGCCAGTACCATTTGTTAAAGAGACTATTTGTTTACCCCAGTTTACAATCTTAGGGCCAGTTCATAGGAGGATGGTGGCACCTCTGAGATCTCAACCCTGTTCCGTGGGTCTATGTATCTCTTTTTGTACCATTACCAGGCTGCTTTGACTACTGTGGCAGTGTAATAGGTTCTAAAGTCAGGCAGTGAGAGGTTTCCTAGTATATTCTTCTTCTTCAGTAGTGCTTTGCTTATCCAGAGTTTCTTCCCTTTCCAAACAAAGTTGGTTATTTGTTTCTCCATCTAATTAAAAATGTCACTGGAATTTGCATTGAGATTGCATTGTATGTGTAGGTCATTTGGGGTAAAATAGACATTTCCACAATGTTAAGTCTTCCTATCCATGAGCAGGGCAGGTTTCTCCATTTATGTAAGTCTCCCTTGGTTTCTTTCAGTAAGGTCTTCTAGTTCTCTCTGTGTAGGTCTCTTATTACAAGTAACAGTATTTCTATTTGCAGATGATATGATCTCATACACAGAAAATCCTAAAGAAAATACACACATACACAAACACACAAAAGCCTACTAAAACTAACAGAAGAGTTCGGGAAAGTATCAAGATACAAGATAAACATAAAATATCAGTTGGATTTCTCTGATAAGAACATCAAACACCAATTCACCACCATTTATAAGACTCACTAAGATAAAATACTTAGGAATAAATTGAACCAGACACATATAAGTTCTACACAAAGAAATCTACAAGACACTACTATGGGAAACCTAGTTTACAACACAGTACTATAGGAAACCAGAATAGACCCACTTAAGTGGAGAAACCTACCTTTCTCATGGATAGGAAGATTCAGCATTGTAAAAATGTCTGTTCTACCCAAAGAAACACATAGATACAATGCAATCCCAATGACATTTTTTAATGAGATTGAGAAACAAATCACCAACTTTCTTATGAAAAGGGAGGAAGCCCTGGATAAGTAAAGCATTGCTGAAGAGCAACAGCAAAGTCAGAGGCTTCACACTATTTATTTTTAGAAGCTGTTACAATGCCACAGTAGTCAAAACAGCTTAGTACTTGTACAACAAGAAATACGTAGACCAATGAAACAGAACTGAGAATGGAGACATAAAATCATCCACCTAAGAGCAAATGATATTTGAGAAAGGCCCAAACTCAGTTAATTTGGGAAAAGGCAATCTCTTTAATGAATGGTGTTGGCATAACTGCTTGTCCATCTGTAAAAAAAGGAAATAAGATCATGCAAAAAAATCTAACTCAAAATGGACCAAAGACACAAATGTAAAATCTAAAATGGTAAAGATTATGGAAGGAAAAAATGGTGACAATTTTGGGAGCCCTAATACATGGTATAAACAGGATATAAAACATTACTAGCAATACACAGACACCAGAAGAGAAAACAGATAACTGAAAATTCCTAAAAATAAAACACTTATGCTCATCCAAAGATTTCACCGAAAGTGTCGAAAGACAATTTCAGGACTGGGAAAAACAAAATTGGCTATGAAAAATCCAATCAGCATCTAATCAGCAAAACTTACAAGGTAGTGTAAAATTTCAACAACACAAAACAAATAACCCATTTAAGGAACAGCAAATGATACAAATAGGCATTTCACCAAAGAAGACATCCAGGTGGCTAACAGATACATGAGGAAATGCTCATGATCATTAGCCATTAGAGGAAATACAAACCCAAACTACCATGAAATACCATCTCACTCCAGTAAGGCTGGCATTAAGCCCCAAATCAGAAAATAATAAATGTTTCAGAGGCTGTGGAAAGACTGAAACACTTATGAATTTCCGGTAGGAATGTAAAATGGCACAGCTACTTTGGAAATTGATTTGACATTTTCTCAAAAAACTTGAAATGCCATATTATTCTGTATTCTCTCTTCTTGGAATATATTCTAGAAATAAGAGCTTTCCGAAAAATGGGTACATGCACCTCAATGTTAACTGGAGCATTGTCCACCAGAGCAAAAAGATAGAATCTGCCCAGGTGTCCATCAACAGATGAACGGATAAACAAATTATGATATTTTTACATAATGGAATATTATGCAATCAGAAGAACAGTGATAAATCTGGCAAATACTTCTTAAGCTGGAGGAAACTGGGAAGCGTTATACTGAGTGAAATTAGTAGCAAAAGTACGAATATTTTATGAGACTACTTTCATAAGAAAACAGTCTTTGATGCTTAGGAAGGTGGGGAGGGAGCAAGAGGGGTATTCCCTAATTAAATAGCACACAAGAATTTTTCAAGAATTATTTCATATGAAGGAAGGGGAAAAACACAGTAGAGAAGTCAGCATAACTGCACTAAAGCAAATGCTAAGAAGTTTCCTAAATACAGCTAAACACTTAGGGACAGAGTAGCATGGGTACCATGGTTTCAGGGGTACCGAGATCAATTGGCATAACAGAGTTTATTAAGAAAATGTTCCTCATCCCACTTTGCTAACTGATGTCTGAGGTCTTAAAAGCTAGCAAGTGGCCATCAAAGAAACATCAGTTGATTTCAAACCACTTGGAGCAAAAGAACATGAAAAGCATCAAAGGCATAAGGAAAATTTGAGCCCAAGAGAAAGGGCCACATAAACCAGAGACTATGTCAGTATGATACTGGAAGAACTAGATGGTTCCTGGCTATCACCAATGACTGCCCTTACAGGCAATCCAGCAAAGAGTCCCTGATGGAGGAAGTGAAAAGTGAGGTGCATAAATCAAATTATTAAAAAGACTAGGCTTGATGTTCTGACAAACTGGTGGGTCCCTGGAAGACATGGCCTCCAAACTCTGTTAGCCCAGAACTGTAACCATTACTGAAGACAATTCCTCAGACAAACACTGAACTGGAAAATAAGATATGAAATCATACTGGTGAAGACTGTGCTTCTTCACTTAAGTAGATACAAGAGACTTACTAGGCAACTCTTGTCCAGAGGCTAGATTGGAAGCTGCAGGATGACACGAGCTGGTTTTATGGACATGAGAAGTACAGTGTTGAGAGGAGGAGTATGCTGTCACAGTGTGAGGAGAGGAGCTAGCATCACATAGGAGTGTGGGTGTCAGTTTTTGTATGAGAAACTAATTCAAATTTTAACCTTTCAAGTAAAACACAATAAAGAAATAAATAACACACAGAAACTGAAATGAAGAATGCTTTTGTTGGGCTCCTTGATAGATACTACACAGCTGAGAAAAGAATCAATGAATTTGAAGTAAAAATATATTACCAAAATGAAAGAAAAGAGAGAAAGAAATTTAAAAAAAAAATTAAAAAGACATTCAAAAACTGTAGGACAATATTAAATGGTGTAACATATATGCATTTGGAATAACAACTGAAACAAAACACAAAAAAAAATTGGAAAAATAATGACCAAAAACTTTACAATATTGGTGACAGACACCAAATCATTACTTCAAGAAGCTCTGAATTTAAAACTTAAAAAGCCTATACATAGCATGTTCAAACTGTAGAAAAGTGAAAGCAAAGAGAAAATCTTGCCAATACTGAAAGGAAAAAAATATAAAAAAAAAGAGGCTAAAAATTACAGGAGATTTCTAATCAGAAGTAGTATAATGAAGAAGCAGTTAAATGCAATCTTTCAAGTATGGGAAGAATTTTTAAAAAACTGTCAATCTAGAACTATGCATCTAGTGGAAGTATCCTTCAGAAGTCAGTCAGAAATAAGGGCTTATCAGAGAGAATAAAACAAAATCTTAGGAAGTTTATTGCCAGCAGACCTGTCCTATAAGAAATATTGAACTATTAATAAGCTCTTTCAGTAGAAGGGAAATGACATGTTAGGTAGGTTAGAAATCTAGATCCATATGTTTTTTAAAAAGCAAAAAAGAAATAAAAGTGGAATATGATTTTTTTATTTTTCTTAATCTTACCTAATCTGAAGATAACTACTTAATGCAAATGATAGTAACAGTGCCCTGGGTGTTATGCATACCATATGTACATGTTGAAAGTGACAGCAATGTCACAAAGTAGGAGGGAGAAATTGGAAATATTTTTGTTATAAAGCATATATACTACACATGCAATAGTATAGTGTTACTTGAAGATGGGCTTAGATTATAAAAAAGATAATAATAAAGCATATATGATAAATAAATAGGAGATATAAAGTGATATCACATAAAATGCCCAATTAAAGTCAGATACGGCTGAAAAGAAGGGAAAAAAGCAAAATAAATACAATGAGTATAAAATACTTATGAAGACTGTCTGTATTCATCCAACTATATCACTCACCACCTCCGATATGTATAGTTTAGAGATAACCAGTTTAAGTACAAATATTGTCAGAATGGGTTAAAAAAAATTAGTCAAACATGTGCTACCTACAAGAAATTCGGACTTACCTGCTAACTAAAAACAGTCATTCAAATCCTCCAGGTGCTCTTTGGAAACTCTGTGGGGCAGTTCTACTCTGGCCTGTAGTGTCGCTGTGAGTCAGAATTGACTCGATGGCAGTGGGTTTTTTGTTTTTTATATAGATTAAAGGTAAAGTTGTAGAGAAACACATACTACCCCAACACTGATCAAAATAAAGCTGGACTAGTTATTAGAACTCCATACAAAGCAGATTTCAGAACAAGGAAGACTATCTAGAATAAAGAGGAACATTGCATAATAATGTCATGCTTGTTGTTATGTGTTTTCAGGTCAATTCTAACTAATAACTGACCCCATATGACAGTGTAGAACTGCCCTATAGGGTTTTCTTGGTTATAATCTTTACAAACCACATCACTACATCTTTCCCTTGCCGTACACCTGAGTGAGTTCAAACCACCAACCCTTCAATTAGCTGCCAAATGCAAAATGTTTGTGCCACAAGAGCTTCTTTATGTATTGATAAAGGGATACATTCTCTAAGAATACATAGCATCCTAAATGTGTATGCACTTAACAGCAGAGTCATCAACACATGAGGCAAAACCTGATACAACTGAGAGGAGAAATACACAGCATTATCATTGTAGACCTCAATAGCCCCATGTCAGTAACTAATAGATTAAACAGACAAAAAATCAGCAACTGACTTTTAAAAAACATTCTGTCCAACAAGAATATACATTCTTCTAAAGTGTACATGAAACATCTACCAAGATAGATGGGCCATAAGACACGCCTTAACAGATTTAAAAGAACAGAAAACAAAACAAAACAATATGTATATTCCATATCACAGTAGAATTAAACTAAGGATCAATAACAGGAAAATATCTAAAAACATCCCGGATACTTGGAAATTAAACAATATACTTCTAAATAACCCTTCAGTCGAAGAAGCCTCAAAGGAAATTGAAAAAATACTTGGAAATAAATGAACAAAATTAATGGGATGTTGCTAAAAGCAATGCCTAGAGGGAAATTTATAGTATTAAATACACAAAAAAGAAAAAGATCTAAAATACACAACCAAGGCTACTACTTATAAGACCACAGGGGTAAAAAAAAAAAAAAATGAATTCTAAAAGCAAAAAGAATGAAGGAAATCATTAAAATTAGAGAAGAACTTCATAACATTGAAAATAAGAATACAATAAAGAAAATCAGTCACCAGAACCAAAATCCAGTTATTTGGAAAACTCAGCTAATTAACTTTGGCCAAGCTAACCAAGGAAGAAAGCAAGACTACATAAGTTACCAATATCGGGAATAAAAGAGGAGTCAGCACTACTAGTCTCATGAACATTAAAGAGATCATAAGGAATACTATAAACAGTTCTGTGCCCATACATTCATTAACTTAGCTAAAATAAAGTTGCTGAAAGACACAAACTGCCAAAACTTAAGAATAAAAACCCATTATCATCTAGTCACTTCCGACTTACAGTGACCTTATAGGACAAAGTAGAACTGCCCCATAGAGTATCCAAGGAGCACCTGGTAGACTTAAACAGATCACCTTTGGTTAGTAGATGTAGCTGGGCCACCAGGGTTTACTCAGGAAAACAGATCTTCTAAATTACCCTATATCCTTGGCTGCACATTGGAATTACCTGTGGAAAGTTAAAAGTTACTGACATCTGAATCCTACATTGACAAGTTTTATTTAATCAGTCTAGATGAAGTCTGCCACTCCATTTTTTAAAAACCCACCTCTTCAAGACAAAGAAATAAAGAACATCCAGTTGGCACAGAAGTCAAAATCTCCCTACCTGCGGATGATATGACTATATACTCAAAGAATCTTAAAGAACCTGTAAGTAAACTACTCAAACTAATAGAAGAGTTCAGGAAAGTATGAGGATATAAGATAAATATAAGTAGATCAGTAGAATTTCTTTATACCAACAAAGAAATCATCAAAGATGAAATCACCAAATCAACACCATTTACTACAGGAGTAAAATTACTATTGGAATACATTTACTACTAGGAATAAATCAAACTAGAGAAATAAGAGACCCATACAAAGAGAATTATAAGACTTTACTTCAAGAAACCAAGAGAGACTTACATAAATGGAGAAACCTACCCTGCTCACGGATAGGAAGACTTAATATTGTGAAAATGGCTATTTTACCCAAAACGTTCTACATGTACAATGCAATCCCAATGCAAATTCCAGTGACATTTTTTAATGAGACGGGGAAACAAATCACCAATTTTGTTTGGAAAGGGAAGAAATGCTGGATAAGCAAAGTACTACTGAATAAAAGAAACAGGTAGTCTTCACACTACCCGACCTTAGAACTTATTACACTGCCACAGTAGTCAAAAAAGCCTGGTTCTGTTACAAGAAGAGACATATAGAACAATGGAACAGAGTTCAGACCCCAGAGATGCCACTATTGTCTTATGAACATTTGATATTCAACAAAGGCCATATGATTGTAAACTGGCGTAAAAACAGTCTCTCTAATTGTTTAATAGTTTAACTCTTTAACTGTTTAAAATTGTGCTGGTGAAATTGGATATCCATCTGCAGAAAATTGAATCAAGACCCATATCTCACACCTCACACAAAAACTCACTCAAATTGGATAGAAGACCTAAATATTACACCTAAAATGGTAAAAATCGTTCAAGAAAAAATAGAGTCAGCAGTGGAAGTTTTAGTATACAACTTAGACTTCAAAATCTGACAAAGCATGATTGACAGAAGAGAAAATAGATAAATGGCAACTACTAAGAATCAAACACTTGCTAACCCAAAGACTTTATCAAAAGAATGAAAAGACCACCAACAGAATGGGAAAAATTATTTGGCAACCACAGGTTAGACCAACATCTGAAGTCCATAATCTACAAAGTACTGCAAAATATCAGCAAGAAAAAGGTAAATAACCCAATTAAGCAATGGCCAAAGGAGATGGACAGACACCTCACCAGAGAGGACATCCAGGTTGCCAAAAGACACATGAGGAAATGTTCATGGTCATTAGCTATTAGAGAAATCTAAGTCAAAACCACAATGAGATACCATCTCACCCCAACAAGGCTGGCCATGATCCAAAAAACACAAAACAACAAGTGCTGGAGAGGCTGTGGAGAGACTGGAATTCTCCTAAACTTCTGGTGGGATTGCAAAATGGTACGTCTTTGAAAAGCAATCTAACAGTTCCTTAAAAAGCTGGAAATAGATATATCATTTGATCCAGCAGTCCCATGGCTTGGAATATATCCTACAGAATCAAGGGCAGGCACATGAACAGGTATATGCACATAAATGTTTATTGCAGCACAGTCCACAATAACAAAATGATGGAATCAACCCAGATGCCCAACAACAGATGAATGGGTGAACAAACTATGGTACATATACTCAATGGAACAGTATGTAATGATAAAAAAAAAAAGAAAAAATGATGATTTTAGGAAGCATCTGATAATAAAGTTTCAGGTGGAAAACACTGCTGAGTGAAATCAGTCAGTGGCACAAGAACAAATATTGTATGAAACCCCTACTATAAAAACTTAAAAACAGACTCATGTACAGAAGAAAAGACTCTTTGATGGATGCAAAGGAGGGGAGGGCAGGAGAGGGATGGTTATACATTAGATAGCTGATAGAAATTTGGTTGGGTAAAAGTGGTAACAGAGCAAACTAGAAAGAAGACCAACTTAACTGGACTTCAACATAAACTGAAAACTCTTCTAATCTTAACCTAATATTGCAAGAGTAGAGTAGCAGGGACAGGAGTCTAGGGAACATGCTCTTAAGGGACATTGAGGCCAATTGGCATAACTAGCCTATTGCTTAGAGGGTCTTCTGCACCCCATATTGGTGAGTGGCATTTGGGGTCTTAAAAGATAGCAAGCTGCCATCTGAGGTATACCGAACTCATCGAGGCATACCAACTCATCCAGAACAGATGATCACCAAGAACAACAAAGATACGAGGGAAAAATAGCCCAGTAGACAGAAGGACCCATGTGAATGGGTGACTGAATCAACAGGTGACCAGAAGGTGCCCAACCACTACCAAAGACAGCTGTGGTGGGGCACACAAATGTCAAGTCCCAGTGGCAACGTGAGTAAAGGAGGGGTGCACCTCAAGAACTCCACTAGAAGACCACAGTTGATAGTCTGGAAGCTCAGGGGTTCCCCTAGGAGCATGGCCCTATACCAGATGCTGCCTTGACCAGAAAACATTACTGAGGTCAACTCTTGGAACAGGAATGGACTGGACTTGGGGATACAGTGTGACCATATTGTCTGTGTACTTTGTAGCTCTATGCATTTGTAGGATGCTGTCCTACTGGCTTCTTACTAGAAGGGAGAGGAAAGGATGGAGAAGAGGGAACAGGAGATTGATAAGAGGATATGATATATATAAAACAAAAAAGGGGAGTGCACTGTCACTGGGCAAGGAGAGCAGAAGGGGCTGCAGATAGGCAGGCATGCAAATTTAATTTGGGTTGTATACTTTCACTTAATCACAATAAAATATATATATATCCCTCACAATTCTAAGATACAATCAAAACTAGCATTCCACTGTCTAGTGTCTTCAGCTTTGGATGTCCCTGAAGTGAAGTGTATCTTTTAATACTGAAAAAGACACCTTCCATAATTCCAGTGACTGAGAGTAGTACCGTTATCTCCAGCCTTAGAAATGGGAAATAGCCAGTTTTCAACAAGATATTTACAACCAAACTAGATCATTATTGGGAATTATGTCTGATTCTATAGTGCTAGTGTTGCACTGAGAACAAAGATGAAAAACCCTAAATGAGTAGAACAACTTTATCACGTCATAATTATCCCAAGAGCAAGACATTCCTTCCAACACCTATAAATGAAGCATCACAGAATAAAATGATCATGGTCATAGTCACTTAGCACAGATACAGTCAGGGACCTGTTGAGCAAGGGTGGTGACAAAACCTTGAGAAACAAGCATTCAGACCTGTGGCAATATCTTTAAATCTCTTATCCATGTCATCATTGCATGACAGGGATGTTAAATGATGTTTGATCATTCATACTCACTGTGCTTAGATAAGGGCAGAGTTCTCTGGCTGCAAATGGGAAACTAGTCAGAGGATGGTAGCCACTTGCAAAGAATCAGCAGAATTCACTGTGTTCCAGTGCTGCAGCTGTCCCTGGTATAGTCAGCTGCCTCTTTCCTGATATACAAACTTGTAGAACGGAAGAGGAAACAATTACCACCACCTGCCAAAGGCCTGTCAGAGCTTTCTGGGGATTATCCCAAAGGCAATACAAGAGCTCCTGTGTGCTTGAATGTTTCTGCTCCCAATCCCTTCACAAGGCAGCTCCACACTTTCCTGGGTCACTCAGCTCATCCACATGTCTTCCCAGGTGCACTTACTGGTGTATGAGCCTAGTGGGTTACTTATCTCCAGATGTCTTTGCTGGTGATTCTCTGGTATGTGGGCCTCCTGTGTCACCTGCCTCCTATGGATGTGCTCCTAGTGTATTTTCTGGTTTGTGGGCCTCTGTATCACCTAGCTGCTCTACATTTCCATCATGTTACTACGTTCACTGGTGTGCAGGCCTCGCAGGACATCCAGCTCCTTCACATGTCCTCCTGGTGCATTAACTGGTGTGGTTCATTGGTTGAGGTCGTCTCAGTGAAGGACTTGCTGTTTCACAGCAGAAGAAATGAAAGAATTTTACATGAAGAAAGATAGCTACCACTGAGGAAAGGGAAGTCCTGGAATTACACAGACGTGACTAGGATTTTGTTTGAGAAAAGGCCATGTAAATCCATAGTGCATTCCTGGAAGTGGTCCTATTCTGGAGCTGGAGTGTCCACTGCCTCCAGTCCTAACCCAGTGAGGACAAAGTGTGAGAGCAGAGTGCTGCAGAGGGTCTTATAATAGCAGCCCAGCTCACCATCAACATGAAGGTTGATTTTTGAAGAAGGCCAGGTGGCATCCACCTCTCAACAAAGTCCCCCTTAATTTCACACATTTATCTGAAACCAAATCCCAAGCCTGTTCTCCAAAATCTGAAAAGAGACTGTAAAAAACAAATTACAATTCCCAGATCTTAGGAAGGCAAGAAGACGGGAGATCCTATGTTTGCCTGATTTTCAACACTCATTCATACATTTTAGATCTAGACTCTGACAAACAGCTATGATAATGATCTTCAGGGGGTTGGTAGTCATTCTGAGAAAGGAGGAATACTCCTAGCTGTCTGAAGCTCATGCATTCACAGCTACCTCAAGACTACATGAGATATGACTGACCACGCCTATTCCATGGATGAAGAAACTGGGTATGGGTGACGTTAGTGACTTTTCCAAGACCTCAAGAGCAGAGAGGATCAAATGTCAATGTGTGTTCTGCTCTGCCATTATTTCCCAGTGGTCTGCCTGCACAGCTTATCAAGATGGGACCTAGACCAAAAGGCTGACTTCCTGTCTGAAATGTAACCATCATACATACTGAATGGAGGATGAAATACCGTTTTCTTTAGAAACATACCTTCTAACAAGTTAAAGAGGAAACCTCTGCAGACCCTGAGGAAGCTGCTGTGAAATTTAGAGATTTTAAGATAAATACTAAAGCACATCCCAGGAACACTGGAGAGGAAGCTGTATCAAGCACAGCTACTTAATGTACAGTCATACTAAATTTCATGCAGATGGCTCACTTCAGGCAGAATCAAAGCAAGTTTGCACCATGGTGGTGGCAAACATTCAGATGGGATGATGACAAAGAGCAGTTTTGACCTGTTTACATGAGCCACTGACCACAGATCCACTGTGAAGGCAGATCCTATAGAGGACTCACTCTAGCATATGTGTGTTCATAACCCCATAAAATCCAAAAAAGCACCCCAAGTACAATGTGATTTTTCCTCCATGAAGGCCTCAAGCTAACTCACTTGGTAAGACATACCTGGTCAAGTGCCTGGGTTCACAAATACCATTTGTAGAAGTTCCCAGGTGAGAGGATCAAGAAGATCTTCTTTGACATCAGGGCATTTCCAAGAGTGAAATAATAGTACACTAGAGAGAAAAGACCCTCACATGTCTGCCAGTTTCTCATACTGTTGGGCCTTGTGTGTAGTGGTGATAACAAATACCATCAGGATCACTTATGGAAGACAAATTTCAGCTGAGCTTCTAGACTAAAGAGACTTGGAAAAAGCCAACAGCCTGCTTTTGAAAACATACAGCCAGTGAAAGCCTTGTCAATAGCAGTAGGACATTGTTTGATACAGTGGTAGATGATGAGCCCTCTCAGGTTGGAAGGCACTCAAAAAGACAACTGGGGAAGAGCTGAATATCATCAGTCAAAACAAGATCAAGGGCTGACTGCAGAACAGACTATCTATTGTTCAAACACAAGTTCAAATTGAAACTGAAGAAAATTAGAACAAGTGCACAAGAGCTGAAATACAACTTTGACTGTACTCCCTGAGTTTAGAACCCATCTCAAGAATAGATTTGATGCCTTGAACACTAATGACCAAAGACCAGAGAAGTTGTGGAATGACATCAAGATCATCATACATTAACAAAGCAAGAAGTTGTTAAAGACACAAAGACCAAAATGGATGTACGAAGAGACTCTGAAACTTACTCTTGAACACTGAGCAGCTGAAGCAAATGGAAGAATTGATAATATAAAAGAACTGAACAGAAGATTTCAAATGGTGGCTCAAGAAGACAACGTGAAGTATTATAATGATATGTGCAAAGAGCTGGAGATAGAAAACCAAAAGGGAAGAACATGCTCAGTGTTTCTCAAGCTATAAGAACTGAAGGAGATATTCAAGCCTTGAGTTGCAGTAGTGAAGGATTCTATGGTGAAAACATTAAACGACACAAGAAGCACAAAAAGATGGAAGAAACACATAGAATACCTATACCAAAAAGAATTGTTTGACATTGAACTATTTCAAGAAGTATCATATGATCAGGAATCAATGGTACCAAAGGAAAAGTCAAAGCTTCAGTGAGGGCACTGAAGAAGAAAAAGGCTCCAGGAATTGACAAAACATCAATTGAGATGTTTCCACAAACAGATGCAGCGATGGAAGCAGTCATATTTATGCCTAGAAATTTGGAAGACAGCTACCTAGGCAAGCAACTGGAAGAGATCCATATTTGTATCTCTTCCCAAGAAAAGTGGTCCAACTGAATGAGGAAATTATCAAACAATATTATTAATATCATATAAAAGTAAAATTTTGATGAAGGTCATTCAAAAGTAGCTGCAGCAGTATTATTGACAGGGAACTGCCAGAAATTCAGGCTGGATTCCAAAAGAGGACATGAAACCAGGGATATTGCTGATGATGTCAAATGGATCCTGGATGAAAGCAGAGAATGCCAGAAGGATTTTACCTGTGTTTTATTGACTATGTAAAGGCATTCAACTATGTAGATCGTAACAAAGTGTGGATAACATTGTGAAGAATGGGAATCCTAGAACACTTAATTGTGCTTGTGTGGAACCTGTACATAGCTCAGGAAGCAGTTGTTCAAACAAAGTAGGGGAAGGCTGAATGGTTGAAAATCAGGAAAGGTGTGTGTTAGGGTTCTGCCCTTTCACCGTACCTATTCAATCTGTATGCTGAGTGAGTAATCCCACATACTGGGCTGTATAAAGAAGAATGGGGCATCAAGATTGGCAAACAACTTATTAGGAGGGTGAGGCCAAGATGGCAGACTAGTCACATGTCTCCTCTATTCCCTCTGAGATCTAAAGCCTAGAAAAACAATTGAACAGAGCAGAGTGGACATTCCGGGGCCCCAAGATCAGGCATAGGGTTGTGAGATCAGACTGGATTCCAGGAAAGGGAAAGCTACTTTAGACAGAGGTGAGACAGCAACACAAAGGATCCCACCTCTGCTAGTGAGAGGCTTATAGATACAGAATCCGTCTTTCTTAACCAGAAGACTGGGACTGGGACTGCCAATCCTGAGAACCTGGCAAGGGGCAGCTGCCATTCTGAGCTGCAGTGCCTAAATAAACAGTCTTTTCACACCAGAGACACTGTGCTTAAGACAGTCATATTTAGAGAACCCAGCAGTGGCTGGCAACCAAGGGTACCAGTACTCTTCCCCTCTGTCTTCTCTGAGCTGCATCATAGATATTGCTGGCTTAGCACAGGAGAGGTGGCTCAGGCAAGACACCACGTTAGTCAGCTAAGAGGCAGAGTCAGGCACACCTGAGGGCCCAGCTGGGGCTGGCTGCCACATTGAGCAACAATACCTGACTGGGCAGAGCCTCTCTGAGCAGAAAAGCTGTTTTTAAGACAGTCATACCTAGAGAATATAGTAGTGGCTAGTAGCCAAGTGTGGTAGCACCCTTACCCCTCACTTATTTGAGCCACATCATAGCATCTGCAGACACAGCCTCTGAGAGACTCCACTAGTAGGTCACCATCTTTGTCAGCTAGGAGGCAGGACCTGCTACCCCTGAGGGCCTGGCTGGTACCAGCTGCTGCTGGATAGCATCTCTCAGCAGAAAAGCAGTTCTTAAAAATATTGCATCTAGAGAATGCAGCAGTGGCTGGTAGCTGAGTGTGGTAGCGCTATTTCACTCTACCTTCACTGAACTATGCCATAGTGTCTGCTGGAAGGCCCCCAAGAGACTCCATAAGTAGTGCACCATCTTTGTCAGCCAGAAGGCAGGGCCTTCCACCCCTGAGGACCCAGCTGCTACTGGCTGCTGTTGGACAGAGCCTCTCTCAGCAGAAAGGCAGTTTTTAAGATAAGCACATCTACAGAATGCAGCAGTGGCTGGCAGCTGACTGTGGGGGCACCTTTCTATCTTCCCTTCTCTGAGCTATACCTTAGTGTCTGCTGGAGTGACTCTGGAGAGTCAGCACAAGTAGGTCACCATCTTTGTCATCCAGGAGGTGGGGCCTTTCACCCCTGAGGGCCTAGCTGGTGCAAGCCACCAAGCAAGCAGCAGCATGGGGCTGGATAGCATCTGTCTCACCAGAGAAGCCATACATAAGTCAGCTGCACATAAAGGGAATGGAGTGGCAGACAGCAGCCAAGTCTAGCAGTGCCCTTACTCGCTTCTTAGAGCTACGCCACAGCTCCAGTTGGTGCAACACTGGAGAAGCTGAACAGCTTTGGGATGGTGCAAAAACAACAATCAATAGAAAACCATTTAAAGAAGCAGACCACCATGGCTCCAGAAAACTCCCCAAATAAAGAATTAAAAAACTTCCGAGGGAAGCAGAGCCAACATGGCAGAATAAACACACATCCTTAATTCTGTCTGAAAACTAAGGCCTGGATTGATAATCGATAATTTTCTGAACACCTAGTGGACCCTAGGACATGGCATAGGGATGTCAGATTGGACTACATGCCACAAAACAGGAAACTTCCTCTGTCTCACTGAGCTGCTTTCCTGTTGCCTCGCTGTTTGCGTGGACCAAAGGTACTGGCAGTTTTAACTTTTTTCTTGTTGTTGTTGGCCAGTAGGTGGGAAATGGGCATGAGCCAGCAGATATGCCAAGAAGTAGCACTGAAGTGAACAGCAGGTGCCACAGCCAAGAGACAGTGTGTGGGATAGCCACATTTTCAGAGCCCAGACGTGGACTCAAGGCACCATAGCCCCTCCACTCTCTCTTTTCTGAGCTCCACCATAGATTATGCTATTTCCTAGCAGGAGGGTCAGCTTGACTGGGACAGCACCTTGGTCAGCTGGGAGGTGGAGGCACCCAACCAGAGACCTCAGTGGGGGCTAATACCCAGGCTGGGAGACAGTGCCAGTCTGGGGAGTGCTTTTTTAGCAGAAAGGATATATTTAGCACAGTGTTCCTTATGGTTAATGCCCGAAAGAGGATGGCAATAAGACCCTAGCCCCTCCCTTCTTTGAACTACATCATAACATCAGGGGACTGTTGCAGAGGTTTCTGGTATCAGCCAAAAGGCCAGGCCCACCACACCTGATGGCCTGACTGACTTTGGAAGTGGTCAGATAGCTTTTAATTTTCTAAAGTAAGACTGCCTGGAGACACAAATACTGTGCAGCTCAATGTCATTTCTTCCAGCCTTTACTGACCCACATCATAGGATTGGTTGATGGCCCTCCAGTGACTCCGTAAGTAGGGTAGTGTCTTTGCTAGCCAGGAAATGGATCCTACCACCCTAGAGAGTTCACTGGGGCCAGTCACTAGAGTACACAGAGGCAGCTGCTGACCAACTGCCTTCTCAGAACTATGCCTCAGCTTCTGTTGTGGTAACACCAAAGAAACTAAACAGCTTCTAGATGGCCCATAGGCAACAGACCATTTCTAAGCATTTAAAGAAACAGCCCATGATGGCTCCACAAAACTCTGAGAATACAGAATCAAAAAACTTTCCAGATGAAGAAATCTTTCTGAAAATATCAGAGGTTGAGTACAAAAAAGTTATATAGAGAGCCTTTCTAGAGATTAAACAAAATGCAGCAGAGCAAAGTGAAAAATTAAGCAAGCTATTCGAACTGATGGAACATCAATGGTTTGAAGTCCAACAAATCAATAACAAAATTACAGAATTAGACAATTCAATTGAAAACCAGAAGAGTGGAATTGAGGAACAAAAAGTCAGTCTTAGTGATGGTGAGGATAGAACAACTGACATCAGCATTCATGAAGAAAAATCAGAGAAAAATGAATAAGCATTAAGAAACATGTGGGACATTATCAAGAAGAATAATCTACTATTAATTGGAGTTCCTGAACATGGAGGTATAGCTGAAGACATGGGAGAGTATTGTTGTTGAGTTGCTGACAGAAAACTTCCCTGAAATTATGAAAGAAGAGAACATAGACATGCAAGATGTATATTGAATGTCACAAAAAGTAGACCTCAAAAGAAAGACATTAAGATATATTATAATCAAGCTTAACAAAATGAAACATAAGCAGAAACTCTTAAAGACAGCAAGCCGCAAAGCTAAGCTAAGATTCAGAGGGAAGCCCTATAGACTTTTGTCTGACTTCTCAGCAGAAACAATATCAGCAAGGAAGCAGTGGAATGGCGCATTCAAACCCTTGAAGGAGAAACACTTCCAACAAAGAATTATATATTCTGCAAAACTGTCTTTCAAATATGAAGATGAATTTAAGATATTCACAGATAAACAGAAGCTTAGAGACTTTATAAAAACCAAACCAAAACTATAGGAAATACTGAAAGAAGCTCTTTCCTTAGAAAAGCAAAACTGTTAAGTGTATGCTTAAGACAGCAACACAGGACACAACATCCAGAAACCTATCAAGTAAGAAAGGCACAAAGCTCAATCCAAGCAATAATATTAAAAGAAAGGAGCCAGTGACCATATGATGAAAACTATGACAACATCACATTAAAAAGAGGGATAGGCTACAGTAGTTATAGTCCTTTCAGGTGGAGAGGAAGTTAAAAAGGTATGCAGAATTTAAAATTGGGTTTAAACTTACATTATTAAGGGGGATTACAGGGGAAGCCACAAAGCACAATAACAATGTAACATATCAAAACAAGAAACGTAATACAGGAGTCTCAACATACAGAACCAACCCTATGAAAAGTGAACCTATAAAGAATATTAACAGCAACAGAGAAAACACCAACAAAAATAAACACAACAAGATGACAGTATTAAACACCTATCAATAATTACACTGAATGTAAACTGACTAAATGCTCCAATAAAGAGACAACAAGTGACATCTTGGATCAAAAGACACATCTATATGTTACTTAGAAGAAACACACCTTAGACTTAAGGATATGAACAAACTGAAAATTAAAAGAAGGAGTAATATATACTAAGCAAACAATATACAGAGAAGAGCAAGTATGGCAATACTAATCTCAGGTAAAACAGATTGTAATGTAAAATTCACCATCACGGGTAAAGATGGTCACTATTTATTGCTGAAAGCAGGGCTGAACAATATTAAGTATTTATGTACCCAAAACCAGAGCATCTAAATACATTGAAGAAACATTGACCAGACTGAAAAAGGACATAGATCACAATAACAGTTGGAGACTTCAACACTGTACTCTCAGTAATGTACATGTCATCTAGGAAAAATCTCAGTAAAGACACAGAAGATCTTACTGCCACAATTAACCAAATAGGTCTCATCGATATATACTGAACTTTTTATCCAACAACAGATAAGTACGTCTTCTTCTCCAATGCACATGTACCATTTTCCTCAATAGACCATGTGTTAGCACGTAAAGCAAATCTCAACAAAATCCAAAACACTTAATTATTGCAAAGCATCTTCTCAGACCATAAAGCCATAAAAGTAAAAATCAATAACAGAAAAAAAAAATAGATACAAATTGGAACTCGTGAAAACTGAACAACACTTTGCTCAAAAATCCATGGGTTATAGAAGAAATCAAGGATGAAATAAAGAAATTTGTGCATTCAAACAAAAATGAAAACAAATCCTACCAGAACCTATGTGATACAGCCAAAGCAGTGCTCAGAGGTCAGTTTATAAATACACACATCTGGAAAGCAGAAAGGATCCAAACCAAAGAATTCAGCATAGAGCTTGAATAAGTAGAAAGAGAGCAACAGAGAAACCCCACAGACACCAGAAGAAAACAGATAATAAAGATTAAAGCAGAACTAAATGAAATAGAGAATAAAAGAACAATTGAAAAAAATTAACAAAACCAAAAGCTAGTTTTTTGAAAAGATCAACAAAATTGATAAACCATTGGCTAGACTTACAAAACAAAGACAGGAGAGGAAATAAATGACTCAAAAAAGAAATGAGATGGGAGATGTCGTAACAGACCCAACTGAAATCAAAAGTATCAACAGAATACTGTGAAAGACTGTACTCTAACAGAATTGAAAACCTAGAAGAAATGGACAGATTCCTAGATTCCTATTACCTACCAAAATTATCACAAGGAGAAGCAGAACAACTTAATAAACCCACCATAAACAGAGAGATTGAAAAAGTCACCAAAAAACTACCAACCAAAAGAAGCTCTAGCCGAGATTGCTTCATCACAGAATTCTGCCAAGTTTTTAGAGAATAGTTCACTCCAATACTAATGAAACTATTCCACAGCATAGAAAAGAATGGAATACTCCCGCATTCGTTCTATGAAGCCAGCATAACCCTGATACCAAAACCAAAGAAAGATCTCACAAGAAAAGGAAAATCACAGACCAATAACACTCATGAACCTAGAAGCAAAATCTTCACAAAATCCTTGCCAACAGAATCCAACAACATATCAAAAAAATAATTCATCATGACCAAATTATATTCATACCAGGGATGCAAGGTTCATTCAACATCAGAAAGCCTATTAATGTGATCAATCACATAAATAACACAAGAGATAAGAATCGCCTGATTTTGTCACTTGATGCAGAAAAAGCATTCAGCAAAGTCCAACACCCTCTCATGTTAAAAAATCTCAGCAAAATAGGAATAGAAGGCAAATTTCTCAGTGCAATAAGGGCCATTTAAACAAAGCCAATTGTCTATGTCATCTTGAATGGAGAGAGACTGTAACAGTTTCCTTTGAGAACAGGAACTAGACGAGAATGCCCACTTTTACCACAACTATTCAAGATTACACTGGAAGTTCTAGCCACAGCAATTAGACAAGACAAAGAAATAAAAGGCATCCACATCGGCAGGTGATGTGCTTGTATATGCAGAGAAATCCTAAAACATCCATAAGAAAACTACTCAAACTAAGAGTTCAGTAAAGTATCAGGACATAAGATAAACATAAGTAAATCAGTAGAATTCCTTTATACCAACAAAGAGATCATCAAAGAAGAAATCACCAAATCAATATCACTTACTATAGCCCCCAAGAAGACAAAATACTTAGGAATAAATCTAATTAGAGAAGAGACCTATACAAAGACAACTACAAGACCTTACTGCATGAAACTAAGAGAGACTTACATAAATCGAGAAAGCTACCATGCTCATGGATAGGAAGACTTAAGATTGTGAAAATGTCTATTTTACCCAAAGAGATCTACATTTACAATGCAATCCTAATACAAATTCCAGTGATATTTTCTGAAGACATGGAGAGAGAAATCACCAACTTTGTTTGGAAAAGGAAGAAACTCTGGATAAGCAAAGCACTACGGAAGAAGAGGAACACAGTGGGAAGCCTCACACTGCCTGACCTTAGAACCCATTACACTGCCACAGTAGTCAAAACAGCCTGGTGCATAGACTGATGGAACAGAGGTGAGACCCCAGAGATGCCATCATATCCTTATGAAGAGTTGATATTCAACAAAGATACTAGGATTGTAAACTGGTGTAAAAACAGTCTCTTTAGCAAATGGTGATGGAAAAATTGGATATGCATCTGCAAAAAATTTAAACAAGATCCCTATCTCACACCTTACACAAAAACTGACTCAAACTGGATCAAAGACCTAAATATCAAACCTAAAATGATAAAAAAGTCATGCAAAAAGAAATAGGGTCAACAATGGAAGTTTTAATACACAACTCATACAGACTTCAAAATCTGAAAAACAAAGCACAATCAACAGAAAATAGATAAATGGGAACTACTAAGAATCAAACTCTTTTGCTCATCCATAGACTTTATCAAAGGAATTAAAAGACCACCTACAGAATGGGAAAACATATTTGGCAACTACATATCAGACTGACATCTGATCTGCATAATCTACAAAGTACTGCAAAATACCAACAAGGAAAAGGTAAATAACCCAATTAAGTGATGGACAAAGGAGATGGACAGACACTTTGCTAAAGAGGACATCCAGGCAGCCAGAAGACACATGAGGAAATGCTCATGATCATAAGCTATTAGAGAAATCCAAATCAAAACTACGAGTTACCATCTCACCCCAACAAGGTTGGCCATGATCCAAAAATCACAAAACAATAAATGCTGAAGAGGCTGTGAAGAGATCAGAACTCTCCTACACTGCTGGTGAGATTGCAAAATGGTACAACCTCTTTGGAAAGCCATCTGGCACTTTCTTAGAAAGCTGGAAATAGATATACCATTTGATCCAGTAAGCCACCTGCTTCGAATATATCCTACAGAAGCAAGGGCAGGCACACAAACAGCTACATGCAGACGAATGTTTAATGCAGCCCAGTCCACAATAGCAAAACAATGGAATCAACACAGATGCCCAACAACAGATGAATGGGTAAACAAACTATGGTAAACATACTCAATGGAATTGTATGCAATAATAAAAAACAATGATGATTTTAGGAAGCATGTCATAACCTGGTTTCAATTGGAAGATGCTATGCTGAGTGAAATTAGTCAGTAGCACAAGGACAGATATTGTATAAGACCTCTACTATAAGGAATTAAAAACAGGCTCATGTACAGAAGAAAAGACTCTTTGATGACTGTAAGGGAGGGAAGAGATGGAGACAGCTGGTCATAGATTAAATAGTTGATAGAAATTTGGTTGAGTAAAAGCAGTGACAGCACACAGTAGAAAGATCAACTTAACTGGATTTCAACATAAACTGAAAACTCTTCTAATCTTTACCCCAATATTGTAAGGATAGACAAGCAGGGATGGGGACCTGGGGACCATGCTCTCAGGGATCATCAAGGCCACTTAGCAAAACTAGCCTATTGCTAAGAGAATCTTCTGCACCCCATATTGGTGAATGGCGTCTGGGGTCTTAAAAGCTAGCAGGCTGCCATCTGAGGTACACCAAATGGTCCCAACTCAGCCAGAACCGATGATCACTAAGGACAACATAGACATGAAGGAAAAAGATTCTAGGAGACAGAAGGACTCGCTTGAATGGGTGACTGTACCAACATGTGACCAAAAGAACCAGATGGTGCCTGGACGCCACCAGTGTCAGCCATGATGAGCACAAAAGGCCAAGTCCCGGTGACAACATGAGAAAACGTGGGATGCCCTTCAAGAACTCTACTGAAAGACTACAACTGATGGTCCAAAGGCCTTGGGGCTCCCCTGGGAGCATGGCCCCTAGACCTGCTACTTCCCCTGATCAGAAAACATTATTGATGTCAACTCTTCAGACAGGAATAGATTGGACTTGGGTGCACAGTGTGACTACATGGTGTGTATACTTTATTGTTCTGTGAATCTATAGGATACTGTCCTACTGGTCTCTTACTAGAAGGGAGAGGAGAGGATCGAGAGGAGGGGCAGGAAATTCTTAAGAGGATATGGCATGTATAGAATGGAAAGGACATGTGTGCTGTCACCAGGCAAGGAGGGCAGAAGGAACTGCAGATAGGTAGGCATGCAAATTTCATTTGGATTGTATACTTCCACTGAATCACAATAAAAAAATAAAACTTCCCATATGACGAAGCCTTCCTGAAATTATCAGAGATAGATTACAGAACAATTATGTATAAAGCCCTTCTAGGGATTACACAAATTATAACAAAACAAAATGAAAAATTAAGCTGTATGAACAGCTAGAATATCAACAGTCTGAAATTCAGCAGATCAATAATAAAATTATTCAGTTAGAAAACTCAGTGCAAAGCCCAAGAGAGCAGGATTGAAGAGATGGAATACACAGTTAGTGAGATTGAAGGTAAAGCAGCTGACACCAGTATTTATGAGGAGAAAGCACATAAAAGAATCAAGAAAAATGCAGAAGCATTAAGAAACATGTGGTACTCTATCAAGAGGAATAGCCTACAAATAATTGTAGTTCCAGAACAGGGAAGGATAGCAGTAAATACAGAGTGAATTGCTGAAGAGTTGATGACAGAACAATTCCCTGACATCATGAAAGAAGAGAACACAGCTATTCAAGATGCTTATCAAACTCCCCAAAAGAAAGACACCAAGACATATTATAATCAAGCTTAATGAAATGAAACATCAGAGCCTCTTAAAGGCAGCTAGGATTAAATAAAAACTAACATACAAAGGGAAGCCTTGGAGGCTGTCCTCTGACTTCTTGGCAGAAGCCACATTGGCAAGAAGGCAGTGGGATGCCTTGAAAGAGAAAAATTTCTAAGTAAGAATTATGTATCTTACAAAATTGTCTCTTATATATTAGTGTGAAATTAAGACATTCTCAGATAAACAGAAGTTTAGCGACTTTGCAAAAACAAAATACAAGAAATACTAAAAAAAGCTCTTCAATTAGAAAATAAGTAACATCAGATGTATACTCAAGGATGCAATGCAGTACACAGCATCCAGAGTGCCACTCAGTTAGGGAAGTCACAAAGCTCAAAGCTAAAATATTGAAATTATAGAAACAGAGATTTTAACATGTGAACTATGATATCATCACACTATAAAGAGGAATATATTGCACTATTTATAGCCCTTTCAGATGGAGATGTACATAAGTTAAAAATTGCTTTAAACTTAGAACATTTGGGAGGAACAAAGGTGTAGCCAGAAGGCAAACTAACAATACTACATATCAAAACAAGAAGCATAATACAGGAGTCTCAATAGACACAAAACCAACACTGAAAAGGATGAAGAGAAAACTCAAAGAAAAACAACTCGGAACAGGGTATTAAGTGAAACAAAGAAAATGCCAACAACACAGAAATAAAGGCATCAAAATGACAGGACTAGATACATATCTATCAATAATTACACTGAATGTAAATGGATTGAATGCTCCAAAAAAAAGACGGAGATTAATAGATTGTATCAAAAAACATGATCTGTGTGTATGCTACTAACAAAAGAAAGAAAATTACAGACCAATTTCATTCATGAACCTAGATGCAGAAGTCTTCCACAAAATCCTAGGCAATATGGTTCAACAACATATCAAAAAAATAATCCATGGTGATCAAGTTGTGTTCATACCAGGGATGCCAGGCTGGTTCAACATCAGAAAAACAATGTGATCAACTATATAATAACACAAAGGATAAGAATCGCTTGATTTTGTCAAGTGATACAGAGAAGGTATTTGACAAAGTCCAACATCCATTAAAAACTCTTAGCAGAATAGGAATAGAAGGGAAATTCCTCAATGCAATAAGGGGCACTTACATAAAGCCAACTGCCAATTCATCCTGAATGAAGAGAGACAAGGAAGTCCACTGTGACCACTTCTATTCAACATTGTGCTAGAGGTTCTGGCCAGATCAGTCAGACAAGACAGAAAAATAAAGTGCATACTCATTGGTAAAGAAGGAGTAAAAATATCCCTATATACAGATGATATAAATGTATACACAAAGAACCCTAAAGAACCCAGAAATAAACTACTAGAACTAATAGAAAAGTTCAGCAAAGTATCAGGATACAAGGTAAACATAAGTAAATCAGTAGGATTCCTTTACACCAACAAAGAGCTCCTCAAAGAGGAAATCACCAGATCAGAACCATTTACAATTGCTCTCAGGAAGATAAAATGCCTAGGAATAAATCCAACCAGAGAAATAAGAGACCTATACAGAGAAAATTATAAGACCCTACTGAAAGAAACCAAAAAAAAAACTTATCTAAGTGGCAAAAATCTACCTTGCACCGAGAAAAGTCTGTTTTACCCAAAGCGATCTACGTATACAATGCAATCCCAATACAAATTCCAGTGTCATTTCTTCAGTGAGATGGAGAAACAAATCACCAACTTTCTTTCAAAAGGGAAGAAACCCTGAATAAGTAAGGCACTACTGAAGAAGAGGAACACAGTGGCAGGGCTCACACTACCCGACCTTAAAACTTACTGTACTGCCACAGTTGTCAAAAAAGCCTGGTACTGGTACAAAAACAGGTACACAGACCAATAGAACAGAATGGAGAATACAGAAATATCACCATCATCCTACAAACAGTTGATATTTGACAAAAGCCCTAAGATTGTAAACTGGCGTAAAAGCAGTCTCTTCAACAAATGGTGTTGGCAAAATTAAATATCCATCTGCAAAAAAACTGAAACAAGACCTATATCTCACACCTTACACAAAAACTAACACAAAATGCATGAAAGACTTAAATATCAATCCTAAAAGTTAAAGATCATGCAAGAAAAAATACAGACAACAATGGAAGCTCTAATACACACCTTAGACAGACTACGAAATTGAACCAACAATTCACTTACAACAGAAGAGAAAATAAAATGATGAGAACAACTGAAAATCCAACACTTATCCTCATCCAAGAAGTTATCAAGAGAACTAAAAGACTATCTACAAAACGGGAAAAAAAATTGGCAACTACATATCATATCAATGTCTACTTTCCATAGTTTACAAGATACTTCAAAATACTAGCAAGAAAAAGGTAAATAGCAGTTAAACAATAAGCAAAAAAGATGGACAGACACTTCACCAAAGAAGATATCCAGGCAGCCAAAAGACACATGAGGAAATACTCATGATCATTAGCTATTAAAGAAATCCAAATCAAAACTACAATGAGATAACGTCTCACCCCAGAGAGGCTGGCAATAATCCAGAAAACGCAAAACAACAAATGCTGGAGAGGGTGTAGACAGATTGGAAGTCTTCTACAGTTCTGGTGGGAGTGCAAAATGGTACAACCTCTTTGAAAAGCAATTTGGTGCTTTCTTGAAAAGTTAGAAATATCATGTGATCCTGCTGACCTCTGACTGGAGGAAGGAGAGTGAGTGGAGAGGAGGGGAAAGGAGACCGCTGGGAGGATGAGACATGTATGGAGCACAGAGGAATAGTGTGCTGTCACCGGGCAGGGAGAGCAGTGGAAGCTGCATATAGGTGGACATGTAAATTTATACGGGAATGTACATTTTCACTCAGTCATAATAAAATAAATAAATAAAATAAAAAAGAAATACCATGTGATCCAGCAATCCCTTGAAATATATCCTGCAGGAATAAGGTATCACACAAACAGATACATGCCCACAAATGTTTATTGCAATACTGTCCACAATAGAAAAAAGATGGAATCAACCTAGGTGCCCAATAGTAGATGAACGGATAATCAAACTATGGTACATATACGCAATGGAACACTGTGCAATGATGAAGAACAATGATGATTTTAGGAAGCACCTCATAACCTGGTTTCAACTAGAAGACAGTATGCTGAGTGAAATCAGTAAGCTGCAAGACAACAATTATTGTATGAGACCTGTGCTATGAGGATTTAAAATGGACTTACGTACAGAAGAAATGATTCTTTGATAGCTTCATGGGAGGGGAGGGAGGGAGAAGGTTGTTCATTCATTAGTCAACAGGAATTTGGTTACGTGAAGGGACAGCATGCAGGAGTGGGCAGAGAGCATAAGTAGGCTACACCATAAACTGAAAGGTTTTCTAAACTCAACCTAATATTTCAAAGGATAGAGAAGCAAAGACAGTGGTCTGGGGACCATGTTTTCAGGGGACATTGAAATCAATGGGCTTAACTAGCCTTTTGTTAAGAGGGTCTTCTACACCCCATATTGGTGAGTAGTGGCTGGGGTTTTAAAAGCTAACAAACTGCCATCTAAGGAACACCAATGGTCCCAACCCATCTGGAACAGCTGGTGACCAAGAACATCAAAGAGGAAAAATGAGCCCAGGAGACAGAAGGACCCATATGAATGGGAGACTGCATCAGCATGACGCCTAGAAGAACCAGATGGTGCCTGGCCACCACAAAAGGCAGCTGTGATGGGGAACACAATGTAGAGTCCCTGATGCAGCATGAGAAAAAGAGGTGTGCAGTTTACAAACTCTACTAAAAGATCAAAATTGATGGTCTGATAGCTTGGAGGGTCCTCTGGGAACATAGCCCCTAAACTTGCTGCTGTCCCTAACCTGAAACTAGTACTGAGGTCAACTCTTCAGACAAGAATGAACTGGACTTGGGGACACAGTGTGAGCATGTGGTGTGTGTACTTTATAGTTTTATGTATTTGTAGGAGGCTCTCCTACTCAGATCCGACTCGACGGCACTTGGCTGGCTGACTGGCTCCTACTCGGATCCAACTTGACGGCACTGGGCTGTGCTCCTATTGGTTTCTTTCTAGGTGGGAGTGGAGATGGTGGAGAGGAGGGGACAGGTGCTTGTAGATAAGTGGGCATGCAAAATTGGTTTGGATTTTATAATTTCACTTAATCATGATAAAAAATATAAATAAAGGAAGACTTGTTAACAACCAGTGTTATGCAGATTATACAACCTTGCTTTCTGATAGTAAAGAAGATTTGAAGCACTTACTGATTAAGATCAAAGACCATCGCCTTCAGTATGGATTATACCTCAATGTAAACAAAACAACCATTCTCACATCTAGACCAGTAAGCAACATCAGGATAAATGGAGAAAAGTTGAAGTTCTCAAGGATTTCATTTCATGTGAATCCACAATCAATGCCCATGGAAGAACAGTCAAGAAATCAAGAGGCACATTGCTTTGGGCAAATCTGCTACCAAAGTCACCTTTAAAATAATGAAAAACAAAGTTGTCTCTTTGAAGACTAAAGTGTGCCTGACTCAGCCATGGTATTTCATGGAAAAGCTGGATGATCAATCAGAAAGACAGAGGGATAACTGATGCCTTTCAATTGCAGTGTTTGCAGAGAGTATTGAACATACTATGGACTGACAAAAAGAATGAACAAATTTGTCTTGGAAAAATAAAAACCAGAATGCTCCTTAGAAGCAAGGATGGCAACATAGTTTGGACATGTCATCAGAAAGGATTAGTCCCTAGAGAAATATACCGTGCTTGGTATAGTAGAGGATATGGGGAAAAGAGGAAGACCCTCAACAAGATGGACTGGCACAGTGGCTGCAACAATGGAGTCAAGCAACAATTGTCAACATGGTGCGGTAACGGGCAGTGTTTTGTTCTGTGTTACGTAGGGTCTCTGTGAGTCAGAACTGACTCAGTGGCCCCTAGCAACAACAGCAATAGATGAGGTGTTGGTGAGAGGCAAGGTTGTAGGTGAGTGCATGTTTGTTATCTTCCTACGGTATGTTCATGAAAAGTATAAAGGAGCAGATTAATTGGTCCTACTTTCTCTAGATGAAGTGGTGATAGGAAGAGATGAGTTCAGGAATTCAGAGTCAAAGCTGAAGTATTGGAGAAATGATTTTAAAGTTTCCACTTATGTCTGGAAAGAAAACTTTATTTCTTGTATTAACAGGGATATTGCTGAAAACCAAACTCAGAGTCTTAGCACAAAACAGCCTGCATTACAACACCAGCTGAATTCCCAACTCCTAGTGGTGTCTGGGAAATACTGGTGCTGTAGTGGCTCACTGCTATATCTGCTAACTGAAAGTTTGAATCTTTCAGGTGCTCCTTGGTAATACTGTGGAACAGTTTTACCCTGTCATACGGTCACTATGAGTTGGCACTAACCCAGTGGTAGTGTTTGTTCATTTATTTATTTGTTTGTTTATTTTTGTGGTCTTTGAAGTAAAAGTGAGGGCATTGAGGGCATTGATTGGGAAGAAATAGGATCCTAAAACTTGGAATTGGGTTTATGGGCAGATAATAAAGAAGCTGAGGACACTGGGCCCCTGATGCCATTGAATCATTTCAGCCAACAGAACCAGCCTCCTCACCCCCACCTCAGAAATTACTCCACCTTGTCTGCTAAATCACTGTCATGGATTGACTTGTGTTCCCCCAAATTTCTATCAACCCAGCTGGGACATGATTCCTAGTATTGTGGGTTTTTTTCCACCACTTTATCATCTGCTGTCATTTTCCTATGAGGTCTGACATTTAGGTTCACGAACTCATCCTAGGAAAAGTGCTACATACCTCACTGCTGAATATCACTATGGTCATCTTTGAAGTACTTCCTTTGGGAAGCTATACACCAATGTCAGCACCTAGTTCACTCTTCAAAGTAGTTTTGGAATTCTTCTTTTTCTGGAATGGCCATCAGAGCTGTCATCCTATTACCCTTGATGTCCTGAATGTCATCAAAATGTCTTCCTTTCAGTATTTCCTTTATCTTCAGGTAAAGGAAAAGGTCAGATCAGGTGAGTAGGGAGGGTGTTACAATACAGTTGTTTGTTTACTGGCTAAAAACTCCCTCACAGACAACTATACAAAGTTTGCAAATTTGCCACCATGTGCAATGGCCATTCCAGAAAATGTTATGAAATTGCTTTGAAGAATGAACTAGGCACTGGCATCAATGCATAGCTCCACAAAGCAAGTACTTCAAAGTTACCATAGTGAGATTCAGCAATGAGGTATGTAGCATTTAGAACAATTAAATCTGCAGACTTAATTGTCAGACCTTTGAATGTGTTGTAGATCCTATCTCTATGATCTTAATAGGGCAAGATTTGAGGCAGTTATATTAATGAGGATCTGACTCATGGCGACTTGGCATATTAATGAGGCAGAACTCAGTCTATGAAATTAGGTTGTATTTTAAGTCAATCTCTATTAAAATATAAAAGAGAGAAATAAGCAGGGAGATAGGGGAAATCATTACAACCAATGAAGAAGAGCCAGAAGTACACGTAATTTGGACCTGAGATCTCTGTTGAAAAGTTCCTAGCCAAGGGTAAGACTGATGACAAGGACCTTCACCTAGGAAATAAACAGAGAGAGAAAGCATTGCCCTGGAACTCTTATTCTGCATCTAGACTTGTAGCTTCCTAAACAGTAAAGAGAATAAATTTCTCTCTGTTAAAACCATGCACTTTGTGGTGCTTCTGTTACAGCAGTACTAGGTAACTAAGACAATAACCTTCTCAATAAAACCATTAGGCCCTCCACCATCTGACAAGATTAATTCAGCTGTGTGTGAAGATCCTTCATTTGAATCATTGCCTGGAATATTCCTGAAAGCAGATGCCTTTGAAGACAATGCTGAAAGTTCTCAAAATATAATGATGAGAAACAAATTTGTAAAGTGAGGACTAACATGATTGAAGACTGCTGTGATTGTTATCTAAGTCAGATTTGACAGTGGGAACTGCCCTGCCTGTATTAAGACATCTAACTACAATGGGGTTGATTGGATCTCATGATGGTAGGAGCCAGGTGGTGGCACCCACTCAACAAGTGACCAGGTGGGCATGTTACCTAGTGGTCAGCAGAGTCAAGGCCATAATCAGAATAGTATGATTCATGGATTTGCAGTGTGTATTGTTTAATCATAGTGTCCCTGGGAGTGAAATACAAAAGAAATCTACCAAGTATTCACTTGATCTTGTGCAAGTAGGAAAATTCTCAGTCAAGTGAATGGCAGCCTAAATTGAATCACCAGAATAGATAGTCACAACCTATCAATTACTTCCCAGACATATATCCTGACACAATATATATCCCGACACATATATATCCTATATATATCCTGATGCGTGTAACTGACACTATGTCCTATGACACATATATATCCTATATATATCCTGACACATATAACTGACACTATATCCCAGAGACCAACATTACTGCTGTGGCCCACCAGGCATACTGGGGTCATATGGAGGTAACGTTATTAATGGAAGTGTTAGTCTCACAGTAGGTCCAGTAAATCCCTGATCCTATCCTGTAGTGATTTCCTTGGTTCCAGAATGCAGAATTGGAAAGATATACTAAGCAACTGGCATAATTCCCACATTGTATGCCTCACAAGTATAGTGAGGGCTATTATTTTAGGAAAAGCCAAATGGTAGTCATAATAACTGTCCCTACTAAGGAAAATAGTAAACCAAATGCAGTTTCTGGAAGGACTGCAGAGACTACTGCCACTGTCAAGGACTTGAAGAGTATAGGGATAGTAGTTCCCACTAGTAAGTGTCCATTCCACATACCTATTTGACCTGTGCAAAAAACAGTCAGATCTTGGAGAATGAAAGTAGATTATTGAAACCTAGGAGGTGACTACCACTGTGACTGCTGTTCCAAATATAGTTTCATTGCTTGAACAAAGTGATATATCTCCTGATACCTGATACGCAGCTACTAACTTGGCTAATGAGTTTTCCTCTCCGTACTTGTTTTGAAGGACTGCCGAAAACAGTTTTCCCTCAGCTGGCAAGGTATTGTGCCTACCTTAGGGGTGTATCAACTCTCCAGCCTATGTCATAATTTAGTCTGCAAGGATCTTGATTGCCTGCACCTTCCAAGAGATGCCTCTCTGATTCATTATACTGATGATATTATGTTCATTGGAGCTAGTAAGAAGTGCCAGTGTCGCCAGACTAACTGATAAAACATCTGTGTACAAGATGATGGGAAATTAATCCAACAAAAATTCAGCTGACTTCCACCTCAGTGAAATTTCTAGAGATACAGTGGTGGGGATGTGTCCAGATATTCCTTCTAAAGAGAAGTTATTGATTGCATCTGTCCCCTCACCACCAATAAATAGGAGGCGCAATACCTGTTGAGCCTCTTTGAATTTTGAATGTAACATATCCCTCATGTGGATGTGCTACTCCACCCTATTTATGAAGTGATTTGTAAATCTGCTAGTTTTGAGTGAGGTGCAGAACAAGAGAAAGCTTTGTAGGGGTAAGGCTAGTATGCAGACTGTACTGCCCCTTTCATCACATAATCCTCCTGATTCAGTGGTGCTTGAATTTTCAGTTGGAAACAGAGATGCTTATTGGAGTCTTGAGCAGTGCCCTACTGGTGAATCACAGAAGATAACCTTAAAATTTCAGAGCAAAGCCCTATCTTCTGCAAATAATTACTCTCTTTAAAAAAAAAAAAAAAAAGTATCTTTGTGCTTTAGGTGACAGTTTACAGTCCAGTCCAGGTTGATTTTCATATAAAACCCACATCCACAATGCTGTGCAACTCTAGCTGTTCTCATCCTGTACAGCATACTCCTACTTCCCATCCTGTACTTCTCATAGTCATTCAACCAACTCCTGTCTGCCTCCACTCTCTTATCTCACCTCTGGACAAGAGCTACTCTGACAGCACCATGCATATAATTTAGCCAGGCAACATATTTTTCATCAGCATCACTCTGTGTCTTATAATCCAGTCCAGTCTTTGTCTGAAGAGTCAGCATTGGTACTGTTTTCATCTCTGGGCTAATAGAGAGTTCAGGGGCCATGTCTTCAGGGGACCATCTGGTCCGATGGACCATCAAGTGTAGTCTTTTCATGAAGTTCTGGTTCTGCACATCCATTTTTTTCCCTCTGTGTCAGGAACTTGATATTCTGTTCCCTATCAGGGCAGTCATTGGTGATGGCTGGGCACCATCTCGTTCTTCTCGTCCCATGCTAATGTAGTCTCAGATCATATGGTACCATCTCTCTCCTGAGCTCATAGTTTCCTCATGTTTTTGATGTCCTTCATTCTCATCTGCTCCAGGTGGATTGGGACCAATTGGTGCTACTTAAATGGCAGCTTTTAAGGCCCCAGACACCACTCATCAAAGTGGTATCCAAAACATTTTCTTTTAAAAAAAAATTACTTATACCAGTCGGCCCAGATGTCCCTGAAACCATGGTCCCTAGACTCCTGTCCCTGCGACTCTGTCCTTCAAAATTTTGAGTTGTATTTAAGAAACTTTTTAGCTTTTGGTATAGTCTAATTGTCCTAACCTCCCTTCTACTGTGTGCTGTCACTCCCTTCACCTAACCCAATTCCTGTCTACTATCTAATCTATGAATATCCGTCTCCTCCTCTCCCCTCCTTATAATAGCAATCTTGACAGTATTTGCCTTTTATAACTAATCTCCCTCATAATGTCCTCCAGACGACTGCATGTTGTTTCTTAAGATCATCCTTGTTCAATGATAAATTGCATAGTATTCCATCATGTGAATATACCATAGTTGCTTATCCATTCATTTGTTGACAGGCACCTAGGTGGATTCCATCTTTTGCTATTGTGGACAGTGCTACAATAAACCATGGTGTCTATAACAGCTCTTATTTCTCTAGGATGTATTCCAATAAGTGGGATTGATGGATGGTAAGTTATTTCTATTTCTAGCCCTTTAAGAAAGCATGAAGTTGATTTCCAAAGCGGTTGGACTGTTTTACATTCCCACTAGCAGTATAGAAGAGTTCTAGCCTCTCCACAACCTCTCCAGCATTTATTATTTTGTGTTTTTTGGATTAATGCCTGCCTCGTTAAGGTGATGTGGTATCTCATTGTAGTTTTGATTTGGATTTCTCTAATGGCTAATGATTGTGAGCATTTCTTCATGTGTCTTTTAGCCACCTGGATGTCTTCCTTGGTGAAGAGCCTATTAACAGCCTTTGCCTTGTGTATAACTCAGTTGTTTGTCTTTTGCTTGTTGAGGTTTTGTAGTACCTTGTATTTTATGGAGCTTAGATACTGATTGGTTTGGTGGTAGCCCAAAATTCTTTCCCAGTCTGTAGGTAGTCTTTTTACTTTTTTGGTGAAATCTTTGGACAAGCATAAGTGTGTGAATTTTAGGAGTTCCCAATTATCTATTTCCTCCTATGGTGATTGTGTATTGTTAGTAATATTGTCTAGGGTGTTTATACCATGTATCATGGCTTCCAATGTTGTCCCTATTATTTTTTTATGATCTTTATCATTTTAGATTTTAACTTTAGGTTTTTGATCCATTTGGATTTACTTTTTGTCTATGGATTGTGATACATGTCTTGTTTTATTTTTCATAAATAGATATCTATCTATACCAGCACCATTTGCTAAACAGACTGTCTTTTCCCAAGGCAGACTTCTGACTTTTATCAAATATCAGCTGCTTTTAGGTGGATGAAGGTCTATCTGGATTCTCAATTCTGTTCCATTGGTCTATGTATCTACTTTTACCAGTACCCAGCTACTTTGACTATTGTGGCAGTATAATAAGTTCAAAAGTGAAGTAGTAGGAGGCCTCCCACTTTACTTTTCTTCAGTAATGCTTTATTTATCTCCTTGGCTTCTTCCCTTTCCATATGAAGTTGGTGATTTGGTTTCTCATCTCATTAAAAAAATGCCATTGGAATTTATATTGGCATTGCATTGTATATATAGATCACTTTGGGCAGAACAGACATTTTCATGGTGTTGAAGTTTCTTGTCTATGAGCAAGGTAGGTTTCTCCACTTATGTAGGTCTCATTTGGTTCCTTGCAGCAGTCTTGTAATTTTCTTTTTATAGGTATTTTAGGTTTCCGGTTACACTTATTACTAGATTTTTTATCTTCCTAGGGACTATTGAAAATGGTTTTGGTTCAGTGATTTCCTACTTGATAATCTCTTTGTTGGTGTAGAGTAGTCCAACTGATTTATAAAAGATTAGTCTATAACCTGGTACTTTGCTGAACACTTCTGTAAATTCCAGTAGTTTTGTTTCTCTCACTCTGTGTGTGTGTGTGTGTGTGTGTGCGTGCGTGTGCGCGCGTGCACGCGCGTGAGTATTCTTTAGGTTTTCTGTGTATAAGATAATGTCATATGCAAATAGAGAAACTTTTATTTCTTCTTTACCATCTGGATACCCCTTGTTTCTTTGTCTTGCTTGATTGCTCTGGCTGGATCCTCCAGGACACTGTTGAATATAAGCTGTGACAATGGGCATCTTTGTCTGGTCCCCATTCTCAGTGGGAATACTTTCAGACTCTCCATTTAGGATGATATTGACATTTGGCTTCACATAGATGTGCCTTAATATGTTGGAGAATTTCCCTTCTATTCCTATTTTACTAAGAGTTTTTAACATGAATGGGTGTTGGACTTTGTCACATGCCTTTTCTGCATCAGTTGATAAAATTTAAGTGGTTCTTGTCTTTTATTTCCAGTACTGCCAATTAAGTTTGTAAACATATCCTAGAGAAAGTACTACATACCTCCTTGCTGAACATCATTACAGTCACCTTTAAAGTATACCCCTTGGGAAGCTATGCACTGATTTGTGGGCCTAGTCCACCCTTCAAAGCAATTTTGGAACTCTTGCTGGGATAGCCATCAGAGCCATCATCATATTACCAGTCATGTCCTGAATGGCATCAAAATGTCTTTCTTTCAATATTTCCTTTATCTCTGTAAAAAAGAAAGTCATTGAGGGTCAGATCAGGTGAGTAGGAAGGGTGTTACAACACATTTATTTGTTTACTAGCTAAAACCTCCCTCACAGACAACTATACAATTACGTTTGTGAAATTGTCACCTTGCCACTTTGCACAATTGCCATTTCAGAAAGAGTCCCAAAATTGCTCTGAAGGGTGGACTAGGCCTTGGCATTGGTGCACAGCTTCCCAATGGGAGTATTTTAAAGCTAACTGTAGTGATATTCAGCAATGAAGTATGTAGCACTTAGGACAGTTATATTGGCAGACAATTGTCAGACCTTCTATGTGGTTGATTATATAAATTCGTTTTCTTATGTTGAACCATCCTGCATCCCTTGTGTGACTGCCACTTCATTATAGTGAATGTTTCATTTTTTAATATGTTTTTGAATTCTATTGATTAGAGTTTTGTTGAGAATGATTGCCTCTAAGTTCATGAGACATACGGGTCTGTAATTTTTCTTTTTTGTACTGTCTATATCTGTTTTTCGTATCAAAGTTATGGTGGTTTCATAGAGTGAGTTTGAGTATTCCATCCTTTTTTATGCTCTGAAATATCTTTAGTATTAGTGGTGTTAATTCTTCTCTGAAAGTTTAGTAGAATTCTCCAGTCAAGCTGTCAGGGCCAGGACTTCTTTTTCAGTTGGAGTTTTTTAAATTACGTTTTCAATTTTTTCTTTGATGATGTATTTATTTAGTCATTCTGCTTCTGTTTGCACTAGTTTTGGTAGGTGGTATGTCTTTAGAAATTTGCCCATTTCTTCTTGGTTTTCAAATTTAGTAGAGTACAGTTTTTCATAATATTCTGCTGTCATTCTTTTCATTTATATTAGTTGGGTCTGTTGAAATATGGCCCATCTCATTTCTTATTCAAATTATTTGCTACATCTCCTGTTTTGTTTGTTTGTTTGTTTGTTTTGTCAGTTTGGCCAATGCTTTATCAATTTTATTGATCTTTTAAAAAAATGAATTTTTGGTCTTGTTAACTATTTAAATCATGTTCTATCCTCTAAGTTATTTAGTCCTGCCCTAATTTTCATTATTTCCTTTCTTCTGGTACCCAAGAGGTTCTTTTGCTCTATTCTTTCCACGTCTTTGAGTTATAGAATTAATTCTTTGATTTGGGACCTTCTTTCTGGATGTGTGCATTTATTGAGATAAACTGGCCTCTGAGCACTGCTTTTGCTGTGTCCTATATGTTCTGGTAGGGTGTGTTTTCATTCCCATTTGTTTCTATGATTTTCTTTTATTCATCCTTGATTTCTTGTATAACCTAGTCGTATTTGAGCAAGGTGTTGTTCAGTTTCCATGAGTTTGTTTTTTATTTTTTTCCTTTTTTCTATTATTGATTTCTACTTTTATGGCTTTGTGGTCTGAAACGATGTTTTGTAGTACTTCAGTACTTTGAATTCTGTTAAGGATTGTTTGGTGGCTTGATATGTGGTCAATTCTGAAGAATATTCCATTTGTGTTGGAAAATACACTTGGCTGTTGCGGGGTGTTCTGTATATGTCTATGAGGTCAGGTATATATGTCTATGAGGCCAAGGTGGTTAATTGTGGCATTTACATCTTCCATATCTTTATTGAGTTTTTTTCCTAGATGTTCTGTCGTTCACTGAAAGTTGTGTGTGAAAGTCTCCTACTAGTATTATGGAGCTATCTATTTCTATATGCAATGTGATTAGTAGTCGTTTTATATATTTTAGAGCTCTGCCATTGGGTGCAGAGACATTTAATATGGTTTGGTCCTCCTGGAGTATTGATCCTTTAGTCATTATATTATGCCCTTCCTCATCCAGTGTGGTGGATTTTAAGGTCAGGCATTTTAAAGTCAGACATATTGCAAATCCCTGCTCTGTTTTGAATATTGTTAGCTTGATTTCTTTTTTTCTCCATCACTTGCAATGTAGTTTTCTCGTGTCTTTGAGTCTAAGGTATGTCTCCTGTAGGCATCATATAGATGGGTTGTGTGGTTTTTTTTAATCCAATCTGCCACTCTCCATCAATTTATTGGTACATTTAGTCTATTTACATTTAGCGTAATTATTGATATAAATGAGCTTAGTGCTATAATTTTTTATGTCTTTCTTTTTTTTGCATGTTGTAGACAATTCTTTTTTTGCCAGTTAATTTTCTGTGCTGAGTCTTTTTCCTTTGTGTTTTGTTTGCACCTTTTTCAATGTTAGTGGTATTGTATTTGATGAAACCTCATGATTTTCTTTTTCTTTATTTTTGATGTATAGGAATGATAATTTACTTTTTGGTTACCTTAATATTTACCCTGATTTTTCTAGATTTAAGTCAGGCTTTAATTTCCTTATATAACCTTGACTTCCTTTTCATATTCGATATATGACTACATTTTCTTTTGAGTCCCTGTGTTTTGTTACAATGCTTACATGCTGACATCTCTGTTTTCCTGTTTTGCTTATGATTATTTTTGTGATTTCCCTATTTAGGTTGATATCCAGTTGCTCTGTTCTGTGTCCTGGTTACCTGGTTGTCACTGATTTTCTAACCAAAAGACTACCTTTAATTTTCCTTGTAATTTTTTTTTTTTTTTTTTTTTTTTTTTTGCAAATTCTCTAAATTTCTTTGTATCTGGAAATGCCCTAATTTGACCATTATATTTGAGAGACAATTTTGCTGGATATATTATTTTTTGGCTGGCAGTTATTTTCCCTCAAGGCTTTGTATATGTGATTCCATTGCCTTCTTGCCAGCATGATCTCCTCTGAGTATTCCAAGCTTTGTCTTAATTGATTCTTCTTTGTAGGTTATTTTTCATTTATTCCCATCTGCTTTAAAAAGTCTCCTTATCTTTAGTTTTGGCAACTTGATTTATAATATGCCTGTATGTCTTTCAGGATCTACCCTATGTGGAGTTTGATGAGCTTCCTGGATAGATCTCTGATGATAACAAGGATGTTTTCTGTTCAAAAATCCTTGATGATACTCGTTGTGTTCTCCTTTATCCCCTTCCCCTATTCTGGTACTCCAATCACTCATAGATTAATTCCTCTTCATAGAGTCCCACATAATTCTTAGTGTCTCAATTTTTTTTTTATTCTCCTATCTGATTTTTCCTCAGATATGTTGATGCCACATCCATCCTTTATCTTCAGTCTCACTAATTTGGGCTTCCATTGCCTCAGTTCTGCTCCTTTGACTTTCTATTGAGTTGTCTAATTCTGTAGTTTTGTTATTAATTTGCTGAATATGTAGTTCTCACCACTGTGTGCTTTCTTGTAGCTTGTTCAATTTGTCATGTGGTCTGTTGCATTTTGCTTCGTCTCCTTTGTCGTCTCTGGGACAGTTCTAAATATCAATCATTTATATTCTACCTCTGATAATTCTAGGAAGTTCTAGTCCTCTGGAAAATTTATTCTTTGTTTTGGGAGCTTTCTGAAGAAGCCACAGACTGCTTTTTTAAGTGATTGGAAATTGTTGTCTCTGAGCCATCAGCAAATTACATTTATTTAGAGCCCAAGAATCCATTTGCTTTTCTTACATGGATTCAGCTATGGTGTCCAGGTAGTCAGTCACCAGATGTGTGGTGCAGGCTCTCGCCTATCCTGGATGGTCAGGGTGATTGGTATAGGCACTAGTGTCTGGCTGCAGCCACTGAGAAAGGCAGGGGGCTAATAGCTGTCCCTTAGTGTCTATGAAAATGGCATATCCCCTTATTTCTGTGTCTAGGTGAAAAAACAACTTCTGCCCTGATTTTCTGGCTTAGAGGAACTGGCAGAATGTTTCTTTTTTTCCTACCCTTTCTCAAGTTTATTAAATTGCTCCCCTCCTAAGTCTCAGAATGGCTCAGAGTGGGCTTAAGGAGTCCTGCTTCTGGCTCAGTTGATGGCACCAAACTCCAGCTCTAGGTGCAGTACAGAGAAGCAATGGTGGTGCGCTGGGGTAAGGGAGATGGGCCTATCTTGACAGAAAGATTCAGTGTTCTTGTGGTAGGTTACACACAAAGACTTAGCTTTTAATGATCTAGTGCTATCTCCCACTGGCTTTGAAGGCAGGAGTGGACCCTCCAGGCAACTTCTTCTGCTGAGTAGGACACCCACCAAACCACTGACCAGCCCACCACAATTTCCAAACAGGTCAGGTCTATGCACTCCTATGTACCTCTGGCACCATGCTCCCTTCCCAGTTACTCTGTACAATTTCTCACCTTTCTCTTTGATGTTGAGGGTTGCTAGGATGTCACATGTACTGGATTCATTTGTTTATTTCAGTCTTTGTTGTTAGAGGGTTCATGGGAAGCATCTTTCTACTCTGCCATCTTATCCCCACCTCTTCCTGTTCTTTTTTAATTGATATTTGCTTGATATATCTTTTCATCCTTTGAGTTTTAGTATGTTTTTGTCTTTAAGTCTAAGTTATATCTCTTGTGGGCAGCATATAAATGGATTGATTTTTATCCATTC
This sequence comes from Heterohyrax brucei, assembly GCA_028571685.1. Classification (NCBI taxonomy): domain Eukaryota; kingdom Metazoa; phylum Chordata; class Mammalia; order Hyracoidea; family Procaviidae; genus Heterohyrax; species Heterohyrax brucei. The sequence goes on from CM053156.1 coordinate 26,609,009, forward strand.
TGCCTCTCTCTGTCTCTTTATTGGTGCATTTAGTCCATTTATATTCAGGCTAATTATTGATAGGTATGAGTGTAATGCTGTCATTTGATGTCTTTTTTGTGCATTGTTGTCAGTTTTTTTGTTCCACTTAATTTTCTCTTTGAGTTGTTTTTCTTTTTGGATTTTCTTTGCATCTTCTTTATTAGTGTTGATTTTATATTTGCTAAGTCTTGATGATTTTCTTTTTGTATATGTAGGATTGTTAGTTTCCTTAATGGTTACCTTCATATTACTTCTACTTTTCTAACTTTAAACCAATCTGTTATTTCTTAATATCACCTTAACTTCCTCTCCCTGAAAGATCTATGACTACATTTTTATACCTCCTCTTTTTTATTTGAAGGTTCTTATCTTTTACATAATAACATCTCCCTATTTTCAGTGTTTGGGCTTTATTTTTGTGATTTCTCTATTTGGGTTGATACCTGGTTGCTCTGTCCTGTGTTCCACTCTTAAGTTGTCTGATGCTATTGATTTTCTAAAGTGAAGTCTCTGTTTACCATTTTCTGTAATTTTTGTTTGATTTTTGCAAATTCTCTGAATTTTTTTATACAGAAATGTTCTAATTTCAGAATCACATTGAGAGACTATTTTGTTGGTTATATAATTCTTGTCTGTCAATTTACTTTACTTTAAGGATTGTGTGGGTCATCTCATTACTGTCTTGCCAGCATGGTTTCTACTGTGTAGTCCAAGCTTAGTTTTATTGACTTTCCTTTGTAGGTGACAGAAACCCTGGTCATAGTGGGTTAAGTGTTACAACAGCTAAAGATTAGCAGCTCAGATCTGCTAGGCACTCATTGGAAACTCTATGAGGCAGTTCTACTCTGACCTATAGGGCTGCCATGAGTTGGGCCCAACTCAACGACAGTGGTTATTTTTGTAGGTGACTTTTCATTGTTACCTAGCTGCTATTAAAATTCTCTGTTATCATAGCTTTGGGCAAGTTTGTATTTTGATTACTTTCTTTTGGGATCTACCTTGTATGGAATTCAGTGAACGTCTTTGTTGGATCTCTTCTTATCTTTCATACTATCAGGGAAGTTTTCTGCCAATAAATCTTGAACAGTTCTCTCTGTATTTTCTGTTCTCTGTCCTCACCACATGCTGGTCCTCCAGTCATTTGTAGGTTATTCCTCTTGAGAGAGTCCCACATGATTCTTAGGATTTCTTCATTCTTTTTACTTCTTCAGTCTGATTTTTCCTCATATATTTTGGTGTTAAGTACTTTATCTCCAGTCTCCCTAATTCTGACTTCCATTGCATCAGTTCTTCTTCTGTGGCTTTCTGTTAAATTGTCTGATCCTGAATGTTAATCTTCTGAATTACTGTGTAATGTCTTTCTATGGATTCTTGCAGCCTATTAAATTTGTCATTATACTTTAATCTTTTTAAGTTCTCCTATTGCTTTGTCACTGTGCCCCTTGGTTTGTTCTTCATTTTGCCTGATCTCTTAAAGAGATTGGTGATAACAGCTGTTCCTATTTTCAGTGTTTTGGCTTTAATTTAGTTTTGTGTTTTTGCTATCTGGTTGCTTGCTCTGGCCTGTGTTCCAGTCTTGAGTTGTGTGGCTCATCTGTATTCTACCTGTGGTAATTCCAGAAAGTTCTCTTCATTTGGATGGCTTCTTGATTCTTGGTTTTAGGAGCTTGCTGAAGCCATCATGATCTGCTTCTTTATGTGAATTGATATTGACTCTTATTCCCAAGCCATTAGTAAGTTATTGTATTTATTTGTTTTATGTTTGATCACTGTGTCTCAGCTTCTTGTTTTCCCTTCCTTCCTCCCTCCCTCCCTCCTTCACTCCTTTCTTCCATGTGTCCAAATAGGGTACTCATGTGAGCTCTTTTGATTATTGATGTCTTTGAAGCTCTTTCATCCTGTGACCAGGTGGTTAGATCTATTACTATGTATATGAGTCTATTTACTTTTCTTGTAAGATTTGAGCTCAGATATTCAGGTAGTCAACAAACGTGTGGTACACTCACCTATGATCTAGATGGGTCAGGGTGAGTGGTGTACACACAGCTGTCTTGCTGCAGTAAATGGTCATGGGCTGAGGATGGCAGGGGCCACCCCTAAGTGTCTGTGAGGAAAGATATTTCTCTGTTCCCTAGAGCGTGTAGGTTGGTGAGATTTTCAGCTGGGCTCTGTGTCGCCAATGCTGTTGACTAAAAGGAATGGGGGAGAGCACTTATTTTTGGACTCCTGTGAAGAGTGGCTGGGTGGCATGGGTCAAGCTATCAGTCCTCAGGCTCCAGATGTGAGTAGGTGAGGATCCTGCTTATTAGGTACAGCAATGTCAAATGTCAAGAACCTGCTTCTGCAATATGTAGACGAAATAGTTGAAGTTACACTTCTCGTACTGTGCTAATGAGGTCCTATGCTTAGTCGAAATGGGCCCACACAGGTCTATGCTTGGGTGAAAGACATTCAGAGTCTGTGCCTAGGCAAAGGAACTTTTCCTGCCCTGGGTTCCTGACTTAAGGAAGATGGCATATTTTTGTATGTTTGTTAATTTGTTCCCTCTCCAAGACTGGGATAATGCCTCAGGGTGTGTGATGGGTTCTATTTCCAGCCCACTCATCAATCTCTGAAGCCAGCTCAGACCTGGTGCTGAGTAGGCAGAGGACAAGTAAGTTAGAGTTTTTTCCAGATGTATGTTTTGGGATCCATGTGATTAGACAAATGTATTTATTTTTTGGCTATTGAGCACTCCTTTTCATTGGTTCTGGAGGCATTAGTAGACTCTTCTCTACTTGGTCTCTTTTAATATGGAAAATGCATCCCAAATGCAACTGGTTGCCTCACTGCTGGCTCCAGGAGACCCTGGCTGGAGGGTACTGGTTCCTGTTGAGTTAGGTCTAGCAACTCTTCACTGCTTCTGAACTATTTCCCCCATCCCCTGCCACTCAGCCCAAATTTTCATCTTTGACTTTGATGTTTACAGATCCTAGATTATCATATATAATCAATCCACTTGTTTTGGGGTGGAGGGTTGTTGTAAAAGTCACCACAGGAAGCATCTGACTACTCTGCTTTCATATTCCAATTCTCATTTGATTTGGATGTTGACTGTAGCTACATATAAAATGAAATCCTTCACATTCTTTATATTAGCCTTTTGTCTGTTAGATTATTAGTCACACCTTCCCCTGGTAGACTTCTTATTTGTCAGTGCTGTCATTTGCTGTATAGAGGAGTTCTGGGATCATTTCTGTTGTTAAAAGGAAGCCAAGAGCATGCCAGTACCAAGTCTACAGCCAATATAAGCCAGCTGTTCAGTATTCCACATAGCAGTAGCTGAAGCTGGTGCTCACTGTCTTTCAGACTCCAACTGGATAAGCAGCTCCAGGAGGTTGACTCAGCCTAGGGCCACCCAGGACTCAACATGAGATGTCTATGTGTCTCCCTCATTTCAGTGCCCCCACCTCCATAAACATGCTGAGTCCAGGATAGACAAGTCACACAAAAAGCAGACACAAGCTTCTACCTACTCTCAGAGTCCTCCTAGACTTGTGAAGAAAAGACAGTCAAGACTCCCTCAAACCACCCACCAAACAGCCCCATCCTTTCTTTTGTGCTGAGCTCCTTGCCCTGGTGTTAGCTTCACATTTATGATTTGTAAACAAATGTGAAATTAGACCTGATAGTACTAGAAGCCCACCATGCTGACACAAGGCATTATCATTTGCTTCATTTCTGCATCTGCCTCCTGCACAAGCTCCACTCAGCCTCCTACTAATTTAGCCCTATCTTATCATTCACAGAATTTATGATTTTTCTAATTCTACATGGCCTCTCTACTCACTGTCAATGTTTTGTAGTTTTCTACAAAGTCTTACGGAGACAGAGCACTCACTATCACACCAAATTCTGTACAGGACCTTTACTGTTCTCATTTTCCAGTTAAATACTTTAGATTCTTAGAGACACATCTTGAAGAAGAGGTCAACCAAAGCAGATTTCTTTAAACTTTTTCTTAATCTTGCACACAAGTAGTCATTGACACATGTATTATACTTTTTTTAGTGTAGTCTTTTTCCTTCTATGTTTTAATTGGGCTCTCCTTCCCCACACCAGTGCCTTCTGAAACACTTCTCACCATATTCTCTGCATTCTGACCCTGACATACAGTGTGTCCTATGTACATTTATCAACATGGCGGCCCTATTATAGATTTGTTTTTAAATGGGATGAAGTGACACACACTTTCTCATTTCTCTACTTTTTCACTGACAATACTTTATAACCAAAACCCATTGCTGTTGAGTAGATTCTGACTCATAGTGACCCTATAGAGCAGAGTGGAACTGCTCCATAGGGTTTCCAAGGAGAGCCTGGTAAATTCAAACTGTTGAATTTTTTTTTTTTAATTTTTATTTTTATTTAACATAACTGAGTGAAAATTTACATGCCTACCTATATGCAGCTTCCACTGCTCTCCCTGTCCAGTGACTGCACACTGTTCCTCTCTGCTCCATACATGTCTCCTCCTCCCAACAGTCTCCTTTCCCCTCCTCTCCGTCCACTCCCCTTCCTCCAGCCAGAGGTCAGCAAGATGATATCCTATAGATGTATAGAACCATAAAGTGCTTCCAATATATGATTACTCTGCATTGCCAAGTCCAATCCATTCCTGTCCAAAGAGTGGACCTTTGTTATAATTTATGGGAAAGGGCAGCATCAGGGCAGGGGGCCATGCTCTCAGAGGAACCCCAAAACCGCTGGACCATCAATTGAAGTCTTTTAGTGGAGATCTCATGATGCACCTCTTTTTATTCTTCTGTTGCCAGTGAGGCTCCTCTCTGTGAGCTCCGTCGTGGTTATCACTGGTGGTGGCCGGGCACCATCCGGTTCTTCCGGTCCCAAGTCGATGTAGGCACCCACTCTTGTGGGTCTCTCTGTCTTCTTGGTTGTCTTTACCGCATGCCACTTTGGCCCTCGGTGAGCATCTGTTCCTGCTGAGTTGGTCCTGCTGTGTCCTCGGATGGCAGCTTGGCAGCTTTTAAGACCCCAGACGCCACTCACCAATGTGGGGTGCAGAGAGCTCTCTTAGCAAAATGCTAGTTGTGCCAATTGGCCTGGAATTCGCCTAAGAGCATGGTCCCCGGCCCCCGGCCCCAGCTACTCTATCCTTGCAGTATTGAGTCAAGATGCAAGGAGTACTCAAGTTATGCTGAAGTCCACTTAATGTTGTTCTTGTTCCTAATGTGTGCTGTCCCCGCTTTCTCCCAACTAGATTTCTAGTAACTCTCTAAACTAAACCCTTTCCCCCTCACCCTCCCTGCCTCCCCTCCCTTGCAGCTGTCAAAGAGTCTTTTCTTCTATACACAAGTCTGTTTTTGAGATCTTATCGTAGAGGTCTCATACAGTATTTGTCCTTTTGTCGCTGACTACTTTCACTCAACATAAAGTCCTCCAGTTGAAACCAGGTTAGGAGATGTTTCCTGGAATCATCGTTATTCTTTATCATTGCGTAGTGCTCCGTTGAGTATATATACCACAGTTTACCTATCCATTCTTCTATTGTTGGGCATCTGGGTTGATTCCATCTTTTTGCTATTGTGGACTGTACTGCAATAAACATTCTGGTGCATGTGTCCATTGGTGTGAAAGGCCTTGAATCTGTAGGATGTATTCCAAGTAGTGGAATTACTGGGTCAAATGGTATATCAATATCCATGTTTTTTAAGGAGGCACCAGATTGCCTTCCAAAGAGGTTGGACCATTTTGCAACCCCACCAACAGTGTAGGAGGGTTCCACTTTTTCCACAGCCTCTCCAGCATTTGTTGTTTTGTGTTTTCTGGATCATGGCCAATCTTGTTGGGGTGAGATGGTATCTCATTGTTGTCTTGATTTGAATTTCTTTAATAACTAAAGATCGTGAACATGTCCACATGTGTTTTTTGGCTGCCTGGATCTCCTCTTTAGGGAAGTGTCTGTCCATCTCCTTTGCTCATCACTTAATTGGATGGTTTATTTTCTTATTCTTGATATTTTGTAGTATCTTATAGATTATGGAGGTCAGGCGCCGGTCTGACATAGAGTTGCCAAATATTTTTTCCCATTCTGTGGGTGTTCTTTTGATTCTATTAATAAAGTCTTTGGGTGAGCAAAAGTGTTTGATTCTTAATAGTTCCCATTTATCTATTTTCTCTTCTGTTGATTGAGGTTTCTTTCACAGATTTTGGAGTCTGTCCTCATTGTGTATTAAAACTTCCATTGTTGTTCCTACCTTTTGTTGGATGAGCTTTATCGTTTTAGCTGTGATATTTAGGTCTTTTATCCAGTTGCAGTTGGTTTTTGTATAAGGTGTAAGATATGGATCTTGATTCAGTTTATTGCAGATGGATAACCAATTTTGCCAGCACGATTTGTTGAAGATACTGTTTTTACCCGAGTTTAATGTCTTAGGGCCTTTGTCGAATATCAACTGTTCATAAGCAGATGGTGTCATCTCTGGGGTCTCAATTCTGTTCCATTGATCGATCTGTCTGTTCTTGTACCAGTCTTCAACATATTTAGGTGCTCTGACATTAGGTGCATAAATGTTTAATATAGTTAAGTCTTGCTTGTGTACTGAACCTTTCAGCCATAAATAGTGACCATCTTTGTCCACGATGGTGGATTTGACATTAAGATTGATTTTGTCTAAGATTAGAATTGCCACCCCTGCTCTTCTTTGTTCATTGTTAGCTTGATATGTTGTTGCATCCTTTAATTTTCAGTTTGTTCCTGTCTTTAGGTCTCAAGTGAGTTTCTTGTAGACAACATGTGGATGGGTCATGTCTTTTGATCCAAGAGGACACTCAGTGTCTCTTTACTGGAGCATTCAGTCCATTCAGATTCACTGTAATTATTGATAGGTATGTGTTCACTGCTGCCATTGTGATATGTTTATTTTTATGTTGATGTTTTCTCTGTTGTTCTTATTAGTCTGTTCTGGGACACTCTTTTTTGTGAGTTGATTTTTCACCTTTTTCAGAGCTGGTTTGATAGTTGTTGAGACTCGTGTGTTAGATTTCTTGAACTGGTATGATACATCTTTGTTGTGCTTTACAGCTGCCCCTAGGAACCCCCTTAATAAACTATTTATAAACCTAGTTTTAATTACTACCAGTCTTGTCATCTTCCTCTCCATCTGGAAGGACTATAACGACTGTAGTACATCCCTCTTTGATTATTATGACACCATAGTTTTCATGATGATCACTGGATTGCTTCTTTCCATATCAAAGCTGTGATTTACTTTGGAGCCTTCCCTAAATGAGTAGAGTAGTGAGTAGTGTGTTGTTCTAAAATATAAAGTTAGTGGTTTTGTTCTTCTAAGCCAAAGCCAAGAACTTCTTTCAGTATTTCTTGTAGTTTGGGTTTGGTTTTTACAAAGTCTTTGAGTTTCTGTTTATCTGGGAATGCCTTAATTTCATTTTTGTATTTGAAAGACAGTTTTGCAGGATATATAATTCTTGGTTGGAAGTTCTTCTCCTTCAAGACTTTGAATGTGTCATGCCACTGTCTCCGTGCCAGCATGGTTTCTGCTGAGAAATCTGATGAAAGCCTACAGGGTTTCCCTCTGAATGTTAGCTTTGCCTTGAGTCTTGCTGCCTTTAAGAGTTGCTGCTTGTGTTTCATTTTGTTAAGCTTGATTATAATATGTCTTGGAGTCTTTCGTTTGAGATCTATATTGGGTGGCACACGATATGCATCTGAGATGTCTATATTCTCTTCCTTCGTGATTTCTGGGAAGTTTTCTTTCAGCAGCTCAGCAACAATACTCTCTGTGTTCTCAGATGTCTCACCCTGTTCAGGGACTCCAATTAATTGAAGGTTGTTCCTCTTAATAGAGTCCCACATGCTTCTTAATGTTTCTTCATTTTTCTTGTTTCTTTTTTCTGATTTCTGCTAATAGACACTGGCATCAGTAGCTCTGTCTTCCAAGTCAGAAATTCTTTTTTCCATTTGTTCCATTCTATTTTCTTGGCTTTGCATGGAAGTTTCTATGTCTTTGATTTTCTTCTCGATCTGTTGGATTTCAGAGTACTGGTGTTCCATCAGATCGAACAACTTGCTTAATTTTCCATTTTGTTCTGCTGCATTTTGTATAAGGTCTAGAAGGGCTCTGTATATAATCAATTTGTATTCACTTCCTGATGCTTTCATAAAAGTTTCTTCATCTGGAAAACTCCTTGGTTGCTTTATTTGGGAGCCTTCTGAAGCCATGAGTGATTGCTTGTATGCCACAATTGTCTGTTGCTTTTTGGGTCCCATGTGAATATATAGAGGCTGGAAGAGGTACTGTGAGGATGGATTGCAAATGTTTCTCTAGGCTGTCTTCAAATGTAAAGCAAATGGTATCTGACCGGTTCACGAGTCAGTTAAGTTTTCAGGTGTAGCGGTCCCTCTTCTCATCTGACAAAATAAGCGCCACTATATCCAACCCTAGATGATAACAAACTAGTTTAGAATACAGCAATGCTACTGCACTGGTGGCCTCTGCTGACAGGGCCTAGCCTTAGCCAACACTGCGTTGAGTACTGGTTTTGTGATAGAAAAGCGCTGTCCTGTGGGCAGGCTCTGGCTCCCAAGCTAAGAATTAGGTCCAGCTGTGGCCACTTTACCCAAGATGGCATCCTCCACACAGGCAGCAGACAGAGGGGCTAAAGATGCTGAGAGGCTGCGATTCCTCTGCTTCTATTACAGGGCCCCAAACGTAGGCAGCACTGTGCAAAATCACTACTTTTCTGACAGAGAAGTGGTGTCCTGTTTGCAGGCGCTGGCTCCCAGGCTAAGAACAAGGTCCCGCTAAAATCTCGGCACCAACATGGCGTCCCGCACCCTGACTGCGGAGCTCCGCACAAACCCCACTGAGGCAGCTACAAAACGAAAGGCTCAAAGTGTCTAGATTAACAGAGTCCCGAGCCTGGCTCTCAGAATATGGGAATTCCGCCTGCCTGTCCCCCCAGCAGCGTGTCTGAGTCCAGCCGCCAGGCAAGGCACAGCTCCACCCACCAGCTGAGACAGAGGAAAAAAAGTCAAACTGGTGAGTTTACCTTATGTCTGTGAGAGCCGGGGCTAGCCAGGAGCGGGAGTCAGCAAAAGAGAGGAGGTTTTTCGCTGAGTGGTATGAAGTCCCAATTAACAGCTCTGTGCCATGTCCTGAGGCTGATTGGGTGATCAGAAGGCTCTGTTTGATTGTCAGTTCAGGTCTTGGTTTCCAGAGGGATATAAGGAGACGTGTGCTTAGTCGGCCATCTTGACTCCTCCCCAAACTGTTGAACTTTTGATTAACAGCTGCAGCTCTTAACCACTTTTCAAAATGTCTTAGTTAACCAGAATCATTGTTTTAATATCTATGAAATAATCTACATAAAGATAGTTGTTATCTAGTCACCTGTCCTCTTCCTTCTGTACAATTCTGATATATGTTTCTGTTTTGTTTTGTTTTTTGATTAAAACAATGTTTTAATCAAACATATATGGTAAATGTTTAAGTGCAGTATTTACTGGTATATAAGGCTAGACTGTAAACAGGATTGTGTTTTCATGAAAAAAGTTAACTACTTTTTATTATACTTGTTTTGAAAATGATTAGAAATTACTGTTATAGTAACAAATTTATAGTGATCATGTAACTAAACATAGACTGTGGCCTGAAACTCAGTGGTAAATTATAAATTGCAATTAAGGCTTTTGCAGGCTCCTAGAAGAAGCTCTCAAAAATTTTTCCAAATAGGGGCTTTTGACTCTCAGCCTGTCACTGACTGTGAGCCTTCCACTAGAGTATGACCTTGATCAAGAGAGTCTCCAGCAGTCAATGACAGTGCCCAGTGAAAAATACAACCTTGAGCCTGCCACAGCCCAGGCTCCCAGCATCTGTAGTACACGTTGTGGAGCACTGGCCTTGGAGAGGGGTATGGGCAGAGCTCCCCTGGGATCATCTCTCACACACAGAGTGAATGGACAGGTGAGTGAAAAGCAAGCACCGAAACACATACACATATGTCTCATATATGTTAGAAATACATACAACAAGCGTGCACAACAATTCCTACATATACATTCCTTGAATTATACAGCCATTCTCACCTTTTGCAATCTGTTCCTCCCCTGTTGACATAAACTCACTTCCTTTTAAGCTTCCTATCTAACTTTTTCGGTTACTGTTAACAATTTAATCATATATACTGTTTTTTAATTAAGAGAGCACAATGCACATAACAACCATTCTTTTCTGGTTAAACTAGATGGTTTAAAAGACAGCTTCTTAGGATATGTTTGGTTTATGGCTATTTTAGGGCTAAAGACAATGTGATGATGGTAGTTTGGGGGGTTATTCAGCCTCAGTAGTTCCAAACAGTCTGGATTCCATGAGAACTGAAATTCCTCACTTCAAAGTTCGTCATTTTTACCTTTTTGATCAAGATTCATCTTTCGAATCCTTGATCAAAATGTTCAGTAATGGTACTTGGGCACCCTCCATTTCTTCTGTTGTTATGGCAAAGGAGACAGTTTTTTGTGGGGGCAATCAACCACGCATTACATTTCTTCTTATTATTCCTGACTCTACTTCTTCCTTTGTTGCTCCAGACCAATTGAGGTCAATTATTAACCTTTCAAGGCCCTGTGATCTATGCAACAACTTAGGAGATAGAACAGGAAAAGAAATTTAAAAATTAGAAAACTGTAGTAGGCTTTAAAATACTGTATGAGGTCAGTTAATGAGAATGTCCTGTTAAACCATGACCCTAAACTCTGTTGTATGTAAGCAGCCTTTTGATTATTTTTAAAAATATATATATCACACTGCATTTGCCAATTCAACTTACTACCGATATAAAATTTAGTGATATCATTTTGGCTTGGCATTTACACCAAAGGATTGTGTATTCATTAATCTTAAACAAGCTTTCAGTCATCATGAACAGAAACAGAGTGCTCCATGAACAATAATTGCCCCTTTCTCCAACCTCCTGTCCATGGTAACTACTTACAGACTTTGGCCTCTATATGTGTGCCTGTTCTTTTCATATAAGTACAACCATACAACATGAGTATTTGTCCTTTTGTGATTTATCTTTTTCACTTTTTATAATGCCTTCAAGCTTCATCTATATTGTAGCATGCATCAGGACTTTATTTCTCTTTTTGGCTAATAGTATTCCATTGTATATATGAACCATATTGTATTTATCCATTCATCTGTTGATGAACATTTCTACTTATTGGCTATACTGAATAGTGCTGCAGTGAACACTGGTGTACATATGTCTGTTTGTGCAGCTATTTTCAAGGCCCTTGAGCATGTCCGTAATAGTAGAATTGCTGAGGCAAAAGTAGTTGTATTTTTAGTTTTTTGAAAAACCATCACTGTTGCCCCCAAAAAAGAAACCCGTTGCCATCAAGTTGATTCTGACTTGTAGCAACTCTTTAGGAAACAGTACAATTTCCCCATGGGGTTTCCAAGGCTGTATGTAATCCTTACAGAAGCAGGCTGCAACATTTTCTCCCACAAAGTGGCTGGTGGGTGCATTCAAATGCCCAGCCTTCTGTTAGCAGCCAAACTCTTAACCATTCCCCACCAATTTTCTACAATAGCTGCAGTATATTACGGTCCCATCTGATATGGATCAAGGTTTCAGTTTCCCTACATCCTTGCCAACATTGTTAGTTTCCTTTTTTAAAAAATCCTTTTACCCATTCTAATTGCAGTGAAAATGAATCTCCTCGTGATTTTGATTTGCATCTTTATCGTGGCTAATGTGTCTTTTCCTCTGTTTGTTGGGCATCCAGATGTGTATTCAGTTCTTCTGCCCATTTTCTTATTGGGTTGTCTTTTTTGTTCGTTTGTATAACTGTTCAAGTTTTATATATACATTGGTTTGTTTTTCAGATATATGATTTCCAAAGATGTTCTCTCAATCAGTAGTTTTCCTTTTCACTTTTTTGGTAAAGTCTTTTGCTGAGTGAAAATAATTTTTATGATGTCTCATTTGTGTATTTTGCGGGGTTTTTTTTTAAGTTTTCCTTCTTTTATAAATTTTTAATATTATTTCTCCATGGTTGCAAAAGATACCTTGTATAAATTCAGTGTTTTAAAAACATTGTTCAGATTTATTTTGTTGTCCAGTATATGATCAATTCTAGAGAATGACCTATCTGCACAGGGTAAAATTGTATCTTGTTTTGATGGCGAGTATTCTTGTGTGCCATAAAGTTGATTGTCACTCATAGTGACCCCATAGGACAAAGCAGAACTGCCCCCAAAAGTTTCATAGGCTGAAATCTTTTACAGGTGTGGTATTACCAGATCTTTTCTCCTGCAGAGTAGCCAGTGAGTTTGAATCGCCAACCTTTTGGTTAGCAACCAACTTTGATAATGGATGTATTCTATTTGTGTCCCCCCAAAATGTGTGTAGTCCTTTGGCTGGGTCAGGAATCCCTGCATTCTGTGACTGTCCTCCATTTTGTGATTTTCTTATGCTGTAAATCCTAATCTCTGTCTGTGATTAACAGAGTGGAACATGTTAGAGAGGATTAAGGTGGGACTGTAAACCCCTTCCTAAGGTCACCTTCCTGCTCTGTTGGAGTTTCCCTGGAGTGTGGCTTGCACCACTTTTAAGCAAACAGAGAGTTGGGAACCTCTCACCATCAAGAAAGCAGTACCAGGAGAAGGACACGTCCTTCAGATCTGAGATTCCTGAACCAAGGTGCTCCCTGACCAAAGACTGATGCAGCACAAGGACTTTCCTCCAGAGCTGAGAGAGGGAAAGCCTTCCTCTGTAGCAGACACCCTTAATTGGGATTTATAGCCTGCTGGACTGCATGAGAATAAACCTTTCTTTGCTGAAGCCAACCACTTTGTGGTATTTCTGTTAGAGCAGCACTAACTGATTAAAACAGTCCCTATTCTTTCCTTCATGATCTTTGTTTTAGATTTTAGTTTTAGTTTTCTAATACATTCTGACTTAATTTTTGTGCATCATGAGAGAGATGGATATGTTTCAGTTTTTTGAAGATGAATATCCAGTTATGCCAACACATTTGCTAAAGAAATTCTCTCCAATTTATGGACTTTGGGCCTTTATCAAATATCAGCTGCTCATAGGTGGATGATTTTATGTGTGAATACAATTCTATGCATCTGTTGTTTTATCAGTACCAGGCTGTTTTGACTACTGAGGCAGTTTAATAGATTCTAATGTCAGGTAGTGTGAGGCCTCCCACTTTGTTCTTTAGTAATTCTTTACTTTTCCAGGACTACTACCCTTTCCATATGAAGTTGTTACTTTGCCATTGGAATTTAGATCAAGATTGCATTGTATCTGTTACCTGAGAAATCTCCCAAGTTCAAACCTGCTGCCAATAAACCAATTGCAGAGACAGGTATTTTGGGATGAGTGATCAAAAGTTTATTTGCATACTGGTATATAAGGGACAGGAGGATATTCTCATCCCCAAAGCCTGTCTGAAGTTGTCAGGCAAGGTCAGGATATTTAAAGGCAAAGACCACATGCAGATGCAGGGAACAACTTGAGCAGTTGGGTAGGCATTTGGGGGTCAACTGGGTGGGGATCCTCAGCTTCACAATCTTACAGGCCATCACTAGCCATCAAGGAAAACAAAGTGGTGCTAGACACCCTCTGGCCAGCAATCTGAAAGAAGAATGTTCACGGTTTACTTTCCTGAACTTCCTAGCCTCCTGCTTAATTCTTTTATCATTGGTTAGAGCCCATTTATCAAGATAAGAGGAGTCATTCATAACCTATTAAAAAAAAAAAAAAAAAACACTGCCATCGAGTGGATTCTGACTCATAGTGACCTTATAGGACAAAATAGAACTGCCCCAGAGTTTCCAAGCAGCAGCTGGTGGATTTGAACTGCTGACCTTTTGGTTAGCAAATGTAGCACTTAACCACTATGCCACCAGGGTTTACTATATCTATGGTAGTGCCTCTGAGAGACCTAACCTAGCATCACCACCTGGGGCTTGTGGATTGTGGAGGTTGTGTCTTTCCCTGCATAATGGGGGTGATCTGAAACAGTGCCTCTCAGGCCCTCAATCTTAGGTTTCCCTCCCACCAGCGCTTTTCAGCCTCCAGTTTCTTATCTATAGATCTCTTTGGGTAGAATAGATATTTTCACACTGTTGAGTCTTCCTATCCATGATCAAGGTAGTTTTCTCCACTTATTTTGGTCTCTTTTGGTATCTTACAGTAGTGTCTTGTAGTTTTCTTTGTATAGGTCTTTTACTTCTTTGGTTAGAGGCATTCCTAAGTATTTCATCTTCTTGGGTACCCTTGTGAATGGTATTGATTCACTGATTTTTTCTTTGATGGTCTCTTTTGGTATAGATGAATCCAACTGATTTTTGTTTCTTTATCTTGCATCCTGATATCTTTCTGAGCAATTAGTGTGTGTGTGTGTGTGTGTGTGTGTGTGTGTGAATTTTTTAAGATTTTCTGTATATATAATCATGTAATCTACAAATAGAGATACTTTTACTTCTTCCACACCAGTCTGGATGCTTGCTTTTCTAGCCTGATTGTTCTGACCAGAAAATCTGGGAAAATGTTGAATAAAACTGGTGATAAAGGGCATCTATATCTGTTTCCCATTTTCAAGGGATATGCTTTCAGTTTCTTTCCATTAAAGGTGATATTGACTGTTGGCTTTCTATAAATATTCTGTATTATGTTGAAAATTTTCCCTTCTATTCTGGTTTTGCTGAAATTTCTTTGACATGAATGGTTATTGGACTTTGTCAAATACTTTTTCTGCATCAGTTGATAAAATCAAGTGGTTCTTTTATTTATGTGACTGATTACATTAATTGTTTTTTAATGTTGAACCATCCCTCCATCCCTGGTATGAATCCTACTTGGTCGTAGTGAATTACTTTTAACATGTCACTGAATACTGTTGGCTAGAATTTTGTTGAGGATATTTGTATCTAAGTTCATGAGAAACATTGGGCCATAATTCTCTTTTTTTGTGGTGTCTTTACCTGATTTTGATATCAAGATTATGCTAACTTCATAAAATGATTTGGGGAGTATTCCTTCCTTTTCTCTGCTCTAAAAGAGCTTTATTAACAGTGGTGTTACTAAAGTTTAGTAGAATTCTTCAACGAAGCCATCAGGCCCACGGCTTTTTTTGGTTAGCAGTTTTTTAATTACCTTTTCAATCTCTTCTTTTGTAATGGGTTTATTTAGTTTTCCTACCATTTTGTGTGTTAGTTGACTTAAGTAGTGTGTTTCTAGAAGTTTTGTCCACTTTCTATAGGTTTTCAAAGTACAATTTTTTGTAGCATTCTATTACAGTTATATAATTTCAGTTGGATCTGTTGTAATACAGCCCATTTCATTCTTTATTTGGATTGTTTGCTTCCTCTCATGTTTTTCTTTTGTTACTTTGGCCAGTAGTTTCTCTATTTTGTTGATTTTTTTTTTCAAAGAATCACCTTTTGGTCTTGGTCGCTCTTTCAATTGTTTTTCTGTTCTCTAATTCATTTGTTTCTGCCCTAATTTTTATTATCTGTTTTCTTCTGGTTCTTGAGGAGTTCTTTTGTTGCTCTCTTTCTGCTTGTACTAGTTGTAGGGTTCATTCTCTGGTTTGGGCCCTTTCTTCTGTTTAGATGTGTGCATTTATTGCAATAAATTGGCCTCTGAGCACTGCTTTTGCTGTGTCCCAGAGGTTCTGATAGGATGTATTTTCATTCTTATTCGATTCTATGAACTTTTGTTTTGTCCTTGATTTCTTCTGTAATCCAGGAGTTTTTAAGCAAGATGTTATTCAGCTTCCATTTATTTGATTTTTTTGTCCCCATACTTTTTATGTTACTAATTTCTACTTTTATGGCTTTATGGTCTGAAAAGATGCTTTGCAATATTTTGATGCTTTGGATTTTGTTAAAGCTTGCTTTATGGCCTAATATGTAGTCTATTCTGGGAAATATTTTGTGTGCCTTTAATAAGAAAGTATACTTGACTGCTGTTGGGTGGAATGTTCTGTATATACCTGTATAGTTAATTTGGTTGACTGTGGTATTTAGAACTTATGTGTCATTACTGAGCTTCTTTCTGAATGCTCTGTCCACCAAACATGGTGTGGTGAAATCTTCTGTTACTGTGTAGCTGTCTATTTTTCTTTTCAGTGCTTTTAGAGGTTGTTTTATATATTTAGGTGCCCTATCATTGGGTGCATAAATATTTAACATGGTTATGTCTTCCTGGTTTATTGACCATTTCATCATTAATATGGTGTCCTTGAGTTGGAATAGACTCAATAGCAGTGGGTTTGGTTTCGTTTATTCTTTGGTTTCTTGTCGATTGTGATGGATACTACTTTAAGTCTATTTGATGATTTGTCTGTATTGCTACTCCTACTGCTTTTTGAATGTTGTTTGTTTGACATATTTTTTTCCATTTGTTGAGTTTAGTTTGAATGGATTTTTAAGTTTATAGTGTATCTCTACTATGCAGCATAAAAATGGATTGTGTTTTATTATACATTCTGCCACTCACACTTAATTTTCTTGTTCTGAGTTATTGTTTTGTTTTCATCTATTTAGTTGTCACTGGTTTGTATTTGCTGAGACTTCATGTTTTCCTTGCTTTTTATTTTGATATGTTAGCATCATTTGTTTCCTTTGTGGTTAGCTTAGTATTTACCCCTATTTTTACAAATTTAAACCCATCTTTAATTTATTTTTATCATCTTTACTTCTCCACAGGAAAGATCTATGACATTTTTTAGTCCCTCTTTTTATTATGATGTTGTCATCTTTTACAAAATAACATCTCTGCTTCCCTATTTTCAGTGTTTTAGCTTTGATTTATTTTTATGATTTCCCTGTCTAGTTTGATATCTGGTTGTTCTGCCATACATTCTAGCCTTAAGTTGTTACCTGATGTTATTTCTTTTCTAACCAAAGGACTCTTTTATTTTTTCATGTAATTTTGGTTAGATTTTTGCAAATTCAGTAAACTTGTGTTTATTAGGAACTGTCCTAATTTCACCATCATATTTGAGAGACAGTTTTGGTGAATATATGATTCTTGGTTGGCAAATTTTTCCTTCAGAACTTTGTATATGCCTTCCCACTTTCTTCTTGCCTATGGTTTCTGCTGAGTATTCCAAGCTTAGTCTTATTGACTCTCCTTTGTAGATTGTTTTTCATTTATCCACTAGCTGCTTTTAAAATTCTTTCCTTATCTTTTGCTTTATCAAGTTTGATTATAATACATTTTGGTGTCTTTGGGGGGGTATCTCTCTTGTGTAAAGTTCATTGAATATCTTGGATAGATGTCTTCTCATTTTTCATGATATCAGGGAAGTTGTCTATCAACAAATCTTCAACAATTGCCTTTGTATTTCCTGAGTAATCCAAGGAAAGCCTACAGGGTTTCCCTCTGAATGTTAGCTTTGCTTTGAGTCTTGCTGCCTTTAAGAGTTTCTGCTTATGTTTCACTTTGTTGAGCTTGATTATAATATGTCTTGGAGTCTTTCTATTGAGATCTATATTGAGTGGTGTTCAATACATATCTTGGATATCTATAATCTCTTCTTTCATAATTTCTGGGAAGTTTTCTGTCAGCAGCTCAGCAACAATACTCTCTGTGTTCTCCGATGTCTTGTCCTCTTCAGAAAATCCAATTAATCGTAGATTGTTCTTCTAATAGAGTCCCACATGTTTCTTAATGCTTTTTCATTTTTCTCATTTCTTTTTTCTGATTTATCCTCATAGATGCTGGAGTCAGTAGCTCTATCTTCCAAATCAGAAGGTCTCTTTTCCATTTGTTCCATTCTGTTTTCTTGGCTTTGAATTGAAGTTTCCATGTCTTTGATTTTGTTCTTGATCTGTTGGATTTCCAAGTACTGATGTTCCAACAGATCGAACAGCTTGCTTAGTTCTTCATTTTGCTCTACTGCATTTTGTATAAGGTCTAGCAGGGCTCTCTACATAGTCCTTTTGTATTCACCTTCTAATAGTTTCAGAAAAGCTTCTTCATCTGGGAAGTTTGGGGATGGTTGAGATGGGTGATTTCTGAGTTATCATCTTCTCCAACATTTGTTGCTTTGGGGGCTTCATGTGGATCAATAAGAGCTGGGAGAGATGCTGTGAAGATGGACTACAGTTGTTTCTCTAGGCTGTCTTCAGTTTGTGCAACCCTGTGCTTACCGAGTTTGTGGTCAGTGAAAGAGAGGAGGTTTTGTGTTCAGTGGTCTGAAGTCCAAATTAACAGCCCTATGCCACATCCAAGGGCTCACTAGGTATCCAGAAGTTTCTGTTTAATTATCGTTTCAGGTCTTGGTTTCCAGAGGGATTTAGGGAGACATGCATGTAGTCCGCCACTTGACTCTGCCCCTCTGTCTTTGTATTTCCTGTTACCACTTCCTCTGTTCTACTACTTCAATCAGTTGTAGATTACTCCTTTTCATAGTCTCAGTGTTTCTTCATTTTTTTAAACATTCTTTATGTGATTTTTCTTCAAATATATTGGTGTCAACTGTTTTATCTTCAGTGTCACTAATTCCATTGCCTCAGTTCTGCTCCTTTGATTTTCTATAAAATTGTCTGATTCTGTAATTTTATTTTTAATCCTCTGAATTTCTTCCTGTTGTTCCTCTATGGTTTGTTGCAGCTTGTTCCAT
Source organism: Heterohyrax brucei (assembly GCA_028571685.1). Classification (NCBI taxonomy): domain Eukaryota; kingdom Metazoa; phylum Chordata; class Mammalia; order Hyracoidea; family Procaviidae; genus Heterohyrax; species Heterohyrax brucei. Next base: position 26,627,706 of record CM053156.1, read on the forward strand.
TTATCATTATGCTCTTCTGAGTTTTGCCTGATCTCCTTTCTGATCTCTTAAAGAGTTCAGAATATTCATCTTTTGTATTCTACATCTGTATTTCCAAGAAGTTTCTACATCTCAAAAATATCTTGATTCTTTGTTTTGCAAGCTTTCTGAAGCCATTGTGCTCTGCCTGTTTAAGTAATTCTATATTAACTTGTCTCTAAGGCATCAGTAATTTTTTGTATTTATGTTTGCTTACTGTGTTGTAGCTTCCTGTTTTGACATGCCAGAATAGTCTGGTTGAGTGAGCTTGTTTGATTATTGGTGTCTTTGAGGCTCTAAAATCCTCTCACCAGATGCTGAGAGCTGTTACTAGGTAGGTGAACCTAGGTGTCTATTTACATTTCTTGTAGTATTCAGCTCAGATGTCCAGGTTTTTGGTCACTAAGTGTGTTGTGCAGGCTCTCTCCCTTTCTCCTAGATGGGCAGGGGTGGTTGGTGTAGGCATTGGTATCTGATTACATGTGCCGCAAAAGACAAGGGGCTGACAGCCATCACTGTCTGTAAGAAAGACATGTCCCCTTATGCCTGAGCCTGCTTAAAGGAACTCTTTCTGCCCTGATTTCCCAGCTTAGGGCACCATTTGATTATTTTCTTTCTTTCTTAGCAGAGTCTAGGAGAATGGCTTAGAGGACTCATAAGGTGTCTACTTCTGTCTCACATATTGATGTCAGACTCTGGAGCCAAGAGAGAAGGCAGTGGGAAACACTGGGTAGAGGGAGGGAGGTTTATTCCCAAGCAAAGATTTAGATCCTCACATGATAGATTAGACACAACCTACTTAGCTTTTGAAGACATAATGTTTTTCCCTGATTCTGAAGGCATAAGTAGGACTTTCACTGTTCCGTCTTTCCCACTGAGGAAGACTATTTCCAAATGCCACTGCTCTACTGCTCCACTCATGAAGCTCACTGCTTCAAATCCACCTGCAGCTTTCCAACTCCTGTTGGGTCAGGTCTAGCCAGTGCTAAGCACTTCTGTACCTGCTTTCACTTCCCTATCACTCAGTTCAATTTCTCAGCTTTCCCTTTGATGCTCAGTGTTCTAGAATGTCATATATAATTGAATCATTTGTTTTTGGGATGTCTCTGCTGTTAGAGGCGTCACAGGAAGCTTCCAACTGCTCTGCCATCTTAGCCCTGCCTCCTCTTTGTTCTTGTTAATGTTTTTTGTGTCCTTACTGAGTTTTTCGTTTTATTTTCTGGTATCCATTAGTTTGTTCTGTGTTCTTCTTTTTCTTTCAATTTATTTAACATTACTTACTGGGCCCCTTGCTTTGTTTGAACATATTTAACATTATTGTGTGGAGGTCTTCTGTTTTTCCCTTTAGCCTGTCCTCCACAGGACTAATTTATTTTACATGATTTTCTTTGAACTGAGCATTTCCTCTTGTATTTCATTTTGCCATGTGTATATTTGGACTTGAGGCCTTTGGATATTTTATTGTGGTCAATTCTGGTGCTCAAAATCTCTTCCCAAGGTGTTGATTTTACCTTTTGCTTTCCCCTTATTTCCTCTCTCTTTCCTAAAAATTGGAGCATTGAGTGCTCAGTGGTTAAGAGCTTGGCTGCTATCCAAAAGGTTAGTGGTTCAAACCTACCTGCTGCTCCTTGGAAACCCTATGAGGTGGTTGTAAGTTCTAATGGACTCAAAAGGCAACAGATTTTTTCCCTAAAAATCTCCTACAGGGTGCTCTTGCCCTTAAGTTTTACTCAGAAATTCTGGGGAATTGTGAACCCAACTCTTCTGTGAAAGTACCCTTAGCACATTCTTTGTTTATATTACATAGCTGTGCTTGTGTTTCCCTCCTTGGATGGGGGCAGGGTAGTTAAAACTCTCTTAAATGCTAGAAAGAAAGATCTTCCTGCCTTGTAGGACTGGTATGGGCTATTTTCTCCTTGTGGTTCAGTTTTACTTATTGCCCCCAGAAACACATTTAGAATTTGAAGTATTGGACTGTTGGTGAAATTTAAACTTCGTCATTTTTCTCCTTGCCTTAAATAACTCATTCCCTCCATTTTACAGCACAGCATAGCCCACCTGTAGCTGCTTAGATGAGAGAGGGGCAGAAGTTTCCTGGCTTAGATGAGGGAGGGGCAGGAGTGGCTCTCTAAAACACTGTTTTTAAACAACCCAAAGCCATTACCCTAGAGTCAGTTCCAACACAGGAAAGAGTAGAACTGCCCCATCGAGTTTCCAAGAAGTCACTGGTAGATTCAAACTGCTGACCTTTTGGTTAGCAACCAAGCTCTTAACTATTACACCACCAGGGCTCCAAAGCACTGTAGAGAAACATTTTCCTTAGGTTCCTCTTTTTAGGTCTCTACCTGCAGTACCCTCATAGTTGGCTGGCTGCCTGCAGAGACTTGGTCTTACTGTGTGCTGTGTGCCACTCTCCTGGAGCCTACACAGTCCAAGATTTGACAGGTGCCTCGGTGTCCCTTCTTAAGTCTGCACACAGAGACTTCTTCATCTACAGTATATTCAAGGGTGAGTAAACCAAAACCCACTGATGTCCAGTCAATTTCAGTTCATAGCAGCCCTATAGAACACAGTCAAACTGTACCTATAGAGTTTTCAAGGAGCACCTGGTAGATTTGAACTTATCACCTTTGATTAGCAGATGTAGCTTTTAAATACTACTCCACAAGGGTCTCCAAAAGGTCAATAGTTGCCAGTAAGTCCTAGTCTTGAAGGCACCAAGCTAGCAATGCAACAAAGTACCCTTTCCTAGGTCTGCTTTTGCAGGCTTCCCTCCCCACTGTTCCCACAACAGTCCTTCATTCCAGAAACTCCAAGCTTTATTGTGTTCTGCACTAGCTACCTCCATCCCAATACGGTTGCACTATGCCTGGAAAGAGAGTGTAATAAAGATACACTAAACTTTCTCTCTCCTACAACATGTTACCTTTTACTTGATTTAGAGTTTCCACAGGTCCACCAATCCTTTGCCTGTTATTCAGAATTATGAGAGTATTTAACTTTATAATATTTGCTTTTGTTCTTATGTAATAGCTGTGGGGAATTTGGGGCATGTAACTGTTCACACCACCATCCTTTTCCACTTCCCAACCATATGATTATTTAAAACCCCTTCTACATGAAAACCCTGGTGGCATAGTGGCTAAGTGCTCCAGCTGCTAATCAAAAGATCTGCAGTTGAAATCCCCCAAGTGCTCCTTGGAAATTCTGTGAGGCAGTTCTACTCTGTTCTGTAGGGTCGCTGTGAGTTGGAATCAGTTCAACATCACTGGGTTTGGTTGTTGGTTCTCTACATATGTGACACTTTCCCAAAGTCCCTCCTCTCTGCCATTCACTCACTTTTTAAAAAGTCAGCCTACAGAAATGACACACCCCATTCGGAGAAGCCTGTCCTGTACACAAAACGTCTTATTTATCTAGGATACTCCATCCTCCTGCCCCAGAGAAGAGCTTTCTTGAATGCAGACATCCCTAGATATGGCATGTATCAAGTCATTAAGATTCTAAATTTCAAAGAAAGACAAACATTCAACAAAGGACAACCACTAAGAAGCAGAAAGATGGCCCAAAGGCCAAACACCAGAGAATATGAATATGTACTCATGAGAAGCAGGCATGAGGCATGATGAGGCTAGCTATCTGCAGTTCTTATCTGCCTGTGGTCTGTTTTAGAAAACCTGTTGCCCTTTGACCTCCTCATACCCCCACCCCAAGAAATCCTCTTAATCCTTTAGACTCTGTGCTATAGACCCTTTGGATAGACTCTAGGATAATCATAGAACCAAAAGAATCCTAGAAACTGCTGTGTCCAAAGGGGTCAAATGATGTGTCCAAGGTCACACTGCTAGTAATGATCAAGCAGAAAATATTAGTGAATACACATGGATCACAAAAGGAGAGGTAGATGGGCATGTAAGCAGAGCATACACTAACTATCCCTCGTGTGTAAAAGGCATGCAGGCAGCAACTCCCCAAACATAACCACCAGCACCAGGAGCCATGGAGCCATGTTGGGGGCCAAGCAAAACTGCATAACACCTCCTTGGGCCAATGAGAAGGAAAGGAGGTAGCAGAGGAGAACTGTTATGAAACAAAGTCTGTGAAAGGACTCACAAACTTGGTTGAGAGATTCACTGTCGATTTTGTCTGAAAAAGATCAACTTCATGCTTTGGTCAGAAAGCTGGACTTTTGTGGAAAACTACACATGATCCCTAGAACACTGTTCTTCACCAAGGAGAACTGAGTCTTCAGAGGAAAGAAAATTTTGAGCTTTGGAAGATAAAGCTAGGCATAGCTTCACTTCATGTAACACTCATATGAGAAATAATTGCCACATGAGAGGCAATTGTGTCATGTTAATGACAAAAATAAATATGAGAAATACACCCCTCCCTCCCCACCTTGAAAAGAACACTATTTGTTGTTATTGTTGTTGTTAGTTGCCATTGAGTCACCCTGGAATCATGGCAGCTCTGTGCACAACAGAACAAAACATTGTCCGGTCCTGTACGGTTCCCAGGATCAGTTGTGCACTGGGCCATTGTGATCCACAGAGTTATATTGGCTGATGTTTAGAGTAGGTTTCTGGGTCTTTCTTCTTAGTTGGTCTTAGTTTAAAAGTTTCACTGAAACGTTTGCAGCATTAAAACAACAGGCAGACCTGCACTGACAGATAAGTGGCTGCACATGAGGTGCACTGGCCAGTAATCAAAACCAGGTCTTCCATACAGATTGCAAGAACTCTGCTATTGAATTACTACTGCCTTGGAGCAGTATTTAAAAGTTTTCTAGTACATACCCAGTGGGGTGAGGTAATCTTCACAGGACTACCAAGAAGGGAAGTTCAGAGGCTGTACAACAATCTCAAATGAGACTGCCCCTCAGATGAGAAGCATTTTTTCGCGAGGACATTACTTCTGATTAGAAGAGCCACCTTCCTTACCCTCGTCTTTCTCCTGCGGGAGTGAGATTTGATTTTTAAAAGGACAATAGAGGATAAATATGTAAAGAACAGCAATATGGTGGAAGAGAAATATAGGATTCGTATGTTTTTAAGTGTGCCACTGTATGGTTATCTGTGGATGTGACTGCACACAAATCCAGCCAACAAACAGAAATGAGTACTGACAGAGGTTTCAGTAAATGGCAGTGTCACAGGGAAAACTGTGCTCAAGGCTCTGATGTAAAGGCTAACATCTTCATTCCAGAATGTGCACATATCCAAGTACCTAGAGTGAACCCACTCCCTGACTCCCTAGTTCACAGTGTTTCCAGAAGCAATCATTCCTTTGGTGATGGGTCAGAAACATTGGTTTTATTAAAGTCTTCATGATGTTCTTTATGAAACATGCCCAGAGGCAGCCTAGTGGTAGCCAAGGCCGTATGCCAGGGGTTCCAGAACACATGCCTCCAACTTGGGGCATTAGGCAGCCCTGATGGTCCTCAGTCTTTCCTCCCAGAATGGGAGGAAGTAAGCTGGGTCAGGAAAGCAAAAGTGAATGGGATCTGTTGATGATGATGTGGGGTTGGAGTACTGAGCAAGGAGTAATACAGTCTTGACCACGCAAGGAAAGGAGAATCTGTGCCATCAAGGTGACCCTCCAGCATGGTGGATCCCTGGGTGCCTGCATCTCTTGGTGATGGTTCATACACCTGTAGGACAGGCACATGGCCAAGCAACCCCTACTTTGATGGATTAAAGCTAAGGAGGACAACGGGATCAAGGCGTATTATTTCACACAAAGGGCAGAATCTCATAGAAAGTCAATCAGTGAGAAACTACCATTAATACCAGCAGAATGCGGTGTCTGCATTCCGGAGATAGCATGTCTGTAAATGGAAAGATATGAATTTGTCAGCTGCACTAGAATTAAGTGACTTATCCAATTTTTGCTGTGTCATTTTGGCCACATTTGACTGTTCATCCTCAGCACACAAATGACTGTATCTTGCTGTGCGTCTCTAATATAGTCTCCTGCATTTGGAGGCCTCCCAGTTCTAAGGGCCGTAATCACTAGCATCTTGCACTTACTGTCTAATCTGACAACAGTGTAGCCAAATGAGGCAAATGGCTTCAGGCAGCCTCGTTTTCATTTTTTCTTTTTACTTAAAGTTTAGAAGATTCACATTATATATTCCACAAATCCTACAGGTCAGGAAACAGTCCTACTCTTCACCATAATCACTGAGTCTCAGAATTCAAAAAGTTGACCCATTCATCACAGACCATCATCTTCCTTTAGATGTTGTCAGCTGTAACCATTTGCTGTATATGTTTTAATGACCACATCATAATACGAAAAAAGCATATGTCCTTTGGAACTCTCCTGCACCTCTTCAGGTTTACCTCTGACTACCAAGGTTGCTGAACTCTGTGTGCTTACCCTTACAACAGCCAAGCCAAGTGCCGTCAAGTTGGATCACCCTTGTAACAAGAAATCTTTATTATTTTTTCTTTCTATTTCTATTTGCTTTCATTAATGTTTCTTCAGCACTTTTACTTCTTTGTATTTGTTCCCATATATTTGCTCTTGAATATACTTGCTTTGCTTCTCTGTAGAGAGTCCTTCCTTAAAAATCTGTGTCAGCCAGGGTCATGCCTCAACCTTGCCTTAGAAACCATGGCCTTTTGGGGACAATGAGAAGGTCAGTAAAACCTTGTGAGTGTCTCTCTTGGTCAAAAAGGTGATGGGTGAAGAGACTGCAAGCTAACAGGCATAAACCTGCCCCACCAAGAGCCCATCTAAATTTCTTAAAGTTGTAAACAGGTGGTCTTGCTATAGGATTGAGAAATCATAAAGACTGAACACATGTGAACCAAGCTTATGGTTAAATTAGAGAAAGCATTTGCTGAAACCATTGTGACAGGTATTTAAGGCAATAGAACTTTGCTGTGTTGCATGAATTACAAACTCTATAGTGTGCTAATAACACTTCATGGGCAAAACCTCTGGAGACTTGCAAGTGAAATGAAAGGGTCAAAAAGGTAGCTAGGAGGGAGAATTATCACTGCATCATTGTGTTGTTGTTAGGTGCCACTGAGTCAGTTCCAACTCATAGCGACCCTGTGGACAACAGAACAAAACACTGCCCAGTCTTGTGCCATGTCCACAGTTATTTTTATACTTAAGCCCATTGTTGCAGCCACTGTGTCAGGCAATCTCGTTGAGGATCTTCCTCTTTTTTGTTGACCCTCCACTCTACCAAGCATGATGTCATTCTCCAGGAACTGATCCCTCCTGGCAACATGTCCAAAGTATGTAAGATGCAGTCTTGCCATCTTTGCTTCAAAGGAGCACTCTGGTTGTAATTCTTCTAGACCAGATCTGTTTGCTCTTTTGGCAGTCCATGGTACATTCATCATTATTCTCCAACATCACAATTCAAAGACATCATTTCTTCTTTTGTCTTCTTCGTTCATTGTCCAGCTTTCACATGCATGTGATGTGATTGAAAATACATGGGGCTTGGGTCAGGCACACGCTAGCCTTCAAGTTGACATCTTTACTTTTCAATACTTTAAAGAGATCCTTCGCAGCAGATTTTCCCAATGCAACACAACTTTTGAGTTCTTGACTGCTGCTTCCATGGGCATTGATTGTGGAACCAAGTAAAATGAAATCCTTGACAACGTCAGTCCTTTCTACATTATGACAATGGTGCTTACTGATGCAGAGTTATGAGGATTTTTGTTTTCTTGATGTTTGGGTGCAATCCACACTGAAGGCTGTTGTCCTTGATCTTCCTAGGACAGTTTCAAATCTTCACTTCCAGCATGTAAGGTGGTGTCATCTTCATAACAGGTTGTTAATGAGTCATCCTCCATTCCTGATGCTTTGTTCTTCATATGATCCAGCTTTTCAAATTATTTGCTCGGCATGTAGATTGAAAAGGTACAGTGAAGGGATACAATCCTGACAAACACCTTTCCTGAGTTTAAACCATGCAGTGTCTCCTTCTTCTGTTTACATGACTGCCTCTTGATCCATATACAGATTCCTTAAGAGCACAATTTAGTGTTTGGGAATTCCCGTTTTACGCAATGTTAGCTATAATTTGTTATGGTCCACACAATCGAATGCTTTTGCATAATCAATGAAATACAGATTAACATCTTTCTGGTATTCTCTGCTTTCAGCCAAGATCTATCTGACATCAGCAATGATATCCCTGTTTCCATGTCCTGTTCTGAATCCAACTTGAATTTCTGGCAGTTCCTTGTCAATATACTGTTGCAGTCGCTTTTGAATGAACTTGAGCAAAATTTGACTCACATGTGACAGTAATGATATTGTTTGGTAATTTCTGCATTTGGTTGGATCACCCTTCTTTGGAATGGGCATAAATATGGATCTCTTCCAGTCAGTTGGCCGGGTAGCTGTCCTCCAAATTTACTGGCATACACGTCTGAGTACTTCCAGAGCTGCATCTGTTTGTTGAAATATCTCAGTTGATAGTCCATCAATTCCTAGAGCCTTGTTTTTTGCCAGTGCCTTCAGGGCAGCTTCAACTTCCTCCTTCAGTAGCATCAGTTGCTGATCATATGCTACCTCTTCAAATGGCTGAACATCAACCAATTCTTTCTGGTATAATGACTGTGTAGTCTTTCCATCTTCTTTTGATGCTCCCTGAGTCATTTAATAATTGTCCTGTAGGATCCTTCACTATTGCAACGTGAGGCTTGAATTTTCTCTTCAGTTCTTTCAGCTTAAGAAATGCAGAATGTGATCTTCCTTTCTGGTTTTCCATTTCCAGGTTTTTGCACATGTCATTATAATACTGTATTTTGTTTTCTCAAGCTGCTCTTTGAAATCTTCTGTTTAGGTCTTTTACTTCATCATTCTTTCCTTTTGCTATAGCTGTTTGACGTTCAAGAGCAAGTTTCAGAGTCTGAGATCCAATTTGGCCTTCTCTTTCTTTCCTGTCTTTTTAATGGCCTCTTGCTTACATAATGGATGATGTCTTTGATGTCATTCCACAATTTTTCCGGTCTTCAGACATTAGTGGTCAACACATCAAATCTGTTCTTGAGATGATCTTTAAACTCTGGCAGGACATACTCAAGGTCATATTTTCGCTCTTGTGGGCTTGTTCTAATTTTCTTCAGTTTCAATTTGAATTTGCATATGAGCAATTGTTGTTCTGTGCCACAGTCAGCACCTTGTCTTGTTCTGACTGCTGATATGGAGCTTTATCATCGTCTTTTTCCATAGATGTAGACAATTTGGTTCCTGTGTATTCCATGTGGTGAGGTCTATGTATACAGTCGCCATTGGTGTTGGTTCAAAAAGGGTTTTGCAACGAAGTTGTTAGTCTTGCAGAATTCTGTCATGTGATCTCTGGCATTACTTCTATCACCAAGGCCATATTTTCCAGCCATCAATCCTTCTTCTTTGTTTCCAACTTTTACATTCCAGTCACCAGTAATTATCAATGAATCCTAATTTCATGTTTGATCAATTTCAGACTGCAGAAGCTGGTAAAAATCTTCAATCTCTTCATCTTTTTCATTAGTGGTTGGTGCATCAATTTGAATAATAGCCGTACTAACTGGCCTTCCTTGTACGTATATTATCCTATCAGTGACAGCATTATACTTCGGGACAGATCTTGAAATGTACTTTTTGATGATGAATGCAACACCATTTCTTTTCAAATTTTCATTCCCAGAACAGTAGACGATATGATTGTCAGATTCAGAATGGCCAATATGGGTCCATTTCAAGTCACTAATGCCTAGGACATTGATGGTTATATGTTCCATTTAATTTCTAACAATGTCCAATTATCCTAGATTCATACTTCGTACATTCCATGTTCTGATTACTAATGGATGTTTGCAGCTGTTTTTTCTCATTTTGAGTCATGCCACATCAGCAAATGAAGATCCCAAAGGTTTTACTCCATCCACAACATTAAGATCACCTCTACTTTGAGGAGGCAGCTCTTCCCCAGTCATCTTCTGAATCATTCATCTGTTGATGGGCATCGGGGTTGATTCCAACTTTTTGCTATTGTGGACTGTGCTGCAACAAACATTCTTGTATATGTGTCTGTTCGTGTGTCAACCTTTGTTTCTGAAGGATAAATTCCACGCAGTGGAATCACAGGATCAAATGGTATGCCTATTTCCAACTTTTTAAAAAAGTGCCAGATTGCTTTCCAAAGAGGTTGTACCATTTTTCAATCCCACCAGCAGTGTAGGAGAGTTGCCATCTCTCCACAGCCTCTCCAGTATTTGTTGTTTTGTGTTTTTTGGATCATGGCCAACCTCGTTGGGGTGAGTTGATATCTCATCACAGTTTTTATTTGAATTTCTTTAATAGCTAATGTTGTGAGCAATTCTGCGTATGTGTCTTTCAGCTACCTGGATATCCTCTTTAGAGAAATGTCTGTATCTCCTTCACCCATCACTTAATTGGATTATTTATCCTTTTCTTGTTGATATTTTGTAATACATTATAGATTACAGAGATCAGATGTCAGTCTGACATAGAGTTGTCAAATATTTTTTGCATTCTGTAGGTGGTCTTTTAATTCTTTTGATGAAGTCTTTGGATGAGCAGAAGTGTTTGATTCTCAGTAATTACCATTTATCTATTTTCTTTTCTGTTGAGCATGCTTTGTTTGTCAGATTTTGAAGTCTGTCTACATTGTGTATTAAAACTTCCATTGTTGATCCTATTTTATCTTGTATGAGCTTTATCATTTTAGATTTTATATTTAGGTCTTTTTTTCCAGTTTGAGTTGGTTTTTGTATAAGGTGTGAGATATGGGTCTTGTTTCAAGTTTTTGCAGATGAATATCCAATTTGCCAGCATCATTTATTTAAGAGACCATTCTTACCCCAGTTTAAAATCTTCAGGCCTTTGTCAAATATCAACTGTTCTTAGGAGGATGGTGGCATCTCTGGGGTCTCAGCTCTGTTCCATTGGTCTACATGTCTCTTTTTGTACCAGTACCAGGCTGTTTTGACTCTGCGGCAGTGTAATAAGTTCTAAATTCAGGTAATGAGAGACCTGAGAGGTTCATTTTCCAGCACTGTATCTGACAATATTCTGTTGCTATTCATAAGGTTTTCCATGGCTAATTCTTTCTAGAAATAGACTTCTGGGGCCTTCTTCCTAGTCTGCCTTAGTCTACAAGCTCAGCTGAAACCTGTCTACCATGGGTAATCCTGCTGGTACATAAATACCAGTGCCATAGCTTCCAGCATCACAACAATGAGCAAGTCTCCACTGACAGACAAGTGGGGGCTGCTCACTCTATCTTTATTCCACCTATCAGTTAAGACACTCAATCATTACAATCTACTCAGAACTCTGCAGGACATAACAGTCTGCTGTCAGCTAAGTTACCCACTCAACACAATCACCCCAGAACACTGCAGGGCAGAACAGCCTCTTACCAACTAAGATACCCAGTTGCTGCATTAGGTGGCCACAGATTCTTTGAAGTGCTTCCCATCTGTGTCTCCTCCCTTTGAATATGGGCTGGCCCTAGTGACTTGCTTGTAACCAGTAGAACACAAAAGAGTGATAGCCTGAGTCTTCTAACGCTGGTAGTAAGAATCTTTTCAGCTTCCACATGGATATCTTGGAACACTCACTTAGAGCCCTAAGGCACCACACAAGAGGTCTGCTACCCAGTGACTGCCCCACTGGGGTGACCCAGTGTGAGCCTTCCTCAGCAAGGTGCCAAACTTGTAACACTACCTGAGACCCTCCCAAACAAATTGAATATTATTAAGTGACCCCCAGTTCATTTCATGTGGAGTGGATCACTCAGCTCCATCTAAATTACTTACCCACAGGGTCATAAGACACAGCACAGTCATTATTTCAGACCACTCAGTTTGGAGGTAGTTTGTCACACAGCAAGACAATTGCAGCTGTCATCACTCCCCCACAGAGAAGTCTCCAGTGAACACTGAAGCATTAACAAGGTAGCCCAGTCCTCATATTGCATAAAAAACAGAGATTCCTAGGAAGGAAGGAACAAGGGACTTCTCTATTCAAGTAAAATGACTGATGAGGCAGTAGAAGAATCTTGTGATTTGGGTTTGATTTTTGAAAATTCCCTAAACTGCTGTTTATTTGGAAACACCCTAATTTTGAAATCATATTTGTGTTTAGCTAGATACCTAATTCTTGGCTGGCAATTATTTTTCCTTCAAGGCTGTGTATATATCATCCCATTACCTTCTTGCCTGATTTCTGCTGAGCTCACTAATTTGAGTTTTATTGACTCTTCTTTGTAGATTATTTTTCATCTATCCCTAGCCAGTTTTAAAATTTTATCTTTAGTTTTGGCAAGTTTGATTATGTTTTGGTGTCTTTCTTTTGGATCTACCTTGTGTGAGTTTAATGAGCATCTTGGAGAGATATCTTCTCATCTTTTGTGTTGTTGGGGATGTTGTCTGTCTACAAATGTTTGACAATTGTCTCTGTATTTTTTGTTATTCCACCTGATACTCCAGTCATTTGTAGATGATTCCTCTTGATAGAGTTCCACATAATTCAGTGTTTCTTGATTTTCAAAAATTCTTTTATCTGATTTTTCCTCAAATATTTTGGTGTCATGTACTGTATCTTCAAGATCACTAATTCAGACTTCCATTGCCTCAGTTCTGCTCCTTTGTCTTTCTATTAAGTTGTTTAATTCTTTAATTTCATTAATTTTATGAATTTCTACTTCCTGTCTCTGTATACTGTTTTGCAGCTTTGTCAATTTGTCATTATACTATGAGGAATTTTGCCTCATCTTCTTGATTTCTTCAAGAGTTCTAAATATTAATCTTTTGTGTTCTACCTCCGATAATTCTAGGAAGTTAGGCACTTTCTGAAGCCCTTGTGGTTGGCTTCTTTAAGTGATTTAATATTGACAGTTATCTCTGAGCCATCAGTTCATTTTATTTATGTTTGCTTACTGTCTTCTAGCTTCTGGTTTTATTTGAAATGTCCACATAGGCTACTCACATGTGTTAGCTTGGTTATTGGCACCTTCGAAACTGTAAAGTCCTCTCATCAGGTGGACAGAGCTGTTACTAGGCATGCGAGCCTGGGAGTCCATTTACTTTTCTTGTATGGTTTCAGCTCAGGTGTCCAGGTAGTCAGTCACCAATTGTGTGGTACAGGCTCTCCTCCATAGTCCTAGATGTGCAGGGGTAATTGGTGTAGGCACAAGTACCTAGCTGCACATCTGAAGAAAGGCAGCCATCCCTGAGTGTCTGTGAGGAAGTTGTGTCCCCTTATGCCTACACCTGGGTAAAGGAACTGTTTCTGCCCTGAGTTCCCAGCTCAAGGGAGTTGGCAGATTTTTTTCCTTCTCTCTGTTAAATTATTCTCTCTCCAAGACTGGGAGAGAAGCTCGAAGCAAGAATAAAGGATTCTACTTCCAGCCCAAGAAAGGACAGTCTTTGGAGCCCTGTGCAGTACAGAGAAGGGAGGGGGAAGTACTCAGAAAAGGGAGAGAGGTTTATCCGGAAGGAAAGTTTTAGATCCATGTTTGGTAGATTAGATGCAAGCCACCGAGCTTTTGATAATCAAATGCCATTTTTCACTGGCTCTGGAGGCATGAGTGAGCTCTCCACTGTTCAGTGTCTCCTGATGAGGAAGACACCTTCCACATGCCACTGCTCTGCTCACAACACTGGCTACAGCCAATTTCTCCTGGGTCAAGTCTTTCCAATCCTGTGTACTTCTGGTTCCACTCCCATTCCTTGTCATTCAGTCTGCTTTCTCAACTTTCCTTTTGATGTTCAGGATTCCTACAATGTAGTGTATAATTAATTCATTTGTTCTTCTGAGTCTTTGTTAGACAGATCAGAGTAAGTGACTAAGTACTCTGCCATTTTGGCCCCACCCCTTCAAAGGGGAACCTGATCCCATCTCTGTCTAAACATATTCCTCTGCCTGGATCCCATATACATTTTTTTCCAATTCCCAGTGTTCACCCTTATCCAAAGTTGCTTTAATGAGAAGTCCTCAGAAAACCTGTAGGAGCTCCACCATTGCTGCTCTCCTTCTACTCTTACCTTTCCCATAACCATGATAACCACAAGTAAAGATGAGCTTCAGTAGACGTTCCTGATGCTGTCTTATTGGGGCCTGATTGAACTCTAGATAGTTCGTGGCTGACTTTATACAATATGTTTAGCAGTTTACTTGGTAATTCCGAGTTATCCAATGTAATGTTTCAGTCAGCTTATTAGCATATGAGAAATAATAGAAATATCCTAAGTTGTTTGAGATATGCAGAAGATAATGCTAGTGCTACACTTTTATGCCCTTGGGCCATATTGTAAGAACCTCCACTTGAGGGCTGTCTATGGCCATGGAAGAGCGACATTCATATGCAGAGGCAGAGCAGAAACAAGGAAAGAGGGGTAATACCCATGAACAGCTTCCAGTCTATAGCTAGATACCTCAGAGTCTCTGCTCCTTGAGGAATGAATGCTGACACATCTCTTCATACTCTTCTACATGTCTCAGATGGGACTGAGCCCCAGGTTGCCAGTAGCATTACCTGCTTGTTAACCTGTGCTATTCGGGATTATTTCCCTTCCTGTCTCATCTCCTTTCTGGCATTTCCTGGAATCACCTTTGAATAAACTTTTGCACTTGTATCCTTGTCTCAGAAAGAAAGACTTTAAGAACAAAGGATTTTCAGTAACACATGGAAGACAGAACATGTGCTTTATCTCAGCTCCATCCTAAAAATTTCACTAGAATTACTGTTAAAGAATAAAATCACAGAGGAAACACAATGGGCATGAAGCAACAGGAAACAATGATGTCAGCACATTTGGGAGGATGTAAAGCAGATGGAGGAGTGGTAATTGTACAGTATGGAAAAAGCTGAGTCCAAATGCCTTCGGATAGAAATGCCAATGGGAGTCACTTGGGGTCAGACCATAATTTCCAGAAAGATGAAGAAATTGAATGTTCCTAGTACCAAGCAAGACTATGGAAAGGCATAAACCTGAAAACAGTGAAATATTCTGGTAGGTTTTAATTAAACTCCTTCACATTCCCATGGCTTAGGCAGCAGAAAGCAGGAGACCAGATGAATCCTCCAAAGAAGTGCAATCAGGGTGGCCCCAGACATGACACTAGGCAAAAAGTAGGTAGAAGTGAGACACCAGACTTAAAAAAATACAGCACAATAAACAGCAAAACCTGAACACCTTTGTCATCCTGTTCCCAGAGCTCTGGCAACCAGGCTCATACCCTATGAGGTAAAAGACTGGAGAGCTTGTATCTGGAGAAACTATCCCCTTACTGGGGTGAGGGTGAGGGGAGACAGGTGCTATAGTAAATAAGAGAAAAAAAATCCAACTTATTGATACCTTGTCAATGCCATAGGAAGCTTACCTGTCAGTATAGGCATAGAACCTTTACTTGACCTTTTGGTGCACTTAAATAATAAGTAACAGCCAATGATAACCTGACATTTGAAAACACCTCCAACACAAAAGAGAATTGAACAAATGGATGAGATGAGATGGAGAGACAATGGAAGAAGTAGAAAAAGATCTTTCAAAAAATCTATACAATTATTTTAGAGGGATTAACAAAACAGAAACTTCTATAAAAAAAAAAGTAAAAGAACAAAAAAATTCCTGGATATCAAATAAGAGTCAAATTAAAATATCATAAAGACTTGGAAACAGATAAGCATATGTCCAGTAAAGTGAAACAAAGACAATAGGTAGACACTAGTACAAAAAACAATGAAACAACTGGAGAATTAATCCAGAGGCCAAGTATTAAGACTTTTAACATGAACACTAGAGATAAAGGTGGTTCCCTAGAAACTTCCAGAAAGAAGAGACAGATTGTATCAGTGAATGTGGTGAAAGAAAAATACTGCAACTGTTGATGGTAATGTTTGAAGTGAAAATACTATGGAGCAATGTCTTCAGAAATCTCACAGAAAATAATTTCCACTGTGGAATTCTATATCCACCCACACTACTAATAATAGTGTGAAAGAATATGATCATATACTAACATTCAAAGTTTCAGAAACATACCACCCATATACTGTTTCCCGGCAAGTTTTAGGAGCCTGTGTTATAGGGATAAATCTTCCTCAAACAAGACCGGGGATCATGAGAACAAAAAATAACTGTATGTAAAGAGAGAGATTTGAAACTTTCTTCAAGGAATTGCCTCATGCAGTTGCAGGGATCTGACAAGTCCATAATCCACAAGTCAGTGGACAGCCTAGACACTCCAAATGTTTGTTTCCCAAAATCTATAAGTCAGGCAACAGGGAGAGTGCAGAGTAAGAGCATTCTGGCAAAATGTCTTTTTATAATCACAGGCAAACATGCCCTTGGGAAACTCTCTTTTTGCTCTCAAGGCCTTCAGCTGGTTGGTTGAGGCTCACCCACACATTACAGAGGGTAATCTGATTTAATCACATGTAGCGCAGCCACAGTAACAATTTGAGTATCAATGGAGCAAAACAGCTGTGCATAATAGCCTTGCCAAGTTGACACACGAAATTATTCATGACAGGAAGCAAGGGTAATTTCCTAGGTGATGGTAAAGAGGTGATGTCAGTTTACATTGGATCAGGTAGACAGACACCCCAGGAGTCTGAGGAAAAAGACGGTGAACTAACAGGTTAACTGACATATTTGGTTGAGCGGAAAATTGTATTGAGAGGTTGTTAGAAGCTGTGATAAACAGAAAGGAGTAAGTCCATGTAGCTGATAAAGAACTAAGGTAACTGATGCCAGAAGAAAAGAAACATCATGCCAGCGCATTTGGCTTAGTTGTGAACAGAATGTACACAGTCAAAACAATGATATAACTAAACTGTGATGTCCATATTAGGAGGATTGGGGAAGGGAAAGGTGACAGTGTGAAAGGGACAAAGGAGGTTTATAAAAAAGCTAACTCTTCATAATCACAATAGTTGGTCAGTAGTGGGTAAATTGATTCATCAATAAATAATAATGTAAGTTTTTTTAAAAAATCAAATGCTAGATGAATCTGCTTATCTTCAAAACCTGTGTCCTTGAGGAAGAGATTCAGATAGGGAAACTACCAAAGCAGCTGGTGTTTATTTTTCAAAACTTTTTGGTACAATGTGTTTCCTAAAACTGCATAACTACTTCACTGTGATTATAACTTAAACAGAATATGTGCATACCCTGTTATCAGCAATATCATTCTTATTTCTATGCCCCAAACTATATATGCTCGTTAAAAAAAAAGAAAGTATTAGAATATTTAGAGTGCCAGCCAGCCACTAAATTATAATAGCCACAAACTGTACTGGAACCTACCCAAATACATGTTGTTTTAGTCATCTGGTACCACTGTAACAGAAATACCATAAGTGTATGTCTTTCACAAAGAAAAGTTTATTCTCACACAGTCCAGAAGGCTAGAAGTCTGAATTCAGGATGGAGGCTCCAGGGGAATACAATTTCTCTGTTGGCTCTGGTCCTTGTGTTGCATCAGTCTTTCTTTAGTCTGAGAGCATCTCAGCAAAGGAACCTCAGGTCCAAGGGACATGGTATGCCCCTCTCAGTACTGCTTTCTTTGATGTTATGAGATCCCACAACCCTTGGCATGCTTCCCTTCCCTTTTATTTCTTGATAGATAAAAGGTGATGCAATCCACTCTCCAGGGAAACTGCCTTAATAAGAGTGTTGCATCCCCACCCTAATCCTCTTTTAACATAATCCTATCTATTAACCACAGGCAGTGATTAGGATTTACAGCATAGGAAAATCACAAAATGTTGAGGAATCACACAGTACTGGGAATTATGGCCCAGTCAAATTACTATGCACATTTTTCGGGGGGAGGGACACAGTTCAATCCATGACACATGTGCACAGGATAATGTACAAGTTAATTGCAGTATATTCACACATCAATATACTAGAGAATAAATGATAATTGTGTACAGCAGATACAGATCTTGCAGGAAGAATGAGGGAACCAGAAATAATGACAGATATGCTGAAAGATCTTTGGATAGGAAGCTCCAACCAGGGCAGATGATCCATGCTGTTCATTCAGTCTAAGTTGGGATAGTGATCACCGTGTGGGGACAGTGACTGTGAGTGGCAGAGGGAGATTTCTGGAGGTAGTAAGTGTTCTGTTGTTCATCTGGATGGTGGATACATAGACAATGCTCTTTGTGAAATTCACCCAACTGTTCGTACAGAAATTATGCACTTTTCTCTATGAATGTTACACATGTAAAGCTTAATGTGTGTGTGTGTATGTGTGTTTAGGAATGAAGGCACATGGAAAGCCAGTATGCAAGTCTATGACCATTCATAATAGTTCAGACTTGAGGAATGGAGGGGAACAATTTTCAACCCCCTTGATTTTACCTCTAATTTTTATTTCATAGGAGAACTTCTTACAAACATTGTTATTCCTTAACAACCCATCTGTGGTTTGTGAAAAGAGCAGGAGTGCTGAAGGGGGCAGGGGATTAAACCAGGTAAAGAAAATAAAGAGAAGTAATTCTAATACAAGAATTTCTGTTTGCTGGGAGCTGCTGGTTTGTGCAGGCAAGCAGCAACACTTAAGGAACCAAAAAGCAGTACTAAGTTGGAGGCAGCAAGAAAAGGAAAACTGGCTCTTTTTCTGGCCGGGACCCTGGAGGTTGCTGAAGAGAAGAAGCAGGTTCCTGCTGTGCCAGAAATCCTTAAGAAAAAGCGAAGGAATTTTGCAGTACTAAAGATCAAGCACCTGAGAAAGAGGTTTGCCCAAAAGATGCTTCGAAATGCAAGGAGGAAGCTTATCTATGAAAAAGCTAAGCACTATTCACAAGGAATATAGGCAGATGTACAGAACTAAGATTTAGATGGTGAGGATGGCAAGAAAAGTGGTAACTTCTATGTACCTGCGGAACCCAAGTTGGCATTTGTTATCAGAATCAGAGATGTCAATTACGTGAGCCCAAATATTCAAAAGGTGTTGCAGGTTCTTTGCCTTCGCCAGATTTTCAATGGCACCTTTGTTAAGCTCAACGAGGCTTCAGTTAACATGCTGAGAGTTGTGGAATCATATATTGTGTGGGGGTACCCAAACCTGAAGTCAGTGAATGAACTGATCTATAAAACATGGTTATGGCAAGATCAATAAGAAGTGAATTGCCCTGACAGATAACACTTTGATCATATGATCTGTTGGTAAATGCAGCATCATCTGCATGGAAGATCTTATTCCTGAGATCTATACTGTCGGGAAATGCTTCAAAGAAGCAAACAACCTTCTATGGCCCTTTAACTTATCTTTTCCACGAGGTGGAATGAAGAAAAAGACGACCCATTTTGTAGAAGGTGGAGATGCTGGCAACAGGGAGGACCAAATCAGCAGGCTTATTAGAAGGATGAACTAAACATAGACAGACTTCAAAATCTGACAAAGCACAGTCAACAGAAGAGAAAATAGATAAATGGAAACTACTAAGAAAAAATACTTTTGCTTATCCAAAGACTTTATCAAAAGAATTAAAAGACCACCTACAGAATGGGAAAAAATATTTGGCAACTATGTTTGACTGATGTCTGATCTGTATAATTTACAAGGTACTACAAAATATCAACAAGAAAAGGATAAATAATCCAGTTAAGCAATGGGCTAAGGAGATAGACAGATGCTTCTCTTCCAGGCAGCCAAAAGACACATGCAGAAATTCTCACCGTCACTATTAAAGAAATTCAAATCAAAACTATGATGAGATATCACCTCACCCCAGCAAGGTTGGGCATGATCCAAAAAACACAACACAACAAATGCTGGAAAGGCTACGGGGAGATGGCAACTCTCCTACACTGCTGGTGGGGTTACAAAATAGTACAACCTCTTTGGAAAGCAATCTAATGCTTCCTAAAAAAAGCTGGAAGTAGATATACCGTTTGACCCAGCAATCCCACTGCTTGGAATATATCCTACAGAAGCAAGGGCAGTTATGTGAACAGATACATGCACATGAATGTTTACTGCAGCTCAGTCCACAATAGCAAAAAGATGGGATCAACCCAGATGCCCAACAACGGATGAATGGATAAATAAACTATGGTATATATACTCAGTGAAACACTATGCAATGACAAAGAACAATGATGACTTTAGGAAGTATTTTAGTCAGCTAGTGCTGCTCTAACAGAAATACCACAGAGTGGATTACTTTAACAAAGAAAGATTTATTCTTACACAGTCCAGTAAGCTAGAAGTCCAAATTCAGGATCATCTGCTCTAGAGGAAGGCTTTCCCCCTTGTTAGCTCTGGAGGAAAGTCCAGTATTGCATCAGTCTCTGTCAAGGGAGCATCTTGGCACAGGAACCTCAGGTCTGAAGGACGTGGTATTCTCCCGATGCAGTTTTCTTGATGGTGTGAGGTTCCTAGGTCTCTACTCGCTTCTTTTTCCTTTTATTTCTTGCAGGATGAAAGGATTAAGGGTGGGGCAAGCCATACTCCAGGGAAACTCCCTTTACGGTGGAGCAGGGAGGTGACCCTATGAAGGGATTTACAGCCCCACCCTAATCCTTTAATATACAGTACAGTAGAATCACAAAATGGAGGACAATCACAAAATACAGAGAGAATCACGGCTCAGGCATGTGGCTACGCGTATTTTTGGGGAGACACAATTCAATCCATGACAGGAAGCATCTCATAACTTGGTTTCATAATTGGAGGACATTATATTGAGTGAAATTAGTCAGTGGCGCAAAGACAAATATTGTCATGAGACCCCTACTATAAGGACTTAAAAACAGACTCATGTACAGGAGAAAAGACTCTTTGATGGCTACAAAGAAGGGAAGGGCGGGAGGGAGAGGGCTGGTTATGGATTACATAGTTGATAGAAATTTGGTTGGGTGAAATCAGTGGCGGCACACATTAGAAAAAAGATCAGTTTAACTGGACGTCACCATAACCTGAAAACCCTTCCACTCTTAACCCAATATTTCAAGGACAGAGTAGCAGTGGGTGCAGGTCTAGAGACCATGCCCTCAGGGGACATTGAGGCCATTTGGCATGAATGCCTATTGCTAAGAGAGTTTTCTGTACCCCATATTGATGAGTTGCATCTGAGGTCTTAAAAGCTAGCAAGCTGCCATCTGAGGTACACCAAATTGTCCCAACTTAGCAGGAACAGATGATCACCAAGGACAAAAGTGATGCTGGGGAACAGAACCCAGAAGACAGAAGACTCACGTGAATGGGTGACTACATCAACATGTGACCAGAAGAACCAGATGATGCCCAGCCACCACCAGTGACAGCTGTGATGGGGCTCCAAAGTTGAGTCTTAGTGGCAACACGAGAATAAAATGGGGTGAACCCTGAGAACTTCATTAAAAGACCACAGTTGACGGTCCGAAGGCCTGAGGTTTCCCCTGGGAGCATGGCTGCTAGACCTGATGCTGCCCCTGTCCATAAGTCATTACTGCGGTCAACTCCTCAGACAGGAACGGATTGGACTCGGCACCACAGAGTGACCATATCATGTGTGCAATTTATGGTTCTGTGCATCTATAGGATGTCGTCCTACTGGCCTCTTACTAGAGGGGAGTGGACAGGGTGGGGAAGAAGGGTCAGGAGGTTGTTAAGAAGATATGACAAGTATAGAACAGAAAGGAAGAGTGTGCTGTCACCGAGCAAGGAGAGCAGTAGGAGCTGCGCACAGGCGGGCATGCAAATTTAAACTGGATTATACACTTTCACTCAATCATAATAAATAAATAAAATAGAAAAAAAAGAAAACTGCTTAGCCAGATCACAAACCCCCTTGACCTCTTCTGTACCAGGGACCCTCCTTTTTTGCTTCAGTCCTCATAAGCCCACTGCTGTCACTTGGAACTCTTAGGCCTTCCGTTCCTTCTACCCTGCAAAAATGAAACCTGATTTTGTGGAAAAACCAAGTGTGGCTTTTTCCTGGATGGGGCTGAGTGAGTGCAAGTATAACAGCCCACTTCCTCTGATAGCACCTCCCACAAGCTGCATGGCTTCGCTGCTCACCTGTGCAGCATCAGCCTGACAGAGTGCAGCTGTTCCAGTGATGTGTGTGTTGTTATGGTGTGTTTCCTGTAACAGGAAGTCACAGCAGGCGTTGTCCTTGGTGACAGGGAACCACAAGGCACACCTTTGGGAGCTACCTTCCCCTCAGAGTTCAGTGATCTGGACCAACAAGACGTAGGTTACTTCTGTGACAGCACAGTGCATCCTAATATGTTTCAGGCAAGTACACATACAGGAAGTCTGACGGGGCCTCAGCTTTGGGCCCAGGGCCAAGGGCCATCCAGCAGCCTGTGCTTTATCTGATGCACTTGTGTTTGAATGAGTTTTAACTAAAGCCCATTTGATATGTTTAGTTTCATAACTAGCCTCCTTATTACCATTTAGACCTAACAACAGAAGATTTATTACTTTTTTAAATGACTGAAAACATAAGAGTTGTTTAGAAGGGGGTGTCTTAGTCATCTAGTGGTGCTGTAACAGAAACACAAGTGGATGGCTTTAACAAAGAAAAGTTTATTCTCTCACAGTCCAATAGGCTAGAAGTCCAAATTCAAGCTGCTGGCTCAAGGGGAACAAACTCTATCACCGTCAGCTCTGGAGGAAGGTCCTTGAGTCGCACCAGTCTTCCTTTGGTCTGGGAGCATCTCAGCACAGGAACCTCAGGTCCAAACAATGTGCTCTGCTCCCAGTGCTGTTTTCTTGATGGTAAGAATTTCCTGACTCTTGGCTTCCTTCCTTTTATTTTTATCTCTTGTAGAATAAAAGGTAGTGTAAGCCACATCTCAAGGAAATTCCCTTTACATTGGGCCAGGGAGGGTGTTACTTTAACGTAAATCAATCTTGCCCTCTTAACCACAGGCAGTAAGGGTGTTACTTTAACGCAAATCAATCTTGCCCTCTTAACCACAGGCAGAGATTAGGATTTACAACATAGGAAAATCACAAGATGGGAATCATGACCTAGCCAAATGGCTGGCTACACACATTTTAGAGAGACACAATTCAATCCATGATGGTGGAAGTAAAAGGAGGTCATAAAAATGCTTGTGGAAATAAATGCATATAATGAAAGAAGTCTGTGCTGAGTTGATGGAAGACTGACGCTCCTGAGAACCTTTCTGTCCTCTCAGAGGGAGATAACCTTGGCTATAATGCAATGAGACTTAATCAAGCCAGGCAGATATTGTTGCAGAGGAAAATGAACCATAAAATAATTGAAGTGCTATGAATTTTCAGAGCCACAGTCCAGGAGGTAGTAGGTGTCTTGGCACCTTCCACCAATCTCTGGTAGCAGATTTGCCTGGCATTCCCTGCCAAGTTCTTGTAGCTGTGGCTTAGATCTAGGCTCTTAAACAGGAATAGAGTAACTGGCTGTGGGTAAAAAGAGACAAGGAACTGTTTTCAACCTTACCAGTTCTCACCTCTTGCACTAGCGATTGTAGGAAAACAAAGAAGCACAAATGTACTGCAGATGGAACCTTTAGTTTCCAGAACCTCAAGCAGTGTTGGGTAGGCCTCGTTATCAGCCAAAGAAATGAAGATTTTTTAGAAAAAGCATCTCTGAAACTCATTCTGGAGCTAAGAGAAATGTTAGAGGGTCCAGGGCCCAGCACTTCCATAACATTTCCAGACCATCTCAAGCAGGGGAAGACGTTAACATAACAGACAGATGGAACTTTGTGTGGAGGACTTGTGGCCATATGCTGAGAACCCTGCTCCCTGGTGGTTAGGTGTACCACCTCCTGATCCCCCCCTGCTGTGAGATCATCTTGAACATTCCAGATGTCAGCCACAGTCCTGCCCTCCCCAGAGATACACGTAAGCTTTTGATGTGCCAAAGGGAAGTACAAAGACCTTCCCAAGTTACCTCAAATTCTGAATGGCTTTTCATTCTCAAGAGTTCCCTTAGTTTCCTGCTGTTTGACACTGTTTCTCTGCACCCTGGTGTTTGCCAGGGTCCTTCCTTTTGATCCACTAAAAATAAGTCCATGTGAGGTAGCTGTGTGGGGCCCTTCTCCCAGGGAGGTCACCTCAGTGCAGTCAGGAAAATGCCATCAGCTCCCATTGTAGGCATTGTTAAGCCCTTCAGTCCATTCACCACTGAACAATTCTGCCTGACTCTTCCTCCCTGTAGGATCTACTGCATGCTTTATCCTGGGTCTGCACCATCCAATATGATGGCTACTGCCCACACATAACTATTTAAATGTAAGTTAAAATTAAATAAAATTAAAATTCCTCAGTTACACTAGCCAAGCCAAGTGCTGTCGAGTCGGAACTAGCCACACTTCAAGTGCTCAATAACCACATGTGACTACTGGCTCCCATACTTTACAGGGCAGGTATAAATATGTACATTTTCACAGAAGGAAACCTGGTGACATAGTGGGTTAAGTGCTCATCTGCTAACCAAAAGGTCGGCAGTTCAAATCCACCAGGCACTCCTTGGAAACTGTATGAGACTGTTCCACTCTGACCACTAGGGTAGCTATGAGTTGGACGTGACTAGACAGCAGTGAGCTAATTTTTTTTTCTCACAGAAGGTTCTAGACAGCACTAGATGGACACCGTCCTCTCTAGCTTCCAGGCTGTGCTCTTGTTCCTTTCCTGATGACCTGAAGGCTACGTCACTGTAGTCCTTCCTAACTTAGATGGCGTATCCTCTGGTGCCATGCAGAGCCAAAAGGACTTACTAAGCTTCACCCTTCATGGGAGATAGCCCTGTTTATAAATATTTGGGACACTTGATATATACTTTGGCTAATAACTTACAGACTTTGTGTTAAACCACTGATTATCCACCCTCCCGTTGTCATCGCTCCTTCACTGAGTAAGCAGGTATCAGCTGGCTAGGCCAAGTCCAGCTTGTAGGACACAGAAGAGAGCAGTGGTGTCTCCAGTTACAAAGGTGAGGAGGGAAGGGGTTATAGATGCAACCCAGGATGGGGACCATAGGGAGATGGGGGAATAAAGGGTATAAATACACCTGGTGTGGACACCGTGGGGAACCTCAGGAGGGTTGCATTCCTCATCAGTGTTAGCTAAGTATTAAAAGGGTTAAAGAGCAGTGAGTGACACCAAGGCAGCTGCAGATACATCTAGAGCTGAGGTGAAAAGGAGGAAGAGCCTAGAGGAAGTTTGGTGCAGGGTCCCGGCCACACCTGTGCTTGAAAAGAACCATTTTCAGCTATGTCTATGACAGAAATCAGCATCTCATTTCCTGCCCCTCTACTCTCTTTCTCTGGTTATGATAGCAGAGTTTTACTAATTTTGTAAAGTAAGTTTCTTTCTTCTTATAGAGCAAGCTTGTCTGTTCAGTTAATTCTTGGTAGAATTCATGTCTAAACTACCTCAGGGTGCAGGAGCGCCCTGAGGAACTGTGCTTTCTTCCACTCATGACCTTCCTAAAGGCAGCAGCAGGTCTGACATCTATGAAGACAGCACAGCTACTTTGGCCTAATTTGTGCTTTATATAAATGGAGCAGTATATCTAGCTTCTTTTGTTCTACATTACAAATTTCATTTCTCAGATTCATCCTCATTGCTGTGTTGCATTGCCTTCTATGCTTTCTAATGCTTTGGGGCATTTGGGTAGTTTCCAGTTTGGGGCCACTATGAGTGCTCTTGGTATGAACATTCCTGTAGATATCTTTTCAAGAACACATGAATAGTTTTTGTTGGGTATTTACTTAGAAGTGGAATTGTTGTTTAGCTGTAAGAAATACCAACAGTTTTCCCAAGCAGTGGCACAAATTGTCACTCCCACCAAAAGTGTATTTTCACCATTACTTCCTATTTGTGATGGTTAAGGTTATGTGTCAGCTTGGCTGGGCCATGAGTCTCAGTGTGTATGTGTGGTCACTGACATGAATGAAGACTGCTACGATTGCTATTTTATGTAAATCAGGTTTGACAGTTGAAACTGCCTGAGTTGAATCGAGACACCTCACTACTACAGGGCTGCTTGAACCCCATGGCAGTAGGCCACAAGTGGCTGCACTCAATCAACAAAGACAAGGTAGGTGTGGTTACAGTAATGGATAGTGAAGTCAAAGCAATAATCAGAATTATCTGATTCTGGGAAACCTACTAAATATTTACTTAATCTGTACAAATGGATGAATTCTAGGTCAGGTGAAGAGCAGTCTAACTTGAGTCTCCAGAATAGTCACAGTCCCTCAGTTCCCAGACCTGAGAGAGTTTAAAGCCTCACAACTCCTTGAATTAAGGGGAGGCCTGGTCCCCTTGAGAAGGGACTCCAATAAACTGCCAAAAATGTATATTGTGAATTTCTATCCTATCCTATCTACAGCTTTTATGAGAGTGACTATTCACTGAGGAAGAGGAAACAGTCAGACTTTGGGGGGATTACTGGATACTAGCTCTGAACTGACGCTAATACCAGGAGAACCTAGAGTTGGCGTATATGGAAGTCAGGTTATTAATGGTCTTGGCTCGTGTTTTTCTCACAGTAAGTCCTCTGGGTTCCCAAATGCATACTGTAGTGATTTCTCTAGTTCCAGAACACCTAACTGTAATAGATACACTCAGCAACTGGCAGAGCTCCTGTATTGGATCCCTGGCAAATAAAGGCCATTAAGGTAGGAAAAGTCAAGTGGAAGCCATCAGAACTGCCCTGCCTTAGAAATAGCAAATCTAAACTGATTCCTGGAATGATTGCAGAGATTACTGCCATCATGAAGGACTTGAAGGATGCAGGGATAATGATTCCTACCCCATCCCCATCCAGCCCATCCATTTGGCCTGTGCAAAACTCAGATGGATCTTGGAGAAAGTATATTATCAAAAACTTAACCAGGTGGTGACTGTAATTGCAGCTGCTGCTCCAGGTATACTTTTACTGCTTGAGCAAATTAATACATCTCCTGGTACCTGGTATACAGCTATGGATCTGGCTAATGCCTTTTTCTTCATGCCTGTTTCAAAGGACCATCAGAAGCAGTTTACCTTCAGTTATAAAGGCCAGCAGTAAAGCTTTACTTGCCTACCTTTGGGCTACAGCAACTCTCCAGCCCTATGTCATAACTGAGTCCAAACAGACCTTAATCACTTTTCCCTTCATAAACTATCACACTGATTCATTACACTGATTGTCATAGTAAGGAAGAAGTGTCAGTGAATCTGGGGTTACATGCTGAAGGGTGGAAATTAATCCCGCAAAAATTTGGCCACCTTCTACCTTGGTAAAATTTCTAGTGTTGCAATGGTGTGTGGTATGTACACATACTCCTTCTAAAATGAAGGATAAATTATTACATTTGGCCACTGCCACAACTAAAAAGGAGACACAACATCCAGTGGGTCTCTCTGGTTTGGGGAGGCAACATTTTCTTCATTTAGGTGTGCTACTGTCACCTATTCACTAAGTGTCTTGAAAAGCTGCTGGTTTTATGTAAAGCTCAGAAAAAGAGAAGGCTATGCAACAGGTTTAGGCTGCTGTGCAAGCCACTGTGTCATTTGGACCATATGATGCTGCTGATCCAATTGTGACTGAAGTATCAGTAGCAGACAGAGATGCTGTTTGGAGTCTTTGGCAGACCTCTATTGGTGAATCACAGTGCAGAGCCTTGGAATTTTGGACCAAAGTCCTGCCACCCTCTGTAGGTAACTACTCTCCTCTTGAGAAACAGCTTTTGGTTTGTTCCTGGGCCTTAGTAGAAACTGAGCACTTAGCCATGGGACACTAAGTCATCATGTGACCAGAACTGCCCATTGTAAACTAGGTGTTATGTCAGACATGCACAGCAGTGCTCCATCATGGAGGAAGTGGTATATATGAGGTCAGGTCTGAGCAGGACTTGAAGGAACAAGTAAGTTGCTTGAGGAAGTGATTCAGATCCCCATGTCCCTCCTTTTGTCACATTGCCGTCTGTCTTCTACTCTGCAATTGTGGCCTCATGACCAGTTGACTGAAGCAGAGAAAATATATGCCTGGTTTACAGATGATTCTGTTCAATATGCAGGAACCACTTGAAAGTGGATAGCAGCAACACTACAGCCCCTTTCCAAGACTTCTCTGAAGGACAGTGGTGAAGAGTATTCCTGTCAATGGTCTTGTGAATAAAGTGGCTATGGTGGCAGGGAAGGGGGTCGTACATGAGTTCATCATCATTTACTAAGGCTGACTTGGCCACGGCCAGTGCTACCAGCAGCAGAGGCTACCAGCTGCAGAGACTGACTCTCAAGGATTGAACTGCGTCCCCCAAAAATGTGTATAGCATTTTGGCTAGGTCACGATTCCCAGACCTGTATGATTTCCCTGTAAGTTTTAAATCACAGCTCTATGACTTTAGTGAGGGAAGGTAGGTGGAAATTGTGTCGGTGAGGCAGGACTCAATCTGTAAGATTGTACTGTGCCTTGAGGCAATCTTTCTGTTATAGCAGCACTAGATGCCTAAGACACAATTTAATTAATATCATGGATTGAATTGTGTCCCACCCCCAAAAAATGTGTGTAGGAATTTGGCAAGGTCTTGATTCCCATTTTTGTGGGATGTTCCTATGTGTTATATGATGTTAATAAGGGAAGATGGGCAGTGGTCATGTTAGTGAGGTAGGACTCAGTGTGCAAGATTGTATTGTACCGTGAAGCAATCTCTTGGGATATAAAGAGAAGCAAGCACAGAGTTGGGGACCTCATACAACTAAGAAGCAGTGCTGACAGCAGAGATTTTCTTTTGGACCCAAGGTCCCTGCACCTCAGAAGCTCACAGTTATGGGGAAGATTGATGATAAGGACCTTCCACCAGAGCCAACAGAGAAAGCTTTCTCCTAGAGCTGACAGCCTGAATTTGAACTGTTACCCTACTTACTGTGAGGAAATAAATTGCTCTTAGTTAAAGCCATCCACTCAGGGTATTTCTGTTAGAGCAATACCATATGACTAAAACACTGATGAACACTGAGTCCCTAATGTGACATCATCCCTTGAGGTCATTGGTCTGCAACCTGGTGGCAAGTGGATTACATTTTATCACTTCGATCATGGGAAGTGTAGCTTTTTTTCCTTAATGGAATATACAGTTCCCTGCACACAGTGCTTCTGCCAGAACTACCATTCGTGGGGCTTACGGAATGCCTTGTCCACTGTCGTCATACCCAACACAACATTACCTCAGAACAAGGGACGCACTTCACAGCAAATGAATTTTGACAGTGGCCCCATGCTCATAGACACTGATCTTAACACATTTCTCGTCATCCTGAAGCAGCTAGCTTTATAGAACAATAGAATGACCTTCTAGAACAATAGAATAACCTTCCAAAAACACAAGGCACCAGTTAGAGGACTGGCATAGTGTTCTCCAGGAGGCTGCATATGCTCTAAACCAGCATCCAACATATGATGTTGTTTCTTCAATATACAGAACTCATGGATCCAAGAATCAAGCAGTGGAAATGGGAGTGGTACCACTCACTATTACTCCTAGTGAAACCTCTTGCAAGATTTTTGCTTTATGGCCCTGCAACTTCATGCTTCACTGATGT
This sequence comes from Heterohyrax brucei, assembly GCA_028571685.1. NCBI lineage: Eukaryota > Metazoa > Chordata > Mammalia > Hyracoidea > Procaviidae > Heterohyrax > Heterohyrax brucei. The sequence goes on from CM053156.1 coordinate 26,657,247, forward strand.
AGATGTCTTAATTACTAAAGGAGAAATGGTCCCACATGGAGACACATTACTGATTCTGTTGAACCAGAGATTAAAGAATGGCACCTGCCCACTTTGGGCTCCTTATGCCTCTGGATCAAGAAGCAGAGAAAGGAGTTAGCCATACTGGCTAGTGTGATTGATCCTGATTACTAAGAGAAAACTGGACTTAAAGCACATAATGGAGGGAAAGACAAGTATGTCTGGAATGGAGGAGATCTCCTAGGGCATCTCTTCGTGCTACCAGGCCCTGCTATTAAAGTCAACAGAAAAGTACAGCAACCCAATTCTGACATGACAACTGATGACCCAGACCATTCAGGAATGAAAGCTTGGGTCACCCCATCAGACAAAGAACCATAACCAGCTGAGGTGCTTGCTGAGGGCAAAGGGGATACAGAATGGGTGGTGGGAAAAGGTAGTTCTGTATACCAGTTACAGCCACTTGATCAATTGCATAAACAAGGACTGTAACTGGTATGAATATTTCTGCCTTGTATATGTACATCAAGTATTTTTGTTTTCTTCACTTATAAAATATAATATGTAAACGAGGCTAGTGTGATTTCAGTTGTATCATGTTGGGTGCAAGTGTGACTTTATGTTTGTCTTTATTCAGAGATCACGTATGGATAAGGAGATGTGTACGTGTACCAAGTTGACAAGAGGTGGACTGTGGTGGTTGAGACTGTGTGTCATCTTGGCTTGGCCATCATTCTCAGTGTTTACATGTGATCACTCCCATGACTGAATCTGCTATGAGTAGACAATCAGTTGAAAGCTAGTGTCCTTGGGGGTGTGGCTGTGTCTGAACACAAGTAGACATTTGGGCTTTTGGGCTCACTCTGAATCCTCTGGCTGCCTCCTGTTCATCTGAAGTCTAGTTCTTAGGACTTGAGCTAACTGCTTATCTGCAGATCTTAAAATTCATTGATCTTCACATCCTGAGTGGGAGCCCTGCTCTCCAACCTTCTGATCTTGGATTTGCCAGCCTCTGTGGCTATGTGAATAGAAAGAAGCTTCCACCCTGATTCATAAACTTGGGATGTTCCAGCCTCTACAATCTTGTGAGCTGTTTCCCTGATATAAACCTCTGTGTACGCTTACTGGTTTTGATACTGTAGACAACCCAGCCTATGACACTGTTGTCTGATCTTTTCATTTTAACTATTCCAGAGGTTGGTGTATAGTTCTGCTCTTTCTACCAGCAGCAAACATTACTGTCGTAGCCATCTAGTGCTACTATAACAGAAAATACCACAAGTGGATGGCTTTAACAAGGAGAAATTTATTTCCTCACTATGAAGGTCAAAAGTCCAAATTTGGGGTTTCAGCTCCAGGGAAAAGATTTCTCTTTCTGTTGCATCTGGAGGAAGGTCCCTGTCCTCAGTCTTCAACTGATCAAGAAGTTTCTCACGTGCAGAGACCCTAGGTTCGAAGGATACACTCTGCCCCTGGCACTGCTTTCTTGGTGATATGAAGTCCCCCTGTCTCATTGGCCCCTTCGCTCTTTTTTATCTCAAGAGATTGCCTCAAGGCACAATCTAAGACTGTACATTGAGTCCTGCCTTAATAACACAACTGCTGCTGTTCATCCTTCCTCATTAACATCATAGAGGCACGATTTACAACAGATGGCAGAATCACACAATACAGAAAATCACAGACAAGCCAAATTAATACGTACATTTTTTTGTGGGACATAATTCAATTCATGACAGATAGCAGCTGGGACAGGATTTATCACCACCATTGCAGGGAATTTTTGGTTGATAAACACAAATTAAGCAGTAAAACTTACCAAAAGGAAAGTAAATTCGACTTTATTCATCTGCAAACAGATCATCTCTCATGAAAATACAAAAAGCTTTTTGCTGCCCTCTCTAAGGAAGAGAAAAAGGCTTAATTTAATGCTGACAGTGCAAGTAGTCCTCAAAACCACATGAAACATAATTGACAGCACCGCACTCCCATCCAACAGAATTAGGGCTCTTATGGGGCCATTTTGGCCAAAGCACATTGGTTCTACTTGTGTAATTTCTGTTTATATGATTTTTATTTTCTCAGTTCAAATAACACTAAGGGAGAGGAAATTGTTTTCATGTTTCAACATTACTGTTTTATTTTTACTCTTTAATTAAAAATCAGTTTTCTCCTTATCTTTACAACTAGGTAAGTTAGCTATGTAATGAAGAAGATGGTGCCCACACCTAATATTCCATTTAGTAATGTTCTGGGGATTGTATATGAGCATCGTTGCTGATTGAGCAGCTATGCCCTTGAGTGGTGTTACGTTATGCTTTTGTCTGGCCATTGGTGGTTTCTGCCCTGATGTCATAAGACACAGATTGTTCTGCCCCTGCCTTTCATGGTTTTTGTTCTGTGAGGTGAAATGCACACATTCAGTAGCCTTCAGAAGCATAAGTCCACATTGACTTCTGCCCCAAGCCCACCACCTAAAACACAGAAGGTACCTAGGCCAGTTGCTTCTCAACACTCACCAAACTGCCTGCACTCTGTTTTCTAAGCAAAATGCCCCAAAAGAAAGCAGCAAACATCACTCATGACATAATAAAATTAAACACCAAGTGTCTTAGGCTGGGTTTTGTAGGGAAGCAAAACCAGTAACACGTGTAGGTACAAGGAAAGATTTATAATATATATATAGACAGATATATAGATAGAAATATAGGAAACAGCTCACGTAATCGCAGAAGCTGAATGTCCCAAGCTCTGGCACAAGCCTCACGTGTCCACGGAAGCTGAGGAACCCAAGGTCAGCAAGTCAGAGACCAGAGTTGCAGATCACCGGTTGTGTAGGTCAGTGGATCCCAAGCTGGTGCCGAGACGAAGCGACAGAGGCTGGAGGTCGGTGGATCCCAAGCTGGTGGCAAGACGAAGTGACAGAGGCTGGAGGTCGGTGGATCTCAAGCTGGTGGCGAGATGAAGCGACAGAGGCTGGCGAACCCAGGATCGGCAGGTCAGGGAGCAGGACTGGGCAGAGGCTGGTGAACGCAGGATCGGCAGGTCAGGGAGCAGGACTCTCAAGTGCCAACTGTAAGGACTGATGAGCCCAGCAGCTGCTAGCTCAAGTCCCAGAACCAGATGCTGGAAGAAGAGAGCAGGAGCTCCTGGCCACGTCAGCGATCAGCAGCCGTAGTCCAAGGTCACGAGATGAGAGCCGAGGGGCAGGGAGCCATCACAAACCCCGCCCTGCCACTTAATACAGCAGCCAAATAGGTAGTAGCCAAGTTGACATAATCCTGACCACCACACCAAGGAAGAGCTTTACCAGCTAACCCTCTAGATGGCTCCTAAGCAGGGCACTGATGCCAAGCTTCACTCTCTTCTTTCAAGTGAACTCCACACACCTAGAACTGGTTACTCTCTTCCAGTTGAATAGGAGCCTCCACAGTCCTGCACTGGAGCAGCACCGATGCAAACTGGGGGGTGAGAAGTGGAGGAAGCTGAAAAGCAAGTCAATCAATTGTATATGGCATTCTAGGAACCCTGAACCTGGAAACCAAATATTACCAACTGGACTGAGTGGCAGGGGGCAAGAGAGACTATTTACAAGCATCAAGGAGTTGCCAGAGTTGACCCAGTGGAAACTAGAACCCCATAGGCTGTATCTGTTGGAACAAACATGGTGATACGAGCAGTGGCATTCAGACTGGGTTTTCCACATCAGGACATACTGTGGGGCAGAGAGGCCAGTCATGCCTCCAGAGTCAGTGAAAAGTGACATTTAGTTGGCAAAAAATAAAGAACTAATGTGCAGATCAAAAAACACTCCTTGGGGATAAACCTTTCTCCCTTTTGCCTGCCCTCCTCCTGTTCTGCCCTGTGTAAAAGCTAGTTCTAGACACTGATATATCCCTTGGGCCAGAAGTTGGACCCAGTACATCCCTGAGCTATTCTCCCAGCCTTGGAGAAGGATCAAATTACCAAACAGGGAAAAATAATCTGCCAACCCTCCTAAACCAGGAACTCAGGGCATAAAGGCCATGGGCTTTGAATGCCTTTCATCCCTGCATAGGCCTGTGTGGGCCTACTACAACAATGTAGGCCCTCACTAGCACAATCCAACGGGGTACAAAGAAAACTAGAAGATACTACTGCAAAAAAAAAAAAAAAAAAAGACTCACATAAGTAGAAAAATGTTTCTACTTGCTCATGGATAGGAAGACTCAGCATTGTGGAAATGCCTATTCTACCAAAGCTGTCTATAGTACAATGCAATCTTGATCCGAATTCCAACTGCAATTTTTAATTAGATGGACAAACCAATCACCAACTCCATATGGAAGGGGGAGAGACTCTGAATAAGTAAAGCATTACCAAAGAAGAACAACAAAGTGAGAGGCCTCCCATTACATGATTCGAAAGTCTGTTACACTACCATAATAGTCAAAACAGCTTAGTACTGGTACAACAACAGATATATAGACCAATGGAATAAAACTGAGGATTGAGACATAAAATTATACACCTGTGAGCAGCTGATACTTGACAAAGGCCCAAAGTAGGTTAACTGGGGAAAAGACAGTCTCTTTAGCAAATGGTATTGGCATAATTGGACTTCCATCTGCAAAAAAAATGAAGGGAGACCCATACCTCTCACATCACATACAAAAACTAACTCAAACTGGATCAAAGACCTAAATTTAAAAATCTAAAATGCTAAAGATCATATAAGAAAGAATAGGGACAACACTGAGAGCCCTAATGCAAAGCATAAACAATACAAAACGTTACTAACAGTGCACAAAAACTGGAAGAAAAGATATAGATAACCAGAAGTTCCTAAAAATCAAACATTTGTGTTCATCCAAAGACTTTTCCAAAAGAGTCAAAAGACTGGGGGAAAAAATTTGGCTATAACAAATCTGATCAACATCAAATCTCTAAAGTCTACAAGATGCTGTAGAACATCAGCAACAAAAAGACAAATAACTCAGCTAAAAATTAAGTGAAGGGTATGAGCAAGCACTTCACCAAAGAAGACATTCAGGCAATTAACAGATACTTGAGGAAATGCCTACAATCAAATTTTAGTAAAAAGACAACACCTGATGTTCTAACAGACTAGAAGGACTCTAGAAGACATTGCTCCCAGACCCTGTGTAAGGCCAGAACTAAAACATTCCCTTTTTTTTTTTAATTAAATAAAAAAATGAACGTGTACATACTCTGTGCTTACAATACTGGGTTAAGAGAGGAGGAGTACACAAGTTGTGTCAAAGTCCCATTAATATTGATCTTCTTATTAATGAGTATTGTCAGCAATTTCACCCAACCAAATTTCTAACTATCTAATCTAAACCCACGCCCCTTGCCTTCCCTTCCTCCCACCCTCCCCACCCTTGTAGCCAGCAGAGTCATTTCTATTATGTATGAGTATGCTTTTAAGTTTTTATCGTAGGGGTCTCATATTATAATTGTCCTTTTGTTGCTGACTACTTTCACTCAACGTAATGTCCTCCAGTTGAGACCAAATTGAGAGATGTTTCGTGCTATCATCATTGTTCTTTAACATTGAATAGTACACACTGAGTACCTATACCAAAGTTTACCCATCCATTCTTCTGTTGGGCATCTGGGTTGATTCCAACTTTTTGCTATCGTGGACTGTGCTCTAGTGAACATTCGTGTGCACGTAGCAGTTGGTGTGAATGGTCTTGATTTTGTAGGATAAATTCCGAGCAGAGGAATTACTGGATCAAATGGTATATCTATATCCATTATTTTAAGGTAATGCCAAATTGCTTTCCAAAGAAGTTGCACCATTCTGCAGTCCCACCAACAGTGAAGGAGAGTTCCAATCTCTTCACAGCCTCTCCACATTTATTGTTCTGCGTTTTTTGGATCATGGCCAATCTTGTTGGGGTGAGATGGCATCTCATTGTCATTTTGATTTGAAATTCTTTAATAATTAATGATCGTGAACATGTCTGCATGTGTCTTTTGGCTGCCTGGATCTCCTCTGTAGAGAAGTGTCTGTCCATCTCCTTTGCCCACCACTTAATTGGATGATTTGTCTTTTTCTTATTGGTATTTTGTAGAACCTTATAGATTATGGAGATCAGGTGTCGGTCTGACATAGAGTTGCCAAATATTTTTCCCCATTCTGTAGGTGGCCTTTTAATTCTATTAATAAAGTCTTTGGATGAGCAATAGTGATTGATCCCTAGTAGTTCCCATTTATCTATTTTCTCTTCTGATGATTGTTTTGTTTGTCAGATTTTGAAGTCTGTCTATATTGCATATTAAAACATCCATTGTTGACCCTATCTTATCTTGGATGAGCTTTATCATTTTAGCTTTTATATTCAGGTCTTTTATCCAATTTGAGTTGATTTTTGTATAGGGTGTGAGATATGGGTCTTGTTTCAGTTTTTTGCAGGTATATATCCAATTATGCCAGCACCATCTGTTAAAGAGACTGTTCTTACCCCAGTTCAAAATCTTAGGACCTTTGTCAAATATCAGCTGTTCATAAGAGGATGGTGGCATCTCTGAGGTCTCTACTTTGTTCCATTGGTCTACATGTCTCTTTTGGTACCAATACCAGGCTGTTCTGACTACTGTGGCAGTGTAATAGGTTTTAAAGTCAGGTAGTGAGAGGCCTCCCAGCATGTTCTTCTTTTTCAGTAGTGCTTTACTTATTCGGAGTTCCTTCCCTTTCCAAATAAAGCTGATAATTTGTTTCTCCATCTCATTAAACAGTGTCGCTGGAATTTGTATTGGGATTGCATTATATAAGTAGAGTGCTTTGGGCAAAATAGACATTTTCACAATATTGAGTCTTCCTATCCATGAGCAGGGCAGATTACTCCACTTATGTCAGTCTCTCGTAGTTTCTCGTAGCAATGTCTTGTAGTTTTCTCTGTAAAAATTTCTTATTTCTCTAGTTTTATTTATCCCCAGGTATTTTATCTTCTTGAGGGCTATAGTAAATGGAATTGATTTGGTGATTTCTTCATTAATAATTTCATTGTTGGTATAAAGGAATCCTACTGATTTAGTTATGTTTATCTTGTATCCCGATACTTTGCCGAATTCTTCTATTACTCTAATAGTTTCCTTATGGATTTCTTTGGATTCCTTGTATAAACAATCATTCCCAAATCCACCTCTTCAGACAAAGATTGCCAGCCAAGCCAAGTGCCATCGAGTCAGATCTGACTTATGGCTATAGGACTATAAACCCTGATTGCATAGTGGTTAACAGGTGGGGCTGCAATCGAAAAGGTCAGCAGTTCGAATCCACCAGGCAATCCTGGAAACCCTATGGGGCAGTTCTACCCTGTCAGTGGAAACCCTGCTGACCTAGTACTTAAGTGTTCAGCTTGTAAGCAGAAAGTCAGCAGTTCGAACCTGCCAAATGCTCTCGCCTAAGTCTGCAGGGCATTTGTTTGTAGCCTGCCCCCTAGGTTCACTAGGAGTCCTGATCAACTGCAAGGAAGCCTTGGCTTTGGCCATTTGGGCTTACCCTTAGAAACCCTGGTGGCGTAGGGGGTTAAGTGCTGTCTACTAACCAAAACGTTGGCAGTTCACATCTGCTAGGCACTCCTTGGAAACTTTATGGGGCAGTTCTATTCTGACCCCTAGGGTCAGTTCTACTCGGAACTCTAGGGTCACTATGAGTCAGACCCAACTGGATGGCAGTGGGTTTGTTTGTTTGAGGGGAGTTTATAAAACACAAAATGGTACTCATGACAAGTATGCTTCTTGGTTCAAGAAGAGACATGAGACTAAATGAGCAGCTGCTGTCTGAAGTCAAAATGAGAATGCTAAAGGGAACAGGAGCTGGTTGAATGAACATGGGAAATAGCAGGTAAAGAAGAAAAGGGTGCTGTCACATTATAGAGTGAGTAACGAGGGTCACACAACAATGTGTGTTTGTTTTTGTATGAGACACTGTCTTTAATTGTAAACTTTTACTTAAAGCACAATTTTTAAAAACAAACAAAATGTTTTCTTAATTGTCTCAGAACAAATGGTGTGACCCAGATACAGGATTTGATTTTCTTCAGCACAAGTCACTTTCCTCAGGAGGTAAAAAGACAGTAAGTGACACAATCCTGGGGTTGCCGAGAAGACAGATGTCAAAAAATCAGTCAAGGGGGTGTCAGGCATGGAAATAATACCTCCAAAACTAAATATAAACCCTGATGAATACATCTGGGGCTCCCCTTCCTGCAAACCACACAGCGGTGTGACAGGAACGTTTAATCCCAACATCTGAGTTGTGCATCCTCTGAAAGTGTCAGGCCATTAGGGGGATTCTGTGGCAGCACAGGGGCAACTGTGGGGCACACTGTGTGGGGAGGGAGACAAGGATCTAGGCCTCCCTCCAGCCAGATCAGCAGATACGTATAGGCCCAGACGAACACCCTCCACGCAAGCTTCACAGCTTCCTTCTCAACTGAAAGAGGGAGGCCAATAGATAGATAGTGAAGAGGTCGTTCTGTTGGTTCATGGGTCATCAGAATTCTCTCAATGCAGGCAGAGTAGTAGGTCTTAACTAAAATTCGCTAGCCAGGATAATTCCAATTATTACGCTGGAAGTTCCTTGTTCCATGAACCCTCAGGGATGATCAGACCAATGGCCTCCCTTACTCAGCCTTAGTTGCACCCTGGATTTCCCAAAACTTTAAAAGCATTGAGACCCTGATGTGCCTATACCTGGCATCAGCTTTGTAAACCCCCTGGCTAAGTCTGATGCTCACTCAGGTAAGGGACCTGCTGTATCATCAGTGTGCTGCAGATGGTGTTGGTCGTGTCCTGACATACTTAACTTAGCTTCCTCAGAGACACTGCTGGCCCCTACGTATTCCCAATTGCCCAGGCAACCAGGGGCTGCCAGGTTTAAGTCCTGATTAGGACAAACAAATGATACTATGCATTCCAGCTCAGAAACAAAACCCTTCTATCCCTCAGAGAGACGCTGTGTTAGCTCTGTATCTCTTGCCTCTGACCCTCCCCCCACCCCACTAATACAGTGGATGGGGCACTGTGAACTTGAGCCGCACTGAGAGTCAAATGAAGCTGGCAGGGCCATCCTCTCATGAAAACACTCACATACAACCTCACGTTTGATGTAACATTCACAGACCCCCTAAAAGCACAGTGAGGGAACTGTCAGATAACCTGGGATTTCAGTCGAGAAGTTACCGGGATAGAAGGAAACCTTTGCTTTAGTTGCAACCTCTCAAAGGGAGTTGCTTTGTGACTACAACAATTTATTTTCTGAAACTAAGAAACTAAGCAGGGGGTTAGCTTCATCAGGCCATGGCCTTCCTTCTGTATGATACAGATGACATCTCAGGCGCAGGAATTCTCTGCGTCTGTGAAATAAAGGGGAAATGCCTGGCAAGCTACTTCTGAAAATCAGCCAATGAAAGCCACATGGGTCACAACAGGGCTTGGTCAGACTCGTTTGCTTTGGGCAGTGGATCAGGAAGGGTCGACTGCCAGCGGGGCACACCGTGTTCAGTGAGGCAGAGGGCAAGGGGTGGGTGGGCATAATGGCCGAAACCATGGGCTGAAGCATGCAGGTGACAGTAAGGACAACTCAAGACTAGGCAACGCTTTATTCTGTCATACATAAGGTTGCCATGCGTCAGCCTGACAACACCTCTCAGGCTCTCTGTTTGTCTGTCTATCCATCCGTAAAATAAACATGTTGGTAGCCTAGTTGAAAGACAGCCTATCTATAAAGGTATTATTTGCTCTCTTTGAAGTATCTCAGACTGATAGGTTTCTAACAGCAGATTTCCTCTCTTGTTGGAACATTTTCCCTATATTCAAACATAAAAATACAGAGCAAGTGCCCCCCAGCTTGGACCGCGGAATGAATGAGTAGAAGTGATTTTTATGCAGGCTCTTTTGGCTTCTCATGATCAGCTCTCAGAGCAGGCATAAGAGTGAGTTCAGGTGATGAGGTAGCACTGGGTCGCTCCCTTCCCACCAAAGAATTCAGGGGCCTGAGGGGGTTGTTAACACCACATAAGGAACTTGAAAAGGATGAGCTGCAAGGGGTCACACACATTCACTCATAGCCCAGGCTGCAGGGAGACCACAGGGACAAGGAAGACATGGACCCTGCTTACAATTGAGCAGAGAAGGCAACTATCAAACAAGTAATCACCAAGCATAGCATGGGACTCTGATGAGCTAGGCTACATCAAGGTTGAGTTGGGGCTGACGGAGTCCAGGAAAAGGGTAATCACCTCCCTCTGAATCCCTTAGTTCTCTACTCCAATCCCCATAGAGTGTGATGAGGATGGTGAAGAGGGCAGAGACAGCCTCAGAGCTGCCAGAATGATTACTGTGTACAGCGAACACTACAGAAAGCAATTATGGTGAGTTATGTTATAGGACATGAGGGTATTTGGGAATGCAGTTAGATAAAATGAAGCTGTGCTAATTAATAATTAATTAACTCTTGTCCTGGCTTCCCAGTTTGTATTCCCATGGCTCTGCTTCATTGAAAGCTGAAGTAAGCTGCCAAGCTCAGTTCCAAGCTGAAAAAATTTAGACTGGAGTTCAACATCATGAGTTGGGGAAAAGAGAGGGAGGCCAGTTCGCAGATTGGAGTATTTTCTCAACCCAACGCAAATATTCAAGTCTCATTTATTCCAGGGATCAAGGCACTGTGGAAGATGAAGATCGATGCCATGAGTTATCTCTGAATCTAATCATGGTGCATTGCAGAGGCATTGGTACTTTTTAGTTTGAGTAAGCCACATGGTAACACCCACACCTGCCTGTAAAATGTACAGATTCCACTGATGACACAGAGAAATATGGCCAAGTGATGCTCATTTTCTGGAGATGAATCAGAATGCCCTGCTTGCCAGAGGGACCTCCATTGGTTTAGGGATTGCCCTTTTCAGCAATGCAAAGCTTCTGGCATGTACTCCCATCATGCTACTCAGCCCCCATTTGCCATACAAGCCATTTTACTCAGGTGCCCACAACACACTCCCTGTGTTGAGTAGGATATATATGAGAGCAAGGAGCCATTCACCCGACCAACAAAAGTATACACATAAGTGTTTGTTTTCTTCATATAGCAGTCTAGGGTGGGATGCTTCTGGTGTTGGTTCCAGGGATCCACAGTATCAGCTTCAGCTTCCATGCTGTTCTCTCAGCTCCTCTTGACCCCAGCATGTCCACAACTGCTCCAGAAATCTTGTCTAAGTTCCAACCAAGAAGGAAGAACTGTTTTGCTGGCATGACTCCCATTTCTTATCAGGAACACAAGCACCTTCCCATAATTACTCCAAAGACTTTCCCTGAGAGCTTGTGAAGTGAAGAAGCATGTAGTATCTGTAATCTTGCTGATAGCATTGGATAGCAAAGGAGGCTGTGAGTGGATCTGTAGAGTCAGACGTAAAATATCAAATTAGATACATCACAACCCTCTAGTTCCTGTCCAGCTCATGACTCCAAGAATCATGGATGTTATGAAATCAATACCCCTCCATTATGTAAATGAGTACCCTGAAATACAGATTTTGGTGTTGTGTCGCATTATTTTATTTTTGGATAACTTTTACCCAATACAGCTATATCCAGGGTGGGGGATTGTCAGGACATGAATGATTCTATAGCCACATGGTCACTGACCAGAGGAAAAGTATGAGGTATGACAATTAAGTCCACAAACTTAATTGTTCTAAGTCCTACATATCTCATTGCCAATATCACTAGAGCCACCTTTGGGAAGCTATGCACCGATGCCAGTGCCTCATCCATTCTTCAAAGCAATTCTGGAGCTCTTTTTGGAATGGCCATTGCATACAGTGGGAAGGTGGCAAGTTCACAAACTTAATTGTATAGTTGTCTGTGAGAGAGTTTTTAGCCAGTAAACAAATAACTGTATTGGAACACCCTTCCTATTCACCTAATCTAGCCCCCAGTGACTTTTTTCTTTACCCAAGGATAAAGGAAATAGTCAAAGAAAGACATTTTGATGACATTCGAGACATCAGGGGTAATACAATGACAGCTCTGATGATCATTCCAGAAAGAGTTCAAAATTGCTTTGAGTGATGGACTAGGCACTGTCATCAGTGCATAGCTTCCCAAGGGGAATACTTCAAAGGGGACCATAGTGATATTCAGCAGTGAGGTATGTTGTACTTTTTCTAGGATGAGTTCATGAACTTAATTGGCAGTCTTCATAAAGTCTCAAGTAACTTGCAATTGATTTGATGATCTGATGCTACAGTTTCTTGGAAATGAGAATTATAATTTCCTCCTCCATAAGCGTACTGGGTTGTAGAGATGAAATGAAGTAAATATGAATACACTTTGGAGAGTTGTTATTTAAATGAGAAAATACTGTTCAAGGCAGGAAGAACAGCAGTGGAGAAATAAGATCTGCTCACCCTCACCTACTGTGCCCCAAGACTCTACCCACCACATGGGTGGCAGGCACTCATTGGGCCTTTCCTGGTTATGAGTGTTCTCTTAGGGCCAAATATAACTGAAGCTTTTGACTGCCTCAGTAGTCTGGGGAATGGTGATAAGCAACAGCTCCAAGTCCCTTTCTAGCCAGACAGAGTGTAGCCATTTCCAGGCCTGTGAACACACACTGTGCCCTGGGCTGCTCTACCTTGCAAGCTAACTCTTTTGAGGATCTGGTTAAGTTTCATTCAGAGGGAAGTTATAGACAAAGCCTCTGCTCACTGTGTTTGTTCAGGCATGCTCATCTTGAATTCTTCTTCTTCTCTCACCATCCTCTCCATTTCTGTAGACCAACAAAGCCGTGGCCAAAGGAGACTTCCACCAAGCCAGTACCAGCTCCCGGCGTGCCCTCTTCCTGGCTGTGCTGTCCATCACGCTGGGAACTGGCATCTATGTGGGTGTGGCTGTTGCTCTCATCGCCTACCTCTCCAAGAACAACCACTTATGAGCCTCCTCCAGGTGTGAGAGGAGAGTCTCAGCCATTCTGGTGGGTATTAATGAGACAGAGCTGATGTGGGGCAGGTTTATGGGATCTCATGCTATGTGATGCTGTAATAAAATCATGGCAGAATGACTCTAGTAAGCCCTAAAACTTTCTACTCTTGGATTTTCTTTTGTTTTTATCTTTTAATTTTGTTTTCTCAGCACTGTGTAGAACAAGAGACAGATGGATATTTCACACCCCTGTCTATGGAAGTTTCAAAGAAGATCCCAACCTGGAAGCCTGTCTGAATGGTTCTGAGTGGGTAGATGGCAGTACAACACTCTCTGCAGCCTGCTGCTGCCTGCAAGGCCACCACATTAGCAATATACAAATAGTTTTAAAAAGTGTTTATTTTTATGGACCAAGGTGCAAAGGCGGAGGCAGTGGACAGCCCTGCATGACTCTCCTGGTATTGCTTCAGTTCACAGGCCTTTCCTACAGAAAGAACCTGGGGGCTAAGGAAGAAGAACCCATTCTTGAAACTATCCCATATGGACAAAGAGACAAAACAGCACCTGGTAGGATCTCCAAGGTCACTGGTCTGAAGGTCAGCCCAGTCTTGAGAAAGCATTTCCAGTATAGCCCAGGATATGCTCAGGCCAGTGTTCCATTCAAGCCCTGCTGCCTCCAGCAGAGAAAATGCCAGTCCCTCCTTCTGAACTTCTCAAATGCAGCAGTGACCTGAGAAGAAATCCTACAGTCTTGGGACTTAGCTGATCTAGGAGAGGGGAGGCTGACAATAGCCCTCCTCTTAAGACCCAAAGAGTACAGCAAACATGTACTCCAGGAACTCAAGGCAAAGAATCTATAGAAGCTCCCTCAGCTGAAAGACAGGGAGTGCCTGTAATTCCCCCTGAGTCATTCCCTCTGTCACTCACCTTTGTGATAAGAATGGCACTAATGAGCTTATAAAGGAGAGTAAAGAATCTTTGCTCTGTTGACTCAATGGATAGCTTATTTTCTTGTCATTTTTTAAGTCACAAACATTGCTTCATGCTGCCTAGTTTATCAATTGAATGCTACAAAATAAGTAACCCCAGTTTAATATCATTTCATTGCTCTTTTAACTGTTCATTATTCTTAAAAAATATATTAACTTTTTTGCTTATGATTTTTCTTTCTGATTGGTATCAGTGGTTGCGTTTTATTTATACTTTGTGCTTGTAGTATGAACAACTGTGCAGTCGTCCAGGACTCCAATGCTGAAATAGTAGCAGGGTTTCCAGAAGCCCTAGCTGCTTGACTTTGAGCACTATCAACACTCTGAAATATGCTCTGTGGACACATGCATCGTCTCTCCATGACTGTGGTTTCACCCAGGGCACTGTAGAAAACCGTTATGACTGGGTCCCAGCCACAGAAATCTTGCTGTGATTAACAGTGATGCAGCCTGGCGACTCTAAGGTTGAGAACACTGCTCTGAAGTAAGGATTCCTCTCACTTTCCACTCTCCCCTTTCACCTTAAAGATTTAAAATTCTGGAAATTATTAACACTGTCTTTCTGGGTCCATTCCAATATCCCTTCACCATTTGGTCCTAATGGATACTCCAAAATGTCCTCTAAGACTCTATCCCTAAGAACAATTTAAGGAAGAAGCTCAGGCTTTCCTGTAAGAGTCAGAGTGATCTGCTGGTAAAAAGTATGGGCTTTGGATGAAATCAATCTGAGTTTGAATCCAGTTGTGTCACCTTCTAGCTGTGTGATCTTGAACAAATGTCTACACTAAACTACACTAAACTTAACTCACAAAGAGATTAATAAATAAGGCCTATTTACTAGAATACTGAGTTATTGCATGAAGCACAGAGCACAGTGATCTATTCTGTGGTCAGAATTTTCTGTTTTGCATTAACTCATTTAATTCTTAAACTCCTTATTATAAATGGTAGTTTCTTCAAAGCTGTCTACCTAGGAAATGGCATAATTGGGATACAGGCTGGACCATCGGGTTCTCACTCCCACAGGCTTCCTATTGAACCACATCGCCTTAGTTACTTAGATAAATTGCATTTTGGCCCAAATCACATTGTTGGTGGGTCAAAACTCATATGGACTTGAAAGACTTTCACCACACAATCCCATCTTACTACCTCACTGGCTATCCCTACCTTACCACCCTTACCAGGTATCCCCATCTGACCAGGTAGTCCTGCCATACCAGGTATACCAACTTCATCAGGCATCCCTATTACACAAGATATTTCAACTTTCCCAAGGGAACAAATGGGTGTAAAGGAAAGCAGGAGAGGCTGCATCAGTCAGTCGTTGTGTAGCTGGGGGCTTATGAGGAACTAGGCCACCACCAGCAAGACTGGCCCCTCTAAATGCTACAGTAGAGATTCCTTATACTCTCCAGAAACGCTGTCCCTCTGAAGGTGTTGCAGACACCTCACATTCATAGCAGAAGTCAGTGGAGAAACTTTCCCACTTGCTAACAACTGCTGCTACTCCCTAAGAACAAATGTCAAGTAGCCATGTCAGCTGAGGCCATGATGTAGCCTGCCATCTCCAAGACCCCTCATCTGAGTACCAGAGCCTTACTTCTATCTTTTTATAGGTTCTCTTGGAGGCCCTTAGTGCATGGTTTAAAAGCTAGAGGACATTTCTGTGTCTCTACTACAATGGGTTAGAATTGTGTGTAAACTTGGCTAGGCCATAATTCTCAATGTTTATATGTGACCACTACCATGACTGCATCTGCTATAAGTGCCAATCAGTTTAAAAGGAGCTTCCTTGGAGATGTGGCCTGTGTCTGCACGTAGCAGGTTTTCTGGTATTTTGCTTGTTTTGGATCCTGTGGCCATCTTCTGTTCATCTTATCTCCGGCTCTTAGAACTTTAGCTATCAGCTTATCTGCAGATCTTGGAATCCATTGATTTTCATAGCCTGAGAACAGGAGCCTGTCTCTCTGATCTGCCAATCTTGGTTTCAGTAGCCCCTATAGCTATGTAAATCAAAAGAAGCCTCCATTCTGAACCACAAACTCAGGACTTTCCAGCCTCTACAACTGTGTGAGCCATGTTCTTGATATAAATCTGTTGCTGTAAACTTTGACATCTGTCAGCACAATACATCATTAAGTGTAAATTCAGACCCTCTCAGAAGATGCAGCCCTCCCTTGAATGTTTCAAGACCACCTCCATGCCACTGCTCTGTGATTATGATGTAGAAGTTGTCTCAGACAGCCAGATGCAGAATGAGGCTGTCCCTTCCTCCTCATGACCTCTTGAAAGATCTTTCCAGTCTTCAGGACCAGCTAAGCTGCTGAGGTGGGGAGATCCTCTTGTACTGTGCCCTGAAGGTCTCATCTAGACCTGGTGCATCTCTGCAGAACAGTGGAGGTGCTAAGGGTCCAGACACAGAGAGCTGGCAGCCTGCCAGAACAGCATGAGCACTGAGCAATGGGCTGGTCAAACACTGAGCGCCATAGGAGGGAGCAGGTCTGCAGGCCATAGGAAGAGGGGTAGGAAACTGTCAGCCCTGCAAACCAGGCCAGCAGTCCTAAGGTTCCACAGGCAAGGGCTTTGCCACTGCCAGGATGGGGACAGGGCATAGATCACTACAGCCTCTAAATAGGCTTCAGAAATGATGACAAAAGCAAGTGAAGTTGCCCACACACAAAAAAAATAGTGACATTTAGAGCATTTTTATGGTTGAAAATACTATCCTGAATAACTCAAAAGGCAGGGGGAAGAATTTAGAGGGCTATAACAACATTGGAAACCATGGTGGCATAGTGGTTAAGTGCTACAACAGCTAACTAAAAGGTCAGCAGTTCAAATCCACCAGCCCATCCTTGGAAACTTGATGGGCCAGTTCTACTGTGGCCTATAGAGTCACTATGAGTTGGAAGTGACTCAACAGCAGTGGGTTTGGGTTTGGGTTTATAAGGATATGTCCACTATGCTCCTTCATTATCACTCCCATATCAAACTTAGTTGAGATTCCCCAGCCGGCTTGGGACTGGTGTTATAGGATTCTCATGTAACAGTTTTGGGGAAATAATAGGGTCTCCTAAACTGGCACTTGGCTTTGGCTGGCTAAACTTGAAAAGCACACTGCAAAACCCTATTTACCTAATTGACTTAACTTCATGTTGACAGTAGTTCTGTGAGATACCTGTCAGGGTTCTCGCTTCCAGATGAGGAAACTGAAGATCATGGAGAGTATGTATTTTGCTCACTGTGAGCCAGTGGTGAAGTGACAGGACTTGAAATTGGGATTTAGTCTTGTAGTCACGATCAGCACCCTCAAGCTATAAGAGATTCCCAGAAGAATCAAGATTCTCTACAGCCCATTCCAATGTACCCTGAAAACTTGGGCATCGGGCCAGGCCTCCCATTACAGAAATTGATACATTCAGGAGAGAAGATGGTAATAACACTGTTATTGTTTTCTAGAGAAACAAATGCAGTTATATAGACAGAGAGAGACAGAGAGATTTACTTCAAGGGATTAGTTCACATGGTTGTTGGGGGATAGCAACCCCCAAATTTGTAGGTCAAACCAGATTGGAGATTTCTACAGACATGTGTCCAAAGAGTACAGAGTGAAGAGAGAAGTGGCAGTTCTGCCAAAATGCTTATTTATAAGGAGACAGGGCCAGCATGACAGCATAATCAGACACTTCTTATGATCCCTGCAAGAACAAAGATCCCTAAAAACAATTGAACCAATTACATATGGCATTATAGGAACCCTCAACATAAAAGGGAAGTTGGGGAATTAGATTGAGCAATGGGGAAGGGAGAATAGGTCCAGAAGGGAGAATAGGCCAGACCTCACTCCCAGGGAACTGACCATGGGTAGGATGGTGAGTGGAGTGGTGATATTTGGAGGACATCCTCCTCAGTGTCAAAGAGCAGGAGAAAGTCCACTGGGGCCTCCAGAGCAAGTTAGAAGCAGCATTTGGCTGGAAAAAGCTGAGTGACTGATGTGTACTTATCACACAAAGATCTAAATCATTCTGTGAGATAAAATTCTCTCCCCTTTCCCAAAGCTTTCTCCTCCCTCTCTGCACTGCAACCAGTTCTGGAGCCTGACACCTTAACTGAGTTGGAAGTAGGACTCCTTAAGTCTTCCCTAAGCCATTCTTCTAGACTCAGAGAGGGAACAATTTAACAACAGGAGAAAGGGGGTAAGAAATCTGCTAACTCAACTGAACAGAAAATTCAGGGTAGAAACAAGGACTTCACCTAAAATCAGACAAACAGAGACACACCATCATCACAACACTCAGGTGGGGCTGTTACCCCTGCCTTTCTCAGAACCTTCAGCCAGATACCTGTGCCCCACACCAATCACCCCTGCTCTTCTAGAACAGTATGGGATAGCCTGAACCAAACACTTGGTGACTGACTATCTGGACACTACTTGGACACCTGAGCTGAATTCATACAAGAAAAGTAAATGGACTCCTGGACTCACATGTATAGTAAAATAACTGTAACCACCTGGTGACAAGATGTTAAATCTCCACAAGCACCAATAACCAAACTAGCACAAAAGACCAGCCTATATGGACATTTCAAAACAAAATAAGAAAGTAGAACACAGTAAGTAAACATTAACTAAATAACAACAACTTACTGGTGGCTGGGAGACAACAGTCAGTAGCAAATCACTTAAAGAGACAAACGATGATGCCATCAGAAAGCTCCCAAAACAAAGGAACAAGAAATTTCCTAGCTGATGAAAACTTGCTGGAATTACTGGAGGTGGGATATAAAACATTAATATTTAGAACTCTTGAAGAGCTCATGAAGGAGATGAAGTAAAATCTAGCTGAGCACAATGACAAATTGAAAAGGATGCAGAAAGCTTACAGCTGTGAGAAACAGAAATACAGAAAATTAATAACAAAATTACAAAATTAGCCAGCTCAGTAGAAAGTAAAAGGAGCAGAACTGGGCAATGGAAGGCTGAATTAGTGAGACTGAAGTGATTGAAGATGACAACAATACATTTAACAAAAAAATCAGATAAAATAACTTTTTAAAAAAAGAAATACTAAGAGTTACATGGTATTCTATCAAGAGAAATAATCTAAGAGTGATTGGAGTACTAGAATGAGGGGATAACAGAAAATACAGAAAGAATTTTAAAAGATGTGCTGAAAGAAATCTTCCCTGATAGACGAGATGATATCCACCCAAGACACTCATCAAACTCCATGTAAGGTAGATCCCCAAAGAAAGACACCAAGGCATGTTGTAATCAAGTTTGCCCAAACTAAAGATAAGCAGACAATTTTAAAAATGTCTAGGGATAATAAAAAATAACCTACAGAGAAGACTCAATAGGACTAACCTGCAACTAGTCAGCACAAACCATGCAAGCAAGAAGGCAGTGGGATGACATATACAAAGCCATAAAGGAAAATAATTGCCAGCCAAGAGTTATGCATCTAGCAAAACTGTCTCTTAAATATGATGGTGAAATTAGGATATTTCCAGATAAACAAAAATTTAGGGAATTTGTAAAAACAAAATTGAAATTACAACAAATAATAGAGTCGTTTGTCAGAAAGTCATTAACATCAAGTAACACCCCAATACTAGAATACAGAACAATAGGATATTGACCTAAATATGACAGTCACAAAAATAAATTAAAGGTAAAACACTGAAAATAGAGAAACAGAGATGTCATTATGTAAACATTACAACATTAAAGACAGACTTTGAAAACTGTAGTCAGATCTTTCATACAGAGAGGCAGTCAAGGATTTATAAAAAAATTAAAGACTGGTTTAAATGTAGAATAATACAGGTAAATGTTATAATAACAAAGTAAATTGTCAATGCAGTAAATTAAAAAAAAACAATGAAGCCTTAGCAAACACAAAATGACCAATACTGAAAAAGAAGAAAAAAGAAAGACTGGGCACAGAAAATTAAACAAAACAAAGAAATTATCCACAGTGCACTAAAAATGACATCAAAATGACAGCACTAAACTCATACCTATCAATAATCACCCTGAATATAAATGGATTAAATGCACCAATATGGAGACAGAAAGTGGCATATTGGATTAAAAAACACAATCCATTTATATGCTGCCTATAGGATACACATCCTAGACGTAAAGACATAAACAAACTAAAACACAAATTACAGAAAAAATATATCAAGCTAACAACATTCAAAACTGAACAGAATAGCAATATGATAATAGCAGTAGTTACAGTAGCAGTAACCAAAGTACTCTTTAAAGTAAAATTCAATTGGATAACAAGAACCCCATATAATGACTAAAGACTCAGTACCCCAGGAGCATATAACGATATTAAGTATCTGCTCACCCAATGACTGGGCTGCAAAATACATGAAACCAACTCTAACTGCATTGAAAACAGAAGTAGAGAGCTCACAATAAATATCTCTAACACACAAGTTCTGCTAATCCAGCTTTTACAGGTGTACAATGTAGTGATAGCAATTACAGTAATCTGCTATGCAAGTCTACCCTTTAATCAATGCAATTTTCCTATCATCATTAACCAACCACCCTTCCATTCCTTGCTACCCATGGTTACCACTAATAAACTTTGGTCTCTATCCATTTGCCTTTTCTTGTCTTCTTATATAAGTGAGGTTATACAATGCTCATCCTTCTATGGTTAGTTTATTTCATTCAGCATAAGGTCTTCAAGCTCCATTCATACTGTAGCATGTATCAAGACTTCATTTCTCCAACTAGCTGAGTACTATTCCATTGTATGCGTGTACCACATTTTGCTTAGCCAGTCATCTGTTGATGGACATTTAGGTTGTTGCCACCTTTTAGCAATTGTGAATAGTGCTGCAGTGAACACTGGTCTAAATTTTCTTTTTGAGTCTCTGCTTTCAAGTCTTTGGGGTATATAATTAGGAGTGGAATTGCTGGATCATATGCTAGTTCCAGGTTTTTTTTTTAATTGTGATTAAGTGAAAGTATAGAATCCAAATCAATTTTGCACGCCCACCTATCTACAGCTCCTACTTCTCTCCCTGGCTGGTAACAGCACACTCCTTTTCATTCTATACTTGAGGTATCCTCTTAACAAGTTCCTGCCCCCTGCTGTCCACCCTCTTTTCTCCCAACTAGAAGGAGGTAGCCTCCTGGGTCCTTATGCTTCGTGGGTCTTCTATCAATATCTAAGACCTCTCTAGAATGACAGCATCCCATAAATGCACAGAACCATGAAGTACACACACCATATGGTCATACTGTGTCTCTGGGTCCAGTCCATTTTTGTCCGAAGAGTTGCCATCAGTAGTGTTTTCTGGTCAGGGGCAGCAGTGGGTCTAGGGACCATGCTCCTAGGGGATCTTTCAGGCCACTGAACCATCAATTGTGGTCTTTTAGTAGAGTTCTTGAGCTGCACCTCTTTCGCTCATGTTGGCACAGGAACTCAACATTGTGTGTCCCATCATGGCTGTCTTTGGTGGTGGCCAGGCACCGTCTGGTTCTTCCAGTCACATGCTGATACAGTCTCCCATTCACATGGGTCCTTCTGCCTCCTGAGCTCTTTATTCCTCATGTCTTTGTTGTTCTTGGTGGTCATCTGTTCCGGATGAGTTAGGATCATTTGGTGTACCTCAGATGGAAGCTTGCTAGCTTTTAAGATGCCACACACCACTCACCAATATCAGATGCAGAAGACTCTCTTAGCAATAGGCTAGTTATGCCAGTTGGCCTCGATGCCCCCTGAGAGCATGGTCCTTGGACTCCTGCCCCTACTACTCTATGCTGACAATACTGGGTTGAGATTAGAAAAGCTTTCAGCTTATGGTGAAGCCCTATTAAGCTGATCTGCTTTCTACTGTGTACTGTCACTGCTTTCACCTAACCAAATTTCTATCAACTATCAAATCTATAGCCAGCATTCTCCCTCCCTCCTCGCCCTTGTAGCCATCGAAAAATCTTTTCTTCTGTGCATAAGTCTATTTTTCAGTCCTTATAGCAGGGGTCTCGTACGATGTTTGTCCTTTTGCTGCTGACTGATTTCATTCAGCATAATGTCTTCCAGCTGAAACCATGTTATGAGATGCTTCCTAAAATCATCATTGTTCTTCATCATTGCATAGTGTTCCATTGAGTATACATGCCATAGGTTGTTTATCCTTTCATCTGTTGATGGGCATCTACGTTGATTCCATCTTTTTGCTATTGTGGGTTGTGCTTTGACCATTTTGAATCAGACAATCATATATTCTATTCTGGGAGCGAAAACTTAAAGAGGAATAGTGCTGTGTTCATTGTCACAAAGAATGTTTCAAGATCTGTCCTGAAGTAAAATGCTGTCAGTGATAGGATAATATCCATACACCTACAAGGAAAGCCAGTTAATGCAACTATTATTCAAATTTACAGACCAACCATGAAAGCAAAAGATGAAGAAATCCAAGATTTTTTACAAGCTTCTGCAGTCTCAAACTGGTCCACATGCAATCAAAATGCATTGATAATTAGTAGTGATTGGAATGTAAAAGTTGGAAAAGAAGAAGAACGTCAGTAGGTGGAAAAAACAGCCTTGGTGAGAGAAATGATGCAGGAGATCGCATGATAGAATTTTGCAAGACCAATGACTTCTTCATTGCAAATACCTTTTTCACCAACACAAACAGCAACTATATACATGAACGTCACCAGGCGGAATACACAGGAATCTTTATGTACTACATCTGTAGAAAAAGACAATGGAAAAGCTCCATGTCAGCAGTCAGAACAAGACCAGGTGCTGACTGTGACACAGACCACCAACTGCTCATATGCAAGTTCTAATTGAAACAGAAGAAAATCAGAACAAGTCAACAACAGCCAAAGTATAACCTTAAGTATATCCCACTTGAGTTTAGAGACCATCTCAAAAGCAGACTTGATGTGTTGAACACTGACCGAAGACCAGACAAATTGTGGAATGACAACAAAGGCAGCATCCACGAATAAAGTAAGTGGTCATTAAAAAGACAGGAAAGAAAGAAAAGATCAAATGAGATGTCAGAAGAGACTCAGACTTGCTCTTGAAAGTCAAGTGGCCAAAGGAAAAGGAAGGAATGAAGAAGTAAAAGAACTAAACAGAAGATTTCAAAGAAGACAAAATAAAATATTATAATGACATTTGCAAAGAGCCAGAAATAGAAAACCAAAAGAGAAGAACACAGCTGAAAGAACTGAAGAAAAAATTCAAGCCCTGAGTTGCAGTAGTGAAGGATTGAACAGCGAAAATGTTAAATGACCCAGGGAACATCAAAAAAAGATGGATGGAATACACATTCATTATACCAGAAAGAACTGGTCGAACTGCCATATGATCAGGAGCCGATGTTACTGAAAGAAGAAGTCAAGATACACTGAAGGCATTGTCAAAAAAAAAAAAAAGGTCCGGAAGTTGATGAAATATCAACTGAGATATTTCAACAAACAGATGCAATGTTGGAAGTGCTTATTCATCTATGCCAGGAAATTTGGAGGACGGCTACCCGGCCAACCAACTGGAAGAACTCCACATTTATGCTTATTCCCAAGAAAGGTGATCCCACTGAATGTAGAAATTACTGAACAGTATCTTTAATACAACATGCAAGTAAAATTTTTCTAAACATCATTTAAAAATAAGTACAACAGTATATGGACAAGGAATTGCCAGAAATTCAAGTTGAACTCAGAATGGGGATTTCATGGCTGATGTCAGAGGAATCTTGGCTGAAAGCAGAAAATACCAGAAAGATGTTTACTTGTGTTTTATTGATTATGCAAAAGCATTCGACTGTGTGGATCATAACAAATTATGGCTAACATTGTGTAAACTGGGAATTCCAGAACAGTTAATTGTGCTCTTAAGGAATCTGTATATGGATCAAGAACCAGTCATGTAAACAGAAGAAGGGGACACTGCGTGGTTTAAAGTCAGGAAAGGGGTATGTCAGAGTTTTATCCCTTCACCATATGTTTTCAACTTGTATGCCATGGAAATAAGAATCTGGACTATATGAAGAAGAATGTGGCATTAGGATTGGAGCAAGAATCATGAGCAACCTGTGTAATGTAGATGATACAACCTTGCTTGCTGAAAGAAAACACTTACTGATGAAGATCAGAGACCACAGCCTTCAGTATGGACTGCACCTCCATAACATCAAGAAAACAAAAATCCTCGTAACTGGACTAATACCAACATCATCATAAGTGGAGAAAGGGCTGAGGTCGTCAAAGATTTCATTTTACTTAAGTTCACAATCAATACCCATCGAAGCAGCAGTCAAGAAGTCAAAAAATGCATTGCATTGGAAAATCTGCTGCAAAGGGCCTCTTTTAAGTATTGAAAAGTAAACATGTCACCTTGAAGACTATGGTGTGCCTGACCCAAGCCCCATGGTATTTTCAATCTCATTGTGTGCATATAAAAGCTAGACAATGAATAAGGAAGACCAAATAATTGACTCCTTTGAACTGTGGTGCTGGACAAAAATACTGAATGTACCATGGACTGCCAAAAGAACAAACAGATCTCTTCTGGAAGAAGTACAACTAGAGTGTTCCTTTCAAGTAAAGATCATGAGACTGCATCTTACATACTTTGGACATGTTGTCAGGAGGGGTCAGTCCCTGGAGAAGGACATCATGCTTGGTAGAGTGGAGGGTCAGCAAAAAAGAAGTCCCTGAGCAAGACGGATTGGTACAGTGGTTCCAACAATGGGCTTAAGCATAAAAATGCCTGTAGGCATGGCACTAGCTTGGGCAGTGTTTCATTCTATTGTGCATAGGGTATCCATGAGTCAGAACCAGCTCAATGACACCTAACAACAAGAACAATGATCTTGTACACAAAAAACCCTAAAGAATCCCCAAGTAACTACTGGAACTAATAGAAATGTTCAGCAAAGAATCAAGATATAAGATAAACATACAAAAATCAGTTTGATTCCTTTACACCATCAAAGAGAATATCTGAGAGAAAAATCACTGAATCAATGCGATATACAGAAGCCCCCAAGAAGATAAAATACTAAGGAATATACAAAGAAAACTACAAAACTCTGCTGCAAGAAACCAAAACAGTCATATGTAAGTGGAGAACCCTGTCTTGTTCATGGACAAGAAGACTCAACATTATGAAAATGTGTACTTCTACCCAAGAGGATCTATAGATACAACGCAATCCCAATGTAAACTCCAATGACATTTTTTAATGAGATGCAGAAACAAATCACCAACTTTTATATGTTAAAGAAATAAAACATTACTGAAGAAGAAGAACAAAACGGGAGACCTCACACTATCTAACTTTAGAAACTGTTACACTACAGCAGTAGTCAAAACAGCCTGGTACAGGTACAGAAACAGATATGTAGACTAATGGAAAGGAATAGAGAATCCAGATATAACATCATTCACCTCTGAGCAGCTTATGTTTGACAAAGGATCAAAATCCCTAAACTGGGAAAGAAACCACTCTGTTTAACAAGTGGTGTTGACATAACTGGATATAAATCTACCAACAAATGAAACAAGACCCATATCTTACACCATGCATAAAAACTAACCCAAAATGGATCAAAGACTTAAATATAAAATCTAAAATGATAATGATCATAGAGGAATAATTAGGGACAAAGTTGGGAGTCCTAATTCATGGCATAAACAAACTAGAAAACATTACTAACAATGTGCATATACCAGAAGAAAAAATAAGTAACTGGGACCTCCCCAAAATCAAAGAGTTATGCTCATCCAAAAGCTTCACCAAGAGGCACAAAACAATTTACAGAAGGGGCAATAAAAATTGGCTACCACAAATCTAATTTTAGCATCTAATCTCCATGATTTACAAAATATTGCAAAATCTCAACAAACAATCCATTTTAAAAATGGGAAAATGATATGAACAAGTACTTCACCAAAAAAGACATCCAAGTGGCTAACAGATATGTGAGGAAATGCTTATGAATGTTAGCCATCAGAGTAATCCAAATCAAAACTACAGTGAGATACTACCTCACACCAACAAAACTGACAGTAATACAAAAAGCACAAAATAGTAAATATTGGAGAGATGGTATACAGACTGGAATGCTTATACACTGCTAGTGGGAATATGAAATGGTACAAACACTTTGGAAATTGATTTTGCACTTTCTTAGAAAGCTAAATAATAAAAATACCATACAATCCAGCAGTTCCACTTCCTCAAATGCATCTGAGAGAAATATGGGCTGTCAGATGAATAGAGATACACCAATGTTTATTACAGCACTGTCCACAACAGCAAAAAGATGGAATCAACCTAGGTGCCCATCAACAGATGAATAGATAAACAAACTATGGTATATTCACACGACGGAATACTACGCAATGATAAAGGAAAACAACGATCTTTTGGTAAGACAAATATTGTATAACCACTGTTATAAAGACTCAAAAAATATTGACACAAAAGAAAACAGTCTCTGTTACAAGGATAGGAAGGGAGAGGGATGTTCATAGATAAGGTAGTATGTGGAACTGGGTTCGGTGAAGGAAGTGCCAGCTCAGTAGAAAGGAGGTCAGCACAGTTGGACTAAACCAAAAGCTAAGAGGTTTACTAAATATAACTCAACACCTGGAAGGACAGAGCAGCAGGGTTAGGGGCCTGGGGATCATAGGTACAGAGAACATCTAGATCAATTGTCATAACAAACATTTTTTAAGAAAATGTTCTGCATCCCATTTTGGTGAGTGGCATCTGTGGTCTTAAAATCTAGCAAGTAGTGATATAAGTAAGTAGCATCAAGTGGTCCCAACCTACCTGGAGCAAAAGAGAATGAAAGACATTAAAGGCATAAGGAAAATGTGAGTCCAAGTTACAGG
Source organism: Heterohyrax brucei (assembly GCA_028571685.1). Lineage (NCBI taxonomy): Eukaryota > Metazoa > Chordata > Mammalia > Hyracoidea > Procaviidae > Heterohyrax > Heterohyrax brucei. Next base: position 26,684,070 of record CM053156.1, read on the forward strand.
AAGTGCCATGTAATCCAGAGACTATATCAGCATTAAAGCAGAAGTACTAGATGGTACCTAGCTACCACCAATGACTGTCCTGACAGAGAATACAACATGGAGTCCCTTACATAGTAGGAGAAAAATGGGTGTGCAGAAGTACAACTCTATTAAAATAAAGATCAGATTTGATGGTCCAACAGACTGGCATGTCCTCTGAAGTCATGGCCTCCAGACTCTGTTAGCCCAGAGCTATAACCTGCCTGCAGCTGACTCTTCAGACAGAGATTGGACTAGACTATAAGATGTAAAATGATACTGGCAAAGATTGTGCTTCTTCACTTAAGTGTACACACGAGGCTAACTGAGCTCCTCCTGTCCCGAAGCAAGATGAAATGGTGGGGAGGGACAGTCACATGGAAAATACTGGGCGGAAGGAGTGGTGCTGTCACAGGGTGGGGAGAACAGCTAAAGTTACATAGCAATGTATGTGCAAATTTTTGTATGACAAATTGAGCTGGATTGTAAATTTGTGCTTAACCAAAAAAACAAAACCCACAGCTACTGATTGATTCTGACTTACAGTGACCCTAGGAACAAAGTAGAACTGCCCCACAGAGTTTCCAAGGAGCACCTGTTGAATTTGCAAGCCAACCTTCAGATTAGCAGCTGTAACACTTATCTACCGTGCAGACAGGGTTTCCAAACTTTCACCTAAACACAGTATTATTTTTTTAAACCCATTTATAGAACACATTCTAGAGAAAATCTCTTTTCAAGTGATTCATTATATTATGGATGGTCACTATGTTGTATTACATTACATAGAAGGTGATTGCATTATTGATGCTCATTGCATTCCATTACAGAAGGTAATCTGCTATACCCAAGTCCAACTGGTTTAATCACATGGAACTATTCCACGGTTACAACTAGACTAGCACATAACCAAACAACAGAGAACTATGGCCTAGCCAAGTTAACATACAAAATTAATCACCACAGTCATGTTTCCACAGATATCTTAGCCTTAAATGTGGGCTCCTCTGAAAGAGTAGCAGTTACTCAGACAAGAGAAGGAGCTTGTCTGCCTATTCCCCACCAGTGCTGTCAGGATCAGAACTAATGAACAGCAGTGGTTGAACCTAGAAACCTGAGGCCAGGAGAGTTGAAGCAGAGTCCTGTGACCTCCAATGCACGAGAGATAACCAAGACCTGATAGTAAGTGAGGAAAAGCAAAATGAGAATACTGTGCTGTCTTAGTCATCTAGTGCTGCTTTAACAGAAATAACACGGGAGAATGGCTTTAAAAAGAAGAATTTTATTTTGTCACAATCCAGGGTGTTAGCTCCAGGGAAAGGGATAGTCTTTTGGCTCTGGAGGAAAGTCCTTGTCATCAGTCTTACCCTGGACTGGGAGCTTCTGAGGTGCAGGGATGCCTGGGTGCTTTCTGAAGGACTCCCTCTCTCCTGGAACTGCTTCTTGGTGGTATAAAATCCCCAACACTCTCCACTAGCTTCTTTATATCCCAAAAGATTGCTTGAAGGCATAACACAACATTACACATTAAATCTTTCCCCTGGAACACTACTGCTGCCCATCCTCCATTATTAACATCATAGAGGCAGGACTTACAACAGGGAAGAACTCACACAACACCTGGAATCATGGTCTAGCCAAATTGCTATACACATTTTGGGGGGAACACAATTCAATCCATGATATGTGCCCAGGTACCATTACTTTGAAGTCACAAGTCACTTGTTACGTGGCAGAGTCATACAGACAGATTGGGTCAGCAGGCAAGTACACTTGCTGCTGCGTGCAAGTGGCCTGGGTTAAGGGTACTAAACTACTACCCAGCTTTGACATAAGGGCCCCCAGGCCACTCTTCACTCATGTTTCAGGTACCTCCTTGTCCTTTTTCCTGAGAATAGATCCTGCTGTAGCCCCAGAAAGAAAAGGCCAAGTTATTCCTAAATTACAGAAAAGCCCCAGTGTGAGAGGTTAGGAGCCAGTAGATGCTACACTGGTCTTCCTGTGAGGAGATTAAGTACCCAGCACGGCTCCCATCAAGGAGGCAGTCAGATGCTTGTTGTGCACTGTTCATGACTGGGTTCCCCAGTATGGACTCAATTGGAGGGTTTTTAAGGTGACAGTTACTTCTGAAGCAACTCTTGAAAAAGCAGGAAGACACAGGACAGACTAAGGGAGGAGCTGGGCTCTAATGTCCTCACAACACAGACATCAGCTGACCCCTCTAGAGTTCTAGGGCCAGAAGGACTTGCAGAGACAACCTCGCCTGGGTCAAGGCCTTACCTGAATCCTCCCTGCCAGGTGCCACCACTGGACAGGTTGCCTAGGAGAGGGGGCTGTGACCTTGGGTAAGCAACTTTCCTCACCTGAGGGAAACCCAAATGTAAGCGAATACTTACCAACATTCCTGTGGCTGGGAAAGTGAACACCTCATCCTGAGAGGAGTGAGTGTAAACTGAGCAGAGCCCAGCAGTACCTACTACTACATAGGTTTTCAACTGGGATAATCTGCCTCCAGGGGACATTGGACAATATATGGAGACACCTTTTCTTATCACAACTGGAGGTAAGGATGCTGCTGGGTGGAGGCCAGTTGTGCTGCTGGACATCTATAATGCACTGGACATTCCTGAAGCAGAATGATCCAGCCCAAACAGTGCTGAGAAACTGTATCCATACGCAACCACTTGCCCATAGTTATTAACACCCGAGAAAGTTGTCCTATATCAGATGCCCACAGGTAGACCATCAGCTTGGACCCCACACACAGACCAGCAATGCTGTAGTGAAAACACTTTGATAACAAAATAACGAGAGGAAAAAAAAGTGGAGGAAAAGGAAAGAGACCAACTCCCCTTTTCCTATTATCTGGAAAAAACTGCAGAGCCAAATACTGCCTCATCATCTGGGGTGACATCACAGTTACCTGAGGTGACTTTGAACTTTAGAAAAGATGCTTTTCCATCCACTGTGCCTCAGAGTCCACAGAAACCCTCTGACTCAGAAAGAAAGGGCTCTTGACCAAGGCGCTACCCCTACCCAGTGAGGCCTTGCTCCATAGGCACAACTAGGCGTGGTCCAAGAGAGCTCCAGTCTCCTGACCATTGGCTGAGCTTCTCCACTATACTGTAAGAGCTCAGGCTAGGAAGTCTATCAATCAGATTAGGCTATATGCAGCAAAGGACCATCCCTGGGAATTATCCCCACAGGCTACAAGTTTTGTTATCTTGTGGTGAGGAAATCAGATCCACCAGGACAGAGCTGGTCACAGAAGGATATGGTTTCCTCCACTTCTTTCTGATGAAGGAGAGAACGGAATGAAAACAGAGGTTGGAGGAGGCCAAAGAAGCCACAGGGAAGCATCAGGCTTTAGTTGAAGTTATCCTAATTGTTCATACTCGTCCTTTGTATCCCTGTGGGCTAGAACCAAAGGGGGAGTGTGGATGAGTAGCTGATTTTACAAGCATTTGCAGAACACCTACTGTGTACAAAAACTGGGACAAGCCTTCAGGAGAGAAGGTGAAGGAGATACCAGATCTGGAGAAGTGTTCAGCTTCAAGGGGAGCTAAAGTGGCTGCATGTGCACGACTGTGAGTACAGGCATGGGCAGGTGAACTATAGGAGTGAGACAGGAGTCAAAGCCAAAGGCAAACCACAGGCCCAAGGCAGGTGAACTATAGGAGTGAGACAGGAGTCAAAGCCAAAGGCAAACCACAGGCCCAAGGCAGGTGGACATGAGGGACTACACAAGGAAACTCAAAGAAGGCCCATCTTTTTCTCTGACTTGCTTCCACTTTTACTAGTATTATTCATAGAGGTTGTGTCACAGTCGCACCTAACTCGGGTGCTGGCATTACTACAAAGGGTGTCTGAGCATGACAGAAAGCATTCACATCCACTCATCCAGACGTCAAGTGATGGAGCCCCTTGCTGTGACAGTGACAATGCCCAACCTTGTGGTTTTCCATTCCACCCTCTTATCCAGACACACTGCCTGAACCTCTTACCGCCTACTCGGGAGTGCTACCCTGGGTCTGGACTCATCTATGCTTCTGTCTGTTGTTTACTAGCCACAGGCACATAGGTGTCGCACAAAGGTGTGCTGGATCCACAAAGGGCTCACACTGGCCCACCCTTGGGCATTGGATGGTGCGGTATCCTGGCCTGTTGCCCTGAATCTGAGAGCTGGCTGGCGCCTTGCTGAACCCCAGGTGCGGTTGCAGGAGGAGGTATAAAGAAAAGGCAAGTCAGCCTCTGAGATGGACAGGATCAGCTCTGTGAATGACCTGATAACAGTGCTTCTGTGCCAGGAGGTGGCTGTGATGGAGGCCTGCTATTCCCCACTTGGATGATCTTCAGCGCACACCTGAGCCCTGTAAGACAGAGGAGCTTCTTATGGGATTCAACAAGAAGTTTCCTCCCAAAGCCTCAGGCTATTCTCTCATCGTGTGACCCCCTGGGAACAGCCATGCTACAAGGAGCATTGTAGGCTGGACATGAGGCCACCATTAATGGGAAGCTGGAGAATTTCAGAGGCATAACAGCCTCCAGTGAGGACTGATGATCGCTCGTAGGCACACTGGAATTCACTAGCAGCTGGAGATCAGTACCACACAATTTCCCACATTGCACCATCAAAAACTACAACCCAGCTTACCTTTTGGAAAGTGCCTCCCAGACCTTATTTTGACCCCACACACCCCACCTTTGCTCAGTAAGACTAGAATTCATACCCAGCTTTCCCCTGGGCTTTTGGTTCAAATTCATACTCTTTCCCTGAAGACATACTTATCCTGTGTTGCCACTTCCCAAAACAAAACTGTCCTGCTTGCCAAGGTGTCTACAAAGAGTTGGGAGGAAGAAGAGCGATGTTGATATTTGATATTTTCAGCCCACACAATTCATCCTTAAAGAGAAAAGCTTGACAGGCCCAGCAAATTTATTCATAACCCAAGCACGATGCAAGAATTTTGTCTGTCTCAGTGTAAAGGGTACGCATCTCTTTGCAGAAGACCCTTATTAGCACAACTGCTGTGGAAGATGTAGCAAATGTTTAGAGTAAATGGTTGGAGAGCTAGAATTTGAAAGAGCCATGGCAGTTTCTACTACTTTCTTCCTGTGGGTCCCTGTGTAATTACATTTTTCCAAGTTTCACTGACTTATCATTTGTTAACCTAGTGCCTTTTGGGACTAGAGATCAGTTTAGTTGTTCCAAAAGCAGAGCTGTACCACAATGGTGCAGTTTTATGTGGTGGTCATGAGAGAAAATGCATGATTCAGTTTTAAAGTTAAAAATGCAAATGGATACACTGGAAAATAAACCAGCCTTGGGCTCCCACCTACAACCACACCACAGGTCCCCAAGAAGTGTGGGCACCCTGGGGCCAGTTTCTTGCACTTCTTCCAGGCTTTAAGCTGTCCGATGTCAGGCCATGTGAGCCCCTGGAAACAGTCTGCACACTGAGGCCTGTGAATAACCTGTCCCTGACACCAACTTGGGCCTTCCAGACCCAAACTACTCCTGCTTACATTCAATAAGATTCTGAGTGTGCACCCAGCTGGGGACACAGGGGCATCACTGCCCTGCAACGTCAACTCAGAGCCCTCTAAGCAGCAGCCCCACCTCCTGTAAGCCTGCAGGTGTTTGATGGAGGCCCGTGTTGAAAGATAGAATGCTGATCACTTTAGTGGACTAACTGTTGCCCAGGGAAGCCTGACTTTCTCCATGTAGAGCACTGGCCTCTGATCTTCCTAGATTTCCCAACTGATTGACTGAACCTGGCCATCTTGTGAAGCCAGCTGAGGCCCACTGTCTCCAGAAAGTTCCTTCTGATCCTCTCCCCAGCCCCAGGGGCCCCTGCGCCATCTGAACTCAGAGTACAGAACATTAAGTCCCAGTTGTCCCTCATCCCCGGCAGCTGAGTGGGTGTGACTAGCTGACTACTCACTGACTGACGCACTGATTTTGCAGATCTACTCCGTGCTTGACATTGTTCTGAGCTCAGAGGTCGTAGTAATCAATAAGAGTAAGACCTAATGAAACCACTGGCAAAACTCAGGCACAAATGGATCCAAATCAACAAAAGAACTGTCTCCATGTTCTACTGTTGGCAACACTGCAGCAAATTCATGAAGATTCAAACTTGCCAGCTTTTCCTACTAGTCATTGTAATTTTCATCTTTGGGAGATAGTTCACCAGGCCCTCCAACTATCCCGAAGTCGGTCTTTCTTTAGGCCACCAGCAAGCTTTTTTTTTTCTTTTTTCTTGAGAATATTGAAAGCATCATCACCAAGAATGTACTGCCCTTCCCCATCAGTAACATCATCACTGCCTGGTCAACAGAAGGAAAGCTTTACAGTCATTTAAGGCTTCTTGAAGTACACTAACTTTTCTCAGGCTTGATTACATTTGTTGTCTCTGGACAAATGCTCATTGATTGAGGCACCTATTTGAATAGTGTCCCTACCTCCAGCCAGCCTCAAGAGTCCTGTTTCTTTACACTGACTGAGTGAAGGTCAAATAAATACGTTTATAATGGAACTCTAATGTCTGTAATGATGTGGAAGAAAGGTCTTCATTAAATGTTTGCTGGATTTAATTAAATTGAATTTGAGATTCTATGCCTAGCCAATAATGTGTGATGTGATAAACTTGTCCAGACAGAAGTGACAGGACCATCTTAAAGTGAGCAAGAGCTAAAAGTTGAGGGATAAAGGTTATGCGTCTTACGAATGATGAGTGAAGTGTCATCAATCACAGGGGTTGAGTGCTTCTGTGATCCTGTGCATCATCTTCTGTGACAACAGCAGGCTGCATGAGGCAGCATCCTGTATTCAGAGTCCTAGGGGTTGGTTGGGAACCATCTATATTCTGGGGAATACCTTAGGGTCCTGCCCTCAGCCCGGGTTCTTCAGAGCTTGAACCTGAATCCTTCCAAGCCCCTGATATCAAGTAAAGTGAACTTAATCTAAATTCTAAGACTTCTAAGAAAGGACTTTCATTTTAGACTCTTTGAAGTAGCCCCAGAAGCAACCTTTGTAGCTCACTGGCAAAAGCTAGCCGTATGTGAAAACGTTCTGCTAAGGAGATAAACCCTAAAACGAATGGACATATTTTTCCTTTATGTTTGTCACTTTCTGATGTGCATACATTGAAGGATGGGTGGATATTGAACACACAGAGGAGGATGGACAGGATGTGTCCATAATGCTGTGAGATTAATTTCTTGCCCTGGCATGTAGAATCTGCCTTGTGACTTCAGAGTCATATTTCATATATGTGCATATGAAAACAGAATGATGTAATGCTGGACACTTGGACACTCCTCCCTGTTATATAGCATACTCTTCTTCAGCAAAATTCACATTCAGCTGGGGCAAATTTTACAAGGTTTGCTCCTAGGCACTGTTAACTTTGAAAAGAGAGGACAAAGGGTAAAGGGCTCTGATCTTCTCCTTTTTTTAAGTTGATACACTTCCTGCAAAATCAATTAATTGAACTACTTTTTCCTTTAACCCTCATTTGGAATTTAAAGTCTTTTACAACTCAAAATTAATGCTCCTTTCAGGATCAGAAACTAGCAGTCTAGCATTTTCTGTCAGTCTCTCTCAAACAGAGAGAGAGAGAGAGGGAGGGAGAGAGAAAGACAGAGAGAGAGCCTCACAAGATAACGTCATTACACATATGGCTGTCAAAATTCTGCTTAATAACTTTGCAGATGTCCTACAATATACAAGAACTGCTGATTAAGTTTGTGAACTCATCCTAGAAAACATGCTGCATACCTCGTTGCTGAATATCATTATAGTCACCTTCGAAGTACTCGCCTTGGGAAGCTATGCATCAATACCATCCCCCAGTCCACTGTTCAACACAATTTTGGAACTCCTTTTCTGGAATGGCCATCAGAGCTGTCATCATGTTACCCGTGATATCCTGAATGTCATCAAAATATCTTCCTTTTGCTATTTCCTTTGTCTTCAGGTACAAGGGCACTTGGCTTGGCTCAGGTAAAGAAAAAAGTCACTGGGGGCTATATCAGGTGAGGAGGGGGTTGGCATGAATTGAATTTTGTGCCTTCAAAAATGTATGCAGCTGTTTGGCTGGGCCATGATTACTAATATTTTATGATTGTCCTCCATTTTGTGACTTTTCTATGCTGTATATTAAAAGGTATTAGGGTGGAACTGTAAATCCCTTCCTAAGGTCACACCCCTGATCCACTATAAAGGGAGTTTCCGTGGAGTGTGACTTGCACCACCTTTTATCCTTTTATCCTACAAGAAGCAAGCAGAGAGATGGAAACCTAGGCATGAAGAAAGCATCAGGAGGAGAACATGTCCTTCATGTGAGAAATAAATTTCAAAATGATCCATCTTCAGAATAAGGGGAACAAAGGCTAGGGTAAAAAGTTATTAGGTGACCCAAGACACAAACTATTAGGTGATAGGACAACCGCAGAGCTCACGTACCTGGCCTATGTATGCACAAACAGAATGAATTGCGGGTTGGGGGAACCTCTTCAGGAAGAAAGAAGTGTAACTATAAAACGGAATGAAAGGACTTAGGCAATGTCTGGGAAAGACTGTTCACCCTGTAGTACTCCAACACTGAGGAACTGGGAGAGGGACTTGCAAGTTAGGGGATAAAATGCTTGAGAAAAACTATTGCATGTCCCTGGCCCCCTTCTTTTTCCTGTGGCTCGGGCACCCGGTTTTGCAAAATTGATCAATAAAACCTCACTCTGGCTAACTGAATTTGGATTGGATTACTTGAGCATTCACTGGGTAAAAACACTGGTAATAACCTCATAAGGGATAAGGCAGGGGGCCTTAGCCATTGGAATAAAGTCCTAGTCTGGGGTTAATATCGACCTGCCAGTTAACAAGAGGAATTGACATGATATCCAGGGTACCGATAACATTTCTCACAAATTGTGGGGGCTTGTCTAGGATTTTCTGCCCTATTGAGGTGGCTGCCGTGGTGGAGAAGGAGATGTGTGGCACCCCAGTTTTGGAGGCTTGCTCCACCAAGGTGCTGGCCTCCTCACAAGAGGCAGAACAAACCCAAGGCCATTGCCTGCAAGTCAGCGAGGGGGACGAGACCAAGTAAAAGCAAACCATGGCAACCAGACAACCTTGTGCACTAACCAGGGTGTGAAAATTGTACTGTAAATACTCCCTGGTGGATGGGCATTTTTGGAGGTCAAGTGTGTGCAACTGAGATGTGCCTCAGATACAAAGCAGTGCGGAGTCCCAATCTGCAATTCTGTCCTCCCACAAGGGATACGGACCAGCAAGAAACTTGCAAGGAAGGGCGGGATTGGGCACATGGGGAAACTCAAACACCAATCACCAGACTAACAGAAACTGAGAAACAAAGTTCTAGGCCTAGGGAAGGGAGAAGAAAGGGAAAGAAAGAACCTCCCAAGAACATTCCTCCTGATAGTTCTTTAGGGGGCGATGTTGAGGGTTTGGAGAGACAATCCTAGAATTCAGGATAAGGACAAACAAAAGATGATTAAATATTGCTGCTTCATTTGGCCAAAGGAACCAGTTCATAGACCATCTATGTTCTGCTCCCAATTTGGTTCCAATGAGGACTGGGTCTGCCAGGTTCTCATTCTCTATGTGAAAGACAGGACACTGCCTTCTTAGGAGGAAGTGGCCTATGCTTTCTGCTGGCTGGTAAGGCAATCAGTCTCCAGATCCCAGAATGTGGCCAAGGCCTTTGAAGTCCAACAAGAAAAGGAGAAGACCCCATCAACTTTCCTCCAGAGACTTAGGGATCAAATGAGAAAGTATTCTGGGTTGGATGCAGAGGACCAGGTAGGACAAGGACTGTTAAAAGTTAGTTTTGTGACCAAAAGCTGGCCCAGCATCACCAAGAAACTACAAAAGATTGAGGAATGGAGTGACAAACCTAGTGACAAACTATTAAGAGAGGCTCAGAAAGTCTTTGTGAGGAGAGAGGAGAAGCAGAAACAGAAAGCCAAAATCATGGTATCTACTGTGGAGAAGGTAGTTAATAGGAGGCTAGAACAGAACCCTCCCCCTACTTCTGGAAGGAAGTGGGAAAGTGGCCGACCTCCTTAGAGAGCAGGGGAGGGAGTCCTAGTCTAGGTTTCCCAAACTACCAGTGAATGCTACAAGTGTAGCATTCAAGTGTATTGCCCAGCGCACTATTCCTCTCTGCTCCATACATGTCTCATCCTCCCAACAGCCTCCTTTCCCCTCCTCTCCACCCACTCTCCTTCCTCCAGCCAGAGGTCAGCAGGATGATACCGGGCAGGGAGAGCAGTGGAAGCTGCATATAGGTGGGCATGTAAATTTATGCAGGAATGTACATTTTCACTCGGTCATAATAAATAAATAAATAAAAATAAAATAAAGAGTAGTGCCCAGAATTAAAAAAGGAAGAAAAGGTGATTCCCTCATGACCTTTGATGAAGACTAGGGGTCAGGGGTTCCTTATGACTAAGCCCTACCAGGAACCCTTGATAAACCTGAAGGTAGGTCCTGAAAGGGAGTAAGTAACTTTTCTAATTGACACTGGGGCTGCCAGATCCTCCCTGACCTGCCAACCAAAAGTCACCAGGTTATCATCATACAAGCTGACAGTGCAGGGAGTTAAGGGTAAAGGCTCACAGGTTCCCATATTTCAGAAAACGTTACTCAGAAAAGGACCTGATCAAGTAGAAGAGAGACTTTTCTATGTCCTAGAGGCCAGGGTAAATCTTTTAGGATGGGACCTAATTGTAAGATTGGGGTTAGGGCTGGGGTGGAGGAGGGATGAGTAAATGTAACAGTGAAACATCTGACTGAGGAGGAGGAAGAAAGAATTGACCCCTGAGTGTGGGTTAAAGAAGGCAATAGGGGAAGATTGGAGATCCCATCCTTATAAGCAGATCTGAAAAAACAAGAGGGAGTGGTCTGTAGAAGACAATACCCTATCCCCACTGAGGAGATGAAGGGCTTGCAGCCAGTGATAGAGGCTTCCATGAAAGGGAGTCTTGGGGGTCCACAAGTTACCTGTGATGCTATGCTAAGGAACTATGGGTATGTGGGCATCTACACTATTGCGAAGAAGATATGTGGGGGTTGCATAACCTACCAGAAAGTCATGAGGAAGGTACTCAGAAGGCAGCCTGCAAGGGTAAGTCTTCCGGGGCTGAGGCTCTTCCAGAGCACTCAAGTGGATTTCACATAATTGCCCAGAGTAGGAAGGCTGAAATATCTGTTAGCAATAGTAGAACATCTTTCTGGTTGGGTCAAAGCCTTCCCTTTGGCCTCTGCTCCTAATAGCAGTGTTACCAAAATCATCCTAGAACAGGTCATACCTAGGTTTGGTCTAATAGAAAACATTGACTCAGACAGTGGAAGTCACTTTACTTCTGAAATATTTAAGAGAGTAATGGAAAGTTTGAATATCTGTTGGGATTACCACATTCCCTGGCACCCTCCCTCCTCAAGAAAGGTAGAAAGAATGAATCAAACTCTTAAACAACAGATCATGAAACTAGTCTTAGAGACTAAATTATCATGGACCAAGTGCCTCCCCATAGGCCTCTTCAGAATCAGGATGACCTCAAGGAAAGATCTAGAGTTATCCCCTCATGAACTATTATATAGGCTCCCCTACCTGGGTAGGGCCACAGACCTACCCACCATGGAATCCAAAGATCAATTTCTGAAAAACTATGTGCTGTCTCTTCCCTCTGTTTTGTCAATCCTCAGGTTAAAAGGACTCCTGGCCCAAACCCCTCCCCTTCAATTCACCATTCATCACTTCCAGCCAGGAGATTTGGTGTTGATCAAAACCTGGAAAGAACACAAACTTCAGTTGAACTGGGAGGTCCTGGAGGTCCTTACCAAGTGCTCTTGACCACCATCTCCTTAGCAAGCTATGTACCAATGCCAGCACCTAGTCCACTCTTCAATACAATTTTGGAACTCTTTTTCTGGAATGGTGAATTTCAGATCATTGTTGTTCTAGCAATTTGTGTAGCTTCTTTTACTTTTTCTGCTGCATTTTGTCTAGTTTCCATCCTAAGATCTAGAAGAGATCTATACATAATTCTTTTGTATTCTACCTCTGATAGTTTCAGGAATGCTTTTTCATCTCAGAAGTTTTTTGATTCTTTATTTTGGGAGTTTTCCAAAGCCATGGTGGTCAACTTCTTTAAATGAATAGATATTGATTGTTGTCTCTGAGCCATCAGAAAGCTTCTCCAGGGTTGCAGCAGCACAAGCTGTGATATAGTCCAGAGAAGGGAGTGAGGAAGGGTGTTGCTGCACTTGGCCACCAGCCACCACTGCACTCTCTAGGTATGGCTGTCTTAAGTACAACTTCTCTGCTGAGAGAGATGCTGTCCAGTCAGGCAATGCTGCTCAGAATGGCAGTGAGTCCCAGCTGGGCCCTCAGGTACAACAGGGCTTGCCTCCTGGCTGACAAAGATGGCAACCTATTTGTAGTCTCTTCAGAGCTAAACCAGCAGATGCTATGGTATAACTCATAGAAGGTAGAGGGAAGGGTGCCACCATACTCAGCTGCCAGCAGCCTTTGTATTCTCTAGGTGCAGCTGTCTTAAGAACAGCTTCTCTGCTGAGAGAGATGCTGTCCATTCAGGCACTGCTGTTCAGCATGGCAGCTGACCACAGCCAAGCCCTCAAGCAGGCAGACCCTGCCTCCCAGCTGATAGTGATGGTGTCATACTGGCAACACCTCTCCTGTGCCATGCCAGCAGAATCTATGGTGTGGCTATGATGTAGCTCAGAGAAGGGAGTTGGTATGGGTACTGCTGCACTTGGCCATAAGCCACCACTGCAGTCTCTAGGTGTGGCTGTCTTAAGTACAGCTTCTCTGCTGAGAGAGACTCCATCCACTCAGGCAGTGCTGCTCAGCATGGGAGCCAGCCCCAACCTGGCTATCAGGCACAGCAAACCCAGCCCCAGTTTCCTGGCTGACAAAAATGGAATCTATGCCTGTAAGCCTCTCTGCTGCCACACCATCAGAAGCAGGACCCTTTGCACTAACGTCTTACCTACTACAAAGGTAGCTGTTCCCCTTCCTGTCATCCAGTCCAACCTCACAACTTTCTGCCTGATCATGAAGCTCCTAAAAGGTCCATTCTGTTCTGTTAAGTTGTTTTTCTAGGCCTTAGTTCTTAGAGGGAATCGAGGAAATGTATGACTAGTCCACTACCTTGGCCCTACCTCCATCTTCATTCTTGATAACAAGACTTCTTCAAATGCAGGTGAGTTTTGTTGAGCCAAGTACAGCATAGTTGGTTGCACTCTGCCAAAATACCATCAACTCAAATCGCCAGAAAGGCTGCAGAGTCCTACCTCAGTGCTCTGCCTAAGGGCTCCTCTTTGCCTCTGGAAGTAAAGGCCATGTGACCAGGATCTAATGCCCTAGAAGTAGTCTCTATCTAGTAAAAATGAGAATTAGTGAACTTTACCTCCTTCTATTCTTCCATGTGAAGCTCAACAATGTGCTCACATCCAATCAAAAGAGTCCCTTGAAAAAATAAAGTAGGTCATGAGATGGACCAAGAGCATTAGACTGGCCACTAGCTGCAAGTAAAGTCTCATGCAATCTTAGGTATACACTGGCCCAAGCAAAACACTGCCTCAAACCCCGTGGCTAATTCATGGTTAGCAAACTTATCCTGGCTCTGAGAAACCAAAGCATTCCATTTTCAAAACTCAGGCTCAGAGTTTTTTTTTTTTTTTTCTGTGCACCTATGGAAATCACCATTTGCTCTTGCAAGAAAATGGGGAATTCTAAGCCAAAAAGACAGAGCTTTCCCTTCAGGGACTCCTGCCCACTATATAAGTAAGTACTCTGATCCTGTAACTTGTTTGTTCTTCTTTAACTGGTATAACCTCAGCACAGACAGTTCAGAAAATCAGTGGTCACTGTGGTGATCTTTTGATCTCTCTAAACTAATTTTTCTGCACAACGTATTGGAAAAACATGGTTCCAGAACTAAATAGCCCTAATGAGATGCCTATTTTGCTTGATATTTAAGGCTTCCAAAAGTAAATTGGAAAGTGCTTCTTTGCAAGACAGCTTCAAAATCAACGAATCAAAATAAATAAGTTCAAGGAAAGTATAAGCCCAAGATGAAAAGTCATGGATGACATCCATGATGTCATCCAGAGATGACATCAGCATGAGGCCAAAAGAACTAGATGGTGCCTAAAACCAAAAAGCAAATCCACTGTCATCGAGCAGAATCTGACTCATAGTGACCCTATAGACAGAGTAGAACTGCCCCATAGAGTTTCCACAGAGTGTCTGGCATATTTCCACTGCTTACCTTTCAGTTAAAAGAAACCACTTTAAGCTTCCTAAAGAATCTAAAGTATGTTACTGCTGTAAGAAACCAGGCCACTGGAAGGAGTATTTTAATTTCAAAAGTAAACATAGGACTCCCAGGTGGGATACTCCTCCAAGTAACTTAGAATGAAGTGTCTCCAGGGATAAAACAGGGGTGGTCAATGGGGATAGCTGGAAAGGTTTAATCGTTATGACAGCCACTTCATTTGTAATCAACACCACAATTTACAACAACAACAACAAAAAAAACCTCACCATGGAGTATAAATACAACCATACAGTGATGGTTACAAATCAAGCACAGACTATATCAGTCCCAACAACTACCCACATCTGTTGGACTAATTGATGATTTCCATCTTTTCCTTCTTAGTTCAGACACCCCAGGTGTCATGGACTGAGTTGTCTCCAAAACAAGCAAACAAAAAAGCATATAGAAATTTGGCTGAGCCACAATTATTACATTTCTGTGGTTGACCCCTATTTATGATCGTAATCTTTGGATATGTTGTAAATCCTTATCTCCACTTGTGGTTAATGGGGCAAGATTGGATTTTGTTAAATAGGGTTTGGATGGGACTATAACACCCTTGGAAAACCTGGCAGCATGGTGGTTAAGTGCTATGTCTGTTAACCAGAAAGTTGGCAGTTCAAATCTACCAGGTGCTCCTTTTCAACTCTATGGAGCAGTTCTACTTTGTCCTATAGGGTCTCTATGAGTCAGAATTGACTCGAAGGCCCTGAGTTTGGTTTTTGGTTTATAACATCCTTACTAAGGTTACATTTCTAATCCAATTTAAGGGGTGTTTCCTTGGAGCATGGCCTACACCACCTTTTATCTTCCAAGAGATAAAAGGAGGAGGAAGCCAATGAAGAGTTTGGGCCTCAAATCACCAAGAAAACAGTTCTGGAAGTAACGTGTGTCCTTTAGACCTGAGGACCCGGTGCTGAGATGCTCTCAAATCAAGGGAAGACTGATGATGAGGACCTTCCTCCAGAGTTGACAGAGAAAACCTTTCTCTGAAGCTGATACCCTGAATGTGTACTTGTAGCTTCCCAGGATATGAGAGAATAAATTTCTCTTCATTAAAGCCATTCATTTGTGGTATTTCTGCTACAGCAGCACTAGCTGACTAAGACACTTGTTAACCCTTTTAGGAAGAAATCTCTTATCTAAATGGAATTTCCATTTGCAGTTCAATAAAATGTGAAATTTTACTGACACTTCTGACACACATGAGTAAACAGATCTTGAATTAGATAACATTAAAGAATTTATTTCCTACATGCAGACACTCATCTTTCCTCTTTAAGACTCAGCCTTGCCTAATCCTTTCCCTTAGAAGCCCTTTCCTCAGTTCCAGAAATTTTGTGGTCCAGCACATCCACTCATGTAGGGCACGTCTTATATGCAAAACCCGCTAAAATCCAAGAAAATACATCTAAACACTTGACAAAAATTCCCCAATGTCTCCTTAAATCACATTATTCAAGATTTTCTTTCTAAGGACATATCCCTTGAAACCAAATAACAGAGACTGGAGGTTTAGTCAGGATTCATGATTCTTAGATTTCCAATTGTCTCTGAACTTTGTTTACTATTTTCTAATGTCCCTCCAGATACCACCCACCTCAGTTATTAATCTTTTGCATTTATTTCTTTAACATTTCTGTCTACCCTGAAAGCCAATTCTTTTTTTTTTACCTTTACCTGGGAAAATCAACAGATCACTTGGAATATAATGTTTCATGGATTCCTAAGTCTTCTATTTATTTTTCTCAAATTCTTCATGCAGATTTACAGCCTTTAAAACTTTTTGAAAGAGTCAGTTGTTACATTATGTTGATTATTAATCTGCTCCACTTCTCAGCAAGCATTTATTGAAGACAGAATTTTATCACAATGTGGCTATGGAAGGCAAAGTTTCTAGGGAGGAAGTACAGTTGGCCAGGGCCTCTGCCAAGTATTTGTGCCATTTACTTTCAACTGACCCAAAGTGAAAGGAGGCTTTCTTTGCCTTTTCTATGCTGATAACTAAAAGTACTGAGGAGGGTTTTTAGGACTCTATGGTCATTACTAGAATTGGACTGTGACCCTTATACAAATATTTGAGAGCCTCTGATCCAGATTCACCTGATGTATCTTAAAGATCACAGTGCTATCACTAAGTTAAAGGAAAGCTTAGCAAACATGCCTGCGTAGGATTTCCCAGTTATCACCTGGATTTTTCTTCATTTGTACGTGAAATAACAGGCAATGTGGTAGGCATGCTGACACAGAAATGCGGGTGTCTAGAAAGACCCGTAGGATATTAAACCCTGCAATTAGGTTCTGTAGCCAGTGGCTAGTCGCCCTGTCTTAAAACTCTGGGTACTACTGTAAAACTAGAAAAAAACACTGTAGAGATAGTGTTGGAATTGTTTTAGGTGTTTATGTCCTCCATGCTGTGTCCACTATACTTAACTCTGCCTTGACTGAGCACCTTTCCAACAATAAACTTACTTCATAGGAAGTTCTTCTCCTGGAAGCATCTAGTATTAGACTCTGTGACTTTAATTTGAATCTAGTTGCTCTTCCTTCTGAAACTAGTGATTTAGAAGAAACTCCTTTATCCAATCCTGATTTAGTTTTATTTGTAGATGGCTCTTACCTAAAACCTGATTTTGCTGTCTCTCCTTACTAAAAAGATACACTGTCACATCTTCCACTGAGGGCCTTGCAAGTCAGACCCTCACTAAAGTTACCTCTGCCCAGCAAGCTGGAATTAGTTGCTCTTTCCAGAGCTTGCAAGAGCTCTAGTGGTGCAGTGGTCAAGAGCTCAGCTGCTAACCAAATGGTCATTAGTTTGAATCCATCAGCCACTCCTTGAAATCCATGTGGAGAAGTTATAATGTGTTCTTTAGGGTTGCCACAGTCAGAGTTGACTCAATGGCAAAGGATATGTTTTTTGTTTTTCATTTTCATTTCTTAATCAGAGTTTGCATGCTTGCTTCAGGAAAGTCTGCAAATATTCACATGAATGTATTATTTTGGAATTACTAATAATTTCAGAATGTTAGGAAACAGAGTTTTTAACTTCTGGAAGTATTACAAAAATTGCGGCTTTTTAAAATCATGTCTTGTATATGTTTTATTGCTGCCTTCTGAAATTTCTTTAATTAAAGTGCAGGCTTACTGGCTCAAGGGAGTACCCCAAAATGAAGAAATCTGGAGAGACACTCTTCTGATAAAGCGGCCAAATAGGCTACATATTAAAACTATTGTAGCCCTTGTAACAGATTTGGAACATTCTAGAGATGACTCATAAAGAGGAGATTCATTCATATTTATTCATATTAGACTCAAATCTTTAAAAAGCTTTTATAAAGCTTTTTAAAACATCAACAACTATCCCAAACTAAATAGCTTGAGATGTGGAAAAAGGCAAGTTACTTCCAAGATCCTATTTACCTATAGATGGGACCTAATGAAAAGCCTATCCTCCCAATGCATCTTCACTTCTGCATGATGCAAGCTCTACATATGAACTCCCATGTGGGACGTGATGAGATGACTGAGACTCTAAATGAATACAAAATGCACTGCCATCAAGTTGGGTCTGACTCACAGTGGGAAAATATTTTTAAAACTGCAGAGTATGTTGCCAGTTATATTTCTATCTGTTCTCGACACCATCCTGGGAAATATCTCCAAGTATCTCCCAGACAATATTCATTGCCTTCTGGGTCTATATTTGAATGGCAGCTAGACTTTCAATCAATTCTCCCCCTTAAAAATTTATAAGTATGTATTGGTAATAATTTGTAGATTTTTCACACTGCATAGAGACTTTCCCTTGCCTCTGTGCTACAACAACCTTTGCAGCAAAGAAACTTCTTGAGAATGTTACATGTACCTGGAAGCCCTGAAAACTCTTTGTAATGACCAGGGAACTTGTTTTACTTACCAGATCTTCCAAAAACCTTGTTGCATTGCCCCCATTTATTGAAGACTGCATTGTGTTTATCACCCCCAGACTTCTGATTTGGTAGAAAGAATAAACAGAATAATAAAAATCCAAATAACAAAACCATGCTGAACTTTTGATTTACCTTACATGAAGGTTCTTCTCTTAAATTTGAGATCCACCCCATTTGGGTCTTACAGGCTTACTCCACATGAAATATGTGGTACTGTGTGATGTTCCTGTATGTTGTAAATCCTGCCTCTGAGATGTTACTGAGGGATAATGGGTGACAGCTGTGCTGTGGGGGGGCAGGGTGCCGCGGGGATGACTCAGTGTGTAAGATTGTATTGTGCTGTGACGCAATTTCTTGGGATATAAAGGGAAGGGAAGCAAGCTCAGAATTGTGGACCTCATACCACCAAGAAGCAGAGCCAGGAGCAGAGCACATCCTTTAGAAAGGACCCATGGTTCCTGTGCCTCAGAAGCTCTCAATTCAGGCAAAGATTGACAAGAAGGGCCTTCCTCCAGAGCCAGAAGAGAAAGCTGTCCCCTGAAACTCATGCTCCTAATGTGGATTTTTAGCTACTGGACTGTGACAGAAACCCCAACCAGATTCAGATCCACTATCCAACTCCTATACCCAGGCACACAACTGGACCAGTAAGCAGCAGCATCATAAATGAAGAAAGGATTGAGGTTGTCAAGGATTTCATTTTCCTTGAGTCCACAATCAATGCCCATGGAAGCAGCAGTCAAGAAATCAAAAGACTCATTGCACTGGCAAAATCTGCTGCAAAGGATCTCTTTAAAGTATTGAAAAGTAAAGATGTCACTTTGAAGTCTAAAGTGTGTCTGACCCAGGCCATGGTATTTTCAGTTGCATCATATGCACATGTAAGTTGGACAATATATGAGAAAGACAGAATTGATTCCTTTGAATTGTGTTGTTGAAGAAGAATATTGAATGTAACACAGACTGTCAAAAGAATGAACAGAGCTGTTCTGGAAGAGACACAACCAGAGTACTCCTTGCAAGCAAAGAGAGCAAGACAACATCTCGCATACTTTGGGTTGTCAGAAGGGATCAATTCCTGAAGACGGACATCATGCTTGGTAGAGCAGAGGATCAGCAAAATGGAGGAAGACCCTTAATGAGATGGATTAACACAGTGGCCACAACAATGGCCTTAAGCGTGAAAACAATTCTGAACACGGTGCAAGATAAGGCAGTGTTTTGTTCTGTTTTTCACAGGGTCACTATGAGTCAGAACAAACTCAGTAGCACCTAACAGAAGAACAAAGTGGGAGACCTCACACTGCTTGACTTTAGGACTTATTGCACTCCATTTCATTAAAAAATGCCATTGAAATTAGTATTAAGATTGCATTATATCTATAGGTCCCTTTCTGCAGAATAGATATTTTCACAATGTTGAGTATTCCTATCCATAAGAAAAGTAGGTTTCGCCATTTATATAGTTCTCTTTTAGTTTCTTGCAGTATATAGTCTTGTAATGTTCTTTGTATAGTTTTTTTATGTCTTTGGTTATATTTATTCCTGAGTGTTTTATCTTTCTTCTTAGAGGCTATTGCAAATGATATTGATTTGATGATTTCTTCATTGATGTTCTTTGTTGGCATAAACGAGCCCAAATAATTTTTGTGTGTTTATCTTATATCCTATTATTTTGCTTAACTCTTCTATTAGTTCCAGTTTTTTGTTTGTTTTTTCACAGATTCTTTAGGTTTCTGTGTGTAAGATCTGCATAGAGAGACATTTTACTTCTTATCAGTTTGGATGTCCTTTATTTCTTTATCTTGTCTGATTGCTCTGGCTAGACCCTCCAAAACAATGTTAAATAAAAGTGGGGGCAAATGGCATGTTTGTCTTGTTCCTGTTTTCAAGGAGAATGGTTTTAGACTCTTTCTGTTTAGCCTGATGTTGGCTGCTCGCTTTGTATAAATCTCCTTCGTTATGCTGGAGAATTTCCCTTCTATTCCTACTGTGCTGAGAATTTTCAACTTAAATGGTGTTGAATTTTGTCAAATGTCTATTCTACATCAATTAATAAAAATCAAGTCTTTGTAGTCTTTTTTTTTTTAATGTGGTTGATTACATTGATTTTTTTTTTTTCATGTTGGGCAATCCCTGCAACCCTGGTATGAATCCCACTTGCATGGTGAGTTATTCTTCCATGTATTGTTGAATTCTGTTAGCTAGAATTTGTGGAGAATTTTGCATCTGAGTTCATGAGAGATATCATCTCACTTCAACAAGGTAGGCCTTGATCCAAAAAACACAAAACATAAATGTTGGAGAGGCTGTGGAGAGGTTGAAACTCCTACACTGCTGGGGAGATTGCAAGTTGGTACAACCTCTTTGGAAAGCAATCTGGAACTTTCTGAAAAATCTGGATGTAGATATAACATTTGATCCTGTAATTACACTGTCTTTAATTTATCCTTCAGAAACAAAGGCTGTCACATGAACAGACACATGTACACTAATGTTTACTGCAGCACAGTCCCCAACAGCTAAAAGACAGAATCAACCTAGATGCCCATCAACAGATGAATGGATAAACAAACTATGGTACATATACTCAGTGGGACACTATGGTGCTATAAAAAAAAATGTATATTTTAGAGAACATCTTATAACATGGTTTCTATTGGAAGATACTATGCTGCGTGAAATCCATCAGTGTCAGAAGGACAAATACTGTATGAGACCCCTGTTATAAGGACTTGAAAACAGAATTATCTACAGAAGAAAATAACTTTGTTGGCTGCAAGGGCAGCAAGAGGCGATGGTTTATCATAGATGAGATAGCTGATAGATGTTAAAATTTTATTTGTTTACTCTAACAAATAAATAATAATAATAAAGAAATCAGAAGATATACTGCATTAAGCAAAACTTCTGCAAAAGGCAGAAGTTGAAAACCAAGGTATATTTGATCCAAGCCACTGTATTTTCAGCTGCATCATACATATGTGAAAGGTGAACAATGAATAAGGAAAACCAAAGAAGAACTGATCCCTTTGAGTTGTGTTTGGGGAGAAAAATATTGAATATACCATGGGCTGACAAAAGAATAAACAAGTCTGTCTTGGTAAAGTACAATCGAAAAATTTCTTAGAAGTAAGAATGAAGATACTATGTGTATTTTGTCAGAAGGTATCAGTTCCTGTAGAAGGACATCGTGCTTGGTAAAGCAGAGGGTCAGTAAAAAAGAGGAAGACTCTCAATGAGATGGATTGATGCAGTCATTGCAACAATGTGATGAAGCATAACAACTACTGGCATCGCATGGGACCTGGAAGCGTTTCACTCTGCTGTACACAGGGTCACTATGATTTGGAAGCAACTTGATGGCACCCAACAGCAACAAATCTTCAGACAGATTAGACTGAACTGTAAAATAAAATAACACTCATGAAAAATATTCTTCTTAGTTCAAGCAGGTGCATAAGATCTAATGAGTGACTCCTGTTTGAAGGCAGAATGAGATGTCAAGAAGAGATAGGAGCTGATTGAACAGACACAGAAAATCTATGGTGGAAGAATGGCGTGTGCTGTCACATGACAGAGATTTCAACTAGTGTCATGTAACAATATATGTATAAATTTTTGTATGAAAAAATAATTTGAGATGTAACCTTTCATCTACAATGTAATAGAAAAGACAATCTCTTAACCAAAATATGCATGTAACTTTGACAACTTAACAACAAAAAGAGAAATAATCCAACCAAAAAATTGGTAAAGGACTTAAATGAACACTTAAGCTAAAAGCATATTCAAATGGGCATCAGACACATGAAAACATGCTCAGTGTCACTAGCCATCAGAAAGATGCAAATCAAAACCACGGTGATATACCATTTCATTTCCACTAGAATGGATAAGATAAAACATCAGAAAAACAAATGTTGTCAGGGATGTGGGAAAATTGGAATACTGGCCCATTGCTGCTTGGAATGTAAAATGATGCAACCATTGTAGAAAACACTGTGGTGATTTTTCAACTAAAAACAGAATTACTATAAACCTATCCTGTTTCCATCAAGTCAATTCTGACTCATAGTGACAATGCAGGACAAAGTATAACTGCCCTATAGGGTTTACTAGGCTGAAATCTTTGGGAAAAGGACTGCCACATCTTTTAACCACGGAGCAGCTAGTAGTTTCAAACTGCCAAACATTTGGTTAGCAGGTGAGGACTTTAACCACTGCACCACCAGGGTGCTTCAGAATTATCATATGACCCAGAAATTCCACTCCTAGGTATATACCCAAAAGACTCAAGAGACTAAAATAGATAATTGTAAATGAATGTTCACTGCAGTACTATTTGTAATGGTCAAAAGGCAGAAACAACCTTAAAAGCAATGAATGCCAAGTGCCGTCGAGTTGGATCCGAAAGCAATGCATAAATAAACAAAATGTGGTTCATAACATAATGCTATGGATTGAAATGTGTCAATCCAAAATGTGTGCCAACTTGACTAGTCCATGATTCACAGTATTTTGTGACTGTTTACCATTTTGTCATCTGGTGCAATTTTCCTGTATTTGTGAATCCTACCTCTGTGGTGTTAAAAGCAGAATTAGGAGAAGCAGGGCCAAGATAGCAGACTAATCACATATCTTTTCAGATCCCTTTAGCCACTACGGCCTTCAAAGACAAATGTGCAGAACAAAAACAAACATTCCAAGATGCCCAAGATCAAGACAAAACATGTGAGATCAGACTGAGTGACAGAGAGAGCTGCAGCTAGCTTTGTCAGAGGTGATTTTGTGGTGCAAGGGGTCTTGCTTCTGCTGACGCAGTGGCAGAGAGCCTGCTCAGATGGAGAGGCCATCTTTGTCTGCTGGGAGGCTGAGGCTGGGACTGTTGCCCCTTAGGAGTGTGGCTATGGTCGACTGCTACACTGAGTCAAGGCATCTGACTGTGGAGCATCTCTTTCAACCAAGAGGTTGAGCTTGTGATGGCTACCTGGAGAGCACAACTGTGGCTAGCAGCCTTCTCTGAGTTACACCAGAAGTAAAATTCTGGTGAACTACCTGGACTAGAAGTGGGACTGTTGTGTGTGCCCTGAGCTTTTCTCCCAGTCATGGAAAAGGAAACAAAGGGAAGTGCATAAGCAAACCTCCACTAAATCCCAAGCTAAGGTCTAGAACCCAAGGTGAATTCCAATGATCATTTCAAGATAAGTGCTTGTGATTTCTTGGTGCTCAAATCTTTCCTTCTTAATTCTCTGCTCTACATCTGACTCTCAATTCTAGAGCACTACCTGGACAAGCAGTGGGGTATTTATGTGTATGCCTGGAGTTTCTTTCAGACCTGGGGAAGGAAACAAAAGAAGAGCTGTAAGAAGAATTCTGCTGGCTTCCCTGAGCCAGTAACTCTTACTACATTTCTTAATGCAGTCATCAGACCAGCAATTGAGTGACAGGACATCAGAATTATTAAGGATCCAATAACCACTCTAGCTCAAAGGACTAGACTATTCGGACAGTCAAAACTGAATTAAAATACATATGTATGTATACATATGCATATAAATATGTTAGATTGCAATAACCTAATCATTAAATCCCAACAGCTTTTTGAAGGCTCAGAGACAACAATTAATCTCTAACCATTTAAAGAAGCAGACCACCATGGCTCCAGAAAACTTCCAAAATAAAGAATCAAAAAATTTCCCAGATGAAGAAGACTTCCTGATTATCAGAAGTAGAATACAAAATAATTATGTATACAGCCCTTCAAGATCTTAGGATGGAGATTAAACAAAGTGCCATAGAACAAAATGAAAAATTAAATATGCCATGTTAATTACTTGAACAACAATGATCTGAAATTCATCAGACCAATAATAAAATAACAGACTTAGACATTACACTGAAAGCCAAAATATCAGGATAGACGAAATGGAATGCAGAATTAGGAAGACTGAAGATAAAGCAACTTACACCAGTATTTATGAGGTAAAAATCAGATATAATAATCAAGAAATTGAGGAATCATTAAGGGTTATGTGGGATGCTATCAAGAGGACAATTTACAAATAATTGGAGAACCAGAACAGGAAGGGATAGCAAATAATACAGAGATAATTGTTGAAGAGTTGCTGAAATAAAGTTTCCCTGATATCAAAGATGAGAAGATATCTATCCAAGATGTCCACTGAACTCCATAAAAAGTAGACCCCAAAGAAAGACATGAAGATATGTTATAATCAAGCTTAACAAAATGAAACCTACTAAGGAGCGCTCTTAAAGGCAGTTAGGCTTAAACCAAAACTGGCTTACAAAGGAGAGTCTTTTAGATTAACCTGTGATTATTCAGTTGAAACCATGTTGTCAAGAAGGCAACAGGATGGTGCATAAAAAGTCTTGAAAGAGAAAACTTCCAACCAAGAATTCTGTATCCTGCAAAATTATCTCTCAGATATGATAGTAAAATTATGAAATTCCCAAATAACTAGAAGCTTGGAGACTATGCAAAAATCAAACCAAAATTACAAGAAATATCAAAGGAAGTTGTTTCATTAGAAAATCAATAACATCAGACATATACTCACAGATGTAATGCAGGACACAGCATCCAGAGACCTACATGGTAAGACAAGCAACAAACCTCAATCAAAGCTAAAATATTAAAATTAGGGTAACAGATATTTCAGTGTGTAAATCATGATATTATGCTAAAAAGAAGGACATATCTATGTATTCATAGAAGTTTCAGATGAAGAGAAAGTCAATGAGATACAAAGAAATTAAAGACTGGTTTCAACTTGCAATATTAGGGAAGAATAGTAGAGTAGCCGTAAAGCAAACTGACATTACTACACATCTAAAGCAACACAATCTAGAAGTCTCAACGGACACAAAATGAACACCAAAAAGAATTATACTTATCAATAATTACCCTGAATGAAAATGGATTAAATGCGCCAATAAAGAGACAGAGAGTAACAGATTGGACCAAAATACACAATCCATCTATATGTTACCTACAAGAAGCACACTGTAGATTCAAAGATACAAGCAAACTGAATATCAAAGGATGGAAAATATATACCAAGCTAGTAACATGCAAAGAAGAGCTGGAGTGGCAGTATTCATCTCAGATAAAATAGACTTTAAATAAAATTAACTTTATTGCTTAAAGTTTCAATATATAAGAAAGATAAAAAAAATCAAATATTTATGTACCCCAAATCATAGCCTCTACATATATTGAACAAACACTGCCAGATTATAACTTAGGTCACTCCATGGTAATAGTAAGAGATTTCAAAGTTCAATTTTCAGTAATGGACAGAACATCCAGAAAAAAGCGCAATAAGGATATGGAAGATCTTACTATGACAGTCAACCAACACAACCTCATAGACATATACAAAACTCTCTACCCAACAACAGATGAGTAAACCTTCTTTTCCAATGCACATGGAGGGTCCTCCAGAATAGACCAAGTACTAGAACATAAAGCAAGTCTCAAGAAAATCCAAACCATTGAAATATTGAAAAGCGTCTTCTGAGACCACAAAGCAAAAAAGTTGAAGTCAATAACAGAAAAAAACATGGACTGAAACTCAAACTCATAGAAACTGAACAACACCTTGTTCAAAAATTCATGGGTTATAGAAGAAATCAAGGATGCAGTAAAGAAATTCATGGAATCAAATGAGAATGAAAACACATCCTACCGGAACCTATGGGATACAGCAAAAGCAGTGCTCAGAGGTCAATTTGTCTCTATAATGCACACATCCAAAATGAAGAAAGGCCCCAAATCAAAGATTAAACCCTACAACTTAAACAAGTAGGAAGACAACAACAAAAGAACCCATCACGCACCAGAAGAAAACAGGAAATAAAAATTAGAGCAGAACTAAGTGAATTAGAGAATAGAAAAACAATTGAAAGAATTAACAAAACCAAAAACCGGTTATTTGAAAAGATTAACAGAACTGATAAACAACTGGCCAAATTCACGAAAGAAAAACAGGAGAGGAAACAATAACCTGAATAACAAATGCAACAGGAGATGTCACAACACACAACCAGAATTTTAAATATCATAACAGAATACTATGAACAATTGTACTCTAATAGATTTGAAAACCTAGAGGAAATGGATAAATTTCTAGAATCACATAACCTACCAAAATTATCCAAAGTGAAGAAGAACAACTTGATAAACTCATCACAAAAGAAGAGATTGAAAAAGTAATAATAATAGCTACCAAACAAAAACTCCTGACTCAGAAAGCTTCCTTGGAGAATTCTAACAAACTTTTACAGAGGAGTTAATGCCAGTACTACTGAAGCTATTTCACAGCAAAGAAACAGATGGAACACTTCCAAATTTGTGCTGTGAAGTCAGCATAATCCTGATATCAAAGCTGCATAAAGGTAGCACAAAAAAAAGAAAATTACAGACAAATATCACTCATGAACCTAGACGCAACAATCCTTAACAAACTCCTAACCAACAGAATTCAACAATGTATCAAAAATAATAATAATAATAATAATAATAATTCACCGTCACCAAGTAGGATTCATATCAGGGATGCAGGGCTGGTTCAATATCAGAAAAACAATTAATGTAGTCAACCATATAAATAAAACAAAAGAGAAGAATCATTTGATTTTATCAATTGATGCAGAAAAGGCATTTGGCAAAGTCCAACACACATTCATGTTAAAAATTCTCAGGGAAATAAGAACAGAAGGGAAATTCCTCAATGCAATAGGGGGCACCTATGCAAAGACAACAGCCAACATCATCCTGAATGGAGACAGGCTAAAAGAATTCCCTCTGAGAACAGAAACCAGACAAAGATGCCCATTGCCACTGCTTTTATTCAACATTGTACTGGAGGTTCTAGCCGGAGCAGTCAGACAAAATAAAGAAATAAAGGACATCTGCATCACTAAAGAAGAAGTAAAAATTTCTCTGTTTGCAGATGACATGATCTTATACACAGAAAACCATTAAGAGTCTATAAATTAACTACTGAAACTAATGGAAGATTTCAGCAAAGTTTCTGGATATAAGATAAACATAAATGAATCGGTAGGATTCCTTTACACCAACAAAGAGACCACCATCAAAGAGGAAATTACCAAGCCAAGCCAAGTACCATTTACAGTAGACCCCAAGAAGATAAAATATCTAGGAAAAAAATCAAACCAGAGATACAGGAGACCTATACAAAGAAAATTACAAGACACTACTGCAAGAAACACACATAAGTGGAGACACACGTAAGTGAAGAAGAGACACACATAAGTGGGGAAATACACTTTGCTCATAGATAGGTAGACTTAGCATTGTGAAAATGTCTATTCTACCCAAAGTGATCTATGTGTACAATGCAATCTCAAAAAAAAAATTCCAGTGTCATTTTTTAACGAGATACAGAAACAAATCATCAACTTCATTTGGGAAGGGAAGAAACCTCAGATACATAAAGCACTACTAAAGAAGAGGAACACAGTGGGAGGCCATGTACTACCCAGCTTTAAAACCTATTACATTACCACGGTAGTCAAACCAGTCTGGTACTGGTTAAAAAGCAGATATAGACCAATGGAACAGAATGGTGAATCCAGAAATAACTCCGTCCACCTACAAACAGCTAATGTTTGACAAAGGCTGGAAGTCCATGATCTGGGGAAAATAGTGTTGGCCAAATTGGATATCCACCTGTAAAAAAACTGAAACAAGACCTATATCTCACACCTGACACAAAAACTAACTCAAAAATCAAAGACCTAAATATCAAATCTGAAACAATGAATGATATGGAGGGAAAAAAAAATAGGGACAACACTAGAAGCTCTAATACATGGCTTAAACAGACTACAAAATATTACCAACAATGTACAAGCAGCAGAAGAGACAACAGATAAATGGAAAATACTAAAAATCAGTCACTTAATGCTCATCCAAAGACATTATCAAAACAGTTAAAAGAGTGCTGGGAAAAAATATTCAGCAACCGTGTTTCTGACTTATGTCCAGTTTCCATAATCCACAAAGTACTGCAACAGAAAAAGACAAATGACCCAATTAAACAATGGGCAAAGGAGATGGACATACAGTTCTCCAAAGAAGACATCCAGGCAGCCAGAAGACACATGAGGAAATGTTCATGATCATTACCCACTGGAGAAATCCAAATGAAAACTACAATGAGATACCATCTCACCCCAACAAAGTTGGCACTAATACAAAAAACACAAAACAACAAATGCTGGAGTGACTGAAACCCACTGTTGGCTGGGTTGTGAAATGGTACAATCTCTTTAGAAAGCAATTTGGTACTTTCTTAAGAAGCTGGAAGTAGAAATACCATATGATATAGCAATCCCACTGCTTGGAATTTATCCTACAGAAATAAGAGCTGTCACACGAACAGATGCGTACACCCTAATGTTTATTGCAGGACTATCCACAACAGCAAAAAGATGGAATCAACCTAGGTGCCCATCAAAAGATGAATGGATAAACAAATTACAGTATATATACACAATGGAACACCATACAATGATAAAGAACAATGATGATTTTATGAAATATCTCTTAACCTGGAATCAACTGGTGAAATAAGTCAGCTGCAAAAGCACAAATACCACTATTACAAGGAATTAAGTCTCATGCACAGAAGAAAATACTCTTTGATGGCTACAAGGGTAGGGAGGAACGGAGAGGGTTGTTAATAAATAACTCAGTGCTGTCCAGTCAATTCCAATTCATAATGACCCTATAGGCAGGAGCAGAACTGCTCCACAGAGTTTCCAAAGAGCAGCTGGCGAATTTAAGCTGCCGACCTTTTGGTTAGCAGACACAGCATTTAACCACTACACCACCAGGTTTCTTTAGACAGTCAATAGGAATTCAGTTAGATGAAGAGTGTGATAGCATGCAGCAGAAGCCAGGTCAGCATAACTGGACTACACCATAAGCTAAAAGGTTTTCTATCTTCAACTTAACATTTCAAAGGACAGAGTAGCAGTGACAGAGGTCTTGATAGCATGTTTTCAGGGAACATCAAGGTCAACTGGCATAACTAGAGTTTTCCTAAGAGAGTCTTCTGGACCCTATATTAGTGAGTGATGCCTGGGGTCCTAAAAGCCAACAAGCTGCCATCTGAGGAACACTAAACTGTCCCAACCTGGAACAGATGACAACAGAAAACATCAAAGACATGAGGAAAAATGAGCCCAGGAAACAGAAGAACCCATATGATTGGTAGACTATATCAGACTGAGACCAAAAGAACTCCGTGGTGCCTAGTCACCACCAAGGACATACAATGGAATACTACTCAGCAATTAAGAGAAATGAAGTCTTGATATATGCCACAAATTGAATGGAGCTTGATGACGTTTTACTGAATGAAGTCAGTCAATCATGTAAGGGCAAATGGTCAATGAACTCACTTGTATAAAAAGACAAGAACAGGCAATGTATAGAGACCAATGTTTATTAGTGGTCACCAAGTATGAGAAAGAGGGGACGAGAGGCTACTTTTTATGGAGTATTGAGATTTGATGTATGGTAATAACAAAATCTCATGAAGAGTAGGGTTTCACAGCTGATAAATATAATTGCTGTCGGTAAGTTGTATATCTGTAAAAAGTTGATTTGGCAAAACTTGTGTGATAGACATATTTACGAAAAACGTATTTACATACTTACAGCAAAGAATAGCTGCTGAAGCTACTTAAGGACAACCAAACACCTCATGGGTTTTGGTTCTTTGGTTTGGAAGTTTAAGGACATAGTTTCATGGGATATACCAGTTAATTGGTCTAATGACTTGTTCAGTGCTTCTGTTCTATTCCTAGTTTGTGGTGTAGTTCTGGGGTCTTAAAAACTTGTAAACAGGCAATCCAAGGTACAACAGTTAGTCTGTGATACCTGGAGCAACAGATGAAGAAGAAGAGTCAGGAATAGGAGAAGTATATGAAGTGTGTGGCTAATCGACTCCACGAACAACTGACCATTTGCCACAAGATCAGAAGAGCTGAATGGTGCCTCACTACCACTACTGAACATTTTAATCAAAGACTCTATAGCAGAATCATGATCACAACCTGGAAAATGCAGAACAGAATTTCAAATTCTCATGAAATCCAGACATTCCAGAGCCTCAGAGGCTGTATGAACCCCTAAAACTATTGTACTGAGATAATCTTTAAACCTTAAGCCAAAAATACCCATCACAATCCTCTTAAAACCAAACAACTGTTTAGTTTAATGAGTAAAGAATATCTGCCACGGGCATTGTACTTTTTAAAGATCTATCTATTGGAATCAAATCGACAACAACAACAGTTAACAAAGATTAGATAGGAAACTTGAGGGAGTAATCAGTTAATGTTAGTGGGAAAATAGTGACTGAGGAAAGGACAGTGAGAATGGTTGAGTGTAATTTGAATGTAATCAATGTCACTGAATTGTACATGTCCAAATTGTTAAACTGGTATATGTTCTGCTTTGTATATTCTCAGTAACAATGAAAATAAAATATTTAATGCAATTTCTGCAGAATAGACAGTAAAACCAAATACCAGCTCAGTGCCATCAAGTTGATTCCAACTCATAGTGACCACATAGGACAGAGTAGAACTGCCCCACAGAGCTTCCAAGAAGTGCCTAGTGGATTTCAACTGCAGACCTTTTGGTTAGCAGTTGCAGCACTTAACCACTACACGATCTGAGTAGACAGTAGGAATGCCAAGCAAATGCTTGCTATTTGAAGCCAGAATTGTTGTTGAATATTCTGCAAAGACAGTATCCCTTTGAGTTGTAAGAAGACATGTGACATCTGGAAACTAGAAACAAAAGCCAAGCCCTCCAGACGTCAACAGACTTGCAGTGAGGCCTAGGCATACTGTGACTGGTGGAGGTTAGACACCAGGAGTGGTTGTCACAGAGTAGGTTGGAAGATGCTCCCAGTGAGCCAACTCCACGCCTCAGCAGAGTATTTCTTCCTTGGTGGAGATTCGTGTTTGGTTGAGAAAGTTAGTGCAGAGGACAGATGTAGCAGAATAGCAGCACCCTACCTACGCAGGGAACTTAAATCCACAAAAAAGAGGTAATGGTGCCCTTCTCCTCTAGGTCTCCAAAACTGTGGCTTTTCCCAGTGAATGTTCATCTTGCTCTGGTGAGGGTGTTGATGGTTCAGTGGCAGAATTTTCTCCCTTCATGTAAAACACCAGGTTTCAATTCCTGGCCAATGCACCTGATGTGCAGCCACCACCTGTCTGTCAGTGGACGTTATGTGTTGTCACAATGCTGAACAGGTTTCAGTGGAGCTTCCAGACTAGCCATTAGGAAAAAAAGGCTTCCAACCTTGTTATGAAAATCAGTCAGTAAAATTCTCTGGATCACAATGGTCTGATTTGCCACTGACTATACGGTTGGCACCTGACAAGGCAGTGTTTCATTTCATTGTGCTTAGAGTTGTCATTAGTTGGGAGACAACTTAATGGCAGCAAACAACAACAAAGCCACATAAAATGCTACTCAACCTCTACTTCCCATTTCCATGAATCAGGAGCACTCAGCAAACTGGCGTCAGGCAGGAATGAGTGCCAATGTTCTTCTTGGCTCAGATCCTGCATCAGTACCACACTGGCCTAGCAGGCTCCCAGGTAGGATCATGGGCTCACTCAGATTTTTTCTGAAAGATGAACAATAGGAATGAATGCCTTAGACCCAAAGAGATATCCCAAGGTATGGAAGATGGTCTTGTTTTGCATTGGTCTGCACAACAACAGGAAAAATGGCTCCTGTCTGTAAAGTCACAGAAGGCGGCCAGGAGGAAGAAAGTAGAGAAATACTTTGAATGCATTGAGTCAGTGTCCTTGTGCTGTGGCAGAAGGAGCTGCACTGCACTTGGCTCACCAAGGAACTTTGGGAAATTTGAACCTGAACCCAGAGGTGTCCATCTCACAGCTCCAAGCCCTTGCTCTCTACTTACTGCATTTTATTCACTGAGGTCAGTAGATGACTGACTCCTCAGTGATGCTGAAGGAGCACATGGGTCTAGGCCTCATGATCCCTACTATCAAGGTCCCTGGAGCCCCTGGCCTGTCCCTGCCTGGCCATACAACCAGCAAGGTTCACATCTCTGTTAGTCAGACCTGGAACAGATGTGCAGCTGATCGGCTGGGTCCCTAACGCTCACTTATGGGCTTAGCTGGTAATGAATCCTGAGCCCCAGAGCCTTGGCTAGGATGTACAGCCCTACCGGCACTCTCATAATTCTTTATCCCTGTCATCATTGTGCTTGTGGTTTGAAGCAGTTGCTGTATGCAGCAGCTTTGGGCTCTCTACTGCCCAATTGCATTTTTAACCCCACCTGGAACCCCTAGATACTAATAAAGGCCTGGGTTGACCCTGAACTCTCCATGACAGCTGCAACAGTGAAATGAGCAGCTTCTTGGGGAACTGTCCTCCCTGAAGCAGTTCTCAAGTGCCAAGCTTGTTCAGTACTAGCTCACTCTCCTGGCCTGATGACACGCATCTTGTGGGCTTAGCATTGGTCATCTCTGAGGTCATCCTTGTCAGAATGATGTCCTGCATGCTGTTTGTCACCCTACATAATCTTCTTTCGAAGTGACATCAGCTTGCCCCCATTAAATGTGACGTCTGTTTCCTCCCTCTGAGTCCACGAAGGCCTTTAGAGTCTGGTAGAAACACACTTGTATGATCCTGAGAGTAAAGTGTTCTTCTCTACCTTGCCTGTACTCTCTTAAGTCATATGCCCTTTGGAATCTGAGCCACTCTGGGAAATCTGGCTACCCTGGACCTGCCTTGCTGAAGAAGTCATGTGGAGAGACTTGGAGCTCCAGAGGCCATGGAATCTAGCCAGAAGTCTTTCCAGCTAAAGACAGTATGAACCAAGACCAATTACAATGCTGGCTCTGTTTAAATCCAAATCACAGAGTAATGAGCACAATAAATACACATACATATATATATATATATAATTGTGATTGAGTGAAAGTGTACAATCTATCTGCAACTCCTCTTATCCTTCCCCGGTAACAGCACACTCTTTCTTTCCGTTCTATGCATGTCATATCCTCTTAACAATCTCCT
Organism: Heterohyrax brucei; assembly: GCA_028571685.1. NCBI lineage: Eukaryota > Metazoa > Chordata > Mammalia > Hyracoidea > Procaviidae > Heterohyrax > Heterohyrax brucei. The sequence goes on from CM053156.1 coordinate 26,717,526, forward strand.
GTCCCCTCCTCTGTACCCTCTCCACTATCCTCTAGTAACAGGCCAGTAAATATAACTACATTTATATAGCCAAACCAGCCAAATGCCATCAAGTCAGATCCGATATACCACAATAAATATACCTGTGAAGTCCCAGCCTAGTAGTAAGGATCACTGAAGTGGGGAATATCTTATTACTTCATAGTGACTCTATATTACAAATGAGGACTGCCAATTAAGTTTGTGAACTCATTCTAGAAAAAGTGCCACATACTTGATTGCTGAATATCACTATGGTCACCTTTGAAGTACTCCCCTTGGGAAGCTGAAGCTATTCACAGACACCAGTGCCTGGTCTAACCTTCAAAGCAATTTCGGAATGCTTCTTCTGTAATGGCCATCAGAGCTGTCATCATATTACCCTTGATGTCCTCAACTTCATCAAAACGTTTTCTTTTCACTGTTTTCTTTATCTTTGGGTAAAGAAAAAAGTCAACGGGGGCAGAGCAAGTGGGTAGGGAAGGTGTTCCAGTACAGTTATTTGCTGACTGGCTAAAAACTCCCTCACAGACAACTATACAATTAGGTTCATGAACTTGCCACAGTGTGCAATGGCCATTCAAGAAAGAGTTCCATAATTGCTTTAAGTGGTAGACTAGGTGCTGGAATCAGTGCATAGCTTCCCAAGGAGAGTACTTGGAAGGTGACTATAGGGATATTCAGCAATGACGTATGTAGCAATTAGAACAATTAAATTTGTGGACTTAATTATCACACCTTGTAGTGAAAGCGGGAGAGACATGTGTAATAAACCATCAGTGGAGGTTCTATCTGGGAAAAATTATAAACAGCCATCTCTCAATAGATATTTTTGCAACATTTGGGGTTTTGAGTAAGAAGAATCTCTGCTTAATAATAAGAAATATAATTTTCTCTTTTTTGTGGGATCTTCCCTGGCTTTGATAGCAGGGTTATTCCAGTTTCATAGAATGAATTGGTGAGTATCCTACCCCTTTCTATAGTGTAAGATAGACTCAATAGTATTGGAGTTAACTCTTCGCTAATAATTTGGTAGAATTCTCTGGTGAAGAGGTTCGGGCCAGGACTTTTTTTGGTTGGCAGATTTTTTATGACTTTTTCAATCTCTTCTTTTGTGATAGATTTAAGTTGATCTGCTCCTCTTTGTAATAGTCTTAGTGGGTGATGTAAATCTAGACATTTGTCTATTTCATCTAGATTTTCAAACCTCTTAGAGTATAGCCTTTCTGGTATTCTGTTATGGTATTTTTTATTTCAGCTGGATCTGTTGTAACATCTCCCATCTCATTCCTTAAATGAGTTAGTTGTATCTTCTGCTGTTTTTCTTTTGTAAGTTTAGCCAGTAGTTTATCAATTTTGTTCCTCTTTTCAAAAAAACAGCTTTTGGTTTTGTTGATTTTTTTCTATTACTCTTCTATTCTCTAATTCATTTAGTTCTGCTCTAATCTTTATTATTTGTTTTTTTCTGGTGCCTGAGGGGTTCCTCTATTGCTCTCTTTCTACTTGTTCAAGCTGTAAGGTTAATTCTTTAATTTGGGCCCTTTCTTCTTTCTGGATTTGTGCAGTTAAAGAGATAAGTTGATCTCTGAGCACCACTTTTGCCGTATCCTATAGATTCTAGTAGGATGTGTTTTCATTCTCATTTGAGTCCATAAATTTTTTTATTTTGTCCTTGATTTCTTCTATAACCCAAGGCTTTTTGAGAAGTGTTTTTCAATTTCCATAAGTTTGAACTTCTACCTATGATTTTTCTGCTATACATTTCAATAGCTCTATAGTTTAGAGAAGATACTTTGCAGTAAATCAATGGTTTGGATTTTATAAAGAATTGCTTTATGACCTAATACATGATCTATTCTGGAGAATGTTCCATGTGTATTGGAAAAAGAGGTGTACTTGTCCATTGATTGGTGAAAAGATCTGACTACATCGATAAGGTCAAGTTGGTTGATTGTTGCAATAAGATCTTCTATATCTTTACTGAGCTGTTTTCTGGATGATCTATCCATAACTGGAAGAGGAGTGCTGAAGTCTCCAACTATTACTGGGGAATGATTGATCTCATTTTTCAGTGTTGTCACTGTTTGTTCAATGTATTTAGATGCTCTGGTATTGGGCCCATAAATATTTAATATTAAGTCCTGTCTGAATACTGAATCTTAAAGCAATAAATAGTGACCACTCTTGTCCACGATGGTGACTCTTACATTAAAATCTATTTTATCTGATATTAACATTGCCACCCCTGCTCTTCTTTGTATGTTGTTAGCTTGGTACATATTATTCCATCCTTTAATTTTCAGTTGATTCATATTTTTGAGTCTAAGGTATGTTTCTAGTAAGCAACATATGGACAGGCTGTCAGGATGATCCAGGATGTCACTCGCTTTCTCTTTACTTGACCATTCAGTCTATTTACATTCAGTGTAATTATTGATATGTATGTTTTTAGTGCCACCATTTTGATGTAACTATTTTTATGTTGATGTTTTTTACAATGCTTTTAATATTCTGTCCTGGGTCATTCTTCTTTATGGGTTGAATTTTCAGTGTAGGTTTTGTGTTTGTTGACACTCCTATACTATGTTTCTTGTTTTGATATGTTACATTGTTGTTTTACTATGCACCTACCCCTATAATCCCCCTTAACATACTGAGATTAAACCCAAGTTTAACTTTGCATGACTCTTTAACTTCCTCTCCATCTGAAAGGACTATAACCCATGTAGTATATCCCTCTTTTTATTGTGATGGTGTCATAGTTTTCATGATATGATCACTGATTCCCTTCTTTTAATATTGTAGCTTTGATTAAGTTTTGTGACTTCCCTAAGAATAGAATTCCAGATGCTATGTCCTGCATTGCCACCTTAAATATACATTTAATGATTTTGTTTTTCTAAGCAAAGAGCTTCTTTCACTATTCATGTAATTTTGGTTTAGTTTTTGCAGTCTTTAAGCTTCTCTTTATCTGCAAATGTCTTCATTTCACCATCATATTTCATAAACATATTTCAAAACAATTTTGCAGAATATATAATTCTTGGTTGGAAGTTTTTCTCCTTCAGTGCTTTGAATGTGTCCTCCCACTGTTCTCTAGTCAACATCATTTCTTCATAGAAGTCAGAGGAAAGCCTACAAGGTTTCCCTCAGAATGTTAGCTTTGCTTTGAGCCTTGCTGCCTTCAAAAGCATCTGTTTGTTTTATTTTATTAAGCTTAATTATAATATGTCTTGGTGTCTATCTTTGGGAAAACAGCTTTTGTTGTGTTCAGTACACATCTTGGATATATATGTTCTCTTTGATCATAATCTCAGGCAAGGTTTCTGTCAGCATCTCTACAGCAATGCTCTCTGTATTGCCATCTTGTTCAGGACTCCAATTAAATGTAAATTATTCCTCTTAATGGAGTACCACATGTTTCTTAATACTTCTTCATTTTTTTAATTTCTTTTCTCTGATTTCTCCTTATAAATGATGATGTCAGTTGCTGTGTCCTCAAGGTCACTAAGTCTAACTTCCATCTGCTCAATTCTACTCTTTTGGCTTTGGATTGAATTATCTAATTCTGTAATTTTGTTATTGATCTAATGTATTTCAGATCATTGATGTTCCTTTAGTTCAAATAGCTTACTTAATTTTTCATTTTGTTCTGCTGCATTTTGTTTAATCTCTAGGAGGGTTCTATATATAATTCTTTTGCAGTCAACCTCCAATAGATTCAGAAGGGCTTCTTCATCTGGGAAATTTTTGGAATCTTTATTTTGGAAGTTTTCTGGCTGCTTCTTTAAATGATTAATTATGGTTTGTTGTCTGTGTGCCACCTAGATGCTGTTTGATTTCTCTGATGTTACCTCAATAGGAGCTGAGATGTAGCTAAGAAAGGAGAGGGTCACCAGCCATCTCTATATACTTTAGTGATTTACCCCACGTGGACTCTCTGGGGTGGAAGTCTCTGCTTATTGGGTGGCAAAGACACTGCCCTACTTATGGAGGTACTGGGGGCTGTCAGCCAACCATACAATGTGGGTCAGAGAAAGGTGGGGGAAAATCTGCCAGGCCTCCCAATAGGCAGATCTCCACGCAAATACATAGGCCTCTCAACATTAAAAGTAAACTTCACTTGTATGTGGAGAACTGTCCCAGGGGCTGAGCTAGGAGCTGTCCCATATGCTGGCTGAAAACAGGCCATCAGGAACAGAAGACTCTGCCTTCTACTGGATAATGAAAGTACATTACTGGCCATTTGCAGTTCTCCGATACGGTGAACCAACAGAAGTGGAGGTCAGACACCTGCTGGTTCATTTTTGAGAGAGGAAGATTAGTTCAATATTGGTGCCAGGTCAAATATTCTAGGTCTTAGGGCTCCCCAGAAGTTCAGTGCTCCATACAAATATCATTCCAGGTCTTAGGTCTCAGAGGGAAATGAGGAGACATGTGTCTGGTCTGCCAGCTTTTAATGGAATCAGATGCTCCAATATCACTCATGAACCTAGATGCAAAAATCTTCAACAAAATTCTAGCCAACAAAGTTAAACAGTATTTAAAAAACAATAATTCATCATAATCAAGTTGGTTTCATTCCAGGGATGCAAGTGTTTTTCAACATCAGAAAAACAATTAGTGTAATCAACCACATGAATAACACAAAAGACATGAATCACCTGATTTTGTCAATTGATGCAGAAAAGGTGTATCACAAAGTCCTACACCCATTCATGCTAAAAACTCTCAGAAAAATAGGAATAGAGGGGAAATTCCTCAATGTAATTAGCAGCTTCTATACAAAGCTAACTACCTTCATCACCCTGAATGATGAAAAGTCTGAAAGAATTCCCCTTGATAACAGGAACTAGGCAAGGATGCTCACTGTCACCACTTCTATTCAACATGGTGCTAGAAGTTCTAGCCAGAGCAATTAGGCAAGACGAAGAAATAAAGGGCATCCGTATTGGCAATGAAGAAGTTAAAATCTCCCTATTCACAGATGATATGATTGTATATACAGAGAATCCTAAGGAATCCATAAGTAAACTACTAGAACTAATAGAGGAGTTTAGCAAAGTATCGGGATACAAGATAAACATAAGTAAATCAGTAGGATTCCTTTATACCAATAAACAGTTCACCAAAGAAGAAATCATCAAATCAATACCATTTTCAATAGCCCCCAAGAAGATGAAATATCTAGGAATAAATCTAACTAGAGATATAAGAGAACTATACAGAGAAAACTGCAAGGCCTTGCTGCAAGAAATCAAAAAAGACTTGCAAAATTGGAGAAACCTACCCTGGTCATGGATAGGAAGGCTTAATATTGTGAAGATGTTGATTTTACCAAAAGTGATCTACTTATACAATGCAATCTCAATACAAATTCCAGTAGCATTTTTTAATGAGATAGAGAAACATATCACCCATTTTGTTGGGAAAGGGAAGAAGCCCTGGCTTAGTAAAGCACTACTGAAGAAGAGGAACACAATGAAAGGCCTTATACTACCCAACCTCAGAAACTATTACACTGCCACAGTAGTCAAAACAGTCTGGTACTCATCCAAAAAGAGACATATAGACCAATGGAATAGAGTGGAGACCCCAGAGATGCCACCATCCTCTTATGAACTGTTGATACTAGACAAAGGCCCTAGGATCGTAAACTTGGGTAAAAACTCTCTCTTTAGCAAATGGTGCCGGCAAAATTGGATATCCACCTGCAAGTAGCTGAAACAAGACCCGTATCTCATACCTTAAACAAAAACTAACTCTAAATGGATCAAGGACCTAAATATCAAACCTAAAGCACTAAAAGTCATGCAAGAAAAAATAAGATCAAGGATGGATGTTCTAATACACAGTTTAGATAGACTTCAAAACCTAACAAACTGAGCATGATTAACAGAAGGGAAAATAGATAAATGGGAACACTAAGAATCAAGCACTTTGGCTCATCCAAAGAGTTTATCAAGAGGGTTAAAAGACCATCTACATAATGGGAAAAAAATATTTGGCAACTACATGTCAGACCATCATCTGATCTCCATAATCTGCAAGGTTCTGCAAAATATCAACAAGAAAATGGTGAATAACCCCATTAAACAATGGACAGAGGAGATGGGCAGACACTTCACTAGATAGGACATCCAGGCAGCCAAAAGACATGTGAGAATATGCTCATGATCATTAGCTATCAGAAAAATCCAAAACAAAAGTACCGTGAGATATCATCTCACCCCAACAAGGTTGACCATGACCCAAAAAACACAAAACAACAAACACTGGAAAGGCTGTGGAGAGATTGGAACTTTCCTGCATTGCTGGTGGGATTGCAAGCTGGTATAACCTCTTTGGAAAGCAATCGGGAGCTTCCTTAAAAAGCTGGAAATATATATACCATTTGCTCCTGTAATTCCACTGCTTGGAAATTATCCTTCTGAAATGAAGGCTGTCACATGAACAGACACACGTACACTAATGTTTATTGCAGCACAGTTCACAATAGCTACAAGACGGAATCAACCCAGATGCCCATCAACAGATGAATGGATAAACAAACTATGGTACTATAAAAAAAAATGTAGATTTTAGAAAACATCTCACAATATAGTTTCAATTGGAAGATATTATGCTGAATGAAATCAGTGTCAAAAGGACAAATATTGCGTGAGACCCCTGTTATAAGGACCTAAAAATAGAATTATTTACTGAAGAAAATAAAATTTTGTTGGCTACAAGGGTGGGGGTGGTGAGGGTTCATCATAGATGAGATAATTGATAGATGTTAGAAATTTTATTCATTTACCATAATTAATAAATGTTAAACTAAAAAAATGCCGGGGGCCAGCCCCGACACTTTACAGGGTCCCGCACGGAGGGAGGGAGAGGCGCGGCGGGAAATGAATCAAGGAGACAGAAAAGACTTTTCTGGTTTAAGGCAGCCCGACCCAGAGAGCAAGAGAGAAGGCTGTCTGTCTTTATTGTTTTTATAGTAAGAGTGACGTGAATTTTACCCTGCCCACTGACCACACAATCTATTGGCTAGTTTGAAACCAAAAACCTCGTGGTCTTGAGGTGATGTAATTTTTTACCCTGCCACATGAGCTATTAGTTAACTGAAACCTGGTGATCCTTTTAACTGTCAAAGCTTTTTAGATAATGGCCTAAGGATGCCTCGAGCTCAATCAGCCCTACTTATACCTCAAGGTTAAAAGGTTCACAAGGGTCTAAAGTTTCTGATCTCTTATTTGTTCCTACTTTGCTCTTTATCTCCTCCTGCGGGGATAGTAAACATCTACCGTCCCCCACCCTATGTTCTTCTCAAGCTGTTCTAAAGAGGATAATTCCTTTCACATGGGTGGGGAAGTGCAGTTGGGGGAAGTCAGCAGGGGTTGGGCCGGCCTCGTTGCTCTCAAAGCTGGCTGTGTTAGAAATCATTCCTCTGAGCTCTTTCTCCAGAGATTCCTGTACAGGTTTTCCCAATATTATCTCACAGACCAAGGGGGTAGTAAAGGGCCCCTCTCAGAAGGCATCTCCCCTGATCCTTGTGCCAGGAGAGGAGGGGGTATCTTTTTGAAGAAAATTTGATTAGGAAGCCAATTAATATCAAGGACAGTAGGCTAAAAAACATGTCACAGGTGAGATGCTTCAGCCCGTCATTTGCAGGAGCTCGTGACTTTGTCTACAAGGCTGATGGCGGACCTCCGCAAAAAAATAAGGAATATAAATAAGGTACCAAGAGACTTTTTAGAAAGAAAGACTGTCCTGCATAAGTTGGTTTTCCAACCCTGCATATTCAGGAGTGAGCAGGACTATATTTCCCATGCCTAAGACTAGGTAAATTGGTGAGGTGCCAGATCCTTTGTAATCTCGTGATGCTCTGGCCATAGAAGAGACAACATTACCTGATGACATTTTGTCAGTCCTCCCAAGCAGAGTGAAGGATGGCACTGCAGAGCCCATGTCCTCACTAGAGGCTGGTCTTAGTTTATTTTCTAGACAGCAGACCCCAAGACAAAAGTGTTTGTGTTAACACTTTGCAGGAAATATGTACCAGGGAAGCAGGAGATAGGAGAAGGAAAATGAGCAGGGAGGGCAAGAGACCAAAACAAGGGGCTGTGGTACTGTTCGGTCCCAGTCATAGCTCTCATGAGGCCTCTTCAGTGTGAGAGAAAAGAAGAAATTACTCACTGGGAGACACAGTTTCCTCTTGAGCAAAATGCACCCTATGAAGCAGTTCTTTCACGCTACCAGAATGCAGCATCTAGCTGGTCTGGCAGTGGCCTGGGAGACTAGACCCTCTGAGAGAAAAGAGACAGTGTCCTTTCTGCCCGCTCCTCACAGTTGGCCAGGCATGGGCCCCACCGAGCAGGTAAGCCAATCCCCAGAACATTATGGCCTCACCACCAGGTGGCAAAGGAGATGAAGAGAGGCTCAGGCCCTCCAGCTGAGTTACATTAAAAATAATGTAGATCCCACGTTGTCCTCCTGGAGAGTCACCAGCACCACACAGAAGAAGACCAACTCCCTGGACTTCATTACTTAATACACAACTATTCTTGAAAGCATGAGCTGAACATCAACTTCCTTAAAACTAACTGCCCTCAGCAGTGGCAAGATTACATAAGGTCTTCTCCGTAAGAGACCCAACACACAGTACTTACTCAGCATATGTTTGCTATGAGCATTGATATTAACATTCACATCAGCATTGGTATTGTAATAAAAAAAGCTATTTACATGCATCATATATTTGGCTCACACAGGTTCATTATAGCTAAATTTAATTTGTAGAAATTTTAGGAATAGAATGAAATCTGCCATAGGAGTATTTACATCATAGAAGTCAGTTAGTGCTACATATTAAGGTTGTCTTATTTTTCCTCTGGAAACCTGATTTATCACCACATCAACTGCTTGGTCCTATCAAACCGGTTTATAAGGAGTGCCCTAGAATCACCTACATTGACTCTCCTAGGAAAGTTCAGATTCTGAGGGCCCAGCCCAGACCTATTAAAGTAGAATGTTCAAGAATAGGGACGAGACAAATGCATTTGTACCAGCAATGGTGATCATTCATAGTCTTAAGGAACTGCTAACCTGGCCTTTCAGCTACACAGAGACGCTGTGCCAAAGGGGCTTCAGGGATCAGTCACCTGGAGTCCATGACCACAGCCCTCCCTTCTCCTCCCTTCAAGTCACCTGTCAGGCAGAGTTAATTTTATTTTCAACTTCCCTTCTTGGTTAACAAAGTGCCACTGCTTTGATAGTTAACAGAGTCCTGGTCAAACCATGTACAGTGCTACTTACCAAGGTATTCACATGCAGCACATTGGGTTTGGGTTTTGTTTGAAGATGAAGTCATAAGGCATAGACCTTTGAAGCCAGACCTAACAATATCTTTGTCCACTGACCAAACCATCTCCCTAATAGAGCCCTAAGATGTGGTCCCAGTGAGCCTCACTCTTGTCTGCTTAAAACTCAGGCTTAACTGGGAAAGCGTGACCCTGCAGGCCATTCCATCTCTTCCTTCTTGAGTTCTCCACAGAAACCCGTGCACATGTGTTCTTTGTTTCAGTTTAGTTCCCCACCTAGCACCGCTAACAGGAATGAGCTAGCAAAAGAACCCTTGGGGCTGGGGCCTGGATAAAGCTTAAAGCTTGTCAGGTTTTATGAGTTTGCAATCAACTGTACAGGTGTGAGAAATTGTGCATGGGTAAAATTATGTCCCTCCACATGAAATTAGTAGGATCTGACTCAACGGCACTTGGCTTGGCCACATGAAATTGGCTCTATCAAAAGTCCTTGATGATTCTGAAACAGCCCATTTACATTCAACATAATTATTGATAGGTATGTGTTTAGTGCTGTCATTGTGATGTGTTTATTTTTGTGTTGATGTTTTCTCTGTTGATCTTACTATATTGTTCTGGGACATTCTTCTTTGTGAGTTGATTTTTCACCTTTTTCAGTGTTGCTTTTGTGGTTGTTGAGACTCCTGTATTACATTTCTTGATTTGGTATGTTGCATCTTTATTGTGCTTTGTGGCTACCCCTGTGATCCCCTTTAATAATCTATATTTAAATCCAACTTTAACTACTACAAGTCTTATTAACTTCCTCTCCATCTGGAAGGACTATAACTACTGTAGTACATTCTTCTTTATAATGTGATGATATCATAGTTTTCATGATATGCTCACTTCCTTTAATACTATAGCTTTTGATTGAGTTTGGAGCCTTCCCTAACTGAGTAGATTTCTGGATGATGTGTTGTCATGGATTGAGTTCTGTCCCCCTCAAAATAAGTGTGGCCATGTGGCTGGGCCATGATTCCCAGTATCTTGTGACTGTCCTCCATTTTGTGGTTTTCCTATGCTGTATGTTAAAGGATTAGGGTGGGGCTGTAAATCCCTTCATAGGATTTCCTCCCTGCTCCACTATAAAGGGAGTTTCCCTTGAGTATGGCTTGCCTCACCCTTAATCCTTTCATCCTATGAGAGAGAGAAGGACAGAGAAGCAGACAGAGAATTGAGAACCTTGCGCCATCAAGCAAGCAGCACAGGGAGAAGAATGCGTCCTTCAGATGTGAGGTTCATGCACCAAGATGCTCCCTGGACAAAGACTGATGCAATACTGGACTTTCCTGCAGAGCTGACAAGGGGGAAAGCCTTCCCCTGGAGCAGAGACCCTGAATATGGACTTGCAGCCTACCGAACCATGTAAGAATAAACCTTCTTTTGTTAAAGCCATCCACTCTGTAGTATTTCTGCTAGAGCAGCCCTAGCTGACTAAAACATGTGTCCTGTATTGCCTCCTAAAATATAGAGTTAATGGTTTTTTTCTTCAAGCCAAGAGCTTCTTTCAGTATTTCTTGTAGTTTTGGTTTATTTTTTTCAAAGTCTCTGAGTTTCTGTTTATCTGTGACTGTCTTAACTTCATTTTCATATTTGAAAGATAGTTCTGCAGGATATATAATTCTTGGTTGGAAGTTTTTCTCCTTCAAGTTTTTGAATGTGTCATCCCATTGCCTCCATGCCTGTGTAGTTTCTACTGAGAAGTCAGACAAAAGCCTACAGGGCTTCCCTCTGAATGTCAGCTTTGCTTTGAGCTTCACTGCCTTTAACAGTTTCTGCCTATGTTTCATTTTGTGAAGCTTGATTATAATACATCTTGGCATCTTTCTTTTGGGATCTATATTGAGTGGCATTTGATATGCATCATGGATGTCTATATTCTCTTCTTTCATAATTTCTGGGAAGTTTCCTGTCAGCAGCTCAGCAGCAACACTCTGTGTTTTCAGGTGTCCCTCCCTGCTCAAGAACTCCACTCAGTCATAGGTTTTTCCTCTTAATAGAGTCCCATATGCTTCTTAATGCTTCTTCATTTTTCTTGTTTCTTTTTCTGACTTCTCCTCATAGATGCTGGAGTCAGTAGCTCTGTCTTCCAAGTCAGAAAATCTATTTTCCATTTGTTCAGTTCTGTTTCCTTGGCTTTGAGCCGAATTTTGTACCTCTTTGATTTTGTTCTTGATCTGTTGGATTTCAGAGTACTAGTGTTCCCTCAGATCGCACAGCTTGCTTGATTTTTTCATCTTGCTCTGCTGCATTTTGTATAAGGTCTAGGAGGGCTCTATATCTAATCCTTTTGTACTTGCCCTCTGATAGTTTCAGAAAGGCTTCATCTGGGAAGTTCTTTGGTTCTTTCTTTTGGCAGCCTTCTGGAGCCATAGGTGAATTGTTCTTTACATTTGTGTCCAAATGTTGCTTTTTGGGCATCTGGAGGTTGTTTTGTTTCTCCAGTGTTACCTTAGCAGGATCTAAAGCTCAGTCTGAAAAAAAAAAAGATGATCACCAGTCACCTCTATGTATTCCAGTGACTGGGCCCAGTAGAATTTCTGGGGTAGCAGGCTGCACCTCCTGATTGGCAAAGACATGGCCCTAGTTATACCATCACTGGGGGGGGGCATCTGCTGACCCTATGATGTGAAGCAGTAAAGGCAGTCTTATATTGAAAGGTAAAAGGTATCTGACAGCTTCCAAAATCAGTCAGGCTTTCAGGTGTGCAAGCCCCTCTTCCCAGCTGGCAAAGTAAGCACCTCTATATACAACCCCAGATGCTGTAAACTACAGAAAGGCTACTGCCCTTCTGCCATCTGCTGCCGGGCCCCACCCCTAAGGCTGCACTGTAAAAAACACTGCTTTTCTGCTGGAAAAGCTCTTGCTGGGTAGGCACTGCCTCCCAACCTGGGAATTAGGCCCTGCTTAGGCCTCTATTTGGGTAACTCCACCTCCCAGTCACACAAGATGGCATAGGTTTGGAAAGAGACAGTGGAGGGGCCTACATGCACACAGTCCAGAGCCAGGCTCTCAAAATGTGGCCATACCTTCAGCAGTGCATCTGAGCTTTGCTGCCAGTTAAGCTCATTAAGCTCAAGCCCCGCTTGCTGGTGTTTGGGTGACTCCACCCCCCCGTCAAACGAGATAACACCCTGCACAAGCTCTTCCACCCACTTGGGAATAGCTGATTCAGTGGCAGACATTTGGAGAGAGAGGCCAAGGAGCCGAAATGCACAGAGACCAAAGCCAGGCTCTCAAAATGTGGCTATTCTGCCCACCAAACCCATCAGCAGTGCATCTGAGCTTTGCTGCTAGTTAAGCCCCAGCCCTGCCTGCCAGCTAAGATAGAGAAAAAAAAAGTCAAAATGGAGAGTTACCTTCAGACCATGAGGGCCAGCACTCAGCAAGGGTGGGGATCAGCAAAAGAGAAGAAGTTTCCTATTCAGTGGTATGTGGTCCAAATTGACAGACCTATGCTGTGTCCTAGGGCTCAGTGGGTATCCAGAAGCTCCATTTAATTATTAATTCAGCCCTTAGTTTCCAGAGTTAAGGAGACATGGTCTAGTCTGCCATCTTGACTCCACCTCCTTGAAACAGCTGAGAAATAATTTTCATTGCAGGTTTTAAAGAATTTGATTGCACTCATAACTATAAAACTTCTACCTATTCTAAGATGAGAGATTTTATTCCTTGCTGTCATTTAGGACTGGGAATGTTAGAAAAGAGGGAGGCTGGTTGAGTTGCATTCAAGCAAATATGGACTCACCACTGCTGAGCAAGGAGGAAGTTGAGCAGCCTCAGCTAGAGTGTGGAGCGGCAGGTCCCTCCCAGTAACCTCCTTGTACAGATCTGAGTAGGAGGAAGGGTTTTCACCTGTGCTGCAGGCTAGGCCAGGCACAGCTAGTGATGAGGCCTTCAGCACACAAAATCCCATTACCATGGAGTCAATTCCAACTCATAGCAGCCCTAAAGGGCAGAGTAGAACCACCTCATACAGTTTCCAAGGAGCACCTGGTGGATTCAAACTGTCAACCTTTAGGTTAGCAACCAAATTTTCTCAACCAACTTAACTGCTATGCCACCCAAGTTTCCTAGGCTCTCAGAAGCTTCTAATAAACAGAATTCTGGTCATGTCCACAATCAACACCAATGGAAGCAGCAGTCAAGAAATCAAATGGTGTATTACATTTGGTAAGTTTACTACAAAAGACTACCTTAAAAGTGTTAAAAAGCAAAGATGTCACTTAGCAAACTAAGGTGCACCTGACTCAAGTCATAATATTTTCAATTATCTTATATGCATGCAAAAGTTATTATTGTCAGATTCCTGAATCACTTCAGACTTATAGTAACCCCATATATGAGAGAATAAAACACTTCCTGGTCCTGGGCCATCCTCACAATTGTTGCTATGTGTGAGCCCATTGTCACAGCCACTATGTCAATCCATCTTATTGAGGGGCTTCCTCTTTTTCACTGTCCCTGTACTTTTCCAAGCACAATTTCCTTCTCCAAGAACTGGTGCTCCCAGATAACACATTCAAAGTACAAGAGACAAAGTCTTGCCATCCTCACTTCCAAGGACCACTCTGGCTGCACTTCTTCCAAAACAAATTTGTTCACTCTTCTGGTGGTGTTTTAGTCAGCTAGGGCTGCTCTAAGAGAAATACCATAGAGTGGATGGCTTCAACAAAGGAATGTTTATTCTTACACAGCCCGGTAGCTATGAGTCCAAATTTAGGATGTCCGCTCCATGGGAAGGCTTTCTCCCTTGTTGGCTCTGGAGAAAAGTCTGGTATTGCATCAGCCTTTGTTCAGGGAGCGTCTTGGCACAGGAACCTCGGGTCTGAAGGAAGCGTTCTTTTCCCAGAGCTGCTTTCTTGATGGTGTGAGGTTCCCAATTTTCTGCTTGCTTCCCTTTCCTTTTATCTCTTGTAGAATGAAAGGATTAAGGGTGGGGCAAGCCATACTCCAGGGAAACTCCCTTTACAATGGAGCAGGGAGGTGATCCTTTGAAGGGATTTATAGCCCCACCCTAATCCTTTAACATACAGCATAGGAAAAATCACAAAATGGAAGACAATCACAGAATATAGGGAATCATGGCCCAGCCATGTGGCTACACACATTTGGGGGCGACATAATTCAATACATGACAGGTGGCCTATGGTATATTCAATATTCTTCACTATTGCCGTAATTCGGAAACCCTGGTGGTGTAATGGTTAAATGCTATGTCTGTTAACCAGAAGGTCCACCATTCAAGTCCACCAGATGTTCCTTGGAAACTCTGTGGAACATTTCTACTCTTTCCTATAGGGTCACTATGAGCTGGAATTGACTACACAGCATTGAGTTTGGTTTAACGCCATCATTCAAGAAATTAGTTATTCTTTGGTCATCCTTATTCATCATCCTCCTTTCACATGTACATGAGGTGACTGAAAATATCTTGGCTTGGGTCAGGTGCACCTGAGTCCCCAAAGTGACATCTTTGCTTTTTAATATTTTAAAGAGGTTTTCTGCAGTAAATTTGCCCAATGCAATGCATCATTTGTTTACTAACTGCTGCTTCAATGGGCACCGATTGTGGATCCAAGTAAAATAAAATTCTTGACAACATCAGAAGAATTGACACATTTGAATGATGGTGTTGACAAAGAACACTGAGCATACTACAGACTTCTGGAAGAATGAACAAATTGCCTTGGAATAAGTACAGACAGAATCCTCCTTAAAAGTGAGAATGGCAAGATTTTTCTCCCATGCTTTAGACATGTAATCAGTAGGGAACAGTCTTTGGAGAAGGACATCATGCTTAATAAAATAGAGGGTCACTGAAAAAAAGGACTTTCAATGAGATGGAGTTATATACTGGCTGCATCCATTGGCTCAAACAGCATCTACTATGAAGAATGGACAGCGTTTCATTCTGTTGCACATAGGGTTGCTATGATTTGGAAGCAACCTGATGGCACCTAACAACAGCAACAACAACCATAGGCAGATAGGCAGTTCCATTCACACAGCAGGCTGACTCAAGAGGGTATTCAGGTATGTACCATTTTGAGATTCTGCCTGCCATAGGATATCAAAAACACAGGCAGATCCTGCTATTGCAGATTCACCCAAACCCAAAAAACAAGCTGCAGAGGGAAGCTTGTCACCTCATCTGAAGAGCATCTGACTCACTGCATCAAGACAACCCAGAGGGCCAAATGTTCCCTCTGAGCTGGTGCAGTGATCCAAACTATATCCCATATTGAGCTTTGGTGGATCATTTGGCCAAACAGAAACAATAAAGAATAAAATACCTGTAGCTACAGCTTGCAAATGATGTTTGGGAAATGGTGAGGAGTGACATGGAAAGGAAGAAATGAAGAGAAAAGGAAGAAAGAAAGAAGGAAGGGAAAGAAGAACAATGGAGGGTAGAGAGAGACAAAAGGAAGAAAGGAGAGCGGGAAGGCAGGAGGGAGGGAGGGAAGTGTTGCCAAATTCAACTCAGGTTCATCCACCTGTCACTGTAACTAAAAATTCAGAGATAGCGTCGGGTTCAAGATATACCTTATTTGCAGATCTGCAGCAGCCTGGGAGACAGTGGCCAATAAACTGTCCCATTTGTGTTACATTTCTAGTGGCTTTTGTAGCCAAAATTTGAAGGGGAAGGGATTTGCCACAGAATAGCCAGGAGTCACGAGATTTCATTACGTCATAAGATTTCACTACATCTAACAATCAGCGTGAATTGTCCAAAGTTTGTCAAGGATAACCAAACAGAATAAACCGAAAAGTTTGTCACAGGATAATCAATCAGAGCAGACCCAAATGTTTGTCACCAGATAATCAACCAGAACAGACTTAAAGTTTGTCACAGGATAATTAAACAGAGCAGACCTGAAGTTTGTCACAGGACAATCAAACAGAGTAAACCCCAAGGTTTGTCACAGGATAATCTAGCAGAGTAAACTGTCCAAAAATATTACCTCTCTCTGAGGTCTTAATCCACTCTATATCCTCAGAGATAGGGGGAGGAAGAGATACGGAGAGGAATGCAGACCTGTCAGTCCAGTTATTAAAGCAGAAAATAGAATGTAGCTTAATAACCTAAGTGACCTTTGTCAGGCCTTCACATCCACCATAAGAGGGAGGGAGGAAGGGAGAAAGAGAGGAAGGAAGAACAAAGGAAAGAAAAAGCACAGTCAAAACATCATCAGTAGCTGGGCCAGTGGCTGATTTGTGTGATAAAATTGACCCACATATCCTTGCATAGGACTAAATGACCATGTAGTGGGATCTAGGAGCAGGTTCTGCAAATCTGAGTGATGCAGGAGGGGCTGAGGGGCTGAAAATGTGCTTTTCCCTAATACGGTGGCTGGTTATAGTGGTTAATTCAGCTGATAAACATTTATAATTTGGTCTCTTCAATAAATAGTTTCAAAAATGTATTTTTTTTAAAGAACAGAGCTGGAGGTATGCTAATATAGTGGGTTGTCTTCATGAGGTCATGAGGCAAGTGCTCCACAATCCAGAAGCAGTCTCCTATGCCCAAGAAATCTGGTTGCTTCTTTCTGTTGAAACACCCAGTGTTTTGTTGATTCTTTTGATATATTTCAAACAATCTATGATGAATACTATGAACTGAAAATATTAAAAAGTTTAATTAAATTACAAATGAGAAAAGGCCCCAGTGGCAGAGTCCCATAAATCAGTCTAAGAGCAGAAGTCTGTCCCTGTCCTTGTAGGTACTGAAACTGGAGGCTGAAAAATCCCAGGGTAAGGGATGTTTGAGATTGAGAGCCTGAGACACGTTGTTTCAGCTCATCAACAATTCACAGGGCAAGATGTGACCTCCACATCCCACAAGCCCCAGGTGCTGATGCTAGGTTGGCCCCCTCAGAGTCACAACTGTAGATTCAATGCGAATGATTCCCTTTGTCTTGATACTTAGGCTGTAACCAATGATAGAAGAATTAAGCACGAGGCTACAGAGGACAGGAAAGTAACCTGTGCTTGAGGATTTTTCTTTCAGACTGCTAACCAGATGATGGCTGGAACTATTTTGTTTTTCTGAATAGCCAGAGATGGCCTGCAAGATTGCAAATGAGACGACCTTCACCCAGTCAACCACCACCCCCCCCCGTGCCCCAACTCCCCACATTGTTCCTTGTATTTGCCTGTGTTTTTTCCTTTTCCGACTACTTGGCTTGGCTGGCTTTTTCCCTTTAAATACTCCCACCTCACCTAACAAATTCAGACACACTTTGAGGAAGAGAATACTCCCTGTCCCTTTGCATGGTACTATGCAAATAAAACTTTTGGTCATTAACCCATACCTGTCTCTGAGAATGGCTTTTTGATAGCAAATAGCTGAGGACCCTGGAGCCTTGTCTAGTAACAAATTTCTGGTGAGCCAGCCAGGAGACAGCACTACCTGAGCTTGACAACCTCCTGGCAGGGCAAGGGACCAGCTGGGCACCCTAAGTGGCTGCAAGACACAGGACTTCCACCACCTCCCTCCATCCCTTCACACCCCCAGATATTGTTGGCTCTAAACCACACTATGTGAGCATGAATGACCAAACTTTTGGGGGAAAGGAATGGGATTTTTTCTATTTTTAGGGTTTGTGTGGCCTCCTGGATTGTTTTACAGTTTCCAGTTCGTGGCCCCTAAAAATGTAAGATGAGGGAGGCACCTGCTTTCTGGATATCTTACATTGCCCTTCTTTCAGTACTGAGGACCATGTTTTTGGGATGTCTTCTGCCAGAGAAATTTCAGACAGACTGGTTTTAGACATATTTTCCTTATGGCAATTTTTTTCCACTGGCAGACAGATTCTCCTGCTTTCCTCTAAGATTATAACTCTGTAAGTGGACCTGTGATCAGGACAGGACTGTCCTCTGCTTTTCTTTCTGGGTGTATGAGTGTGGCTCAGTGCATATGTTAGGCTGCAGTGAGGCCTCCTGTGTGTCTTTGATAAGATAAATGCATACGTGGTGTGGTTTCATCTTTGCCCTTGTGAGGTTTTGGAAACATCTTTCGCATTGTTGTACAAGCTGTTTGTGGGGACCCCAGATTTGTAATTTTCTGTGGAAAATGTCTGATTCCTGTACACTGAGTTTTTAATGTTTGTGCAAGACATTAAAGGTTTGGCCTCAGGACACGTATTTTGTAAATTCAACCTCCAGAAGTTTTTTTATTTGTTGTTGTTTTGTTTCAGCCATCTTCTTGGTTTTTGTAAAACAATCTTTGCCTGTTAAGTGTCCTATGTCTTGTCCAGACTTCCGTGTCTTGTGATTGCCAATGTATCAGACACCCCTCACCCAGTCAAATTTTAGGATGTCTCCTTTTCTAAAAAATATTTTATTGTGATTAAGTGAAAGTATGCAATCCAAATTAAATCTGCATGCTTGCCTATCTGCAGTTCCTTTTGCTCTCCTCACCTGGTGATACCACATTCCTCCTTTTCATTCTATATATGCCACACCCTCTTAACAACCTCCTGTCCACTCCTCTCCACCCACTCCACTCCCTTCTAGTAAGAGACTAGTAGAACAGCATGCTATAAATGTATACAACCATAAAGTACAGGTAACTTACGGTCATGTTGTGTCCCCACATCCAGTCCATTCCTGTCCAAAATGTTCACTTCAATAATGTTTACTGTTCAGGGGCAGCAGCAGCTCTAGGGGCCATGCTCTCAGGGGAATCCGCAGGCTGCTGTACCATCAACTGAGATCTTCAGTGGAGTTCTTGAGGTGCACACCTATTTTTTCCTGTGTTGCCACTGGGACTCAACATTGTGTGTCCCATCACAGCTGTATTTGGTGGTGTCTGGGCACCGTCTGGTTCTTCTGGAGTCATGTTTATACAGTCACCCATTCATATGGGTCCTTCTGTCTCCAGTGGTCTTTTTCCCTCATGTCTTTGTTGTTCTTGGTGATTATCTATTCTCAATGAGTTGAGACCATTTGATGTACCTCAGACGGCAGCTTGCTAGCTTTTTAAGACCACTGTGGTGGTCAGGATTATGTCAAGTTGGCTACTACATATTTGGCTGCTGTATAAAGTGGCAGGGCGGGGTTTGTGGTGGCACCCTGCCCCTCGGCTCTCATCTCGTGACCTTTCATTACGGTGGCTGGTGGCTCACGTGGCCAGGAGCTTCTGCTCTCTACTCCCAGCGTCTGGTTCCGGGACTTGAGTTAGCAGCTGTTGGGCTCATCAGTCCTTACAGTTGGCACTTGAGAGTCCTGCTCCCTGACCTGCTGATCCTGGGTTCGCCAGCCTCTGTCGCTTCGTCTCGCCACCAGCTTGGGATCCACTGACCTACACAACCAGTGAGCTGCAACTCTGGTCTCTGACTTGCTGACCTTGGGTTCCTCAGCTTCCGTGGACACGTGAGGCTTGTGCCAGAGCTTAGGACATTCAGCTTCTGTGATTACGTGAGCTGTTTCCTATATTTGTATCTATCTATCTATCTATATATTATAAATCTTTCCTTGTACCTACACGTGTTACTGGTTTTGCTTCCCTAGAAAACCCAGCCTAAGACAACCACAGAGGCCACTCAACAATAAGGAATGAAGATAACCCCCTTAGCAATATGCTAGTTATGCCAGTTTGCCTGGATGTCCCCTCAAGAGCATGGTCCCCAGAGCCTACCATGGCCACTCTATCCTTACAGTATCAGGTTAAAAATAGAAAAGTTTTTCAGTTTATGTTGAAGTCCAATTAAGCCGATCTTCTTTCTAATGTGTGCTGTAACTGCTTTCACCCAAACAAATTTATATCATCTATCCAGTCTATGACCAGCCGCCTTCCTCACTCCCCACCCTTGCAGCTGTCAAAGAGTCTTTCTACTGTACATAAGTCTATTTTTAAGTCCTTACACTAGGAGTCTCGTACAACATTTGTTCTTTTGGGCCTGACTGATTTCACCAGCATAAAGTTTTCCAGTTGAAACCAGGTTATGATATGCTTCCTAAAATCATCATTGTTCTTTATCATTGCATAGTGTTCCATTGAGTATAAATACTATAGTTTGTTTAGCCATTCATCTGTTGGTAAGCATCTGGGTTGATTCCATCTTTCTGATACTGTGGACTGTGCTGCAATAAACATTCATGTGCATGTATCTGTTGCTGTGACTGCCCTTGATTCTGCCGGATATATTCTGAGCAATGAGATTACTGGATCAAATGGTGTATCAATTTCCAGCTTTTTAAGGAAGCACCAAATTTCTTTCCAAAGAGATTATACTATTTTTCAATCGTATCAGCAGTGTAGGAGAGTTCCAATTTCTCCACAGCCTCTCCAGCATTTGTTGTTTTTTGGATCATGGCCAACCTTGTTGGGGCGACATGATATCTAGCTAATGATGGTAAGCATTTCCACATGTATGTGTCTTTTGACTGCCTGGATATCCTCTTTAGAGAAGCGTCTGTCCATTTCCTTCACTCATCACTTAATTGGATTATTTATCCTTTTCTTGCTGATATTTTGCAGCACCTTGTAGATTATTAAAATCAGGTGTCAGTCTGACATATAGTTGCCAAATATGTTTTCCCATTCTGTAGGTGGTCTTTTCATTCTTTTGATAAAGTCTTTGGATGAGCTAAAGTGTTTGATTCTTAATAGTTCCCATTTACCTATTTTCTCTTTTGCTGGTCATGCTTTGTCAGATTTTGAAGTCTGTCTAAGTTGTGTATTAAAATTTCCATTATTGACTATTTTTTCTTGCATAATCTTTATCTTTTTAGGTTTAATATTTAAGTATTTCATCCAATTAGAGTTTATTATTGTGTAAAGTGTCGGATATGGGTCTTGTTTCAATATTTTGCAGATGGATATCCAATTTGGCCAGCACCATTTGTTAAAGAGACTGTTTTTACCCCAGTTTACAAACATAGGTCCTTCGTTGAATGTCAGCTGTTCATAAGAGGATGGTGGCATCACTGAGGTCTCAACTCTATTCCATTGGTCTACAGGTCTCTTTTTGTACCAGTACCAAGCTGTTTTGACTAATGTGGCAGTGTAATAGGTTCTAATGTTGGGTAGTGTGAGGCCTCCCACTGTGTTCCTCTTCTTTAATAGTGCTTTGCCTATCCTAGATTTCTTCTCTTTTCAAATAAAGCTGATGATTTGTTTCTCAATTTCGTTAAAAAATGTCACAGGAATTTGTATTAAGGTTTCATTATATAAGTAAACTGCTTTGAGTAAAATAGGCATTTTCACAATGTTAATTCTTCCTATCCATAAGCAGGGTAGGTTTTTCCATTTATGTAAGTCTCTCTTAGTTTCTTGTAATAAGGTCTTGCAGTTCTCTTTGTATAGGTCTCTTATTTTTCTAGCTGGATTTATTCCTAGGTATTTTATCTTCTTGAGGACTATAATAAATGATATTGATTTGGTGATTTCTTCTTTGATGGTCTTTCTCTTGATATAAAAGAATCCTACTGACTTACTGATGTTTATCTCATATCCTGATACTTTCCTGTACTCATCTATTAGTTCCAGTAGTTTCCTTATGGATTCTTTAGGACTCTCTGCATATACAATCATATCATAGGCAAATAGGGAGATTTTTACTATTTCTTTACCAATGAGGATGCCCTTTGTTTCTCTGTCTTGTCTAATAGGTCTTGCTAGAATTTCTCGTACAATGTTAAATAGAAGTGGTGAGAGTGGGCATCCTTGCCTAGTTCCCATACTCAAGGGGAGTTCTTTCAGTCTCTCTCCATTTAGGGTGATGTAGGCAGTTGGCCTTTGCGTAGATGCCCCTCATTGCAATGAGGAATTTCTCTTCTATGCCTATTTTGCCGAGAATTTATAGCATGAATGAGTGTTGGACTTTGTCAAGTGCCTTTTCCGCATCAGTAGTCAACATCAGATGATTCTTATCTTTTGTGTTATTTATGTGGTTGATCACATTAATTTTTCTGATGTTGAACCACTTTTGCATCCCTGGTATGAATCCAACTTGGTCATGATGAATTTTTTTTTTTTTGATATGTTGATGAATTCTATTGGCAAAGATTTTGTTGAAGATTTTTGTGTCTAGATTCATGAGTGATACTGGTCTGTAATTTTCCTTTTCTGTGAGATCTTTTCCTGGCTTTGGTATCAGGGTTATGCTGTCTTCATAGAGTGAATTTAGGAGTATTCCAACCCTTTCTATGCTGTAAAATACTCTCAGTAGTATTGGAGTTAACTTTTCTCTAACAGGTTGGTAGAATTTCTTGGTGAAGCTATCTGGGCCAATAATTTTTTTGGTGGGTAGTTTTTTTTATTTTTTTACAACTTTTTCAATCTCTTCCTTTGTGATGATTTTATTAAGTTGTTCTCCTTGTCCTTGTGATAATTTTGGTAGGTGATATAAATCTAGAAATTTGTCTATTTCCTCTAGGTTTTCAAATTTGTTAGAGTACAGTTTTAAATAGTGTTCTGTTATGATACTTTTGATTTCAGCTGAGTCTGTTGTTACATCACCCATGTCATGTCTTAATTGAGTTAGTTGTTTTCTCTCCTGTTTTTCTTTTGTAGGTTTAGCCAGTGGTTTATCAATTTTGTTGATCTTCTCAAAAAAAACACCTTTTGGTTTTCTTAATTTTTTCAATTGTTCATTTCTTCTCTAATTCATTTCATTTCTGCTCTAGTTTTTATTATCTGTTTTCTTCTGGTGCCTGAGGGGTTCCTCTGTTGCTCTCTTTCTAGTTGTCCAAGCTGTACGGTTAATTTTCTGTTTGGGTCCTTTCTTCCTTCTGGATGTGTGCATTTATACAGACAAATTGACTTCTGAGCACTGCTTTGGCTGTATCCCATAGGTTCTGGGAGTATGTGATTGCATCCTCATTTGATTCCACAAATTTCTTTAGTTCATACTTGATTTCTTCTATAATACATTGCTTTTTGAGAAAAGTGTTGTTCAGTTTCCATGAGTTTAAATTTTTATCTATGTTTTTTCTGCTATTGATTTTGACTTTTATGACTTTATGTTCTGAGAAGATGCTTTGCAATAATTCAGTGTTTTAGGTTTTATTGAGACTTGCTTTATGTGCTAACACATGGTCTATTGTGGAAAATGTTCCATGTGCACTGGAGAAGAAAGTGTACTTATCTGTTGACGGATAAAAAGTACTACATATATTGATGAAGTCTAGTTGGTTTCTTGTCACAATAAGATCTTCTGTGTCTTTACTGAGCTTTTTTCCTGGATGATCTGTCCATTACTGAAAGTGGAGTGTTAGTCTCCAACTATTACTGTGGAGTGATCTATCTCATTTTTCAATGTAGTCAGTGTTTTTTTGATGTATTTAGATGCTCTAGTACTGAGTGCATAAATATTTAATATTAAGTCTTGCTTGTGTATTGAACCTTTCAGCAACAGATAGTGACCACCCTTGTCCATAATGGTGGATTTTCCATTAAAATCTATTTTATCTGAGATTAGTATTGCCACCTCTGCTCTTCTTTGTATGTTGTTAGATTCATATATATTATTCCAACATTTAATTTTCAGTTTGTTCACATCTTTGAATCTAAGGTGTGTTTCTTGTAAGCAACATATAGGCGGTTCATCCCTTTTGATCCAGGTTGTCACTCATTGTCTCTATTGGTACATTCAGTGTAATTATTGATAGGTATATGTTTAGTGCTATCATTTTGATTTATTTTTTATGTGTGTTGGCATTTTCTGTGTTGCTCTGAATATTCTTTTTTTGAGTCAATCTTATTTATGGGTTAACTTTTCATCTTTTTCAGTGTAGGTTTTGTGCTGTTGAGACTCCTATATTACTGTTCTTGGTTTGATATGTTGCATTATTGTGTTTTGCAGCTACCCCTATGATCCCCCTTAATATGCTAAATTTAAACCCAGTTATAACTTCTGTATATATTTTATTAACTTCCTCTCCATCTGAAAGGACCATAACTCATGTAGTATATCCCTCTTTTTAGTGGGATGGTGTCATAGTTTTCATGGTATGATCACTGGTTCCTTTCTTTTAATATTATAGCTTTGATTGGGTTTTGTGACACCCCTAACTGAGCAGAATTCTGGATGCTGTGTCCTGCATTGCCTCCTTAACTACACAGTTAATGGTTTTGTTTTTCTAAGCAAAGTGCTTTTTTTAGCATTTCTTGTTGCTTTGTGTTGGTTTTTACAAAGCCTCTAAGCTTCTGTTTATCTGCAAATGTCTTAATTTCATCTTCAAATTTGAGAGACTATCTTGCAGAATTTGTAATTCTTGGTTGTAAGGTTTTTTTCTCATTCAAGGCTTTGAATGTATCATCCCACTGCCTCCTTACCAACATCATTTCTGCCAAGAAGTCAGATGAAAGCCTACATGGTTTCTTTCTGAATGTTAGCTTTACCTTGAGCCTTGCTGTCTTTAAGAGAATCTATTTATTTTTTTTAGCTTGATTACAAAACGTCTTGGTGTCTTTCTTTTGGTGTCCACTTTGGGCATTTGATACATGTTTTGGATATCTATTTTCTTGTCTTTCATAATTTCAGGGATGTTTTCTGTCAGCAACTCAACAACAATACTCTGTGTTTCCAGCTATCCCTCCGTGTTCAGGAACTCTAGTTGATTATAGATTATGCCTCTTAACAGAGTCCCACGTGTTTCTTAATGTTTCTTCATTTTTCTTGTTTCTTCTCTCTGATTTCTCCATGTAAATGCTGGTGTCAATTGCTGTATCTTCAAGGCCACCAAGTCTGACTTCCATCTCCTCAATTCTGCTATTTTGGCTTTGGATTGAATTGTCTAATTCTATAATTTTGTCATTTACCTACTGGATTTCAGATTGTTGTTATTCCATCAGTTCAAATAGCTTGCTTAATTTTTCATTTTGCTGTGCTGCATTTTTTTAAATCTCTAGGAGGGCTCTGTATATAATTCTTTTGTACTTGACCTCCAATAGTTTTGAAAAGGCTTCTTCATCTGGTAGATTTTTTGTTCTTTATTTTGGGAGCTTTCTGGAGCCATGGTGGACTGTTTCTTTAAATGATTAGGAATGGCTTTGTTGCCTTCAGGCCATCTAGAAGATGTTTAGCTTCTTTGGTGTTACTCAACAGAAGCTGAGGTGTAGTTCTGAGAAGGGAATTGGTAACCAGTCGTCTCTATGTACTCCAGTGACTGGCCCAAGTGGACTCCCTGGAGTGGCAGGCTCTGCCTCCTGTATGGCAAAGATGGCTCCCCTACTTATGAATTCACTTCGGGGCCTTCAACTGACCCTATGATGTGGATCAGCAAATGCTAGAAGAGATGATGCTGGGCTGTTAATTCATTATTTCTCCTGGCAGTCTTATTTTATGAAGCTGGCAGCCAACCAACAGCTGCTGAAATCAGTCAGGCCATCCAGTGTGGCAGGCCCCACCTACTGGCTGACAATGGAAGCACCTCTTCAGTGACTCAGCCTCCCAGCCCACCAAGATGGTGTCCTGGCTGAGCTGCACTTCCTGCTACTAAACTGCTGGATCTATGTTAAAGCTTAGAAAAGAGAGGGTACAGGGGAAGTGGTGTCCTCAGTCAGCAGCTGGGCTTTCAAAATATGGCTAACCCACACACTGTCTCTCTGCTGCACTATACACTGTTTACTTTAGCACTGCAGTTCAGTATATTTTCCCATCCTCTGCCTCCCAGATAACAAAGATAGCATCCAGCCTTGCAGTCCACCCAAGCTGTGAGTCAGCAGGAGTTGGGCTCAGCATGTGCTATCACATCAGAGATAGGTAGTTTCCCACGCAGTGGCATTTAATCCAATCTGACAACCCTATGTTGTATCCTAGGGCTTCCAGGGTATCCAGAGTGTTTAATTCAGGCCTTCGTTCTCAGAGGGAATTGAAAAGACATGTATCTAGACCATCATCTTTGCCCTGCCTCCAGGATATTTCTTATTTTAATTCTTTGAGACAAACTTGTTTGGCAGGTCAGAAAAGGCCTTTCGTGCTCAGATCCTCCTAATCAGGGGCTGGAGAGAGTCTTGCTTGAGCTAAAATAAGGAAGCTGAATTTCAAGTAGATCCAGTTATACTGTCACTGGATTGGGAAAAAGAAAAAAATAATAACTTTACAGTCTTTGATCAAAGGGATAGTTTTGTGTTACATAAAAGTAAGAATACCAGAATAGTAAAAGGGAAATTAATGATCTTTTGCACTCCAGGAAGAAACAGAGGGGCAGAGCAGAGTCAGCCTCCAAAGTCATAGGTCCAGGGAGGCTTTTGAAAACCCTTTATAACTGGATGAAGAACTTTTTAAGACAGAAAGCAGATGAAAATTGTTACTTTACTTTAATTATCAGAAATTGTGAGGATCCCAATCTTAAAGACTGAAAACAAGTTCTTTCTATTTCAGGGCGACTGTGAGACGTATCTGAAACAGCCTGGAGGAGTGTCTTAACCCTAATAAGAGATTTAAAGTTATGTGTCTATCAGTATTTGGTTAGTTGAACAGAAACTGTAATTCTAAAAGCCAGCTGATGAAACTTGAGGAGTTAATTAAAAACCTGGAATGTTTAAGCAAGCTTTATTTCAGCCCTGGGATTTGGGGTTCCTGAGTTAATAGATAACTAGCATAATGTAAATTTATATACTGTTTGCTTTTCAAGCAACTATACATATATATATATCCTATATATGTATATATACACACACACAATATAAGCCTAGTGACTGAGTTTACTTTTGCTGTTTAAGGACAGTGCTATAAGTTTGTTTCATTTGGTTTGGGTTTTGTTTGTTTGTTTTTAACGCTTATTTGGTATGGTTAAACTTGATTCAAATGATTTTTAAGAATATTAATGTTAAAAAAAATTGGGTAACAAAGTTTTCTGACTTCTGAATAAACAGTTAATTTATTCCTTGAAGCAAAGATTTGGTCTCTTCAGTATAAGATTTCTGAGTCAAAACTGAGCCACAAGGTGTGAAGAAGAAGGAGAGAGGTAAAGGATTTGGGCACAAATTGGAATCAAATGGCCCAGTTCTTATTGGGTTAGAATGCATATGTTTTGTCTTCTTAATATTATCTAACAAATGCATAATATTAAGTCATGATTTTATCATTATTTCTTAATTTCTAACTAGAGAAACCCTGATTACATAGTAATGAGTCCTATGTTTTGCTGGTCAGAAAGTCTGAAATTCAAATCTGCCAGTCAGTCTTTGGAGGCTCAGCAGGGCATCTCTATTCTGACCTATAGGGACACTGTGAATTAAAATCAACTCTACAACAATGAGTTTGAATTGATTTTAATATTGCTAATTTGACTTGATGAGAAACAGCAGGAAATTAGCAGTAGCAGCAAAACCAAATTAGTGTAAATCAGTGCTAGAGCTGGCCCACAGAGGTCTTCTGGCAGAGTAGGATGTTTCTAAACACTCAAATTGCTGAGGCAAGGATTGCTGATCCACGGAGCTAGATAGCTGAGTGCCTGTGTGCAGGAGGCTACTTGGTGGAGTGGGGTGCCTCTGGACACTTGAATCAGTAGAGCTGCAGAGCTTTGGAACACGTGTCCCAGCAGGGCAGAGGCAGGCCTAAGGCCCAGGCTATGATGCCATAGGAAGCAGAAGCTGAAGAGACAGAGAACGTGAGAAGCTGAGCCATCTCAGTCTCAAAGATATGACCAAGGCATCAGGAGTTAGAAAGAGTGGAGCCATGGCCCCTAATGTTTCTAATTGTGGAGCTTCTACTACTGTGGACTTGGAAAATTGTACACCTGAAGCCAAGGGAGCAAGAGGTGCTATCCCAGTAGTCCTGGAAGGGATAGCTGTAGTACAGCGCTGGAGGTGGAGGGCTTCCACTCAAGATCTGGAGAAGGTGACTGATAAACCTTGAGTCCAGAGAGCAGGGGCATCGTGTAAAATGTTTCAGGGGAAGAAAAACTCTTTCAAAGTTTTGAAGGCTACTATAATGTGTTTTGCTTGTTGCCTGCTTTGCCTTCTTTCTCCCACTTGAAATGGAAATGGCTAAAGTATGCCTCTGTGTTCTGTATTTTGGAAGTAGATAACTTGTATTCTAGATTTTAAAACTAAAGAGGAATTTCTGGATGCTGGACTTCAAAACTTTAGCTGTGATGGGATGAATATGTTTTACATGTTGCAAGGTTATAATTCTTTAGAGAACAAAGGGTGGGGTGTCATAGATACATTTCATTTAATCTGACATCAAAGCCAATGTTTTGACTGGAAAATTCAAATTGTTTGCCTGTAGATTTGTTTTCATATCATACAAGTATTTAGACTTAATAATGTTGATAGATCCTGACTATGTGGTATCACACACAAGATTATTATGTATGGCATCTGACATTCCTTAAATATATTGGTAATGACTGTGTTTAAAAAACATTATTGCCTAAGGTTCTTTCCAGCAGATTGTGTTTTATTCAGACTTTATATCCTGCTTATAATTGATTTCTGTCTAATTAGCTTAATGTTGTTAGTATTTTCTACTTCCTAGTTCACTGTATAGTGGGATCTTAAAAACCCGAGGTGTTCAGTTCACTAAGCACTTTGATTGAGGGTTTTATAGTAGGGTATGTAATTCTTCTAGAATCTGGATTTCTGACTTCTGTAGAAATTAAGGTGGTCTATGTAGGCTACTACCTTTTGGAAGGACTGGTTTCTGAAGCCACCTCATGTCAAATGATGGTCCAGATACACTGCTCTACTATTTTACTCTGGACATTGTTAGAAAAGCCATTGTGGCCATGCATTTTGTGTCTTGGTCCACATCAGACATAAGACAAATTGCAAAAGCTTGAGGCAGAACCTCATTCCACACTCCTCATTCCTCACTCCCAGTTGGTAGAGGAGACCCTGAAGGTATTTTAACAATAGAGATTTTGGCAACAGGAGAGAAAAAAAAAGGATAAAAAGAAAGTCCAGTTGTGGCTACAGCCCATGAGGTCTATCTTGAGGTAACCCTATTAGTCCCCAGAGATCAGGACTTGGATGGGGTCACTGGCTAGTAGAGTACTGACTCCAATTAATACACATACTGTGAAAAATGAAAGGCAGAGTGTCTTGTTCAGCAGATTTGCCCCCCAAAAGGACCCAGATATACAGACCCTTCTGGACTGTCTCTCAAAAGAGGAGTCTCAAACATCGACCACTGATGGGGGGCCCTGAGGACCATCTGCCTCCTGGCCACATCAATATTTCCACAGTAGAGCTAAGGGTTGCACTCTGACATGGACATAGAAAGTAGAAATTAGACTTGTCTTAGGCAAGAGAGCCACCTTCGCTATCTTGGATTACCCAATGGGCCCCACTCTCCAAATGGGACTGTGTGAAGATTAACTTTTATTCATAAGGTAATGTCTGATAATGTCTAAAGGAGCCACAGTTAAAAAAAAAGACACACCTTTCAGTGTGTCCCTGAATGCCTTGTTAAGATTCTGGGACAGAAATTACTGACTGGGACACAAATAGGACATAGAATTGGTTGTATTGTTGGTTTTGAGATATATATACCAGGGAAGTAATTTGATTACATGAGGGGCTTGGGGTCATTGCCATGTCAAATACCTTGGTTGTGCTGTTTGAACTAGAATGTCCTACAGGTTTTGGAATCCTGTGAATAACTGACTCCACACCACCCTCTGGAGGTGCCTGAATTGGTCTCCTTTACCACTCAGCCAGCTGTCTAAAAACAGTTTGAGTCTGCAAATTCCTGGGCCATAATCATCCTCATTTATATTTTTGAGCCCTGTATCTTGAAAATAGCTACCAAGGGAACATCCCAGACCCTACCAGTTGGGGGCATGTTTGTTCTCGACCATCTCCCTGTTGTAGATTGAACTGTGTCCCCCCAAAATGTGTGTAGGCATGTGCCTGGGCCATGATTCCTGTCTTAGTCACTTGTTACTGCTCTAACAGAAAATACCATGGGTGGAAACTTTTATGAAGAGAAATTTTTATTGACACAGTCTAGTAAGCCACAAATCCATTTATGAGTTCTAAGTCAATTAGTGAGAGAATTTATCACAGTCCAGCAGGCTGAGTCCAAATCCAGTGAGAGTGTCTTGGCACAGGAACCTCAGGTCTAAAGGACGTGTTCTGCTCTCAGTGCTGCTTCTTGGTGGTATGACGTTCCCAACTTACTTTCTTACTCTGCTTACTTATCTGGTAACTTGAGTCCTGCCTCACCAACACAACTGTTGTCCATTTTCTTTCATCAACATCACAGAAGAAGGATTCACAACACAAGGGAGGAATTACACCATATTGGGACTCACAGCCAAGTCAAATCAATGCATGTATTTTGGGGGGACACAATACAGTCCATAACACTCCACTCTTTCAAACCCCTGAGGTTATGGCTGTACCTTTTGAGACTGAAGCAGCTCAGCTTTTCCTCAACTTCATCTCTTCAAATTTCATGGCCTAGTGGCCTGAGCCTCAAGTTCACATCCACTCTGCAGGGGCAAGTGTTCCAAAGCTCTGAAGCTTCACTGATTCAAGTGCTTTGAGGCACCCCACTCTACAAGGAAGCCTTCTGGACACAGGCACTCAGCTCTCTTGTTCCATAGGCCAGCAAGTCTAGCTCCACCAATTTAAGTGTCCAGAGTCATCCTACTCCACCAGGAAAACTGTGCACAGGCACTCAGCTATCTTGTTCCATGGGTCAGCGCCTAGTTCTGCTGTTGCCAGTTCACTGCTGCTGCTGCTTTTCACTATCTGTTGCCTTCTCATGTGTTAGTGGTTCTTTAGAGTTCATTCTTACATCCATTTCACAGCTTCAAAAAAGCTTCCACTGTTTAAGTATTTGTTAGAGCAGTACCCCACTCTCTGCTGGCATAGTGGGATAAGCACTACCTCTACATGAGTCGGATCCGACTCGACAGCACTTGGCTTGGCTATTAACTGAATGGTCAGCAGTTCAAATCTCCCAGGCATTCCTTGGAAACTCTATGGGGCAGTTCTACTCTGACCTCTAGGGTCAGGACCCAACTCGATGGCAATAGGTTTGGGTTCACCCCACTCTTGATACCAAATTCTGTTTTAGTCAGATAGTGCTGCTCTAACAGAAATATTACAGAGTGCATGACTTTAAAAAGGAAAAGTATATTCTTACACAGTCCAGTAGGCTACCAATTCAAATTCAGGTTGTCTGCTCCAGGGAAAGGCATTCCCCCTTGTTGGCTCTGGAAGAAAGTTGCTGTGTTGCATCAGTCTTTGTTCAGGGAGCATCTTGGACAGAAACCTCAGGTCTGAAGGACATGCTCTTCTGCTGGTGCTGCTTTCTGGATGGTGTGAGGTTCTCAATTCTGTGCTTGCTTTATTTTTCTTTTATCTCTTGCAGGATGAAAGGATAAAGGGTGGTGCAAGCCACACTCGGGAAATGCCCTTTATAGTGGAGCAGATTGAACTACTAATCCTTTCATTTTAATCCTTTAATGTAAAGCATAGGAAAATCACAAAGTGGAAGACAATCACGAAATTTTGGGAATCATGGCCCAGACAATTCTGTTTTTGTCAGCTAGTGATGCTCTAACAATTCCCAATATTTTATGATTGTCCTCCATTTTTTGGTTCCCCTATGCTGCAAAATACAGGATCAGAGTGGGACTGTAAATCCCTTCATAAGATCACCTGCCTGCTCCACTGTAAAGGGAGTTTCCCTGAAGTCTGGCTTACACCATCCTTTATCCTTTCATCCTACAAGAAATAAAAGGAAAGGGAAGTAAGCAGAGAATTAAGAACCTCATACCATCAAGAAGACAGTACCAGGAGAAGAACGTGTCCTTCAGATCTGAGCTGCCTCTGCCAATACTCTCCCTGACCCAAGAATGATGCAATACAAGGACTTTCCTCTAGAGCTTACAGAGGGAAAGTCCTTCCCCTGGAGAGGACACCCTGAATTCAGACTTGTAACCTACTGGACTGTGTAAGAATGAACTTCTTTGTTAAAGCCATCCACTTTTGGTATCTCTGCTAGAGCAGCACTAGCTTACTAAAACATTCCCCTTGGAGTCAATATACTCTTGAGTCCAACAGGACATGGTGGCTTTCCACACCTCTGGTGAGATCTCTCCTACACTGGCAAACTTCACCCCCTCCTGTGCCCCTACTCAGCAGCAAGTAACCAGAACAGTTGACACACCTTCCTCTCAAGATTGTGAAGGTTTAAAACAAAAAAGGGGATTGAAACTAGAGGCTGGAAAATCCCAGGGTGAGGAGTGCTTCAGATCAAGGGCCTGAGAAGCATTGTTTCAGATCATCCCCAATTCTCAGGGAAAAACATGACCTCCACATTCCACAAACCCACACTAGGGTGGGGCCCTCAGAATTTCCACTATAGATTCAGTATGAATGAATCCCTTTGTCTTGATAATGAGGCTCTAACCAATGATAAAAGAACTAAGCAAGAGGCTAGGGAGGACAGGGAAGTAACCTGTGTTTGAGCACTCTTCTTTGAGACTGCTGGCCAGATGATGTCTGGCACCACTTCATTTTCCTTAATGGCCAGTGAGGTCTGTGAGACTGTGAAGCACACAACCTTCACTGAGTTGACTTCCATGAAATTAACCCCTAACATGCCCCAAATGCCCACATTGTTCCCTACATTTGCATGTGGTTTATTCCTTTAAATACTCAGACCTTGCCTGACAAATTCACAGGCTTTGAGGATGCAAATATCTCCCTGTCCCTTTGCATGTCAGTATGCAAATAAAAGTTTTGGTCATTTACCAATATCTGTCTCTTAGACTTGCTTTTTGATGGTAGATAGCCATGAATCCTGGAGCCTTGTCTGGTAACAGTACTCACTCTTAGAGAATCAAATCCTGTGGAAGAGTACAGTGGAGGAATCCTAGTTGCCTGGAATATGAATAGTTGGAGTGGGAGGCATGTTTAGCAGCTGAAAAACTGAAAGGAGAGACAAGAATGAGCTCTACATTGGGCTGGCTGTGTCAGACATTACAACATGAAGACTACACTAAGCTTCTTAGCATCCACCCCTCAGGGCCATGTTTGCTTGAATCAAAGGAACAATCTCTTCTGCTCCTGTTCTCCCATCTAGAAGAGAGGAGCGATCACTCATTCTGTGCCTCCATGCAGGTGAGTCTTAGTCTAGGATTTACAGAATACCTTAGATACTCTTTTAAATGCAGAGTTCTAGCTTTACCTACCAAGTTTCTGACTGAGGCCCTGTGTAAGTCCAAAGAATGTGGGTTTTTATAAATACATGCCATAGTTGTTCCTGACAAAGCTTTACTAGAGAAAATGAAATCTAGCATATTGAGTTGTCATTGTCTGCTAGGCTGAGAGCTGAGCCTTACAGAGGAACCCCGAGGAAGAAAGCAGATAACAGGCGAAGATACTTAGGAAAGTAAGAGTGCGTCTACAAGGATAATCTCAAAGTATCTACATGCTAAAATTAAATGAAGGGGGGTGGAGCCAAGATGGCAGAGTAACAACGCATCCCTGCCAAATGCTCAAACAACTAAGAACCTCAAAATTAATGAAATCTAGCAAATACAGCAATCTAGAAGGACTAACCTGTGCTTGGAGAACCCTAAGTACAAAGGTGTCGGAGTCAGAGCTCTCCGATGAACACGGGCAGAGGAGAAGCCATGCTGAGGTTAAGGAAAAGACAGACAGACAAAAGTGGGATTGGGGGCTAACAGTCACCGTGCCAAGAGCCCAGAATCAGGTTTTATTGAAGTATTTATACCACCCACTGAGAACAGTTAGTATCCTGGAAACCAAGGAGTTGGAAACATCCAGTTACCTAGCTAGTTGCTAAGGTGGGAAAGGTTTTCTACTGCCCATTGTCCTATATGCCTAGGCCACAGTTTTCCGCATCGCTGTATGCCTTATCTCATTACCTGGATGTGTTCCCACATTACTCCTTGGTTACTGGACACAAGATAAAGTCAAGATAATTGATTATCATGCTCTCA
Organism: Heterohyrax brucei; assembly: GCA_028571685.1. Lineage (NCBI taxonomy): Eukaryota > Metazoa > Chordata > Mammalia > Hyracoidea > Procaviidae > Heterohyrax > Heterohyrax brucei. The sequence continues at coordinate 26,751,782 of CM053156.1, forward strand.
GTACAAAACGTTATATAAAGTTGAAGTAAACAACAGTACAGCAGCCAAGATGGCTACGGTCATGTCAACAGAGTTAACATATTTTCCCACACAAAGGGAGCCAAAGAAAAATCTTAGAAGCGATGAATCACCTTGAATAAAACAACACAGCCTGATCCATGAACTGAAGGCAACACAAGAGGGGAGAAAACCCATCTCCAGCAAATCTTAGCAAGAAAGAGGAGGCGAGAGACAAGCTGGAACAACCCTGAATTTGATTAAAGAGACCTGCCCCAGCCTCAGCATCATAGCTGCGGCTCGCAGCACGGAACTGAAGACCCCCATGCTGGTTAGAACACTCTGGGATGAGGCCGGCCATTGGTCTGTGCCCCACCAGACCCACTGGCCAGGTGGCCAGGCACTTACTCAGAATGGCAAGGGGCTGGGAGGCCTTGGCTGGAGGAGCAGGGAGACATGGCAGGGAGTGCAGGGACAGGCGGCCAGGACTCCCAGTGTCCCATGACAATAGGGCAGGAGAAGACAGAACTGGGGGGGAGCACACAAGTGCACTCCATGCAGCAGGCCTTAGTCCTGCATAGGACTGGCAGGCCTGGGCCCAGGCACTGCATGGCTACAGAGAAGAAGATTGCAGGATCTGGCAGGGTGGAGTGAATGGCCCTTATGCTGTAGACCTGGGGACAGCTTCAGAGCCAGTGGACCAGGAAGCTCTGGGCTCCCATTCCCTGTGAGTTGGGGGGATGAGAGAGCACACCCATGGCTGAGAGAGGGTTTGAGCTGCATGGGCCAGTGAGGCTTGGGCTCAGGCAACCGGGAAAATGTAGAGTGATCCCCCTAGAAGCTGGGCAGCCACTGGAGCTGTGCATGCCTGAGAGATCTGAGTTCAGGCAACTGTGGGGGTTGGGCAGTGAGCGCCAGTGGCTAGGCAGCCTTTAGTGCTGCATGCACCACAAAGGCTTTGACTCAGGTGTACAAGGAGGAGTACAGTGATCATCCCAGCAGAGAGGCAGCCATTACAGTCAAGTGCACTAGGGAAATTGGAGCTCAAGTGACCTGGGGGCAGTGAAGTTATCAACCTAGCAGTTGGGTAGCCATTGGAACCACTTTCTCTGGGGAGATTCAGGCTCAGGCTACTGTGGTGGAAGGGCAGTGAGAACAAGCAGCTAGACAGCCATTAGTGCTGCATACACCTGGAAGGTCTGAGCTCAGGTGAACCAGGAGGAGGGAAGAGATTGCCCCATCAGCTATACAGCCATTGATGCCACATGCACCAGGAAGAACTGGGCTCAGGCCACCTGTGGGAGGGGGTAAGATTGTCTAGGTAGCTAGGCAGCCAAAGGCACAAGTAAACAATCACTCCCTCTCCCTACACTTGAGTCCAAGGCTGACACTCCTTAAGGGATCTGCCCAAACCAGAGGCAGCTGCTGTAGCAACACTTGAGTCCTGCCCACCTTGGAGTGACTGTGAAAGTGCAGCACTTGTACAAGTGAACCCCACCCCATTCCAGAGGTAGAAATGGTGGTGCTGCTGCTGAAAGCTGGCACAAGTAACCCACCTGGGAGCTGCAGCAGCAGCAGCAGCAGATCAGTGAAGGACAGTAAAGCCAAGAAACAGAAAATAATCAAATTGCACAGAAAATCTATGGCCCACCTCCAACAGAATGACACCAGTCAGGCCAAACAAACTATTAAGTGACTTTCACAGCAATGACTTCCAGATAACTCAGAGACAACAATCAGTCTCTAAACTCCTGAAGAAGCAGACTACCAGGGCTTCTGAAAACTCCCCAAATAAAGCACCCATGGATTTCCTAGATGAAGAAGAGTTCCTACAACTATCAGAGACAGAATACAAAAGATTAATGTACAGAGCTGTACAAGATGTCAGGATAGCAATCTGGCAAAATGCAGCAGAGCACATCAAAAAATTAAATAACCTGCAAGAAATGCTTGAGCAGCAACAATTTGAAATTTGACAGATTAACAATAAAATTTCCAAGCTTGATAGCTCAATAGAATTTCAAAGGAGCAGGACTGAAGACATGGGAGGCAGAATTAGTGAGCCTGAAGACAAAGAAAATGACATCAGCATACACAAAGAAAAATCAGATAAAAGACTACATAAGAGTGAAGAATCCCTGCAGGTGATGTGGGATTCTATTAAGAGAAATAATATCCATGTGATCAGAGTACTAGAACAAGTTGGGCTAGCTAAAAATATAGAGGAAATGGTTGAAGACCTGCTGATGTAAAACTTCCCTGACATCATCAAACATGAGAAGATCTCCATTCAGGATGCTCATGAAACCTAACTCAAGATAAATCCCAAAAGAAATACACCAAGGCGTATCATAATCAAGCTCAATAAAACTAGAGACAAGGAGAAACTACTGAGAGCAGCTGGAAATAAGCAAACAATAACCTATAAAGGAAAATTATTAAGATTAAGCTCAGAATACTCAGCAGAAATGATGCTGGTCAGAAGACAGTGGGATACCATATACAAAGACCTGAAGGAAAAAAAAACTGTCAACTGAGAATAATATATCCTGCAAAACTGTCTCTCAAATACCAAGATAAAATTAAGACTTTCACAGATCAACAGAAATTTAGAGAATTTGTAAGAACCAAACCAAAATTACAAGAAATATTAAAGGAAGTTCTTAGATTAGAAAATCAATAACATTAGATACATGCTCAAACATCCAGCACTCAACAGAGCATCTAGATAACATCAGGGAAGGAAATCCAATAGTGATAACCAAAACCAAATCACAAAAAATTTAGAAATTCAGAGATCTCAAGACATAATTGAAAATTATATTATATGAAAAAGACTGTCAAAGAAATGTACACAGAGACCTTCCAGATGCAGAGGAAGATAAGGAGACACAGAGACACTGAAGTCTAAAGTACTTTTAGATTAATAAAAGGGACTAAGGGAGTAACTGCAAAAGAAACCTGTAATCTTACATGTGAAAAAGCAACATACAAAACCACACTTTCAAGAAAACAGACACTGAAAGCCATTAGAAGAAAATACATAAAGAAAAAAAGACTCAGCACAGAAAATCGAAAGCAACAGAGGAACTGTCCATGACATTCAAAAAAGGCATCAAAATGACAATGCTAACATCATATTTATCAATAAACACAGTAAATGTAAATGGACTAAACACACCAATTAAGAGGAGAGTAGCAGATTGGATAAAACAAACATGACCCATCTATATGCTGCTTACAGGATACACAACTCAGAATCAAAGATGCAAACAGACTACAACTCAAAGGTTAGAAAAAATATATCTGGCAAATAATATTCTAAAAAGAGCAGGGTCCAATGCTAATCTCCAACAAAATAGATTTTAATGTTAACTCCACCATGTGAAATAAAGAGGATCACTGTCTAACGGTCAAAGTCTCAATTCAACAGGAGAACCTAACCTACTAAATATCTATACACGCAATGACAAGGCTCCAAAATATATAAAACAAACACTATCTGCACTGAAAACAGAAACAGATAGCTCCACAATAATAGTAGGAGACCTCAACACACCACTCTCAGTAAAGGACAGAACATCCTGAACAAAAGATTAGTAAATACACAAAAGATCTAAATGCAACAATCAACTAACTTGAACTTACAGACATTTTCAGAACTCTTCATCCAACTGAAGCCAAGTATACCTTCTTTTCTAATACTCATGGAATGTTCTCCAGGATAGACCACATATTATGTCACAGAGCAGTACTCAACAAAATTCAAACCATTGAAATAATACAAATAATACAAAGCTTCTTCTGGGACCACAAAGCCATAAAACTAGAAATCAGTAACGGAAAAAAAACATGCAAATTAAATTAAAAACATGGAGACTGAATAACATTTTGCTCAAGAACTACTGGGCAAAAGAAGAAATCAAGGAGGTAATGAAGAATTTTATAGAATCAAATGAAAAAGAAGACACATACTACCAAAATATATGGGACATAGCAAAAGCAGTGCTCAGAGGTCAATTCATCTCAGTAAACACACACATCCAAAAAGAAGGAAGGGCACAAATCAAAGAATTAACTCATCAGCTAGAAAGAGCTCAGTAAAAGAACCCATCAGTCTCCAGAAGAAAGCAAATTATTATAACTAGAGCAGAAATAAGTGAAACAGGAAATAGGAAAATGATTGAAAAAGTACAGAAGTGCAAAAAGCTGGTTTTCTGAAAAGATCAACAAAATGGATAAGTCATTGGCCAAAATGACAAAACAGGAGAAGAAACAAATAATCCAAATTAGAAATGAGATGGGCAAGATCACAATGAAATTAACGGAATCATACAAGAATACTATGAAAAATTATACTCCAATAAATTTGAAAAGCTAGAGGAAATGGATAATTTTCTGGAAAAATACCACTTACTTAAATGAGTAAAATCAGAGACAGAACAACTAAACAAAACCATTACAGAAGAAGAAATTGAAAAGGTAATTAAAAAAAAAACTTCCATCCAAAAATAAGCCTTGGATGGAATACTCCAAAATTCGTTCTTTGAAGCTAGTATAACCCTGGTATCAAATCCAAGTAAAGACAGCACAAAAAAAATGAAAATTACAGACTCATATCTCTCATGAACTTAGACACAAAAATCCTTAATAGGTGGCTTTAACAAAAGAAGGTTTACTCTTACACAGTCTGGTAGGCTACAAGTCCAAATTTAGGATGTCCTCTCCAGGGGAAAGCTTTCCCCCTAGTTGGCTCTAGAGGAAAATTCGGTATTGCATCAGTCTCTGTCCAGGGAACATCTTGGTACAGATGTTCAGATCTGAAGGATGCGCTGTCCTCCCAGTCCTGCTTGCTTGATGGTGTGAGGTTCCCAGTTCTCAGGCTGCTTCCCTTTCCTTTTATCTCTTGCAGGATGAAAGGATTAAGGGTGGTGCAAGCCATACTCCACGGAAACTCCCTTTACAGTGGAGCAGGGAGGTGATCTTATTATACAGTCCCACCCTAAGCCTTTAACATACAGCATAGGAAAACCACAAAATGGAGGACAGCAACAAGATACCAGGAATCATGGCCCAGCCACACAGCTACACCTATTTTGGGGGGGACATAATTCAATCCATGACACCTACCTAACAGAATTCAACAACACATCAAAAAAAATAATAATAATAATAGTTCATCACGACCAAGTAGGTTTCATAGTGGGGATGCAGGGATGGTTTAATGTAAGTAAAACAATTAATGTAATCAACCACATAAATAAAATGCAAGAACCACCTGATTCTATCAATTGACACAGAAAAGGCATTTGATAAAGTCCAACACCAATTCATGTTAAAAACTCTCAGCAAAATAGAAATAAAAGGGAAATTCCTCAACATAATAAAGGTCGTCTACACGAAACCAACAGCTATCATTATACTTAATGGAGACAAGTTGAAGACATTCCCCTTAAGAACAGGTACTAGACAAGGATGCCCATTGTCATCACTTCCCTTCAACATTGTTCTGGAGGTCCTAGCCAGAGCAATTAGACACAATAAAGAAATAAGGGGTTTCCAAATTGGCAAAGAAGAAATCAAAGTATTGCTATTTGTGGATGATACGATCTTATACAGCGAGAACCCTAAAGAATCCGCCAAAAAACTACTGAATCTAATAGAAGATTTCAGCAAAGTATCAGAATACAAGATAAACATGCATAAATCAGTGGGATTCCTATACACCAACAAAGAGACAGCCAAAGAGGAAGTTACTAGATCATTACCATTTACTATAACCACCAAGATGATAAACACCTGGGGCTAAATCCTACCAGAGATGTAAAAGACCTATACAAAGAAAACTACAAGTCCCTACTGCAAGAAATGAAAAATAACTTACACAAGTGGAGAAATTCACCTTGTCCTGGATCTGAAGACTTAGCATTGTGAAAATGTCTGTACTACCCAAAGCAATCTATACATACAATGCAATCCCAATTCAACTTCCAACAACCTTTTTCAGCTAGATGGTGAAAAAAATCACCAACTTTATATGGAAAGGATGAAAGCCACGAATAAGTAAATTACTACTAAAAAACAGCAGAAGAATGGGCCTCACTCTTCCTGACCTTAAATCTTACTACACTGCCCCAATACTCAAGACAGCCTAGTACTGGCACAAAACCAAAGCATAGACCAATGGAACAGAATTGAAAACCTCAATATAACTTCATCCACACATGAACAGCTGATACTTGATAAAGGCCCAAAGACACTGAATTGGGGTAAAGGTAGTCTCTTCAACAAATGGTGTTGGCATACTTGGATATCCACCTGCAAAAAAATGAAACAAAACCCTCATCTCACACCACAAAAACTAGTTCAAAAGATCAAAGACCTAAATATTAAAGCTAAGACAAATTCTTGGAAGGAAAAATTGGGAAGATGATGCAAGTCCTAATCCATGGCATCAACAAGCCTACTCAAAACCACCACCAACCTTCAATCATTAAAAACTAAAGTCGATAATTGGGAACTCTTGAAAACTAAACACTTATGCTCGTGGAGAGCCTTCATCCAAAGAGTAAAAAGACTACCTACAGAATGGGAACAAATATTTGCCCACCACACTTCTGACAACCATCTAATCTCTCTGATCTACAAGATACTGCAAAACCTCAACAAGAAAAAGACAACCAACCCAATTAAAAACTGGGCAAATGATATGAATAGGCACTTTACCAAAGAAGACATACTGGTTGCCAAGAGATACATGAGGAAATGTTCATGATCATTAGCCATCAGAGAAATCCAAATCAAAACCACAATGAGATACCATCTCACCCCAACAAATACAGCAATTATCCAAAAAACACAGAATAATAAATGGTGGAGACTGGACCCCTCCTATGCTGTTGGTGGGACTGTAAAATGGTTCAACCACTATGCAAATTGATTTAGTGCTTTCTTAAAAAACTAGAAATAGAAATAACATACCCAGCAATCCCATTCCTTGGAATATATCCCAAAGAAATAACAAATATCACTCAAAAGATACTTGCATGCCAATGTTTATGACAACTCTCTCCACAATAGCAAAAAGTTGCAAACAACCTAGATGCCCATCAACAGATGAATGGCTAAACAAACTGCGCTATATTCAGACAATGGAATACTACACAATGATAAGAAACAACGATGGCTTAGAGAAATATCTGTCAGTGTGGGACTATCTAGAGGAAGTTATGCTGAGCAAAATTAGCCAGAGAAAAAAGGACAAACTTTGTATGAGACCATTGTTATAAGGAAACAACTAATCATTTAGGCACAGTAGAAATCAGTATTTGACAGTTACAAGGGGTTGAGAGCAGGGAGGGAAGGGATGTTTTACAAATTAGATAGTGATTAGGATTAGGGATAGGTATAGGATGTGAAAGTATGCACCGGAAGTGGGCTACACACAACTATTCAACTTCAAAACCAAAGTGTTCCCTCATTGTGGACTGCCTCTTTGGAAGAACAGATAAACAGGGTCTTGGATTGTGAGGGACATGCTCTCAGAGGACATCCAGACTAATTGGGATATCCAAGGTTTTTATCTCTCCCTCTCTCAAGATATCACTCCACATACCACTTGGGTGAGTGGCGACTGGGGTCTTTAAAGCTAGCAAGCTGCCATCTAAATAGCACCAAATGGTCCCAATCCACCTGGACCTGGGGCAAATGGAGGACATCAAGGATAGGAGAAAAATAGGAGCCCACTAGTTGGAACAGGCCATACCAGCCATAGCCTGCTTCAGCATGGGACCAGAAGAACTAGATGGTGCCCAGTCACCACCAATGACAGCCCAGTTGGGGTACGTGGAATGGACCTCTGGACACAGCAAGTGATGGAGTAGAGAGCAGAGCTAGAACTCTACCAAAAGACCACATTTGATGGTCCTTCTGCATGGAGGGCCCCCTGGGAGCATGGTCTCCAGACTCTGTAACACCCAACTGCATCCAGCACCAGAGCTAGCTCCCCAGACAAAGACTGACTTGGACCATGTGAAGCATAGAGTGATACTGAAGGTGAACAAACTTGTAAAAATGTACATGGGGTGATCTGAGGGACACTTTGCTGGAACCAAGTTGACGGATGGGTGGCCAGACCTTTATCAAAAAGTCATAGGAAGTTCTGAACAGAAGAGAAAGCATACTGTCACGTGGGCAGGGAGGGAGGCAGCTAGAATAGAACAGAGGTTAAAGTTCTAAGTGTTATATGGCAATATGATATAGACTAAAACCGTTCTTAATTCACGATGAAAAGAAAAAAAATAAAAATAAATGGAGGGACATCCATTCAGCTAAACATTCATTTTTAAAATTGCTAATTAGTCCTTCAACTAAAAATGGTGGCCTGAACATGTACATTATCCCAGTTCCTTCCTCAATTTTCAATTTATGGTGTTAAGAGAGCAAAAACTGTATAAATCTCAAACAGAAGATATTTACTTTAGTCTCTAGAGAATCTGGTTGAGGACCTGCAGATACAAGGCCTTGTCATTCCAGGGAGTAGATCACCTCCCTGTCATCCTTGGTGAGGCCACTTGGCAAAGCCCACATGCACAAACCGAGCTTCTATCTTGCATCAATTTTTAACATGAAAAGATAGCCAAAAATAACCAGTCATCTGAGGAAAGCCACCAATATCAAGATAGTAATGATTAAATACATGAATAGTTTTTAAACATTTAAAACACATGAAAACCCATTCTATTTCATAATTTGGTTATAAAGATCTTGAAAGTTTCAAAAGGAGGGCAGGAAATGCAGGTTTTGTACTGAAGACCAGCTATTAGGACAGTATTAGATTTTCTAACACCGAACACTAGAAGATCAGAAACAAAGAAAACTACAGCAAAAATTATATCTAATTTATAATCTCTACCCATTCCAAATCCACTGTCTTTAGCCGATTATGACTCATAGGGACCCTCTAGGTCAGAGTAGAACTGCCCTGTAAATTTTCCAAGGAGCACCTGGCAGATTTGAACTGCCTACCTTTTGGTTAGCAGACATAGTACCTAACTAGTATGCCACCAGGGTTTCCTCCAATGACAAGGTACTAAATAGTAATGAGAGATGAATAAACATGTATGTGACATGCAAAGCCTTGAAAAACAAACTTCCGATATTACCTTTATAATAAAGTTACTAGAGCAAATAGCCAGGAAAATGAGCAAATTAACCAAGAAGAGGAAGCACTGAGACACAGAAAACAAGACGGTGTGGAAAGGCAGTATGAACATAAAGATGAAGGCACATCGTAGACCTTCAACTCTTCTAACTGTGGAAATGAATACGTGCACCTAAATGAGAACAAACAGAAGCTATTATTCAGAGTTTGACAATGTTGAAGTTTACGTGAGCTCTATGCACCTGGAAAACACTAATGATTAAGAAACCCGCACCACCGTCACCACCACATTTTGTGTTGCAGAAAGGCCTTATCATACAGCAACAACAACAACAAAAAAAAAAAAACTGTTCTGCCATAATCTTTTTACATCAAATCTTTCCTTACCAATATCAGAAGTTTGTTTTTAACTTATACAACCATCCTTTACTCTTAGCAAAGACTCGAAGTTTGGCAGGGGAATGGGGAAGCTTCAGAGCAGAATGAAAGGGAAGTCTTCAGGGATGGTTTGATGGGGTTGTTGGCAGTACATCTCATGCGTTTGGCTTGAGTACCATATTTGGTTTTCTCTGGTTGGTCCTGAGTTGAATGTGGTGGGGGCAAAAAATAAAGAAACTGGAGTCACTGATCAAGTCCTCACTTGGCCAGTTGCTGCAGAGGTCTTGGATCAGATGTTGCCATATCTCCCCCTCAAAAAGCTGTTGCTGTCAAGTCGATTCTGACTCATAGCAACCCTATAGGACACAGTAGAACTGCCCCATAGAGCCTCCAAGGAGTGCTGGTGAATTTGAACTACCAACCTTTTGGTTAGCAGCCATGTTGTTGTTATTGTTGTTAGGTGCCATCAAGTCAGTTCTGACTCATAGCAACCCTATGAACAACAGAATGAAACACTATCCAGTCTTGCACCATGTCCACAATCATTTTTATGCTTAATCCTGTTGTTGCAGCCACTGTGTCAGTCCATCTTGTCGAGGGTCTTCTTCTTTTTCGCTGACTCTCCACTCTACTGAGCATCATGTCCTTCTCCAGGGACTGCTCTTTCCTGACAACATGTCCAAAGGGTGTAAGATGCAGTCTTGCAGGAGCACTCTGGTTGGACTTCTTCCGGAACAGATCTGTTTGTTCTTTGGGCAGTCCACGGTACATTCAAAATTCGTCTCCAACACTGCAGTTCAAAGACGTCAATTCTTCTGTCTTCTTTGTTCATAGTCCAGCTTTTGCATGTGTATGATGTGATTGAAAATGCTATGGCTTGGCTCAGGTGCATTTTAGTCTTCAAGGTGACACCTTTACTTTTGAATACATTGAAGAGATCCTTTGCAGCAAATTTTCCCAATGCAATGCAACTTTTGAGTTCTTGACTGCTGCTTCCAAGAGCGTTGACTATGGACCCAAGTAAACTGAAATCCTTGAAAACCTCGATCTTTTTTCAATTTATGACAATGTTGCTTACTGGTCCAGTTGTGAGGATTTTTTTTTCCTGATGTTGAGGGATCCTGTAGGTACTTTTCTGCATCAATCCAATCAGTTTTGCCATCCAGGATTTGGAATCTATTGTCATGATCAACATGCATGAGGTGCAATCCATACTGAAGGCTGTGGTCTTTGATCTTCATCACTAAATGTCTCAAATCTTCTTCATTTCTAGCAAATAAGGTGGTGTCGTCTGCGTCCAGCTTCTCAGATTATTTGCTCGGCATACAGATTAAAAAGGTATGGTGAAATGATATAACCCTAACGCACTCCTTTCCTGACTTTAAACTGTGCAGTGTCCCCTTGTTCTGTTCTCATGACTGCCTCTTGATCCATATACAGATTCCTTAAGAGCACAATTAGGTGTTCTGGAATTCCCATTCTCCACAACGTTAGCCATAATTTAGTATGATCCACACAGTTGAATGCTTTTGCAGTCAATTCTATACAAGTAAACATCTTGCTGGTATTCTTTACTTTCAGCCAAGATCCATCTGACATCAGTGATGAAATTCCTGATTCCACGTCCACTTCTGAACCCAGCTTGCATTTCTGGAAGTTCCTTGTGACTATGTTGCTGTAGTCGCTTTTGAATGATCTTGAGCAGAATTTTACTTGTATGTGATATCAATGATATTGTTCGGTAATTTCCACATTAGGTTGGATCACCTTTCTTTAGAATGGGTAACACCATCAAGTAAGGAGTGAGTGAGCAGTCCCCACTTATCTGTCAGTAGACGCTTGCTTGTTGCTGTGATACAGGAAGCTATGCCATTGGTATTTAGGTACCAGCAGGGTTGCAACTCAATACAGTGGGTTTTGGGGAGGGTGTTAGGGTCACCCATGGTAGACAAGTTTCAGCTGAGCTTCCAGACTAAGACAGACTATGAAAAAGGACCCAACAGTCTATTTCTGAAATGAATTAGTCAGGGAAAACCTTATAGCAGCTATAGCACTTAACAACTATGCCATCAGGATATCCTATTGACATACATGGCCATTTATATATTCAGCCTCTCAGTGCCCTCTTTGCATCATTCTGTCTTAAGTGGTAGACCAGTTCAGCTGAGTGATTGTTCAGTTGTCTCCCTAGTTAACTGCATTGTAAGATTTTCTCGACTTTTTTATTGCATCATCATGACGTTCATTTAAGTACCAAGCGGCTGTGTGTATGAAGAGGGATTCTGTAGGTTCTTTTCCAGGTCAATCCAATCAGTTTTGCCATCCAGGATTTGGCATCTATTGTTCTGATCAACATGCACACTAGTTGCTATAGATCAAGAAAACTGGCCCAAAATATGTAAAAGAATTCTAAATTCTCCTATGAATATGTGCTGGTCTTGTCGAGTTTAACCGAATTGCGGTTCTTAATTCAGCTCAGGTCCAAAGTTTACATTCTACAGCTTCCTGCATACATGGTACATGGAAGAGATTGATCTTTAGGGGTAACTGGCATTTTGGAGTCTGAAGAGAGTTTTGGGAAAGAATAGGTGGTGTGGACAAGGGGAAGAGAAGAGAGAAGCTGATGGAGGTTCAGAAGCACAGAGATAAGAAGGATCTGGGGAGAGAGAGAGCTGGATATGGGGAGACAACTGAAGAACAAGGAGGGGAAAGGTTTACTAGGCTAATAGCTCTAGTTTGTTGTTCAAGTTTGTCACATTGCTCCTTAGTTTTGAAGGAATTTTTGAAGCAAAATTTCAGTTGGACCTCATTCACTGGCTCTCGCCAGTTTTTAATTATTTGTATTTTTTCCTCTCGTTTCTTTCTCCCTCCCATCTAGCCCTGTACACCACATCCTATCACTTTTCCCAGATCTCACTGCACCACTGGAGCTAGAAGGCCACTGGCATACTGCTCTGCCACTTCCCCAAATCCCCCCTACACCTGCATCTCAATCAAAATATATTGCCCTTTGCAGTAAGAAATATTGTTCCTTTGTCTCATTAGGGATATGGACCAAAGCACTTTTTAGTTGAGATAGTGACCCCAAATGTTGAACTAAGTCCCTTCTGGTGTTCCAAACTCTAGTTCTGTGCCTTCACTCACAATAACTTCTGTACCTGAAGGCCTTCCCCTAGGTTCTCCATGGTTAAACTGCCCCATCATTTAGGGCTAAGCTTGAACACATCTCCTCAATGCATTATTTCCTGACACTTTTTCTAAATGTCCTTCCTATCTCCCATCACCAGAGAGACACAGAAAAAGTGTTAGAAATATTTTTGTTCTTCACCAAACTCTCAGAATGTTCTTAGGGTATGGACCATGCATCCATACATCTGTTTTCTCCACTGGGTATCATGGGGCATGAGGATAGGATATTTCTCTAAATTATTTTTCTATCACAAGGCTACCACTGCCTGGTATTAGAAAAATAATTTTTAACACCAGCAACCCCCACCTGCTAGGCCCCACACTCATCATCAATTTTTTTTTTTTTTTTTTGCTTTGTCATTTCTTTCTCCTTTCCATGTAGTCCCATACATCACCTGCTCTCCCTTCCCATTGGTCCTCAGGCCCACTGTACTTCATTCACTGGCTCTCACCAGTTTTTAATCAATTATTTGTATTTTTTCCTCTCTTTCTTTTTTTTCTCCCTCCCACCTAGCCCTGTACACCACCTCCTATCACTCTTCTCAGATCCCACTGCACCACTGGAGCAAGAAGGCCACTGGCATACTGCTTTGCCACTTCCCCAAATCCACCCCACACCTACATGTGGCCCCTACCACAAATATGAATTTTTTATTTTCCTTTCTCCCTCCCACCTAGCCCAAGTCATCACATCCCCTCATTTCCTGTAGTCTTGCCCCTATTCATTGGCCCCTGCCATGCCACCATTTGTTTTTCTATTTTTCCTTTCTGAATTTCTTCCTCCTGTCTAGCTCTGTACTCTATCTTCTGCCCCTTCCCACTGGCCCTTTCTGTACTGTCATGGATAGAATACAACTGGACACCAGGCCTGTCACTCCCCTGAGTACACCTAGCAGCCACATGCCAGCACCTACTGCATCACAACTTATTTTCTTTCTTTTTCATTTCTTATCTACCTCCAGCTTAGCCACACACACAACTTCCCTTGTTTCCACAGCCCTGCCACCACTAGCCAGCTACCTTTTCCTTTTCTTCCTCCCCCATCCCACATAACCCTGTATGTAACCCCCGCTTCCAGTCAGCCTCTACTACGCTGACTCAGCTAAAGTATCCCTACCCCTCAGGACCACCACCAAGCCAGGTTCACACCACCCTGCCTCTCTGTATACTCAGTTAGTACCTGAACAGTTAGAAGCAAGCCCATACCAACCACCTCCCATCTGACAACATTGCTTATCTAGGAAGGGGCTGTGAATGCTCCCTCACTGCTAGACTGACATTAGAATGGAGACATCGCCCACCGGTGCACACTTAAACATCTCACCAAGCAGTGCACAGCAAAGTAGGCTCACCCTGCCTGAAGCTGTCCTACCTACTTGGAAAGGTGATACGAGCTGTAATGCCCAGAGTCAAGCAAGCAGCAAAGTACACTTGACCTGCCACTCTGACATATCAAAACAAAACAAAACAAAAAAGAAAGAGGAAACAAACGAATGTACAATCAATCAACAAAGAAAATAATGTCTGGATGTCTCAGAGACAGCAGACAACATTAATATACATAAAACAGCAGGATAACATGGCTTGAGCAAGTGATCAAAATAAAGAATCAGATGATCTTTTGGTAAAAGAAAAGGCACTGAAATTACCTAATATGGAATTCAAAAGATTAATATTTTGTAGTCTCTAAGACATCAGGAAAGAGCAAGGAAAACACACACAAAACCAAGGGAAATGTGCACAAAGTCATGGAAAACATAGACAAAAATAATGAAATCATAGTCAAAATGAAGGAAAACTCAGACAAAGCAATAGTAGAATTAAGGAAAATAACATAAGAACAAAACATTCAAATAAAGAATTAGAAATCATACCAAAACAGCAGTTAGAAATCCAAAAGATGAACAACAAAATTTCAGAAATGGACAATGCAATAGAAAGGTCTAGGAGCTAATTTGAAGCAATGGAAGACAGAGTCAGTGAGATTAAAGTTAAATCCATAGGCATCACTTTGTTTAAGGAAAACTCAGAGAAAAGAAAGATGAAAAATCTAGAATAAGAATTATGTGGGACATGCTTAAAAGTAAAAAAAAAAAAATCACATGTGACTGGAATTCCAAAACAGAGGGAGACAATGGAAAACACAGAGAAGATTGTTGGAGACTGTCAGAAAATTTTCAAAATATAATAAAAGCAGAAAAGATGACTATCCAAGAAGCTCAAAGAAACCGCATATAGGAGAGGATCCCCTCAAGCCAAACTTACTGCCACTAAGTCAATTCTGACTCATGGTGACTGTATGGGACAAGGTGGAACTGCCCCATAGAGTTTCCAAGGAGTGCCTGGCAAATTTGCACTGCTGGCATTTTGGTTAGCAGCTGTAACACTTAACCACTACACCACCAGGGTTTCCAAAAGTCACCAAGACATATTATAATCACATTTACCAAAACCAAAGACAAAGAGAGAATTCTGAGAGTAGCTTGAGGGAAAAAAAAAATGTATACAAAAAAAAACCCCACTAAGACGAAGATCTAATTACTTGGCAGAAACCATGCAGGTAGGACGACAATGGGATAATGATATACAGACAACTTGGAAAGAAAAAAACTGCCAACCAAGAATAATATATCCTGTGAAACTCTCACATATGAAGATGATATTGGAACACTTCTAGACAAATAGAACTAAAGGAATTCATAAAAACCAAACCAACTTTATAGAAACATTAAAGGAAGTCCTTTGGTTACAGAACCAACATTAGACAACAACAACAGCATAGGATACAGGACAGCATCAGCTAGATACTAATCTAGGTAAAGAATTCTCAATAATAAATCAAAGCTAAAAGACTTAAAATGGAAACAGAGATGTTTATCTGCAAATGATGAAATGTCAAAACAATCAAAGGAGTAATAAATGGTTTAGATATAGAACTTTCAGATGGTAATACCAAGTAATAAAAGACTGGTCGAAACTTAGAAAGATAAAGGAAAATTTGAAGGTGACCACAAAAGTGTTAATAAACATCAGAATGAGAAAAACTCAGTGAACATAAAATCTGTAATAATGAAAGAAATGAAAAAACATCCACAAACATAAGGAACTCAACACAGGGAAGTATAAGAAACAAACAAAATGTCAGCACCACACACACACACACACACACACACAAGCACAATAACATGACAGCAATAAGTGCATATAAATCTAGTCATACTGAATATAAATGGCTTCAAAATATTTGTAAAAACACAGAGAATGGCTGAATGGATAAAACAGCATGGTTCCTCAATATGCTGTCTACAAGAGACACACCTTAGATGTAAAGACATTAAAAATCAAAGTACATAAAAATTACATCAAGAAAACTGTAACCAAAAAGGTGTAGGAGAGGCAATACTAATCTCAGATAAAAGAGAATATAAGGTAAAATCAAAAGGCAAGGAAGGGCATTATATAATGATTAAAGGGACAATTGACCAAAAAGAAATAACCTTAGTAAATATCTTTGCACCCAATGTCAGGCCTCCAAAATATGTAAACTAAACTCTAACAACAATGAAAAGAGAAATACACAATTCCACAATTAACAGTAGGAGAGTTCAATACACCACTGTTGGTGAAAAGAACATCTTGAAAGAAACTTGAAAAAAATGTAGAAGATCTAAAGGCCAAAATCAACCAACTTGACCACATAGACATATATAGAACACTCCACCCAACAACAGCAAAATATATGTTCTTTTTCAATGCACATGGAGCATTCTCCAGGATAGACCACATTTAAGGCCACAAAGAAATCCTCAGTACTATCCTAAATATCAAAATAATAAAAAGTGCTCTCTCTGATCACAATACCAAAAAAGTAGAAATCAATAACAAGAAGAGAAAGGGGGAAACACACACATGCAAACTATATAACACCTTGCTTGAAAACAGCTGGGTGATAGAAGAAATCAAGAAAGAAACCAAACATTTAATAGAACCAAATGAGAATGAAAGCACATCAAATCAAAACCTTTGGGACACAGCAAAGGCACTGCTCAGAGTTCATTTTCTAACAACAAATGTAAACATCAAAAAAAGAATAGGTCAACTCAAAATGTTAACATTACACCATGAACAATTAGAAAGAGAACGGCAAGAGATACCACAGCCACCATAACAAAGGAAACAATAAAGATTAGAGTGGAAATAAATGAAATATACAATAGAAGAAAGCATTAACAAGACCAAAAGATAGCTCTTTGAAAAGATCAACAAAATCAACACACCACCGGCAACTCTGGCAAAAGAAAAATAAGAGAGGAGATAACTTGAATAAGAAATGAGATAGAGAACATTACAATAGAACAAACTGAAACGAACAGAATCATAGCAGAGTACTATGAAAAATTATATTCCCACAAATCTGAGAACAAATTTCTAGAAACACTCTACCTGCCTAAACTAACACAAACTTAGGTATAAAAATCAGCAAGAGAAGAGATATAAAAGACAACTATGTAAAAAAAAAAAAAAAACTCTTAACAATAACAACAACAACAAAAAAAAAACTGTGGCCCAGATAGCGTCACTGGACAATTCTCCCAAGCACTGAGAGAAGAACTCGTAGAAGTACTACTTAAAACTATATCCGTGTATAGAAAAAAAAAGGAATACTCCTAAATTCATTCTATGACGCCAACATGTCCCTAATGCCAAAGATAGGCAACGATATCAAAAAGGAAAAGTTACAGAGCAATATCTGTCATAAATATAGATGTAAAAATTCTCAACAAAATTCTAGAATTCAGCATCATATCAAAAAATAGTCATAACAATAATAATACACCACAGCCAAGTAGGATTTATACCAGGTAGGTAAGGAGACGGTTCAACCTTAGAAAATCCATCAGTGTAATCCACCATACAAGACAGAACAAAAGAATCATTTATTGTTTTTTGAATTAACTTTATCAAATATATTGATAAAGTCCAATGTTCATTGCTAATTAAAATTTGTCAGGAAAACAGGAAAACCATCAAAATTCCTCAACATAATATAGGGCATCCAAACAACCAAGAGCCAGTATCATTCTCAACAAAGAGAGTCTGAAA
This sequence comes from Heterohyrax brucei, assembly GCA_028571685.1. Taxonomy (NCBI): domain Eukaryota; kingdom Metazoa; phylum Chordata; class Mammalia; order Hyracoidea; family Procaviidae; genus Heterohyrax; species Heterohyrax brucei. Next base: position 26,769,612 of record CM053156.1, read on the forward strand.
GCATTCCTCCTCCTCTCCCCAAAAATAGAAACAAGAAAAGAATGTCCTTTATTACCACTCCTGTTTAAAACTGAATATTGAAAAGTAAACACATCACTTTGAAGACTAAGGTGCATCTCACCCGACCCATGGTATGTTCAGTCCCATCATGTGCATGTGAAATCTGGACAATGAATAAGGAAGACAAAAGAAGAATCTACTCTTTGAAATGTGGTGTTGGAGAAGAATATTCAGTGTACCATGAACTGCCAAAAGAACAAACAATTTCACACACACATACACAAAAAGACCAGATTTACCTATCTAAAAGAGATAAGAGGAACTCCCAACAAGACGGCCACTGGATATCTTGGTAATTTAGAACCAAAGCCACTTCCAAAGCCTACCATTCATCCAAATATCAGACAGACTTATAAAACAATAATATATATGAGGAACGTACTTCTTAGTTCAGTCAAGTATATGACGTGGGCCAAACGGGAAACAGGAATGATGAGGAGGCAGTAAGGGACAGGAAAACTGGACAAATGAATGCAGGGAATGTGGATGGAAAGAGAAAGGAGTAGAACACTGACACATTGCAAAGATGGTAGCCAGTGTCAGAAAGCAATTTGTGTATAAATTTTCAAATGAGAAACTAATTTGCACTGTAAACTTTCACCCAAAATACAATTGAAAAAAAAATTTTTTTTAATGGTTCATGGAACTAGAAGATCATGCAGCTTGTTATTTAACCAAGGCAGTCACATGCATTCTCAGCAAATACTGTTCGTTTTACTTTACACCTGGAAGGAGCAAACAGTTGAAGAGTTTGATTACTAAACAAAACGTTTGCAGCTGAAACCTATCCAGATGTGGCTTGGAAGAAAATCCTTGCAGTCTGCTTCTGAAAAGCCATAGACTTGAAAATCTTGTAGAGTATAGGTCTACTTTGCACACATAGGGTCATTATGAGTTGGAATCGACTTCACAGCAACTGAAAAAAATAGTTTTACTTTGTCCACCTCTGTTCCTTTGGACACATTATCAAACAAACTGTTCCTCATAACAAATTGTTAGAGGATGACATCGCATTTGGTAGAAGGTCAGTGAGAGCAACAGGCATGATCAGTGGGAGGAACTGGCATAGTAGGCATGATGAACTTGAACATGATGGTAATTGTGAGGATGACACAGGACCAGGCAACATTGCCTTCTGTTTTACACAAGGTCAGGATGAATTGAAGTTGACTTAACAGCAGCTAATAGCAACAACAACAACATAATTTTTTACTAATCATTTGTAGTAATCATAATGGCAGAGATTGCATAACTGTAGCAGCCATTAGATCAGACTTCTAAAAACGTTCATAATATCAAATACTCAGTTTCACTATCTCAGACATTTTAATCCAGTGTTTTAAAATCCAAACAGCAGTTTTCAGACAGGCTTTCCGATCTTGAAAACAACCTATGATCTTTTGTAAGACACCTTGTCTAATGCCCAGTATCAGAGAACAGGGTAAGAGAGGACTCACTTTCCTCAAATTAGCAGGACAACTGTTACAATTAGTATTTGCAGAAGCTATGCCATGATGGGCTGGAGACAGGTCTCTGAAAGCTAAGTGAGAGAAGAGTTCATTCTGTGTTAATGTCCCTGAAAGGCACTGAGCATATTTAGCTGGGTGGTCAGTGAGTATTCATTTTCTCTAATGAAGTACCACAGCAAACAGCAACTGATTTCCTTCCAGTACCTCCCTTCCCACTCATCCCTCATCTACCTGGATCTCTTCTCTGCTCTGGCAAATGTAGTGAAGATAGAGCTGCTATATTTTTTGTTGCTAATCTTCCTAAGACAGAGCTGCTTTGCTACAAAATGGCAATTTAGCTACTGTGTCTAAACGTGAAAACAACTCCCACCTGGGGGCTCAGGACATTCAGTTCTGACTCAACCCCCATTGCTTAGCCTATTTGATGGGGTTGACTAATTGGAGGGTACAGATATGGATGTAACATGCATGGTTTTCCTGTCTTAGAGGAGAAGCAGGCTCTGATAAATTATCTTGGCTGTACATGGAAACAAGCACTCTGTACTCCTATTAACATACTACAGATGGCAGACTGGTGCCAGGAAAATAAGAGTCCTGTGTTCATCCCGCATTAGTCATCTTCACGTCATTGACTTCCAAATGCAGGCAGCCTTTGGCTCTGAAATCTTCAGATAAACAGCAGACACAGTCCATGCAGATGCCCTGTCTTACGGTAACTGGACAAGTGCGTAATTGTCTCAGTTTCTATTTCTAGTTCATTAGAGTTTTTTCCTCAGGTGAGAAAATCCACAGGGGCTGACCACTGAGCTTCAGTAGAGCAGGCCAGCTGTTTTAGTCAGCTAGTGCTGCTTTAACAGAAATACCAAAAGTGGATGTTTTAAAAAGAGAAATTTTATTTTATCACAGTACAGTGTTAGTTAAAGTCTGAATTCTGGGTGTCAGCTCCAGAGTAATGCTTTCTCTGTTGGCACTGGAGGAAGGTCCTTGTTGTCATTCTTGCCCTGGACTAGAACTTCTGAGGTGTGTGGTCCCTGGTCCTTTCCAAAGGATGCCCTCGGCTCCTGAGACTACTTTTTGGTGGCATGAGATCCCCAAACCTCAGCTTGCCTCCCTTTCATTTTATATCTCAAAGACTGCCTTAAGGCATAAGACAATTTCGAACCTTAAGCTCTGCCCCGCCGATACAATAGCACACATCTACGTTCATTAACATCATACAGGCAGGAATTCCAACATGGAGGGGCATCACACAGTTCCAGGAATTATGGCCTAGCCAAACTGCTACCCTAGCTTTCCACCTGCACCAGCAGACTGGAAGTAGCTACCTGGAGCATCCTGAGGCAGCCTATGTGTCAAGAGAAGTAGAGTGATAAATTCACAGTGCCTCTGATTGTAAATTGGGTGAGGCCATCTGTTGGGAGGGTTGCCACCTGGCCTGACACGACAATATACTCTTGTGCCTGAAATTTAATGCCCCCCACAAATGTGATCTCATGTACAGCCCCCTAAACATCCTCTGTTAGCCTTCCTTCCACTAGTTGTTTCCAACTGCTACCTTGGACTGTCTGTCCACTTGGGAGCCACTGAATGAAGATTGCCAGGACACAGCCAAGAGGAGCTGAGTCAGAATCTCTGAGCAGTGTGACCCAGACACCCGCATTTAAATACATCTTGTAAAGTATGATGTTTGAGAGCCACTACTCACCTCTGCTCAAATGTGAGCTTCTGAGGGCAGAGATGGCTTTATTCACTGCTGTCTCCTCAGCACCCAGCAAGTGCCTATGAAACAGGACAGAGGGGCAGGAGTGTGGGTGGGCAGACAAGCAGGCACCTTCCTGGGCAAGAGCTCCTCATCTTTACTATGAAGCATTTGGGTTAAGAGAAGCTGACAAGTCTCTGCCCTTGCCTATCCTCTCTGGACTCCTGCTTGTGGCAAACATCTCCAATTTCTATACTCTCTGTTCCTGTGACCAGAGCTGCCCATTTTAGCCTTCTAGGTAGCCCAACAAACACACCTAAGTTAGCATCTGGGAGACATCATATTTTCTACCCAGAAATGGTTATCAATTTGTTCTAAAACTATATGAACATTGACTGAGACCCCTAAACTAGCCCACCCACAAGTGAGTGCCACCACAAACAGTCTCAATGATGTTCTGAGTGTGAAGTATCAAGATATTTGTTGTGGAAAAGATGCTTCTAAGTTACCACAGCAAAATGCAGAAGACCAGTTGCGTAGGTTCAGAGAAAGTCATGTGCCCCAGAGAGTGCCTTTCACGCCTGCAGAGCTCACAGCTGAGATTAAGATTCAAAGTGGAGTCTCTGCCCAGTTATTTGGGTAAGTGCAAATGCTGGTCACAGGCATTTGCTGAATGTCAGCTGGGTCCTGCAAATGCCAGGCAGAATTCTTGGTGTTGGAACATGGGGAGAGCATAATGAACGTTTATAGCAGGTATGCAGTGCACGTATAAATAAACCTTCCCTAGGAAGTGGTCACTGAGTAGGGAGCATTGCAACAGCTGAAAGTCAGCCCTGCCACAGACAGGACCACTCGGGGTCGTTTGCATTTACTTTCTTTGCTTTTTACTTACTTTAGGAGAAAAGCATTTTCGTTTGTGATCCAGCTCTCATGCTAATATGTCGTGTCTCACTGGGAATGTCACCGGTTTCCCACACATTATGCCACTGCCTGTATGAATCGATTGGAGATCCAGCTTTCTCCTCAAAGGATATGGGATCACTTAAAATAAATGATGGAGACCATATTGGTGTAGTGGGTTCAATGCTACGTCTGTTAACCAAAATGTTGGCAGTTCAAATCCACCAGGCACTTGTTGGAAACGCTATGGGGGAGTTCTACTCTGACCCATAGGGTCACTATGAATTAGAACCAACTCAGTGACAGTGGGTTTGGTTTTAGCTTTAAAACAAATGATCTCTCTGAAATAAAGCAGCAACAGGACAGAACTAGACACAGAAAAGAAGGATTGGGGGAGCAGGACAGAAACGTACAAGGGCATTAGAAGTTTGGTAGCAAATCCGTGAAGTACACTCTTAACCTTAGATTCTTTCCCTGGAATTGGAGAGGGGACACAGTGAAGCAAAATTATGAATCAGATAATCAAAAGAGAGAGGTTTCTACCTGTCAAAATTGAAAGGTTCTTTTAAAAAAGTATATGTACTTTGTTGTAGACAGAAAAGACAATTCATATAGAGCTCACTGGAGGATACATTTGTCTCCAGAAGTTTCCGCATTTGCACAGCTCCTACACTAGCAAATAGGAGTACAGATATCTAGAACTCTCCATAGATCAACTGATAAAGACTCAGCACTTCACAGTATCTACAGGGGACAATGATGGGGAAGGGGTTTCTCAGTTTGTCAAACCAGCCCAGGGAAGTGGCCAGTCCAAAGTAAGCTGGTATCAATGACTGTGAAAAGATGCAAAGAAATGGACTTTGACTGTGGATATAGGAGTAAACTTGGCTACAGGATGGCTTAGGAAAAAGAGTGTAGATAGTAAGAAGATGGAGTTTCCCCTGAGGAGGTAGGCTTCCAGGTCAATGGAAGGCCTAGGAAAGACCTTGATGGGGTCCTGCATACTGGCTGTGTATTCTCCCTACCCACCAGTTCTACCCCCGTCTCGCATTGGCAATCTGGTTTTCTGCATGCTGAGTTTTGTTCTAGACCCTGTGAGGGTCAAGAGTTGGTAATGACTGATAACACTTAGCGTGACAAGTTCATATAGACTCTTTCAGCACAGCACAGCATCCATGAAGCTGCCCCCTAGGAGGCTGTGCTGCTTGGCACTCCAGCTAATGCGTCACCTCAGGTTGATCAAACAAAAGGGGTGTTTTTCAGTAGCTGACTTGTCCTATTCAAACATGTCAAGCCAATGAAAGACAAGAGACTGAGAATGTGCTCCAGAATGAAGGAGACTACATGACCATGGAACAAAAATGCCATCTGTCATGGATTGAACTGTGTCCCCCCAGAAATAATGTGTAGTAATTTGGCTGGGCCAGGATTCTGTGATTGCCCTCCATTTTGTGGTTTGCTGATGCTATAAATCCTGATCTCTGCCTGTGGTTAACAGAGTAGATTATGTTATAGAGAATTAGGATGGGACTGTAAATCTCTTCCTAAAATTATCCCCCTGCTCCACTATAAAGGGAGTTTCCCTGGTATATGGCTTGCACTACCCTTTATACTTTCATCCTACAAGAGATAAGAGAAAAGGGAAGCAAGCAGAGAGTATGGAACCTCTCACCATCAAGAAAGCAGCACCAAGAGAAGAATGCATCCTTCAGACCTGAGGTTCCTGTGCCAAGATGCTCCCTGACCAAGGACTGATGCAAATTAAGGACTTTCCTCCAGAGCTGGAGCAGATACCCTGAATTCAGACTTGTAACCTACTGGATTATGTGAGAATAAACTTTTCTTTGCTGAAGCCATCCACTTTGTGGTATTTCTGTTAGAGCAGCACTAGCTGACTAAAGCAGCATATATATGGAGACAGACAATTAAGTTCACAAACTCTTCCAGAAAAAGTGCTATATAGCTCTTTGCTGAGTGTCTCTATGGTCACCTTCAAAGTATTCCAATTGGAAAGCTATGCACCAGCACCAATGCCTAGTCCACCCTTCAAAGCAATTTTGGAACTCCTCCTGGAATCACCATCAGAGCTGTTATCCTATTACTCTTTATGTCCTGAATGTCATCTAGGTATCTTTCTTTCGATATTTCCTTTGTCTTCAGGTAAAGAAAAAAGTCATTGAGGACAATATCACGTGAGTAGGGAGGGAACCAGTACAGTTATCTGTTTATTGGCTAAAGACTACCTCACTGAAAACCATACAATAAAGTTCGTGAACTTACCACCTTACCACCATGTACAATGGCCATTCCAGAAACAGTTCCAAAATTGTTTTGTAGGGTGGACTCAGCACTGGCATTGGTGCATAGCTTCCCAAGGGGAGTACTTCAAGGTGACCATGTACCATGTGATATTCAGCAACAGCATATATAGCACTTAGAATAATTAAGTTTGTGGACTTAATTGTCAGACCTGTTTAATATATATATCTGTGTGTGTGTGTGTGTATATACACACACACACATACTTCCCCATGAATGTATGTAAATTATACACACACTCCCCCCGTCTGTGTATGTATGTGGGGACTGACAATTAAGTTTCTCTGTGGTGACATGTGTGTTTTTGTGTTGCTGAAAATTATACTACTGCTATTCAGATCCCAGGAGGGTCACCCATGGCAGACAGGTTTCAGCTGAACTTTCAGACTGAGATAACCTAGGAAGAAGGACCTGGCAGTCAACTTCTGAAAAGAGCTAGTCGGTGAAAACCTTATGAGTAGCGGTGGAACATTTTCTGATATATTGCCAGAGGATGAACCCCCTATTTCAGAAGATACTTGAAAGGCCTCTAGGGAAGAAGTGCTTCCTCAAAGTAGAGTTGACTTTAATGACATGGATGGAGTCAAGCTTTTGGGATTTTCATTTGTTGATGTGGCATCACTCAAAACAAGAAGAACAGCTACAAACATCCATTAATAATCAGAACATGGAATGTATGAAGTATAAATCTAGGAAAACTGGAAATAATTAAAAATGAAGTGGAATACATAAACATTAATATCCTAGGAATTACTGAGCTGAAATGAATCAGACAATCACATGGTGTACCATCCAGGAATAACAATTTGTAGAAGAATGGCACCACATTCATCATCAAGAAGAACATTTCAGGTTCTATCCTGAAGTATAGCACTATCGCTGATAGTACAATACCTATACATCTACAGTTAAGACAAGTTCATGTGCCTGTTATTCAAATTTATCTACCAACCACTAAGGCCAAAGATAAAGAAACTGAAGATTGTCACCAACTTTCACAGTCAAACATGCAGTCAGGATGCACTGATAATTACAGGCAATTGGAAAGTTAAAGTTGGAAATAAAGAAGGATCCATAGTTAGAACACATGGCCTTGGTGATACAAGTGATGTTGGAGATTGCGTGATAGACCTTTGCAAGACCAATGACTTCTTTGTTGCAAATACCTTTTTTCAGCAACATAAATAGTGACTATACTCATGGACTTGCCAGATGAAATACACAGCAAGCAAATAGACTATGCTTGTGGAAAACAGACAATGGAAAATCTCAGTATCATCAATGAGAACAAGGTCAGGGACCAACTGTGGAACAGACAATCAATTACTCACATACAAGTTCAAGGTGAAACAAAAGAACATTAGAACAAGTCCACAAGAGCCAAAGTAGATCTTGAGTGTGTCCCACCTGAATTTAGAGACCATCTCAAGCATAGATTTGACAAGTTGAACCCCGATGACTAAAGACCAGACAAATTGTGAAAGGACATCATACAAGAAGAAAGAAAGAGCTCGTTAAAAAGACAAGAAAGAAAGACAAAAATGGATTCAGAAGAGACTGAAACTTGTTATCAAATGTCAAGTGGCTAAATCAAAATGAAGAACTGATGAAATAACAGAACTGAACAGAAGCTTGCAAGGGGTGGCTCAGGAGCACAAAATATTAATGACATGTGTAAAGACTTGGAGATAGAAAACCAAAAGGGAAGAATACGCTCAGCATTTTTCTAGCTGAAAGAACTGAAAAACAAAATTCAAGCCTTGGGTTACAATAGTGAAGGACTCTACAGGGAAAAATATTAAATGGCTCAGAAAGCATCAAACCAAGATGGAAGCAATATATGATAATCACTATACCAAAAAAGAACTAGTCAGTGTTTAACCATTTCAGGACATACCATACGAGCAAGAACTAACAGCACTGAAGAAAGAAGTCCAAATTGCATTAAAGGCAAAACAACAAACCTCCAGGAATGGATGGAATATCAACTGAGATATTTCAACAAACAGATGCAGTGCTGAAAGTACTCACTCATCTATGACAAGACATTTGGCCAACCAACTGGAAGAGATCTGTATTTATGCCTATTTCCAAAACAAGGTGATGCCATGAAATACAATAATTATAGAACACTATCATTAATATCACAGGCAAGTAAGATTTTGCTGAAGATCACTCAAAAACCAGTGACAACAATACCTCCACAAGGAACTGCCATAAATTGAAGCCAGATTCCGAAGAGGACAAGAAACCAGAGATATTGTTGCTGATGTCAGGTAGATCCTGGCTGAAGTCAGAGTATGACAGAAAGATGTTTACCTGTGTTTTGTTAACTATGCAAAGGAATTCAACTGTGTGAGTCATTACAAATGATAGGCAATATTGCAAAGAGTGGGGATTCCAGAACACTTAATTGTGCTTGTGAGGAGAGGCAGCTGTCCAAAAAGAATAAGGAAAGCTGTGTGTCAGGAAATATGTGTATGTAAGAATTGTATGCTTTCACCAGACCTATACAATCTTTATGCTGAGCAATAATTCAAAAAGCTGGACTATATGAAGAAGAATAGGGCATCATGATTGGAGGAAGACTCATCAACAACCTGCGTTAAGCAGATGACACAACCTTGCTTGCTGAAAGTGAAGAGGACTTCAACTGGACCAACAAGCAGCACGTTGATAAATGGCAAAAAGATAGACAGTGTCAAGAATTTCCTTTCACTTGGATCTACAGTCAATGTCCATGGAAGCAGCAGTCAGGAAATAAAAAGAAACAATGCATTGGGCAAATCTGTTACAAAAGACTCTTTAAAATGTTGAAAAGCATATATATCACTTCGAAGACTAAGGTGCACCTGATCCAAGCCGTGGTATTTTGAACTGCCTCCAGTGCATGTGAAAGCTTGATGATGAATAAGGAAGACTGAAGAAGAACTGATGCCTTTGAATAATGGTGTAAGAGAAGAAAAGTCTGTCTTGGAAGAAGCAAAGCCAGCACACTTCTTTCTTTTTACTTTTTTGTTATGATTGAATGAAAATGTACATTCCCATATAAATTTGCATGCTCACTTATATGCAGCTCCCACTGTTCTTCCTGCCTGGTAACAGCACACCCCTCTTCTCTGCTCCATACATATCCTATCCTCCAAACAGTTTCCTATCCCCTCCTCTCCACCCACTCCCCTTCCTCCAGCAAGAGGTCAGTGGGATGACATCCTACTGATGCTTGGAACCATAAAATTCCCACAAGATACTGTTGCTCTGTGTTGCCAAGTCCAATCCATTGCTGTCTGAAAAGTTGACCTTCATTATGATTTATGGACAGGGGCAGCGTCAGGGCAAGGGACCATGCTCCCAGGGGAACTCTGAAGACCTCAGGTCATTAACTGTGGTCTTTTATTGGAGATCTCAGGGTTCACCCCTATTTATTCTCCTGATACCAGTGAGACTCAACTTTGTGAGCTCCATTGTGGCTTATCACTGGTGGTAGCCAGGCACCATCCAGTTCTTCTGGTCACAAGTCAATGTAGAGACCCACTCACATGGGTCTCTCTGTCTTCTGGGTTCCCTTTTCTCTGTGTCGTTCTTGTCCTCGGTGATCATCTGTTCCTGTTGAGTTAGGACCATTTGCTGTACCCTCAAATGGCAGTTTAGCAGCTTTTAAGACCCAGATGCCACTCACCGATGAGGGGTGCAAAGGGTCCTCATTAGCAAAACACAAGCTGTGCCAATTGGCCTCGATTTTGCCTGAGAGCAAGGTCCCTGGTCCCCCGCCCCAACTACTCTGTCCTTGCAATATTGGGTTAAGATGGGAGGAGTACTCAAATTGTGTTGAAGTCCAGTTATTATTAATCTTCATTCTAATGTGTGCTGTCACCGATTTCACCCAACCAAATTTCTATTGACTATTTAATCTAAACCCTCTCCCCCCCCCCCCCCGTCTCTCCCCACCCTTGCAGCCGTCACGGTCTTTTCTTCTATGCATGAGTCTGTTTTTAAGTTCTTATCCTACGGGTCTCATACAATATTTGTCCTTTTGTCACTGACTGCTTTCACTCAGCATAATGCCCTCCAGTTGAAACCAGGTTAAGAGATGTTTCCTGCTATCATTGTTGTTCTTCATTGCATAGTGTTCCATTGAGTATATATACCATAGTTTACCTAACCATTCCTCTGTTGTTGGGCATCTGGGTGGATTCCATCTTTTTGCTATTGTGAACTGTGATGCAACGAGCATTCGTGTGCATGTATCAGTTGGTGTGAATGGCCTTGAATCTGTAGGATATATTCCAAGCAGTGGAATTACTGGGTCAAGTGGTATATCTATATCCATTTTTTAAAGGGAGCTCCAGATTGCTTTCCAAAGAGGTTGCACCATTTTGAAGTCCCACCAACAGTGTAGGAAAGTTCCAATTTCCCTACAGCGTCTCCAGCATTTGTTGTTTTGGGTTTCTTGGATCATCCTGGCCAACCTTGCTGGGTGAGATGGTATCTCATTGTCGTTTTGATTTGAATTTCTTGAATAGCTAATGATCACGACCATGTCTGCATGTGATTTTCAGCTGCCTAGATCTCTTTAGAGAAGTGTCTGTCCATCTCCTTTGCCTATTGCTTAATTGGATGATTTATCTTTTTTTATTGATATTTTGTAGGACCTTACAGATTATGGAGATCAGGCATTGGTCTGACATAGAGTTGCTAAAAAATTTTTTCCCATTCTGTAGGCAGCCTTTTAATTCTATTAATAAAGTCTTTGGATGAGTAAAAGTGATTGATTCTTAGTAGTTCCTATTTATCTATTTTCTATTCTGATGATTGTGGTTTGTTTGACAGATTTTGAAGTCTGTATATTAAACCTTCCATTGTTGTTCCTACTTTTTCTTGGATGAGCTTTATCATTTTAGATTTGATATTTAGGTCTTTTATCCACTTTGAGTTGGTTTTTGTATAAGGTGTAAGATATGGGTCTTGTTTTAATTTAGAGCAGACGGATATCCAATTTTCCCAGTACCATTTGTTGAAGAGACTGTCCTTTATCCCAGTTTAATGCCTTAGGGCCTTTGTCAAATATCAACTGTTCATAGGCAGACAGTGTCATCTCAGGGGTCTTGATTCTGTACCATTGATCTATCTGTCTCTTTTTGTACCAGTACCAGGCTGCTTTGACTACTGTGGCAGTGTAATAGGTTCTAAGGTCAGGTAGTGAGAGGTCTCCCAGTGTGTTGTTCTTCTTTAGTAATATTTTTCTTACCCAGGGGTTCTTCCCTTTCCAGACAAAGTTGGTAATTTGTTCCTCCATCTCATTAAAAAATGTCACTGGAACTTATATTGGGATTGCATTCTATAAGTAGATTGCTTTGGGTAAAATAGACATTTTCACAATGTTAAGTCTTCGTATCCATGAGCAAGGTAGGTTTCTCCATTTATGTAAGTCTCTCTTAGTTTCTTATAGTAAGGGTTTGTAGTTCTCTTTGTAAAGGTCTGTTATTTCTCTGGTTAAATTTACTCCTAGGTACTTTATCTCCTTAGGGGCTATAGTAAATGGTATTGATTTGGTCATTTCTTCCTTAATAATCTTGTTGTTAGTATAAAGGAATCCTACTGATTTACTTATGTTTATCTTGTATCCTGAGACTTTGCTGAACTCTTCTATCAGTCTGAGTAGTTTCCTTATGGATTCTTTGGGATTCTCTGCATATACAATCATATCATCTGCAAATAGGGAAATTTTTAGTTCTTCTTTGCTGATGCAGATGCACTTTATTTCTCCGTCTTGTCTAACTGCACTGGCTAGAACTTCTAGTACAATGTTGAATAGGAGAGGGGAGAGTGGGCATCCTTGTCTAGTTCCTGTTCTCAAGGGAAACTGTTTCAGTCTCTCTCCCTTCAGGATGACACAGGCAATTGGCTTTGTATAAATGGCCCTTATTGCATTGAGAAATTGGCCGTCTATTCCTATTTTGCTGAGAGTTTTTATCATGAATAGGTGTTAAAATTTATGAAATGCCTTTTCTGCATCAATAGACAAGATTGGGTGATTCTTGTGTTCTGTGATATTTATGTGGTTGATCACATTAATTGTTTTTCTGATATTGAACCAGCCTTGCATCCTTGGTATGAATCCAACTTGATCGTGATGGATTAGTTTTTTGATATGTTGTTGTATTCTATTGACAAGAATTTTGTTCAAGATTTTTGTATCTAGATTCATGAGTGATATTGGTCTGTAGTTGTTCTTTTTGGTTGGCTCTTTCCCTGGCTTTGGTATCAGGTTTATGCTGGCTTCATAGAATGAATTTGGAAGTATTCCATCCCTTTCTATACTGTGAAATAGTCTTAGTATTGGAGATAACCCTTTCCTAAAAGCTTGGTAGAATTCTGCGGTGAAGCCATCTGCACCCAGGCTTTTTTTGGTTGGCAGTTTTTGATGACTTTTTCAATCTTTGTGATGGGTTTATTAAGTTGCTGTGCTTCACCTTGTGATAATTTTGGTAGGTGATATGAATCAAGGAATTTGTCCATTTCCTCTAGGTTTTTAAATTTGTTAGAGTACAGACTTTCATAGTATTCAGCTATGATATTTTTTATTTCTGTTGGTTCTGTTGTGACAACTCCTCTCTCATTTCTTATTTGGGCTATTTGTTTCCTGTTTGCCTTTCATAAGTTTAGCCAATGGTTTGTCAATTTTGTTGAGCCTTTCAAAAAACCAGCTTTTGGTCTTTTCAGTTTTTTCAATTGTTCTTCTATTCTCTAATTCATTTAATTCTGCTCAAATCTTTATGATCTGTTTTCTTCTAGTGCCTGTGGGATACCTCTGTTGCTCTCTCTCTACTTTTTCAAGCTGTAGGGTTATTTCTTTGGTTTGGTTTCTTTCTTCCTTCCTGATGTGTGTCTTTATGGAGATAAACTGAACTCTGAGCACTGCTTTGGCTGTATCCCAACAGGTTCTGGTAGGAAGTGTTTTCATTCTCATTGGAATCCATAAAGTTCTTTATTTCATCCTTGATTTCTTCTATAAACCATGTTTGTTTTGAGCAAGGTGTTGTTCAGTTTCCATGAGTTCCACTTTCTATCTCTGTTTCTTCTGCTACTGATTTTGACTTTTATGGCTTTATGATCTGAGAAGATGTGTGGCATTAATTCAATGATATGGATTTTATTGAGAATTACTTTATGTCCTAACACATGGTCTATTCTGGAGAATTTTCCATGTGCACTGGAGAAGAAGGTGCAGTTGTTTGCTGATGGATAGAAAGTTCTGTATATGTCAATGAGGTCTAGTTGGTTAATTGTGACAGTAAGGTCTTCTGTGTCTTTATTGAGTTTTTTTCTAAACGATCTGCCCAATATTTAGAGTTAAGTTTTGAAGTCTCCTACTATTATTGTGGAGTGATCTATCTCCTTTTTGAGTGTAGTAAGTGTTTCTTCGATGTATTTAGGTGCTCTATATTAGGTGCTCATGGCGACCCTAGGGCTATATTAGGTGCATTAATATTTAATATTGTTAAGTCCTGCTTGTGTATTGAACCTTTCAGCAATAAATAGTGTCCATCCTTGTCCATGATGGTGGATTTTACATTAAAATCGATTTTATCTGAGATTAGAATTGCCATCCCTGCTCTTCTTTGTTCATTGTTAGCTTGATATATATTCTTCCATCCTTTAATTTTCAGTTTGCTCATATGTTTAAGTATAAGGTGAGTTTCTTGTAGGCAACACACAGATGGGTCATGTCTTTTGATTCAAGATGTCACTCGATGTCTCTTTACTGGAGCATTCAGTCTATTCACATTCAGTGTAATTATTGATAGGTATGTGTTTAGTACGGCCGTTGTGATATGTTTATTTTTGCATTGATGTTTTCTCTGTTGTTCTTTTTAATCTGTTCCAGGGCTTTCTTCTTTGTGAGTTGATTTTTCACCTTTTTCAGGGTTGGTTTTGTGGTTGTTGAGAAGCCTGTATTACATTTCTTGATACGGTATGTTGCTTTTTTATTATTCTTTATGGCTGCCCCTATGATCCCACTTAATACAGAATATATAGACCCAATTTTGATTGCTACCACTCTTGTCAACTTCCCCTCCATCTGGAAGGACTGTAGTGACTGTAGTACATCACTATTTTTAATATGATGATATTATAGTTTACATGATATGATCACTAGATCATTTCTTTCACTATTATAGTTTTGATTATGTTTTGAGCCTTCCCTAACTGTGTCCTTCTAAAATATAAAGTTAGTGGTTTTGTTCTTCCAAGCCAAAGGATTCAGCATTTCTTGTAGCTTTGGTTTGTTTTTACAAAGTCTCTGCATTTCTGCTTATCTGCAAATGCCTTAATTTCATTTTCATATTTGAAAGATAGTTTTTCAGGATATATAATTCTTGGTTGGAAGTTCTTCTCCTTCAAGGCTTTGAAACTATCATCCCACTGTCTCCGTGCAAGCATTGTTTCTGCTGAGAAATCCCATGAAAGACTACAGGGTTTCCCTCTGAATGTTAGCTTTGCTTTGAGTCTTGCTGCCTTTAAGAGTTTCTGTTTCTGTTTCATTTTTTTAAGCTGGATTATGATATGCCTTGCAGTGTTTCTTTGGAGATCTATATTGAGTGGCATTCGATATGTATCATGGATATCTATATTCTCTTCTTTCCTAATTTCTGGGAAGTTTTCTGTCAGCAGCTCAGCAACAATACCCTCTGTGTTCTCAGGTGTCTCGCCCTGTTCAGGAACTCCAGTTAATCGTAGGTTGTTCCTCTTAATAGAGTCCCACGTGTTTCTTAATGCTTCTTCATTTTTCTTTTTTTTTCCTGATTTCTCCTAATAGCTGCTGGAGTCAGTAGCTCTGTCTTCCAAGTCAGAAATTCTCTTTTCCATTTGTTCCATTCTGTTTTCTTGGCTTTGAATTAAAGTTTCTATGTCTTTGATTTTGTTCTTGATCTGTTGGATTTCAGAGTACTGGCGTTCCATCAGATCGAACAATTTGCTTAATTTTTCATTTTGATCTGCTGCATTTTGTATAAAGTCTAGAAGGGCTCTCAATATAATCCTTTTGTATTCATCTTCTGATAGTTTTAGAAAAGCTTCTTCATCTGGGAAGTTCTGAGGTGTCTTCTTTTGGGGGGCCTTCTGATGCCATGAGTCATTGCTGGATTACCATGTTATCCAATGTTTGTTGCTTTGCTTTTTGGGCTTCATGTAGGTCAGTAGAGGCTGAGAGAGATGCTGTGAAGATCGACCACAGTTGTTTCTCTAGGCTGTCCTAAAATGAAGAGTAAAAAGTATTTGACAACTTTCAAAGTCAGTCAGGTTTTCAGGTGTGTGTGCCCCTCTGCCCAGCTGGCAAAGTAAGCACCTCTATATTGAACCCCAGATGTTACAAACTAGCTCAAAATACAGAAGGGCTGCTGGCCTGCTGGCCTCTGCTGTCAGGCCCCAGCAGCAGGTGATAATGTTTAGAATTCTGTTTCTCTGCTGGAAAAGAGGTCTCTTCTGGGTAGGCAGTGCCTCCCAGCCCAGGAATTAGGTCCAGCTAAGGCTTCCTTATGGAGACTCTGCCTCCTAGCAAAACAAGATGGCATCCCGCATGAGCTTCCAGCTGACCAGGACCAAGCTCCTGGTGAAGAGGCAAGAGTGCTGAAATGACCAGAGTCCACAGCCTCTGCTGCTGGGCCCCAGCCCCAGGCAACACTGTGTAAAATACCGCCTCCCTGCTAGAAAAGCCCTCTCCCCCCTGGCAGGCACCACCTCCCAGCCTAGGAACCAAGTCTGGCCGGGGCCTCTGCCTGGGCTTGTCCGTTTCTCAGTGGATCAAGATGGCATCCCACACAAGCATATCTGTATGGCTACCACATGACAAAGGCAGAAAGACAGGCTACAGGAGCCGAGATATATAGATTCCAAAGCCAGGCTTTCAGAACCTGACAATTACGCTTGCTGGTCCCAGCAGCAGAGCGTCCGAGACCAGCAGCCAGTCAAGTGCCAGCTCTGTCTGCTGGCCGAGACAGAGGAAACAAAAATCAAAATGGTAAGTTACCTTCGGTCTGTGGAAACCTGTGCTCGTCGAGAGTGGGGTCAGTGAAAGAGAGGAAGTTTTGCATTCAGTGGTATGAAGTCCAAAGTAACAGCTCTGTGCCACATCCCAGGGCTTGCTAGGTATCCAGAAGCCTCCATTTAATTATCATTTTAGGTCGTGGTTTCTAGAGGGGTTTAGGGAGACATGCATTTAGTCCACCATCTTGACTCCACCTCCCAGCATGCTTCTTAAAAGCAAGAATGGCAAGAGTATGTTTTACATACTTATGACACATTACGAGGAGGGCTCAGTCTGTGGAGAAGGACAGCATTCTTGGTAAAGTCAGAGAAAAAGAAGTAGACCCTCGATGAGATGGATTGACGCAGTGGCTTCAACAATGGGCTTAAGCATAACAACATTTTTGAGGCTGGCACAGGACCAGGCAGTGTTTTATCCTGTTATATATTGGGTTACTGAGTTGGAACTCTTTCAATTGCAGTTAACATTAGTAACAGCAGGATGTTACTGTTCGCAGTGACATCTTTGAAATAAATAATACAGTGGCATGACCCTGCAGCCTGACTTCAGGTTCAGGATTAGTTCCTGCCCTGATCATTGAAGAAACATTTGGAGAAAGTCAAGATTTTTTGGTGTAGTGGTCCAGCCTGGTACTTCTAATGTTTTCAGCCATACCACTGACTGCACAGGACATGTAAGCTCATCTATTCCCCAGAATTTCTAGAGTTCACTGCCATTATCTACTCTTTCCACACTCTCAGCCCATGATGCATGTTCTTACTACCCATGGTAGCTATGCAGCACAATAAACCACCCCAAACATAATGGCATAAAAACACCGTTTCATCATGCTGGAATACTCTGTGGATGAGGATTTCAGAAAGGGCTCAACAAGGACATCAGATCAGCTGTGCAATGTCTGAAGCTCTAGAATCCAGAGAAGCACTCAGACAGAGAAATGCAGATGCAGGCAAATAGCAGTCCGGTTGGCATACACTAAAGATGTAAAGTGACAGGACATAGGCAGTTTGCTGGTTATGTCTGCTGTAAGACTTAAGAAGGCTGAAAGAGAAATGTCATGGCCACTAATTATAAAGTAACTGTGAGTAAGTGTGTCGGTCAGACTGCAATAGTTACAAGCAACAGAAATCTACTCTAGCTAGCATAGGCACAAGAAAATTCACTGAGAAAATGGTAGAAACCCAAACACTCAATCACAAGTGTTCAGATGTGGGATAGAAACACATTCCTCTGTAGAGAAAGAAACAGAACTAAAGAGACTGAGTTTTGGTGAAACCTTTCTACAAGCTGCCATCATGGAGCAACTCAGAACACGTCCAGGCCCAGAATTGCCGCTTGGTCACTGTTTGTCTGCCCTGGTTGCAATGCTGCAGAATCTCCACAGTGTTGACAGACATCAGACAGCTCTGAATACTGGATTTTCTCTCCTCAGAGGTGAATAAGAAAAGCTCCTCCAATTTTGTTCTTAAAGGGTGGGATATGATTTTTGTTTATCAAGGTATTTTAAGTTACTGATTTTTCCTAGGCTCCTACTATCATGAATTCTTCTGTTCTACATATAGACTTTCTTAGTTTATTATTTTAGATTTTCAGTAACCACATGGAATTAGCAATGAAAGATGCTAGTACTGCTGAGTGACTTTGAAAAATAAGTACTGGTGGCTAGAATAATGTCATGCCTGTGCTTGTTTCATTAAACAGAAATCCAGATCACAGTTTCTTTATTCCAGTCCTCTTTATCTTAGTTCCCGAGTGCTGCAGTTTGCATTTGTAAAGTCCTCAGCAGCTAACTGGAAGATTAGTTGTTCCAATTCACCAGCCACTCTGCAGGAGAAAGATGTGCTTCCCTAAAGATTCTAGCCTTGGAAACTCTATAGGGCAAGTCTATTCTGTCCTGTATGGTTGCTATGAGTCAGAAACAGCTTGATGGCAATGGGTTTTATTTGTTTATATTTGGCTCCATATTAATTTCAAAGTTTTTATATCAGTCACCATCTTCCCAACTATCACTGTGGGTTTCCTGTACTGCCCCACCTCAGTGCTTATGTCTCTCACAGTCAATCGCTTTTCTGCTGTCCACTGAGTTTCCACCTCAGAATTTTCCCTTGCTTACAGGTCAAAAGTGGCAGAGAAAGGCAGGGCTAAGATGACTAAGTAATCAGATGCTTCCAATGGTCACTCTTAGAACAAAGACGTCAAAAAAAAAAGTGAATTGATTATATGTGACAGTTTAGGGGCCCTGAACATCAAAGCAAAGTTAAAGAATTCAACTGAGTGTCAGGGCAAGGAAAGGTGGTTCAGAAGCACTGAGGAGCTGCCAGACCTGACCTGGTGGGAAACAGCACTCAACAGGCTTGATCTATTAGCACAAGCGTGGTGAGGCAAGCAGTTGTGCTCAGGACACCTTTTCCACAAAGGGAGAAACCATTAAGTGATGAATCTACTCATGCCTCCAGAATCAGTGACAAGTGGTGCGCAATCAGCAAAAGATAAGTAATTGCATCTAATCAGCTACTCAGACCAAAAAACCCTTTGTGGGAAAAACCTCTTTCCCATTTACCTGCCTTCTTCCTGCTCTACACTGGGTACAAGTTGGTTTCAGAGACTGCTGTACTCCCTAGGCCAAAAGTGGGACCTTTCAGACACCCTGAGCCATTTTCCCAGCCTTGGAAAGGGGACAAATTAACAAAAAGAGAAAAATAATTTTCCAGCCACCCTAAACTGGGAAACAGCTCCATTGCCTCAGCATGGACATAAAGGGTCCATGGACTTTGCATACCCTTCATCTGTGCATAGACCTGTGTGAGTCCATTGTAACAATGTAAGCCCCCATTAGCACAGTAAAACAGGGTATATGCATGAAGTCTAACCTCAATAGAAATAGGATTATGATATTTGACACCACTCTGCCTATTAAGCAGAGTCCTCACCTACTTACATAAGGGGTCTGAGGACTGGTGGCTCCTCTCATGCCCCCTAGTCACACAAAGCAAGAGTCCAAGAATAAGTGCTGCCTCCCAGTTTTTACAGCCAACAGCAGTGATTGATTACAGTCTGGTGGCAGAACTCACCCAACCGTGCACTCTGGAGAACAGGGACACATCTTTCCTCATAAACACTAAGGGGCAGCTCTCAGCCACCCTATACGGCTCATTACATGACCCCCCCCCGCTGCAATCAGATACCTCCACCTACACGAAACACTCCCGCCCATCACAGACACTGTAGGTGAGATCCTGTACCACATATTTAGTGATCAGCTGCCTGGAAACCTGAGAAGAATCCATACAAGAAAAGTAAATGGACTCTTGGGTTCACAAATCTATGCCAAGCCAAAGAGTTCTAAATACTTGGCAACAGGATTTCAGAACTCCAAAGGCAGCAATAATCAAACTAGCTTATGTGAGTAACCTATTAGTGTATATCAAAATGAGAAGCCAAGACATAGTAAGCAAACATAAAATAAATATGTTAACTTATTGATAACTCACAGACAATAGTCAATATCAAATCGCATAAAGAAGCAGACCATGCTAGCTTCAGCAAACATGCAAGAAAAAGTATCAAGAAATCAAGATGAATAGAACATCCTTGAATTACCAGATGTAGATTAAAAAATATTAATACAGGGGGGTGAAGTAAGGATGGTGGACTAAACACAAGTCTCCCTAAATCCTTCTGGAAACCAAGACCTGAATTGATAATTAAATGGAGACTTCTAGTCACATGGTGAGCCCTAGGACACGGCATAGCACTGTTAATTTGTACTTCATACCACTGAACAGAAAAACTCCTCTCTTTTGCCATCTCCCACTCTTGGTGAATGCTGGCTTTCACAGACTGAAGGTAACTCACCATTTTAAATTTTTTTCCTCTAAGCCAGTGCAAAGAGCTGGAACTTGACTAGCAGCAAATCTCAGATGCACAGCTGGTGGGATCAGTGAGTGAAATTGCCACATTTCAAGTGCCCGGCTTTGGACTCTGTGCATCTCGGGATCTTTGGCCTCTCTTTCCACCTCTGCCACTGACTAGCTGTGCCAAGCCAGGCGGCAGGCTTGTGCAGGATGCCACCTTGTTCCAATGCAAGGTGGAATACCCATATGGAGGCCTCAGCTGGACATAACTCCTAGGCTGGGAGGCAGCACCTGCCCAGAGGCAAGCACTTTTCCGGAAGAAAAGCAGTGTTTTACATAGTGTCGCCTACATCTGGGGCCAGGCAGCAGAGACCAGGAGGACAGAAGCCTTCCTGTATTTTGAACTAGTTTATAACAACTGCGGTTCAATATAGAGGTGATTACTTTCCCAACTGGAAAGAGAGACCTGTACTCCTGAAAACCTGAATGACTCTGGAAGTTGTCTGATACCTTTTACTTTTCATTTTAAGATGACCTAGAGAAATAACTGTGGTCCATCCTCACAGCATCTTGAAGGAGAAGAACTTCCAACCAAGAATTATATACCCTGAAAAATTATCTAACAAATATGAAAATGAAATTAAGACAATCACAGGTAAGCAGAAACTCAGAGACTTTGTAAAAACCAAACCGAGGCTACAAGAAAAACCGAAAGAATCTCTTGGATGAGAAGAACAAAACCACTAACTTTGTATTTTAGAAGCAAATTCAGGACATACCACCCACAACCCTACTCAGTTAGGTAAGTCTCTAAACTCAATCAAACGTATAGTAGTTAAAAAAATGATCCAATGATCATATCATGAAAACTATAAAGTCATCATATTAAAAAGAGGAATATACTACAGTCATTATAATCCATCCATATGGAGAGGAAGTTGACAAGACTGGTAGTAATTAAAATGGGACTTATATATAGTTTATTAAGGGAGATTGTAGGGGCAGCCATAAAGCACAATAAAAATGCAACATATCAAATCAAAAAACGTAATACAGGAGTCTCAACAACCACAAAACCAACCCTAAAAAAGGTGAAAATTCAACTCATAAAGAAGAATGTCCTAGAACAGATTAAAAAGAACAACATAGAAAACATCAACACACAAATAAACGTACCACAAAGACAACACTGAACACATACCTATGAATAATTACATTGAATGTGAATGGACTGAACACTCCAGGAAAGAGACATCAAGTGGCATATTGGATCAAAAGGCACAACCCATCCATATGTTGCCTGCAAGAAACTCCCTTAAACATATGAGCAAACTGAAAATTAAAGGATGGAGGAATATATATCAAGCTAACAATGAACAAAGAAGAGCAGGTATGGCAATTCTAATCTTAGATAAAATAGATTTCAATGTAAAATCCACCATTATGGACAAGGATGAATGCTATTTATTGCTGAAAAGTTCAGTACAGAATCAGAACTTAACAATATTAAATAGTTATACACCCAATACTAGAGCATCTAAGTACATTGAAGAAACACTAACTACACTCAAAAAGGAGATAGATCACTCCACAGTAATAGTGGGAGACTTCAACACTCAACTCCGAATATTGGACAGATTGTCTAGAAAAAAGCTCAGTAAAGACACAGAAGACCTTATTGCCACAATTAGCCAACTAGACCTTACCAACGTATACAGGACTTCCTATCCATCAGCAGACAACTACACGTTCTTCTCCAGTGCACATGGAAAATTCTCCAGAATAGACCATGTGTTAGGATATAAAGTAATTCTCAATAAAATCCATATCACTGAATTAATGCCACACATCTTCTCAGATCATAAAGCCATAAAAGTCAAAATCAATAGCAGAAGAAACAGAGTTACAAAGTGGAACTCATGGAAACTGAACAACACCTTGCTCAAAACAAACATGGTTTATAGAAGATATCAAGGATGAAATAAAGAACTTTATGGATTCCAACGAGAATGAAAACACTTCCTACCAGAACCTGTTGGGATACAGCCAAAGCAGTGCTCAGAGTTCAGTTTATCTCCATAAAGACACACATCAGGAAGGAAGAAAGAAACCAAACCAAAGAAATAACCCTACAGCTTGAAAAAGTAGAGAGAGAGCAACAGAGGTATCCCACAGGCACTAGAAGAAAACAGATCATAAAGATTTGAGCAGAACTAAATGAATTAGAGAATAGAAGAACAGTTGAAAAAACTGAAAAGACCAAAAGCTGGTTTTTTGAAAGGCTTAGCAAAGTTGACAAACCATTGGCTAAACTTACGAAAGGCAAACAGGCAACAAATAGCCCAAATAAGAAATGAGAGGGTAGTTGTCATAACTGATCCAATAGAAATCAAAAATATCATAACAGAATACTATGAAAGTCTGTACTCTTAAAAATTTGAAAACCTGTCGGGAGCCGAAATTATCTTAAAGAAAATCTTAGAGAAACTTATTGGGCAAGGCTCACTTAAGAAAAATATTGTGCCAGCAAGGTCATGAGAACTGACTGCTTAGCAATATCCCAAGAAAGAATAACAACATGTGGCTGTCCTTGGATAGGGCTAATTATTAGATCAGAGGTTTTGAGAACTAGGGAACACAGGTGCGTGAGAAAGACCAGAGTTAAGAATAAACAAAGAAGTGTGTGCTGTATAAAAGTTTGCTCAGAAAAGAAATAAACGTCTCAGCTTGACTGAGTCCCCCCTGATGTGACTGTTTCGGTCTTATTCAGCTCCCACGCTTTCCCCTCAGCTCTGTTCCTCTGACGGCTGGTACCGTCAAAAACCTAAAGCAAAGGGACAAATTCTTAGATTCATATCACCTACCAAAATTATCACACAGTGAAGGAGAAAAAGTTAATAAACCCATCACAAAGGAAGAGATTGAAAAAGTCATCAAAAAACTACCAAAAACGAAAGCTCTGGCCCAGATGGCTTCATCACAGAATTCTACCAAGCTTTTACAGAAGAGTTATCTCCAATAACACTGAGACTATTTCACAAAATAGAAAGGGAGTGAATACTCTAAAATTCATTCTATGAAGCCAGCATAACCCTGGTACCAAAGCCAGGAAAAGAGCCAACCAAAAAGAACAACTACAGACAAATATCACTCATGAATCTAGATGCAAAAATCTACAACAAAACTCTTTCCAACAGAATACAACAACATATCAAAAAAATAATCCATCATGACCAAGTTGGGTTCATTTCAGGGATGCAAGGCTGGTTCAACATCAGAAAAATAATGTGATCAACCACATAAATAACACAAAAGACAAGAATCACCTGATTTTGTCTGTTGATGCAGAAAAGGCATTTGATAAAGTCCAACAACCATTCATGCTAAAACCTCTCAACAAAAATAGGAATAGACAGCAAATTCCTCAATGCAATAAGGGCCATTTATACAAAGCCATCTGCCTATGTCATCCTGAATGGAGAGAGACTGAAACAGTTTCCCTTGAGAACAGGAACTAGACAAGGATGCCCACTCTCCCCTCTCCTATTCAACTTTGTACTAGAAGTTCTAGCCAGTGCAGTTAGACAAGACCAAGAAATAAAGTGCATCTGCATCAGCAAAGAAGAACTAAAAATTTCCCTATTTGCAGATGATATGATTGTATATGCAGAGAATTCCAAAGAATCCATAAGGAAACTACTCAGACTGATAGAAGAGTTCAGCAAAGTCTCAGGATACAAGATAAACATAAGTAAATCAGTAGGATTCCTTTATACCAACAATCAGATTGCTAATGAAGAAATCATCAAATCAATGCCATTTACTATAGCCCCTAAGAAGATAAAGTACCAGGGAATAAATCTCACCAGAGAAATAACAGACGTTTATATAGAGAGCTACAAGCCTTTACTACAAGAAACTGAGAGACATAAATGGAGAAACCTACCATGCTCATGGATAGGAAGACTTAACATTGTGAAAATGTCTATTTTACCCAAAGCAAGCTACTTATATAATGAAATCCTGATACAAACTCCAGTGACATTTTTTAATGAGATGGAGGAACAAATACTAACTTTGTCTGGAAAGGGAAGAAGCCCTGGATAAATAAAGCACTACTGAAGAAGAAGAACACAGTGGGAGGCCTCTGATTTCCCAACTTTTGAACCTATTACACTGCCACAGTAGTCAAAACAGCCTGGTACTGGTACAAAAAGAGACAGATGGATCAATGAAGCAGAATTGAGACCCCAGAGATGACACCATCCTCCTATGAAGAGTTGATATTCGACAAACGCCCTAAGACATTAAACTGTGGTAAAAACAATCTCTTCAACAAATGGTGCTGGCCAAATTAAGATATCCATCTGCAGTAAACTGAAACAAGACCCATATCATACACCTTATACAGAAAACAACTCAAACTGGATAAAAGACCTAAATACTGAATCTAAAATGATAAAGCTCATCCAAGAAAAAGTAGGAATGACAATGTAAGCTTTAATACACAATGTAGGCAGACTTCAAAATCTGACAAAGAAATCACAAACAACAGAAGAGAAAATAGATAAATGGGAACCACTAGGAATGCTCATCCAAGGACTTTATCAACAGAATTAAAAGGCCACCTACAAAATGGGAAAAAATATTTGGCAACTATATGTCAGACCAATGCCTTATCTCCAGATTCTATAAGGTACTATGAAATAATCAATAAGAAAGAGATAAATAATCCAGTTAAACAATGGGCAAAGGAGATGGACAGGCATTTCTCTAAAGAGGAAATCCAGGAACGCAAAAAGCACATGCGGACATGCTCACAATCACTAGCTGTTAAAGAAATTCAAGTCAGAACTACAATGAGATACCATCTCACCCCAACAAAGTTGGCCATGATCCAAAAAATGCAAAACAACAAATGCTGGAGAGGCTGTGGAGAAACCGGGACTCTCCTAAACTGTTGGTGGGATTGCAAAATGGTGCAACTTCTTTGGAAAGCAATCTGGCGCTTCCTTAAAAAGCTGGATATGGATATACTATTTGACCCACTAATTCCACTACTTGGAATATATCGTGCAGAATCAAGGCCATTCACACCAACTGATACATGCACACGAATGTTTATTGCAGCACAGTCCACAATAGCAAAAAGATGGAGTCAACCCAGATGCCCAATAACAGAGGAATGGATAGGTGAACTATGGTATATATACTCAATGGAACACTATGCAATGATAAAGAATAACGATGATTTTAGGAAACAAATCATAACCTGGTTTTAGTTGGAGGGCATTATGTTGAGTGAAACTAGTCAGAGACAAAAGGGCAAGTATTATAGGAGAACCCTACAATGAAAACTTCAAAGCAGACTCATGCATAGAAGAAAAGACTCTGATGGCTGCAAGGGTCAGGAGGGAAGGAAGGGGAGGGGAGAAGGTTTATGTTAGATAGTTGATAGAAATTTGGTGTGTGAAATCTGTGACACCACACGTTAGAGAGAAAATCAATTTTAACTGGACTTCAACACAATTTGATTACTCTTCCCATCTTAACCCAATATTGCAAGGACAGAGTACCTGGGGTAGGGGACTGGGGACCATGCTCTCAGCAGAAATCAAGGCCAAATTGGTACAACTAGTAATTTTCTAAGAGAACCTTCTCCACCCCACATTGGTGAGTGCCATCTGGGGTCTTAAAAGCTGTCAAACTGCCATTTGAGGGTACAGCAAATGGTCCCAACTCAGCAGGAACAGGTGATCACCAAGGGCCAAAACGGCATAGGGGAAAGAGAATGCAGAACACAGAGAGACCCACATGAGTGGGTGACTACATCAACTTGTAACCTCATTTGGGGAAATGGTGATTTCCTTTGAAAATATTGTCTTTGAAGAAATTAGGGTAAATGAGGTCATACCAGATAGACTAAGTCCTAAATCTAATCCCTTCTGAGAGGCTTCTTAAAAAAGAGGACAGACATGTAAAAAGAGTCACATAGAGAGGGAAGACGCTATATGACAAGGGAGGCAGATGTGTCTATAAGCAGCAAATGAACATAAAATATTACTGGAAGCTACCAGAAACTAGGACAAAGGCATGGAAGAGACTCAACATCTTAGAAGAAGTCAATATGGCTAAGACACTGATTGGGACTTCCGGCTTCTAGAACTATGAGACAACAAACGTCTGTCCTTTAAAGTCATCCACTTTCTGGTGTTTTGTTACGGTGACCCTAAGAGACTAATGCACTGGTTATCATTTCTCAACAAAGAGAGGCTCTCATCTTTCTCTAACCACCAAGTGAATTGGCTAAGCAAGAAGGAGGCTATCGTGTGTGGGTAAGGGAGAGAGAAGGCATGGGAGTTTTAATCCTTTACAGCTAGAAGCAATGATTTCATCTAAGAAAAGAGGGAGGATGCTGTAGTTCACCCTTGATGAAAGTCCCAAAGGCTTTGATGCTTGGACAATGGCAGTGTGGTCCCAAAGGACAATTTGCTATAAGGGATAGCCAGTTCTTTTTGCTATCATCAGCAGCATGTGCTTTCACCCTGGATCTCTTGCTTAGAGCCTCATTGCTCCCATGGCTTCAAACACCACACATTCTGTCCTGGCATAGTTTCTTCACTGAGTATTGGGGTCATATTGTCAAGCAGGAGAGAAGAATATCGAGCTTGAGTATGAACATGGAGACCTTGCCTTAGTTTGGGCTTCCTCCAAAACATAGTCTAGACAAAGATTTGTGTACTTGGGAAGTGGTTCCGGGAAGCACCAGCAAGGAAGTGAGGAAGTGTGACAAAGAAGGGCCAAGCCAGCCAGCCAAGTATCAGGTGGGCTCACAGAGGGCAATCAGAACTCAGATCTGTCAGGGAGTCCTGAGGGGTCATGGAGTAGTTGCTAACAAAGGGAGGAAGCTGGGATAGCATCCCCAGCTCTTGAGGATCATTGCTATAAGGCTTCTTCTTGGGCGGCTAACTCTTCAGCACTCCGGAGGATACCCTAAGATGGAGCCTACAGTAAAAAACCATGGCATGCTGCAGAACGGTGAGTGCCAAAGGAGATGGCTGAAGCACCTAGGGCTTGGGGACAGGGAGGCCTATGACTTTACACTTGCCTGCCTGGCTTCAAGAGAGGACTCAGGAAGTGAGAATTTAGGGTTCCAAGACTTTGTCTCTATAACCCGCACTGCTAATAGAGATAATGCAGGTGGCTTTCAGGAGGTCCTCATTGCATCTTACTGCAGGGTTTTAGGAACTCCCTCATTATCAATTGTGATCCAGGCAATGTTCCAGGAAGCAGTTGGGGAGTAGGCCATGGCTTCTGACTTAGGCAACCGTCTAGGCTTCAGACTAGTAGCCTCCTCATCACCTGGAAACTTCTTGAAATGAAGGTTTTAAGCCCCAACTACTGGATTAGAAACTTCAAGGGTAGACCCATGTTCACAAGTCCTCTAGGGGATTCTGCAGCAAGCTGGAGCTTG
This sequence comes from Heterohyrax brucei, assembly GCA_028571685.1. Taxonomy (NCBI): domain Eukaryota; kingdom Metazoa; phylum Chordata; class Mammalia; order Hyracoidea; family Procaviidae; genus Heterohyrax; species Heterohyrax brucei. Next base: position 26,797,435 of record CM053156.1, read on the forward strand.
AGAACCACTAAACCAAAGAAACTGTGGAAGCATTGTTAACTGACATAGAGGCAGAGGAGAATCAGACTGTCACTGAGGCAACTCCTTCAAATCACTTTCCAGAAAACAAAACTCAATGAAGCCAAGTCTGCTCAACTTGGGAGAAACCTACTATTTACAGCAAATCAGGCGAAGAGTGAAAAAAGAATGTTATGTTTCAACACAAGAGTACTAAACAGAAACAGTTTCTTACCCCACTGAAACAGAAGACGAGTCAAAAATTAAAAAAAAAATTCAGAAGGTACTGCAAGTTACAGAATGGAAAGTCAAATATTTTTCTCTTATTCTCTGAGTTTGTCAGCCCTGATGGCACAGTGGTTAAGAACTTGGCTGCTAACCAAAAGGTTGATAATTTGAATTCACCAGCTGTTTCTTGGAAACCCTATGGGACAGTTCCACTCTTTCCTATAGGGTTACTATATGTCGGAATGGATTCAACAACTACAGGTTTAGATTTGATCTGGGCTTGTCAACTAGTTCTCAAATGGCCTTTTTCAAGAATGTTCTGTGCATACTCCAACATATGCATTATGTAGTATTAACTATTTGTTAATTCTATTTTTACACAGTGTTCTGCCTCCTGTTATTCCCTTTAAAATGTTTTAGAAATATTTCTGTACTAGCCGAGAAAGATTTATTCACTCTTTTCATTTGTCAGAAATTTTTGTGAAGTGTACACATAAAGAAAAATGCACAAATCATAAGGATTTCCACCTTCATTTTTCATGGTGTGTAGTATAACTACCTATACAACTGCAGTATTCAATTAATCAGCTCTTAACAACAGGTACTGCTGACCCCTGTCCTGTTTTCTTTATTGCAACATTTGGTGTTTCCTGGCTAACTTTTGGGAACTCTGGTAGTGTAGTGGGTTAAGTGCTACATTTGCTAACCAAAAGGTTGGCAGTTCAAATCCTCCAGGTGCTCCTTGTAAACTCCAAGAGGCAGTTCTACTCTGACCTCTGGGGTCGCCATGAGTTGGACCCGACTTGACGGCAGTGGGTTTGGTTTTTGGGTTTTAGCTAACTTTGGGGAGGGTAGCCACTAGATCAATCTCTGGCAGGGGAACAGCTGGGTTAAAGGTTAGGTGCATTTTTCACTTAGATGGATATTTCCCAACAGCTTGTCAGAGAAGTCATCCAAATTTTCACCACTGCCAACAGATTATGAAAGTGCCCGTACCAGTTGTATCCCCCTTCCTTTTAATGTTTGCTACTTTCATAGGGAGGAAATAGTATCTATTTGTTCTTTTTTATTTGTATTTGTTTAATTTCACGACAAATTGAATGACCAGTTTTATTTATATTCCTGTAAACTTTCCACTCTTCAACTGAGTTTGCAAACATTTATCTTATTGATTGTTGACAGTTCTTTGCAAATGTGTTGCTCATAGAAGCGTATAAGCCCTTTGCCATTTGAGCTGCAGATATTTTCCTCAGTTCATTGTTTATATAGTCTTTCTTTGCAATTTTTTTCCCTTGCTGTTGTTTTTATTTTTACTCAAATAAACCCACATTTCATACCAAGACATCTGAATGTACATTCTGCTAAGAAAAGTATTTCCATTTGAAATACGTAACCATTTTTGTTTCAGAACATTTTGGCTTTGTGAACATAAATCTCTGATATGTATGCAATTTCTTTTAGAATAAGGCAGGAGATCAGAATGCAGCATGCTTTTTTTTTTTTTTACCTAAATACCCAGGTTTCTCTAAGCCATTCATTGAATAATTTCTCTTTTACCCTCTAATTTGAAATGCAACTTTCCATGTAAACAAAATGTGTATACCTATTTATATGTATTTTGAGGCTGTCTCTCTGTTCCACAAAAACTTTCAGTTCAATCTGCCTTAGTTATTGGAAATTTATAATGTGTTTTATATCCAGCAAGGTTATTCTCTGCTCATTATTCTTACTTTCCCATGAATTTTGCATTCGTTTTGCCAGTTTCTCCTCAGATACTGTGTCTGTGTTTGAATTGAGATAACACTCATTTAAAAATTAACTCAGGGTTAATGGTTGTCTTACCATGTTGATTCATTATAAACAATGGCAATTTATTGCTTTGCACTTATTTTCATCTGCGTTCAAACTCTTAGTCAAATTTTCAAGTTTTCTGTTTATGTATCCTACTTATTTTTTTAAATCTCATTATTGTCTCATCAATCTTTTATTATAAATGAAATACGTTTCAACAATATTAGTTATTTGTACACAGAAAAGTTACTGAGTATGCATGACATTACTACCTGAGTCACTCGTTTTCAGTGGGCTTTCAGCCTCTTAAGTTTTCTAAACATAGAATTGTATTTTCTGTGAATAATGACTTTTCAGTAACTCTTATTTTTTACTCTTATTTATTTCATCAGCTGGTTTTCTAGAACTAAGTTTGGTGAGTTGGGTGATGCATGAGTCCTTGTTTGCTTCTGACTTCAATGATAAAGTTTCTATTATGTTTTTTATCCAAGAGAGCGACACCACCTTGTTTTTCTAAGCCTTGCAGTAATTAAATCAGCTTTATATTTCATAAGGATAACTAGTAGCAATATGAAAGATGGATAAAAAGGAAGGTGAAATCAGAGGGATTTAAGAGAGTTGATGAAGCTGGCTCTGTCCCTGGGGCTGTTACATTCTCTCTTGCTAATGATATAACGTTATATGTCAACTTGGCGAGGCTATAATTTCTCAGTGGTTTGGCAAACACCGGACTGGGTGTTATTCTATAATATAATCACTTTGCATTTTGTGATCTTATGTGATCAGTCAACTAGTTAAAAGGCAAATCTTCTTGGGGATGTGGCCTGCATCCAGTATGTAAACGTGTGTTTTGGCAAAGTTCACTCTTGCTGTTGACTCTGCTCTGTTCTCATCACCTGACATTTCAGTTCTTGAGACACAAGCCTGCAAAAGTCTCTAACCTGCTGCCTAACTCACAGATTTGGCACTCAGCAGCTCCCACAGTTGTGTGAACCATTTCCTCACAATTGCATGAGCCCTTTCAATCTCTCCATATTTATCTATATACATACTTCACTGGTTTTGCTCTTCTAGAGAGGCATAATCAGAACATGGAATGTATGAAGTGTGAATCTAGGAAAATTGGAAATTGTCATAAATGGAGTGCATAAACATCAATATCCTAGGCATTGGTGAGCTGAAAATGGACTGGCCTTAGCCATTTGGAATTGGTCTACTATGTTGGGAACGAAAACTTGAAGAGGAACGGTGTTGCTTGCATTCGTCATAAAAAGAACATTTCAAGATGAGTCCTGAAGTATAATGTTGGCAGTGATAGGGTAATATCCATATGCCTACAGGAAGGCCAGTTAATGTGACTGTTATTCAAATTTAAACAACAACCACTACGGCCAAAGATGAAAAGATTCAAGATTTTCACTAGCTTCTGCAGTCTAAAATTGATCGAACATGCAATCAAGATGCATTAATAAATACTGTTGTTTAGAATGCAAAAGTTGGAAACAAAGCAGAAGGATCAGTAGTTGGAAAATACGGCCTTGGTGATAGAAATAATGCCAAAGATTGCAAGATAGAATTTTGCAAGACTAAAAACTTTTTCATTGCAAATACCTTTTTTAACCAACTAGACTTCACCAGATGGAAAACACAGGAACCAAATCAACTACATCTGTGGAAAAAGGATTATGGAAAAGGTCCATATCAGCAGTCAGAACAGGACCAGGTGCTGATTGCAGCACAAATCATCAATTGCTCATATGCAAATTCAAATTGAAACTGAAGAAAATTAGAACAAGTCCACAAGAGCCAAAGTATGATTTTGAGTATGTTCCTCCGGAGTTTAAAAACCATCTCAAGAACAGATTTGATGTGCTGACAACTAATGACCAAAGACCTGAACAACTATGAAATGACATCAAAGACATCATCCATGAAGAGAGCAAGAGGTCATTAAAAAGACAGGAAAGAAATAAAAGACCAAATTGGATGTAAGAAGAGATGCTGAAACTGGCTTTCGAATATCAAGCAGCTAAAGCAAAAGGAAGGATTGGAAAAGTAAAAGACCTAAACAGAAATTTTCAAAAGCAGCCCAAGAAGACAAAAGAAAGTATTATAACAACATGTGTGAAGAGCTGGAAATGAAAAACCAGAAGGGAAGAACACATTCTGCGTTTCTCAGGCTGAAAGAACTGAAGAAAAAACTCAAGCCTTGAGTTACAATACTGAAGGACTCTACAGGGAAATATTAAATGACTCATAGAGCATCAGAAGAAGATGGAAGGCATACAGAGTCATCATACTAGAAAGAACTGGTCAATGTTCAGCTATCTGAAGAGGTAGCATATGATCAGGAACCAATGGTATTGAAAGAAGTCGAAGCTGCATTGAAGGCATTGGCAAAAAACAAGGCTCCAGGAATTGATGGAATATGAATTGAGATATTTGAACAAACAGATGCAGTGCTGGAAATGCTCACCTATCTATGCCAAGAAATTTGGAGTATAGCTACCTGGGCAACTGATTGGAAGAGATCCATAGTTATGCTCACTCCAAAGAAATGTGATCCAACGAAATGTGGAAATTACGAAACAATATTAATATCATACTCAAGTAAAATTTTGCTCAAGATCATTCAAAAGCAACAGTACATTGACAAGGAGCGGTCAGAAATTCAAGTTGGATTCAAGAGGACATGTAACCAAGGATATCATTGCTGATGTCTAATGGATTTTGGCTGAAAGCAGAGAATACCAGAAAGATGTTTACCTGTTTTCCATTGACTATGCAAAGGCATTCAACTATGTGGATCATAATAAATTACGGCAAACATTGCAGAGATGGGAATTCCAGAACACTTAACTGTGCTTTTAAGAAATCTTTGTATGGGAGGCGGAGTCAAGATGGCGGACTAAACACATATCTCCCTAAATATCTCTGGAAACCAAGACCTGAAATGATTATTAAACGGAGCCTCCTGGACACCTAGTGAGCCCTGGGATGCGGCATAGGGCTGTTAATTTGGACTTCATGCCACTGAATGCAAACCTCCTCTCTTTCACTGACCACACTCTTGGTGAGCACAGGCTTACACAGACCTAAAGTAACTCACCACTTCTGTTTTTTTTCCTTTGTCTTGGCTGGCTGGCAGAACTGGGACTTGACTAGCTGCTGGTCTTGGACACACTGCTGGTGGGACTGGCAAGTGTAATTGCTGGGTTCTGAGAGCGTGGCTTTGGACTCTATACACCTTGGCTCTTCTGGCCTATCGAGAACAGAGAAGCCCAGGCAGAGGCCCCAGCCAAACTTGGTTCTTAGGCTGGAAGGTGGCTCCTGCTGGGGAAAAAGTGGTTTTCTAGCAGAGAGGTGGTGGTGTGCACAGTGTCACCTGGGGCTGGGGCCCAGCAGCGGAGGCTGTGGGCTCTGGACATTTTGGCACTCTTGGCCCCTCTTTCCGCCGGGAGCCTGGTCCCAGCCAACTGGCAAGCTCGTATGGGATGCCATCTTGTTTTGCTGGGAGGTGGGGTCATCCATACTGAAGCCTCAGCTGGACCTAATTCCTGGGTTGGGATGCAGTGCCTACCCAGGAGACACTGCTTTTCCAGCAGAAAAGGAGAATTCTACACAGTATCACCTACAGCTGGGGCCCAACAGCAGAGGCCAGCAGGCCAGTAGCCTTTCTGTATTTTGAGCTACTTTATAACATCTGGAGTTCCATATAGAGGTGCTTACTTTGCCAGCTGAGAAGAGGGACACATACACCTGAAAACCTGACTGACTTTGAAAGTTGTCAAATACTTTTTACTTCTCATTTTTTGATGGCTTAGAGAAACAACTGTGGTCCATCCTCACAGCATCTCTCGCAGCCTCTGTTTACCCACATGAAGGCCAAAAGGCAACAAACATTGAAGAAGACAGTAACCCAGAAATCACCCATGACATCAGAAAGCCCCCCAAAGAAACCAGCTCAGAACTTCCTAGACAAAGAAGCTTTTCTGAAACTATCAGAAGGTGAATACAAAAGGATCATATAGAGAGCCCTCCAAGACCTTATACTAAATGCAGCAGAGCAAAACAAAAAGTTAAGCAAGCTGTTCAGTCTGATGGAACATCAATATTCTGAAATCCAGTGGATCAAGAACAAAATCAAAGACACAGAAACTTCAATTTGAAGCCAAAAAAAACAGAATGGAACAAGTGGAAAAGAGATTTTCTGATTTGGAAGACAGAGCCACTGACTCCAGCATCTATGAGAAGAAATCTTTGGATGGATCAAGAAGCAGTCGTGTAAACAGAAGAAAGGGACACTGCGTGGTTTAAAGTTAGGAAAGGTGTGTGTCAGGGTTGTATCCGTTCTCCACACTTTTTCAAACTGCACTCTGAGCAAGTAATCCAAGATGTTGGACTATATGAAGAAGAACGAGGCATCAGGATTAGAGGATGACTCATTAACATCCCGTATTACACACATGACACCACCTTACTTGCTGGAAATGAAGAAGAATTGAAACACTGATGAAGATCAAGGACCATAGCTTTCAGTATGGATTGCACCTCAACATCAAGAAAACAAAAATCCTCACAACTGGACCAGTAAGCAAGATTGTCATAAATGGAGAAAGGACTGAGGTTGTCAAGGATTTCATTTTACTTGGGTCCACAATCAAAGCCCATGGAAGCAGCAGTCAAGAAATCAAAAGACGCATTGCATTGGGAAAATCTGCTGCAAAGGATCTTTTTAAAGTATTGAAAAGTAAAGATGTCACCTTGAAGACTAAAGCGTGGCTCACCCAAGCCATGACATTTTCAGTTGCATCATACTCATGTGAAAGTTGGACTATGAACAAAGAAGACAGAAGAATTGATGCCTTTGATTTGTGGTGTTGGAAAAGAATGTTGAATGTACCATGGACCACCAAAAGAACAAACAGATCTGTTGTGGAAGAAGTACAACCAGAGTGTTCCTTGGAAGGAAAGATACATACTTTGGACATGTTGTCAGGAAAGATTAGTCTCTGGAGAAAGGCATCATGCTTGGTAGTGTGGCGAGTCGGTGAAAAAGCAGGACAGCCTTGATGAGATGGATTGCCAAAGCGGTTGCAACAATGAGCGTAAGCATAAAAACGATTGTGGACATGGTGCAAGACTGGGAAGTATTTCATTCTGTTGTGCATAGGATCGCTGTGAGTCAGAACTGATTCAACAGCATCTAACAACAACAAAGTGACTACATTCTAAGACACTTTCATAAGTCTTCAGTCCACCCTCTGAGTTCTGAGGTCTGGACCCCCAGCCATGACCTGCAACAACCTCTCAGGTGCTCTCATGTTGCAGGATGAATAGCTCCTGAAGTGTGGAAGTGCTGTGGGGATGGAAGGACAGATTCTAGATGTATTCTAGAAATGAAAATGCAGTATTTGCAAACAGAATGATAAAGAGAAAGGAAGAGAGAGTAGCTAAGGGCCCGGCTAAGGTATGTAGCTTCAAAGACCAAGTAGATCAAACTGTGGGCTATGGAGAGAAGATACGGATTAGAGGGATCTAGTGGTGGCTGAGAATATTGACATTCTTTGACATGTTGTGTGTGAAGTACCTGTGGTATATTCAGGTAAAAAGAGTGAGGAAAAGGGAGTCATCAAGAAATCTAAAAGAGTAGTTAAAAAGAAGAGTCAAAATAGTCAGGAGAAGAATTATTGTCTCTTGATCAGACACCAGGCAGTGAGCTTAGTGTTGTGTATTCACTTGTGTCCCCCCAAAATACATGTATCGGTTTGACTAGGCCGTGATTCCCAGTACTGTGTAATTGTCCACCGTTTTGTCATCTGATGTGAGTTTCCTATCTGTTGTAAATTCTACGTCTACGATGTTAGTGAGATGTGATAGGCAGCAGTTGTGTTAGTGAAGCACAACTCAATCAACAAGATTGAACTGTGTCTTGAGCCAATCTCTTCTGAGTATAAATAAGACAAGAGAGGCAAGAGGACCTCATACTACCAGGAAAGCAGTGCCAGGAGCAGAAGGCATCTTCTGTAACCCAGGTTCCAGCACAAAGAAGCTCCTGAACTGGGGGAAGATTGAGGACAAGGACTTTTCTCCAAAGCCAACAGAAGGAAACCTTTCTCCTGGAGCTGACACCCTGAATTTGGACATTGAGCCACTAGACTGTGAGAAAATAAATTTCTCTTTGTTAAAGCATCCACTTGTGGTATTTCTCTTATGGCAGCACTAGATAACTAAGCCACTTAAGAAGTTACATGTTGAATGATATCTTTGCCAGTAGAATCAGGACATTTTCCCAGCAGCCATGACCTCTTGGGGATCCCAGGACACCTGGAAAAGATGAAGACAAAGCTGGTTCACAGTGACTAGGGAAAATATACTAACTCCAGAAGTCTAAGAGTCAGTGTGGGAGACAAATTGCCGTTGCAAGCTCATCTTCCTGCTGAACCTGAATCACTTGGATCCCAAGCTGACTGTTTCCAACGCAAAGCAGGAAGGAAAGTTTCATGCCATCTTTAAGAGCAGTGGACTCTGTATAGCAGCCACTGTGAAAAACAGCATGAGGGGTTTGATTGTCTTCTGACAAAGTCCTTATAGTAGTTACGAGACCCTTACCTGATCTCCCACACCCCATCTCTTATTATATCTGAGCTCCTGCTTGTTCCACATCAGTCACTCATTTGTTTGCTGCTCCTCACACATGCCTGGCATGCTTTCACCTCAGGGCCTTTACAAAAACTGTGCCTGTTACCTGGAATGCTTTTGCCTCAGTTTCAAAGTCACCTTTCCAGTGTGGCCTACCATACGCTTTATTCTAGATGGCAACTTTGCCCACACATTCCCCTCCTGCTTCTCATTCTGATCCCAGATTTCTTTTTTGTCCTCAGTACCTGCCGTCTAACTCACTTTTTGATGTACTTGCAATCAGGTTTCCTTTCATTGACCCTCTCCTCCTGGGGCAGCAATTTCAGCTGCCTTGCCTGTATTAGGGGCCTTGTAATGTGAACCGAGTGAAGGGACCTCAGACTTCCCAGTGCCAAGACAGACATCTTTGTTGTCCAATCGATACTGCAAGAGGTAAGTATAGCTCTAGTTAGGGCCATGCCAGCCATATGCCAGAAAGATATGGGGAAAGAGCAGGAACACTGTAAGAAGGAGCTGGACTCTCAAGGGAAGGAGAAACAGGACACCATATGAGCTTGTCTGTCTCTCCAGCTCTTCTGCCAATGCAGGATGATAGAGAGAATCCCAAAGTACCCTCACTGGCCCTACCACTCACTCTACTTTTGTTTAATATTAACAGCCTTTGACATTAATGGATGTCAACAGCCTCCCTGCTAGCCTGTAGTCTAAATACCCTACTTATTTTGTGTTGCAAATGAGAAGCTAGAACCAAAAAAATATTTCAGTGATCCTGATGTCATGCAAGCAGTGGAACTATTGAATTTGGCTGCAGACATGTCACATTTGCATAAGACTTTCCAGAAACCTGAAGAAGGCTGACATCCAGCTTTACCCTTCAGGTGAGTGATCTGAAAACACTGTCTACTTCTTACTATTTCAGGGACAGGCTGAAGGACCCAAAGTCCTCATGAACTTTTACTCCTAGAGCTTACTTCTAATTGTCCAGTCCCTGGTCTGCTCCCACGGTCCTCGTCTGGGAGCAACTTAGACTAGACACAGGCCAAACTAAGAGTTCAAGAGCCCTAGATACATCAAAGGAGTCCATAGTTGGTGCATAGTTAATACCATACAATGTCATTAATTGCATTGTGTGCCCCCAAAAATGTGTGTAGCAATTTCACTAGGCCATGATTCCAGGTATTGTGTAATGTTCGTCTGTGTTGAAAATCCTGTCTCTATGATGTTAATGAGGGTGGATGGGCAGCAGTTGCATTGATGGGGCAGGACTCGGTGCATAAAACTGTATTGTGTCTTGAGCTGATCTCTTGAGATATAAAGGAGAGAAGGTAGCAGAGAGATTGGGGGACCTCATACCACCAAGAAGCAGTGCTAGGAGCAGAGTGCATCCTTTGTAAACAACCCAACTCAGGTTCCTGATCCTCAAAAGCTTCCAGTCCAGGGAAAACTGACAGCAATGATGTTCCTTCAGTGCCAACAGAGAAGGACTTCCCTTGGAGCAAATGCAACGAATTTAGGTTTTTAGGCTATTGGACTGTGACAAAATGAAATTTCTCTTTTTAAAGCCATCCACTTGTGGTATCTCTGTTAGAGCAGCACTAGCTAACTAAAATAGCTATTGTCTCTGAGCCATCAGAAAGTTATTATGTTTATTTATTTTGTTTGTTTACTGTGTCATAGCTTCTTGTTTTGTTTTGATGTGCCCAAATAGACTGCTCTTGTTTGGTTGCTGATGCCTCGGAAGCTCTAACATTCTGTCACCAGGTGGTTATAGCTGTTACTAGGTATCTAAGCCCAAGAGCTCATTTACTTTCTTGCCTGGAGTCAGCTCAGGTGTCCAGGAAGTCTGTCACCAAATATGCAATGCAGGTTTTTGCCTCGAATCCTGGACTGGCAGAGGTGATTGATGTAGGCACAGGTATGTGGCTGCCGTAGGGTATCACAGACTGAGCAGGGCAGGCCACCCCTTAGGGTCTGTGAGGAAAACATATCCCTGTTTCGTTGACTGCGTAGGTGAGTGGGTTTTGCAGCTAGACTATGAGCACCCAGTGCTGTTGGCTGTAAAGACTGGGAGGTACCCCTTAGGACTCCTGTGTTGGGTAGCTAGGTGGTGTGGATGGAGCCACTAGTCCTTAGGCACCTGCTATGGGCAGGTGAGGACCTTGCTTAATAGGCAGAGTGGCTTCAAATGTCACAAACCAGCCTCTCCACCAAATAGCTGAAACAGTTGAGGTTAGACTTTAGTTTTATACCCTGTTGTGCTATGGCAGTGAGGGCCATACAGGCCGATACAGGGGTAAAAGGCATTCAAAGTCGATGTGCCCCTTACACCTATGCATAGACAAATGGGCTGTTACTGCCCTGAGTTCCTGATTTAGGGAAGTCAACAGTTTTTTTTTTTTCCAGTTTATGAATTTGTTCCATCTCAAAGGCCTGGAGAATGACTCACACTGTGTAATTTGTTCTAATTCTGACTCTTGGGATATATCAATATCTTAAGCCATCTGTGACCCAGTACAGAGTGGGCAAGGGTCAGTTAAATGGGAGACATATTTTTCTCAAAGGGGTATTTTTTGATCCATGTGGTAGGATAGATGTGGATACTTATCTTTTGCAAGCTGAGTGCCACTTTTTCCTGATCTTGGTGGTATGAGTGGAGTCACTACCACTCGATGTCTCTATGGACAAAATGTGTCCCAAATGCCGCTGGTTGCCTTACCATGCTCTCACCAGTGGGGTGCCAGTTGTCACTGGGTGGGGTCTGACAACTTCTTATTGCTTCTGAACCATCTCTCCCTCCCCTGCAGCTCAGTCTGACTCTTCCACTTCGCTTTAATGTTCGGGGCTCCTAGATTGCCTGTCATATGTAACTGATTTACTTGCCTTTTGGGGATCTTTGTTATAAGAGGGGCACCGGAAGTAACTGACTACTCTGCCATCTTGGCCCTGCCTTCTCTCCATTTATCTTGAACTTTTCTATAGGTCTAGTTGTAATGATTTTCATTTTCTTCATGTTCAGATATAGTCTACATTGAAAGCTGTAACTTTTAACCTTCATCAGTAAGTACTTCATGTCATCTTCACTTTAAGCAAGCAAGGTTGTGTCATCTGTGTGTTGCAGATTCTTGATAAGTTTTTTCCTAGTCCTGATGCTGCATTGTGCATATAGTCCAGATTCACAAATTATTTCTTCAGCATAATTAAGGTGAAGGGATACAATTCTGCCACACATGTTTTTCAATTTTAAGCCAGGAAATAAATCTCCTTGTTTTGTTTGAGTGACTGCCTCTTCAACAATGCATGGGTTTCGCATGAGCACAGGTAACTGTTGTGGGATTCCCATTCTTCATAATATTACCCATGATTTATTATGATATGTAAATCAGAATGCAATTGTGTAGTTGATAAAACATAGGTAAACATCTTTCTGGTATTCTCTGTTTTCGGCCAAGATCCATCTGACATCAACAGTGGTATCCCTTGTTCCATGTTCTCTTCTGAATCTGGCTTGAACTTTTTACAGTTCCCAGTTGATGTTATGCTGCAGTCTCTTTTGAATTACTCTCAGCAGAATTTTACTGGCATGTGATATTAACTATATTATTCACTGCTGTAACCTCTGCTTTCTGTTTGATTGCATTTATTTGGAACTGGCACAAAAACAGATCTTTTTCAGTCAACTGACATAGATGAATACACACTTTCTGTGCTGCAACTGTTTGTTGCAGCATCTCAATTAGTATTCGGTTCACTCCTGGAGTTTTGTTTTTTTGCCAATGCCTTCAGTATAGCTTGAACTTTTTTCTTCAGTACCAGCAGTTCTTGATCAAATGCTACCTCCTGAAATGGTAGACTATCAATCCTTTCTTTTTTGGTACCAAAAAAAAAAAGAAAGAAAGAAAGAAATTGCCATCATTTCCAACTCATGATGACCCTATAGGACAAAGCAGAACTGTGCCACAGAGTTTCTACCTGGTGGATTCAAACTCTTGGTCTTTTGATTAACAGTCATAGCACTTAACCACTAAGCCCCCAGGATTTCCTTTTCTGGTAGTGACTATGTATTCCTTTCATCTTCTTTTGATGCTTCCTGCATCATTCGGTGTTTTGCCCATAGGTTCTTTTGCTAATGCGACTAGAGACTTGAATTTTCTCCTCAGTTCTTTCAGCTTGAAAATGCTTATCTTGTTCTTTCCATCTGGATTTCTGACTCCAGGCTCTTGCACATTTCATCATAATTCTTTACCTTGTCTTCTTGAGCCACCCTTTGAAATCATCTGTTCAGCAGTCCTGCTATATAATTTCTGCCATTCATTTTAGCTAGTCTGTGCTTAAAAGAAAGTTTAAAATTCTTCACATATACACTTTGGTCTTTTCTTTATTTCCTGTATTTTTGTTGACCTTTTACTTTCTTCACGTGTGGCATCCTTGATATCATCTCACATTTCTTCTGGCTTTTGTTCACCAATGTTTAGTGTATCAAATCTATTGAGATGGTTTTTAAATTTAGGAGGCATATATTCAAGTTCATAGTTTGACTCTTGTTTTTTGCTTTAATTTTCTTTAGCTTCATCCTAAACTTGCATGTGAATATTTGATATTTTTCTCTGAAGTTAACTCCTGGGTTTATCTTCACATTGTCTCTTTCCACAGATGTAATCCATCTGGCAACATTTAAATGTATAGTCCTAGATTATACTGTTGATAAGAAGTTCATCTTTCAGAATTCTATCATGCAATCTCCCTCATCATCACCAAGGCTACGTTTTTCAACCACTGGTCTTTCATTTTTCTTTCCAACTTTCACATTCCAATAACCACTAACTGTCAATACATTTGATCAGTTTCAGACTGCAGCAGTTTGTAAAACCTTCCATTTGTTTATTTTGGGCATTTGTGATTGGTGTATGACAAATAGTCATGTCAATGATTTTCCTTGTAAGTGTACGGGCATTAACCTATCGTTGATCACATTGTTCTTCAGGATAGATCTGAATTTTTTTTTTTAAATGATGAATACAATGTTTTTCTTTTCAAGTTTTTGTTTCCATAATAATAGACTGCTATAGATTGAATTGTGTTTCTTCAAAATGTGTGTCAAATTGGATAGGCCATGATACCTAGTATTGTGTGGTTGTCCTCCATCTTATGGTATGATGTAATTGTGCTATTTGTTGTAAATCCTAACTTCTATAATGTTATTGAGGTACAGTTGGAGGCAGTTATGCTAGTGAGACAGGACAGAATGTACAGGATTAAGTTATATGGTGAGTTACTCTCTTTTGAGATACGAAAGAGAGAAGTAAGCAGCGAAGAACCTCATTACCACTAACCAAGAAAAGCCAGGAGTAGAGTGCTTCCTTTAGACCTGAAGTCCCTGTACTAAGAAGCTCCTAGACCCAGGGGAAGATTGATACCAACACGCATGGAGATTCCAAAAAAATACCAGGCCCACAGATGTTGAAAGGAAGGAAGGACTTTCACCCAGAGTCAACAGAGAGAAAGAGCCTTCCCCTAAAGCTGGTGTCCTGAATTCAAACTCCCAGCTGCCTAAGCTGTAAGAGAATAAATTTCTTTAAAGCCCTCCACTTGTGGTATTTTTGCTATTGCAGTACCAGATAAGACATAAAACCTAAAGCATATGGTTGTTGGATTCAAAACGGTAAATACTAGTCCATTTCAGCTCACGATCACCTAGGATATCAATTTCCAAGTGTTCTACTTCATTTTTGATGGATTCCCTTACTTCCTGCTTCATGCATTCCATATTCAGATACTTGCAACTGTTCTCATTTTGAGTCATGACACATCAGTTTCTTCATCCACCTTATTAAGATCAACTTTACTTTCAGAAGGCATCTCTTCCCTGGTTGTGTTTTTAGTGTTTTTCAACCTGGGAGATTCATCTTCTAGCACTGTATCAGACAATATTCCACTGCTATTCACAGTTTTTGTTGACTAATTTTTGGAAGCAAGTCACTCAACCCATCTTCCTAGTCTGTCTTAGATTGGAAGATTGGCTGAAACTTGTCCTCCACAGAGATCCTGCTGGTACTTGAAATATTGGCAGAACAGCTTCCAGCCTCACGGCAACACACAAGCTACCACAGTACAACAAAGTAATAGACAGACAGTAAAAAGACAGACAATCAGATAGATAGATAGATAACAAACCCAGTCACAATGAATGTCTCTAAGTCAAGAATACTGTCTTGAAATATCACTTCCAACTGAAAAACACCAGTTTCTTGGGGACACTCTCTATTCCAGAGCTGGAAGAAGAAATATATAAGATGAACCTGAAACACCTTGTCATAATAGACAGCAAAGATGTTGTGAAAGAACATTAGAGTCACATAAAAGAAACTCAGGAGCCAATATGAAGAGGCTCCTAAAAGCCAAGATAGCTTGAGGTTCAAAAAGAAAAATAATTGTAATATCTTCAAAACCAGCAGATCAATGAGTTCACAAAAAAATGTTTTTAATGAACTGGTGATACTTTGAAAATAATATATAACTAATTTAGTATCTTTAAGTAAAGAGAAAGTATCACACATTTATTCTGCTTTTACTACAAGAGCCATACTTCTATGCAGTACAGTAGTAGATGATGAAATATGTCTCTTTATAAATAATCAGGTAATAGGTTAAAAACAAACTGATAAATATTGAAAATCTAAATCTTGCAAACCTGAAGTAATTCATGGGCTGAGGCACTGAGCATGGATGGCTACTAATACACAATGATGAAAACGCCCATTCATTGAATGCCTTGTAAATGAAGAATATGACCTCTTGAGTCCTGCAAAGGGACAGATCCAGCCACAGGATCTGCAGATGAGAGCAGGGACTCCATAGGTACTTCAGCCAACAGGTAGAGGAAGGGGTACAAAAGGGGCGTGTAAAAAAAAACAGACTTAATGAATGCCCAGTGATGTACCTTTGTATATGAAGAAATGCAGTGAGTTGTGACTACACCGGGAAGAGAGATGCAAGTGCCAGCTCTGTTTCCTAACTTGCATGGCAGTTACAAGATGTTTGCTTAATATAACTCTTTAAATCTTATGCTTGTGGGATTTTCTGAACATGTTTTATTTTACAATATAAATAAGTTATTAAAAACAAAGATATAGAGAAAATTGCCAAGAGAGTTTGCTGAAGCACAAATCTGAATTCCCTCCCCCAGAACTTCTGATGCAGTGAGTCTAGGAAGGGGCTGCAGAATTCGCTTTCCAACCCTGCTCCCAGGGTGTGGATTGCCACCAGTCTGTGGACTACAATTTGAGTAACTCTGAGAAAGAGAACATGGATTTGTTATTAAATTTATGGCCAGCATTTATAAGAGCAATATCTTGTATAGTTACACTGAGACAAATACTTGACTTAATTTTCACAATAACCCAGCAGTCAGTATCATTATGTGTCATTGAAACATGGAGCTATGAAGCCAAAGAACAGAGTGGCAGGTGCAAGGATGAGAACAAGGAGCATTCCCAGGTTTCACCCCAATACCTGTGCTGCCTCCTTCTTTTATTGGTAACGTTATTGGACTCTTAAAGGTAAACTTATATTGTAAAGCTTGCCATTTCTTTAAAGCATCTCTGTGTGTCATGATTAGCCAACATATGCCAAACCCCAGGCAAGAGGAAGGTGAGTGGTCCCGGCTCATGAGCCCCAGCCCCTACACTCCCAATGAGCAGCCATGCCTCCAATATCTCAGTCAGCCTGTGCTGGGTAACAAAACTCTGAAACCGAGTAGCCAAAACAATCACTGTTTTTGGTTTTTTTTTTTTTTTACAATTCTGCAGGTTGGCTAGGCTCCCTGGGGTGGTAGCAGACAGGACTGCTTCTGTGGCTCCATTACCTTGGAAGCTCCACTGAGGCTGAAGTCTAAGATGTCCCCCACTGCTGTGCCTGGGCTTTGGTGTTGGCCAGCAGCAGGACTCTGTTTCTGTGTGGACTAGCGTCACTCACAAGTCTAACTTAGAGGGCAACCCAAGTGTAAATCGTCTGCAAACCTCTGTTGCCTTACATTTTCTAATGTCCCGTTGGCCAAGGGAAGTTACACAGCAAAGCCCAGAGGCAATGTGGGAGAAACTTTGGGTAACTGAAGGAACCTAGGAAGCACCAATTATTGGTGGCTTCAATAGTAACATACCACATACTTGCATGTTTCTGTGATAATGAAAGGAATGCACTGATATTTCATATGTCAGTGGTATCATCCATGACACTGCCAGATGAAACCCCGGGTTTTACTTGGTGAGACTTTTTTCAGCCAGTAAACAAGATGCCAAGGTGGGAGACAGGAAAGCTGCTTTCTTTTTTTGTTGTACAAGGAAAGGAGCAATAGGGGATGTTGCCTCTAGGACTGTCAGCAAACCGCTTGGGGAGGTGTGTTTTTGCAGAGAGCAGACAGGAAAACATAAATTTGTCATGAATATTCAGGATTGACTATGCAGGTGCTCAGAGCTTGGATATGACTATGCATTTTCTTTAAACAAGAGTTCAGTCCACCAGAATGGAGGTAGAAGTTGACGTGTTTTACACTAGGATGTTAAGTCTCCACCCACAGGTAGGTTGAGACAATTTGTGACCTATTCTTGTGGTTATCTTGTCAAGGACAATTTCAGAAGAATATGCAATTTATTCTGCTTGGTAGAGAAGGATAAGCCAGAACAGGTTTTTCTTAGAGGGGTTGGGCCCTGAGGCTGCCTACCTCAGTGGCTGACAGATTTCAGTGGACCTCCAGACTAAGAGAATAGGAAGAAAGGCCTGGTGATCTACTTCTGCAAATTAGCCAGTGAAAATCCTGTGGATCACAACAGTATACTGTTGGAAGAGCAAACCCCTAAATTCGAAGTAATCAAAATACAGTGACCACAACAATGAACACAAGCTACCAGTCATCATGAAGGTGATGTAGCAAGAGGTGATGTTTTCTTCTGTTGCTCATATGAGGTTGCCATGAGCTGGAGCTGATTTGACAGCAATTAACAATTAACTTTTAGGTATTAAATATTCTCCTTTTTCAAAAATGTGTACTGAAGTATTTACAGAAAAACTAACAGGATGTCAGGTATCAGCCTCACATAGTTTAGTGTGCAGGAGGGAAAACGGGTGAGGCACACCTAAATTTTAACTCGCCTGGAACTGGTCATGGAGCCAGCATGAGACATGACAAAGTACTATTTTCTCTGCTGTTGTCTGCATTTGAAGTTTTCCATAAAAAATGCTATTTTTAATTTCCTGAGAGTGTTTTAAAGATACACAGATTCCTAGTTGCTACCCTCAGGTGTCTGTCAGTTTGTCACACTCTAGGGGCTTGCTTGTTTCTGTGACGTTGGAAGTTATGCCATTGATACTCAAATACCAGCAGTGTCGCCCATGGTAGTAAGAAGCTCAGCTGAGCTTCCAGACTGAGACAGAATAAGAAGGGCCCAGCTGTCTACTTCGGAAAAGATTTAGCCAAAAAAAAAACAACAGCGTGTGAATAGCAGAGGAACATTGTTTGATACAGTGCTGGGAGATCAACTGTTCAGTCTGGAAGACACAGGAAAGACGACTGGGGAAAAGCTGCCTCCCTAAAGTAGAGTCAACCTTAATGATATGGATGGAGTCAAGTTTTGGGGACCTTCACATGCTGAGGGTGCACCACGCAAAATGAGAAGAAACAGCTGCAAACATCAACTAAACATAATAACAGCTATGAGGATGGCACAGGACCAGGCAATGTTTTGTTTTGTAGTACATTAGGTTACTATAAGTTGAAAGTGACTCCATGGTGCCTAACAAGAATGACAACTTTCCTTTTAGCTAATGAGTGTGTTTATTTAAAATGCAGATGATTCTAGGAAGTAACACAGATATTGTACTCAGAATAATTGTTTTTATGAGGTCATATAAGAGTGTGGCAAACTCAAATATACACAGAAGACAGGCCAGTTACACAAACATGCAAATCTGGCCAAAAAGAGATCTTGGGTTGGCAGGTGAGAAGAACTAGGAATCTGTGGCTTTCTGAAGCCTTCAAATCCACAGCAATGATACCAATGAATTCACTGCTGGAATTCCCCTCCCTGAAGTGGAAAAAGGCTGGGCTAGTGTTAGCAGCAGGGCCTTGCGCAGATCAGAAAACCACACCAAGTCTCCATTTCCCGCTCTGAAATGGGCATAATACTATCCTCACTTAAAATAGAGTGGTCAGGAGACTCCATGAAATAGGACCTGGGAAAATAGAAAGTTCCATACACATGCACTCTGCCCTATGCCCTGCCCTAATTCTACTCCATGTGTTAACATATTTGCTTGAACATTAATAGTGTATCTCTGGAATGAATGAACACAAGACACCCGTCCAGAGTTTTAGTTAATTTCAGCACTCTCTCTGAGGGGTATTCTCAAAGCATTTCCAGATACTCTCCAGAACACGCAGCAGCTCTAATGGAGTGTGGGAGCTTCCCAAGACCTCTGCAAGAGCCCCGCTGAACGGTTCACAACTCCATCTGCAGCCCACATGCCCCTTTTTGTGGAGCATCAGCTTACTCTGTATCTTTATTGAACTTTCCACAAATGGACACCTTGGTGGAATAATGATTAGGAGGCTGGCTACTAAACAGAAAGAGTGACAGTTCAAATCCACCGGTGCTTTTTGGAAACTCCATGGGACAATTCTAGTCTGTCCTATTGTGTCACTATGAGATGGAACCAACTCAATGGCACAGGTTTGTTTTTTGTTTTTCCTCCCCTACAGATGTCAGCTGAACGGAAGTTTCTGGTTCAGCTGCTTCACTAGCACCTACCATGCATGTCTTGACTCTGTGAGCTATCTCTGAGGGAGCTGAAGTTATGGTCCCAAGCACTGAAAGATCATTTACACTTCCTCCCATGGATAGAGAGAGACTCAAACTGCCCCAATCCATCTTTCCATTCACTCAGAGGCTCTCCAGTCTCTGGTGGGACTGCAGTTGAAGAAAATCTTACTGAGTGGAAAGGTTTCAACAAGAACAACACCTTCCCAGCCACGCTCATAGGCAACAGTTAGCTGAGTTAGTTGCCCGTTAGTGCACCTCAGATGTGCCTAGGATGGGTACAGTCATCCAAAACACCAGCATGAAGAATTTCCTTGAAGAGAAAATGTCAAACATCATTTTCACCAGGAAAAACAACTGTACAAAGGAAAAGTCTGAAGAGATGACTATCTCCGGTCTACTGTTCTTGAATATTACAGGAACAAGAAGTTATACAACAGATGCTTAACACTGGAATTGTAAGGATCCTCACTTGACTGACTATAGACCTCTGTCTTCCTCAGAACGCACCACACCTTACACTGGCTTTTTGTCCACTTTGATGAATGACCCTGCATGCTAGATTTTGGCTTTCCAGTTTTATAGAGAAGTGATATATCCCATTAAGAGCATTCCTAATCAGTGAGATAGCTGATGTCCCATGACAGACTCAGTACCACTAAAGCCCCTGTTTTCGAAGAGGATTCGGGGGTTAAAATAAGTATGATGAGGGAAGACAGGAGCAACATAATACATGGAGAGCTAGTCCTGCTGTCTCCTTGGGGAGACATGCTCGCCAGGTGGCCCAGCAGGGTGGCCACCCAAGTGGTCCTACATGCACAGAAGGTTGGAAATAGTGCCCTCCCCTATTCAGAACTAGGACAAGTGAGCTAGGCAGCAAACCACCCCAACATTACTGGCTTAAAACAGCAGCATGCATGAATTCACCTGTGCCTCTGGGTTTGCAATCTAGGTGACTCTGATGGGGCTCCTCTGGCTTTGCTGAACTCACACATGTGACAGTGCTCAGCTGCCAGCTGGATTCAAACCTTCTTACAAAACACGTTGGCTGGCCTATAGTGACCTCCTGAAGACTGCTCATCTCTGTTACACATTGTGACTCATCATCAGCAGGCAGGCCCAAGTGTGGTCATGTGGTAACAGTGGGCCCCTAAGAGGGCAGAAGGACACAAGTCCTCTGAGGCCCAACTCAGGACTGACATATGGCTATTTCTACCACATTCTGTTGTCAGCTCAGAGCCTAGAGACAAGAACATTCTAAATGCAAGGGATAATCAAGAAGGAAGAAAAGCATTGCTTGTCATGCTTTCTGCAGTGCTGACACCTCTGTGGTTTCCATTCAGCACCAGTTAACAGCCACAGCTTATATCTCTCAGTGCTTCCTGGGGTCTCCTTGAGATTTTTCTTCTGGAGAGGTTGACAGCCTCCATCTCAAACCAAATATCAACAGAGGCACTTTCTTTGGATTATGAACAAATCAGCTGGCCAAACAGAGGGGGATTCTCAAACACTGAAGCCAGGCTGAATATCAGAATATTCCAGAGGGCTTCAGAATTTCCAAAGTGGCTCATATAACCTGAGTCAAAACCAGGCTGGGCAAGGCAGCAAGGGTCTTGAAGACTGACCAGATGCCTCTAATGCAGGCTCTAGAAATACTTAAGAGCTTGCCTGTGGCAGGGAATGGCTCAACCCTGATCCTCACCCCTGCTGTGGTACAGAGACCTTGAGAAGACTTTAACTCACACCACAGTCCAGACAGTAGGAATCTCTGGGGCTTAGTGGGCATCATAATGTTTTAAGGCTCCTCAGAGATTCCACTGGATAGCACACAAGAGCCCATCACCTTCCTTTGTGCCCAACTGTGCAGGAGAGCTGTCTGGGTGGGTAGGACAAAGCTGCTTTGGGCTGTTCTGAAAAGAAGGCATCCCTCTCCTCTGCTTTTCCAGTCACTAGAGCAACTCTCAGCTGTGGTTCCTTCTTTGTTCCCTTCACCAGTGTCCTTCATGAGCTGTATCAGCAGCCCTAGGAATGTGGCCTAGCGCTGCAGACGTCAGACACAGTGGATCATATTCATTACCCATGACGCGCTTTGGATTTGGCTTTAATGCCAAGAGCAATTTACATGATTTTCACAGGAGGCCAGATGTCTTGGCAGAATTAGCTTGAAGGCATGTAGCTGAGTAGTAGGCACCAACCTGTGACCTTCTAAGTCCTCAGTGTGGGAGGGCAGCCATATGGCTTGGTCCTAACCTGGGTGTCACTTCTATCCCCAAGGATAGCCACATCCAGGGAGGGAAAGACACAGGAGACAGCCCCTCCAGCTTGTGGGGTAGATTCTACCTTGAAAAGACCACAGTTGGTGCTATCCCTTCAAGGGCAACAAACCTCTTCTCTTCAATCTAAACTCTACTCCTGACTCTCCTCAGACATGGAGTTGAAACCTGGTTTGGAGGAATGTAAAAGAGAGAAGGCCGGCCTTAAGACTTAACACAGATGTGGACAAAACCACACACACACAGTACATATACCCTACATGTGCACACACATACATGTACATCACATAGCACATATCACACATACACACATGTGCGCACGCACTCACACACACACTATACTGTTAAAACAAAAACTATGTTACGCCAATAATAGAAATTGGTTGGCTTATTTAATATTTAAACAGCAAAACAAAACGTGTTGCCACTGAGTCAATTCTGACTCACAGCAGCCATGTAGAACAGAAGACTTCCAAGTAGCAAGTGGTGGATTCAAACTGCTGACTTTTTGGTTAGCAGCCAAACTCTTAAATAGGGGTAATATTTTCACTAGGGAATCAAAAAAATGTTTCAGAGAAGAAAGAACTCCAAAGGTTTTTATACTCTACCTTTAGCAACAATGTCTTAGAAAAATGGCTGGGACAGAATGAATGAAAACCAATTTGTGGATGGAAAAGATTCCATACAGCATTGTCTTGGAGAACAATTAAAATAATTATTTAACCTAAAACATAACACTAGTCTGACCTTTGGAGCTTCTATGTCTTGAAACTGATTGCACATGGACAATTCCCCAAAAGAGCCCAAAGCCTAAGGCAAAACACTCTTGGGTAATTTATCTAGTAGGTTATTGTTCGACTTAAAGGTAACTTTAGGAAATCAGTTTCCTCAAAGCTCAAGGTTCAGAATAACATCTGAGGGTGATGACTTAGGTAGGTCACCTCACCTCCATGGATCCCAGAACCTGGATTCCAGGAGAAATTAAAACTCTGCTTCTCAGCATGAATATACAAATCACACCACACATATGTGTGTGCTCACTCACACGTACACACACACACAGACCCCACACAAACCACATGTCTTAGTCATCCACGAGTGGGTGGCGTTATCAAAGAAGAAGTTGATTCTCACACAGTCCAATACAATACAAGGCAAAATTCAGGGTGCCAGTTCTAGGGGAACGTACTCTCTCTGTATCAGCTCTGGAAGAAGGTCTTTGTGTCACATCAATCTTTGGACTAAGAACGTCTTGGCACAGGAACCTCAGGTCTGTTACACACACTCTCCTCTCGGTGTTGCTTCCTTCATGGTATGAAGTCCCCAACTCTCTACTTGCTCCCCTTTCATCTCTTGTAGAGTAAAAGGTCGTGCAAACCACACTCCAGGGAAACTCCTGTTACATTGGAGCAGAGAGGTGGCCTCAGGAAGGGTGTTACAGTCTTGCCCCAATCCTATTTAACATAATCCAATCTATTAACCACAGGCAGAAATTAGGATTTATAGTTTATGAAGATCACAGAATGGAGGGCAATCACACAATACCAGTAATCATGGCCCAGCCAAATTGTCACAGTTTTTGAGGAACGTACTTTAATCCACGGCACCACATACACATACATACCATACACGCACATGCATGCACATACTACCTACACACCACACATAATCACATATACAAGACACATGCAGCCACCACACACATAGACATTATACATAAATACATACAACAGACACACATATACATGCCACACACACACAAACACACCAGTCTTTAAATCTCAATAACTCTATCTCTCATATGGAAAAACAATCTCTATTCCTGTAGGCTCCATCTTCTTCTTTAGTTTGTATTTTATTGGTGTCACAAGTTCTTGGACTGATTGAGTAGAGTCCTGCTGGGAAAACAACTTCTCATGGTCCTTTGCCCTGAGCTCCTCAAGACTGTGTAGCTGTTCCTTGGGTCTGAAATTTCAACAACGTATTGGAGAATCTCTAACTCCACTCTGCACGCACTGTTTTGGCAGGTCTTGAGTCTGCCTTTATGAAGCCCCCTGGGGACTCTTCAGCCATGTCATCTAGGCTCCTGCCAAGCATAGCAATGCCCTGGGCTCACCTTAGGCTATTCATGTGTGTAAACCAGTCCAAGCCTGCTAAGCCATGAAGACCTGCAGGTGACCAGCCTTCTTGGTTCTTCATGCTGGGGTTGGGTCAGGCATCCAGGCTGCAACAAATGGTACTTGGTTGCCAACCGCCAGATTCTGCTGGTCTAAGGAAAGAAGGAGACAATCATGCTGGGAACAAGAACATGGAGCCAAGGTCTTGGGAGCCCAAGCAGGTGTTGCTCTACCACCACTGGGCACCCCTACCATGAAGAACCTATCAGCCCTGGTCACAGGGTCATGATTTAGTGCCATATGCCACCCTCAGGACTCCCCATAAATAGAAAGTGGCTTGATGCCAACCATGTCCTAAGGTAGGCCACCTGGGTCCCCTGGCCCTTTGACTTTAGGAGGGGATTGGGCCCACAGCTACAACACACGGTGAGTAAAGGGAATGAGAAATGTAAGAATTGTGAAATCATACTTAGATGTTCTACCACACAGAAACAAGCACAGCATGTAAAGTTGTCAATAGTATACAATGATTGACTCATACACTGGCCCTTGGCCAGATTTGGCCCACACAGCGACAGTGAGACTCAATTCTGGAATTTGTTTGAACTCTCAGGGAACAAATTTGCTCCACAGGGTCATGAAGCTTACGAATGAAATCAGTGTGTTAGAAGGCAAGAACAAGTGATGGAGGGAAATCACATCCATGGGAGAGACGGAGATCAGGCTCCTCCTCTCTCATTTCTCCTTGAACATGACTTCCATCATGCTCTCTTCTCATAGTCTGATACAACTGCCCCAGCTCCAGTTATCTCATCTGCATCTTAACCAGCAGAAAAAAAATGGACAAAGACGGAAAGCCACTTGTATTCTAAAGAAGCACCTGGAAGCTGCCACACTTCAACTTATATCCCACTGGCTTTGATCCAGTTGACATGACTTGTAATCACCTGCCATTGAGCCAGCCTTTGAGTCATGTGTTACAAAGTGGAATTGCTCCATAGGGTTTCCTCGGCTGTAGTCTTTACAGAAGTGATTTACAGGTCTCTCTTCCACACCACTGCTGGGTAGGTTCAAACCACCAGCCTTTAAATTAACTACCAGTCACACACTGCTTATACCACTCAAGCTCCTTAGTCATGTGTATACACTTGGCTATGAATAGGTTGAGAAAATGATGTCTTTATTCTTATAGAATAAAATCAAGATAGAACTCTTCTTCTGGAAGAAGGAAGACTGGATGTTAGGGAACAACTTACCTCCTTGACCTGCCCTCAGAAAGGCCTACTCTGGGACTAAGGACCACTGGGCTTGCACTCACCTGGATGGGGAGACCCACTGGCAATTGCTTCCAGAAAGTACAAATCTAATACTTCCCTAAATCTAACTTCTGGTTTCTAAATTGCCTCCTTGGGGTCCTGGAGAGTAGAAATTTAGATATAGAGGAGTGTTGCTTCCAGCCACTCAGGTAAATGACTGCAGTGTATTTTACTGACCTTTGGTCATTGCCTTGAACAATAGCCATGACCAGAAGCCCCTTGGCTGCCTCAAATACACTGAATCTAAGTGTCTGAGCTTGGGAGGACAAAATGTCCAAACAACCGGTTAAGTTACTTTCATAGCAAGATGGTTATAATTTGCACAATTTGGCATAGTGTAGTTCAAACAATGGGCTGACATCTGAATTCCCAAGGAAACTCATCTTACATGCTGTTCTTCAGTACTGAGAGTAACTACAGGATGAAATGCTGGATCCACAGGTGCTCATCACAGTGTCTGGCTGTGGCCGTGGTTTGACTTCTCCTCTGCCCACAGCTGGGCCCCTTGGAGTGGTGGGGCCTGTCAGGAGTTGGGCAGAATAGGATTTAAAGACCTGTATCCCAGAACTTTGGAGTTTGGGTTCCTGTTTCTCCAGGGAATCATACGGCACAGGGGAAAGTTTTCAGCCTATGGACTCCAGTAGCCTCAATGTTCAAAGTCAAGAGTAATATTGCCCTTGCTTCAAGTAAGCCCCACCTGCATCTGTGTTATGTGTAGGTTGTACCTGACGTGTCGTCTGGG
Organism: Heterohyrax brucei; assembly: GCA_028571685.1. Taxonomy (NCBI): domain Eukaryota; kingdom Metazoa; phylum Chordata; class Mammalia; order Hyracoidea; family Procaviidae; genus Heterohyrax; species Heterohyrax brucei. The sequence continues at coordinate 26,823,349 of CM053156.1, forward strand.
GAAAGGCTGGTAGGCAGTGGGACAACACTCTCCAGACTTGTGTTCAAGCCTGGTCTCAGCATTGAGGGAGGACCCTGGGCAGCTGCCTTCACTTTGACTCTGGCTTCCCTACTGTGAAAGAGAGGTAACACTACCCCCCATGTCATCATGATGTCCACACATGAACCACACCTAGGGAAAAGCAGAATTTACAGAAGGTATTATTAGTGACGACGTAGGCCAACCTCCCCTCATGGTCCAGATAACTGGAGTTCTGTGTTACCACCAGACTTCGCCTCATGCTTTCTTGAGTCACTGGCTTCTCCACAGTCTCACAGGGAGGAGAAACTCTATCTTTGGTATCCAGGCACCTGTCAGTGGACACCCTGAAGTTGTCCCGCTACCTGGACATCACCCACTCCCATGCTCCATGTACCTCCTGAGAAGGTACCCTACTGCCTCTGTAGTGAGATCATCATGACATCTCATCTCACACAGGGTTCATCTCTACCAGGATCTGCCTACCTGCCGCTCACTCCAGAGACCCTCCTGCACTGCTGACACCCATCACGAACGGATAAGCTCTGTGACATCCCTAACAGCTGCAGAGAATGGATGGCAGGAATCCCACCAACGGGCACACCCTCCTCCCTTTCCATTCAACCCAGAGATATGTCTAGTGTCAACAGCCCCCCAAGACACCCTGAAACCTACACTGGCATCCCCCTCCCACAAATCTACATGAGGCTCCAGCATCTCTACACTGATCAGTCTGTAGAGAGTGGCTCTGGAGCTGGTGCAGTGTGGGCAGTGACAACTAAAGATCACAAGCCAGGAGCATAAACAGCAGTCCAATGATGGGCAGCCATTTCCTCCATGCCTCTGCCTCTTCTTTGCTTTCCCTCCCAAAAGGCATACTCAGTGTCAAGTTCTTCTTTGGAGGCTCATTATTATTGTTTTGAAAGCCAGTCATACTTCCATTCTAAAATTCAAAGCATGCAAACAGGTTTTACTACTTGTCCCTACACGCCCAGTCCAACAAATGCACTGCTTACACAACTACAAAGGAATAACTGGGAAGGATTTGGCAGGTGCAAGCTGCTATCAGTTGGTCAAAACTAAACATTAAACCAGTTTCTCTCAAATCTAGCATGGTAAAGTATGTCTAACCTTATCATGTAACATATTGACCAAGATATTTCTTGAACTGAGTCATTTTTCAGAGAAAAAGAGTTAGAGTTGCCTGACATTAAATGCTCATTTAATATTATCCACACAACATAAAAGAAACTATAGCCACTAAGCCTGTATAGTCAACTGCAAACATTCCCAGATTCAGACCTGTCAGTGTATTTGCCTTTTGCACTTTCTCTCTAAATCTAATTTGTCTCTATGCCTTAACTTTTTCTCATTTACTGCTTCATTACTCTTCAGCTGTTTCTGCCCCCAAAGAATCAATTTATTATATTAGCGTTCTTCTTCTTTTTTAATGTGTTCAATAGATACAGAGAGAGACAGAGACAGAGATGTTGTTGTTGTTGTTGTTAGGTGCTGCTGAGTCAGTTCGAAACACTGCCCAGTCTTGCACCCTGTCTACAATCATTTCTATGCTTAAGTTCATCTTTGCAGCCACCGTGTCAATCCGTCTCATCAAGAGTCTTGCTCTTTTTTGGCTGACCCTCTGCTCCACCAAGCACCATGTCCTTCTCCAGGGAATGATTGCTCCTAACAACACGCCCAAAGTATGTAAGACACCATCTTGCCAACTTTGCTTCCAAGAAGCATTCTGGTTGTACTTCTTCCAGAACAGATCTGTCTGTTCTTTTGGCAATCCATGGTACATTTCAATACTCTTCTCCAATACCACAATTCAAAAGCATCAGTTCTGCGGTCTTCCTTATTCACTGTCCAGCTTTTGCATGCATAGGAGGCTATTGAAAATACCATGGCTTGGGCCAGACACATCTTAGTCTTCAAGGTGATATCTTTACTTTTTAATGCTTTAAGAGCTAGAGATACACATTTTTAAATAATATTTTATTGTGTTTTTGGTGAAAGTTTACCCTGCAAGTTAGTTTGACAATTTCCACACAAACTAATCAGTGATATTAGTCACATTTTTCACACTGTGTCAACATTCTTTTTAGTTATGCTCTTGTTGTTAGCATTTCCAGCACTTTAGTTTCCTTTCCTGGTTATTTTTATTTTTATTTTGGAGTTATACAGATGATTTTTATTAAAGCATTAGTAGCATTCTTCATTTTGTATACTTCTCTACTTTTCTGCTAAAAGGTGACCTCAGGAGATAGTTGTGGTTCAAGATTTAAAGACTGCCTCAGGGAGATGGTCCTCTGGTCTCAGCTGATCCAGTTATTCTAGCCTTTTCTAAGAATTTGCATTTTATTCTATATCTTTCTCCCATTCTAATCAGGATCATCTATTGTGACCCCAGGCATATGAGTCAGTGATGATCACAGTTCTTCTGGTCTCAAGGCAATTGAATAATGGCTAATGTAGGCCATCAGCCTTGTTTCTTCTCTGAGATTTTGATTATCTTATTTCTTTGCTTCTCATAAGTAGAGACCAATAGTTGTATCTTCCATGGTTGCTATCAAGCTTAGAAACCCCAGGTGCTACTCCCTTCACTAGTACACTGAACATCAACTTTGTGAATTATGTTATTCTAGCTGACTGAGTTGTCCCATGAGATATAGTCAGAAGCTTTTAGCCCCAGAAGAGCAATCCCAGAAGGTATTTGGTTATGTCTGAGAAATATCTTTAGTTGTGTCTCCGGTGAATATATATGCCTGCCCACAAGGAGGTCTGCAATTAAGTTAGTGAATTCATTCTAGAAAAAGTGCTGCATACCTCATTGCTGAGTATCAGTATGGTTGCCTTTGAAGTACTCTCCTTGGAAAGCTGTGCACTAATGCCAGCACCTAATTCACCCTTCAAAACGATTTTGGAACTCTTTTCATGGAATGGCCATCAGAGTTCTCATCATATTTTCCTTGATGTCCTGAATGTCATCAAAATGTCTTCCTTTCAATATCTCCTTTATCTTTGGGTAAAGAACAAAGTCATTGGGGGCCACATCAGGTGAGTAGGGAGGGTGTTCCAAAACAGTTATTTGTTTACTGCCTAAAAACTCCCTCACAGACAACTATAATTACGTTCACAAACTTGCCACCTTGCCGCCATGTGCAATGGCCATTCCAGAAAGAGTCCCAAAACTGCTTTGGAAGGTGGACTAGGGGCTAGCATTGGTGCTTACTCTCAAGTGGAGTACATTGAATATGACCATCAGTAGCGCATGTAGCACTTTGAACAGTTAAGTTCATGGATTTAATTGTCAGATCTCATGTATGTGTAATTATACATGTATATAGATATTTCTATCCATTCACATATATGTACACAGCTGTACCTACCAAACCTAAGTAATCCTGGACTCATTTTTTGATCTTTGTTGAGACTGTTGCCCCCTCACATATATCAAGTTATTTGGGGTAAGCATTATTCTTTGTGAACACTTCTCAGTCACATCATATACTTTGGTCATCCTGTGTTCACTACAACTACATTCAGTGCAACTTTTCTTGTCATTAAAAGTAACAATTATCTATGGTCTAAAGAGTACTTTCTCCTCCCCTTCCTCCTCCCTCTGGTGACCACCAGTGAACACTGGTCTCTTTATATGTGTCTTTTTCTTCTTCTTCTCCTTCTAAAAGAGGGATCATACAATGTTTGTCCTTACATGTTTGGTTTATTTCGCTTAGCATTGTACCTTCCAGATCCATCTATGTTGTGTTACACTTTGCAAACTCATCATTGTTCTCGCTATATAGAATTTCATCGTGTGCACGTACTACATTTTACTTATCCATTCATCAACCAGTGGGCCCTCAGTTGTTTCTTCTGGTTTTTTGTGGGTTTTTTTTTTTTTTTTGCTATTGTGAGTAAAACTACAAAGAACACAGGTGTGCATGTCTGTTTGAGTCACCACTTTCAGGTTTATGGTATATACCTAGCAGAGGGATTGCAGGATTGTAAGGTAGTTCTATTTATACTTTTCCGAGGAAGTGCCATACCATTCTCCATAGTGACTGAGCTATTTTACAGGCCCAATAACAATGAATAAGAATTCCTGTCTCCTCACAACCTAACTTCTATTTTTGTTATCTTTTTGTTTGTTTCACCAGTGCCATTTTAGCTGGGGTGAGGTGTGTCTCATGCTAGTTTTGATTTTCATTTCAGAAGACTTAACTGTGCTCATTTGAAACCTGTGGAGACACTCAGTGGTTTTCAATTGAGAAAAATGTGTCTTACGGTTGTGACTTTTCACTATACTTACTCAATTTGTGTACTGAGCGAATAATCAGAGAAATTCTGCCATGTAAAAAGGAATAGGCATCAGGATTGAAGGAAGACTTATGAACAGCCTTTGATATGCAGATGACACAAACTTGTTTGCTAAAAGTGAGGGGAACTTGCAGCACTTAATGATGAAGGTCAAACATGACAACTTTCCGTTTGGATTGTACCACAACACAAAGAAACCAAAAATCCTGCAACTGGAACAATAAGAAACATCATGTTAAACAGTGAAAAGATCGAAATCAAGTATTTCACATTCTTGACTCCACAATCAACACCCATTGAAGCCTCAGTCAAGAAATCAAATGACATAGTGCATTGTGCAAATCTGCTACAGAAGCCTTATTTAAAGTGTTACAAAGCAAAGATGTCACTGTCATAGATTGAACATTGTTCCCAAAAAATATATGTCAAATTGGTTATGCCATGATTCCTGGTTTTGTATGGTTATCCCCTGTTTTGTGATTGATATAATTTTTCTATATGCTGTAAATCCTAATATCTGCCAGTTGGTTCAAGAGAATCAGAGGGAGATGCACTACCCTTGTCACATCCCTGGTCCAAGGTAATGGTACTGTCTGTGTCACCTAGTGCTGCTGTAACACCCAAAAATACCGCAAGTTGATGGCTTTAACAAAGAGAAATTTATTATCTCACAGCAGAGTTAAGTTAAAAGGTCAAATTCAAGGTGTCCCCTTCAGGGGAAGACTTTGTCTGTCTGTTGCCTCTGGAAGAAGGGCTTTGCCCTCAATCTTCCCCTAGCCAAGTCGTTTCTCATGCATAGGAATCCAGAGACCAAAATATATAGTCGGCTTCTAGTGCTGCTTTCTTGGTTATATGACGTTCCAAACTCTCTACTTTCCTCCCTTTCGTTTTATTTCTTGAAAGATGAAAGGTGGTGTAGACCACACCCCGGGGAAACTTCCTTTGCACTGAATTAGAGATGTGACTTCAGTAAAGTCCCACCCTTATCCTTTTTAACATAATCCAGTCTTGCTCTGCTAATCAGAGGCAAAGATGAGGATTTAAAACATATGTGAAAATTGCAGTCACAAAACAGAGAACCATCACACAATACTGCGCATCATGGCCCAGCCAAATTGCTGCACACATTTTTGGGGCACCATAATTCAATCCATGACAGAAAGTTTCCCTGGGGTGTGACCTGTACCACCTTTTATCTTACAAGAGATAAGATGAAAGGATAGTGAACAGAGAGTGAAAAGACTGAAGTCAAGTATTTCATTTTAATTGAATCCTCAATCAACACCCATGGAAGCCTCCATCAAGAAAGCAAATGATGTATTGCATTGAGAAGACCTCATACTACCAAGAATGCTTCACCAGGAGCAGAGTGCATCTTTTGGACTCTGGATCCCTGTGCCTGAGAAGCTCCTCTACTAAGGGAAGATTCAGGACAAAGACCTTCCTCGAGAGGAAATAGACAGAAAGTGTTCTCCTGGAGCCGACACCCTGAATTTAGCTGTTTAACGTATTTCACTGTGAGAAAATAAATTTCTCTTCATTAAAGTCATTCACTTTTGGTATTCTGGGTGTTATAGCAGCACTAGACGACTAAGACAGTTGCTTCAAGGATTTAAGTGTCTGACCCAGCCACAGTATTTTCAATTGCCTTAATGTGCATACGAAAGGTGAGGAATGAATAAGGAAGACCAAGCAAAAATTGACACCTCTGGATTATGTTGTTGTAGAACATCGAATATTCACTGACTGCCAGTTCTGTCTTGAAGAAGTACAGAAAGAATGCTCCTTGGAAGCAATGATAGTGTACTTTGAACATTTTATCAGGAAGGATCAGTCTCTGAAGAAGGATGTCATGCCTCCTTACTTTTAAGGAGGAAGTAAAAGAGAGGAAAACCCTCAGGAAGATGGATTAACACAATGACTGCAATAATGGACTCAAGCACTGTAATGACTGTGAGGATGGAACAGGATCAGGCAGCATTTCCTGTCATTGTACACAGAGTTGCCATCAGCTGGAACCAGCTCTGGCCCTAGCAGGAACAACAACAACATAACATTTAGCGGACCGTTTAAAATGGTACTTTTTTCTTTTACTTCTTTTTCAGAATGCTTCTTGATAATGCAAAGGAACTTGACAAATTTTTATGTATTGATTCTGTACTATGCAGTTACTGAATCCTTCTATTAGTTGCACGAGTTTTCTTGTAGAATTTTTAGGGTCTACTACATAAAAGACTAGAGTTCTGGTGGCACAGGGGTTAAGAAGTTCGAATACAGCCGCTATTGGCTTCAACTTGCTGACTGTGGAAACGTGCATACACATATATACACACACAAATATATACATGTATATATGCATGCATACATACACACACATATATGTGTTACACACACACATATATATACACACGTGTGTGTGTGTGTCTGTATAATTATGCCATGTGCAAATAGAGATGGTTTCCAATCTTCCTGGGATGCATTTTTGCTTTATTCCTCTGATTAGGACTTTCAGTGCAAGGCGAATGAAAAGAGATGATAATGGGCATTCTTACCTTATTCCCATTCTCAAAGAGATGAGAATCAGCGTTCTCCACCAAGAACAACGTTGACTGTTGGTTTTGTGAATATGCCCTTGATTATATTGGAAAATTTTCCTTCTAGTCCTGTTTTGCTGAGTAATTTTATCAGGAGAGGGTGGTGAATTTTACCAAATGTCTTTCTGCCTCATTTGAAATGCTCATGTGGTTCTTTTCCTTTATTTATGTGGTAGATTACATTGGCTGATTTCCTACTGTCAATCCACGCTTGTAATTGGAATATGAATCCCACTTAATCATAGTTTATGATTTTTTTTCAGTAAGTTGCTTACTTCTGTTGGCTAGAATTTTGCTAAACATTTTTGTAGCTATATTCATGAAGGATATCAGTCTCTGATCTTTTTTTTGCAATGTCTTTACTTGGTTTTGGGATTAGGGTTTCTCTGGCTTCATGGAAAGGCTTAGGGAGTATGCCTTATACTTCTATGTTTTTCAGAAGTTTGAGTAAAACTGATGTTAACTCTTCTTCTCTGAATGTTTGGTCATATTCCACAGTATAACTATCTGATTCTAGGCTTTTTGTTTTTTCCCTTTGGCAGTTTGTTGGTGACATCCTCAATCTCTTCTTTTTTAATACATCTGCTTCCACTAAGGCAGTTCAGGTGTTTCTAGGAATTTGTCCATTTCATCTTGGTTTTCAGATTTGTTGGAATATTGTTTGTAGTAATCTGTTATGATCTTTGTAATCTTACTTACATGTGTTGTAACGTCTGGTTTTATTTTTTAATTTCATTTTTGCATTATTTCATTTTTCCTTTTGTCAATCTAACTGTTGCCTTGTCTATTTTCTTGATTTTTTTTCACAAAACCAACTTTTGGATTTGCAGAGTCCTGCTATTGGTTTTGTTCTTTTATTTTCCCATGTCATTTACTTCTGCCCTGGTGTAGTAGTGAAGACCTATGTTTTCTAACCAAAAGGTTGGCACTTTGAATTTACCAGGTGCTCCTTAGAAACTCTATGGGGTAGTTGTACTCTGCTATAGGGTTGCTTTGAGCTGGAATTGACTCAATGGCAATGGGTTATTATTCAGTTTCCACGTATTTTATTCTCCTTGTGCTTCCTGTTTTTGATTACGAACTTCATAATGTTATGCTCTAAGAAGATGTTTTGTATGATTTTAATCTTTTAAAATTTGCTGAAATTTGTTTTGTGTCTTAGCATGCGGTCTGTTCTTGAAAATGATCCACGTACACTAGATAAAAGTGTTCTGTATGTATCTGTTAAGTCAAATTGTTTCATAACTTTGCTGAAGATCTGTGTCCTTAGGGATTTTCTTTAGTTTTTCTGTCTATTGAAAGTAGTATGTTGAGATTCCTCAATACTGTTGTAGAGTTGTCTATTTCTCCTTTCATATTAGTATTCGTTTCACGTATTTTGAGGAGTTCAGGCTGGGTGCATATATATTTATAATTGTTAGGTCTTCTTGCTGTATTGATCCTTTTATTATATCTTCTTTATATCTTGAAATAGATTTTTATTTAAGATCTATTTCGTCTTCTATCAGTATGGCTACCCCTGCTCTTTTTTATTTACTGGTCACATGGAACATTCTTTTTTTCATTCTTTTATTTTCAGTATTTGTGTCTTTGTATCTAAAAATGCGTTTCCTTTCTTTCCCTTTTTTTTAATTGTACTTTAGGTGAAAGTTTACAAAACAAATTCATTTATTATTAAATAAGCAATGTGCAAATTGCTTTTGTGACTTTGTCAAAAGGCAGCAATAGGATGGACCTTTTTTCCTAATCCATTCTGTCACACTCTGTTGTTAAGGGAGTATAGACCACATATGTTTAAAGTTATTACTTTGCTATTTGTTTTTTTTTTTTGAATGTTTCATATCTTCTTTGTCTTTTCATTCTTATCACTGTATTAATATTTGTGTTTGATTGCTTCTTTTTAATGAGCTTTTTTGTTTTCTTCCTTCTCTTCCATGTGTTTTTATCTCAGTGATTTGCTGCTGGTTACCACATGTATTACATTACACAACTTGCAGTTATGACAACGTTTAACAAAAGATGACATACACAACATTTTTTTTTTCTCCTGCCTCTCTCACTTCTGTGAGTGAATCTCCATTAACTTCATTTTATATCTTATACTTGATTGGTATACTTCTCCTTATTTCTTTTATATCTTATACTTGATTAGTATGCTTCTCCCTAGTTCTTGTTAACTTTATGGTGTTTGTAGTTTTAAGTAACTGTGTTTATTCCCTAAAAATGTTGTGTACTTGCTGCCTGCAATTGCCTATGATATTGCGTGTGTGTGTGTGTTACAGAAATGTCTTTTTTTTCCTCCTGTATCAATTCAAATATTTCTTTAATTTTCTTGCCTTTCTGCTTGGACAACTCCTTTGAGTAATACTTGCAGTATTGGTCTGGTAGTGGCAAATTCTCAGAACTTCTGTTTACTTGAGAATGTGTTCATTTCTGTCATCATTTTGATATAAAAGGCTCTTGGCTGGCAGTTGTTTTCCTTCAATATTTTACATATGTTACTCAGTTGTCTTCTGGCCTCCAGAGTTTCTGAGGAGAAATCCACATGGATTCTTATGAATAACTCTTGGAATGTTGTGCTGTGTTTTTCTGTTGCCGCTTTCAAAACTCTTCCCTTGTCTTTGGTTCTGAATAATTTTATTAGGACTGGTACAGGGTTAATGTTTTAGTGTTTCTCTTAATTGGGATTCATGTAGCTTCTTATAGTTACAGACTTGGTTCTATGTGAAGATCTTAGAAATTTTCTGTGATTATCTTTTGCGAAATTTTTTCTATGCCTTTATTATTGTCAGGAAATTCTGGTGGTATTGTGATTAAGTGCTACAGCTGCTAACTAAAAAGTCAGCAGTTTGAATCCACCAGAAGTCCCTTGGGAACTCTATGGTGCAGTTCTACTATGTCCTACAGGGTAGCTATGAGTCAGAATCAACTAGACCGCAATAGGGATTTTATATTATTGTGGTGATCTAGAATTCCAATAACTCTAATGTAAAATTTCTTCATTGAATCCCATATTTCCATTTTGCTTTGTTCCTTTTTTTTGTTCTTGTCTCTTTTTCCTCTTGATACTTGACAAGCTCAGTTACTCTGTCATCTAGTTCACTTATCCTGTCTTCTGTCTGTTCAGTTCCTGTTGAATGTTTCTCTGCACTTTTCTAACTTGTTTTATTCTTCAGTTCCAGTAATTCGTTCTCTTTCCCTCTTTATTTATTTATTTTTATGTTTTCCATTTTCTTGTTGAGTTTCTCATTTGGTTTCATAATTAATTTCTTAGTCTCAGTTTGTTTTCCATGTGCTTTTTGCTTTCATTAAACATGTTCAGCACTGTTGTCTAAAAGATTTCTATTCTTTCTATTATCCTCATCTCTATTAAAGAAATTTCCTCTATTTCATATTTTCCTTTTGATTGGTTCTTCTTCTATTGTGATTTTATGTATTTTACTATTTTTTGTTGAACTTGGGTCATTTTTATGTCTTAAAAAACATGTATGTTCATGTGTTTATTTTCAATTCTAAGTTTCATGAATTTCACAAGAACCACTAGAGGGCATGCTTGTCCTTCTTTTTTGTTTTTTCCCAAGGCTGAATGGGAATTTTGGAGGAATTTTTTATGCCATTACTTGAAGCACTCCTTGGAAGTGCTATGGGGCCGTACTACTCTGCCTATAGGGTCGTTATGAGTGGTAATTGACTTGAGGCATTGCTTTGGGCTTTTTGAGTCCATAAGTGTTTATTCTGGCTAGTTCTTGCTGATGTGGTTGCCCTTGTTGATATGATAGCTTTTCTGTCTCCTTGAGGTTTTGGTTGTGGCACTGGGTATGCCCCCAAGGTAGTCAGTTTCTTTTTTCAACCTGAGTTTGGAGTGTTTACAATCCTGCAGGTCAACGTGCATAGACAGAGATTCTTCCACCAGCTGAGAAAGCTCACATAAATTGTAGGGTTTTGCTCTCCTTGGGCAAAGTTGGGAGCACTTTATGACTTTACTTCACAAGAATCCCTATACAGGCTCTCCCATGATGTCTCTCTGTTGTCTATCTGATTTACTTTTCTCTCTCTGGCTGAAGGCTGGCTCATACACACTCTGGTATTCTAGGTCTTAGACCCTATTCACCTTGGGACTTAGCAAGATTTCATCAGCACGTGTTCAAAGTGTTTCAAATTCCCTTTACTCCCACTCGAACAAGTGGACAATTAATTCCCACAGCCAGCCTACACTATCTTACAAATGAGACTACAGCTTCCACAGTATATCTCCCATCCTATGTTCTTTATTTGGGAAGTTGTCTGTCCCCATCCCAATATGTTTCTGTTGAACCAAATCTTCCAAATGCCAGCAGCTAGTATCTCGCAGCTTCTGTGACACCCCTGTTCCTTCTCTCCCATTTTTGCAGTCACTTCTGCTCTCCAGTTGCCATCCAAAATTCTAAGATATCAGTCTTTGCTAATTTTTATTTGATTTAATTGCCAAGGAATAAGCAGGAGCAGCCACTCACTTGGCCATCTTGCCTTTTCTCCAGCTCCTTAACTTGTAATTAGCCCTGGGCTGCTCAGCCTGAGAAGAGAAGAGAGAAAATAACAGACATGAGTGGAGAGGCCAAACTGCTTCTGGGGAGCAAATGAGCTTTTGTAGAAATGTTGGACTTAAGGTTAATTCTAGACTTCAAACTGGAAATTCCAGCAGACCATCAGAAATGTAGAACAACATTCCTCCATATCAGAGCTGCCTCCCTGGACTTTCTCAGCCGATTCTTATGTTTATACTGTGCTTTTGGCTTTTACTGTGGCATAAACAGCAGAATGCCACATGACTTTTATTTACATTTTGTCTATAAAGTCTCTGCTAAAACTTTTACTTTAGGTTGCTTAGTAGCTCTTCCATAAGACCAATCAAATAAAACACTTCTGGAAAGTACTGCCAAGTCAATTCCCTTCCCTCGCAGTGTGGGGAGATGAATCTAATATTTTGTTTTTCTTCACCCTGATCACAAGGAGACTTACAGGAAAAATTAATGTCAGACACGGTCAATGTATGGCAGAAAGACAACTTCTGTTTTCATGTCAGTGCTTTTATGATGCCTCAAATCTTTTGCCTTGGACCATGACTGCATCCTTTCTTGTCATGAATTAAATTGTACTCCCCTAAATTTGCATATAAGTTTGGCTGGGCCATGATTGCCAGTATTGTGTGATTTTCCTATAAATTGTAAATCCTGACTCTAAAATGTTAATAAGGGAAGATGAGTGGCAGTCGTACAGGCAGTTGTATTGTGCCTTGAAGCAATCTCTTGGGAGATAAAAGGAAGGGGAAGCAAGCAGTGAGTTGGGAACTTCATACCACCAAGAAAGCAGCACCAGGAGCTGACTACATCCTTTGGACCCAGGGTCCCTGTGCCTGAGAAGCTCCTCAACCAGCAGAGAGAGACTTCCTCTAGAACTAACACTGTAAATTTGGACTTTTAGCCTACTTTACTGTAAGGAAATAAGTTTCTCCTTGTTAAAGCCAATCACTTGTAGTATTTTCTGTTACAGTAGCACTACATGGCTAAGACACCTCTCAAACAAAAGACAAAATATTTGAAAGCAGTCGTTGTCTCAATGCTAGCAGGGAGTCATCTCTGTCTATCCCTCTCACCTCTTGCTAGTTTTACCTTTCCTTTTCCCTAACCCTCATCTCACAGAAACTCCTTCACAGCTAAGAAGCAATGCTGGCCACTGAGAAGCTAGTGAGGGACTTGCATCTGGGCCTGAGACAGTACCTGCTGAGCCAGGTGAGAGTTCTGCTGCTCGTGGTAAATCAGGACATTGGGCAGAATGAGAAAAGGAGCTTCAGGAAAGCACCAACTTAGTAGCTAAACAGTACCTAAATATAACATTATTGAAGTAAGGGAAACAAGACTGAGCCACAACGGAAGAAAGTAGTGCCAACTGAGGCAACACACCACAAATCTTTCTAAGAAATTCATCAGCCACTCCCTCCAAGGCCAGCTGTCTCTGTACTGCCATGCCGCTGCACATGCTGTACGCATTCCTGGGGTACCTCTTCCTGTTGCCCAGAATCTGTGCCCTACAGCAGCTGAGCTAATGAAACACACTCCAAGTCAGAAAGAGAGACAAGGTTTATTAGGAGTTATGATACTGATGGAGACTTGATAGCACAGCTGTCTCAAAAGACAATTTTTACACCAGAGTTTATGTACAATTTTGGTGAGGATTATTTAGTGTTTTTAAACACATAGACTCACAGATGGTTGTATACACAGAAAACAATCAAAGACAAACATCTTTAAAATATCAAAGATATGTGCGTCAGACATCTGGAGTCTAATCTGTGTGTTTATACCAGGGAAAGACAAAATCTTCCATAAAAATTCTTCAGCTAGCAGAACTGGCCTGCCAAGTCCATTCTGACTGAAATAAGGAGCAAAAAAGAAAATTGTAGATTAAAAAAAAAAAAAAAACCAGGCGACTTCCCTGGCTGTCTTGTGTGCTGAAAGCTATTTCTCAAGAGAAAGAAAAGGAGACAGACACCAAGGTTGCACGCGCCAAGTGGGCTCCTCACCCCTTTGAAAAAGGCAGAGGTTAGCTCAGCTGGTACAAAAAAAATACTTATATATTATTTACAGTATCATTATAGCATTAGTTATGTCAGACTCAATCACACCCCTTGAAAAGGAAAAAAACATGTTGCGAGGCATTAAGGTTACACTCCCTCAACCAGGAGCCCACCTCACCCTCTGTTTGTCATTTGGAGCAAAGTGATCAAAGCCTTTTGCTGGCTCAGAAACTTAAGCATTTGCTTTTATCCTGACTTGTGTGTTTTCCTAGGAACTCCCTGCACTGCTTCAGCTCAGGAACTGGAGCAACCCTCTACTTGGCACATGGCTGTCCACTAAGGACAAAGAAAGAGCAGCACATCACCCTCTAGCCTTACAGATTGAAGTGAAATGCGGCTGTAGTCACTACTTTTTTAATTTCCAGAGGCACATACAGGCACATACAGAAACCAGAAATATTGATAACAATTAATAGTCCTAGTTTCTGCAACTTGTCACATGGCTTAACTGGTATTTAGAACTACCTTCTTCAATCACCCACTGTGTATTCCTTTTCCCCTCACAAACACCCTAACTGGCTGTGGTTACCCAAACTTTCATTCCTGAAGAGTCAGGATAATTGTTAGTTGTGTGAGAATTGGATTCCTTTAGTTTTCCATTGACTTTAATCAGTACTAAGAGATACACCAAAGGCTCTCCTGCATTCCAGACATACACTTTTTCACCTCTGTTAAGTGGTATCAATCTGATTTCCTCTTGGTAAGCAGGAGCAATCACACCAGCCAGTACGGCAATTCCCTTCTGTTGATCCAGAGGCATAAGGAAAACAAAGTGACCAGATGGCATCCTTAGCTTCCAGTTCAATGGAATTAGTGATATATCTGAGAGGGCATTTCTCCTTTTGGAACCAAGACCACTAGATGTGCTGAGCATAGTGTCACAGGATAGGAAGCAAAAATCTTGCAAGTGGGTCACTAGAGGTAATAGTGAGTGGTAAAACTCCCATTTCCACTCCTTGATTCCTGGATCCATGAATCCTGGCTATGGGAGAAACAGTACCATATACTGGATGCTGGTTTAGAGCATATACAGTCTCTTGGAGAACACTGTCACAGCTTAACAAGGTATTGCCACCTGGCTGGCATAGTAATGCAGCAGTAAGTCATTCCATCATTTTTTCAAGCCAACTGCTTCAGGATAATGGTAAGACCAGCGAATTCCATGAGCATGGTCACACTGCCAAACTTCATTTCTGTGAAATGAGTCACTTGATCCAAGGCAATGCTGTGTCAGATACTGTGACTGTTGATACAGCATTCTGTAAGTTCATGGATGGTAGTTTTAGCAGAAGCATTATGTGCAGGAAAGGCAAATCCATATCCAGAGTAAGTATCTGTTCCAGTAGGGACAAAACATTGCCCTTTCCATGATGGAAGTAGTCCAGTATAATCAACATGCCACCAGTTTGCTGGTTGATCACCTCAAGGAATGGTACCATATTGGATACTCAGTGGTGGTCTTAGCTGCCAGCATATTGGGCACTCCACAATGGCTGTATCCAAGTCAGCTTTGGTGAATGGAAGTCCCTGTTGCTAAGCCCATGCATAATGTCCATGCCTGCCACCATGGCCACTTTATTTATGAGTCCACTAAGCAAAGATGGGAGTAGCTGGGCAAAGAAAATGGCTAATTTCTCCACAGAACACATCCTCATGTCCACTTGATAACTAAAATCATCCTCTGTTGAGGTCACCCTTTGGTGAGCATTTATTTGAGGCATAATTATCTCCTTTTCAGAGAGGTCTAGCCACACACCTCTTACCTGTAAATCCTTGTCTCCAATTTTCCAACCAGGTTCCTCCCAAGTTCCTGATCACCCATCCAAATCATTGGCCACAGCCCATGAATCAGTGTACAGTTGAGCATCTGGCCATTCCTCCTTCCAAGAAAAGTGAACAACCAGGTGTGCTGCTCAAAGTTCTGCCCATTGAGAGGATTTCTCTTCACTACTGTCCTTCTGAGAGGTCCCAGAAAGGGACTGTAAATGGTGCCATTCCCCACTTTTAAGTCATTCTTGCATGTAAACCTGATATGAGCTTTCTCTTCTTCAGTCAAGTGATCGTGAAGAATTTCCCACGGTGCCATAGTTGGAGACGGGAAAATGGAAGTTAATGTGACAAGACTGAAGACCATGGACATTTGGGCCACTTCCTTATATAAGTTACTTATGCCTTTGGTCCTGCTCAGGCTGAATCTCAGCTATACCACTTCCATTTAATGATACAGTGCTTCTGTGCACATCCAACTTTATGACTTTGTAGGTAAGACAACACTCAGTTCATAATGGACAACTCAGGCTGCATGAGTACTTGGTGTTCTATGGTTAGTATTCAGTCTCTACTAGGGCCCCGTAACAAAGTAAAAAGCTGATTCTCAAAAGGAGAGTTGTTATCGGCGGGGGTTGGCAGGGTTTTTCTCCAAAAGCCTAAGGGTCTGTGAGTCACCAAAGGAGACCTGCCAAAGACTCCAAACAGCATCTCTACCTGTCACTGACACTTCAGCACCATTGGGTCAGCTTAATCATATGGTCCAAGTGGCAGGGTCGCTTGCCCAACAGCCTGAACCTGTTGTAGAGCCTTTTCTTATTCTAGGCTTCACTCAGAACTAGCAGCGTTTTGAGTCGCTTGATAAATAGGCCATAATAGCACATCCAAATGAGGAATATGTTGCCTCCAAAATCCAAAGAGGCCCACTAAGCATAGTGTCTCCTTTTTAGCTATGGGAGCAGTCTGACAAAATAACTTGCCTTCCACTTTAGAAGGAATAGCTCAACATATGCCACACCATCGGACTCCTAGAAGTTCTACCAAGGTGGAAGTTACTTGAAATTTTGTAGGATTAACTGCCCTCCTCTATGATACAAATGTTTTACTAATAGGTTCAAATTCATTGACACTTCTTCTTTACTGGATCAAGCAGCATAATATCATCAAAGTAATTGACCACTGAGACATCTTAGAAAGGAAGAGGAATTGATTCCCTTCAGATAAATTATGGCATAGGGCTAGAGAGCCAATGCAGCCCCTAGGCAGGCAAGCGAAGGTGTACTGCTGGCCTTGCCAACTGAAGACAAACTGCTTCCAATGGCCCTTTGAAATAGGCATGGAGAAAAAGACATTAGCCAATTGGTAGCTGCATATCAGGTACCAGGAGATATATTAATTTGCTCAAGCAATGAAACTACATCTGGTTAAGTTTTCAATAATCTGCTGTCATTGCCCAAGGTCCATCTGTTCTTTTCACAGGCTAGATAGGCAAATTGATTGGGTATGTCATAGGATTTACCACCCCTATATCCTTCAAGTCCTTGATGGTGGCAGTAATCACTGTAGTCCCTCCAAGAATGTGCTATCTTCCTAGATATGGGTAGTTCTAATGGCTCTCACTTGCCTTTTCCTACCACAGTAGCTCTTACTCTGTGTTTCAGCAATTCAGTGTGGTGATTCTACCAGTTACTGAGTATATCTATTCCAATTATGCACTCTGAAACTGGGGAAACTCTACAGGAAGAGTTCAGGGACTCACTAGACCTACTGTGAGATGGACATGAGCCAAGACTCCATTAAGAAACTGACCTTCATATGCCTCCAGTCTGGCCAGTGCACTGCAGATGGTTTAAGACCAACAGATGCTTCTTAGATGGCCACTTGCTACCTGTTAGAACCCCAGATGCCACTCACCAAAGTGGAATGCAAAACATTTTCATAATGTTTGTTATGCTAATTGATCTAGGTGTCCCCTGAAACCATGGTCCTCATACCTGTATTTCTGCTACTCTGTCCCTCAAAGTGTTTGGTTGTATTTAGAAAACTTCTTAGGGAGGCAAGATGGAAGTCTAAACACGCCTCCCTAAATCCCTCTGGAAACTAAGACCTGAACTGATAATTAAACAGAGGCTTCTGGACACCTAGCAAACCCTAGTACAAGGCATAGGTCTGTCAGTTTGGAATACATACCACTGAATGGGAAATTTCTTCTCTTTCACTGACTCCCACCCATGTTGAGTGCCAGCTCTCACAGATTGAAAGTAACTCATCACTTTAGCTTTCTTTCTCTGTCTTAGCTGGTGGGCAGGGCTGGGGCTTAATTGGTGCCTAAGCTCAGACACACCGCTGGTGGGATTAGAGGGTGGAATCACCACATTGTGAGAGCCAGGCTTTGGACTCTATGCATCTCAGCACCTGGGTCTCTCTCCGAGCCTCCGCCATTGAGTAGCCTGTTTCTAGGCAGTTGGGGGATCTTGTGTGGGATGCCATCTTGTTTGGCTAGGAGGTGGATATACCCACACAGAGGTCTCAGCTGGAACTAATTCCCAGGCTAGGTGACAATGCCTGCTTGGAAGAGAGTGCATTTCTGGCAGAAAAGCAGTATTTTGCACAGTGTGGCCTACAGCTGGGGCCAAGCAGCAGGTGAAAGCAGGCAGTAGCCTTGCCATATTTTGAACTAGTTTACAGCATCTGGGGTTGGATATAGAGGTGCTTACTTTGCCAGCTGGGAAGAGAGACTTGTACACCTGAAAGCCTGACTGATTTTGGAAGCTGTCAGATTAAGACTGCCTAGAGAAATAACTGCAGTGCATCCTGACAGTATCTCTTCCAGCCTTTATTGACCGGCATTATAGAGTCAGCCAATGGCTCCGCAGTGACTCTATAGGTAGGGCTGTGTCTTTGCAAATCAGAAGGTGGAGTCTTCTGCACCAGAAATTCCACTCAGCCCAGTCACTGGAGTACATAAAGGTATCTGGTGATCATGTTCCTTTACAGACTGAGCTTTAAATCTTATTAGGGTAACACTGGAGAACAAAACAACCTCTAGATGCCCAAAAAGCAACAAACTTTGGATAAAAACATAAAGAACTTACCTACGGCTTCAGAAAGCCCCCCAAAGAAAGAAACAAAGAACTTCCCAGACAAAGAAGCCTTTCTGAAACTATCAGAAGGCGAGTAAAAAAGGATTAGATATAGAGCCCTCCTAGAACTTACACAGAATGCAGCAGAGAAAAATGAAAAATTAAGCTAATTGTTCAATCAGGTGAAACACCAGTACTCTGAATTCCAACAGATCAACAACAAAATCAAATAGACAGAAATTTCAATTCAAAGCCAAGAAAACAGAACTGAAGAAATGGAAAATAGACTTTCTGACTTGGAAGACAAAGCTATTGACTCCAGCATCTAGCAGGAGAAATCAGAAAAAAGAAACAAGAAAAATGAAGCAGCATTAATAAGCATGTAGGACTCTATTAAGAGGAACAAACTATGATTAATTGGAGGTTCCGAACAGGGAAGGACCCCTGAGAATACAGAGAGTATTGTTACTGAGCTGCTAAAAGAAAACTTCCCTGAAATTATGAAAGAAGAGAATGTAGATTTCCAAGACACATATCGAACACCACTCAATATAGATTTTGAAAGAAAGACTCCAAGACATACTATAATCAAGCTTAACAAAATGAAACATAAGCAGAAACTCTTAAAGGCAGCAAGACTCAAACAAAGCTAACATTCAGAGGGAAGCCCTGTAGGCTTTTGTCTGACTTCTCAGCAGAGATGATGCTGGCATGGATGACACATTTAAAGCCTTGAAGGAGAAAAACGTCAAACCAAAAGTTGCATATCCAGCAAAACTATCTTTCAAATATGAAAGTGAAATTAAGACATTCGCAGATAAACAGAAACTCAGAGACTTTGTAAAGACCAAACTAAAGCTACAAGAAATATGGAAAGAAGTTCTTGGTTTAGAAGAACAAAACCATTGACTCCATATTTTAGGAGGAAATACAAGACCTACTTGTCATGGTTTGAATTGTGTTCCCCCAAAAATATGTGTAGCCATGTGGCTGGGATATGATTCCCAGTATCTTGGGACTCTCCTCCATTGTGTGGTTTAGCTAAACTGTATGTTAAAGGATTAGGGTGGGGATGTAGATTCCCGCATAGAATTACTTCCCACACCATCAAACAAGCAGCAGCAGGAGAAGAGCACGTCCTTCAGACCTGAAATTCCTGTGCCAAGATGCTCCCTGGACAAAGATTGATGTAATACCAGACGTTCCTCCAGAGCCAACAAGGGTGAAAGGAGTGGACATCCTGAATTTGGACTTGTAGCCTACTGGATTGTGTAAAACTAAGCTTTCCTTTGTTAAAGCCATCCATTCGGTGGTATTTCTGTTAAAGTAGCACTAGCTGACTAAAATAACCACGTGTTAGGACATAAAGCAAATCTCAACAAAATCCATAACATTGAATTGTTGCAAAGCATCTTCTCAGACCATAAAGCCATAAAGGCAAAATCAATAGCAGAAAAACATAGATGGAAATTGGAACTCATGGAACCTGAGCAACATCTTGCTCAAAAAAAAACATGGCTTATAGAAGAAATCAAGTATGAAATAAAGAAATTTAAAGATTCCATCAGAATGAAAGCACTTTCATTCTGAAAGCACTTCGTACACAGCCAAAGCAGTGATCAGGGGTCAGTTTAGCTCTATAAATGCACATACCCAGAAGGAAGAACCCAAACCAAAGAACTAACCTTACAGCTTGAAAAAGTAGAGAGAGAGCAACAGTGGAATCCCACAGGCAACAGAAGAAAACAGATCATAAAGATTAGAGCAGATCTAAACAAATGAGAGAACGGAACAATTGAAAAAACTGAAAAGCTGGTTTTTTGAAAAGATCAACAAAATTGACAAACCACGGGCTAAACTTACCAAAGAAAAACAGAAGAGGACATAAATAACCCAAATAAGAAATGAGACGGGAGATGTCACAACAGATCCAACAGAAATAAAAAAATATCCTAACAGAATACTATGAAAGACTGTACTCTAACAAACTGGAAAACCTAGAGGAAATGGACAGATTTCTAGATTCATATCACCTACCAAAATTATCACAAGGTGAAGTGCAACAACTTAATAAACCCATCACAAAGGATGAAACTGAAAAAGTCATTAAAAAAAACTACCAACTAAAAACAGCCCTGGCCCAGATGGCTTCATCACAGAATCCTATGAAGCTTTTAGAGAACAGTTATCTCCAATACTTCTGAGACTATTTCACAGTATAGAAAGGGAGGGAATGCTCCCAAATTCATTCCATGAAGCCAGCATAACCCTGATACCAAAGCCAGGGAAAGACCCAACAAAAAAGGAGAACTATAGACCAATATCACTCCTGAATATAGATACAAAAATCTTCAACAAAATATTTGCCAATAAAATACAACATATCAAAAAAATAATTCATCATGACCAAGCTGGATTCATACCAGGGATGTACGGCTGGTTCAGCATCAGAAAAACAATTAATGTGATTAACCACATAAATAACACAAAAGACAAGAATCACCAGATTTTGTCTATTGATGCAGAAAAGGCATTTGATAAAGTCCAACACCCCTTCACGGTAAAAATTCTCAACAACATAAGAATAGACAGCAAATTCCTCGATGCAATAAAGACCATTTATACTAAGCCAACTGCCTACATCATCCTGAATAGAGAGAGACTGAAACAATTCCCCTTGAAAATGGAAACTAGACAAGGATGCCCACTCTCATCTCTCCTGTTCAGCACTGTACTAGAAGTTTTAGCCAGAGCAATTAGACATCAGCAAACAAAAAGTAAAAATCTCCCTATTTGCAGATGATATAATTATATACAAAGAGAATCCTGAAAAATCCATAACTACTCAAACGGATAGAAGAGTTCAGCAAAGTCTCATGATACAAGATAAACATAAGTAAACCAGTAGGATTCTTTTATGCCACCAATGAGATTACTAAAGAAGACACCACCAAATCAATAACATTTTCTATAGCCTCCAAGAAGATGAAATACCTAGGAATATATCTAACTAGAGAAATAATAGACCTTTACAAAAAGAACTGCAAGACCTTACTACAAAAAACTAAGAGAGATTTACAAAATGGAAAAACCTACCCTGCTCTTGGATAGGAAGAATTAACATTGTGAAAATGTCTATTTTACCCAAAGCAATCTACATATGTAATGCAATCCCAATACCAATTCTGGTGACATTTTTTAATGAGATGGAGAAACAAATCACCAACTTTGTTTGGAAAGAGAAGAAGCCTCCAGATAAGTAAAGCAAAACTGAAGAAGAAGAACACACTGGGAGGCCTCTCAACACTCAACTTTAGAACCTATTACACTGCCACAGTCATTAAAACAGCCTGGTACTGGTACAAAAAGAGATAGACAGATCAATGGAACAGAGTTGAGACTGCAGAGATGACACCAGGCTCCTATGAACAGTTGATGTTCGACAAAGGCCCTAAGACATTAAACTGGGATAAAAGCAATCTATTTAACAAATGGTCCTGGCATAATTGGACATCTATGTGTAATAAATTGAAACAAGATCCATATCTCACACTTTATACAAAAACCAACTCAAACTGGATAAAAGACCTAAATATCAAATCTAAAATGATAAAACTCATCCAAGAAAAAATAGGATGAAGAATGGGAGTTTTAATACACAATATAGACAGACTTCAACATCTGCCAAACAAAAAATAATCAACAGAAGAAAAAATAGATAAATGTGAACTACTATGAACCAAACACTTTTGCTCATCCAAAGATTTTATCAAAAGAATTAAAAGGCCACCTACAGAATGGGAAAAAATATTTGACAACTACATGTCAGACCAACATCTGATCTCCACATTCTATAAGGTACTACAAAATGTCAGTAAGAAAAAGATAAATCATCCAGTTAAGCAGTGGACAAAGGAGATGGACAGATACTTCTCTAGCGAGGAGATCAAGGCAGCCGAAAAACACATGCGGACATGCTCATGATCATTAGCTACTAAAGAAATTCAAATCAAAAGTACAATGAGAGACCATCTCACTCTAACAAGGGTGACCATGATCCAAAAAACACAAAACAACAAATGCTGGAGATGCTGTGGAGAATTTCAAATTCTCCTACACTGTTGATGGGATTGCAAAATGGTACAATCTTTGTCAAAAGCAATTTGGTGCTTCCTCAAAAAAGATATACCATTTGACCCAGTAATTCCACTGTTTGGAATATACCCTACAGAATCAAGGCCATTCACACCAACTGACATATGCACACAAATGTTTATTGCCACACAGTCCACAATAGCAAAATGATGGAATCAACCCAGATGCCCAACAGCAGAGGACTGGATAGGTAAACTATGGTATACATCCTCAGTGGAATGCTATGTGATCATAAAGAACAAAGATGATTTTAGAAAGTATCTCATAACCTGGTTTCAATTGTAGGACATTATGTTGAGTGAAAGTAGTCAGCGACAAAAGGACAAATATCATATGAGACCCCTACCACAAGAACTTAAAAGCAGACTCACACATAGAATAAAAAACTCTTTAAAGGTTGCAAGGGTGGGAAGGGAAGGATGGAAAGGGTGGTGCATAGATTAGATAGTTGATAGAAATTTGGTTGGGTGAAATCGGTGACAGCACACATTAGACAGATGTTCAGTTTTAACTGGACTTCAACGTAACATGATTTGTCCTCCCATCTTAACCCAATATTGCCAGAACAGAGTAGCTGGGGCTGGGGGTCAGGAACCATGCTCTCGGGAAATCGAGGCTAATTGGCACAACCAGCATTTTGCTAAGAGAGTCTTCTGTCCCCCACAGTGGTGAGTGGTGTCTGGGGTAGTAAAAGCTGCCAAGCTGCCATCTGAGGTACACCAAATGGTCCCAACTCAGCAGGAACGGACGATCACCAAGGAACAAAATGACACGGGGGAAAGAGAACCCAGAAGATGTAGAGGCCCACGTCAGTGGGTGACTACATCAACATGTGACCGAAAGAACTGGATGGTGCCTGGCCACCACCAGTGATAGCTGTGATGGGGTTCACAAAGTTCAGTCTCACTGGCAACACAAGAATAAAAAGGGGTGCACCCTGAGATCTCCACAGAAAGACCACAACTGATGGTCTAGGAGCCTCAGAATTCCCCTGGAAGCATGGCCACTGACCCTGATGCTGCCCTGTTCATAAATCATAATGGAGGTCAACTCTTCAGGCCCGAATGGATTGGACTTGGTCGCAAACAGTGACCATATCGTGTGTGCACTTCATGGTTCTATGCATCTATTGGATGTCGTCTTGCTGACCTCTTACTGGAGGTGGGGGAGAGGGTGGAGAGGAGGGCATAAGAGATTGTTAGGAGGGTATGACATGTACAGAATGGAGAGGAAGAATGTGCTGTCACCAGGCAGAGAGAGCAGTGGGAGATGTACATAGGTGGGCATGCAAATATATATGAGAATGTACATTTTCACTCAAGCATAGTAATAGTTTAAAAAAAAACTTCTTAGCTGACATTTTGGGTCTTAGTAACATTTTGGGTCTCCTGGAATTAGTGTCAGTTCAGAACCAGTATCCAGTAATCTCTAAAATGTGTGATTATTTCCTTTTCCCTAATGAACAGTAACTCTCTTTTTTTATACTGTGTTTTAAGTGAAAGTTACAATTCAAGTCAGTTTCTTATACAAAAACTGACACACACCCTCCTACATGACCCCAGGTGCTCTATTCACACTGTGACAACTCACTCCCATCCTCCACACCATATTTCCCATGTTGATTCAGCTAGCTTCTCCTCCTCTCTGTCTTGTATCTCACCAGTAGACAGGAGTGTCCCAGTTAATCTGCTATGTATAATTAAGCCAAAAGTCACACTCCTTACTAGTATCACTTTATATCCTATAAACTAGTTCAACCTTTCTCTGAGGAGTTGGCTTTGGGAATAATTTGAGTTCTGGGCTTACAGACAGTCTGGGGACCATGTCTTCTATGGATTCTCCAATCTGTCAGACCATCAAGTCCAGTCTTTTTACTAGAATTTGAGTTCGGCATGCTGCTTTTCTCCTATTCCATCAATAATTCTTTGTGGAGTTCCCTGTAACTGAAATCATTGGTGGTAGCCAGGCACCATCTAGTTCTCCCAGTCTTATGTTAACGTAGTGTCTGGTTTATGTGGCCCCTTCCTTCTCTTGGGCTTGTATTTTCCTTATGCCTTTGATGTTCTTCTTTTTTTTTTTTTTTGCTCCAGGTGGTTTGAGACCAACTGATGCTTCTTAGATGGCTCCTTGATAGCTTTTAGGACCCCAGATGCCACTCAACAAACTGGAATGCAGAACATTTTCATAACATTTGTTACGTCAATTGGCCTAGGTTTCCCCTGAAACCACGGTCCTCATACTCCTATTCCTGATACTCATCCCTCAAAGTGTTTGGTTATATTTAGAAAACTTCTTAGCTTTTAGTTTAGTCCAGTTGTGCTAACTTATTTACTGTGTGTTGTCCCTCCCTTTACTTAAAATAATTCTTGTCTATTAGCTAACTAGTGAATACCCATCTTTCTCCCTCCCTCCCCTCATGGCTATCAAAGAATGTTTTCTTCTGTGTGTAAATCTTCTCGAGTTCTTATAACAGTGCTCTCGTACAATACTTGTCCTTTTGCAACTAATTTCACTCAGCATATGCCTTCTGGTTTCCTCCATCTTATGAGATGGCCCCTAAAGTCAACATTGTTCTTTATCATTGCATAATATTCCATTGCGTAAATATACTGTAGTTTGTTTATACATGCATCTGTTGATAGGCACTCGGGTTGATTCCATCATTTTGCTATTGTGGATAGTGCTGCAATAGACATTGGTCTGCATTATCTATTTGTGTGGCAGCTCTTATCTCTCTAGGATATATTCAAAGAAATGTAATTGCTGGGTCACATTGCATTTATATTTCTAGCTTTTCAAGAAAGTGCCAAAATGGATGCTAAAATAATAGAGTAATTAGCCACTACTATAATTCCTCTAATAACAAAGACCCCCAAAACAAATTCATCAATTATATATGACATTCTAGGAGCCCTGAACACAAAGGGAAAGATGACAAATTAAACCAAGTGACAAGGAAGGAAGAGTAGGTCCAGAACTACCTAGGACTGGCCAGACTTTATCCAGTGGGAAGCAGCATGCTGCAGGTGGATCAGTGGCAATGAGTGTGGTGAGTGGAACAGTGCTTTGAGAAAGCATTTTCATCAGTGGGAGAGACTGCATAATGGAGAGCTCCTGTACGGCTCCCATGTCAGTGAAAACTGCATTTATCCTGAAAAGATAAGTAGCTTTCCTGGAAATACATATACCATTTGACCCAGTAATTCCACTGCTTGGAATATATCCTACAGAAGCAAGGACAGTCACATGAACAGATATATGTGCACACATGTTGACTGCAGCACAGTTCACAATAACAAAAAGATAGAGTCAACCCAGATGCCAAACAGATGAATGGATAAACGTACTATGGTATATATACTCAGTGAAACACTATGCAATGATAAAAAAAACAATGATGATTTTGGGAAGAATCTCATAACCTGGTTTCAGCTGGAAGATATTACGTTGAGTGATATCAGTTAGTGGCACAAGGACAAATAAGGTATGAGACCTCTACTGTAAGGACTTTAAAACAGACTCATACACAGAAGAAAAGACTCTTTGATGACTGCAAGGGAGGGAGAGAAGGAGAGGGCTGGTTATAAATTAGATAGTTTATAAGACTTTGGTTGGGTGAAAGCAATCACAGTACACAACAGAAAGGAGATCAACTTAACTGAATGTCAGCCAAGCCAATGTCAACATAAACTAAAAACTCTTCTAATCTTAACCCAATGCTGCAAAGATCAAGTAGCAGGGGTGGGGGTCCATAGATCATATTCTCAGGGGACATTGAGGCCAACTGGCATAACTAGCCTATTACTAACAGTGTTTTCTGCATGCCATAATGGGGAGTGACGTCTGTGGTCTTAAAAGCTAGCAAGCTGCCATCTGAGGTACGCCAATTGGTCCCAGTTCATCCAGAACAGATGATCACCAAGGACAACAAAGACATGGGGGGAAAGAGCCCAGAAGACAGAATGGATGCCTGTATCAATATGTGACTTGAAGAACCAGATGGTACCCAGCCACCACCAATGACAGCGGTGATGGGACACACAATGCCGAGTCCCACTGGCAACATGAGAAAAAGAGGGGTACACCTCTAGAACTCCACTAAAAGACTGAAACTGATGTTCCAAAGGACCGGAAGCTCACCTGGGAGCATGGCACCTAGACCTGATGCTGTCCCTGATCATAAATCATTACTGAGCTCAACTCTTCAGACACTAATGGATTGGACTTGGGGTCACAATGGGAGCATATGGTGTCTGCACTTTATGGTTCTATGCATCTATAGGATGCTGTCCTAGTGGTCTCTTACTAGAAGGGAGAGGAGAGGGTAGAAAGGAGGGGGCAGGAGATTGTTAAGAGGATATGACATGTATAGAACAGAAAGGAGGAAAGTACTGTCACCAGGCAAGGACAGCAGAAAGAGCTGCAGATATGCTGGAATGAAAATTTAATTTGGATTGTATACTTTCACTCAATCACAATAAAAAGAAAACTACAAGGCGATATCACCTTAAAAAAAGAAAGGTAAGGAGATTTCCTCTAATCCACCACACACAGATCCAGAACTTTTCTTCAAGATGAATTTCTCTCCATTTTATATTTGCTTTCCCCTTCCTTCTCATCACAGCAGCCAGTTCCACAGACTGACGTGTTACCTGAAGTAGGATTCCTTACATACACTCTGAGCCATTCTCTTAGACTGGGAGGGGGAACAGTTTAACAAAAAAGGGGAAGAAAATCTGTCAGCTATCTTAAGCTAGGAATTTAGGGCACAGACAATTCCTTTGAATAGGTTTAGGCATAAGTAGATACACCTTCCTCACAGGTGGCTGTCAGTGCCCTGCCTTATTCAGCATGTGCAGCCAGACACCTGGGCCTACACCAATCATCCCAGGAGATTGTTAAGAGGATATGACACGTATAGAACAGAAAGGAGGAAAGTACTGTCACCGGGCAAGGACAGCAGAAAGAGCTGTGGATATGCATCTAGGACTGTAGAAGAGAGCCCACACTTATAATGGACCAAGACATAAACTGTAAGGCCACAATGGCTTTTCTTTTTCACCTTAAAAACTGGCACCAATATATTCTTCAAAAATGCTTTGTATACCCAGCCAGAGTGAAACAGCTGGCTCTGTCTTTTCAGATCCTCAGCTAAAAGGTAGCTTGAGGACTAGTCTTCTCCTTTTCTTTAATGTTAATGAGACACTTCTGAGGAAGGGCCATATAGTAGACCAGTTTATTTAGACCATTATTTGACTTAAGGTGGCTTGAGGAACCAATTCTTTTTTTTTTTCTTTTTTTTATTTTTATTTAACATAACTGAGTGAAAATGTACATTCACATGTAAATTTACATGCCCCCCTATATGCAGCTTCCACTGCTCTCCCTGTCTGGTGACTGCACACTGTTCCTCTCTGCTCCATACATGTCTCATCCTCCCAACAGTCTCCTTTCCCCTCCTCTCCGTCCACTCCCCTTCCTCCAGCCAGAGGTCAGCAAGATGATATCCTATAGATGTACAGAACCATAAAGTGCTTCCAACATATGGTTACTCTGCATTGCCAAGTCCATTCCATTCCTGTCCAAAGAGTGGACCTTTGTTATAATTTATGGGAACGGGCAGCATCCGGGCCGGGGGCCATGCTCTCAGAGGAACCCCAAAACCGCTGGACCATCAGTTGAGGTCTTTTAGTGGAGATCTCATGATGCACCTCTTTTTATTCTTGTGTTGCCAGTGAGGCTCCTCTCTGTGAGCTCCATCATGGCTATCAGTGGTGGTGGCCGGGCACCATCTGGTTCTTCTGGTCTCAGGTCGATGTAGGCACCCACTCTTGTGGCTCTCTCTGTCTTCTCGGTTGTCTTTACCGCATGCCATTTTGGCCCTCGGTGAGCATCCGTTCCTGCTGAGTTGGGACCATTTGCTGTGTACTGGAGTGGCAGCTTGGCAGCTTTTAAGACCCCAGACACCACTCACCAATGAGGGGTGCAGAGAGCTCTCCCAGCAAAACGCTAGTTGTGCCAATTGGCCTGGAATTCGCTTAAGAGCATGGTCCCCCGCCCCCCGCCCCAGCTACTCTATCCTTGCAATACTGGGTTAAGATGGAAGGAGTACTCAAGTTATGCTGAAGTCCACTTAATGTTGTTCTGGTTCTTAATGTGTGCTGTCACCGCTTTCTCCCAACTAGAGTTCTAGTAACTACCTAAACTAAACCCTCCCCCCCTCGCCCTCCCTCCCTCCCTCCCTCCCCTCCCTTGCAGCTGTCAAAGAGTCTTTTCTTCTATACACGAGTCTGTTTTTGAGATCTTATCGTAGAGGTCTCATACAGTATTTGTCCTTTTGTCGAGGAACCAATTCTTAAAAAGCAATAGTTTGCGTGGTTTACTTCAATTTCCACACAAGTTAGAAACCTAGATCCTAGGAGAATTATATATCTCACTATATAACCCTCAGACAAAGTGTTCAATAAATACTAACTGAACACCATCAAGTTGTTAAAAATATCAGGCCCCATATATATAGCAACATTTATCTGTGAAGTTTATCTACAGGAATTTCCAGCTGGAGAATTACAACAACCCAAACCCATTAGTTAAACAATTTGTGGAAAAGGGAAATGATTTTCCAGTTGTTCTATGTTTCACCTAATTTGGGGGCTAGCTGTCGCCTGTGAAATCATCAGCACTGTACAGTCTTGGACATCTGGACCACAGTCCTTTTCACCACTCTAAGACCTCTGTTGGGATATTTTAGTTAATTAGCAAAATTCTGTAGATGACAAACACTTAACATGACCATGATTTGTACAACAGCTCTTTTTAACAATGACATAAGTCAATTATAAAACCCAATCCTTAGGCAATAGTATTTTGAAACACAGTTATTGTCCATATTTTAAGGAACATTAAACACCATAACAATCTTGAGGTATAATATCACACAGTCAGAATATACCAGGATTATTATGCCTCAAATTTGTATATGTATATATATATAGTCTATAAAAAAGTAAATTTACAAGAAATTAATCTGAATGTCTCAGCCAAAGCATTAGCTTTGATGTCAGCTTAATTAAAATATGACATCTCACCCTTTGTTCTCTAAAAGAGTTATAACCTTGTAACATTTATCCCATTACAGTGAAAGTCTGAAAGTCCAGTTTAAGAATCCAGAAGTTTTTTAGCTGTTAAATTTAGAATACAAGTTATCTGTTTCTAAAACACGGAACAGCTAGACACCCATTAGCCAATTTCATTGTGAACAGAGGGGAAAAGGCACAGCAGTCAATAAGACAGTAGCCCTCAAAAGTTTTTAAAAGAATTTTATCTCTCTGAGGCATTTTACTCAATGGTTCTGTCCTTTAGACTATAGGATTTTGGGTGAAAGCCACTCTCCCTGTCCCTGTCTTACAGCTGTACATTTTAGGCCCACTGGGACAGCAACTCTTGCTGTCTGGGCTTTAGGCACACAATTTTTTAAAGCCCACAGAAGTGGCAGTACTGTAGCTGGAAACATCAGGGGGTGGAAGCTTTAGCTTTTTAAAACTAGAAGCAGTTTAGCTCAGCCTTTGATTTTAAGGCAAAAGCCTTAAGCCAGCACCCACCCTGTTGGGTGAGTGTTCTACAGTTCTGTAGCTTTACCTGTTTAAGTATTAAAAGAAAACACATCCCACTCTGTCAGGAACACTCTGGACATGGTCACTCAGCCACCTGGCTCTGTGGGTTGGTCTCAGAGTTGTTTTAAAGCTGGCTGCAGTTTCCAGCCTTATTTTGTTTCTAGTTAGGTTAAATTAGCAGTTTAAAATGGAATCAAACTCACCACTGTGGGGCTGATTCCAACCCACCCCAGCTCTGTAAGACAAGGCAGGCTAAGAGCTGTCCTGCCTCGCCTTGGAAAGCAGTAGGCAGATTTAAACTGTAAACTTTTTGACTAGCACTTATCACTATTGCAACCAGGACTTTCTCTAGTTAACAACTAAGAAACATTAATAAAGTCATGACTTAATATTATGCATTTAGATAATATTAAGAGCCAAAAGCCAAGTAATATTAAGAACAAAATAAATAATATTTAAGATAATATTAGATAATGTTAAGAACAAAACACGCACATTTAACCCAATAAAAATAGGGCAGCCTTTAACTCTTCTGTATGTCAAGGCCTTTTCAGCCTCAAGTCAGGAATCTTTAATCCTAATGAGAGACCAGCTCTCTGCCTTCGAGGGAGGAATTGACCGTTTTACTCAGAAGTCAGAAAACCTTGTTATCCAATTTTTAATGCTGATGTTTTTAAACATCACATGAATTTAGCTATTACATTGTTAGACAAAAAAATAGTTAGTTAATAAACATTTTTCAACAAGCTTGTAATACATTCCTTAAACACCAAACATTCCTTAAACTCACTTATCAGGCTTTATATAGCATACACATATTTCTGTTGCTTATAAAGCAAACAATATATAAATTTACACTATATCTGATCTCTATTAAGCTCAATTTAATAACAAAATAAAAGCCCAAAGAGTCATTTTGAACCTGTAACTGAGAAGAAGTTTGTTCTAAAAACGAAAATGCCATGCCATTTAATTTTTAATTTTATCTGCTGGCTTTTTAAAAGAGTTTTCCCTGAGGCTCTTTCAATCAGTAACTCAGGAGAGACATTTACATATGCTTAGATGAGTTCAGGAAACTTAAAAGCAGCCAGACCTTATGTCCTGAGGGCCCTTACGTTCTTTTTACTTAAAGTGAAACAAATATTCTAATATACAAAAGCATACAGATAAGCTTTTTATGTAAACAGATATGGTGAATAAGACAACTGAGGTTGAACTGGGCAAAACTGTGGCTCCCCCAAGCCAAATCCACAAGGCTTGCAAATCTCGGGTGCCCCACAAATAGGCCATGTAAACATGGACCAGAGCAACAATGAAAAAATTGTCTCCAAACCTCATCAGGCAAATATGAAACCACACTACAAATACATCGCTCAGACACACACACACACTGCAGGTATGTATTCTCCAAGCCAGCTTTCGCTGACACACCTAGACCCTTTCTCACTAGTAACAGCTGCGAATTGCATTTTGATCCTCGGAACTTTCTGTTACGGGTCAATCACCAACATGTTCCACTCACAGAGATACAATTCTAGGAAACCAAACACTTGCCTTGCCAGGCACACCATGTGAGTTTTTCTCTCCCAGAATCTTCTAGCTCAAGGACTCTTTCCAAGAGAGACTCCACCTGCCAGAAACTCTTCTGGCAATGACATACACCCAATCTCTATGCCTTAGACATCAGAGGGAGGGGTACCGTGTGGAAACCTGTCACCCCATCGTTTTACAGGGCTGCAAACTAAAAAAAGTTTTGTTTTGTTTTGTTTTGTTTTTTAAAAAAACAGCCATCCTTAAAGAAAAGAAAAGAAAGAAAGAAGGAAGAAGTTTGGTGCCTCTTCAGAAACAAATGACACCCTGGCAGGGTGAAAGTAGTCACCAGTAGTCTTCTGTCTTTGCGGCCACTTAGGGAGTTCAGCTGACCCCTTTTGCCCCACCAGGAGGCCAAGGAGCCAAGGTACCACAAGCCTTCTGGCTGGCTCGCCAAAATTGTTACCAAACAAAACTCCAGATTCTCATTACCTGCCCCCCAAAGCCAGTCTCTGAGATGGGTATTTTGGCGAGTGATCAAAAGAGTTTATTAACCATGTTCTACCAGCAAGAACACAGGAAACAAACATATTCAGATCTCCAGGGCTGTCCAAATTGGGCAGGCTTAACCTGGGGCTTATATAGGGAAAAAATGGCACACATGCACAGGGGCCTTGGGGGAATGATGGGGGCAGTTGGGAAGGGTACTCTGTCCTGAGAGCAGGCTGATGGGATCTGTGTATCAAAGGTCAGGATCTGGACACTTCCGGCTGTCTCTTGAAGAAGCTGCATTTTCATGTCTCCACTCCTCTCTCCATTTATTTGACAAACCTAAAGAAGTTGTAAAAAACTACAAGACTGGTATCTCAGTAGTTCCTGTCAGTTAATGGTGACCTCTTCAGCCCAGTCCCTGTCTGAGGTGAGGAATGTCAAGAATTTTTAAGACAGGAGAAAAGACAAGTAAAAAGGTTTAATCCTGGCTATTTTAACTTTCCCTTTTAAAATCAGAGTGTCTAAAGCTTCTTCGCTATTTCAAATTGGCATAACCAGCCTTCTCCTAAGAGAATCTTCTGCACCTCATGTTAGTGAGTGGTGTCTTAAAAGCTAGCAAGCTGCCATCTGAGGAACACCAGTTGGTCCCGACCCATCTGAAACATATGACAATAGAGAATATCAAAGACATGAGGAAAAAAGAGCCCTGAAGACACAAGGACCCATGTGAATGGGGACTGCATCAGCATGAGACTAGAAGAACCAGATGGTGCCTGGCCATCACCAAAGTCAGCTGTGATGGAGGACGTAATGTAGAGAGGTAGCACAAGAAAAAGAGGTATGCAGTTCAAGAACTCTACTAAAAGACTAGAACTGATGGTCTGGCAGCCTGCTCTGGGAACATGGCCCTTAAACTTGCTGCTGGTCCAGACCTGAAACTAGTACTGAGGTCAGTTCTTCAGATAAGAACAGACTGGACTTGGAGGCACAATGTGAGCATGTTTGTACATTTATAGAAGGGGGTCCTACTGGATTCTTCCTACACAGAAGAGGATGGAGAGGAGGGAGCAGTGTTTATCAAGAGGATACTGTAAGTAAAGAGTGAAAAAGAAGTGTGTGCTATCACAGGGTGAGGAGAGCAGATGGAGTTGCTCAGGCAGGCATGCAAATTTGATTTGGAATGTATACTTTCACTTAATCATAATAAAAGCAAATAGCAAATGCTCAAGCTACTGAAGCTGAAAGAGATAAAGAATGACTTTCTAGAGTAGGCAGAGCATAGCTCCACTAACACCCTAAACTTGGGCTTCAAGCCCCAAAACTATGATATAATAAATTTCTGCTCTTTAAAGTCACCATGTAGATGTTATTGCAGCCCTAGGTGACTGAGACGGGTGTGATGCTAACATGGTCTGCATGATATTCCTGCATTCATTTCCAGAATGAGCCCCTAATCTTCTGACATGCACTAAACTGGATGTTCCTAGTGTCAGCTGGTGAGAATGCTTTGGCTCCCAGTAATGGAAAAGTGATCCAGGAGAAGCTTAAAAGGGGGAGTTCTGTTGTTCATATAACGAAACACCTGTATATAAGTGGTTGCTGGTGTTGGCTCACTAACACAAGAATGTCTGTCCTTTCATTTTCCATGAGCCAAATTTTCATCCTCACATTCATTGTCGTACATCTCCTAGGTGATTGCCACCACACTAGGTATCACGACTGCAGTCAAAGGCAGGAAGTGGGGAATAGCAAAAACAGCAACACTTTTTCTCTTGTGCTTCTATTGCCTTTTATCAGATAACAAACATACTCACCAGAAGATACCACTACACTTTACCTTTAGACTCATCTAATAAACAGAAATAAAATTTTTAAAAAAGCCCTTTCTCCTCATGCTGAAAATGTATTTTTCTCTTTGTCCAGTCAGAGGTACATCTGGTAATAATTTGGCTGGTGGAAGCTAGCCAGAGAAGTCTATCCACTTGCTGTCTCACTTGATACTCAGCACAAGCTCAGAGGGCAGATTCACTCATAACACCACATCCATCTGCAGCTTCTACAGGTACGACCATAGCATATCTGCCCTGAATTTGACACATGAGCTAATTCTATCCCATTCCCAGAACACAGTCTTTTCAATAAGCCTGCATCCATTTTAGTACTAAGACAAACATCAACTTAAAGAATCTCTAGTAAGTCTTTAATCAACTTGACATTTAATTTGGTTTTCATTTTGCGGATGTGTCTATGCATGTGTGTATGTGTGTCATGAATTCATATTTATTAGGCACTTACTGTAGGGTGCTATGAGTCAGAATTGACTTGACAGTAGCAGGTTATTGTTTTACCACAGGTCAGAGGCTTTAAGCAAATTATTTTGTTTAATCACACGGATTATTATCAGGCAGATTTTTTTAGTGTACATTTCAATGACTTTAGTTACATTTATCACACTGTACCATCATCACCACACCCATTCCAAAGGTTTTACATAATCTCATGCAGAAACTTAGTACCCCTCCCATTGCATTGCTTTTTAATAGTCCCTTGTGGAAAATACAGGGATGCTTAATCTGAAAAGTAAAAATCAAATTGATAAGGACAATTTTAATCCTCCCCTCTGTATCTATTCTCCTAAATATTAATACACAGAACAAGCACGTGCACCGTGCAGAAATAAAGCCCATCTGTGTTCATTCGCAGCCCAGTGTGGCTGCCCTGTTTTGCTGGGGCTGTGGTGGTTGTCAAATATGAGTACTGTGAACTATGCAGGGAAGATTATTACTCAATTACTGCTCTAAGAATGATGCATAAATGATAGAGCAATCTGCTTCACATACATAAATAGTTCCAGTTTTCAAAAGGATGTGGATGGCAGAACACTGTTTAGGGCAAACTCACCATAGTTTTTAATTCATGGTAGCTTTTAATTATTATGTACTTTCTGGAAACTCAAAACACTATCATGGGCATATGTAAAATTTTCTTGATGTTTAGAAAGAAATTCTTAAGAAGCAAACCTGCAAGGACTAAGAATGACTCAGTGGTTGCAGTGAGGGGTAAGAGAAAAGTTAAGTAATAAGAGGTAGCAGGAGGGCATCTGGAGTGAGAGAACTGATTTGTAACTTAGTGATAGGAATGGTCAAATGCTTCAGTGTATTAGTCAGAAGTCATATTTCTATGCTAGAAAAAGTGAATTTTAGTTTTAATAATTTTTAAATACTAAATCCACCACCCATCTGTTAGTCTATCATACTGTAGTGGCTTGTGTGTTGTGATGCTGGAACCATCAAAGTCAGCCATGCCAGACAGGTATCAGTGGTATCAGTGGTACTTCCAGACTAAGACAGACTAGGAAGAAAGTCCTGATGATCTACTTTTGAAAATTAGTCAGTGATAATCTTACGGATCACAACAGAACATTCGTCTGAATCGCTTGCTTTGGACACTGCTGGGAGCCAGCCCCATCACTTTTCAGGGTCCCACACGGAGGGAGGGAAGGCATCGGCGGGAAAGGAATAAAGAGAGACAGGAAGACTTTTTTGGTTTAAAGGCAGCCCAACCAACCGAAGATTGTGTGTGTCGAGAGCTGTCTGTCTTTATTTTTTATAGGTGAGGTGACGTAGTGTTCACCTTATTTTCTTCATCATATAAACTATTGGTTAACAAGAAACTAACCTAACATTATTGGCTAACAAGAAACTGACCCCTTGTGGTCTTCTACTTCTAATTAATTGTCAAGGCCTTTTTGGATAATGGTCTGAGCCAGGTGTTGGTGGTGATAAATGCCAGTAAACATAATTAATGGTTTTATTCGTACCTTAAAGTGGAAGGTACAGAAGGGTGAACTTCTCAAGGCTTCACCGATTTGGCTGTCTCCATTTGTTTCTCTAGGTTTTTATTTATATCTTCCTGTGTAGATAATAAGTGTCTGCTA
The DNA here is from genome assembly GCA_028571685.1 of Heterohyrax brucei. Taxonomy (NCBI): domain Eukaryota; kingdom Metazoa; phylum Chordata; class Mammalia; order Hyracoidea; family Procaviidae; genus Heterohyrax; species Heterohyrax brucei. The sequence continues at coordinate 26,859,474 of CM053156.1, forward strand.
TCCCCTAATCAAGCCCAGCTGCTTTAAGAAAGATGTTTCTTTAGTGTTATCAGTTTGCCATACTAACTATAAAGAACCCAGAAGTTTATTTGTTCTTTCTGCTGTAAGGAGTGAGATGCCTGTGTAGTTTTAATGGCTATGTGGAGAATTGTCCTTGTAGAGCCTTTCAAGGGTCACTTTGTTAACCTGTGTTTGTGGAGAAAAGAGAGAGGGGGAAGCAATTAGGAGGAAGCCAGCGAGGCTGGGCAGGCCTCAGTGCTATTAGGCATGCTGCATTGAAATCCATTCCTCTGATCTCTAGTCCTCAGAAGTTCCTGGTCAGATTGTCCCAATATAATCTCATAAACCAAGGGGTTGTGAAGCCCCTCTTAGAAGGCATCCTTCTTAATCCTCATATTAGGAGGGGAGGGGGTATCTTTTTAGGAGAATTTAATTAGGAAGCAAAGTATTATCAGGGGTAATAGGCTAAAAAACATGTCACGGGTGAGATGCTTTGGCCTGTCATTTACAGAAATTTGTGACTTTGTCTACAAGGGCCTTTCCGGATGGTGGGCCGTCACAGGACACATCATCAGGAGGGTTTAATTGCTGGAGGAGGACATCATGCTTGGTGAAGTAGAGAGTGAGTAACAGTGGAAGACCTTGGATGTGCTAGATTGGCACAGTAGCTCCAATGATGGGTTCAAAAATGCTAGCAATTGTGGGGATGACGAAGGATAGGCAGTGCTTTGTTCTATTGCATCTAAGATCTCCATGAGTCAGAATAGACTAGATAGCAATTAACTACAACAAATAGTAAGTGCTATTAAATTAGTACATTTTGATAAATTTAACAAATATTTCATATTTTTTAAGAAAAGAAACACTGAAGTTACAAAGCACTAATGCAGCAGGGAAAAGACGAGTTCTGGTATGCTACAGACCTGCTGTTTCTGAACTGGGGCTGTGGATAACCAAACCAACCCCTTAAATCTGCCACAGATTTTTCTTCAAGGGGAAGCAGATATGGAGCCCTTGATCTCAGGTGCTGTCCCTACAGCAATGCCCACTGTACAGGGCAGTTGCAGCCATTAAATGCAATGATACCTACATCACTGAGTTGCCAGGGCCAATTCTTTCCCCTCATTCAGTTCCTGTCCCCTCATCAAAATCCCCTGAGTCCCCTGTGTGGGGTCTGCAATAGCCCTCTACCCCTAAGAGTTCCAGGAATGGGAACCTATACCATTGACTTGACTATCACCACAGTACTAGATTTAGCTATGCACATGATCCAGTCGGAGACAGTGAGCTCGTGAGAAGGAAGGACTTGTGGAGGAAAAATCTCTCACCTTCTCATAGGGAAGCTCAGAATGAAATTGGTTCTTTTCCGCGTAGCTAGAAAAAAGAAGCTTAATATACCAGAAGGTGCTGCCAGTCATGTCATGATCATGAGGGAAGAGACCATCCCCATGCTGGAAAGGTACAGGAGACGTAGAGAGAGACACACTGAGTTCTGGTTCTCTTATGTATGCCCTGGAGGAAACCTGGAGCCCTGATGGTGCAGTGGCTAAGAGCTTAGCTGCTAATCAAAAGATCACCTGTTCAAATCCATCACCTGTTCCTTGGACACCCCATGGCGCAGTTCTACTCTGTCCTCTAGGAGTCAAAATTGACTCCATAGCAGCCAGGGTTCTTTTTGTTTTGTTTTTCTTTTTTTCGTTGGAGCAAATCTGGCCTGGTGCTGTTGATGTACCACTCAGATGAGAGACTCAGTAAATGTCTTCCATGTTTTAAGGCTGCAAACATGAGGCTTTCTGTTACATGCCATATGAACACACTGTCAAAAATAAACAACTCAGACAGAACACCATGAACAGATTGCTATATAGATTTAATAGTCAGTTTGTAAATTGGGCAGCACATCATTACCAAGAAAATCAATGCTGTAACCAATTAGAATTTTTAAAACACTTATACATAATAATCCCAGAAACTTTGAATAAAATTTCTGATTAGATGACACATTAAAAATAGCACATGTTGAAGTATTGCTAAAGTGTAAATAGAAACTTTGTTGAACATTTACAACACAATCACAAGATCAGTGAGTCATCGTTATAAGACCCCTAAAGTTTAGTAAACAAGGTATGTTCAGTAATCTTGACTGTTTTGTGAAAGAGTACATTTCAAGAGAAAGTTAATGAATAATAAAACCAGGCCTTTTGGCTTAAGTAAACCTGGTCACCTAGAAACAATTATGTGAAACAAAATAAGCTATTTCTAAAGGTTAGTTATAGTTTAACACATACCCAAGCCAAGCCAAACACATAGCTAAAAGACTATTAATTACAGTGCATAGATTTCTAACAACTTTTAACAAGATGACCTTTAGTGTCATGTGTAAGAGAACTCTATTTTCATAGTGTTAAACTTGTAATGTTTCTACAATGCAATTCTGTCCCTTAACAGTGAAGCACAGAGCAGGTCCCCAGTCAACAGTGGCTGCCATCATCATTGTTACTTTCACATCATTGTGTGTGCACTTTCATCTAAAACATAACAAGAGAAACTGAGGCATGTAAAGCACTCAGCTAGGCTGTGGGTGGGAGCAGAAAGGAGTCAGATGTGGTTCTTGCCCTTCAAAGGCTTATTGGTGCAGAGGACAAATTTGCACAGGTCCTGACTACAGAACAAGAAAGGATAGTGAAACCGGAGAGTCTCAGAATGCTACTTTGAAAGTTGAAAATACCAGCTGCAAGGATCAGAAACTTTTTGAAAGCGGTAGCACCTGGCTGAGGTTTCAGAAAAGGCAGCAGATAGACCTTCAATACCTGGACAAAAAGCAGGAAGAAGGGCACCGTAGCCACTACCAGAGGCCTACCTTATCTCCCCAGTGGGCTTGAGCCTCAGTGCCTGGTATCCATACAGAGAAAGGATCACATTGCTGCCCGCATAAGTTCACTGTTATTTGTTCTCTTCTGCCATCTTTGTCCTTATAGGGGTAAGCCCTAAGCTTCTGGATGTCCCTTGAGGCTATCCAATAACCCCCTGGACATGAGCTTCTCATTCTAAGATTGAACAGCATACAGGACCAAGAATCTGGCCTCATCTGTGGCCACACTTTTTACACAGAGGAAGCTAGAGGTTCAGCTACTCCTGAGTAAAAGGAGGCTCGTACTACCCTCCAAGTGAGGATACAACCTGTGGCTGGACGATGGCTTGAAATGCTGTCTTCTGGGTCCTTCCCTCCCTTTTGTGTCCCCACTGTTTAGCCTGTGGAAACCCTAGTGGCGTAGTGGTTAAGTGCTATGGGCTGCTAACCAAAAGATGAGCAGATCAAAACCACCAGGCACTCCGTGGAAACTCTACAAGGCGATTCTTCTCTGCCCTATAGTCTGTAGACTCACCATGAGACGGAATCGACTAAACGGCAACGGGTTTTTTGTTCTGCTTTGTTTTTATAGTATAGCCGTAATGATCATGGCCAGCTCTTGATTTTTACTGTCCAAAATTTCAAGTCCATGGAGGAGGGAAAAGACAGAAGGATTAAACAGATGTAAAGGATAAGGAAGCCCTTCAGACTATATAAACCACTCTGCAGAGTCAGGGAGCTGTGGACCTAGTGGAGACCACCTATGTGAGACGACCTGTAGCCACCATAACCCTCTGAAATCATGGCATTGCCTGTGTCCTTGAAATGATCCCAGCACACTGATGGAACAAAGAGCAGGAGTCAAGACTGCCCCTTACCAGTCAGAAGTGGAATTTCCTGAAGTCCAGTTAGGTGAGGTTTACAATCAAACTTAAATGGGTTTATAAAAAACAAAAAAATACAGCTTTTCTTATCAGACTGTCACTGTGCATGAGGCTCTTGCCTCTCCTACTCTGCTTTTTGCTGCCATCCTTTGTTTTGAAGGGCAGAGACTTCACAAGTGAGTGTTAAATGACTGTATCCCAGAGAACACACCTGGTGGTCTAATGTGCAGAGATCCTTACAGTCTGTAGTAATTCTAGTACTGCACTGCACTGCATGTCACACAAATTCACTCTCAAGCATGCCTTTGAGAAGCCTGGAGTCATGTTATACCACCAGAGGAGATGTGGCCAAAGGCGGGGGCACCTCGTACACCCCTGCTCATCTCTGATCTTAGAATCAATGTGACCAAAGCTGATGACTTTTTCTCATGGACCTCTCTGAAGCAGTGCTCATGTTGGTTGGAGATCTTTCCAGTTAGAAAGACACTAGCTTCTCCACAGTCTCAAGAATCCTAGAGTTGACCGAGCTTGCCCATGGCAATGGGTGCTCAAGTATCAATGCATGTTAGACACTTTTGTGTTGTTGTGTTTCCTATAACCATGGACTGTCCCTGACACCTCAGGCAAGTAAGTCAAGTCCCTGACAACAGCCACCTCTACTATGCAAGGTTCTGTCACTTTCAGAGCCCTTCTATGATCACCCCCATCTACCCACCATAACCATGACATCAAATAGATGACTCACTCCTGAGTATGTACCCCTGTGTTATTGAGCTCTCTCTCTCTCACTCTGTACTCAGAATGCCCCTTTGCAAGTCTCCCAGGCATTATCACATGGAGCAGTCTGTGCTCAGAATGTCCCTTTGCAAGTCTCCCAGGCATTATCACATGGAGCAGTTTTAACTCAATCTAAATTGCAGCCTTGGACCTGACTACATTTAATGACAACAAGCTGGTAAAATTACACTGTTACAGTGTTTAACACATTGAAATGCTCCCAAGCTAAAGCAAGTTCAATCCGTCTGTCACTGTAGCTGAAAATTCAGAGACGGTGTGGGGTTCAAGGAATACTTTATTTGCAGATATGCTGGCAAATCTGAGGGACAGCAAGAACAGCTTCTACAAAACTGTCCCATTTGGGTTACATTTCTAGTGGTTTTTATAGCCAGAGTTCAAAGGGATTGGTGTTTATCAGAGAACAACAGTCAGGAGTCATCAGATTTCATTACATCATAAGGTTTCATTATGTATTATGAGTGTGAATTACCCAAAATTTCATTGTCTGTCTCTGAGGTCTTAATCAATTTTACTTCCTCAGAGATAGGTAGAGGAATGCAGACCTGGTAATCCAGCCTGAGAGTGATAACTGAGGCAGAGTATGGAATGTAGTTTAATAACCTAAGTGACCTTTGTTAGATTCTTACATTTACCACTACAAACAGCCAAGCTTCTCCAAAGCTTAGTTTAGACAAAACCATCCAACTGCAGAATTTTTTTCCATGTTGACATTTTCCTCTGAAAAATAATCTGGCTTATTTCCCACTTTCTCATTTAAATAGGAGGGCAGCTACTGAGAAGTGGGGTTGTGGTACAGGCACCTGTCTTGATTCCTCCTTAGCTCCCCTTCCAAAGTCCACCAGCCACACCTGCACCTGACAGTAGGAGGAAGTCAGACCTGCACCTCTGGAAGGTCTTGAAAAACCTTAGTGTCCAGGCCACACCCTACATCAGTTTAGTCCCATCTCTTGAGGAGCAAGGGTCAAAACTCTTGTGTTCCCTGAAGCTTCCTGATGATTCCAACAAGCTAACCTTGGGAACCACTAATTTGGGTGTTCAAAACATGCTCAGGAGTCATGTTTTATCACATATATCCCATATTCTTCCAGGTAAGAATTGAAACAGCCACTGAGAACATAACAAGGTCATTAAAATCATAATAATATCATTAATATTAACCCAGGTGTCCACAGAGTCACCAGGAGCACATTAACTCCTTGAAATCAGCACTGCAAGAGGTAGGGAGAGAGGAGAGCTGGTGACAGACAGAATGATGGGGAAATGATCCGAAATACCCACATAGGAATTGCTGAAAAGGTGAATGGTGGGAGGCAGAGAAAATCTTCAGTTTCTTCCCAGTTCTTATCCTCCCGTGCTTCTCATATGCAAACATCTCTCCTCTTCATGGCAAGAGAGGTTTACCATCAAAGAAGTGCATTTTCATACCACCTTCTCCCTAATACAACCCAGTAGATTCTGTTAGGCTGAAACCCAAGTCCCCCTCCCCCAACCATTCCCGGACAAAACGTCTTATCTGCCAGCTATTCCAGAAATTCCATTCAAATGAAGACTAGTTACCACTTCTTCCCCATAGGCTCAACTAGATCTCTTCTCACCTCACTCCACTGAAACAATACCCCCCTATGTTAATTAAGTGACTCTAATCGTCCACAATCCCATTGGCTACTTTACACGGGCACTGTCCTCATTGCAACAGGCGCTGTCCTCAACAAGGTCCGCTGGCACCACTTTATAAACCCCCAACCCCTGAGCCAGCATGAGGTTTTGCAGACTCCCTCCTGGAAACTCTGTAAAGCCGCCCAGGATGCAAATAAACTCTTCCTTTTTCTTTCTTTTCCTCTCTCTGGTTTTTCTTTTACTACATAATTTCGATCAAACGAAACCCACTGCATCCAAAATTCTGTAACAGATTCCAGACTCAACTGACAAGAGGGTGAGATATCCCCACACTGAGCACCATGCCTAGCTCCTGTCCGACACACAATGATGCCAGCTGGATCTCCACAGTAGCCTCTGATTCAAGGAGATAAAAATATCCCATGTTATACAATTAGTGTAAGGATTTGAATTTGTGCTCAGAAGCAAACAAGAAACTCTAGAATGATCACAATAACTGGTGAATATAGTTCCCAAAGCTAAACATTTACCTTAGCTCACACCTACCTGGCCAGGAAGACCTCAAGGGAAAAGACAGCCCATGAGAAGCAGCATCACTTCCCCTATCACAAAACCTTCCTCCTTTCCTGGACCAAACTTTTAGAAATGAACAGGTCATAAGGCACCTCAGATGAAGGACTTTTTAAATTACAAAAGAAAAAAGAAAAAACTTTTGCTGTGGTAAAATACATGGAACAAAAAATGTGCCATTTTAATTATTTTTAAGTGTACCTTCCATGACATAATTACATTCACAATGTTATACAACCATCACCACTATCTACTCACAATGTTATACAAGCTCTAGCTTAATAACCTAAGTGACCATCACCACTATATACTTCCAAAAGTTTTACATCACTCCAAACAGAAACTAAGTGCCCTTCAGAATAATTCTCAATTCTCCTTCCACTAGTCCTGCAATCACTAATCAACTTTAGTCTCTGTTCATTTCCTCTTCTAGATATTACACATAAGTAGCATCAGACAATATTTGCCCTTTTATGTCTGACATATTTTACTCAGCATAACATTTTCAAGGTCAACTATATTGCAGCATGTATCATAACTTATCTTTATGGCCAAGTAATATTCCATTGTTTATACATACCATGTTTTGTTTTTAATCACCTGTCACCTCTTGGCTATTGTGACTCATGCTGCAATGAACATTACTATGGAGATATCTGTTGAGTACTTGCTTTCTCACTTGATTATTCCATGTCTGATTTTACCATACAAATGACACTTTAACCGTCTGGCGAATCCTGACAGTACAGTTTAGCAGCATGTAGAAAGAGGTTGCCAACAGTGAACACTGAAGTATCCTTCCAGATCTTCCTTCTTTCAGTAATTATCAGTTAAAGCAGAACTCCACAAGCTTGATCATCATAGCTAAAAGGAACAGGGGGAACCCAACTGCCAGAAAGCCAAAATCTGAAGCAGTGTCTTTTGTCAGTACTCACCTACCAGCAGTTTGTCCAGAATGCCTGCAAACCACTAGAGATTCTCTTCATAACCAGAACATGGTAGGAGAACCAGCAAGCATTCAAAGCCATGCCTTATCAAAATGAGTAGAAAAGAGAGTGAAAGAGAACAAGCCCATGTTCTCTTCAGTTTCACCCTGTGAGAACTTCCTGGGTAGAACAGCAAGAATGGAGCCTTTGCTGGATCACTGGATTCTGCTAGGTAACCAGAGCCTTGAAAGTGAGTGACCCAGGAGAAACCCAGAAAATATTATAAGCCACAGGTAACTCTACTCAGAGTCATAGACTCCAGCAGGTGAGATGCCCATCTCAGAGCAAATTCAAGAAAGGAGGGACAGTGAATACACAGTCAAACGCTGTGGTTTTCATTATATTCAGTATAACACAGTGATAGAAAAACAATGCATCCCCTTAGGAGTTGGTTTATTCCAAACAATGAGGCACCCTGGAGGTGAGAGAAGAGAAATAGTTTCATGAAGCAAACCTATGAAAAGGCTAATCCATCTCAAGCTACAGGGTGATTTGGGAGGAGGATCTCAGTGGTTTGGCTAATAAGAGACTCTTACAACATGTCACATTAACAACCTGAGTTACACAGATGACACAACCTTGCTTGCCAGAAGTGAAGAGGATTTGAAACACTTACTGATGAAGATCAAAGACCACAGCCTTCAGTATGGATTGCATGGCCAAAGGACATGAACATGCACTTGAATAAAGAAGACATCCAAGCAGCTAACAGATATTTGAGGGAATGCTCACATTCATTAGCCATTAGAGAACCCCAAATCCAATCAAAGGTACCATGAAATATCATCTCACCCCAACAAGTCTGGCTTTAATAAAAAAAAACAAAAACACAAAATAAAGTCAGAGAGGTTGTAAAGAGACTGTAACTCTTCTACACAGCTGGCGGGAATGTATAATGGTACAACCACTTTAGATATTGATTTGGTGCTTTCTTAAAAAGCTAGAAATAGAAATACCATGTGATTCAGCAATCCCGCTGCTTGAAATACATCCTAGAGAAATAAGGGCTATCATGTGAATAGAAAAATTGCACACCGATGTTTATTGCAGCAGTGTCCACAATAACAAAAGGATAGAATCCACCTAGGTGAGCGTCAGTGGATGAGTAGATATGCAAACTATGGTATATTCATGCAGTTGAATACTATGCAATGCTAAAGATTAACATCTGGTAACATGGAGTCATCTGCACCACATTATGCTGAATGACATGAGTCAGTTGCAAAAGGACAAATATTGTATGAGGTCACTATTACAAGGACTCAAGAAAAAATTTAAGCACAGAAGAAAATAATCTTTGGTGGCTACAAGGGAGGGGAAGTAGTGAGAGGGGTATTCATAGATTAGATAAGAGGTAGAATTTGGGTTAGGTAAAGGGAGTGACAGCATGCAGTAGAGGGAGATTAAGACTGCTGAACTATATCAAAAGCTAAGAGATTTCCTTATTACAACCCAACATTCCAAAGGATAGATTAGCAGGGAAGGGATCTGGGGTCCATGGTTTCAGAGGATGTCTAGGTCAAGTGGCAAAACTAAATTTTCTTTTTAAAGAAAGTTTTTGGTCTACTACTTTGGTGAGTGAAGTCTGGGGTCTTAAACAGTAGGAAGCTGCCATCTCAGGAGAATCAACTGGTCCCAATTCACCTGGAGAAGAAGAGAATGAAGGACATCAAAGATGTGAGGAAAATATGAGCCCAAAAGACAGAAGGAGCCATATGATTCAGAGACTACATCAGCATGAGATCAGAAGAACTAGATGGTGTTTGGCTACCACCTATGACTACCCTGATAAGGAACATAATGTAAAGTCTCCTACATAGCAGAAGAAAAATGTAGGTACAGATCTAGAACTCTATTAAAAGACCAGACTTGATAGTCCAACATTCCAGAGGATCCCCTGAGGATATGTCCCCTTGACTTTCTGCTAGCCCTGAGCTAAAACCAGTACAGAAGCCAACTCTCCAGACAAAGATCATCTGGACTATAAGACAGAATGATGCTGGTGAAGTATGCCTCTCAGCTTAAATATATGAGGTCTGACAATTGAGTTAGTGAAGTTATCACCAAGCACTTACATTGGTAGCACTGTACAAACAACTCTGTAAGGTTTCATAAGCTTGGTAATCAGAGTCTCACAGTGTGTGTGTCAGTGTCTTGCTGAGTAGCATTCATTATTGTTGTGTGTTTCTGTGTGACATCATGAGAATGTTGGAGCTTGCATTAGAGCAATGAACAAACATTAAATTTCTTGTTAACTTGGCAGGAGTGGAAGTAAAGTCAAGGGTATTTGAGGCCAAGTTTATGGGGATGATGCCATGAAGAAAAGGGCAGTGTACAAATGTATTAAACATTTTTCTGAAGGGAAAGAAACTGTCAATGTTGAAGAGAGGTCAGGGGGGCCAGTAATGAGCAAAACTGATGAAAACATTGCAAAAAATTCATCAAATTGTATGTCAAAATCATCAGCTGACTGTGAAAAGCAAAGCAGACCAAGTAAACATCAGTAGAGAAACAGCATAATCTTAACTGAAAATCTCGACATGAGAAAATTGTGTGCAAAAATGGTCCAAAAGGAGCTCACTGATGAACAAAAGCAAAGGAGAATCGAAATTTGCCAAGACCTTTTGGAGATACAACGTGATGTTTTGGTCTGTGTTATTACTGGTGATGAAACATGGGTGCACCAATATGACCCTGAAACAAAGCATCAAAGTGCACAATGGAACTCAGACAATTTTTGTCTACCAAAATAAAAGTTCCATCAGTCCAAATCAAGAGTCAAAACAATGTTGCTAAACTTTTTTGATATCAGAGGGATTGTTTATTATGAATTTATACCAACTGGACAAACAGTCAACCAAGTTTACTATTCAGAAGTACTGAAAAGTCTGCATGAAAAAGTTACACAAATCCAACCTGAACTTTTTGCCAACAACTCGTGACTGTAGCATAACAACAATGCACCAGCTCACATGGTACTGTCTGTGAGGGCATTTTTAGCCAGTAAACAAAATAACTGTATTGGAACACCCTCCCTATTCACCTGATCTATCCCCCAATGACTTTTTTCTTTACTTAAAGATAAAGGACATATTGAAAGGAAGATGTTTCAAAGACATTCAGGATATCAAGGGTAATGTGATGACAGCTCTGATGGCCATTCCAGAAAAAGAGCTCCAAAATTGCTCTGAAAAGTGGACAAGGCACTGACATTGGTGCATAGCCTCCCAAGGAGAGTAGTTTGAAGATGACGATAGTGATACTCAGCAGTAAGGTATGCGCACTTTTTCTAGAATGAGTTTGTGAATGTAACTGTCAGATCTCGTGTACACGAGGCTATCAGAGCAGCTGCTGTCCAAAGCTGATATTAGAGGGTGGAGAAGGCAGGGTATGGATGGACAAGAGTTGGACAAATTAATATGGGAAGTACAGGGTAGAACAGACCAGTGTGCTGTCACACAGTGTGAAGAGCAGTTAGAGTTGCATAGCAGGGTATATTGGGGGCAAGTTATATGGCAAACTGACTTGGTTTATAAACTTTCACATAAAGCACAATAAAAATGCTAAAATGAAATAAAACATTTCCTGAATTTACATTCCTGAAAGTAGAAAGGCTTCTCAGACAAATTCCAAAACTGCCCTTCGGAACAAGTCACCCATGTTATATTACAATCAGGAAAACAAGAAGTGTTTGTTGTCTGCATTTAGACAATACCATGTGTATGTTTGTTTACAAAGCCTTCCAATTGTTGCACAATAAATGTTACTTAATTGCTACCTTCTCTGTTTTGTCAATATTTTCAATGTTAATTTAATAGTTTTAATGTGTACTTGACCTGTTAATGGTTTTATTTCACTTTTCTACTGGGCGTTCATCTATTTTCTTTCAATATCACGTTCTTTTTGTATACTATGGATAGTAACTGTCTCTAAGTTAGCCACAAAATTTATTATCCATATCGCATCTTTCGAGAGCAAAAGTTTTGCTATCAGTAACTGTATCAGGACAACAGAAGTAAACCAAGATTGTCTAGAACAAACCAGAATTATAGTGTATCTAACCATATCTTACTCATAGCAAAAGGTGCCTTTCAATCTTATTTTGGGTTTTTGATTACAGAGATTTGAAAACTGATGATGTCAAATTTCTATCTTCCATTATACTTCTACTTTTAATAGCTTCCTTTAAAAGTCTTTTCCAGAAGTTGGCAGAGTAATTGGATGCTTCCTGTGATCCCTCTAAGAACATACATCCAAAAAAAGAGAATTAATTATGCATGACATTCTAGGATCCCTGAATATCAAGCAGAAAGTTGAGAAATTGGACTAAATGTCAGGGAAGGGAGAGTAGATCCAGAAGTACCTAGGACTAGCCAGACCAGACACAACAGGAGTCAGTACTCCACAGGCAAATCAGTGGTGGTGAGCTTGGCGAGCAGAACAGTGGCTTTTGGAGGGCATCTTCCTCAGTGAGAGACAGCCAATGGTAGAGAGTCTACTCAGGTCTCCAGAATCAGTGAAGAAGGCCATTTGATTGTCTAAAGCTAAGTGGATTGTGCATAACCGGCCATACAAGTATCTAAATCTTTCTTTCAGGATGAACTACTCACTCTTTTCCCAACCCTTCGCCTTTCCCTTCTCTGCACTTTGTCCAGCTCAGGAGTCTGATGCCATTACCTAGGATGGAAGTAGAACTCCTTGTGCATGTCCAAAGCCAATTCCCTAGCCTTGGATAGGGAATAATTTAACAAAAAAGCAAAGTGGACAGATGGACGAACGGATGGATGGACAGACGGACGGACGGAGGGACGGACGGACGGATGGGAGGGAGGGATAGGAGGGAGGGAGGGAGGGAGGGAGGGAGGGAGGGAGGGATGGGTGGGTGGGTGGATGCGTGGATGCGTGGGTGGGTGGGTGAGTGGGTGGGTGGATGGATGAAGTTATCTGCCAGCTCCCCTAACTGGGAACTTACAGCAGAAATAGTTCCTTTGCCTAGGCTCAGGTATAATGTACATGTCTTTCTTGCAGACACTCTCTGACAGCATGTCCAGTCAGAGAAATGCATATACCTGTGGTATAAGAGTATACCAGTGGTATAGCTGTATACCTGTGTCTATACCAATCACTCCAGCCTATCTAGGACTGCAGGGGAGAGCCTGTACTACACACTCAGTGACTGACTATCTAGACACCTGAGCTGAATACTACAAGAAAAAGTTGATACCTGAGATCACCTGCATAGTAACAGCTCCAGTCACATGGAGAAAGGACATTAGAGTCTCAAAGGTGACAATAAGCAAATTAGCTTATATGACCAGCTTATTTTGGTATTTCAAAAGAAAACAAAATCAGAAGCTGTAATACATTAGCCAAGTGCCATTGAGTAAAAGCAAACATAAAATAAATGCAATTTATTGATGACTCATAGACAATAGTCAATATCGAATCACTTAAATACACAGAATACAATGGTTTCATAAAACTCCCAAAACAAAGAATCAAGAAATATTCCAGATGAAGAGAATTTCCTGGAACTATCAACGGTAGAATAAAAAAGATTAATATATCTTGAAGAGATCAGGAAGGAGATTAGGCAAAACATAAAGCATAAAGACAATCTGAACAGGCTGCAAAGAAACATAGAAAAACAGCAATTAGAAATTCAGAAGATTAATAATAAAATTACAGAATTAGACAACTCTGTAGAAAGTCAAAGAAGCAGAATTCAGGCAATGAAATGCCAAATTAGTGTAACTGAAGATAAAACAGTTGACACCAATGTATTTGAGTAAATAATCATATAAAAGAATTTTTAATGAAAAGCACATTAAGAATTATGTGGGAATCTATCAAAAGTAATAACCTGTAAATGATTGGAGTACCAGTAAACAGGAGAATGGAGTACCAGTACACAGGAGAAAATACAGAGAGAATTGTTGAAGATTTGCTGATATCATGAAAGACGAAAAGATAACTATCCAAAATGTTCATTAAATGCCACCCAAGGTAGATTCTAAAAGAAAGACACCAAGACACACTATAATCAAACCTGCCAAAACTAAAGAACAGGATTTTAAAGGCAGCTAGGGATAGACAAAAAATAATCTACAAAGGAGAGTCAAAAGACTTAGCTTGGACTACTCAGCAGAAAACATGCAAGCAAGAAGACATACACAGAGCCTTGAAGGAAAGTAACTGTGAGTCAAGAATTATATATTCACCAAAACTCTCTCTCTCAAATATGATAGAGAAATTAGGACACTTTCAGTTAAATAAACTAGAGAATTGGCAAAAAAAAAAAAAAAAATCACAAGAAATATTAAACGGAGCCCTTGATTAGAAAATCAGTAACTTCAGGCGACAACCCATGGCTACAACACAGGACAGAGCAACCAGATATCAACCAAGTTAAACAAATCACAAAAATAAATCAAAGCTAAAGCACTGAAAACAGGTAAACATAGAAAACATTACATAAAAGATGACATTATAACAAAAAAAGGGGTACTAAAAAATGTAGTCATAGACCTTTCATATGGAGAAGAATTCAAGATGATATAAAGAAATTAAAGACAGGTTTAAATTTAGAAATAAAAAAGAGGTAAATATTAAGATAACTACAAAGGAAACTAACAGACCTACACATCAAAACTACAGAAAAACAGTGAAGCCTCAGGAAATATGAAACAACAGTGAGAAAGATGGGTGAAGAATACATAAATAAAAATGAGGCAACATGGAAAGTGGAACAAATCAGCAACAATGCACAAAAAGAGGCATCAAAATGATGGCATTAAATCCATATCTGTAAAGAGTCTCACTGAATGTGACTGAATTATACCCACCCATAAACAGACAGTGACACAATGGGTAAAAAAACATAATCTACTGGTATGCTACCTACAGGAAATATATCTCAGACTTAAAGACTGAAACAAACTAAAACTGACAGAATGGAAAATATTTATTAAATGAACAACATTCGAAAAAGAGTGGGAGTGCCAGTATTAATTTTTGCTAAAATACACTTTAAAGTAGAATCCACCACAATGCATGAGGGAAGGACACTATACATCAGGTGGACAAAACCATATGAAGTTTTTACCCACCCAACAATAGGGCTCCAAAATATACAAGACATACTCTAACAGCCCTGAAAAGAGAAATGGCTCCACAATAAAGAATAGGAGATTCTAACACACCAGTTATGGTAAAGGACAGAACTTCCAGAAATAAGCTCAATAAAGAAACAGAAGATCTAAATGCCACAATCAACCAACTTAACATCATAGACATGTATAGAATATTCCACCCAAACACACATGCCAAAAAACCCTACTGTCATCAAGTTGATTCTGATTCATAACTACCCTATAAACAGAGTGGAACTGCCCCCATAGAGTTTCAAAGGAGAGAACAGCAGATTTGAACAGCCAATCACATGGTTAGCATCTGTAGCACTTCACTACTGCACTACCAGGGTTTCCCTCTGCCAAACAGCAGAGCCAAGTATACCTTTTTCTCCAGTGTACATGAAACGTTCTCCAGAATAGAACACTTATTAGACCATTAAGCAAGCCTGAATGAAATTCAAAGCAGTGTAAAATTGCAAAGTATGTTTTCAGAAAAAGCAAGTGAAAAAAAATCAAACACATGAAAACTGAACAACTCAAAACTATTGGGTTATAGAAATCAAGAGAAGAATAAAGAAGTTCACAGAATTAAATGAGAATGAAAACACATCCTGTCAGAATCTTCAGGACATAACAAAGGCAGTTGTCAGTGGTCAAATTATTTCAATAAACATATACATCTAAAAAGTAGAAAGGGCCCAAATCAAAGCGTTAATACTACATGGCAAACAAGTAGAAAGAGAGCAGCAAAAGAACCCCTTAGGCACCAGAAGAAAGGAAATAATAAAAACTAGAGCTGAACAAAATGAAACAGAGAATAGAAAAACAATTCAAAGAGTTAACAGGACCTAAAGCCGGTTCATTGAAAAGATCAACCAAACTGAAAAAAGAAAAACAGGAGATGAAATGAATTACCCGAATAAAAAATGAAATGAGTATCACGATAGACTCAACTGAAAGTTTAAAAATTATAACAGAAAACTATGAAAAGTTGTACTCTAACAAATTTGAAAACATAGAAGAAATGGACAAATTTCTAGAAACACCTATCTAAAGTAACACAGAGGTAGAACAATTGAATAAACCCATAACAAAAGAAGACATTCAAAAAGTGATTTAAAAATTCCAAACAAAAAAAGCCTTGGCCCTGAAGACTTCACTGGAGAATTCCACCAAACATTCAGAGAAGTGTTAACACCAGCATTACTAAAAGTATTTCAGAATGTAGAAAGGAACGGAATACTCAGAAATTGATTCTAGGAAGCCAGCATAGGTCTTACACCCAAACCAAGTAAAGACAGCACAAAAAAGGAAAATTACAGACCAATATCTCTCATGAACTTAGATGGAAAAATCTCCAACAAAATTCTAGCCCATATAATTCAACAACATATCAGAAATACATAATTCACCATGACCAAGTGGGATTCTTACCATGTGTTCGTGGACGGTTCAATGTAGAAAAATAACCAATGTAATCAACCACATAAAGAAAACAAAAGAACCACTTGATTTTATCAACTGACACAGAAGAGACATTTGACAGTCAAAAACTCTCAGCAAAACAGGAATTGAAGGGAAATTCCTCAACATAAAAAAACAGCATTTATACAAAGCCAATGGCCAGCATCATCCTAAATGGAAAGAGTCTGAAAGCATTCTCCTTGACTTGGGAATGGGAACCAAATGATGACGCCCTTTATCAACAATCAGTACTGTGCTAGAAATTCTAACCAGAGTAATCAGGCTATAAAAAAAGAAATAAAGAGCATCCAAATTGGTAAAGAATACATAAAAGCATCTGTATTTGCTGATGATGTGATCTTCTACACAGAAAACCTTAAAGAAAACCCTAAAAACTAAACCCTACTAAAATTAATAAAATATTTCAGCAAAGTATCAGGATGCAAGATAAACATAGAAAATACAGTTGGATACCTCTACACCAACAAAGAGGAAGTCACCAAACCAATACAACTTGCAATAGGCCCCCAAAAGATAAAATACTTAAGAATATATCTAACCAGAGATGTGGAATATTCATCCAAAGAAACACAAGACACTGCTTGCAAGAAACCAAAAGAGACCTCCATAAGTGGACAAATATACCCTATTTATGGGTAATTTAAGACTCAACATTGTGAAAACAATTGTCCTACTCAAGGTGATCTACAGTTACAATGCAATATCTATTCAAATTCCAATAGCATTTTTTAATTAGATGGAAAAACAAATTACTAACTTCATACGGAAAGGGAAAAATCCTTGGATAAGCAAAGCATTCCTGACCAAGAAAAACAAAATGGGAGGTCTCACACTACCTGACTTTACAATTACATAGCCACTGTAGTCAAAAGAGTCTGGTACTGGTAAGAAAACAGATGCATAGAACAATGGAACAAAATTGAGAATCCAGACATAAAGTATTCACCTATGAGCAGCTGATATTTGACAGAGGCCCAAATCAGTAAATTAGGGAAGAAAAAGTCTCTTCAACAAGTGGTGTTGACATAACTGAATATCTATTTGCAAAATAACGAAACAAGATCCATTCTCACATCTTGCACAAAAAGTAACTCAAAATGGATCAAACACCTAAATATAGAATCTAAAATGATAAAGGTGATGGAAGAAAAAAATAAGGCCAATGCTGGGAGCCCTAATGTATGGCATAAACAGAACATTAACAATGCTTGAACACCAGGAAAGAAAACAGATAACTGGAACTCCTAAAAATCAAACACTCATGTTCATCCAAAGACTTCAACAAAAGAGTAAAAAAAATCCTACAGACCAGGACAAAAAAAAACTGACTACGACAAATCTCAGCAACCTCTAATCTCTAAAATCTACAAGACCCTGCAAAATTTAACAGCAAAAAGACAAATAACCCAATTAAAAAAATGGGCAAAGGACACTAATAGCCACCTCACCAAAGAAGATATTCAGGTGGCTAACAGAAGCAGAAATGCTCATAATCATTAGTCATTAGAGAAATGTGAATCAAAACTACAATGAGATACCATATCACTCCAAAAAGACCAGCATTAATCCAAAAAACACAAAATAATAAATGCTGGAGAGGCTGTGGAGAGACTGGAACACACTACTTGTGGGAATGTAAAATGGGACAATCACTC
Source organism: Heterohyrax brucei (assembly GCA_028571685.1). NCBI lineage: Eukaryota > Metazoa > Chordata > Mammalia > Hyracoidea > Procaviidae > Heterohyrax > Heterohyrax brucei. Next base: position 26,877,453 of record CM053156.1, read on the forward strand.
TGGAAACCAATTTTGTGTTTCCTTTTAAAAGTTAGAAACATAAATGCCATACGATCTAGCAATCCCACCTTGTGAAACATATCCTAGATAACTAAGAATTGTCACACTTTAGACACATGCACCCCAATGTTCACCACAGCATTATCTACAGCAACAAAAAAGATGGAATCAGGCTAGGTGTCCAACAAAAGATGAATGGATAAACAATGATGTATACACAAAATGGAATATTATACAATAACAAAGAACAATAATGATACGGGAAAACATATCACAACATGAAGGAATCTGGAAGGCATTATGCTGAATGAAATTAGTCAGTTGTAAAAGGAAAAATGTATAATGTTGTATAAGACCACCACTATAAGGACTGAAGAAAAGATTTAAACACAGAAGAGTCTGATGGTTGTGAGGGTAGGGAGGGAAGGAGAGGAGTATTTACTTTTAAAAAAATAAAAATAAAGGTTTTTCCCAACTCAAGATTACAGAACACAAACAAGGAATTTTCAGAGTGTTTCTGTACAATCTTGAAGAATCTCTCCCGCCATGTCAGAGACTTCCAGACCCACAGAATCCAGTCAGGGACCATGGAAAGGGTACATCCTGTTTCACACCAGGTGTCTCTATACTGAAAAGGGACATAGACTCCTAATTTTGGAATCTCTCAGTGTTTTAACATTTGTAGTCACTTCTATAAATGTTTGGTAGAACTCCTTTGTCGGGAGCCATGGGTGAGCCCTCAGGCCCCGACATACAGGAAGCTTGTAGGGCTGAAAAAGTCCGCGCGCGCCAAGTTTGAAAAAGCCCGCGCCTGCGAAATTCAAAAGGCCTGCGCGCGCGAAAAACTTCCTGCCTGATGTCACTGCCTTAGTCCTATGTATATCCAATCCCCAGCCGACAACTACCTCACTCCAAATGTCACTCCATCCCTACGTCACTTGATCCCTCCCTCTATTCTCGCTGCTATAAATATACCTCATTTTAACAATAAAACCTTGAGGCTTGATCAGAATCTTGTCTTGCCTCCATTTCTCCGCATTTCTTGCTCCACTTTCACAGGCTCCCCCTCGTCCCTTCGTTGATTTGTCCCGCGGGCCGGGGCAAAACTGGCGCCTCAACGTGGGGCCCGAGGTACGGAGCTGCTGAAAGAAACCCACCACAGAGAAGGAAGTCCTGGCCAGGCGTCCTGAGCTGCCGCACCGGGTGTGAGTTGGCTCGACTGGAGTTTCCACGGGAAAAGCTGCTCGTGAGTCAAACTCGTCCTGATCACCGCGGGAGTAGCCACCCTGCGAGTTTGGTCTGAGAGGTAAGTGGTTGTTAGACACATAGGGCAGGAATTAAGTTCGCATGACTTGTTTCTTACCGGCATTGAAAAATCATTGAACATGCGGAGAATTAAGGCGAAAAAGAAAGACTTAGCTCAGTTTTTTATGTTCCTATCAGACATTTGTCCGTGGTTTCCGCAGGAGGGCACCATCAGCCCGCAAGTTTGGAAACGGGTTGGAGATTGTCTGAATGACTATTATAAAACTTTCGGACCCGAGAAGGTCCCAGTCACCTGTTTTTCTTATTGGAATTTGATAAATGATATCCTCCAGGCCCTCCTAACCTGACCGCCCCACCCCTTGGCCTGGAACCCAGCTGTCCTCCCCGATCGACTGAAAACTCCCTTGATCAAGATATATCAACGCTAGAAAAACTTGTAGCTCGCAGACACAGACAGTTAGATCTCCAAAAGGAGCTCCAAGCCCTTGAGCAAGAGCTTAACTCACTCCGCCTAGCCCAGGATCCTAAAACTCGATCCTGGAACAATGTGTCAAAAGGTGCCCCAGGCCGTCCTAGGACTCTCCTCACCTTTCCGGTAACTCGTAGCCAGCACGGGCAGATAGAGACTGAAATAGAGAGTGAAGAAGAGCAAGAAAGCCCTGGGATAGAAGAGGAAGAAACTGAGAATCCTGATATAGATGCTGTCCAACCTGACAGCATTAGCCCCCAGAAATATCGCCGCTTAAATGTGAAACATGTTAAAGACTTAAAAGCGGCTGTCAATAACTACGGCCCGACAGCCCCTTACAGTATAGCATTGCTTGAGAGCCTTAGTGACCGATGGCTTACACCTAATGATTGGCATTTCTTGGCTCGGGCCTGTTTATCAGGGGGAGACTTTGTTCTCTGGCGTACCGAGTTTGCTGAACAGTGCCGGGAGACGGCCCAGCGTAACGGAGAAAGCAGGACCTCCCGCACCTGGACGAGACATAAACTCTTGGGGCGGGCTCCATATGACACCAATGAGAAACAGGCAAATTTTTCCCCTGGTTTATTATCACAAATACAAAACGCCGGCCTTAGAGCCTGGAAACGTCTCCCCCCCAAGGGTGCAGCCACCACCTCATTGGCTAAAATCCGCCAGGGACCCGATGAGCCGTATAGTGAGTTCGTCAGCAGATTAACCGATGCTGCCGAAAGGCTAGTGGGAGAAGGTGAGACTGGCAGTGCCTTTATCAAACACCTTGCCTTTGAAAATGCTAACCCCTCTTGCCAAGAAGCCCTACGACCTCATCGCAGAGGAGATCTCTCCGATTACGTCCGACTTTGTTCGGGTATTGGAGCCTCTCATGCTATCGGCGTTGCCATAGGAGCAGCGCTTAAGGGCTTGAACCCCAGCTCATTACAAAAAACTTGTTTTAATTGCAAGCAGCCTGGCCATTTTGTGCGCGAATGTCCCCTGGGGAAACAAAATCGTGGGCCTCCCACCTCAGTGTGCCCCCGATGCAAAAGAGGCAAGCATTGGGCTGTAGATTGTTATTCCAAAACTGACATCAATGGTCAGCCTCTCCCCCCGAAACAGGGAAACTCCCAGCGGGGCCAGCCCCTGGCCCCACCCTTGGAACAGAACCTAGGGGCAGTCAGGTTTGTTCCCCAAAAGCAGACACAGAGACAGGTTTCAGCTCCCTCTGTCGCGCCACCCCTGGAAGTGCAGGGTTGGACGTCCGTTCCGCCACCAGTGCAATACTAACCCCTGAACAGGGCATTCAGGTCATTCCTACAGAGGTCTGAGGACCATTACCCCCAGAAACGTTTGGATTGGTAATAGGGCGAGGCAGCTCCTCTTTGGCCAGTCTTCAGATCCTCCCAGGAGTCATTGACAATGATTATACAGGACAGATATCTCTTTTAGCTTCTGCCCCCTCAGGGCCGGTATCCATACATGCAGGTCAAAGAATAGCTCAAATCTTGTTGCTCCCTTTATTACCCACACCCCATAGGCATTTAGTTCCCCGGCGGCCTGACGTCGCTTTCGGGTCCTCAGATGCATATTGGATGCAACCAGTCACACCCGATAGACCAAAACTTACTCTCCAGTTAGATGGCAAAGCCTTTGAAGGAATAATGGACACAGGAGCTGATGCTACAGTAATTTCAGCTAAATATTGGCCTTCCAACTGGCCCTGTGAGACCTCAATAACTCATCTTGAAGGCATTGGTCAGTCTGTCAATCCTAAGCAAAGCTCAAAAATTCTTACTTGGAAGGACTCTGAGGGTAACTCAGGACAAGTTCAACCTTACATTGTTCCGGATTTGCCTGTTAATCTGTGGGGTCGTGATGTCTTATCCCAGCTGGGGATCATCATGTGTAGCCCAAATGAAATAGTTACCCAACAGATGCTTAATCTGGGCTTCCTACCGGGACAGGGATTGGGAAAAAATAATCAAGGCATGAAGCAGCCTCTTCCTGTAACGCCTAAAAATAATCGTTCAGGCTTGGGAAGTGAAAATTTTCCTTAGCGGTCATTGACTCCCCTGCACCCCACGCTGATAAAATTAAGTGGAGATCTGAGTCTCCAGTGTGGGTAGATCAATGGCCCTTGACTGAGCAAAAACTCGCAGCTGCCACAGAGTTAGTGCAGGAACAGCTGGCTGCTGGACATTTAGAACCAACTACCTCTCGTTGGAATACTCCTATATTTGTGATCAAAAAGAAAAATGGGTCCTGGCGACTCCTTCAGGACCTCAGAGAAATTAATAAAACCATGTTTACAATGGGGGCTCTCCAACCTGGACTCCCCTCCCCCGTTGCCATTCCAGCTGATTACTTTAAAATCATTATTGATCTCAAAGATTGCTTCTTCACTATCCCTCTTCACCCATTTGATAGAGAACGCTTTGCATTTAGCCTCCCAGTTATTAATTTTAAAGGACCAATGCAGCGCTATCAGTGGAAAGTTCTCCCTCAGGGCATGGCCAATAGTCCCACTCTGTGTCAAAAATTTGTTGCTCAGGCTGTAGACCCTCTTAGGCGTTGGTAGTCTTCCATTTATATCATTCATTACATGGATGATATTTTACTGGCGGGGGCCTCCAGTTTAGAGGTACTTAGGTGCAGTCAGGACCTAACTTGCCAACTAACTTCCCTTGGACTTCAAATTGCCCCGAACAAAATACAACTTGCTGACCCTTATTATTACCTCGGTTTCGAATTGAATAATAATCAAATCACCACTCAAAAGCTTCACTTAAAAACCTCTCATCTACACACACTTAATGATTTCCAAAAGTTCCTGGGAGATATTAATTGGCTTCGACCATACCTCAAACTTACAACTGGGGAATTAAAACCATTGTTTGATACTCTTCATGGAGATGCCAGCCCCCTCTCTCCCCGCTACCTCAATCCGGAGGCAAAAAGGGCCCTTCGCATTGTTGAAGAGGCCATACAGCAACAACAGGTTACCTTCATAACTTATGAACAGCCCTTTGCCCTTATTGTCTGTGCCACACTACATACACCCACGGGGGTTTTGTGGCAGAATGGCCCTCTCCTGTGGATACACCTATCCTCCACCCCGACTAAAGTTCTCCTCACCTATCCCTCCCTAGTGGCCAAACTCATAAGACTAGGCCGAGAAAAGAGCCGCCAGCATTTCGGCAGGGACCCTGATCAGCTTATCCTTCCTTACACCAAGGAACAAACAGACTGGCTCTCTCAGAATGATGATGACTGGGCAATTACCCTAGTCACATTCCAGGGTACTATAGATAACCATTATCCTTCACACAAACTCCTCCAGTTTGCCCAGAGGCACCCCTTCATCTTCCCCAAAATAACATCTACTCAGCCCTTGAAAGGAGCCTCCCTGGTTTTTTCAGATGGATCTTCCTCTGGTATCGCCGCGTGGGTTATAGACTCACAGGAAAACAGTGTCCAGTCTCCTTACAGGTCTGCCCAGCTTGTAGAGCTTTTCGCTATCTTACAGGTCTTCACAATACTACATGATGTTCCCTTCAATCTTTACACCGACAGTGCTTACATAGCTCTCTCAGTCCCAGTGTTGGAAACTGTTCCTTATATCAAACCATCTTCCAACGCTGTGCCTCTTTTTCAACAACTTCAGGCACTCATCCTAAAAAGACAATACCCCTTTTTCATTGGACACTTGTGTGCCCATACTGACCTTCCAGGACCCCTCTCTGAAGGCAACAACCTTGCAGATAAACAAACACACTTGGTCCTCTCAGCTACCCTAGAGCCCATTACCAAAGCCCAACAGGCTCATGCTCTTCACCACCTCAATGCCCGTACACTCCGCCTTATGTTTAAGATTACTAGAGAACAGGCGAGACAAATTGTTAAAAACTATCCCGCATGCGTAACTCTTCTGCCTCTCCCCCACCTAGGAGTTAACCCAAGGGGCCTGCTCCCCAATGAAATCTGGCAAATGGATGTTACCCATATTCCTGAGTTTGGTAACCTCAAATATGCCCATGTGACCATTGATACCTATAGTGGGTTCCTCCATGCCACCCTCCACAGTGGTGAGGCCTCTAAAAATGTTATAGCACATGTTCTCCAATGTATTGCCATCATGGGGAAGCCCCAACAAATCAAAACCGACAATGGACCAGGCTATACATCACAAACCTTTAAAAATTTCTGTAGTCAATTCCAGATCAAACATGTAACTGGCATTCCCTATAATCCTCAGGGACAGGGCATAATAGAGCGAGCCCACCAGACCCTTAAGTATACCATATCCAAACTTAAGACAAACACTGTTTATTCCACTAAAGGTTCTCCTCGTAACCTCCTAAATCATGCCTTATTCATCCTTAATTTCCTACAACTAGATATTAATGAAAAATCTGCGGCAGATCGTCTTTGGCATCAAGAGACTAAAAATCAATATGCCAAGGTTATGTGGAAAAATCCCATAACCCATAAATGGCACGGTCCTGATCCGGTTCTTATCTGGGGAAGAGGCCACGCATGTGTCTATGATACTCCAGAAGGGGCCCCTCAGTGGCTACCCGAACGTCTTGTTAAGCCCATCAATGATAACCCCATTTCCAGGGAAAATACCCCTGAGAAACCTTCTCCTCTTTTGTAGGCTGTAAAGGCCACCTGTGTCCGGCATCGCTGGAGTGAAATGCTGAGAAAACTCTGCGATATGGAAGTCAACAATCCATCACAGATAAGCTTTTTAACCTTCTTGTTAATCATTTTTCCTACATATGAAGGATTTGCCCCTACCAACCCCCATGCTCCTTTTAGCCTTAAATGGGCTGTTATAAACCTAAATGATAATTCCATACTCTATAATGCTAGTGACACCAAACCCTTAAACACTTGGTGGCCTGACCTTTCCTTTTGCCTTAAAGATGTCATCCCACGCATAAAAGAATACGCCTCTAAACACGTGCGCAACTTCGGGTTTTATGTTTGCCCCAACTATAATAAAGGCGCTCACTGTGGGACAACCGATTCCTACTTCTGCGCAAAATGAAGTTGCGTTACCTCAAATGATGGAAATTGGAAATGGTCCACACCTTCTTCAGACCTCTTAAGTTTCTCCTTTACTAAGTATTATGATAAAAACGAAAGATTTAGTTCCTCTAAACCATGTAACAAAGACAGATCATTCAGGGGTCATTAAGGACACTATGACTAAACTCAGAGAGCGATTAAATCAAAGACAACGAGAATGGGGAAGCAGCTCAGGACCGCTTGATTTTAACTTTACCGGAACTTCATGGCTTACTAATCTACTTCTCAGTTTTGCTGGCCCTGTTTTAGGAATATTACTGTTCCTGACCTTCGGCCCTTGGGCATTCAGAAGAATAACAAGCCTCATCAAACAACAAATAGATGCTGCACAAGCTAAACCTATTCAAGTTCACTACCATCGCCTGGCAGTTGATGAAGCTTATGCCACTGAAATGGGGTACCCTAGCTTCCTCCCCACGGGGACAGCATGAAAAGTAGAGGCATGCTTACCTCCTTACCAATCCGGCAAGAGAGGTATGGGTACTGGGGCGAGTGCGAAGCAAAGCATTGCAAGGGAAAGTTAACACTAACTCCTCTACGTTTCCCTGGGGCACACCTGGCTTGCATAGAGGTTGGTATCTATCTCAACATCAAAACGGCTCTGCCTCTCCTCCTCAAAAGATACCAAGAGCCATAAATTCCACGCGGAGGAGCCTTGGTCAATACCCCCTCGCCCAGTTAAAGCCCACCTCCCATGAATTAAAACAAAAAGGGAGGAGATGTCGGGAGCCATGGGTGAGCCCCCAGGCCCCGACATACAGGAAGCTTGTAGGGCTGAAAAAGCCCGCGCGCACCAAGTTTGAAAAAGCCCGCGCCCGCGAAATTCAAAAGGCCCACGTGCGCGAAAAACTTCCTGCCTGATGTCACTGCCTTAGTCCTATGTATATCCAATCCCCAGCCGACAACTACCTCACTCCAAATGTCACTCCATCCCTACGTCACTTGATCCCTCCCTCTATTCCCGCTGCTATAAATATACCTCATTTTAACAATAAAACCTTGAGGCTTGATCAGAATCTTGTCTTGCCTCCATTTCTCCGCGTTTCTTGCTCCACTTTCACAGGCTCCCCCTCGTCCCTTCGTTGATTTGTCCCGCAGGCCGGGGCACTCCTTAGTGAAGTCATCTGGTCTGGAACTTTTGTTTCAGGGTAGGTTTTTGATTACTGATTCAATCTCTCCACTTGTTATGGATTTGTTGAGATCTACTTTTTGAGTGAACAAAGAAGTACAAATGTTTCTAAGAATTTGCCCATTTAGCTCACGAAGTTGAGTCTCACTGGCAGCACAAGAATAAAAAGTGTGCACCCTGAGATCTCCACTGAAAGGCAGCAATTGGTTGTCCAGGCACCTTGGAGTTCCTCTGGGAGCATGGCCCCTGGCCCTGATGCTGCCACTGTCCATAAATCATAATGGAGATCAATTCTTTGGAAGGGAATGAATTGGACTTGGTGACACAGAGTGACCATATCCTGTGTGCACTTTATGGTTCTATGCCTCCATAGGATGTCATCCTGCTGACCTCTTACTGGAGGCAGGGGAGTGGGTGGAAAGGAGGGGATAGGAGATTGTTGGGAGCATAAGACATGTATGGAGTAGAGAGGAAAAGTGTGCTGTCACTGGGCAGGGAGAGTAGTGGGCGCTGCATATAGGTGGGTGTGCAAATTTATATGGGAATGTACATTTTCATTCAAACATAATAATAAAAAAAAGATCTGTAAAAAAAAGAATTAGCCCATTTTACCTAGATTATCAAATTTGTTGGAATATAATTGTTCAAAGTACTCTCTTACATTCTTTTTTTCTCTCAAGGGGCAGTTGTTGCGCCCACATTTTCCGTTGTTGAGTTCAAATGCTTGTATCTTTTCTCTTTCTTAGTCAGTCTAGATAAAGGCTTGGTGATGTTGCTGATCTTATCAGAAAACCAACTTTTGGTTGCATTGATTTTACTGTTTTTCTATTCTCTATTTCATTTATATAGATCTGGTCTTTTTATTTCCTTCTTTTTATAACTTTAGGGTTGGTTTTCTCTTATTTTTCTGCTTCCTCAGGTTGTAAATTTAGGTTGTTGATTTTGATCTTTTGTCTTCTTTAATGTAGGCATTCACCACTCTTGATTTTTCTCAGGGTACTGCCTTCACTATGTTACCTGGGTTTTGGTTTGTTGTGCTTCTATTTTTATTTGACTCTAAGTATTTGCTGATTTCTCTCTTGATTTCTTCCCTGACCTGTTGATTGTTTAATAGAGTGTTGTTTAATTTCCAAATATTTGTGCTTTTTCCAGTTTTCTGTCTGTTATTAGTTTCTAGTTGCACTTCATTGTCATCAGAGAAGTTACTTTATATGATTTCAATCTTTTTAAATGTATTGAGTTTTGTTGTCTAACATAACATATGCTCTATCCTGAAGAATGATCCATGTACACTGAAGAATATATATTGTATTGTTGTTCAATACACTCCTATTAAAACTAAATAAGTAAATACTTCAGTGGCAAAAAAGCAAAGAACAGAGCACATATGGAAATCAAATTTGACCCATGAGTTGCTTCTACATCACCTTCCTGATTACCCTGGCTCAGCCTCTGACCTCTTATAGCAATGCTAAGTACTATCATGGGTAAGTAACTATGTTTCTCTTTTTTCTGTGTATAAAAAACTTAGATTATTTAATTATAAGTGGATTGTGGCTATGGGATTCTCTAACACTCAGCCAGTAGGTTGCTGGTTATTTTGAGCCCAGTCCTGAGGCTCACATCTAGTACACAAAGACATCACAGGGGTGTTAACTCATTCAAGGAAAAATTCACATTGTCTGTGACATTTACTGAATAACTGGGTTAACAAAGGTCAGTATATGACCAGATGTCTTTGCCCCACACAACCTAACTGCAGTTATTTTTGTCTTATTTTCTGCCACTTCAAAAAAAAAAAAAATGAGTTTGAAGGAAGCTTAGACCATCCAGTTCATTCAGAAGGAGGAAACAAGGAGTTGGAAAATCCCCTCTCTCCCCCAAGGGCTGCCTAAATGAAAATTTTGTGAAATTTTTTTTGTAGTTGTTGTCATATGTGGAAAGATGATGAGGAATTTCAGGGAAATTGTACAAAATTAAAATCTCTTCATTTTTCTTCAACAACATATTTACAAAATTTTTGAAGTAAAATTAGAAAGGGAAAAAGCCTGTGGGTAGGGACAATGTGTGGAAGTTCCTACATGCATATGCATCACTGTCACAATGACACATTCTTGTTCCAGGTTATTAAGACACTGCAAGAATCATACACCAGTGTCAAGAGAAGGCAAGGCACTTGGAGTTTGTCTGTAGCCAGTTCTGCTCTGATTCCTGAGAAGGGAATGTGGGATAGGCACAGGTCTTCTCTGCAATGGACTGAATTACTAGATCTAAGGATGTGTATGAAAATAAAATTGCTTTTTTCACTAACATATGATTCATTTTATATTAGTAAATGGCAAGTACAATATTGCTGATAAGAAATATCTCCTAAAGGACAGTTAACATCTTACCAGCAAAATGTAGAAGACCCCTATCACTTTGCTAGGCACCACAGATCTGGAAGTGATAAAATACTTATGCAGCAGGAAATCAAAGACACTGTAATAGGCTATAGTGTGGTACAAAAAATAACCAGATGTCAAGACTCTGCATTTGAACTCAGAGGATCAATCACACAAAAATGAGATGAGAGAGAAATGAATTATTAGCAGTTTCTGGGGGTGATAAAAAGTCCTACTTTTTTGTTCAACACAAGCGTAATACAAATAAGCACTTTGACATGACTATTAAAAATATATAATTAAAAAATAAACCATCTTCAGAGAGCATCAGAGACTTTCTCAGACTACTGTCAGTCACCTCTATGTTTCTGCCACCCATCCCTTCCCCATCCTTACTACAAATCATTTCATGTTTCTGCTTCTCATCACCTTTATGTTTGCTGCTGAGCACCACCAAATCAATGCTGTCCATTCTCTCTATGACTTTGTCACCTCCATGTTTCTGCAGCTCAGGCAACCTTGTTGAGCTTCAGACATGTATTTACAAGTGCCTGCGTCTCATAGATGTGATTTCTACTTCTCCCCCGTTAATACACTTCCATAGTGGTAAACTCATGCTGTATAATGAATCTGTTTACTTGCTAGTTTCAACCCCAGGACTGAGCAACTTGAGGACAGGAATCATATCTTGTCTTTGTAACCCAAGCACTAGGCTCAGAGTCTTCAAATGTTTGCTTAATTAAAAAAAGGAAAGAATCCCTAAATGCATGGTTAAGAGGGTAGATGGATGAATGGATGGAGGAATAGATGACTAAATAGATTCTATCCTCCATTCCTTTGTGAATTATATTGTCTCCTGATATGTTAGCTAAGTCTCTCCCAAGCATGTTTTCTCTCTGTTTTAATTTGTGATTTAGGTGAAAGTTTATGAAGCAAATAAGTTTCTCATTGAACAGTTAATACACAAACAGTCTTGTGACAGTGAATGCCTACACTGTGATATGTCAACACCCTCCCCTTCCACACTCTAGTTCTTCTGCTTCCATTCATGCAGTTTTCCTCCCCCTTCCTGCCTTCTCATCTTTGCCTTTGAGCTGGTATGTCTATTAGCCTTGTACACACAATTGAGCTATGAAGCACGTCCTTCAAATACTTTATTGTTGACCCTAAAGACCTGTCTAATCTTTGGCTAAAGGGTGAATCTCAGGAGTGACAACACTACTGAGTTAAAAAAGTATCCTGGAGTTATACTCTCAAAGGCTTCTCTAGTCTCTATCAGACCAGCAAGCCTAGGTGCGTGTGTGTGTGAGTGTGAGTGTGTATGAGTTTGAATTTTGTTCTACATTTTATTATCTGCCGAGATTGTCTACGTTATTCCTACTAGAGCAGTTTGTGGTGCTAAGCAGGCACCATTAAGTTGTTCTGGGATCAGTCTGGTGAAGGCTGTGGTAGTTGTGATCCATTGATCTGTTGGGCTTATCTTTTCTTTATGTCTTTGATCTTCTTCGTTCTCCTTTGTTCCAGCCCGGATGGTACCAGTACATGTATCTTAGGTGGCCATTCCCAGGCTTTTAAGACTCCAGTTGCTACTAGTCAGGTATATATTTTCTTTACAGACTATTTTATGCCAGTTGAGCTAGAAACCCCTTAAGACCACGGTCCCCAGTCCTCAGCCTTAGTAGTTGGGTCTCAGAGCATTTGGATGTGTCTGTGAAGCTTCTAGGACTTTGCTCTGGTCAAATTGTTCTGATTTCCCCAGTATTGTGTACTGACTTACTTTTCACCAAAGTTACTACTTATCTGTTGTATAGTTAGTGTTTTTCCCTCTCCATTACTATCCTCTTTCATAACCATCAAGAACCTTTCTTTTTTCTGTATGGAAACATTTCTATGAGTTTTTATGATAGTCATCTCATACAGTATAATACCAGGTATCTTTTCTTGATGGTATTTATGGTAATAGGAACTGTCCTTCCAAAGCTAACCTGTGTTTCACTGGTGTTCAAGCATGTCTGTGGCAGTTGTCTCTGATAAGACTCATGGGTCAGAGAGAAGCACCAAGGCACACAACGTCTGCTCTGATGAGCTCTCTCTGGAAACTGTGGCATCAGCTGCCAGAAGCAGTAGGGATTCTTCCTGAATGGGTGTGTGAGCTTCAGTCCATGAGGGAAGTCCTCAGGGCCAGAGAGAAGTTATCATATTGCTATCAAAAGACAGGGGAAGAAAATCCCTTGGAGGAAAAATGCAAGAGAGGGTAGAGACACCCAGAAAAGGAGGGTCAGATTTCTCTAAACTTTTCATAGTCTGTGATTGCTGAGTAACCACTGACATTTTGAGCCATGTTTAATAATGAACAGTAGAAGGAACAGCTTGCAGATCCATTATAACGAAAAATGGGAAAGAATTTTGTTGACTGATAATGAAAATCTTATCTCCTTTCAGAGCACCTGGTAATAACAGCAAAGACACTCATTACATGTACAGGACTCAAACTATAAGCACAATCAATGTGTTTTACGTTTTGAGGAGCATTCAAAAGACATGACATCCCAATCTTGGGAAAATTCCCATAATCTTAAGGCATTCTACCAAAAAAAGAAAGAAAAAACCCTTTTTCTGTTGAGTCAATTCCCATAGGACAGAGTATAATGCTCCATAGAGTTATCAAGGAGTGGCTGGTGGATTCAAAATGCCGACCATGTGGTTAGCAGATGTAGCACTTAACCACTATGCAACCGAGGTTTCCAAAAATATTCTCCACAACACCTTCAAAGGGCCACATTTATGTGGGTTGCCGTTTCTGTGCCAGCTATTTACTTACCTTACGTGGTGATGCAAAGATGAGAGTTATCTTGAATTTTCATTAAAGTTTTTATCTAACCGGCTGTCATGGTTTGAATTGTGTCCCCCCAAAAATGTGTGCAGCCATGTGGCTGGGATATGGTTCCCAGTATCTTGGAAATGTCCTCCATTGTGTGGTTTTGCTAACCTATATGTTAAAGGATTAGGGTGGGGCTGTGAATTCCTGCTATAGGGGAAGTTTCCCTGGAGTATGGCTTGCCCCACCCTTAATGCTTTTAGCTTGCAAGGAATAAAAGGAAAAAGAACCAAGGACAATTTGAGAACCTCACTACCATCAAGCAAGCAGCACCGGGAGCAGAGCGCGTCATTCAGACCAGAGGTTCTTGCGTTAGGACACTCCCTGGACAATGACTGATGCCATACCGGACTTTCCTCCAGAGCCGTCAAGGGGAAAGTCTTTCCCTAGAGCAGACACCCTAAATATGGACTTGCAACCTACCGGACTGTGTAAGAATAAATCTTTCTTTGTTAAAGCCATCCACTCTGTGGTATTTCTGTTAGAGCAGCCCTAGCTGACTAAAACACCGGCTATCAAGAGACATTTTTATGTTGAGGCTTTTCCACGGCACTTGGCTTGGCTTTTGTTTTGCTGTCTGTTCTCTTGACAAGTCAAAAGCAATAACACAATAAACAGAATAAATTACAAGGAGAAATATTTCTACTATCACAAGTCAAGCTTTAATCTACTTTAATACATAGTTTAGAGTTTCTGAAGGTCTTGGCTTTACAGTCATGTTTGGTGAGAGAAAATGGACAGGAAACAGGAAGAAAAAGAGAAAGAAAAGAATACTTTATGACCATTTTACACATGAGTAAAACAAGATTCAAGGATGTTTTAAAAAATTTGCCCAAGATAACACACCTACTGAGCTATGTAGTCAGAATACAAGCTTAGACTGTTGGAGATGGATAAGGACGGTTTATAAGGAATGGAACAGTTCCATAACCCTCTGCAATGATGGGACACAGTTTTGAGTTCAAGCTGTGGTGGAAGGCTATCCACAGGCAGTCTAGAGGATGGATAAGGAGCCTGTCTAACACCAGAACCTGGCAGAGAATACAGCCAAGAAGTTCTTCTATGAGTTCCAGTCACTCTGATACTGGAGGAGCACTCTAAATAAGTGTGTAGCAGTATCTCATTTTGAACAATAGGAAAACTGTCCAGTGATATTTCCTGCACTATGGCATTCCAAATCAAGTGGCTGACTAAAGGTGGGAGTTGGAGGAATCATGAATTGGGTAAAATATTTTAACAGAAACTTCACCAAAGAAGATACATAAATGACCAACAAATAAATGCATTAAAAATGAGATTAGTGTCACTAGCCATCAAGAAAATGCAGGATAAAACCACAATGAGGTATCACTACACACTTAAATTTTAAAACACTGGCAATACCCAGTACTAACAAGAATGTGGAACAACTTGAACTCTCATACACTGCTGATGAGAATTAAGAATGGTGCTGCCATTCTGAAAACAGGTTGGCAGTTTTGTACGCAGTCAGACATATAATCATATAATCCAGCCATCCCATTCCTGGTCTGATACTCAAATGTTCACACAAGTTTTACTCTAATACCAGAAGACAGAACCTACTGCCACTGAGTAGATTCCAACTCACAGTAATCCTATAGGACAGAGGAAAACTGCTCCACAGAGTTTCCAAGGAGTGTCTGATGGATTCAAGCTACCAATCTTTTGGTTAATAGCCATAGCACTTAAGCACTATGCCACCAGGGTTTCCTTTATTCTAACAGCAAAAAAAAAAAATTGGAAATTACCCAATGTCCAACAGCTAGTATATGTATAAATGAACTGTGATACATCATGTGATGGAATATTATTCAGCAATAAACAGTAATGAGTATTTGATACTCACAACATGGACAGATCTAGAAAGTATCTGATTGAAAGAAACCAGAGACAAAAATCTATATACCGTAAGATTTCTTTTATACAAAATTCTAGAAAAAGTAAAACTACAGTGACATAAACTGAATCAGTGGCTGACTAAAGCTGGGAGTCAGAGGAAAGAGTTGACTGCAAAGATGCATAAGGAAACTTTTTGGGGTGACGGAAATTTCCATATCAGGGATTAGCAAACGTTTTATGTAAACAGACATGTAGTAAAGATTTTTCACTTTGAAAGCTGTATAGTTTCTGTCACTATTAACTCTGCTACTGGAATGCAAAAGCAGCCATAGACAATACATAAATTAATCAGTGTCATACGTTCCAATAAAACTTTATTTACAAAAACAGGCAGGATGTGCTTGCCAACCCCTGTTCTATATCGTGATTGTGGTGCTAGTGATACAATCCTATTCATATGTGAAAACTCACCTAACTGTAGAGTTAAAATAGATTATTTTGAATATGTGTGAAATAGAACTAAAAAATTTGACTTTTAAAAACCATGAATTACTGAGATTTTATTAAACAGACTTTTGTACTTTTCTTCTTGGGCCTATTAAGAGTGACAGTCAGCATTATGCACAAGCCAGCAGACTTGGAGAGGTTTTCTAGCACTGTGAGTTAACAAGTAGGGTATTTAGGATTGTGCATCATCTTGGCTAGGCTGTGAGTCTCCATGTTTATATCTAATCACTCCCATGATTGTATCTGCTAAAGGGAATTTCCTTGCAGGTGTGGCCTGTGTCCATAAGTAAGCAGACATTCTGGCTTTTTGCTTGTGCTGGATCCAGTGGCTGGCTCCTGTTCATCTGACCTCCAGCCCTTGGTTCTTGATCTGTAATCTTGGCTGCAGATCTTGGGATCTGTCGATCTTCGAAGCCTGACAGCAGAAGCCCTGCTCTCTGAGTTGCCGATTTGGGATTCATCAGCCCCTTTGGCTATATGAATAAAAAGAAGCCTCCATCCTGATCCACAGACTTCAGATATTCCAGCCTCTGCAATCATGTGAGCTATTTCCTTGACATAAATCTCTCTCTATATATATATTTTTATGCTTTATTGGTTTTGTTCTCTCTAAAGAACACAACCTAAGGCAAGGAGACACTTAAAAGAGTCAAAAAATAAGAAAGGTTGGGAAGCTTTTATGTCTTACAAAATGTCAAAATCCTAAATCATCTAGCATTATACACCCAGAAATGATGTAATTCCTCTCCAGATCTAGGAGTACTCAGGGGTTGCACTTCACAAAGGCATTCTAGAATGAGTCACTGTAAATAAAGGAAACATAACAGCTGTTTATAAGCACAGACCTGCTTGATTTAGAGAAAGAAATATCAGCTTCCCAACGTAGGATGTGAAAAGAGAACGATTCTAGAGTTTCTGCCTTCTTAAGTGGTTCCAGTTCTGACTGATTCATACTAGGCTATGTCACAGTGAGCACTAGATGCTTCTAATACTAAGCCTGAACAGCTCAGCAGGATTTATTCAGAGACAAACATCAAACTCTACCGTTTGTTCCCATAGGAACAAAGGAAGTGTTACATCTTGTTCTTGAGTAAAACAATACTGATTTCTTCTGAATGTCAATTCTATTAAACGATAATATAAATTTCATATGATTCTAATGAAAATTCCTACTGACATTTTATAAATTACTTTAGATTAGAAAAAATAAACATGAGTTTATTTTTTCGGTAAGGGGAGGACAAGAAGACTAGAAAGATTAAGTAAACAGAGAAAGAGCAGTCTAGGAAGATTGAGTAAAGGGAAAGAACAGACTGAGAGGACTGAGAAAAGGGAGGGAAAGCTGCCTGCAAAGACTGAGTGAAGGGAGAGCTAGCAGCCCCTACTTGTCTGTCAGTGGAGCCTTGCTTGTTGCTGTGATGCTGGAAGCTATGTTAATGTAATTTAGGTACCAGCAGGGTCACCCATCATAGACAGGTTTCAACTGAGCTTCCAGAATAATAAGACAGACTAGGAAAAAGAACCCAACAGTCTATTTCAGAAAATAATTAGCCCATAAAAATGTTATAAATAGCAGAACATTGTCAGACGTAGTACCGGAAGATGAGCATCCCAGTTGGAAGACACTCAGAATATGACTGAAGACAAGCTGCCTCCTCAAAATGGAATCAACCTTAATGACGTGGATGCAGTAAAGCCTTTGGGATCTTTCTTCATTTGGTGATGTGACAATACTCAAAAAGAGAAGAAACAGCTGCAAACATCCATTAATAATTGGAACATGCAATGTACAAAGTATAAATCTAGGAAAACTGGAAATCATCAAAAAGCAAATGGAGTGGATAAACATTGATATCCTAGGCATTAGTAAACTGAAATGAATGAGTATTGGCCATTTTGAATCTGGTTTTCATTTACATAAAATGAGAAATGGGTTGAAGAGGCAAGGACGTAATACAAAATCATGAAAGCACAAGTGGAAAACTTGGATGAAAGTTTTTGTTACTTAGGAGTAGAGAATGTATCTAAGCACAAAATTGAAAAGGGAGGACTGATATATATAAACTCAACTACAAAATTTTACACAGCAAAAAAATGTATGCTCATATAAGACCAGAATTGATGATTCAGCAGCCTGGAGGGTCCCCTGGGAACATGAACCCTAGACTTGATGCTGGGCTAGACCTGAAACCAGTACTGAGATCAACTCTTCAGACAAGAATGGACTGGACTCGGGGATACAGTGTGAACATATGGTGTGTATACTTTATGGTTTTATACATTTATAGGTTGTCCTACTGATTTCTTTCTAGACAGAAGAGGAGAGCGTGGAGAGGAGGGGACAGATGTTCTTTAACTGGATACTAGAAGTAAAGAGTGAAAGGTAGGAATGTACTGTCATGGGGTGAGGAGAGCAGATGGAATGGCAGATAAGCAGGCATGCAAAATTGATTTGGATTGTATACTTTCACTTAATCATAATTTTAAAAATATGTGCACATATAAAGACATTTACAAACTCAAAAATTTAATGACTGTGGTAGAAAATATCTGTAAACTGTTAAGGAAAACTGGTTTAATACTTTTAATATGAAAAAATTAGAAATAAAGGATTAAAACAACATGTATCAGTTAATTTTTATGCCTAAGAAATATCCCCAGAGCTAAGTGGTTTAAAGAAACAATCTTTTACTCTGATCCTTGAATGTGGTGTCAACTGACCTGGGCTGAGATGGTCTGAGCTAGGTGTCAAGCTGAAACTTGGGTATACATCTACTCCACAACATGTTTACTTCCTCAGACTGACTGACTGCTCTTCTGATGGTGACGGCAGAAGTACAAAAGAGACATGAATGGAAATGTGTGAAGTTACTAAGGCCCAGGCTTGGAACTACAACAGTGTTAAACATTCACCCAATGTGATTGGCTAAGGCAACTCAAATAACCAAGCTCAGCATCAAGGGGGCAGTGATACACACTCTCCTTCAGGAAGCAGAAGTTCAAAGTCACATGACTTTGTACTGGACCCAAGAAAGATGGAAGAATTGGGATTGGTACACAACCTATCACAGATGGATAACTCAAAGAAAAATGAACCAAACCTGGAAAGACAGTTCACAACAGAAGAAATACAGCCTAATACCTACAATAGCACTCTGATTGCTAATAATTAAACAAACACAAATTTTAAAAAGTAAACATTATTTTTATCCCATCACATCAGCAAAAATGTAGAACATCCAATGATGGCAAGAGTATAAGGAATTAGACTGTCCTGTGCTGAGAACAGAAACCCTGGTGGCGTAATGGGTTAAGTGCTACATCTGCTAACCCAAAAGTCAGCAGTTTGAGTATGCCAGGTATTCCTTGCAAACTCTATGGAGCAGTTCTATTCTGTCCTATCGGGTTGATATGTTTAGAAACCTTGGTCACTTAGTGGTTAAGTGGTGGCTTAGTGGTTAAGTGCTACATCTGCTAGCCAAAAGCCTAGCAGTTCAAATCTGCCAGGCACTTCTATGGAGTAGTTCTACTCTGTTCTATAGGGTTGGTATGAGTCAGAATTGACTCAAAGGTAGTGGATTTGGGTGCTGAGGACACCGTAAACACCTATAAAACCTGGGGATCTGGGAGTAGCTATTAAAGTTTTCTATGCATGAGCAGTCACTGCTGTTATTTTAGTTGCAGCACTGACTGTATGTGTCACCTGGAGGTATTTAATTGTTTTGTGCTATGGCTTTGTTATCTGTGGGGGTGTACATGTTTGGAAAGAATGTAAAATCTTGCTTACCCTAACCTTGTCTTTGTTTAGATGGGGACTTGTCTTGACGATGGCAAAAGCCCCTGAGACAAGTTTTGTCTCAGTGTACTGGAAAAAACCAGTACATGCTGAAACAACATTCCCTGAGAACAGTTCAAGGACTTTCTCTTCCCTACTCCCTGGGAATGCTTCTTCTTCTTTTGAAGTAACGAACACTGATAAGATGCCTTTTCTCACTTTCCCAGAAGAAAACTTGTTTACTTTGCTCAATAAAAGCTGGTTGGTTAAAAAAAACTGGTGTCAGTCTCTACTTTCAGGAGACTGTCCCTTTTCTGCCCACAGCAGACTAAAAATTTGTTGTCAGTGTGATTTTTCAACCTTGGCCTCTCACACACATCATACTTGTAAGTGGCTTCCCATTTCATACCTGTAAGTGGTGTCCCATTTTACCTGTAAGCAGTGTCCCGTGTTAATCACACCAATGGCTGGTGTCCCATGTGAATTGCACCAACAGTTATCTGCAAAAGTAGGGTGCACTGCAGGGTAGAGGCAGGGATCATTTATGACATGTAGCACAGCACAAGGTATAGGACACCCCGTATGCTTCAGCTATTGTCATAGCCCACAGCATCTGCAAGGACATTCACTGGAGCACTAACTGCAGCATGAAATTGTAGAAACAACCTAAATGCCCATCAGGGGAGAGTTAGTTAAACAAATTAGTGTGCATCAGCACAATGCAATACTGGGTAGCCATCAAAAAGTTTGGGAACAGAACTTGAACAAACACGCAAAGGTTTAATAAAGTGTGCTGTTAAGTGATGGGAAAAAAGGTAAATTTGGCACAATAGTACAGTCTCATTGTTATCATTTGAAACGGGTATTGGGGAGAGAAGAAAAATTGGAAGGGGGTTACTACAGACAGGGAGTCTGGCTAGGAGATGGGGCAGGTGAGGAATTCTCACTTTCTACACTTCAGCACTGTTTTTAAGTGTTTGTGAAAACATATAAACTCATTGTTGTCGAGTCAATTCAGATGCATAGTGACCTTATAAGACAGAGTAGAAATACCTGCAACGGATTTCCATGGCTGTAATCGTTATGAAGGCAGACTGCCACATCATACTCCCATGCAGTGCCTGCTGGGTTTGAACCCACTGGACTTTCAGTTAGCAGCCCAGCAGTTAGCCATTGTGCCACCAGAGCACCTGTAAAAACCAATAAGACTTAGTGATTTTAATTATTAAAGAAGCAATTTATTTGGAGGGGCAGACTAGATGGCAGACTAGAAATACATCTCAATTCCCTCTGAGAACTAAGGCCTGGAATGGGAATTCAATGGACCAGCATGGACATCCATGGAGCCCTAGGATCTGGCATATGGTTGTCAGATCAGACTACATGCTAGTAAATGGGCAACTACCTCTCTCTAATACGAGGCAGCATGCATTGAGTCTTGCTTCTGCTGACTCACCATTTGTGAGGACTGCAGGTACTGACACCTTCTTTGTTATCCAGGAGTTGAGGAGTGGGTATGAACCAGCTAATGCACTGAACTGCAGTGCTTAAGTAAGCTGGGAGGCAGAGTCACCCAACTGGAGGTCTCAGCAGGGGCTGGTTTTCACACTGAGAATCAGTTTCTCTAAGGAAAGTGCTTCTCCAGCAGAAAAGCTGTGTTTAGGATGGTGGAGCCTCTGGAGTTACAGATAGAGCTTGGCAGAGGACAGTAGCAAGGCCGTAACCCCTCCCTACTTTGAACCACATCACAGCATCTGGGGACAACCTCTAAAGTGCTTTCATTGTCAGTCAGAAGGCAGGGCCTGCCACACCTGAGGGCCTGACTGATTTCAGCAGCTGTTGACAGCTCCTTGCTTTAACAGTAAAGTATCTTTTAAAAATAAGATCACCTGGAGAACTGACAACTGAGTGGTCCAGCAGTAAATCATCCTCCCTTGACTGATTCACATTGTAGTGTCAGCTGACAGCCTGCCAATGACTCCAAAAATAGGATGCCATCTTTGCCAGCTAGGAAGCAGAGCCTGCCACCCCAGAGGGTCCATCTTGGACCAATCACTAGAGTACACAGAGGTGGCTAGTGACCAACTCCCCTCTTAGAACTACTCCTCAGTTCCTGCTGAGAAAACACCAAACTGAACAGATTCTAGATGGCATAAAGGCAACAATCCATTGCTAAACACATAGACATAGTCCACTACTGCTCCAGAAAACTCTCAAAATAATCAAAAAACTTCCCAGATGAAGGAACCTTTCTGAAAATATCAGAGGTTGAGTACAAAAGAATTGTACATACAGCCCTCACAGAGACTGAACTAGATGCAGTAGAATAAAATGAAAAATTAAGCAAGCTATTTCAACTGATGTAACATCAACTATCTGAAATCCAGCAGATCAATTACAGAACTAGACAATTCAATCCAAAGCCAAAAGAGCAGAATTGAGGAGATGGAAGCCAAACATAGTGAGCTTGAGGATAGGGAAACTGACACCAGCCTTTATGAGGAGAAATCGGAGAAAAGAAACAGGAAAAATGAAGAAGCATTTAGAAACTTGTGGGACTCTGTTAAGGGGAATAATCTACAAATAGTTGAAGCACGGAGGGATAGATAAAAATACAGAATGTATTGTTGTAGAGTTGCTGATAGAAAACTTTCTTGAAATTATGCAAGAATAAAACAGATTTCCAAGATGTGTATTGCTTACCACAAAAAATAGACCCCAAAAGAAAGACACCAAGATGTATTATAAGCTTAATAAAATAAAACATAAACAGATGCTTTGAAAGGCAGTGAGGCTGAAAGAAAAGCTAACATTGAGAGGGAAGCCTTGTAGGATTTCACCTGACTTGTCAGCAGGAAGGATGTTGGCAAGGAGTCAGTAGGATGACACATTTAAAGCCCTGAAGGAGAAAAGCTTCCAACCAAGAATTATATATCCTGAAAAGCTGACTCTCAGATATGAAGATGAAATTAAGACACTTGCAGATAAACAGAAACTTAGAAACTACGTAAAAACCAAATCAAAACTACAAGAACTAGTGAAAGAAGACTTTCATTTGCCAAGCCAAGTGCCATCGACTCATTTAGGAAAACAAAAACATCAAGTGTATACTTTTGGAGGCAGTGCAGGACACAGCATCCAGCATCCTACTCACTTAGAGAAGTCACAAAGCCCAAACAAAGCTACAATATTAAAAGACGTGAACCAGGGTTCATATCATGAAAACTATGACATCTTCACACTAAAAAACAGAGATATATTACAGTAGTTATAACCTTTCCAGATGGAGAAGAATTTAAAAAGATATGCAGAATTTAAAGTTTGCTTTAAATTTAGAATAAGCGGGTTCATAGGTGTAGTCACAAAGAAAATAACAATACAACATATCAAAACAAGAAACATAATTCAGGAGTCTCAACAAATACAAAACCAACACCAAAAAAAGATGAAAAATCCATAAAGAAGAATGATCCAGAGTAAAATATTAAGAACATAAAAAATATCAACAATACAAAAATAAATGCAACAAAATGACAGCACTAAACACATACCTACCAATAATTACACTGAACGTAAATAGACTGAACATTCCAATAAAGAGACAGTGAGTGACATCCTGGATCAAAATACATGACCTATCTATATATTCCTTACAAGAAATACACCTTACACTCAAAGATATGAACAAACTGAAGATTAAAGGATGAAAGGATATATACATATATCCTACATCATATATACATATATATACTATCAACATATAAAGAAGAGCAGGAGCAGCAATACTAGTCTCAGATAAAACAGACTTTAACGTAAAATTGAACATTGTGCACAAGAATGGTCACTGTTACTGACAGGTTCAATACATAAGCAAGACACAACAATATTAAATATTTATGCACCTAAAACCAGAGGCTCAAAATACATCAAACAAATGCTGACAGCACTGAAAAATGAGATCAATTACTTCACAATAATAGTTGGAAACTTCAGCGCTCCACTTTCAGCAATGGATGGACCATCTAGAAAAAAACTCAGTAAAGATACAGAGGATCTTATTGTGTCAATTAACCAAATAGACTTCATAGACATATACAGAAACTTTTACCCATAACAGACAGGTAAACCCACCTTCTTCTCCAGTACACACAGAACAGTTTCCAGAATAGGCCATGTGTTAGGACATAAAGAAAGTCTCAACAAAATCCAAACCATTCAGTTATCACAAAGCATCTTCTCAGACCATAAAGCCATAAAAGTTGAAATCAACAGCAGAAAAAACATACATAGAAAATTGAAACCTTGGAAACTGAACAACACCTTGCTCAAAAATCCATGGGTTATAGAAGAAACAAAAGATGAAATAAATAAATTTACAGAATCAAATGAGAATGAAAACGCATCCTACTAGAGCCTACTAGATACAGCAAAAGCAGTGCTCAGAGGTCAATTTATCTCCATAAACACACATATCCTGAATGAAAAAAGGCCTAAACCAAAGAAGTAACCTTACAGCTTGGAGAAGTAGAAAGAGAGCAACAGAGGAACCGCTCAGGCACCAGAAGAAAACACATAATAAAGATTAGAGCAGAACTAAATGAATTAGAGAATAGAACAATTGAAAAAATTAACAAAAGAAAAGGTGGTTCTTTGAAAAGATCAACAAAATTGATAAACCTTTGGCTAAACTTATAAAAGAAAAATAGGAGAGGAAACAAATAACCCAAATAAGAAATGAAATGGAAGACATTATAACATACCCAACTGAAATCAAAAGTATCATATCACAGTACTACAGAAGACTGTATTCTAACAGATTTGAAAACCTAGAGGAAACAAATTTTTAGATTCTCATCAGCTACCAAAATTATCACAAGGAGAAGTAGAACAACTTAATAAATCCATTACAAAGGAAGAGATTGGAAGAGTAAACAAAAAAACTACCAACCAAAAAGATTTCTGGCCCAGGTGGCTTCAATGGAGAATTCTAGCAAACTTGTAGAGAGGAGTTATCTCCAATACCACTGAGGCAATTTCACAGCATAATAAAAGGACAGAATATTAGCAAATTCATTCTATGAAGCCAGCCTAACATTGATACCAAAGCCAGGAAGAGATCCCACAAGAAAAGAAAATTACACACCAGTATCACTCATGAGCCCAGATGTAAAAATCTTCAACACAATCCTAGCCAGTAGAATTTAACAACATATTAAAAAAATAATTCATCACGACCAAGTTGGATTCATATCAGGGATGTAAGGCTGATCAGAAAAACAATTAATGTGATCAACCACATAAATAATAGAAAAGGTAAGAATCACCTGCTTTTTCTAACTGCTACAGCAAAGGCATTTAATAAAGTCCAACACCTTTGTGCTAAAAATTCTCAGCAAGAGAAGTAGAGGGGAAATTCCTCAGTTTAGTAAGGTGCACCCATGCAAAGCCAACTGCCCACATCATCCTGAATGGAACGACTGAAAGAATTCCCCTTGGGAACAAGAACTAGACAAGGAAGCCCACTCTTACCACTTCTATTCAACATAGTACTCGAGGGACCAGCCAGAGAAGTTAGACAACACAAAGAAATAAAGGGCATCTGCACTGGTAAAGAAGAAGTAAAAATCTCCCTATTTGCAGATGATATGATTGTATACACAGAGAATCCTAAAGAATCTATAAGTAAACTACCAGAACTAATAGATGAGTTCAGCAAAGCATCAGGATATGAGGTAAATATGAGTAAACCAGTAGGATTCCTTTATACTAACAAATAGATCATCAAAGAAGAAATCGCCAAATCAATACTGTTTACTAAAGACCCCAATATGATAAAATACCTAAGAATAAATTTAACTAGAGAAATAAGAGACTTTACTGCAAGAAACCAGAAGAGATTTGCATAAATGGACCCTGCTTACAGATAGGAAGACTTAACATTGTGAAAATGTCTATTTTACCCAAAGCCATTTACATATACAATACAATGCCAATACAAATTCCAATGACAATTTTAATGAGATAGAGAAACAAATCACCAACTTTGTTTGGAAAGGGAAGAAACTATGGACAAGTAAAGCACTACTGAAGAAGAGGAACAAAGTGCCAGAGGCAAGATGGCAGACTAGACACACATCTCCTTAATTCCCTCTGAAGACTAAGGCCTGGGTTGATAAGTAAACAGAGCTTTCTGGACATCCAATGAATCCCAGGACACGGCATAGGGCTGTCAGTTTGAACTACATTCCACTGAACAGGAAACTGCTTGTCTTTGGCTGAGTCCCACTCTGTTAAATTGTCCGGCTCTTGTGGACTGAAGGTAACTGGCGTTTTTAACTTTTTTTTCTTTTTTGTTGGCCAGCAGGTGGGCAAGAGGCTCAAACGGCAGTTATGCAGACTCACAGTGTTAAGGTGATTGGCAAGTGGAATAGCCGAATTTTGAGATCCTGGCTCTAGACTCAGAGTACCACACCCCACCCTCTGCTGTTTCGTAGGGGACAGGACAGCTTGGCCAGGACTCCATCTTGTTTGACTGAGAGACAGAAATACCCAACTGGAGGCCTCAGCAGGAGTTAATTCCCAGGCTAGAAGGTAGTCTCAGCCATGGGAGCACTTTTCCAGCAGAAAAGCTGTGTTCAGCACACTGTAGTCTTACAGATGGAGACTGGCAAGGGATGTCAGTAGGGCACTAGCCTGGCCCTTGGAATATATCACAGCATCTGGGGAAAGCTGATGAGGTGCTCTGTTCTCAGCTGGAAGCAGGGGCTTCCCACACCTGCCAGCCTGACTGATTTTGGAAGCAGTCAGATAGCTTTTACATTTTAAAATAAGACTGCCTAGAGAAATAACTGCAGTGCAGCCTGATAGCATCTCTTCCAGTCTTTACCGACCCCCATCAAAGGGTCATCTGATGGCCCCCCAGTGACTCCTTAAGCAGAGCCATGGCTTTGCCAGCCAGGAGGCAGAGCTTGCTACTCCAGAGATTCCATTGGGCCCAGTCTTTAGAGTACATAGAGGTGGCTGGTAATCAACTTCCTTCTCAGATCTGAGCCACAGCTCTTGTTAAGACAACACCAGAGAAACTGAACAGTCTCTAGATGTCCAGGAAGTAACAGACCTTAACGAAGAAGAGGAACAAAGTGGGAGGCCTCTCACCACCCAACTTTAGAACCTATTACGCTGCCATAGTAGTTGAAGCAGCTTAGTACAAAAAGAGACATATAGATCAACAGAACAGAGTTGAGACCCCAGGGATGTCACCCTCCTCTTACAAACAGTTGTTATTCGACAAAGGACCAAAGATAGTAAACTGGGGTAAAAACAGCCTCCTTAACAAACGGTGCTGGCAAAATTGGATATCCATCTACAAAAAATTGAAGCAAGACCCATATGTCACACCTTACACAAAAGCTAACTAAAAATGGATCAAATACCTAAATATCAAACCTAAAATGATAAAGATCATACAAGAAAATTTCAGGTCAATACTGGAAGTTCCAATACACAGTTTAGACAGACTTTAAAATCTGACGAAGCACCATCAACTGAAGAGAAAATAGATAAATGGAAACTACTGAGAATCAAACACTTACTCATCCAAAGACTTTATCAAAAGAGCTAAAAGACCACCTATAGTATGGAAAAAAGTATTTGGCAACTACATGTGGCACCGATGTCTCATCTCCATAATCTACAAGGTACTGCAAAATAGCAGCAAGAAAAGGTTACAAAACCCAATTAAACAATGGGCAAAAGAGATGGACAGACACTTCACCAAAGAGGACATCCAGGCAGCCAAAAGACACATGAGAAAATACTCACAATCATTAGCTATCAGATAAAACCAAATCAAAACTACAGTGAGATACCATCTCACCCCAACAAGGTTGGCCATGATCCAAAAAACACGAAACAACATATGCTGGAGAGGCTGTGGAGAGACCAGAACTCTCCTACACTGCTAGTGGTATTGCAAAATGGTACAACCTCTTTGGAAAGCAATTTGGCACTTCCTTAAAAGGCTGCAAATAGATATGCCATTTGATCCAGCAATCCCACTGCTCATAATATATCCTACAGAAACAAAGGCTGTGACACAAACATGCACACGAATGTGTGTTGCATTACAGTCCACAACAGCAAAAAGATAGAATCAAACCAGATGCCTATCAACAGATAAATGGATAAACAAACTATGGTACGTATACTCAGTGGAGCACTATTCAATGATAAACAACAGTGATGATTTTTGGAAGCATCTGATAACCAGACTTCAACTGGAAGACATAATGTTGAGAGAAATCAGTCAGTGGCAAAAGGACAAGTATTCTGTGAGACCCCTACTATAAGGACTTAAAATAAGCTTATGCACAGAAGAAAAGACTGTCTGATGACTACAATGGGGGGAGGGAGAAAGAGGGTTGGTGATAGGTTACATAGTTTGTAGAAATTTGGTTAGGTGAAAGCAGTGACAGCACACAATGGACAGTAGATCAACTTAATCAGACTTCACCATAAACTGAGAACTCTTCTAATCTCAACCCAACACTGCAAAGATAGAATAACAGGGGCAGGTCTGGGGACCATACTCTTGCGGGGACACTGAGGACAATTAGCATAACTAGTCTTTTGCTAAGAGAGTCTTCTGCATCCCACACTGGTGGGATGGTGTTTTAAAAGCTAGCAAGACACCATCTGAGGTACACCAAATGGTCCCAACTAATTTGGAAAAGATGATCACAAAGAACAACAAAGATATGAGGGAAAAAGAGCTCAGGAGACAGAAGGAGCCATGTGAATGGGAAATCGTATCAACATGTGACCAAAAGAACCAGATTCTGCCCGGCCACCAACAAAGACAGCTGTGATGGGCCACAACAATATTGAGTCCCTGTGACAACACGAGAAAAAGAGCTGTGCAGCTCAAGACTGTACTAAAACACAGCAATTGATGGTCTGACAGTCTGGGGTATTCCCTGGGAGCATGGCCCCTAGACCTACTGTTGTCCCTGTCCAGAAAACACTACTGAGGTCAACACTTCAGACAAAAATGGATTGGACTCAGGGACACAGTGTAACCATACGGTGTCTGTACCTTATGGTTCTATGCATGCATAGGTCGTTGTCCTGCTGGTCTCTTTCTAGATGGAAGAGAAGCAGGTGGAGAGGAGGACACAAGAGATTGTTGGGAGGATACAAAAATAGAATGAAAAGGAGGATTGTGCTGTCATTCGTCGAGGAGAGCAGAAGTTGCTGTATGTATGTAGGCATGCAACACTGATTTGGATTCTATCCTTTTACTTAATTACAATTTAAAAAATAAAGAAATATTTTTTTAATTTTTTTTCTTTTTTCTTTAACATGACTGAGTGAAAATGTACATTCCTGTATAAATTTACATGCCCACCTATATGCAGCTTCCACTGTTCTCCCTGTCCAGTGGCACCACACTATTCCTCTCTGCTCCATACATGTCTCATCCTCCCAACAGCCTCCTTTCCTCTCCTCTCCACCCACTCTTCTTCCTCCAGCCAGAGGTCAGCAGGATGATATCCTATAGATGTATAGAACCATAAAGTGCAGCCAATATACGGTCATTCTGCATTGCCAAGTCCAATCCATTCCTGTCCAAAGAGTGGACCTTTGTTATAATTTATGGGTAAGGGCAGCATCAGGGCTGGGGGCCATGCTCTCAGGAGAACACCGAAACCGCTAGACCATCAATTGAGATCTTTTGGTGGAGATCTCAGGATGCACCCCGTTTTATTCTTGTGTTGCCAGTGAGACTCAACCTAGTGAGCTCCATCGTGACTACCACTGGCGGTGGCTGGGCACCATCTGGTTCTTCTGGTCCCAAGTCGATGAACACACCCACTCTTGCGGGTCTCTCTGTCTTCTAGGTTGTCTTTACAGCATGTCATTTTGGTCCTCGGTGAGCATCCGTTCCTGCTGAGTTGGGACCATTTGCTGAGTCCTCGGAAGGCAGCTTGGCAGCTTTTAAGACCCCAGATGCCACTCACCAATGTGGGGTGCAGAGAGCTCTCTTAGTAAAACACTAGTTGTGCCAATTGTCCTCGACTTCGCCTAAGAGCATGGTCCCCTGCCCCCTGGCCCAGCTACCCTATCCTTGCAATATTGGGTTAAGATGGAAGGAGTACTCAAGTTATGCTGAAGTCCACTTAATGTTGTTCTTGTTTCTAATGTGTGCTATCACCACGCTCTCCCAACCAGATCTCTAGCAACTGTCTAAACTAAACCCTCCCCCCTCACATTCCCTCCCTCCCCTCCCTTGCAGCTGTCAAAGAGTCTTCTTCTATACACAGTCTGTTTTTGAGGTCTTATTGTAGAGGTCTCATACAGTATTTGTCCCTTTGTCACTGACAACTTTCACTCAACACAATGTCTTCCAGTTGAAACCAGGTTGGGAGATGTTTCCTGGAATCATCGTTATTCTTTATCATTGCGTAGTGCTCCATTGAATATATGTACCATAGTTTACCTATCAATTCTTCTGTTGTTGAGCATCTGGGTTGATTCCATCTTTTTGGTATCGTGGACTGTGTTGCGATAAACATTCTCGTGCATGTGTCTGTTGGAGTGAAAGGCCTTGATTCTGCAGGATATATTCCAAGTAGTGGAATTACTGGATCAAATGGTATATCGATATCCATTTTTTTAAGGAAGCACCAGATTGCTTTCCAAAGAGGCTGGATCATTTTGCAACCCCACCAACAGTGTAGGAGGGTTCCACTTTCTCCACAGCCTCTCCAGCATTTATTGCTTTGTGTTTTCTGGATCATGGCCAATCTTGTTGGGGTAAGATGGTATCTCATTGTCGTCTCGATCTGAATTTCTTTAATAACTAAAGATCGTGAACATGTCTGCATGTGTTTTTTGGCTGCCTGGATCTCCTCTTTAGTGAAATGTCTGTCCATCTCCTTTGCCCATCACTTAATTGGATGGTTTATCTTCTTCTTATTGATATTTTGTAGTATCTTATAGATTATGGAGATCAGGCGTCAGTCTGACATAGAGTTGCCAAATATTTTTTCCGATTCTGTGGGTGTTCTTTTAATTCTATTAATAAAGTCTTTGGGTGAGCAAAAGTGTTTGATTCTTGATAGGTCCCATTTATCTATTTTCTCTTCTGTTGATTGTGGTTTCCTTGACAGATTTTGGAGTGTGTCCTCATTGTGTATTAAAACTTCCATTGTTGTTCCTACCTTTTCTTCGATGAGCTTTATCGTTTTAGGTTTGATATTTAGGTCTTTTATCCAGTTGGAGTTTGTTTTCATGTAAGGTGTAAGATATGGATCTTAATTCAGTTTATTGCAGATGGATAACCCATTTTGCCAGCATCATTTGTTTAAGATACTGTTTTTACCCCAGTTTAAAGTCTTAGGGCCTTTGTCAAATATCAACTGTTCATAGGCAGATGGTGTCATCTCTGGGGTCTCAATTCTGTTCCATTGTTCCATCTGTCTGTTCTTGTACCAGTACCAGGCTGTTTTGATCACTGTGGCAGTGTAGTATGTTCAAAGGTCGGGTAGTGAGAGGCCTCCCAGTGTGTTCTTCTTCTTTAGTAGTACCTTACTTATCCTGGGCTTCTTCCCTGTCCAAACAAAATTGGTGATTTGTTTCTCCATCTCATTAAAAAATAACGCTGGAACTTGTATTGGCATTGCATTATACAAATAAATTGCTCTGGGTAAAATAGACATTTTCACAATGTTAAGTCTTCCTATCCATGAGCAGGGTAGGTTTTTCCATTTATCTAAGTCTCTCTTAGTTTCTTGTAGTAAGGGCTTGTAGTTCTCTTTGTAAAGGTCTGTTGTTTCTCTGGTTAGATTAATTCCTAGGTACCTTATCATTTTAGGGGCTATCGCAAATGGTATTGATTTGATAATTTCTTCCGTAACAGTCTCGTTGTTGGTAGAAAGGAATCCTACTGATTTACTTACATTTGTCTTGTATCCTGAGACTTTGCTGAACTCTTCTATCAGTTTGAGTAGCTTACTTACAGATTCCTTGGGGTTCTCTGCATATACAGTCACATCATCTGCAAACAGGGAGATTTTAATTTCCTCTTTGCCGATGCAGATGCCCTTTATTTTTTGGTCTTGTCTAATTGCTCTGGCTAGAACTTCTAGCACAATGTTGATTAGGAGAGGTGAGAGTGGGCATCCTTGTCTAGTTCCTGATCTCAAGGGAAAGTCTTTGAGTCTCTGTCCATTCAGGATGATGTGGGCAATTGGCTTTGTATAAATGGCCCTAATTGTGTTGAGGAATTCACCGTCTATGCCCATTTTGCTAAGAGTTTTTAGCATGAATGGGAGTTGGACTTGATCAAATGCCTTTTCTGCATCAATGGACAAAATCAGATGATCCTTGTCTTTTGTGTTATTTATGTGGTTAATCACATTGATTGTTTTTCTGATGTTGAACCAGCCTTGCATCCCCGGTATGAATCCCACTTGGTGATGATGGATTATTGTCTTGATATGTTGTTGTATTCTATTGGCAAGAATTTTGGGGAAGATTTTTGCATCTAGATTCATGAGTGATATCAGTCTGTAGTTCTCTTTCTTTGTTGGGTCTTTCCCTGGCTGAGATATCAGGGTTATGCTGGCTTCATAGAATGAGTTTGGGAATACTCCATCCCTTTCTATACTGTGAAATAGTCTCAGTAGTATTGGAGATAACTCTTCTCTAAATGCTTGGTAGAATTCTGCAGTGAAGCCATCTGGGCCCGGACTTTTTTTGATTGGCAGTGTTTTGATGACATTTTCAATCTCTTCCTTTGTGATGGGTTTATTAAGTTGTTCTGCTTCACATTGTGATAATTTGGGTAGGTGGTATGAGTCATGGAATTGGTCCATTTCCTCTAGGTTTTCAAATTTGTTACAGTAGAGTCTTTCATAGTATTCTGCTATATTTTTTATTTCTGTTGCGTCTGTGGTGACAATCCCCCTCTCATTTCTAATTTGGGTTATTTGTTTCCTTTCCTGCTTTTCTTTAGTAAGTTTAGCCAGTGGTTTGTCAATTTTGCTGATCTCAAAAACCAGCTTTTGGTCTTTTCAATTTTTTCAATTGTTTTTCTATTCTCTAATTCATTTAGCTCTGCTATAATCTTTATGATCTCATTTCTTCTGGTGCCTGAGAGGTTCCTCTGTTGTTCTCTTTCTACTTGTTCAAGCTGTAGAGTTAGTTCCTTGATTTGGTTTCTTTCTTCCTTCCAGATGTGTGTATTTATGGAGATAAACAGACCTCTGAGCACTGCTTTGGCTGTATCCCATAGGTTCTGGTAGGAAGTGTTTTCGTTCTCATTGAAAGCCATGAATTCCTTTATTTCATCCTTGATTTCCTCTGTAACCTATGTTTTTTTTGAGCAAGATGTTGTTCAGTTTCCAAGAGTTCCACTTTCTATCTATGTTTTTTCTGCTATTGATTTCAACTTTGATGGCTTTATTATCTGAGAAGATGCTTTGCAGTAATTCAATGGTATGGATTTTGTTGAGCATTGCATTATGGCCTATCACGTGGTCAATTCTGGAGAATGTTCCATGTGCACTGGAGAAGAAGGTGTAGTTGTCTGCTGATGGGTGGAAAGTTCTGTATATATCAATGAGGTTTAGTTGGTTAATTGTGTCAATGAGGTCTTCTGTATCTTTACTGAGCTTTATTCTAGATGATCTGTCTAGTAATGAGAGTGGAGTGTTGAAGTCTCCCACTATTATTGTGGAGTAATCTAACTCTCATTTAAGCATAGTCAGTGTTTCTTTGACGTATTTAGGTGCTCTGATATTAGGTGCATAAATATTTAATATACTTAAGTCTTGCTTGTGTACTGAACCTTTCAGCCATAAATAGTGTCCATCTTTGTCCACGATGGTGGATTTGATATTAAAATTGATTTTGTCTGAGATTAGAATTGCCACTCCTGCTCTTCTTTGTTCATTGTTAGCTTGATATATATTCTTCCATCCTTTAATTTTCAGTTTGTTCCTGTCTTTAGGTCTCAAGTGAGTTTCTTGTAGACAACATATGGGTGGGTCATGTCTTTTGATCCAAGATGTCACTCGATATCTCTTCATTGGAGCATTCAGTCCATTCACATTCAATGTAATTATTGATAGGTATGTTTTCACTGCTGCCATTGTGATATGTTTATTTTTGTGTTGATGTTTTCTCTGTTGTTCTTATTAGTCTGTTCCAGGACATTCTTTTTTTGTGAGTTGATTTTTCACCTTTTTCAGAACTGGTTTTGCAGTTGTTGTGTCTCTTGTGTTACATTTCTTGAAATGGTATGATACATCTTTGTTGTGCTTTACAACTGCCCCTATGATCCCCCTTAATAAACTATGTATAAACCCAATTTTAATTACTACCAGTCTTGTCATCTTCCTCTCCATCTGGAAGGACTTTAACAACTGTAGTACATCTCTCTTTTTATTATGATGACACCATAGTTTTCATGATGATCACTGGATTGCTTCTTTCCAAATCAAAGCTGTGATTGACTTTGGAGCCTTCCCTAAAGGAGTAGAGTATTGAGTAGTGTGCCGTTCTAAAATATAAAGATAATGGTTTCGTTCTTCTAAGCCAGAGCCAAGAACTTCTTTCAGTATTTCTTGTAGTTTGGGTTTGGTTTTTACAAAGCCTCTGAGTTTCTGTTTATCTGGGAATGTCTTAATTTCATTTTCATATTTGAAAGATAGTTTTGCAGGATATATACTTCTTGGTTGGAAGTTCTTCTCCTTCAAGGCTTTGAATGTGTCATGCCACTGTCTCCATGCCAGCATGGTTTCTGCTGAGAAATCTGACGAGAGCCTACAGGGTTTCCCTATGAAAGTTTGCTTTGCTTGGAGTCTTGCTGCCTTTAAGAGTTGCTGCTTATGTTTCATTTTGTTAAGCTTGATTATAACATGTCTTGGAGTCTTTCTTTTGAGATCTATATTGGGTGGCATACAATATGCATCTGAGATGTCTATATTCTCTTCCTTCATGATTTCTGGGAAGTTTTCTTTCAGCAGCTCAGCAACGATACTCTCTGTGTTCTCAGATGTCTCACCCTGTTCAGGGACTCCAATTAATCGAAGGTTGTTCCTCATAATAGAGTCCCACATGCTTCTTAATGTTTCTTCATTTTTCTTGTTTCTTTTGTCTGATTTCTGCTCATAGACGCTGGCATCAGTAGCTCTGTCTTCCAAGTCAGAAATTCTTTTTTCTATTTGTTCCATTCTGTTTTCTTGTCCTTGCATGGAAGTTTCTATGTCTTTGATTTTGTTCTTGATCTGTGGGATTTCAGTGTACTGGTATTCCATCAGATCGAACAACTTGCTTAATTTTTCACTTTGTTCTGCTGCATTTTGTATAAGGTCTAGAAGGGCTCTGTATATAATCATTTTGTATTCACTTCCTGATGCTTTCATAAAAGTTTCTTCATCTGGGAAATTCCTTGGTTGCTTTGTTTGGGAGCCTTCTGAAGCCATGGCTGATTTCTTGTATGCCACAAGTGTCTGTTGCTTTTTGGGTCCCATGTGAATATGTAGAGGCTGGAAGAAGTACTCTGAGGATGGATTGCAAATGTTTCCCTAGGCTGTCATAAAATGTAAAGCAAAAGGTATCTGACCACTTCACAAGTCAGTTAGGTTTTCAGTGTAGAGATCCCTCTTCTCAACTGACAAAGTAAGCACCACTATCACTATGTCCAACCCCAGATTATAACAAACTAGTTCAGAATACAGCAATGCTACTGCCCTGTTGGCTTCTGCTGACAAGGCCTAGCCTTAGGCGACACTGCGTCGAGTACTGCTTTTGTGTTAGAAAAATGCTCTCTTGTGGGCAGTCTCTGGCTCCCAAGGTAAGAATTAGGTCCAGCTGTGGCCACTGTATCCAAGATAGCATCCTCCACAGAGGCAGCAGACAGAGGGGCTAAAGGTACCGAGACGTAGTGATTCCTCTGCTTCTGTTGCAGGGCCTGCAACGTATGTGGCACTGGGAAAATTACTGCTTTTCTGTCGAAGAAGTGCTGTCCTGTTTGCAGGCGCTGGCTCCCAGGCTAAAAATTAGGTCCCGCTAAAATCTTGGTACCAACATGGCATCCCACACACTGACTGCGGAATTCCGTACAAACCCTGCTGACGCAGATATAAAATGAAAGGCTCAAAGTGGCTACGTTAACAGAGTCTTAAGCCTGGCTCTCAGAATATGGGAATTTCGCTTGCCTATCCCCCCAGCAGCGCGACTGAGTCTAGCTGCTAGGCAAGACCCAGCTCCGCCTGCCAGCCAAGACAGAGAAAAAAAAAGGCAAAATGGTGCATTTACCTTCCGTCCGTGAGAGCCAGGACTAGCCAGGAGCAGAAGTCAGTGAAAGAGAGGAGGTTTTTTGCTCAGTGGTATGATGTCCCAATTAACAGCCTTGTGCCGTGTCCTGAGGCTGATTAGGTGATCAGAAGGCTCCGTTTGATTATCAGTTCAGGTCTTGGTTTCCAGAAGGATATAAGCAGACGTGTGCTTAGTCTGCCATCTTGACTCCGCCCCCCAAGAAGTAATTTTTTAAAATAGAAAATATGTCCTGCTGAGGGTTTTCACGTTCAGCAGGAATGATGGACTAGGCTCTAGTCTGCTTGTTCTGGCAGCATAGAGCATCGAGCTGCAGTACATAGGAACAGGGAGCTATCCTGCTCGGGTCTCCTTGGTAGAAGACAGGTTCTGCTCACCAGCCACCAGATCCATGACACAGACAGAAAGACATGTTGAAAGAACACTGCACAGAGCCAATTGTGAGGTCTTGAGGAATGCCTCGGGGTAGTGACACTGAAAAGAGTTTCCTTTTGTGTCTTTGTTTGCTTTGGCATCAGGATAATGTTGGCCTCAAAAATGAGTTAGGTAGTATTTCCTCTTCTATTTCTTTGAAAAGTTTGAATAGTATTTTCGTCACTCCCCTAAATGTTTGAGAGAATTTCCCAGTGAAGCCAACTCATCCACAACTTTTTTCATGGGTTTTTGACTTCTGATTCAATCTGATTTGATCTTTTTGCTCTGTTGAAATCCACTATTTCTTCTTGAGTCAGTATAGGGTGTTTATGTGCTTCAAGCAATATGTCCATTTTTCTGCAAGCTACCTAATTTGTTGGCATACAACTGTCCACAGTATTCTATTACAATTATTTTTATTTCTGAATTATTATTTGTAATGTACCTACTCTCATTTCTAATCCTAACAACCCTTTGGGGAGATGTTGTGTTCTAAAATCCAGGCTACCATATGGGATGCTGACATGTTAGATGTTGCCAATTCATAGAATATTGCTGTGGCCAAACCAAGCCAGAGGAGTAGCCTTGCTCATACATACTCAATGTGAGTCTCACTTGACACTGGGCTTCTCCTACTACTGCTGCCTCTATGTCCACCTGAAACCTGCTTATCCAAGCATCTGTACAGAATAGGAGAATTCACAGCCACAATTCTGATTAACCAGGCCAGGGCACTCATTAAGTCCCATTTTAAGAGTGGGCAGAGTCACCAGGCCTTCAAACCATGATCCTTCAAAGGCCTCGGAGTCTTTGTTTTCACTGCTTGTTCATCCCACACCCACTGTGCCCTTTGGTAGATTTAGCTGAGTAAGCTGGTTCCATGATTCAGTTTTGGTTTGGGACAAAAGGTCTTCTTGGGCCCCAGGTGAGCCACCTCTCCAGCTCCTTCTTCTCCAGAGCCCTGCAGGTGGGTGATCTCCTTACACTTCTACCTGCAAAGTGTTTTCCCTGTACATTTCCCCAGCAGAATGCCACTTGGATTTAAATATCCAAAGTTCATAGAATGGACATATTTCTCAGTTGATTTTTTTATTCTAATTTTTTTTGTGAAACAATTGTTCTATCGAGACATATTTCACATATCATGAAGTTCACCAATTCACGTGTTCAGTTTAGTGATTCTGAGCATATTCACAGAGTTGTTCAGCCATTTACACTAACTAATTCAAGAACATTTCATCACCCCCCAAAGAAATTTCAAGCCTATTAGCAATGGCTCCCTTCCCCAGCCTTTGGCAACCAGTTATCCACATTGTATATCTATAGATTTGCCTATTCTGTTCATTATATATCAATGAAATTATGCAATATGTGGCCTCTGGTAACTGGCTTCTTTCACATAGCATAATGTTTTCAAGGTTCATTCATGTCATAGCATAAATTTTAATTTGATTCCTTTTCATGGCGAAGTAATAATCTATTATATGGATATAAAGCCAAACCAAACCACTGATGTAGAGTCAATTCCAACTCATAGCAACCCTGGAAAGCAGAGCAGAACTGCTCCACAGGGTTTTCAAGGCTGTCGTCTTTATGGAAGCAAGCTGTCACATCTTTCTCCCACAGATCAGCTGGTGGGTTTGAACTGCTCATCATTTGTTAGCAGCCAAGCACTTAACCACTGTACAACAAGGGTTCCTTCATATAGACAGACTGCACCTTATTTATCCATTCATTAGTTGATGGAATTTGGTTGTTTTCACCTTTTGGCTATTATTAATAAAGCTGCGGAAACTCTAGTGGTATAGTGGTTAACAGTTACAGCTACTATCCAGAAAATTGGCAGTTCGAATCCCCCAGACCCTCTTTGGAAACTCTATGGGGCAGCTCTACCCTGTCCTATATGGTCTCTATGAGTCGGAGTAGATGCAACAGTGATAGATTTAAATTTGGTTTAATTGATATGAATGCTTGCTTACAGGTTTTGGTTTGGATATATGTTTTCAGTTCTATTGGTTATATACTGTGATGGTTAAGATTGTGCTTCAGCTTGGCTGGGCTGTGATTCTCAGTGTTTTGGCAGTCATAGCATGTTATGATCTCCTCCCTGTTGAAATCTGACACGTGATCACCTCCATGATGGGTTCTACCGTAAGTAGCCAATCAGTTGAAGGGGGGTTTCCTTGGGCATGGGGCCTAAATCAAGTGTGGGTAGACACTCTGGCAAAGCTCAGGGGCTTTTGCTCCTTCTGAATCCTGTAGTTGACTTCTGTTCATCTGACCTCCAGTTCTTGGAACCCACAGCTAGCAGCTTACCTGTGATCTTGCCTACTGATCTTGGTTGGAATCTGTCAGCCTTCACAGCCTATGAATAATAAATAGCTCTGCTCACTGTCCTGCTGATCTTTAGTTCACCAGCCCCTGTGGCTACGTGAATCAAGAGAGGTCTCTTTCCTGATTCACAGACATGAGATATTACAGCCTATGAGCCATTTTCTTGATATTTCCTTTCTCTGTCCCTGTAAACGTTGGTGGCAAAGTGGTTGAGTACTACAGCAGTGAACCAAAAGGTTGGCAGTTCAAATCCACCAGGTGCTCCTTGGAAACTCTATGGGACAGTTCTACTCTGTCTGTAGGATCACTATCAGTTGGAATCAACTTGACAGCAATGGATTTGGTTTTGGTTTTCTCTGTCTCTCTCCATATATATATTTACACACTTTATGTAGACAGACCCAGCCTAAGACATTTAGTGTAAAACTGGTTTCTAGAGAAACAAAACTGTAAGGATGAATTTTCTAAACTGGTTCTCAGGTCTGGTTAGTCTTAAAGATGTTCATGATTCTGTTTCCGGTAGTAAAGAGGGCACTGCTAATTCATGACCAAAAAAAGCTAAAGCCATTACCACTGAGTCCATTCCAACTCATAGCAACCCTATAGGTCATAGTAGAGCTGCCCTCATAGAGTTTATAAGGAATGCCTGGCAGATTTGAACTGCCAACTTTTTGGTTAGCAGACATGGTATGAGGTGGCAATTCCAAAAGGCAAAATCTCACCACCAATAGATCAGGTATTGGTCAAAAATGAATCCCTGGTTGATTGTGTGTATGATACGTTTTTACAATGTTGTCATAATGAGAAGTATAAAGAAGTTAGTTGATTGGTCCTACTTTCACTAAACGAAGTGGTAAAAGAAAGAGCTCAGTGTTTCAGAGTCAAAGCTCAAATGCCACCTTAATGACTTCAAATTTTCCACCTGTGCTTTGAAGAAAGCCTCATTTCTCATAGTAAGAGGGCTGATTTGCCAGAGTATTATTGTAAGAGTGGCTGAGTTATAATGCCAACTCAGCTGCTAAAGTCAAGAAGTATCTAAAATTAAAGTGAGGGAAAAATTAGGATCCTGAAAATGGGGATGGGGACATACAGGCAGATAATCAGGAAGATTGAGACAATGAACCACTAAATTCCATTAAATCACTCCCACCAAAGGAAACATTAGCATATCTACTCCCATCTAATTAGATTAATCCAGCTGCATCTAAAACACGTTTGTCTGAGTCATGGCCTAGAACATCACCTCTGACAGATGCTTTACAAGACAATGTTGAATGTTCTGAAAACATTTCTCCACTGATGTTGGCTTCTAGATCTATGACTAAACTTAATTCCAAGTGATCCCTAAAAGGTGAAGTACAAACTGAAACCCAGGAAAAGGTATACTATACTTTGAAAGAACTGCTTGACTTTTCTAACGTGTACCAGTGGAACCCGGGGGATTATGTATGGGATGAAAAAACGTGTAGTAATGGTACAAAAAAAAAAAAGAAGATAGATCAGTCTGAATTTATTGATATGGCCTCAGCAGGCACAGATATTCCATTCACTGTTTCAGCTCGAGAACTGAGGAAAGGATCTAACAGTTTATTGGGTTGAATTGCTGAAGCATAGATTACATGCTGGCCTACACTAAATTATGTTGAAATAAAAGACTTGCCTTGGTATACTGTAAACAAAGATATCCAAAGTCTTAGAGAAAATGACATGCTGGAGTGAGCTGGTCGGGTTAGACGCACAGACCTGCACATGTAGTTGCCGGTGGACACACCTTTATCATAGTGGTAGGGAACTATTTTGTCAAGGGAGCCCCAGCATCGTTGAAGACCGCTATGATTGCTATTTTATATAAGTCAGATTTGACAGTTGTAACTGACCTAACTGAATTAAGACACCTAACTATAGTGGGGCTGACTGGAGCATATGGTGGTAGGGGCCAAACGGTAGCACCCAATTGACAAAGACAAACTAGGTATGCTTACTGCTTTGGGAAAAGGAAATAATCAGACTTTTAGGGAAATACTGGCTCTGAACTAACACTAAACCCAAGAGACCCTAAATGTCACTGTGGCCCACCAGTCAGAAGAGGCATGTGGAAATAAGGTTATTAACGGAGCTTTAGTTCAGGTCCCTCTCAAAGTAGGTCCAGTGGGTTCCTGAACTCATCCTGTGGTCATTTCCCCAGTTCCAAGATGCACAATTGGAATAGATATATTCAGCAACTGGCAGAATCCTCACACTGAACCCCTGACAAATCGAGTAAGGGCTGTTACAGTAGGAAAAGCCAAGTGGAAGGCACTAGGACTGTCTCTGCCTAGCAAAATAGTCAACCAAAAACACTACTGCATTCCTAGAGGGATTTCAGAAATTACTGCCACCATCAAGGACATACAGGTGTGATTACCACCACATCCCCATTCAACTCGCCATTTGACCTATGCAAAACACAGACAGGTCTTGGAGAATGACAGTAGATTATCAAAAAGTTAACCAGGTGAGAACTTTAATTGCAGCTGCTATTTCAGATGAAGTGTCATTGCTTGAGCAAATTAATACATCTTCTGATACCTGGTATACAGCTATCAATCTGGCAAATGCCTTTTTTTTCCATATCTGTTTTGAAAGACCATTGGAAGCGGTTTGTCTTTAGCTGGCAGGGCCAGCAATACACCTTCACTTGCCTACTTCAGTCAGGGCTACATCACTCTCCAGCCCCATGTCATAATTTAGTCTATGAGGATCTTCATCAACTTTCTCTTCCACAAGATGTCTCACTGGTCCATTACCTTAATGGTATCATGCTGACTGGACCTAGTAAGGAGAAAGTGTTGATGGCTTTGGACTTATTGGTAAAACATTTGCATACTAGAGAGTAGGATATTAATCCAAAAAACACTCAGGCACCTTTCACCTCGGTGACATTTCTAAGGGTCCAGTGATGTGGTATCAATATATTCCTTCTAAAGTGAGGCATAAGTTACCGCATCTGGCTCCTCTCACAACTAAGAAGGAGGCACAATACCTTTGGATTTGGGAGGTAGTGTATTCCTCATTTGAGTGCGCCTATTTGTCAAGTGATTCAAAAAGCTGCTACTTTGAAGTGGAGCCCATAAGGCTCTGCAACAGGTTCAGACTGTTGTGCAAGCCACTCTGCCACTTGGGCCATATGATGCAGTTGATCCAATGGTGCTTGAAGTGTCAGTGGTAGATAGAGATGTTGTTTGGGGTCTTTGACAGGCCCCTTATTGGCAAATTACAGTACAGGCCCTTATCTGCCATCCTCTGCAGATAACTACCCTCCTTTTGAGAAACAGCTTTTGACCTGTTAATGGGCATTAGTAGAGACTGAACACTTAACCGGAGGACATCAAGTCACCATTTGGCATCAGCTGCCCATCATGAACTGGGTGTTGTCTGGCCCACAGCATCACAAAGTTAGACACACACAATACCACTCCATCATTAAGTGGAAGTGGTATATAGAAGATTGGATCTGAGCGGGACCTGAAGGCAAAACTAGGTTGCATAATGAAGCAGTGCAAAAGCCCATGGTCTCCACTCTTGTCACATTTCCTTCCATTTCCCAGGCTAGCCTCTTGGGAAGTTACGTATGATCAGTTGACTATTAAGAAGAGGAAAATTATACCTGGTTTACAGATGGGTTGGG
Source organism: Heterohyrax brucei (assembly GCA_028571685.1). NCBI lineage: Eukaryota > Metazoa > Chordata > Mammalia > Hyracoidea > Procaviidae > Heterohyrax > Heterohyrax brucei. The sequence continues at coordinate 26,919,568 of CM053156.1, forward strand.
ACAATATGTAGGCACCACTCAAAAGTAGGCGTTCCCTTTTATGGGATCTCCCTGATGGACAGTGCTGAAGGGAAATTCTCCCAATGGGCAGAACTTTGAGCAGTGCACTTGTTGCTCGCTTTGCTTGGAAGGAGACATGGCCAAATGTGTAATAATGTACTGATTCATGGGCTGTGGCCTATGGTTTGGCTGGATGGTCAGCAACTTAGAAGGAATGTGCTAGAAAACTGGTGACAAGAATGTATCAAGAAGAGGTATGTGGACAGACATCTCTTAATAGGCCAAAGAAGTGAAGCTATTTGTGTCTTATGTATATGCTCACCAAAGGGTGACGTTAGCAGAAGTTGATTTTAACAATCAAATGGATAGGATGACACTTTCTGTGGAAACCGTCATCCTCTTTCCTCAGGTGCTGTCATCATTACTCAATGGGCTCAAGAACAAAGTGGATTGTTGGAAAGAAGGGAAGTTATATGAAGTTATATGTGGCCACAGAAACCTGGACTTCCACTAAGGCTGACTTGGTTACAACCAAGTGAAGTGTCCAATCTGCCAGCAGCAGAGACCAACACTGAGTGCATGATATAGCACCATCTCTCAAGGTGATCAGCCAGCAACCTGGTGGCAAGTTGATTACACTTGACCGTTCAATTAGGAAAAGGGCAGAAATTTGTTCTTATTGAAATAGACCTTAATCTAGATGTGGATTTGCCTTCATTACATGTACTGCTTCTGCCAAAACTACCATCTGTGGACTTACTGACTTATTCACCATCATAGTATCCCACATGATATTACCTCAGATCAAGGGACTCATCTTACAGCAAATGAAGTGCAGCAGTATGCTCATGTTCAAAGAATTCATTGGTCTTACTGTGTTCTACATCATCCTGAAGCAGCTGGCTTGATAGAACAATGGAATGGCCTTCTAAATACACAATTATGGCACCAGCTGGGTGGCCATAACTTGCAGTGTTGGGACAGTGTTCTCCAAGACTACATGTGCTTTAAAGCAGCATCTTTCCCACAGCCAGGATTCATGAGTTCAGTAATCAAGAAGTGAAAATGGGAGTGGCATCACTCACTCTTACCCTTAGTGACCTACTCACAGGATTTTTGTTCCATGTCCCACAATGTTATGCTGTGTAGGTTTAGAGCTCTTAGCTCCAAGAGGAGGAATGCTGCCACCCAGGGACACATCACTGATTCCACTGAACTGGAAGCTAAGAATACCTCCTGGCCACTGGGGGCTTCTTATACGTCTGGATCAATAGGCAAAGAAGGGAGTCACCATATTGGCTAGTGTGATTGATCCTAATTACCAAGAGGAAATTGGATTGATATCACATAATGGAGGTAAAGAAGACTATGTCTGGAATGCACTATATCCCTTAGGATGTCTCTTAGAACTACCAGCTCCTGTAATTAAAGTAGATGAAGCTACAGCAACACAATTCCAACAAGACAATAAGGACACAGATCCTTCAGGAAGGAAGGTTTGGATCACTCCACCAGACAGAGACCACAACCAGCTGAGGTACATGCTGAGGGCAAAGGGAATACAGAATGGATGGTGGAAAAAAGTAGTTCCACATACCATTTACAGCCAGGTGATCAGCTGCAGAAATGGACTGTAATCATTATGAGTATTTCTTCTTTGAGTGCATGCATCAAATATTTTTGTTTCTTATAAAATATAAGACTTGAACAAGGCATTTTTGGTTGCATATCTGTTCTTTGTATCATTTTCCCAAGCATAGCTTTATAACTGTCTTTGTTCAGAGATTGTGTGTGATTTAAGGAGATGTATACATGTAGCAAGTCGACAGTGGGTGAACTATGATAGTTAAGAGTGTGTGTCAATTCTCAGGGCCATCATTCTCAGTGTTTTGGTAGTCATATGTTATGATTTTCTCCCTGTTGAAATTTGATACATGATCACCCCCATGATGGGATCTACTTTAGGTAGCCAATCATTTGGAGGGGAGTTTCCTTAGCCATGTGGCCTGAATCAAGTATAGACAGACAATCTAGCAAGGCTCGGGGGCTTTTGCTCTTTCTGGATCCTGCAGTTGGCACCTGTTTGTTTGACTGCTAGTTCTTGGGACTAGAAGCAGCAGCTTGCCTGCCCATGTTAGGACTGATGGATCTTCACAGCCTATGAGCAACAACCCTCTTCTACAGCTTGCTGATCTTGGATTCACCAACCTCTGTGCCTATACAAATCAGGAGAAGTCTCTTTTTAGACCCACAGACTTGGGGTGTACAGCCTCTACAATCACATGAGCTATTTCCCTTGTGTGAACTTCTGTATAGATGTATATATACATTTATATGCTTTACTGGTTTTGCTTATCTAGAAAGCCCAGCCGAAGACATATACCTAGTTGTGGAATTTCTGGATCATGTGGTAAGACCACATTTAAGTTTTAGAGGAACTTTCAAACTGTTTTTGGAAAGCAGCTGCATCGTTCTACATTCTCACCAGAAATGTTTGAGAGTTCCAATTTCTCCATACCTTAGCCAACATTTGTTATGGTTCATCTTTTTTGTTGTAGCCAACTCAGTAGATATAAGCTGATGTTTACATAGTCAAGCCATAGGAAAATTTTATTTTTACATTCTAAAAACTCAATACAATATTTTTAGCAAAATGGTAAATAGAAAACATGTCAAGTTTCCCTCCAAATACAATGGGTAGAACATCTGAGTCCTCTATGGGTGTTTTCAAAAGTGCACCATCAATGTGACAACTTGTATTTTCCAAAGCTAGCCGTACAATATACCCCATTCCCCATGCTCTTCTACAATGAAACCATTGAGAAGTGAAGTCTATCTCCCTGCTCTTTGGACCTGGGTGGTCTTGTGACTGCTATGATCAATACAGTATAAAAGAAGTGTGACTTTGGAAACTAGACATAGAAGGCCATTGTCATGGATTGAATTGTGTACTCCAAAAAATATGTGTAGTAATTTGCTTCAGCTACGATTCCCTGTACTCCATGATTGTCCTCCATTTTGTGATTCTCCTATGCTGTATGTTAAAGGATTAGAGTGGGACTATAAATCCTTTCATAGGATCGCCTCCCTGCTCCAATGTAAAGGGAGTTTCCCTGGAGTATGGCTTGCACTACCTTTAATTCTTTCATCCTACAAGAGACAAAAGGAAAGGGAAGCAAGCAGAGAATTGGGAACCTCACACCATCAAGAAAGCAGCACCAGGAGAAGAATGTGTCCTTTAGACCTGAGGTTCTTGTGCCAAGATGCTCCATGAACAAAGACTGATGCAACACAGGGACTTTCCTCCAGAGCCAACAAGGGGGAAAGCCTTCCTCCTAGAGTGGACACCCTGAATTCAGGCTACCAGACTGTGTAAGACTAAACCTTCATTTGTTAAAGCAATCCACTCATGGTATTTCTGTTAGAGTAGCACTAGCTGACTAAAATGGCTCTATAGGTTCACCTTATTCACTGAAACACTCTCTTGGAGCCCTGCAAGTCTGGCTATGTAAGGTCATCATTTTGTGAGGAAGCCCAGCACACACAGGCATTCTAGTATAAACCCCAGGGAAGCATCCAGATATATGAATAAGGATACCTCCTAGTGACCCCAACTGAGGCCCAGACACCATGGAGCAAAGTCCAGCTACCCCTGATGCAAGGATCCCTCACTCATAGAATCTATGAATAAAATAAAACAGTTGCTTTAGTCATTAAGTTTTGAGGTGATCTTTATACAGTGTTGTTAACTGCAACAATTAAAAACAATTTGCCTCTCTGGTGGTGCCAGTTCATAGAGTGGCAGTGTTCCAAAAAGAAGAAAAAAATGCTGCGCAGTCAATTCCAACTCATAGCAACTATCTTAGTCATTCAGTGCCGCTGCAACAGAAATACAAGTGGATGGCTTTAGCAAAGAGACATCTATTCTCTTACAGTCGAACAGGCTAAAAGTCTGAATCCAGGGCACCAGCACCAGTGGGAGGTGCTCTCTTTCTGTCAGCCCTGGGTGAAAGTCATCAGTCTTTCCTTGATCTGAAAGCATCTTCGTGCAGAAACCTCAGGCCCAAAGGACACGCTGTGGTCCCAGCACTGCTTTCTCGGTGATGTGAGGTCCCCATGTCTCTCTGTTCACTTCTCTTTTTTATATCTCTAAACAGATTGACTTAAGACACTATCCGACTTTGTAAACCTAACTGCAGCTTATCTGTCTTATAAGATCACAATAGAATTACAACACAGAGGAAAATTCCATCAAATGACAAAATAGTAGACAATCATATAATACTTAGAATCATGGACCAGTCAAGTTGGCACAAATATTTTGGGGAGCACCTAATTCAGTCCATGACAACGAGTCTATAGGATAGAGTAGAACTACTCCCTAGGGTCACAAAAGCTGTTACTTTTATGCAAGAGGACTGTCACATCTTTCTCCCACCAAGTAACTTCTGGGTTGAAACCAACATATTTTTAATTAGCAGCCAAACACTTAACCACTGCACCACCAGGGCTCCTAGTCACTAAGTTTTGGGGTGACTTTTATACAGCAATGCTGACTGTAACGGTAAAGGCAATTTGCCTCTCTGATGGTGCTGGTTCCCATATTTGAAGCTGGTTCCCAGAGTGTCAATAACATCTAGTACAATATTACTTATAAGTAAGAATTTTATGATGTTTTAGTTATATTTTAAGAACATATTTGGATTATTACTCAAAATAAATTATTTTATGTTATGATGAATATCTAAGTTATCTAGTGCTACTACGACAGGAATACCACAAGTAGATGACTTTAACAAAAAAGGAGTTTATTCTCTCCTAGCACAATAAGCTGGAAGTTCAAATTCAAGGTGCTGGCTCCATTGTAAGGCTCTCTGTCTCTCTCTGTCAGCTCAGGAGGAAGGTTCTTGTCATCCATCTCCCCCTGGACTAAGAGCTTCTCTGTGAAGGAACCCTGAGTCCAAAGGGCATGCTCTCCTCATGCCATTGCTTTCATGATGGTATGAGGCCCTCTGTCTCTCTGCTTGCTTCTCTCTTTCATATCTGAAAAGAAATTGACTCAAGACACAATCCAATCTTGCAGACTGAGTCCTGCCTCATTAACACAACTGTCACTTATTTCACCTCATTAACATCATAGAGGTAGGATTCACAACACATATGAAAATCACATCAGATGACAAAATTGTGAACAATCATAGAATACTGGGAATCATAGCCTAGGCAAGGACAACCATACAGTACTGGGAATCATAGCCTAGGGAAATTTGGGTGGACAAAATTCAATTTATTACAGTGAGTACTTTATATAACTGTTATTTCAACCACCAGCAGGGTCATCCGTGGTGGTCCCCCTCACCTATCACTGTATCCTCCAAAACATAGGACAGGGCCCACCAGTAAAGGATGAGTATGTCTGAGGGCTGTGGCAAAGGCAGGCAGGAATATTTTCAGCAGAGCTTCCAGACAAAGACAAGTTAGGAAGAAAGTCCTGGAGTTCTACTAGTTAAAAAATATGCAATGAAAACTATGGATGTCCAATGTAGTGCTGGAAGATGCCATCTGTAGCTTAGATGGCACTCAAAATACCCAATAGCCGTAATAATAAGCTCAACCATACCAGTGACTGAGAAGATGGCAAAGGACAGTGTGACATTTCCTCCTGTCATGCATAGGTTCACCATGAATCAGAACCAACTCAAGGACAGCTAAGAATAACAACAACACTGGTCTCATAGGGCCAGAACTCCCCTGGCCCAGAGGTTAACACCCTCTAGCACTGTTAAATGACATCACATATCCTAGACAGGAGCCTTGTTTCCTGACCAACAGTTAGTGAACTGCACCCTGTTAGTGTCACTATCTGCTCCAGTGGAAGACTCTTTCCCCTGGCTCTGGAAGAAGGTCCTTGTCATCAATCTTCCCTTGGACTGGGAGCTTCTGAGGCACAGAGACCCCAGGTCCTTTCAAAAACAGATGCTTTCTGCTCTCTGTACTGCTTGTTTATTGATAGCATGAGGTCCCCAAATCTCTCAGCTTGCTTCTTTCTTTTCTATCCCAAGAGATTGCCTCAAGGTGTAATACAGTCCTGCAGATTGAGTCCTGCCCTACTGTCACAACTGCTTTCCATCTTCCCTCATTCACATCAGAGAGGCAGGATTTACAACACGAAGGAACAGCATACAATAACATGAATCATAGCCTAGCCAAATTGCTACATACATTTTTGGGGGGACACAATTCAATCCATGGCAGCAACTAAGATATCCTTTAATAGGTGAGAGGTAAACAAGCTGTAGCACATCTATAAAATGGAGTATCGTTCAGTGATAAAAAGAAATGAGCTGTCAAGCTAAAACAAATTGAGGAATCTTAAATGTATGTTACTAAATGAAAGAGGTCAGTCTGAAAAGACTACATACTGTACGTTTGCAGCTATATGACATTCTGGAAAAGGCAAAACTACAGAGACAGTGAGATTCATGGTTATTAGGGATTCGGAGTGAATAGATGGCACACAAGGCATTGTTAGGGCAGTGAAACTGTTCTGTGTGATTTTGCTATAGTGGACTCCCGATATGCATTTGTCAGAAACCATAGCAGTGTTCAATACAGATAGTGAACCCTCATGTAAAGATTTCGGTTAATAATGTATCAATATTGCATCATCAATTGAAACAAATATACCACACAAGTGAAAAGTGTTAATAATAGCCAAGACTGTACGTGGTGAGAGGGTATATAAATGAGAACTCCGTACTTTCTGCACAATTTTTCCGAGAAACTAAAGTTGCTCTGAGAAGTTAAGCCTATGTACAGTTTTAAAAAAAGATAGTAACAACTCAAGGAAAAAAGGTATAGACCTGTTTGCACCCACAGCGTTTAACACTACGTAGGACTCCATCACGATCTCAGTTCCCCATACACATGCTCGAACCCAGTCAAAGCCGCTAGCTCTGCCAGGATCCTACTGTAACTGAGCTCAGTTTATTCTCTTATCCTATTAGCAGATTAAAATGAGAGACACACGAGGGAATCAGAAAGTGATAATTTATTGTTTGCACAATGAGCCATGTGGGGCCTAGCAACAAAAAGATCATGAGCTCCCCTCCCAAGGAAAGTGGGAAGCTTTTAGATTCTTGAGTCCCCACGGAGCGGAGATTGGCACCTGAAATTCAAAAACCTGAGCCCTCTCTTGCCCATGTTTGGAGATTCAGGTGCTGACCCATGCTTCAAGGGAAGTCTGCATTGGGGGACCTTTCCTTTCGCAAAAAGGCTCAAGTGCTGCTGTGTCCTGGAGAGTATCTTCCCCTCTGGCTATGCTCAGAGAGTCAGGTTAAGGACTGGATTTTCCGGGTCCTGTGCAGGCAGCAAGATCCTGGCTTGCACATGTGCTGAGATCTCGTCCCTAATTTAAATTGTGGTTAATGACTACAGCTTGTAGAGCTCTATGAGGGGACGGAGTGATACCGCGGCAGAGGTAGGGAAGCCTCAGCGGAGACTTCAAGACAAAGACGGCTAGTCACTTCCTCTACACCTTGTGCCTTCACCCATATGGCTGGTCACTTCCTCTACACCCTGTGCCTTCACCCATACCTCAGGGCTCACTGATGCTGCTGTGGTGAGGGACACGTGGGAAAGACTTGGAAGTGTTGAAATCCTCTAACTGATTAGACCCAGAGGGACCTGGCTCGGGTTTGGTAGGTCGGGCTTTCAAATCTGGTCTTTGAGGGGCGGCAAAATCGGGCTTCCCCTCCCCCAAGGCACAGGGACACAACCTTTATAGTCGCGAATGGTGGCAAAGTTTTAAATGGCCAGAGTACTTACCGGAGAGGGAATGGGGTCAGTCTCCACAAGTGAAGGATCCTGTATAGGTTTTGAGGGTCCTTTTATATCGGTAAGGGAGGAGGATGGTGGCATTGTTCCTGGTTCCAGCGGTGATGTCACACCTGATTCCAAGTTCTGGACCATACATCAGCAATTGCATGACAGGTCTCCTCCTGGAGAATATGGTAATAGAATGGAGATAATTGTGGAAATAGGGGCTAGATCAATTTTAGGTCATGCTTCTGAGATGGTGCGCACATGTGGCCACATCACAAACTGCCAGGAGGAATTGTTGTATCTGCAATTACCCTTCTCAAGCACTGATTGGGTGTTTAGTGATCATACCGTGACATGCTATGTGGCTACATTCGGTTTCCCTAGTTAACCTTGTCAGAAGGACTAGGGGACCCCCCACTCCATGGAGGAATTAACCAAGAAGAGGTGGATCTAGCTAACAAATCCCTCCCGCACATGCCCTAAACTGTCGGGAACACAGCCCTTCACAGAGATTTTCAGGTACCCACCTATTAAAGGCTCCTTCCTCACTCCTGTCTCTTTAGGCCAGCAATGAGCCAACACAGATGTCTTGTGGAGGGGTATCGAGTCTTTGTCAATCGTTGAGAAGAACTCATCTTAGAAATCAGCTTGAGAACATGTCACCTTTCATGATCTTGAATGAAGGGACTTAGATAAAAACATTCTGGCTGCTGTTTGTCTCTTCGTGTTTTGGGCTTTTTGCTTTCTGTCTGATAATATTGGTGTAGGTATCAGTTTGGGGACTAGCTTGTCTTAGTGTTTGAGTAACAGTCCCTCAGAACACTGCCACCCACAGCTCGCGCAGACCTCATCATTTCAGCAACCACTCAGAGGACAAACAATCCCCAGTCTGTTTCCAAAGTCATTCTGGCTATTCCTCTGCTATCCCTGCACGCAGTGCTGCCACCACGGCTGCCATTGCCGTGACCACCTTCTGGTATTCGTCCCCTGCCTCCAAGGTCCTATGCCTCTCTAAAGCCTACCACGGTGCAAGGAAAGCTCTACTTAACAGACATGGCTGTTCCCTAGCTCTGTACTCTGGCCTGTCATTGACACCAGAACACACAAGGCCTGGTGGCCCCCTCATGAAGTCACCTTTGAAAGGGTCCACTATGTCCCTTACAGACAGTTACCAGCGTATCAAATTTCTTAAACATAAGGTGTGACAAACAGATTAGTTGAGATACATTTCTCCTTTTCCTGGTCAACAAATCTCAAAAGTGTTCATTCAGAAAACAGTGGCCTAGCTGTAAGGAGGCAGAGGGGACTGTAACAGATCCAAACCAGACTTGGAACACAATTCCATTATAATGATTGGTCCATGTGTGGACATGTGATAAAGTCCTGGACAGTGAAACATTCAGAGAAACCTTCATGAAAGACACTTTTCCTCTATAATTAAAAGAGAAGTTAAGACCACTCTCTCTCACACACACACACGCACATGTGCGCACTTTTCAGACTCCTATATTTGCTTCTTGCCTTTGAACATGATAATGTGGGGAGATAGTATGGATAAATGAAGCCTAAAACTGAGATAGTCATCTTGCATCTGTGGCAACAAACCTGAGGGAAAAAAGCATACAGGCTGAGGGTAACAGAGAGGAAGACAGTTTGGTCCCAGATGACAGTAAAGTGCCCTCTGAATCAACCCTGGAACCAGTTCTTTCCCTTAGCTTTGTAATGTGAAGGGATTATCTGACTTTTAAAACCACTTGAGCCTTGGTACTCAATTCTTCACCATTGAAGGCAATTAATTAACTGATACACAGATGAAGCAATTCATTTTATGAGGCCAGGATAACTTTAATTCAGAAACCTGAAAAGAATATCATGAAAATGTAAAATTGGGTGTTACCCTCCCTCATAAACACAGATGCAAAAATATTAATAAAATCCAGTAATATATTTAGTAGCATGACCTTTGTCTTAGTTATGTAGTACTGCTAGAACAGAAATATCACAAGTAAATGGTTTTAACAAAGAAAGGTTTATTCTTTCACAGTCCAGTAGACTAGAAATCTCAGTTCAGGGTGCCAGCTCTGGGGCAAGGTTTCCTCTCTCTGTTAGCTGTAGAGGAAGGTCCTTGTGATGCATCATTCTTGCTTTGGTTTGGGAGCATCGTAGCACCGGAAACTCAGCTCCAAAGGACACCTTCTGCTCCTGGCACTGCCTTTTTGGTAGCATAAGAACCCCACTCTTAGCTTCCTTCCCTTTCATTTTATTTCTTGTAAGATAAAAGATGGTGCAGGCCACACCTCAGGGAAACCCTTTACACTGAATCAGGGATGTGACCTTAGTAAGAGTGTTACAATCCCACTCTAATTCTCTTCAGCATAATCCAATCTTACCTCATTCACCACAGGCAGAGATTAAAATTTACAACCCACAGGAATATCAATCACAAAGTGGAGGACAGCCACACAATACTTTGAATCACGGCCTAGCCAAATGCACACATTTGTGGGGCAGGAGGGGAATGGTGACTTAATTCATTCCATGACTACCATGTTCAGTTTATTTCAGAAGTACAAGTTTTTTCCCAGATTCATACTTCATACATTCCAGGTTCTGATTATTATTGGATATTTGCAGCTGTTTCTTCTCATTTTGAGTTGTGCCGCATCATCGAAGGAAGGTCCTGAATGTTTGACTCCATCCACTTCATTAAGGTCAACTCTACTTTGAGGATGCAGCTTTTCCCCAGTCATCTTAGGGTGCCTTCAAGCCTAGGGTGGGAAGGGGAAGGGGCTCATCTTGCACTCTTTTAGACAATGTTTCACCGCTACGTAAATCCTTAGTTTAAAAGCTCAGCTGAAACCTGTCTGCCAAGGATGACCCTGCTGGTATCTGAATACTGGTGGCATAGCTTCCAGCATCACAGTGACACTCAAGCCCCCACAGTACAACAAACTGACAGAATCCTAACACAGGGATGAAAAATAGGCCGCCTGACAAAATGCAGAATCTAGAAACAGATCCAGGTAGACAAAGCTGAACACAAGGCAAAGATAGCATTTCAGGCAAGTGGAAAGGGAAAAACTGGAATATTTGGAAAGATGAGAAAGAAAGAAAATAAGTCACTGCCTCACACCATATATAAAACCAGTCCCAGACTGAAGAAGATCTAAGGTGAGTGATAACATCACAAAGATCTTAGAAGCTGTTGGTTGGCTTTTGACTCAGTTACTAGTGATGCTGTAACATAAATACTACAAGTGGGCGGCTGTAAATAACAGGGATTTATTTTCTCACGGTTCACAAGACTAGAAGTCCAAATTCAGAGTGTGGCTGTAGTGAAAGATATTCCTTGTCTGTAGCCCCGGAAGTTTCTTGAAGTTCCATGGTTTTTCTTAGTATTCTCAAGCCTCTGTGGTCCTCCCTGTCCCTTTCCAACCCCAACCCCACCCCCTGCTGTGCTGCTGTATCTAAGCTGCTCTTTTTATAACTTGGATATGATTAGGTTTATGACTCACCCTATTCTAGTATGACATCATTAATAAGACAAAAACAATCCTTATTTCCAAACAGGGTCATGTCCACAGATTACAGGGCTCAGGAATTCAAGACATGTTTTGGGGGACACAATTCAACCCATAACAGAAGCCAACATAAAAAAATACCTTCATGACTCTGTAGTATAAAGTTTCATTAAAAAGCATATAAGAAGTACAAACCATAAAGACTAAAACTGATACATTTGTTGTTATAGGTGCCATAAATAGGTGGAAAAGACAAGTCACACACAAGGACAAGATTTGCAACATTTATTTTAAAAAGAAAGATTTGAGGCCACAATACATACAGCATACTTTTTGCCATCAAGTCAAGTCTGACTCACAGAGAACCTATATGACAGACTAGAACTGCCCAATACAGTTTCTAAGGAGTGGCTGGTAGATTCAAACTGCTGACCATTTGGTTAGCAGCTCAGTACTTAACTACTGTGCCACCAGTACTCCTAAAGAAATATAAACAATCTAATAGGAAAATACATAAATATATGTTTTACTGAAGAGGTAATCCAACTGTCAATAAACACATGAAAATGTACTTACCTCATTACTCATCAGAGAAAGTCAAAATATAACCATTGCAATTCTATAGTGTACAGGCTGCGGGATATGGACATTCAACCTGAGAACCCCAAGAATCAGCAGGAATGTAGAACCAAGGAAACTCTTATGTCTGCTGATGGGAAGAGAAACTTGCATACCCAATGCCCTCAGCTAGTTGGAGATTTTCCTGGGGCTGCCACAAGAAATTACCAAAAAACTGAGTGGCTGAAAGCAAGGGAAATTTATCCTCTCACAGTTCTGAAGGCCAGAAGTCCAAAATCAAAGTGTCAGCAGGGCCTCGCTCTTTCTGAAGGCTCTATGCCTCTTTCCTAGCTTCTAGTGGTTGTTGGCAGTTCTTGAAATTCACTGCCTTGCAGCTGCATCGCTTTGTGAAACTTGTCCTTGCCTATTTTGACAGTGTCTGGTGCTGTTCATTCTTCGATACTGCAGATCTGTTTGCAGGTCCCAGGTCCCTGAAAGCAAGCTAATGTTTGACTTGGTATTTCCAGGAATCACTCAACAAATGGAGAGAAAGGTGGGCAAAAGGGAGGGATCACTCCTTCATCTATTAGCTATGTCCGGTGCTGGTTGGGTATTAGGTGCTATGAGAATGCAGCCCATGGAAGTAGGTTGAGAAATCTCACTTGCTGACATAGCCATAGACAACAACTATGCTTTTCTGGTAACTGCTACCACCTGTTCTTCTGGATCCTCCTTCTAGGTTGGAGCAGGTGCCTTCAACTCGAGAAGTCACTGCTGTTGTGATTGTTGCTTTTTTTATACTAGTGATCTCATTTTTGACTCAATGATCTTCCTCCTGTTGTGAGGCTAGACTTGGAATTTGGGCAATGGAAGGGAGGCAGGCTCTTTCTTCCATGATCCCTCCCACTAGGTACCCAGGGCCTTGCTTAGTGAGTAGGTGGCTCCCCTGTGGATCACGGCTGCGCCATGCTCACAGGTGAGCGCCAGTCAGACATGCGGCTCTCTGGAGGACCCTCTCTCAACTCAGGGAGAGAAGTCAGTCTGGTGATATCTCACCCCAAAAGACACCCCTCCCTGTCCTGAAGCCTCTCTGTCTTCCTGACCGCCCAGGCAAGTATGATTCTCCCACATGGGATGAGGAAGAGTGCAGACAGGAATCCCACAAAAGATCAAAGTCCTTGGACTTCAGCTTGGGCCAGTGTGATCCTACAGCGTGGTCCCAAGAGCAGTCCCTGACCTTGCCACTGCACACCATGAGACACTATCTCCTCACTCACCTGTTGCACACGAACAGTCCTCACACCTCTGATGCTGACTGCTCAGTGGACTCAGGGATATTAAGGGTCAGGGGAGGGCAGACAGGTTAGTCTGAGAGGCAGGGAGGCTTACAGGGATTTGCTTTATCTGGGGCCTGAGACACAAATTAGACACCAAGCAGGGAGGCAGGCCAAGGTATCACCTCACCTCATAGCTCTTCGTGGCTTTCTTTTGGATATCTCTGGAATGTTCTCTTTTACTGAATTAATTGTCTATGTGTAGTTTCAGCAACAGAAATTCCAAAGGTGAAACTAGGAGCAATACTTTAGAGTAAATCAGTAATTATCTGAATTGTTCTTCAAGAGAATGTTACATGTCCACAAGTTATCCTAGCCTTGTTTCCCTGGAAATGTGTAATTACTAGTGTCTAAGAGAAGTTGATAGCAAATATCTTACTTTTATGTTGGAGTTTTCTTACCTGTGAAACCAAATACTCATTTAAAGAAATTTCTGACCAAAATTAATCCACCACTGGCTTTTCTTTCACCCAAAGTTGCAAATCCTTCCTTTTCTGTTCAAAGTCAGGCTTACTAAATTTTAGATTTCAAGAGATGTGGCTGGGAAGAGAACCAGAGATCATCGGGTGACCTGCTATCAGTTGATCTCGGCAAAAGGGGAGAGCAGGAATTAATCAATCATGTTTAGATTAGACAATAGTTGATCTTCTGTATTTTTGCTTCATTTTCTCTTTATAAGCTTTATTGCACCTAGCTTCTCTGAGACATTCGTTTTTCTAGAATCAAGATGGTCTCCATATATGCATGTAAAATAAACTCAGAATGAACCTGAAGTTTAAATTTAGATAAGTTTTGATTATTTTTAGTACTTGTAATAAAGTATAAATACCAGTGAAAGATTTTTCTTCTTTGGAACATTTTTTACTATTAAGTCAAAAATGCCCCAATTTGCAAATCCCATGCTAGACAAACTTCAATCAATTTCTATTATTGGCTTAATACTACTTTTGTGTTATTGTAACATGTTAGAAAAACTCACAGAACTCAGGAAAGAGCTGTGCTTACAATGACAGTTTTATTATAGCAAAAGGATAGAAATCAGAATGAACCAAAAGGAGAGACACATAGCAGTCCTAGACTTGAATCTTTCATTGCTCTTACGGACATGCCACATCAATATGCAAAGATACAGAGCATATTACTGTTAATCTGGGATGCTCACCTTAGTTTTTCTGTGTAGAGTTTTCATTGCCATTTCATTAAATAGATACGATTGACTGATAGATTAGTTATATGATTGAACTCAGTTTTCAATCCTCCAGCCCCTCTCTCCTTCCTGGAGGTCAGGCTGATATCACATGGCTCAAACCTTCAAGTCTCTTTAATCAGTGGCTTAAACTACCGACTCTCTAATGATTGACCATTCCTGCATAACTGAACCATGAAGTCACCTCATTAAAATAAACTATAGAAGGTTCCACCATGAATCACCTTGTTATTATGGACTGTCAGGTATCCACCAAGGGACCCACTGTGAATAACAAAGATACTCTTACCACTCTGTGAATACCAAGGATTTAGAGGTTGCATCCTTGGAACCAGGACAAAAACCAGATAAATTCTTGTTACACACTTCTGTTCACCTATAGGTTCACTGTGAGCTGGAATCTACTTGATGACAGTGGGTTTGATTTGGGGTATCAGAATGCACAAAATTTGAGCACTAAATTGCATCTTGTGGCAATAGGGATACAGGACACAGACAATGGTATCTGTTTCTGGGAGGGGCAGCAAAGGTTGAGACTATGAATTCCTACAGCTGTTGAATAAGAAATCTGAAATTGTGACTAAAAGTCCAAATACACACACTTTATGATTCAACAATTTCACATTAAGATTTCATTCCATTAGGAGAGAAAAAAAGCACCAGTATTCAAAGATCTGTTTGAAGACTGTGTTTATTTGCTTGCTTATTTTCCAGCATTATTTGAGGCAACAAGAAGCTTGAAACAATCTGAATGTCAAGCAAAAAGAGGAAATAAAGATGTTTAGGAAGAGAAATAGTAAATTGTCACATATTTAATATATGGAATACTATACAGCAATAAAAAAGAATGAAGTCGATCTCTATAGCCTAAATGAATGAAGGCAAAGTACTGTTAGAAGTAGTTTCCTGAGTTACTCAACAGCAACCAACAACAAGGAAAAGAAGGATGGAAAGAGGGGAGGAAGGAAACCGATTATATGTTTGAAGTTTGAGAAAGATGTGAAAAGATACATACTAGGCTATTAACACTTATTATCTTTGGGTGAAGTGTGTGAGTGTGTGTGTGTGTGTGTGTGTGTGTGTGTGTGTGTTCAGAATGACTAAATTTTAAAATGAAAAACAAAAACACTAAACATATTCCCAGCTCAGAGAGTCTAACTACATTTCAAACACAAAAGTAGAAAGCACTTATCAAAATTAGAAATGTCTGCTCACAAACAGACAACATTTAGGAAATGTGTGGACAAGCCACAGACTGGAAGAAATTTTACTATATGTATGGTATATATCTGTCATGGATTAAATTGTTTCCCACCAAAACTGTGTGTAGTAATTTTTCTAAGCCAGTGATTCCCAGTGTCGTGTGATTGCCCTCCATTTTGTGATTTTCTGATGCTGTAAATCCCAATCACTACCTGTGGTTAATAGACTGGATTTATGTTAGAGAGGATTAAGGTGGGACTGTAACACCCTTCCTAACATCACCTCCCAGCTCCTGCATAAAGGGAGTTTCACTGGTGTATGGTTTGAACCACGTTTTATTCTTTCATCATACAAGAGATAAAAGGAAAAGGAAGTTAGTAGAGAGTTGGGAACTCCATACCGTCAAGAAAGCAACACTGGAAGTGGTACACATCCTGCAGACCTGGGGTTCCTGTGCCAGGATGCTCCCTGACCATAGACTGATGCAACACCGGGACCTTCCTCCAGAGTCTAAAAAGAGGGAAAGCCTTTCCCCTAGATCAGACATCCTGAATTTGAACTTGTAGCCCACTGGACTGTGACAAAATAAGGTTTCTCTTTTCAAAGCCATCCACTTGTGGTATTTCTGTTAGAGCAGTACCAGATGACTAAAACAATATCTGGTAGAAGATTCATATCCAGAAATGTGAATCAGTAGTAAAATCAATAGTAGAAAGACAAAGAACTTGATTTAAAATAAGCAAAAAGTAAAAACAGATACTTCACAAAAGAAAACGTACAAATGGCTGACAAATACTTGAAAAGATGCTCAATCTCATTACCATCAGGGAAATACAGACTTTAACTATAGTAAAATATTGCTCTGCACCAATGAGAATGGCTAAAATTAAAAAGACTGACAGAATTGACCATTGATGAAGATGTAGAGCAACAGGACTTTTCATCCAGTTCTAGTGGAAGCATAAAATGGTACAACAACATTGGAAAACAGTCTGGTAGTTTCTTATAAAACTAAGCATACATACGCAATGATCCAGCGATCCCAGCCAAGACAAATGAAGATGTAGGTCTACGCAACAAATTGTATGTTCTTCTATCAGCATTATTTGTAGTAGCCAAATAATAGAAAGTATATAATATACACCAATAAGTAAAAGGATGGACACACTTCTGGCCAACATGGTACCATAGACAGAAGCACCAAGCCATTCCCTCCACAGCAAAGACCCTAAAATCTAGGTAAAACAGAAACAAATGTCAGTCCTGGAAACTGAGGTGTCAAATGAAGAGGTGAAGATCTCAGCCAAACACTGAATAGGGTAAGAAACTTACAGAGAACATAGAGCAAAAAGAGATACAAGTGGAAGTCCTGATCAGCTAACCCATTAGCCACCTTAGACTCCTGTCAGAGATGGCAGACAGGGAGCACTGGAAAGCAGTTTCATACAAATCCCAGCAGTATACAAAACATCTGGTAATCAGTAATACACACTTTCCCATCCCCCATCTTCTCCCTGCTACTCTACCTCCAACACTTCCTAACTAGCTAGAGTGGCTTGGCTGGCCAGGAATTGCAATGTCTGTTCCACTTGATTTGCCCAATCACATTGGAGATCCAGACAGGGAGTACAGCAGAGCAGCTTCATGGAGATCCCAAGAGGACACAGATCACCTGGTAACCAGCAGTATATGCTTTCCTAACAATGGCCCCTATCATCCGCCTGCCACTCCAACTTTCTCTTATTCCCTCCAGCTGAAGTCTCCTTCAGCCCTAGCTGCTTGGGTTCACTCTGCCAACCCACACTGCCTGGCTCTGTGAGTGTCATTTGTCTGCAGATAATGTTGCTGTTTCTTTTTCGCCTCTCAACACCTCCCCCTCCTTTCTATCAAATGCTTGGCTCCATGTGCCATCTTTGCTACTTCTTGAAATGCCATAAAGCACTGCTCAACTAGGGAACCACTCCCCAGCCTCTGAGGCCACCTTGGTGCAACCCTCAGGACTTTTCAAGTTGTTGTGTTTTATTTTGTCTGTGTTTTCTTTTTCTTTCCATGGTTTGGGAACCTCTTCTAGTTCATCTGTATTCCATGGCTTAGGACCCACATTCCCACTCTAGTCAGCAGTGCCCCAGTGGGATTCCTGGAGACGTCTCTCTTCTTTCTTTTTCTTTCTTTCCTTCTCTCTCTTTCTCAGTCCCCTTCCTTCCTTTTCTCTTTTTGCTTCCTGTCATTCTTCATTTATCAGTTCTCATCTCTCTACACTTAAATTATTTTTCTATCTCTAAAATAGCTGACATTCTGTGACAGCTATATCCCTTCTGGCCAGGCTACACTGAGAAGCCAGGGAGAAATTTGCCTGGTCTTTACAGCAGCATTGGTGAGACTCTTAGAAGCCTTTCTTTTCCAAATCTTCATTAAGTTATATTTTTCTTCTCTCTCTCTCTCTTTCTCTTTCCCTCTTTCTGTTTTTTTCTATTTCTCAGAGTCTCATCTTTCCATTCCAACAGTAAGCTGCCTTCACATTATTTCATTTGTTGGCTGGTCACTTGGTTTGGGCCTCCTTTTTCTCTCTCTTCCTTCTCCTATTTCTCAATACCGATTTTATCTCCACAAATCATAACCTCTTCCTCTCTTCCTGCCTACCTGCGTGATGTGGTAAATATGACACCACTAACCAGCACAGCCATGGCCTACTGGGATCTCCCTAGCACAGGTTCTTGGCCCACCCTATTGGCACTAGTACATGCCACAAGAAAAACCATGCCAGTCCCTCCACTCCAGTTGGGCCACTCATGATGCACCATAGCTGAGCAACTGGCAATGCCCATTAGACAAGGAGGTGAAAAATATCCAAACTACAGACAAGCAGTAAATGAAGAAAGAACAGCCCACATGCTCTGATGAACAAATAAGAGGTCTGCCAATCAAGTTTGTGAACTCATCCTAGAAAAAGGGCTACGTACCTCATTGTTGAGTATCACTACAGTCACCTTCAAAGCACTTCCCTTGGAAAGCTATGAACTGATTCCAGCACATAGTCAACCCTTCAAAGCAATTTTGGAACTTTTTTTCTGGAATGACCATCAGAGCTGTTGTTGTATTACCCTTGATGCCCTGAATATCATCAAAATGTCTTCCTTTCAGTGTTTCCTTTATCTTTGGGTAAAGAAAAAAGCTATTGGGTGCCATATCAGGTAAGTAGGGAGGGTGTTCCAATACAGTTATTTGTTTACTGGCTAAAAACTCCCACATAGACAACTATACAACTAAGTTTGTGAGCTTGCCGCTGTGTGTGATGGTCATTCCAGTAAGAGTTCAAAAATTGCTTACTCATCTATGCCAAGAAATTTGGAGGACAGCCACCTGACCAACTGACTGGAAGAAATCCATATTTATACCCATTCCAAAGAAAGGTGATCCAACCAAATGTGGCTGATATCACACGCAAGTAAAATTCTGCTCAAGATCATTCAAAAGCATAGTCAGTGAACACACATAAACATCTTTCTGGTATTCTTTGCTTTCAGTCAAGATTCATCTGATATCAGTGATGATATCCTGGTTCCATATCCTCTTCTGAACTCAGCTTGAAATTCTGGCAATTCCTTGTCAATATATTGTTGTAGTCGCTTTTGAACGATCTTGAGCAGAATTTTACTTGCGTGTGGTATCAACCACATTTGGTTGGATCACCCTTCTTTGGAATGGGCATAAATATGGATTTCTTCCACTCAGTTGGCCAGGTGGCTGTCCTCAAATTTCTTGGCATAGATGAGAAAGCATTTGTTTGTTTAAATATCTCAATTGATATTCCATCAATTCCCGGAGCCCTGTTTTTTGCCAGTGCCTTCAAGGAGCTTCAACTTCTTCCTTCAGTACCACTGGTTCCTGATCATATGCTACCTCTTCAAATGGCTGAACATCAACCAGCTCTTTCTGGTATAATGACTCCGCGTATTCCTTCCATCTTCTTTTGATGTTCCCTGAGTTGTTTAACAGTTTCACTTTAGAGTCTTTAGCTATTGCAACTTGAGGTTTGAATTTTTTCTTCAGTTCTTTCAGCTTGACAAATGCAGAATGTGTTCTTCCCTTCTGGTTTTCCATTTCTAGCTCTTGGCACATGTCATTATAATACTTTGTCTTCTAGAGCTGCTCTCTGAAGTCTTCTGTTGAGGTCTTTTACTTTTCCATTCCTTCCTTTCGCTTTAGCTGCTCGATGTTCAAGGGCAAGTGCCAGAGTCTCTTCTGACATCCAATTCGGTCTTTTCTTTCTTTCCTGTCTTTTTAATGACCTCTTGCTCTCTTCATGGATGATGTCTTTGATGTCATCTGACAACTTGTCTGGTCTTTGGTCATTAGTGATCAACAGATGAAATCTGTTTTTGAGATGGTCTTTAAGCTCAGGAGAGATATATGCAAAGTCATACTTTTGCTCTCGTAGACTTGTTCTAATTTCCTTCAGTTTCAACTGGAATTTGCGTATGACCAATTGATCATCTGTGCCACAGTCAGCACCTAATCTTGTTCTGACTACTGATACATAGCTTTTCCATTGTCTTTTTCCACAAATGTAGTCAATTAGGTTCCAGTGTATTTCATCTGGTGAGGTCCATGTGTAGTCACCATTTGTGTTGGTTAAAAAAGATATTTCCAATGAAAAAGTCATTAGTTTCACAAAATTCTATCATACGATCTCTGGCATTATTTCTACAACCAAGACCTTATTTTCCAACTACTGATGCTTCTTCTTTGTTGCCAACTTTTGCAATCCAGTCACCAGTAATTATCAGTGCATCCTGACTGCATGTTTGATCAATTTCAGACTGCAGATGCCAGTAAAAATCTTCAACCTCTTCATCTTTGGCCTTAGCTCTTGATGCATAAATTTGAACAATAGTTGTATTAACTGGCCTACCCTTTAGGCATATGGATATTATTCTATCACTGACAGCATAGTACTTCAGCACAGATCTTGAAATTTTCTTTTTTATGGTAGATGCAATGCCATTCCTCTTCAACATTTCATTCCCAGCACAGTAGACTATATGATTGTCAGATTCAAAATGGCCAAAACCAGTCCCTTTCAGCTCACTAATGCCTAAGACGTCAGTGTTTATGTGTTCCATTTCATTTTTGACAGCTTCCTGTTTTCCTAGATTCATGCTTCATACATTCCATGTCCTGATTATTAGTGGGTGTTTGCAGCTGTTTCTCCTCATTTTGAGTCATGTGCATCAGCAAACAAAGATCCCGGAGGCCTTACTCCATCCACATCATTAAGGTTGGCTCTCCTTTAAGGAGGCAGCTTCTTCCCCAGTTGTCTTCTGAGTGCCTTCCAACCTGGGGGCTCACTTTCCAGCACCATGTCTGACGATGTTTGGCTATTCAAGAAGTTTTCCCTGGCTAGTTCCTTTCATAAATAGACTTCTGGGTCCTTCTTTCTCGTCTGTCTTAGTCTGGAAGCGCAGCTGAAACTTGTCTACCATAGGTGACCCTGCTGGTACTTAAATACCAGTGACATAGCTTCCTGCATCATAGCAATAAGCAAGCCTCCAGTGACAGACAATAGGAGGCTGCTCACTCCCTCCTTACCTGATGGTATTTCCCTGCTTACCTGACGGTGTTACTGTCCTTGCCTGATGCTGTTACCGTCCTTGCCTGATGCCGTTACCAATATATCTCATGAAATAGGTGCAAAAATCCTCAACAAAATTCTATCCTATCCTGTTCTGTCCTATCCTGCTGTGCTCTACTCTATTCTACAACATATCAAAAAAATTCTTTGGGAGAAGAGTGCATTCTTCAGTCCTGAGGTTTCTGTGCCAAGATGCTCCCTGAACAATGACTGATGCAACACAAGGACTTTCCTCCAGGGCTGACATGGGAGAAAGCCTTCCTCTGGAGCAGACATTCTGAAACAGGACTTGTAGCCTACCAGACTGTGTAAGAATAAACTTTCCTTGTTAAAGCCATCCACTGGTGCTCTCTGTTACAGCAGCACTAGCTGACTAAAACAGCTGTGAAAGTGAGAAAATGTATTATTTTCAGTGAATGCTTAATAATGTCAACATACCTGCTGGAATTGCTGTATTTTAGAATCTACTTTCAAAGGCAGTAGGAATCTACTTGAAAATACATTCAGCTGCTAGTAACACATTTGAAATAACCTTGACTTAAATATGATGATGAAGGTTTATTTCTCTCTCATGGAAAAAAACTCCAAAAAACAAAAACAGAGACAATCAAGGACTGAAATAAACGATGGTTCCCTGGTCATCAGGAGGAAAAAAAAATTCTTCACCATGACCAAATAGGATTCACACCAGGGATGCAGGGATGGCTCAATATCAGTGATATCGTTAATGTAGTCAAGCACATAAATAAAACAAAAATAAGAATAACTTTATTTTATCAACTGATTCAGAAAAAGCATTTGATAAATCCAACACCCATTCATGTTAAAAACTCTCAGCAAAATAGGAATATAAGGGAAAATCCTCAGCATAATAAGGGGCATCTATGCAAAGCCAACAGCGAGCATCATTCTAAATGGAGATAGTCTGAAAGTAATTTCCTTAAGAATTGGAACCAGACAAGGATGCCCATTGTCACAACTTTTATTCAACATTGTGCTGAAAGTTCTAGCCAGAGGAATCAGACAAGATAAAGAACTAAAGGGCATCCAAATTGGTAACAAAAAAGTAAAAGCATCCCTGTTGGCAGATGATGTGAACTTATACAGAGAAAACTCTAAACAATCCACCAAAAAGAGGTAGGGAGGAGGAAAAAAGTGAAGGGAGGGAGGGAGGGAGGGAGGGAGGGAGGGAGGGAGGGAGGGAGGGAGGGAGGGAGGGAGGGAGGGAGGGAGGGAGGGAGGGAGGGAGGGAGGGAGGGAGGGAGGGAGGGAGGAAAACTACTGGAATTAATAGAAGATTTCAGTAAAGTATCAGGATATAAGGTAAACATAAATAAATCAATGGAATTCCTTTACACCAACAAAACACCATCAAAGAGGATATCACCAAATCATTACCATTTACAATAGTCCCCAGTAAGCTAAAATACCTAGGAAAAAATCTAACCAAAGATGTAAGAGACCTGTACAAAGACAATTACAAGACTCTACTGCAAGAGATGAAAAGAGACTTACATAAGTGGAGAAACTTTCCTTGCTCGTGGATAGGAAGACTTAACATCATGGGAATGTCTATTCTTCCCAAAGCCATCTACAGATACAATGCAATCTCAATGCAAATTCCAAAGACATTTTTTAATTATATGGAGAAACAAATCACCAGCTTCATATGGAAAATGAAGAAACCTTAGAAAAGTAAAGCATTACTGAAGGAAGACAAAGTGGGAGGCCTCACATACATTATGTGGCTTTAGAACCCATTACACTGACACAGTAGTCAAAACAGCCTGGTACTGGTACAAAGGAGATACATAGACCAACGGAACAAAATAGAGAATCCAGATATAACATCATCCACCTATGAGCAACTGATATTTGACAAAGGCTCGAAGTCTGTGAACTGGGGCAAAAACAGTCTCTTCAACAAAAATGGTGTTGATAAAACTGGATACCCATCTGCAAAAAAAAGAGAAAGAAGCAAGACCCATATCCCACAGCATGCACAAAAACTTACTCAAAAAGGATCAAAGACCTAACTATAAAATCTAAAACAATAAAGACCACGGAAGAAAAAAATTGGCACAACATTGGGAGCCCTAACACACAGCAAAAACAGACTACAAAATATCTAACAATGCACAAACAGCAGAAGAGAAAATAGGTAAATGGGAAAATTTATAAATTTTTATAGAAAGAGACTTATAAAAATTTACAAAAATTCAAACACTTATGTCGGGAGCCATGGGTAAGCCCCCAGGCCCCAACATACAGGAAGCTTGAAGGGTTGAAAAAGCCCGCGCGCGCCAAGTTTGAAAAAGCCTGCGCCCGTGAAATTCAAAAGGCCCGCATGCGCAAAAACTTCCTGCCTGATGTCACTGCCTTAGTCTTATGTATACCCAATCCCCAGCAGACAACTACCTCGCTCCAAATGTCACTCAATCCCTCCCTCCATTCCCGCTGCTATATATACCGCACTGTAACAATAAAACCTTGAGGCTTGATCAGAACTTTGTCTTGCCTCCATTTCTTCGCGTCTTTCTTGCCCCACCTTCATTTTCACAGGCTCCCCCTCGTTCCTCCGTTGATTCGCCCCGCGGGTCGGGGCACACTTATGCTCATCCAAAGATTTCACCAAAAGAGTAAAAATACTACCTAAAGAATGGGAAAGAATTTTTGGCAACTAAAAATCTGATCAGCTTTGAATCTCTGTAATCTATGAGGTATTGCATAATCTCAAAAATAAAAAGACAAATAACCCAATTTAAAAATGGCAAAGAGTATGAATAGGCACCTCACCAAGAAGACATCTGGACAGCTAAAAGACACACAAGGAATGCTCACAATCATTAGCCATTAGAGAACTTCACATCAAAACTGCTATGAGATACCGTCTCTTGCCAACAAGGCTGGCATTAATCCAAAAAATACAAAGCAGTAAATGCTGGAGAGGTTGTGGAGAGGCTGGAACTCTTCTACACTGCTGGTGGAAATGTAAAATGGTGCAACCACTTTGGAAATTGATTTGGTGCTTTCTTAAAAAGCTAGAAGTAGAAATACGATCCAGCAATCCCATCACTTGGAATACATCCTACAGAAACAAAGGTTGTCACACAAATAGATACATGCACATGAGTGTTTATTGCAGCACTGTCCACAATAACAAAAAAGATGGAATTAACTTAGGTGTCCATCAACAGAAGAATGAATAAACAGACTATGGTATATTCACACAATGGAATACTATGCAACAACAAAGAACAACAACATTCTTGGGAAACATATGATAATGTAGTCATCTGGAAGACATGCTGAGTGAAATTAGTCAACTGCAAAAGGACAAATACTGTATGAGAACATCATTATGAGAATTCAAGAAAAAGGCTAAGCACAGAAGAAAATAACCTTTTATGGTTACCAGAGGAGTTGGAGAGATGGATATTCACAGACTAGATAGTAGATAGGAATTGGGTTAAGTGAAGGAAGTGACAGCACACAGTAGAAGGGGGTTCAACACTGCTGGACTATACCAAGAGCTAAAAGTTTCCTAAATACAACCCAATACTGTTAAGGTCAGAGTACCAGGGATGGAGGTCTGGGGACCATGCTTTCAAGGGACATCTAGGTCAATTAGCATAACTAATTTTTTTTTTTAAAGAAAATATTCTGCATCCATTTTTGGTGAGTGGCAGTGGGGTCTAAAAAGGTAGCCAGCTGCCAGTTGAGGAGCATCAGTTGGCCCCAATCCACCTGGAGCAGAGGAGAACCAAGGTCATCAAAGACTGGAGGAAAACAGGAGCCCAGAAGACAAAAGGGGCCATATGATCCAGAGATTACATCCACATGAGACAAGAAGAACTAGATGAACTAGATGTGCCCAGCCACCACTAGCGACTGCCTTACCAGGGAACCCAGCGTAGAGTCCCCAACATAGCAGGTGAAAAATGGGAGTGCAGATCTAGAAGTCAGTTAAAAGACCAGACTTGATGGTCACACATCCTGGAGGGTCACCCTGAGAGCATAGACCCTGGACTTGCTACTAGCCCAGAGCTGAAATCATTACTGAAGACAACTCTACATAAATACTGGACTGTCAAGACATGAAGGAGTTGGAGCAGCTCTTCTACAGAAATGAGATGGGAGGGTGGAGAGGAGATGACAGAAGTTGGCTGAATGAATAAGGGAAGTACAAGGTGGAAAGGAGGAGTGCACTGTCACAGGGTTAGGAGTGGAACTAGAGTTGTACAGAGGTGTGTGTACAGGGTTTTACATGGCAAATTGACTTAGATTTTAAGCCATCACTTAATCATAACAAAAATAACAATGAAAAGCAAAACCACAGTGAGATACCATTTCACTCCCACCAGGATGGCTAAAATTAAAGTAAGAAAAGAAAAAGTGTTGGAGGGGATGGGAGAAACTAGAACACTCACTGGGAGTGCAAAACGGTATAGCCATTGTGACAAACATTTCCCCAAAAAACTAGAGGTAGAGCTGCCATGTGACCTGGCAATTCCACTCCTAGATATATAATCTAGTCATCTAATAGAAGTGACACGAACAGACATAGCCACATCAATGTTTATTGCTGCACTATCTACAGTAAAAAAAAATTAAAATAACCTAAACATTCATCACTGGATGAACGAATAAGTAAAACGTGGTACATACATACAATACAGTACTCCTAAGCAATAAAGAAATGAGTTCCCCAAACATCTTACAATGTGGATGAATCTGAAATTGATTTGTTTCAATATAAAGTCCTACAGCTTTTGACTGAAAAAGTCAATCACAAAAAGACAAATTGTATGTCTTCAATTTTATTAAATGACATGAATGTAAATATATAGAAACTGATGTTCATTAGTAGCTACCATGGATTGAGGGGGAAGGAGAAGAAGGAGTACTCCATATGTAGTAGTCATTTTTTGATTATAGAATATGGGTGCAGTCTATACGGCATTACTACTGTATCTGATGTCAATAAATTGTACACAGGGAAAAGGGATGAATGGGCAAATGCTAGGCTGTGTACAGTTTTACAACAATAACAACCACCAAAATAGGGGGGTGCTATAGGTGCTGATCCTAATTAGACATAGCCAATCATCTCATGTTTAGGGCTAAGGGACATGGTCTTATGGGACAATCCAGTCAGTTAGCATAATATAGTTCTGAAAATTTATGTTCAATGTCTCAGTATGGTGAGTAGTGTTTGGGGTCTTAAAAGCTTACAAGTGGCCATATAAGATACAACTATTGGTCTTTATTCACCCAGAACAAAAGAGAAAGAGCCAGAACAAAAGAGAAAGAAGGAAACCCAAAAATCAGAGAAGGAAATAGACTACAAGATTAATTGTCTACCTGAACCACTGTCTCACCCACCTTGAGACCACCAGAACTAGATTATGTCCAGCTGTATTCTAATCAGGAATAAAACAGAAGAATTCTGAAAAATAGGGAGAAAAATGTGCAACAGAACTTCAGATTATTAAAATAAAAATCATACTTACTGAACCTATTAAGGCTGAAAGAGTAACTGAGACATCTGCTGTTTATACCTTGAGTTGATACTATCCACTGAAGTCACCTTAAAATAAGTAACAGTTTAGTTGAAAGAGTAAAGTCTCCCTTAGCTATTGCATTCAAAATATATAATTATACATACACATATATATGTATATACATACATACAGAGAGAGAAAGAGATGAGAGATTTGCATTGAATTGAGCAAATCTACTACAAAAAAAAAAAACACTTTAAAGTGGTGAAAAGAAATCACTTTGAAGAGTAAGGTGCATCTGACCCAAGCCATGATGTTTCCATCTGCCTCACATGCATGCAAAAGTTGTTTACAACAAATAACTGATGACTTTGAATTGTGGTGCTGATAAAGAATGTTGAATATACCATGGATTGCCAAAAGAACAAACAAAACTGTCTTGGAAGAAGTAAAACCAGAATGCTCATAGAAGCAAGGATGGAGAGACTACCTCTCACATACTTTGGACATGTTATCAGGAGGGGTTAGTCCCTGAAGAAGGACATCACGCTTGAGAAAGCAGAGAATCAGCAAAAACTAGGAGGAAGCCCCTCAGCAAGATGGACCGACACAGTGGCTGCAACAATGGGTTCAAGTATAACCATGAGTGTGAGGATGGTGCATAAACAGGCAGTGTTACATTCTGTCATGCACAGGGTTGCTGGGAGTTGGAACTGACTCCAAGGCAACCAACAATGACAACAAATATATACATAATCTACATAAGACCAAGGATTACTGGTGACACAGTAGTTAAGAGCTAAAGCTGCTAACCAAAATGTCAGCAGTTGGAATCCAACAGCTGCCCCTTGGAAACCCTTTGGGGCAGTTCTACTCTCTCTTACAGGGATTTGTACAATTGGAATAAACCTGAAGGCTACGGGTTAGGCTTTTTTTGCTTATATAAGACCAAAGTGTCAACAGTTTTTTGTATAGATGAGAAGGTTGGGGGAGGGGGCAGAAAGATTAAGCAAATTGAGGTGAAACAACTAGAACAGAAACAATGAGAATGTTGACACAATGTGAAGAATATAACCAACGTCACTGACCGTTTGTGGAACGAGAGTGGGTTTTGTGGCATACATTTTCACCAAAAATAAAATTAAATAAAAATTTAATTCAAAAAGACAAAAATATTTCAAGTGTTTCAATTCCTTGTAGTCATTATTCTCATTGTTGCTAAATTGTCACCTCTCAGGAAGATGGGAGCCTCTTCCAGGTAGTTGACTCACCTTGTTCTTTCCTGCCCTGACTTTGACCAGCCATTTCCCCAAGAAGTTTTGGTTCCCTTAGCTGAGAATTTGCATTTGGAAATGCTCATTACCACCAAAATGGAAAATCTCTAGTGCAGTGGTTAAGAGCTATAGCTGCTAATCAAAAGGTCAGCAGTTCGAATCCAACACATGCTTATTGGAAACCACATAGGGCAGTTCTACTTAGTGGTGTAAGGTCACTGTGAGTTAACTCAACAGCAATTAATTTTTTTTAATTGTCACTGAAGGAGCCCTGATGGTGCTAATAGTAAAACACTCAGCTGCTGATCAAAAGGCTGGCAATTCAAGTGCAACCAGTGGCTCTGCAGGAGAGCAATGTGACAATTTGTATCCATAGAGGTAACAGCCAAGGAAATCTGTGGTGACAGGTCTACACTGTAACATGGGGCCACTATGAATCAAAAATTACTCAGTGGTACCTAACAACAATTTTTATGGTGAGCATCTGTGCTGGAGGACAAATTCAGCAGTTGCTTTCCTCCTCATATTCACATCTGCATTTTTTCTTCCCTTGAATGTAGGCAAGGCCTGTGACTTGTACCTAGCCAATGAGACATGACAAAGGTGATAGGATGCCACTTCCATGATAATGCCAGAATCCATCCTTCTAGAAGACACTGTCCCTTGCCGGTTTTGAGTAAGCAAACTGTCACTGTGGGGAGACCTATGTGGCTAGGAACTGAGGATGCCCTCCAGCCAATGACCAGCAAAGAAATGAGACCCTCAGTCAGACAGCTTCCAAGGAGGTGAATGCTGTCAACAGCCCTATGAGCTTGGAAGTGATCCTTCCCCAGTTGATCCTTCAGATGAGAGCAAATCGTGGTCAACAATTTAGTTGCAGCTTGGTGAAACCTTGAGCAGAGGACCGAACTAGGCCATACTGGATCTTAACCCATAGAAACCTTGAGGTAACAATTGCCTGTTATTCTAAGCCTCCCAGTTGGTGGCCATTTGTTATGCTGCAATAAAGTAACTTTAGTTTCCTCTCACACTGCAAAACTTGTGGTGATGGTATCAAGTCCAGTCACCCTGAGAGCAGAACCTTCCTCAGAGAATCAGCACACCAACACAGTCTGTACTAAGACTTGCCCTTTACACAGTGAAAGTCAGCAGGTGTAAAGTGTCATATACTGAGATTTGGAAGACTGGGCAGCAGGAAGGAACAACATCAGAAGCCAATGGGGAAGCAGGCCCAGAAAGGGGCCATGCCATCTGGTGTTTCACTCTTGCTTCCAGGAAGAGCTCCCAGGAAATCTCCCCCAACAGGGGAGAAGAAGAATCTGAACTCTCCTGTCACTGACCTGGTCCAGAATCCCAGAAGTTCCCACATCTGACTGATGACACTTTCTGCCCATCTGTACAAAAAAATGGGAGCTGATCCAGCTCCATGGCTTATGCCTTAGAAATTCGGCTCCAAAAATTCCAGCAAAACACTCAGAGACTCAGCAGCAGTGAAGGACTGTCTCCTGTGGACATAGCATATCCATTGAGAGAAATAGGCATAGAGGCTGATGGCTTCAGTATTGCCAGGCATTGCTGGCCTGTTGCAAGGCTCTACCCCATCCTCCACCCTCAGGAATCAGGGATCTTGTTAGAGCCTGCTTGGTGATCGGTCAGTGGTCAGAGATCTGTTCTTTGCCAAATTGAACAGTCACTGGCCAGGGTCAGACCTAGCTCACCATTTAGGCCAACAGCAGACTATGTACCAGTGAGAAAAAGGACATGCAGATGGAAAAATATGCCAAATCCATGCCCATCAAACATTAGAGGCCTAAAAGTCTCCAGGAGAATCTGTGAGACACAGATCACTGGGACCCATCCCTAGTGAGCCTGAATCAATAGGCCTAAAATGAGCAGGAGATTCTGTATTCCCATGAAGTTCCTTTGGCTTGGCATTGTGCCAGAGACCTCACTTTAAGGAGGAAGGAGTTAAATGATGGATGGGTGGGTGGGTGGGTGGGTGGGTGGGTGGGTGGGTGGGTGGGTGGGTGGATGGGTGGATGGGTGGGTGGGTGGGTGGGTGGGTGGGTGGGTGGGTGGGTGGGTGGGTGGGTGGGTGGGTGGGTGGGTGGGTGGGTGGGTGGGTGGGTGGGTGGATGGGTGGATGGATGGATGGATGGATGGATGGATGGATGGATGGATGGATGGATGGATGGATGGATGGATGGATGGATGGATGGATGGATGGATGGATGGATGGATGGATGGATGGATGGATGGATGGATGGATGGATGGATGGATGGATGGATGGATGGATGGATGGATGGATGGATGGATGGATGGATGGATGGATGGATGGATGGATGGATGGATGGATGGATGGATGGATGGATGGATGGATGGATGGATGGATGGATGGATGGATGGATGGATGGATGGATGGATGGATGGATGGATGGATGGATGGATGGATGGATGGATGGATGGATGGATGGATGGATGGATGGATGGATGGATGGATGGATGGATGGATGGATGGATGGATGGATGGATGGATGGATGGATGGATGGATGGATGGATGGATGGATGGATGGATGGATGGATGGATGGATAGACAGACAAACTGATGAAAGCTTGAGCCTCAGTTAGAGCCCCTCCCCCCTGCAGCAGTGCCTTGGATGGGGCAGAAATAGTGCACACAGCACACACTCATACATAGAGATATGCACACACACATACAAATACATACAGGCACACACACGGTCATGCTCGCAGAGACACATATATAAACCCTGTCTCACAGACTCACACAGAAATACACACAGACACATTTAGACACTAAGACACAGATATGTACAAAATAGATACTTGCACACACAGACACACACACAAATACACATAATCACAAAACAGTTACGCACATTCACATTTAGACTCATATAAGGACAGAAACAAAGACTCCTGAACACACACATATCACACATATATATATACACATACAGATAAACACAGACACATCCCTACACACACACACACACACACACACACACACACACTTTCCCTTGGAACCCTACCATGAGGATGCTGTGATGGCAGCCTCTTCCTCACTAGGACATTCTGTGACTTGATAAGCACCCCCTCCCACCCCTGGTGCTGGAGTAGCTGAGTCTGGTGACTGTGACCACTACCCACATACGCAGATGAAACAGTCAGGGCCCAGATGAAGGGACCAAGGCAGGGCAAGTCAAATCATTTCCCTGAGCTTCGTGCAACACATACAAAATGATACAGAAACAGGGACAATACGTGATAGTAAGAGTCCACCTACCTTATTCACTGAAGGAGCGGGGATAGGGGAGGTGGGGGTGCGGCACACTCAGGACAGTCTGGGCCTCTGACAAGTCACTGAGACAGCAGAGGAATGTCTTCATCTCCTGTCTCAGGCCAGATAGCATGCAGGGCAGGCCTGGAAGAGAAGCCTCATGCTACGACGCCAACAGCCAGCCTCTCCAGACTTTGTACCAAATGCACTCTATAAGGACACTGCCCGTCTTCAACACCTGCCTTGGAGGTAACCAAGATACTGGGTGCCTGGTGCCCAACCTAGCACGCCATCCAGCAGCACTTGCCAGGACTGTATTCTAATCCAGGGTCTGACTCCCAGTTGGCTTTTGTAGGTGTGTCGCCAGCATGATCAGCAGGTTCAAGCATCCTTCTTCATGCCTAGCTATCCAAAAGTCCCAAACAGGTCATCAACCTCCCTGAAGATGTGACTATGGCAGAGGCTGTCTTCAAAGTATTTTCAAGAGACAAAGAAAGTCCCCAAATTCTCACCACAACCAGTGAAAGGAAAACAGCCTGGGAGAGGCTGTCCCTCACCCTCACACAGCTGCATCTGTGAGTGGACACCCTTCTGGGAGCAAGCCCCCACTGTGTTCTGACACTGTCCTCTATCTTCTCATGCCAGCTTTGAGCACATGATGGGACTACCCAGTCTTCAAATAGGCATCTCTGCTCCCTCAGGGGTCTAGGGCCTGCTGGAGTACAGCCACTCACTGTCATAATTTGAATGGTGTCCCCCCAGAAATATGTGTAGCAATTTGGCTAGGTCTTGATTCTTGGTTTACACTATACAAGTGTTCCTATATGTTGTAAATCCTGCTTTTACGTCCGTGTGGGAAGATGGGCTGTGGTCAGTGTTAGCGAGGCAGGAAAGGAAAGCAAGGTGAGAATAAAGGACCTCGTATCACGAAGAAAGAATCAGTGCCAGGAGCAGAGTACACCCTTTGGACTCAGAGCCCTTGTGCCTCAGAAGCTCCCAGTCCAGGGAAAGACTGATGACAGACTTTCCTCTATAGCCAACAGAGAAAGACTTTTCCTGGAGCTGATGCCCTAAATTTGGATTTTTAGCCCACATTTCTGTGAAAAATAGATTCCCCTTTGTTAAACTCGTCCACTTGTGGTTTTTACTGTTATAGCAGCACTAGACGACTAAGACATTCACACACTAGCCTTTTCCTCACCCCTGGGCTCCATGAGTCCTCAGCCTGCTCTTCTGCCTAGTTTCTCCTGGAGGTGGGAACGCACCCGTGGTAGTGATCTCTTGCCAGGGCCCTTCAGCACGCTTGCATCTTTGCAAGGAGGGGTATCACTGGAGAAAGAAACTTGAATGATTCTGCTTCTGAAATTTCCTGCTGTCTTTTTTAATGTGAATTATCTTTTGTATGTGACTGGGAGAGAAACCACCATGAATTGTCCACAGGTGTCATGTTTTGCCTTCTACCCCAGAAAATGATTGCAACTCGGAAACTTGTACAGAGGAAGTGGTTAAGTGAGGTTTGGCCTGTAGAACTGGAGAGAAAGAGCTTCTGATCAAAATGATTCAGCAAGAAACCTCCACCCCACAGCAGAGCTACCTCACCCAACTCAGTTGAGTTGCTGGATGGGGGAGAAACTTTTCCTCTTGCTTCTTAACAGTCTTCCTGTGGGCACAGGGCACCTCTGGGCAGCAAGCATTGCCACAGGGCACGAGCACTGCCACTCACTGAGCCCCATTGGCCCAACCCCCTCACGCAGTCACCATGAGGTCGACCTGGACACTGCTGGTCTGCTGCTACCTTATCGTGAGTACCACAGAAGGCCCTTCCAGAGGTAAGAGTCTTGCTGGCTGCTGAGATGTTCTCTGTGTTTGCACCTTCTCTCTGAGTCTGCTTATAGCACCCAGCCTAGGGACACTACGTGGGGCGGGGTGTGGGCTACAAGAAGGAATTCCGTCCCATGGCAGGCTGGGGACAATGGAAGCCAGTTCTCGGGAGACCTGAGAATGTCCTCCTAAGCAGTTTTTGCTCTCCTACTACTAGCATACGCCTTTAGTCATCAGTCAGGTATAGCTACCTAATGGCTGTCCTTTCTGCCTGGCAGCTGGCTCTGCACCTGGCCTGAGGGATCCCAGAAGTCAAACACTTCCTCGAATCTGCCCCTGTATCATTCGCTTGCTCGACACAGTCAGGGAGTGTACACCCTTCTCTACCCACAACCTCCCACCCCTGCACACACACATACACCGAAGGGTTAAGGGCCCTTGACATACAGACTTTTATCAAGGATCAAGACTGATAGAGATCAGAGATCCCACCTGTGTAACTCAAGGAGCTGGCCCTGGAACAGATTACTCAGGCCACAACTACTGTCCAGGTAGTGGGACTCCAGACAGATGGTTTCTGCCTTCCTTTTTTTTTAGAAGAGGGCCAGGCAAAGAGTGTCCAGGGAGAACCAGGACATGGGAACCAGAGCCCCCCACGATGAACCTGGATGTTCAAGACATGATGACTGTGGGGGATGGTGCCTTGGGCCCCTGGGCCCAGCTGGGGGTGATGCTTTGACACAGGGAAGCTATGGTGAGTGGATAGGCACAGTGGGGGAAAGTGAGCCCAAGAGTTTCTGTTCTAGTCTCAGCAGTGGGCTCATTAGGCACTCACTAAACATGATTCACTTACACTCCACAGCACTGGAAGCTGGAACCAGGAGTGGGCTGGGGACAGGACAGCCTCCCTGACCTCTCTCACTGCTGGCTAGCATCCTCACTTCCTCTTCTTTGCTTACAAGGCCTTACCTCCCAGCCTAGTCCTGTGTCTTAGCATGGACTTGGCATGTGATTTATTTCTTATACTCAGTATTGATTATTCTTATACATACTTTTGTGAGCCTCAGTTTCACTACCCAGGAAGTGGGACCGTAGTAGAATCATATGAAATAATCCTTACAACAGGAAGCACCAGGCATTAATGGGGACATTCCCTCTTGTAGTGTCAAGTCCCTTTCTTCATTGACCCCTAGTGAGCTATAAGGGGAAAAATAGATCACCTTGTCCTTCAAATGGTGACAAAAACCAAGTCTCTGGTGCCATGGCCCCAGTGCCAAGGCACCAAACCTGTGCAGCCTCCTGTCAAATCCACCCATCCCCTCCACAAAGCCTTGGGGGGTGGGGGTCTGGGTACTCCCCAGACTCTCACACCTCCCACCATTGATCCTGGCACCACTCCATGAAATAGCAGAAACCGGAGGGTGTACATGAGAGGCTTAACGTCAAGTACTTAGGAGGATCAAGCACAGGCTAGGGTGTTAGGCCTCTGTACCTCATGCTTTTATGGTCTGTTATCACAGGCTTTCCTGGCCATGCTGGTGACAGTCACAGGGCTGTGACTGCTCCTGTACTTCCTATATGTGACCAGTAGCAGCTCCAGTGAGGATTCATGCCAAGTCTGCAGAGTGAGAGTGCTCAGAGACCCCACTTTATGGTGGACAAGCAGAGATTGGCACTTGTCAGAGGCATAGTGGGGGTGGAAAGTGAGGGTAGCAGGGAAAGAAGGCAATGGCCCTGACACACAAGTCCAAGACAGTGTCAAATGAGGTGCACAATGACATTCTGTGGCACCACAAATATGAAAAGCACCTGACTGAGGCAGTCAGACAAAAAGCCAGAAGGTAAAAAGGTATTTCTTTATATAGATATATGTTTAAATTGTGATTAAGTGAAAGTTTACAATCCAAGTAAATCTGCCATATAAAATCCCGAGTATCCACCTCTCTGTGACTCTATGTGATCTCCCTACCCAGTGACACTCTTTACTTCCACTCTTTACTTCCAGTATCCACTAGACCACCACTTGTCCCATCCTCTAAACCCTCTCCTCTCTCCTCTAAAAAGAAACCAGTAGGACAGCCTCATATATATATTAAACCATAAAGTACACACACCACATGCATCACTTGTGTCGCCAAGTCCATTCCATTCTTTGTCTGATGTGTTGGCTTTAGTGCTGGTTTCAGCTTTGAGCTAGCAGCAAGTCTAGGGTCCTGTTCACAGGAGACCCTTCAGCTTGTTAGACCACCAATTCTTGTCTTTTGATAGAATTCTTGATCTGCACACCCCTTTATCTCATGCTGTATCAGGGAGTCTAGATTGTGCCCCCTATCAGCGCTGTCTTTGGTGGTGGCCAGACAGCATCTAGTTCTTCTGGTCTCATGCTAATGTGGCTGGAGAGAAGGTATTTCTGCTGACACGCTGTGATTATCAACATCTATTCATCTGGAAATCAGGAAGGGGATACAACTTAGAGATTGCCCCTGGGCACTGAAACTGCAGTGGGTACAGTGGGCACTCATTACCCTTGCTATGTCCTGGACCCAGGCCCAGGAGCCCAAGGTCCCCCAGAATGGCTCCCAAGTCTCTTCCCTTGCCTCCCGGAGGAGAGATTCCAGAACCTTTACAGGGGATGGAGGGATGAGAGGGACCCAAGAGTGCGCTATGGAGTCTAGCTTCTTCCAAGTGTCAACTGGTTCCAAGGACCTGAAGCTGAGTCTGTGGAGGTGGCTTCCTTCTCTGAACTTTAGCAACCATTGAGTCCTTTGCAACCGGTGAGATACAAGCCTTACTTTCTCAACCTGACTTCTGTCCTTTCTGGGAAACACCACTGGCTGTGCCTGTGTGTGCCTGTGTCTATGTGGATATGTAGGGGTGTGATCTGTGTACGCATCTGAGTGAATGGTATGTATATGTGTGTGCATGTGTGAGCGTAAGTGCATGTGTGTGTGCCTGTATGGGTGTGACTTACTATGTACAGCAGTGTTACACTCAGCTCCTGACTCAACACAATTATCCAGTTGATGAGTGATGGACAAATGGCTGAGTACATGGATGAATAAAAGATCTAGTTTCTCACACTACTTTGCCCAGCAGTAAAGCACTATCTGACCGGAGTTTTATTTCTCCGCTGTAGCTTCTCTAAGCACTGTCTCAACTTTGTTCTAGAACCCTCACCTCCTGGCTCTGCATCTTCATTGGGATTCTTTGTCTTTCTTAATGGAAGCCCAGCTCTCAGCAATTCCTTTCCATCCACTGGCCTTTCCTCACCCTCAGTATCTCAGCACTTCCCCAATGTCCTATTTCTACAGGTCCCTCTCCACCCCACCCTTAAGTGTGCTGGGCCCTGTACAGGCATTGGTGTCCCTTAGCCATCTCTACCTCTATGCCACCAGCGCTCCCCAGGCCCCATACCCTCTGTAGCTCTGGGGACCTGAGCCAGGCTCTGTAAGGTGGTGTGGCAGATCACGAGGCAGAGGCACTGTCCCTCACGGGAGGCTGCAAAGCCCTGGGCAGGAGGACCTCAGAGAGCCTGTGTGACGGCAGCAAGCTCGGAGCAGTTACCAATCGTCACAGGTGAATAGGGCCAGGCTTATTGGCTGAACTTCCATGGAGACATTTCAGCCTCAAATTTCAGTGCCCTCATGTTACCGGATGAGCAGCCATACCCTTCCTCAGCAGCAGCACCTCCATGCTCTGTGTATGCAGGGACCACTTCACATCACACGCAAGAACGGCCCAGCTATTGATGCTGGTCACAGTCTTTCCCATGTACCTGCCGTTCCTTGTGCCAAGTGACATACCAGATGGTCTGCATGTATTAACCCAATAAACACTCCAGTAATCCTGTGAAGTAGCCTATACTGTCTCCATTTTACAGACAGGAAAACTGATCCAAAGAACAGCCAGGTAATATGTACAGGTCATATGGCCAGCAAGTGGCTGAGAGAGCCAGGATGGAGCCTGGCCCTGACCTTGAGCCCTGTCCTTTCCCATTTGGTTTGGGGTACTGAGGACCTCCCTCTTTCCACCTCCCCACCCCCTCACCATGTGCTTCCTGCTGTTCCTGGTTCAGAGGTAAAACAGGACCTTAGTTACCAGTACAGAGGCCTGTGAGTACCATACCACCCCCAGAGACCACTGCAGCAAAAGGGGATCCACTTTGCATATACATCGTTGGGAGGAGAGGGCAGAACCTCACAGAAGTTAACTATTTCCACAGGCAGGCTCACTCTCGGGCCTAGCAGAGGACCATTGAATCACCATCTGTGTTTTGCAAATTTGTTTTCCCCCTTTGAGACATGTTCAGCCATATCACACATTTGACATTACACATTTTTTTAGCCAGGGTTCTTTACAGAACTGAAACCAATGAAGTGTATATCTAGAGAGGGAGAGATTTATCTGAAGGAAATTACTGATGTGGTTGTTCCAAGTCTATGGGCCAGGTCTTGGGCTTCCCCTAACTCACACAGCTGCAAGAGCTGACGAACCCCAACACAGGGAGGTCAGATAGCAGGCGAGTGGCTCACAGGCTGTAGAGGCTAATGAAACCCAAGGTAGGTGGGTAAGCTACTGTCAAGTCCCAAGAACCGAAGATGAGATGATAAAGATCTGGGTACAGGACCTGGAGTGAGAAACTTGGAGAAACATCTATTTATATAATGCATACAGGCAACACTCCCAAGGAAACTCCCTTTCAACTGACTGGCTGCTCATAGCAGATCCCATCATGAATCAGATTTCATACATGCCAAATTACATCATAACTGCCAAGCTACTGAGAATCATGGCCCAGCCAAGTTGATACACCCCTGAAACGTTACACAGTCAATCACAGCAATGACTCGTGTCCTTTTAGAATACTTCAGTGCATACGTCACACTGTCTTATGCACTCTACTACCTCCCCACTGCATGGGTGAGGGCTCAGAAGTTCAGAGAGGCCCATAGCTCTCCCAACGCTGCACATGTGGCAAGATGCACAACTATACTCAATGTCAGGAGAGCCAGGAGTTAGGAAAAACATGTATCCTCAAAAGGATGGCCTCTCTCCTGCCTTCTTCTGAGACCAGAACACAGCCAATCAATGTGGCCCGATGAAAGAAGCAGCGAGTAACTTCTCTTCAGTAGGCTTGGCATTCATCTCCCCACCCATCATCAGCTAAGCACACTTCTCTAACTGTAAGCTTTAGGACAACAGGCCGATTGGGTCCCCCCGCCATAGGTCCCAGCACCCAGTTCTGTGTGTGGCCTAAGTGAGAGCTCAGTGGAGGCTGATGGGGTAGTCCCAGGTGAAAGGGTGGGCTTTCAGAGTGCCTGCATCAGGCTCTCAGGAAAATCCCATCAGGTGGCCCAGGAAGACACTCTGCTTTCCTCCTTTGAGGTGGCTTCCAGGCTAGGGCTTTCACCAGCCTCCCAAGCCCCACCTGGAATGGTATTGGATCGTGGGCAACTGTAAGTGTGGCAATCCCCAGCACAAACTTGCAGCTTTGGAATCTTTAGGGCAGTTCAATCAATGCAGGTGGTGTGGGGAGAGAGCGCGCATCTAGGGGGCAAGGTATCCAACTCTGTTCAGTACCCTGAATGTGGCTACTGCCCTCCTGAGGGACATGCACCCAGCATGCCCTAATGCTGGACGACATTAACAAGTACAGTGACACCTGTGAGAGCAGGAACTCAATGAGACTGCCTTTATTTTATTTCCCCAGGTCTCACAAATTATCCACCTTTGACAGGGTACACTCCTACCACTTTTCTATTACTCATTTTTGTGGAAAACTGTGGGGATGTGTATGCTTGGAAAGAATGTACAATCCTGCTTACCCCAACCTGGTCTTTGTCAAGATAGGGACTTGTCTTGAGAACGGCAAAAGCCTGCAAGATAAGGTTTTCTCAGTGTACTGAAAACAGCATTCACTAAGAATAGTTCCGGGACTTTCTCATCCCCCTTCCTGGTAATTCCTCTTCTTCTTTTGAAGTAAGGAACATTGACAAGATGCCTTTTCTTACTCTCCCAGCAGAAAGCTTCCTTACTTTGCTCAATAAAAGCTGGTCTGTTAAACAAACTGGTGTCAGTCTCTACTCACAGGAGACTGTCTCTTTTCTGCCCCACAGCAAACTAAACTTTGTTGTCAGTGTGATTTCTGCAACCTCAGCACCTCACATAAATCACACCAGCAAAGGGTGTCCTGTGTAAATCACACCAGTCCTGTGTTAATCACCCCAACAAATGGTGTGCCGTGTAAATTGCACCAACAGAAAATATTTGAGTTTTCCTTCTCTGACAGGTTTCTGCCTAATAGAAGCCCCATTTTTCTCAGGTTTTACTCTATTACTCTTCCAGGAGCTGACTTCGAGAATGTCTGC
Organism: Heterohyrax brucei; assembly: GCA_028571685.1. Classification (NCBI taxonomy): domain Eukaryota; kingdom Metazoa; phylum Chordata; class Mammalia; order Hyracoidea; family Procaviidae; genus Heterohyrax; species Heterohyrax brucei. The sequence goes on from CM053156.1 coordinate 26,959,117, forward strand.
CTGTGTGGTGGGTGATAATTCAAGGAAGACTGCATTCTGATTAATATGCTCAGAAAGTTAACTATTTAAGTAACCAACTTTCTGAGCTTTCATGTCACTTGTCCAATTTTAGATTGAGTTCAAATTCTTAAAAGATTTTATTAAGAGTCTATACACACTGATGCCAAGCCAGGTGCCGTCGATGTGAAAGTATTCTACCAATAAGCTGTTCTCAGGGAACAGGAGAAGATAGTTCAGGATTTCACTAGTGCAGAGTCCTGGGTAAGCCCTGGAGCCTTCAGAGACCATAGTTTGTTCTAGGTTTGCCCCCGTGCAGGCGGAAACAAAAGTGCCACACATTACATTCTGTCTCAAAGTTCCATTGTCTCTGTTTTCCATGTTGTTGATGCTAGTTGCCATCAAGTTGGTTTCAAGCCATGACAACTCTACACGCAACAGATACTGTACTTGTCCTGCATCACCTGTGATGTCATGGATGACTACTGGCATTGAAATACCAGTGGGGCAGCTTTGGTACAGTATGCAAGCCACAGCAGTATGACAAACTGACAAATGGGTGGTAGTCTGTCTTCCTAGAAAGGTCTCATGCCTACGCAAGCAGAGCTCGTCCTCTATAGCATTATCTGCACTCCTCTCAGGAGCTATACACACAGCTGTCAAAATGCCCTTGGAGTCCTGGTGCTGGGACTCAGCCCTGCATCTTTAAGCCATAAGGCACTTTTCAGTCTACACATGGGGACTCACTCTACCCCACTTGTTGCAAGTCTGGGACAGTGACCAGGCTGAGGGCTGGGTACCAGTGCAGGCCACTAGTTCTCCCAACTCCAACATGTAAAGCCAGGCAGAGTAGACACTCATCAGGAAGTGCTTTCTTGATGATACTCACTGCAGCACCTCTTCCCCAGTTACTTGCTGCTTGAGTCTTTGTGTGTACCACAGCTATTTTTTCCTGACAGTGAAAAGATTTGCAAGAGGAAGGGGAAGTCCTTTGTGAATGGTTCTGCTTCTAAGGTGGCCAGACAGGTCTGAAGTCAGAGTTGTACTCATCTCCTCTCCTTCTGACCTGATGCTAATGATTATAGCTGGTCCCTAGAGTGCATGTCCCTTCTGTTGCCTGGGGCACGAGTGTCTGTATGAACCTTCTTGCTGGGCTATGAGATGCAGGTGGACCAGAATGGGCCACCACAGCCCACCAGAGAGAGGGTGGTTGCTGCACTGCCCTAGGCCCTGGCATAGCCAGCCCTTGAGTATGAGGAGGAGATGGCCAAGAAAAGTGGATGGGCTGGTGAAGAAGTGGCAAGCACTGCTTCAAGGCAGAATTGTACATGCCCTGTTTTCAGTGCATACCCCCACATTAGCCCTGTGTGACACATGCATTGCTGTTCTCTCGTCTTGTCCTTTCCAAGTTAAGTCCTCTACTCTCCATACCTGGACAGTATCAACAGCTTCCTAATTGTCCCCCACCAGGCACTCCTGAATGCCCTCACCCCAGATACCTCACCCACAAGTCAGCCTCCTCACTGAGACCTAGCTGGTGGACTCGAATGTGCTCTGGACAGGGTCTTCCAAAGAAGCCAACAAACATTTCTTAAATGATGCCATGGATTCAGTTGTGTCCTCCAAAAAATGTGTGTAGCTCTTTCACTAGGCCATTATTCCCAATGTTGTGTGATGGTCCTATGTGCTGTAAACCCTGCTTTCATAATGTTAATAAGGGAAGATGGGCAGTAATTGTGTTGGTGGGGCAGGATTCAGTGTATAAAATTGTATTGTGCCTTAAGGCAATCTTTTGAGATACAAAAGAAATAACCTAACAGACAGATCTGAGGATCTCATACCACCACAAAGCAATGCCAGGAGCTAGAACTTGTCGTTTGGAAAGGACCCTAGGGTTCCTGGACCTCAGAAGCTCCCAATCCAAGGGAAGATTGATGAGAAGGACCTTCCTCCAGAGCCAACAGACTTTCCCTGGAGATGATGCCCTGAATTTGGACTTTTAGGCTACTAAACTGTGACTAATTTCTCTTTGTTAAAGCCACCTACTTGTGGTATTTTTGTCATAGCAGCACTTGATGGCTAATACAGAAAGAATATGGTACCAAGAGAGTAGAGTGCTATTCTAACAGATACCTAAAATATGCAGGTAGTTTGGAAACTGTGAATGGATAGAAGACGCAAAAGGAAGAAAGGAGAACTGTTAACACTGAGGAAGGCACCCAAACCCAAAACTTAGTGCTGTTACATCAAAAGGCACAGATGGTGAGAAACAAGCAGCACTAGATAGGCAGCAGCAGTATCAAACAGTATGAGACAGCACTAAAGTCAACCCACAGAGCAAGACAGCTGAGTGTCTGTGTGCAGGAGGCTTCCTGGTGGAGTGGGGTCCCTCAGGGCACTAGGCTTGCTGACCCACAGAGAAAACTGAGTGTCTGTGTTCAGGAGGCTTCCTGGCAGAGTGAGGTGCCTCCAGGCACTTACTGGTGAAGCTTCAGAGCTTTGGACATTTGGCCCAGCAGGGCAGACAGATGCAGGCCTGAAGCTCAGGATGCAGAAGCCGAAGAGACAAGGAACACAAGGAGCTGAGCTACCTCTATCTCAAAAGGTATGGCCATAAGCTCACTGGTCTCTAAAAGTGGAACCATAGCCTCTGGTGTTTCTAAGGGTGGAGTTGTCACTCAGATGGACTAGGAAAATGGTACGCCTAAAGCCAAGGAAAAAGAGTTGCTGTCCCGGTGAGCCTGGAAGGCAGAGCTGCAGCACAGGGCTGAGGGGTCTCCACTCAGAATCCGGAGTGTGGCCAACACCTAGAGCCTAGAGGGTAGGAACATTATGTAAAATGTCTCAAAGAATGGAAGATTATTTTCAAGCCTTGAGAGGTAATATAATGTGTTCTGCTTACTTGGTTGTTGCCCATTATGCTTTCTTTCTCTGAAGTTCCTCCCATTTGTACCGGAAATCTCTAGCTTGTGCCTACCTGCTCTACCATCATATTTTGAGAGCAAATAATTTGTGTTCTAGGTTTCATTGTTGAAAAGAAACTTCTGGATTTTTGATTTGCATTTAAGACTTTTGCTATGATGGGGTAAATCTGTTTTGCATGTTGCAGGAATGTGATTTGGGGAGGCAAAGAGTAGAATATCATGGATTGACTTGTGTCCCCACCAAAATTGTGTGTAGCTATTCAGCTAGGCCATGATTCCCATTATTATTTGATGTTCCAATGATATTAACAAAGGAGGATGGGCAGCAGTTGTGTTGGTGGGGCAGGACTCAGTGTGTAAGATTGTATTGTGCCTGAGCCAATCTCTTGAGACATAAAAGAAGCTAACAGAGAAGTTTGAGGACCTCATACCACTAAAAAGTGGCACTGGGAGCCGAGTGCATCCCTTGAAAAGGACTTGGGCACCCTGAGCATCAGAAGCTCCCAGTCCAAGAGAAAATTGACAAGGACCTGCATCCAGAGCCAACAGAGAGTTTTCTCTTTGAGCTGACACCATGAATTTGGACTTTTAGTACTGGACCATGATGTAATAAAATTTCTCTTTATTAAATTCACTCACTTGTGGTATTTCTGTTATAGCAGCACTGCATGGCTAACACAAGTGGGGAACAAAATTATGGTCTTTACAATGAGACCTGGATTTAAACCCCCTGTACTCCCTTGGACTCTCAGTTTCCTTGCCTATAAAATAGGGGTGCTAGCACCACATAAGAAACAGTTGCCACTCAATATTCTCATGGCACAGAACAGGGCTCTGAAAACCACAGCTTTCTCTTACCATTCTCTTCAGAAATCCTAGATCCTCTGAGTCCCATGAACTACCAGGACCATGGCACTCACTTGTACCCTGCATGGTAGATTGTTTTCTTCCTCACTTTGGAGATGTTCATTCTTCATAATCACCACCCATCTGCCAGTTCTTATACTGTGCTGGCTGACACTGGAAACTATACTACCAGTATTTCAAATATTAGTAGGGTCACTTATGGTGAACAGGTTTCAGAAGAGCTTCCAGACTAAGAGAGTAGGACGAAAGCTCTGGAGGTCTACTTCTGAAAATTAGTCATTGAAGACATTATGGATCACAATAGAACACTGTCCAACACATCATCGGGGAGGATCCAATGCTAGAAGAGGACATCATGTTTGGTGAAGCAGAGAGCCAGTGAGGGTAAGAGAGATCCTCAGTGAGATGGATTGGCACAGTGGCCACAGTGATGAACAGTAAGACCCCTGACAGTTTTACTGCCTTTGGGTACCCCAAGTGTTTATGTGAGCAAAATATTTTGCCCTTGAACTTGTTTGCTTCTAGATCTCTTGCATGTTTTCAATAAAAAGTTTAGAAAATCAGTGGCTACTATAGGACTCTTTTGATCTGAATAAGTTAATTTATCTGTACAGTACATTGGAAAAGAAAGGTCCCTGAATTTGGCAACCACAGTGGGACACCTACTTTGATGGGTACGTAGTTTCTAAAAAACATCAAGAAAGCAAACTTGCTTCCATACAGGATAGCATTTCTAAATTGATCAAATTAAAGGAAATACAGTGTTAGATGTCTGCCTTACTTCTGCTACCATATTCCTTCTGCCCCTTCCCCTCCATCAGTTGGCTCTACTGATACAGTTTCTGAACTCCCTTTCTACCCTACAGAACCTACTAAAGAACAGTTACAGAAATAAACTTGTTACAGTGCCTGAGATGCCTTTTAAGATAAAGAATCCAGCACAAGTAAATAAATCTCTCCAAGTTACTTCTGCCCCTCGGTCTATAAAAGAATTTCAAGCAATTGTAAAGAACTTCCCTAATACAAAGATTCCCAAAATTCACCTAGGAATTTAGGATTTTAGTAGAAACTTATGAAGCTGCCCCATCAGATAAGTATCAATTAGCGGTCACATTGATAGGCCAGAAGATGTTCAAAGGTGGATGAAGGAAGCCAATTGGAAATGTCCAGAAAGGTCTTTTAAGTATAAGACCCAATGATTCTTGTGTAAAATTATTAGATGAAACCAAAGTCATCATTAAATTACTCAAAGACTGTATTATAAAATATTTCCCAGAAAAATAGATTGGACAAAGTTCAAGGCTGTAGGCAAGAGAAAAAGGCTGTAAGTAAGAGAAAAGGATGAAAATGTTTATTATAAACAGGGACCATTTGAGGTGACCTTTTGCTAAACACTGAGGCTTAAATGTAACAGAGCCTGGGACTGAAATAGCCTTCAACTTCTTATCCAAAATGGACTTCACTCTGCATTTTTTGAACTAGTCAACCCATTTTTGTTGTCTTTTCTTTCTTCCTCTTAAAGGAACTTTTGTTTGGTGCTCAGGGTTGCCAGAGGGTCTGAAATTCCTCCACCTGAGACTCTAGCAAGCTAAGAAGTTGTATCTAGAACGTTTCTATTGAATTGGGTCAATCTTACCAACGAATTGCTGTATGCTATTTAAGAAACTGAATTGTTTGTGTTATATGGTAATGTATAAGACTAGTCTTTGCACAAGCCTCACATATCAATGAGTTGATGTGCTTGTATCATTTGGTTCTGAGAGTTTGCCTCTAGTATAGAGAGTAGTGTCTGAGTTTCTGTCTTGTAGCAGGTTAAAGGCTGACTGGTATTTTTCATAGTGTTGTATAAAATCTCAGTTTTCTCTTCCAAGAAAAACTGTCAAGCCTGGGCTTTCAGCAGCTACTCTAAGAAACTTTGAAACAAATTAATTCACTGAAAAGTGCAGGAAAAAAAAAAGAGAATGGATTGTTTATTTCAATTGGTATAACAAGGCCTCAAAAAGATAAAAATTATTCTAAATTACTTCTCTAAAGGATTTTACAAAGCATGCAAGAGATAGGATTACAAAATGTAATTATTTTCTACCTCTGGATGGTTCTATTAAATTGGAATTGGTTTATTGATAAACAAACCTTTGTATAAATTTAATAGCCCAAATATTTCCAGGAATTAATGAAATTGAATTTACTCTGACAGAGATTTTTATATTCTGTAGTATGTTAATTTTAAAAGCAATGTGGTCTTTCTAGCCACAGTCTCTTTGACTCACATCAAATGACTGAGTGGAACTAGGCAAATAAGGTAGATGGAACCCGTGACTGTTAGGGTTATGTGTCAACTTGGCTGGTCTGTCATTCTCAGTATTGTAGAGTTGACCTCCATTTTGTGACAAGAAGTAATTATCATAATTATCTTCATTTTGTGTGCTGAAAATCCTAATGCCTACATAGTAATGAGGCAGGATTAGTGTAGGATGGATCTTGAGTCAAAGCACCGCAGGACAGCGTGACTGAAGTCCCACCCTTATAGACTTCTGTGGAGTGTGGCCTGCAGCAAAGTTAGGTACCCTGGCGGGGCTCTCTCTCATCTGGTTCCTGATCATCTTGGGACTTAAGTCAGAGGCCTGCCATCTGACCTTCTGGTTCTGGGATTTACCAGCTTCCCCATACCTGCGGGCCGGAGGCCTATCACCTGACTAGATTCACTAGGTTCTGCAGCCTGTGGTCTGATCTACTGATTGAGGTTCATCAGTCCCTGCAACCAGTGGGTCAGAAGACACCTATGCCTGACCCATGGATTTGGGGCTTGCCAGCCTCCACAACCACATCAGCCATTTCCTTAATACGGTTTGCGAGTTCTTTAAAATACTGCAACGAATTATGGAAACCAACTTGGGAAAGAGACTAATTAAGGGGAGGGGTAGCTGACGTTAGAGATGATGGAGTGGCTCATAAGTTTGGAAAGATCGGACATTCGGGACACCTGCAACTTCTACATCACAGGAATCAGCATTGTGCTGATCTCTATGAAAGAAATTATTCATTTAGATGCATTATATATTACATGAAACATACAGTCAAATTATGAGAAGCATCTGCTTTTTTGTTGTTGTTGTTGTTAAAACAATTTTATGTGTTATTGTTTCCTCTTAGGTTTTCACCAAATATTAAACGACAGACACACAATACTACATCATATTTTATTATTTTAATTATTCACTTAGTACAACCTTGTTTCCTTTGAATTTAGAATCATTGAATCCAATCAGTTTAACTGGGAAATTCATGTAATTTACCAAAGTTTATATTAGTATTCAGATGTTCAGAAACTTAATTATCTTAATATATCCATTGCTGTTGAGTTGATTCTGATTCATAGTGATCATACAGGACAAAGCTTAAAACTGCCCTACACAAGTTTCCAAGGAGCAGCTGGTGGATTCAAGTGGCTGACCTTTGGTCAGCAGCTGACCTCTTAATCACTGTGCCTTTATGGCTCCAAATTTTAGTATATTTTTATATATTCTGAATAGATGATAATATGTCTTAAGGTTATTTCATGTTGTATCTTAGGCTGACAATTGAAGTTAATCATTATGTTTAGAGGTTTTTTTTTTGGTTTAGAGATTTTTTGGTTTAAGTTTTAAATTTTGGCTTTGTTTTACCTCTATAGTTAATTCTCATGAGATCTTTCACCTTTAAGGATTATTATGATGAATTAATTTTAAAGTTTATCATCACAGATAATCTTTACTTGCTATTTCAATAAACACAAAATGTTCTATATCAGACTTATAAAACACTAATTTTTCAAATATAGACACCATTGGACTAAATGGAACTCTTATGTAGAAACTGATGGAGTTTTCAAGTTGCTGCTCATAAGGAATTATAAAGAACCAAAATCAGCTACGTAGGACTGAATAAACCAAAAGAATTAGTATAAGGGCTATATGAGAATACTACTAATATTCAATGTTGTATTCTCTACGTAAGAAACCATTTTTCTTTTCTTTTTTCAGGGTAAGAATCAGCTGTTTTAGGAACTAACAACATTATGTCTGTTATAGAATAACTTATAAATTAAAAGATGTTATAGAGTCGGGTCCTACTCGACGGCACTTGGCTGGCTATGGCTCATGTCAAAATCCTGATTAAAATACATTCAGAAGTGCCAAACTCCAAGAGATATTGAAATGACTATGATGAAAGTAGTTCTTCAAAATCAAATGGCCCTTCCTTATGTAGCACATATCAACTCCGATATTGCTCAATTCAAATTATTAAAATATTGTCTATCTTAATCCAGTACTCTAAGGAATAGTTTTACAGGTTAATGAAGCCAAAATCTATCTGATATTGTTCCAGGGGTCTATGTATATTAGAAGAGATATCAACTAAAAGATTCCCTGAAATTTCATATCTCATGTATAGTTCTCCTTACAAACTCATGTGCTGCAACATTACAAGAAGTCAAAATTGGATCCTTTTGTATCAGCCTAAGAAGGCTAAAACACCACCGTGGACTTCTCAGCCCTCTGGAGAACTATAGACCACTATGAAACATCCCAAAGAACAGAAGATGACATCTGAGGTAAATAGCTTATCTCAAGATCACAGAACAAGACTTCATAAGTCTTCCTGAAGTTTCTAAGTCTGCCTGAAGTTTTTGGACTTTGTCTCATATAGTTGTTCTTATGTTATTAGCTTTTCCTCATACTTGTGGCCTTAGTCTTTGATAGTTTTACTCAGGTTTCTTTAAGCTTTGTTGTTTTATTCCTAACTCTTCTCTCTAATGCTTAGGGCAAAAAAATGCATTTGTCAGGTTAGCCCAGTCAGTAGCTAATGCCAGAGTATTAGATCCTAAACAGTGCTGGGTCTGTCATCCATCTTCACAATCTAGGCATGAGAATTCAGATCTGTTACAATCTCCTGTACTATAATTACGTAGCTGTGCTACTATTAACCACAGCATCACCTCTAAATGGGCCACACATGTCAGGATATGGCATCCCTTTGGATTACTGGCCCAACTTGAGAGACCTTGTTTTAATCTAATTACAATAACAAAAATATTCTGAAGCTGTGTGGGATGCAAAATGATTTTATAATTTTGTACCCCAAACTCTCTAGCTTTTGGGCTGATGCTCATGCAGTTAATACAACAAACTGCATGAGGAGATTCAGAAGAATCTCCTGTACCAAACTCAGGAGGCTGGACAAATTAGAATTAAGGAGAAATCTTTATATTCTCTTGCTCAAGTTATATTAGATCACAGAATAGTACTTGATTTCCTTTCAGTTCAACCAGAAGGTGTTTTTTCTGTTGCTGACACCTTATGTTTTACTTGGATACTACAGGAGAATTAGAAGAGGCCATTACAAAAAAAGTCACCCAAAGACTGTTTGGTTGTATCTGATCTTTCCCATATCTAAATCTCCCTTTTTGATATTTTTAACTGGTTACCAGAAGGTGTGGTTCTTGATTACACTCACCATTAAAAACTGGAATTAATCATTGTAACACATACTTCTGCAGCAACTTCTGTCACTACACAAGGAATCATGTATTTAGCAGACACCAAATTTATAATAAAAATCGAGTAATTTTATACCTTGAAGAAGCATTTTTGATTGTCAAGTTGTTCCTTCAAATTTGGCCCCAATGGTAGCACTGACTCTGATGAAAGTCAACTCACCCTGAAGATGAACTCTACTGACATACAATGTAAAGAAGAAAAATAACCCAACAACTTTAAGGTTTGGCACTCTCAATACCTGGGCCTGCAACTTACCCAGAAGTCCTTGCAGAAGAAAAGCAAGTCATTGTGGGTGCTTACTACCTTCCAGTGGAGGCTTCAACAAAAATGGGGAACGTACTACCTCTAAAACTGAGACACTTGGCATAATACAATGGCTGATGTGGTCTGAATCAACACTTCATTTTTGTTGCAAGTTCCTGCTTCTGCATTCTTGAGTATGTAATCCCAACTTCTTCCTATTCATACACATACAGTCGTGAGTCTCTAGCTAGGTGGGAATAGAAGACCATGACTTCCTGTTAATCATCTTGCTTAAACTGCCTGGCTATTGTCCCAAGTCACTTTTAGCAAATAAGGATGGGGTCAGGAATATGACTGTAGGAGAACAAGTTTCCTCATGATGTTCCAGGAAAATGGTAGTTGAGCTGATGATGTACTCACATTGTGACCATTCAATCATCACACACAACCCTTCCCCATATTTACTATAAAAACACACTCTTCTTCCCTGTTTCAGAGCACTTGTTAGATTACTCTATCTGCAGTTTGCAAGTTGTACTACCCTCAACAGATTTCTTAGCTTTTACTTTAAGAGTGAGCACTGTTACTCTTTGACAATCCATAACACCATCCACCCACCCACCCACCCATTTATTCACCAATGCACCTGTCTACCCACCCACCCATCCACCCATCTGCCCATGTATCTATCCACTGAGTCTATGTCATGTCTGAGGCTCTGTAGTTGGCATTGCATGGGATAAGGATTTAGCAGCCCTGGTCCCTGCCCTCAGGACGCTTATCATTCCTAAGAGTGAAAAGCCTTGTCCTCAAGTAACTTAGACAGGAGACAGCACATAGGGGGCAGCAGACACAACATGGATTCTGTTAAGTGGAAAGGGTGGAGAGGAGGAAGGATACAGAGGAGAGTCACTGAGTCACAGAGCATAACACCAGTCTACCTAGAAGAGAGAAGGCAGATCAGGGGTCTGAGAGCTACTGTGTATGTGATCCACTCAATTGGTGATCATGGCCAGAGAGTGGCTGGCCTCAAAAGCCAGGCTGGGACTGATTTCTGACATGTTAAGGCACATCATGTCCAGAGTGTCCACTATTTGGAAGATGTGTTCAGTTTTCAGAATTTATGCAGGACCATAGGGATGTCTTACTCATTAATTGTGTCCCCTTTCTTATACCCCACCATGCCAGGTCCCCAGCCTTGAGTATGAAGCAAATGATGTGGATATTGAACAAACAACACTTCAGGGTCAGGAAGCCTGGGAATCACACTGGGAATAAAGAAGAAAATCGATCATCCCCAGGTGTAAGGCAGGACATCTAAGTTGAGAGCCCTCACTAATATCAATGCTCTTATCTGCATCTGTGTTTCTCTTTCAGATTTTTGTCTCCAGAACCGTAACTCAAGTGTGAAGCCAGGGGTTCCCAAAACAATAAAGACCAACAACCCAGGAGTCCTTAAAGCTGCCAGACATACTGCCGAAAAGTTTAATAACTGCACAAATGACATTTACTTGTTCAAAGAGTCCCACATCAAAAGAGCCCTGGTCCAGGTGAGGGTCTGGATTCTCATTGCCAGCCTCTTGGGAAAAAACTAGGATGCACTGCTGTGGAGCCAGTGTGCCTAACATTCTCTGTGGTCTAGCACACACCCCTGGGCCAGAAATAGCAGCAGCCACAAATAGCACATGAGCAGCCTAAACTGGTATCACCCAGAGTGGAGAAAAAGGCCCCCAGCTGTTCTCTTCCTCAAGTCACGGTTCTCCTTGAGGCTTCCAGGCCTCTCAGGCCAAAGCATATGAGGGTGTAGGAGCAAGGAGGGGCAGAGGCGGCCACAGGGGTGAGAGGCTGATGGTAGGAGCAGACTGGAAAGTACTTTTTCACAGGAACAAAGCTGGCCAGGCAGTGCTCTGTGGAATGTGTCCATGGTATGCCTGAGTCCTTGGCACCCACAGCTGAAACCACTCCTCCTGCACCACCCCTCACCTGCACAACAGCCCCAAAGCATGCTTTTTTCCACATAGCTTTGGCCCAAGTGGCTCCCTTCTTTGCAGACAGCTCCCTTTTCTTGACAAGCCTCCTCCCTTCAGGCCCTGCTAGAATGCCCACATCTCAGCCACTTACTGCTAGGACAGCAGCAGTCATAGCTCTGCAATGACATTATAGCCCCACTCACAGCCTTACCCTGGACAGGCATGGCTCAGCTCTGCATCCCAGAAATACAGCACAAACCAGGCCATGGTCAGCTGGTGCCTGGAATTCTGTCCTTTGTCAGGACCAGGGCCACTACGCAGTCACTCCAATAAGTATCTAATATGATCTGGCAACATGAGAAGGTGGTTTGGGACATTTTCGCATACTCCTGGGAATATGCAAACACATAAATGATGAAAAGAAAGATGGAGACACAGTCCTACTGTAACACTAATATTTTCTTTACACGTTACTAACGACTTCTGGGTCACAGGATTATGGGTGATAATTACCTCCTTCTTTATTCTTTTTGGAAATTGTAAACTTCTTAAGAGCATCTATATTTTTATGATTAGAGACGCATTTTGAGAAAGGTAGTCTGGTGGTGATACATTCTATAAGGCTTTCCCCTAGTGTCTGTAACGTGTCGCTGCTGCATGGGCCCAACTCCAGGGCCTCAGAAGTTCCCTGCCTTCTTCAGACAACTCAAGTACAGTACTCTGTGCTTAAATACCAAGGCCCTGTGCAAGTGAGGAGGACAGTGAAAGTATCATTCTGGACCTTGGTGATTCTGGGAACCATTTCATTTGGGATTTGGTGGGGTAAGGACAAAAAAGAAAAAAAAAGTCACCTCTGAGACCCGTTCTCTGGTAAAAGTCTCACTGAACAGTCACAGCCAAGTGAAGAACAGTGTTTCAAAAAGGAAAGAGAACCAAATATTCCCCCAGGATCAGTGTGAGGACAGCTGTACAAGAAATAGTGGTAGATGGCACCAGTCCATAGTGTGAGTCACAGCAGAGTTGGTCTCCGCAGGTTGGGCTCAGTTGGTGCACTGTAGGAACAGACCAGGGCAGCCCCAAGGAGACATGTCCTGACATTCCTGAATACAGAGCTCTAAGCAGAGAGGAGATGTCCTAGCACAGGACACAGAGCACGCAGTACCATCCACCCCTACCCTTACCCCTACCCCAGGAGTGAGAACAGCCCTGTGAATGAAACTGAGAACAACAGAGGATCTAGAGTCCTAGTGAGTCTCCTCCCAGAGCTCAGGGCTCTTATCGTTCATAGCAAAGATATGTTCCCAAATCCCAGAGGATCTTCTGATAAACTGTGCACATATTTTCCCTCTCCATATGGCTCCCCTCCCAGCCACACATCTAAGCATCTTTACTACCTGTCCTAATGACACCTCCTACTGTTGGAGGAGTTCACTAGCCCTTCCACCTGACACCAAGTGACCAGGACCCTATCTTCTTTTTCTCTTCAGATAGTGAAAGGCCTGAAATACATACTCGACATGGAAATTAGCAGAACCATCTGCAGGAAGACAGAGCATTCCAGTTTGGACAACTGTGATTTCCAAATCAACCGCACCTTGACACAGGTAAAACAGATGGTCTCTCAGTCCTGCAAGTCTGTGATTGTATCTCCATATACGCCTGTGTGTCTCTCTCTCTGTGACTATGTATCTCTACATATACCTGTGTGTCTCTGTGACTAGGTATCTTCATATATACCTGCATGTCTTTGTGACTATATGTCTCCATACATAACTTGCATGGCTCTGTAACTATATAGATACACATACAGAGAACATCCAAGAACTCCATGTGGCAAAACTGAACAATCTATAAATATAGGTGAAGGGTATAGGACCTTTAACCATCCTTTCAACTTTTCAGAAGTTTTTAAATGTTTCAAAATAAAACTGCTCCAGTGTCTGGTTTAACATCCCACAGCCAGAGGCCCTGGGAAACTTCTAGGGAATGCACCTGCCAGGAAGCTGATTTAGTGGGACAGGCAATTTTGATGCAGGCCATGCAATCTTCAGCTCTGCTCTTCTCTGTCCACAGACATTCAGGTGCTACTCTGAAGTCTGGGTTATTCCCTGGCTCCACATGTTCACAGTGCCTGTTCTGTTCTGTCACTGACATCGTTCTCTTCCACAAGACTGCTGCTGTGACAAGCATGTGGTACGTCCTCTCTGCTACCTTCAGTTACAGCTTGATTACCAGCTACGAGACACTCTACAGATTTATGATGCAGGATCACACGTGGAAGCTCAGATCATCCAATAACTACATTATACATGGGTCTGAACATGAGACTGAGCATCTGATGGGAATCATCTGAGCAGAGAGCCTCCCGACAAGCAGCGAGTCTTGGATAACTGCAGTGGTTGTCCATGAGGCCCTCTTGACTGTCCACTGGCCCTAGGCTTACACATTAGAGAGCCTAGACATTCATCCTTTGACCCGAGCAGTGGGTGGGGGCCAAGTCTAAGAGTGACCACCTTGCCTTTTCATGGACAAATAAAGCTATGAAATGAAGAACTGACCGTCTCAAAAGCAATGACTATATGCTTTATCTTTAAATTGAGAGTTAAGACAAGGTGAGCACTACAAAGTGTCTCCCTGAGTGGCCTGAAGACTTCCAACTACTTCCAGAAAGCCCCCTGACTTCCCTCCTTCTGGTCACTTAATGTAGAGATGGTGGTGAGGAACTGGAGACCTGGTGCCACAGTGATTAAGAGCTTAGCTGCTAATGTTATGTTGGCAGTTTGAATTTACCACCTACTCCTTAGAAACCCTAAGGGGCAATTCTACTCTGTCCTATAGAGTTGCTATGAGTTGGGATTGAGCTGACAGAAACAACTTGGTGAAAAACTAGGACATTAAGATGTTTAACTTGCTCAGTAGTGTCTAAGACACCTGAAGGCAACTCTTGCCATAACAGATGAACATGTCCATCCACATCAAGAGTTTCTGGGACAGAAGGACCTTGGGATACATGTGAAAGGCACCAGGTGGCCTCTGCAAGGTGTTGTGTAGCACACTAAGGTGAGGCCTATTACTTACCAGTCCACTCTCACCTCTGTTAACTACAGGCCAGCAGATGGCAAGCCAGGCTTCTCCTAAAAAACAGGCCACCCAGGCATGTCACCTCGCCTGGCCTTACAGTCTCAGAAATGCTGACCTGTGACTCCAGGCAAGTAATTTAGCCCCTCTCAGCCTCAATTCTCTCGTCTGTAGAAAGAGGTGGTATCTCCTTATAACATTACGAGAATTGGCATGTGTGTAAAAACCTCTGAAACCATTATGCTACTCTACAAGTATCTGAAACCATTAGCTACTCTACCTTGATAATAAAGATCTCAGAATGGGAATTTCTGCTCTATGAAAGGTGATAATAGAATCCTGGGAGGAGTTTTCACAACAGATAACAAATAAGCATACAATGAGTCGCTTGATTTTATTTCAAAAGCATGCTAATTCATATTAGAATAAACTATGTATACAGCAAAAGTATATGTCTCAACTGAGTAAAACGGCTCGTATTTTGTACCTTTCCAAGCCAGACTGCCATAAACACAGGAAATGACATTTTTGACACAGAAAATCAACACAAAGTGAAAACAAAGACTCCTTTATAGCAAAGTGTAAAAACCAATTTAACCACTTCCCTGTACTGGTGAAAACTGAGCACTAAAAAAAACCAAAGCCCTGTATTCTTACTTAGAGAACCAAGATGTGAACTTGTAGGCCTAGCACATCTGAATTGCTTTTATGATTAAATGACCAGGTACTACATTATTCTTGTGCTCCTGATTTATAAGTCATATCACTAGCTAATTAATTTGTACTTAATAATGACTACTTATTTTTCTTACATATAAAGTCATGTAAGTAATAGTCCCGGCTGTCCATCTGTTACAGCACAAGTTGCATCAGCTGGGTTGAAGCCCACCTTTGAATCCATTCTACTGTTGCTATCCACACAGCACTAGCCTGCAGAGAGCTAGTGCACCAAGACGAGCCCACCATCAGGTTCCTGGCACCTGCTTTTCCTCAGATGAGGCCTAACTGGCAAGGGTGAAGACAGTACTGAGAGAGGGATCAAAGGTGTAGAACACCAGCCAGTGCAGAAAGATACAAAAGGTTCAGATTTTACCACAGCTGCCACTCATCTTTGATTTTAACATTGCTACTTATTTAAAACGCTGTCTTTTAAAGTTGTTTAAATTACTTTTAAAGATACAACCTCTGATGTATTTTCATAAACACCCAGGGAAGAAAGGAATAGATATTAGCCCCATTTTGAAGCTTACAAAACTGGAGAGAAAAGCATTACTGTCTTGCCCAAGAATGACTCAGCACTGAAAGATGCACCGCCAGAGGCTGGCCTGCTCGCCTGAAAATGGCTGCTGTGTGTGTGTCCTATGGGCTATTTTCCTGAGCAAATCTAATGGGCCACTTCTCATTAAGATAAACTTCTGACCCCAAACAAACCTTGTATCATTTCTAGAGAAACTCAATTTCTAGTCACAGATAAAATATTAAAAATACTAAACTCTAAAAGTCACTCCCAGACAATACCGTAAAAACAGTTTAACCAGCAGAACAGTCAATTTCACATGATAAACATTAGTTTGGTCTCCCTAATGAACTTATGATTACTGGGCAGACTTACTTGTTAGGATAATCGACAATTTTGGACCTCTAACAATCCAACATGACATACCCTATTCATGTCTGCAGGTCTAGGGTAAACAAAAATAAGCAGGCCTCTCTTAAATTTACCCCTGTGGTACCAATTCCAGTGTGGTAGTGAGTTTACAGACACTCATAAAGCCCTCACTGAGCTATTGGAGTAAACATGCTTTTCACATGTGCAGACTCAGGTCCCCGAAACCCTTGAGATGGAGCAAACTGCAGGTGTGAAGCATGCCCTCCTCCATGTAGATGGTGGCTCTGAGGACGAAGGACCCAGGTCTCAGCATAGGTTTCAAGAATATAGCTCTAAGTTAGGAATTTAGAACTACTGTCAGTGAGTTCAACACACTGGCACCGTTCTCCCTGTCCCAAAGCAAAGGCATTGTCCATTTTATAGTGAAGACATGCAGGCTAGCAGGACAGCGTGAACAGCCAAAACAAGGCCCCTGAGTAGCTCATCTACTGCTCCATCCACCAAACCATGAGCTTTGCTTAAAATGTATGAAGTTCCCAACTCCTCAAGAATTGCTAGACAAACAAAGCATTTTTATCTGAAGAGAAAATGGCTTTACATGGATTTACCTTCCTCACAGAAGATAAACACAAAGTCGAGCCCAAGGACTCACACCTCAGAGGGGCACAGCATCAGTCCCCACACACGAGGACTGACAGGTGCACAGGACAGAGATATGCACACAGCTCCTCCTGGACCCAGGGTTCCTTCTTAGCACTACATCCGTTTTGAGGCCCCAGCAGGCTGCTGCTCAGCATGTCTTCAGGGTAGCTCTTGGCAAGTCACAAAGACTCAAGGCTGAGCCTGCAGAGGAAAGGAGACCTGAAGGAGCCCAGGTACAGGTACCCATCATGCTCATGGGCCTCACTGACATACGTGGCCACCAGGCCATCAGGGTCATGAAGGCTTCTTCGGAAGGCCCCATTGTTGCTGAGCTCTAGGACAAGGCTGTACCGTGGAACAAATTTCATCACTGTTGCTTGACTGAAGAGCTGAAAGGCAAGCACAGGGTGATGAGGGTTTATCTCCCCACTTGGAAGATGTGACCAGATCTGACTGCACAGCCACCCACCACCTAATGATAGTGGTGCACATTCAGGGGCAGGGAGAGCAAAGGAGTCAGGGTTGAGATTCATGCCTGGCTCCTGCAGCCTCAAGTGCTTGTCCCATACAATGCCTCACACCACCACCACTCCCCCATGGTGCAAACCAGTTCAAGATGCTTCCTGCAACTCACATTCCAAGGCGAAAGGCAAATCTACATTAACAGGAGCACACTGGGCCCTTGCCCTAGTGCCTCTCTACACAACCCACTGACAGAGAATGTAAGTCACACCCAGGGAAGACACAGCATGAAGCCAGGTTTAGGGTGATCTTGACCCATGAGAATGTCAGGCCAACACCAGCGCAACCTAATTGGAAAAAACATCAACTCCTGTCACGAGGTTTAAAATATTTCAAATGTGCAAGGTACAAGTGGTGGACATTTGAGAGCAGCTCATGTTAAAAAAAAAAAAGAAAGAAAGAAAAAATTCCGGGAGGATTAAATGAACAAGTTTACACACAATGTGATGTGGCTTCTTGCACAACCTAGCTCAGCCTCCAATGCTTTCCTAGAACTGGATGTACAGCACACAAATGCACTTATCTGACCAGAGCAGCTTCAAGGTACACCCTTGGCACGGCTGAGCCAAAGAGCTCAGGCTTTGGTTCTGTGTGCAAGATGGAACTACTGGAAGTTGTTGCTTTTAGTGCTTTATTTTTTAAAATTATTTTGTTGTTCAGAATATACACAAAACATATACCAATACAATCATTTTTACACATACAGTTCAGTGACACTGATTATATTTGCTGAGTTGTGTAACCATTCTCACCTTCAATTTCTGAGTTTTCCCAACATAAATTCATTACCTCCTAAGATTCCCTGGATCTTTCAAGTTGCTGCTGTCACATCTGTTCCCATACAGATAGTTTTTAAAGGAGCATAATGCTCAAGGCAGACAATTTTTTTTTTTTTTTTTTTTTTACTATTTTAGCTAAATTCTTCCTTGGTTTTAAGATGTCAGGGGATATTTTTGGTTAAGTTTTAAAGATATCTCAGGGTGGGGTGCTAACATGCCAGAGTAGCCACATGCAGTTTGTGATCCTTCTAAGCACAAAGACCCAGAAAAACAAATGAACAGATTATATAGGACATTCTAGGAACCCTGAACATCAGGGAAGAAGCTGAGAGATCAAGCTGCATGATAGGGAAGGGAGAGTAGGTCCAGAAGTACCTAGACCAGCCAGACATAGGCTGGTGGAAATCTAAATGTTGCAAGAGGACCCACTATTGTCAGTGTAGTGACAGTGTCACTCAGACAGTTGTTTTTCAGTGGAGATGGTGAGCTTCAGAGTCAGGCCTACAGAAGATTCCCATCTAAACATCAAAAGCTAAGTACTTGATTCTTACAGATCTAAAACTTTCCTTCAGGTGAAACTTCTCTCCCTTTCCCCAGCATTTCCCCACTGCTTCTCTGCACTGCACCAAGCACCAAATTCTGACAATCTACCTGGGCCAGAAGTAGGAATCTTACACTCACCCTGAGCTATTCTCTCAGTGTTAGAGAAGAAACAATTTAACAAAAAGGGGGAGGGGGAAAGTCTGCCAGCACCTCCTGAGCTGGGAACTCAAGGGTAGAAACAGATCCTTTGGTTAGGTGCACATGACTGGTGGCCCCCTTCCCTTCTCAGTGACATCAACCAGTAACCTGTGTCTACAGTAACCACCCTTGCCCAGTTAGAACTACGGAAAAGAGCAGGCAACACATACCTGGAAAACAACTTTCTGGGCTCCAGAGGTGAATATAAAAAAGAAAATAAACTGCTGCCTGAGCATTCATGCCTAGTAACAGCTCTAACCACCTGGTGACAGGATGTTAGAATTTCTAAGGCTCCTATAAGCAAACTGGCTCACATAATCAACTTATGTGGACATTTAAAAATAAAATATGAACATACACACACACATTAAAACAAAGTAAGCACATATAAATAAATAAATTACAACTTTCTGATGACTTGGAGATAACAGAAAATATTAAAACACTTAAAGAAGCATACCATGATGGCTTTCCAAAACTCTTAAACAAAGAATGAAAAATTTTTTCAGATGAAGACAACTTCCTGGAACTATCAGAGATACAACATAAAAGATTAATGCTTAGAACTCTTCAAGAAATCAGGAAGGAAAACAGGCAACATGCAGCAAAGCATAATGAAAAATTAAAAAGGCTGCAAGAAATACTTTAGCAACAATGATCTGAAATTCAACAAAATAACAAAAAATTACTGAATTAAGACTATTCAATACAAAGTCAATGGAGCAGAACTGAGGCAACGGAATGCAGCTAGTGAGACCTAAGATAGAGCAACTGACACCAACATATATAAGGAAAAATCAGATAAAAGAATTTAAAAAAATGAGAAACACTAAGAGTTACGTGGGGCTCTATCAAGAAGAATAATGTAAGAATGATTGGAGCACCAGAATGGGGGCAGAGGGAACAACAGAAAATACATAGAAAATTGTTACAGATTTGTTGACATAAAACTTCCTACATATTATGAGAGATAAGAAGATATCTATCCAAGATGCTTAACATACTCCACACAAGGTGGTTTCCACAAGGAAGGCACCAAGACATATTATACTCAAACTTACCAAAACTAAAGATAAGGAGATACTACTAAAGGCAGCTAGGGTTAAATGAAAAATAACCTACAAAGGAGTCAGGAACACAAACTATTCAGAAGAAACTGTGCAGTCAAGAAGATAATGGGATAACAAATACAAGCCTTGAAAGAAAAAAGTGCCAGCCAAGAATTACGTATTCTGCAAAACTGTGTCTCAAATATGACAGCAAAAATTAGGACATTCCCAGACAAGCAGAAGTTTACAGAATTTGCAAAAACAAAACTGAATTTACAAGAAATACTGAAGGAAATTCTTCAAATACAAAATCACTAACAACAGATAATAATCTCAAAGCTAGAATGCAGACCAGAGCATTCAGTTGTCAACCCAGAAACCACAAAAACAAATCTAAGCTAAAATACTAAAGATAGGAAAACAGACATCCAAACGTAAAAGATGAAAACATTATATTAAAATGAGGGACTAAATAATGTAGTCATAGATCTTTCATATGGAGACAAAATCAAAGCAATACAAAGAAATTAAATGTTGGTTCAAATTTAGAACAATGGGGTGAATATTAAGGAAAGTAACAATCCTACACATGAAAATGGAAACCCCAGGGCTGTAGTGGTTAAGTGTAACAGCTGCTAACCAAAATGTCAGCGTTCAACTCCACCACGACGCACTCCTTCAAAAATTTATGAGGCAGTTCCACTCTGACCTATAGGGTCATGATTTGTGGGAACTGACTCATCAGCACTGGCTTTGATTCTGGCACACAGCAAAATAAGGAACAAAACCACGAAGTCTCAACAAACGTAAAACCAGCAACACTGAAAAAGATGAAAAGAAAAGCTATTAAGGAAAACAACTCAGCACAGCAAATTAAGTGGAACAATAAAACTTCCACAACACACAGCACAGAAAAGGATGGAATACTCCTAGGCAAAGACACTAGCAACACAGTACAATTAAAGAACAATATCCCTCATGAACACAGATACAAAAATCCTCCACAGAATTTATAATTTATTTAAAAAAAAAAAAAAAAGTTCATCATGACCAAGTAAGACTCATAAAGGTACGCAAGGATGGTTCAACATCAGAAAAACAATCAATGTAATCCATCACATAAAATAAAAGATGAACCAATTGATTTTATCAATTGCTGCAGAAGGCATTTGACAAAGTTCAAAACCCATTCACTTTAACAACTCTTGCCAAAAGAGGAATTTAGAAAAGAAATTCCTCAACATAACAAAGGGCATTTATACATAACCAACATCCAACATGATCCAAAATGGACAGTCTGAAAGCATTTTCCTTGCAAACAAGAGCCAGAATAGGATGTTCTTTATCACCAGTCTCATTCAACATTGTGCTAGAAATTTAGCCAGAGCAACTAGGCCAGAAAAAGAAACAAAGTATATTCAAATTAATAAGAAAAAGTAAAAATATTTCCACTTGCAGATGACATTATCTTATACAGAGAAAACCTTAAAGAATTCACAAAACAACAATAGAGAGGTTTAGCAACGTATAAGGAAACAAGACAAACATACAAAAATCAATGGGATTCCTCTACATCAACAAAGAGGATATTAAAGAGGAAATAACCAAATGATAAACACCCAGATGATAAAATACTTACAAATAAATCTAATCAGAGATAGAAACAGTCTATACAAAGAAAACTGCAGGACAGTAATGCAAAAAAACATGTGATCTACATAGGTGGAGAAACATACACCTTGCTCATGAATTGGAAGACCCAACGTTGTGAAAATATCTACTTTACCCAACAAGATCTACAAATACAACACAATCCCAATACAAACTCCAATGTCATTTTTTTAAGGAGATGGAGAAACAAATCACTGAATTCACATGTAAGGGGAAGATGCCCTGGATAAGTAAACATTACTGAATAAGAACAGCAAAGTGGGAGGCCTCCCACACTACTTCACTTTAGAATGTATTATACCACCACTGTAGTACTCAAAACAGCCTGGTAATAGTACAGTGATTCATAGACCACAGGAACAGAATTGACAGTCTAGACATAAATACATCCACCTAAGAGCAAGTGATTTTTGACAAAGGCCCAAAGTCCATTAACTGGGGACAAAGCGGTCTTTTTAATAAATGGTGCTGGCATGACTTAATGCCTATCTGCAAAAAAAAGAAACAAGACCTGTATCACATACCATGCATAAAAATGAACTCAAATTAGATCAAAGATCTAAATATAAAATTGAAAACAATTAAGATCATGGGAGACAAAATAGAAATAATGCTAGGAGCCCAAATACACGGCATAAACAGAGTATAAAACATTACTAGCAATATACAAACTCCAGAAGAGAAAACAGGTAACTGGAACTCCTAAGAAGCAAACACTTACTCTCATCCAAAGACCACCAAGACAGCAAAAACAAAACTTTCAGACTGGGAAAACATTTTTGATCAGTGTCTAATCTCTAAAATCTACAAGATAATGATAACTTCAAAACAAGAAGACAAACAGCCCAAATTACAAATTGGGTACAAGATATGAACAGACACTTCACCAAAGAAGGCATTTAAGTGGTTAAAATGAGGAAATTCTCACAATCATTTGCCATTCCCCAAAACCCACCACCGTAGAGTCAGTATGTCTCATAGTGACCCTAGAGGTCAGGGTAGACATTAGCCATTAGAGAAATACAAATCAAAATTACAATGAGATACCATCTCATAGTAAGATTAGCATTAATCTACCTAAAACAAAATAATAAATGTTGGAAAGGCTGTGGAGAGAGGGGTGCACTTAAAAACTGCTGGTGGGAATGTAAAATGGTGCAACCATTTTAGAAATTGATTTGGCACTTTCTTAAAAATCTAGAAATAGAAATACTAGAGGACCCAGCAATTCTACTCCTTGCAATATATCCTAAAGAAATAAGAGCTGTCACATGAAGATATATGCACACCACTGTTCACTGCAGCAGTGTTCACAACAGCAAAAAGATGGAATCAATCTAGGTGCCTATGAACAAATAAATGGATAAAGAAATTACTGTATATTCACAAAACAGAAAACTACACAATGATAATGAACATCAAAAAATCTGTAAAATATCTCCTAACATGGGGGAACCTGGAAGGCATTGTACAGAATTTAATTACATCATAAGCACAAATATTGTATGAGACCACCATTGTAAGAATTCAACAAAAGGCTTAAACACGGAAGAAAACATTCTTTCATGGTTACAGTGGTAGGGAGGGAAGGAGAAGAGAATTCTCAAACAAGATTATGCCAGCCAAGCCAAGTGCTGTGGAGTC
This sequence comes from Heterohyrax brucei, assembly GCA_028571685.1. Classification (NCBI taxonomy): domain Eukaryota; kingdom Metazoa; phylum Chordata; class Mammalia; order Hyracoidea; family Procaviidae; genus Heterohyrax; species Heterohyrax brucei. The sequence continues at coordinate 26,982,393 of CM053156.1, forward strand.
AGATCCGACTCATGACGACCCAAGATTATATACAAGAATTATGTTAGGTGAAAGAAAAGACAACACACAGTACAGAAGAAGTCAGTACAACTAAACAAAAGAAAAAGCTAAGAAGCTTTTCAAAGAAAACCCAAAATTTCGAGGGACAGAATAGCAGGGGAAAAGGTTTGGAGTCCATAGTTTCAGAGGACAACTGGCTTAACAAAAAGTTTGGAGTCCACAGTTTCAGAGGTCAACTGGCTTAACAAAATTTATTAAAAAATGTTCTCCCTCTCACTTTGGTGAGTAGTGCCTGGGGTCTTGAAAGACAGCAAGTGGCTATCTAAGAAGCATCAATTGGACCCGAACCACCATGAGCAAAGAAAAATGAGCACCAAAGACATTAGGGAATCCAAAAGACAGAAAGGGCTACCTAAATAAGAGACTATATCGGCATGAGACTGAAAAAATGAGACGGTGCCTAGCTGTCACCAGTGAGTGCCCTGACAGGGAATACAGTGAAAAGTCCCTGACACAGTAGGATAAAAATGGGGTCCATAATTGATCTTTATTTAAAAGACCAGACCTAACTAGGAGTTCCCCAGACAACATGGCCCCTGGATTCTGTTAGCCTAGAACTGAAATCATGCCCAAAGGCAACTCTTCAGACAAAGGTTAGACTGGACTACAAGACATAAAATGATACCTGTAAAGAGTATGCTTCCTAGCTTAAGTAGATGCATGAGACTATCTGGGTAGCTCATGTCCAAAGGTGAGATGGTACTTTCATAGAGGGAGGAGACAGGAGCTGGTTGAATAGACATAGGAAATACAGGTGGAGAGGAGAAGTGTGTTGTCACAGCACAGGGAGAGCCATTAGGGTTACACGACAATATGTGTGTTAAGTTTTGGTATGATAAACTGATTTGGCCTGTAACCTTTCACTTAAAGCACAATAAAATATTAAAAAACAACAACCAAAAAATCACAGAGTCCACTCAGTGGACCAGATACCTCAAACCAGCTTGTCAAACCAGGAACCGGGTCTCACCTTTAAGTTCCGCCTTTCTACACGCCACACATCCAACCCATTACTGAGTCTCATTCTCTCCTCTGTGTGCCTCACACTCAACTCCTGTGGACTTCCCTCTCATCAGTCCTAGCCCCCTCCACTCTCCTCCACTGCTGTTACCACTCCATACCAAGCTCCTGCTAAACCGACCACCTACTCTCTAGAGAGTAGCTACAACTGCCTTTTTAAAACACACTCTGTTCCCAAACAATCCAATCAAGAAGCCACTAGGTATTTGTAGAAGGTGGGGAACTTCAGTGGCCCAGACCATTTGGTGAGGGAGGTCAGGGGATAAGGGGTAAGGGGAGTATAGCTTGGGGTATCAGAGTACCTGAATGAGGAGAATGTCTACCTGGGGACGGCTTGTTGCAAGGTATCTGAGTTCCTGAGGGTGAAAGCAGGCTTCATACATGGTGGTTGGGGTCAGGGGAAGTAATGGCCCCATGTGGGGTCCTAGAGCACCAGCAGGGGTCATGTTGAGTGGCTAGATGAGTTATGTTTGGGAGTTTGATCAAATAAGTAAATGAGTGAACAGTAATGAAACCCAAGTTTTTCACTGTTGGTGAAAGGAGTTAACCAACATGAAAGGAGAGAAAACTAGAATAAATCATGTGGTGTTAGACTGGAATTGGAGGTATCAGCATGAACTCATGGTTTTCAACTTAAATAAAGAGATGATAGATAAGTAAATGTAGATATAAATGCATGTATGTATGTATACATACATACATATATATATATATATATATATATATAGGCATGAATACATATGCATCTATCCCCTAGCCTGGGCCACTTAGGCTGCATGTGAGCAATGACACCTCAAAAGCAATGACCACACTCAGCACCTATCTCCTCTACAAAGAACACTGGCCAAAATTAGACAACTGAAACATCAAAAATAATAATAAACGTAACAGAGTACAACCCATTGAATAAACTATGAAATCACGGACCATACTGACATTTACTTAGTTACAAAGTTGCTGGTGTTGTTAGTTGCTGTCAATTCTGACTCATGGAGACCACATAATGTTACAGGAAATTGCTTCATATGAGTGTTCTTCATTAATCTTAAATGGCAGCAGGTCATTAGTACTTTATTTCTGCTGTACTGTTGGGTAGGTCCGAACCATCAAACTTGAGGTTAGCAGTCAAGCACAGTGTCTGTGTCACTTAGGACATACTTCCCCACACAATGTTTATCATTTACAAATACAGAATCACTTCACAGTGGAAACCCAGCATCCATTTCCTTATAATCAAAGGATAAAAGGTCAGCCCTCTGCCCAAGTATGTGACAAAGTGAAATTGTGCAGGGCTAATGGATGCACTGGGGATACAACTTCACTCCTGTGATGTTCCTTCTGAAAACACAGAGCCTTAATCTATTCAAGAGCAAACACCAGACAAATCTAAATTAAAGGACATTCCACAACATCAAAGGATCTGTAATCTCCAAAATTATCAATGTCAAAAACTAAAAAAGACTCAGGAGCTATTCCAGACTGAAGGAACTAAATGCAATGCTTGATCCTAGATTAAATCCTCTGTTAGAGCAGGCATTAATGGGACAACTGGCAAAATTTGAATGAGATCTGTATACCAGACAGTACAATGTACTTGAACTGACAGTACCACCAATCAATTGGACATAATTGATATTTATAGAATACTTCATCCAACAACAGAATATACATTTTTCTCAAGTTCCATGGAACATTCACGAAGACAGACCACATTCTGGCCATAAAACATACCTCAACAAATTTAAAACAACAGAAGTCATATAAAGTATGCTCTGATATCACAATGGAATTGAACCAGAAATCAGTTATAGAAAGATATCTGGAAGATTCTCAAGCATTTAAAGAATAGCAGGTTGACAAAGAGGTCTCAAGAGGAACTTTTAAATATTTTGAACTAAAAGAAAATGCAACTTACCAAAATTTAAGAGATGCAGAGAAATCAGCACTTAGAGAGAAATGTATACCAATGAATGAATACACATATTTGAAAAGAAGCATCTGAAATTAATAACCTAAGGTTGCACCTTAGGAAACTAGAATAGGAAGAACAATATAAACCTAAAACAAGCATAAGAAAATAAACAACCTGCCTAAGTCAGAAGCCATATAAAACTAAAAAATTTTCCACTAATAGTGAGCAACAGAAACATGGTAGGACTGTACCATGTCTATGGCAGAAAACTTTTAAGACCCACATAAACAAAGCAGTCTGTCAAGTTCCAACTCTCACAGCTTTCACTGTAACAAAAAGAGCAGAAATTAAGAAAACTGAAAACAGAGAAAACCAACAAAACCAAAAGTTGGTTCTTTGAAAAGATCAACAGAATGAACAAGTAAGACAGAAGAGAATTTATGCCACTGAATTGTGATACTGGAGAAGAATACTGACTACACCACAGGCTGCCAAAAGAACAAACAGATCTGCACTGGAAGAAATACAACCAGAGTGTTCCTTTGAAGCAAGGATGGCTTATGTCTTACATACTTTGGACATGTCTTCAGGCGAGATCAATCCCTGGAGAAGGATATCATGCTTGTTAGAGTAAGAGGAAGACTCTCAACATGATGGAATGACACCATGGCTGCAACAATGGGTTTAAGCATAAAAAAGACTATGGGCATGCTGCAGAAGCTAGCAGAGTTTCTTTCTGTTGTGCATGGGGTCACTGTGAGTTGGAACTGACTACACCTAACAACAACTACGGTTAATCAACTCAACAGCAATGCTTTTTTATTTTAGTTTAGTTAAGCAAACCAAGAAAAAAGAGAGACAAGATACACATTACTAACATCAGAAATAAGAGAAGCCCCCTCTACTGATACCATAAACCCATTCAGTGCCATCGAGGTTGATACCACAGGACATTATTAAAAGGATGACAGGGAAATATCAAACAACACTTTGCTCACAAATGTGATAAACGAAATAGACCAATTCATCAAACTCACACAAGGAGAAAAAGAAAATCTAGACATCTGTATTTAACAAATTAAATCAATAATTAATAACCTTTTCAAAAAGAAAGCACCAGGCCCAGATGATTTTGCGTGACTTCTACCAAACATTTAAGAAGGAAATGATATCAATTCTTCATAATCTCCTCCAGAAAATACAGAGGAAACATAAACTCATTCTATTAGGAAGTATCACCCTAGTACCAAAACCAAGTAAAGATATTGAAAGGAAAATTACACACCAATATCTCTAATGAATATACACACAAAAATCACAAGCAAAATATCAAACCGAATCTAACAAAGTATGAAAATAATTACATACCACCCCTGAGTGAAATTTATTCCAGGTATGCAAGATAGATTCTACATTGGCAAGTCAATAAATGCTATCCATCACATCAACCGGCTGATGGAGAAAAATTATGAAATGCAGAAAAGTATCTGAAAAATGTCAAACATTCATTCACAATAAAAACTGTCAGTAACCTAAGTGCAGAATTTCTTCAACTTGATGAAGATTATTTGAAAATCCTACAATTAATATTACACTTAATGGTGACTATGCTTTCTCCCTAACATTGGAAGCTAGGCAAGAATGCTCCCTCTTACTGAAAAAACTACCTAATGCAGTGAGATAAGAAAATGAAATAAAATGCATACAAATTGGGAGGGAAGAAACAAAACTGTCTTTGTTCACAAATGACATCACTGCCTATACAAGACCCCACAGAAATGACCAAAAACTTCCTGGAAATAATAAGCAATTACAGCAAGGTTGTCAGATACAAGGTTATCGTAACTTGTTTTCCTACACACCAACTGGAATTGGAATTTAAAAACACAATACCTTTCATACTAGCACCAAAAATTCCAATAAGTATAAATCTAACAAAATATAACCAGGATCTATATGAAGAGAAATATAAAATTCTGATTCAAGAAATCAAAGAAGATGCAAATAAATGGGGTGATATTCTATGTTTATAAACAGGAAGGCTCCATATTGCTAAGATGTCATCTCTTCCCAACTGTATCCATAGAGTCAACATAATTCCAATAAAAATCCCAGGAAGTTATATATTTTCTATTGTGATTAAGTCAAAGTATACAATCCAAATCAATTTTGTGCACCGCCTATGTGCACCTCCTTCTGCTCTCCTCACCCAGTGACAGCATATTCCTCCTTCTCACTCTATATCTAGTATCCTCTTAACAAGCACCTCGCCCTTCCTCTCCTCCTTCTTCTCTCCCATCTAGGAAGAAACCAGTAGGACAGCTTTCTATAAATGTATAAAACCATAAAGTACACACACCATATGCACACACTGTCTCCAAGTCCAATCCATCTTTAAGTTAAACTTAGTACTGGTTTCTAGTCATGACCAGCAGCAGAGCTAGAGGCCATTTTCACAGGTGACCCCCTCACCAGGCTATCAGACCACCAGTTCTTAGTAGAGTTCTTGAGCTTCACACCTCTTTTTCTCATGTTGCCTTGGGACACTATACTGTGTCCCCCATCATGCCTGCCTCTGGGGGTGGCCAGGCACTATCTGGCTCTTCTAGTCTCATGTTGATACAGTCTCCCATTCATATGGGTTCTTCTGTCTCCTGGGCTCTTTTTTCCTCATCTCTTTGTTATTCTAGGTCATAATCTCTTCCAGATGAGTTGGGACCATTTGGTGTACCTCGGACAGCACCTTGCTAGATTTTAAGACCCCACATACCACTCACCAATATGGGGTGCAGAACATTCTCTTAGCAAAAGACTAGTTACGCCAACTGGCCTCTATTTCCCCCAAAACATGGTCCCCAGACCCCCACCCCTTCTACTCTATCCTTTGAAATACCATATTGAGTTTAGAAAACCTTTCAGTCTATGTTGCAGTCGATTTACGTTTAACTGCTCTCTACTGCATGCCATCACTGCTTTCACCTAACCAAATTCCTATCTACTACCTAATCTATGTCCAGCTCTCTCCTTCCCTCTGCACCCTTGTAGCTGTCAAAGTCTTTTGCACATAAGTCTGTTTTTGAGTCCTTATAGCAGATGTCTCATAAAATACTTGTCCTTTTGCCCAGCACATTATTTTATAGATATCAACAAACTGATGCTAAAGTTTATACAGAAAGACAGAGGATCTAGAATAGCCCATACAATACTGCCCGACTTCAAAGCTACTGTAAAGCTGCAGTGACCAAGTCAGTGTGGTATTGTCTAAAGAACAAATAGATCAATGGAACAGAATAGTCTCAAGAAGTAGACTACGAATAGAGTCAATTCATCTTTGACAATGGAAAAAGGCAATTCAGTGGAGAAAGTACAGTCTTTTCAACAACTGTTGCTAACCACTCAGACATGTACATACAAAAACAAATGAATCTAGCCACAGACCTTATACATTTCACAAGAATTAACCCAAAAATGGATCACAGGCTTAAATGTAAAATACAAAATTATACGACTTCTAAAATGCAGTGCACAAAAAAAGTCTAGATGACCTTGGGTTTAGCTGTAATAATACAACACAAAAGCTCTATCCATTAAAAAAGAGAAGAAAGAAAAAAGAAATGGCTTGTTGGTTTCATTAAAACTAAAAATTTTTTCTTTGTAAAATGCACTTAAGAAAATGAAAAGACAAGTAATAGACTGGGGGAACAAATTGCAAAACACATCTCTGATAAATGACTTGTATCCAAAATATACAAAGAACTCTGAAAGTTCAAAAATAAGAAAAAAATATTACAAAACGATCAAAAGATGTGAACAAACACTTCATCAAGCAGATACATAGATGAGAAAAAAAAAGAGGAAAAGCTGCTTGACATTATAGGTAACCGCTGTTGCTAGGTACCATCGATTTACTCACTTTCAATTCACAGCAACCTTAAGTAAAACAAAACGAAACACGGTCTTGTCCTGTGTCATCCTCATGATCATTGTTATGCTTCAGCCCACTGCTGCAGCCATTGTGTCAGTCTACCTCACTGGAGGTCTTCCTTTCATGCACTTTATCAAGCAAAATGTCCTTCTCCAGAGATTGATCCCTCCTGACAACATTTTCAGAGTATGTGAAGTCTCATCATTCTTGCTTTCAAGAAGCATTCTGGCTGTACCTCTTCCAAGACAAACTTGGTTCTTTTGGCATTCTATGGTATATTCAATATTCTTCAGAACTACTGTGGTGACCCAATAGGGCAGAAGCCACAGCAGGATGGCTGGGGCATGAAAGGGATGGACAGCAAGCAAAAAGATGTCATCAAGCAGAGAAAAACAGGCTACAGTAAAGGAAGCTGTGTCTGATCATGGTGGAGATGTTTTCAGTGGGAAAGAGTATGGAGGGTTAGAGGTCAAACAGATGGATCACATGGAGACTGGTTACTCCAGGGAGGTTCCAAGAAGGCAAGAGGAAGGCAAGTAGAAAGAAGGCCAATGTAAGTAGCAGGCTTCTTTGTGCAGCCACAGGAAAAAAAAAAGAGAATCCATCTGACGGCTCCCTTCTCTACAAAGGAGGAGACAGCATCCTCTACTGGCGAGTACGGCTGCCAAATACTGCAAAGAAACGGAAGTGTTTGAAACAACTACCACAGAGGGGAGAAATGGACAGGATGAAGACATCAAAAGACCAACAGTAAGAACTTCGTGTCTCAGAAACAAGAAACAGGAGCTAAAAAGGGTTTATATGTTTTAAATTACATTTCACACTGAAAAGTGTGTTTTTTTTAAAATTAGACATTCAAAGTAACTGTTCAGGTGGGGCCAAGATGGTGGAGTAGTCACACACTTTTTGTGATCCCTTGAACACCAAAGACCTAAAAGAAAAAAATGAATCAATAACATAAGACATTCTAAAAGCCTTGAACATCAAAGGAAAAGCTAAGAAATCAGACTGAGCTACTGGAAAACGAGAAAAGGACCAGCAGTACCTAGGATGGCCAGATCTGACTAACCAGCATTTGGCTGCAGGCAGCATGGTGAATGATGCAGTGGCATTTGGAGGACCTCTTCCTCAGAGGAAAAGACTAAGTGGAGAGTCTGCTCACACATCTGAAACCAGTGAAAAACAGCACTCAATCTCAAAAGCTAAATTGCTTGCATCTAACTTACCACACATGGATCTAAATCTTTTTGAGGGGATAAACCTCTCTCCCCTTTCCCAGCACTTCCCTCTTCCTTCTCTGCACTGTGCCTGGCTCTGGAGCTTGATGCCATTAACTGAGCCAGGAATTAGGACTCCTTAAGCCTGCACTGAACCAATATCTTAGATGTGGAGAGGGAACAATTTAACAAACTGGAGAAAATGGGGTAACAACAACAGCAGCAAAATGTGCACACTCGCCTGAGCTGAAAATTCAGGACAGAAACAGTTCCTTCACCTAGAATTAGACTTAAGAGGAAAAGCCATCCTCACAGACATGCAGGGACAACTGTTAGTCCTCTGCCTTTCTCAGCACATACAGCCACATACATACGCCAACACTAATTACCCCTGCCCATCTAGGGCTGGAGAGAGGCTGCACTACACACTTGGTGATTGACTGCCTCAATACCTGAGTTGAATCCATAAGAGAAAAGGGCTCACATGTCTATTAATAACACTAACCATCTGGTGACTGGACATCAGAGCTTGAAAGCACCAATAACCAAACTAATACACAGAAACAGCTTATTTGGACATTTCAAAACAAAACAAGAAGGCAAACAAAAAAATAAATTCAACAACTTACTGATGGCTCAGAGACAACAGTAAGTATCAAATCACTTAAAGAAGCAGACCAGGATGGTTTTACAAAGCTCCCAAAACAAAAAAACCAGACATTTTCCAGATGAAGACAACCTTTTGGAGTTAATGAGATGAGGCAAAATGCAGCAGAGCATAGTGACAAATTGAACAGGCTGGGAAAAAGCATACAGAGACAGGAAATTACTAATAAAATTACAAGAGTTAGACAACTCAGTGGAAAGTCAGAGGAGTAGAACTTAGGCAATGGAAGCCCAAATTAGAGAGATTGACGATAAAGCACTTGAGACATTTGAGGAAAAATAAGATAAAAAAATTTTTTAAAATCAAGAAACCCTAAGAATTAGGAAGGATTCTATCAAGAGGAATACTATACAACTGAGTGGAGTACCAGAATAGGGAGGGTAACAGAAAATACAGAATTGCCAAGATTTGTTGACAGAAAACTTCCCTGATATAATGAAAGATGAGAAGACATCTATCCAAGACACTCATTGAATTCCATTAGATACCCAAAAAAAGATACCAAGGCATATTATACTCAAACTTGCCAAAACTAAAGATAAGGAGACAACTGTAAAAGCAGTTAGGGATAAATGAAAAATAATCCACAAAGGAGAGCTAATAACACTAAGCTTAAGACTACTCAGCAGAAATCATTCAGGCAAAACGGGCAATGGGATGACATATACAAAGCCTTGAAGGCAAATAACTGCAAGACAAGAATTATATACCCAGGAAAACCGTCCCTCAAATAGAATAGTAAAATTAGAACATTTCCAGATAAAGAGAAATTTAGAGAATTTGCAAAAACTAAACAACAACTATAAGAAATACTAAAGGTGGTCCTTTGGTTAGTGTCATGGATTGAAATGCATCCTCCCAAAAATGTGTATGGCCATTTGGCTGGGCCATGATTCCTTGTATTCTGTGACTGCCCTCCATTTTGTGATTCTCTTATGCTGTAAATCCTAACCTCTGCTTGTGGATAACAGAGTAGATTATGTTAGAGAGGATCATGGCAGGACTGTAAATCCCTTCTTAAGGTCACCTCCCTGTTCCATTGGAGTTTCCCTGGAGTGTGGCTTGAACCACCTTTTCTTTTTTTATTCTACAAGGGATAAAATGGAAAAAAAGCAAGCAGAGAGTTGGGAACCTCACACCATCAACCAAGCAGCACTGGAAAAAGAGTGCGTCCTTCAGACCTGAGGTTCCGGTGCCAAGATGATCCCTGACCAAAGACTGATGCAACATAAGGGTTTTCCTCCAGAGCTGAGAAAGGGAAAGCCCTTCCCCTGGAGCAGACACCCTGAATGTGGACTTGTAACTTACTAGACTGTGTAAGAATGAGCTTTTCTTTGCTAAAGCCACCCACTTGTGGTATTTCTGTTAGAGCAGTATCAGATGACTAAAACAATTAGAAAATCAGTAATTTCAGATATTATAGACTATAACGAAAAACAAGCAACTAGGTATCAACCCAGATAGGGAAATGGGAAATAAATCAAAGGCAAAACACTGAAAACAGGGAACAAAGATGTCATTATGTAAATACTATAATAAAAAAAAGACTTAAAAAAATGTAGTCATACATCTTTCACATAGTGAAGAAGTGAAGGTGCTACAAAGAAATTAAAAACTAGTTTAAATTTAGAAAACTAGAAGTAAATATGAGGATAACCACAAAGGAAACTATCAATGAATGCATGAAAATAAAAAACATGAAGTCTCAGCAAACACAAAACCACCAACAATGAAAAAGATGAAGAAGAAATAAAGAAAAACTGAGCACAGAAAATTAAGTAGAACAAAGGAACTGCCTGCAACATACAAAAAAAGTCATCAGAATGTCACCACTAAATTCATACCTATCAATAATCACACTAAATGTAAATAAATTAAATGCACTAATAAAGACACAGAGTAGCAGGTTGGGCAAAAAAACACAACTCATCTATATTTTAACTACAGGAGACACCTAAGACTTAAAGACATGAGCAAACTAAAACTCAAAGGATGGAAAAAAATATAGCAAGCAAACAACATTCAAAAAAGAGGAGTGACAATATTAATTTCTGATAAAATTTACTTTAAAGTAAAATCTACCACACTGGGTAAGAAAGGATACTATCTAACGTTTAAAGGCTCAATACTTTAGGAGGACACAACCACGCTAAATATCTACACACCTATTGACAGGGCTCCAAAATACATAAAACAAACTCTAACTACATTGAAAACAGAAATAAACAGTTCCACAATCATAGGAGACTTCAACAAAAGACTTTCAGTGACAGACAGAGCATCTAGAAAAAAGCTCAATAAAGACATGGAAGATCTAAATGCCACAATCAACCAACTCCACCTCACAGATATATACAAAATACTTCACCCAAGAGTAGACAGATATACTTTTTTTCCCAATGCAAGTGAAACATTCTTTAGAATAGACCATGTATTAGGCCATAAAACAAGCCTTAACAAAATTCAAAGCATCAAAATAATACAAAGCATTTTTCAGACCATAAAGCCAGAAAGTAGAAATTAAAAACACAAAAATCAATTAAAAAAAAAAATCAAACACATGGCAACTGAACAAAACACTAGGTTACAGAAGAAATCAAGGACAGAAAAAAGAAATTCAGAGAACCAAATAAGAATCAAAATATCCTATGAGAACCTCTGTGACACAGCAAAAGCAGTGCTCAGAGGTCAATTTATCTCAATAAATGCATACATCCTAAAAGAAGAAATAGCTGGTCATGGATTGAATTGTGTCCCCCCAGAAATGTGTGTAACAATTTGACTAGGTAGTGATTCCTTGTATTGTGTGATGTTCGTATGTGCTGTAAACCCTACCTCTATGTTATTAATGAGGTAGGATGGGTGGCAGCTGTGTTGGTGGGCAGGACTCACTATTAAGCCTGTACTGTGCCTTGAGGCAATCTCTTGAGATGTAAAGGAAAGAGGCTAGCAGAGAGATTTGGGGACCTCATACCATCAAGAAAGATGCAGTGCTGGGAGCAGAGCATATCATGTGGAGAGGACAGGAATCACTGTGCCTCAGAAGCTCCCAGTCCAGCAGAAGACTGATGACAAGGACCTTCCTCCAGAGACAGTTGTGAAAGTCTTCCCCTGGAGCTGACACCTTGAATTTGGACTTTTACCTAGTACACTGTGACAAAACAAAATTTCTCTTCTTAAAGGCATCCATTTGTGATACTTCTGTTATGGCAGTACTAGATGATTAAAAGCCAACACAGCACAAATAAAAGCATTAACCCTACAACTCAAACAGGTAGACAGAAAGCAGCAAAAGAACCCCTAAGGCAATACAAGAAAGAAAATAATAAAAATTATAGCAGAACTAAAATGAATTTAAAAATACAAAGACGTTTGAAAGAGTTAACAAGATCAAATGCTGATTCTTTGGAATGATCCACAAAATCGGTAAACTAACGGCCAAACTGAAAAAAGAAAAACAAGGAAAGGAAGCAAATAACCTAAATAAGGGATGAGATGGGCACAACAGACACAACTGAAACTAAAAAAAAAACCATGCCAGAATGTTATGAAAAATTATACTCTAATAAATTGATAAACCCTGGAGGAAACAAGCAATTTCTAGAAACATACTACCTACCTAAGCAAACACTTAATAAACTCCGAACAAAAGAAGAGATCAAAAAGGTAATTAAAAAACTTCTAATCAAAAAAACCCTGGCACTGATGGCATCACTGTGGAATTCTACCAAATTTTCAAAGAAGAGTTAACACCAGTATTACTGAAAGTATTTCAGGAATATACAAAAGGATGAAATATCCCCAAACTCATTCTATGAAGCCAGGATAACCATGATACCAACTAGGTGCAGAAAACACAAAAAAGGAAAATATCTCTCATGAATTTAGATGCAAAAATCTTCAACAAAATTCTAGCCAATGGAATTCAACAACATATCAAAGAAACAACTCACCATGTCTAATTAGGATTCATAGCAGGGATACAGGAATGGTTCAACATTAGAAAAACAACCAATGTAATCAAACACATAAATAAAAGCCAAAAACCACTTAATTTTGTCAATCAACGCAAAGAAGGCATTTGACAAAGTCCAATATCCATTCATGTTAACTCTCAGCAAAATAGGAATAGAAGGGAAATTCTTCTATATGACAAACAGCATTTATAGAAAGCCAACAATCAATATCATCCTAAATGGAGGGAGTCAAAAATCACTCCCCTTGAAAACAGGAATCAGACAAGCATGCCCTCTGTCACCACTTTTATTCAACACTGTACTGGAGGCTCTAGCCAGAACAATCAGACAAGATAAAGAAATAATGGGCAGCTAAATTGGTAACAGAAAAGTAAAAGTATCTGTATTTGTACATGACATTATCGTATATGCAGAAAACCCTGAAGAATACACACACACACACAAAAAAAAACTACTAGAACTAATAGAAGAGTTCATCAAAGTATCACAACATACAACAAACTACAAAATTCAGTTGGATTCCTCCACACCAACAAAGAGAATATCAAAGAGGAAATCATCAAATGACTAAGATTTAGAATAGTCCCAAGAAGATAAAACACTTAGGAATAAAACTAACCAGAGACATGAAAAGTCCTATATAAAGACAACTGCCAGAAACCAAGACATCTATATTTAACCGGAGATACCTACCTTGCTCATGGCTAGGAAGACTTAATACTGTTAAAATGCCTATTTTACCCAAAGGGCTGTACAAATCCAATGCAATCCCAATCCAAACTCAAATGTCATTTTTTAATCAGATGGAGAAAAAGACCACCAACTTCATATGATAAGGGAAGATGTCCTAGATGACTAAAGCATTACTGAAGAAAAAAGAACAAAGTGTGAGGCCTCACTACCTGACTTTAGAACCTATTATATTGTTACAGAAGTCAAAACAGCCTGTTACTGGTACAAAAACGGATACACAGACGAATGGAACAGAACTGAAAATGCAGACACAAAATCATCCACCTATGAGCAGCTGACATTTAACAAAGGCCCAAGTTCATAAACTGGGTAAAAGACAGTCCCTTTAGGAAATGGTACTGGCATAATTGGGTTATCTGTTAAAAAAAAAAAAAAAAAATGAAGCAAGATGCATTATCTCACATCATCCACAAAAGCTAACTCAAAATGGATCAAAGACCTAAATACCAAATCTAAAAAGATAAAGATCATGTAAGAAAACTAGGGACAATGCTAGGAGCATTGATTCATGGCATGAACAGAATAAAAAACATTACTAACTATGCACAAAAAACAGAAGACAAAATGGGTAACTGGGAACTCCTAAAAATCAAACACACATGCACATCCAAACACTTCACTAAAAGAGTAAAAAGACAACCTACAGACTGGGAAAAAAATTCTAGCTACAACAATCTACAAAATACTGCAAAACCTCAACAACAAAAGACAAGTAAGTGAATTAAACAACGAGCAAAGGATATGAACAAGTACTTCACCATAGAAGACATTCAGGCAGCTAACTATGTATGAGGAACTGCTCACAATCATTATTAGAGAAACCCAAATCAAAACTACAAAAAGATACCACCTCGCCCCAACAAGGCTGGCATTAATCCAAAAAACACAAAACAATAAATGGTGGAGAGACTGTGGGAGACTGGAAAACTTACACACTGCTGGTGGGAATGTAGAATGGTGAAAACACTTGGGAAGTCAATTTGGTGCTTCCTTACAAATAGAAATACCATATGATCCAGCAATCCCACCTCCTGTAATATATCCTAGAGAAATAAAAGCTATCACACAAATATACACAAATAGGACAAAGATGCAATCAACCTAGGTGCCCATCAATGGATGAACTGATAAAATATGGTATATTCACACAGCGGAATATTATGCAACAATAAAGAAAAATGGCAATCTTGAGAAATATTTCATGACACTGAACAATCTGCAAAGCATTATGCTGAGTGAAATTAGTCAGTTGCAAAAAGACAAATATTGTATGAGACCACTATTTATTAAACCAGTGCCATCAAGTCGATTCTGACTCACAGCAACCCCAAGGACAGAGTATAACTGCCCCAAGAGTTGCTGAGGAGTACCTGGCAGATTTGATCTGCAGATCTTCTGGTTAGCAGCTGCAGCACTTAACCACTTTAAGAACAGAAAAGATAGTCTTTCATCATCACAAAGGGAGGGAGGGAGGGAGTGCTGTTTTCACTGATTAGATGGTAGATATGAATTGGATTACATGAAGGAAGGAATGGAATGCAGTACGGGGGGGTCAGCACAGCTGGACTAAATGAAAAACGAAGAGGTTTCCTAAATACATACAGTAGCAAGGGCGGGGGTCTGGGGACCATGATTTCAGGAGACATCTATGTCCACTGGCATAACAAAGTTTTTTAAGAAATAACAATTGACACTGCACTTTGGTGAGTGGTGTCCAGGTCTTAAAAGCTATCAAGTTGCCATCTAAGAAGCATCAATTGTTCCCAATCTACCTGGAGCAGGGGAGAATGAAAGACATCAAAAATATAAGGAAAATAGGAGCCCAAGAGACTAGAAGGCCACATAATCCAGAGACTAAATCAGCACAAGACCGGAAGAACTAAATGGTGCCCAGCAACCATCAGCCTCTGCCCTGACCGGGAATACAACACAAAAGAGTCCCTGATGTAGCAGAAGAAAAACAGGTGTGCAAAACTCGAACTCAGTTAAAAAGACCAGATTTGATGGTCTCACAGACTGGTGGGTCCACAGAAGACATGGCCCTCAGACTGATAGCCCAGAACTGAAACCATTCCCAAAGGCAATTCTTCAGACAAAAATTGGAGTGAACTATAAGACATAAAATGATACTGGTGAAGAGTACGCATCTCAGCATAAGTAGATACATGAGGCTAACTGGGCAGCTCCTGTCCAGAGGCGAGATGAGAGGGTGCAGGAAGACAGAAGCTGGCTGAATAGACGTGGGAAACACAGGTAGAAAGGAGGATGGTTGTTACAAAGTGGCAAAAGCTGCTAGAGTTATACAGCAGTGCGTGTGTTAAGTTTCTGTATGGCAAATGGACTTGGATTGTAAACTTTCATATAAAGCACAATAAAATGTTTTTTAAGGTAACTGTATAAACTCATCCTCTATTTTATATGAGACTCCAAAAAACGATTTTAAAGAACAAAGTAGGAGGCCTCACATTTTCTGACTTCAGAACATACTACACGGCTACAGCAATCACAATAGCCTGGCACTGGTTTAACCAAAATATAATCCAATGAAATACAATTGAAAGCCCAGAAATAAATCCAAACATCCACAATCAACTGATTTTTCACAAGACAGCCAAATCCATTAAAAGGGAAGGGGAAAGTCTAACAAATGATGCTGGTGAAAACGGATTTCCACAGGCAGAAAAATGAAACAAGATTCATACTTCACATCTTACACAAAAACTAATTAAAAATGGATCAACCTAAATGTTGAATACACAAGTATAAAGTTATCTGAATACAATATAGGAGAACAAAGCACTGGGACCTAAGTTTTTCCAGTGAAAAACAATCAAATACAATGATAAATGCACAAAAATAGAAAATGAAACAAATCACCATGACCTCACAAAAGTTAAATATTTGTGATTATCAAAAGAGTAAAGATACAGCCTACGGAGTAGAAAAAAATCTTTGAGATAGCCAATAAGAGCCTAATACATAAAATGTACTGGCAGTCCCCAGGTTACAAACATTTGACTTAACACACAACTCATGGTTATGAACCAAACCTCACAAAGCCTATTATGTTAAAAAATGAGGTACATATAAGGATTCATAATAACAAATAATAAGCACTAAGATGTGATACATGTAAGTATATTTTTATAATTACTGCATTATTATGTTAAAGATCTTTTAATGTATCAGAAAGTCTTTAATTTTTTTATACACACAAGGTAAACACTACAATGAACATCTGACTAACTGGAGTTACATACGAACCATACCTGTTTCAACTTAGGCACAAATTCAATTTAAAGACAGACTTAAAATGGAACTTGTTTGTAATCCAGGAACTGCCTGCAATAAAATTTCTACAATTTAACAACAAAAAGACAAATAACCCAATCAAAAATCGGGGCAAAGGACATGAACAGACACTTCACCAAAGAGAATAATCAAATGGTCCAACAGACACATGAAAAGATGCTCAACATCATGACCCATCAGAAAAATGAAAATCAAAAGCCACAGTGAGATACCATTTTACTCCCATTAGAATGGATTAAGAGAAAAGAAAACAGCAAGTGTTGCAGGGAATATGGAGAAACTGTTACTCTCATTCACTCCTGGTGGGAATGCAAAATGGTACAGCCATTGTGGAAAACAGTTCTCAAAAAAACTAGAGGTAAGGTTTCCATTTGATCCAGCAATTGCACTCCCAGGTATATGCCCTAGCAATCTAATAGAAGTGATATGAGCAGACATTCCCATCCACGTTCACTACAGCACTATTCATAATAGCAAAAAGTTGGAAACAACCTAAGTGCCTATCAACAGATGACTGGATAAACAAAATGTGGTACATACATACAATGGCATATAGCTCACATGGTAGGAAAAATGAAGTCTTAATACATGCTATACATGGATGGAGCTTGAAGACTTTATGCTAAGCAAAATAAATCAATCATAAAAGGACAAATATTACATGATCTCACTTACACAAAAAGGCAAGAAAAAGCAAATGTACTGAGAACCAAGTTTTGTAATGGCTACCAGGGGCAGGAGGGAGGGGGAAAAGGAGGGTTAACTGTGATGAAAAAGCCACACTGATTAAAGGTAGTTTTGCAAAGTCAATTACTGTAACTGCTGTCAATAAGCTGTGTATCTGTAAAAGGCTGAACTAGCAAAAGTTGTATGGCAGATATACAACAAGCAAAGAAAAGAGTAGCTATTGAGGCTGTTTATGATGCCTGACAAGTTCATGAACTCATCCTAGAAGAAGTATTACATACGTCATTGAAAATATCACTACCGTCACCTTCAAAGTACTCCCCTTAGCAAGCTATGCACCAACACCAGTGCCTTGTCTACCCTTCAAAGCAATTCTGGAACATCTTTTCTGGAATGGCCATCAGAGCTTTCATCATATTACCCTTGATGTCCTGAATACCATCAAAATGTCTTCCTTTCAGTATTTCCTTCTTCTTCAGGTAAAGTAAAAGTGTCAGATCAGGTGAGTAGGGAAGGTATTCCAATAGTTATTTGTTTGCTGACTGAAAATCCATCGCAGATGACTATACAATTAAGTTTGCAACCTTGCCACCATGCCACAGTGCACAATGTCCATTCCAGAAAGTTACAAAACTGCTTTGAAGGGTGGACTAGGTGCTGGCATTGGTGTATATCTCCCCAAGAATGTACTTGGAAGGTGACCATAGTGATATTCAGCAATGAGGTATGTAGCACTTAGAACAATAAACTTCACAGACTTGTTGTACCTCACATATACAGTCAAACACCTTAAGCGATCTGATTCCCTAGTTTGGAGGTTCAGAGTCATGGCTTCATGGGACATTCCAGTTACGTGGCCTCATAGCATGTTTAGTGCTTCTTCTGTTCCACCTCCTAATTAGATGCCTAGTGTCTTAAAAGTTTGCAAGTGGCCATCCAAGGCACAACAACTGGTCTCTATCTACCTGGAGCAATACAGGAAGAAGGAGAGTCAGAAATAGGAGAATACATAATGTGCAGCTAATTGCATCCATAAAAACTGCCTCCTTTGCAACGAGACCACAAGAACCGAATGGTGCCCCAGTACCATTATTGGGCATTTTGATCAAAGACTCCATACAAGAATCTTGGTCAAAAGACGGAAAATGCAGAACAGATTTTCAAATTATCATGTACTCTACACTTTCTGGAGCTATGGATGGTGGGTAAATTCCAAAACTACTGCTCTGAGACATTTTTAAACCTTAAACTAAAAATTTACCTTACTGTCATGGGAAAACCAAGTAACAGCTTAAGTAGTTAAAAAAAAAAAAATCTGCCTTGAGCATTATATTTTCTTAAAGAACTTTGTACATGAGATCAAATTAACAGCAACTCAAAATATCAAACAGGGACTTTAGGAGGGAGTGAGCTTATGTTTTATGTTGATAAGGGAGAAAAAACACAGAAAAGGGGGTTGAGAATAGTTGTACAACTTGAAGAAAATAATGTGACTAAACTGTACATGCAGAAACTGTTGAACTGGTGTACATTTTGCTGTGTGTATTCTCAACAAAAACAATAATATTTGGAAAAAAATAGGTTACATAACCTAATGACCTTATGTAAGACCAAACAGTCAGCAAAAACCAGAGCCGTCAAGTTGATTCCAACTCATAGCAACCCTTTAAGGTCAGACTAGAACCACTCCATAGAGTTTCCAAGGGTCAACAGCTATTTTCAATCACAGATGAGATGACCAAGGGGCAGGGAGACTAAGTAAATGGAAATAAAACAGCTAGAACAGAAACAAGGAGAATGTTGACACAGTGTCAACAATGTAACCACTGTCACTGATTACTAAGTTTAGAAACTGTGGAATGGAAGTGGGTATGCTGCATTTATTTTCACCAAAAATGAAATAATGATAATAAAAAAAAGGTAATAACATAAAGCAGAACTGGAATTTTTTAGGGCTATATATGTCAAAAGAGAGCAGAATTAGATACAGTTTGATTTTGGTTTTGGAATTGTAGCTTTTAGTTACCTTAAAAATTATTTTCTTAATCCTGGGTCTCTCAGATAAAAAATCCAACAAGGAAAATCCAGGGTTATTGCGGATGGTCGCCATGCCAACCCAATATCCCCCAGAACTGCTGAGCCGGATGTTGTCGGGAAATCCTGGCAAGTTCTCCACAAACATATCTGCCCCTCCCTTCATCAGTCCAGACACGTAGAATCTGAAAAATTCAGCCAAATACGCATTGAGCAATAGCCCCCAACTTAAGAAAAACGTTTTAGCCAAGCACAAGGTTGATACTAGTCAAGATAAAGCTTAGGAAAGCACAGTTTACAAAAAGAGGTCCTTGAGAGGAAAGCCAGCTAACTAGAGCAAAGAAAGGTCCTTGGAGCACTGGGAGTTGGGATGCCACCTTCAGCATTAGGTCAAGCTGTCTTCACAGACTGCCATGTTCAGAGATGCTCAGAGGTGGGAGAGGGAACACACATCCTTGGAGAGCACGAATGCATGAGTAGGAAGGGCCTGCTAATCCTAAGCTTTCTCAGTCAGCCTCCCACCCACCTGCAGCAGAGACAGCTCTGCGAGCAGCTGGCCGCTCTGTAACACCACACATACCTTCTGATCCTTGCCATGGATGTTTCTGCCACCAGGACAAAGTCCTCTGCCAGAGAAAGCTGAACTCCATTCGGGAACCGCAACTGGTCCATTAAGACTTTCACTTCCTTGGTCACAGTGTCATACTCTAACAGGCTGGGGAATGACAAAAGTGGAGGGTCACCAACACAGAGATTGAGATCCAGGGCTTTCCACTAGTGCTGGGCTTTGTTTCTCTTCTGGCTGTTCAGGTGAAACAGCCTCATACTCAGGTAATGAATGGCCCTGATCCCTTCTCCTTTCAGCAGATCTTAGCACCCTACACATTCAGCTCTTTGCTGGTCTAAGGAGTCAGCTAAAGAACAAGGAGGGTCTCCACGGCTCCAGCCTCACAGCAGCCCTCCAAGAGGGTCAACCTGAAGCCAGCCTGCCTGCAAGGTCTCTTACAGAATGCCAAGAACCACACAGCTTCAATGGGCTGGCTATTAACCAGACTGTCTCGTAAACACCAGGAAGGAGCTCTTGTGGGACCAGTATACAACTACCCGGCAGCATTTTTATTTACTGTGCTCATCTCTTCACTCTCACCCCTCTAGACCATGTGAGCCTTCCCTTGAGTGCCCCATGACTAAGGGTAGTGGGTCTTTTTGCGGTGAGCCTGACAGCCCTGCCTGAGGCAGCTGGAGTCAGTGTGGCTAGAGCACAGTGAACTTAACAGGAGCACCCAATGTGGACGCTAGTGTTTCCCTGCAGGTAAGCCTGTTTAAACAATGACTGGCTCCAATCACCTGCCCTTGTGTACCCCGTTGACCAGTTTCAAATCTGTCCTCTTGGTGGAGACATGATCCCAGACAAGGACTGTTAGCTGTGAGAAAGGAAGCCAGCCTGGCATGCCTGGCCAGACACATCTGTCACAGACACAGTTCTAGGCAGAGAAACCTATAGTTCATCAGATGCATGGGCACACCATGTTCTGAACACCTAATTTCCTTAGTTCAGAATTCCATACCTTCTCTGCGTCCAGCCTTACAGATCCACCGCAAGCAGAGTAGCCTGCGGCAGAGACAGAAAGCAGTCTGGATTCTGTGGATTCTGGCATACTCTAGTCTAGAGCACCAAGAATCACCTGTGTCCTTCCCTCCTGCATATCCCCACACTCATTCCCATCCAGCCTCCTGTGAGGCTACCCCAAGCTTTGTAAGGCTTCATTAATAGGCCCCCTTCCCCAAACATGCCAAACCAGTCTGAATGAAACAGCAATACCACACATACAAAAGTTTAACCCCCTAGAACAGGGGCAATTCCAGCGTTGGTCTACTCACTAGATAAACTATTAATATGAAAACCATTAAAAAGAGATAACCATCACATGGTGTATAACATTTAAGACAAATTTTAATTTTTTACGTCTTCAAAAAAGAAAGTGAGAACATCTTGCTCTGCTTGTTTCATCTGTCACCTCTTCCCAGAAGTCTTTAAGATCTTATCTTAAGAAATACTCCAAGGATCTCCTGGAAGCAAAAAATACTACTGAAACTAGACTGTCTGGTTAATTATTAAATGAATAAAAGATCTGAAACATATACTTACCGTCCATCATCTGTTCCCTCCATAAACAAAAGCAAATAATCTTTTCTTTGCCATTTGCTGCTAGAATCGGTAAAATAAATTTTTCTCCCATCCTGAGTTATCGTAAGATCATTTACAAAGGACATTTTCTTTCCCTCAATTGGTGTCTTGGAAGACAACAGCACTTTCATTTCACCTGAATTTTAAAAACACAAATTTAAAAAAAAATTGCTTTCATTTTAAGAACTGGTTTTTCAATAATTTCAAAATATTAATAAGCATAATCAACTTAAAAAGTAAAGCCATAAAGAGCTTCTCCACATCATCTGTCATTATTTCATACTGTAAAAAAATAATGCATTATCTCTTACGTTATGAACTTGTTTAGATTAATTTCATTAAAGACAGAGTATTTCTTCTAAGGATAAGGGACTTCTACTGAGGTCAACTGACTTAAAAAGCTATTAAAGTGACTTAAGTAAAAGGCAATTTAGTTCTACTTGTTTTCTTAAGACAAATATAAAATGTCCCTCTCATTCACTTTTTAAATAAAATAGTAGTAGTAGTTGTTGTTATCCATAAAGTTTTCATTGGCTAATTTTCAGAAGTTGGATTGCCTAGCCTTTTTCCTAGACTGTCTTACTCTGGAAAATTCACTGAAATTTGTCCCACCATTCATGGCTCTACTGGTATTTGAGATACCAGTAGCATAAGTTCTAGCATCACAGCAACACATAAGCCACTAAAATACAACACACTGACAGATGGATGGTGGAAATTAACCAAAGAAAATCTTACATATAACAACGTAACACTGTCTGATACAGATGGTGGAAGAGCAGATCCTCAGCTTGCAAGGCACCCAGCATACAACTGGGAAAGAAATATCTCCCAAGAAGAGAGTCAACCTTAATGACATGGATGGAATTAAGCCTTCTGAATTTTCATTTGCTGACATGGAACAACTCAAAATGAGAAGGACACATCCACTAATAGTCAGCACATGGAATGTATGAAATATGAATCAAGAAAAATTGAAAGTTGTCAAAAATGAAATGGGACTCTTGAAGATCAATGTCTTAGGCATCAGTGGGTTGAAATGGACTGGTATTGGCCATTTTAAAACCCAACAACCACATGGTCTACTAGAGCAAGAACAACAAGTTGAAGAAGAATGGCATTGTACTCATTGTCAAAAAGAACACTTCAAGATCTATTGTGAAGGACAATTCTGTCAATGTACAACCACAAATTATGTACCAACCAAAAAAGATAAAGAAATTGAAGATTTTTACAAACTGCTACAGTCCGAAATTGATCAAACATGCAATCAAGATGCACTGGTAATCATGAAATGGTATAACAATTGGAAAAATGAAAGGTGAGGGCATCAGCAGCTACAAAGTATAGCTTTGGTGATAGGAATGGTATCAAAGATCACACGATGCAATTCTGCAAGACCAATGAATTATTCATTAGAAATAGTTTTTTCAACAATACAAATGACAACTATACATATGGATCTCACTGGATGACTTACACAAGAATCAACTGTATCTGTGGTAACAGGAGAACCTCAATATTATCAGTTAAGAGAAAGCTAGGGGTTGACTGAAGAATAGATCAACAATTGCTTATATTCCAAGTTCAAAGTGAACCTAAAGGTAATCAAAGCAAGTACAGAAGAGCCAAAGTATGACCTTGAATACATTCACCTGAATTGAAAGACCATCTCAAGAACAGGTTTGACACACTGCATGATAATGACCAAAAGCCAGAAGAGTTGCAGGACATTATACATGAATAAAATGAAAAAATATTAAAAAGAGAAAAGACAAAGGATAGACCAGCAGGAAAAGAGGTCTGGAGACTCCATGTTTTTAAAAGACATCAAGGTCAACTGGCATAACTAGTCTTTTTCTAAGAGATTGTTCTGCACCCTATATTGGTGAGTGTCATCTGGGGTCTTAAAAGTCAGCAAGCTGCCATCTAAAGAACATCAACTGGCCCGAGCCTACTTGGAGAACATCAAAGACATGAAGAAAAACAAGCCTAGGAGACAGAAGCACCCATATGATTGGGAGACTACATCAGTTGGAGAAGAGAAGAATCAGATGGTACCCAGCCACCACCAAAGACAGCCCTGACAGGGAACACAATGTAGAGTCCTTGATGTACCATGAGAGAAAGGGCTGTGCAGATCTAGAACTCTACTAAAAGACTATATTTGGAGGTACGACACCCTCAAGAGTCCCTTGAGAACATGGCCCCTAGACCCGCTGCTATACCTGAGCTGAAATCAGTACTAAGGCCAACACTTCAGACAAGGAATGGATTGGACCTAGGGACAGAGAGTGATACAGGTGGTGTATGTGCTTTACAGTTTACTAAATATATAAGGTTGTCCTACTGGTTTCTTTTTAGAGTGGAGACAAAGGGGTGGAAAGGACGGGACAGGTATTGGGTGAGTGGATACTGGAAGTAAAGAGTGTGCTGTCACACAGTAAGGAGTGCAGATAAGAGTTGTAGAGAGATGAGTGCTTGGAGTTTTATACACCAAATTGTCTTGGATTGTAAACTTTCCTTTAATCACAAGACAAAAAAATAGGAAAGAGAGGTGGAGTCAAGGTGGCAGAATAGTGACATGCTTCCTGTGGTACCTCTTACGACAACAAACTGAAAAAACAAATGAATTGATTATATATGACCATCTAGGAGCTTTCTACATCAAAGACAAAGTTGAGAATTTTGAGAGGCAAGGGGAGGCAGACAGTTCAGGAACAGTGAGGACTTGCCAGATCTAACCTGGCCAGCACTGGCACCTTGCAGGCTGCATCAGCAGGTACAAATGGGAAGAAGCAAGTAGCAGCATTCAGAACACATTTTCTACATCAGAAGAAACTGAGAAGTAGAGTGTCTGTTCAAGCTGCCAGAATCAGGGAGAAGTAGCACTCAATGGGTAAGACAAAGACAAGCATCTAACCCACAAAGCAGATACCAAAAAAAACCCCTCTCCCATTTGAGAAGTACCTCTTTCCCATTTACCTGTCCCCTCCCTACTCTGCTCTGGTCCCAATCCCAGTATGGCTTTAGCAATTGCTGCACTCCTGGTCAGAGTAAGAGCTGTTGTATGCCCTGTGTCATTCTCCTGGCTTCAAAGGGGAAACAAATTAACAAACAGGAAAAAGTAATATGCCAGTTCCCCTAAGTCAGGAACTCAGGGCAGACATAAACCTTTGCTTAGGCATAGGCACAAGGGGTCCACAGACTATGAATGCCATTAACCACTGCACAGACTTGTATTAACCCATTTCAACACAGTGTAGGCCCTCAACAGCACAATACAACAGGTTATACACCTGAAGCTTATTTTCAACTGCATCATCTATAATGTGGAGTGGCAGATTTATGAGATTTGTTACCCCTGCTAATTAAGCAAGGTTCTTACCTACCCACATTAGGCCTGAGGACGATACTCCAACTAGCTATCCACAACAGGAGTCCAAGAATAAATCCCAGTCCTTACAGTCAATAGCACTAGGTCTCCACAGTCTGGTTGTAAAAGTCAATCACTTGTGAGCTCTAGGGAAGAGGGACATGCCTTTGACCCATACACTAAGGGTCAGCTGGCAGCCCCTTGCCTTGCTGGGTACATTACCCTCCATTGCAGCAGTATGCCTGTACCTACTTCAATCACCCCTGACAGTCTAGAACTGTAAGTTAGAGCCTGCATCACACACTCAGTGACCAATGACCTGAACGCCTAAGCTGAATACATGCAAGAAAACTAAACAGACTCCTGAGCTCAAATACCCTCCATAAGAATTTGATGACAGAAAAGGCGAGCTGCAAAGACACCAACAATCAAACTAGCTCACACGCCCAGCCTGTTTGGGCATAACAGAACAAAACAAGAAGCTAGAACACAGCAAGCAAATATAAAACATACTAACATATTGAAGCTTCAGAGACAAAAGTCAGTATCAATTCAAATAAAAAGGCAGACTGTAATAGCTTCAGCAAGCGACCAAAACAAAACAGTAAGAAACTTTCAGAAGGAAAAGAACTTCTTGGAATTACCAGAGGTAGACGTCAAAAGATTAACATATGCAGTTCCTCAAAGTATCAGGAAGGACATAACGCAAAATACAGATGAAGACACAGAATATACACACAAATAAACAGGGGTATTTAAGGTTATACAAGAATAAAATGACAAATTTAACAGGCTATAAGATCCCTGAAGACACACAGCAAACAGAAATCCAAAAGATTGACAATAAAATTTCAGAATTAGGCAACTTGATAGAAAGTCATAGAAGCAGAACTGAGGCAATGGAAGTCAGAATTTTGAGACTGAAGATAATGAATGTAACACCAACATATTTGCAGACAAATCAGATGAAAGAATTTTAAAAAATGAAAAACTCCTAAAAATTATGAAGGACTCTATCATGAGAAATAATCTATGAGTGACTGGACTACCAGAACACAGGGGAAATCACAGAAAATACAGAGAGAACTGATGAAGATCTGTTGACAGAAAACTTCCCTCATATTATGAAAGACAAGAAGATATCTATCTAAGACACTCATCGAACTTCGCAAAAGGTATATCCCAAAGGAAAAGCCACTAAGACATATTATAATCTAACTTGCCAAAACCAAAGACAATAGTGTAATTTTAAGAGGGGCTATGGATAAGTGAAAAGTCATCTACAAAGGACAGTCAGTGAGGCTAAGCTCTGAGTTACTCAGCAGAAACCATGCAGGCAAGAAGGCAATAGGATGACATACATAAAACCCTGAAGGAAAAAAAAAACTGCCAACTGAGAATTATATATTTAGCAAAACCATCTCTCAATTACGATGGTGAAATTAGGGTGTTTTCTGAGAAACATAAGTTTAGAGAATTTGTAAAAACCAAACTAAAATTGTATGAAATATTAAAGGGAGTCCTCTTGTTAGAGAATCAGTAACATCAGATAACAACCCAAAACTAGAACACAAAACAAAACAGCCTGATATCAACTGATATCAACCCAGATAGGGAATTCACAAAAATAAGTCAAAGATATGACTCTGAAAATAGGGAGAGAGGATAATATGTAAAAGATGACAACATTAAAATAAAAAAGGACTAAAGTAGTCATAAATCTTTCATATGGACAAATGGTCAAGGAAATATTAAGAAATAGCACATTCGTTTAAACTTAGAAAAAGAGAGGCAAATACTAAGATAACCACAAACGAAGCAAATAACAAATAAAAAACAAGAAAAACAAAGACTCGGCAAACAGAAAATAAACAACACTGAAAAAGATGAAAATACATAAAGGAAAAAGACTCAGCAGGGAAAATTAAGTGGAATAAAGAAATTGTCAACACACACATACATACACACACAAAAAATCAGAACAGCACTGAATTCATACCTACCAATAATTACACTGCATGTCAATAGACTAAATGGACCAACACAGAGACAGAGTGACAGAACAAACAGAAAATCAGAATCGATCCACATGCAGCCAATAAGAGCCATACTTTAAACTCAAAGATACAAACAAACTAAACCTCAAAGGATAAAAACACATATATCAAGAAAACAACAATCAAAAAAAGAACAAGTGTGCCAAAATTAATCTTGACAAAACAGACTTTAAAGGAAAACCCACAAAAGGATAAGGAAGGACACTATATAATGATCAAAGGATCAGTGT
The DNA here is from genome assembly GCA_028571685.1 of Heterohyrax brucei. Lineage (NCBI taxonomy): Eukaryota > Metazoa > Chordata > Mammalia > Hyracoidea > Procaviidae > Heterohyrax > Heterohyrax brucei. The sequence goes on from CM053156.1 coordinate 27,009,808, forward strand.
ACCATAAGGACATGACCATAATACTTTCACACTCAAACACAGGGGTCCTCAATGCACTTGCACACAAAAAAACCCTTTAACAACACTGGTAAGAGAGAAAGATAGCACCACAACATACCACTTTCAGTGAAGCACAGAACTTCCAGAAAGAAGTTCAATAGAGACACAGAGGATCTAAAAGCCATAATCAATCAACTTGATCTCAGACACATAAACAGAACACTCCACTTGAGAGCAGCCAAGTAAAGTTTCTTTCCAAAGCATGTGGAACATTCTCCAGAACAGACAATAGATTAGGCACAGAATCCAAAACACAGAAATACCACAAAGCTTCAATTCTGACCATTAAGCTGACAGAAGAAATTAGTAAAAGAAAAAGCAAGGAAAAAATATCAAATACATGGAAACAGAACAGCATATTGCTCAAGAACTACTGGGATATAGAAGAACTTAAAGACATAAAGAAGAAATTCATACAATGAAACAGGAACGAAAACACACCTGTCTCAGTCATCTGGTACTGCTCCAAAAGAAACACCATGAGTGGATGGCTTCAAGAAGAGAAATTTTACTGGCACAGTCTGGTAACCCGCAAATCCATTCACAAGCTATAAGTCCATTCAATATGAGGCATTTATCACATTCTGGTATGCTTAAGAATCCATATTCAGTGACAGGATCCCAGCCCAGGAACCTCAGGTTCAAAGGAGGCATTCTACTCTTAGTACTGCTTTCTTGGGGGTATGATGCTTCCAACACTTTGCTCACTTCTCTTTCCTTTTATCTCCCAAGAAATGACCTCAACACAATTCAAGCTTGTGAACTGAGGTCTCCCTCACCAACACAGTTGCCACCCATTCTCCCTTAATGCCATCGAAGAGGCAGAATTCACAACACATGGGAGGAATCACACCATACTGGGACTCATGGCCAAGCAAAATCGACACACACATTTTAGGGGGCAGAGGGACACAAATGCAATCCATAGCAACATCCTACCAGAACCACTGGCACACAGGAAGAACAGTGCTCAGAGGCCAATTTATTTTAATAAATGCACACTTCCAAAAAGAAGGGCCAAACTCAAAGCATTAATCCAACAAATCTCAAAAATAGAAACACAGCAACAAAAGAACCCCTCAGGCAACAGAAGAAAGGAAGCAATAAAAATTAGTGCAGAACTAAATGAATTAAAGGACAGATAGATGACTGAAAGAGTTAACAAGACCAAAAGCTGGTTGTTTGAAAAGACTGGCAAAATTGATAAACCACTGTCCAAACTGGCAAATTAAAAACAAGAGAGAAAGCAAATAACCCAAAAAGAAATAAAATGGGAAATATCACAATGGACTCAACTGAAATTCAAAGAATCATAACAGAAAACTCTGAAAAACTGTACTTTATCAAATTTGAAAGCCTAGAAGAAAAGTACAAATTTCCAGAAACACGCTACTTACCTAAACTAACACAAAGAGAGGCAGAACAATTACATAAATCTATAACAAATGAAGAGATTGAAGACATAATTTAAAAATACCAAATGAAACAAGCCCTGGCCCCTCACTAGACAATTCTAACCAAACATTAAGAGAAGAGGTAACACCACTAATACTAAAGAAATTTCAGAGCACAGAAAATACAATACTTGTAAACTCATTCTATGAAGCCATAACGTTGACAGAAAACTAGGTAAACACATAACCAAAAAATAAAATTACACATTGATATCCCTCATGAACATAGACACCAAAATCCTCAAGAGAATTGCAGCCAATGCAATAACATTAAAAAAATAATTCGCATGACCAAGTGGGATGCATATTGGGTGACATGGATTGAGCTGTGTTCCCCTAAAAATCATAGCTATGCCATGATTCCTGGTATTGTGTGATGTTCCTCCATGTTGTAATCTTGCCTCTATGATGTTAATGATGGCGGACAGGAAGCAGTTGTGTTGGTGGAACAGGACTTTAAGTGTAAGATTATTTTGTGCCTTGAAGCAGTCTGTTGAGATATAAAGGCAAGAAGCTAGCAGAGAGATTTGGGGACCTCATACCATCAAGAAGCTGTGCCAGAAGCTGAGTGCCTCCTTTGAAAAGGAACAGCATTACTGTGTCTCAGAAGCCTCCAGTCTAGGGGAAGACTGGCCTCCCTGTAGAAAAGAAAGCCTTCACCTAAAACTGACACCCTGAATTTGGACTTTTAGCCTACTGGACTGCAACAAAATAAAATTTCTCTTTTTAAAGCCATCCACAGCTCTAGATGACTGAGACCCCAGGTATGCAGGGTTGGTTCAATATTAGAAAAACTATCACTATAATCCATCAAATAAGTGAAACAAAAGACAACCACATAATCTCATCAATAAATGCAGAAAAGACATCTGATAAAGTCCACCACTCATTCATAATAAAAACTCTCTGTAAGAGCGAAATCAGTCAGCTGCGAAAGGACAAATATTATGTGAGACCACTATTATAACAACTTGAGTAAAGGCTTATGTGCAGGAGAAAATATGCTTTGATGGTTATAAGGGTCAGGAGGGAGGGGGAAGTTATTCATAGATTAGATAGTCAATAGGAATTCAGTTAGATGAAGAATGTGACAATATGTGGTAGAAGGCAGGTCAGCACAACTTGACTACGCCATAAGCTACAAGGTTTTCTAAATAGAACCCAACATTTTAAAGGACAGAGTAGCAGGGACAGGGGTCTGGGGACCATGGTTTCAGAGGACATCAAGGTCAACTGGCATCACTAATCTTTTTCTAAGAGATTGTTCTGCATCCCATATCAGTCAGTGGGGGTCTTAAAAACCAGCAAGCTGCCACCTAAGAAACATCAATTGGTCCCAGCACCCTTGGAGCACATAAAAAACAAGAACATCAAAGACATGAAGGCTGAAGGGTCCATTTGATTGAGAGACTACATCAGCATGAGACCAAAAGAATTAGATGATGCCTGGTTACTACTAGCAGGCAAATGGATAAGAAAGCATGATCCATTAATATACTGTCTACAGGTGACACACCTTAAAGAAAGAAACAAATCAAACCTCAAAGGATAGAAAAGGTCTATCATGTAAGCAGCATTCAAAAAACAGTGAGTGGCAATATTAATTTCTGACAAAATAGGTTTTAAAGTAGAATCCGCCACAATGGATAAGGAAGGACAGTACATAGTAGTCATATTAAATATTTATGAACACAATGACAGAGCTCCTAAGCACATAAAAAATTCTAACACTGAAAGGAGAAATAGATACCTTGATTATAACAGTAGCAGACACCAATACACCACTCTCATCGGCAGACAGAACATCTAGAAAGAATATAAATACACAAAAGATCTAAATGGCACGATCACCCAACTTGACCTCAAAAACATATATAAAACACTACAAATAACAGCAACCAAGTGTACTTTTTCTCTGACACACACAGACCACATATTAGGTTACAAAGCAAGCTTTAACAAAATCCAAAGCAATGAAGTATTGCAAAGCATCTCTTCAGACCATAAAGCCATGAAAGTAAAGTAAAAATACCAGACAGAGCAAGGGAGGAGAAAAAAAAGTCAAAGGGAAACTAAATCATATCTCACTCTAAAATTATTGAGTTGTAGAAGAAATCATGAACAGAATACAGAAATTCACAGAATCAAATAAGGACAAAAACATCAGAACCATTTGGACACAGGAAAGACAACACTGAGAGGTCAACAAATGCACACATCCAGAAAGAAAAAAGGGCCCAAGTCAAAGCATTAACCCTATAACTTGAACAAGTAGAAAGAGAGCAGCAAAAACAATCCACCAGACACAGAAGAAAGCAAATAACAAAAATTAGAGCAGAACTCAATGAATTACAGAAACATGATTGAAAGAGTTAACAAGACCCAAAGGTCGATCTTTGAAAAGGTAAACAAAACAGATAAAACACAGGCCAAATTAAAAAAAAAAAAGGAGAGAAATGAAATACCTCAACCAAGAAATGAAATGGGTGATAACACAACAAACACAACCAAAATTTTTATAAAATCATAGCAGAATACTATAAAAAAATTGTACCCTAACAAATTTGAAAGCCTAAAGGAAATAGACAAATTTCTACAAACACACTACCTACCTAAACTAACACAAATAGAGGTAGAACAATTAATAAATCCCTAACAAAAGAATTAGATTGGGGGCAGGGCCAAGAGGGTGGCCTAGACACACGTCTCCTCAATTTCCTGAGAACTAAGGCCTTGAATGATAACTGAATGGAGCAGCGTGGACATCCAGGGAGCCCTAGGATCGGGCATACTCAAATAGGCATAGGGTTGTCAGATTTGACCAGGCGCCAGCAATGGAGTGAACTACCTCCTTCAAAGACAAGACAGCAGCCATTGAGTCCCACTCCTGCTGACTCACTATTTTGGTGGACTGTAGGTACTGATGTCTTCTTGGTTATCCAGCAATTGGGGACTGGGCATGAACCAACAAATATGCCAAAGTGCAGTGCTTAAGTAAACAGCATATAACGCTGCAGAGAGACTGTGCACTGGATAGCCACATATCAAGAGTTCAGCTGCTGACTGAGGGCACTACTGCCCCTCCAAAATCTCGTTTGTTAGCTGCACCACAGATTCTGCTGTTTCACAGCAGGAAGGGCAATGCAGCTGGGAAACCACCTTGGTTGGCTAGGAGGCAGAGTCACCCAGCTGAGGTCCTCAGCTGTGGCTGATTCTCAGTTGGAGCAGCAGCTCCTGTCTGGCAAGTGCTTCTCCAGCAGAAAAGCTACACTGCAACAATCGGTGTCTAGATTTAGGGTGGGCCCTGACAGAGGATGGCAGGGGATGGACTATGAGATACTTTTGTTGTTACCCAGAAGGCCGGGCCTGCCACACCTGAAGGCCTGACTGTTTTCAGCAGCTGTCGGACAGCTCCTTGTTCAACAGTAAAGTACCTTTTTAAAATAAGACCACTTGGAGAACTGACTGCTGAGAAGCCTGGTCGCATCTCTTCAACCCTTCACTGATTTACATCATAGGTCAGCTGATGGCCCCCCTGTTATTCCATAAGTAGGGTACCATATATGCCAGCTAGGAGGCAGAGCTCGCCACCCCAGAGTCTACTTACAGCCAGTCATTAGAGTACACAGAGATGGCTGGTGACCAACTCCCCTCTTAGAACTACACCTTCAGCTCCTGTTGAGATAACACCACAGAAATCAAACAACTTCTAGATGGTACGTAGACAACACTCAATTGCTGACCACTTAAAGAAGCAGTCCACCATGGCTCCAGAAAACTCCCAAAATAAAGAACCAAAACACCTCCCAGATGAAGCCTTTCTGAAACTATTGGAGGTCAACTACAAAAGAATTATAGCGTTCTCCCAGAGATTACACAAAACACAGAATAAAAATATGAAAAATTAACTAAGCTATCTGAACTGATGAAACATCGACAATATGAAATCCAGCAGATCAATAACAAAACTACAGAATTAGACAATTCAATCCAAAGCCAAAAGAGCAGAACTGAGAAGATAAAAGTCAGACTTAGTAACCTTGAGGATACAGCAACTGATATCAGCATTTATGAGGAGTGTCATGGGTTGAATTTTCTCTCCCCGAAAATAGTTGTAGCCATGTGACCATGATTCCCCGCATTCTACAACTGTCCTCCATTTTGTGATTTTACTGTGCTATATATTAAAGGATTAGGGTCGGAATGTAAATCCTTTCAGAAGATCACCTCTCTGCTCCACTGGAAAGCGAGTGTCCCTGGAGTGTGACTTACCCTACTCTTAATCCTTGCAACCTACAAGAGATAAAAGGAAAGAGAAGCAAGCAGAGAACTGGGAACCTTATACCATCAAGAAAGCAGCAACAGGAGAAGAACACATCCTTCAGACCTGAGGTTCCTGCACCAAGACATTCCCTGGACAAAGACTGATGCAATACCAGGCTTTCTTCCAGAGCCAACAAGAGGGAAAGCCTTCCCCTGGAGCGGACATCCTGAATTTAGACTTGTAACCTACCAGACTGCATAAGAACAAACGTTCCTTTGTTAAAGCCATCTACTTTGTGGTATTTCCATTAGAACTGCACTAGCTGACTGAAACAAGAAAAAATCAAAGAAATAAGAAAAATGAAGAAGCATTAAGAAAAAAAGTGAGGACTGTATTAAGAGGAGTAATCTATGAATACTTGGAGTTCTTGAACAGAGAGAGACAGATGAAAATGCAGAGAGCATTGTTGTAGAGTTGCTAACACAAAAATTACCTGAAATTATGAAAGAAGAGAGCACAGATATCCAAGGTGCGTATCAAACACCAAAGAAAACTAGACCCCAAAAGAAAGATATCAAGATATATTATAATCAAGCTTAATAAAATGAAACATAAACAGAGGTTCTAAAAGGCAGCGAGGCTCAAAGCTAGGCTAACATTCAGAGGGAAACCCTGCAGGCTTTCATCTGGCTTCTTAACAGAAACAATGCTGGCAAGAGAGCAGTGGGATGACACATTCAAAGCCCTGAAGGAGAAAAACGTTCAACCAAGAATTACATATCTTGCAACACTGTCGCTCATATATGATGGTGAAATTAAGACATTCACAGATAAACAGAAACTCAGAGACTTTGTAAAAACGGAACCGAAACTGCAAGAAATGCCAAAAGAAGCTATTTCCTTAGAAAAACAAAAACATTAAGTGTATACTTAAGGAGGCAATGCAGGACACAGCATCCAGAATCCTACTCTCTTAAAAAAAAACCTCACTACTGTTGAGTCTAGTCTGACTCATGCAGGGAAGTCAAAAGCTCAATCAGAACTACAATATTAAAAGAAGGAAACCACAAAAACTATGACATCATTATACTAAAAAGAGGGATAGATTACAGTAGTCATAACCCTTTCAAATGGTGAAGAAATTAAAAAGATATGAAAAAGTTAAAGTCTGGTTTAAACTTAGAACAGTAAGGGGATCATAGGGGCAGCCGCAAAACAAAATGACAATGAGACATGTCAAAACAAGAAGCATAATACAGAAGTCTCAACAAACATAAAACCAACACTTTTCAGTCAACCCATAAAAAATGACTCGGAACAGAATGTTAACAGCAACACAGAAAACATCAAGCACAAAAACAAAAGCATCAAAATGACTGCACTAAACACTCACCTATCAATAATTACACTGAATGCAAATGGACTGCATGCTCCAATAAAGATACACAGAGTAACAAGCTGGATCAAACACATGCCCCTTCTCTATGCTGCTTGTAAGAAATACAGCTAAGATTCAAAGATATGAACAAACTGAAAATCAAAGGATGGAGAAACATATACCAATCTAACAACTTACAAAGAAGAGCAGAAGTGGCAATGCTAATCTCAGATAAAATAGACTTCAATGGAAGATCCACCATCATGGACAAAGATGTTCACTGTTTATTCCCAAAAGGTTCAATACATAAGCAGGACATAGCAATATTAAATATTTATGCACACAAAACCAGAGCATCTAAATACATCAAAGAAACACTGACAACATTGAAAAATGAGACATCACTCCACAATAATAGTTGGACACTTCAACACTCCACTTTCAGTAATGGACAGATCATACAGAAAAAAGCTCAGTAAAGATACAGAAGATCTTATTGTGACAATTAACCAACTAGAACTTATCAACATATACAGAGTTTTTTACCCATCCATAGATAAGTACACTTTCTTCTCCAATGCACACGAAACATTTTCCAGAATAGACCATGTGTTAAGATAAAGAGAAAGTCTCAACAAAATCCAAATCACCGAATAACTGTAAAGCATCTTCTCAGACCACAAAGCCACAGAAGTGGAAATTAATAGTAGAAAAAAACATAGATAGAAATTTGAAGTCACGGAAACTGAACAACACCTTGCTCAAAAATCCATGGGTTACAAAAGACATGAAGGACAGAAATTGATGAAATCAAATGAGAACGAAACACGTCCTACCAGAACCTATCAGCTACAGCAAAAACAGTGCTCAGAGGGCAATTTATCTCTATAAACGCACACATACAGAATGAAGAAAGGGTCCAAACCAAAGAATTAACCTTACAGCTGGAACAAGCAGAAAGAGTCAAGATGGTGGACTAAGCACACATCTCCTTATATCCCTCTGGAAATCAAGACCGGAATTGATAATAAAACGGAGCCTTCTGATCACTTAATCAGCCTTAGGAAACGGTACAGGGCTGTTAATTGGGACTTCATACCACTGAGCAAAACACCTCCTCTCTTTCGCTGACTCCAGCTCCTGGCTAGCCCTGGCTCTCACGGACGGAACGTAAACACACCACTTTGACTTTTTTTCCTCTGTCTTGGCAAGCAGGCAGAGCTGGGTCTTGCCTAGCGGCTAGATTAGATGCACTGCTGGGGGATTGGCAGGTGAAATTCCCATATTTTGAGAGCCAGGCTTAAGACTCTGTAAATATAGCCACTTTGAGCCTTTTGTTTTATATCTGCATCAGCGGGGTTTGTATGGAATTCCACAGTCAGTGTGTGGGACGCCATGTTGGTACCGAGATTTGAGCGGGACCTAATTCTTAACCTGGGAGGCAGCACCTGCCAACAGGACAGCACTTCTCCGACAGAAAAGTAGTAATTTTCCCAGTGCCACCTATGTTGCAGGCCCTGCAACAGAAGCACAGGAATCACTACCTCTTGGCAACTTTAGCCCCTCTGTCTGCTGCCTGTGTGGAGGATGCCATCTTGGATATGGTGGCCACAGCTGGACCTAATTCTTAGCTTGGGAGCCAGACTCCACAAGGGAGTGCTATTCTATCAGAAAGTCAATACTCTACGTAGTGTCGCCTAAGGCTAGGCCCTGTCAGCAGAAGCCAACAGGGCAGTAGCATTGCTGTATTCAGAACTAGTTTGTTATCATCTGGGGTTGGACATACTGGCGCTTACTTTGTCAGTTGAGAAGAGGGACCTCTACACCTGAAAACCTAACTGACTTGTGAAGTGGTCAGATACCTTTTGCTTTACATTTTATGACAGCCTAGAGAAACATTTGCAATCCATCCTCACAGTACCTCTTCCAGACTCTACATACTCACATGGGACCCCAAAAGCAACAGACAATTGTGGCATACAAGAAATCACCCATGACTTCAGAAGGCTCCCAAACAAAGTAACCAAAGACTTTTCCAGATGAAAAAACTTTCATGAAAGCATCAGGAAGTGAATACAAAATGATTATATACAGAGCCCTTCTAGACCTTATACAAAATGCAGCAGAACAAAATGAAAAATTAAGCAAGCTGTTTGATCTGATGGAACACCAGTATTGTGAAATCCCACAGATCAAGAACAAAATCAAAGACATAGAAAATTCCATGCAAAGCCAAGAAAACAGAATGGAAGAAATAGAAAAAAGAATTTCTGACTTGGAAGACAAAGCTACTGATTTCAGCATCTATGAGCAGAAATCAGACAAAAGAAACAAGAAAAATGAAGAAACATGTGGGACTCTATTAAGAGGAACAACCTTCGATTAATTGGAGTCCCTGAACAGGGTGAGACATCTGAGAACACAGAGAATATCGTTGCTGAGATGCTGAAAGAAAACTTCCCAGAAATCATGAAGAAAGAGAATATAGACATCTCAGATGCATATCGTACGCCACCCAATATAGATCTGAAAAGAAAGACTCCAAGACATATTATAATCAAGCTTAACAAAATGAAACATAAGCAGCAACTTTTAAAGGCAGCAAGACTCAAAGCAAAGCTAACATTGAGAGGGAAACCCTGTAGGCTCTCGTCAGATTTCTCAGCAGAAACCATGCTGGCACAGAGACAGTGGCATGACACATTGAAAGCCTTGAAGGAGAAGAACTTCCGACCAAGAATCACATACGCTGCAAAACTATCTTTCAAATACGAAAATGAAATTAAGACATTCCCAGATAAACAGAAACTCAGAGACTTTGTAAAAACCAAACCAAAACTAGAAGAAATACTGAAAGCAGTTCTTGGCTCTCGCTTAGAAGAACGAAACCACTAACTTTATATTTTAGAACAACACACGACTCAATACTCTACTCTTTTAGGGACGGCTTCAAAGTCAATCACAGCTTTGATTTGGACAGAAGCAATCCAGTGATCATCATGAAAACTATGGTGTCATCATAATAAAAAGAGGGATGTACTACAGTTGTTACAGTCCTTGCAGATGGAGAGGAAGATGACAAGACTGGTAGTAATTAAAATTGGGTTTATAAATAGTTTATTAAGGGGGATCATAGGGGCAGCTGTAAAGCACAACAAAGATGTATCATACCATTTCAACAAATGTTACACACGAGTCTCAACAACTACAAAACCAGCTCCGAAAAAGGTGAAAAATCAACTCACGAAAAAGAATGTCCCAGAACAGACTAATAAGAACAACAGAGAAAACATCAACATAAAAATAAACATATCACAATGGCAGCAGTGAACACATACCTATCAATAATTACATTGAATGTGAATGGACTGAATGCTCCAGTAAAGAGACATCGAGTGTCACCTTGGATCAAAAGACATCAACCATCTATATGTTGTCTACAAGAAACTCACTTGAGACCTAAAGATAGGAACAAACTGAAAATTAAAGGATGGAAGAATATATATCAAGCTAACAATGAACACAGAAGAGCAGGGGTGGTAATTCTAATCTCAGAAAAAGTCAATTTTAATGTCAAATCCACCATCGTGGACAAAGATGGTCACTATTTATGGCTGAAAGGTTCAGTACACAAGCAACACTTAACTATATTAAATACTTATGCACCTAGTATCAGAGCACCTAAATACGTCAAAGAAACACTGACTACACTCAAAAGAGAGTTAGATCACTCCACAATAATAGTGGGAGACTTTAACACTCCACTCTCACTACTAGACAGATCATCTAGAAAAAAGCTCAGTAAAGATACAGAAGATCTCACTGACACAATTAACCAACTAAACCTCATTGATATATACAGAACTTTCCACCTATCAGCAGAGAACTACACCTTCTTCTGCACTGCACATGGAACATTCTCCAGAATTCACCATGTGATAGGCCATAATGCAATGCTCAACAAAATCTATACCACTGAATTACTGCAAAGCATCTTCTCACATCATAAAGCCATCAAAGTTGAAATCAATAGCAGCAAAAACATAGATAGAGTGGAACTCTTGGAAACTGAACAACATCTTGCTCAAAAAAAACATAGGTTATAGAGGAAATCAAGGATGAAATAAAGAAATGCATGGCTTCCAATGAGAACGAAAACACTTCCTACCAGAACCTATGGGATACAGCCAAAGCAGTGCTCAGAGGTCTGTTTATCTCCATAAATGCACACATCTGGAAGGAAGAAAGAAACCAAATCAAGGAACTAACTCTACAGCTTGAACAAGTAGCAAGAGAACAACAAAGGAACCCCTCGGGCACCAGTAGAAACGAGATCATGAAGATTAGAGCAGAGCTAAATGAATTAGAGAATAGAAAAACAATTGAAAAAATTGAAAAGAACAAAAGCTGGTTTTTTGAAAAGATTAACAAAATTGACAAACCACTGGCTAAACTTACTAAAGAAAAGCAGGAAAGGAAACAAATAACCCAAATTAGAAATGAGAGGGGAATTGTTACCAGATGATATGATTGTATATGCAGAGAACCCCAAGGAATCTATAAGCAAACTACTCAAACTGATAGAAGAGCTCAGTAAAGGCTCAGGATACAAGATAAACATAAGTAAGTCAGTAGGATTCCTTTATATCAACAATGAGACTGTTAAGGAAGAAATCATCAAATCAGTATCATTTACAATAGCCCCTAAGACGATAAGGTACCTAGGAATTAATCTAACCAGAGAAACAACAGACCTTTACAAAGAGAAATACAAGCCCTTACTACAAGAAACTAAGAGAGACTTAGATAAATGGAAAAACCTACCCTGCTCATGGATAGGAAGACTTAACATTGTGAAAATGTCTATTTTACCCAAAGCAATCTATTTATATAATGCAATCCCAATAAAAGTTCCAGCATCATTTTTTAACGAGATGGAGAAACAAATCACCAATTTTGTTTGGAAAGGGAAGAAGCCCTGGATAAGTAAGGTACTACTAAAGAAGAACACACTGAGAAGCCTCTCATTACCCGATCTTAGAACATACTACACTGCCACAGTGGTCAAAACAGACAGATGGATCAATGGAACAGAACTAAGACCCCAGAGATGACACCATCTGCCTATGAACAGCTGATATTTGACAAAGGCCCTAAGACATTAAACTGGGGTAAAAAGTGTATCTTCAACAAATGGTGCTGGCAAAATTGGTTATCCATCTGCAGTAAACTGAATCAAAATCCATATCTTACACCTTACGCAAAAACCAACTCCAACTGGATAAAAGACCTAAATATCAAACCTAAAACGATAAAGCTCATCCAAGAAAAGGTAGGAACAACAATGGAAGTTTTAATACACAATGAGACAGACTCCAAAATCTGTCAAAGAAACCACAGTCAACAGAAGAGAAAATAGATAAATGGGAACTATTAACAATCAAAACACTTTTGCTCACCCAAAGACTTTATTAATAGAATTAAAAGAACACCCACAGAATGGGAAAAAAATTTGGCAACTCTATGTCAGACCGACGCCTGATCTCCATAATCCATAAGATACTACAAAATATCAATAAGAAGAAGATAAACCATCCAATTAAGCGATGGGCAAAGGAGATGGACAGACATTTCACTAAAGAGGAGATTCAGGCAGCCAAAAAACACATGCGGACATGTTCACGATTGTCAGGGGCCATGAAAAAACTTCAGGCCCCAAAAAACAGGAAGTCTGGAAAGCCCCTGAAAACGCGCGTGCGCGAAGATTACCCGGCGTCACTGCCCAGCGTCACCACCCCCCGCGTCACTGCCTAACGTCAACTGTACAGGCATACTGTCTGCCCAATCATAGAATGCCAACTGTCTCGTACCAGCTATCTTCCGGTCCTAAGCCCTTCCCCTCCCCAACTTCTATATATATTACTCCGCTACAATAAAACCTCGAGGCTTGATCAGAATTTTGTCTTGCCTCCATTTCTTCGCGTCTCTTGCTCCACTTTCATTTTCACAGGCTCCTCGTCGTCCCTCCGCTGATTCGCCCCGCGGGTCGGGGCAAAACTGGCGCCCAGCGTGGGGGCCCGAGGTACGGAGCTGCTGAAAAGACTCGCTTGAAAAGCCCTGGCCAGGCACCCCTTGAGCCTCCACGAGGTGTCAGTTTGGCTCATCCTGAGTTACCGCGAGGTACTGACCCATGAGAAGACTCGTTCCTGATCACCGCCGGACTAGCCACCCTGCGAGTCTGATCTGTTAGAGGTAAGTGGGTAAAAAGCATGGGGCAGAAATTGAGTTCACATGAACTCTTTCTCACAGGAATCAGGGATTCCTTCAAGGTGCGAAGAATTAAGGCTAACAAAAAGATAGGAATCAGGGATTCCTTCAAGTTGTAAAGAATTACGGTTAAAAAAAAAAGAGAGATTTAGTACATTTCTTTAATTTCTTGTCTGATGTCTGCCCTTAGCTTCCCCAGCAGGAAACAATAGACTCTTAAAAGTGTTGGAAGAGGGTTGGGGATTGCTTAAATGATTATTATAGAACTTTTGGACCTGAGAAGGTCCCTGTAACTGCCTTTTCATATTGGAATTTGATTAATGATGTGTTACAAAGCTCCCTTAAAGACCCAGATGTTCAAAATCTTGCTCACACTGGGGAGACGGTCCTTCAAAATAGCTCTCGCCCCCCCCTCTGCTTGCCCATCGGTTTCTAGAGCACAGCACAATCATGGTTTCAGATCCCATTCGGCAGGCTAAAATCTCCCTCTCTCAAGAAGTTTCCTCCTTAAGAGAACTGCTGACTCAGAAACGCGAACACCTAAAGCTCATTAAAGAAATCCGAGCCCTTGAGACTGAGCTTGCTTCCATGACTCCCGGCCAGATTTCCAAAAAAACCTCCAAAGGCTCAGGTCCCCAAAACCTTCTCTTCACCTTTCCTGTAACCGGTAGTCACAGGGCTCAACCTGAAGTTGAGGAAGAAGAGGAGGCTAGCAGCCCTGATGAGGCCCCAGACTCGGTGGGAGAGGCCTCTGATGAAGAAATCCTACCCCAGATGAAAGCAGTTCAGACAAACAAAAATACCACCGCCTAAACCTCAAACATTTAAAAGACTTAAAGGCGGCTGTTAATAATTATGGCCCTACTGCCCCCTACAGCCTGGCCACACTGGAAAGCCTAAGTGAGCGATGGCTAACCCCTAATGATTGGCATTTCTTGGCACGAGCCACCTTATCCGGGGGTGATTTCATACTCTGGCGCACCGATTTCGCAGAAAACTGCCGCGAGACCGCCCAGCGTAATAGTGAAAGCAGGACGTCCCGCTGTTGGACAAGAGATAAACTCTTGGGGCGAACTCCCTATGATACTAATGAGAAACAGGCAAATTTTCCCCCTGGTTTATTAGGACAAATACAAAACGCCGGCCTCAAGGCCTGGAGGCATCTTCCCCCAAAGGGTTCAGCCACCACCTCCTTAGCTAAAATCTGTCAAGGCCCTGATGAGTCCTACAGTAGCTTTGTCAGCCGCCTAACTGACGCCGCTGAGCGTTTGGTGGGGGAAGGAGAAACCAATAGTGCTTTCATTAAACATCTTGCCTTTGAAAATACTAATCCTTTTTGTCAACAGGCTCTAAGACCCCACCGCAGTGGTAGTCTTTCTGATTATGCTAAACTTTGTTCAGGAACAGGAGCTTCTCATGCCATTGGTATAGCTATAGGGGCCACTCTCAAAGGTCTTGACCATGATAAACAACAAAAAACTTGCTTCAATTGCAAACGGCCCGGACACTATATACGCAAGTGTCCCACAGGTAAACAGAATCGGGGACCTCCTACTTCAGTGTGCCCCCGATGTAAGAAGGGCAAACATTGGGACGCAGATTGTTTTTCTAAAACTGACATCAACGGTCAGCCTCTCCCCCCAAAACAGGGAAACTCCCAGGGGGGCCAGCCCCTGGCCCCATCCCTGGGACAGAACCTAGGGGCAGTCAGGTTCGTCCCCCAGAAACAGACACAAAGACAAGTATCAGCTCCCTCTGCCGTGCCACCCCTGGAAGCGCAAGATTGGTCCTGTGTTCCACCACCGATACAATATTAGTGCCCGATCAGGGTGTTCAACTCATCCCTACAGGGGTTTATGGGCCACTGCCCCCGGGAATGTTTGGTTTAATCTTAGGGCGTGGCAGTTCCTCATTGGCCGGCCTTCATGTCATCCCTGGGGTCATTGATAATGACTACACAGGACAAGTTACTCTTTTGGCCTCGGTTCCGCTGGGGCCCCTGTCTGTTCCAAAAGGAAAGAGAATAGCACAACTTATATTACTTCCCTTAGATTCCACACCCACCAAACACATACAGTCCATTAGGTTGAATTCTGCCTTTGGGTCTTCCGACACCTATTGGGTGCAACCAGTAACCCCTGATAAGGCCAAGACTCACCCTCCAATTAGATGGTAAGGCCTTTGAAGGGATAGTGGATACAGGGGCAGATGCCACAGTAATTTCAGCTAAATATTGGCCTTCCAACTGGCCCTGTGAGACCTCAATAACTCATCTTGAAGGCATTAGCCAGTCTGTCAACCCTAAACAAAGCTCAAAAATTCTTACTTGGAAGGACTCTGAGGGTAACTCAAGACAGATTCAACCTTACATTGTTCCGGGTTCACCTGTTAATCTATGGGGTCGTGATGTCTTATCCCAGCTGGGGATCATCATGTGTAGCCCAAATGAGATAATTACCCAGCAGATGCTTAACCTAGGCTTCCTACCGGAACAAGGACTGGGAAAAAATAATCAAGGTATAAAGCAGCCTCTTCCTGTAACGCCTAAAAATAATCGTTCAGGCTTGGGAAGTGAAAATTCTCCTTAGCGGTCATTGACTCCCCTGCACCCCACGCTGATAAGATTAAGTGGACATCTGAGTCTCCAGTGTGGGTAGATCAATGGCCCTTGACTGAACAAAAACTCACAGCTGCCACAGAGTTAGTGCAGGAACAGCTGGCTGCTGGACATTTAGAACCAACCACCTCTCCCTGGAATACTCCTATATTTGTGATCAAAAAGAAAAATGGGTCATGGCGACTCCTTCAGGACCTCAGAGAAATTAATAAAACCATGTTTACAATGGGGGCTCTCCAACCTGGACTCCCCTCCCCCGTTGCCATTCCAGCTATTTTAAAATCATTATTGATCTCAAAGATTGCTTCTTTACCATCCCTCTTCACCCACTTGATAGAGAACGCTTTGCGTTTAGCCTCCCAGTTATTAATTTTAAAGGACCAATGCAGCGCTATCAGTGGAAAGTTCTCCCTCAGGGCATGGCCAATAGTCCCACTCTGTGTCAAAAATTTGTTGCTCAGGCTGTAGACTCTCTTAGGCGTCGGTAGTCTTCCATTTATATCATTCATTACATGGATGATATTTTACTGGCGGGGGCCTCCAGCTTAGAGGTACTTAAGTGCAGCCAGGACCTGACTTGCCAACTAACTTCCCTTGGACTTCAAATTGCCCCCAAAAAATACAGCTTACTGACCCTTATTATTATCTCGGTTTTGAATTAAATAATAATCAAATCACCACTCAAAAACTTAACCTAAAAACCTCTCATCTACACACACTTAATGATTTTCAAAAGTTCCTGGGAGATATTAATTGGCTCCGACCGTACATCAAACTTACAACAGGGGAATTAAAACCATTGTTTGATACTCTTCATGGAGATGCCAGCCCCCTCTCTCCCCGTCACCTTAACCCTGAGGCAAAAAGGGCCCTTCACATTGTTGAAAAGGCCATACAACAACAACAGGTTACCTTCATAACTTATGAGCAGCCCTTTGCCCTTATTGTCTGTGCCACACAACATACACCCACGGGGGTTTTGTGGCAGAATGGCCCCCTCTTGTGGATACATCTATCCTCCACCCCAACTAAAGTTCTCCTCACCTATCCATCCCTAGTGGCCAAACTTATAAGACTGGGCCGAGAAAAGAGCCACCAACATTTCGGCAGGGACCCTGACCAACTTATCCTTCCTGACACCAAGGAACAAATAGACTGGCTTTCCCAAAATGATGATGATTGGATAATAACCCTATCCACGTTTCTAGGTACGGTTGATAACCACTATCCGTCCCATAAACTCCTTCAGTTCGCGCAGCTACATCCTTTTACCTTCCCCAAAATAACCTCTTTAAGTCCTTTGAAAGAAGCCTCTCTGGTCTTCTCAGATGGATCCTCCTCTGGCATTGCGGCATGGGTCATAAATTCACAGCCTTACAGTGCCCAATCTCCCTTTAAGTCAGCCCAGCTTGTGGAACTTTTCGCTATCTTACAGGTCTTCACAATACTACACGATGTCCCCTTCAATCTTTACACCGACAGTGCTTACATAGCTCTCTCAGTCCCAGTGTTAGAGACAGTTCTTTATATCAAACCATCTTCCAATGCTGTGTCTCTTTTTCAACAACTCCTCTACACTTTCATCCAGTAACTGTAGCCTCAGCCCACCTCTTCGAACACAGCCTGTTGGCTTTAATTCTTCCCATTGCTACCAAGGGTCATTACAAAATAACAGCTTTTTGATCTAGATGTCGGATTTATAACATTTAATAATTGTACCAATACTACCAACCATACAGAGCCCCTCTGTCCAGCCCCTGGACAGGTTTTTATACAGCCTTACCCAGAAACTGGACAGGACTCTGTGTTCAGGCTAAGACATCCCTGTCCCTGTCCCCAGTTTTGATTACATAGCCGGACGATCAAAACGAGCCCTCCAATTCATACCCCTTCTTGTGGGCCTGGGAGTTGCCAGGGCTACAGCCACCGGCTCTGCCGGCCTGGGCATCGCCATAGACAAATACAATAAGTTATCCATCAATTAACAGACGATGTCCAAACCCTCTCCGGTACTATCAATGATTTACAAGATCAAACTGACTCCTTAGCTGAGGTAGCCTTACAAAATCGAAGGGGCTTAGACCTTCTTACTGCAGAAAAAGGCGGTATCTGTTTAGTTTTACAGGAACACTGCTGCTTCTATGCCAATAAATCCAGGATTGTCTGAAACAAGATAAAAGATTTACAGGAAGATCCAGAAAACAGACGAAGAAAACTACAAGAAAATCCATTTTGGACTGGACTGAATGGATTCCTTCTCTATCTCCTCCCCATCCTCGGCCCCCTTCTCGGTTTAATGTTAATCCTGTCTTTTGGCCCTTGGGCTTTCAAAAGGCTTACAAGCTTTATCAAACAACAAATAGATTCAGCATTGGCTAAACCTATCCAAGTCCATTACCACCGCCTGGCAGTTGACGATGAATACGCCGCTAAAAATGGGTACTCCGACTTCTTCCCCAAGGGGACAGCATGAAAAGTAGAGGCATGCTTACCTCCTTGCCAACTTGGGAAGAGAGGTATGGGTATCGGGAGGAGTGCGAAGGAAAGCATTGCAAGGGAAAGTTATCATTAAGTCCTCTACGTTTCCCTGGAGCATACCTGGCTTGCATAGAGGTTGGTATCTATCCTAAAAACATTAAAACGGCTCTGCCTCTCCTTCCCAAAAGATACCAAGAGCCAAATACTATAACAGGAGGAGCCAGGTCACTACTCCCTCTCCCGGTTAAAGTCCACCTCCCAAAACAAAACAAAAAGGGAGAAGATGTCGGGGGCCATGAAAAAACTTCAGGCCCCAAAAAACAGGAAGTCTGGAAAGCCCCTGAAAACGCACGTGCACGAAGATTACCCGGCGTCACTGCCCGGCGTCACTGCCCAGCGTCACCACCCCCTGCGTCACTGCCTAACGTCAACTGTACAGGCATACTGTCTGCCCAATCATAGAACGCCAACTGTCTCATACCAGCTATCTTCCGGTCCTAAGCCCTTCCCCTCCCCAACTTCTATATATATTACTCCGCTACAATAAAATCTCGAGGCTTGATCAGAATTTTGATTTGCCTCCATTTCTTCACGTCTCTTGCTCCACTTTCATTTTCACAGGCTCCCCCTCGTCCCTCCGTTGATTCGCCCCGCGGGTCGGGGCACACGATCTTTAGTTATGAAAGAAATTCAAATCAAGACAACAATGAGATACCATCTCAACCCAACAAGATTGGCCATGATCCAGAAAACACAAAACAACAAATGCTGGAGAGGCTGTGGAGAAAGTGGAACCCTCCTACACTGTTGGTGGGGTTGCAAAATGGTCCAGCCTCTTTGGAAAGCAATCTGGTGCTTCCTTAAAAAAATGGATACTGATATACCATTTAACCCAGTAATTCCACTACTTGGAATATATCCTGCAGAATCAAGGCCTTTCACACCAACGGACACATGCATCAGAATGTTTATCGCAGCACAGTCCACGACAGCAAAAAGATGGAATCAACCCAGATGCTCAACAACAGAAGAATGGATAGGTAAACTATGGTACATATACTCAATGGAGCACTACGCAATGATAAAGAATAACGATGATTCCAGGAAACATCTCCTAACCTGGTTTCAACTGGAAGACATTATGTTGAGTGAAAGGAGTCAGCGACAAAAGGACTAATATTGTATGAGACCTCTACAATAAGACCTCAAAAACAGACTGTGTATAGAAGAAAAGACTGTTTGACAGCTGCAAGGGAGGAAAGCGAGGGAGGGGGAGAGGGGAGGGCTTAGTTTGGATAGTTGCTAGAAATCTGGTTGGGAGAAAGCGGTGATAGCACAGAAATAACAACATTAAGTGGACTTCAGCATAACTTTAGTACTCCTTCCATATTAACCCAATATTGCAAGGATAGAATAGCTGGGCCAGGGGGCAGGGGACCATGCTGTTAGGTGAAATCGAGGCCAATTGGCACAACTAGCATTTTGCTAAGAGGGCTCTCTGCACCCCACATTGGTGAGTGGCGTCTGGGGTCTTAAAAGCTGCCAAGCTGCCATCCAAGGACACAGCAAATGGTCCCAACTCAGCAGGAACGGATGCTCACCGAGGACCAAAATGACATGCGGTAAAGACAACCTACAAAACAGAGAGACCCACAAGAGTCGGTGCCTTCATCGACTTGGGACCGGAAGAACTGGATGGTGCCTGGCCACCACCAGTGATAGCCATGATGGAGCTCACTAGGTTGAGTCTCACTGGCAACACAAGAATAAAAAGGGGTGCATCCTGAGATCTCCACTAAAAGACCTCCATTGATGGACCAGCGGTTTCGAGGTTCCCCTGAGAGCATGGCTCCCGGCCCTGATGCTGCCATTACCCATAAATTATAACAAAGGTCCACTCTTTGGACAGGAATGGATTGGACTTGGCAATGCAGAGTGACCATATATTGGTTGCACTTTATGTTTCTATACATCTATAGGATATCATCCTGCTGACCTCTGGCAGGAGGAAGGAGAGTGGGTGGAGAGGAGCGGAAAGGAGGCTGTTGGGAGGATGAGACATGCATGGGGCAGAGAGGAATAGTGTGCTGTCACCCAGCAGGGAGAGTAGTGGAAGCTGCATATAGGTGGGCATGTAAATTCATACGGAATGTACATTTTCACTCAGTCAAGTTAAATAAAAAAGAAAAGAAAGAGAGCAACAGAGGAACCCCTCAAGGACCAGAAGAAAACAGATAATTAAGATTAGAGCAGAACTAAGTGAATTAGAGAAGAACAATTGAAAAAAATTAATAAAACGAAAAGCTGGTTCTTTGAAAAGATCAACAAAATTGAAAAACCACTGGCTAAAGTTACAAAAGAAAAACAGGAGAGGAAACAAATAACGTGAACAACAAATGAGATGGGAGATGTCACAACAGACCCAACTGAAATCGAAAGTATCATAATAGAATAGTATGAAAGTAATTAAAACAATTTCAACCACAAAAGTCCTGGCATTGACAGCTTCACCGGAGAACTCTACCCAACCTGAAGGGAAGAATTAACATCACTACTAATAAAACTATTTCAGAGAATAGAAAATGATGGAATACACCCAAACTCACTTGGTGAAGTCAAAGTTACCCTGATAAACACACCACAGAAAAAGAAACAGTACAGACCAATATTTCTCATGAACTTGAATGCACACATCCTCAACAAAATTCTAGCAAATAGAACTCAACAACATATGCAAAAAATAATTTGCCATGATCAAGTGGGATTCATACCAAGGATGAAAAGGTGGTTCCACATTAGAAAAACAATCAATGTGATCAGCCACATAAATAAAACAAAACAGCTATTTGATTTTTATCAATTGATGCAGAAAAGATATTTGACAAAGTCCAACACCGATTCATGTTGAGAAGTCTCAGCAAAATAGGAATAAAGGAAAACACTTTAACATAATAAAGGGCATTTATACAAAGCCAACAGCCAGCACCATCCTAAATGGAGACAGTCTAGAAGCATTCCCCCTGAGAGCAGGAATTGGACAATGATGCCCTTCACTAGTACTTTTACTCAACACTGTCGTAAAAGTTCTACCCAGAGCAATCAGACTAGGAAAAAATAGTAACAAGCATCCATATTGGTATGGAAGAAGTAAAAGTATCTCTATTTGCAGATGTTATGATCTTATACACAGAAAACCCCCAAAAATCCACCAAAAAAAAAAACCTACCAAAACTAACAGAAGAGTTCAGTATACTATCCTGACATAAGATAAAGTTACAAAAATCTGTTGGATTCCCTTAAACCACAAAAGAGAATATTAAAGAGGAAATCAGCAAATCAATACCATTTACAATAGCCCCCACGAAGATTAAACACTTAGGAGTAAATCTAACTACAGACGTAAAAGACTTATACAAGAAATTACAAGACTACTGCAAGGAACCAAGAGAGACCTACATAAGTGGAGAAACTTCGCTTGCTCTTGGATAGAAAGACTCAAGATCATGAAAATTACTATTCTACCCAAAGTGATCTATAGCTACAATGCAATTCCTATCCAAATTGCAATGATATTTTTTATGAAATGGAGAACAAATTACTAATTTCATGTAGAAAGGAAAAATGCCTTGGATAAGTAGAACATTAATGAAGGACAAAGTGGACATTAATGAAGAACAAAGTGAGGCCTCACTCCAGCTGACTTCAGGATCTATTATGCAGCCACTTTAGTCAAAACAGCCTGGTACTGGTACAACAACAGATGCGCAGACCACAGAACTGAAAATCCAGACATAAAATCATCTACTTATAAGAAGCTGATATTTGACAAAAGCCAAAAGTCTGTTAATTGAGGGGAAGATAGTCTCTGTAACAAATGATGCTGGCATAAGTGAATATTTCCAAAAATATTCAACAAGACCTTTTGTTTCACAGTATGCACAAAAACTAACTCGAAATGGACCAAAGACCTAAACCTGGAATCTAAAACAATACTGATCATGGAAGTAAAAACAGAAATAGAGAAGACAAGGCCATGATGGCAGAGTAGATGGATGCTTCTCGTGACCCCTCTAAAAACAAAGATCCAAAAGAACAAATAAATGAATCCAGTATGTATGACATGATAGGAGCCCTGAATATCACATAGAAAGCTGAGTAACTGGAAAGAGCAAGTGCCAGAAGTTCATAGAATTCCACAGACCTGACCTGCCAGAAAATAGCTGCAGCACTGCATGGTGCACAGGTAGATGCTGGTGGATGCCCTCCTCAGCAGGAGCAATTTTCTGGAGAATCCACTTGTGCCTCAGAACCAGAAAGAGCGAGCACTGGATCATCAAAAGGTAAGTCTTCACGTGTAACCTGCCACATGCATATCTGAATCTTTTCTACAAAATAGGCCTGTCACCCTTCTTCCAGCACTCTCCACTTAATCTCAGCACTGCACCTGGCACTAGATTATGACATCATTAACTAAGCCCATCCTGAGCCACTCTCCTCCTACCTTCTCTGCACTGCACCTGGCTCTGGAGTCTGATATCACTAACCGAAGGAGAAGCAGGACTCCTCAAGCCAAGAATTATATATCCAGCAAAACTGTGTCTGCACGGCAAAATTAGGACATTTCCAGATAAACAGGAATTTAGGGAATCTGCAAAAACTAAACCAAAATTATAACAAATACTAAAAGGTGTCCTTTGGTTAAAAAAATCAGTAACACAAGGTAAAAACACAAGACCAGAACACAAAACAGAGCAACTAGATACCAACTCAAGTAGGGAAACCTAAAAATAAATCACAGGCAAGCACTGAAAACAGGGAAACACACATCATTATGTAAACATTGTAACAAAAAAGAGGGACACACATGGAGAAGAAGTCAAAGTGATCTAAAGAAATTAAGACTGGTTTAAACTTAGAAAAATAGGGGTAAGCATTAAAGTAAACCACAAAAGAAACTATGAATCCTATGCATCAAAATAAAAAACAAGAAAAATTTGACATCTCAGCACATACAAAACCACAAACATTGAAAAATATGAAAACACAAAAAGACTACAAACTCAGCACAGAAAATTAAATAGCACAATGGAACTGCCTACAACACACAAAAGAAAACATCAAAATGACAGCACTAATCTTAAACATATCAATAATCACGGTGAATATAAATGGACTAAATGTACCAATAAAAAGACAGAGAGAGGCAGACTGGATTTAAAAAAAAAAAAAACAAAACACAACCCAGCTATATGCTTCCTTAAGGAAACACAGCTCAGAAACAAAGACAGGAACAAACTAAAACTCAAAGGATAGAAAAAAATTCATCAAGCTGTCAACACTGAAAAAAGAGCAGGAGTGGCAACATTAATCTCTGATAAAATAGATGTTAAAGTAAAATCCATCACACTGGATAAGAAAGGATATTATACAAGGTCCAACAATTAAGTCTGCAAACCGTTCAAAGTGCTATACTGCTGAATATCTCTGTGGTCTCCTTCCAAGTACTTCCCTTGGGAAGCTATGCACCGATGTCAATGCCTAGTCCACCCTTTAAAGCAATTTTGTAACTCTTCCTGGAACCGCCACTGTGCAAAGTGGCAATATGGCAAGTTCGTGAACTTAATTATACAATTGTCAGTGAGGGAGTTTTTCGCCAGTAAACAAAGAACTGTACTGGAACACTGTCTTGGATTGAATTATGTTCCACCCAAAATCTGTGCAGCAATTTGGCTAGGCCACGGTTCCTGGTGTTCCTCCATGCTGGAATTCCTGCCTACATGATGTTAATAAGGGTGGATGGGCAGCAGTTGCACTGATGAGATAGGATTCATTTTGTAAGTTTGTTTTGTGCCTTGAGGCAGTCTCCTGAGATACACAGGAAAGAAGCTAACTGAGACATTTGAGGATCTTGTGTGACAAAACTGCAATGCCAGGAACTGAGCGTGTCCTGTGGAAAGGACCTGGGTCCCTGCACCTCAGAAGCTTCCAGTCCAGGGCAAGACTGATGACAAGGACCTTCCTGCAGTGCTGGTAGAGAAAGCCTTCCCCAGGTAGCTGACACCCTGAATTTGGACATTTAGCTTCCTGGACTGTGACAAATAAAATTTCTTGTCTTACAGCCATCCACTTTGTGGCCCCCAGTGACTTTTTTCTTTAACCTGAAGATAAAGGAAATATTGAAAGGAAGACATTTTGATGACTTTCAGGACATCGAGGATAGTATGACAACAGCTCTGATGGCCATTCCAGAAAAAGAGTTCCAAAATTGCTATGAAGGGTGGACTAGGTGCTGGTGTCAGTGTATAGCTTCCCAGTACAAGGACAAGGGGAGTGCTTCAAAGGTGACCATAGTGATATTCAGCGATAAGGTATGTAGCACTTTTTCTAGGATGAGTTCAGAGACTTAATCAGTAGTCCTCATACAATGATTAAAGGATCAATACTCTAGGAGGACTAACCATATTAAATATCTACACGCAGAAGGACAGAGATCCAAAACACATAAACACTAACTGCATTGAAAACAGAAATAGACACCTCCACAATAACAGTAGATGTTAACACATCACTTTCCATGAAGGTCAGAACATCTAGAAACAAGCTCAATAAACACACAGAAGATCTAAATGCCACAATCAACCAACATGACCTCATAGATACACAGAACACTCAACCCAACAGCAACCAAGTATACATTCTTTTCTAACACGCATGAAACATTCTGCAGAATTAACCACATAATAGGCTACAAAGCAATCCTTAGTAAAATTCAAAGTACTGAAATATTACAAAGCACCTTTTCAGAGAGCCAGAAAAGCAGAAATCAATAATAGAAAAAAAGAAGGAAAAAAAAACTCAAACACATGAAAATTGAACAACTTGCTCAAAGACAACTGGATTACCAAAGACAGCAAGGATGGAATGAATTCACAGAATTAAACGAGAATGAAAACATATCCTACCAGAACCAATCGGATACAGCAAAAGAAATGCTCAGTGGTCAACTTACCTCAATAAACGTACATAAAAGAAAGAGTTCAAACCAAAAGTTAACCCTCCTCCTTGAACAAATGGAAAGAGAGCAGCGGAAGAACCCCTCAGGCATCAGAAGAAAGTAAATAATAAAAATTAAAGCAGAAATAAATGAATTACAGAACAGGAAAACAAGAGTTAACAACACCAAAAGCTCGTTTTTTGGTAAAATCACCAAAACGGATAAACTATTGACCCAAGGACAAAAGAAAAATAGGAGACAAATCAGATAACTCAAATAAGAAATGCAATGGGCAACAGAACAGTCCCAACTGAAATTAAAATAATCAAAACAGAATAATAGGAAAAATTTTACTCTAATAAATTTGAAAACCCAGAGACAACGGAAAATGTCCAGAAACACATCACCTACCAAAACTAGAATACACGGAAGTAGGACAACTAAATAAACACATTACAAAAGAAGAGCTTGAAAATGTCATTTAAAAAGTCCCAACTAAAAAAGTCCTGGCCCTGACAGCTTTACTGGAGAATTCCACCAAACTTTTAGGGAGGAGTTAATACCATTGTTACTAAAGGTAATCAAGAGCATAGAAAAGGATGGAATACTCCCAAATTCATAGCATGAAGCCAGCATAACCCTCATAACAAAACCAAGTAAAGACAGCCCCCAAAATGAAAATTACAGACCAATCTCTCTCATGAACTTAGGTCCAAAAATCCTTAACAAAATTCTAGCCAACAGAATTCAACAACATATCAAAAAAATACTTTACCATGACTGTAATGCTTTGAATTTTATCCCCCTAGAAATGTGTACACCAATTTAGCTGGGCCATTATTCCCAATATTTTGTGACTGCCCTCCATCCTGTGATTTTCTTATGCTGTAAATCCTACTCTCTGATTATGCTAAAGAGGATTAGGGTGGGACTGTGACATCCTTCCTAAAGTCACCTTCCTGCTCCAGTGTAAAGGGACTATCCCTGGAGCATGCTTTACACCAACTTTTATGTTACAAGAGATAAAAGGAAGGGGAGGCATGCTGAGAGTGGGGATCTCATACCATCAAAAAAGCAGCACTGGGAGCAGAGCATGTCATTTGGACCTGAGGTTCCAGATTCGAGATGCTGTCAGACCAAAGAAAGACTGATGCTACACAACAATCTTCCTCCAGAGCTGACCTCAAGAGTACATTCCCTGAAGCCAGTACCCTGAATTTAGACTTCTAGCCTATCAGACTGGGTAAGAATAAATTCCTCTTTGTTAAAGTCATCCCCTCACAGTATTTGTGTTACAGAAGTAGCAGACGACTAAGACCACAACCAAGTGAAATTTATACTAGGGACGCAGGAATGATTAAAATTAGAAAAAACAGTTAATGTTACCAACGACATATATAAAACTAAAGAAGCACTTAATTTTATCAATTTGTCAAAATTGATTATCGATTTTTATCAATTTGTCAAAAAGGCACTTGACAAAGTCCAACACAGGTTCATGTTAAAAACTTTCTACAAAACAGGAATAAAAGGGAAATTTCTCAACATAAGGGGCATAGGGTCACTATGAATCAGACCTGACTGGACAGCAGTGGGTTTTTTTTGTTTTGTTTTGGAGGGTTATACAAAGCCAGCATCACCCTAAATGGAGGGAATCTGAAAGTATTCTCACTGAGAATAGGAATGAGACAAGGATGTCCACTGTCACCATTTCCATTCCACATTGTCCTAGAGCTTCTAGCCAGAGTACTCAGGCAAGATAAAATAAATGGCATCCACAATGGTAAAGGAGAAGTAAAAGCATTTCTATTTGCAGATGCAATCTTATATACAGAAAACCCTGAAGAATCCACAAAAAAACTACTAGAACTAATAGAGAAGTTCAGCAAAATATCAGAATATAAGATAAACATAAATTGCATTCCTTTATACCAACAGAGACTATCAAAGAGGACAGTACCAAATCAATACCATTTATAAAAGCTCCCAAGAAGATAAAATACTTAGGAATAAATCTAACCAGAGATGTAAAAGACCTATACAAAGAAAACTTCGCGACTCCACTGCAAGAAATCAAAGAAGACCTACATTTAAGTGGAGAAACCTACCTTACTCATGTATAAGAAGATATAACATTATGAAAATGTGTCTTCTACCCAAAGTCATCTATAGATACAATGCAATTCCAATAAAAATTCCAATGTCACTATTTAATGAGATGAAGCAACATATCACCAACTTCACACGAACAAGCCCTGGATAAGTAAAGCATTAACACAGAAGAACAATGTGGGAGGCCTCATACTACTAGAGAACAGTTTGATAGAAATTATTACACTGCCATGGTAGTCAAAACAGCCTGGTATTGGTACAGAAACAGATACTTAGACCAGTGGAACAGAATACAGAATTCAGATATAACACCATCCACCTATGAGCAACTGATATTTGACAAAGGCCCAAAGTCCATTAATTTGGGAAAAAAACAGTCTCTTCAACTACGGTATTGGCAAAACTGGATATCTACCTGCAAAAAAAAAATGAACAAGAACCATATTTTAACACCGTGCACAAAAACTAACTCAAAGTGGATGAAAGACCTAAATACAAAATCTACAACGATGAAGATAATGGAAGAAAAAATAGGCACAATGCTGGGACACCTAATGCACAGCATAAACAAACTACAAAATACTACTAACAATGCACAAACAGAAGGTAAAATAGATAAATGGGAACTTCTAAAAATCAAACTTATGCTCATCCAAAGACTTCACCAAATGAGTAAAAAGTCTATCTACAGACTGGAGAAAAAAAATTGGCAACCAGAAATCTGATCAGCATCTAATCCCCATAATGTGCAAAAATAAAAAACATGGTACTGCAAAATCTCAATAAGAAAAAGAACAATCCAATTAAAAAATGGGCAAAGGATATGAACAGGCACTTCACCAAACAAGGCATCTAGGCAGCTAAAAGATACTTGAGGGAATTGCTCACAAATCATTAGTCATTAGAGAAATCCAAATGAAAACTACAATGAGACACTATCTTACCTCAACAAGGTTGACATTAATCCAAAAACACGGAACAAAAATTACTGAACACATAGTGGAGACATTGGAACTCTTCTACAATGGTGGTAGGAATGTAAGATTGTACAACCACTTTGGAAATTGATTTGGCGCTTTCTTAAAAAGCTAGAAATAGAAATGCCTTATGATCCACCAATCCCACTGCTTGGAATACATCCTAAACAAATAAGAGCTGTCACGAGAATAAATACATGCACTCCAATGTTTATTGCAGCAGTGTCTACAATAGCAAAAACATGGAATCAACCTAAGTACCCATCAACAGATGAATGGATAAATAAACTATTGTACATGTACATAATAGAATAGTATGAATGATAAAGAATAACAATAATCTTGGGAAACACCTGATAACATGGAGTCACCTAGAAGGCATCATACGGTATGAAATTAGTCAGTTGTGAAAGGACAAATATTGTATCAGACCACTATTGTAAGGATATAAGAAAAGGTTTAAGTGCAGAAGAAAATAACCTTTCATGTTTACAAAGAAAGGAAGAGAAACAGATGCTTATTCATAGATTAGGTAGTAGACTGGATTGGGAAACATCGTATAACATGGAGGAAACTGGAAAGCACTGTGCTGTTTAATTAGTCAGACCAAAAAGACAAATGCTATATGAGATAACAATCATAAGAACTCAACAAAAGGCTCACACAAAAGAAGACATCCTTTGATGGTTATAAGAGTTGGGAGGGAAGGAGAGAATTTGCTAACCAGATAGTAGACAAGACTTATTTTAGGTGAAGGGAAGGATAACACACAGTGCAGAAGTCAGCACAGCTGAACTAAACCAAAAGCTAAGGAGTTACCTGCACACAAGCAAGCACCTCAAGGGGCAGTGTAGCAGGGTCAGGGATCTAAGCACTATGGTTTCAGGAAACATCTAGGTCAACCGGCATAACAAAATCTATTAAGAAAATACTTTGCATCCCACTTTGGTGAGTGGCATCTGGGGTCTTAAAAGCTAGTAAGTAGCTATCTAAGAAGCATGAATTGGTCCCTGGAGCAAAGGAGAATGAAAAACACCAATGACACAAGAAAATATCCTGAGACAAAAAGGCCACACAAACCAGAGACTCCATCAGTCCGAGACCAGAAAAACTAGATGGTGCCTGGCTAACACCAAAGACTGCCCTGAGAAGGCACACAACAGACAGTCCCTGATGGACCAGGAGAAAAGCAGAGTGCAGAATTGAAAAGCAAAGACCAGACTTAATGGTCTGACTGAGACTGAGTCTGAGACTGACACAAGACTCTGTGTTAACCCACAACTAAAACCACTTCTGATGCCAACTCCAGAAAAACATTAGACAGGACTATAAGACATGAAATAATACTTGTGAATAACATGCTTCTTTATTTCAAGTAGATATATGAGACTAAATAGGCATTTCTTGTCAGGAGGCAACATGAAAATGCAGAAGGGACACGGAGCTGGTTGAATGGACATGGAAATGTGAGGCAGAAAGGGCAAGTGTGCTGACACATTATAGGGATAGCAATTAAGGTCATATAACAATATCTGTACTAATTCTTGTTTTAGAAACTAACTTGAACTATAAACTTTCACCTCAAGTACAATAATAAAAATAGGAGAGAAAAACCAAAATGGATCATCAGAAGAGATGCAAACGCACTCTTTAGTGTAGAGTAGCTAAAGCAAACAGAAGAAATGATGAAATAAAAGCTGACCAGAAGATTTCAAAGGTAGCTCAAGAAGACAAGAACTATTATAATGAAATATGCAAAGACTCGGAGTTAGAAAACCACAAGGGAAAAAACACCAATTGTGTTTGTTAATCTGAAAGAACTGAAGAAAAAATTCAAGCCTCAAGTTACAATACTGAAAGATTCTTCAGGTAAAAACTGACAAAATACAGGAAAAAAAAAAAAAAGAAAGAAAAAGATAGGAATACAAAGAGTCACCATACCAAAAGGAACTGGTGAACTTTCAACCATTTCAGGAGGGAGTATGCCTTCAAGAACCACTGATACTGATGAAAGAAGTACAAACTGTGCTGAAAGCAGTGGCAAAAAAGAAGGGTCTAGGAATTCATGGAATGTCAGTTGAGGTGTTTCAACAAACAGATGCAACTGTGAAGTGCTTACTTACCTGTGTCAAGAAATTTGGAAGCTAGCTCCTGGCCAACTGATTGGAAGATAACCCCATTCATGCTCATTCCAAAGAAAGGTAATCAGACTGCAGAAATTTTTAGCACTATCATTAATATCACATGCTAGCAAGATTCTGCTGATGATAATTTAGAAATGACTATAACCACAGGGAACTCCTAGAAGTGGAAGCCAGATTCAGACATGAAATGAGGGATATCACTGCTGATGTCAGATGGCTCTTGGTGAAAAACAGAGATGTTTACCTATGTTTTACCAACTATACAAAGGTATTCAACTGTGTGGATTATAATAAACTTATGGGTCATGAGAATTGCAAAACATTCAACTGTGCTCACGAGGAATCTGTGCATGGATCAAGCGGCAGTTGTTCAGATAGAGCCAGGGGATACTGCATAGTTTCAAAGTGAAAAAGGTATGCAGCAAATTGTCTATTTTTCACTTTACATATTCTACCTATCTGCTGCACAAATAATCCAAGACGCTGGGCACCATGACTGGAGGAAGACTCATTAACAACCTACCATATGCCATGATACAATCTTGCTTGCCAAAAGCGAAAACAATTTGAAGTACTTATTGAAGAAGGTAAAAGAGAACAGTCTTCAGTATGCATTATTTTTGAGCATAAAGAAAACAAAAATCCTTACAACTGGACCAATGAACAGCACCATGACCAACAAGGGAGCAGTCAAGAAATCAAATGACATATTGGATTGGGGAAATACACTGCAAAAGACCTCTCGAAAGTGTTAAAAAAGCAAAGACATTACTTGGATGACTAAGGTATCTAACTTAATCCACAGTATTTTCAATCACCTCATACACATGTGCAAGATAGACAATAAAAAAAGGAACACTGAAAAATGCACATCTTTGAATCATTACCCTGACAAGAAATACTGAATATGCCAAGGACTATAAGAACAACTAACAAATCTGAATGCTCCTTAAATACAAGGATGGTACAACTTCATTTCACTTACTGTGGATATGTCTTCAGGTAGAGTCAATCACTGGAGAATCATAACAGAGTATCATGGATTAAACTGTATCCCCTAAAAATATCTGTCAACTTGGCTAGGTTGTGATACCCAGTACGGTTTGATTGTCTACCACTGTGTCATTGGATGTGACTTCCCTGTGTGTTACAAATTCTATGGAGTCCAACAACTAAATCTGCGAACTTAATTGTTCTAAGTGCTACACACTTCATTGCTGAATATCACTACAGTCACCTTTGTACTACCCTCCGTAGGAAGCTATGCACTGACACCAGTGGCTAGTCCACACTTCAAAGCAATTTTGGAACTCTTTCTGGAATGGCCATTATGCACTGTGGCATGGTGGCAAGTTCGTGAACTTAACTGCACAGTTGTCTGTGAGGGAGTTTTTAGCCAGTAAACAAATAACTGTATTGGAACACCTTCCTTACTCACCTGATCTGGCCTCAATGTCATTTTTCTTTACTCAAAGATAATGCAAATATTGAAAATTTTGATAACATTCAGGACATCAAAGTTAATAGGACAACAGCTCTGATGGCCATTCCAGAAAAAGAGTTCCAAAATTGCACTGGCATAGGTGCATAGCTTCCCAAGAGGAGTACTTCGAAGGTGACCGTAGTGAGACCCAGAAATGCAGTATGTAGCACTTTTTCTAGGATGTCTGTGAACTGAATTGGCAGTCCTCATATCACTAGGATGTTAATAAAATGGATTAGTAGCAGAAGAAATCTGAATAAAATACTGAAGAAATCTCTAAGGTTATATAGTGTATTACGGCAATTTCTTTTGAGATATAAAAAAACAGGAGCAAGCAGAGAAACAGTGAAACCTCACACCACCAAGAAAGCAGCTCCAGGAACAGAGCAAGTCCTTTGGGCCTGAGGTTTCTGTGCTGAGATGCTCCCAAACCAAGGGAAGATTGATGACAAGGACCTTCTCCAGAGGTGACAGAAAAACAAAGCTCCTGGAGCTGGCACCCTGCAATCAGACTTCTAGTCTACTGCACTTTCCAGAATGAACTTCTCTTAATTAAAGTCATCCACTTGTGGTATTTCTGTTACAGCAGCTTTAGATGACTAAGACATAATTTGGGACTAGGAGTGCAGTGCTGCTCTAACAGATACCTAAAACGTGGAAGCGGTTTGGAAAGTGAATGGACAGAGGACAGACAGCTATGGAGGACTGGCAAAAGAAGAGAACTGGTAGCAGGAGAGAAGTAACAGGAGCAGAGAACTGGCAGCAGAACTAGACCAGCATTGAACAGGACTGGATCCAACCCACAGAACAAGAGAGCCGAGTACCTGTGTGTAGGAGGCTTCCTGGTGAAGCGGGGTACCTTTGGGTGCTTATTGGTGGAGCTGGGTTAGCCAACCATGGACCAAGAGAACTCAGTGCTTTCTAGCCAAAGAGCTACAGAGTTCTGGAACACCACCAACAGGACAGATGTGGGAGCGAAGCCAGAGGTACTAAGAGGCGAGGAACTAGGAAGTAGAAGGTGAAAAGAAACATAGTAAGCTAAGCTGCCTCAGTCAGAGAAGGTATGGCCACAACCTCTGAGGTTCCAAAGGGCATTTAAGGGTAGAATCACCACTCATATGGAGAATGGTGATCCTAAGGCAAAGGACAGTTACCACCCCAGTGGGCCTGGAACAAAGCTGAAGCCCAGGACCAAGGGGCTTCTACTCAGAATCAGAGAGTGTGGCCAATACCTAACGACTGGAGGGCAGGGCTATTGTGCAAACGCTCTCAGAATACAGGATTATTTTCAAAGCCTTGGTGGCTAATGTAATATGTTCTTTTGACTTGCTTGGTACCTGTTATGCCTTCTTTTCTTCCCATTTCTCCCACCTGTAACACAAATATCTGCCTTGTGGCTGCTGCAGCATTATACTTTGCAAGCAGATAACTTACATTCCAGGTACCACAAATGAAGAGGAATGTTTGGATGCTAGACTTGGAGTTGACTTAAGACTTTTGCTATGTGTGATACAAAGGGGTGAATTTGTTTTACACATGGCAAGGACAAGAATTTGGGGGTGCCAAAGAGTGGAATGTTATGGATTGAAATGTATCCCCCCAAAATGTGTCGAGTTGGCTAGGTCATGATTCCCAATACTGTATGATCATCTATCATTTTGTCATCTGATGTGATTTCCCTATGTGTTGTAAATCCTATCACTATGATGTCACTAAGATGGACTAGTGGTATTGATATTGGAGATCCATATGATTAGACAGTGTCTTCAGCCAATCTCTTCTGAGACATAAAAAAGAAAAGTGAGCACCCTGAAATCAGACTTCTAGCCTACAGGACTGTGACAAAATAAACTTTTCTTTGTTACAGCCATCCTTTGTGGTATTTCTCTTATAGCAGTACTAGATGACTAAGAAATAGAAGGTCAGCAAAAGAAGGACACACAGAATGACACAGTAGCTGCGACAATGGGCTAAAACAGTTGTGAGGATGGCAAAGAACCAGGCAACATTTCCTTTAGTTATGTGTAAGGTGACATCAGAGCCAACTCAATAACAACTACTAGTAGTAGTAGCCAGTTTTCAAAACTGATTGAACCAAACATTTATCGAGTGCTAAGCTCTCTCTCTCTGGGAGACTCTGGTAGTGTAGTAGTTGAGTGACAAGACTGCTAACCAAAAAGCCTACTGTTTGAATCCACCAGGCACTTCCTTGGAAACTATCAGACACTTCTACTCTCTCCTATATGTTCATTGTGAGTTGGAATCAACTCAAAGGCAATGAGTTTTTTGGATATGAAGTAAGTCCTATAATTCAGCTTATGTTATGAACAGCAGCTACATAACATGCATCAACAAGCACCAGCAGACAGCAGAGCAGCGGTCTACCTGAGGCATGTGGTCTGCAGAGCCTGAATTCAGACCCTTGTGCTGCCACCTATGACACTAGAGTCCCTTGTAGCATATATCTCCATCAAATACAGCACCTAAAGCAAATATGGTAGCACTAGCTAAAGGAGACACGACTAGCCAGAGGACAGAAATAGCTAAAAGGGCTGGAGGAAAGGAAAAATGCAGACAAAGAAGAAGGGAACAGGAGAAGGCTGAGAGACAGGAGACTAACTGAAAAGCAAAGACAGCAGGACAAATCTTCATGGTTGAACATTGCCAAAATGACACCATCTGAAACCCTATGGCTAAAACAAAAATGCTATAGGAAAACAGGGCAATACCATATGCCATCATGGACAGGAGTTACAAGGTGTTTACTACTAGCTAATATTTGTAGGGAATACTCTCTTTGATATTCAGACTATATTTTTAACAAATTCTATTAAATCTGCATACATGTACTTTGCTTAAAAAACCTGAAATCATCACAGAAGGAAACAAGATTCTGTCACATACGCGTGCTGGGATTTACTTCAAATAGTCCCTTGTAGGCATCAGCCACAAAAAGGGTTCCATTGGGCCCCACCCGGATGCCCAGAGGTCTCCCACAGGCAGGTTCCTCTTCTGAAGTTTCTAGGTAAACAAAGAGACAGGAATCAACAGCTGGTTCAAGATTTTACTATACTCTCCTCGGTGTCCAAATACCTCACTTGTCCCTTCACAAGCATATACCAAACATGCTAGCACTGCTACCATCTAGCACTCCAGCATCCTCAGAACTTCTGAAAAAGACCCATTGTCAGAGGGAACTCCCGCAAATCTGGGCATTACTGCCTGAGAGCCTGCTCATATTAGCATCTGAGAATCCAACGGCTACATCAAGGGATAAAATCAGGACCCTGGAGTGTTCTGAGAATCCTCCCAGTACTTCAGTTGGAAGCTTAAGCCCAAAAGCCTAGACATGAATTCTTGTGCTGGCTGTCTGAGTTTAACACTGCTTTTCTCCACCCAACATAAAGGGAAAGCTGTTATTTTATTCCTTGGGTTCATCCTCCTGTTCCATTACTAAGCTCTTTTTAATCCTGTGGCAATGTGTTTACAGCCAAGAGGTTACTAATTACTGTCAAGTGCTTACTGTAGGGTGTTTACTGATAAAATATGACATGGAAAAAAGAAATGTATATATATGCATTATATATAACTGTGAGTATGTGTGACTGTCCATTAACAGAAAGGTCTGAAAAGTTATTCACTAAAATATTAACAGTAGTCACACCTGAGAGGACTCTTGAAGTAACTTTTCCTTTGTTCTTGTGTCTTTCTGCTGGCTGTGTTTTACAAAAACATTCTATCTAGTAACATGTAATAGCTGGTAAGAAGTCCACGGCCATCACCAGATGAATGGATAAACAAAATGTGGTAAATATATACCAAAAACCACACTCATTGCTATTGGATTGATTCCAACTCACAGAGACCAAACAAGACAGGGTAGGACAGCCCATAGCATTTCTAAGGCTGTAAATCTTTCCAAGACTGCCACTTCTTTGTCCTGTGGAACGGTTGCTGGGTTTGAAACGCCGATCTTTCTGTTAGCAGCCAAGCACTTAACCACAGTGCCACCAGGGCTCCTCATACATACATACAAGGGAGTTTTACTCAGTAATAAAGAAAAACAAAGTCCTGATTACATGCTACAACAGGAATGAACCTTGAAAACACTATGCTAAGTGAAATAACACACAAAAGGACAAATATTGTATATGAGTCCACTTATAAATATGAGTCCATTTATATGAAATAGGAACCCTTGGTGGTATAGTGGTTAAGTGCTGTATCTGGTATTCAAAAGGTCAGCAGTTCAAATCAACCAGGTGCCCCTTGGAAACTCTGTGGGGCAGTTCTACTCTGTCTTACAGGGTCGCTATGAGTCAGCATTGACTCAACAGCAGTGGGTTTTTTAATATGTAATAACTGTAACTGACAAGTCACAGAGAGAGAAGTTTATTAGTAGTCACCAGGTGCGGGGGGAGGGGTTGGGAGTGGAGAGGAAAAGAAAGTTACTGCTTTAGAGTTGTCGCCGAGCTTCGGTTTAGGATTATGAAAAGTCTTCTGCAAACAGTGCGGATGGTTGTATGACATAATGAATGTAATCAATGTCATTTGAATTAAACACGTAAAAATGGTTAAAACGGCAATCTTTTGCTTACCTATGTTACATCATAATAAAATAAAAAAGAACTCTGTGGACTACCCATTTTTAACCAGTACGATTCATCTACTCTAATTTTTAAATACCTGGATGATTAGAGTATAGTGTCCCTTTGAATAGCACTGTGAAATTCCTCGCAAGCTAAAGCAGGAATTACATGCGAGCATCCAACTAATGGCAGAACCAACTGCTTCTCTACAGAAGCACTCTGATGTTGACACCCAGTACTAACAGTGAGGGGCGGGACCCAAGAAGTAATAAGCAGGTACCAACATACTGACTGATCAGAAGCTGCAAGTGCAGGGTGAGAAGCAGGCACCCACATGGCCAAGACCCTGAGTCATGCCCTATCTGACCAATAGTCAAGGGTCCTGTCCATCCCAGGGGGCTATCCAACAGCTCTGTGCACAACGGAAGGAGACGTAAGTCCTGGATGTGTCACTGACTTACTGCACGGGCCAGCGCCAAATTGGGCAATTGTCTCTACCTCACCATTTTCAAGTTTCACGATCCGGCCATCTGCTGTACCCGTAAATATGGCATCTGTTGAAAAGAATAAGAGCATTACTCTACAGAACCACAATCATACCACTCCTCCGCAACAGAAGTGACTTGTTTATGGTTTTGTCTCCAGAGAGGAAACGGCAGTTCTAAAGATGAAGGAGAAGTGATGTCTGGAAATTAAACATCCTTTAAAGCCTTGCAGCAACACACTCATGGGGCCAGAGAGTTGGTCCGTGGGCTGGAACCTTTCTGTAGAGCAACGGTGCAGTTGTCTCAGCCCATGACAGGAACTGGGGTGATCATCTATTACAGCTAATGTGGTTACACCCAGTCAAAAAGTCCTTCAGCATAAAACTAAAGCATGATTATTCTCCCCATGTGCTTTCTTCTGAGGCTAGTACCTCCCTCCACTGCCAGCACCATGCCAGCCACCACGATGACAATGTCCAAAAAGGCTGAAGTAGCAGTCCTTGGGGACCCTGCAGGCCACACTCACAAAGGGTAACCAAAGACACCCTACAGTGCCTAATCAGAAATGCCACTGAGAAGACAACCAGCTCCTTCAGTGTGGGGCAACAGAAAAAGACAAGAACTAGTGAAGTAATACAATGAGACATAAGGCCAAGTAAGAAGGGAAAGGTACTCTGTGAGCAGCAAAGACCAGAACACTGAGGGTACTTTACTTCTGTAAGTTCCACTGTTAAATATCAGTATTTGATTTTTCACCAAGAAAAAATTTCTATGGCCTACTAATAAAATGTTAATTTCTTCTTAAGCAACATTTGAAGTTCTGTCAATACATACCCTACATCAAGAAATACCACCTCTCTTGAAACAGCAACAACAAATAACAAAAAATTTATAGAGACCTGCTGGTTTGGGGTCCCATGTCAAACAGAAGAAGCTGGAAAGAGAAGGTGGTCACAAGGTAGTAGAGGAGCAGCTACTGATGGGCCTTAAAAAGAAACACAGGTAATCCCAGGCTCACAACAGGGCTCTGTTCTGATATCTTTGTTCTAAGTCAGTTCTGATGTAAGCCAAATATCTTTTTTTTCCTGGTTTCATTACTATTTGCCTTTTATTATCACCATCTTTTTAGATTTAGTGTTTGTCTCTGGTGACTGGAAACATCACATATAAACTTACAGGTATGTTTTAACACTGTATGCAGCACGTAAGACACATAGAAGAAAAAGTCAGATGGCCATAAGTCAGTTTCTCAAAATGCAAATATGTCATCCTCAGGGACATCTTGTATAGGAGAACTAGTCATTTAAATCCATAGTCATAGCGCTGACAATGGTACTTCAGAACGAGTGATATGTCAAAGTAGATTGCTCATAAATTCTCACAATATTTTAAGTCTATAAACATTTTCAATTCCTGAGCTTAATTCCCATTTTAACAGGTAGAAAATACTCTGCTTATTAGACTCATATCCACTTTTAGTTTTTGATACAAACTGTGAAAAAGATGGCCACCCTGAACATACCCTTACACACAGTCTACCAAAGTGAGCTCTATAAACAAAAAACTATGGGACGACTGTGACTCATTGATCTTCATCTCAAAGACAAACAGCCGAGCAAGACAAACATCCACCAAGTGACACCTATTGACAACCTTCGATAAATCAATCAACTACCAGTGTCTGTATTCTGCCTTCTTCTTTTCATTTCAATAAGCCCAACACTTCTACCCAAATGAAGTTCTCCAGAGAGATGAACTCAAAATCACTTAGTACTAGAGAGGCACTTGGAGGCAAGCACTCAGAAAGATCCAGTGAGAATACTCCTGTGGAGCAGCCTGCTTGACAAGCAGCATACCGGGAGCCAAGGAGAACATCCAGGTCCGCTCATCCGAGAAGAGTGAAAAATAATGTTCAGCGCCCCTACCCTCACCTCCTGGTGGAGCTAAGGACATCCACATTCCCCCTCAGTGAAGCTATGAAGCCCATCCCAAGCCCCCCACCCCAACAGCACCTGCCATTATGGGCTGCTCCCACAGAATCCACCTCTTAAAGAGCAGCAGACAACCTCAAAGGCCCCATAACATCAGGATCTGCAGCCCAGGGTATACTTACCTCCAATATGTACGATGGACTCTGGCCCAACAAGCTGATTTTCATATAGCCTTTCAGCCTGTCGCAACTTTGTATTTGGATGTAGAACACCAAACAAGACAGGAGGTTCTTTGAAACTGTAAAATAATGCAATTTTAGTTATTTGCCTATAAAAAGCATTCTGTTAACATCCTTAGTTGCCAGAAACACAAAGGTTAAGGAGGAAAAAAAGAAAACTTGCTCTAGGACGTCAGAAAAGGTTGTATATAAAATAAATCCAAATATATAACTCTGGTTAGTGCCAGGCCTTGGATCTGATTCAATGATCAGCTTGACAGCCACCTGTCATCTGAGAGTACCCTGGAACCCTGCAGTCCTCCAGGCTATCTGCTCTCCTCTGTCACCAATCCAAAGTTTCACAATACCTCACAGCAGACCAAACTTCTTGGCATCCTCCATTTTATTTACACAGCTCTCTGTCACAGACTTAAGTGTGTGTTCCCCAAAAAGATATGCTGAAATCTTAACCCCTGGTACCTATGAATATGATCTTGTCTGGATGTAGGGTCTTGGAAGACATTATCAGTTTACAATAGCTCATACTGGAGCAGGAGGGCCCTGCCCATCTGAAGGCTGTCTACTATAAACAAGGAGGACACAGGGACAGAGACAGAGGAAGGACAGTCATGAGATGACAGGGGTAAATGCCATTTAAGGAAGACCAAAGATTGGTAGAAGCCACAGGAAGCTAGGAATAGCTTCTCTTGCAGAACTGTCGGAAGGAATCAACATGGCCAAAGCCCCGATATGAACTTTCAGCCTCCGGAACTACGAGACAATACATTTCCATTCTTTAAAGGCCCCCAAGTCTGTGCTATTTTGTTACAGCAGTCCTAGGAGACCAAGAAACCGCCATTTATTCCTCCAAAAGGAACCCAGCCATTAATGCCCACGTGAGGCAGATGCAGCAATGTGGACATTTCGTGCTTTGCTCACCTCAGACTGGCCAGCCTCCTTTCCCCACCAATGGCCTTGCTTTCTGCTTCAGGGAAAAGAGAGCCCAAGGTACTACAAGTAGATTCTCATGGCCCAACATCCTGCACAGCAAGGCAAGTTCTGCCTCTGCCTGTCTAGCAGCATGGGCTACCCATGCTTCTCTCCAAAGACAAACCCCTACTAGGCACAGGGTCACCTTTTCCCCAGCATAATCCAAATTTCTTCCTTCTCTGTTACATCAACCCCAACCACATATGAATGTGTTACTTCTCTGGATTCATATGCTAGTCCTGCTAATGCCACCTTCAAATCATGCACACCATTCAACACTGCTCCGGTGTTCTCTGCTACCAGCCAGGTTCAAGCCACCATCTTCTCCCCTGGATTGCCACAGGGCCTCCTGCTTCACCCAACAGACTAGTCTCAACACAGCAGCCAGTGTGAGCCTTCTGAAGTGAAGTCAGGTCACACCACTTGTCTGCTCAAATCCTACAATGATCTAAAGTTCTCTTGGAACTTCTTACTTCACCCCTCTTGCCTCCTCTCCTCCTCTTTGCCTAGCATGCTCCACTCCAGCTGCCCTGGACTCTACTAGTTGAATGCATCAAACATCTCCCACCTTAAGTCCTTTGCACTGGCTGTTTCCTCACATGGAGTATAACTCTCTCACTAGCCCGTCTTGGCTCAACTCTCACTTCAGTGAGACACACCCTAACTACCCACTTTAATAGCTACCCCCAGCCTGGTTTCCTTGCCCTGCTCTACTTTTCACTATACATGTATCATCTGCTCTCATACTGTATAATTTACTTCTTGTTATGTTTCTTGGTTGCCTGCCCCACTGCACGTATGTTATATGAGATCAGGGATTGGTGTCTGTGTTTTTCTCTGCTATCTTCCAAGCATCTGGAAGCTACATGGTACACAGAAGGCACCTAATCAATACTGTAGACGGAGGCATGGAGGAGGGAATTTCAAGTTTCACTGCTTCAACTTATCTTTTGGAGGACACAGTTCAATTCATAACACAACATTCCAATTTCCTCCCCTTCTTGCCCTCAATTTTCTAGCCAACCCACCAGGTGGGAGAAGCAAGGGGCAGAGGTGGTTGAGGATGTATCAAGAGGGACAAGCTCTCTGCCCTGCCTACACCCATCCTTCCAGGCAAAGCACTTCACTTCCTGCCACTTCATCTGAGTAGGCACTTGCTAAGGAGATAGCACAGAATGCCCAAATGAAGTTCTCTCCTTCACTCTCTGTTCTGCCTCTCAATGGTGGCTTTCTAATTGCCTTTTTGTCTTTCCCTTTTTTAATTGTAGTAAATACACAGGTTAAAAAAAATTGCTGTTTCAAAAATTTTGCCACGTGATGTTATGTTCACCATGTTGTTCCACTATCACCCTTATCTGTTCTACCTGCTTTTAAAAAACATTCCTAGTTGAACTAAAGAGTTTTATTTCTAAGAGGAGAACAGGGAGGCACCTGTAGAAATAGTCTACAAGTTTAAGTGAAAAGATAATGCGTGACAGAGTCAGGCACATATAGGTTCGTATTCTGACCTTGGGAAGGTCATACCTCCCAGCCTGCATCTCACTCCTCATCATGACAAATGTTCACTGCTGTGACAATTAAACAACAGAAACAGGCACACAGCCTGAGGATGGAGAGGCCCACAGAGGACACTCAGCCATTCCCTGCCTTGCAGTCCTTGGATTTTGCCTAATTCCCTACACACAGTTTACTCAACAAACATTTGCTCAACTAAATTGATTGGTCAATAATACACTGCCCTTGCTGACAAGGAATCCCAGGTATAACTGCAGCAGGGAAAGATGGAAAGAACCTCTCTACCCTCTTGCTGTAGGATAGCCAAGTACCAGCACAGGGCACCACTGACATACCACTGGGTGGTACAGGCAGAAAGCAGAGTCTTCTCTTGATGGTCAGGCCACACACGGAGCTCTCATTGGGTCTTTGGTCACATCACTTACATTTTATAACATGAACATGGGACTTTGTATATTCAATTTTAAATTCTATCTTGTTTGTCCTCATGGTTGTAACTGATCAGGATCACTCTTTAATGTTTCTTCTGCAAACAAACTTATTAAATATTCTTGCAACACTGCCACATTAAATGCGGTTATGTCTCATGTCAATCCCTACCACTAGGACACCATCAAGGGGCAGCAGTTTCAAACCCCATAACCAGTCTGAATTTCCACCCAGAAGAAACAAGATCATTCTTCAAAGAAGTATGTGGATGGATAGGTGGATAAATGAAATGTGATATATCCATATGATAGCATATTGTTGTTGTGAGGTGCCAATGAGTTGCTTCCAATTCACAGTCACCCTACTTTGACTTCCTGGTGGTTGTTTCCTCGGGTATTGACTGTGGATCCAAGTAAAATGAAATCTCTGAGAACTTCAATCTTTTCTCCATTTATCACGATGTTGCTTATTGGTCCAGTTGCAAGAATTTTTGTTTTCTTTACACTGAGGTACAATCCATACTGAAGGCTGTAGTCTTTCACTTTCACCAGTAAGTGCTTCAAGTCCTCTTCACTTTCAGCAAGGAAGGTTGAGTCCTCTGCCTATCACAGGTTGCGACTGAGTCTTCCTCCAGTCCTGATACCATGTTCTTCCTACTGTCCAGCTTCTCAGAGTATTTACCCAGCATACAGATTGAATAAGTAAGGTGAAAGGATGCAATCCTCATGCTCACCTTTCCTGACTTTAAACCATGTAATATTCCCAGATTCTTTTCAAACTGTTGACTCCTGGTCTATAGGTTCCTCATGAGCACCATTACAACAGTATATTCCTCCTGATACATGTTACAACATAGATGAACCTTAAAACACTGTGCTAACTAAAGTAAGTCAGTCACAAAAGGACAAATATTGTACGATCCCACTTACACAAAATAGTCAAAGGTAGAGAGATCAAAGTTTATTAGCCATTACCAGAGGTGGGACAAAGAGTAAGTGTCTGTTAATGACGGTGGAGTAACTTGTGATGGTTGCACAACATGATGAATGCAACCAATGTCACTTAACTGTAGATATAAAACATGTTGAATTGGTATATGCTTTGTTATCTGATGTTCTTGTTGTAGTTGTTAAGTGCCACTGAGTCAGTTCTGACTCATAGTGACCCTATGTACAACACAACAAAATGCTGCCTGGTCTCGCACCGTCTTCACAATCACTAAGCCCATTGTTGCAACACTGTGCCAATACATATCGTCAAGGTCCCTGCTGTTTTTCACTGACTCTACCAAGCATGATTTCCTCCTCCAAGAACCTGTCCCTCCTGGTAACATGTCCTAAGTATGTAAGACAAAGTCTCACCATGTTCCCTTTCAAGGAGCACCA
Organism: Heterohyrax brucei; assembly: GCA_028571685.1. NCBI lineage: Eukaryota > Metazoa > Chordata > Mammalia > Hyracoidea > Procaviidae > Heterohyrax > Heterohyrax brucei. The sequence continues at coordinate 27,053,578 of CM053156.1, forward strand.
TGGCTGTACTTCTCCCAAAGCAGATTAGTTCATTCTTCTGGCAGTCTGCGGTATATTCAATATTGATCCAGCTGTAAAGAATTTTTGTTTTATGTTGAAATGTAATCCATACTGAAGGCTGTAGTCCTTAATAAAGCAATTTTGTTGTTTTTAAAAGAGCAAATATAAGCACAATAAACAAAACTCAGTGAGGTTCACAGGAGACTGGGAGGAGAAAAACAGAATAAGGAAAACTGTGTCCATACTCCCTGATCTCCTGTATTGAGGTCAGGCATGGAAACTGAGAGAGCTAGTTCTCTGAAACACTTGCATTCTAGACCATTCTGAGTCTCATATGAGGCCCCACTGAAGTGACTTGGGCTTCCTGGTATCAGTGTCAGCCACATGACCAGGCCTGACAGCACTGTCACTCCACTCCTATCTCACAATGGCACCAAAACAAGTCTTGAAAGATGTTGCCAAACAACCTACAGAGTTAGTGTTTCCCTGATTGCTGGGTCTATGACATCCCTCTAGTCTCCCATATAAGGGGATAAAAAAGCATGCGAACATTGAACAGCAGGTTTTCAGTACAGCACTGCAACCCTCCTGGTGATTTCACTCTCTAAATACTGAAGCTGTATAATAAACTACTCTGGAAGATTGTCCACTTCTTTCCTCTCCCTGTCTGTGTGTTCTCTCTGATTTCTCAGAGATTTCTAATCAGATCTAAGGTTTCACAGGCATGTCACTCAGCAGCTTAGGAGACAGAGTCTCAAACACACTTAAATCCACTGAATGCTCATGCCTACTGTCTTAGTCATCTAGTGCTGCTGTAACAGAAATACCACAAGTGGAAGATTTTACAGAGAGAGGTTTATTCTCAGTCTAGTAGGCTAAAGGACCAAATTCAGGGTTATGGCTCCAAGAGAAGGCTTTCTTTCTCTCAGTTCTGAAGGAAGTTCCTTGTGATGCCTCAGTTTTCTTTTGGTCTGGGAGCATCTCAGCGCAGAAACCTCAGGTCCAAAGCACATGCTCTGCCCTCGGCATTCCCTTCCTGGTGCTATGAGGTCTCCAACTCTCTGCTCACTTCCCTTTCATCTCTTGAGAGATAAAAGGTGGTAGAGGCCACACCTCAGGGAAACTCCCTTTATACTGCATCAGGGACGTGACTTTAGTAAGATGTTAAAAGTCTTACAATCCCACTCTAATTCTTTTCCAATTCTGCCCCATTCACCACAGGCATAGGTTAAGATTTACAACACATATAAAAATTACAATTACAAAATAGAGGATAACCACACAAATACTGGGAATCATAGCCCAGTCAAATTGCAACACATTTTGAGGGGACACATTTCAATCCATGTCACCTCTGCCTCTTTGCCTGACTTTATACCCCGGGCTCCAGAAACAACAGAACAGACGTTAAATAGTCCTACTTTTCTCGGTCATCACAACACTGCACATTTGTCCCCAAAAGTGGGGCTCTCTGTTTCTTGCTCTTTTGGCTCTGAATAGTTTAGAGCTTTTTCTGCTGTTGTCTTTAGCAAGCTTTCCCAAACCTCGGCTCATTTTATTTCTTACACTCTCTGCCAGTCTTTTGCTTCTGTTCTTCATTTTGGGGCCCACCCTCCCAATTCTTGAGCAAGTTGTTCCCTAAATCTGTGCCTCTGGAAACAATGTGGCAGCCACACTGGTTTCACTGGGTTTCTTCTCCCTGCCTTCCTCACCAGCTCACCTTTGACTGTATAGACAGAATCTACTCTTGAGCCACATGTCCTTTTAGTTTCTTTTAAGGGTCACACATCTATCTTTCCTTTGAATTTTTTACCACTGTTTCCACACATAATTTCACTTTACTGAGGTCAAAGTTTTCTGCCACTGAAGCTTAATCTATCTCTCACCATCTCAAAAACTCAATTGTTACCTAGTGGCTCCTCTTCTTCCATCAGCAGAAGTATCATTCTTTTCCCAGGTCAGCTTCCCAATCTGTGTTCTGGATCCCCAGTTAGGGACACCCTGCCCTCTCCTCCCTCCCTTAAACAGATAGGTTACCCAAAAGGGCCCACATTAGTTCTTTTGCGGGGTGAAATGAGCCACATTCTTTGATACACTGAGTGGAGTTAACAGGGTAAAAGCCCCTTCCCCAACACATCCTAGGAGCCCCAAGGATACTGAACCGGGTCCCTTCTGAGATGACACTGTATGTTCTCAGGCCCACTTCAGGCAGAGAGAGGTGTGAGGATCCACTGGCACACTAGGAACCACAGAGAAAAAACTCAGAACTATCCATAGTCCTCATGCCTTCTTCCAGTCTCAATTTCAAACTAGCCAAGTGTGTTTTATAGCACCCTGTACCTTTCCAAATTCTAAATTCAACACAGCATTGCTGTTGATTCCTATATTATATAACACCAATCTAAGGTCAGAACTGTGTCCTCTTTATGTCTTTGAATTGGCTGGGTACCTATCTTAAGCACACCAAGTGCTGAATACACATTTTTATTAAATTGAAGCCAATATAAAGTCTCAATTTTATTTATAAAACAACACATTATACAATGTATGTGACATTCACTCTATAGCTAGACATAGTTCTTGTCTGAAATTTTTAAAACCTGATACAGTTGCTGTTTAAATAAATCTATTTAAAATAAACTTTAGGCAACTTTACCTTCCTGGGCAATTTCAAGCATAAACCTGTCTAGTTATTCAATCAGATAGCACAACCCTTTGGCCACCAGCTCTACATCAATCTCTTAAGTCATTGCTACCATCTAGAAAGTCTATATCTGTACTATTATAATTACAAAGATGAATATATTTCATGGACTCCCTAGTTATATACTCATTTTTCAAGTTAAAATGAGTCACGTTACTCATAGTTCTCCATCCCAGTAAGAGTAACTGAGGAAAAATAGGACTTTAATCATACATATTAAAAAAATTTTCTGCTGATAAAATTTACACAGGGCAATTTAAATTCCACCTCTATGGGTGCTTTTGCCACCTATCTGTAACTTTCTGACTCAGGAAACCCAGTGGTTAAGTGCTATGGCTACTGACCAAAACGTCAGACACTCTAATTCACCAGGCACTTTGCATTTTTCTGACTTTTCTTACTGGTTTATACAGTTTTGTTTTTTTAACTATGACATGGACTATCCAAACCTAACCTACTGCCATCAAGTAGATGCCAACTTAAAACATGGACAATATCACAAATACAGTGTGCAACATATAATTCAATAGAAGAACTAGGATCCTAAGGAAATCATTAAACTGTACACTTCATAACTTACCATTACAGCCAAATTGGCTTAACTGCCCTCTACTTCCTAGACATTATTTCAGTTTATTACACTTATCAAACAGCTCTTTCCACAAGTTGCCAGCATAGCTCACCTGAGAGGTTGTGGGTCTATGGGAGACTCGAACAGCACCATGGCGCCAAGAAGGAAAACGGTGAGGGAAACAGCAAGCATCAAGAAGGTCACTCGGAAGACTCTGCCACTAAAAGTACTGCCAGAAATAAAACACATAGAGATGATCAACACAGACTAAAGTGGTGGCAAGCCTGTCGTATCTTTTCAGCCCTTTCTGAACTACAGCCAACATGAGCAATGCCTCTTGCCCAGTGTCGCCACTGCAAGGTCACCATCCTCTGTGCCATGTGATTAACCTTTGTCACTGCTTGCCAGGATTGGCAAACATGACTTTGCTCTCTTTTTAAATCTTCTAGCCGTGTGGGATACTCTCACCAGACATCTTCAGACAGCGTACTAGGCTGCATTTGAATCCTCCAGCAGAATTTAAAGAGAGAAAGATAAGCACAAAAGATAAAGATAAGCACAAAAAGCAGTGGAAAAAGAAAGTCCCAGTGACAAAAGGGACACCCACTCATCTTCATGGCTGGCAGAGGTGTCAGGATTTCCTGGGATGTGGGTTCAAAGCACCAACTCTCAGTACTTCTAAGTCCCTAAGATTTCTCAGGGTTCCTGAGTAGAAGTAGAGAAAAATTCATAAAGCAAACGGAAGCACAGCAACTTCCTAAACTAACAGTTCCCAATTAGTTTGCAGATCACACCTTTAGCAATTTAAAAGGAAACTCAGTTTTTCCACCTAAAAGAAGCCTGACACTTACCTATACAGAATTCATAAAACTACAATTGTAAATTATCACCACAAAATCCTTGTGAAGATCAGAATCTTTGGAATCTTAAGTAAAACTTTTTAGATAAATGACCCACAGTGACTAAAGTATCTCCCAGCCAAAGCTGACATACATTATTACTTACCTGGTAAACAAGGGAAAATAGTGTCTTGTCACTAAGAAAACTTCATAGGATGATGGTTTACTTACAATAGCAAAACTCACATTTACTGAAAACTTGACATTCTGATTAAAGCAAATAAAATCACAAACTTCTAAGGTGGAAAACCATTTTCTATACAAAGAAAAAAAAGTTGACTTAAATAAATCAAGACCCACATGTAACAAAACAGACCTGAGAAATGTTTTGTGTTTAACAGACGTCTATTTTGCTGTTTCAGTGTGTCTAGCTCTATTCTGGGTGCAGGGTAGAAACTTACAAGCCCGCACACCACTTCTCGCTTCCCAACAACCAGCCAAAGGACTGTCTGTGAGCTTCTCCCACCTAGCAGCCCACCGGCTCCTCCCTGTAAAAAAGAATATACTCTGAAGCTCCAGTATCTGAGTCGCTTCTGCAGGGGTGCTTCACGGGAACTGCCGGTTTAGGAAGTTGCTGTGCTTCTATTTGCTTCATGAATTTTTCTCTACTTCTTCAACTCAGGAAACTTGAGAAATCTTAGGGACTTATAAGTATTGGGAGTTGGTGCTTTGCACCCACATGTGGAGAGGAAAGGACCTAAGGATGATGCACTCGGGGGATCAGTTTTGGGAGCACTGTCAGGGAGGACGACAGTTTGCTGCTCTGGAGGGCAGAGCTAGGCCAGGCAGTGGTAGAAGGGAAAAGCACGTTTCTAAGAACATAGTCCACAAGGTGACCCAAGAAGTTAGAGCTTTGTGAGTTCAGGAGTTTGGGAAGTCTGTTTCGGCCCTTTGGTTCTTTGTCGACTTTCGGGATGCACATTAACAGCTGCTTCGCAGCCTTCAGGGCTCCCAGGGGTTCACCGTGTCCACCGACCTGGCCTGTTCTAGCCTTGGTCCACTTACCTCATTCAGCCTGCCTGAGTGCCCTGCTGTGGTCAGGGTTAGAAATAGGAGCTATTAACAACAGCTGCTTGGAGCATTTGTGCATTTGTTCTTCACTCTTCCAGGAAGTTATTTTTTTGAGGTCCTGCTATGTTCTTTCCGCCTGAGTTGCTCTTCCCCCAGGTATTTGATTTTTCTCCAAATTTGTTGAAATCTCTGCTCATATGCCATTTGCTCTGACCCCTCTGTGTGGCTAGCCTTCCCCAATACTCTACCCTCCTATCCTGCTTTCTTTTTCTTTGTGTTTGTCATTTTCTGGCACCTGCTTGTAAAATCAGAGGGCAGGAAACTTTATTGTATTTACTTGATTTATTTACTGCTATACTCTATACATGGTCTAGAATAGTACTTGACACATAAATGCTTCTTCTAAAGGAATATTAAAGTGTTCTAAGCCTGTGTTTTCCATTATGGTGGCCATTCATCACATGTATCTTTCCCTTCTGGTTGTTTCATAGTTTGTCAAAGTACCCCCCCAATGTGGTACCTAGAATTCAGAGTCAAGTTGTAGTCTAAAGCAGATGCTAACACTCCACAGAATGGCTTTCACTGCTGAAACTGAAAAATAAGATTTCACAGAAAAGTCTGAGTTTCCACCTTGTCTTGACAAAGCATGGAATCTGGCCTATGAGACACCAGTGCCACAATACAGGGCCTCTGCCCTTTAGACAGGCACACCCTCCACTTTCCCAACCCCACATGTCTTACGGAACTCACATATGAGGCAGTATAAAAGCCAAACATAGTGTGTATACAGGCCTGGGATCAGGCCTTGGAACCCAAAAAGGGTTCTGTCCCCTGACCCTTTCCCTGGTTGCTCCTCTGGGAAGCATCTGGGTCTGTTATTGGCAGTGTAGAGTTGGAGGAGATGTCTATACCCATGCCCTGGGCACCATAATTATGATTTTAGCTTAGCCCAAGGCAAACTTGCAGTCATCTGTACTCCTGGCATTTCTCCACATCTCCCTCCTTGACTTGGACTAGTTTAAGAAAATCCATTCTAGTCACCCCTGTCAAATCTGCATGTTCCCATCATGTTCTCCTTTCCGGCCTGTGCTGACACATCCTAGTAAGCTGGCAACCTACTAACCAGGTGTGTCTGGTCTGGTTAATCAGCTGGTTTGCCCCAATCTCTCAGAAAAGCCCAGAACAAAGCTTCTCCTGCCTGAGATCTGCATCCCGCAATTTCACATTGACTCTAAGGGCAAGTACACAATCACAGTTATGTAAGAGGACTTGACAATTACTGCCAACTAAGCCACAATTTACAAAATCCTCTGTGTATTTCCCAACCTATACTGAAAGGTATTTGTTCCCTTTTTGTGCACAGGGCACATCAGAGCCTGGAGTTGTGAACTGAAGTCCTCCTGATAGCCAGGTCTGTGAGATCAAATCAGACCCATGGTTTTTGAGGAAAACCTGTTAGTCTAGAATCATGGGGACCTGCAATCACAGGTGTGAATGATCCCTGTAATGTAAGAAATTCAAATAGAAACAGCCCAGTCTTTTTAAGAGACCACATTTTGAATGTGTTCATTTGACACATCTTTATACCAGAGCTTCAAACTGATAACGAGAATTAGTGTTTTTAAGACCTGAAGGCTGGGAAGCACCTGCTAAAAGGCACCCCGAAAGTCCACAAACGGCCCAAACGTCCACTTCCCAAGCTCCCTAAATTCTCTGCTGAGAACATACATTTCCATCCCAGATATACTGGATCAGCATCTACAGTTTAACAAGATCCCCAGGAGATTCTTACGTATAACTTCTTGGAAACAAATTATCAGCAGGAGTTTGAACTAGAACAAACCAAGTCGAAGCCCTGTTTTAAACCGGGGCTCTTACACTGTTGTTGCTGTGTGCCCAGGAGTTGATTCTGACCCACATGATGCTACAGGACTGAGTAGAACTGTTCCACAGTGTTTCCCAGGCTGTAATCTTTATGGGAGCAGATCACTGGGTCTTCTGTCCCATGAAGCTACCGGTGGGTTCGAAATGCCAACCTGTCAGGTTAGAAGCCAACCTTTCAGACTGGCAGCCAAGGACTTAGCTAGTGCACTACCAGGGCTCCTTGTTCCTAGCTGGTACAGGTCTTCATTTCGTCACTGAAAAAATTACAAAACAAATGTTTTAGTCAGCTAGTGCTGCTCTAACAGAAATACCACAGAATGGATGGCTTCAAGAAAGGAAAGTCTATTCTTACACAGTCTGCTAGGTTACAAGTCCAAATTCAGCCTTCCAGGGGAAGGCTTTCCCCCTTGTCAGCTCTGGAGGGAAGTCTAGTATTGCATCAGTCTTTGTCCAGGGAGTATCTTGGCACAGGAACCTCAGGTCTGAAGGATGTGCTTTTCTCCTGGTGCTGCTTGCTTGATGGTAGGAGGTTCCCAATTCTCTGCCTGCTTCTCTGTCCTTTTATCTCTCATAGGATGAAAGGATCAAGGGTGGGGCAAGCCGTACTCCAGGGACACTCCCTTTACAGTGGAGCAGGAAGGTGATTCTATGAAAGGATTTACAGCCCCACCTTAATCCTTTAACAAACAGCATAGGAAAAATACAAAAGGGAGGACAATCACAAGGTACTGGGGAATCATGGCCTGGTTACATGGCAACACATATTTTTGGAGGGACACAATTCAATCCATGGCAACAAGTTACAAAAGCCATTTGTAGACACAAGCCCAGGGAAAGGGCTGAGATGAAAGCTTCAGATTCGTGGCTGCTCACATGGTGCTTCCCATACTTTTCAGTCTTGTAAGGGAAAATGGACCCTGTACAGATCTTTTTAATTAGTCTAAACCCTTTAGATGGTAAATAGAAAAGTAGCTTTTACATTCTCAGTATATTCACTCTTTACTTCTGAACAGTTACATATGAATGTCAAACAACTATCTTCTCTTTCCAGAGGGAACTGGGTTTCAAGAGAATGAACAATTTCAAACTGTATAATTACTACACGTTTTTAAAGCATTTCGGGGAATTGATATCTAACAACAATTATAAGGCGCCTTGGTGCCGAAGTGGTTAAAGCATTAGGCTACCAACCAAAAGGTCAGCAGTTCAAACCCCAGCACTCCACAGGAAAGATGTGGCAATTTGCTTCTGTAAAGATTTACAGCCTTGGAACCCCTATGGGGCAGTTCTACTTTGTCCTATAGAATGCTATAAGTCATAACTGCCTCAATGGCAGTGGGCTTTTGGTTTAATAACAATTATGTTTGCACTAGTATGTTAAAGTGCCTATTTCATCTATGTATCACACTGAATAAAAGGAATTAACTACTAAATTCTTCATTTTAACTTAGAAACAAATTTAAGAGCATTGGTATAAAATCTATTTCCAAAGTCACAATTTTATTTCTGTTTTGACTACACTGTTCTATAGCTTTATGTAAACGACTTCACCACATAGATCTCAATGCTTCCTCAATAAAATGGCTAATACCACTTTCCATGCCAAGAGTCAGGAGATCAGCCAAGGTATCTCTTCCACTGCTAAAATCTACTGTGCTACTTCCATTCTCTTAATTTCGTACTATATCTTCTAAGACTTCTTTCATTTTGTTTAGCACATTTAAAATTTATTCTACTTCCTTCAGATTCCTTTACTTTTCGGTCTTATGCTAAACTCAACTTTCAAAGTAATCAAGATAATCAGAACTACTAGAAATGACTACAAAAAAATGAAAACTGCAGAATTACAGAAGAAAAATACGAAAACAGCTATGATGTTACAATAACAAACGGGTGACAAGAACTCACTTTGAAAAGATCACCACAGATTTATAGAAAAGTGATCAAACAAGAAGAACTGAGGGAAAGAGGAAAATGAAAACAATGTTCCTGGACAGGGAAGTCAAGAATTGTATCTTAAACAGACACAACAGCTCAAGCAGCAAAAGATACTTCGGAACATCCAATTTACCCTGCCAATAATAATACCCCCAAAGAGAAACTTAAAAAAACTCTGCTTCTGCAGGCTGGGCCCACCTAACAAGTATCCTCTGGTGCTGTGGTTTTCCACACACTGCACCCCAGGACAAGCTCAGGTCCAGCTGTTCATTTCTCTTGTGTGGGTGTCCGGAGGGTGTGCCTTGTTTTCATGCTTTCTGTAGTAAAGCACTGCCACTGCTTGCAAGTCTATTCTAAAAGGCCATCAATTATCAGCACACAATGAAGTCATATCAGCCACAGTCTGTCAGCACACAGAGAAGTCTTAACAGCCAAAGTCTGCAGGGTAATGAAGTTATCTCAGTTTGCCCAGGTTTAGCACTGAAAGTACCACGTCTTTAGAAACCCCTCCGTCCAAGAGAGGTCGGACAGTCGTTGGTCATCCTACCAGTCAGGACACATGGCAGCACCCTCCCAATCTTTCCACTGGCCCTAGCAGTCAGACACTACAGCATCATCTTCTCTCTGAAACACCTCTGTGGAGCCTAAAACGGTGATGACACCACTGTCCGGCCCATCCTCTCTATCAGATCTTGCCTTTAGATGTGTTCCTATTACTGTCTTCAGTAACGGAATACAGCACGTCAGAGGCAAACACTACCCCTTACTTAGTATGTACCACAATGCTTGGCACACTGTTGATGATCAATAAGTATTTCCAATATTTCTATCAACATGTAAGTCAATCACTCTCAGAAGGCTTGGTCTCTGGGGCCCCTTTAGTTTTCTATAAAAACTCAAAGTCATGCAATTCAGGATGCAACATTGAAAAACAATTTTATGTACCTTGGGTGGAATAAGTATTTTAAGGGCTACCCTTCTATTTTGAGCTAACAAAACACAACATACTTAAAATTCTAGAAGGTTGGGACAGGAAACAGAAAACAAAAACCTGAGACTTCTATTATTAGACATCAACAATTACAGTTTCCTATGCTTCCCTAGTCCTACCAGGAAAAACTTGCAAAGTTGAGTTCTCATAAAAATTGTCTAACTATGTAACTTTTTGTTCTCTGCTCTCTCCTGGGTGAGGGCTGCTCATGGCACTAAGAGGGGTCAGATGCACAAAAACAGCGCTGGAAGTCACCTCTTGTCTGGATAACGAGGCAGGATACGAGCGTCTTTTCAGGCCTCCCTTCAGGAAAGTGTAAGTAGTTAACAGGTTAGAGCAGGGCTGTGGACCAGGTGATTCTGTCCTGAGAGGGGATGGGTGCTCAGGTAAGCCGGCAAGAAGGCAAACGCGGAGGGGCAGGAGCGACAGGCTATAGCCAAGAAGCATCTGCTCTGAAGATTAGATGGGAGTGCGGGACAGGAAGGGACAGGTGCCACGCGTAGTGGGCCCCGAGATAGCGAGAGTAACACAGCGATTGGGTGCAGCCTGCAGAACCCCGCAGGTGTATCCGCCTCGTTGAAGGCGGTTTCCTTTATCGGGGACAATGGGTTTTAGTGTGGAGATGAAAAGAGATTGCTCACACAGCGCCTTTGGCACTACATTTACCCTGTTAATGCTAATACCCTCATTCTGGTTAATGAGAACCGCCCTGCGCGACCCAGCTCAGCACGCAGCCTGGGCGTCCGACTTACCTGCCATCCTTGGCCTCCGAGGCCTGGCTGTCTTCAGTAACAACCTGAGGCCGCGGGGGTCGACGTTGCCGCAGCCCGTCTGCTTCGCTCATGCTGCCGCCGCGGCCCTGCTCAGGCACCAGCGGAAACGCTGCAGCACCAGACCCTCCCCACGCCGCCTCAGCGTACATCCAGCCCCCGGCCTGCCCTGACTTCTCGGGGCCGCGCGAGCTCTGCGTACAGAACGCCGTAACACCCCGGGGCCAATCGGCAGCGCCAGTCCCGCCCCCTGCGCTCACTGCGGCCGAGGCCTCCCGAGCGTCACCGCCTGGCTCGCCCAGTGGGTTGCAGCAGGGTCAGGCGGCAGGCAGAGACGGGGGCCTGGAGCTGGTGGTGGCCCTCCGGGAGCGGGCCTCAGAACGCCGTCCGAGGGAGCGCCGAGGTCTCCGGGGCCTGGAAGCGAGAGGCCAAACCTCGGACTCTCCTGGCCCAGCCCACATGCTTACCTCTGTCACCTTATTTTCTGACAGTGCAGCAGTAACAATCAGTATGAATCACGGTGCTGGACTGAGCTGCTGGCCTTTAGGTCAGATAAAATAGAAGTATTTATTAAGTCGATGGAGACCGCAGTTCATAAGGTAGGGTAAAAAATGAGTTCATGTCTTTGAAAGCTGGTGAGTATACTAACTCACATGGTTACTTGAAAAGTAGATGAACCTTCCTGAACAGATACAATTAAGACAAAAACTTGGGCTATAAAATCTTTTTCCTTTAGTTAAGGACAGATGTTGTGTATTAAATCTTTATGTAAAAGTTACAACAGACATGTAATAAAGTTTATACAAAGGTTACCCTTAGAGGTAAAGGCAGCATGTAAATAGAAGCTATCATTAATAACAAAATTGAAGAAAACATGAAGCAATCATGGTTCATTAACAGTATTTTAGGACCTAGGTAGATTGCTAGGTGCTGGATGATGATGGTGACCGAATTACAGATAAGGTCCTTCTCTTACATAATGAAAATTAGTAGGAGAGGGGACTTTAGTTAGATCATCATAAAGCCAAGCCAAGTGCCGTCGAGTCAAAGTAAGTGTAAAAATTATATAGCAATTACTTTGAAAGGGGAGAACACCATCTTGTGAGAGCATCTGGAGAGGGCAGAGAAGGAGCTGAGAACTGAATTGGATTTGGGGGAAAAAAAATGAACAGGATTTCCAGGCAGAGGAAACCAAGTCCAACTAGTGCTAGTATAAACCATCTTTGAAAAAAGTTTTTTCCGAAATCCAGCATTAAAAATGAATTTCTATATTGCACATGGAAACTTTCCCGGTACAAATTTGCCATGACCTTTTTCAGTGCTACATGGCACTAAAATTCCACATGAATATTCCAGACTAAAGAAACAGCAAAAGGGAAATGGAGTGTTCTTATACTGGTTCTGTAACCATCCCAGATTATAATTCAGGCCTTGACAAGATTCTCATTCATTCTGTGTCACTGAATGTAGCCAAGTAAACCAACGAAGCAACCCACTGCCAGGGATTCCAGTTCACAGGGACCCTGTAGGACAAAGTAGAACTGCGCCATAGGGTTTCAAAGACTGTAATCTTTAACAGATGTACAGATTGAATTTTGTTCCCCCAAAAATCTGTGTAGCAGTTTAACTATGCCATGATTTCTGGTATTGTGTTCTGTTCCTTCATTTTGTAACTCCTTCCTCTATAATGTTAATAAGGGCGGCTGGGCAGTGGTTGTGTTGGTGGGGCTGGGCTCACTGTATAAGATTGTTTTGTTCCTTGAGGCAGTCTCTTGAGGTGTAAGGGAAAGAAGCTAGCAGAGAGATTGGGGGGACCCCATACCACCAAGAAGCTATTGCAGAAGCTGAGGATGTCCTTTGGACAGGACCAAGGTCCCTGGCACTCAGAAGCTTGCAGTCCAGGGGAAGATCAACAAGTACCTTCCTCCAGAGCGAGTAAAGAAAGCTCTCCCCTGGAGCTGACATACTGAATTTGGACTTTTAGCCTACTGAACTGTGTCAAATGAAGCTTCTGTTTTTAAAGCCATCCACTTGTGATATTTCTGTTAAAGCAGCACCAGTGAATAAGATACCTGAGCAGACAGCCACATCCTTCTCCCACAGAACAGCTGGTGAGTCCAAACCACCAACCTTCTGGTTAGCAGTAGAGCTCTTAAACCCTGTGTCACTAGGGCTCTTTGAATATAGCCAATTGAGCTATTAAAGCAAGGACAACTTTCACAAAGTGCTTGGTGATCTCACCCTCCCTGCATGTTTGATTTATCTTTGTTGCCTTGAATCTCATGTTTCAGATACTCAGAACTGATTGTCATTTCTAATTTGATGGCTTTGTTCATGATATTCTTCCTTCCTGTAATATGCTTTCCTTCACTTCCACTATTTTTATCATTCAGGACCCACTTTAAGTATGATTGTTGAAAATCTGTTTCCTGATTTCTTAAGCAGAACAGCTTCCTCTTTGTTTCTAAAGCCCTTTGAACATGCCCCAATGGAAGCACTTAGCCCATTGCATTGGAGTTAGTTGTATCCTATGCTCGACATTAAAGCCAACCTACCAAAACCAGCCAAGAACACATCTGCAGAAAAAATAATAAAAAATTAGGTTTATTAAACTTGGTACAGCAAGGGAGAATGCATTAAGGGATCTGTGAGGCTCCTGAAAACAGGGAAATAAGGGAATTAGTCATGGAACTTACACTCTGCATGGTTATGACATTCAAAAAATGTTTCTAGACATTGCAAGCTGTTCCTTGGAGGCAAAACTGACCCTTGTTGAGAACTATAACGTTAGAGAATGCAGAATAGCTTGTCCACAGTCAAAAAGTATCTTAGAGATAATTTGGCCTGCTCACCCCAAACTAGCCTAAGATAAAGGTAGCAGTAAGGAATTTTTGGATGAAGCTGGGATCTCTTATAGAGCTCATGTGTGGACAGCATAGCCAGGCCGCCAACCAGCGTGGATCAGTAAAAGAGAAGCTAAGTGATCCTTCAGCTCCCTGCACCACTCTCCCTCTCCACATACATACACACTTCTGTGGCAAACCTGCTGTTTGGCAGGCCCCTTTCTCTTTTGCTGCCCTCTGCTATAGAAGTCTAGAAAAGAAGAATGGTCACTGTATCAGCCATTCTTGAAGCTCTAGCCATAGACAAGTTTCTGACTGTGAGATAGAAATCTGATCAAGACTTCTATGAAAGCTTTTGATTTCCTGATAAAAGGGACGGATGTGATTGGCGCTGTCCCTTCCTCCTAATCTGAACCTAAGAGTTACGCTTGTGATGGTAGACATAAAGGCCTAACAAAGGTCACTTAGGTTATTAGGCTCCATTCTATTCTCTGCCTTAATAACCGCCCCCAGACTGGACTGGCAGGTCTACATTCCTTTCCCTATCTCTTCCTCCCCCTATCTCTGGGTATATAGAGTTGATTGTCCTATGACAAACTTTTGGGTCTGCACTGTTTGATTATCCTGTGACAGACTTTTGGGTCTGCTCTGTTTGATTATCCTCGACAAACTTTTGGGCAATTCACACTGTTTGTTAGATGTAATGAAACCTTATGATGTAATGAAATCCTGTGACTCCTGACTCCTGACTATTGTTGTGTGACAAACCCTCTCCCCTTTGAATTCTGGCTATAAAAACCACTAGAAATGTAACCCAAGCAGGAGAGCTTTCAGCTTACTATCTCCCAGACTGCTAGCAGATCTTCCAATAAATTATTCCTTGAACCCCACACTGTCTTTGAATTTACAGCTGCAGTGACGAGCAGGACAAAGTTGACTTCAATTTTGGCAACACTTGGAGCAGCAACCACCACGGACCTTCTCAGCCGGAAACACCATACCCCCTCCTACACAGAGAAACCCCAGAACCTCATTGATCTAATGCAATCCATCTTTCAGACCCACAATCCTACGTGGGCTGACTGCCGCCAACTCCTCCTTGCTCTGTTTAACACGGGAGAGATGCCGATTAATCCAGGCTGCCACCAAGTGATTAGAGGAAAATGCTCCAGAAGACGCTTTAGATCCCAGAGTGTTTGCCCAAACCTCTCAGCCCAAGGAGGACCACAATGAGACCCAAATAATAGGGATGAAATGAGGGAGCTGAAAGACTACAGAGAAGCCGTCTTCCAGGGTTTACTGAAGGGAAGACAGAAGCCCATGAACATAAGCAAAGTGGCCAAGGTTACGCAAAAGCCGGACAAGAGCCCTGGGGATTTCTATGAGAGGCTGTGTGAAGCGTATCGAATTTACACACTCTTTGACCCTGAGAGTCAGGGAAATCAGAGAATGGTAAACTCAGCCTTCATGAATCATAGCACAGGGGACATCAGGCACAAGCTCCAAAAGCTAGAGGGGTGTGTGAGTATGAATACATCTGAGCTCTTAGAGGTGGCCAATAACATTTTTGTGAACCAGGAGGTAGGAAAGAAGATGAAGAAAAAAGATGACCTCATAGCGGCTGCCCTGACCCAGACCCAAAGGCAGGCTCCCCTACTGTTTAGTTGGGGAGGCAAAAGAAAGGAAGGAGAGCAAAACCACCCCAGGCAGCCTCCCTTACAGCACAACCGGTGCACCATCTGCCTGGGAGACGGGTCATTGGAAGAAGGAGTGTTCCCAGAGGGGAAAGAATTTGGTGGCTACACCAAAGATAACCTCTAAAGGAGAAGCTACATTGTTCAGTGTGGGGAGGCTCTAACTTGGATGATTCAGGCCGACTGGGCTTAGAAGCCCCCAAAGAGCCTGTGGTCCAGATGAAGGTGGGGGTCAGGAACTAGATTTTCTGATTGACACTGGAGCCAAACATTCTGTGGTAATCGATCCTGTGGCGCCCCTCTATTCCCACTGAACTAACATAGTCGGGGCAATTGGAACCCTGACCCAACAGTCCTTTTGTCAACCATGGAAGTGTACCACTGGGACATATGAAGTGATGCACCAATTCCTGTATATGCCAGACTGCTCCATCCCACTATTGGGACAACACTTACTGGGAAAATATGGGCTACCATCTCTTTTTTGAATGAAGGCCAATTGGACTTGCAGTTGCCCAAGCCAGGATTGGTCCTGATGCTCACTGTCCTGAGAGGGGAGGAGTGGAAGCTCTTCATTACTCAGCCTGAGGGAACCTTAGACCCTAAGTGCATCCAGAGATGGCCAGGAGTTTGGGCTGGAGAGAACCCACCAAGGTTGGCAATCAATCAGGCAACAGTGCAGATTGAGCTAAAACCAGGAGCTTAGCTTACAAATCAAAGACAGTACCTGCTTCCACAAGAGGCCTTGGAAGGAACCCATATAAATTTACAGAGGCTCAAGGAGCATGGATCATCCCATGCCAGTCACCCTGGAACACCCCCCATGCTCCCTGTGAGGAAACCCTAAATGAAGTATTATCGGCCAGTCCAGGACTTGAGAGTGGTAAATCAGGCAGCTGTGACCCTCTGTCCAACCACTGCCAAACTCCTACACCTTCCTGAGCTTACTTCCTGCACAGACCTCCAGGTTCACTTGTCTGCACTTGAAAGACACATTTTTTTAGTATAAGATTGGTGACTGAAAGTTATGAGCTATTTGCCTTCCAATGGAAAGACCCTCTCATGGGAGCAAAAGTGCAACATACTTGGACACGGCTCCCCCAGGAATTCAAGAATGTGCCCACCCTCTCTGGAGAGGCCCTTCCTCAAAATCTTCACCAATTTCCAGCACAAGCTACCAGATACATCCTCCTCCAGTAGGTCTGTGATGTTCTGCTGGGCCACGAAACACTCAAGGGGTGCGCTCGGGGTATGGACACACTCCTGTGACACCTAGAGGCGTGTGGGTATAAAGTCTCCTGGAAAAGGCCCAGATCTGTCAGAGCCTAGTGAAGCACTTAGGGTTCATCCTTCAAAAAGGAGGAAGAAGGCTGGGAGTAGAGAGAAAGTGAATTATCCAAAACATCCTGGTCCTGTCCCAGGGTCAGATTAGAGAATTTCTGGGGTCAGTGGGGTTTTGCCTCATATGGATACAAAACTTTGCAGTACTGGCCAAACCATTATATGAAGCTACAAAAAGGGAAGAGAAGGGGCCAATAGAATGGAACGCTGACCAACAAAGGGCCTTTGACAAGCTAAAGGAAGAATTACAGGCAGCCCCAGCCCTAGGCCTCCCTGACCTGGCCAAGCCTTTCATACTGTATGTGTCAGAAAGGAATAAAGCAGCTGTGGGGGTGCTCACCAGAATATAGGATCTGGGGCAAGGCTAGTTGCTTACCTCTCTAAGCAACTCATCAGGGTCTCCAAAGGATGGCCCCCATGCCTAAGAGCACTTGCAGCCACTGCCACACTGGTACAGTAGACTGATAGGCTGACCCTGGGACAGGACTTGAGAGTCTAGGTGCTACATGCAGTAGTCACTCTTATGAACACAAAATGGCATCATTGGTTGACCAACTCACGCCTCATCAAATACCAACGTTTGTTGTATGAAAACCTGGGGCTAGTTATAGAGGTCGTGTCCTCCTTAAATCCAGCCACCCTGCTCCCAGTCAGGGATGGGGGACCTGAACATAACTGTGTGGAAGTTATCAAGGCAGTGTACATGAGCTGACCAGACCTGCTCAACAAGCCCCTAAGAGATGCAGACCTTGAGCTCTTTGTAGATAGAAGCAGCTTTGTCGAATCTGAAGGAGGGAGACAAGCTGCTCGTCATGTATGGCGAGGATTACTGATGGTAATCAGTATGTTCAGGTCCCCCATCCCTGACTGGGAGCAGGGTGGCAACTAGCCCCAGGTTTTCATACAACAAGCGTTGGTATTTGATGAGGCATGAGTTGGTCAGCCAATGATGCCATTTTGTGTTCGTAAGAGTGACTACTGCACAAGGAAATGCAAGGGCAGATGTTGAAGCAAAAAGGGCAGCAGCCCTCCCATACCAAGCTTCCACCACTGCCCCTTTAATGCCATGGGCACCAGACTTAACCCCTTTATATTCTGAGGGGGAAAAGGAATGGATGAAGAAAGAGGGAGCAGAAGAAGCTCAAGAGGGATGGAAAAGACTGCTGGATGGGAGAATTGTAGTCCCTCATCTCCTGGGACCATCAGTAATCCTCACCATGCATGAGGCCACCCACTTGGGGCAGGAAAAGACTGATAAACTGCTGGGGAGATACTTTCACATTCCCCTCTTGGCTACTCTAGCAAAGAGAGCCAGCCAGTGTTGCATGACTTGCAGCCAGCACAATGCTAAACAGGGACCATCCCTGCCGCCTGGAATTCAGTCCTACAAGGCAGCCCCTTTTGAAGATGTACAGATAGACTACACTGAACTGCCTCAATGTGGAGGGAGCTGGTACCTACTGGTTCTGATTTGCACTTGAACAGAGAAGTTCCATGAAGTAGTGAGAGTGCTGCTCAGAGAGATTATTTCCCAGTTTGGGCTGCCACTTTGGATTGGATCTGACAGTGGACCAGCATTTGTAGTACAGAAGACAGCCAAGGCCTTGAACTTCAGTTGGAAACTACATGTGGCATATAGGCCTCAGAGTTCAGGCAGGGTAGAGTACATGAACAGAACTTTAAAAATAGGGATCAGTAAACTCTGTCAAGATGCGAGACTTAACTGGGTACAAGCCTTGCCACTAGTCTTGTTTAAGGTTAGGTGTACTCCTCCTAAGGGGACAGGATACTCCCCTTATGAGATAATGTATAACAGGCCTCACCCACCCTCCAAAATCTGCCAGGGCCCCCCCAGAGAGTTGGGAGAAATCAAATTGCATAGACCAAAGCCATGGGAAAGATAGCTAAAGAGATCTCCACCTGGGTGACTAACCATCCATCCTTTTCATGCCCGTCCATCCTTTCTGTCCAGGAGACCGAGTCTGGGTTAAGGACTGGAGCCTGTTCCCCCTCAAGCCCAAGAAGCAGGACCCCTACACCGTCATCCTGATCACACCCACAGCAGCAAAGGTGGAAGGTATCCCTGCCTGGATCCACCACAGCAGGCTGAAGAGGGCTTCACCATCACAGTGGGAAGTAGAGACGAACCCGACTGACCCCTGCAAAGCGACGCTGAGATGATCAAGGTGCCGTACTCCAGCCATAAACGGGAAGCTGACTGGTCTATGCACAGCCGAAGCCTGAGGACATCTGTCATGGGACTTAATTAGACTTTGGGCTGTGGGGAGAATGGAAGAAGGGTGTAATCTGTGTACTCACACTATGAAGGTGGGATAAAAGGTGATGACCACGTTACTCTTCTACAGCTTTTATGAATGTGAACTTGCACTTATAACCAAACTCAGTATGCTGTGTGTGACCCAGGGAATAATCGATCATATATCTGCAATAACCCAGCCGAACACCCAGTGAACACCACTTTTGAGATGTGGATGACCATCAATGATAGAAGTCAAAATAGCTGCTTGATTAATCAGACAGAAGTAAGAGGAACTCCAACCTCAGAGATAAAAATTTACTTTGATGTATGTTACGCAATTAGCTTAAATGCTCTGGGAAGATCATGTGGGTCACTGAGTTGGGAAAGGAGTTACGTGTTTGAAGACATATACTTATGTGAAGTCAGTTGTATTCAGTGTTGGAACTGGGGTCAAGTTAAATCGGTCACCTATAAAACAGATCACACAGCCCCCATACTCTTAAAAAGAGGACTTCCTCAGACTGTAAGAAACATCATTGCACTGCTATATAATTAACATTAACACAGCGTCAAGGTACCTGCAGCTGAAAGGAGGGGAAGAGGCTGTGCCTTGGAATAGATGGAAAAGAAAAGATCTCGGAGTAGGTGTTACTCTAAAGAGGGTTACTACCTCTCAGAAGAAGACTAGCTATCAAGTCTTCCAGTCATTCTGTGAAGAGGCCATCCAACCCAGTCTCCAACACCCACGAACTGCCAAAAATTTATTCTTGGGGCTAGCAGAAGGTATAGCTCAGTCTCTAAATGTTGCATCATGTTATGTGTGTGGAGGAACCCTATGGGAGATCAGTGTCTGTGGGAAGCAAAAGAGTTACTGCCCCATGAGGTTATTAACATGACAGACCAAAAAAGGCTCCCTCTGAATGAGGTCTTCTGGGTCCTGAAGTCCTCCATAATAGATCAGTACTGCCTGGCCATGTAGGAAAAGAACTTCACCTCATCTGTCAAAGAATTTACTTGCCTGGGGCAAAAGACCTTGAATGTCTCAACTAGCAAAAGTGAATGGTGGGGAAAAAATAGAACTGAACAAAACCCCCTCGATAAATTTGCCTACCTGAGGGAAGGCTGGGAAGAATTAGGGGGTCCAAGAGATTAGACAGCCCCAGCTGGGCTGTATTGGATAAGTGGGAATAGAGCATATGCCCACCTCCCAGATGACTGGAGTGGGAGCTGTGTAACAGGTATCACCAGACCTTCTTTCTTGCTGCTCCTTAAAACTAGAGAATTGCTTGGCTATCCAATTTCCACCACCCTGTCTCGTTAGAGAAGGGAAGTTACAGTAGGAGACTGGTAAGATGACAAGTGGCCCCCTGAGAGAACAATTCAATATTATGGACCAGCCACAGTGGCCGAGGATGGGTCTTGAGGATATCGAACCCCCATTTACATGTTAAATTGTATAATTAGACTACAAGCAGTACTCAAGATTATAAATGATGAGACAGGCAGACTTGACACTCCTAGCACAACAACAGATCTATATAGGAAATGCTGTTTACCAGAACAGGCTGGCCTTGGGCTACCTGCTGGCCCAGAAGGAGGGGTGTATGGAAAGTTCTATTTGACAAACTATAGCGTGCAAATCAATGACCAGGGATAAGTTATAGAGGATGTAGTAAAAAGGATCCAGACCTTAACCTATGTCCTTGTGCAAACCTGGAGTGAATGGAGCCTCCAAAGCCTGTGGGGAGAATGGTTATCAGCCTTTGGAGGATTTAAAATCCTGGTAGGAGGAGTATTAGCCATCTTCAGGCTTTACTTGATCATCCCTTGTCTCCTTCCATTAGCAGTAAGGGCTGTATGTTCTATGATTGAGACAGTTGTTAATCAAAAAACAACATCATATATGCTCTGTGTGAAACATTACCAGCTCCTACAAGAACAGGCAGATGGTTGAGACTTCAAATGAAAAATTATGTATGGGGTCTCAAAGTAGGGAATGAGATAGAAAACCCTGAAAAGTTATACTCTAATCTGGAATGCCAGAGATAACTCACAGAAAACTCAAGGACTCCCCGCAAAATCCCCACCCCCCCATGGTGTCCCAACCCTTAGGAATTTGTAAAAACTTCACTTCCTAGAAACTTGAGACTAACGCTTTCTTCCACTTCTATAAACCCACTAAGGCCAGTAAGAGGACAGTATGATAATTCCTTTGTCTGCCTTTCTGGGGGTTCTACAAAAAGACGAGGACAGAGCTGATCAGGGAGCTCGGCCATTTTGGGCATTAGTCCGCCACAGCTCTGCAGGCTGGAATAAAGCCCCTTCCTCTTATGAACACAGGTGTTCAGGTGATTTTTATACTCCTATGGGTCTCATTTTTATTTCTTCCTGCAACATAAGGACAGACATACTGACCAATGGAATAGAGAATCCAGAAATAAACCCAAACGTAAATGATCAATTTATTTTTGACAAAGGAGTTAAGTCCATTCAGGAGCCCTGGTGATGAGAATAGTCACTTTGATAAATGGTGCTGAGACAACAGGATCTCCACATGCAGAAAAGTGAAGTTTGATCCATACTTCATACCATACACAAAAATTAATTCAAAATGGGTCAATGACCTAAATATAAAGATTAAAACCATGAAAAGTCTAAAGGAAAATGTAGTAGTAAAGCTCTGAGACCTAGTTTCCTACAATGGATTTTTAGATATGACACCAAAAGCACATGCAACAAAACACAAGATAGGTAATCTGGACTTGATCAAAATTACAACATTTGTTCATCAAAGGAATTTATTAAGAAAGTGAAGAAACTACCAACAGAATTGGAGAAAATAGTTAGTAACTTAATATCTGACCCACAAGAAAAAGCTAAACCCACTGCCACTGTATTCATTTCAACTCACAGTGACTATAGGACAGAGTAGAACTACTCCCATGTAGTTTCCAAGGCTGTAAATCTTTACAGAAGCAGACTGCCACAATTTACTCCTGCAAATACCTGACAAGAGTTTAATATTTGGAATATATGAAGAATGCCTACAACTTAACAAAAAGGCAACCCAATTTAAAAATGGACAAAAGACTTGAATAGATATCTCTCCAAAGAAGCTACATGAATGACTAATAAGTCATTCTATTATTATTTCTATTGTTGTTAGCTGTCCTCACGTCAACCCCCAACTCATAGTGACCTCTTGCACAATGAAGCCAAACACTGCCAGTCTTGCACCATCCCTACAATCAGTTGCAGATTGGACTATTGTGATAATAAGGTTTTCATTGGCTGATCTTTGGAAGTAGAGTGTCAAGCCCTTCTTCCTAGTTCACCTCAGCCTGGAAGCACCACTGCAATCTGTTCAGCATCACAGCAGCATGAAAGACCAATGGCGATATGTGTCTATGAGGTGCATTGGCTGAGAATTAAACTTGGATCTCTCAGTCATTTGAAAACTGCAAACCAAAATAACTCTAAGATTCTACCTCTTATCCACTAGGATGCATATTATCACACAAAAAAGTGGAAAATAACATATGTTGGAGAGATGTAGAAAATTTGCAACGTCATCTGCTGGTGGTGGGAGTGCAAAATCATGCAGTCACTATGGAGAATAGTTTGTTTCTAAAAAAGTTAAAGCTACCACATGACCTCTCAGTTTACTCCTACATGTATATCCAAAAGATATGAAAACCAGATACTTGTATACTAGCATTCACTGCAGCATTATTTGCAATAGCTAAAAGGTAGCAGCAAGTTGAGTAGTCATCAACAGATGAATGGACAAAATATGCTAAACGCATACACCAGAAAATTAATCACAGAGAAGTGAAGATCTGATACATGCTATGACATGCATGAACCTTACAAGCATCATTCTAAGTGAAGTCAGACACATGAGATGACATACTGTATGATTTCACTAATATGAAATTTCTAGAATATGCAGATGACTAAGGGGTGGAGGAGAGGGAAGAAAGACATACTACTTCAAGGATACTGAGTTCCTGTTTTAAGAGATGAAACTCATTTGGAAAAAATGATGGTGATGGTTGCTCAACTTGTTGTAAGGTATCACTGAGTTGGTTCTGCCTCATAGTAAGCCCATGTGCAACAGAACAAAACACTGCATGGTCCTGTATTATCCTCACAATCGTAGTTATGCTTGAGCCCATTGTTGTGCTGTGTAAATGCACCTCCTTGAGAGTCTGCCTCTTTGTTACTGATATTCTACCAAGCCTGATGTCCTTCTCAAAGAACAGGCCCTCCTTACTCCAAAGTTTATGAGAAGGAGTCTTGCCATGCTCACTTCTAAGGAGCATTCTGGTTGTACTTCCTCCAAGGCATGTTTATTCATTCTTCTGGCAGTACATGACACATTCAGTATTCTTTCTCAATACTGCAATTCAAAGACACCTGTTCTTTCATCTTCCTAATCCATTGTCCAACTTTTGCATGCGTATAAGGTGATTGAAAAAACCATGGCTTGGGTCAGGAGCACCTTAGTCCTCAAAGTGACATCTTTGCTTTTGAATAAAGAAGTC
Organism: Heterohyrax brucei; assembly: GCA_028571685.1. Taxonomy (NCBI): domain Eukaryota; kingdom Metazoa; phylum Chordata; class Mammalia; order Hyracoidea; family Procaviidae; genus Heterohyrax; species Heterohyrax brucei. The sequence goes on from CM053156.1 coordinate 27,077,031, forward strand.
TTTTACAGCAGACTTGTCCAATACAATTCTTTGTTTGATTACTTCTGCTTTTATGAGTGTTGTGGATACAAGTAAAATGAAATGTTCGGCAACTTCAATCTTTTCTCCAATCTATTGGATCAGTTGTAAGGATTTTTTTTTTTAGTTGTACTTTAAGTAAAAGTTTACTATTCAAGTCAGTTTGTCATACAAAAACTTACACACACATTGTTATGTGACCCTAGTTACTCTTCCTGCAGCGTGACAGTACCCTCCTCCTACCCATCAGCCCGTTCAATCAGCTCCTTTCCCATTCTACCTTCTCATCTTAACTACAGATAGGAGCTGCCCATTTAGTCTTATGTATCTACTTGAGTCAACCAGCACACACTTCACCAGTATCATTTTATGTCTTATAGCCTTGTCTAATATTTCTCTAAAGAGCTAGCTTCAGGAATAGTTTCAGTTTTAAGTTAATAAAGAGTCCAGCTCTAGGCTAATAGGATGCTCTGGTTAGTCAGACCATCAAGTCTGGTCTTTTTACTGCAAATTGAGTTCTGTACCTTACTTTTCTCCATCTCCAATCAGGGACTCTCTGTTATGTTACCTCTTAGGGTAATCATTGGAGGTAGCCAGCACTAGCTACTTCATCTGGTATCACACTGATGTAGTCTGTGGTTTAGGTAGCTCTTTTTGTCTCTTGGGCTCATATTTTCCTTATGTCTTTGATATTCATCATTCTCCTTTGCTCCAAGTGGCTTGGGACTAATTGATGCTTCTTAGATGGGTCCTTGCTAGTTTTTAAGACCCCAGACACCACTTACCAGAGTGGAATGCAGGATATTTTCTTATCAAAATTTGTTGTATCAAATGACCTAGATGTCATATGAAACAATGGTCCTTAGTCCCTCAACCTTGTTATTCTGTCCCTCACAGTGATAAGTTGTATTTAGAAAATTTCTTAGCTTTCAGTTTAGTCCATTTGTGCTGAAATTTCTGGCATTGTATGTTGTGCTTCTTTCACCTAATGGAATTCTTATCTACTAATAAATGAATAACCTTCTCCCTCCCCAACCTGGTAACCATCAAAGAATGTTTTCATTTAGCTTTGAAACTTTTCTCAAGTTCTTATAATAGTGGTACCATATAATATTTGTCCTTTTACAACAGAATAATTTCACTAAGCATGGTGCCTTCCATATTCATCCTTGTTACATTTCATATATTCATCTTTTTTATTGTTGTGTAGTATTCCGTTGTGTAACTATACCATAATTTATTTATACATTCATCCATTGGTAGGCACCTCAGTTGTTTCTATCTTTTTGCTATTGTGAACAGTGCTGCAATAAACACAGGTGTGCATATATCTATTAATGTGAAGGCCCTTTTTGTCTAGGACATATTCCAAGGATTGATGGATTAAATGGGATTTCTATTTCTAGCTTTTTAAGGAAGTACCAAATCAATTGATAAAATGGCTGTACTATTTTACATTGCCACCTGTAGAGCATAGGTGTCTCCCACAACCTTCTCCAGTATTTATTGTTCTGTGTTTTTTTTGATTAATGCTAGCCTTGTTGGGTGAAATGGTGTCTCATTGTAGTTTTGTCTGCATTCCTCTAATGGCTAATGACCTTGATCATTTCCTCATGTATCTGTTAGCCACCTGAATGTCTTCTTTGGTGAAGTACCTGTTCACATCTTTTGCCCATTTTTTAATTGGGTTATTTGTCTTTATGTTGTTGGTGTTTTGCAGTATCTTGTAGGTGTTAGATGTTATATACTAACTGGACTTGCCATATCCATTTTTTTAAATTTTTTATTATGCTTAAGTGAAGGTACAAAATCCAAGTCAATTTTGCATGCCCGCCTCTCCACAACTCTGCCTGCTCTCCTTGCCCTTTCACAGCACACTCCTCCTTTGCACTTTTTACTTCTAGTATCCTTCCAATGAACACTTGTCTCCTCCCCTCCTCTCCACTGTCTCCTCTCACCTCTACAAAGAAGCCAGTAGGACAGCCTTCTATAAATGTATAAAACTATAATGTACACACACCACATGCTCATTCCGTGTCCGTGAGTCCATCTATTCTTTGTCTGAAGTGTGAACCTTAGTACTGGTTTCAAGTCAGGGTAGCAGCAAGTCTAGGGGCTATGTTCCCAGGGAACCCTCCAGCTTTGTCAGACCATCAATTCGCGTCTGAAGTAGAGTTCCTAATCCACACACCTCTATTTCTCATGCTACATCAGGCACTCTAAATTGTGTTGCCCATCAAGACTGTCCATAGTGGTGACCAGGCACCATCTGGATATTCTGGTCTCATGCTTATGTAGTCTCCAAATCTTAACAGTCTTTCTGTCTTGTAAGCTCGTTTTCCCTCGTGTCTTTGATGTTTTCGGTCATCATCTGTTCCAGGTAGATTGAGACCAATTAATCTTCCTAGGTGGCAGCTTGCTGGCTTTTAAGACTCCAGATGCCACTCACCAATATGGGTGTAAAAGACTCTTAGCAAAAGGCTAGTTATGCCAGTTGACCTCGATGCCCCCCCAAAACACGGTCCCCAGACCCCTGTCCCTGCTACACTATCCTTTGAAATGTTGGGTTGAATTCACAAAACTTTTTAGTTTATGGTGTAGCCCAGTTATGTGAACATGCCTTCTACTGAGTACTATCACATCCTTAACCTAACCGAATTCCTATTGACTATCTAAATCTAAGAACAACCCTCTCCCTTCCTCCCCTTCTTTGTAGCCATCAAAGAGTCTATACATGAGTCGTTTTTTAAATCCTTCTAATGGTAGTCTCACACAATACTTGTCCTTTTGTAGCTGAGTGATTCTACTCAGCATTATGTCTTCCGGTTGATACCAGGTTATGAGCTGCTTGCTAAAATCATCACTGTTTTTTATAATTACATAGTGTTCCATTGTGTCTATATACTACAGTTTGTTTATCTATTGATCTGTTGATGGGCATCTAGGTTGATTCCATCTTTCTGTAGTTGTGGATAGTGCTGCAATAAACAGTGTGTTTATTTATAAGTGCTGTTCACATGACAGCACTTATTTAAGCAGGGTATATTTCAGGCAATATGATTGGTGGATCATATGGTATTTCTATTTCTATCTTTTGAAGAAAGTGCTAAATTGCTTTCCAAGGAGGTTGTACCATTTTGCATTCCCACCATCAGTGCAGGTGACTTCCAATCTCTCCACAGCCTCTACAGCATTTGTGGTTTTGTGTTTTTTGGATTATTGTCAACTACATTGGGGTGACATTGTGTCTCATTGTAGTTCTGATTTGGATTTCTCTAGTAGCTAATGATCATCATGTGTCTTTTGGCTGTCTGGATGTCTTCTTTGGTGAAGTGTCTGTCCATCTCCTTTGCCACTGTTTAATTGGGTTATTTGTCTCTTTTTGTTGATATTTTGCAGTACCTTGCAGATTATGGATATTAGACCTTGATCAAATACGTAATTGCCAAATATTTTTTCCCATTCTGTAGGCAGTCTTTTAACTTTCTTGGTAAAGTCTTTGGATAAGTGTATTTGATTTTTAGTACTTCCCATTTATCTGTTTTCTGTTCTTTGCATATTATTGGCCAGATTTTGTAGTCTGTCTAAGCCATGTATTAGAACTTCTATTGTTGTCACTATTTTTTCTTGTATGATCTTTATCATTTTAGGTTTGATGTTTAGATCTTTGATCCATTTTGAGTTAGTTTTTGTGTGAAGTGTGAGATACGGGTCTTGTTTCAGTTATTTTGCAAATGGATATGCAATTTTGCCAATGCCACTTGTTAAAGAGACTTTTTATCCTAGTTTACAACCATTGGGCCTTTGTCAAATATCAACTGTCCATAGGAGGAATAGTGATATTTCTGGATTCTCTAGACTGTTCCATTGGTCTATATATCTGCTTTTGTACCAGTACTGGGCTGTTTTGACTACCACAGTTGTGTGATATGTTCTAAGGTTGGGTAGTGTGAGGGCTCCCAATGTGTTCCTCTTCTTCTCTAGTGTTTTACTTATCTGGGATTTCTTCCCTTTCTAAACAAATTTGGTGATTTGTTTCTCCATCTCATTAAAAAATGAAACTGGAATGTGTATTGGGATTGCACTATATATGTAGATCATTTTGGGTAGAACAGACAATTTGACAATGTTGTCTTCCTATTCATGAGCAGTGTTAAGTGTCTCCAGTTATATAACTGTCTTTTGGTTTCTTATAGTAGGATCTTGTAGTTTTCCCTGTATAGGTCTCTTACATCTCTATTTAGATTTATTCCTAGGTATTTTATTTTCTTGGGAGCTATAGTAAATGGTATTGATTTGGTGATTTCCTCTTTGATGATCCTGTTGTTGGTGTAAGGAATCCTACTAATTTATTTAGTTTATTTTATATCCTAAGACTTTGCTGAATTCTTCTATGAGTTCCAGTAGTTTATTTATGGATTCTTTAGGGTATATATACAATGTATACAATCATATCATCTGCAAATAGGGATACTTTTACTTCTTCGTTACCAATGCAGATGTCCTTATTTCTTTCTCTTGTCCTCTAGCGCAATGTTGACTAGAAGTCATAACCGTGGGCATCATTATCTAGTTCCTGTTCTCAGGGGGAGTTCTTTCAGTCTCTCTCCATTCAGGATGATGTTGGTGGTTGGCTTTGCATAGATGCCCCTTACTGCATTGAGGAATTTCCCTTCTATTCCTATTTTGCTGGGAGTTTTTAACATAAATGGGTGTTAGACTTTGTAAAATGCCTTTTCTGCATCAACTGATAAAGTCAAGTGATTCTTATCCTTTGTGTTATTTATGTGGTTGATCACAGTAATTGTTTTTCTGATGCTGAACCAACCCTGCATCCCTGCTATGAATCCTACTTGGTCATGATGAATTATTTTTTTGACATGTTGTTGAATTCTATTGGCTAGAACTTTGTTGAAAATTTTTGCATCTAGGTTTATGAGTAATATTTGTCTGTAATTTTCTTTTTTTGTGGGGTCTTTATCCACCTTTGGTAGCAGGGTTATACTGGCTTAATAGAATGAATTTGGGAATGTTCTGTCCTTTTCTGTGTTGTGAAGTAGCTTCAATAGTATTGGAATTAACTTCTCTCTAAAATTTTGAAGGAGTGCTCCAGTGAAGCCATCTGGGCCAGGACTTTGTTTGGTTAGTAGTTGTTTGATTACTTTTTTGATCTCTTTCTTTGTGATGGGTTTATTAAGTTGTTCTGCTTCTCCTTGTGATAATTTTGGTAGGTGATATGAATGTAGAAATTTGTCCATTTCCTCTAGGCTCTCAAATCTGTTAGAGTAGAATTTTCATAGTACTGTGTTATGATAATTTTAATTTCAGTTGGTTCTGTTGTCACATCTCCTGTCTCTTTTCTCATGGAGGTTATTTGTTTCCTCTCCTGTTTTCTTTTGTGAGTTAATGAATGGTTTATATAAATTTTGCTGATCTTTTCAAAAAAAAACAGCTTTTGTTTTTTTTAATTCTTCCAATGGTTTTTCTATTCTCTAATTCATTTAGTTCTGCATTAATCCTTATTATCTGTTTTCTTCTGGTGCCCAAGGGGTTCTACTGTTGCTCTCTTTCTGCTTGTCCACATTGTAGGGTTAATTCTTTGGTTTGTGCCCTTTCTTCATTCTGGATGTATGCATTTATAGACAAATTGACATCTGAGCACTGCTTTTGCTGTATCCCATAGGTTCTGGTAGGCTGTGTTTTCATTCTCAGTTGATTCCATGAATTCCTTTATTGTATCCTTGAATTCTTCCATAACCCAGGAATTTTTGAGCAAGGTCTTATTCAGTTTCCATGAGTTCAGATTTCTACCCTTGTGCTTTCTGCTATTGATTTCAATTTTCATGGCTTTATGGTTTAAGAAGATGCTTTGCAATAATTCAGTGGTTTGGATTTTGTTGAGACTTGCTTTATGGCCCAATATGTGGTCTATTCTAGATAATGTTCCATGTGCATTGGAAAAGAAGGTGTACTTGTCTGTTGTTGTATAAAATGTTCTTTATATGTCTATAAGATTGAGTTGGTTGATTGCTGCAATAAGATCTTCTGTATCATTACTGAGCTTTTCTTCTGGCTGATTTTCTATTACTGAAAGTGGAGTGGGGTGTTGAAGTCTCCAACTATTGTTGTGGAATAGCCAGCCAAGTGCTGTCAAGTCGGATCCGCCTCATGGAGACCGTAATCCATCTCATTTTTCAATGTTGTTGGAGTTTGTTAAGTACTCTGTTAGGTGTTCTGCTAGTGGGTGCGTAAGTATTTAATATTATTATATCCTTTATGTATTAAATCTTTAAGGAATAGTGACCATCTTTGTCCATGATGGTGGATTTTACTTTAAAATCTATTTTATTTGAGATGAATATTGCCATTCCTGTTCTTCTTTGCGTGTTGTTAGCTTGGTATATATTTTTTCCATTCTTTGATTTTCAGGTTGTTCATGTCTTTGAGTCCAAGGTGTGTTTCTTGTAAACAACATATTGACAGATCATGTCTTTTGATCCAGCTTGTTACTCTCTGTCTCTTTATTAGAGCAGTCAGTCCATTTACATTCAGTGTAATTAGTGATAGATATGTATTTAGTGCAGTCATTTTGGTGCCTTATTTTTATGTTGTTGACGTTCCCTGTGTTCCACTTAATATTCAGTTCTGGGTCATTTTTCTTTATGGGTTTTCTTTTCACCATTTTTGATGTTAATTTTGTGTCTGTTGAGACTTCTGTATTGTGTTTCTTATTTTCATATATAGTATTGTTAGTTTGCTTTGCAGCTAACCCTTTGTTCCCCCTAATGTTCTAGGTTGAAACCAGTCTTTAACTTCCTTATACCTTCTTGACTTCCTCTCCATCTAAAAGGGCTATGGATACTGCAGTACATCCCTCTTTATAGTGTAATGTTGTCATAGTTTACGTGTTAAGCTCTGTTTCCCTAATGTTAGTATTTTAGCTTTGATTCAGCTTTGTGACTTCCCTTGCTAATTAGGACTCTGAATGCTGTGTCCTGAATTGCATCCTTGAGTATACATCTGTTGTTATTGATTTTCTAATTGAAGAACTTTCTTCAGTATTTCTTATAATTTTAGTTTTGTTTTTGCAAATTCTCTAAGCTTCTGTTTATCTGAGAATGTCCTAATTTCACTGTCATATTTCAAAGACAATTTTGCAGGATGCATAGTTCTTGGTTGCAGTTTTTCCCCCCTCAGGGTTTTGTATGTGTCATCCCATTGCCTTATTACCAACATGGTTTGGGCTGAAAAGTTGGAGGACCGTCTACAAGCCTTCCTTTGGTTTAAATCTAGCTGTATTTAAGAGCCTCTCCTTATGTTTCATTTTATTAAGCTTGATTTTATCATGTCTTGGTGTCTTTCTTTCTTTTTATTGTGAATGAGTGAAAGTAGTATACAATCCAAGTAAAATTGGTGCACCCACCTATCTGCAGTTCCCTCTGATCTCCTTGTCCAGTGACAGCACACTTTTCCTTTCCATTCTATACATGTCATATCCTGCTAAGAATCTCCTATCACCTCCTCTCCACCCACTTCTCTCCCTTCTGGGAAGAGGCCAGTAGGACAGCATCCTGTAGATACATAGAACCGTAAAGTGGACACACCATGTGGTCACCCTGTGTCCCCAAGTCCAATCCATTCCTGTCGGAAGAGTTGACCTTAGTAATGAATAATGTATCTGGGGCAGCAGCAGGTCTAAAGGCCATGCTCTCAGGAGAAGTCCCGGGGCATTGGACCATCAGTTGCAGACTTTTAGTAGAGTTCTTGAAGTGTACCCCTCTTTTTATTTGTGTTGCCACGGTGACAACCCCATCACGGCTGTCATTAGTGGTGGCCGGGCACCATCTGGTTCTTCTGATCTTTGTGCAGGTCTCTTATTTCTCCAGTTAGTGTTACTCCTAGACATTTTGTCTCCTTGGGGGCTATAGTAAAAGGTATTGATTTGGTGATTTCTTCTTGAATGATCTCTTTGTTGGTATAAAGGAATCCTACTGATTTCGTTATGTTTATGTTATAACCTGATACCTTGCTGAACTCTTCTGTCAGTTTGAGTAGTTTACTTGTGGATTCTTTAGGATTTCCTGCATATATAATCATAGCATCTGTCCTCTGGGCTGTTTTTCTCTTATGTCTTTGTTGACCTTGGTGATCATGTGATTCAGTTGAGATGGGATCATTTGGTGTACCTCCAAAGGCAGCTTGCTAGCTTTTAAGACCCCAGATACCACTCACCAATACAGGGTTCAGAAGACACTCTTAGCAATAGGATAGTTATGCCATTTGGCCTCAATGTCCCCTGAGAGCATGGTCCTGGACCCCTGCCCCTGCTACTCTATCCTTGCTATATTAGGCTAGGAATAGAAGAGATTTCCTTTTGAAGTCCAGTTAAGATGATCATCTTTCTGGGTGTGCTGTGACTGCTTTCACTCAACCAAATTTCTATCAGCTATCTAATCTGTACACATCTCTCTCCCTCCCTCACTCCCCTCACTTGTAGCCATCAGTGTTTTATTCTATTTTTAAGTGTTTATAGTAAGGGTCTCATACAGTATTTGATCTTGTGTTGCTAACTGATTTCACTCCACATAATGTCTTGCAGTTGAAACCAGGTTATGAGATGCTTCCTAAAATCATCTATCTTCTTTACCATTGCATGGTGTTCCATGGAGTATATGTACCATAGTTTGTTTATGCATTCATCTGTTGTTGGGCATCTGGGTTGGTTCCATCTTTTTGCAATTGTGGACTGTGCTGCAATAAACATTCTCGTGCATCTACCTGTTCGTGTGACTGTCCTTAATTCTGTATGATATATTCCAAGCAGTGGGATTACTGAATCAAATAGTTTATCTATTTTCACCTGCTTAAGGAAGTGCCAGATTGGTTTCCAAAGAGATTGTACCATTTTAAAACCCCACCAGCAGTGTAGGAGAGTTCCAATTTCTCCACAGCTTCTCTAGCATTTGTTGTTTTGTGTTTTTTGGATCATGGCCAACTTTGTTGGAGTGAGATGGTATCTCATTGTAGTTTTTGATTTCTTTAATAGCTAGTGATCATGAGCACTTCTTCATGTGTATTTTGGGTGCCTGAATGGCTTCTTTAGTGAACTGTCTGCCCATCTCCTTTGTCCGTTGCTTAATTGGGTTATTTACTTTTGTTGTTGTTGTTGACATTTTGCAGTACCTTGTAGATTATATGGATTGTACATTGATCAGATATGTAATTGCCAAATATTTTTTCCTGTCTGTGAGTGGTCTTTTAATACTTTTGATCAAGTCTTTGGATGAGCGAAAGTATGTGAGTCTTAGTAGTTCCCATGTATCTATTATGTCTTCTATTGATTGAGCTTTGTTAGATTTTGAAGTCTGTCTAAATTGTGTATTAATCCTTCCATTGTTGATCTTATTTTTTCTTGCATAGTCTTGCATAGTCATATTGTTTTAGGTTTGATATTTAGGTCTTTTGTCCATTTTGAGTTGGTTTTTGTGTAAGATATGGGTCTTGAGTCAATTTTTTGCAGATGGATAATCAATTTTGCCAACACCAACTGTTAAAGAGACTGTTTTTACCCCAGTTTAGAATCTTAGGGCCTTTGTCAAATATCAACTGTTCATAGGAGGATGGTGGCATCTCTGGGGTCTCAGCTCTGTTTCATAGGTTTACATGTCTCTTTTTGTACCAATACTAGGCAGTGTAATAAGATCTAAAATCGGGTAGTGGGAGGCCTCCCACATTGGTCTTCCTCTGCACTAGTGTTTTGCATATCATGATGTTTTTTCCTTTCCAAACAAAGTTGGTGATTTGTTTCTCCATCTCATTAAAAAACATCACTGGAATTTGTATTGGGAGTACATTATATATGTAGATTGCTTTGGGTAAAATAGCCATTTTCACAATTTTAGGTCTTCCTATCCATGAGCAGGGTAGGTTTTTCTGTTTATGTAAGTCTCTCTTAGCTTCTAGCAGTGAAGTCCTCTAGGTCTCTTACTTCTCTAGTTAGATTTATTCCTAGGTATTTTGTCTTCTTGGGGGTTATAACAAAAAGTATTGATTTGCTGATTTCTTCTTGAATGATCTCTTTGTTGGTACAAAGGAATTCTACTGATTTTGTTATGTTTATTTTATAACCTGATACTTTGCTGAACTCTTCTGTTAGTTTGAATAGTTTACTTGTGGATTCTTTAGGATTCTCTGTGTATCATAACATCTGCAAATAGTGAGATTTTTACTTTGTCAGTGAGGATGCCCTTTATTTCTTTGTCATTTCTAATTTCTCTGGACAGAACTTCTAGTCAAAGTTTTTTCTGTTATTGATTTTGAATTTTATGGCTTTATGGTCTGAGAAGATGCTTTGCAATAATTCAGTGGTTTGGATTTTGTTAAAATTTGCTTTATGTGCTAATACATGGTCTATTCTGGAAAATGTTCCATGTGCACTGGAGAAGAAGATGTACTTATCTGTTAATGGATAAAACGTTTTGTGTATGTTGATGAGGTCTAATTGGTGAATTGGTGCAATATGATCTTCTGTGTTTTTCCTGAGCTTTTTTCTAGATTATCTGTCCATTACTGAAGGTGGAGTGTTGAAGTCTTCCACTATTATTGTGGTGTGATTTATTTCATTTTTCAAAGTAGTCAGTGTTTGTTCAATGTATTTAGGTGCTCTGGCATTAGGTGCATAAATATTTAATATTGTTAAATCTTGCTTATATATTGAACCTTTAAGCCATATATAGTGGCCGTCCTTGTCCAGGATGGTGGATTTTACATTAAAATCTGTTTTATCTGAGGTTAGTATAACCACACCTCCTTTATTTTATACAATGTTAGCTTGGTATATGTTTTCCACCCTTCAATTTTCAGTTTGTTCATATCTTTAAGTCTGATGTATGTTTCTTGTAAACAACATATAGATGGGTTGTGTTCGTTGATCCAAGATATCACTCGTTGTCACTTCACTGGAGTGTTCAAACTGTTTACATTGCATGTAATTATTCACAGGCATGTGGTTAGTGCTGTCATTTTGATATGATTATTTTTGTGTTGGAGTTTTCTCTGTTGCTCTTAATATTCTGTTATGGGACATTATCCTTTATGTGTTGAATTTGCATGTTTTTCAGCGTTGGTTTTGTATTCATTGAGACCCCTTTATTACATTTCTTATTTGGATGTGTTGCCTTGTTATTGTGCTTTGTGGCTATCCCTACAGTCCCCCTTGATAATCTGAGTTTAATCCCAATGTTAGCTTCTATAAAGCTTACTAATTTCATTGTCATCTGAAAGAATTATAACTACTGTAGTATATCCCTCTTTTTATTGTGATGGTATCTTAGTTTTCATGGTAACTTCACTGGTTCACTTCCTTTAATGTTGTAGTTCTGATTGAATTTCATGCCTTTCCTAACTGAGTAGGTTTCTGTATGGTGTGTCCTGCTTTGTCTCCTTAAATACACAGTTAAGGGTTATGTTTTTCTAAGCAGAGAGCTTGTTTCAGTATTTCTTGAAGTTTTCGTTTGGTTTTTGCAGTCTCTGAGCTTTTGTTTATCTGGAAATGTCTTAATTTCATCTTCATATTTGAAAGACAGGTTTGCAGGATATGTAATTCTTGGTTGGAAGCTTTTCTCCTTCAAGGCTTTAAATGTGCCATCCCACTGCCTTTGTGCCAACATCATTTCTGCCAAGAAGTCAGAAGAAAGGCTACAGGGCTTTGTTCTGAATGTTAGCTTTGTTTTGAGTCTTGCTGACTTTACAAGTTTCTGCTTATGTTTTGCCTTATTAAGCTTGATTATAATATGTCTAATTCTGAGATTTTGTTATTGATCTGTCAGATTTGAGAATGTTGATGCTCAGTCAGTTTGAATAGCTTGCTTAGTTTTTCATTTTGTTCTGCTGTATTTTGTTTAATCTCTAGGAGGGTTCTATATGTAAATCTTTTGTACTTGACCTCCAATAGTTTCAGAAAGGCTTCTTCATCTGGGAAGTTTTTTGAGTCAGAATTTTGGAAGTTTTATGGGTCCATGTTTTAATATTTTTTTAAACATTGGGCTATGATATGTTGCTTCCATGACATCTAGAGGCTGTTTACTTTCTCTGGTGTTGCCTTAACAGGAGCTGAGCATTAGTTCTGAGAAGGAAGTTGATCATCAGCCACCTTTTAGTTCTCTAGTGACTGGGCCCATTGGACTCTCTTGAGTGGCAGGCTCTGCCTCCTGTCTGACAAAAGATGACCCTTCATATGGAGACACTAGGGGCCATCAGCTGACCTTGTGATGTGGGTCAGTGAAGGCTGGAAGAGTTGCAGTTAGGTTGCACTGCAGTTATTTCCCCAGGCGGTTTTATTTCAAAAGCTAAAAGCTACCTGCCTATTAACCAAAGTTAGCAAGAGTGCCAGGTGTGGCAGGCCCCTCCTTCTAGTCAACAAGGGCGGCTGCTCCCCAGCTGTCCAAAGAAGCTATAGTGCAGATCACAACAGGGATGGGCTGCTACACCACAAAGTGCTGCAAATGCTACTGCTGGATACCACTCGTGAGACAACACTAGCTAAATACAGCTTCTCCTCTGGGAAAGCACTCTCTAGGCTGGCACTGTCTCCCAGCCTGAGAATCCACCCCTGGTGAGGGCTCTGATTGGGTAACTCTGCCTCCCAGGCATGCAAGCTAGTTTCCCAGTCAAGCTACCTCTTCCACTGAGAAAGAGGCAAATCTATGATAGAGTTCCAAAAAGGGGATGGTAGGGGGGCTGTGGTGTCCCCACCACTGGGCTCTTAAAATGTGGGTCTTCCACCCAATGTCTCTCTGCTGTGGGACTGACAGTTCACTCCAGGATTGTGCTTCAGAGTAGCCATGGCACATGCCCCTCCCCCACCTACTGGCCAACAAAGAGAATAAAAAGTTGAAAGTGCCAGGTACCTTCCAGTTGGTCGCAGGAGATGTCCACACAGCCAGATCAGGGTTCACTGGTAGAGAGGAAGTTTCCTGCTTAGTGGTATATATTCCTGAGTGACAGTCCTATGCCATGACCTAGGAGGTTGGTGAGTGTCCAGGAAACTCCATTCAGTTATCAATCCAACTCTTAGTTTTCAGAGGGAATTAAGGAGATGTGTGTCTACTCTGTGATGTTAACTCTCCCCCTTGGTGTCTTTCTTTTGAGGTCTACATTTTGTGGAGTTCTATGAGCATCTTGAATAGCTATCTGCTCTCCTTTTATGATGTCAGGGAAGTTTTCTGTCAGCAGTTATTCGACAAATCTCTCTGTATTTTCTGCTATCCCTCCCTATTGTGGAACTCCAGTTACTACTAAATTGTTCCTGTTGATAGAGCCTCACATGATTTTTAATGGTTCTTCATTTTTCTTGATTCTTTTATCTAATTTCTCCTCATATATGCTGGTGTCAGTTGCTTTATCTTCAACCTTGCTAATTTTGAATTCCATTTCCTCAACCCTGCTCTTTTACTTCCCATTGAACTGTAATTCTTGGTTGCAAGCTTTTCTCCTTCAAGGCTTTAAATGTGTCATCCCACTGCCTTTGTACGAACATCATTTCTGCTGAGAAGTCAGAAGAAAGGCTACAGGGCTTCGCTCTGTAATTTTATTATTGATCTGCTGAATTTCAGATCATTGATGTTCTAGCAGGTCATACAGCTTATTTAATTTTTCATTTTGTTCTGCTGCACTTTGTTTAATCTCCATCCTAAGATCTAAAAGTGCTCTATACATAATTCTTTTGTATTCTACCTCCCATAATTTAGGTAGGCTTCTTCATCTGAGAAGTCTTTTGATTATTTTGGGAGTTTTCCAGAGCCACGGTGATTTGCTTCTGTGAAAGATTAGATATTGATTGTTATCTTCATACCATCAGAAAGCTGTTCAGCTTCTCTGGTGTCTCACCAGCGGAAGCTCTGGCATAGCTCTAAGAGGGAGTGAGAAAGGACACTGCTGGACGTGGCCACCAGCTGCCCCTGCATTCTTAAGGTGCAGCTGTCTCAAGAAAAGCTTCTCCCATGAGAGAGATGATGTCCAACCTGGCAGCCAGCCCCAGATAGGCCCTTAGGGTGGCAGGCCCTGCCTCCTAGCTGACAAATATGGTGACCTACTTGTGGAGTCTCCCTCGAGCTGTGTCAGCAGATGCTATAGAGTGGCTCAAAGAAGGGAAGGGCACCACCACACTTGCCCACTAGGCACCACTGCATTCTCAGCATGGCAGCTGGCCCCAGTCAGGCTCTCAGACTCAGCAGCCCCAGTCCCAGCAGAAGCAGGACACTTTGTGCTGCTGTCTAACCTCTGACAAAGGTAGTATTCCCCTTCCTGTTGCCCAGTCCAATCTCACAATTCTCCACCTGATCTTGGGACTCCCAAAATGTCCACTCTGCTCTCTTCAATTGTTTTTTAGGCCTTAGTTCTCAGAGGGAATCAAGGAAATATGTGACTAGTCTGCCATCTTGGCCCTGCCCCTCACATCCAAATTTTTTTCATAATATATAGGTTGTCTTTCCTAGGGTTGCCATGAATTGGATCCGACTCAACAGCACTTGGCTTGGCTGGCTTTTTCTCCTTTGCTGAAGTTTGTAGATGAGCATAAGTGTTTGATTTTTAGGAGCTCCCAGTTATCTATTTTCTCTTCTGGTGCTGGTGCATTGTTAATAATATTTTGTATTCTGTTTATATCCTCATGGCATAGTGGCATTATTAGTAATGTTTTATGTTCTGTTTATACTCTAGTGGTGTAGTGATTAAGTGCTACGTCTGCTAACCAAAAGTCAGCAGCTTAAATCTGCCAGGTGCTCCTTGGAAACTCTATGGGGAAGTTCTACTCTGACCTATAGGGTTGTTATGGGTTGGAATCAACTTGATGACAGTGGGTTAGCATTGTCCCTATTTTTTACTCCAGATGATTGTCATGGATTGAAATGTGTTCCCCCAAAAAAGTGTGTATTAATTTGGCTTGGCCTTGATTCATGGTATTGTGTAATGTTCTGCTGTGTTACAAACTCTGCCTATATGATGTTAGTGAGTGAAGATAGGTGGCAGTTGTGTTGGTGAGGCAAGACTCAATGTGTGGGACTGTACTTACCTTGGAACAACTTCTTAGGATATAAAGGAAAGGAAGGCAAGCAGAGACTTGGGGACCTCATACCACAAAGAAGCAATGTCATGAGGTGAGCACTTCCTTTAGAAAGGATCCAGGGTCCCTGTGTATCAGAAGCTCCCAGTCCAGGGAAAGACTGACTATGAGGACCTTCCTCCAGAGCCAGCAGAGAAAGCCTTCCCCTGGAGCTGACACTGTGAATTTGAACTTTTAGCCTATTGGACTGTGATACAATAAAATTTCTCTTTGCTAAAGCCATCCACTTGTGGTATTTCTGTTGTAGATGACTAAGACAATCATCTTTATCATTTTAGATTTTATATTTAGGTCTTCAATCCATTTTGAGTTCATTTTGGACATAGTGTGAGGTATGGGTCCTGTTTCAGTTCTAGGCAGATGGATATCCAGTTATGCCAGTACTATATATTAAAGAGAGTGTCTATTCCCCAGTTGATGGACTTTGGACATTTGTCAGATGTCAGCTCCTCATAGACAGATGAATTTATGTCTCGATTCTCAATTGAGTTTCATTTGTATATATCTCTGTTCCTGTACATACTTTACATACTTGTACAAGCTATTTTGACCACCATGACAGTGTTATAGGTTCTAAAGTTAGGTGATTTGAGGCTTCCCACTTTGTTCTTGTTTAGTAATGCTTTACTTATTCAGGGGATATTCCCTTTCCATACAAAGCTGGCAGTGTTTCTCTGTCTCATTAAAATATGCCATTGGAATTTGGACCAGGATTTCATTGTATTCCTGGTGGCATACTGGTTAAATGTTACATCTGCTAGCCAAAATGTTAGCAGTTCACATCTGCCAGGCACTCCTTGGAAACCATGGAGTGGTTCTACTCTGTTTTATGGGGTCTCTATGAGTCAGAATTGACTCATTAGCAATGTTTTTTTGTTCGTTTGTTTTGTTTCATTTTGCTTTTAACTTTTATAGAACAATTTGTGTAGAACAGACGTTTTCACAATGTTAAGTCTTCCTATCCATGAGCAGTGATTGTTTCTTATGCAGGTTTCTTCTGAGTTCTCGGAGTACTGCTTTGTAGTTTTCTTTTTGTAGGTCTTCTACTTCTCTGATTAGATTTATTCCTCAGTTTTTTAGCTTCTTTGGGGTTATTGTAAATGATACTGATTTGGTGATTTTCTCTTTGTCATTGTCTTTATAGGTATAGAGGAATCCTGTTGATTTTTTGTATGCTTATTTTGTATTCTGATACTCTGATGAAATCATTTATTACTTTCAGTAGTTTTTTGCGGATTTTTTAGGATTTTCTGTGTATCATATCAAATCATCTGCAAATGGAAGAACTTTTACTGCTTTCTTGCCAATTTTGATGCCATTTATTTCCTCTTCTAGCCTATTTGCTCTGGCTAGGACCTCTAACATAATGTTGAATAAAAGCAGTGAAAAATGGTATCTTTATCTGGTTCCCATTTCTAAGGGAATGCTTCCAGACTCCCTTTGTTTAGACGGTGTTGGCTGTTGGTTGTTGACTTTGTATAATTGCCCTTGATTATAGTGATGAATTTCCCTTCTATTCCTATGCTATTGAGAGTCTTTATCATGAATGTGTTCAACTTTGTCAAATGCGATTTCTATATCAATTGATAAAATCAAGTGATTCATATCGTTCATTTTATTTATGTAATGGATTACACTGATTCTTTTACCAGTGCTGAACCATCCCTGCATACCTACATGAATGTCACATGACCATGGTGAATTACTGTTACTATTTTTTTATGTTGCAGAATTTATTGGCTAGAATTTTGTTGAGGACTTTTGTGTCCAAATTCATGAAGGATATTAGTTGCACTTATCTTTTTGGGAGTCTTTAACTGGTTTGGGTATCATGGTTATGCTGGCTTCTTAAAATGATTAAGGGAGTATTCTATCCTATTCTGTGCAGTGAAATAACCTTTAGTAATAGTGATGTTAACTCTTCTCTGAAAGTTTGTTAAGATTCTCCAGTGAAGCTGTAAGACCACGGCGTTGTTGGTTGGAAGTTTTTAAATTACATTTTCAATCTCTTGTTTTAGCCTTATTTAGTTGTTTCATCTCAGTTTTGTGTTAGTTTAGGTAAGTAGTTTTATTTCTAGATATTTCTCCATTTCCTCTAGGTATATTCTATCATGACTCTTTTTTTTTTAAATTTTTATTTAACATAACTGAGTGAAAATGTACACTCACGTATAAATTTACATGCCCACCTATATGCAGCTTCCACTGCTCTCCCTGTCCAGTGACTGCGCACTATTACTCTCTGCTCCATACATGTCTCATCCTCCCAACAACCTCCTTTCCCCTCCTCACCGTCCACTCCCCTTCCTCCAGCCAGAGGTCAGCAAGATGATATCCTCTAGATGTACAGAACCACAAAGTGCTTCAAATACATCGTCACTCTGCATTGCCAAGTCCAATCCATTCCTGTCCAAAGAGTGGACCATTGTTATAATTTATGGGAAAGGGCAGGATCAGGGCCGGGGGCCTTGCTCGCAGAGGAGCCCCAAAACCGCTGGACCATCAATTGAGGTCTTTTAGTGGAGATTTCATGATGCAGCCCTTTTTATTCTTGTGTTGCCAGTGAGACTCCTCTCTCTGAGCTCCATCGTGGCTATCACTGGTGGTGGCTAGGCACCATCCGGTTCTTCCGGTCCCAAGTCGATGTAGGCACATACTCTTGTGGGTCTCTCTGTCTTCTCAGTTGTCTTTACCGCATGTCACTTTGGTCCTCGGTGAGCATCCATTCCTGCTGAGTTGGGACCATTTGCTGTGTCCTCGGATGGCAGCTTGGCAGCTTTTAAGACCCCAGACGCCACTCACCAATGTGGGGTGCAGAGAGCTCTCTTAGCAAAATGCTAGTTGTGCCAATTGGCCTGGAATTTGCCTAAGAGCATGGTCCCCCGCCCCCTGCCCCAGCTACTCTATCCTTGCAGTATTGAGTCAAGATGGAAGGAGTACTCAAGTTATGCTGAAGTCCACTTAATGTTGTTCTTGTTTCTAATGTGTGCTATCACCGCTTTCTCCCAACTAGATTTCTAGTAACTATCTAAACTAAACCCTCCCCCTTCACCCACCTTTCCTCCCCTCCCTTGCAGCTGTCAAAGAGTCTTTTCTTCTATACACGAGTCTGCTTTTGAGGTCTTATCGTAGAGGTCTCATAAAGTATTTGTCCTTTTGTCGCTGACTACTTTCATTCAACATAATGTCTTCCAGTTGAAACCAGGTTAGGAGATGTTTCCTGAAATCGTCGTTATTCTTTATCATTGCGTAGTGCTCCATTGAGTATATGTACCACAGTTTAGCTATCCATTCTTCTATTGTTTGGCATCTGGGTTGATTCGATATTTTTGCTATCGTGGACTGTGCTGTGATAAACATTCTGGTGCATGTGTCCGTTGGTGTGAAAGGCCTTGAATCTGTAGGATATATTCCAAGTAGTGGAATTACTGGGTCAAATGATATATCGATATCCATTTTTTTAAGGAAGCGCCAGATTGCCTTCCAAAGAGGCTGGACCATTTTGCAACCCCACCAACAGTGTAGGAGGGTTCCACTTTCTCCACAGCCTCTCCAGCATTTGTTGTTTTGTGTTTTCTGAATCATGGCCAACCTTGTTCGGGTGAGATGGTATCTCATTGTCGTCTTGATTTGAATTTCTTTAATAACTAAAGATCGTGAACATGTCCATATGTGTTTTTTGGCTGCCTGGATCTCCTCTTTAGTGAAGTGTCTGTCCATCTCCTTTGCCCATTGCTTAATTGGATGGTTTATCTTCTTATTATTGATATTTTGTAGTATCTTATAGATTATGGAGATCAGGCGTCGGTCTGACATAGAGTTGCCAAATATTTTTTCCCATTCTGTGGGTGTTCTTTTAATTCTATTAATAAAGTCTTTGGATGAGCAAAAGTGTTTGATTCTTAATACTTCCCATTTATCTACTTTCTCTTCTGTTGATTGAGGTTTCTTTGACAGATTTTGGAGTCTGTCCTCATTGTGTATTAAAACTTCCATTGTTGTTCCTACCTTTTCTTGGATGAGCTTTATTGTTTTAGGTTTGATATTTAGGTCTTTTATCCAGTTGGAGTTGGTTTTTGTGTAAGGTGTCAGATATGGATCTTGATTCAGTTTATTGCAGATGGATAACCAATTTTGCCAGTACCATTTATTGAAGATACTGTTTTTATCCCAGTTTAATGTCTTAGGGCCTTTGTCAAATATCAACTGTTCATAGGCAGATGGTGTCATCTCTGGGGTCTCAATTCTGTTCCATTGATCGATCTGTCTGTTCTTGTACCAATACCAGGCTGTTTTCACCACTGTGGCAGTGTAGTATGTTCTAAGGTCGGGTAATGAGAGGCCTCCCAGTGTGTTCTTCTTCTTTAGTAGTACGTTACCTATCCGGGGCTTCTTCCCTTTCCAAACAACATTGGTGATTTGTTTCTCCATCTCATAAAAAAATGATGCTGGAACTTGTTCTGGGATTGCATTATATAAATAAATTGCTTTGGGTAAAATAGACATTTTCACAATGTTAAGTCTTCCTATCCAGGAGCAGGGTAGGTTTTTCCATTTATCTAAGTCTCTCTTAGATTCTTGTAGTAAGGGCTTGTAGTTCTCTTTGTAAAGGTCTGTTGTTTCTCTGGTGAGATTAATTCCTAGGTACTTTATCTTCTTAGGGGCTATTGTAAATGGTATTGATTTAATAATTTCCCCCTTAACAGTCTCATTGTTGGTATGAAGGAATCCTGCTGATTTACTTATGTTTATCTTGTATCCTGAGACTTTGCTGAACTCTTCTATCAGTTTGAGTAGCTTACTTATAGATTCCTTGGGGTTCTCTGCATATACAATCATATCATCTGCGAACAGGATGGATTATTTTCTTGATATGTTGTATTCTGTTGGCAAGAATTTTCTTGAAGATTTTTGCATCTAGGTTCATGAGTCATATCGGTCTGTAGTTCTCTGTCTTTGTTGGATCTTTCCCTGGCATAGGTATCAGGGTTATGCTGGCTTCATAGAATGAGTTTAGGAGTACTCCATCACTTTCTATACTGTGAAATAGTCTCAGTAGTATTGGGGATAACTCTTCTCTAAATGCTTGGTAGAATTCTGCCGTGAAGCCATCTGGGCCTGGACTTTTTTTGGTTGGCAGTGTTTTGATGACCTTTTCAATCTCTTCCTTTGTGATGGGTTTATTAAGTTGTTCTGCCTCATGTTGTGATAATTTGGGTAGGTGGTATGAGTTAAGGAATTGGTCCATTTCCCCTAGGTTTTCCAATTTGTTAGAGTACAGTCTTTCATAGTATTCTGTTATGATATTTTTGATTTCTGTTGCATCTGTGGTGACAATTACCCTCTCATTTCTAATTTGGGTTATTTCCTTTCCTGCTTTTCTTTAGTAAGTTTAGCCAGTGGTTTATCAATTTTGTTGATCTTTTCAAGAAACCAGCTTTTGGTCTTTTCAGTTGTTTTTCTATTCTGTAATTCATTTAGCTCTGCTCTAATCTTTATGATCTCGTTTCTTCTGGTGCCCAAGGGGTTCCTCTGTTGTTCACTTTCTACTTGTTCAAGCTGTAGAGTTAGTTCCTTGATTTAGTTTCTTTCTTCCTTCCAGATGTGTGCACTTATGGAGATAAACAGACCACTGAGCACTGCTTTGGCTGTATCCCATAGGTTCTGGTAGGAAGTGTTTTCATTCTCTTTGGAATCCATGAATTTCTTTAATCCATCCTTGATTTCCTCTATACCCTATGTTTTTTTGAGCAGGATGTTGTTCAGTTTCCAGAGTTCCACTTTCTGTCTCTGTTTTTTCTGCTATTGATTTCTACTTTTATGGCTTTATGATGTGAGAAGATGCTTTGCAGTAATTCAGTGGTATGGATTTTGTTGAGCATTGCATTATGGCCTATCACATGGTCAATTCTGGAGAATGTTCCATGTGCACTGGAGAAGAAGGTGTAGTTGTCTGCTGATGGGTGGAAAGTTCTGTATATATCAATGAGGTTTAGTTGGTCAGTTGTGTCAATGACGTCTTCTGTATCTTTACTGAGCTTTTTGTAGATGATCTGTCTAGTAATGAGAGTGGAGTGTTAAAGTCTCCCAGTATTATTGTGGAGTCATCTAACTCTCTTTTGAGCATAGTCAGTGTTTCTTCGACATATTTATGCGCTCTGGCATTAGGTGCATAAATATTTAATATAGTTAAGTCTTGCTCGTGTACTGAACCTTTCAGCCATAAATAGTGACCATCTTTGTCCACGATGGTGGATTTGACGTTAAAATTGATTTTGTCTGAGATTAGGATCGCCACCTCTGCTCTTCTTTGTTCATTGTTCGCTTGATATATATTCTTCCATCTTTTAATTTTCAGTTTGTTCCTGTCTTTAGGTCTCAAGTGAGTTTCTTGTAGACAACATATGGATGGGTCATGTCTTTTGATCCAAGATGACACTCGGTGTCTCTTTACTGGAGCATTCAGTCCATTCACATTCAATGTAATTATTGATAGGTATGTGTTCACTGCTGCCATTGTGATATGTTTATTTTTATGTTGATGTTTTCTCTGTTGTTCTTATTAGTCTGGGACACTCTTTTTTGTGAGTTGATTTTTCACCTTTTTCAGAGCTGGTTTTATAGTTGTTGAGACTCGTGTGTTAGATTTCTTGAAATGGTATGATACATCTTTGTTGTGCTTTACAGCTGCCCCTGTCAACCCCCTTAATAAACTGTTTATAAACCCAATTTTAATTACTACCAGTCTTGTCAACTTCCTCTCCATCTGGAAGGACTCTAACAACTGTAGTACATCCCTCTTTTTATTATGATGACACCATAGTTTTCATGATGATCACTGGATTGCTTCTTTCCATATCAAAGCTGTGATTTACTTTGGAGCCTTCCTTAAATGAGTAGAGTATTGAGTAGTGTGTCGTTCTAAAATATAAAGTTAGTGGTTTTGTTCTTCTAAGCCAAAGCCAAGAACTTCTTTCAATATTTCTTGTAGTTTGGGTTTGGTTTTTACAAAGTCTCTGAGTTTTTGTTTATCTGGGAACGTCTTAATGTCATTTTCGTATTTGAAAGACAGTTTTGCAGGATATATAATTCTTGGTTGGAAGTTCTTGTCCTTGAAGACATTGAATGTGTCATGCTACTGTCTCCATGCCAGCATGGTTTCTGCTGAGAAGTCTGACGAGAGCCTGCACGGTTTCCCTCTGAATGTTAGCTTTGCCTTGAGTCTTGCTGCCTTTAAGAGTTGCTGCTTATGTTTCATTTTGTTAAGCTTGGTTATAATATGTCTTGGATTCTTTCTTTTGAGATCTATGTTGAGTGGCATATGATATGCATCTGAGATGTCTATATTGTCTTCCTTCATGATTTCTGGGAAGTTTTCTTTCAGCAGCTCAGCAACAATACTCTCTGTGTTCTCAGATGTCTCACCCTGTTCAGAGACTCCAATTAATCAAAGGTTGTTCCTCTTAATAGAGTCCCACATGCTTCTTAATGTTTCTTCATTTTTCTTGTTTCTTTTTTCTGATTTCTGCTCATAGACGCTGGCCTCAGTAGCTCTGTCTTCCAAGTCAGACATTCTTTTTTCCATTTGTTCCATTCTGTTTTCTTGGATTTGCATGGAAGTTTCTATGTCTTTGATTTTCTTCTTGATCTGTTGGATTTCAGAGTACTGGTGTTGCATCAGATCAAACAACGTGGCTAATTTTTCACTTTGTTCTGCTGCATTTTGTATAAGGTCTAGAAGGGCTCTATATATAATCAATTTGTATTCACTTCCTGATGCTTTCATAAAAGTTTCTTCATCTGGAAAACTCCTTGGTTGCTTTGTTTGGGAGCCTTCTGAAGCCATGAGTGATTGCTTGTATGCCAGAATTGTCTGTTGCTTTTTGGGTCCCATGTGAGTATATCGAGGCTGGAAGAGGTACTGAGAGGATGGATTGCAAATGTTTCTCTAGGCTGTCTTCAAATGTAAAGCAAAAGGTATCTGACCAGTTCACAAATCAGTTAGGTTTTCAGGTGTAGAGGTCCCTCCTCTCATCTGACAAAGTAAGTGCCACTGTATCCAACCCCCGATGATAACAGACTAGTTCAGAATACAGCAATCCTACTGCCCTGTTGGCCTCTACTGACAGGTCCTAGCCTTATCCAGCACTGCATCGAGTACTGGTTTTGTGATAGGAAAGCGCTCTCCTGTGGGCAGGCTCTGGCTCCCAAGCTAAGAATTAAGTCCAGCTGCGGCCACCTTATCCAAGATGGTGTCCTACACACAGGCAACGGACAGAGGGGTTAAAGGTGCTGAGAGGCAGTGATTCCTCTGTTACAGGGCCCCCAACGTAGGCAACACTGCAAAATCACTACTTTTCTGTTGGTGAAGCGCTGTCCTGTTTGCAGGCGCTGGCTCCCAGGCTAAGAATGAGGTCCCGCTAAAATCTCGGTACCAACATGGCGTCCCGCACCCTGACCGCGGAGCTCCGCACAAACTCCGCTGAGGCAGCTGCAAAACGAAAGGCTCAACGTGCCTAGAGTAACAGAGTCCTGAGCCTGGCTCTCAGAATATGGGAATTTCGCCTGCCTATCCCCTCAGCACTGCGTCTGAGTCCAGCCGCCAGGCAAGACCCAGCTCCACCCGCCAGCCGAGACAAAGAAAAAAAAAAGTCAAAATGGTGCATTTACCTTCCGTGGGTGAGAGCCGGGGCTAGCCAGGAGTGGGAGTCAGTGAAAGAGAGGAGGTTTTTCGCTGAGTGGTATGAAGTCCCAATTAACAGCTCGGTGCCGTGTCCTGAGGCTGATTAGGTGATCAGAAGGCTCTGTTTGATTGTCAATTCAGGTCTTGGTTTCCAGAGGGATATAAGGAAACGTGGGCTTAGTCCGCCATCTTGACTCCACCCTTCTATCATGACTCTTTAAATTTAATTTGGGTCTGTTGTGATATCACCCATCTCATTTCTTTCTGAGGTTATTTGCTCCCTCTCTTGTTTTTCTTTTATCACTTTAGCCAGTGATGTATCAATTTTATTGGTGTTTTCAAAGAACTAGCATTTGGTCTTGTTAACCATTTAAATAGTTTTCTATTCTCTATTTTATTTAATTCTGCACTCACTTTGATTATTTCCTTTCTTCTGGTGCCCGAGTACTTTTTTTTTCTCTCCCTGCCCTGTTTGTTTTAGTTATAGAGTTAATGTTTTGATTTAGGCCATTTCTTCTTTTTGGTTGTATGCATTTATTGCTACTGTTAATTGACCTCTGCGTACTGCTTTTGCTGTGTCCCAAAGGTTCTGATAGGACGTGTTTTCACTCGTATTTGATTCTATGAAGGTCTCTATTCCATCTTTAATTGTGTTTATAACCCAGGAGTTTTTAAACAAGGTGTTGTTCAGTTTCCATGTTTTTTTTTTCTTACTTTTTCCATTACTGATTTTACTTTCATGGCCTCATGATCAAAAAAGATGCTTTGTAATATTTCCATGCTTTCGATTCTGTTAAGGCTTGCTTTGTGGCCTAATATGTAGTTTATTCTGGAGAATGTGTGGTGTATGTTGGAAAAGAATGTATGCTTGGATGCTGTTGGATAAAGTGTTCAGTGTATGTCTGTGAGGTCAAGTTCCTTGATTGTGGCATCTCCTATGCCATTATTGACCTTCTTTCTGGATGTTCCGTCCTTCACTGAAAGCGGTATGTTGAAGTCTACTATTATTGTGATGCTGTCTGTTTTCCTTTTCAATGCTATTAGAGTTTCTTTGATGTATTTAGGAGCCTTGTAATTCAGCAGGTAAATATTTAATATGGTCATATGCTCCTAGTGTTTTGACCCTTTCATCATGATATGATGTCCTTCCTTATCCATTGTAGTGGATTTTACTTTAAAGTCTATTTTGTTAGAAACTAACAGTGCCACTCCTTCTCTTTTTTTGAATGTTTGCTTCAAACATTTTTTTCCATCCTTTTCTTTGTTTCGGTCTTTCAGTCTGTGTTTTTCCTGGAGGCAGCATGTAGACAAATCATGTTTTTTTTGTCTGCCACTCTTTTTTCGGTGTATTTAATCCATTTGCATTCAGCACAGTTGTTGGTAAGTATGAATTAATACTGTCTTTCTTTTATGTTTTGTCATTTTCTTTGTTTCACTTCATTTTCCATGCTGAGTCATTTTTCTTTATGTATTTTCATCTTGTTCATTGTTGTTGGTTTTGTGTTTGGTAAGTCTTTTTATTTCTCTTGTTTACTATTTTGATGTGTAGCTAATTTCCTTTGTGGTTACTTCAATGTTTATGCTATTGTGCCAAGTTTAAACTAGTCTTTTATTTTTTTGTATTGCCTTGATTTCCTCTCCGTATAAAAGATCTACAACTGAATTTTTAGACCCTCTTTTTTATTATAGTACTGTCGTCTTTTACATGATGACATCTCTCTCTATTTTCAGTGTTTTAGCTTTAATATATGTTTGTGATTTCCTTATCTGGGTTGATATCTGGTTGTTCTGTACTGAGTTCTAGCCTTTGGTTGTTATCTGATGTTACTTATTTTCTAACTGAAGGACTACCTTTGGTATTTCTTATAATTTGGTTTGAGTTTTGCAAATTCTCTAAACTTTCATTTATCTGGAAATATCCTAACTTTGCTACTGTATCTGAGAGACATTTCTGCTAGGTATATAATTCTTGGCTGGTGATTTTTTTCTTTCACAGATTTATACACGTCATACCATTGCCTTCTTGACTATATGGCTTCTGCTAAGTAGTCCAAGCTTAGCCTTACTGACTCTCTTTTGTGGATGACTTTTCATTTATTCCTAGATGTTCTTAAAATTCTCTGTTCATGTTTGGTTTTGACTAAATAAACTTCTTTTAGCATCTACCTTGTGTAGGTTTCTATGATCATCTTGGATGTCATCCTTCATGATGTTAGGGAAATTTTCTGCCAACAAATCTTCAACAATTGTCTGTTTTCTGTTATCCCCCAGTTCTGGTATTCCACTCACTCTTAGGTTATTGTTCTTGATAAAGTCCCACATAATTTTTCAGTTTTTGAAATTCTGACATCTGATTTTTCCTCACATATATTAGTGTCAAGTGCAATATCTTCAGTCTCACTAATTCTGATATTTTTTAAAATTTTTTATTTAATATAACTGAGTGAAAATGTACATTCCTGTATAAATTTACATACCCACCTATATGCAGCTTCCACTGCTCTCCCTGCCTGGTGACAGCACACTATTCCTCTCTGCTCCATACATGTCTTATTCTCCCAACAGTCTCTTTTTTCCGTCCTCTTCACCCACTCTCCTTCCTCCAGCCAGAGGTCAGCAGGATGACATCCTATAGATGTATAGAACCATAAAGTGCATCCAATATATGGTCACTCTACATCACCAAGTCCAATACATTCCTGTCCGAAGTGTGGACCTTCGTTATGATTTATGGTCAAGGGCAGCATCAGGGCGAGGGGCCATGCTCCCAGGGGAACCCCGAAACCACTGGACCATCAATTGAGGTCTTTTAGTGGGGATCTCAGGGTGCATCCTTTTTTATTATTGTGTTGCCAGTGAGACTCAACTTAGTGAGCTCCATCGTGGCTATCACTGGTGGTGGCCGGGCACCATCCAGTTCTTCCGGTCCCAAGTTGATGTAGGCACCCACTGGGTCTCTTTGTCTTCTGGGTTGTCTTTCCCCCATGTCATTTTGGTCCTCGGTGAGCATCCGTTCCTGCTGATTTGGAACCATTTGCTGTGCCCTCGGATGGCAGCTTGGCAGCTTTGAAGACCCCAGACGCCACTCACCAACGGGTGCAGAGAGCCCTCTTAACAAAATGCTAGTTGTGCCAATTGGCCTCGCTTTCGCCTAAGAGCATGGTCCCCTGCCCCCCACCCCAGCTACTCTATCCTTGCAATATTGGGTTAAGATGGAAGGAGTACTCATGTTATGTTTAAGTCCACTTAATATTGTTCTTGTTTCTAATGTGTGCTATCACCAATTTCACCCAACCAGATACCTAGCAACTATCTAATCTAAACTCTCCCCCCCTCCCTCCCTGCCCTCCCTTGCAGCTGTCAAAGAGTCTTCTTCTATGCACAAGTCTGTTTTTGAGATCTTATCGTAGAGGTCTCATACAGTATTTGTCCTTTTGTCACTGACTGCTTTCACTCAACATAATGTCTTCCAGTTGAAACCAGGTCATGAGATGTTTCCTGGAGTCATCGTTGTTCTTTATCATTGCGTAGTGCTCCATTGAGTATATATACCATAGTTTACCTATGCATTCTTCTGTTGTTGGGCATCTGAGTTGATTCCATCTTTTTGCTATCATGGACTGTGCTGCGATAAACATTCTGGTGCACGTGTCTGTTGGTGTGAAAGGCCTTGATTCTGTAGGATATATTCCAAGTAGTGGAATTACTGGGTCAAATGGTATATCAATATCCATTTTTTTAAGGAAGTGCCAGATTGCTTTCCAAAGAGGCTGGACCATTTTGCAACCCCACCAACAGTGTAGGAGGGTTCCACTTTCTCCACAGCCTCTCCAGCATTTGTTGTTTTGTGAATTCTGATTTTTTTTTATCTTAATTCTACTCCTGTGACTTTTCATTGTGTTGTTTAATTCTGAAATTTTATAGTTAACCTTCTGGATTTCTGTTTCCTGTATCTGTATGGATTCTTGCAGCTTATTAAATCTGTCATTATGCTGTGCTCTAATATTTTTGAGTTCCACTTTGGTGTGTCTTAGCTTGTTCTGTGGTTAACCTGATTTCCTTCCTCATCTTGTGATGAATTATGTATATTAATCTTTTGTATCCTACCTCTGATAACTCCAGGAAGTTCTCTTCATCTGGAAGATGTCTTCATTCTTGTTTTGCGAACTTTCTGAAGCCATCATGGTCTGCCTTTTTATATAATTTTCTATTGACTGATGTCTCTGGGGAAATGCTGGTGATGTAGTGGTTAAATGCTATGTCTGCTAACCTAAAGGTCAACAGTTCACATCTGCCAGATGCTCCTTGGAAACACTATGGGACAGTTCTACTCTGTTCTATAGGGTTGCTATGAGTCAAAATCAGCTTGATGGCATTGGGTTTGGTATGGTTGTCTCTCAGCCATCAGTAAGTTATGTATTCATTTCTTTTTTCTTTTTTCTTTGCATACTATGCCCTAGCTTCTTGTTTGGTTTTGATATGCTTGAATAGGCTGCTTATATGAGCTAGTTTTATTCTTTGTGACTTTGAAGCTCTAATGCCCTGTCACCAAGTGGTTAGATCTGTTACTAGGTATTAGAGCCCAGGACCCCAATTACTTTTCTTGTATGGATTCAGCTCAGATATGCAGGTACTCAGTCACCAAATGTGGATGGGCACAGGTGACTGGTGTAGGCACAAGTATCTGGCTGCACTTGGGGGGGGGGGTCACAGGCTGAGCAAGGCCGGGGGTTGGTAGCTGCCTTTGAACGTCTGTGAGGACAGCATATCCTTATTCTCTAGAGCACATAGGTAGGTGGTTTTTGCACCTGGTCTATGGGTGCCCACTGTTGTTGGCTGTAAATACTGAGAGGCACCATTTTTTCTTGGACCCCTGTATCAGGTACCTAGGTGGCATGAGTGGAGCCACTAGTCTTCAGGCCCCTGTTGTGGGTAGATGAGGGCTTCTGCTTAATAGGCAGAACAGTGTCAAATGTTATGAACCTCCTTTTATACCATATAGCTGATACAGTGACTTTAGAATTCAGGCATATACCTTTTTGTAGCATGCTAATGAAGGCCTATGCTGTTGTAGTGGGCACATACAAGTCTATGCAGATATGAAAGGTATTTGGTTCCCTTATGCCTGTATCTAGGCAAATGAAATGTTTCTGCCCTGAGGTCCCAGCTTATAGGAGCTGGCAGCTTTATTTTTTCCTGTTTGTTAACTTGTTCCCTCTCAGAGCTCCTGGCTCAGAGTGCATAAGGGGTCCAACTTCTGGTCCACGGTTTTTGTTGGTCTCTGAAGGTGGCTCAGACTCAGTGCACAGAGGAAGAAGGGCGTGTGCTGTAGATGCAAATTACTTATCTTTTGCCTATCAAGTTATACTTTTTACTGATTCTGGAGTCTTGAGTGGACTTGCTCCCTCCTGGTCTCTCCTACTGTGTAAAATACATCCCAAATGCCACTGCTTGCGTCACTGCACTTTTGACAGATGATCTGGCCCATGGGGTACTGATTTCTACTGAGTCAGGTCTGACAACTCCTCAGTGGTTCTGAATCATCTCTGTCTGTCTCTCTGTCACTCAGTCTGATTCCTCAACTTTCCCTTAAGTATGTAGGGATCCTAGAATGTCGTACTTAATCAGTTTGCTTGTTTTCTCAGGTCTGTGTTGTAAGAAGGACAATAGGAAGCATCTGATTACTCTGCCATCTTGGCTCTGCCTCCAGTTTTCATTTGCTTTATGTCAAGGTATAGTCCATGTGGTCTTTGGTCTTCAGCAATAAGTGAATGAAGTCCTCTTCCTGCATCTCACAATCCATCCTCTGAGATGGGTCATTTTCATAGGCCATCAGCTCAGGACAGTTTGGTGGTTCCTTTCCCCCCTCTCTGGATCCTCTGAGGGTCATGGGGACAGTGTAGGCAATTATACACTTTAAAATGAATATAATAGTAAAAGGGAGGAGGTGTCATGGATTGAATTGTGTCCCCCAAAAGATATGTGTAGTAATTTGACTGGGCCAGGAATCCCTGTATCCAGCGATTGCCCTCCATTTTGTGATTTTCTGTAAATCCTGATCTTTGCCTGTGGTTAACAGAGTGGGTTATGTTAGGGAGGATTAGGATGGGACTGTAAATTCCTTCATAAGATCGCCTCGCTGCTCCATTGTAAAGGGAGTTTCCTTGGAGTACGTCTTGCACCACCTTTAGTCCTTTCATCCTACAAGTGATAAAAGGAAAGAGAAGCAAGCAGAGAGTTGGGAACCTCACCCCATCAACCAAGCAGCTCCAGGAGAAGAGCACTTCCTTTAGACCTGAGGTTCCTGTGCCAGGACACTCTCTGAACAAAGACTAATGCAACACAAGGACTTTCTTTCAGAGCCAACAAGGGGGAAAGCCTTCCCCTGGAGCAGACATCCTGAATTTGAACTTGCAGCCTTCCAGACTGAGTAGGCATAAACTTTTCTTTGCTAAACCAATCTACTTTGTGGTATTTCTGTCAGAGCAGCGTCAGATGACAGAAAAAGAAGGGAATAGTAAAAACACCACCATATAATTTTTATGAGGATAAAGTTAGTTAATTAAAGGGAATAACCTTCATAGAGTGCTTAGACCAGAGCCTGGCTCAGATTAGATGCTACAAAAGTATTGTAGAGAAAAAGCAGACAGCAGCAGAAACTCTCAGAAGTGGGGCAAATGATGAGATTAGACCAGAGGAAAAACTTCTGCCTTTTTTGAAAAGGTGATCAGCAGAGGCCTGAGAAAGCAATCCTACAGCATTGTTCACCACCCATACGTAAGTCTTCTATGAGACTCAAAGAACCCCCAATGGACCCCAAAATGTGGTGCCTTCCTTGGGAGCCAACTTGGCAGATTCTTTGGGATCTCTTTAAAGCAGAGATTGACACTAGCTTGACATGAGCCACCTGCCAAACACTGCTCCTTCCCCAACTGCAAAAACCAACACTCTACTGTTCTCCACACTGTCCAGGACACTATGATCCATCTCTGGACCAAAAGTCTTAAAGATATACCATGAAACCCTGTCCCCTGACCACAGGCCTCTTGAATAAACCACCCATGGATACTCTCAGTGGAAGGCTTCCAGTTATTGGCTGTGTGCCCATCCCATGCATCTCCAGCCTCATCTTACCCTTCACATTTCTTGCCTCCTACATTGTGGCATCATCTGACTCTGCCAGGACCCTTACATGTGATGTGCTACTCCCTCTGCTCAACCTATCCTGCATGGTCCTCTACCTGGCAATCCTCCCTCCCTTCTTTGCCATTTTAACCTCGTGCACTCAGATCTCAGCTCACAGAAAACATGCTTATCTCACCACATGTCTGTTCTTGGTAGCATCTGTTGTTTGTCTGTGTGGCTTTTATTAATGTCTGTTTGTGCTCTGTGTTCCTGCTGGCCCAGTTACAGGAAGAAGGACAAGGGGACTCCCAGCCTCTCCTCTTCCTACATGCTCACTATCATTTATCCTCCCAGTCAAAGACTGTACTGAAGCCAGCAAAAGTGTTCACGTGAATGGCACCAATCCTGGCACAGACAAGCATCACTGCCATAGCCAGTGGGGACACAGGCATGTAGGTAGCTACATGGTCTCCTTGACAAACTTTATGCCACTTCAGCATGTTGGCCAGGTGACAAGTAGTCTCCAGTAGTTCCCAGTGGCAAATGGAAGAGAGCCAGCAGAATTGGAGGAGGAAAAGGAACAGAATTTAGTGTGGAATAATTCTGCAAACTGTAAGTACTATACAACCAGCCCAGTGTCAGGTACAGTAGGCACTTAAATCCTTGTTTCATGAAAAGTTGTTCATCAGAAAGAAATGTTAACATTTTAGTCTAATAGTGACACAGAGATGTAATGTATTACACTTCAACATAAAGAAAACAAAAATCACAACCATACCTCACAATTGGAACAATAAGCAACACCATGATAAACAGAGACAAGACTGAAGCTGTCAAGGATTTTGTTTTCTTGGATCCACAATCCACACCCATAGAAGCAGCAGTCACGTAATCAAATAACATGTTCTACTGGGAAAATCTGCTTTAAAAGACCTCCTAAAAGCTTTAGAAAGCAAAAATGTCATTTAAAGGCCTAAAGTACATTTGACCTCTGAGTGACTCAAACTGTGAAACCTCACCTATGATTATGTATACTGATGCTCAGAATCTAATACAACACTCTGTGGTACTAGGACAAAACTTTTTAGTTCTTTGATTTTTTTTTCTGTTATTGTACTTTAGATGAAGGCTTAAGGAGCAAACTAGTTTCTCATTAAACAATACACATAATGTTTTGTGACTCCCCATCCAATAAACCGACTTTGCCCCCAGTATGCCCACATTAACTAGCTCATTAATAGTCCTTCACTTGTTTGCCTCAATATTCTGATAAAAAAAGTTTCTTCCCCAAAGTAATTAAGGGTGAGGAAAAGAGCAGGGTACAACGGTAAGGCACTCAGAGACCAGAGGCCCTGCTTTTCAGCTGAAGTGCAATTTCTCCCAACCAAGATCATGCCATGTGACCTTGCACCCCTGCACTGAACACATCCCCTGGAAACCCCAGCTACCTGCCCAGCACCAATGGCTACAGGCCACTCTGGCCCTAGGAATCTGAGTGTCTCAGTCATCTAGTGCTGCTATTACAGAGATACAAGTGTGTAGCGTTAAAAAGAGAAATTTTATTCTGTAGCAGTCTAGTAGACTAGTCCAAATTCAGGTCATCAGCTCCAGGGGGAAGCCTTCGTTGTTGGCTCTGGGGAGAAAGGCCCTTATCCTTAATCTTCCCCTGGACTGGAAGCTTCTGATGCACAATGACCCCAGGTCCTTTTGAAAGGATTTGCTCTGCTTCAGCACAAATTCTTGGTGATATGATGTCCCCAGCTCTCTATGCTAACTCCTTCGTATCTCAAGAAATTGCCTCAAAGCACAATACAGTCTTATACACTGAGTCCTGCCACACCAACATAACCACTGTCCATCTTCCCTCATCATCATAGAAGCAGAGTTTACAGCATATAGGAATATCACACAACACTAGAAATCCTAGATGAATGGCTATACATATTTTTAGGAGGACACAATTCAACCCATGACACTGAGATTCTCTACTGACCCTCCTTCAATGGTCACAACATAGCTAAAACAGTCCCTCCTAGGATATACACCCACGTTAGGCTCTTGTCCCATATCCCACTCAGCACTCACTGCAGCCCTGGGTGAAGTCATGATCCTATTTTGCAGTGTGCAGGTGTGTGGGTAAGGTCACACATATCCAGGGGACAAAGCAAACCCTCTTCCCACCAGGCTCACCTTGCCTTTCAGTGTACCCGCTGCTACTCTCCCTCTGCTTTCATCACCAGTGCCTCTCTCTGTCCCTCTGCCTCTTCAAACCCCACATGGAATTTCTCCCCAAAACTTCTCCGACCAGTATGCTTGTGAGACTTCTTGCTCTTGACTACTTGAATGCACAAGGACAGCTCACTTCAAAGGCCTTAATAAATGACCATGTTGAAGGATATCCAGGGTCAGGAAAGTAGTTCAGGAAGGCCATTTTCTGCTGACTTCTGCCCCATGGGGCTTCATAGAACCTGAGAAAATAGATCTCAAATTGCTCCCTGTACACAGGGCAAAGGCCACTGGCACCCACTGTGGAGCTAAACCCCAGGACACGGCAAGTCTAGGACATGCTGACTAGCCTGAGGCTATACTGGCTAAGCATCACAGGGTTTCTGTTTCCAAGTCACCTTAGGCTTGGGGCCAGTTAACAGCAGAATCGCAGGCCACTGCCAATGCTTTGGTAGTCCATGGCTGGTGTGCTGCACAGGGAGTGTCATTCCCGCTATTGTCCTAGCATCTGAGACTCATGGGGACCTGGGCAGTGAGTCTGGAACTTGGCCTTCCAGCTGGTGTGGTCTGTGACTGTCCTGAGGCCTCCTGAGTGCCATCTGCATGAGATAGATTGGAAATCAGATTGTTTTAGTGATCCATACATTGGCAGTTTGTGTCCCATAGAATAACCAGCATCAATGTCTAGGTAGCTCTCCTCTGAGAGGAGAACGACAAACATCTAAAACCTAAAATGCTGTGCTACCCACACTAGGATGCCTATTATTGAAAACAGAAAACAAGTGTTGTCAAGGATGTGGAGAAATTGGAATGCTTGTGCACTTGGCTTGGCTGGCTGTGCATTGCTGACCAGAATGTAAAGTCATGTGGTCACTGAGAAACAGTATGACAGTGCCCCAAAAACTTAAACATGAAATACACCATATGTTCCAGTCTAGGTATTTACCCTGGAGACTTGAGAGCAGGAGCTCGTACAAGTGTTTCTTTACCAGTGTTGATTGCAGTGTTAAGCACAAAAGTCAAAAGGTAGAAGCAACCATGTTCATCAACAGATGAATGGATAAACAAAATGCGACATATCCATATAATGGAATATTATTCAGCCATGAAGAGAAATTAAGTTCTCATACACAAAATGACATGGATGAAACTTGAAACTATTACACTGAGTGAAATAAGTCACACACAGAGGACAAATAAATTGGATGATGATACATACCACTTCTATAAAATATTTAGAATAGGCAAAAGCCTAGAGAATAAAGCACCTTGTGGCCAACAGGGGCTGGGGGAGAAGGGAATGGGAAATGGCTACGTAACAGGCACTGAGTTTCTGCTTGGAGTGATGAAAAGTTTTGGAAACAGTAACCCCCAAAAAGCCTAAACTATAGCTGTCAAGTCGATTCTAACTCAAGCAACTTTATAGGACAGAGCAGAAGTGTCCCATAGGGTTTCCAGTGAGCAGCTGGTGGATTCAAACTGCCTACTTTTTGGTTAAGCAGCCTTAACTCTTAACCACTTTGCATGGTAAATGTAAACTTGCCACTGAATTGTACATACACAAAATGGTGGAAACAGCAAATGTTTCATTGTATATATTTTACCGCAATGAAAATTTTTTTTAAAAAGAAAGAAAAATCCAAATGACCTGGCCCAAATCCCTTAAAAATTGGCTCCACATAATTGGACTACACCATAAGGTAAAAGGTTTCCTAAATTCAACCCAACATTTCATAAGACAGAGTAGCAGGGATAAGGGTCGTGGGATCGTGTTTTCATGGTACACTGAGGTCAGTTGGCATAACTAGTCTTTTTCTAAGAGAATGTTCTGCACCCCATATTGGTGAGTGGTGGCTGGAGTCTTAAAAGCCAGCAAGTTGCCGTCTAAAGAACATCAGTTGGTCCCAACCTACATGGAACAGATGAAAACTGAGAACATTAAAGACATGAGGAAAAATGAGCCCAGAAGACTGAAGGACCCATATTACTGGAAGACTACATCAGCTGGAAAACAAGAACTGGGTGGTACCTGGCTGCCACCAAAGACAGCACTGACAGGGAGCATGATGTACACGGTTCCTGATGTAGCATGAGAGAAAGGGGTGTGCAAATCTAGAACTCTGTTACAAGACCAGGCTTGATGGTCTGACAACCTGGAGGGTCCCCTGGGAACAGGGCCCCTAGACTGCTAGCCCAGAGCAGAAACCAATACTGAAGCCAACACTTCAGACAAAGAATAGGTTGGACTTGGAGACACAGAGTGATGCAGGTGATATATGTACTTTATCGTTTAATATATACATGAGGCTGCCCTACTGATTTCCTTTTAGAGGGGAGAAGAGAGGGTAGAGAGGAGGGAACAAGTATTGGTTGAATGAATACTGGAAAAAAAAAGAGTAGAAGAGTGTACTGTCACAGGGCAGATAGAGTTGCATAGAGGTGGGTGCTTGGGTTTTTTTTATGATTGAGTGAAAAATGTACATTCCCATATAAATTCCCATGCTCACCTATATGCAGCTCCCACTGCTCTCCCTGCCCGGTGACAGCACACCCCTCTTCTCTGCTCCATATATGTGCTGTCCTCGCAACAGCCTCCTATCCCCTCCTCTCCAGTCACATCCCTTCCTCCAGCAAGAGGTCAGCAGGATGACATCCTATAGATGCATAGAGCCATAAAGTGCCCACAAAATATGGTCACTCTGTATCACCAAGTCCATTCCATTGCTGTAAGAAAAGTTGACCTTCATTATGAGTTATGGACAGGGGCAGCATCAGAACCAGGGGCCATGCTCCCAGGGGAACTGCAGAGCCCCCAGACCATCAATTGTGGTCTTTTATTGAGATCTCAGGGTACACCTCTATTTATTCTTGTGTTGCCAGTGAGACTCAACTTTGTGAGCTCCATCGTGGCTATCACTGGCAGTGGCCAGGCACCATCTGGTTCTTCAGGTCATGAGTTGATGTAGAGACCCACGTGAGTCTGTCTTCTGGGTTCTCTTTTCCCCGTGTCATTCTTGTTCTTGGTAATCATCCATTCCTGTTGAGCTCGGACCATTTGCTGTACCCTCAGATGGCAGCTTGTCAGCTTTTAAGACCCCAGACGCCACTCACCGATGGGGGGTGCAGAGAATCCCCATTAGCAAAACACTAGCTGTGCCAATTGGCCTAAACTTTGCCTAAGAGCATGGTCCCCGGTCCCCCACCCCCGCCACTCTGTCCTTGCAGTATTGGGTTAAGATCGGAGGAGTACTCAAATTGCATTGAAGTCCAGTTATTACTGATCTTTCTTGTGTGTGCTGTCACTGATTTCACCCAGCCAAATTTCTGTAAACTATCTAATCTAAACCCTCCTCCCCTTACCTTCCTTCCCTCCCCACCCTTGAAGCCATCAAAGAGTCTTTTCTTCTATGCATGAGTCTGTTTTTAAGTTCTTATCATGGGGGTATCATACAATATTTGTCCTTTTGTCGCTGACTACTTTGAGTTGGCATAATGTCCTCTAGTTGAAACCAGGTTAAGAAATGTTTCCTGCTGTCATTGTTGTTCTTTATCATTGCTTAGTGTTCCGTTGAGTATATATACTGTAGTTTACCTATTCATTCCTCTGTTGTTGGGCATCTAGGTTGATTCCATCTTTTTGCTATTGTGAACTGTGCTGCTGTGAACATTTGTGGGCACGTATCAGTTGGTGTGAATGGCCTTGATTCTGTAGGATATATTCCAAGCAGTGGAATTACTGGGTCAAATGGTATGTCTATATCCATTTTTTAAAGGGAATATGAGATTGTTTTCCAAAGAGGTTGCACCATTTTGCAATCCCAACAACAGTGTAGGGGAGTCCCAATCTCCCCACAGCCTCTCCAGCATTTGTTGTTTTGTGTTTTTTGGATCATGGCCAACCTCATTGGGGCGAGATGGTGTCTCATTGTCGTTTTGATTTGAATTTCTTTCATAGCTAATGATCATGAGCATGTCCTCATGTGTTTTTTGGCTACCTGGATCTCCTCTTTAGAGAAGTGTCTGTCCATTTCCTTTGCCCATCGTTTAATTGGATGATTTGTCTTTTTCTTATTGATATTTTGTAGTACCTTATAGATTACAGAGATCAGGTGTCAGTCTGACATAGAGTTGCCAAGTATTTTTTCCCATTCTGTAGGTGGCTGCTTGGGGTTTTTTATAGCAAATTTCTTTGGATTGTGAACTTTCACTTAATCACAATTTTTAAAAAAGAAACAAATCAGCTGCAATTACAGACCACCCATGGCATACAATTTTTTTCTTATCTGGCTTGGCTTTGAAACTCAAACTGCAAGTAAGAATAATCACCTGTTATTAAGGCTGGCGGAGGCCATAAAATTACCTCAGGGTGAGTCTGTTTATCTTGAGAGAGACAGAGAGAAAAGTAACATGATAATTTGCCTGTATTCATAAATTATCCCTTACCTGAGGGTGCTTTGGTGAACTGGAGTTAAAGTTGGTCTTAGCCTTAACATGCAGGCTACAGTTCTGAAAATTCCTGTATGGTTTACATTTAACCCAGGAGCAGATTAACCAGTAAGAAAGGTACACACAGTCTTACAGTAAGTAAGATATGCACAGGCTTGTATTTACTTATAATCTGTAATGTGAAACATCACACAGGTTTGTGATGAAAAACAGGTGAAACTGTGCACTACAGACAAATAAGCAAAGATAAAACCCAGCCCTATGTACCTTGTTTATTGGTAATCCATACCTGATTTAACCACGTTCTCCACAGGTGCAGTGGAGTGGTGTTCACAGCCTGGTCTAATGCTCCTTCATGCTCACTTGATATTCAAATGGGGCACTCCCAATCCAAGGGGACATCGAGATTTCCTACCACTCCCAAGGCCCCTGAATAGGGAGGGAGACATGATAAAAATTAATTAGTTCTCAGGAGAGCACGTTGCTTTTCTCCCCACCATCCAGCTGGTCAGAACTTCCACCTGATTGCAGTCAGTCTTCTTTTTTTTAAAAAATTTTTTTATTTAATATAACTGAGTGAAAATGGACATTCCCATATAAATTTACATACCCACCTATATGCAGCTTCCACTGCTCTCCCTGCCCAGTGACAACACACTATTCCTCTCTGCTCCATACATGTCTCATTCTCCCAACAGTCTCTTTTGTTCCTCCTCTTCACCCACTCTCCTTCCTCCAGCCAGAGGTCAGCAGGATGACATCCTATAGATGTATAGAACCATAAAGTGCATCCAATATATGGTCACTGCATCACCAAGTCCAGTCCATTCCTGTCTGAAGCATGGACCTTTGTTATGATTTATGGTCAAGGGCAGCATCAGGGCAAGGGGCCATGCTCCCAGGGGAACCCTGAAACAACTGGGCTATCAATTGAGGTCT
Organism: Heterohyrax brucei; assembly: GCA_028571685.1. Classification (NCBI taxonomy): domain Eukaryota; kingdom Metazoa; phylum Chordata; class Mammalia; order Hyracoidea; family Procaviidae; genus Heterohyrax; species Heterohyrax brucei. The sequence continues at coordinate 27,115,589 of CM053156.1, forward strand.
TTTAGTGGGGATCTCAGGGTGCACCCCTTTTTATTCTTGTGTTGCCAGTGAGATTCAACTTAGTAAGCTCCATCGCAGCTATCACTGGTGGTGGCCAGGCACCATCTGGTTCTTCCAGTCCCAAGTTGATGTAGGCACCCACTCTTGTGGGTCTCCTTGTCTTCTGGGTAGTCTTTCCCCCATGTCATTTTGGTCCTTGGTGAGCATCCATTTCTGCTGAGTTGGGACCATTTGCTGTGCCCTCGGATGGCAGCTTGGCTGCTTTTAAGACCCTAGATGCCACTCACCAACGTGGGGTGCAGAGAGCCCTATTAGCAAAATGCTAGTTGTGCCAATTGGCCTCACTTTTGCCTAAGAGTATGGTCCCCTGCCCCCTGCCCTAGCTACTCTATCCTTGCAATATTGGGTTAAGATGGAAGGAGTACTCATATTATATTTAAGTCCACTTAATATTGTTCTTGTTTCTAATGTGTGGTATCACCGATTTCACCCAATTAGATACCTAGCAACTATCTAATCTAAACCCTCCCCCACTCCCTCCCTCCCCTCCCTTGCAGCTGTCAAAGAGTCTTCTCTTCTATACACAAGTCTGTTTTTGAGATCTTATCATAGAGGTCTCATACAATATTTGTCCTTTTGTTGCTGATTACTTTCACTCAACATGATGTCTTCCAGTTGAAACGAAGTCATGAGATGTTTCCTGAAGTCATCGTTGTTCTTTATCATTGAGTAGTGCTCCACTGAGTATATATACCATAGTTTACCTATCCATTCCTCCGTTGTTGGGCATCTGGGTTGATTCCATCTTTTTGCTATTGTGGACTGTGCTGCGATAAACATTCTGGTGCATGTGTCCATTGGTGTGAAAGGCCTTGATTCTGTAGGATATATTCCAAGTAGTGAAATTACTGGGTCAAATGGTATATCAATATTCATTTTTTTAAGGAAGCGCCAGATTGCTTTCCAAAGAGACTGGACCATTTTGCAACCCCACCAACAGTGTAGGAGGGTTCCACTTTCTCCACAGCCTCTCCAGGATTTGTTGTTTTGTATTTTCTGTATCATGGCCAACCTTATTGGGGCGAGATGGTATCTCATTGTCGTCTTGATTTGAATTTCTTTAAACTAAAGATTGTGAACATGTCTGCATGTGTTTTTTGGCTGCCTGGATCTCTTCTTTAGTGAAATGTCTGTCCATCTCCTTTGCACATCACTTCATTGGATGGTATATGTTCTTCTTGTTGATATTTTGTAGTATCTTATAGATTATGGAAATCAAGTGTCGGTCTGACATAGACTTGCCAAATATTTTCTCCCATTCTGTAGGTGTTCTTTTAATTCTGTTAATAAAGTCTTCAGATGAGCAAAAGTGTTTAATTCTTAATTGATCCCATTTATCTATTTTCTCTTCTGATGATTGTGGTTTGTTTGACAGATTTTGGAGTCTGTCCTCATTGTGTATTAAAACGTCCATTGTTGTTCCTGCCTTTTCTTGGATGAGCTTTATCGTTTTAGGTTTGATATTTCGGTCTTTTATCCAATTGGAGTTGGTTTTTGTATAAGGTGTAAGATATGGATCTTGTTTCAGTTTCTTCCAGATGGATATCCAATTTTGCCAGCACCATTTGTTGAAGATACTGTTTTTACCCCAGTTTAATGTCTTAGGGCCTTTGTCGAATATCAATTGTTAGTAGGCAGATGGTGTCATCTCTGGGGTCTCAGTTCTGTTCCACTGATCGATCTGTCTGTTCTTATACCAGTACCAGGCTGTTCTGACCACTGTAGCAGTGTAATATGTTCTAAAGTCAAGTAATGAGAGGCCTCCCAGTGTGTTGGTCTTTTTAGTAGTACCTTGCATAACCAGGGCTTCTTCCCTTTCCAAACAAAATTGGTGATTTGTTTCTCCATCTCATTAAAAAATGACACTGAAACTTGTATTGGGGTTGCATTATATAAGCAGATTGCTTTGGGTAAAATAGACATTTTCACAATGTTAAGTCTTCCTATCCATGAGCAGGGTAGGGTTTCCATTTATCTAAATCTCTCTTAGTTTCTTGTAGTAAGGGCTTGTAGTTCTCTTTGTAAAGGTCTGTTGTTTCTCTGGTTAGATTAATTCCTAGGTACTTTCTCTTCTTAGAGGCTATCGTAAATGGTATTGATTTGATAATGTCTTCCTTAACAGTCTCGTTGTTGGTATAAAGGAATCCTACTGATTTACTTATGTTTATCTTGTATCCTGAGACTTTGCTGAACTCTTCTATCAGTTTGAGTAGTTTACGTATAGATTCCCTGGGATTCTCTGCATATATAATCATATCATCTGCAAACAGGGAGATTTTAACTTCCTCTTTGCCGATGCAGATGCCCTTTATTTCTTGGTCTTGTCTAATTATTCTTGCTAAAACTTCTAGCACAATGTTGAATAGGAGAGGTGAGAGTGGGCATCCTTGTCTAGTTCCTGATCTCAAGGGAAAGTCTTTCAGTCTCTCTTCATTCATTGACGTGGGCAATGGGCTTTATATAAATGGCCCTTATTGTGTTGAGGAATTTGCTGTCTATGCCCATTTTGCTAAGAGTTTTTAGCATGAATGGGTGTTGGACTTTATCAAATGCCTTTTCTGCATCAATGGACAAAATCAGGTGATCCTTGTCTTTTGTGTTATTTATGTCGTTAATCACATTAATTGTTTTTCTGATGTTGAACCAGCCTTGCATCCCTGGTATGAATCCCACTTGGTCAGGATGGATTATTTTCTTGATATGTTGTTGTATTCTATTGGCAAGAATTTTGTTGAAGATTTTTGCATCCAGATTCATGAGTGATATCGGTCTGTAGTTCTCTTTCTTAGTTGGGTCTTTCCCTGGCTTAGGTATCAGGGTTATGCTGGCTTCATAGAATGAGTTTGGGAGTACTCCATCCCTTTCTATACTGTAAAATAGTTTCCGTAGTATTGGGGATAACTCTTCTCTAAATGCTTGGTAGAATTCTGCTGTGAAGCCATCTGGACCTGGACTTTTTTTTGGTTGGCAGTGTTTTGATGACCTTTTCAATCTCTTCCTTTGTAATGGATTTATTAAGTTGTTCGGCTTCATGTTGTGATAATTTGGGTAGGTGGTATGAGTCAAGGAATTGGTCCATTTCCCCTTGGTTTTCAAATTTGTTAGAGTACAGTCTTTCATAGTATTCTGTTATGATATTTTTGACTTCTGTTGCATCTGTGGTGACAACCCCCCTCTCATTTCTAATTTGGGTTATTGTTTCCTTTACTGCTTTTCTTTAGTAAGTTTAGCCAGTGGTTTGTCAATTTTGTTGATCTTCTCAAAAAACTAGCTTTTGGTCTTTTCAATTTTTTCAATTGTTTTTCTATTCACTAATTCATTTAGCTCTACTCTAATCTTTATGATCTCGTTTCTTCTGGTGCCTGAGGGGTTCCTCTGTTGTTCTCTTTCTACTTGTTCAAGCTGTAGGGTTAGTTCCTTGATTTGGCTTCTTTCCTCCTTCCAGATGTGTGCATTTATGGAGATAAACAGACCTTTGAGCGCTTCTTTGGCTGTATCCCATAGGTTCTGGTAGGAAGTGTTTTCATTCTCACTGGAATCCATGAATTTCTTTAATTCATCCTTGATTTCCTCTGTAACCCATGTTTTTTTTGAGCAAGATGTTGTTCAGTTTCCAAGAGTTCCACTTTCTATGTTTTTTCTGCTATTGATTTCAACTTTGATGGCTTTATGATGTGAGAAGATGCTTTGCAGTAATTCAATGGTATGGATTTTGTTGAGCATTGCATTATGGCCTATCACATGGTCAGTTCTGGAGAATGTTCCATGTGCACTGGAGAAGAAAGTGTAGTTGTCTGCTGATGGGCGGAAAGTTCTGTATATATCAATGAGGTTTAGTTGGTTAATTGTAGCAATGAGGTCTTCTATATCTTTACTGAGTTTTTTTCTAGATGATCTGTCTAGTATTGAGAGTGGAGTATTGAAGTCTCCCACTATTATGGTGGAGTCATCTAACTCTCTTTTGAGTGTAGTCAGTGTTCCTCGACGTATTTACGTGCTCTGATATCAGGTGCATAAATATTTAATATAGTTAAGTCTTGCTTGTGTGTTGAACCTTTCAGCAATAAATAGTGTCCATCTTTGTCCATGATGGTGGATTTGACATTAAAATAGATTTTGTCTGAGATTAGAATTGCCACGCCTGCTCTTCTTTGTTCATTGTTAGCTTGATATATATTCTTCCAACCTTTAATTTTCAGTTTGTTCTTATCTTCAGGTCTCAAGTGAGTTTCTTGTAGACAACATATGGATGGATCATGTCTTTTGATCTAAGATGTCACTCGATGTCTCTTTACTGGAGCATTCAGTTCATTCACATTCAATGTATTTATTGATAGGTATGTGTTCACTGCTGCCATTGTGATGTGTTTATTTTTATGTTGATGCTTTCTCTGTTGTTCTTATTAGTCTGTTCTGGGACGTTGTTTTTTGTGAGTTGATTTTCCACCTTTTTCAGAGCTGTTTTTGTGGTTGTTGAGACTCTTGTGTTACATTTCTTGAAATGATATGTTACATCTTTGTTGTGCTTTACAGCTGCCCCTATGATCCCCCTTAATAAACTAAATATAAACCCAATTTTAATTACTACCAATCTTGTCATCTTCCTCTCCATCTGGAAGGACTCTAACAACTGTAGTACATCCCTCTTTTTATTATGATGACACCATAGTTTTCATGATGATCACTGGATTGCTTCTTTCCTTATCAAAGCTGTGATTGGCTTTGGAGCCTTCCCTAACTCAGTAGAGTTTTGAGTAGTATTGTCATTATAAAATATAAAGTTAATGGTTTTGTTCTTCTAAGCCAGAGCCAAGAACTTCTTTCAATATTTCTTGTAGTTTTGGTTTGGTTTTTACAAAGTCTCTGAGTTTCTGTTTATCTGGGAACGTTTTAATTTCATTTTCATATTTGAAAGATAGTTTTGCAGGATATGTGATTCTTGGTCGGAAGTTCTTCTCCTTCAAGACTTTGACTGTGTCGTGCCACTGTCTCTGTGCCAGCATGGTTTCTGCTGAGAAATCTGAAGAGATCCTACAGGGTTTCCCTCTGAATGTCAGCTTTGCTTTCAGTCTTGCTGCCTTTAAGAGTTGCTGCTTATGTTTCATTTTGTTGAGCTTGATTATAATATGTCTTGGAGTCTTTCTTTTGAGATCTATATTGGGTGGCATACGATATGCATCTGAGATGTCTATATTTTCTTCCTTCATGATTTCTGGGAAGTTTTCTGTCAGCAGTTCAGCAACGATACTCTATGTTCTCAGGTGTCTCACCCTATTCAGAGACTCCAATTAATCGAAGGTTGTTCCTATTAATAGAGTCCCACATGCTTCTTAATGTTTCTTCATTTTTCTTGTTTCTTTTTTCTGATTTCTGCTCATAGATGCTGGCACCAGTAGCTCTGTCTTCCAAGTCAGAAGTCCTTTTTTCTATTTGTTCCATTCTGTTTTCTTGGCTTTGTATTGAAGTTTCTATGTCTTTGATTTTGTTCTTGATCTGTGGGATTTCAGAGTACTGGTGTTCCATCAGATTGAACATCTTGCTTAATTTTTCATTTTGTCCTGCTGTATTTTGTATAAGATCTAGAAGGGCTCTGTATATAATCATTTTGTATTCACTTTCTGATGCTTTCGTAAAAGTTTCTTCATCTGGAAAACTCCTTGGTTGCTTTGTTTGGGAGCCTTCTGAAGCCATGGCTGATTTCTTATATGCCACAAGTGTCTGTTGCTTTTTGGGACCCATGTGAGTATATAGAGGCTGGCAGAGGTACTGTGCGGATGGACTACAGATGTTTCTCTAAGCTGTCTTCAAATGTAAAGCAAAAGATATCTGACCACTTCACAAGTCAGTTATGTTTTCAGGTGTAGAGGTCCCTCTTCTCAACTGGCAAGGTAAGCACCACTATATCCAACCCCAGATGATAGAAACTGTTTCAGAATACAGCACTGCTACTGCCTTGTTGGCCTCTGCTGACAGGGCCAAGCCTGAGACGACACTGCGTAGAGTATTGCTGTTCTGATAGTAAAGCGGTCTCCTGTGGGCAGGCTCTGGCTCCCAAGCTAAGAATTAGGTCCAGCTGTGGCCACCTTATCCAAGGTGGCGCCCTCCACACAGGCAGCAGACAGAAGGGCTAAAGGTGCCAAGAGGTAGTGATTCCTCTGATTCTGTTGCAGGACCCCCCAAAGCAGCTGGCACTAGGTTAATTACAGCTTTTCTGTCAGAGAAGCACTGTCCTGTTTGCAGGCGCTGGCTACCAGGCTACAAATGAGGTCCCGCTAGAATCTCCATATCCAACATGGCGTCCCGCACACTGACTGCAAAACTCCGTACAAACGCCGCTGAGGCATATATAAAACGACAGGCTCAAAGTGGCTAGATTAACAGAGTCCCAAGTCTGGCTCTCAAAATATGGGAATTTCGCCTGCCTGTCCCCCCAGCAGTGTGTCTGAGTCTAGCCGCTAGGCAAGACCCTGCTCTGCCTGCTGGCCAAGACAGAGGAAAAAAAAAGTCACAATCATACGTTTACCTTCAATCCGTGAGAGCCAGGGATAGCCAGGCACAGGAGTCAGCGTAAGAGAGGTTTTTGGCTCAGTGGTATGAAGTCCAAAGTAACAGCCCTGTGCCGTGTCCTGGGGCTGATTAGGTGACCAGAAGGCCCCGTTTGATTATCATTTCAGGTGTTGGTTTCCAGAGGGATATAAGGAGACGTGTGCTTAGTCCGCCATCTTGACTCCACCTCCCAGTCTTCATTTTAAAGCAGAAGGGCTCTCCAGGCTACCCCACAAATTTCTCTCCGCAGGGAGTATGCTCACAAATAAGCCTAGTCAGTTTGTATACTGAAGCAGTGCTCCCGAGCTCTAGTGTGCTTGTGGAAGGTGGGCAGTGCCGCACACAGTAAAACGGGTTTGGGCTGAGACTAGGAGATGGGAAAGCTTCTAGCCAGGAAGTGGAGATGAGAAATGCACAAGCCGTGAGCCAAGCCATGGGAGGGCGTGAGAATGGTAGTACAGTGCATGTCAGGACCTGGGGCTGATTCACAAGCAACTCTGGATTTACTCAAATTCAACTGTGATAAAATCTGGGTTCAAAAACAAACAGGAAGCTCGGAGTGCCCAACCACTGCCCCAGTCACACAATGTCAAGAAATAAGTAACTGCTGCTCTTCATGCAACTCTGGACCTCCTCTGCACACTGCTCGTACCATGTCCTCCATTCCCATTGCCCCAGCCTCTTCAGGGCCTGGGACACAAAGGTTCCCATCTCAGGGCTTTTGGCATGAGCCTGAGATGTTCCTTCCAGGCCTTTTCATTGCTGAACTTTCTTATCGGTAGGACCTCAGTTTACACGTCACCTCCTCAAAGAGGCCGTCCTTGACTATTCAGTTTGAAGGGAATGCCCAGCTACCCAGTCACCCCCTACTGTGCTACAACATGTCCCATGGGGGTAGTGGTAGTTCAATAGTGGAATGCTTGCCTTTCATGCAAGAATTCTAAGTTCAATGCTTGGTCAGTGTACCTTATACATAGCCACCAACTACCTACAAGTGGGGTTTGTGTGTTGCTGAGATGCTGAATGGGTTTCAGTGGAGATTCCAGACTAAGACAGACTGTAAAGAAAGGCATTGAAACATTGTAGGAAGAAAGGCCTGGCTCTCTACTTCAGAAAATCTGCCAGTAAAAAAGCCTATGGAGCACAGTAGTGTGATCTGCATCACATCATGGGTATGATGCAGAACCTGGCAGTGTTTTGTTCCATCATGCAGGGGGGCACCATAAGTCAAGGACCAACTTGACAGCAGCTAACAACAACATATTCCAGCCTGTCCTAAGTGATATAAAGGCACTCAATGAAAGCTTGTTGATTTGGGGGCAAGAAAACCCCAAGCCATCCAGGGAGAGCATAAAATATTTGATAAAGAGGGAGAAGAGGTATAGATAAAAAGGACACACAACTGGGTCAAAGATATTGTTGTAAAGGCAAGTTAAGGCTTAAGCAAGGAAAGGAAAGCAACCTCCTTTACTCAGCGGCAAGGAGAGCAATGTCCTGCAATCACAGAGAAACAAAGACTTCTGTGCAAGGCACCACTCTATGGGAAGCAGCAGTTAGTGTTCTTGGAAGGTGGGCTTATTTCATACTGACACCCTTCCTGCCTCCCCTACAAAAGCACACACAATATGTAGGAGGATACTTGGTATATAGAATGTGTGAAGTATTTGTTTAAGGAATCAAAGAATAAAAATTGCAGGCACTTGCTGTTGTTATTTGCCGCAGGGTTGGCATCCTCACGTACAACAGAATGAAACATTGTCCATTTTCATGACTGGTGGTATGTTTAAGTACACTGTTACATCTGCTATGTCAGTTCATCTCATGGAGGGTCTCTCTTGTTTTCCCTGACCCATTCAGTGTTATTTATTAACTCACTCTTACAAATGTACTAAGAGTAAGAAACAAAGTGAGCTGGTATGCATGTGTACTTGAATGTACTTGAATGTGGATGCACGTGTGCTTCTGTGTGTATGTCCTTGGATGTGTGTGCACTTGTGTGCATATGTATGTTGCTTGTGTGTACATGTGTGTGCATATGTGGTTTGCATGAGTGTGTTCTTGTATGCATGTGTTTCTGTGCATGTGTACGGGCATGTGTGTGTACATTCATGTGTGAGTGTATGCATGCATATGTGTTTTGTGTGTGCATGTGCATATACTTATACACATGGGTGTGTATGTTCTTGGGTCTGTGTGTGTTTATGGGCACATGTGTGCTTGTGTGTGATGTTTTTGAGTGCTCATGGTGAGGCCACCCTGTGCTACAATTCCCACATGAGGCACTAATTCTCACAAACAGTCCCTAGTATTATTCCTGGCATAATACTCCCTGATCCAAGAGGGTCCTAGGATAACATGAAGAAGGCTACATGGTTTTCTTTTTGTTTCAGCACAAAAAGATCTTCGAAGTCTCTTCCACTGTTGATGAGATTGTAAAATAGTACACTCACTATGTAAAACAGTTTGGCAGTAATTCAGAAAGTTGAAATAAAACTATGATATGATCTAGCAATTCTAGTTTCAGTTATATATTCAGAAGAAGTAAAGGCAAGAACAGAAACAGAAACCTCTGTAACATTGTTCATTGCTGCACTCTTCACAATCACCAAAAGGTAGAAGCAACCAATACATTAAACAGGTGAATGGATAAACAAGGTGGTAGACACATACAATGCTGCTGCACATTTCACACTAGCTGTAAGTGGAAACAGTTAAGACATCATCAACAGACGAATAAACAAGGTGGCACATACATAAATGAATAATTACACAGCCATAAATAGAAATATAAATGAATGAACCTTGAAAACACCATGCTAAATGAAATAAGACACAAAAGGACTAGCATTGTATGACCCCTCTCATATGAAATATCTACAATAGACAAATGTGCTGGTATAGTAACTCAAGATTACAGTGGTAATCATGAGCAGTGTCATGGACTGAACTGTGTCCACCAAAAAGTCCCTGTAGCTGTGTGCCTGGGTCATGAGTCCCAATATTTTATGATTGTCCTCCATTTTGTGATTTTCCTACGCTGTATGTTAAAGGATTAGTGTGGAGCTGTAAATCCCTTCGTAGAATCACCTCCCTGCTCCACTGTAAAGGGAGTTTCCCTGGAGTATGGCTTGCACCACCCTTTATCCTTTCATCCTACAAGCGATGAAAGAAAAGGGAAGCAAGCAGAGAATCGTGACCCTCACACCATCAAAAAAGCAGCACTGGGAGTAGAGCGCATCCTTCAGACCTGAGGTTACTGCACCAAGATGCTCCCTAGACAAAGAATGATGCAATACCAGACTTTCCTCCAGAGCCAACAAGGGGGCAAGACTTCCCCTGGACAGACATCCTGAATTTGGACTTGCAGCCTACCGAACTGTGTAAGAATAAACTTTCCTTTGTTAAGGTCATCCACTTTGTGGTGTATCTGTTAGAGCAGCACTAGCTAACTAAAACAAGCATGGAGGGAAAGAGAAGGGAAATGGAGACTTACTGTGTGAAACAAAAGGGTTTCTTTTTAAGTTTGAAAACACTGGAATTTCTTATCCACCCTGTGGAATCCTCTCTCCTTTTACCAAATATTTGTTTGTTTGGTTGATTGGTTGCTTGATTGTTGGTTTTTCTGGATGGAGTGGTCTTTAGGGGGCACAGGGCACATGGGAGCATTGAAACCCTCAAGTTCAACCAATCTACTGGGGACCAGTTTTGATAAAGGCACCAGGCTGAATGTCCAGGGAAACGTGTAAGGACAAATACTAGAGACAAATGCAAATGAAAGAACATGCAGCAGTAACCAAAAATCAGAGTAGGCCGTGACAAGTACCATAACATTTGCCCATATTGCACAAGGAAGTTGAATTTACCTAGAGAAGGTGAACCCACTGAAGCGAACAGCAGTTCCAGACTAGGAAAGTAAGAATGGCAAAGCCTTTCTGTGGCCAGGAGGAGGGACTATCTTTGTGTCTGTATCTGTGGTATGGATGGGGAAAAGCGGGCAAAGAAGCTAGGTAGCACACAACCAGTCAGGCAAAGAACTAAGATTCAAAAGCCGGCTGACTGTAGGGACAGAAGATCAGCACTGCAGCTGTGATAGCAGGGGAAAGAGGGAGAGGTGAGTTGGACTTGGTTTTACAGAGCAGATGAGATCAGAAAAGAGGAGAAAGGAGAGGCCAATTCAGGCAAATGGAAAGGAAATAAAAAACGGTTGGGAAGGTGGGAGGTGGAGAAAAAGCAAAGGTGTTGTGAGAAAATTAGTAATCCTACTTGGCAAACTGTAGCACAGGAGTTACCAACTGTGGTACACAGGCTACAGACATGTTTTATTCCTCTGATTGATGTGCTTGCATGTGTGTATCTGTTTGTATGTGTCTCAGTCTAGTCCAGTGTTCAAAATTTGATAGTTGTCTAAAAACCACGGGCTTACGGCTTCTCTTTAGTAGTCAGCCGGCCAGACCCGTACGCAAGGGAAATAAGGTAAAGTTTACCTCTCAGCAGGGCTTATCCTGTTTCCATATGCCTCTTTGCTTTCATTACCTATCTTGGAGGGACTAGACTGTAGCACCAGATCCAGTGGAACAGAAGGCAGTAAGACCATGTCACAGAAAGCTCTGACAGCCCAGCTAAGGACCAGTACAGCAGGAAAGCAAAGGACAGGTCAGACCCCGTCAGCACAATGTATGAGGGAGTTTCACATGGAAAGGAGAGCTCAGACCCAGTCAGTGGTGTGGATAGGAAACACCTGTTGTCCAAGACTTGTGAGGCCCAGGATCTCCCACCACACGTGGACGATGTGTTCTCCCTACTTGAGGATGACAGTTGCAACTTCAGCTGAGAGACCCCTGAGGGGCATCTTGGGCACTTTTCACACCAAGTAGGTGGTACAACTAAGGAAGGGGGACAGGAACCCAAAGTCAGCTGGATACTCTTGAGAGCAGCCGTTTGCTCACCTCTCCTAGCCAGGCTGACACTGCATCCACGCATATCAGAGTTGAGCCTGAAGAGCGGTGTCCTTGGTGCCTGGAAGACATCTTCCCAGAAAACTGAATGTGCTCACTATGGCCCTGTGTGATCTAACCTCCCACGTGCCATCGTCCAGCCACCCTGTGGTCACCAACTTGTGGTGCCTGCCTGCCTGCCTGCACACTAGCTTCTTCCTCAAGGTGGGATAACAGCTTCCCTCTCCTCATGCCACCCCCTGCCTGTGCTCATGCATCATGTGGGCCTCAGCTATCATGCCATGTCCTCAGAGAGGCCATCCCACCTTGTGATCACTCACTGTGAACCTCACCTTCCTTAGACTCTACTTCTTCCCTCTGAGGCGTTTTAAGCTCTTGTTTGCTGCTTGCTGCACTATCTGCAAGCCCCCTGAGAGCAGGCCTGCTTGTCCTCCTGGTGTCTGTCTACCTGCTGCCAAGGCAAGCATAGACCAGCAGTGGAAGCACCCACTCTAGGGTGATGTCAGGATCTAAACAGCACGAGGCTTGCTCCATAGGCCTGTTTAGGGGGACCTGTTGTCTCCTGGCTTGTCCCTCTAGTATGTCTCTTTTGGCCTAAATCAGTACTTTCTAACCTTGAGCATCATCAGAGCCTCTGAAGGGCTGTGAACACACAGATGGCCATCGTTCTCCAGTCTCAGATCCACCAGTTATGAGAGAGCCCAATCCACATGATGCTGATGCTGTTGGCCAAGGACCCCACTCTAACACAAAAATCTGCACACACATCTACAGGGAATGGAACACCTATCATCTATGTAAGATATTACTGCATGGCATTGAAACCCGTGGTCTAGATTCAAGCCCTGTTCAACCACTCAGTGACCATAGACAATGAGCTTATGGTCTAAACTGAGCCTCTGTTTCTGAATCTGTAGGGTGGGTATAAAGATGCCTGTAAGAATAAGGTTGTCATTGAGTGCTTGTTCACATGGGGTTAGACAGTTTTGCAGCATTCCCAATGGAAACACAAACAGAATAATCTTCCTTTGTTCAGTTGCCCCAGAAGACACTCAGAGACACAAGCACCTAGAGAAATCACAGTGCGGATGTCTCAGTTATCTAGTATTGCTATAATGAGAGTACTACAAGTGATGTCTTTAACAAACAGAAATTTATTTTCTTATCATTCTTTTTTTATTTTTTATTGTGATTGAGTGAAAATGTACAGTGCCGTATGAATTTGCATGCCCACCTATGTGCAGCTCCCACTGCTCTCCCTGCCTAGTGACAGCACACTCCTCCTCTCCATTCTACACGTCATGTCCTCCTAACAATCTCCTATCCCTTCCTCTCCACCCTCTCCCCCACCTTCAGTAAGAGGTGAGCAGGATGACGTCCTATAGATGTATGAAACCATAAAGTGCACACACGATATGGTCACCCTGTGTCACAAAGTCTAATCTGTTGCTGTCCAAAGAGTTGACCTCCATTATGATTTATGGACAGGGGCAGCATCAGGGCCAGGGACATGATCCCAGGGGAACCCTGAGGCCCTTGGACCATCAACTGTGGCCTGTTAGGGGAAATTTCAGGATGCACCCTTTTTTATTCTTGTGATACGAGTGAGACTCAACTTTGTGAGCCCCATGGTGGTAGCTGGGCACCATCCAGTTCTTCTGGTCACATGTCAATGTAGTCACTCATGTATGTGGGTCTCTCTGTCTTCGGGGTTCTGTTTCCCCATGTCGTTTTGGTCTTTGGTGATCATCCGTTCCTGCTGAGTTGTGACCATTTGGTGTACCTCAAATGGCAGCTTGACAGCTTTTAAGACTCCAGACACCACTTACCAATTTGGGGTGCAGAAGACTCTCTTAGCAATTGACCTTGATGTCCCCTGAGAGCATGATCCTCGGACTCCTGCCCCGGCTACCCTGTCCTTGTAATATTGGGTTAAGATGGGAGGAGTAATCATGTTATGTTGAAGTACAGTTAAAATTGGTCTTCTTTCTAATGTGTGCTGTCACTGATTTCACCCAACCAAATTTCTATCAACTATCTAATCTATACCCCACCTTCTCCCTCCCTCCCTCCCCATTCTTGTAGGTGTCGAAGAGTCTTTTATTCTATGCATGAGTCAGTTTTTAAGTTCTTATTGTAGGGGTCTCATACGATATTTGTGCTTTTACCACTGACTACTTTCACTCAACATAATGTCCTCCAATTGAAACCAGGTTATGAGATGCTTCCTAAAATCATCATTGTTCTTTATCACTGCATAGTGTTCCACTGAGTATATATACCATAGTTTACATATCCATTCATCTGTTGTTGGGCTTCTGGGTTGATTCCATCTTTTTGCTGTTGTGGACTGTGCTTCAATAAATATTCGTGTGCATCTATCATTTGGTGTGAATTCCCTTGATTCTGCAGGACATATTCCAAGCTGATGGATAGAAAGTTCTGTATGTATCAATGAAGTCTATTTGGTTAATTGTGGCAGTAAGATCATCTGTGTCTTTACTGAGCTTTTTTCTAGAACATCTGTCCAATATTGAGAGTGGACTGTTGAAGACTCCCACTACTAATGTGGAGTGATCTCTCTCATTTTTGAGTGCAGTCAGTGTTTCTTTGATGTATTTAGATGCTCTAGTATTGGGTGCATAAATATTTAATATTGTGAAGTCCTGCTTATGTATTGAACCTTTCAGCAGTAAATAGTGACCATCCTTGTCCATGATGGTGGATTTTATATTAAAATCTATTTTATCTGAGATTAGTATTGGCACACCTGCTCTTTTTCATGTATTGCTAGCTTGCTATATAGTCTTCCATCCTTTAATTTTCAGTTTGTTCATATCTTTAAGTCTAAGGTGAGTTTCTTTTAAGTAACAAATTGACAGGTTGTGTCTCTTGATCCAAGATATCACTCGTCATCTCTTTACTGGAGATTTCAGTCCATTTACATTGAACATAATTGTCATGTATTGAATAGTGTCCCCCCACAAATGTATGTGTTGATTTGACTTGGCTATGAGTGCCAATATAGTGCCATTCCTCCCATGTGTTGTGAATCCTGCCTCTGTGATAACTGATGATGGATAAAGGGCAACAGTTGTGTTGGTGAAGCAGCACTCAAGCTACAAGCTTGTGGAATATGAGAGAGAAGTGAGCAGAGGAAGCTGGGAACCTCATACCACCAAGAGAGAAGCACTGAGAGCAGAGCATTTTCTTTGGACCTGAGGTTCCTGTGTTGAGATGCTGTCACTGGATTTGGACTTATCCTACCAGACTGTGATGATTTCTCATATTGAATTGACTTGTAACTTCTTAATGGATTTGTGGCTTACCAGACTGACAATAAAAGTTTCTTCTTGTGAAGAATACCACACGTGGTATTTTCTATTAGAGCAGTACCAGGTGACTAAGACAGTAATTACTGATAGGTATGTGTTTAGTGCTGTCATTGTGATGTGTTTATTTTTGCGTTGATGTTTTCTCTATTGTTCTTACTATTCTGTTCTGGGACATTCTTCTTTATGAGTTGATTTTTCACCTTTTTCAGTGTTGGTTTTGTGGTTGTTGAGACTCCTGTATTATGTTTTGTGATTTGATATGTTGCATCTTTATTGTGCTTTGTGGCTACTTCTGTGGCCTCATTTAATAATCTATGTTTAAACCCAATTATCACTACTGCAAGTCTTATTAACTTCCTCTCCATCTGGAAGAACTGTAACTACCGGAGTACATCCCTGTTTTTAATATGATGATGTCATAGTTTTCATGATATGATCACTGGATCACTTCTTTTAATATTATAGCTTTGAGTTTGGAGCCTTCCCTAACTGAGTAGGTTTCTGGATGATGGGTCCTGTATTGCCTCCTAAAATACAGCTCTTCTAAGCCAAGAGCTTCTTTCAGTATTTCTTGTAGTTTTGATTTGGTGTTTGCAAAGTCTCTGAGGTTCTGTTTATCTGCAAATATCTTAATTTCTTTTTCATATTTGAAACATAGTTTTTCAGGATATATAATTCTTGATTCGAAGTTTTTCTCCTTCAAGTCTTTGAGTGTGTCATCACATTGCCTCCATGCCAGCATCATCTCTGCTGAGAAATCAGATGAAAACCTACAGGGCTTCCCTCTGAATGTTAGCTTTGCTTTGAGTCTCGCTGCCTTTAAAGAGTTTCTGCTTACGTTTTCTTTTGTTAAGCTTGATTATAATATGTCTTGGAGTCTTTCTTTTGGGGTCTATTTTGAGTGGCATTCGATAGGCATCTTGGATATCTATATTCTCTTCTTTCATAATCTTGGGGAAGTTTTCTGTCAACAGCTCAGCAATAATACTCTGTGTTTTCAGGTGTCCCTCCTTGTTCAGGAACTCCAATTAATCATAGATTGTTCCTCTTAGTAGAGTCCCACATGCTTCTCAATGCTTCTTTGCTTTTCTTGTTTCTTTTTTCTGATTTCTCCTTATAGATGCTGGAGACAGTAGTTCTGTCTTCCAAGTCAGAAAGTCTATTTTCCATTTGTTCAATTCTGTTTTCTTGGCTTTGAATTGAATATTCTATCTCTTTGATTTTGTTATTGACCTGTTGGATTTTAGAGTACTGGTGTTCCATCAGATCACACAGCTTGCTTAATTTTTCATTTTGCTCTGGTGCATTTTGTATAAGGTCTAGGAGGGCTCTGTATCTAATCCTTTTGTACTCACCCTCTGATCATTTCAGAAAGGCTTCTTCATCTGGGAAGTTCTTCAGTTCTTTCTTTTGGAGGGCTTCTGGAGCCATAAGTAAATTTTTCTTTACATTTCTGTCCAAAGTTTGTTGCCTTTTGGGCACCTGGAAGTTGTTTTGTTTTGTTTCTCTGGTGTTACTTTAATAGGATCTAAAACTCAGTCTGTAAAAGGAGGGTGATTACCAGTCACCTCTATGTATTCCAGTGACTGGGTCCAGTGGAATCTTTGGGGTAGCAGGCTCTACTTCCTGATTGGCAAAGACACAGCCCTACTTATAGCATCAGCCATCAGCTGACCCTGTGATGTGAGTCAGTAAAGGCTGGACAAGATGCCGTCAGGATACACTACAGTTATTTCTCTGGGCAGTCTTATATTGAAAGATAGGAGGTATCTGACAGCTTCCAAGATCAGTCAGGCTTTCAGGTGTGCAAGTCCCTCTTCCTTGCTGGCAAAGTAAGCACCTCTGTATCCAACTCTAGATGCTATAGACTAGTTCAAAATATGGAAAGGCTACTGCTCTGCTGTCATCTGCTGCTGGGCCTCATCTGTAGGGCCACACTGAAAAACACTGCTTTCTACCAGAAAAGTGCTTCCTGGGAAGGCACTGCCTCCTAGCCTGGGAATTAGGTCCTGCTAGGGCCTCCATTTGGGTAACTCCACCTCCCAATGGAACAATACAGTGTCCTACACATGCTCTCCTGCCTGCTCCAGAATAGGTGATTCAATAGCAGAGGTTCAGAAAGAGGGGTTGGAGAGGCCTACATGCTGAGAGTCCAGAGCTGGGCTCTCAAAATATGGCCATTCTGCCAGCCGATGCCATTAGCAGTGCATCTGAGCTTTGCTGCCAGTTAAGCCCCACCCCCGCCTGCCAGCTATGACAGAGAAAAAAAGTTAAGATGGTGACACCTTCAGACTGCAAGACCTGGCACTCAACAAGGGTGGGGGTCGGTGAAAGAGAAGGAGTTTCCCGTTCAATGGTATGTCCAAATTGACAGCCCTATGCTGTGTCCTGGGGCTTGCTAGGTGTCTAGAAGGCTCCATTTAGTAATCATTTCAGGCCTTGGTTTCCAGAGGGAATTACAGAGACGTGTGTTTAGTCTGCCATCTTGACTCTACCTCTCATAAATTTATTTCCTTGTAGATTAGAAAGTTACAAGTCCAAATACAGGGTGCCAGCTCTTGGGGAAGACTTTTCCTCTCTGTTGACTCTGAAGGAAGGTCCTTGTATGCTTTTATCTAGAGTCTACCCCCTACTTTAGATGAAAGTTTACAGAGCAACCAAGCTTTTCATTAAATTAACACACATATTGTTTTGTGATACAGGTTGCCAAAACTTTCCCTTCTTGACCTTGGGTCCCCCACTAGCAGCTTTCCTGTCCCCTCCTGCCTTCTTGTCCTAGCCCGTGGGCTGGTTTGCCCATTTAGTCTTGTTTTGTCCTATGGGCCCTGAAGGGTCAGCCTCAGGAGTGAATTCATTATTGAGCTCTAAGAGTGGCCAGAGGAATTATACTCTCAGGGTTTTTCCACTCTCTGACAGACCAGTAAATTGTTTTTTTTTAATATGTGTGAGGTAGCATTTTGTTTTACATTTTTCTCTAGCTTTATCTGGGACCATCTATTGTGATCCATATCAGGATGTCAATGGTGGTTCATCTAATTGTGCTAGACTCGGTCTGGTGGGAACTGTGGTAGTTGTGGTACGTTAGTTCTTTAGACTAATCTTCTCCTTGTACCTTTGATATTCTCCAGTCTCCCTTGCTCCAGATGGGGTAAGGCCAGTGGATATCTTAGATTGTCACTGACAAGCTTTTAAAACTCCAGAGGGCACTCAATAAAGTAGAATATAGAACATTTTTTAATAAATTATGCTATACTAATTGAGCTAGATGTTCCCCAAGACTGTGGTCTGCATGGCTGTCAGTCCAGCAATTTGGTCCCTCAGGAAGTTTAGGTGTATTTGTGGAACTCCCACAACCTAGCCTTGTACAAGTTTTACTGGCTTCTCCACTATTGTATACTATCTTTCTCCAGTATTGTGTACTATCTTATACTTCACCAAAATTACTACTTACCTATTTTCTATTCAGTGTATTTAAATGTCCACATCTCTCTCCCCTCATAACCTCAGTGTCTCACTATTCTCAGTTCCAAGGGGCACTCCAGTTGCATTTCTTCAAAGACAGACTTATTTGTTCTTTTGGCAGATGATTTTTGATATCATATTTCACCAATACCGTAGTTCAAAGGCATCACTTGTTCTGTTTTCCTTAATCATTACCCAGCTTTCACACACATATAAGGCAATTAAAATTTCTTGGCTCAGGCTCATCTTAGTCCCCAGAGTGACATCTCTGCTTTTTGAAATCCTTGAAGGGGTTGTGGGTCTATAAACTGGCTCAATTATGCAAATTGACTCAAGGACAAGACTGTCTCTTCTGGTGATTCAAGTAGGCTGCTGTTCACCTGACCTAGAGTTTTTCTGATTGTACAGAACAAGTAAATATTAGTAGGTTTCCCATATGTTTTACTGCTAGACTCCAAGGGCCATCATGATTAAATCGGCATGTTAGAGTGTCTTTATCAGCTTAGACACACAGACTGATACATGGAATGCCCAGACAACATACCTTTTCCCACAATTATGAAGGAAGAAATTTGTGAAGGGAGCTCCAGCATCCCTGAAGACTGCTGTGATTGCTATAAATCCATAAAAATCTGACATTCTGGTTACTGTTTTGCTATTGCTGTCCATTATAGTAGCTATGTCCACCTTGCCTTTTCGATTGAGTGCCACCACTTGGGCTTTACCGCCTCAATGCCCCATCATCTAGAACCAAGTCTAGTTATAGATCTAGAAGCAAAAACTGATGGCTGGGGAGGGTCTTGAGAACATTTAGCAACAACTTAGAAGGCATTTGCTTCACACGATGCACATTGTAGGTAGGTGTCTTAATTCAGTTAGAGCAGTTCCCACTGTCAAATCTGGCTTACATAAACTAGCAATCACAGCAGTCTCCAAGGATGCTGGGGCTCCCTTTACAAGTTTGTTCCCTTATAAATGTGTGTCATCTGGGCACTTCACGTGTCAGTCTGTGGGTCCAACTTGATAAAGCAACCCTAACAAGCCGATTAAGCCTTTAAATAGATTCTTCTATAGTATACCAAGGAACGAGTCAACCCCGAGAGAGGAAGGTATCTGGCTGGAACAGGGGGTGGGGGTTGGGGAGGTGTGACAGAGGGACGGAGGGACCAGGAACAGGGACAGGGCAGAAGGAAGAGAAGTGGGGCAGAGGAGCAGGGACAGTGAGCTAGGGGAAGAAGGAAGAAAGAAGAGGACAGGAGTGTGCAACAGAATGAGTGGGGAGATCTCCAAGGTGGGAAAAGAGGGTTGCAGAAAGAAAAGGTCTTCCGGATCTTGGCTTGGTGATGTGGCACAGCTCTAAATCAGAAAAGAAATGCTACAAACATCCACTAAAAATCAGAAAATGGAATATGTGAAGTATGAATCCAGGAAAAGTGGAAATCATCCAAAATGAAATAGAATATATAAACATTTATAGCCTAGGCACTGGTGAGCTGAAATGGACTGGTTTCGGCCATTTTGAATCTGACAGTCATATGGTCTACTACACTGGGAATAAAAACTTGAAGAGGAATGGTGTTGCATTCATCATCAAAAAGAACATTTCAAGATCTGTCCTGAAGTACAATGCTGTTAGCAATAGGATAATATCCATAAGCCTACAAGGGAGGCCAGTTAATACAACTAGTATTCAAATTTACACACCAACCACTAAGAACAAAGGATGAAGAGACTGGAGATTTTTATCAGCTTCTGCAGTCTGGACACATTGATAATTATTGGTGATGGGAACACAAAAGTAGGAAACAAAGAAGGATCAGTAGTTGGAAAATACGGCATATAATGCCAGAGATCATATGATAGAATTTTGCAAGTATACAACTTCTTCACAGCAAATACTTTTTTTAACCAACAGAAATGCTGACTGTACACATGGACCTCACCCAGTAGAATACATAAGGACCAAATTGACTACATTTGTAGAAAAGGATGATAGAAAAGCTCCACATCAGCAGTCAGAACAAGACCAGGTGCTAACTGTGGCAGAGGTCATCAATTGCTCGTATGCAAATTCAAATGGAAACTGAAGAAAATTAGAACAAGTCCACAAGATCCAAAGTATGACCTTGAGTCTATCCCTTCTGAGCTTGAGGACCACCTCAAGAACAGATTTGATGTGTTGATCACTAATGACCAAAGACCAGATGAACTGAGGAATGACATCAAAGACATCATCCATGAAGAGAACAAGACGTCATGAAAAAGACAGGAAAGAAAGAAAGATCAAATTGGATGTCAGAAGAAACTCTGAAACTTGCTCTCGAACACTGAGCAGCTAAAGCAAAAGGAAGGAATGGCAAAGGGAAAGACCTATACAGATTTCATAGAGCAGTTTGAGGACAAAATATTGTAATGACCTGTGCAGAGAGCTGTAAATGGAAAACTAGAAGTGAAGAATCAGTTCTGCATTTCTCAAGCTGAAAGAACTGAAGAAAAAATGCAAATCTCAAGTTGCAATAGTGAAGGATTCTACAGGGAAAATATTAAATGACTCAGGGATCATCAAAAGAAGGTGGAAGGAATACACAGAACCATTATACCAGAAAGAACTAGTCGATGTTCAGCCATTTGAATAGGTAGTATATGATCTGGAACTGACGGTACTGAAGGGAGAAGTGAAAACTGCATTGAAGATATTGGCAAAAAACAATGCTCTGGGAATTGATGGAATATCAACTGAGATATTTCAACAAATAGATGCAGTGCTAGAAGTGCTCACTCATCTATGCCATGAAATTTGGAGGACAGCTACCTGGCTGGAAGAGATCCATATTTATGCCCATTCCAAAGAAAGGCAATCCAACATTTTGCATTCAGCAGAAATTACCAAACCATATCATTAATATCACATGCAAGTAAAATTTTGCTCAAGATCATTCAAAAGTGACTGCAACAGTATGTTGACAAGGAACTGCCAGAAATTCAAGCTGGATTCAGAAGAGGACATGGAACCAGGGCTGTCATTGCTGATGTCAGATAGATCTTGGCTGAAAGCAGAGCATACCAGAAAGATGTTTACCTGTGTTTCATTGACTATGCAAAGGCATTGGACTGTGTAAATCAAAGTAAATTATAGCCAACATTGCATCAAAAGGGAATTCCAGGACACCTAATTGTGCTCTTAAGGAGTCTGCATGTGGATCAAGAGGTAGTCTTGCGAACAGAAGAAGGGGACACTGCATGGTTTAAAGTCAGGAAACATGTGCATCAGTGTTGAATCTTTTCACCATATCTTTTCAATCTGTATGCTGAGCAAATACTCTGAGAAGCTGGAATTTACGAAGAACAAGGCATCAGGATTGGAAGATGACTCATGAACAATTTGCACTACTCAGATGACACCACTTTCCTTGCTGGAAGTGAAGAAGATTTGAAACACTTACTGATGAAGATCAAGGACCACAGCCTTCAGTATGGATTGCTCCTCAACATCAAGGAAACAAAAATCCTCACAATTGGAGCAGTAAGTAACATTGTCATAAATGGAGAAAGGATTGAGGTTGTCAAGGATTTCATTTTACTTTGTTAACCAATCAATGCCCATGGAAGCAGCAGTCAGGAAATCAAAAGACACACTGCAGTGGGAAAATCTGCTGCCACGAACCTCTTTAAAGTATTGAAAAGTAAAGCTGTCACCTTACAGACTAAGGTGTGCCTGAGCCAAGCCACGGTATTTTCAGTCACATCATATGCATGCAAAAACTGGCCAATGAATAAAGAAGACAGAAGAATTATTGATGCCTTTGAGTGGTGGCGTTGGAGAAGAATGTTGAATGTACCACGGACTGCCAAAATAACGAACAAATCCATTCTGAAAGAGGTACAACCAGAGTGCTCCTTGAAAGGAAAGACGGCAAGACTGCTTTTACATACTTTGGACATATTTTCAGGAAGGATCAGTCCCTGGAGAAGGACATCATGTTTGGTAGAGTGGAGGCTCAGTGAAAAAGTGTAAGACCTTCAATGAAATGGATTGACACAGTGGCTGCAACAATGGGCTTAAGTATAAAAATGATTGTGGACATGATGCAAGACTGGGCAGTGCTTCATTCTTTTGTTCGTAGGGTCACTATGAGTTAGAACCTACTCAATGGTACCTAATAACAACATAGTATACCAAGTCAGGTCCAGTACTTAATTTTTTTTTAGTTTGGGCCACTGCATAATCTGTCTTTCAGCAAACCAGCCAAATAAACTAGAAGGCCATTTCCTAACCTCAAGTGAAATATAGAATGAAGAATCAGTAATTAGCAGGCCTACATCAATAAACTCAGACTGACCCTTTTATGTTTACACATTATCTCACACCCTCAATACCCATTCTCATATGTAGTCCTCAGATTTCTGTTTGTACATATTAGAAAATTCAAGCAGTTTTTCAGAGTGTAGCATACCTTCTCCTTGTAACATTTTGTACTTCATCTTTTGGGGATTGCTGGGACTTAAGTCTAGGTATGGGTCTACAAGCAAAAATGGGTCACTGGGAAGGGTCCTGGGAATACTCATCAACAGCTTAGAAGGCATTTGATTCACACAGTGTCCCAAGTGCCACCTCAGGCTGTATCTCAGACAAAGGATCTTCATACCCAGCTGGGTTAGACTCATCAGATGGGGTGTAAGGGAAAATGGTTTTACTGGGGAGGGCAGCTTAGCCCACAAAGATGGAGTTATCTCTTTATTGTAGGTATAAGAGGGTTGGTTCTATAGGCAGTAGTGATTCATTGGAATTTAGAGGCTCAGTATACCCAGTTTCCTGATTATCTGCTCTTATGTCTTCATTCCAAGTTTCAGGATCTCATTTGTTCTCAATCAATACCCACAGTTTAACTTCAGATGCCCTTCAACATTGGGCATTCAGTTGGTGTTGCAATTCAGCCACTCCTGCAATAAGACTCTTAGTTTGGTTTTCAGCAGTATCAGCTCCATTACTACAAGGAATAAGGCTTTCTTTCAGCCAATAAATGGTAACGTTCAGCTCTTTTATGCAGCATTTGAGCTGTGACTATGAAGCCCTGAGTTCAAAGTTATTCCATCACTTTCTTGAGTGAACATAGGACTGTCATCAATTATTGAATTGTGTCCCTCCAAATCTGTAGCCATTTGGCTAGGCTACATTCCAGGTATTGTATTATGTTCCTTCATGTTGAAATTCCTGCCTTGATGCTGTTAATGAGGGTAGATGGATGCTGTTGTGTTGGTGGGGCAGGGCTTAATGTGTGAAATTGTTTTGTGCCTGGAAGCAGTCTCTGGAAATATAAAAAGAAATGGAGGCAAGCTGAGATTTGAGGACCTCATACCACCAAAATTTGGGAGCTGAACATGTCCTTTGGAAATGACTGGGATTTCTGCACCTCAGAAGCTTCTAGTCCAGGGAAAGACTGACAACAAGGACCTTCCTCCAGTGCCAGCAGAGAAAGCCTTCCCCTAGAGCTGACGCACTGAATTTGGACTTTTAGCTTTCTGGACTGTTACAAATAAAATTTCTCTTTTTTAAAGCCATCCACTTGTGGTATTTCAGTTAAAGTAGCACTAGATAACTAAAACAAGGAACAATCAGCCAGCTTCCTTATACTTCTCATTCTGACAAAATTGTAGAAAGCTATCAAACATGCAATTACCCAGAGCCTTGTTTCTCATCAATACTTGACCTACTGATGGTGAAATTTTGCATATTAATATTTCCACTTCACACCATGGATTAGCAGGTCCCTTTTTACTACTGGAGGCAGAGTCATCAATGTTTTTAAGATTACTCAGACTTGAGAACCAATTTAGAAAATGCATCCTTACAATTCTGTTTCTCTAGAACCATTTCTGGTACTGAACATCTTAGGGTAAGTACTCTAGAAAATCAAAACCAGAGAGTGTATGTATATAGATTTATCTCAAGTAAATGGCTCTCATATTTGCAGAGACTGACAAATCCTAAATCCATGGGTCAGGCATCAGGCCAGAGGCTTCTTCCTGACTCATGTAGGTGCATTGACCAAGGAAGCCAAGATCAGCAAATCAGACAGAAGGCCATTGACTCACAGGCTGTGGAGGCTGACAAATCTGTAATATGCCAGGCAGCTGGCTCAAGTGGTCAGATAATGATGATCTAGATGTAAGATGCAGAGCTGACAAGTGAGTTTTCCAGAATGTCCATGTATATGTACATTGGATGCCACTGACACTCCAAAGAAAACTTCCCTAATAATCGATTGGTCAATCATATCAGATCACATCTTGAGGAATATCTATATCATTACATAACTCACAGATTATATAATTACCCTAATGCCAAACTGTACATTATATAATGGCCAAGTTATATCATCACGTAACTGTCAAAACACTGAGAATTGCGGCCCTGCCCAACTAACGTACAACCTAAACCATCAGAGCCCTCAAAATTATATATTTGCTTTTTCCTAAATCTTATTTTGTTGTTTTTGTTGAAAATATACACAATACAGCATATACCAATTAAACAATTTCTACATGTGCAATTTAGTGGCATTGATTACATTCTTCAAGTTATACAATCATTCTCACTCTCCTTTTCTGAGTTTTTCTTTTCTTGTTAGCCCAAATTTACTGCTCCCTAACATTCCTATCTAATTTTTAAAATGGCTGCTGTCAATTTGATCCTGTATGTTGTGGTTGTTAGGTATTGTTGAGTTGGTGCCAGCTCATGATGACTGGTGCTCAGTCTTGTATCATCATCGCAGTCATTGTCATGCTTGAGCCCATTCCTGTAGCCACTATGTCAATCCATCTTGTGGAGGGTCTTCCTCTTTCCCACTGACCCTTTAGTAAAGCAAATATCCTTTAGTAAAACATAATGTTCTTCTCCAGTGACTGATCCCTCTTGATAACAAGTCCAAAATACATGAGATGTAGTCTCACCTTTTTCTAAGGAGCATTCTGGTTGTACTTCTTGTCATGCGGGCTGGGCTGTATCGCAACCAGGATGCAGTTCCTGGGAATCATCAAGGCAGGGCGAGCCCCTCTCTTTCTGGAAGGTCCCCACCTCAGTTCCCAGAAATCATCAGAACGTGACCAACCCCTCCCTTCCCGGAAAGTCCCCAGTTGTTTTCCTCACGTGCTAATCAGGCAGCTCGCTGTACCTGAATCCTATTGTCTCCTGCCTTTTTCCCCATGCCCCCACTAAGGTCCACGCTAGGCGGAACCATCCGCCTCTGGGTAAACCCCCTTCCGCAACCTGAAAGTGCAACTTCTCCGACTCCTACCTTGGAGCTCGCAGAGTTCGCCCGTGAACGCACCAGTAAACTGTCCTACTGCTGACTCGCACTCTTTTTCTCTCTGACTGCCGCCGATAGTTTAGCCCACCTCGCCTTACATTTGGCGCCGAAACCCGGGAGAGAAGGCACTGGAGAGACCACCCTCCCTTAAAACTCCACTCTCTCAGCCTCCTATTCTCTCTCTCCTCCCCTCTCTTTCCACATCTTCTCCTCTTCCGAGGACCACGGGTCTCCAGCCGACATCA
The DNA here is from genome assembly GCA_028571685.1 of Heterohyrax brucei. Lineage (NCBI taxonomy): Eukaryota > Metazoa > Chordata > Mammalia > Hyracoidea > Procaviidae > Heterohyrax > Heterohyrax brucei. The sequence goes on from CM053156.1 coordinate 27,141,499, forward strand.
TCCAACACCATCTTCTTAGGTACGTCCCCCAAAATTAAATTTACCCCCTCCCTCCTACTGAGTTCTGGTTCACCTGACCCCCGCCCTGCCTGGTGTCTCTGTCCTCTTCAGTCGGTATAAAATCGTGATATCACATCAGAGACACCTCTGTTTTCCAAGGTAGGGCCAACGGGGACAACCTAACGCCCGACTGTCCCCGCCGTTGGGCTTTATTACTCAGATGAGTACAGCAGGGAGATGTCCCCTGTACCCTGAGGCTGTCCGTCCACGAGACCCTTCCTGAGTGAGTGAGACATTGCTCCCTTCAGGAGGTTCTTTCCGTAGGGTCCGGGATCATGGGAAACCAGAACTCAAAGCACGACCCATCCACCCCCTTGGGCTGTCTCCTACAGAACCTTCAGGCCTTGGGGTTAGCTCAAGACTTGTGCCCTAAGTGCTTAATCTTTTACTGCACCACTGCCTGGCCCCAGTACCCATTAGACAATGGGTCTAAATAGCCCAAACAGGGAACCTTTGATCACGGAGTTCTAATAGACCTTGACACCTTCTGTCAACGCACAGGCAAATGGCTGGAAGTCCCCTATGTCCAAGCCTTCCTCTATCTGCGCTCCCATCCCTCCCTACTCTCCACTTGCAACACTACCCAAATCCTCCTACCTCCTCAAACCCTACCTCTCAGAGCCAACTTCTTCATTCTCTGACTCACCAGAGTCCCTCTCACCTCCACTCCAGAGACCCCACCCTACCCCTAGCTGACACACCCAACGGCTCCCCCACTATCACCTCTACCCACATCCCCAGACACCACCATACCCAGTCCTCCTTGACCCTCCCGAGTCAGCAGCCACACCCATTCCCAGCAGCAGAGCCAGCCTACACAAAGCCAGCCTCTCCTTTGTCCCCTGCGGGAAGTGGCAAGAACTGAGGGAGTGGTCCGAGTTCACGTCCCTTTCTCTCTAACTGACATTTCCCAAATTGAAAAGAGACTATGCTCCTTCTCAAATGACCCTACCAATTACATAAAAGAATTCCATTACCTCATACAGGCCTATGACTTAACTTGGCACGACCTGTGGGTCCTTCTCCTACCCTAAACACAGACGAAAGGGAGAGGGTCCTCAAGGCTGCCTGGGAGCATGCTGAACAAGTCCACCTAACAGACGTAACCATGCCAGTGGGCTTAGATGCAGTTCCAGGACAAAACCCAGGCTGGGATTACCAAACAGACACCAAATCTGGGCACAGTGGCCACACCCGGAGAGACAAAATGATCCAGTGCGTCCTAGCCGGACTACAAGCCATATCCCACAAGGCAGTAAACTTGAACAAGCTAAGAGAAATTACCTAACATGCAGATGAAAACCCTGCTGCCTTTCTCAATCGCCTTACCGAGGCACTCACCCAGTATACCCACCTAGACTCTACCTCCCCAGCAGGAGCCACTGTCTTAGCAACCTACTTCATAACACAGTCCACCCCAGACATCAGGAAAAAACTAAAAAAGGCTGAGGATGGTCCCCAAACTCCCATATCATATCTGGTAAATACAGCCTTTAAAGTCTTTAACACCCGAGAGGAGCAGGCAGTGGCAGAAAGGGAAACACAGGCTCACCTAAAGGCCCTCTTACAAGCCCAAGCCTTGGTGGCAGCCCTGAGGCCAGATGGTGAAACAAAAAATACTCCTAGCCGCACTCCATCAGGTGTGTGCCGCATCCCACCAGGTGTGTGCTTTAAATGCGGCAAAGAAGGACACTGGGCCAGACTTTGTCCACAACCACTGCCACCCACCACTCCATGCTTGATGTGCAGTCAGCGGGGCCACTGGAGAGCAGCTGTCCCTCTATGAAAAGCCATGGAGGGCCATCCTCTCCATCCCCAGACCTGCCGCTGGCTGTCCTGGGACTGGCAGCTGAAGACTGAAGGAGCCCAGCTCATCAACCCCGATCACTCTCACTGAGCCCAGGGTAACTCTCAAGGTAGCAGGTAAGTCATCATTTTTAATTGACATGGGGGCTACCTATTCTGTTCTCCCCTCCTACTCGAACCTAACTTATTCTTCCCCAATCTCAGTTATGGGAATTGACGGACAGCCCTCTAACCCGCTAACAACAGGATCCATTTCATGCCTGTTAAGACAATAAAATCCTAACACATTCCTTCCTAATAATGCCCTCCCGCCCTACTCCGCTCCTCGGCAGAGACCTCCTCTCTAACCTAGGAACCACTCTACAAATTACCTCAAACCCCTCAGCTTCTCTCATACTCTCTTTAATAGCTGAATGCCCTCACCTACCCAAACTTCCCCTAACCCCAGACTGGGTAGACCCCAAAGTTTGGGATACCTGAACCCCAACTATTGCCACCCATCACCAGCCCGTCATCATACAACTAAAAGACCCTTTACACTTCCCATCCAGACCACAATTCCCCATCTCTCCCACTCACAGACGGGGACTAAAACCTCACTAATGATTTATGGACAGGGACATCATCAGGTCCAGAAGCCATGTTCCCAGGGGAACGCCAAGGCCTTCAGACCATCATTTGAGGCCTTTAGGTGGAGTTCTCAGAGAGCACAAGGGGAATGTCTTCAATGTCTCTCCATTTAGGATGATGTTAGTTGTTGGCTTTCCATAGATGCCCTTTATTGTGTTTAGGAATTTCCTTTCTATTCCTAACTTCTTGAGAGTTTTTAACATGAATGGGTGTTGGTATATTTCATTTTAATACTTTTAAATGTATACAAATTTTATAACTCAGTATCACATTACAGATATAACTTGCACTAATTTTTGTATTATCCATGTGCAACTTTGTTTTTGTTGTTTCTGTTAGTTGCCATTGATTCAGCTCTAATTCATGGTAACTGTACGTATAACAGAAGAAAATGTTGCCTGATCTTTCACATCTTCATGATCAATGATAAGTTTGAGTCCACTGTTGTTACTGTTGTATCAATCCATCTCATTAAGAGTTTCCCTTTTTACCATTAGTCATCTATTTAATCAAATACAATGTTTTTTCTAGCAATTGGTCTTTCCTGATAACACATCAAAAGCAAGCAAGCCAAAATCTTTGTATTCTCACTTCTAAGGAATACTGTGGTTGTATTTCTTCTGAGATTAATTTTTGTTCTTTTAACACTCCACAGTACATTCAATATTCCTTACCAAAACCCTGTTCAAATTCATTCATTCTTATTCTAGTCCTTATGCCTCATTATCCAACTTTTACAGTTATCTGAGGTAAATAAAAAGACTATAACTTGTCTCAGAACCACCCTAGTAATCAAAGTGACATCTTGGCTTTTAAAAACTTTCAAGAAATCTTTTGCAACAGATTTTGCTCACTGAAGCACACTGGATTTTTTTTTTCAGGTGCATTTCTTTTTTTTTTTTTAATGACTGAATGAAAATGTACATTCCATATAAATTTGCATGCCCACCTATATGCAGTTCCCACTGCTCTCTCTGCCCGGTCACAGGCAACTCTTCCGCTCTGCTCCATACATGTCCTAACCTCCCAACAATCTCCTATCCCCTCCTCTCTACCCACTACCCTTCCTCCAGTAAGAGGTCAGCAGGACAACATCCTATAGATGCACAGAACCCTAAAGTTCACACATGATACGGTCACTCTGCATCACCAAGTCCAAGCCATTGCTGTCCGAAGAGTTGCCCTTCATTATGATTTATGGACAGGGGCAGCATCAAGGCCAGGGGCCATGCTCCCAGGGAAACTCCGAGGCCTGTGGACCATAAATTGTGGTCTTTTAGTGGAGACCTCATGGTTCACCCCTTTTTATTCTTGTGTTGCCAGTGAGACTCAACTTTGTGAGCTCCATCGCGACTGTCACTGGTGGTGGCCAGGAATCATCCAGTTCTTCCAGTCACAAGCCGATGTAGTCACCCACTTACATGAGTCTGTCTTCTGGGTTCCCTTTCCCCAATGTCATTTTTGTCCTTGGTGATCATCCATTCCTGCTGAGTTGGGACTATCTGCTGTACCATCAGATGACAGCTTGGCAGCTTTTAAGACCCCAGACACCACTCACCAATGTGAGGTTCAGAGGGCCCTCTTGGAAAACTGCTAGTTGTGACAATTGGCCTCAGTTTCTCTTGAGAGCATCATCCCAGCCCCCGACCCCAGCTACTCTGTCCTTGCAACATTGGGTTAAGATGGGAGGAGTAATCATGTTAAGTTGAAGTCCAGTTAATATTGATCTTCTTTCTAATGTGTGCTGTCACAGATATCACCCAACCATAATTTCTATCGACTATCTAATCTAAACCCTCCTCCCCCTCCCTCCCCACCCTTGAAGCCATCAAAGGGTCTTTTCTTCTATGCATAAATCTGTTTTTAAGTTCTTATCTTAGGGGTCTCATACAATATTTGTCCTTTTGTCACTGACTACTTTGACTCAGCAAAATGTCCTCCAATTGAAACCAGCTTATGAGATGTTTCCTAAAATCATCGTTGTTCTTTATTATTGCATAGTGTTCCAATTAATATATATACCATAGTTTACCTATCCATTCCTCTGTTGGTGGGCATCTCGGTTGATTCCACCTTTTTGCTATTGTGGACTGTGCTGTGATAAACATTCGCATCCATGTATTAGTTGGTGTGAATGGCCTTGGTTCTGTAGGACATATTCCGAGCAGTGGAATTACTGAGTCAAATGGTATATGTATATCCAGCTTTTGAACGAAGTGCTAGATTGCTTTCCAAAGAGGTTGCACCATTTTGCAATCCCACTAACAGTGTAGCAGAGTTCCGATCTCTCCACAGCCTGTCCAGCATTTGTTGTTTTGTGTTCTTTGGATCATGGCCAACCTTGTTGGGGTGAGATGGTAGCTCATTGTTGTCTTGATTTGGATTTCTTTGATAGCTGATGATCGTGAGCAGGTCTGCATGTGTTTTTTGGCTGTCTGAATCTCCTCTTTAGAGAAGTGTCTGCCCATCTCTTTTGCCCATTGCTTAATTGAATTATTTATCTTTTTCTTACTGACATTTTGTAGTACCTTATAGATTGTGGAGATCAGGCATCAGTCTGACGTACAGCTGCCAAATATTTTTTCCCATTCTGTAGGTGGCCTTTTAGTTCTACCAATAAAGTCTTTGGATGAGCAAAAGTGATTCTTAATAGTTCCCATTTATCTGTTTTCTCTTCAGTTGTTTGTGGTTGTTTGACAGATTTTGAAGTTTGTCTACATTGTGTATTAAAACTTCCATTGTTGTTCCTACTTTTTGTTGGAAGAGTTTTATTGTGTTAGTTTTGATATTTAGGTCTTTTATCCAGTTTTAGTTGGTTTTTGTACAAGGTGAAAGATATAGATCTTGTTTCAATTTATTGCAGATGGATATCCAATTTTGCCAGCATGATTTGTTGAAGAGATTGGTTTTACTCCAGTCTTTGTCAAATATCAGCTGTTCATAGGAAGATAGTGTCATCTCTGGGGTCTCAGTTCTGTTCCATTGATCTATCTGTCTCTTTTTGTACAAGTACCATGTGGTTTTGACTACTGTGGCAGTGTAATAGGTTCTAAAGTTAGGTAATGAGAGGCTTCTCATTGTGTTCTTCTTCTTCAGTAGTGCTTTACTTATCCAGGGTTTCTTCCCTTTCCAAACAAAGTTGGTAATTTGTTTCTCTATCTCATTGAAAAATGTCTCTGGAGTTTGTATTGAGATTGCATTACATAAGTAGATTGCTTTGGGTAAAATAGACGTTTTCACAATGTTAAATTTTCCTATCCATGACCAGGATAGATTTCTCCATTTATGTAAGTCTCTCTTAGTTTCTTGTAGTAAGGACTTGTAGTTCTCTTTGTAAAGGTCTGTTATTTCTCTGGTTAGATTTATTCCTAGGTACTTTATCTTCTTAGGGGTTATAGTAAATGGTATTGATTTGCTGATTTCCTCTTTGATATTCTCTTTGTTGGTACAAAGGATCCTACTGATTTATTTATGTTTGTCTTATATCCTGATACTTTGCTGAACTCTTCTATCAGTTTGAGTAGTTTCCTTATGGATTCTTTAGGATTCTTTGCATATACAATCATATCATCTGCAAATAGGGAGATTTTTACTTCTTTGCTGATGCAGATACCCTTTATTTCCTGGTCTTGCCTAATTGCTCTGGCTAGAACTTCTAGTACAGTGTCGAAGAGGAGAGCTCAGAGTGGGCATCCTTGTCTACTTCCTGTTCTCTAGGGAAAGTCAGTCTCTCTCCATTCAGGATAATGTAGGCAGTTGGCTTTGTATAAATGGCCCTTACTGCATTGAGAAATCGGCTATCTATTCCTATTTTGCTGAGAGTTTTTAGCATGAATGGGTGTTGGATTTTATCAACTGCCTTTTCTGCAAAATCAGGTGATTCTTGTCTTTTGTGTTATTTATGCAGTTGATCACATTAATTGTTGAACCAGCCTTGCATCCCTGGTATGAATCCAACTTGGTCATGATGGATTATTTTGGGGATATGTTGTTGTATTCTCTTGGCAAGAATTTTGTTGAAGATTTTTGCATCTAGTTTCATGAGTGATATTGGTCTGTAGTTCTCATTTTTTGTTATGCTTTAACAAAAGAAGATAAACTCAGTCAAAGTACTTTATCTTCTTAGAGTACTTAACAAAAGAAGATAAAATGCTCTAATATTTGGGGTTATGCTGGCTTCATAGAGTGAATTTTGGAGTATTCCATCCTTCTCTATACTGTGAAATAGTCTCAGTAGTATTGGAGAGAACTCTTCTTTAAAAGCTTGGTAGAATACTGCAGTAAAGCCATCTGGGCCTGGGCTTTTTTTGGTTGGGAGTTTTTGGATGACTTTTTCAATCTCTTCCTTTGTGATGGTTTATTAAATGGTTCTGCTTCACCTTGTGATAATTTTGGTAGGTGATATGAGTCAAGGAATTTGTCCATTTCCTCTAGATTTTCAAATTTGCTAGAGTAGTCTTTCATAGTATTCTGTTATATTTTTTATTTCTGTTTGATCTGTGGTGACAACTCCCCTGTCATTTCTTTTTTGGGTTATTTGTTTCCTGTTTCTCTTTAGTGTGTTTAGCCAATGGTTTGTCAATTTTGTTGATCTTTTCAAAAAACCAGCTTTTGGTCTTTTCAATTTTTCAATTGTTCTTCTATTCTCTAATTCATTTAGTTCTGCTCTAATCTTTATGATGTTTTCTTCTGGTACCTGTGGGGTTCCTCTGTTGTTCTGTCTCTACTTGTTCAAGCTGTAGGATTAGTTCTTTGATTTGGTTTCTTTCTTCCTTCTAGATGTGTGCCTTTATGGAGATAAAGTGACCTCTGAGCACTGCTTTAACTGTATCCCACAGGTTGTGGTAGGAAGTGTTTTCATTCTCATTGGAATCCATAAATTTCTTTATTTCATCCTTGATTTCTTCTATAACCCATGGATTTTTAAGATATTGTTCAGTTTCCATGAATTCCACTTTCTATGTTTTTTTCTGCTACTGATTTCAACTTTTATGGCTTTATGATATGAGAAGATGCTTTGCATTAATTCAGTAGTATGGCTTTTGTTAAGAACTGCTTTATGTCCTAACACATTGTTTATTCCAGACAATGTTGCATGTGCACTAGACAAGGTGTTGTTGTCCATTGATGGATGGAAAGTTCTGTATATGTTCATGACATCTAGTTCATTAATTGTCACAATAAGGTCTGCTGCATCTTTATTGAGCTTTTCTCTACACAATCTGTACAATATTAAGAGTGGAGTGTTGAGGTCTCCTATTATTGTGGAGTTATCTATCTCATTTTGGAGTGTAGTCAGTGTTTTTTTGATGTATTTAAGTGCTCTAATAGTAGGTGCATAAATATTTAATGTTGTTATAAGTCCTGTTTGTGTATTGACTCTTTCAGCAATAGTGTCCATCCTTGTCCACAGTGGTGGATTTCACATTAAAATCTATTTTATCTGAGATTAGAATTGCCACACCTGCTCTGCTTTGTGTATTGTCAGCTTGATATATATTCTTCCATCCTTTAATTTTCAGTTTGTTCATATCTTGAAGTCTAAGATGAGTGTCTTGTAGGCAACATATGAATGGGTCGTGTCTTTTAATCCAGAGAGTCACTCAATGTCTCTTTACTTGAGCACTCGGTCCATTCACATTCAATGTAATTATTGATGGGTATGTGTTCAGTGCTCCCATTGTGATACATTTATTTTTGTGTTGATAATTTCTTTGTTGTTCTTATTAATCTGTCCAGGATAATCTTTGTGACTTGATTTTTTCACCTTTTTCACAGTTGGCTTTGTGGTTGTTGAGAGTCCTGTAGTACATTTCTTGATTTTATATATTGGATCTTTATTGTGCTTTACTGCTGTACCTATAATCCCCCTTAATAAACTATATATAAACCCAATTTTAATAACCACCATTCTTATCAACTTCCTATCCATCTGGAAGGACTAAAACAACTGTAGTACCTCCCTCTTTTTAATATGATGACATCATAGTTTTCATGATATGATCACTGGATCATTTCTTTTACTATCATAGCTTTGACTGAGTTTGGAACCTTCCCTAAATGAGTAGAAGTTTGGGTGATGTGTCATGTATTTGCTTCTAAAATGTAAAGTTAGTGGTTTTGTTTTTCTAAGCCTAGAGATTCTTTCAGTATTTCTTGGAGCTTTGGTTTTCTTTGGTTTTTATAAAGTCTCTGAGTTTCTGTTTATCTTTGAATATCTTAATTTCATTTTCATATTGAAAGATAGTTTTGCAGGATATATAATTATTGGTTGGAAGTTCTTCTCCTTCAAGGCTTTAAATGTGTCATGCCACTGTCTCCTTACTAGTGTTGTTTCTGCTGAGAAGTCAGACAAAAGCGTACAGGGTTTCCCTCTGAATGTTAGCTTTGCTTTGAGTCTTGCTGCCTTTAAGAGTTTCTTCTTATGTTTCATTTTGTTAAGCTTGACTATAATATGTCTTGGAGTCCTTCTTTTGAGATCTGTATTGAGTACCATTCAATATGTATCTTGGATATCTATATTCTCTTCTTTCATAATTTCTGGGAAGTTTCTGTCAGCAACTCAGCAGCTATATGCTCTGTATTCTCAGGCACCTTGCCCTGTGCAGGAACTCTAGTTAATTGTAGACTGTTCCTCTTATTAGAGTCCCATATGCTTCTTAATGCTTCTTCATTTTTCTTATTTCTTTTTTCTGATTTCTCGTCATAGATGCTAGAGTTAGTAGCTCTGTCTTCCAAATCAAGAAGTCTATTTTCCATTTGTTCCATTCTGTTTTCTTGGCTTTGAATGGAAGTTTGATTTTGTTCTTGAGCTGTTGGATTTCTGAGTACTGGAGTTCCATCAGATCAAACAGCTTGCTTAAATATTCATTTTTCTCTGCTGCATTTTGTATAAGGTCTAGGAGGGCTCTATACAAAATCCTTTTGTATTCACCTTCCAATAATTTCAGAAGGGTTCCTTAATCTGTGAAGTTTTGTGGTGCTTTCTTTTGGGGCTTTCTGAAGCCATTGGGTGATTTCTTGGTTGTGGTTTTCTCCAGAGTTTGTTGCTTTTGGGGATTCATGTGGGTCTATAGAGGCTGGGAGAGATTCTGTGAGGATGGACCACAGTTGTTTCTCCAGGCTGTCTTAAAATAGAAGGTAAAAGGTATCTTATAACTTCCAAAGTCAGCCAGGTTTTCAGGAGTATAGGTGCCCCTTCCCAGCTGACAAAGTAAACACCTCTATATCAAACCCCAGATGTTATAAACTAGCTCAAAATACAGAAAGGCTATTACCCTGCTGTGAGTGACACTGTGTAAAATACTGCTTTTCTATCAGAAAATCACTCTGCTCTGGGAAGGCACTACCTCCCAGCCCAGGAATTAGGGCCAGCTTAGGTCTCCATGTGGGTATCTCTGCCTCCTAGTGGAACAAGATGGTGTCCCCCACAAGTTCGCCCCAACCTCAGAATATGCTACTCTATGTTGGGGGTGGAAAGAGAGCCCAAAGGTGCTGAGATGCACAGAGGTCACAGCCTCTGTTGTCTGGCCCCAGCAATAAGCAACACTGCATAAAATACTATTTTTCTGCTGGAAAAGCACTCTCCTTCAGGCAGGCTGCCTCCAAGCCTAGAAACTCGGTCTAACTGGGGCCTCCATATGTGTCTCTGCCTTCCAATGTAACAAGATGGCATCTTACACATCGGTGCCTGTCTCCATATAAGCTACGCAGAAAGAGCAGCCAAACGTGCCCATTATGGCAATTACACTTGCTGATCCCACCAGCAGTGCCTCTGAGGTTAATTGTTAGTCAAGTCCCGACTCCGCCCACCAGCTAAGACAGAGGGGAAAAACAAGTAAAAATGGTGAGTTACCTTCAGTCTGTGAAAGCCAGCTCTCATGAAGAGCAGGGTCAGCGAAAGAGAGGACGTTTTCCATTCCGTGGTATGAAGTCCAAATTAACAGCCCTATGCTGTGTCCTGGGGCTCACTAGGTGTCCAGAAGGCTTGTGTAACTATCAATTCAGGTCTTGGTTTCCAGAGGGATTTAGGGAGATGTGTTTAGTCTGCCAACTTGACTGCATTTGATTTTTTGAGTGTTGCTTCTGTGGACATTGATTGTTGATCTAAGTAGAGTGAAATCTACAGTTTTAAAGTCATAAAAACATTTCAAAATCTTGAAGGGTATATGCTAAGATGTTAAGAGTGACTTCTAGATGGTAAGAATATTTCTATATTTTTTTTCATTTTTTACATATATGCTGTCAAATTTTCCACAATGCACATGTACTACTATGAAAAGATTATTTTTTAATTTAAAAATATTACTTTTCATGATTGCATACTAATTCACTTACAGATACTCTTGGATTTACTTAATCTTTGCCAAAAAGGTGGACACAAGCCTTTTCCCAATTTTTAGGAGGGGCTTTAGCAATCTGTTCACATGGTTGTACGTGCTTGTAAAACCTTCAACAGTAAATTATTATAATCACAATCATTTAATACCACTGTAATTCCCTCTTTCACAAACACTGGTGGCATAGCTTCCAGTATCACAGCAACACAAAAGCTACCACAGCAAACTGACATGCATGGGATTAAGAGAAATAGAAGAAGGAACTGTTTTAAAAACATAAGAAAATAAAAAGATTAAAAGAAAATTTAAGGGTATGGCCAAGATGGCAGAATAGTCAGATGCTTCCTGTGAACTCTTGAACAACAAAGACCAAAAGAATAAATCAATAATACATGACATTCTAGGAGCCCTGAACATTAAAGCAAAAGTTGAAAAATCAGACTGACAGGGAAGGGAAAGTAGGCCCAGAAATACCTAGGAATAGCAAGACCTGACCCTCTGGGAATCAGCTTCAACCGGTGCGGTTTGGAGGGCACTGTCAATGGGAGAGACTCAGTAGCAGAGTCCACTCAAGCCTCCAGAATCAGTGACAAATGGCACTCAGTTGGCAAAAGTTAAGTATGTTCTGAATAACCTACCACACTAAGATATAAGACTTTCCTTTTGGATAAACTTCACTCCTTTTGCCTAGCACTTTCTCCTCTCTTCTTTGCACTGAGTGGCTCCGGAGTCTGATGTGATTACCCGAGTTGGAAACAGAACTCCTTACCCACTCCTTGAGCCATTCTCTAAGACTTGAAGAAGGAACAATTTAACAAGGAGAAGGGGAAAAAACCTGCCAACTCCTCTGATCCATAAATTCAGGCCAGAAACATTTCCTTCACCTAGGATCAGAAAAAGGGGACACACCAGCTTCCTCACAGACACTCAACGATGGTTGCCCACTGCCTTTCTCAACACATGCAGCCCTACCCCAGTGCTGACACTAATCACCCTTTCCCATCTAGGACTGGAAGGGAGGGCCTGCATCACACATTTAATGACTGATTACCTGGACACCTGAGCTGAAACCATATAAAAAAAGTCAGTGGACTCCTAGGTTCACATGGCTAGTAATAGCTCAAAATATCTGGTGACAGGACATAAGCATTTCAAAGGCACACATTTGGTGACTGATTACCTGGACACCTGAGCTGAACCCATATAAGAAAAGTCAGTGGACTCCTAGGTTCACATGCCTAGTAATAGCTCAAAATATTTGGTGACAGGACATAAGCATTTCAAAGGCACAAATAACTAAACTAGCTGATGTGACCAGCCTATTTGGACATTTTGAAACAAAACAAGAAGCTAGAACACAGAAAACATAAAATAAATAAATTAAACAAGTTACTGATGGCTCATAGATAGCAGTCAAAATCAAATCACTTAAAGATACAGACCACAGTAGCTTCAGAAAGTTTCCAAAAAAAGAATCAAGATATTTTCAGGATGAAGAGAATTTCCTGGTACTATCAGAAATAGAATACAAAAGATTACTATTCAGAATACTTCAAGACATCAAGAAAAAGATGAGGCAAAATACAGCAGATCATAATAACAAATTGAATAGGCTGAAAGAAAGTATACAGAGACAGGCAGTAGAAGTTCAGAAGATTAATAATGAAATTACAGAATTAGACAACTCAGTTGAAAATCAAAGGGACAGAATTGAAGCAAAAACCAAAGAAACCTAACCCATTTCAAATGAGTTGACTACAACTCATAGCAACCTATAGTACAGAGTAGAACCACCCCTGCAGAGTTTCCAAGGAGTGTCTGGTAGATTTGAACTGTAAAACTTTTTGTTAGGAACTGTAGCACTTAATCACTACTCCACCAAGGTTTCTGAACTCAGGCAAAGGAAAGCCAAATTACTGAGACTGAAGACAAAACACATGACACCAATATGTCTGAGGAAAATCTGGATAGAAGAATTTTTAAAAATGAAGAAACACTAAGAATTATGTTGGACTCTATCAAGAAAAATAAATCTACTAGTGATTGGAGTGCCAGAACAGGGGAAGGGGGTAAGAGAGTGAATAACAGAACACACATACAGAATTGTTAAGGATTTGTTGACAGAAAACTTCCCTGATATCATGAAAGATAAGATGATATCTCTGCAAGATGCTCGTTGAGCTCCACAAAACATAGATCTCAAAAGAAAGACATATAAAGGTATATTATAATCAAACTAAAATCAAGGTATATTATAAGCAAACTAAATCAAAGATAAGTAAAAAATTTTTAAGGTAGTTATCAATAAATGAAAATATTTTAGACAAGAGAGTCATTAGGACTAAGCTCAGAGCACTCAGTAGAAATCATGCAGGCAAGAAGGAAATGGGATGGTCTATACAAAACCTTGAAGGACAGAAATTGCCAGCCAAGAATTATACACCCAGCAAAACTGTCTCTCAAATATGAAAATATGATGGCAAAATTAGGACATTTCCAGACAGACAGAAATTTAGTAAGTTTGCAAAAACCAAACCAAAATTACAAGAAATATTAAAGGCAGTCCTTTGGTTAGAAAATCAACAATGTCAAATAATAAACCCAAACTGGAATGCAGAACAGAGCAACTAGATACAATTCAAAACAGGAAATCACAAAAATGATTCAAAGGCAAAACACTGAAAATAGAGAAACAGATATCATAATGGAAAAAGATGACATTATAAAAAACAACAGAGACTTAAAAAATACAGTCCTATCATCTTGCTGACCTCTGGCTGGAGGAAGGGGAGTAGATGGAGAGGAGGGGAAAGGAGACTGTTGGGAGGATGAGACATGTATGGAGCAGAGAGGAATAGTGTGCAGTCACCGGACAGGGAGAGCAGTGGAAGCTGCATATAGGGGGGCATGTAAATTTACATGTGAATGTACATTTTTACTCAGTTATGTTAAATTAAAAAAAAAAATACAGTCCTAGATCTCTCATATGGAAAGTCAAGGAGAAACAAAGAAACTAAAGACTTATTTAAATTTAGAAAAATAGGGGTAATTGTTAAGGTAACTCCAAAGGAAATTAAGAATCCTACGCGCCAAAATAAAAAACATGAAAAAACTGAAGTCTAAGCAAATGCAAAACCAACCAAAAAAAGATGAAAAGAAAAACTACTCAGTACAGAAAATTAATTAGAACAAAGCAGTTGTCTGCAAAGTACAAAAAAAGGCATCAAAAAGACAGCACTAAATTCATACTTATCAATAATTACACTAACTGTAAATGGAGTAAATGCACCAATAAAGAGATGGAGATTGGCAGATTTGATTTAAAGAAAAAAAAATCCATGTATATGTTTCCCACATACCTTAGACTTAAAGGCACAAACTAAAAGTCAAAGGATGGCAAAAAAAATAATAAATCAATCAAACAACACATTCCAAAAAGAGCTGAAGTTACAATATTACTATCTGATAAAGTAAACTTTAAAGTTAAATCCACTACACTGGATAGCCAAGCCAAGTGCCATCAAGTCGGATCCGACTCATGGTGACCTACTGGATAAGGAAGAACATTATGTCATGAATAAGGAGTCAATACTACCAATGATAGGGCTCCAAAATACATAAAACAAACTCCAACTACACTGAAAAGAGAAAAATACAGCTCCACAAAAATAGGAGACTTCAACATACCACTTTTGATAGACGCAACATTCACAAAGAAGCTCAATAAAGACATAGGAGATCTAAATGCCATAATCAACTAGACCTCGCAGACATACACAGAATATTCCCCAAACAGCTAAGTAGACATTCCTTTCCAGCACACATGTAACATTCTCCAGAAGCATCCACATATTAGGCCATAAAGCAAGCGTTAACAAAATTCAAAGCATCAAAATATTACAAAGCATGTTTTCAAACCATGAAGCCATAAAGCAGAAATCAGTAACAAAAAACAGAGGAAAAAAATCAAACACATGAAAACTGAACAACACCTTGCTGAAAAACAACTGGGTTACGGAGGAAGTCAAGGATAGAAAAAAGAAATTTAAGGAACCTAATGAGAATGAAAATACATCCTACCCAGAACCTTTGAAACACAGCAAAAGCAATACTCAGAGGTCAATTTCCCTCAATAAATGCCCACATCTAAAAAAAACGAAGGGCCCAAATCAAAGCATTAACCCTGCAATTCAAACAAGTTGAAAGAAAGCAGCAAAAGAAGCCCTGAGGCAACACAAGAAAGCAAAAAGTAACAATTATGGCAGAACAAAATGAATTAGAGAACAGAAAAATGATAGAGTTAACAAGACCAAAAGCTGCTTCTTTGAAATGATCAACAAAATTGATAAACCACTGGCCAAACTGAAAAAACAAAAATAAGAGAGGAAGCAAGTAACCTGAATAAGAAATGAGATGCGCAATATCAAAACAGACTAAACTGAAATTTTCAAAATCATAAGAGACTAATATGAAAACTTGCACTCTTACAAATTTGAAAATCAAGAGGAAATGTACAAATTTCAAGTAACACAATTGTCAGGCGGGCCGTGCTGTACCTGGATATCGCAACCCGGATGCAGTTCCTGGAAATCATCAGAGCAGGCCGAGCCCCTCTTCCTGGAAAGTCTCCGCCTCAGTTCCTGGAAATCATCAGAGCATGGCAAACCCCTCCTTTCCTGGAAAGTCCAAAGTTCTCAGTTGTTTTTCCCATACGCCAATCAAGTGACTTACCTCGCCCAAATCCTATTGGCTCCCGCCTTTTTCCCCATATCCCCACTAAGGTCCACGCTAGGTGGAACTGTCCGTCTTCATGTAAATCCCTTTTCCCAACATGAAAGCGCAACTTCTCCAACTCCTACCTTGGAGCTTGCAGAGTTCGCCCGGGAGCACACCAATAAAACACTGCTGACTCTCACTCTCTTTCTCTCTAACTGCCGCCGATACGTTTAGCCTACCTCACCTTACAGTTGGTGCCGATACATTTAGCCTACCTCTCCTTACAACAATATCTACCTAAACTAACGCAAAGGTAGAACAATTAAAACAACCTATAAATAAAGAAGAGACTGAAAAGGTAATTTAAAAATTCCCAACAGCAGCAACAACAACAAAAAACCCTGATGGCTTCACTTGAAAATTCCACAAGCCTTTTAGAGACACCACTATTATAAAGGTATTTCACAACATAGAGAAGGATGGAATACTACCAAATTCATTTTATGAAGCCAGCATCACATGATACCAAAACCAGGTCAAGGCACAGAAAGAGAGAGAGACTACAGACCAGTATCTCTCATGAACTTAGATGCAAAAGTCCTCAACAAAATTCTAGTCTACAGACTCCAACAAGAAATCAAAACCAAAAAAAAGAAAAAGAAAACTGCACCACGACCAAGTGGAACTCTACCAAGGGTGCACTAGAAAAACAATCAATGTAATCAACCACATAAAAAGACAAGAACCACTGTATTTTACCATTCTCTCTTCTATTTCTATTTCTATTTTGGTCAATGTCAAAACAGACCAAGTGAAATTTAAAATATTGTAACAGAATAATAACATAACATTTATATTAAAAACTCTCAACAAAATAGGAATAGAAGGGAAATTCCTCCACATAACAAAGGGCATTTTTTAAAAGCCTACAGCCAGCATCCTCCTCAAAGGAAAGAGTCTCACTTTCCCTTGAGAACGGGAACCAGGCAACGATGCCCTTTGTCATCAATTTTATTCAACATTGTGCTAGAGGGTCTAGCCAGAGTAAAAGGGCAAGAAAAAAGAAGTAAAGGGCATCCAAATTGGTAAGGAAAAAGTAAAAGAACTGCTGCTTGCAGATGATATGATCTTAGACACAGGAAACCACACCCCCCCCCCAAAAAACTACTGGAACTAATAGAAGAGTTGAGCAAAAGATCAGGATACAAGATAAACACACACAAATCAGTTGGATTCCTTTACACTGACAAAAAGAATATAAAAGAGGAAATGATCAAAATGGTACCATTTGCAATAGCCGCCTAGAAGACAAAATACTTAGGGATAAATCTAAGCAGAGATGTAAAAGATATAGAATGAAAATTATAAGACGTTTTTGTAAGAAACCAAGAGATACCTACCTCCACCAAGGTAGAGAAACCTACCTTGTTCAAAGATGGGATGACTCAACATTTTGAAAATGTCTGTTCTACCCAAAGTGATCTATAGTGACAATGAAATCCTGATCCAAATCCAATGGCATTTTTTAATAAGATGGAGGCACAAACCAGCAACTTCATATGGAAAGGTAAGAAGCCACAGATAAGTAATGCATTACCAAAGAACAACAAAGTAGGAGACCTTACGCTACTTCACTTTAGAACCTATTACACTGCCATGGTAGTCACAACAATCTGGTACTGGTAAAATAACACATACATAGACCAATGGAACAGAATTGAGACTCTAGGCATAAAATCATGCACCTATGAGTACCTGATAGTTGACAATGGCACAAAATGCACTAACTGGGAAAAAGACAGTGTCTTTAACAAATGATGTTGGAAATACCGGATATTTATACCTCCCCCAAATGAAACAAGATGCATATATGACATTATGCAGAAAAACTAACTTGAAAAGATCAAAAATCTAAACATCAAATCTAAAACAATAAAGATAATGGAAGAAAAAGATAGAGACAACATTGGGAACCCTAACACACTGCATAAACAGAATACAAAACAGTAGTACAAACACCAAAAGAGAAAATAGATAACTGGGAATTCCTAAAAATCAAACACCTATGCTCAACCAAAGACCTCACCAAAAGTGTAAAAAGACAATTTACAAACTGTGAAAAAAACTTTTGATTCAACCAATCCGATCAGCATATTATCTCCAAAATCTACAAGCTACTCCAAAGCCTCAAGACAAAAAGACATAACTGAATTAAAAAATGGACAAGGGATGCAAACAGACACTTCACCCGAGCAGATATCCAGGCAGCTAACAGATACATGAGGAAATGCTCACAATCACTAGCCATTGGAGAAATCCAAATCAAAACTGCACCCCAACAAGGCTGACATTAATCCAAAAAACACAAAACAACAAATATTGGAGAGGTTGTAGAGAGACTGGAAATCTTCTACACAGCTGATGGGAAAGTAAAATGGTACAACCACTTTGGAAATTGATTCGGCACTTTCTTAAAAACCTACCAATAGAAATACCATGTGAGCCAGCAATCCTACTTCTTGGAATATATCTTGGAGAAATAAGGGCTGTCACATGAATGAATACATGCACACTAACATTCATTGCACCACTGTCCACAATAGCAAAAAGACAGAATCAACGTAAGTGTCCATCAGTGGATGAATGGATAAATAACCTATAGTATACTAACACAATGGAATGTTAAACCTACTGACATTGAGTTGATTCCACCTCATAGTGACCCTACAGACAGATTAGAACCACATCATAGAGTTTCCAAGGAATACCTGGCAGATCTGAACTGCTGACCTTCTGGTTAGCAGTGGTAGCACTTAACTACTATTCCATCACAGTTTCCAGTGGAATACTGTGCAATGATAAAGAATAAGAATGAATTTGGGAAACAACATGGAAGAATCTGGCAGGCAATGTGCTAAGTGAAGTTAGTCAGTTACAAAAGAACAAATACTGTATGAGACCATCATTATAAGGACTCAAGAAATAGTTTAAGCACAGAAGAAAAAAACAGTCTTTGATGGTTAAAAGGGTGGGGAGGAACAGAAAAGTGTATTCATTAACTAGATAATACATAAGAATTAAGTTAGGTGAAGGGAGGGACAACACATAGTGTAGGAGAAGTCAGCACAACTAAACTGAAAGCTAAAAAGTTTCCTAAAGGATAGAGTAGGAAGGGCAAGGGTCTGGGGACCATGGTTTCAGGAGACATCTAGGTCAACTAGATGATAGTTTTTAAAGAAGTTCTGCATCTCACTTTGGTGTGGCATCTGGGTCTTAAAAACTAGGAAGCATCTGGGTCTTAAAAACTAAGAAGCATCAATTGGTCCCAACCCAACTGGAGCAGAGGAGACTGAAAGGCATCAAAGACATAAGGAAAATATGAGCCCCAGAGACAGAAAGGGCCACATAATCCAGAGACTACATTAGCATGAGACCAGAAGAACTATATTGTGCCTGGCTACCACCAATGACTGCCCTGAAAGAGAATACAACATACAGTCCCAGACCAAGTGGGAGAAAAAGGGGGTCAGAACTCCAACCCAATTAAAAATATCAGACTTGATGGTATGACAGATCAGAAGGTCCCCAGAAGACATGGTCTCCATGACTCTCTGTTAACCCAGAACTGAAACCATTCCCAAAGCCAAGTCTTCAGACCAAGACTGGACTGACTATACGACATAAGTGATAGTGGCAAAGAGTGTGCTTCTTGGCTTAAGTAAGGTATATGAGACTAACTGGGCAGCTCCTGTCTAGACAAGAGATGTTATGCTCAAAGGGCAGAGGGGGACAGGAGCTAGTTGAACAGACGTAAGAAATACAGAGTGGAAAGGAGGAGTATGCTGTTACAGTGGGGGAAGAGCAGCTAGTGCCACATAACCACTGTGTGTAACTTTTTGTATGACACATTGACTTGTAAACTTTCCCTTAAAGCACAATAAAATATCTAAAAATAAAAAGAATTAAAAAAAAAATAACCCAGTGCCATCAACTCAATTCTGACTTATAGTGACCCCATAGGACAGAGCATAACTGCTCCACAGAGTTTCCAAGGAGCTCCTGGTGGATTCAAACTGCCAACATTTTGGTTAGCAGACATAGCACTTAATCACTATACCACCAATGTTAGGAAAAAGATTTTAACATATGGGTAACATGAGTCCCTGAAGACAATACTAAAGGAATAGAACAAAGATATTTATAATTACAGAAAAGTTATGTGGACTTAAAAGATGTGAATCTACATATTGAAAGAGGGATTTGTAAGTCAGTGAGCATCAACCCAGAATTACTAGCACCAAGAAATTTTAGGAAAATTATTGAACGTTAAAGACAAGGAAATAATTTTTTTGGCATCTAGACAGAAAGAACACAAACTACAAATGGTAAAAATTAGACTGCCATCAATTTTGAGAGCAAGGATTTATGCTCAAAGGAAATGGAATAATATATCTAATACATAATGAAAGCAAATGTGAACCCAGGATTTTATATCCAGCACAGCTGCTTCTCAATATAAAGGTCACATGCTGTTACAATCAACACACAAACCTTGGAGGTTTTGTTTTCATCTTTTCTTGAGGGATCTCTCAGAGAGCAAGCTTTTTAGCTTGCTACACATTCTTAGTTAAGACTCACAGTAACACTCCGAAGTAGGCATTAGCATCTCTATATTATGGATGAAGAAACTAAGCCTCCATGATACTGAAGACCTTATTAACTCAGAAGTAGTGAAGGCAAATTCTAGCCCACCTCATTCTCCCTACTATATGCCATGATGTCTTTGATTTCAGCCTGACACTTAAGACTTGTAGCTTTGTTTAGAAATGTCTGTTAAACTGTTGTGTCTTCCCCTGCTTTTCCTGCTGCCTCTGATGAAACTGTTCTAATTCTTCTTAAGATATGAACAAGTGAGAAATGATTTACATTCACATAACCTGACAGATGGCATTATCTGTGCTTGTCACATTACTACTGTCTATTTGGATTTCATTAGCCCGGAGACTGGGACATAGTATGTCTTGTCTAGAAGAGACACTATATGTCACATATCCTATTTCAGTGCTTCGAACTGGCAACAGGAACACAGTAAAAAGAGCCCTTTAGGTTTTCAACCCTGGTGGCATAGTGGTTAAGTGCTATGACTACTTACCAAAAGGTTGGCAGTTCAAATGCACCAAGCATTCCTTGGAAACTCTATGGAGCAGTTCTATTCTGTCCTGTAGGTTCAGCATGAGTTGGAATCGACTTGACAGCAGTAGCTTGATTTTTTTTTTGGTTAGGTCTTCAAATGACCTTGCAAAGTTGCTTAGACAAGCACTAACAAGAAACCACCTTCTTCCTTTTTGGTACAAGCATGATTTTACTTGGGTCCATGCTTCTCCATATGCCCACCCTCAGTTTTAGGGTTTGTTTTGATTGGAAAAAGCCAACCATGTGCCCCCCCCCCACTAAACACACTTTAAACATAGGGTGTTTGACCTATTTCTAGTCAATAAGACATAGGAGGAAATCTGCTGGGAGTCTAGAGAATGGTCTCTTTTTCTCAAATGAAAATACCAATATCGAACCTTCTTTCCTTCATCTAGATACTGGCATACATGGATGTGATTGCTGTGGTTGCAAGGGCCATAACAGCATCAGCCCAGAAGTCAAAGTCCAGTCACTCAAATGGCAGGTCCTAATGGCATAGTGGAACAATGCGTTATGGAAAGGTTAACTTAGTCAATTTCTTTCCTAAAAAGTCACTCAGTGGGTTTTCCTTTTGTTTCCCCTAAAGAAAAATTAAGACAGTTTAATTAGAGGGTACTGGGAAAGCAAGAAGAAACTTAGTATAAATAATGAAAATTTCTAAAATCCAGACTACTGACTTCCTGTTATGTGAGAAAATAAATTTCCTTTCTTTGTAAGCCAATTAAAGTAGACTTTTCAGTTACTTGCAATTGAAGTCATCCTAATTGGAAGTCACCTGATCCATCCAGCTACTTTGAGGAAGACAGTCTCTTACTGTGTCCCATCAGTGGGAAAATATACCTACTTTAAAGTAGAATTCCACAGTCACCTTTTAAGGTGGTGTATTAGTTAATCCAGTTTCGCTATAACAAAAATACCACAAGTAGATGGCTTTAAAAGACAAAAATTTATTCTCTCACAATTTAGGTAGCTGGAAGTCTGAATTCTGGGCACCAGCTGAAAGAGAAGGCTCTCTCTGTTGGCTATGAGGGAAGGTCCTTGTCTCCTTTCAACATCTGTGGGCCCAGCATTCCTTGGAGATCAACATGTGTCTTGGCATAAAACTTCTCCTAGGTCTAGGAGTTTCTCTGCACAGGGACCCAGGTCCAAGTAATGTGCTACACTCCCAGCTCTTCTCTCCTGGTTGTATGTGGTAAGATACCTGTCTCTGTGCTTACTTTTCTCTCCTTTTATCGGTTATAAGCAAAAGGTATGACTCAAGTAAAGGTGTGACTTGAGTCACATTCTCTTGTAAGGATGTAATTCAATTTATCTATTTTCTCTTCTGTTGATTGTGGTTTGTCTGAAAGATTTTGAAGTCTGTCTACATTGTGTATTAAAACTTGCATTGTTGTTCCTACCTTTTCTTGGATGAGCTTTATCATTTTAGGTTTGATATTTAGGTCTTTTATCCAGTTGGAGTTGGTTTTTTATAAGGTGTAAGATATGGATCTTCTTTCAATTTATTGCAGATGGATATCTAATTTTGCCAGCACCATTTGTTGAAGATACTGTTTTTACCCCAGTAATGTCTTAGGGGCTTTGTCGAATATCAACACATAGAAGATAGAGAGACCCACATGAGTGGGTGCCTACATCAACTTGGGGTCGGAAGAACCAGATGGTGCCCGGCCACCGCCAGTGATAGCTGTGATGGAGCTCACTACGTTGAGTCTCACTGGCAACACGAGAATAAAAAGGGGTGCATCCTGAGATCTCCACTAAAAGACCTCAATTGATGGTCCAGAGGTTTCAGGGTTCCCCTAGGAGCATGACCTCTGGCCATGATGCTGCCCTTGCCCATAAATCAGAACAAAGGTCCACTCTTCAGATACGAATGGATTGGACTTGGCGATGCAGAGTGACCATATACTGGATGCACTTTCTGGTTCTATGCATCTGTAGGATACCATCCTGCTGACCTCTGGCTCGAGGAAGGCAAGTGGGTGGAGAGGAGGGGAAAGAAGACTGTTGGGAGGATGAAACATGTATAGAGCAGAGAGGAACAGTGTGCTGTCACCTGGCAGGGAGAGCAGTGGAAGCTGCATATAGATGGGCATGTAAATTTATACGGGAAGGTACATTTTCACTCAGTCATTAAAAAAAAAAAAAAAAAGGATGTAATTCAAGACAAATTCCACACTGCTCCAGGTTTATTATCACATACAGGTTAGTATTTACCACACATTATAAAATGGAGGACAACCACATAACACTGAGAATCATGGCCTAGCCAAGTTCATACATTTTGGGGAGAAACAGTTCAACTCATGACAGATGAGTTTCAATATTTAGAAAAATAACAGAAGGACATTTTCTTTACATTTAGACTAACTCCACTATGTTCCAACACAAATCTACTTTATCTCTCAGTATTAAATTTCCAAAGACCAGTTCTTGTCTCTTTTTGTGGCTGCTTCCCCTGAAGCCCTCAAGTCATTTTCTTCAAACTATAAAGCCCACCCTGGTTGTCAGCAAGATAAGATCTTCTTTTCCTGATACGGCCTCAGATTGGTCAGGTTTCCCATACTGCATCATTGTTTCTAAGGCTGTCTATCTCTGCAACTCTTATATTTCATCGTGTTTAAAATACTACTGCTAGGGGTGAGGCCAAGATGATAGAAGACTCACTTTGTGTGGTCTTTCTTAAAATAAAAGCCCCTATCCCCCCCAAAACAAGTGAATTGATTATATATGACAATCTAGGAATCCTGGACACCTAATATAAAGTTGAGGAATCAGAATGAATGGCTAGGGGAATGAGAGACAGTACAGAGGGAGATAAGTGCTGGACTTCAGCTGGTCAGCATCTGGCAGGCTAGATTGGCTGGTGCACACAGGCTGAGGCAAGCAGTAGCATTTGGGACTCATTTTACCACATTAGGAGAGATCAGGTGGTAGAGTGTCTACATAAGCCTCCAGAGCCAGGGAAGAGTAGGGCTAGATCTGTCTAAGTCAAGTGTAAGCATCTGACTTTCCATGTGGGATCAAAATAACCCTCACCCACTGAAAGTTTCTTACCAGAGAAATGTCTATTTTCCCCCCTCCTCCCCACTCCTCACTTTCTTCCAATACCAGACTGGCTGTATTCAACAACTACCATGGCCCCTAAGCTAGAAATAGGAGCTATGACACACAAACCAATCTCACAGGTTTAGATGGAAAACAAACAGCCATCTCCCCTAAGCCTGGTACCCAGGACAGACAGCACCCAATCCAGTCTTTGGGCTTTAAAACACTGCCATGCTCTCTAAGGCAGGGACTCAGTGCAGGTACTGTCTCTTTGCCTAGGCACAGGCCTCAGGGGTCCACAGACTTCAAATGCTTTCACCTCTGCCTACACCTGTGTGGGCCAATTCAGCAGTGTACTCCCTCATTAGCATAATACAGGGTATATACCTGAAGCCTGTTTTCAACTGCAGTAGCCAAGTGGGTATGGCAGATTTCATAATAACACCTCCCTACCCCTCAAGCAGGGTCCTCATACCAAGGGTCCAAGGACTGGTAGCTTCACCCATTCTACCTAGTGACAAGGATCCAAGAATAAGTGGTGCCTCCCAGTCATTACAGCCAGCAGCACTGGGTCCCAAAGTCTAGCTGTAAAACCAACCAACTATGCACTGTAAGAGACAGGTACATGCCTTCCACCTCTTCACTCAGGGGCCACCATCAGCCTCCTACTTGGCTCTGCACATAGTCCCCTACTGCTGACAGATACCTGTGCCTGCTCTAATTACCCTTAAATAGCCCTGTCCATGCACACATTAGATGACCAATGACCTCAACATTTGAGCTAAATCCACACAAGGAAAGTAAATGCACTCCTGGTCTCACATACCTAGTAACAGCTCTAACAAACAGTGACAGGATATGAGAGCTTCAAAAATGCCAACAACCAAAGTGGCTCATACACCCAGCATATTTGGGCATATCAAAACAAACAGCTAGGACATAGTAAACAATCATATACTAAACAAATAACTTAATAAATAAATAATAAATAAACTAAATAAATAACTTGGAAACAACAGTCAATCTCATATTACATAAAGAGGTCAATCAAGGTGGTCCAACAAGTGAATAAAACAAATAAGTAGGAAACCTCCTGGAGGAAAGAAGGTCTTGGTATTACCAGAGGTAGAATTAAAATGACAAATATACAAAGCTATTCAACAGAATAAGGAAGGAGATCAGGCAAAACTGTGACCAAATCAAGGGACATATAGACAAAACAACAGAGGAATTCAGGAAAGCTACACAAGACCAGAATGACAAATTTAACAGGTTGCTAGAATCCATAAAGAGATAGCAAACAGAAATTGAAATAATTAACAATCAAATTTCAGAATTCATGACTCAGTAGAAAGTCATAGGAACAGAACTGAGGCAATGGGAGTCAGAACTAGTGAGACTGAAGGTAAGACACTTGACACCAATTTCATTGAGGAAAAATCAAATGGGGGGAAGGACAGAAAATATGGAGAGTTTCTGAAGATTTGATAGCAGAAAACTTCCCTGATATGAAAGATGAAAACGCAGCTATCCAAGAAATTAATCAAGTCCCACAAAGGCTACATTCCAACAGAAAGTTACCAAGACACATTTTAATCAAACTTGCCAAAACCAAAGACCAAGAGAGAATGTTAAGGGCAGTTATACATAAACAATAAGTTACCTACAAAGAAAATTAAATGAAACTAAGCTCTGACTACTCAGCAGAAACCATGTGGGCAAGAAGGCAATGAGATGACATATATAAAGCCTTGAAGAAAAGAAAAATTGCCAGCAAAGAGTTACATATCCAGCAAAACTATTTTCCAGATATGAAGGTGAAATTAGGGTGTTAGCAGATAAACAGAAGTTAAGGTAATTTGTAAAAACCAAACAAAAAATACAATAAATATTACAGGGAGTCCTGCAAGTAGAGAAACAAAAATAACCAATGACAAACCAAGACTAGAACACATGACAGAACAACTAGATATCAACCCAAATAGGGAACTCACAAAAATCAGTCAAAGCTAACACACTGAAATAGGGAAACATAGATTTCAATACATAAGAGATGACAACATTAAAACAACAAAAAAAGTGACTAAATAGTGTAGTCATGAGAATTTCATATGGAGAAGTTAAGACAATATCAAGAAATAAAAGGTTGGTTTAAACTTAGAAAAATAGGTAAATTTTAAGGTAATCACAAAAGAAATTAACAATTTTACCCATCAAAATAAAAACAGAAGAAAAACATAGAGACTCAAGAATACAAAATCAAAGATAACGAAACAAAACATATTAAGGAAAACAACTCAGCACAGAAAATTAAGCGGAACAAAGAATCTGTCAACAGACACACAAAACACATCAAAATGACACATTAACCTCCTACCTATCAATAATATGCTCGATGTAAATGGACTAAACGCACCAATAAACAGAGTAGCAGAATGGATTAAAAAGCACAAGACATCTACATGCCACCTACAAGAGATGCGCATTAGGTGCAAAGACACAAACAAACTAAAACTGAAAGGAGGAACATATATATATATTAAGCAAACAATAAAGAACAGGAATGGCAATATTAACCTCTGACACAATAGATTTTAAAGCTAAATTCATAAAAAAATAAGGAAGAACACTGTAATAATAACTGAAGGGTTAATATACCAGGAGGACACAACCATAATACATGCACAACCAAAAACAAGGCTCCAAAACACATAAAACAAACTCTAACAACACTGAAAAGACAAAAAGCACCACAATAGTGGGAGACTTCAACACACAACTTACTGTGGAGTACAGAATATCCTGAAAGTAGCTCAATAAAGACAAGCTACCAACTTGACTTCATAGACACATACAGAACACTCCACCCAACAGCACCTAAGTAAACTTTCTTTTCCAATGCAGATTAAATATTCTCCAGAACAGACCATATTTTAGGCAACAAAGAAAGATGCAGTAGAGTCCCAAACACTGAAATACTAGAAAGCATCTATTCTAACAATAAAGACATAAAAGTAGAAATCAGGAACAGGACACGCAGGGGGAAAAGTCAAATACATGGCAACTGAATAGTACATTGCAAAAAAACTACTGGGTTATAGACTAAATCAAGGATGTAATAAAGAAATATACAGAATCAAATGAGAATGAAAACACATCTTATCAGAACCTTTGGGACACAGTGAAAGCATTGCTCAGGGT
Organism: Heterohyrax brucei; assembly: GCA_028571685.1. NCBI lineage: Eukaryota > Metazoa > Chordata > Mammalia > Hyracoidea > Procaviidae > Heterohyrax > Heterohyrax brucei. The sequence goes on from CM053156.1 coordinate 27,168,495, forward strand.
TCAATTTATAGCAGTGAATACACATTAGCCCTGTAACTTGAACAAATAGAAACAGAAAAGCAAAATTTGTTGGGGAAAGAGCCAATATGGTGGATCAACAACACATCCTTGCTAAACTCTCGAACAACTAAGAACTTCACAATCAATAAAAGCAATGAAATACAGCAGTCCAGGAGGCCTGACCAATACATAGAAAACCTTAAGAATGAAGCAGGTGAAAGAAAGATTATAGAAGCCTTGAGTCACCACAGATAAAAAAAAAAATGCGGCCTGGCCAGAGATTCTCTGCAAACTGAAGGTAACCCAGGTAGACAGAAAAACAACCTCCAGCAAATCTAACCAACTTGGAGGAGCCAAGAAACAATAGGAGAGCTGGAGCAATCTTGGACTCAACTAAGGACACCAGCCCAGCCTAAGAATCACAACCTGCAACTCAAATCTGAGGACCTCCACACAAGTTAGAATGCCCTGGGACCAGGCCAGCTGGCAATCAACAGGCATTAGGACCCATCAGCTGGGCACAACTCAGAGTGGCAAAGGGCTGGGAGGCCTCAGCCCCAATGACTGGGAGACAGCTACAGCAAGCATGGGAATGGGAGACCTAGGTTCCTGTGACTGAGAGCAGCAGGGCAGGAGAAGACAGAGCTCAGGGGGAGGTGGAGACATATGCTTCACATAGTAGGCCTTAGTTCTATGTGGGTCTGGGAGGCCTAGGTCCAGACGGCCCAGGGCAAGGCAAAAGGTGATCAGGGGAGTAAATGGGCCAGTAGCTAGGCAGACCTAGAGCCACGTGAGCCAGGATGGCCTGGGATCAAGTGACCAGGGGGAGTGCAGTGAGCATGCTCACAGCTGGGCAGGCACTGGAGCTGTGTGGGCTAGGGAGGCCTGGGCTCAGGTGACTGGAGGGTGTGGAAAGAGCATGCCCACAGCTGGGCAGGCATTGGGGCCACATTGACCAGCTAGGCCTGGGCTCAGGTGACCCAGAACAATGCAGCAGATGATTGCCAGACCTGTGGGGGCAGAGTGGTTGTGCCCATGGCTGGGCAGGCCCTGGAACTGTGCAAGCCAGAGCTCAGATAACCCAGAGTGACAGAGCAGGCAACTGCAGGAACCTGAAGAGATTGAGTTATTGTGCCCACTGCTAGGTTGGCCCTGGAGCCACATGGGCCAGGGAGGCCTGGGGTCAGGTGTCTGTGGCTGGGCAGGCATTGGAACTTCACTGCAGGGGGAAACCTGGGTTCAGGTGTCCAAGGGCAACAGGTAGGCAACTGTGGAACCCAGGTGGATGGAGTGAATGAGCCTGCAGCTGGGCAGGCCTTGGGGCAGAGCAGATAAGGGAGGCCTGGGTCCAGGCAACCCAGGAGGACACAGCAGGCAATTGTGGGACCCAGTGGGCAGAGTGAATGTGCCAGAAGCTATGTGGGACCCAGTGGGCAGAGTGAATGTGCCAGAAGCTAGGCAGGCCTTGAAGCCTCATAGGCCAGGGAAACCCAGACCCAGGCAACCTAACACCATGAAATGGGTGATTGCAGGACTGAGAAGGGCAGGTGGAGTGAACATGCCTGCAGCCCAGCAGGCCTTAGAGATACACAAGGTTAACAGGACAAGGTTCCAGTGACCAGAGGCTGTGGCACAGGCCAGCATGGGCAGGTAAGGCTTTGCAGCAAATGATCTGGGTAGGTGGCACATGTGTATGCACAGCCCCAGGTAGTCACGCAAAAGTACAAACCAAATTAATACAGGATCAGGTGAATGAAAGCACATCAGGTTATACTGAGGAGAGCCTGGACTGCCAGCCAGTGGTCCACAGCACTGTACAGTAACCTCACAGAGCAGAAAGTCATCACAAAGCACAGAGAAACTCTGGCCAAGCCCAACAGAGACATGACAAACATCTCATCTGAATAATCAGGTCTCCGAAATCAAACCAACCTAAAACTCCTGAGCATCCACAAATACAAAAATTAAACTACAGTCAACAAACAAAAACAACAATGGCCTTCTGATGGCTTGGAGATGATCATCAATTTCTAAACATGTAAAAAAGCAAGCTACCATGGCTGCCCCAAACTTCCAAGACAAAGAATCAATGAATTTCCCAGACAAAGAGGACTACCTAAAACTATCAGAGGCAAAATACAAAAGACTGAAGAACAGAGCAGTACCCAATATCAGGAAAGAGATCAAATGAAATGCAGCAGAGCACGCTGAAAAATTACACAAGCTGCAAGAAATGCTTGAGCAGCAATGATCTGAAATTCTACAGATTAACAACAAAATTACTGAGCTTGACAATTCAATAGAAAGTCAAAGGAGTAGGACTGAGGAACTGGAATGCAGAATTAGCGAGAGTGAACACAAAGTAATTGAAATTAGCATACACAAGGAAAACTCAAATAAAAGATTCAGTGAAAGCAAAGTATCACTAAGAGTTTATGTGGGAGTCAAGAGGAATAATATATGACTGACTGGAGTGCTAGAACTACAAGGGATATCTGAAAACACAGAGAGAATTGTAGAAGATCTACTGACAGAAAACTTCCCTGATATTACAAAGAAGGAGACTTATCCACCCAGTAGGCTCATCAAACGCCTCTCAAGATAGATCCCAAAAGAAACACACCAAGGCATTATAATCAAACTCAATAAAAATAAAGATAAGGCGAGGCTACTAAAGGCAGCTAGATGTAAACAAAAACCAACCTACAAAGGAAAAGTTTTAAGACTAAATTGAGATTACTCAGCAAAAACCAGGCTAGCAAGAAGACAATGGGACAACATATACAAAGTCCCCAAGGAGAAAAACTTTCAACCAAGAACTACATATCCTGCAAAACTGTCTCTCAAATATGAAGGTGAACTTAGGATTTTCACAGATAAACAGAAATTTTGAGAATTTGCAAAAATCAAATCAAAGCTACAAGAAACACTGAAAGAAATTCCTTGATAACATTCAAACACTCATCATTTGACCATCCAGATTCCATCAGGATAGGAAATCCACAAAAGACATCCAGAACCAAATCTTTAAAAAGAGAATTTCAGAAATTCTGGGTTTTAATTTACAGCAACACTATATGAAAAGCCAGCCAAGCTGAGGGCCTAATTAATGTACTCACAGATCTTTCAGGTGGGGAGGAAGCATAGGAAATACAAAGTCACCATAGATTGGACTATTTTTAGACTAATAAAAGGGTACAAGGGAATGTTTTAGTTATCTAGTGCTGCTCTAACAGAGATAGCACAAGGTGGATGGCTTTAAAGAGAAAAATTGTATTTGTCATAGTCCTGTAAAAGTCCAAATTCAGGGTGTCAGCTCCAGGGGAACGATTTCTCTGCTAGAACTGCAGGAACATCCTTTTTATCAATCTTCCCCTGGACATCAAGCTTTTGAGGTGCAAAGACTCCAGTCCTACCCTAAGCGTGCACTCAGCTCTTAGCACTGCTACTGGTGGTATGATGTCCCTACAAGTCTCTGTCACTTTATCTCCTTTATATTTCAAGAGGCTGCCTCAGGGCATAAAACAAACTTACATACTGAATTCTGCTCTACCAACACAACTGCTACCCATCCACCCTCATTAATCATCATAGATGCAGGCATTCCAACATGGAGGAACATCTACTAGGAATTATGGCCTAGCCAAACTGCTACAGATATTTAGGGAACACAATTCAATCCATAACAAGGTGTAACTGCAACAGAAAGCTATACATCTACATATCAAAACATCAAACAAAAGAAAAAAACAAATATAACACAAAGTCTCAGCAATTACAAGAAAACAATGAAAGACAGACAAGGAAAACTCATAAAGAAAAAAGGCTCAGCACAGAAAATTGAATGAAACAGAGGAATTGCCCACAACACACAAAAAAGGACACCAAAATGACAGCACTAAGCTCATATGTATCCATAACACTGAATGTAAATGGCCTAAATGCAGCAATAAAGAGACAGAGTAGCAAAATGGATTTAAAAAAACAAAATACAGCTATATGTTGCTTACAGGAGACATACCTTAGATTCACATATACAAATAAACTACAACTCAAAGGATGAAAAAAATATATACCAAGCTAATACCATTCCAGAAAAGAACAGGAGTGACAATACTAATCTCTGACAAAATAGACTTTAAAATTAAATCCACCTTACAAGGTAAGTACAGACACTACATGTTGATTAACGGCTCAGTACAGCAGGAGGACATAACCATATGAAATGCCTATGTACTCAATGACAAAGCTTGAAAATACATAAAGCAAACACTACTCACACTGGAAAAAGAAATAGCTCCACAATAAAAGTAGGAGATTTCAACACATCATCTCAGTAAAGCACAGAACATCTTGGAAAAAGCTCGGTAAAGACACAAAAGATCTAAATGCCACAATCAACCAACCTGACCTCATAGACACATTAAGAACACTTCACCCAACAGCACCCAAGTATACTTTCTTTTCCAATACACATAGAACATTCTCCAGAATTGATCACGTATTAGACCACAGAGAAATCCTTAACAATATGGGAAATATCAAAATAATACAAAGCTTCTTTTCAAACCATAAAGCCATAAAACTAGAAATCCACAAGAGAAAAAAATGGAAATAAAATTAAAAACACAGAACCCGAATAATATTCTACTCCAGAACTACTCGGTAACAGAAGAAATCAAAGATGAAAAAGAAATTCATAGACTCAAATGAGAATGAAAACACATCCTATCAACACCTATGGGACACAACAAAAGCAGTGCTTAGAGGTCAATTCATTTTAATAAAGACACACATACAAAAAGAAGAAAGAGCATAAATCAAAGAATCAACTCTTCAACTTGAACAACTGGAAAGAACCTAGCAAAAGAACCCATTAGGCTCCAAAAGAAATGAAACAATAAAAACTAGAGCAGAAATAAATGAAATAGAAAAACAATTGAAAGAATCACCAAGACAAAAGGCTGTTTTTTCAGAAAGATCAACAAAATTGATAAACCATTAGCCAAACTGACAAAAGAAAAACAGACAAGGAAACAAATAACTCAAATAAAAAAATGAGATGGGTGATATCACAACTGACCCAAATGAATACTACAAAAAACTGCATTCTAATAAATTTGAAAACCTAGGAGAAACGGACTGGATGACTTTCTAGAAAAACATCACCTACCAAACTAGCACAAATAAACACCAAACAACTAAATAAACCCATTAGAAGAGAAAATACTGAGAAGGTAATTTAAAAACTCTGAACTAAAAAATGTCCTGGCCCAAATGGCTTATTGGAGAATTCTACCAAACATTCAGAGAATAGTTAACACCACTATTGCTAAATGTATTCCAGAGCATAGAAAAAGATGCAATACACCCAAACTCATTCTGTGAAGCCAGTATAATCCTGATACTGAAACCAGGTAAATACAGCACTGAAAAGGAAAACTACAGACCAATTATCTTTCATAAACACAGATGCAAACATCCTTAACAAAATCCTAGCTAACAGAATTCAACAACACATCAAAAATAAGAGTTCACCATGACCAGGTAGGATTTATACCAGGGATGCAAGGATAGTTAGGCATTAGAGAAACAATTCGTGTAATCAACCACATAAACAAAGCAGAAAACAATAACTACTTGATTCTATCAGTAGATGCAGAAAAGCCATTTGATAAGGTTCAATACTCATTCATGTCAAAAACTCTCAGCAACACAAGAATAGAAGGGAAATGCCTCGACATAATAAAAGGCATCTACACAAAACAAACAGCCAATGCTATTCTGAATGGAGGGAAATTGAAAACATTCTCCTTAAGAACAGGTACCAGACAAGGATGCCCACTGTCACCACTTTAATTCAACATTGTTCTGGAGGTCCTAGCCAGAGCAATCAAGCATAAAAAAGAAATTACAGGCATCTAGATTGGTAAAGAAGAAGTTAAAGTATCACTATTTGCAGATGACATGATCCTATACACAGAAAATCCTAAACAATCCACCCCCAAACTACTGAATCTAATAGAAGACTTCCGCAAAGTATCAGGATATAAGATAAACACACATAAATCACTAAGATTCCTTTACACCAACAGAGACAATCAAAGATCTCAAAATCATTACCATTTACTAGAGCCTCCAAGATGATAAAAATACCTAGGAATACACCTAACCAGAGATGTAAAAACCCTACTGTAAGAAACTAAAAGTGACCTTCACAAGTGGAGAAATCTACCTTGCTCTTGGATAAGAAGACTCAATATCGTGAAAATGACTATTCTACCCAAAGCCACCTATACATACAATGTAAAACCAATACAAAGCCCCAAAATATTCTTTAATGAGATGGAGAAACAAATCACCAATTTCACATGGAAAGGGAGGATACTGCATATAAGTAAAAAAAAGAACAAAGTTGGGGGCCTCACACTACCAGATCTTAAAACCTACTACACTGCCACAATAGTAAAGACCACCTGGTATGGGCAGAAAAACAGACACACAGACCAATGGGACAGAATTGAGAACTGAGATGTAATGGCGTCCACCTATGAGGAAATAATATTTGATAAAGGCCCAAAGGATGTGAACTGGGAAAAAGACAGTCTTTTCAACAAATACTGTTGGCATAATTAGACACCCATCTGCAAAAAAAATGAAACAAGATGCTTATTTCACACCATGTACAACAACTAACTCAAAATGGATTGAAGACCTAAATATAAAACTCAGAACAATAAAAATTTGGGAAGAAAAAAATGGGGAAGACAACAGAAGCCCTAATCCATGGCATTGACAATCTACAAAAAAATCACCAACAACCGTCAAACACAGAAATGAAAATAGACAAATGAGGATTCTTAAAAATCAAACACTTAAGCTTATCCAAAGCTTTATCAAAAGAGTAAAAGGACCACCTACAGAGGGGGAAACAGTTTTTGACTATCACACCTCCATTCAACATCTAATCTCTCTAATCTACAAGATACTGCAAAACCTCAAAAAGAAAAAGACATTCCAACAAAAAAGTGGGCAAAGGACATGAATAGGTACTTCACTAAAGAAGACACATATGATGCCAACAGATATATGAGGAAATGCTCATGATCACTAGCCATTAGAGAAATCCAAATCAAAACTACAATGAGACACCATCTCACCCCAACAAGGCTGGCAATTATATAAACAACACAAAATAGTAAATGCTGGAGAGGATGTAGAGAGACTTGAACTTTCCTGCACTGTTGGTGGGAGTGCAAAATGGTACAGCTACTTTGGAAATCAATTTGGCACTTTCTTAGAAAACTTGAAATAGAAATACCATATGATTCAGCAATCCCACTACTTGGAATATATCCCAGAGAAACAAGGGACACCACTAAAACAGAAACATGCACACCAGTGTTTACTGCAGTTCTCTCCACAATAGCAAAAAGATGGAAACAGCTTAGATGCCCGCCAACAGCTGAAGGTTAAACAAACTATGGTATATACATACAACAGAATACTACACAATGATAAGCAACAATTATAGCTTAGAGAAATATCTGACAATGTGGGACCATCTGAAGGAAATTAGCCAGATGCAAAACGACAATTGTTGTCTTTAACCACTAATATAAGGATGCCACAAATCATTTTAGCCCTTTAGAAATCAATTACTGATGATTACAAGGTTGAGGAGGAAGGGAGAGGGATTTCCACAAATTAAGAGTTTAGGATTAGGGTTGGATATACAGTCTGCCAGCATGTAATAAAAAAGAGGTACCCACTACTGCTCAATTCCAAAACTGAAGTGTTCTCCAAATGCAGCCCACCTCTTTGGAAAGACAGAATAACAGGGTCTGGAGTCAGGGGACCACGCTTTCAAGGGTCATCTAGACTAACTGGCAAACCTAAGTATTTCCTTTTTTTACTTTCTCCTTTTCTCTTAAGAAAATGTTCTGCATACCACTTGGGTGAGTGGCAGCTGTGGTCTTACAAGCTAACAAGGTGCCATCCAGGAACCATCAATTGGTCCCACCACACCTAGACCAGACGTAAATGGTGGACATCAAAGACAGGAAGAATATACGAATCCACCAAGTGGAAGGAGCCACACAAGCCAGAGTCTGCCTCAGCATGGGACCTGGAGAACTAGATAGTGCCTAGCCACCACCAATGACTGCCCAGATGGGGTACATGAAAATGTTATGCATACCACTTGGGTGAGCGGCATCTAGGGTCTTAAAAGCTAACAAGCTGCCATCTAATTAGCACTGACTTGTCCCAATCCACCTGGACCAGAAGTAAACTAAGGACATCAAGGACAGGAGGAAAATGTGAGCCCAGCTGACGGAAGGTGCCAGATAATCAGAGACTATTCTAACATGGGACCAGAAGAATCAGATGGTGCCCAGCCACTACCAACAACTGCCAGGATAGAGCACACAATATAGAGCCACTGATGTAGGAGAAACATACACATGCAGAACTAGAACTCTACCAAGTGACCACAAATGATGGTTTGTCAGTTTGTAGGGCCCCCTGGGAGCATGGTCCTTGGACTTTCTAACCCCAAACTGAATCCAGCACCAATGCCAGCTCCCCAAAGACTGAATGGGTCTATATAAGACATGCCATGATCCTAGCACTGAACACACTTTTAGGCTTAAATAAATACATAGGGACTGTCCAGAAAGCTCACCGCTGGAAGTGAGAAGACAGAGAGAGAGGTGGCAGGTTTTCATCAAATGAGCATGTGCTGTCACATGAGAGTATGGAAAGGAGGGGAGAGCAGTTAGAGTAGAATAGTGGTGTGAGTTCCAGTTGTTACACGGCAAATTGATACAGATTGTATACTTGTACTTAAATCACAATAAAATTTATTTAAAAAATAAGAAAGAGAGAAGCAAAAGAAGCCCTTGGATATCAGCAGGTGTAAAAATTCCCGACAAAACTGTAGCCAATAGAATTCAACACCAAAACATAACAAAAAATTGATCATAAACACGTGAGATTCACATAAGGTATGCAGAGATGGTTCAACATTAGAAAAGCAATCAATGTAATCTATCACATAAATAAAGCGAAACACATGATCTTTTCAATCGATGAAGAAGAGGCATCTGACAAAGTCCAACACCTATTCAAGATAAAAACTCTCAGAAAAATAGAAGAAAGGAAATTTCTCAATATAATAAAGGGCATTTATACAAAGCCATCAGCCAATAGCATCCTAAATGAAGAGAGCCTGAAAGCATTCCCCTTGAAAACAGGAACCCGACAAGGATGCCCTTTATCACCACTCTTATTCAGTGTTGTGCTGGAGGTCCCAGCCAGAGCAATCAGGCTAGAATAAAAAAAGTGAAGAACATTCATATTGGTAAGGAAGACAAAAAATTATCCCTATTCATAGATGATATGATCTAATAACAGAAAATCCCAAAGTATCTAAAAGAAAACTACTGGAACTAATAGAAAATTTCAGGAAAATATCAGGATATAAGATAAACACAAAAATCAGTTAGATTCCTCTATACTAACAAAGAAAAACTTCATAAAGGAAATAACCAAATAACATTTACAATAGCCCCTCAAAAGACAAAATACTTAGGAATAAACCTAACCACAGATGTAAAGTATCTTTACAAAAACACTACTGTAAGGAAACAAAAGAGACTTACATTAAGTGGAAAAACAACATGCTCACAGATAGGAAACTAAATATTGTGAAAATATATGTCAGTTCTACCTAAAACAATCTACAGATACAATGTATTCCTGGTCCAAATATCAACATTTTTTAATGCATTGGAGAAACAAATCGCCAACTTCACAGAGAAAGGGAAGAGGTCTAGGATAAGTTAAATACTAAAGGGAAGAACAAAGTGGGAGGCCTCATACTATGTGACTTTAGAACTCATTATACCACCACAGTAGTCAAAATAGTTTATTAGTAGTACAAGAGATTCATAGACCAATGGAATAGAATTCAGAATCCAGATGTAAAGTCATCCACCTATGAGCAGCTGATATTTGACAAGGCCTAAAGTGCATTAAATGGGGGAAAGACAGTCTCTTTAACAAATGGTACTAGCATAACTAGATATCCAATTGCAAAAACAATAAAACAAGACCCACATCTCACATTATGCACAAGAACTAACTCAAAATTGATCAAAGAACCAAATATAAAATTGAGAATGATAAAGACCATTGTCTTAGTCATCTGGTACTGCTTTAACAGAAATACTACAAGTGGATGGTTACACAAAATTCTATTCTGGGTATCAGCTCCAGGGAAGGCATTCTTTGCTGGCTCTGGATGAAGGTCTTTATCATCAATTTGCTTCTGAGGTGCAGAGACCCCAGGTCCTTTCCAAAGGATGAACTCTGCTCCTGGCACTGCTTTCTTGGTGAACTTCAGAAGTCCCTACTTCTCTGCTTGCTTCCCTTTCCTTTATATCTCAAAAGATTGCCTCAAGGTACAATACAATCTTACAGATTAGTTCCTGCCTCACCAACACAACTGGTGGTAAATATAAGAACCTAACAAAGGCCACTTAGGTAATTAGGCAGCATTCCATCCTCTGCCTTAGTTATCACCCTCAGACCAAATGGTAGTAAATGTAAGAATTATTACCCTCAGACTGGATTAGCAGGTCTCCATTCCTCTCCCTATCTCTGAAGAAATAGGATTGATTAAGACCTCAGGTAACGAAATTTTGGGTAATTTATGCTGTTTGATTATTCTGTGACAAAACTTTGGGTAATTCACACTGTTTGATTAATCTGTGACAAATACCAGCCCCTTTGAATTTTGGCTACATAAACCATTGGAAGTGTAACCCAAGTGGGACAGTTTGTGGCTCATTGTCTCCTAGATTGCTGGCATAGCTACAAATAAAATATTCCTTCAACCCCATGCTGTCTCTGAATTTTTGGCTACAGTGACAGGTGGAATAAACTTGCTTTAGTTTGGCAGAACCACCACTGCCCATCCTCCGTCAGTAACAACATAGAATTGGATGGTAAAGACCATTGTCTTAGTCTTCTAGTACTCCTATAACAGAAGTAAAAGTCATAATTGGGCGGCCTGTAAGGTTTACAACTATGGCCTCCTGGGTACTCTGTTAACCCAGAGGTAAAGCCATTCTTGAAGCCCTATCTTTAAACAAGATTAGATAGGAGTAAAAAAAACATGATACTTATAAAGAGTGTGCTTCTTAGTTTAAGCAATACATAAGACCATATTATCAGCTCCTGTTTGGAGACAGGATGAGAAGTTAGGAAGGGTCAGTAACTGGTTGAAGAGACAAAAGAAACAGGATACAAAGGGGGAGGGAGCATGTTATCACATTACAGGGATTGCAGCTGATGTCACATAATGATATGTGTATAAATATTTGTATGTGAAATTAACAAATTAACTTTCATCTAAAGCACAATAAAAAAAGTTGGAAAAAAACCCACCATCACTGCTTAAGACCACTGTTTTAGGTACCGCTAAGAAAGAAAATCTTCTGCCAGGAAAACAACAAGTCAGCCATGTAGACTTATCATGATTTTGGAGAAGATAAAAATGTGTTTTAAAAATGTGTGTGCCATACATTCATTGAAAATAGCATATTCCTCTTGCATAGCTGCCCCCAAAAGAGGTATAAATGGATGGAAATCACTGCTGGAAGCCTTGCCTGCAACTGAGGAAATATCTCTGCACACAGTATCCCTGGATGCATCCTCCTGGACCCCGTGGTTTTAGCCTGCATTAGGAAACCACTTTGGGTCTTCTCCTGGGTTCAGAAGTAGGGTTTCCAGCACACTACCTTCCATGTCCTTCCTGAAGAAGCTTGACCCTGTACAGTGGCACTGAGGTGGCCTGAAGTTAATGCTTGCTGAGAATCTGCTGTAAGCCCACATTCGCCTCTGCCAGTGACCCCTAGAAGTTTCTGAATGTCTGTTTGAGGCATTCCTTCCTTTCTTCTCCATGATTCTAAGTGTGAGGATAATAGGCACCTCAATTAGTTTCCAGGATCAGCTTTCTGACCTAGATAGCTAGTTTTGTGTCCCCATTATCTCCCACTGAACTTGCTCTGTGTCACTCATCTAACCCATTTATCTAACTGAGGTGTATGCCTGTGTGTTTACGTGCATGTCATGGGTTGAATTGTGTCCCCCCAAAAATATGTGCAGTCGTGTGACTGGGACATGATTCCCAGTATCTTGAGACTGTCCTCCATTCTGTGGTTTCACTAAACTGTATGCTAAAGGGGCTGTAAATTCCTGCATAGGATTACTTCCTTGCTCTGCTGTGGGGGGAGTTTCCCTGGAGTATGGCTTGCCCCACCCTTAAGCTTTTCAGCCTGCAAGGGATAAAGGGAAAGAGAAACAGAGGACAAATGAGAACCTCGCTACCATCAAGCAAGCAGCACCGGGAGAAGACTGCGTCCTTCAGACCAGAGGTTCTTCCGCCAAGACGCTCCCTGGACAAAGACTGATGCAATACCGGACTTTCCTCCAGAGCTGACAGGAGGAAAGCCTTCCCTGGAGCGGTCACCCTGAATATGGACTTGCAACCTACCGGACTGTGTAAGAATAAACCTTCTTTTGTTAAAGCCATCCACTCTGTGGTATTTCTGTTAGAGCAACCCTAGCTGACTAAAACAGTGGATATACATGCAAGTATATGTTGAGTTCTGTGTGACCGAAGCCATGCATCCATATACTAAGGAATTATATGTATAATGGAATATTACTCAGCCGTAAAGAGAAATGACATTTTGATGCATACTATAATAAAGACTGAACCTTGAAAACTGAGTGACATGAGTCAGACACTGAAGAACAAATATTATATGATCTCACTTACATGAAATTTTTACAACTAAAGCCATGGAGACTAAAGTTGAATAGTAAGGAGAAATCAAGTCAAGTCTATTCTGACTCATACTGACCCCACAGGACAGAGTAGAACTGCTTCAGAGTTTCCAAGGAATTCCTGGCAGATTCAAACTGTGGACCTTCTGGTTAGCAGACACAGCACTTAACCACTAAGACACCAGGGTTTCCTAAAACTACAGAGACAAAAGTTTATTAGTGAGGAGAAACAAAAATGGCATCTTAGTCAGATGTACCACACTGTGTGACTCCATAGCAAAGACTTAAAAAGCCATGTGAAACACATGCAAATAACAATCCTGAAACCCTGAATAACAAAAAGAAGGATAAAAGAATCAAATTGAACACCAACAGGAAATAAAAATTAAAACAATGAACGAGGAGTAACATGAAATGCAAGGACTCTGCCAGCCAGTCCAGCACAACATGGCCACCTTAAGACAAAACCAGTAGCAACTCCGGGTGAGGAACACAGGGAGGTAACTTCAGGGCATTCTCATAAGAGACAAGAGAAACTGGAAAGACATGCTTGGAGAGAAGCAGGGTGAGTGCACTGTGACCTGGATCTAAAGACGGAAAACACAGAAAAGAGAACAAGAAGTACAGACATCTTGTTGTTGTAGGACAGAGAGGGAACCAGGATCCAGAGCCAGATATATTTATTAGCAGCAGTCCCCGGCCTCTGGGGAGTGATACACAAGAGGAGGTGGATCTCCTGATATGAGCAGGAGGTCTCCCACCAGATGAGAACCCAGGTAGCTCCACTTCCTTGCGCTAGGTCAGGGGCAGGTCCCAACTGCTGGCTACAGTGACAAGAAGTGCCCTGGCACCCCCATCTGAGAGCCACAGTGGTGGACACCCCCTCTACTCCCCTTCCTGAATGGAATCAGTGGAGAGCCTTACACCCCATGCACCCTGCCTGACCAGAGATGATTAATGAGTCCATCCCCTCCTCTCCAACCTGGACCTGTCCACAACCCCCTCCTGCCACCTGATCAGTAGTAGTATTCCTACTCCCAGACCTCTCACTGTTCCTTCCCTCTCCCACCACCTGAAAGAGGTGGCAGCAGCACTTATGTGCACATACATGCCCACTACTCTCTTCTCCCTTCACGTACCCAATAAGAGGCAGGCACAGGGCAACTGCATGTACACCATCTGCTGCTAGCCACCCTAACCTGCAGGGCTACCTGCAGCACACACTGTACCTATCTCAGCAAGAGACAGCTTTGTGTGCAAATTCACATGCACCTTTTTGCTGTCTCTTCTAGCTTCTTTCCAACCAGTGAGGGGCAATGACCACATGTATGCACCCCCCCAAACCCAAGCCCTACCTATCCCTGTGAGAGGTGGCAGTGCCAAGGTGACACATGTGCCCACCCAGTGCTTGCCCCTCCTCCCCTCTCAGGGAGAGTTAAAGGCAGTGAAATGTGCATACAGCCATCTCCCACTTACCACCCCCTGATTCAGCAGAGGTGGTGACCCCGCCTCCACTAATAAGCACAGCTCACCCCGCTGCCCCACAAGTGTGACTGTCTGCTTCACTGAACCAATGGCAGATGACAGCCAACATGTGCCAAAGCCCACCTCCAGCTTCCCTACAAGACGAGAAAACAGAGACCCATGCTCATACATCCAGGCACTATCTTGCCCACAGAAAAGGTGACAAGCACTTCGGTGCAGCCAGACTAGTGATCAGAGTTGTATGCTCATCCCTCCTTCATGGATACATTAAAACAGAAGATCAGGAAGCAGCAAGCAAACATAAAATCAATAAGTACAATAACACCTTAATGCCTCAGAGGCAAGAAACAATATTGTATCACCTAAAAATGAATGACAAAATGGCTCCAACAAGGGACCAAAATAAAGAACCAGAAAATCTTCCTGAGGAAGAAACAGTAATACAACTGACATATACATGTCTTTTGAACTCCTTATCTCTGCCTAGGGTCACCATGAGTCGGATCCGACTCGACGGCACTTGGCTTGGCCATCTCTGTCTACTCACCTACCTACCTGTCTTCCTCCAAGAAACCAAGGAAAGCCTAGACAAAATCAAGGAAAATACAGACAAAACACTAGAAGGATTTGGGAAAACAATACAAGAATAAAACAACAAAATAAACAGATAATTAGAAGCTGTGCAAAACAACACCTGGAAATCAAGGTTAACAATAAGATATTAAAGAGAGACAACTTAATGGAAGACCACAGGAGAACAATCAAGACAGTGGAAGAGAGAATCAACAAAATAAAAGGAATATCTGTTAACATTAATTTGAAGAACAAACAAACAAGAAAAAAAATGAATAAACACTAAGGATTATGTACAGGGACACTATCAAGAGGAATAATTTACACATAATTGGAATTCCAGAACAGGAGACAATGAAAAGCACAGAGAGAATTTTTGAAGAATTTGGAAAAAACATTCCTAATAACATGAAAGATAAGACAATATCCACCCAAGAAGCACAATGAACCTCATACAGAACAGGTCCCAAAAGAAAATGTTCTAAAACCAAAGACATAAAAACAATTCTGAGAGAACCTTGGGAAAAACAAAAGATTACCTACAAAGGAGAACTGATAAGACTAAGCTGTTTTCTCAGCAGAAACCATGCAGATTAAAAGGGAATAGCACAACATTGCCTACTGATGGGCTGCCTTTTTTTTAAATAAAATTCTGAAAGAAAAAAAAATTCAAACTAAGAATTACATAGCCAGCAAAACTGTCTCTCAAACACAGTGGCAAAATAAGGAAATTTCCAATTAAAAATTTGGGAAAGCCAGACCAATTTTACAATAAATATTAAAGGAAATCCTTCTGACAGGAAACCAACAATATATGACAGCTACCTAAGATTAAAACACAATAGCATCAGCCAGACACCAACCCACATCCAAAATCCTCAAAAACAAAATAAAGCTTCATTGAAAATAGAGCATCATAGATGTGAATCTGTAAATGATGACAACTTCAAAACAAAAAGGGAAATAAATGGTATAATTATACAACTTCAATATGCAGAGGAAGTCAAAGTGATATCAAGAAATAAAAGATTGCTTTAAACTTAGGAAGATAAAGGTAAACTTCAGGGTAACCATAAAGAAAAGCAACAAACCTATTCATTAAAAAAAGAAAACCATAAGGACTAATAAACACAAAATTAACAACTAAAGAAAATCCACAAGCAAAAATAACTCAGCATAGAAAATTATGTAGAATAAAGAAACTGTCAGTACTACAAAAAACAAACAAAAATAGCATAACAGGATGACAGCAGTGAATTCATACTTATCAATAATCATACTGAATATAAATGGTTTAACTGCACCAAGTACAGACGAGAGTGACAGAATGGATTAAAAAAACCATGACCCATGTGACATCTCTTATGACAGCATGTGACAGCTGTCACATGCTGTCATAAGAGATGTACCTTATATACAAAGATATAAAATAAACTAAAAATTAAAGGCTGTAAAAAATATATCAAGCAAACAGCAACAAAAAAGAACAGGAGTGGTAATATTAATCTTGAAGGACAACAGTCAATCCACCAAGAGACTATAACCATAATAAATATATACGCACCCAATGGCAAAGCTTCAAAATATGTAAAATGAACCCTAACAACACTGAAAAAAGAAACAGACAACTCCACAATAATAGTGGGAGACTTGAACACATCAGTTTTGACGAAGGACCGAACAACTACAAAGAAATTCAACAAAGATACAGAAAGGATCATAACAGAATACTATGAAAAACTGTACACCAACAAATTTGAAAGCCTACAGGAAATGGACAAATTTCTAGAAAAACACTGTTGCCGTTAGGAGCCATCAGGTCAGTTCTGCCTCATAGCGATCCTAGGAACAACAGAACAAAATACTGCCTGGTCACGCACCATGTCCACAATCATTCTTATGCTTAAGCCAACTGTTGCGGCCACTGTGTCAATCCATCTCAATGAGGGTCTTCTTCTTTTTCACTGACCCTCCATTCTCCCAAGCATGATGTTCTTCTCCAGGGACTGATTCTTCCTGACAACATGTCCAGAGTATGTAAGACGCAGTTTTGCCATCTTTGCTTCCAAGGATCACTCTGGTTGTACTTCTTCCAGAACAGATCTGTTTTTTCTTTTGGCAGTCCATGGTACCTTCAACATTCTTCTCCAACACCACAATTCAAAGGAATCAATTCTTCTGTCTTCTTTGTTTATTGTCCAGCTTTCACATGCATATGATGCAACTGAAAATACTATGGCTTGGGTCAGGTGTAACTTCATCTTCAAGGTGACATCTTTACTTTTCAATACTTTAAAGAGGTCCTTGGCAGCAGCTTGACTGCTGCTTCCATGGATGTTGATTGTGGACCCAAGTAAAATGAATTCCTTGACAACCTCAATCCTTTCTCCATTTATGACAATGTTGCTTACTCATCCAGTTGTGAGGATTATTGTTTGCTTGATGTTGAGGTGTAATCCATACTGAAGACAAACACTACCTACCCAAATTAACACAAACAGGAGAAAATCTGAACATACTCATACCAAAAGTAGAAATTGTAGAGGTCATTTAAAAAAATACGGCAAAAAGTCATGATCCAAATATTCAGAAAACAGCTGACACCAATAGTGCTCAAACTATTCCAGAACATACAAAAGGAATACTGCTGAATGCATTCTATAAAGCCAACATAGCCCTGATACCACACTAGGCAAAGATACCTCTAAAAAATAAAACTACACACCAACACCCCTAATGAACATGCTGTTGTCCTTAGGGGCCACTGAGTGGATTCCAACTCATAGTGGCACTATAAACAACAGTCTTGCACCATGACCACAATGGCTTTTAAGCTTAAGTCCATTGCTTCAGTCACTGTATCAATCCATCTCCTTGAGGGTCTTCCTCTTCTCTCTGATCCTCTACAAAGAATGATGTCCTTTTCCAGGAGCCCCTCCTGAAAACATGTCTGAAGTCATAAGATACAGCCTGGTCATCTTTGCTTCCAAGGAGCACTCTGGTTGTACTTCTTCCAGAACAGATCTTTTAGCAGTCCACGATACAGTCAATATTCTTCCCCAATACCACGATTCAAAGGCATCAATTCTTCTGTCTTCCTTATTCATTGTCCAGCTTTTACAAGCATATAAGGCAGTTAAAAATACCCTGGCTTGGGTCAGGCACACTTTAGTTATCAAGGTGACATCTTTAATTTTCAGTACCTAAAAGAGGGCCTTTCCAACAGATTTCCCCAATGCAATGCATCTTTTAATTTCTTGACTGCTGCTTCCATGGGCTTTGGTTGTAGAACCAAGTAAAATGAAATCCTTAACCACCTCAATCCTTTCTCCATTTATCATGTTGTGAGGATTTTTGTTTTCTTGATGTTGAAGTGCAAGTCATACTGAAAGCTGTGGTCTTTGATCTTTATCACTATTTCTAATGCTTTTCACTTTCAGCAAAGAGTTGCGTCATCTGCATAACGCAGGTTGCTAATGAGTCTTCCTCCAATCCTGATGCCCCATTCTTCTTCATACAGCTCAGCTTCTCAGATTTGCACTGACATATAGATTGAAAAGATATGGTGAGAGAATGGAACCCTGATGTGCATCTTTCCTAACTTTAAACTATGCAGTGTACCCTCATTCTGTTTGCATAACTGCCTCTTGATCCATGTACAGATTCCTAATGAGCACAATTAAGTATTCTGTAATTCCCATTCTCTGAACACTATCCATGACTTATGATCCACACAGTCAAATGCCTTTGGCCTAGTTAGTAAAACATAGGCGGTCATCTTTCTGGTATTCCCTGCTTTCAGCCAAGATCCATCTCACATTAGCGGTGATATCCCTGGTACGACATCCTCTTCTGAATCCAGCTTGAATTTCTGGCAGTTCCCTGTCAATATACTGATGCAGTCACTTTTGGATGAACTTTGGCAAAATTTTACTTGTGTGTGGCATTATTGTTCAATAATTTCTACATTCAATTGGATCACCTTTCTTTGGAAAGAGCAAAAATACAACGGCTGACAATTAGGTTCATGAACTCACCCTAGAAAAAGTGCTACATACTTCATTGCTGAATATCACTATGGTCACCTTTGAAGTACCGATGCCAACACCTAGTCCACCCTTCAAAACACTTTAGGAACTTTTTCTGGATGGCCATCAGAGCTGTTGTCATACTATCCTTAATGTCCTGAATGGCATCAAAATGTCTTTGTTTCAATATTTCCTTTATCTTTAGGTAAAGAAAAAAGTCATTGGGGCCTGCTTAAGTAAGTAGGTAGGGTGTTCCAATACAGTTATTTGTTTACTGGCTAAAAACTCCCTCACTTACAGTTATACAATTCAGTTTGCATACTTCCCACTTTGCCACAATGGCAAATGCACAATGGCCATTCCAGAAAGTTTCAAAATTGTGCTGAAGTGTGAACTGGCACTGGCACCAGTGCATAAATTCCCAAGGGAGTACTTCAAAGGTGAGTGTAGTAATATTCAGCAATGAGGTATGTAGCACTTAGAACAGTTCACAGACTTGTCAGACCTCGTATGTATCTCTACCAGCTAGCTGGCCACGTAGCTGTCTTCCAAATTTCTTGGCATAGATGAGTGAGCATTTCCAGCACTGGATCCATTTGTTGAAACATCTTAGTTGACAGCCCATCAGTTTCTGTAACTTTGTTTTTCACTAATGTCTTCAGTGTAGCTTAGACGTCTTCCCTCAGTACCATCAATTCCTGATCATGTGCTGCGTATCTTGAAATGGCTGACATTTGACCAATTCTTTTTAATATAGACTCTGTGTATTCCTTCCATCTTCTTTTGATGCTTCCTGCATCATTTAATATTTCCCCCATAGAATCCTTCACTATTGCAACTTGAGGATTGAATTTTTTCTTCAGTTCTTTCAGTTTGAAAAATTCAGAGCGTGTTCTTCCTTTTTGGTTTTCTATTTTCAGCTGTTTGTATATGTCATTAGAATACCTTGTTTTCATAGCAATTGATGGTGTGAAGGCCTGGAAGTTCCCCTAGCATGCCCCTTAAACCTGATGCTGTGCCTGATTACAGATCATTAGTGAGGTCAGTTCTTTGGATAGGAACAGATTTGACTTGGGGACTCAGAGTGATGATTATCGTTTGTGCACTTTATGGTTCTAGGATGTCATCCTACAGGCCTCTTACTAGAGTGGAGTGGAGAGGGTGGAGAGGAGGGGACAGGAGCCTGTTAAGAGGATATGACATGTATGGAACGGAAAGGAGGAGTGTGATGTCACCGGACAAGGAGAGCACAGGGAGCTGCAGATCGGCAGACATGCAAATTTGAACTGTAAACTTTCACTCAATCACAATAAAAAAAAAAAAAAGAATATGACGGCACTTGGCTTGGCTGGACTCGCCCTTTGAAATCTTTTCAGTTCTTTTACTTTGTCACTATTTCCTTTTGCTTTAGCTATTTAGTGTTCAAGAGCAGGTTTCAGAATCTCTCCTCACATCCAGTTTGGTCTTTTCTTCCTTTTTTGCCTTTTTAACGATCTCTTGCTTTCTTCATGGATGAATCTTTGATGTCATTCCACAACTCATCTGGTCTTTGGTCATTAGTGTTCAATGCATCCAATGTGTTCTTGAGATGGTTTCTAAACTCAGGTGGGATATACTCAAGTTCATACTTTGGCTGTCATGGACTTGTTCTAATTTTCTTCAGTTTCAATTTGACCTTGCATATGAGTAGTTACAGGTCTGTGCAGCAGTCAACACTTGATCTTGTTCTGAGTGATGATATTGAGTTTTCCATCATCTCTTAAAACAGATGTAGTTGATATGATTCCCATGTATTCCATCTGATGAGGTCCATGTGTCTAGTTGCTGGTGAAAAAAAAGATATTTGCAATGAAGAAGTTGTAGGTGTTGCAAAATTCTATCATATGATCTCTGGCATCACATCTGTCACCAAGGCCACATTCCAACTATGATTCTTTCTGTATTTGCAACTTTTACATTCCAATCACCAGTAATTATCAATGCATCTTGACTCATGTTCAATCAATTTTGGATTACAGGAGCTAGTAAGAATGTTTTATTTCTTCAACTTTGGTCAACTTTGTGCAAATATGAACAGTTGTTATTAATTGGCCTTCATTGTAGGTGTATGGATATTATCCTATAGCTGACACCATTCCTCTTCAAGTTTTCATTCCCAGTATAGTAGACCATATGACAGTCTGATTCAAAATGACCACTGCTGGTCCATTTCAGCTCACTAATGCCTAAGACATTGATGTTTATGCATTCCATGACAGTCTTGATGACTTCCAATTTTCTGAGATGCATACTTCATACACTGCATGTTCCAATTATTAATGGATGTTTGCAACTGTTTCTTCTCATTTTGAGGCATGCCTTACAAGCAAATGAAGGTCCAGAAGGCTTTACTCCATCCACATCATCAAGGCTTTGAGGAGGAAGCTCTTCTCCAGTAGTCTTTCGAGTGCCTTCTAACCTCAGGTGGGCGGAGCTCATTTTCTGGCACTGGTTAATTCTTTTCAGAAGTAGACTGCCAGATCCTTCTTGCTAGTCTGTCTTAGTCAGAAGCTCAGCTGAAACCTGTACACCACAGGTGACCCTGGTGGTATCTGAATACTGGCGGCATAGCTTCTAGCATCACAGCATAGAAAAGGTGACAGACAAGTGAGGGTATTAAGTCTTATCACTGGCTAATCTCTACTTCCACAATGAATGAATGATTTACATTATTCCTAGCTCTTCTCAAGCTTCAGGATTAATATAACCGTGTATCAATATTTATTATTTGTGCTATATTTCTCACCTACACTGCATCGGACTATGTACTGTCTGTGTATTCTCAGATTATGTCCATTAAAAAAAATCCACCTTTGCAGGTTAGAGTCAAGCACACCTTTTGATATGATAACATGCAAAGATGTACATCAATGTGCATTTCAGTCTTAAAGGTAGCAGACTGAAGTCATTTTAAATGTCCATTGCTACTGGTTAAATAAATGTTCAAATACAATGGATTTGCCATAAGCAGTCACTTTAAAAAGAGTAAGATGGGCCTAAATACTCTGATGGAATAATGTGCTTGATGATGTGGATGGAGTAAAGTGATATGTACAGGTTGTCAATATCTTACTCAAAACTCTTCAGTGTCTTACCTAAAACCTTTGGGATAAATGTATGTCAGAATCTTTTGTATTTTAGGAACATTATACTTTTCCTACAGCTGATGGCAGACTAGATAACCCACACTCATAGTTTCAGTGGGATCATAAATGACAAAAAAATGTTTAAAAACGTTTGTTTGAAGATATGAGAGAGTCCGAAAAAGGTGAAATTCTTAGTTATCTAGTGCTGTTGTACCAAACACCACAAGTGGATGGCTTTAACAAAGAGAAATTTATTCTCTCATAGTCTATGAGACTATAAGTCCAAATTGAAGGTGGTCAGCTCCAGGGGAAGGCTTTCTGTCTATGTCGGTTGTCGTGAAAGATCCTTGCCATCAATCTTTTCCTGTCCAGAAGCTTCTCCGAGCAGGAACCTTATGTCCAAAGGACATGCTTTGCTCCCAGCACTGCTTTCTAGGTGTGTGAGGTCCCTCTATCTCTCTGCTTGCCTCTCTCTTTTATATATCAAAAGGGATTGGCTTAAATTATAGATTAATCTTATAGATTGAATCTATATAACTGCTGATAATTCCATCTCATTAACGTAGAGATATGATTTACAACACAGAACAATCACATCAGATGACAAAACAGTGGACAATCACACAATATTGGCAATCGTGGTCTAACCAAGTTCACACATTTTAGGGGACAAAATTCAATAAATAACAGTGAGAAATTACTTGATTAAGGTTCAGAAAGATGAACCTAGTGTTGCCTAGGAGGCCAACACAGAACCTAGTGTTAGGCAACACTTTTTCCCTGGGTGCATTTGCAGATCCCAGAAGATAAAGTCAAGAGGTCAAGTCATATTTCTGATAGGTTCTTGGGTATGGAAACAGTGATTCAAGGCTAGGGTCTTCCCAGGAAGAGGAGCACTACTCAAAGTTCTGTCTCATAGAAATAAGGGCAATCCACAAGTAGACGTGCCAAAGTATAGACTGCAACCAAGCATCAAATTACCTCACTAATGAAACTTTATTGAGTCATCCCAAATTACTACTGTCCCCAGGTAACTGGCAGAATAAATGTCTCTCTGCAGATGATTCTAGGCATCAAATTTTTTTTCTACACTGATTTTAAAAATACAATAAAAAATATACAAGCACCCAAAGATGATGAGATAAAATGAATAAAAACCAACAGAGATGAATAAAAGCTCAAAGCAGCTATAAATGTTGCAGGTATCAGATATGGACTTTAAAATAATTAAGTATTCTATACAGAGCCACTGTGAGACAGAATCAACTCAATGGCAATGGGTTTTTATGTTTAGGGAGTTTTTTTTTTTTTTTTTTAACTAAAGATTTTGGCAAAGAACTTACAACTTCTAAAAGGAAGCAAATGCAAACTATAAAACTACAAATTTTAATAACCAAATAAAAGGACTTAATGGATGTATTAACACCAAATTAGGCACAACTGAAAAATAATTTTAAAGCACTAGGAAGAAAGAAAGTAATTATTTACAATGAAATCTTAAGAGACAAGAAGATGAAAAACACAGAAGAGAAGCAAAAGTAATAGCTAACCTTTGTGCACTCTTTTCATCTGCGTGGCCCCACCTTATATTACAAATGCTGTTGTGGCACAGGTCCTATGTAAGCTTTGGCTAGATTCCAAGAGTTGCAATTTGGCAGCAACTCATCTTGAGTAGCAACTTGCAGATCTCACTTCCTGTCTCAGAACTTTTATGTTTCTTTGGCATGTGACACCTGTAAGAATCCACTAGTTCAGAGACCATTAGTCCCGACACACATTTCTTTTTCATGAATCCTGCAAGATTAAACCACTAGCTAACTCAATAATATATTAGTATTGGCTTTTCCTCCTTCCCTGTCTCATGCCTCAGATTCCTCATACCTGTTTCTGGAAGCCTATTCCTAAATAAATTACCTTCATATAACACTTTGTCTGTCTCAGACTTCAATTTCAGGGCAATCCATGTTCAGGTAGCAAGAGAGAGAGAGAACTGAATGTGAGAGGTTCCAACATATGTGAAGCTGGGATCTTCAGAAAAGATAATAGGCAGAGAGACATTTGAAGAGATAGTCATTGATACATTTCCAAAACTGATTAAGACAGACATAAATCTTTAGACCCAAGAAGCCCCAAAAAACTCAAACAGGATTTAAAAAAAAAAAAAGACAAACACATAAACAAACACAACTGCCCCAAACCAAAGACAAGAATAAAATTATTAAAAGCAGTGACAGGAAAAATGCCATCTGCTCTGACCACAACACCATCAAAGTAAAAATTAACAAGAGGAACAAGGGGGGGGGAACAGTTCCATGGAAACTGAGTAACACACCACTTAAAAGACACCCTGCTTAACAGAAGAAATCAAAGAATAAAAAATTTCTTAGAATCTAACAAGAATGAAAACACTGTTACCAGACAAGGTTCCAGAGTTTGCGACTGCCTGCCACCAAAAAGCCAACTGCTGAAACAGGTATTTTTGGATGAGTGATCAAAAGTTTATTTGCATACTGGTATGCAAGGGAGAGGGAGATATTCTCATCTTCACAGCCTGTCAAAATTTTGCAGGCAAGGTCAGAGTATTTAAAGGGAAAGACCACACACAGATGCAGGAAATAATGTGTGCAGTTGGGGGACAGTGAGGGTCGACTGGGTGGAGGTCATTTGCTTCACAATCTCTCAGGCTATCACCAGCCATCAACGAAAACAAAGTGGTGCCAGACATCATCTGGCCAGCAATCTGAAAGAATGGTCAAACACAAATTATTTCCCTGTCTTTCCTGGCCTCTTCCTTGATTCTTTTATCACTGGTTAGAGCCCGATTATCAACACAAAAGAAGTCACTCATAGTCTATAGTTTACTGAATCTACAGTGGTGCCTGAAAGCCCCACGCTAGCATCGTTGCCTGGGGCTTATGAAATGAATGTGGAAGTCATGTCTTTCCCTGCAGTTTGGGGGTTATTTGAAATGTTGTCTCCCAGGCCTTCTATCTTAAGCACCCCACACCCTGGGGGTTTTTGGCCTTCAGTTTCAACACATTTTGCCAAAACTTTTGGGACACAGCAAAGGCAATCCTTAGAGGTTAACATATTATAGCAATAGATGCACACTTGAATAAAGAAGAAAGGAACAAAATCAAACCATTAGCTACACAATTCAAACAAACAGAAACAGAGTAGCAAAAGAAGCCACAGCCACCAGAAGAAAGGTAATAATTAAAATCAGAGCAGAAATAAATGAACTACAGAATAGCAAGAATCCACAAAATCAAAAGTTGGCTCTTTGAAAGGCTCAAAAAAGTCGACAAACCACTGGTTAAACTGACAAACAAAAAACAAGAAAGGACAGAAGCCAGATAAGAAATGACACGGGGGATGTTAAAACAGACTCAGCTGAAATAAAAATGATCAAAAGAGAGGATTATGAAAAACTATACTCCAACAAATTTGAAAACTTAGAAGAAATGGACAGATTTCTAGAAACATACTACCTACCCAAACTAACACCAAATGATGTTGAAAATGCAAACAGACTCATAACAAGAGAAGAGGTTGAAAAGGTAATTTTAAAACAACAATAGCAGCAAAAAGCCTTGGCCCAGATGTCTTCTCTGGAGATTTCTACCAGACTTTCAGAGAAGAGCTTACACAATTACTACCTACACTATTTCAGAACATAGAAAACGACGTAATACTTTTGAATTCATTATATGAAGCCAGCAGAACCTTGATACTGAAACCAAGAAAAGCCACCACAAAAAAACAAAATTACACACCAATATCTCTCATAAATATAGATGCAAAAACTCTCAACAAAATTCTAGCCAACAGAATTCAGCATCATAGCAAAAAAATACACCACAGCCACGTGGGACTCATACCAGATATGCAAGGGTGGCTCAGCATTAGAAAATCAATCAGTGCAATTCACCACATAAATAAAAGGAAAGAAGAGAATAGCACGATCATCTCAATCTATGCAGAAAAGGCATTTGGCAAAGTCCAACACCCAATCCTGATAAACTCTCTCAATAAAATATGTATAGAAGGGAAATTTCTTGACATAATAAAGGGCATCTGTCATGAATTGAACTGTATTCCCCAAAATCTGTGTGTGGTTGTTTGGCTGGGCCACGATTCCTAGCATTGCTTGGTGTTCCTTTATGATGTAAACCCTGCTAATGAGGGAGGATGAGTGGCAGTTATGTCAGTGGGGCACGACTCAATGTGTAAGATTGTTTTGTGCTTTGAGGCAGTCTTTTAAGACACAAACGAAAGAATCTAGCAGAGATTTGAGGACCTCATGCCACCAAGAAAGGAAGCAGCACTGGATGCTAAGCTCATACTTTGGAAAGGAGACTGTCCCAGTTCTGGGAAAGACTGACACAAGGACCTTCCTCCAGAGCCTACAGAGAAGGCCGTCCCCTGGGGCTGACACTCTGAGTATGGACTTTTAGCTTACCACACTGTGATGAAATAAAATTTCTCTTTTTCAAGCCATCCACTAGGAGTATTTCTGTTAAAGCTGCAGTAGATGATGAAGAGAGTATCTATGTAAAACAAACAGCCAACATCATTCTTAATAGAGAGGGGCTGAAAACAGTCTCCTTGAGAACAGGAACAAGAAAATGATGCTCTTTATCACCACTCCTGTTTAACACTGGGCTGGAAGTCCCAGTTAGAGCAATAAGGCAAGAAAAAGAAACAAAGGTCATCCAAAGTGGTAAGCAAAAAAAAACATTTTCAATTTGAGGATGATAAATGATACTATACATAGAAAATCTCAAAGACTCCACGAGAAAACAACTGGAACTAATAGAAAGATTCAGCTAAGTTGGAAGATACAGGATAAACATACAAAAATTAGTTGGATTCCTATACACCAATAAGGAGAATGAAAAAAAGAAAATCAAGAAAACAATACCATTTATAAAACTCCCTAAAAAAACAAAATACATAGGAACAAGTCCAGCCAGGGATGTAAGACCTACCTACACAAAGAAAACTACAAAACACTACTGCAAGAAACCAAAAGGGATCTACGTAAATAGAAAAACAGCCTTTGCTGATGGCTATACAGATTCAACAATATGAAAATGACCATTCTACCCAAAGTGATTTATGAATAAAATGCAATCTTGATCCAAATACAAATAGCATCCTTTAAAGAAATACAAAATTTTGTCACTAAGTTTACATGGAAAGGAGAGAAGCCCCAGATAAGTAAAGCATTACTGAAAAAGAACAATAAAGTAGCAGAACTCACACTACCTAACCTCAGAATCTACTATATAGGTACGGTAGTCAAAACAGCCTGATACTGGTACAAGGACATATACACAAAGACTAATGGAACAGAATTGAGAATCCAGATGTAAATCCATCCCCCTATGGTTACTTGATCTTTATCAAGGGCCCAAAGTCCATCAAATGGGGAAGACAGTCTTTTTAACAAATGGTGCAGGCAAAACTGGATGTCTATCTGCAAAAAACTGAAACAGGATGCATACCTCACACCATATACAAAAACTAATTCAAAACAGATCAAGA
Source organism: Heterohyrax brucei (assembly GCA_028571685.1). Taxonomy (NCBI): domain Eukaryota; kingdom Metazoa; phylum Chordata; class Mammalia; order Hyracoidea; family Procaviidae; genus Heterohyrax; species Heterohyrax brucei. The sequence continues at coordinate 27,196,114 of CM053156.1, forward strand.
CCTAAATATAAAGCCAAAAATTACAAAGTCATAGAAGAAAAAATAGGATCAATGCTAGAGGCCTTAATACGTATCACTAACAGGATACAAACCATAACCAACAGCACACAAACTCCACAAGATAAACTACATAATTGGGATCTTCTAAAAATTAGACACTTATGCTCATTAAAGGACTTCACCAAAAGGGTAAATAATAATAATAACCTACAGACTGCGGGAACAGTGACTATTACAAATCGGACAAAGGTCTAACCTCTAAAATCTACAAGGGAATCCAACACCTCTGTAACAAAAAGATAAATAATCCAATTTAATAATGGGCAAAGGAACAGGCATTTCACCAAAAACATTATCAAATTATTTGGCTTAATCCTGTTATGTAGCATAATTTTGAAGCAATGACAAAAGAAAAAATACATGACTCAGATTACAGATCATGAAAAATCAAGTCAGCATGCCTCTCCCCCAGAGGTCACCATCTTCAGGAGGACTTCTTTGTGATCCAAATTTCCTTAGCCCCCATCCATCATATTAATTCCTATATCTATTTAGAGTACAACAGCAAGAGCCTTTAAGAAAATAAAGGAAAAGATTATTACTAAACATTTGGTTTGAGCTTGGGTCATGAGTGAAAGCTCACATAAATCAAGTCCAAACCCAGTTCAGCCACCTTTCTACCTCTTTTAGAAAAGTGCAGACAACAGTGTCTCCTTTAAAAGGTGATAGTGATCCACCACCAGTGATAGCCACGATGGAGCTCAGAGAGAGGAGTCTCACTGGCAACACAAGAATAAAAAGGGGTGCATCATGAGATCTCCACTAAAAGACCTCAATTGATGGTCCAGCGGTTTTGGGGTTCCTCTGAGAGCATGGCCCCCGGCCCTGATGCTGCCCTTTCCCATAAATTATAACCAAGGTCCACTCTTTGGACAGCAGTGGATTGGACTTGGCAATGCAGAGTGACCACATATTGGAAGCACTTTATGGTTCTATCCATCTATAGGATATCATCTTGCTGACCTCTGGCTGGAGGAAGGGGAGTGGACGGAGAGGAGGGGAAAGGAGGCTGTTGGGAGGATGCGACATGTATGGAGCAGAGAGGAATAGTGTGCTGTCACCAGACAGGGAGAGCAGTGGAAGCTGCATATAGGTGGGCATGTAAATTTATACATGAATGTACATTTTCACTCAGTCATGTCAAATAAAAATTAAAAAAAAAAAAGGTGACAGTGAGGGTAAGATGAGGAAATAGGAGATACAGGGCTGGTCCCAGGGCTTGGAGCAGGTGTTCAATAGGTATGCTGGTGATCATGCTGCAGATGACACAGCATATACACACCCGGCCTTTCAAGATCTTCCTTCTCGAGGTTCTGTTAACTGCGTGTTACACAGTCAGATCTCCAGAGTGTTCCCTCTGAGTAGATGAGGTAAGAATACACAGTGCCTCTTCTCCATATACTTTGCTGCTATGGATGCATCGAGGACGAGCGTCTACTCAATACTGTCTCATAATTGACCACTAGGTGAATACTATGCAACCAAACGTCAACCATGAGTAAAAGGCACGTCCTTCCTTCCTAACCAAATACAACTTACCTTCGTAGTTTGCAGCCATCACCAGGGTAACAAACTGCATTGGCTTATTGGTGCACTTAATGTGCCCCGATGAGCCACTTTCGATCCTGATCTCACACTGTCAGACATCTCTACTATCATGGAGCAGCCTCCTCTTCCCACTGCTTCTCAGTTTCCCTGACTGGGGTCTTGGTTATGAGTGACAAAAAAACTAGAAGCAAAGAATACAGTCTGGACAGGGTGAGTACAGTTTACTAGACAGCCTCATGGGCTCTATCCCTCCTGGACTGGCTTCATTCACAGGCAGGCTCTCCTTTTGTGTGGTGAAAAGGCTACTACCTAGTCTTCTCATTTTCTCTAGCTCCAGTCCAGCAGGATGGGCAGCTTCCCCTTTCTCAAAGGTGTCTGTACTGTTTCTCAGTGTCCCTGACAGCACTGCATGCTCCGCATTGGACCTGTCACTTAGGCCAGAGTAAGGCAAACTGTGAATAATGCAGCTGGAGGTGGGGCTGCCAAACAAGTAGAAGACAGTGTGGTCCCCAAACAGCAATGAGGGTATCTTTACCAGAAGAAGGCGGAGCACGAAAAACAAGAGCCCTGGCTTATCTACTGTTGTCCCCTCCTTGGTGAAGGTGTTGGTCCAGCAAGACAGCAGTCCTGCCACGAATTCCCACAGGACCCATAGGTATACAACAGCTCTTTTTCTGTACATTTAGTCTACTCTGGATGGCATATGGCAGCCACTCCCAAAGCTGCTGTCCCCTCACCTCACGCCCACCCAGCTCCACCACAAAAGAATAAACCACTGCCACCTGGGACCAGATGCCCCCTACTCTGACTTGTAGACAGTGTTGGTCCTGGCCTTGTAGGGCTGACTCAAGACATCCAACCAAATGCCATCCCTCATGGCACACATTCACCATGTTCTCTTCAAAGACCTGCTTCTTGATTCAGTGACAGAGACAGAAAATCCCTTTACCCACATTTACAGATAGTATTTCTCTCAATGGAAAGCCTGTGTGTATCATCCATGGCCTGATTTTGGCTGCCTTGAGGTCTCATCTGTTTCCTCATTCTCATCTGTGTTCTGCACAAGCACTGACTGACAAAATGTTAGGTAGTGATGACAGTGTTTTTATCCCTGCTGTCTAGCATGGCAGGACACCAATCATGTGTGGTCTTATGCATTTTCAATGTGGCTAAATTTTAAACTTCATTTTATTCAATTTAATTTAAATCCATGTAATCACATGTCATCAGTGTACTAGACGACACAGTAATCTAGGAACAGGTAAATTTACCAACCACAGTCAAGGCTGCTGGGGTAGTAACTGCATATCTCCTCCCTGTAAGATGATGGACACTTTTTATAAGTTTTCTGTTCAGACTGAATAGGCCCCTTCCAGTTTTGTCCTTAGGACTAGACTCCTCAAAAGAGAATAGCGTTATTTGACCAAAAACATCACAGCAAACAGAATGAAACAAAATAAATCTTTATTAGACCTTCCCATAGATCAGTCTACGTGGCTCATGCACCCCCATCTGGCTTTATCTCAGCAGTTTCATCAATTGCATCATGATAAGCACAGATGAGACCACCTCACCCCCATCTGCACTCTCCACCATGCATACTTAGCTACTGAATAAGCATACCGTGACTTCTTAATTTACAGCTTCTTGCTAAGGTTCAAAAGACTTAAGGCATATTAATTTAAAAGCAAAACAGAAAATCCAGTGCTCCAAGTCTCAGCATAGGGCATCAGTTGCTACCATCACCCAGACCCAGAATGAGGAATAGGCAGTATTTTCCCAGGGCACAAACCCACAAAATCAGTGCTGTACCAAGTTTCCTGAGTTCTTGCTGACAAGCCCATAAATGGGAGCAGTGTTGATTTTCTACCAAGTGGCATCCAAGGAAGAAAAGTTTTTCTGATCATAGTCTAAAAGAAAGAACAAGTGACTCAGTGAGCTTCTAGGTGAATTTAGAGTTGTTTCATTATAGCAAACCAAGCAAAGTAAAACAATATACAAGGGCAAGGTGCTGCAGGTCTGACCTTCTCCAGATGACTGTATTAGATGGAGTCCAAACAATTCCAAGTCAGATTTCCAAGTTTGTTAAACAGTAATTACAAGTTCTCCCTTTGATTCTCAGTACAATTCCCCACCAAACCAAAACTCACTGCCGCCGAGTCGATTACGACTTATAGTGACACTACAGGACACAGCAGAACTATTCCATAGTTTCCAAGGAGTGCCTGGCAGCTTCAAACTGCCAACCTTTTGAATAGCAGATGTAGCACTTAATGACTTACCATCAGTCCCTACCAATGGAGGCAAAAAGGGAAGTTTTGTAACACAAAGAGCCTATACTTTGTTTTTCCAAAATAAAAACATAAAAAATAAAATCTCTGCTTCCTGTACTAGAAACATCTGGGAAAACAGTATTGTTTCTCGTCCTAAGTCACCTGGACAGGCATGTTTTACCAAGTTTCTCAAGAGGACACAGAAGTAGCAATGGAAATGACTTCCATTCCAGGAAGCCAAATTCAGGACAAGTAAAATGAATCCAACCCACATCTGATTGTTCCTCCTATAGGTTACATATCTGGGTTTGCCAGCAGAAAAGGATTTAAACATAGACTGAGTTCACATTACTAACAGTGGGGATTGTGTGTTAGGTAAAGACCACTTCTGGGATATTGAGGGAAAAGCTACATTCTAAGAAAGAAAATTAGAGACTTAGGCACTTGGTTTTGGTCCAAGACTCACAGGTTGAGGCATCCCTCCTAATTAAGAGTCAGGCCACTTGTCTTTGTGCTTCTGGTAGGCACTCAGTATCTCCATGATGACACTGGGGTCCTCCAGTGTAGTGGTATCTCCCAAGTCATGAGTTTCACCAGTGATTATCTTCTTTAGGAGCCGCCTCATGATCTTTCCAGACCGTGTTTTGGGGAGACGTTTTACTACCTGGCAAGGAATGGATACAGCATTAGCATTTGGGGTAGCAGGACTAGCACTCAATACTGGTTGACTATGTCCCTATGCAGAGAATTGAGGGGGCTAATGGACTTCTCCTACTTTTTTCTCCTATAATCTGCACCTAAAGCTGAAAGCAACCCAAAGGCAGGATAAACAATTCTTAAGATGTCTGTGATTAAGTCAGTGGTCTCTGAGGCCTTCCCCTCCTGTGGTTTACTCCTCACTGCTGATGCTTCTATTTCTTCCAGTCGTCTGTACCACAGGAAAGCTTCCCATAGCAGCACAGCCAAGCACAGGGCACACCACCCTATTTCCACCCCTTGCCTGGGACTCAGTTGGGGATTTGTTATGTAAGAGGTAAGAGCTAAAGAGAAACTTTTGCCTCACTTAGTGTTTGAGTACTCAATGCTTAACATTTTCAAACAACCATAACACATTCTATAGCCAAAACCAAACCCAATCCACTGCCATCAAGTCAATCCCAATTCAGAGCAATGCTATAGACAGAGTAGAACTTCCCCATAGAGTTTCCAAGGAGCACCTGGCAGATTTGAACTGCCGACCTTCTGGTTAGCAGCCATAGCACTTAACCACTATGCCACCAGGGGTTCTGACACATTCTGTATAAACAGCAATACATGAAGAGCTGTGTTTGAGATCTTTGATAGTGAGACTATTTATAAATAAATCGTTCATTCAAGCTACAGCTGCTAACCAAAAGGTAAGCAGTTTGAATCCACCAGCCACTCCTTGGAAACCTGATGGGGTAGTTCTATTCAGTTCTGTAAAGTTGCTATGAGTTGGACAGACTCGATGGCAGTGTGAAGAAAGTTCAGAGATCCCTGAAACCGGTCAATGGCCATTAGTTTGACCAATTAAAATGTCAGTAGTAAGCGAAAATGGTGAAGATCAGAGACTCCTGTCCACCATTTGAAGTGAAGCTGGCCTTCCTACCTCAGAGGACCTACATCAAACCAAGGCATTGCAAGAGGGGGGAATGTTGATAAAGGAGAGGACAAAAAGGCTAACGGGACTGAAAGGTGGCCCATTTCTTCCCAGCAAGGGACTCAAATACAGACTCCCGGAGACAGAGTCTGTCTATCCCTCTCTAGATGGCACCAGGAACTGTGGGGAGATAAACTGTTTAAAGACCACATGGAGGCTTTAGAGCTCTGAGACTGCCTACATGTTTCCCTATTTAAAATTCCTAATTTCTTCACCACCCAGTCCTATTCCTGTAACCAGCCTGTATATGCCAAAGCAACAGAACATCTAACCCTGACTAGAACTGTTTCCTAGAAAGGAGAACTATATAAAGTTTAGGTACTACATTCCTCTCTCTTTGTCTCTGTTTCTCACACCGCCCCCCCCCCCAACACACACATTGCAGCAATATGCCATCCTCACTTACCACCAGGCCAAACAAGCTAATGTCACTTTTGGTAGCACTATGCTCACATGAGATCATGTTACTTGTTAACTGCAGGAAGGGGAGTAGAGGGTACAGAGCTGCTCACCAAAATCTGATCTGGCACAGCATACTTGGCGATCTTCGTGGCCACTGCTGACTGGAGCTCCTTCACCACCACATCTGCGTTATGTGCATCCACTTTCAACACGATGAATGCAAATGCAGCTTGAAGGAAAGCAACAGTGTCAGTGCACTAGATGATAAGCCATCCCCAAGGCAGAATGCTAAATGAAAATCACCAAAGGTCTTCCAGATCACAGGATGAGAATACTGCAGCAGATGTTTTCTTCACTTACATCCTTAAAGCTGTCTTTTGATGGATATTCCTATTTCCATTCAAAGTGCAAGGGAATCTAATAGCTCCATAGAGTCCCTGTAGTGGTCCTGTATGGGATGGAGAACTTCATGGCATAGCTGTTCCTGACTGGCCATGTGTGGTCCTGGACAGATATTGAACCTCCCTGCACAGCTCCCTCCAACATATGCACGGCAAGGCAACACTAGCCTCCTGGGCACAGCCTGACCAACACAGCATATTTCATGTGCTCTCCAGCCCCCATGTGGCAGGTGGCAGAGCAGTTCCATCATGGCAGAGTTCTGTCGAGGTACATTGCCTACACAGATCAATATAAGCACTAGGTTTGATTTATCAATATCCTACCATGTACCACAAAGGTCTTAGGGTGGCTCTCAATGTCTCCACCTGGAATTAATCTATATGTAAGGTGTGAGGTAGGGGCTCAATTCCATTCTTCTGCATGTGAAGAGCCACTTGTTCCAGCAATAAGGGCTTGGTCAGAGATGCCAGAGGACCCACAAGACCCACAGGCTTGACTTGGTCAGATCAAGCACACAACAGAGGGAGCAGGACAGAGAATCACACAACAGTTTGAACCTGCCAAGAACTGCTATGGATTACTCTTGTGCTACATGTAAGTGTTGCTCACATCAGTAGCAGTCAGGAAACATCCATCATCCGAGCCGTGGCTCACAAACTTCCTACCTGCTCAGGGTGTGAAAGAAACAATGTGGCTGCAAAGAGCTCACCAAGCCCCCATCTTAGGACTAGAGTTCCATGCTAGACCAGCCCCAAGGAAGCCCTGTGAGTGCAGCACTGCTGACAAGACCTGTGCTCCAGTGGAGCTGCAGAAGGACAGCTCCACCAGAGTGCCCCAAAACACAGACTCCCACGTGCCCTCATGCTGGGTCTTGAAATTCATGGTTCCATGAGCTGCCCTTTGTCTTATGCTTGTTTTCTGCAATTCTTCCAGGACTGATGAGCCCCCGGAACAGGAAGGAAAAGGCTTGGGTGTGGTTCCTGTTGGCAGAGTCAGGGGGCGGGGGCTTGGACCTTCCACCACCAGGCCCTGCCAGTGTGCACTGGCCTTAGCCAGGAGTCTCAGGTGCAGATTGGTACTGGACCCGTCAAACCCAGACACAGGGGTTTGCCTGCACTCTGGGCAGTGCACAGGCCCCTAGGGGACTTGATGATCTTGTCTCCCACGAGTCTCCCTTCATAGGGCAGAGACAGCAGGCCTCGGGGGCACATTCTGTTCATGGAAAGGAAAACGCGTTCTTTAAGTACTGGGAAAAAGTGTAAAGAAAGTGTCTGAGTATATACAGAACTGTACACACCAAGAGTGAGGGTAGATGACATTGGGGATACACTCAGACATGGGATGTTCCCACCGGCAGGCAGCACAGACTGTCTGCTGGCATTGCCCTGGCACAGTGGTACTGTCCTGGTGTAGGGTCAGCATGTGTCCAGGCCGTATCAGGATGGTGAGATCTGAGTGGAGTTGGCAGTTTGACGCCAAATGCCTCTGCCCTTCTCTTTTGAAAAAGAGTTTACTCTACAGTGTATCCTTAATACAGAAGATTGCTCCCGTCACTCACTCTGCATCTACCAGTATGTTCATGTGCAGTGGGGACCAGAGGTCAACTCCTCTAGAAAGAGTGCTATTAGCAACACAACAGGTCAAGGGCATACCCAGACCTGCACAGCTGCCACTAGGCACTGGGCCAAGCTCATGGCAGGAGGCAATATGAGTAGGGCAGTGTATATCATGGAAAATCTGACAATGTCCTATAGCTGCCAGCAAGGCCAAGTGAGTACATCCTGTGAGTTCTAAATCAGTCGTGGCTCCTCGGGTTGTCAGAACTGGCCCTAATCTCACACATGTGCTATTCAGCAGCATCACCCAAAATCTGTGCCCACAGGAGCCGGCTGGACAACTGTTCCCCTATCTGTACCCAGTGTGTCCCCGCCCAGTCAGAAGAGGCAGGAGGAGCCCTGTTTGGACACTCACCTTCGCCCTTGATATCATGAGGATAGCCAATGACAGCAGTTTCCGGCACTGCAGGGTGGTCAGCCTATGCACGACAGAGTACAAAAGGGGACATATACCACTCAGGGTGCCAATTCCTGCCCCATCTCACCCAATCCAAAGTCAGCAGGGGTACCATATGGCAGAAGGGGCCAATCTTGCTAACCATTGCATCCTCGATCTCCGCTGTCCCAATCCGGTGCCCACTGATGTTGATGACATCGTCCATCCGCCCAGTGATCTGGTAGTAGCCACCCTTGGTACGGTGTGCACCATCCCCAGAGAAGTAGTAGCCTGCACCCCAGAAACGGGGACTCAGCACCAAAGCCCATGGTGGCCATCCTCCCTTGAGGGACCACCAGGGCCATGTCTGCTGCCCACCCACTTCTGCCTCACCCAGTCCTACAGCAGATGCTTTACCATATGGTGCTATGTGGCTATATTCTAGTGAAAACACCAAAAGACAAAAGAGTGCTGACACTGTCAAGACAGCAAGTGTCTACAGAACAGAGGATACATAAGGAGTGCAATCAAGAAGCTCCAAAAAAAAAGGAATGTACCTCATTTACAAGCTCAAGACCAAAAACTACTGATGGCACCAACACAGAGGAGGTGGTCCTCAAATAAACTTCCAACCGAAAACAAACCAAACACACACAAAAAAACAGTTAAAAATTAAAAGAAAAAAAATGTCCTAGAAGAAAAGCCCTTGCAGTTTAACAGCTTCCAGAGTGGTTTCTCTACTTTTTTCCTTGAGAGCTCACAGCAGTGCCTCTCTAAGTTGGATCACTCCCCATGAGATATAAGGAGAGTCAGAGGGGCAGAGTAGGGGTAGTGGGGGTGGGAGGTACTGCAGTGCCTTGGAAGTATTCATCCTGAACTGCAGAACTACACTACATTCACAGTACTAATCTAGAAACATCTCTGAGAGTGTGGCACAGCAGTCTGTGAGACCTGCAGGACCCACCCAGCCTGCTCACCAGGGTAGGCTGTGAAGTAGGCATCCATGAATCTGGGATGGTTCCCATAGACGGTCCTGGCCATGCCTGGCCAAGCCTGTGAGAAACATAGTGCTCCGGAAACATCATCACCCTCCATAACACTTCCCTGTAAACAGGCAGATCCAGGTGTGAGGGACAGGCAGGTCAGTACAGTCCTGCCCCAGCCCAAGTCCAACAAATGAGAACTGGGTCTGAAAGAACTGTTCCTAATGGTCTGGGGAGGACCCAAGCTCATCCCAACCCCTTGGGAGTTTTCCTACCTAGGGAGAGGTGTGGATGCAGGATCCCCAGCCTCTTCGTACCAGCTCTGAACCTACACTGTATGGGTAGGGCATGCCTATACATGCAGGGGCTACAGGGGTACAGCGGCCCTGGATAGGGAGGGAGACCACTCTGTGAACATGCACACACCTTCTCATCCATAATAACAGGGACAATGCCAAAGAAGGGTCTCATAGCCATGCTGGGGATGATCTCAGCACCCTCTTCTGAAGGTCGTGGTGCAATGCAGATGCCACCTGTCTCTGCAGAAAGGGAAACAAGCCAGTGAGTCTAGGGCATCGCCACTTTGTCTAAACTACCTGTCAAAGGGGCACAGCCCTCCACACACAGTTTTCCCTCCAAGAGTGTGTTTTAGGGAACGGCAAGGAAGCAGAGGCCTTGAAGCCTGAGAACCTTTGTCTACAGCATACCCAGACCTGGCTTCTCACCCTTTACCTACAGAAGCAAGATTGGGTCTAGGGCAGATAGCATCCATGCCCAGGTCTCCTGGTACCCAACAGCTGGTAGACATTGCCCCCAATTGCTCCTCACGTCCTGCTTCAGTCAAGCCTGGCTTAAATGAAGAGGACGCTGCTCAGCCACTCACAAGCAAGACAGAGGAGAAAGCTCCAGTCTATGTCTGCCACGTAGACCAAACAGTGAGGAGGGGTGCACAAGTGCGGTCTTCACACTGTTTCTACGCTCTGCCAGTGTGGACACATCTCTAGGTTCAGTGTGGAGAGCCCCTAGGGCACCCTTATGAGCGTGACAGGAGCTTAGCCATCCAGACATCTCACTTTTCACTGCTTCAAGACCAACAGCATGTTCATTATATCATTATGTACAAGGATGTGCCCCAAACATCCTACTAAGTCAGATACCCAGGAGGGGACAAATCAAATAAAAATGTCACAGAGAAAATTCCCTTTCCTACTAAAACTTAAATGTAGACTTACGGTTTCTTAGACAGTAGTACCCATTACCCTCAGATAGCCCTGTGAGCAAGACATGGCCTCTGCAGGTTAAGAGCAAGCATTAAACTCATCTCATTTCATTCAAGGCCCTCAGCACACATTTCAGATATACCACCTCACCTTGTTCTCACCAACAGCCTGTGAGGCAGCACCTCCAATTTATGAACAAGCAATCTGGGCTCTGAGAAATTACATACCTCATGTCTCAGCACAGCCCAGTGGCAGAGTTTCTTCATGCTTAGTGCCCACAAGGTTGTAGGGTTAAGGCCTGGGCAACTGGATTGCATTCATCTACCATGAATGCTAAGCCCATCCCATTCTCACCCTGCATCCTCAAGCCAGCATCCAGCAGACCAGGTTCAGTGTCATCACCAAGAGCTGTCCAGGACAGGCTGTGCCCAGTGATCTCCCATCTGCGGGAATGATCTTACCTGTCTGCCACCAGGTATCAACCAATGTGCATCTGCTGTCCCCCACCACCTTGTGCAGCCAGTCCCAGGCCTCATGGTTGATTGGCTCTCCCACTAAAACCATACAGTAAAAGAAAAGCTGTCAATAGACCTCAGAATAAGGTGAAACCAAAAGGACAGAGTGCTGAAGGGAAAAAACTATGTAATTTTTCTGAAGGACATAAAAGGAGATCAAAAAGGCAAGAGGATATGTCATGCTATGTCATCAAAGAAGTGCAGATTTCACAGCAACACTAACCACTGGAGAGTCATAAATCAAAAAGGTTGCAAGAATGTTCACATACACTGCGGGATATAATATACCACAGCACTCTAGATATTTATCTTAACATTTAAAATGCAAACACCTGATACAACTTTTTTGGATCACTCTTGGGCAAAATCACTAAATCTATAAAATCTACTAAATATATTGTGGCTTGCTGTTAGTTGCCATTGAGCCAGTTCTCACTAATGGCAACCTTACACATAATAGAGGAAATGTTACCTGACCTGCACCATCCTCATGATCACTGGTAGGCCTGAGCCCATTGTTGCGACTACTATCTCAGTCCATCTCACTGAAGGTTTCCCTCATTTTCACTAACGCTCTGCTCTTCCAAACATTACATCCTTTCAAGCAAATGCTTCCCTAATGATGGGTTCCTTCCTCTGGCAGTTCATCGTATATTCAACACTCTTTGCCAGTGCCACAATTCAAATACATCAATTCTTCTTCTGACTTTTTGTTTTTCCTTGTCCAGCTTTCACATGCATATGATGCAACTGAAAAGACCATGGCTTAGAGCCAACACACCTTAGTCATCAAAGGGACATTTCTGCTTTTTAACAAGAAAGCAATCTGTAGCAGTTTTGCCCAACCAACTACATCATTCATTTACTGACTGCTACTTTCATGGGTGAGGACCACTGATTCAAGTAGAATGAAATTCTTGACAACTTCAATTTCTTCACCATCTATTACGGGTCCAGTTTTGAAGATATTCATTTTCTTCATGTTCAGAGGTAACTGTATTGAACACATTGCCAAACATAAAACCCCACTGCCCCAAAATATCACTCTTGGGTAATGCAGAAATGAGTGCTTACGTCCCCTAAAAGACAGCATGGGGACGTCCAGAACAGCCCTCCCCATAACAGCCAGAAACCAAAGACTGGCATCAGGAGTACTATGGAGAAATGATCAGTGTTGCACACAGGCAATGAAGTACCAAATGGCAATGGAAATGGACAAAGCACTGGGTAGCAGATGCATAATGTATCTAGAGCATGGGCCTAACAGTGCAGCACAGCGGGTGCATGTGATCACATGTGGGGGGTACTCAGGAACAAGCAGCAGAAGTCAGAGAGAAGGCTGACTGGGTTTCTGAGTAGGAGGGGCACCCTGAAGCCTTCTGGGGTTGGTACGGGTGGTAGAGAAAACAGGTGGTACAGATATGTAATTTTATATGCAGACTCTCCTCAAGCTGAACACTCAAGATACAAGCACATCACCGAATTTTATACTCCAGTAAGAAAGAAAAGGAAATGCCACCCTAGTGGCATAGTGGTTAAGTGTTACAGCTGCTAACCAGAAGGTTGGCAGTTCAAATCCATCAGGCACTCCTTGAAACTCTATGGGGCAATTCTACTCTGTCTACAGGGTCCTATGGATCAGAAATGACCTGACGACAATGGGTTTTGGTTTTTATCCTCCATGAGTCCATATGCTAACCATCTGTGTCTGCACTGGGAAAAGACCCACATAAGCCACAACTTACTGGTTTAGACATACTGTTGCAGACACAGTGAAACTCTTTCATAAGATTTGCCTCTTGCAGTGCTGCAGGTGGTGTGTGTATTTTATGGTTTAATATACACATGAGGCTGTCGACTGTTCTCTTTTTAGAGGGAAGAGGAGAGGTTGGAGAGGAAGGGACAAATGTCAGTTGAGTGGATACTGGAAGAGTGGAGGGAATGACTGTGCTGTCAGAGGGTGAGGAGAACAGATAGAACTGCACAGAGGCAGGTGCTCATGGTTTTGTATGGCATACTGACTTAGATTGTAAACTTTAACTTAATAACAATAAAAAATTTAAAAAGGAAAAAAAAAAGAGTTGCCTCTTGCCCAGGACTACCTACAACCTAGCAACTCTCAGATGCCTGTGCTGGCAGAGGCCTCCATGGTACCCATAAGGAGCAAGAAGATGTCACAGAATCACACTGGCTGGTTCTCTGGGAAACACCAGCACCACATGTCCAACCCTGAGGACACGGTGATTAAGCCACAGCAGTCTCCCAGAATACCAGCACCTCTGTGGACCACAGAAAACTCTCCATGTTGCTCAGTGGTGCAGTATGATGGCATTCCTGTCAGGGAGAAGCCTTCCCACAGAGTTATGCCTTTGCATATGACCACACTTGTACAGAAAGGGCTGGGGGCTCACAGACACATAGGGGGCCTCTCTGGGAAGTGTCACCACTTTTCCTTTTCACAACAAAAACATATTGATCAGTTACTTACTAGGTTGAAGGTAAAAAACAAAACATGTTTTTAAGAGAGTAAATGCAGGGGTAAAGATTCTCCCTACTCAGATGACTGAAGAAAGTCAACATACCCAAAGCCTGCAATACCTGAGGGTTACTTCCAGTTGGCCTGGAGTTGGCCTTATCTGGCCTCCTAGAACAGATGTTCCAGCCTAGCACTGATATCCCCCAAGACATGAAGCACATGGACTGATGGTGGTGCTGGTTCTGAAGGACCTGGGTGTCCATAGCTGCTCACCAGCAGGTATACTGATAACAGCAGATGGCTGATTTGCGCTTGGTCTTGTAACAACCTACAGGCCTCTCACTGTGGCTGGTGACAACGCATTGATGTGCCCCCAAAAACTCATTGTCATCAAGTTGATTCCAATTCATAATGACCCCACATGACAGAGTAGAACTGCTCTGTAGGGTTTTCTTGGCTATAATCTTTACAGAGGCAGATCACCTTTCTTTCACAATAACACTGAGTGCCAGGATCAAGTCACCAAGCTTTCAGTTAGAAGCCAAGAGTAAACCATAAGCATCACAGAGGGACCCCAGTGATGTGCTTAGAGACCTCTGGTTGGGGCTTCCTGGTTCAGAGAAGTTCCTCGTTCAGAGAAGTTCCTCGTTCAGAGAAGTTCCTGGTTCAAGAGAAGCTGTCAGCCTCAGTCTTCACAGGGGAGGCCAGTAGGGCTTGTGCCTGGTCTTGGGGGACCCTCACTATCATTCAGTTTTGTAGTGCATCCTGTCCTGAAGAACACTGCAGAGTAGCCACCTTGCCACACGTCCTGTGAGTCTCCTTGGCAACTGTGGGTACTCTTTGTCCCTGTCTTCACTTGGCTCCATTCAGTGGCCCCTATGAAGCATTAGTCACCAATCAGAACCCAGAGCACACCTAGAGACCAAGGATCCATGCAGGCAACTGTGATATTGGCCACACATGCTTTTCCTTTAGGGTCCCAGACACACCTGACAAGAGCACAGATGCTGCATACAGAGCTTGAGCTGGGTGGCAGGCACTGTCCCTTTACACTGGACCTGCAGGCAAGATCTAGCATCTCATCCTCCACAGTTCTGGCAGGGTGCTATGGGCTCTCAAATTCACAGCCCACCCAGAAAGGGGCTTGGCTCTTACTGAGACAATGCCATGTGTCACCATTCTTGCTGACCCCAGGCTTGGTCACTCAGACACACCTGTGCCCACACATGCAAGGCCTGCCATCTGAAAAAGAACTCCCTCCCACCATCGGTGCCCTTAGGGAAGTGTTGGGTCCACACACTGCCATGTCATGGGGAGCACAGCTGGGGGTGGCCCTGATTCTCACTGATTGCACAGGAAGACACATCACTCACTGTCCACTGAGCTCTTCTCAGGCAGCAAATTTGAGTCGTGTGCCAGTCAGGAGACAGAGCTGGCTGCTCCTCTCCACTCACTGAGCTTTGTGAGTGAAAGCCTAGAGGGACAGCTGCACTGAACCAGGCTCTGTATGCATACACACCCAGCAAAGCTAATAGCACAAGGATAGATACCCTGATTGGAGTTCAGGGTCACAAAAAAATACACCAAACATTGGAAATACTCTGAGGAAGCCCTGGAGGGAAGGCTGTCATCCTGAAGAGAAGACTGAAAACCTCCAGGCTTGTGAGGGATCAGAGGGTAACCTGGTGTCCTAGACACCTATACAATTTACTACGGGTAGACGCCAAAGAGGCTTTGGGGCCAGGCATGGTACTCAGCACAGGCTTTCCAGGCTTGCTTGTTCAGTAATCTTGGGCAAGTTCTGTGACCTCTCTGTGCCCCAGGAATGACATGGACATGAGGTTAGGGTATTTAATAAACATTGGCTATTATTAATAGGCTGGAGATAGATGCGGCAGTCTGCTTCTATAAAGATTTACAGCTTTGGAAACTGTGTGGATAGTTCTCTCTGTCCTTTAGGGTCATTGTGAGTCAGAACTGATTTGATGGCAGTGGGTTCAGTTATTATCAATAGTATTCAAATCTCTCCTGCTATGTAATCTAGAAAGTTCCTTGGGAAAAAGAGAAGGCTTTTTTTTTATTGTTACACAAAAAGGGGAAAGAGGATAAAAGAGAATTTCAGCAACTGTTAAGGATGCCCTCCATATGCCAGAATTCTACATATGTTCTTTCATCTTATCTTCATGACCCTGAAAAGAAGGTTTTACCCTTTTTTCACACAGGAACAGTGATGAGCCACCCACAGGGGAGCAACCTACCAGGAACATTTGGGGTTCATCACTGACAGTGATCTCTGCACAACACATATACACACTCATCAGGCCTCACACCCATGGTGCATATGATTCCCATTCATCCATGTGTACATTTCATTCTCGATGCTGTGTGAACTACTCTCATAGCATCTTATCAAGATGCTTGGAAAGAATATGGCAAAGTCTACCTAAATTAAAGGCAGAGATATGCTTTGATCTAGCAACTGGAGACATCTATACTAAGAACTTAATACAGATGTCTACAACAAGAACAGTGCACAAGTGCAGAAGGAACCTTAGGTCACGAGCAATAGTGGGGAAATGTTTTAGTTAATTAAAGTACAATCACAAAGAAACAAAAACCAAACCCACTGTCACTGGGTTGGTTCTGACTTACAGCATCCTTATATTTCTGAATGGAACTGCTCCACAGAGTTTCCAAGAAGTGCCTGGTGGATTCAAACTGCTGATGCTTTGATTAACCGAGATGTAGCACTCAACCACACAATCATAGAGCTGAACAGTTAAGTCCCATCATCATGAAAGAAATGATGTGGGCCTTAATCTACTGAATTGGTATGTATTTGTAAAGATTAAGCTATATATCTCAGACACAGAACATGTTAGGAATGGTGTCCACTCCAGAGGTACAGGGTTACAGGCAGGAGGTGGGTGGAGAGTGGAGAAGGAGGCACCTCTACCTGTGCAGTTACATAGCTCTCACGAGGAAAATCATCTAGAAGTGTGCTCTGTCTCTGCCAGACTCTGGGTTGCCACTATCCCCTGTCGCAAGGCAGGCTCACCTGAGCCCAGGGTCCGCAGGGAAGAACGGTTGTACTTCTTCACCCAAGTGTCTCCATACTTCAGCAATAGCCGCACAGCTGTCGGGGCACAGTAGAACTGGTTGATCTGTAGCCGCTCCACCATCTCCCAGTACCGGCCTACAAAAAGTTACAGTTCACAGTCAGTATAGTCTTCTGAGCACAACTGTCGCAAGCACCTTCGAGATAAAGTAGTGAGACCCACATGTTGAACCCATGCACATGTCTCATATGGTCAGAGAAACCACGCAGTTACTTACTGGAACATGAAGGGGTCTTGCACCTACACAGCTTTGCACCTACACAGCTTGTCTAGCCCTCTGAGCACCACACCCTAATTTGGCAGGCTCATATTAAACACAGAAATAACTTTTGACCTAGTTATTCTGCGTAGAGATGTCTACAGTAAGAACAGTGCACAAGTGGAAAGTGAGACTTAGGACATGTGCAACAGTGGGGAAATGTTTAGCAAAAACTGATCAGCACTGTTTCCATCCACAGATCTATACTCCATGTAACACATCAAGGAGCTGGGTCAAATGGATACAACTGGGTATCTTAAAATCACCCTGTGGCTGAGACAGAACTTTTGTTCAGTCACATTTTAAATAGCATCTTTGTGGTGAATGGGGATCCTCGGAGTACCCAGCATACACTATACTTCACATCAGCTCCACTCCAAAGAAGGGAATGGAGCCTTTAATAGTTATAGCGGTCAGTCTGAAATTACTATAAAGATGGTCTCTTAGTCCATAAGCCCTGGTCCTAAGATATTGTTCCTCACACTGCCATCAGCCCCACCTACCTGATGGCAAGAAGAGCTAAAGGAGATGGTAGGGAGTTCCAGACACACAAATCATGCATGCTTAGCTAAGAGCCTCCAGCAGAGTCACTATGATTTGACTCAATTAAAACAAATATCTGGGGACACCGAACTGTAGGGGAAAGGAGAAGACACCAAGTCCTGGCTGTGCTCCAAAGCTCCCATATCAGCCTCAATTTACACAGGTGATGCCACGCCAAGCCTAGGCCTGATACAGGTGCACTTTTAGGACAGCCCAGAAGGTACAAGGAACTAATAGCCAATCAGGCTTTAAGGAAGGGCTGGGTGGCCAAGTGGCTGTGGAAAGGAGGACAATACTAAGATAACAGCCCAAGGAGGCAGTGTGAGTCAGAGGGGTGGGAATGTTGAAATAATGGCCTATAAATGTCTTCCAGCAGATTCCTTCAGATTCCCTTCTCCTGCTCATCTGATCTCACAGATATGAGGGGTGACCCAGACAGCCCTACAGGAACCCCATACTCAGAAGCTCCAGGCTGGCAGCGTCTGCTCAATGTGCCACATAACCACACCCCATACAGAGTGAAGGCTTCCAACTTTTCACGACACATCTCAATCCTCTAGCTCCCTCCCTGCCCCAGCGTGGGTCCCAAACAGGGTCCCCAGTCCTCACCAGCATCAGGATAAACAGGAGTGCTCTCAAAAAGGACACTGGTAGCTCCGTTACAAAGTGGTCCATACACTATGTAGCTATGCCCTGTGATCCAGCCAATGTCAGCCACACAGCTAAAAACGTCTCCTGGCTTGTAGTCAAACACAAGCTGCAGACAGAAGGAGGGGTGGTCAGAAGTGCATATCCACCCTCCCACACCACCAAAAAAGGGTGTATACATACACCATCTTATAACTGATGCCAATAAGTGGACCACCCACCCTGGGACGGGGAATTGCCCCTCAGTAGCCCACTAACAACCATGTACATGAAGTCCCAACCCAGACAAAATAATCTGTACTGTTTGGGACTGGGGTCATCCTTGACAGGGTGACTGAGTAGGCAGAGGGACAGGAGGGGGAGCACACAAGAGTTCAGAGAGCTGGGTACTCCCAAGTCTTGATGTGAGTAGGGGTCATACTTTGTATCCATAGGTAAAAATCCATCTAGCTATACATTTAAGATTTGGGCAACTTTTATTCAACATTGTGCTGGAGGTTCTAGCCACAGAAATCAGAGAAGGTAAAGAAGGGCAGCCAAATTGGTAAAGAAAAAGTAAAAGTATCTCTGTAGATGATATGATATTATACAGAGAAAACCCTAAAGAATCCACCAAAAAAAAAAAAATCTACTGCAACTATGAGTTCAGCAGAGTATTAGGATACAAAAATCCACTGCTGTCAAGTTGATTCCAACTCATAACAATCCTATAAGACTGAGTAGAACTGCTCCACAGAGTTTCCACAGACTGCCTAGTGGATTCCAACTGTTGACCTTTTGTATTAGTAGCTGTAGTACTTATCCACTATGCCACCAGGGTTTCCATCAGGATGTAAGATAATATAAATGAATCAGCTGGAATACTTCACACCAACAAAGAGACAATCAATGAAGAAATCACCAAATCAATACCATTTACAATAGTCCCTGAGAGGGTAAAATACTAAGGAATAAATCTAACCACAAAAAAAGACCTATACAAAGAAAACTACAAGACTTCAAGAAACCAAAAGAGACATACATTAAGTGGAGAAATCTACCTTGCTCATGGATAGGAAGATTTAAAGTCATGAAAATGTCTGTTCTTACCAAAGTGGTCTATAGGTACAATGCAGTTCCAATACAAGCTCCAGTGATATTTTTTAATGAGACAGAGAAACAAAATCACCAACTTCATATGGAAAGGGAAGAAGCCTTAGATAAGTCAAGTATCACTGAGGAAGAACAAACCTAAGTTTAGAACTTACTATACCTCCACCTGAGTCAAAAGAGTCTGCTACTCATACAAAAATAGATACATAGACCAACAGAACAGAGCAGAGAATCCAGATAAACACCATCCACTTATAAGCAGCTGATACTTGACAAAGGCCCAAAGTCTGTGAACAGGGGAAAAAAACAGCCTCTTACGACAAATGGTGCTGGCAAAACTGGATATCCATCTGTAAAAAAATGAAACAAGATCCACACTTTTCATTGTTGTTAGGCGCTGTTGAGTCAGTTCTGCCTCATAGTGACACAATGCACAAAAGAACAAAACACTGCCCAGTCTTGCACCATGTCCACAATTGTTTTCATGCTTACGTCCATTGTTGCAGCCACTGTGTCAATACATCTCACCAAGGGTCTTCCTCTTTCACTGACCCTCCACCCTACCAACCATGATGTCTTTCTCTAGGGACTGATCCTTCCTAATAACAAGTCCAAAATATATGAGATGCTGTCTTGACATCTTTGTTTCCAAGGAGCACTCCAATTGTACTTCTTCCAGAACAGATCTGTTTGTTCTTTTGGCAGTCCATGGGGCATTCAGACACTTCTGCAACACCACACTTTAAAGGCATCAATTCTTTTTCTGTCTTCCTTATTCATTGTCCAGCTTTTCAAGCATACGATGCAATTGAAAATAACACGGCTTGCTTCAGGTGCAACTTAGTCTTCATGATGACATCTTTACTTTTCAACACATTAAAGAGTTCTTTGTAGCAGATATTCCCAGTGCAATGAGTCTTCTGGTTTCTTGACTGCTGCTTCCATGGACGTTGACTGCAGACCCAAGAAAAATGAAATCCTTGACAACCTCAATCCTTTTGCCATTTATGAAGATGTTGCTTGCTGCTCCAGTTGTGAAGATTTTTGTTTTCTTGATGTTGAGGTGCAATTCATACTGAAGGCTGTGGTCCTTGATCTTCATCAGTAAGTGTTTCAAATCTTCTTCACTTCCAGCAAGTAAGGTGGTGTCATCTGCATAACATAGGTTGTCACTGAGTTGACCTCCAATCCCGATGCCTTGTTTTTCTTCGTATAATCCAGCTTCTTGGATTATTTGCTTGGCGTACACATTAAAAAGGTAAGGCAAAAGATACAACCCTGATGCAAACCTTTCCTGACTTTAAATTATGCAGTGTCCCCTTGTTCTGTTCTCTTCTTGATCTATACACAGATTACTTAAGAGCACAATTAAGTGTTCTGGAATTCTCATTTTATGCAATGTTAGCTACAATTTCTTTTGATCCACACAGTCGAATACATTTGCATAGTCAATGAAACACAGGTAAACCTCTTTCTGGCATTCTCTGCTTTCAGCCAAGATCTATCTGACATCAGCAATGATATCCTTGGTACCATGTCCTCTTCTGAATCCAGCTTGAATTTCTGGCTGTTCCTTGTCAATATACTGTTGCAAGTGCTTTTGAATGATCTTGAGCAAAATTTTACCTGTGTGTGATTACTAATGATATTGTTCGGTGATTTCCGCATTCTGTTGGATCATCTTTCTTTGGAATGGGCATAAATATGGATCTCTTCCAGTCAGTTGGCCAGGTAGCTGTCCTCCAAATTTCTTGGCATAGATAAGTTAGCACCTTCAGTGCAGAATCTGTTTGTTGAAATATGTTAACTGATATTCCATCAGTTCCTGGAGCCTTATTTTTTGCAACTGCCTTCAATGCAGCTTTGACGTCTTCTTTCAGTACCATTGGTTTCTGCTCATGTGTTACCTCTTCAAATGGCTGAACACTGACCAGTTCCTTGGCATAATAATTCCGTATATTCCTTCCATCTTCTTTGGATTCATGGCGACCATGAGTCGGATCCGACTCAACAGCACTTGGCTGGCGGCTTTGGCTTCTTTGGATACTCCATATCATTTTAATAGTTTCCCTTTAGAGAATCCTTCACTATTACAACTCGATTCCTGAATTTTTTCTTCAGTTCTTTCAGCTTCAGAAACGCAGAATGTGTTCCTCCCTTCTGGTTTTCCATTTCCAGCTGTTTGCATAGGTCGTAACACTTTATTTTGCCTTCTTGAGCTGACCTTTGAAATCTTCTGGTTAAGTCTTCTAATTTACCATTCTTTCCTTTTGCTTTAGCTGCTCAATGTTTAATAGCAAGTTTCAGAATCTCTTCTGATATCCAGTTTTGTCTTCTCTTTCTTTCATGTCTTTTTAATGACCTTTTGCTTTCTTCATGGATGATGTCTTTGATGTCATTCTCCAATCTCCCTGTTCTTCCATCATTAGTGATTAACACATCAAATTTGTTCTTGAGATGATCTTTAAACTCTGGAGGGACATACTCAAAATCATACTTTGGCTCTTGTGGACTTGTTCTAAATTCTCTTCAGTTTCAATCTGACTTTGCATATAAGCAACTGATCTGTGCCACAGTCAGTACCTGCTCTTGTTCTGACTGCTGATATGGAGCTTTTCCATCATCTTTTTCCACAGATGCAGTCAATTTGGTTCCTGTGTATTCCATCTGGAATACTCGCTGTTTGTGTTGGTTAAAAAAGTTATTTGCAATGAAAAAACAATTAGTCTTGCAAAATTCCATCATGCAAACTCCAACATTATTTCTATTACGAAGGCCATATTTTCCAAATACAGATTCCTTCTTCTTTGTTTCCAGCTTTTGCATTCCAGTCACCAGTAATTATCAATGCATTCTGATTGCATGTTCGATCAATTTCAGACTGCAGAAGCTGGTAAAAATCTTCAGTTTCTTCAAATTTGGCCTTAGTGGTTGGTGTGTAAATTTGAATCATAGTCGTATTAACTGGTCTTCCTTGTAGGCATATGGATATCATCCTATCACTGATCGCACTGTACTTCAGGACAGCTCTTGAAATGTTCTTTCTGATAATGAATGCAACACCATTCCTCTTTAAGCTTTCATTCCCACCATAGTAGACCATATAATTTCGGATTCAAAATGGCCAAAGACGTCCATTTCAGCTCACTAATGCCTAGAATATCAATGTTTATGAATTCCATTTCACTTCTGACGATCTCCAAATTTCCTAGATTCACACTTTGTACATTTCATGTTTCAGTTATTAATGGATGTTTTCAGCTGTTTCTTCACATTTTCAGTTGTGCCACATCAGCAAATGAAGATCCTGAAGGCTTTACTCCATCCACACCATTAAAGCTGACTCTACTTTGAGGTGGTAGCTCTTACCCAGTTGTCTTCTGAGTGCCTTTCAACCTGGGGGGCTCATTTTCCAGCACTACATCTGAAAGTCTTCTGCTGGTATACATAAGGTTTTCACTGGCTAATTCTTTTCTGAAGTAGACTGCCGTGTCTTTCCTAGTCTGTCATAGTCTAGAACCTCAGCTGAAACCTATCTACCATTGGTGACTCTGCTGGTATTTACATACCTGTGGTCGCATCTCATACCATGCACAAAACTAACTCAAAATGGATCCAATACCTAAATATAAAATCTACAATGATAAATATCAAGGAAGAAAAAGAGAGACAATGCTGGGAAAGCTAAGACATTGCATAAACAGACCATAAAACATTACTAACAATGTACAAAAATGAGAAGAGAAAATAGATAAATGGGAACTCAAACACTGAAAATCAAACACTTAAGCTCATCCAAAGATTTCACCAAAAGAGTAAAGAGACTACCTATAGGCTGGGGGAAAATAAAGTTGGCAACCAAGAATCTGATTGGCATCTAATCTCCATAATCTACAAGGTACTGCAAAACCTCAAGAAAAAGAAAAATAACTCAATTTAAAAAATGAGAAAAGTATATGAACAGGCACACCAAGCAAAATATCTAGGCAGCTAACAGATACATGAGGAAATGCTCATGATCAACAGTGATTACAGAAATCCAAATCAAATCTATATGAGATACTATCTCACACCGACAAGGCTGGCATTAATCCAGAAAACAAAAACAATAAATACTGAAGAGGTTGTGGAGACACTGAAACTCTTCTGCACTGCTGATGAGAATGTAAGATGGTACAACCACTCTGGAAATCAATTGGTCACTTTCTTTAAAAAGCTAAAAATAGAAATACCATATGATTTAGTAATCTCACTGCTTAGAATACATCCTAGATAAATAAGGGCTGTCACACCAGGGTTTAGTGCAGCACCTTCGACAAGAGCAAAAAGATGGAATCAACCTAGGTGCCCATCAGTGGAGGAATGGATAAACTATGGTATATGCAAGTATTGGGAGACTATATAATCATAAAGTACAACACTGATCATGGAAAACACCTGATAACATGAAAGCATCAGGAAGACATTATGCTGAATGAGACTAGTCAGTCTCAAAAGGACCAGTATCATAAGGACTCAAGGAAAGGTTTAGGCACAGAAGAAAATAATCTTTGATGGTTACAAGGGAGAGGTAGGTGGGACACGGCTAGTCACAGACTAAATAGTAGATAGGAATTAGGTTAAGTGAAGGAAGTGACAGACAGCATGCAGTAGAAGGAAGGTTAACACTGCTGGACTACACCAAAAGCTAAATGGTTTCCTAAATACAACCTAACCTTTCAAAGGTCAGAGTAGCAAGGACACAGCTCTGGGGACCATGGTTTAAGGGGACATCTAGGTCAACTGGCATAACTAAGTTTCTTTTTTAAGAAAATTTATCAGCAAATAAATACACCTTCTTCTCCAAAGCACATGGAACATTCTCCAGAATATGTTAGGCCATAAAACAATTCTCCATAAAATCCAAAACATTAATTTATTGCAAATTACCTTCTTGGACCACAGAGCTATAAAAGTTGAAATCAATAACAGAAAATTCATAAGTCAAAATTCAGACTTGTGGAAACTGACCAACACTCTACTCATAAAGCCTTGGCTTATAATTAAAGACACATTAAAGCAATTTATGGATTCAAATGAGACTGAAAATACACCCTACAGAATTCACGGGATACAGCAAAAGCAGTGCTGAGAGGTCAGTTTATCTCTATAAATGCGCACTTCTGGAAAGAAGAAAGAGCACAAATTAAAGAATTAACCCCACAGCTTGAACAAGTAGAAAGAGAGCAACAAAGAAACGCCTCAGGCACCGGAAGAAAACACATTATAAAGATAAGAGCAGAACTAAATGAATTAGAGAACAGAAAAACAATTGAAAAAATTAACAAAACCAAAAGCTCATTCTTCGGAAAGATCAACAAAATTGATAAACCATTGGCTAAACTTACAAAAGAAAAACAACAGAAGATACAAATAACCTGCTTATGAAATGAGTTGGGAGATGCTACAACAGACCCAACTGAAATAAAATATATCATAACAGAATACTATGAAAAGCTATACCCTAACAGGTTTGAAAACCTAGGGGAAATGGACAAATTTCTAGATTCACATGACTCACAAAGACTATCACAAGGAGAAATAGATCAACTTAATAAATCTATCACAAAAGAAGACATTGAAAAAGTCATCCAAAATCTACCAACCAAAAAAAGTCCTGGCCTAGACAGCTGCACTGGAGAATTCTACCAAACTTTTAGAGAAGAATTAACTCCAATACTAATGAGGCTATTTCACATCATAGAAAGAGATGAAATACTTCCAAATTGATTCTATGAAGCCAGCATACTGATACCCAAACCAGGGAAAGATCCCACAAAAAAAGAAAATTACAGACCAATATCACTGATGAATCTAGATGCAAAAATCTTCAACAAAATTCTAGCCAACAGAATTCAACAGCATACAAAAAAATAATTCAGAATGATGAAGTTGGTTTCATTCCAGAGATGTAAGGTTGGCTCAACATCAGTGTCATGGATTGAATTGTGCCCCCCAAAAATATGTGTAGCCATGTGGCTGGGCCATGATTCTCAGTATCTTGGGACTGTCCTCCATTTTGTGGCTTTCCTATGCTGTATGTTAAAGGATTAGGGTGGGGCTGTAAATCCCTTCATAGGATTACCTCCCTGCTCCACTATAAAGGGAGTTTCCCTGGAGTATGGCTTGCCCCACCCTTAAGCTTTTCATCCTACGAGAGATAAAAGAAGAGAGAAGCAGCCAGAGAACTGGGAACCTTGTACCATCAAGAAAGCAGTACCGGGAGAAGAGCATATCCTTCAGACCTGAGGTTCCTGCACCAAGATGCTCCCTGGACAAAGACTGATGCAATACCGGACTTGCCTTCTGAGCCAACAAGGGGAAAGCCTTCCCCTGGAGCGGACACCCTGAATATGGACTTGCAGCCTACCAGACTATGTAAGAATAAACTTTCCTTTATTAAAGCCATCCACTCTATGGTATTTCTGTTAGAGCAGCCCCAGCTGACTAAAACAATCAGTAAAACAATTAATGTGATCAACCACATTAATAACACAAAAGATAAAAATCACCTGATTTTGTCAATTGATGCAGAAAAGGCATTTGACAAAGTTCAACATCCATTCATGCTTAAAACTCTCAGAAAAATAGGAATAAAAGGGAAAATTCCTCAATATAATCAATAGCATCTATGCAAAGCCAACTGCTTTCATCATCCTGAATGGTGAAAGACTGAAAGAATTCCCTTTGAGAACGGGAACTAGACAAGGATGCCCACTCTCATCACTTCTATTCAACATTGTGCTAGAAGTTCTAGCTAGAGCAATTAGACAACTCAAAGAAATAAAAGGCATCCATACCGGCAATGAGCCAGCCAAGTGCCATCACGTCGGATCTGATGAAGAAGTAAAGATTTTCTTCTTTGCAGATGATATGATTGTTTATACAGAGAATCCAAAGAAATCCATAAGCAAACTATTAAAGCTAATAGAAGAATTCAGCAAAGTATTGGGATACAAGATAAACATAACTAAACCAATAGGATTCCTTTATACCAACAGTGAAATTATTAAAGAAGAAATCACCAAATCAATTCCATTTACTATACCCCCAAGAAGATAAAATACCTAGGAATAAACCTAACTAGAGAAATAAGAGATCTTTACAGAGAAAACTACAAGACGTTACTATAAAAACCTAAGAGAGACTTACACAAGTGGAGTAAGCTACCCCGCTCATGGATAGGAAGACTCAATATTCTGAAAATGTCTATTTTGCCCAAAGCAATCTACTTATATAATGCAATCCCAATACAAATTCCAGTGACATTTTTTAATGAGATGGAGAAACAAATTATCAGCTTGATTTGGAAAGGGAAGAAGCCCCAGATAAGTAAAGCACTACTGAAAAAGAAGAACATACTGGGAGGCCTCTCACTACCTGACTTTAAAACCTATTACACTGCCACAGTAGTCAAAACAGCCTGGTACTGGTACAAAAAGAGACATATAGACCAATGAAACAAAGTAGAGACCCCAGAGATGTCACCATCGTCCTATGAACAGCTGATGTTTGACAAAGGTCCTAAGATTTTAAATTGGGGTATGAACAGTCTCTTTAACAAATGGTGCTGGCATAATTGGATATCCATCTGCAAAAAATTGAAACAAGACCCATATCTCACACCTTATACAAAAATCAACTCAAATTGGATAAAAGACCTAAATATAAAAACTAAAATGATGAAACTCATCCAAGATAAGATAGGGTCAACAATGGAAGTTTTAATACACAATACAGACAGACTTCAAAATCTGACAAACAAAACACAGTCACCAGAAGAGAAAATAGATAAATGGGAATTAATAAGAATCAAACACTTCCGCTCATCCAAAGACTTCATCAAAAGAATTAAAAGACCACCTACAGAATCAGAAAAACTATTTGGCAACTCTACGTCAGATCAATGCCTGATCTCCATAATCTATAAGATGCTACAAATTATCAATAAGAAAAAGACAAATCATCCAATTAAGCAATGGGCAAAGGAGATGGACACACACTTCTCTAAAGAGGAGACTCAGGCGGCCAAAAAACACATGTGGACATCCTCATGATCATTAATTATTAAAGAAATTCAAATCAAAACTACAATGAGATACCATCTCACCCCAGCAAGACTGGCCATGATCCAAAAAATGTAAAACACTAAATGTTGGAGAGACTGTGGAGAGATTGGAACTCTCCTACACTGTTGCTGGGGTTGCAGAATGGTGCAACCTCTTTGGAAAGCAATTTGACATTTCCTTAAAATAATGGATATAGATATACCATTTGACCCAGTAATTCCTCTCCTTGGAATATATCCTACAGAATCAAGGCCATTCACATCAACTGATACATGCACAAATGTTCATTGCAGCACAGTCCACGATAGTAAAAAGATGGAATCAACCCAGATGCCCAACAACAGAAGAACGGATGGGTAACCTCTGGTATATGTACTCAATGGAGTACTATGCATTGACAAAGAACAACGATGATAGCAGGAAACATCTCTCAATTTGGTCTCAACTGGAGGACATTAAGTTCAGTGAAACTAGTCAGTGACAGAAGGACAATTATTATATGAGAACCCTATGATAAAAACTTAAAAACATACTCATACATAACAGAAAAGACTCTTTGATGCCTACAGGGGTGGGGAGGGTAGGAGAGCAGGAGGGCGAGGGGTGAGGGTTTAGATTAAATAGTTGTTAGAAATTTGGTTGGGTGAAATTGGTGACAGTACACATTAGTAAAAAGATAATATTAATGGAACTTCAACACAATTTGTGTACTCCTCCCATCTTAACCCAATATTGTAAGCACAGAGTATGTACACTTTCATTTTTTATTTAATAAAAAGATAAATAAATAAGTAAATAAAAAGAAAATGTTCTGGAGGTGGGGCCAAGATGGTAGGCTAGTCACACATCTCCTTAATTCCCTCTGAGAACTAGTCTAGAAAAATAATTGAATGGAGTAATGTGGACATTCTGGGAGCCCCAAGATCAGGCATAGGGTTATGAGATCAGACTGGGTGACAGAAGGGGAAAACTACCTTTGTCATAGGCGAGCCAGCAGTGTAGTGAGTCCTCCTTTTGCTGGCACAGCAGCTGGCAGGATTACAGGTACAGATGCCTTCTTTGTTAACCAGGAGACAGGAACTGGGACTGCTGAGCCTGAGAACCTAGCAGGGGCCGGCTACTTTGCTGACTACAGCACCCAAGTAAACAGCATATCCTGCAGTAGAGATGCTGTGCTTGGACAGTCACATCTAGAGAACCCAGTGGCCAGGGGTACCAAGGATGCCAGTGCCCCTTCCCCCTCCTCTTTGAGCTGTGCCATAGATACTGCTGACTGAGTGCAGAGAGGTAGCTTGGGAAGGATGCCATCTTGGTCAACTGAGAAGTGGAGTCAGCCATTCCTGAGGGCACCGCTGGGGCTAAGTTCCACCCTGAACAACACTGCATATCTGGACAGTGATTCTCCAAACATAAAAGCTGTTTTCAAGACAACTGTACCTAGAGAACGGAGTGGCAGCTTACAGCTGAGTGTGGCCATGTATTAACCCCTCCCTTCATTAAGCCACATCCTAGTTTCTAGAATGGTCCCTGAGAGACTTTATAAGTAGGGCATCATCTTTGTCAGCCAGGACATGTGAGCTGCCACCACTGAAGGCCTGGCTGCTATCAGCTGCAACTGGTCAACACCTCTGCCAGTATAAAAGCAGTTTTTAAGAGACGCACATCTAGAGAAAGCAGCAGTAACTAGCAGCTAAGTGTGGCAGTGCCATTTCCACCCCTCTTCCCTGAGCCATGTCATAGTGTCAGCTGATGGCCCCTGAGTGACTCCTTAAGTAGGGTGCCTTCTTTGTCAGCCAAGAGGTGGGGCCCACCACCCCTGGGGGCCTAGCTGTTATTGGTTTCTGCTGGTCAACACCTCTCTCAGCAGAAAAGCACTTTTTAAAATAGACACACCTAGAGAACACAGTAGTTTCTGGTGGCCAACTGTGGTGGCATCCTTCCCTGAGTTATGCCACAGTCTTGACTGGTGTGACACTGGAAAGTTTGCACAAATAGGTTGCCATATTTATCAGCCAGGAGGCATGGACTGTCACCCTGAAGGCCCAGCTAGGAACAGCCACCAAGCTGATGAGCATCACAGTGCTTGACAGTGTCTCTATCACCAGAGAAACTGTACATAAGACAGCTGCACCTAGAGAACACAGTGGTGGCTACTAGTCTAGCAGTGCCTTTGCTCATGCATTTCTTAGAGCTATGCCACAGCTCCCACTGGCGTTACACTGGAGAAAGTGAACAGCTTTTTGATGGGATGAAGACAACAATCACTACCTAAACCATTTAATGCAGCAGACCACCATGGATCCAGAAAACTAAACAAAATAAAGCATCAAAAACTTAACAGATAAAGAAGCCTTTCTGCAATTATCAGCTGTAGACTAGAAAGGAATTATAGAGATCTCTGAATACAAAAGAATTATGTACAGAGCTATTCTAGAAATTAAACAAAGTGCAGCAGAACAAAATGAAAAGTGAAGTAAGCTATATGAACTTCTAGAATGTGAATGATCTGAAATCAGCAGATCTATATTAAAATTACAGAGACAATTCAATGCAAAGCCAAAAGAGCAGAACTGAGGAAATGGAACGCAGAATTAGTGAGACTGAAGACAAAGCAACTGACACTAGCATTTATGCAAAGTCAGTAAAGGAAACAAGAAAAATGAAGAGGCATGTGGACTTTATCAAGAAGAATAATCTATGAATAATTGGAATTTCTGAACAGGAAGGGATAGCAGAAAATACAGAGAGAATTGTTGAACAGTTCCTGACAGAAAACTTACCTGAAAGAAGAGAATGTAGATATTGAAGTTGCCTATCAAATACCACAAAAGGCAGACCCCAAAAGAAAGACACCAATCAGCCTAAATAAAATGAAACATAAAGAGAGGCTCTTAAATGCAGGTAGTATTAAAGAAAAACTAATGTACAAAGGAAAGGCCTGTAGGCTTTCCTCTGACTTCCCAGCAGAAATCATGTTGGCAAGAAGGCACTGGGAAGACACATACAAAAACCCAAAGGAGAAAAATTTCCAACCAAAAATGTATATGTCCTGCAAAACCATCTCTCAAATACGAGAGTGAAATTAAGACATTCACAGACAAACAGAAGCTTAGAGACTTTGCAAAAACCAAACCAAAACTACAGAAATACTGAAAGAAGTTCTTCGTTAAGAAAACCAGTGACATCAGATGTACCCACAACAATGCAATGCAGGACACAGCATCCAGAGTCCTACTCAGTTAAGGAAGTCACAAAGCTCAATCAAAGCTAAAATATTAAATTAGCAAACCAGAAATCTTAACACTTAAACTATAACATCACCACATTACAAAGAGGGACATATTACTGTGATTATAGCCCTTTCACATGGAGAGGAAGTAGATATACAGAAGTTAAAGACTGGTTTAAAAGTAGAATATTAAGGGGGATCAAAGGGATAACCATAAAGCAAACTAACAACGCTACATATTACAACAAGAAACATAATAAAGTCTCAACATACACAAAACCAACACTGAAAAGGATGAAAGGAAAACCAATAAAGAAAAATGACCCAGAACAAATACTAAGTGGAACAAAGGAAATGTCAACAACACAAAAACAAAGGCACCAAAATGATAGCACTAAATACGTATCTATCAATAATTACACTGAATGTAAATGGACTGAATGCTCCAATTAAGAGACAGAGTAACAGCTTGGATCAAAAAACATGATCCGTCTATATAATGCTTCCAAGAAACACACCTCAGACTCAAAGTAATGAACAAATTGAAAAATCAAAGGATGGAAAACTACATCTGAAGCTAACAATATGCAAAGAAAAGCAGGAGTAGCAACACTAATCTCAGATAAAAGAGACTTTAATATAAAATCCACCATTGTGGATAAGGATGGTCACTATTTATTGCTTAAAAGTTCAATAATAAGCAGGACATAACAATATTAAAAATTTATGCACCAAATAGCAAAGCATCTAAATAAATCAAAGAAATGCTGACAACACTGAAAAATGAGCTAGATCACTCCACAATAATAGTATGAGACTACAACACTCCACTTTAAGTAATGGATGGTCCGGTCCATCCAGGAAAAAAAGCTCAATAAAGACACAGAAGATCTTATTGTAATAATCAACTAACTAGACCTCATCAACGTGTACAGAACTTTTTACCCAACAACAAGTAAGTAAACCTTCTTTTCCAGTGCACATGGAACATTCTCCAGAAGATACTACGTACTAGGTCACAAAGCAAGTCTCAATTAACAATGGCAAAAAAAAAAAAAAAAAAAAACATGAGTATAAGTTCAAACTCATGGAAACTGAGTAACACCTTGCTCAAAAATTCATGGGTTATAGAAGAAATCAAAGACATGATAAAGAAATTTAAGAAATCCAATGAGAATGAAAACACAGAACGTATGGGATACAGCAAAAGCAGTGTTCAGAGGTCAGTTTCTCTCTATCAGTGTACACATCTGGAAAGAAGAAACGGCCCAAACCAAAGAATTAACTCTACAACTTGAACAAGTAGAAAGAGGGCAACGAAAGAACACCTCATCCACTAGAAGAAAATGGATAATAAAAATTAGAGCAGAACCAAACGAATTAAAGCATAGGAAAAACAACTGAAAGAATTAACAAAACTAAAAGATGGTTTTTTTGAAAAGATTGACAAAACTGATAAACCATTGACTAAACTTACAACAATTGAAACAGGACAGGAAACTAATAATGTGAATAACGAATGAGACTGGAGATGTCACAACAGATCCAGCCAAAATCAGAAGTATCACAACAGCATTCTATGAGACATTATATTCTAACACATTTGAAAACCTAGAGAAAATGGACAAATTTCGAGATTCACATCATCTACCAAAATTATCACAGGAGAAGCAGAATAGCTTAACAAACCCAGCACAAAAGAACAGACTGAAAAAGTAATCATAAAACTACAAACCAAAAAATGTCCTGACATAGATGGCTACACTGGAGTATTCTACCAAACTTCTAGAGAGAAGTTAATTCAACACTACTGAGGCTATTTCACAGCATACAAAAGGATGGAATACTCCCAAATTCATCCTATGAAGCCAGCATAATCCTGATACCAAAGCCAGGGAAAGAGCCCACAAAAAAAGAAAATTAAGGGCCAATATCACTCATGAACCTAGACGCAAAAATCTTCAAAAAAAAATCCTAGCCAACAGAATTCAACAACATATCAAAAAAAAAACAAAAAAAACTAATCATGACCAAGCTGGGTTTAGCCAGGGATGCAGGGCTGCTTTAACATGAGAGAAACAATTAATGTGATCAACTACATAAATAACGCAAAGGGTAAGATGCAGAAAAGGCATCTGACAAAGTCCAATATCCATTCATGTTAAAAACTCTCAGCAAAATAGCAATAGAAGCGGTATTCCTCAATGCGATAAGGAGCATCTACGCAAAGCCAACCGCCTGTATCATCTTGAACAGAGAGAGATTGAAAGAATTCCCCCTGACAATATGAACTAGACAAGGATACCCACTCTCGCCAAGTCTATTCAACATTGTGCTGGAGGTTCTGGCCAGAGCAATCAGACAAAACAAAGAAATAAAGGGCACCCACATCAGTAAAGAAAAAATAAAAATATCTCTCTTTGCAGATCATATGATTACATACACAGGGACCTTTAAAGAATCCATAAATACTGCAACTAACAGAAGAGCTCAGCAAGGTTTATGAGGATATAAGATAAACAAAAGTAAATCAGTATGATTCCTTTACAGCAAAGAAATCACCAAATCAATACCACTTACTTTAGCCCCCAAGAAAATAAAATACCTAGGAAGAAATCTAACCAGAGATGTAAGAGACATACAGAGAAAATTATGAGACTCTACTGCAAGAAACCAAAAGAGAATTACAAAAGTGGACAAATCTACCATGCTCATGGATAGGAAGACTTAATATTGTGAAAATGTCTATTTTACCTGAACTGGTCTACATATACAGTGCAAGTCCAATACAAATTCCACTGTCATTTTTTAATGAGATGGAGAAACAAATTACCAACTTTGTTTGGAAAGGGAAGAAACCCCAGCTTAGTAATCCACTACTGAAGAAGAGGAACACAGTGGGAGGACTCCCATGACTCAACCTTAGAATCTACTACACTGCCATAGTAATTAAAACATCCTGGTACTGGTACAAAAACAGACATACAGACCTATGGAACAGAATTGAGACCCCAGAAATATCACCATCCTCTTACGAACAGTTGATACTCAACAAAGTCCGAAAAGGTTGTAGAATGGGGTAAAAACAATCTCTTTAACAAACAGTGTTGGCAAAACTGGATATCCATCTGCAAAAAACTGAAAGAAGACCCATATCTCACACCTTACACAGAAACAAATTCAAAATGCATCAAAGACCTAAATATCAAAACTAAAAAGATAAAGATCATGCAAGAAAAAATAGGGACAACAGTGCAAGTTCTAACACACGGCTCAGACACACTACAAAATCTGACCAACAATGCACAAACAACAGATAGGAAAATACCGACAAACAGGAACTACTAAAAATCAAATGTTTCTGCTCACCCAAAGACTTTATCAAGAGAGTTAAAAGACTACCTACAGAAAGGGAAAAAATATTTTACAACTACACATCAGATCGATGTCTGATCTCCATGATCTGCAGGGTACTTCAAAATATGAATAAGAAAAAGGTAAATAACCTAATTAGGCAACGGGCGAAGGAGATGGACAGACATTTCACCAAAGAAGACATCCAGGCAGCCACATGAGGAAATGTTCACGACCATCAGCTATTAGAGAAATCCAAATCAAATAACGAGATACTATCTCACTGCAATAAGGTTCGCAATAATCAAAAAAACATAAAGCAAGAAATTTTGGAGAGGCTGTGCAGAGAATGGAACACTCTTACACTGCTGATGGCAATGCAAAATAGTACAACCTCTTTGGAATGCAATTTGGTACTTCCTTAAAAAGCTAGAAATCAAAGTACTGTATCATCCAGCAACCCCACTACATAGAATATATCCTGTAGAAATAAAGGTGGTCATACAAACAGACATATGCACACTAATGTTTATTGAACCACTGTCCACAATAGCAAAATTGTGGAATCAACCTAGGTGCCTATCAACACATGAATGGATAAACAACTTATGGTACATATATACAATGGAATATTATGCAATGATAAAGAACAATGATGATTTTTGCAAGAATGCCATAAGCTGGTTTCAACTAGTAGACATTATGCTGAATGAAATCAGTCAGCTGCAAAACGACAAGTATTGTACGAGACCTCTGCTATAAAGACTTGAAAATGGACCTAAGTACAGAAGAAGACTCTCTGATGGCTACAAGAGTAAGGAGAGACGAAGATGGTATTCATAAATTAGATAGTCGATAGGAATTTGATTAAGTGAAGAGAGTAACAGCATACGCACAGCAGACAGCAGATCAGCATAATTGGACTATACTATAAACTAAAAGGTTTTCTAAACTTAACCCAGTATTTCAAAGGATAGAGTAGCAGGGACGGAGGTCTGGGGACCATGTTTTCAGGGGATGTTGAGGTCTACTCGCATAGCTAGTCTTTAGCTAAGAGAGTCTTCTGCACCCCATATTTGTGAGTGACATCTAGGGTTTTAAAAGCTAGCAAGCTGCCATCTAAGGAACACCAAACTGTCCCAACACATCTGGAACAGAGGACACCGAGAACATCAAAGACATGAGGTAAAATGAGCCCAGGAGACAGAAAGACCCATATGAATGGGAGACTGTATCAACATGAGACCAGAAGAACCAGATGGTGCCTTGCCACCACCAAAGGCAGCCATGATGGGGGACATAATGTAGAGTCCCTGAGGCAACATGAGAAAAAGAGGTGTGCAGTTCAATAATTCTTCTAAACAACCAGAATTGATAGTCTGGCAGCCTGAGGGGTTCCCTAGGAACGTGGCCCCTAGACTTGCTGCTGATCCTGACCTGAAACTAGTACTGAGGTCAACTGTTCACACAAGAATGGACTGGACTTAGGGACACAGTGTGAGCATACAGTGTGTGTACTTTATGGGTTTACACATTTATAGGAGGCTGTCATACTAATTTCTTTCTAGATGGGAGAAAAGAGGTAGAGGAGAAAAGAGGAGAGTAGACAGATGCTCATTAAGAGGATACTAGAAGTACAGAGCGAAAAGGAAGAATGTGGTGTCACAGGGTGAGGAGAGCAGATCAAGCTGCAGATAGGTGGGCATGCAGAATTGAGTTGGATTGTATATCTTCACTTAATCATAATATAAATAAATAAACAAGCAAAGAAAGAAAGAGAAAAAAATGAAAATGTACTGCCTCCCATTTTGGCAAGTGGCATCTAGAGTCTTAAAAGCCGGCAAGCCACCATCTAAGGAGCATTGGTTGGTACCAATCCATCTGGAGCAGAAGAGAATGAAGGATATCAAAGACATGAGGCAAGTATGATACCCGGATACAGAGAGGACCAAATGATCAAGAAACTACAACAGCATGAGACCAGAACTACAGGGAGTCCGGCCACTATCAATGACTTCCCTGACATGGAATACAACGCAGAGTTCCTGACATACAAGGTCCGATAATTAAGGCTGCGAATGCATCCTAGAAAAAGTGTTACATACCTCATTGCTGAATACCACTAGGTTTACCTTTGAAGTACTCCCCCCTGGGAAGCTATGCATTGATGCCAGTGCCCAGTCCACCCTTTACAGTAGTTTCGGAACTCTTTTCTGGAATGGCCATCACTGCTGTCATCATATTACCTTTGATGTCATGAGTGTCATCAAAATGTCTTCCTTTCAATATTTCCTTTACCTTCAGGTAAAGAAAAAAAGTCACCGAGGGCCAGATCAGGTGAGTAGATAAGATGTTCCAATACAGTTATTTGTTTAATAGCTAAAAACTCCCTCACAGACAGTGCTATGTGAGCTAGTACACTGTCATGATGCAACAGCCACAAGTTGTTGGCAAAAAGTTCAGGTCATTTTTGTCTAACTTTCACAGACAGTCTTTTCACCACTTTCAAATAAGAAACTTGCTTAAATGTTCCGCTGGTAGAAATTCATAATGAACAATCCCTCTGATATCAAAAAAGGTTAGCAATATTGTTTTGACTCTTGATTTGGACTCATGGAATTTTTTGGTCATGGAGAACTGTCTGACTTCACCTGCGCACTTTGATGCTTTGTTTCATGGTCGAATTGGTACACCCACGTTTCATCACCGGTGATACTACAGCCGAAAACATTATCTTGTCTCTCCAAAATATCCCGCCAAACTTCAACTCTCCTTTGCTTTTATTCATTGGTGGGCTCCTTCAGGACCATTTTTGCACACATCTTTCTCAAGTCAGGATTTTCAGTTAAGATTTTCCTAACCATTTCTCTATGGATGTTTACTTGGTCTGTTATTCTTCTCACAGTCAGCTGATGATTTTGTACACAATTTGACAAATTTTTGCAATGTTTTCATCAGTTCTGCTGGTTACTGGCTGCCTTGACCTCTTTTCTTCAGTGATGCTTTCTCTCCCCTCAGAAAAATGTTTAATCTATCTGTATGCTGTTGTTTTCTTCATGGCTTTATCCCCATAAACCCAGACTAATATGTTCCTGATTTGACTTCCACTCTTGCCAAGTTTAGCAAGAAATTTAATGCTATTCATTGCTCTAATTCAAGCTCTGACATTCTCATGATAGCACACAAAAACATTCAACAACAATAATGAATGTCACTCAGCAAGCCACTGTGACTTACTGACACAAACACAGCTGTGAGACACTGATATACCAAGGTCACGAAATCTTACCAAGTTGTTGGTACAGTGCTGCCAAAATATGTGCATGGCGGCAAGTCCACAAACTTAGCTGTCAGACCTCGTAGCAAGAGAGAAATGTGGGTTGAGATTTAGAGCTCCATTAACAAAACCAGATTTGATGGTCCGACATCCTGCAGGGTCCACTGAGAACATGGTCTCTGGGCTCACTGCTAGTGCAGAGCTGAAACTAGTTCAAAAGCCAACTTTCCAGGGAAAAATTGGACTGTACTATAACACAGAGTGATGCTGGCAAAGTGTGTGGTTCCTGGCTTAAATATATACATGAGGCTGAGCAGCTCCTCCCTAGAGGTGAGATGGGAGGGTAGAGAGGAGGGGAGAAGAGCTGGTTGAATGAATAAGGGAAGTAGAGGGCAGAATGGAGAAGTGTGCTGTCAGTGCTTGGGCAGCAGCTACAGTTCCATAGAGTTGTGTGTGCAGCATTTCACATGGAAAATTGAATTGGATTGTAAACTTTCACTTAAACCACAATAAAATATAAAAGAAAAAAAAAGATGTGGGCACTTTTCTGCATTCAGTAATATCACAGTTTTTAAAATATTTTGAAGAACCCTCAAGAACTGCACTGGCATCATCAGCTTCTAAGATCACAGAGCAGAGATACATGCATCACCACAGTCTTGCCAAGAGACCAAATCTGAGTCTGACCCAGTCTCTGGACTCAGCTGCCAACTTGCAGGGACACAGATGATAGAGGGACAACCGACATCATTCAGCCCAGAGATCCTCGTGGGACCAAGGGCCTACGTTCTACCACAGATCCAAGGAAATACTTAAAAGACATACTGAACCTTTTCATACTTAAAAGACATATTGAACTTTTTCAATGGACAAGAATAAACTGTAGCATGCAGCAATGTGTGTTTGGGTAATATGCTACAGAAAGAAAAGCACAAGAAATAGGAGTGGTAAAAGTCATGGGGGTCTCTGTGGAGATAGGGGGTTTGGGCAGGGTACATGGAAGGGGTTTCTGTGCAGATTCTTGGCCAGATTAGCATTTGCCTTGTAATGATCCATTAAGCCATTATTTGATTTGGGCAGGTTTCTATACCTGTGTCCTGTTTTATAATAAAAAAAATATTTTTTTGAATTTTTGCATGCGTGTCTTGCAGCCTCACACTGCCACAGACAGATCCACATTCTCCAGGAAATCTTTTCAGACAGCAGAAGAGGCTGTGTGGCAGCCAAGAGCCTGTAGAGCTCTCTCTTAAAGGAGAAGGGAGGATTCCAGCATGCAGGAACTGAAAAGGATTTCTAATCCTGCCATGTCTGTCACAGGGCTGGAGATGTTGTCTCCACGTGGTTCTTGTTGGGGGAGCAGGGGGCTAGGCCAGCCTTTTCCCAAATGACCCAGCAGCAGCCCAAGTCCTGGCCCACCTCATACCCACCAAAGTCTACTTATATCATAGGCATCCCTTCAGACTCAAGCGTTCTTCCCCAAGAAACCACAGCCCTGAGCATCCTCTCCTAGGGGGATGAAACATGCTTCTTGACCTCAACCCTGGCCTCACTGCCTCAGGGTCTACCTGCTCAGGAGTACCGTGAGAAAGCAGGAGAACCCCAGACTTATGTGCCAGGATTCTATAGTAACAGGGGCTCAGTCCTAAATGCAGCACCATCCATGTACCCAAAGTCCTTGGGGGAGTGGCCCTGCCTCCATCGCCTATCCTCAGAGGAGGCTGCCCACCCACACAGAGGTCATGCACCTTGTGAGTCAGGGCTGCATACAGCAGGTAGCCCGCCTGGGTGTGCACAAGCCCCTTGGGTGTGCCGGTACTCCCCGAGGTGTACAACAGGAAAAGCATGTCCTCACTGCTCATGCTCTCCGGGGTGCATTCTGGGTCCTCCTTGGCCATTTCCTGTGCAAAAGAAGACACAGCAACCTGTCCAGGGTGTTTTGCCATTCTCAGAGGTTACTTCCCCTCAGCACTGCAGGACTCAACAGACCAAATCTGGAAGTTTATCCTCTCCAGCCTGCCTAAGTCCAATTCCAAAGGAGGAGAAGACACAATACAGAAAGACAAATCCAATCTGGATAGCACATCTGTACATGTCCCAGCATTTCTGTAGCATTTGGGTTCTGCCTTCTGACCCAGACTATCACCCACTAGGAGTAAAGGGGGCATGGGTACCTCTGGGCACCCATTCTGAGCACTACAACCAGTAAGTCTAAGATTCATGAAACCTAGTGATCATCTACCTCCTCAGGCTATGCCATGTAAGGTAAACCTACCTGCTCCAGAGAAATGTCCAGCTTCCCCATGGTCACCTTTCTGTCAGTCCTGTGGGCCACCAGGACACGCCTTACAGTGGGGCAGAGCCTCACAGCCTCATCCACAGTCTTCTTCAGCTCCATCACACGGCCACCCCGGAGCCCCTGGTTGACAGTGATGACCACCTTGCACTTGGCTGCAGAGACAACACAAAGACTATGGTCAGTTTTCCTCCCATGTGACCCATATGGCTGTATTCGAGCTGCATACTCCAGGCCCAAAAGTATGGTAAAGACCAATCCTGACTAAGAGAGTCAAGAACATGCAGGCTGGCCACTTCATAACTATTCTGCATGAAGCAAGCACCAGGCTAGTCCTAGCTCTACAGGTGCACTGGAAAAAACCAGAGATCATTATTTGGTAGGTCTACTCTCTCCCTGACTTGACAGCATAAAGACAACTCCCATCCAGAATCCTGCCACCCCCTTCCAGCTGCCCTGGAGCTTCCCCAAGGAGGGGTGCCATGCCACCTTGGTCACTGTGGTGGCAAAGCACAGGTGAAGCGAAGACAGTGAGAGCAGAAGTCACCTCAGGGATTCTGTGTGGGCCCAGATCCATCCCATGAAACTAACACCTCGGGGAGAAGAACCTGTACTGTCCTAGAGGACCAAGAAACCAATCTAGTGTACCAGAAAGCTGTCTAAACCTCACTCTCACTTGCAACACCCCCTGTTCTCCCATGGCCCAAAGAGGCCAGGGCTATGGTAGGGAGCACTGAGTTTCCAAGACTAACCCATGATGAGACCTAGAAAAAGGAGTAAAAGAAAAAATGGGCCACAGGACCACAGGCAAAAGAATCACCTCCACACTAAGCCCCTGTGTGAGGTAATCCAGAGCAGAAGAGAACCAAGGATCAGTGGGTTATTGTACAGTCAACCCCTATGGAAGAGACTTGGAGAAATATCCAGTTATCATACTGGCAGTGCCCCACCTATGCTCCTTGGACCTCTAACCACCACCAGTGTCTCTACAGTGCAAGTTCAACAAACTAGGGCTTGCAGGGAGATTCATCAGAACAATTACAGACACTTATGAAAAACCCCATAGCTAACATCATACTCAAAATGGAAAACTGAATGCTTTCCCC
Source organism: Heterohyrax brucei (assembly GCA_028571685.1). Taxonomy (NCBI): domain Eukaryota; kingdom Metazoa; phylum Chordata; class Mammalia; order Hyracoidea; family Procaviidae; genus Heterohyrax; species Heterohyrax brucei. Next base: position 27,236,694 of record CM053156.1, read on the forward strand.
CTAAGATCAAGAACAAGACAAGAATGCCTGCTCTCACCTCTGCTATTCAGTACTGCACTGGAAGTTCTAGCCAAAGCACTTAGACACTGAAATTGAAAGGAAGAAGTAAAACTATCTCCACTCATAGATGACATGATCGTTATGCAGAAAATCCTAAAGAAGTCACATAAAAACTATTAGAGCTAACAAATCAAATTCAGGCAAATTGGATACAAGATCATCAAGCAAAATACACTTGTATTTCTATATTCTAACAATGAATAATTATGAGAATAATTCCATTTATAATAGAATTGCACTGGGTTGGCTTGTATCTCCCTGAAATCCGGGTGTTCCCCAAAGCCTCAGGATACGAGGTACTTGGAAGGAAAGTCATTGTAGGAGTAATCAGTTCAGATGAGGTTATACTACAGTAATAAAAAAAAAAAAGAACACAAAAAACTGTTGCTATCAAGTTAATTCCAACTCATAGAGACCCTATAGGACAGAGTAGAACTGCCTCATAGAGTTTCCACATAGCACCTGGTGGACTTGAACTGCCGACCATTTCATTTGCAGCCATAGCACTTAGCCACAATGCCACCAGGGTTTCTGTACTGGAGTATGCCAAGTGCCGTCGAGTTGGATCCGACTCATAGTGGACCTTAATTCAGTGTAAGTAGTATTTTTGTAAGACAGCATGGGCATAGAGACTCAGAAGGGAAACACCCATGTGAAGATGGAGGCAGAAATTATAGAGTTATGCTATACCCAGAGCTACCAGAACCTAGAAGAAGCAGAGAAGCATTTTCCCTTAGCTAAGCCTATGGAGGGTGCATGGCCCTGCTGACACTTCATGTTCATTTCATAACTTCAGCCTCCGTAACCATGAAAGAACAAATCTCTGCTGTTTTAAGACATCAGGTTTGTTGTAGTTGAATATGGCAGCCCAAGAAAACAGAGTTTGGTACCAGGAAGCAGACTGCTGCTAACAAATACCTTTAAAATGTGGAAGTTGCTTTGGAATTGGGTAATAGGTAGGGGCTGGAAGAATGTGGTGGTATTTGATAGAAAAAGCCTAAATTTCCTTGGAGTGACAGTTGGTGGAATTATGGATGTTAAAGATGCTTCCCGTGAGGCCTCAGAAGGAAATGATGAACATGTTATTAGGCACTGGAGAAAGGCAAGCTTTGGCTGAGAACTTGGCTAAATTATGTTCTGACATTGGGTGAAAAGCTGAACTTATAAGTGATGAACTTGACATTTAGCTAAGGAGCTTTCCAAGCAAAGTATGGAAGATGCAGCCTGGTTTCCCCTTGCTGAGCTTACAGTATAACGAACTCCTTAAGCAAAAAGGAACCAGAACTTGATGACCAGGATAATTCCTAGCCTATCTAGATAGAATGCTTGGGACTCAGTACCAAGTGTGGAAGGACAGTCATTTGATAAAGACAACAGGTGTGTGACTCATGGATCCAATCAACCATGTCAGCAGAAACACTGTCAGCTTATACTGAAGGGGATACAGAAGGGACAAAGTGAAGAAAGGCATTCTTCAGAAAAGGGGGCTCAGAGGTCAGAGGAGTTATGCTGTCACCTGGGGCCCTGTGAATAGGGCACAATTTCCTAGATTCCACAGGGTAGGGCTACCACCATCAAGGGCTGACACAGTGGGCCTGCTGTAAAGGATCAAGAGGGTGGGTGCAGAGGGAAAAGCATAGTGTGACAGATAATTGCTGAAACTTTCAAAATTAATTGAACTTTCCCTGTTGGTCACAAACTAAATTTGGACAAATAACTCCTTTATTCTTCCTGTTTTCTTCCTTTTGGAATGGAAATGTCTATTTTATTCCTGTCTCACCACTGTGCTGTGGAAGCAGATAACTATTTTTTTCTAGATTCACAGTCCACAGATAGGAATTCTGCCTCAAAATGAATCACACCAGAGTCCTGTCCATGCCTGACTTACATATTTACATGAGATTTTTGGACTTGTGTTGATGCTAGAAGGCTTAAGACTTTTTGGAACATTGGGATGGGGTATATACACTTTACATGTGGGATAGATGTGAACTTTGTGAGACAGGAGGAGTGCTGCATTGGATTAGATAAAGAAACACACAGAGAGCACAGGATGTGAAGACATGTTAGAGATGTGAGTGATGTGTCTACAAGCGAAGGAACACATAGTGCTACCAGATGCTGGAAAACATAAAAAAACAGTCGTTCTCTAGAAGCTTCAGAGGGTGTATATCCAGTGAACATCTTCATGTCAGACTTCCAGCCCCTAGAACTGTGACAGAATACAATTCTGTTGTTATAAACTACCTCCTATGTGGTATATTTATTATGGCAGCCCTAGAAAACTAATAAAAGTATCAAAAAGAATAAAATTCTTAAGAATAAATTTAACCAAGGGAGTGCAAAACTCGTACAATGAAAACTATAAAACACTGCAGAAGGAAATTAAAGAAGACCTCAATTAATGGAAGAGATCCTGCACTCATGAATTGAAAGATATAACATTGTTACAATGTCAGTTCCTCTAATAGACATACACACTTAATGCAATCTTGAAAATAACAAATAGTCTTCTGTGAATAAGTGGAAAAGTCTATCCTCAAATTCATATGGATTTGAGAGGGACTCTGAATAACCAAAACAATCCTGACTGAAAAAAAAACCATGGGAAGACTCACACTTCCCAATTTAACAACTTATTATAAAGCCTCAGTAATCTAAACAGCATGGTAGTGCATAAGCAAAGACATATAGATGAATGTAATAAAACTGAAAGTCCAGAAATAAATTCATACATCTATGTTCAAATGATTTTTTTTTACAAGGGTAGCAAAACCATTCAAGGTAAAGTGTATTTTTAACAAACGCTGATGGGCAAACAGATAGCTGCATGCAAAGAATGAAGTTGAACCCCTACTTCACACTATATGCAATTATTAACTCAAAATGGACCTAAGTCCTAAATATAAGAGCTAAAAGTATGAACTTCTTAAAAGAAAATATAGGGGCAAATATTCATAACCTTGGATTTGGCAATGGTTTCTTAAGTATGACACTAAAAGCACAAACAACAATTAAGATAGATAAAGTGAGCCTCATCAAAATGGAAAGTTTTGTGTAAAAATGACACTATGAAGACAGTGAAACGACAGCACATAGAATGGTAGAAAATACACATACAGCAAATATATACATACATATGTAAAACATACATCTGAAGTATCGAAAATTTATAAATTAACTCTTAAAACTCAACTACTTGGAAAGAACATAAGTTTCTATCAACAGAAGAACTCACAAACAAAATGTTTTATATCCGTCTACATGCGATCATTAAGAAGGCTGTGTGGCTTGGTTGGTCCATAATTCTTAGTAGTTTGATAATTATGTGGTTCGGCAGTCTTTGAACGTGATCACTTCCATGATGAAATCTGATGTAATGTGATCACCCCTGTGATGGGATGCACTGAGAGTAGTCAGCTAAAGGGGAATTTCTGAAGGAGTATGGCCTGCATCAAGTAGAAATGGACTCTTGGCAAGGTTGACAGGCTTTAGGTCACCCTGCAACTGGTTCTTGTTTATCTGACACCCAGTTTTCAGGACTTGAGCTAACAGCTTAAATGCAGTCTTGCCTGCTGATCTTGAGATTCACTGGCCTCTGCAGCTTGTGAAAAAGAGCCCAGCTATCTGATCTGCCAATCTTGGGTTCTTCAGTCTCTGCAGCTATATGAGCAGGAGAAGCCTCCAGCCTGACCTATGTATTTGGGATCTTCTAGCCTCTACAACCACATGAGCCATTTTCCTGAGATAAATCTCTTTATATAAAATATTACATGCTTTGCTGGTTTTGCCTCTCTAGTGAGCTTAGCTTAAGACATTTGGTACCAAGAGTGGTTCTAGAAAAGCAAAACTGTAAGGATGATTTTGCTAAACTGTTTCTTGTTTTAGTCAGCTAGAGCTCCTCTAACAGAAATATCACAGAGTGGATGGCTTTAACAAAGTGAAGTTTATTCTTTCACAGTCCAGTAGGTTACAAGTCCAAATTCAGGATGTCTGCTCCAGGGGAAGGCTTTTCCCCTTGTCGGCTCTGGACGAAAGTCCAGTATTGCATCAGTCTTTGTACAGGGAGCATCTTGGCTCAGGAACCTCAGGTCTGAGGGATGCATTCTTCTCCTGGTGGTGCTTGCTTGATGGTGTGAGGTTCTCAATTGTCTGCCTGCTTCCCTTTCATCTCTTGCAGGATGAAAGGATTAAGGGTGGGGCAAGCCACACTCCAGGGAAACTCCCTTTACAGTGGAGCAGTGAGGTGATCTTCTGAAGGAATTTACAGCCCCACCCTCATCCTTTAACATACAACACAGGAAAACCACAAAATGGAGGACAGTCACAAGATACTGAAAATCATGGCCCAGCCACATGGCTACACATATTTCTGGGGGGACACAATTCAATCCATGACACTTCTCAAGTCTGGATAGTCAAAGATGTTGATACCTCTTCTTCCAGTAGTAAAGAGAACACTGCTAATTCATGCCATGAGGTAGCAACATAAATACACAAAGTATTACCACCAACAGATCAGGTACCGGTGAAAGACAGGACTCTAGGTGACTGCATGTGTGTTATTCTTCTACAACTCTATCATAATACAGAAACTAGTTGGCTGGTCCTACTTTCTTTCACTAGACAAAGTAGTGAAAGAGAAAGATTAACTCAGAGCTTCAGAATTAAAGCTCAAGTACCACATAGCCAAAAAAAAAAACCTCAAAATTTCCACTTGTGCCTGAAATAAAATCTTATTTCTTACAGTAACAGAGCTGATACTGCTGAAAAACAAACCCAGAATCTTACTGTAAGAGAAGCTTAATGACAATGACAACCCAACCACCAACCTTGAGAGGTGTCTGAAGTTAAAGTGAGGAGCACTGATTGAGAAAAAAATTGGATTCTGAAACTTGGAATGGGAACATACAGACAGATAACCAGGAAGCTGAGGAACTGAGCCTCGAAATTCTGTTTAATCACTCCTGCTAAAAGAATAAGCCCTCTCATTCTCACCTGAAAAGATTCCTCCATCTTTGTCTGCTAAGTCACCACCCCCGCAACAGTAAAACCATTATCCCTTCCACCTCCATCAAGGAGACCGACCTCGACCTAGTTGTGTGGAGGGAGCCTTTGTCTCAACCATTGCCTGTGGCATCACCTGAGGGTAATACTTTATAAAACATTGTTGAACGTCCTCAAAATACTTCCCCACCACTGATTTTTGCTTCTAGATTTATTACTACACTTAAGTCCCAGAGAGCTCCAAAAGGTGAAGTATACAGTGTGACTCAGGAAGAGGTACCCTATTCCAAAGGAGCTGCTTGACTTTTATAATATGTATACACAGAAACCTGGGGAATGTATGTGGGAATGGCTATTGACAGTGTGCGATAATGGTGCAAAGAACATAAAGATGGTTCAGCCTAAGTTTGTTAATAAGCAATATTCTTCTTAATAAGCAGATTCTTCAATTTTTCAGCTCAAGAAGTTAGTAAAGGATCTAACAGTATTCGGCTAGGTCACTGAAGCATGCATTACACAGTGGACCACACCCTAAATCAAGTTAAAGTACCAGGAACATCTTGGCATACTGTAGAAGAAGGTTTCCAAAAGCATAGGGAAAGTGGTATGCTAGAGTGGATTTATCAGGTTAGACCCATAGACTAACAAATGCAAGGGACAAAAGACACACCCTTTATCACAATAGTGAAGAACAAATTTATGAAGGAGGCCCCAGCATCCTTGCATACTAGTGTGATTACTATTTTCTCTAAGACAGTGGGAACTGCTCTAACTGAATTTAAACAAACAAAAAAACCATTGCCATCAAGTTAATTCCAACTCATAGGAACCCTATAAGTCAGAGTAGAACTGCCCCACAGAGTCTCCAAGAAGTGCCTGGTGCATTCAAACTGCTGACTCTTTGGTTAGCAGCTGTAGCACTTAACCATGGCGCCACCAGGGTTTCCCTAAGTGACATTAAAACATCTAAACACAATGAGGAGTACTGGTGGCACACTGGTTAAGGGCTCAGCTACTAACCAAAAGTTTAGCAGCTCGAATCTACCAGCTTCTCCTTAGGAACCCTATGGGGCAGTTCAATTCTGTCGTATAGGTTCGCTATGACTTGGAATCAACTTGATAGCAATGGGTTTGGTTTTTGTTTTTAACTGCAATGGGCTTGATTGGATCCCATGGTGATAGGGGTCAGCTGGCAGCAATCAATCAACAAAGTCAAAGTGGGCATGGTTACCATAATGGACAGCAGTCAAAGCAGTAATCAGAACAGTCTGACCTTTATGAACTTATGGTATTGGCTACTTAGTCATGGTATCCCTATGACTGAAATACATATGAAATCTATTAAATATTTACTGGATTTGTACAAGCAGATGAATACAAGTTAAAATGAACAGAGTCTGCAACTAATCATCAGAATATGGTCCTTCAATCAATTCTCAGACTTCAGTGAGTTTAAAGACCTACAAGCCTTTGAATAATATATGCAGGGAGGGCTAGTTCGCCTTGAGAAAGTACTGTGATACACTGCCAAAAATTTATACGTTAATCTTTATCCCAGCCTTCCCACAAAGGGATCTATAGTCTTTTACAAGACTCCCTGCTCATTGGGGAAAAGAAAGTAATCAGACTTTTCTGTAATTACCAGATACTGGCTTTGAACTGACACTAATTCCAGAAGAGTTAAAACATCACTGTGGCCCATGAGTCAGAGTAGGGGCATATGGAGGTCAGGTTATTAATGGAATCTTAGCTCATGTCCACCTCACAATGTGTCCAGTGGGTCCCAGAGCCCATCCTGTCACAATTTCCCCAGTTCCAGAAGTCATACTTGTGATAGCTATATTGTACTCAGCAACTGTCAGAATCCCCATACCGGATCTCTGAAAAACAGAGTAAATGTTATTATGGTAGGAAAAGCCAAACAGAAACCAGTGGAGGGATTGCAGAAAGAACCACCACCATCACAGATCTGAAGGATGCAGCGGTGATTTCTACCATATTTTCATTCTACTTACCTATCTGGCTTGTACAAAAAAAAGACGGATCTTGGAAAACAACACTGGATTACTGTAAACTTAACTGATAGTCACTGAAATTGCAGCTACTATTCCACATGTGGTTTTATTACTTGAGCAAATTAGTATGTCTCCTGGTAACGGTATGCAGCTTTTGATCTGGCTAATGCCTTCAGTTGGTGTCATGGTTTGAATTGTGTCCCCCCAAAAATGTGTGCAGCCACGTGGCTGGGATATGGTTCCCAGTATCTTGGGACTGTCCTCCATTGTGTGGTTTTGCTAACCTGTATGTTAAAGGATTAGGGTGGGGCTGTGAATTCCTGCTGTGGGGGGAGTTTCCCTGGAGTATGGCTTGCCCCACCCTTAATGCTTTTATCTTGCAAAGAATAAAAGGAAAAAGAAACAAAGGACAATTTGAGAACCTCGCTACCATCAAGCAAGCAGCACCGGGAGCAGAGCCCTTCCTTCAGACCAGAGGTTCTTGCATCAGGACACTCCCTGGACAAAGAGTGATGCAATACCAGACTTTCCTCCAGAGCCAACAAGGGGAAAGTCTTTCCCTGCAGCGGACACCCTGAATATGGACTTGCAACCTACCGGACTGTGTAAGAATAAATCTTTCTTTGTTAAAGCCATCCACTCTGTGGTATTTCTGTTAGAGCAGCCTAGCTGACTAAAACAGTTGGCAAGGCCAGCAACACAACTTTACTTGCCTACTTCGGAGTTACATCAACTTCCAAGCCTTATGTCATAATTTAATCTGCAGGGACCTTGATCACCTTTCACTTCCACAAGATACCACATTAGTCCATTACTCATGGCATTATGCTGACTGGACCTAGTAAGGAAGAACTGTCAATAATTCTGGACTTATAGGTAAAACATTTGCATGCGAGAGAGTGGGAAATTAATCTCCTAAAAATTCAGTGAAATTTCTAGGCATATGGTGCTGTGGGGTATATTGGGTCATTCCATCTAAAGCAAAGGATATGTTATTGCAGTGTAATGGCCTCTCTCACAACTGAAAAGGAGGCACAGTAACTAGTGAGCCTCTTTGGATTTTGGAGGCAACATATTTTTCATTTGGGTATGTGTCATGGATTGAATTGTGTCCCCCCAAAAACATGTGTAGCCTTGTGGCTGGGCCATCATTCCCACTATTTTGTGATCATCCTCCATTCTGTGATTTATCCTATGCTGTATTTTAAAGGATTAGGGTGGGACTGTAAATCCCCTCAAAGGATCACCTCCCTGCTCCACTGTAAAGGAGTTTCCTTGGAGTACGGCTTGCACCACCCTTAATCCTTTCATTTTACAAGAGGTAAAAGCAAAGGGAAGCAAGCATAGAATTGGGAACTTCATACCACCAAGCAAGGAGCACCACGAGAAGAGCACGTCTTCAGACCTGAGGTTCCTGCACAAAGATGCTCCCTAAACAAAGACTCATGCAATACTGGACTTTCCTCCAGAGCCAACCAGTAGAGAAAGCCTTCCCCTGGAGTGGACATCCTGAATTTGGACTTGTAGCTTACCGGACTGTGTAAGTATAAACTTCTCTGGATTAAAGCCATCCATTCTGTGGTATTTCTGTTAGAGCAGCACTATCTGACTAAAATAGTATGCCACTCCAGCTTATTTATCAAGCAATTCAAAAAGATGCTAGTTTTGAGGAGGGCTTAGAACAAGAGAAGGCTCTGCAACATGTTCAGACTGCCATAAAAGCTGCTGTCACTTAGGCCATACGATCTAGCTGATCCAATAGTGACTGATGTGTCAGTGAGAGAGAGAGATGTTGTTTGGCATCTTTGGCAGGCTCCTATTAGTGAATCAGAGCACAGACCCTTAGGATTTTTGAGTAAAACCTGTCATCCTCTTCAGATAAGTACTTTCCTTCTGAGAAACAGATTTTGGCTTGTTACCAGGCCTTAGTAGATACTGAACACTTAACCATGGGCCACCAAGTGACAATGAAGCTTGTGCTGCCCAGCATGAACTGGGTGTTGTCTAATCCACAAAGTTATGAAGTTGGACATGCACAACAGCACTCTGTCATTAAATGGAAGTCGTGTATAAGAAAATGGGCCCAGCAAGGACTTGAAGGCACAAGTTAAATTGCAAGAGAAGTGGCCCAAATTCTCCACTCCTATTACATCACCTTGCATCATCCAGTCACCTCATGAGGCATCTACGGCCTCATGAGGAGTTCCTTATGATCTGCTGACTAAGAAAGAACCCATGTCTTGTTTGCAGATGGTTCAGAGCAGAATGTTTAGTAGTGCACATGGTTCTTCACTTTGTTTGGAAGGAAAAATGGCCAGTTGTGCAACTGTATACTGGTTCAAGGGCTATGGCCAATGGTTTGGGTGGATGATGAGTCAATTGGAAAGAATGTGATTGGAAAACTGGATATAACGTGGTATAGGGAAGAGGCATGTAGATACCCATCTGTGAATGGGTTCAAGAAGTGAAGATATTTGCGTCCATATGAATATTCACCAAAGTGAAATCTCCACAAAGGAGGATTTTAATAATCTTATGGCTATGATGAAGTGTTCTGTGGAAACTAGCTATCTTCTTTCCCTATCCCCTGTCATTATTGTTCTACAGTCTCATGAACAAAGTGGCCATGTTGGAGGGATGGACGTTATGAATGGGTTCAGCAGCACAGACTTCAACTCATCAAGGTCAACTTAGCCACAGCAACTGAGGAGGACCCAATCTCCCTGCAGCAGAGACAAACCCCAAGTCTCCAATATGGCCCCATCCTAAAGGAAATCAGCCAGCAATCTGATGGAAAGTTAAGCACACTGGAGCACTTCCATTGTGGAAAGGGAAATTTTTTTTTTTATTATAACTGAATGAAAATGTATATTCCCGTATAAATTTACATGCCCACCTATATGCAGCTTCCACTGCTCTTCCTGTCCAGTGACAGCACACTATTCCTCTCTGCTCCATACATGTCTCATCCTCCCAACAGTCTCCCTTCTCCTCCTCTCCACCCACTCTCCTTCCTCCAGCCAGAGGTCAGCACGATGATATCCTATAGATATATAGAACCATAAAGTGCTTCCAATATATGGTCACTCTGCATTGCCAAGTCCAATCCATTCCTGTCCAAAGAGTGGACCTTCATTATAATTTATGGGTAAGGGCAGCATCAGGCCGGGGGCCATGCTCTCAGGGGAACCCCGAAACCACTGGACCATCAATTGAGGTCTTTTAGTGGATATGTCAGGATGCACCCCTTTTTATTCTTGTGTTGTCAGTGAGACTCAACTTAGTAAGTTCCATCGTGGCTACCACTGGTGGTGGCCAGGCACCATCTGGTTCTTCCAGTCCCAAGTTGATGAAGGCACCCACTCTTGCAGGTCTCTCTGTCTTCTAGGTTGTCTTTACCACATGTGATTTTGGTCCTCGGTGAGCGTCCATTCCTGCTGAGTTGAGACCATTTGCTGTGTCCTCGGGTGGCATCTTGGCAGCTTTTAAGACCCCAGACGCCACTCACCAATGTGGGGTGCAGAGAGCTCTCTTAGCAAAATGCTAGTTGTGCCAATTGGCCTCGATTTCACCTAAGAGCATGGTCCCCTGCCCCCTGCCCCAGTTACTCTATCCTTGCAATATTGGGTTAAGATGGAAGGAGTACTCAAGTTATGCTGAAGTCCACTTAATGTTGTTCTTGTTTCTAATGTGTGCTATTACCGCTTTCTCCCAACCAGATTTCTAGCAACTATCTAAACTAAACTCTCCCACCCACCCTCACTCCCTCCGCTCCCTTGTAGCTGTCAAAGAGTCTTTTCTTCTATACACAAGTCTGTTTTTGAGATCTTACCGTAAAGGTCTCATATAGTATTTGTCCCTTTCTCGCTGACTACTTTCACTCAACATAATGTCTTCCAGTTGAAACCAGGTTAGGAGATGTTTCCTGGAATCATCGTTATTCTTTATCATTGCGTAGTTCTCCACTGAGTATATGTACCATAGTTTACCTATATATTCTTCTGTTGTTGGGCATCTGGGTTGATTCCATCTTTTTGCTATCGTGGACTGTGCTGCGATAAACATTCTGGTGAATGTGTCCGTTGGTGTGAAAGGCCTTGATTCTGTAGGATATGTTCCAAGTAGTGGAATTACTGGGTCAAATGGTATATCGATATCCATTTTATTAAGGAAGTGCCAGATTGTTTTCCAAAGAGGCTGGACCATTTTGCAACCCCACCAATAGTGTAGGAGGGTTCCACTTTCTCCATAGCCTCTCCAGCATTTGTTGTTTTGTGTTTTCTGGATCATGGCCAATCTTGCTGGGGTGAGATAGTATCTCACTGTTGTCTTGATTTGAATTTCTTTAATAACTAAAGATCGTGAACATGTCCACATGTGTTTTTTGGCTGCCTGGATCTCCTCTTTAGTGAAGTGTCTGTCCATCCCCTTTGCCCATTGCTTAATTGGATGGTTTATCTTCTTATTGATATTTTGTAGTATCTTACAGATTATGGAGATCGGCGTCGGTCTGACATAGAGTTGCCAAATATTTTTTCCCATTCTGGGGGTGGCCTTTTAACTCTTGGGATAAAGTCTTTGGATGAGCAAAAGTGTTTGAGTCTTAATAGTTCCCATTTATCTATTTTCTCTTCTGTTGACTGTGGTTTCTTTGACATATTTTGGAGTCTGTCCTCATCGTGTATTAAAACTTCCATTGTTGTTCCTACCTTTTCTTGGATGAGCTTTATCGTTTTAGGTTTGATATTTAGGTCTTTTATCCAGTTGGAGTTGGTTTTTGTGTAAGGTGTAAGATATGGATCTTGATTCAGTTTATTGCAGATGGATAACCAATTTTGCCAGCACCATTTGTTGAAGATACTGTTTATACCCCACTTTAATGTCTTAGGGTCTTTGTCAAATATCAACTGTTCATAGGCAGATGGTGTCATCTCTGGGGTCTCAATTCTGTTCCATTGATCCATCTGTCTGTTCTTGTACCAGTACCAGGCTGTTTTGACCACTGTGGCAGTGTAGTATGTTCTAAGGTCGGGTAATGAGAGGCCTCCCAGTGTGTTCTTCTTCTTTAGTAGTACCTTACTTATCCGGGGCTTCTTCCCTTTCCAAACAAAATTGGTGATTTGTTTCTCCATCTCATTAAAAAATGACACTGGAACTTGTATTGGGATTGCATTATATAAGCAGATTGCTTTGGGTAAAATAGACATTTTCACAATGTTAAGTCTTCCTATCCATGAGCAGGGTAGGTTAAGTCTCTCTTAGTTTCTTGTAGCAAGGGCTTGTAGTTCTCTTTGTAAAGGTCTGTTGTTTCTCTGGTTCGATTAATTCCTAGGTACCTTATCTTCTTGGGGGCTACCGTAAATGGCATTGATTTGATAATTTCTTCCTTAACAGTCTCATTGTTGGTATAAAGGAATCCTACTGATTTACTTATGTTTATCTTGTATCCTGAGACTTTGCTGAACTCTTCTATCAGTTTTGAGTAGCTTACTTATAGATTCCTTGGGGTTCTCTGCATGTACTATCACATCATCTCCAAACAGGGAGATTTTAACTTCCTCTTTGCTGATGCAGATGCCCTTTATTTCTTGGTCTTGTCTAATTGCTCTGGCTAGAACTTCTAGCACAGTGTTGAATAGGAGAGGTGAGAGTGGGCATCCTTGTCTAGTTCCTGATCTCAAGGGAAAGTCTTTCAGTCTCTCTCCATTCAGGATGATGTGGGCAATTGGCTTTGTATAAATGGCCCTTATTGTGTTGAAGAATTTGCTGTCTATGCCCGTTTTGCTTAGAGTTTTTAACATGGATGGGTGTTGGACTTTATCAAATGCCTTTTCTGCATCAATGGACAAAATCAGGTGATCCTTGTCTTTTGTATTATTTCTGTGATTAATCACATTGATTGTTTTCTGATGTTGAACCAGTCTTGCATCCCTGGTATGAATCCCACTTGGTTATGATGGATTATTTTCTTGATATGTTGTTGTATTCTATTGGCAAGAATTTTGTTGAAGATTTTTGCATCTAGATTCATGAGTGATATCGGTCTGCAGTTCTCTTTCTTTGTTGGGTCTTTCCCTGGCTTAGATATCACGGTTATGCTGGCTTCATAGAATGAGTTTCAAAGTACTCCATCCCTTTCTATACTGTGAAATGGTCTCAGTAGTATTGGAGATAACTCTTCTCTAAATGCTTGGTAGAATTCTGCCTTGAAGCCATCTGGCCCCAGACCTTTTTTTTTGGTTGGCAGTGTTTTGATGACATTTTCAATCTCTTCCTTTGTGATGGGTTTATTAAGTTGTTCTGCTTCACGTTGTGATAATTTGGGTAGGTGGTATGAGTCAAGGAATTGGTCCATTTCCCCTAGGTTTTCACATTTGTTACAGCACAGTTTTTCATAGTATTCTGTTATCTTATTTTTTATTCCTGTTGCATCTGTGGTGACAACTCCTCTCTCATTTCTAATTTGGGTTATTTGTTTCCTTTCCTGCGTTTCTTTAGTAAGTTTAGCCAGTGGTTTGTCAACTTTGTTGATTGCATCAAATATTTTTGTTTTCTTGACTTATAAAATATGAAGTCCAACAATTAAGTCCATGAACTTAATTATTCTAAGTGCTACATACCTCACTGCTGAATATCACTATGGTCATCTTGGTATTCCTCTTGGGGAGCTATGTACTGATGCTACCACCTAGTCCACCCTTCAAAGAGTGGCAATAGCCACTTTCTGGAATGGCCATTATGCACACTGGCTCGCTAGAAGTTTGTGAACTTAATCGTATATTGTCTATGAGAGAGTTTTTAGCGAGTAAACAAATAACTATATTGGAACATTCTCCCTAATCACCTAATCTGACCCCCAATGACTTTTTTCTTTACCCAAAGATAAAAGAATATTGAAAGGAAGGTATTTTTATGACACTCAGTACATCAAGGGTAATACGACAATACGATGACAGCTCTGATGGGTATTCCAGAAAAAAAGAGTTCCATAATTGCTATGAAAAGTGGACTAGGCACTGGCATTCCCAAGAGGAGTACTTCAAAGGTGATCATAGTGATACTCAGCAATGAGGTATATACTGCTTTTTCTAGGATGAGTTCACAACTTAATTGTCACACCTCACGTAAGACATAAACAGGGCTAATGTCTCTTCCATAAATACATAGCAATAGCAGAAAAATGGAGACAGAATATACTAGTTAGAAGAGGCAAGTGCAGCAACTTGAATTTAAAAAAACTTGAAAAATAAGATTTTTTTCTTGTATGATCATTGTGATAAGGGTATTTTAAAGTATAAAAAGGAGTCTTATAGTTTAGAAATACTCAGTGAAGTCTTTACAGAGGAAAAGATTGGGGAGTCACCTCAGAGTGAAGTTTAGCCATAAAGTAATCATTGTTGAAACAGGCACCAGGCACCAGGGGACTCACCATGCTATCTCTTCTATTTTGTATATGTTTAAAATTTCCCATAGTGAACAAATTTAAAAGTCTAGTACAGTTTTCCTAAACTCAAAAGGCCCTTCTGTAATCAAATTGTGGGCAGTGTGGTCTATACTTTCCCCTCCCTTGGAGTTGAGGAAAAGCCTTTTTTGGTTCTGGACATTTGCAGCCCCTCCTCTCCAGGCTTGACTCCTCTGGAGTTGGGCCCAGGAAGAGGAGGTAGGAATTGAAGCTGCCTTAGTTAACTGGGGCATCACAGCCTGGCTGTAGGGGCTGTTACAGTCTGGACCTACCTGTCTCTGGTGACCTCCATCAGTGTAGACAGAACATAAGGCCTTCATAGGGGACATTAGGCCTCATTCTGGACCCCTCACTGTTGAGGCTGTGCTTCCCAGTGGAACTTCCTTGTGGTCCACATGTCCTCCTCTGAGATGGGGTATCTCCTCCCTAGGACACCAGCTCAAAGCAGCCTGGTGGTTCCTATCTCTCCCTCTGTATCCTCTGAGGGTCATGGGGACAGTGTGGGCCCTTTTTTCCCAGAAACTCAATTGTGTACTTTAACAGTAAAGAGAGGAGAGGAGAATAGTAATAGCACCATCATACAATTTTTATGAGGATTTAGTTAAGTTTAAGGAGATAACCTTTACAGAGTACTTAGACTATTATCTGACCCAGAATAGGTGCTAGAGAAGTGTAGGTAAAAAGGGACAGCAGCACAAACTCTTGGAAAGGAGAGATGAAGAGACCAGACCATAGAAGAAAAGCTTGCAATTTTTCTTAAGAGGTGGTCAATAGGGGCCTGAAACATATTCCTATAGCTCTGTTCACCATTCACAGCCAAAGCTTCTGTAAGAGACAAAAAGCTCCCAATAACCCTCAAGAACATGGCACCTTCCTTGGGGAGCCAGCTCAGCAAATCCTCTGGGATCTCTTTAGATCAGGGATCACCACTGGGTGGACATGAACCACCTGCCAAACACTTAGCCTCCCTTGACCAGAAGAAGCAGGAGAGACACTACTGTTCTACACACTGTCTAGGACACTATGAATCACCTGTGTCAAAAAGTCTTAGAGACACTCCGTGAAACCCTGTCCTGACTACTTAGACCAGTATGTGATCCAGAATAGGTGCTACAGAAGAAGTGTTGTAGATAAGAAGGGACAGCAGCACCAACTCTTGGAAGGGGGAGAGAAAGAAACCAGACCACAGAGGAAATGCTTCCAACTTGGGTACTCTCAATGGAAGGCCTTCAACTAGCTGTGTGCTCTTCCTGTGTTTCTCCTGCCTCATCCCACCCTTCACACTCTTGTTTCCTACACTGTGGCATTGCCTGACTCTGCCAGGACCCTCGTATGTGGTGTTCCCCTCCCTCCACTCAGCCCATCCTATGTAGTCCTGCACCTGGAAATCTTCCCTCCCTTCTTTGCCACTTAAAACCAGTGCACTCAGATCTCAGCTCACAGAACTTGTGCACACCTCAATATGTGCCCGTCCCTGGTATCATCTGTCATTTGTATGTGTGACTTTTATTAATGTATGTCTGTGCTCTCAGTTCCTGCTGGTGAAGCCCCAGGAAGAAAGACAAGAGGACTCCTAGCCTCTCCCTCTCCTTTCTCATGCTCACCATCATTGATCCTCCCAGCCAAGGACTCTGCACTGAAGCCAGCAAAGACAACCGTGTGGACGGCTCCAATCCTAGCACAGGCAAGCATGGCTGCCACAGCCAGTGGAGACACAGGCATGTAGATTGCCACACGATCCCCTCGACGAACTTCATGCCTCTTCAGTGTATTGGCCAGACGGCATGTAGTTTCCAGCAATTCCCTGCAGTGGATGGAAAACGCAGTTATTAGCAATGGGGGAGGAACAAAGAAGAGAATTTGGTATGAAATGATTCTGCAAACTCTAAATACTATATACCAAACCCAGTGCTTTGGGACACAGCAGGAACTCAAATGCTTACTTCATGGAAAGTTATTCACCTGAAAGGAATTCTTTTAACATTTTAGTCTGGTAGTGACACAGAAGTATAAAGTACTATACGTCAACACAAAGGAAACAGAAATCACAACAAGATCTCAGAACTGGGCCAATAAGCAACATCATGATAAATGAAGACAAGACTGAAGTTGCCAAAGATTTCATTTTACTTGGATCTACAATCAACACCCATGGAAGTAGGGGTCAAGAAATCAAATGAAGTATTATATTAGGCAAATTTGCTGCAGAATATCTCTTTAAAGTGTTAAAAAGCAAAGATGTCCCTTTGAGGATTAAGACAATGCCTGACCCAGGCCATGATATTTCCAATTCCCTCACATGCATGTGAAAGCTAGACAATGATTAAGAAAGATCAAAGAAGAACTAATGCCTCTGAATTGTGGTACTGGTCAAGAATACAGAATTTAACATGGACTGCCAAAAGAATAAACAAATATGTCTTAGAATAAGTACAACTATAATGTTCCTCAGGAACGAGGATAATGTCACTGTTTTACACACTTTAGACATGTTATCAAAAGGGACGCGTCACTACAGAAGAACATCATATTGGTAAAGCAGTTTAATGAAAAAGAGGAAGACTCTCAATGGGACGAAATGACACAGTGGCTTCAAAAACATGCTCAAACATAGCAACAATTGTGAGGTTTGTGCATGACCTGGCAATGTTCAGTTCTGTTGTACATGGATTGTTATGAGTTGGAACTGATTCGATGGCACCTAAGAACAATAACAGATGTACCGCCTCGTGGTTGAAGTTTAGAGACAGACTGCTCCTAAACAGCACCCACAAGTATACAAAGCAAAACTACTTTATCACTGAGACAACTGAAACCCCTCACCTCCCTGAAGGATGGTGGGTATCTCCTAAGGCATTTACTAGGGAATAGTGTGCACTTTTCTAACCCAGCACAGGCCCCATGGAACCAAGCAAAACTCTTGCCAGCTGGTGGTGCTCAAGCACAACACTGGCTTTAACCCTTGGAAAGGAGGTAATTGAGGATAGTCACCCTCTTTGCAGCCCAGAGAATCGGGAGGCAGTGAAAACACCTGTATTTCATTAAATATTCCCTGTGATTTTCTACTCACTACGGGACTGAGCTGTGGGGGGTATCTGTTGCTCCACGCTCTCCAGGGATGACCCACTACCTCTGTCCCACTCTGAGCAAAGTTCAGCCCAGAGTTCAGCTGGAGCACCACATCTCCCTTTTAAGCAACTGACTCAGAGGTTAGCTGTAACTGGACATGGCCCAATCAGAATCCAAGATGCAACTTTGTGGAAACAGGGACTGAGTCCAACAAAGTGGAGAAAAACGATAATGGGACTGAAGTGTGCAAGTCCGATCGTGCTCAAGTTGCTCCAGCACCTGATCCTGAAACCAGTGTCATGCTGGACCTTGCAGTTGCAGTATCCAACCATCTTCCCTTTTTGCCTTCTGTAGTTTGATTTTAATTTATGGTTATTTGCAATAAAAGACATAACAGAGGAGGGCAAATGCGAAAAGCAGAAACCTAGGCCCCTTCCCACGGGGCTTGGGCAGGTGGTCAGCAGTGATGCATCTGCCCTACTCAGGGCCACACAGAAAAGCATTGTTGGAGTGTCCCCTGTCCGTAACAACTGTTTGCATACTCCTGTGTTCAAACATTCATCAAGGAAAGGGCTTCCAAGAAAGAGGAAGCTCAACAAGAGGCAGCCAGTAAACCACAGCAGAATAAAAATGAATGTCCAGTCTCAGGCAGGACCTCAAGGGGGTCTTTGTTCCCCACAGCCACTTTGCACAGCAGACCAATCATGAACCAGATCACAAGCCCACTGCCAGGCCCACAGTGTCTCATGCCCAGGCTGGCTCTAGCACGACACTTCTGCTGGATTTCATCGCTTCTCCTTAGGGATTTCAGGAAGTGGACAAAGGTGCCATTCATTGGTACCCACCCACCACTTGCTTAATTTTATGATGAAAGGAGCACCCCAGCCCCCAACACCAAACTGCACAGAATCCAGAGCCAGAAACACTGCTACTCCTCCAAAGGCTGGGCTGGAATGGTCCACAAATTTGAAGTGGCAGCAGCATCGGTACTGCAGAAGAGCAAGTCAAGTCTGCAGGGAGGCTCCCTTCTAACAGTTCTAAGGGTGTAAGCTTTCAGTTAATGGTGATAAAATTCAGTGAGGACCAAAGGCAGCAGTTTGAAGTCAAGAAAAGAACATGGACTTTCCAGGCAGTGAGACCTGGCTTAGATCTCCGTGGTAGCTACTGAAACATAGAGCTTACCTCCCTCCGCTTCTGTGTGATCATCTGAGAAAAAACAGGGGCATCTACCTTGAAGAACTGTTGCAAGAAATGAGAAGTGTGACCCACCTAAGACCCTGCCAAACATTCAGAAGGCATTGTCTTTCCCAACAAATGGAAACCGCCAGAAACATTTATGTTCCATAATTTTCTAAAATGACTAAAACCAGTTAACTCACTTGGATGGATTGCAAAGATGTTCAAAATTCCGTTTTAGGTATTATGGGGGCAGGGGTGAATGAAAGCATTGGTGATAGATAAAGGAAATAAGAGAGAAAGTATTCTCCTAAAGGAATATAGCTCTCACTGGGGAATATAGCTCTGATGACATTAATGGCAACTGTGAAATGTGGAGAACAGTACAATTGGTTTTTGCAAAAAAAGAGTAAGGCTGCAGAGAGGCAAGGAATGACCACATTTAGCCCACAGGACAGAAGTCACCCAGCACCCTGTTGGCACCAGATAAAGGCAGCAGGGCTAGGCAGATAGTGCGCAGCACTGTGTGGTCTGGAGAGATGAGGCCAAGGCAGTCTGCAACATGTTGCACCTGTTCTCTGAAGGGCCAAGAGGCCTTCCACATCTACCCAGGAACTAGATCTCGATCTGGTGAGTCCCACACTCTTGGTGCTATACCCAGAGGTGAAGTTTCTGATAAAGAATTTAATCTAGACTCTATATTTAAAAAAGGTAAGTTTCAGACCTTCTACCTCTTATTCACTCTGCTAAGGCCAGCCTTCTTGGGGGATATAGGATCCCACTCCCACATTCCTGCCTCATGGCTGTCCAGCCTCCATTTGAACTTCAATGTTAGAAGTTACCACACCATATGGCTGCCCCTTTTTCATTTTAATTGGGAAACAGTCTTCCTAAAATTGAACTAAGATTTCAGCTCTTCAAGCTCTAACCCTTGGTCCAAGCTCAGCCCTCTGAAGCTGCCCAGAATAAATCTCCTTTGTCGTTCAAGTTTCTGAATCTTCCTACCACCACCATGTCTTCTTCAAAGTATTTCTCTCCCAGGCTCTCACAAACCCTCCATGACCCCAGTCACGCCCTCTGGAAAACGCAGGTGACCAAAGGACACCCACACCCCTTTGGTATCTGTCCAGACCTTTGACCTCAACTCTATACTTAATAAACTAAGAGCACATTAATTTTCTAATGTTTTAATACTTGACACAGGTGGCTCAATCATGTTTATGAGCCCACTAACTTTCACCCTTCCGTGCCCAAGAGTCCAGGGTATCAGCTCTCTCTGCTGGCTCTGGAGGAAGGTCCTTGTCAATCTCCCCCTAGACTGGGAGCTTCTGAGGCACAGGAACCCTGGGGTCCTTTCCAAAGGATTTGCTCTCCTCTCAGCACTGCTTCTTTTCTGACAGTATCAGGTCCCCAAATCTCTTTGCTAGCTTCTCTTAAGAGATTGCCTCAAGGCACAATACACAATCTTATACACTGAGTCCTGCCCCACCAACACAACTGCTACCCATCCTCCTTCATTAACATCATAGAGGCAGAGTTTACAGCATAGAGGTACATCACCCAATACCAGGAAGCATGGCCTAACCATATTGTTACATACATTTTTGTAGGAACACAATTCAATCCTCGTCACTGTGGTTTCCTATTTCCTCTGCACCTGCATCCTCCCTTCTCACTCCCTGATCCTGTCTCTCCCTGCCCTGTTCCCCCTTCCTGCCCATCCCCATCTCTCCCTCTGTCTTTCCAGGTCTCTCCTGAGCAGATTTTCAGCCCCCGTCACACACTTCTTCCCTATACTTAACTCCACATAGGGGCAGGGAGATTCCAGGGGACAAGAAGGGAGAGAAAGAGGCAAAGAAGAGTTCCTACCACCGACCTGCTCAACCAGTCACTTCTGCTCAGGGTCCTGGGGTACAGATCAAGGGGATCAGTCCACTAGCTCTCCTGAAGGCCTCAGGGCACACTGGCACCTCTAATGGTAGAGCACAGAGTCAGGGCAGAGAAGCAGAAGTGTCAGCCCTTGTGTCCCGGGCAGGGTCTCACCCATCCACTCAGGGACATTTGACGATGGCCAAGATTCTGCTCCTTTGCCAAAAGTGCTTCTTGGGCACTGTTTTGGACACTGGCTCAGTCTCGCCCATTACTTGATTTCTCTCCATCTCCTGTTCCCTTGACAAGAGAAGGAATATTAGCTGCTGCATTTTCAAGGCAGGGGGGGAGCGTTTCCATCTCTAGCACAAGGAAGAGGTAAACCCAGTAATCGTGTCAGCATGTGGCTGTGATGACGGACAGATGAAAAAGGTTTCATAGGCACTGTCACTGCTCTGAGGCTGGGACAGACAGGAGTTAGACACATAACTAGAAAAGAGACTCATCTTTCTACCAGCGCACTCTCTAGAATTTGGAATTTTCTTCAGCAAGCCAGTTGTGAAAAGTGAAGGTGGTGAGAGAGAAATAATCACCTTTATGGACAGCGACATGGCAAGACAAAACTTTCCTGACATGAGCAGGGAACAGCAGGCAGACATGCGAACAGCTCATAGTCAAAACTGTGACAAAAATCCCTTCCCTCCTGACAGACTCATCTGACCCTGGCGTTACTGGAACAAATGAATCCGACTTACCACTGTCTAGAATTTTGCTCAGAATTTATATGGGAATGTACATTTTCATTCAATCATAATAAGAAAAAAGAAAAAGAACATTTATAAGGAAAAAAAAAGAATTTTGCTCAGTGTGCTACTTACTATCGAGAGATCACACACCCAGGAAACTGGGCTGACCTGGCTCATAATGAAAGTATCAAATTCTTCACGTTATTATTTGATTGCATGACCCTGGCCTTTAGCAAAGAGAAGTTGCATTGAGAATATAAAGCAGCCACCACACTTGGGGAAAGCACCTGTCAAGCAAGGTCCTGGACCTAGACCCAGGTAAGACACATCTGAGACAAGAAATGTAATGCCACTAGTGATACCAGGTCAGCCAGCAAACTTCCAAATGCCAAACCTGTACACTTTTCCAAGTTTTTATGAAGAGTAAATCTTTTTTCTTGAGGATTTGCTAGACTCTGAAGGAAGCGCTGCTCTGCAAGTCAGTCACTCAGGACAGTGTCTCAGTGGAGGTCAATCAATGCCTCACTGGACGGATGGTTATTGCTCAGTCCCTACACTCTCTGCCAGGTCTTGGTTGTCTCCTTGTCATGAGACTCACCACTCACAGCAGTTGTGGGAACCAAATGTGAAGCTCCAGGCTTATTTACAGCTGTTCTCTGAGTCGCACTCAAGTTACTCAAAAGGTAATGGAGAAAAAATGTGCTCAAGAGAATCCAGCCTCAAAAACAGCTGGCGCCCTGGCAGAACATTCACCTGCTAGTAGACAAATGTGCTTGTCTCCCAGGGGCAATCACAGAAATGCTGTCCACTGTAGTCCCAGGTGGAATTTGGAGAGTGTAGGTTTTTAACTTTCTAGAGTCTTCATTTTTTTCCTTTAGTTACAAAAGGAAAAAAAATACCCCAAGATGTTTTGCAGGTCCTGCCCCATCTGTACATGCCCCAGGTGACTGATTGGGTCTTTGAAGATTGCTCTGTGTTAAGTCCATTTAGTGAGAACAGCAACAACAAAACACAGGGCGTGTTTCAGACTAGACACACACCGGGGTTGCATGATTTCCCAAGTGTTCCCGCTAGCCCACAGAAGGCTCCAAATTAACTCCCAGAGGAAAGCAAACAAGTAAGGTTTGCTCCAATAGACACAGCAGACCCAGACACTTGGGATGCAGAAATGGTGCACAGCTCCCTTTAGCTGCCGCGACCCTCCCCCCTTGCTTTCTCAGGCTCATGGCAACAGTTAGAAGAAACAGGAAATTGAGGAGAACAGGAAGCCCGAGTAGACCCAGCAGTGCATGGGCAGATGTCTCACAACCAGTTTTCTCAGGGAAAAAGTCCCGATTATAGCATTTGCTGATTGTTGTTCTTAGTTGTCTTACAGTTTTCTGACCCAGAGTGACCCCACGTGAGAAGAGTAGAACTGCTCCACTGGGTTTTCGAGGCTATGATCTTTCAGAAGCAGAGTGCCAAGCTTATCTTCCAAGGTGAGCTCTGGGTGTGTTCCAACTGTCAATCTTCACCCAGGGGCTCCTGATTCGCTGATTGTCATAGTGTAAATACTTCTACCGTGGCCACTGAATGAGCAGTTGGGGAGAGTCCTTCACAGTTGACCCTTACATGCCCATGTGACATCAGACCTGAAACATGAATTCCTCAGCACTAGTTACTAAGCCCACCCTGGACCCAGGATAACCACCTTCTCCTTCTTCATAGAGATATCCCAAAGCTGTTTATGACCCCTGCAGTGAGTCTATCTTTAAAGTTTACCTCAATCAATTTTTCCGTCATAAAAATGATTGTTCACAAATAATTCATTTGTTGCCTATTTAATAATTATATATTTAGTAATAAGTAGTTGTTAATAAAAATCAAAACCATTAATTTGGAAGCTAAGAGGAAGATAAGCCAGCCAAGTGCTGTCGAGTCGGATCCGACTTGTGGCGAATGAATATATAATTCTTTTATTCCTGCTATATATGCCTATATAATGGTCTCAAATCACATAAGTCACTCTTATGTATCTTTTCATAACACTTTCAACACTATTGTGTTTACTATGCCAATCCAAGTGCCGTCGAGTTGGATCCGATTCATGGCTAATGATCCCAAATTGTATATACACAACTCACTCATAATACAATGGCAGACACTGAAAATAACTTGACGCACTCTAGCCAGAACATGTTTCAGGCATTACAAACGTATGAGCTATTAGAAACCATAAGTTATCAGAAAGTTATTTAGAAAGTTTCTAACTTTAGAAATTGATTAATAAAAGAAGGTGGTAAATAACCTCTAGAAGTTGGCAGTGCACTGGATGCTGCAATACAGAAATTGTAATATTTAACTAGATGGGGGGTCTTCAATTAGAAACAAAAAATGTTGAAATATGTTGCAGTTACAGTAGATGCAACATACAGTTGAACCTCCCTAATTTAGCTGGTTGCATGCCTGATATTATACAAGAATTATGATATAAAGGTATATCACCATAAGGTGACATTGAGACATTAAGTTGTAAACAACCTCCTAATCTCTGACCTTGATGAAAAAAAGATGACAAACAAGTCTTTGTTAAAATATGGTTATCACCTAGCCCTTATCATGTGAGGACAAAGTTAAAAAATTACATATGAGGACTGCCAATTAAGTTCACAAACTCATCCTAGAAAAAGCGCTACATACATGATTGTTGAATATCACCACAGTCACCTTCGAAGTATCCTCCCTGGGAAGCTATGCACTGACACCACCAAAGTAATTTTGGAACACTTTTTCAGAATGGCCATCAGAGATGTTGTCGTATTATCCTTGATGTCCAGAATGTCATCAAAATGTCTTCCTTTCAATATTTCCTTTATCTTTGGGTAAAGAAAAAAGTCACTGGGGGCCAGTTCAGGTGAGTAGTATTCCTATAGTTATTTGTTTACTATAATATAATATACTATAATACTATAGTATTCCTATAGTTATTTGTTTACTGGCTAAAAACTCCCTCACAGACAATTATACAATTAAGTTCACAAACCTGCCACTGCACCACCATGCATAATGGCCATTCCAAAAAAAGTTCCAAAACTGCTTTGAAGGGTAGACTAGGCACTAGTGTTGATGCAGAGCTTCCCAAGGAGAGTACTTTGAAGGTTACTGTAGTTATATTCAGCAATGAAGTATGTAGCACTTAGAACAATTAGGTTGATGGACTTAAGTGCCATACTTCATATATCCCCTGGAATTCAGTTCATGCCATCAGAAATCAGATGTAAAGTATCTCTCTTTAGTCTCTGACCCTCTCTGAAAGTCAAGAGCTTGCAGAGACTTTGCCCAATGCCACGAACCTCCTACCCTAGCTATGAGAAACATCCACCAAGTTCAAGCCATGGTCAAGCCTCCTTCCTAAGACCTCTCATAAAAAGTAAAAGCCTGAAGTCTAAAGACTGGTACGCTAACCACTGAATGAACATGGCAATTTTAATTCTGATTCTTGTCTTTGTTAAATGAACATCTGTGGGTCTTACCCATGAGCCTTGCCATAACTACCTTGCTATAAATCAAACAAGTTTGTACACAACAAACTTGAGTATCTCTCCATTGATTTCCAAGATTAAAATGAAAGCCAGATAGCAATTCCACTCTAAGTTACCTCCATTTCAGGCCACAGTCACTCTGACCCTGGGTGTGAGTATAGAAATGCGGCTCCCACTTTAATTCCCTGTACTCCTGTGCACATGGTCAGAGGCAGTGACATCCGAAGCAGCACACCTGTCCACACTCTTGGAGCGCCACCACGACTACTGCATATGCTGGTGCAGTTAGTAACCCAGGACATTAGGATTCACACTTCTCATGCACCCTTCTAAAAGGGGCACCTTTTGATAGTTCCTCATCATTTGCACCAGTCAGTATCAACCAGAACAGAAATTCAACAGCCATATCAAAGGCATCTTGACAAAAACAATTAGACAGAAACTCAGGCTGGAAAACTGTTTCACAGTTTAGTCATAAAGTCCAGAAAACTAATGAGCATCTTATCTGAAGGTAGAAGACTGCCCTTTTTTGAAACTAGATGGCCTGCAATGAATCTACTTCTAGATGGGTCCCCTGGGTAGAATTTGTAAGTTACAGTATAAAGATTAGAGCTTATTAGTTAGAACTTCCACAGCTGTGGTTAACACACAGGAGTTGGTTCAGAGAGTCTGGTGCTCTACAGAAGGAAAGGAACCAGGCCCCATCTTCATGCTATAGCCAGGCATTCACCAGCATCCAGGCCCACACACTCCACTAAACCCTTCCAAGGTCACCTGATAAGTTCTCTTTTCCAGGCTCTTAGGACCTTGTTGTGGTGACTCAGGCTGCTCCAGTGGCCGCACACAGGAAGGTAGGAGGTGGGCCGCTGTGGGTCTGCTAGCTCCAAGGGCACTCAGAGGGAGCTATCAGATAGCCTTGGGGACTTCTTTATCCTAGGAGTACAGCAGTGCCTACAGGGTCTCCTGAGTCCTTTCTGATGGTGTCACATGGGTCTAGGGCCACCCACAGTCTATTCCTGTGCCCTCCCAGTGTCCTTGTAAGCACCCTGAACAAATCTTTTCTACTCAAAGGAACTGGAATGACTTCTGTTTCTGCTGCCAAATCCTGATTGACACATTCCTGACCAGGCATGGCTGAATTACCAACCTGTAACTGTGAACAGAAGATTCTCAGGCCTAACAGGGGCTATCGCTCACTGTTGCAGATTCCTACTGAGCAACACCTTGCTCAACAGCCCAGCTCATTTCTCTGGCACTTTTGGAGATCACAAGGAATCTCTGCAGGCGTTTACACTTGATAAGACCCTACATGATCTCACCTAAATTCCATGTTCAAGTTTCCTTTCCCTCAAAGTCCTTGTCCAAGCAGAACCAAGACAGTATGGGGCTATGTCAGCCCCAAACGGGACCAGGTGAATCTATGGACCTGCCCATGGCCCAGCCAGTGGGGACAGGAGAGGTCCCTCACAGGCTTCCCAGAGGAGTGTGGCAGAGTTCATGGGTGGGAGTGTTCCAAGTCCATACCCAGTCTGACACCTTGCTGCCAGCAAGTTCAGACAAGGCCTAAGAGTATGGAAAGGTGGAAAAGTAACGAGAATGAAAGGAAGGGGAGTGTCAGGGACAGCCAGTTATTCCAATTGAGATGGTAGCCTCCTACCACAGGAACCTCTGCCTGCCCTGAAAACCCCAAGGGGTTGTCTAGCCCCCTCCCATGCTCAAACTCTTGACAAAGCCCTGGCAAAGTGGCTGATTCCTCACTGTCCTCAAGCACACAGTGGTGGCACCCCTCCAGCAAGATCCTCTCCTTTCCCCAAGGGTCTAGTGCTGACTGTGCATCTGCCTGTTCTATAGGTCTGTAGACATTTGGGGCCCTGGTCAAAAGAGTACACTATCTCATTGAGAAAGAGACCACTGCCTTGCAATATGCTACCACAAATGGTGCTTGCTTAGATGGTTTACGGAGGTAGAGAAGAGCCTATCACCAAACGGAATATGGGTGCCCAATAAATACCACCCAGTGGACAGAGTAGAGTGGACTGGGCCACAGGAGAGCAGGTCACTGAGAGCACCCAACCTCAACTCTGACTCCACCTGTGAGGAGCCTACCCAGCTCCAGAAGTCACCAAGATGTCAGTGCCGTGGTTTTGAAAACTAAGGGCAGCTATGACTTGAACTAAGATAAGACAATCAGCAAAGCATCTGCTCAAAGGCCTGGGCAGGTGCCTAATGATGGACAGTGAGCTGACACAGAACTGAGACTGCCCTGACCTCTACAGTCATGCACACCCTTAGCCCTAGCAGGCAGGAGCCTCAGCCAGAGGAAATCACTCTAGGCCAACACTGAAGGAGGCCAAAGCACCAGCCAGCTTGGCACTGGGATGCGGTATCCCAGAACAGGAGGGCAATCACTCATTCACCCACAGCCTTCATCCCCTTGTAGGTCAGTACCAGGAAGAAGGAAAGCCATGGGGTGAGTACTTGCTAGCACAAGTAGTCCTCTGGCTCACCCAATTCTGGGATTAGTGGGAGGCAACTGCTACTAAGATCTATGCAAACCAGAGGATGAGCTGTTGGCTGCACTGAGAGGTTCACAGGCCAGCTCCTTGCCAGTTAGTTTCTTTTTTAATCCCCACAGTCAATCACACACACGTTTGACCACCTATTGCAGGGCAAGTACCTTACCTCTGGGGGCATCAGGAAGGGGCCGAAGGGAAGGTACACAGCTGATGTGAAGCAAGCCCCAAGCAAACTCCTGAGCAGGCCAGAAGGGCCTCACCAGCCTCCCTGCTGGCTGTGCTGCTTCAGATGGTCAGCCTCCATCTTACTCCACTGCTTGGAGCTTCCAGAAGCAGAAAGAAAAAAAAAAAAAACAAAACTAAAATATGAGCAACAAAGCTCCATCCTTATCCTGAAGGATTTCATCTCCAAGGGGCCATAGCATCTTAGACTTCAGCAGGGGTACCCTCTCCCTCTGCTCACTACCAACCCTCACTCTTGGTTCAGGGCTCCATTCCTACCTTTCACCCCTCCCTTGGACGGGCTGCCTTTCCTAAACCCCATGTCTTTGACCACCCTCAACCATTCCTGCATGGCAGAAGGGAGGTTACAAATGCAGAGGTGCTGCTCCAAGAGAGACAGCTTCAATGGATAAAAGCTTACATATGTTCTCAGAGATTCCTGCTCCACCACTGTTTGCCCCCAGGGATTATCAGGCAGGCCTGTCCAGGTGGTTTCCCTCCACTCTATGTCTCAGCATGGGCCATCTGTAACACAATTCCAAGATACAGCCTTTCTAAAATATGCAATGCAAAGAACCACAGCTTGCCCAAAAGACTGACAGAGAAAGGTCATATACAGAAAGGTTCAAAACATGTCCCAATGTCAACATCTGCACCAAATTTTTAAGAAAAGAAAGTATGGATTTCAAACCGTCTTTGTCCAAGTTCTAAGGAGTGTTGTAATGATTCCAAGCATCAGCATGTGCAACCCTGGGCAAAGTTTCATAATGGGAGTCACTAAGAAAGAGGTAAGGTCAAAGGAAGAATCTGCCTGAAGATGCAGATCTCTTGGGTTGGAGGGTGACCTCTGTCACCCTATCCTGAGGGAGCCCCACCCAACAAATGACTTCACCCTGAGTATGCATATATTCTGATAAAGAAGTTTGCTCCCTAAACTAATTACTTGGGAAGTGAGAAGAAGAGCAAAGTGCAAGGGTAAAGCACCCAGAGACCAGAGGCCCTCCCTTTTAGCTGAGGTGCACGTTCTGCCACTAAAGGGTACACCACTTGACCTTATACCCATACATTAAACACAGCCCCTGAAACTCCAGCAGCCTGCCTAGCACCAGTGGTCACAGGCCATTCTAGCCCATGGAATCTAAGATTCTCTGCTAACTTTCCTTCAACAGCCACAGTATAGTCAAACATCCCCTCCCATGGTAGACTCTTGTCCTGTATCCCCCGACTCAGCACTCACAGCATCCCATCATGATCCCATTTTGCAGACATGGAAAATCAGGGTCAGCTGCTGAGGTCATAAACAGGCAGAAGCAGAGTAACGCTCACCCAACCATGGCCACCTCCCTTTCAGTGCACCCACTGCCGCTACCATTACCCCTCTGTCTCTCCAAACCCAACATGGAATTTCTCCCCAAACCTTCTCCAACCAATATCCACGTAAGATTTTATACTCCTGACCACGTGAACCCACTGGGACCAGCCACTTCTGTAGCCCTAATAAATAGCCACATTGATAGATACCAGGGCCAGGAAAGAAACAAAAGAATGCCTCTTTCTGTTGACTTATGTCCCATGAGGTTTCACAGGACCTGAGGAAACAAATTCCTTCCCATGCAAAGGGCAAAGGCTACTGACATCTGTTGTGGGGCTGAGCCCCAGGCCAGGGCAAGTCTGGGATGTGCTGACTTGTCCTTTCTGTGCATGACGCCATGCTGGCTAAGCATCAGAGAATTTCTCTATCCAAGTCACCTTAGTCTTAGGGGGCTAGTTAACAGTAGAACCCCAGGCCAGCGCCATGTTTCAGCTCCCTATGGCTGGCGTGGTACCCAGGAATGGCATTCCCGCCATTGTTCTCGCATCTGAAAATCACAGGGACCTGGGTTGTAAATCTGGAGACCCTTGAATGCCATCCACATGAGATGGACAGGAAAGCAGCTTGTATTAGTGGTTCAAGCAATGGCAGTTTGTGTCCCACAGGACAACCAGCATCGATGTCTAGGTAGCTTGCCTCTAAGAGGGATAGAAAAGATGAAACATAAAAAACCTAAAATGTAACTCGACTCCCACTAGGATGCCTATTATCAAAAACAGAAAACAGGTTTTGGCAAGGATGTGGGAAAACTAGAATCCTCACGCATTGCCGGTGGAAGTATAAAATGGTACAGTAACTGTGGAAAACAGTGTGCAGGTGCCAAAAAGCTAAGCTTGAAATTACCACATGATCTAGCTGAAGTATATATCCAAGGGATTTGAGAGCAGGTTCTCAAACAGGTATTCATTTACCAGCGTGTGTTCACTGCCGCATTAATCACAATAGCCAAAAGGTAGAAACAATGATGTCCCAGAACAGATCAACAAAATGAGGCATATCCACATAATGGGAATATTATTCAGCCACAAAGAGAAATGAAGTCCTCAAACATGTTATCAAATGGATGAACCTCGAAAATATTACACTGAGCGAAATAAGCCAGACACAAAGCACAAATAATACCACTTCTGTGAAATAGCTAAAATAGCCAAAAGCCTACACCAAAGTACAATAGGGAATGGTTGGGGCAGTGACTATGAAACTGAGCTCCTGTTTGGGGTGATAAAAAAGTTTTGGAAACAAATAGAACTGATTTATTGCACCACACAGTGAACATAATTTTGTCACTGAAATGTGCACATAAAAATTGTTGAAAGAGCAAGTGTTTTGTTATATACATTTTCCACAATTCTAATTTTTTAAAAACAAAGAAAAACCTAAATTGGCCAGGAAGATAATTAACCCAAATTCCTTAAAATTGATCATAAGAACAAGGAGACCTGAGTACAATAGTACAGTAGGCTTCCCAGCCCATGCAGCAAGGCAGTTACAGTGGTATGCCAACCCAAGAAATGAGACAGCTGATAGCCTTTGGGCCAAGGTTTACTGGCATTGGCAAAGTAGGGCACATCTGGGCACTTACAAACTGAGCTAGAGTTTTGCAACACTCATTTGAGAGAGGACAGGCCCGGCTGAGGGACCAAGAAGCTGAGCACTAAGAGACAGACAGAGAAAGAGAGAGAAACCTCCCTGTGGGCACATCTAAGAAGCTGTCCTGAGCTAAGAACTATATCCTGAGTCATTTTTGATCCTGAATTGCAACCGGTTACTTCCCTAACAGAGCCATAACTGTGAGAGAAAAAAAAAAAACTGGCTACAATTATAGACCACCTAAGCATAGATTTTTTTTTTTCCCTCTTCGACTTTCAATCAGTAAATAGAAATAATACCCTGTTACACAGCCTGAGAGACAGAGAAAAGTAACATAATAATTTGCCTGTAGACAGAAATTGTTCCTTGCTGGAGGCTACTTTGGTGAACTGGAGCTCAAGCTGGTCTTCGTTTTAACATGCTGGCTACAGTCCTGAAAATTCCTGCATGGTTTACATTTAACCCAAGAGCAGATTAACCAGTAAACAAGGTACACACAGGCTTACAATAAGTAAAGTACCAAACCCCAAACCAAACCCAATGCCATCAAGACAATTCTGACTCACAGCAACCATACAGACAGAGTAGAACTGTCCCACAGAGTTTCCAAGGAGCACCTGGCAGACTTGAACTGCTGATATTTTGCTTAGCAGCTATAGCAAAAACAAACAAACAAACAAAAACCACAGGGTTTTCAAGTAAAGTACATATAGGCTTAATTATGTTTATTTATAACCTGAAGTGCACAACTTCACAGGGGTTTCATCACATCTTTGATGTAGTGAAAAACAGGTGAAACTGAGCACTATAGATTAATAAGCAAGCACAAATATGACTGTGTGCACCTTGCTTACCAGGTAATCAGGTACTTGATTAAACTACATCTCTCCACAGGCCCCTTCCCCTGCACTTCCCCTGCATGTGCTTATTTTGAAGGGGCTTGCCTGTGGTTATAATGTTGGAAGTTATGACACATGTATTGAGATACTACCAGAGTCATACATGGCACACAAATTTCAGTTGAGCTTCCAGGCTTTTACAGACTAGGAAGAAGGACCCTGCAGTCTACAAGGACTGCCAATTAAGTTCATGAATTCATCCTAGAAAAAGTGCCACAAACCTCATTGCTGAATATCATATGGTCACCTTCAAAGTATCCCCCTTGGGAAGTTATGCACTGATGTTAGCACCTAGTCCACTCTTCAAAGTAATTTTTGCATTCTTTTTCTGGAACAGCTGTCAGAGCTGTCATCATATCACCCTGGATGTCTCAAATGTCATCAAAATGTCTTCCTTTCAGTATTTCCTTTATCTTTGGGTAAAGAAAAAAGTCACTGGAGGCCTCATCAGGTGAGTAGGGGGGATGTTTCAATACAGTTATTTGTTTATACTGCCTAAACGTCGGATCCGACTCGACAGCACTTGGCTTAGCTTTGGCTAAAAACTCCCTCACAGACTATATGACAATTAAGTTCACAAAATTGCCACCTTGCCACCATGCAAAATGGCCACTCCAGAAAGAGTTCAAAAATTGCTCTGATGGATAGACTAGGCACTGGCATCTATGCATAGTTTCCCAAGGGGAGTACTTCAAAGGTGGCCACAGTGATAGTCGGCAATGAGGTGTACAACATTTAGAACAATTAAGTTTGCGGACTTAATTTTCAGACCTTATACTTCTGAAAAGAAATTAGCCAATGAACACTTTATGAATAGCAGCAGAACACTATCAGATACAGTGACAGAAAATTAACCCCCCCCCCCAAGTTGGAAGGCACTCAAAACACAACTGGGAAAGAACTGCCTCCTCAAAGTACAACATTAATGATGTAGGTGGAGTCAAGCTTTTGGGACCTTTATCTGTTGATGTGGCAAGACTCATAATGAGAATAAACAGCTGCAAACATCCACTAGCACCTGAAATATGGAATGTACAAAGTATGAATTTAGGAAAACAGGACATCATCAGAAATGAAATGGAACGCATAAGCATCGATATCATAGGCATTAATGAGATGAAATGGACTGACACTGGCCATTTTGACTTGGACAATCATGTGGTCTACTGTGCCAGAAATGACAACTTGAAGGGGAATGGCATTGCAATCATTGTCAAAAAGAACATTTCAAGATCTATCCTGAAACATAATGCTGATAGAGTAATATGCATATGCTTATAAGGAAGGCCAAATAACATGACTATTATTTACATTTACACACCAACCACTAAGGCCAAAGATGAAGAAATTGAAGACTTTTACCAAGTTATGCAGTATGAAATTGACAAAACATACAATCAGGATGCATTAATAATTACTGGATATTGGAATGCAAACGTTGGAATCAAAGAAGCATTGATAGTTGAAAGATATGGCCTTGGTGACAGAAATGATGCTTGAGATTGCATGACAGAATTTTGCATGATCAACGACTTCTTCATTGCAAATACCTTTCTTCACTAACATAAACAACAATTATATACATGGACCTCACCAGATGGAATACACAGGAATTAAATCAACTACATCTGTGGAAAAGATATGACAGAAAAACTCAGTTTATCAGTAGTCAGAACAAAACCAAGTGGTGAATGCAGAACAGACCATCAATTGCTCATTAACCAAAACAAACTGCCATTGAGTCTGTCCCAACTCACAGCAAACCTACAGACACAAGAGAACTGCCCCATGGACTTTCCCAGGACTGCCTGGCAGATTTGAAGTTCTGACCTTATGAGTAGCAGCCAGGGTTTTGCTTATATGCATGTTCAAATTGCAACTGAAGAAAATTAGAACAAGTCCATGAGATCCAAAGTATGACCTTCAGTGTATTCCACCTAAGTTTAGAGACCATCTCAAGAATAAACTTGATGCATCAAACACTAATGACCAAGGACCAGACGATCTGTGGAACGGCATCAAAGATATTACATATGAAGGAAGCAAGAGGTCATTTAAAAAAACAGGAAAAAAAGAAAAGGCCAAATTGGAGGTCACAAGAGACTCTGAAACTTGCTGTCAGACACAGAATAGCTAAAGCAAAAGGAATGAATGATTAAGTAAAAGAACTAAAGATTTCAAAGAATGGCTCAAGAAGACAAAGTATCATAATATACCTGCAAAGAGCTGGAAATATAAAACCAAAAGGGAAAAACATGTTCCAGATTTCTCAAGCTGAAAGAACTGAATGAAAAAATTCAAGCCTCAAATTGCAACAATGAAAGATCCCACAAGGAAAACACTAAATGACTCAGGAAGCATCAACAGAAGATTTAAGGAATACACCAAGTCTATATACCAGAAGGAAGTGGTCAACAGTCAACCATTTCAAGCGGTAGAATATGATTAGGAATCTGTGGTAGTGAAGGAAAAAGTAAAAAGCTGCAGTGAGGGCACTGGCAAAAAACAAGGCTCCGAGAACTGAGATGCTTCAAAAAACATGCAGAGCTGGAAGTGTCCATTCATAAAAATATGCCAATAAATTTGGAAAAGAGCTACCTGGCCACCAACTGGAACAGATCCATATTTATGCCTATTCCCAAGAAAGGTGATCCAACCAAATGTGGAAATTATCAAGTTGTATCATTAACATCACATGCAAGTAAAATTTTCCTAAAGATCATTCAGAAGTGACTGCAGCAGTATGTTGACAAGGAACAGTCAGAAATTCAAGCAAGATTCAGAAGAGGATGTGGAATCAGGGACAACACTGCTGACGTCAGATGGATCTTGGCTGAAAGCAGAGCATACCAGAAAGATGTTTACCTGTGTTTTATTAACTAGGCAACAGCATTTGACTGTGTTCATGGACAACATTGCAGAGAATGGGAATTACAGAAGACTTATTGTGCTCATGAAGGATCTGTAAATCAATCAATGGACAGTTGTGCAAACAGAAAAAGGGGCTACTGTATGGTTTAAAGTCAGGAAAGATATGCATCAGGATTGTATCCTTTTACCATGCCTTTTCCATATGTATGCCAATGTAAATAATCCGAGAAGCTGAAGAAAAACAGGGCATCAGGATTGCAGGAAGACTCATTAACAACCTGCCATATGTAGATGACACAACCTTGCTTGTTGAAAGTGAAGGGATTTGAAACACTGATGAAGCTCAAAAACCACAGCCTTCAGAGTGGACTGCACCTCAACATCAAGAAAACAAAAATCCTAACTACTAAACTAGTAAGCAACATTATGATAAACAGAAAAGTTTGAAGTTGTCAAGGATTTCATTTTACTTGGTTTCACAATCGATGCCCATGAAGAAATTTATGGAATCAAATGAGAATGAAAACACATCCTACCAGAACCTATGGGATACAGCAAAAGCAGTGCCCTGAGGCCAATTTATGTCTACATATGTACACAGCCAAAATGAAGAAAGGGCCCAAACCAAAGAACTAACCCTATAATCTGAACAAGTAGAAAGAGAACAATAAAAGAATCCCTCCAGCAACAGAAGAAAACAGATAACAAATATTAGAGCAGCACTAAATGAATTAGAGAATAGAAAAACAATTAAATGAATTAATGAAACCAAAAGCTGGTTTTTTAAAAGATCAACAAAATTGGTAAACCACTGGCTAAACTTACAAAAGGAAAACAAGAGAGAACAACCCAAATAAGAAGTGAGATGGAAGATGTCACAACAGACCCTACTGAAATCAAAAGTACTGTAACAGGCAGTAGAGTCAAGATGGCAGATGAAACACGTATCTCCCTAAATGCCTCTGGAAATCAAGACTTGAACTGATAATTAAATGGAGGCTTCTGGACACCCAGTAAGCCCTGACCCCACTCTTGTTGAGTGCTGGCTCTCACTGATCAAAGGTAACTTGCCATTTTAACTTTTTTTACTCTGTCTTAGCCAGTTGGTGGGGCTGAGGAATGACTGGCACCTAAGCTCAGATGTTCTGCCGGTGAGATCGGCAGGCAGAATCACCATATTTTGAGAGCCCAGGTTTGGACTCTGTGCACCTTGACACCTGTGGCCTCTCTCTGCAAGCCTTCACCATTGACTAGCCTGATCCAAGGCAAGTAGGGGAACTTGTGCAGGACACCATCTTGCTTGGCTGGGAGGCGGATTACCCATGTGGGGGCCTCAGCTGGACCTAATTCCCAGGCTGGGAGGCAGTGCCTGCCCGGAGGACAGCATTTTTCCAGTAGAAAAGCAGTATTTTGCACACTGTGACCTATGGGTGGGGTCCAGCAGCAGATGACAGCAGAGCAATAGCTTTTCCACATTTTGAACTAGTTTACAGCATCTGGGGTTGGATACAGAGGTGCTTACTTTGCCAGCTGGGAAGAGGGACTCACACACCTGAAAGCCTGACTGACTTTGGAAGCTGTCAGATTCCTTTTGCCTAGAGAAATAACTGTGGTGCATCCTAATGGCATCTCTTCCAGCCTTCACTGACCCACATTATGCAGTCAGCTGACGGCTCTCCAGTGACTCTATAGGTAGGAGGTGGAGCCTGCTACCCCAGAGATCCTACTGAGCCCAGTCACTGGAGTACATAAAGGTGTCTGGTGATCACCTTCCTTTTCAGACTGAGCTTTAGATTCTGTTAAGGAAACACTGGAGAAACAACACAACCTCTAGATGCCAAAAAAGCAACAAACGCTGGACAAAAACATAAAGAAGAACACACTTATGGCTTCACAAAGCCTCCAACAGAAAGAAGCAAAGAACTTCCAGACGAGAAGCCTTTCTGAAACTATCAGAGGGCAAGTAGAAAAGGATTAGCTATAGAGCCCTCCTAGACCTTATACAAAATGGAGCAAGGCAAAATGAAAAACTAAGCAAGCTGTTCAATCTGATGGAATACCAGTACTCTGAAATCAAACAGATCAAGAACAAAATCAAAGACATACAAACTTCAATTCAAAGCCAAGAAAACAGAATGGAATAAACGGAATACAGACTTTCTGACTCAGAAGACAAAGCTAATGACTCCAGCATCTATGAGGAGATATCAGAAAAAAGAAAGAAGAAAAATGAAGAAACATTAAGAAGTGTGTGTGACTCTATTAAGAGGAACAATCTATGATTAATTGAAGTTCCTGAACAGGGCAGGATACCTGAGAACACAGAATTGTTGCTGAGCTGCTGACAAACTACTTCCCAAAAATTATGGAAGAAGAGAATATAGATATCCAAGATGCATACTGTTTTAGTCAGCTAGTGCTGCTGTAAGAGAAATACCACAGAGTGGATGGCTTTAACAAAGGAATGTTTATTCTTACACAGTCCAGTAGGCTACAAGTCCAAATTTAGGATGTCTGCTCCAGGGGAAAGCTTTCCCCCTTGTCGGCTCTGTAGGAAAGCCCGGTACTGCATCAGCCTTTGTCCAGGGAGCGTCTTGGCACAGGAAACTCAGGTCTGAAGGACATGCTCTTCTGTCGGTGCTGCTTTCTTGATAGTGTGAGTTTCCAAATTCTCTGCTTGCTTCACTTTTCTTTTATCTATTGTAGGACAAAAGGATTAAGGGTGGTGCAGGCCACACTCCAGGGAAATTCCCTTTACAGTGGAGCAGGGAGGTGATCTTATGAAGGGATTTATAACCCCAACCTAATCCTTTAACATACAGCATAGGAAAACCACAAAATGGAGGACAATCACAAGATACTGTGAATCATGGTCCAGCTACATGGCTACACATATTGTTGAGGGGACACAATTCAATCCATTATACATATCGAATGCCACTAAATACAGATCTCAAAAGAAAGACTCCAAAACATATTATAATCAAGCTTAACAAAATGAAACATAAAGAAACTCTTTAAGGCAGCAAGACTCAAACCAAAGCTAACATTCAGAGGGAAACTCCATAGGCTTTTGTCTGACTTCTCAGGAGAAACAATGCTGGCATGGAGAAAATGGGATCACACATTCAAAGCCTTGAAGGAGAAAAACTTTCAACCAAGAATTACACATCCTGCAAAACTATCTTTCAAATATGAAAATGAAATTATGACATTCACAGATAAACAGAAACTCAGAGACTTTGTAAAAACCAAACCAAAGCTACAAGAAATACTGAAAGAAGCTCCTGGCTTAGAAGAACAAAACCATTAACTCCATATTTTAGGAAGCAATACAGGACACATGATTCAGAAATCTACTCAGTTAGGGAAGGCTCCAAACTCAATCAAAGCTATAATATTAAAAGAAGTAATCCAGTGATCATATCATGAAAGCTATGATGTCACCATACTAAAAAGAAGAATGTACTACAGTCGTTATAATTCTTCCGGATGGAAATGAAGTTAATAAGACTTGCAGTAGTTATAATTGGGTTTAAACATAGGTTATTAAAGGAGATCACAGGGGTCGCCACAAAGCACAATAAAGATGCGATATATCAAATCAAGAAATGCAATACAGGAGTCTCAATGACCACAAAACCAACATTGAAAAAGGTGAAAAATAAACTCATAAATAAGAATGTCCCAGAACAGAACAGTAAGAACAACACAGAAAACATCAAAACAAAAACAAACACATCACAACAACAGCACTAAACACATACCTATCAATAATTATCATGAGTTGGATCCGACTCGACGGCCCTTGGCTATCAATAATTACACTGGATGTGAGTGGACTGAACACTCCAGTAAATAGAAAACAAGTGACATCTTGGATCAAAACACATGACCCATTTATACATTGCTTACAAAAAACTCACCTTAGACTTAAAGATATGAACAAACTGAAAATTAAAGAATGGAAGAATATATATCAAGCTAACAATAAACAAAGAAGAGCAAGTGTGGCAATACTAATCTCAGATAAAATAGATTTTAATGTAAAAGCCATCATTGTCGGTGGACAAAGAGGGACACTATTTGTTGCTGAAAGGTTCAGTACACAAGCAGGACTTAACAATACCATTTACACACCTAATACTAGAGCATCTAAATACATCAAAGAAACACTGACTATATTCAAAAACAAGATAGATCACTCCACAATAATAGTGGGAGACTTCAACACTCCACTCTCAGTATTGGACAGATCATCTAGAAAAAAGCTTAATAAAGACACAAAAGATCTTATTGCCACAATTAACCTACTAGACCTCATCGACACATATAGAACTTTCTATCCATCACCAGGCAATCTCCAGTGTACGTGGAACATTTTCCAGAATAGACCATGTGTTAGGACATAAAGCACATCTCAACAAAATCCATACCACTGAATTATTGTAAAACATGTTCTCAGACCATAAAGCCATAAAAGTCAAAATCAATAGCAAAAAAAAAAAAAACAAATGGAAATTGGAACTCATGAAAATTGAACACCATCTTGCTGAAAAAGCCATGGGTTATATAAGAAATCAAGGATGAAATAAAGAAATTTATGGATTCCAATCAGAATGAAAATACTTCCTACCAGAACCTATGGGATACTGCCAAAGCAGTGCTCAGAGGTCAGTTTATCTCTACAGATGCACACATCAGGGAGGAAGAAAGAACTCAAACCAAAATACTAACCCTACAGCTTCAACAAGTAGAGAGACAGCAACAGAGGAACCCCTCAGGCACCAGAAGAAAACAGATCATCAAGATTAGAGCAAAACTAAACAAATCATAGAAGAACAATTGAAAAAATTGAAAAGACCAAAAGATGGTTTTATGAAAAGGTCAACAAAACTGACAAACAATTGGCTAAACTTACTAAAGAAAAACAAGAAAGGAAACAAATAACCAAACAAAATATAAGAGCGGAGTTGTCACAACAGATCCAACAGAAATTAAAAATATCATAACAGAACACTATGAAAAACTGTACTCTAACAATTTTGAAAACCTAGAGGAAATGGACAAATTCCTAGATTCATATCACCTACCAAAATTATCACAAGACAAAGCACAACAACTTACAAACCTATCACAAAGGAAGAAGTTGAAAAAGTCATAAAAATACTACCAACAAAAAAAGCCCTGGCCCAGATGGCTACACCAATTCTACCAAGCTTCTATAGAAGAGTTATCTCCAATACTACTGAGACTTTTTCACAGCATAGAAAGGGATGGAATACTCACAAATTCATTCTATGAAGCCAGCATAACACTAATACCAAAACCAGGGAAAGACCCAACAAAAAAGGAGAAATACAGATCAATATCACTCATGAATCTAGATGCAAAAATCTGCAACAAAATACTTGCCAACAATATATCAAAAAAAATAATTTATCATGACCCAGTTGGATTCATGCCAGGGATGCAAGGCTGGTTCAACATCAGAAAAACAAATAATGTGATCAACCACATGAATAACACAAAAGACAATAATCACCCGATTTTATCTATTGATACATAAAAGGCATTTGATCAAGTCCAACACCCATTCATGCCAAAAACTCTCAGCAAAATAGGGACAGATGGCAAATTTCTCAATGCAATAAGGGCCATTTATACAAAACCAACTGCCTGCATCGTCCTGAATGGAGAGAGAGTAAAACAATTCCCCTTGAAAATGGAACTAGACAAGGATGCCCACTCTCACCTCTCCTATTCGACATTGTACTAGAAGTTCTAGCCAGGGCAATTAGACAAGACCAAGAAATAAAGGACATCTGCACTGGCAAAGAGGAAGTAAAACTCTCACTATCTGCAGATGATATGATTGTATATGCAGAGAATCATAAAAGA
Organism: Heterohyrax brucei; assembly: GCA_028571685.1. Classification (NCBI taxonomy): domain Eukaryota; kingdom Metazoa; phylum Chordata; class Mammalia; order Hyracoidea; family Procaviidae; genus Heterohyrax; species Heterohyrax brucei. Next base: position 27,276,990 of record CM053156.1, read on the forward strand.
ATCCATAAGTAAACTACTCAAACTGATAGAAGAGTTCAGCATAGTCTCAGGATACAAGATTTACACAAGTAAATCAGTAGGATTCCTTTATACCAACAATGAGATTATTAAAGAAGAAATCACCAAATCAATACCATTTTCTATAGCCCCCAAGAAGATAAAATACCTAGGAAGAAATCTAACCAGAGAAATAACAGACCTTCACAAAGAGAACTGCAAAATCTTACTAAAAGAAACTAACAGAGACTTACATAAATGGAGAAACCTACCCTGCTCATGGATAGGAAGACTTAACATTGTGAAAACGGCTATTTTACCGAAAGCAATCTACTTAAATAATGCAATCCCAATAGAAATTCCTGAGACATTTTTTAATGAGATGGAGAAACAAATCACGGACTTTGTTTGGAAAGGGAAAAAGTCCCACCTTAACCCAATATTGCAAGGACAGAGTAGCTGGGGTCGGGAGTTAGAGATCATGCTTTCAGGGTAAATTGAAGCCAATTGGCACAACTAGCATTTTGCTAAGAGTCTTCTGTACCACACAGTGGTGAGTGGCATCTGGGGTTTTAAAAGCTGCCAAGTTGTCATCTGAGGTACACCAAGTGGTCCCAACTCATCAGGAATGGATGATCACCAAGGACCAAAACAACACTGGGCAAAGAGAACCCAGAAGACAGAGAGACCCACTTGAGTGGGTGACTACATCAACATGTGACCGGAAGACCCAGATGGTGCCTGTCCACCACCAGCGATAGCCGTGATAGGGCTCACAAAGTTCAGTCCCACTGGTAACACAAGAATAAAAAGGTGTGCACCCTGAGATCACCACTAAAAGACCGTGATTGATGGTCCAGGGGACTCAGGGTTCCCCTAGGAGCATGGCCCCTAATCCTGATGCCGCCCCTGTCCATAAATCATAATGGAGGTCAACTCTTCAGACAGCAATGGATTGGACTTGGTGACACAGAATGACTATATCATGTATGCACTTTATGGTTCTGTGCATCTATAGGATGCTGTCCTGCTGACCTCTTACTGGAGGCAGGGGAGCAGGTGCAGAGGAGGGGATAGGAGATTGTTAGGAGGATATGACATATATAGAATGGAGAGGAAGAGTTTGCTGTCACCGGGCAGGGAGAGCAGTGGGAGCTGCAAACAGATGGGCATGCAAATTTATATGAGAATGTGCATTTTCAATCATCATAAAAAAACATATTGTAACAGAATACTATAAAAAACCACACTCTGACAGATTTGAAAATCTAGAAAAAAATGGACAAGTTTCTAGATTCACATCAGTTACCAAAATTACCACAAGGAGAAGTAGAAACACTTAATAAACCCATCACAAAAGGAGAGACTGAAAAAGTAATCAAAAAAAGTCCTGGCCCAGATGGCTTCACTGGAGAATTCTACCAAACTTCTAGAGAGGAGCTAATTCCAATACTACTAAGGTTATTTCAAAGCATAGAAAAGGACAGAATACTCTCAAATTGATTCTATGAAGCCAGCATAACCCTGAAACCAAAGCCAGGGAAAGGCTCCACAAAGAGAGAAAGTTACAGGCCAATATCACTCATAAACTTAAATGCAAAAATCTTCAACAAAATCCTAGCCAATGGATTTCAGTAACATATCAAAAAAATAATCCATCACGACCAGGTTGGAGTCATACCAGGGATGCAGGGCTGGTTCAGCATCAGAGAAACAATTTTGTGACCAACCACACAAATAACACAAAGTATAAGAATCACCTGATTCTGTCAATTGATGCAGAAAAGGCATTTGACAAAGACCAACACACATTCATGTGAAAAACTCTCAGCAAAATAGGAATAGAAGAGAAATTTCTTGATGCAATAAGAGGTATCTACGCAAAGCCAACCACCGTCATCCTGAAGGAGAGAGACTGAAAGAATTCCCCCTGAAAGTGGGAACCAAACAAGGATGCACTGTCACCACTTCTATTCAACATTGTACTAGACGTTCTGGCCAGAGCAATCAAACAAAAGAAAAAAATAAGTGGCACCCACATGAGTAAAGAAGAAATAAAAAGACTCCTATTCTACCCTGGCCCTTAGGGTCACCATGTGTCGGATCTGACTCGATGGCACTTGGTTGGCTTATTTGCAGATTAATATGATCATATACACAGAGAACCCTAAAGAATCTATAAATAAACTACTTGAACTAATAGAAGAGTTCAGCAAAGTATCAGGATATGAGACAAACATATGTAAATCGGTATGATTACACCAACATAGAGAACATCAAAGAGGAAATCACTAATCAGTGCCATTTATGATAGCTTCCAAGAAGATAAAATACCTAGGAATAAATCTAACCAGAGAAGTAAGAGACTAAATAGAGAAAACTACAAGAACTTGCTTCAAGAAACCAAAAGAGACTTACCTAAGTGGAGAGATGTACCTTGCTCATGGATAGGAAGACTTAACATTGTGAAAATGTCCATTTTACCCAACGCAATCTACATACACAATGCAATCCCAATACAAATTCCAGCATCATTTTTTAATGATGTGAAGAAAAAAATCACCAACTCTGGAAAGGGAAGAAATCCCAGATAAGTAGAGCTCTACTGAAGAAGAGGAACACAGTGGGAGGCCTCACATTACCTGACCTTAGAACCTACTACACTGACATGGTAGTCTAAACAGCCTGGTCCTAGTACAAAAACAGACATATAGACCAATGGAACAGAATTGAGACCCCAGAAATATAACCATCCTCCTATGAACACCTGATATTCAACAAAGGCCCAAAGGTCATAAACTGGGATAAAAAGTCTCTTTAGCAGATGATGGAGGTAAAATTAGATATCCACCTGCAAAACACTGAAACAAGACCCATAGCTCACACCTTACACAAAAACTAACTCAAAATGGATCAAAGACCTAAATATCAAAACTAAAACAATAAAGATCATGCAAGAAAAAATAGGGTTAACAATGGAAGTTCTAATGCACAGATTAGACACATTACAAAATCTTACAAACAACGCATGAACAACAGAAGAGAAAATTAATAAATGGTAACTACTAAGAATCAAACACTTATGCTCATCCAAAGACTCAGAGAGTTAAAAGACCACCTACAGAATGGGAAAAAATATTTGGCAACCACATGTCAGATTGATGTCTGATATCCATAATCTACATGGTACTACAAAGTATCAACAAGAAAAAAGTAAATAACCCAATTAAGCAATGAGCAAAGGAGACGGTCAGGCACTTCACCAAAGAAGACACACACACAATCAAAAGACACTTGAGAAAATGCTCACTATCATTATCTATTAGAGAAATCCAAATCAAAACTACAGTAAGATATCATGTCACCCCAACAAAGTTGGCAATAATCAATAAACACAAAACAACAAATGCTGAAGAGGCTGTGGAGAGACTGGAATTCTCCCACACTGCCAGTGGCAATGCAAAATGGTACAACCTCTTTGGAAAGCAATTTGGCACCTCCTTAAAAAGCTGGAAATAGAAGTACCACACAATCCAGCAATCCCACTGCTCAGAATATATCCTATGAAATAAAGTCATCCACAAGAATGGATACATGCACACGAAATGTTTATTGCAGCACTGTCCACAACAGCAAAAAGATGGAATCAACCTAGGTGCCATCAACAGATGAATGGATAAACAAACTATGGTACATATACTCAGTGGAACATTATGCAGCAATAAAGCACATTGATGATTTTTTGGAAGCATCTCATAACCTGGTTTCAACTAGGAGACACGCTGAGTGAAATCAGTCAGCCACAGAAAGACAATTATTATGAGACCTCTGCTATAAGGACTTAAAAATAAACTTATGTACAGAAGAAAAGATTCTTTGACAGCTACAAGGGGAGGGATAGAGTTGGTCATAGATCAGATAGTTGATAGGTAATTGGTTAGGTGAAGGGAGCAACAGCACATATGCAGTAGACAGCAGATCAGGATAACTGGACTACACCCTAAACTGAAAGATTCCCTAAACTCAATCCAGTATTTCAAAGGATAGAGTAGCAGGGACAGAGGTCTGTGGATCATGTTTTCAGAGGACATTGAGGTCAACTGACATAACTAGCATTTTGCTAAGAGTCTTCTACACTCCACATTGGTTGAGTGGCATCTGGGGTCTTAAAAGCTAGTAAGCTGCCATCTGAGGTTCACCAAACAGTCCCAACCCATCTACAATAGATGGTGACACAGAACAACAAAGACATGAGGATAAAACAGCCCAGATGATGAAAGAACCTATATGAATGGGAGACTTTCACCATGAGACCAGAAGAACCACATTATGCCCAGCCACCACCAAAGACAGCCATGATGGGGGACATAATGTAGAGTCCTTGAGGCAACACAAGAAAAAGAGGTGTGCAGCTCAAGAACTCTACTAAAAGACCAGAAATGATGGTCCGACAGCCTGGATGGTCCTCTGGGAACACACTGCTAGACATGCTACAGGCCCTGACGAGAAACCAGTATTGAGATCAACTCTTCAATCAAGAATGGATTGGGCTCTGGGACACAGTGTGATCATATGGTGTGTGTATTTTATAGTTTTATACATTAAGGAAGCTGTCTTACTGGTTTCTTTCTAAATGGGAGAAAGAGGGTGGAGAACAGGGTACAGCTGCTCCTTAAGAGGATACCAGAAATACAGAGTGAAAAGGAGGAATGTGCTGTCACCAGGTGGGGCCAGCAGATGGAACTGTAGTTAGGTGGGCATGCAAAATTGATTTGGATAATATACTTTCACTTAATCACAATAAAATTAATTAATTAATTAATTTCAAATATGGAACACAGTTGTCTGACTTGGAACCCATCAAGAGGATAGCGCAGAACCTGTAAGTATTTTGTTCCAATTTGTATGGGGTCACCATGAGTCAAGGTCCAATTCGATGGCAGCTAACAACACACTGCAGCCTGTCCTGAGTGATACCAAGGCACCCGATGAACACTTGTTGGTGAATGGACAAGAAAACCCCAAGCCACCCAGGAAGAGCATAATATATGAGGACTGCCAATTAAGTTCACAAGCTGATCCTAGAAAAAGTGCTACATATCTCATTGCTGAATATCACTATGGTCACCTTCGAAGTACTCACCTTGGGAAGCTATGCACCAATGCCAGCACCTAGTCTACTTTTCAAAGCAATTTTGGAACTCTTTTTCTGGAATAGCTGTCAGAGCTGTCATCATATCACCCTGGATGTCTCAAATGTCATCAAAATGTCTTCCTTTCAGTATTTCCTTTATCTCTGGGTGAAGAAAAATGTCACTGGGGACCAGATCAGTTGAGCAGAGAGGGTGTTCCTATAGTTATTTGTTTACGTTTAAAAACTCAGTCACAGACAACCATACAATTAAGTTAGTGCACCTTCCCTCTGTGCACAATGGCCATTCCATAAAGAGTTCCAAAATTGCTTTGAGGGGTGGACTAGGTGCTGGCATCAGTGCATAGCTTCCCTAGGGGAGTACTTCAAAGGTAACTGCAGCAATTTTTTTGAGCAATGAGGTATGCAACACTTAGAACAATTAAGTTCACGGACTTAATTGTTGGACCCCATATGTACAACACAATAGTATTCAGCCATAAATAGGAATAAAGTAGTGATATGCTGTCACGTACAAACCCTGAAAACACTGGATGAATAAACACTTAAAATACTGTGCTAAATGAAAAATGCCAAGACTTATTTACATGAACTATTCAGAATCATCACATCCATACAGGCACAAAGCAGATTAGTGGTTGCCTGAGGTTGGGGGTAGCAGAAATCACGAGGGCTTCATATCTGATAAAGAGAGAGAAGAGGTGTAATGAAAAAGGACACATAACTCAGACACAAACTGGTGTGGAGATGTTGTAAAGGTTAGCTGAGGCTTAAACAAAGGGCTTTTGCTCAAAGGAAGAGACAGCTGATACCCTGCAATGGCAGAAATGAAGAGTTCTGTGCAAGGTACCACTCTACAAGCAAGCAGTGCTTCAGGAAGGCAATTACTATTCTTGGACAGTGGGCCCATGTAACATCGACGCCCTACTTGCCCCACCACATAAGCACACAGAATATCTAAAAGGGTGCTTAGAGCACAGAATGTGTGAAATATCAAGGAAATCAAAGTATCAAAAGAATCAAAGAATAAAAATGTCTGGCACTTGCTGCTGCTGTTAGTTGCTGTAGAGTTGGCTTTGACTCATGGCATCCTCACATATGACAGAATAAAATACTGTTCAGTCCTGTGCCATTTTCATGATCGTTGGTATGTTTGAGTCTACTGTTGTCGCTGTTGTGTCAGTCCATCTCATGCAGGGTGTCCCTTTTTCTCCCAACCCACTGTTTTAGTCAGCTGGTGTTGCTCTAACAGAAATACCAGAGTAGATGGTCTTAATAAAGAAAAGTTTATTCTTACACAATCCAGTAGCTACGAGTCCAAATTCAGGATGTCCGCTCCAGAGGAAGGCTTTCACCCTTGTTGGCTCTGGAGGAAAGTCCATTATTGCATCAGTCTTTGTTCAGGAGCATCTTGATACAGGAACCTCAAGTCTGAAGGACAGGCTCCTTTCCCAGTGCTGCTTTCTTGATACTGTGAGGTTCCCAAATTTCTACTTGTTTCCTTTTCCTTTTTTCTCTTGTAGGATGAAAGGATTAAGGGTGGGGCAAGCCATATTCTAGGGAAACTCCCTTTACAATGGAGCAGGAAGGTAATCCTATGAAAGGATTTACAGCCCCAACTTAATCCTTTAACATACAGCAAAGGAAAATCACAAAATGTAGGCCAATCATAAAATATTGGGAATCATGGCCAAGCCACATAGCTATGCATATTTTTGGGGGGACACAGTTCAATCTATGACACCCACTCAGTTTTATTTATCATCTCACTCTCACAACAATGCTAAAAGTAGGATGTTGAATGGGTTAGTTTTTATAACTCCAACGTATATTTTATTTTGCTTTCATTTGTGTTTGCTTTCCTGGGTTGGGAGGACACTTCCAATGCTCAAACACACTCCCTGATACTCAAATGGTGCCCAATCTAGACATAACCACACAGGACCATGCCAAAAGCCTCCTTCTGCCCTGAGAATTTACCACACTAATTTCAAAAGACCCAGCTTCTTCTATCTGAACCTGAAGACACTCAGTGTTGTCAAGTCAAGGTAATAAACAGAGCCAGGACTCCTCCTAAGTCCTGTTCCTGTTAGCATACCCAGCAGATGATGGACCCCTTCCCAAAGACAAAAAGTCACTGGTTATCTGCCAGGTGTTGAGGGGTGAATGCTGCTATGGACACTCTTGGGAATGCACAATACCTGTAGGTAATCCTCACTTCAGTACCAGGTTCGTCTTGCTCCCAGATCAAAGCAACACTCTCCGGGGACTTCTGAACATGTTGGTCCAAGCAGTTGACTGCACAAACACAAAAAGGTACACAGACATTACACATGTTGCTTTTAGCATAAAATCAGTGGAGTACATTGTTTGTTGTGATTTGAATGGCTCGTCATTGAGGTGAGCCCTTTTCTCATCAGTGAGGCTTCTAACTCCTTGCAAGAAAAGTGTTTGCCAGAGCTGTGAAAACAAAAATGCCCACTACACAAATATGCTGTCAAAGGGGCATGGTGATCCCGCAAATACTCTAAAGCAATCCCTTTTGACCCCATTAGAATCGGCTAGTGAAATTTTCTAAGTACGAAGCCAGGCTACCCCACAGATTACAACTCAACTAGCCCAGGGCTAAACTTGAGCCTTGTTGTTTTAAAAGCTCCCTGCATGATCCCAATGTGCAACCAGAGTTCAACACCACAACTAGGATACTGGAAAGAGGACTTAACACAAACAGGACACTTCTGTTTTTAGTATACAGCACATTCCACACACTGTCACTTGCCCAAAATTAATCTTGCCCCACAAAGTGAAAATGCAATCCAGGGTAACAATTCTTTTCTCAGGTATACAACCAGCAGCCCTACAAACCAATGTTTGCCCCCAAGAAGTGAAGCAACAGGGAAAACGCCATCCTGGTTTTCTGGGAGGCTCTGCTCCCCTTCCCCTCCCATTACTTAAGCTCAAATCACATAACCTATCCACAAAAACAGAGGATTAGCAGGATTGTGTTCCTTACACCTTTGCTGACTTCCTGTTTGCTAGTCACTGATTTCAAAATGAGCTTAACTCTGGCTGGCTTAAATCAGTATCTTCCAACCCTCACACCAGGTTTTCACTGCTCAGTTTCTCAGCAGTGGCCCAGGTCTGGGGGGCAAATGGGTACTCTGCATAGCTCTGGGGACAGCAGCTTTCTGGTAACCAGATCTCTCAGACTCCCCACAAAGTCCAGGTTTGGGGAAAATAAGCCATACTGAATCAGGCCTCAGTAACCCATTTCCAAGTGTAGGTATATGCATTCCCACACCACACCCTCAACTTCTCCTTAGCAACCAATCAGGAAACAGCCATCCCAGCTCTTTCCAAACCTCCCAGAGCTTTGGTACCTGCTTAACTCAAGGTGAGAACTGATTCTACATGTGCATTCTTCTAGGAAAGGAGGTCCCTTCCCACAGCTGTATTCAAATTGTCATCTGCTCACCAGAGACTAAGAGAACACCCTTCAGTGCTCAAACAGTGCTGTTCACAGATGAGGCTAAACTCTTAGGCTGTGTCCTCTTCATCTCTACTTCCACAACACTCTAGCATAGACAGTTCCCAAGGGATCTCACTTATTCCGAAGATGGGGAAACTTGGATGACAGACAGCAAAAGACTGCAGGAGTCAAAATCTCAACAGAATTCTTTATAAAAATAGAAAACTAACCCTCAACTTTATGTGGCATGGCAAGAGTGTTGAAAACAAAGGACAAAGTAGGAGGACTCACACTTTCTGATTTTGAAATAGACTGTACAGCTACAATAATCAAAACAGCATAGTACTGGTACAGTAACAGACACATCGACCAAAAGAATAGAATTGAGAGCTCAGAAATAAACTCAGGTATCTGTAGTCAACTGATTTTTGACAAGAGTGTTATGTCCATTTGATAGCTAAAAGTCTCCTCAATAAATGGTAATGAGAAAATTGGGTTTCTACATGCAGAAAAAAGAAATAGGATCCATGCCTCATACCACAAACAAAAACAAATTTAAAATGGATTACCTATATGTACACAATAAAACCACAGAATTTTTAGAAGAAAACGTAGAGGTAACATTATTGTTGTCTAGCTTTTAATAACAAAAGCACAAACAACAAAAGACAAACAGGAGTTCATATAGTTTAATAAAATTGTTCATCAAAGGACTTCACCAAAAAAGTAAGCATTCATGCCACCAACTGGGAGAACTTCTTCAGAAATCATACATTTGATAAGAATCTAATGTCCAAAATACATACAAGCTGAGTCATTTCAACAAATTAACAACAAAATACAAATAATTCAATCATAAAATAAACAAAGTATTGAATAGCTATTTTACCAAAGACCACTAAATACATTAAAAGATGCTCAATGTCATTAGCCATCAGAGAGACACAAATCAAAGTCACAGTGAAATACCGTTTCACTCCCACTAGGATAACTAAGCCCTGGCAGCACAGTGCTTACCAGCTATAGCTGCTAACCAAAGGGCTGCGGTTTGAATTCACCAGCGGCTCCTTGGAAACTGTCTGGGGCAGTTCTACCCTATTCTACAGGCGGCTATGAGTAGAAATCAACTGAAGAGCAGTGTTTTTCTTTTGGTTTGCTTATTTTTATTTGATTGTTTTTTAGGATAACTAAGATTTAAAAAAAAAAAAAACAGAAAATAACAAATGCTAACAAGGCTGTGGGCAAACTCAAACCTTAGCTATTCCTGGTGGGAATACAAAGTAGTATAGCCACTGTAGAATACACTGTAGCAGTTCCTCAAAAATTAAAAAAAGAAGGGGGGCAGAGTCAAGATGGCGGACTAAGCGCACGTCTCCTTCTATCCCTCTGGAAACCAAGACCTGAATTGACAATCAAACAGAGGCTTCTGATCACCTAATCAGCCTCAGGACATGGCACAGAGCTGTTAATAGGGACTTTATACCATTCAGCGAAAAATCACCTCTCTTTCACTGACTCCCGCTCCTGGCTAGCCCTGGCTCTCACGGACGGAAGGTAAACGCACCGTTTTGACTTTTTTTTGCCTCGGTCTCGGCTGGCGGGCGGAGCTGGGCCTTGCCCGGCGGCTGCACTCAGACGCGCTGCTGGGGGGATAGGCAGGCGAAATTCCCATGTTCTGAGAGCCAGGTTCGGGACTCTGTTAATCTAGACACTTTGAGCCTTTCGTTTTGTAGCTGCCTCAGTGGGGTTTGTGCAGAACTCCGTGGTCAGGGTGCGGGACGCCATGTTGGTACCGAGATTTTAGCGGGACCTCGTTCTTAGCCTGGGAGCGAGCGCCTGCAAACGGGACAGCGCTTCTCCGTCAGAAAAGTAGTGATTTTGCATAGTGCTACCTACATTGGGGGCCCTGCAACAGAAGCAGAGGAATCGCTGCCTCTGGGCACCTTTAGCCCCCCTGTCTGCTGCCTGTGTGGAGGACGCCATCTTGGGTACGGTGGACGCAGCTGGACCTAATTCTTAGCTTGGGAGCCAGAGCCTGCCCAGAAGAGAGCGCTTTTCTATCACAAAACCAGTACTCGACGCAGTGTTGGATAAGGCTAGGCCCTGTCAGCAGAAGCCACCAGGCCACTAGCAGTGCTGTATTCTGAACTAGTTTGTTATCATCTGGGGTTGGATACAGTGGCGCTTACTTTGTCAGACGGGAAGAGGGACCTCTACACCTGAAAACCTAACTGACTTGTGAACTGGTCAGATACCTCTTGCTTTACATTTGAAGACAGCCTAGAGAAACATTTGCAATCCATCCTCACAGTACCTCTTCCAGCCTCTATATACTCACATGGGACCTAAAAAGCAACAGACAATTGTGGCATACAAGCAATCACTCATGGCTTCAGAAGGCTCCCAAACAAAGCAACCAAGGAGTTTTCCAGATGAAGAAACTTTTATGAAAGCATCAGGAAGTGAATACAAATTGATTATATACAGAATGCAGCAGAACAAAATGAAAAACTAAGCAAGTTGTTCGATCTGATGGAACACCAGTACTCTGAAATCCAACAGATCAAGAGGAAAATGAAAGACATAGAAACTTCCATGCAAAGCCAAGAAAACAGAATGGAACAAATGGAAAAAAGAATGTCTGACTTGGAAGACAGAGCTACTGATGCCAGTGTCTATGAGCAGAAAACAGAAAAAAGAAACAAGAAAAATGAAGAAACATTAAGAAGCATGTGGGACTCTATTAAGAGGAACAACCTTCGATTAACTGGAGTCCCTGAACAGGGTGAGACATCTGAGAACACAGAGAGTATTGTTGCTGAGCTGCTGAAAGAAAACTTCCCAGAAATCACGAAGGAAGAGAATATAGACATCTCAGATGCATATCGTACGCCACCCAATATAGATCTCAAAAGAAAGACTCCAAGACATATTATAATCAAGCTTAACAAAATGAAACATAAGCAGCAACTCTTAAAGGCAGCAAGACTTAAGGCAAAGCTAACATTCAGAGGGAAACCCTGTAGGCTCTCGTCAGATTTCTCAGCAGAAACTATGCTGGCACGGAGACAGTGGCAAGACACATTCAAAGTCTTGAAGGAGAAGAACTTCCAACCAAGAATTATATATCCTGCAAAACTGTCTTTCAAATATGAAAATGAAATAAAGACATTTCCAGATAAACAGAAACTCGGAGACTTTGTAAAAACCAAACCCAAACTACAAGAAATACTGAAAGAAGTTCTTGGCTTTGGCTTAGAAGAACGAAACCACTAACTTTATATTTTAGAACGACACACTACTCAATACTCATTTAGGGAAGGCTCCAAAGTAAATCACAGCTTTGATTGGGAAAGAAGCCATCCAGTGATCATCATGAAAACTATGGTGTCATCATAATAAAAGAGGGATGTACTACAGTCGTTATAGTCCTTCCAGATGGAGAGGAAGATGACCAGACTGGTAGTAATTAAAATTGGGTTTATAAATAGTTTATTAAGGGGGTTCATAGGGGCAGCTGTAAAGCACAACAAAGATGTATCATACCATTTGAAGAAATCTAACACACGAGTCTCAACAACTATAAAACCAGTTCTGAAAAAGGTGAAAAATCAACTCACAAAAAAGAGTGTCTCAGAACAGACTAATAAAAAATGGATATTGATATACCATTTGACCCAGTAATTCCACTACTTGGAACATATCCTACAGTTTCAAGGCCTTTCACACCAACGGACACATGCACCAGAATGTTTATCGTGGCACAGTCCACAATAGCAAAAAGGTGGAATCAACCCAGATGCCCAACAGTAGAAGAATGGATAGGTAAACTGTGGTACATATACTCAATGGAGCACTACGCAATGATAAAGAATAACAATGATTCCAGGAAACATCTCCTAACCTGGTTTCAACTGGAAGACATTATGTTGAGTGAGAGTAGTCAGCGACAAAAGGACAAATACTGTATGAGACCTCTACGATAAGATCTGAAAAACAGACTCGTGTATAGAAGAAAAGACTCTTTGACAGCTGCAAGGGAGGGGAGGGAGGGAGGGAGGGCGAGGGGGGGAGGGTTTAGTTTAGGTAGTTACTAGAAATCTAGTTGGGAGAAAGCGGTGATAGCACACATTAGGAACAAGAACAACATTAAGTGGACTTCAGCGTAACTTGAGTACTCCTTCCATCTTGACTCAATACTGCAAGGATACAGTAGCTGGGGCGGGGGGCGGGGGACCATGCTCTTAGGCGAATTCCAGGCCAATTGGCACAACTAGCATTTTGCTAAGAGAGCTCTCTGCACCCCACATTGGTGAGTGGCGTCTGTGGTCTTAAAAGCTGCCAAGCTGCCATCCAAGGACACAGCAAATGGTCCCAACTCAGCAGGAACGGATGCTCACCGAGGGCCAAAATGGCATGCGGTAAAGACAACCGAGAAGACAGAGAGACCCACAAGAGTGGGTACCTACATTGACCTGGGACCGGAAGAACCGGATGGTGCCCGGCCACCACCAGTGATAGCCATGACGGAGCTCACAGAGTGGAGCCTCACCGGCAACACAAGAATAAAAAGAGGTGCATCATGAGATTTCCACTAAAAGACCTCAATTGATGGTCCAGCAGTTCTGGGGTTCCTCTGAGAGCATGGCCCCCGGCCCTGATGCTGCCTGTTCCCATAAATTATAACAAAGGTCCACTCTTTGGACAGGAATGGAATGGACATGGCAATGCAGACTAACCATATGTTGGAAGCACTTCATGGTTCTATACATCTATAGGATATCATCTTGCTGACCTCTGGCTGGAGGAAGGGGAGTGGAAGGAGAGGAGGGGAAAGGAGACTGTTGGGAGGATGACACATGTATGGAGCAGAGAGGAATAGTGTGCAGTCACCGGACAGGGAGAGCAGCGGAAGCTGCATATAGGGGGGCATGTAAATTTACATGTGAATGTACATTTTCACTCAGTTATGTTAAATAAAAAAAAATTAAAAAAAGAACTAGCATATCAACTATCAATTCCACTCCTTAGGTATATACCCCCAAAGACTTGAAAGCAGAGATTCAAAAAATGACTTCTACATCAGTGTCCACTGCAGCATTATTCATAATAGCCAAAAGATAGAAACAACCTAATGCCATCAACAGATGAATAAATAAAATGTGGTACATGCATACAATTGAATACTGCTATGCCAATAGAAGAAGTGAAGTCTTGATACATGCTATAGTATGAATGGAGCTTGAAGACATGTGGAGTGAAATAATTCAGTCACAAAGGACAAACACTGTATGACCTCACTCACATAAAAAAGCCAGTAAAAGACAAATGTATGCAGACAAAAGTTTATTATTGGTTACCAGATATGTGAGAGAACGGGTAAAGAGGATGTCTTAGGCTGGGTTCTCTAGAGAAGCAAAACCAATAAAGCATATAAATGTCTACTTGAAGAGCTTTACATCAAGCAAACAGAACATGCAGTCATAGAGGCTGGAGCATCGCAAATCTTTAGGTCATGCTGGAGGCTTCTCCTGATCAACGTAGCTGCAGGTACTGGAGAAGCCACGATTAGCAGGTCAGACAGCACAGTTCTTGCTCACACACTGTGAAGATCAACAAATCCTAAGATCAGCAAGCAAGACCACACGTAAAATGCTAGCTCAAGTTCCAAGGTCAGAGGAAGAGGAGCCAGTTGTAGGATCCAAAGCAAGCAAACGCCTTGCCAGAGAGTCCACTTATATTCTGTGCAGGCTACACTTCCAAGAAAGCTTCCTTTCAGCTGACCAGCTACTCACGGCAGATTCCATCACATTATATTAAATCTTAGCATGGATGTGATCATGTCGTCATAAAATTGCCAAACTATATCATAACTGCCAAACCACTGAGAATCACGGATCAATTAAGTTGACACACAACCTTAGCAATCACAGGGGTGTTAACAGTGATGGAAAATCACACTGATTGAGGGTAAAGCTACACAGTTGACTACTATAACTGCACACCTGTAAAAAGTTCAAATGGCAAAAGCTGTATGATAGATAAATTTCAACAATGACAAAAAAAAAAAAAAAAGAACTCACTAAGGCTGCTTATGTGCAACCAAACATCTTATGGTGTTTGGTTTCTTGTTCTGGAGGTTTACAGTCATGGTTTCATAGGACATTCCAGTCAACTGGCCTAACAACATGTTGAGTGTTTCTGTTCTATCTCATAGTATACTGCATAGTTTCTGGGGTCTTAAAAGCTTACAGGAGGTCATTTAGCGCATGACAATTGGTCTCTGTTTGCCCGAAGCACGAGAAAGACAGCCAGGAACAGGAGGAAGACACGGAATGTATGCCTAACTGGTTCCAGGAACAACTGCTACCTTTGTCATTAGACCAGAAGAACTGGACAGTGCCCAGATACCATTACTGAACATTTTGATCAAAGATTCCATAGAAGAAGCCCAATCTAGAGTGGAGAAATGTAGAACAGAATTTTGAACTCTCATGGACTCTAGACTTTCTGGAGCCATGGAGCGTGGGTGAACCCATGAGGCTATTGCCCTGAAATAATCACTAAACCTTAAACCAAAAATATACCCCAAAGTCATCTTAAAATAGAATGACAGAATAGTTTAGCTTAATTAGTTAAAAAAAAAATTCAGCCTTGAGGATAATGGTATCTTAACTATATGAGATCAACTTGAAAACAGCAACTCAAACAATAATGTGAAACTTTGAGGATTGAGTTCATGTTAACGAAAAATGACAAAAACTCAGAAAAGGACACTAAAAATGGTTATGTAGCTCAAAGAATGTAATCATGTCACTAAACTGCACATGTAGAAACTGCTGAATTGGTGTATGTTTTGTTGTATATATTCTCAACAACAACAAAATACGTAAAATTTAGGGAAAAATAAAAGATCTATGGGACTAAACTGGTGAGTGAAGGAATGAAAGAAGGCATGGTCTTTGCCTCAGAGCTTGCCATCAGCTATAGGCTTCTATGACCCAGCACTACCTCACCAAGAGTCCAAACCAGACTACCAAGAAGCCAGCCATTCCCACCCTGGGACATCCCCTCAGAAAGTGTCCATGCTGAAGTCATTCTGGTGGCTGTAGCCACCCTGCCCCAGCCCACTACGCATTCCTGCCACCTCTCCTGGCAGATATATGCAGGCTATACCAGGTGAACAGGATCAAGGCAGGAGGTATACTTGATGTCCCCATGCCCATGACTCCAATATAGTAACCATAAATCACAGGTAGCCACCAAACACCTAAAGCACAGATACTCAGTGCTAAGATATCCTAAAAGTGGAAAAAAACATACCCAGGGTTTCAAAGACTTGGTGCCAACCACCAAACTGCCAACCATTAGGTTAGTAGTCAGTGCAAACCATCTGTGCCACCCAGGAACATTTTGGATGTAATAAACTAAATAAAATGCATTATTAAAAAAAAAAGACTTCAGGATCCTGAGACTGCAGGAGGTGGCCCAAATGGAGTTTGGAGAGGCTCTACTATCAACTCCATAGGGAGGCAGGGCAGACCCAGATGCAGACAGCTGCCTACTGTCCCTGTTGCTCCTACTTAAGACTGAGCAGTGGGTGCTAAGAAAGGCAGTCAAGGACTTCTCCGACACCTACTAGAGCCTGAACCTTCCTCAGATATTGGGGGCCCAGGATTTCCCACTATCTGCCCAGTCTGCACACACAGGGTTACCCTAGCACAGTCCTGTTCTGACGTATAGAGGACAGACAACATAGCCAGGGAAAGGGAGGTGACAAAGAGAATCCTGGCACCTGTAGGCCCAGGCTATTCTATCAGTGATGTACTCAAAAGCTGCTCACTGGTTTACCAAGGGAGAAAGACTCTTCTCTCTAAACCCCTGCTCCAGTGACTGGCTGTCCTCTCCATTCCCTTGCCCTTACCAGACTAGTCACTCTTCAAGTCCACATAAAGGTGAAAAGTGCCCAGTGCCCACAGCTCTCACGTTGGCTTTATCTCAACCCATGCCCTCACGGCCTCTTTTGGTCCCAGCAACAGGGCAGGGTGTTGTGTGCTTCCCTGCTTCAGAGATGGGAGACAAGATGGACACACAGACCAGTAACCTGCCTGTCTGCTAAGTGCAAGAGCTGCACTGGGGAAACTCAGGTACTTTTGGGTGCCCCCTCCCTCCAATTTAAAATTATGATAGGGTGAAAGTTTTAATCTACAATATACAGTAATGTTCACCTTCATAATCCAAATAAGGATCTTAGAAACCAAACCAAACCTGTTACCCTTAAGTGGATTCCTACTCATAGTGACCCTATAACACAGAGTAGAACTACCCCACTGGGTTTCCAAGGAGTGCCTACTGGATTCAAACTGCCAACCTTTGGCTTAGTAGACATAACTCAACCACTTAGTCCTCAAGGTCTCCACAGAGACAGGTAGTGGTGAATTACAATGAACTTCTCCTCTTCTATCCCATTTTTAATTTTGTAAACATAAACAAAGCAATAGAAGGCCTTTAAATGACTCAAAATTAATAAGCTAAAGTCACCTGTAGTTATTTTAACCTACTTTCAAATTTGAAGATAAACTGGAATTTGAAACCTACATTACACAGGTGGAAGCTCCAGTAGCAGAGTGGTTAAGTGCTATATCCACTAACCAAAAAGCCAGCAGTTCAAATCTGCCAGGCGCTCCTTGGAAATTCTATAGAGCAGTTCTACTCTGCCCTATAGGGTTGCCAGGAGTTGGAACTGACTCAATGGCAGTGAGTTGGTTGGTTAGCATAGGGTTACTTTTGAGAGGGAGGATGCTGGGTAAGGAACTCAGGGAACCTTCTGGGATGATAGAAATTACTTGTGTTATTAAAAGAAGGGGTGACATGACTATATGCATTTGTCTAAATCAGCCTAATTATACTGAAGATTTGTGCATTTTACTGTAGATAAATTACACCTCCAAAAAACAAAGTTAAGTAAAGATGGATGCCAGGAAAAACTTTTACTAATATTAGACAGCTTTTTGAACTAACATGTAAGTGGAAAAGAAAAATGCCCAAAAAATAAAGCAGAGGAAAAGTAAACTGAGGACAAGGGCTCAGTAACAGAGCCCAGACTTACATAACAAAACAGACATCAGAATCTGTATGTGTGAGTGCTTGTGTGCATGTGTATGTGTGTGCATGTGCACATGTGAGTGTGCTTGTGTGCATATGTGTATGCTTGCGGACATGTGTGTATGTGTGAATATGTGCGCTTGTGTACATGTATGTGTGGGCATGTATGCTTCTGTACATGCTTGTTTGCATGTGTGTGCCTATGTGCGTGCATATGTGTGAATATGTATTTATGTGCCTGTGACAGCATGTATGCATATGATGTCTGTAAGTGCTCAAGGTGAGGTTTCCCTGTGCTATAAATTCCACATGAGGCACTAATTCTCACCAAGGATCTCTAATGTTATTGCCAATATAACACAGTGATGGAAGAGTATCCAAGGCTAACATCAAGAAGGCTACAGTTTTCGTTTCAGCACAAAAAAGGTTATAAACCCTCTTCTCACTGCTAGTGGGATTATAAAATAGTATAGTCACTGTGGAAAACAGTTGGCAATTGTTCAAAATGCTGACACAGGAGTACCATATGATCCAGCAATCACAATCCTACTGAAAACAGGTGAAAGCAAGAACACAGAGACCTCTATAACAATGTTCATTGCCGTACTCTTCGTAACTGTCAAAAGATGCAAACAACATGTCCATCAATAGATGAATGGATAAACATAGTGGTACACCCATACAGTGTTGACATACTTTGCACACTAGCTGAAAGCTGGAAATAATTAAGATGTCCATAAACAGATGAATATACAAGATGGTACACACATAAAACAGACTATCACACAGCCATAAGTAGAAATATAAATGAATGAACCTTGAAGACATCATGCTAAGTGAAAGAAATAAGACAAAAAATATAAGTATTACACGTATCTACAGTAGACAAATGTACCGGTGTAGTAACCAACGATTATAGTGGTAACCAAGGGTCAGGAAAGACAGAGAAGGAAATGGAAACTAATTGCTTAAAATGAAATTTCTGTAAATTTAAAAACACTGGAGTTGCCCATCCATCCCCAGAAGCCTTTTACCAAATGTTTGTTTGTTTTTCTTTTTTTTTTTCAAGTGGATTCCAATTTATAGCAACCCTACAGGACATAGCTTAACAGCCCCACAGACTTTCTTTTACTTTTATTTTTACTTTTTATTCACATGACTGAGTGAAAACGTACATTCCCGTATAAATTTACATGCCCACCTATATGCAGCTTCCACTGCTCTCCCTATCCGGTGACAGCACACTATTCCTCTCCGCTCCATACAAGTCTCATCCTCCCAACAGCCTCCTTTCTGTTCCTCTCCACCTACTCTCCTTCTTCCAGCCAGAGGTCAGCAGGATGATATCCTATAGATGTACAGAACCATAAAGTGCATCCAATATATGGTCACTCTGCATTGCCAAGTCCAATCCATTCCTGTCCAAAGAGTGGACCTTCGTTATAATTTATGGGTAAGGGCAGCATCAGGGCCGGGGGCCATGCTCTCAGGGGAACCCCGAAACCGCTGGACCATTAATTAAGGTCTTTTAGTGGAGATGTCAGGATACACCCCTTTTTATTCTTGTATTGCCAGTGAGATTCAACCTAGTGAGCTCCATTGTGGCTATCACTGGTGGTGGGTACCATCTGGTTCTTCCGGTCCCCAGTCGATGAAGGCACCCACTCTTGCGGGTCTCTCTGTCTTCTAGGTTGTCTTTACTGCATGTGATTTTGGTCCTCGGTGAGCATCCGTTCCTGCTGAGTTGGGACCATTTGTTGTGTCCTCGGATGGCAGCTTGGCAGCTTTTAAGACCCCAGACGCCACTCACCAATGTGGGGTGAAGAGAGCCCTCTTAGCAAAACGCTAGTTGTGCCAATTGGCCTTGATTTCACCTAAGAGCATGGTCCCCCAGCCCCCTGCCCCAGCTACTCTATCCTTGCAATATTGGGTTAAGATGGAAAGAGTACTCAAGTTATGCTGAAGTCCACTTAATGTTGTCCTTATTTCTAATGTGTGCTATCACCGCTTTCTCCCAACGAAATTTCTAGCAACTATCTAAACTAAACTCTCCCCCCCACCCTTCCTCCCTCCCCTCCCTTGCAGCTGTCAAAGAGTCTTTTCTTGTATACACAAGTCTGTTTTTCAGATCTTATCGTAGAGGTCTCATATAGTATTTGTCCTTTTCTTGCTGACTACTTTCACTCAACATAATGTCTTCCAGTTGAAACCAGGTTAAGAGATGTTTCATGGGATCATCGTTATTCTTTATCATTGCGTAGTGCTCCACTGAGTATATGTACCATAGTTTACCTATCCATTCTTCTGTTGTTGGGCATCTGGGTTGATTCCATCTTTTTGCTATCGTGGACTGTGCTGCAATAAACATTCTGGTGCATGTGTCCGCTGGTGTGAAAGGCCTTGATTCTGTAGGATATATTCCAAGTAGTGGAATTACTGCGTCAAATGGTATATTGATATCCATTTTTTTTAGGAAGCACCAGATTGTTTTCCAAAGAGGCTGGACCATTTTGCAACCCCATCAACAGTGTAGGAGGGTTCCACTTTCTCCACAGCCTCTCCAGCATTTGTTATTTTGTGTTTTCTGGATCATGGCCAATCTTGTTGGGGTGAGATAGTATCTCACTGTCGTCTTGATTTGAATTTCTTTAGTAACTAAAGATTGTGAACATGACCACATGTGTTTTTTGGCTGCCTGGATCTCCTCTTTAGTGAAATGTCTGCCCATCTCCTTTGCCCATCGCTTAACTGGATGGTTTATCTTCTTGTTATTGATATTTTGTAGTATCTTATAGATTATGGAGATCAGGCGTCGATCTGACATAGAGTTGCCAAATATTTTTTCCCACTCTGTGGGTGTTCTTTTAATTCTATTAATAAAGTCTTTGGATGAGCAAAAGTGTTTGATTCTTAATACTTCCCATTTATCTACTTTCTCTTCTGTTGATTGAGGTTTCTTTGACAGATTTTGGAGTCTGTCCTCATTGTGTATTAAAACTTCCATTGTTGTTCCTACCTTTTCTTGGATGAGCTTTATCGTTTTAGGTTTGATATTTAGGTCTTTTATCCAGTTGGAGTCGGTTTTTGTATAAGGTGTAAGATATGGATCTTGATTCAGTTTATTGCAGATGGATAACCAATTTTGCCAGCACCATGTGTTGAAGATACTGTTTTTACCCCAGTTTAATGTCTTAGGGCCTTTGTCAAATATCGGCTGTTCATAGGCAGATAGTGTCATCTCTGGGGTCTCAATTCTGTTCCATTGATCCATCTGTCTGTTCTTGTACTGTTTGTTTTTCTTGATTGGGTGGTGTCATTGATTGAACTACATCCCTCCCAAAAATGTGTGCAGTAATTTGGCTGGGTCATGATTCCTGATACTGTGTGATATTTCCTCTGTGTTGTGTAAATTCTGCCTAAATGACGCAATGAAGGAGGATAGGCAGCAGTTGTGTTGATGGGGCAGGATTGGTGCCTTGAGACTGTCTTTTGGGATATAAAGAGACGTTCACAGGGAGATCTGGGGACCTCATACCATCAAGAAAGAAGCAGTGCTGGGAGCAGAGCACAAAAAGGACCCGGGGTCCCTGTGCCTCAGAAGCTCCCAGTTCAGAGGAAGATTGACAAGGACCTTCTTCCAGAGCCAACAGAGAAAGACTTCCTCTGGACCTGATGCCCTGAATTTAGACTTGTAAGTTACTAGACCGTGACAAAAATAAATTTCTTTTTTTTCAAAGCCACCCACCTGTGATATTTCTATTAAAACAGCACTAGACGACTAAGACAGATGGTTTTTAAGGCACACTAAGCACATAGAGCACTTAAAATCCCAAATTCAACCTATCTACTGGGCACTGATGCTGATCAAGTCATCAGCCTGAGCACCAAGGAAAGTGCAAGGACAGATATTAGACACAGATGATAAAGGATGAACATGTAGTTGTAACCAAAAACGTAAGTAAGCAGGGGCAAGCACCATAACATTTGCCCAAACTGCACAACACAGCATGGAAGATAACAGTAATCCAGTTTAGGAAAGAATAAATAACAACAGGTTTCCTGTAAATCGTAATCTCTGTGTGCTGGGCCAGGAGGAGGAACTCTCCTTGGCTCTGTGGTATGCTGACTACATGGATGCTGCTATGCTTCACTGTGCATCCACATGAGTCCAGTACCAGCAGCCATAGACTAATGGGAGAGAGGATACGCCACTGTAGCTGGGAAGGCAGGGGAGAGGTGAAGTGGGCTTAATCTTTGTTTAGTCAGCTGGTACTGCTCTAACAGAAATACCTCAGGGATTTGCAGTCCCACCCTAATCCTTAACTCTTTGAAACCTAGGAGGCTGTGGTCCCACCCTTTGAGACCCAAGAAGACAGTGGCCTCACCTTTTGAAACCAAGAAGGACCTGCTTTCCATGCTCTTTCCAGCAGTTCTGCTGATCTCTGATCTGCTCCAGGTACAGTCCTTTTCTTTTCTTGGAGGAGAGAACAGATGTAGCCCCTTTGGCCTGTTTCCTGCCTGCCGAATTTCAAGAGGCAGACAGCTTTCTTTCCTTTTGTTTCTTCTTAGTCTCCTTCAGTCTAAGGTTATAGGTTTTCTACCATGGTAGTCAGTTAGATCGATCAGTCATAGGCTTTTTTTTTGTAGCCATGTCCTTAGTGAACATTATAGGATAGGTGTCTTCAGTTGCTACAACAGAATTTTCCAAACCTTTAAGTTCTGTTTTTATTTCACAAACTTCATTTTTCAGTCCATCTCTTTCCTCTTCAATTTTATTATATGCAGCAAGGAGAAACCATCCAGCCCCTTTAAAATTTTGCTTAGACATCTAATCAACCATGCATTCAAGTTCTTCACTTACAAGTTCTAGCTTCCATTAAACATTTGAACATAACTCGGACAAGTTTTTATGCAAATTTTTCCACTGCATAAAAAGCATCACCCTTCTTCCATTGTCCAATCACATGTTTATCATGATCTTTTAAAGCTTCACCAGAAGCATATTTAACTACCACATTTCTAGAAACATTGTGTTGCTGCTGCCATATGTATTCTCTAAGTCAACAGACTTTCTCTATGGCTCTTCTCATTTCCTTCTGAGCCCTCACTAGAACCGCCTTTGACACCCATAATTCTACCCAGTCTTTTCAAAGCAATCTAGACTTTTACTATTAGGTACATGATAACTCTTCCAGCCTCCCAAATCCAAAAATACTTCCACATTTGTTTTACAAAATAGCATCCCATTCTTCAGGTACCAAATTCTGTATTAACTATCTAGTGCTGCTATACCAAAAATTCCACAAGTGGATGCCTTTAACAAATAGGAATTTATTTTCTAACAGTTTAGGAGACTACAGGCCCAAATTCAAGGTGCCAATTCTAGAGGAAGGTTTTCTCTCTGTCGACTCTGGAGGAAAGACATGGTCTCTTCCGAGCTCCTCTTCTTGGGCAATCTTCATGTGGCACGGCATCTGTCTTCTTACTTCTCTGCTGTGTTCAATTTGTGCTTATCTCAGAAGAGACTGGCTCAAGAAACAGGCTATAGTAATTCTACCTCTTTAACAACAAAGCCAACTCATTCTCAAGTGAGCTTACAAAGATAGGTACAGAGATTAGGTTAGGGTTAACAACACATATTTTGGGGGGCCCAATTAAATTCATAAGAGCAGAGTTTCAGAGACCTGTGATGCCAAGCATGTGTTGGCACATAATACACAGTCATGGTTCCTGCTATAGCTTCACCTCTGGGAAAGGTAGAAAAAAGAAAAAACAAAACACAGAGGGAGACGAGTAAGGAGGAAACCAAAAACCAAATCACAACCAGTGCCACTGAGTTGATTCCAACTCACAGTGACCCTATAGGGCAAAGCAGAACTGCTCCATGGAGTTTCCAAGGAGCAACTGGCAGATTCTTCTTACATCTCCATGTTGAAACATATCTGTGTGTGTGCGTGCATGTGTGCATGTGTGCGTGTATGTGTGTGTGTGTTTAAACTTTCTACCCAAAGAACTGGGCAGTGGGACAAGAAAATGTCATTTCCAAGCTTTTCCAAAAAGAGTAGGGCAAAGGGCCAAGTACAACTAAAGACTCAGCTCAGTCTCTATTTCCTAATTCAAGCCTTTTCCAAATCTCACAGTTCACAGCCATCACCCCCTTTTCATCACTCCAGCCACATGCAGTCATGGATCACACCATTTAACATTTACTGCCCAGTGGTTCTGGAACACAGGCTAGTTCTCTTAACTTTCTGAGGGCAAGGACTGTGTTTATAACATTTCTTTCTCTTAAGAGTGGGACTGACAGCCTAATTCTCCCCTTAGCAACTACAAAAGCCTTGAGTAAGTTACCTGTGTGGCTTTGTCTGTTTACTACTTACTGTTCATCTCTTCATTAGAATGAGAGTTCTCTGGCACTGGGGCATTTTTCATATTGTTCATCATTCTGCATGAGATAGAGGCTTTGTTTACAAATCTGTACAATGGGGCCACCACACACTCATGTTAGTATTGTGAGGATCACACGAGACTAGGCACATGGAAGCAGTGTCATTGCCATTGGGTTGCACCACAGGGCTCCAGAAATGTCCATCAGGCTTACGTGTCCACCTAGCTCAGGGCCTGAAGTGGCACTGCAAGCATTTAAGCAAATGGCTATAGGTGGTTCTTCACTTTGGGAAGGGAGTTTAAAAAAGCACAACTTTAAAACACTATCATTTTCATTATAAAAATGACACATATTCATGAAGAAATGTTCAGGAATTCTCGTCAGTGGTTTAAATACACTCTACCTGCTCTACTGCTAATGTTAAATAACACAACATAAGAAATTCAATTTTAATCAACAAAAACTAGGAGGCAGGGCCAGGATGGCAGACTAGTCACATGTCTCCTTGATTTTCTCTGTCTTAAGCAGGGTTTTCCAGGGAAGCCAAACCAGTAGCATGTACATATACAAGGAAAGATTTATGTATAAAGGAAACAGCTCACACAACTGTAGAAGCCAAATATCCCAAGTCCTGGCACAAGCCTCACATGGCCACGGGAGCTGGTGAACCCAAGGTCAGCAAGTCAGAGACCAGAGTTCTAGATCACTCACTGTGTAGTTTGCTGGATCCCAAGCTGGCAGTGAGACTGCAAGGTCTCTGCTGACTCAAGAGCTGCACTGGCTGTGAACCCAGGATTGCCAGGTTAAGGAGCAGGACTCTAACTCATTGGCTCTAAGGGTTGATGAATCCAACAGCTGCTAGCTTAGGTCTAGGAACCAGTTGTAAAAGAGAGCAGGAGCTGCTGGCCATGTGAGCAGACAAGAAGTAGGTGGTAGAAGGTGGAGAGATGAGAGCTGAGGGGAGGGAAGACAGCACAGGCCCCACCCCGACTACTTGATACAGCCACCAAACATGGAGTTGCCAAGTTGACACAATCTTGACCACCACACCCTCTGAGAACTAAAGCTTAGAAAAATAATGGAATGGAGCAGTGTAGACATTTTAGGTGCCCCAAGATCAGGCATATGATTGTAAGACCAGGTTGGGTGACAGGAAAGCAGAAACTATCCTTTTGAAGGCAAGAGAGTAGCACAGTGAGTCCCACTTCTGCTGGCACAGTGGCTAAGAGGATTACAGGTGTAGATACCATCTTCATTAACTGGTAGACTGGGATTGGGACTGCAAGCTTGGGAGCCACACATGGGCCAGCTACTATACTGAGCTGCAGAGCCTGACGAAACAGCATAACCCACAGAAGAGAGGCTGTGCTTGGGTCAGTCATATTTAGAGAGCCCAGCAGCTGATGACCAAGGGCACCTTGTCCCCTCTCTTCTCTGAGTTGTGCCATAGATACCATTGACTCACTACAGGAGAGGTGGCTTAGGTAGGATGCCATCTTGGTCAACTGAGAGGTGGAGTCAGCCATGCTTGAAGGCTTGGCTGGGGCTGAGCAACAGGGCCTGTTTAGAGAGTGCCTCTCCCAGCAGAAAAGCTGTTCTTAAGACTATTGTACCTAGATAACACAGTGAAGGCTGACGGCCAAGTGTGGTGGTGCCCCACCTCCCTCTCTTCTCTGAGCTGCACCATAGATATTGCTGACTGATTGCTGGAGAAGCAGCTCAAGTAGAACACCATCTTGGTCAGCTGGGAGGCAATGTCAACCATGCCTGAGGGCTCAGCTGGGGCTAACTCACACACTGAGCAACAGGGCCTGTCTGGAGAGTGCCTCTCCCGACAGAAAAGCTGTGTTTAAAACAATCGTACCTAGAGAATATAGTGGCAGTTGGTGGCTGAGTGCGATGGTGCCCTAACCCCTCCCTTTAAGCTATATCATAGCAACAGCTGATGGCCCCTGAGGAACTCCATAAATAGGGTACCACATGTGTCAGCCAGGAGGTGGGACCTGCTCCCTTTGAGGTCCTGGATGTTATCAGCTGCCACTGGTCAATGTCTCTCTCAGTAGAAAAGCACTTTTTAAAGATAAGAACATCTAGGGAATATGGCAGTGACTGGCAGTTGAGTATGGCAGCACCATTTGCACATACCTATATTGAACAATGTCACATTGTATGCTGATAGCCCCCAAGAAACTCCATAAGTAGGGCATCATCTTTGCTAGCCAAGAGGCAAGGTCTGCCACCCCTAAGGGACCTGCTGCTTTTGGCTGCCACTGGACAGCATCCCTCTCAGCAGAAAAGCAGTTTTTAAGACAAGCACTTCTGGGGAACACAGTGGTCTCTGGCAGTCAAGCATGCAGGCATCCTTCTTTCCTTCATTCCCTGAGATACACCATAATCTAGACTGGCATGACACCAGAGACTTGGCACAAGTAAGTCACCATCTTACTCACCCAAGAGGTGGGACCTGCCGCCCCCGAGAGCCCAGCTGGGGCTAGCTGCCAAGCTGACCAGGATCATGTGGCTTGACAGTGTCTCTACTACAAGAGAAGCTGTATATAAGTCAGCTACACCTACAGAACACAGCAAAGGGTGGCAGCCAAGTCTTGCAGTGTCCTTACTCCCATTCTAGAGCTACAGTGCAGCTCCTGTTCATGTAACACCGGAGAAACTGAACAGCTTTTTGATGTCACAAAAGCAACAATCAATATCTAACCATTTAAAAAAGCAGACCACCATGGCTCCAGAAAACTACCAAAATAAAGAATAAAAAAAACTTCCTAGTCAGAGGTAGAATACAAAAGAATGCTGTTAAGAGCCATTCTAGAGATTAAACAGAGTACAGCAGAAAAAAGTGAAAAATTAAGCTACATGAACTGCTAAAACATCAATGATCTGAAATCCAGCAGATTTATAATAAAATTACACAGTTAGACAATTCAATGCAGAGTGAAAAGAAAAGAGCATGATTGAGGAAATTGAGTGCAGAATTAGCAAGAGTAAAGATAAAGCAACTAACACCAGCATTTCTGAGGAGAAATTAGATAAAAGAAACAAACAAAAAAATGAAGATGCATTAAGAAGCAAATGGGACTCTAGCAATAATCTATGAGTACTTGGAATTCCTAAACAGGGAGGGACAGCAGAAAATACAGAGATAATTGTTGAATAGCTCCTGACAGAAAACTTCCCAGACATCACGAAAGGAGAGAACACAGATATTCAAGAAGCTTATCAAACACCACAAAAAGTACAGCCCAAAAGAAAGACACAAAGACATATTATAATTAGCCTTAATAAATGAACTACCAAGAGAGGCTCTTAAAGGCAGCAAGGCTTAAAGCAAAATTAACACACAAATGGAAGCCCTGTAGGCTTTCCTGACTTCTTAGCAAAAACTATGTTGGCAAGACAGTAGTGGGACAACACATACAAAACCTTGAAGGAGAAAGACATCCAACTAAGAATTGTGTAGTTTGCAAAACTGTCTCTCAAATACGCAATGAAATTAAGGTATTCTCAGATAAACAGAAGCTTAGAGACATTGCCAAAACCAAACCAAAACTACAAGAAATACTGAAAAAAGCTCAGTGCTTAGAAAATCAGTAACAGCAGGTATATACTCAATGCTGCAATGCAGGACAGAGCATCTAGAGTTCTACTCAGGGAAGTCACAAAGCTCAATCAAAGCTAAAATATTACAATTAGGGAACCAAAGATCTTAACAGGTAAACTATGACACCATCACAGTATAAAGAAGGATATATTACATTACTTACAGTCCTTTCAGATGGAACGGAAGTTAAGGAGAGATATACAGAAGTTAAGGACTAGTTTAAAATTACAACATTAAGGGAGATCAACAGGGTAGCTGCAAAGCAAACTAACACTGTTACATAGCAAAAAAGGAAATATAATAAAGGAGTCTCAACCAACACAAAACCAACACTGAAAAAGATAAAAAGAAAACCCACAAAGAATGACCCAGAAAAGAATAGTAAGTGCAACAAAGAAAATACCAGCAACACAAAAATAAAGGCACCAGAGTGACAGCACTAAACATATATTTACCAATAGTTACACTGAATGTAAATGGAGTGAATACTCCCAGTAAGAGGCAGACATCTATATGCTGCTTACAAGAAACACACCTTAGACTCACAGATATGAACAAACTGAAAATCACAGGATGGAAAAATATATACCAAGCTAACAACACGCAAAGAACAGCAGGAGTGGCACTACTAATTTCAGATAAAATTGACTTTAATGTAAAATCCACCACTGTGGACAAGGTTGGTCACTAATTATTGCTGAAAGGTTCAATACACAAGCAGGAAATAACAATATTATATATTTATGCACCCAACAGCAGAGCATCTAAACACATAAAATGAACACTGACAATACTGAAAAATGGGCCAGATCACTCAACAATAATAGTAGGAGACTTCAACACTCCATTTTCAGTAATGGACAGATCATGCAGAAAAAGGCTCAATAAAGATACAGATCTTATTGCAACAATTAACCAAATAGACCTTATCAATACATACAGAACTTTTCACCCAACAACAGATAAGTACACCTTCTTTTCCAATGTGCATGGAACCTTCTCCATAATAGACCACATATTAGCCCATAAAGCAAGTCTCAACAAAATCCAAACCTTTGGACTGGGGGCCATGATGGTGGACTAGACACACATCTCCTCAACTCCCTCTGAGAAATGAGGCCTAGACTGATAACTGAACAGAGAAGCATGGACATCTGCAGAGCCCTAGGATTGTCAGATTGGATTAGGTGCCAGTAAGGGGGAAACAAACTCTTAAGATGAAGCAGTGGCACACTGACTCCTGCTTCTGCTTACCCATTGTTTGGGAGGATTGCAGGTACTGATGACTTCTTTGTTATCAGGGAGGCAGAGACTGGTCATGAGGCTGCTAATAAGCTGAACAGTGTTTAGGTAAACAGCATACAGTGCAGCATAGAGACTGTGCTTGGAATGGGCACATATGGAGACCATGGCTGCTGACTGAGGGCACCACTGCCCCTCCACCCTCACTTTTCTGAACTGCACCATAGATTCTACTGTTTCGTGAAAGAAAGGGCAGCTTGTGTGGGATGCCATCTTGAGCAGCTGGTCAGTGGAGTTACCCACCCAGAGGTCTTAGCTAGTGCTCATTCTCACACTGTGAAGCAGTGCCTGTCTGGAAAGTGCTTCTCCAGCAGAGATACTGTGTTTAGGATGGTGGTACCTAGAGTTATGGGAGGAGACTGGCAGAGAAAAGCAGCTAGCCCCTAATACCTCCCTTCTTTGAACCACATTATAGCATCTGGGGACAGCCTGTCAAGTGCCTTCATCGTCAGCTGGAAGGCAAGGCCTGCCACACCTGAAGGCCTGACTGATTTCCACAGCTGTTGGTCAGCTTCACTTAGCAATAAAGTACTTTTTTAAAATAAGTCCATATGGAGAAATGACACTTTAGTGGCCTGACAGCATCTTCTCCACCCTTCACTGATGCACATCATAGCATCAGCTGATGGCCCTCAAGTGACTCCCTAAGTAGGGTGCCATATTTGCCAGGAGGCAGAGTCTTCCAGCCCAGAGAGGCCAGCTGGGGCCACTCACAAGAGTACACAGAGGCAGCTGGTGACAAACTCCCCTCTTAGAACTACATATTAGCTCCTGTTGAGGTAACACTAGAGTAACTGGAACAACTTCTAGATGGCACAAAGACAATAATCAATAGCTAATGATTTAAACAAGCAGTCCACCATGGCTCCAGAAAACTATCAAAATAAAGAATCAAACTACTTCCCAGATGAAAAAGACTTTCTAAAACTGCCAGAGGTGGAGTACAAAAGAATTATATATACAGCCCTCATAAAGATTAAACAAAATGCAACAGAGCAAAATAAAAAGTTAAGGAAGCTATTGAAACTGATGGAACATCAATGATCTGAAATCCAGCAGATCAAGAATAATATTACAGAATTAGATGATTCAATCTGAAGCCAAAAGAGCAGAACTGAGGAGGTGGAAGCCAGAATTAGTGAACTTGACGATACAGCAACTGACACTAGCATTTATGACACAAAATCAGAGAAAAGAAATAAGAATTAAGAAATAAGCATTAAGAAACGTGGGACTCAATTACGAGGAATAATTTATGAATAATTGGAGTTGCTGAACAGGGAGGGATAGCTGAAAATACAGAGAGTGTTGCTGTACATTTGCTGACAGAAAACTTCCCTGAAATTATGAAAGAAGACAACATAGATACCTAAGATACACACTGAACAACACAAAAACAAGACCCCAAAAGAAAGACATCAAGACATATAATACTCGATGGCACTTGGCTGGCTTGGCAATAAAGAGAAACTAACACAGAGTTACATAAATGGAGAAACCTACCCTGCTCATGGATAGGAAGACTTAACATTGTGAAAATGTCTATTTTACCCAAAGCAATCTACTTAGATAATGCAATCCCAGTGTAAGTTCTGGTGACATTTTTTTACTGAGATGGAGGAACAAATTACCAACTTTGTCCAGAAAGGGAAGAAGCCCCTGGATAAGTAAAGCATTACTAAAGAAGAAGAACACACTGGGAGGCCTCTCATTACCTGACCTTAGGACCTATTACACTGCCAAAGTAGTCAAAAGAGCCTGATACTGGTACAAAAACAGACAGATAGATCAGTGGAACAGAATCAAGACCCCAGAAATGACATCATCTGCCTATGAACAGTTGATATTCAACAAAGGCCCTAAGACACTAAAATGGGGTAAAAACAATCTCTTCAACAAATGGTGTTGGCAAAATAGGATAGCCATCTGCCCTAAATTAAAACAAGACCAATATCTTACACCTTATACAAAAACCAAATCAAACTGGATAAAAGACCTAAATATCAAATCTAAAACAATAAAGCTCACCCAAGAAGTAGGAACAACAATGGAAGGTTGAATACACAATGTAGACAGACTTCAAAATCTGTCAAACAAACCACAAACAACAGAAGAAAAAACAGACAAAAGAGAACTACTAAGAATCAATCACTTTTGCTCATCCAAAAACTTTACCAATAGAAGTAAATGGCCACCTACAGAATGGGAAAAAATATTTGGCAACTCTATATCAGACTGCTACCTGATCTCCATAGTGTATAAGGTACTACAAAATATCAATAAGAAAAAATATATCATCCAATTAAGCAATGGGCAAAGGAGATGGACAGACACTTCTCTAAAGAGGACATCCAGGCAGCCAAAAAACACATGTGGACATGCTCACGATCATTAGCTATTAAAGAAATTCAAATCAAAATGACAGTGAGATACCATCTCACCCCAACAAAGTCAGCCATGATCCAAAAAACACAAAACAACAAATGCTGAAGACGCTGTGGAGCGATTGGAACTCTCCTACACTGTTGGTGAGATTGCAAAATGGTGCAACCTCTTTGGAAAGCAATCTGGAGCTACCTTAAAATAATGGATATAGATATACC
The DNA here is from genome assembly GCA_028571685.1 of Heterohyrax brucei. NCBI lineage: Eukaryota > Metazoa > Chordata > Mammalia > Hyracoidea > Procaviidae > Heterohyrax > Heterohyrax brucei. The sequence goes on from CM053156.1 coordinate 27,308,619, forward strand.
ATTTGACCCAGTAATTTGGAATATATCCTACAGAATCAAAGCCATTGACACCAACTGATACATGCACATGAATGTTTATTGCAGCACAGCCCACAACAACAAAAAGATGGAATCAACCCAGATCCCCAACAACAGAAAAATGGATAGGTAAACTATGGTATATATACTCAGCAGAACACTATGCAATGATAAAGAACAACGATGATAGCAGGAAACATCTCTTAACCTGGTTTCAACTGGAGGACATTATGTTGAGTGAAAGTAGTCAGCGAGAGAAGGACAAATATTGTATGAGACCCCTACGTAGGAACTTAAAAACAGACTCATGCATAACAGAAAAGACTCTTGGACGGCTGCAAGGGTGGGGAGGGTGGGAGGGCAAGGGGACAGGGTTTAGATTAGATAGCTGTTAGAAATTTAGTTGGGTGAAATGGGTAACAGCACACATTAGCAAGAAGATCAATATTATGAGGACTTCAACACAACTTGCATACTCCTCCCATCTTAACTCAATATTGTAAGGACAGAATAGCTGGGGTGGGGGGCTTGGGACCATGCTCTCAGGGGAAACAGAGGCCAACTGGAACAACTAGTGTTTTGCTAATGAGGGCTCTCTGTACTCCACATTGGTGAGTGGCATGTGGGGTCTTAAAAGCTACCGAGCTGCCATCTGAGCGTACAGCAGATGGTCCCAACTTAGTAGAAACAGATGATCACCAAAGTCCATAATGACATGGGGGAAAGAGAATCCAGAAGACACAGCGACCCACGTGAATGGATGTCTACATCTACTTGTGACCAGAAGAACCAGATGTGCCCGGCCACCACCAGTGATAGCAGTGATGGAGCTCACAAAGTTGAGTCTCATTGGCAACACAATTACAAATAGGGGTGCACCCTGAGATCTCCACTAAAAGACCACAATTGATGGTCCAGGGACTTCAGGGTTTTCCTGAGAGCATGGCCCCTGGCCCTGATGCTGCCCCTGTCCACAAATCATAACGAAGGTCAACTTTTCAGACAGCAATGGATTGGACTTGGTGACACAGAGTGACCATATTGTGTGGGCACTTTATGGTTCTAGGCATCTATAGGAGGTCGTCCTGTTGACCTCATACTGGAGGAAGGGGAATGAGTGGAGAGCAGAAGATAAGAGATTGTTCAGAAGATAAGACATGTATGGAGCAGAGAGGAGGAGTGTGCTGTCACCATGCAGGGAGAGCAGTGGAAGCTGCATACAGGTCAGCATGCAAATTTATATGGGAATGTACTTTTTCCTTCAATCATAATAATAAATAAATAAATAAATAATCTAAGTTGACTGCCACTCTATTAAAAAAAATAGTAAAGAGAGGCCCTTAAAGGCAGTGAGGATTAAAGCTATACTACCATACAGAGGGAAGTACTGTAGGCCTTCACTTGACTTCTTGACAGAAACGATGTTGGCAAGAAGGCAGTGTAGACACATTTAAAGCTTTGAAGGAAAAAACTTCCAACAAAGAATTATATACCCTGCAAAATTTGTCTCTTAATATGAGGGTGAAATTAAGACATTCACAGATAAATTGAAGCTTAGAGACTGTAAAAACCAAACCAAAACTAGAAGAAATACTGAAAGAAGCTCTTTGCTTGCAAAAACAAAATCATCAAGTGTATACTTAATGAAGCAATGCAGGACACAGCATCCAGAATCCTACTCAGTTAGGGAAGTCATGAAGCTCAAGTAAAGCTACAATATTAAAGAAAGGAACCAGCAATCTTACCATAAAAATCTATGATATCATAATACTAAAATGAGGAATATATTACACTAGGTATAACTCTTTCAGATGGAGAGGAAATTAAAAAGATATGCAGAAGTTAAAGTCTGGTTTGAACACAGAATATTAAGGGGGATAACAGAGGGAGCCACAGAGCAAAATAACAATGTGACATATCAACAAAGAAACATAATTCAGGAGTCTCAACAAACACAAAACCAACACTTATAAAGACGAAAAATCAACCCATTAAGAAGAATGACCCAGCACAAAGTATTAAGAGTAATATATAAAACATCAACAACACAAAACATCAACAAAATGACAGCACTAAACACATAACTATCTATAATCACACTGAATGTAAACAGACTAAACGTTCCAACAAAGAGATTGAGAGTGACATGGTGGATCAAAAGACACAATCACAAGAAACATACCTTAGATTCAAAGACATGAACAAACTGAAAATCAAAGGATGGAAAATATATACCAAGCTAACAACATAGACAGAGGAGCAAGAGTGGCAATACTAATCTCAGAGAAAACAGACTTTAATGTAAAATCCACCATCATGGACAAGGATGGTCACTATTTATTGCTGAAAGGTTCAATATGTAAGCAGGACATAGCAATATTAAATATTTATGCACCCAACATTACAGCATCTAAATACATCACACAAACACTGACAGCATTGAAAAATGAGACAGATGACTCCACAATAATAATTGGGGACTTTAACACTCTACTTTCAGTAATGGACAGAGCACTCAGAAAAAAGCTCAATAAAGACACAGAAGATCTTACTGCAACAATTAATCAGTTAGACCTCATTGACATATACAGAGCTATTTACCCATAAACAGGTAAGTACACCTTCTTCTCCAATGCACATGGAACATTTTCCAGAATAGACTATGCATTAGAACATAAAGCTAGTCTCCACAAAATCCAAACCACTTAATTATTGCAAAGCATCTTCTCAGATCAAAAAGCCATAAAAAGTAAAGTCAGCAGCAGAAAAAACATAGATAGAAATTTGAATTCACGGACTGAACAATACCTACTCAAAAAGCTATGGGTTATAGAAGAAATCAAGGACAAAATAAGGAAATTTATGGACTCAAATGGGAACAAAAATCCTACCAGAAGCTATGGGACGCACCAAAAGCAGGGCTCAGAGTTCAATTTATCTCTATAAATGCACATGTCCAGAATAAAGAAAGGGCCCACATCAAATAATTAACCCGACAGTTTGAAGAAGTACAAAGAGAGCAACAAAAGGACATCTCAGACACCAGAAGAAAAGAGATAATAAAGATTAGAGCAGAACTAAATGAATTAGAAATAAAACAATTGAAAAAATTAACAAAACAAAAACATAGTTCTTTGAAAAGATCAATAAATTTGATAAATCATTGGCTAAGCTTACAAAAAATAGTAGAGAAAACAAACAACCTAAATAAGAAATGGGATGAGCGATGTCACAACAGACCCAACTGAAATTAAAAGTATCAGAACAGAATACTATGAAAGACTGTATTCTAACAGATTTGAAAACCTACAGGAAATGGACAAATTTCTAGATTCATATCACCTACCAGAAGTATCACAAGGAGAAAAAGAACAACTTAACAAACCCATCACAAAAGAAGAGGTTGAAAAAGTAATCAAAAAACAACCATCCAAAAAAAGTCCTGGTCCAGATGGCTTCACCTGGGAATTCTACTAAATCTTTAGAGAAGAGTTAATTCCAATACTACTGAGGCTATCTCACAGCATAGGAAGGGATGGAATACTATCAAATTCATTCTACAAAGCCAGCATAACCCTGACACCAAAACCAGAGAAAGATTTCACAAAACAGGAAAATTACAGACCAATATTACTCACGAAGTGAGATGAAAAAATCTTCAACAAAATCCTAGCCAATAGGATACAACAACATATCAAAAAAAAATTTATCATGACCAAGTTGGATTCACATCAGAGATGCAGGCTGGTTCAACCATCAGAAAAACAATGTGATCAACCACATAAATAACATAAAAGATATTAATCACCTCATTTTGTCAATTGATGCATAAAAGGCATTTGACAAAGTCCAACACCGATTTGTACTAAACACTCTCAGCAAAATAGAAAAAGAAGGCAAATTTCTCAACGCAGTAAGAGTTGTCTACACAAAGCCAACCACCTACATCATTCTGAAAGGAAACTGAAAGAATTTCCCTTGAAAACGGAACTGGACAATGATACCCACTTTCACCACTTCTATTCAACATTGAACTGAAGGTTCTAGCCAGAGCAATTAGACAAGACAAAGAAATAAAGGGCACCTGCATCAGCAAAGAAGTAAATGTCTATTTGCAGATGATATGATTGTATATGCAGGGAATCCTAAAGAATCCATTAGTAAACTATTCAAACTAATAGAAGAGTTCAGCAAAGTATTAGGATATGAGATAAACATAAGTAAATCAGTAGGATTCCTTTACACCAACAAAGATATCATCAAAGAAGAAATCACCAAATCAATACCATTTACTATAGACCGCAAGAAGATAAATACTTAGGAATAAACCTAACCAGAAAAATAAGAGATCCATACAGAGAGAATTACAAGATTTTATGGCAAGAAACTTACGTAAGTGGAGAAACCTACCCTTATGGACAGGCAAACTTAACACTGTGAAAATGTCTATTTTACCCAAAGCAATCTACATACACAATGCAATTCCAACACAAATTTCAGTGTCATTTTTTAATGAGACTGAGAAACAAATCACCAACTTTGTTTGGAAAGGGAATAATAAAGTACTACTGAAGAAGAACACAATGGGCCTCACACTGCCCACTCCTAGAACCTATTACACTGCCACAGTAGCCAAAACAACCTGCTACTGGTACAAAAACAGATACACAGACAAATGAAACAGTTGAGAACCCAGAGATGCTACCATCCTCTTACAAACAGTTGATATTCAACAAAGGTCCTAAGGTTGTACACTGGGGTAAAAACAGTCTCTTTAATAAATGGTGTTGGCAAAATTGAATATCCAGCTGCACAAACTGAAAAAAGACCCATATCACACACCTTACACAAAAACTAACTCAAAATGGATCAAAGGTCTTAATATCAAACCTAAAACAATAAAGATCCTACAAGAAAAACTAGGATCAACAATGGAAGTTCTAATACATGGCTTAGACAGACTTCAAAATCTGACAAAACATGAATAACAGAAAAGACATAAATGGGAACTACTAAGAATCAAAGACTTTAGCTCATCCAAAAACTTTATCAAAAGAGTTACCTGACCACTTACAGAATGGTAAAAAAATTTGGCAACTACAACTCAGAGCAACATCTGATCTCCATAATCTACAAGCCAAGCCAAATGCCGTCGCCATGAGTCAGATAATCTACAAGGCACTACAAAATATCAACAAGAAAAAGGTAAATAACCTAATTAAGTGATGGGCAAAGGAGACGGACAGATACTTCACCAAATAGGACATCTAAGCAGCCAAAAGTACATGAGGAAATACTGACAATCATTAGCTTTCAGAGAAAACCAAATCAAAACTACAATGAGATACCATCTCACCCCAACAAGGTTGGCCATGATCCAAAAAACACAAAACAACAAATGCTGAAGAGGCTGTGGAGAGATCGGAACTCTCCTACACTGCTGGTGGAAAGCAATTTGATGCTTCCTTAAAAAGCTGGAAATAGATGTACCATTTGATCCAGTAATCTTGCTGCTCAGAATATATCCTACAGAAACAAAGGCTGTGACACAAACAGATACATGCACACAAATGTTTATTGAAGCACAGTCCACAACAGCAAAAAGATGGAATCAACCCAGATGCCCATCAACAGATGAATGGACAAGCAAACTATGGTACATATACTTAACAGAACACTAAGCAATGACAAAGAACAACGATGATTTTAGGAAGCATCTCATAACTTGGTTTCAATTGGAAAACATTATGCTGAGTGAAATCAGTCAACAGCAAACGGACAAATACTGTATGAGACCCCTCCTATACGGACTTAAAAATAGACTTGCATACAGGAGAAAAGACTCTGATGGCTACAAGGAAGGGGAGGGAGAAAGAGGGTTGGTCATAAATTAGATAGTTGACAGAAATTTGGCTAAGTGAAAGCAGTAACAGCACACAGTAGAAAGTAGATCAATTTAACTGGACTTCACCATAAACTTCTTCTAATCTTAAACCAATACTGCAAGGATAGAGTAGCAGGGATGGGGTCTGGGGACCACGCTCTCAGAGGACAGACATCAAGGCCAATTGGCATAACTAGCCTATTGCTAAGAGAGTTTTTTGCACCCCATATTGGTGAGTGGCGTCTGGGGTCTTAAAAGCTAGCAAGCTGCCATCTGAGGTACACCAAGCAGTCCTAACTCATCTGGAACAGATAATCACTGAGAACAAACAAATATGTGAGGCAAAAGAGCCCAGGAGACAGAAGGACCCATATGAATGGGAGACTGTATCAACATGTGACCAGAAGAACCAGATGGTGCCCAGCCACCACCAAAGACAGCCATGATGGGGGCACACCATGTTTAGTTTCTGTGGCAACATGAGAAAAAGAGGGGTGCAGCTCAAGAACTCTACTAAAAGACCACAATTGATGGTCTGACAGCCTGGAGGGAGTCCCATAGGAGCATGGACCCTAGACCTGCTGCTACCCCTGTCCAGAAAACACTACTGAGGCCAGCTCTCTGGACAAAAATGGCTGCACTAGTGGACACAGTGTGACCATGTTGTGTGTGTACTTTATGGTTCTTCATTTGTAGTATGCTATCCTATGGGTCTCTTTCTAGATAGAAGAGGAGAGGGTAGAGAGGAGGGGGCATAAGATAGTTAAGAGGATACAACAAGTATAGAATGATAGAGGAGTGTGCTGTCACCAGGCAAGGAGAGCAGAAGGAGCTGCAGATAGGCAGGCATGCAAATTTAATTTGGATTTTACACTTTCACTTAATCACAATAAAAATTTTTAAAAATAGAGAAAAGAAAAACTAGAGAGTTAATATTCACTAAAGGATTCACAATGGGTTTTCTTTAAATAGCAAATCTTCTTGGAACATTTTAAGATATTACGTCAGTCACAAAAATTGTATTTGCCACCTTTCCAGGAGCATTTGCTATTTAAAGTAAGTCATGCTTGTGACAACTGGGGAAAAGCCAAAAAGGACAAGTCTACTGGAACAGCCTTCTCCCAGGATGTGGGGTGCACACTCATATAAACTTCCTTGAAAGTCTCCTGACAAGTTATTCTCAACACTGAGTGAAAAGGAAAACTGGGTAGCACGCCTGCTGAATATTTTAAGAATGTCAGAGAAACGAGAACATTGCAGTAAAATGTTTCTATTCTTGAGATTCATGTCACAAAAGCATCCAAGCAATCTCTGTGTGTTAAATGCTTGGTTAGAAATAGTTTCTCTACTCCCTTACTTGAAAGTAAAAACACACTGATTTTTTTTGAAAAAATGAGAAAGACTCGGAATCTGCAGTTTAGGAAACAGAGCTTTGCTGTGTTTTGAAAACAGCACACATCATTGCTCTCAGGCTCTGCACTGGCAACTTGGTGACATCTTGAGTTGATAAACCACAGAGCAGAAACATCTGTTGAGCCCTACAAAGACAAAGCAAAACTTTAAAGACTGGAAAGAATCCTTCTTAGAATGAGGCTTTCCAAAGAATCTTCTGCAAAGTAATTTTATGTCAACTCAGTGGAAGCAAGTCTCTGAATGGAGTAGGGACATTGTCCCCCAGACTCATCAGACCTCCAGAGTGCTGTGGCTGGCCTCTGAAACCACAGCACCAGGCATGAGATAAGCAGACACTGCAGTACTTAAGGGCCATTTAGGAAATGCGCACTTGCAGCCTAGAACCAGCTTCCCACCTCAGCAAGGATACTCAAGACACCAACGTCAGGTTTCAACCCTGCTAGAAGCCACACACACAGGCCTCAACATCCCCCAGGCTTCATTAATAAACAGCAATGGCCAGTTATGGGGACAGTGTCGAGTGCTTTGTGAGCATTTCGTCTTGTTATCTGAACAACAGCCCTCGAGGTGGGTGTGTTGGCACTCTCACTGATAAGGAAACTGACTCCAACAGACCAGGTAGCCTGTAGGTACCAGATTAAATCAAGCAGGGTGGGTCAGAAGAAGCCTAACAGCTTCTGCCTGGGTCTCTGAGACCACTCCTCTCCAGTTATGCCACAACCCACTGAGAAGCCCTATGCAGGTACTTTGGAGCATAGCTCCAGCCAAACTCAGCTTTCAAGTCCTCCCAGCCTAGGTGCAGCCCAGGCACCTGATGTGCAAGTCTGGGCACAGATATTCCTGAAGACATACAAAGTTTCAAGAGTGATGGTTCTTTGGAACAACCCATATTAACTTCATCAGCCATGACAGACAGATGAGGCCAGCATATCCACACTCATTCCACAACTTTCTAGGGCAACTGTGGTCTGGAGAGGCATTTGACACTGGCTAAGGGCAGAGACTCTCCTGGCCAGATGAGTGGATGGGCATTATGTCTGAGGTAAGAATGCTACTGAAAAAGTGGTTTCCTAGAAGTCAGGCTTCTGAAACTCCATTTCTGGCTCAGGTAGCCATAAAGCCATCTTTGGAGGGAATAAGTGAAGGAAGAGGGAGGCAGAAGAACTGCATGTTGAGTACACTCAGCCCTAACAGAAGAGGCTCCAAGAACTTGCTGTCTCCCTTTTAGATCCTCCCAGAGTGTTAACCACGAGAGAAACGCTGCAGCTGTGCCCAAGCCAACCAGGGGCTTCCACGTGGCTCTTGGTCTCCAAGTCAGGGCACTTCCCCAGGAACTGCACACTTTCTGCCCTGTTTTGTTTTGTTTTTATAAATTGTTCTTCTCCTCTTCAAGGGCACATTCCACCAACTCTGCAAATCTCAGGGTCTTTCTCCCTAAGTTCAAGAACTGACTCAGTTTTAAAGAAAAAACTCATTTTAATTAAGTCAGCAAGGAATATACAATACAAAATAAATAAATAAATCTGGCCAATGTTTCCTAAGTTTCTTTGTTTGAAAAATAACTACAAGACACTACATATAACCTTATGGTTATTTCTAAGTATAACAAATTTAAAGACACTACTTGTTACTGATGGTAAATAAGTACCCGGGCCGGGCCTGTCAGATACCTTACAGTGCTCCATCCTCACAGTCGGCCTACAGGGTAGCCATTATGACCCCCATTTCACACAGGAGGAAACTGAGGCTAGGAACAGAATAACTCCACCAGGAAATAGTGGAGTCGGATTAAGAAGCCAGACGAAGCCCCTCAAAGCTCTAGTCTTTGCCAGGACATTAGCCTGTCGTGAAAATCTGCAGTCCTTTCCTTGAGCGCACCCCACCTAGCTCCTATCCCAGTACTCCAGGAGAGCTCAGCTCCTCCCTGCCACTTCGTCTATCTCACGTCCTCTCCTCCCCAGCTCCCAGATCTACTGGGCCACACTGGATCAAGGCCTTCTCTCCTAGCTGCCTAGGTAGTATCTTAGATATGGATAGGGTACAGTGTAAGTTAATGCCCGATGTGCCTTTCTTTCCCCTCACAGGCGAAAAGCAAGAACACTGCTGCTTCCAGCTGCCGGGCCGAATTTTCTCAGCTCAGGGTAGCCCGCCACAGCTAAGTTTGTTTACTGGGGCAGGGCTTGTCTCCAAACAGCGACTGCGCACTGCGCCCTGCGCTCCAACTCCTGAACAACCAGCAGATTGCCTTTCGTTTTCGTCTCTGCGGGGAGACGAGAGAGCGCGAGCCCGAACTCCTGAGTGCCTAACACCCGACCGCGATTCAACTTGGTAGTCAGCCGACCGAGTAACTGTCCAGAGCAGCAGAGCTGATAGCCGAATTCCCAAGCTAACTTCAATTCTAGAGGGGAACGTGGATGCAGGCACACTCTACAGCTATCTGGTGCTGGAGTCTGTGGGACCGGGTGGGCTCCCGATACAGGGATCGCATAACACCACGGATTAGGGCGGATGGGGCAGGATAACTGGGGAGGGGCCTCCAGGGGTGTTGCCAAGACACCGGCTGCGATCCGCCTGGCCCTGCAACTGCTGCTCCTGGTAGAGAATTCTTTTAGGACTCGTGAATTGAGGGTGCACTGAATCCCCACCCCACCCTCCACCCCCAGCTCACTCACCCGACACGTTTAACTGGCCTCCCAGGAACCAGCCGATCTTGCCACTGCTGAAGTCGCAGTCCCACACTGTGTGATATGGGGTGTCCCACACCAGTATATCCCGCGCTAGCGGCCCCCAGAAGGCGGCCGGCTCCCGGGCCGCCTGCGCTCTTAGTGCAGAGTACGAGCCGGGCTGCGCGGCAGGGGCGCTGCCAGGGCTCCAGGAGGCCGGCCTGTTAGGCGCACTCGCCCCCCACAGCTGCCGGACCAGCCGCTCCGGACGCCCGAGCAGGCTGCCGAGGAGCCGCCCGACGCCGCCTGTCAGACTGCGCCCCGCCATCCAGTCGCTGTGCGTCGGGAGTCAGCGCAGCCCGCCTCACCGGTCGTAGATAGCAGAGACGCCGCTAGAGGGGTGAGCCCCTTAGTATCTTCGCGGACCCGCCCCCTCTCCGCCCTCCTGGCACCTCCCACTCGCCGGGGCCCCTTGGGGTCTGAGTTGAGCTCCTGCAGCTTTCCGCACAAAAGAGGAAAGCGAAGGGAGAGTGGACGGAGGGGGATGCAAGGACGCGTGGGCGAATCTGTGTCTTGGCCCAGCAAGACCGTGGTATGCCCACCTGCTCTGCAATCCGGAATTGACAGTTGAGCCCAGCTGTTTTGGTTTCAGTTTGTGCGCCCTTCTCAAAACTCGTGAGGAGTTGAGGGAGGGCTTTGTTAAACCAGGGACAACAGAGGTACCGGGTGTGGTGGGGCACAGGTTCCAGACTGGAGCGAATCGCACAGCTGGATCCGACAACCAAAGCACAGTAGATTCAGCCTCTCATAAACTGGAATCAAACTCTTTCAGAGGCTGGAGTCAAAGCATTAATCTATGTGTGCTGCCCTAGTGGGCCTACCTGTACCCCCACCACACAAACAGACACAACATGCCCTATGGGATAGATAAATGGACTGGCCCTCAGGCCAGCAGGATGTGGAGCTATAGGTTCAATGTATAGGTGCCGTGTTCGTGTCACCCAGCTCCCAGCCCCAGCCCTGCGGGTCACTGCTCCCCCAGGGAAGAATGTGCTTCTCCCCCATAGAAGCACAGCTCCTGGGAACTTTAGGTGATTTGAGGTGATGGGAATTTTCTCTAATTGCTTCAGCATCTCTGGCCTGGGTCCAAGCCCTAGCTCCACTATTTATTAGATCTGTGACCTTGGGCAAATTCCTTAACCTCTCTGTACCCATTTCCTTTTCTGGAAAATGGATGTACACACCTCTTACAGAGGCTGCATTAAAGAATAAATGAAATGATGTCTATAAAACATCTACCCAGGAACTGACATACAGGATACATGGCTGTGTGCTTACCATTATCAAGCCAGGATGGATAGAAGGAAACTCACATAAAGCTTGCCTCCACTGGTTTTTTTAAATATTTCAGTACGCAGAGGGAACCCTAATAAAGGCGGCAAGCACAGTGAAAGGGGGGTTGAGGAAACGGATTGCTGGGTTCTTTAGAAGATTCCCTCCTGTCACCTGTGAAATTTGCTGGGGAGATGCCATGCAGAGAAGCCCAGCTATACTAAATGACCTTCTGGGCTGCAGACACAGTGTTACAGCTGACACATGGTAAGCAGCAACATGTGCTCGACACGGTGCCAAGCATTTTTCCATGTAGTTTAAAAGTTATCTAGGCCAACCTACTTGTGGGACAATGAACAAACTGATAACTAGACAAATAAAATAACTTCCTGAAGAGCACAGTGTTGACAGAGCAGGACTAGTGCTCGTCTCCCCAACTCCCACTTCAACATTTACTACATCGCTCAGCCTAGTTTCCTGTTTTTAACAGAGTATATAAAATTGTAAATAATGTGGTAGGTGGTCTCTATCACAGTTCTTCCTCTCCTGTAGTCTAGACAGCCTGTCCTTGAGTTTGGGCAGGCCTTATTTTTTTGACCAACAAACAGTGACAGAGTGGAGCTGTATAAATCCACATCTAGGCCTTATGAGACCAAGCAGCTCCAGCTTCTGTAGTAAGGAAGTTCATCTGGCTTCATGCAGAGTCCACAGACAAGCTGCCTTGACAGACAACCAGGGCCCAACCCCACACAACAGCCCCAGGCAAGGCAGCCAGATGAAGGATGCACAAGGTACAGAAGTACCACCCAACCAACTTACAAAATAGTGAGAAACAGTAATTGACACTAAACCACTCAGTTTGGAGTGGTTTGTTATGCAGCAGCAGTTAGGTGATACAACTATGACCACAAATGCACAATCCCCCTTCTACTCCCCAGCCCTGCACATCTGCTCCTATTTCCCCTCAAAGTTTTCTAAGATTTCAGGCTCTATCCACAAATGTCTCTTCTTGTCTCCTACCCCCAGGCAATAGTTCTCTATTCTTTGGCTCTCCAGCCTTGTCTTTCCCACTAAATTTAAGTTCTGTATTCAGAGGTCTAGTTGACACTTCAATTTATCATGTCCTGGGGATTCTACCCTCAGACTCTGATCTTTCCGCATCCTCCCTGTGTTAGCAAACACAAATTACAAGATTTCAGCTTGAAACCTTGCCATGCTAGCCTCTTTACTTTCACACTCCGCGTCTGCCAGCAAATCCTGGTGGCTTGCCTCTAAAATATCTATGGCATCTGACTGCTACTTCCCATCATAACTTTCTCTTCCAAACTACACCCCTCTTGCGTGGCTTATTGTTCCCACCTTTGCCCCCTTCAGACTAACTCCTACAGCTACAAGGGCCATCTGTTAAGGCAAGGACAGAACACATTGCCCTACAATTTAAAGTGATCCAAAGAATTCCCATGCCCCTCACTGCACAAGCTGCATCCTTACTCTGCCCTACAAGGGTGCACCCTTGCCTACACCCTCATTCCCCAAAGTATCATTGATAGACAACGTTATTATCACTGGGAGCTTGTTAGAAACAGAGAACCCTCTCCCAAACCTTCACTGAATCTGCATTTTAACACGTTCTAAGGTATCCATGCACATTCAAGCTTGAAATGCACCATCCTATCTGACCCAGCCCATCACCTCTGAGTCGCTTTTCTTCCCTGTCTCCTCTGGCTGACTCTGCTCCAGTCATCTGGCCTCTTCCCTGTTTCTCCAACCCACCAGGCACACTTCTGCCTCAGGTTCTTTGTACTGCTACTCCTTCTGCCTGGAACACTGTGCCTCCAGATGTTCATGTGGATCCCTCACTTCGTTCAAGTCTCTTCCAATGCCCCCAAAAGATCTTACCTGTCACCTAAATAGAATAATTTTCCCAATGAAGCATACTGCTTCATCCACACGCTTCACTTTGTGTCTGTAGCTCTTATATAACCCAGTTGCCTTCGAGTTGATTCCAATTCGTAGTATACTCTTGTATACTGGCCTTCTATTTTCTCTCCCTCCCACTAGAAGGAAGACTTTGAGAGAAGAGACACCAGCTGTTCTGTTTTGGGACAGTGTTGCTAGCACCTAGACCTATATGTAGTTCAATAGGCATTTGGTAAGACAAAAAGAAAAATAGCTAAATGATAGTCCACGGGTGATGTCCCCACTTTCCATTACTTTCCTTTTTTAAATCGGGGCAGACCTTCATAATCGCAAGCATATATCGAATTAACTCTATTTTAAATCAAAGAAATACGTTGTTCCTACTTCCTTCGTGTTGGATAAGGAAAGCGACTGTGTGTACTTAAAACGTTTCAGAACCGGTTAGGGCAGAATTGCCCTTCTGGCAGCCAACTTGGGCCCAAGAACTTCCTCCTGTGAGTCACAGTCCTTCAGGCCAATCCCTGTTGCCTCCCTGCTTGCAGTCAGTGGTCAGGCAACCTGTGTCCTGTGCCCTGTGCCCTGCCAGGCCACCAGCAGTTCTGAGAAGCAGAAGCCATTGGGGAGCACCATCTTCTCCCCAGAGATGAAATCCACATCAGCAGAGCCCTCAGGCCTTGAAAGCTATCTTTTTGCAAACAACCAGAAGCAGGGTTACAGCCTGAATTGTATCCCTAAAAAAATATGTGTTGTAAATCTTAACTCCTATACCTGTGGTTATAATGCCAACTGGGAATAGGTTTTCTTTATTATGTTAATGAGGCATAATTAGTGTAAAATATGTCTGAAATCAATGTCTTTGGGGATATAAAGAAGCAGAGTAAGGAAGGAAGCACAAATGGATGCAAGACACATGCCATGTGATCTCTAGGACTAGAAGCTGAGGAGACCAAGGTCCTTCGCTCAGAGCAGACAAAGAGAGACACCCTTTCCCTGGAAGTGGTGGGCTAATTTTGGACTTCTAATCCCCCAAACTATAAGAAAACAAATTTCTGTTCATTAAAGTTGTTCACTTGTGGTATTTATATTTTAGCAATGCTAGACAGCTGAGATGAAATCCTGATGGTTAAGTGCTATGTCTGCTAACTGTGAGGTTAGCAGTTCAAATCCACCAGGTGCTCCCTGGAAATTCTATAGAACAGTTCTACTCTGTCCCATAGGGTTGCTATAAGTTGGAATCAACTCTATAGCAGTGGGTTTGGCTTTTTGGTTAGACAGCCAAGACAGGTCAGAAAGGCTGGGTGGGGCTTCCCTTGGGACCTGGGTTTGTATTTGTCTGGGACTGGTATTAAGTTTGGGACAATAATGACAGCTAGAGATTACTGAGCAACAGACCTATGCTAAGCACTTTACATAAGTGTATTTTTATTTGACCCTCATGATCCTTAGAGATAGAGGCCCTCCCCTCACTTTTCAGGTGAGAAAGAAAGCACAGAGAAGAAAGAAGCTTGCCCAAAGTCACACTGTTGGAAGCAGCATAACTTATATAGTCCTAGGAACTTTACAAGTGAAGTCCACTAACGCCCCCTTGGCCCTTTACCTTAGTAGCCCCTACTCCCTACACCAGCCAGGGGGTTCAAGAGGTAATTCCAGAGCACTAAGAAACAGTCTTTGTTGATAATGGCCCCCAGAGACCCACCTTCCCCTAGCTTAGCAAGATGTGGCAGTGAGTCACCAAGTCCATTTATGGCAAATCTAGTTGCTCTAAAGAGTTTCTGAAGCTCTGCTTCCTCTTCTTTCCCACCTCCCTTCCTTTTCATATTTTCTTCTCTCTTGTCTCCTCCTGTCCCACTTGTCTCAAACTTCTTTTCAAGGATATTCAAAGATGTCTGTGGAGACCTTCCTTTGTGCAAGGCCTAGTGCTGAGTGTTTTCAGCGACAAAGATGAGCAAGTATGTTCCTTATCCTCAAGATGATCACAACTATGTGGGGGTGGGGAGACAGATACCAGTCAAGTAACTGAAATACAAAGCTAAGCACAAAAATAAATCCATAATTAATCAGGGCCACAATAACTGGACTCTGACAGAGTATGTGGAACAGTACTCAAATTCTTAAAAGGTCCAGATACATTAGACCAGTTGAGACTGAAGGAAGCTCTGAGATGGTTGTCCCAAAATATTCTTTAAACTTTGAACCAAAACTATCCTCTGAGGTCATTTTTAATGAAATAACAGATTGGCACACAAACTAAAGGATGCTGTTGTTGCTAGATGCCATCAAGTCAGTTCTGACTCATAGCAACCCTCTGCACAACAAAATGAAACACTGACCTGTCCTGCACCATGCCCACAATCATTTTTATGTTCGACCCCATTGTTACAGCCACTGTGTCAATCCATCTTGTAGAAAGTCTTCGTCTTTCTCACTGGCCCTCCACTTTACCAAGCATGATGTCCTTCTCCACAGAGTGATCCCTTCTGACAGCATGTCCAAAGCATCTAAGACATAGTGTCACCGTCTTTGCTTCCAAGGAGCACTCTGGCTGTACTTCTTCCAGAACAGATCTGTTTGTTCTTTTGGCAGTCTGTGATATATTCAGTACTCTCAAACACCACAATTCAAAGTCATGAATTCTTCTTCTGTCTTCCTTATTCATTGTCCAGCTTTTGCATGCATATGATGCAACTGAAAATACCACAGCTTAGGTCAGATGCACCTAAAGTCTTCAAGGAGACATCTTTACTTTTCAACACTTTAAAGAGGTCCTTTGCAGCAGATGTTCCCAATGCAATACATCTTTTATTGACTGCTATTTCCACGGGCGTTAATTGTGGAACCAAGTAAAATGAAATCCTTGACCACTTCAATCCTTTCTCCACTTACAATGCTGCCACTCACTGGTCCATTTGTAAAGACTTTTGTTTTCTTGATGTTGAGGTACAATCTCTACTGAAAGCTGTGGTCTCTGATCTTCATCACTGTTTCAAATCCTCTTTACTTCCAGCAAACAGAGTTGTGTTGTCTGCATAACTCAAGTTGTTAATGAGTTTTCCTCCAATCCTGATGCCTCATCCTTCTTCATATAGTCCAGTTTCTTGGATTATTTGCTCAGCATAATACAGACTGAAAAGTTATGGTGAAAGCATACAACCCTGATGCACACCTTTACCCCTCTTTAAACCATTCAGTGTCACCTTGTTCTGTTCACATGACTGCCTTTTGATCCATGTATGGATTCCCCTTGAGCACAATTAAGTGTTCTGGAAGTCACAGTCTCCACCATATTATCCATAGATGGTTGTGATTCACACAGTTGGATTCCTTTGAATAGTCAGTGAAACACAGGTGAACATCTTTCTGCTGTTCTCCACTTTGAGCCAAGATTCATCTGACATCAGCAATAATATCCCTGTTTTTATGTCCTCTTTTGAATCCAGCTTGAATTCCTGGCAGTTCCCTGTCAATATACTATTGCAGTCACTTTTGAATAATCTCGAGCAAAATTTTACTTGCATGTGATATTAATGATATTGTTCAGTAATTTACACATTTGGTTAGATCACCTTTCTTAGGAATAGGCATAAAGATGGATGTCTTCCAGTCAGTTGGCCAGGTACCTGTCCTCCAAATTTCTTGGCATAGACAAGTGAGGCTTCCAGCACTGCATCTGTTTGTTGAAATATCTCTATTAATATTCCATCAATTCCTGGAGTCTTGTTTTTTACCAATGCCTTCAAAGCAGCTTGAACTTCTTCCTTTAGTACCATTGCTTCCTGATCATATGCTACCTCCTGAAATGGTTGAATGTCGATCAGTTCTTTCTGGTATAATGACTCTGTGTATCCCTTTCTTTTGATGCTTCCTGAGTTATTTAATATTTTCCCCGTAGAATCCTTTGCTATTGCAACTTGAGGCTTGAATTTTTAATTCATTTCTTTTATCTTGAGAAACGCAGAGCATGTTCTTCCCTTTTTGTGTCTACTTCCAGCTCTCTGAACATGTCATTATGATACTTTGTCTTATCAAGCCAGCCTTTTAAATCTTCTGCACAGTTCTTTTACTTCATCATTTCCTCCTTTTGCTTTAGCTTCTTGATATTCAAGGACAAGTTTCAGAGTCTCTTCTGACATCCAGTTTGGTCTTTTCTTTCTTTCTTGTCTTTTTAATGACCTCTTGCTGTCTTCATGGATGATGTCTTTGATGTCATTCCACAACTCTTCTGGTCCTGTCATTAAGTGTTCAACACATCAAATGTATTCTTGACATTGTCTCTAAACTCAGGTGGGATATACTCAAGGTTGTACTTTGGCTCTCATGGACTTGTTTTAATTTTTTTCAGTTTCAGTTTGACCTTGCATATGAGTAATTGATGGTCTGTGCTACAGTCAGCATCTGGTCTCATTCTGACTGCTGATGTTGAGCTTTTCTATCATCTCTTTCCACAGACGTAGTTGATTTGATTTCTGTGTATTCTGTCTGGAGAGGTCCATCTGTCTAGTCAACAGTTTATGTTGGTAAAAAAAGGTGTTTGCAAAGAAGAAGTCATTGGTCTTGCAAAATTCTGTCGTGTACTCTCTGGCATCATTTCTGTCACCAAGGCCATATTTTCCAACAACTGATCCCTTTTCTTTGTTTCCAATTTTTACATTCCAATAATTGGTAATTACCAGTGCATCCTGATGATATGTTTGATCAGTTTTGGACTGCAAAATCTGGTAAAAATCTTCAATTTCTTCATGTTTGGCCTTTGTGGTTGGTGCATAAATTTGAATAATAGTTGTATTAACTGGCCTTCTTGTAGACGTATGAATATTGTTTCCTAGCACTGACAACACTGTACTTCAGGACAGATCTTGAAGTGTTCTTTTTGATGATGAATGCAGTGCCATTCCTCCTCAGGTTTTCATTCCAGCATAGTAGACCATGATTGTCTGATTCAAAATGGCCAATACCAGTCAATTTTAGCTCACTAATATTGATGTTTATGTGTTCCATTTCATTTTTGACAATTTCTAATTTTCCTAGATTTATGCTTTGTCAATTCCACATTCCAGTTATTTATGGATGCTTGCAGCTGTTCTCATTTTGAGTTGTGCCACATCAGCAAATGAAGATCCTGAAGGCTTTACTGCATCCATATCATTAAGGTTGACTCCACTTTGAGAAGGCAGCTCTTCTCCAGTGATTTCTTGAGTGCCTTCCAACCTGGGAGCTCATTTTCTGGTACTATATCTGACAGTGTTCCACTGCTGTTCATAAGGTCAACAATGATTGTTAAGTAAAGATGAGATGATAATGAGGCAGGGAAACTAGAGTACTGAAAGTGGACAATCAGTACTCAGCTAAAGAGACTTGTCAACACCTGTGGAAAGTGTTACTAGTGTCCCACTGTGCAATTTTTGTAGACACTGTTGGTCAAGAACTTAACTGGATATGTAATCTTTCACCAAAAACACAATAAGGTTTTATTTTAAAAATTATCCATATTACGGATTGAATTATGTCCCCTAAAAGTGAATGTTAACTTGGCTAGGCCATGATTCCCCTTACTGGCTAGTTTTCCACCATTTTGTTATCTGATGCAATTATACTGTGTGTTGTTAATCCTAACCTATATGCTGTTAATGAGGCAAGATTGGAGGTAGTTATGTTAATGAAGCAGGACCCAATCTACAGGATTAGGTTGTATGTTGAGTCAACATATTACTTTAGAGATATAAGAAAGAATTGAGTAGAGAGGAGTGGGACTTCATACCACCAAGAAACAAGAGCCAGGAGGGAGTGTGTACTTTGGACCCAGGCTTCCTTCACTGAAAAGCCCCTATAGATTGATGACAAGGACCTTCCTCCAGAACCAAAGAAGAGAGAAAGCATTCCCTTTGAGATGGTACCCTGAAATTGGATTTCTAGCCTCCTGAACTGTGAAAGAATAAATTTCTGTTTATTAAAGCCATCCACTCCTGGTATTTCTGTTATAGCAGCACTAGATATCTAAGACAACTTATATGAGGCCAAACAGTCAATAGTTACTTCAAAACAAAGATGAAAATTTCAGAGTGCAGGGAAAATGGATTAATGGAAATAAAACAACCAGAACAGAAATAATGGAATGTTCACATATTATGAAGATTATAAACAACATTGCTGAACAACTTGTGCAGAAATTGCTGAATGGAAACCTAAACTGTTATGTAAATCTTCACTGGAAACACAATAAGACATCATTTAAAATAAATTGATAAATCCATAATAAAAATACATCAAAGAGGGTGAGAATAAGGAAATGGCTTCATGGGGACCACACAGCTCACTCCCCCCTCTGATTCCTACTTTCTGTGGGAGTTAATTCAGTACAGGAAGCTTAGTCTGCCTCCACTTCAGCAGTGAGAGCAGGATGGTTCCCAGACAACTTGGTACACGTCTGTTGTGCTGTCATGAAATTGTGTACCCAGCCACTGTGCATATGCACTTACCACCCACACTCTACCAGTGTAATGGTATCATGCTCAGTAAACCCCAGGATGTGGGAGTTCACCTTTGTTAAAAACAATAAGACTGACAATTAAAGAGATCAACTCTTTATTGAGATAGAGAGAGAGTAACATTTGCAAATAAGCTGTCAGTTCACTACTGTGAAGAGGTTTTGGCTTGTATGGCATTTACAACATGATAAAAGAAATAATGTAGAGCTATTCTTTGAAGGTTATACAGCAGGGCAGAACAGTCACATGGAATACACAAAATCTTAGATATACATGTCCTGGGAAAAAGAAACTTTTAGGTTGAACACGCAACATTTGTTACTTCAAAGTGAGCAAGATCCTTGGGAAAACAAGAAGGAGTATTTCTGAGAGATTAATAATGTTGGTTTGCAGAGATATATTTAGTGATAAGACACCCAAAAGTACTGGCGCATTGTCAAGACTTCTGAGAAGTTATTTAATTTCAACCAGAAACTAAGAAGAGATGGGAGTAACACCAGAGTGAACCAAGGCAGCAGAGAGCCCATGTTGAAGACCAGGGGACCTTCTGCAGACAGATTTGTTCATAGATGTTGCTGAAGGTAGCACAGGATGTAGAGCACTAGGACTTCCTGATGGCCTCCATCTCAGTTGGTCTAGCAACCTGCTGAGTAGATCCATGAACACCAAGTTTTGCTAACTCTTGTAACTCACTCTGTAAACACAAAAGGCTATGAACTTATGAGCCTCCATCTATAACTTCCATGAAAATTACTCACACTTTTGGATTCACTTGAGGCCAGCAGGAGACCCCTTGGAGACCCCAGTGGTCAAGAAAGATATCCTGAGTAATCAGCAAAGACAGCTCATTTGAACTGCCCACAGGCATGTAGGGTATACGGGTAGAACCTGAACCTCCATCCTCCACTCCCACAGAGTTAACTCTCCTCTGAGCAAGGCCTTTGACATGTTGCCAGCACTGCCTGGTCATACTCAAGGCCAGGCTGAAAGCAGATTATAAGTGAGCCCTGGACAAAGGCCAAGAGATCTGGAATAGATATCACTCCTCGCCCTACCTCTTTGGCTCTGCCAATACTTAGCTGCATAGCAATTCCTCAAGGTCACTGGGCCTCAGTTTCTCAACTGCAAAATAAAGAATGTGAGCCAATTTCCAAATCCTTTGCTCTAACATTCCAGTGCAATCTCAGTTAAGAGTACCTTGGACTTACTCCCCAGAGTTTCTTCTGCTAGTGTGGATGATGCCCTAAATTTATATAAGGGCTATTGACACCTTGTCTTTGGAGATTTCATGCCATGCCCCTTACCCTTCTAAGTCCCCAGATTGCCTCATGCCTGGCTCAGTGGATGTTTCTTATTCTGGTGTGTCATCTCAACCAGGGTGGCCACTATTACTTACACTACTTGAAATTGCAAATGGAGACTCATATCCACCCAGTGCTCACATCTGACTATGAGTCAGGAACACCTTTTGTGGGTTTCTATTTTGTTTTGTTTTTTAATGTCAGTTGACTAGAATTAACATTATGCTGGATTTAAGTGCAACCAGAGTTTGACAGTTTGACAGGTTTCCTGGTTGAGAAGCTTCTAAGAATGGCAGTTCCTGGCTGGGATTGTTTCAGTTTTGACTTGCACAAAGTGAAAAATTGGGAGATGGAGCAGCTAGAAAAGGTGTCTTCTCAGCTTAGTCCTGGAGTTTCCTCTCAGCTGAGTTCTAATGATAATTCAGAGTGAGGAGAAGAGAGGATACCCATATAAATTCTAGAGGGAGAGGGACAATCAAGTTAACAAAGCACTTAGAGAAATCAAAACAGGGTCATCATGAACAGCGGGATTTCTCACACCTATCATGAAAGCCAGGTGACCCCTTGTTCTTGGGCTCACATCCAGCAGAAGCCTGCACCAGTGCACTTGCTCTGAACTCAAAGACCTGATACTCACTGACGACGTACCTTGTGCCCTTAATGGTCTCAGAGCCAGATTCCCTGTCTTAATAGTCAAGCAGATGTGTGAATGCCTGTTTTGCAGTAATCAGCCTGACTCTGGTTACTTGGTTGAGAGAGGGAAACCACGGAATGGCACTTGGGCAGATTCGAGCTCTTCAGCTCTGTTTACCTACCTGAGGAGGCGAAGACAGCCCTGTTGGAATTTCTTGTTGGGTATCCTGGCCTCTCACCTCAGCAACCATAGTGTGAGGATGTATGATATGGGCACAACTTGAAGACAGAGAGGGCATGCAGGCTTGAAAACGGAGTCAAAGTCAGCAAACGTGTGCTGGTTGCCCGAGTGGACATTGCTCTCTACAGCCCATTCCTGTGGGCCCCAAAGACAGCTTACACATGGCCTCAACCCTGAAGCACCGTCTGGAAACCTAAAAGGAGGTGTCAACAGGACAGTCCTGATCTAAGTGACCCAAGTTTGTAATAAGCCCAAATGGTTAGTCAGTCTCAGTGACTGGCTGTTGTTGTTGTTGTTGTTAGGTGCCATCGGGTCAGTTCCAGCTCATAGCAACCCCATAGGACAGAGTAGAACTGTCCCACAGTTTCCAAGGAACATCTGGTAGATTCAAACCGCCAAACTTTTGATTAGCAGGCATAGTACTTAACCACTATACCACCACAGTTTCTGTGGCCCTTAATAGGAGTTCAAAAAATATGGACTGATTGACTGCCTGACTGAATACAAATGAAAATGATATAAAATAGAATAAATCTAATGTCATCAACCAAATTTGATATAGCACTGGCTTTGAGAATTTTTTAAATTGGCCAACACTGCCACCTTGTGATGAACTTGAAAGCTACTTTCCTATAGCAAATTTGATGTTTGTAATCTTCACAGGACAGGACAAGTCAACTAGAAGAATACATTGTATTCCTTGAAATAATGTTACCATCAAGGGAAGTTCAATCAGTATTCTTTAATAATAAGGACACCTGGAGTAGTCTCTTGTCTCTTTAGTGAATTAATCAACAAAAATGGATAATCTCCAAGACACTATGAAAGTCCTTAACTGAAGGGACCCATACCCAGGCTAAGGAGAAAGAAGATATATTATATATGGCAAAAATAGATACTGAATCAAAGTTGTGAGATAACTGAAAATATTGATTTTAAAATTGCATAAGTCAAAAAAAGAGGAAGCCCTTGGTTTAAAAGAAATTTTGAGGAAACCCTGTTAGTGGAAGAAAAGACTGGAACTACAGTGTAGTACATATGCAGAAATTGGAAGTGGCTCAGAGAGGGCAAATGTGACTAGCGGCAAGATGTTCTGGGAAAGTGTCCAGTCTCATGGTTGGGGAAAAAGTAGGGGTAATTGGTTGGAAGTAAAAGTTCTTGTCTGAGTTTGAGAATGACATAGATGCTGTGTAGCTTTAGATCCTGATAGGAAAAGAAAAGTGTTTGATTATATATATTTACAATGTAAGGGTGCTTCTTAGAAAAAGAAATATAAAATATGTAATTTGAAAAACATTGGTGAGGGGAATGCAACAAAATTTGATCAACCAAAACAATAAAAGGCAGGAATAGTTGGGTGAGGAAAGAACAAGCAAGCTTGTTAAGTTAGAAAATACAAAATAAAATCAAGTGATATGTTCACGAATCATATCAGCAAAGACTGTGAATTTACCGAATTTCCTCAAGTAGAAATTGAAGTACAGAGTCAAAGTAATCAAAAAAATTTTTTCAGTAGTCATTTATATCAAACTCAACACGATGGCACTGGGTTTGGGTTTTTTGTTTGTTTGTTTGTTTTATTGAGGTACCCTGTTAAGTAATAATCCTGCTTTTTCTAAGTATTTGTAGATTCTTCAGATTTTTCTATGCAAATGGTGATAGTAATAGTTTTCCTTTCCAATCTTTCTGTTTCTTTTTTATTTTTATTCATTGTTTTTAACTTTTTATTGTACTTTAGATGACAGTTTACAGAACAAACTAATTTCACATTAAACAATTAATAATCATATCATCTGCAAAGGGGGAGATTTTTACTTCTTCATTGCCAATACTGGTTCCCTTTATTTCTTTGTCTTGTCTAATTGCTCTGGGTAGAACTTCTAGCACAATGTCAAATAGAAGTGGTGAGAGTGGGCATCCTTGTCTAGTTCACGTTCTCAAAGGGAATTCTTTCAGTCTTTCACCATTCAGAATGATGAAGGCAGCTGGCTTTGCATAGATGCTACTGATTACACTGATTACACTGATTACACCTCTATTCCTATTTTTCTGAGAGTTTTAAGCATGAATGGGTGTTGAACTTTGTCAAATGCCTTTTCTGCATCAATTGACAAAATCAGGTGATTCTTTTGTGTTATCAACGTGGTTGATTACATTAATTGTTTTTCTAATGTTGAACCACCTTGCATCCCTGGAGTGAAACCAACTTGATCATGATGAATTATTTTTTTATAAGCTGTTGAATTCTATTGGCTAGAATTTTGTTGAAGATTTTTGCATCTAGGTTCATGAGTGATATTGGTCTGTAATTTTCTTTGTGGGATCTTTCCCTGGTTTTGGTATCAAGGTTATGCTGGTTTCATAGAATGAGAGTATTCCATCCCTTTCTATGGTGTGAAATAGCCTCAATAGTATTGGAGTTAACTCTTCTCTAAAAGTTTGGCAGAATTCTCCTGTGAAGCCATCTGGGCCAGGACTTATTTTTGGTTGGTAGATTTTTGATGACTTTTTCAATCTCTTCCTTTGTGATAGATTTATTAAGTTGATCTACTTCTCCTTGTGATAATCTTGGTGGATGATATGAATCTAGAAATTTGTCCAATTCCCCTAAGTTTTCAAACCTGTTAGAGTACAGCCTTTCATAGTATTCTGTTATGATATTTTTGATTCAAGCTGGGTCTGTTGTAACATTTTCCTTCTCATTTTTTAATCAGGTTGTTTGTATCTTCTGCTGTTTTTATTTTTAAGTTTAGCCAACGGTTTATCAATTTTGTTGATGTTTTCAAAGAACCAGCTTTGGTTTTGTTAATTTTTTCAGTTGTTTTCTATTCTGTAATTCATTTAGTTCTGCTCTAATCCTTGTAATCTGTTTTCTTCTGGTGCCTGAGGGGTTTATCTGTTGCTCTCTTTCTACTTGTTCAAGCTGTAAGGTTAGTTCTTTCATTTGGGATCTTTCTTCTTTCTGGATGTATGCATTTATAGAGATAAACTGACCTTTGAGCACTGCTTTTGCTGTATCCCATAAATTCTGGTAGGATGTGTTTTCATTCTCATTTGAATCCATACATTTCTTTATTTTGTCCTCAATTTCTTCTATAACCCAAGGCTTTTTGAGCAAAGTGTTGTTCAGTTTCTCTGAGTTTGAATTTCTACCTATGAATTTTCTGTTATTGATTTCAACTTTTATAGCTCTATAGTCTGAGAAGATACTTTGCAGTAAATTAATGGTTTGGATTTTATAGAGAATTGCTTTATGACCTAACACACGGTCTATTCTGGAGAATGTTCCTTGTGCATTGGAGAAGAAGGTGAAGAAGGAGAATTAGAACTCTTGTACACTGCTGGTGGGACTGCAAAATAGTACAACCTCTTTGGAAAATGGTCTCACATTTCCTTAAAAAGCCGGAGATAGATATACTATTTGATCCTGTAATTCTACTGCTCGGAATTTATCCTTCAGAAACAAAAGTTGTCACATGAACAGAAACATGCACACAAATATTTGTTGCAGCACAGTCCACAATACCAAAAAGTTGGAATCAACCCCGATATCCATCATTAGATGAATGAATGGGCAAACTGTGGTACATATGTTCAATGGAACACTGTGCTATGATAAAAAACAACGACAGTTTTAGAAAACATCTCCTAACATGGTCTCATTTGGAAGAGATCATGCTGAGTGAAATCAATCAGTGTCAAAAGGACAAATTTTGCATGAGATCCCTGTTGTAAGGACTTAACAAGAGAATTATCCATAGAAGAAAATGACTGTGTTGGCTACATGGGTGGGTGGGGGCTGAGAGTTTATCACAGGTGAGTTAATTGATAGATGTTAGAAATTTTATTATTTTATTGTAATTAATAAAAAATAAAATACAGTAAAAAAATTAATATTCATATTGTATTGTGACATTGGTTGCCAACCTGATCAACACTCTCCCCTCCTCAGATTTCGTTTCCCCATTATCAGCCTTCCTGTCCCCTCATGCCTTCTTATCTTTGCCCCTAGGCTGGTCAACCAATTAAGCCTTGTTTTGTTTTACAAGCCTCTCTAATCTTTGGCTGAAGAGTGAGCCTCAGAAGTGACTTCACTGCTGAACTATAATGCTATCCAATGCCATACCCGAGGGTTTTTCAACTCTATCAGATCTGTATGTCTGCGTGTTTTGGTTTTGTTTGTTTGTTATAAGTTAGTATTTTGTTCTACATTTTTCTCCAGCTCTGCCTGGAATCTTCTATTGTGTTTCCTGTCAGTGGTGGCAGCCTGGCATCAGCTAGTTGTGCTGGACTAGCTGGAGGAAGCTGTGGTAGCTGTGGCCCATTAGTCCTTTGAATTAATCTTTCCCTTGTGTCTTTGGTTTTCTTCATTCTCCCTTGCTCCAGACAAGGTAAGACCAGCGGAGTATCTTAGACGGCTACTCACAAGCTTTTAAGACCTCAGACGCTGTTCACCAAAGCAGAATGTAGAGTATTTTCCTTATTAGACTATTATACCAATTGAGCTAAATGTTCCACAAAACCATGGTACCTACAGCCCTCAACCCAGCAATGCAGACTCTCAGGGAGTTTGGATGTGTCAGTGGAGTGTCCATGACCTTGCCTTGTACAGGCTGTGTTGGCTTCCCCAGTGCTGTGTGCTGTCTTACCCATTACCAAATTTACTGCTTATCTATTGTCTATTTAGTGTTTTTCCTCCCACCTCTCCTCCCTTGTAATCATCAAAAGTTGTTTCTTTTTCTCTGTAAACCTTATCACAAGTTCTTATAGTGGTGGTCTCATACAACATTTGCCCTTTGGTGACTGACTTATTTCACTCAGCATAATATCCTCCAGATTTATTTATGTTGTAAGACTCTTCACAAATTCATCATTATTCTTTATCATTGTACAGTTTTCCACTGCGTATATGTACCACAGTTTCTTTACCCATTCATCTGTTGATGATCATTTAGGTTGTTTTCAACTTTTTGCTATTGTGAACAGTGCTGCATTGAACATGAGTGTGCATATGTCTATTTATGTGATGGCTTTTATTCCTCTAGGATACATTCCTAGGAGTGGGATTGCTGGATCATATGTTATTTCTATTTCTAGCTTTCTAAAATAGTACTGTATAGTTTTCCAAAATAGGTATACTATTTTGGATTCCCACTAACGGTATATAACAGTTACAATTGCCCTGCAGTCTCTTCAACATTTGTTATTTTCTGTTAATTTGGTTCATGCCCATAGTGCCAGAGTGAAATGGAATCTAGTGGTTTGGGTTTCCATTTCTCTAATAGCTAGTGACCTTGAGCATTTCTCCATTGGTCCATTAGCCACTCGAATGCCTTCTCTGGTGTCTGTTCATTTCTTTTGCTCATTTTTTAATTGTATTATTTTTCTTTTGGTTGTAGAGGGTTGAATTTTCCTGTAGATTTTAGAAATTAGACATTTGTCGGATTTGCTATAATCAAAAAGGTTTTCCCAGTCTGTAGGTTCTCTTTTTACTTCTTTTGGTGAAATCTGTAGATGAGCGTGTTTAGTTTTTGGAAAATCCCAGTTAAGCAGCTAATACTCATCTGGAGTTTGTGTGTTGTTCATTGTGGTTTGCATCCTGTTAATATATAGGTGGTTCAACAATTGAGATCATGAACTTAATTGTTCTAAGCACTACATACTTCATGCTGAATATTGTTATGATCACCTTTGAAGTACTCCCCTTGGGAAGCTATGCACTGACCCCAATGCCTGGTCCACCCTTCAGAGCAATTTTGGAACTCTTTCTGGTACGGCCTTTGCTCACAGTGGTATGGTGACAAGTTAGCGAACTTAATTGTATCATTGTCTGCGAGGGAGTTTTTAGCCAATACACAAATAATTGTATTGGAACACCCTTCCTACTCATCTGATCTGGCTCTCAGTGACTTTTTCTTTATCTGAAGATAAAGGAAATACCGAAAGGAAGACATTTTGATGACATTCAAGACATCAAGGGTAATACAAAGACAGCTCTGATGGCCATTCCAGAAAAAGAGTTTGTTTTAGTCAGACAGTGCTGCTCTAACAGAAATATGACAGAGTGGATGGCTTTAACACAGGAAGGTTTATTCTTACACAGTCCAGTAGGCTACAAGTCCATATTCAGGGTGTCCACTCCAGGGGAAGGCCTTCCCCTTTGTCGGCTTTGGAGTCTTTGTCCAGGGAGCACCTTGGCACAGGAACTTCAGGTCTGAAGGATGCGCTCTCGTCCAGGTGCTGCTTTCTTGATGGTAGGAGGTTCCCAATTCTCTGCCTGCTTCTCTGTCCTTTTATGTTTCATAGGATGAAAGGATTAAGGGTGGGGCAAGCCACACTCCAGGGAAACTCCTTTTACAGGGGAGCAGGGAAGTAATCCTATGAAGGGATTTACAGCCCCACCCTAATCCTTTAACATACAGTTTAGAAAAACCACAAAATGGAGGACAGTCACAAGACACTGGGAGTCATGACCCAGCCACATGACTACACTTATTTTTGGGAGGACACAATTCAATCCATGACGAGTTCCAAAGTTGCTTTCAAGGGTGGACTAGTCACTGGCATCAGTTCATAGCTTTCCAAGGGGAGTACTTTGAATGTGACCACAGCGATATTCAGCAATGAGGTATGTAGCACTTTTTCTAGGTAAGTTTGCAAACTTAATTGTCAGACATTGTAAATATTCAGACAAAAATACAAACCACAAACAGATAAAAATGATCCCGAAGGGACCAGCTGGTGGGCACTGCACAGATCACAGCAGCAGTGAGCTAGTGCCTCCAACAAGCCCATGGCCTACTGGCAAGCAACAGACGCCAAGTAGAGGGCAGAAGGATGAGAAGTGGGAAAGCATACGTGCCTGGTTACTGTTTGCTCTATCTTCTGCTGGGAACTCCGTGGCATTGCCTTCCCACACTCCCTGTCCGCAATCCTTAGTAGCTCACATTCAAGATGGTGAATCCAGGTGGCAATTTGGAACTCTTTTATTTTGGAATGGCCATCAGAGCTGTCTTCATATTACGCATAATGTTCTGAATGTCATCAAAATGTCTTCCTTTCAATATTTCCTTTACCTTTGGGTAAAGAAAAAAGTCATTGGGAACCAGATCATGTGAGTAGGAAGTGTGTTCTAATACAATTATTTGTTTACTGGCTAAACTGTACAGACAATTGTACAGGCAACTGTACAATTAAGTTTGCAAACTTGCCACCGTGCCACCATGCATAAAGGCGACTCCAGAAAGAGTTCCAAAATTTCTCTGAAGGGTAGATTAGGGACTGGCATCAGTGCATAGCTTTCCAAGGGGAGTACTTTGAAGGTGACCATAGTGATATTCAGCAATGAGGTATGTAGCATTTAGAACAATTAGGTTCACAGACTTGTCCGACCCCATAAACAGAAAATTTCAATTCCACAAAGACAACCTAGTTTTTTTAAAGGTAAAAGACATGAACAGACATTTCACCAGAGAAGACTTTCAAGCAGCCAATAAACACATGAAAAGATGTTCATGATCTTCAGCCATCAGGGAGATACACATCAAAACTACATAGAAATATCATCTCACCCCTCCTAAAATGGGGCTGATCACGAAAACAGAAAGCAAATGCTGGCAAGGATGTGGAGAGATCAGAACACTTAGCCACCACTCATGGGAATGCAAAGTGGTACAATCACTACGGAAAATGGTGTGGCACTTCCAAAAAACTAGAAGTAGAAATACAGCAATTCTACGCCTAGTATAAGCAACACAAACAGACATATGCATACCTATGTTCATTACAAAACTATTCACAATAACAAAAAATGGAAGAAACCTAAGTGTCAATAAATGAGTGGATCAGTAAAATGTGGTACACACATACAATGGAATACTGTGCAACCACAAGGAATAACTATGAGGCCTTGAAGCATCCTATAACATGGGTGAATCTGGAGAATGTTATGCTGAATGAAATAAGTCAATCACAAAAGGATAAATAGTGCATGATCCCACTACTACAAAATTACAAAAAGGCATACATACAAAAACCAGTGTTCTCTAGTGGTTACCAGGGAGGGGTGGGGGGAGAAGCAGAATAACTCTTCATATAATAGATACTTATTACTTTTGGCGATAGGAAAGGTAACACTGAATGTGGATAAAGTGTACACAGTTCAATCAAGGTAAATGATGTTGCTAAGAAGTACACATACACACATACAGAAGGATGTTTTTGGTAAAGGCTAGAAAATATATAGTTTTGCAGCAACAATGAAAAAGTATATACATGGTTACATACATATGCATGTGTGCATAAATGTGTATAGGTATGTATACATATATGTATATGTGCACATATACAGATGTAGCCAGATGTATATGGATATACATGTGTGTGCATGCATATATGTTCATGTACATAATAAACTGTATATAAATGTTCATGTATATAATAAACATCAGGGGCACAATTATAGACATTTCTTATATACAACCAAACACCTCATGGGATTAGATTCCTGAGCTTGAAGTAGTCTTGTGAGACAACTTGGTCAATTGGCATAATACAGTTCACAAACTACATGTCTTATATCTTAGTTAAGTGAATATTATCTGGGGTCTAAAAAGCTTATGAATGGCTTTCTAAGATACAACCAATTATCTCATCTTAGCCAAAACAAAAGAGAAAGAAGGAAACCATTGGCTCAGAGAAGACACTAGCCTACTGAGCTAACAGTCTATGTGAACCATGGCTTCATTTACCAAAAGAGCAGGAGAAGCAGACGGTATCTAACCCACACTAAGAACTGCTATGATGAGGGCCACAATATATGGATCCTGATACAGGGAGAAGAAAACATGGAACATAAAATCTTAAAAAATCCAAACTAACTGTACCAGTTGAGACTAGAGGACTCCTTGATATTATCACTTTGAGATATTCCACAAATCTTTAACTGAAACTATCCAGAGACCCCCTTTTATCAAAATAACAGATTGCATCACCAGTGAGTACTGGTCTTAAAAATCACCTATACAAGACTACATGGTAAACAATTACTCTACAGCAAAGATGACAAGTGTAAGAGCAGATGGAGACCAGATTGCTGGAAGCAAAGCACCCAGAAAGAAATTAATAATTGTTAAACTATTGTGAAAAACATAGTGTGTCTTTTAAAAATATGTGAACTAATTGTTAAATGGAAACTTAACTTGTGTACACTCTCACTGAAAACACAATAAAATATTGTTTTTAAAAAGAATAAGTACAAAATGCATATTCATATAAATAAAAATGATTGAAGTTCTACATCTTTATTAATAAATTATTCTAGGGGGGAAGATAAATTATCCTTCAATAAAGGTCTGAAATGCAAAAAAGATAATGGACAAGAAAATTCTTACACTTGTGGGTAAATCTAAACAAACACTAGTGGTAAAAAAAAAAAAAAGAAAAAAAAACTTACAGCAATGTGTATATGGTGGGGGCTAAAAAACCACGACAGAGCTAAAATTCTGAACAATAGCATGTAAATTGATGGGAGTGAGGGCAGGTTATATACAGATTCCTTTCAGTGTTGGGATAGGTTTAAGTTTAGATTGAATATTCATATTAAAATTTCTCTATTGACTACTCAATATAAATACAACATATAACCACTAATGAGGATGCCATGAGTTGGCATCAACTTGGTAACAGTAGCAGAGAAGGAAAATGGAATAAGAAAAAGCTTGGTAATATGAAAAAAGGAAACATCAAAGATATGAGGAAGATACGTGCGAGCCCAGAAGAAGACAGAAGGGTTCATATAATTGGGAGACTACATCAGCATGAGACCAGAAAAACCAAATGGTGCCTGGCCATCACAAAAGACAGCACTGTTAAGAGAACGCAGTGTACAGTTCCTGACATGGCATAAGAAAAAGGGGAGGTGCAGATCAAGAGCTCTATTAAAAAACCAAATTTGATTGTCTGACAACCTGGAGAGTCCCCAGAGAGTTGCTGCTAGCACAGAGCTGAGACCAGTACTGAAGCCAACACTTGGAAGACTGGGCTAGACTAAGAGACAGAGTGAAGCAGGTGGTATGTATACTTTATATATATATATATATATATATATATATATATATATATATATATATATATATATATATGAGGCTGTCCAGCTGCTCTCTTTTTAGAGAGAAGAGAAGAGGTTGGAGAGAATGTAACAGGTGTCAGCTGAGTGGATACTGAAAGTAAAGAGTGGAGAGGATGAGTGTGTTGTCACAGGGTGAGGAGAGCAGATAGAGTTGCACAGAGGTGGATGCTTGAGTTTTTATACGGCAAATTGACTTGGACTGTAAAATTTCACTTTGTCATAATAAAAAAAAATTAAGGAAAGAAAGGAGAAACTATTTAAAAGAAAATGAGAAAATTTTAAAACATGCCAGAAAAACCTAATAGAAATAAATTTTAAAATGTCCACAATTATAACTAATGTAAATGGAGTAAATGTTCCAGGTACAAGGCAAAGATTGTTGGTACGCCATGAGTCGGAGCCGATTCGACGGCACTTGGCTTGGCTATTAAAAGGAAAGAAAGGGGGGGAAAATAACCAAAAAATCTCTTTCAAGACAAATACCTAAACCTAAAACATACATAGTAAGAAATGTAGATACTAAAATGACAGAGTTTAAAAAATAAATGCTAATTAAATATGAGATAAAATGGACAGTGAAACCAAATCCATTCTGGAGGTGGTCTCTAAATTCAGGTGGGATGTGCTCAAGGTGGTACTTTGGCTCTTGTGAACTTGTTCCAATTTTATTCAGTTTTGATTTGAACTTGTATATGAGGAATTAATTGATGGTCTGCAACAGAGTTGGCCTCTGGCCTCGTTCTGATGGATGATACTGAGCTTTTCTATCACCTCTTTCCAAGAATGTAGTCATTCTGATTTCTGTGTATTCCATTTGGAGAGGTCCGGGTTTATAGTCATCATTCACATTGCTGTAAAAATATATTTGTAATGAAGAATTCATTGGTGTTGCAAATTTCTGTCAAGCAATCTCTGGTATCGTGTCTATCACAAAGGCCATATTTTCCATCAGTCTTTCTTATTTGTTTCCAATTTTTATATTTCAACCCCCAGTAATTATCAGTGAGTACTGATTACAAATTCTATCAATTTCAGACTGCAGAAGTTGGTAAAAATCTTTAGTTTCTTCATCTTTGGCCTTAGTAGTTGTTGAGTAAATTTCAATAATAAACATATTAACTGGTCTTCTTTGTAGGTATATGGGTATTATCCTGTCACTGACAGTGTTGTATTCAGGACAAATCTTGAGATGTTCTTTTTTTACGATGAATGCAATGTCATCCTCTTCAGTTTGTAATTTCCAGCATAGTAGATCATATGACTGATTCAAAATGGTTAATACCAGTCCATTTCAGCTCACTAATGCCTAGGGTAGCAATGTTTATGTATCCCATTTCATTTTTGATGATTTTTTATTTCCCTGGATTTATACTTGATACATTCCTCATTCCAGTTATTAATGGATGTTCATTAATGTTTCTTCTCATTTTGAGTTGTGCCACATCAGCTAATGAAAGTTCCCCAAACTTGACTCCATCCATGTCATTAAAGTCAACTCTACTTTGAGGAGTCAGGTCTTTGCTAGTCATATTTTGAGTGACTTCCAACCTGAGGGGCTGTGCCACTGCTATTCATATATATGGTTTTCACTGGCTAATACTTTTCAGAAGTAGACTGCTGGGTCCTTAGTCTCAGTCTAGAAGCTCAGCTGAAACCTGTCTACCGGGGTGACTGTCATGGATTGAATTGTGTCTGCCCCAAAAATGTGTGGCAATTTGGTTAGGCTGTGATTCCTGGTATTGTGTGATGTTCTCATATGTTGTAAATACTGCCTCTGTGATGTTAATCATGGAGGATGGGCAGCAGTTGTGTTGATGAGGCAGGACTCAGTCTGTAAGAGAGTACTGTGCCTTGAGGCAATGTCTTGAAATACAAAAGGAAAGGGAAACAAGCAGAGAGCTGTAGACCTCATACCACCAAGTAGCAGTGCTAGGAGCAGAGTCTGTCTTCCCAGTCCAGGAGAAGACTGAGGACAAAGATCTTGCTCCAGAGCCAGCAGAAAAAGACTTTCCCTGGAGCTGATGCCCTGAATTTGGACTTTTAGCCTACTGGGCCATGACAGAAAAAAATTTCTCTTTTTAAAGCCCTTTATTTGTGGTATTTCTGTTAAAGCAGCATTAGATGACTAACACAGTAACCCTGCTGGTATTTGAATACTGATGGCATAGCTTCCAGCATCACAGCAACACACAAGCTCCCCACAGTATGACAAACTGACAGACACATACACAACTACAAAAATACGTGGCAAAGATGGACAGAAATACGAGGAGAAAATATAAGTTGACATCATAACATTTTCAAACCTTGTATACACAATCCCCAATCTTATAAAAATTGGACCAGTGAATATAATTTAGACTAACAAAGGTAACTGTGGATTCAAACTTTGTTTACAACACTGAATTTCTTAAAAACCAGTTTTTGTGTGAGATGCAGTTTTAGGTCTCTCACACTCTATGACACTTTCTGGTACAACTAGAAACGTTTGGTCCTGTCTTTGCCAAGAAAAGGGATTGTGACAAAGTAGCTTGGGAGGTGATCCATGGAAAGGAGTGGGGGACTGATGGACAGCAAGACAGAGAAGGAGATAATGGCAAAGCAAGGCTGTATTCTCCAGTCGGTCACCCCTCTGGGCAACTGGGTTCCACCTAGACCTTCACACTTTCATGTTGAAAGCACTTTAGAATTACCCATCTTAGTGATGAAAGAGGGGCGAATTCATCCACTTGGAACTCAATCATCCACTGGCTATGAGTTATCTCATAGGGTATTATCTTCCTTGCATTTCAAAGTGTCACAGGTGAAAGTACCAGGCAGGTTCCCAAAGCCATCTCACACCTCAGAATCAGAGACGCCAGCAGCTGAAGTGGCGAGCTGACAGCCCTGCTGCTTCAGCAACCGCTGGAGTAAAAGCTTTTCAAGAGGTAGGGCAGAGGAAGTAGCCCAGCTAGAAATTTCTTGAAGGACTTTTCACTGTGTCTTCACTACATGTCTATCAGTTGGTCATATTGTGGTAGCTTTTGTGTCCCTGTGGTACTGGAAGCTTTGCCACTGGTGCTTCAAATAGCAGTAGGTAACAATGGGTAGACAGGTTTCAGCTAAGCTTTCACACTAAGATGGACTAGGAAGAAGGACCTGTCAATCTATGACAGAAAATATTGGCTAGTAAAAACCTTAGTATACTGCCAGGAGATGAGCCCCTTGAATTGGAAGACACACAACATACAACTGGAGAAGAGCTGCCTCCTCAAAGTCAAGTCGACCTTGATAATATGCATGAAGTCAAGCCTTTGGGACCTTCCTTTGCTAATGTGGCACAACTCAAAGTGAGAAGAAATAACTGCAAGCATCCATTAATAAAAGGAATGTGGAGTACAAATCATGTATCTGGGAAAATTGAAAATCATAAAAAATGAAATGGAATGCATAAACATCAATATCTTAGATATTAGTGAGCTAATAGGGACTGGTATTGACCACTTTGAATCAGACAATCATATTATTATAATCTACTATGCTGGGAATAACAAAGACAAATAGCTTCACAATCTTTGTCAAAAAGAAAATTTCATTGTCTGTCCTGAAGTACAATGCTGTCAGTGACAGGGTATAATCCACACACCTACAATGATAACCTGATAACATGACTATTATTCAAATTAAGGCACCAACCATTAAGGCCAAAGATGAAGAAATTGAATGTTTTTTTTTTTTTTGTAACTTCTGCAGTCTGAAATTGATAAACCTTGCATTCAAGATGCATTGATAATTACTGGCGGTTGGAATGCAAAAGATGGAAACAAATAAGGACTGATAGTTTGAAAATATCCCTTGGTGATAAAATTATGCCGGAAATTGCATGACAGAATTTTGCAAGACCAGTGAATTCTTTACTGCAAATACATTTTTACAACAGTGTAAGTAAATGGTGACTATAAACCTGGACCTCCCCAGATAGAATATACAGAAGTCAAAATGAAAGGGAAGTTTCAAGATGGTAAAATCAGACAAAACAGACTCTGCAATGACCAAAGGGTGAATAAATGGGGCAAGTACGTTACATGAACAAACACATTTCAAACCTTGATTGACACCAGGGTTAAACAGCAGACAAACATTGCTAGTTTAGAGGGTGAGTTAGAAAACCAAGGGTAGAAAAATACAGAAATTCCTCTACATAAAAATTTTCAACTTAAGAATTTAGGTGAATACTAAGCTATGAACCAGGTGGAAGCTATGGATGAAATAAGTCAATCAGAAAAGGACAAAAACTCATGAAAAATTTACACACAAAAAGAGACAATCTTTGATGGTTATGAGGGAGGGGAGAAATGGGGACAGGAAAACACACAACAGATCATTGGTAACTTTGGTGAAGGGTAAGGCAGTTTGAAATACCGGGAAGCCAGCTCAACTTATACAAGGCAAGGTGACAGAAGCTCCATAGATACATCTTAACTCCTTGGGGGACTGAATTGCTGGGCTGAGGGCTGGGGACCGTGGTTTTGGAGAATACCTAGCTCAGTAGCTAATGAGCCAACTGCTTCTGCCAGTAGATGGCACTAGTATTTTCTTTATAATGAAAAGGTGGGACACAATGCAAACAGCTTTAGAAGTACTTTTAAGAGCTGAGAAGAAAATGTCCTCAAGAATCAGAACAATGTCACCTATAGCTATAGTTCCTTCTTGACAAATAACTTGCACAGAAGTAGTTGAAAGTGACAAAGCCCTTTAATAAAGAGAGGTTTCTGTAGAATCATTTTCAGCTAAGAGTAGCTTTCTGCCTTATTCTCATCAGATCCAAACAAAAATACTAAATTCACTGCTACTGAGTTGATTCCAACTTGTGGTGACCCCATGTGTTACAGAGTGGAACTTCTCTGTAGGGATTTCTTGGCTGTAATCTTTACAGATAGCAGATCACCAGGCCTTTCTCCTGTAGTGCTGTTGGAAATGCTTTATATTATAGGAGTTATGTACCTTGGAAGAAAGGCCTAGAAATCCACTTTGGCTCACTATAAGTGGAATGGTCCTGCTGTTGTATGCTCCCAGTTGATTCTGACTCATAATGACTATATGACAGAACAGAACTGCACATAGCATTTCCTAGGCTGTAATCTTTATGAGAACAGATAACTAAGTCCTTTTCCTGTGGAGCTGCTGGTGGGTTCAAACTGTTAACCTTTTGATTAGTAGCTGAGCACGTAACTGTTCTACTACCTGGGCTCCTTGGAATGGTCCTAGGACCCTGTAAAACCGCTACCACCCTGCAGAAGCCTCCCACTCAGCTTCCAAAGTGAGACACAGCAGCTACCAATGGCACAGAGTTCATTAGCAGCCACCATATGTCCAGCAGGAGCTAAGCAATATGAAAATACAAAGCGTGAAGAAGGCTTGGATTCTGCGTTTCAAGGCTCTTAGAATTTAGATTCCTAGGACACCCAACTGGAAGGATTTGTAAATGCCTGAGAAGGTGAAAAGTGATTTATCTCTTAGAGTGATTATTTCCAAAGTCATGCAAAGCCTTTCCAACATCCATTGGCCTACTCAAAGTTCTGAACAGCAGGCCTGTCTATAATACATGCTGCACAGCAGTAAGTTCCCCTTATTTTAAAAAATTTTATCAAATAATTATATGCCACCAGTTAAGGAAAAAAAAAGTCTATTACGATTGAGTCGATTCCAACTCATGGCAACTGTATAGGACAGAGTAGAACTGCCCCATGTGGTTTCCAAGGAGCGCCCAGTGGATTTGAACTGCTGACCTTTTGGTTAGCAGCCATAGCTCTTAACCAGTACAGCACTAGGGTTTACAAGTCACTGGTTAGGAGGGCATTAAGCTGAATGAAATAAGTAAATCAAAAAAGGACAAAAACTCATGAAAAGTTTACACACAAAAAGAGACAATCTTTGATGGTTATGAGGGAGGGGAGAAATGGGGATGGGAAAACAGATAATAGATCATTGGTAACTTTGGTGAAGGGTAAGGCAGTTCACAATACTGGGAAGCCAGCTCAGCTTGTACAAGGCAAGGTGATAGAAGCCCCATAGACACATCTTAACTCCTTGAGGGACTGAATTGCTGGGCTGAGGGCTGGGGACTGTGGTCTTGGAGAACACCTAGCTCAGCTGGCATAACATAGTTTATGAAGCATATGGTCTACATTCTACTTTGGTGAGTACTGTCTGAGGTTTTAAAAGATTGGTCTCACTCTATTGAGAGCAATGGAAAATGAAGAAAACCAGAGATAAAAAAGAAAGATTAGTCCAAAGGACTATTGGACTACAGCCACCACAGCCTCCACCAGACTCAGTTCAATACATCTAGATGGTGCCTTGCTACCAGTATCAACTCTCCTAACAGGGATTATACAATAAAAGATCTTGGATGGAGCTGGGAAAAAAATATAGAATAAAATTCTAACTCACAGAAAAAGATCAGACTTACTGGCCTGACAGAGATTGAAGAAACCTCAAGAATATGGCCTCAAGACACCCTTATATTTTGGTAATGAAGTCACTCTTGAGGTTCACTGTTCAGCCAAAGATTAGACTAAGACCCATAGAAAGGAAAGACTAAACGGGGCCCAGGGGCAAGAACTAGAAGGCAGGAGGTGGCAGGAAAGTTGGTAATGGGGAACCCAAGGCTGAAAAGGGGAGAGAATTGACCAATGTCACAAAATGATATGTGTATTAATTGTTTAATGAGAAACCAGTTTGCTCTGTAAACTATTATCTAAGGTATGGTTTTAAAAAGACAAAGAAAAGATTATAACCAAGAAAATTCTATGGGACAGTTCTGTTCTGTCAAATGGAAAGGCTCTGAATTAGAATCAACTCGATGGCAACCAACATGTCTAATTTCTAAACTCATGCTTTATAATGGAACACATGAGGTCCGACAATTAAGTCCGCACAACGGCCATTGTGCGCAGTGGCAAGGTGGCAAGTTTGCCAATTTACTTGTATAGTTGTCTGTGAGGGGGTTTTTAGCCCGTAAACAAATAACTGTATTGAAACACCCTCCCTACTCACCTGACCTGGCCCCCAATGACTTTTTTTCCTTACCTGAAGACAAAGGAAATACTGAAAGCAAGACAGTTTAATGACACGACATCAGTGGTAAGACGACAACAGCTCTGATGGCCATTCCAAAAAAAGAGATCCAAAAATGCCTTCAAGGGTGTACTAGGTACTGGCATCAGTGTATAGCTTCCCAAGGGGAGTACTTTGAAGGTGATGGTAGTGATTCAGCAGTGAGGTTTGCAGCACTTCTTCTAGGATGAGCGCGCTAACTCAATTGTCAAATCTCATATATTCTAGTCTATAAAATGTTGTTCCCTAACCCAGTTATGGGACCTCCTAACCTAGTTGTTTGGAGACTTATTTTTTATTATCTATGTCTATACAGTTGCTGTGAGTTGGACTCAACTTGACAGCAGTGAGTTTGAGTTTTGTTTTAGATGTGTAAGCTTGTCAGATAACTGAGTTCTTAATAACCGAAATAAAGTATAAGACAGATAAAATAATTATATGCCCCCTGTTAAAAACTCAAAAATTCTGAAGAATGTATAGCACAAAAACGCAGTCCCTGCCCTTCTGCTTCCCCCCCTTACTTTCTGAAAGGCAACCTTTGTAAACCATTAAGTAGCTCCTTCAGTGACATTACCACCCCAAAATACATAGCCTGAAATCTGATCATGCAGAAACATTGTTGTTGTTGTTAGGTGCCCTCTAGTCAGTTTGGGCTCATAGCAGCCCTACGTATGAGATCTCACAATTAAGTACATTAACTCAATTGTTCTTAGTGCAACATACTCACTGCTGAATTTCCCTACAGTCACCATCAAAGTAATCCCCTTGGGAAGCTGTGCACTGATGCCAGTGCCTAGTCCATCCTTCAGTGCAAGTTTGGAACTCTTTCTGGAATGGCCATTGTGCACAGTGGCGAAGTGGCAAGTTCGTGAACTTAATTGTATAGTTGTCTGTGAAGGAGTTTTTATCCAGTAAACAAATAACTGTATTGGAACACTCCCTAGTCACCTGGTCTGGCCCTGAATAACTTTTTTCCTTACCTGAAGATAAAAGAAATATTGAAAAAAAAGACATTTTGATGACATTCAGAATATCAAGGGTAATAGATGACAGCTCTGATGGCCATTCCAGAAAAAGATCTCCAAAACTGCTTTGAAGGATGGACTGGACGCTGGCACTGGTGCATGGCTTCCCAAGCACAGTCCTTTGAAAGTGACTGTAGTGAAATTCAGCAATGAGGTATGTAGCACTTTTTCTAGGATGAGTTCACAAACTTAGTTGGCAGTCCTTGTGCAACAGAATGAAACACCACCTGGTCCTGTGTCATTCTCACAATCCTTGCGATTTGAAGATATTGTTGCAGCCACTGTGTCAGTCTGTCTTGCCAAAGATCTTCCTCTTTTTCACTGGCCGCCTACTTCTCTAAGCATGACGCACTTCTCCAGGGACTAGACCCTCCTAATGACATGTCCAAAATATCTGAGACAAAGTCTCACCATCCTCACATTCTGGCTGTACTTGCAAGACAGATTTGTTAGTTCTTCTGGCAGTCAATGGTGTATTCAGTATTCTTCACCAACACCATAATTCAAAGGAATCAAATCTTCTTCAGTCTTCCTTATTCATTGTCCAGCTTTCACATACATATGAGGTGATTGGAAATACCACAGCTAGCGTCAGGCTAGCCTTAATCCTCAAAGCCACATCTTTGCTTTTGAATACTGTAAAGAGGTCTTTTACAGCACATTTGCCCAAGCAATATATCATTTGATTTCTTGTCTGCTGCTTCCATGGGCATTTGTTGTGGATCCAAGTAAAATGAGGTCCTTGATAACTTCAATCTTTTCTCTGTTTATCTTCATGTTGCTTTTTGGTCCAGTTGTGAGAATTTTTGTTTTCTTGATGTTGAGGAGCAATCCACACTGAAGGCAGTGGTCTTTGCTCTTCATCAGTAAATGCTTCAAGACCTCTTCACTTTCAGCAAGCAAGGCTGTGTTATGTGCATATTGCAGGTTGTTAATGAGTCATACCCCAATCCTAATGCTGAGTTCTTCTTCATATAGTCTAGTTCACAGATTATTTGCTTAGCATACAGAATAAACATGGTGAAAAGATACAGCCCTAAAGCATGCCTCTCCCAGTTTGAAACCATGCATTATCTCTTCGTTCTGTTTGAAGGACTGCCTCTTGGTCTATGTATAGGTTCTATATGAGCACAGTTAAGTGTTCTGGAATTCTCATTCTTTGCAAGATTATCTATAATTTCTTGTAATCCACACAGTTGAACGTCTTTGCATAATCAGTAGAAAAGAAGTAAACAACTTTCTGGTATTCTCTGCTTTCAGCCAAGATCCATCTGACATCAACAATGATATCCCTCATTTCACGTTTTCTTTCAAATATGGCTTAAATTTCTAGCAGTTCCTGTTGATGTGCTGCTGCAACAGTTTTTAATTTATTTTCAGCAAAATTTTACTGGAAGGAAACATTAAACAGGCCCAAATTAAGGAGACAGTCTAAAAAATAATTGTTCCAGCTCTTCAAAACAACATGTCAATTTCCTTTGTATCTCATCTCTGCTACTTGAAAACTGTATATGTGACTTCATTTCTTTGAGCCTCTATTTTCTCATCTGTACAAAAGGTATCAAAATAGCACCTACATCAAAGTCTCACTGTAAAATTAAGGGGATCCATGTAGTTAACATAGTGTCTGGCATTTAGTAAATACTGAATACAGTTTATCACACTGAAAATTAGATCTCGTATAGATAATTCTTTAAGAGTGCGATGCTCATTCTTTACTAATTTATCTAAACAATTTAGTTTAAAAATAACGTCTTACAATTTTAGAGCTTAGCAGTAGAGGAAAAAGGAGACCTAGGAAATGGAGAAAAAGTCAATGTCTTGAATGACAAAGAAGGGTTGAAGAATGTTCCATATTAAAGGAAACTAAAAATATATGACAACTAAATGCAACTTGAGATTCTTGACTGGATTTTTCACAGAAAAAAGAAATTGCTGGAAAGAAAATTATTGAATTAATTGGTAAAATTCAAATATGGACCATGAAGTAGATAAAAGTCTCATACACATATTTAGAATTTAATTCAGTATTAAGTATTACATTTGACGTGTGCTCTATAGTGCAAAGGGCTAACACACCCAACTGCTAACCCAGAGGCTGGACACTCAGGTCCACCCTAAGACACTTTGGAAAGAAGACTTGGCAATCTGCTTCCAAGCACTGAGCTACTGAAAACTGTAGTTCTGCTCTGATAAGTATGGTGTTTCCATAAGTCAGAGTCAACTCAGCACCAGTTAAGTTGGCCTCCCAATAAAAGCCTTGTATTTAGATTTAGAATGCTGCATTGCATTCAGATTTAGAATATTGTGATCAATACTTCACTGTAATAGATAAAAGTATTGTATTTGAATTTAAAATACTGTATTCTGTTCAGGTTTAGTATATTGTGTTTACATTTAAATCAATATATTCAGATTTTCTCAGAGAGATCCCTGTACTTAGGTTATGTAAAACAACGCCTTTATTCTTAAGATACATGCATGCAGAAAAAGAGGCGGACAGACAGATACAATCTTGGTGAACCTAGCAGAATACAGACCCATGAAACTGTAAACAAAATGAAATCATTTTAAGTCAGTTTGGGGATAACGAGATCGTCTTCTAAACAGAAACATCTAAGAGCTCTACAGGTTTGCTTTTCACATTTATGTCTTTATTCCACCTTGAAGTATTTTCATGTAAGGTGTAAGGTAGGGATCTGGTTTTATTTTTCCCTATATGAATGAATGCCTACCTAAACTACTTATCAAAAGTCAACCCTTTCCTTGGTGGCCCACCTTGCCACCTCTCTATCCACACATGTGTGTGAGTCTTGGTTCTCTATACTGACTCATTGGTCTATTTGTCTCCTGGAGCCACTAGTATACAATCTTATCATTATTATGTCTTACCAAAGCACTGATATGATAGAGCAAGTTGTCCCACTTTGTTCTTCTTTAAGAGTGTTTTAGATATTCTTTTGTCTTAGTCATCTAGTGCTGCTACAACAGAAATAACACAAGTGGATAGTATTAACAAAGAGAAATTTAGAGGCCAAATTTAGAAGTCCAAATTGAGAACCTCAGTTCCACAGGAAATCTTTTTCTCCATGTTGGCTCTGGGAGAAATTACTTCTTACCAATCTTCCCCTGGACTAGGAGCTTTTCCATGCAGGAACCCCAGGTACAAAGGACACACTCTACTCCTGGAGCTTCTTTCTTAGTGATATGAGGTCTCCAACTCTTTGCTTGCTCCTGTACACCAGGGAAACTCCCTTCACACTGAACCAGGGATGTGACCTAAGCAAGGGTTTTACACCCCACAGTAATCTCCCTAATCACAGGCAGAGATTATAATTTATAGGAAAATCACCAAAGGGAGGACAACCACACAATACTAGAAATTATGGCATAACAAAACTGACACTATTTTTATAAAGGGACATCATTCAAGCCATGACACCTTGTCTCTAAATTCCTTATAAATCTGAGAATCAGCTTAGCAAATTCACTTAACTTCTGTTCAGTCCAGTTTTTCATCCATTGTGAGAAGTGGAAAAGATGATGAATGTGGACATGAGTCATAGTCCGAGAATAACAGGATTTTAGTTTATTGTGTTTATGTTACTAAGTCTAAAGTAAAAATACTGTTTGCTGTATCTTACCCTACTGTTATATCTGAAAAAATATCTCCATAATTCATCAATGTTTCTCATGTACTAATGTTACCATAAAACATGAGCTTAGGCTACCTGCTGCAAGAGTCAATAATAATGAGACAGGGGTAAAGTAAATGCCCAAGAGGTTTATTACATGCTGGCATGTAAGAGACAGGGGCAGTTTGGGTCCTGAAAGACTGTCTGACTTCTTCAGGCAAACTCCGGGTTTTTAATGGATAGGTTGGGGTAAACACGGGCAATTGAAGGGGCGTGGAGGTTGACTGGGTGGAGATCGACTGTCTCACAATCTCACAGGCCATCACAGGCCATCAGGAAAAACAAAGTGATCCTAGACTTATCTGGGCAACCTAAAAGAAGAATGCTCAAACACAAGTTACTTCCCTATCCTTCCAGCTTGCTGCTTAATTCCTTTATCATTAGCTAAGAATTCAATTATTAAAGCAAAAAGATTCATTCATTTCCAGTAGTTCACTGAATCTATAGTGGTACTTTCACAGGCCCCACCCTCGGGTTACTGCCTGGGGCTTAAGGAATGTAAAGGTCACCTTTTTCTCTGTGAATTCGGG
Organism: Heterohyrax brucei; assembly: GCA_028571685.1. NCBI lineage: Eukaryota > Metazoa > Chordata > Mammalia > Hyracoidea > Procaviidae > Heterohyrax > Heterohyrax brucei. The sequence continues at coordinate 27,352,983 of CM053156.1, forward strand.
GTGATCTGAGGCAATGTCTCAGGCCCTCAATCTTAAACACCCCTCACCCTGGGGCTTTTTAGCCTCCATTTCATTAATATGTTGCCTCCTGTTTGGCCTGTTACTGCAGTGCAAGTGGGAGTGTTAATCAATCTATGTTAGGAATCTTTCCAAATAGTTTTTTAAAACCTGTTTTTGGACTTTAACAGTTACATTTCAGCTCAAAAAACAATTTTGAAAATTGGAAATAATTCTGTCCTGCTGTGAGTCTGTGGTCAGAATAAAACTGGACCTTGTAGACAACTTAAATAAGAACTCAAGAGAACCATGTGCAAAATGTGTTCTTGTCTCCTCTTTAACAAATTGGCACTCATGAGAGACAAACAGAAGACATAGTACTCTTTAGAGTGAAAAAATACTTTTAAAAGTATTTTTTCCTGTGTGTAATTAATTCTAAATTTAGAAAGGATACATTAATATTTCAAGGTATTTTATTTATTTTTACATATTAATTTTATAAACCTTAGAAAATATAAAAAAAGACAAAATATCCATCTACTAGTGATCTAAAGATAAATGCTATGAAGATTTGGGAGGATGTTCATCCACTTTCTAGTCTTTCATTTATGCACAGTCTCATGGATTGAATTGTGTCCCCCTGCAAAAAATATTTGTGTAGCAGTGTGCATAGTAATTTGGCTAGACTGTGATTTCTGGTATTGTGTAATGTTCCTGTATGCTGTAAGCCCTGCTTCTATGATATTAATGAGGGAAAATGGGCAGTGATTATGTTAGTGATGCAAGTCTCCATGTATAAGTTTGTACTGGGTCTTGAGGCAATCTCTTGAGACATAAAAGAAGCTCACAGAGAGATCTGGGGACCTTAAACCACCAAGAGGCAGTACCTAGAGCAGAGCTCGTCTTTTGGAAAGGATTCAAGGTCCCTGTGCATCAGAAGCTCCCAGTCCAGGGGAAGAGTGACAACAGTGACTTTTCTCCAAAGAATTCCCCTGGAGCTGACAACCTGAATTTGGAATCTTAGCCTACTGGACTGTGACAAAATAAAATTTCTCTTTCAAAAGCCATCCACTTGTGGTATTTCTGTTATAGCAGCACTAGATGACTAAGACACACAAGTTTCTTTTTTTCTTTGTTAATGTGATATCTTAGGCTCAGTTTTCTAGAGAAGCAAAATCAGTAAAGCTTATAAACACATATGTAAAAATAAAACAAATCCACTGATGTTAAGTTGATTCTGAATCATAGCAACTCCACAGGACAGAGTAGAACCGCCCCACAGAATTTTGAAGCAGAGCCTGGTAGATTTGAACTACCAACCTTTTGGTTAGCAGCTACAGCACTTAAGCACTATGCCATCAGGGTTTCCATAAACACATATAGAGAGAGGTTTATATCAAAGAAACAGCTCATGCAATTGCATAGGCTAGAATGTCCCAAGTCTGTAGATTAGAATAAAGGCTTCTGTTTGTTTACGCAGCCACAGGGGCTGACAAACACAAGATCAGCAGGTCAGAAAGCAGGGTTCTTGCTCACAGCCTATGAATATGAACAAATTTAAAGACTGGCAGGCAAGACCACAAGGCTTCTCCAAATTCACATAACTGCAGGCACTGGAAAGCCTAAGATCAGCAGGTAAGCTGATAGTTCAAGTCCCCAAAACTGGAGGTCAGACAACTGGAAGGCAACCACAGGATCCAGAGCAAGCAAGAAGCCAGGACATCTGCCTATATTGGGATACAGGCCACACCTCCAAGGAAATTCTTTAAATTGATGGGCTACTCACAATAGATTCCATCATGGGAGTGATCACATATAAACGCTAAGAATCATGGCCCAGCCAAGTTAACACACAGTTTTAACCATTACACATAACATACAGTGTTTTATAGCCAGGATGTGACAGACATTGTGAGTTGGCTGGTTAACAGTCAGTCCTTTCTTCTTTGTTAAAAGAAGCTCAGTGATATCTAGTGTGGGGGCAGTAAGAACTTGGGAAAAGAGAAACCACAGCCCAGTTCCACAGATGAATTTTGATTAGTTGAAGGCAAACAAAGAGTTCTGCCCCTTAACTTGTAATTGGTTTAGGTCTGAACATGACTTGTAGTTCCGGCAATAAGTGCAACTAGACCTGCTGGGGGGGCTACTTAGTGATGGAAAATGGGGGTCCCACTTTGTCTTCTGATAGTAGATAAATCATCTCCTCCATGAGACTCAGTGACCTTGAAGGGACACGCTCAAAGGGACAAGTCTAACAATGGCAGGCTAGCACAGAATCTATCTCCAGATTTAAGCTTAACACAGCAGTTAGCTTTCCTCCTATACTGGATTGTCTAGTTGAGTTCCTGTTACTTACACATCTGAAAACTACCCAACTGCTGCATCTGGCCCTATATTAAAACGTCATTTTGTTGTGTTCCTAGTTGTTGTTAGCTGTTGACTCCAGCTCATGGTGACCCCAGGTACAACAGAAGGAAACACTACCCCAATTCTCAAGGTGTTTGGTAGGCTTGAGTCCACTGTTACCTTCCAACTAGGGGGCTCATCTTTTAGCATTATATTAGGCAATGTTCTCTGTGATACATAGGGTTTTCATTGACTAATTTTCATGAGTATATCAGCAGAGGAAACTCTGCTGGTGTAATTGTTAAGTACTAGATCTGCTAATCAAAAGGTTGGCAGTTCAAATCTGCCAGGTGCTCCTTGGAAACTCTATGTGCAGTTCTACTCTAACCTGTGGGGTTGCTGTGAGTCTGAAGAGATTACATGGCAGTGGCTTTGGTTTTTGGCTAGATTGGTAGATATTTCTTCCTAGTCTGACTCAGTCTGGAAGCCCTGCTGAAACCTGTACACCACAGGTGACCCTGCTGGTATTTAAAATACCAGTGGCATTGTTTCCAGCATTATAGCAACACGCAAACTGCCACAGTACCAAAAACTGACAGAGAGCAGTGGTGTGTTCCTAGAACTCTTCTTAAATATCATTGGAGTATCCCAACGAGTTAGGATTCTATGCTTTACTTAGTTGGTTATTATTATTGTTAAATCATTATATTATCATACTATTGTTAAATAATGATAATGATGATTGTCTTAGTTTTCTAGTTCTGCTATAGCAGAAAATACCACAAGTGGATAACTTTAACAAAGAGAAATTTATTTCCTCCTGGTTTGGCCCAGTAAAGAAGGCTAAGAGTCCAAATTCAGGGTGTCACCTCCAGGGGGAAGATTTTCTCCTGTGTGGGCTCTGGAACAAGGTCCTTCTCATCAAACTTCCTCTGGTCAAGGAGCTTCTTAGGTGCAGGGACCACAGGTCCAAAAGATGTATTCTGCTCTGGCACTATTTTCTCAGTAGTATAAAGTCCCCAACTCTCTGCTCACTTCCCTTCCTTTTATCTCTTGAAAGATAAAAAGTGGTGCAAGACATACCACAGAAAAACTCTGTTTACATTTGATCAGGATTATAATTTAGTGAGGGTGTTACAGTCCCACCCTAATCCTCTTTAACATAAAATTATAATCACAGAATGGAGGACAACCACACATAGTGGGAATCATGGCCCAGTCAAATTAATACACACATTTTGGGAAAGATAATGGTAAACAACCCCTTTTAATTATTGATATTAGCAGAAATACCAGTAACAGTTATAATGGACGGCTGGTGGCTGTGGTACTTCCTTGTCACTCCAGCCCATCCTGATCGTCTTTGCAGTACAAGGTTATCACATGCTTCGAGTGATGCTCACTCTTCCTAAAGATGGATGGAAGTCATCAACAGTGGTTAAGCCATAAAAGTGGGAGAGAATCACTACTCCTGCACGGATGTAGACACTGAGCACAGTGGGCCTCAGTGGACCAATTTTGATGGGACAAGTCTTTCAACAAAATCACAAGATGCCAGAGTTAAAAAAAAGGCCTAACAAGTTACCCCTTTAGTGGATGTCAGGCCATTACACAAATCCACATCCTGGGGTCACCTTTAAACTGATGCACAAAGGTTGGGACCATGTTGTGGTGGGCATTTACTACAGAGCCAAGGCTGACCACCTGAGCTTTGCAGAGTAGGGACAGAAAGATATTGTCATCAGGAACTGTCTCTTGAGGTCCCAAAACTGTTCTAGGAATATTCTAACACTGACAGGATACTGTACCTCTTGTAGGAAAGCATCATCTACATCTATGAAAGCCAAACTTGTTCCACATCCACAGGAACAAACAACACTTATATTGTAGCCTGGCATCCATGACAGCACAATACATGACTGAAGAAGCAAGTTACCATCTGCAACATCATGATGGAATGCCTTTAAGTCAGAATCCTGCCCAGGAAGGACAGGGCAGTGCAGAGCCTTGGTTTTCCCTTACATATACCACGTCACACATTGTACTGTGGCAGGGTCTAGTACTGACCGCCTCTCCCTCTGGGGAGAGGGGCATGGCCACAAAGGGGGCCTCTTCTTCAACCATCACATACAGCAAGTTCCAGTTTATGCTAACCCATTTCTAGATGACCTGATCCTGGGTCGAGTCAGCCCTCAGCACGAAGCTTTGTCATCTTTTAAAAAACAAAGATACAAAACCAGGTGTCTGCATCATGAATTATGCATATTTCCTTCAAGAGAAGTCAATTCTGGACTTCTATGGAGTGGTTTTATAGTCAGTGGTATCACTAGAGGGTGTGGGAGGAACAGACCATATCCCCTGATACTGTCAAAGGAGATGACACCAAAATGACCTCAGGGTCCACAGTGGGAGGCTGTTCAGAGAGGGTTCACCAGCAGAAGGGCCCCAAGGCAGTGACATCACTACGGTTGGTGTCATCCAGTGTGGATACTTATCACCACCACTCACCCCATTAAACACTAGCTCTTCATTTATCCTCTTCCTCCTAGCCCCTTGCAACCACAAGCCACTTTTTGTCTCTGCTTTTGTATGTTCTAGATATTTCATATGCATGGGATCATAAAATATTGGTCCTTTTGCGATGGCTTATTTCACCCAAAGAATGTTTACCCATGTTGTAGCATGTATTAGAACTTCATTCCTTTTTTTGTGGCAGAATAATACTCCATTGTGTGTATGTACTGCATTTTGTTTATGTTTAGATCATTTCTGATAGGGTAAGCTTGGTTTCCTGCACAAAATTGTCTCTTTAGTCTCTTCAGTCTTGGACGGCAGAGTCAAAATTTTATTTATTTTTTAACATTTTATTGTGGTTAAGCAAAAGTTTACAAATGAAGTCAATTTGCCTTATTCAAGCCAATACAGAGACCCCTATGCAACTCCATCTGGTATCCCAGCCCTGTGACAGCACATTCCCCCACCCGCCTCAGTTCTTACCAAATCCATTCAACTAGTCCTGTCCCCTCTTCTCCACCCTCCCATCTCACAGGGGAGCTGTTCTGACAGCTTCATGGCTTACAGTCCAGTCCAATTTTATATAAAGAGTTGTCTTTGGTGCTGGTTTCAGTGCTGGGGTGGGAGGGAGACCACAGGCCATGCTCTCTAAGAGGACCCTCCAGATGGTTGGACCGTGAAGTCTGGCAAGACTGTATTTATTACTGGTATTTCCAGTCTCCAGTATGTTGTTTTTAGCTGCTGTTGAGCCAACTCCCAACTCATGGTGACCCCACAGGCAGTGCAACAAAGTAGTGCCTGGGGCTGCACCAGCCTCATGACTGGCTGCAGACTGAACTACTGTGACCCATGGGATTTTTGTTGGTTGATTTTTGGAAATAGATCACCAGGCCTTTCTTCCTAGCCAATCTTTCTATATAGAAGATTCACCGAAATCTGTTCAGCTTAACAGCAACACACAAACTTCAAGTGACAGATGGTTGGTGGCTGCAAATGAGGTAAATTGGCCAGGAATCAAACTGGGTCTACCACAAGCAAGGCGAAAATTCTACCACTGAACTACCACTGCCGTCTTAGAACATCCACATTATATGGCTTCAAAAAATTTATAATTTTGGAAATACACTGTTGACATGCTATAAGTATCACATCTCTCTTAAGACCCAAATACTTAGTCACCAACACAAACAGGTGATGTTTCCACAGCTCACAGCTTCAGTGAAAGCATAACGCAATTTTCCAGATAATCCACTGTTGTGATTGATTAAAATTAGATAGAACGTTTTGGCCTAAATCTGCATGTGTATTTGCATAAATTCTCATGCAGATTTACCTAAGTGACTGGCCTGCCACAAGTAGAAAACCAACCCCTCCCTACTGATATCTTCTCTGACCAACCCACTCACTCAGTAACCCCATCTCACCCACAAGCCAGGGTGTGCAAGACACTGCCAGGCCACCCTCAGTCAGGTTGACAGTGGACTTAGGCAGTGGGAAGGAGTGCTATACCATGGTCCCATAGAGGCTATACTCAGCCATCACACTGCTGCCACCCCAGCACTTCTCAAGCTTCCTCCACTTAGCCTTCTCGTTGTGAAACCAGACCTGGTGTGGGGCAAGAGGGGAAATAGAAAACATACACAGGAAGAGATGCCATGAAGGGGTGCACTAGACATGGGGTTCCACTAAAAATGGTCACATACCCACTCAGGTGAGACTACTAGACCTGAGACTACCAGGAGAGGTTCCCGTCACTCACCCTACAGGGGCTGTGTTGTGGAGACAGTGTATTACTACTTCAGTTTCCAAAGTGTTGTTGTTGTTGTTATTGTTGTTGATAGGTGCTGTCGAGTCAGCTCTGACTCAGAGTGACCCTGTGAACAACAGAACAAAACACTGCCCAGTCTCGCACCACATCCACAATTGTTTTTATGCTTAAGCCCATTGTTGCGGCCACTGTGTTGATCCATCTCAGAAAGGGTCTTTCTCTTTTTTGGTGACCCTCCACTCTACCAGGTGTGATGTCCTTCTTCAGGGACTGATCTTTCCTGATAACATGTCCAAAGTACGTAAGATGCAGTCTTGCCATCTTGGCTTCCAAGGAGCATTCTGATTGGACTTCTTCCAGAACAGATCTGTTTGTTCTTTTGGCAGTCCATTGTACATTCAACATTCTTCTCCAACACCACAATTCAAAGGCATCAATTCTTCTTCTGTCTTCTTTGTCCACAGTTCAGCTACTGCATGCATATGATGCAACTGAAAATACTATGGCTTGGGTCGGGTGCATTTTAGTCTTCAAGGTGACATCCTTACATCTGAATACTTTGAAGAGGTCCTTTGCAGCTAATTTCCAAAATGTATGAAGTGAAAAATCAAAATATCTTTATCATACATTGTACAAAGAAGCAGACTCTGATGTTTACTGGTCTTTCCTCCTTCACTGGAATGCGCTTACTGGATAATGGCCCCTTCTAATCTCAGTTGTTGGATTGCTGGATACTTGTCATGAAAAACATATTTTAACACGAGAGTATTGTAGGAAATGATCTATCTGTTAAAAAGAATGAGTTAGTGGGTATCTTCTGATCTTAAAAAGGGTCCAAGATTTGTTGTTGAGTGAACAATCAAGAAGAGGGTAATGACTGCAGTATGGTCCCTTGCCATAAGAACAAAATCCAATGTGTGTATGTGATAGTGTATCTATATATGCCAAAATTCAGTGTGAGGTATGTATATATCTTCTTGCATACACACACTGGATTTAAGATATGTATACATATATGAGTCATATATATACTATTGCACTGATAACACAGAGACACTGTATTAAAAGGTCACATCAGGTAACTTAATGTTGGTTTCTCTGAGGGTTTGAGACAGTCATTGTTTTCATGAAAACATTTTAATGTAGTTTCTGGTTTTTCTAGTTGCAGCATACTTATTACCGTGTAATCATAAAGGACTTAATCAAAGGAAAACAGCTGAATGTGAACAGGATATCCTCCTGAAGTACTTGTATGGAGGCCCCAGTGTTGAGACAATGAGTGATATCCTGTATCAAAAGACAGGACCCATCTATATGTTGCTTACAAGAAACACAACTTAGACTTAAAGATGTGAACAAACTGAAAATTAAAGGATGGAATAATATATACCAAGCTAACAATACATAAAGAAGAGCAGATGTGGCAATACTAGTTTCAGATAAAATAGATTATAATGTGAAATCCACCATCAGGTACACAGATGGTCACTCTTTATTGCTGAAAGGTTCAATACACAAGCAGCCAATTGCCAAGTGCCGTTGAGCAGGACTTCACAATATTAAACATTTATGCACCCAATACCATGGCATCTAAATACAAGTAACAAACACTACACTGAAAAATGAGATAGGTCACTTCACAATAATAGTTGGAGTCTTCAACACTCAACTTTCAGTAATGGATAGATCATCCAGATAAAAGCCCAGTAAAGACACAGAAGACCTTATTGCCACAATTTACCAATTAGACCTCATCGACAGATACAGAACTTTTTATCTGTCAACAGATAACTACACCTTCTTCTCTAGTTCACATGGAACATTTTCCAGAAGAGACCATGTGTTAGGACATAAAATAAATCTCAGCAAAATCTAAACCATTCATGTATTGCAAAGCATTTTCTTGGATCACAGAGCATAAAAGTCAAAATCAATCGCAGAAAGAAACATAGACAGAAATTGGAAATCACAGAAACTGAGCAACACCTGGCTCAAAAAGCCATCCATTATAGAAAAAATCAAGGATGGAATAAAGAAATTTATGGAATCCAATGAGAATGAAGACACATCCTACAAGCACCTATGGGATACAGCAAAAGCAGTGCTCAGAGGCCAATTTATCTCCATAAATGCACACATCCAGAAAGCAGGAAGGACACAAACCAAAGAATTCACCTTACAGCTTAAACAAGTGTAAAGTGAGCACCAGAGGAATCCCTCAAGCACTAGAAGAAAACAGGTAATAAAGATTAGAGCAGAACTAAATGAATTAGAAAACAGAAGAACAACTGAAAAAATTAACAAAACAAAAAGCTGTTTTTTTGAAAAGAATAACAAAATTGACAAAAAATTGGCTGAACTTACAAAAGAAAATCAGGCAAGGAAACAAATAAACCAAATAAGAAACAAGATGGGAGATGTCACAGACCCAACTGAAATCAAAAGTATCATAACAGAATACTTTGACAGATTGTACCCTAACAGATTTGAAAACCTAGAGGGAATTGACAAATTTCAAGATGCATATCATCTACCAAAATTATCACAAGGAGAAGTAGAACAACTTAATAAACCCATCACAAAGGAAGAGACTGAAAAAAGTCACCAAAAAACTACCAACCAAAAAAAGTTCTGGCCCAGATGGCTTCACCAGACAATTCTACGAAACTTACCAAGAAAAGTTAACTCCATATTACCAAGACTATTTCACAGCATAGAAAGGGATGGAATACTCCCAAATTCATTCTATGATACCAAAGCCAGGGAAAGATCCCACTAAAAAAGAAAATTACAGGCCAATATCACTCATGAACCTAGATGCAAAAATCTTCAAAATCCTTGCCAAGAGATTTCAACAACATATCAAAAAAATAATTTATCATGACCAAGTTGGATTCATATCAGGGATGCAAGGCTGGTTCAACATCAGAAAAATAATTACTGTGATCAATCACATAAATAACACAAAAATAAGAATCACCTGAGTTTGTCAATTGATGCAGAAAAGTCATTTGGCAAAGTCCAGCACCCATTCATGCTAAGGACTCTCAGCAAAATAGGAACATAAGGCAAATTCCTCAACATGATAAGGACCATCTATGCAAAGCCAACTGTCTACATCACCCTGAATGGAAAGAGACTAAAACAATTCCCCCTGAGAACGAGAACTAGACAAGGATGTCTATTCTCACCACTTCTATTCAACACTGTACTAGAAGTTCTGGCCAGAGCAATTAGACAATTAGACAAGACAAAGAAATAAAGGGCATCTGCACAGCCAAAGAAGAAGTAAAAATCTCCCTATTTCCAGATGATATTATTGTATATACAGAGAATCCTAAGGAACCCATAAGGTAAACTACTCAAATAGAAGAGTTCAGCAAAGTATTAGGGTACAGGATAAACATAAGTAAATCAGTAGGATTCCTTTATACCAACAAAGAGATCATCAAAGAAGAAATCACCAAATCAGTAACATTTATGATAGCCCCCAAGAAGATGAAATATCTAGGAATAAATCTAACTAGAGAAATAAGAGAACTATACAAAGAGAACTACAAGACCTGATGGCAAGAAACGAAGAGAGACTTACATAAGTGGAGAAACCTACTCTGCTGATGGATAGGAAGACTTTACATTGTGAGAATGTCTATTTTATCCACAGTGATCTACATATACAATGCAATCCCAATATAAATTCCAGTGTCATTTTTTTAAGTGGGTTTTTTTATTATGACTGAGTGAAAATGTACATTCCCATATAAATTTACATGCCCAACTATACGCAGCTTCCACTGCTCTCTCTGCCCAGTGACAGTACTCTATTCCTCTCTGCTCCATACATGTCTCATCCTCCCAATAGTCTCCTTTCCCCTCCTCTCCACCCACTCCCCTTACTCCAGCCAGAGGTCAGCAGGATGATATCCTATAGATGCACAGAACCATAAAGTACATCCAATATATGGTCACTCTGCATCACCAAGTCCAATCCATTCATGTCCAAAGAGTGGACCTTCATTATGATTTATGGGCAAGGGCAGCCTCAGGGCCAGGGGCCATGCTCATTTTGGTCCTTGGTGATCATCTGTTCCTACTGAGTTGGGACCATTTGCTGTGCCCCTGGATGGCAGCTTAGCAGCTTTTAAGACCCCAGATGCCACTCACCAATGTGGGGTGCAGACAGCCCTCTTAGCAAAACACTAGTTGTGCCAATTGGCCTCGGTTTTGCCTAAGAGTATGGTCTCCCACCCTCTGCCCCAGCTACTCTGTCCTTGCAATATTGGGTTAAGATAGAAGGAGTATTCAAGTTATGCTGAAATACACTTAATAATGTTCTTGTTTCTAATGTGTGCGGTCACTGACTTTACCCAACCAAATTTCTACCAACTATCTAATCTAAACCCCCCCTTGCCTTCCCTCCCTCCCCTTCCTTGTAGCTGTCCAAGAGTCTTTTCTTCTATACATAAGTCTGTTTTTGAGATCTTATCGTAGGGGTCTCATACAATATTTGTCCTTTTCTTGCTGACTACTTTCACTCCATATAATGTCTTCCAGTTGAAACCAGGTTGTGAGATGTTTCCTGAAATCATCATTATTCTTTATCATTGCATAGTACTCCATTGAGTATATAGACCATAGTTTACCTATCCATTCCTCTGTTGTTGGGTCCAGTGTCATTTTTTAATGAGATGGAGAAACCAATCACCAACTTTGTTTGGAAAGGGAAGCAATTTCAGATAAGCAAAGCACTACTGAAGAAGAGGAACACAATAGAAGGCCTCACGCTACCTGACCTGAGAGCCTATTACACTGGCACAGTAGTCAAAACAGCCTGGTACTGGTACCAAAAAGGGCATTTAGGCCAGTGGAACAGAGCTGACCCCACAGATGCCATCATCGTCTTGTGAACGGTTGATATTTGACGAGGACCCTAAGATTGTAAACTGGGGTAAAAGCAGTCTCTTTAACAAACGGTGCTGGCAAAATTGGATATCCATCTGCAAAAAATTGAAGCAAGAGCTGTATCTCACACATTACATAAAAACTGACTCTAACTGGATAGACCTAAATATCAAACCGAAAATTATTAACGCTCATGCAAGAAAAAATAGGGTCAACAATGGAAGCTTTAATGTATACCTTAGACAGACTTCAAAATCTGACAAAGCACAACCAACAGAAGAGAAAATAGATAAATGTGATTTGCTTTGCTCATCCAAAGCATTTCTCAAAAGAATTAAAAGACCACCTACAGGATGGGAAAGAATATTTGAGACGTACATGTCGGATCAATGTCTGATCTCCATACTCTACAAGGTACTGCAAAATATCAACAAGAAAAAGGTCAATAACCCAGTTAAATGATGGGCAAAGGAGATGGACAGACACTTCACCAAAGAGGACATCCAGGCAGTCAGAAGACACATGATCCTTAGCTATCAGAGAAATCCAAATCAAAACTATAATGAGATACCATCTCACCCCAACAAGGTTGCCCATGATTCAAAAACACAAAACAAAAAAAAAGCTGGAAAGGCTACGGAGAGATTGGAACTTTCCTACATGCCTGGTGGGATTGCAAAATGGTACCGCTTTATAAAGCAATCTGGTGCTTGCTTAAAAAGCTGGAAATAGACATACCATTTGAAAAAAAATTAGATATACCATTTTACCCAGTAATCCCACAGCTTGGAATATCCTACTACTAGTCTTAACAATTCCAATCATAACATCAATAACCTGCACCTACAAACAAAACAATATCCAAACTACGTAAAAACAGTTACCCACTATGCCTTCATAATCAGCATAATTCCAGCACTTATATTCATCATAGCCAACCAAGAAATCATCATCTCTAACTGACATTGACTAACAAGTCACACTATTAACCTCACTCTGAACTTCATACTGGACTACTTCTCACTAATCTTCATTCCTATTGCATTATTTGTAAACTGATCAATTATAGAATTCTCACTATGATATATGCACTCTGACCCAAACCTAAGCAAATTCTTCAAGTATCTCCTAATATTTCTAATTACTATAATAATTCTAGTCACAGCCAACAACCTATTTCAACTGTTTATTGGTTGGGAAAGAGTAGGCATTATATCTTTCATACTCATTAGCTGATGATACGGACGAACAGACGCCAATACAGCAACTATGCAAGCAATTCTATACAACCGAGTCAGAGACACTGGCTTTGTTCTAGCCATAACATTATTCCTACTTCACTCCAACTCCCGAGAACTTCAACAAATCCTTATAATTGACCTAAAAAAAGAAACCCTACCCATCCTGGGTCTCCTTTTAGCAGCAACTGGTAAATCAGCACAATTTAGCTTACACCATGACTGCCTTCAGCAATAGAAAGCCCAACACCAGTATCAGCCCTACTCCACTCCAGCACAATAGTTGTCACAGGAGTATTTCTCTTAATCCGATTTCACCCCTTACCAGAAACCAACAAATCAGCACAAACTCTCACCCTCTGCCTAGGTGCTATAACCACTCTATTTACAGCCATCTGTGCCCTAACACAAAACGACATTAAAAAAATCGTAGCCTTCTAAACCTCTAGCCAACTAGGCTTGATAGCCATAACCATTGGAATTAATCAACCCTACCTAGCGTTCCTCCACATCTGCACCCATGCCTTCTTTAAAGCCATACTATTCATGTGTTCCAGAACAATCATCCACAGCCTAAATAATGAACAAGACATCTGAAAAATAGGAGGACTACACAAAACTATACCACTTACAACTACCTCCCTAATCACTGGCTCACTTGCCCTCACAGGAATGCCCTTTCTAATGGGATTCTACTCAAAAGACCTAATCATCGAAACCATTAACACCTCTTATGTTAATGCCTGAGCCCTTCTAATCACCCCTGTAGCTACCTCAATAACCGCCATATACAGCACACGAATTATTTTCTTCTCATTATTAGGACAACCATGATATCCCTCCTTAATCTCAATCAACGAAAATAACATTCCTCTCACTAGCTCCATCAAACGACTTATAATAGGAAGCATCATAGCAGGATATGTGATGTCAGTTAGCCCGAGCCCTATATCAGCTACTCAAATAACCATATCCCCTTACCCAAAACTCACAGCATTAGCCATTACTCTCACCGGCTTCACACTAGAAATAGAACTAAACAACATCACACACCACCTAAAATTTTACCCACTTGTACATTCCTACAAATTCTCAAATATATTAGGATATTTCCCAACAATCAGCCACCGACTACCACCCTACTTCAGCCTAAATGTCAGCCTCACAGCAGCATCGAACGTAATAGACCTAATCTGACTAGAAAAACTACTACCCAAAGGACTAGCCTCACTACAAAAAACTTCCTCAACCCTAACGTTAAACCAAAAAGGACTAATCAAATTCTATTTCCTAACATTTCTAATATCCATAACAACAGGCCTCCTACTAATTCTTTAACGTCCCCAAGTAACCTCCATAATAATAATAATAATAATAAACAACACAAACTCAGACGCTGTAATCAATCAACAACCTGGACCATACAATGAAGATCCCCCCAGAATAATCTTCACGAACAAGACCAATCCCCTCCTCACCAAGAACTAATTAATCTTCTAAACCCCCCAAATTATAACTCAGACCATAATTAAACAAGTAATTTTTGTCTTCACTCAACACTCACAAAACCACTAAACCCTCAAACAATACTCCTAAAAACAATGGCCCCAGTACCACCCAGCTGAAGCCCATGACTCGGGGTACTCCTCAGTAGCCATAGCCATAGTATACCCCAAAACAATCATTATTCCCCCCAAGTACACCAAAAATATCATCACATCCAAGAAAGAACCCCCATAACTTACAATTAAACCACTCCCAACCCCTCCACTAACAATGAAACCAAACCCCCAAAATAGGAGAAGGTTTTGAAGAAAACCCAACAAAACCCCCTACAAGAACTACACTCAAAATAAAAGCTACATATGCTATCATATGCACATGAATGTTTATTGCAGCACAGTCCACAATAGCTAAAAGATAGAATCAACCCAGATGCCCAACAGAAGATGAATGGATAAACAAACTATGGTACATATACTCAATGAAACACTATGCAATGATAAAGAACAATGATGATTTAAGGAAGCATCTCATAACCTGGTTTCAATTAGAAAACATTACTCTGAGTAAAATCAGTGAGTGGCACAAGGACAAATACTGTATGAGACCCTAGTATAAGGACTTAAAAATACACTCATGTACAGAAGAAAAGACTCTTTGATGGCTGTGAGGAAGGGGAGGGATGAAGAGGGCTGCTTACAGTTTAGATAGTTAACAGACATTTGGCTGGGTAAAAGCAGTGACAGCACACTGCAGAAAGATCAACTTAACTGGACTTCAACATAACCTGAAAACTCTTCTAATCTAAACCAAATATTGCAAAGATAGAATAGCAGGAGCGGGAGTCCAGGGACCATGCTCTCAAGGGACTTCAAGGCCAATGGACATAATTAGCCTAAGAGAGTCTTCTGCACCTCATATTAGCAAGCTGCCATCTGATGTACACCAAATGGCCCCAACTCATCTGGAACAGACAATCACCAAGATCAACAAAGACACAAGGGAAAAAGAGCCCAGGAGGCAAAAGGACCCATGTGAACAGGTGACTGTACCAACATGTGACCAGAAGAACCAGATGGTGCCCAGCCACCACTAAAGACAGCTGTGATGGGGCACAAAATGTCGAGTCCCAGTGGCATCGTGTACACCCCAAGAACTCCACTAAGAAACTGAAATTGGTGGTCCAGTGGCCTGGGGGTTACCATGGGAGCATGCCCCTAGACCTGCTGCCACCCCTGACCATAAATCATTACTTGGGTCAACTCCTCAGACAGGAATGGAATGGACTCAGGGACACAATGTGACCATATAGTGTGTGTATTTATGGTTCTATTTCTGTATAGGATGCAGTCCTACTGGCCTCTCACTGGAAGAGAGAGGAGAGGGTGAAGAGGAGAGGACAAGAGACTGTTAAGAGGATATGACATACAAAGAGCAAAAAGGAGTGTGCTGTCACTGGGCATAGAGAGCAGAAAGAAGTGCAGATAGGTGAGCATGAAAATTTAATTTGGATTGCTATGTTTTCACTTAATCACAATGAAAAAAGAAGAAGAAGAATACATCGGAACTCATACCTATCAGTAATTATGTTGAATGCAAACAGACTAAATACAACCATAAGGAGACACAGAGAGGGAGAACAGATATAACAACATGACCTGTCCATATGATGCGTGCAGGAGATACCTGTAGATACAAAGACACTAGCTAAAACAAAAGGATGAAAAATATGTATCAACCAACAATCAAAAAAGAGGAGTAACAATATTAACCCATGAAAAAATACACTTGAAAGCAAAATCTACCAAAAAGCATAAGAAAGAACAGTATATAATGATTAGAGATATTAAATCAGGAGGATATAAGTATAATAAATGCTTACTCAACCAGCTAGAGGGCTCTAAAATACATAAAGCAAACTCTAACAGCTCTGACATGACAGATCCCAGCTCCACAATAGTAGGAAACTTGAACACATTACTTTCAATGAAGGACAGACTATCCAGGAAAAAGGTCAGTAAAGAAATGGAAGATCTAAAGACATAGTTAATCAACTTGACCTCAAAGATAAACACACAACACTCTACACAAAGGCAGCTAAGTACACTGTTTTCCAATGCACACAGAACCTTCTCCAGAACAGACCACATATTAAACCATAAACTAAGCTTTGACCAAATCCACAGCATCAAAATATCACAAAGTATCTTAATTAATCATAAAGCCATAAAAGTAAAGATGAGTAATGGAAAAGCAAGGAAAAACACAATCAAATACATGAAAACTAAACAGTATCTTGCTTAAAAACCTTGCTCAAAAACTTGTGAGTTATAGAAAAAAAATTAAGGATGGAATAAAGAAATTCATAAAATCAAATCAGAATAAAACACATCCTATCAAAACTTTGGGACACAGCAAATGTAGTCCTCAGAGGTCAGTTCAGAGCAATAAATGCACACATCCAAAAAGGGAGACAGGACCAGACTTAGAACATTTAGCTTGTGAGGTGAACAGACACACAACAGGAGCAGCTCTCAGGCCCAAACGAAGACCAGAAATGAGAACACAAGCAGAGTCAGATGATACAGAGAACAGAAAGCTACTCAATGTGTTAGCAAGACCAAAAGCTGGTTCTTCGCAAAGATCAATAAACCACTAACACTGATCACAGAGAAAGAGAAAACTGACCACAGAGAAAGAGAAGAAGCAAATAATCCAAAGAAGAAAGGAAATGAGCAGTATCACAATAGACTGAAGTGAAACTAAAAGAATCAAAACAGAATACTAAGAAAGATTACACTCAAACAGATTTGAAAACATACAGGAAATGACTAAATTTCTAGAAACACACTGCCTACTTAAACTAATGCAAATACAAGTAGAATAACTAAATAAACCTATAATAAAAGAAGAGCTCAAAGAGATGATTAGCACCTCCCCCCCCCAAAAAAACCCTGGTGCTGATAGCTTCACTGGAGAATTCTACCAAACTTTTAGAGAAGAGTTAACGCCACAACTACTAAAAGTACTTCAGAGCATAGGAAAGGATCGAATACCACCAGATTCATTCTGTGAAGCCAGCATTACCCTGATACCAAAACTAGGTAAAGATAAAAAACAGAAAAGAAAATTATAGATCAATATCTATCCCTCATAAATATAGATGCAAAATTTCTTAACAAAATTCCAGACAATAGAATTACACAATGTATTGAAAAAAATAATTCACCATGACCAAGCAGGATTTACACCAGGGATGCAGAGATGGTTCAATATCAGAAAAGCTATCAGTATAATACATCACATAAACAAAACAAAAACCAAGAACCACATGATCTTATCAATTGCTGAAGCAAAGTCATTTGACAAAGTCCAACACCCATTCATGATTAAAAACTCTCAGCAAAAAAGGAATACATAGGAAATTCCCATAAAACAGCAACCACAATAGGATAAATAACCCAATTAAAAATGGGCAAAGGCTCAGGAAACCACACTTTCAGGGAACATCCAGAATAATTCCCAAACCCAATCTTTTTTTCTTTTTCTCTAAAGAAAATGTGTTGCATATCACTTGAGTAACTCGTATCCGGGGTCTTAAAAGCTAGCAAGCTGCCATCTAAGTAGCACCAACTGGTCCCAATATACCTGCACCAGAGGTAAATGGAAGACACTAAAGACAAGAGGTAAACATGAGCCCACCAGATGGAAGGGATCATATAAGCCATGCTAGGTGGTGCCCAGCCACCAGCAATAACTCCCAGGAAGAGGTACACACAGTATGGAGCCCCTGACAGCAGGAGGGCAGAACTAGATTTCTACCAAATGATCACACTTGATGGTCTGTCAGTCTGGATGATCCCCTGGGGTTATCAGACTATATCCAGCACCAAAGCCAGCTCTCCTTAGACTGAACTGGATTGTACTAAACATGGAGTAAAACAGGCAATGAACTTTAGAACTTAAATTATGTACACAGGCCTGTCCATGAAGCCCATCACTGGAGACAAGATGATAGGGTGAGGACGGACAGATCTTGGTCAAATGGACACTGGAAGTTCTAAATGAAAAGGGGGAGTTTGCAGTCATAGGGTAGGAGGAAAGGAAGGGAGAATAGTCAGAATAGAATAATAGTGAAAGTTCTGGGTGTTACACAGAAAATTGATACAGATTGTAAACTTGTACTTAAATCACAATAGAATTCATTTAAAAAAATTGGCACAGGATATGAACAGACATTTCAACAAAGAAGACAGTCAAGTGGCTAACATATACATAAGAATATAGTCAGATCATCAGACATTAGAGAAATGCAAGTCAAAACTACAGTCAATGTTATTTCACCCCAACAAGTCTAGCATGAATCCAGAAAACATAAATAATAAACGATGGAGAGGATATAGAATGGCTGGAACACTTATACACTGCTGGTGTGAATGTATAATAATACAACCACGGGAAATAATTTGGTGTTTCTTTGCAAAGCTATAAATAGAAGTACCATATGCTCCAGCAATCCCACTCCTTAGAATATATCCTAAAGAAATTAGAGTCTTCACATAAGTAGATATATGCACATCCATGTCCACAACAGCAAACAGATGGAAACATTCTAAGTAACCATCAATGGACAAACGGATAAACAAATTATGGTATATTCACACAATGGAGTACTACACAGTGACAAAAAACAATGATGAATCTGTGAAACATCTCATAACATAGATGTATCTAGAAGATAGTATGCTGAGTGAAATTAGTTACAAAAGGACAAATATGAGATCACTACTATCAGAACTCAATAATAGGCTTAAACACAAAAGAAAACATTCTTTGATGGTTATGAGGGTAGAGAAGGAGGATGAGGAAAATTCACTAACTAGATAGTATGGAAGAATTAACTTAGATGAAAGAAAGGGAAACACACAATAAAAGGGAAGTCAGTACAATTGAACTGAATCAAAAGCTAAAAAGTTTCCTGAATACAACCAAATACTTTGAGAGACTGAGAAGCAGGGGACAGGGTCTGAGGACCATGGTTTCAATGGACATGTAAGTCAACTGGCATAATAAAAATCAAGGAAATGTTCTGCATCTGACTTTGGTGACTGGAATCTGGGGCCTGAAAAGCTAGCAAGAGGCTATCTAAGATGCATCAACTGTTTCAATCCACCTGGAATAAAGGCAAATGCAGAACACCAAAGACACAAGGAAATTATTAGCTCAGGAAACAAAAAGGACCACACAAACTTGATATTCCATCAGTAAGAGACCAGAAAAACCAAATGATGCCCAGCTGCCGCCATTGACAGCCCTGATAGGGAACACAATAGAGATGCCCTGACACAGCAGGAAAAAAATGGGCTGCAGGGGGCAGAGTCAAGATGGCAGACTAAGCACATGTCTCCTTATATCCCTCTGGAAATCAAGACCTGAAATGATAATCAAACGGAGCCTTCTGGTCACCTAGTGAGCCCCAGGACATGATACATGGCTGTTAATTTGGACTTCGTATCACTGAACAAAAAAACCACCTCTTTTTTGTTCATTCCCACTCCTGGCTAGCCCTGACTCTCACGAACTGAAGGTAACACACCAATGTGACTTTTTTTTCCTCTGTCTTGGCCGGTGGGTGGAGCTGGGTCTTGCCTAGCGGCTAGTCTCAGACACACTGCTGGTGGGATATCCTGGAGAAATTGCCATTATTTTGAGAGCCAGGCTTAGGATTCTGTACACCTAGCCAATTTGGGCCTCTCTTTTTTCTTTGCCACAGTGTGGTTTGTATGGAACCATAGGGCCTATGTGCGGGACGCCATGTTGGATATAGCGGGACCTAACTCTCAGCCTGGGAGCCAGTACCTGCAAACAGGACAGCACTTCTCTGACAGAAAAGCAGCAGTTTACATAGTGTCGTCTACGGTGTGGGCCCGGCAACAGAGGCTGAGGACTCACTACATCTTGTCATCTTTAGCCCTTCTATCCGCAGACCATGTGGAGGGTGCCATCTTAGATACAGTGGCTGCAGTTGGACCGAATTCTTAGCTTAGGAGCCAGAGCCTGCCCACACGAGAGCACTTTTCTACCAGAAGAGCAGTAGTTTACACAGTATTGCCTAAGGCTGGGCCCTCTCAGCAGAGGCCAACAGAGCAGTAGCATTGCTATATTTTGAACTAGTTCGTATCATCTGGGGTTGGATATAGAGGTGCTTACTTTGCCAGTTGTGAAGAGGGACCTCTACACCTGAAAACCTGACTGACTTGGGAAGTGGTCAGATGCTTTTGTTTTACATTATAAGACAGCCTAGAGAAACATCTGCAGTCCATCCTCACAGTATCTCTCCCAGCCTCTGCTTACTCACATGAAACCCAAAAAGCAACAAAGACTTGTAGCAAACAAGAAATCACCCATGGCTACAGAAGGCTCCCAAACAAAACAACCAAGGAGTTTTCCAGATGAAGAAACTTTTCCAAAATCATCGGAAGATGAATACAAAAGGATTATATACAGAGCCCTTCTAGACCTTATGCAGCAGAACAAAATGAAAAATTAAGCAAGCCGTTTGAACTGATGGAACACCAGTACTCTGAAATCCAACAGATGAAAAACAAAATCAAAGACATTGAAACTTCCATTCAAAGCCAAGAAAACAGGATGGCTAAAAGGATTTCTGACTTGGAAGACAGAGCTACTGACGCCACCATCTATGAGGACAAAGCAGAAAAAAAGACACAAGCAAAATGAAGAAGCATTAAGAAGCATGTGGGACTCTATTAAGAGGAACAACATTCGATTAATTGGAGTCCCTGAACAGGATGAAACACCTGAGAACACAGAGAGTATCATTACTGAGCTGCTCACAGAAAGCTTCCCAGAAATCATGAAGGAAGAGAATACAGGTATCCCAGATGCATATCGTATGCCACCCAATACAGATCTCAAAAGAAAGACTCCAAGACATATTATAATCAAGCTTAACAAAATGAAACATAAACAGCAGCTCTTAAAGGCAGCAACACTCAAAGCAAAGCTAACAGTCAGAGGAAAACCCTGTAGTCCTTCATCAGATTTCTCAGCAGAAACCATGCTGGCACAGAGACAGTGGCATGACACATTCAAAGCCTTGAAGGAGAACTTCCAACCAAGAATTATATGTCCTGCAAAACCTTCAAATATGAAAATGAAATTAAGATATTCTCAGAGAAACAGAAACTCAGGCTTTGTAAAAAACAAACCAAAGCTACCAGAAATATTGAAGGAATCATTTGGCTTAGAAGAACAAAACTGCTAACCTTATATTTTAGAAGGACACGTCATCCAGAATCCTACTCAGTAAGAGAAGGCTCCAAACACAATCAAAGCTATAAAGTGAAATGATCCAGCGATCATATCATGAAAACTATAATGTCCTCATATTAAAAAGAGGGACGTACTACAGTCATTATAGTCCTCCCAGATGGAGACGAAGTTGACAAGACTGGTAGTAATTAAAATTGGGTTTATATGTTGTTTATTAAGCACAATCATAGGGGTAGCCAGAAAGCACAATAAAGATGCAACATGCTATATCAACAAACATAATACAAGAGTCTCAATAACCACAAAACCAACCTTGAAAAAGGTGAAAAATCAACTCACAGAGAATGTCTCAGAACAGATTAATTAGAACAACAGAGAAAACATCAATACAAAAAGAAACACACAACAATGGCAGCACTGAAAACATCCAAGCCAGCCAAGAGCTGTTTTACTGAACACATATCTGTCAGTAATTACATTGAATGTGAATGGACTGAACACTTCAGTAAAGGGACATCTTGGATCAAAAGACATGACCCATCCATATGTTGCCTACATGAAACTCACCTTAGACTTAAAGACATGAACAAACTGAAAATTAAAGGATGGAAGAATATATATCAAGCTGACAACATACAAAAGAGCAAGGGTGGCAATTCTAATCTCAGATAAAATCGATTTTAATGTAAAATCCACCATTGTGGACAAGAATGGACACTATTGTTGAAAGGTTCAATACACAAACAGGACTTAACAATATTAAATATTTATGCACCTAATATTAGAGCACCTATATACGTCAAAGAAACACCGACTGCACTCAAAAAAGAGATAGATCACTCCACAATAATAGTGGAAATAATAGTGGGAAACCCTGGTGGTGTAGTGGGTTATATGCTACCACTGCTAACCACAAGGTTGGCAGTTCAAATCTACCAGATGCTCCTTGAATACTCTGGGGGTCAGTTGTACCCTGGCCCCTAGGGTCACCATGAGTCGGATCCAACTCAACAGCACTTGACTAGCTCAACACTCCACTCCCAATGTTGGACAGATCATCTAGAAAAAAGCTCAATAAAGACACAGATGACCTTATTGCCATAGTTAACCAACTAGACCCCATTGACATATACAGAACTTTCTATCCATCAGCAGACAGCTACACTTTCTTCTCTAGTGCACATGGAACATTCTCCAGAACAGACCATGTGCTAGGACATAAAGCAATTCTCAACAAAACCCGTACCACCGAATTAATGCAAAGCATCTTCTCAGATCATAAAGCCATAAAAGTCAAAATCAGTAGTGGAAAAAACACAGATGGAAAGTGGAACTCATGGAAACTGAACAACATCTTGCTCAAAAAGCCATGGGTTATAGAAGAAATTAAGAATGAAATAAAGAAATTTATGGATTCGGTCATGGATCTAATTGTGTCCCCGAAAAATATGTGTAGCCATGTGGCTGGTCCATGATTCCCAGTATCCTGTGACTGTCCTCCATTTTGTGGTTTTCCTAAACTGTATGTTAAAGGATTAGGGTGGGGCTGTAAATCCCTTCATAGGATTACCTCCCTGCTCCACTGTAAAGGGAGTTTCCCTGGAGTATAGCTTGCCCCACCCTTAAACCTTTCATCCTACAAAAGATTAAAGGACAGAGAAGCAAGCAGAGAATTGGGAACCTCGTACAATCAAGCAAGCAGCACTGGGAGAAGAGTGCATCCTTCAGACCTGAGGTTCCTGCGCCAAGATGCTCCCTGGACAAAGACTGATGCAATACTGGACTTGCCTCCTGAGTTGACAAGGGGAAAGTCTTCCCTGAATATGGACTTGTAGCCTACCGGACTATGTAAGAATAAACCTTCTTTTGTTAAAGCCATCTATTCTGTGGTATTTCTGTTAGAGCAGCCCTAGCTGACTAAAACAGATCCTAATGAGAACAAAAACATTTCCTTTCATCCTACAAGAGAT
This sequence comes from Heterohyrax brucei, assembly GCA_028571685.1. Lineage (NCBI taxonomy): Eukaryota > Metazoa > Chordata > Mammalia > Hyracoidea > Procaviidae > Heterohyrax > Heterohyrax brucei. The sequence goes on from CM053156.1 coordinate 27,376,517, forward strand.
AAAAGGAAAGGGAAGCAAGCAGAGAATTGGAAAACTCACACCATCAAGAAAGCTGCACCATGAGTAAAATGCATCCTTCGGACCTGAGTTTCCTACACTAACATGCTCCCTGATCAAAGAATGACAGAATACAAGAATTTTCCTCCATAGTGGACACCCTGAGTTCAGACTTCTAACTTACCAGACTGTAAGAACACACTTTCCTTTGTTAAAGCCATCCACTTGTGGTGTTCCTGTTACAGCAGCACTAGCTGACTAAAACACCTAATCTGCTTTGAAACCCTCCATTGTGTTTTTTAGTTCAGTGGTTATATTGTCCATTTTTGTCTTATTTACACATATGTACTTTAGAAAAACAATGCATAAATATCAATATCCTGGTTATCAGTGAACTGATATGGACTAATACTGGCATTGTGAATCAGGTAATTGAAACCAGAGGCTGAAATAGCCTCCATGTCAGGGGTGCTCAAAAGTAAGGGGAACTGGGTAACACTGTTTCAGATCACCCCTGACACAAAAGGAAAGACATGACCCCCACAATGCACAAGCCCCAGGTGGCGACACTCCCATGGGACCCTCTGTAGGCTCCTCTATAGATTCAGTGGACTACAAACAATAAATGACTCCTTTTGTCTTGATAAAACCAGTGATAAAAGAACCAAGCAGGAGGCCTGGCGGATAGAGACGTAACTTGTATTTTAGCATTTTTCTTCCAGGTTACTGGCCAGATGAGTCTAACACCACTTTGTTTTCCTTGATGGCTGGTGACAGCCTGCAAAATTGTGAAGCAGACCTCCACCCAATCAACCTCCACCCAGTTGATGACCTCCACCCAGTCGACCTCCACCCAGTCGACCTCCACCCAGCTGACTTCCACTCAGTTGACTCCTAGATGTCCCAACTGCCCACAGTATTCCCTACATTTGCATGTGGTCTTTCCCTTTAAATACTCAGAGTTTGCCTGACCAATTTGGACAGGCTTTGAGGGTGAGAATATCTCCCTGTCCCTTTGCAGTGTCAGCTTGCAAATAAAATCTTTGATCTCATCCCAAAAGCTCCTGTCTCGGTGTATTGGCTTTTTGCAGCAGGTAGCTGAACTCCCAGGCTTCTCTGGTAACACAATCATATGGTCTACTATGCTGGTAATGAAAACTTGAAGAGGTATATAGCTTTTCATTCATCATCAAAAAAAAAATTTTTTTTCAAGATATATTCTGAAGTACAATGCTGTCAGTGATAGGATAATACACACATACCAACAAGGAAGGCCAGTCAATACGACTATTATTGAAATTTATGCAGAACACTAAAGCCAAAGATGAAGAAATTGAAATTTTTTACCAACATCTGTAGTCTAAAATTGATCAAATATGCAAGCAGTTTGTATTGATAATTACTGGTGATTGAAATGCAAAAGTTGGAGTCCAGGAAGAGGGATTAGTAGTTGGAAAATATGGCCTTGGTGATAGAAATGGTGCCAGAGATTGCATGACAGAATTTTGCAAGACCAATGACCTCTTCATTGCAAACAGCTTTTTGCAACAGTATAAACAGTGACTATACATGTCAGCCTCTCCGGATACAACATATTGCAATCAAATTAGCTGCAACTGTGGAAAGAGATAATGGAAAACTCAATAGCATCAATCTGAATAAAGTCAAGGACTGCCTGCAGAACAAACCACCAGTTGCTCCTATGCAAGTTCAAGTTGAAACAGAAGAAAATTAAAACAATCCCACATGACACAGAGTGCAACCTCAAATATATCCTATCTGAATTTATAGACCATCTCAAGAATACAATTGACAAATTGAATGCTAAGGACTGAAGATCAAATGATTTGTAAAATGACATTAGGGACATCAAGCGTGAAGAAAACAAGAAATCATTAAAAAGACAGAAAAGAAAGAAAAGATCAAAATGGATGTGAAGAAACTCTAATCTTGCTCTTGAACATCAAGTAGCTAAAGCAAAAGGAAGAAATGAAGTAAAAGACCTAGGCAGAAGATTGCAAAGGCCAGCTTGAGAAGACAAGGTAAAGTATTATACTGACATGGCAATGACCTGGAGATAGAAAATCAAAAGGGAAGAACACAGTCACCATTTTTCAAGCAGAAAGAACTGAAAAAAAATTTCAAGACTTGAATTGCAATAGCGAAAGATTCTATGGGGAAAAGACTAGACAATTTAAGAAGCATCAAAAGATGGGAGAAATACTAAGAGTCATTACACCGAAAAGAATTGATTGATGTTCTACCATTTCAGGAGGCAGCATACGATCAGGAACCAGTAGTACAGAAGGGAAAAGTTCAAGCTGCACTGAAGGCATCAACAGAAAACAAGGCTCAAGCAATTGATGGACTACCAGCTGAGATTTCTCAACACGGATATAACACTGGAAGGTGGTGAATATAAGAATCTAACAAAGGTCACTTAGGTTATCAGGCTGCATTCCTTTCCTTGCCTCAACTCTTACCCTCAGACTATATTAGCAGGTCTACATTACTCTCCCTACCTCTGAAGAAATAAAATTAAGACCTCAGAGAAGGGTAAAAAAAAAAAAGTGGATAGTTTACTATGCTTCATTATCCTATAACAATTTGGGGTAGTTTACTCTGTTTAATTATCCTGTGACAAACTTTTGAGCAATTCACACTCTTTGGATTATCTTGTGACAAATTTCAGATAGTTTACCCTGTTTAATTATTTGTGACAAACTTTTGGGCAATTCACATTGATTGTCCTGTGACAAATTTTGGTTAATTTACTCCCTTTGATTATCCTATAGCAAACTTTTGGGCAATTCACACTGTTTGGATTATCCTGTGAAAAAATTTTAGATAGTTTACTTTGTTTGATTATCCTATGACAAATACAACACCACCACTCTCTTCGAATTTTGGCTATAAAAACCACTAGAAGTGTAACCCAAGTGGGACAGTTTTTGGAGAAGTTATTCTTACTGTCTCCCAGCTGGCAAGCTTGTCTGCTAGTAAATCTTTGAACCTTTCTCCCTGTCTCTGAATTTTGGCTGTCAGTGACAGGTGGAACAAACTTGCTTTAGTTCAGCAGCAGCAGTGCTCATTTATGTATGGCAAGAAATTAGAATGATAGCTACCTGGCCCACCAACTGGAAGAGATCCATATTTATGGCCATTCCCAAGAAAGGTGATCTAACTGAATGCAGAAATTAGCTAATGATATTATTGATATCACACATAAGTAAAATGTTTCTGAAGATAGTTGAAAAGCAGCTGTAGTAGTATATCAACAGAGAACTAAGAGAAATTCAAGCCAGATTCAGAAGAGGACTTGGAACAAAAGATACTAGGGCTAATGTCAGACAGATCTTGGTAGAAGGCGGAGAATAGCAGAAAGATATTTATCTGTGTTTTATTGATTAGGCAAAGGCATTTCACTGTATGGATTATAACAAATTATGGATAACAGTGTGAAAAATGGGAATTCCAGCACACTTAATAGTGCTCATGAGGAATCTGTACATAGTTCAAGAGCCTGCTCTTCAAAAAGAACAAACAATACTATGTGGTTTAAAGTCAGGAAATGTGTTATCATCACACCTATTCAATCTGTATGCTGAGCAAATAATACAAGAGTAGCTGGACTATATGAAGAAGAATGGGGCATCAAGACTGGAAGAGATTCATTAATAATCTGTGTTACACAGATGACATAACCTTGCTTGCTGAAAATGAAGAGGACTTGAAGTACTTAGTAATGAAGACAAAAAAACACAGCCTTCGGTATGGATTATATCTCAGCATAAAGAAAACAAAGATCCTCACAAATGGACCAATAAGCAACATCTTGATAAATGGAGAAAAGACTGAAGTAAGCAAAGATTTCATTTTACTGGCTCCATAATCAACTCCCACGGAAGCAGCAATCAAGAAATCAAAAGGCACACTGAACTGGGCAAATTTGCTGCAAAAGATCTATTAAGTGTTGAAAAGCAAAGATGTCACCTAGAAGACTAAGGTGTGCCTGACTCAAGCCATAGTATTCTCAATTGCATTATATGCATTTGAAAGCTGCACAGTAAGTAATGAAGAATGAAGAACTGATGTCTTTGAACTGTGGTGTTGGTGAAGAATGCTGAATACAAGATTGACAACCAAGTCATCAAACTTAATTGTTCTAAGTGCTACATACTATACACAATGGCCATTCCAGAAAAAAAAAACTCCACAATTGCTTTGAAGGGTGAACTTTGAAGGCATTATCAGTATACAGCTTCCCTAGGGGAGTACTTCTGAGGTGATTTTAGTGCTATTCAGCAATCAGGTACATAGCACTTTTTCTAGGATGAGTTTGAGAACTAAATTGTCACCCTTATATACCATAGACTGCCGAATATAGGCAGAATGCTCCTTACAAGTAAGGATAGAGAGACTGGCTCATGTACTTCGGACGTGTTATCAAGAGGGATCACTCCCTGAAAAAGGACACTATGTTTGGTAGGGGGTCAGTGAAGAAGAGGGAGAAATGGACTGACACAGTGGCTGCAACAATAGATCAAGCATAATGATTGTGAGGATGGCACAGAACAAGGCAGTGTTTAACTGGATAACGCAGTCACAGCTTCACGCTGCCTGTCTCCACAAAGCCAGACATAGAGATGAGGAGGGACTGTGCTTTATTTAGATGGCTGGCAATCTGAGAAGATGGTGGGTTAAGCACTCTAAAAACCATCTTAACATCTCAAGTCAGAGGGCTTTATGGGAAGAAGGAGAAAGGGTTAGAGGGGAAAAAAAGGGTGTCATTCAGGTGCTGGGTGGGATCACAGGGGAGCTGTAGCTTTTTCAGGTCTCTGGGCAAGGTCTGTAGTCACAAAGTGGGTGATGTCACCTAGGTGTTACTGAACCTAAAGCAAGTTCATTCTGCCAGACACTGACAGCCAAAAATTCAGAGACAGCGTGGGTTGAATGCTTTATTTTCAGATGGCGAGCAGATCTGGAGGACAGCAAGAATAGATTCTCCAAGAACTCTGTCCCAGTTTGAATTACATTTCTGGCCAGAATTCAAAGGGGTAGGGGTTTGTCACAGAACAATAGTCAGGAGTCACAAGGTTTCATTACATCATGAGGTTTTGTTACATTTAAGAACTAATATGGATTAGGAAGAGGAAGTGCAGATGTATTTATTTGGTCTGAGGGTGGCCACCAGGCGGAGAATAGAATGCAGCTAATAACCTAAGGGACCCTGGAAGAGGAAATGTAGACCTGTTAATGCAACCTTTACTTACATTAATGTCTCATCTCAAGCCAGAGGGTTCTGGAGTCATTAGGTTGGGTCATAAGGTAAGCCAGAGTCACACAAGGGATTATTAGAGGAAATATGATGTTATCTGGCTCGGTTCCCTGGGAAAGATCAAAAAAAAAAAACCAACAACTTGGTTTCCAGGTGTTTTAGTAAGCTAGTGCTGTTCTAACAGAATACCGCAAGTGGATGGCCATAGCAAAGAAAAGATTATTTTTACACAGTTCAGTAGACTACAAGTCAGAATTTAGGGTATCCACTCCAGGGGAAGGCTCTCCTGCTTATCAGCTCTGGAAGAAAGTCCTTGTGTTGCATTTGTCTTTGTTCAGGGAGCATCCTGGCACAGGAACTTTGGGTCTGAAGGATGGATGCTCTCTTCTCCCTACGTTGCTTTCTTGATGGTATGAGGTTTCCAATTCTCAGATTGCTTCCCTTTCCTTTTATCTCTGTGGGATAGATGGTGGTACAAGCAACACTCCAGGGAAACTCCCTTCACAATGAAGGGGGGCAGCCCTTAGGAAGGGATTTACAGTCCCACCCTAATCTTTTTTAACATATAGCATAGGAAAATCACAAAATGGAGGACCATCATAAAATATTAGGAATCATGGCCCAGCCAAATGACCACACACATTTTTGAGGGTACACAGCTCATTCTTTGACACCAGGTTAGTTACTGCAATTTTTCTAGTTAACATAAGAGATTAAGCAAAGATTTTGGATCAATATTTTAGAATTATTAGCCCTTTCAGCAGTGTTTCAGTCTGTTGTATGTAGTCAGTATGAGTCAGAACTGACTTGACAGCACCTAAGAACAACTTTAGAGACTACATTAAACAACTTTGGTATTTAAAACACTTAGAGGACAAATTGTTCTATGTGTTTTTCTACTGACTCCTGCTTATGGCAGTTTCCTTGTATGCTCTCTAATCACAGATTGTTTTCAACTTCTGTAGAATCTTATCTATGGGAAACTTATGGAGGTTTTGCTAATCTGCCACTCATGTTTACTTCTTCCACATGAACAAAAAGCATTTTCTGCCAGCAGCCCTGTCCTACATTAACTTTTGGCTTGAGTGTCCCTAGACCAATCGGTTAGTATAAATTAAAACTCTCAGATTCACATGATGATATGCCTGAGGTTACAAAATCCCAAGGAAAGCATTTTCCACACCAAGCCCAAGCTAGAATAAATGGATCTTTCTATGGCCTCCCTTTGTTCATGATCCACCTTTTACAGAAAGTGAACTCCTAATGGAGAGCCATTTCTACTGTGAAGAAAATAAAAATACTACTGACATAGAAAGAGAGGGCTCAACATGGAAAAAAAGAAAACTGGTTTACAAACAGAGCACATGCATGTTGGTAGCCTTCAAGAGAACACAAAGTTGGGATAGAATTTCACACAACTTATACAGCAAAGCAGGTACAAGGTTCACTTGGGAAGTGAAGTAGCAATTGTTTAGTTAATTAACCTCCTCAACCAAAACCAATACCCTACCAAAAAAAAAATCTCATTGTCATCAAGTCTATTCTGATTCACAGCAACCCTACAGGACAGAGTAGAACTACCCCATGGGGTTTCCAAAGAGTGACTGGTGGGTCCAAATAATCAACCTTTTGTTTAACAGCAGAGCTCATTAACCATGGTACCATCAAGGTTGGAAATAATAATAAAATGCCTCTTATCTCCCCCCACAAAATAAATAATTACAATTTAGATAGATGCCTATATTTCAAGTGGATGCAAGAACAATGAAATTGCTGCATTCTAAAACTGGAAATGGAACTTCTCTAGTTTCTGGAGTAATTTGTCTACATTCCAAAAGTTAGAGGAAGAACCATGGCATGCTATGCCCCCCAAAGAGACACTGTAAAATAGGGAAGGAAGAAAATGATCTCTTTTCCCTTCATTCACATTTTTACTCCAACACTGCCTTATACAGGCTCAGGTTCTTTCCTCTCATTAAAACAAAATTCCTTCAATGTAATGTGTTGTTTTGGCTTGGATCATGGAATAGATAAAGGACATTACTGGAAAAATTGGGAAACTCTGGCTAATTACTAACTAAATTTTTAATTTAGTTAATAATAATGTTCCAATATCAACCTCTTAGTTTTGATAAATATACTATGATAATGTAACATGTAGACCTTAGGAGAATCTTGGTGATGAGTGGGTAATACCTCTGTGATATCTTGCATCTCTTCTATAAGTCTAAAGTTATTTCAGAATAAAAAGTGAATAAAAATTGAGGCAAAACACATCTTCAGAACAAGAGATGACAAGCCCCTCTTCTGCCAGTATTATTATAAACAAAACAACCAACAAAGAAAAATCCTAGGTTTTTCAATGAACACTTTAAGTGTAAAAGATTTACATGTGCCAGTTAAGAAGCACAGACTTCTTAGAGTAGATTTTTTAAAACTACAAGAAATCCACATTAACATTACCAAAAGCAACTAAAGAGATTAGATAGAAATCAAGGGGTCACTGAGTTTATTTTAACGAAAGTGGAATGATTCAGAAAAAGAAGGTGAGGCCCCCAAAAGAAACCACCTCAGAACTTCCCAGACGAAGGAGCTTTTCTGAAACTATCAGAAGGTGAATAAAAAAGGATTATATAGAGAGCCCTCCTAGACCTTATACAGAATGTAGCAGAGCAAAATGAAAAATTAAGCAAGTTGTTCAAACTGATGGAACATCAGTACTCGGAAATCCAACAGATAAAGAACAAAATCAAAGACATACAAACTTCAATTCAAAGCCAAGGAAACAGAACGGAAGAAATGGAAAAGAGAATTTCTGATTTGGAAATTCCACCATCTGCAAGGAGAAATCAGAAGAAAAAAAAAACCAAGAAAAATGACGAAGCATTAAGAAGCATGTGGGATTTTATTAAGAAGAATAATTTATGATTAATTGGAACTCCTCAACAGGGCAAGACACTTGAGAACAAAGGGTATTATTACTGAGCTGCTGACAGTAAACTTCCAAGAAATTATGAAACAAGAGAATATAGATATCCAAGATACATCTAGAACACCACTCAATACAGATCTCAATAGAAAGACCCCAAGACATATTATAACCAAGCTTAACAAAATGAAACATAAGCAGAAACTCTTAAATGCAGCAAGACTCAAAGCAAAGCTAACATTCAAAGGGAAACCCTGTAGGCTTTTGTCTGACTTCTCAGCAGAAACGATGCTGGCATGGAGACAGTGGCATGACACATTCAAAGACTTGAAGGAGAAGAACTACCAACCAAGAATTTTTTTCCTGCAAAACTATCGTTCAAGTATGAAAATGAAATTAAGACATTCACAGATAAACAGACCTCAGTGACTTTGTAAAAATCAAACCAAAGCTACAAGAAATACTGAATCTCTTGGCTTGGAAGAATAAAACTGCTAACTTTATATGTTAGAAGAACACATCATCCAGAATCCTACTCAGTTAGGGAAGGCTCCAAACACAATCAAAGCTATAATAGTGAAAGAAACGATCTAGTTATAATATCATGTAAACTATGATATCATCATATTAAAAAGAGGTATGTACTGCAGTCATTATAGTCCTTCCAAATGGAGAGGAAGTTGACAAGACTGGTAGTAATTAAAATTGGGTTTATATGTAGTTTATTAAGTGGACTCAAAGTGGTAGCCAGAAAACACAATAAAGATGCAACATACTATATCAACAAACATAATACAAGAGTCTCAATAACCACAAAACCAACCTTGAAAAAGGTGAAAAATCAACTAACAAACAAGAATGTCCCAGAACAGATTAATAAGAACAACAGAGAAAACATCAACACAAAAAGAAACATACCACAATGGCAGCACTGAACACATACCTGTCAGTAATTACATTGAATGTGAATGGACTGAACACTTCAGTAAAGGGACATCTTGGATCAAAAGACATGACCCATCCATATGCTGCCTACATGAAACTCACTTGACACCTAAAGACAGGAACAAACTGAAAATTAAAGGATGGAAAAATATATATCAAGCTAACAACAAACAAAGAAGAGCAGGAGTGGCAATTCTAATCTCAGATAAAATAGATTTTAATGTAAAATTCACCATTGTGGACAAGAATGGACACTATTGTTGAAAGGTTCAATACACAAACAGGACTTCACAATATTAAATATTTATGCATCTAACATTACAGCACCTATATATGTCAAAGAAACACTGACTATGCTCAAAATAGAGATAGATCACTCCACAATAATAGTAGGAGACTTCAACACTCCACTCTCAATGTTGGAAAGATCATCTAGAAAAAAGCTCAATAAAGACACAGAAGACCTTATTGCCACAATTAACCAAGTGGACCTCATCGACATATACAGAACTTTCAATCCATCAGCAAACAACTATGCCTTCTTCTCTAGTGCACATGAAACATTCTCCAGAAGAGACCTTGTATTAGGACATAAAGCAATTCTCAATAAAGTCCGTATCACTGAATTAAAGCAAAGCACCTTCTCAGATCACAAAGCCATAAAAGTTGAAACCAATAACAGAAAAAACATAGATAGAAAGTGGAACTCGTAGAAACTGAACAACACCTTGCTCAAAAAGCCATGGGTTATAGAAGAAATCAAGGATGAAATAAAGAAATTTGTAAATTCCAATGAGAACGAAAACACTTCCTACCAGAACCCATGGGATACAGCCAAAGCAGTGCTCAGAGGTCTGTTTATCTCCATAAATGCACACATCTACAAGGAAGAAAGAAACCAAATCAAGGAACTAACCCTACAGCTTGAACAAGTAAAAAGAGAACAACAGAGGAACCCCTCTGGCACCAGAAGAAAATAGATCATAAAGATTAGAACAGAACTAAATGAATTACAGAAGAGATGAACAATTGAAAAACTGAAAAGACCAAAAGCTGCTTTTTTTTGAAAAAATCAACAGAATTGACAAACTATTGGCTAAACTTACTAAAGAAAAACAGGAAAGGAAACAAATAACCCAAATAAGAAATGAGAGTGGAGTTGTCACCACAGATCCAACCGAAATCAAAAATATCATAGCTAAATACTATGAAAGACTGTATTCTAACAAATTTGAAAACCTAGAGAAATGGACAAATTCCTTGAGTCACATCACCTACCAAAATTACCACACGATGAAGCAGAACAACTTAATAAACCCATCACAAAGGAAGAGATTGAAATATCATCCAAAAACTGCCAACCAAAAAATAAACCCAGGCCCAGACGGCTTCACCACAGAATACTACCAAGCTTTTAGAGAAGAGTTATCTCCAGTACTACTGAGACTATTTCACAGTGTAGAAAGGGATGGAATACTCCCAAATTAATTCTATGAAGCCAGCATAACCCTTATACCAAAGCCAGGGAAAGACCCAACAAAAAGGAGAACTACAGACCAATATGACTCATGAATCTAGATGCAAAAATCTTAAGCAAATTTTTTGCCAACAGAATACAACAACAGATAAAACTATAACCCATCATGACCAAGTTGGATTCACACCAGAGATGCAAGGCTGGTTCAACATCAGAAAAACAATTAATGTGATCAAACACATAAATACCACAAAAGACAAGAATCACTTGATCTCGTTTATTGATGCAAAAAAGGCATTTGATAAAATCCAGCATTCATTCATGCTAAAAATTCTCAGCAAGAAAGGAATAGATGGCAAAGTCCTCAAGGCAATAAGGGCCACTTATACAAAGTCAACTCCCTACGCCATCCTTAATGGAGAGAGACTGAAACAGTTTCCTTTGAGGACAGGAACTAGAGAAGTATGCCCACTCTCACCTCTCCTATTCAACACTGTACTAGAAGTTCTGGCCAGAGCAATTAGACAAGACCAAGGAATAAAGGGCATCTACATCAGCAAAGAAGAACTAAAAATCACCCTATTTGCAGATGATATGGTTATATATGCAGAGAATTCCAAGGAAACTACTGTAACTGATAGAAGAGTTCAGAAAAGTCTCAGGATAGAAGATAAACATAAGTAAATCAGGAGGATTCCTTTATAGCAACAAAGGGATTATTAAGGAAGAAATCACCAAGTCAATACCATTTACTATAGCCCCTAACAAGACAAAGTACCTAGGAGTAAATTTAACCAGGGAAATAACAAGACCTTTACAAAGAGAACTACGAACTCTTACTATAAGAAACTAAGAGAGACTTATATAAATGGAGACACCTACCCTGCTCATGTATAGGAAGACTTAACATTGTGAAAATGTCTATTTTACCCAAAGCAGTCTACTTAGATAATGCAATCCCAACACAAGTTCCAGTGACATTTTTTTTACTGAGATGGAGGAACAAATTACCAACTTTGTCTAGAAAGGGAAGAAGCCCTGGATAAGCAAAGCATTACTAAAGAAGAACACACTGGGAGGCCTCTCATTACCCAACCTTAGAACATGTTACAGTGCCACAGTAGTCAAAACAGCCTGGTACTGGTATAAAAACAGACAGATAGATGAGTGGAAAAGAATCTAGACCCTGAAATGACACTATCTGCCTATGAACAGTTGATATTCAACAAAGGCCCTAAGACATTAAACTGGGGTAAAAACAATCTCTTCAACAAATGGTGCTGGCAAAATTCAATCTCCATCTGCACTAAATTAAAACAAAGACCCATATCTTACACCTTCTACAAAAACAAACTCAAACTGAATAAAAGACCTAGATATCAAATCTAAAATGATAAAGCTCATCCAAGAAAAAGGACGAACAATGAAAGGTTTAATACACAATTTGGACAGATTGCAAAATCTGTCAAACAAACCATAATCATTAGAAGAGAAAATAGATAAACAGGAACTACTAAGAATCAATCACTTTTGCTCATCCAAAGACTTTATCAATAGAAGTAAAAGGCCACCTACAGAATAGGAAAAAATATTTGGCAACTCTATGTCAGGCTGATGCCTGATCTCCATAATCTACAAGGTACTGCAAAATACCAATAAGAAAAAGATAAATCATCCAATTAAGTGATGGGCAAAGGAGATAGACAGACCCTTCTCTAAAGAGGAGCTCCACACAGCCAAAAAACTTACGTGGACATGCTCATAATCATTAGCTATTAAAGAAATTGAAATCAAAACTACAATAAGATACCCTCTCACCCCAACAAGGTTGGCCATGATCCAAAAAAAGAAAAAAAAACAAAACACTAAATGCTGGAGAGGCTGTGAGGAAACTGGAGCTCTCCTACACTGTTCGTGGGATCGTAAAATGGTGCAACCTCTTTGGAAAGCAATCTGGTGTTCCCTTAAAAAAAGGAATATAGATATGCCATTTGACCCAGTAATTCCACTGCTGGGAATATATCCTACAGAACAAGGCCATTCACACCAATTGATACATACACACGTATGTTCATTGCAGCACAGTCCACAATGGCAAAAAGATGGAATTAACCCAGATGCCCAACAACAGAGGAATGGATAGGTAAACTATGGTATATGTACTCAATGGAACACTGCAATGATAAAGAACAATGATGATTCCAGGAAACATCACATAACCTGGTCTCAACTGGAGGACATTATGCTGAGTCAAAGTAGGCAGCAACAAAAAGACAAATATTGTATGAGACTCCTATGATAAGACCTTAAAAACAGACTCATGCATAGAAGAAAAGACTTGTTGGCGGCTGCAAGAGTGGAAAAGGAAGGAGGGTGGGGGGGGAGGTTTAGATTAGACAGTTAATAGAAATTTGGTTGGGTGAAATCTGTTACAGCACACATTAGAAAGAAGATTAATAATAACTGGACTTCAACACAATTTGAGTACTTTTCCCATCTTAATTCAATATTGCAAGGACAGAGTAGCTGTGGCAGGTGGCCAGCGATCATGATCTCAGGCAAAATCAAGGCCAATTCGCACAGTTAGCATTTTGCTAATAAGAACTCTGTACCCCTCATTGGTGAGTGGCGTCTGGGGTCTTAAAAGCTGACAAGCTGCCATCTGAGGGTACAGCAAATGGTCCCAACTCAACAGGAACGAATGATCACTCAGGAAAAGAACAACAGGGGGAAAAGAGAACCCAGAAGACAGAGAGACCCACATGTGTGGGTCTCTACATTGACTCATGACTAGAAGAATCAGATAGTGCCCGGTCACCACCAGTGAGAGCCATGATGAAGCTCACAAAGTTGAGTATCACTGGCAGCAAGAGAATAACTAGGGGTGCACCCTGAGATCTCCAATAAAAGACCACAACTGATGGTCCGGGGGCTTCGGGGTTCCCCTGGAAGCACAGTCCCTGGCCTTGATGCTGCCTGTGTCCATAAATCATAATAAAGGTCAACTTTTTGGACAGCAATGGATTGGACTTGACAACGCAGAGTGAATGTATCTTGTATGAATTTTATGGTTCTATGCATCTACAGGATGTCATCCTGCTGACCTCTTGCTGGAGGAAGGGGAGTGGGTGGAGAGGAGGGGATAGGAGATTGTTAAGAGGACATGACATGTATGGAACAGAAAGGAGGAGTGTGCTGTCACCAGGCAAGGAGAGCAGAGGGTGCTTCAGACAAGCAGGCATGTAAATTTGAGTTGTATTATAAATTTTTACTCAATCACAGTAAAAAAATGATGGAGGCAAGAAGGAAGTGAAAGCAGCAGTCAAATACTAAAAGAAAGAAAAATTGTCAGCCAAGAGGCCTGTGTTTGACAAAACTATCCATTAAAAATGAAGGAGAAATTTTATAAATTCCTAGATAAGAAAAATCAAGAGAGCTTCCAACCAACATGGCACCATAGAAGCACCATTAGTTCCCTCTACCAAAAAGACTTAGTGGAACAGAGACAAACATCAGTCCTAGAACACTGAGCATGAATGGAAGAGACTAAGATCTCAACCCAAAACTCAATGGAATAAAAAAGTGATAGAAAACAGTAAGAAGAGATACAAGAGAAAGTTCCCTATCAGCCAACCCAGCACAGGTTCACCATCTTGGACATCTGTTGGAGATGGGTAGGCAGGGAGCACGAGATAACAGATTCATGAAAATCTCAGCAGAAGAAACAACACTTTCCCACTTGCCATCTTCTTCCCACTGTTCTGCATCTGGTGCCTCCTGTATAGGTGTGGTGGCTCAACTGACAGGGAAATGCAACATTCATGCCACTTGGGTTTTCCACATTCAAATTGGAGATTGGCAGACTAGGAGAATGTAAAAGCACCTTCAGGAGCTTCCAGCAGGACATAGGTCACCCACTGGACCTGCACTACTACACCATAGCTCAGAAATGGGTCCTGCCCATTGGACAAGGAGGTGAGTAATAGCATGACCACAGATGAGCAAACAGTAAAGAATTCACACCCTGCTCTGACATATCCAAATAAAACAAACACATCAAAGTAATAAAAAAAAAAAGGAAAATCACTACTGAATGGTCTGAAGACAGCAGAAAATATCATAATATATAAAAAGCAGAACAGAAAGTTTCCAGATGTCCAAAATAAAACACCAGATGGCTTTCCAGTAGAAGAAAAGACTTTAGAGTTAGCTGACAGGGGAATCAAATCTTGAATATTCACAGCTATCCAAGAGTTGAAAAAAAACACATACAAAAACAAGAAAAAAATAGACAAATTCTTGAAAAAATTCAGAAAAATAACGCAGGAACAAAATGCCAAAATTAATTTGCAACTAGAAATCATTGAAAAAAAAATGAAATCCAAAAGATAAATAACAAGAGTTTAGAAATGGACAGATTTACAGAATGGCTGAGAAGCAGGTTTGAAATGATGGAAGACAGGATCAGCAAAACTGAAGCTAAACATTAGGATATATCTCTGAGAAAAAAGAATCAGAAAAAAGAAACAAAGAAAAATAAAGAAGTCCTGAGAATTATGTCACATACAATTAAAACCAAAACTTTGTGAGTGATCAGAGTTCTAGAACAGGGGAAGAAAATGGAAAATACAGAGAAGATCATTAAAACATTGCTCACAGAAAACCTCTCTACCATCATGAAAAACAAAACACTGACTATCCAAGAAGCTCAACAAATCCCATATAAGGTAGATCCCAAAGTAAAGTTACCAAGGCATATTATAATTGCAAACAATTGAACCAAAGTCAGAGAAAAAAAATTCTGAAAGAAGCTCAAGAAAAACAAAGCCACATACAGATGAGAAATAAGACTAACCCCCAATTATTTTGCAGAAGCCACACAGGCAAGAAGGCTATGGGATGACATGCATAACACCTTGAAAGAAAAATTGACAACCAAGAATAATATATCCTGCAAAACTCTCACTGAAATATGGTCGTGAAATTAGAACATTTTCAGATAAACAGAAATTAAAGGAATATGTGAAAACCAAACCAAACTTACAAGAATTATTAAAGAGAGTCCTTCAACCTGAGAAAAAACAGTATCAGACCACAGCCTGAATCTGGATGCAAGATTGTACCAGCCAGATACCAACCTAGGAAATGAATTCTCAAAGACTATCCAAAACCAAAATAATTACAACAGGGAACCAAAGAGGTTAACTTGTAAATTGGTAATGACATCAGAACAATACAAGAGGGAATAAATGGTGTAGATAAAGAAATTTCTAATGGAGTTGAAGGCAAGGAACTACCAAGTAATAATAGACTGGTTCAAATCTAGAAAGATAAGGGTAAATTTAAAGGTAACCACAAAGAAAGTTAATAAACTTACTCATTAGAATAAGGAAGGAAAACATAAAGTCTTAATAAAAACAAAATCCACCACAATAAAAGAAAGGAAAAAGAAATCCTCAAACCAAAGGAATTCAGCACAGTAGATTAAGAGGAACAAAGAAAATGTCAACCCCACAAAAAAAAGGCACCACAGAATGACAGCAATAAATTCAAACCTATTGACCATAATACTGAACACTAATGGCCCTAATGTATCCCTGAAGACATAGAGAGTAAAAGAATGGATTAAAAAGCAGGGTTCAACAATATGCTGTTTATAACAAACACAGCTTACAAACATAGATACCAGGTACTAGTACAACAACAGATACACTGACCACTAGAAAAGAATTGAAAACCCAGAGGTAGATCCATCCACCTATGGTCACCTGGGAAACCCTGGTAGTGCAGTGGTTAAATGCTACAGCTGCTAATCAAAAGGTCGGCAGTTCAAATCCACCAGGCACACTTGGGAAACTATGGAGCAGTTCTACTCTGCTCTACAGGGTCACTATAAGTCTGAATTGACTTGACAGCTGTGGGTTTGGTTTATGGACACTTGATCTTTGACAAAGGCCAAAAACTCTTCAAACAGGAAAAGAACAGTCTTCTCTGCAGAACTGGATGTCATCTCGTAACATTGAGCAAACTGGAAGACATTATGCTGAGTAAAATGAGTCCATCACAGAGGGACAGCTGTTGTGTGAGACCACTTTCAAAACTTATGAAAAGTTTCATACGTAGACAGAAACTATCTTTGTTGGTTAGTAGGGAGGGGTGGGGAAAAAAAACAAACTAAAAAATTCTAGGTTTAAGCCTCTTTCCTTGCATAGCAATTGTGATTTGTTTCAAAAATAAAATAAAAGAGGAGGCACTAACATGGCAGAGTAGCCACATGTATTTTCTGAACTTTAACAAAAAAGGACCAGAAAAACAATGAAACAATTATAGGACATTCTAGGAGCCCTGAATATGACAGAGAATGCTGACAGATCAAACTGGGTGACAGGGAGCAGAGAGCAGGTCCAGAAACAACTGCTTCAGTCAGAATTAAGTCTGGACCCTGCAGAAGGAGCTGCTTCTGCCAGCCAAGTGGAGCCACAGCAAGACAGTGAGCAGCAGGACAGAGCAGCAGCAACATGAGCAGAGCACATCCTTCTCAGCAGGGAAGCTGAGCTTTGGACAGCTGCACCTACAGAACCACAGAGGACTTACACCTGAGCATCATAAGCTAAGTGCTTGCAAACTCTTGCAAATTTAAATATTTCCTATGCATTGATTTCTCTCCCTTTCCCAAGCACTTCCTCCTCCCTTCTCTGCTCTGTACCAGGTGCTACACTCAGACAAACCACCTGGGGCAAAAGTGGGACATCTTATGTGAGCAACCTGAGCTATTGTTCCAGACATGGAGAGGGAAACAAAAGCTTCTTCTGAATCCCCTGAGCCAGGAACTCTACCTAGCTTTTTCAGTGTGCTCACAGCTATAACCACCCCACGTGAGGGCACTGGAATTTTTATGGGTCCAGTAATCAAACTAGCTCAAATGATCAGACTATTTAAACGGACACTCAAAAACTAAATTTATGTATACACATACACATATATACATATATGTATGCCAAAACACAATAACAGAACACAAGTAAATTATAACTTTCTGATGGCTCAAAGACAACAGTCAATTTCTAATCATTTAGAGAAGCAAAATATTACATGGCTCTGGAAAATTCCCAAAATGAAGAAACAAAAGATTTTCCAGATGCAGAAGACTTCCTACATTTATCAGAGGTAGAATACAAAAGAGTAATATTTAGAGCTTCTCAAAACATCAGGAGGGAGATTAGGCAAAATGCATCATAGCATAATGGAAAACTAAACAGGTTACAAGAAATATTTGAGCAACAATGATCCTAAATTTACCAGATTAACAATAAAATTATAGAATTAGACAATTCAATAGAAAGTCAAAGAAACAGGACTGAGGCAATGGAATACAGAATTAGTGAGACTGAAGATAGCATATATGTAAGAAAAATCAGATGAAAGAATTTTTAAAGATGAAGATCACTAAGCATTACGTGGGACTCTATCATGAAGAATAATTTATGAATGATTGGAGTACCAGAATGGCAGGGAGGGTATAACAGAAAATACAAAGAAAATTGTTGAAAATATGTTGACAGAAAACATCACTGATAACATGAGGGACAAGAAGATATCTAACCAAGATGCTTATCAAACTCCACACAAGATAGATCCCCAAAAGACTTTAAGATGTATTATAATTAAACTTACAAAAATAAAGAAGCCTTTCTGAATCTAACAGAGATTGAATACAAAAAAAATTATATATAAAACCGTCCTAGAAATTAAACAACATGCAATAGAACAAAACGAAAAATTTGGTAAACTATTTGATATTCTAGAACATCAACAATCTGAAATACATCAGATTAATAACAAAATTACAGAATTGGATAATTCTATCCAAAGCCAAAAGAGTAGGATTGAACAGATGGACGTTAGAATCAGTGACCTAGAAGACAACGTAACTAAGGCCAACATTTATGAGGTAAAATCAGAGAAAAGAAATAAGAAAAATGATGAAACATTAAGAAACACATGAGACTTCATGAAGAGGAATAATTTACGTTTAACTGGAGTTCCTGAGCAAGGGAGGATTAATGACAACATAGAGAGTATTGCTGTAGAGATGCTGACAGAAAACTTTCCTGAGATTATGAACAAAGAAAATATAGATATCCAAGATGTTTATCGAACACCACAAAAGTTAGATCCAAAAAGAAGAACACCAAGGCATATTATAATTTAAACTTAAGCTAAAACACAAAGAGATGCTTCTGAAGACAGCAAGGCTCAAATCAAAACTAACATTCCAAGGGAAACCCTGTACACTTTCATCTGACTTTTCTGCTGAAACAATGCTGGACAGAAAACAATGGGCAGACACGTTCAAAGTCCTGAACGAGAAAACTTTCCATCCCAGAATAATTTATCCTGCTAAATTGTCTATCAAATATAATGGTGAAATTAAGACTTTTGAAAATAAAGAGAAATTGAAAGACTTCATAAAACATAAACCCAAATTACATGAAATATTGAAAGAAGCTCTTCCCTAAATATATGTTTTAGGTGGTAATTTAAGGCACTTCATCCAAATTTCTAATCAGCTAAGGAAGACACAAAACTTCATCAAACCAAGCCAAAAACTACAATATTATAATAAGGGAATCCATGATCATATCATGACAACTATAATATCACATTAAAAGAGGGATACACTACAATAGTTACAGTTGTTTTTCATGCAGCGACAGTTTCTGACTTCTAAAATAGTTAAAATTGATTTCAATAATTACACGTTAAGGGGGATTAGGTATGTAGCCATAGAACTAATTAACAATAAACCATTTGAAATGAAAAATAACAATACAAGAGTCTCAATAAATATAAAATCAAAACTCATACCATCCATAAAGAAGAATGTCCCAGGACAGATTAATAAGAACAACAGAGAAAATACCAACATGAAAATAAACATATTGCAACGACATCACTAAACGTATACGTATCAATAATCACATTGAATGTAAATGGACTGAACGCTCCAGTAAAGAGACAGCGAGTGATATCGTGGATCAAAAGACATGACCCATCTATATATTGCTTACAAGAAACACATCTTAGACTTAAGGATAAGAACAAGCTGAGAATTAAAGGCTGGAATAACATATATCAAGCTAACAATACACGAAAAAGAGCAGGTGTGGCAATATTAATCTCAGATAAAATAGATTTTAATGTTTCCACTATTATGATCAAGGATGGTCACTATTTATTGCTGAAAGGTTCAATACTCAAGCAAGACTTAACAATATTAAATATTTATGCATCCAATACCAAAGAACCTAAATACACTGAACAATTATTGACAACACTGAAAAATGAGATTGATCATTCCACAATAATAGTTGGGGACTTTAACACTCCCCTTTCAGTTAAGGATAGATCATCCAGAAAAAAGCTCAGTAAAGATGCAGAAGATCTTATTACAACAATCAACCAACTTGACCTTACTGGCATATACAGATCTTTTCATCCATCAACAGATAAATATACCTTCTCCAAAGCACATGGAACATTCTCCAGAATAGACCATATGTTAGGTCATAAAACAATTCTCCATAAAATCCAAAACACTGATTTATTGCAAAGTACCTTCTTGCACCACAGAGCTGTAAAAGTTGAAATATGTAACAGAAAAATCATAGGTAAAAATTCCAACTTGTGGAAACTGAACAACAATTTACTCATAAAGCCTTGGGTTATAAAAGAAATTAAAGACACATTAAATAAATTTATGGATTCAAATGAGAATGAAAAGACATCCTACCAGAATTTATGGGATACAGCAAAAGCAGTGCTCAGAGGTCAGTTTATCTCTATAAATGCACACTTCTGGAAAGAAGAAAGAACACAAATTAAAGAATTAACCTCACAGCTTGAACAAGTAGAAAGAGAGCAACAAAGAAACCCCTCAGGCACCAGAAGAAAACAGATTATAAAAATTAGAGCAGAACTAAATGAATTAAAGAGTAGAAAAACAATCAAAAAAATTAACAAAATCAAAAGCTGGTTCTTCAAAAAGAGCAACAAAAGTGATAAACCATTGGCTAAACTTACAAAAGAAAAACAACAGAAGATACAAATAACCTGATTAAGAAATGAGTTGAGAGATATTACAACAGACCCATCTGAAATAAAATATATCATAACAGAATACTATGAAAAGCTATACTCTACAGGTTTGAAAACCTGGGGGACAAATTTCTAGATTCATATGATTCACCAAGACTATCACAAGGAGAAATAGATCAACTTAATAAATCTATCACAAAGGAAGAGATTGAGGAAGTCATCTAAAATCTATCAAAGCCCTGGCCCACATGGCTTCACTGGAGAATTCTACCAAACTTTTACAGAAGAATTAACTCCAATACTAATGAGGCTATTTCATACCATAGAAAGAGGTGAAATACTTCCAAATTCCTTCTACGAAGCCAGCATAACCCTGATACCAAAACCAGGGAAAGATCCCACAAAAAAAAAGAAAATTACAGACCAATATCACTGATGAATCTAGATGCAAAAATCTTCAACAAAATTCTAGCCAATAGAATTCAACAGCATATAAAAACAATCATTCATCGTGATTAAGTTGGTTTCATTCCAGAGATGCAAGGCTGGTTCAACATCAGAAAAACAATTAAGTAATCAACCATATTAATAACACAAAAGATAAAAATCACCTGATTTTGTCAATTGATGCAGAAAAGGCATTTGACAAAGTTCAACATCCATTCATGCTGAAAACTCTCAGAAAAATAGGAATAAAAGGGAAATTCCTCAATATAATCAATAGCATCTATGCAAAGCCAACTGCTTTGATCATCCTGAATGGTAACTGAAAGAATTCCCTTTGAGAACGGGAACTAGACAAGGATGCCCACTCTCACCACTTCTATTCAACATTGTCCTAGAAGTTCTAGCCAGAGCAATTAGATAAGATGAAGAAATAAAGGGCATCTGTATTGGCACTGAAGAAGTAAAGATTACCCTCTTTGCAGATGATATGATTGTTTATACAGAGAATCCAAAGCAATCCATAAGTAAACTATTAGAGCTAATAGAAGAATTCAGCAAAGTATCGGGATACAAGATAAACATAACTAAATCAGTAGGATTCCTTTATACCAACAATGAAATTATTAATGAAGAAATCACCAAATCAATTCCATGTACTATAGTCCCCAAGAAGATAAAATACCTAGGAATAAATCCAACTAGAGAAATAAGAGATCTTTACAGGGAAAACTACAAGACATTGCTACAAGAAACTAGGAGGGACTTACAGAAGTTGAATAATGTGCCCTGCTCATGGATAGGAAGACTCAATATTGTGAAAATGTCTATTTTGCCCAAAGCACTCTACTTATATAATGCAATCCCAATACAAATTCCAAAGACATTTTTTAATGAGATGGAGAAACAAATTATCAGCTTTATTTGGAAAGGGAAGAAATCCTGAATAAGTAAAGCACTACTGAAAAAGAAGAACATGCTGGGAGGCCTCTCACTACCTGACTTTAAAACCTATTACACTGCCACAGTAGTCAAAACAGCCTGGTATTGGTACAAAAAGAGACATACAGACCAATGGAACAAAGTAGAGACCCCAGAGATGCCACCATCCTCTTATGAACAGCTGATATTTGACAAAGGTCCTAAGATTTTGAATTGGGGTAAGAACAGTCTCTTTAACAAATGGTACTGGTATAACTGGATATCCATCTGCAAAATATTGAAACAAGACTCATATCTCACACCTTATACAAAAATCAACTCAAATTGGATAAAAGACCTGAATATAAAAGCTAAAACAATAAAGCTCATCTGAGATAAAATAGGGTGAACAACAGACGTTTTAATATGCAATATAGACAGACTTCAAAATCTGACAAACAAAACACCTTCATCAGAAGAGAAAATAGATAAATGGGAATTAACAAGAATCAAACATTTTTGCTCATCTAAAGACTTTATCAAAAGAATTAAAAGACCACCTACAGAATGGGAAAAACTATTTGGTAACTCTATGTCAGACTGATGCCTGATCTCCATAATCTATAAGGTTCTACAAAATATCAATAAGAAAAAGACAAATCATCCAATCAAGCAATGAGCAAAGGAGATGGACAGACACTTCTCTACAGAGGAGATCCAGGCAGCCAAAAAACACATGCAGACACATTCATGATCATTAATTATTTAAAAAAATTCAAATCAAAACAATGATGAGATACCACCTCACTCCAACAAGATTGGCCATGATCCAAAAAATGCAAAACAATAAATGTTGGAGGCTGTGGAGAGACTGCAACTCTCCTTCACTGTTGGTGGGACTGCAGAATGGTGCAACCTCTTTGGAAAGCACTTTGGCGTTACCTTCAAATAATGGATATAGATATACCGTTTGACCCAGTAATTCCTCTGCTCGGAATTTATCTGTCATCGGTATATTGTGTGGTTTCGCTAAACTGTATGTTAAAGGATTAGGATGGGGCTGTAAATTCCTGCATAATATTACTTCCCTGCTCTGTTGTAAAGTGAGTTTCCCTGGAGAATGGCTTGCCCCACCCTTAATCCTTTCAGCCTGCAAGAGATAAAAGGAAAGAGAAACAAGCAGAGAATGTGAACCTCGCACCATCAAGAAATCTGCACCGGGAGAAAAGCGCGTCCTTCAGACCTGAGGTTCCTGCGCCAAGACGCTCCCTGAACAAAGACTGATGCAATACCGGACTTTCCTCCAGAGCCGACAAGGGGAAAGCCTTCCCCTGGAGTGGACACCCTGAATATGGACTTGCAGACTACCGGACTCTGTAAGAATAAACCTTCCTCTGTTAAAGCCACCTACTCTGTGGTATTTCTGTTACAGCAGCCCCAGCTGACTAAAACAATATCCTACAAAATCAAGGCCATTCACACCAACTGCTACATGCACACAAATGTTCACTGCAGCACAGTCCACGATAGCAAAAAGTTGGAATCAACTCAGATGCCCAACAACAGAAGAATGGATGGGTAAACTTTGGTATATATACTCCATGGAGTACTATACACTGATAAAGAACAACGATGATAGCAGGAAACATCTCTGAATTTGGTCTGAACTAGAGGACATTATATTGAGTGAAACTAATTATTATATGAGACCCCTACAATAA
Organism: Heterohyrax brucei; assembly: GCA_028571685.1. Classification (NCBI taxonomy): domain Eukaryota; kingdom Metazoa; phylum Chordata; class Mammalia; order Hyracoidea; family Procaviidae; genus Heterohyrax; species Heterohyrax brucei. Next base: position 27,400,327 of record CM053156.1, read on the forward strand.
AAACTTAAAAGCATACTCATACATAATAGAAAAGACTCTTTGATGGCTACAAGAGTGGGGAAGACGGGAGGGCGGGAAGGTAAGGGATGAAGGTTTAGATTAGATAATTGTTAGAAATTTGGTAAGGTGAAATTGGTGACAATACACATTAGTAAGAAGATCAATATTAATGGGACTTTGACACAACTTGTGTACTCCTCCTCTCTTAACCCAATATTGTAAGCACAGAGTATGTACACTTTCATTTTTTTATTTCATAAAAATAAATAAATAAATAAAGATAAAGAAACACATTTAAAGGCAGTCAGATGTAAACAGGGAATAACCTACAAAAGACAATCATTAAGACCTAGCTCAGATTACTTAGCAGAAATCATGCTAGAAAGAAGGCAATGGGATGATATATACAAAGCTCTGAAAGAAAAAAATAGCCAACAATGAATTATATATCTGTAAAATTGTCTCTCAGATGTAACGGTGAAATTAGGACACTGCCAGATAAACAGAAGTTCAGAGAATTTGCAAAAACCAAACCAAATTTACAAGAAATACTGAAGAAAGTTCTTTGGTTAGAAAATCAATAACATCAGATATATTTTCAAGGATACAATGCAGGACAGAGTGTCCTGATATCAACACAGATGGGGAAACCACATGAATAAATCAAAGCTAAAACACCAAAAATAAGGAAACAGAGATTTCAGTATGTAAATAATGACAGCATTGCACTAAAAAAGGGACAAATTGATGTATTCATAGATCTTTCCGATGGAAAGGAAGTCAAGGCAATGTGACACAATTAAAGACTGTTTAAACTTAAAACATTAGGGTAAATAGTGAGGTAACCACAAAAGAAATTAACAATCCTACCCATCAAAATAAGAAACAAAATCAAGGCCACGCCAGCCAAGTGCCGTCGAGTCTCAACAAATAGAAAACCAACAGCAATAAAAATGATAAAAAGAAAAACAACTCAGCACAGAAAATTCAGTGGAACAAGTAAAATGTAAACAATACTCCAAAAAAAAAAAAAACACATAAAAAGGCACCACATGACAGCACTAAATTCTAAACTATCAATAGTTACATTGAATGTAACTGGATAAAATGCATCAAAAAGGAGACAAAGTGTAGCAGAATGGATTTAAAAAAAAGAAAACATGATCTATCTACATGCTGCTTGCAAGAGACACATCTTAGACTTAAAGATACAAACAAACTGAAACTCAAAGGATGGAAAAATATATACCAAGCTAACACCATTCAAAAAAGAGCAGGAATGGCAATATTAATTTCTGACAAAAGAGACTTTAAAGTAAAATCCACCAGGGCGGAGTCAAGATGGCAGACTAAGCACATGTCTCCTTATATCCCTCTGGAAACCAAGACATGAATTGATAATCACATGGAGCATTCTGATCACCTAAGCAGCCTCAGGACACGGCACAGGGCTGTTAATTGGGACTTCATACCACTGAGCGAAAAACCTCCTCTCTTTCACTGACTCCAGCTCCTGGCTAGCCTTGGCTCTCACGGACAGACGGAAGGTAAATGCACCATTTTGACTTTTTATTCCTCTGTCTTGCCTGTGGGCGGAGTGGGGTCTTGCCTAGCGGCTAGACTGAGACACGCTGCTGGGGGTAAGGCAGGTGAAATTCCCATATTTTGAGAGCCAGGCTTAGGACTCTGTTAATCTAGCCACTATGAGCCTTTAGTTTTATATCTGTGTCAGCAGGGTTTGTACAGAATTCTGCAGTCTGTGTGCGGGACGCCATGTTGGTACCAAGATTTTAGTGCATCTTAATTCTTAGCCTGGGAGCCAGCGCCTGCAAACAGGACAGCGCTTCTCTGACAGAAAATCAGTAATCTTCCCAGTGCCACCTACGTTGCAGGTCCTGCAACAAAAGCAGAGGAATCACTGTCTCTCGGCACCTTTAGCCCCTCTGTTTGCTGCCTGTGTGGAGGATGCCATCTTGGATACGGTGGCCATAGCTGGACCTAATTCTTAGTTTGGGAGCCAGAGCCTGCCCACAAGAGAGCACTTGTTTATCACAAAAGCAGTACTCGACGCAGTGTCGCCTAAGGCTAGGCCTTGTCAGCATGTTTTAGTCAGCTAGGCTGCTCTAACAGAAATACCACAGAGCGGATGGCTTTAACAAAGAAAGATTTATTCTTACACAGTCCGGTAGGTTGCAAGTCCATATTCAGGGTGTCCGCTCCAGGGAAAGACTTTCCCCTTGTCAGCTCTGGAGGAAAGTCCGGTGTTGCATCAGTCTTTGTCCAGGGAGCGTCCTCACGCAAGAACCTCTGGTCTGAAGGACGCGCTCTGCTCCCGGTGCTGCTTGCTTGATGGTAGCGAGGTTCTCAAATTGTCCTTGGTTCTTTTTCCTGTTATTCCTTGCAAGCTAAAAGCACTAAGGGTGGGGCAAGCCATACTCCAGGGAAACTTCCCCCATAGCAGGAATTCACAGCCCCACCCTAATCCTTTAACATACAGGTTAGCAAAACCACACAATGGAGGACAGTCCCAAGATATTGGGAACCATATCCCAGCCACGTGGCTGCACACATTTTTGTGGGGACACAATTCAAACCATGACATCCCACCCTTTGACAACCCAAAAATCACATCACAAAAACATTTAACACATTCATCTCACCATAGCACAATTATGTCCATCCATATAACAGAAGTCTTAAATCAGCTCCAAGTCCAAAATACAAAAACTCTTCTACATCTGTGAAACTTAGAAGGCATTAACAGGCAACAGGCAAGTCAACAGAACACATTACATTAGCCCTCAAAGCTTTGGAAATACTCTTACCTTTTCTGAGACATTCTACACAACAGCAATGCTCTCCAGATTCTAGGTATCAGCCACACTCTCCGGTTTCTGAGTGGAGACCTCCAGCCCCGTGCTACAACTCTGCCTTCAAGGCCCACTTGGACAGAAACTCTGTCCCATCGGCTTTAGGAGCACCCTAAGCCCAATTGAGTGGCAATTCCACCCTTACGAACACAGCACGCCATGGTTCCACCCTTTCAAACGCCTGAGGTCATGGCCATACCTCTTGAGACTGAGGCAGCTCAGCTTCTCATCCTATCTGCCTCTTCAGCTTCAGCTTCCTATGGCCGCATGGCCCGGGCCTCAGGCCCACATCTGCCCTCCCGGGCAAGTGTTCCAAAGCTTTGTAGCTCCACTGGTTTAAGTGCCCGGAGGCACCCCACTCTTGCTGGAAAGCGTACTGCCCAAAGGCACTCAATTCTCTCACTCCGTGGGTTAGCAAGGCCAGCTCCACCGATTCAAGTGCCCAGAGGCACTCCGTTCCGCGAGGAAAACTCTGCGCAGGAACTGACCTCTCTCGCTCCACGGGTCGGCTCCAGAGCTGCCTCTGGTTCTGCTGGTGCTGCTGCCGCTGCTGCCAGTCCTCCGTTGTTTCTCACCATCTGCGCCTTCTTCGTTCCTTCTGAATCTTCTATCCATTCACAGTTTCAAAGTGGCTTCCACATTTTAGGTATTTTCTAGAGCAGCACCCCACTCCCACGGTACCAATTCTGTTTTAGTCAGCTAGGGCTGCTCTAACAGAAATACCACAGAGTGGATGGCTTTAACAAAGAAAGATTTATTCTTACACAGTCCGGTAGGTTGCAAGTCCATATTCAGGGTGTCCGCTCCAGGGAAAGACTTTCCCCTTGACGGCTCTGGAGGAAAGTCCGGTATTGCATCAGTCATTGTCCAGGGAGTGTCCTAATGCAAGAACCTCTGGTCTGAACGACGCGCTCTGCTCCTGGTGCTGCTTGCTTGATGGTAGCGAGGTTCTCAAATTGTCCTTGGTTCTTTCTCCTTTTATTCCTTGCAAGCTAAAAGCATTAAGGGTGGGGCAAGCCATACTCCAGGGAAACTTCCCCCATAGCAGGAATTCACAGCCCCACCCTAATCCTTTAACATACAGGTTAGCAAAACCACACAATGGAGGACAGTCCCAAGATACTGGGAACCATATCCCAGCCACGTGGCTGCACACATTTTTGGGGGGACACAATTCAAACCATGACACAGCAGAAGCCAACAGGGCAGTAGCATTGCTGTATTCTGAACTAGTTTGTTATAATCTGGGGTTGGGTATAGTGGCACTAACTTTGTCAGTTAAGAAGAGGGACCTCTACACCTGAAAACCTAACTGACTTGTGAAGTGCTCAAATACCTTTTGCTTTACATTTTAAGACAGCCTACAGAAACATTTGCAATCCATCCTGACAGTACCTCTTCCAGCCTCTACATACTCACATGGGACCCAAAAAGCAACAGACACTGGTAGCATACAACAAATCACGCATGGCTTCAGCAGGCTCCCAAACAAAGCAACCAAGGAGTTTTCCAGATGAAGAAACTTTTATGAAAGCATCAGAAAGTGAATATAACCTGATTATACACAGAGCCCTTCTAGACCTTATACAAAATGCAGCAGAGCAAAATGAAAAATTAAGCAAGCTGTTCAATCTGATGGAACACCAGTACTCTAAAATCCAGCAGATCAAGAACAAAATCAAAGACATAGAAACTTCCATGCAAAGCCAAGAAAACAGAATGGAACAAATAGAAAAAAGAATTTCTGACTTGGAAGACAGAGCTACTGATGCCAGCGTCTATGAGCAGAAATCAGAAAAAAGAAACAAGAAAAATGAAGAAACATTAAGAAGCATGTGAGACTGTAGTAAGAGGAACAACCTTCAATTAATTGGAGTCCCTGAACAGGGTGAAACATCTGAGAACAGAGAGACTATCGTTGCTGAGCTGCTCAAAGAAAACTTCCCAGAAATCATGAAGGAATAGAAGATAGACATCTCAGATGAATATCATATGCCACCCATATAGATCTCAAAAGAAAGACTCCAAGACATATTATAATCAAGCTTCACAAAATGAAACATAAGCAGCAACTCTTAAAGGCAGCAAGACTCAAAGCAAAGCTAACATTCAGAGGGAAACCCTGTAGGCTCTTGTCAGATTTCTGAGCAGAAACCATGCTGGCACAGAGACAGTGGCATGACACTTTCAAAGCCTTGAAGGAAAAGAACTTCCAACCAAGAATTATATATCCTGCAAAACTATCTTTCAAATATGAAAATGAAATTAAGACATTCCCAGATAAACAGAAACTCAGAGACGTTGTAAAAACCAAACCAAAACTACAAGAAATACTGAAAGAAGTTCTTGGCTCTGGCTTAGAAGAACAAAACCACTAATTTATGTTTTAGAATGACACACTACTGAACACTCTACACTTTAAGGGAAAGCTTCAAAGTCAATCACAGCTTTGAAACAGAAAGAAGGAATCCAGTGATCATCATGAAAACTATGGTGTCATCATAATAAAAAGACGCATGTACCACAGTTGTTACAGTCCTTCCAGATGGAGAGGAAGATGACAAGACTGGTAGTAATTAAAATTGAGTTTACATATAGCTTATAAAGGGGGATCATAGGGGCAGCTGTAAAGCACAACAAAGATATATCATACCATTTCAAGAAATGTAACACACGAGTCTCAACAACTACAAAACCAGTTCTGAAGAAGTTGAAAAACCAACTCACAAAAAAGAATGTCCCAGAACAGACTGATAAGAACAATAGAGAAAACATCAACATAAAAATAAGCATATCACAATGGCAGCAGTGAACACATACCTATCAATAATTACATTGAATGTGAATGGACTGAATGCTCCAGTAAAGAGACATCGAGTGTCATCTTGGATCAAAAGACATGATCCACCCATATGTTGTCTACAGGAAACTCACTTGAGACCTAAAAATAGGAACAAAGTGAAAATTAAAGAATGGAAGAATACATATCAAGCTAACAATGAACAAAGAAGGGCAGGGGTGGCAATTCCAATCTCAGACAAAATCAATTTTAATGTCAAATCCACCATCATGGACAAAGATGGACACTATTTATTGCTCTAAGGTTCAGTACACTAGCAAGACTTAACTATATTAAATATTTATGCACCAAATATTAGAACACCTAAATACATCAAAGAAATACTGACTATGCTCAAAAGAGAGTTAGATGACTCCACAATAATAGTGGGAGACTTTAACACTCCACTCTCATTACTAGACAGACCATCTAGAAAAAAGCTCAGTAAAGATACAGAAGACCTCATTGACACAAACAACTAAACCTCATTGATATATACAGAACTTTCAACCCATCAGTAGACAACTACACCTTCTTCTCCAGTGTACATGGAACATTCTCCAAAATTGACCATGTGATAGGCCATAATGCAATCCTGAACAAAATCCATACCATTGAATTACTGCAAAGCATCTTCTCAGATCATAAAGCCATAAAAGTTGTAATTAATAGCAGAAAAAACATAGAAAGTCAAACTCTTGAAAACTGAACATCTTGCTCAAAAAAACATGGGTTATAGAGGAAATGAAGGATGAAATAAAGAAATTCATGGCTTCCAATGAGAATGCAAACACTTCCTACCGGAACCTATGGGATATAGCCAAAGCACTGCTCAGAGGTCTGTTGATCTCCATAAACGCACACATCTACAAGGAAGAAAGAAACAAAATCAAGGAACTAACTCTACAGCTTGAACAACTTGAAAGAGAACAACAGAGGAACCCCTCGGGCACCAAAAGAAATGAGATCATAAAGACTAGAGCAGAGCTAAATGAATTAGAGAATAGAAAAACAGTTGAAAAAATTGAAAAGACCAAAACCTGGTTTTTCAAAACCATCAACAAAATTGACAATCCACTAGCTAAACTTACTAAAGAAAAGCAGGAAAGGAAACAAATAACCCAAATTAGAAATGAGAGGGGCGTTGTCACCACAGATGCAACAGAAATCAAAAATATCATAACAATACTATTAAGAACTGTACTGCAACAAATTTGAAAACCTAGGGGAAATGGATAAATTCCTTGACTCATACAACCTGCCCAAATTACCACAACGTGAAGCAGAACAATTTAATAAACCCATCACAAAGGAAGAGATTGAAAAGGTCATCAAAACACTGCCAACCAAAAAAAAGTACGGTCCCAGATGGCTTCACTGCAGAATTCTACCAAGCATTTGGAGAAGAGTTATCTCCAATACTACTGAGACTATTTCACAGTATAGAAAGGGATGAGTACTCCCAAACTCATTCTATGAAGTCAGTATAAACCTGATACCTAAGCCAGAGAAAGACCCAACAAAGAAAGAGAACTACAGACCAATATTACTCATGAATCTAGATGCAAAAATCTTCAACAAAATTCTTGCCAATAGAATACAACAACATATCAAGAAAATAATCCATCATGACCAAGTGGGATTCATACCACGGATGCAAGGCTGGTTCAACATCAGAAAAACAATCAGTGTGATTAACCACATAAATAACACAAAAGACAAGGATCACCTGATTTTGTCCATTGATGCAGAAAAGGCATTTGATCAAGTCCAACACCCATTCATGCTAAAAACTCTTAACAAATGGGCATAGACGGCAAATTCCTCAACACAATAAGGGCCATTTATACAAAGCCAATTGCCCACATCATCCTGAATGGAGAGAGACTGAAAGACTTTCCCTTGAGATCAGGAATTAGACAAGGATGCCCACTCTCATCTCTCCTATTCAACATTGTGCTAGGAGTTCTAGCCAGAGCAATTAGACAAGACCAAGAAATAAAGGGCATCTGCATCGGCAAAGAGGAAGTTAAAAATCTCCCTGTTTGCAGATGATATGATTCTATATGCAGAGAACCCCAAGGAATCTATAAGTAAGCTACTCAAACTGATAGAAGTGTTCAGCAAAGTCCCAGAATACAAGATAAACATAAGTAAATCAGTATAATTCCTTTATACCAATGAGACTGTTAAGGAAGAAATTATCAAATCAATACCATTACGATAGCCCCTAAGAAGATAAAGTACCTAGGAATTAATCGAACCAGAGAAACAACAGACCTTTACAAAGAGAACTACAAGCCCTTACTACAAGAAACTAAGAAAGACTTAGATAAATGGAAAAACCTACCCTGCTCATGGATAGGAAGACTTAACATTGTGAAAATGTCCATTTTACCCAAAGCAACTTATTTATAAATGCAATCCCAATACAAGTTCCAGCATCATTTTTTAATGAGATGGAGAAACAAATCACCAATTTTGTTTGGAAAGGGAAGAAGCCCTTTATCAGTAAGGTAATACTAAGGAAGAACACACTGCGAGGCCTCTCATTACACGATCTTAGAACATACTACACTGCCACAGTGGTCAAAACAGCCTGGTACTGGTACAAAAACAGACAGATGGATCAATGGAATAGAATTGAGACCCCAGAGATGACACCATCTGCCTATGAACAGATATTCGACAAAGGCCCTAAGACATTAAACTGGGGTAAAAACAGTATCTTCAACAAATGGTGCTGGCAAAATTGGAAATCCATCTGCAATAAACTGAATCAAGATCCATATCTTACACCTTACACAAAAAACAACTCCAATTGAATAAAAGACCTAAATATCAAACCTAAAACGATAAAGCTCATACAGGAAAAGGTAGGAACAACAATGGAAGTTTTAATACACAGTCAGGACAGACTCCAAAATCTGTCACAGAAACCACAAGCAACAGGAGAGAAAATAGATAAATGGGAACTATTAAGAATCAAACACTTTTGCTCATCCAAAGACTTTATTAATAGAATTAAAAGAACACCCACAGAATGGGTAATAAGATTTGGCAACTCTATGTCAGACCGATGCCTAATCTCCATAATCTATAAGATACTACAAAATATCAATAAAAAGAAGATAAACCATCCAATTAAATGATGGGCAAAGAGATGGACAGAGATTTCACGAAAGAGGAGATCCAGGCAGCCAAAAAACACATGCAGACATGTTCACGATCTTTAGTTATTAAAAAAATTCAAATTAAGACGACAATGAGATACCATCTCACCCCAACAAGATTGGCCATGATCCAGAAAACACAAAACAACAAACGCTGGAGAGGCTGTGGAGAAAGTGGAACCCTCCTACACTGTTGCTGGGGTTGCAGAATGGTCCAGCCTCTTTAGAAAGCAATCTGCAGCTTCCTTAAAAAAATGGATATTGATATACCATTTGACCCAGTAACTTCACTACTTGGAATATATCCTACAGAATCAAGGCCTTTCAAACCAACGGACACATGCACCAGAATGTTTATCGCAGCACAGTCTACGACAGCAAAAAGATGGAATCAACCCAGATGCCCAACAACAGAAGAATGGATAGGTAAACTATGGTACATATACTCAGTAGAGCACTACACAATGATAAAGATAATGATGATTCCAGGAAACATCTCCTAACCTGGTTTCAACTGGAAGACATTATGGTGAGTGAAAGTAGTCAGTGACAAAGGGACAAGTACTGTATCAGACCTCTACAATAAGATCTCAAAAACAGACTTGTGTATAGAAGAAAAGACTCTTTGACAGCTGAAAAGGAGGGGATGGAGTGAGGGTGAGGAGGGAAGGTTTACTTTAGATAGTTGCTAGAAATCTGGTTGGGAGAAAGTGGTGATAGCACACATTAGAAACAAGAACAACATTAAGTGGACTTCAGCAAACTTGAGTACTCCTTCCATCTTAACCCAATATTGCAAGGATAGAGTAGCTGGGGCAGGGGGCAGGGGACCATGCTCTTAGTCAAAATCGAGGCCAACTGGCTCAACTAGCATTTTGCTAAGAGAGCTCTCTGCACCCCACATTGGTGAGTGGTGTCTGGGGTCTTAAAAGCTGCCAAGCTGCCATCCGAGGACACAGCAAATGGTCCCAACTCAGCAGGAACGGATGCTCACTGAGGAACAAAATGACAATGCGGTAAAGACAACCTAGAAGACAGAGAGACCTGCAAGAGTGGGTGCCTTCATCGACTTGGGACCAGAAGAACCACATGGTGCTCGGCCACCACCAGTGATAGCCACGATGGAGCTCAGTAGATTCTCTCTGGCAACACAAGAATAAAAAAGGGTGCATCCTGAGGTCTCCACTAAAAGACCTCAATTGATGGTCCAGCAGTTTGGGGGTTCCCCTGAGAGCATGGCCCCCAGCCCTGATCCTGCCCTTACCCATAAATCATAATGAAAGTCCATTTTGGACAGGAATGTATTGGACTTCGCAATGCAGAGTGACCATATATTGGTTGTACTTCATGCTTCTATACATATGTAGGTTATCATCCTGCTGACCTCTGGCTGGAGGAAGGAAAGTGGGTGGAGAGGAGCAGAAAGGAGGCTGTTGGGAGGATGAGACATGTATGGAGCAGAGAGGAATAGTGTGCTGTCACCGGACAAGTAGAGCAGTGGAAGCTGCGTATAGGTGGATATGTAAATTTATACGGGAATGTACATTTTCACTCAGTCATGTTAAACAAAAAAGTAAAATTCACCACAGTGGACAGGAAATTCACTATATACTGCTTGAAGACTCAATACATCAGGAGAACATAACCATATTAAGTAATCACCACCAAACTAGGAGCATCTAAATACTTCAAATGAACTCTATCAGCATTGAAAAGTGAGACAGAGGCTCCATGATAACAGTAGGAAACTTCAACATACCTCTTTCAGTGATGGACAAAACATTCAGAAAGAAGCTCAGTAAAGACATGGAAGAGCTAAATGTCACAATCAACCAACTTGACCTCATCGACAAATACAGAGCATTCAACCCAACAGACAAATATACCTTGTTTTTGAATGCACATGGAACATTCTCCAGAATAGACCACATACTAGACCATAAAACAAGTCTTAACAAAATCCCAAACCTCGAAATATCACAAAAGTAGTTTCTCAGACCATAAAGCCATGAAAGTCTGTTTTAGAAGAAATCAAGGACAGAATAAATAAATTAATAGAACCAAATGAGAATGAAAGTACATCCTCCAAGAACTGTAACACAGCATAATGAGTGCTATGTCAATTTATCTGAACAAATACATACACTCAAAATGAAGAAAGTGTCCAAATCAAAGAGTTAATTCTACAACTTCCTCAGTTAGAAAGAGAAACAAAAGAATCCCTCAAGTACCAGAAGGAAACAGATAACAAAAATTAGATCAGAACTAAATGAATTAGAGAATAGAGCAAATGATTGAAACAGAAAAGATCAACAAAAATCAATAAACTATTGGCCAAACTGACAAAAGAAAACCAGAAGAGGATTCAAATAAATCAAGTAAGAAATAGATGGAGAATATCACAAGAGATCCAACTATAATTAGAAGAATCATTATAGAACACTATGAAAACTGTACTCTAATAAATTTGAAAACCTACAGTAAATGGACAAATTTCTAGCGACTTACTATCTACTAAAAATAACACAAACAAAAGTAGAACAATGTAATAAAAACTATCATAAAAGAGAATGAAGCAGTTATTTAAAAACTCCCAACCAAAAAAAGTCCTGGCCCAGACAACATCTCTAGAGAATTCCAACAAACTTCTAGAGAAGAATTAAGAAGACTAATACAAAAAGTATTTCACAACATAGAAAAGAATCAAATACTCTAAATTCTTTCTGTAAAGCCAGCATAACCCTGATCCCCAAACAGGTAAAGATAGCACAAGAAATGAAAATAACTGACCAATATCTCTCATGAACTTAGATGCACAAATACTCAACAAAATTCTAGCCAACAGAATTCAGGAACATATCAAAACAATAGTTCACCATGACCAAGCAGGATTCACACCAGGAATAAACAGACGGTTCGGCATTAGAAAAACAATTTATGCAGTCAACCACATGAATGAAAAACAAGATAAGAATCACTTGAATTTATCAACTGATGCGAAAAAGTCATTTGAAAAAATCCAACATCCATTCATGTCAAAAAGCCTCAGTAAAAATAAAAACAAAAAACAATAATAAAGCCTCAACAGAATGCGAATAGAAAGGAAATTCATCCACATAGTAAGGGGCTTCTATGCAAAGACAACAGACAAGATCATTCTTAAATGGAGACAGTCTCAAAGCCTTTCCTTCAAGAACGGCAACTAGACAACGTGCCTGCTGTCACCACTTTTATCCAATATTGTGCTAAAGGTTCTAGCCAGAAGAGTCAGACAAAATAAAGAAATAAAGGGCATCCAAATACACAAGAGGTAAATTTATTTCTATTTGCAGATGATGTAACTTTATACACAGAAAACTATAAAGAATACACACACACACACACAAAACTACTGGAACTAATACAAGTATTCAGCAAAATACAAGACAAACACAGCATAAATTAGTCAGATTCCTTTATACCAACAAAGAGACCATCAATGAAGAATTCACTAAATCAATACAATTCACAATGGCCCCCAAGAAGATAAAATACTTAGGAACAAATCAAACTACAAATATAAAAGATCTATACAGAGAAAATTACAAGAATATACTGCAAGAAAACTACTTTGCTCATGGACAGAATGACTTAACATTATGAAACTATCTTTTCTATCCAAAGTGATATATAGATCAAATGCAATCTCAATACAAATTCCAATGTCATTTTTTAAGGAGGTGGAGAAACAAATCATCAACTTCATATGGAAAGCAATGAAGCCACAGACAAGTAAAACACATTGAAAAGGTAGGCCTTACATTAGTTGACTTTATAACCTATTATTCTGCCATGGTAGTCAAAACCACCTGGTACTGGCACAAAAACAGGTACATAGACTGCTGACACAGAATAGAGAATCTAGATGTGACACCATCTACCTATGCATAGCTGATATTTGACAAAAGCCCAATGTCTGTAAACTGGAGAAAAAGCAATCTCTTGAACAAATGATGTTGGTAAAGCTGTATATCCATCAACAAACGGTGTTGGAAAAACTGGATATCTATCTGTGGGGAAAAAAAGAAAGGAAGAAGACCCATATGTCACACCATGTAAAAAATGAACTCAAAATGGATCAAAGACTTAAATATAAAATCTAAAACAATAAAGATCATGGAAGAAGAAATAGTGGCAATGCTAGGAGCCATAATACACAGCATAAACAGACTACAGAACATTACTAACAATGTACAAACAGCAGAAGAGAACATATATGAATGGAAACTTCTAAAAATCATATACTTAGGTTCACCCAAAGACTTCACCAAAAGAGAAAATGATGTACAGACTAGGAAAAAAAAACTGGTTAACCACAGATCTGATTGGCATCTAGTCTCCATAATCTACAATGTACTGCAAAACCTCAACAAGAAAAAGACAAATGACCCACCTAAAAAACTGGGCAAAAAAATGTGCACAGGCACGTCATGAAAGAAGACATCCAGGATACTAACAGATACATGAAGAAATGCTCACAATCCCATTAGTCATTAGAGAAATCCAAATCAAAACTACAATGAAGGAAGTGGAGTCAAGACAGCAGACTAGATGCGCGTTTCCTTAATTTCCTCTGAAAACTAAGGCCTGAATTAATACTGAATGGGGCTTTCTGGACACCTACTGGGCCCTAGGTCACAGCACGAGGTTGTCAGTTTGGACTACATACCACTAAATAGGAAACGTTCCCTCTTGCTGAGCCCTGTTTCTACTGCATGGCTGCAAGCATGAACTTAAGGTACTGGAACTTTTAACTTTTTTTCTTTTTGTTGACTGGTTGGCAGGGGATGGACATGAGACAGCAGATACACTGAGATGCAGTGCTGAAGGGAACAGCTTGTGCTGCAGCAGAGACAGTGTGTGGGATAGTCATGTTGTGAGAGCCGAGCCCGATGGTGCGCTAAGGACACCACAATCCCTCCATCCTCTCTTTTCTGAGCCCCACAACAGATTCAACTGTTTCTCAGCAGGAGGGACAGCTTGACTGGGAAGCCAGCTTGGTCAGCTGGGAGGTGGAGTTACCCAATCATAGGACTCAGCAGCAGCTAATTCTCAAGCTGGGAGGCAGTGCCAGTCTGCGGAGTACTTTTCTATCACAAATACTGTGTTTAGCATCATGTTAGCTTATCAGTAGGGCACAGCCAAGGATGGCACCAAGGCAGTAGCCTCTCCCTACTTTGAACTGCATCATAGCAGCAAGGGATGGCCAAAGAGTTGCTTTGGTTGTCAGCCAGAAGGCAGGGCCTGCCACTCCTGACAGGCTGACTCATTCTGGAAGCTGTCAGATAGCTTTTAGCTTTTTAAAATAAGACTACCTTGAGAAATGACTTCTGATTAGCACAGTGAAATCTCTTCCAGCCTTTACTGACCCACATCATACCGTTGGTTGATGGTCCCACAATGACTCTATAAGTAATGCAATGCCTTTGACAGCCAGGAGGCTGAGCCTGCCACCCCACAAAGTCCACTGTGGCCATTCACTAGAATACACAGAGGCAGCTGATGACCAACTCCCTTCTCAGAACTATGCCTCAGCTCCTGTTGTGGTAACACTAGAGAGACTTAAAGGCCTACAAATGGCCCAAAGGCAGCAAACCGTTGCTAACCATTTAAAGAAACAGTCCACCATGGCTCAGGAAAAACTCCAAAAATAAAGAACAAATAGAGTAGAACTAAATGAATTAGAGAAGAACAATTAAAAAAATTGAAAAGACTGAAAGGTGGTTTTTTGAAAAGATCAATAAAATTGACAAACCATTGACTAAATTCACTAAAGAAAAACAGGAAAAGAAACAAATAATCCAAATAAGAAATGAGAGGGAGATCCAACAAATGAGAGAGATCCAACAAAAATTAAAAATGTCATAACAGAATTCTAGGAAAGTCTGTACTCTTAACAAATTAGAAAACCTAGAGGAAATGGACAAATTCTTAGATTCACATCACCTACCAAAATTATCACAACGTGAAGCAGAACAATTTAATAAACCCATCACAAAGGAAGAGATTGAAAAAGTTATAAAAGACTGCCAACCAAAAAAAGCCCGGGACCAGATGGCTTTACTGCAGAATTCTACCAAGCTTTTAGGGAAAAGTTATCTCCAATACTACTGAGACTATTTCACAGCATAGAAAGGGACGGAATATTCTCAAATTCATTCTATGAAGCCAGCATAACCCTGACACCAAAGCCAGGGAAAGAGTCAACCAAAAAGGAGAACTACAGACCAGTATCACTCATGAATCTAGATGCAAAAAACCTTCAACAAAATTCTTGCCAATAGAATACAACAACATATCAAAAACATAATCCATCATGGCCAAGTAGATTCATACCAGGGATGCAAGGCTGGTTCAACATCAGAAAAACAATTAATGTGATCAACCACATAAATAACACAAAAGACAAGAATCACCTGATCTTGTCTATTGATGTATAAAAGGCATGTGATAAAGTCTGACACCCTTTCATGTTAAAAACTCTCAGCAAAATAAGAATACACAGCAAATTCCTCAGTGCAACAAGGGCCATTTATACAAAGGCAGCTGCCTACATCATCCCGAATAGAGAGAGACTGAAACAATTTCCCTTGAGAATGGGAACTAGACAAGGATGCCTACTCTCACCTCTCCTAATCAACATTGTACTAGAAGTTCTAGCCAGAGCAATTAGACAAGATGAAGAAATAAAGGGCATCTGTGTCAGCAAAGAGGAACTAAGAATCTCCCTACTTGCAGATGATGTGACTGTATACACACAGAATCCTAAAGAATCCACAAGTAAGCTACTCAAATTGATAGAAGAGTTTAGCAAACTGTCAGGGTACAAGATAAACATAAGTAAATCAGTAGGATTCCTATATACCAGCAATGAGATTATTAAAGAAGAAATCACCAAACAAATACCACTTCTGGGGGGCTCCCCAGAAGATAAAATACCTAGGAATAAATATAACCAGAGAAATAACAGAACCTTTACAAAGAGAATGACAAGACCTCACTACAAGAAGCTAAGAGGGACTTACATAAAATGGGGAAACCTACCCTGCTCATGGATAGGAAGACTTAACATTGTGAAAATGACTATTTTACCCAAAGCAATCCCAACACAAATTCCAGTGACACTTTTTAACGAGATAGAGAAACAAATCACCAACTTTGTTTGGAAAGGGAAGAAGCCCTGGATAAGTAAAGCACTACTGAAGAAGAAGAATGCACTGGGAGGCCTTTCAATACCCAAATTTGAAACCTATTACATGCCACAGTTGTCAAAACAGCCTGGTACTGGTACAAAAAAGAGACAGAATTGAGACCCCAGAGATGACACCATCCTCCCATGAACAGTTGATATTCGACAAAGGCCCTAAGACATTAAACTGGAGTAAAAACAATCCCTTCAACAAATGCGCTGGTAACATTGGATAGCCATCTGCAATGAACTGAAACAACTCATATTTCATACATTATACAAAAACCAACTCAAATTGGGTAAAAGACCTAAATATCAAATCTAAAATGATAAAACTCATCCAAGAAAAAGTAGGATCAACAATGGGAGTTTTTGTACACAACATAGCCAGACTTCAAAATCTAACAAACAAACCACAATCAGCAGAAGAGAAAATAGATAAATAGGAACTACTAAGAATCAAGCACTTTTGCTCATCCAAAGACTTTACCAATAGAATTAAAAGACCACCTACAGAAATGAAAAATATTTGGCAGCTATACGTCAGACTGACATCTGATCTTCATAATCTATAAGATACTATAAAATATCCATCAGAAAAAGATAAATCATCCAATTAAGTGATGGGCAAAGGAGATGGACAGACCCTTCTCTAAAGAGGAGATTCAGGCAGTAAAAAACACACGAGGACATGCTCACAATCATTAGCTATTAAAGAAATTAAAATTGAAACTACAGTGAGATACCATCTCACTGCAACAAGGTTGGCCATGATCCAAAAAACACAAAACAACAAATGCTGGAGAGGCTGTGGAGAAATTGGAACTCTCCTACACTGCCGGCGGGATTGTGAAATGGTGCAACCTCTTTGGAAAGCAATCTGGCACCTCCTTAAAAAGCAGGAAATAGATATACCATTTGACCCAGTAATTCCATTGCTTGGTATATACCCTACAGAATCAAGGCCATTCACACCAACTGATACATGCACACGAATGTTTATTGTAGCACAGTCCACAACAGCAAAAAGATGGACTCAACCCAGATTTCCAGCAATCGAGGAATGGATAGGTAAACTATTGTATATATACTCAATGAAACACTATGCAATGATAAAGAACAATGATAATTTTAGGAAGCACCTCATAATCTGGTTTCAATTGGAGGACACTATGTTGAGTGAAGTTAGTCACTGGCAAAAGGACAAATATTGTATGAGACTCCTACTATAAGGACTTAAAAACAGACTCATGCATAGAAGAAAAGACTCTTTGATGGCTTCAAAGGTGGGGAGAGAGGGAGGGAGGAGGCCGGGTATTGATTAGTTGATAGAAAGTTGGTTGGTTGAAATCTGTGACAGCACATATTAGAAAGAAGATCAATTGTAACTGGACTTCAATATAACATGATTACTCCTCCCATCTTAACCCAATATTGCAAAGACAGAGTAGCTGGGGTGGGGGTCTGGGGCCCATGCTCTTAGCGGACATTAAGGCCAATTGGCATAGCTAGCATTTTGCTAAGATCATTTTGCACCCCAAGTTGGTGAGTGGCATCCGCGGTCTTAAAAGCTGCCAAGCTGCCATCTGAGGTACACCAAATGGCCCCAACTTAGCAGGAACAGATGATCTCCATAACAACATGGGGCAAAGAGAACCCAGAAGACAGAGAGACCCACGTAAGCGGATAGCTACATCGACTGTGACTGGAAGAACTGGATGGTGCCCGGCCACCACCAGTGATAGCCGTGATGGCGCTCACAAAGTTGAGTCTCATTGGCAACATAAAAATAAAAAGGGGTACATCCTGAGATCTCCACTTAAAGATCACAGTTGATGGTCCAAGGGTTTCAGCTTTCCCCTGGGAGCACGGTCCCTGGCCCTGATGCTGTCCCTGTCCATAAATCATAATGGAGGTGAACTCTTTGGACAGAAATGACTGGACTTGTGACACAAGGTGACCATATCATGGGTGTATTTTATGGTTCTATGCATCTATAGGATGTCATCTGGCTGACCTCTTACTGGATGTGAGGGAGAGGGAGGAGAGGAGGGGATCAGAGATTGTTAGGAGGATATAACATGTACAGAATGCAGAGAAGGAGTGTGCTGCCACTGGGCAGGCAGAGCAGTGGGAGCGGCTCACCGGTGGGTATGCAAATTTATATGGGGTTGTATATTTTCACTTAATCATAATTTAAAAAAACTAAAAACAAGGAGATGCTACAAAAGGCATCTAGACTGAAACAAAAAATAACTTTGAAAGGAAAATCACTAAGACTAAGTTCAGATTAGTCTATCAACACCAAATTTGCAAGAAGACAATTGGACAACATATACAAAGCCTTAAAGGAAAAAAACTGCAAACCAAGAATTCTATACCCTGCAAAACTGCCTATCAAATATGTAGGTGAAGTTAGGACTTTCACAGATAAACAGAGATTCAGAGAATATGCAAAACAAAAACAAAACTACAAGAAACACTGAAAGAAATTCTTTGATTTCAAATCAGTAATGTTAGATATACACTCAAAAGTTCAACACTCAACAGAGCACCCAGATATCATCAGGACAGGAAATCCACAAAAGACAGCAAAATCCAAATTACAAAAAATAGAAAGTCAGAGATCTCAGGACTTAATTTACAACAATAGCATATGAAAAGGAGGGCCACATTAATGTAACCACAGATCTTCCAGATGGGGAGGAAGCCTAAGAAATCCAAAGATGTTAAACACTGGATAACTTCTAGATTAACAAAGGGGTTTAAGGGAGTAACCACAACGGACACCTACAATTCCATGCTTCAAAACATCAAACAAAATTTTGAAAAAGCAAAACACAATCTCAACAATTACAAAAAAAGAACAACAAAACACTGAACGATAGCCAAAGAAACACATACAGAGAAAAGACTCAGCAGAGGAATGAATGGAACAGAGGAATTGCCCACAACACACAAAAAAAGGACACCAAAATGACAGCACTAAACGTATGGCCAGCCAAGTGCCATCGAGTCGGATCCGACTCATGGCTAAACGTATACATATCCATAATCACATTGAATGTCAGTGGTCTAAATGCACTAGTAAAACAATGGAGGCTAGTAGATTGGATAAAAAAACAAAATCCATCTATATTTTGCTTACAGAATACACAACTTAGACCCAAAGACATAAATAAACTACAACTCAAAGGATGGAAAAAAGTATATCAGGGTAATAACATCCAAAAAAGAGCAGAAGCAGCAATACTAATCTCTGATAAAATAGACTTAAAAAATAAATCCACCATACTGCATAAGGAAGGACACTATACATTGGTTAAGGGCTCAGTATAACAGGAGGACATAGTGATCTTGAATATCTACACACCCAATTAAAAGGCTCCAAAATACATGAACAAACACTATTAGCCCTGAAAATAGAAATAGATGGCTCCATGGTTGTAGTAGTAGATTTCAACACACCACTCTCAGTAAAGAATAGAACATATCAAAAAAACATACTGTGCCTCAGTAAAGGCACAGAAGATCTAAATGCCACAACCAACTACACCTCACAACCATATTCAGAACACTCCACCCAACAACAGCCAAGTACACTTTCTTTTCAAATATATATGGAACATTCTCCAGAACTGACCGCATATTAGGCCAAAGAGCAATCCTGAACAAAATACAAAACACTGAAATAAGACAGTTTCTTTTCCAACCATAAAGTCATAAAACTAGAAATCAATTAACAGAATAAAGATGGAAATAAAATAAAAAACATGGAAACTGAACTACATTCTACTCAAGAACTACTGGGTTAAGAAATCTAAGATAAAACAAAGAAATTCATAGAATCAAATGAAAATGAAAACACATCCTATCAAAATTTATGGGACAAAGCAAATGCAGTGTTCAGAGGTTGTCATGGATTGAACTGTGTTTCCTAAAAAATCTGTAATGATTTGGCTGTACCATAATTCCTGGTATTTTCTGATGTTCCTCCATGTTGGAATTCCTGCCTCTAGGATGTTAATGAGGCTGGATGGGCAGCAGTTGTGTTGGTAGAGCAAGATTCAGTGTAAGTCTGTTTTGTGCCTTGAGGTGGTCTCTTGAGACATAAAAAGAAAGGCAGGCAAGATTAGATTTGGGGACCTCATACCACCAAAAAAGAGGGCCAGGAGCTGAATGCATCCTTTGGAAAGGACCAGGGTTCTTGTACCTCAAAAGCTTCCAACCCAGGGGAAGAATGATGACAAGGACTCTCCTCCAGCGCCAGCAGAGCAAGTCTTTTCCTGGAGTTGAAACTCTGAATTTGGACTTATAGCCTACTGGACTGTGTAAGAATAAACTTTTCATTGTTAAAGCCATCTACTTGTGGTATTTCTGATAGAGCAGTACCAGAGGTCAATTCAACTCAATAAATGTGTACAGACAAAAAGAAGAAAGAGCACAAAGAACTAAACTCTTTAACTTGAACAACTCAAAAGAACCCAATAAAAAAACCTGTCAGGCTCCAGAAGAAAGGAAGTAATAAAAATTAGAGCAGAAATAATGAAATAGAAAATAAACAGCTGAAGGAGTAAACAAGACCAAAAGCTGGTTTTTAAAAAATCAACAAAATTGACAAGCCATTAGCCAATATGATACCAGAAAAGCAGAAGAGGAAATAAATAACCCAAATAAGAAACAAAGTAGGTGATATCACTCAGACCCAACTGAAATTAAAAGAATCATAACAGAATGCTATGAAAAACTGTACTGTGAAAAATTTAAAAACCTAGAAGAAATAGACAATTTTCTAGAAAAACTCCACCTCTCAAAACTAGTACAAACAGACACTGAACAACTAAATGGACCCATTACAAGAGAAGAGATTGAAAAGATAATTTTAAAAACTCCCAACTAAAAAAAGTCCTGGCCTGAATGACTTCACTGGAGAATTCTACTGAACATTCAGAGAAGAGTTAACACTACTATTACAGAGTACAGGTATTCCAGAGCATAGAAAAGGATAGAATACTCCCAAACTCATTCTATGAAGCTACTATAACCTTAATACCAAAACCAGGTAATGATAGCACTAAAGAGGAAAACTACAGATCAATTATCTCTCGTGAACATAGATGTAAAAATCCACACACACAAAAAAAATCCTAGCAAATAGAAGTCAACAGTACATTAAAAAATTAATTCACCACGACCAAGTAGGATTCATATCAGGGACATGGGGATGGTTCAACATTAACAAAACAAAGGATAAGAACCCTTGATTTTATCATTTGACGTAGAAAAAGCATTTGATAAAGTCCAACACCCCTACATGTTAAAAACTGTCAGTGACATAGGAATAATAAGGGGCATAATATGGGGCATCTACACAAAACCAACAGCCAACATCACAGTGAATGGAGTAAAGTTGAAATCATTCTCCCTAAGAACACATAGCTGCCCACTGTCATCACTTTTGTTCACATTGATCTGGAGGTCCTAGCCAGAGCAATCACTCATGATAAAGAAATAAGGGGTATCCATATTAGTAAAGAAGAAGTTAAAGTATCCCTATTTGTGGATAACATGATCCTATACACAGAAAACCATAAAGAATCTGCAAAAAAAAATTACTGGATCTAACAGAAGACTTTAGCAAAGTATCAGGATGTAAGATAAACATACATAAATCAGTTGAATTCTTTTAACACCAACAAAGAGATGATCACAGAAGAGATCCCAAAAGCATTACCATTTACTATAGCCCACAAAATGATAAAGTACCTAGGAACAGATCTAATCAGAGATATAAAAGAACCTACACAAAGAAAACTACAAAACTCTACTGCAAGAGACTAAAATTGACTTATATAAGTGAAGAAACCTACCTTGCTCTTGGATAGAAAGGCTCATCAATGTGAAAATGACTATTTTATTGTAGTGCAATCCTAATACAAAACTCAGTAACATTCCTTAATGAAATAGAGAAACAAATCACCAACTTCATTTGGAAAGGGAGGAAGTCGCAGATAAGCAAAACAGTACCAAAGAAGACAAACACAAGTGAGAGGCATCACACTACCTGATCTTAAAACCTATTACAGAATAAAAGTAGTCAAGACAGCCTGGTATTGGCACAAAAACAGACACACAGACCAATGGAAGAAAATTGAGAATCTAAATATAACAGCGTCCACCTATGAGCAACTGATATTTGATAAAGGCCCAAAGGACATTAACTGGGCAAAAGACAGTATGTTCAAAAAATGTGCTGTTATAACTGGGTATCCATCTGCAAAAAACTGAAACAAGATCTTTGTCTCACACCACAATGGATCAAAGACCTAAATATAACACATAAAACACGAAAGATCTTGGAAGAAAAAATTGAGAAGACAACGGAAGCCCTAAACCAGGGCATTAACAGCCTGGAAAGAAAAAAAAAAAAAACAATAACCCTCAAACACCAGAACTGAAAATAGACAAATGGGAACTCTTAAAAATCAAACACTTATGTTCATCCAAAGCCTTTATCAAAAATAAAAAGCAATTTTTGGATACCACATTTCTGATCCATATCTAATCTACAAGATACTACAAAACCTCAACAAAAAAAAAGACAAACAACTCAATTAAAAAAATCGGCAAAGGACATGAACAGGCACCTCACTAAAGACGACATACAGGATGCCAACAGATACATGAGGAAAAAATCAAAAAAATACAAAATAAAGAGGGGATGTAGAAAGACTAAAACTCTTCTACACTGCTAGAGGCAGTATAAAATGGTACAACTACTATGAAATTGATTTGGCACTTTCTCAAAAGACTACAAATAGAAACACCATATGATCCAGCAGGCTCACTCCTTGGAATATTCAAATAGACACATGCACCCCAGTGTTTATTGCAGCTCTCTCCACAATAGCAAAAAGATGGAAGCAACCTAGATGCCCTTCAAGAGATGAATGGTATATTTATACAACGGAATACTACACAATGGTAAGAAACAACGGTGGCTCTGAGAAATACTGGTTAAGGTGGGATCATCTGGGGGACATCACGCTGAGTGAAATTAGCCAGAAGCAAAAGATCAAATATTGTATAAGACCATTATTATAAAAATGCAACAAACCACTTAACCACAGAAGAAATCAGTCTTTGACTGTTACAAGCATAGGGAGGGAAGGAAAGAGATTTATACAACTCAGACTGTGCTTAGGAATCAGGTTCCCTAAATGTGGCCCACCCCTTTGAAAAGATAGAGTGAGACGGTCTGGGGTCAGGAGACCACACTTTCAGGGGACATTCAGACAAATTGACATACCCAAGTGTGGTGGTCAGGATTATGTCAACTTGGTCTCTCCATGTTTGGCTGCTATATTCAATGGCAGGCCGGGCCTGTGGTGGTTTCCCACCACTCTCATCTCTCCACCTTCCACCAACCACCGCTGGTCTGCTCAAGTTGCCAGCAGCTCCTGTTCTCTTGTTTTTGGCATCTGGGTCCTGGACCTGAACTAGCAGCTGTTGGATTCATCAATCCTTATAGCCAGTGCTTGAGAATCTTGTTCCCTGACCTGCTGACCTCTGGTTCACCAGCTCCTGTGGCCACATGAGGCTTGTGCCAGGACTTGGGATGTTCAGCTTCTGCAACCGCATGAGCTGTTTCCTTTATATAGAAATCTTTCCTTGTACTTTGTATGTAAATCTTTCCTTGTACATATATGTGTTACTGGTTTTGCTTCCCTAGAAAACACAGCCTAAGACAATTTGGTACCGGGAGCGAGGTGCTGCTCTAGCAAATACCTACAGTGTGGAAGCGGTTTTGAAACTATGACTGGATAGGAGACTCAGAAGGAATCAAAAAGAACTGTTAACACTGCAGAAGGCACAGATAGTGAAAACAGCTAACAGCGGCAGCAGAACCAGAGGCAGCACTGGAGCTGACCCTTGGAGCAAGAGAGCTAAATGCCTATGCACAGAGACTTCCTGGTGGAACAGGGTGCCTCCACGCACTTCAATCAGTGGAGCTAGACTTGCTGACTTACAAAGCGAGAGAGCTGAGTACCTTTGTGCAGAAAGCTTTCTAGCAAGAGCAGGGTGCCTCAAGTCACTTGAATCAGTGGAACTACAGAGCTTTGGAACACTTACCATAACAGGGCAGATGTGGACCTGAGGCCCAGGCCATGTAGCCACAGGAAACAAAAGCTGAAGAGACAAAGAGCATGAGAAGCTGAGCTGCCTCAGTCTCAAAAGGTTTGGCCATGACCTCAGGGGATTGAAAGGCTGGAAACATGGTGTCCTGTGTTTGTAAGGGTGGAATTGCCACTCAGTTGGGCTTAGGGTGCACTTAAAGCCAAGTGGGCAGAGTTACTGTCTAAGTGAGCCTTTCTAGGCAGAGTTGTAGGACAGGGCCAGGGGTCTCCATTCAGAATCCAGAAAGTGTGGCCAACACCTAGAGTCTGGAGTACAAAGCTATTGTGTAAAACGTCTCAGAAAATGGAAGGTTATTTTCAAAGCTTTGAGAGCTAATGTAATGTGTTCTGCTGAATTGCTCGTTGCCTGTTAATGCTTTCTTTCCCTGCAATTTCTCCCATTTGAAACGGCATGTCTAACTTGTGCCTGTTCTGCCACTGTGCCTTTGGAAGCAGATAGCTTGTAGTCTAGGTTTCACAGGTGTAAAGCAATTTTTGAATTTTGGACTTGGAACCGATTTAAGACTTGTATCATATGGGATAGACATGATTTTGCCATGATGGGATGAATGTGTTACATGTGATTTTTGGGGTGCCAGAAGGTGGGATGTCATGGATTAAATTGTGTCCCCCTAAAAATATATGCAGCCATGTGGCTGGACCATGATTCCTTCCATTTTGTGACTTTTCTATGCTATATGTTAAAAGATTAGGGTGGCACTGTAAATCCCTTCAAAGGATCACCTCCCTTCTCCACTGTAAAGGGAGTTTCCCTGGAGTGTGATTTGCACCACCCTTAATCCTTTCATCCTACAAGAAATTAAAGGAAAGGGAAGCAAGCAGAGAATTGGGAACCTCACACCATCAAAAAGGCAGCACCAGAAGAAGAGCACACCCTTCAGACCTGAGGTTCCTGCACCAAGATGCTCCCTGGACAAAGACTGATGCCATACCGGACTTTCCTCCAGAGCCAACAAGGGGAATAGTCTTCCCTTGGTGCAGACATCCTAAATTTGGACTTGTAGCCTACCACACTGTGTAAGAATAAATTTTTATTTGTTAAAGCCATCCACTCTGGGTATTTCTATTAGAACAGTACTAGTTGACTGAAACACCAGTCTTTCTTTTCCTTTTCTCTTAAGAGAATGCTCTGCATATCACCTGGGTGAGTGGCATCTGTGGTCTTCAAAGCTAGAAATCTGACATCTAATGGATCTGACTCAACGGCATGTGGCTTGGCTGGCAAGTAACATCAATTGGTCCCAACCATCTAAACCAGAGGTAAATGATGGACATCAAGGACACAAACAAAATAAGAGCCCATCAGACGGAGAGGGCCACAAAGCCAGTGCCTCCTTCAGTATGAGACCAGAAGAACTAGATGGTGCCTGGCTACCACCAATAACTCCCTGGAGGGTGCACATTTCAGTCAGCTAGTGCTGTTCTAACAGAAATACCACCAAGTGGATGGCTTTAAAAAAGGAAAGTTTATACTTACACAGTCCAGTAGGCTACAAGTCAGAATTCAGGGTGTCTGCTCCAGGTGAAGGCTTTCCTTCCATTGGCTCTATGGGGAAGTCCTTGTGTTGTATCAGTCTTTGGTCAGGGAGCATCTTGGTGAAGGAACCTCAGATTTGAAGGATGTGTTGTACTCCTGGTGCTGCTTTCTTGATGGTGTGAGGGTCCCAATTGTATGCTTACTTCCCTTTCCTTTTATCTCTTGAGGGATCAAAGGATAAAGGGTGGTGCAAGCCATACTCCAAGAAAACGCCCTTGTCAGTGGAGCAGGGAGGTGATCCTATGAAAGGATTTACAGTGCCACCCTAATCCTTTAACATACAGCATAGGAAAAATCACAAAATGGTAGACAATAATAAAATATTGGGAATTATGGCCCAGTCACATGGCTACATGTATTTTTGGGGGGACACAATTCATTCCATGACAGTGCATGGTATGGAACCCTGGACATAGCTGGAGACAGATTAGAAGGCAGAGTTAACAACTCTACCAGAAGACCACAACTGATGGTCTTTTGGTCTGGAGGGTCTCCTGTGAACATGGCCACCAGACTCTCTAACCCCAAACCACATCCAGCACTGAGGCCAGCTCTCCAGAGACTAACCTGGACTATACAAAACATAAAGTGTGGCTGGTGACAGACAAACCTTTGGACTTAAATATGTGTACAGGGCTGTTCTAGAAGCTCATCACCAAAGTCAAGATAAGTTAAAGCAGGTCAGAGCTTGGTCAAAGGGTCATGGGAAGTTTCAGATGGAAGGTAGGGAAGTGTGCTGTCATGGTACAGGGGAAGAGAGGGAGAGTAATTAGAATAGAATAGAAGCAAAAGTTACAATTATTATGTGGCAAATTGGTATAGATCGTTAAATTGTACTTAATTCATAACAAAATTATTTTTTAAAGAAACTGCAAAAAAGCAGCAGAGAGGTTTAGGAATCTCACATCATAAAGAATGTAGCACTGTGAGAACATCACATCCTTTAGCCCTGAGGTGTCTGTGCAAAGATGCTCTCTGAACAAAGACTGATGCAGCACAAGGACTCTCTCCCACAGCCATGAAAGGGAAAGCTTCCCCGTGGAGTGGACAACCCTGACTTCAGACTTCTAACCTACTGGACTGTGTAAGAATAAACTTTTGTTTAGTAAAGCCATCTACTTGTGGTGTTTCTGTTAAAACGGCACTAGATGACTAAAACAATATCCAAGATGCTCATCAAAATCCACAGAAGGTAACTACCCCAAAAAAGACACCAATTCATAGTATAATCAAACACCAAAAGCCACTTTTAAAAGTGGCTGGGATAAATGAAAAATAACCTACAAGGGAAAATCAGTAACACTAATTTCAGTCTACTTAGCAGAAACCACGCAGGCAAGAAGGCAATGGGATGACATATACAAAACCTTGAAAGAAAATAACTGCCAGCCAAGGGTCTTTCAAAAGGGTCTTTGAACTTAAATAAAACAAGTTGAGTAAACGATAGTTTTATTTATTTTTCTTTTTGTTTAACATGGCTGAGTGAAAATGTACATTCCCGTATAAATTTACATGCCCACCTATATGCAGCTTCCACTGCTCTCCCTGTCTGGTGACAGCATACTACTGTCTCTGCTCCATACATGTCTCATCCTCCCAACAGCCTCCTTTATGCTCCTCTCCACCCACTCTCCTTCCTCCAGCCAGAGGTCAGCAGGATGATATCCTATAGATGTATAGAACCATAAAGTGCATCCAATATATGGTCACTCTGCATTGCGAAGTCCAATCCATTCCTGTCCAAAGAGTGGACCTGCATTATAATTTATGGGTAAGGGCAGCATCAGGGCCGGGGGCCATGCTCTCAGGGGAACCCTGAAACCACTGGACCATCAATTGAGGTCTTTTAGTGGAGATCTCAGGATGCACCCCTTTTTATTCTTGTGTTGCCAGTGAGACTCAACCTAGTGAGCTCCATTTTGTGGCTATCACTGGTGGTGGCCGGGCACCATCTGGTTCTTCCGGTCCCAAGTTGATGTAGGCACCCACTCTTGTGGGTCTCTCTGTCTTCTAGGTTGTCTTTACCACATGTCATTATGGTCCTCGGTGAGCATCTGTTCCTGCTGAGTTGGGACCATTTGCTGTGTCTTCGGATGGCAGCTTGGCAGCTTTTAAGACCCCAGACACCACTCACCAATGTGGGATGCAGAGAGCTCTCTTAGCAAAACGCTAGTTGTGTCAATTGGCCTTGATTTCACCTAAGAGCATGGTTCCCTGCCCCCTGCCCCCTGCCCCAGCCACTCTATCCTTGCAATATTGGGTTAAGATGGAAGGAGTACTCAAGTTATGCTGAAGTCCACTTAATGTTGTTCTTGTTTCTAATGTGTGCTATCTCCGCTTCCTCCCAACTAGATTTCTAGCAACTATCTAAACTAAACCCTCCCCACTTACCCTCCATCCCTGCCCTCCCTTTCAGCTGTCAAAGAGTCTTTTCTTCTACACACAAGTCTGTTTTGGAGATCTTGTCGTAGAGTCTCATACAATATTTGTCCTTTTGTTGCTGACTACTTTCACTCACCATAATGTCTTCCAGTTGAAACCAGGTTAGGAGATGTTTCCTGGAATCATCGTTATTCTTTATCATTGCGTAGGGCTCCATTGAGTATATATACCATAGTTTGCCTATCCATTCTTCTGTTGTTGGGCATCTGGGTTGATGCCATCTTTTTGCTATGATAGTTTTTTTTTTTTTTTTTTTTTTTTTACTATTTTGAAGTATATGTGATGGTATTACGTGTGGAAAACAACTTTGGGCAAATGGCAATCATGGCACCTTCCAAATGGGGCCAGGAATAATCAGTTATCATAGCCTGATAATCACCATTTACAGTCCCAGCCTCTCCCTGTTCATCCTGGAAAAAATAAGGGCAGTGATTCTGCCAGAACAAAATCCATACCAAATGGTAACTTTCTGAGATGAGGTGGATGTTTTTGAATCTCTATCAGATTCTTATTGCTCCAAATGTGACAGTTTTGTTTGTTTACAAAATCATTCATCTAAAAATGTCTCTTTGCTGAAGATGATTTTCAGTGAAAAGCAAGGTCAACTTCCAATTGCTCCAGAGCCCAGTCAGCAAGTGTACAGCACAATCTATAGTCATCAGACTTCAGTTCTTGAGTTAAAACAATTTTGTAAAGGTAAAGCTTCAAGTCCAGATGCAAAATCCACCAAACTGTGGTCAACAAAAGGCCCAGTTTTTGTGCTCAGTGAGAAACTGATGATGGATTTTCACATACACTCTGATGAACAGTGGTGATGCTTTCATTGGAACGTTCAGTCCACTGATGCACAGGTGTTGTCTGATTGGCAACAAACCCAGTTGTCGCAAAGTTTTTTATTAAACAAATTGTTCTCTTGGTGGGGCAATCATGCACATTGTAAATTTCAAGTAACTCATGGAATGTTTGTCAAGCAGAACACCCATTTTGATAATACAATTTAATAATTTCTACATATTGGAGTTGTGTTAACTTTTCACGGCTATTTGTCAAGACTATTCAAAAAAAGTGATAAATATTGCTGCTATAGATTCACAAATATGGCTGCCTGAACTATCAAAAATATTACATCCTTACTGGAAAACCCTCTACGTGCAGTAAAATTGCCTCTCAAATATAATTAAGACATTTCCAGATAAACAGAAATTTAGGGAATTTTCAAAAACCAAACCCAAATTACAAGAAATACTAAAGGGAGCCCTTTGGTTAGAAAATCAGTAACACCAGGTTATGTTCAAAACCAGAACATAAAACAGAGCAACTGGATATCAACCCAAATAGGAGAATCACAAAACATAAAAATAAATCATAGGCAAAACACTGAAAATAGGGAAACATAGATGTCCAATCATACAAACATTATAACCAAAAAAAAGGACTTAAAATGTAGTCACACATCTTTCATATGGAGAGGAAGTCAAGGTGATATAAATGAAGACCAGTTTAAATTTAGAAAAATAAGTCTAAATACTAATGTAACCACAAAGGAAATTATCAATCCAATATATATCAAAATAATAGACAAGAAAATTGTTAAGTCTCAACAAATACAAAAACACACAAGGAAAAAAAGACTCAGCACCGAAAATCAAAAGGGACAAAGGAACTGCCTACAACACACAAAAACGACATCAAAATGACAGCACTAAGCTCATACCTATCAGTAATTACACTGAATGTAAACGAACTAAATGCATCAATAGAGAGAAGAAAAGTCAAAAATTAGATTTTTTTAAAAAGGACCTATCTTTACGCTGCCTACAAAAGACATACTTTAGACTCAAGGACACAAACTGAAACTCAAAGGATAGAAAAAACATATCAAGCTAATACCATTCAAAAAAGAGCAAGAATGACAGTGTTATCTCTGATAAAACAGACTTTAAAATCTATCACATTGGAAGAGGAAGAACATTACATAATAATTAAAGAATTGCTACTCCAAGAGGACACAAGCATATTAAATATCTATGCACCCAATGACAGCCTCCAAAACACATAAAACAAACACTAATTGCATTGAAAAGAGCAACAGACAGCTCCACAATAATAGTAGGGAATTTCAACACACCACTCTCAGTGAAGGACAGAACATCTAAAAAAAAAGTCGATAAAGACACACACTATCTACATGCCACTATCAACGAACTTGATCTCATAGACATATACAGAACATTCCACCCAACAGCAGCCAAGCATACCTTCTTTTCTAATGCAAACAGAATATTCTCCAGAATTTACCACATATTAGGCCACAAACCAATCCTTAATAGAATTCAAAGAATATAAATATTACAAAGCATCATTTTGGACCATAAAGACAAAAAAAGTAGAAGCCAATCAACAGAAAAAAGAAGGGGAAAAATCAAACACAAGGAAACTGAACAACATCTTGCTCAAAAACTACTGGGTTATGAAATAAATCAAGGATACAATAAAGTAATTCATAGCATCAAATGAGAACAAAAGCACCTCCTACCAGAATTCATGGCACACAGCAAAAGCAGTACACAGAGGTCAATGCACATATCCAAATGTCAGAAAAGGCCCAAATAAAAGAATTAACTCTACAATTTGAGCAAGTGGAAAGAGCAGCAAAAGAAGCCATTGGGCACAAGAAGAAACCAAATAATAAAAATGAGAGCATAGCTAAATGAATTAGAAAACAGAAGAATGACTAAAAGAGATCACAGGACCAAACATGGTTATTTGAAAAGATCAACAAAACTGATACACCATTGGCCAAACTGACAAAAGAAAACCAAGAGAGGAAACATATACCTCAAATAAGATGTGCTATATCACAACAGAGTCAACTGAAATTTTAAAAATTGTAACAGAACACTATGAAAAATTACCCTCTAATAAATTCAAAAACCTAGATGAAATGGACAAATTTCTAGAAACATATCACCTATTGAAACTAGCACAAACAGAATAAGTAAATAAACTCATCACGAAAGAAGAGATTGGAAAGGTAATTTAAAAACTCCCAACTAAAAAAGCCCAGTCTCTGAGAGCTTTACTGGAGAATTCTATCAAACTTTTAGAGAAGAGTTAACACCACTATTATTAAAGGTATTCCAGAGTATAAAAAATGGTATAATACTCCCTAACTCATACGATGAAGCCAGATAAAGAGAATGCAAAAAAAGAAAATCACAGACCAATGTCTCTCATAACTTAGATGCAAAAATTCTCAACAAAACTCTGGCCAATAGACTTCACCAATCTATAAAAAAATAATTCACCATGACCTTGTGTATATCAGAGATGCAAGCATGGTTCAACATTAGAAAAACAATGTAATCAACAAGACAAATAAAATGAAAGAGAAGACCCACTTGCTTTCATCAATTGAAGCAGACAAGGAATTTGACAAAGCCCAATACTCACTCATGTTTAAAAGTTTCAATAAAATAGGAGTAGAAGTGAAATTCCTCAACATAGTAAGTGGCACTGTCATGGATTGAATTGTGTCTCTCCAAAAAAATGTGTGTAGCCATGTGGCTGGGCCATGATTCTCAATATTTTATGACTGTCTTCCATTTCGTGATTTCCCTGTGCTGCATGTTAGAGGATTAGGGCATGACTATAAATCCCTTCCTCAGATCATCCCCTGCTCCACTGTAAAAGGAGTTTCCCTGGAATATGACTTGGACCACCCTTAATCCTTGCATCCTGTAAGACATAACAGAGAAGCAAGTAGAGAACTGGGAACCTCCCACTATCAAGAAAGCAGCACCAGGAGAAGAGCACGTCCTTCAGATCTGAGGTTCCTGTGCCAAGATGCTCCCTGGACAAAGACTGATGCCATACCAAACTTGCCTCCAGAGCTGACAAGGGGAAAAGACTTCCCCTGGAGTGGACATCCTGAATTTGGACTTGTAGCCTACCCGACTGTGTAAAAATAAACTATCCTTTGCTAAAGTCATCCACCCTGTGGTATTTCTGTTAGAGCAGCACTAGTTGACTAAACCAGGCATCTATGCAAAGCCAACAGCCAACATCACCCTAAATCAAGAGAGTCTGAAAGCATCCCCCTTGAGACCAGGAACCAAACATGGATGCCCATTGTCACTACTGAGCTGTGCTGGAGGTTCCAGCCATAGCAGTCCAGCAAGATAAAGAAATAAAGGGCATCCAAATCGGTAAGGAAAAAGTAAGACCATTTCTATTTGCAGATGATATGATGTTGTATACAGAACCCCTCAATAATCCACAATAAGACTTCCGGAACTATTAGAAGAGTTCAGTAAAGTATCAGGACATAAGAAAAACATTCTTGTGTCAGTTGGGTTCCTTTATGCCAACAAAGAGACCATCAAAGAGGAAATCATCAAATCATTATCCCTTATAATAGCCCCCCAAAGATAAAATACCTAGTAATAAGTCTAACCAGAGATGTAAAAGACCTATACAGAGAAATTACATGACTCTACTGTAAGAGACTCTACCAAAAGAGACTTACATATGCAGAGAAACCTACCCTGCTCATAGATAGAAGACTTAGTATCATGAAAATGTCTATCTATGCAAAGCAATCTATGGTTAAAATGCAATGGCAACACAAATTCCAATGGCATTTTTTAATGAGATAGGGATACAAATCACCAACTTCATATGGAAAGGGAAGAAGCTTCAGACAAGTAAACCATTACTGAAGAAGAACAAAGTGGGATGCCTCACTCTACCTGATTTTAGAACCTGTTACACTGCCACAATAGTCAAAGAAACCTGGCTCTGGTACAAAAACAGATACACAGAACAATGGAACAGAACTGAGAATCTAAATATAACATCATCTACCTATGAGCAGCTGATATTTGACAAAGGTCCAAAGTCCGTAAACTGGGAAAAAGACAGTCTCTTTAACAAATGGTGTTGGCGTAATTGGATATCCATCTGCAGATAAATGAAACAAGACCCGTATTTCCCACCATGCACAAAAACTAATTCAAAATGAATCAACAACATAAATATAAAATCTAAAACAATAAAGATCACGGAAGACAAAACAGGGACAAGCTGCGAGCCCTAATACAGGGCATTAACAGGCTACAAAATATTACTAACAATGCATAAACATGAGAAGAGAAAACAGATAACAGAGATTATCTAGAAATCAAACTTTATACTCATCCAAAGATTTTAACGAAAGAATAAATGACTACCTACAAAGTGTGGAAGAGTTTTTAGGTCATACAAACCTGTTCAACGTATAATCTTCATAACCTACAAGGTACTGCAAAACCTCAACAAGAAAAATAAATATAACCAAATTAAACAATGGGCAAAGACTGTGAACAAGCACTTCACCAAAGAAGACATCAGGACACTAATAGATACAGGAGGAAGTCCTCACCAACATTAGCCATCAGAGAAATCCAAATCAAAACTACAATGAGGTGCCATCTCACCCCAACAAGGCTGGCATTAATACAAAAAACACAAGACAATAAATGTTGGAGTGGTTTTGGAGAAATTAAACCTCTTCTACTCTGCTAGCAAGAATGTAAAATGGTACAACTATTTTGGAAATCAAGTTGGCACTTTCTTTAACAGACAGAAATAGAAATACTAGATGATCCAGCAATCTGACTGCTTGGAATATATTATAGAGACATCATGGCTGTCACACAGACACATGTACACCAATGTTTACTGAATCACTGTCCATGATAGCAAAGAGACAGAATCAATCTAGGTGTCCATGAACAGATAAATAGACAAATGTTGTATGAGACCCCTAATATAAGGATTTAAGAAAAGGGATAGAAGAAAATAATCTTTGATGGTTACAAGATAGGTGAGGAATGGAGAGTGGTATTCATAGATTAGATAGTAGATAGGAATTGGATTAGGTGAAGGGAGTCATAGCACATATTCAAAGGGAGGTTAGCACAGCTAGACTATACCAAAAGATAAAAGTTTTCTGTTTCAGTCATCTTGTACTGCTCTAACAGAAATACCTGAGTTTAGCAGTCCAATAGTCTACAGTGCAACAGGCTACAAGTCTGAACTCAGGATGTCAGCTCCAGGGGAAGGTTTTCCCTCTTTGGAGGCTCTAGAGGAAAGTCCTTGTGTTGCATCAGTCTTTGATCAGGGAGCACCTTGGCTCAGGAATCTGGGGTGGTCTGAAGGACTCTGTCTACTCCTGGTGCTACTTTCTTGATTGTATGGGGTTCCCAGATCCTTGCTTGTTTCAGTTTCCTTTTATCTCTTGACACATGTAAGGACAAAAGATGGTACAAGCTGTGCTCCAGGGAAACTCTCTTTACATTGGAGCTGGGAGGTAATTTTAAGGAAGGGTTTTACAATTCCACCCTAATCCTATTTAACATAACCCAGTCAATTAGCCATAGGCAGAGATCAGAATTTACAGCATAAGAAAATGACAAAATGGAGGGTGTCATGTATCAAACTGTGTCCCCCCAAAAATAGCTGTAGCCATGTGGCTGGGCCATGATTCCCTGTATTCTACGACTGTCCTCTACTTTGTGATTTTGCTGTGCTGTATGTTAAAGGATTAGGGTGGGACTGTAAATCCCTTCAGAAGATCACCTCCATGCTCTACGGTAAAGGGAGTTTCCCTGGAGTGTGGTTTGTACCACCCTTAATCCTTTCATCCCACAGGAGATAAAAGGAAAGGGAAGCAGGCAGAGAACTGGGAAACTCATACTACCAAGCAAGCAACACCAAGAGAAGAGCGTGTCCTTCAGACCTGAGGTTTCTGCACCAAGACACTCCCTGGCAAAGAGTGATGCAATACTGTACTTTCCTCCAGAGTTGACAAGTGGAAAAGCCTTCCCCTGGAGCTGACATCCTGAATGTGGACTTGTAGCCTACCGGACTGTGTGAGAATAAACCTTCCTTTGTTAAAGCCATCCACTCTGTGGTACTTTTGTTAGAGCAGCACTAGCTGACTAAAACAGAGGGCAATCACAGAATACTAAGAATCACTAGCCCAGCCAAATTCTATGCACATTTTTGGGGTGACACAATTCAATCCATAAAATTTTCCTAAATACAACCCACCATTCTGAAGGACAGAGTAGCAGGGACAGTGGTCTGGGGACTATGGTTTCAGGGGACATTAGGCTAATTGCCATAATTATTTATTTAAGAAAATATTCTGCATCCCACTTTGGTGTGTGGCATTTGGGGTCTTAAAAGCTGGCAAGCTGCCATCTAAGAAGCATCAATTGGCCCCAATCCACCTGCAGCAGAGAAGAATAAAGCACATCAAAGACATTAGGAAAACATGAACCCAGAAGCCAGAAGGTGCCACGTGATTTGAGATTACATTAGCATGGGTCCAGAAGAAACAGATGGTGCCTAGTCACCATCAGTGACTGCCCTGACAGGGAACACAACACAAACTCCCTGACATAGCAGGAGAAAAATGGGTGTGTAGAAATAGAACTCTATTAAAAGACCACACTTGTTGGTCTGTCAGACTGGAGGGTCCTCTGAGGACACAGTCCCTGGACTCTGTTAACCCAGATCTTAAACCAGTACCAAAACCAACTCTCCAAACACTGGACTGGACTTTTGATTTCTTGACTGCTTCTTCCATCGGTGTTGATTGTGAAGCGAAGTAAAATGAAATCCTTTACAACCTCAATCCTTTCTCCATTTATCACAATGATGCCTACTGTTTCAGTTGTGAGATTTTTATTCTCCTGATGTTGAGGTGCAATCCATACTGAAGGCTATGGTCTTTAATCTTTGTAAGTGTTTCAAATCCTCTTTACTTCCAGAAAGCAAGGTTGTGTCATCTGCAGAATGCACGTTGTTAGTGAGACTTCCTCCAATCCTGATGCCTTGTTCTTCTTCATACAGTCCAGCTTCTCAGATTATTTGCTTGGCATAGCAATTGAAAAGATGTAGTGAAAGGATACAACCCTGGTGCACACCTTTTCTGACTTTTAACTATGCAGTGTCTCCTTGTGCTGTTTACACAACTGCCTCTTGATCCATATACAGATTTCTCATGAGCACAATTAAGTGTTCTGGAATTTCCATTCTCTGCAACATTACCCATCATTTGTTATGATCCACACAGCTGAATGAGCTTGCATAATTAGTGAAACACAGGTAAACATCTTTCTGGCATTTTCTGCTTTCAGCCAAGATCCATCTGACATCAGCAATGATATTTCTGGCTCTGCGTCCTCTACAGATTCTGTCTTGAATTTTTGGGAGTTCCCTATCAATATACTGTTGCAGTCACTTTTGAATGATCTTTAACAGAATTTTACTGGCGTGTGATATTAACATTGTTTGGTAATTTCCACATTTGGTTGGATCACCTTTCTTGGGAATGAGTATAAACATGGATCTCTTCCAGTTGGTTGGCTGCGTAGCTGTCCTCCCAATTTCTTGGCAAATTTCATGGTAGGGAGGGCCAAAAGGAACAAGGAAATAACACCCCGAGGGGCAGCCCGCAAGCTATGGGTTACATGGCTTCTTTGCCCAGCAGGTGGGATGACTCTGAAGCATGTTCCACATACTCTTCTGAAGTTCCCAACAAGCTCAAGCCCCAACTGAGACATTCATCAGTGCACACTGCCTTGGCAGCCTTCTCTTCCCTATCTTGCTTCCCTAGTCTTTTATGATGCTCCCCCAGATCACATCCCAAACTAACTAAACCAAAACAAACTAAACCAGTTGCCACCAACTCCAACTCATGATAACTCCATGTGTATCAGAGTAGAACTGTGCTCTGAAGTGTTTCCAATGGCTGTGACCTTTCAGAAGCAGAGTATCAAGCCTTTCTTCTGACATGCCTCTGGATGGATTTGAACCTTCAACTTTTCATTCAGTAGCCGAGCATTTATCTCTTTACACTACTTAGGGGCTCTTAAACTATTTGCTCCCAAATCATTGTCTTAGGTCTCCTGTAGAGGAACTCACTAAAACAGAGGCTAAGTCAGAGTATGAGTCCAAGACTATCAGACCCAGAGCCCAAATGCTTAGCCTTAGTGCTACCTCAGCTGCTCAGGTGCTGGGAAAATCAGCTTATTCTGGGACCATGAGAAGCCACAAGATTCTGTGTGCCACCTCCAGCCACTGAGCACCATCTTTTCATTTCCTACTCCAAAGGCCACCTAGCTACTACTGACAAAACAAGCGCCAGAGACTCTGGCATCTTCCTTCTTCTCCAGGTCCAGAACAATGTAGGCGGAAACTTGCCCAGCCAGGGAGTTTCCTCTTAAGTAAACTTCAACCAGCACTTGAAGTTCACCATCATCTTACACCCACCACAGTTTTTGGTCTCCTCTTCTCTCTGTCCAGCCGCAGACTGAGGACCTGCTCTCTCAGAATTCTGTCCTGGGCTCTTGTGCCCCATAGTCATTTCTTACTACCTTGATTATCCCAAATCTTTCCTCATTTCACCTTGCTCTATCTGACAAGATTCTTCTGAAGCCAAATCTATTGCTAATAGCTCACTCAACCACTTCTGTTTAGATCTCAAAATTGCTCTGTGATAACTCATTCCCTGTAATGTTATGCTGATGTTTGGGAGAACTCGTCCAGCTTCCATTGGGTCTTTGTTCACTGCCAGCCATGGGTCTGGATATGGCTGACATAAGTGAACAACAGCTAAGACTACAGCTAACATCAGCTCTGCCCATCCCTCCCTGGCATGGAACTCTACTCAAAGTGTCTTGGGAGCAGAGATTAGAACTGTGGCTCCAAACACTGCCAGGGGAACAAATAGTTGAAAAGTCGAAGTCTGCAGGGAAAGGAGAAGTGGCAGAGGTAAGGTAGATAGAAGAGGGCATGCATGGATTGAATTCTGTCCCCCCCAAAATTTGTGCAGTAATTTTGCTAGGCCATGATTCCTGGTTTTGTGTGATATTCCTTCTTGTTGTAAATCTTGCCTCTATGATATTAATGAGGGCAGATAGGCAGTAGTTTCATTGGTGGGCAGGACTTGATGTCTATATTGTACCCTAAGGCAGTCTCTTAGGATATAAGGCAAGTGGAAGCAGGCAGAGAGTTGGGGACCTCAGACATCAAGAAAGCACTGCTGGGAGCACAGCATGTCCTTTGAAAAGGACCATGGGTTCCTGCCCCTCAGAAGCTCCCAGTCCAGGGGAAGACTGACAAGGACCTTTCTCCAGAGTCAACAGAGAAAGCCTTCTCCAGGAGACGATGTCCTAAATTTGGACTTTAGCCTACCGAACTATGACAGAATAAAATTTCTCTTTTTAAAGCACTTGTAGTATTTCTGTTATAGGAGCACTAGATGACTAAAACTGGGTGTATGCAGCCCACACTTGGCATAGGCCCCCCTGCCCAGGCCATAACTTTCTGTTGCCAACAGGCTGCTTACTGAACCCCCTTTGAGCCTTATTCTCTCCGTAGCTAAAATGTGGAAAATAATACTACTTCCCAAGATTGTTGTGAGGATTACATAAGATAGGCTAGAGGTCAGCTAATGGCAGCCTATGTAATCCATACTATCATTGTTATCATCTTTAACTATGCTTTTTTAAATCTCTGAATCATCTTACACAGAAACCAGTTGTCTTCATGGCCACTTGAGAAAGGAGGAGCAAATTTACAAGAAACCATGATCCAGAGGCAGAGCCAAGACAGAGAAATAGTCAGATGCTTCCTCTGATCCGTCTTGTAAAAAAGAGAACCCCCCAAAGATGATTTGATTATATATAACATTGTAAGAGTTCTGAACATCAAACCCAAAGCTGAGAAATAAGACTGACTGGCAGGAGAAGGAGAGAAATTTCCAGAAGCAGAAAGGGGTGGCCAGACCTAAATCAGGGGAATCCCCTGACACCAG
This sequence comes from Heterohyrax brucei, assembly GCA_028571685.1. Taxonomy (NCBI): domain Eukaryota; kingdom Metazoa; phylum Chordata; class Mammalia; order Hyracoidea; family Procaviidae; genus Heterohyrax; species Heterohyrax brucei. The sequence goes on from CM053156.1 coordinate 27,439,484, forward strand.
TGTGGTGAGGTGAGTTGTGGCATTTTCTACATCAGGAGAGACCCTGCAGCAGAGAGTCCACTCACACCTCTAGAATCAATGAAAAGCAGCACTTCTTCATCAAAAAAGAAGTAATTTGCACCTAACATACCACGTACAGATCAAAAACTCTCCTTCAGGATAAATCTCTCTCCCTTTTACTTACCCTCTTCCCCTACTCTACACTGGTCCCACACTGGCTCCAGAGACTGACACATCACTTGGGTTGGAAGTAGGACACTTTATGCACTCTGAGCCATTTTCCCAGTCTTGGAAAAGGACTAAGTCAACAAACATGGAAAAAATAATCTGCCAGTTCCCCTAACCAATAACTCAGGGCAAAAACAGTTCCTTTGCCTAGGCATAGGTATATGGAATCCACAGACTTTGAATGCCTTACACCCCTGCAAAGACCTATGTGGGCCTTGTCTTAGTCATCTAGTGCTGCTATAATAGAAATACCACAGTGGATGTCTTCAACAAGAAAAATGTATTTCTTCACAGTCCAGTAGGCTACAGCTCTGAATTCAGGACTTCTTCTCTCTGTTGACTCTGGCAAAAGGACCTTGTCTTCAGTCTTCCCTTGGTCTGGGGGAATCTTAGCACAGGAATCTAAGGTCCAAAGGACACATTCCATTCCCAGCACTGCTTTCTTGGTGGCCTGAGGTTCCCATGTCTCTCTGCTCACCTCTCTCTTTTATATCTCAGAAGAGACTGGCTTAAGACACTACCCATTCTTGTGGACCTCATCAGTAAAACTATTGCTAATCCAGCTCAGTCATTCATAGTGCCAGAATTTACAGCACACAGGAAAATGTCATCAAATGACAAAACAGTAGATGATCACAAAATCATGGGAATCACAACCTAACCAAGCTGATACACACATTTCTTGGGGGGGGCGGATAAGCCATGACAGGCCCCCTACAAGAGGGTAGGCCTTCATTAGCACAGTACAACAGGGTATACACCTGAACCCTAATTTTACTGTATCAGTTATATGGTGGAAAGGTTCCTGATATTTGACACTGAGGGTTTTAACCCACCCACAGCAGGGGCTTGAGTACTGGTGGCTCTGTCATGCCATGTGGCCACTTGTAACAGGGGTCCAAGAATAAGCGGTACCTCCCAGTCCTTACAGCCAACATCACTGGGCACCCATAGTCTGCTGCAAAGCCCACTCACCCACATATTTTAAGGAACAGAGACATTCTTTCTTGACACTCAGTAGCAGCTCTCAACTCCCTGCTTGGCTCAGTACATGCAGCCAGATACCTGTGCCTGTACCAAACACCCTTGCCTGTTTAGGACTGTAGGTGAGAGTCTGCACCACACACTTGTTGACCAACTACCAGCACACCTGAGCTGAACCCATCGAGGAAAAGTAAATGGACTCCTGGTTTAATATACTTAGTAACAGCTCTAACTACATTATGACAGGACTTCAGAGCTTCAAAAGCATTAACAATAAAACTAGCTCACATGACCAGCCTATTTGGGCATTTCCAAATAAAATACGACAAGAAATTAGGACACAGTAAGAAACATAAAATAAAATACAACAACTTATTGGTGGCTCAAAAACAACAGTCAATATCAAATCACACAAAGAGGCAGACCACAATGGCTGCAGAAAACTTCCAAAGTAGAGAATCAATAAATCTTCTAGACTCCTAGCCAACATGGCACCATAGATAGAAGAGCCGTGCAATCCCCCCACAGCAAAGAACTGACAGAGTACAGAAAGCAAGAAGAGATATGAGAGGAAGTCCCTATCAGCTAACCCTTTCCAACAGGGAATTCAAACCTTTAATGTTCAGAGCTATTCAAGAGTTGTGCAAAAATGAGGAAATCATAGAAAAATTCATGGAAAGGCAGACAAATTCATGGAAGAATTCCAGAAAATGTTACAGGAAAAAAAAGCCAAAATAAATTCACAACTAGAAATCATACAGAAATAACAATTAGAAATCTGAAAGATAAACAGCAAGATTTCAGAAATGGACAGTGTCATAGAAGGGCTAAGAAGCACATTTGAAATGATGGAACATAGGATCAGTAAAACTGAAGACAAACATTTGGGTACAACTGTCTGAGGAAAATTCAGGAAAAAGAATGAAGAAAAATGAAAAAATCCTGAGAATTATGTGGGTTATGATCAGCAAAAACTTCTGAGTGATCAGAGTGCCAAAATGGGGGGAGAAAAACAGAAAACACAAAGAGGGTCATTGAAGAATTGCTGACAGAAAACTTCCTTTATATCATGAAAGATGAAAAACTGACCATCCAAGAAGCTTAATAAATTCCATATAAGATAGACCCTAAAAGAAAATCACTAAGATATATCAAATCACATTCACTAAAACCGAAGACAAGGAAAAGATTCTGCGAACAGCTTGAGAAAAACAAAAAATCACACAGAGAAGAAAAAATAAGACTAACCTCCGATTTTTTTTCTTTTTTCCTCTTGGCAGAAACGATCTAGGCAAGAAGGCAATGAGATGATACATATATAAAACCTTGAAAGAATAACATTGCTTGCCAAAAACAATACAGCCTGCAAAATACTTGTTCACACATGATGGCAAATTAGGAAATTTCCAGATAAACAGAAATTAAGGGAATACATAAAAACCAAACGAAACTTGCAAGAATTATTAAAGGAAGTCCTTCAGTCTGAGAACAAACAACATCAGACCACAATGTGAATCTGGGATGCAAGACTGCACCAGCCCGATACCAGTCTGGTAAATGAACTTTCAAAGACTATCCAAAACCAAAAGAATTACAACAGGGAACCAAAGAGGTTAATTGTATGTGACAACAACTTCAAAACAACGAAACAAGGAATAAACAGTGTAAGTATGGAACCTTCTAATGAAGTGGAAGACAAGGCAATACCAAGTAACAACAGACTGGTTCAAAATTAGGAAAATAAGGGTAAAACTCCAAAAGTTAACAAACTTATTCATTAAAACAAAGAAGAACATAAAATCTCAGAAAACAAAATTTACAAAAGCAGAAGAAATGGATGAAATCCACAGACCAAAGGAAGTTGGTACAGGTTAGTGAAAGGAGCAAAGAAAATGTTAGCAACAGACACAAGCACAAAACAAAACATCAAAATGACAGTATACACACAGCTATCAATAATTACACTGAAAGTAAATGGCCTAAGAGCACCCATAAAGAGACAAAGAGTGACAAATGGATTTAAAAAAAAAAAAAAGACCATCACATGTGACACACCTTAGAAGCAAAGTCAAAGGATGGAAAAAATACATCTTAAGCAAAGAACTTCCAAAAAAGGGCAGGACTGGTAATACTAATTTCAGATGAAATAGACTTTAAAAGAAATCCACAATAAAAGGGGGAAAAAAAATCCAAAAAGCCAAACCCACTGCTGTTGAGTCAGATTCGACTCATAGTGACCCTAGAGGTTGGAGCAGGACTGCCCCATAGCATTTCTAAAGAGTGTCTTGTGGATTTCAACTGCTGACCTTTTGTTTAGCAAATGTAGCACTTAACCCACCACTACACCACCAGGGTTTCCAAAGAAAAAAGAGCACTATATAATGACTAAAGGGACAATCCATCATGAAGACTTAACTGTAATAAACATGTAGGTACCCAATGATGGGGCTTCAGAATACACAAAACCTAACAACACTGAAATGAGAAATTGACAGCTCCCCAAAATTAGTAGGAGACTTTAAAACACCATTCTCAGTAAAGGACAGAACGTCCAAAGAGAAACTCAGTGAAGACACAGAAGAGCTAAAGAGCACAATAAGCCAACTTGATCTCACAGACATATATAGAACACTCCACCTAACAGCTGGAAAATACACATTCTTTTCCAATGCACATGGAACATTCTCCAGAATAGATTACATCTTAGGTTATAGAGCAACCCTGAACAAAATCCAAAACACTGAGATAACACAAAGTATCTTCTCTGACCACAATGCCATCAAAGTAGAAATGAACAACAGCAAGAGCAACAGAAAAAAATCAGTTTACATGGAAACTCAATAACACCTTGCTTAAAAAATACTGAACAACAGAAGAAATCAAAGATGGAACCAAAAAATTCCTGGAATCAAATGAAAGTGAAAACACATCATACCAAAACTTTTGAGACACAGCAAAGGCAGTCCTCAGAGATCAATTTATAGCAACAGATGCACACATCAAAAAAAAAGAGAGACAAAATCAAAACATTAGCTGCACAACTCAAGCAAACAGAGAACAGCAAAAGAGGCCCACAGCCAACAGAAGAAAAGGAATAAAGTGGAGCAGAAATAAGTGAAATACAGAAAAGAAAAGCAATGGAAAGAATTAACAATATCAAAAGTTGGTTCTTTGACAGGATCAACAAAATTGAAAACCCATTGCCAAAAGAAAAACAGGAGAGGACTCAAATAAGAGAATAAGAAATGACATGTGGGACATTGCAACAGATCCAAGTGAAATAAAAAAGATCGTAACAGAGTACTATGAAAAACTATAACAAATTTTAAAACCTAGTGGAAATAGACAAATTTCTAGAATTATACTACCTAGCCAGACTAACACAAAATGATGTTGAAAACTTGAACAGATCAGTAACAAGAGAAAGGCTTGAAAAGCTAATTAAAAGTAAGTAAATAAATAAAACCTGGCCAGGTGGCTTCACTATAGAATTCTCCAAACATTCAGAGAAGAGCTTTCACCAGTATTACTCAAAATATTTTGTTCTATGAAACCAGCATATCCCTGATACGAAAACTGGGAAAATGCACCACACTCACAAAAAAAAAAAAAAACTACAGACCAATATCTCTCATGAATATAGATCCAAAAATTCACAAGAAAATCTTAACCAATAGAATTCAGCACATACCAAAAGATAATGCATCATGACCAGGTAGGATTCATACCAGGTATGCAAGGATGGTTCAATATTAGAAAGTCAGTCAACATAATCCACCACATAAACAAAATGAAAGAAAAGAATTACATGATCATCTCAACTGACACAAAAAAAAGCACCCTCGAAGTCCAACAAGCACCTTCATAAAACTTCTCAATAAAATGGGAATAGAAGGTAAATTTCTCAACATAATAAAGGGCATCTATGTCAAATCAACAGCCAACATCAATCTTACTGGAGAGATGTTGAAAACATCCCTCTTGAGAACAAGAACAAGGATGACCATTATACTTAACGCTGTGCTGGAATTATTATTTAACATTGTGCTGGAATTCTTAGCTAGAGGAATAAGGCAAGACAAAGAAAGTGCATCCAAGTTGATAACAACGATGTTAAACTGTACCCACGTGCAGTGAAATGATACCATACATAGAAAACCCAAAAGACTCCACAAGAAAACAACTGGAACTAATAAAATTCAGCAGAGCAGGAGCATACAAGATAAACAAAAATCAGTTCTATTTTTATGCATCAATAAAGAGAACAATGACAACAAAATCAGGAAGACAACTTCATTTGTGTCTTTACATACATAATACATGTGTTTAGAAATAAATCTAACAGGAATGTAAAAAATATACAAAGAAAACTACAAACAACACTGCAAGAAACCAGAGATCTACATAAATGGAAAAACATACCATGCTTATAGATAGGCAGACTCAACACTGCGAAAATGACAATTACTACCCAAAGTGATTTACAAATACAATGCAATCCCAATTCTAATGCCAACAGCATTATTTAAAGAGATGGAAAATATTACCATTAACTTTATATGGAAAGGGAAGGAGCCCCAGATAAGCAACGGACAAATGAAGAAGAATAAAGAGGGCTCATACTACGTGACCTCACAACCTACTATACAGCTATGGTAGCCAAAATAGCCTGGCTGTGGTACAATGATAGATAAAACTGAACAACAGAACAGACTTGAGAACCTAGATGTAAATCCATCCACCTATGGTCACCTGAACTTCCACAAGGGCCCAGAGTCCACCAAGTGAGGAAAAGACAATCTTCACAAACGTTGCCAGCCAAACTGGATGTCTACCTCCAAAAAACTGAAAGAAGATCTATACCTCACCTCATAAAAAGCTAATTCAAAATGGATCAAAAACCTAAATATAGAGACAAAACTATAAAGTTCAAAGAAGAAAAAATAAGATCAACACTAGAAGCTTTAATACATGGCATTAAGAGGACACAAACCATAATGAACAACACACAAAACTCCTGAAGATAGGCTAGATAATGGAGATCTTTTAAAAATTAAACACTTAGGCTCACAAAAGACTTCACCAAAAGAGTAAAAACAGAACCTAAAAATTGGAAAAAAAATCCCTATTATAAATCAGACAAAAATTTATAATAATTTAAAATTCTAATATTAGAAATCTATAAGAAAATTCAACATCTCTACAACAACAACAACAAACGACTCAATTAAAAATGCGCAGGGGCAATGAACAGACACTTCACCAAAGAGATGTTCGAGCAGCCAACAATCTTTGAGCTCACTAGCCATTAGAGACATGCAAATCAAAACCACAATGTGATACCATTTCATCCCGGCATTTCTGGCAAAAAAAAAAAACAAGGATTAAAAAATGTTGGAGAGGCTGTGGAGAGATCAGAACTCTTATGCACTGCCAGTGAGAATGTAAAATAATACAACCATTCTGGAAAGCAGTATGGCACTTCCTTACAAACCTAGAAATAGAAATACCATATGATACAACAATCCCACTCCTATGAATATATTCTGAAGAAATGAGAGTCATTGCACAAACGGACATGTGCTTTACCATATTCACCACAGCACTATTTACAGTAGCAAGAAGACCGAACAACCTAAAGGTCCATCAATAGATGAATGAGTATACAAACTGTGGTATGTCTACACACTGCAGTATTACGCAAAAATAAAGAACAATGATGAATCTGTGAAGCATCCCATAACACTGAGGAAAATGGAGGGCACTGAGCTGAGTGAAATAAGACAATCACAGAAGGATAAATACTGTATGACACCACTACCGTAAAAACTCATGAAAAGGTTTACACACAAAAAGAAACAATCTTTGATGGTTACCATGGAGGGGAGGGATGGGGATGAAAAGCACTAAATAAACAGTAGATAAGTGGCTACTTTGGTGAAGTGTAAAGCAATATACAATGCTGGGGAAGTCAGCACAACTTGTAAAAGACAAGGTCATGGAAACCCCATACACATCCAAACTGCTTTAAGGACCATGGTCTCAGGAAACATCTAGCTCAAGTGGCACAACATAGTTCACAAAGAAAATGTGCTACACTCTACTTTGGTGAGTTGTATCTGGGTTCTTAAAATCCTGTAAGCAGACATCTAGAATATTCCACTTAAAATACTTTCTTGCTTTGGGAGCAAGGAAGAATGAAGAAAACAAAAGAACCAAGGTAAAGACTAGTCCAAAGGACGAATGGACCACATCTACAGTGGTCTCTACCAGATGGAGTCCAAAACAACTAGATGGTGCCCTGGCACCACCACTGACAAGGATCACAACAAAGGGTCCAAGACAGAGCTAGAAAAAAGTGTAGAACAAAATTCTAACGCAGAAAAGATCAGACTTGATGTCCTGACAGAGACTGGAGAAACTCTGAAAGTATGGCCCATGGACACTCATTGAGCTCAGTAATAAAGTCAGTCCTAAGTTTCACCCTTTAGCCAAAGAGTGGACAGGCAAGGGAGGGTGCTGACCTGTTGTAAGGTTACTGGTCAGTGTCATAAAACAATATGTATAGTAACTGTTTAAGGAGAAACTATTTGTTCTATAACAGAGTACTATATTATACTTCATGGAAAGTACAATAATCAAAGACAAAAAATATAAGCAAATAACACAGAGTGTTAAAGTAAAAAGGAACTCTCCCGGATGATGATAACTTCCTAGAATTACCAGATACAGAATATGAAAGATTAATACACAGAATTTTTCAAGAGAGCAGTATGGAGATCAAGCAAAACACAAAACAAGCCAAGAAAGATACAAACACAGCAATTGAAGAACCCAAGAAATTTAGAACAATTCAACCCAACAATTCAAAGGACAGAGTAGCAGGGATAGGGGTCTGGGGACCATGTTTTCAGGGGACATCGAGGTCAGTGGCAAAAGTGGTCTTTTGTAACAGAGTCTTCAGTACCCCATATTGGTGAGTGGCATCAGGGTTCTTAAAAGCCAGCAAGCTGCCATCTTGAGGAACATCAGTTGATCCCCACACACTTGGAACAGCAGATAACCAAGAACATCAAACATAGGAGGAAAAATGAGCCTTAGAGACAGAAGAATCCATATGACTGAGAGACTATATTAGCACGATACCAGAAAAACCAAATGGTGCCTGACCACAACCAAAGACAGCCCTGACAGGGAACACAAGGTAGAGTTCCTGAAGTAATATGACAAAAAGAGGTGTGCAGGTCAAGAACTCCATTAAAAGGCCAGAATTGATGGTCCAACAGCCTGGAGGGTGCCCTGAGACCATGGCCCTTAGACTTGCTTTTAGCCCAGACCTGAAACAAGTACTGAAACTAACACTTCAGACAAAAAAATGGACTGCACTATGGGACACAGAATGATGCACACAGTAGGTGTACTTTGTGGTTTCATGTGGGTTAAGTCCTACCACTGCTAACCACAAGGTCAGCAGTTCAAATCCACCAGGCGGTCCTTGAATACTCTGGGGGTCAGTTTTACCCTGGCCCCTAGGGTCGCCATAAGTCAGATCCGACTCAATGGTACTTGGCATACATATATATATGAGACTGTTCTGGTTTCTTTCTAGAGGGGAGAAGAGAGGGTGGAGGGGAGTGGACAAGTGTTGGTTGAGTGGATGCTGGAAGTAAAGAGTGAAAAAGAAGAGTGTGCTGCCACAGGATGAGGACAGCAGATGGAGTTGTAGAGAGGCAGGTATGCAAAACTGACTTGGATAGTAAATTTTCACTTAATCACACAAAAAAATTAAAAATAAAATTTAGAGCAGAATTTAACAACAAATTGAATAGGCTACAACAATACATAGAGAGAAAGCAAATAGAAATTTGGAAGATTAGTACTAAAATTTCAGAATTAGGCAACTCAAAAGAAAATCAAAGGAGCAGAATTGAGACAGTGAAAGTCACAGAATCAGATATCAAAGATAAAGCACTTGCCACCAACATATTTGAGGAAGAATCAGATAAAATAACTAAAAAATTAAGAAACCCTAAGAATTATATGGGATTCCCTGAAAAGAAATAACCTATGAATGACCGGAGTACCAGAACAGGGAGCAGAACAGAAAACACAGAGAGTTTTATTAAAGATTTGTTGCAGAAAATATCTCTGATATTCTGAAAGATGAGATATCTATCCAAGGTGCTCAATGAAATCCACACAAGGCAGATCTCAAAAGAAAGACAACACGACATGTCATAATCAAATTTGCCAAAACTAAAGATAAAAAGAGGATTTTAAGAGCATCTATGGATGAACAAAAAGTAAATTTCCAAGGTCAATAAGACTAAGCACAGACTGAAATCATGGAGGCAAGAAAGCAATGGGATGACATATATGAAGCCTTGAAAAAAAATTGCCAGCCAAGAACTACAAGGCCCACCAATTAAGTTTGCAAACTTCATTGTTTCACGTGCTACATACATCACTGCTGAATATCACTATAGTCACCTTCAAAGTACTCCCCTAGGAAAGCTATACACTGATGCCAGTGCTCAGTCCACCCTTTAAAGCAATTTTGAAACTCTTTCAGGAATGGCCCTTGCACATGGTGGCACAGTGGCAAGTTTACAAAATGTAATTGTATAGTTTTCTGTGAGGGAGTTTTTAGCCAGTAAACAACTGTATTGTAATACCCTGCTTATCTGGCCCTCAATGACTTTTTTCTTTACCTGAAGATAAAGGTAATATTGAAAGGAAAACATCTTGATGACATTCAGGACATCAATGGTAATAGCTATGACAGCTCTGATGGCCATTCCAGAAAAAGAGTTCCAAAAATGCTTTGAAGGGTAGAGTATGCATTGGTGTCTCTGCATAGCTTCCCAAAGGGAGTATTTTTGAAGAGGGCTGTAGTAATATTCATCAATAAGATATGTAACACTTTTTCCAGGATGAGTCTGCCAACTTAATTGCCAGACCTTGTACATGCCCAGCAAAACTGTGTCTCAACTATGATGGTAAAAATGGGACGTTTAAGAGAACGTGACAAGCCAAAATCAAAAGAAATATTAAAGGGTATCCTTTGGTTAGACAATCAGTAACATGAGACAACAACTCAAAACTAGAATTCAGGACAGAAGAACCAGATATCAATCCAGACAGAGTAATCACAAAAATAAATCAAAGGTAAAACAGCAAAAATAGGGCAACTAGAGGGTCATTATATAAAATATGACAGCATTACAGCAAAAAGCCAGCCAAGTAAAAAAGGGAGGCTAAAAAATGTACATAGATCTTTCATAAAGAGAAGAAGCCAAGGCAATATAAATAAGTAAAAGACTGGCTTAAACATAGAAAAATAGGGGTAAATATTGAGGGAATTGAAATGGATACGAACAATCCTACACATCAAAATAAAAAAAAAATAAAGATTCACCAAATACAAAATCAATGACAATGAAAAAGATGCAAAGAAGATACATAAAGACAGCACAAAAAATTAAGCAGAACGAAGAAACTGACAACACAAAAAAGCATCTAAATGACAGCACAAAACTCATACCTATCATTAATTATACTGAATGCAAATGGATTAAATGCACTAGTAGTGAGGCAGAGAGAGGCAGAAAGGATTAAAAAAAAAAAAATGACCCATCTATATGCTTCCTGTAGTAGACACAACTTAGAGTTAAAGACACAAACTAAAACTCAAAGGACGGAAAAAATTTATCAAGCAAGCACTATTCAAAAAAGAGCAGGATTGGCAATATTAATTTCTAACAAAGCAGATTTAAAGTAATATCCACCACAATAGATAAGGAAGGACACTATATAATGATTAAAGAGTCAATTAACCAGGAGGATATAACCATAATAAATAGTTATATACCCAGCAACAGGGCCCCTACATATATAAGATGAGCTCTAACATATTTAACAGAGAAATAGACAGCTCTACACAATAATAGTAGGAAATTTCAACACACTACTTTTTTTTATTGAGTGAAAATGTACATTTCCATATAAATTTGCAGCCCGCCTATGCGCAGATCCCACTGCTCTCCCTGCCCAGTGACAGCACACTCTTCCTCTCCATCCTATACAAGTCGTATCCTCCTAATAATCTCCTATCCCCTCCTTTCCACCTTCTCCCCTGCCTCCAGGAAGAGCTCACCAGGACAACATCCTATAGATGCATAGAACCATAAAGTGCATATAAGCCAAGTCCAAGTCATTCCTGTCTGAAGAGTTGACCACCATTATGATTTACGGACAGGGGCAGCATCAGGACCAGGGGCCATGCTCCCAGGGGAACCCCTAGGTCCCTGGACCATCAATTGCAGTCTTTTAGTCAACATACTACTTCTGATGAAGGACAGAACACCCAGAAAGAAGCTTAAGACTCAGAAGATCTAAATGCCACAATCAACCATACATACATATAGACCTCATACACACATATAGAACACTCTACCCAAGGGCAGTCAAGTATACTTTCTTTTCCAACATGCAAGGAACATTCTCTAGAATAGACCACATATTAGGCCATAAAGTAAGCCTTAATAAAATGCAAAGCACTGAAATGTTACAAAGCATCTTTTCTGACCATAAAGCCATAAAAACAAAAATTAATAACAGAAAAAGCAAGGAAAAAAAAAATCACACATACAGAATCTGAACAACACTTTGCTCAAAAACTACTAGGGTACAGAAGAAATCAAGGCCAGAATAAAGAAATTCACAATATGAAATAAAAATGAAAACACATCCTACTAGAACCTTTTGGACACAGCACAGCAGTCCTCAAAGGTCAGTTTATAGCAACGAATGCAGACATCCAAAATGAAGAAAGGGTCCAAATGAAAGCAATAACCATACAACTTGAACAAACAGAAAAAGAGCAGCAAAAGAAGCCCTCAGGTACCATAAGGAAGCAAATAATAAAAACTAGAGCAGAAATAAATGCAAATGAGAATACAAAAACAACTGAAAGAGTTAATAAGACCAAAACCCAGTTCTTTGAAAAGCTCAACAAAATCAGTAAACCACTGGCCAAACTGACAAAAGAAAAACAGTAGAGGAAACAAATAACCCAAATAAGAAAAGAGATGATGACAGATATCATGACAGATCCATCTGAAATTTACAATATTATTTACAGAATACAATGAAAACCTGTACTCTAATAAATTTGAAAACCTAGAGGATACGGACAAATTTTTAGAAAGACACTACCTACCTAAACTAACACAGGGGTAGAACAACTAAACAAACTAATAACAAAAAAAGAGATTGAAAAGGTAATTTAAAGAACTCCCAACCAAAAAATACATTTGTGGCCCAGAGAGCTTCAATGGAGAATTCTACCAATGTTTCACAGACGAGTTAACACCACTATTACTAAAGGTATTTCAGAGCATAGAAAACGATGGAATGCTGTCAAATTCATTCTATGAAGTTGGCATAATGCTGATGCCAAAACAAGGTAAAGACATTATCAAAAAAGAAAATTACAGACTAATATCCATCATGAGTGTAGTCACAAAAACACTCAACAAAATTCTGGGCAAAACATATCAAAAAAAAGTTACCATGACCAAGTGAGATATATACCAGGTATGCAGAGATGATTCAACATTAGAAACAGTAGAAAAACAATCAATGTAATTAATCACAAAATAAAAAAATAACATGATTTTATCAATTAATGCATAAAAGGTCTTTGACAAAGTCCAACACCCATTCACGTTAAAAACTGAGCAAAATAAAAAGAAACAGGAAATTCCACAACATAATAAAGGGCACATGTACAAAGTTGACAGCCAATATCATCCTGAATGGAAAGAGTCTGAAACCATTTCCCTTGAGAAAATGAACCAGACAAGCATACCCTTTGTCACCACTTTTATTCAACACTGTGCTGCAGGTTCTTAGCCAGAGAAATTAGTAAAAGAAATAAAGGGAATCCAAATTAGTAAAAGAGAAAATCAAAGAAGAGATCACTGAATCAATACAGTTTACAATAGTCCCAAAGAAGACGCAATACCCAGGAAAAAATCTAGCCAAAGACGTGGAAGACCTATACAAAGAAAACTACAATAAACTACTGAAAGAATACAGAAAAAAACCTATGTAAGTGGAGAAACATACCTTGCTCATAGATAGAAAGACCCAACATTGTGAAAATGTCAGTTCTACCCAAAGCAATTTAGTGATACAATGCAATCCTACTCCAAATTCCAACAGCATTGTTTAAGGAGGTAGGGAAACAAGTCACTCATTTCACATGGAAAGAGAAGAGGCTCCAGCTAAGCAAAGCATTACTGAAGAAGAACAAAGTGGGAAGCCTCACACTATCTAACTTTAGTATCTCTTACACTGCCACAGGAGTCAAAACAGCCTGGTACTGGTACAACAACAGATTCATAGACCAGTGGGACAGAACTGAGAATCCAGACATAGAATCATCCACCCATAAGTAGCTGATATTTGACAAAGGTCCAAAGTCCATTAATTGGGGAAAAGAGTCTTTTTAACAAATGGTGTTGACATAACTGAATATCCATCTGCAAAATAATGAAACAAGACCCATACCTCACACCATGCACAAAAACTAACTCAAACTGGATCAAAGATTTAAATCTAAAATCTAAAATGATAAAGATCTTGGATGAAAAAATAGGAACAATATTAAGAACCCTACTACATACGTAAACAGAATACACAACATCACTAATAATGCACAAATGCCAGAAAAGAAAATAGGTTACTGGGAATCCCCTGGGAAAACAATTTTAGTTATGACAAATCCAACCAGTGTCTAATCTCAAAAATCTACAAGATACTGCAAAACCTCAACAACAAAAAGACAAATAACCCAATTAAAAGTGGGCAAAGGATATGAACAGTACTTCAGTAAAGAAGACATTTGGTTGGCTAATGGATACATGAGTAAATGCTCCCCATCATGAGCCAGTAGAGAAATCTATATCAAAATTATCATGAGATACCATCTCACCCCCAAAAGGCTGGCATCAATCCAAAAAACATGTAACAATTTTAGAGAGATTGTGGAGAGACTGAAAAAACTGATACACTGGTGGTAGAGTATAAAATGGTACAACCACTCTGAAAACCGATCTGGCACTTCCTTAAAAAGCTAGAAATACAAATACCACACAATCCAGCAATCTCACTACTTGGAATATGTCCTAGAGAAATAAGAGTTGTCACATGAATAGATACATGCAAATCAATGTTCATCACAGCAGTCTCCACAATAGTGAAAAGACGGAATCAACCTAGGTGCTCATTTGCAAATGAATGGATAAACAAATTATGGTATCTTCACACAATGGAGTATTAGGTAATGATAAAGAATAACAATGAATTTGTGAAATATCTCATAATATGGAGGAATCTAGAAGGCATTATGCTGAATATAACTGGTCAGTTGCAAAAGGACAAATATTACATGAGACCACTATTATGAGTATTCAAAAAAGGTTTAAACACTGAAGAAAACATTCTTTGCTGGTTACGAGTGGGGCAGGGAGGGAAGGGGTATTCACTAACTAGAGAGTAGACAAGAATTATTATAGCTGAAGGGAAGGACAAAACACAATATAGGAGAAGTCACCTGGACTAAACCAAAAGGTAAGAAGTTTCCTAAATACAACCAAACACTTCAAGGGACAGAATACCAGGGGCAAAGGTCCAGGGGCCATGGTTTCAGAGGACATACAGGTCAACTGGCATAACAAAGTTTATTTAGAAAATATTCTGCATCCCACTTTGGTGAGTGATGTCTGGGGTCTTGAAAGCTAGCAAGTGGCCATCTAAGAAGCATCAGTTGATCCCAACCCACCTGGAGCAAAGGATAGTTAAATCACCAAAAATATAAGAAAACCATGAGCTCAAGAGACAGAAAGGGCAACATAAATCAGAAACTCCATCACCATGAGACCGGAAGAACTAGACAGTTCCTGGCTACCACCAATGACTATCCAAAAAAGGAACACAATAAAGCTTCTCCACCATAGCAAGAGAAAATGGGGTGCAGAACACAAACTCTAGTTAATAGACTTTATGGTCTGAAAAACAGGAAAATCCCTGGAAGACACAGCCCCAGGACTGTCTGATAGCCCAAAACTGAAACCATTCCAAAGCTAACTCTTCAGACAAACACAGGACTAGAAGACATAAAATGATACAGATGAAGAGTGTACTTCTTGGCTTAAGTAGATGCCATGAGGCTAACTGGGCAGCTCCTGTGTGGAGGTAAAATGAGAAACAGAGAGTGACAGGAGCTGGGTGAATGGACACAGGAAATACAGGGTGGAGAGGAATATATTATCACAGTGTGGGGAGAGCAACTAGGGTTATATAACAACATGTGTAGACTTTTGTATGACAAACCAAGTTGAATTGTAAACTTTCATTTAAAGCACAATATTTTTTAAAAAGAAAGAAAGCATGATCCAAAGAATTTTCTCCAACAGCAGTTGTTAAGTACTGGAGGCCTTGGAAGTCTTTTAAAGAGGGTTCAATGTCATCACACTTTGATGGCTCCCAAAAGGCCTAAATTGTCCCTGTATCTTGGCTTATGATTCCTCCTCTTATCTCCCTAATTAAATTGTCTGATTTAATTCCTGTTGCTTGGCCCTCCTGTAACACTGTCTTCCCCAGCTGTGCAACCACTCAGTGCCAGGTGCAGTTTATAATAGACTGTAGGTTTGCAGCCTTTGTATTCCCAGCAATATGTTTCACACTTGCCTCTTTCCTGCAAGGCTTGACTGGTAATTGGCAGCTGGAATGTCTTCTAAGCAGACAAAAGACCAGCCCAAGTGTGTGCCTGTTTGAGGGCAGGGGTTACTTCCTCCACAGGTGGTTAAGGTTTATGCTGCCCAGAGCCAGCTGCTGTGTCCTCTGAGAAGAATGAAGTCAGCATGTGGGTTCTATAAAGGCCTGGGACCTAGACTCCAACACAAAGACCCACTCAGAAACAGCCTCAGCATATGGGTCTCCAGGGCTTCCTGCCTTGTACAACCATGACTTTCCTCTAAAGAGACAGCAATATTTGGAGATGTTAAATGGGCTGAGTATCTACTTTAAATTCCCAATGCAAATGGAACCAAGATGCCAACTGGCTTGGCTCATGATTCTTCCCCTCCATTAATGAGATTGGCTCATTTCTCAAGCAACTGTTAACTTGAAGCCATGAACAGGAAGAAATAGAAATATCTGTCGTCTCCTGCCTGATAAATGTTAAGCTTTATTACTCACAGTCTTCATGGAGATGAAAGGTCTTTGAGTTGGAGAAGATGACAAAATCACAGATAAGTAAGGGACCCATATATATGCACAAACTGCATCACACAATTGCCTTTCCTTTATAACACACAGTGGAGATGCCACTCACAATTAACCACCACTGTCAGCACTTACGGGCAACAAAGTTCATGGTATTTCAAGCCTCAACAAATCCAGACTTTGGAGAGACTGCCAATATTTGTATAAAAGTCCCCATTTGTAAGAAAGACAATGTAATTCTCAGTTACACTGCCAGAATTCTTTTAAAAGATCATGAAACTTTAAACTTGACTCCCATTCCAAAACCACATTTGACACCATAAGTTAGTATTTACAATAAATTCTACAGCTATCTTGTGTACAGCATAAGTTTACTGCACTATAGTCTGGGGTATTAAAGGCATTTATTTGTTAAATACAGTTAAAATACACCATGACTTTTTTGCAACCCATTTCCCTCCACCATCTTATTGTGAATAATCTCAAATGCATCTAACACTTGAAGGAATTTTCTGGGGAACCCTATAGAGCACTGTATATATTCCATAATTCTTGAAATTTTGCTGTACTTGCCGTGTCATAAATCTATCTGTCTACCCATCCATCCATCCATCGTATTTTTTGATGCATTTCAAACTAACTTGCCAACAGCAGTTTCACTCCTAAAACTTAAGCATGACCATTGTGAACCAGAGATCAACGTGTTTACAGAAATTTTTAAGCAAAACCGTATGCAGTGTCATATCCCTCGCTGATATCCATTCCATGAGTATGTATGAAGGTGTGTACATTTGATCTAACCCCTACCAAGATGCACAACATTAGAAAGTTCCTTGTGATCCCTTCCTGGACAATCTGATTCCATCTCCAAGCCACCTCCTATCCCAATGTTGTTGTTATTAGGTGCTCTGACTAGTGCCAACCTTATGTATGATAGAACCAAACATTGCCATTCCTGCACTATCTTCAAGATCACTGGTATGTCTGGGTCCATTGTTGTAGTGTCAGTGCATCTCCAGACAGTTTCACTTGTTTTCATTGACCCTCTACCAATCACGTCCTTTCCTAGTGAATTGTCCTTCCCAGTGATGTGCCCAAAGTAAGCCAGCTGCAGTACTGTTTTCTTCTCCCAAAATAGCTGTAACTCATTTTTGCTATTTCTATTTTAATATACCTGGAATTTCAGTAAACAAAAGTGATTTGGAACTTTTTTAAAGCCTACCTGAGAAATTTGGGAGGCAGCAGGGAGTTTCAGTAAATGGAAATGAAACAACTAGAATAAAAATAATAAGAATGATGGCACAACATAAGTGATGTAACCAATTGTTATGCCTAGAAACTGTGGAATGGGAACAGGTTTTTCTGTGCATATTTTCACCAACGGTAAAAATTTTGAAAAGACGGATTAAAAACAATTTATCTAGGCTTCTCTTGACTTCCATGAGGTCCAGAGAACAACCTTTCTTTTTTTTCTTTATTGTGGTTGAATGAAAGTAGTATACAATCCAAGTTCCCTCTGGTCTCCTTGCCAGATGACAGCACACTCTTCCTTTCTGTTCTGTACATGTCAAATCCTGCTAAAAATCTCCTATCCTCTCCCCTCTACCATTTCCTCTGCCTTCTGGTAAGAGGCCCATAGGACAGCATCCTGTGGATATATAGAACCATAAAGTGGACAATCCATATGTTCACCTTATATCCAATTCATTCCCGTCCGAAGAGTTGACCTCAGTAATGACTAATGCCCTAGAGCAGCAACAGGTCTAGGTGCCATGCTCCCAGGGGAAGTCCCAGGGCAGTGGATCATCAATTGCGGTCTTTTGTGGAGTTCCTAAGGTACAGCCCTCTTTTTTATTTGTGTTTCCACCAGGACCCAACATTGTATGCCCAATTGCAGCTGACATTGGTGGTGGCCGGGCACGATCTGGCTCTTCTGATCACATGCTGATACAGTTATCCATACACGTGGGTCCTTCTGCCCTCTGGGCCCTTTTTCTCTTATGCCTTTGTTGACTTTAGTGATCATCTGAGTCAGTTGAGATGTGATCATTTGGTGAACATCAAATGGCAGCTTACTAGCTTTTAAGACCCCAGACACCACTCACCAATATGGGGTGCAGAAGACTTCCTAGCAATAGGCTAATTCCACCAATTGGCCTCAACATCCTCTGATGGCATGGTCCCCGGACCCCTGCCCCTGCTACTCTATCCTTGTGATATTAGGCTAGGAATAGTTTTCAGTTTATGTTCGAGTCCAGGTAAGATGATACAACCTTACTACTCTTATTTTTAAAAATCACCAAATTATCAATGTATTCCTCCAGGGTTAAGAAGGCAGTGTACATCTCCTATAGTGTTAAGCCTATGAACAGAAGATGTTTTCTTTTCTATAAGAAGAGAAAATTAAGCCAGACTTATTCGATTTCTTCATGGGCCACTTCAGAACAGGCCAATGATTGACTGCACACTTTAGGAGAGAACACAGGGATCTCTGAATCTTTTAAATCAATAATACAGCATGAAAAAATAGAATTAGCCATTAATGTAAGAGTTCCAAAATTTTCAGGCAACCATCATAAATGGATACTAACAGATGCAAGTATGAAGAATAGTAGTGTATTTACAATCTCAAATTATTTCCCAACAAGATACTCATAAATGACAAAAGGAAAAACACTCAGAAACTTGACAAATACTACTCCAATCAAGTGACCTAAGGTAACGTCTCCTGTTTCTGGACAAACTCACAGAAAAAATACATCATCACTTCCATGGCACTGTAGCCAAAAGTGCATAAATTGAATCTAATCATAAGGAAGTATCCAAATTGAGAGACATTTTACAAAATAATTTATCTGTATTCCTAAAAATAGTCAAAGCCCCATGAAACTTGTCTGTACCCAAAAAGAGGCTCCAAACACTGACTGGACTGGACAACAGACCTCCCTGCTGAAGTGCTTGGAGTTGTCTCCCACTCCCATGAGTGTAGCTCAGAAAACAGCAGCTCCAGCCACAGACCTCTTTGCATTGCCCAAGTTGTATAAAGGAGCCCAGTCTGTGGTGGTAGACAAGAAACCTGTGCACAGCAGCTAGGGACATCAGGGCTGCTTAGAGAGCCTGGACATTTCCAGTGGGCTGATCTCCAAGACCAGTAACTACTCACTGGCACTGAGTTAATGCCAACTCATTACCACCCCATAAGACAGAGTAGAACTGCTCCGTAGTGTTTCCAAGGAGTGGCTAGTGGATTTTAACTGTGAATATCTTGGTTATTAGTCAAGCTCTTAGTCACTGAAACATCAAGGCCATTTAACAAAAAGTTGTAAATGGTTATAACATGTACAGCAGAGCAACGAAGAATGAACTAAGGAATAAAAGCTGCACCATCTGGTGGACATATTGACTAATGAGGAGAGCTAGAAGAAGAAAAGAAAATGTAACTGGAATAGAGAGGTGCTTCAAGTAGGCTTAAAGATTATGCCCACCTTATAGTTTCTTCCAGAAAACAGCACTATCCATACAAATACTCAGATGAGCTGAGTAAGCTACCATCAAGCAAAAATCTAATGCCCTAAAGTTACCAAGAGTACAAGAAATATTAAGATAACAGACAGACCTCCAGACAACATGGCACTGTAGACAGAAGCACCATGCTGTCCCTCCACAGCAAAGAACCAAAAAACTAAGTAAAGCAGAGACAATCCTGGAAATGAATCCAAACTGTCAACTGAAGAGATAAAGAACTCACTCAAATACCAAATGGAATAAGAAATTGACAGAGATCATAGAGTAAGAAGAGATGAGAGCAGAAGTCCCATATCAGCTAACACAGTGCAGACTTAACATCTTGGACTCCTGTCAGAGTTCTGCAAACAGAGAGCACAGGAAAGCAGCTTCAGAGAAATCCCAGCAGATGTCAAAGTACCTAGTAAACAGTGACACACACTTTCCCACTCTCCCAATTCTCTCCCCACTGTTCTACCTGACACTTCCCAGGTAGCTGCAATTGCTCAGTTGGCTGTGAAGTGTGGCATCTATGCCACTTGTATTCACCCACCCTACATCAGAGATCAGTGGACAGTGAGTACATGAAGGCAGTTTAGGGAGCTCTCAGAAGCATACAGATCATCCAGTAACCTGCATTACACACTTTCTTAACCCTTGCCCTCTGCATCTGTCTCCCTGAAGGCGTCCTCAGCTTCCTGCTGCAGTCACTTAGCTGGGAGACTGCTGCTTCCGTTTGGCCTATTGGATTCACCCTGCCCACACTAGCTGGTTCCAGAAATACCATTTGCCTATCGCTAAATGTTACTTTTTTTGCAAAATCTTTTCTTCTTCTTAAAAGGCTGTAAAGTGCCTCTCAACTGGGGAACCATTCCTCTGGACCATGACACCACACTGGTGGGACCCTCTGGCCTTTCTTTTTTTTTTTTTTTTTTTTTTGCCTTGTTGTGTTGTGTAATGTCTGTTCCTTTGGTTTCCTTTTCTTTCTGTGGCTTGGGAGCCCCTTGTAGTCAGGCTGTACTCTCTAGCATGGCTTAGGACCCACTTACTTAGTCTGCACAGCTGTGTTGTTTGGATCCTTGGGGGAATTTCTCCTTTTCTTTCTGTTTCATTTTTTGTTTTTTGTCTTTCTTCATTTCTCAGTTTTTGTCTCTCTGTATTTTTCTTTTTTTCCTGTCTGCTGAATACCTGGTGCTGTGTGACATCTACGCCCCTTCTAGCCAGATTATACTGTACATTCTGGGAACCACTTTCCCTGTCTTTGCAACTACATGAGTGGGACCCCCAAGGACCTTTCTTTTCTATTTTTCCCAGTTTTTATGTAGGTATTTTTCCCCTCCTTTTTTCATGTTTACTTTTCTCCATTTTGCAGTTTCTGACCTCTCCAGTCCAATAGCAAGGTCTTTTAACACTAGCTTTGTTTGGTTGGTTTAGGCTCCTGTTTCTTTCTCCTCCTCCTTTTTCTCATACCCGTTCTAGTTCCACACATAACAACTTCCTCTCCTTTCTGTATACTACACTGTGTGCATAACATCATACCCATTAGCAGCAGAGACATGGCCTACGAGAACTTGCATATCAGTGATTCCCAGGTGACTATGTGGACCCCAGTTCATGACAAACAATCTATCCGAGCCCCTCCCCTTCAGCTGGACCTTCACTGCTGCACCATAGCTGGATAACTGGACCTGCATTTGCACAAGAAGATGAAAAGTATCATGACAACAGACAAACAAATGGCAAAGAATACATATCCCACCTGGCCTGACATAACCAAACTAAAAAAAAAAAAAAAAAAAAAAGCAATATGAAACAAACAGATCTACAATCAATAAATAAAGACAGTACACAATATCAAAACATATAAAAAACACAACTGAGTGGTTTATACATGTTCAAAACAAAGCACTGGATGACTTTCTAGTAGAAGAAAAGGCACTAAAACTGACCTACAGGGAATTCAAATCTCTAATATTGAGAGCTATCCTGAAGTTGAAGCAAATGCAGACAAAAATGAAAAAAAAAAGACAAATACATGAAAGAATTAAAGAAAATAATACAAAAACAAAGGGCCAAAATAAATTCACAGCCAGAAATCATACAGACACAGCAATTAGAAATCCAAAAGAAAAACAACAAGATTTCAGAAGCAAACAGTGTCATACGAGGGCTGAGGAGTAGGTTTAAAACAATGGAAGACAGGGTCAGCAGAACTGAAGACAAACACTTGGATACAATTCTGTTTGAAGAAAAATCAGAAAAAAGAATGAAGAAAAAGGAAGAAACCCTGAGAATTACATGAGATATAATCAAAAGCAAAAATTTACAAGTGATTAGAGTTAAGGACAAGAAGAGAAAATGGAAAGCATAGAGATGATCACTGAAGGATTGCTGAAGGAAAATTTCCCTAATGTCACAAAAGATGAAAAGTTGACCATCCAAGAAGCTCAACTAACCCTACATAGGACAGACCTCACAAGAAAAATCACTAAGGCATGTTATAATCATACATGCTAAGATCAAGACAAAGAAAGAATACTGATAGCAGCTTGAGAAAAACAAAAGTCACATACAAGGGGGAAACAGTTAACACTAAGCAGTATACTTTCTTTCCAGCGCACATGGAACTTTCTCCAAAACAGACCACATCTTAGGCTACAAAGCAACTCTCAACAAAATCCAAAACACTAAGATAATACAAAGTATCTTCTCAGAGCACAATACCATAAAAATAGAATTTAATAACAATGAAAGAAAGCGGAAAACTGAAAAACACCTTGCTTAAAAACTACTGGGTAGTAGTAGAAATCAAAGATGGAATAAAACATTCCCAGAATCAAATAAGAATGAAAACACACCATAACAAAACCTTGGGACACAGCAAAAGCAGTGCTCAGAAGTCAATTTATAGCAACAGACACACATTAAAAAAGAAAGAGACAAAAATCAAAACAGAGAACATCAAAAGAAGCCCACAGTTACCAGAAAAAAAATAATAATCAGAGCAGAAGTAAATGAAACAGAGAACAGAAGAACAATAGCATCAACAAAATCAAAAGCTGATTTTTTAAAGGGGTCAGCAAAATCAACAAATCACTGGACAACTTGACAATAGAAAAACAAGACAGGTTGCAAGTAACTTAAATAAGAAATGAAACAGGGGTCATCACAACAAACTCAACTGAAATAAAAAGGATCACAATAAAGTACTATGAAAAAACATGTTCCACCAAATTTAAAAACCTAGATGAAAGGAAATAATTTCTAGAAACACATAACCTGCCTAAACTAGCACAAACTGAGGTGGAATGTCTAAACAGACCCATAACAAAAGAACACTGAAAAGCTATCAGCTTATGTACAAATCTTGGTCTTCACACTGAGAACAGGAACTCTGCCCTCAGACCCACCAATCTTGGCTTCACCAGGCCCTTTGTTTACATGAATCAACAGAATCCTCCATCCTGATCCATAAACTTGGGATGTTCCAGCCTCTACAATCATGTGATCTGTTTCCGTGATATAAATCTCTCTGTATATATATTTAAACATCACTGGTTCTCCTCTTTAGAGAACCCAGCCTAAGACAATGTCACTTTGAAGACTAAGATGTGCCTGACTGAAGCCACAGTCTTCTCAATTGTCTCATATGCATGCAAAAGCTGGACAACAAAAAAAAAGAAGACAGAAGCATTGATACACGCAAATTGTAGTGTGGGTGAAGAATATTGACTCCACCAAGTACTACCCAAAGAATGAACACATCAGTCTCAGAAGACATACAGCTAGAATGCTCCTTAGACATGAGGATGGTAAGACTTCAAATTAGTTATTCTGAATGCATCATCAGGAAAGACCAGCTGATAGAAAAGGACATTATAAATGGTACTGTGTAGGGTTGGCAAAGGCAGGGAGATCCTCAGTGAGATGGACTGACACAGTGGCAGAAACTGGACTCAAACATAGCAACAATCAGGAAAACAGCTCAAGACCAGGCAATGTTTACTTCTGTTATACACAAGTTTATGAATTGGAGACTACTTACCAGCAGCTAGCAACATCCAATGTTAAAAAGGGGGAAGCTTACACATATCTCACCACAGCAATTCCATTTCTACGTTTTTTTCTGTAGAAAGTGGACAAAGATAGTCTTCAGGACCCTGTAGCATTATTCATATTAGCAAAAACTAGAAAATATTAAAAGGTTCACTGACAGACTAACTCATGGCGACCCTAGGGGCTAGGTTAGAACTGACCCCCAGAGTATTCAAGGAGCGCCTGGTGGATTTGAACTGCCAACCTTGTGGTTAGCAGTGGTAGCACTTAACCCACTATACCACCAGGGTTTCCCATGACTTGACACCACTTGGCTGGACAAACTAACAGCTATAATAACCAAATCTCAGTGGTTTGATGTGGTAGACAAGAGGCAATGTCATATTTGATGCTAGATGAACAGCTTTCTGCATGATGACTTGGCAGGGGACCACACGCTCCCACTTGCTCAGTTCCTGTTGATGCACGGTGTCCCTGAAGTCCATCCAGTTGAAACGCACTCATACTCTCAGTTTCCCCCTCCTGGCAGTAAATTATATGAATACCCCTAGTCAAGAACCCAGTCTTCACTAACCAGCAGTTCGGCCAGAGCCTTGCCCTAAGATCTGGGAGGGGCATACCACATCTCACTGGTCAGCCTCCCTAGTACAGGAGGCCTTAACTAAACGGGGCCAAAGTTAATGGGCAAATCTGAAAGTGAAGGAGCCTGATACCTTACTTCTAGAAAGGTATCAGAAAGAGAGTGAAGAATAGGAAATACTTGATTGCACTGTGCATTTCTTTGTAGTGGTTGCATTTTCTATCAAGTATTACCTTAAAAATGGTGTGGGGGGGTATTTAAAGGTAGGAAGAGTCAGAGATTCCACAGGCCATCCAAGGTATAAGAGGATGGTAATTGCTGAGCCTAGAGGCCTTCGCAACGTCCAAAGAAAATTCAAGAAGCGCGAACGGCTCATAAATGGTGCCTGGTGTTACCAACAAGCCCTGCTCCTAGCCAGGGGATACAACATTGCCAGTTACTGGCCTAATGGCCGCCGGCAAACACGCCTGCGCAGTCGGGTCTGCGACGCCCTCAACGCCTTCCACTGCGCCTGCGCATCTGGGTTCGCGACATCCTGCTCCGTCCAGGGTGCAAGTAGCCCATGGGCTTCGCTCTGCTCAGACAAGATACAGCAAAGGTGACAGCTTGCGGAGCAGTCCAGTGGACTTGACAGAGGTAAGTGGCTGGCCGGGGATGCCTGCGGGACGGCGATGTCTACCCGAGCTGGGCTAACTGCCTGTACTTGGGCCCCCAGCTCACAACCGGGACCCAGTGCGCCACAGAGAAGGGGTCGGAGCGGTGAGACGGCAGGGGGCCGAGCCGTCCTCTCCACTGCTGCGCGTCAGTCCAACCTGGAGGTCTGAACCAGGACCACCACTCCCACTCTCCACCCAACCCAGGTCTTTGGGCGTGCAGAAGAGGGTCGTGTGCAGTCCTTTGGGCAAAGGGGTGGGTCAAACTGCAGGAGTTTCTAGTGCCCACAGCCCCAGGGACCTGCTGCGACCTTTCATTCCGCAGCTTCCACCGCCCCAGCCCTGTGCCGGGTGCTGCGGCAAGGTAGGGGCAAGGCAGGTGGGCCACTCCTCTGCTCTCACAACCCTGCTGGCATCCCAGGAGCTAAGATCCTACTGTTCAGACCTGACAGAGCGTGCGGGGACTGGCATGCGATGGTGACCGGGAGAGGAGCTTGGTGGCAGGGTGATCGTCCTGAGCAAATGCCCACTACCAGTGTTCTGCTGAAGGAGAGGCATGGAGAGGTCCTGAGTGGATAAAACTATACACCAGCCTAGACTCATCGCAAAGCAGGAAATAGCCTCGAGAGTATTGAAGAGGAGGGAGAGAAGGACTGGGGCCGAGAGGTGGAAAGAGGATTTTCAATGTAGCTGAAAGCCATGGAGAGGATTCCGGGGGAGTTGGCGGGCGGAGGTGGGGGGGTGGCAGAGGAACGGGGAGCCCGAATTGCTTGGTGATTCCCGTGGACGGTAGCCCCCACCCTGGATGTCCACCCAAAGGAATCAGTCCACTTGGAGGTGTAGGGCAGTCCCAGGCAGCTCTCTGGGCTTTTGTATTCCAGGATCCTGTCACATTTCACATGTATGGTACAGGAGAGGGATGCGGCCCCATCCTGGCTATGGAGTCTGGAGCCTCCAGGCAGGAGATTCTTTGGAGAGAGATAAAAGATGATTTAAGGACTCTCATACCCTCTGTGCCAGAAGCCATGGAGGTGTTGGGGTCTGTCTATGAGTGGGTTTTCCTATAGGTGTCATCATTGTAGCAGATGCCATGGTACAGATCCAAAAATTGTCCTCTTCCAGCC
Organism: Heterohyrax brucei; assembly: GCA_028571685.1. Taxonomy (NCBI): domain Eukaryota; kingdom Metazoa; phylum Chordata; class Mammalia; order Hyracoidea; family Procaviidae; genus Heterohyrax; species Heterohyrax brucei. The sequence continues at coordinate 27,465,907 of CM053156.1, forward strand.
CTCATAAAGTCATTTGGCTGCTATCTTGTGAAAAAGATGTGTAAAGAATCGTGGAAGCCCCTCTTGGGCAGCCTGTGAAAAGTCTTAGAAACAACAACTGAGGTTGAAATTGCTGACCACAACAAAGCAGTGGTTTCCAGGCATATCACTAATGAAGTGTGTGGTTATTTTACCAAGAGGGTTGGAAAGCCAGTTTAGACCTCCCAGGAGAGTGAGTAGTGCTTACTCTTTAATGTACTTTATTTTTAAATGTATTTTTAGCATTTGTGCCAAGGCTGTGTTGCATACTTTAACAGAAAACTTGGAGAAACTTGACAACAAATTAAGTTGCCCCCAAAGGAGGATAAATTTCCAGGAACTGATGTGCTGACCCCAGCTCCTAGAAAGCTCAGCAGTGATGTAGTCAAGACCATGTGGGAGACCTGGGCAAGGTCTGCTCAAGTGCACTGAGACTCGGACTGTTTTTAAAGTTACGAGTTACCTCACTGTCCCAAGAAAGATGGCAGGTTATGCCTCTGTTGAGATTCTGTCTCCCTTAAGATCCTACCCAAGGGCAGAATCCTGCCTGCAGCACCTCTGTGCAAAACCTAAGTACCCCTGTCTGACTGCTGCCGTGATGTAACAGCAGTGTCCCCCAAAAGGTGTCATGCATCCCACCCCTCAGTTTATCTTTTACTCCACACCTGGCTTAACGTTCTTCATAGCATTGTCTAGATTCTTCTTTAAAAAGTAAACTAAGCAATGCAGAGTGACCATATATTGGAAGCACTTTATGGTTCTATACGTCTATAGGATATCATCTTGCTGACCTCTGGCTGGAGGAAGGGGAGTGGACGGAGAGGACGGGAAAGGAGGCTGTTGGGAGGATGAGACATGTATGGAGCAGAGAGGAATAGTGTGCTGTCACCGGACAGGGAGAGCAGTGGAAGCTGCATATAGGGGGGCATGTAAATTTATACGTGAATGTACATTTTCACTCAGTTATGTTAAATAAAAATAAAAAATAAAGTAAACTAAAATATAATTGTTCTTGGTGAACCTCTGTAGTGTTAATAGAATGTACAGAAATGTAATCTGCCTTCTTGCCTGGGGTGTCTTAGCTCTCCGGACAAACACCTTAATCCAAAGGAATGAAATTGGTATTTAGACTTGGGTCTCAGGAACAAGGACCTGCCCCTCCTCTCTGGAGCAGCACAAGCCTAACCTGTGTCATGGGGGTGTTCTGGTTTACGTCACCTCTATATTGTGTTTTCTTTGGACTGTAAGTATGCAGAAAAGGCTAAAACAACAGGATGTTTTAAAAAAAATTTTAATTTAAGGGAGATAGAATCTCAACAGAGACATGACCTGCCAGCTTTGTTGGATCAGTGAGATAACTCGTAACTTTCAAACAGTCTGAATCTCAGTGCATTTGGGCAGACCTTGCCCAGGTCCCCCACCGTGGTCTTTACTACATCCCTATGTCTTGTTTATGACCTGCTTAGGCTCAGCCACTAAAGGATTTTAAACAAGGAAGTTTGGGTATGTCTGGTGATAGTATGAAGATGGATGAGGTTAGAGGATCAGCTATGTTCAGATTCCTAGGCCTCTGTCATTCTAAAAAAGGACAGAGGACAGACCAAGTCTCTGCCCTTGAGGAACTCAGGGCCGAGAAGAGGAACACAGGCATCTAAGAACTAATCCCAGACACATGTAATTACAGATGATGGTGAGTGCTAGAACAGAAGGGATCAAGAGGCTTAGAGAGGATATAATGAGTCCTATTCAAGTTGAGGGTGATTGAGGAAGTGGTGGCACTAATATTGTTAGCCAGATGGGTGATGAACATTCTGGAAATAAATAACTGTGTAGAGAGCCTAAGGTAGAGAAGTTGGAGGCAAAAGGAGCCACTGTGTTCTTGGAGCCCCATGAGCAAAGGCAAGAGAGGTGTAAAATGGAAAGTAGAGAGGCAGGCAGGTGAGGCCCTGTGCAGAATCTTGTTGTGACCCTGAGTGCAGGGGAATGCCCCAGGTGCAGGCAGACTCAGGAGAAGCCCAAACAGGGCAGAGGGGGGCTTGCTCCTTGGTACCCACACCTGCCAAAAACCTCCCCAGAGCCCTGAGCCTAGCAGATGCTCAGGGAGTTGTGGTTTATCCTGCCCCTGCCCAGTTGGGCTGGCTGGGCCTTTGGCAGTTTTCTTCTTCTGTGCTGTTAGGGCACAGAGGAGGCAGGTGTGGGCTGTCAGTACTTGTCTGACCTCAGCGTCTAGCCTGAGGCTACAGGATACAACCTCAGGGAGGGGGGCTACAGAAGGCCTGAGCTTCAGGATCCTGTCAGGATCCTGTCCCAAGGACCACACTAATTCCGTTCTTCCTCTACCTAGAAAGCCTTGAGGGGCATTCAGGACTTCCCCCTGTGCTGGTCCACCTGCTCTTCCACCCCCATTACCCTTACCCGCAGTGAGCTCCACGGGGCTCAGAACTTGTTTGCTCTGTGCAGATGGGTCCTCCTCTGCACTCCTGTATGGTACTGTCCTGCTTCCAAGAGGACACAACCTCCTGCTACCTCTGTAAGGCTAATGTTAATTACAGCTCTCTGTGTACACTGCTGTAAACACATCACGTATCTCAATACCAGTAAATCCCAGACATGGAGGGGAGGGGGCTTTCTGTGACTGGCCAACATCATAGACTGACTGCTGCCAGGCTAAAGTAGACCCTGACCCCAAGTCCTGCTCTCAGACCAGCTTGTCACCATCTCCGACCCAGAAGTGTCAACTCCATTTATGGTCACTGGTAAAGAGAGTGACTGATAGGCAGACACTCTGCAAGGCTGGAGAACTTGGAGACTCAAACACCTGGCTTTTCCTCTGCAGCCTCAGGGCCCCACATCATCCCTCTACTTAGTTGTTAGGTACCATCTACTTGACTCTAGTTCAGTCTAAGGACTCATGGAGACCTATGTATAGCAAATCATAGCCAGAACCTGTACCATCATCACAGCTGTTGATATGTTTGATTGTTTGAACCCATTGTTGCAGCCACTGTGTCAGTCTATCTTATTGACGGTCTCTGTCTTTTTCACTGATCCTCTGCTTTAGCAAGCATGATGCCTTTCTCCAATAATTGGCCCCTCCTGATAACATCCGCACTTGAAATGAGCTTTTGAATATACGTCCTCCAAGAGGACCAACTTCTTTTCTTTTTTTTCCAGTTTGTTCTTTTGACCAAAACCAAACCAAATCTTTTGCCTTTGAGTCAGTTCCAACTCATAGTGACTCTAGGGCAGAGTACAGCTTCCAAGGAGTGACTGGCAGATTCTAACTGCTGACCTTTTGGTTGGCAGCTGAGCTCTTAATCACTGCACCACTTCCCTCTGATAGTGTGGTGTGTTCTGTCTTTTTTGTCAACGCCACAATTTGAATGTCTCAGTTCTTAGTTCATTTTTTCATTGTTCGGCTTTCAAATTTGTATAAGGTGATTGAAAATGCCGTGACTTTGGTCAATCAGATGCACCTTAGTCTTCAAACTGACACCTTTGCTTTTTAACACCTTAAAACCCACTATCATCAAGTAAGGTCTGAGTGACTCTAGAGGTCAGAGTATTACTGCCCCCATAGTGTTTCCAGGGAGCACCTGCTGGATTTGAAATGCTGACCTTTTGGGTTGCAGCCATAGTATTTAACCCACTACACCACCAGGAATTCCTTTAGCACCTTAAAAGAGATCTTTTTCAGCAGATTTGCCCAATGCAATATGTCATATGATTTCTTACCTGCTGCTTATGTGGGTTTATGCAAGAAGAATGAAATCCTTGTCATCGTCAATTTCTCTGTCGTTTATCCTGATGCTTACTGGTCTACTTGTATTTTTTTTGTTGTTTTTTTAATTCTCAGGTGTAAGCTATAGTCTTACTTTAATCAGTTATGCTTCAAGTTGTCTGTCAGTGAACAAGATTGTGTCATCTGTATAGCTCAGGTTGTTAATGAGTCTTCCTCCAACCCCAATGCCCCATTCTTTTATATATAGCCCAGGTTCTGTCATTTGTTAAGCATACAGATGGAATAAGCATGTTGACAGGATACAACCCTGCCTCACCTTTTCTAACTTTAAGCCAGACTTTATCCCCTTATTTTGTGCAGACAACTGCCTCTTCTTTTTTTTTATTGTGATTAAGTGAAAGTTTACAGTCCAAGTCAATTTGCCATATAAAACCCGAGCCCCTACCTCTTTGCAGCTCTGCCTCTTCTCACCCTGTGACAGCACCCTTCCTTTCCATTCTTTACTTCCAGTATCCACTCAGCCAACATGTGTCCTTTCCTCTCCATCCTCTCCTCTCCCCTGTAAAAAGAAAACAGTTGAACAGCTTCATATATTAAACCATAAAGTACACACACCACCTGCATCATGCCACCTATCCAGGTGGATCGAGAACAGTTGATGTTCCTTTGGTGGCAGCTTGCTGGCTTTTAAGACCCCAGGCACCACTCATCAATATGGAATGTAAAACTGTCTCTTAGAAAAGACTAGTTACGCCAGTTGACATCGATGTCTCCTGAAACCGTGGTCCCCAGACCCTTGTCCGTGCTACTCTGTCCTTTAAACTGTTAGGTCATATTTAGAAAACCTTCTAGCAGGTAATCCGTTCTGCTGACATGCCTTCTACTGTGTGCTGCCACTCGCTTCACCTAACTGAATTCCTGTTGACTGTCTAATCTGTGAATAACCTTCTCCCTCCCTTCTCCTCATAGCTGTCAAAGAGTATTTTCTTCTGTGCATAAACTTTTTCTTAAGTCCTTATAACAGTGGTCTTATACAATATTTGGTCTTTTGCAGATGACTGATTTCACTAAACATCGTGTCCACCAAATGATTCCAGGTCATGAGATGTTTCATAAAATCACCGTTGTTCTTTTTCATTGTATAGTGTTCCATTGTATGAAAATGCCACAGTTTGTTTATCTATTCACCTGTTGATGGGCATCTAGGTTGATTCCATCTTTTTTGCTATTGTGGAAAGTGCTTCAGTAAACATTTGTGTGCATGTGTCTGTTCATGTGACAGTGCTTATTTCTATAGGATATGTTCCAAGCAGTGGGATTGCAGGATCATATGGTATTTCTTTTCTAGCTTTTTAGAAAGGTACCAAATTGTTGTTTTGGATTCATGCCAGCCTTGTTGGAGTGAGAAGGTTGTTTTGAAATGGATATCTTACAACTGCCTATTGATCCATGTGCAGGTTCTATGTGAGCACAGTTAAGTTTTCTGGAATTCGTAGTCTTCATAATGTTACCACTAGATGTTTTTAATAAAACCCAAACAAATACTTTCAGTTTAGGGTGTGTTGAACCAAAAATAATGATACCGCATTCATATATTTTGCAACTTGCTTAGAACTTTTATAGCTCTGAAAGTACATAGATACCATTTCCTTCATGGCAGGAATGTGCTGTATGAATGATAGCAGTCATCTGATGTAAAAATATGTAAAACATCCAAAAATAAGCTGCAGGCATCAACAATATTAAAAAAAAAAACATGTAGGTACCTATGTATGTATGTGTATAGGCATAAATGTGTATAGATATGTATGTATGAGTGTGTAGGTAGGTGTATGCATATATGTATGTATGCATGTTGCTGTATGCACATATATTCATACATATAATAAAGCACATAGGAGCATTGTTACAGATGCTCTAAAACATAACCATCTTCCTCATGGGATTGGATTTCAGTGTCTGAAGTCTTAGGATCATAGTCTATGGCACAACTCGGTCAGTTGGTGTAATACAGTTCATAAGTTTATATTCTGCATCCTAGTTTGAGGAATAGTGTCTACGGTCTTAAAAGCCTGCAAACAGCCATCTACAATACAACTGATCCTGGTCTCTATTCATCTGAAGCAAAAGAGAAAGAAGAAAACCAAAGACTCATAGAAGAAACTTATCTACGGGGTGAATAGTCTGTAATACAGACCCATGGCCTCATCTGCCCTGAGACCAGAAGAACTAGATGGTGTCCAGCTACTGCTACCCACCAGTTCTGATCAGGGCTCAATAGGTAGATTGTGACAAAACCAAAGAAAAATGTGAAACAGACTAACTGGACTGGTTGAGATTGAAGGACTGTCTAAGACAATTGCACTGAAATACTCTTTAAACATTGAATGGAAAGTTGTTGCCCCTAAGGCCACCTTTTAGCTGAAGGACAAATTGACTCACTAAATAAAAAATATCACCCATGTGAACTGTGGTCCTTTGAAAAATAATCTGTATGAGACCAAATGATCAACAGTTGCTTTAAAACAAAGATGAGAAGGTTAGGGGTTCGGGGAGGGACTAGATTATGGAAATAGAACAACCAGAATGGAAATAATGAGAATGTGAAGAATGTACTTGTCTTAGTGACCTGGTATTGCTCTAACAGAAAATACCACGAGTGGAAGATTTCATGAAGAGAAGGTTTATTGACACAGTGTGGTAAGCCACAAATCCATTTATAAATTTTAAGTCTGTTCAGTATGAGAAATCATCACAGTCTAGTAGGCTGATTCCAAATCCAGTGAGAGCATCTCAGCACAGGAACCTCAGGTCCAGAGGACATGTTCTGCTCTTAATGCTTCTCTCTTGGTGGTATGAGGTTCCCAACTGCCTCTGCTCACTTCTCTCCCTTATATTCCACAAGCTTGTAGCTGGAGTCCAGCCTCACCACCACAACTGTTGCACTGTCTCTGTCATTGATATCACAGAGGCAGGATTCACAAAAGTATTATTTAAAAAAAAACAGCATACTTAGATCTGCTTTCCACAATTACAACAGGGAAAAGGCTTAAAACCTTTCAAAAAGTAAACTACATGTATGACAGTATAAATGAGACTGGAGAGAATGCGGCACATACACATTTCTATTCTAGAAATGTTTTGAGAGGGACTCCAGCTCAGAAGTAGCTTTTTTAATAAAGAATAACTAGCCCAAAAGCCAAGTGGCTGGAACAGCACTTAACAAGAGTAGAGGGAATGGCAACTTTAGACCCAAGCACTAGGCTTATGGAAAACATGAAGCCCTGGGCGGGTTATTATCTGGTCTTCATAAACTTAGTTCCCCTGTGTAAAATGGGGGTCATGCCTTCTGGAATCATTTTGAGGATCAAATGAAGCTTCTGATTCCAGGAATAAAAATGCAGCCAGTTTCTGGTCGTATATTTTGTTCCTGGATATAATAGATTTCGTACTTGCTGTGGAGTTTTGCAGCCTAACATGTTTTTCCTGCCTCTTCTTCCTTTCTGTCAGCAGCTGTGGGACAGTCTTCAACACACAAAGAAATGAGAAAAATACCTAATAATGGGAATCTGAAGATAGCATACCCTCTGGGGCTATTTGTGTGCCTGTTCATTTGTGTCGCCTCCATCAAGTGGCACTGGGCCTCTGCCACCCGGGCCTTCTTCAGCATCACGGAGGCAGCTGCATGGGCACACAGGGGCCAGCAAATCTACAGCCCCACCAGGACATCAGGGCATGATCATGCAGTCTTCTATGGAATCATGTTCGACGCAGGCAGCACAGGCACCCGCATACACATCTTCCAGTTTGCCCAGCAGCCCAGAGGTACCCTTGGAGAGAAAGCCTGGCCTCGGCCTGTCTGGTGCCATGGTGCCCCTAATGATGGTGTTTTCTTGAGGAGTGCTGTGGACTTCCTGCTGTGGACTCAGCTGGGCACTTGTTAGGGTGGCTAGTATTGTGGTTTCTTCCAGAAGTCATGCCTGGAGAGTTTGAGGCAGGAAGTAACCCCAGATTCAGACAGATGGGATCAGTAATTCAGAAAGTAAGGTAACTAGCCGAGACTAGGAGCCTGGGCTGGGAGACTTAGTTGCACTTGTGTATCCAGGCACCAGAGATGGGGGTGGACAGTGAGCCTAGCATCAGCACTAGAAGAGCACTGGGGGCTCAACCTGTAGCCATTTGGATTCCAGGTGGGGTTGAATGCTCTGGCAGGAGCTTGGGTGGGCACAGGGCATCAATCCTGGCTGCTGCCCAGCTTTCAGCACTTAAGCAGGTGCTGCTGCCCTGCCTTCTTCCCTGGGCTTCATCCCCATCTTTATTGTTGCTCATATGTCAGGCAGCTCTGAGGTTGTCCCCTCTTGGCTAGGATTCTTCTACTCCAATACTGACAGGCTCTCTGCACCGCAGGCCCAGTATCTGTTGGGCCTTTTGCTGACCTTTGCACCTTTTGAACAGAAGTCATCTTGGGCATTTAACTGGGTTGTAGGTGGTTAGCAACTTTCTTTAAAGCTTTTGTGACCTATTCATTTACTAATAATTTAATCTGTTTTATTTTATAACTTAACCATAATAGTTGACTATTTCAATGTTATACCTGCCTCCAAAAATGGATTTGAAGCTTAATGTATGATAGCACATGTCAGCATACGATGAGATTTACCACTTTAACCAGTCTACACACTTAAATAAATGTACATTCACATGTCTCAGAAATAATATACAGAATGATACTTAGGGTCAAGTGTCCTCTTGCTTGACCAATCTCTATCCCTCACTTATTGTTGACCACAATGATTAGTTTCTTGTATGTCTTTCCAGAGATTTTTTTCATATATAAATAATGTTACCCCCTCCCTACTTCTTTATCGAACCATACAGTACACTGTACAATCTACTCCCTTTCTTCATTCAACTATGTTTATTTTTAGGAAAACTCATTAGATATAGGAGTGTTATGTTTCTGGGAAAACAGAAACATGCCAGTTTTGTTAAGCTTATCTTTGATTGAAAGTGACTTTAATACTTTAGGAGTATCAGATTGTACTGCACATAGCAGCATTGACTTTTCATAAAATGATTAATGTTTCATCTTTGGAGTAAAATCCTTACAGAAAGCCTCTTGTCCCAGAGTCTTTGTGTCTGTACTGAGCCAGCATCCTTTGGCTATGGAATGCATCTGAACGCTTTTCTCTTGTTGTGTGCACAGGAACCTAGACCACTCCTAATAATGTGAGACACTCCATTTGAAAAACAGAAAAAGTGAACCTTTAGAACCCTGTAATACAACCATCCCAGAACTGAGAATGTGTTTTTTATATTTGCAGTTTGCAGGTATTTACTTACTCCTCTGTTCAGTCAGCAATAATTCAGTGTTAAAACAAACACTAAGTGAATGCAGTTTATTTTACATAAATTATACTTAAAAAAAGTTGATTGGGAAAAAAAAGTGAAGTTCTGGTCAAAACACTTAGGACTACAGAGAAAACAGGATCCTCTCCTTGTATTACTACAATAAAGAGGCAGAATGTAGCAAGAAACAAGGGGTCCTGTTCACTTTATGAGGAAGGGGTTAAAGTAGTAAATGTAGCACTCTGGGATTAGCCCAAGTTGTCAGACTTCTGCCTTTAAAAATGTGCTGTTGTACAGAGATGCTTTGAGTGAAAATATAATCATTCTTTTTAAAAATTTTTTTTTTCGTTAGAAACTCCCACCTTGACCCGTGAAACATTCCGAGCACTGAAGCCAGGTCTTTCTGCATATGCTGATGATGTTGAGAAGGTAACTCAGTTTTCCAAAGCCTGCTTATTCATTAAATCTGTTCTCAGTCTTTCATGCAGAAATGCAGTATCCAGTCACCTCTGAGTGTGCTAACAGAATGCTTGTCATGTAGGAGGTGGGTATGGGAGAGGATCACCACCGCCACCCAATCAGACTTGCCTGGACACTGAGTCCAGTCCAGAAGTTATAAATGCTACAGAATGACAAAACACATTTGAAAGTTGAATTAGATTTTTGTTGTGTTAAAATATAGATGGTGCACACTTTGCTGTTTTAACCAGTTTTAACCATAAAATTCAATGACATTATTTACATTGTTAAAAATAATGAAAAATCAGTGAAATTTGAATATAAAGTTTATTCTGAGCAGTTATCCTACATGGACATAGGGAAATTTTTGATTCTGGAAAAAGCAAATGGCTCAGAGAAGCTAGGTACAATGAGGCTTATGAAGAGAAAAAAAAAAATGAAACTCACTGCTTCTGAGTTGATTACAACTCATTGAAACTCCCTAGGGTTTCCATGGCTGTAAATCTCTGTGAAAGCAAACTACCACATTCGAACTACTTACCTTTCAGTGAGCTTTTGGTTAGCGGTTGCTTGCTTTAATCAGTGTGCCACCAGGGCTCTTATAAAAGGGAGAGAAGTTTAATCTTAATGTGAGAAATTGAACTTTTCTTTCCCCTTTCAATTGAGATTGACAGATGTCAGGTCACAGGAAGATCTCTGGCTCTCCATGCAGCCCTGTTTTTAAATCCAAAATTTAGTAAGCCTGGTTTCAAACAGGAAAGAAAGAATGTACAACTTTGGATGAAAGAAGAGCTGCTGCTGGATTAATTTTTGGTCAGGGATTGCTTTAAAGTGAGTTTTTGTTTTTATAAGTAAGAAAACCCCAAAATCAAATTAAGGTATCTACTGTCAATCTTTCTTTGATGTCTTCCCTCCTCCTGATCATGAATTAAATAGAATCTTTGATCACTAAGCTTTGGTAAGGCCCGCATCTAGGTTCTTCTGATCTCTTAGGTACTGCTTTGGGGAATACCTTTTTATGAAACATGTTACTCTTATTGGTTCTTTAGTTTCTTCATTGTTACTATAATCAGAATGAGACCATTTGTTGTACTTTAGGTGGCCACTAACACACTTAGTGAGGAATTGAAATTGAAATTAATGCAAAGGGGTTTTTACAGAGAAAACAATTAGAAAATTAGGAAACACAGGTTCAGAGACTGTCAAAACAGTGCTCCAGTTTGCTGGAACTGAGGAGAAGTATTTATAGCAGCTTCTCAGCAAGATTCTGATTGGTTGACCCTCACTGGTCTTCCCCGGACTTGCCTCAGCCTGTGTCAGTGTACCAAAACTCTGGTAAATATTGTTTTATCAGACCCTCTGTGAGCTTACCTAGACTTATGTTAGCATAACCTGGACTTGCCTTGACTGTCATAGCCACATTGCCTGTTCAGCAAACTGTTGAAACTAGTACAGGGGTTATAGCTTTAAAGCAGAAGCAGAAGTGCAAAACAAAACTGAGTCAGGCCTACTCCTAGGCCAGCTATTCTGGCTATACCAGGTACCATCGGAAATGCTATTTATTCCCTTCTTTTAATCAAGAATTCCTTAGAAATCCTTTGATTGGATTATCAACCGCTTTAGGGAGAGTTCTTTTGCATGGACTTGGATTTATATTTCCCAGTAGGACAGCATATCAGAATATGCTGAAAGAAAGAGAACTTTTTTCTGTTGCTGTTTTTCAGAGGTTTTTATAGATGGCTGCTTACTATGGTAAGCCTCAAAGCCCATAACACTGTTTACATATGGCTGGGCAACATGTCAAATCTTCACCATGCTGTAGCTGGAGCCTCTACTTCTGGAATGTTAAGCTGAGAATGACAAGCGGAGCAGGCTGCATTAAGGAATAACCTGGCCTTCAAAGGGGTAGTTTAAGGAGTGAGCTCAAGACTGTCTGAAATACAGATACTCTGAATATACATAATTACTTTCATAGGCATTAAATAACATTGGAAGTAATTTTAAGACATTCTCAGAAATAGAGCTGGCTATGTGAAAACCAAGCAGCCTTTTGGTAAATCTTTTCAGTGTCTGGTAATAGATCTTTCAGATTGGAAAATACCGTAGTTGGGTAACAGTGCTCAGAGGAGTACCACTGCCATTCTAAATGTGTCTTGGATTATCTTGTGACATAGAGTATAACAGATCTGATAAACTAATTTGTAGTTGGGAAGGATTTTCATACAGCATTGTCTTAAAGAATAAGTAAAATAATTACTGGTTTAGCCTAAACACAGCTCCCAATCTGATGTTGGCATCTGTTTCCCAGGACAAACTGAATTCTCTGAAAGAGTAAAACATCCAGAGCAAGATGGTCTTACTAGCTTATTCGAGCCATTGTTTGATTCAAAAGTGGCTCGAGCATCCACATTTTTCTCAAGGCTCCAAGTTGAAAAGGACACCCAAGAAAAATAGGCCTGTGTATGTTACTCAGCTTCCATGAAAGCCAGAAATCTGGATTCCAGGAGAATTACAACTCTTTTGTCATTCCCTCCATTTGATCTTGAGCCTGCTATACAATGTTTGATCGAAAATATCTGATAACTATAACCAGGCACCATTGGATCTTTAAGATCCCAAGCATCACATGGCAGAGGAGGAGGTACAACAAAAACACAACATTAGTCTAGTTGTGTGAAATGTCCCATGAAACCAGTACCTCTATGTCTTGGAAACAAATCTCATGAAGTGTTTCTTTATACATAAGCAGCATCAATAATGCTTTTCATGTACCTCAGCAGCAGCCGCATTCTGCAAAACCTCAAACTGCATATTAATAAATGTAGCAAAGTTACTCTAGTAAAGCATTAATTCTTCCTTGAAGTTAACAGGAAATCTAACACTACTGTATTTTGTAGAATCATAGCATGAACATGAGATACTTCTCTGATTAGAGAACTGCCCTATAGAGTTTTCAAGGAGCATCTAGTGGATTTGAACTGCCTACTTTCTGACTAGCAGTTGTAGCATTTAACCAGTATGCCACCAGGGTGCCCTGCCCATCATAATAATAATACTTCTTAAAAGTGAAAGACTTAGTGTGAATCACAAAAGTACTACAAAGCTAAAAGTCGGTCAAATAATATGTCTAAATATGATTAACTTTATTTTTAAAGAGCCTCATGAATACATAATAATCTGGAAACATAACACAATATAGTAAAGATATAATATGAACATATCAAGATTATCAAGACAAAAAAGCTGAATAGTAAAAGAAAACTGAATAAAGCATGTGAATTCCCCAATTAAACCACTGGCTTGGATAATGCTAAAGTAAAAAAAAAAATTGTCATACAGGCTGTTTCTAATTCATAGGCACCATATGTACAGCAAAATGAGACACTGCCCTGTCCTGTGGGATCCTCTCAACCCTTGCTATGTTTGAGCCCATTGTTGCAGCAACTGTAATCAGCCTGTCTCCTTGAGGGTCTTCCTTTTTTTCACTGACCTTCAGCCAAGCATGATGTCTTTATCCAGGAAGTACCCCCTCCTGATAACATGTCCAAAGTACGTGAGACAAAAATCTCACCATCCTCTTCTCTAAGGAGCTGTCTAGCTGTATTTCTTCCAAGACAGATTAGTTTGTTCCTGGCAGTCCATAGTATTTTCAGTATTTTTCACCTACACTGTAGTTCAGGGTATCAGTTCTTCTTTGGTCTTCCTTATTCATTCTCCAGCTTCTACATACACATAGTGTGACTGAAAATATCATTGCTTGGATCAGGCTTACCTTGGTCCTCAAGGTGACATCTTTGTTTTTTTAACAGTTTAATAAGGTCTTTTGCAACAGATTTGCCCGAGGCAATGTGTCATTAGATTTTTTGAATGCTGCTTCCTTGAGCATTGGTTGATTGTGCATCCAAGTAAAATGAAGTCCCTGACAACTTAAGTAGTGTATTTTCTCTGTTTATCATGGTGCTACTTACTGGTTCAGTTGTGAGGATTTTTGTTTTCTTTATGTTAAGGCACAATCCATACTGAAGGCTGTAGTCTTTGATCTGTGGCAGTAAGTGATTCAAATCCTCACTTTCACCAAGCAAGGTTGTATTATCCAGATATTGCAGGCTGTTAATAAGTGTTCCTCCACGCCTGATGCCACATTCTTCTTCATGTATTACAGCTTCTGAGATTATTTGTTCAGCAAACAGATCGAGTAAGTGTAGTGAAAGGATACAACCTGAAGCAAACCTTTCCTGATTTTAAACCTCACAATACCCCCTTATTTTGTTAGAATGACTGCCTTTTGGTCTATGGACAAGTTCTGAATGAGCACAATTAAGTGTTCTGGAATTCCCATTCTTTGTGGTGTTCTCCACAGTTGTTAGAATCCAAACAGTTGAAAGCCTTTGCATACTCAGTAAAACACATGTAAATGTCTTTCAGCTCATCTCTGCTTTAAAAATCTAAGATCTACCTGATATCAGCAATGATATCCCTTTTCTTCTGAATCTGGCATGAATTTCTGGCAGGTCCCTGTATATATACCACCACAACCAGTTTTTATTTATTGTCAGCAGAATTTTATTTGTGTATAATATTAATGATATTGTTCCATGATTTCTGTGTTCTGTTGGATTACTTTTCTTTGGAATGGACAAAAATGTGGATCTCTTCCAGTTGATTGGCCAGGTAGCTGTCTTCCAGATTCCTTGGCATAAATGAATGAGCACTTCCAGTATTACATCCATTGTTGAAACATGTCTACTGGTATTCTGTCAATTCCTGGAGGTTGTTTTTCACTAATGCCTTCAGTGCAGTATGGACTACTTCCTTCCATATCATTAGTTCTTGGCCATATATTAACTCCCAAAATGATTTTTCAACTAAATCTTTTTGGTGCAATGACTCTGCGTACCTTTCATCTTCTTGTGATACTATTTGTGTCATGCAACTCAAGTCTTTTAGTTTTTTCTTCAGTTTTTCCAGTGTGTTCTTCCCTTTTGGTTTTCTGACTCTGGGTCTTTACACATTTCATTATAAAATTTACTTTGGAGAGATCGAGCTAAGAGATGAAGGAACCAGACATTTTCTGTAACCTCTCTAACAACAAAGAACTTGAAAAACAACTGTATGAAATAAATAGGACATTCTGGGAGCCCCAGATATCAAGTAGAAAACTGAGAGATTGGATTGAGTAAAAGAAAGGGGAACAACTACCTTTGTCAGAATTGGATCTGCAGCCACAGAGAGACCCACTTTGCTGACTTGAGAGTGGAGCAGCAGCGTAGAAGTGGAGTGCATCTTTCATAGTGAGGAAGCTGAGCTTGGGACAGCTGCACCTGAGAGTGCTGCAGAAGCCAGCAGCCACAAAGGGAAGCAGTACCTGAGTGGAGCAGGTCTTTCGCAGCTGGGAAGCTGAGCTTAGGATAGCTGCACCTATAGAATGTGACAGTGGCTGGGAGCCAAGTGCAGGAGTGGTGCATGAGAGAAATGGGTCTTTCTCAGTGGAGAAGCTAATTATCACACCTACAGAGCCACAGAGGACTTTCACCAGAGCATCACAAACTAAGTGTTCATGAATTTTTGTGGCTCAAACCTTTCCTATGCACTAATTTCCCTCTCTGTCGTCATCCTTTCTCCGCTCTACACTGGATGCTAAATTCTGAGGGACTACATGGGATGGAGGTGAAATAGTTTACCTGTGTGCCCCGAGCTTTTCTCCTGGAGTTGGACAGAAAAAAAGGGAGAGATAGAATAGTTCCACCAGCACCCCTGAGCTAGCAAATGCTACTACCTTTCTGAGTGTACTCACAGTTCCAATCACCTGATGACTGGGCATCAGAATTACTAAGGCTCAAACAACTAAACTACTTGGACAGTCAAAACCAAATTAAAATATATTTCTGTATGTAAGTTAGAATAGCCAAACAAATTATAACAGCTTTTGAATGGCTCAGAAACAACAACCAATTTCTACTTATTTAAAGAAGCAGACCACCAAAGCTTCAGAAAATTCCCAAAATTTCCCTGATACCATAAAAAACAAGAAGGTACCTATTCAAGGTGCTTATTGAACTACATGAAAGGTAGGTCCCAAAAGAAAGACACCAAGACATAATCAAACTGAACAAAACTAATTTTTCATTTTGCTGTGCTACATTTTGTATAAGGTCTAGGAGGGCTCTATATGTAATCCTTTTGTCGCCACCTTCCAATAGTTTCAGAAAAGCTCCTTTGTCTGAGAAGTTCTGAGGTACTTTCTTTTGGGGGCTTCTGAAACTGTGGGTTATTTCTTGGTTATGGTTTTCTCCAGAGTTTGTTGTTTTGGGAGGCTTCATGTGGGTCAGCAGAGGCTGGAAGAGATGCTGTGAGGATGGACCACAGTTGTTTCTCTAGGCTGTCTTAAAATGAGAGGTAAAAAAGTGTCTGGCAACTTCCAAAGTCAGTCAGGTTTTCAGGTGTATAGGTCCCTTACTTGCCCAGCTGGCAAAGTAAGCACTTCTACATCAAACCCCAGATGGTATAAGCATGCTCAAAATACAGAAAGGCTACTGCCCTGGTGGCCTGTGCTGTCAGGCCCCAGCTGTAGGTGATACTGTGTAGAATTCTGCTTTTCTGCCAGAAAATTGCCTCTTCCTGGCAGACATTCCCTCACAGCCCAGGAATTAGGTCCAGCTGAGGCTCTTGTATGGTATTCCACTTCCAAGTAGAACAAGATGGCATCCCGCACAAGCTCACCACCTGGCTGGGACCAGGCTACTGGCGGAAAGAGAGGCCAGTGTTGCTGAGATGCTAAGAGTCCACAGCCTCTGTTGCCAGACCCCAGCCTCGGGTGACACTGTGTCACCTCTCTGCCAGAAAAGCACTCTCACCCAGGCAGGCACTGCCTCCCAGCCTAGGAACTAAGTCCACCTGGGGTCTCGGTATGGGTGTATCCATCTCCCAATAGATCAAAATGGTATCCCACACAAGCTTACTGCCACCTCCGTATGGCTACCACATGATGGAGGTAGAAAGATAGGCCAGAGGTGCCACGATGCACAAAGTTCAAAGCCAGGCTCTCAGAATATGGCAGTTGCACTTACCGATCCTACCTGCAATGCATCTGAGATTAGCAGCTAGTCAAGTCCCAGCTCCGTCTGCCAGCTAAGACAGAGAAAAAAAAATTAAAATGGTGAGTTACCTTCAGTCCATGCAAGTCCATGCTTGCCAAGGGTGGGGTCAGCGGAAGAGAGGAGAGTTTTCGTTCAGTAGTATGAAGTCCAAATTAACAGCCTTATGCCACATCCTAGGGCTCACTAGGTGTCCAGAAGGCTCCATTTAGTTATCAGTTCTGATCTTCGTTTCCAGAGGGATTTAGGGAGACGTGTTTAGTCCACCAGCTTGACTCTGCCCCAGTTCTGCTCTAATTTTTATTTTACCTGTTTTCTTCTGGTGTCCAAGGGCTTCTTTTGTTGTTCTCTTTCTACTTATTCAAGTCATAGGGTTAATTTTTTGGTTTCGACTCTTTCTTTGTTCTGGATGTGTGCATTTGTAGAGATAAATTGACCTCTGAGGACTGCTTTTGCTGGTCTTATAGGTTCTGGTAGGATGTGTTTCCATTCTCATTTGATTCCATGAATTTCTTTAGTGCATCCTTCATGTCTTCTATGATATATGAAATTTGAGCAAGGTGGTGTTCTGTTTCCATGAGTTAGAATTTCTACCATGTGTTTTCTACTATTAATTTTAATCTGCATGTCTTCATGGTCTGAAAAGATGCTTTGCAACAATTCAGTTCTTTCGATTTTTTAAGATTTGCTTTATGGCCTTGTATGGTCTCTTCTGGAGAATGTTCCAGGTGCATTGGAAAAGGAAATGTACTTGTCTCTTGTTGGGTGAATAACTGTGTATATGTCTATGAGGTTGTGTTGGTTGATTGTTGAATAAGATCTGTATCTTCACTAAGTTTTTTTCTGGATGATCTGTTACTGAAAGTGGAGTGTTGACATTTCCTACTATTATTGTGAAGTGTTCTATGTCATTTTTCAATGTTGTCAGCCTTTGTTCAGTGTATTTAGATGCTCTGATATTGAGTGTGTGAATGTTTAATGTTGTTATATTCTCCTATGTAGTGAACCTTTAAGCAGTAAGTAGTTATCATCCTTGTCCACAATGATGGATTTTACTTTAAAGTCTACCTTATAAGGAGATTAATATTGCTGCGTGTATATTTTTCCATCCTTTGATTTTCAGTTTGTTCGTATCTTTGAGTCTAAGGTGTGTTTCTTGTAAGCAGCACATAGACGAATAGGGGTGTTTTTTGGTCCACCATGTTACTCTCTGTCTGTTTATTGGAGCATTCAGTCTATTTACATTCAGTATAATTACTGGAAGATATGTGTTTCGTGCTGTTATTTTGGTGCCTTTTTGTGTTGTTGACATTTTCATTGTTTCACTTAATATTCTGTTCTGAGCCATTTTTCTTTATGGTTTTCTTTTCATCCTTTTCAGTGTTGTTTTTGTGTCTGTTGAGACTTCTGTATTGTGTTTCTTGTTTTGATATGTAGTATTGTTAGTTTGCTTTGCTGCTACCCCACTGTTCCCCCTTAATGTTCTAAGTGTAAGCCAGTCTTTAATCTCTTTGTATCTCCTTAACATCCTGTCCATCTGAAAGGTCTATCAATACTATAATAGGTCCCTTTTTGTAGTGTAATATCATAGTTTACATGTTGAAATTTCTGTTTTCCTGATTTTAATATTTTATATTTGGTTGAGCTTTGTAAGTTCCCTAACTAAGTGGGATTCTGGATGCTGTGTCCTGCATTGCATCTTTGAAATACCTCTGGTGTTAGTGATTTTCTTATTGAAGAAATTCTGTTGTAGTCAGCTAGTACCATTCTAACAGAGATACCACAAGTGGATAGCTTGATGAACAGGATTTTTATATGTCACAGTACAGTAAGTTAAAAGTCCAAATTCAGGTTGTCAGCTCCACGGAAAGGTTTTCTCTGCTAGCACTGGAGAAAGGTTATTATCAGTCTTCACCTGGACTGGAACCATTAGAGGCACAGGGACCCTAGTCCTTTCCAAAAGACACACTCAGCTCCTGGCACTGGTTTTTCGTGATATGATGTCCCCCAAATCTCTACCTGCTTCCCTTTCTCTTATATATCCCAAGAGACTGCATCAAGGCATGAAAATAGTCTTACACACTGAATTTTGCTCAACTAGCACAAATGCTGCCCACCCACCCTCATTAACATCATAGAGGCAGGACTTCCATCATCGAGGAACATCATACAATACCAGGAATTATGACCCAGCCAAACTGCTACAAAGTTTTTAGGGAACACAGTTCAATCCATGGGTTTCCTTCAGTATTTCTTATAGTTTTGGTTTGGTTTTTGCAAGGTCTCTAAGTTTCTGTTGTCTAAGAATGTCCTAACTTTTCTGCCATATTTGAAAGATAGTTTTGCAGGGCATGTAATTCTTGGTTGGAAGTTGTTCTCCATCAAGGCTTTGTATGTGTCATCTTGTTGTCTTCAAGCCAACATGATTTCAGCTGAATAATCCGAACTAAGGCTAATGGACTCCCCTTTATAAGTCAGTTTTTGTTTAAGCCTAACTGCCTTTAAGAGCCACTCCTTATATTTCATTTTATGAAGCTTAATTATAATGTGCCTTGGCATATTTTGGGGGGATCTACCTTTTGTAGAGTTTGATGAGCATTTTGAATGGCCTCCAGTTACTTGTAAATTGTTCCTCTTGATAGAGTTTCACATAATTCTTAATGATTCTTCATCTTTCTTGATTGTTTGTTTTAATAATTCTTCATCTTCACTGTTTTATCTTTTTTCTCCTCATAAATGCTGATGTGTCAGTTGCTTTATATTCAGTCTCACTAATTGTATATTCCATTTCCACAATCCTGTGTCTTTGACTTTCAATTGAATTGTCTAACTGTAATTTTATTATTAATCTGCTGAATTTCAAATCATTGTTGTAGCAACTCATATAGCTTGTTTGGTTTTTTTATTGTGTTCTTCTGCACATTGTCTAATCTCCATCCTAAAATGTAGAAGGACTTGATACATAATTCTTTTGTATTCTACCTCTGATAATTTTCTTTACCTGGAAAGATTTTGATTCTTCATTTTTGGAGTTTTCTGGAGCCATGGTAGTCTGCTTCTTTAAATGGTTAGATAGTGATTATTATCTTCAAGCCATCAGAAAGCTGTTCAGCTTCTCTGATGTCACCCCAGCAGAAGCTGTAGTGTAGCTTAGAGAAGGGAGGGAGGAAGGGCACTTCCACACTCGGCCACCAGCCACTGCAGCATTCTCTAGGTGCAGCTGTCTTGAGGACAGCTTCTCTGCTGAGACAGATGCTGTCCAGTCAGATGCTGCTACTTAGCATGAAAGCTGGCCCAAGTTGAGCCCTCAGGCATGGCAGACCCTGCTTCCCAGCTGACAGAGATGGTGTCCTAACTGTGCTGCCTCTTCTGTGCTGAGCCAGCAAAATATGTGGCAAAGCTCAGAGAGCCAGCGAAAGTAATAGTGCTAGCTGCACCCAGCCACTAGCCACTTCTGCATTCCATAGAAGTGGCTCTCTTAAGTACAGCCTCTGCTGAGAGAGACACTGTCCACTCAGGTGCTGCTGTTCAGTGTGGCAGCTGGCCCCAGCCAGGCTCTCAGGTGCAGCAGCCCCAGTACCAGTCTCCTGGATGACAAAGAAGGCATCCATACCTGCCAGCCTTTCTGCCACTGTGCCAGCAGAAGTAGGACCCTTTGCTCTGCTATTTTGCTTCCTACAAAGGGAGTTTTCCCCCTTTCTGTTGCCCAGTCCAATGTGACAACTCACTGCCTGATCTTGGGACTCCTAGAATGTTCATTCTGTCCCATTCAGTTGTTTTTCTAGGCCTTAATTCTTAGAAGGAATTGAGGAGATGTGCCAATACTCCACCATCTTGTCCCTTCCAGGAAAGGCTTTTAAAGGCAGCTACCCTGAAAACAAAACTGACTTAACAAAGAAGAGTCATTAAGATTGAGCTTCAACTACTCAACAGAAACCGTGTTGACAAGAAGGCAGTGGGATGACATATACAATGCCCTGAATTAAAAATATTCTCTCAACTGTAGTGGTAAAATTAGGTCATTCCCAGATAAACAGAAGTTTAGAGACTGTACAAAAACAAATCTAAAATTATAAGGAGTACTGAAGGAAGGGTTTTGATTAGAAAATTAATAACATCAGATACAGACTCAAGGATACAGTTCATGGCACAGCTTCCAGAGTCCCAACTAAGTCAAAGCTAAAATATTAAAAATGGAGAAACACAGATCTCAGCATGTAAATGATGACAATGTTATACTAAAAAGAGGGACAAATTAATGTATCATAGATGTCTTAGTCAGCTAGTGCTGCTCTAACAGAAATACCACAGAGTGGGTAACTTTAACAAAGAAAAGTTTATTCTTACACAGTCCAGTAGGCTACAAGTCCAAATTTCGGATGTCAGCTCTGGGGAAAGGCTTTCTCCCTTGTCAGCTCTAGAGGAAGGTCCAGTATTGTATCAGTCTTTTCCAGGGAGCATCTTGGCGCAGGAACCTCAGGTCTGAAGGATATGCTGCTTTCCCAGTGTTGCTTTCTTGATGGTGTGAGGTTCTCAATTCTCTGCTTGCTTCTGTTTCCTTTTGTCTTTTGTGGGATGAAAGGATTAAGAGTGGGGCAAGCTGTACTCCAGGGAAACTCCCTTTACAGTATAGCAGGGAGGTAATTCTTTGAAGGGATTTATAGTCCCACCCTAATCCTTCAACATACAGCACAGGAAAATCACAAAGTGGAGGACAATCCCAAAATATTGGTAATCATGGCCCAGCCACATGGCTACACATATTTTGGGGAGGACACAGTTCAACCCCTGACAGTAGACCTCTCAGATGGAAAGGAATTCAAGCCAATACAAAGAATTTAAAGACTGGCTTAAACTTAGATCATTAGGGTGGAATATTGGGGTACCTGCAAAGCAAACTAACAATATTACACATCAAAACAAGAAAATAATCAAGAAGTCTAACAGATACAAAACCAATATTTCAAAGGACCAAAAGAAAACCCAAAAAGAAAAATGACACAACACAGAAAATTAAGCAGAACAGACTTTATCAATAACACACACAAAAGGCACCAAAATGACAGCACTAAATTGTTATCTATCAATCATTAGAGTGAATGTAAATAAGTTAAATGCACCAGTAAAGAGACAAAGAGTAACAGAATGGATTAAAAAAAAAACATGATCCATCTGTATGCTGCTTACAGTCAACACACCTCTGACTCAAAAATATGAACAAACTGAAACTGAGAGGATGGAAAAATATATACCAAGTGAACAATGTGCAAAAAAATAAAAATAAAAAGCGGGAGTACAGTATTAATCTCAGATAAAATAGACTTTAAAATAAAATTCACCATCTTGGGCAAGAAAAGTTACTGTTGCTTCAAGGGTCAACATATGAGTAGGATATAACAATATTAATTATTTACACACTCAACAACAGAGCTTCTAAACACATCAGATAAATACTAACAGCATTGGGGGAGATATACTGCTCCCTAATAATAGTAGGAGACTTCAACACAACACTTTTGATAATGGGCAGAAAATCTAGAGAGGAGCTCAGTAAAGATACAGAGGATCTAAATGTGACAGTCCACCAACTCTACCTCATAGACATGTACAGAACTCTGAACCCAACAACAAACAAATAGAATCGAGCTTGTATTAGATCATAAAGGAAATCCTAACAAAATCCAAAGCATTCAAATATTGCAAAACATTTTCTTGTATCATAAAGCCATAAAGTTGAAATCAGTAGCAGAAAAAGCATGGGTAGAAATTCAGACTCATGGAAACTGAACAACACCTAGCTCAAAAACTTGTGGGTTATAGAAGAAATCAAAAAGGAATAAAGAAATTCATGAAATCAAGCCAGAATGAAAGCACTTATTACCAGAGTCTGTGGGATACAGCACATGCAATGCTCAGAGATGAGTTTGTCTCAGTAAGTGCACATGTCTAAAATGAAGGGCTCAAATCAAAGGGTTAACTGTACAACTCCAACAGGTAGAAAGAGAACAACAAAGGACCCCCCCACACACACACCAGAAGAAACCAAATAATAAAAACTAGAGCAGAATTAGGTCAATTAGAGAATAGAAAAACAATTGAAAGAATTAGCAAAACCAAAAGCTAGTTTTTTTTCAAGATCAGCAAAATCAATAAAGCACTAGCGAAACTCACAAAAGGAAAACATAGAAGAATGAGAAATGAGATGGGTAATGGCACAGCAGACCCAATTAAAATTAAAAGAGTCATAACAATGTTACGAAAAATTGTTCTGTAAATAGATTTGAAAATCTAGAGGAAATGGATAAATTTCTGGAATCACACTATCTACCAAAACTAACAAACAGAAGTAGAACAACTTAATAAACCCATCACACAAGAAGAGATTTTTTAAAAATAATTTAAAAACTGCTGACCAAAAAATGTCCCAGCCCAAATAGCTTTGCTGGAGAATTCAACCAAACTTTTAGAGAGGAGTTAATACCTCTACTACTAAAGATTTTTCACAGCAGAGAAAAGGATGCTGTATTCCCAGTACTCAAAAATTTATGGGTCATAGAAGACATGAAGGATGCACTAACCGTGTTACAAAAACCAGGTAAAGATAGCAAAATAAGGAAAATTACTTACCAGTATCTCTCATGAACTTAGATGCAAAAATCCTCAATGAAATTGTAGCCAAAAGAATTCTACAGGAAGCCAGAAAAGAGCTATATAAATGGAGATACCTACCTTTCTCATGGATAGGAAGACTTAATATGAAAATGTCTATTCTAACCAAAGCGATTTGTAGATACAATGCAATCCCAGTACAAATTCCGATGGCATTTTTAATGAGATGGAGAAGCGAATCACCAACTTTGTTTGGAAAAGGAAGAAACCTCAGATCTGTAAAGCATTACTGAAGAACAGTGGGAGGCCTCACAATAGCTGATGTCAGACATGGTAGTCAAAACAGCCTGGTGCTAGTACAAAAATAGATACATAGGCTAATGGAACAAAAGAGAGAATCCAGTAGTAACACCATCCACCTATGAACAACTGATAAGTGTGAAGTCCCTAAGTCTGTGAACAGGGAGAGAAACAGTCTCCTTCACAGATGTTGGCAAAACTGGATATCCATCTGCAGAAAACTGAAGCAAGGCCCATTATCTCACACCGTGCACAAAAACTAGCTCAAAATGTATCAAAGACCTAAATATCAAACCTAAGAGGATAAAGATTTACAGAAGAAAAACATAGAGACAACACTGAGAATCCTAATTCACAGCATGAACAGACTACAAAATATTACTAACAGTGGACAAACACCAGAAGAGACAATAAATCAGTGAAAACTCCTAAAAATCAAACAATTATGTTCCTCCAAAACTTCACCAAAAGAGTAAAAAGACTACCTACAGACTTTGAAAAACTATTCGGTAACTGCAAATCTGATCAGTGTCTAATCTCCATAATCTACAAGGTACTGCAAAATATGAACAAGAAAAAGACAACCCAGTTAAACAGTAGGCAAAGAATATAGAGAGACACGTTACCAAAGAAGGCTTCCAGGCAGCCAAAAGACACATGAGGAAATGCTTACAATCATTAGCCATTAGAGAAATCCAAATCAAAACTGCCATGAGATACCATCTCAGCCCAACAAGGCTGGTACTAATCTAAAAAATACAAAATAGCAAATATTGGAAGGCTGTGGAGAGATTTTAAACCCTTGTATACTGTTGATAGAAATTTAAAATGGTACAACCTCTTTGAAAAGCAATTTGGTACTTTGTAAAAAGGTAGAAATTGAAATACCATATGATCTAGCAATCCCAATTCTTGGAATATATCCTGGAGAAATAAATGCTGTCACATGAACAGATATGTGCACACCAATGTTTATTTTAGCACTTTCCACAATAGCAAATAGGTAGAATCAACCTACGTACCCATTAACGATGAGTGGGTAAACTCAACTGCGGTACATGTACACAGTGGAAGACTATGCAGTGATGATTTAGGAAGCATCTCATAACCTGGTTTCAACTAGAAGACATTGTGCTGAGTGAAATCAGTCAGCTGCAAAAGGACAAGTATTGTATGAGACTTCTACTGTAAAGACTTAAAAATGAACTTACGTGCAGAAGAAAAGACTCTTTGAGGAGGGAGGGAGGGAGAGGGATGTTCACAGTTTAGATAGTTGATAGGAATTCTGTTACATGAAGGGAGTGACAGCATATAGTAGGGCTCAGATTAGCATAACTGGAGTAGACCATACACTAAAAGGTTTTCTAAGCTCAGCCCAACATTTCAAAGCATAGAATAGCAGGAACAGGGGTCTGGGGACCGTGTTTTCATGGGACATCGAGATCAGTTGGCGTAACTAGCCCTTTACCAAAAGAGTCTGCTGCACCCCATATTAGTATCCTCTGGGTCTTAAGCGCTACCAGGCTGCCTTCTAAGGAGCACTAAATAGTCCCAACCATCTGGAACAGGTGATGACAAAGAATCTTTTCAAAGACACAAGGGAGACAGAAGGACCCATTTAAATGGGACACTGCATCAGCATGAGACCAGAAGAACCAGATGGTGCCCAACTACCACCAAAGACAACTGTAATCAGGGATACAGTATAGAATCCACGATGTAGCATAAGAAAAAGAAGTGTGCAATTCAAGAACTCTGTTGAAAGACCAGAATTGATGGTTTGAGAGCCTAGAAAGTACCCTGGGAACATGGCCCCTAGGCTTGCTGCTGGCCTTTACCTGAAACTAGTACTGAGGCTATCTCTTCAGACAAGAATGAACTGAACTCGAGGACACAATGTGAGCATGTGGTGTGTGTACTTTTTGGTTATACGGACTTACAGGAGGCTGTCTTACTGTTCTCTGTATGGAAGAGGAAGGGGTGAAGAGGAGAGGACAGGTGTTCGTTGGGAGGATACTAGAAGTACAGAGTGAAAAGGAGGAGTGTGCTGTCACAGGGTTAGGAGAGCAGATGGAATTAGAAGAGGCTGTCTTATTCTCTGTTTGGTAGAGGAGAGGGTGAAGAGAGGACAGGTGTTCGTTGGGAGGATGCTAGAAGAGTGAAGAGGAGTGTGCTGTCACAGGGTTAGGAGAGCTGATGGAGTTGCAGGTAGGTGATCATACAAAATTGATTTGGATTGTATACTTTCACTTAATCATAGTGTCGTAAAAAAAAAAAAAGGCATCCAGGCAGTGAAAAGATGAGGAAATTCTTGCGATCATTAGCCATTAGAGAAATCCAAATCAAAACTGCCATCAGATACCATCTCACCCCAACAAGGCTGGCACTAATCCAAAAAACACAAAATAACAAATGTTAGAGAGGCTGTGGAGAGATGCGAGCTCTTCTGTACTGCTGGTGGAAATGTAAAATGTTATAACCTCTGAAAAGCAATTTGGTACTTTCTTTAAAAGGTAGAAATAGAAGTACCATATGATCTAGCAATCTCAATTCTTACAAAATATCCTAGATAAATTAAGGGCTGTCACATGAATGGATACTTGCACACCAATGTTTATTTTAGCACTTTCCATAATAGCAAAATTTGGAATCAATCTAGGTGCCCATCAAAAGATGAATGGATAAACAAACTATGCTCCATTTACACAATGGGACACTATGCAGTGATTCAGAATAACAATGATTTTATGAAACATAACCTGGTATAATGTGGAAAATGTGCTAAGTGAAATCTTTTGGCTGCAAAAGGACAAATATTGTATGAGACCACTATTATAGGTCTTGAGAAAAGGTTTTATGCATAGAAGAATATACTTGTTTAATGGCTACAAGGGTGGGGAGGAAGGGAGAGGGGTATTCATAGATAAGGTAATAGGAATTCTGCTAGGTAAAGGAAGTGACAGCATGCAGTAGAAGGGAGGTCAGGACAACCGGACTACGCCATAAGCTAAAAGGTTTTATAAGAACAACCCAACATTTTAAAGGACAAAATAGAAGGGACAGGATTCTGGGGACCAAAGTTTCAGGGGACATAGAGATCAACTCACGTAACTAGTTTTTTCCTAAGAGAATGTTCTACATCCCATATTGGTGAGTGGCATCTGGGGTCTTAAGAATCGATAGGTTGCCATCTAAGGAACATCAGTTGATCCCACCTGGAGTGGATGAAAACCAAGGACATTGAAGATATGAGGATAATATGAGCCCAGGAGACAGAAAGACCCATGTGATTGGGAGATTGCAATAGCATGAGACCAGAAGACCTAGTTGGTGTCCAGCCATCACCAAAGACGGCCCTAACAGGGATCACAATGTAGAGTCCCTGATGTAGCACAAGAAAAAGGGGAGTCCAGATCTAGAACTTTATTAAAAGAACAGACTTGATGGTCTGACATCCTGGGGGGTCCCCTGAAAACATGGACCCTGAACTTGATGCTAGCCCAGAACTGAAACCAGTACCAGAGCCAACTCTTTGGACAAAATTTGGACTGGAGTATAAGATACAGAATGATACAGGTGGTGTGTGCACTTCTTGGCTTAAATATATATATGGGGCTGTCCGACCAACTCCTCCCAGAGGTGAGAAGAGAGGGTGGAGAGGAGGAGACAGATGTTGGTTGAGTGAATACCGAAAGTACAGAAAGGAAAGGAGTAGTATGCCGTGTTCAGAGAGCAGATAGAGTGGTATGGAGGCATGTGTTTGGGGTTTTATGTGGCAAATTGACTTGGACTGTAAACTTTCACTTAATTAGAATTTTAAAAAATTTTACTTTGTCTTCCTGATGCACCCTTTGAAATCTTCTGTTTAGCTGTTTTTCTTCATTATTTTTCCTTTTATCTCAGCTGTTCTACTTTAAAGAGTAAATTTCACAGTCTCTTTTGATATCCATTATGTCTTTTGAATAATATTTTGCTTTCTTCATGTATGAAATCGTTGTTATCCCACAACTTTTCTGGTGCTCTCAGTTACTAGTGTTCATTAGCAATTAAAAATAAAATTATGATGTACTTACATATTTGTTGACCAGTGTTTAACAATGTCACTGGCATGTACTAACCCAAAGAAAATTTGACATTTCACCTGATTTGACAACAAATTTCATGTCACTCGTAACACATTAAGTAAACGTTTTTCTTTTAATAACTTTTCCCGTATAAAGCAAGAAAAATTTTCCATGACTTTCCATGAAGTTTCACAATTGTCAAAAGTTTATTGTAGGTCACCAAGGAACAATACTTAAGATATTTAACTGAATTTTAAAATTAAGATCCTTGACTTTTCTGAGCCATGCAGCTTGTGATGATAGACTTGGAATTTTATTCTAATGGGAGATAGAACCCTTGTGTTCCAGACAGATTACACAAAGAATAAGTTAATTCTTCAGTCCAATAATTAAAGAAAAAGAATTTTTATTTGTGTTTTAAGCAAGAGTCAGAGAGTCAGTTTCTCCAACAAAAATTTCTTCACACGTTGTTATATGACCCTAGTTGCTGTCCTTGCAATGTGACAACACACCCTTGCTTTCCACCTCAGATTTTGCATGTCCATTCATCCAATTCTTGACCTTTTCTGCCTTCTCATCTTGCCTCCAGACAGAAGTTGCCCATTTAGTCTCATGTAGCTACTTGAGCTAAGAAAGAAGCATACCCTTCACAAGCATCATTTTACTAGGCAGGACAATTAAGTTCATGAATTCATGCTAGAAAAAGCGCTGTATACCTCACTGTTGAGTATCACTACAGTCACCTGTGAAGTACTTCCCTTGGCAAGCTATGTACAGTAGATGCCTGCAACTTAATCCCAATGCTAGCACCTAGTCCACCCCTCAAAGCAATTTTGGACGTCTTTCTGGAATGGCCATCACAGCTGTCATAGTATTGCCCTTGATGTCCTGAATGTCATCAAAATGTCTTTCTTTCAATATTTCCTTTATTTTCTGATAAAGAAAAAAGTCATTGGTGGCAGATCAGGTGGGTAAGGAGGGTGTTCCAATGCAGTTATTTGTTTACTGGTTTAAAACTCATTCGCAGACAACTAGCTATACAGTTAAGTTCGTGAGCTTGTCACTGTGCCACCATGCATGTGGCCATTCCAGAAAATTGCTTTGAAGAGTAGACTGGAAACAGGCATCCGTGCATAGCTTCACAAGTGGGGTACTTCAAAGGTTACCACAGTGATATTCAGCACTGAGGTATGTAGCACTTAGAGTAAGTTCACAGACTTAATTGTTTGATCTCATGTGTTTTAGAGTCCTGACTCATCTTTGTCTGAGGAGTTGGCTTTGGGAATGGTTTCAGTTTGCAGCTACCAGAGTGTCTTAGTTATGTAGTGCTGCCATAATAAAAATATCACAAGTGGTTGGTTTTAACAAAGATAAATTTATTTTCTCACAGAAAAGTAGACTGGAAGTCCAAATTCAGAGCATCAGCTGCAGGAGCAGTCTTTCTCTGCTGGCTTTGGAGGAAGCTACTTGTCATCAGTCTTGCCCTGGACTGGGAGCTTCCGAGGCATGTTCTGTGCCCAAAGGATGTGTGCTCTGAGCCAGACACTACTTGTTTCATGGTAGTATGAAGTCCCCAACTCCCTGCCTGCTTCCCTTTCCTTTATATCCCAAAAGATTGCCTGACAACACAATTCAGTCTTACAGATTGAATCCTGCCTCACCAGCAAAACTGCTGTCCATCCTCCCTTGTTAACACCGTAGAGGCAGGATTGGAAACACAGAAAATGTACATAGTACCAGGAATCGTGGCCCAGCCAAACTGATAAACACATATTTTTGGAGAGGCACAGTTCATTACATGACACAGAGAATCCAGAGACCATGCCTTCTAAGGTACCATTAGTCTCAGACCATTCTTTTTAGTAGAATTTGATTTCTGCACCTTACTCTTCTCCAGCTGTGTCAGGTACTGTCTGTTGTGTTCTCTGTTGGAACAGTCACTCATGGTAGCCAGGCATCATCTAGTTCTTCTGTTCACAGTCTGATGGAGTCTCTAGTTTATTTGGCCCTGAAAATTTTCTTATTTTAATAGCAAAAAGCCAATTCTTTGCCTTGTATACTGTTTGACATTGAAACTGAAATCTTAAAAGTGCATCAAACTTTAGCCGGACAGGTAATAACTTTGACCATATCAAATAAATGCCCTTTTAAATAAACCATTTAGAACTTTGTTGCATATTTCTTATACTACAAACTTTCAAGTGGCAAAAAAAAAAAAAAAAAAGGAAGACTCCTGTTGGCATAGTGGTTAAGAGCCATATCTGTTAATCAAAAGGGTCAGCAGTTCAAATCAACCAGACATTCCTTGGAAAGTCTAAGAGGCAGTTCTTCTTGGTCCTATATGATTGCTATGGATTAGAGTCAACTCCAGTATCAATTTTGGTGTATATATGGGACTCTGGTGAGAGTGTTTAAGAGGTATGGTTGCTAACCGTATGGGGACAGATCTCTGTCCTTTAGGGTCTCTGTGAGTCAGAATCAACTTGACAATTAAGAGTTTGATTTTGATCTACGTGTGTGTGTTGGTATGTGTTCATATGTGTATATATATATATATGTGTTACTGCAAACCTAAGCAAGGTTTGTGCTGCTTGCTACAAACAGCCAATCTTTGAGACAGGGATGAGTTGAGAAGCAAGATCTTTGATTACATATAAGTAGGTAAGGAGACAGAGGGGATTGGGTCCTCCAAAGTCTGCCTCTCCAAAATGGAGACTAGGTATAGGTTTTATGGAAAAAGGGAGTAAGGTTTTATGAGAACTAGTAATTTGTAGAATATTAATTCTTTGGATGGTCATGGTGGTCTCTTCTGAGATGTGTTGATATCTTAATTGGTGTTTTTGGTCCAGAGGTGGTCTGGCCATCATTAAGTTCCAGGTCACAAGGCAAATTCCTTTGTTTTTCTTTTATGGGTTTAGATTATTATCATGTGTTTTTCTGTATGCCCAAAGAAAGCATAGATTAGTCCTTAACCATGAGAGACACTAAGGGAAACATACTTGGAAACAGAATTAAGAAAGAAAATAATGCAGGCTTTGCTCAAGATGTGACCACTTATTTTACTCTGCATGTTCCATGTGTGTGTATGTATATACATCCTTTCTCTGTAACATAAAAAGTGAAAGTATATAAACTTAAATTATAACAAGTATCTGTTAATTTAATATTTGTAAGGTACCTAAAGGTCTTGGAAATTGTTTTTAGCCTCTATACCACAAATCATAATTACTATTGAAACAAAGTTGTGTAAGTCTGCTAGATTTTCACTCAGATTTTTTACCATTTCCCTTATTTTCTCCAGTCTAACTTTAACTTTTGAACTGGTTTGGTAAATCAGAAAATCTATGTTTAGCTGACCAATTCACTGATAAGAATATAACCTTAAGCCTCTGTTTAGTGGTGAAAACATTTCACCAAACTATATCAAGTATGTCTCATTGTGATTTCTATCGTGTGGCTCCTTAGAATTTCTCTACAAAAGAAAGAACTTGATTATAGTTCTGTTAAGATGAGCATCCACCCTTTTTTAAAAAAATTATAGTAAGCGTTTTTCGTACTTCTTTTTTTGTTAAGTGGCTTTCACCTAGTTAGGAGGAATCCTTCAAAAGATTCCCTGGGTCTGCCTAGCTTCAAAGGCTGGCAGCCAAGTGGGCCTGATCTTGCTTACCTTCCTTGTCTTTTGGTTCACAGAAAAGAATTAATCATCCCAGTTCATTTACATATGTTTAAGTTGGCCAAGGTATTCTTTACTGTTGTCTTGGTAATAGTTTATCCTTCTCTTTACCACAATCTTATATCTCCCCAGTAAACACTAAGGATCTTAGCAATTTTGTAAATGAACCTGTCCATTCTTAGCTAGCTGTTTTTTTGCCCCCTGCTAGGTTTGCCCCATGCCTCCCTCTTTCCGTTTTACTGTAAAACAAATTAGCCTTTTTCCTTAGAATGAAAA
This sequence comes from Heterohyrax brucei, assembly GCA_028571685.1. Lineage (NCBI taxonomy): Eukaryota > Metazoa > Chordata > Mammalia > Hyracoidea > Procaviidae > Heterohyrax > Heterohyrax brucei. The sequence goes on from CM053156.1 coordinate 27,497,491, forward strand.
ACATTGCGTGTACTGTCTAGCTTTAGTTACTTAGACAGGTTTTGCTTTTAAGGTTTTGCTATCAATCTGACATCTAAAGCATCAACCTTTGTCACAATGAATTCCTTTAATTCCTGAGGATATCAGGAGTGTTTTAGTTACATAAGTATTTATGGTTAAACCAAACTACATTCTTTAGGAAATACTATAACTTTGTTAGTACTAATACCTGGAAGTAGAAATTATTACCTTCTTATAAGTTTGTCCTGCTTGCTTTATAAGATCCTGTAAAGAAGCAATTTCTGAAATAATTTAAAAGCTTTGTTATATCAATTTTAATCTGTCTTTTTAAGTGCACTTTTCAAATAGACTAATTTGTAGTTATTGGGACCTCAACTCATGGCTTCTTAAGACAGAAACTCAAATACAAAGTGAGATGAAAACTGTCTAAATTCATTGGTCTGTGAGCCTCATTAGACACTTAAGCTTACATTCACCATCACATGAGACAAATATATGGGAAACCTAATTTTTTAAACAGGTAGTACAGGAGTGTTGTAGGGGCTGTTGTAGAGAACAATTAAACTTTAATCTGGAATTGTTCTGGCTTCTCATTTAAGGGGATCCTAAATAGATTTGACACACTGAACACTAATGGCTGAATACCAGAGTTGTTGTAGGATGACATCAAAGATATCACATATGAGGGAAGCAAAAGGTCATTAAAAAAATAGAAAGAAAATACCAAAATGGATGTCAAAAGAGACTCTGAAACTTGCTGCTGAACATGGAATAGATAAAGCAAAAGGAAGAAATGATGATGTAGAAAAATTGAACAGATTTCAAAGGGCAGCTGACGAACTCAGATGTCTTATAATGACATATTTAAAGACATGGTGTTAGTTAGAAAACCAAAAAGGCAGAACATACTCAGCATTTGTCAAGGAAGAAAAGAAAACAACTCAAGTTGTAATATTGAAAGATTTTATGGAAAAATATTTAATGATGCAGGAAACATCAAAAGAAAATGGAAGAAACACAGTCACTATTCCAAAAAGAATTGGTGGACATTTAACTGTTTCAGGAGGTAGCACTTGATCAAGAACTGCTCGTTCTGAAGGAAAAAGTCCAAGTTGCACTAAAGGCATTGGTGAAAAAGAAAGCTTCTAGGAATTCAAATACTAACTGAGGTGTTTCAGCATATGGCCGCAATGCTAGAAGCTCTTGCTCATTTATGCCAAGAAAATTAGAAGACAGCTACCTGCCAAACCAACTGAAAGAGATCCATATTTGTGCCTATTCCAGAGAGAGATGATGAATGCAGAAATTACCAAACAATATCAGAAGCACATACAAGTGAAATTTTGCTAAAGCTTATTCAAAAGTGCTTGCATGGCAAGCTGCCATCCGAGGACACAGCAAATGGTCCCAACTCAGCAGGAACAGATGCTCACCAAGGACCAAAATGACATGTGGTAAAGACAACCTATAAGACAGAGAGACCCGCAAGAGTGGATGCCTTCATCGAGTTGGGACCGGAAGAACCAGATGGTGCCCGGCCACCACCAGTGATAGCCACGATGGAGCTCACAGACAACACAAGAATAAAAAGGGGTGCATCCTGAGATGTCCACTAAAAGACCTCAATTGGTGGTCCAGCAGTTTTGGAGTTCCCCTGAGAGCATGGCCCCCAGCCCTGATGCTGCCCTTACCCATAAATTATAACAAAGGTCTGCTCTTTGGACAGGACTGGATTGGACTTGGCAGTGCAGAGTGACCATATATTGGTTGCACTTTGTGGTTGTATACATCTATAGGATACCATCCTCCTGACCTCTGTCTGGAGGAAGGAGAGTGGGTGGAAAGGAGGCCGTTGGGAGGATGAGACATGTATAGAGCAGAGAGCAACAGTGTGCTGTCACCAGACAGGGAGAGCAGTGGAAGCTGCACGTAGGTGGGCATGTAAATTTATACGGGAATGTACATTTTCACTCAGTCATGTTAAATAAAAAAGAAAAAAAAGTGCTTGCAGTAGTATGCTGACAGGGAAATGACAAATTCAGACTAGATTCAGAAGAGGCTATAGAACCAGGGACATCATTGCTATTGTCAAATGGATCTTGGCTGAAAACAGAGAATACCAGAAAGATGTTTATCTGCATTTTGTTGACTACAAAAAGCCATTCATCTCTGTGGACAAATGATGGATAATGTTGGCAAGAATGAGAATTCCAGCACACTTAATTGTGCTTATAAGGAACCTGTACACAGATGAAGAGGTAGTCACTTGAACAGAACATGGAAAAGTGTGTGTCAGGGTTGTATCCTTGCACCGTACTTAGGCAGTTCGTGTGCTCAGCAGATGATCTGAGAAGCTAGACTGTGTGAAGTGGAATGGGACATCAAGATTAGAGAAAAACTCTAAGAACCTGCAATATTCAGATGATACAACCTTGTTTGCTGAAATTGAAGAAGACTTGAAGCACTTAATGCCAAAGATCAAAGACTGTGGCCTTCAGTATGGATTACACTTTAGCAGAAAGAGAACAAAAATCCTCACGAATAAGCCAATAGGCAACATCATGATAAATGGAGGAAAGACGGAAGTTTCAAGGATTTCCTTTTACTTAGATGTATGTCAACTTCAATGGAAGCAGCAGTCAAATAATCAAATGATGCATTGCATTGGGCAGACCTTCTGCGAAAGACTAAAGTGTTAGAGAGAGAGAAGATACCACTTTGAGGACAAAGGTGTGCCTGACCCCAGCTGTGGAGTTTTAAATCACCTCATATCATGTGAAAGCTGGACAGTGAATGAAAAAGTCTAAGGAAGAATTGATGCCCTTGAATTTTGTTGTAGTGAAGAATATTGAACGTATTGTCAACAGCCAGCAAAATGAACAAATCTAGCTTGGAAGAATTATAACCAGAATGCTTCGTAGAAGCAAGGATGACAAGACTTCATCTCACATGCTTTGAATATGTTATCCGGAGGGAGCAGTGTCTGGAGAAGGACGTCATGCTTGGTAAAGTAGATAGTCATGCATGGTAAAGTAAATGTCAGCGAAAAAGAGGAAGAACCTTTTATGAGGTCTTAAATTGATACAGTGGCTTCAACAGTGGGCTCAAGCATAACAATGATTGTATGGATGGCACAGGACCGGACAGTATTTCCTTCTGTTGTACAGGGGTTTGCTATGAATAGAAACTGACTCGGCAGCATCTAACAACAGCAACCTAGAGATTACCTCTAAAAACCGTGGCGATAGATTAAGCTCAAAGGATTCAGACTGGCTGATGCTTTAGTCTGGTTGATCGAGGTCTCTGGAGGCAAGACACCTTTGAATCCTATCATGGCTGCCCAAGTGTCAACAAGCAGAAAAATTCACATTCTATTTGAAATTGAAGCAAAAAGATTTTTTATAGGAGAAGACAGTTTGCAAATTGGGTAGCACAGGATTGAGAGGCTCTCAATACATAGCTCCAATTTTCTGGAGCTTAGTATTTATATTAACTTCTTAGCAAGGTTCTGATTGGTCAGTCCTCCCTAGACTTGCCCAGCCTTGCCTGGCCTTGCCTAGGCATAGACACATTGTAGCAAAAATTGTTTTCTTGGATCCTGCCTGGTCATACCCAGATTTGTCTAAGAATAGCTGTATTTCCCTGAATTTGTCATAGCCGTAATGTCAGTTCCATCAAACTGCTGAAATTAGTCCACAAGTTATGTAACTTTAAAGCAGCAGCTGGAGTACAAAAAGATGAAAAAAGAGTCAAGCCTATTTCTGAGTTAGCTACCCTAGATTTTTGGCGACCCTAGATATCCCAGTCACCTTTCTATCTGAGGAAACCCTGATGGTTAAGTATTACAGTTGCTAACCAGAAGGTTGGCTGTTTGAGTCCATCAGGTGCTCCTTGGAAACACTGAGACAGTTCTACTCTGTCTCATAGTTGTTTGAGTCAGGGTTGACTCAATGGCAAGGGGCTTTTTTACATACATACATATTTTTACATAGTTTAAACCAATAGCAGTAACTAAGGGTGTCAAGGTTGCTATAGAGTAGCCAGCTGATGCTCTCTTTATCAATGGCCCCTGGTTTCATAGCAGTTTAGTCAGTTGTTTGATGTCTTTCAGCCTTCGTGTCATTCATATTTCCAAATTTTCTTTTTGGATATTTGATTATGTATAGATATGTAGAGAACAACATAAACCATGTAACTGGAACACTTCTAATCTGCAAGTAGAAAATAAACTCATTAGTTATCTATGGTTTCTTAAAGACAGTGATCAAAAACAAGAATTTGATAGCCCATGAGAGTTTGCCGTAATTTGCTATTGAAATATAAAACTTCTCTCTATGATCACTCTCCTCTCAGTAAAAAGACAATCTCAAAGTGGGGAAGAGAGGTGGTACTTGTTTTTAATCTAAACAGTTGTTCATTATCATTTACTTAGATGCAGCAAGAATAATTTGTCATATGCCTTTTAAACTGCTTTAATAGAAGTTTTCATAAGAAACTAGATTAAATTTGTAAAAGCCTCTTGAGGTTAGGAAACCAAGTAAGCACTGGCTCCATAAAGTCAGTCTTGAGAACATATGGTCATACCTGATTCTCTGAACAGCATTCTCAACTATGATATTCCACTCAAAGCTTGGTTATGTAACTGAGATTTCCAGTTAGGCCCTGTTAACAGATTCTTGGAAATCTTGGCGGCTTGGTGGTTAAGTTCTACAACTGCTAGCCAAGTGGTCAGCAGTTCAAATCCACCAGGCATTTTTTGGAAACTCTGTGAGGTGGTTCTGCTCTGTCCCAAAGAGTCACTATGAATTAGAAACTTGAGGGCAGCTGGTTTTGTTTTGTGTTTGTTTTGTTTTGTTTTTTGTTTTAACCGATTCTTACTGAATTTATGCAAATAATTGCTGTAAAAAATAAAAACACCAATTAGAAGTTTTCTAACTCCAGTCAGATTAGAGAGAGAGAAATGTTTCACCCTTGTTTCCATAAACTTAGTTAGTTAGATGATTGTAGGTTGTAAATGGTTTAGAAGGGAGAAATACTTTCTTATACCTAGAAAACAGAACATTAAAATATCAAGTAAAATCCTACCACATAAAACTCATAATTATCTGTAAGTCCACTCAGATATGTAGTTAATCTCTGTCTCATTTATCATGGATCAGCAGTCATGAACTCATCTTCTCTACAGAAATTCTTGAAATCTTGGTTCAGTCTAGAGGTATAAGCAATGCCATTCCTGTGTCTAAATCTCTGGCATAGCGCTATCATGGGTTCTTTTGGCAGAGGATGAGGAGAACAAATCTCTGAGCTATGGTTTATTGTAGGCCTCATCAATATAAGAACCTTATGCAGATAATAACACTTAAAGATAGCTGTGCTTAATACTAATGATGCACTGGTGTCATGGGTTGAATTGTGTCCCCCCCAAAATACATGCAGCTGGGTAGCTGGGACATGATTCCCGGTATCTTGTGACTGTCCTCCATTTTGTGGTTTCACTAAACTGTATGTTAAAGGATTTGGGTGGGGTTGTAAATTCCTGCATAGGATTACTTCCTTGCTCTACTGTAGGGAGAGTTTCCCTGGAGTATGGTTTGCCCCACCCTTAATCCTTTCAGCTTGCAAGAGATAAAAGGAAAGAGAAACAAGGAGAATTGGGAACCTCTCACCATCAAGAAATCTGCACCGGGAGAAGAGCGCATCCTTCAGACCTGAGATTCCTGTGCCAAGACGCTCCCTGGACAAAGACTGATGCAATACCAGACTTTCCTCTCGAGCCGACAAGGGGAAAGCCTTTCCCTGGAGCAGACACCCTGAATATGGACTTGCAACCTACTGGACTGTGTAAGAATAAACCTTCCTTTGTTAAAGCCATCCCCTTTGCAGTATTTCTGTTAGAGCAGCCCTAGCTGACTAAAACAACTGGTAACAAGTGAAAAACTTGACGAGAATTTGTTAATGAGTAATGAAAAGCAGAATAAAAATGAACTCAAAATGAAACTGTAAGCAGAATATCTAAACATAATGATTAACTATTTCATAATTTTTTTAATGGATGTCCATAATCCTTGGGCGGGTAGGGGACTGTAGGTATACCATACAATAATCCTGAAACAACCTAATAGAACTATAAAATGTAAATTTAGGATATACCAAGAATACACTGAGATTACCTGGTTTCTAAACACTGGAATATTAATACAACTCTGGAGGTAAACAGCATAAACCCTATTTGAAACCCCTTGGCATAAGACTGCTAGGTTTAAATTAAAGATCAAAGTTGTAAGCAAGTTAGCAATTTAAAAAAGCTAAAATCATCTTAACTCAATACTGCAAGGATAGAGTAGCTGGGACGGGGGGCGGGGGACCATGCTCTTAGGCAAATTCCAGGCCAATTGGCACAACTAGTGTTTTGCTAAGAGAGCTCTCTGCACCCCACATTGGTGAGTGGCGTCTGGGGTCTTAAAAGCTGCCAAGCTGCCATCCGAGGACACAGCAGGTGGTCCCAACTCAGCAGGAACGGATGCTCACCGAGGGCCAAAATGGCATGCGATAAAGACAACCGAGAAGACAGAGAGACCCACAAGAGTGAGTGCCTACATCGACCTGGGACCGGAAGAACCAGATGGTGCCCGGCCACCACCAGTGATGGCCACGACGGAGCTCACAGAGAGGAGCCTCACTGGCAACACAAGAATAAAAAGAGGTGCATCATGAGATCTCCACTAAAAGACCTCAATTGATGGTCCAGCGGTTTTGGGGTTCCTCTGAGAGCATGGCCCCCGTCCCTGATGCTGCCCGTTCCCATAAATTATAACAAAGGTCCACTCTTTGGACAGGAATGGATTGGACTTGGCAATGCAGAGTAACCATATATTGGAAGCACTTTATGGTTCTATACATCTATAGGATATCATGTTGCTGACCTCTGGCTGGAGGAAGGGGAGTGGACGGAGAGGAGGGGAAAGGAGGCTGTTGGGAGGATGAGACATGTATGGAGCAGAGAGGAATAGTGTGCAGTCACCGGACAGGGAGAGCAGTGGAAGCTGCATATAGGGGGGCATGTAAATTTACATGTGAATGTACATTTTCACTCAGTTATGTTAAATAAAAATAAAAATAAATAAAAAAAAAGCTAAAATCATGACTGATAACATAGCTCTTGTTGTCTAATATTAGGTAAAAATTAAGAGGAGACACTGACAGAAAATTCTAGCCCAAAGACAGACACTACTCTCAGTTGACTACATTTTAGGTAACTCACAACACATTAAATAAGCTTCTGCATCTTTTCAGAACCTTTCTCCCTGTAAAGGGGGAACAGATCTAATGCAGCTTGCCACAAAGTTTCAAAGTCGTCAGGGGTTATCATAGGTCATCCAAGTGGATATTTATTTAACCAAAGTGACAATAGAAGATTCTAAACATGAACTGAAAGAGCTGATGAACAAAATCGAGCCTCAAGTTGCAAGATCAAAGGATCCTGGGGGTGTAGTCATTAAAAGCTATGGCTGCTAACCAAAAGATTGTCATCCACCAGGCTCTCCTCGGAAACCCCATGGAGCAGTTCTCTTGTATCCAGTATGGTTGCTATATAGCGAGTCCAAACCAACTCCCTGATAACAGGTATGGACAAAATACTGAATGACACAGGAAATATCAAAAGAAGATAGAAGGTAAAACAACATGTGCACTGACTGTGTAATGAGAAGCTAGTTCTGTAAACCTTCATCTAAAGTACAGTACTTAAAAGATATATTTTTCCATATTCACATTATTCCAGTAAAAAAGCTAATTTTTCAGTTTAAAAAGAAAATAAACCTTGGTCTTGTTAAAAAGAAAAACAGCTGGAGGAAGTACACAGGGTTACTGTACCAAAAGAATTAGTCAGTGTTCAGTCATTTGAGGAGTTAGCATATGATCAAGAACAAATGGTGCTGAAAGAAGTCCAAGCTGCATTGAAGATAATAGCAAAAATAAGGCTGCTGTAATTGACAGACCACCAAGATGTTTCAGTGCACAAATGTAACGCTGGAGGTACTTGTCTATACCAAGAAATTTGGCCAACCAAGTGGAAGAGACCCGTATTTATGCCCGTTCCAAAGAACAGTGATCCAACAGAATGTGAAAATTATCAAACAGTATCATTAATATCACATTCAAGTTTGCTGAACATCATTCAAAAGCACTTCCTGTGGTACATCAAGAGGAAACTGCCAGAAAGTCAAGCCAGGTTTAGAATAGGATGTAGAACAAAGGATATCATTGCTGATATCATGTGGATCTTGGCTGAAAGCAGTTTATCTGGAGGATGTTTCTCTGTGTTTTATTGACTGTAGAGACAAACTGTGTGGATCATAGCAGACTATGCAGAATATTGCTTATGAGGAACCTGTTCAAGAGGCAGACTTTGGAAGAGAATAAGGGGATATTGTGTGGTTTAAAATCAGAAAAGCCCTGCATCAAAGTTGTATCCTTTCATCATACTTTTTCAGTCTATATACTGAGCAAATAATCCAAAAAGATGGACTTTATGAATAAAAAATGGTTGTGAGGATTAGAGGAAGACTCTGGCAACCTGCATCATGCAGATGAACATCCTTGCTTGCTGAACGTGAAGAGTGCTTGAAGTGCGTACTAAATGAAGATCAAAGACTATAGCCTTCAGTGTGAATTGTACTTCAACATTAAGAAAATAAAATTCTCACAGTTGGACCAATAAGCAGCACTGTGATAAACAGAAAACGATTGGCGTTGTCACAGATTTTACTTCAATCTACAGTCAACACCTTTGGAAGCAGCAATTAAGAAATCAAATGAGATAGGGGTCTTGTTTCAATTTTTTGCAGATGAATATCCAATTTTGCCAGCACCATTTGTTAAAAAGACCATTTTACTCACACCTAATACAAAAACCAACTCAACTTTTATCTTTTGGATAAAAGACCCAAATGTAAAATCTAAAATGATAAAGCTCATCCAAGATAAAATAGGATCAACAATGGAAGTTTTAATACTCCAAATCTGACAAACAAACCACAATCAACAGAAGAGAAAATAGATAAATGGGAACTACTAAGAATCAAACACTTTTGCTCATCCAAAGACTTCATCAAAAGAATTAAAAGACCACCTAAAGAATGGAAAAAATATTTGGCAACTATATGTCAGACCAACATCTGATTTGCATTATCTACAAGGTATTACAAGGTATCAACAAGAAAAGGATAAATAATCCAATTAAGCGATGGGTGAAGGAGATGGACAGACATTTCTCTAGAGAGGATATCTAGGCAGCCAAAAGATACATGTGGAATTGCTCATGATCATTAGCTATTAAAGAAATTCAAATCAAAACTATTATGAGATACCATCTCACCCCAACAAGGTTGGCCATGATGCAAAAAACACAAAACAACAAATGCTGGAGAGGCTGTGGAGAAATTGGAAGTCTCCTACACTGCTGGTGAGATTGCAAAATGGTACAACCTCTTTGGGAAACAGTCAGCGCTTCCTTAAAAAGCTGGAAGTAGATATACCGTTTGATCCTGTAATTCCAGTGCTTGGAATTTATCCTTCAGAAACAAAGGTTGTCACACGAACAGACACATGTACATGAATGTTTGTTGCAGCAGAGTCCACAATAGCAAAAAGATGGAACCAACCCTGATGCCCATCAACAGGTGAATGGATAAACTATGGTGCATATACTCAGTGGAACACTACGCTATGACAAAAAAAAGGACTAGTTTAGAAAACATCTCATGTGGAAGAGATATGCTGAATGAAATCAGTGTCAAAAGGACAAATTTTGTACGAGACCCCTGTTATAAGGACTTAACAAGAGAATTATCCATAGAAGAAAATGACTGTTGGCTGCAAATGTGGGTGGGGGGCTAAGAGTTTATCATAGATGAGATAATTGACAGGTGTTAGAAATTTTATTCTTTTACTGTAATTAAAAAAAATGAAGCATTGCTTTGGGCAAATATGCTGCAGAATGCTTCTTTAAAGTAGTAAAAAAAAAGGCAAATATGTTACTTCAAGACTAAGGTGCACCTGACCCAAGCCGTATTGTTTTCAGTCTTCTTGTATGCGTGTGAAAACTGGACAGTAAATAAGAAGCTCAAAGAAGAATCGAAGTCTTTGAGTTATGGTGTTGGCAACTACTTTCCTACACAGCTCATTCAGAGAAATTTGTCTGTTATAGGCAAGGATAATATACAGTAAGTTAAGGACATGAAACCAAGAAAACTGAGCAGTTTTTCTAAGATTTTAACCTATTTCATAGCTTTTCAGATTTAGATATTATAAACCAAGGCAAATAAATTTTTTCAAGCTTTTTCTTTCAAAATGTTCTTATATTCTGGAACAAGGTGTATTCTCAAAAGGCTTTTGAGGTCAGAACTAATTTCAAAATATTATAAAGAGGTTTTCAATGTGCAGTATATGACAATGAAGTCTGCAAACTTAATTTTTCTGAGTGCCACATACCTCATTGCTGAATATCACTATGGTCACCTTCTAAGTACTTCCCTTGGGAAGCTATGCACCAGTGCCATGCCTAGTCCACCCTTCAAAGCCATTTTGAAACTGTTTGTGGAATGGCCATTGCTCACGGTAGTTAGTTCACAGGCTTAATTGTATAATTGTCTATGAGGGAGTTTTTAGCCAGTAAACAAATAATTATTGGAACACCCTTCCGACTCACCTGATCTGGCACCCAGTAACTTTTTCCTTTACCCAAAGGAAATATTGAAAGGAGGACATTTGAATGACATTCAGGACATCTAGAGTAATATGACGACAGCTTTGAAAGCCATTGCATGAAGAGTTGCAAAATTGCTCTGAAGGGTGAACCAGGCCCTGGAATCAGTACTTAGCTTTCCAAAGGGCACACTTCAAAGGTGACCACAGCAATATGCAGCAACGAGGTATACAGCACTTTTTCTAGGATGAGTTCACGAACTTAATTTTCAGTCCTTGTATTAATTATTGCTGTCTCCAAATGATTTAATGAATGATTATTTCAATTCAAGATTGAAATAATCTTTCGCCATGAGTCAGATCCAACTCGACGGCCCTTGGCTTTGGCATTTCAATTAAAATGTTTCTCAACCTTAATTTCTGATGGTTAATGTGGGCGGTTACCTCTCTTGCCAGTGCACTCTGAAACTCATATTCGCAACATTTGAAGGGTGCAACGTGCTTTTGGAAAATAAAACTAATCATTTTCCTTTGAGGGGCAGGGATAGATGTGCCCAGCTGTATTTGTTTAAATGTGTTTCTTCTTGATATACAGGTAGTATCAATGCTAACTAATGTCATATCATTTAAGAAATGGGATCTAGTTCTGTTACAGAAAACTGATGGAGGTGGATTTTCTTCATTGGGATTCTTCATTAAAAAACTTGTTTGGGAGGGAGTCTTCAAAAGTTCCCCTGAGGCTACATGGGTAAGCTGAAGGCCTTGAGGGTGGAGGCTATGAGGGCTGAGTCCCTTCCTGTCTAAAAAGTTCATTATCCAGAAGTATTTGTGCAATTTTAGTTCATTTATATATGTTTTAGTTGTTAGTTGCTCTGGAGTCAGTTCTAGTTAGTTTAGATTCATAGCCACCCTATGTGCAGTAAAACAAAACACTGTCTGGTTCTGTGCCATCCTCACAGTCTTTGTTGTGTTTGAGCCCATTGTTGCAAGCACAGTTCATTCTATCTTGTTGAGAGTATTCATCTTCTTCTCTACCTTGTAGCATTGTGTCCACCTCCAGGGGCCGATCTCTTCTGATAATATTTCCAAAGTACGTGAGGCAAAGTCTTTCCATTCTTGCTTCTGAGAAGCTTTCTTGTTGTGCTTCTTCCATGACAGATTTGTGCGTTCTTCTGGATGTTCGTGGTGTAGTCAGTATTCTTTGCCACCACCATCACTCACATGCATCAGTTCTTTGGTCTTCCTTATTCATTATCCAGCTTTTGCATGCATATGAAAAAAAAAAACATTGACATCAAGTTGATTCTGATTCAGCAACCCTGTAGGACACAATGGAACTTTCCCCACTGAGTTTCTAAGGAGCAGCTGGTAGATTCAGACTGGTAGATTCAGGGCTCCTCACATGCGTATCAGGCAATGGAAAATAACCATAACTTGGGGTAGACACACACTAGTCCTCAAAGTGTCGGTACTGGTTACCAATACTTTAAAGAGGTCTTCACAGCAGATTTACCCATTGCAATACATTGTTTGATTTCTTGGCTACTGCTTCCATGAATTTTGGTTGGGGATCCAAGTAAAATGAAACATTTGACAACTTCAGTCTTTCCTGTCTTTCTCATGATGTTACTTATTGCTTCAGTTGTGAGAATTTTTGTTTTCTTTATGTTGAGGTGTAATCTGTACTGTGGAAACCTTAGTGGTACAGTAGTTGAGTGCTACAGCTGCTAACCAAAAGGCCAGCAGTTCAAATCCACGAGGCGCCCTTTAGAAACTATGGGGCAGTTCTACTCTGTCCTATAGGATCACTATGAGTTGGAATTGACTTGCAATGGGTTTGCTTTGGTGTGGTTTATTTTTAACCTGTATTGTACACTGTAGTCTTTATCGTCATCAGTAAGTTTAAAAAGCTCTTCAATTTCAACAAGCAAGCTTGTGTCATCTGAATATTGAAAGTTGTTAATGAGTTTTCCTCCAAACCTGGTGTTGCATTCTTCATATATAGTCCAGCTTCTCTGACCTTTTGTTTAGCATACAGAATGAATAAATATGGGGAAAGGCTACAACTCTGACACATACTTGTCTTGATTTTAAACCATGTGGTATACTGTAGGGTCACCAGATCCAACTCGACGACACTTGGCTGGCTTTAATATACTCTTGTTCTGTTTGAATGACTGCCTCTTGGTCTGTGGACAGATTCCTCATGAGCACAACTAAATGTTCTGGAATTCCCATTATTTGGGAATTGTTTGTAATTGTTTATAATTTCTTATGATCCATACAGTTGAATGAATGCCTTTGCCCACAGTCACTATAACATAGGTAAACATCTGTCTGATATTCTGTGCCTTCAGCCATGATTGATCTGTCATCAGCAATGATATCCTTCATTGCATACCCTCTTCTGAACCTGGCTTAAACTTCTGCCGGTTCCCTCTAGATATACTGCTGCAAGTGCTTTTGAAAGATCTTCAACAAAATTTTACTTGTGTGTGTGATATTCATGATACTGTTAGATTGTTTCCATGTTCATGTTTAAATTAGTTTAGGTATTTTGACAGATAAGATGCCTTCATTGTTCAGACTGTGTTTAAGAACCAGTTTCTTTCTTTAAGCTGTTCTGTGGGTGTTTTAGTCAGCTAGGACTGCTCTAACAGAAATACAACAGAATGAATGGCTTTAACAAAGGAAGGTTAATTCTTACACAGTCCAGTAGGCTACAAGTCTGTATTCAGGATATCCATTCCAGGGGAAGGCTTTCCCCCTTGTTGGCTCTGTAGGAAAGTCTGGTATTTTATTAGTCTTTGTCCAGGAAGCATCTTGGCACAGGAACCTCAGGTCTGAAGGACGTGCTCTTCTCCCAGGACTGTTTTCTTGATGGTGCGAGGTTCCCAAATCTCTGCCTGCTTCTCTGTCCTTTTATCTCTCGTTGGATGAAAGGATTAAGGGTGGAGCAAGCCATACTCCAGGAAAACTCCTTTTACAGTGGAGCAGGGAGAGGTGATCTTATAAAGGGATTTACAGTCCCACCCTGATCTTTAACATACAGAATAGGAAAACCACAAAATGAAGGACAGTCACAAGACACTGGGAATCATGGCCCAGCCACATGACCACATCTATTTTGCGGGGGACACAGCTGAATCCGTAACAGTGTGTAAACAGTTTTGCCTTCTGAACTTTTCAATTTCATCTAACTTTTACTCACGTAAGTTTTCTTTTTATGCTTTTTTCTTTCTCATTCCGAAATAACTAGTTTATTTTACTGCAGGACAAAATTACTATCTTTCCCTTAAAAATACATTCCATATACTTAGCATGATCTAAATTGCTTGGAAACTGCTCTCAAATTGGAAGGCAAGGAATATTTAGACTATTAAATTTATATAAGCACTTATTTATCATTAAAACAATCAGAATAAAGTTCTTTGAACTAATATAATCTAACATAATTGTTAGGAATAGAATGGCATGAAATGGGCAGAGACACGTCTCTCTGAGAGTCTAGTGAAGTTTATTTGAAGACAAAGAAAGTGGAGTCTGACCCAAGATCTGATTCAGCCCATCCAATAGTGAGTAGAGAAACTTTTTATAGTTTTAAAGTTCTGCTAAAGAGTGAAGGGTGACAGACGCAAAAGTTATTTATGGTTTTGTAACAGAAAGCTCTAGTAAAGAGATTTATGGTTTTATAGCAGAAAGCTCTGATAATGAGATGGGGAGTAGCTGGCTCAAAGTTATTTATAGTTTTCTAGTTAGGTGCCTTTGGGGCATATCAGGCTGTTTTCAGCTAATGACAGGGTCTGGTCTTTGGATAAGACTTGTGCTAAACCTTCCTGAATTCCAGGTTTAGCACAAGTCAGTTTCCTCTACTCCTCACTTTTGGTTAAAGGACAGAGGACATTGTTATTTTTTCTAGCTGCTTCCTGCTGATAAGGGTCACTGATTTATCCTAGAGTGTATGGGGAGTTGGGGACACCTCTGAGCTCCTGGCACTCTATACTTGTGTCTTGATAACCAGCAGAAAGGGAGGTCTGTTGGTTATTTTTAGGAAGGTTTTTGGTATAGATCTTGTTGAGCCTTTCAAAGTAACAGGATCTGATTCATTTGTTAGTGGGTAAGGTTGCACACTGGTCACTGGATCAGTTGTGTTATGGCTGTGAATAGAGAGAGTCCTAAAATGAGTAAGATAAGAGGTGTCATAAACAGAAGAAACCATGGAAGCCGTATTTGTGAATTTAGCCAGGTATCCCAGTGGCCTCCTCACTCTTTGTGTATTGGCTGCTCTCTCTGAAAGCTTTTTAAGCTGCATGTTGGATCAGGCGTGATCGGTTAACATAGAAACAGCATTCTTCATCTAGAAAAAGACAAGTACCTGCCTTTTCTGCAGTCAGCAGATCTAGGGCATGTCTGTTTTGTAGGGTGACAGCTGCTGGAAAATCTATTTGGTCTCATATTCTTACCAGTCCTTTGGATATGTCCTGCATAGTTTCTTGTAGGTCTTGTGAGAGGAGGTGGACATAATAGAATGAAGTATTTAACTCTCCTATTCCATTACCAATAGCTGCTATGACCCCCAGAGCAGCCAGTAGAGGTGTAAGGATGATGGCCGTTTGGGGCCTGACTGAGGCTTTTATGGGTGTAGACAAGGATTGTTTGGGGTGAGGGGCAATATAAATGTTTGTGAATAACTGAATCAGAGTACATGTTCCTATCCAGTTTATGGGTAGGCAAGAATATGCCTGATTCCCGCAAAAGAAAAAGAGACCATTTTCTAAGAGATGCTGACATACAGAGAGAAACAGTAGAGGAAATCATATGACCCCTGTCTGGTGGATGGTTCATTGCTCCAAATTGAAAAAGTGTTGGAAAGGGTTCCCCCTAAAAGGGTGCTTATTTTGGAAGATTGTTGCACAGTTGTTGCAGGAGAGGGTGTTAATCTAGGGAAAGAGGCTTTAGCTCAGGGCAGTACACATTCTAGAGGACATACCCTGTAACTGGGGTGGCCCTGAGATGTATACTGGTTGAAGAAACATGCCATTGGCTGTAGGGGAAAAAGAGTAGTCCACCCTTTGACTTTGGGTCTAATGGAGGTGGGTGGGTGGATATTTTGATAGTATTGCTGTGGAATCCAGGAACTAGGTGTCCTAGGTTTAAGCCTTTATCTATTTGT
This sequence comes from Heterohyrax brucei, assembly GCA_028571685.1. Classification (NCBI taxonomy): domain Eukaryota; kingdom Metazoa; phylum Chordata; class Mammalia; order Hyracoidea; family Procaviidae; genus Heterohyrax; species Heterohyrax brucei. The sequence goes on from CM053156.1 coordinate 27,513,368, forward strand.
TCCATGCAAGAGGGAGCTCACTTTAAGAGAGCTAAGCTTGGAGTTGGGGGATTGGGGGAGGGATTGTATGCATCTGACAAAGGTTTGGAGGAGTAGTGTGGCTCAGCTGGCCTGGGTAGTTGGGTAACTTCCTAGGAGAGCATCTGGTCTATTGAGAAAGGTGGACCCTTTATCTTTAGTATATGTCAAGTGGATGGTGGTCTGGGTCCATGTCTCCTTAGGGGCTGGAAGTGCAGTGTAAGCGCTTGGGGAGGGAGACAAACAGAGCTAGCACCTCTGATATTTAGCTGTGTGGCTCAGGAGAGAATAACTTAGATTAAAGGTGTTAAGTAGGTAGGGAGGACATATATGGAGGCCTTGGTAGAGAGGGAGCTGGGTATAAAGAAGCAGGTGATTATACAGAGGTAGGGGGACCTGTTTCTAACCACTAAGAGATTTTCTGCCAAGAGTAATCAATGAATTCTCTCTATAAATCCCAGTCTCAGATAAGAAAAAGTAGAGTTTCAGGAGATTCTGGTGGGTTGGGTAGAAGTCTGTTTAAGATTAGGTCATATGTTTCCAGAGACGGTGTGGGAGGGAAGGTATGGGGCTCACAGTTCAGCAGAGGAGGGTTAGTAGTCTTCTCCTTTACCTCTGTCTGTGGGGATTTTCATTAGTCAAATTCTGGTCAGTGAGAGGGCAATAACTTTCCACTGGAGACTTTGAGGCTAGAGAAATGTATCTATGGAGTGGTATCTTGGAACTATCGTAGTAAGAGTTGTTAGGAACTCAAAGTGTGGTCCTGCCCGCCTGGGGGCAAGTGGCTTGAGCTATAGAACTTTGAAATATTTCCAGTCTCCAGGTCTTATTGGAATTTGTCAGTTCAGGGATATAGGAGGAGGAAGCATGGAGTTGGCTAATTCTCTCAACAGGTTCTGGTCAGTTCAGGGAGGTATTATGTTAGGGACCCTCAGAAAGGGGGAAGTTGCCAAGGATGAATGGTTGGCCATACATGAGTTCAGAGGGGATTACAGAGTGAGGTTTGTGGGAGCTGATATGCAGATGCATCAGGGCAATGGGAAAAAACATGATCCAGGTTTGTTGGATTCAATTGGTAGACAGGTGTGTTTTGATGAGCTGTTCATCCTCGGTACCTTGCCTAAGGCCTTGCGTAGGTCTGTAGGAGGCATGAAGTTTCCATTGAATGTTAACTTCTTTGGAGACCCCTTGGGTTATTTGGGAAAAGAATGGTGAGTTAATGGCCAATTAGAGGGTCTTGGGAAGTCTAAATCAGGAATTGTCTCTGTAATCAGGACTTTGATGACCTTGTCAGCTTTCTCCCATCTTGACAGGAATGCTTCAGCCCACCCTGTAAAGGTATGCATGCATACAAGAAAGTGTTTTAGATGTTGGACCAGGGTCATGTGAGTGAAGTCAATTTGCCAGTTTTGGCTGGGATATCTTCCCTAAGTTGGTGGGGATCAGTATCAGCCAGTTTGAGGGGTGCCCCAGGATGGGTCTTTAAGCAAGTGAGGCATGTTGAGATTTCAGTCAGGTCTTGAAGTAAGGTTGAGTGGTGGATAGAGTGGTTTTAAGAGCTTGGTTAAGGGTCTTGGGCCAATCTGATTATGTAGTTGGGTAAGAATTTGGCTGTTTGTTGAGGGAGAACTATCTTGTTATTACGGGTGTACCAGCTGTTAGTGAAAGTAGCGCCCATGTTGGATGAGTATTGGCATTCATGTTTGCTGTACAGAGGGGCTGGAGTAGGGAGAATGGGGAAGATGGTTTGTGGGAATCTTTTTTCTGCCTCTACTGTAGCCACATTTTCTGTGCACTTACTTCCTGTAGAGACGTGTGAGCCATCTTTTTGATGTCCTTTGCAAGGTTTGATGGCCACTTTGGAAGGGGCAGTGATCCCAGTGTTGTGAGAAACCCCATCTGTTTTCACAATGGTATGTGCAAGTTTATAATATGCATATTTTGTGTATGTCTTATTTATGTCTCACCCTTTAGCTACAGTTAGTGCCCATGTGAGGACAGTGAGTTCTGCTTGTTGTGAGGTGGTGCCTAAGGGGTAGTAGTCCATATTCAACGATGGAATCAGATGAGACTGTGCTATATCCAGCCTTGGTGATATGATTTTGTTTAGCTGAGCTGCCATCAATATACCAGGTAGCGGAAGAGGGAACTGGGGAGGTAGACAGGTTAGGGAAGGGATTTAAAAAGTGGGTAAGTAGGTCCCCAATCTCATGTGATGGTTGAGGTGAAAATTCAGAAGAGTGGAGTGGCAGCAAGGTGGCAGGATTTAAGGAGGGACAGCAGTATAGTTTTATGTTGGGGTTTTCCATAAAGGTGGCATGAAAAGTTGGTAAGCGGGTTTGAGAGACTACCGTGATGGCTTGGTGTGTAAGTAGGTTTTGGAGGGTATAAGGGGGATATACATGTGTTTGTTGGGCAAAAGTAAATTTGAAGCATTCTTGTACTAACAGGGAAGCAGCTGCAAGAGTATGGAGGCGTATGATCCAACCTTGGACAGTCTTGTCTAGCTGTTTGGGGAAATATGCAATAGGGGGATAAGTAGACCCCTTTGTCTGTGTGAGGACCCTGAGAGCAAAGCCCCTTCTGCTGTCTGCAAAGAGTTGAAAGGGCTGGTTTGGATCTGGCAGAAAGATATAGGAGGCTTGTATGAGAGCTTCTTTGAGTTTAAAGAAGGCCTGTAAGATGTTTGGGCTGGGAGGAAGTGGCTCGCTGGGGCTTCACACAGAGGCTTGATATAGGGGCTTGGCAAGGATTCCAAAGTCAGGGATCCAGAGACAGAAGAAATTAGCCAATCCTACAAAAGAGAGGATATTTTACTTGGTAGTGAGCAAGGGGTGTGAAGCAATAAGTTGCTTTTTTCCCCTCTCTGGGGTGAGGCTGTGCAAGTTGGGAGAGAGTGAGATACCAAGGTAGGTTACCTTGGTTTTACAGAGTTGTGCCTTAGAGCAGGATACCCTATATCCCAAGTTTCTCAGATAATTCAGGAGTCAGATGGAAATCAGTAAGGGAGTAGGGATGGGCTACACAGGAGGAGGTCACCTACGTATTGGATAATTGTGAATTGGAGGTGTAAGAGTTTACTGAGGTCAGTTGCCAGTGCCTGGCCTAAAAGGTGTGGGCTATGGTGGGAGTATGGTTCATGTAAGTTGTTAAGTGTGTTTGGTATCAGGGTCCATCCAGGTGAAGGTGATAGATCTTGGAACTCTGGGTTTAGAGGGATAGTAAAGAATGCCCCTTTTAGGTCCAGGATGGTATAGTGGGAAGTGTTTGGGGGAATCTTTGACAAGAGGGAATAGGGGTTGGTAGCAATTGGGTTGAGTGGTCTGGTGGCTGCATTGACTGCACGGAGGTCTTATACTAGTTGGTGTGGCCTATCTTACTTGGGGACCACTAGGATAGAAGTGTTACATGGTGACGAAATGGACGGAGGACCTGGTGGGTTAGCAGGCACATTGTTACAGGTTTTAGGCCTCTTATGGCCTGGAGCCTAAGGGGGTATTGGAGTTTTTTAGGGAATTTAGTGGGGCCAGTGAGAGTAATTTTAGCCAGAGGATCGTGGGTGGCTGTGGGAGTGAAGATGCCCCAGACTTAGGTGTACCTCCTGGGGAATTTTAGATGTAGACTTATCTTGTGGGTTAGGAGTACCGCTAGGGTTAGAGGAGGATGGAAGTAGAAGTGTTGGGAGTTGAATGTTTTCGTCTCAGTTGGACAGATGATAGCATGAAGATTGCCTGGAGCTTACTAAGAAGGTCTCTGCCTAATAAGGGGATGGGGCATTTGGGAATCACTAGAATTGGCAGATTAAAGTGGAGGGGCTTAAGAAGGTTTTATAGGATTCCATCCACACCAACAATAGAAATGGAAGAGGGGAGAAACTTCCCTGAAAACTGAAACAATACCAAATAAGTGGCCCCCATGCCTAGTAGAAAGGAGATTTGCTTACTGGCAACCTGGAAACAAACCTGAGGCTCTATCAATGAGATGTTGATGATGGGGTCTTTAGAGCCCAGGCCTCCTGTGTCCTTGGTGACTAATCCGAGGAGATCTGGCAGGATGAACCCTGGCTCAACCACTATTTTTGAAGGGGTAGCCCTGGATCTGGCAGTCCAAGGACACTCATCTTTCCAGTGGCCTTGGACACCACAAGCTGGGCATGGCTTGGGTGGAGCATAAGGGTTTTGAGCAGGCAGGTCAAATGGCCTTCTTTCCTACATTTGAAGCAAGGGCCTGGAGGCTGTAAGCAGCTACGCTGGAGTTTCTTATAGGTTGTCGGGTGGTCCCCACTTTGTCTTTGGAGGGCTGAGGCCAGCTTATGATATTTTACCTGTTTTTTCTGTGCAGCCTTCTCCTCACAGTTATTAAAGACCTTAAAGGCCAGTTTTAACATATCCCTTTGGGTAGCCTGTGGACTGTCCTCAAGTTTTCGGAGCTTTTCGCATATAACTGAGGCAGGTTGGGAAATACAGTGAGTATTCAAGTAGAATTGTCCTGCCTCAGAAGTGGAATCTAGATTAGTACATTTGATTGAAGTTTCCATGAGTCTATCTAGGAAGGCCGCAGAGTTTTATCTGCATTCTGGGTGATCTCTTTCATTTTGTCATAGTTTACCACTTTGTGTGCTGCCTTTTCAATCCCCTTTAGGAAGCAAATGATAAGATGGGCTAACGCGGGGAGGCCAGGTGAGTTAGACTGGTAGTTCCGCTTAGGGTCTGTGGAGGCACTGCTCTTGCCCTGGGGTGGGGACGTGGCAGTTCAGGTCTTGGGTACGAAGTGAATCAGCAAAGGCCGTGGCTGCAGACCATATGCATGCCTTCTCTGGGGTAGTTGTGGAGGAGAGTATAACATAAAGGTCCTGCCACATGAGGTTGTAAGACTGGGTTAGATACTAGAATTCTTTGCAAAAATGAGAGGAGTCAGATGAAAAGGATCCAGGCTTCTTTTTGATTTGGAATAGGTCAGCCAAATTGAGGGGAATGCACACCTGGATGATGCCTTCAGTTCCTACTACCCCTCAGAGGGGTAGAATGGGATCAGGGGATTGTCCCCTAGACCTAGTGTATGGAGGTGAAAGGGGGCTGGTGAAAGGCTTGGAGGAGGACCTCAAGCAGGTGGTAGGTCATGGAATGAGCAAAGAGGGAGGGGGAACTGGCGTGAGAGGGAGAAAGCAGAATTGGAGAAGAGGAGAAAGAGTCTACTGGAGCTGAAGAGGGAGGGGAGCATAAGAAGGGGAGAGGCGTGGTCAGAAGGATTGAAATCAAGTTCAGGAAGTGGTGCCTTAGAAGGCTGAGGTTTTTCATTAAGGAGGAAGATTTGGAAAGTGGTGCAGGATTGGCAGAGAGAGGCAATTACGAAGGAAAAAGAAGGCTTGGATATAAGGGACTTTGGACCACTTGCTGTCGTGGGTGATGAAGTTGGCTAGATCACAGAGAATGTTAAAAGTCAAAAGTACCATTTTCAGACCATTACCCAATTTGTATTGGGGCCAGGCCATATTGCAAAAGAAAATCGATTGTTTGAGCCATACTTGGCACTGGAGTCCTCGGGTGCCTAGATTTTTTTTAGGAGGCACCGCGATGGAATATCCATTGGGGCCTTAGATTGGCTAGTCCCCATAGTGTAAAGAGTGAATAGGAGGAAGAGAGAGAGGGAAGATTAGTCCTATCAGGGAGAGGCAGGCATCCCTGTCTCACAGGAGACCAAGTTCTGGTAGGTCCAGCTCGCTGCCTGTGAGTCCCCAGAGAGTGAAGATGAGGGGGCAGGGAACCAGTGTTTCACATCCCAAGAGAAGCCTCGACCCAGCGCTGGACTTTGTAGTGCTGGCTTTCCTGGTGGAGGAAGTCTTGTCTTCTCACTCACCAGGTCTGTCAGTGTGCTGTTGATGGTTCGGAGTGCCACAGCAAGGGTCTGAGGGAAGGGAGGACCCTGGAGCTGATGGTCTTGTTCACCCCCTGTCCTGAGTTTTGGCACCAAAAATTTTGGGGATAGAATGGTGCGAAATGGGCAGAGACACACCAGTCTGAGTGTCTGATGAGGTTCATTCAAAAACAAGGAAAGTGGGGTCTGAACCAAGATGTGGTTTAGCCCATCTAGTAGTGGGTAAAGCAAGTTTTTATAGTTTTGAGGTTCCGATGAGGGGTGACTGGTGCAAGTTATTTATGGTTTTATAGCAGAAAGCTCTAGTAAAAAGATTTATGGTTTTATAGCGGAAAACTCTGACAAGGAGGTAGGGGAGGTGTGGCTGGCAAAAAAATTGTTTATGATTTTATAGTTAGGTACTTGTGGGGTGTATCAGTTTGTTTTCAGCTAAGGGCAGGGTCTGATGATTGGATAAGACTAGTGGTAAACTTCCCTGAATTGCAGGACAGAACTCCCGCAATATCATCTGAAGGTAGGAAAGTATTTCATTTTCATAACCCTGTCTTTAAAAATATCTTTACTTTTCAACACTTTAAAGAAATCTTTTGAGGCAGATTTGCCCAGTGTAAGTACGTCATTTGATTTTTTGACTGCTGCTTCCATGGTTGTTGATTGTGGATCCAGGTAAAATGAAATCCTTGACAACTTTGGTGTTTTCTCTGTTTATCATGATGCTTCTCATTAGTCCAGTTGTGAAGATTTTTGTTTTCACTACTGAAGGCTGTAGTGTTTCTATCTTCATCAGTAAGTGTTTCTGTAACTGAATGCTGTTTGGGTTCTTGTCCTGTCTTATGAGATGACTGGAATAAGATGGATGTTAATTGCAAGGAAAACAAAGTGATGAGTTTATTGTCTACAAAGACAAAGACACCAGTGTCTAGAGACCATAATGCCATGTGCTCACTGTCTGAGGGAACTGGGGAGGTTTTTATTTCCAGTGATTGTCCAAGAGTTAGGTTTGGTACTGGAGCTTGCTACCTTTAGCCCTCCCACTCTGTATTTGGAGGTCCAGAGGTTGCCTCCACCTCCATCTGATGTTGTTGTGGTGGGACCCTACACTTCTCAGATAGTCTCAGGTGAAACTATAGACTGGAAAATAGCTTCCGTTCTGGAGATCATTGGGTCGTACGTAGGTCAGGCTTGATGAAGGACAAGGTAAGGTCTAGGTGGGCAGGTTTTATGGATGGACAAAGCCAGTACCTGCTGTGATTTCCTGAAAAAACAAACTTGAGGTTAGCAAAACAAAGAAAGGGAGGAAAGGGTGTTGATTGGGGGTTTCACTTTGAGTCCTCTTCACTTTGAGCAAGCAAGGCTGTTTCTCATCTGTATATTGCAGTTTTCTGCCAGTCCTGGTAAACAACATTCTTCTTCATGTAATCCAGTTTCTAAGATTATTTGCTCAGCAGACTGTATAACTATGATAAAAGGATACCACCCTGATGCATTCCTTTTCAAACCACACAGTATCCCCATGTTCTATCCAAGGACTGCCTCTTGATCTATGTAAAATATGCATGTAGGAAGACTATTTTGACTTCAGGAAAAAATGACTTTATAAGTGACGATGCTTATAAAGAGAAGAGAAAATTTATGTGAAGAGGAGAGAGAAATACAGATCAACCTTTGACTAATCTTGACAGCATTGATTAAACCCTCTCCTCCCCCTTTTACTGAGATGAGTGAATATCAGATCATGAATGATCTCTGGGCCCTCTACTCAGCACTGTCTTTAGAAATTTAAATTTAGTAAACCTGGCTTTGAACAAGAAAGAGGATTTGCAAATTCAGGTGAAAGGCAAGCCATTGGTGAATTAATTTTGGTCAGAAGTCTCTTTAAAGTAAATATTTGGCTTCCTGAGTTAAAAAAAAAAAAACCCTAAATCAAAGCATAGATACCTGCCATCAGTCTCCCTGTAACGATGTCCACCATGTAGTACAACCATCAATCACCACTAATTAAAAGTTTTCACCACTTCAAGTAGCAACTCAGTATTCCTAAGTAATTACTCGTTTTCACTTCTCCTCAATCCCTGGTAGCCACTAATAAATTTTTGTCTCTGTATTTGCATATTCTCAATACCTTATGTAAGTGGAATTATGTATTTGTCCTGTATAATACATTTTTAATTTTTTATTTCAGTTGCTCTGATTGAAGATAGCAAACTGACTAAAACAAAAAAAAAACTATTACATAAAATTTGCAAAGCTACATTAGTTTAAAATATAAAGTACTTCAAATGATGTTTTTCCTGAGTTTATAGTGTTAACTTCTAATGTTCTTAAAGCTTACAACCACAGCAACCCCACATTTCCATCATGATATAAATGAAATTAGCTTCTAATCTGGTTGTAAGATCCATTTAATTTAAGGATTTCTTAAATCGTAGCCAATAATTGTTCTTGCCCACAGGTGCCTCATAGTCTCAATGTAATTACAGCTGTGCTTTTCTATTGCTAGATGAAAAAGAGGAAGACATTCAGTGAGACGAATTTACATAGTTGCCACAAAAATAGGCTCTAACACAAGAATGATCATGGACATGGCACAAGACTGGGCAGTGTTTGATTCTGTTGTGTATAGAGTTGCTATGAGTCAGAACCAACTAGACAGCATCTAACAGAAACAACAGATGAAAAAAGAAATTGAAGATGAAAACTGAAAGTATTGATTATATTAGATATCTTTAGAATAAACTTACAGGGTTTTTAAAACTTTGTTTCAGTAGGTAGCACATTTAAGGGGAACAAATTTCAGACGCTGTAAAGAGAAGTGCTGTGAAAACTTGACCTCCCATTCAGGTCCTCTGAACACCAGTGTCAGTTTCTTACAGATCCTTCAAGAACTGTATCATGTGTACATAAGCAGGTATACCTGTATCCCATCCCCAACCCCGCGATGCATACACAAGAGAATGATACACTATTGAACACTTTGCATTGGTGACTTGGCAATACAACTTGCATCTCGTGTGTGGTCTGTGTGTGACAGATGTCCCTGTTTTCCTGGATGTAGTATCACAGTGTATTATTGCACATTTAGTTTATGGGACAGTCCCCTCCTAAAGGATGCTTATTTGAGTCCAGTTTTTGCTGTTAACTGTACCCAAAAATGGCAACAGTGTATTCCCTTGTATGCGTGTCATAGCATACCATTCAAGGCTATCTGTTAAATAATTCTTAGGATGGGTCACTGGGTGAATAAAATATGTTTTCTCTTTAGATGTTGCCCAATTGCCCCCGTGGCACTGTGCATATTGATAAACACCAGTGACACTATTCCAGAGCTGTGCACAACTCCCGTATTGATGTAGTGCCTTGTCCTACTTCAATCTTGAACAAATGGATAGGTGAAGAGTGGTTCCGCAATGTAATAACCACATGGTTCATGTGTCCTAACTCGCTGTGTTCTGATAGTCATGGGCATGCCTCCTCATTCACTCAGTCCGTGGTTTGCACATGTATCCCTCCAGTATCATTTGAATCACTGTTTCCCGCCTACTTGAAAAATAAGAAAAAAATCATATTTAAAAATTAGTAAAAATCAAGTGAGGGGGCACCTGTGAGCCTATGTGCTGTGATCTGACAGAACCCACTTTGTCTTTACAATGTTCACAGAGCACACAGGGGATTCAGGAATTACTGGATGTGGCTAAACAAGAAATTCCCTTTGACCTCTGGAAAGTCACTCCTCTGGTCCTCAAGGCAACAGCTGGGTTACGCCTGTTACCGGGAGAAAAGGCTCAGAAGTTACTGCAAAAGGTGATCTTACCTATTTTTCCTTCGGGGAGTCATCATTGATAACTGGAAGTACTCTGAATCTGCAGCTGATTTCCATATAATCAGGCAGGCTTCACAGGAGCTACCCAGAGAGGGGGGACATTGCAGTGTGGTTAACCTTTCTGTCCCACCTACAGATGGACAGTATTACCTTCCTCATGACACTTAAAGCTATTTGAATTTTTTTTAATGATTTTATGTTTTGTACTAAGAATAACAACTTTATTAAAGTACACTGTGCTTTTGAAGGGCTTCCTTCCATTCAGGGACTTGATGTCAGGGAGTTGTTTGACCTGAATTCCTAATGGTTCTCTCAAGCCTGCTTATTCTCTCCAAGAAGCCTACTGTTCCTGCCCTTGGCCTGACACTGATGACCATTGAAGAAGTCCTTGACTCCTCTGCTTTCCAAGATGTAGTTCTCATGTTTATAGCATCTGTTAGAGACTTTGCCTGCCCTGACCCATCCTAGAACCTGACCCAACCTAGAACCAAGGCTAGACTTGGAAATCTGCCTTTAGCAGGGACTTAGGTGATTGGTGGAAACCCTGGTGGCTTAGTGGTTAAGTGCTGTGGCTGCTGACCAAAAGGTGGGTAGTTCAAATCTGCCAGGTGCTCTTCAGGAACTCCATAACACAGTTCTGCTCTGTCCTTTGGGTCACTATGAGTTGAAATTGACTTGGTGGCAATGTGTGTGTGTATGTGTATGTCTGTGTGTGTCTCTGTGTGTGTGTGTGTCTCTGTGTGTCTGTGTGTCTGTGTGTGTCTGTGTTTTAGATGATTGGTGAGTTAGGGAAATTCTGCCTAAGTAGAATGATCATCATCATCTATACTATTTTCTCGCTGAGTGATAGACTATCATACATATGTGCTAAAATGTTGTTGTTGTTGTTGTTGTTAGGTGCCATCAAATCAGTTTCAACTCATCGCAACCCTGTGAACATCAGAACGAAACACTGCCTGGTCTTGTGTCATGTCTACAGTTGTTTTTATTGTTGCGGCCAGTATGTCAGTCCATGTTGTTGAGGGTCTTCCTTTTTTTCTCTCACCTTCTGCTCTACCAAGCATGTTGTCTTTCTCTGGGGGCTGATCCCTCCTGACAACATGTTCAGAGTATATAAGACACAGTCTTGCCATCTTTGCTTCCAAGGAGCACACTGGTTGTACTTCTTTCAGGACAAATCTGTTTGTTCTTTTGGCAGTCCATGGCACTTTCAGCTTTCTCCTCCAACACCGCAATTTAAAGGCATTAATTCTTCTTCTGTCTTCTTTGTTCATTGTCCAGCTTTCACATATGTATGATATGATTGAAAAATACCATGGCTTGGGTCAGGTGCACTTTAGTCTTCAAGGTGACATCTTTTCAATACTTGTCAATCCTTTGCAGTACATTTTCCCAGTGCAATGTATTTTGATTTCTTGACTGCTGCTTTCATGCCCGTTGATTGTGGACCCAAGTAAAAAGAAATCCTTGGCAACCTCAGTCCTTTTTCCGTTTGTCAAGATGTTGCTTACTGGTCAAGCTGTGAGGATTTTTGTTTTCTTGATGTTGAGGCGCAATCCATACTGAAGGCTGTGGTCCTTGATCTTCCTCAGTAAGTGTTTGAAATCTTCTTCACTTCCAGCAAGTAAAGTGGCATCATCTGCATAACACAGGTTGTTAATGAGTCATCCTTCAATCCTGATGCCTCATTCTTCTTCATAGAATCCAGCTTCTCAGATTATTTGTTCAGCATACAAATTGAAAAGGTATGGTGAAAGGATACAGCCCTGACGCACACCTTTCCTGACTTTAAACCATGCAGTATACCCTTGTTCTGTTCGCATGACTGCCTCTTGATCCATCTACAGATTCCTCATGAGCACAATTAAGTGTTCTGGAATTCCTATTCTCTGCAATGTTAGCTATGATTTGTTATAATACACGCAGTCAAAAGCTTTTGCGTAGTCAGTGAAACACAAGTAAACGTTTTTCTGGTATTCTATGCTTTCAGCCAAGATCCATCTGACATCAGCAATGATATCCCTGGTTCTACATCCTCTTCTGAATCCAGCTTGCATTTCTGGCTGTTCCTTGTCAATATACTGTTGCAGTCGCTTTTGAATGATCTTGAGCAGAATTTTACTTGTGATATTAATGATATTGTTAGGTGATTTCTGTGTTCAGTTGGATCACCTTTATTTGCAATGGGCATAAATATGGATCTCTTCCAGTTGCTTGCCCAGGTAGCTGTTCTCCACATTTCTTGGCATAGATGAATGAGCACTTTCAGTGCTGCATCTGTTTGTTGAAATATTCCAGTTGATATTCCATCAGTTCCGGAAGCCTTGTTTTTTGCCAATGCCTTCAGAGCAGCTTCTACTTCTTCTTTCAGTACCATCGGTTCCTTGTCGTATGCTTCCTCTTCAAATGGTTGAACATCGCCCAATTTTTCTAGTATAATGACTGTATATTCCTTGTATCTTCTTTTGATGCTCCTTGAGTTGTTCAATATTTCTCCTGTAGAATCTTTCGCTCTTCCAACTTCAGGCTGTAATTTTTTTGTCACTTCTTTCAGCTTGAGAAATGTAGAATGTATTCTTCCTTTCTAGCTTTCCATTTCCAGCTCTTTGCATATGTCATTTTAATTGTTTTGTCTTCTCAAGCTGTTCTTTGAAATCTTCTGTTTAGGTCTTTACTTTACCATTCTTTCCTTTTGTTTTAGCTGCTTGACTTTCGAGAGCAAATTTCAGAGTCTCTTCTGATATCCAATTTGGTCTTTTCTTAATTTCCTGTCTTTTTAATGATCTTTTGTTCTCTTCATGGATGATGTCATTGATGTCATTCCACAGTTCATCCGATCTTCAGTCATAGGTGTTCAGCATATCAAATCTTTCTTGAGATGGTCTTTAAACTCAAGTGGGATATACTCAAGGTCATACTTTGGCTCTTGTGGACTTGTTCTAATTTTCTTCCGTTTCAGTTTGAATTTGCATATGAGCAACTGATGATCTGTGCTGCAGTCACTGCAGTCAGCACCAGTGTTGTTCTGACTGCTGATACGGAGATTTTCCGTTGCCTTATTCCAGAGATGTAGTCAGTTTGGTTCCTGTGTATTCCATTTGGTGGAGTCCATGTGTACAGTGGCCATTTATGTTGGTTAAAAAAGGTATTTGCAATGAAGAAGTTGTTAGCCGTGCAAAATTCTGTTATGCAGTCTCCAGCATTATTTCTATCACCAAGGCCGTATTTTCCAGCTACCAATCCTTCTTTGTTTCCAACTTTTCATTCTAGTTATCAGTAATTATCAATGCATCCTGATTGCATGTTTGATCAATTTCAGACTGCAAAAGCTTGTAAAAATCTTTAATCTCTTCATCTTTGTCCTTAATGGTTGTTGTGTAAATTTGAATATTAACTGGCCTTCCTTGTAGGCATATGGATATTACCCTATAACTGACAGCATTGTACTTCAGGACAGCTCTTGAAATGTTCCTTTTGATGATGAATGCAACACCATTCCTCTTCAAGTTTTCCTTCTCAGTATAGTAGACCATGTGATTGTTGGATTCAGAATGGCCAATACTGGTCCATTTCTGCTCACTAATGCCTGGGACATCGATGCTAAGCTGAAACCTGTCTACCATTCTGGTTCCAGCATCACAGCAGCAGTAGGCCATTGTGCTAAAATATCCCTTAAAATCATGACTTTCCAATGCCAAAGTTAGATGTGGACCAGGAGTACAGTGGGGATGTGCAGGTGTGCTGTATAGCAAGACTTGCTAGAACTAAGTAATACTGCTCACTACCCTCAATTCCCCTCAGCCTGCTGTTTCACTGCCTGTTAGGAGTATCTCCACTGATACTGGGGTAGTCCCCACCAGGCCACACCCACATGCATGGCCCTAGGTCTGTTGTCTGTCAATTTGACTCTTTGTTTCGAGGTCACAGTAGGATAACATTGTTGTGCCCACTCAGCTTATTCTGCCATCCAGCCTCCTGGAGTCACCTATTCCAGAGGCCAGGGCTGGCCTCTGAGAAGCCTCTGCACAGTGTATCTAGGGGTATTACCTGGATTGGAGAAGCTTAAAACAGGCTTTAGTCTTTGTCACTTAAGAACACCATCAGGACTCCCCTCTGCTGTTTTGCTAATGCTGGAAACCTCTTGTTGCTGGGAATACTGATTTATATTCTGTGAAAAAACTCTCCTTACATCCAGGTGGAAGAAGTATTTAAGGCCTCACCTTTCCTTGTGGGTGAAGACTGTGTCTCCATCATGAATGGAACAGATGAAGGTAGAGTTGTCCAGAGCACATTGGTCTGACAAAGGATACCCCTGAGACTGACCATGAAGTGCTTCTGCTTATAGCTCAGTGGGAGAGGCTCTTCCCTGGTTAGAGGAGCCAAAGCCATTGTCCTGTTCCAACTTATAGCTTAAATATCTCAGAGGGTCTTTTCGGTGCCAGTGTTAGAAACACATACTCATCTTGACCAACTCTGGATCTGGCACAGGAGAAGTTTCTGAAAACAACCAACCCACCTTTTCAGTTTTAAAAACATTTAGTTAGAATTGTGTCACTGCAGGTTTAGAATATTGTTGCTATTGTAATTCTTAGAGAGACACTGAAGTGGTTACTCAATGGCCTTGGTTTTAAAAATGACCCTAAGAATTTATTTATATAGGGAGAGTAGGGGAGCATTTGGATCTTTTGTTGCCTCTTCCAGAGAAAGCTGGTGACAGAGAACAGGGGGAGGGTATGCCATTGAGCAGGGTAGTCTGGTTTTTTGTTACAGTGGCTTCTCAACACACAGTTTGTTTCTCTCTGTTTCTCTCTTAGGCATCTCCGCCTGGATCACAGTCAACTTCCTGACAGGTATGTGTGCCCACCTCACTGTGAAGCTGGCTGTCCTCAGATGTCTGCATTTATGGCTTGGGGCAGAGTGTTCTATAGGGCCAAGGTCTTAGTATTACCTACTAAATAACTTCTGAGGCTCCATACTGAGGTAGCTGCTTAAGGGAGGGGCTCCTGTGGGTTGGGATGGCCCCCTCAGCACAGGTCCTCATGCAGCCAACCTGTCATGGGCCTGGGCTTTGAGAGGAGTGACAGTAAAACAAGTCATGCTTTCAAATAGCTGGATTACTCACTGTAGAAAGAGTAGGAACAGATACCTTGGAAGAGGCAGTAGAAGCAGTCCCTCCTAGGCCATCCTAAGTTCCCATGGGTTTCTGCCCCCTTCATAAAAGAACAGTGTGTCTGAGGCATGTATGAAAGGAAAGAAGCTCCCTGGCAGAATTCTCCCTCATGGGGAGATGCAAAGCTCCATGACAGATGGAGGAGAGCTGACCACCACCCACCAAAAACCAGAGCCATTACCATCAATTCATTTCTAACTCAGCAACCCTACATGACAGAGTAGAACTACCTCTGTAGAATTTCCACACAGTGCCTAGGGGGTTCAAACTGCTGACCTTTTGGTTAGCAGCTATAGCACTTTACCACTACGCAGCCAGGGTTTCTGCCATTCACCGGGTACTGTAGAAATGCCAGAGGTCAGTATCACTTGGAGCATACCAGTGATTTTCTTTCCAGTAAGGACTTCAAGTCCAGTGCCTCTCCTGAGGGCCAGTAGTGTCCTGTGTCATTCAGACTATAGCCACCACAGAGGCACAATCGTGCATCCCTTAATACACAACACATCTCTAAGGGTACTGAAGCTACAGCTGCTACTGTCTTGTTTCGCTTCCCACTAAGTGCTGGGCCTATAACCCCTCTGTTTAGCTTTTCTGCCATCTGTATCTACTCATTAACACAGATGTGCTGTAGTTTTTTTTTTTTTCTTTTCTCACTTGTACTCCAGGAAACTTGAAAGCCCGTGGAAGAAGCAGTGTGGGCATGCTAGACTTGGGTGGAGGATCCACACAAATCACCTTCCTACCAAGCATTGAGGTAACTAGCCCACACAGCCCCAGAAAGGAGGCAGGGCAGACCTCATCAAGGCACAGGAGGCTAGGTGCCCACTTCTGTTGGGATGGTAGAAGTGAGAGCACCGGCTTGAGGTGCTGTGCTTCTCTGAGCCCACAGCCAAGCACATTTCCAGTTCATGTTTTTGCTTTGGTTCTGACTGCCTGGAAAAAAAGCATAGAGATCATGTTAGGGAAGCATGCATTCTCACATGTTTTGCAGATGGGGGATAAATTAGATAAAACCAGAACATTTGGGCCAAGTGGGAAGCAAGATACGTCCTTCCCTCTGGTGCTGCAGGAGGGGCCAGGAGACCTGGTTCCATCTGCCTATTGCGAGGACCTTACACCTCCTCACCGTAGAGGTTCCAGAGGGGATGCTTCCAATGAAGACCACTCACAGCATTTAAAATACACCTCCTTCCCCCGTTTTAGTACCGGTTTTTGGTAGACGATCCCTTGTAGTTTCTGATACAGAGCATGTTTGTGAAGCTAGGAAGGTTACATATAAGGTGAAAACACGTGGTTTTCATTTTGGATGTTTGGTTTTTACACCTTGTTGCAAGTTCACTCGCAGCATATAACTTCATGAAAAGCTAATCTAGTTGAATGTATTTGTGAATGACTTGTTCTTTCAAGAGAATTGAGAGACTGGAGGACCCTTTTCTAGAGAGACCAACAGGAAGCAAAGTGACGCTCCTGTATTCCCCAGGGTACCCTTCAGACCTCCCCAGCTGGCTACATCACATCACTGCAGATGTTCAACAGGACCTACCAGCTGTACTCCTACAGGTCTGTTTTGGGGAGTAAGGAATAGGCACAGTCCAACACAATGCTCGGCAGACACTGTTGGCCCTCATCATGCCTCAGTGGAAAGAGTGGGACCGAGGCACTCAGTCACAGGCGTGTACCCAGGTCACTCCCTGCCATAAGCCCTCTCTCCCCACCTTCTTCCTTTCCTCCTTCCCTTTGCCTTCTCCCTCCCTCTCCTCCTACCTTCTCTATCTCCTTCCTGTTCCTCTTCTCCCTTCTCTACCTCCTCTCTCCTGCTGCCTCCTCCTCTCGTCCCTTTCTCTCTCCTCTTCCTTTCTTCTTCCTCTTTCACCTTTATTCTTTCTCATTTTTAGATTTACCTACAGTAATACCAGAAACCCTCATGGTGTAGTGGTTAAGCGCTACAGCTGCTAACCAAAAAGTCAGCAGTTTGAATTCACCAGGTGCTCTTTGGAAGCTGCTGTGGGACAGTACTGTGCCCTGTAGGGTCTCTGTGGGTCAGAATTGACTTGATGGCCCCAGGTTTAGTTTTGGTTTAGTTTACAGTAACACAAATTTCTTCTTTTATGTTTATTCTATTCTGCTTTGGAAGAGCAGGAGGGCTCATGCACTAGGCAGAGAAGTTTCTGGACCATCTGTTTGCCACATGCAACCTTACATAAATTCCTTTTGTGAATGTGCAAGCCCATGAAGAAGAGGCCATGTCTATCATAACTCACCCAACGTCCCAGCTCCTAGCTGAGCTGCTGCCCCACAATAGGCCCTTATCTGGTGAGTGAGTTAGTTGAATTCCCTCAACTCTACAAAGAGGCTTCTAGAAGGAACAGAAAGCCTGTAACTATGTTGCCGCAGACACCCTCCATTGCCCACTCACTTTGGACCAGGCTAGGTAACTTATTGAGACAGAGATCGAGTGAGAGTGCCCAGTGTGCCCTTGCATATCTTTCTCTCACACAGCTTTATTCCCACAGCTACTTAGGGCTCGGACTGATGTCAGCCCGGCTCGCGCTCTTGGGTGGTGTAGAAGGCCAGCCTGGTGAGTGGGACACGTGTGGAGGCAGCACTTGTGACCTCAGCTTTCACTGTCAACAGGGGGGTGAGCCCTGACTGGGGTGGGGGGAATCCCACTTCCCCCACCCCTGCACCCTGCTGGGCACAGCCAAGCTGTGGAACAGTTTGCTAACTCTGAGAGCCAGGGTGGGAACTCTGCGTTTTCTAAATTGGATTCATTTGCCTTCTATACGTTCTCAGTTGCTTTTAGGAAAAAAGTCATTTGTGGAGTCATTTCTGAAACATTGTGCTAGAAGATTTTTAGAGTCCAAATAGTGTGAAACAGCCACTTCTACTTGGAGTTGACTTGTGTGTGAGAGTTTGAAGAGATGACCTTTTTCTTCAGTATGCACAGGGACCCTTAGAAGACTTTCCATCATCTCTTGCTATATGAAGGAGCATACAGAGCCACCCTGCCCTTCTTTTGACTGGGATAGAACAGTGTTAGGTCAGGTTGCTACAAAGTGTGGTTTGACCCCAGGACGTCTTTTGGCCCTTTGTCTGGACCTTACTGAGGAGAACAAGCCCATAGCTGTCCTTTGTGTAGAATGTTACTTGTAGAACCTTACTGTCCCCATGGAGGCAGCACTTAGAGGCTGACATCAGGCTTTCCTAAATACCTGAGGTGAGATTTCTTCTCCACATGTGTTGTGTGGGTGGTGCACCACCCAGGTCTGTGTGATCTCTCAGGCCCCAGATGCCCCAATTTCTGTTTCCTAGCTGCCTCCACATACATTTTCCATGGCCCAGCACCATTACCTTCTTCTCACCAGGGCTTTGTCCTTCTAACAGACTTGAAATGTGCCAATGAAATTTTGGGTTTTCCATTCACATTCCATTTCAGTTCAGCTCTTTCTTGTCAACCAAATACAGGTCCAAGTCTTAGCTGTTATTTAGATAGAGCATTCAGGTCAGCTGGCCTTCAGCCAGAGCAGCAGAGGTCACACTGTCTTGTCAGGCCATTCCTGACACTAGCTACAAGAGTTGCAAACCACTCCCTGCCTGAGAGAATAGAGTCTCTCTGTTTGTTCTCTACTGTTGAGTACAAGATCACTGTACATTTCGTGGTTTAAACTGCGAAGAGTGGTCTCTTTATGACCTTTGATTTCCTGGGTTCTGCTGGGCACCTCTGCTGGTGCTGCCTGGGTCCCTGCACTGTGGTCAGGGCAGCTGGGGGCCTTGCTGTATGTCTTGGCACTCCTCCATAGGCATCTTACCCCCCAGTCAATCAGGGATGCAAAAGGATGTATGCTTCCTGGACTTCAGATGCCTTGGTTGTGACCTCACGGCCCTCTGCTCTGCCAGTGGCTACCTTGGCAGTCTATATATGGCTGATTGTGCACCCCAGTCATTGTTGCATGCTTTTTCTCCAATGTCTTTATTTCAGCTAAGGATGGAAAGGAACTGGTCAGCCCTTGTCTGCCCCCTGGCTTCAAAGGAGAGTGGGAGCATGCTGAAGTCACATACAGAATTTCAGGAGAGAAGTCAGGTATGTGGCTTGCTCACCAGTGTTTATAAAGAGGGAGTGGCAGCCTGTCATCCCCAAACTCTGGCCAAAGTACCTAGGAGAGGAAGCTTCTTGGACACTGGTGCCAGGCCTCTCAGACAAGCTATGCACCCCACAAAGTGGAGGTAGGCCTGGTCTTCACTGGGGCTTCAGGCCTTGGCCAGAGCAGGAGCTATTTCACAGGGCCCCTTATCTGTTCGAAGCACTTTTTTAAAAAAGGTTGAGTTTCATAACAAGTCTTTAGTAAAGAAGGACCAAGCATCCTGGGCTGTGAGACAAATGGGAACTCACTGAGGGGATCCTGACTTTGAATAGAGGGAGATACCCAATTCCCTCCTTTAGCACAAAATCTGCCTCTCTTGCACTGCCTGGAAACAAGGCCCTACCAGGCCTGCCCCTGCCATGGCCATCTTGGGTGCCCCGTGCCCATTTGACTGCTTCTAAAGGAAATACTGAACTTTTATTCGTGACCTACATCTATGGGCATGAGATGTGTCCACCTCGTCTGTGACCCAGACTGCCACTACCAGCTCAGGGATTCTTATTTCAGGGTCTGTACAGGCAGCAGTGGATGATGCAGACAGTTCCTGCATGGAACTGACATTATAGTGGGAGGAGTCAGACAGAAAAACTGTAGAAAAGCTTTGAAAAAACCTAAACAAGGAAAGAAGGGAGTGCTGACAGGGAAGACAGTTGAGGAAGGCCTCGTATGGTGGACACTTGAGCCAGAAGGTGATGAGGTGGGGAATGGGTCTCACAATTCTGGAGCAGCCATGCTGGTGGGGAGGACATGTGCAAAAAGGCCTCGGGAAATCTGCTATGCTTAAGGAACCAGCTTGTGTGGCTGGCCTGACGGGTATGGCAGAAAAGGGCAGCCACAAAATGGGAAGCAGTCTGAAGTAGAGGTGGTGGGCAGAGACCATTCTCGTGTATAGTGGCAGTGGAGGCAGAAAGAAGTCATGGATGCCGGGTATGCTGTGCTGGTGGTTTGAGTATGAGGTGTGACGTATGGACTGCCGTAGGACCAGATGGAGAGACTGAGTGCAGCAGGTTTGAGGGGAAAGTCAGGTGTTGAGGCAAAAAAAAGGGGATGTGCTGACAGATGCTTAAGGCCATCCCTTAACCTCAGGGCCTATGTTGTCATTTTCTTCTTCCAATCCAGGTAGTAATGACCATGCACATGAACTCTGCAAGTTGCTGGTCAGGCTTCAGTTTCCTCATCTGTGTGACATGGAAAATGCAGACCTCATCTTCGAGGTGGAGCAAAAATTGAGCAGAATATGCTCATTCTTGCACATTCCAGGCTTGATAGCTTGGGGGCTAGGGAAACTGCTCCGACTATACCTCAAGACCATTTGTCCCATTGAGGTAGTCTGACACCCTGGTGGTGGTCCCAGTGTGATCCTGCTGAGGTGTGTGCAGACCCAGTCCCATTCTACCCTGCTGGGACCATACCCTCAGGACCAACTGACTCCAGCTTTGTTCTTGTCTTCTGCCAGCTGACAATCTTCATGAGCTTTGTGCTAGCAGAGTGTTGGAACTCCTTCACGGTAGAGTGCACAGGACAATGGAAGTGAAGCATGTGGATTTCTATGCCTTCTCCTTCTACTATGACCTTGCTGCACAAGTTGGCCTCGTCGGTAAGGACAGTGCCTGGTTGAGCTATACAGATAAGAAACACCTGTGAGCCCCACAGTGTGGGCCTTTCCCAGGCAGTAGCCTGAGGCAGCTAATTGACTGCTGTTTTGTCACCCTTTGGGGTCGTAGACAACGACTTAGCAGCAAGGCTATGGGAAGGCTTCTTGTTGTCTAAATAAAGTATAATCAGTCTATTTTTTTATGCACAGATTAGATCTCCAAAAGGTACCTCGGACAAGTGGGCAATGCCTTTGAAGCTCATTACACAGGCTATGTAATAATGCTCTGGAATATTCTACAGATTACACTGTGGCCACACATGCTTAAGAAACTGCTTTATGACACTGTATCTCACCTGCCCAGTGCTCTGTCTGCCTGGGCCAAAACATTACAGGCTTGTGTAGGAAAGGCGTGGCCACTTGCAAGATCAGCCCCAGGAGGTAACAGAGCACACACTCTGACTCACTGTCCACACCCAGTGAAGTAAACTATGGGCTGGAAAATACATTTGGTGTCCTTGGTTGATACTTCTCAAGGTATGAGTGAAAACTCTTGAGAGGGCTGTGAAGTCAGTTTAGTGGCTGTGACCAGGGTTTTTTAAGTGAAGTAAATTGGAAACATCAGAATTCACCACCTGTGTAAGGGTTGTTGTTGAGTACCATCAAGTCAGTTGTAACTCCTAGCAGCCATATGTGACAGTGGAACTGCCCCATAGAGTTTTTCTTGGCTGTAATCTTTACAGAAACAGATTACTAGGTCTTTTTTCCACAGAGCCTCTGGGTAGGTTCAAACTGCCAACCTATGGTAAGAGTTGTTAATGTTTTAAGTGCAAAGCCACCCAGAAAGAAGATCCTGCTGGGGCCTGAGGTTTGCCCTCCCAGCTCCCACAGATCTGCCCTACTGCCTGGTCACTCTGAGAAGGCCACACCACATCAGGGCACTCTAGACGGAGTGAGAGCACGGCGAAAGGTGGCCTCTCATTCTTAGCCCAAGCCCCAGGTCCCTCTGGAGTAAGCAGACAGAGAAGATGGGTCCCTGGCAGCACAAGAGACCCTGCAGGTCCCAAGAGCCCAAGAGTATCCTTGGGATTTCTGCTTATGGCCCTCCATACCTACCTTGTAGGGAACCTATGGATATCCCACTCTCTGTCAGGCTAGGTAACACCTGTAGTCAGTGTGGGCCCTCATCCAGTAGGAGGCTTGGTACTTTCCAGGGTCCCAGGGGATGGTGGCACAGGTCACAGGTGGCAGCACAACTTGAAGGTACCATGCTGTTCAACATGGCTTATCTCTTGGCACTGTGTGCACCCAGCTGTTGTCCATCTGCTGCCATGCTTCCATCATACCTGTGTTCATCACTGGTCACACTTGCTGTGGCAAGCAAGGCTAGATCTGTGTCTGTATGTCACATCCGCCTAGCACCAACATTTGCTAACTTACTGAATATCTACAGCTATAGAAGAGTGAGGGAGTTCTTCTTTCCAAGAGCTTTGGACCTACTTTGATCTTTCATGGCCATGCATATCTGATCTGGGCTATGTTTCAGGCCCAGTCGTTGTCCCTGAGAGCAAAGCATTCACCTTGCCCTCTTTCCAAGGGTAGCAGAGGTCTGGCAGCACCTCCTTCCTATGGAGCCCATAAAGGCATTGCCCACTTGTCCCAGGTACATTTTGGAGACCCAGCAAACTACTCCTTTCTTTCATAACTTTTTTTTTTTCCTTCAAACTTCAGAAATTGATGCCAGCATACTGCTGCTGAGCTCAGTGTCACAGCTTTAGGAAACATTTTCAATTCTGTATTGAAATATATTCTGTATAAATCTATATCCTTAACTTGAAATTGTTTTCTCAATTTTTCTGGTCATGGTACCTTGGCAAGCTTCCTCTCAAAAGCCATCCCAGGGTGACTCTGAAGGCCGTGATTGGTCTCCGTGCCTGTCCACTCTGTGCCCTGCCACTTCACAAGCCTCTGTTCATAAGCAGAGTGCCTACCACAGACTTCCTGCAGGCAGAATATCTCACAGCTTGACCTCAACGACACCCTCCGCTACATCCCAGGATGCCAGGAGAGTGCTCCATATAGTCGTGGAATCCCTGGCCCAACCTCCCTGCCCTATTTTGATGTTGGCAGCAGCCTGTGTCACGAGGCCTGTATGTCTCCGAAGCAAATTAGATGTCTGTTTCTTGTCCCACAGATGTGGAGAAAGGAGGCAGATTGGTGGTTGGAGACTTTGAGACTGCAGCAAAGTATGGTGAGTTACTACTGCTCCTCCTAGGGCCAGCAAAGCCCTAGGTGGGAAGGGCCAGGGTACAAAGGCAGGTAGGACTGTTGCCAGCATTGGGTGGATGCCCACAGTGCTGGAAATGTGTCCCAGCATCATAACTCTTGGATTTTGTCCAGATTCTGTCACCATACTAGCACTAAGAGGTAGAAGATGTATACAATGCCCTGAAGGACCAATGTGCACCCAAACTGAGTTCATACCTTCTGACTGCATAGCTGCAGCAAGTGGTTTAACTGCCTGGAGCTTGCCTGCCTCATGTTCACTGTGAAAGGCCATAGTTCCGGTCCTTCCCTTATCTCTGTGAGAAACAGACTCCCTGGACTTTTTTTTTTTTATACCTAAGCCACTGTCCTGTGGGTATCCCAGAGCCTGATTACTCCTGAGCATGAAGAAGCCAAAAGACCTTGCATAATTAGTCCAGTAAATGATGGTTCAGAGCCGTGCCCTGCAGATTCCCAGGGCAAGCCAGTGGCCCACTTTGCTTTCGCTGTCCTTTCACTCTTTTACTACCTTCTTACCTCTGTCCCGCTCATTCTGAAGCAGAGTCTTGTTTTCAGTAATCTGCTCTTATGCTTGCCAGTTTGCAGATTAAGACGAACTTTGTGTATTTCTACATATCAAGTTTTCAACTCCCCAAATTGGCTTTTTTCCTAACTTTTATGCTACTTGTGGGGTTGTCCCCACAGTCACAGCACCTGGGACTCTCCTTCAGGGATCAGTTACTGAGAGGACCTGCAGGCATTCTAGAGTGAAGGATGTGAGTGGGCTCTTCTGAGCAACCCAGCCTTGGCTTCCATCCCTTTATCCTGCATGATGCCCATGTCTTGGGCAGAGATGACATGGGGAGGAGACTGTGGGATTTGCCCCTGACCTTCCTGTTAGGGCACTCTTGGCAGACCACCTCCCTGCTGTGACCTGCAGTCTTATCTCTAAACCACACTGGGTGTCCTCAGAGTTGGCAGGATGTCTGCATCTCTCCTCCCAGCCCCGTGGAGTTAATTAAACCTAGACAGTGATTGGGACCCCCATCTTTGCCCCCAGTGTGTCAGACAATGGAGACGCACACACAGAGCAGCCCTTTTGTGTGCATGGACCTCACCTATGTCAGTTTGCTACTACAAGAATTCGGTTTTCCAGGGAACAAAGTGCTGAAGGTGAGGCCCTCCCATCACCACCCCTGCCTCCATCTCTACTAGTGAGGTCCCTGAAAAGCACTGCCCCATGGGGGGTGTTACAGTTCCCCAGACTCCCCATCCCCAGTGGTGGAGGGGCCTGAGAAGCACTGACCTGGGGGGGTGTAGTTCCTCTGACCCTCCTCCCCATCACCTACCCCTCTATTCCACCCAGGTGCCTATGGTGGGTAATTCCCCTGCCCGTGGGGGTATCTCCCCTGACCCCACCCCTGTTCCAGACTCTCTGCTGGGGGAGGTGCCTGGTGCAACTCCCTGACTGCTCCTTGGTCTTCACAAGTATGGCCGTTCCTGACTTCCGTTTGTCTCTTTAAGCTGACTCGGAAAATTGACAACATTGAGACCAGCTGGGCTCTGGGGGCCATTTTTCACTACATCGACTCCCTGAGGAGACCTAAGGGCCCTGCCAATGTGTAGCAGCCCAGCTGCTGACTAAGCATATGCCCACCCTGCCTGTCAGCACTCAGATTTACTTTAATGACCTCACACAAGTGGCTGCCGTCTCCATGAGAACAAGACACCATTGTGGAACCCCATCCCAGGCCCTCAGGTGGCTCAACTCCTGATTACTGTGACTTTATCCTTGGTTTTATTGTAGGCATGCTAGAGGAGGGGCCATGGTAAAGGCTGCTACCAGCCCACCACCCCCAAGACCTGGGGGCCAGAGAGCAGATGGCAAGGTAGAAGGTATCCAGGCCTCCTCACTTTGCTGCGTTGGCTTTAGATGGACATTGGACTTAGCCATCGGCATGTGTGAGGCCAGTGAGCTGCAGCCCTAGCCTGGTGAGGTGGCAGGTAGCCACATACCGTCCTCTGTTACTCTGCTACTTCTAGCTTCCTCTCCAGGGATAGTCCTCCACCTTCTGAGAGGGGAGAGGGAATTTGGTGGAGAGCTTGTGTGAGCCTAAAAGCAGTGAGCCCTTGAGCTTTTAAACCGGTGGATGAGGGAAATTATCCAGAGGCCTGGCTGCCTTCTATGGGGTTAACTGAGTAGCTGACACTCTGAATCAAGGAGAGAGATGCTGGGATGGAAAGGCTCTCCTGCACAGTGGTACTGAGTCAGTGCTTGAAACCTCCATGAGTTAGTGCTGCTCTGCCCCCAGGTATCTATGCTGTGGTGCTGGGAGCTCCTGGACCTGTGTTCACTGACTCCATGTCCCTGTGACTGCTGGCTACTATGAGCCATGTGTGTAGCCAGGCCAGGCAAGACTAGGGTCTCCAGTGCCCAGGCCTCTCACTGCCTGGCTCCTGGGACACTGTTTGCCCTCTGCGCTTGCCCACCCTCCTAGCCCCCTTGGTCTGTCACAGGGAAGCTTCACCCCATCCCAAGTTGTGCTTAACGTTGACTTTCTTCCACACTTGCATCACTCATGTAGTGACTGTACAGTAGGGGGAATAAACTGTACCGTGTGTGTTTCACCCCAAATAAAAGGTTTACAAGAATTTCTCCTCTTCTGATTCTTGCTAGCATTTCTGAGAACCTCCAAGGATCTGAGCCTGCCTATGAAAGTTAGGGGGAAAATGCCCAAGTGGGGTGTAGCAGTCATGTAGCAGTCATGATGTTTCTGAGTGCTGTCAGGGTACCACACAAGGTGAGCAAAAGCCATGGGGGGCCCAGCCAAGCAGCCCTGCTGGTGTATGGATAGAGGGGGAAGGGCCTGTGGGCTGCAGGCTATGAGGCCTGAGCTCTTGTCCAGCACCCAGGTGGGTAGAAATGCACACAGAAACACATACAGCAGGGACTACACAAGGCTTAGATAGGTTACCTCCTGCAGCTTGGTGTTCTCCAGGTAGAGAGAGGAATTTGGAACAGTGCAGAAAAGTACATGTGCCAGAGGGTAGTGCAGGCCCACCCTGCATTCTGAGCACTCTGTACAGCACCCACAGTCTAGTCCAGGACCTCAGTAGAGGGGTACACCACCTGCCCCTTCACCCTCCAGGGTTGCTGTGGGATCAGGTAAGCAGGAAGAAGGTCCTGTGAAAAAGAGGAAACAGCTCTGTGGGGAAAAAGTAAGAAAGTGATGTTATTTTCTACCTCCTGGAATCTTCACTGTACAATAGGTGGAGCAGGAAAAGAATATAAACAGAAAACCTTTCTGGTATTTGAGCAGTTCTCTACCTGCAGAACAATGAAAAAATGGGGGGTTTTCACTCTAGAGTGAGGTAGTTGCCACCCAACTCCAGGAGACTGGGAAGACCCCCTAGAACAGCCAAAAAAAAAAAAACAGAAGCCAGCTGTCCTCTGCCCGTCTGGGGAGATGGTGCAGACAGAAGAGTGTGAGGACACAGGCAGGCACTGATAGCAGATGCTTTCTCCAGGTAACTAGCAAGTCGTATGAGTAATTTTTTCACAACTTTCCCTTTTTTTTTTTATCATAATTAGAATCTCATCAACTAAGTGTTGGATAGATACCATCTAGGTTTTTTGGATCTTGATCATAGATATGTACTGTGATGCCCACATACACTGTTTCCATTAGCTGCTTGCTTTCATAGTTGTTCCAACTGGGAAGAGACCATTTGCCACATTCAAGCTTTTAAGACCCCACACACCAAACAACTTGGCAATCTGAAAAGAATATATGTTATCAATATCAGGAAAATTGTATTAACCAGGAATTTGAAAGACTTGTCTACCCCATGAATCTAAAGTTATTAGCCAGGAAAACAAACCCCAAGAACTACCAGAGGAGATCTTGGCAAGACTAGATGCTTCTCTGTCCTGCACTGTAGCCATGCAAAATTTTTCTCTTGCTAAAGCACACAATCCTTGAGAAGTTTCTTAGTCATCTAATGCTAATATAACAAATACCACAAGTGGATGCCTGTAACAGACAGAAGTTTGTTCTCTCACAGTCTAGTAGGCTAAAAGCCCAGATTCAGGGAAGGCTTTCTGTGTTGACTGTGATGGAAGATCCTTGTCATCAGTCTTCTGGACTAGGAGCATCTCCATGCAGGAATCCTGTGTCCAAAGGATATACTCTGCTTCTGATGTTGCTTTCCTGGTGGTGTGAAGTCCCCCTGTTGCTGCTCATTTCTTTCTTTTATATCTCAAAAGAGATTGCCTCAAGCCACAATCAATGAGTCGTGCCTTACAAACACAACTACTGCTTATCCTACCTCATTAAGATCATAGAAGTAGGATTTACAACACAGTAAAATCACATCAAATAAAATAGTGGCCGGGGGGCACAGTCAAGATGGCCGACTAAGCCCACGTCTCCTTCTATCTCTCTGGAAACCAAGACCTGAATTGACAATCAAACAGAGCCTACTGAGCACCTAATCAGCCTCAGGACACGGCACAGAGCTGTTAATTGGGACTTTATACCACTCAGCGAAAAACCTCCTCTCTTTCGCTGACTCCCGCTCCTGACTAGCCCCGGCTCTCACGGACGGAAGGTAAACGCACCATTTTGACTTTTTTTTTCCTCGGTCTCGGCTGGCGGGTGGAGCTGGGCCTTGCCCGGCGGCTGGACTCAGACGCGCTGCTGGGGGGATAGGCAGGTGAAATTCCCATATTCTGAGAGCCAGGCTCGGGACTCTGTTAATCTAGACACTTTGAGCCTTTCGTTTTGTAGCTGCCTCAGTGGGGTTTGTGCGGAACACTGTGGTCAGGGTGCGGGACGCCATGTTGGTACCGAGATTTTAGCGGGACCTCGTTCTTAGCCTGGGAGCCAGCGCCTGCAAACGGGACAGTGCTTCTCCATCAGAAAAGTAGTGATTTTGCATAGTGCTGCCTACACTGGGGGCCCTGCAACAGAAGCAGAGGAATCGCTGCCTCTGGGCACCTTTAGCCCCCCTGTCTGCTGTCTGTGTGGAGGACGCCATCTTGGGTATGGTGGCCGCAGCTGGACCTAATTCTTAGCTTGGGAGCCAGAGCCTGCCCGCAAGAGAGCGCTTTTCTATCACAAAACCAGTACTCGACGCAGTGTTGGATAAGGCTAGCCCTCTCAACAGAGGCCACCAGGGCACTAGCAGTGCTGTATTCTGAACTAGTTTGTTATCATCTGGGGTTGGATACAGTGGCGCTTACTTTGTCAGATGGGAAGAGGGACCTCTACACCTGAAAACCTAACTGACTTGTGAACTGGTCAGATACCTTTTGCTTTACATTTGAAGACAGCCTAGAGAAACATTTGCAGTCCATCCTCACAGTACCTCTTCCAGCCTCTATATACTCACATGGGACCCAAAAAGCAACAGACAATTGTGGCATACAAGCAATCACTCATGGCTTCAGAAGGCTCCCAAACAAAGCAACCAAGGAGTTTTCCAGATGAAGAAACTTTTATGAAAGCATCAGGAAGTGAATACAAATTGATTATATACAGGGCCCTTCTAGACCTTATACAAAATGCAGCAGAACAAAGTGAAAAATTAAGCAAGTTGTTCGATCGGATGGAACACCAGTACTCTGAAATCCAACAGGTCAAGAAGAAAATCAAAGACATAGAAACTTCCATGCAAAGCCAAGAAAACAGAATGGAACAAATGGAAAAAAGAATTTCTGAGTTGGAAGACAGAGCTACTGATGCCAGTGTCCATGAGCAGAAATCAGAAAAAAGAAACAAGAAAAATGAAGAAACATTAAGAAGCATGTGGGACTCTATTAAGAGGAACAACCTTCAATTAATTGGAGTCCCTGAGCAGGGTGAGACATCTGAGAACACAGGGAGTATTGTTGCTGAGCTGCTGAAAGAAAACTTCCCAGAAATCAGGAAGGAAGAGAATATAGACATCTCAGATGCATATCGTATGCCACCCGGTATAGATCTCAAAAGAAAGACTCCAAGACATATTATAATCAAGCTTCACAAAATGAAACATAAGCAGCAACACTTAAAGGCAGCAAGACTCAAGGGAAAGCAAACATTCAGAGGGAAACCCTGTAGGCTCTCGTCAGATTTCTCAGCAGAAACCATGCTGGCACGGAGACAGTGGCACGACACATTCAAAGTCTTGAAGGAGAAGAACTTCCAAACAAGAATTATATATCCTGCAAAACTGTCTTTCAGACACGAAAATGAAATTAAGACATTTCCAGATAAACAAAAACTCAGAGACATTGTAAAAACCAAACCCAAACTACAAGAAATACTGAAAGAAGTTCTTGGCTTTGGCTTAGAAGAACGAAACCACTAACTTTATATTTTAAAACGACACACTACTCAATACTCATTTAGGGAAGGCTCCAAAGTAAATCACAGCTTTGATTTGGAAAGAAGCAATCCAGTGATCATCATGAAAACTATGGTGTCTTCATAATAAAAGAGGGATGTACTACAGTCGTTATAGTCCTTCCAGATGGAGAGGAAGATGACAAGACTGGTAGTAATTAAAATTGGGTTTATAAATAGTTTATTAAGGGGGTTCATAGGGGCAGCTGTAAAGCACAACAAAGATGTATCATACCATTTCAAGAAATCTAACACACGAGTCTCAACGACTATAAAACCAGCTCTGAAAAAGGTGAAAAATCAACTCACAAAAAAAAGTGTCTCAGAACAGACTAGTAAGAACAACCGAGAAAACATCAACATAAAAATAAACATATCACAATGGCAGCAGTGAACACATACCTATCAATAATTACATTGAATGTGAAGGGACTGAATGCTCCCGTAAAAAGACACCGAGCGTCATCTTGGATCAAAATACACGACCCATCCTTATGTTGTCTACAAGAAACTCACTTGAGACCTAAAGACAGGAACAAACTGAAAATTAAAGGATGGAAGAATATATATCAAGCTAACAATGAACAAAGAAGAGCAGGAGTGGCAATTCTTATCTCAGACAAAATCAACTTTAATGTCAAATCCACCATCGTGGACAAAGATGGACACTATTGCTGAAAGGTTCAGTACACAAGCAAGACTTAACTATATTAAACATTTATGCACCTAATGTCAGAGCACCTAAATATGTCGAAGAAACACTGACTATGCTCAAAAGAGAGTTAGATGACTCCACAATAATAGTGGGAGACTTTAACACTCCACTCTCATTACTAGACAGATCATCTAGAAAAAAGCTCAGTAAAGATACAGAAGACCTCATTGACACAATTAACCAACTAAACCTCATTGATATATACGGAACTTTCCACCCCTCAGCAGATAACTACACCTTCTTCTCCAGTGCACATGGAACATTCTCCAGAATTGACCACATGATAGGCCATAATGCAATGCTCAACAAAATCCATACCATTGAATTATTGCAAAGCATCTTCTCAGATCATAAAGCCATCAAAGTTGAAATCAGTAGCAGAAAAAACAGAGATAGAAAGTGGAACTCTGGAAACTGAACAACATCTTGCTCAAAAAAACATGGGTTATAGAGGAAATCAGGGATGAATTAAAGAAATTCATGGATTCCAATGAGAACGAAAACACTTCCTACCAGAACCTATGGTATACAGCCAAAGTAGTGCTCAGAGGTCTATCTCCATAAATGTACACATCTGGAAGGAAGAAAGAAACCAAATCAAGGAACTATCTCTACAGCTTGAACAAGTAGAAAGAGAACAACAGAGGAACCCCTCGGGCACTGGAAGAAAGGAGATCATAAAGATTAGAGCAGAGCTAAATGAATTAGAGAATAGAAAAACAATTGAAAAAATTGAAAAGACCAAAAGCTGGTTTTTTGAAAAGATCAACAAAATTGATAAACCACTGGCTAAACTTACTAAAGAAAAGCAGGAAAGAAAACAAATAACCCAAATTAGAAATGAGAAGGGAGTTGTCACCACAGATGCAACAGAAATCAAAAACATCATAACAGAATACTATGAAAGACTGTACTCGAAAACCTAGGGGAAATGGACCAATTCCTTGACTCATACCACCTACCTAAATTATCACAACGTGAAGCAGAACAACTTAATAAACCCATCACAAAGGAACAGATTGAAAAAGTCATCAAAACGCTGCCAACCGAAAAAAGTCCGGGCCCAGATGGCTTCGCGGCAGAATTCTACCAAGCATTTAGAGAAGAGTTATCCCCAATACTATTGAAACTATTTCACAGTATAGAAAGGGATGAAGTACTCCCAAAAACATTCTATGAAGCCAGCATAACCCTGATACCTAAGCCAGGGAAAGATCCAACAAAGACAGAGAACTACAGACCGATATCACTCATGAACTTAGATGCAAAAATCTTCAACAAAATTCTTGCCAACAGAATACAACACCATATGAAGAAAATAATCCATCATGACCAAGTGGGATTCACACCAGGGATGCAAGGCTGGTTCAACATCAGGAAAACAATTAATGTGATTAACCACATAAATAACACAAAATACAAAGATCACCTGATTTTGTCCATTGATGCCGAAAAGGCATTTGATAAAGTCCAACACCCATTCATGCTAAAAACTCTTAGCAAAATGGGCATAGACGGCAAATTCCTCAACACAATAAGGGCCATTTATACAAAGCCAATTGCCCACATCATCCTGAATGGAGAGAGACTGAAAGACTTTCCCCTGAGATCAGGAACTAGACAAGGATGCCCACTGTCACCTCTCCTATTCAACATTGTGCTAGAAGTTCTAGCCAGAGCAATTGGACAAGACGAACAAATAAAGGGCATCTGCATCAGCAAAGAAGTTAAAATCTCCCTATTCGCAGATGATATGATTGTATATGCAGAGAACCCCAAGGAATCTATAAGTAAGCTACTCAAACTGATAGAAGAGTTCAGCAAAGTCTCAGAATACAAGATAAACATAAGTAAATCAGTAGGATTCCTTTATACCAACAACAAGACTGTTAAGGAGGAAATTATCAAATCTACACCATTTGTGATAGCCCCTAAGAAGATAAAGTACCTAGGAATTAATCTAACCAGAGAAACAACAGACCTTTACAAAGAGAACTACAAGCCCTTACTACAAGAAACTAAGAGAGACTTAGATAAATGGAAAAACCTACCCTGCTCACGGATAGGAAGACTTAACATTGTGAAAATGTCTATTTTACCCAGAGCAATTTATTTATATAATGCAATCCCAATACAAGTTCCAGCATAATTTTTTATGAGATGGAGAAACAAATCACCAATTTTGTATGGAAAGGGAAGAAGCCCCGGATAAGTAAGAAGAAGAACACACTGGGAGGCCTCTCATTACCCGGCCTTAGAACATACTACACTGCCACAGTGGTCAAAACAGCCTGGTACTGGTACAAGAACAGACAGATGGATCAATGGAACAGAATTGAGACCCCAGAGATGACACCATCTGCCTATGAATAGTTGATATTCGACAAAGGCCTTAAGACATTAAACTGGGGTAAAAACAGTATCTTCAACAAATGGTGCTGGCAGAATTGATTATTCATCTGCAATAAACTGAATCAAGATCCATATCTTACACCTTATACAAAAACCAACTCCAACTGGATAAAAGACCTAAATATCAAACCTAAAACGATAAAGCTCATCCAACAAAAGGTAGGAGCAACAATGGAAGTTTTAATACACAAGGAGGACAGACTCCAAAATCTGTCAAAGAAACCTCAATCAACAGAAGAGAACGTAGATAAATGGGAACTATTAAGAATCAAACACTTTTGCTCATCCAAAGACTTTATTAATAGAATTAAAAGAACACCCACAGAGTGGGAAAAAATATTTGGCAACTCTGTGTCAGATCAACACCTGATCTCCACAATCTATAAGATACTACAAAATATCAATAAGATGATAAACCATCCAATTAAGCGATGGGCAAAGGAGATGAACAGATACTTCACTAAAGAGGAGATCCAGGCAGCCAAAAAACACATACAGACATGTTCACGATCTTTAGTTATTAAAGAAATTCAAATCAAGACAACAATGAGATACCGTCTCACCCCAACAAGATTGGCCATGATCCAGAAAACACAAAACAACAAATGCTGGAGAGGCTGTTGAGAAAGTGGAACCCCCCTACACTGTTGGTGGGGTTGCAAAATGGTCCAGCCTCTTTGGAAGGCAATTTGGCGCTTCCTTAAAACAAATGGATATTGATACACCATTTGACCCAGTAATTCCACTACTTGGAATATATCCTACAGATTCAA
This sequence comes from Heterohyrax brucei, assembly GCA_028571685.1. Taxonomy (NCBI): domain Eukaryota; kingdom Metazoa; phylum Chordata; class Mammalia; order Hyracoidea; family Procaviidae; genus Heterohyrax; species Heterohyrax brucei. The sequence continues at coordinate 27,546,540 of CM053156.1, forward strand.
GGCCTTTCACACCAACGGACACATGCACCAGAATGTTTATCGCGGCACAGTCCACCATAGCAAAAAGGTGGAATCAACCCAGATGCCCAACAATAGAAGAATGGATAGGTAAACTGTGGTACATATACTCAATGGAGCACTACGCAATGATAAAGAATAACAATGATTCCAGGAAACATCTCCTAACCTGGTTTCAAGTGGAAGACATTGTGTTGAGTGAGAGTAGTCAGCGACAAAAGGACAAATACTGTGCGAGACCTGTACGATAAGATCTCAAAAATAGACGTGTATAGAAGAAAAGACTGTTTGACAGCTGCAAGGGAGGGGAGGGAGGGAGGGAGGGTGAAGGGGGGAGGGTTTAGTTTATGTAGTTACTAGAAATCTAGTTGGGAGAAAGCGGTGACAGCACACATTAGGAACAAGAACAAAATTAAGTGGACTTCAGCATAACTTGAGTACTCCTTCCATCTTAACTCAATACTGCAAGGATAGAGTAGCTGGGGCGGGGGTCAGGGGACCATGCTCTTAGGCGAATTCCAGGCCAATTGGCACAACTAGCGTTTTGCTAAGAGAGCTCTCTGCACCCCACATTGGTGAGTGGCGTCTGGCGTCTTAAAAGCTGCCAAGCTGCCATCCGAGGACACAGCAAATGGTCCCAACACTGCAGGAATGGATGCTCACTGAGGGCCAAAATGGCATGCGGTAAAGACCACCGAGAAGACAGAGAGACCCACAAGAGTGGGTGCCTACATCCACCTGGGACTGGAAGAACCGGATGGTGCCCGGCCACCACCAGTGATAGCCATGACGGAGGTCACAGAGAGAAGCCTCACTGGCAACACAAGAATAAAAAGAGGTACATCATGAGATCTCCACTAAAAGACCTCAGTTGATGGTCCAGGAACCCAATTGGGGTTCCTCTGAGAGCATGGTCCCCGGCCCTGATGCTGCCCGTTCCCATAAATTATAACAAAGGTCCACTCTTTGGACAGGAATGGAATGGACTTGGCAATGCAGAGTAACCATATGTTGGAAGCAATTTATGGTTCTGTACATCTGTAGGATATCATCCTGCTGACCTCTTACTGGAGGAAGGGGAGTGGACGGATAGGAGGGGAAAGGAGACTGTTGGGAGGATGAGACATGTATGGAGCAGAGAGCAATAGTATGCAGTCACCGGACAGGGAGAGCAGTGGAAGCTGCATATAGGGGGGCATGTAAATTTACATGTGAATGTACATTTTCACTCAGTTATGTTAAATAAAAATAAAAATTAATAAAAAAAAATTTGTCCACTCCAAAAAAAAAGAATAGTGGCCTATCACAGAATAGTGGGAATCCTGGCCTCGCCAAATTGGTATATGTAATTTTGGGTGACACAGTTCAATCCATGAAGAGCTGACCTGTTTTTGTAAAGTCATTACTATTTCTTGAATTACTTTGGTTGACAAGGAATATATAGCATTACTCAGAATTTCAAGTTTGAAGGCAACCTTGTCTAATGATTATGACATTATTTTGGTTTGATCTAACACAAGATCTATTCCAATGATTCCAGGTATTATGGACCCCACAGAACAAACAAGTTACTTTAGTAAGGGGTACTCCCTTTGATAGCTGTTCATTCAGATGTTTGATGATTTCAGTGTAGCTCCTACATTTGTAGTTTCTCAAGAAGGTAGTTTAGAATGGAAGAAACTTGAGGTACCCCATAAGCCAAATAGCAAGTTCCAATCGAGTGGTAGCACTTTGTGGACACAATGACCACACACAAAATAATGTCCTTCAAGACCACATTAGGGAAATGTCCTCAAGATTCTGTCAAGGCTCTAGGGAGATAAATCCTTAAAGGAAGCACATAACTGCACCTGTTCAGTGTTGGGTTCACATCCTGAAGATCTATTTAGAAAACACTTCCACCAGTACTGGGAAGAAAAGTAGAGTGAGCATATTTTAAGAACTGAAAGATACTTAATCTTTATTTAAATCAGCTGCTAATCAAAAGATTAACAGAATCTACCCACTGCTCCTTGGAAATCCTATGGTGCAGTTCAGCTCTGTCCTCTAGGGTCGTTGTGAGTCAAAGTCAACTGCGAGAGATTTAATCTTCAAAGGAAACAGACCTAGACAAAAGTATTTTGATATGAAAATAACCATCTCTATAAATGTAATTAAAGCATGTACTAATACTTAACATACTGATCTTTAATATTAGTTAAATTTTGAGAAAATCAGTTTTCCTTTAGTTTCTGCCATGTGAATCCAAGAGTCAGTGTCTTTTAATTTTGCAGCAGTGTGAGTGGTTAGGAGAACCTGATGAGGTCCTTTTCATCATTATTCAAAGGCTATTTTTGTATTAGTTAATAAGTTCTAATTGACTTTAGTGGACAAGGAATATATAGCATTACTCGGGATATCAAGTTTCAAGGCAACCTTTGTGTAACAATTGTAGTTATTAGAGAGTCAGGTGTTTGGTGTGGTTTTGGGCCCAGGTCACTACTCCATCAGATACTCTGGTTCTTTTCCAGAGTCCTTTGTGGGCAGGATTCATTTTGTATTGATTACCAAAAAAAAAAAAAAAAAACAAACAAAATCTGTTGCCATTGAATCAATTGTGACGTATAATGAACCTATAGGACAGAGTAGAACTGCCCCTGTAGAGTTCTCAGGAGCACCTGGTAGATTCAAAGTGCCAACATTTTTTTTTTTTGACCAGCAGCCTTAGCATTTAATCACAACATCACGGGGATTATGGCCCATCACAGCCCATCCTTTCCCACACAGCTCTTACACTCTCAAGTGTCTTCTGAGATTGACCTTTAGCGTCTATAAACAAAACCTGCTGCTGTTGACTTGATTCCAACTCATAGCAACCCTATAATGGGAGGAATAACACCAATAGGACTTTATGTCTCAATTTTGGAAAACACCAGAATTTAAACAATAAACTATCCCATTGTATATAATAGTGATTTCTTCCACCAGGTTCTCCATCCAGAGAACCATGCTGTAGCTTCAGCCTACCAGGTATCATCTGTACATGTTCAATTCTATCTAATTGTGTCTGTAAGTATATGAAGGAATGATTTACTACAGCTTTATTATCAGGAAAACACGACAGTCATCTTTTAGTAAAACCCAGGTATTTTGTTGAGCAAGTTAGTCATGTCCAAAGCCACCCAGTTTTGTAAGACTGCCTTTCTCATGGCTGAACTTTCTTCATTTAAGTTATCCAATCCATGTTTAGTGGTGTTCAAGGGTCAAAGACACAAATTTTTGTAAAATTTCAGTCTTAGTCACATTAACATTCCCAGTACTAGGGGTTAATGTTTTTTAGTATAAGTCATGAGTGATTTACAATATTTGATCATATCTTAGTGACCAACAGATGTGAGATGGGGGTAAAATGGAGAGTCTATAAGCTGTCAATCTGTTGACAAAAAAAGGGGGGGTGACTATTTGAGCAGGATTTCTGTGGCATAGGACACCTACAGAGTGATTGAATTTTGTAACACTATGTCTGAGGATTTTTTACAAATTTTGTTGTTGAAGCCATAATTTTTAGCACCCAAGCAAGGCCATGGCTATAGAATTCACTTGCAAACTGTAATAGGCTACAGGTCTCTCTGTTTCCATGTTCTTAAGTCAATGTCTCTAGGGTTTGACCAACTTGTGCATGAATGTAGAAGTAAAAAGTCTTGTCTGTGCCTACTTAGTTATGACCTAGCTATTGAATTCGGGACAGACAAACTTGCAATTTATCCTTGGAGACCTTGTGACCCTTCTCAGCTAATCATTGCAAAAAGTTGAGATGAATCAACTTCACTGAGACTCTAAAAGAATGAAAGCAATGTGTTAAACAATCAGGGACATGCTCAGAAATTTCTGATAAAGTGTCGCTTCTTAGGCAGAGTGAAAAAAAAAAACCAAACCCACTGTCATTGAGTCGACTCTGAATCATAACAACTCTGTAAGCCAAAGTAGAATGGTCCCCATAGAGTTTCCAAGGAGCATCTGGTGGATTTGGACTGCCAGTCTTTTGGTTAGCAGCAATAGCACTTAACTACTATATCACCAGGTTTCCAGAATACATAGAGAATTTTGTCATTTTACCAGAAAAACCACCAAATTTTAGGTCTCTGTAGCAGGTGACACTAAAAACCAGACCAAATCCACTGCCATCGAGTTGTGTCTGATTCATAGCAACCCTAGAAGTCAGAGTAGAACTGCCTCATGGAGTTTCCAAGGAGGGCCTGGCAGATTTGAACTGCCAACCTTTTGGTTAGCAAATGTAGCACTTAACCCCTTATGCTACCAGGGTTTCCAGTTGACACTAAAACCTTTTAAAATATTATAAATGAAACTATCAAATCTTAGTTTTAAGAAATATTTGTATGAGTTAGAGTCTCACCCCAACATGGCTACATTAATCCAAAAAGCAAAAATATGGAGAGGCTGTGGAGAGACTAAGACACTTATGCACTGCTGGTGGGAATGTAAAATGTTATAACCAGTTTGGAAATCAGTTTGGCACACCTTTAAAAGCTAGAAATATAAATATCATACAATCCAGCAATCCTACTTCTTGGAATGTATTCTAGAGAAATAAAGACTGTCACACAGATACATGCACACCAACGTGTATTCCTACACTGTACACAGTTCCTACACTGTACAAAAAAATGGACTCAACCTACATGCCCATCAAGAGATGAATGGATAAACAAATTATGATGTATTCACACAATGGAATGCTGTGCAATGATAAAGAACAATGAATTTGAGAAACAATGTGGAATAAACGTAATGATGTAACCAACCTAGGTGCCCATCAGGAGATGAATGGATAAACAAATTATGGTGTATTCACACAGTGGAATACTATGCAATGATGAAGAACAATGAATTTAAGAAACATAAATGTGGAATAATCTCAAAGGCATTGTGCTAAGTGAAATTAGTTGCAAAAAGACAAATACTGTACAAGACCACTATTATATAGACTCAAAGAACGGTTTAAACACAGAAGAAAACAGTCTTTACTGGTTGCAGGATGGGGAGAGAGGGAGAAGGTATTTAGATAGTAGATAAGAAGGGTGGGGCCAAGATGACAGAGCAGATGGATGCTTTCCATGACCCCTCTAACAAAAAGGACTGAAAAGAACAAATGAATCCAGTGTATATGACATCCTGTGAGCCCTGAACCTCAAATGGAAATGTGAGAAATTGGACTGAGCAATGAGGAAGAGAAACTAGCACCAGTAGTACAAAGATTCCAAAGACCTGACCTGCTGGGAAATAGCCACAGCCACCATGGTGAGCAGAGTTGTGGAGGTTAGTGGGTGTCCTCAGCAGGAGTAATTGTCTGGAGAATCCACTCACACCTCCAGAACCAGTAAGAAACAGCAAAAGATTGTCAAAAGCTAAGTCTGGCATGTAATTCATCATGTGTGGATCCAAATCTTTCCTTAGAAATAGGCCTTCCTTATCGCAGCACTCCCACCACTCTTTTCTGCACTGCACCCAGCTCTGAGCATGACACCATTAACTGAGGCAGAGGTACAACTCCATAAGGCCATCCTAAGCCATTCTTCAAGACTTGGTGGAAATAATTTTTTGTTTAATTTTTTATTGTGATTAAGTGAAAATTTACAGTCCAAGTCAATTTGCCATATAAAACCTGAATACTCACCCCTGTGTAACTCTACCTGCTCTCCTCTCCCTGTGACAGCACATCCTTCCTTTCTACCCTTCCAGTATCCACTCAGCCAACACTTGTCCCCTCCTCTCCACTTTCTCCTCTGCTCTTTAAAAAGAGGCCAGTTGGACAGTCTCACATATATATTAAGCCAGAAACTACACACACCACCCGCATAATTCTGTGCCCCTTAGTCGAGTCCAATCTTTATCTGAAGTGTTGGCTTCAGTACTGGTTTCAGCTCTGGACTAGCAGCAAGTCTAGGGGCCATGTTCTCAGGGGACCCTCCAGGTTGTTGGGCCATCAAGTCTGGTCTTTCAATAGAGTTCTATATCTATACTTCCCTTTCTCTTGTGCTATGTCGGAGACTCTACATTGTGCTGCCTGTCAGGACTATCTTTAGTGGTGGCCAAGGATGATCTAGTTCTGGTCTCATGCTGATGTAGCCTCCCAATCATATGGACCCTCCTGTCTCCTGGGCTCATATATTCCTCATGACTTTGATGTTCTTGTGTTTCATCTGGTCCAGGTGGGATGGGACCACCTGACATTCCTTAGATGGCAGCTTGCTGGCTTTCAAGACCCCAGGCTCCACTCACCAATATGGGATGCAGCACAGTCTTTTAGAGAAAGACTAGTTATGTTAATTGACCTTAACATCCCCTGAAACCATGGTCACCAGACCCTAGTCCCTGCTACTCTTACCTTTAAGATGTTGGGTTGTATTTGGAAAACCTTTTAGCTTATGGTGTAGTTCAGTTGTGCTGACCTGCCTTCTACTGTGCATTGTAACTCCCTTCACCTAACTGAATTCCTATTGACTATCTAATCTATGAATACCCCTCTCACTCCCTCCCCACACTTGTAGCTGTTAAAGAGTATTTTCTTCTGTGCGTAAGCCTTTGCTTAAATTGTTATAATAGTGGTCTCATACAATATTTGAGCCAGAAATTCGGGGCAGAAATAGTTTCTTAACATAGATTCAGACATAAGGGGACATACCATCCTCACAGACCCTCAGAAATGGCTGTTAGCCCCCTGCTTTTCTCAGAAGCCACGTCTAGATACTTGTGCGTACAGCAATTACTCCTGCCCATCTAGGACAATGGACAAGAGCCTAAACCACACAGTTGCTGACTGACTACCTGAACACCTGAGCTGAATCCATGTAATAAAAATAAACGAACTTTCAGGCTCCCATGTCTAATAACATCTCTAACCACCTGATGAAAGGACATTAGAGCTTCAAAAACAACAATAACAAACTATCACACACAACCAGCCTATCTGGACATTTGAAAGCAAGAAGCTAAAACACAGTAAGCAGACAGAAATAAAGTTTACTGATGGCTCAGAAACAATGGTCCATATCAAAGCAGATAAAGAAGCAGAAAATGATCTCTTCAGCAAGCTCCAAAAATAAATTCTTGAATTTTCCAGAGGAAGAGAACTACCTGGAATTATCAGAGGTAGAATACAAAAGATGAATATTTAGAACTCTTCAAGAGGTGAGGAAGGAGATGAGAAAAAATGCAGCAGAGCATAATCACAAATTGAACAGGCTGCAAGAAAGTGGAAAGCAGCAAGAATTAGAAATTCAGAAAATTGATAATAAAATTACAGAATTAGGCAATATAACAGAGGTTCAAAGGAGCAGAACTGAGGCTATGGAAGGTTGATTTAGTGAGATTGAAAATATAGTACATGACATCAACATATTTGAGGAAAAATAAAAGAATTTTAAAAATCCAAGAAGCACTAAGAATTATGTAGAACTCTCAGAAGAGGAATAACTTGCAAGTACTGGAATGCTAGAAGGCAGCACAAATAATAGAAAACACACAATTCTTTCAGGTTTGCTGATGGAAAACTTCCCTGATACCATAAAAGATGAGAAGATCTCTATTGAAGACATTCGTTGAATTCCACACAGCATAGAGCCCCCAAGGAGACATCAAGACATATTATAATTGAACTTGCCAAAACTAAAACTAAGGAGACACTTTTAAAAGTGGCTAAGGATAAATGAAAAATAATCTACAAAGAAGAATAAGATTAAGCAGTAACCAGGCAGGCAAAAAGGCAATGGGATGACATATACAAAGCCTTGAAGGAAAATAACTGCCAGACAAGAATTATATATCCAGCAAAATTGATTCAAATATGATGGCCCTATTAGGACATTTCCAGATAAATGGAAATTTAGACAATTTGTAAAACCAAAATTGCAAGAAATACTCAAGGGAGTCCTTTGGTTAGAAAATCAATAGCACTAGGTAATAATCCGAGACCAGAACACAGAACAGAGTAACTGGATAGCAACTCAAATGGGATATCACAAAAATTATAGGTGAAACACTGAAAATAGGGAAGCGGAGATGTCATTAAGTAAACATTGTAACAAAAAGAGAGACTTAAACTGCAGTCATAGATCTTTTATATGGGAAGGAAGTCAGGGCCATTAAAGAAATGAAAGACTGGTTTAAATTTAGAAAAACTGGGCTAAATATTAAGGAAAATGCAAAAGACATTGTCAGTCGTATGCACCAAAATAAACAAGAAAAACATGAAATCTCAGCAAATACAAAAACACTAAGTTTAAAAAAAAGAAAACACAAAGGTTCAGCACAGAAAATTAAATGGAACAGAATCTACAATGCTAAAAAAAGATCAAAATCACAGCACTAAACTCATATATGTCAATAACCATGCTAAATGTAAATGGACTAAATGCACCAATAAAGAAACTGAGAGTAGCAGATTTGATGGAAAAAACATGACCTACAAGATCCAACAAGTCCACATACTTAATTGTTCTAAGTGTTACATACCTCACTGCTGAATATCACTATCATCACCTTTGAAGTACTCCCCTTGGCAACCTATGCACTGATGCCAGTGCTTAGTCTGCCCTTCAAAGTAATTTTGCAACTCTTTCTGGAATGGCCATTGTACACAGTGGCAAGGTAGCAAGTTCACAAACTTAATTGTCTAGTTGTCTATGAGAGAGTTTTAAGCCATTAACAAATAACAAATAACTTTATTGGAACAACCTATCCACCAGATCTAGCCCCCAATGACTTTTATTCTTTACTCAAAAATAAAAAGAAAATATTAAAAGGAAGACATTTTCATGATATTCAGGACATCCAGAGTAATACAATGAGAGCTCTGATGGCCATTCCAGAAAAAGAGTTCCAAAATTGCTTTGAGGGGTAGATTAGACACTGACTTTGGCATATAGCTTCCCAAGGGGAGTACTTTGAAGGTGATCATAGTGATATTCAGCAATGATGTGCATAGCACTTTTACTAGCATGAGTTTGTGAACTTAATTGGCAGTCCCCATATATGCTTCCCACAGAAGGCATACCTTAGACTGAAAGACACAACTAAAATTCAAAAGATAGAAAAAATATATCAACCTAACATTCAAAAAAGGAACAGGAGTGGGGGAACAGAGTTAACATGGTGAAATAGACACACATCTCCTTAATTCCCTCTGAAAACTAAGGCTTTGATTGATAATCGAATGGAGCTTTCTGGACACCCAGTGACGCCCTAGGACATGGCATAGGACTGTGACTCAGGAATATATACCACTAAGCAGGAAACTTCCTCTTTACTGCTAAACCCTGATCTGGCTGTGTGGGCATCTCCTGCAACTGACTGGAAGGTACCTAGCGCTTTTAACTTTTTTTTTTCCTTGCTGGCCAGCAGGCAGGAGAGATGTGTGTGCCGGGCCTACTCTGAAACGCAATGCTGAGGTGAACTGCCTGCCCAAAATAGCTTTAAAGGGTGGACTAGGCACTGGCATCAGTGCATGGGTTCCCAAGGAGCGTATTTCAAAGGTGACCATAGTGATATTCAGCAATGAGGTATGTAACATTTAGAACAATTAAGTACGTGGACTTAATTGTTGGACCTTGTAGGTCGTGTTTTTTCATCAAATCTGCTACTTTCAGTCTCTTTCTTGGTGCATTTGTGCACCAATACACAGACATTGGGTGTGATACCCACATTTTGAGAGCCCTGCAGTGGTGACACCATAGTCCCCCCACCTTCCCCTTTTTGGAACTCCACCATAGATCCACCTTTCTTGGCAGGAGGGATATCTTGACTGGGACACTAGCTTGCATGCATGGGAGGTGGAGTTACCCAATAAGAGCCCTCGCCAGGTGCAGTTTTTCAGGCTGGGAGACAGTGCCAGCCCAGCGGAGGGGCTATGTTTAGTGCGGTGTTGCCTTGTGGTTGGTGCCCAGTGGTGGTGTTTGTGGCACTTTGTGGTACAGCAGCCTGTCCCTGTTGTGGTCTGCACTATAGAATCTCCAGACTGCTGAAGTGCAGCTTCCCTTGTTGCCTGGAAGGAGGGGCCTGCCACACCTTGTGGTGGCGAAGAAGTGCCCTCTTGTCAGTCAGAAGGAGAGGCCTGCCACACCTGGCACTGCCAGGTAGCAGCCCCCTTGTCAGCTGCAAGGAGGGGCCTGCCACAACTAGCACTCTTGCTAACTCTGGTTAACAGACAGGTAGCTTTTAGCACTTAAAACTGCTTGGAGAAATAACTGCAGTGCAACGTAACTGCATCTCTTCCAGCCTTCACTGACCCACATCACAGGGTCAGCTGACATTCCCCAGTGTCTCCATAAGAAGGGCAGTGTCTTTGCCAGCCAGGAAGCACAACTGGCTACCCCAGAGAGTCCACTGGGCCCAGTCACAAGAAGACAACAAAGAGGTGGCTGGTGACCAACTTCCTTCTCAGAAATACAACTCAGCTCCTGTTAAGGCAACACCAGAAAAACTAAACAGCCTCTAGATGTCATGTAAGCAACAGATCATAGTCCGCCATTTAAAGGAATATTCAAACATAGACCCAGAAAACTCCCAGAATTCTGACTCAAAAAACTTCCCAGATGGAGAAGCATTTCTGAAACAATCAGAGGTTGAGTACAAAGGATTTATAGCTATAACCCTCCTAGAGATAAAATGCAGCAGAAGAAAATGAAATATTAAGCAACCTATTCGAACTGATGGAGCATCAACATTCTGAAATCCAACAGATCAATAACAAAATCTCAGATAATTCCGTTTAAGGCAAAAAGAACAGACTTGACATAATAGAAATTAGATTCAGTGATATTGAAGATAAAGTTACTGACACCAGCATTTGTGAAGAGAAGGCAGAGAAAAGAAATAAGAAAAATGAGGAAGCTCTAAGAAATATGTGGGACTCTATCAAAAGGAATAATCTATGATTAATTGGAATCCCGAAATAAGAAGGCACAAATGATACAGCCAAAGCAGTGCTCAGAGGTCTGTTTATCTCCATAAATGCACACATCTGGAAAGAAGAAAGAAACTAAATCAAGGAACTAACACTACAGCTTGAACAAGTAAAAAGAAAACAACAGAGGAACCCTTCAGGCACCAGAAGAAACGAGATCATAAAGACTAGAGCAGAGCTAAATGAATTAGAGAATAGAAAAACAATTGAAAAAATTGAAAAGACCAAAAGCTGTTTTTTTGAAAAGATCAACAAAATTGACAAACCACTGGCTAAACTTACTAAAGAAAAGCAAGAAAGGAAACAAATAACCGAAATTACAAATGAGAGGGGAGTTGTCACCACACATGCAACAGAAATCAAAAATATCATAACAATACTATGAAAAACTGTACTGTAATAAATTTGAAAACCTAGGGAAAATGGACCAATTCCTTGACTCATACTACCTACCCAAATTATCAAAACATGAAGCAGAACAACTTAATAAACCCATCACAAAGGAAGAGATTGAAAAGGTCATCAAAACACTGCCAACCAAAAAAACTCCGGGCCCAGACGGCTTCACTGCAGAATTCTACCAAGCATTTAGAGAAGAGTTATCTCCAATACTACTGAGGCTATTTCACAGTATAGAAAGGGATGCAGTACTCCCAAACTCATTCTGTGAAGCCAGCATAACCCTGATACCTAAGCCAGGGAAAGACCCAACAAAGAAAGAGAACTACAGACCGATATCACTCATGAATCTGGATGCAAAAATCTTCAACAAAATTCTTGCCAATAGAATACAACAACAATCAAGAAAATAATCCATCATGACCAAGTGGGATTCATACCAGGGATGCAAGCCTGGTTCAACATCAGAAAAACAATCAATGTGATTAACCACATAAATAACACAAAAGACAAGGATCACCTGATTTTGTCCATTGATGCCAAAAAGGCATTTGATCAAGTCCAACACCCATTCATGCTAAAAACTCTCAGCAAAATGGGCATAGACAGCAAATTCCTCAACACAATAAGGGCCATTTATACAAAGCCAATTGCCCACATCATACTGAATGGAGACAGACTGAAAGACTTTCCCTTGAGATCAGGAACTAGACAAGGATGCCCATTCTCACCTCTCCTATTGAACATTGTACTAGAAGTTCTAGCCAGAGCAATTAGACAAGACCAAGAAATAAAGGGCATCTGCATCGACAAACTGATAGAAGAGTTCAGCAAAGTCTCAGGATACAAGATAAACATAAGTAAATCAGTAGGATTCCTTTACACCAACAACAAAACTGTTAAGAAATTATCAAATCAATACCATTTACGATAGCCCCTAAGAAGATAAGGTACCTAGGAATTAATTTAACCAGAGAAACAACAGACCTTTACAAAGAGAACTACAAGCCCTTACTACAAGAAACTAAGAGAGACTTAGATAAATGGAAAAACCTACCGTGCTCATGGATAGGAAGACTTAACATTGTGAAAATGTCTATTTTACCCAAAGCAATTTATTTATATAATGCAATCCCAATACAAGTTCCAGCATCATTTTTTAATCATATGGAGAAACAAATCACCAATTTTGTTTGGAAAGGGAAGAAGCCCAGGATAAATAAGGTACTACTAAAGAGGAAGAAGACACCAGGAGGCCTCTCATTACCCGACCTTAGAACATACTACACTGCGACAATGGTCAAAACAGCCTGGTTCTGGTACAAGAACAGACAGATGGATCAATGGAACAGAATTGAGACCCCAGAGATGACACCATCTGCCTATGAACAGTTGATATTCGACAAAGGCCCTAAGACATTAAACTGGGGTAAAAACAGTATCTTCAACAAATGGTGCTGGCAAAATTTCCATCTGCAATAAACTGAATCAAGATCCATATCTTACACCTTACACAAAAACCAACTCCAACTGGATAAAAGACCTAAATATCAAACCTAAAACAATAAACCTCATCCAAGAAAAGGTAGGAACAACAATGGAAGTTTTAATACACAATGAGGACAGACTCCAAAATCTGTCAAAGAAACCACAATCAACAGAAGAGAAAATAGATAAATGGGAACTATTAAGAATCAAACACTTTTGCTCATCCAAAGACTTTATTAGTAGAATTAAAAGAACACCCACAGAATGGGAAAAATTACTTGGCAACTCTATGTCAGACCGACGCCTGATCTCCATACTCTATAAGATACTACAAAATATCAATAACAAGAAGATAAACCATCCAATTAAGCGATGGGCAAAGGAGATGGACAGACATTTCACTAAAGAGGAGATCCAGGCAGCCAAAAAACACATGCGGAGATGTTCACGATCTTTAGTCATTAAAAAATTCAAATCCGCTGTGGCTGCAACAATGGTATTAAGCAGAGAAATAAAACCATTGTGGGCATGGCAGAAAAAAAAAATTCAAATCAAGACAACAATGAGACACCATCTCACCCCAACAAGATTGTCCGTGATCCAGAAAACACAAAACAACAAATGCTGGAGAGGCTGTGGAGAAAGTGGAAGCCTCCTACACTGTTGGTGGGGTTGCAAAATGGTCCAGCCTCTTTGGAAAGCAATCTGGTTCTTCCTTAAAACAGTGGATATTGATATACCATTTGACCCAGTAATTCCACTACTTGGAATATATCCTACAGAATCAAGGCCTTTCACACCAATGGACACATGCACCAGAATGTTTATCGCAGCACAGTCCATGATAGCAAAAATGTGGAATCAACCCAGATGCCCAACAACAGAAGAATGGATAAGTAAACTATGGTACGTATACTCAATGGAGCACTACACAATGTTAAAGAATAACAGTGATTCCACGAAACACCTCCTAACCTGGTTTCAACTGGAAAACGTTATGTTGAGTGAAAGTAGTCAGCGACAAAAGGACAAATACTGTATGAGACCTCTACGATAAGATCTCAAAAACAGACTTGTGTATAGAAGAAAAAGCTCTTTGACAGCTGCAAGGGAGGGGAGGGAAGGAGAGGAAGGGGGGAGGGTTTGTTTAGATAGTTGCTAGAAATCTGGTTGGGAGAAAGTGGTGATAGCACACATTAGCAACAAGAACAACATTAAATGGACTTCAGCATAACTTGAGTACTCCTTCCATCTTAACCCAATATTACAAGGATAGAGTAGCTGGGCAACAGGCAGGGGACCATGCCCTTAGGCGAAATCAAGGCCAATTGGCACAACTAGCATTTTGCTAAGAGAGCTCTCTGCACCCCACATTGGTGAGTGGCATCTGGCATCTTAAAAGCTGCCATCCGAGGACACAGCAAATGGTCCCAACTCAGCAGGAACAGACGCTCACCGAGGACCAAAATGACATGTGGTAAAGACAACTTAGAAGACAGAGAGACTCACAAGAGTGGGTGCCTTCATCAGCTTGGGACCGGAAGAACCAGATGGTGCCCGGCCACCACCAGTGATAGCCACAATGGAGCTCACTAGGTTGAGTCTCACTGGCAACACAAGAATAAAAAGGGGTGCATCCTGAGATCTCCACTAAAAGACCTCAATTGATGGTTCAGTGGTTTCAGGGTTCCCTTGAGAGCATCGCCCCTGGCCCTGGTGCTGCCCTTACCCATAAATTATAATGAAGGTCCACTCTTTTGACAGGAATGAATTGGAGTTGGCAATGCAGAGTGACCATATATTGGTTGCACTTTATGGTTCTTTACATCTATAGGATATCATCCTGCTGACCTCTGGCTGGATGAAGGAGAGTGAGTGCAGAGGAGTGGAAAGGAGGCTGTTGGGAGGATGAGACATGTGTGGAGCAGAGAGGAATAGTGTGCTGTCACTGGACAGGGAGAGCAGTGGAAGCTGCATATAGGTGGGCATGTAAATTTATACAGGAATGTACATTTTCACTCAGTCATGTTGAATAAACAATAAAAAAAAGAAGGCACAGCTGAAAATGCAGAGAGCATTGTTGCTGAGTTGCTGACAGAGAACTTCCCTGAAATTCTGAAAGAACACAGATATCTGAGATGTGTATTGTACTCCACAAAAATTTGACCCTAAAAGAAAAAGACCGAGACATATTATAATCAAGCTTACTAAAATGAAACACAAGCGGAAACTCTTAAAAGCAGAAAGACTCAAAAGAAAGCTAACATTCAGAGGGAAGCCCTGTAGGTTTTCATCTGACTTCTCGGCAGAAATGATGTTGGCATGAAGGCAGTGGGATGACACATTTAAAGCCTTGAAGGAGAAAAACTTCCAACCAAGAATTATATAACCTGAAAAACTGTCTTTCAAATATGAAGGTGAAATTAAGACATTCTCAGAAAAACAGAAGCTCAGAGACTTTGCAAAAACCAAACCAAAATTACAAGAAATACTGAAAGAAGCTCTCTGCTTAGAAAAACAAAACATCTAACTGTATATTTAAGGAGACAAAGCAAGACATACAGAAACCTACTCAGTTAGGAAAGGCCCAAAATTCAGTCAGAGCTACAACATTAAAAGAAGGGAACCAGTGAACTTATCATGAAAACTAAGATACCATCGCAATGAAAAGAGGGATATACTACAATAGTTACAGTTCTTTCTGAGGGCGATAAAGTTAATCAGTTTTGTAGAAGCTAAAATTGGGTTTAAACTCAGATTATTAAGGGGGATTACAGGAGTAGCCACAAAGCACAATAACAGGGTAACACATCAAAACAAGAAATGCAACACAGGGATCTCAATGAATACAAAACCAACACTGAAAAACATGAAAATTCAATGCATAAAGAAGAATATCTCAGAACAGAATATTAACAGCAACAGAGAAAACTCCAAAACAAAAATAATCACATCAAAATGACAGCACTAAACACATGCCTGTCAATAATTACATTGAATGTAAATGATCTGAACATGCCAGTAAAGAGACAAGTGATATCTTTGATCAGAAAAACCACCCATCTATATGTTGCTTACAAGAAACATACATCAGACTTAAAGATATGAACAAACTGAAAATTAAAGGATGGGACAATATATACCAAGCTAACAGTGTACACAAAAGAGCAGGTGTGGCAATAATAATCTCAGATAAAATAGATTTTAATGTAAAATCCACCATCATAGACAAAGATGGCCACTTTATATTGGTGAAAGGTTCAGTACACAAGCAAAATTTAACAATATTAAGTATTTATGGATCTAATACCAGAGCACCTAAATACATTTAACAGACATTGACTACAGTGAAAAATGAAATAGATCATGCCACAATAATAGTTGGAGACTTCAACACTCTCAGTAATCATCTGCAAAAGAGCTCAATAAAGACACAGATCTTATTGCAATGATTAACCAATTAGACCTCATCAACATATACAGAACTTTTTATCCATCAACAGATAAGTACACCTTCTTCTCCAATGCACATGGAACACTTTCTAGAATAGATCATGTATTAGCACATAAAGCAAATCTCAACAAAAGCCAAGCCATTGAATTTGTACAAAGCATCTTCTCAGACCATAAAGCCATAAAAGTCTAACACAATAGCAGAAAAAAGTTTGATAGAAACTGAAACTCATGGAAACTGAAAAACTTTGATAGAAACTGGAACTCATGAAAACTGAACAACACTTGGCTCAAAAAGCCATGGGTTATAGAAGAAATAAAGGATGAAATAAAAAAAAATTATGGACTCAAATGAGAATCAAAACGCGTCCTACCACAACCTATGGAATACAGCCAAAGCAGTGCTCAGAGGTCAGTTTATGTCTATAAATGCACATATCCAGAAGGAAGGAAGCACCCAAACCAAAGAATTAACCCTACAACTTGAACAAATAGAGAGTAACAGAGGAACCCTTTGGGCACCAAAAGAAAACAGATAATATAGTAATGCTCTTCAATATTATTAGAAGGTCAGTCAGACATTGGACTTCTTCATTTTGCTCCAGAAACCAGAGCTCCAACAAATGAACAAAAGTCATGGGAAGGCTATTTCCTGGTTTTAACTGTCGAGTAGTTACAGATGTCCTTAAGTAAGCTAGAATCATCCCTCGGATGTGAGTCCCTGCCCTTTTAAGCATTTAAGGATGCTTACATTGAATGAGAGTTAGAGTCAATTACTTTCAAGTATTCTTCACACTGTAAAGAAATCCTGATGGCATAGTGGGTTAAGTGCTACATCTCCTAACCAAAAAGTCGGCAGTTCAGTCTGCCAGGCACTGCTTGGAAACTGTATGGGGCAGTTCTACCCTCATCGCTAGGGTTGCTGTGAGTCAACCAGACTCAACAGCAGTGGATTTGGGTTTTCACACTCTGAAGATAATTGGATTCTCCTGAAAATGAAATTGAAAGGAGCAGCAGGGGAGGCAGGGCCAAGAAGGTGAACTAGACATGCATCTCCTCAATTCACTCTGAGAACTAAAGCCTAGAACAGTAAAGGAGCAATGTGGATATTCTGAGAGCTCCGGGATCAGGTGTAGGGTTGTGAGATTGGACAGCACAACAGGAAGGGGGGAAATACCTTGTTGGTAGCAAGACAGTGACATTGTGAGTACTGCTTCTGATGGCACAGTGCCTGTGAGGACTGCAGGCATGGACACCTTTGTTGGCTGGGAGGCTGGGATTGGGTCGACCAAGACTGAGCCTGACACAAACTGGCTGCTTTCCTGATCTGCAGTGCCTAAGTGAACAGCATATCCTGCAGCACAGATTGTGCTTGGTCAGTGGCATTGGGAGAACCCAGATGCAGTGAGCAACTGAGAGGACTGGTTTCCCACCCCCTTGTCTTCTCTGAGCTGCACCAGAGATTCTGCTGACTCATGATAACAGGTGACTCAGGTTGGATGCAATCTTGGTCAGCTGAGAGGCGGAATCAGCCTTGCCTGAGGGCTCAGCTAAGATTAATTCTCATGCAACAGTACCTGTCTGGACAAGTAGCTCAACACCTTTATCAGCCAGGAGGCAGGGTCTGCCACTTCTGAGGGCCCAGGTGGAGCCAGCCACTACACCAAGCAGCGCTGCTGGGCTTGATAGAATCTATATTGCCAGAGAAGCTATATGTAATTCTGCTGCACCTAAAGAATGCAGGGGTGGCTAGCAACCAAATCAAGCAGTACCCTTACTCACTTCTTAGACCTATGCCAGAGCTTCAATTGGTATAAACACTGGAGAAACTGAATAGCTTCTGGATGGCACAAAGACAGCAATCAATATCTAACCATTTAAAAAAGCAGACTACCATGTCTCCAGAAAATTCCCAAAATCAAGATTCAAACAACTTCCCAGATGAAGAAGCCTTTCTGAAATTATCAGAAGTGGAATACAAAAGAATTATGTATAGAGCCTTCCTAGTGATTAAAACAGAATGCAGCAGAACAAAATGAAAAAATAAGTAAGCTATATGAAGTGCTGGAACATCAACAATCTGAAATCCAGCAGATCAATAATAAAATTACAGATTTAGACAATTACTCAGAAGTTGGAAGGCAGAGTTAGAAAGCTTGAAGATGAAGCAACTGACACCAGAATTTATGGGGAGAATTCAGAGAAAAGAAATAAGAAAAATGAAGAAGCGTTAAGAGATATGTGGGACTTATCAAGAGGAAAAATCTGCAAATAGTTGGAGTTCCTGAACAGGGAGGGATAGCTGAAAATACAGAGAGAATTGTTGAAGAGTTGCTGACAGAAAACTTCACCAAAATTAGGAAAGAACATAAATATCTAAGATGCTTACTGAATGCCACAAAAACTAAATTAGAAACCAAGGGAAAGATGCCAAGACATATTATAATCAAGCTTAATAACATGAAACACAAATAGAGGCTCTTAAAAGCAATGAAACATAAAATGAAACTAATATACAAAGAGAAAAATGTTCTCATCTGACTTCTCGTCAGAAACCATGCTGGCAAGACAGTAGTGGGATGACGAATTCAAAGCCTTGAAGGAGAAAAACTTCCAACCAAGAATTATATATCCTGCAAAATTGTCTCTCAAATATGAAGGTGAAATTAAGACATTCTCAGATAAACAGAAGCTTAGAGCCTTTGTAAAAACCAAAACAAAACTATAAGAAATACTGAAAGAAGCTCTTTGTTTAGGAGGACAAAAGGGATACTTAAGGATGCAGTGTAGGAGACAACACCCAGAACCCTATTTAGCTATGGAAGTCACAAAACTCAATTACAGCTAAAATATTGACAGAATGGAACCAACAATCTTAACACAAAAACAATAATATAAAGAGGGCTATATTACACTAGTTATAACCCTTTCAGATGGAGAGGAAATTAAGAAGATATGCAGAAGTTAAAGGCTGCTTTAAAATTAGAACATTAATGGGAATGAATCAAAGGTGTAGCCATGAAGCAAACTAACAATGCAACATATCAGAACAAGAAACAAAAGGCAGGAGTCTCAACCAACACAAAATCAATACTGAAAAAGATGAAAAGTAAACCCATAAAGAAAAGTGATCTAGAACAGAATATTAAGAGAAACAAAACATGAACAACACAAATAAAGACATCACAATGACAGCACTAAACACATACCTATCAATAATTACACTGAATGTAAAAGGACAAAATGGTCCAATAAAGAGACAGAGAGTGATAGCCAGGATTAAAAGACACGATCCATCTATATGTTGCTTACAAGAAACACATCTTAGACTCAAACTTATGAACAAACTGAAAATCAAAGGATGGAATAACATATACCAAGCTAACAACACACAAAGGAAAGCAGGAGTGGCAGCACTAATCTCAGATAAAATAGATTTTAATGTAAGCTCCACTATCGTGGACAAGGATGATATTTTAGTGCTGCTCTATCAGAGATACCACCAGCAAATGGCTTCAACAAAGAAAAGTATATTCTTGCACAGCCCAGGAAGCCACAAATACATTTATCAGTTACAAGTCCAGTCAACAAGAGAAATTATCACAGTCTAGTAGGTTAAGTCCAAATTTAGTGAAAGTTAGAACAGGAACCTCAGGTCCAAAGGACATGCTCTGCTCTTGGTGCTGCCTTGTTGGTAGTATGAAGTTCCCAACTCTCTCTGCTGGATTTTTTTTGGTATAACTCAAGAGATCTCCTCAAGGCACAAAACTTACACAGTGAATCTTGCTCTACCAACACAACTGCTGTCCATCGATCCTCATTAACATCATAGAGGCAGGAATTCCAACGTGGAGGAACATCACATAATACCAGGAATTGTGGCACAGCCAAATTGTTACAGATTTTTTAGGGAACACATTCAATCCATGACAGATGGTCACTATTACTGAAAAGTTCAATACATAAGCAGGATATGACAATATTAAATATTTGTGCAACCAATACCAGAGCATCTAAATACATCAAACACAGACAACATTGAAGAATGAGATAGATCATTCCACAACAACAGTAGGAGACTTTAACACTCCACTTTCAGTAATAGATAATCCAGGAAAAAAAACTGAGTAAAGATACAGAAGATTTTGTTGAAACAATCAACCAACTAGACCTCATCAACATATACAGAACTTTTTACCCAACAACAGATAAATGCACCTTCTTTTCCAATGCACATGGAACATTCTCCAGAATAGACCATGTATTAAGACATAAATCAAGTCTCAACAAAATCCAATCCATTGAATTATTGCAAAGCATCTTCTAAGACCATAAAGCTGTAAAAGTTGAAATCAGCAGCATAAAAAACACAGTAGAAGTCTGACCTCATGGAAACTGAACAACACCTTGCTCAAAAATCCTTAGGTTATAGAAGAAATCAAAGATGTAATAAATAAATTTATGGAATCAAATGACAATGAAAACACAAACTACCAGAATCTATGGGATACAGCAAAAGCAGTGTCCAAAGGTCAGTTTGTCTCTGTAAACGCACACATCCAGAATGAAGAGGGCACCCAAAGAATTAAGCCTACAGCTCGAACAAGCAAAAAGAGAGCAACAGAGGAACCCCTCAGGCACCAAAAGAAAACAGATAATAAAGATTAGAGCAAAACTAAATTAGAGAATAGAAGAACAATTGAAAAAAATGATAAAACCAAAAGCTGGTTCTTTGAAAAGATGAACAAAATTGGTAAACTATTGGCTAAACTTACAAAAGAAAAATAGGAGAGGAAATAAGAAAGAAGATGGGAAATGTTGCAATAGACCCAACTGAAATCAAGTGTCATAACAGTATACTGTGAAAGACTGTACTCTAACAGATTTGAAGCTTAGAGAAAATGGACAAAGTCTTGATTCGCATCATCTTTGAAAATTATCAGAAGAAATAGAACAGCTTAATAAACCCATGACAAAATAAGATATTGAAAAAGTAGTTTAAAAAACAGCCAACCAAGAAAAGTTCTGGCCCAGATCGCTTCACTGAAGAATTCTAACAAGCTTTTAGAGAGGAGTAAATTCCAATACTACCGAAGCTATTTCACAGCATAGAAAATGATGGAATACTCGGAAATTCAATCTATGAAGCCAGCATGACCCTGATACCAAAACCAGGGAAAGATCCCACAAAAAAAGAAAATTACAGACCAATATCATTCATGAACCTAGATGCAAAAATCTTTAAAGTCCCAGCCAATAGAGTTCAACAACGTATCAAAAAAATAATTCATAATGATCTATTTGGATTCATAACAGGGATGCAAGGCTGGTTCAACATCAGAAAAACAATGTGATCAACCACATAAAAAACTTTAAGAATCACCTCGTTTTGTCAACTGATGCAGGAAAGATATTTGATATAGTCCAGTACCATTCATGTTAAAAACTCTCAACAGAATAGGAATAGATGGATCATCAAATCAATACCATTTACTATAGCCCACAAGAAGATACAGTATCTAGGAATTAATCTAACCAGAGAAATAACAGACCTTTACAAAGAGAACTACAAGCCCTTACTACAAGAAACTAAGAGAGACTTAGATACATGGAGAAACCTACCGTGCTCATGGATAGGAAGACTTGACATTGTGAAAATGTCCATTTTACCCCAAATGACCTACACATACAGTGCAATCTCAATGCAAATTCCAGTGACATTTTTAATGAGATGGAGAAACAAATAACCAACTTTGTTTGGAAAGGGAAGAAACTCCAGATAAACAAAGCACTACTGAAGAAGAAGAACATACTAGGAGGCCTCTCTCACTGCCTGACTTTAGAAGCTATTACACTGCCACAGTAGTCAAAGCAGCCTGGTACCAGCACAAGAACAGACAGATCAATCAATGGAACAGAATCAAGACCCCAGAGATGATACCATCTGCCTATGATCAGTTGATATTCAACAAAGGCCTGAAGACATTAATGTGGGGTAAAAACAATCTCTTCAACAAATGGTGCTGGCAAAATTGGATATCCATCTGCAATAAATTGAAACAAGATCCATGTCTTACACCTTCTACAAAAACCAACTCAAATTGGATAAAAGACCTAAATATCAAATCTAAAATGATAAAGCTCATCCAAGAAAAAGTAGGAACAACAATGGAAGTTTTAATACACAACGTAGACAGACATAAAATCTGTCAAACCAACCACAATCAACAGAAGAGAAAATAGGTAAAAGAGAACTATTAAGAATCAAACACTTTTGCTCGTCCAAAGACTTTATCACAAGAGTTAAAAGGCCACCTACAGAATGGGAAAAAATATTTGGCAACTCTATATCAAACTGACACCTGATCTCCATAATCTATAAGGTACCACAAAATATCAATAAGAAGAAGATAAATCACCCAATTAAGCGATGGGCAAAGGATATGGACAGACACTTCTCTAAAGAGGAGATGCAGGCAGCCAAAAAACACATGAGAACATGTTCACAATCTTATTAAAGAAATTCAAATGAAAACTACAAGGAGATACCATCTCACCCCAACAAGGTTGGCCATGATCCAAAAAACACAAAACAGCAAATGCTGGAGAGGCTGTGGAGAAACTGGCAATCTCCTATACTGTTGGTGGGGTTGCAAAATGGCCCAGCCTCTTTGGAAAGTAATCTGGTGCGTCCTTAAAAAAATAGATATAACAACGAGACTGTTAAGGAGGAAATTATCAAATCAATACCATTTACGATAGCCCCTAAGAAGATAAAGTACCTAGGAATCAATCTAACCAGAGAAACAACAGACCTTTACAAAGAGAACTACAAACCCTCACTACAAGAAACTAAAAGAGACTTAGATAAATGGAAAAACCTACCGTGCTCATGGATAGGAAGACTTAACATTGTGAAAATGTCTATTTTACCCAAAGCAATTTATTTATATGATGCAATCCCAATACAAGTTCCAGCATCCTTTTTTAATGAGATGGAGAAACAAATCACCAATTTTCTTTGGAAAGGGAAGAAGCCCCGGATAAGTAAGGTACTACTAAAGAAGAAGAACACACTGGGAGGCCTCTCATTACCTGACCTTAGAACATACTACACTGCCACAGTGGTCAAAACAGCCTGGTACTGGTATAAGAACAGACAGATGGATCAATGGAACAGAATTGAGACCCCAGAGATGACACCATCTGCCTATGAACAGTTGATATTCGACAAAGGCCTTAAGACATTAAACTGGGGTAAAAACAGTATCTTCAACAAATGGTGCTGGCAAAATTGATTATCCATCTGCAATAAACTGAATCAAGATCCATATCTTACACCTTACACAAAAACCAACTCCAACTGGATAAAAGACCTAAATATCAAACCTAAAACGGTAAAGCTCATCCAAGAAAAGATAGAAACAACAATGGAAGTTTTAATACACAATGAGGACAGACTCCAAAATCTGTCAAAGAAACCACAATCAACAGAAGAGAAAATAGATAAATGGGAACTATTAAGAATCAAACACTTTTGCTCATCCAAAGACCTTATTAATAGAATTAAAAGAACACCCACAGAATGGGAAAAAATATTTGGCAACTCTATGTCAGATCGACGCCTGATCTCCATAATCTATAAAATACTACAAAATATCAATAAGAAGAAGATACTCCATCCAATTAAGCGATGGGCAAAGGAGATAGACAGACATTTCACAAAAGAGGAGATCCAGGCAGCCAAAAAACACATGCGGAGATATTCACGATCTTTAGTTATTAAAGAAATTCAAATCAAGACAACAATGAGATACCGTCTCACCCCAACAAGATTGGCCATGATCCAGAAAACACAAAACAACAAATGCTGGAGAGGCTGTGGAGAAAGTGGAACCCCCCTACACTGTTGGTGGGGTTGCAAAATGGTCCAGCCTCTTTGGAAGGCAATCTGGCGCTTCCTTAAAAAAATGGATATCGATATACCATTTGACCCAGTAATTCCACTACTTGGAATATATCATACAGATTCAAGGCCTTTCACACCAATGGACACGTGCACCAGAATGTTTACCGCAGCACAGTCCACGACAGCAAAAAGATGGAATCAACCCAGATGCCCAACAATAGAAGAATGGATAGGTAAACTGTGGTACATATACTCAATGGAGCACTACGCAATGATAAAGAATAACAATGATTCCAGGAAACATCTCCTAACCTGGTTTCAAATGGAAGACATTATGTTGAGTGAAAGTAGTCAGCGACAAAAGGGCAAATACTGTATGAGACCTCTACAATAAGACCTCAAAAACAGACTTGTGTATAGAAGAAAAGACTCTTTGACAGCTGCAAGGGAGGCGAGGGAGGGAGAAGGAGGGGAGGGTTTAGTTTAGATAGTTACTAGAAATCTAGTTGGGAGAAAGCAGTGATAGCACACATTAGGAACAAGAACAAAATTAAGTGGACTTCAGCATAACTTGAGTAATCCTTCCATCTTAACTCAATACTGCAAGGATAGAGTAGCTGGGGCAGGGGGCGAGGGACCATGCTCTTAGGTGAATTCCAGGCCAATTGGCACAACTAGCGTTTTGCTAAGAGAGCTCTCTGCACCCCGCATTGGTGAGTGGCGTCTGGGGTCTTAAAAGCTGCCAAGCTGCCATCTGAGGACACAGCAAATGGTCCCAACTCAGCAGGAACGGATGCTCACCGAGGACCAAAATGGCATTCGGTAAAGACAACCTAGAAGACAGAGAGACCTGCAAGAGTGGGTACCTTCATCGACTTGGACCGGAAGAACCGAATGGTGCCCGGCCACCACCAGTGATAGCCACAATGGAGCTCACTAGGTTGAGTCTCACTGGCAACACAAGAATAAAAAAGGGTGCATCCTGAGATCTCCACTAAAAGACCTCAATTGATGGTTCAATGGTTTCGGGGTTCCCCTGAGAGCATCGCCCCCGACCCTGATGCTGCCCTTACCCATAAATTATAACAAAGGTCCACTCTTTGGACAGGAATGGATTGGACTTGGCAATGTAGAGTGACCATGTATTGGTTGCACTTTATGGTTCTATACATCTATAGGATATCATCCTGCTGACCTCTGGCTGGAGGAAGGAGAGTGGGTGTAGAGGAGTGGAAAGGAGGCTGTTGGGAGGATAAGACATGTATGGAGCAGAGAAGAATAGTGTGCTGTCACCAGACAGGTAGAGTAGTGGAAGCTGCATATAGGTGGGCATGTAAATTTATACGGGAATGTACATTTTCACTCGGTTATGTATATAAAGAGTTTTCTAATAAGGATGTCCTATTTTTGACAACTCACAGCTGCCATACTTGTAAAGCTATGATGGCCATATCTATCACATTCTTTCAATTAGTCTTGACAAATAGTCATGAAAAGTCACATGATTCCCCAAAGCATAGCAATTGTTTAAAAACAAAACAAAAGAAAACAAACCCATTGCCGTCAAGTTGATTCAGACTCACAGTGATCCTATAGGTCAGAGTAGAACTGTCCCATAGTGTTTCCAAGGAGCACTTGGTATATTCAAACTGCCAACTATAAGGCACTTAAACACTACCCCACCAGGATTAAAGTTTATTATAAAATAGGTGTTCTGGTCACTAAACATTCTATGCATTATGTGAAATTTACAGTGCACATGATTGTCTCACCAAGAGAATAATTCTAGGTTTAATAAAAAAAATTGAGACAAAAATTGCCACACAATGCTTATGCATCAGCAAACCACACATTCCGATGAAAACATCACCACCAGTCCATCAGAGTGTACATGAGAATACATCTCAATCAATTTCCCACAGAGCACAAGAACTGTGCCTTTCATTGGTCACAATTTGTGGATTTTGCACTTGAACTTGAAGCTTTACCCTTACAAATTTGTTTTCACTCAAGCACTGAAGTCCAGTGACCATAAATTGTGTTGACTGGGCCTCAGAGCAATTAGAAATTGGCCCTGCTTTTGGCTGAAAAACCATCTTCAGTGACGAGGCCCATTTTTACATGAATGGTTTGGTTAACAAACAAAGCTGTCACATTTGCAACAATGAGAGTCTAGTGGAGATTCAGGAATGTCCAAGTCCCGTCCAAAAAGTTACCAACTGGTATGTATTTTGGTACGGCAGAATCATTGGTCCTTATTTTTTCCAAGATGAATGCAGAGAGGCTGTGACTGTCAACAGCAAAACATACTGGGTTATGATAACCAATTATTTTTGGCCCCTTTTGGAAGGTGCCATGGCGGCCATTTACCTGAATGCTATCAAATGTACTTCAAAATAATAAAACAATTAAAACTGTATCATTTACACAACATGTTTTATTCAACTTCAAAGATAGGACACCCTTATTAGAAGACCCTTTATTATAATGAAATATACAAATATACAAAGATCTGGAGAAAGAAAACTAAAAGGGAAGAATACACTCAGGATTTCTCAAGCTGAAAGAACTGAAAAAAAAACTTCAAACCTTGAGTTGCAATATTGATGGATTTTATGGGGGAAAATATTAATGATGCAGAAAGAATTTTTAAAAAGATGGAAAGAATACAGAGTCTACATTCAACCATTTCAGGAGGTAGCATATAATCAATAACTAATGTACTTACTAAAGGAGAGGAACACAGTGGGTGTCCTCTCACTAACTGACCTTAGAACTTATTACACTGCCATAGTAGTCGAAACAGCCTGGTACTGGTACAAAAACAGATACATAGACCAATGGAACAGAGTAGAGAATCCAGAAATAACACCATCCACCTACAAAAAACTGATATTTGACAAAGGCCCAAAGACTGTGAGCTGGGGAAGAAACAATATCTTTAACAAACGGTGTTGGTGAAACTGCATATCCATCTACAAAAAACTGGAACAAGACCCATATCTCACACCATACACAAAAACAAGTCAAAATGGATCAAAGACCTAAACATCAAATCTGAAATGATAAATTTTATGGAAGAAAAGAACATGGACAACCTCCAATACACAGCTTAAATGAGTATAAAATATTACTAGCAATACACAGGCAGCAGAAGATAAAATAGATAAATAACTGAAAAACCCACGGCCGTCGAGCCATGAGAACTACTGAAAATCAAACACTGAAACTCATTCAAAGACTTTATCAGGACAGTAAAAAGACTGCCTACAGACCAGAAAAAAATATTTGGCAGCCAAGTAGCTGATTGACATCTGATTTCCATAACCGACAAGGAACTGCAAAATCTCAACAAGAAAAAAACAAACAATGGGAAAAGGATATGGACAGACACTTCTTCAAAGAAGCCATCCACATGAGACACATGAGGAAATGCTCGCCATTACTAGCCATTTAGAGAAATCCAAATTGAAACACACAAAATAACAAATGTTGAAGAGGCTATGGAGAGATTGGAACTCTTCTTCATTAATGGTGGGAATGTAAAATGGTACAAGCTCCTTGGAAAGCAATTTGGCTCTATCTTAAAAAGTTAGAAATAAAAATACCATAGGATTCAACAATCCCACTGCTTGGAATATGTTCTAGAGAAATAACAGCTGTCACACGAATAGATACAAGCACACGAATATTTATTACAGCACAGTGTGGGAACCCTGGTAGCATAGTGATTAAGTGCTTCGGCTGCTAACCAAAAAGTCAGTGGTTCAAATCCACCACATGCTCCTTAGAAACTCTATAGGGTAGTTCTATTCTGTCCTGTAGGGTCTCTATGAGTTGGAACCAACTCAATGGCACTGGGTTTGGTTTGGGTTTTTTCAGTCCGCAATAGCAAAAAGATGGAATCAACCTAGTTGCCCATCAACAATGAATGGATAAACAAACTATGGTATATATACACAATGCAACACTATGCAATGATAAAGAACAATGAAGATTTTATAAAACATCTCATAACTTGGAATCAACTGGAAGACATGCTGAGTGAAATCAGTCAGCTGCAAAAGGACAAATGTGAGGTCCAACAATTAAGTTCATGGACTCATCCTAGATAAAGGGCTACATACTTCATTGCTGAACAGCACTATGGCCATCTTAGAAGCACTCCTGTTGGGAAGCTATGCACCAATGCCAGCACCTAGCCTACCCTTCCAAGAAATTTTGGAACTCTTTTTCTGAAATGTCCATCAGAGCTGTTGTCATACTACCCTGGATGTCCTAAATGTCACCAAAATGTCTTCTTTTCAATATTTCCTTTATCTTCACATAAAGAAAAAGTCACTGGGGCCTAGATCAGGTGATTAAGTAGGGTGTTCCAATACAGTTATTTGTTTACTGGCTAAAAACTCCCTCACAGATAACCATACAATTAAGTTCATGAACTTGCCACTGTACCACTGTGCACAATGGCCATTCCAGAAAGAGCTTCAAAATTGCTTTGAAGGGTGAACTAGGGGCTGATTTCAGCACATAGCTTCCCAATGGCAGTACTTCTAAGGTGACCATAGTGATATTCAGGGGTGAGTTATGTAGCACTTAGAACAATTAAATTCACAGACTTAATTGTTGGATCTCATATTATATGAGACCACTGTCATGAGGACTTAAGAAAAGACTTAAGCACAGAAGAAAATACTCACTGACAGCTACAAGGATGGGGAGGGAGGGCGAGGGCTTTTCATAGATTAGATACTTGATTGGAATTTGATTAGGTGAAGGGAGTGACAATATGCAGTGCAAGGCAGGTCAGCATAACTGACTACACCATAAGCTAAAAGTGTTTACTAAATTCAACCCAACATTTCAAAGGACAGAGTAGCAGAGACAGGGTCCTGGCAACCATGATTTCAAGGGACATAGAGGTCAATTGGAATAACTAGTCTTTTTCTAAGAGAGTATTCTGCACTCCATACTGGTGAGTGGTACCTGGGGTCTTAAAAGCCAGCATGCTGCCATGTGAGCAACATCAACTGGTCCCAACCCACCTGGAACAGAAGACCACTGAGAACATCAAACAGATGAGGACAAATGAGCCCAGGAAACAGAAGAAGCCATGTGACTGGGAGACTACATCAGCAAGAAAACAGAAGAACTAGATGCTGCCGGGCCACCACCAAAGACTGCCCTGACAG
Source organism: Heterohyrax brucei (assembly GCA_028571685.1). Taxonomy (NCBI): domain Eukaryota; kingdom Metazoa; phylum Chordata; class Mammalia; order Hyracoidea; family Procaviidae; genus Heterohyrax; species Heterohyrax brucei. The sequence goes on from CM053156.1 coordinate 27,575,959, forward strand.
GGAACACAGTGTAGAGTCCCTGACATAGCACAAGATAAGGGGGTGTGCAGATTTAAGAACTCTATTATAATAAAGACCACATTTGATAGTCCGACAGCCTAGAAGATCCCCTGGGAACATGGCCCCTAGACCTCTTTCCTAGCCCAGAGCTGAAACCAATACTGAAGCCAACACTTCAGACAAAGAATGGACTGGACTTGGGGACACAGAGTGATTCAGGTTGTGTGTGTACTTTATGGTTTAATATATATGAGGCTGTCCTACTGGTTTTTTTTTTTTAGATGGGAAAGGAGAAGGTAGAAAGGAAGGGACAAGTATCAGTTGAGTGGATACTGAAAGTAAAGAGCAAAAAAGAAGAGTATGCTGTCACAGGGTGAGGAGAGCAGAGTTGCAGAGAAGCAAGTGGTTGGAGTTTCATATAGAAATTTGGCTTGGATTGTAAAGTTTCACTTAATCACAATAAAAAATAAAAAGTTAAAGAAAAGGCTTATGCACAGAAGAAAATATTCTGATGGCTGTGATGTTGGGGAGGGAGGGAGAGTATTATTCATACATTAGAAAACTGATAGGAAATCAGTTAGGTGACGGAAGTGACAGCACATAGTAGAAGGCAGGTAAGTACAACCGAACTGCATCACAAGCTAAAAGGTTTTCTAAATACGACACAAGATTTTAAAGGCCTGAGTAGCAGTGATAAGGGACTGGGGATCATAGTTTCAGGCGACATCGAGGTCAATTGGCATAACTAGTCTTTTTCTAAGAGATTGTTCTGCATTCCATGTTAGTGAGTGGCACCTGGGGTCTTAAAAGCCAGCAAGCTGCCATCTAAACATCAAATGACTCCAACCCACCTGGACCAGATAAAAAATAAGAACATCAAAGACATGAGGAAAATGTGAGCCCAGAAGACAGAAGGACACATACGACTCGGAGACTACATCAGCATGAGACCAGAAGAACTAGATGATGCCCGGCCGCCCACAGAAGACTGCCCTGACAGGGAACACAATGTAGAGTCCCTGATGCAGCAAGAGAGAAAGGGATGAGCAGATCTAGAACTCTGTTAAAAGACCAGACTTGATGGCCTGACAACCTGGAGGGTCCCCTGACAACATGGCCCCTGGACCTCCTGCTAGTCTAGAACTGAAACCCATGTTGAAGTCAACACTTCCTACAAAGATTGGACTGGACTAAGGAACACAGAGTGATGAAGGTGGCATGTGTACTGTATGGTTTAACATATATATGAGGCTGTCTAACTGGTTCCTTTTTAGAGAGGAGAGGAAAGGATGGACAGGAGGGGACAAGTGTTGGCCAAGTAGATACTGAAAGTAAAGAGTGGAAAGGAAGAGTGTGTTGTCACAGGGCGAGGGGAGCAGACAGGGTTGCAAAGAGTCAGGTGCTTGGGGTTTTACACGGCAAATTGACTTCAATTGTAAATTTTCAATTAATCACAATTTAAAAAAAAAAGAACTGATGTACTGAAGAAAGAGGTCCATATTTCACTGAATGCATTGGCAAAAAACAAGGCTCTAGGACTTGAAAGCATATTGATTGAAATGTTTTAACAAATGGGTGCAGCACTAGAAGTGCTCACTTTTCTATGCCAAGGAATTTGGAAGACACTTTATCTGGCCAACTATAAGACAGTCATATTTATACTCATTCCAAAGAAAGGTAATTCAACAGAATGTGTGAATTATCAGACAATATCATTATCACAAGTAAAATTGTCCTGAAGATCTTTCAAAAGCAGTTAACATGCCAGAAGTTCAAGCCAGTCCAGAAAAGGACATGGAACAAGGGATATTACCTCTGATATCAAATGGATTCTTGCTGAAAGCAGAGAATACCAGAAGGATGTTTACCTGTCTTTAATGCCTATGCAAAGGCATTCCACTGTGTGGATCATAACAAATTATGGATAACAGTGCAAAGGGTGGGAATTCCAGAACACTTAACTGTGCTCCTGTGGAACATGTACCTAGAACAAGAGGATACAGCGTGATTTAAAGTTAAGAAAGGTATAAATCGGGCTGTATCCTTTTACTATACTTATTCAATCTATGTGCTGAGCAAATAATCTGAAAAACTGGACTACATGAAGAACAACATGGCACCAAGACTGGAGAAAGACTAACAACCTGGCACATGCAGATGACACAACCTATCTTGCTGAAAGTCAAGAGGACTTGAAACACTTTCTGATGAAGATCAAAGACCACAGCACCTCAACATAAAGAAAACAGAAGTACCCACAACTGTATGAATAAGCAACATCACAATAAATGGAGACAAGATTGAAGTTGTCGAGGAATTCGCTTTGCTTGTATCCACAATCAGCACCCATGAAAGTAGTAGTCAAGATACCAAACAACACATTGCATCAGGCAAATATGCTACAAAAGACCTCTTTGAAGTGTTAAAAAGCGAAGATGTCACTTTAAGGACTAAGGTAGGACTGACCCAAGCCATGATGTTTGCAATCGCCTCACATGCATGTAAAAGCTGGACAATGAATAAAGAAAACTGAAGAAGAATTGAGGACTTTCTTTGAGTTACGGTATTGATAAAGAGTATTGAATGTACCATGGACTTCCAGAAGAACAAACAAATCTGTCTGGGCAGAAGTACAACCGAATGCTCCTTAGAAGCAAGGATGATGAGACTTTATCTCACCTACTTAGGACATGTTATCAAGAAGAACCCATCCCCAGAGCAGGACATAATGCTTAGTAAAGTAGAAAATCATTCAAAAAGAGGAAGACTTTCAGTGAGATGGCTTGACATGGTGGCTGCAACTGTGGATTCTGTTGTTACGATTCTGAGGATGGCACAAGACCAGGCAGTGCCTTTTCTTCTGTTGTACATAGGGTCTCCATGAGTCAGAACTGACTCAGTGGCACCATAAAAACAACCATGTACACACCTATACACTTTTGTGCGTATGTACATACACATGCAACCACATTCATATTTTTTAGTTGTTGCTTTTGCTGAAAAGTTGTATGGATCATAACATTTACCAAAAACATCCTTTTTCTTGTGTATTTCTTAGTGACATCACTTCCCATGGTCAAGTTGTGCACACCACTCATCACCAAAATAACAAGCATCTACTATCTAGAGAGTTACCTTCCACTACACAGACACAGCTATCCCCAGTAACCATGATTGAATACTGGTTTCAGTACGTATGCTTATTCTTATCTTTTTGTAATAGTGACATCATACTGTCTGTTTTTTTTGTGATTGACTTATTTCACTCTTCATAATGTTCTACAGTTCATCCAAGTTATATTTTGAAAATTTACCATCATTCTTTATGGCCATGTAGTATTCCATTGTACATATGCAATATTACATTTTTGTCCATTCACCTGATGATGGTATTTTGTTTCTCTCTTTTTGGTATTGTAACAGTGCTGCAATGAACATAGGTGTATGTATGTCTACATCTTTAGAATTTGATATTTAGGGTATATACTTATAAATAGGATGAGGGATCATAAGGTAGTTCTATTTCCAGATTTTTGAAGAAGCACCATACTGTTTTCCAAAGTGGTTTCACCATTCTACAATTCCAAAGCAGTCAATAAGGGTTTCACCCTACTTCCTCACCAGCATCTGTTGTTTTACATCTTTGTTTGCTTGTTGTAATTAGTATCATTTTCGCAAGTGTGACATGGTGTCTCATTGCAGTTTTGATTTGCGTTTCTCTAATGCCTAGTGACCACAAGTCTCTCTTCATGTGTTTGTTGGCTGCTTGAATACCTTCTTTAGAGAAGTGTCTCTTCATCTCCCTTGCCCATTTTAATTGGATTGTTTTTTAGTTGTTGAGTTCTTGAAGTTTACTGTGTATTTTGGAGATTAAAACCATATCAGATATGTCATTCCCAAATATTTCTTCTCTGTCTGTAGGTTGTCTTTTCACTGTTGAGATAAAGTTCTTTGATGCTCATAATATTTAATTTTTATGAGGTCCTAGTTACCCAATTTGACTTCTGCTGTTTGTGCATTAATAATTGTTAAGTCATTTTTTTTGTTTTTTAATTCTCATTGTTTTGTCCCTATGTTCTAGTTTTAGCTTTACATTAGGTCTTTGATCCATTTTGATTCAGATTTTGTGTATAGTGTAAGGTATGGATCCTGTTTATTTGTTTATTTATTTTTTTGCATGTGGATTTTTGCTAGCGCCACTTGTTGAAGAAGCTGCTTATTCCCCCATTGAAGGAATTTTGGCCACTTGTGGAAAATTCAGTTGTCCATAGATGGATGGATTTATTTTTGAGTTATTGATTCTGTTCCACTGGTCTATATGTCTAGCATTGAACCTGAACCTGGCCGCTCTGATAACTGTCGTTGTATGCATAGTATGTTTTTAAATCAAGGACTGTAAGCCCTCCTACTTTGTTCTTCTACTCCAGTATTGCAAATACGCAGAGGAAATAAGACCATGAGGGACAGGAAATCAGATCCCAGAGGCAAGTGCAGAGAAGGAAGTAGAAATGGGAGTTTGTATGAATGACAAGGTTGAGTCTGTGGTCCTTGGGTGATAGCCATGGTGGGTTTCAGGCAAAGGTCAAGGACCCCTGGATTGTGACAAAAGGGTCATCAGCCAAGATACCAGCTTCTCAGAGGATGGTCCTTAGTAACCATACCAGGATGACCAGCTAGGGTCCTAGTGGTCAAAAGGATTCCTGCTGTAAGTGGGCAAAGACTCAGGAAGAAAGCTGCTGGTGAGAGTAAGGTGGTGCCCTAGTGCCAGGATCTGTAAGCGGGAACTAGGTGACCTTGGTTTTGAGAAGGATTAAGAAGAAGAAGAGAAGGGGTGCTGGAACAGAATCAGCATGTTCAGGAATGGAGGAGACGCTGACAGATGCACAGACAGATCCAAGATCTCATCCTCAGCTTTGCAAGATGAGAAACTAGGCATTTCATCCATCCAGGGATAATGACTGGAGGAAACTGATTCATGTAGCAAGTCTCAGAAGACACCAGTTTATAAGCAGAAAGACAAATATTTTATTTTTAAATGGCATACCTGATCCCCAAGAAAGTACTGGGGTTGTCTGTAACAGCGACATGGGTACCCTCATTGTTGAGTACAGCATCATCTGGAAGGTTTCTTGGCAAACTACCATCAAGGGACAGAAATGGATATGTCTGAGGATTTGTCTGCTGTCATGGATTAAATTATGTCCCACAGAAATATGTGTAGCAACTTGGCTGGGTCATGATTCCCCGTATTGTGGGGTTATTCTCCACTTAATGATTTTCTTATGTTGTAAATCCTGATCTCTCCCTGTGGTTAATAAGGCAAAATTAGATTATGTTAAAGAGGATTAGAGTGGGACTGTAACACTCTTACTAAGAGAGTTTCCCTAGAGTGTGGCTGGTACCACCTTTCACCCTACAAGACATCAAAGGGAGGCAAGCAGAGATATGGGGACCTCGTACCTTCAAGAAAGCAGAGCCAGGAGCACAGCATATCCTTCAGACCTGAGGTTTCTGTGTCAAGGTGATCCTAGATGAGGAGAGGCTGATGCATCACAAGCACCTTCCACCAGAGTTAACAGAGAAAGAAAGCCTTCACCTGGGACTGATGCCCTGAAGTTGGTTTTGTAGCCTATTGGACTGTAAGAGAATAAACTTTTCTTTGTTAAAACCATCCCCTCATGGTACTTCTGTTACAGGAGCACTAGATGACCAACACATCTACCAAGCTCCATGCCAAGATGAGTTTCTTTTCTCTTCTCCCTGCTCAGCACTCTGACTAAGAGAGTACAGTACTTCTTGCTGCTTTACAGTCTCCTTTTCAGTAATCTTTATTGTCACAACTTCTGTCCAGCTATTTTGCTTCCAGGTCTTGCTGTTTGGTGCCAGGATCTGGGAGTCTGATAAAAATGCATGCTCTCAGGCCCCACCTGAGACTTGCTGAAAGAGAATTTGCATTTTAACAAGTTCCCCAGACAATTCTATGTCCCTTAAGAGAATCAATGATTTATAATAAGTTGTGGCCATACCTGGAGACAGCTGGGCCTTCTTGGGGCCACTCTGATGATGTGTCAAATAAGGGAAAGTCTGACGTGAGAAGCCTTGAAGAATACTGCAGGTCTTTCTCCTGGTTTTCTTACAGGAGTTTTACACAGTTCATCATGCAGAAGATATCCCTCAAATCCTCATTGGTTGTCTCTGTATCACTGAGGCACTCTCTCCTTGCAGTCTGATTTGGTATTTTCCATGGCTGTGCAGCACAGCACTGGCACAGAGGAACCACCAAATTACAAATTTTCTGCAGCACTGCACCATTTTATAATCCCACCAGCAATGAAGGAAAGTTCTAATTTCTCCACATGTTTATCAACACTTGTTTTATGTTTCTCAGACAAACAGCTATCCTACTGGGTGAAGAGGTATCTTATTGTGGTTTTGATTTGCACTTATTTCTCTAATGACTAAGAGTAAGAAAGGCCAGATGATTTAATGGTTAAGCACTTGACTGCTAGAAATTCAAACTTGCCACCTGCTTCTTGAGAGAAACTGGTGTCCTTCTGCAGAGAAGAGCTTTCCTCCTCTTCTCCCCCTACATCCCACCCTGATATTTTCTTTTGGTATCAGTAGGGACTCATAGATTTTTTTTTTAATCAATATGTTAAATGCCAAGCCAAGCCAAGTAAATACACTAACATAATTAACAGTATCTTTTTGTATGCCCAGGTGAAGGGAGAGCCACAAGTTCACATGATCATTGCAGCTGGTAGTCATTATTCTGCAAGGATTTGTGATCACCACCCTCTCAAGAATAATGCATCTTGGATATCTATATTCTCTTCCTTCATGATTACTGGGAAGTTCTCTGTTAGCATCTCAGCAACAATACTCTCTGTGTTCTCAGGAGTCTTGCCCTGTTCAGGGACTCCAATTAATTGTAGGTTGTTCCTCTTAATAGAGTCCCACATGCTTCTTAATCCTTCTTCATTTTTCTTGTTTCTTTTTTTCTGATTTTTCCTCATAGTTGCTGGAGTCAGTAGCTCTGTCTTCTAAGTCAGAAAGTCTCTTTTCCATTTGTTCCATTTTGTTTTCTTGGCTTTGAATTGAAGTTTGTATGTCTTTGATTTTGTTCTTAATTTGTTGGATTTCAGAGTACTTGTGTTCCATCAGAGGGAACAGCTTGTTTAATTTTTCATTTTGCTGTGCTGCATTTTGTATAAGGTCTAGGAGGGCTCCATATATAATCCTTTGTAGTCACCTTCCGATAATTTCAGAAAAGTTTCTTCGTCTGGAATGCTCTTTGGTTGTTTCATTTAGGTGCCTTCTGAAGCCATGGTGATTTTCTGGTTACTGTTTTCTCCAGAGTCTGTTGCTTTGTGGGATTCATGTGAGTCAATAAAGGCTGTGAGAGATGCTGTGATGATGGACTGCAGTTGTTTCTCTAAGTCATCTTAAAATGAAAGGTAAAAGGTGTCTGACCACTTCCCACGTCAGTCAGGTTTTCAGGTGTATAGGGCCCTCTTCCTAACTGGCAAAGTAAGCACCCAGATGTTACGAACTAGTTCACAATGCAGTAAGGCTACTGCCTTGTTGGCCTCTGCTGACAGGCCCCAGCCATAGGTGACACTGTGTAAAATACTGCTTTTCTGCTGGCAAAGCACTCTCATGTGGGCAAGTGCTGCCTCTGAGCCTAGGAATTAGGTCTCACTGAAACTTCCATATCCAAGATGGCACCCTGCACAAGCTCAGCATCCTGCACAAGCTCGCCGCCCAGCACCTCCATACAGCTACACTATGGCAGAGGCAGAAAGAAAGGCCAAAGGTGCCGAGACACAGACCACAAACTCTTTTGCCAGGCCCCAGCCGTAGGCAGTATTATGTAAACTACTGCTTTTCTGCCAGAAAAGTACTCTCTGGTGGGCAAGCACTGCCTCCCAGGCTAAGAATTAGGTCCAGCTGAGGCCTACGTATCTAAGATGGCATCCCGCACAAGTGTGCTACCTGGTGCTTCTGTACAAACTTCACTATGGCAGAGGCAGAAAGAGATACCAAAGGTGGCGAGATGTACCAAGTCCTAAGCCGGGCTCTGAAAATATGGCAATTTCACCTGCTGATCCCACCAGCAGTGCATCTGAGACTAGCCACTAGTCAAGACCCCACTCCGCCGGCTGGCCAAGAGAAAGAACAAAAAGTCAACATGGTGAGTTACCTTCAGTCCTTGAAAGCCAGGACTGGCCAGGAGCAGGAGTCAGCTAAAGAGAGGAGGTTTTCTGTTCAGTGGTTTAAAGTCCAAATTTCAGCCCTATGCCATGTCCTGGGGCTCACTAGGTGTCCAGAAGGCCCCATTTACTTATCAATTCAGGTCTTGGTTTCCAGAGGGATTTAGAGAGACATGTGCTTAGTCTGCCATCTTGACTCTGCCCTTCTTCTTCTCAAGAATAATGTATGTTATCTCTTCTTGTTTCCCCAAAAGCTGATCTGTGTTTATTTGCAAGCACTTAATTGAACAGGCACAAATCAACCAGGTGAGTTACCGGGATCCCAGAGATTCATTACTTTTGGCATATGCATTCTCACCAAAGACTGGAAATAACTTTTGAGTCATTCTCTGAAGAAATATTTATTCAAAACATACTATGAGACACTCTTTAGGTCCTCAAGTAAGCAAGCATCCCAAACCCATTGTCCTTGAGTCAATTCCAAATCATAGTGAAACTGCTAGACAGAATATAACTGCCCCAAGGCTGTAAACTTTACAGAAACACTGTCACAGCACTCTCTTACGGAGTGGCTGGTGGGTTCAAACTTCAGACTTTTCTGTTAGCAGTCAAATGCTTAAACACTGCACCACCAAGACTCCTTAGTTAAAGCTTATCTGACCAAAAATGTCTGTTCTCACATTCAGTTTCCTCTAATTCCCACAGAGTTGCATTCCACACACAAGATGTCCTTAACACTGATTTAATATCTCCAACAATACAAAATAGCTCACTACAACAGTACTATACCTAAATCAATATGCGTCCCTTCTTAGTAAATAAATTTTTAAAAAGTCTTAAACAAAGAAAATGAAGAGAGATTACCTTATCCCTTTTAGCTGCCACTCCTTTCTTTTGGAAGGAAATTTGCTTGTCAGCTTTATATAAAATCCTTTCCCATTTTACTCATCCTGGTACCCTAAAGCTTTAAGTGGTTGGAAGATAAGATCTGGGTCCTACTTTACCTGGACCCATCTAGAACCCAAATTTATCTGCTTATTTGTTGCTCACTAAGCTCCAATAACACTGAACTTTCTGTTCTTCAAGTTTTCCAAATGGGTTCCTACCTCAGGGCCTTTGCACCTGCTGTTCTCCCAAATTCACTTTTTTTTGTCTCAATTCAAATGACATCTTCTGTCACTAACTACTCAGCCCAGTTTTCTTTACAGCACTGACAATTATCAATTATGTATGTGGACATGGCTGAAATAATCAGGGGGTTCACCCACCCCTTCCAGGGATATCAGGGGAGCCAAGGGAATTGAGAGGATACAGTCATGAAAAGGCTCTTCCCTGCTCAGGCACACAAATTATGAAGACTCGAGACACACTACAAGATGGGGAGAAGGGAAGGATCATAGGTGACTGTTTTAGTCAGCTAGGGCTGCTCTAACAGAAATACCACAGAGTGGATGGCTTTAACAAAGAAAGATTTATTCTTACACAGTCCGGTAGGTTGCAAGTCCATATTCAGGGTGTCTGCTCCAGGGGAAGGCTTTCCCCTTGTCGGCTCTGGAGGAAAGTCCGGTATTGCATCAGTCTTTGTCCAGGGAGCGTCCTCATGCAAGAACCTTGGCCTGAAGGACGCGCTCTGCTCCTGGTGCTGCTTGCTTGATGGTAGCGAGGTTCTCAAATTGTCCTTTGTTTCTTTTTCCTTTTATTCCTTGCAAGCTAAAAGCATTAAGGGTGGGGCAAGCCATACTCCAGGGAAACTCCCCCTACAGCAGGAATTTACATCCCCACCCTAATCCTTTAACATACAGGTTAGCAAAACCACACAATGGAGGACAGTCCCAAGATACTGGGAACCATATCCCAGCAACGTGGCTGCACACATTTTTGGGGGGACACAATTCCAACCATGACATCGGCTCTCAGGAGGAAGAAATTACAGGCCTGACAATTAAGTTTGTGAATGTAAGTGTTCTAAGTGCTACATATCTCATTTTTGAATATCACTATGGTCATTGAAGTACTCCATTTGGGAAGTTATGTACCAACACCAGCACCTCATCTACCCTTGAAAGCAATTTTGAAACTCTTTCTGGAAGGGCCACTGTGGACGGTGGCACAGTGGCAAGTTTGCAAATTTAATGGTATAGTTGTCTGTGAGGGAGCTTTTAGCTGGTAAACAAATAACTGTATTGGAACACCCTCCCTATTTACCTGATCTGGCCCACAATGGCTTTTTTCTTTATCGGAAGATACAGGAAATATTAAAGGAAGACATTTTGCTGACATTCAAGACATCCAGGGCAATACAACAGTAGCTCTAATGGCCATTTCAGAAAAAGAGTTCCAAAATTGCTCTGAGGAGTAGACTAGGCACTGGTGTTGGTTCACAGCTTTCCAAGGAGAGTACTTCAACAATCAGGTATGTAGCACTTTTCCTAGGATGAGTGCACAAACTTAATTGGTAGTCTTCTTACATACAGATAAAGGGAATCATGGAAAATTAGAATTAAAATAAAGCAAATAATCATGAAAAATGGGTAGAAGGATTATAAAATTTTATTTACCCAAGAGTAATAATTTTATTTACCCAAGGAATAAAACAACCTAAAAGTCAATTCCAAGAAGAGAACATAGTCCATAAGTCAGCAACCATTAATAGACCCTGTGATCTCCAACTTTTCTTACTCACACTTGTTCTAAGTATAAAATAATGTAGAAAAATTGTAAATACAACTGTAAAGAAAAATGAAACCTCTGAGAATTCTACCATCATAAACGATCATTTCTAACATTTGGTATCAACCTGTGTTCTCAGCAAAGTAGCCACTAGCCATGTGAAATTATTTAATTTAAATGTAATTTAAACAAAATATAATTTTAATAATTATATGTATACTTTACATTTAAGATGACTGTCATTTTGGCATTACATCCTTATTTGTATCTTTATTTATCATTATTTTATCATTCTTTCCATCTTCCTAAAACCAAAAACACCACTGCCGTCTAATCAATTCCAACTCATGGCAACGTAACAGGGCAGAGCAGAACTGTCCCACGGAGTTTCCAAGGACCATCTGGTAGATTTGAACAACTAACCTTTTTAGTCAGTAGCCGTAGCACTTAACTACTTACACCACCAAGGTTTCCGTGAAAACTGATATTCCCTTTAGTAGCAGCACAGTTTAAAAAAAAAAAGAAAAAAATCAGTTGCTTGCCAGTTGATTCCAACCCACAGGACAAAATAAAACTGCCCTGTAGGGTTTCCAAGGAATGGCTGCTGGATTTGATGTGATGACCTTTTGGTTAGCAGCCAAGCTCTTAACCAATGTGCCATTAGGTCTCCAGCAGCACAGTAGTCTATGATACTACCTTTGAGTACACAGAAATCATGAGGAGCTTTATGCAAGAGGGTGAGACTTGGCTGTCGCTTTTACTGACTGTGTGAGTTTAAGGAAATTGTTAAACTTCCTTGTGGCTCAGCTTCTGCTTCCATATAAGTGGGGTTAATAAAGTTTTATTTGTGAGTATTATGAGTTAAATACATACAGCACACGTAATGATCAATAAATGTCAGCTTTCCTTTCCTTGCTCAGTTCACTCTCTCATTAAGGGGTTCAACCTTTCACAGGTTTTAGGTGTGAAATACACCACAGTGGAAAACATATTTGTACAATTTGTTATTTTCTCTTTTGAATCTTTCCTTAAAATATTTTCCTCAAAGTAGGACAGACTGGTCATAGGGCACAATTATTTTCATGGATCTTCTCAGGAATTGCCGAGTCACTCCTAGACTTTGCAGAGTCAGATTTGGCAGTACATGTAGTGATCCCCACAGGTCTGCCCTCAAAGTTATTGAAATCTAGTCTTGCCGGTTTAGCAATCCCAGGTGATGAAGGAGTTAATCCAGGAGCTTGACCAGAGGACACATGTATGGTTGGGATGTAGGGGCATTCCAAATTGACTGTGCTCTGAGAAGTCTGAAGCTGGAAGGGGTCCAGGTAAGATGACTTTGGAAACATCACATTAGCTCTGGAGAAACTACTTTTATGACATTTACTTCAGGTAATTTTGACCACCGTGTAATCTGGGAACACTTGCAGTGTCCTGAATTGGTAAACTAAGACTTCCAGTCTCACAGAATCAGTTTATTGACCCATTACTATGAGGGACTGTGGACACTGGTGTTACCTGACAAAACTCTAGATTCTCATTATCCGCCCCCCAAAACCAGTTTCTGAGACAGGATTTTAGTGAGTGAGCAAAATCTTTATTACCATCATTATTATCTGTGTTCTGCCTGCAAAAATATGGGGGACACATAGTATTTTTGTTCTCTAGGCCTGTCCAAATCAGTCAGGTGAACCAGGGGTTATATAGGGAGGGTATGTGAGCGTGCCAGCACAGGGGCCTCTGAAGAACAAAGGGGGGCAGTTTGGAAGGACCCCTATCCCGGAGCAGGCTGGTGAAATATACATATCAAAAGCTGGGGTCCGGAGCCCTCAGCTGTCTCAGCTGTGTCTGGCTGCCTGGCACCTCCACCTCAGTATCCTCCACTTGTGTCTCCATTTGTCTGATCACCTAAAGAAAGCTGCAAAAACTGCAAAGGCTACTATCTCAGTGGCTCCTGTCAGTTAATTTACGACTTCCTGCCATAGCTGAGGTGAAAGAAGCCAGGTGAAAACACAAGATGGAAAATGTCAATTCTACCAAAAGAATTAAATTCTGGCTAGAATTTTAACTGCCCTGTTTTAAAATTGGGATATCTAAAGCTTTTCCCTTGTTTCACTGGTGCAGTCCCATGGGATGTCTCAAGAACGAAGGATATGGGATGGGAGGAGAGGGTGGAGTTTACGTGAAATTTAATTTAGGCAGTGTTTACTGACTCACCATCAGATCTAGTCTGCAAGCTGAGGTGGGTCCTGCTTCCTTAGGAACCACAGTGTTTAAATAAACGTGGAAAATTGTGTCCAGAAACCCTTCTCTGAAGTTCTGAATTGGGGTTGGAATGAGGGACACTTTTGTGTTCAAGTGACTCAGCTCTTCCTGGCAGGATTAGGTGTTTCATTCTTACCTATGTGATTTATGATTTACACCAGCAAGGTGTCTGGCAGTTTCTGCTTTTAGGAAACAAGGTTTCCAGTGAACAAGCAAGCAGTAGTCACTTGTAGACGCTGTCCCAAGCTTCTGCCGGGCTTGCCCAGGGGTGATTAAACTCTCAACACCTGAGTGTCTTCCTCATCGCCTGATCCTCCCGCCGGTAACCTCGATTCAGCTCCAGAGGCCCGCTCCTCCCCACCCCACCATCCCCCGATCCGCGACGCAGTGCGCAGGCGCGGTCCGGACCAGCAAAGGTCGCTGCAGCCCAGGGCGCCAGAGAGTTCCAAGCAGCCGAGGTGCAGCTTTGCTGCTCTCGTCTTCCTTCAGCTCTTTGCTAAGCCTGATTCTCAGCAGGCGCGATGGCGAAGCCACTGACGGACAGTGAGAGACGGAAGCAGATCAGTGTGCGCGGCCTCGCAGGGCTTGGCGACGTGGCAGAGGTGCGAAAGAGCTTTAACCGGCACCTGCACTTCACCCTGGTTAAAGACCGCAACGTGGCTACGCCCCGCGACTACTTCTTCGCGCTGGCCCACACAGTACGTGACCACCTGGTGGGCCATTGGATCCGCACGCAGCAGCACTACTACGAGCGCGATCCCAAGGTGAGCCCGTCCCCGGCTTTCCCACTCCAGGCTGCACCGGGTGGTGGTAGGGGAGCAGGGCGCCTCCTTGCTAGTGCTCCTATGGCCGTGGCGCCGCGGGCTCCAGAAAGGGGACCGCACAGTGGCGTTCCCTTTCCCACCCTCCCCAGTATGCACAGGCTGTGCAGTCTAGTCAGGGTGCCTGGCCCGGCGTCTCAACCCGTCAGTGGCGCAGACACTGGCTGCCGGCCATGAAGGCGGATCACAAGGGGCGGGACATAGCGAAGTGGGAAGCCCAGGAGCCAGCCAGGGCTGTTACTGATGTGGGGGCTGTTACTGATGTGGGGGCTGTTACTGATGTGGGGGCTGTTACTGATGTGGGGGCTGTTACTGATGTGGGGGCTGTTACTGATGTGGGGGCTGTTACTGATGTGGCGGCTGTTACTGATGTGGGGGCTGTTACTGATGTGGGGGCTGTTACTGATGTGGGGGCTGTTACTTATGTGGGGGCTGTTACTGATGTGGGGGCTGTTACTGATGTGCGTCCTGCTCCGCGTACCAGGGACCCTTCCGCGAGGAGCCTTGACTTGTGGGGTCTCCTGTTGCCCTGGAACTGCGGCGGAGAGCTCTGTATCGTTTCTGGCCGGCTGTTTTCCGAGAGGACTGCAGATTGTCGTCCTCTCCACCGCTCCACTGCTCCACTGCCCAGCCCTACCTTTTGTTTTTCTGCAGTATCGGAGAGAAAGAAAGGGAGCTGGAAACAGGCCTGGGCAGTCTTATGTGTTGAAAGGGGGAGGCCCAGTAATCTTCAGGAAATTGTGGAGCTTCTGGGGGTCGGGAGGGAGGCTAGCCTTGATGATGAGAAAATAATTTAAGATGCCTGCTGAAGCAGGAATGGTCAGAGGCTTAGAGAAGGAAGCTCTGTCATTGAGGTTCCCACGCTTGCCTCGAAAGATCTCAAGTTGGCACAAGTTCACAGAGCTTGTTTAAGTAAATGTTACTTAATTTTGAATTTTGCAAAAATTTATGTTTGCAATAGAAAAACACAAAATACGTTAAAGAAAAATCACTGATAGCCCCTATTTGTCTTAACCATGTTAAAATATAGGTGAATGTCCTTTCAGATCCTTTTCTCTTTCTAAATATACAAAAGAACCCTTGTAGGTGTAATGGTTAAGCACTTGAGAGTTAACCAGAAGGTCACTGGTTTCAACTCACTAATGGCTCTTCAGGAGAAAAAACCTGGCACCTGCTCCAGTGGAAGATTGCCTCCTAGGAAATCCTGTGGGGTGGTTCTGCACTGTCTTATACAGTCTCTGTAAATCTAAATCAGCTGGATTACTAACAATAATGGATGTACATATTCATTTAAAAAATGATTGTATTACACATGCAATTGGGAGACTTTCATTCAAACTTCTGAAAGTTTTCAATCAGAAACAGCTTTAAAAATGATTATATTACATATGCACTTTTGTGACTTTCATTCATAGACTTCTGTAAGTTTTCACTCAGAAACATCTGTTTCAACATCTACAGTATCAGTGGTAAGGTTCAGTTTCACAGGTGCGAACTCTGGGGCAGCCGACAGCAACAATCAAAGGGAATGAGAAAACAGGACAGGACAGATTCAAGCTTAAAGTCAGTTTGCAAAGATTTGATTTTGTTAATGATATTTTAGAATGTTTTTGTAGGGCATAGTATGTGTTTCATAATTGGTGAGGGTAAGAGGATCAGTGGAAAAAAGGAAGATCCTCAGTGAGCTATACTGATACAGTGGATACAACAGTAGGGTCAAGCACGGCAATGATAGTGAGGATGGTATAGTATGGAGCAGTGCTTTTGTTCTGTTTTACACTGTGCATCAGAACGAAATTGATAGCACCTAATAACAGTAATAGATTGTTCAGAAAAGCAGTCAGTCTCCTGTTATGCTTGAATCCATCTTTGAAGCTACTGTGCCAGTATGTCTTGTTGAGAGTCTTCCTCTTTTCTGCTGACCCTCTACTTTGCCAAGTATGGATGTCCTTCTCCAAGGACTGATTCCTCCTGATAAAATGTGTAAAGAGTGTGAGACAAAGTCTTGCCATCCTGGCTGTACTTTTCCCAGTATAGTCTGCTTGTAGTCTCCCAGTGTAGGCTCCCAGTGTAGTCTCCCACTGTAGTTTGTTTGTTCTTTTGGCAGTCAGTGGTATGTGCAGTCTTCTTCACTAACACCGTAACTCAAAAGCATCAATTCTTTGGTCTTTCTTATTCATTGTCCAACTTGGACATGAATATGAGGTGTTGATATTCTAAAACATGTACTGGTGGATTCTAATTTTTAAGATAGAGATAATAGTAAGGATAGATTATTGGAATACCCACAGAGCCCCTTCATATTTAGTGCACACAGCAACATAGAAAGAAGTTGCACCAGATAGCTAAAGCAGGTTATTACAATTAGGGCTTGAAAGTACTTTGCCAGGGAGACCAACCAAGAGACTGGCTGGTCATCCCTGGTATTCCTGCTGCTAAGGAAGGAGCTGTGATTACCAGCATCATTTTTATTGTCAGTGGGGCAGAGGACAAAAGTTTACCTATGACTACACTAGGACACTTTTAAAAATAATCAGAACACAAATTAAAAGACATAAGGTTTATTCTGAGCAGTTATTCTGCATGCATGCCAGGAAATCATTTCCTAAGAACAAGAGAACAAGTGGCTCAAAGTAGGCTAGTTAAAATTGTTTTTTTTTTTTTTTAAAAAAAACCTTTGATGAATTAGCTCGACATTTCATAATTTAATAAACAATTTTATAAATTGGAGGAGTGAACAGTTCCCTATATGATTTGAAAAATGGAAAATAATGTTCCTGAGGACTCCAGATTTCACAGAAGCTTAAAAAATTTTTGTCTCAATGGATATAAGTTCTTGTGGTGGCAAACTACTTAATGGTTATTGAGTTAACATTAAAAAATTTGGTTCTTTACTCATTTGTAGCTGTGAGACCTCTTAAAATTGAGTAGACTCACAGGCACTTTCATTAAATCAGGTGACAACTATTGTTGCCATAAAATGTGGATCTGTGTCTCCTGCCACAAAGCCAGTACTGAGATGGGTGAGGTGGATGACCAAGAGGTTTATTGTATATCACTATACAAGAGATAGGGGAATCAAGCCTTCCAAAGCCTGTATGATTTCTTTAGTTAAAGTGAGGGTTGTTAGTGAGTAAGGAAGGGTGGATAAAGGTGGGTGGTTACATGTAAACGTTTAGATATGGGGAACAGTAATTGTGAAAGACTGTAGGTATTCATGGAGGGGGTCTGGAGATGAACATCTGGAGCCTAGAGTTGTTCTGTCTGGAGATCTTCCAGCAGTGGTTATCTGGACAGGGGATTGGTGACTGCCACCAGCTGTTTGGTGATTCAGACAGAACTTGAAAAGATTTTATCGTACCAGTGCCTGGTGCATCACCTCCCCTCCTCACAGTTTTGGTGGGTTATAAGTTAATGTGTAATCTCCCTGGGGCTAAATAGTGCAAGGAAGCTAGGGCTTTAAGAAAAGCAGGTATACAAGGAAAAAAACTGAGTAAGTCCTGTTCAGTTCTTTACACCACCTCTGTCGTTCCTGTTAAGGTCATGTAACTGATTAGACCCCGAGTAACCTGATTTGGGTTCTGGAGATTGAGCTAGTAGGCTCCATCTCCCAACAGGTGGCAAACTGGGCTCCCCTTCCTCCAAAGCACACGAGGATGCATCCTTTTCGGTAGCAAATGACAGAAAAGTTTATTAAGGGAAAGTACATCCCAAAGAGGGAAGAGGTCAGGCTCCATGAGTGGAAAAAGACCCAGCATAGATTTTGGGGGTGCTTTTTATTGGCATAAACCAGGGGGTGAAGTGAAGGAGTAACTTGGTTTTTGATTGGGTTTGAGGCTACTGTAGCCACTTCACAACTGCCAGGAGGAATTGTTATATTTGCATCACAACTACCAGGAAGAACTTAGATTTGTATCACAAACTGCTAGGTAGAACTACTGATATGTGGCAGATCAGATTCCCTCAGTAGCCTTTTCGATACCGTGTATTTTATAATGCAAACCACATTTGTTGTCCCTAGATAGTGTTAGATTCTGGAGTAAATTATGTTAGTATGTGGTGGCAGTGATCAGGTTCCCTAGCTAACCTTGACGTTTCACCCCTGGGAAGACATGGGCCTGAAATCTTGAAGGGAATGTGGGAAGTTGACTTCTCTTTGGCTACTTCCTACTGTTTGGGGGTGTAGTCCTGCCTACATGTCAGATCCATGTTCCTCCAGTGCTCTCTGTGGGAGACATTAAGTTGCCTGATCTCCTGCCTGGTTAGTGGATATAGGCTGGTATTTTTATAGGTTTAACTTGGAATTGTTGTACCCTGTAAGAGAAAGTGAATTAAGGTGTTAAGAATTAGAGGCTCAAAGGGAAGTATAACCAAAAAGATTAATAAGGTGTCATGGGTTGAATTGTGTCCCCACCAAAATATGTGCAGCTGTGTGGGTGGAACATGATTCCCAGTATCTTGGGACTGTCCTCCATTCTGTGGTTTCACTAAACTGTATGCTAAAGGGGCTGTAAATTCCTGCATAGGATTATTTCCTTGCTCTGCTGTAGGGGAAGTTTCCCTGGAGTGTGGCTTGCCCCACCCTTAAGCTTTTCAGCCTGCAAGAGATAAAAGGAAAGAGAAACAAGGAGAGTGGGGAACTTTGCACCATCAAGAAATCTGCACCAGGAAAAGAGTGCATCCTTCAGACGTGAGGTTCCCGCGCCAAGGTGCTCCCTGGACAAAGACTGATGCAATACCAGACTTTCCTCCAGAGCCGACAAGGGGAAAGCCTTCTCCTGGAGCGGACACCCTGAATATGGACTTGCAACCTACCGGACTGTATAAGGATAAATCTTTCTTTGTTAAAGCCATCCACTTTGTGGTATTTCTGTTAGAGCAGCCCTAGCTGCTAAACTAAAACATAAGGGAACTGTCAGTGGTACTGATAGTTACATTAGCCAGTTGGATTTTATAGCCAGTCTATGCCCAGGGTATAATCTGGGGACAAATTAGGGATAAGGATCTAAAGTATTTCCTTTTGGGATGGCAGCTGATTGTCCCTTGGCTCAATTCCCTAGTACTGATCGTAGCTCTCTGGTGCCCACATTGGAAGGACACATAGTGGTGGAAGTGAGACTTTCTGAACATGTCCCCAGAGTTGGTTCCATCTGAAAAACAACTTTGAGGAAGTTTACGCAATTGTTTAGGGACTTATCTCAGTGTCCTGGGACACAGTTAATATTGTTTGTCACTAGTTTTAGTCACACCACAGAGGCCCTCTGGCTCTCTGTCGTAGTCCTGACTATTGACTAAAAAGAGGTACTACATTTTTCATAAGGTTTCCATTGTATATTTTCCCACATACTGTTCTGTCTGCCTCAGCTCTCAAACTTCTTATGTTACCTGACTGGGAATTTACTTTTGGTGTGTGCTCTTCTGGTTCTTTAGTTTTTAATATGATAACCGACAATATAAGTAATTCTTAGTCCTCATTTCATATATTTAGTCAAGTTTCTAAATGTATATGTCCCCAATTCACTTAATAATTTTTGTCCCAATACAGTAGGATAGTCAGGAATGCCATAATAATTGTGAACCCATCAGACATAAGAGTAAAATTTCTTCCACCTTGGATTTTTAGTCCAAGTCAGTAATTACACAGTTATTCTTGGAGAGTGGACCCATTAGGTCATTTAACAGAGAGAAGGTGGCTGTTGTGTCTAAGACAAATTTAATTTCTTCACCTTCCATGTCGAGTATAACCCTTAGCACTCTGATGTGTGGCCAGGAGGCAGATGGGCCGTGGGTCCACCATCAGTGATCAGCTTAATAGACTTCTTTTCTGAGAGAGTACATCTCAGCCTTTTGTTGGGGAAGTCAACTGAACATCCTGCTGTAGGGTGTTTAGAACACTCCACTCTGTGGTGGCCTCATTTTCAACAGTACCTGTAGTAATCAGTGTCCATATTCACCAGCCAGTAAGGTGATCCAAGTCTTGACCTCCTCTGGGGGCCACCCGAGTTATCTCGAGGTAAGCCTCTGAGACTTACAGCCAACAACACAGCCTTCATATTTTGTTTTTTTTTTTTTACTCTTTCACCAAATCTCTGACTGAACACCTTAAGAGTCTTCCCTAGTAATTGGGAGAGTGGGGCCTGAAGTTTTCCTCAAGCTTTGTGACTTTTGTCTTATGTCTGATGTGGACCAGGATATAAAATATATGGCCATAATGGTTTTCTCCACTCAGAAACCAGAGAGTGTGGCTAATACCTAGAGTCTGGAGAGCATTGCTGTTGTGTAGAATGTCTCAGAAAATGTAAGAGTATTTCGAAAGCTTCGAGGGCTAATGTAATGTGTTCTGTTGACTTGCCTGTTGCCTGTTAATGCCTTCTAAGTTTCACAGATGTAGAAGACTTTTTGTATTTTGAACTTGGAACTGATTTAAGACTTCTGTTGTATGGATGGACATAATTTTGCTATGAATGTGTTAATTGTTTTTGTGATGTGATTTTTGGGTTGTCAAAGGGTGGGATGTCATGTGTCCCCCCAAAAATGTGTGCAGCCACGTGGCTGGGACATGGTTCCCAGTATCTTGGGACTCTCCTCCATTGTGTGGTTTTGCTAACCTGTAAGTTAAAGGATTAGGATGGGGCTGTAAATTCCTGCTGTAGGGGGAGTTTCCCTGGAGTATGGCTTGCCCCACCCTTAATGCTTTTAGCTTGCAAGGAATAAAAGGAAAAAGGAAGGACAATTTGAGAACCTCGCTACCATCAAGCAAGCAACACTGGGAGCAGAGCGCGTCCTTCAGACCAGAGGTTCTTGCGTCAGGACGCTCCCTGGACAAAGACTGATGCAATACCAGACTTTCCTCCAGAGCCGACAAGGGGAAAGTCTTTCCCTGGAGCGGACACCCTGAATATGGACTTGCAACCTACCGGACTGTGTAAGAATAAATCTTTCTTTGTTAAAGCCACCCACTCTGTGGTATTTCTGTTAGAGCGACCCCAGCTGACTAAAACAGCATCCTTGTTTAGTTCCCATTCTCAAGGGGAATTCTTTCAGTCTCTCTCCATGTGTCATGGTTTGAATTGTGTCCCCCCAAAAATGTGTGCAGTCACGTGGCTAGGATATGGTTCCCAGTATCTTGGAAATGTCCTCCATTGTGTGATTTTGCTAACCTGTAGGTTAAAGGATTAGGGTGGGGCTGTGAATTCCTGCTATGGGGAAGTTTCCCTGGAGTATGGCTTGCCCCACCCTTAATGCTTTTAGCTTGCAAGGAATAAAAGGAAAAAGAACCAAGGACAATTTGAGAACCTCGCTACCATCCAGCAAGCAGCACCGGGAGCAGAGCGCGTCGTTCAGACCAGAGGTTCTTGCGTTAGGACACTCCCTGGACAATGACTGATGCAATACCGGACTTTCCTCCAGAGCCGTCAAGGGGAAAGTCTTTCCCTGGAGCAGACACCCTGAATAAGGACTTGCAACCTACCGGACTGTGTAAGAATAAATCTTTCTTTGTTAAAGCCATCCACTCTGTGGTATTTCTGTTAGAGCAGCCTAGCTGACTAAAACACCATGTAAGATGATGTAGGCAGTTGGCTTTGCATAGATGCTGTCATGGTTGGAATTGTGTCCCCCCAGAAATGTGCGCAGCCACGTGGCTGGGATATGGTTCCCAGTATCTTGGGACTGTCCTCCATTGTGTGGTTTTGCTAACCTGTATGTTAAAGGATTAGGGTGGGGCTGTGAATTCCTGCTGTGGGGGAAGTTTCCCTGGAGTACGGCTTGCCCCACCCTTAATGCTTTTAGCTTGCAAGGAATAAAAGGAAAAAGAAACCAAGGACAATTTGAGAACCTTGCTACCATCAAGCAAGCAGCACCAGGAGCAGAGCGCATCCTTCAGACCAGAGGTTCTTGTGTGAGGACGCTCCCTGGACAAAGACTGATGCAATACCGGACTTTCCTCTAGAGCCGACAAGGGGAAAGTCTTTCCCTGGAGCGGACACCCTGAATATGGACTTGCAACCTACCGGGCTCTGTAAGAATAAATCTTTCTTTGTTAAAGCAATCCACTCTGTGGTTTTTCTGTTAGAGCAGCCCTAGCTGACTAGAACAGATGCCCATTATTGCATTGAGAATTACCCCTCTATTCCTATTTTGCTGATAATTTTTAGCATCAATGGATGTTAGACTTTGTCAGATGCCTTTTTTGCTTTAATTGACAAAATCAGGCAATTTTTATCTTTTATGTTATATATCTGGTTGATCATACTAATTGTTTTTCTCATGTTGAACCAAACTTGCATCCCTGGTGTCATGGATTGAATTGTGTCCTCCCAGAAATGGCTGCAGCCATGTAACCATGATTCTCTGTATTCGATGATTGTCCTCCATTTTGTGATTTTACTGCGCTGTGTGTTGGGAGATTAGTAAGGGACTGTAAATCCCTTCAGAAGATTATGTCCCTGCTCCACTGTAAAGGAAGTTTCCCTGGAGTGCATCTTGCCCCACCCTTAATTTTTGCATCCTATAGGAGAGAAAAGGAAAGAGAAGCTAGCAGAGAATTGGGAACTTCACACCATCAAGCAAGCAGCACCGGGATAAGATGGCATCCTTCAGACCTGAGGTTCTTGCGCCAAGATGCTCCCTAGACAAAGACTGATGCAATACCGGACTTTCTTCCAGAGCTGACAAGGGGGAAAACATTCCCCTGGAGCGGACATCATGAATTTGGACTTGTATCCTACCGGACTGTATAAGAATAAACCTTCCTTTGTTAAAGCCATCCACTGTGTGGTATTTCTGGTAGAGCAGCCCTAGCTGACTAAAACAGAACTTGGTACTGGGGGTGGATGCTGCTCTAGCACATACCTAAAATGTAGGAGCCGTTTTGAAACTGAATGGATAGAAGATTCAGAAGAAATCAAGAAGGTGCAGATGGTGAGAAACAACAGAGGACAGGTAACAACAGCAGCGGCAGCAACAGAACCCGAGGCACGCTGGAGCTGACTCATGCAGCAAGAGAGCTGAGTGCCTGTGCACAGAGTTTCCTTGCAGAACAGGGTGCCACCAGGCACTTAAATCAGTGGGGCTAGCTTTGCTGACCCACAGAGTGAGAGAGCTGAGTGCCTTGGGGCAGGACGCTTTCCGGCAAGAGTGGGGTGCCTCCGGGTGCTTATATCAGTGTAGCTACAGAGCTTTGGAACACTTGCCCTGGCAGGGCAGATGTGGGCCTGAGGCCTGAGCCATGCGGCCTTAGGAAGCAGAAACTGAAGAGGCAAAGGACGTGAGAAGCTCAGCTGCCTCAGTCTCAAAAGGTATGACCATGACCTCAGGGGTTTGAAAGGGTGGAACCATGGCTTCCTGTGTTTGTAAGGGTGAAATTGCCACTCATTTGGGCTTAGGGTGCACCTGAAGCTGATCAGGCAGAGTTTCTGTCCAAGTGGGCCTTGAAGGCAGAGTTGTAGTACAGGGCTTGGGCTTGGAGTCTCCACTCAGAATCCAGAGAGTGTGGCTAATACCTAGAGTCTGGAGGACAAGGCCATTGTGTAGAATGTCTCAGAAAATGTAAAAGTATTTTCAAAGCTTTGAGGGCTGTGGTGGTCAGGATTATGTCAACTTGGCTACTACATATTTGGCTGCTGTATTAAGTGGCAGGGCGGGGTTTGTGGTGGCTCCCTGCCCCTCGGCTCTCATCTCGCGACCTTGGACTATGGCTGCTGATCGCTCACTTGGCCAGGAGCTCCTGCTCTCTTTTTCCAGCATCTGGTTCCGGGACTTGAGTTAGCAGCTGTTGGGCTCATCAGTCCTTACAGTCGGCACTTAAGAGTCCTGCTTCCTGACCTGCCGATCCTGGGTTTGCCAGCCTCTGCCCGCTCCTGCTTCCTGGCCTGCTGATCCTGGTTTTGCCAGCCTCTGTGGCTTCGTCTCGCCACCAGCTTGGGATCCACTGACCTACACAACTGGCGATCTAGAACTCTGGTCTCTGACTTGCTGACCTTGGGTTCCTCAGCTTCCGTGGCCACGTGAGGCTTGTGCCAGAGTTTGGGACATTCAGCTTCTGTGATTACGTGAGCTGTTTCCTATATTTGTATCTATCTATCTATTATAAATCTTTCCTTGTACCTACACGTGTTACTGGTTTTGCTTCCCTGGAAAACCCAGCCTAAGACAAGGGCTAATGTAATGAGTTCTGCTGACTTGCTTGTTGCCTGTTAATGCCTTCTTTCCCTGCAGTTTATCCCATTTGTAATGGAATGTCTAACTTGTGCCTGTTCTGCTGTTGTACTTTGAAAGCTGATAGCTTATATTCTAGGTTTCACAGATGTAAGCAAACTTTTGGATTGTAGACTTGGAACTGATTTAAGACTTCTATCATATGGATTGGACATGATTTTGCTATGGTGGGATGAATGTGTTACATGTTCCAATGATGTGATTTTGCAGGTGCCAAAGGGTGGGAATGTCATGGATTGACTTGTGTCCCCGCAGAAATGGCTGTAGCTGTGTGACCATGATTCGCTGTATTCTACGGTTGTCCTCCATTTTGTGATTTTACTGTGCTGTGTGTTCGGGGATTAGGGAGGGACTATACATCCCTTCAGAGGATCATCTCCCTGCTTCACTGTAAAGGGAGTTTCCCTGGAGTGTGGCTTCCCCCACCCTTAATCTTTGCATTTTACAGGAGATAAAAGAGAAGCTACCAGAGAATTGGGAACCTCACACTGTCAAACAAGCAGCACTGAGAGAAGACCACGTCGTTTAGACCTGAGGTTCCTGTGCCAAGACACACCCTAGACAAAGGCTGATACAATACTGAGTCGACAAAGTCGACAAAGGGGAAAGCTTTCCTCTGGAGTGGACTTGTAGCTTACTAGACTGTGTAAGAATAAACCCTCCTTTGTTAAAGCCGTCCACTCTGTGGTATTTCTGTTAGAGCAGCCCTAGCTGACTAAAACTCCTGGTATCAATCCAGCTTGGCCTTGATGAATTATTTTTTTGATGTACTGTTGAATTCTATTGGCTAGCATTTTGTTGAAGATTTGTGCATCTGGATTCATCAGTAATATTGGTCTATAATTTTCTTTTTTGTGTAGGATCTTTCCTTGGCCTTAGTATAAGGGTTACGCCACCTTCATAGAATGAATTTTGGAGTATTCCATCCCTTTCTGTGCTGTGAAGTAGCCGCAGTAATATTGGAGTTAACTCCTCTCTGAAAGTTTGATAGAATTCTCTGGTGAAACTGTCTGGGCCAGGACTTTTCTTGGTTGATAGATTTTGATTACTTTTTCGTCCTCTTTCTTTGTGATGGGTTTATTAAGTTGTTCTACTTCATGTGATAATTTTGGGAGGTGATATGAATCTAGAAATTTGTTCATTGTAGGTTTTCAAATCTATTAGAGTACAGTCTTTCATAGTATTCTGTTATGATACTTTTGATTTCAGTCTGTTGTGACATCTCCCATCTCATTTCTTATTCAGGTTATTTGTTTCTTCTTCTGTGTTTCTTTTGTAAGTTTAGCTAGTGGTTTATCAATTTTGTTGATCTTTTCAAAGAACCAGCTTTGGGTTTTGTTATTTTTTTCAATTGTTCTTCTATAATTCATTTAGTTCTACTCTAATCTTTACTATCTGTTTTCTTTTGGCACCTGAGGAGTTCTTCTGTTGCTCTCTTTCTATTTGTTCAAGCTTAAGGATTAATTCTTTGGTTTGGGTCATTTCTTCATTCTGGATGTGTGCATTCATAGAAATAAATTTACCTCTGAGCACTGCTTTTGCTATATCCCATAGGTTCTGGCAGGTTGTATTTTCATTCGTTTTGATTTCATAAATTTCTTTAGTCCTTGATTTCTTCTATAACCCATGGATTTTTGAACAAGGTGTTGTTCAGTTTCCATGAGTTCAAATTTCTACCTGTGTTTTTTCCTATTGATTTCAAGTTTTGTGGCTTTATGGTCCAAGAAGATGCTTTGCAATAATTCAGTGGTTTGAATTTTGTTGATACTTGCTTTATGTCCTAACACATGGTCTATTTTCGAAAGTAGTCCATGTGCATTGCAGAAAAAAGGTATAGTTGGGTAAATGTTCTGTGTAGGTAAATGAGATCTAGTTGCTTAATTGTCACAGTAAGATCTTCTGTATCTTTACTAAGCTTTTTTCTGGATAATCTGTCCATTACTGAAAGTGGAGTTTGAAGTCTCCAAGTATTACTGTGGAGTGCTCTATCTCATTTTTCAATGTTGTCTATGTTTGTTTGATGTATTTAGATGCTCTGTTATTGGGTGCATGAATATTTAATACTGTTATGTCTTGCTTATGTATTGAACCTTTTGACAGTAGTGCCCATCGTTGTCCATGATGGTGGGTTTTACATTAAAGTCTATTTTATCTGAGATTAGTATTGCCACTGCTGCTCTCTTTGTGTGTTGTTGGCTTGGTATATATTTTTCTATCCTTTGATTATCGATTTATTCATATCTTTGAGTCTAAGGAGTGTTTCTTGTAAGCAACATACAGGTGGGTCATGTCTTTTGTTCCAAGATGTCACTCACTGTCTCTTTATTGGAGCATTTGGTCTGTTTATGTTCAGTGTCATTACTGATATGTATGTGTTTAGTGCTGTGATTTTGAAGCACTTATTTTTGTGTTGTTGATATTTTCTGTGCTGCTCTTAGTATTCTGTTCTGGGTCATTCTTCTTTATGTCTTGACTTCATTTTTTTGTGTTTTGTGTTTGTGTTTTTTTGTGTATTTGTTGAGACTGCTGTATTGTTTCTTGTTTTGATATGTCACATTGTTATTTTGTTTTGTGGCTACATCTGTGATCCCCCTTAATATTCTAAGTTTAAACCAGACTTTAACTTCTGCATATATTTGTAAATTCTTCTCCATCTAAAAGGGTTATGACTACTGTAATATTCTATTGTGATGGTGTCATGGTGACATGATCACTGGTTACCTTCTTTTAATATTGTAGCTTTGTTTGAGCTTTGTGACTTCCCTGAGTAGGATTCTGGATGCTTTGTCCTGCATTTGCCTCCTTAAGTATACACTTAATGTTTTTGTTTTTCTAAGCAAAGAGCTTCTTTCAGTATTTCTTGTAGCTTTGGTTCATTTTTATAAAGTCTCTAAACTTCTGTGTATCTGCAAATGTCTTAATGTCAGCATCATATTTGAAAGACACTTTTGCAGGATACATAATTCTTGTTTGCAAGTTCTTCTGCTTCAAGGCTTTGAGTGTGCCATGCCACTGCCTTCTTGCTAGCATGGTTTCTGCCAAGAGGTCATATGAGAGTGTTTAGGGCTTCCCTTTGTATATTAGTTTTGTTTTATGTCCCGCTGCCTTTAAGAGCCTCTCTTTATGTTTCATTTTATGCAGCTTGATTATGTCCTGGTGTCTTTCTTTTGGTGTCTGCTTTTTGTCGTATTCAGTATGCTTCTTGGAAATCTATATTCTCTTCTTACATAATTTTAGGGAAGTTTTCTGTCAGCAACTCTGCAGCAATACCCTATATTTTCAGCTATCCCTTACTGTTCAGAAACTCCCGTTATCCTTAGATTATTCCTCTTAGTAGTGTCCCACATGTTTCTTAATGCATTTTCATTTTTCTTTATTTATTTTCTCTGATGTCACCTCATAAATGCTGATGTCAGTTGCTCTATCCCAAGCTCATTAACTCTGGCTTCCAGCTCCTCAGTTCTGCTCTTTTGGCTTTGGATTGAATTGTCTAATTCAATTGATCTGCTGAATTTCAAATAGTTGATGTTCCTTTAGTTGAAATAGCTTTCTTAATTTTTCATTTTGTTCTGCTGCATTTTGTTTTATATCTAGGAGGGTCTATATACAATTATTTGGTACTCAACCTCTAATAGTTTCAGAAAGACTTCTTCATGTGGGAAGTTTTTTGATTCTTTATTTTGGGAGTTTCTGGAGCCATAGTAGACTCTTTAAATAGTTACCTATGGATTGTTGTTTTGTGCCATCTAGAAGCTGTTCAGTTTGTGTGGTGTTTCCTCAGCAGGAGCTGAAGCATAGTTCTAAGAGGGGAGTTGGTCCCCAGCCACCTCTGTGTACTTTAGTGACTGGCCCCAGGTGGACTCTGTGGGGCAAGAAGCTCTGCCTCTGTCTGGCAAAGATGGTGCCCTGCTTTTGGAATTACTGTGTAGCTGTCAGCTATGATGTGGATCAGTGAATTGTGGAGGAGATGCTGCCATGTCCCTCAGCTGTCAGTTCTTCAGTTTGTCTTATTTTAATAAGGTACTTTACTGCTAAGCAAGGAACTGTCCCAACAGCTGCCAAAATCAATCAGGCCCTCAGATGTGGCAGGCTCTACCTTCCAACTGACAGCAAAAGCATGTCAGTAGGCAATCTGCAGATGCTATTATGTGGTTCACAGTGTGGGGGAGGTTACAGCCTTGCTGCCATGCTTTGCCAGGCCCTACCTATAACTCTAGAAGCTCGAACATCCTAAACACAGCTCTTCTGCTGGAGAAGGCCTTTCCAGAGAGGCACTGCTTCTCAGTGTGAAAATTAGCCCCTATTGAGACTTACAGTTGGGTGATTCCATCTCCAAATTGACCAAAATGGCATCTAGCCCTCCCTACCCTCCCTGCCATGAAACAACAAAATCTGTGGCACAGCTCAGAAAAGAGTGTGGAGGGGCAGTGGTGCCCTCAGTCAGCAGCCAGGCTCTCAATATGTGAGTATCCCAAGTGCAGTCTCTCTGCTGGGCTATACGCTGTTTACTTAAGCACTGCAGTTCAGCATTTTAGCCACCTCATGCTCAGTCCCTGCCTCCCAGACAACAAAGAAGGTGTCAGTACCTGCAATCCTCCCAAATGGTGAGTCAGCAGAAGCAAGACTCATCATGTGCTGCCTCTTGTTACAAGAGGTAGTTTCCCATTTACTGGCACATAGTCCAATATGACAACCCTATGCCAGATCCCAGGGCTCCCCTGATGTTCACACTGCTTGGTTCAGTTATCATTCCAGGCCTTAGTTCTCAGAGGGAATTGAAGAGACATGTGTCCAGTCCACCATCTTGGTCCTGCCCCCACCCCCATGTTCTGTATTTTTATTGATCTTCTTTATGGACATTATTTCCTTTACTGAAAATGGTGTGTTGAAGTCTCCTACTATTATTGTGGAGCTGGTATATCTCTTTCCATGCCATTAGAGTTTGTTTTACATACTTAGGAGCACTGTCACTGAGTGCATAAATATTTATTATGATTATGTCCTCCTTAAGTATTCATCCTTTAATCATTATGTAGTATCCTTTCTCTTCCATTGTGGTGGATTTTACTTTCAAGTCTATTTTGTCAGAAATTAATATTGCCACTCCTGCTCTTTCTTGGTTGTTGTTTGCTTGATACATTCTTTCCATCCTTTGAGTTTTAGTTTGATTGTGTCTGTAAGTCTAAGGTGTCTCTTATAGGCAGCATAGAGGTGGATCATTTTGTGGTGGTCAGGATTATGTCAACTTGGCTACTACATATTTGGCTGCTGTATTAAGTGGCAGGATGGGGTTTGTGGTGGCCCCCTGCGCCTCAGATATCATCTCATGACCTTTGACTACGGCTGCTGGTCACTCACATGGCCAGGAGCTCCTGCTCTCTTCTTCCAGTGTCTAGTTCCAGGACTTGAGCTAGCAGCTGTTGGACTCATCAGTCCTTACAGTCAGCACTTGAGAGTCCTGCTCCCTGACCTGCCGATCCTAGGTTCACCAGCCTCTGCCCGCTCCTGCTCCCTGACCTGCCAATCCTGGGTTCACCAGCCTCTGCCCGCTCCTGCTCCCTGACCTGCTGATCCTGGTTTTGCCAGCCTCTGTCGCTTCGTCTCACCACCAGCTTGGGATCCACTGACCTACACAACCGGTGATCTAGAACTCTGGTCTCTGACTTGCTGACCTTGGGTTCCTCAGCTTCTGTGGCCACGTGAGGCTTGTGCCAGAGCTTGGGACATTCAGCTTCTGTGATTATGTGAGCTGTTTCCTATATTTGTATCTCTCTCTCTCTCTCTATCATCTATCAATCTATTTATCATCTATCTATCTATCTATCTATCTATCTATCTATCTATCTATCTATCTATCTATCTATCTATCTATCTATCTATCTATCTATCTATGTATCTATCTATGTATCTGTCTGTCTGTCTATCTATCTATCTATCTGTCTGTCTGTCTGTCTGTCTGTCTGTCTGTCTGTCTATCTATATTATAAATCTTTCCTTGTACCTACATGTGGTAATGGTTTTGCTTCTGTAGAAAACCCAGCCTAAGACACATTTATTTTATTTTATTGTGATTGAGTGAAAGTGTACAATCCAATTTAAACTTGCATGTCTGCCTATCTGCAGCTCCTTCTGCTCTCCTTGCCCAGTGACAGCACACTCCTCCTTTCCACTGGATCATGTTTTTTCAATCCATTCTGCCACTCTCTATTTCTTTATTGGTACATGTAATCCATGTACCTTCAGTGTCATTATTGATAGATATGAGTTCAGTGTTATTTTGAGTCTTTTTTGTGCATTGTTGACGGTTTCTTTGTTCTGGCTAGTTTTCTGTGCTGAGTCATTCTTTATGTGTTTTCTTTTTTATATTTCATTGCAGATTTTATATTTGCTGAGTTTTCTTGTAAACCAATCTTTTATTTCATTGTCACTTTGACTTTCCATATGAAAGATGTATGACTACACTTTTTAGTCTCCCTGTTTTTGTTATAACGTTGTTATATTTTACACAATGGCATCTCTGTTTTCCTATTCTTGATGTTTTAGTTTTGATTTATTATTGTGATTTCTCTGTTTGGGTTGCTACCTGGTTGCTGTGTCCTGCATCATCCTCTTAGGTTGTTATGTGATGTTATTGATTTTCTGACCAATGGACTCCCTTAAGTATTTCTTGTAATTTTGGTTTATTTTTGTAAATTACCTGACATTTATGTTTATCTGGAAATGTCTGACTTGCACCATCACATTTGAGAGACAGTTTTACTGGATATGTAATTCTTGGCTAACAGTGCTTTTCCTTAAGGGCTTTATATATGTCATCCTCCTGCCTTCTTGCCTGCATAGTTTCTGCTCAGTAGTCAGAGCTTAGTCTCACTGACTTTCCTTGTGGATTATTTTTTGCTTATCTCTAGCTGCTCTTAAAATTCTTTAGGTTTGCTTTTAGCATGTTTTGTTATAATGCCTGTTGGTGACTTTCTCTGGGAATCTACCTTGTATGAGGTTCAATGAGCATCTTAGATAGGTATCTTCTCATCTGTCATGATATCAAGTAAGTTTTCTGCTGACAAATCTCTGATAATTTTCTTTGTATTTTAAGTTATTCTTTCTTTTCTGATACTCGTTACTCATAGGTTGTTCCTTTTGATAGACTCCCACATAATTCTTAGTTTCTTCATTTTTTAAAAATTATTTTATCCGATTTTTCCTCAGATTAGTGTCAAGTGCTTTATCTTCAGTCTCACTGATTCTGACTTCCTTTGCCTCAATCCTGTTGCTATGACTTTCTATTGAGTTGTCTATTTCTGAAGTTTTATTTTTAAACTTCTGAATTTCTGTTTCTTGTCTCTATAGAGTTTTGCAGCCTGTTAAATGTGTCTTTATGCACTTCTATAATCTTTTAAAGTTGCTCTTTTGCTGTGTTTGTGGGCTTCTTGGCTTGTTCTGTGTGTTTTGCCTTTTCTCCTTGGTCTCTTGAAGAGTTCTGTGTATTAATCTTTTAGTATTCTGCCTCTGGTAATTCCAAGAAGTTCTCTTCAGCTGAAAGACTTCTTGACTGTTTTTGAGCTTTCTGAAGCCATCATGATGTGCCTGTTTATATGACTTGATATTAACTGTTGTCTTTGAGCCATCAATAAATTGTTGTCTTCATTTATTTTTCTTGTTTACTGTGTCCTATCTTCTTGTTTTGTTTTGTTCTGATATGCCCAGATAGGCTAGTTGCATGATTATTGGTGCCTTCAAAGCTCTAATATCGTGTCGCCAGGTGGCTAGAGCTGTTACTAGGTATGTGAGCCCAAGAATCCATTTATGTTTCTTGTATGGATTCAGCTCAGGTTTCCAGGTAGTTGGTACCCAAGCAGGCTGTCACATACAGTCCTAGTTGATATAGTCACGGATATCTGGCTGCAGTAGGAGGTCATTCACTGAGCAGGGCCTTAGGCTGACAGCCACCCCTGAGTGTGAGGAAGGTGTGTCCCTGTTCCCTAGAGCATGTAGGTGGGTGGGTTTTGCAGCTGGATTGTAGATACCCAGTGGTATTGACTGTAAGAACTGGGAGGCACCACTTGTTTTTGGACCCCAGTTGCAGATGGCTAATGGAGCCACCAGTCCTCAGGCCCCTCCTGTGGATAGATAAGGACCTTGCTTATAGGCAGTGCAGTGTCAAATATGACAAACCTGCCTTTCCACCTTACAGCTGATACAGTGAAATTAGGGTTCAGGTTTATACTCTGTTGTGCTGTGCTAATGAGGGCCTGTGCTGTTGTAGTGGGCCTACACAGGACTATGTAGGGGTGAAAGGCATTCAGAGTCCATGTACCCATTATGCTTATGTCTTGGCAAAGGAACTGCTTCTGCACTGAATTCCTTGTTTCGGGGTGGCCAGCAGATTGTTTTTTCTTTTTTTTTCAATTTGTCCCCTCTCCAAAGCTGGGAGAACAGTTAAGGGGGTGTGTAAGGGCTCCTACTTCCAGCCCAGGTGATACAGCAGTCTCTGGAGCCATCTGGGACCCAGTGCATAGTGGGAGAAGTGCAGCTAAGTGGGAGTAAAGTTTATCCCAAAGGATTGTTTTTGCTCCATGCAGTAGATTAGACAGAAGTTACTTATCTTTTGCTGATCAATTGCTGCTTTTCACTGATTCTGGAGGTGTAAGGGGGCTGTCCACCATATGGTCTGTTTCAGTGTGGAAAATATGTCCCAGCACCTCTGTTTGCTGTACTGCATTCATACCAGTGGTTCCAGCTCTTGGGGTGCTGATTCCCATCAGATCATGTCTGGCAACTCCTCACTGCTTCTAAACCATCTTTCCTTCCCCTTGCTGGTCGTTCCAGTTTCTCAATGTAGCCTTTCATATTTAGGGCTCCTAGGATGCCATATGTAATTGATTCACCTGAGTTTTTTTTTTTTTTTTTTTTGGTTCTTTAAGAGTGACAGGAAGCATCTGACTATACTGCCAGCTTGGCCCCAACTTTGTAATAAAGTTTCTTTTTTATATCATGGTATGTACATTGTTCTGTTTTTCTGAGATGTTGCTATTGCACACTTAAGAGAACATCGTGTAGTGTTAATATAATTGTATACGCAGTGGGAAACGAAAAACTTTGTGTGACTCACTTTTTTTTTTACAGTATTCAGTTTATTGTGGCAGTCAGAACTGCTATTCATAAGGTTTTCACTGTGTGTAGTGGTCAGGATTATGTCAACTTGGCTACTCCATATTTAGCTGCTGTATTACATGGCAGGGCGGGGTCTGTGGTGACTTCTCGCCCCTCAGCTCTCATCTCTCATCTCTCCACCTTCCTTTACTACTGCTGGTCTGCTCATGTAGCCAGGAGTTCCTGCTCTCTTCTTCCAGCATCTGGTTCCTGGACTTGAACTAGTAGCTGCTGGATTCATCAATCCTTACAGCTGGCACTTGAGAGTCCTGCTCCCTGACCTGCTGATCCTGGGTTCACCAGCCTCTGCAGCTCCGTCTCACCGCCAGCTTGGGATCCACCAACTTAAACAACTGGTGATCTAGGACTTTGGTCTCTGACCTGCTGACCTTGGGTTCATCAGCTGCGTGTCCACGTGAGGCTTGTGCCAGGACTTGGGACATTCAGCTTCTGCGATTGAGTGAGCTGTTTCCTGTATCTGTATCTATCTATATATCTTTTCTTGTACTTCATGTATATACTATAAATCTTTCCTTGTACCTACACGTGTTACTGGTTTTGCTTCCCAGAAAACCCAACCTAAGACACTGACTGAGTCCTTTTTTCTAAGTACAACCAGAGTGCTCCTTAGAAGCAAGGATAGTGAGACTATGTGTTATGTACTTTGAACATGTTGTGAGAAGGGATCACTCCAGGAAAAAGGTATATCATGCTTGGTAGAGTAGAGCATCAGTGAAATCGAGGAAGACCCTCAACAAGATGGATTGACACAGTGACTGCAACAATGAGCTCTAGTATAGTAATGATTATGGGCATGATGCAGGACCAGGCAGTGTTTCCTTCTGTTGTACATAGGGCCGTTATGAGTAGGAACTTACTTGACGGCACCTAACAACAGCAGTAACAGAACTACAGAACTAAACTTGCAAAATTTCTGAGGTATGCTCATGCCAAAGTATTTGTGGGTGAAATTAGAGATAATGTCTAGGATTTGCTTCAAAGTTAATGGACAGGAAGAGTATAGATGAAGTTAAGTTTATAAATAAAGACAAATCTTTAATCTTTTGCTGATTCTTTAAAAAAAGTAGCAGAATATATATTTTATCCATTGTTAAGTTTACAATTCAGTGATATTACTTACATTCACATGTTATGCAATTGTCACTACTATCTATTTCCAAATGTTTATCATTATGTGAAACAGAAACTGAATACACCTTAAGCAATAACTCCCTATCTTACCCTTCTTCAAACCTCTGGTAAGTACTAATGAATTTTGGTCCCAATGCATTTGCCTGTTAGAAGTAGGATCTTACAATATTTGTTCTTTTGTGTTTGACGTAACTTCGTTCAGCATAATGATTTCAAGAGTCATCCTTTTTTGTAGCATGTGTCTGAACTTCACTGCTCTTTATAGCTAAATGATACTCCTTTGTGTGTAAGAGGTCTGACGATTAAGTTTGTGAACTCATCCTAGAAAAATTGCTACATACTACATTGCTGAATATTACTACAGCCACCTTCAAAGTACTCCCCTTGGGAAGCTATGCACTGATGCCAGTGCCTAGTCCACACTTCAAAGTAATTTTGGAACTCTTTTTCTGGAATGGCCATCAAAGCTATAATTGTATTACCCTTGATATTCTGAATATCATCAAAATGTCTTTCTTTGAATATTTCCTTTGTCCTCGGTAAAGAAAAAAGTCACTGGGGGCCAGATCAGGTGAGCAGGGAAGATGTTCTGATACAGTTATTTGTTTACTGGCTAAAAACTCTGTCACGGACAGTGTTATGTGAGCTGGTGCATTGTCATGATACAAGAGCCATGAGTTGTTGGTGAAAAGTTT
The DNA here is from genome assembly GCA_028571685.1 of Heterohyrax brucei. Taxonomy (NCBI): domain Eukaryota; kingdom Metazoa; phylum Chordata; class Mammalia; order Hyracoidea; family Procaviidae; genus Heterohyrax; species Heterohyrax brucei. The sequence goes on from CM053156.1 coordinate 27,611,140, forward strand.
GGTCATTTTTGTGTAAGTTTTGCGTGCAACCTTTTCAGCATTTCCAAATGGTAAACTTGGTTGTCTGTCCAGTTGGTACAAATTTTTGCAATGTTTTGGTCACTGTTGCTCATTACTGGCTGCCCTGACATCTCTTCATCAGTGACACTTTCTCTATCCTCAGAAAAGCATTTAATCCATTTGTACACTACCATTTTCCTCATGGCATTATCCCCATAAACTTGGGCTAACATATCCATGATTCTATTTCCACTCTTGGTGAGTTTAATAACAAGTTTAATGTTTGTTCTTTGCTCTAATACAAATTCTGACGTTCTTTTGATGGCACACAAAAACATGCAACAACAATAATAAACACCACTCAGCAAGACACCACCACATGTTGATGTGAACACAGCTGTGAGACACTGATATACTGTTTGGTATATGAGTATTTGTTTGAGTCCCTGCTTTTAAGTCTTTAGGGTATATACCTAGGGATGGAATTGCTGAGTCATATGATAATTTTGCCATCAGTGGATGAGTGTTCCAGTTTCTCCACATCCTCTTCAACATTTGCTATTCTCCATTTTTCTGATGAATTTATTTTTTAGTAACCAGTAGCTTGAGAAGGAAATTCAAAGTTGACAAAGATATTTTAAAGTAAGATGCAAATACTTAAATCCAACAATTAGAATTTTCTCCTGAAGAGGGTGTTTGTTTTGCTTTAATAATCATGACAATGATATAACTTAGGAGAAGGTTTGGTTACCTACAGAAATACAAAGTCAGAGGTCACAGACTTATAATGGCTCTCACTGTGTGCCAGACACCATTCTAAACAGTCTGCCTATGTTAATACCTTTGAAGCTCTCGGCTGCCCAATGAGGAAACTGGGGTGTAGAGAAGTTAAGCCACTTGTCCAGGATCACTCAACTACTGAGCAGCAGAACTGGGGTCTATCCCCTACAGAAGGCACTAGTTTACTGGCGATGTAGTGACAGAAGACCATGTTAGGAAACTACTCATCCAGATCCAGAAGGGAAGCTATACAAGGACTTCCAATTAAGTTTGTGAACTCATTCTAGAAGAAGTGCTACATACCTCATTGCTGAATACACTATGGTCATCTTTGAACTACTGCCCTTGGGAAGCCATGCACCAATGCCAGTGCCTAGTCCACCCTTCAGAGCAGTTTTGGAACTCTTTTTCTGGAATGGGCATCAGAGCTTGATGTCCTGAATGTCATCAAAATTTCTTCCCTTCAATATTTCTTTTATCTTCAGGTAAAGAAAAAAGTCACTGGGGACCAGATCAAGTGAGCAGGGAGGGTGTTCCGATACAGTTATTCATTTGCTGGCTAAAAACTCTCTTACAGACAACTATACAATTAAGTTAATGAACTTGCCACCATGCCACCAGGCACAAAGGCATTCCAGAAAGAGTTCCAAAATTGCTTTGAAGTGGGTACCAGATACTGGCTTCAATGTATAGCTTCCCTATGGGAGTACTTTGAAGGTGAGCATAGTGATATTCAGCAGTGTGGTATGTAGCACTTAGAACTATTAAGTCTGTGGACTTAGTTGTCAGACCTCATGTTGAGAAACACCTTGATTTCTTCACAAGTAAAATGCAGGACAGAAAAAGGAGGGAGGAGGAACCTATAGACTAAAAGAACTCTCAAGTGACATTTCAACCAAATGTAGAGGTAGGTTTTATTAACCCAAGTTATAGATGAGAAAATCAAGGCTCTAAGTAACTTATACAGGGCCACCTAGCAGTGCATGGATGTATATTCCAGTTGCCTTGTCTGCAGAACATACCCAGGAGAGTTTCAGTCCTCACGCTCTTATGTAGAGGTTCAGCAGGAAGCTAACAATAATATTTGTGGTAGTAAATGAACTGGTAAACCACTGACATCTGCTTTCAGCTTAGGATGAAACCTAAGAGAGATTCAAAGATTGTATGTGTAGGCATAACATTTTATAACTCAGTATCTATCCATGGAAGACCAGTTAGTAAGACTGTTACTCTAATTTTTGCACCAACCACAAGTGCCAAAGATGAAGAAATTTAAGATTTTACAACCTACTGCAGTCTGAAATTGATCAATATGCAAGGTGTATTAATAATTACTGGTGATTGGAATAAGGTTGGAAGCAAAGAAGGATCAACAGTTAAAAAATACACTCTTGATGATAGAAACAGATACCAAAGATTACCTGATATGGTTCTGCAAGACCAGCAACTTATTCACTGAAAATACTTTTTTTTCACAACATAATTAAGAGCTGTGTGGGTGGACTTCAGTGGATGTACTACACAGGAATCAAATCAATGACATCTGTGGAAACAGACAATGGGTAGGCTCAATAGTCGTTACAAAGCCAGGGACCAACTAAAGAACTCACCATCAGTTGCTCAACTGCATGTTCAGGTTGAAGCTGAGGGAAATCAAAACAAGCCAATAAGAGCCAGAGTACCACCTTGAATACATCACCTGAATTTAGAGATCACTTCAAGAATAGATTTGATACATTCATTGAACAGTCATTAGACTGAAAACCAAAAGAATTGGGAGAAGTCATCAAGGATAAAAATGAAGAAAGTGAAAGGTCACTTAAAAGACAGGAAAGAAGGAGAAGACCAAAATGAGTATCAGAAGAGACTTTATAACTTGCTGTCAAGTGCAGAGTAGCTGAATGTAAAAACAGCTTAGTGGCTAGTGTCTGACTTCCTCCAACACCGCAAAGGGAAAGAAGAACCAATATCATTAGTGCAAGACTGACTGAATCCCTTGAGGTGGAGGCCAGACAAGCCATTTCTCTCTGTCATCTCTACCAATTCTGACACCAACCGTCTCTGCCACAGCATTCTTTGCTGGGTTCAGTAATTCATTACAATGGCCACACAGAACTCACAGACCATAACCACAATTATGGGGTGTATTAGGGAATTAGCTGTCATAGTGCAGGCTTAAGAACACTCTAGATACAGTTCTTCCATCAGAAGAGTCTCTCTTTACCTGTACTTGAAGGCATGCCTGTCTGTGGCTTTCATTCTCTGCTTGAATGCACTCAGCTTTCTCCATGGGCTGGGTCTGTGCTACTGGGTGTCTCTTTCCTTGATGGTCGAGGTGTCCCCTGCACTGCTCTGGAATTGGCTCTCTTTTAAGACAAAACTGACCAATCCCTTACGTGGGCCACAGATACTATCACATAATCACCTGGGTGGGAGTAACAAGACCATGGCTAGAAAGGTCACACACAAAAGTAATTAACTGTACTGCACTGAAGCAAGGAGGAGAAACCAGTAGGTAAAAGAGCTGAACAGAAGATTTTAAAGAGTAGTTCAAGAAGATGGAATTTGCAGAAACCTACAGTTAGAAAAGCAAAGGGGAGGAACACACTCAACTTTCTGAAGCTGTTAAAATTGAAAATTCAAGTTGCAAGTTGCAATATTGGATTCTATGGGCAAATAATAGAACAACCCAGGAAGTATCAAAAGAAGACGGAGGAATTCAGAGTCACTATACCAAAAGGAACTGGCCAGTGTTCAGCCATTTCAAGGAGGCAGCATATAATTAAGAACCAGTGATACTGAAGGAAGAAGTACAATCTGCACTGAAGGCATTGGTGAAAAACAAGGCACCAGGAATTGATGGAATTCCAATTGAGACGTTTCAACAAATGGAAGCAACACTGGAACAACTCATTCATTCTCAAGAAATTTGGAAAGTAGATACCTGGCCAACCAACTGATAGATGTCTGTATACCTATTCCACAAGACAGGTGATCCAGTGGGATGTGAAAATTATTGAATACTGTCAATAATACATGCAAGTAAATAGAATTTTGCTGAAGAAAATTCAGATATGGTTGCAGCAGTACATGGATAGGGAATTGCCAGATTCAGAAGAGGACAAAGAACAAGAGATATCAATTCTAATGTCATATGGATCTTAACTGAAAGCAGAGAATACCAGAAAGGTGTTTACTTGTGTTTTATTGACCATGAAAATATCATCAACTAAAAAACCATAAGAAATTAAGGATAACATTGTGAAATATATGAATTCTGGAACACTTAATTGTGCTCGTTTGGACCCTATACATAGACCAAGAGGCACTAGTTCAAATAGATCGGAGGATACTACTTGATTTAAAATAAAAAAAGTATACTCTAGAATTGTACTCTTGTATCATACTTATTCAGTCTGTATGCTGAGCAAATAATCCAAGATGAAGAAGAATGGAGCATTAGGATTGGAGGAAGATGCATTAGTAACCTGTGATATGCAGATGATATAACCTTACTTGCTGAAAGTGAAGAGGACTTGAAGCACTTACTGATGAAGATCAAAGACTATAGCCTTCAGTATGGATTACACCTCAGCATAAAGAAAACAAAAATCCTCACAACTAGATGAATAAGCAACATCGTGTTAAATGGAGAAAAGAGTGAAGTTGTCCAGGATTTCACCTTCTTGGGTCCACACTTAATGCCTGTGGAAGCAGCAAGCGAAGAAATGCAGTGACACATTGCATTGGACAAAGTTGCAAAAGATCTTTTTGAAGTGTTAAAAAGCAAAGATGTCATCTTGGGGATTAAATTTTACTTTATTACCCTTTTCAGTCTCATCATGTGCATGTGACAGCTGGACAATAAATAAGGAAGACTGAGGAAGAATTGATGCTTTTGAATTATGATGTCAGCAAAGAATATTGAATATACTGCAGAGTGCCAGAACTGAAAACAGATCTGTTTTGGAAGAAGGTAAGACTTCTTTACTTTGAAAATGTTATCAGGAGGGATCAGTCCCTGGAGAAGGCCATAAAGTAGAGGGTCAGTGAAAAAGAGAAAGACCCTCAACAAGGTAGACTGACAAAGTGGCATCCACAATGGGCTCAAACATTACAATGATTGTTAAGATGGTACAGTGTTAGACAACATTTCACTCTGTTGTACACGAGGTTACTGAACTGGAGCTTACTCAATGTCACTTAACAGCCATCTTTTGTGACTGGCTTCTTTCATGTATTGTAATGTCTTCAAGGTCTATGAATGTTACAGCACTTAATTCATTTTTATGGTCAAATAACATTCTTTTGTCTTGGATATACAACATTTTGTAAATCAATTCATCAATCAGTAGATACCTGGGTTTGTTTCTACCTTTTGGCTGTTATAAATAATGCTTCTGTGAAAATTTTTGCCACGAATCGGATCCGACTCAACGGCACTTGGCTTTGGCTTTGTTTAAACGTGTGTTTTCATTTCTCTTGGGAGTGAAATTTCTGGATAAAATGATAACTATTTTTGAACTTTTTGAGGACCTTTTGGAATAGTTTTCAAAGTGGCTACATTATTTTACATTCCCACCAACAGTATATGAATATTCCAATTTCTTTACATCCTTTTCAACACTTATTATTGTCTGACTTCCTACCTTTCAGTCTGACTTTTTGACTCTAGCTGTCCCAGTGGTAGTAAAGTGGTATCTCACTGTAGTTTTGATTTGCATTTGCCTGGTGGCAAATGATGTTGAATATCTTGTCATGTATTTATTGGCCATTTATATTTTCTTTGTTAAAACATCTGTCCAGATCATCTGCCCATTTTTTAATCAGACTGTCTTTTTATTATTGAGTTGTATACATAGTCTAGATACAAATCCCGTAGACTTTTGGTCTGCAGACATTTTCTCCTCTTCTGTGGGTTGTCTTTTCACTTCTTTTCCTTTTAATTGTGTGAAAGTTTACAGCTGAAGTTAATTACTCATACAAAAATTTACACAAATATTGTTATGTGACTTTAGTTATAATTCCTATAATGTGACAGCACAGCACACTCCCCCTTCCCACTGACATTTTCTTATGTCCATTGAATCAGTTCCTGTCCCTTCCTGTCATCTCATCCTACATCTAGACAAGAGAAGCCCGTTTAGTCCCATGTCTGCTTGAACTAAGAAGCACACTCTTCACAAGTACTATTTTATATTTTGTAGTCCAGTCTAATCTTTGTCTGAAGAATGGGCTTCAGGAATGGTTTTAGTTCTGGGTTAACAGAGCATCCAGGGGCTGTAACTTTGAGAGTTCTCCCAGTTTCAGTCAGACCATTTAAGTCTGTTCTTTTTGTGTGAATTTGATTTCTGTTACACACTTTTGTCCTACTCCATCAGGGACTCTCTGTTATGTTCCCTGTCAGGTAGATATTGATGATAGCCAGGGACCATCTACTTTTGTTCTGAGGCTTGTGTGGCTGTGGCTCTGGTTTCTGTGGCTCTTTTGTCTCTTGAGCTAATAGTTTCCTTGTATCTTTTGTATTCTTGACTCTCCTTTGCTCCAAGTGGGTTGGAACCAATTGATGCATCTTAGTTGGCTGCTCACAAGGTTTTAAAACCTCAGACACAGCTCATCAAAGTGAGGTGAAGAACAGTTTCTTAATAAACTTTGTTATGGAAGTAGACCTAGAAGTCCCCTGAAACCATGGTCTATAGATTCCAGCCCCAGCTACTGGGTTCCTCAAAATGTTTGATTGTGTTCAGGAAACTTCTTAGATTCTTTTCACTTTCTTGATGGTGTCCTTTGAAACATGGAAGGTTTTCATTTTGATGTGGTTCAATCTATTGTTTTTTTCTTTTGTTGCCTATACTTCTTGGCAACATTCCCTAGTCCTAGGTTATGAAGATTTACAACTACTTTTTCTTCTGTTTCTAAGAGTATTATACTTTTAGCTTCTATATTTAGGCCTTTGATTCATTTTTGAGAATCACTTTTATCAGTGAAGTGGACTAAGGGTACAACTTCATGCACGACAATCTTTACTTGTCCCAGAATCTTTTTGTTGAAAAGACTATTCTTCTATTGAATTGTTTTGGCACCCTTGTGGAAAATTAGTTGACCATAAATGGGAAGTTATTTCAGAACTCTCAACTCTATTCCATTGGTCTATATGTCTGTGGTTATTCTAGTACCACACTGAATTGATTACTGTTACTTTGTATCTTAGTTAGCTAGTGCTGCTGTAACAGAAATACTGTGAATGGATGGCTTTAACAAAGTTTTTTCTTACACAGTCTGGTAGGTTACAAGTCTGAATTCAGGGTGTCCCCTCCAGGGGAAGGCTTTCCCTCACAGTCAGCTCTGAAGGAGCTGACTGTGTTGAATCAGTCTTTGGTCAGGGAGCTCAGGAACCTCAGGCCTGAAGGATGTACACTATTTCCAGTGCTGCTATCTTGGTGATGTGAGGTTGCCAATTTTCTGCTTGCTTCCCTTTCCTTTTATTTCTTGTAAGGTAAAAGGATAAAGGGTGATGCAAGTCACTCCAGGGGAATTCCCTTTACATTGGAACATGGAAGTAACCTGAAGAAGGGATTTACAGTCCCACCCTAGTCCTACTTAACATACAGCATAGGAAAATCACAAAATGGAGGACAATCATAAAATATTGGGGATCATGGCTCAGCCAAATGGCTACACGTATTTGTGGGGGGCGGGGGGTGGAGGACACAGTTCAATCCATGATACTTTGTACTAAGTTTTAAGCCAGGATGTATGAGTCCTCTATTTTTTTTCCCCCCTCAAGATTCTTTTGGCTGTTTAGAGTCTCTTGAATTTCCATCTCAATTTTAGAATCAGTTTGTCAATCTCTGCAAGAAGCTAGTTGAAATTTTGATGGGGTTTGCATTGATTCCATAGATCATTTTGGGAGTATTACCATTTTAACAATATGAAATCTACCAATTCATTAATGTGTGTTTTCTTTCCATTTATTCATTTATTTATGTCTTTTAATGTCTCTCAATGATTGTTTTATAGTTTCCAATGTACATATTTTACAGTTCCTTTGGAATTGTTTTCTTAATTTCATTTTTGGAATGGCCATTACTATTTTATAGAAATACAGTTGATTTTTGCTTGCATCTTGCTACCTTGGTGAACTCATTTAAAAAATTTTTTAGGTGATTTCCTATGTAAAAGATCATTTTATCTGCAGATAGAGATATTTTTATTTATTTTCAATTTGGATACCTTTTATTGCATTTTCTTCCCTAAATACCCTGACTTAAACCTCCTTGCTAGAAGTAATGAGAGAGATATCCTTGCTTTGATACTGATTTTAAGGGGAGGAGCTTTCAGTGTTCAATCATGATATGGCTTTTTCATAGATGCCCAACAACTGGCTTTTCTTGGGACAAGTTAAAACTTGTTGTTATTCTTGGGCATTGTTCTTCCATAATTATTTTGTAAAATGATTTGGAACATTCTTAGCAAGATGGTGAAAATGCTGCAAAGAATTCTACATGTAATGTTATAGAAAATGAAGAAGCAAATGACACCCAGGAGGAGGCAAGAGGCTGTTTATTACGCCAGCGGGCCAAAGGGACCTTTGCAGGTTCCAACAAATGGCCCTGAGTGTGGTTTCGGGAGGGTAGATATAGTGCCGTTTGAGGATGTCGTGGTTAAGACAAATGGTTATGGAGGGGGGTTGCACATCCTGCTTGGCGGGAGAGGGAGGGCATCTTATCAGGCAGGTGTGAGGCTTTGAAGGGGTGCATCCTGCCTGGCAGGAGTGAGACCTTATCAAAGGGAAATATCCTGTCAGGCAAAGGGAGATGGGAGTGACCTGTCAGGCAGGAGCAGGGAGTGTTCTGTTGAGTGGGTGCCAAGCTTATCAAAGGAGAGTGTCCTTGTCCGGCGAGAGCTGCTGTGAAGGGGGGGTTAGGCGGGTGCAGGAACTGCAAGGAGGGGGGGAGGAAAGTTTTCCAGTCTCTATATTAGTAGTAAATACGTTAATGTTACCCAGAGCAGGTCCTGCTTGGTGCAACTTGTTGTCAGTAAAGACACACTGAGGTGATGTTACCAGACAAGGCTCTGGATTCTTGTTACCTCCCCGCAAAAGCCAATCTCTGAGACAGATATTTGAGTGAGTGGTCAAAAGGTTTTATTTCTGTGCCACCAACAGCACAGTGGACAGACAGCATGTTCATTCTCCAGGCCTGTCTGAAACCATCAAGCAAGGTTGGGATATTTAAAAGGGAAGCTACATGTTGGATATGAGGTCAGGAGAACAGTGAGTGCAGTTGGGCTGGACACTTGTCTCAGAACAGGCCAGTGGAATATGCACATCAAAAGCTGGTGTCCAGAGGCTCTCAGCTATCTCAAAAATGGCACCTGATCTCACCTAACACTTATTCACTTGTCTCCCCACTCGTTTGATGTACCTAAAGAAGCTGTAAAAGCTACAAAGATACTATCTCCATGGCTCCTGTCAGCTAATGCATGACTTCCTGCCAGAGCCTAGGTGAAAGAAGTCAGGGATTTTAGAGAAAAAACCAAAGTTCAGTCCTGAAAAATAGGTGAAAAATTAATTCTGACTGCCTGCTCCAATTCTGTCTTCTATTAGAGGAAAAATGGCATTCTTGGTTACAACTCTCCCCTTGTTGTTTTCCATCTTTCACAGTCTTGGGAAGAAGGGCACAGATGATTGTCACTACTTCCTGCTGAGTTGGGGTAGAGAAGGGTTGAAGACTGTCAGTTCAAGGGAGGGAGACCCTTTTAGAGTTGGGTCCAGAAGTAAGTGGGCTCTGGATTCTGGAGAGGAGGTTACCAAGAGCAAAGAGTCCTCTAGCCTTTAGGGTTCAGGCCATTCCCTTGGCAACCACTGTCAGGATACAGGGCTAAAGGGGAAATGACTTAGAAATTGACAGACTCAGACCACTCAAACAGCTGCCCTCTGCCAAGCTGAGTGATAATGCGGACCAAACTTAGGCATTTGGCATGGCAGTGTCCCAAAATCTTTCATGTAACCAAACTATTTTCCTGGCATCGTTCTCCAACATTAATATAGCCAATTTTTAAGCCTTACTTGTGTTCCAATGAGCAATTTTGTCCCAGCAACTTAGTAAGACATTCAGGGACATGTGGAAAGAAGTGTCCTTTTAACTGTGGGCCCATTAGTCATTATTAGACATAGGAGAAAACTTTATCAGATATAAGAGTAAACTTAAACTTCACACAGTCCTGCTTGGAGAGTGGGAGCCGATTGGGTAATCCAAAATAGAGAAGGTGACTTCTCATCTAAGACAAGTGTAATTTTATTTTTCCAAGTCCATATCAGAGTGTAACCCTTAGCTCTCCCATGGAAGTGTTGATGTGTATGTAACCAGGAGACATACAAGCCTTGGGACCCTGTCAGTGGTCAGTTTGTTAGACTCCTCCCCTGAGAGAGTCCAGGAGGGCCTGTACATCTAGACCTTGTGTTGGGGAAGTTGACTGAACATCCTGCCTCAGGGTGCCCAGGACACTCTGTCTTTCAGTGGCTTCATTTTTGACAGCACCAGTAATAATTGGGGTCCATGTTCACTGGCCCGTGAGGTAATCCAGTCCTGATCTCTGGGGGTAACTGGGTTACCTTGAGGTGGATCTGGACTTGACTAGCCATAGGCAATAAAAGGGCCTTTTTGTGTTTTTCTCCCTGCTGCCCAAACCTCTATTATTAAAATACCCTAAAGGTCCCCTCTACCAATTGGGAGTATGGACTGAAGTTCTGCCTCAAGCTTTTGTAATTTGTCTTGTGTCTGATGTGGGCTAGGATATAAACTGTATGGCCATAATGGTTTTGCTTTTCCAACTTTAAAAATTGGCCCTGGTATATTTTTCAAAAAGTTCAGTGAGCCCACCCAGAGTGAAATGGCTGGCTGTCTCCAGATTCCTAGCTAAAAAGGTAGCTTGAGGACCAGTCTTTTATCTTTTATAATGTTAATTAGACATTTAGCTCTTAGGCCTCTTCCCATAGGGGACCATAAAGTTTGTAAGCTGGGGCTCTTTTCCATTTGCACTTACAGCAAAGTTTTCAGTGGCTTGAAGAACCTTTTTTTTTGTTTGTTAAAAGCAGTAGCCTGTGTAGGTTACCTCAGTCTCCATGGAAGCAAGAAATCTAGCCCCTAGGAGAATTATATATCCTACTATAAAACCTTCTATCAGCGTGTTCAATAAACAGTAATAGAACACTGTAAGGTTTTTTAAAATCTCAGGCACTATATATACAGCAGCATTTATCTGTCAAGACTTAAACTATTTCTTGTTAGGATAGGAAACCTAGCATGATTTTAATTTGTAAGATCTTGGCCAAAATTTCAGACACTTTTCTGGTTATGATATTTATAATTCTACTAAGCATACATACAGGAATTTTTACTTGGAGAGTTACAACAACCCAAAACCCATTAGTTAAATAATTTTAGGAAAAGGGAAATGATTTTATGGTTGTTCTCTGTTTCACGTAATTCTGGACTAGCTGTAATCTGTGAAGTCATGAGCTCTGTACAGAGTTTGGGTATCTCGAGTCATAGTCTTTTTTCAACAAAGATTTCTGTTTAGGTACTCTGGTTAATCAGAAAAAAACTGTAGATGACAAACACCAATATGACCATGACTAAAAACAGCTTGTTTTTTTTTTTTTTTCAACAGTGACTTAAGCCAATTACAAGCCACTTTTTTCTGCTGGAAGAAAATTTTGGACAACAATTTTTTTAAACACAGTTATTGTCTGTATTTATAAGGAACATTAAATACCATACATAATATTCTTGAGGCATAATATCACATAGTCAGCATGTACTAGGATTATTATGTCTGTAAATACTTAACAGAGTATAAAAAAAATAAACTTACAGGGAAATAATCTGAATGTCTGAGTCCAAGCACTGGCTTTAATGATGGCAGGTTAAATAAAATATGTCTGTTACATCCCTGTTAGAGATTTTTGGATGCAGTGGTTTCGTTTAATCAAAATTATGTAGTAAAAGAACGATCAGAGAGAGGAAAAGAAAAAAGGAAGAGTTTATTTGCATCCTGGGCAGCTTTACAGAGTTCTCAGATGGGAGTCTGTAGAACCGCACGCTGGCCAGGGAGTTTATAAAGGGGTAGCAGCAGACCTGTTGAGGACAGTGCCCGTGGCAAGTAACCAGTGGGGTTGTGGATGATAAGAATCGCTTAATTAACATATGGGGGTGTTGTTTCAGTGGAGTGGTGTGAGGAGACGTCTAGTTGAGCCTATGGGGAAGAAGCGGTAGCTAGTCTTCATTTGAATGGAATTTCTGGAATAGCTGGCCCGGGCCACTAGTCTCATTCGAATGAAATTTCTGGAATAGCTGGCAGATGAGATGTTTCAACTCGACTCGGACTGTCCCGGGAATGGTTGGGGGAGGGAGCTTGGGTTTCAGCTTAACAATCCCACCCTTTGATCTCTAAAGAATTACAACCCTGCAACATGTGAAAACATATTCACCCCATTACAGTGGAAGTCTTAAAGTTCAAGCCCCTATGGAGTGTCAACTCCACAATTAGAAACATCAAGGGGCATGGTCCCACCTTTTCAAACCCCTGAAGCAGCTCAACTTTTCATATTCCGCTCTTGTTTCCTTATCGCCTTAAGGCATGAGCCTCAACCTGCACTTGACCCATTTTGCAAGTGTTTTAAAGCTCTGTAGCTCTGCTAATTTAAGTGTTCAAGACACCCCACACCACCAGCTAACCTTCTGCACATAGGCACCCAGCTCTCTGGTCAGCAAGCCTCACCTTACCAGTTTAAGTATTTTTGAAACATCCCACTCTGTCAAAAAAACTTCTGTGGATCAGTCCCAGCACTGTTTTAAGGTGGCCTGGTTTGCTGCTTGATACTGTTGTTAGTTCCCTACTGTTTCTCAGTAGGTTAAATCAGCAGTTTAAAACCAAATTAAACCCACTGTTGTGGAGCTGATTTTAACTCACAGTGGCCCTATAGGGCAAAATGAAGTTGCTCTGCCAAGCCTCCAAGGAGCAGCGGGTGGATCCAAACTGCAGACTTTCTTGATCAGCAAGGATAGCTCTCATCACTAGGTAACCAGGGTTTCTCCAGTTAGCTTTTAAGAAACAGCAATAAAATCATGACTTAATATTATGCATTTGTTAGATAATATTGAGAAGAGATATATATGTGTATATGTATGTATATATGTGTGTGTTTGTAGTTGTAGATATAGATGTAGATACACAGACACAGACACATGTTCTAACCCATTAAGAACCAGGAACTCTTTGATTCCTACCTGTGCCAAACCTTTTAGTTCTTCACTCTTTTCCCACACCTTGTGGCTCAGTATTAACTCAGGAATCTTATTCTAATGACAGACAAGATCTTTGCCTTTAACTGTTTTACTCAGAAGTCAGAAAACCTTGTTTTTCTAACATTAATGTTCTTAAATGAATGTGAATCATGTTCTTAATGACCATGAATCATGCTGTTAAATTGCTAGACAAACAAAACCCTAATGACACCAATAAACACTTTTCAGTAAAATTCTGTAATACATTCCTGTCATGGATTGAATTGTGTCTCCCCAAAAATGTGTGTAGCCACGTGGCTGGGCCATGATTCCCAGTATTTTATGATTGTCCTCCATTTTGTGATTTTTCTATGCTGTATGTTAAAGAATTAGGGTGGGACTGTAAATCCCTTCATACAGTCACCTCTGTGCTCCACTGTAAAGGGAGTTTCCCTGGAGTATACCTTGCTCCACCCTTTATCCTTTCATCCTATGAGAGATAAAAAGAAAGGGAAGCAAATAGAGAGTTGGGAATCTGCATACCATCATCAAGAAAGCAGCACTGGCAGAAGAGCATATCCTTCAGACCTGAGGTTCCTGCACCAAGATGCTTCCTGGACAAAGACTGATGCAATACCAGACTTCCCTTTAGAGCTGACAAGGAAGAAAACTTTCCCCTGGAGTGGACATCCTGAACTTGGGCTTGTACCCTACCGGACTGAGTAAGAATAAATTTTCCTTTGTTAAAGCCACATACCTCATGATATTTCTATTAGAGCAGCACTAGCTGACTGAAACAATTTCTTAAACAGCAAAGATGAACTCACTCATTAGGCTTATATAGTATACTTATATTCTTGTTGCTCGGAAACCAACCTGTATATGAATTTACATTATACCAGAGGATCTGTTAAGCTCAATTTAATATCAGAAAAGTCTGGAGAGTCACCCTGAACCTGTAACTGAAAAAAAGCTGTTTAAACATTCCAGGTCTTTAATTAACTCTTGAAGTTTTACCAGCTGGCTTTTCGTAAAAGAGTTTCCTTGAAGCTGTTTTCATTTGTAACTTTAGAAGAGGTATTTACATATGTTTAGGTTGATTCAAGAAACCTAAAAGCAGTGGGCCCTCCTTACTCCTGGGTGCTGTTACGTTTCAGCCATTCACTCAAAGCAAAAAATTATACCACAATAACAAGACAAGACATATAAAGACACACAAGCAAACATTGTTTTATAAAAACAGGGATGGTGAATAAGACAACTGAGGTTGAATTGTGCAAATGTGTGGCCCCAGGCCAAAGTTGCAAGGCTTGCGCAGACATTAAACACTTCAGCCTGCAGGAACCAGACACCCCCTACATAAAATCACAAATCTGGGGTCCCCACAAACAGCCTGTGTAAGCATGGACCAGTACACCAATGAAAAAGATGTCTCTAAACCCCACAAGGCAAATACAAAACCACGCTATAAATACATGAATCCCATCAAACACACACAAGAGGCCTTCCTACATGCAGCGCTACTTTACCAGCCACACAGGCAGCCTATTAAGCAAACTCCAAGCATTTATATACCACACACACACTTTTCAAGGAGGCTTTCACTTATGCATCTGAAACCCTCTTCCAGGAACACCTGTGGGTCATTACTGGCCCTGGAACATTCCAGCAGGGGCTGCCAAGACCAACACATCATACTCATAGAGACAAAACCCTGAGAAAACCACAAAGCCATGTTTGCTAGGAATACATAGGAGTTTTTCACCCTGAGAACCTTCCAGCTTAAGGAAACCCTTTCCAAGGGACCTCATCTGCAGGGAACATGTGGGAACTATCAGTCCTAGAACTTTTCCAGTAAAACAAAGCTTTATGCCCTTGATATCCAGAGGGTGGGGATAACGTGTAATATGGATAACTGAGGCTGAAAAATTTTCCTCCCCCTCCTTGCTGCCTCCACCAGCACCTGATATGATACTCCCTTCCCTTCCCAGCCAGCACTTGCCTGACAAGACCGCCGGCACCTGATACGATTCCCCCTTCCCTTCTCAGCTGGCACTCACCTGACAGGACACTTCCACCTTCCTTTCTCAGCATGGCTCCCCAGCTGGTGGGATACTATAATCCCTTTCCCCTTTCCTTTCCCAGCCCAGCTCACCCCATTTGTCTCGGATGCCCCCCCTCAGAACTCCGCCCGCTCACCCCATTTGTCTCAACCACGACATCCTCAAACTGCACTATATCTACCCTTCCGAAATGGCACTGGGGGCCATTTGTTGGAACCTGAGAAGGTCCCAGTGGCCTGCCGGTGTAATAAACAGCTTCTTGCCTCTTCCTGGGTGTCTTTTGCTTCCTTATTTTCTATAACATATGGAAACCCTGTAACCAGAGACAGTCCCTGTCTTTTCACTGGGTACACCCAGAAAGGGAATGCTTTGCTCACTCACTCTCAGGTAGTGTGATTAGGGGCCAACAACAACTCTGGCAAGAAGAGGTCAGCAGAGATCTGATATTTTTGCAGTGGCTTAAAGAGAGAGAATTCAGCAAACTCTCAGTCCCGCCATAGGGCTGATGAGACCAGGTTGCACTGCCTCCTGGCTGTATCACCAAATTGTTACCAGACAAGTCTCCAGATTCTCATTACTTGCCCCCTAAAAGCCAATCTCTGAGACAGGTATTTGGGTGAATGGTCAAAAGGTTTTATTTCTGTGCTGCATCAGCACACAGGGCAGACAGCATGTTTGTTCTCCAGGCCTACCTGAAACCATCAAGTGAGGTCAGGATATTTAAATGCAAAGCTACGTGTTAGGCATAGGGTCAGGAGAACAATGAGAGCAGTTAGGAGGGGCATCTGTCCCAGAGCGGGCCAGCAGAATGTGCATGTGAAAAGCCAGGGTCCGGACATTCTCGGCTATCTCCTGGGGCAGTCTTGAAATGGTGCCTGATTTTACCTGTCTTACTTGCCTCCCCACTTGTTTGATGTACCTAAAGAAGTTGTAAAAGCTGCAAAGATCCTATCTCCATGGCTTCTGTCAGCTAATGTGTGACTTCCTGCCAGAGCCTAGGTGAAGGAACCCAGGGACTTTAAGAGGAAAAAAAAAAAGTTCAGTCCTGAAAAATTGGTGAAAAATTAATCCTGACTGCCCACTCCAATTCTCTCTTCTATTAGAGAGAAAATGGCATTCTTGGTTACAGTGAAAGGGAGGAAGAATTTCTGTTGCAAGCCCACAGGCAAGGAGTAAGGAGGTGCATATCTCAAATCAAGCTCCCCTAACAGAAGGATGCAGAACCTTTTATATCATCTCACACAAGCATATAAATTATTTACAAACATTATGGACTACATGGGTTATCATAACATAAAGGCACAGTGAGACAATTTTTAATTTTTTTGGCATGTAGGTTAGTAAATCCAGTTTGAGTGGCTTCAGCCACAGGCAGTGCTCTGAGGACAATGGACTGGAGGTGGCAGGTGCTGCCTTGTCTGAGCAGCTGCTATTTGGGCCACACCCATCCACTATCACTCAAGGCTTTGTTTGATAATGGCAAAAACCCTGGTGGCTTAGTGGTTAAGTGCTGGGGCTGCTAACCCAAAGGTTGGCAGTTAATATCCAGTAGGTGCTCTTTGGAAACCTGATGGGTCAGTTCTGCTCTGTCCTACAAGATTTCTGTGAATCAAAACTGACTCAACAGCAATGGGTTTATTTTTGTTTTTAGTTTTTAAAGCAGCTTCTGGCTGCTTTGGCTATCATTAATAGTTTATAGCTTTCTGGTTTGCACATAATTAGTTTATATAAGCACAACTCAGAGTTAAACTCTGGGGATTTAAAAGTGCTTTATTGTAATTTGTATAATTGAAATAGGTGGCATTAAAGAAGTAAATGGGACTCCAATTCTTTCCATATATACCTGTTTTTCCTAAAGTCCTGGCTTCCTAGCACTACCTAGCTCCAGGGAAATTTAACTGATACTTTGAGACTGTGAGGAAGGGAAGTGATGCAGAGATAAAATTTTTACAGCTCTTTTGTCTTAGGATCATCAAAACAGGTGGAGGCACCAGTCACTGATCCCTCTGCCCAGATAACCACCTGCTGAGAACCTCTAGATGGACAATTCCCACACACACCCAGAAGCCCAGGTGCCTATCTCTGGATAGATCTCTGGGGCACCAGATGCAGGGACCTCCACGTGCACACACGTGCCTGACAAATTGCCCACATTCTTCCATCCCTCACACCTAATGTTTACCTTTAGCAACCCCAATAAAAACCCTCAGCCTAACTGAAGAAGGCAGACAGGCTCTGAGGACCCAGATTCCCCCTGTGCCTTGTATGCTTGTATAACAATAAACCTCTTAGTCATCCACCTCACCCCTGTGTCAGTATTGGCTTTGTGGCAGGAGGCATGAATCCATGTTTATGGTAACATAATCGACATAATCCCTATTAGATTTTTACTGGACAAGTTTTTGTTTTCTTTCTTAATATTTTTTAAAATTCTAAAAATGCTGCTTGGGATATCATAGAATTTAATTCTGTGGTTGGTGGCAGGTTACTTTGACAGTATATATAACATGGGGAGGTAGACAACTCTGGTTTGCTTGCTCTGAGACCCTGTGCCAGTTTCTAGGCCTCAATTTCCCCTATTCTGCTGTGACCTAGTGGAGTGCATGGGACATTTTGCAGGCTTCGTTCGCTGCTTCTCTTCCTCATCTACACCTAACTACAGGCTCTCCCACCTGTGAGGGCCACACAGTGGTGCCAACTTGAAGGAAAAAGTGAGTGGAACTTGTTTTGTGTACTTGGATAACAGATATTATTCAAAACTGTTTTGTTTATAGTACAAAATGTTCTCTTTCTCACTTAGGAGTAAAAAGGTATGTAACAAAGCATTTGCCATTTCAACCTTTTCTACATGTACGATTCAGTGATGTTAGTTATATTTGCTATGTTGTACAATCATGACCAGTATCTGTTTCTAATTTCTTTTTCTTTCAACTTTAATAGAGACCCAGTGCCCCTTAAGCAATGATTCCCTTACCTCCCTTCTTCCTGCTGCCTAGGTAATTACTAATAAACTTTGGTTTCTCTGCATTTACAAAATGCTCTTTTGGGATCACGAGTGAGATATTAAAATGCTAAAGTTAAAGCTTCATGTTATGAGGGAGAGTTCCATCCCAGAATCCAGACACTAACAGTATTGCCCCATTAGGGTCCATGTCCTGAAGCAGTTGAGCTAATAAAATCTGCTCCAAGTCAGAAAGGTGAGAAAGTTTATTCAGGAAGTGGCCACCAGTGAGGATCTGACAGCAGTGTGGACTGTCTCTATGGAGTCTTTTGTTTTATAATAGTTTTACATTAGATCTTATATACGATTTTTATAAGCTTTAGAAGTGTCTTCTTAGCTTGGTGATAGTATGGCTGGAGGAATTATTTATTACAAGATAATAACAAGAGACTCTATCAGACTAAAGAGATACATGCCTGATAATGTCCTTTCAGGCTAAAGATAACATGTCATACATCTGGGTTCTAATGGGTTATAATCTCTTTTTGGGGAATGGTAAGTCACAGGTGGTCAGAAAGAACATTATTATCAGATCAAAAGAAAGCACAATATTAGAACCAGATCAAAACAAAGTCATTAACAACGGTATGGGAAGGTGAAGACAGGCAGAAAAAGGAAAAGGACTTACAGGTTCATTATGATGGTAGTTATGTCAGGTTCTCAGCTGCCCGCTTTATAAAGTAGAAAACATGTGAGTATCAGAGTCACAGCAGTCTCCAGGTAGCTCTTCCAGGTACGTGCTCTAAATTGTTTATGCATTCTTAGCTGGAGCTTAGTCCAGCTGGTGCTGAAGGCTCTTGTCTGAGACTGTTCACTTTTGCTTTGGCTGCCTTCAGATTGAGAGACACCCACACTTATCACAAATGATAACACTTTTTCCACTTTCCATGTGTTTTAATGAAATGATAAGGGCATAGGGACATCAAATACTTGTATCCTTTTTTAAAGGTTTGTTTTTGGGTGACCTCAAGTGTGCGGGGTAGAACTATGGGCCATAGGGTTATGAGTGGCTGTGACCTTTCAGAAGCAGATGGCCAAACCAGTCTTCTGAGGTGCCTCTGGGTAGGTTTGAACTGCCAAACTTTTGGTGGTTGGTAGGCCAGCACTTAAGCCTTTTACCACCCAGGTACTTCTCTTTCCTCCTTTTTCAAAGTCACCTTTCTGTTTCTTCACGTGTGGTTTTTGCAGCTACACGGGAGTTCACCTTGTATGCATTTGTATGGTGTGATTTTTCTGTCTAGTCCTACCTGTACCACTGTCTAGAGCTGCACAGTCTGCAGCACACTAACCTGGGCTGCAGCTGCATCCTAATTGTGATGCTCATGGTCCTACATATGGGACCCACATGCAGTAAGAGGTGGTGTGCAGCACTGCAGCCTCACTTGGTCCATTGGCACCTCTCACTTTGAGATATCCACTGCAGTCTTGACCTTTGCTGCAGCAACTGCATGTGATTTAGTTTGGTCTCCCTCTAGTAAAGTATTTTGATAGTTCGTTGAGAAGCCAAGGGTTAAAAAGCCACACCAAGCTATTAAGTTGGGCCTCCTCTGCCAAGATAGTCCTGGGGGTCTGTCTTAGTCATCTAGTGCTGCTGTAACAGAAAATACCAGAAATTGATGGCTTTAACAATAAGAGATTTATTTCCTCACCATAAAGTAGGCTAAAAGTCCAAATTCAGGGTGTCAGCTCCGGGGAAAGTCTTTCTCTTGTTGTCAGCTCTGGAGAAAGGTCCTTGTCCTCCATCTTTCCCTGGTTGAAGAGCTTCTGAGGCACAGGGACCCTGGGTCCAAGGGACATGTTCTACTCCGAGCACTGCTGTCTTGGTGGTACAGCACTGGTTTCTTGGTGGTACTAGGTCCCCAACTCTATGCTCCCTTCCTTTTCTTTTTATCTCTTGAGAGGTAAGAGGTAGTGCTGGCTGCACCCCAGGGAAACTCCCATTACATTGGATCAGGGATGTGACTTCGGTAAGGGTGTTATATTCCCACCTTAATCCTCTTTAACATAAAATTACAGCCATAAAATGGAGAACAACCATATAGTAGTGGGAATCATGGCCCAGAAAAATTGAAACACAATTTTTGGGGGGTACATAATTCAATACATGATAGAATCCACCATTATTTCTGAAGAGAACATTCTGTTGACATTCACATTTTTAATTTGCTCATGGAGGTTGAAGAGCACATTCCCAACCATATATAATCCTACTGAAAGATGAGATGTTTTAGAAGTTGAGTTCCCCACCCCAATCCTTTGAGGCTTCTCCTTTGTTCTAAGATGTGTAGTTTCTACTGAAGTAAAATGCTAAAATATGGGTCTACATGTGCTGTTCTAGCAGTTCTAGCAGTGCTGCTAGAACTGCTGTTGCCTAGCAAACAGCATTGTGGGCTCTCACAAAGCTCTGGCCAGCTGCTGGTCAGAAGTCTAAGCCTGTCCAGAAAAGATAGTTTGGGATAGGGTGCAACATACCCCCTGAGTCGAGACTCGTTTCGTCTCCCCACACGCACACACGCATACACACACTTCCTATTCAAGACCTTGCTTTGTGTTTTAATTTTTTGTTTTGAAATAATACTGGAGTTTCTGAAGGCTGCAAATCCAGTATAAAGAGTTCCTGTATACTCAACTTCCCATAATGTTAAATTCTTGTATAATGGAAGAATAAGTTTCAAAACTAAGACATTAACATGGGCCCAGTCGTTCATGTCAACTTTACCAGCTTTTCCTCTAATTTTTTTTCTGTTCCAAGTTCTAATTCAGGGTACCATATTGTATTGCATCTTGTAGTCTCCTTCGATCTGCAATAATTTACCTATCTTTCCTTGACAGTTTTGATGAATACTGACAAGGCATTTTATAGAATGTTCCCTGGTTTGTGTTTTGTCTGATATTTTCTTATGACTGATTGTCTGTCAGTGGAGGCTTGCTTGTTGGTGCGATGCTGGAAGCTATGCCACAGGTATTTAGGTATCAACAGGGTCCCCCATGGTATACAAGTTTCATCTGAGCTTCCAGACTAAGACAGACTAGGAAGAAGGACCCGGCAGTCTAATTCTGAAAAGAATTAGCCAGGGAAAACCTCATGAATAGGAGCAGAACACTGTCAGATATAGTGCCATAAAAGGAGGCCCCAGGTTGGAAGGCACACAGAAGACAACTGGGGTAAAGCTGCCTTCTCAAAGTAGAGTCGACCTCAGTGATGTCGATGGAGTCAAGTCTTCAGGAGCTTCATTTGCTGATGCAGCATAACTCAAAATGAGAAGAAACAGCTACAAACATCCATTAATAATCAGAACATAGAATATATGAAGTATGAATCTAGGGAAATTGGGATTTGTCAAAAATGAAATGAAACACAGAAACATCTGTATCTTAGTGTCATGGATTGCATTGTTTCCACCACTGCCCCCCAAATGTGTGTATTGATTTGGCTTAGCTATGAATCCCAGTATGGTATAATTGCTCCCATGTGTTGTGAATCCTGCCTCTGTGATACTGATGATAGAGAATGGGCAACAGTTGTGCTGGTGAGGCAGGACTCAAGTTACCAGCTATGGAATATAAGGGAGAGAAGTGAACATAGAGAGTATGGAACCTCATACCACCAAGAAGGCAGCACCAAGAGCACAGCACGTCCTTTGGACCTGAGGTTCTGTGCCAAGATTTTCTCCTTGAACTTGCACTCAGCCTTCTGGACTGTAGCAATTTTTCTTGTTGAGTGGACTTGTAATTTATAAATGGATTTGTGGCTTTCCAGACTGTGTCAAATAGAATTTCTCTTTATAAAGCCTTCCACTCCTGGTATTTTTCTGTTAGAGTAGTACTATGTGACTAAAACACTTAGGCATTAGTGAGATGGAATGGATCAGTATTGGCCTTTTTTTTTTTTAACATGACTGAGTGAAAATGTACATTCCCATATAAATTTACATGCCCACCTATATGCAGCTTCCACTGCTCTCCCTGCCAGGTGACGGCACACTATTCCTCTCTGCTCCATACATGTCTCATCCTCCCAATAGCCTCCTTTCCCCTCCTCTCCACCCACTCTCCTTCCTCCAGCCAGAGGTCAGCAGGATGATATCCTATAGATGTATAGAACCATAAAGTGCAACCAATATATGGTCACTCTGCATTGCCAAGTCCAATCCATTCCTGTCCAAGAGTGGACCTTCGTTATAATTTATGGGTAAGGGCAGCATCAGGGCCTGGGGCCATGCTCTCAGAGGAACCCCGAAACTGCTGGACCATCAATTGAGGTCTTTTAGTGGAGATCTCAGGATGCACTCCTTTTTATTCTTGTGTTGTCAGTGAGACTCCTCTCTGTGAGCTCCATTGTGGCTATCACTGGTGGTGGCCGGGCACCGTCTGGTTCTTCCGGTCCCAAGTCGATGAAGGCACCTACTCTTGCGGGTCTCTCTGTCTTCTAGGTTGTCTTTACCGCATCTCATTTTGGTCCTTGGTGAGCATCCGTTCCTGCTGAGTTGGGACCATTTGTTGTGTCCTTGGATGGCAGGTTGAGTATTGGCCATTTTCAATCCAACAATCATATGGTCTGTTATGCTGGGAATGAAAACTTGAAGAGGAATGGTGTTGCCATTTGTTTTAGTCAGCTAATGCTGCTCTAACAGAAATAGCACAAAGTGGATGGCTTTAACAAAGGAAGGTTTATTCTTACACAGTCTGGTAGACTGTAAATCCAAATCCAGGATGTCTGCTCCAAGGACAGGCTTTTCCCCTTGCTGACTCTGGAGGAAAGTCCAGTATTGCATCAGTCTTTGTCCAAGGAGTGTCTTGGTCCAGGAACCTTAAGTCTGAAGGACACACTCTTCTCCTGGTGCTGCTTTCTTAATGGTGTGAGGTTCCCAATTCTCTGCTTGCTTCTCTTTCCTCTTATCTCTTGTGGGATGAAAGGATTAAGGGTGGGGCAAGCCATACCCCAGGGAAACTCCCTTACAGTGGAGCAAGCAGGTGATCCTATGAAGGGATTTACAGTCTCACTCTAATCTGTTAACATATGTACAGCACAGGAAGAACACACAATGGAGGACAATCACAAAATACTGGGAATCATGGCCCAGCAACATGGCTACACATATTTTTTTGGGGACACAGTTCAATCCATGACACCGTTCATCATCAAAAAGAACATTTCAAGATCTGTCCAGAAATATAATACTGTCACTGATAGGATAATATCCATGTGCCCACAAGGAAGACCAATTAATAAGCTATTACTCAAATTTATACACCAACCACTAAGGCCAAAGATGAAGAGACTGAAGATTTTTACCAGCTTCTGCAGTCTGAAATTGATCAAACATGCAATCAGGTTGCATTCATAATTACTGGTGACTGGAATGTAAAAGTCGGAAACAAAGAGGAATTGGTAGTTGGAAAATATGGCTTTGGTGATAGAAATAATGCTGGAGATAGCATGATAAAATTTTGCAAGACTAACAACTTCTTCATTGCAAATACCTTTTTTGACCAACACAAATGGTGACTGTACCCATGGACCTCACCAGATGGAATGCACAGGAAACAAGTTGACTATATCTGTGGAAAAAGATGATAGAAAAGTTCCATATCAGCAGTCAGAAAAAGACCAGGTGCTGACTGTGACATAGATCATCAACTGCTCATATGTAAATTCAAATTGAAGCTGAAGGCAATTAGAACAAGTCCACAAGAGCCAAAATATGACCTTGAATATATCCTTCCTGAGTTTAAAGACATCTCAGATTTGATGTGTTGACCACTGATGACTGAAGACCAGATGAATTGTGGAATGGCATCGAAGACATCATCCATGAGGAAAGCAAGAGGTCCTTAAAAGGACAGGAAAGAAAGAAAAGACCAAATTGGGTGTCAGAACAGACTCTGAAACTTGCTCTTGAATGTTGAGCAGCTAAAGGAAGGAGTGGCAAAATAAAAAACCTAAACAGAAGATTTCAAAGAACAGCTTGAGAAGACAAAAGAAAGTATTGACATGTGCAAAGCACTAGAAATGGAAAACCAGAAGGAAGAACACGTTGTGCATTTCTCAATCTGAAAGAACTGAAGAAAAATTCAAACCTCGAATTGCCGTAGTGAAGGATTCTATATGGAAACAAGCAATTCAGGGAGCATGTAAAGAAGATGGAAAGAATACACAGAGTCATTATATCAGAAAGAAGTGGTCAATGTTCAGCCATTTGAAGAGATAGCATATGATCAGGAACCAGTGGTATTGAAGGTAGAAGTCAAAGCTGCATGAAGGCACTGGCAAAAAGCAGGGCTCCAGGAACTGATGGAATATCAACTGAGATAGTTCAACAAACAGAGTACTGGAAGTCCTCACTTGTTTATGTCAAGAAATTTGGAGGACAGCTCCCTGGCCAGCTGACTGGAAGAGATCCATATTTATGCCCATTCCAAAGAAAGGTGATCCAACCAAATGTGGAAATTACTGAACAATACCGTTAATATCACACACAGGTAAAATTCTCCTCAAGATCATTCAAAAGTGATTACAACAATGTATTTCAAGGAACTGCCAGAAATTCAGGCTGAGTTCAGAAGAGGATGTGGAACCAGGGATATCATTGCCAATGTCAGATGGATCTCAGCTGAAAGAGAATACCAGAAGGATGTTTTCCTGTGTTTCATTGACTGTGAAAAGGCATTTGACTGTGATCATAATAAATTATGGCTAACATTATGGAGAATGGGAATTCCAGAACACTTAATTGTGCTCTTAAGGAATATGTATGTGGATCAAGAGGCAGTTGTGCGAACAGAACAAGAGGACACTGCGTGGTTTAAAGTTGGGAAAGGTGTATGTCAGAGTTGTATCTTTTCACCTTTTCAGTCTGTATGCCAGGTAAACAATCTGAAAAACTAGATTATATGAAGAAGAATGAGGCATCAGGATTGAGAATGACTCGTTAACAACCTGTATTACACAGATGACACCACCTAACTTGCTGGAAGTGAAGATTTGAAACACTTACTGATGAAGATTAAGGACCATAGCCTTCAGTATGGATTACACTTCAACATCAAGAAAAAAAAAATCCTCACAACAGACCAGTAAGCAACATTGTCATAGATGGAGAAAGGATTGAGGTGGTCAAGGATCTCTTTTTACTTGGGTCCACAATCAACGCCCATGGAAGCAGCAGTCAGGAAATCAAAACATGCATTGCACTGGAAAAATCTGCTGCAAAGGATCTGTTTAAAGTACTGAGAAGACGTCACCTTGAAGACTAAAGTGCACTTGACTCAAGCCATTGTATTTTCAATCACATCATATGCATGTGAAAGCTGGACAATAAACAAAGAAGACAGAGGGAGAATTGACGCCTTTAAATTGTAGTGTTAGAGAAGAATGTTGAATGTACCACTGACCACCAAAAGAATGAACAGATCTGTTCTGGAAGTACAGCCAGAGTGCTCCTTGGAAGCAAAGATGGCAAGATTGCATCTTACATACTTTGGACATGTTTTCGGAAAGGATCAGTCCCTGGAAAAGGACATCATGCATGATAGAGTGGAGGGTCATCGATAAAGAGGAAGACCCTTGACTAGGTAGATTGACACAGTGGCCACAGAAATGGGCTTAAATATAAAAACGATTGTGGACATGGCACAAGACCAGGCAGTGTTTCATTCTGTTGTGCATAGGGTCACTATGAGTCAGAACGGACTCAATGGCACCTAACAATAACAACAGACTAGAATTATTAATTTTGGAAAGAAGACCCCAGAGAAGTAGCTTTCTCATGACCTCATATCAGGGGTACCTGTTTTCCATATCAGTTATTACTAATACTATTCACCTTGATTGTTGGGTGGAAGTATTGTCTGCCCAGTTTCTCCACTGCCAAGTCACTGTTTTTCCCTTCCCATACTGTATTTATTAGAACTGATATACTTAGTTCAGCCCTCAGTCAAGTAGAGGGGTATGAAGGTCTGGGTTTTGTTGGGTTGTGTTTTTATTTTTGTTTTTGTTTTGTCCTGGAGAAAGAGGTAGCAGAGAATTTGTGAATAGTTGTTAGAACCACCACCAGAACTAGTTGTTGGCCTGTCAACTCTGACTCATGGCAACCTGCTGTGTGCAGAGTAGAACTGTGCTCCATAGGGTTTTCAATGGCTGTGACCTTTTAGAAGCAGATCACTGGGACTTTCTTCTGAAGCACCTCTGGGTGGATTCAAATTGCCAACTTTTTGGTTAGTAGCCAATTGCTTAATCATTTGTGCCACACAGGTACTTCAAACAAAACAAAGCCATCAGGATGGTAAGTATCTTGTGGCAGTATTGAGAGGCTCTGAAAACTCCTCATTTGTCCTTGAAGTTGTTCCATGCATTTCGATGCCCAGCAGGAGCTCTGCCTGCAGCAATCCTTGTGCTATGCTGTGCTCACAGGATTCTGTACTTACTGCTTTCTGCATTTGTTATTTAGATTCTTCTGTGAGGGAGATTTGCCCCTTCTTTCCATTTATTTTTTCCAAGACTTACTTTAAAATGATATAGCAAGTGTCCTGTGGTGCCTTGTTTAGTTAGAGCCAGACCTCAGTGCCCACTGCAGGCTCAAAGTGCAGCTCTGCCCCTGGTTACTGTCTCTGTCCATGACCATGAGATGTAAGAGGTATGGTGTGTAGAAAGTGCTCAGCTACATGTGCTGGTCCTTTTAATTACCATACCGCACATACACAGAACTGTCACGTATCTGCCAACCTCCAAAAGCCAGCAATCAGAAATTAGTCAAAACAGATTTCTGCTTAGCCAAAATGGCAGTGATGGTAAATAATAGAAGTAGCTGATGTCCACTGTGCTCTGCACAACACATGTGTCACTAGCTTGAAAATACTTCCTATCTTATCAAGGTGTTTATCCCATGCCAGGCATGTGATGTAGAAATTTACCCAATGGCATTTGACTGGTCACAGACCCTACAAGACCTAGATTTTGTCTGTACAGTTCTGGGAGACTTATTCCTAACTACAAGGATGACCTACCTCCCAAGACATCTAGTCAAAGAAGTAAATACTGTTTTTTTTTCCTAATATGTGATGATAAAATTACAAATTTGAGATTTTTTAAATTTTAATTTGATTTTATTATTATTTTTTTTTTTTGGCTTCTTCAGCGCATTTATTATCTTTCCCTGGAATTCTACATGGGCCGGACACTGCAGAACACGATGGTGAACTTGGGTCTTCAGAGTGCTTGTGATGAAGCTATTTATCAGGTACAGTGTTCTTGTGACAGGCTGCTGGGTCATCCTCGGGGCCTCTTGTAACATACTCAGTTTTTAATTCAGTTTCTTACAGGAGTAAGCAACCTCTAGGGATGGGGTGGACATGTCTCACAATGTAGTCTAACATACATGGTGGAGAATGAAGCTGGTGGGGGGCATTCTGCTCCTGTTTCTCAAGGAGTAGAAGGGAGGACGCTGAGTCACTGAAGTGTAAGGATCCAATTGAATTGTAACGCTAAGATTTAAAAGCTTCTAGAAACCAGTGCACCTCTCTCAGGGCACTGTCACTCTCGGGACAGACTTACAGCATGACAAAGTGGTTGGCATTGTCCATTTTTCCTTACATTATTAAACTAGTTATCCATGTCTGATTTCTTTCCCCCACCCCTAAGATAAACTCTTGACTCATCCTAACCTCTGATTTTCTCTTCCAGTCAGAATCCAAGCTACGTTTCCTTGCAAGTTCTTCATTAAGTTATCCACTTTGAGGCTGCATCCTCCTGCGGTTCATCTGCACCTTTAGAGCAGAGCTACAACTGGCTGCATTTCTGTTTTGCTATCCTAGTCTGTGTCCTTCACTACTCTCCCTAGATCCCAGCCCAGACTCTCTAGGATAGAATTTCAGAGAGTAGAAGGAGGAAACTCTCCTCTTCACCTATGTGTATGTAGAGGGACTTTCACTGAGTTGTCTTTCCTGTCCGACCTTCTCACTGCTTTTGTTTTCAGTCCGGTTTGGTTTTGTGAGTGGGGAGGGGGCTCTGATAGGGCAGTACAGTATAATTCAAGCATGACAGCTATACCTCTTGGTGTTGCCAGGACCGTCCTTCTGTACCTCCACCACTTAGGGGCAGTCACATCTGAGGCAAGTAATTTTAGTTGGCACAAAAAAATTTGACTCCTCAGAATAGAAATTCTGTGCTCCAAGTAATGTGTATGTGCAGCGTTTACCAGAGGCTAAGTAAGGGTGATATCACAGATTGAATGCCAAAGCAGAGAATCCAGTTATGTTCTTAAGCTAGCCATTGAAGAAATTTTCAAAATGTGAAATGATGACACTCAATAATTTTTTTTTCCTAAACTATAGGTAGCTATTTTTCATAAAACTGTTATTTATGTTGACATTTTTTTTATGAATTCATTCATCAATGCTTTTTAGAAATATTTCTCCATTTTGATTTCTCATTGGATAAATACTGATAGATGTATCCCACATAAACAAAAGTTGAGTCCTCCTAAGACCAAAAAGTTTAAAAGCCACTGATCTACATAATGTGAGTTTATCTAATTGTACACTGAAGCTAGACTGATATAATAATTAACCATACATCAGAATTGAAAGCCTTAAGATCTGCTTCTGGAATGGTTTTCCACCAGTTTCAGTGTCTTGACTTTGTTGCTTTATTTCTAGTTTTTAACATGCCATCTTGTTTTATATGATTGTTTTAATATAGTTGGTACTATTGGTTCCTGATCACATGCTAAATATAGTTGGGATACCACGGGGGTGGGGGGAACCTTTTGGTAACATGTGAAGGTAAAGACTTACTAAGATCCGTTGTCTTCAGCTTTTAGGATATGAGGTATGACAATTAAGTTCACAAACTCATCCGAGAAAAGTGCTACATGCCTCATTGCTGAAAAGCACTACAGTCACCTTTGAAGTACTCCCCTTGGGAAGCTATAAATCAATGCTAGCACCTAGTCCAAACTTCAAAGCAATTTTGAAACTCTTTTTGTGGAATGGCCATCAGAGCTGTTTGTATTACCCTTGATGTCCTGAATGTCATTAAAATGTCTTTCTTCCAATATTTCCTTTATCTTTGGGTAAAGAAAAAGTCATCAAGGGACAGATCAGGTGAGTAGGGAGGGTGTTCCAATATAGTTACTTGTGAAGGACTCCCTCAAAGACAACTATACAGTTTAGTTCATGAACTTGCCACCGTGCACAATGGCCATTCCAGAAAGAGTTCCAAAATTGCTTTGAAGGGTGAACTAGACACTGGCATCATTGCATAGCTTCCCAAGGGAAGTACTTCGAAGGTGACCATTGTAACACTCAGCAATGAGGTATGTAGCACTTAGAACAGTTAAGTTAGTGGACTTGTCAGACCTCATATATGTTATGATCTGTCCACTATACATGGGTTAATAACCTGGCAGTAAATATTGTTGGCTATTAAACTGTGTTTAATTTTGACTGATATTTGTTTAATAGTTCAGCACTTTTTGAAATACCATCTTCTGCCAGTCTTCTAGTTCTGCTGTCTCTGCTGCCAGACTCTAGCACTACTTCTCACCATCTCTGGTGTTATAGCTCTCCCTCTGTCCTGCTGTTCTTTCTCTGTCCTGCCTCTGTCTGTCTTCTGTGTTTCCTTTTAAGCCTAGCAGGATGCAAAACTGACCAAACCTCTATGTACTTTATTTGCATGGTCTCATCCTCATCTGCATAAGGGTACCAAGCCAAGCCAAGTGCCGTCGAGTCAGATTTGACTCATGGCGACCCTACAACTTATTTATACTATTAGCACTCTGTCCAACACCCTTGCTGGGTCACAAGTACCTCATTTGCATAGCCCCAGCCAATCCCTTGGTAGGAGTTGCAAGACTATGTTATTGTTAGATGTGGTTGAGTCATTTCTGACTCATAGTGACCCTGTGTACAACAGAATGAGACACTGCCTGGTCTTGTGCCATTGTCATAGTTGTTTTTATGCTTGAGCCTATTGTAGCCACTGTATCAGTCTATCTCACTGAGGGTCTTCCTCTTTTTTGCTGACCTTCTCTTTTACTAGGCATGATGTCCTTCTCCAGGGACTTATCTCTTCTGATTACATGTACAAAGTATGTGAGACATTGTCTCATCCTTGCTTCTAAGGAACATTCTGGTTGTACTTCTTCCGAAGATGGATTTGTTTGTCCTCTTGGCAACCCTTGGCATATTCAGTATTCTTCACCAGCACCATAATTCAAAGGCATTAATTCTTCTTCAGTCTTCCTTGTTGATTATCCAACTTTCAGATGCATATGAAAACTCAAAAAACAAACCCACTACTATCAAGTAGGGTCAGACTCATGGCTTGGATCTTTAATATTCAAGGTAACATCTTTTGTTTTTAACACTTTGAAGAAGTCTTTTGCAGCACATTTGCCCAGTGCAATGCATCATTTGATTTCTTGACTGCTGCTTCCATAGGTGTTGACTGCGGGTCCATGTAAAATGACATTCTTGACAACTTCAGTCTTTTCTGTGTTTATCGTAATGTTGCTCATTAGTCCAGTTGTGATGATTTTTATTTTCTTTATGTTGAGGTGTAACCCATACTAAAGGCTGTGGTCTTTGATTTTCATCAGAAAGTGCTTCAAGGTTTGAAGATCCATATTAAGAAATTCACTGCACTTCAGTGATAGTAAAATGTTACCTTTGTTTGTACTTGCAGCTGGGGCTGGACTTGGAGGAATTAGAAGAAATAGAAGAGGATGCCGGCCTTGGGAATGGAGGCCTGGGGAGGCTGGCAGGTAATCACAGTCATCTGTCCAGGGGAAGGTTAGTCCTGACTGGTTTGCTTGGTTAGTGATAGCACAGCAAGGACAGGTGTGCTCCAGTTGTGGATCTGTGTGGTAAATTGGCTCTCCCCAGAGTAGATGGGAGAGTGTATTGCTCAGAAGAAAATCTTTGAAAACATAAATCACAATGTATGTTCTGTTTCATATGAAGCGTAATTCATAATTATCATTGAGACAAAGCTTATCAAGCTGGATAGGATTTGGAATTTATTTACCACTTTCAGGAATCTGAAAGCAAGCATGGTAAAAACTGTGAAGGCTGGAACATGTGTAAGACAGGAACTTGTCAAAGAAAGAAAACTCAAATAGTCAGCTAAAGTGAGCAATAGTAAAGTGAGGAGGCTTTACCTGTCAAAGGCAGAAAGCTTACTGAACCTGGAAAAATAAGGCAGTTCCATCTGGTTTCAGCTCTCACAGGTTTCACTATAATTGAGAAAAAGACATGTGGATAGAAATACACATATTTGACATATATACACATAGACACACCTACAACATAATCCACAGAACACACATATACACATCATATACCACACACACACTCACACACATGCCCCACCTTATAATCCACACCACACCTATGTACTCACACCCCTGCCACGTAATGCACAACACATACCATGCACACTAAACACACCTACCCCACCACATAATCCATACCACGTAGACACATCCCCACCATTTAATTTAGACCATACACACTCACTGCATACCATACACATCGCACACGTATACACAAATGACCATGTAATCCACACCTTATATAAATACCCATGGTATCCACACATAGCTGCCACCATATACATACCATACACCCTAGACACATATTATACTATACACTACACACCACATATACAATGCCACACACACCCCATTACCACACATACCACCACATACCATATTCTGTATACACATACCGTAGTATACACATAGCACACCATTTACCCACCACAGACTGTGCCATATACACTACTCACGCACCTGCACACACACAGACACAGACACAGACACAGACACACACACGCACCATACCACATCAACCCTCCCACATCACATACCACACTCCACGTACACACAAGTATACTTTGTGAATGCTGCCCTGTTCACAGCAAGCTTGTAGCTTTACTACGAGAAATGGATTATCCTGAAATTGCTGTAACTCCTACCGGGGGTGGTTCTCCGTAGCACTACCTTACTTGAGATAGCAGAGGGGAGTTCAGTTTTCCCTTTTCATGAAAGCTGAAGTTGCCTGTGGTCACCACTAGTCACCATCTGTCACCCTGCAGAGTAGATCTCTATTAATATCTGGGCCTATATCCTGCTGATTGTCTGTGATTCTAGCAAACTCTTTGTGTTTGGATTTCCAGCCTGTTTCCTTGATTCAATGGCTACTTTGGGACTGGCGGCATATGGCTACGGAATCCGCTATGAGTTTGGGATTTTTAACCAGAAGATTGTCAATGGCTGGCAGGTGGGTGAGATTTGAGCGCTTTGCTCCAGCTCTCCTTCCTGCACGAAACTAAACAGGAGCACTTTCAGTTTGGCTTCTTATGCTTTGAACTCTTTCCTGGAGGAAGTATGTGCCACTTACAGGCAACACGGATGTAGACCAGGACCACACTTGTCCTATTGACTATGCAAGTCTGCCATGTTTATCTGTAGTTATTGCTGCGTGGAGCTGGTAGTCACTGACCTCCTGTGTGAAATCACTGTAAACTGCCTCCATGTGGTGGCTGGTAGGTATGGTTATGGGTAGGACAAAGGAGAAAACTACCAGATGGGGTTCTGGGAAGTGAGGATTGCCCAGGTGCATGCTGCTGTTCCTGTGGGCCTGAACTTAGGAAGAAGGGCAGGGCTCTGCGTATTTGCCATCTGTAGGACAGTTGAAGCAGTTAGGACAATGGTTATTTGGGGTCTTGGATTCCATTCAGTAGAGTTTGGGAGAATAAACTGATGAGAAAAAGGCCTAATAGAAGAGGAAGGTCTCCATGTGGTGGGTGACAGACAGCCCCTGAGGAGGGGATGAAGCCCCTCAGGGAGTCACGAAGCTGGAGACATCATTTTTGGATTGTGTTCTTCTCACCAGTGTGGTCTTGACCGCCTTAAGTAGATGTAGTTTGATGCTAATAAAATGAAGGCTTACTTTTCCCAAAGGCCAGTTTCCGCTGCATTTCTGACTCTAATCCCACAGGACCCCATCACCTAATTGGCATCAAGGAGGAAAGGCAAAACATGGGCTCCAAGTGATTCTTTTTCCAGAACATCTTCACTGATACAGTTAACATACCATAAAATTCACTTCCTTTTTTTTATTTTAATGCTTTATTGTGCTTTAAATGAACATTTACAGTCCAAGTCAATTTGTCGTACAAAACCTTACACACTGCTATGTCACTCTAGTTGCTCTCCCCACCCTATGACAGCATTTTCCTCCTTTCCACCTTGTATGTCTCATGTCCATTCAGCCATCACTTCACCCTCTCATCTTATCTCTGGACAAGAGCTGCTCAGTTAGCTTGAAGTATGTATTAAAGTGACAAAGCACACTGTTCACCAGTATCATTTTGATGTCTTTTAGCCTAGTCCATTATTTGTCTCAAGAGTTGGCTTTGGGAATAGTTTTAGCTCTTGGCTAACATAGAGTCTGGAGGCCATGTTTTCTGGGGACCTCCAGTCTGTCGGACCATCAAGTCTGGTCTTTTAATAGAGTTCCAGTTATGCACACCCATTTTTCTCCTACTATGTCAGGGACTATGCATTGTGTTTCCTGTCAATGCAGTCATTGGTGGTAGCTGGGCACCATCTAATTCTTCTGTTCTCATGCTGATGTAGTCTCCAAATCAAATGGTACCTTCTGTCTCCTGGGCTCATATTTTTCTCATGTCTTTGATGTCCTTCATTCTCTGCTCTAGGTGGATTGGGACAAATTGATGGTTCTTAGATGATATCTTGCTAGCTTTTAAATTTAAGACCCTACACACCACTCACCAAAGTGGGATGCAAAACATTTTCTTAAAAAAACTTGGTTATGCCAGTGGAATAGATGTCCCCTGAAACCCTGGCCCCCAGACCTCTATCCCTGCTACTCTGCCCTTCAAAATATTGCATTGTATTTAAGAAACCTCTTATTTAGTCTTTGGTATACTCCACTTGTGCTAAGCTCTCTTCTGCTGTATGCTGCAACTCCCTTTACCTAACCCAATTCCTATCTGCTATCTAATCTATGAATACTGCTCTCCCTCCCTCCCCATCCTTGTAACCATCAAAGATTATTTTCTTCTGTGCTTAAACATTTTCTTGAGTCCTTATAATAGTGGTCTCATATTGTCCTTTTGCAACTAGGTAATTTTACTCATCATAAAGTCTTCCAGATGACTCCATGTTGTAAGATGTTTCCTAAGATCGTCATTGTTCTTTATCATTTGTATAGTAGTCCACTGTGTGAATGTACCATAGTTTGTTTATCCGTTCATCTGTTAATGGGCATCTAGGTTGATTTCATCTTTTTACTATTGTAGACAGTGCTGCAATAAAGATTGGTGTGCATGTATTTATTTGTGTTACAGCCCTTATTTCTCTAGCTATATTCCATTAGAATTGGAATTGCTGGATTGTATGGTATTTCTATTTCTAGCTTTTTATAAAGTACCAAATCTCTTTCCAAAGTGATTGTACCATTTTGCATTCCCACCAGCAGTGTAGAAGTGTTCCAGTCTGTCTACTGCTTCTCAAACATTAAGTATTTTGTGTTTTTTGGATTAATGCCAACCTTGTTGGGGTGAGATGGTATATCATTGTAGTTTTGATTTGTATTTCTCTCATAGCTAACGATTGTGAGCATTTCTTCATGTACATGTTAGCCGCCTGGATGTCTTTAAAGACAGTGAAGTGCTTGTACCTTTCCTGTGCTCATTTTTTAATTGGATTGTGTATCTTTCTTGTTGAGGTTTTGCAGTATCTTGTAGATTATAGAGATTAGATGCTGACTGGATTTGTTGTAGCCAAATTTTTTTTCCCAGTGTGTAGCTTGCCTTTTTACTCTTTTGGTGAAGTCTGTAGATGAACATAAGTGTTTGACTTTTAGGAGTTCCCAGTTATGTATTTTCCGGTGTTTGTACATTGTTAGTAATGTTTTGTAGTCTGTTTATGATGTGTATTAGGGCTTCCAGCATTGTCACTATTTTTTTCTGCCATGAACTTTATTGTTTTAGATTTTATATTTAGGTTTTTGATCCATTTTGAGTTAGTTTTTGTGCATGGTGTGAAATATGAGTCATTTCTTTCTTTTTTTCTAGTGGATGGATATTCACCTATGCCAACACCATTTGTTAAAGAGACAGCCTTTCCCCTGGTTTACAGAATTTGGGCCTCATAGGTGGATGATATTGCATCTGGATTCTCAGTTCGGTTCCATTGGTCTATGTATCTGTTTTTGTACCAGTGCCAGTATCAGGCTGTTTTGACTACCATGGCAATATAATACATTCTGTGTTAAGTCAGGTAATGTGAGGCTTCCCACTTTGTTCTTCCATAGTGCTGTACTTATTCAGGGCTTCTCCCCTTTCCATTTGAAGTTGATGATTGTTTCACCTTCTCATTAAAACATGCCATTGGATGTCTGGGGTCTTAAAAGCTAACAAACTGCCATCTGAGGTATACCAAATGGTCCCAACATATCCAGAACAGATGACCACCAAAAACAACAAAGATGTGATGAAAAAAGAGCCCAGAAAATAGAAGGACCCATGTGAGTGGGAGATTGTATCAACATGTGACCAGAAGAACCAGATGGTGCCCAGCCAGCACCAAAGACGGCTGTAATGTAGCACACAATGTACAATCCCTGTGGCAACACAAGAAAAAGAGGGGTGCAGCTCAAGAACTCTACTAAAAAACCACAATTGATGGTCCAACAGCCTGAGAGATCCCCTGGGAGCGTGGTCCCTAGACCTGCTGCTGCCCCTCCCCAGAAAACACCACTGAGGTCAACTCTTCAGACAAAAATGGATTGGACGTGGGGACACAATGTGACCATATGGTGTCTGTACATTATGGTCTATGCATTTATTGGATGCTGTCGTACTGGTCTCTTTCTAGATGGGAGATATGAGGGTGGAGAGGAGGGGACAGGAGCTTGTTAAGAGGATACAACAAGTATAGAACGAAAAGGAGCAGTGTGCTGTCACCAGGCAAGGAGAGCAGAAGGAGCTGCAGGTAGGCAGGCGTGCAAAATTGATTTGGACTGTACACTTTCACTTAATCACAATTTAAAAAATGCCATTGGAATTTATATTGGAATTGCATTGTATCTATAGATCATTTTGGGTAGAATAGACATTTTCAGGATGTTGAGTCTTCTATCTATGAGCAAGGTAGGCATCTTCACTCATGAAGGAAAATTCACTTCTTTAACATGTATAGTTCTGTGAATTTTAGTATATTCACAAGGTTTTGCAACCATAACCATCTAATTCCAGAACATTTTCATCACCCCAAAATAAGCTCTGTACTCACTTGCAGTCATATGCCAGCCCCTGGTAACACTAGTCTTCTTCTGTCTCTTTGGAGCTGCCTACTGTAGACATTTTGTGTAAATGGAATCAGATAGCATGTGGTCTCCAGGACTGCTTTCTCTGAGTTCACATTGTCCAGATTCATCCACATTAACATATGTGGCAATACTTCAGCCTTATTTTATTACCAAATTTTAGGAGATTCTTAATGTTTTATGTTAATGTGTTTTTCTAATTTTTATATGACTTGTTATTTTAATAATCCAGAATGTTATTTGTCTGCAGTGGGCTTTAGTTCTGTTTTAGTGTGACCCCTCTGTGGCACAGTCTAGAGAAGGACAAATGTAGCCTTATTGCAAGGCTGCTTGCTTATCCAGGCCTTCTTCTTCCCTCCCTCTTTGGTGATCCTTTACTAGGTTGAGGAGGCTGATGACTGGCTGCGTTATGGGAACCCATGGGAGAAGGCACGCCCTGAGTATATGCTTCCTGTGCACTTCTATGGGAGAGTAGAGCACACCCCAGATGGAGTCAAGTGGCTGGACACACAGGTATTGAATGTGGAACTCCTGAGTGGAAAATTTGGAGGCTGAGTGAAGGATGTTTCCTGCTTCATTTATGGTTAATTGACTTCCTTTTAGTAGTGGGGAGCTGCTTGTATGGAGGACTCAACTCCACGTAGCAAAATGGGAGATGTTCTGCTCTCTTCACACTTCTCACTTTCTAACACTTCCAGTGGAATTCCAGAAGAGAAATGCTGAGTCTGGCAGAGAAAGCATCAGGGTGAACCCACATGTTTTGTAATTTAGTAGGACTGCATGTTGGGCTTAAGCCTAACCAAGCGGCAGCCATGCATATTATCTGCTGTCTGCTAGATGTATCACTGGATCCATGTTGTTGAGTAGAGGGTTGTCTTCTCCCAGCTCTAAGGGTGAGTGATGTCTCCGTGTCACTAGCATGAGGTCTGTTTGCGTGACCATGTGGTCCCCCTTGTGCACTCAGTGGCTCACCATTGGTCATACACACTGAACACTCTAAGCTTTTGGGGTGTGTGAGAGGCCCAGGAGGGTGCCCACATGGGTGCCCAGGAGGACACAGACACTCCTTCCCAGCCCAGAATCCTCTAGTAGACCACATGAAAGAGGGTAGACAGTAGCAAGAGTACAGCTGGGGGAAGAAATCTGTTTAGGCCCAGAGCTAGGAGAGAACATCTCCAGATATTTCAGGGGTAGGAAGCAGGAGCAGCATCATGAAACAATATTTGTGTAAAGCACCATGAGGGTGGTTAGGACTTAAACATATCTGATGCATGTGGTATGAATAAAGCTGAGTACGAAGCTGTAACACTGGAGTTGTAAGCATGTAAAGTAGTGGCTCTGCTCTCCTGGAATATGAGCTTTAACCAGTATGCAAGGAGCCAGCACTGGCTAGAGGCATGTAGTGGATGCTAAGCTGCTATAAGTTTATTTCATTTGAAAAAGCAGAAAAAGAGGACCTAAATTTTTGGGTGTGTGCTTGTAAAAGATGACATGTTGGTGTTGGGGGTGGTCAGGAGAAGGGAGGGCTGGAGGGTGGGGGCCTGATGAAAGACATGAAGAGGGCCTCTGCTTGGAGCGGCAGTGGGAGGGAGTGGAGGCATTGATTTTGAGATACTTGGCAGAGGATTTGTCATGTGAAGGTGGAGGGGAGAATGGGGCGGGGGTGGCAAGTAAAAGATGATCCTGGACATTGAGTCCTGGCAGCAACGCTACAAAGTGCCATAAACTAACACAGTCTCAAAGCTCATTACTATGTTTGTACAGGCTGCTGTAGACCTACCTGTGTAAGTGTGCCCCTTGAAGAGTCCAAGGACTGCGAATAGCTTGAGGTTTTGCACGACTTTTCACTGTGCTGTGCTTAATGTTTTGGACAGGTTTGAATGAGCATTGTCCTGGAGTAGGAGGGTGGTGGGCCCTGCTAGAGGAGGAACAACCCTGCCATTTCTCTTGGGTGAAGCATGGGGAGTTGGTGTGGACAAACTGTATTGTTGAGGAGTCCACAAGTGGAGCCTTACGAGCAGAGAAGTCATCTATTAGAGAAGTTAATCAAGTCCTAAAATTGCAAAAGCTGAATATAAAGTGAGACAAGAGAATGCTCAAGATTGACTTTGGGAATCCTTCTGTTCAGGAAGGAAATCCTGGTGATACAGTGGTTAAGTGCTATAGCTGCTAACCGAAAGGTCAACAGTTCAAATCCGCCAGTCTCTCCTTGGAAACTCTATGGGGCAGTTCTCCTTTGTCGTTAGGGTTGCTATGAGTTGGAATCAACTCGATGGCAGTGTGTTTGGTTTGGTTTGGTATGCTTTTGCTTTTGGTTTGTTCAGGAAGGGCAGAAGGCGAAGAGATGAGGGTAGTGCTTGGTAAGGTAGGGGAGCTGGGTGAATGAGCACCTGCTCCAGGCATTGAGTGAAGAAGACTGAAGCAAGAAGTAACCATGATGCACATACTGAAGAAGGCAAAGCTAGAAAAGACATGGGTAGCCTTGAGTGTGTGGCCAAGGCTTATTTGACTGGTCACAGTGGACAGACCCAAGCTTAGGCTCCAGATGGTGGGTGCCAGGATTGTACCCCAGTTTTCAGTGGAGGGGAGCTGAGCCAGCTGGTGCATGTTTTAGCTAAGAGCAGATCATGTGTGCTTCCAGTCAATGGAGGCTGAAGCTGATTAGGAATTGAAAAGGTCTACTTCAGAGGCCAGTGTTGAGGCCTACCCAAATGGGAGATTTTCAAGGTAAGAGGCCAAATCCTGGATGTCTCCTGTGCAGGTGGTGCTAGCCATGCCCTATGACACGCCAGTGCCAGGCTACAGGAACAATACTGTCAATACCATGCGGCTGTGGTCTGCAAAGGCACCTAATGACTTCAAGCTCCATGACTGTACGTGCCCCCTCTGTCTTTTCCCACCTATGCAGCTTACACTGTAGGCCAGGTTCCAGACTCAATGTGCTCCTTCTCAGGGTTGCTTGACTCCCCATGGGAAGAGGCTGGTGGGTGCCCTAAACAAGATAGGCCCTGAGCTGATGAGTCTGGTGTGCAGTCATCACACAGTGAGGGCCAGGCAAGGGACTAATCTCCATCACTTGCCCTGAGAAAGTAGGAAAGCTGGGGTGGTGCAGGATGGAGATATTGAGCCCAATGTGGGAAAGAGGGTACCAGTGCCCCTGTGGAGCAGACAGTGAGATGAAGTAGAAAAATAGGTTGGGGCTAGGAGTGCTGGTGAGCATATGTCCTAATGCTTGCCATGTAAATGACGGGTAAGTTGTAGGGCTAATGTTTCTGAGGTCACATGGGGGTCATGGGAGGGGGCCTGTGCATACTGACCTCTCTTCTCTCTCTGTCCAGTCAACGTGGGGGACTATATTGAGGCCGTTCTGGATCGGAATTTGGCTGAGAACATCTCCAGAGTTCTCTACCCAAATGATAACGTGAGTAGTGGACATTGCCAGCTCCCGTCTACACTGTGCCTCCTCTGCACTGGGGAAGCAAACTGTAAGCTGAAGGACCCCTGAGCAGAGCCTGTTCACTGACTGTAAGCTGGGAAGTGGGACACTGAAGTGGCCCTTAGCATTCTTGTGTTGGCCTTTGTGACCATGTTTGCACACTCGAGGAACAAGGGCAGTGGCGCTTTATCAAAAAGTGTACCTGTTATGGTCCCTCTTTTGTTCTTTCTCTTTCACAGAAGAACTTGTAAGGGAGTTCTTTGCCTAGTCTATATGCTCCCTATAAACACAGTGGCTCCTAGTGTCTTGGCTGATGGGTGGCAGGGCTTGAGATGACCACGTGTTGCTGCATAGAGAGAGGCAAATGGAGACAGGGTGGGAGTGGGGAGCTGAGGGCAAGTTTCAGGGACTTTCAAGGAGAGGTGGATTGGGACAGGGGACAGGGACAAGGTATGGTTATGTGCAGGGACACGGTATAGGGGATATGGAATGCAGGCATGGGGGGTGAGGATCTGGCGAACAGAAGAGGCATGGGCCTAGGTCATAGTGATAGGAGGATGGAGACAGAGTACAAGGATGGGATGTGGAGACAGGGCAGAGGGGCCATGGAGACAGGGCATAATGATGGGCATGGGGACAGGGTACAGGAACAGAGCCAGGGATAGTGTGCGGAGAATGGGAATGGGGAACCAGGCACAGAGGGTTGGCCCAGGCTTATTGAGGCCATTTCTAGCTATGCAATGCAGCTTCTTCCAGAGTTAGGCTGGCAGCCGTTGTACAGTGAGGTTGTGGGGCCCATTTGGCTATGGTGCTCTGAGGCACACCACAGTTGAGGTTTGGAAAGCCGTTAACCCATGCTTGGCAGCACTAAATGGTTGTGGCAGCCATGATCTCTGCTGACATTGAATTTAGTATTTGGTGACTTTTTTTGCTTGTTATTGCCAGACAAGAAAGAGCCCACGGAGTTTGCCTGCTGTAGTGGGTAGTGCATTTTTAAATCCACTTTATTGATTTTAAAGCCACTGTCACAGTAATGTGTGCACATAGTGGCAAAGGCACTGGTGCTGAAAGACTGATAGCAAAGTGGGCCAGTCTTCTCCACCTGTTGTGAGATGCTAAGCAGATCCTTGATCTCAAAGTACAAAGTACATCTGTGACACCTGTGCTCCTGGACTTGTGGTTCGAGTGACTGGCATCAGCCATGCCTGGCCATTCTCATTTACACACTACATGCTCCATGCCCAGTATCTGCACCTGGGCATTTTTGGCACGAGCTGCTCCCTACGCCGTCTCTGTGTCTGAGGCCAAGAGGTGCGCCAGGGCTCACTCCGATTACTACCTTCTGTTCAGAACCTGAGCACAGCTACCTGAGTGATCCAGGTGTCCTGGGGGGAATACATGGACCTCACATCTGGTGGGGGGCTCACTGAGGCATTGGAGCCTTGGCATTGTGTTGTGCCTTATGAATGCTTGCTGCTGTTGCCCACATGTACATCTTAGGGTCCCCAGGATGACCCCCTCCCAGCCTGGTGGCCCTCTTCAGGGCAGGTAAGTTTGTCAACCTAGGGCAGCAGCATGTAGGGCATTTGTGTTTGCAGTTTTTTGAGGGGAAAGAGCTGCGCCTGAAGCAGGAGTACTTCGTGGTGGCTGCCACTCTGCAGGACATCATCCGCCGCTTCAAGTCCTCCAAGTTTGGCTGCCGGGACCCCGTAAGGACCTGTTTTGAGACATTCCCAGACAAGGTGCGTGTATGCTTGTATGCAGGAGGCTGTCAGGGCAGGGTGTATGCAGCATGTTTCCTCTCAAGATGGGCATGGTGGGGGTAGGACAGACTGGCAGCACCCTCCCGGGGGCTTCTTCTGCCCCTGACCTAATCTGTGCCATGCCTCTGGATGTCTGTTGTCACCATCATGGGACCACGCCTACCTTCCTCGCTGTCTGTATAGCACAGGCAGCAAGGGAGGGGAATAGATGAAGGAGGCAGAGCAGGTTCTGTACAGGCCATTTTAAAACAAAAACTCCATATCCTAGTGGAAAGAAACAGTCAGGGCTGAGAGCATGTTGCTAGAGAGCCCTCTGCAGGAGAGGAGAGGAGCCAGCACAGGGCTTCCAGTACAACTGCTTGCCAGCCCTGGCTCCCCAGCAAGATGCTTGCAACTCTTGTGACCCTTGTAGCCTCTGTTTCTGAGAAGTCTTCTTCACTGTCTTTGGCTCTATTGTGACAGCTCTGCCATACACCTCTGTGGTGGCTGTCTGTTTCTTGTCTGTTCTTTCATTCAGAGAATGGTATAGCTAGGTCTAGTGCCCCCATACTGAATTCACTGTCCCACCAGCAGTCCTGAAGGTAAGCTTGTGATTGAGTACCTGCCTTCCTGTCATTTCCAGGTGGCCATCCAGCTGAATGACACACACCCAGCACTTGCTATCCCTGAGCTTATGCGAATCCTGGTGGATGTGGAAAACTTGGACTGGGACAAGGTAAGTGCCAAGGAGAAGGGCACATGGAGTGACCTTGTTTTCAGCAAATCTAGGTATTGAGGAGGGGGCTTGTCCTTGGCAGGCCTAGATGTATGGTGTGGAGGGTGACAGTGTTCTGTGCCCACATGGACATATGTAGAGGGTGACAATGCTATCTGCTGAATTTGAAGTGTGGAGTCACATTGTTATCTGCAGACCTGAGCATGTGGGGGGTGACAGTGTTCTTTTCAGACCTGAGTGTGTGTAGAGGGTGACAGTGTTCTCTGCAGACCTGGGCATGTGGAGGGAGGTATCATGGATTGAATTGTGTTCCCCCCAAAACTGTGTGTAACAGTTTGGCTGGGCCTTGATTCCTTGTATTGGTGATGTTCCTCTGTGTTGTAAACCCTGCCTCTGTGATGTTAATGAGAGAGGATGGTGCAGTTGTGTTGGTGGGGCAAGACTCAAGGTATGAGATTGTTTTGTGCCTTGAGGCAGTCTCTTTTCATTTATTTTTTTTGCTTTCTTTTACTTTTATTGCGATTAAGTGAAAGGATAAAATCCAAATCAATTTTGCATGCCCACCTATCTGCAGCTCCCTCTGCTCTCTTTTCCAGGTGACAGTACACTCCTCCTTTTCATTCTACATTTGTGGTATCCTCTTAACAAGTTCCTGTCCGCTCGTCTTCAGCCTCTTCTCTCCCATCTAGAAAGAGACCAGTAGGGCAGCCTTCTATAAATGCATAGAACCATAAAGTACGCACACCATATGGTCACACTGTGTCCCAGGTCCAGTCCATTTTTGTCTGAAGAATTCACTTCAGTAGTGTTTTCTGGTCAGAGGCAGTAACAGGTCTACAGGCCATGCTCTCAGGGGATCCTTCATGACCGTCAAGTGTGATCTTTTAGTAGAGTTCTTGAGCTGCACCCCTCTTTTTCTCATGTTGCCACAAGGACTGTATATTCTGTGCTCTATCATTACTGTCTTTGGTGGTGGTTGGGCATCATCTGGTTCTTCTGGTCACATGCTGATACAGTCACCCATTCACATGGGTCCTTGTGTCTCCTGAGCTCTTTCATTGTTCTTGATAATCATCTGTTGTGGATTAGTTGAGACCATTTGGTGTACCTCAGATGGCAGCTTGCTAAGCTTTTAGGATCTCAGACACCACTCACCAATATGGGGTGCAGAATACTCTCTTTAGCAATAGGCCACTTACGCCAATTGACTTTGATGTCACCCAAGAGCATGATCCCCAGGCCCTGCCCATGCTACTCTGTCCTTGCAATATTGAGTTGATATTAGAAGAGATTTCAGTTTGTGGTGAAGTCCAATTAAGTTGATCTACTTTCTACTGTGTGCTGTCACTGCTGTCACCCAACCAAATTTCTATCAGCTATCTAATCTATGACCAAATCCTCTCTTGCCCTCTCCACCCTTATAACTACCAAAGAGTCTGTTCTTCTGTACATAAGTCTGTATAGGAGGAGTCTCATACAATATTTGTCCATCTGCTGCTGACTGATTTCACTGAGCATTGTGTCTTCCAGTTGAAATCAGGTTATGAAATGCTTCCTAAAATCATCAATGTTCTTTATCATTGTGTAGTGTTCCATTGAGTATACGTACCATAGTTTGTTTATCCATTCATCTATTGATGGGTATCTGGGTTG
The DNA here is from genome assembly GCA_028571685.1 of Heterohyrax brucei. NCBI lineage: Eukaryota > Metazoa > Chordata > Mammalia > Hyracoidea > Procaviidae > Heterohyrax > Heterohyrax brucei. Next base: position 27,655,201 of record CM053156.1, read on the forward strand.
ATTCCATCATTCTGTAGTGTGGACAGTGCTGCAACAAGCATTCATTTGCATGTATCTGTTTGTGTGACAGGCTTTACTTCTGTAGGATGTTAAGGAACACCAAATTACTTTCCAAAGTGGTTGTACTGTTTTGCAGTCCCACTAGCTGTGTAGGAGAGTTCCGATCTCTCCACAGCCTGTCTAGTGTTTGTTGTTTTGTGTGTTTTTGATTATTCCCAACCTTGTTGGGGTGAGATGGCATCTCATTTTAATTTTTATTTGGATTTCTCTAAAAGCTAATGATTGTGAGCATTTTCTCATGTGTCATTTGGCTGCCTGGATATCCTCTTTGGTGAAGTGTCTGCCCATCTCCTTTGCCCATCACTTAGTTGGGTCATTTACCTTTTCTTGTCGATATTTTGCAGTACCTTGTAGATTGTAGAGATGAGACGTCCGTCCAACATGTAGTCACGAAATATTTTTTCCCATTCTGTAGGTGGTCTTTCAACTCTTTTAATAAAGTCTTTGGATGAGCAGAAGTGTTTGATTCTTAGTAGTTTCCATTTATTAATTTTCTCTTCTGTTGTTCATGCTTTGTCAAATTTTGAAGTCTGTCTAAGCCATGTATTAGAATTTCTATTGTTGACTGTATTTTTTGTTGCATGATCTTTATCGTTTTAGGTTTGATATTTAGGTCTTTGATCCCTTTGAATTAGTTTTTGTGTAAAGTGTGAGATATGGGTCTTGTTTCAGTTTTTTGCAGATGGGTATCCAATTGTGCCAACAGCATTTGTTACCACAGTTTAGAACCTTTGGGTCTTTGTTGAATATCAACTGGTCATAAGAAGATGGTGACATCTCTGGGGTCTCAGCTCAGTTCCATTGCTCTATATGTCTCTTTTTGTACCCATACCATGCTTTTTTAACTACTGTGCCAGTATAATAGGTTCTAAAGTTGGGTAGTATGAGACCTCCCACTGTGTTCCTCTTTTTCAGTAGTGCTGTACTCCTCCAGGTTTTTCTTCCCTTTCCAAACAAAGTTGGTGTTTTTGTTTCTCCATCTCATTAAAAAATGACACGGGAATTTGTGTTGAGATTGCATTGTATGTGTAGATTACTTTGAGTATAATAGACATTTTCACAATATTATCTCTTCTATTTATCAGCAGGGTAGGCTCCTCCACTTATGTAAGTTTCTTGGTTTTCTGTGGTAGGGTCTTGTAATTCTGTCTGTATAGGCCTCTGTCTTAGTCACGTGGTACTGTTCTAGTGGAAAATACCATGAGTGGAAGGCTTCACAAGGAGAAGCTTTTATTATCACAGTCTGGTAAGCTGCAAATCCATTAACAAGTTGTAAGTCCTTTCAGTAAAAGAATCTATCACAGTCTGGTAGGCTGAGTCCAAATCTAGTGAGCGCATGTCACCACAGGAACCTCAGGTCTAAAGGACGCGCTCTGCTCTCGGTGCGTCTATCTTGGTGGTATGAGGTTCCCAGCTTCCTTGGCTCACTTTTCCTGCTTATATTCCACAAGCTTCTAGCTTGAGTCCTACCTCACTAACACAACTGCAGACCATTCCCCATCATCAGTATCACAGAGGCAGGATTCACAACACATGGGAGGAAGGGCACCATATTGGAACTCCTAACCAAGTCAAATCAAAACATACATTTTTGGGGGGACACATTCAATTCATGACAGTCTCTTATTTCTCTGACTATATTTATTCCTGGGTATATTATCTTCTTGGGGCTATAGTAAGTGGTACTGATTTGTTGATGTCTTCTTCCATGATTTCCTTGTTGGTGTAAAGGAATTGTATTGATTTACTTATGTTTATATATCCTGATACTTTGCTGAACTCTTCTATTAGTTCCAGCAGTTTACGTGGATTCTTTAGGAATCTCTGCATGTATGATCATATCATTTCCAAACAGGGAAATTTTTACTTCTTCTTTGCTGATGCAGATGCCCTTTATGTCTTTGTCTTATCTAATTGCTCTGGCTAGAACCTCTAGTACAATGTTGAATAGAAGTGGTGAGAGTGGGCATCCTTGTCTAGTTCCCATTCTCAAGGGGAATGCTTTCAGTCTGTCTCCACATAGGATGATATAAGTGGTTGGCTTTGTGTAGATGCCCTGTATTGCATTGAGAATTTCCTCTGTCTTCCTATTTTGCTGAGAATTTTTAGCATGAATGGGTATTGGACTTTGTCAGATGCCTTTTCTGCATGAATTGACAAAATCAGGTGATGTTCATCTGTTGTGTTATTTATGTGGTTGATCATACTAATTGTTTTTCTGATATGAAACTAGCCTTGCATCCCTTGAATGCAACTTGGTCTTGGTCAACTATTTTTTTAATATGTTGTTGAATTGTATTGGCTAGGATTTTGTTGAAGTTTTTGCATTTAGGTTGATGAGTGATACCGGTCTGTAATTTTCTTTTTTTGTGGGATCTTTCCCTGGCTTTGGTATCAGGGGTATGCTTGCATCATAGAATGAAGTTGGGAGCATTCCATCCCTTTCTGTACTCTGAAATAGCCCCAGTAGGATTGCAGTTAACTTCTCTCTAAAATTTGGTAGAATTCTCTGGTGAAACCATCTGGGCCAGGACTTTTCTTGCTTGGTAGTTTTTTGATGACTTTTTCGATCTGTCCTTTGTGAGGGGTTTATTAAGCTGTTCTGCTTCTTATGATAATTTTGGTAGGTCATGTGAATCTAGAAATTTGTCCATTTTCTCTAGGTTTTTAAATCTGTTAGAGTACAGTCTTTCATAGTATTCTATTATGATACTTTTGATTTCAGTTTGGTATGTTGTGACATCTCCCATTTCATTTCTTTTTCTTCTTCCTGTTCTACTTTTCTTTTGTAAGTTCAACCAGTGGTTTATCAATTTTGCTCATCTTTTCAAAGAACCACCTTTTGATTTTGTTAATTTTTTCAATTGTTCTTGTATTCTCTAATTCATTTAGTTCTGCTCTAATCTTTATTACCTGTTGTCTTCTGGTGCCTGAATGCTTCCTCTGTTGCTGTCTTTCTGCTTGTTCAAACTGTAGCATTAATTCTTTGGTTTCGGCCCTTTCTTCATCTCAGACGTGTGCATTTATAGAGATAAACTGACCTTTGGGAGCTGTTTTTGCTGTATCCCTTAGATTCTGGTAGGTTGTGATTTTATTCTTGTTTGATTCCATAAGTTTCTTTATTTCATCCTTAATTTCTTTTATAACCCATTTTTTTTCAGCAAGGTGTTGTTCAGTTTCCATGGGTTCAAATTTCTGCCAATGTTTTTGCTGTTATTGGTTTCAAATTTTATGGCTTTATGGTCTGAGAAGATGCTTTGCAATAATTCAGTGGTTTGTATTTTGTTGAGACTAGCTTTATGTCTTAACACATGACCTAGTTTGGAAATTATTCCATGTGCATTGGAAAATAAGGTGTACTTATCTGTTGATGGATAAAAAGTTCCACATATGCTGAGGTCTCGTTGGTTAATTATTGCAATAAGATCTTCTGTATATTTACTGAGCTTTTTTCTGGATGATCTGTCCATTACTCAGTGGAGTGGTGAAGTCTCCAACTATTATTGTGAGGTAATCCATCTCATTTTTCAGTGTTGTCTGTATTTGTTCAATGTATTTAGGTTTTCTGGTATTGCGTGCATAAACATTTAATGTTGTTAAGTCCAGCAATAAATAGTGACCATCTTTGTCCACAGTGGTGAATTTTACATTACAGTCTATTTTATGTGACATTAGTGTCGCCATTTCTGCTCTTTTTATGTTGTTAGTTTGGTATGTGTTTTTCCATCCTTTGATCTTCAGGTTGTTCATATTTTTGAGTCTAAGTTGTGTTTCTTGTAAGTAACATGTAGATAGATAGTATATTTTGATCCAGGCTGTCTCTTTATCTTTGGTTTTGGCCCTTTCTTTATCTTTCTCTTTATTGGAATGTTCAGTCTGTTTACATTCAGTGTAATTATTGATAAGTATTTGTTTAGTGCTGTTGTTTTGATGCATTTACTTTTATGTTGATGTTTTCTGTGTTGCTCTTAATATTCTGTTCTGGGTCGTTCTTCTTTATGGGTTGACTTTTCATCTTTTTCAGTGTTGGTTTTGCGTCTGTTGAGACTCCTGTATTACGTTTCTTGTTTTCACATTGTTATTTTGCTTTGTGGTTACACCTATAATCACCTTTTCTATTCTAAGTTGGAACCAGACTTAAACTTCTGCATGTCTTTTTAATTTCTTCTCCATCTGAAAGGGTTATAACTACTGTAATATATTTCTGTTATTAGTGTGATGTCATAGTTTTCATGTTAACATCACTGGTTCCCTTCTTTTAATATTGTAGCTTTGATTGAGCTTTGTGACTTCCCTAACTGAGTAGGATTCTAAGTGCTGTGTCCTGCATTGCCTTCTTAAGTGTACACTTTATGTTTCTCTAAACAAAGAGCTTCTCTTACTATTTTTTGTAGCTTCGGTTTGGTTTGGTTTTTACAGAGTTTCTAAACTGTCTGCAAATGTCTTAATTTTACCTTCATATTTGAGAGACAGTTTTGCAGGATATATAATTCTTGGAAGTTTTTTTCCTTCAAGGCTTTGCATGTGCCATCCTGCTGCCTTCTTGCCAACATGGCTTCTGTCAAGAAGTCAGATGAAAGCCTGCAGGGCTTCCCTTTGTATGTTATCTTTTCTTTAAGCCTCACTGCCTTTAAGAACCTCTCTTTATGTTTCATTTTATTAAGCTTGATTATAATATGTCTTGGTGTCTAGTTTTTGTGGCATTTGATAAGCATCTTGGATATGTATGTTCTCTTGTTTCATAATTTCATGGACATTTTCTGCCAGCAAATCTACAACTATATTTTAGGCTATCCCTCCCTGTTTAGGAACTCCATTTGTTTGTACATTATTCCTCTTGATAGAGTCACACATATTTCTTCATGCCTCTTCATTTTTCTCATTTCTTTTCTCTGGTTTCTCCTCATAAATGCTGGTATCAGTTGCTCTATCCGCAAGCTTACTAACTCTGGCTTCTGTCTCCTCAATCCTGCTCTTTTGGCTTTAGATTGAATTGTTTAATTCTGTAATTTTATTATTGATCTGTTGGATTTCAGATCATTGATGTTCCATCAGTTCAAGTAGCTTACTTAATTTTTCATTTTGTTCTGCTGCAATTTGTTTAATTTCTATGAGGACTCCATATGTAATTATCTTGTACTGAAACTCCAATAATTTCATAAAGGCTTCTTCATGTAGGAAGTTTTTTGATTCTTTATTTTGGGAGTTTTCCAGAGCCATGGTGGTCTGCTTCTTTATATGGTTAGATATTGATTGTTGTCTTCATGCCGTTAAGAAGTTGTTTGGTTTCTGCGATGTTACCTCAACAAGAGCTGAGGTGTAGTTCTAACAGGGGAGTAAGGCTACTACTAGATTTGGTCACCAGCCACCTCTGTTTTCTCTTGTGACTTGCCCCAGATGAACTCTCTGGAGTGGCAAGCCCCACCTCCTGGATGCTAAAGATGGGAGTCACTTGTGGCAACTCTCTTGTCATTACTCCAGTCTAGCATATGGTATAGCTCATGAAATGGAGGAGAGAAGGATGCTACCTGGGGCCACTGCTCTCTGTAGATGTGTTTAGCTTAAAAACTGCTTATTTGCTGAGAGGTGCACTGTGCAGTGTCCACCAAAAGCAATTGGACCCTCAGGGTAGCAGGCTGTATCTCCTGGCTGGCAAAGTTGCACTTTACTTATGGAGTCACTGAGGGGCCGTCAGCTGATGCTGTGATGTGGACCAATGAAGGGTGGTGGAGATGCTTTCTCCCCAGTCAGCAGTCAATTCTCCAGATGGTCTTATTTTAAAAAGGTGCTTTATTGCTGAGCTAGGGGAGCTTTCTATTAGCTTCCCAAATCAGTCAGGCTCTCAGGTGTGGCAGGCCCTTACTTCTGGCTGACAGTAAAAGCACCTCATGGGCCATCCTCAGACTCTGTGATGTGGTTCAAAGAAGGGTGAGGTTAGGGCCTTGCTACCCTCCTCTGCCATGTCCCACCTGTAACTTTAGGCACAATCATCTTAAATACAGCTTTTCTGTTGGAGAAGTGCTATATAGACAAGAACAGCTACTCAGCATGAGAATTAGCCCCAGCTGAGACCTCTGGAGTGGCTGACTCTGCCTCTCAGTGACTAAGATGGCATCTCTCCTGAGCTGCCCTTCCTGCTTTGAGACAGCAGAATCTGTGGCACAGCTCAGAGAAGAGAGGGTGGAGGGGCACTCGTTCCCTCAGTCAGCAGCTGGGCTTTCACGATGTGGCTATCCCAAGCACAGTCCCTCTGCTACACTGTACGGTGTTTACTTAAGCACTGCAGTTCAGCATATTAACTGACTCATGCCCAGTCCCAGCCTCCCATATAACAAAGAAGGCTTAGTACCTATAGTCCTCCCAAACAATGCATCAGCAGAAGCCAGACTCAGCATGCCATTGCCTCATCTTCAAGAGATGTAATTTCCCCATTACTGGCACCTAGTGCAATCTGACAACCCTACAGCAGATCTGGGGACTTCCACTATGTCCATGTTGCTCCATTAAGTTATCATTGCAGGTCTTAGTTCTTGAAATTATGGAGACTTGTGTCTAGTCTGCCATATTGGCCCCCCTGCTTGACTGTAAGCTTTCTGGAAGCAGAACATTAGATCATACTCCTGTGGCATGGCTGGTTGGTTTCAAACCACCAACGTTTAGGTAGCAGCCAAGTGCTTAACCATTGCACCACCAGGGCTCTTTTAAACAGTCCTTTTGTATATGCCAGGCCTGGGAAATTACAAAGAAGACTTGTGCATACACCAATCACACAGTGCTACCTGAGGCCTTGGAGCGCTGGCCAGTGTCCATGTTTGAGAAGCTGTTGCCACGGCACCTGGACATCATCTATGCCATCAACCAGAGGCACCTTGATGTGAGCATTTACCCCTGGCAGGGGATGTGGAGCTATATAGTGAGACCTGGGCCTTCATCCCTTTTGGGGAAGCATTTGGCCTTTGAGAGGAGCAGCCCATTTCCTCTAGAGCACAGGGGTGGGGGTGTGGATATGGGGGTTGTCTCTTAAAAGCAGTATGGGCTGGTGTTTCCACAGAAGCCACAGGGCATACAGAGGTTTGTGGATTCAGCCCTTTCTAAAATGTCTCCATTCCTGAGCAGGGCTGAGATGTAGTATCCTTTTCTGGAAGGTCAGAAGGCATCCCATGGACTTCATGGTGACATTTCTGTACTTGAGGAACAAAGCATTCTGTGTTTTTCTGTGCTTCTCAGAGTAGGTAATCATGCAAGAAAAGGGGAACTGAGAATTCAGATGTTAATTGTAGTTCACTTTTTAATGCCTTCTTGAAGTAGTTGTTCTCATTGGTGAGATCCTGTCTATGAGATCTGACAGTTAAATCCATGAACTTAATTGTTCTAAGTGCTACATACCTCATTGCTAAACATCACTATGGTCACCTTTGAAATACTCCCCTTGGGAAGCTATGCACCAATGCCAGTGCTTACTGCACCCTTCAAAGCAGTTTTGCAACTCTTTTCTGTAATGGCCATTGTGCATGGTGGCAAGTTTGTGAACTTAATTGTATAGTCATCTGTGAAGGAGTTTCTAATCAGTAAAAAAATAACTGTTTTTAGAACACCCTACCTACTCACCTGATCTGGCCCCCAGTGACTTTTTTCTTTACCTGAAGATAAAGGAAATAGTGAAAGGAAGACATTTTGATGACATGGAGAACATCAACGGTAATACAATGACAGCTCTGATGGCCATTCCAAAAAAGAGTTCCAAAATTGCTTTGAAGGGTAGACTAAGTGCTGGCATTGGTACATAGCTCCCCAAGGGGAGTACTTCACAGGTGATCGTAGTGATATTCAACAGTGAGGTATGTAGCACTTTTTCTAGGATGAGTTTACAGACTGAATTGGCAGTCCTTGTATATGTAACAGAAATAGCTACCTGGACCAGCAGGGACAGTGATCCAGTCTTTTTCTCATGAACCAAATGGTGTGTCGTACCATGGAGTTGTCCTCTCACCTTCCTCTGTCAGAGTGGCTGTGAGGCCTTTGACCCAGCCCTCGCTGCTGAGCCCTTCCTGGAGTCTGGGAGATTGCACTGAGGGACTGAGCTGTGTGGTAACTGCAGTGCCACACTTTCTGGAGGGGAAAAAAACCTCTCAGGCTGTGCTACTAGTACTCTCCTGGTCTCAGGAGCTCTAGTTGCTGAATTGCTTTCCCTTCCATCTCACACAGCTCGTGGCAGCCCTGTTCCCTGGTGATGTGGATCGCTTACGGAGGATGTCTGTGATTGAGGAGGGAGACTGCAAGAGGATCAACATGGCACACCTGTGTGTGATTGGGTCCCATGCCATAAATGGTGTAGCTAGAATCCACTCAGAGATTGTGAAACAGTCTGTGTGAGTACCCATGCCTCATGTGTCCATGCCTTCCTTGCACAGTGTCTTCTCCCTGGGATCTGATGTTTGGTTTGCACTGCCTGTGCTCACCTGCCATATGCACGGGACCATGGAGAGATAGCACTGTTGTGTTCCCTGGATCTTTGATCTATCCAGGCAGATTTCTGGGTTCTGGAGCACAAGCTCATAGAAGCATTGGAGGGATGATGGTCCTTGGTGTGGATGGAGAGGAGCTGCCATGGCCCCTGTCTGAATTCCTGTGTTTCTGGTGCTAGCCAGCATATTGCTTCATCCCCACAACAGGCTTCTGAGTTGGTTGTCCTACACATTACATGATGAAACTGAGCCTGGGCTTCCTCAACTCTGAAGTCAACATGCCCCCCATGGTCCCAACTGGAGGCTATGTCCATGTAGGCCACAAAGATGTAGTCTGCACAGGGCCAGCCCTGGGACCATGCAGGACAGCCAGCACAGAACAGCCAGATAGCTAATGTTCTGAAAGCAGATGTTGTAGCATCAGCTGGACATGTGCAGTGATCTTAGCCACTCTGAACTTTTAGAAACTAAAACTAAAACACTGCATTTCACAGTCTTCAGGACATTTCTCTAAAAGGTCCTTATGTTTTTAAAAAACTAGGACTAGAAATACCATACAATCCTGCAGTCCCGCTTCATGGAGTATATCATAGAGAAATAAGGGCTGTCATATGAATAGATACATGCACGACAGTGTTTATTGCAGCACTGTCCACAATAGCAAAAAGATGGCATCAACCTAGGTGCCCATCAGTGGATGAATGGATAAACAAACTATAGTGTATTCACACCCTGGAATACTATCCAGTGATAAAAAACAATGGGATGAGTTTGGAAACCATCTCATAACATAGAAGAATCTGGAAGGCATTATGCTCAGTGAAATTAGTCAGTTTCTAAAAGACAAATACTGTATGAGACGACTATTACAAGGACTCAAGAAATAGTTTAAACACAGAAGAAAACAGTCTTGGATAGTTACAAAGGTAGGGAGGGAGGGGTATTCATTAATTAGACAATAGATAAGGTTAAGTTAGGTGAGCCAAGCGCCAGCTAAGTGCCGTCGAGTCGGATCCGACTCATGGCAAAGGAAGGGATAATATACAGTAGAGAAAAATTCAGCACGGCTGGGCTAAACCAAAAGCTAAGAAATTCCCTAAATATAACCCAGCACTTCAAAGGACAGAGTAGCAGGGTCAGGGGTCTGGAAACCATGGTTCCAGGGAACATCTGGGTCAACTGGCATAACAAAGTTTTTTTAAAAAAGTGTTCTGCATCCTACTTTGATGAGTGGTGTTTGGGTCTTACGAACTAGAAAGTATCCATCTAAGAAGCATCAGTTGGTGCAAATCCACCTGGAACTGAGGAATGTGAACAGCATCAAAGACAAAAGGAAACTATGACCCTACTACTCTGTCCTTTGAAGTGTTGGGTTGTATTTAAGAAATTTCTTAGCTTTTGGTTTAGTCCAGCTGTAGTGACTTTTCCTCTACTGTATATTATCACTTCTTTCACCTAACTTAATTCTTATTTACTATCTAGTTAATGAAGACCCCCTCCCTTCTTCCCCTCTGTCATGAGAGAGAAAGGGCCACATAATCCAGAGACTATATCCGCATGAGACAAGAAGAACTAAATGGTGCCTAGCCACCACGAGTGATCACCTATGCTGTCATGCATGCCTTGAGCTACTCTCCCAGACTTGGAGAGGGAAACGAACAGGGAAATAAAAGAAGAAAAAAGGTCTGCTGGCTTCCCTGAGCTTGGAACTCCTCCTACTTGTCTCAGCATGTTTACAGCCAGCAACCTGAGCCCACAGTAATTGCCCTTAGTATCTGAGCTCCCAAGCTAAATACAGCTCTGATGACCCAATGGCAGGGAGTTGGAATTTCTAAGGCTCCAATAATCAAACTAGCTCATATGACTAACATATTTGTACATTTAAAAACTAAGTGTATACACACACACACATATTGGAACACAATAATGAAACATAAATAAATTACAACAACTTTCTGATAGCTTGGCAACAACAGTCAATTTCAAATCATTTTAAAAAAGCAGACTACAGTGACTTTAGAAAACTCCTGAAACAGAATTAGAAAATTTTCCAGATGGAGACTTCCTGAAATTATCAGAGGCAGAATACAAAAGATTAATGTTTAGAGCTCTTCAAGACATCAGAAAGGAGATTAGGCAAAGTGCAGCAGAGCATAATGAAACATTAAATAGGCTTCGAGAAATACTTGCACAACAATGATCTCAAGTTTAACAGACTAACAATAAAACTATAGAATTAGAAACCTCAATAAAAAGTCAAAGGCACAAAATTGAGGCAATATGCAGAATTAGTGAAATTGAAGATAAAGCAATGGACACCAACATATTTGAGGAAAAATAAGATACAAGAGTTTTAAAACATGAAGAAATACTAAGAGTTATGTAGGATGCTATCAGGAGGAATAATTTATAATTGATTGGAGTATCGGAACACAGTTGGAAGGAGACAACAGAAAAATACAGAGAAAATTGATAAAGATACATTGACAGAAAACTTCCCTGATATAAAAGATGAGAATATGTTTATCCCATATGCTCATTGAACTCAACACAAGGTAGATCCCAAAAGAGATGATACATCAGGAGAACATATTAAATATTTACACACACAGTGATAGGGCTTCTAAGTACACCAAATGAACACTAACAGCATTAAAAAGTAAGACAGGAAACTCCACAATAATATTAGGATACTTTAACATACCATTTTTTTTTTTTATAATGGACAGAGCATCTGGAAAGAGGCTCAATAAAGACCTGGGAGATCTAAAGACCACGGTCAACCAACTTGACCTCATAGACATACACAGAACATGCCACCTAATAACAGACATACACAGAACATGCCCCCCAACAACAGACAAGTATATAGTGTTTTCCAAATCACATGGAAAATTCTCCAAAATAGATCACACATTAGCTCATAAAGCAAGTCTTAACAAATTCCAAAGCTTTGAAATATTGCAAAGCATCTTTTTAGATCATAAAGTCTTAAAAGTTGGAATCAACAGCAGAAAAAAAAATGGAATCTGAACAACACCTTGTTCAGAAATTTCTGAATTATACAACAAATCAGACAGAATAAAGAAATTCATAGAATCAATGAGAATGAAAACACTTTCTACCAGAACCTATAGCACTTAGCAAAAGTAGTACTAAGAGTCAATTTAATCTCAATAAATGCACACATCACAAAAGACAACAAGGCTTGTGTCAAAGAATTAACTCTATAACTAGAACAAGTAGAAAGAGGGCAGGAAAATAACCCCTTGGGCACCAGAAGAAAGGAAATAATAAAAATTAGAGCAGAACTAAATGAATTAGAGAATAGAAATAAGACTGAAACAGTTAACAAGACCCAAACTTTTTTTTTCTTTTTTTTTTTAAGATCAATAAAATTGAAGAAAAACAGGAGAGGAAGTAAATAACTCAAATAAAAAATGAGATGAGTGATATGACAACAAACCCAATAGAAATTTAAAGAATCATAGCAGAATACTATGAAAAAATGTACTCTAATAAATTTCAGGAAATGAACAAATTTCTAGAAAGACACTACCTACCTGATCTGACACAAACAGAAGTAAAACAACTAAATAAATCCATCACAAAAGGAGAGATTAAAAAGATAATTAAAAACTCCCAACCAAAACAATTCCTGGCCCAGATGGCTTCACTGGAGAACTCCACCAAGGTTTTAGAGAAGAGTTGACACCACTTTTATATGTATAAAAGTATGGAATACTCCCCAATTCATTCTATGAAATAAACATATCCTGACACCAAAACCAGGTAAAAAGAGCACAAAAAAGGAAAACTGCAGACCAATATCTCTCATGAATTTAGATGCAGAAATCCTCAACAAAATTCTAGCCAATAAAATTCAACAATGTTATTAAAAAAATAATAATTCACTATGACTAAGTAGGATTCATACCAGGGTTGTAGGGATAGTTCAACATTAGAAAAACAATGTAGTCAACCACGTAAGTAAAACAAAAGATAAGCATCACTTGGTTTTATAACTTAATTCAGAAAAGGCATTCGACAAAGTCTAACATCCATTCATGTTAAAAACTCAGCAAAATCGAAATAAAAGGGAAATTCCTCAACATAATACAGGCATCTGTTAAAAGCCAACAGCCAACATTACTGTCATGGATTGGATTGTGTCCCCCAAAAATATGTGTAGTAATTTGGCTGGGCCACATTTTCCTGTATTCTGAGATTGCCCTTCATTTTATGATTTTCTGATGCTGTAAATCCTAATCTCTGCCTGCAGTTAACAGAGTGGATTATGTTAGAGAGGATTAGAGTGGGACTGTAAATCCCTTCATAAGATCACCTTCCTGCTCCACTGTAAAGGGAGTTTCCCCAGAGTGTGGCTTGCACCACCCTTTATCCTTTTATCTTGCAAGAGATGAGAGGGAAGCAAGCAGAGATTTGGGAACTTCACACCATTAAGAAAGCAGCCCCAGGAGTAGAGCGCATTCTTCAGACCTGAGGTTCCTATGCCAAGATGCTCCCTGACTAAAGAAAGACTGATAGAACACACAGACTTTTCTCCAGAGCAGACAGAAGGAAAGCATTCACCTGGAGTGGACACCCTGAATTCAGACTTGTAGCCTACCAGACCATGTAAGAATAAACTTCCCTTGGCTAAAGTCATCCATTCTGTGGTACTTCTGTTGGAGCAGTACCAGATAACTAAAACTATTATCCTAAATAGAGAGAGTCTGAAAGCATCCTCTTGAGAACAGGAACCAGACAAGAATGCCCAGTCACCAGCATTGTCCTAGAGGTTCTAGCCAGGGCAGTCAGGCAAGATAGAGAAATAAGGGCATCCAAATTGTTAAGGAAGAAGGAAAATTATCTCTATTTGCAGATAATGTGATCTTATACATAAAAAACTACTACTGGAACTAATAGAGGAGTTCAGCAAAATATCAGGATATAAGAAACATATGTGAATCAGTTGGGTTCCTTTACAACAACAAGGAGACCATCAAAGAGGAAATCACCCAATGAATACTATTTGCAATAGCCCCCAAGAATATAAAATACTTTGGAATAAATCTAACCACAGGTATGAAATGCGCTCCTTGAATACACTGGGGGCCAGTTCTACTCTGGCCTCTGGGATCACCATGAGTCCGATCTGACTCAGCGGCACTTGGCTTGGCTGGCTAGAAATATAGAAGACCTATACAAAGCAGATTACAAGACTGTGCTGCAAGAACTCAAAAGAGGCCTACATAAGTAGAGAAATGTACCTTGCTCATGGATAGAAATATTTAACATCATGAAAATGTCTATTCCACCCAAAGCTATATGTAGATGTAGTAGAATCCCGATACAAATTCCAATGGCATTTTTTAATGAGATGGTGAACCAAGTCACCATATGGAAAGAAAAGAAGCCACAGATAAGTAGATTACTAAAGAAGAAGAACAAAGTCAGAGGCCTCACACTTTCTGACTTTAGAACCTATTACACTGTCAGAATAGTCACAACAGCCTGGTACTGGTACTGGTATAAAAACAGATACAGAGACCAATGGAACAGAATAGAGCATCCAAATACAACATCATCGATCTATGAGTAACTGATATTGGACAAAGGCCCGTAATCTGTAAACAGGGGAAAAGACAATCTCTTTAACAAGTGGTGTTAGCAAAACTGGATATCCATCTGCAAAAAAAAGAAACAAGACCCATACCTCACACCATGCACAAAAAATAACCAAAATGGATCAAAAACCTAAGTGTAAGTAATATCTAGAACAATAAACATAGGAACAATGTTGGGAGCCCTAATACATGTCATAAGCAGACTACAAAACAGTACTAACAAACAGAAGAGAAAACACATGACTGGGAACTCCTAAAAAGCAAACACTTAGGCTCATCAAAATACTTCACCAAAATAGTAAAAAGACTACCTATACACTGCGAAAAAAATTTTGGCAACCACAAATCTGATCAGTGGCAAATCTCCATAACCTATAACGTACTGCAAAATCTCAACAAGAAAAAGACAAGTAACCCAAATGAGCAAAATGGGCAAAGGGTATAAACAAGCACTTCACCAAAGAAGACATCCAGGCAGCTAACAGTTACATGAGAAAATGCTCATGATCATTAGCCATTAGAGAAATTCAAATCAAAACTACAATGAGATACCATCTCACCCCGATAAGATGACATTATTCCAAAAAATACAAAATAATAAATGTTGGAGAAGTTGTAGAGACACTGGAATTCTCTGCACAACTAGTGGGAATTGATTGCAAATTGATTTGGTGTTTTGTTAAAAAACTAGAAATAGAAATACCATACTATCCAGCAGTCCTTCTTCTAGGTATATATCCTAGAGAAATCAGGGCTGTCACATGAGTAGATAGATGCACACCAATGTTTATTGCAGCACTTTCCACAATAGCAAAAAACAGAATCAACCTAGGGGCCCATCAACAGGTGGCCACCACCATGAAACACAGTGAAACACAATGTAGAGTCCCTGATGCAGTGGGAGAAAAATGAGAGTACAGAACTAGAAGTCTAGTAAAATATCAGACTTCATGGTTCACCAGACTGCAGGGTCCGCTAAGGACATGGCCCCCAGACTGTCTTAACCCCAGGATGAAAACAATACTGAAGCCAATTATTCAGACAAAGACTAGGCTGGAGTATAAAACATAAAGTCATGCTGACGAATAGTGTGCACCTTGGCTGAAATATATGCATTAGGCTGTCTGAGCAGCTCCTGTCCAGGGGCAAGATTGGGAAGGCAAGGGAGAGGATGGGAGTTGGTTGAATGAATACAGGAAGTACAGGGTGGGGAGAGCAGGTAGAGTTGCATAGAGGTGTGTGTGCAGTGTTTTATATGGCAAATTGACTTGGATTGTAAACTGTCACTTAAAGCACAATGAAATATGTATAACAATTTTAAAAAAGGTTTTTATATCTACTGCTCGCTGAGTTCAGAATAAGGTGTTTGTGATGGTTACTCATCTTCTTTGTTTTTAGTTTTAAAGACTTTTATGAGCTGGAGCCAGAGAAGTTCCAGAACAAGACCAATGGCATCACACCCCGCAGGTGGCTCCTGCTGTGCAATCCTGGGCTGGCTGATGTCATCGTGGAGGTGAGGCCCAGAGCCTGCCTCTGTCTCCATAGGAACATTGGGTCTGACAGGGAAGTGTTGGCTCCTCAGTGCATCCTGGGCGTGGAGAGTGGGGCTGGTGAAGGCCTTCAGAAGCAATCTTCAGGCTCAAAGAAGGGCTCTGAGGGGACTACCAGGCAAAGGGGCTGTAAGGCAGAGACACTTTGTTTATGCACTTATTCACAGATTGTTTCAGTCATGAAGAAAATGCCTAGACTTTGAGTGGCCAGTGGCTGAGAAGGTGGTGTTGCAATCCTCAAATGCTCATGCACCAGTACATGTTGCAGGTGGAGGCATCCTGAGAAAAACATTGTGGGCCTGAGAGCTTATCAAAGAAGACTGCTTGATCTGGAGCTGTGTGGCTCATGTGCATGTACATTCATGTATGTGTGCATGTGGAAGCGTGTACATATGTGCAGATGAGCACATGTGTGCGTGATATGGATGTGTGCATGTGTACAAACAGAAGTATATATACACGTGTGTGTGTGTGTGTGTGTGTGTGTGTGTGTGTGTGTGTGTGTGTGTGTGTGTGTGTGTGTGTGTGTGTGTGTGTGTGTGTGCATGTGTTGTCCCAGAAGCCTTCTTGAGAACAAGGCAGTAGAGTCCAAGACCTGAGGCGTGGAGGAAAGTACCAGGGGTGGTGCCCCCAGTGAAGCCGATCTCTAGTCCAAAGTCCTGTAGCTAGAGGGAGGAGTTGCATCCAGGGCCAGGAAAGGCAGGTGTGGCTTCAGTAACGGGGTCAAAGTAAGGCAGACTGAGAGGCCAGGTGAGACAGCTGGAGTAATTGAGTGTTAGCTTAGGAATTTTAGCAACAGGAAGTACTCAATGAAATTTCCATTTTGATGTGGGTGTAAGGAGATGGGTAGCATGGCATGAGTGGGTGCTGGGAAGTGGAGGTGTCAGGAGGTAAAGAGTTGTGGCAGGGTGGGCATGGTGAAGTGGAAGGATGTGGTGGGGTGGGCGGGGAAGGGGCATGGGAGGTGGTAGTAAGGGAAAGTATAGAGGTCTGTGTGGTGAAAAGTACAGGAAGTGGAGGAGTATGGCAGCTAAAGGGGTGCAGAAGATGGTGGGGTATGGCAGGTGAAGGGGTGGAAATGGATAAGGGTACAGGAAGTAGAGAGATGTAGCAGGTAGAAGGGTAGAGTTGGGGTAGATGTGGAGAGGAGGAGCAGTGTAGTCAGGACTGGCACGTGGAGGTGGAGTGGTGAACTAGAGGCAGGCATGTGAACGTGGGCAGCCTAGTAGGGTGGGTGCAGGGTGCTAGAGGTATGTAACAGGATTAGGTGTAAGGGAGTGAGCATTCATGTCCTGCTGCCCCAGAGGTCAGCTGTGTTGAGGAGCGTGGTGGTTTCACACACCATGTGGAAACCTGGGGGCTTAGGGGAAACTGATGTACAGAAGCCTCTTAAGTGGGATGTAGGCTCTTGCATTTGGTGGACCAGGAGACATCCCTGGGAAAATGTCAGAAGGACACATAGCCTGGCCTAAGCGGCATCCGGGGAAGGGTTACTCGGTGGTCCTGGAGGCCTTATGTGGATGGTGGTTTTCTGGAAACACGGAGGACAGTCCTGTAGGGTTTCTGGATGGAGCAGGCCTGGTGAAGGGGAACAGAGGAGAGAGTCACAAGACTGGAGCAAGGGCCTTGGTTCTGGAATTTGCAAATGGGTGGGTACAAACATGTCCCCTTTACTTTTCTAGAGAATTGGGGAGGGTTTCCTGACTGACCTCAGCCAACTAAAGCAACTGCTGCCACTGGTCAATGACGAAGCTTTCATCAGGGACGTGGCCAAGGTCAAACAGGTGGGCCTCGTACTCTGGGTTGTGTCCTCACTGAGTTGCGTCCTGGGGCACCCCATGCAAGCCCACCCTGGCATTGAGTGGTTGGGCTATCAGGACTCAGGGTGCTCCAGGATTCTGGGTCCACCTCGAACTCTTTTGCAAAGACCCTCACCCAAGACCCCAGACTGTCTCCAAGCCTAGTTTCCTACCACTACCAGTGTTCTATAGGAAGGCTTGACCTGTGGGAAGCTACCAAAGAGTCACTTACAAATGTCGAATCACTGCTTTCTACAGTCACATCTCAGCATCTCCAGCAGAAGCTAGTCTGTGGAGAGTATGCCTGTGGTCTCACTTTTAGCAAAGCAGACCAGCATTAGTTGTTTGAAACCTTTTAAGCAAACACTTAGCAACTTTGACAGAGAAGCCAGGGATGCAGCTGCTGCTGCTTTTGCTGTGCATAGAGGTACTGGAGGTGCTGTGGAGATCTCTGGTCCTCTGCATGGCCAGCTGTGTGCCTCCCACTACACAGAACAAGGAGCCCAGAAGCAGTCTTACATTCTAGATCTTTCCTATGTCTAGCTCTCTGTGCCTTTCCCTGACTGGCTACTGGCCCCTCCCCTCACATTCCTGTCCCGCAAGTTTTCAAATCTATTCCAGTTCTGCTCCTGGAAGCACTGCCCTGGGTATATATGCTCTTTTCAAAAAGCGGAGCTTCACTAGGCCTCAGAAATCCATGTATGGAGCAGTATCATACGGTAGTCCCATGAGCTATCTAGCACATTCTTTTCATTGGCTCTTCCCAGGAGAACAAACTGAAGTTCTCTGCCTTCCTAGAGAAAGAGTACAAGGTGAAAATCAACTCCTCTTCCATGTTTGATGTGCATGTCAAGAGGATCCATGAGTATAAACGCCAGCTGCTGAACTGCCTACACATAATCACCCTGTACAACCGTGAGTGACCCATTGTCCTCCAAGTGTCTAGTGGATACATGCCTCATGCTCAGACCCGGGATCTGGCTCTCTGCAGTCAGTGGGGTGGATGGGGATGACATCATAGGCTAATCTGTCTGTGTGCCCAGTGCAAGAGCCATAACAAGAGAAGGGATAAGCGAGCCCTTGGCTTCTGACCTCGCTGTTGGGAAGACCCTGGGGTGAGGCGCAGAATAGTCAGCACGGACCTTGCTGGTGGAGGTGGGACTTCTGTAAGACCCCAAAGCTGGGTTTTATTTTTAGTTTAAATTTAGTTTACTAATCTCTAGTAGACTCATCTTAAATATTCACCAAAATTTGTTTAACACAGGCATTGAAAGTATTAACCAGTTGCCATCTAATTGGTCTCAACTCACAGTGATCCTATGTGGGTTGGAGTAGAACTCACTTTTACAGGGTTTTCAGTGGATTTCAAGGCCTTTCTTTTAGGGTACCTTAAACCTCCAACCTTCAGTTAGCAACTGAGTACATTAAATGTTTTGCACCACCCAGGGACTCCAAGAAACATTTAGATGGCATTCATTTATGAGAACAAACATAAATTGAAGACCCCTTTAAATGTAACTATGAACATTTGCTGGGTTTACAAATAAAATAGTAAAACCTCAAGGAAAATTAGGTTTTAGAAATTTCATAATGTTGATAAAGTGAAAACCTAATGAGTTTCAAATACTCTTTTCTAGCTACCAGAGCCACTCTCAAGGACATCTTGTCTGCTACTGTAACTAGATAAGGCTTGCTCAGTCAGTTGGCCATGTGTCTGTTTTCCAGATTTCTTGGCATAGACTAGTGAGTACTTCTAGCACTGCATTCATTTGTCGAACCATCTTGATTGGTATTCTGTCAGTTCCTGAAGCCTTGTTTTCTGTGGAGGCCTTCAGTGCAGCTTGACTTCTTTCCACTTGACTTCTTTCTTCAGTACTGTCAATTCTTGATCATATGCTACTTCCTGAAACCATTGGCCAGCTGACTGGAAGAGATCAATGTAGGTGCCCATTCCAAAGAAAGGTGATCTAATAGAATGTGTAAATTGCCAAACAATATCATTAATATCACATGTAAGTAAATGTTTTAGAAGATAATTCAAAAGTGGTTGCAGAAGTACCTTGACAAGGAACTGCCAGAAATTCAAGTCAAGTTGAGAAGAGGATGTAGAATAATGAGGTATATCATTGCTGGTATCAGATGGATCTTGACTGAAAGCAGAGAGTACTAGAATATGTTTGCCTATGTTCTATTGACTATACAAAGGCATTCAGCTGTGGAGATCATAACAAATTATAGATAACATTGCTATCATGGATTGACCTGTGTTCCCCCCAAAATATGTGTAGTAATTTGGCTTGGTCTGGATTCCCTATATTCTGTGATTGCCCTCTGTTTTATGATCTTCTTATGCTGTAAATCCTAATTTCTGCCTGTGGTTAACAGAATGGTTTATGTTAGAGAGGAGTAGAGTGGGACTGTAAATCACTTCCTAAGGTCACCTCCCTGCTCCACTGCAAAGGGAGTTTCCCTAATGTTGCTTGCACCACCTTTTATCATACAAGAGATAAAAGAAAAGGGAAGCAAGCAGAGTTGGGAACCTCACAGCGTGAAGAAAGCAGCACCAGGAGAAGAGCACATCCTTCAGACCTGAGGTTCTTGTGACAAGGTGCTTCCTGACCAAAGACTGATGCAACACAAGGTCTTTTCTCCAGAGCCAACAAAGAGGGGAAGCCTTCCCCTGGAGCGGATACCCTAAACTTGGACATACAGCCTACTGGACTGTGTAAGAATAAACACTTCTCTGTGCTAAATCTATCCACGTTGTGGTATTTCTTTTGGTGCAGTGCTGGATGACTAAAACAATTGTGAAGAATGAAAATTCCAGAACACACAATTGTGCACATGTGGAATCTGTACCTAGACCAAGAGGTAGTCATCTAAACAATGGTATGCTGCACCCGTGGCCTTTAAGTCTGGCATAGTCTGCATAAGTGTTGTATCCTTTCGCTATACTTATTCGATCTGTACGGTGAGCATATAATCCAAGAAGGTGAAATACCGACAAATGTGGCATCAGAATTGGAGGAAGACTTACTAGCAACCAGTGATACACAGGCAACACAACTTTTGCTTGCTCAGAGTGAAGACAACTTCAAGGACATACTGATGAAGATGAAAGTCTGTGACCTTCAGTATGGATTGTACCTCAACATAAAGAAAATAAAGACCCTTACAAACACATCCCAAAATAGCATCATGATAAACAAAGATAATGTTGAAGGTGTCAAGGACTTCATTTCACTTGGATCCATAATCAATGCCCATGGAGGCAGCAGTCAAGAAATTAAAGGATCTGTTATGCTGGGCAAATCTGTTGCAAAAGAGCTTTTTAAAGTGTTAGAAAAGCAGAGTTGTCACTTTGAGGACTAAGGTGCGCCTAACCTAGATCATGATATTTTCAGTTGCCTCATCTATGTGTGAAACCTGAAGAATGGACAAGGAAGACTAATGCATTTGAATTGCATTGTTTTTGATGAATATTGACTATACCATGGACTTCCAGAAGATTGAACAGATCTATCTTGTAAGAAGTATAACCAGGTGTTCTTTTGTTGTTGTTGTTGTGTGTGTGTGTGTGTCTTCTTTTTATGTGTGTGTTTTCTTTTTAATGGTGATTAAGTGAAAGTATGCAATCCAATTTAATTTTGCATGCCCGCCTGTCTTCAATTCCTTCGGCTCTCCTTGCTCAGTGGCAGCATACTCCTCCTTTTCATTCTGTACTTGCGGTATTGTCTTAACAAGCTCCTGTCCCCTCATCTCCAGCCTCTTCTCACCCATCTAAAAAGAGACCAGTAGGACAGCATCCTATAAATGCATAGAACCGTAAAGTATACACACTGTATGTCACATTGTGTCCCCAAGTCCAGTCCATTTTTGTCTGAAGAGTTGAGCTCAGTAGTGTTTCTGGTCAGGCTCAGCAGGAGGTCCAGGGGCCATGCTTCCAGGGGATCTCCCAGGCTGTCAGACCATCAGTTGTGGTCTTTAGACTTCTTGAGCTGTACCCCTCTTTTTATCACATCGCCACAGGGACTCAACACCGTGTGCCACATCTCTGCTGTCTTTGGTCATAGCCACCACCAATATGTGGTGCGGAAGACTCTTGTTAGCAATAGGTTACTTATGCCAATTGGCCTCTGTGTCCCCTGAGAGCATGGCCCTCAGACCCTGCCCCTGCCACTCTGTCCTTGTAGTATTGGGTTGAGATTAGAAGAGCTTTCAGTTTTAAGTTGATCTTTCTACTGTGTGCTGTCACTGCTTTCACCTAACCAAATTTCTATCAACTATCTAATCTATGACCAACCCTGTCCCTCCTTCCCTACCCTTGTAGCCATCAGAGTCTTTTCGTCTGTAATATATGAGTCTGTTTCTAAGTCCTTATAGCAGAAGTGTCATACAATATTTTTCCTTTTGCCGCTGACTGATTTCACTCATCATAATGCCTTCCAGTTGAAACCAGGTTATGAGATGCTTCCTAAAATCATCATTGTTCTTTATCATTGCATAGTGTTCCATTGAGTGTATGTACCATTATTTGTTTTTCTGTTCATCTGTTTTTTGTTGTTGTGGACCATGCTGCAGTAAACATTTGCGTGCATGTTTCTGTTCCTGTGAAAGTCTTTGTTTCTGTAGGATATATTCTGAGCAGTGGCATTACTGTATCAAGTGGTATATGTATTTCCAGCTTTTTCAGGAAGTACCAGATTGCTTTCCAAAGAGGTTGTACCATTTTTCACTCCCACTAGCAGTGTGGGAGAGTTCTGACCTCTCCACAGCCTCTCCAGCATTTGTTGTTTTGTGTTTTTTTGGATTATGGCCAATCTTGTTGGGGTGAGATGGTATCTCATTGTAGTTTTGATTTGGATTTCTCTAATAACTAATGATTGTTAGTATTTCCTCATGTGTCTTTTGGCTGCCTGGATGCCTTCTTTGGTGAAGTGTATATCCATCTCCTTTGTCCATCACTTAATTGGTTATTTACCTTTTTCTTGTTGATATTTTGCAGTACCTTGTAGATTCTGGAGATCAAGTGTCAGTCCAACATGTAGTTGACAAATATTTTTTCCTATTCTGTAGGTGGTCTTTTAACTCTTTTGATAGTCTTTGGATGAGCAGAAGTGTTTTATTCCTAGATGTTCCCATTCATCTATTTTCTGTTCTGTTGATCATGCTTTGTTTGTCAGAGTTTGAAGTCTAAGCCATGTATTAAAACTCCATTGTTGACCCTGTTTTTCTTGCATGATCTTTATCATTTTAGGTTTGATATTTAGGTCTTTGATCTGTTTTGAGTTAGTTTTTGTGTAAGGTATGAGATACAGGACTTCTGTCAGTTTTTTGCAGGTGGATATCCAATGTTGCCAACATTTGTTAAGACAAAAGCCATGTGCCATCAAGTTGGATCCAATTCATGATGACCCTGGAGGCTAGAAGAGACTGTTTTTACCCCAGGTTACAATCTTAGGGACTTTGTTGGATATCAACTGTTCATAAGAGGATGTGACATCTCTGGGGTCTCAGCTCTGTTCCTTCGGTCTATATGTTTCTTTTTGTACCAATACTATGCTGTTTTGACAGTGTAATAGGTACTAAGGTCAGGTATTGTGAGGCCTCCTGAGTTCCTTTTCTTCAGTAGTGCTTTAGTTATCCGGGGTTTCTTACCTTTCCAAAGTTAGTAATTTATTTCTCCATCTCATTGGAAAAAGACACTGGAATTTGTATTGAGATTGCATTGTATATGTAGATCACTTTGGGTAAAATAGAGATTTTCACAATGTTAATTCTTCTTATTCATGAGTAGGGTAGGTTTCTTGATTTTTGTAGGTCTCTTTTGGTTTCTTGCAGTAAGGTCTTATAGTTCTGTCTGTACAGGTCTCATTTCTCTAGTTAGATTTATTCCTAGGTATATGCTCTTGGGAGCTATAGTAAATGGTATTGATTTGGTCATTTCTTCTTTCATGATCTCTGTTGGTGTAAAGGAGTCCTACTGATTTGTTTATGTTTATCTTATATTCTGATACTTTGCTGAACTCATCTACTAGTCTCAGAAGGATTCTCTGCGTAAACAATCATATCATCTGCAAATAGGGAGATTTTTACTTCTTCTTTGCCAGTGCAGTTGCCCTTTATTTTGTTGTCTTGTCTAATTTCTCTGGTTAGAACCTCTAGTACAATGCTGAATAGAAATGGTGAGAGTGGGCATCCTTGTCTAGTTCCTATTCTCAAGGGGAATTCTTTCAGTCTCCCTCGTATATGATGATGTAAGCGATTGGCTTTGCATAGATGCCCCTTACTGCATTGAGGAATTTCTCCTCTGTTCCTATTTTGCCGAGAGTTTTTAGGATTAATGGGTGTTGGACTTTGTCAAATGCCTTTTCTGCATCAATTGGCAAAATTAGTTGGTTCTTATCCTCTGTGCAATATATATGGTTGATCACATTAATTGTTTTTCTGATGTTGAACCAGCCATGTATCGCTGGTAGGAATCTAACTTGGTCATGATGAATCATTTTTTTTGATACGTTGTTGAATTCTTTTGTCTAGGATTTTGTTGAAGATTTTTGCATCTAGATTCATGTCTGTAATTTTCTTTTTTTCTGGGATTTTTCCATGGCTTTGGTAACAGGATTATGCTGGATTCACAGAATGAATGTGGGAGTATTCCATCCCTTTCTATGCTGTGAAATAGCTTCAGTAGTGTTGGAGTTAACTCCTCTCTAAAAGTTTGGTAGAATTCTCTGGTGAAGCCATCTGGCCCAAGACTTTTATAAGTTGGTAGCTTTTTTATTATTTTTTCAACCTCTTCTTTTGTGATGGGTTTATTGAGTTGTTCTATTTCTCCTTCTGATGATTTAGCTATATGAATCTAGAAATTTGTCCATCTCCTCTAGGGTTTGAAACCTGTTAGGAGTACAGTCTTTCATAGTATCTGACTATGATACTTTTGATTTCATTTGGGTCTGTTCTGACATCTATTTTATTTCTTATTTGAGTTATTTGTTTTCTCTCCTGTTTTATTTTTGCAAGTTTAGCCAGCAGTTTATCAATTTTGTAGCTGTTTTTGAAAAACCAGCTTTTGTTTTCTTAAATTTTTCCTCTATTCTCTAACTCATTTAGGTCTGCTCCAGTCTTTATTATCTGTTTTCTTCTGGTGTCTGAGGGGTTCCTCTGTTGCTGTCTTTCTACTTGTTCAAGCTGCAGGGTTAATTCTTTGGTTTGGGCCCTTTCTTCATCCTGGATGTGTACATTTATACAGATAAACTGACCTCTGAGCACTGCTTTTGATGTATCCCAAGGCTCTGGTAGGATGTGTTTTTGATTCTCATTTGATTCCATCAATTTCTTTATTTCATCCTTGATTTTGTCTACAACTCATGGATTTTTGAGCAAAGTGCTGTTCAGTTCCATGAGTTTAAATTTATACCTATGTTTTTTCTGGTATTGATTTTGACTTTTATGACTTTATGATCCAAGAAGATGTTTTGCAATAATTCAGTGGTTTGGATTTTGCTGAGACTCGCTTTATGTCTTTAACACATGGTCTATTCTGGAAAATGTTACATATGTATTGGAGAAGAAGATGTACTTTATCTCTTGAGGGGTAAAAATTTCTCTATATGTCAATGAGATCTAGTTGATTAATTGTTGCAATGAGATCTTCTGTATCTTTACTGAACTTTTTGTGGATGATCTGTCCGTTACTGAAAGTGGAGTGTTGATGTCTCCAACTATTATTGTGGAATGACCTATCTCATTTTTCAATGTTGCCAGTGTTTGTTTGATGTATTTAGATAATCTGTATTGGGTGCATCAGTGTTTAATACTGTTATGTCCTGCTCACATATTGAACCTGTCAGCAATGAAGAGTAACATCCTTGTCTGCGATAGTGGATTTTACATTAAAGTCTATGTTACTTTACTGCCAGTCCTGCTCTTCTTTGTATGTTGTTGGCTTGGCATATGTTTTTCCATCCTTTGATTTTCAGTTTTTTCATCTCTTTGACTCTAAGATGTGTTTCTTGCAAGCAGCATGTAGGTGGATCGTGTCTTTTGTTCCAGGATGTCACTCTCGGTCTCTTTATTGGAGCATTGAGTCTGTTTACATTCAATGTGATTATTGACAGGTATGCGTTTAGTACTGTCATTTTGATGCATTTATTTTTGTGTTGATATTTTCAGTGTTGCTCTTAATATTCTTTTCTGGGTCGTTCTTCTTTATGGGTTGACTTTTCATATTTTTCAATGTTGATTTTGTGTTTGTTGAGACTCCTGTATTATGTTTCTTGTTTTGATATGTCACATTCTTATTTTGCTTTGTGGCTACTCCTATGATCCCACTTACTATTCTAAGCTTAAACCAGACTTTAACTTCTGCATGTCTTTTTAATTTCCTCTCCATCTGAAAGGGTTATAACTAATGTACTATATCCCTCTTTTTAGTGTGATGATAACATAGCTTTTGTGTTATGATCACTGGTTCCCTTCTTGTAACATTGTAACTTTGATTGAGCTTTGTGACTTCCCTGAGTAGGATTCTGGATGCTGTGTCATCTGTTGCCTCTAAGCATACACTTAATGTTTTGTTTTTCTGAGCATTGAGCTTCTTTCAGTACTTCTTATAGTTTTGGTTTGGTTTTTACAGCCTCTTAGCTTTTGTTTATCTGCAAATGTCTTAATTTCACCTTCGTATTTGAGAGTTTTGTAGGATATATATAATTCTTGGCTGGAAGTTTTCCTGCTTCAGGGTTTTGAATGTGTCATCCCACTATCTGCTTGCCAATGTTGTTTCTGCCGAGAAGTCAGACAAAAGCCTACAGGCTTCCCTCTGAGTGTTAGCTTTGCTTTAAGCATCTCTGCCTTTAAGAGCCTCTTTTTATGTTTCATTTTTTAAGCATGATTATAATATGTCTTGATGTCTTTCTTTTGGGATCTGGTTTTTGTGACATTAGATAGACGTTTTGGATATCTATGTTCTCTTTTGTAATTTCAGAGAAGTTTTCTGTCAGCAACTCTACAACAATACTCTCTGTATTTTCAGCTATTCCTCCCTGTTCAGGAATTCCAGTTATTTGTAGATTATTCCTCTTAATAGAGTCCCACATATTTCTCCATGCTTCTTCATTTTTCTTATTTCTTTTCTCTGATTTCTCCTCATAAATGCTGGTGTCAGTTGCTGTATCCTCAAGCTCACTAACTCTGGCTTCCATCTCCTCAATTTTGCTCTTTTGGCTTTGGATTGAATTGTCTAATTCTGTAATTTTGTCATTGATCTGCTGGATTTCAGATCATTGATATTCCATCAGTTCATATAGCTTACTTTTTCATTTTGCTCTGCTGCAGTTTGTTTAATCTCTAGGAGGGCTCCATATGTAATTCTCTTGTACTGAAACTCCAATAATTTCAGAAAGGCATCTTCATGTGGAAAGTTTTTTGATTATTTTGGTGGTTGTCTGGAGCCATTGTGGACTGCTTCTTTAAATGGTTAGCTATTGATTGTTGTCTGCGTGCCATCTAGAAGCTGTTTAGTTTCTCTGCTGTTGCCTCAACAGGAGCTGATGTGTAGTTCTAAGAGGGGCATTGGTTACCAGCCTCCTCTGTGTACTCTAGTGACTGGCCCCAGGTGCACTCTCTGGGTAGCCAGGCTCTGCCTCCTGGCTGACAAAGATGGCGCCCTGCTTATGTAGTCACTGGGGGTGCTATCAGCAAACACTGTGAGGTGGACTATTGAAAGGTAGAGGAGATGCAGCCAGGCCATTCAGCAATCAGTTATCCAGGTGGTCTTATTTTAAAAAGGCATTTTACTGCTAAGTGAGGAGCTATCCAACAGCTGTCAAAATCAGTCAGGCCTTTAGGTGTGGCAGGCCCTGCCTTCTGGCTGATGACGAAAGGACCTTGTAAGCCATCCATAGATGCTATGTTGTGGTTCAAAGCAGGGAGGGCTTACTGCTTTCCTGACATCCTCTGCCAGGCCCCACCCATAACTCTAGGCACCTCTGTCCTAAACACAGCTTTTGTGCTGCAGAGACACTTTTCCAGACTGGAGCTGCTGCTCCATATGAGAATTAGTCCCAGCTAAGACCTCCAGGGGGGTGACTCCACCTCCCAGCTGACCAAGATGGCATTCAACCCAAGCTTCCGTTCCTGCCATGGAACAGCAGAATCTATGGCACAGCTCAGAAAAGAGAGGGTGGAGGGGAAGTGGTGCCCTCAATCAGCAGCCAGGCTCTCAAAATGTGGCTATCCCAAGCATAATCTCTCTGCTGCACTATACGTTGTTTACTTCAGCACTATAGTTCAGTGTATTAGCCAGCTTACATCCAGTCCCTGCCTCCCAGACAACAAAGAAGGCATCAGTACCTGCAGTCCTCCCAAAGGTGAGTCAAAAGCAGCAGTATTTAGTGTGCTGCTGTTTTATCTTTGAGAGATGTAGTTACCCCATTATTGGCACCTAGTCCAATCTGACAGGCCTTAGTTCTCAGAGGGAATTGAGGAAATGTGTGTCTAGTTGGCTATCCTGGTCTTGCCACCTAACCAGATGTTCTTAGAAGTCACATACTTGGGACATGCTATCAGGAGGAACTGGTCTCTGGAGAGGGGCATCATTCCTGGTAAAGTAGAAAGTCAATGAAAAAGAGCAAGACCCACAATCAGATAGATTGATATGATGGCTGCAACGGTGGGCTCAGACATATCAAGAACTGTGGAAATGGTGCAGGACCAGGCAGTGTTTTGTTCTGTTGTATATAGGGTCACTGTGAGTTGGAACCAACTCTGGCACCTAGCAACAAGGCTTATCTAGTGCAAGAATCTAGCCCCTCTGACATGTGATGAAATAAAGTATATGCCATCTTTATTGAGTGCTCCTGCTATAGAGCCTCAGAAGAGGCTCCCTCCTTCCCCCACTAGAGCAATGCTTCGTAATAATCACCTAGCAGTAGCTAATGTCGTGTGATGTGAATCATCTATTTTGTTTTTCTTGCCATGGTTTTCTTTTACAGGTTATATTCTGCATTTGTCTTCATCATTTTCCTCTGTGATGTGCCAGTTCCCTTCCCTGAATAATTCTTTTGATTTTCCATGTATGAGCAACAGGGAATGTAGCTCAAAAGCCCTTTCTTCCACTCTGCCACCCACTGTTAGCCAACAGTATAATCATCTTTTAGTGTTTACCTTTGTACTTTTCAACCTGTTTACATATCTAGCTAATATATTAGCTTTCAAAAAAAAATATTGTTATTACTTTGTACTTCAGATGAAGGTTAACAGAACAAACTAATTTTTCATTAAACAGTTAATACACGTATTGTTTTGTAACATTGGTTACCAACCCCACAACATGTCAATACTCTCCTTCTCAACTTTGAGTTCCCCATTATCACCTTTTCTGTCCCCTCCTGTCTTCTCATCCTTGCCCCTGCCTGGTGTGCCCATTTGGTCTCATTTTGTTTTATTGGCCTGACTAATCTTTGGTTAAAGGGTGAACCTCAGGAATGACTTCATTACTGAGGTATAAAAGTGTCTGAAAGCCATACTGTAGGGGTTTCTGTCTCTGTCAGACTAATGCTTGATCTTTTCTTGTAAGAATTTTGTTTTACATTTTTCTTCATCTCTGTCTGATATCTCCTACTGTGATCCCTGTCAAAGCAGTCAGTGCTGTTAGCTTGCCATCATCTAGTTGTGGAGGCCATGGTAGTTGTGGTTCATTAGACTTTTGGACTAATCTTTCTCTTGTGTCTGGTTTTCTTTATTCTCCCTTGCTCCAGGTGGGGTGGGAGCAGTGAAGAATTTGAAATAGCTATTCACAAGGTTTTTAAAATCCATATATATTATTGTGCTTTAAGTGAAGTTTACAATCCAAGTCAATTTATTATACAAAAACTTACACACACACTGCTATGTAACTCGAGCTGCTCTCCCTACCCTGTGACAGCATACTCCTTTCCATCTTGTATTTCATGTGTCCATTCAGCCAGATCCTGTCCCTCTCATCTCACCTCTGGACGGGAGCTGCCAGTTAGCCTTACTTAAACCAAGAAGCATGTTCTTCACCAGTATCATTTTATGTCTTATAGGCCAATACAATCTTTGTCTGAAGAGTTGGTGCCAGGAATGGTTTCTGGCCTGACAGAGAGTTTGGGGAACCCTCCAGTATGTTGGACAACCGTGTCATTTTTTTTTTTTTTTTAATAGAGTTGGAGTTCTACACACCCATTTATCTCCTGCTATATCAGGGACTGTATGTTGTATTCCCTGATAGGGCAGTCATTGGTGGTAGCCAAGCACCACTGAGTTCTTCTGGTCTCATGCTGATGTAGTCTCTGGATTATATAGCTCTTTCTGTCTTTGGGGCTCATATTTTCCTTATGTCTTTGATGTCCTTCATTTTCCTCTGCTTTAGGTGTGTTGGGACCAATTGATGATACTTAAGATGGCCACCTGCTAGCTTTTAAGACCTTAGACATCACTCACCAAAATGGGATGCAGAACATGTTCTTTAAAAACTGTTATGCCTAATGACTTAAGTGTTCCCTGAAACAATGCTCCCTAGACTCCTACCCCTGCTACTTTGTCCTTCAAAGTTTTGGGTTATATTTAGGATACTTCTTAGCTTTTAGTTTAGTCCAGCTGTGCTGATTTCCTATCTACTGCATGCTGTCTCTTCCTTCATCCAACTCAATTCCTGTTTACTACCTAATCAGTGAATACCCTTCTCCCTCCCTCCCCCACACTTGTACCTTCCCTACACTTTTAACCATCAAAGACTTTTTTCTTCTGTTTAAACCTTTTCTTCATCCTTATAATAGTAGTTTTATACGATGTTTGTCCTTTTACCACTGACTAATTTCACTCAACATAATGCATTCCAGATCCTTCCATGTTATGCTTCCCAAGGTCCTCATTGTTCTTTGTCACCACACAGTGTTCCACTGTGTGTTCACAGCTTTTAGGACTCCAGATGCTATCACCAAATTATAATGTAGAACATTTTCTTTATAAACTATGTTATGCCAGTTGAGCTAAATGTTCCCTTAGTAGATTCTTTTTTTTTTTAAGGTATCAGCTTTATAAAAATGTTCTTATTATGGTAAAAAAAAAACTATCTAATGTAATATTTGCTGATTGAACAATTTTTTTTGCATTTTTTCCAACAGTTTCTAAATGCATTATTCAGTGACATTGATTTACATTCATCCTTTTGTACAACCATTACCACTGTCCTTTTCCAAATTATTCCACCACCCTTAGCAGAAACTCAGTGTCCCCTGAACAGTGACTCCTTCTCTCCCTTTCCCTCTCACCCATGGAAACCACTAATAAATTTTTGTCTCTGTATATTTGTCTGTATCCACTTCACTTAAGTGAGATTATATAGTACTTGTCATTTTTCAAGTGACTTATTTCACTCAGCATGATGTTCTCAAGGCTCATCTGTGTCATAGCATGTATCAAGACTTCTTTTTATGGCTCAGTAATATTCCATTGCGTTTATGTACCACGTTTTGTTTATCCATTCATACTGGACATTTAGGCTCTTCCCACCATTTAGTTGTTATGAAAAGTGTACAGGTTTTTGTTGGTGTTCTATCTTCACTTCTTTTGAGTATGTATCTAGAATTGGGATTCTGGGTCATAGTAGTTCTGTATTTAACTTTTTGAGGATTTGCCAAACTGTTCTCCAGAGGCAACTGTGCCATTTTACATCACCTCTGGCAATGGACAAGGATTCCAACTTCACGTCCTTACCAATTGTTATTTTCCATTTTGTTAATCATAGCCTTTCTAATGGGGATGAGGTAGTGTCATAGTGTGGTTTTGATTTGCATTTCCCTGATGACTAATGGGAAACTCTTTTTTTTTAAATTGTGATTAAGTGAAAGCATACAATCAAAATTAAACTTGCATGTCTCCTATCTGCAGCTCCTGCTTTCCTTGTCCAGTGACAGCATATTCCTCCTTTTCATTCTATGCTTGTCATGTCCTCTTAATCTCCTGTCCCCTCCTCTCCCATCTAGAAAGAGACCATTAGGACAGCATTCCAATAAATGCATAGAACCGTAAAGTACACACATCATATGTTCACACTGTGTCCCTGAGTCCAGTCCCTAATGGGAAACTCATGTGGCATGGTGGTTAAGTGCTGTGCCTGCTAAATGCCAGGCACATGTTGAAAATTCTGTGAATCAGTTCTACTCTGTACTGTTCCTATAGCGTCATTCTGAGTCAGAATTGACTTTATGGCAGTGGGTTTGGTTTTGGTTTGGAATGACTGATGAGGAGCCCTGGTGGTGCACTGGTTAAGAGCTCAGCTGCTAACCAAAAGGTGGACAGTTTGAATTCACTGGCAGTTCCTTGGAAACTCTGTAAGGCAATTCTGCTCTGTCCTGTAAGTGTGCTTCGAGCTGGAACTGACTCAACAGCAACAGGTTTGTTTGGGTTTTATCTGACTAATGAAGGAGCTTGGGTCATACAAGCAGTTTGTGATCACCTGCTAACCTAAAGATTGACTATTCTAACCACCCAAGAGCTCCATGGAAGAAATACCTGGCCACCTGCTTCTGTAAAGATTTATAGCCAAAAAATATCCCAATAGAACAGTTGTACTGTGTGCACATAGTGTTGTCATGAGTCAGGGACCAACTCAACAGCAGCTCACAACAACAGTAACAATGATGAATTGAGTCCCTGGGTGGCACAGAAGGTGCCACCTAAATGTTGGTGATTTGAACATACCCAACAGCACCATGAAAAAAGGTCTGGTGATATGCTTCCATAAAGATTACAGCCAAAACTCTATGGAGATCTACTCTGTATATGTGAGGTTGCTGTGAGTTGGAATCAACGCAGAACCAATGAGTTTAAGGTTTTGTTGTTGTTGTTAATGACTAATGATACTGAGCATCTCTTTGTTTGCTTGTTGGTCATTTGAATATCCTCTTTGGTGAAATTTCTGTTCAAGTCCTTTGCCCATTTTTTGATTGAGTTTCTTTTTCTGTTGTAAAGCTGTAGGAGTTCTTTATATATTATGGGTATTAAACCCTTAATCAGATACATGGTTTCTCAAAATGTTCTCCCAGTCTTTAGGTTATTCTTTTAGTTTGCTGCTAATGATACATAGCTTTTTTAAAAAAATAAGATTTTATTGTGTTTTTGATGAACACAGCAGTTTAGGTTGTTGCTCTATCATCTAAGGATGGAATGTTGTCATGGGGAAATCTGGTACTGCCTGATTTTCTTCCACTTGTAAGGGAATTGCTCCTACTACCTGTCCTGGGTCTCCTAGGTGCTCTCTTTGTGTTGACCATTGTAGGTCAGTTGTCCTGATACTCAAGTTGTTCTTTGAATATGTTGACTGACACCCTGTATTATTTCAAGAAGGTTTTGCTGAAGAATATTTTAAAAGTGTTTGATCCCTTTGTTGTGGGTTTTTTTTTCCCCCCTTTTTGGGGCTTCAGCTGGTGTGTGATTGATTTTCTTTATGTATCTTCTGTCAATTTCTCTCTTTACTGTCCCTTGTATCTCTTGCTGTGTACTCTGGGTCTCTTCCTTCTTTGGTTCTGTAGTCAGGCTTTGCTTCTGTATAACCTCCCTCCCTTCCTCTGTCCTGTGCCCTGCCAGTTCTTCTCTCTCAGGGTCCTTGGCCTGCTCACTGTAAGGCTTAGTCCTGCCCTGTCATCATCCACAGGTCTGTGGTGCACGCTGGAAGAAGCCAAGCCAAGGCAAGTGCCATCAAGTCAGAGCCGACTCATGGCTGTCTTTTTCCTGGTCTGTAGTGAAGCTGTGTGCACTTACTTTTGTTGTTTGTATTGGAGTGAATCAGATTGCCCTGGACCATGAGTAGATTGTTCCTTGGGGGTAGATGAAACTGCAGGGAAGCTTCCAGGTTTTGCAGCTCTCTTTTTGCATTGTCGAAGTAATATCTCCTCAAAAAGTGGGCCTTCTCTGGCCACATTCCCTTCAGCTCTCCACAGCTGGCCTGGTGCAGGAGGCTCCCTCACCAGCTTTGGCTTCTCTTTGTCGTTTGCTGTCAACAGGATACCCAAGCTGTCCTTCCAGAGTCTGACTCTGTGGAAGTGCTGTCTAGCTCTGTCCCTCATTCCTGTCCCCCACGTCCAGCCCTCCGGTTGCCCCTAGCACCCACTCCCAAGAGGATGGGAGGTCCCTGAATCCCCTGCTGCTGGCAGCCCCTCTGCCTTTTGACCTAGCACTGTGCTGTTGCCTACATGTGACTTGATAGCACTTACAAAACAGTAGGAGCTTACATATTTTTCCTCTTTCCTAGTTTGGGTAAAAATGTAGTGTTTTTACATTATTTTTTTCCTCCTATTCTTGTTATTCTGTGTGATTTTCGGATGTGAGAAGGTTCAAATTACGGGATAGTCCTGTTTCCACTAGAATCAGAAGTCAGATGTTAGAAATAAGACATGACTCTGCCATCTATGGCTGGATGGCCTGGCTCCTTACTGAGCAGCTATCCAAGGCTGATACAATCCTTTTGTTTGGACCCCACCCTAATACTCTGAAAATTGCTGACCTGGTAAGGATGACCTCAGTTTGTGGAACTTGAGGAGGGCCCACCATGCTAGTAGGGTCCTGAATCATCCTGTGGTGGGAAGTCTTCAGGGGACTTGGGGGCTTCTGACCCAGGTTCTAAGGGAGAATGTAAAGGAATTAGGGGTTTGCCTCACTCCGCAAGTGCCAACAGCCCCATTACCATATCTGAAGATGATCCCTGTCTCTCTCTGTCCTCAGAACAACATGCCTAAAGCACTGTTTAATGCACAAGTGCCGTATTGTTCAAGGGTGTTGAGTGATGGTGCCCATACCCAGAAGTCAGGCTGTAGCACTTCCTGTGAGACTGCATAAGGATGATGTTTAAAGCAGTAGCAAAAGGAGTCTGGGTCCTGCAAAGTAGCTCCAGGCACAGAGTCAGCGTGGGCTGTCTGTCACACATGTGGACCCACCACCCACTGCATCTGTGGGTCTTGGCATTTGGCTATTGTGGTGTAGGGTATTTGGACACTGTAGTGAGTGGGCACATGGAGTTTTCTGCCCTTGGAGCACCTTGGTATGGGTGCAGTTTGGGGGCCTCACTAGATCTCCTTTGTCTGCAGGAATAAAGAAAGATCCAACAGAGTACTTTGTGCCCAGGACTGTCATGATTGGAGGAAAGGTAAGTGATTTCCTATGGCTGTCGCTTCAGAGTTTGGCCCGGCACCAACATCCATCCTTTGGTAGATGGTCTGCAAGCTTCTTGATGGGGCAGTGGAACATGGAACCAGCAGCCCAGCAGGCAGGATGCTGAGGGAGTGGTGCTTGGCAGGCAGCACCCAGCTTACAGGCAGGATACTGAGGGAGCTATGCCTGGTGAATGCACTTAGTGCAGAGGCCAGCTGTCCACAGAGCCTGAGGGTGAGGGGACACCCTATCTCTACTGACTTGGGAACATGGCAGCTCCCTTACTTGCTTGTGGGTTGGCTGGTCACCCAGGGGCTGCCAGGCCCTCCATTACAGTGGGTGCAGTCTGAGTGTTGCCTCTGTGTCATAGGTGTACCGCTGTGGAGCAGTGAGCAGCTGTTTCCTAGGTGAATGCAGGTGCAGTGTGGCTGCTTTATCCATTGGTATGAGAAACTTGGAGCCCAGCTTGCTTTTGTTCTGTTTTATTCTATGTGGCACATGTTCCTGGAATTATAGCACTATCCATCAGGACAAGCAGGCCAATCCTTGTGCTCAGTCCTCTAGGGTTGTGTCCCACTTCCTGCCACTCCTTCTGCAGCTTAGTCCCAATTCAGGAACACGGAAGATCTCTGAGTGCAGCTGCTTTCTGAAGGCTAGGCAAGTGCAGTGGCCCACAGAAGGTCAGGGTTCTGGCCAGGAACTCCAGCCTCACTTGAGGCACATGGCAGGCCAGTTTCAGTTGACTGCTAGCATGGCCTGTGCTCTGGTTCACTGTGCACAAGGCAGCCAGGTACAGGAACTGTGGACCTGTCCCTAGCCTAACAGCAGCTCTTGCTTTGTCCCTCTTCTCAGAGTCATGAGACATATCCTAGATGCCACATCATTTCACCTGTTAGTGTTTCAGTACCTCTAAAGGGTATGGACTTTCTCTACAGTTTAAAAAACTCTATTATGAGAAATTTCAAACCAAGAGTAGAAAGAATTACAAAAATCCATGGAGCTATCCATGATTCTCCAGTTTTACATTTCACCACATGTGTTCCATCTTCCCCAGGCATTGCCAGCCTGTTTCAGGGTAAGTCACAGCATTCTGACATTTCACCCCTAAACATTTTATCACACATCCTCACAGAAAGATGTTTTCCTCCACAACCACACTAAATGTGGACTCTTTGTAAACATAACCACACAGTGCCACTTTCACTCTAGAAACATGACACAAATCCCATGTTGCTGACACTCCATTCTGTGTCCACAGCCCCACTCTCTGGTTCAAGTTACAGATAGTCGTAGCTGTTGGTTTGGATAAGGACCCAAACAAGGGCCTCATGTGGAGACTGGTGAATGTTACAGCTCTTGTGTCTACCATTTTTCCGCATCTCTCCTTGTTTTCCTTTGGATTCTTTTGCTAGGTGATCTGTCCCCATGTGCTGCTGTTTCTCCTGTACCCTCAGGGATGTTATGCCCAGGGTTTCCTGAATTTCCTGTGAGTTGGCAGTTGGTTTTAGATGCCCTTGTTTCTTTCCTAATTTCTGGAAACTGCACTGCAGTCAGGATATCACACTTGTGACGTGCCTAGCAGAGGCTGAGGTGTCGTGTTTGGCACAAGTTACTTCAGGTCCCTGTGAAGGACAAGTGTGGGGCCTCACCCCCCATGGTTGGTTATGAGGACTTTTTGTTTTTTGAGCATGTTTAGGCCAGGGACTGACAAATCATGTGCAAGACAGGTTGTGAGAACACTGACTGCCTCAGCACCCCTGGAACTCATGGCCTTCCCACCTGACCCAGCAGCCCTCTTAGTGGCTGGGCCTTTTCCTCCCCAGGGGCCCCAGAAGATGCGGCAGACTCTCACTGCACTTGTTTGCTGACCTCCTCTTCCAGGCAGCTCCTGGTTACCACATGGCCAAAATGATTATCAAGCTGATCACATCCATTGGGAATGTTGTCAACTATGACCCCATTATAGGTGACAGGCTCAAAGTGATCTTCCTGGAGAACTACCGTGTATCCCTGGCTGAGAAAGGTATGCGGGAGACTTTCAAGACAGGGACTTGCCCTGCCTGGGGATGATGCGGCTGAGGGAGTCCAGTCAGGACATTAAGCCCTTAGTCAGAGCAGCAGGGCTGGGTGAAAGCTCTGTCTTGCTGAGAGCACTAGTACATGCCATGGGTTGAATGGCTCTCAAACCACACACATTTCCCTCTGTGCTTCCCCCCATGCTGAGCTTGTTTTTTTTTTTTTTTTTTTTTGTCCTTCTGCCCTGCCTTCCACTCATGGGGTCCCAGCCTGCTTTGGGCGGGCCATGCACCTGGCTAGTAGAAGTGTACAGCCCTTTGTCTGCCTCTATGCCACAGCCATTCCTTTCTCTGGCCTGGCTATCTGTAGGCACATTGCTCTTTCACGATAGCCTCTTCTTACCACACTGTGGCAGGTCCTAGTGGCACAAGAAATGTGTTGCTGGCCTGAGAGGTACCTGTGAACACACCTGTCCAACCCAGATGTCCTGCCAAACTGGTTGCTTCTGGGGTCCTAGCAGTAGAGTGGTTTGCCCAACTAGTGATAGGCTCAAGCCTAAGCTGCTTGTGCCGGCCTCCTGTGGTGGCATCCAGACCTGTGTGCCAGGGAGAGTGACACCACCAGTGCTGCTTCCTGGGCTACCCTGTGTCAAGGAGGTATGGGCCCATCTAAGCCTCATGTGGTGGCCATGCTGCTCTGCTGGGCAGCCTTGGGCATGGTGGTCCTTTAGGTGGACTCAGTCCGTGGCAGGCGGGAATTAGCCAGGAACTCTGGTGCTGTTGATTGGTTATACCTTCACTGAACTTCAAGTACACTGTCTCACGTGACCCTCTCAACTGCACCCCATCTTAGGGCTGGTGGGGCCTCTTTCCCATTGGACTCTGCAGCCTGCAGGGCAGGGGACATCAGTGTCTTATCCTGTTCCTGGAACAGGTTTTATCCCCTTTTGACCAGGGCTGGCTCTCAATTCCAGCCTCCAGGCTGGGGACACAGCAGGTAAGCTGCACAGCAAGCTGACAGTGCTGTGTGGTGGCAAGTCTGGCCAGAGTGCAGCTGGTCTGGGGTGGCGAGTTCTGGAACCAGACCAGAGGTACCATTCTCCTTCCCTTGCAAGGAGTACAGGGGCCAACAGGGAGGACCCCATGCCTGGCTGCTGTACATGGGTCATAGTGTCAGTGGCTGGTGGCTAATGTGGAATACTGGATACCCCCTTCCTAGTCATCAGGACACCTGGCCTGTAGAGTAACACCCACACATAGGTGAATGCTTTTTAGTCCTATGGTTCTATAGGAGCCTCATGGGCTGATTAAGACATGACATCAGAATGAGAAGAAACAATAATACCAACAGACTGGGACCCAGGGACCCACCAGACTGGTTTGACCATGGTCCCTGGAAGGTTCTAGAATAAAGGGCCTTTGCCTTCCAGCAGGCTTCATCCATAGGAGGCTTTATTTTGGATCCTTTTTCCTCAGTTGCTCTGGATCTAGAAAGGGAGCCTGCAAAGGCAGGATGGGGGAGGAGCTCTGGCTTTAGTTCTCGACGTTATAATGGGTATGGAGTAGTGCCTGGAAGGGCTCTGAATCTTTCTAGGGGTGACCCTGGTGACACACCTGCACCATCTGTCTTGAGGTAGTGGCTGCCTGTTTCCGTTTGAAGAGGTAAGGACAGACAGACATGGCTTCCTTTCTGTGCTGGAGAGAGGAACTTATGGAGCAGGGATGTCTGAGGAAGTAGCACAAGTGCTGACTGCCTTCCTGTGCTTGCTCCAGTAATCCCGTCTGCAGACTTGTCACAGCAGATCTCCACTGCGGGCACTGAGGCCTCGGGCACAGGCAACATGAAGTTCATGCTCAATGGGGCCCTCACAATTGGGACCATGGATGGCGCCAACGTGGAGATGGCTGAAGAGGCAGGAAAGGAGAACCTTTTCATCTTTGGCATGCTGGTAGAGGAGGTGGAGGCACTAGACCAGAAAGGGTGTGTGCCCACTGTAACACCTGGGCCTGTTGGGGGAGTATGGTGGGGCCCCAGGAAGATGCCTGTCCACACAGCACTAGAGGTGGGGTGGTACGTGAAGACTGCTGGCCATTAGGCTGGCTCCAGATGTGGCTGTGTCTGCTATAATGTTTTAAAAACATCATTCCTAAAAAATGCACAGTGCCTGTGGCTGTTAGCCTGTGGCTGACACTGTGCTGGGACTAGGTTTCTGAAA
The DNA here is from genome assembly GCA_028571685.1 of Heterohyrax brucei. Taxonomy (NCBI): domain Eukaryota; kingdom Metazoa; phylum Chordata; class Mammalia; order Hyracoidea; family Procaviidae; genus Heterohyrax; species Heterohyrax brucei. Next base: position 27,694,108 of record CM053156.1, read on the forward strand.
CAAGCCTCTCAGTGAGCACACCTTCCTCCAGTGAGGTACACAGTGGGTCCTTTGTTCTCCTGGTCACTGGAGGGTGGTTGGGGCCATGGCAGGGCAGGTGGGTCCCGGGTTCCCCTCATCGGCCATCCCTGGAGTCCACTTAGGGCTCTTCTGGCCCAAGGGTGCTTAGCCAACTTGGAAAATTTGGTCTTGCCTGCTGATTATATTCCTGTCCTTTTTTTTTTTTTAATTGTGATTGAGTGGAAGTTTACACTTCAAATTTGTATGCCCGCCTACCTGCAGCTCCCTCTGCTCTCCATGCCCAGTGACAGCACACTCCTCCTTTCCATTCTATACCTGTCTTATCCTCTTAAAATCTCCCGAACCCTCCTCTCCACCCTCTCTACTCCCCTCTAGTAGGAGGTTAGTAGGACATCTTGTAGATGCACAGAACCATAAAGTGCACACATAATAAGTCACTCTGTGTCCCTGAGTCCGTTCCATTCCTATCTGAAGAGCTGAGGTTTCTGGCCTTTTTAATAACCTTTCGGTTTTGGAGTAAAGTAGGTTTCAGAGAAGCTACAGAGGTAGTACAGGAAGTACGTGGTCCCCTGATCCTCCTCTCTGTGCCTCGCATCACCTGCACCTCTGTTGGGACCAAGATGCTAGCATGGTGCATCATCATTCACCACATTACAGATCCCAGGTCCCTGTCCCCAGCAATGTCATCTTCTGGGCCAGGACCCAATCCGCACAGTACAGCACGTGGCTGTCACATCTCCCTAGGCACCTCAGCCTGTGACAGTTCCTCATTTCCCTATGCTTCATGATTTTGACCTTGAGGAGCCCTAATTCAGAGTGATAATTGAAAAGACAAGGGAAGGCAGTACTGTCTAACTGCCTACACATTTGGGAGAGTTGGTAAGGCTTTGGATACCAGCTAGATAAAATGCAAATGTGAATGTCACCTATAGCATCAGAGCTGTGTCCTGTGCCCCTTTCCCATCCCACCCCAGTCCCCACTTGAGGCACTTATTGGTTCTGTCTTGGGGCCTATACACATGCTGTCCATGTCCTCTCAGTCCCTTGAGCTGATGGTGTGAGTCTAATTGTCTTGCTTGCCTGCATTTCCTCTGAACCTTCAGAGTCCCCGCTGAGGGGCTGTTCTCAAACCCTGCCCCTCACAGCAGGTGGCAGGGGAGTGTGGTGTAGTTACAAGGGCTGTGGGTGTGGCATGTGGTTCTGAAAGCTCTGTCCACTTTAGGAGTTCAGTTTTGAGCATCCCTCTTTAGCAGAAATACCATATGGGTCACACATGGCATTGTGCATTTTAGGATGTTTTTAAAAAGCAAGAATAGCCAGTGGCATTAATTTTGCACTCATAGCACATCACAGTTCCAACAGTCCTCTCTCGTATGCTCAGAGGCCACCTACTGTTAGTGGCTGCCATCCCAAGCACAAGTCCTGAGCATGGGGGGAACATCTGGGAGCTCCTGCTCAGGGATGCTGATGCTGACTTGTTACCTGACCCCCCCAGGTATAATGCCAAAGAGTACTATGACCGCCTCCCTGAGCTGAGGCAGGCAGTGGACCAGATCAACAGTGGATTCTTCTCTCCCAAGGAGCCTGACTGCTTCAGAGAAGTTGTCAACATGCTGATGAACCATGACAGGTATGAGCCAGCCCTTCGCAGGCCTCACTGCTGTATTGTGCTGCGTGGCACTCCCTAGGGTCTGAGCACCAAAGTGTCCGGAGGGACTTAAGAGATCATCTTCTCCCCAGCATCCCCTGATTGGGCAGAGCCTCAGACAGCCGGCAGAGCCACAGCTAAGCTGTAACTACAAATATAAGTGGAGTTTCTGCTGCCTCCCAAAGCCAGCCTTTGAGACATGTGAGATGAGAAGCAAGAGGTTTAATTATATACTGGTACATACGGAGATACAGGGGATAGATTTCTCCAAAGTTTGTTTTACTGAAATGGAGACTAGCTGGAGGTTTTACACAAAAAAAGGGTTAAGGTTTTATGAGTCCTAGAACATTAATTCTTTAGGTGATCACAGCAGTAACGTTCCAGATGTGTTGATCTCTTAGTTGGTATTTTGGGCCCAGAGGTAGTCTGGACATCATAGAAGTTCTTGGTCACAAGGCAAATTCCTTTTTCTTTTATGGTTTTTAAACTATTAGCACTTGTTTTTCCTCAGTCCCAAAGACAGCCCAGCTAGATTAGTCCTTCAGAGAAACAAGGAAACAATTGACTCATACTTAGGAATATGTGCTTGGAAACAGAATTAAGAAATAAAACGGTGCAGGTTATGTGCACAATATGGCTGCTTACTGTACTGTCTGTTCCAGAACCAGGGCTGGAGCTGATGGTGGCTAACCTGTGGAGCACATGAGGTGTCGTGATAGTACTGGCTAGGGGCTGCCCAGGTCTCTAGCTGGGAATGTCTCAGTGAACATGAGCACCTGTGCCCGAGACAGCAGGGAGCAGGAAGGCTCTCAGGAAACCTTTGTGAAGTACGCTGGGGAGGGTGACAAAAGATGCCCAGTGAAACAGTAAAGTTTATGATGGTAACATGATAATGCAGTTAGTTCTTACTGCACTGTAGTTACCATGATGAAGGTTTCTCTCTCCTTAAACCATAATGACTCTTAACAACCCTACAGGACAGAATAGAACTGTCCCACAGTTTCCAAGGAGAGGCTAGTGGATTCAAATGGCTGACCTTTGTCTGATGACAGCTCTTCACTCCCCTCTGATCTAAAAGTTCAGTCAGGCCCATGCTGAGAAGTAATGTCTTTTCTACTTTCAATTTGTTTTGTCTATTACTTTTCTTAAAATTTATTTTACTGTGGTAAGATACATGTGACAAAATGTATGCTATCTTAAAGTGTACAACTCAGTGATATTAACTGTATTCACTATTTTGTGTTACATCACCAGTCTGCTGTTTTTTGATGACTGTATTATCGGCTGCCTTCAGTCTGGCGAGATCATGACTACACATAACCACACACATATTTACATATGCATGCATATATAAGGTCTGACAAGGTTGCGAACTTAATTGTTCTAAGTATTGCATACTTCACTGCTGCATATCACTGTGGTCACCTTCGGTATACTCTCCTTGGGAGGCTGTGCACCAATGCCAGCGCCTAGTCCACCCTTCAAAGCAGTTTTGGAACTCTTTCTGCAATGGCTGTTGTGCAGCAGGGCAAGTTTGAGAACTTCATTGTATAGTTGTCTGAGAGGACGTTTTTAGCAAATAAATAACTGTATTGGAACACCCTACCTACTCACCTGATCTGACTGGCCCCCAGTGACTTTTTTCTTAACCTGAAGATAAAGGAAATACTGAAAGAAGGCATTTTGGACATTCAGGACATCAAGAGTAATACAATGACAGCTCTGATGGCCATTCCACAAAAAAGAGTTCCAAAATTGCTCTGAAAGATAGATTAGGCACTGGTGTCGGTACATAGCTTCCCAAGGAGAGTACTTTGAAGGTGACTATAGTGATACTCAGCAATGAGATATAGCACTTTTTCTAGGATGAGCTTGCAAACTTAATTGGCAGTCCTTGTACACTTGCAGACACATGTATGTATGTCTGGGCTGAAGTTTGTGGTGAAGAAAAACTTAAAACAATTTTATGAATTGTATTTATGACTCCACAGTAAACAAAGTATATTTCCATCTTCATAAAGCCTGCATTTAGTCCAGAACACCAGGAAATGAAGTCTTTCCTATGTTACAAATGCTCTGCCCAGGTAGACTTGAGGGTGGACGCATGGCTGGACCCACCTGCCACATCTTTAACCAGGCATCCCTAGAAGTGGGTTGGCATGCACTCATGTTGCTGTATGTGGCTGTATCTGAGGCAGACGGGGGCACATGTGCAATTTGGGTTTCTTTAAAGAAGTGTTGTGGCAAGGTGGTTTGTTCTTGTTTTTAAATAAAGTTGTCTTCCCAGGACGTAAGTTCTGCTTATATAAAGTTCTTAAGGCCACAAAGGCCTGGCCCAGGCTGGTAGGATGTGGTGTGGCAGGTTTCAGTGCTCCTGCTTCCTTCTTCCATCTTTGGCCCAGGAGCCCTTGGGGCTCAGGACAGGACCAGCCTGCTGTCTGCTCTCTTTACATGGACTATGCTAGTAGATATCCCCCTACAGTCCCCACCCTGGCACACTCTGCCAGGCACAGCCTCCTATCCTGTTGCAGGTTCAAGGTGTTTGCAGACTATGAGGCGTACATGGAGTGTCAGGCAAAGGTGGACCAGTTGTACCAGGTAATGTCTCTGGGCCCTATGAGGGGAGGGTGGCCGAGGGGACAGTTGCTGAGAACAACCATGTCTGCCTGCCTTGGGCCCTCTTGGGGAAGTCCCAGTTCAACCTGTGGCCCCAGAGCAGTGATCAAGGGCTTGGCAAACTCTGAGCACATTTTGGATGCACGTATGGTCACCTCCCTGTGATGCTGTGCCTGCAATCTCCACGCGCCTTTGTCTTTCTTGTCGAGCTGTGGTCCATCTCAGACTATCTCAGCATCCCCACACCTGGTGTGGGGTCAGTGTTGGCACCAGGCACTTCTCCCAACCCAGCACCTTGCATTTCCTCTGGCCCCAGAGTAGCCACCAGGCCAGAGCATGAGTGGCAGCAAGACAGTGTGCCACTGAGCCTATGGAATGGGAGGAATGGCTTCTACTCCTAAACCATCAGAGCAGTAGACCATAGGATGCTAGGGGCCCTAGTTGTACTGGTGCTTCCAGGGCTGCAGACACTGGAGAGGCTAGCCTAGAGTGTGGGGTGCTATGTGGAGCCGGGATGGCAGAGGCTGGGGGAGAGGGCACAGGCAGAATCTGCTCAGCTAGTGAGCAGTGACAACTGTGTGGCAGTTATAGTTCTGGAAATGCAGACTCCACTACATGCTCTTGATACCTTTATACCAAAGCTTAACTGGGGTCCTCTTACTCCTTCCACAGGACACTAAGGAATGGACCAGGAAGGTCATCCAAAACATTGCCTGCTCAGGCAAATTCTCCAGCGACAGGACAATCAAGGAGTATGCTCGGGACATCTGGGGGGCAGAGCCCTTGGACCTGAAAATCCCCCCACCTAATGTTCCCCAGGACTAGGTTCCAATGTCCCTGTCCACTCTTGAGCCCTGTCCACTCCCGGGCCCTCATGCAGTATTTCCAGCATTTCTCCAGCAGCCAGTGGTCCTTGCTTTTCTCACTCCTGTTTCCTAGAGGGGCAGTGGGGTGGGGCAAGGGGAGAGAGGTACATGGTGTGTGTAAAATTCTAAGTTCTCAGCAAAAGGGAGTGCACGGAGGATGGCTGTGGTTTTTCCAGAAACCATGCAGGTACTTTGCTGAATGTTTTTAAGCTTCTGGATCCTGGATCTGTGGAAGGTGGCTGTGCTGAGCCACCTAGCTCTTACTGCTTCTATCTGGGGCTGTGCACCTGAGTGCAGGCTAGGTGGGAGACTTCACATTCTGTCTCTTAAAGGAACCATTTTTTAAAAACTTGATAATGGAAAACTTCAAACAGCATACAAAACCATGATCCACAACATAACCGATACCCCAGCTACAGTGTCAGCCACCGGAGGCACTAGGATACCTCTCCTCTACTGCTCTGGAGCAAGACCCTGATTCTGCATGGTCCTATCCTTTAAGAGTTTTTGTTTCCAAAGTATATTTTCCTTTTTACAATAAGGCTAGTGGCTAAACAAGATGTGTATTATCCAGTTTTATATGAAGAGGCACTAAAAGATGTAAACTTTAATGTTTAAAACTAAAAGGTAGTTACTTAGCAAACCCAATTTAGATTGGTGTGGGAGGTGAGGTGGCCTTATGGTGGGAGAGCTCTAAGGGTGGTTGGTGTGGTCCTCTGTCCAGTGTCTACCACCTTTCTCCCTGTGGCCCAGAGCCCTGGTTTGGCCAGAGTAGGACTTCGGTATCACCCGGGAGGCAGGGAGGTCTGCCCCTGTGACCTGCTCTTCGCTCCTGCCCAAGGCTGTTGCCCTTTGTGGTGGGGTGAGTCCAGAGGTCAACCCTAGGCTGCATGCACTTGGGACCCAAGGTGTGGGGATTGCAATGCTGGGGAGGGGCAAGCCAAGACTACGAGAGACTTCTAGGATGCCCTGACATTAGGGGCATGTCTGTCAAGCATCCAGTGCAGGCTGTGAAGCAAGGTTAGCCGAACTTCTCAGTAAAGGGAACATCACAAAGAAATGAACTTAGTTTAAGTCTTGTTTTAATCACTATAAATTGTTAAGTTTCCTGAACAAAGGAGAGAGTGCCATGTTGTTTTTTCCAGGCTGGAGGCTAGCTCATGCCCATTTCCCAGCCAAAACCACCTATCCTTTCTGGTGCACTAGGTGCCTGGCTGTTCTCTGCCTCTGCTATATGAGCCCCACCCCTTCCCAGCCTCCCGTACAGTCTGACTTGGAGAAGGAACCAAGTGGGCTCACAAGGGGAGCATGGCAAGCTCTGCTGTGGCAGGGTGTGCCCTCCTTGAGGCCACCTGGCATCTGGTGTGATGTGGGAAAAGGGTCTCCTGACTCTGTGGGTACTGTGGTTCAGAGTCCCTGGGTGTTTTGTGAAGAGGAATCAAGTTCTGGCCATGGCTGTGGCTGTGTCTGACACTACCCAGTCGGCCCATGTACCCCATACCCCACTAGACCAGTGTAACCATCACTGCAACTCTCATTGTCACTGCCTTCCCTTGACTGATGAGAAACTCATTAAATCTCTGTGTCTGTGGCTGGTGGTCATGCATCTGTGTTTTATTCCGGGCATGCTGCCCTGAGTGTTTCCAGGGCAAGCAGAAGGTGCTGGTTCTTGCTGCAACAGGGAGCAGAGAAGGGCACTGCCTGGACGTGACAATGACCCCTAAGAACTAAAGAGCCACAAACATGGGGAGCCAGGATAAGGGTGGCCCTTTAGTAGGTCCCATGTGGAGCTCTCAATTCCCAGCAGGGGAGCCTGAGGCCTTGAGAGTATGTTTTGGGGCCCCATTTCCTTCCTTTGTATGGAGGGTATTGGACTGAATCATGCACTGTTGTTACAGATAAGAACACAAAATCAGTTTCCTCATTCCAGCTGCATGTGGGACTGAGCCAAGTGCTCCAGGACTGTCATTCCTGCAGGTCAACAGCTTGCTGAACCCCATCACCTGGGGATCAAAACCAAGTATTCCGATTTCTGGTATGAATTGTGTTTGTCCCCCTTCTGCCACTGCCTAGCTGCAGTTCCAATAAAAAGCCAATGTTAATCAAGGGATCCAAGCAGGGGCTAGACATGGGGCACTATTGATTGGTCAGCGACTGGCATTCTGCAAATCTTAATGGGAGCAAGAGGCTTCTTCCGTGAACACAACCCGCCCTGGACCTTAGGGGACTGGTATATCCCAGAAATTAGGAGCAGGTGGGAGACAGAGCCTTGGGCCTGTGAGATGAGAAGCTATATCTTTGTGGCTGTGAAGCTCCACAACATGGATGACCCATACCTTCTGATCTGTATTTTGTTTATGCCCTGGTCCACTGCCCCACAAACTGATTTTACAACCCACCAAAGGGGTCTGGCCCAACAATTACACTTTGGGCGTTTGGGTGGAGTCTTGCTGCAGCCTGGCAAGCCAACATGTGCCCACAGTAGCTGCTCTTTGCTCCTTCCTGGGGATTCAGGATAGGCAGCGTCAGCCCGCCTTTCCAAAAGCTGTTAAACACTGCTGGCAGCGTGTCTTTTCTTTATATCCTGCCTCGTCTCCCCCAAAAGGCTCTGAGGTAGCTTATATTGACAAAAAGTTAAAAAAGAAAACAGATGAAGACTTCGGCAAAGACAAAGAGAGCTGGATGAAGAGGGAGCTGGGATGGTTTTCTGAGGTGGTGGAGATGGATAGAGAACTGGGCGTCAAGCTCCCCACCTCAGAGCAATGACAAGGAAACTCATGTGTATGGTAACCAGCTAGGAGAGCAAGACTGTGCTGATTCCAAGCCTCAAACCCCACCATCTCTCATAAAGGGACGCACAGTTCACGTAAGTAGATGCAGTCATGTTTCATCAACTTCAGGCCTCTAAGTGCAGAGACTAATTCTACAACAAGTTGCAAGCAGGGGCCCGAGCAATGCCAGAGCTGCTGGTGATGAGGCTGTGTCTCCCAGACAGATGTGCAGTATAGTGCACAACTGAACTGGCAAAAGGAAACACACAAGAAACTGCATGCACCTTAGCTGTGAGGAGTGGGAGGCAAGCCACTGTCTTAAGAAGGTAGACAGTATTAGTATTAGTAGCTGCCTGTATTAGTAGCTGTATTAGTAGCTGCCAGGAACTTCAGAGAAAAGATGTGTCCTGCTTCAGCCCGTGGGCCTGATATCCAGTCCCATCTGCAATACTGGAACACAACCATTCAAGAAACAAGGCTCAGGGGTCCAGCTGCTTGTGCCAGGCATGCAAGTAAGCAGGCCCTGCCCTGCCCTGCCCTAGTGAACTTCTGGTCTGAGATGTTCTGGTCTGGGATGTTCCAAACAAAGTCTGGGCAGAACAGCCTTGTCAGTCCGGGGATCTGAGAAGAGGGAAGACAAAACCTTATACATATACCACACCGATAGGAGTCAGCTGTATATACAGACACAAAAACAGGCATTTATACAACCACAGCTTTTCAAGATGTTACATCAGGTAGGTAAAACTGCCCTGATAACTGGGAGGGGTAGGTCTCTGATGACGGTCAGAGCAGTTGTACACATCAGTCTTCACAGTGGTAGATGAAAAGCAGCATGTAACGCGGGCTTTATAAAAAACCAAACAAAGAGACACCAACAGTGAGTAAATAAACATAGGTCATGTTACCTAAACTAGGTAAACAGAGTTTCCCCAACTCCAGCAGCACATAAGTAGCCAAGGACTTGTCTTATCAGTGTCTACAGACAGACTGCCAAAGCATGTTAAACATACAGCCAACGTACAGGTGTAAGGAATGGTTTTTCTAAGCCCAAAGGTGAAAAGTTCACCTAACTTAGGCCTGGATTTTAGAAAAATGTTACCTCTCAGTTGGGAAGAGCCACAGCTCACCATGAGGAAATGCCTCCTCTCAGAGAGCACTCTCTGTGGGACCCTGGGCTCTTGGAAAAGCAGGGAAGGAAACAAATCCTCAGTGCCTTCACAAGCTCCCACTGCCAACATCACCTACTATTCAGGCCCTATATGCAGCACCAAAGGAGGTACTGTGGGTAGAGGGGCCAGGGCACTGAGGGGCAGCAGACAACGTTAGCCAGTCTTGCTTCACAGAGAAGACAGACAGACCACCATGACAATTTTATTCTTAAATGCTCAGTCTAAGCCCAGGTTAGATGGACAGGAGGGAGAAACACGGAGGTACAGGTCACCACCTTGACCCTCAGTCTGGTGGGTAAGCAGGGCCCACAAGCAGTGGTTGGCGGCAAGGCGACAGCCAAGGAGGCAAGCAGGGTGTGCAGAACAGTGGGGAGGGTGGGCAAGTGACCACTCAGAGTCCTCTGCATGGGTGGGAAGCAGCAGAAAGAACCTGGTCTGGCCCCATTCTCTGAGGATGGAACAGAAAAGCTCAGACAGGGACCACAGAGCCCACACCCAGTCCCAAGACCTTGTGTCCTCATTCAGCCTCCATGCCTGCTCCACGGCTGGGATCAGCCATGCTGATCAGCAGGGGATCAGTGGTGGCAGCTTCCTGTTCCTGTCACTAATCCTTTCCAATCATGGCTCAAGAGGGAGAGGGGCCACGTATCCATCCCAGCACATCGTCCACAGAGGCCAACACCTTTGGTGCCAGCTTGGACTTCCTCAGTGTCCACAGGCCAGGTTCCTGAGAAATGCTGATGCTGGCACGCCAGGGCCTAGGGTGCAAGCTGGCCAGGGAAGGGGTGGGGCACAGAGGTCTCCATGCTTCCTTATGAAGTCAGTCCTCAGTGGTGATGCTCCTGCTCAGATTTCCCCAGGAACTCCCTAGACCAGAGCAAGGCAATTTCATGAGCCACACCACAAGACACTGAAACAGGTGCTACCACCTCCATCCTCAAACAGCCCCGAGAAGAATTCGGAAGTACATACAGGCCACACACAAGGGTGGTCAAGAGCCGTAACACCAGACATGAGAAAAGCACTCACTGTGAAGTGAACAGCCAGCACTGGCAGTGTCTGACACTCAGGAAGAAAGGCCAGGTCTGTGAGCTGTTCTTGTTTTAGATCTACGCTGTGGTCTAAATGCTCTGTAATGCAATTCTTTCATGTAATGTAGAAAAACTACAGCTACAAAGCAATGCTCTATCAGCTTACTGTCCCTTCGAAAAGCACTGGCACCCCCACATCCACATGGCCACATCTCCAAGAAAGATGGGCTTTGCCCCTGAAACTTTCAAAGGTAGCCAGAGAACACCCTAAGCTTGAGGTGGAATTGTGCTGGGATGTTCCTCAGGTGGGGAACCAAAGCATGCAGATCCAGATGGCAAAGACCCACCTCACACAGAGAGGTCTCGGATCTTGCAAAAGCTACAACCCAGTGAAGGGCCCTTATTGGCCAGATAGTGTCCTCTGGAAGTGCTGCAGAGCAGCCCCATAACAAAGGCTCCTTGAGCATAATTGGGCCTGGCAAAGGGAAGGACAGGTGTTTGGTCCATTCCAAACTCTACTTGTTGTCACTGAGGGCAAGACCTTGCCCTCACACATGGGCTCTCTACCTGGGCCCATGATGGGCCAGTGGCTCTCTGGACTGTGGTCCATGCTCTAGTCCTAGATTCTAATCACTGCACAGCAGCCTGATATGGGTCCTGAATCTGCAGTGTACTCAGAGACAGGAACTAACAGATATAGGAAGGGACCTGAGGCCTGACCTAGGGCACAGCTGGGGTACCCCATGTGCAGGTACACACCTGCAAATATTATGTATATACATGTGTCGGCACGTATGCAAGTATGTGTGCATGTGTATGCACAGCAGTGCACCTGCATAGATGTTTGCATCAGTGTGCTCAGGCCTGTACATGTCTGCCTGGGCATGTGTGCACATGCACATCTTTCTTTGTATGTCTGTACAGAAGAGAGATTACCAGACCTATCTACCATAGGCAGTCTAGGGGTTGAGGGAAATACTTTCAAACCTGTCTGTAAGAATAGTGGAAGAAACTCACATTACTATGACTCTTGACCCACTAAGGCTCCATCAAACAATTCAGCTTCTGTCCCTCTCCCACCTCCCAGGCCTCAAGCCCCCACTGCAAGGCCTTGACAAGTGCCTCTAACATCCCAGGGTGAAGAAGCCTGGACAAGTAGAAAACATCTCACCTCAGTATCCGTGGAAGCTCCGGGCTCTTGTAGATGTACTTGTGCCTATAGCCGAGGTCTGAATGGAAGGGGATGAACTGAACTTTGAAGTCCCGGAAGCTTCGAGATGGTGCAGCAATGTTGTAGAGCTGGGGAGAGGGTCAGGCAGGGGTCAAAGTCCAGATATGAGCACCCTAGTAGAGAGACCAGTTGGGGGCTGGTTCCTCCATGGAACAACCTAGCCCTCCTCCCTCACAGCCACGACAGGTGTCTAGGGAAGGTGTGCTGATGGAGGGTGGAAGTTTCTCGGCACTATCTGCCCTTGCATCTCTGATCCCAGGCTGCCTATTCCCTTGCTCAGAGGAGTGGTAAGGTAAAGAGCCCACATTACACCAGGGGAGTAGGTAGAAGGCAAGGGCTCAGACATCTAGGCACCCCAATTTCAGCCAGCTAGATGCTGACTACTTGTCTCCACCTCAGCTGCCCTCCCCACCACAGCCAAGTACCTCACAGGTATGAAATGTGCATCTACTAGCTTTTTTGTCTACATGTCCAGATCCCCAACACATCCACACACCTACAGGCTTGAGGAGCCTGTTATGAGGCAAAATCAGTCTGACTCATGGAGTATGTCTGATGATACAGCCAATGCTGTCCCTGATCATTCTGATGTCCCAGGCAGTACTCTTGCCCAACACATTCTCAGCTATGAACCTAATCCCATGTCCCAGGAAGTTAGATTTCTGGCAGCAAAGGCTCATCAAAAGCAAAGGCTATGGCCCACAGACAGCATGCTATGCTTCTGGTATCAGACGAGTCCCAAAAGGAACAGACTAGACGTTTCCATATCAACTCTACTGACTTGAGACCACAGTGCTGCACTCAGGGAGAAGCTCATCAAGGAGCCTGCTCCGTTTAGACAACAGGAAGACAGCCCTCTTGCTGAGTCTGTGAGACAAAAGTCTCCCTGCCACCGCTCACCTGTGCTCTGCTGATGCAGGAAACTGCCCTGATACAGACTGTGCATAGAAACTAGGAGGTGTTCACTCCTTTTCCATGCTTCTCTCTCGCAGGCTACACCAGCTTTCCAATACCTATCCCAACCCAGGACCTAAAAACCCATGCCCTTCCTGAGCAGCCTGACAGCAGTCCACAGGGCAGGACCCTCTGGTTCTGCAGCCTGGCTGTAGGATGATGTAAAATGTCTGGCTCATGCCACAGGTGCTGGCACCTCACCCCACCCTGTAATGCAGACAGCATCCTGTTAGCATAGGCCTCAACTGCCCGTCTTTTCCTCCCAAAGGGCCCATTCAGCAAGAGGACCCTTCTCCACACCCACCTATGCCCAGCCTGGCCCAAGAACTCAGTCTGAAGACAACAGTCCTTGGGCCAGGCCTGAGGACTCAGGGCATCTGCTTAGGCCAGAAGCGGCAGCAACTCAGGACACTTACTTTTCTGCCGAGCTTGAAGGGTACAACTGGGTCATCCTCTGCATGCAGAATGAGCAGGGAACAAGAGATGTGCTTCACACTGGTTGAGGAGGGAGGGCAGAGAAGGTGACCAGACAACAGAAACAGACCAATGAATCCTAGGGGTTGGAGTACGGTTCTTTTACACCCCAATTCGGGTCTAGGGAGGTTTTCCCAGTGATGCTTTAACAGTCTTGAATTTTGCTGGGTTCCTTTTACCAGAGAACCAAAAATTGACTTCTTTGTTATTTCTGCCAACATCTGTTCTACCTAGATAATTATTGTTAGCTGCCACCAAGTTGGCCAATGACTACGGCAACCCCATGTACAATGAAACAAAATGCTTTCTGGTCCTGCACCATCCCTGTGATCAGTTGAGAATTCAGACTCTTGTGACCAAGTTGATCACCAGGCCTTTCTTTCTAGTCCACATTAGGCTGTAAGTGCTGCTGAAACCTGTTCGGCATCATAGTAACAAGGAGCCTCTAACGACAGACAGGTACTAGATACACATGAGGTACAAACCTGGTCTCCTGTGTGGAAGGCAAGAATGCTACCTCTGAACCACCAGTGCCCTCAGTAGCTAGGTATCAGTGTGGTTTAAATCTAGAAATCAGTCCATTCACCCAAGACTAGCCCCTGTACATTTTACAGGTAATAAAAATGATTATTTCTGTCAACAGGCATATTCTTTAAAAGTTACAAAACAGTATTTGCACACTGAGTAATTCAGGTGTGCCCAGAAAGGTACTACAAATGAATACTATTATGTGTCTGTTGGCTAAAAAGTAAATACCCTCTACTTTTGTCTTTTTGGTGTAAATAAAATCTCAGAGCACTCGCGTTCTAAACATTTATAAGTAAATTAAAATTTTCAATAGATTCAAATTTTTTCAGCTGCTATGTAACAAGAGTTACAGGTACTAGGATTGGAAGGAGTCTAGGTATCTCCTTAGACCACCTTTCTGACAAGCTGATGGTAGCAGCAAGACAGACGGCCTCTTGATAGTAGCTTTGGTGGTCTTGGCCTGGCACAGTGCCTGGGTCCTAGGGCATGCCAACCCCCAGAAACAAATCTAGTACCTTCAGCAGGCATTTGCTGTTTGTGGCACATAACCTTACGCTCTCCTCTTGTTCTTGCTTCAGGAAAAGAGGAGAGTCTCTCTGTGCTATATTTTGTTATGACATTAACACGTTTCTGAAAAGATGTTAAACTTCAGCAACAGCCTGCTGCCAATCTGAGAGGGCTTTGCTTCCCAGTGGTGTCAGGGATTGGGTCAGGGAGTGGGTACAGCACTGCTTGCAAACTAAGCTCTTGCCTGGGCAAGAGTTGGGGCCAAGTGGCAGCTTGCAAGGGAGACTTGGGTACTCACTTCTCATCATTGGCAAATTTAATTCCACTGCTTGTAATAGGATCAAGAAAAAACCAGTCAAATCCAGGGAAATATCGGTATATCTGAAGACAACATGGAGAGAGTTTTCAGAGAGCTTATCAAAATATCCACGAAGAAAGTAAAGGTCAAAGTATAGGGTTCACAAAGCACATTCATAACTACCAGGACCTAAGAGAATACATGGGCAAGGACACAAGAGAAGGCAAAGGAGACACACAGCCCAGAGTCACCCTCACCCCAAGCAGGCCGAGATACACAAACAGCCATGCTCAGGATGCCCTCACACCTCCCCGCCCTCACGACCACTTGCCAAAAACCACAAAATTACTTTCCTCAGGAGATTTTCTAGATGGGCTTTGCAACGGGGGATACAAGGTTCACCCCTCCAGGCCCCAGAGACCCAGCGACTGCAAAGACTGATCTGCACATGGCCACACCTCGGGGTCACAGTGAGAGCCCAACTGAGAAATCAGACTTCCAACAGACACTAGTCCTGCCACAGATTGGAAGACGGGGACCCATGATGTCATTCCTCACAAGGTTTTGGAGAAAAGCAAGATTGACAGAGTAAAACAACAACAAAAAAAGACCTTTCTTGTCTGGGATGGACACCAAGATGAGATCAGGACAGGCAGGCAGACCCAGAGTTTCCCCCAGAATACGGGCCAGATGAGGAAACCCCAGCCATCCAGGATAACAGAGACCCTAACCAGGGCAGGTTTTTGAAAACAAGGCTGAGGCTCCAGGGTAAGGGCCTCACTGCCTAGAATTCTAACATAGATCTATTTAGGCTCCAATATCCTCAAGAGCTGACTTGGAAAGTGAGGGAGAAGCCTGTTTATTACACTCCTAACTGGCAGCCCCTAGACCCCAGGACCCTGTCCAGCTGCATCCCACAGCCACAGTAGCACAAGGGCAAGGCTCTGTGACAACATGCCCCCTACCCTGCCTCACAAATTAAATACCTGAAGGGCAGCTTTGCAACCAGGCCTGTGCCCAGAACTAAACAGGCACTAAGTTTTAATGAATATATATATATTTTATTAGAGTACTTTAATAGTAATTTTATAATTGAATTTATTTTATCATTATTTACAGCTATCTCGACATTTTATGGGAATCAATATTTTCCTATTATGATTAAGTGAAAGTATACAATCCATGTCAATTTTGCATGCCCGCCTCTGTAACTTTCTGCTCTCCTCACTGTGACAGCACACTCTTCTTTTTCAATCCTTACTTCTAGTATCCATTTAACAAATACTTATCCCCTCCTCTCCATGCTTTCCTTTCCCCTCTAGAAAGAAACCAGCAAAACAGCTTCCTATATATGTAGAAAACCATAAAGTACACATACCACAAGCTTTAAATTAATCTTTAATACAATCTCTACTTGCCACTGAAAATGGATGGCTTTTTGCTTCTTCACGGATATTGGTGAACGGAGATTCCAATATTAGGGCATCTGGTGGTGTCTCTAGACGAACAAAACAAAAAAGGGAATGGCAGAGTGAGCAAGAGGCCCTGACAAAACAGACTCCCTTAGAGGATGCCAAACTGTGGTGCCTGTGTAAGCCTGGGTCCTAGGAATATGCCAGCCCAGTTGCCTGTAAGTCCCAGCTCCCTATGGAGTAGATGCAGCAGTGAGTCCTGGGTGTTCACCCAGGAATGCACCTCCACAGCAACTTTTCTTCTAGGAGAGTATGTGGCCACAGCCTGTGGAGCCACCTTGACAAGTACAGCCTTGTGGGCCTCAGGTAGGCTTTGTGAGCTCACCAATCATGCAGCTGTTTAACGAGGCCAAGGTTTCTGGTCCTACCCAGTGCTCTGGCAGGTGTCAGAAATGCAGACTCAGGTCCCAGCTTATGCCTCACAAGGCTGGGCTCACTTTGGCTCCAAGACAGAGCCAGCGTGAGCCCAGAGCTACCCCTGCTGCTTGCCTGTGGGGGGGGCAATGGTGCCACCTGTTCCGTAAGAACTTGGAACAGGGCCTGGAACTCAGTAAGCTCCCCTCAAATGGCCAACTCTGAAGATGAGAGGGAGAAAAGAAAGCCCAGAAACACCCACCAGTGGGAACTACAGAGCCCATACTGTAGAGGCCAGGCCTCAGGCTACACACCAGGAACCACAGGTATGCTGCTCAAACAAGTTATCTTACCTCGCTCACAAAGGCGCCGCACCAAATTTGTTGCAACCCTGGAAAGAATGAAAAACTATTCAGTTGGAATATGACAAAAACATTTTAGGTGAAATTATTTTAATATTGGAAAGCGACCAGTGAAGCTGAGGGGAATATGTTGAGTTATTGGTGGGGACTGGGGACAGCAGGGGAAAAGGTTTGGTGATTGCACAAAAACTATGTAAAACAAAACACACACAAAAAATTTTCTAAGCAAAAATTGAATTTGAAGCCACCAAAACCATGATTAAGATATCTGCTCACAGCAAAGACATGAAAAACTAAGTAAAACAGAGACAAACATCAATCCTGGAACCTGAAATGTCAGATGAAGCAAAAAAGATTTCAACCAAACACTGAATGGAATAAAATACCGACAGAATGTATCCTTATCAGTTAACACAGCACAGATTCGTGGTCTTGGGCTTCTGCTGGAGAATAGTAGACAGGGTGCAAGGGAAAGTAGATTCATGATAATTTCAGCAAAAGACAAAGCACCCAGAAACCAGCAATACAGTCCTCAGCTCTACCGCCAATGCCTCCTGGCTACATGTGGTGGCTCAAATGGCTGAGAAGTGCACGGTTTGTCCTGCTTGGATTTGCCCCATCCACACAGGAGATTCACCAACTGGGAGAATGTAAAAGCACCTTCTGGAGCTTCAAGCAGGATACAGATCACTCAGTAACCAGTAACACAGGTTTTCTTAATCTTATCCTTTGTCCCAATCCCTCTTGACTTTCTCTGCTTCCTGCTGGCTGCAGTGTCTTGGCCAGGAGGAAACTCCTTCAGTCCTGGCTGCTTAGAATCACCCCGCTGCACACACACTGGTCAATCCCTGAGCACCATTTCTCTACAGCTAATTTTGCTTTTTTTCCATGTATTTTGGTTCTTTCATGCCTCACACCACTTCCCCCTCATTTGTCTTGAACAGCTGGCTCTGTATGCCATCTTTGCCTCTTCTTGAATGGCTCAACTGGGGAACCATTCCTCCAGTCCATGACAACACACTTGTGGAATCTTCAGGGCTTTCAAAATGTTTTGCTTCATTTTTGATTGTTTTGTTGTTTTATTCTGCTTTCTTATTCTATTTATATCTTTGGAGTCCCTTTTAACTGTGCTGTACTGCACAGTGTAGGACCCATGTCCCCAGTTTGGGCATCCGTGTCAGTGGAATCCCTGGAGGCTTTTCTTTTTTCTTTTTTCCTTCCTGTCTTTCTTCACTTCTCAGTTCTTGTCACTCTATACTTACCTTCTTTTGTCTCCTGAATACCTAACAGTGTGTAATAGGCCTCAGGTTACACACCAGGAACGTTCTAGCCAGGCTACATAGTGCAGTGGGAGATACTTCCCTGGTTTTCACAGCAGCAATGGTGCAACCCCTGAAGGCTTTCTGCTCTTTTCTAAATTCTTAACTACTTATTTATTATTCTTATTCTTTTCTTTTTCTAAAAAATCTTCCTGCTTTTCCATTTCTTGGTTTCTCACTTCTCCACTCCAACAACAAGTTCCCTTTTTGTTTGGCTTCTGTTTTTCTCTCCTCACCTCTCTTTGTTCTCATACTCATCACAGCCTCCTCACTCCTTCCTATGTCCACCATGTGCTGAACACCACACCCCCAAGGAACACAGACATAGCCTACCGGAACCTCCCAGCACTGATTCCCAGGCCACCCTCTTGGTCCTACTACATGCTACAAAAAACTCATTACAGTCTCTCCTCTTTGGCTAGACCTGCTCTGCTACACCACAGCTGAGCAACTGGTCCTGCCCGTTGGACAAGATGAAAAATACTGTGACCACAGACAAACAACAAAAAATACACAGCCCACCTGCTCTGACATAACCAAATAAACACAAAAGGAGGACAAAACAAACAGATCTACAACTAATAAACAAAACTACTACTGAATGCCCCAAAGATAGCAGGCAATATCAAAACATATTAAAAACAAAAAACAAAAAAAACAGGTAAGGATAGTTTCAAGAGGTGTGCAGAATAAAACATCAGATGACTTTCCAGTAGAAAATATGGCACGAGAATTATCTGACAGGGAATTCAAATCTCTACTGTTCAGAGCTATCCAAGAGTTGAAGCAAAAAGCATACAAAAATGAGGACAAAATACATAAAATCATGGTAAAAGTACACAAATTCAGGAAACCTCAGGAACAAAATGCCAAAATAAAGTCACAACTAGATATCATACAAAAACAATTAGAAATCCAAAAGATAAACAAGATTTCAGAAACAGTGTCACAGGAGGGCTGAGAAGTGGGTTTGAAATGATGGAAGACAGGCTCAGCAAAACTGAAGACAAACATATACAACCCTGTTTGTGGAAAAAACAGAAAAAAGAATGCATAAAAATGAAGAAACTCTGAGAATTATATAGGATACAATCAAAAGCAAAAATCTACCAGAGATCAGAGTTCCAGAACAGAGGAGAAAATGGAAAACACAGAGCAGATCATTGAAGAATTGCTGGCAGAAAACTCCCTTAACATCATGAAAGACGAAAAGTTGACCATCCAAGAACCTCAACAAACCTCACATGTAATAGACCCTGAAAGAAAATCACCAAGGCTATCATATTCACACTTGCTAAAACCAATGACAAAGAAAAAAATACTGATAGCAGCTTGAGATAAACAAAAGGTCACATACAGAGATGAAGCAATCAGACTAACCTCTGATTATTCAGCGGAAATCATACAGGCAAGAAGGCAATGAGATGATATATATAAAATTTTGAAAGGAAAAAAATGCCAACTAAGACATACATCTTGCAAATATGATAGTAAAATTAGAATATTTCCAGATAAAGTGAAATTAAAGGAATATGCAAAAACCAAACCAAACTTACAAGAATTATTAAACAGAGTCTTTTAGTCTGAGAACAAACACTGGACCACAGCCTGAATATACAATGCAAGATAGTACCAGCCAAACACTAACCAGAACAATGAAAGACGAAATAAACAATGGTGCTACAGAACTTTCTAATGGAGTAGAAGGCAAGGCAATATCAAGTAATAACAGACCAGGTCAGGCCTTGGAAGATAAATTTCAAGGTAACCATAAAGAAAGTTAACAAACCTACTTAACAAAATAAAAAAGGAAAACAAAGTCTCAATTAAAACAAAAGCTACAAAAACAAAAGATATGAAAAGACATCCACAAAAAAATGGAATTCAGCATAAAAGAGTAAGAAAAGAAATTGTCAGCACCATAAAAGCACTACAAAATGATGGCATTAAACTCATCTATCAATAATTACACTGAATGTAAATGGCCTAAATATACTCATAAGGAGGCAGAGAATGACAGAATGGATTAAAAAACACGATCCATCAATACGAGGCTTAGAAGAGACACATCTTAGAAACAAAGACTCCTGGTACAGATATAGTGACTCCTGGCACTGGTTCCACTGACCAATGGAACAGGATTGAGAATCCAGATGTAAATCCATCCACCTTTGGTCACCTGAATGTCTTTTGACAAGGGCCTGAAGTTCACCAAATGGAGAAAAGAAAGTCTTTTGGACAAATGGTCCTGGTAAAACTAGATGTCATCTTTTAACATGGAGGACACTGGAGGGTAATACACTGAGTGAAGTAAGTCAATCACAACAGGACAAATACTGTACAAGACCACTGCTGTAAAAACTCATGAAAAGGTTTACAAACAGAAAGAAACAATCTTTGAAGTTTCCTAAGAAGACAAGTAGTGGGGATGGAAAAACACTACACAGACAATAGAGGGCTGTGGGGACTATGGTCTCAGGGAACTTCTAGCTCAACTAGCAGAAAATAGTTTATCAGGAAAATGTTCTACATTCTACTTTGGTGAGTAGTGTCTGAGGTCTTAAAATCCTCGAGCAGCCATCTAGGATACTCTACTGGTCTTATCAGAAACATGGAAAAACGAAGAAAACCAAAGAAACAAGGGAAATATTAGTCCAAAGGACTAATGGATCACCTCTACAACAGCCTCCAGCAGACTTAATCCATTACGACTAAATGGTACCCAGCTACCACCACCAACTGCTCTGACAGAGATCACAATAGATGGTGTCAGTCAGAGCTGCTGAAAAATGCAGAACAAAACAGTAACTCAAAAAGAAAGATCAGACTTGTTGGCCTGAAAGAGATGGGAGAAACCCTTAGACTATAGTCCCTGGACATCCTTGCAGTTCAGTAATGAAGTCACTCTTGAGGCTCACTCTTCAGCCAAAGACTGACCAGGCTCATAAAGCAAAACAAGACTAAAGGGGAACATCAGCCTAGGAGCAAAGACTGGAAGGGAAGAGAGGACAGGAAAGCTGGTAACGGGGAATCCAAGGTTGAGAAGGGAGAGTGTTGACCTGTTGTGGGGCTGTTATCCAACACTGTAAAACAGTATGTACACTAATTGTTTAATGAAAAACTGGTTTGTTCTGTAAACCTTCATCTGAATTACAAATACGGGGGAAAAAAATCTGTTCAACATGGAGTTTTGGGAGCTGTGTGGTTAAGATAAAGCTTCCAGGAAGACAGATGCCCAGCTGGCCTATGGTCACAATGTAGGGCCCCTGGAAGAGCACCTGGTGGGATCAGTGGCCCCTGGACACCTGCTGGCCCTCTCTGGCAGTCTCATCTAAACAAACTCTTTTGGATCATAGTTCCCTCCCTTTGGCTGACACACCAAGGTGAGTATGAACACTGCTGAGGTGGGCAGAAAAGAGGCACTCAGGGTAGCCCTGCCAGCTTGGAGAGAGGCAGCTTTCACCTACAAGCCAGGAGGCAGCAGCATTTACAAACTGAAACAGCCTAGGATCACATCCAGGAAGACTTCCTCCACTCGGGGCACCCAGAAGCCCTGTACTGTTCATTCTGCTAATCCAGGCTAAAAGGTCCTGTCCTGAGATACTGCCCACTCTCAGGTCCAGGATGAAATGGAGGATGCTTTCCAATGGGAAGGTTCGAGTGAAGAGTGCCACTTTCTTGGAAAGGGAGTGGAAATGGACAGTGGAATTGCCACAATGTACACACAGCACCTACAGGAAATCTCACCCACTGCCCAGGAAGTACCTCAAATGTACACAGGGCATCTGCAGGAAATGCTCACCCAGTTCCCAGGGAGTGTCCCCAAATGTACACAGGATTGTCACCACTTCGTGCTTTGATCCAGTCAAAAACATGGAGTGCATCATACGTCATGCCCCGCTCCGATGGTGTTCCTGCTGAGTCACCCCAACCTGGACCGGGGCAGAAAGAGGTGAGACCACAGTCATAATCTGACACATGTATACATGTGCATGCATGCACAGACACAAACACACACACGAGGAGCCCATACAGCACTTCATCCTGGAACCAGGAGATATCACTTTGTGGCCAGTAGGAAATGAGCTGCCCCACATGGCATGAGCAGAAGACCCACAACTTGAGGTCCTGGCCATGCCGTTGGCCACTTGTTCTGCTGGGTAGAATGTGTAGTGTGGAGAATGTGGGCAGGCTGTTGGGTCAGCTGTGCACCACTCCCTTCAGCATCAATGAGGGTAGGTGTAGAACTACTGCAGTCACACTAGCTCCCTGGCCCCAAGCTTATGGGTCAAACCCAAGGTCCCCTCAGCTGTGAATTCTTTAAGTTGGTGGGCTGCACATGTGACTGCCAAATAACAAAGAACTGGGTCAACAAACTACCTCTCAGAAACCTCATAGCCCACCTAGTGCATGCCTTGGCTAGAGCCTGCCCACAAGGAAGAAAATCCTAAAAGGCTGGGGCCAAAGTGCTTCTCCTTCCACCCTGCACAGGTCACCCTCTTACTATTTGGATCAAGGGCCCTGTTAACAAAACCCACACCGCCACATACAGGGAGACCCCTATATACTCCTTCACTGCTTCTGCCATCTCCTTATTATCATTACCATCCCTAAAGCCAGTGGGCTGTTCATGCACCCTTGACTGAGTACTGAGGAGCTGCTGTGCAACAAGGCATTCAGACTTTGAGACTCCTGCTGGTTACCAATCACTGTGAAACAGGATTATTCAGATTTACCCCTGAGCTGTTTACCCAGCCACTGACCATTGTACAAACAGAGGCAGCCAGACCCAGCCCCAAACACCCTGCTAGCCACAGATTTATACAGACAAGGGCAGACAGAGTCAACCCTGAGACCCCAGCCAGTCACAGATTTGTGTTCATCAACATGCTGGCACTATAGGCTTTGGCGATAGCTGTCCCTGGGCAGGCTGAGGGAACAAAAAAAATCCCCTATTAACGATCCCAGGCCAGCCCAGACACCCAACACACGGGGTTCCTGGACATTAGCTGGGTAAGACCCTGGGTCTGATCCGAACTTCTTGGGCCAGCTGCCATTTAGCTCCAGATAGGTGGCAGGTAGTCAGGAGGCTCCATGGAAAGAAGAGAAAGCAGGTAATTTTCTGGCTGAAGGCAACTCTGACCTCTGACCCAGAAAGAGGCCTTGGACTTACCTTAGTATCTTGTTTGCATGACAGACGAAAGCCAACATCTCTGTCACGATATTACCAACTTTCCTGGTATCAAAGTTTGAAAAATACCCTTTGAAAAGGTCTCCCTACTCAGCCCTGAGCTTCTAGGGAAGGTCAAGTACAACTGGCATTTTTTAGCAGCTCAGCAGTGAGTCATCATCAAATGATCAAGGCATAAGACTTACAAAAGCAGGTTCTGCTGCATAAGGAAATGCACAGGATCTGTGCAGGGGTAGCCTCCCAGACAGTTCTAATTGGGTAAAGGGCAGCGTGGGAAGGCAAGGGAGACAGGCTCAGGACATGCAGGCAGAGACAGAGATGTAGGCACAGAAAGACAGGCAGAGACATAAGTACAAGGACAGAGACAGACACAGAGACAGGTGTAGAGATGCAGAGATAGGTGGACACAGGCAGAGGCAAAGATGCAGAGACAGAGACAGACAGAAACAGGCATAGAGGCAGAGACAGGAAAAGAGACAGAGCAAGTCTGGCGGGGGGCAAGATGGGGCGTGTAAGGTGAGGAACAGGGAGATGCTTCAGTTGTTATGACAGGATTGAGCCCACTTTACCCTCCAGGCAGATCCATCTTAGTCCACTGAAGGATGTTCACAAAGCTGAGTCTCCCAGAGATAAACCACCCATGGATATGTGAAAAGTGCTGCTGCAGTCAGGTCCCCATGAGCATCTTATACAGGTTAGAAACACAGACTCAATAAGAACTGAAAAATAAGTGCTTGCAGCTAACTGAAATTTCACTCCTTTTTAGACATACATGAAGCAGAAAATGAAAAAGGAAGCTTTATTTCTTTATCCTGAAGTCTGTAGCATGAAGAAGGGATAGCATGAAGACCAGGAGAGGGTGAACTACTTTCCGACTCTTCCTCTGTTTGAAGTTTTAACTCAGTCTAGAACTAAAATGAGAGAACCATCCCCGTGTCAAGTAGAATGGCCTTCTAAAAACGTCCATGTCCTAACCCCCAAACCTGTGAATATATGAGGTTACATGGGAGATGTGACACTCTAAACTGTGTCCTTCAAAAAGTGTGTGTTGCAATTTGCCTAGGCCATGATTCTTGGTATTGCAAGATGTTCCAATATGTTATCAATTCTGCCTCTATGATGTTAATGAGGAAGGATGGGCGGCAGTTGTACTGGTGGGGCAGGACTCAATCTGTAAGACTGTACTGTGCCTTGAGGTAATCTTACTGGGATACAAAGGAAAAGGAAGCAAGCACAGGACTAAGGAGCAGAGCATGTCCTTTGGAAAGGACCATGATCTCAGAGACTCAGAAGCATCCACTCCATAGGAAAACTGATGACAGGGACCTTCCTCCACAGCCAACAGAGGAACCCTTCCCCAGTAGCTGATGCCCTGAATCTGGACTCTTAGCCCATTTTACCTTGAGAAAATAAATTTGTTTTTAAAGCCACCCGCTTTGGGGATTTCTATTATAGCAGCACTAAATGACTACGACAGGAGGTAACAGATAAAGATGGAATTTAATTTGCCAATCTGTTGGCCTTGAGATGGGGAGAGTATCCTGGAGTATCCAAGTGGGCCCTGTGTAACCACATGGGTCCTTATAAATGAGAGAAGTAGGAGGACAGAGTCAGAGTGATGCAACATGAGAAGGACTTGACACACCATTGCCGGCTTTGAAGATGGAAGGGGGCCACAAGCCAAGGAATGCAGATGCATGTATGTAACAATTTAGCTGTGCTATGATTCCCACTATCGTATAATTGTCCACCACAGGCAAGGAAATAAGATTGTCCCTGGAACACCCTGGAGGAAAGAAGCACCACTGACCTGACAATTTTAGCTCAATGAGATCACGTCAGACTTCTGACCTCTAGAACCATATGATCAAAATTTTGTGTTTTAAGCCACTGAATTTACAGTTATTTGTTGTAACAGCAGAAGAAAATGGAAACAAGCCCCACATCCAGCCAACAACTGTTCTTCTCAATCCTTCCCCTGCTGCCACTTGTCTAAGCACACTGACACCACCACTCTCCCATAAGGTCACAAAGAACCAGCCAATCAGGCATCCCTTTATCACTAATATAGGACTATATCCAGAAATAAACTTTTTAAACAGGAAGGTAACTATTCTTAGTATACATCAGACAGTTGACTTCTTGATCTAAAAAAGCACGATCTTTCAAAAGTGGCAAGCCCAATGATTCATTCAAAAAAGGAATAAATACTTTTTCTCTCTTAAACTCTTTGTCACTGAGTAGATCCCAACTCGCAGTAACCCTATAGGACAGAGCAGAACTGTGTTATAGGATTTCTAAGGCTATAAGCTTTATGGAAACTGACTGCCATGTCTTTCTTCCATGGAGCAACTGATAGATGCAAACCTACCCATCTTTGGATCAGCAGCTGTGCACTTAATCACTGTGTCACCAGGGCTCCTTTTTGTCTTAGCTGTTCCCTTTCTGTTTTCAGAACAAGACAAGCTTGGCTGAACACAAAGCTGTGGGGGAACATCCGAGTCCAGTAGAGAAACACAACAGCACTTCCTACATGTTAGTTCTGCTGACAGAGGGCATATTTTTGGAGCTCCACTGGAGGGCCCCCAGTAAGGTGTGCCACCTGCTCTATCCTCGGCTGCTAAGTATGCTCAGAGGGGTTACCTGTGAATCAAAGGCTGAATCAGAAGGAGATTGCACTCAGGTGCCTCTTCCAAAAGAAATCTCACCTCTGTAATCAAAGGTAACAACATGGTAACCAAGAGAACTCAGCACCTGTGAAGTGAAAATACACATTTTTGACAACAAATCCAAGCATCTTTGCTGAGAGCAACTTTGCCTGTGACTAACATCACCCAGAGTATTATCTTCATGCCCTCGCACACACAGGAGGAAGCTCAAAGATGTCCTCTGGCTTGAGGGACTTTAAACACCCCAGTGTAAGAGGCAGGAACTCCAAGAGAAGGAACTCCAGAGCCCTGACCTCAACTTGGGACCTTTTAATGTAATCCAGCATCTCAGATTTCAAGCTTTCATGGAAATTTTTCTTACTGTACTTCTACTTAGATCCCCTATGCCTGTGCCTTACCTTGTACAGCTCCACGCGGTGGTCCCCTCCCCTAGAGTGTCAAAGGAGAAGAAACAAGAAACACAGGTATTAGCGCATCTTCTCAAATGATCAGGGCCAATAATCACACTGCAGAGTTTGGGTCCTTTGTGAATTATTCCCCAAATCTCACATTAAGGCAGTACAGTGCAGTTAATTACTTATGTGGCTCTTCTGGTCATAGTCTTTGTTGACTTCCACACACTGGGTGGGACTATTTAAATACGGTGTATGAAAACTGTGATGGTTAACATCATGTGTCAGTTTGGCTGGGCCGTGGTTTTCAGTGATTCGACAATGATGGTAACGATTTAATTTCGAAGTTATAGAATCATGTCGTCATCCCCCCTTTTGTGGTCTGATGTAATTATCCCTCACTTTGTGATGTCAATCTTAGCATCTATGCCTGTGGTTATGGTCCTGTTTGGGAGTGAGCTGTCTGTTATGTTAATGAGGCAGGATTAGGTTGGGATGTATCTTGAGTCACCTCTTTACTTAAGGGTGTGACTCAACCCATTCTGCTTACCTCAGTCACTACCTTTCATTGCTTTATTAAAGTCATGCCCTTGCTTGAGTGGAAGCTTTTATCTTACAGATCACAGGACAGAAAAATGATCACAGAAGAGGACACACTGTCACCAAAAACTAGCAATGGAGCATGTCCCTAGGACCTGGTGTCATGGATTGAATCGTATCCCTCCAAAAATGTATATAGCAATTTGGCTGGGCTATGATTCCCACTATTGTATGATTGTCCACCATTTTGACATTTGATGGAATTTTCTTATGTATTATAAATTCTAACACTGATAGGATAAGAAGAATTAGTGGCAGTTATACTGATGAAGTCTACAAGATCAGATAGTGTCACAAGTCAATCTCTTTTGAGATGTAAAAGAGGGAAGTGAGAAGGGAGACATGGGGATCTCATACCACCAAGAAAGCAGTGCCAGGAGGAGAATGCTTCATTTGGACCTGAGGCTCCTAAGCTGAGCTTCTCCCAGACCAAAGAAGACTGATACAACATAAGCACTTTTCTATAGAGCTGACAGAAAGAGAGTGCCTCCCCTAGGAGATAGCATCCTGAATTTGGACTTGTAGTCTATTAGACTGTGAGAGAATAAACTTCTCTTTATTAAAGCCAGTTATCTGTAATATTCCTGATAGAGTAATACTAGATGACCAAGACACCTGGGATCCTTCAACTGAGAACCTCCTAGATGCAGGAAACAGAGATACAGAACTCTGACACCAGAAACAATGCGAGACAGCAGTAGTAGAGGCAGCAGAACCATGAGACTGGCTAGAGATGGAATAATGGTTTGCTAACACATACACAGATCGAAAGCTGAACACCTTTGAGTAGGAGCCCTACTGTCAGAGTGGAGTGTCTCTGGGCATTATCTGTGGAGCTAGGGGAGCTTTGTAATATATACCTGAACAGGGCAGGGCCTGGGCCAGATGCCCAAAGGGCTAAGAGGCTGAGAGCCAGAGAGGCCTGCCTGCCAGCATGACTGAGAAGAGGCGGTCCTGACCAGAAAATTGTATCCTGGGTAGCTTTTGATCCTGAATTGTAACCTATTACCTTCCCTCATAAACTCCGTAATTGTGAATATTGTCTGTGAGTTCTTTGTGGCCGCTACAGTGAATTACAGAACCTAGCAGAGAAGTACAGTGTCGGGGGGGGGCAGTTGGTAAAAAAATATTTGAATTGGTAAACAGGTTGGAGAGGAAGGGGTATGTCTGACTTTTGCTTCATAGGAATTAATCTTGGGGTGTTGATGTTGATTCTATCCCTACCTTTGTGAATTTAAAAGCCAGATGCCTCCACCACACCACTGTCACAGTTGGTGTCAGAAATGGGATGCGGAGAGGCTGATGTCAGAGATGATGGAATGGTATAGCAGTTTGGGAAAGTGAGATATTTAGGGTAGTTTGACCTCCACCTCACAGGAACTAACCTTTGTGCTGATGTTTCTTAAAAAATTATTCATTCAGGAGGTGCAGTGGATTACATTGTGTTTCCCCAAAACTGTATGTGGCAGTTTGGCTGGGCTATTACTTCCAGTATTGTGTGATGTTCCTTTATGTTGAAAACCCTGCTTCTATGTTAAGGAGGATGTGTGACAGTGGGGTTGGTGGAGCAGGACTCAATATGTCTTGGGGCATGCTTTTGAGACATATAGGAAAGGGAGGCAAGTGGAGATATGAGGACCTCATATCATTAGGAAGGAAAGCACTACAAGGAGCTGAGTGCACTCTTTGGAAAAGACCAGGGTCCCTGTACCTCAGAAGCTTCTAGTCCAGAGGAAGCCTGACAAAAACAACCTTCCTCCAGAGCCAGCAGAGAAAGCCTTCCCCTGGAGCCAACAACCTCAATTTGGATTTTCAGGCTACTGGACTGTGACCAAATTAAATACCTCTTTCTAAAGCCATCCACTTGTGGATGTTAAAGCAGCACTAGCTGACCAAGACATGCAGAAACAAAGAAAACAAAGGATGAAATTTCAAGTTTAGAGGGAAACACTGTATTTTCAATAGTCTTTGGGAGAGATTCTAGTGATTATTTTCTAAGTTTTCCAAATTTCCTACATTGAGCAAAACAGCACAGGAGCCCTGAGTGTGTACAATGTTGCAGCAATCCAAGGAACGTGGGTCCTGGAAACAGAAGCAGAGGTGAGGAGCACATACTCTTTCTGCATTTATCATGATGACTGCTTCATTAACTACAACTAAGCAGAGAAAAGCAAGCCCAGGCTAACCAACAGGACAGCCTATTGAGCTAGCACGTTGTCCCTGTTACTCGAACAAGTACCCATGTAACTCCTAACAGGCCTCTTTTGGGCTGCAAAAGTTTGTACTGTTAGCACTAACCAGGAAGTGGGGTCACGATGATTCTCCTGTAGAAACTATAAACTCTGTGAGGATAAGATACCATTTAAATCACTTATCATTCCCTTACACCTGGGTCCTGGGCCTAGCACTTAAACCAAAAAACTCACTGGTGTCAATTCCGACTCACAGTAACCGTAAAGCACAGAACAAAATTGCTCCATAGAGTTTCCAAGGAGCACCTAGTAGACTCAAACTGTTGGTGAAAATAAGAATCTAATAAAAGGTTATTAAACTACATTCTATCCCTTATCCCAATTATCACCCCGAATTGGATTAACAGGCCTGCAGTCTTCTGTCTACATGGTAGAAAGTTAATTATTCCAAAGACCTCAAAGAGATAATGATATTTTAGGAAGTTTACACTGTTTGATATGATGTAATGGAATTTTGTGACTCTCTGTTGTTGTTCTGTGACAACCTTCAGCTGCCAACTCTTTTGAAATCTTGCTATATAAACTGCTGAAAATGTAACCCAAGCAGGACAGTTTGGGGAGAAGGTATTCTCACTGCTCCCCCAGGTTTGACACCTTATCTGTTAATAAAACATTCCCTGAATTCTTCACCAACTCTGGGTACAGCGACAGACAGAATGAACTTGCTTTGTTTGGTTCAGCAACATTTCTGACAAGCCAGCCAGGAGAAATTTAGGGACCCCTCTGGTAAGTTCCTCCCCAGGGAAAAGCCAACTCTTCTCTCCTCCGCTTTTCTTCTACATTTCAAAAAAAAAAAAAAAAAAAAAACCCTTTAGTGAACAGGTGCATGGCTGCTGCAGCAATTGAGGAACTCTGACCAGGGCAACTCTGATGAGGTCTGAAGGCCCAGCTGCTCATGTTGCCCCAGTAACTCTGACCCAGGTGGGTGAGGGTACTTACCTGTTCCATTCAAAGGTCAAGGATAAGGTCCATGAAAATTTGTGGGCATGGGTCAGACACTTAAAAGCCAATAGGGTATCTGCCACTTGAAGACATGATAAGGAGGTATACCGAACAGATGAGGAAAAGCGTCCACCTCCTTGAAGACAAATTCTGTGCAACATAAGGAACATATTGGTCCAAACAAAACACAACCTCTTCCCCTGCATCTTTACTCTCCTAAAAGGACAGAAGGCACATTCCTTGGCTTCCTCTCCTATCTTCCATTCTTCTTTGGCTCAGCCCACAGCAGAGGGAACTTGCTTGGAGGAGTCCCCATTGTCTACCTGAACAGACAAGACTGCAGGTACAGCTTCCAAATGCTCTAACAGTGCTGCCAAGAACTTTTACCTTGGGAGCCTCTGAAGGTCGCTCATTTGTGCCCGCTGTCACGTCACAACCTTAAAAGGGTTCAGATGCTTTATTCAGGTTGTGCACAGAGAACTCAGGTTCTTATCAGGGTTCAAACTTCTGTCTCATCCCTGTCTGTCTGGTAAGGAAGAAATTCTGTCCCAAGAAAGAACGTTTTCTCTGTTATCTGTATACTCTGTAATATGGGAGGATAAGGCCGCTGTTCCTAAGAGAAAGGGGACAGGGTGAATTCTGTCTGTCTGGTTTCAGTATTGGTCCCCACCTGTGACTGAAGATCACATGAAGTTTTTTTCTGTAACATGGCCTTGCTGCTGTACCAGCTAGACTCCAGAGAAAATACTGAATGGATCCTTAAATTATTCTACCACCCTGTAATTACAGCTCTTTTGTCAAAATCCGGAAAGTACTCACTAAGATCACTTTAACTAAGAAAGAAACAAGCTGTGTAAGGTGAAGCTGTGTGTGTGATAACGGGTAAGGCCTCCTGTGTGTTGTGCAAAGCCAAACATATTTATAAAGTGGTTTCATATTTGCCTTTCTGGGGTTTTGGACATGTCTTTGTCATTGTACTTATACAAGCTGTTTGTAGGGACCCCTAGACTTATAATTTACAGAGAAAAAGTGTCTAATTCCTGTAGACTGAGTGTTTAATGTCTGTCCTCAGGCTATATTTCAGCTAATTCAATCACAGTGTTCGTATTCAATGTCACTGTTTTCATAAAACAGTCTACCCATTAAGTGTCTTATGTTTTGTAACTGCTAATGTATCTAATTTTTAAGTTATTTCTTGTTTTAATTGTTTGAGACAGACTTAGGTGGCAGTTGACAGAACATCTGGTGCTCAGATCCCCTTTATCAGGGGTGGAGGAGAATCTTACTTGAGCCAAAATGAGGTAAGAAAGTTAAATTTCAAGTAGATCCAGACATACTGCCACTGGGCTGAAAAAACCCATTTTACAGCCCTTAGTTAAAGGTCCTTTAGTTAAAGGGATAATTTGTCTTAAAGAGAAAGTAACAATTCCAGAACAGTAAAAGGGAAATTAATGATCTTTAGCCCTGCAGGAAGAAATATCTTTTGAAGACAAAAAAAAAAAAAAAAAAAAAAAATCAGGTGATTTTTTTTTTTTTACTTTGATTATCATAAATTGGGTAAATCCAGACAACATTTCTCACTACTGCAGGACAACTCTGAGACCTATCTGAGAAGTTTAGAGATATGTCTGTATCAAGGATGGGACTTTGTGATTTCCAAGCCAGTTGACAGAGATTATGAGTTAAATTGCACTGGGAAAATATGAGACATAGCAAAGTAAATAAAATCCTAAAATGTTTCAGCAACATTTAATTATGGAAATCCTGGCAGTGTAGTGGGTTAAGTGCCACGACTGCTAACCTAAAAGTTAGCAGTTCAAATCCACCAGGCATTCCTTGGAAACTCTATAGGGCAGTTCTACTCTGACCTCTGGGATTGCTATGAATTAGACCTGACTCAATGACAGAGGTTTTATGGTTTTACTTTAATTACAGGCTTAAAACAATATCCAGGATCTTTTGGGTAACTTACTGATGGATATGTTCTAGTTTATCAAATTTAAATATAATTATTGCTTTTTCAGGAAACAAAAGAATATCTGTTATATAGGTCTTAATGAGTAAATTTTATTGCTTTTGCTGTTTAAAAATATTTAGTGTGGTCAAAATTTTCTGTTTGTCTAATATTTTGATTTATGAAATTTTAAGAACATTAACACTGCAAAAATTGGTTTTTTTCTGCTAAATACCAAAATCCTCTGACTTCTGAGTGAAAGGGTTAATTTATCCCTTGAAGGCAAAGATTTGATCTCTCACGAGAATGAGATTTTAGAATCAAAACTAAAGCCACAAGATAGTGGAAGGTTTTGCCACAGATTAAAATCAAAGGGTTCCTATTTCTTACTGGGTTAAAACGTATATATTTTGTCCTTCTTAATATTATTTAACAAATACATAATATTAAGTTATGATTTCATTGTTATGTCTCAACTGCTAACTGAAGAAACCTTGGTGGTATAGTAGTTGGGTGCTATAGCTGATAACCACATGGTCAGCACTTCAACTCTGCCAGGCACTCCCTGAAGGCTCTGTAGGGCAATTTTACTCTGTTTATGGGGTTTCTATAGACCAGAATCAATACGACAGCAGTGGGTTTGATTGGGTTTTAATTGCCAAGTTGATTATATTATTCTACTTAATCTGACATCAAAGCCAATGCTTTGATGGGACAATTCAAATTATTTGCTTATAGATTTATTACTATACAGACATTTAAAGACTTATTAATATTGGTATATCCTGACTGTGTGATATTATTCTTCAAGGCTGTTAAGTACAGAGTCTGAAGTTCTTTAAAAGTATGGCTATTGTCTAAGGTTTTCCAGTGGATTACTGATCATGGTCATATTAAGTTTCTGTTATCTACAGTGTTTGCTAATTTTCTGAAAACAATTAACCAGAATATCTCAACAAAGAGTTTAGACCCATAAAAAGAACTGTGGCTCAAGATATCCAAGGCTCATGTGCAGAAATGATGGCTTCACTTACTGTGGCTGGTCTAGAACAGGTGAAACAGAAAACAGCTACATAAACCTGAGTAAATGAATATACCATGGGTTTTATGTAAAAATACTGCTGATGTTTTCAGGTCCTACTTTCTAAATATAAGCTAAATTACTTTAGTGGGTTTATTAACATGAAATCTGAGGTTTTATAAAATGCAACTGCTGCTGAGACACACGAGAAATGATTATTGATGCTACTTATGTATAAATGCCTCACGCCTTGTTCAGAGACCTTAGGGTCATAATTTCATTGGTTATTTCAGAAAATTGGCCTAATACTGTTGGTGTTTGTATTCTACTTCATAGTTCACTATATGACACCTGAAATCTTAAAAAGCTGATGATACTGAATTAATATCCTTTTAAACTGTGAGCTTTAGGAAAACTGGTTCCTAAAGCCATTTGACACTTAAGTCAAATGATGATCAAGATAAACTAACTCTGGCTGTTTTACTCTGGATGTTCTGTTTTATAAACATATGGGAAAAAGGAAAGATCCCCTATGTACAGACTTTCATAGCCCTCTCTCAGAATCTCAGACACCACTCTCCTGATTGGTAGAGGAGGCCTTTAAGCTGTGTAACAAGAGATTAGGTGGCAGAACAAAATAAACAAAAAACAAAAAGGTCCAATTATTGGCTATACCCCTCTGGTGCCCACCCTGAGGTAACCAACTGGCCCCTGACATCAGGACTTGGATCATCTCACTGGTTGATGAGTACTGACCTGATCAATGCAGGTACTGTCAAAAAAAAATGAGGCCAGGAAGGTTGAGTGCCCTGAGTGCTCTAAAACAGGATGCCTAGCTGACTTCTCACAGGCCCAGATGGACAGGCCCTTGTAACAACTCTCTCAGAAGGAGGGTCTGAAGAGACAGACTACTGACAGAGCCCTGAGACCCTCCTGGCTCTCGACCACAGTATCAACATAGCCATGTGGATATGAAGGGTTACACTTGATGTGGAAGGTAAAGAGACTGAATTTGTCTTAGACATGAAAAACTACCTTCTCTACCTTAAATGGGCCCACATTCCAAGTGAGACTGTGTAATTACTGGCTTGGACTAAAAATCCAAAGTGAAAAGATTACTTTGTGTCTGACTGGGTCACAACTGTTAAGATATATATGAAAAATTCTCAAGTTCCACCAGAAGTTTGGGACATTACCATGTGAGAGAAGAAACGGAGAAAGGAAAAGTCTAGGAAAGGGAGGAGAATGAAAAAACAGGGAGAAAGAATAAGAAAGTTGAGAGAAGGTAAAGAAAAAGTAGGAAAAAGAGTGAGGAGGATGGAAAACTAGTTAGCTCCAGTCTGGGTTTCCAAAAAGACCTATCTTTCAGGATGCAACAGTTCCAAATAAAATAATGTTTCATGGGTTCTAACTGATACTCAGTAATTGTCATCCTGACCATTACAGATGATTAACATTGTCAATGAAAGATTTCTACTCAGATAGGCAGGCCTTCACCCCAACTCAGTATGAAGAAGATACAGAAAGAGACCTTCACTCATGTTCCCATAAAAATTATGAGTATGAAATCTCTCAGAGAAGTAGATGAAATAGTCTGTAAAAAAACATGCTCAAGACTAGGACAATTACTTTTACGGCAAACTAATCTCATAGATATGAGATGTTATAATACTGACAGTGAGAAATGAAAGGGATAATAATTGTAAAATATTGATTAAAAATCCCTGCCTGATCTCTCAGGCTGACTAAAAACTAACCTGGAGACTTTTTTTTCCCACCCAGATCCTGCCCAGGGGACTGAGCCAGATAACATGACCTACCTCGCCCAGAGACCTGAGAAAGCTACAGATTCTAGAACATCACAGTTCCTCTAACAGCCACCCATGACTCTAGCACACCTTGTGACTCAACTTAGCTCTAATGATTTTCACAAGACATTATCCTTTTCCAATTAAGTGAAAATGTATAGACTTGAAATATAATGAGTATTTCTAATTTCAGTCTAGTGGGGGATACTTAAGCTGAACAAATTTTTAACCTCATATTTAATTCGTATATGCACCCCTCTGGAATTGCAGAGAAATTATATTTTGATTAGATTTGTTCAAAAGATCATCATTTATAGGGATATTTCTAACTGGGGATGAGTTAAAGAGAAGGATGGAGAGATGCTCTCAATCTAGCTTGATACTGTCACCACTAGTGAAAACTGTGGCAGACTTTCAGGGTGCCCTTCCTTCTGTTACAATCTTAAAAACCTCATCCTCAATGTAACAAAAGTATAATGATGTGCCATGCTAACAGGCACATTAAGTTACCTACAGCATGGTTCTTGTTATGTGGAAATCAGGCTTTATCATATGTCCTTGCAAATGCTACAGGGGGACCTTGCTCTTTGGGAAGGCTCATCCCATTCCTGCCCCAGATTTCCAACCTAACCATGCCTGGACTATAAGAAAAATTACTGCCATAGTGATGTACATCTGTTCAGTCTAGCTGTGTACATATCCTTGTCCATTTTTATCATGCTTATCATGGTGATAGGTTTAAATGTTGGTATTATTAGATTAGCTTGGGCCATAGTTTAGGCCTTAAATGCTATCTCACAAGCCATAAGCACTGTAGGTGCTGAATTGAGGCACCAAGTTATGACAAATTAGAGAAGCAGTTTTGAAAAACTGGGCAGCTATAGACTTCTTACTCCTCAGATATGAAGATTTTAAGGGGATGTGTTACTTAAACTTGTCTAATAATTCCCACTTGACAGAGAACAAGTTAAAAATGATGAAGGAAATTACAAATAACATCAAAGCATATATTTTCATTTAAAACTTATTTCACAGATACGAAATTGACAGTTAAAGAGTGGGGAATGTTGGTGATCATAAGAACCTAATAAAGGTCACTTAGAGTATTAAACTACATTCCATCCCCTGCCCCAATTATCACCCCAAACTGGATTAACAGGCCTGCATTGCTTTCCCCTGTGTCTGGGGTAGAAAGTCAATTATTCCAAACACCTCAGAGAGACAATCATAGTTTGGGAAGTTCACATTGTTCGGTAAGATGTAACAGCATCTTGTGACTCCCTGTTACTGTTCTGTGACAATCCTTAGATATCAATCCCTTTGAAATCTGGCTATAAAAACTGCTGAAAAGTAACCCAAATGGGACAGTATTTTTGGATTAAATTGTGTCCCCTCAAATACATGTGCAGTAATTTGGCTGAGCCAGCATTCCCTGTATTCTACAGTTGTCCTCCATTTTGTGATTTTCTGATGCTGTTAATCCTAATATTTGCCTGTCACTAATAAATAGGATGATTACATTAAAAGAGAATTAGGGTGGGACTGCCACACCCTTGCTAAGGGAGTTTCCCTGGAGTGTAGCTTGTACCACCTTTTATCCTTTAACCCTATGGGAGATAAAAAGAGAGACAAGCAAGCAGAGAATTGGGAATCTCACACCATCAAGAAAGCAGCACCGGAAGGGCGTGTCTTTCAGACCTGAAGTTCCTGCACCAAGATGCTCCCTGGATAAAGACCGATGCAATACAAGGACTTTCCTCCAGAGCTGATAAGGGGGAAAGCCTTCCCCCAGAGCAGACATCCTGAACTTGGATTTGTAGCGTACTGGATTGTGTAAGAAAAAACTTTCCTTTGTTAAGCTACCCACTTTATGGTATTTGTGTTAGAGCAGACGTAGCTGATTAAAACAAAGGTATTCTCATTGCTCCCTCATTTTCCGGCTTATCTGTTAATAAAGCACTCCTTTAAAAAGGACAAATACCGTATGAGATCCATGCTGTAAGGACTTAAAAACAGACTTATATACAGAGGAAAAGACTCTTTGATGGCTACAAAGAGGGGAAGGGAGGGGGAGGGTTGGTCACAGATTAGATAGTTGACAGAAACTTGGTTAGGTGAAAACAGTGACAGCACACAATAGAAAGTAGATCCACTTAACTGGACTTCACCATAAACTGAAAGTTCTTCTAATCTGAACCCATTATTGCAAGGATAGAGTGGTAGGGACAGAGCCTGGGGACTATGCTCTTGGGGGACATCAAGGCCAACTGGCATAACTAGCCTATTGCTAAGAGAGTCTTCTGCACCCCATATTGGTGAGTGGTGTCTGGGATCTTAAAGGCTAGAAAATTGCCATCTGAGATACCCCAAATGGTCCCAACTCAGCTGGAACAGATTATCACTGAGTACAACAAAAATACAAGCTAAAAACAGGCCAGGAGATAAAAGGACCCATGTGAATGAGAGACTGTATCAACATGTGACCGGAAGAACCAAATAGTGCCCGGCCACCACCAAAGACAGCTGTGATGGGGCACACAAATGTTGAGTCCCCATGGAAACATGAGAAAAAGAGGGGTGTAGTTCAAGAACTCTACCGAAAGACCACAGTTGATGGTCCAATGTCCTGGGGAATCCCTTTGGAGAATGGCCCCTGCTGCTGCCCCTGTCTAGAAAACACTACTGAGGTCAACTCTTTAGACAAAAATGGACTAGACTGGGGACACAGTGTGACCATATGGTGTGTATACTTTATGGTTCCATGCACTTCTAGGATGCTGTCCTGCTGGTCTCTTTCTAGATGGGAGAGAAGAGGGTGGAGGGGAGGGAACAGGAGTTTATTAAGAAGATATGACAAGTATAGAATGAAAAGGAGGAGTGTGCTGTCACCAGGCAAGGAGAGCAGAATGAGCTGCAAATAAGCAGGAATGCAAAATTAATTTGGATTGTATACTTTCATTTAAGCACACACACGCACACACAAAGACAGTGAAAAAATAAAGTATTCCTAGAACCCTTCACTATCTGAAGTTTTGGCTACAGTGACAGGTGGAAGAAATCTGCTTTGGTTCGGAAACAAAACTGCTGACCTTTTGGTTAGCAGCCCTAGATGTTAACCATTACTCCACCAGGGCTTCTGGGAAGAACACAGTAGGGAGTATTTAATAAATAAAAACTGAATTAATTTCCTATTCCCTCATACTTTTCTGTATTTTTAACCTAGCCACCACTTAATTCAAAACATATTTCAGATACCATCATGCTGTCACATGCATCAAGAGTTCAATTGTGCCTCCCCCCCCCCAATGTGTGTATTGATTTGGCTGGGCCACGATTCCCAGTATTGTGTGACTGGCCTCCACTATGTGATTTTCTTACGCTGTAAATCCTAATCTCTGCCTGTGGTTAACAGACTGGATTATGCTAAAGAAGATTAGGATGGACTGTAAAACCCTTCCTAAAGTCACCTTCCTACTCCAGTGTAAAAGGAGATTCCCTGGAGTGTGGCTCGTACCACCTTTTTATTTTATTTAATATAACTGAGTGGAAATGTACATTCCTGTATAAATTTACATGCCCACCTATATGCAGCTTCCACTGCTCTCCCTGTCCGGTGACAGCACATTAGTCCTCTTTGCTCCATACATGTCTCATCCTCCCAACAGCCTTCTTGCCCCTCCTCTCCACCCACTCTCCTTCCTCCAGCTGGAGGTCAGCAGGATGATATCCTATAGATGTATAGAACTGTAAAGTGCATCCAATATATGATCACTCTGCATTGCCAAGTCCAATCCACTCATGTCCAAAGAGTGGACCTTCATTATGATTTATGGGCAAGGGCAGCATCAGGGCCAGGGGCCATACTCTCAGGGGAATCCCGAAACCGCTGGACCATCAATTGAGGTCTTTTAGTGGAGATCTCAGGATGCACCCCTTTTTATTCTTGTGTTGCCAGTGAGCCTCAACCTAATGAGCTCCATCTCGGCTATCACTAGTGGTGGCTGGGCACCAGCCGGTTCTTCTGGTCCCAAGTCGTTGTAGGCACCCACTCTTGCAGGTCTCTCTGTCTTCTCGGTTGTCTTTACTGCATGTCATTTTGGTCCTCGGTGAGCATCCATTCCTGCTGAGTTGGGACCATTTGCCTTGCGCTCGGATGGCAGCTTGGCAGCTTTTAAGATCCCAGACACTACTCATCAATGTGGGGTGCAGAGAGCCCTCTTAGCAAAACGCTAGTTGTGCCAATTGGCCTGGAATTCGCCTAAGAGCATGGTCCCCTGCCCCCTGCCCCAGCTACTCTATCCTTGCAATATTGGGTTAAGATGGAAGGAGTACTCAAGTTATGCTGAAGTCCACTTAATGTTGTTCTTGTTTCTAATGTGTACTATCACCGATTTCTCCCAACCAGATTTCTAGCAACTATCTAACCTAAGCCCTCTCCGCCTCCCTCCCTCCTTCCCCTCCCTTGCAGCTGTCAGTCTTGTCTTCTATACAGAAGTCTGTTTTTGAGATCTTATCACAGAGGTCTCACACAATATTTGTCCTTTTGTCGCTGACTACTTTCACTCAACATAATGTCTTCCAGTTGAAACCAGGTTAGGAGATGTTTCCTGGAGTCATCGTTATTTTTTATCATTGCATAGTGCTCCATTGAGTATATGTACTATAGTTTACCTATCCATTCTTCTGTTGTTGGGCATCTGAGTTGATTCCATCTTTTTGCTATCGTGGACTGTGCTGCGATAAACATTCTGATGTATGTGTCTGTTGGTGTGAAAGGCCTTGATTCTGTAGGATATATTCCAAGTAGTGGAATTACTGGGTCAAATGGTATATCAATATCCATTTTTTTAAGGAAGCGCCAGATTGCTTTCCAAAGAGGCTGGATTGTACCACCTTTTATACTACAAGATATAAAATGAAAAGGAAGCAAGCAGACAGCTGGGGACCTCACACCACCAAGAGGCAGTACTGGGAGCACAGCATGTCCTTCAGACCTGAGGTTCCCGAGGGAGATGCTCTCAGACTAACTAAAGACTGATGCAATACAAGGACCTTCCTCTAGAGCCAACAAAGACAGACAGCCTCTTCCTTGAGCTCATACTCTGAATTTCAACTTGTAGCCTACTAGACTGTGCAAAAATAATCTTTTCTTTGTTAAAGCCATCCACTTGTGATATTTCTGTCAGAACAGTATGAGATGACTAAAACATACATAATTCAGCAGCACTGAACCTCATGATCTACCTAAAACATACTAAAAAGCTGGCCATTCTTGAGACTCTGTGTCAATGTAAAGCACTCTGATTTCCACACTCCAGGGCTGCTGCACCCTGAAGAAGGTACCCTACAAAGTAGAGGAGACAGCCAGGGATTACTTCAGTGGTCAGAGGAGGCATCTCAAGAAGCCATGTGGAATACAGCAGGGGTAACATGGCAGTGAGAGCTAACACATAGGGCAGAGAAAACTTGAAGCATAGTCTCTATGTGAGAAGTGGGGACAAAATAAGGAACATGTCAATCACAAAATCCCTTTTAAACCTGACAGTACAGCAGGTTTTGTATTTTGTATCAGCCCTCACATGGAAACTCTATGGGGCAGTTCTACTCTGTCCTACGTGGTTGTGAGTTGGAATGGACTTGGTGGCAAGTGATTTGTTTTATTCACCATATGACTGGCACTGTTTAACCGAATTTCATTTACAGCAAACCACAAAATTTTTCTCATTTATAGAATAAGAGACAAAAGTTAACAGCAGTTACATTACTTGATTTTCAGGTTTCCTCTCCCATGGAGAAAACCCTGGTGGTGTATGGTCAAGAGCTACATGTGCTAACCTAAAGGCTGCCAGTTTGACTCTGCCAGGTACTCCTTGGAAACTCTATGGAACAGTTCTACTCTATCCTACAGTATTGCTATGAGTTGGAATGGATTCATGGCAATGGGTTTTGTTTGGTTTTTGGTTACCCACTGAAGCAAATATTCACTTTAAAGAAATCCTTTACCAAAATTAATCTGCCAGTAGCTTTTCTTCCACCTCTCTTTCCAGTTTGAAAGCAGAGTAACTAAATTTGAATTTCAAAAACTGTGGCTGGAAGGTGGGTCAGAAGACATCGTATGACCTGACTTCCCTTGATCACAGTACAAGGGGGAGAGCAGGGTTTAATCAATCCTGTTAAGACTAGTCAATACCTGATCTTCTGCATTTCTCTCTCCTCTTCTCAGTGGCTCACAGGGTCACCATGAGTTGGATAAAACTCAATGGCAATAGGTTTGGGTTTTTTTGGTTCTTCTGAGTTAGTGTCTTAGTTATCTATCTAATGCTGCTGTAACAGAAATACCACAAGTGGATAGCTTTAACAAACAGAAATTTAGTCTCTCACAGTCTATGTGGCTAGAAGTCCAAATTCAGGATGCCAGTTCCAAGTGAAGGCTTTCTCTCTCAGCTTTGGGGAAGTATCCTTCTCATCAATCTTTCCCTAGTCTAGAAGCTTCTCCATAAGAGAAACCCAGGTCCAAAGGACATACTCTGCTCCCAGTGCTACTTTCTTGGTGGGTTGAGGTCCCCATGTTTCTCTGCTCACTTCTCTCTTTTATATCTCAAGAGATTGGCTTAAAACACAATCTAATCTTGTAGATTGAGTCCTGCCTCATTAACATCACGACTAATCTTACCTCATTAACATCATCAAGACAGGATTTACAAGACAGGAGAACCACATCAGATGACAAAATGATGGGCAGGGTTTAATCAATCCTGTTAAGACTAGT
The DNA here is from genome assembly GCA_028571685.1 of Heterohyrax brucei. Lineage (NCBI taxonomy): Eukaryota > Metazoa > Chordata > Mammalia > Hyracoidea > Procaviidae > Heterohyrax > Heterohyrax brucei. The sequence goes on from CM053156.1 coordinate 27,735,330, forward strand.
CAATACCTGATCTTTTGCATTTCTCTCTCCTCTTCTCAGTGACTCACAGGGTCACCTTGAGTTGGATAAAACTAGATGGCAATGGGTTTGGGTTTTTTTTGGTCCTTAGTTATCTATCTTAGTTATCTGTCTAATACCAGGAATCATGGCTTAGTCAATTGACACACACATCTTTGGGGGACACAATTCAACCCATGACAGTCAGTACAGATTCAAGAGCAACAGATTTGGTTTGTTTTCTTCTCTTTATAAACCCCATTATACATAGCCTCTTGGATCCATTTGCTTTTTCTGGAATCAAAATGGTCTCCCTATATACATATAGAATAACCATTCAGAACAAAGCTTATATTCAAATTTCAGTAAGTTTTGATTCTTTTTAACAACAGCAAGACGTCACAAGAGCTGTTGTAGCCACTTGTTCTTTGAAAAGCAGAAGAAAAACTGTTACAGCTTGGACCGAAGACAAAAGCAACCTTCAAAATATATACAGAGTCTGCCCCTGGACATACGACCTTGAGTTTGCCCTTGGCCTCCAGGGTTTGTCTAGCTACTCTGTAGTGTCCTCCTCCACCATACCCATTCCCTTCATACTATTCTCCTTGAGGAAGGTCCAAGTATGGTTCTTCTGATTGGTTCTGCCTATGAAATGCCCACTTTCCGACCTGCCAACCTAGCCCAAAGTACCACATTGTGGTGGTTCTGCATCATATGGACTCCTTGCAGGCTCTCATATGCAATCTAAAAATCCTCAGCAAGATTTTGCTAATAAAATGAACCTCTTGCCTTCAGCTCCCACACTTCTTCTGTATCCCCATGGCACCTGCATGTGACGTAGTGTCTCTCAAGTAGGTATAACCACTCAAATTATAGCCAGTCTGAAGGAGGTGCCATTAAATTCACTCATGATAAAACTGGGTGAAGACTTCATATACCATTAACAGCCCATTGGGATGCACAGATACTGCCAGTTTTAGGTCCAGGATAGAGAATTCATAAGATCACCCTGACCAAAGGCAGGAGTCACAGACTGAAAGAACTAACTTGTTCTAAGTGCTCAGCCAAGGTCTCTTTACTGGCCTCCTTCTGTCTGCAGCCATGCTTTGAAACCGCTACTACTCCCTTCTCAGCACTTTGTGATCTTTTTTCCAGGAAATCTGAAGGACTGCACTGGGTCAGGCTTCATCTGTCTGCATACTGAAGCTATCTAACAGGTAAATGGTGCACAGCTAGCACACAATAAGAAAGTGAAAATGTGCCCTGTGTTTATCAGCCTGGGATGGCAGACCTGATAGAACCAGCTATAAAGTTCACCAGAGGCCACGTTCTCCAAGGATAGCATCAAGGCATCATTAGGACTATTTCTATGAGTACTACTTTCTTATTCACTTGTTCCCTAAAAACATAATCTCCCAGACACATTGCTGGTGGAAATCACATAGGTAAGAATGAAGCACCCCCTCCTGCCACGGGCAGCTGAGTCACTTTGACACAGAAAAGCAGCCCTCATTTCAAACCCAGTGCAGAGCTTCAGAGAAAAGGTCTCCGGATGCAACTTCCCACATTTAACACTGTGGTTCCCACGGAAGCAAGAATTGGGTCCATCTGCAGACCAGATCTGATGCTGAGTCAGTGAAAACACTGCTTCAATTACATTTCACATAAAGTCCACTTTCCCCCTCAAAATCCTATCATCATGCTGCCTTTTCCTTTGTTCTTGACATACCCCATGGGGTTACAGCAGTGTGCACACTCCCTTATTTCAATGGTTCAAAAACTTGATTCTGTAAGACCACAGGTTTGTTCCTGGTGGTCTTAGGTCACAAGACAAACATCTCCAAAAAGGAGCTATGCAGCACAGGGAGATGCATCTGTATGGACTCACATCTGTTGCTTCTTCTTCCTCACCTGGTACCTGCATTTCCATGAAGGTACAGAATAACAGGGTGATTAGAAGCCAAGGCATCCTCATACCACATCTGGTCCTTTCCTTGAGCATTCTTCCACCAGACAGCTGGGACAGTGTGCCTAGAAACAAAAGGAGAGGCAATAAGCATAATCATATGTTCTTTCTGCACTTACAGTCATGACTGCATCTGGAATTGCTCAAGTAACCACAAATGAGCAGAGAGCAGCAGGCCCAGCCTAACCACCAAAAGGTCAGCCCAATGGGCTGCCAAGCTGTCCCTGTTACCAGAACAAGCCCCAATGTTAACTCCCAGCTGTAAGGATGGCTTATGACAATTTAAGGAGAAAGACTTCTTGATTCGTTAACAGGCCTCTTCTGGGCCACAAGTTTACACTGGTAGCAGTTACCAGGGGGATGGCATCATGAATAATTCTCCTTTATAAACTGTAAGCTAACTTAGCGGTAATGAATCTCATAGCCCTGGTCACCCTAACACTCCATGTCAATGTGAAACAGTCTAATCTTCAAACTCCTGCTTAAGAACTACCAGAGTAGCTCCACATACACCTGAGTGAGTGGCAATAGGAGTCTGAAAAATTAGTACGCTGCCATCTAAATAGCACCAAATGGTCCTAATCCACTTGGACCTGGGACAAATGGAGGACATCAAGGACATAAGAAAAACTGGAGCCCACCAGATGAAAAGGGCCATATGAGATGCAGTCTGCTTCAGCATGGGACCAGAAGAACTAGATGGTGCCTGGACACCAGCAACGACAGCCTGTATGGGGGGGTATGCAGAATGGAGCTCTGGACACAGTAAGTGATGGAGTAGAGGGCAGAGCTAGAACTCTACCAAAAGACCACATTTGATGGTCCTTCAGAATAGAGGGTCCCCTGGGAGCATGGCCCCCAGACTCTCTAACTCTAAACTGCATCCAGTACCAGGGCTAGCTCCACAAAGACTGATGTGGAACATACAGTGATACTGGAGGTGAAGAAACCTTTAAAAATGTACATGAGATTGTGTGAGGGACACTTTGCTGGAGCCGAGTTGATTGGGTGAGGAGGGCCAGACCTTTATCAGAAGGTCGCAAGGAGCTCCAAACAAAAGGGGAAGAGTGCTGTCATGTGCAGGGGTTGGGGACAGCTAGAATAAAATAGAGGTGAATGTTCTGGCTGTTATATGGCAACATGATATAGACTGTAAAATTGTTCTTAATTCACAATAAAAAGAGAGAAAAAGAATTATTAGAGTAGACATACCTCTGTAGAACTTTCGCAAGCTGAGCTTGTTGTTGTTGTTAAGTGCTGTTGAGTCAGTTCCAACTCATAGCAACCCTACGCACAACAGAATGAAACACTGTGTGGTCTTAAGCCATGTCCACAATCGTTTGTATGCTTAAACCCATCGTTGAGGCCACTGTGTTAATCCATCTCATTGAGGGTCTTTCTCTTTTTAACTGACCCTCCACTCTAACAAAGCATGATGCCCTTCTCCAGGGATTGATCCTTTCTCACAGTATGCCCAAAATATGTAAGACGCAGTCTTGCCATCTTTGCTTCCAAAAAGTCCTCTGGTTGTACTTCTTCCAGAACAAGTCTGTTTGCTCTTTTGGCAGTCCATGGTACAGTTAATATTCTTCAACACCACAATTCAAAGGCATCAATTCTTCTTCTGTCTTCCCTGTTCACTGTCCAGATTTCACATGCATGTCACGTGATCGAAAATACCATGGCTTGGGTCAGGTGCACTTCAGTCTTCAAGGTGACATCTTTACTTTTACTTTTTTTTTTTGCAGCAGATTTTCCCAATGCAATGTGTCTTTTGATTTCCTGACTGCTGCTTCCAAGGGCACTGACTATGGACCAATAAAACGAAATCCTTGACAACCTCAATCCTTTCTCCATTTATCAAGATGTTGCTTACTGGTCTAGTTGTAAGGATTTTTCTTTTCTTGATGTTCAGGTATAGTCCATACTGAAGGCTGTGGTCTTTGATCTGCACCAGTAAGTGTTTCAAATCTTCTTCACTTTCAGCAAATAAGGTGGTATTGTCTTGGGTAACACAGGTTGTTCATGAGTCATGCTCCTATCCTGATGCTTTATTTTTCTTCATAATCCAGCTTCTCAGATTATTTTCTCGGCATACAGATTCAAAAGGTATGGTGAAAGGATAGAACCTTGATGCATACCTTTCCTAACTTTAAACCATGCAGTGTCCCCTCGTTCTGTTCACACAACTGCCTCTTGATCTATGTACAGATTCCTTAAGAGTACAATAAGCATTGTGGAATTACCATTTTACACAATATCAGCCAAAATATGTTGTGATCCACACAGTCAAATGCCTTTGCATAGTCAGTTGAGACACACATAAACATCTTTCTGATATTCTCTGCTTTCAGCCAAAATCTATCTGCCATCAGCAATGGTACCTCTGGTTCCACGTCATCTTTTGAATCCAGCTTGAATTTCTGGCAGTTCTTTGTCAATATACTGTTGAAATCACTTTTGAATGATCTTGAGCAAAGTTTTCCTTGTGTGTGATATTAATGATATTGTTCAGTAATTTCTGCATTCTGTTAGATCACCTTTCTTGGAATGGGCATAAATACAGATCTCTTCCAGTCAGTTACCCAGGTTGCTGTCCTCCAAATTTCTTGGTATAGATAAGTGAGTACCTCCAGTGCTGCATCTGTTTGTTGAAGTATCTCAACTGCTTGCTATTCCATCAATTCTAGGAACTGTTTTTTGCCAACGCCTTCAGTACAGCTTCAGCCTCTTCCTTCAGTACCATCAGTTCCTGATCATGCGCTACTACCTGTTCAAATGGCTGAACATCAACCAGTTCTTTCTGGTATAATTACTCTGCATGTTACTTCTATCTTCTTTTGATGGCCCCTGAGTCATTTAATATTTTCCCCACAGAATTGTTCACTATTGCAACTTCAGGCTTGAATTTTTTCTTCATTTCTTTCAGCATGAGAAAGGCAGAATGTGTTCTTTCCTTCTGGTTTTCTATTATCAGCTCTTTGCACATGTCATTATAACACTGTATTTTCTCAAACTGCCCTTTGTAATCTTCTGTTCAGTTCTTTCACTTTGTCATTCCTTCCTTTTTCTTTAGCTGCTGAAAGTTCAAGAGCAAGTTTCAGGGTCTCTTCTGATATCCAATTTGGCCTTTTCTTTCTTTCCTGTCTTTCTAATGGCCTCTTGCTTTTCCCCTCATGGATGATGTCTTTGAAGTCATTCCACTCTTTGGTCACCAGTGGGCAACACACCAAATCTCTTACTGAGACAGTCTCTAAACTCAGGTGGGATATACTTAAGGTCATGCTTCAGTCCTCATGGACTTGTTCTAATTTTCTTCAGTTTGAATTTGAATTTGCATATATGAGCAACTAATGGTCAGCACCTGTTCTTGTGTTGACTGCTGGTATGGAGCTTTCCCATTCTCTTTTCCACAGGTTGTAGTCTATCTCACAGGGTCCATGTGTACAGCTGCCATTTGTGTTAGTTAAAAAAGGTATTTGCAATGAAGAAGTTTTAGTCTTGCAGAATCCTACCATGCAATTTCAGGCATCATTTCTATCACCAAGGCTGTATTTTCCAACTACTGATCCTTCTTGTTTCCAACTTTTGCATACCAATCACCAGTAACTATCGATGCATCCTGATTGCATGTTTGATCAATTTTGGATTGCAGAAGCTGGTAAAAATCTTCAATTTCTTCATCTATGGAGGTTGGTATATAAATGTGAATAATAGTCATACTACCTGGCCCTTCTTGTAGGCATAAGGATATTATCCTATCACTGATAGCACTGTACTTCCGGATAGATCTTGAAATGTTCTTTTTGACAATGAACATAACACTGCTCCTCTTCAAGTTATCATTTTCGGCATAGTAGACTGTCAGTTTCAAAATGGCCAGTACCAATACATTTCAGCTCACTAATGCCTACGATATCACTCTTTATGCATTCCATTTCATTTTTTGACAATTTTCCTACACTTGTACTTTGTACATTTCATGTTCTGATTATTAATGGATGTTTGCAGCTGTTTCTTCTCATCTTGAGTAATGCCACATCAGCAAATGAAGATCCCAAAGGCTTTACTCCATCCACATCATTAAGGTTGACTCTACTTTGAGGAGGGAACTCTTACACAGTTGTCTTCTGAGAGCCTGCCAGCTGGAGGGCTCATTTTCTAGCACTATGTGTGACAATATTCTGCTGCTATTCATAAGGCTTTCCCTGGCTAATTCTTTTCAGAAGTAGAATGCCAAGTCCTTGTTCCTAGTCTGTCTTAATATGAAAGCTCAGTGGAAACCTGTCCAAATCATGGGTGACCCTGCTGGTACCTAAATACCAGTGGCATAGCTTCCAACATCACAGCAACAAGCAAGCCTCTACTAGACAAATAAGGGCTTCCCACCATGTTTACTCACTATTTCTAGCCTGCCTGTTCTCCGTTTACTCAATCTTCCCTGTCTGCTACTTTTCCCTTCACTCAATCTTCCTAGCCTGCTCCTTCTCCCTTTACTCAGTCTTCCTAGCAGACTTTCCCTCCCTTCATTCAATCTTCCTAGCCTGCCCCCTCTCCCTTTACTCAGTCTTCCTAGCCTGCTCCTTCTCCCTTTACTCAGTCTTCCTAGCCTGCTCCCTCTCCCTTTACTCAGTCTTCCTAGCCAGCTTGCCCTCCCTTTATTCAATCTTCCTAGCCTACTCCTTCCCTTTACTCAAAAGCTGAGCATGGTGATATTAAAAAACAAAAACAAAAACAAAACACTTCAATGTTGCATCAATTCCGACTCATTGATATCCTATAAGAGAGTAAAACAGCCCTGTAAGGCTTCCAAGGAGCAACTGGTGAATCTGAACTACTGATCTTTCGATTAGCAGCTGTCTTAGTCACCTGGTACTGCTACCACAGAAAATACCACAAGTGGAAGGTTTCTTCAAGAGAAGCTTTTATTGTCCCAGTCTGGCAAGCTGCAAATCCATTTATAAATTGTAAGTCCATTCAGTAAGAGAATTTATCACAGTCCGGTAGGCCGAGTCAAAATCCAGTGAGAGTACCTCAGCACAGGAACCTCAGGTCCAAAGGACATGCTCTGCTCTTGGTGCTTCTCTCTTGGTGGTATGAGGTTCCCAATTTCCTTGGCTCACTTCTCTCCCTTATATTCCACAAGCTTGTAGCTTGAGTCCTGCCTCACTAACACAATTGCAGGCCACTCTCCATCATCAATATCACAGAGGCAGGATTCACAACACATGGGAGGAATGGCACCATACTGGGACTTCTAACCAAGTTAAATCACACATACATTTTGGTGGGGACACAATTCAATCCATAACAACAGCTATATCTCTTAACCACTGCACCACCAGGACTGACACAGGCAGTCTGTAACTGCTGGAAACAGAGTCTCTTTTTGTAAGAAGGCTGCTCCTGCTCCCTGCCATACCCTCAACCCTGTCTAGTCAAGTCCTCCTTCAGAAAAGAATCTGCATTAACAAGGGTTTTTTAAAGATTTCGGTTAGAATTTTTTTAAGTAACCAATTTCTTACGCCCTAACTCTAGAGTTTTAGCATTTCATTTCTAATATATCTCTCTGATGCTTTCAGATTACCTTTTGGGATAGTTCTGACCACTATAATTACAATGCCTTTAGGATGAAAGGTATACTTTTACAGCTGCTAGGAGGTGACATGCTCCCAGTAGCCATCTGTCATGGTTAAGACAATGATTCTCCATGTTTGGCAGCTGTATCAACTGGCAGGGGTGGGGCCTGTGGTGGCTTCCTGCCCTTCAGCTCTCTTCTCTCTGAATTCTACCACCTACTTCCGTCTGCAGCTCCTGTTCTCTTCCCTTTTCTTGGTGTCTGGTTCCTGGGATTTCACCTAGCAGCTGTTGAATTCACTGACCCTTACAGCCAACAAGTGAGAGTCCTGTTTCCTGACCTACCAATCCTGAGTTCACCAGCCCCTGCAGCTCTGTGAGTCAGCAGAAACCTTGCAGTCTTGTCTACTATCTTGGGATCCACTGATGTACACAGCCTGTAATCTGGAACTCTAATCTCTGACCTGCTGACCTTGAGTTCACCAGCTCCTGTGGGCTGTGTGAGGTTTGTGCTCCAGTCCACGACTTGGGATGTTTCAGCTTCTACAATTGTGTGAGTTGTTTCCTTTATATAAATCTTTCCCCGTACACATTATACATATTACTGGTTTTGCTTCTGTAGAAAATCCAACCTAAGAAACCGTCCAACCCCAAACTTGGGGTTCCCGACAAGGGACCACCTCCCTGGGCCCTGCCTCCTACAGCTAAGGTAGGAGAATCCACATATGCAGACGGTTGGCTGAGAAGGAGCTGACGGTGGTAAGTGCCCAGCATCATTCCGGGTATGAAGTCGAAGTTTCAGGAAGGGTACAGAAGGACCAGCAGAATGGGCAAGGAGGAGAACTGCTCACCCATGGGCCCAGCATACCATTCCAACACCACAAATTCTTTCAGCACTTAAAATCATAAATGTAAATAGAATTGCTGCATTAACAAGAGGCATAGGATGGGGCAGGCTCCCAGTGAACACACAGCACTTTAATCATTACCTTGAAATTTGCTGTCATTGTCATCAAATAAAACTCTTTTTTAGGTAATTGATAATTTATGTCAGTACTGCTAGCATGTCCGTATACTCTTCAGACAGAATGACTGCTCTAGTTGAATAGAAAACCCTAATAAAACCCCAGTTCTCCAAAAACACAGATGCATGCATTCATCAACAAGAAAGCCAACCAAGCCTCACTAAACAAATCATGCTTTTGAAGGAAGACAGAAAACTGAAGTGTCTGACATGCATAAACTGGTCAATAAATGTTAAAATTAAATCAAGATAGAAAATGACCTAAGAATCTAATTCCTGCACCAACTTAGTTCTTTCCTCCCCTTCCCTTTCTATCAACCCTTCCTCTTTTCTATTGTTGAGAACATACACAGCAAAAGACACACAAATTCAACAGTTTGTATATGCATAATTGAATAACACTGACTACATTCTTTGAGTTGCAAAACCATTCTGTCATGGATTGAATTGTGCTCCCCAAAATATGTGTAACTGTGTTGCTTGATCATGATTCCCAGTATTCTGTGATTTTCCTATGCTGTATGTTAAAGGATTAGGGTGAGACTGCAAATCTCTTCATAGGATCACCTCCATGCTCCACTATAAATGGAGTTTCCCTGAAGTATGGCTTGCCCCACCCATTATCCTTTCATCCTGCAAGAGATAAAAGGAAAGGGAAGCAAGCAGAGAGTTGGGAACCTCACACCATCAAGCAAGCAGCACCGGGAAAAGAGAGAATCCTTCAGACCTGAGGTTCCTGCACCAAGTTGCTCCCTGAACAAAGACTGATGCAACACGAGGACTTTCCTCTAGAACCAACAGTGGGAAAAGCTTTCCCCTGGAGTGGACTTGTAGCCTACCAGACTGTGTAAGAATACACATTTCTCTTTTAAAGCCATCCACTCCGGTGTATTTCTGTTAGAGCAGCACTAGACAACTAAAACACATTCTTATCCTCCTTTTCTGTATTTGTTCCTCCCTCATTAACACAAATTCACTGCCTCCTAAGGTTGTTATGTAATCTTTCAAGTTGCTATTGCCATTGCTAATTTGATTCCATATAGATATTTTTTAAAAGAGAATAATAAAGGCAGACCTTTCTCACTAGTTAAGCTAAATTATTCTTTAGCTCTAAGATGACTTCAGGGGACATTTTTGGCTTTCAAGGTTCAAAAACTATTTCAGGGCAACACTTTTGGAGGTTGATCCACTCTTTATGACTCCGAAAGTCTACAGTCCATGAGAATCTGAAATTATTTTGTGCTTTTTCTTCTTTCTGATCAGGATTTTCTACAGAATCTTTGATCAAAGTGTCAGTAATCTGACGTCTTAAAAGCCTCCAAGTGGCCACCTAAGATACCTACATTTACTGGTCTCATATCAGTTGGAGTAAAGAAGAATGAAGAACACCACAGACGGAAGGGAAAGATTAGCCCAAAGGACTAACAGAATATAAGTATCACAACCTCCACATGACTAAACCCAGAGTAACTGGGTGGTGCCTGGTTATTACCATTGCCTGCTTCTGCAGGGATCACAATAGAGGGTCCCAGAAACAGAAAGAGTAAAATGTAGAACAAAATTTATATTCACACACACAAAAAGACCAGGCTGTATGTGTGTGAGAGAGAGACAGAGACAGAGACTGGAGGCCTGATAGAGACTGGACAAACCCAAAGAGTATGGCCCTCTGACACTCTTCTAACTCAGAACTGAAGTCACTCCTGAGGTTCACCCTTCAGTCAAAGATTAGATAGGTCTATAGGGCCAGTAATTACACACATGAGGGATGTGCTTCATAGTTCAATCATGTGTATGAGACTAACACGAACACTACTCCAAAAGAAAAGATGAAACGGCAGGAAAGGACATGAAAACTGTGCAACCAGAAACAGTGAACCTGGGGGTAAAGAAGGGAAGAGTGCTAACTAACATACTGCAGAGTTGAAAACCAGTATCACAAAACAATGTGTATATTAAGTGTTTACTGTGAAACAAATTGGCTCTGTAAACCTTCACCTAAACTACAATTAAAAAAAAAAGGTTCAGTAATGGTAGCTGGGCACCATCTAGTTCTTCTAATCTCATGGCAAAGGAAGCAGTCATTCATAGAGTCAATTTGGTCACACATTCCATATCCTCCTCCTAGTCTTGACTTTCCTTATTCTGTTGCTCTAGGTGAACAGAGACCAATTGTTATACCATAGATGGTTGCCTACAAACTTTTATGTCTCTAGGAACTGCATAACAAACTAGGAGGTAGTACAGAAGTGCTAAACGCATTATTGTTAGGCCTATTAACTGGGATGTACGAACTATGACCCTAAACTTGACCCTAAACTATAACCCTAAACTTCCTCATCAAGGAACCAAATCCCATGAGGTGTTTAGCTGTACATCAGCAGTCTCAGTAGTTACTCTGTTGCTTGCTGTTGTTGAAAATATGTCTATCACACAACTTCTGTCAACTCAACTTTTTATAGGTATACAACTTATTGACAACAATTCTAATACTTGTCTGCTGCAACAATTTCTAAGAACAAAACACTTGCTTCTCCTTTTAGATTATTTATCAAGGATTCCTGGCATTATTAGAAATGTTTGAACTTCCTCTCAACCACACTGAGGCTACTCACGTTTAATTTAGAAGCTTTTCACATACACAGTGCTTTACTGAGACAGCACAAAGGGACTTTAATGCTCCCGAAAAAAAATCTCAGCCAAAGAAAGAGCAATGATTCAGAGTTGTTTCTGAGAGAATAAAAATGCCACAGCTAGGCTGGTCAATCACATACAGTAATTTCATTGTTTGGAAACACACACTTATCTACAGAAGGAAAAAAAAACATTAAAATGTATTTCAAGGAGATCAAAGATATCAGTTTGTTTTGCTTTGTTCTGGAAATAAAAATCTCTAAAAAAATAATCCAGTTTACGGAGGTTTTGCTATTTCGAAAATCTGAGAACAGAGTCTGGTGCTGTTCAAAAACGTTGCACCAATCTGATCAAATTCAGCTGAGGTTTTCCCTTAGAAAAGGAATAGGTGAAGCTAAAAATGGACAAGCACTAGTTTCAGAGACTTACATCCAGGACAGTGTCAGTGCCCCACAGGGCCCCTACCACTTCCTGGAGAGGCCACAGAGCTGGGCACCTTGAACTCACCAGACACCTATTGTCACATCTTCCTCTGGCTGGAGGTAGTAATTACAGGTGTGATTCAAACCTTGATCCTGAGGCTTCTTCAAGTCAATAAAATAGGGAACTCTCACTGTAGAAGGCAAAGAGAAGGAAATCATGATTAGTGGACAGACAAGATACACCTACTCACACAGCACAAGCCAGCCAAGTGCAGTCGAATCAGATCAAGTGAAGTTTTAAAAAAGTGCTAAGTTCTTTCCCAGCACAACACTGCCAGACATGCTAGGCCCACCAACCTCAAACGGAACACTGAGTTCATCAACCTACTTCCAGTGTGGGCAAGACCCAAGCGCTGAAGTTGTTCAAAGGATGAACAGATGAAAATGAGGAAAGCACACATCACTGAGGGCTGTCTGGGTGATGAGCTGGCATGAGACAGGAGGCCAGTTGGTCTGCCTAAATCATTCAGCCAAGCTAGGACTGAAAGCTGAAACTAGGGTGACAAATGTCTGAGATGTTCTGGATGTAGAACTACAGGACTTAAGGATCAACTAATGAGTGGTTAACAAGCTAAGGGGGATTCTGAAGTTCCCAATGCTATTACAACACAGAAAACAGATGGACAGTGAAGGGCAGGCACAGTAAATGGATGAATTCACAGAATACCATCCAGAGCTGACTGAAGGCATGTGGACTGATACAGCAATGTCTTAAAAAGTACTAGTGAATGTGTCAGTCAGGCCTCAGCTGAGTTAATGCTGGTGTACTCATAGGGCACAAGAGTCTGCTCCATATCTAGCGACCTGGGAGAGTTTCACTGACAGACAGATGAGAGAAACAAGTGCCAAGTAATATGGTCACATACATATTCTACAATTACCTTCTGTTTTTGTGAATACAAGCAAAGACTGACATCAATGTCAGTATCAATACCACCACCCATGATGTGGGTTGGAGAGAAATATGGAAAGATATATACCAGGCTTTTAACACTGGCTTCTGTGTGTGAGCAAGTGTGTGTATGTGTTTGTGTGTGTAGAGTGATACTTAAGTTTTCCCTTGTATACCATTTATTTTTCATCACTTGTGATGAACACAATTTTTGAAGATAAATTTAACTCAAAACTGAAAAACTTGGGAGAAAAAGAAAATAACCCTGGAAGCAGGACTTCATTCACCTACTCAAAAGGGACAGTGACAAAGAAGCCAGTTCCTCTCTAAGGAAACCACACACCTACTTACATACAGTTCACTCTGAAGAGAGTATTGTTCACTTTGAATATAGTACTTTCACTAAGCCAAGTAAGCCAAGTGCCAGTAGCCTCATATATCCATGTTGCACAAAAGCTAAATGTGCTCATTAACCACTCCTGTCCCCTTGCTGAGATATACCCATCCACCTCCTCTGGTGCTTTGCGCTTGCTATTTCCTCCACCTGGAATGCTCTTCCCCAACATACCTGCACACCTAGTTCTCCCACTTCCCCAAATGTCTCCTTCCCAGATAAGGACTTCCCTGGCCACCTAATCTTAAGACTACAATCCTGCTGCTTTCTTCTACCCTTACGCATTCATCACTACTTGTATTTCATATAGTTACTAATTTTACTTATTTATCTGATTTACTTATTGATTGGCCAGGGAACAAGCCTAAGGTCTATACTTTTCTATAGACTGAGTATTTTTCACTGTCTATCTGTGATACAACCTCAAACAGCTTCACTGTACAGAATGACCAGCTCAATGCTGGGGTCCAGGCTGGATTTTTTTCATTATCCACCCTTTGGCCATGCCATCATTTATCAGCAACTACAAACATCAGCAGGTATAATTACAAAGGATACCACAGATGTGGGTGCTCGGTTTATAATGAGAGAATAAATGCAGGAACGAAAGGGAAATAAGCTATTCTGACATACTTCTTTAGCTAACCTGGAAAGTATTTGACAGGGTGAAAGGTGGAAACAACTTAGCTGTAATAGACATTCCCGACTGTCTGAGAATTTGTGTATCTGACATACGTCTCCTTCCAGTCACTGTGAGTAGCAGAATAGTCTCTCCTTGACATACGCTATAAGAGATGTGATCTTGAGGAAAGGAAACAGGAATAGAGACACTGTGGACAGACCCCTCCCCCGCAACTCTCCTGTGGCCTCCGCCCTCCAAGGAGTTCTCCCCTGTGATGCCCCTCCCATGGCAGGAATATCCATATCATACCCACCCTCTGCACAAACCTATCACATCCTCCTCACAGTGTGAACATGCCATGTCACAGCCTAGCATGCCCCTGGCAGTCCTGTGCCCCCACAGCATGTGTTCCCATAGTAAAGCTGCCCTGTCACTATGTACAGTGCTGGTGACCACAGCTTCCTTCACAGGTGGACCGTGTACAGTCATTTTAATTTTGGAAACACACTAAGGAGCCCATTACTGCTTCTCCAAAGAGAAAAGGCACAAAGATCTACACTTGAGAGGCCCTCTGTACTGTCAGAACACAGACAAGGCTTGGGTAGGGAGGCAACATGGCACAGGAAGAGACCAGACTCACTGATACTAAAGGATAAGGCAACTTTCTGAGACTGGCAAGAAGGAGGAGGCCAGGTGCGTGGCCTGAAGGATGTGTCTTTATGCCCATAGGCACCAGGTAGCTATCTAGGTGAGTAAGGCCACAGGTGAGAGAAAAAAAAAAGAACGCCCAGTCACTGCTCCCAGGAGAGTGCCAGACCTTCAGGCAACTTTCCAAAAGAAGCCAGAAATAGATTTTAAAAACAGTGACAAATAAGTAAAAATCTCCTTTAAAAGCACTACTGTAGGCTGTCTTACTGGCATACAGCAGTTATTTGGAAGGAAAGTGTCATGGATTGAATGTGTTCTCTAAAAAATCTGTAACAGTTTGGCTAGTCCCTGATTCCTGGTGTTTTATGGTGTTCCTCCATGTTGGAATTCCTGCCTCTATGATCTTATAATGAGGGTGGATGGGCAGCAGTTGTGTTGGTAAAGCGAGATGCAATGTGTAGGTCTGTTTTGTGCCTTCAAGCGGTCTCTTGAGATATAAAGTAAAATACCTGGTAGAGAGAACTCGGAACCTCACATCATTAAGAAAGCAGCACCCAGAGAAGAACATACCCTTCAGACCTGAGGTTTCTGTGCCAAGATGCTCCCCAGACAAAGACTGATGCAACACAAGGATATTCCTCCAGAGCCGACAAGGGGGAAAGCCTTCCTCTGGAGCAGACATCTCTGAATTTGGACTTGTAGCCTACCAGACTGGGTAAGAATAAACTTTCCTTTGTTAAAGCCATCCACTCGTGGTATTTGTTAGAGCAGTACTAGCTGACTAAAACAGAAGGCATTAAAGAACGATTTCTCCCTGTGAAGCTTACTGCCTCACTGTGACAAGCCTAAACTTGCTCTTCTGCGCCACGGAGGCTGGCCTAGGAGAATCGAAAGTTTCACCTTGTGGAACTTCTACAATTTTATTAGGAAATCAGCAGAATGAAATCTGTGCCTTTGGCTAAAGCAGCCCCAAATATCAGTCTGAAGAAAATCAGTGCAACTCACTTATTTGCCAAGACTTGATTATGTGCTAGGAACTGCCCAGAAACCTGCTCAGCGCCCATTCTCAGGTCTGCAGCCCTAACAGCTTTGTTAACCTGTAAACTCAAACTGGCTTCTGGACTAAACTGGTTTTGTAAGAACTAATGTGAAACACTAATTTCTGAGGAAAAAACGCCCTTGACTGTATTATGCTATTAGTGCCTTTTCTTTCAAGTTTATGCTTCTCGCAATGGCAAAACCTAGAAATGATAAATTCTAGCTCAGCTATGTTTTCTTAGAGAAATCAAATGCTTTAGCACACTAAATGTAATTTTACAGTTACTTTAATAGACACTCAAAAGAAAAACTGACTTTAGATCTGCTAAGTATTAAATACTGACCTTACCATTTCTTTTCCATCTACCAATATGAAGAGCAGAAATTCATTTTTAGCCAGTGACTTCAAAGTTTCTATGATTAAGTCTATTACACATTTAATGTCCCAAACTTGGACACCACAGATTATAAAGAATCTGGAACCTTTGTGCTTTTACAGGCGAGAGGATCTTGATCCCCTGACTCATTTGTCCCCAGCTGGCTTCAAGTTTCACTCATCACTTGCTTCAAGTTTTATTCATCCCTTGTTTCAAGTTGTATTATATCAAATCACCTCCCTCATCACCTACTGTCTGTTTTATTTTTCAGTATCTTCACCTTATTCTCTTCCCTCTTGCTAACAGTTCACCCCCTCTCTCCACATTAGTTCCAGCTTCCCACACCTCAAGTTCCCAAACACACAAGGCTCAAATGCACTCTTAGCAAGCCCAACAGAGTCAAAGAACATGCCTAGAGACTGCCTAAGGCTGAGTGTATTTTCAATAGCCTCTTGCCTTAACAATGACATAAAAGATTATAGGGTATCACTTATAGAGAACTGGCAGTGGGCACTGTGTTCTACCTGTAAATTTCTAATACTCAAACGAGCAGTTCCCTACCCCCTTGACTCATCTTGTAGGTAGAAATGTATGCTTCTTGAAAGATTATTATTAGCAGTAATACTCCTGGGGTCTCTTTGCCTTCTGTTTTATAAGCTTTACATTAAAAAAAAAAGCTTGATTGTGCTTTAAATGGCAGTTTACAATCCAAGTCAATGTGCCACATAAAACACCACACACACATCTCTACACAACTCTAGCTGCTATCCTCACCCTATGAC
This sequence comes from Heterohyrax brucei, assembly GCA_028571685.1. Taxonomy (NCBI): domain Eukaryota; kingdom Metazoa; phylum Chordata; class Mammalia; order Hyracoidea; family Procaviidae; genus Heterohyrax; species Heterohyrax brucei. The sequence continues at coordinate 27,751,763 of CM053156.1, forward strand.
AGCAGACCCCTCCTGTCCATGCTGTGCTTCTCATATTCATTCAACCAACTCCCATCTTCTCCTCTCAACCCTCCCTCCCATCTTGCCCCTGGAAAGGGGCGCCTCAGATAGCCTCATGTATATATTTAAGCCAAGAAGCACACACTTCAACAGCATCACTATAATGTTTTACAATCCAGTCTAATATTTTCATTAGAGAGTCAGCTTCAGTATTGGTTTCAGTTCTGGGTTAGCAACAAGTCCAGGGGCCATTTCCCAGGGGACCCTCCGGGATGTTCGACCATCATGTCTGGTCTTTAAAAAGAGTTCTGGATCTGCACATCCATTTTACCCCTGATGCATCAGGGACTCTATGTTGTGTTCCAATCAGAGCTGGTCTCATGCTGATGTAGTCTCTGAATCACGGGGCCCCTTCTGTCTCCTGGGATCAAGTTATTGATGTCCTTTATTCTCCTCTCTCCAAGTTAGCTGGGACCAACTGATACTCCTTAGGTGGCAGGTTGCTAGCTTTTACGACCTCAGACGACACTCAATAAGATGGGATACAGAACATTTTCTTAAAAAAGAAACTAACTGAACAACATCTTGCTCAAAAAAAACATGGGTTATACAGGAAATCAAGGCCGAAATAAAGAAAATCATGGCTTCCAATGAGAAGGAAAACACTTCCTACCAGAACCTATGGGATACACCTAAAGCAGTGCTCAGAGGTCTGTTTACCTCCATAAATGCACGCATCTGGAAAGAAGAAAGAAACCAAATCAAGGAACTAACTCTGCAGCTTGAACAAGTAGAAAGAGAACAACAGAGGAACCCCTCGGGCACCACAAGAAACGAGATCATAAAGACTAGAGCAGAGCTAAATGAATTAGAGAATAGAAAAACAATTGAAAAACTTGAAAAGACCAAAAGCTGGTTTTTTGAAAAGATCAACAAAATTGACAAACCACTGGCTAAACTTACTAAAGAAAAGCAGGAAACAAATAACCCAAATTAGAAATGAGAGGGGAGTTCTCACCACAGATGCAACAGAAATCAAAAATATCATAACAAAATACTATGAAAGACTGTACTCTAACAAATTTGAAAACCTAGGGGAAATGGACCAATTCCTTGACTCATACCACCTACCCAAATTATCACAACGTGAAGCAGAACAACTTAATAAACCCATCACAAAGGAAGAGATTGAAAAGGTCATCAAAACACTGCCAACCAAAAAAAGTCCAGGCCCTGATGGCTTCACTGTAGAATTCTATCAAGCATTTAGAGAAGAGTTATCTCCAATGCTACTGAGACTATTTTACATTATAGAAAGGGATGGAGTACTCCCAAACTCATTCTATGAAGCCAGCATAACCCTGATACCTAAGCCGGGGAAAGACCTAACAAAGAAAGAGAACTACAGACCGATATCACTGATGAATCTAGATGCAAAATCTTCAACAAAATTCTTGCCAATAGAATACAACAACATATCAAGAAAATAATCCATCATGACCAAGTGGGATTCATACCAGGGATGCAAGGCTGGTTCAACATCAGAAAAACAATCAACGTGATTAACTACATAAATAACACAAAAGACAAGGATCACCTGATTTTGTCCATTGATGCAGAAAAGGCATTTGATAAAGTCCAACACCCATTCATGCTAAAAACGCTTAGCAAAATGGGCACAGATGGCAAATTCCTCAACACAATAAAGGCCATTTATACAAAGCCAATTGCCCATATCATCCTGAATGGAGAGAGACTGAAAGACTTTCCCTTGAGATCAGGAACTAGACAAGGATGCCCACTCTCACCTCTCCTATTCAACATTGTGCTAGAAGTTCTAGCCAGAGCAATTAGACAACACCAAGAAATAAAGGGCATCTGCATCAGTAAAAAAGGAAGTTAAAATCTCCCTGTTCACAGATGATATGATTGTATATGCAGAGAACCCCAAGGAATCTATAAGTAAGCTACTCAAACTGATAGAAGAGTTCAGCAAACTCTCAGGATACAAGATAAACATAAGTTAATCAGTAGGATTCCTTTATATCAACGAGACTGTTAAAGAAGAAATTATCAAATCAATACCATTTATGATAGCCCATAAGAAGGTACCTAGGAATTAATCTAACCAGAGAAACAACAGACCTTTACAAACAGAACTACAAGCCCTTACTACAAGAAATTAAGAGAGACTTAGATAAATGGAAAAACCTACCCTGCTCATGGATAGGAAGACATAACATTGTGAAAATGTCTATTTTACCCAAAGCAATTTATTTATATAATGCAATCCCAATACAAGTTCCAGCATCCTTTTTTAATGAGATGGAGAAACAAATCACCAATTTTGTTTGGAAAGGGAAGAAGCCCCGGATAAGTAAGGTACTACTAAAGAAGAAGAACACACTGGGAGGCCTCTCATTACCCGACCTTAGAACATACTACACTGCCACAGTGGTCAAAACTGCCTGGTACTGGTACAAGAACAGACAGATGGATCAATGGAACAGAATTGAGACCCCAGAGATGACACCATCTGCCTAGAACAGCTGATATTCGACAAAGGCCCTAACACATTAGCCAAGGCCAAGTGCCGTCAAGTCGGATCCGAAAGCGGGGGTAAAAACAGTATCTTCAACAAATAGTGCTGGCAAAATTGGATATACATCTGCAGTAAACTGAATCAAGATCCATACCTTACATCTTACAAAAAAACCAACTCCAACTGGAAAAAAGACCTAAATATCAAACCTAAAATGATAAAGCTCATACAAGAAAAGGTAGGAACAACAATGGAAGTTTTAATACACAATGAGGACAGACTCCAAAATCTGTCAAAGAAACCTCAGTCAACAGAAGAGAAAATAGATAAATGGGAACTATTAAGAATCAAACACTTTTGCTCATCCAAAGACTTTATTAATAGAATTAAAAGAACACCCACAGAATGGGAAAAAATATTTGGCAACTCTATGTCAGACCAACGCCTGATCTCCATAATCTATAAGATACTACAAAATATCAATAAGAAGAAAATAAACCATCTAATTAAGCAATGGGCAAAGGAGATGGACAAACATTTCACTAAAGAGGAGATCCAGGCAGCCAAAAAACACATGCGGACATGTTCACGATCTTTAGTTATTAAAGAAATTCAAATCAAGACAACAATGAGATACCATCTCACCCCAACAAGATTGGCCATGATCCAGAAAACACAAAACAACAAATGCTGGAGACGCTGTGGAGAAAGTGGAACCCTCCTACACTGTTGGTGGGGTTGCAGAATGGTCCAGCCTCTTTGGAAGGCAATCTGGCGCTTCCTTAAAAAAATGGATATCGATATACCATTTGACCCAGTAATTCCACTACTTGGAATATATCCTACAGAATGAAGGCCTTTCACACCAACGGACACATGCACGAGAATGGTTATCGCAGCACAGTCCACGATAGCAAAAAGATTGAATCAACCCAGATGCCCAACAACAGAAGAATGGATAGGTAAACTATGGTATATATACTCAATGGAGCAGTATGCAATGATAAAGAATAACGATGCTTCCAGGAAACATTTCCTAACCTGGTTTCAACTGGAAGACATTATGTTGAGTGAAAGTAGTCAGCGACAAAGGGACAAATACTGTATGAGACCTCTATGATGAGATCTCAAAAACAGACTTATGTATAGAAGAAAAGACTCTTTGACAGCTGCAAGGGAGGGGAGGGAGGGAGGGTGAAGGGGAGAGGGGTTAGTTTAGATAGTTGCTAGAAATCTGGTTGGGAGAAAGTGGTGATAGCACACATTAGAAACAAGAACAACATTAAGTGGACTTCAGCATAACTTGAGTACTCCTTCCATCTTAACCCAATATTGCAAGGATAGAGTAGCTGGGGCAGGGGGCAGGGGACCATGCTCTTAGGCCAAATCGAGGCCAAATGGCACAACTAGTGTTTTGCTAAGACAGATCTCTGCACCCCACATTGGTGAGTGGCGTCTAGGGTCTTAAAAGCTGCGAAGCTACCATCTGAGGACACAGCAAATGGTCCCAACTCAGCAGGAACGGATGCTCACCGACGACCAAAATGACATGCGGTAAAGACAACCTAGAAGACAGAGAGACCTGCAAGAGTGGGTGCCTTCATCAACTTGGGACCAGAAGAACTGGATGGTGCCCGGCCACCACCAGTGATAGCCACAATGGAGCTCACTAGGTTGAGTCTCACTGGCAACACAAGAATAAAAAGGGGTGCATCCTGAGATCTCCACTAAAAGACCTCAACTGATGGTCCAGTGGTTTGGGGGTTCCCCTGAGAGCATGGCCCCTGGCCCTGATGCTGCCCTTACCCATAAATTATGACAAAGGTCCACTCTTTGGACAGAAATGGGTTGGACTTGGCAATGCACAGTGACCATATATTGGTTGCACTTTATGGTTCTATACATCTATAGGATATCATCCTGCTGATCTCTGGCTGGAGGAAGAGTGGGTAGAGAGTAGCGGACAGAAGGCTGTTGGGAGGATGAGACATGTATGGAGCAGAGATGAATAGTGTGCTGTCACCAGACAGGGAGAGTAGTGCAAGCTGCATATAGGTGGGCATGTAAATTTATACGGGAATGTACATTTTCACTCAGTCATGTTAAATAAAAAAGAACAAAAAGAAAGAAAGAAACTTAGCAAGGGGCCAAGATGGTGGACTAGACAGTTATCTCCTCAATTCCCTTTGAGAACGTAGGCCTACAACAGTAATTGAAGGAGCAGTGTAGACATGCCTAGAGCTCCAAGATCAGGTGTTGGGTCATGAGACTGGACTGAACAGGAAGGGGGAAAATACCTTGTTGGTGGTGAGAGAACAGCACAGTGAGTACTACTTCTGCTGGTGCAGCACCTGGGAGGACTGCAGGAACAGATGCCTTCTTCGTCAGTCGGGAGACTGAGACTGGGTCTACTGAGCTTGTGAGTCTAACACAGCCTAGCTTCTCTGCAGTGTCTAAGTGAACAGCACATCCTACAGCAGAGAGATCGTGCTTGGGACACCACATTCAGCGATCCCAGCAGTGGCAAGTGACAGAGGGTGCCAGTGCCCCTCCTTTCTCTCTTCTCTGAGCTGCCATAAAATCTGCTGACTCACACTGTAACAAAGGCAGCTCAGGTGGGATGCCATATTGCTCAGCTGAAAAGTCAGACTAAGCAACACTGCCTGTCTGGTTAGTGCTATTGCCAGCAGAAAAGCTGCTGTTAAAACACAATTATACCTAAAGAAAGCAGTGGCATCTTGGAGCTAAGTGTGGTGGGGACCTAACCCCTCCTGTCTTTAAGCCATATGGCAGTGTTTGTGGACAGCTCACAAGGTGCCCTCTTTGTCAATCAGGAGGTGGGGCCTGCCACCCGAGGGCCTGACTAGTATCAGCTACAGCTAGTCAGTGCCTCTCTGCAGAAAATCAACTTTTAATTCTGTGATTTGGTTTCTTTCTTCCTTCCAGATGTACACATTTATGGAGATAAACTGACCTCTGAGCACTGCTCTGGCCATATCCCACAGGTTCCGTTAGGAGGTCTTTTCATTCTCGTTGGAATCCATAAATTTCTTTATTTCATTCTTGATTTCTTCTATAACCCATGATTTTTTGAGCAAAGTGTTGTTCAGTTTCCATGAGTTCCACTTTCTACCTATGCTTCTACTGCTACTGAGTTAGACTTTTATGGATTTATGATCTGAGAAGATGCTTTGCATTAATTCAATGGTATGCATTTTGTTGAGAATTGCTTTATGTCCTAACACATGGTCTATTCTGGAGAATGTTCCCTGTGCACTGGAGAAGATGGTGTAGTTGTCCGCTGATGGATGGAAAGTTCTGTGTATGTTGATGAGGTCTGGCTAGTTAATTATGGCAACAAGGTCCTCTGTGTCTTTACTGAGCTTTTTTCTAGACGATCTGTCCAGTACTGAGAGCGGAGTTTGAAGTCTCCTGCTATTATTGTGATCTGTCTCCTTTTTGTGTGTTGTCAGTGTTTCTTTGACATATTTAGGTGCTCTAATACTAGGTGCATAAATATTTAATATTGTTAACTCCTGCTTGAGTACTGAAACTTTCAGCAGGAAATAGTGACCATCCTTGTCCATGACAATGGATTTTACATTAAAATCGATTTTATCTGAGATTAGAATTGCCACACCTTGTCTTCTATGTTCACTGTTAGCTTGATACATATTCTTCCATCCTTTGATTTTCAGTTTGTTCCTATTTTTAAGTCTAAGGTGAGTTTCTTGTAGGCAACATATAGATGGGTCACGTCTTTTGATCCAAGCTGTCACTCGTCTGTTTACTGGTGCATTCAGCCCATTCACATTCAATGTAATTATTGATAAGTATGTGTTAAGTGCTGTCATTGTGATATGTTTATTTTTGTGTTGATGTTTTCTCTATTGTTCTTATAGATCTGTCTGCAACCTTCTTCTTTGTGAGTTGATTTTTCACCTTTTTCAGGGTTGGTTTTGTGGTTGCTGAGACTCCTGTATTACATTTCTTGATACGGTATGCTGCTTCTTTATTGTGCTTTATGGCTGCCTCTATGATCCCTCTTAATACCATACATACAAACCCAATTTTGATTGCTATTAGTCTTGTCAACTTCCTCTCCATCAAAGGACTATAATGACATACTACACTCCTCTTTTTAATATTATGATATCATAGTTTACATGATATGATCACTGTATTGTTTCTTTCACTATTATAGCTTCTATTGTGTTTGGAGCCTTCCCTAACTAAGTAGGATTCTGGATAATGTGTCCTTCTAAAATGCAAAGTTAGCAGTTTTGTTCCTGCAAGCCAAGAAATTCTTTCAGTATTTCTTGTAGCTTTGGTTTTTACAAAGTCTCTGAGTTCCTGTTTATCTGTAAATGTCTTAATTTCATTTTCATATATGAAAGATAGTTTTGCAGGGTATATAATTCTTGGTTGGAAGTTCTTCTCCTTCAAGGCTTGGAATATGTCATGTCACTGTCTCTGTGCCAGTATCGTTTCTGCTGAGAAATCCAAAGAAAGCCTACAGAGTTTCCCTCTGAATGTCATCTTTGCTTTGAGTCTTGCTGCCTTTAAGAGTTTCTGCTTATGTTTCATTTTGTTAAGCTTGATTATAATATATCTTGGAGTCTTTCTCTTGAGATCTATATTGAGTGGTGTTTGATACATATCTTCGATATCTATATTCTCTTCTTTCATAATTTCTGGGAAGTTTTCTGTCAGCAGCTCAGCAACAATATTCTCTGTGTTTCTCAGGTGTCTCGCCCTATTCAGGAGCTCCAATTAATCGTAGATTGTTCTTCTTAATAGAGTCCCACATGCTTCTTAATGCTTCTTCATTTTTCTTGTTTCTTTTTTCTGCTTTCTCCTCATAGATGCTGGACTCAGGAGCTGTGTCTTCCAAATCAGAAATTCTCTTTTCCACTGTTCCATTCTGTTTTCTTAGCTTTGAAGTTTCTATGTCTTTGATTTTGTTCTTGATGTGCTGGATTTCCGAGTACTGATGTTCCATCACATTGACCAGCTTGCTTAACTTTTTGTTTTGCTGTGCTGCATTTTGTATAAGGTCTAAAAGCACTAGGAGGCTTTTATATATAATCCTTTTGTATTCACCTTCTGATAGTTCCAGAAAAGCTTCTTTGTCTGGGAAGTTCTGAGGTGCTTTCTTTTGGGGGCCTTCTGATGCCATGCTGGGTTATCGTCTTGTCCAATGTTTGTTGCTGTTTGGGCTTCATCTGGATCATTAGAGGCTGGAAGAGATGCTGTGAAGACAGACCACAGTTGTTTCTCTAGGCTGTCTTCAGTCTGTGCAAGCTTCTGCTTGCTGAGAGAGGCATCAGTGAAAGAGAGGAGGTTTTGCATTCAGTGGTATGAAATCCAAATTAACAGCCCTATGCTGCATCCCAGGGCTCACTACATGTCCAGAAGGCTCTGTTTAATTATCATCTCAGGTCTTGGTTTCCAGAGGGATTTAGGGAGACGTGCGTTTAGTCCACCTTCTTGACTCTGCCCCCCAAAATCAACTTTTAAGACCTATGCCACAGCTCCTGTTGGCGTAACACCAGAGAAACTGAATAGCTTCTGGATGGGGCAAAGACAACAGTCAACAGATAAACCATTTAAAGAATCAGACCACTATGGCTCCAGAAACTTCCAAATTAAAGATTCAAACAACTTCCCAGATGAAAAAGCCTTTCTGAAATTATCAGACAGAGAACAAAAGAATAATGTTTGGAGCCCTTCTAGACACTAAACAAAATGCAGCACAATAAAGTGAAAAACATCAATGATCTGAAATCAAGCAGATAAATAATAAAATTACAGAATTAGACAACTCAGCGTAATGCCAAAGAGCAGGCTGGAGGAACTGAGATACAGAATAGAGAACTTGAATATGAGGCAACTGACACCAATATTTATGAGGATAAATCAGATAAAAGAAACAAGAAAAATAAAAAGGTATTAAGAAGCATGTAGGGTTCTGTCAAGGGGATAATTTACAAATAACTGGAGTTCTTCAACATGGAGGAACAGCTGAAAATTCAGAGACCTGTTGAAGAGTTGCTGGCAGAAAACTTCCCTGACATCATGTAAGAAGAGAACATACTCAAGATGCTTATCGAATACCACAAAAACCAGACCCCAAAAGTAAGTCGCCACAACATATTATAACCAGACTTAATAAAAAGAAACAGAGAGGCTTTTAAAGGCAGCGAGGCTTAAAACAAAACTAACACACAAAGGGAAGCCTTGCAGGCTTTCGTCAGACTTAGCAGCAGTAACCATGTTAGCAAGAAGATAGCAAGATGACACACACAAAGCAACTTCCAACCAAGAATTATATATCCTGCAAAACTATCTGTCAAATGTGACAGTGAAATTAAGACAGTCTCAGACAAACATAAGCTTAGAGACTTCACAAAAAACAAACCAAAACTACAAGAAATACTGAAAGAAGCTCTTTGTTTAGAAAAACAATAACATCAGTTGTGTACTTAAGGAGGCAATGCAAGAAAGAGCATCCAAATTCCAACTCAATTAGGGAAGTCACAAAGCTCAATCAAAGCTAAAATGTTAAAAGTAGGGAACAAGAGATCTTAATATGAAAACTGTGACATCATCACACTAGAAGGAGAGATATATTACAGTAGCTACAACCCTTTCAGATGGAGAGGAAATTACGGACATATATAGAAGTTAAAGATTAGTTTAAATTTAGAATATTAAGGGGGATCCAAGGGGTAGCTGCAAATCAAACTAACAATACTACATATCAAAACAAAAAACATAACATGGGAGTCTCAACAAACACAAAACCAACAATGAAAAAGATTAAAAGTAAATCCATAAGAAAAAAGACCCAGGACAGAATATTAAGAGAAGCAAAGAAAACATCAACAACACAAAAATATATACATCAAAATAACAGCACTAACTGCATACTTATTGGTTATTACACTGGACGTAAATAGTCTGAATGCTCCAATAAAGAGGCAGAGAATGACAGCCTGAACCAAAAGACACACTCCATCTATAAGCTGCTTACAAGAAACTCACCTTAGACTCAAATATATGAAGAAACTCAAAATCAAAGGATGGCAAAATACATACTAAGCTAACAACACACAAAGAGGAGCAGGAATGGCAATACTAATCTCAGATAAAACAGATTTTTTTTTATTGTGATTGAGTGAAAGTTTATAATACCATTCAAATTTGCATGCCCACTTATCTGCAGCTCCCGTTTTTCTCCTTGCTGGTAACAGCACACTCCTTCTTTCCATTCCATACATGTCATATCCTCTTAACAATCTTTTGTCCCCTTCTTCCCACTCCCCTCTAATAATAGGCCAGGAGGACTACACATGATACATGCATAGAACCATAAAGTGCATACACAACATGCTCACTCTGTGTCCCTGAGTCCACTCCATTCCTATTCGAAGTGCTGACCTCAGTAATGATCTATGATCAAGGGCAGCATCAGGTCTAGGGGCCACACTCCCAAGAAAGCTCCCAGGCCTTCGACCATCAATTGTAGTCTTTTAGTGGAGATCTTAGGGTGCATCCCTTTTTTCTCATGTTGCCACTAGGACTCAACATTGTGAGTCCCATCACAGCTGTCACTGGTGGTGGCTGGATGCCATCTAGTTCTTCTGGTCACATGTTGATATAGTCACCCATTCATATGGGTTATTCTGCCTTCTGAGTTCTTTTTCCCTCACGTCATTGTTGTCCTTGGTGATCATCAGTTCCAGCTGAGTTGGGAACATTTGGTGTTCCTCAAATGGCAGCTTACTAGCTGCTAAAATAGATTTTAATGTAGGCTCCACCAATGTGGACAAGGATGGTTACTATTTATTACTAAAAGATTCAATGTACAAGCAGGATATAACAATACTAATATTTATGTACCCAACACCACAGCACCTAAAAAACATTTTAAAAATGCTGACAACACTGAAAACTGAGATAGATCATTCTGCAATAATAGGAGGAGACTTTAACACTCCACTTTCAGTAATGGACAAATCATACATAAAAAAGCTCAGCAGAGACACAGAAGATCTTGTTGTCACAATCAACAAACTAGATCTCATCAAAGTATACACAACTTTTCAACCAACAACAGGTAAGTGCATCTTCTATTTCAATGCACATGGAATATTCTCCAGTACAGACTATGTATTAGGACATAAAGCAAGTCTCAACAAAATCTACTCCATTGAGTTATTTCAAAGCATCTTCTCAACAATAAAGCCATAAAAGTTTAAATCAATAGCAGAAAGAAAAGTACATAGAAATTTCAACTCATGAAACTGAACAACACCTTGCTCAAAACTTCATGGCTTATGGAAGAAATCAAAGATGCAATAAAGAAATTCATGGAATCAAATGAGAATGAAAACACACTCAACCAGAACCTCTGTGATATAGCAAAAGCAGGGCTCAGAGGTCAATTTATTTCTATAAATGAACACATCAGGAAGGAAGAAATGGCCCAAACCAAAGAATTAATCACACAACTTCAACAAGTAGACAAAGAACAACAAAGGACGCCCTCAGGTACCAGAAGAGAACAGATAATAAAGATTAGAGCAGAACTAAATGAATTAGAGAACAAAAGAGCAACTGAAAAACTTAAAACCAAAACCTGAAAAGATAAAATTCATAAAACATTGGCTAAACTTACAAAAGAAAAATAGGAGAAGAAACAAATAACCTGAATAAGAAGTGAGATACGAGATGTCACAACAGATCCAACAAAAATCAAAAGTATCATAACAGAATACTATGAAAGACTGTATTCTAACAGATTTGAAAATCTAGAGGAAATGGACAAACTTCTAGATTCACATCATCTACAAAAATTATCACAAGGAGAAGTAGAACAATTTAATAAATCCATCACAAAAGAAGAGATTTTTCAAGGAATCAAAAAACTGCCAGTCATGAAAAGGCCTGTCCCAGACGTCTTCCCTGGAGAATTCTACCAAGCTTTTAGGGAGGAGTTAATTCCAATACCTCTGGGGCTATATCACAGCATAGAAAGGGATGCAGTATTCCCAAATTCATTTTATGACACCAGCATAACCCTGATACCAAAGCCAGAGAAAGATCCCACAAAAAAGGAAAATTACAGACCAATATCACTCATTAGCCTAAATGCAAAAATCTTCAACAAAATCCTAGCCAAGAGAATTCAACAACATATTAAAAAAATACTCGAACTTCACCAAGCTGAATTCATACCAAGCATGGAAGGCTGGTTCAACATCAGAAAAACAGTTAACAAGATCAATCACATAAATAACACAAAAGTCACCTGATTTTGTTAATTAACGCAGAAAAGGCATCTGACAAAGTCCAGAACCTATTCATGTTAAAAAGTCACAGCAAAATAGGAATAGACGGGAAATTCCTCAATGCAATAAAGGGTATCTATGCAAAGCCAACCGCCTACATTATCCTGAATTCCCCCTAAGAACAAGACTAGACAAGGATGCCCACTGTCACTACTTCTATTCAACATTGTTCTAGAGGCTCTAGCTAGAGCAATTAGACAAGACAAAGACATAAAAGGCATCAGCATTGGCAAAGATGAACTAAAAATTGCCCTGTTTGCAGATGATATGATCCTACACACAGAAAATCCTAAAGAATCTATAAGTAAAGAAACAGATCTCATAGAAGTTCAGCAAAGTATTAGGTTGTAAGATAAACATAAGGAAATCAGTAGGATCCTTTTAAACCAACATACAGAGCATTAAAGAGGAAATCACTAAATCAATACCATTTACTAGGAATAAATGTAACCATACAACCAGAGACCTATACAGAGAGAATTATACAACCTTACTGCAAGAAAACAAACAGACTTACATAGTTGAGAAATCTACCTTACTCATGGAAGGTAAGACTTAACATTGTGAAAATGTCTATTTTACCCAAAGTGATCTATGTATACAATGCAATCCCAATAGAAATTCCAAAGTCATTTTTTAAGGATATAGAGAAACATATCACCAGCTTTGAATAGAAAGGGAAGAAACCTTGAATAAGAAAAGCACTACTGAAGAAAAAAACACAGTGGGAAGCCTCATGCTAACTGACCTTAGAACCTACTACACTGCCATGGTAGTCAAAACAGCCTGGTACTCTTACAAAAACAGATATATAGGCCAATGGAACAGAGATGAGACTGCAGGGATGTCACATCCTCTTATGAACATTTGATTTTCAGCAAAGGCCCTAAGGTTGTAAACTGGGGTAGAAACAGTCTCTTTAACAAATGCTGCTGGCAAAATTGGACATCGATCCGCAAAAAACTGACAAGTCCCGTATCTCACACTTTACATAAAAACTAACCCAAAATGGATCAAAGACCTAAATATCAAACCTAAAACAATAAAGATCACGCAAGAAAATATAGGGTCAACAATGGAAGTTCTAATACACAGCTTACACAGATTTCAAAATCTGACAAACAAAGCATGATCAACAGAAAATAGATAAATGGGAACTACTAAGAATCAAAAACTTTTGTCCTCTAAAGACTTTATCAAAAGAGTTAAAAGACCACCTATAGAATGGGAAAAAATATCTGGCAACTGCCTGTTGGATTAACGTCTGATCGCCATAATCTACAAGGTATTGCAAACTATCAACAAGAAAAAGATAAATAACCCAATTAAGTGATGAGCAAAGGAGACAGACAGACACATCACTAAAGAGGACATCCAGGCAGCCAAAAGACACATGAGGAAATGTTTAGAATCATTAGCTATCAGAGAAATTGAAATCAAAACTACAATGAGATACCATCTCACCCCAACAAGGTAGGCCATGATCCAAAAATCACAAAACAATAAATTCTGGAGAGGCTGTGGAGAGACTGGAACTCTCCTATACTGCTGGTGGGATCGTAAACCGGTACAGCATCTTTGGAAAGCAATCAGGCATTTCTTGAAAAAGTCAGAAACAGATATATCATTTCATCCAGTAATCCCACTACTCAGAATGTATCTTACAGAAACAAAGACTGTCACAGACACAAATACATACACATGAATGTTTATTGCAGCACTTTTCACGGTAGCAAAAAGATGGACTCAATCTAGATGACTATCAACAGATGAATGGATATACACTCAATGGAACACTATGCAATGATAAAGAACAATGGTGATTTTAGGAAGCATCTCATAACCCTGTTGGCTACAAGGGTTGGGGGTGAGGGTTTATCACAGATGAGACACTTGATGCTAGAAATTTCATTCATTTACTGTAATTTATAAATTATAAATAAAAAGGAAAAACCCAACATACTTTGATTTCTGTGGAATTATATGCTTGTTTTTTAGGTGTTGCAGTTTTCTTCAGGTTACTTGGTTTTCATGTGTTCCAAAGTTGTTTTTCTTTTACACTGTTTACTTAACTAACTTTGAGAGAAGTGAAAAAAGGAAGACTCGAAAATGTCATGTTTATGTGCAGTAGAAAGGAGACTGACACTGCTGGACCAAACCAGAAACTAAAAAGTTTCCTAAATACAACCCAACATTTTAAAGGTCAAGGGTCTGAGGACCCTGGTTTCAGGGGACATGTAGGTCTATTGTCATAACTTTCTTTTTTTATTATTATTGAGATTAAGTATACAAATCCAACTTGGTTTTGAGTGTCTTATCTGTGGCTCCTTCTACTCTGTACATGTGGTGAGAGCACACTCTTCCTTTCCATTCCATACGTCTAGTGTCCCCCTAATAAGCATCTGTCTCTTCCTCTCCACCCTCTTCTCTCCCATCTACAAAGAGGACACTAAGACTTCCTATAAATGCATGAAGCCATAAAGTATGCACACTGTATGGTCACACTGTGTTCCTGAATCCACTTCCCTCTTGTCTGAAGAGTTGACCTCATTACTGGTTTCCAGTCAGGGACAGCAACATGTCTAAGGGCCATGTTCCAAGGGGAGCATCCAGACTGTCAGACCACCATTTCAGGTCTTTCAGAAGAGTTCCTGGACTGCACCCCTCTTTTTCTTGTGTTGGCTCAGGGACTCTACATTGTGTCTCCCATTGCAGTTGTCTCTGGTGGTGGTCAGGTACCATCTGGGTCTTTGGTCTCATATTTGATACAGTCTACCACTTATGTGGGTCCTTCTGTCCCCTGGGCCCTTTTTCCCTTGTGTCTTTGATGTTCTCGGTGATCATCTGTTCCAGATGAGTTGGGTCCATCTGGAGTACCTCAGATGGCAGCTTGCCAGCTTTTTTTTTTCAGTGTGATTAAGTGAAAGTATACAATCCAAATCAGTTTTGCATGCCTGCCTATCTACAGGTTCTCTGCTCTCCTTGCCCTGTGACAGCATACTCCTTTTCATTTTATACTTGCTGTACCTTCTTAACAATCTCCAGCCCCCTCTTCGCCCTATCCTCCCCCACGTAGAAAGAGACCAGTAGGGCAGCATCCTATAAATGCACAGAACCATAAAGTACACACACCATATGGTCACCACTGTGTCCCTGAGTCTAGTCCATTTTTGTCCAAAGAGTTGACCTCAGTAGTGTTATCCAGACAGGAGCAGCAGGTCTAGGGGCTATGCTCCCAAGGGATCTCTCGGGCAGTTGGATCATTAATTGTGGTCTTTTAGTTGAGTTCTTGAGCTGTACCCCTCTTTTTCTCATGTTGCCACAGGGACTCAACACTGTGTGCCCCATCATGGCTGTCTTTGGTGGTGGCAGGGCACCATCTGGTTCTTTTGGTCTCATATTCATACAGTCTCCCACTCATGTGAGTCTTTCTGTCTCCTGAGCTCTTTTTTACCTCCTGTCTTTGATGTTCTCAGTGATCATCTATTCCAGATGAGTTGGGACCATTTGGTGTACCTCAGATGGCAGCTTGCTAGCTTTTAAGAACCCAGATGCCACTCATCAACATGAGGTGCAGGAGATTCTCCTAGCAATAGACTAGTTATGCCAGTTGGCCTCGATGTCCCATGAATACATCGTTCCCAGAATCCTGTCTCTGCTACTCTATCCTTTGAAATATTAGTTTGAAGTTTACAAAACCTTTCAGTTTCTGGTGAAGTCCAGTTAAGTTGTCTCACTGTCCACTGTGTGCTGTCACTGCTTACATCTAACCAAATTTCTACCAACTGTCTAATCTATGACCCACCTTCTCCTTCCCTCCCCACCCTTTTACCCATCAAAGAGTCTTGTCTTCTTTCTGTAAGTCTATTTTTAGGTTCTCATAGGAGGGATTTCATACCATATTTGTCTTTTTGCCGCTGACCAATTTCACTCAGCATAATATCTTTCAGTTGAAAACAGGTTATGAGATGCCTCCTAAAATTATCATTGTTCTTTATCATTGCATAGTGCTCCAATGAGTATATGTACCATAGTTTATTTATCCATTCATCTGCTGATGGGTATCTAGGTTGATTCTATCTCTAGCTGTTGTGGACAGTGCAGCAATAAACATTCATGTACATGTATCCGTTCATGTGACTGCCTTTACTTCTGTAGGATATATTCTGAGCAGTGCAATTACTAGATCAAGTGGTATTTCCATTTCTAGCTTTTTAAGGAAGTGTCAAGTTGCTTTCCAAAGAGGGTGTACCATTTTGCAATTCCACCAGCAGTGTAGGAGAGTTCTGATCTCTCCACAACCTCTCCAGCACTTGTTGTTTTGTGTTTTTTCGATTATGGCCATTCTTGTTAGGGTGAGATGATATGCCATTGTAGTCTTGATCAGGATTTCTCTAATAGTTAATGATCATGAGCATCTCCTCATGTGTCTTTTAGCTGTCTGAATGTCTTCTCTGGAGAAGTGTCTGCCCAGTTCCTTTGCCCACTGCTTAATTTGGTTACTTATCTTTTCCTTATTGATATTTTGCTAGTACCTTGTAGATTATGGAGATCAGATATCAGTCTGACATGTAGCTGCCAAATATTTTTCTCATTCTGTACGTAGTCTTTTAACTCTTTTGATAAAGTCTTTGGATGATCAAAAGAGTCTGATGCTTAGTAGTTCCCATTTATCTATTTTCTGTTCTGTTGGTCGTGCTTTGTGTGTCAGCTTTTGAAGCCTGTCGAAGTGATATATTAGAACTTCCATTACTGACCCTGTATTTTCTTGCATGACCTTTATCGCTAAGTCTTTGAATGAACAAAAGTGATTCTTAGTAGTTCCCATTTATCTATTTTCTGTTAATCATGCTTTGTTTGATTTTGAAGTCTACCTAAACTGTGTAATTGAACATCCATCACTGATCCTGTTTTTTCTTGTATGATTTTTATCATTTTCAGTTTGATATTTAGGTCCTTGATTCATTTTGAGTTAGTTCTTGTGTAAGGTGTGAGACATGGGTCTTGTTTCAGCTTTTTGCAGACAGATATCCAATTTTGCCAGCACCATTCGCTAAAGAGACTGTTTTTGCCTTACTTTACAATCCCAGGGCCTTTGTCAAATATCAACTGTTCATAAGAGGACGGTGGCATCTCTGGGGTCTCTACTCTATTCCATTGGTCTAGATGTCTGTTTCTGTACCAGTACCAGGCTATTCTGACTACTGTGGCAGTGTAATAATTTCTGAGGTTGGGTAGTGTGAAGCTTCCTATTGTGTTCCTCTTCTTCATGAGTGCTTTACTAAGCTGGGGTTTTCTCCCTTTCCAAACAAAGTTGGTGATATGTTTCTCTATCTCATTACACAGTGACACTGGAATTTGTATTGGGATTGCATTGTATAAGTAGACCACTTTAAGTAAAATACATATCTTCACAATATTAAGTCTTCCTATCCATGAGCAGGGTAGGTTTCTTCAATTTTGTAAGTCTTTTTTGGTTTTTTGCAGTAAGGCCTTGTAGTTCTCTGTGTAAAGATCTCTTATTTCTCTAGTTAGATTTATTCCTAGGTATTTTATGTTCTTGAGGGCTACTGATTGCTTCTTTGATGAACTCTTCGTTGGTATAAAGGAATCCTACTGATTTATGTATGTTGACATTGTATCCTGATACTTTGCTGAACTACTCTAGTAGTTCCAGTAGTTTACTTATAGGTTCCTTCGGATTGTATGTATATATAATCACATCATCTACAAATAGGGAGATTTTTACTTCTTCATTGCTGACATGTCTTGTCTAATTGCCCTGGCTAGAACTTCTAGCACAATATTGAATAGAAATGGTGAGATTGGGCATCCTTGTCTAGTTCCCGTTCTCAAGGGGAATTCTTTCAGTCTTTCACAACTTAGGGCGATGAACGCAGTTGACTTTGTGTAGGCGCCACTAACTGCATGAGGAATTTCCCTTCTATTCGTATTTTTCTGAGAGTTTTTAGCACGAATGGGTGCTGGACTTTGTCAAATGCCTTTTCTACACCAACTGAAAAAAATCAGGTGATTCTTATCTTTTGTGTTATTTATGTGGTTGATTACATTAATTGTTTTTCCGATGTTGATCCAGTCTTGTATTCCTGGAATGAAACCAACTTGATTTTTATATGCTGTTGAATTCTACTGGCTAGAATTTTTTCAAAAGTAGAAAAATGTAATCTAAAAAAAAAGAAAATCCTAGTTACGAAGAAATAAGGTAACTATACTTTTCAGTGGTTATCTTTTCCAAGCACACTTAACCTTCTAGAGTGCATACCTGACAAAACATCTTCAAAATGACAGCTTCAATAGACTCTGCAGTGTCAATATTTTTACCGATATCAGCTGAAAAGTGAACCGTTTCTCATGCATACACTCATCTACATACATAAATGCCCACAGGGGCAAAGCAATGTCCATATATGACAGTTTTAAAATATATCTTTCAACTGGGAAGGTGCATGAGTGACATTTCTGAGATAGGAGAAATGTTCTATTTTTTGGTCTGGGTGGTGGTTTTATATATAAAATGTACAAATATAAGTGTACAAATCAATTTATAAATGACTTATATACTTAAAACCTGTTCATTTATAAATTGACTTGTACACTTAAAACTTGTACATTTTACTATATGTAAGTTATATCTCAAAATAAAAAGATATCCAGTACAATCAGACATCACCATTAGAAATGAATTCTTACTAACATTAAAGAGAAAATTCATACATAGTGCTTACCAAAATTTAAGAAAATCAGTTTGGCCTGTATCCCAGGGCATAGTTTGATGAGAAATGGAATGGCAACATACAACCCCAAAACACAGAAGAGTATCCTCCTCAGTCGAAGCCACACGCCCTTTCGTCTGCAAGAGAAAAGATCAAGAGTCAGTAGGTTTAATTTTGCTATAGTTTAACAATAGCATTATACAAGTCACAAAACAAGTACAAGAATACTGTGTTTTCTCATAAGGATGGTGCCTGTAGTAAGAGTAGCCTTCTATCCTGCTTTTGTCAAAATAGTATTTTAAATGGCTTTTTGATTTAAGTTTAGAACTCTACTGGGGGGAAAATTTATTTTTTCTTAAAAGCAAAATAGTCAAGACAATCTCCTATCCCACCCTTAGGTAACAGTTCAATAAAGGAATCTAGTCCTCAGAAAGTGCCCAGCCTTAAATGAGACCCAAACTGCAACTTCACCTCAAAAGAAAATGCCTCCTCTGGGTCTCATGGGTATCCATCCTGCTGTTCATCAGCTACAGGACTGGGTTACTCATTATCTACCTGTAGGAGGCACCCCTCCCTCAAGAAAATCAATAGAATCTGCCTACGCAGGTTCTCTAAACAGCAGCGAACTGAGATCAAGACTTGCTGTCACTGCCTGTGCTACATCTTTAAAGCCAGACCTTACTCTCCCACACCACCCTGACCCAACAGGGACCTCAAAGCAGGCCATCACTGTAGGATCTCAAAATTTTCTTCTATCACCAACCAGCTACTAGAGGGCTTTCTATCCTTTCCCTGTCCTTTCAAAAATGTCTCTATTCTGGAGTTTGCAAACTTTTAGTCTCAGAATCCCTCTATGCTAAAAAAAAAATTTAGAATTACAGAGCTCTTGCTTATATAAACTGTATTTATCAGATTACTATTCACCACACAAAACATTAAACCTAATAAAAATTTTGAATATGCATGAATTCATGTGATAATAACAGTAATGAAATCATTACATGGTAATATGACTAACATACAAGGTCTTCTGCAAACTTATTTGTTTTAAGTGCTACATACTTCACTGCTGAGTATCACAGTCACCTTCAAAGGATTCCCCTTGGAAAGTCATGCACTGACACCAGTGCCTAGTCCACCCTTCAAAAGCAATTTTGGAACTCTTGTGCATGGTGGTAAATTCGTGAACTTAATTATCTAGTTGTCTGTGAGGGGGTTTTAGGCTGGTAAACAAACAACTGCATTGGAACATCCACCGTACTCACCTGATCTGGCCGAAGATAAAGGAAATATTGAAAGGAAGCCATTTTGATGACTTTCAGGGCATCAAAGGTAGTATAATAACAGCTCTGATGGCCACTGCCGAAAAAGAATTCCAAAATTGCTTTGAAGGGTGAACTAAGCATTGGCACTTGTGCACAGCTTCCCAAGGAGAGTACTATGAAGGTGACCACAGTGACATTCAACAATGAGGTATGTCACACTTTTTTAAGATGAGTTCATAAATTTGTCAGACCTCATATGTCATAAAAAATAATTTTACTTCTAATACAAAAAACCTACTGAGTAAAGTAGCATTTAAGATTTTCTTTTTGGTCCACTCTTTGGACAGGAATGGATTGGACTTGGCAAGGCAGAGTGACCATATATTGGAAACACTTTATGGTTCTATACATCTATAGGATATCATCTTGCTGACCTCTGGCTGGAGGAAGGGGAGTGGACGGACAGAAGGGGAAAGGAGACTGTTGGGAGGATGAGACATGTATGGAGCAGAGAGGAATAGTGTGCTGTCACCGGACAGAGAGAGCAGTGGAAGCTGCATATAGGGGGGCATGTAAATTTATATGTGAATGTACATTTTCACTCAGTTATGTTAAATAAAAATTTTAATAAATAAATAAAAAGATTTTTTTTAATTTTAATTTTTAGTTTAAAAAGTTAAAAACTAACAATTTTGTTTAAATTAGACAGCTTAATAAAAGATTATCGGACTTTCGTATCTGCTTGTTAATTCAATCTGCTGTGTTATCATATATCAGGTAGCATCTAGAAAACTCCATTATACTTTCACGAAGGAAGGAGCAAAAAGTCAAATAACATCTTAGCATTTTTATGGAAATCACTTTGACTTTACAGAACCTCTGAGAGAACACTAGGATGCCCCAAAAGTCCCTGAAGACATTTTGAGAACTGCTATTCTAACTTAAAATATCAAGTCGAGATCTAAACCTTAGTAGGACTATTTATTTATTTCTGGACTACTTCCAAAAAATTAAGATAGTTTTAAAAATACATATAACAATCAGAATGAGTGAGGTGAAAAGGAAATTAAATAAACATTACCATTTACAATAGCATCTAAAAGAATAAAACTGATCAAAACACCCAAACCCACTGAAATTGTGTTGATTCCAACTCACCATGACCCTAAAGTACTCGGAAATCTATTTAACCAGGAAAGACAAACACTTGTATACAGAAAATTATAAACATTACTGGGGGAAAAAAAATTGCCATCAAGTCGATTCTAACTCACAGTGACTGTATAGCTCAGAGTAGAACTTTCCCATAGAGTTTCCAAGGATCTGAACTGCTGACCTTTTGGTTAGAAGCTGTAGCACTTAACCACTACACCACCATGGTTTAATAAATAAATAAATAAAGCAGACCTAATTCTGCGTTCATAGGTTGAAAGGCTTAATAAGCCAAGTGCTGTCAAGTTGGATCTGAAAGGCTTAATATAGTTAAGATACACATTCAGTGCAATTCCTATCAAAATTTCAACTGCCTCTTTCACAGACATGGAAAAGTGAGTCCTCAAATTTACCCAGAAGGACAAAGGATAGCTAAAAGATAGCTAAGGCAAGCTTGAAGAATATAGCAGAACTCACACTGATTTCTAAACATGTACTATAAACTTACAGTAACTTACACAGTCTGCCACTAACATAATAACAGACATACAGACCAATGGAACAGAATTGCTAGTCCAGAAATAAACCAATACATCTATGGGCAACTGACCTTTGACAAGGATGTTAAGTCCACTCAATGAGGAAGGAAGAGCTTCTTCAATAAATGCTGCTTGGAAAACTGGATTTCCACATTCACAAGAATGAATCAGCTATATCATTCCAAAAATCCTAGGGCCTTAAGAATTATGCTAAATCTACCTTGTCTGTGCTCTATAAATGGAAAAACAAAGCTTGGATGATGCACTGGTTTACAATGTGGTTTACTAACTATTTTAAAAGTATCATTAAGTGAGACCTACTGCTCAGAAAAAAATTCCTTTCAAATATTACTGTTCATTGACACTACACCTGATCACCTGAGAGCTTTGATGGAGATGTACAAGGAAATTGATGTTGTTTCCATGCCTGCTAACACAACATCCACGCTGTAGCCCATGATCAAGGAGTAATGGACAGCAGAGTAAAAGCAATAATCAGAATAATCTGATTTGTACAACGCCTTTTGTTGCTTAGACATTGTTTCCCTAGGAATGAAACAGCTCGCAAACTTATTAAATATTTACATGATTTGTACAAGTAGAAGAAATTGAGGTAAAATGAATGGTAGTCTAACGTGAATTGCCAGAGTAGAGAGGCACAGCCCCACAATCAGTTCCTAGACTTAAGCAAATTTACAGACTCACAACCCCATGAATGAAGGGGAGGCCAGGTCCCCTGGAGGAAGGACTCTACTACATTACCAAAAATTTATACTGTTAATCTTTCAGCCTTCCTGTTCATTGGGGAAAAGGCAGTAATCTGAGTGGGGGCATGTGGGGGTCAGGTTATTAATGGAGTCTTAGCTCACAGTGGGTCCAGTGTTTCCAAACCCATCCTGTAGTTATTTTTCCAATTCAAGAATGAATAATTAGAATATATATACTACTCTTGTAACTGGGAGAACACTCACAATGGATCCCTGACAAGTACAGTCAGGGCTGTGATGGTAGGAAAAGTCAAGTGGAAGCCATTTACAACAGCCCCTACTGAAGAAAATAGTAAACCAAAAGTGATATTGCCTTCCTGAAGGAAATGCAGAGACTACTGTCGACATTCAAAACTGGAAAGATGCAGGAGTGGTGATTCCCATCACATAGCCATTCAATTCGCCCTTTCTGGTCTGCAAAAGACAGATGGATCTTGGAGAATGACCATGGATTATCAAAAATTTAACCACGTAGTGACTCCAACCTCAGCTGTTTTTCAGATGTGATTTCATTGCCTGAACAAATTAATACATTTATTGGGACCTAGATGAAGCTGTTGATCTGGCTAACACCTTTTTTCTCCATACTTGTTTCAAAGGACTACCGGAAACATTTTACCTTCAGCTGGCAAGGTAAGCAATATATTCTTTACTATCCTACCTCAGGGGTATATCAGCTCTCCAGTCCTGTGTCATAATGTCATATGTCCACAGGGAACCTGACCACCTTTCTGTTCTGAAAGATGTCATGCTGGTCCATTATGTGGTAAATAACATTACTATGCCTGGACATGTAAGAAAACAGTGTCAATGACTGGACTTACTGGTAAAATATTTGCATGTGAGAGGGTAGGAAATTAATCCCACACAAATTCAGGCACCTCCACCTCAGCAAAATTTTTAGGGATCCAGTGGTATGAGGCAAGTTGAGACATTCCTTTTAAAGTGAAGGAAAAGTTAGTGTATCTGGCTCCTCCCAAGACTAAAAAGGAGGCACAGTGCCTGGTGGGCTTCTTTGGATTTTGGAGACAACATATCCCTCATCTAGGAGTGTTACTCTGGCCTATTTACCAAATGACTTGAAAAAGCTTCTAGATTTGAGTGAGATCCAGACCAAGAGAAAGTTCTGAAACAGGTTCAGGCTGCCAAGCAAACCACTACGCCACTCGGACCATATCATCTAGCTAATCCAATGGTGCTTGAAGTGGCAGTGGCAGAGACAGATACGGTTTGGAGTCTGTGGCAGGCCCCCATTGGTGAATTACTAAGTAGGTACTCAGGATTTTGGAGCAAAGCCCTATCATTTTAAGTAGACAACTACTCTACTTTCAAGAAATACCTCTAGCTTGTCTCTGGGCCTTAGCAGAGACTAAATGCTTGATAAACACTTAAGCATGGGCCACCAAGTCACCATGCAGTCTGTGTTCCCCATTATGAACCAGGTGTTGTCTAACCCACAGAGTCATGAAGTCAGATGTGCATAGCAGTACTTACTTCATCATTAAATGGAAGTGGTACATATGAGATCGACAAAAGCAGCACCTGGAGGCATAAGTCACATGAAAAATTGGTCCAAATGCCAAGTTTGCACTCCTGTCACATTATTTGCCCTATTCCAGTCTGCACATACAGCCTCATGGGAATTATGATCGGTTGACTGAGGAGGAGAAAACTTATGCCTGTGTATAGATGGTTCTGTGCAATACGCAAGTACTCCAGCTCCTTTCTAGAACCTCCCTGAAGGAAATGGTGAAGGGTGATCCTCTCAGTAGGCTAAACTTCAAGCAGTGCACCTGGCTGTTCATCTGCTTTGGAAGGAGAAGTGGCCAGATGTGCAACTGCATACTGACTCAAGGGTTGTGGCAAATGGTTTGCTGGGATGATAAGGGACTTGGAAGGAAAATGAATGAAAAATTGGAAATAAGAACTTATGGGGAAGACGTATAGATAGATTTCTCTGAAATGGGACAAAGACATGAAGATATTTGTTTCATATGAATACTCACCAAAGGGTAACCCTGGCAGAGGAGAGTTTTAACAAATCAAGAGGACAGAATGGCATGCTCCATGGAAACCAATCATCATCTTTCCCCAGCCACTCCCATCACTGCCCAATGGCCATGTTGGCAGAGATGGTGGTTACACTGGCTTACTAACATGGACTTTCACTCACTAAGGTGTCTGTTCTACCATCAATAGAGACTAACACTTAGTCCCTGATATGGTATCCTTCCTTGAGGTGATTAGACAGCAACCTGGTAGCACGTTGATTACACTGGACAACTTCCATCATGGAAAGAACAGCATTTTGTTCTTACTGGAACAGACACTTACTCTGGATATGGATTTGCCTTCCTTGCATGCAGTGCTTCTGCCAAAGCTATCCTCTGTGGATTTTCAGAGTGTCTTGTCCAATGTTGTCATATCCTATGCAGAATCACCTGAGGTCAAGGGATTCACTTCACAGCAAATGAAGTGTAGCAGTGGTCCCATGCTCATGGAATTCACTGGTCTTACCAAGTTCCCCATCATCCTGAAGAAGCTGGCTTGAGAGAACAATGGAATGGCCTTCTAAAGACACAATTACAGTGCAGGGTTGGGACAATGTCCTGTAAGAAGGTATATATGCTCTAAACTAGTGTAAAGAGGGTAACAACATTTGGTAAGGACAATTAACAGTATCAGGTAAGCAGGGTTAAGAGCATCAAGTAAGGAGAATAACAGCATCAAGTAAGGAGGGTAACAGCATCAGGTAAGGAAGGTAACAGCATCAGTTAATGAGGAAAACTGCATCAGATAAGGAGGGTAACAACATCAGGTAAGGAAGGTAATAGTATCAGGTAAGGACGGTAACAGCATCAGGCAAGGAGAGTAAAGACAGACTAAGCAGCCTCCACTTGTCTGTCAGTGGAGGCTTGCTTGTTGCTGTGATGCTAGAAGCTATGCCACTGGTATATATATACCAGCATGGTCACCCATGGTAGACAAGTTTTAGCTAAGCTTTCAGACTAAAACAGACTAGGAAGAAGGATTTGGCAGTCTACTTCTGAAAGGAATTAGACAGGGAAAACCTTATGAATAGCAGGCAAACATTGTCAGATATGGTGCCAGAAAGTACACCCCCCATCTTGTAAGGCACTGGGAAGACAACTGCAGAAGAGCTGCCTCCTAAAAGTAGAGTTGACCTTAATGATAGGGATGGAATAATGCCTTCAGGATCTTCATTCACTGATGTGCCACAAGAAGAAACAGCTGCAAACATCCACTAATAATCAGGACATGGAATGTACAAAGTATGAATCTAGGAAAATTGGAAATCATCAAAAATTATATGGAACATATAAACATTGGCATCCTAATCATTAGTGAGCTGAAATGGACTGGTTTTGGCCATTTTGAATCTGACAATTACATGGTCTGCTATGCTGGGAATGAAAACTTGAAGAGGAACATTTCAAGGTCTGTCCTGAAGTACAATGCTGTCAGTGCTAAGATTCATAAACCTGCAAGAAAGTTAATACAAATATTCAAATTTATGCACCAACCACTAAGGCCAAAGATGAAGGGTTGAAGATTTTTACCAGCTTCTGCAGTCTGAAATTGACTGAACATGCAAACAGGATGCAATGATAATTACTGGTGACTGGAATGTATAAGTTGGAAACAAAGAAGGACTGGTAGCTGGAAAGTATGCCCTTGGTGACAGAAATAATGCTGGAGATCACATGATAGAATTTGCAAGACCAGCAGCTTCTTCATTGTGACTACACATGCCTCACCAGATAGAATACACAGGAACCAAACTGACTACATCTGTGGACTCATCTATGCCAAGAAATTTGAAGGACAGCTACCTGGCCAACCGACTGGAAGTGATCTATATTTATGCTCATTCCAAATAAAGACGATCTGACAGAATGCAGAAATTACCAAGCAGTGTCATTAACATCCCCCACATGTAAAATTTTGCTCAAGATCATTCAAAAGCGACTGCTACAGTGTACTAACAAGGAACTGCCAAAAATTCAAGCTGGATTCAGAAGAGGAACCTGGAACCAGGGATATCATTGCTGATGTCAGATGGATCTTGGCTGAAAGCAGAGAGTACCAGAAAGATGTTTACTTGTGTTTCATCAACAATACAAAAGTATTCGACTATGCAGACCATACAAAATTATGGCTAACATTGTGGAGACTGGGAATTCCAGAACACCTAACTGTGCTCTTAAGTAATCTGTGTACGAATCAAGACGCAGTCATGGGAACAGAACAAGGGCACATTGCATGGTTTGAAGTCAGGAAAGGTGTGCGTCAGGGTTGTATCCTTTCACCATACCTTTTTAATCTGTATGCCAAGTAAATAATCTGAGAAGTTGGATTCTACAATGAAGAACAAGGCATCAAGACTGGAGGACAACTCACTAACAACCTGACTTACACAGATGACACCGCCTTACTTACTGGAAGTGAAGATTTGAAACACTTACCGAAGAAGATCAAAGACCATAGCCTTCAGTATGGATTGCACTTCAACATCAAGAAAACAAAAATCCTCACAACTGGACCAGTAAGCAACCTGATCATAAATGGAGAAAGGACTGAGGCTGTCAAGGATTTCATTTTACTTGGGTCCACAGTCAACGTCCATGGAAGCAGCAGTCAAAAAATCACAAGACACACTGCACTGGGAAAATCTGCTAAAAAAGATCTCTTCAATATTGAAAAGTAAAGATGTCTACCTTGAAGACTAAAGTGCATCTGATCCAAGCCATGTTATTTTCAATCATATCATATACATGCAAAAGTTGGACAATGAACAAAGAAGACAGAAGAATTGATGTCTTTGAATTGTAGTGTTACAGATGAACGTTGAATGTCCTATGGATCGCCAAACGGACAAACAGATCTGTTCTGGAAGAAGCACAATCAGAGGACTCCTTAGAAGCAAGGATGGCAAGACTGTGTCTTACATACTTTGGACATCTTGTCAGGAGGATCAGCCCCTGGAAAATGACATCATGCTTGGCTAAGTGGAGGGTCAGCGAAAAAGAGGAAGACCCTCGACGAGATGGGTTGACACAGTGGCCGCAGTGATGGTCTTAAGCATAAAAACAATTGTAGACATGGTGCCAAGATCCAGTAGTGTTTCGTTCCATTATTCACAGGGTCACTATGAGTCAGAATTGACTCCATGGCACCTAACAACAACAAACTAGTGTCCCATCTGTAGTGCTTTTTATCCTATAGCCAGGATTCATGGGTCCAGAAATCAAAGAGTGGACATGGCGGTGGCACCACTCACTATTAAACCACAGTAACTTACTGCCAAAATTTTTGCTTCCTGTCCCCACAACGCTATGCTTTGAAAGTCTAAAGGTCTTAGTTCCAAAGCAGGGAATGCTCCCACCAGGAAACACAATCCTGATTCCACTGAACTGAAAGTTAAGAATGCCACTCGGCCATTTGGGGCTCCTCATGCCTCTAGATCAACAGGCAACGGAATTTCTGTACTGGTGGGTATGACTGATCCTGATTATCAAGAGGAAACTGGATTGATACTATATAACAGAGGTAAACAGGAGTATGTCTGGAACACAGGAACACAGAAGATCCCTTAGAATGTCTCTTAGAAGTGCCATGCCCTATCATTAAAATCAATGGAAAACTACAGCAACTCAATTCCGACATGATTACTAATGGCCAAGATCCTTCAGTAATGAAAGTTTGGGTCACTCCCCCAGGCAAAAAAGCACAACTAGATGAGGTGCTTGCTAACAGTGAAGGGAACAGAAAATAGTGATGAAACAATGTAGTTCTAAATACCAGCTTCAGCCAGTCATATGGCCAGTTGCAGAAACGAGAACTGCAATTGTTATGAGTATTTCTTCCTTATATGTACGATCAAATATTTTTGTTTTCACCGCTTACAAAACATAAGATATAAACAGGGCTAGTATGTTTTTCAGTTGACTTTACAACTGTTTTTATTTAGTTACTGACTAGTGCTTTAGGGAGATGTGTATGGGTACCAAGTTGACAACAGGTGTACTGTGATGGTCAAGACAGTATGTCAACTTGGCTGGGCCCGATTCTCAGTTGTTTGGCAGTTATAACGTAGTCTGGCAGCTACATTAATGATGTAATAATCATCTCTACAATGAGATCTGATTAATGCAATCACTTCCACAATGACACCTGCTTTAAGCCACCAGTCGATTCAAAGTAAATTTCCCTGAGGATGTGGCTGCATCCAATACATGTAGAATTCTTAGCACAGGTCACTGGCTTTTGCTCACTCTAGATTCTGCATCTGGCATATCACCTGACCACTGGTTCTTAGAATTAAATCTTAACTGCTCAACTGCCTTTGGATTCATCATCCTCCACTGCCTCTGAAATAGTATCCTATCATTATTTGCCAGTCTTGGGGTTCATCAGCCTCCTCAGCCTGTATACCAGCAGCCTGCTGTCTTACCTGTCAATCTTGTCATCTGTCATCCTCAGCAGCCTATGAACTAGAGGCTTGCCATCTGACAGGCTGATCTTGAGTTCACGAGCTCTGTAACCATGTGAGTAAGAAAAGTGTCCAGCTTGAAATGGACTTGAAACTTTCCAGCCTGTACAATCATATGAGCCATTCTTTTATATAAATTTGTGTGTGTGTGCGCGCGCATGTGCACGTGCACACGTGCATGTTTCATTGGTTTTGGTCCTCTGGAGATCTCAGTCTAATACAGTTACAGTCATCTTATTTGTATAGTACATAGTCACTTCATTTGCATAGCATATTCATCAATCCCCATAAGGTGCATTTACCAATCACAGTGCAGACTGTAGCCCTGGGCCAGACAAAAAGTATCAAACCAACTTATTTACAGCTTACTCAGGAAATGGAACAAACCCTCTGGGATAGAAAACTAAGGTAAAGTAACTCTTTGGGCCTTAGGGGAAAAAATCTGTCAAGTTGTTTTTCCAAAGAAAATAAAGAGCCATATAAAGAACTCATTTTACCACATTTTAAAACTATTTAAACTTATTATAACAGATTTTAGATGTCAACTTAAAATTGTGCAAAGGAAAACATACTGAAATTCTTACATGGGTTAAAGCATAGAACTAAAACTGAAGAGTACTGGTCCAGATATGGTCTAAAACCATGTTTGAAGAAAAAAAAAATCCAGTCTTCAAATTCTCACATGCTTCCTGTGAAATAAAACTAGAAGTAGACATCTTACTTTGATTTCTTACTTATAAGCCCAAAATTAACAGTAAAAAGCCTTTCGAAACTATAAAACTTTTTTTTTTTTCCCAGCAGGAACTGCTGAACTACTCTGTTATATTGTCAGTTCCTTTTTTCTAGCTTAGAAACAACAGTCAATAACCTATTACATAATGTTTTAATGAAAAAGGCTGGGTGTGTGCTTCTTTAATTTTAACTTCATAGTTATAAACATACAAGAGATCAAATTTTCCAGAGTTACTTTTAGTTTGTTTTCAATGCTAAATCAATAACTGTAAAGTACACTGTCACTATGGAGACTTACATTCATTAAACAAATTGTATTTATCTAATAAAAAAGACATGAACAGAAATATGGACTCCTATGTTTACTGCAGCACTATCCATAAGAGCTGAAAGATAAAAATAATCTAAGTGTCCACCAATGGATGAAAGGATAAAGAAAATGTGATTATATATATACACACACACACACACACACACACACACACAACACAATGAAATACTATGTGGGCAAAAAGAATGATGAGTTCCCAAGATATCTTGGCATATAGATGACATTATGCTGAGCAAATAAGTCAATCAGAAAAGGATAAACATTGTGTGACCTCATTTTTATAAAATGACAAGAACAGCTATATAGAGACAGATATTTATTACTAGCTACCAAGTGTGTGGGTGAAGGATTAATTCTATAAACAGAGTCACATTTTGTTTATGAAGATGGAAAACAAAGCACTGAATATGACAAAGTATGCACAGCTTAACCAAGATAACTAATGTCACTAGGTTACACAGGTGCATCCACAATGTTTAGGTAAATGCTACTTTGTAGCAACCATCACAACCAAAATACAACTGTGTATGTTATATGTATGTATATGTGTGTGTGTGCACAGTATAATAAAACAAAAAAAAAAGGGTCATAAAAACTGACACTTCTTATACATAATCAATCACAGGATCACAGTCTCATAGGACAACTTGATCAACTGGCATATACATAAATCTCATGTTCTATATCCTAGTCCAATGAATAACATTTGGGGTCTTAAAAGCTTGAGAACTAAAATACAGTTATTGGTCTCTACTTTTCTGTAGCAAAAGAGGAGGCAGAGTCAGGAACAGAAGGAAGAAATGGAAAGAGCGGCTAATTGCCTCCATAAAGAAGACCAGAAGAACTGATGGGTGCTGAACTACTATTATTGAACATTTTGATTAAAGATTTATAGAAGAATCTGTATCAAAAGAGGCAAAATGCAGGCAAGAATTTCAAATTCATACGGAATCCAATTTCTGAAGCCATGGAGACTGGATGAACTCCCAGAAGTATTGTCCTAAAATAATCTTTAAACCTAAAAAAAAAAAAAAAAAGGAAAAAAAAATAATCTTTAAACCTTAAAAAATATTCCTTGAAGTTATCTTAACACCAAATAATACGTAACTTAACTAGCGGGGCAAAACAAAAAGGTTGGCCTTGAGAATTATGCTCTTTTAAGAACTATCTATATGGGATCAAACTGACAACAGTAACTCAAAAGACTAGACAGAACTTTAGGGGGCAGCAAGCTTAAGTTAATGAAGTAAGAGCAATGCAGAAAAGGGGGTGAGAATGGCTGTAAAACTCAAAGAATGTCATTGACATCACTGAATCATACATGTAAAAATTTAACTTAGTGTATATTTTGCTGTATATATTCTCAATGATAATAAAAATAAGTTATTTAAAAAATATAACAAAAGATCTTGTATTTAGCAAGCTGCCATCTGAGGAACACCACATGGTCCCAACCCATCTGGAACAGATAACAACCAAGAATGTCAAAGACACAATGAAAAATGAGCCCAAGAGACAAAAGGACCCATATGAATGGAAGACTGCATCAGCACGAGCCAGAAGAATCAGATGGTGCCTGGCACCAAAGGCAGCCATGACGTGGGGGACACGATGTAGAATCCCTGAGGCAACACAAGAAAAAGAGGTGTACAGTTCGAGAACTCTACTAAAAGACCACAACTGATAGTCTGATATCCTGGAGGGTCCCCTGGTAACATGGCCCCTAGACTTGCTGCTGCCCCTGACCTGAAACCAGTTTTGAGGTCAACTCTTCAGACAAGAATGGACTACACTTGGAGACACAGTATGAGCACGTGGTGTGTGTACTTTATGGTTTTATACATTTATAGGAGGCTGTCCTACTGGTTTCTTTCTAGACGGGAGAAAAGACAGTGAAGAGGAGGAGAAAACTGTTCATTAAGAGGATACTAGAAGTATAGAATGAAAAAGAGGAATGTGCTGTCACAGGGTAAAGAGAGCAGATGGAGTTGCAGATAGATAGGCCTGCAAAACTGATATGGATTGTATACTTTCACTTCATCATTATCACCATCATAATAATAAAAGACCCTGTATTTAATATTAAATCCTACAGTAAAATCTTAAGTTCCTGGGAATGTTTTTGTTCTTGCAGGGGGCGGCAATGCCCTAATTTGCAAATTATTTCTTAAATCACAGAGCAATAGTTCACAACTTAACAAATTTGTTTGTCACACAGAGGCGTATAAGGATTTAAGTACTGTGTTAACTGGGCCTCAGTTTTTTTATTATGAATGTTTTCTGAAGTGGTGAAAGGGAGTTAATAATGCTACAAGTAACTTAACAGTTTTGGGTGGAAACAAATTAACAAAGCTACAGGCATGAATATTTCTGCATAAATGGTTTTTACTTTTTAATCTGGAGCTCCTGAGTAGAGACAACCACCTTGAATTCAAAGGAAGATGTTTACTAACACCCTGAATTTGGACTCAGCCTACTTTACCGTGAAGAAATAAGCTTATCTTTGTTTTTTAAGGTGTTTATTTTTAATTTTATTTAGTTATTCTTTTTTTGAACTCACTGGAGAATTTATTTTTAACACTCGCAATCTTCCTTGGCATGGATGACTGCCTGCAGTCCCCAGATGCATGCCACTCCTCTCTATAATAAGGCTAGCACAGCAGTGTGGGCCTCTCTAAGTTTGTGCAGCACTGTCAGTTCTGGTAATTCTTCCCAGCAGGCACCTGGCCTCTTCATCTGTCCCCATGGCACCTATCTCAAGGCCAGGCCCACAGTTTATGCTCAGTCAATCCTCGATCTATAAATTATTGCCTTGACCAGAATCACCACATCTTCTGCTATACAGGTGGTATAATGGTTAAGTATTACAGCTGCTAACCAAAAGGTCAGTGGTTCAAATCTGCCAGGTTCTCCTTGGAAACTCTATGCGGCAATTCTACTCTGTCTTTGGGTTGCTATGAGTCAGAATCGACTAGATGGCAATGAACTTTTGGTTTTTTCTACTAAAAAGTTTTAAACTTTTTCTATTTCATAGTTTGTATCCTCTGTCAAGTAAAATAAAAAAATCGAAAATCGACCACGAATCCAACACAGTGGCAGATACATAGGTAAGCAATGACATTTGTTTATTAAATTGACAGGCTAATTGAAGTTACTACTAAGTAAAAGTTTGTCAGTGTCTTCCAAGCTCAGGATACCATTTTCTCAAAAAGCATATACAGTGATCGTACTTATGTGTTTAAAGAACAGTTCTACAAGTGGGCATGTAAATTTATACGGGAATGTACATTTTCACTCAGTCACATTAAATAAAAAAAAAAAAATTAAATAAATAAATAAAAGAAAAAGAAAAAACAGTTCTCATATACAGCCCCTGATATAACAGAGAAATCTAAGTCTACAGAACTAGAACTCTACCAAACGACCACTTTTAATGGTCTGTCAGTCTAGAAGGTCCCCTGACAACACAGCCCCTGGACTCTAACCACAAATTGCATGCAGTACTGAAGCCACCTCTCCAGACAAAGACAGAACTGGCCTATATAAAACATGGAGTGATGCAATGAACAAACTTTTGGGCTTACATATATACAGGGGGCTGTCCAGCTCATCACTGGAAGTGAGATGCTACGGTGGGAGAGAGAGGCCTTGGTCAAACAGGCACAGGAAGATGTGGATAAAAAAGGGAATGTCTTGTCACGACGTGAGGGAGGGAGGAGGAGAGAGCAGTGAAAGTAAAATAGTGGTGTGAGTTACAGGTGTTACGTGACTAATTGATATGGATTATAAACTTGTACTGAAATCACAATAAAATTTATTTTTTAAAGAGTTCTCAAAATTAAGTAACTTTTAATTAAAATACAAATTTTAGTTGAAATAAAGTCTCCAAAATTGGGGACCATAAATTAGCAGCTCTATCACCCTATAGTTCTCTGATATCCAATTATAAAGAAAACATAAAGGAATTTATAGATAAAAATGAGCTGGTTTAAAAATGGAAATCTATCACTAAGTAACACAAAACCAATAATATAAATATCACATGCTTTTAATGATTTTTTCCAAATTCTAGAACTGACAGCAAGCCTTTTTTTCTAGCAAACAGTTGCCATGTTTAATAATGTGACTTTAAAAATAACAGCCAAAAATACAAATAAGCATTTGCAAACTATACTAAGCAAAATTATTAACAAATATGTAACATTATCTTTCAGGTGTTTCAAAAGATAACCCTCTTACAACATGTGCTACAGAATATTGTATCTTCTTTACATACCACTGACAACTATACAAATAATAAGTCCCGAGGGAAAGCAGCAAACCAAAGCCTGCTCAGACTAAGAATATTCATGTCCGCCCCTGGGAACAAAACCCAGAGTTCTTGTCGGAGATTTAACTTTGATGTTCCTAAGCCTGTGACCAAAAGCCAAGTGTCCAAGGTGTAGGATGAGTCTCTGGCCTGGGCTTAGGAAGTCTGGTCTAGTCTGTTCTTTCCTCTGGTCCCCAAAATACCCCTTTTGACTTTAACGTTTTCTGTCTCTGCAGCATCAAACTGAAATGCTAGCTTGAAGTTTGTGTTCAATCATACATGACTAAAGAACTACTACCCCTGATCATTCGATCAGAACCACCACCACCACCACCTACACCATCATACTTCTTCAGCAAAATACTTTGGTTGTCTCCTCTTTTCTGGCATTTGGAATAGGTAGATACGGGTAGTGTGGAGGCCTGACTCTTTTTCCCAATTATCTCTGATAAACCAAGAGAAACAGTGAATTTTGGGAAAAACAAAGCCATCCTAGCGTGGTCAAATCAACCTTTTAATCTTTTAGGACCAAGACCTAAACCACTTTATAAACAAATAAATAAAAGGACTGGTGTTTCTGGCCTAGCAAATCAAGTAAATTTAATAAAGCAGGAAATTAAGTTTGACAGTAAGCAAAAACCAACAATAATTTGGACTGAGAGATTGTTCCTTACCTGCAGTGCCAGTTCACAGGTGTGGTGGGCAGAAACTGGACACAGAAGCACATGCTGTCTTCAGAAAGAGCATCTGGGGAAATCTTCAAGCAGGAAGGGTAAGCAAGGAATGCTGCACTACACCAATTGGCTTACAACACCCAAAAGATCCTCCAGTCAGGATCCTTTCTCACTGATCTCAGTTCTGAGTGGGTTTTACCAGACACAAAACCAGTCCTTCCAGTGAAATGCATGTTTACAGCTCAGGGCTTTTGAGTATTCTAACATTTCATCACTAATTACCACAGCTCATGCCTCCTGGGCTAAAATGCTACATATAAGCCACATATTACAGATGAAGGAAAAAGAGAAGTGATCACAGTCCATCTGTCCTGATGTCAAAGACTAAGTAAGACTTGGTCGGGCCATTTACACTGACACACAGGGTCCCAAAGAGACTGGCAGTAAGACTAGAGAGTATGGTGACACCAAAAGAAATTCGGCAAGCCAAATTATAATTGCAGAAAAATCCTATTCAAGATAGGACTATTGAAACTGCCAGAAAAAGAATTAATGAATTAAGGTTGTATTAGGGAAAAAATTAACTTGCTCTGGTCTCCTCAGCTTTTGCTCATTCTATTCTTTTCCTAGAATGATAGTACTTTATGGTCTCCCTTCTGGTAGGTCAGCAGTAGAAACCTGCCCCAATTATACCTTTGTCCATTCTCATATCTAACTCTGCTTTCTCTTCTCCATCTCTTTCTGTGCCTTCTCAGGTGGTACTCAAACATAATTAAAATGTTTTGATCAGAGGAGACATTACTCTTTTCTAAGAGGTTTTAGTTATCCAAGATTTTGCATTTGAAATAGAAAACAGAAAAATAGGACATAAGTGCCACAACATCCTTTGCTAAACTACAAATAGATATTCTAAGTATTCCACTGAACTAATTGGTATTATAAACCAAACCACTGCTTTATCTCCTAATGACCTGAACAGATCCTTGTCTCCAATTTTAAGAGAAAAAGAACAAGGCTGAGCTTACTATGTTTAAGGAGAACTGCTGTACCTCTGAGAAAACTTCCTGTTGGATGGAGTTGTCATTTTTTCATTTACTATCTTCTGTAAAAAAAGCAAAATGCTTTCCTTGAACAAATATAAAGCATGTGTTTTTAAAAAGTTTTTTACTGGATGCTATCAAATAAAAGGAGTAATTTATATTCTAAGGAAGCTGTCTTCTTTTTCCCACTTTGAGCTATGAAACTCAGGCAACAAAATGAAACACTGATGGGCAGAAAATGACAGTTCATTCCTGAGAAAACAAAAGTCTAACCCAGGAAACTACTAGGAAGCCCAAAATGTAATCTGTATGAATGAAATATTAACTGGAAGTTTGTTTGTATAAATGTAGCTACTGCACTTTCTGTGGAAAAAGAAAAGTATATACCTTAAGTTTGTTATCTAGAAACTTCCAGTCAAACAGGACTTATAAAGTTGAACAGAAAAAAGTAAAACTCAGGGTCAGTTCTCCACGGTAATTTTTCCTGACTGGTCTCAGCTCCCACCACCTACAACTAAAGAGGTTTCACTTCCCATGGGGCCCCCTCTGAGGGGCAACTGGCACAAGCCCTAAGACTATCTTTAAGTTGCAATATCAATAACTATTCAAGTAAGATTCTATTCAGCTAGGTCAGATGCATGGTCAACTCTCCAGTTCCAGCCAGTGGAGTGACAGGTCCTACTTTTCTACAGAACAGTATAAAACAGTCAGGAACCCTGCAACCTCACCTGACTTAA
Organism: Heterohyrax brucei; assembly: GCA_028571685.1. NCBI lineage: Eukaryota > Metazoa > Chordata > Mammalia > Hyracoidea > Procaviidae > Heterohyrax > Heterohyrax brucei. The sequence goes on from CM053156.1 coordinate 27,788,455, forward strand.
GGTTCACAAACTGGGGGGCGAGACTGCAGTCTGCCTATATCTCTTACCCCTAACCTCTCCAGCATCAAGACCACAGCCTGAGAGGCAGAGTCACTGGCACCTTTCACACACCGGAAAACCTGGGAACTAACTGCAACTGCTCTCTTCTGAGAGCATCTCTCAGATGTGCCACAAATAAGTGGGGCTGGAGACAGCCATAGACAAACACACTGCTCCCACACAGTGACTACAGTGATGAGTAAAAGCATGAGAATCAGCAGCAGCCCTAGAGGGACTTCCTAAGATAAAACACCTGATTAGAGAGACAGTAGGAGGTAACTGTCTTACCTGTGATTTCAATTTCATACATGATTTTTTTCTCACCTTATTATTATGGCAGTAAATATTTAAGCAGCCTACCCTAATCACTTTAACAGGGAAGGCAGAAGACTCAAAGCAAGAATTCATAATCTGGCATAAGAATGTACTTCTCTTTCACTTGAGAATTGGACCAGTGTGCCACCTTCAAGGGTCACATCTGGGCTCCTGGCAAGAAACCTAGAGATTAAGCTGCGCTTTTATTTCTTGCAGTCTAGGAGATCCACGGTAAGTCAGCTTTGTGACTTGTTTTCCCCACTATAATGGAATCTACCTTCAAGGAATGGTGCACGTATTAAACTATGTGTGATGCTTTACACAGTGTCTCACAGACAGTAAACATAAAACAGAGTTCAAAGGGCTGCCATCAGAGGTCAGGAGAGGTGAATAAATCCAACCTCTGTTCAACCTCACTGGTACCAGTCCCCTTTATGGGCCAGTCATCACACTGAGTTCTGATTCCTTTTCTGGTACCTTAAATTTCAGCTGCTTTTTAAACCACATTAGCGCTTAAAAGCAGTAGTCTGATGCTTCAGTGATCACTAAAACAATGTCTTGTCCAGCACCAGATCAGTAAGGTGAGCTGATCTGCAGTGCTAGATAGTACGGTTGTAGTAGAAGAAGCCCCTCATTGATTACTACTTCCCAGCCCTGGAAGCAGCCAGCCAGTAGATCAACTTGAACTTCTCCAAGAGTCAGTCCTCAGGACACCAGTACCTGTCTACTGTATATATGAGTAAAATAACTTTCCTCAATTTTCCTGCCAGAGGTACCCCAAGGCATGCCCTAAGCCAAGAGATAGCTAGAGGGAACACTGTTCTGTATTCAGAAAGCTCAGTGTTCCATCAGTCCCTTTGTAGTAGTGGCTATCACTTCTGCTGCATACTAATTACCTCTGGTTTTCATCTTTCTGGTTCATAGTAGGATGGCAACTCCTCCCAAGGTTAGGGGTGGCTAAGTGACTAACTTTGGCTAAGGAAAACTGAAGCAGAAGAGTCTGTATCATTTCTGGGTGATACTTTAGAAGGCAGTGATCACCAATGTGACTGGGAAGTGTCTGCTGAGCTGGAGGCTCTAATTAGCCAGGGCCGCCAAATGATCATCATGAGCAAAACTTCCATGCTGTACACACAGTATAAAAAAGGAGCACACTTCAGTTAAGCCATTATACCTGCAGGTTACTGCAGCATGAACAGGTCCATCCTGACAAAAACTAGTATCTCTAAGAAGTCATAATTCACTCACTGAGACTCTAAGATCAATAAAAGGAAGGGCTGAAAGCTCCAGGCCTATACACTCAGTTGCCTTCTTAGCATCTCCATTTGGAGTCATACAGGCAACTCAACATTAGTAACATGTTCAAAAAAAATTTCACACGTACTCTTTCCCTCTCCCAAATCTACTTCTTCAGTTTATCCATCTTGGCAAACAAGTGCCTATGGCAGATTCCTGAGATTCATTCTTGCCACTACCTCCACCTCCAATCCATACCAAGGTTCTGCAACATTTACTTATCTTGTGGTAAAACTAGTTCCTTTGTGTAGCCTTTTGTTTCCCTTCTTCAGAAAATGGGTTTGAGAGGTCCTCCTCCCAAAGCTCTTTGCCCTAGTTTTCTATCCCAAAGGGTTTGTCACTTTTGTCCAGGTTAGTTGACATCTCCCCACTAAGCTGTATATAAAGATGAGTTATTGCTTTTTGTCTGGTCCCGGGTAGCAGCCTACCCTGTGATGGGTATGCACATTGAAGGGACTGGTCAATATACTGTGCGAATGCAGTGACTGTGGGCTATGCAAATAAATTGCTTGTAGCTTACTATCTAAATAGCATATCTGTGGCCTACTGAGAGGGGACTGGTCAACTAATGCCTTGAAACTGACAAACGGTTGTAGACACAAGCAGCCAACCTCAAAAGAGGTTTCTTAGCTGAAAGAAGCAGAAGGTACGAAGCAGAAAAAAACAAAAAGAAGACAAGAGAAAAGAGAAAAAGCAGGATAGGAGGCAAAGAACCTCCTAAAAGAGCTGTAACATGAGTCAAGAGCTGTAACACTGAAGACAGCAGCAGGTCTCGAAAGAATCCAGTAGAAAGTCAGTGGTGACAGCCAAGAAGAACTTGTCCTAACAGGGATGAGAGAAGCGTGTCCTCATGAAGGTGAAAAGAGGCCTACATGGCCAAGAGGAGCTCAGACTACTGCCCTGCATGAAGAATGCAAATTGCCTGTAAACTTCCTGATCCTTATCCTCAGTTACTCCTCCTTAACAAACCACTAACTGTCAGTGTGCATGGTTTGTGAGTTCTGAGTAGTCACTGGAATGGTTTATCGAACCCAGCAAAGAAGTAGAATGCCATGGGAAGGACACCTGGGGTCAGAATTGATAAAAAGGTTAGAGGATGCAGTATGTCTAACCTCCACCTCATGGGAATCATGATAAAATCATCAGCTCCCCTGAAATTAGGTTCTGAAGCTACTAACATTCTTTATACTGTTTCATACATCTCCACCACCACTTGTCAAGTCCAGACCATTAATATTTCTTGCTCAGACTAGTGTTCCCAAACTTTATAAATTATGTATGCCATCAATACAATTTTTCTGAGTGTACCCTCAATCTATACATGAAAGTGTATATGTGTATAATTGGCCTATGTGTATATATACCAGTTAATTTCTAAATATAATTACAAATCACAACATCTTCTCCCATAACTCAATGATTATGTCTCAGATACCCCCTTGGGTGAACCTACCCCACTTGGAGACCCAAATCCAGGCCTTCTGAAAAAGCTTCCCAAAGGGAATCTTCTATGTCAGTGCCTGCCTTCCTCAACCTAACTCCTGACTATGTGGTCAGAGAAATCTTTTTCGAACTGCTAATTCAGTCACGCCACTCCCCTCATTAAACTAGCCAAAAGCATGTAAACCCTGGTCCATAGTCCCAAGCCCCCGGTACCCACCTCTCCAGCCTAGTGGCTGCTAGGCTCCTACAACTTCATCTTTTTTCAGTCTCTTGTATAGATTTTCCCACTTCACAGTCCTGATTACTAAGTACCCACCTGGATACTCTCCCACCATATATCTCCTCAGGGTCTCAACTCCAAAGAGTACCTGACTTATTAGGGCTCTCTTATTACAGTTTCTCATCAGTTCCTACTTTATCTGCATAGTCTGTAAAGGATACATTTACCTATGCAATCATTTATATATTGCCTGCCCCATAGGGTTGCATGCTCATCAGTAAGAACTACCCTCATTTTGCTTCTGTTATGCCACTGGTGTTTAGTACAGGGCCTACACTTAGGTACTAAAGAAATATTTGCTGAATGAAATAAATGGATTAATAAGGTGGAATTTTACAGTTTCTATCAGAAACATTCTCACTAGTTAGAAAAATGGACACTGTAGAATACAAGGACAAGTTGTTAAAGACAGTCTTGGCCACTGAATGTTTTCAAGGGAATGCAAGAATTTACATAATTTTCCAAGACAGAAGTGATAAAAAACAAAATAATTAAAAACATCTAATCAAGGCAACGGTGAAGGGAAGTGGACACTTTAATATTGATGGAAGAAATGTAAAATCATATAACCATATAAAAATCATATAGCCATCTTGGCAACAGTATCAAACTTTTACATGTTCCCACTCTGTAATGTAGCAAATCTCAAATTACTTTAGATAACTGGACACTTTAAAAAAATAAAAAGGAAAGAAGTCATTACAAAATTGCTAATGATAGCAAAAAAAAAAAAAAACTGGGAATAAATCATCCATCAAAAGGAAGCTCATTAAATAAACATTTATCATTAGGACGCTGGGTACATATACCTTAAAGCGTCTTCACTGGCAAAAATCTCTGGCATTGCTTTCCCAGTATCTTTCAACACTGATGATTCTTTTAAACACCCCTGAGCTCATGATATGCTGCCGTTCTTCCTGCTGCTGGTTCACCAACTGTGATATCCACCCAGGCAACAGTGAGGTTTATGAAGTCCTGAAATCTACAGAGTTATACTAGTTAGTACCTGTCCTTGGCCCCATTTGTCTGTCAGTTAGTGGTACTGTGGGGACTTGCATGTTGCTACAATGCTGGAAGGCATGCCGTCAGTATTCAGATATCAGCAGGGTCACCCATGATGTACAGGTTTTAGACTAGGACAATGACTAGGAAGGACAATGACTAGGAAGAATGACCTGGCAATCTACTTCTGAAAAGATTTAGCCAGTGAAAACTTTATGAATAGCACCAGAACACTGTCAGATATAGTGCTGGAAAACAAGCACCCCAGGTTGGAAGGCACTCAAAAGACAACTGAGGAAGAGCTGCCTCCTCAAAGTAGCCAGCCAAGTAGAGTCAACCTTAATAATGATTTGGATGGAGTAAAGCTTTTGGGACCTTCATTTGCTGACGTGATATGACTCAAAATAAAAAGAAACAGTTGCAAACATGCACTAACAATTGGAATGTGGAATGTATGAAGTATAAATCTGGGAAAATTGGAAATCACCAAAAATTAACTAGAAAACATAAACATCAATATCCTAGGCATTAGTGAGCTCACATGGACTGGTACGGGCAATTCTGAATCAAAATTCTACTATGCCAAGAATGACAACTTGAAGAGGAATGGTGTTGCATTCATCATCAAAATGAACATTTCAAGATCTGTTCTGAAGTACAATATTGTCAGAGACAGACTAATTTTCATATAAGTCTACAGAGGCCAGTTAATACAACTATTAATCAAATTCACACACCAACCACTAAGGCCAAAGATAAAGAAATTGGTTATTTTTACCAGCTTCAGCAGTCAGAAATTGATCGAACATGCAATCAGGATGCATTGATAACTACTAGTGATTGGAATGCACAAGTTGGCAACAAAGAAGAAAGATTAGTAGTTGGAAAATATGGCCTTGGTGATAGAAATGATGCCATAAATTGCATGACTGAATTTTTCAAGACCAACGACTTGGTCATTGCTAACACCATTTTTCATGAACATAAACAGCAACTGTACACATGGACTCCCCAGATGGCCTACACAGGAATCCAACTGACTACATCTGTGGAAACAGATGATGTAAAAGCTCCATATCAGCCGTTGCAACAAGACCAGGTATCGACTGCGACACAAACCATTAGTTGCACATACGCAAGTTTAAATTGAAACCGAAGAAAATTAGAACAAGTCCATGAGAGCTGAAATATGACCTTTAGTATATTCCACTTGACTTTAGAGACCATCTCAAGAATAAATGTGATGTGCTGAACACTAATGACCAAAGACTAGATGAGTTCTAAAATGACATCCATGAAGAAAGCATGAGGTCATTAAAAAGACAGGAAAGAAAGGACCATGTTGAATGTCAGAAGAGACTCTGAAATTTGCTCTTAAGTGTTGAGTAGCCAAAGCAAAAGGGAGAAATGATGAAGTAAAAGAACTAAAGATTTCAAAGGACAGGTTGAGAAGACAAACTTTTATAATGATATGCAAAGAGCTGGAGACAGAAAACCAAAAGGGAAGAACACGCTCTGCATTTCTCAAGCTGAAAGAAATGAAGAAAAAACTCAAGCCTCAAGCTGCAACAGTGAAGGATATTACAGGGAAATATTAAATGACTCAGGAAGCATCAAAAGAAGATGGAAGGAATACACAGAGTCATTATATCAGAAAGAACCAGTCAAACCTCTTCAAACCATTTTAAGAGGGAGCATTATGATCAGGAATCAATGGTACTGAATGAAGAAGTCAAAGTTGTGTTGAAGGCTTTGGTGAAGAACAAGGCTCCACGAACCGGTGAAATACCAATTCAGATGTTTCAACACATGGAGGTAGCACTACAAGTGCTCACTTGTCTATGCCAAGAAATTGGGAGGACAGCTAGCTGGTCAACCAACTGGAACAGATCCATATTTATGCCTATCCCCAAGAAAGGTGATCAAACAGAACATGGAAATTATCAAACAATATCATTAATATCACATGCAAGTAAAATTTTGCTCAAGATCACTCAAAAGCAACTGCAACAGTGTACTGACAGGGATTCAAGCCAGATTCAGAAAAGGATATAGAATTATGGATACCACTGCTGATGTCAGATGAATCTTGACTAAGCAGAAAATATCAAAAAGACATTTACCTGTGTTTCACTGACTATGTAAAGGCATTCAACTGTGTGGATCACGACAAATTATGGATAACGTTGCAGAGACTGGGAATTCCAGAACACTTAACTGGGTTTATGAGGAATCTGTACATGGATCAACAGGCAGTTGGGCAAACAGAACAAGGGGATACTGCACAGTTTAAAGTCAGGAAAGGTGTGCATTAGGACTGTATCCTTTTACCATATCTTTCCAACCTGTATGCCTGTATACCAAGCAAATAATTGGAGAAACTAGATTATACGAAAAAGAATGAGGCATCAGGATTGGAGGAAGACTTACTAACAACCTGTGTTATGCAGATGACACAACCTTGCTTGCTGGAAGGGAAGAGGATCTAAAACACTTACTAAGGAAGATCAAAGACTACAGCCTTCAGTATGGGCTGCACCTCAAAATTAAGAAAACAAAAATCCTCACAACTGAACCAGTAATCAACATCACGGTAAGTGGACAAAAGTTTGAGGTTGTTGAGGATTTCATGTTACTTGGTTCCACAATCAATGTCCACAGAAACAGTAGTCAAGAAATCTAGATGCACTGCACTGGGAAAATTTGCTGCAAAGGACCTCTTTATTTAAAGTGTTGAAAACTAGTCACCTTGAAGACTAGGTTGCACCTCACCCAAGCCACAGTATTTTCAACTGCATCATACACCTGAAAAAGCTGGACAATAAATATGGAAGACAGAAGAAGAATTGATGCCTTTGAACTGTGGTATTGGTGATGAATACTGAACGTACTACCAGAGTGCTCTCTGGAAGCAAAGACAGCACAACTGCATCTTACATTGTCTGGATGTATTTCCAGGAGGGATCAGTCCCTGGAGAAGGGTATCATGCTGTACAGAACGTAAGGTCAGTGAAAAAGAAGACCTTCAAGGAAATCGATTCAAACAGTGGTTGCAATAATGGGCTTAAGCATTAAAAACAATTGTGGACATGGCATAGGACCGGGCAGTGTTTCCTTCTGTTGTACGTAGGGTCGCTATGAGTCGGAACTGACTCAACATCACCTAATAACAACACAACAACGACCTATCCTTGAAGCCGTAACTGTCTCTTCAACCAATTTGTACTTTAACCCCACCATTGTTGTCTGTGTTACAAACAGTCTGTTGTTGTTGCTGCTGCTGCTGCTGCTGCTGTTGCCAGGTGCCACTGAGCTGCTTCCCACTCATAGCAACCCTGTGAACAACAGAATGAAACACTGCCCGGTCTTGTGCCATGTCCACAATCGTTTTATGCTTAAGCCCATTGTTGCAGCCACTGTGTCAATCCATCTTGTCAAGGGTCTTCCTCTTTTTCGCTGACTCTCCACTCTACCGAGCATGATGTCCTTCGCCAGGGACTGATCTTTCCTGACAACACGTCCAAAGTATGTAAGATACAGTCTTGCCATCTTTGCTTCCAAGGAGCACTCTGGTTGTATTTCTTTCAGAACAGATTTGTTTCTTCTTTTGGCAGCCCATCGTACATTCAACATTCATCTTCTCCAACACCACAATTCAAAGGCATTGATTCTTCTTCTGTCTTCTTTGTTCATAGTCCAGCTTTCACAACCATATGTTGCAACTGAAAATACCATGGCTTACGTCAGGTGCATTTTAGTCTTCAAGGTGACATCCTTACTTCTGAATACTTTAAAGAGGTCCTTTGCAGCAGATTTTCCCAATGCAATGCATCTTCTGATTTCTTGACTGCTGCTTCCAAGGGAGTTGATTGTGGACCCAAGTAAAATGAAATCTTAGATAACCTCAATCCTTTCTCCATTTATGACAATGCTGCTTACTAGTCCAGTTGTGAAGATTTTTGTTTTCATGATGTCGAGGTGCAATCCATACTGAAGGCTGTGGTCCTGTTCTTCATCAGTAAGTGTTTCAAATCCTCTTCACTTCCAGCAAGTAAGTCAGTGCTGTCTGCATAACGCAGGTTCTTAATGAGTCGTCCTCCAATTCTGATGCCGCATTCTTCTTCATATAACACAGCTTCCTGGATTATTTGCTCGGCACAGCTTATAAAGGTACGGTGAAAGGATACAACTCTGACACACACCTTTCCTGTCTTTAAACCATGCAGTGTGTCCTTGTTCTGTTCACATGACCTCCTCTTGATTCATATACAGATTCCTTAAGAGCACAATTAGGTGTTCTGGAATTCCCATTCTCCACAATGTTAGCCATAATTTTGTATGATCCACACAATCGAATGCTTTTGTATAGTTGAGGAAATACAAGTAAACATTTTTCTGGTACTCTTTGCTTTCAGCCAAGATCCATCTGACATCAGTGATAACATACCTGGTTCCTTAATTTCTGGCAGTTCCTTGTCAATATATTGTTGTAGTTGTTTTTGAATGATCTTGAGAAGAATTTTACTTGCGCGTGGTAACAACGATACTGTTTAGTAATTTCCACATTCAGTTGGATCACCTTTATTTGGAATGGACATAAATATGGATCTCTTCCAGTCAGTTGGCCAGGTAGCTGTCCTCCAAATTTCTTGGCAGAGATGAGTGAGCACTTCCAAGCACTGCATCTGTTTGTTGAAATATCTCAATTGATATTCCATCAATTCCTGGAGTCTTGTTTTTCACCAATGCCTTCAAAGCAACTTTGACTTCTTCCTTCAGTACCACTGGCTCCTGATCACATTCTACCTCTTCAGATGGCTGAACATCAACCAGTTCTTTCTAGTATAATGACTGTGTGTATTCCTTCCATCTTCTTCTGATGCTCCCTGAATCCTTTAATATTTTCCCTGTGGAATCCCTCATTACTGCAACTCGGGACTTGAATTTCTTTCTTCAGTTCTTTCAGCTTGAGAAATGCACAACGTGTTCTTCCCTTCTCATTTTCCATTTCCAGCTCTTTGCACATGTCATTATAACACTTCCTTTGGTCTTCTCAAGCTGCTCTCTGAAATATTCTGTTTAGGTCTTTTACTTCACCATTCCTTCCTTTTGCTTTAGCTGCTCAACGTTCAAAAGCAAGTTTCAGAGTCTGTTCTGAAATCCGATTTGGTCTTTTCTTTCTTTCCTATCTTTTTAATGACCTCTTGCTCTCTTCATGGATGATGTCTTTGATGTCATTCCACAACTTGTCTGGTCTTCAGTCATAAGTGATCAACACATCAAATCCGTTCTTGAGATGGTCTTTAAATTCAGGAGGGATATATGCAAGGTTATATTTTGGCTCTTGTGGACTTGTTCTAATTTTCTTCAGTTTCAATTTGAAGCTGCATATGAACAACTGATGATCTGTCCAGTCAGCACCTGGTCTTGTTCTGACTGCCTATATGGAGCTTTTCCATTGTCTTTTTCCACAGGGATAGTCAGTTTGGTTCCTGTATATTCCATCTGGTGAGATCCATGTGTACACTTGTATTTTCATTGGTTAAAAAAAGTATTTGCAATGAAAAAGTCATTAGTCTTGCAAAATTCTATCATGCGATCTCCAGCATTACTTCTATCACTAAGGCCGTATTTTCCAACTACCAATCCTTCTTTGTTTCCAACTTTTGTAGTCCAGTCACCAGTAATTATCAATGCATCCTGATCGCATGTTTGATCAATTTCAGACTGCAGAAGGTGGTAAAAATCTTCAGCTTCCTCATATTTGGCCTTAGTGGTTGCTGAGTAAACTTGAATAATAGTCATATTAGCTGGTCTTCTTGGTAGGTGTATGGATATTATCCTATCACTGACAGCACTATACTTCAGGACAGATTTTGAAATGTTCTTTTGGATGATGAACACAACACTGTTGCTCTTCAGGTTTTCATTCCCAGCATAGTAGACTATATCACTGTTGGATTCAAAATGGCCCAAACCAGTCCATTTCAGCTCAGTAATACCTAGGATATCAATGTCTATGTGTTTCATTTCGTTTTTGAAAATTTCCAGTTTTCCTAGATTCACGCTTCGTACATTCCATGTCCCGATTATTAGTGGATGTTTGCAGCTGTTTCTTCTTATTTTGAGTCGTGCCACATCAGCAAATGAAGATCCCAGAGCCATTACTCCATCCATGTCTTTAAGGTCGACTCTACTTTGAGGTGGCAGCTCTTCCCCAGTCATCTTCCTAGTGCCTGCCAACCTCAGGGGCTCACGTTCCAGCACCATATCTGACAATGTTCTGCTGCTGTTCATAAGGTTTTCCCTGGCTAATTCCTTTCACAAGTAGACTCCCGAGTCCTTCCCAGTTGGTCTTAGTCTGGAAGCTCGGCTGAAACCTGTCTACCCTGCTGGTACCTAAATACCAATGGCACAGCTTCCTGCATCACAGCAACAAGCAAGCTTCCACTGACAGAGAAGTGGTGGCTGCTCACTCAGTCCTTGCCTGATGGTGTTACCCTCCTTACAATAAAGCTTCTCCTTTGTGAAGCCTTCCACTCATGGTATTTTCTGCTGGAGCAATACCAGGTGACTAAGACAGAGGGTAATAGCATCAGGCAAGGAAGATAACAACAAGCAGTCTAGGACCATTATTTGTATCTCTTTTTAGTCACTGTGCCCCACTGTGTCAAAACACACCGAGTGTGAGAAAGAGGTCACACAGGTATAAAGCACATATGTCCTGCAGCCCTTGGTCTGGTGAGTAAGGAAGTCTGTGCAGCTCTCCTCTGGGGCAGAAAGCATAAGCTGCCACTTAGACCACACTGAACTGGGTCCCCTCTTGTCCACACTCAAGCATGTGACTACTGGTGTTGAGGGAGGGCAGAGCCAAACAGGGTAATTATGTGCTATGCAATCACTCAAACCAATGATATCTCTAGATAGTGACCTGGTGAAAAAATCAGAATATAGTGTTAAGTTATAGCCTGTAAAATCTTAAGCAAAATGTACCTTGTGCTCACAGCTAAATGTATTAAAAGTTCTAACAAAAATGTTAATTATGGCTATCTGGGGATGGTGGGTTTGTAGCCACTTACGTTTCCTATTTTATGCCTTTCTGTATTGTCTGATAGTTTATGTTTTACAATGAACATGATTTGCTTTTATTATTAGAAAAGAATTCAATTTTGGAAGAACACTGATCTCTGCATACTACTGTCAAAAAATAAAATTAATTACACGTCAAATTTCTGCTACAGAAACAACCAACTCCTAATATACTGCTGGAAACCCTGGTAACATAGTGGTTAAGTGCTGAAGCGGCTAACCAAATGGTTGGCAGTTCGAATCCAACAGGCACTCAGTGGAAACTCTATGGAACAGTTCTACTCTGTCTATAATGTCTCTGTGATGGCCATTTGTTTCTTTTGTGGTTTTTTTTTTTTTTTCTAAATATACTGCTAAGCAAAAATAGTACAGAAGAATTTATTTAAAAAGATATCTTTTGGAAGTTTAATTTCACACACTACAAAAAACAAATACATGTAAGGTAAAAAAAATCCAGAAAGATCTAACTGTGGATAGTGCAACTTGTGATTTTTTCCTTTGAATTTTTCTGTGCTTTCCAAGTTTGCTGATAACTATCCACTTTTTTTAGTGACCACACAATTAAATCTTTACTTCACTCAGAATTATTTCCTATATAGTATAAGGTGACAAGACTAAGCCCCCAAATCACTCTTCAATTACTCAAGCAAATATTATTAATGATGCTTCACTTACTAAATAAAACAACTTAATTTTATTTCACTGATTCTTGTACACATTTTTAAAAACAACATATTGTTTTAATCATTGTCGACATGTTTTACATTAGTTTTTTCTTATTGGTTTATAAGAACTCTGTCTATTAAGGATATTACCATTTTGACATTTTATAAATATATTTTATAAATATTTTCCCTCTACTTGTCCTTTAAGGGGCCCTGGTGGTTGTGGGGAAACCCTGGTTGCATAGTGCTTATGTGCTATGGCTGCTAATCAAAAGACTGGCAGTTCAAATGCACCACGCACTCCCTGGAAACTCTGCGAGGCAGTTCTACTTTGTCCTATAGGGTTGCTATGAGTCAGAATTAACTCGATGGCAGGTTTTTTTTTAGGTTAGGTGGTGGTTCTGTGGTTAAATGCTTGAGTCCTCTATTAAAAAGATCAGACCTGACGGTCTAACACACTGGAGGGCCCTTGAAGACATGGCCCCCAGACAGACTGTTAGCCCAGGAATGAAACCATTTCCAAATGCAACTCTTCAGACAATGACTGGAGTGGACTATAACACATAAAACGATACTGGCACAGAATCTGCTTCTTCACTCACACAGACACATGAAACTAACCATGAAGCTCCTATCCAGAGGCAAGATTAGAGGCCAGAAGGAAACAGGAGATAGTTGAGTGGACACAGGAAATAATAGGTTGGAAAGTAGAAGTGTGCTGTCATAGTGTGGGGCCAGCGGTAGTTATATAGCAATGTGTGTGTGTGTTTCTGTATGACAAATTGAATTTGACTATAAGCTTTCACTTAAAACACACACATATAAAAAAGTTCAACCATTAACTGAAAGCCCATCAGTTGCTCTATAGGAGGAGACCTGGCAATCTGCTCCCCAAAAGATTTTAGCCTTGGAAACTCTATGTGGCAGTTCTACTCTGTCATACAGTCACTATGAGTCAGAGCCTACTTGATGGCACCCAAACAACAACTTAGGACTTCTTTTACTTTTGTTTGGGACTATTTTTTTAATTACAGGAGCATTTAAAAATTGTATGCATTCTTAACTCTATCAATCTTTTTTTAAATGGTGTTTTCCTCTACTTTGGGTATTCTTTCTTTTTTCCTTTTTGAGCTTTATACTCTACATTTAACTCATCTTTGATCAATTTTCATAGCAGGTAGGAGATAAGGTTTTTTATATTCCTAAATAGTTATCCAAACATTTATTCCTTTTTCCCTGCCTAAAATGTCACGTTGGACACACATTATACTTTTATGTGCAGGGCTAAAGATGGGTGACTTAACTTTGTTCCCTCGAGAAACTCTGGTAAAATAACAGCAAAAATAAATTTCTGTAAAGGCACACAACTATAGGGGCAAAGAATGAAAGAAAAGATGCCAAAAATATTATGGAAGTCATGGAAGCAGAAGGACACCTAGTGTGGTGAAATTAGTTCCTTTATGCAGCCTTTTGTCTAGGTTCTTTAGAAAAATAGCTTTGCCCCCAAACCTTGAGGAGTCACCTGTGTCTTAGTTTTCTACACCAAAGCATCTGTTACTTTTGCCAGAGTGGCTGATATCTCCTGGTTAAGCTTGGTTTGATGCTTTGTGTCCCATCCAGGGCTAAGCCTACTCTGTGTTCAATATGCACCCTAGAAGAACTTATCACTAGACTAGGAAAACGATATAAACTACTTAATCATAAGTATATGGTCTGTAGTTCTGTGTGGTGACTATAATGGATTATCCAATCCAGCAGAGAAGTAGGGTTGCCATGGGGAGGATGGCTGATGTCAGAACTGCTAAAAAGGCTAGAGACGCAAGTATGACTAACCTTGACCTCACAGGGATCAGCCTTGAAGTCATCTTGATTCCCATTATCCCCTAAAAGTTAGACAGGTTCCAGTTCTACTACTAGACCATTTTTGCATCTGGAAACTACGCATATTCAGGAAACTCCTGAACCAGCAATGTGGCTCAGAAAGGGGGCATGAGTTGGCACCAAGCACCTGTGGAAGTGGGTATCACACTGGGATTAGAACCAGGAAGTCAATCTGAAAAACTCCTCTGGACCCCTACACCTCAATGAACAAAGCATGGCCAATGCTTCATCCCATCAAAAAGACTGACGGTTTATACTCTGCAGAGGATAAAACAGAGGGCTTCTGGACTAAGGGAGGTCAGAAACAGTAAATATATGTGAGTTTAGCAAAGAAATTTCACTGCTCTTCCTTAGCGCCCAGAGACCTCAAAACTGGAAGTAGGTCATGGTAAACTCAGGAGCAAAAACTACACAAATCGTCCCCACTCTATCCTCATGCCTACCATCCAGTCCCTGACTGGTCATCTGCATCACCACATTAAGACTTATGCCCTTAATACTCACTACCTTGCTGCTTAGAAGGGGAGATGAGGCAGATTGATTCCAGGATGCTTTGGGTTTTCCCTTTGGGATCTTCACTAAACGGCAGACATAGTGCCTTTCTTATACAAGAGGCCATGTGCCTGCTACATCATTCTTCAAAATTAGATTCTATATTTAGAGATGTACAAACAAACTAAAAACCCTAACCAGGTGGCATCAAGTTGATTGGGAGGGTATCCATAACACATAAGCACAAGGTAACGTAGCAAGCACTGATGTGGAAGCTGCAGAAAGTTATCTGGAAGATCTAGCTATGGCAACTAATAAAGATGGCTATACTAAGCAAAAAATTTTCAACACTCACAAAACAGCCTCAAATTTGAAGAAGATGCCATCTACAACTTTCATAGCCAAAAAGAAGTCAATGCCTGGCTTGAAAGTATCAAAGGACAGGCTAACTTTCTTGTTAGGGACTAAATGCAGCTGCTGACATTAAGAAGCCAGTGGCTGTTTACTGTTCTGAAAATTCTACAGCCCTTAAGAATTATTCTAAATCTCTTTTTCCTATGCTCTACCCTGGATGGCAGTATATCTGCTTACACGGTTTACTGAATATTTTAAGTCCACTGTTGAGGTCTGTAATGGATTGAATTGTGCCTACCAAAAAAACTATGTAGCAACTGAAACCATTTCAGAAGCTAACTCCTCACACAAAGACTGCAGTGGACTTGAAGACACAAAATAACATTGGTGAAGCATGTACTTCTTGGTTTACATAAATATAGGAGACTAACTGGGTAGCTCCCATCCTGAGGCAAGAGGAGAGGACACGGGGGTAGGAACTGCCTGAATGGACATGGAAAATACAGAGTGGAGGGGAAGAGTGTATTGTCATAGTGTGGGGAAAGCAGTTACAGTCACATAGCAAAGTGTATGTATGCTTTTGCATGAGAAATTGACATGAGTTCTAAGCTCTCTCTTAAAAAAATAAAAAATAGGTGGGGCGGAGTCAAGATGGCGGACTAAGCACACATCTCCTTATATTCCTCTGGAAGCCAAGACCTAAACTGATAATCAAATGGAGCCTTCTCATCACCCAATCAGCCTCAGGACATGGCACAGGGCTGCTAATGGGGACTTCATACCACTGAGCGAAAAACCTCATCTATTTCGCTGACTCCCGCTCCCGGCTAGCCCTGGCTCTCACGGACGGAAGGTAAACGAACCATTTTGACTTTTTTTTCTCTCTCTTGGCCTGTGGCAGAGCTGGGTCTTGCCTAGTGGCTAGACTGAGACGCGCTACGGGGGGGATTGGCAGGCGAAATTCCCATATTCTGAGACCCAGGCTTAACACTCTGTTAATCTAGCCACTTTGAGCCTTTTGTTTTATATCTGCGTCAGGAGGGTTTCTACGGAATTCTGCAGTCAGTGTGCAGGATGCCATGTTGATACCGAGGTTTTAGCAGGACCTAATTCTTAGCCTGGTAGCCAGCACCTGCAAACTGGACAGTGATTCTCCAACAGAAAAGCAGTAATTTTCCCAGTGCCACCTACGTTGCAGGCCCTGCAACAGAAGCAGAGGAATCACTACCTCTCAGCACCTTTAGCCCCTCTGTCTGCTGCCTGTGTGGAGGACGCCATCTTGGATACGGTGGCCGCAGCTGGACCTAATTCTTAGCTTGGGAGCCAGAGCCTACCCACAGGAGAGTCCTTTTCTATCACAAAAGCAGTATTCGAAGACACAGTGTGGGCTAAGGATAGGACCTGTCAGCAAAAGCCAACAGGGCAGTAGCATTGCTTTATTCTGAATTAGTTTGTTATCATCAGGGGTTGAATATAGTGGCGCTTACTTTGTCAGTAGAGAAGAGGGACCTCTACACCTGAAAACCTAACTGACTTGTGAAGTGGTCAGATACCTTTTGCTTTACATTTGAAGACAGCCTAGAGAAACATTTGCAATCCATCCTTCCAGTACCTCTTCCAGCCTCTAAATACTCACATGGGACCCAAAAAGCAACAGACACTTGTGGGACACAAGAAATCAGCCATGGCTTCAGAAGGATCCCAAACAAAGCAACCAAAGAGTTTTCCAGATGAAGAAACTTTTATGAAAGCATCAGAAAGTGAATACAAAATGATTATAAACAGAGCCCTTCTAGACTTCATACAAAATGCAGCAGAACAAAAAGAAAAATTAAGCAAGCTCTTTGATCTGATGGAACACCAGTACTCTGAAATCCAACAGATCAAGAAGAAAATCAAAGACATAGAAACTTCCATGCAAAGCCAAGAAAACAGAATGGAACAAATAGAAAAAAGAATTTCTGACTTGGAAGACAGAGCTACTGATACCAGCGTCTATGAGCAGAAATCAGAAAAAAGAAACAAGAAAAATGAAGAAACATTAAGAAGCATGTGGGACTCTATTAAGAGGAACAACCTACAATTAATTGGAGTCCTTGAACAGGGTGAGACATCTGAGAACACACACAGTACTGTTGCTGAGCTGCTGAAAGAAAACTTCCCAGAAATCATGAAGGAAGAGAATATAGACATCTCAGATTCATATCGTATGCCACCCAATATAGATCTCAAAAGAAAGACTCCAAGACATATTATAATCAAGCTTAACAAAATGAAACATAAGCAGCAACTCTTAAAGGCAGCAAGACTCAAGGCAAAGCTAACATTCAGAGGGAAACCCTGCAGGCTCTCGTCAGACTTCAGCAGAAACCATGCTGGCACGGAGACAGTGGCATGACACATTCAACGCCTTGAAGGAGAAGAATTTCCAACCAAGAATTAAATATCCTGCAAAACTATCTTTCAAATACAAAAATGAAATTAAGACATTCACAGATAATCAGAGACTTTGTAAACCCCAAACCCAAACTACAAGAAATACTGAAAGAAGTTCTTGGCTCTGGCTTAGAAAAATGAAACCACTAACTTTATATTTTAGAACGACACAATACTCAATACTCTATTCTTTTAGGGAAGGCTCTAAAGTCAATCACAGCTTTGAAACAAAAAGAAGCAATCCAGTGATCATCATGAAAACTATGCTGTCATCATAATAAAAAGAGGGATGTACTACACTTGTTATATTCCTTCCAGATGGAGAGGAAGATGACAAGACTGGTAGTAATTAAAATTGGGTTTATAAATAGTTTACTAAGGGGGATCATGGGAGCAGCTGTAAAGCACAACAAAGATGCATCATACCATTTCAAGAAATGAAACACAGGAGTCTCAACAACTACAAAACGAGCTCTCAAAAAGCTGAAAAATCAACTTACAAAAAAGAATGTCCCAGAACAGACTAATAAGAACAACAGAGAAAACATCAACATAAAAATAAACATATCACAATGGCAGCAGTGAACACATACCTATCAATAATTACATTGAATGTGAGTGGACTGAGTGCTCCAGTAAAGAGACACTGAGTGTCATCTTGAATCAAAAGACATGACCCATCCATATGTTGTCTACAAGAAACTTACTTGAGACTAAAAGACAGGAACAAACTGAAAATTGAAGGACGGAAAGATATATATCAAGCTAACAATGAACAAAGAAGAGCAGGCGTGGCAATTCTAATCCAGACAAAATTCATTTTAATCTCAAATCCACAATTGTGGACAAACATGGACACTATTTATTGCTGAAAGGTTCAGTACACAAGCAAGATTTAACTATATTACATATTTATGCACCTAATATCAGAGCACCTAAATATGTCGAAGAAACACTGACTACGCTCAAAAGAGAGTTAGATGACTCCACCATAATAGTGGGAGACTTCAACACTCCACTCTCATTACTAGACAGATCATCTAGAGAAAAACTCAGTAAAGATACAGAAGACCTCATTGACACAATTAACCAACTAAACATCACTGATATATACAGAACTTTCCACCCATCAGCAGACAACTACACCTTCTTCTCCAGTGAACATAGAACATTCTCCAGAATTGACCATGTGATAGGCCATAATGCAATGCTCAACAAAATCCATACCATTGACTTACTGCAAAGCATCTTCTCAGATCATGAAGCCATCAAAGTTGAAATCAACAGCAGAAAAACAACAGACGGAAGTGGAACTCTTGGAAACTGAACAACATCTTGCTCAAGAAAACATGGCTTATAGAGGAAATCAAACATGAAATAAAGAAATTCATGGCTTCCAATGAGAACGAAAACACTTCCTACCAGAACCTATGGGATACAGCCAAAGCAGGGCTCAGAGATCTGTTTATCTCCATAAATGCACACACCTGGAAAGAAGAAAGAAACCAAATCAAGGAACTAACTCTACAGCTTAAACAAGTAGAAAGAGAACAACAGAGGAACCCCTCAGGCACCAGAAGAAACGAGATCATAAAGATTAGAGCAGAGCTAAATGAATTAGAGAATAGAAAAACAATTGAAAAATTGAAAAAACCAAAAGCTGGTTTTTTGAAAAGATCAACAAAATTGACAAACCACTGGCTAAACTTACTAAAGAAAAGCAGGAAAGGAAACAAATAACCCAAATTAGAAATGAGAGGGGAATTGTCACCACAGACGCAACAGAAATCAAAAACACCATAACAGAATACTATGAAAAACTGTACTCTAACAAATTTGAAAATCTAGGGAAAATGGACAAATTCATTGACTCATACCACCTACCAAAATTATTACAATGTGAAGCAGAACAACTTAATGAACTCATCACAAAGGAAGAGATTGAAATGTCATCAAAACACTGCCAACCAAAAAAAGTCCAGGCCCATACGGCTTCACTGCAGAATTCTACCAAGCATTTAGAGAAGAGTTATCTCCAATACTACTGAGACTATTTCACAGCCAGCATAACCCTAATATCTAAACCAGGGACAGATCCAACAAACAAAGAAAACTACAAACCGATATCACTCATGAATCTAGATGCAAAAATCTTCAACAAAATTCTTGCCAACAGAATACAACAACATATCAAGAAAATAATCCATCATGACCAAGTGGGATTCATACCAGGGATGCAAGGCTGGTTCAACATCAGAAAAACAATTAATGTGATTAACCACATAAATAACGCAAAAGACAAGGATCACCTGATTTTGTCTGTTGATGCAGGAAAGGCATTTGATAAAGTCCAACACCCATTCATGCTAAAAACTCTTAGCAAAATGGGCGTAGATGGCAAATTCCTCAACACAATAAGGGCCATTTATGCAAAGCCAATTGCCCACATCATAATGAACGGAGAGAGACTGACTTTCCCTTGAGATCAGGAACTAGACAAGGATGTCCACTCTCACCTCTCCTATTCAACATTGTGCTAGAAGTTCTAGCCAGAGCAATTAGACAACACCAAGAAATAAAGGGCATCTGCATCGGCAAAAAGGAAGTTAAAATCTCCCTGTTTGCAGATGATATGATTGTATATGCAGAGAACCCCAAGGAATCTATAAGTAAGCTACTCAGACTGATAGAAGAGTTCAGCAAACTCTCAGGATACAAGGTAAACATAAGTAAATCAGTAGGATTCCTTTATACCAACAACAAGACTGTTAAGGAAGAAATTATCAAATCAATACCATTTACAATAGCCCCTAAGAAGATAAGGTACCTAGGAATTAATCTAACCAGAGAAACAACAGACCTTTACAAAGAGAACTACAAGCCCTTACTACAAGAAACGAAGAGAGACTTAGATAAATGGAAAAACCTACCCTGCTCATGGATAGGAAGACTTAACATTGTGAAAATGTCCATTTTACCCAAAGCAATTTATTTATATAATGCAATCCCAATACAAGTTCCAGCATCATTTTTTAATGAGATGGAGAAACAAATCACCAATTTTGTTTGGAAAGGGAAGAAGCCCCAGATAAGTAAGGTACTACTGAAGAAGAAGAACACACTGGGAGGCCTCTCATTACCCGGCCTTAGAACATACTACACTGCCACAGTGGTCAAAACAGCCTGGTACTGGTACAAGAACAGACAGATCGATCAATGGAACAGAACTGAGACTCCAGAGATGACACCATCTGCCTATGAACAGCTGATATTCGACAAAGACCCTAAGACATTAAACTGGGGTAAAAACAGTATCTTCAACAAATGATGCTGGCAAAATTGGTTATCCATCTCCAATAAACTGAATCAAGATCCATATCTTACACCTTATACAAAAACCAACTCCAGCTGGATAAAAGACCTAAATATCAAACCTAAAACGATAAAGCTCATACAAGAAAAGGTAGGAACAACAATGGAAGTTTTAATACACAATGAGGACAGACTCCAAAATCTGTCAAAGAAACCACAATCAACAGAAGAGAAAATAGATAAATGGGAACTATTAAGAATCAAACACTTTTGCTCATCCAAAAACTTTATTAATAGAATTAAAAGAACACCCATAGAATGGGAAAAAATATTTCGCAACTCTATGTCAGACCAACGCCTGATCTCCATAATCTGTAAGATACTACAAAATATCAAGAAGAAGAAGATAAACCATAGAATTAAGCGATGGGCAAAGGAGATGCACAGACATTTCACTAAAGAGGAGATCCAGGCAGCCAAAAAACACATGTGGCCATGTTCACAATCTTTAGTTATTAAAAAATTCAAATCAAGATGACAATGAGATACCATCTCACC
This sequence comes from Heterohyrax brucei, assembly GCA_028571685.1. NCBI lineage: Eukaryota > Metazoa > Chordata > Mammalia > Hyracoidea > Procaviidae > Heterohyrax > Heterohyrax brucei. The sequence goes on from CM053156.1 coordinate 27,809,617, forward strand.
CCAACAAGATTGGCCATGATCCAGAAAACACAAAACAACAAATGCTGGAGAGGCTGTGGAGAATGTGGAACCTTCCTACACTGTTGGTGGGGTTGCAAAATGGTCCAGCCTCTTTGGAAAACCATCTGCCAAAAAATGGATATCGATATACCACTTGACTCAGTAATTCCACTACTTGGAATATATCCTACAGAATGAAGGCCTTTCACACCAACGGACACATGCACTAGAATGTTTATCGCAGCACAGTCCACGATAGCAAAAAGATGGAATCAACCCAGATGCCCAGCAACAGAAGAATGGATAGGTAAATTATGGTACATATACTCAATGGAGCACTACACAATGATAAAGAATAACGATGCTTCCGGGAAACATCTCCTAACCTGGTTTCAACTGGAAGACATTATGTTGAGTGAAAGCAGTCAGCGACAAAGGGACAAATACTGTATGAGACCTCTACGATAAGATCTCAAAAAGCAGACTTGTTATAGAAGAAAAGACTCTTTGACAGCTGCAAGGGAGGGGAGGGAGGGAGGGGGAGGGGGAAGGGTTAGTTTAGATTGTTGCGAGAAATCTGGTTGGGAGAAAGCGGTGATAGCACACATTAGGAACAAGAACAACATTAAGTGGACTTCAGCATAACTTGAGTACTCCTTCCATCTTAACCCAATATTGCAAGTAGAGAGTAGCTGGGGCAGGAGGCAGGGGACCATGCTCTTAGGTGAAATCGAGGCCAATTGGCACAACTAGCGTTTTGCTAAGAGAGCTCTCTGCACCCCACATTGGTGAGTGGCGTCTCGGGTCCTAAAAGCTGCCAAGCTGCCAAGCTGCCATCCGAGGGCACAGCAAATGGTCCCAACTCAGCAGGAACGGATGCTCACCGAGGACCAAAATGAGACGCGGTAAAGACAACCTAGAAGACGGAGAGACCCGCAAGAGTGGGTGCCTACATTGACTTGGGACCAGAAGAATCGGATGGTACCCGGCCACCACCGGTCATAGCCACGATGGAGCTCACTAGGTTAAGTCTCACCGGCAACACAAGAATGAAAAAGGGTGCATCCTGAGATCTCCACTGAAAGACCTCAATTGATGGTCCAGCAGTTTTGGGGTTCCCCTGAGAGCATGGCCCCTAGCCCTGATGCTGCCCTTACCCATAAATTATAACAAAGGTCCAGTCTTTCAACAGGAACGGATTGGACTTTGCAATGCAGAGTGACCATATATTGGATGCACTTTATGGTTCTATACATCTATAGGATATCATCCTGCTGACCTCTGGCTGGAGGAAGGAGAGTGGGTGGAGAGGAGGGGAAAGGAGGCTGTTGGGAGGATGAGACATGTATGGAGCAGAGAGGAGCAGTGTGCTGTCACTGGACAGGGAGAGCAGTGGAAGCTGCGTATACGTGGGCATGTAAATTTATATGGTAATGTACATTTTCACTCAGTCAGGTTAAAGAAAAAAAAAAAGAAAAATATATATATTTTTAAATGTAGCACAATTCCAACCTAAATAACAACAGTATTCTTTAACCAAATGGAAAAATTAATCATTAAGCATTATTAAAGAAAAACAAGAAAGTAAGAGGCTTCACACTGCGTGACCTCATAACCTACTCTATAGCTACCATACTCAAAACAGGCTGGTACTGATACAACAACAGACACACTGACTAATGGAACAGAATTCAGAATTCAGATGTAAATCCATCTACCTACAACCACCTGATCTTTGATAAAGGCCCAAATCCATTAAATGGGGAAAAGACAGTGTTTTTAACAAACAGTGTTGGCAAACCTGGACATCCATATGTCAAAAAAAAATAAGGACTTATAACCAAAATATAAAACCCCAAACTATAAAAATCATAGCAAAAAAACTAGCATCAACACTAGGGGTCCTAATACAGGCATAAATATCATGTTGTTGCTGTCGGGTGTCATCGAGTCATCAGAGGAAACACACCTTGGTCCTACACCATCCACACAAATCATTGTTGTTCAATGCACTATTGTAATCACTGTGTCAATTCATCTTGTTCAGGGTCTTCCTCTTTTTTGCTGACCCTCTACTTCAACAAGCATGATATGCTTCTCTAGAGACTGACTCCTCTGGATAACAGATCCAAAGCATGAGAGAAGCAGTCTCGTCATCCTTCCTTCGAAAGAAAATTCTGGCTTCATCTGCTCCAAGACCCATCTGTTAGTTAACTGGAAGTCCATAGTGTATATTCAATATTCATTGCCAACATCACATTTCAAAGGTCCATTTCCTCTTCAGTCTTCCATATTTATCATCAACCTTTTGCATACAAATGAAGTGATTAAAAACCCCATGGCTTAGGTCAGATGCATCTTAGTTTTAAAGGTAACATCTCAGGAGATTTGCCCAATGCAATCCGTCTTTTGATTTCTTGACTGCTGCATGTTGATCCGAGTAAAATGAAATCTCTAATGACATCAATCTTTTGTCTGTTTATGTTTATCAATCTTGATGTTGCCTGTTGGTCCAGTTGTAAGGAGTCTTATGTTGAAGTGTAACCCATACTGAAGGCTGTGATCTTTGATCTTCATCAGTAAGTGTGTTAAGTCGTCTCCACTTTGAGAAAGCCTAGGTTGTGTTATCTGCATAACATCCCTTATGAATAAGTCTTCTTTCAATTTGGAGGCCCTATTCTTCTAGTTTTTCAGATTATCTGCTCAGCATACAGACTGAATAGGTATGGTGAAAGGCTATTACCTCCTGAAGTGGCTGAACATCAAGCAAATCGTTTTGGTACATTAACTCTGTATATTCTTTCCATTTTCTTTTGTTGCTTCCTGTATCATTTAATGTTTTCCCACAGAATCCTTCACTATCGCCAACTTGAGGCCTGAGTTTTGCTTCAGTTCTTTTAGCTTGAGAAATGCTATGCATGTTCTTCCCTTTTAATTTTCTATCTTTAGTTCTTTGCATATTTCACTGTAATACTTTATCTTCTATAGACACTCTTTGAAATCTGTTCAGCTCTTTCACTTCATCATTTCTTCTTTTCATTCAGTTATTCAGTCTTCAAGAGCAAGTTTCAGAGTCTCTTCTGATGTCTTTTCTGACTGTTTAATTACCGTCGGCTTTCTTTATGTATGATGTCCCTGATGCCATTCCACAACTTGCCTGGTCTTCAGTCATTATTTTTCAACATATCAAAGCTATTTTTAAAGTGTTTTCTAAATTCAGGTGGGATTGTACTTTGGCTCTGGTGGACTTATTTTAACTTTCTTTAGTTGCAACTTGAACTTGCATATGAGCAATAGATGGTCTGTTCCACAGTCAGCTCCTGGCTTTCTTCTGACTGACAATATTCTGCTTTTCCGTCATTTCTCTACACACATCCCACTACTGATAAGTTGATTCTGACCCACAGTTAACCTACAGACAAGGAAAACTGCCCCAGAGTTTCCAAGAAGCACCTGGCAGATCTGAACTGCTGGCCTTTAGGTCAGCAGCCATAGCACTTAACTGCTACACCACCAGGGCTTCCTTTCTTTATATGGAGGTAGTCAATTTGATTCTTGTGTATTCCATCTGGTGAGGTCCATGTGTATAGCCAGCATCTATGTTAGTGGAAAAAAAATGTATTTGCAACAAAGAAATCATTGTACATGAAAAATTCTGTCATGTGATGTTGGGCACTATTTCTATTGCCAAAGCCACATTTTCCAAATACCAAACCTCCTTATGTGTTTCCCATTTTTGCACTCCAATCATCAGTAATTATAAATGAATTCTGATTGAATGTTCAATCAATTTCTGACTACAAAAGTTAATAGCTGTATTGATGAGTCTTCCTTGTAAGTGTATGGATATTGTCCTATCACTGACAGCACTGTACTTCAAGACAGATCTTGAAATGTTCTTTCTGATGATGAATGCAACTGCATGTGTCATTCCCGGTATGGTAGACCATATGACTGTCCAACTCAAAATGGCAAATACCAGATCATTTTAGCTCACTAATGCCTAGGATATTGATGTATATATGTTTTAAGGATGTCCAATTTTCCTGTAATTAGTATTTCATACATTTCATGTTCCAGTTATTAATGGATGTTTGCTGCTATTTCTTCTCATTTTGAGTCACGCCACATCTCCACATGAAGGTCCCCAAAGCTTGACTCCATCCATATTACTAAAGTCCACTCTACTTTAAGGATGCAGCTCTTCCCTAGTTATGTTTTGAATGCCTTCCAACCTGGAGGGCTCATCTTCCAGCACTGTATCAGACAATGCTCCACTGCTTTTTGTAAGGTTGTCACCAGTTAATTCTTTTCAGAAATAGATAGGCCATTCCTCCTAGTCTGTATTAGTCTGGAAGCTCAGCTGAAACCTATCTGTCATGAATGACCCTGCTGGTATTGAAACATCAATGGCACAGCTTCTGGCACCATAGCAACAGACAAGTCCCCACAGTACAAAAAATTGACAAATGCATGAAAGAGAAACAGCATACACACCACAATTAACAATATACAAACACCAGAATACAAGCTAGATAAACATGATCTCCTAAAAATTAAACACTTATGCTAAGCACAAGACTTCACCAAAAGGGAATATACAGACCAGGGGAAAAAACAGGGGATGCGACATACCCAACAATGATCTAATCTATAAAATCTACAGGAAAATTCAACATCTCTACAGTACAAACACAAATAATGCATTTAACAAATAGGCAAAGAATATGAACACTTCACCAAATAAAATATTGAGATGGCTAACAGACACATGAGGAAATGCTAAAGATCATTAACCCATTAGAGAAGCACAGATCAAAATTACAATGAGTTAACATCTCACTCAAATTACTTGCACAAAGTAAAAATTAGAAAAAAAAAACAGAAAAAACAAATGCTGGAGAGGTTGCAGGTAGACGGGAATTCTTATGTACCACTACTGGGAATGTAAAATGGTCAATCCCACTCTCAGGAATACAAGGTCTGACAAACTTAACTGTTCTAAGAGCTACATACCTCATTGCTGAATATCACTACAGTCTCCTTTAAAGTACACTACTTGGTAAGCTAGGCACCAATGCCAGTGACTAGTCCACCCTTCAAAGCAATTTTGGAACTCTTTCTGCAATGGCGATTGGGCACGGTGGCACAGTGGCAAGTTCACCAACTTAACCATATAGTTGTCTGTGAGGGAGTTTTTAGCCAGTACAAATACCTATACTGGAACACTCTCCCTACTCACCTGACCACGACCCCAATGATTTTTTTCTTTACCCAAAGATAAAGGTAATACTGAAAGAAAGACATTTTGGTGACATTCAGAACATCAACGGTAATGCGACAACAGGTCTGATGGCCATTCCAGAAAAAGAGTTCCAAAATGGCTTTGAAGGTTGGACTAGGCACCTACATCAGTGCAGAGCTTCCCAAGAGGAGTACTTTGAAGATGACTGTAGTGATATTCAGCAATAAGGTATGTAGCACTTTTTTCTAGGATGAGTTCGCAAACTTAACTGGCAGTCCTCATACATCCTACAGAAATAACAGCTGCCACATGAATACACGTATGCACACCCATGTTCACTACAAAATTATACACAACAGCAAAAAGATGGAAACAACTTGTGTGCCTATCAACAGATGAATGGATACACAACCTATGGTACATACATACAATAGAATACTATGTCAAGATAACAATGACGAATCTCTGCGACATGTAACATGGATGAATTGAAAGGTATTATGTTGAGTGAAGTAACACAGTCATAAAAGGGCAAATGCTGAATGAGAGCACTGTTATAAAAACAGATGAAAATTCTTCTACATGGAAAGAAACAATCTTTGATGGCTATAAGCGAGAAAAAATGGGGAGGGAAAAACACTAATACGCAGCACTGGAAGTGCTCACATATCTATGCCAAGAAATTTGGAAACAACTACCTGGCCAATTAACTGGAGGACATCTATATATGTGCCCATTACAAAGAAAGGTGATTCAACAAAATGTGGAAATTACCAAAAGTATCATTAATGTCACATGAAAGTAAAATTTTTGCTGAAGACCTTTCAAAAACTGTTGCAGCAGTACACTGACAGGGAACTGTCAGAAATTGAAGCCAGATTCAGAAGAGGATGTATAATGAGGGGTATCACTTCTCATATCAGATGGCTCCTGCCTAAATACTGAGGATACCAGAGAGACATTTACCTGTGTTTCATTGATTATGCAACGGCATTTGACTATGTGGATCACAACAAACTGTAGATAATACCGCAAACAATAGGAATTTGAGAACCCTTAATTGGGCTCACAAGGAACCAAGACATCTACATTCTACATGGTTTAAAGTTAGGAAAGGTGTATGTCAGGGTTGTATCCTTTCACTATGCTTATTCATCTGCATGATGAGCAAATAATTTGAGATACCGGATTTTATGAAGAAGAACGGCATATCAGAACCATTAACAAGGTATGCCATCCAGATGACACAGTCTACCTTCCTCAAACTGGGGAGGCACTGAAGCACTTCCTGAAGAAGATCAAAGATTACAACCTTCAGTATGTATTACACTTCAAAATAAAGAAAACAAAAATTCTCACAGCTGGACCAATAAGCAATGTCATGATAAACACAGAAAAGACTGAAGTTATCAAGGATTTCATTTTACTCAGATCTACACTTGACATCCAAGCAGCAGCCACGAAATCAAATGACATACTATAATGAGCAAGTCTGCTACAAAAGCTCTCTTTAAACTGTTAAAAAGCAAAGATGCCATCTAAGGACTAAGGTGTGCTTGATTCAAGGCCATAGTGTTTTCAATCACTTCATCTGCATGAGAAGGCTGGACAACAAATGAGAAAGACTAAAGAAAAATTGATGTAGAATACTCAGTATACCACAGACTGACAAAAGAACAAACAAATCTGTCCTGGAAGAAGTACAGACAGAATGCTCCTTAAACGGAAAAATGGAAGTTTAATCTACATAAACTAGAGAGACCAGTCCCTAGGGAAGGACATCATGCTTGGCAGTAGGTCAGAAAAGTGAGGAAGACACAAACACTGGATACAACAATAGACTCAAGCACAGCAACAATCACGAGGATGGCACAGGACCAGGCTGTGTTTCATTTTGTTGTACACAGGGTGGCTGTTAAGTTGGAACCAACTAACTGACACTTAACTATAACAATAACAGACTGCAGATAATTGGTACCTTGGGTAAAAAATAAGACAGTACACAATAATGGGAAAGCAAGGACAACCTAACCACGGCAAAGTCAAAGAAGCTGCAAAGATACATTCAAAAACACCTTGAATAACTGAGCTACTGGGTTGAGGTCTGGCCCATGGTCTTGGGGGCCATCTAGCTTAACTGGTAAAACAGGCTATAATGAAACTGTAAGATGCATCTACCAGTCTTGTCCTGGCTGGAGCAAAGAAAAACGAAGTCCAAAGGACTAATGGAACACAAACTACCACAACCTCCACCAGACTAAGCACAGAACAACAAGATGGTACCTAGTTACCATCATCAACTGCTCTAGCAGGGATTAGAAAACATACTCTCATACAGAGCAGGAGAAAAGTGTGCAACAAAATTCAAATTCACATACACACACAAAACAGGCTTGATGGTCTGACTGAGACTGGAGAAACTCCAACAGTATGGCCCCTAGATTTTTATTCAATAATTATGCAACTTCTGAGGTTCACCCTTCAGCCAAAGACTGTTGTTAGGTTCCGTCCGAGTCAGCTCTGACTCACAGCAACCCTCCGAAGACTAGACATGTCTACATGGCCACCAATAACACACATGAGAGACATGCTTCATAGTTCAGTTATTCATGAGGCTAATGGGCACATCAGCCCCCAAAGCAGGAAGGGACAGGAAAAGTTTATGAATGGAAACAGGAACTGAAACAGAGAAGAAAACAGAGTGGCGATGTACTGTGGGATTTTGCAACCAATATCACAAACAATTTGTATTTAACTGTTCAATCAGAAGTTAATTCACTACATAAACTTTCACCTAAATAACAACTTAAACAACAACAAAAAGATTATGTTGGGAAGAAACCTCACAGGAAATACACTTATTAAAAGAGAGATCCCACTTCCCAGCTTAATCCAAGGCTGATTTTTACCACCTCAGTCAACAAGTCATCCTTGGAAGAATCCAGTATATCTGGGGCCGACCTATTCTGGAGGTTGTGATACACAGAAGTTGGATTTACTCTCAGATTGCTTTATTTGTTTCCGTATCACCAGTAGGTCTTCCAAGGAGTTGTTATGGTAATTAGGAACCATCACGTCAATTTTCTACTTTTCTACTCAAAGTGATTACACGTGAGCCTCATGAAGTTTTCTAGGCTGTAATCTTAGCGAGAGTCACTGGATGGGTTCGAACACCAACCTTCTGGTTGTAGCCAACTGTCTAACCATTTTACTACCAGGACTCCTTGACATAATGTAGAAGCTAGATCAATTTTTTTCAAATTGGTGTTCACGGAATTCTTTTTAAATGGTGAGAATCACCTACCTTGAAGCAGACTGTCCATGAAATTAATACAATTTAATGGACCTTTTACTCTACGCCCTGGGAGTAACCCTAGTTATGCACTGAAACCCAAACAAACCAAACCCATGGCTATCAAGTCAATTCTGACTCACAGTGACCCTAAAGGACAGAGAAAAACTGCCCCACAGAATGTCTAAGGAGCAGCTGGTAGATTCCAACTGCCAGCCTTTTGGTTAATTTGCACAAGTCATTTTAACTACAATCACACTGACTTCCTCAATGTCATATTTTCCCTTGTGCCAGATGACTTTAGAGTATCTGTGGCATTTGAGGGGATTGGCTAAGGGGAAGGTGAATTTGGAGGTCACTATGGATTGAATGGTGTTTATGCCCAAATACGCTGACGTCCTAACCCTCAGGACCTGTAAATACGAACTTATTTGGAAATAGAAACTTTAAAGATGTTACCAGTTAACATGAGGCTGTACAGTAGGATGGGTCCTAATCCAATCTAGGAGCCCCAGGTTCATGCAATTTGTTAATATGCTAGCCTGCTAACCACTGCTAACTAAAAGGTTGGAAGTTTGAGTCCACCTAGAGGCAGCTTGGAAGGTGAGTGGCAATCTACTTCCAAAAATTCAACCTACCGAAACCCCTAAGGACATACATGCTAGTCACCGTCATCTGAAGTCTACTCAGTGGCAACAGGTCATCTAAACTAAGGGCCATCCTTCTAAAAGTGAAGAGATACAGAGAAAAGATGATCATGTAAAGATACATCTATATGTAGGTCTACCAGGAGCTGAGAAAGACAAAAAGAAAAAATTTTCCTCTGGAGCCTTCTAAAAGAACATGGCTCTGGAGACATCCTGAATTCAGTCTCCTAGCCTCCAAAACTATCACACAATAAATTTCTGTTCTTAAGGGGAAAAAGAAATTCCAAGAGCCACTCTGGGATCCCGCAATCACTATTCTGATCAGTCCACAGCCATAAAGACCCTCACCTAGCAAAACATTACCACTCACTGAAAGTTCAGATGAAGGTAAGCAATTTTTTAGCAATATGGTGACAAGAGAAGCAACATGAAAAGGCTACTTTGTAACAGAATGCCCAGGTCAATGGCAAAGTGACCTCCTGGGATCACTGGAGCAAACACAAGGCTACAGGACAAACATTCATTAAGACTTGGAAAGAACCACCAACTAATTGACAGTGCTGTGAGGTGATACAGACAACAGGAGGAAAGTCTAGGGCAGATTTGGTAAGCAGGATGAAGGAAAATACAGGGACACAAACCAGCAAAAAGACAATCATCAACATGAAAGAATGTGCAAGAAAGGAAATATTATCATGGCCTACTACATTTTCAACATCTGTAGGGTCAAAGAAGTTAAATACCAAGTACTGATCTTACCATCATTATGTGGGCAAAGGGAATGAACACGAGCTAAATCCGCCTCCATAGTAAGAAGTCAATAATAGAAAATTCCTATAATTGAAAATTTTTCATGAATATGAAGAGAAAGACACAGGTAAAAATAAGTTCAAAGTGTTTGCCTGTGGGGAATGGGAAATGCTGAGGTGGCATGCAGTGGGAGATCCTAGCAATCCCCTACGTTACATGCATACATAATTATTCTAAAATAAATTCCTGAAACTGTTAAGCACACAGACATGCATGCCCATACAACCATTATGCTTTATCACTGGAAGTCTATTTTGTTCCCAAGCTTTTTTTCATTCCTGAGCTAGTATCATATTGTTTTTGTTACCGTAACTTTAAAATCTGGTAGTGCAAGTGTTCCCTCATTATTAGCCATTTTCAAAAGATGGGTTTGATTTTCTCAGCTTTCACTTTGCAGGATAAACTTTACAATTTTTCTTTTTCTTTTTTTGTGATTGAGTGAAAGGATACAATCCAATTTAAATTTGCATGACTGCCTATCTGCAGATCCTTCTGCTGTCCTTGCCCAGTGACAGCACACTCCTCTTTTCCATTCTATGCATGTCATATCCTCTTAACAATCTACTGCTTTCTCCACTCCACCCTCTCCACTCCCCTCTAGTAAGAAGCCAGTAGGACAACATCCTATAGACACACAGAACCATAAAGTGCACACATGATATGGTCACTCTATGTCCCCAAGTTCAATCCATTCCTATCTAAAGAGTTGACCTCAGTAATGATTTATAATCAGGGGCAGCATCAGGTCTAGTAGCCATGCTCCCAGGGGAACACCCCCAGGATGTCAGACCATCAATTGTGGTCTTTTAGTAGAGTTCTATTTTTCTCATGTTGCCCCTGGGACTCAACCGTGCTGCCATGGTAGTGGTCAGGTAACATTTGCTTCTTCTGGTCATATGTTGATACAGTCACCCATTCACATGGGTTCTTCTGTCTTCTGGGCTCTTTTTCCCTCATGTCACTGCTCATAAACAATTTAAGTTACCACTGTCAGGGATTGAACTATGTCCCTCAAATATACATGTATCAATGTCACTGAGCGATGATTCCCACTATGGTATGGTTGTCCTACATTCTGTGATTTTAATTTCATGTTACAGAGGACTAGGGTGGGATCATAACACCCTTATTAAGGTCACATCCCTGATTCAAGGTACAGGGACTTTCCCTGGGGTATGACATGTACTACTTTTCATTTTACAAAAGATAAAAGGAAGGGAAGCTAGCAGAGAGTTGGGGGCCTTATACCACCAAGAAAGCAGTTTCAGGAGCAGAGGGAGTCTTCTGCACCTACAGTCCCTGCACCTGACAGGCCACCTGACCACAGGAAGTCTGACAACAAGGACCTTCCTCTAGAACTGACAGGGACAGAAAGCCTTCCCTTGGAGATAATGACCTGAATTTGAACTTGGAGCCTGAGAGAATGTGAGGAAAAAAATTTTCTCTTGGTTAAAGCCATCCACTTGTGGTATTTCTGTTACAGCAGTACTAAATGACTAGCACATAACATCATCTCGCCTTTTCCCCAATCATTCCATAACAATTTCCTTTCCAAAAAATTGGAATTCTGACTGTAACTGCATTAAATTTAGTTGAGAAAGAGCTTTACAATCTCATATAGTCTCATTTAAATAGAAAATACCTTTCCACTTACACAAGTATTTTACGCCTCTTCATGAAATTCAAGTTTTCTTGTAAATGACTCTATGTATTTCTTACATTTATTTTTTCCATACTATATACTTTTTGTTGCCATTGCAAAACAGATTTCATTATAGTACATTTTTCTGATTCATTACTGATATATAAGAAAGTTATCAGACCCAAACCAAAGAATCAATCCTACAGCTCGAACAAGTAGCAAGAGAGCAACAGAGGAAGCCCTCAAGCACCAGAAAACAGACCATAAAGATTAGAGCAGGAGTAAATGAATTAAAGAATGGGAAAACCACTGAAAAAACTGATAAGACCAAAAGCTGGTTTTTGAAACCATCAACAAAATTGACAAACCATTGGATAAACTTACTAAAGAGAAACAGGAAAGGAAGCAAATGACCCGAATAAGAAATGAGATGGGAGATGTCACAACAGATCCATCAGAAGTCAAAAGTGGGGTGCACCCTGAGATCTCCAGTAAAAGACTGCAATTGATGGTCCAGTGGCTTCGGGGTTCCTCTAGTAGCATGGCCCCTGGCCCTGATGTTGCCCTTGCCAATGGATCATAATGAAGGTCCACTCTTTGGACAGCAAGGGTTTGGACTTGGCAACACAGAGTGACTATATACTGGGTACACTTTATGGTTGTATGTATCTATAGGATATCATCCTGCTGACCTCTGACTGGAGGGAGGGGAGTCAGTGAAGAGGAGGGGAAGGGAGACTGCTGGGAGAATGAGACATACATAGAGCAGAGAGGAATAGTGTGCTGTCACCAGGCAGGGAGAGCAGTGGAAGCTGTATATAGATGGGCATGCAAATTTATATGGCAATGTATATTTTCACTAAGTCATAATAAAAAAAAAGTCAAAAGTATCACAACAGAATACTATGAAATACTGTACTCTAACAGATCTGAAAACCAAGAGGAGATGGACAAATTTCTAGATTCATAATCACTTACCAAAATTATTACAAGGAGAAGTAGAACAACTTAAAAAACCCATCACAAATGAAGAGATTGCAAAAGTCATCAAAAAACTACTAACCAAACAAAGCCCTGGCCCAGATGGCTTCACCACAGAATTCTATCAAGCTTTTAGAGATTAGAGAAGAGTTAATCCAATACTACTGAGATCATTCACTGCCAGCTTCATTCTGTGAAGCAAGCACAATCCTGATAACACAGCTAAGGAAAGATCCAACATAAAAGAAAAACTACAGGCCATTATCACTCATGAACCTAGACGCAAAAAATTTCAATAAAATCCTTGCTGACAGAACTCAACAACATATCAAAAAAATAATTCATCACACCAGGGACGCAAGGCTGGTTCAACATCAAGAAAACAACTAACGTGATCAACCACATAAATAACACAAAAGATAAGAATCACCTGATTTTGTCCAGATGCAGAAAGGGCATGTGACATTCATCCTAAAAACTCTCAGCAAAATAGGGATAGAAGAAAAATTTCTCAATGCAGTAAGGGCCATCTATGCAAAGCCAACTGCCTAAATCATCCTGAATGGAGACAGACTGAAAGCCCCTTGAGAACGGGAACTAGAAAGGATGCCCACTCTCATCTCTCCTATTCAACACTGTACTAGAAGTTCTGTCCAGAGCAATTAGACAACATAAAAAGAAATAAAGGGCATCTGCATTGGCAAAGAAGAAGTAAAAATCTCCCTATTTGCAGATCATATGATTGTATATGCAGAGAATCTACAAGTAAACTACTCAAACTAATAGAAGAGTTCAGTCAAGTATCAGGACACAAAATAAATGTTAAGTAAATCAGCAAGTTTCCTTTATACCAACAAAGAGATCATCCAAGAAGAAATCACCAACTCAACACCATGTACTGTAGGAACCAAGAAGATAAAATACCGAGGAATAAATTTAACTACAGAAATAAAGAGACCTATACCAAGAGAACTACAAGACCTTATTGCAATAAAGAGAGACTTACATAAATGGAGAAACCTACCCTGATCATGGATAGGAAGACTTACCACTGTGAAAATGTCTATTTTACCCAAAGTGATTTATATATATAATGCAATCCCAATACAAATTTCATCGACATTTTTTAATGACATGGAGAAACAAATCACGAACCTTCTTTGGAAGAAACCCCGGATAAGCAAAGCACCACTGAAGTAGAACACTAAAGTCACCACCCAACTTTAGAACTTGTTACACTGCCACAGTAGTCAAAACAGCCTGATACTGGTACAAAGAGAGACACACAGACCAATGGAAGAGAGTGGAGACCCCAGAGATACCACCATCCTCCTATGAACAGGTGATATTCGACAAAGTCCCTAAGATTGTAAAATGGGGAAAAAATAGTCTCTTTAACAAACCGTGCTGGCAAAATTGAATATCCATCTGCAAAAAACTGAAACATTTCTCACACCATACACAAAAAACAACTGTAATTGGGTTAAAAGACCTAAATATCAAACCTAAAACAATAAAGATCATGCAAGAAAAAAATAGGAACAACAATGGAAGCCTTCATACACAACTTAAGACTTCAAAAGCTGACAAGCAAAGCATGATCAACAGAAGAGAAACTAGATAAATGGGAACTACTAAGAATCAAATACTTTCACTCATCCAAAGAGTTTATCAAAAGGATTAAAAGACCACCTACAGAATGGGAAAAAATATTTGGCAACTGTATATCAGACCAATGTCTGATCTCCACAATCTAAAGGGTACTGCAAAATATCAACAAGAAAAGGATAAATAACCCAACTAAGCATTGTGCAAAGCAAATGGACAGACTCTTCTCTAAACAAGATATTCAGGCAGCCAAAAGACATATATGGAAATATTCAGGATCATTAGCTATTAAGAAATCCAAATCGAAACTATGGTGAGATACCATCTGTCATGGATTGAATTGTGTCCCCCCAAAATGTGTGTAGCCATGTGGCTGGTCCATGGTTCCAATTATTTTGTGATTGTCCTCCATTTTGTGATTTTCCTGTGCTGTATGTTAAAGGATTAGGGTGGGACTGTAAATCTCTTCACAGGTTTATGAACTTCATAAACCTCTTCATAGGATTATAAACTCCCTAAAGGGAGCTTTCTTGGAGTATGGCTTGTCCCACCCTTAATACTTTCATCCTATAGAGATAAAAAGAAAGAGAAGCAAGCAGAGAATTGGGAACCTCATACCATCAAGGAAGCAGCACTGGCTGAGGAACGCATCCTTCAGACCTGAGGCTGCCAATGCCAAGATGCTGCCTGGACAAAGACTGATGCAATACCAGACCTTCCTCCAGAGCCAACAAGGGGTAAGCCTTCCCCTGGAGCGGACACTCTGAATACGGACTTGCAGCCTACCAGACTGTGTAAGAATATAAACGTTCCTCTGTTAAAGCTATCCACTCTGTGATATTTCTGCTAGAGCAGCACTAGCTGACTAAAACACCATCTCACCCCAACAAAGTTGATCATGATCCAAAAAATGCAAAACAACAAATGCTGGAGAGGCTGTGGAGAAACTGGAACTCTCCTACACTGCTTGGGGGATTGGAAAATGGTACAACTGCTTTGGAAAGCAATCTAGCGCTTCCTTAAAAAGCTGGAAATAGATACACCATTTGATCCAGTACTCTCACTGCTCGCAATCTATCCTACAGAATCAAGAGCAGTCACACGAACATACACACGCACATGAATGTTTATTGCAGCACAGTTCACAACAACAAAACGTTGGAATCAACCCAGATGCCCAACGACAAATGAATGGATAAACAAACTATGGTATATATTCTGAATGGAACACTATGCAATGATAAAGACCAATGACAATGTTAAGAAGCATCTCATAACCTGGTTTTAACTGGAAGACATTATGTTGAGTGAAATCAGTCAGTGGCCTGTATGAGACCCCTACTACAAAGACTTAAAACAGACTCATGTACAGAAGACTCTTTGATGGCTACAAGGGAGGAAGGGAGGGAGGAGGGGAGGAGAAAAGAAGAAGGGAGGGAGAGGGCTGGTTATATATCCAACAGTTGACAGAAATTTGGTTTGGTAAAACCAGTGACAGCACACATTAGAAAGAGGATCAGTTCAACTGGACTTCAACATAATATGCAAACTCTTCCAATCTTAACCCAATATTCAAGGATACATTAGCAGGGGCGGAGTTCCGGGGACCACGCTCTCAGGGGACATTCAGGCCAACTGGCATAATTAGCCTATTGCTAAGAGTGTCTTTTGCACCCCACATTGATAAGTGGCATATGAGGTCTTAAAACCTAGCAATTTGTCATCTGAGGTGCACCAAATAGTCCCAACTGAGCTGGAACAGATGATCACCAAGGACAACAATGACATGAGGGATAAAGATCCCAAGAGACAAAAAGACCCACATGAATGAGTGACTACATCAACATGTGAGCAGAACAACCAGATGTGCCCAACAACCACCAGGGACAGCTGTTATGGGACTCACAAAGTTGAGTCCCACTGGCAACATGAGTAAAAAGGAGTCCACCCTAAGAACTCCACTAAAAGATTGCAACTGATGGTGTTGTGGAGAGGGTAGCTCAAAACAGAGGCAAAGACACACCAGCCCAAGGATCTACGGAAGTTTATTGGAAGAGAAAGAGAGTGGCGTCTGAGCCGAGTGGCTCAGCCCAGCCCCTCCCTAGTAGGACAGGTTTTTTTCCAGTTTTAAAGTTTTAATGAGGTAGTGTTGGGTGAGAGAGGTTTATGGTTTGATAAGGAAAGAAAGATGAGTAGCAAGAAATTCTGGTTAGGGGACTTACGGCCTGAATAAGGAAAAAGTGTTGATTAGAAGGGGAAGGGCTAAGGTTTGTTTATGATCAAGATTTGATAAGGGAAGAGCTTTCAATTAGGAGGATGGTGAGTGGGGAAGACGGGCTTCAAGTTATTTATGGTTATACCATAAATAGGTCTGATCACTGGATAAGATGACCTCCTTGAAGGACAGAGCCCTCCCAATGACCTCCCTGAATTTCAGGGACAGAGTTTCCTCAGATGGTCCAAAGGCCTGCGAGTTCCCCTGGGAGCACAGTCCCTAGACCTGGTTCTACCCCTGCTCATAGATCATTAGTGAGGTCAACTCTTCAGATAGGAGTGGCTTGTACTCAGGGACACAGAGTGACAATATTATGTGTACACTTCATTGTTCTATGCATCTATAAGATGTCATCCTACTGGCCTCTTACTAGAGTGGAGTGGAGAGGGTGGGAAGCAGGAGACAGGAAGTTTTTAAGAGAACATGACATGTATGGAATGGAAAGGAGGAGTGTGTTATTACCAGGCAAGGAGAGCAAAGGGAGCTGTAGATGGGGGGGCATGCAAATTTGAATTGTACTGTAAAACTTTCACTCAATCACAATAAAAAAATTTTTAAAAAGACAGTTATTAACTGATGTATTTCATTTCATACTTAAAACCTTACTGAACTCTACCAGTTCTCAGAACTTTTTATTATTGTATATCTAAATAGAAGACATCACCTATCAGCAAGCTTTTAAAAAAAAATTGTCTCTTTTAAAAGATTTTCCTTTTTGTAAGCTCCTCTAGTTGTCCCTAGAATATTTACAGAGCTGAGAGAAGATGAAGTCTTGTTTCTTAATTAGAATTTTATTCGTTTAACAAATATTTATCATGCAAATATTTATCACGCATCTACTATCAGGCCATGAAAAAAAATGACATGTCATTTTCACTATACTGTTCATTGATGAACAGACGTCTTTGATCAAGATTTCACTGTAAATGCAGTAGAAGACAGGCCTGTTAATAAAACATCAGAATATGAGCTTTAGGAGGGGTAAAAAACTCAAGCACAAGTATCTGCATTTTGATCAGCTTGAGAATCTGTAAGCCCTCATTCTCTAAGGATAGAACAAAAAGACACCCTTTCCATCATGCTTCACTATTCAAGTCTCTGCAGGAACCGATCAAATGTACTAGGGCTAAGTGTTTGGCATCCAGCCCTCGAAGAGTCTAGGCCATACTGAGCCTCTACTAATACAGCTCTTGAAATCTCCTTCCATTTCTATTTAAACAAAACAAAAACTCACATTAATGAAAAACACTGGAATTTACCTTTAGATTAAAGGGCTACAGTGCTATTTTGTGACATCTGTTGTTACCTGTTAAAACAACAAACTGCATGTCTCTAACTCAAAATGAATATGGCTGACAAAATACTGGGGAAGCCAGAACAAATTCTACAAGGCACTCATGAAAGCTCCACAGACACATCCAGACTCCCTGAGGGCCAAAACTGCTGGGCTAAGTAAGGCCTCTGGAGACCATGGTCTCATAAAACAACTAGCTCAACTGGCATAACACAGTTATTAAAAAATGTTCTATCTTCTGCTTTGGAGAGTAGCATCTGGGGTCTGTGACTAGCCATCTAAGATACTCCACTGTTCTCAGCCCTCTGGGAGCAAGGAAGAAATGAGAAAACTAAAGATACAAGGGAAAGATTAGTCCATAGGACTAACGGACCCCACTTACAATGGCCTCCACCAGACAAAAGTCCAGTAAAACTAGACGGTGGCTTGCTACCACCACTGACTGCTCTGACAAGGATCACAACAGAGGGTTTCAGATAGAAGTGGACAAAAATGCTGTACAAAATTCTAACTCAGAAACAAAAACCAGACTTGCTGGCCTGACAGAGATTAGAAAAACTCTAAGAGCATGGCCCTTGGACAAGTTTCAGCTCAATAATGAAGTCAGTCCCAAAATTCACCCTTCAAACAAAGACTGGACAGGCCTATAAAACAAAATGAAGACTAAAGGTGGCACAGCAGCCCAGGGGCAACGATTACCAGGCAGGAGGACAGGAGAGCTGGTAACAGGGAAACCAAAGTTACGAAGGGAGAGTGTTAACCAGTGTCATAGAACAGTGTGTACATTGTTTAATGAGAAACTAGTCTGTTCTATAAACTTTCATCTAAAGGAAAAAAAACACTTCTGAACAACATGGCACTGCTGACAAAAGCACCACGCCACAGTCCCTCCAAAGCAAAGGTAGGAGAAACTAAGTAAAACAGAGATAAACATCAGTCCTAGAACCTGAAGTGTCAAATGACAGAATAAACATCTCAACAAACACCGCATGGGCTAGGAAACTGATAGAGAACAGAGAGCGAGAAGATATCAACTAAAGTCCCCAATTAACTAACCTATCACAGATTCACCATCTTGGAGTTCTGTTAGAGACAGGCAGACTCTAAGAAGCATGGGAAAGCAGATTCACAGAAATTCTAGCAGAAGTCAAAGCATCTGGTAACCAATGATATATGCTTTCCTGTCCCCCATATTCTTCCCCCTACTCTACCACTGACACCTCCTAGCTAGGTGCAGTGCCTCAGACAGCTGGGAAGTACAGCATACATGCAGCTTGGATTTGTTCTACCTACATCAGAGATTGGAAGACACAGTGTACAAAAGCAGCTTTAGGAGCTCCCAGTAGGACATAAATCATCATGTAACCAGAGACACACTTTCCTAACCCTCATTCTTCCCCCTTACCTTATGTCTAGCTCTGCTTCCTGCTGGCTGCAGTCTCTTGGCCAAGAGGAAACTCCTTCCACTCCAGTCATTTGGATTTACCCACCCATAATGGCCGGCTTCCTGAGTGCCATTTGTCTGTAGCTGGTGCTGCTTTTTTCTGTTTCTTTTGTGTTTTCCACCACCTTCCCCTCATTTCTGATTACATGCACCATCTTTGCCTCTTTTTGAAAGGCTGTGAAGCCCAGCTAGGATGGAGAAAAAAAATACCAACCAAGAATAATAAATCCTGCAAAACTTTCATTCAGGTATGATGGTGAACTTAAGACATTTCCAGATACACAAAAACTATGGGAATCTGTAAAAACCAAGCCAAACTTACAAGAATTACTAAATATAGTCCTTCAGTCCAAGAACAAAAAGCATTAGACCACTGCAAGCTTGTATTAGCCAGATTCTAGCCTAGGAAATAAACTCTAAAGGACCATGAAAAACCAAAAGAATCACAATAAGGAACTAGAGAGGTTCACCTATAAATGACACTGGTGTAACAACAATAAAAGAGGTAACAAAAATTCATTCTGTCACTCTCTATCTCTTTATGGGTGCATTCAAGCCAGTAACGTTCAGTGTAAGTATTGATAGGTGTGAATGTATTTCTGTTATTTTGCAACACCTTATTTATTTATTTATTTATTTTGTGGTACTGATACTTTTCTTTGTTCCCTTTAATGGCCTGTGTTGAGTTCCAGTGGTTTGTGGATTTCTTTCTCTTTCTTTGTTATTGTAGATTTTGTTTTTATTGTAACTTCATGTGTTTCTTCTTTATTTTGATAAGCAGATTTGTTAACTTTCTAATAAAACTACCAGGACTAACAGAAAATTCAGCAGATCACCAGGATACAAGGATAAACATGTAAAAATCAGTTGGGTTCCTATACACCAATAAAATGAAAGGTGAAAACAATACCACTTATAATTTTTAAAAAACCGACCGCCGTTGAATTGGGTCTGACTCACACCTGCCCCACAGAGTTTCCAGGGAGAGCACGGCAGATCTCAACTGCTAACATTTTTGGTAGCAGACGCAGCACTTAACTTACACCACAAGGGTTTTTACCATTTATAACAGTCCCTAAAAAGAATAAAATACTTAGGAACAAATCTAACTAGAAATGTAAAAAACCTAGCCAGAAAAAAAAAAAAAAAACTTCAAAGCACTAAAATAAGAAAATACAGGAAGTCTACATAAATGAGACAACATACCATTTTCATAGATAGGCAGATTCAACATTGTGAAAATGGCAATTCTACCCAAAGTGATTTATAAATGCAAAACAATCTAATCCAAATACCAACAATATTCTTTAAAGAGACAGAAAAACATTATTATCCTTATGTGGAAAGGGAAGATGCTCCATACAAACCAATACTCAGAAGAAGAAGAAAGTAATAAAATTAGCACTGCCTGACTTCAGAACGTCCTGTACAGCTAGCACAGTCCAAACAGACTACTACTGGTACAATGACGGTTATACTGAACAACAAAATAGAAATGAGAACCCAGATTTAACTCTAATTTTCTAGAAGGGCTGAAAGTCCATGAAATGGGTTAGTCTTTTTTACAAACGGCTGGTAACACTGGATGTCCATCTGTAAAAAAATGAAACACTACCCATACCTCACACCAAATACAGAAACTAATTCAAAATGGATCAAAGAGCGGAATACAAACTCCAAAACTAAAACATTCATAGAAGAAAAAACAGGATAAATGCTAGATGCCCTAATGCACGATATTAAAAGGATACAAACTATAATGAAGAACACATAAGCCCCAAAAGGTAAGGTAGATTACTAGAAACTTCTAAAACTTACACAATCATACTCATCAAAAGGCATCACCAGAAGACATGGAGCCAAGCTGGCAGAGTAGATGCACACCTCCTGTGACACCTCTAACAACAAAAGACCCAAAGGAGCAAATGAATCCAGTATACAGGACATCCTAGGAGCCTTTAACATCAAAGGGAAAGCTGAGAAACTGGACTCAGGAAACGAAAAGGGAGAACAGTGACAGAAGCACACAGGAATTCACAAATGGGACCTACTGGGAAGCAGCTGCTGCCAGCACCTGGTAAGCAAGCACAGAGGTGGATGGGTGTGCCCTTCAGTGGAAGTGACTGTCTGGAGAACCCAATCTCCCCTCTAGCGCCACTGTGGAAGAGCACCAGATTGTCAAAAGTTAGGACTTTCCATGCAGCCTACCTTGTGCAAATCTCTCTTTTCTTTCACATTGGTCTCCCTTCTCCCAACACTGCCCCCCACCTTTGAACTGCACTGGGCACTAGGGTTCGATGCCATTAACTGAGATGGAAGTAGGACCCTTCAAGCCTACCCTGAGCCATGCTCCCACTCCCTTCTCTGCACTACAAAGGGCTCCAAAGTCTGATGCCATTAATTGAGCTGGAAGTAGGACTCCTTAGATCCATCTTGAACAGCTCTCTGAGAACCAGAGAGGGGAAAAGTTCAGCACACTCATAGAATGGGAGAGAAGGAAAAGAAAAAAAATTTTCTGCCAAATCCCCTAAACTGGAAAATCAGGACAGAAACTGTTCCATCACCCGAATTCAGACATAAGGGATATGTCAACCTCACAGGCACTCAGGGATGACTGTCAGCCCTGTGCGTTACTCAGCGGAGAGATACTGGTCCGTAATTTTCCTTTTTTGTGCTCTCTTTTCCTAGTTTTGAATCAGGGTTATACTGGCTTCACAGAATGAACTTTGGAGTTTTCCATCCTTTTCTGTATTCTCCATTTCCTTTAGTAATGATTATGTTAACTTGTCCGTAAATGTTTGGTAGAATTCTCCTGTAAAACTGTCAGGGCCACAGCTTTTTTAGTTGCGATTTTTGAATTTACATTTCCAGTTTCTTGTTTCGTGATGGGTTTATTTAGTTGTTCTATCTCTGTCTGTGCTGGTTTTGGTGGGTGATGTGTTTTCAAAATTTGTCTATTTCCTCTACATCTTTTAATTTATTAAAGAATACAGCTTTTCACAGTGTTGTAAATTTTTTTAATTTCAATCGAGTCTCTTGTGACAGTGCTCATCTCATTTCTTATTTGAGTTATTTGCTTAGTCTCATGTTGCTCTTTTGTCCATTTGTCCAGCCATTTATCAAGTATATTGATCTGTTCCAACAATCATCTTTTAGTTTTGTTAACTCTTTTGTTTATCCGTTTTCTGTTTCATTTTGTTCTGCTCTAAGTTTTATTATTTGCTTTCTTTTGGTTACCAAGGGGTTGCTGCCAACATACTTCAGGAAAAAATCAAATAAAAAAATTGTTAGGAGCCAGAGGTGAGAGTGTTCAGGAAAAGACATCCTGTGGAGGATCTGGGGAGCCTTAAGAGGTCCAGTCTTACAAACCAGCAGCGGCAACAGACTGAACAATAAATGAAATGATAGTAACAGACGGTAGGGCCAAGCTGGCAGACCAGATACACACTTCCTCAATTGCCAATTCCCTCTGAGAACTAAGGCCCAGGATGATAACTCAGGACACCCAGGAAACCCTAGGATACAGCATAGGGTTGTCAGATTGGATTACATGCCACTAAATGGGGAACTACCTCTCTTTAAAAACAGTGTAGTACACGCTGAGCTCTGCTCCTGCTGACTCACCACTTGTGCAAACTGCAGGTACTGATGTCTTCTTTGTTACCCAGGAAGTGAAGGATGGGCATGAGCCAGCAAGCACACTGAAATGTAGTGCTAAGGTAAAGAGCCTATAGCACAGCAGAGACACAGTGCATTGGATAGTCACATTTTGATAGCCTGGCTGCTGAATGAAGCCACCACTGCTCCTCCACCTTCTTTTTTCTGAGCCATACCACAGATGCTGCTGTCTTGTAGTGGGAAGGACAGCTTGGCTGGGATGCCATCTTGGTCCACTGGGAGGCGGAGTCACCCAACAAGAGGACTCAACAGGGACTAATTCCCAAACTGAGAAGCACTGCCTGTCCAGAAAGCACTTTTCCAGCAGAAAGGCTGTGTTTAGGACAGTGTTATCTTATGGGTGGGGCCTGTCTAAGGATGGCAGAAAGGCTGTAAGCCTTCCCAACTCTGAACTACATTACACCTTCTGAGAACAGCCAAAGAGGTGCTCCTGTTGCTAGCCACAAGGCTGGGACTGTCACAGCTGATAGCCTCACTAATTTCAGCAGCTGCTAGACTCGAGCTTCTTAAAATAAGACTGCCTGGACAAGTAACTACTAAGCAGCTGGGCAGCATTTCCTCCAGCTTCCACTGACCCACATCATAGGGTCAGCTTATAGCACACCAGTGACTCCATAAGAAGAGCGCTGTCTTTGCCAGGTAAGAGGCAGAGCCTGCCACCCTTGGGAGTCCCCCAGGGCCAGTTGCTGGAGTACAATGAGAGGACTGGTGACCAACTCCCTTCTCCGAACTATACATCAGCTCCTGTTGAGGTAACACCAGAGAAACTGAACAGCCACTAGATGGTGTTAAAGCAACAAACCATTGGCAAGCATTTAAAGGAACAGTCTACCATGGCTCCAGAAAAACTCCAAAATAAAGAATCAAAAACCTCTCAGATAATGAATGCTTTCTGAAACAATGAGAGATCAAGCAAAAAAGAGCTCTCCAAGAGATTAAACAAAATGCAGGAGAGCAAAATGAAAAATTAAGCAAATTATTTGAACTGAAGGAACATCAACGATCTGAAGTCTAGCAGATCAATCACAACATTACACAGTTAGACAATTCAATCCAAAGCCAAATGAGCAGAATTGAGGAGATGAAAGTCAGACAGAGGAACTGACACCAGCATTTAGGAGGACAAATCAGAGAAAACAAATAAGAAAAATGAAGAAGCATTAAGAAACATGTGGGATTCTACTAAGAGGAATAGTCTATGATTAATTGGAGTTCCTGAACAGGGAGGAATAGCTGAAAACACAGACAGCATTGCTGTAGAGTTGCAGACAGAAAACTTCCCTGAAATTATGAAAGAAAAGAACATAGATATCCAAGTTATAACTAGACCCCAAAAGAAATACAACAAGACATACTATGATCAAGCTTAACAACATGAAACATAAACAGATGCTCTAAAGATATTGAGGAGAGGGAAACCCTGTAGGCTGTTGTCTGACTTTTCAGCAGAAACAATGTCGACAAAGAGGCAGTGGGATGACACATTCAAAGCCTTGAAGGAGAAAATCTTGCAACCAAGAATTATATATCCTTAAAAACTGCCTCCCAAGTCTGAAGATGAAATTAAGACATTCACAGGGAAACAAGCTTAGAGACTTTCTAAAAACCAAATCAAAACTACAAGAAATACTGAAAGATCTTTCCTCAGAAAAATAAAACCATTAAGTATAAATTTATATATATATATACATACTTAATGGTTTTTATTTTTTCTAAATTTCGCTCCTTGAATACTCTGGGGGTCAGTTCTACCCTGGCCCCTAGGGTCGCCATGAGTCGGATCCGACACGACGGCACTTGGCATTGGCAAGTATAAATTTAAGGAGGCAAGGCAAAATACAGCATCCAGAATCCTACTCAGTTAAGTAAGTCACAAAACTCAATGCAAGCTACAGTATTAAAAGGGAAACATAAAAAAAAAAAAAGAGGGGAAACATATCACAAAACCAATGACACCATGACACTAAAAAGAAGGAAATACTACAGTAGATATAGATCCTTCAGATGGAGAGGAAGTTAAAAATTGGTTAAAATCGGGTTTAAACTTAGAACAGTAAGGGGGATCACAGGGATACCCATAAAGCAAAACAGCAATGCAACATATGAAAATAAAAAATACAGGAGTCTCAACACAGATAAAATCAACACTGAAAAAGATTAAGAGTCAATCCACAGAAAGAATGACCCACAACAGAATATTATGAGCAACACAGAAAACATCAACACAGAAATACATAAATTCACAGAACTAAACACATACCTATCAATAATTACAGTGAATGTAAACAGACTGAACGCTCCAATAGTGACAGTGAGTGACATCCTGGATCGAAAGGCACAACCAGTCTATATGTTGCTGACAGGAAACACACCTTTGACTCAAAGATATGAACAAACTGAAACTTAAAGAATGGAATAATATATACCAAGCTAACAACATACAAAGAAGAGCAGGTGTGGCAATACTAATCTCAGATAAAATAGATTTCAATGTAAAATCCACCACTGTGGACAAGGATGGTCTTTACTGCTGAAAGGTTCAATACACAAGAAGAACTTAACAATATTAAATACTTATGCACTGATGCCAGAGCATGTAAATACA
Organism: Heterohyrax brucei; assembly: GCA_028571685.1. NCBI lineage: Eukaryota > Metazoa > Chordata > Mammalia > Hyracoidea > Procaviidae > Heterohyrax > Heterohyrax brucei. The sequence goes on from CM053156.1 coordinate 27,835,138, forward strand.
TCAAACAAACACTAACTACAATGAAAATTGAGGTAGATAACACTTCATCCATCAACAGATAAGAACACTTTCTTCTCCAATGCACATGGAACATTTTCCAGAATAGACCATGTGTTAAGACATAAAGCAAGTCTCAACAAAATACAAACCACTGAGTTATTGCAAAGCATCTTCTCAGATCATAGAGCCATAAAAGACAAAATCAATATTATAAATAGTTGGAGACTTCAACACCCCACTTTCAGTAATGGACATATAATCCACAAAAAAAGCTCACTAAAGACACAGAAGAGCTTATTGTGACAATTAGCCAACCAAACCTCATCGACATATACAGAACACTTCATCCATCAACAGATAAGAACACTTTCTTCTCCAATGCACATGGAACATTTTCCAGAATAGACCATGTGTTAAGACAGAAAGCAAGTCTCAACAAAATACAAACCACTGAGTTATTGCAAAGCATCTTCTCAGATCATAGAGCCATAAAAGACAAAATCAATATTATAAAACACCCAGGCAGAAATATGAGCTCACGGAAACTGAACAACACCTTGCTCAAAAATCCATAGGTTACAGAAGAAATCAAGTATGAAATAAAGAAATTTATGGATTCAAATGACAATGAACACACATTCTGCCAGAACATATGGGATACAGCAAAAGCACTCAGAGATCAATTTATCTTTATAAATGCACACATCCAGAAGGAAAAAAGGACCTAAATCAAAGAATCAACCCTACAGCTTGAACAAGTAGAAAGAGAAAGCCTTCAGGTACCGGGAGCAAACACATCATAAAAATTAGAGCAGAACTAAATGAATTAAAGAATGGAAGAACAACTGAAAGAATTAACAAAACCAAAAGCTGGTTCTTTGAAAAGATCAACATAATTGATAAACCATTGGCTAAACTTACAGAAGAAAAACAGGAAATAACCCAAATAAGAAATGAGATGGGAAACGTCATAACAGATACAACAGAAATCAAAAGTATTATAACAGAATACTATGAAAAACTGTACCCTAACAGATTTGAAAACCTAGAAGAAATGGACAAATTTCTAGATTCATATCACCTACCAAAATTATCACAAGCAGAACAACTTAATAAACCCATCACAAAGGAAGAGACTGTAAAGTTATCAAAAAGTACCAAGCAAAAAAACTACTGGCCCAGATGGCTTCACCAGAGAATTCTACTAAACTTTTAAAGAGTTAACTCTAACACTACAAGACTATTTTACAGCACAGAAAGAGATACAATATTAGTAAATGCATTCTATGAAACCAGCATAACCCTGATATCAAAGCCAGAGAAAGATCCTACTAAGAAAGAAAATTACAGACCAATATAACTGATGAACCTAGATACAACAATCATCAACAAAATGCTTGTGAATAGAATTAACAACACATCAAAAAATAATTCATCATGACCACTTTGGATTCATACCAGGGATGCAAGCCTGGTTCAACAATCCATCACACAAATAACAAAAGTTAAGGATTATCTGATTTTGTCAGTTGATGAAGAAAAGACATTCAAAAAGTCCAACACCCATTCTTGCTCAAAACTCTCCAACAAACATGAACACAAGGGAAATTCCTTAACACAATAAGGGGCATTTACACAAAGACAACTGTCTACATCATCACGAATGCAGAGAGACTGAAAGATTTCTCCCTGAGAACGGGAACTAGACAAGGATGCCCACTCTCACCACTTCTATTTAACATTGTACTAGAAATTCTAGTTAGAGCAATTAGACAAGACAAAGAAATAAAGGGTATCCACATAGGCAAAAAAGAAAAAAATTCCCTATCTGGAAATGATATGATTGTATGTGCAGAGAATCCTAAAGGATCCATACATAAACTACTAGAACTAACAGAAGAGTTTAGCCAAGTATCCGGATACAAGATAAACATAAGTAGATCAGCAGATTTCCTTTATACCAACAAAGAGATCATCAAAGAAGAAATCTTCAAATCAATACCATTTATTATATCCCCCAAGAAGATAAAATGCTTTGGAATAAGTCTAACTAAAGAAGAGACCTATATAAAGAGAACTACAAGACCTTACTGCAAGAAACCAAAAGAGACTTACATAAATGGAGAAACCTACCCCGCTCACCGATAGGAAGGCTTAATATTGTGAAAATGTTTATTTCATCCAAAAGCAATCTACATATACAATTCAATCCCAATCCCAATTTAAGTGACTTTTTTTAATGAGATGGAGACACTAATCACCAACTTTGTTTGGAAAAGGAAGAAACTCTAGATAAGTAAAGCACAACTAAAGAAGAGGAATACACCCTAACCACTTAGAACCTATTACACTGCCATAGTTGTGAAAACAGCCTGGTACTAATACAAAAAGAGACATTTGGACCAATGGAACAGAGTTGAGTCTCCAGAGATACCACCATCCTCCTATGGACAACTGATATTTGACAAAGGCCCTAAGACTGTAAACTGGGGTTAAAACAGTCTCTTTAACAAACGGTGCTGGCAAAATTGGTATCCATCTGCAAAAAACTGAAAGAAGACCCATATATGTTACACAAAAAGTAACTCAAATATATAAAGGACCTAAATATCAAACCTAAAATGATAAAGATGATGCAAAAAAATAGGATCAACAACAGAAGATTTAATACACAGCTTAGACAGATTTTAAAATATGACAAAGCACAATCAACAGAAAACTGATAAATGGGAGCTACTAAGAATCAAACACTTTGGTCATCCAAAGACTTTATTAAAAGAATTAAAAGACCACCTACAGAACAGGAAAAACCATTCAGCAATTCCACGTCAGACTGATATCTAATCTCCATAACCTATGAGGTATAGCAAAATACCAACAAGAAAAAGGTAAATAACCCAAATAAGCAATGGCCAAAGGAGATGGACAGAGATTTCACCAAACAGGACATCCAGGCAGCCAACAGGCACATGAGGAAATGTTCATAATCACTAGGTATTACAGGAATCAAAATCAAAACTATAGTAGGCCTCTTGTTACCTGACCTTAGAACATACTACACTGCCACAGTGGTCAAAACAGCCTGGTACTGGTACAAGAACAGACAGGTGGATCAATGGAACAGAATTGAGACCCCAGAGATGATACCATCTGCCTAGGAACAGCGGATATTCGACAAAGACCCTAACACATTAAAACCTGGGGTAAAAACAGTATCTTCAACAAATGGTGCTGGCAAAATTGGATATCCATCTGCAATAAACTCAAACAAGATCCATATCTTACACCTTACACAAAAACCAACTCCAACTGGATAAAAGAGCTAAATATCAAACCTAAAATGATAAAGCTCATACAAGAAAAGGTAGGAACAACAATGCAAGTTTTAATACACAATGAGGACAGACTCCACAATCAGTCAAAGAAACCACAATCAACAAAAGAGAAAACAGATAAATGGGAACTATTAAGAATCAAACACTTTTGCTCATCCAAAATTTATTAATAGAATTAAAAGAACACCCATAGAATGGGAAAAAATATTTGGCAACTCTATGTCAGACCAACGTCTGATCTTCATAATCTATAAGATACTACAAAATATCAATAAGAAGAAGATAAATCATCCAATTAAGCGATGGGCAAAGGAGATGCACAGACATTTCACTAAAGAGGAGATCTAGGCAGCCAAAAAACACGTGCGGACATGTTCATGATCTTCAGTTATTAAAGAAATTTAAATCTGGTGCCCAGCCACCACCAGTGACAGCCATGATGGAGCTCACTAGGTTGAGTCACACTGGCAACAAAAGAATAAAAAAGGGTGCAACCTGAGATCTCCACTAAAAGACCTCAATTGAAGATCCAGCGGTTTCAGGGTTCCCCTGAGAACATGGCCCCTGGCCCTAATGCTGCCCTGGCCCATAAATCATAACGAAGGTCCACTCTTTGGACATGAATGGATTGGACTTGGTGATGCAGAGTGACCATATATTGGACGCACTTTATGGTTCTATACATCTATAGGATATCATCCTGCTAACCTCTGGCTGGAGGAAGGAGAGTGGGTGGAGAGGAGGGGAAAGAAGGCTGTTGGGAGGATGAGACATGTATGGAGCAGAGAGGAGCAGTGTACTGTCATCGGACAGGGAGAGCAGTGGAAGCTGCATATAGGTGGGCATGTAAATTTATACGGGAATGTACATTTTCACTCAGTTATATTAAATAAAAAAAAAAAAAAGAAATTCAAATCAAGACAACAATGAGACACCATCTCACCCCAACAAGATTGGCCATGATCCAAAAAACACAAAACAACAAATGCTGGAGATGCTGTGTAGAAAGTGGAACACTCCCACACTGTTCGTGGGGTTGCAAAATGGTCCAGCCTCTTTGGAAAGCAATCTGGCGCTTCCTTAAAAAAATGGGTATCGATATACCATTTGACCGAGTAATTCCACTACTTGGAATATATCCTACAGAATCAAAGCCTTTCACACCAACAGACACATGCACAAGAATGTTTATCGCAGCACAGTCCTCGACAGCAAAAAGATGGAATCAACCCAGATGTCCAACAACAGAAGAATGGATACGGAAACTATGGTACATATACTGAACGGAGTATTACACAATGATAAAGAATAACAATGACTCCAGGAAACATCTCATAACCTGGTTTCAACTGGAAGACATTATGTTGAGTGAAAGTAGTCAGCGACAAAACGACAAATACTGTATGAGACCTCTACGATAAGATCTCAAAAACAGACTTGTGTATAGAAAAGACTCTTTGACAGCTGCAACGGAGGGGAGGGAGGGTGACGGGGGAGGGTTTATGTTAGAGTTGCTAGAAGTCTGGTTGGGTGAAATCGGTGATAGTACACATTAGAAACAAGAACAACATTAAGTGGACTTCAGCATAACTTGAGTACTCTTCCATCTTAACCCAATATTGCAAGGAGAAAGTAGCTGGGGCAGGAGGCAGGGGAGCATGCTCTTAGGAGAAATCAAGGCCAACTGGCACAACTAGCGTTTGCTAGGAGAGCTTTCTGCACCCCACATGGGTGAGTGGCTTCTGGGTTCTTAAAAGCTGCCAAGCTGCCATCTGAGGACACAGCGAATGGTCCCAACTCAGCAGGAACGGATCCTCCCCGAGGACCAAGATGACATGGGGTAAAGACAACCTAGAAGATAGAGAGACCCACATTAGTGGGTGCCTACATTGACTTGGGACCGGAAGAACAGGATGGTGCCCGGCCACCACCAGTGATAGCCACGATGGAGCTCACTAGGTTGAGTCTCACTGGCAACACAAGAATAAAAAGGGGTGCATCCTGAGATCTCCACTAAAAGACCTCAATTGAAGGTCCAGCGGTTTCAGGGTTCCCCTGAGAGCATGGCCCCTGGACTTGATGCTGCCCTTACCCATAAATCATAACGAAGCTCCACTCTTTGGACACGAGTGGATTGGACTTTGCAATGCAGAATGACCATATATTGGATGCACTTCATAGTTCTATACATCCATAGGATATCATCCTGCTGACCTCTGGCTGGAGGAAGGAGAGTGGGTGGAGAGGAGGGGAAAGAAGGCTGTTGGGAGGATGAGACATGTATGGAGCAGAGAGGAATAATGTGCTGTAACCGGACAGGGAGAGCAGTGGAAGATGCATATAGGTGGGCATGTAAATTTATATGGGAATGTACATTTTCACTTAGTTATATTAAATTAAAAAAATTAAAAAGAAACAAAACTACAGTGAGATACCCTCTCACCCCAACAATGTCGGCCATGATGCAAAAAATACAAAACAACAAATGCTGGAGAGGCTGTGGATAGATTGGAACTCTTCTATACTGCTGGTGGGATTGCAAAATGGTCCAATCTCTTTGGAAAGCAATTTGGTGCTTCCCCAAAAACCTGGAAATAAATATACCATTTGATCCATTAATCCCACTGCTTGAAATATGTCCTACAGAATCAAAGGGAGTCACACAAACAGATATATGCATGCAAATGTTTCTTGCAGCACACTCCACAACAGCAAAAGATGGACTCAATCCCTGCCCAGCAACAGATTAACAGATGAACAGATGAACTACGGAACAACAAAGAACAATGATTTTAGGAAACATCTCATAACCTGCAATCAACTGAAAGACATTATGTTGAGTGAAATCAGTCAAATATTGTACGAGACTCCTGGTATGAGGACTTAAAAATAGACTTACATATAGAAGAAAATACTCTGACAGCTACAAGGGTGGGGAGAGAAGGAAATGGTTGCTCATAGATTAGATGGTTGACAGAAATTTGGTTAAGTGAAAGCAGTGACAGCACACAGTAGAAAGCAGACCAACTTCAGTGGACTTCACCATAAACTGAAAGCTCTTCTAGTCTTAACTGAATAGTGCATGTATAGGGTAGCAGGGGCAGGGGTCTGGGGATCATACTCTCACAGGACAGCTAGGCCAACTGGCATAACTAGCCTATTGCTAAGAGAGTCTTGTGCACCCCATATTGGTGAGTGGTGTCTGGGGTCTTAAAAGCTAGCAAGCTGCCATCTGAGGTACAGCAAATGGTCCCAACTCACCCGGAACAGATGATCACCAAGAACAACAGATACAACAAAAACGGAGCCCAGGAGACAGAAGGACCAATATGAATGGGTGACTATATCAGTGTACCAGAAGAGCCACATGGTGCCCAGCCACTACCAAAGACAGCCATAATGGGGCACACAATGCTGAGTCCCAGTGGCAACACAAGAAAAAGCGGGGTGCATCTCAAGAACTTCACTATAAGAGTGCAATTGATGGTCTAGTGGCCTGAGAGTTCCCTTGGGATCATGGCCGCTAGACCTGCTGCTGCCCCTGACCAGAAAACATTACTGAGGTCAACTCTTTGGACAGGAATGGACTGGACTAGGGGACAACAGTGGTACCACATGGTATGTGTACTTTATGATTCTATGCATCTACAGGATGCTGTCCTACTGGCCTCTTAATAGAAGGGAAAAGAGAGGGAGGAGTGCACAGGTAATTGTTTAGAAGATACGACATGTACAGAATGAAAAGGAGACATGTGCTTCACCAGGCAAGGAGCACAGAAGGAACTGCAGATAGGCAGTATGCAAATTTAACTTGGATTGTATCCTTTCACTTAATCACACTAGTTAAACAAACAAAAAAAAAGAATTTTTAGAAATGAAGATATGAATTATGTGGGATTCCATCAAGAGGTATAATCTATGAGTGAGTACAGTCTCAGAAAGGGATAATAGAAAAGTAATTTTCAGTAATGGTACTCAGCACCATCCCTTTCTTCTGGTTTCATGGCAAAGGAGGCCACTGCTCACAAGAGACAATTAGCACACATTTCATTTCCTTCTGCTATTCCTAGTGCTCCTTCTCCCTCTACTGTTCCACGCAAAAACCACCAACTGCTTAATTTAGACAGCCCCTCACTAGCTTTTAAAATTCTAGTCACTGCAGAACAAACTACCAATTAGAGTAGAAATACTAAACATGCTATTAGAGTATGCTATTAGAGTCATTAACTGGGATGTGCCTTGAAACTATGATTCTACATCTCCAAATTCAGAAACCAAATTGTGTGATGTAGGTGTTTGGCTATACACAAGCAGCTTCAGCTGCTGGTCTTTTTGTTGACACTACAAATACATCACACAACATTTGACAATTCAACTTTTTATAGGTAAACATCTGCTTGATATCAATTACATAAATCAGCTGCACAATGTTTATCCTTAATCAATGAGATTTTTCATGACTACACTGAAATTGAGTACTCCATGTGCAATAAGCTGTTGCTTCCTCCTTCCTGCCCCAAGTAACCACTAATAAACTCTAGTCTCTATATATCTGCCTGTTCTTGTCTTTTTATTTAAGTTCGCTCCACTCCTACTGTAGCCTACTTATGTCAAGACTTCATTTCTCTTTCAGGCTGAATAGTATTCCACTATATGTATGAACTACATTTTGTGTTCTATATTTAATTAAAGGAGTACACATTGCCACTGCAGAAATTCTTACTTACTGATCACAACTGACAGAGACACATTCAATCCTCAATGTTCTTATGGACTCATGCTGATGAATGTGGAAGTTCCTAGGATTACAATGAGTCATTAGATCTGTGGTGAACCCCAGTGAAGCTCCAGAAAAAGCTCATAAGCCTTGGCTTCATGTGATACCTTCCTCCAAGTCCTGATTCCCTTCCCTATCCACAGCAGGTCCACAGACCTTGCTAGCCACTACCAAAGCTGTGACATGGCTGGAGGTGCCAAGTCAAAAAGGAAGTTGCAGATGATGCCATCATGCTGAGGAAAGGCTCTGTGGAAAGCTCGTGACCTCAGAAGCCTACTCCCTCAAGTACTACACGTCATCAGTAATGTTGCCGGGGAAGGAAAGTAACATCCTGGTGAATATAATGCATTCCTTCAAGTGACACTTGAGGGAATATATGTATTTTCAACCCATATTACTTCCCTCTTTTAACAGTGAAGATGTGTAAGAGAGCCCTAACCAGAGTCAAGAGAACACAGTAACCAGAGAAATAACAGACTTCTACAAAGAGAACTACAAGCCCTTACTACGAGAAACTAAGAGAGACTTAGATAAATGGAAAAACCTACCCTGCTCATGGATGGGAAGACTTAACGTTGTGAAAATGTCTATTTTATCCAAAGCAATCTACTTACATAATGCAATCCCAATACAAGTTCCAGTGTCATTTTTTAAAGAGATGGAGAAACAAATCACCGATTTTGGTTGGAAAGGGAAGAAGCCCCAGATAAGGAAGGTACTACTAAAGAAGAAGAATACACTGGGAGGCCTCTCATTTCCTGACCTTAGCACATACTACACTGCCACAGTGGTCAAAACAGTCTGGTACTGGTACAAGAACAGACAGATGGATCAATGGAACAGAACTCAGACCCCAGAGATGACACCATCTGCCTATGAACAGTTGATATTCGACAAAGGCCCTGACATTAAACTGGGGTAAAAACAGTATCTTCAACAAATGGTGCTGGCAAAATTGGATATCCATCTGCAATAAACTCAAACAAGATCCATATCTTACACCTTATACAAAAACCAACTCCAATTGGATAAAAGACCTAAATATCAAACTTAAAACGATAAAGCTCATCCAGAAAAAGGCAGGAACAACAATGGAAGTTTTAATACACAATGAGGACAGACTCCAAAATCTGTCAAAGAAATCACAATCAACAGAAGAGAAAATAGATAAATTGGAACTATTAAGAATCAAACACTTTTGCTCATCCAAAGACTTTATTAACAGAATTAAAAGAACACCTACAGAATGGGAAAAAATATTTGGCAACTTTATGTCAGACCGACGTCTGATCTCCATAATCTATAAGATACTACAAAATATCAATAACAAGATAAATCATCCAATTAAGCGATGAGCAAAGGAGATGGGGCAGACATTTCACTAAAGAGGAGATCTAGGCAGCCAAAAAACACATGCAGACATGTTCACGATCTTTAGTTATTAAAGAAATTCAAATCAAGACAATGAGATACCATCTCACCCCAACAAGATTGGCCATGATCCAAAAAACACAAAACAACAAATGCTGGAGACGCTGTGGTGAAAGTGGAACCCTCCTACACTGTTGGTGGGGTTGCAAAATGGTCCAGCCTCTTTGGAAAGCAATCTGGCACTTCCTTAAAAAAATGGGTATCGATATACCATTTGATCCAGTAATTCCACTACTTGGAATATATCCTACAGAATCAAGGCCTTTCACACCAATGGACACATGCACAAGAATGTTTATCGCAGCACAGTCCTCGATAGCAAAAAGATAGAATCAACCCAGGTGCCCAACAACAGAAGAATGGATACGTAAACTGTGGTATATATACTCAATGGAGCACTACACAATGATAAAGAATAACGATGATTCCAGGAAACATCTCATAACCTAGTTTCAACTGGAAGACACTATGTTGGGTGAAAGTAGTCAGCGACAAAAGGACAAATACTGTATGAGACCTCTACGATAAGATCTCAAAAACAGACTTGTGTATAGAAGAAAAGACTCTTTGACAGCTGCAAGGGAGAGGAGGGAGAGAGGGTGACGGGGGGAGGGTTTAGATTAGAGAGTTGCTAGAAATCTGGTTGGGTGAAATCGGTGCTAGTACACATTAGAAACAAGAACAACATTAAGTGGACTTCAGCATAACTTGAGTACTCCTTCCATCTTAATCCAATATTGCAAGGAGACAGTAGCTGGGGCAGGGGGCAGGGGAGCATGCTCTTAGGCGAAATCGAGGCCAATTGGCACAACTAGTGTTTTGCTAAGAAGGCTCTCTGCACCCCACTTTGGTGAGTGGCATCTGGGTTCTTAAAAGCTGCCAAGCTGCCATCCGAGGGCACAGCAAATGGTCCCAACTCAGCAGGAACGATCCTCACCAAGGACCAAAATGACATGGGGTAAAGATAACCCAGAAGATAGAGAGACCCACATGAGTGGGTGCCTACATCGACTTGGGACCAGAAGAACTGGATGGTGCCCGGCCACCACCAGTGGTAGTCGTGATGGAGCTCACTAAGTTGAGTCTCACTGGCAACACAAGAATAAAAAGGGGTGCATCCTGAGATCTCCACTAAAAGACCTCAATCGATGGTCCAGCAGTTTCAGGGTTCCCCTGGGAGTATGGCCCCTGGCCCTAATGCTGCCCTTGCCCATAAATCATAACAAAGGTCCACTCTTTGGACACGAATGGATTGGACTTGGTGATGCAGAGTGACCATATATTGGATGCACTTTATGATTCTATACATCTATAGGATATCATCCTGCTGACCTCTGGCTGGAGGAAGGAGAGTGGGTTGAGATGAGGGGAAAGGATACTGTTGGGAGGATGAGACATGTATGGAGCAGAGAGGAGCAGTGTGTCACCAGACAGGGAGAGCAGTGGAAGCTGCATATAGATGGGCATGTAAATTTACATGGGAATGTACATTTTCACTCAGTCATATTAAGTAAAAAAAAAAAGAACACAGTGATTAGGTGACAGGTACCATCTGATGGCTTTGTAACCCTGAACAAGATACTTGAGTATCTGTCCCTCATTTTTCCCATCTGTAAAACAAGATTAACAACATCTATCTCACAGGGTAGTTGTAAGCATCAAACAAATTAAAACATGTAATGTGCTTAAGAGAATGGTATTTGGTACAAAGCATTCAATATTTTTAAACTACTAACCCCTGTAGCTTCCCTTATCAACACTTTCCCTTTCTTGCTTTTTTCTTTTGATTGTTCTGCCTTTACCATCTCCTTCACTTTCCCTCTCATCATCAACAATCACCAATTTACCAAGTAATATTTGTGAAAGCCCAGGTGGTAGACGAGATGACGGCTAATTAGGAAGACTTACTTTAAAAAGTTCAGTAAAAGCATCCTAATTACTCTCGAGACCATAGACTCAGAGACACTTGAGTAGCACCCATACTTCCTACTCAGAGATTCTCAGGGCAAGTCTCTGTCACCTTTCATCCACATAGGTACATGTGCCTGTACCAAGCCGTAAAGTACCTAGTCATCAGCTTGATTTCTACTTCACTGGTTTCTCCCCACCTTCTACCCTGCTTCCTCCAAGAAAAAGTGACAATCAGATTTTCTTATTTTATGGACTAGTAAAAATGTCCACCAGATGGGGACTGTCAAGTTTTCATTTTGTCAAGTATGGACCTTGTTTTAGTCAGCTAGGGCTGCTCTAACAGAAATACCACAGAGTGGATGGCTCTAACAACAGAAGGTTTATTCTTACACAGTCCAGTAGGCTACAAGCCCATATTCAGGGTGTCCACTCCAGGGGAAGGCTTTCCTCTTGTCGGCTCTGGAGGAAAGTTCAGTATTGCATCAGTCTTTGTCCAGGGAGCATCTTGGTGCAGGAACCTCAGGTCTGAAGGACACGCTCTTCTCCCAGGGCTGCTTGCTTGATGGTGTGAGGTTCGCAGTTCTCTGCCTGCTTCTCCTTCCTTTTATCTCTAGCAGGACGAGAGGATTAAGGGTGGGGCAAGCCATACTCCAGGGAAACTCCCTTTACAGTGGAACAGGGAGGTGATCTTATAAAGGGATTTACAGTCCCACCCTAATCCTTTAATACACAGCATAGGAAAACCACAAAATGGAGGACAATCACAAGATACTGGGAATCATGGACCAGCCACATGGCTACACATATTTTTGGGGGGACACAATTCAATCCACGACAGACCTCAAAGCCTAACTTATCATCAACTTATCATGATGTACAGGGCTCAAAACCTAACTTACCCCATAAAATAAAAATGTAAAAAAGACATTTTCTCAGGATTCCAACATTATATAAATGTACCCTTCTGAAAGATTCTCTACACTGCCCTATCTTCTCATTTCCTTTTCAGATAGCAACAATTTTGTTCAAAAATACCACAGAAACCAGATTAGCACTTAGGATTCCCCATTGATCAGTAACAGCAGTGAGCTTCCTCTCTCGCACTCTATCTTCCTTTCCAGCATCTTGCAGTCCTGTTTGCTGTATACACTTTGGTGCCTGCGAAGGACCTGGCTTCAGGACCTAACTAGCTCCAGAAAATCTCCAGATTCGAGATGGGAAGCTGCTTCACAGCTAAGGTATTTCAGTCCTTGGACTGTGTCAAGGATGGAATTGTGTCCCCCCAAAATATGTGTATAAAAATTTGGTTAGGACATGATTGTATTGTGCGAAATTCTTAAATGTTATAACTCCTGCCCCTGTGATGTTAACGAGGGAGGTTAGGCAGCAGTAGTGTTGGTGGGGCAGGACTCAACACGTACGACTGGATTGTGCCTTGAAGCAATCTCTTAGGCTATAAAAGGAAAGGGAAAGAAGCAGACAGCTGAGCATGTAATACCACCAAGAAGTGGTGCCCCTAGCAGACTGCATCAATTGGAAAAGACCCAGGGACCCTGTGCCTCCAAAGCTCTCAGTCTAGAAATTCTGATGACAAGGACTTTCCTCCAAATCCAACAGGGAAAGCCTTCCCCTGGAGCTGATGCTCTGAATTTGGACTTTAGCCTACTTTTCTGTGAGAAAATAAATTTCTTTTTTGAAGCCATCCAATTCTGCTATTTCTGTTGCAGCACCACTAAGTGACTAGACAGACTCTTCCTCCCATTTATGAAATAGGTACTGGTCACAGGCAAGAAGATAAACTTCTAATTCCAAAAAAAAAAAAAAAGAACTGATATCTTCTTAGTATATCCCCTGGTATTTTTTTCTTCCTGGACTAAGCTGAGACACAGTGGGTTCTGGATTTTTGATGACATACAGGTTGCTGCTCTCATCTTATGCTCTATCCTATGCTTCCCATTTTATCATGTCACTCATTTTCTTTAGAAAATAGAACACTTATGAACGGTAGCAAATGGTAAGAAACACATCCAATCCAATATGTCAAACTGATCCTTACTGGGAAACCCAAGACATGATAACATTTGCTAAAAGTATTCTGTAAACTCTACTTTTATGGATAATTCTCAAACTCCAAACAATAGTGGAAGAGAAATGATGAATATATATTAATTTTTTTTGAAGCATTATCTCTGTATAATCTTTAGAATCCCTTGAAAGCATGTCATAAAACAACTTCACTTGGTCTGGAAAAAGGACACAAACAAAATGATCAGAGGTCAGGCCATGCTCCACTTTTCTAAAAGACCAGGGACAAATGAATCAACTGTAAGAAGGTATATACCAAAGAAAACCAAAACACTGTTTCTATTTTATCAGCAGTACAAGTATAGGAAGTGTTAATTTCTTGTTTTCCTCAACCATAATAACATTAAGGCCATCCCATTTGGGAAATTATTATAGTTTCCCTTTTATCTAGCTTCTTACTCAAGAAGTAAGTATGCTGCTTATCTAGCTCTAGGATTGTTTATAACAGACTTCTACAACAAGAACTAAGTATCTCTTATGAACTAGAAAAAGAAATGAGTACTAACAAGCAGACATCTTCAGCAGAGATTATACTCACTGCCCACATACTCTAGTGAAGTTCTGATATTAACACAATAGACTTCCCTGGGGGTCCTTCTGGAGTATGCTAGCACCTCTCCAACCTAGGCATTGTCAGATGCAAGCCTGGTAGAAACTGCAGCAGAAGACCCACACAGTGGAATCTGATTCCATAGTAAGCACTATTACTACAGATCTCCAGAAATCCTTATGGGGAGTGCCAACCCCTCCTCCTGAAACTGAGGAAAATCTCCCTAGGCTTCCCCTAAAAGCCAGCTCAGATATAAGTGTATACAAGTGGATCTCCTAGAACACAGAAGGAAATCTCAGGCAAAACCTGGACAATAGTCAGCAGAACTGCTCCACAGATTTTCCATGCAGCACCTGGAAGATCTGAACTGCTGAACACTTTCCCACCAGGGTTTCCACTTAATAGTTTGGCCCTCAAAAGATAAAGAGAAAATTCTGAAAGCAGTAAGAGAGAAGCAAACAGTCACATACAAAGGATTTCTGCTAAGATTAAGTGCTAATTTTTACACAGAAATAATGGAGCTCAGGCTAGTAACCAAAATGGTCAGCATCTTGAATCCACCAGGAATTCCCCGGAAACCCTACAGAGCAGTTCTACTCTAGCCTGTACAGGGGCTTGTGAGTCAGAATTGACTCAAAGGTTTGGGTTTATTTTTGCTTTTGGTTCATAGACACTTGGGTTGCTTCCACACCATCACAAATTAAAGCTGTTGTTAAAATTCATGAAGAAAACTTTGGATGAAAATGAATGTCCTATTTTCTTGGGTGAATACCACAGACAACCTAGCTTTAGCCCATTCATTCCTTTGCCTACTCACATCTTTCTGACATTAGTTACATGGATCATGTTATTCAAATTCTACCCATGGATCAGCTATGAAGATGTCACCCATATTCAGTGCCACATTTGCCACTTCTATAAACAAGGTTGGATCACATGACAGGAAGTTTAACTTTTTGAGAATCTGAGTTTCCCAAAAGGTACTGTTGTACCATTTTACAATTTCATTAACAGTGTGTGAGAGGCCAGTCCTCCACACCCAGGCCAACACACAGTATGGTTATTCTCTCTTGAAAGCCCTTTATACAGTATGGATATAAATCCTTTATGGGATTTATGCTTTGCAAAGTCCTCCAAATCTGTGGCTAATTTATTCACCTTCTTTGTAGTCTTTTACTTTTTTAGATTTTTTAGAGAAAATATAAACAGCAAAACCACTCCCATTATGGTTAGTGACACTGGTTATCATCTTTCACATTGTGTCAATACTCCTGTTATTTGTATTCTAGTTGTTTTACTTTCATTTGCTTAATTTCACTGTTGCCTAACTTTCTCATCTATGCTTTAAAATACCTGTTGCTCCTTTGGTCTATATATACATACGTGTGTACATCTATGTATACATATGTGGGTGTGTATATATACATATTTTTTTTTTCTTAAGAAATGCACTACTCAAGAGCGACACTCTTTCTTCTTTGGCCTAAACAGTTATTTAGTTAAAGGTGACTTCAGGGGATAGTTTCAATTAAAGGCATGAAGAGTTACTAAGGGCAATTCCTTCAGAATAAGTCTAGATTCTTTAAGAATCTAAAGTTCTGTTCCACATTTTTCTCCATTTTCATCAGGATTCATCTATTGGTTCCAGAGCAAAATATTCTAATTCCTCTGGTCTCCATGGAGAGAAGGCAATGGTTCAAGCAGACAATTAGTCCTGTAGTCCAGTTCCTTCTGATTCTTGGGTTTCCTTTCTCTTTTGGTGAAGACTAACAGTTATATCTTAAATCGCCACTCATAAGCTTTTAAGACTTCAAACACTGTTTACCATACAGAAGGTAGAAGACACACTTTAAGAATTACATTGTGCTGACTGGATTGCCCCTCAAAATCACAGCCTTAAGCCCCCAAACCAAGAAAATCAGCCCCATGAAGTAATTGCTTATCTAATTAGTATCAGTATCTGTAACTACCTCCTTTTTTCAGTTGATATTGTTGCAAAAACATACACAATCTAGTATTTGCCCATTAATCCTTTTGCCCTATGTACAGTTCACTAACATTAGCTGCGTCAGTCACACTGCAAATTTCACCCATATTCAGTCCCACTTTTTCCATTTCTATAAAGAAGTGATTACTACCTAGGGAGTAGTTCTCCCTCTTCTTGGTAACCACTAATGAACATCAGTTTCTATATATTTACCTACTTACATTATAAAATTAAGAACATATTTAACTTTTTTGTGCTAGCCTAACTTCACTCAACATAATGTCCTCCAGGTTCATCAATGCTGTAAGATCCTTCAGAAACTCAATTTTCTTTATTGCTAAGTAGTATTTCATTGTATATATGTACCTCACTTTACCTATTCAACTGTTGATGTGCACTTGTATTTTCATCTTTTTTCCTATTGTGAATAATGCTACAAAGAACACTAGCATGCAGTTCTATTTTTTAGTCTTTGTTTTTAAGTTCTTTCAGTATGTTGTAGTTGTTAGGTGCCGTCAAGTCAGTTTCAATGGATCAACCCTATACACAACAGAACAAAACACTGTCCAGCCTCGGGCCATGTTAATAATCTTTTTATGCTTAAATTGCTAGATCATATAGCAGCTGAACCCTTAGTTTTCTGAAGAAAAGTCAGACTGTTTTCCCCAATAGCTGTACTATTTTGTATACATAACAGCAATGACAACAGTTTCAATTTCTCCACATCTCCAAAATGTATTATTTTGGGGTTTTTTGTTTTGCACCTTAGCCTTCCTAACCAGTTACCATCAGGCTGACTCTGACTCACAGTGGCTATATAGGACAGGGTAGAATCGCTCTATGGGGTTTCCAAGGCTACAAATCTTTACACAAACAGACTAACACATCCTCCTACACAATGGCTGGTGGAGGTGAGCCACCAACTTCCCAATTAACAGCCAAACATTTAACCACAGTACCACCAAGGCTCCCTCAGCTATCCTCCCAACCAAATTTGTTGCCATTAACTTGATTCCAACTGTTAGCGACCCTACAGAACACAGTGGAACTGCCCCATAGGGCTTACAAGACTGTAAATCTTCACAGGAGCAGAGTGCCAAATCTTTGTCCAACACAGTGGCTGGTGAGTTAGAACCACACACTTTTCAGTTAGCAGCTAAGTTCTTAACTACTGTACCACCACGACTCCTTCTTAGCCATCCGAGTGCACAGGAAGGCAACAGTATCTTAACAGTGTCTTGAGGAACAGATGTTTCTAATTTTGATGTCTAATTTATCTGTTCATTTATGTCTTTGTGTGATAGTTATAAAATCTTTTCTAATGCAAGGTCACACATTTTATTCCTAGAGGTTCCACAGTTTTAGGTTTTACACTTGGTTCCATAATGCATTTCTGAGTTTATTATTTTATGGATAGATAAAAAGTGTGAATCCAAGCTCACTTTTTCTAACATATGAATATCCAATTGTTTCAGTACTACTTGCTGAAAAGGTAGTTCTTTCTCATTCCATCACATTTGCACCTCTACAAAAATCAGTTGCTCAATTACGTGAGTTTATTTTTAGAATTACTATTCTAATTCATTGATTTGTTTCTGTCTTAACACAAAAACCACACTGTTTTAACTACTCAGGTTTATAATCATTCTTGAAATATGATAGTATTGGCTCTCAAATTTTAATCCTTTTCAGAGTTGTTTCAGCTATTTTAGGTCCTCTGCAATTTAAAAAAAGATAATGTTCATAGCCGCTTTATTCATAATAGTCCAACATTGGACTACTGAATATTTACTGGACTATTTCAAGCCACCGGGTGGCTTTAAACAACAAAAACTTATTGTCAGATGATTCTGGAGGCTAGAAGTCTAAATCTATGCCTTGGCAGGACCATATTCCCTCCTGAGTCTCTAGGGAAAGATCTTACCTCTTCCAAATTTTGATAGCCCCAAGCATTCCTTGCTGTGTAAATTTATCTTCATATGGCCATTTTTCTCTCTCTCTGTTTCTCCTCCTTTATAACAGCACTCAGATTAGATTAAGACTAACCTCACGTTAACTGACAACACCCTCAAAGACTATTTCCAAAAAACCTCATGTTCAAAGGTACCAGGGGATAGACCTTAAACATATATTTTGGGAAGAGGGAGACACAATTCAACTGTAACACCTCAACTAACTGGACATATAATTATCATTACCGTATAGAACGCAAGAATAGACCCACAGTCGATTCTCCCCCTACAGGATCCTATTTTCTTTTCTTCAGTAATATTTTATTGTGTTTTTGGTGAAAATTTACACAGTAAAGAGGCCCTCATTTAACAATTTCCATACAAATAGTTCAAAAAGACACTAGTTACATTTTTCAGTTTATCAGCATTCTCAGTATTTCCATTCTCCCTGTTCTGTTGCTGTTAATCTAGTTTCCCTGCTGCCCCTTATCTTCTCATCTTTGTTTTAGAGTAAGTACTGTTTGGTTTCATACAGATGATTTGTTAAAGAAGTCAAGTACTCACAGGTGATACAGTTTCTTTTATAAGCAAATCTAATGTTTAACTGAAAGGTGACCTCCTTAAGAAATTTTGTAAAAGAATGCCTAACCATTAGTCTTGGGGGTTCTTCTAGTCTCAATCAGTCCACTAAGTCTGGAGTTTTTAAGAATTTGAGCTTTGTTTTACATTTTTCTTCATTTTATCAGGGTCCATCTATTGTGTCCCTGATGAGAACAGTCAGTAGTGATAGCTAGTCTAAAGGCTGAGGAAGCCGTGAGTATGTACGTTATTAGTCTTACAGACTACTTTCTTCTTTGAATATCTGACTTCCCTCTTTCTCTTTCACACCAGTCATGTTTTCACATGGCCAATCACAACCTTTTAAGATCCAGACACTACTCATCACACTAGAAAATACAGAACACAAACTTTATGAATTATATTATGCCAGCTGATCAAGTTCTCCCATGAGGCTCTGATTCTAATCCTTCAGACCCATTAAACCAATCCTGAGGGGTATTTCATTATGTCTAGGTATCCATAACTGTGCCCCTATGTGCTTTGTTTTGCATACATATTAATATATATGCAGACACATACACATGTACATACATATGCCTATAAAAAACAAACCCACTGCCACCGAGTTAATTCCAACTTATGGGGTCAAACAATTAAGTTCATGAACTTAGCTGTTCTAAGTGCTACATAACCTCAGTGTTGAATACCACTATGGTCACCTTTGCAGCACTCTCCTGGGGAAGCTAGGCACCGACACTGGTGCCTAGTCCTGCCTTCAAAGCAATTTTGGAACTCTGTTTACAATGGCCATTATGCAGGATAGCACAGTGGCAAGTTCAAAACTTAATTATCTAGTTGTCTGTGAGAGTGTTTTTAGCTAGTAAACAAATAACTGTATTGGAACATGCTCCCTGCTGACCTGATCTGGCTCCCAATGATGTTTTTCTCACCCAAAGATAAAGGAAATATTGAAAGGAAGACATTTTGATGACATTCAGGACATCAAGGTAATATGAAGACAGCTCTTATGGCCATGCCAGAAAGAGTTCCAAAACTGCTTTGAAGGATGAACTAGGTGCTGTTGTCAGTGCACAGCTTCCCAAGGGGAGTACTTTGTAGGTAACCATAGTGATATTCAGTAATGACATAAGCCAAGCCAAGTGCCGTCGAGTCTACATAGCACTTTTTCTAGGATTAGTTCATGAACCTAATTCTCATAAGACAGGGTGCAACTGCCTCATACAGTTTCCAAGGAGTGCCTGGTGGATTTGAACTGCCAACCTCTTGGTTAGTAGCCATAGCTCTTAAGCATTACACTACCAAGGTTTCTATATATGTACACAAGTAGATATATATTTCTGAGCAAACATAGGTACAACTGCTAAGCCCTGGTGGTGCAGTGGTTAAGAGCTGCAGCTCCTAACCAAAAAGGTCAGCAGTTTGAACACACCAGCTGCTCCTTAGAAACTCTATGGGGCAGTTCTACTCTGTCCTATAAGGTCCTATAAGGTCACTATGAGTTGGAATTGACTCAACAGCAATGGGTTGGCTTGATTTTGGATACATACCTTCCTATATAACCACATACGCTGTTTTTTGGTTGTTGTTTCAAAACTGTTATACTATTTGAGTCGGATCCGACTCGACGGCACTTGGCTTTGGCATTTACCAAAAACATGCCTTATTCTTGTTTATTTCATATTGATATCATTCACCTTGGTATATTTCACCCACATTAGGTGTTGGTTTACGAAACTAACCGTGTCTACTACCCAGACAGTGGTTTCTTCTACCTCCCCTTCCCATTTCTGGTAACCACATCATTACAATGATAAACAGAGGTCATTATAATTTGGTAGTATTCTCTGTTCTGATCTCTACTTTGTCTGATATTAATGTAGCCACTTCACCTATCTTTCAAAAAATTTTTATTATGGCAAATATATATATAACAAAAAAAATTTGTAAACGCACAATTTAGTGCCCAGATATCTCTGTATTAAGATTAAAATGGTACTGGGGTGGGGGAGCTTTTTCTTTTAACCACCTTGTTGTAATTCAAGTTTATTTTGTACAGGAAACATACAACTAGATTCTGCTTTTTTATCCACTCTGACCATCTCTGCCTTTTAATTGGGATGTTTGCATCATTTACATTTAATGTGTTTATTATTTTGGTTAGGTTTGGGCCTATCATTTTGCTATGTTTTCTATTTGTCTCATCAGTTTTTGTTCTGTTACCTCTTTTTCTGTCTTCTTTTTGATTGAACAATCCTTTCTTATGATTCCATTTTCTTTCCATGATTGAGTTATTTTCTATAACTGTTTTGTTATTTTAGTGATTAAGGTTTATAGTACACGTCTTTATTACATTCTATATTTAAGTGATATACTACTTTACATATAGTTTAAGAACTTTTAACAGTGTATTTCCATTTCAACTCACCCAGACTGCACTTGTCATGAATTTTACTTTTCTATTATAAACTCTACACTGGTGCAATTTTTGTTTAAACAATTAGCATTTGAAGATATTTAACAAATAAAAACATTTACCCCATTAATTCATCTTTCTCACTCATTTTCACATATTTAGATTTTCATCTGGTATCATTTTTTTTCTCCCTGAAGGGCAGCCTTTAACACTTCCTACAAAGAGGGTCTTCCAGTGATGAATTCTGAGAGCTTTTGTGTATCTAAAATGTTCCGTATTTTACTCTGTTTTTCAAAGATATTTTTACCTAGTAAAGATTTCCAGGCAGTCTTTTCTTTTCGTACCTTAAAGATGTTGCTCTACTCTCTTATTTGTAATTTTTTGAAGACAAGAAATCTGTCATCCTCAGCTTTGCTCCTCTGACTTTTAAGATTTTTCTTTTTAGCAAACGTTTTCAGCAATATGATTCTGATCTGCCTTGGTGTAGTATTTTTTTTTTTTTTAATATGCTAGGGATTCATTCAACTTTTTGGATAGTGGGTTTATAGATTTTGTTAAGTCTGACGAGTTTCTGGTTATTATTTTTTAATGGCCCCAAGACTCTGTTAGCCCAGAAATGAAACCATTCCTGAAGCCAACTCTTCAAAGATTAGACTGGAGTCTATCATACTGGTAAAAAAATGGTAATTCTCAGCTCAAGTAACTACATGAGATTAACTGGGCAGCTCCTGTCTGGACATGAGACAAGACGGTAGAAGGGATCAGGAGCTGGCTAAATGGACAAAGGAAATACAGAGTAGGGAAGACAAAAATACAGAGTAGGGAAGACAAGTGTACTGTTACATTCGAAGGAAAGCAACAGGTCACATAACAATGTGTGTAAGTTTTTGTATGAGAAACTGACTTGAATTGTAAACTTTCACTCAACCACTCTCCCCAAAAAAACTCAGTGCCATCAAGTCAATGCCAACTCATAGACACCCTTTAGGACAGAGCAGAACTGCTCCACAGAGCCTCCAAGAAATAGCTGGTAGACTGGAACTGCCAACCTTTTGGTTAGCAGCCATAGGCACTTAACCACTATGCCACCAAAGCTCCCGTTTTCATTTCAAGTACAATTTAAAAAAAAAGAATGTTTTTTTGGGATGTGGATCAAGATTGCCTTACATCTACAGATCACTTCTGGCAATACTGACATTTCCTCAATGTTATGCCTTCCAAACTAGAGGAGTGAAAGGTTCTTTCATTTATGTAGAACTATTTTTGCATTAGTGTTTAAGTCTTTAAATCACTAGTTACATTTATTCCCAGGTATTTTAAATGTGGTGCAATTAATTACTTTTGTGTGACTTTCTTGCTATGGTCCTTGTAACTCCCACCTAGGTAAGTGAGTAGGACTAAGCAGATAGGAACTGAAAAAGGACAGGTCAGGTTTGCCTTTCCGCTGGATTTGAAATGAGTTATCTCAGTGGCAGGAAAGAGAGATTAGGTAAACTTAATCTACCACCAGGAAAGAATAGCCAGGAGTTAACATGTACTTTGGATCCAGGATCCCTGCAAGGGGAAGCTCCTGGAACCAGGAGACAGAAAAATAGCAAGTTGTAAACCTGAAGCTGGCAAGAAGTGGTGGCAGGAGAGACCCAGCAGCAGGAGACAGCATGATGGGCTTCCCAGTCCACAAAAGAAAGTAAGTGGAGTGTCACCGGCAGAGAGTAGAGCAACATCTTTGAAGTACAGAAAGAAAAAACTGCCTAGAAATCTTTACCAGGTAAAAATATCTTTGAAAAACAAAGTAAAATACAGAAGTTTTTAAATACACAAAAGCCTTTAGAATTATTACCAGAAGACCCTCTCTGTAGGAAATGTTAAAGGCTGCCCTTCAGAGAGAAGAAAAAATGATACCAGATGAAAATTTCAGTGTCACTGGAGAGATATATGAAGACTGACAGTTAAGATCACAAACTCATCCTAGGAAAAGTGCTGCATACCTCACTGCTGAATATCACTATGGTCACTGTTTTAGTCAGCTAGGGCTGCTCTAACAGAAATACCACAGAGTGGATGGCTTTAACAAAGGAAGATTTATTCTTACACAGTCCAGTAGGTTGCAAGTCCATATTCAAGGCATCCGCTCCAGGGGAAGGCTTTCCCCTTGTTGGCTCTGGAGGAAAGTCCAGTATTGCATCAGTCTTTGTCCAGGGAGCATCTTGGTGTGGGAACCTCAGGTCTGAAGGATGGGCTCTTCTCCAGGTGCAGATTTCTTGATGGTGCGAGGTTCCTCATTCTCTTTGTTTCCCTTTCCTTTTATCTCTTGCATTAAGGGTGGGGCAAGCCACACTCCAGGGAAACTCCCCCTACTGCACAGCAAGAAAGTAACTCTATGCAGGAATTCACAGTCCCTCTAACATACAGTTTAGCAAAACCACACAATGGAGGACAGTCCCAAGATACTGGGAATCACGTCCCAGCCACATGGCTGCACATATTTTTGGGGGGACACAATTCAACCCATGAGAGTCACCTACGAAGTACTCCCCTTGAGAAGCTATGTACCGACACCAGCGCCTAATCTACCCTTCAAAGCAATTTTGGAACTCTTTTTACAGAATGGACATCAGATCTGTCAAATTATTACCCTTGATAAACTCAGTGCCATCAAAATATCTTCCTTTCAGTATTTCTTTTATCTTCAGATAAAGAAGAAAATCACTGGTGAGTAGAGAGGGTGTTCCAAGACAGTTACTTGTTCACTGGCTAAAAATTCCCTCATACACAACTACACAATTAAGTTTGCAAACTTGTTACCATGCCACCTTGTGCAATGACCATTGCAGAAAGAATTCCAAAATTGCTCTGAAGGGTGGACTAGGCGCTGGCATCAGTGCATAGTTTCCCCAGGGAAGTATTTCAAAGGTGACCCCACTGACACTGAGCAATGAGGTATGTAGCACTTAGCACAATTAAGTTCTCAGACTTGTCAGATCTCATACATGCAATCATGCCTGGGAAGAGTCTATCCTGACGGAATAAATGTAACTTGAGTGTTCCTGAGTCTGAACTGTAACTTGTTACTTCCCTAATAAACCAAAATTGTGAGTACTGTCTCTGAAATTTTGTGTGGCCATTGCATTGAATTACTGAACCCAGCAGAGAAGTAGAGAGCCTTAAGAGGGATAGTTTGTGTCAGAATTGGTAAAGATGGTGGACAGAGGAGGCATGATTGACCCCTGCCTTACAGTAATCAGTTTTGGCCTGTTGATCTTCAGTTTTCTCCCCACCTTGTGAAGTTAGAAGAGGTCATATGCTGCTCTCATGCCATTTTTACAACTGTTGTCAGAAGTAGGATTATAGCACATCAAGCTCCTGTGCCCAAGAGCTCCAAGAAGCTTTCTTTCCTACCAACAAAATATTTCACCCACAAATATGCACGGCTTGAGTCCCCTACTGGTGAATGGACCACAAGATCCGGCCCTCCTTGCCAATCCTTATCTTGATTAACTAGCTGAACTTCTGCTTCAAATGGTCCTAGGTGGAAATTCCCACTGTTAAATATCTCCCAACTGGGGTAAACAGGACAGACATTGTAGGCCTCTTTAGTGTTGGAGGCCCAGCAAGAATTTCCATTGGTCCACCCAATCTCCTTTAGTGCTACCTTAGAACCTTTGTCTCGACTCTGTCAATCTCTGCTACATTCCTTCAATTTCTTAGTAACCACCTAAACATCTTTATCCTGCTGGGATAAATTCTTTCCCCACCACTGCCTCTTCCCATTCTCCCATGAATCACCCTTGTATTTCTTGCATCTATAAGGCCTATTTGGGGAAGCTGTGCCAACAGATCTGACTCAGCTTCTCAAACTGTTGCTACTGTTTTGCAGTAGCAAGGTTACATAGGGTACCCATGTACAATGGCCTCCCATGATTATCACTATCTATCATGACCTGCATTAAGGGGTATACTTGTTGGATGAATATCACCATCACTGTTAAAGCCATTCCAGCATGACTTGCAATAAGCAGCACATCAGCTGCTTCCTCTGGAGTGTTCCACTGGGTATTTAGAGGGGAAGAGTGGCAGTTTCCCCTCTCCAAATAAACAAATCTCACTGCGAATTTTATTTAATCCCCCAAGGTATACACCACTTCCGGGTTAACCTACTGTGTAAATGGATCTAGTATCATTTGTGACTAGTTTCACAATAAGTTGTGCATCCTCCATCAGCTCAAACATATTCTTCCATTCTAAAGTATTCAAAACTAAACACAGCACCCCTGGGGACTCTCACAATCCATTTCAGTAATAGCTACTCAGGAATCTGATGATATCCATCCACAAATCAAAACAATTCCTTTATACTACAGCCCCTGGTTTCTACAGCTTCTTAATTTTGTCCATTTACCTCTCTGACTACCTCCTTGGTGAGCTACAATTATACAGAACTTCCTGTTGTTCCAATCCAAATTTTCCTTTCAGCATTGGCCCTGAGACTAGTGGTTACAGATTGGACTGTGACTGGATTTCAGTTTAGTTAAATGCTAAAATCAGTCCCTACATTCTTTTTCCCTGTCATTGCCGCTATTATGGATAACAGAAAACAAGGAATATTGTATCTGGTACTCTATATTCACATACATCAAATTAGCTAATTAGTCAGGAGTTAGATCTTGCCCTCCTTAATCTCAGATACCTTTTGTACTGCACGACTTCTTGCAACATAACAGCTACTTCAATCCACAGGTATTTTTTTTTATCCCATCCAGAAACCAAAGATTTCTCATCTCCCATCTATCCTTCTATTTTCCAGAACCACATATTCCAGTTTCATCTTCTCTTCTCTACACCTTAACTATCTTCCCATTTTATTTGAGGGGACTACACTACAGTAAATAGTACATTTTTTTTCTTTCGATTATTTTCTTGTGATTGAGTAAACGTATACAATCCAAATTAAATTTGCATGCCCACGTATCATCAGCTCCCTCTGCTCTCCTTGCCCGGTGACAGTACACTCCTCCGTTTCGTTCTATATATTTTGTATCCCCTTAACAATCTCCTGTCACCTCCTCTCTACCCTCTTCTTTTCTTTCTAGTCAGAGGCCAGTAGGACAGCATTATAAATGCATAGAACCATAAAGTACATGCACATTATGCTCACATTTATTCTCATGTCCAGTCTATTCCTGTCCAAAGAGTTGATCTGAAGAATGTTTTCCATTCAGGAGCAGCAGCAGATCTACGGGTCATGCTCCCAGGGGAGCCCCCAAGCTGCCAGACCATCAAATTCAGTCTTTAAGTGGAGTTTCTGAGGTGCACCCCTCTTTTCCTCATGTTGCCACTGGGACTCAACACTGTGTGCCCTATCACGGCTATCTCTGGTGGTGGCCAGACACCATCCAGTTCTTCTGGCCATATGTTGATACAGTCACCCATTCACAGGGGTCCTTGTGTCTCCTATGCTCTGTTTTCCTTATGTCTTTGTTGTTCTCGGTGATCAGCTGTTCAGAATGAATTAGAAACATTTGGTGTACCTCAAGTGGCAGCTTGCTAGCTTTTAAGACCCCCCCAGACACCACTCACCAATATGGAGTGCACAAGACTCACTTAGCAACAGGATATTTAAGCCAGTTGGTCTCGACGTCCCGAGAGCATGGTCATCAGACCCATCCCACCCCCACTACTCTACTCTTGCAAAATTGCACTAAGATTAGACGAGTTTTCAGTTTATGTTGAAGTTCAGTTAAGCTGATCTTCTTTCCACTGGGTGCTGTCACTGCTTTCACCCAACCAAATTTCTATCAACCATCTAATCAATGACCAACCATCTCCCTCCCTCCCCACCCCTGCAGCCATCAAAGAGTCTACTTTTAAGTCTACTTATAAGTCTACTTTTAAATCTGTACAGTGGGGGTCTCACATAATATTTGTCCTATTGCCAGTGACTGATTTCACACACCATAATGTCTTCCAATTGAAATCAGGTTATGAAATGCCACCTAAAATCATCATCGTTCTTTATCACTGCATAGTGTTTCATTGAGTATACGTACCACAGTTTACCCATTCATCTGTTGTTGAGTATCAGGGTTCCCTTTATCTTTTTGCTATTGTCGACTGTGCTGCAATAAACACTCATGTGCATGTATCTTGTGACTGGCTTTGATTGTACATGATACATTCCAAGCAGTGGTATTGTTAGATAAAACGGTATATCCATTTCCAGCTTTTTAAGGAAGTGCCAAACTGCTTTCCATAGAGGTTGTGCCATTTTGCAACACTGTCATCAGTACGAATTTCTCCACAGCCTCTCCACCATTTGTTGTTTTGTGTTTTGGGATCACAGCCAATCTTGGTGGGGTGGAATGGTATCTCATTCTAGCTTTCATTTGGATTTCTCTAATAGCTAATGATCACGAACATTTCCTCATGTGTCTTTTGGTTGCCTGAACGTCCTCTTTCATGAAGTCTCTGTCCATCTCTTTTGCCCATTGCTTAATTGGGTTATTTACCTTTTACTTGTCGATATGGAGATCAGATGTCGATTTGACATTTAGTTGCCGAATTTTTTTTGCCACTCTGCAGGTGCTCTTTTGCGTTGATAAAATCTTCACATGAACAGAAATGTCTGATTCTTAGTAGTTCCCATCTATCTATTTTTTCTTCCCTTGGTCAAGGTTTGTCTGTCAAATTTTGAAGCCTGAGTTGTGTATTACAACTTCCATTGCTGATCCTATTTTTTCTTGCATGATCATTATTGTGTTAGGTTTGATATTTATGTCCTTGATCCAATTTGAGGTAATTTTTGTTTAAGGTGTAAGATATGGGGCTTGTTTTAATTTTCTGCAGATCGATATCCAATTTTGCCAGCATCATTTGCTAAAGAGACTTTTTACCTCACTTTACAATCTTAGGGGCTTTGTCAAACATCAACTGTTCATAAGAAAATGGCAGCATCTTTGGGGTCTCAAATCTGTTCCATTGATCTATATGTCCATTTTTGTACCAGTACCAGGCTGTTCTGATTACTGTGGGAGTGTAATAGGTTCCAAGGTCGGGTAGTGTGAGGCCTCCCACTGTCTTCCTCTTCTTCAGTAGTGCTTTCCTGATCCAGGGTGTCCACGCTTTCCTAACGAAGTTGGTGATTTGTTTCACCATCTCATTAAAAAAAGTCACTGGAATTTGTATTGGGATTGCATTGTATATGCAGTTCGCTTGCATAAAATAGACATTTTCACAATGTTAAGTTTTCCTATCCATGAGCAAGGTAGGTTTCTCTATTGACATAAATCTCTATTGGTTTCATGCAGTAAGGCCTTGCAGTTCTCTTTGTACAGGTCTTTTGTTTCTCTAGTTAAATTTATTCCTAGGTATTTAATCTTCTTGGAGGTTACAGTAAATGGTACTGATTTGATGATTTTTTCTTTGATGATCTCTTTGTTGGTATAAAGGAATCCTAGTGATTTACTTACGTTTATCTTATATCCTGATACTTGGCTAAACTCTTCCACTAGTTCTAGTAGTTTACTTATGGATTCTCTAGGATTCTCTGCATACACAATTTTGTCATCTGCAAACATGGGATTTTTACTTCTTATATTGCCAGTGTGGATGCCCTTTATTTTCCTGTCTTATCTGATTGCTCTGACTAGAACTTTTAGAACAATGTTTAATGAAACTGGTAAGACTGGGCATCCTTGTCTAGTTCCAATTCTCAAAGGGAATTCTTTCAGTCTCTCTCCTTTCAGGATGATGTAGGCAGTTGGCTTGGCGTAGAAGCCCCTTATTGCATTGAGAAATGTCCCCTCTGTCTCTATTTTGTGGCGAGTTTTTAGCACGAATGGATGCTGGACTTTGTCAAAGCTTTTTCTGCATCAATTGACAAAATCAGGTGATTCTTCTCTTTTGTGTTATTTATGTGTTTGATCACATTAATTGTTTTTCTGATGCTGAATCAGTCTTGCATCCCTGGTATGAATTCCACTTGGTCATGATGAATTATTTTTTTGATATGTTGTTGAATTCTATTGGCAAGGCTTTTGTTGAAGATTTTTGCATCTAGGTTCATGAGTGACACTGGTCTGTAATTTCCCTTTTTTGTGGGATCTTGATCTAGCTTTTGTATCAGGGTTATGTTGGCTTCATAGAAAGAATTTGGGAATATTCCATCCCTTCCTATGCTGTGAAATAGTCTCTCTAGTATTGGAGTTAACATGAAGCCATTTGAGCCAGGAGTTTTTTTGGCTGGTAGTTTTTTGATGACTTTTTCAATCTCTTCCTTTGTGATGGGTTTACTAAGTTGTCCTATATCTCCTTGTGATGATTTTTGTATGTGATATCAATCTAGGAATTCCTCTATTTCCTCTAGGTTTTCAAATCTGTTACAATACAGTCTTTCGTAGTATTGTTATACTTTTGATTTCACTTGGGTCTGCTGTGACAGCCAACATCTCATTTCTTATTCGAGTTATTTGCTTCCTCTCCTTTTCCTTTGTAAGTTTAGCTAGTGGTTTATCAGTTTTCTTGATCTTTTCTAAAAACTGGCTTTTGGCTTTGTTAAATTTTTCAACTGTCGTCTATTCCCTAATTCATTTAGTTCTGCTCTAATCTTTATCATCTGTTTTATTCTAGTTCCTGAGGGGTTCCTCTGTTGCTCTTGTTCTACTTGTTCAAGCTGTAAGCTCAATTCTTTGGTTTGGGTCTTTTGTTCCTTCTGGATGTGTGCAATTATAAACTGACCTCTGAGCATTGCTTTGCTACATCCCTTAAGTTCTGGCTGGATGTGTTTTCATGTTCATTTGATTTCATAAATTTCTTTATTTCATCTTTGATTTCTTCTACAGCCCATGGCTTTCTGAGCAAGGTATTGTTCAGTTTCCATGAGTTCAAATTTCTATCTATGCTTTTTCTGCTATTGATTTAGACTTTTATGGTCTTATGGTCTAAGAAGACACTTTCCAATAATTCAGTGGTTTGGATTTTGTGGAGACTTGCTTTATGTTCTAACACATGGTCTATTCTAGAGAATGTTCCACATGCATTAAAGAAGAAGATGTATTCATCTGTGGAGGAATGAAAGTTTCTACATATGTTGATGAGGCACAGTTGGTTAACTGTGGCAATAAGATCTTCTGTGTCTTTACTGTGCTTTGTGCTGGATGATCTGTTCATTACTGAGAGTACGTCTCCAACTATTATTATGGAGTGACCTATCTTGTTTTTCAACATACTCAGTGTTTCTTCAATGTATTTAGATGCTCTGGTACTGGGTGCATGAACATTTAATATTGTTAAGTCCTGCCTGTGTACTGAACAATTTCAGCAATTAATAGTGACCACCCTTGTCCACAATACTGGATTTTACATTAAAATCTCTTTTATCTAAGATTACTATTGCCACATTTGCTCTTCTTTGTATTTTGTCCTAGGCTGGGTTTTCTAGGGAAGCAAAACCAGTAACACATGTAGGTACAAGGAAGATTTATAATATATATAAAGCACAAGGAAAGATATTGATAGATACATAGAAGATAGATAGATACAGGAAACAACCCACACAATCACAGAAGCTGGATTTCCAAAGTCCTGACACAAGCCTCACGTGGCCACAGGAGCTGATGAGATAATCTGGTCAGAGATCAGAGTTCCAGATCACCAGTTGTGTACGTCAGTGAATCTCAAGGTGGCAGCCAGACAGAGCTGCAGAGGCTAGAGAACCCAGGATTGGACAGTCAGGGAGCAAGACTCTCTGTTTATCAGCAAATGTCTTAATTTCATTTTCATATCTCAAAGATAGTTTTGCAGGATACATAATTCTTGGTTGGAAGGTCTTCTTCTTCAAAGTTTTGAATATGTCATGCCACTGTCTCCGTGCCAGCATTGTTTCTGCTGAGAAAGCCAAAGAAAGCCTACAGAGTTTCCCCCTGAATGTCACCTTTGCTTTCAGTCTTGCTGCCTTTAAGAGTTTCTGCTTATGTTTCATTTTGTTAAGCTCGATTATAGTATGTCTCGGAGCCTTTCTATTATAGAGATCTATATTGAGTGGTGTTTGATACGTATCTTGGATATTTATATTCTCTACTTTCATAATTTCTGGGAAGTTTCCTGTCAACAGCTCAGTAACAACACTCTGTGTTCTCAGGTGTCGTGCTTCGTTCAGGAACTCCAACTGTAAACTGTTCTTCTTAATAGAGTGCCACATGCTTCTTAATGCTTCTTCATTTTCCTTGTTTCTTTTTTCTGATTTCTCCACACAGATGCTGGAGTCAGTATCTCTGTCTTCCAAATCAGAAATTCTCGTTTCCATTTGTTCCATTCTGTTTTTTTGGCTTTGAAGTGAAGTTCCTATGTCTTTGATTTGGTTCTTGATGTGTTGGATTTCCAAGTACTAATGTTCCATAAGATCGAACAGCTTCCTTAATTTTTCATTTTGCTCTGCTACATTTTGTATAAGGTCTACAAGGGCTCTGTCATAGTTGGAATTGTGTCCCCCAAAAAATGTGTGCAGCCACGTGGCTGGGACATGGTTCCCAGTATCTTGGGACTGTCCTCCATTGTGTGGTTTTGCTAACCTGTATGTTAAAGGATTAGGGTGGGGCTGTAAATTCCTGCTGTAGGGGGAGTTTCCCTGGAGTATGGCTTGCCCCACCCTTAATGCTTTTAGCTTGCAAGGAATAAAAGGAAAAAGAAACAAAGGACAATTTGAGAACCTTGCTACCATCAAGCAAGCAGCACCGGGAGCAGAGCGCATCCTTTGGACCAGAGGTTCTTGCGTCAGGACGCTCCCTGGACATAGACTGATGCAATACCAGACTTTCCTCCAGAGCTGACAAGGGGAAAGCCTTCCCGTGGAGCAGACACCCTGAATATGGACTTGCAACCTACTGGACTGTGTAAGAATAAATCTTTCTTTGTTAAAGCCACCCACTCTGTGGTATTTCTGTTAGAGCAGCCTTAGCTGACCAATACAGGCTCTATATATAATCCTTTTGTATTCACCTTCTGATAGTTTCAGGAAAGCTTCTTTGTCTGTGAAGTTCTGAAGTGGTTTCTTTTGGGAGTCTTTTGATGCCAGTGGTGACTGCCAGATTACAGTCTTCTCCAACGTTTGTTGCTTTTTGGGCTTCATGTGGGTCAACAGAAGGCAGAGATGCTGTAAAGATGGACAACAGGTGTTTCTCTAGGCCACCTTAAAATGAGAAGTAAAAAGTATTTGACAACTTTGAAACTTAGTCAGGTTTTCAGGTGTATACATCCCTCTTCCCAGCTGGCAAAGTAAACACCTCTGTATTGAACCTCAGATGTTATAAACTAGCTCAAAATACAGAAAGGCTACTGGCCTGCTAGCCTCTGCTGTCAAGCCCCAACTGTAGGTGATACTGTGTAGAGTTCTGCTCCTCTACTGGAAAAGCGGTCTCTTCTGGGTAGCAAAAGAGGTCCAGCTGAGCCTTCAGTACTGATGACTCCGCCTCCCAGCAAAACGGGATGGCGTCCTGCACAAGCTTGTCAGGTGCCCAGGACCAGGCTCCCAGCGGAGAAAGAGGCCAAGAATGGTGAAATGCCCAGAGTCCACAGCCTCCAGCACTGAGGCCCAGCCACAGGCAACACTGTGCAAAACACCACCTCCCTGCCAGAAAAGCACTCCACCCCCGACATGAGCTACCTCCCAGCCTAAGAACCAAGTCCGGCCAGGGCTTCTGCCTCGGCTTCTTCATTTCCCAGTGGATCAAGATGGCATCCTGCACAAGCACGTCTGTACAGCTGCCACATGGCAGAGGCAGAAAGATAGGCTAGAGGAGTCGAGAGGTATAGAGTCCAAAGCCAGGCTCTCAGAACCTGGCAATTATGCTTGTGCGTCCCACCAGCAGCACGTCCGAGACCAGCAGCCAGTCAAGTCCCGGCTCTGCCCACCAGCCAAGACAGAGGAAAAAAATCAAAATGGTGAGTTACCTTCAGTTTGTGCAAGCTTCTGCTCCTGGAGAGTGGGGTCAGTGAAAGAGAAGTGGTTTTGCATTCAGTGGTATAACGTCCAAATTAACAGCCCTATGCCGCATCCTGGTGCTCACTAGATGTCCAGAAGGCTCCGTTTAATTATCATTTCAGGTCTTGGTTTCCAGAGGGATTTAGGGAGACGTGTTTAGTCCGCCATCTTGACTCCACCACCCCCCCAGAAGCCTGGGAGCAAGACTCTCAAGCACCAGCTGTAAGGATTGATGAATCCAACAGCTGCCAGTTCAAGTCCAGGAACCAGATGCCAGAAGAAGAGAGCAGGAGCTCCTGGCTACATGAGCAGATCAGCAGTAGTAGCAGAAGGTGGAGAGACGAGAACTGGGGGCAGGAAGCCACCACAGACTCCACCCTGCCACTTAATACAGCAGCCAAATATGGAGTAGCCAAGTTGACGTAATCCTGACCACCACATATGTTGTTAGCTTGGTATCTTATTAGTCCATCCTTTAAGTTTCAGTTTGTTCAGATCTTTGAGTTTAAGGTGTGGTTTTTGTAAGCAACATATACACAGGTCATGTCTTCTGATCCAGGAAGTCACTCACTGTCTCTTTATTATAGCATTCAGTCCATTTACATTCACTGTAATTATTGATAGGCACATGTTTAATGCTGTCATTTTGATGTGTTTATTTCTGTATTGGTGCTTTCTATGTTGCTCTTAATATTCTGTTCTTAGTCAATCTTCTTTATGGGTTTTCTCATCTTGTTCAGTGTAGGTATTGTGCTTGTTCAGATTCCTGTATCACATTTCTTGTTTTGATAAGTTGTACTTTATTGTGCTTTGCAGATACCCATATGGTCCCCCATAATATTCTCAGCCGAAACCCAACATTAACTTCAGCATATCTGTTTAACTTCCTCTCCATCTGAAAGGACTATAACTACTGCAGTATATTCCTATTTGTAGTGTCATGGTGTTACAGTTTTCATGGTATGATCACTGGTTCCCTTCTTTTAATACTGTAGCTTTGACTGGGTTTTGTGACTTCCCTGAGTAGGATTCTGGATGCTATGTCCTGAATCCCTCCTTAAATATACACTTAATGGTTTTGTTTTTCTAAGCAATGATCTTCTTTCAGTATTTCTTGTAGTTTTGGTTTGGTTTTTACAAAGTCTCTAGGCTTCTGTTTATCTGCAAATATCTTAATTTCGTCTTCATAGCTGGGAGACAATTTTGCAGGATATGTAATTCTTTCTTGTAAGTTTTTCTACTTCAAGGCTTGAATGTGTCATCCCATTGCCTCCTTGTCAACATTGTTTCTACCAAAAAGTCAGAAAAAAGCCTACAGGGCTTCCCTCTGAATGTTAGCTTTGCATTGAGCCTCAGTATCTCCAGAGCGTCTGTTTACGTTTCATTTTATTAAGCTTAATAATAATATATGTCTTGGTGTCTTTCTTTTGGGGTCCAGTTGTATCTTGGATATCTATCGTCCCTTTTCATTACTTCAGGGAAGGTTTCTGTCTGCAACTATACAACAATACTGTCTGTGTTTTCAGCTATCCCTCCCTGTTCAGGCACTCCAATTAATCACACAGTATTCCTCTTCATAGAGTCCCACATGTTTCTTAATCCTTCTTCATTTTTCTAATTTGTTTTCTCTGGTTTCTCCTCCTAAATGCTGGTGTCAGTTGCTCTGCCCTCCAGGTCACTAGGTCTCACTTCTGTCTCCTCAATTCTGCTCATCTGGCTTTGGAATGAATTTTCTAACTCTGTAATTTTGTTATTGATCTGCTGGATTTCAGATCATTGATGTTCAATCAGTTCAAACAGCTTGCTTAATTTTTCACTTTGTTCTGCTGCATTTTGTTTAATCTCTCTGAGGGCTCTCTACACAATTCGTTTTTTACAGTTTCAGAAAATGTTCTTCATTTCAGAAGATTTTTTGGTTCTCTATTTTGGGAGTTTTCCGAAGCCATGGTGGACTGTTTCTTTAAATGATCAGGAATGGTTTGTTGCCTTTGGGCCATCTAGAAGCTGTTTAGTTCCTCTGGTGTTACCACAACAGGAGCTGATGTACAGTTCTGAGAAGGGAATTTGTCACCTATCCTCTCTTTGTACTCCAGCAACTGGCCCCAGGGGACTCCCAGGGGTTGCAGGCTCTGCCTCCCAGCCAAGACAGCACCCTACTTATGAATTCTCTGGGGGGCCATTAACTGACTCTATGATGTGAGTCAGTAAAGGCTGGAAGAGATGCTACCAGACTGCTCAGCAGTTAATTCTCCAGGCTATCATATTTTAAGAAGCTGGGAGCTGACTGACAGCTGCTGAAATCAGTCAGGCCATCAGGTGTTGCAGAACCCGCCTTCTGGCTGACAACAGAAACACTTTTTCGGCTGTCCTCAGATGCCATAATGTGTTCAATTACAGAGGCATTACACCCTCCTGCCATCCTCAGCTGGGCCACTCCTGTAAGGTAACACTATCCTACATAGCCTTTCTGCTGGAAAAGCACTTTCTGGACTGGTACAGCTTCTCAGCTTGGGAATTAACCCCTGCTGAGCCCTACGCTTGCGTGACTCTGCCTCCCAGCTCACCAACACGGCATCACAGTCGAGCTGCCCTTCCCACCACAAAACTGCATAATCTAGGGTGCAGCTCAGAAAAGAAAAGGTGGAAGCGCAGGGGTGTCCTCAGTCAGCAGCCAAGCCCTCAAAATGTGGCTACCCTAAATACTGTCTCTCTGCTGCACTATATGCTCTTTACTTTAGCACTGCAGTTCAAGTACTTGCAGGCTCATGTTCATCCCCCACCTCTGGTAACAATGACACCATCAATATCTTCAGTCCATCCAAGCAGTGAGGCAGCAGGAGCAGGGCTCAGCATGCATTGCCTCATCAGAGAAAGGCAGTTTCCAGTTTAGTGACACATAATCCAATCTGACAACCCTATGCCATATCCTAGGGCTTCCTGGGTGTCCAAAGTGCTTTGTTCAAATATTAATTCAGGCCTTAGTTCTCAGACATATTTGAGGAGACGTGTGTCTAGTCCACCATCTTGGCCCTCCCTCTCTTGGTACTGATTTCTTGATTTCCTTTTCAGTCTTCCACGCTAGTGTGGTGGAACCCAACTTATTTTGTGTGCTGATCTTGTATCCTGACACTTTGCTGGCTGTTTCGTTTCTACTCATTTCCATAACCTTATGATAGCTTTACTTTTTCCATTCCAATTTGGATATCCCTTATTTCCTTTTTTTGTCTTGTTGCTCTAGCTGGAACTTTCAGTGCAATATTAAATAAGAATAGTGATAAAGGGCATCCTTGTCTCAGTTCCATTTCTGAAGATGAATACTCTCAATTTAATATTGATTGTTGGGTCTGTATATATAACTATTATTTTGAGGAACTTCCATTCTATTCCTATTTTGCTGTTTTTTGTTTTAAATCAGGAAAGCGTGTTTGATTTTATCAAATACCTTTTCTATATTTATCAAGATGATTATGTGATTATTTTCCTGTTATACTTATGTGGTAAATTACATTGATTAATTTTTTTCTACTGTTGAACTATCCTTGCATCCCTCATATAAATTCTCCTACGTGTTCACAATGTATAATTTTTTTTATATGCTGTTCATTCTGTTGTTAGGATTTTGAGATTTTGCATCATGATTCATGAGGTATACTGGTCTGTAATTTTCTTTTTGGTGGTGTACTGGTTAATAAGTTGGCCATTAACCAAAAGGTCAGCAGTCTGAATCCACCAGTGGCTCCTTGGAAACACTATGGGGCAGTTATACTCTCAGTTATCCTCCTATAGGGTTGCTATAGGTCAGAATCACTTGATGGTAAAAAGTCTAGCTTTTGCTTTTTTGCCTGGCTTTAGTATCCAGGTTTTGTCAGCTACACAGAATGAACTATGGAGTACTCCTTCTTCTTCTGTGTACTGAAACAGTTTGAGAAAACTAGAATCACCTTTTCACTGAATGTTTGCAAGAATTTCCCAATGAAGCAGTGGGGGGGGGGCTTGGGCTTTTATTTGTTGCTTTTTGTTGTTGTTGTTCTCTTAAGACAGCTTCCATTTCCTCCTTTATTATAGGTCTATTCAAATTTTCTACTTCTATTTGCATTAGCTTGTGTAGGTAATGTATTTCTAGACTCTGTCCTTCTATGTTTTCAAATTGGTGACAGTACAATTTTTGATAATCTGTTACAATCCTTTTCATCTTAGTTCTGTCTTAATGTTATCCATTTCATTTCTTATACTTACTGCTTTCCTTGGTGGATTTGGTCAGTGGTCTGTCAATTTTATTGACCCTCTCAAAGAACTCACTTTTAGTTTTGTTGACTCAACTGTTTCTGTTTTCTTTTTCATTTACTTCTCTGATCTTCATTACTTCCTCTATACTAGTTAATGTAGACTTCTTTTGCTGCTCATTTTCTGTATACTCAAGTTACAGGGTTATTGATTTTGGCCCTTTCTTCTTTTTTGATGTATTCAGTGACATAAATTCTGTTTTGAGCACTGCTTTTAATGTGTCCCAAAGGTTTTGGCACATTGTGTTTTCATTCTCATTTGATTCTAAACATTTTTAAATTTCTTCTATTACTCAATAGTTTTTTTAAGGTATTGTTTCCATGTATTTAATTTTTTTCCTTGTCCTTGATACTGACTTCTAGTGTACAGCATTATGATTAGAGAAGGTACTTGTGTTATTTCAAGGCATTCTAATTTATGGAGGCTTGTTTTATGGCCAAATATATGGTCTATCCCAGAGAAGGATTTATGTCTGCTGGAGAAGAATGCATAATGTGCTGCAGTTGGAGAATGTGTTCTGCATATATCTAGGAGGTGAAATTGTGTTGGAAGAATGGTCTGCCTCTGTGCCTCCCATCCAAGGTGCCTATTTAAAGGCCATGGGCCCAGAGCACTCTCTGACAAGAAGGCTGAGAACTGGCTGGCCTTCTCTCTCAGTTCCTTTAGCAGTGAAAACTACCCCAATCTGGGCACATGGTTAATTTTCTGTCTCTTGAAAATGTACGGACACCACAGAGCACCTGCCCAACCCCACTTCTAAATCTGTTCAGCATGGAGAGAGGGGGTATCTCCCGTAATACCACACAAGAGTCGGAGCAACAGAAGAGCGGACAGGTGCCAGATTGTAAGAGCTGGCCTCAGCGGGTAGACTGACAGGGTAACAGGCTTTGCGCAGTTGAACATGGCACCCATACATGGTCTACTAGTTCACTAGTTTCCATTCTTATGTAAGTGCCTGTGAAGGAGGCATAATTTTCCACCATTATTATAAAACTTCTGTTTTCCCACTACAGGGAATGGAGATCTGCCTCAGTCCTCTGGCTGACAAGGACCACAGCCTCTTATGTACGTTGTTGTTAAGTGCTGTCAAGTCAGTTCCCTAGGCACAACAGAACAAAACACTGCCTAGTCCTGTGCCATTCTCACAACTGTTGCTATTCTTGAACCCAATGTTAGAGCCCCTGTATCAATCCATCTCCTTGAGGGTTCTCCTGTTTTTTGCTAATCCTCTACCAAGCATGATGTCTCCCTTCAGGAACCCATCTCTGCTACCAGCAAGCCCAAAGCATGAGATGTAGTTTTGCAATCCTAGGTTCTAAACAGTAAGCATTCTGATTTACTTCCAAGAGAGATTTATTTATTCTTTTGACAGTTGATAGTATATTCAATATTCTTCACCAATACCACAATTCGAAGACATCAATTCTTTGTTTCTCGTTATCTAGTGTCCAGCTTTCCCATGCATGTGAGGTGAATAAAAACACTACACCTTAGATTAGGTATACATTAGTCCTTAAGGGGACATCTTTGCTTTTCAACACTTTAAAGAGGTCTCTTGCAGCAGATTTGTCCAACACAATGCATCTTTTAATTTTTTGACTGCTGCTCTCATGGACATTGATTGTGGACGCAAGTAAAATGAAATCTTCAACAACCTCAGTCTTTTCTCCGTTTATCATGATGTTGTTTACTGGTCTGGCTGTGAAGACTTTTGTTTTCTTCCTATAGAGGTATAACCCACACTGAAGGCTGTGGTCTTTGATCTTTGATCTTCACCACTAAGTACTTCAAGTCCTCTTTACTTTCAGCAAGCAAGGTTATATCACCTGCATAACAAAGGTTGTTAAGAGTCTTTCTCCAATCTAGATAGCACATTTTTCTTAATAGTTTGGTTTCTCAGATTACTTGTTCAGCATACAGAAAGAAAAACGTATGGTGAAAGAAAATTGTGACCCAACACCTTCCTTGACTTTAAGCCATGCAGTATTCCCTTCTCTGTTCAAACAAACTGCCTCTTGATCTATGTACAGAGTCCTTATGAGCACAACTGTTTACAATTCCCATTCTCCACAATATTATCCATAAGTTGATATGATCCACATATTTAAATGTGGTAGTATAGTCAATAAAAAACCCAGGTAAACATCTTTCTGGTATTCTTTGCTTTCAGCCAAGATCCATCTGACATCAGCAATGATACCCCCAGTTCCATATCCTCTCTGAAATACAGCTTGAATTGCTGGCAGTTCTACATCAATATATTGCTGCAGCTGCTTTTGAATGATTTTCAGCATAATTTTGCTTTCATGTAATATTAATCAGATTGCTTTTCAACACTTTAAAGAGGTCTCTTGCAGCAGATTTGTCCAACACAATGCATCTTTTAATTTTTTGACTGCTGGGTAATTTCCACATTTGGTTGGATCACCTTTCTTGAGAGTAGGCATAAATAAGAATCTCTCTCAGCTGACTGGCCAGGTATATGTCTTCCAGATTTCTTAGCATAGATGAGTGACACTTCCAGCACTGCAGCCACCTGCTGAACCATCTCAGCTGGTATTCGATCAATTCCTGGAGCCTTGTTTTTCACCCATGCCTTCAGTGCAGCTTGAAGTCCTTCCCTCTGTACCACTGGTTCCTGATGACGCTACCTCCTGAAACAGTCAAAATCAACCAATTCTTTTTGGTACACTGAAACTCTATGTATGCCTTCCATATTCTTTTGATGTTTCCTGTGCCATTTAGTATTTTCCCCAATGAATGCTTTAGCATTACAACTCAAGGCTTGAATTTCTTCTTCAGTTCTTTTAGCTTGAGAAAGGTCGAGTATGTTCTTGTCTTTTGGTTTTCTATCTCCAGTTCTTTGCACATGTGATTATAATACTTTGTCATCTTCTTGAGCACCATTTGAAATCTTCTGTTTAGCTCTTTCATGTCATCATTTTTTCTTTTGCTTTAGCTACTCAACATTCAAAAGCAAGGTTCAGAATCTCTTCCGATATCCAGTTAGCACTTTTCTTTCTCTCCTGTCTGTTTTAATCATCTCTTGCTTTCTCCATGTATGATGTCCTTGATGTAATTCCACAACTCACTTAGTCTTCAATCATCAG
This sequence comes from Heterohyrax brucei, assembly GCA_028571685.1. Classification (NCBI taxonomy): domain Eukaryota; kingdom Metazoa; phylum Chordata; class Mammalia; order Hyracoidea; family Procaviidae; genus Heterohyrax; species Heterohyrax brucei. Next base: position 27,875,529 of record CM053156.1, read on the forward strand.
TGTTCAACATGCCACATTTATTCTTGAGATGGTCTCTAAATTCAGCTGGGATATACTGAAGGTCATACTTTGGTTCTTGTGGATTTGTTCTAATTTTCTTCAGATTCAACTTGAAGTTGCATATTCCATCTGGCAAGGTCCACATGTATTGCTATTGTTTTTGTTGGTGAGAAAAGGTACTTGCAGTGAAGAAGTCATTGGTCTTCCAAAATTCAATCATGCTACAAACTTAACAGATACATGAGAGCTCATATATGAATATATATAATATAATATATACACTATTATATGTAATATAATACATATTATATATTATGTAATATATATACATATACATATACCCCTATGTATATCCCTAATACACTCTCTTGCTGCCACAGTGGAACTGCCTGCGTCTTTCTTTGGTCTCTTGGCACCCTCCACTTTTGGAGGCAAATTTCAAGTTACTGGTCCATACGTGGACAAGATGATTGATTGTATTACTTAGATCTTCTGCATCTTTGCTTTGTTTCTAGTCCAGTGTGGTGTATTAAAATCTCCTATCATTATTGCAGAACTGTATTTCTATTTTCAATTCTATTAGTTTGTTTTATGTATTTTGGAGCTCTATCATTCGGTGTATATTTATGATAGCTACTGTTTTAGTCACCTAGCGCTACTGTAACCGAAATACCACAGAGTGGATGGCTTTAACAAAAGAAGGTTAATTCTTACACAGTTCTGTAGGCTACAAGTCCATATTCAGCATGTCCACTCCAGGGGAAGGCTTTCCCGTTGTCAGCTCTGGAGAAAAGTCCGGTATTGCATCAGTCTTTGTCCAGGGAGCATCTCAGCGTAGGAACCTAAGGTCTGAAGGACGCGCTCTTCTCCCGGTGCTGCTTGCTTGATGGTGTGAGGTTCCCAATTCTCTGCTTCTTCTCTTTCCTTTTATCTCTTGTAGGCTGAAAGAATTAAGGGTGGGGCAAGGCACACTCCTGGGAAACTCTCTTTACAGTGGGGCAGGGAGGTGATCTTATAAAGGGATTTACAGTCCCACCATGATCCTTTAACATACAGCATAGGAAAACCACAAGATGGAGGATAGTCACAAGATACTGGGAATCATGGCCCAGCCACTTGGATACATGTATTTTTGGGGGGACACAATTCAATCCATGACAGCTATGTTCTCTCGATGGATTGACTCTAATCATTAAAGGCCTTTTTTTTGTCTCTTATAACAGATTTTGACTTCAAGTTTTTTTAAATCAGAGATTATTTTTGCCAATCCTGATCTCTCTTGGTTACTGTTTACTTGGTATGTTTTTTCGTCCTTTGATTTGTAACCTAATTTATGTCTGTGTCTAAGGTATGTCTCTTGCGAGCAGTGTATTGATGGGTCATGTTTTCTTTTCCATTCATCACATCCACTGCGAGGGAGTACAATCCAAACGGATGGGCTGGGCTCACTGTGCACATGAACTGGCATCTTAACAGGTGGGCTGGCATCAATGGGTTTCAGTGCAAGTGAAAACAGCCTGTAGGAACCGTTTGGGTGTGGGGTGTGGGATGTTGAAGCTGGAGAGATGCTAGATGTGGCCACTAGGATCTTCTGTTCATTGTTTGGCAGAGGTGCAAGTGATGCCTGTCAGGGTATGACTGGCACTGCTGATGAGTTGATATGTCTGTTCGTATGGCCGGAGGTGGAAGTTCAGGGCTTGTTCTCACCAGCCACTGGGGTAGGCTATGTACGTATACAGTGAAGGTTGCCAGGTGCTCAGGGCACAGGTACATACGTCACTAGTCACCAGGTGGGTGCTCCAGGCTTGTGAACGGAACTTTGAGTCTCCCACACTCAGAGAAGGGGTCAGGCTTCGGCACACAGATGTGACAGTGCCTGTACCTCAAGAAGAGGGTAGCAGGTATGCAAGCTTGCACATTTTAGTGTGGGCTTCCTGTATCTCAGGGAAGGAGTGGTGGATGTAGCTGAGCTTGTCTGATTAAGTCTGAATAGTTTGCTCCTCTGGGAGGGGATGGGCAGAGCTGGGCTTAGGCATGCAAGTACAAGCCATCTACACCTCAGACTAGGAATAGTGTGTGTGGCCAGGCTTGCCTGCATCAACCAGGGCCTCTTGTACCTCAGGATGGGTGGAGGCTGTGGATAGGCCTGGGCTTGTGAATCTAGGCCTGTCTGCTGAGCCTCAGTGCCTATGCTAATGCAGATGGCAGGTGGAGTGAATGTACAGGCCTGTTTTACAGGCCTCTAGTTGTTATTCTGTGAGTAGACTTTTCACTGCATAGTTCTCATATGAATTCAGGTGCCTCCACTGACAAGTAATCCCTGCACTAATACCTACCTCCTTCCCTTCTTGCACTCAGCAGAGGGACAAGATCTCTTACATGTCCTTCTGCTTCTCCCCTGCAATTGTGTACTCCCTGTCTATACTTTCTCCTTCCCTAAAGCTCTGATGACTCGGTCTGTTTTGCTTGCTCTAGAATCTCCATTACAATTTCTTGGCCTACGATGATACTCTAAGCCAAGTATCAACTGTCTTAAGATGGTAGTCTGATCATTTTCCTTTCCATACGTCTTCCATAATGCACCTGGCCAAAGTGTCCTATGACTCCAAACTGTGAGAATTTTTCTTATTATCTATAGATAGTTTGGTTGGCCAGAGATGCATTTTGTATTACATCCCGTCCTTGAAGTGAAAGCCTAAGAGATGACTCACTCTGCAGATACATCTGCTCAGAGGAACATCATAGAAACAAAAGAACCTTTAAAATAGTAAGAATTGAGATCATACTAGTCATCTCCAGTCATTCCTGTATTTTCTCTACTACCCACCCTCTCAATGCCACTGAGACAATTCTAACTCGCAGCAACCCTACAAGATTGGTTAAAATTGCCCCACTGGGTTTCCAAGGCAGTAAACATTTATGGAAGCCAATTACCACATCTTTCTCCAGTTCTAACTCGCCACCCTCCACTAGCTACTTTTCTCTTATTAATAAAACCACCCATTATGTTTTATAAAAACTATCCCAGATTTGACCTGGTGTGGTTTTCTAAGTCTTTCATTTCTTGAGGATGTCTTTCTTCACCGCCAGTCATCTCTAGAATCAGAGCAGTCTACGTAGTAGTTAGCTTCCAAGATGGTCATCATTAATTCCTTTACTCCCTGTGTGTGTACATGATCTCTCCTTCAAGAAGTAAAATCTATTTCTATCCTTCTCTTGAATTTTGGATGGCCATAATGACCTTGATCAAGAGAACACAATGGAAATGCTCGCTCTGAGTGTTTCTAGGCTAGGTCATACAAAACCTTTCAGATACTGCTTGACCTGCTAGAATGCTTCCTCTTGGAACACTTCCTCTGGGAGGCTCACTGTTATGTAAGAAGCCCTGTTAAACTGAGACCTCTATGCTGGAAAAATTACATGTAAACACTGTGGTCAATACCCTTCACTGAATTAGCTTTCCAGCTACCTCTGCCAAAGCATCAGAAATGTGAATGAACCCATCTCTGACCTTCTAGGCCACCCTATCTGCTGGCAGAATACCACCAAGTGACTTCAGTTTATATGAAGCTAAAAAGTTGTCTAGATGAACCTTGTCTGCATTTCTGACATGTTAATCATGAGAAAGAACAAAAATGATGTTCTTTAAGCCTCCACCCCTAAAAAAAAATGGTGTAAAGACCAATGGCTGCCACACACAAAAACTAGTAGATAACAAACTCCCTGGGAACAGACACTGTCTTAATTCATCTTTACATCCCTAGTGGCTAGTATAGCACCTGACAAGCAGGAACACAATAATCATTTGCTGAATAAAACAACCTACGGGGAACCTAGGAGCCCTGGTGGTGCAGTGGTTAAGAGCTTGGCTGCTAACCAAAACGCCAGCAGTATGACTCCACCAGCTACTCTTTGGAAACCCTATATGGCAGTTCCATTCTGGTTGCTCTGAGTCAGAATCAACTTGATGGCAAGGGGTTTGATTTGGTTTGGGGTAAGAGGCATCTGATATTATGACATAGCCACTCTGAGGCAGAGAATAACACGATATTGTGGAGTCAGAAGTGGCACAGGTGAAAGATGAAAGGATACAGAGTATGGTGTACACATTACTGAGAAGAAATCAACTGAAAGTTAAAGCCATATATCCTTTTCAAAGACCAGAAAAGAAACACTGCATGAAAATGGCCTGCTTCAACTCTCAACCCTTACCTTTACCTTCTACTATGGATTGAATTATCTCCCAAAACACATGGTGGAATCCTAACCCCTATGTCAGCCAAGTGCCATCTAACCCCTATAACTGTGAATATAATCTCATTTGGAAACAGTGCTTTCTTTGTTACGTCAATGAGGTCATCAATGCAAGGTATTCCCTAAACTTAATCACTTCTGAGTTATAAAAAGAGTAGATCAGACACAGAAGTAAGTATAAAAGAGAGGAAGATACATGCCATATGAAGATCTTCAAGAAAATAACAAACACTGGTGACACAGAGAGCTAGAAAAGATAAGGATCATACTCGACGGCACTTGGCGACTTGGCTGGCATACCCTTGAGGTGACAGAGATCTATACAGCCTTCCCCTAGAGCCAGTCTGCTGAATTAGGACTTATAGCCTCCTGAGCTGGGAGAAAATAAATGTCTGTTCTTCAAAGCCACCCACATACAGCACTTTTGTTACTACAGCACTAAGTAACTAAGACGTCATCCCATTATGAGTAGTTTAGGCTATATATACATAAGTATATCCTTTGCAGGTAAATCCCACAAGTCTGATATTTACGCAAAAGCTCAAGGTAACGTCTACCAAGCTTCAAGAGCAAACTCTAAATTCCAGCAATCCTGAGTTTTGCATGTTATTTCTTTAATGACACTTTCTCTCCACCTTCATCTTAGCCATCTGAAGAGTCCTAGTCTAAATCTCTCCTCATACTGACATCTCATTCACAATTCTTTTTCCTTCTCAGGAATTCCCTACATCATATAAATAGATCATACATGATAAATGACTAAAATCCACAAGTCTCGCTTCAAGAAAACATCTGTTTAACTATTAAGCAACAGCAGTTTGTGTTATTTGCCTAGGACCCATATAATCACTCTAACTTGATCTCCACTTACGTGCTTAGCATTCTATTTCCATCTCAAACCCACAGCTCCCACTTTCTGTGCTATGGTGTATGCAGAATGCTGTGGCAGCTGATGTTCTCCCACTTAAGTTTCCCAGAAGTGGATCCTGAACACACAGCAAATCACAGCTGAAATGACTGCCCATGGAGAACACTGCTGTTAGCAATTTAAAAACACAACATGTCAGAAAGAAAAATCTGTTAATCAGCATGATTTTCACAATCAGAATTTAGTAAATTTGATAGCTAACTACCCAGAAAATCTAGATTACGTCAAGGAAAGAAAGCTAAAAGTAGGTCAAAGTGGAGATCTGACCAAGAAAAGTCTCTAGAATTTCCTCCTCCTTCTTCACACTTCAGCTGATGCCCTTGCTGCTTCAGCTTGAAATCCAACAATTAAGTCTGTGAACTTTATCGTTCTGAGTGCTGCATGCCTCATTGCTGAATATCACTATGGTCACCTTCAAAGTATTCCCTTGGAACATATACACTGATGCCAGGGCCTGGTCCACACCCTTCAAAGCAATTTTGGTGACTCCTTCTTGAATGGTCATTGTATATGGTGGCACAGTTGCAAGTGTCTGAACTTAACTGCAGAGTTGTCTGTGAAAGACATGTTAACCAAGTAAACAAGTGTATTGGAACACCCTTCCTACTCACCTGATCTAGTCCCCAGTGACTTTTCTCTTTACCTGAAGATAAAGGAAATATTGAAAGGAAGACTTGGATAACATTCAGGACATCAAGGGTAATATGACAACAGCTATGATGGCCATTCCAGAAAGAGCAGCAAAATTGCTCTGAAGGGTCAATTACGTCCTGGCATCAGCACATAGCTTCCCAAGGGGAGTACTTTGAAGGTGACTGTGTGATATTCAGCAGTGAGGTATGTAGCCCTTTTGCTAGGATGAGTTTGTGAACTTAACTGGCAGTCCTCATATTTCTTGGAGAAATAGAGAAAAGAGAATTTCCACATACTTCTATAACCAAATCTAACAGCCCACTACACCTTTGTATTCTCACCCTCTTTCCTGTTTGAAGGTAATTCCTCCACTTAGTGTTGGGACACTAAGTCCCAATCTTTTCATGAGTCCAGAGGGATAGCTCAACAAACTGTCCCACAAATCAATCTAACCCTCTCTCCATGTTCTAGTTTCTTGTGTCCGTTCCACCACCATACTTTGGAAACAGATAACCTGTAGTCTGGATTTCACAGTGTCTTAGGCTGGGTTCTCTAGAAAAGCAAAACTAGTGAAGCATATGTTTTAGTCAGCTAGTTTTGCTTTAAGAGATACCACAAGTGGATAGCTTTAAAAAGAGAAATTTTATTTGTCATAGTCTGGTAAGTTAGAAGTCCAAATTCAGGGTGTTAGCTCCAGATGAAGGCTTTCCCCACTGGTACTAGAGGAAGGTCTTTGTTGTCACCCTTACCCTGAAGTGGAAGCTTCAGAGCAGCAGGGATCCCAGTCCTCCATAAAAGTCATGCTCAGCTCCCAGCACTGCTTTCTTGGCAGCATGAAGTCCCCAAATGTCTCTGCTAACTCCTCTCCTTTATATTTCACGACACAAAACAAACACACATTGAATCTTGCTCTCACAAAACAACTGCCACTCATCCACCCTCATAAACAACATGGGGGCAGGAACTCCAACATGGAGGAACATCACACAATACCAGGAATTATGGCACAGCCAAACTGTCACAGATTTTCTAGGAGCACAACTCAATCCATGATAGCACATAAACATACAGGTAGACTTACATCAAGATAACAGCTCACACAATGGCAGAGGTTGGACCGGACCAAGTATGTGGCCCAGGATAGAAGGCTCTCCTGATTTATGTAGCTATAAGGCCTGATAAACCCAAGACTGGAAGGTCTGAGAGCAGAGCTCTTGCTCACAAGCTATGAGGATCAAGGAATTCCATGAGCAGCAGGCAAAACCACAGGTAAACTGCTAGCTCAAGTCCCAGAACTGGAGGTCAGATAAGCAAGAGTCAGCTGCAGGAACCCGTAGAAGTAAAAGGCCCAGAGCCTTACCAAAATATCCATTTGTATTCAACACAGACCACATGTGCATGGAAATTCCTCTTCAACTAGCTGGCTATTTACAACAGATCTTATCATGAAGGTTATTACATCATCATAAAACTGCCAAACTACTGAGAATCATGGTTCAGCCAAGGTGACACACAATCTTAACCATCAGTCTACCCCTTGTCAACTTGGCATCTACACACATTTTCTTAAACAATACATCATCTCTGAATAAACACAATTATAAAGTAATACTTGCACCTAACATGATACAACTAACATGCATAAAGCTGAAAACGCACTAGCCCTATGTCTTAATCAGCTGTTTTAACAGAAATACTGCAAGCGGATGGCTTTAACAAAGAGAACTCCACTCTTACACAGCTCAGTGGGCTACAAGTCCAAACTCAGGATGTCAGCTCCAGGGAAGGCTTTCCCTGTTGTCTCTGGAGAAAGATCCTTGTTATCCATCTTCTGCTGGACTGGAAGCTTCTGAAGTGCAGGAACCCTAGTCCTTTCCAAAGAACATGCTCAGCTCCTGGCATAGCTTCTTGGTAGTATGAGATCCCCACTCTCTGCCTGCCTCTCTTTCCTTTAATCTCTTCTAGGAGAAAAGGCGGTACAAGCCACAATCCATACACTGGAGCAAGGAGGTGACCTTAGGGAGAGGGTTACAATTCTACCCTAATCCTCTTTAACATAATCTAGTTTATTAACCACAGGTAGAGATTAGAATCTACACCATAAGAAAATCACAAAATGGAGGGCAATCACACAATACTGGGAATCATGGCCCATTAAATTGCCACACACATTTTTGGGGGTACACAATTCAATCCATGATACCTTGTTTACACCTTGTATTTTATAACTGAAGAAAACAAAAATACGTGATGCACACATACTAGGCAGAAACACTCGTAACAATTACAGTCCTCATTTTTGCAACTGATGGCGTCGGTGTAACTGGTATTTAGAACTACCCTCTTTCACCACCCATTCTGTGTTCCCTCTCCCCTTAGCAAGCATCTTGGTTGGTCATGGTTTTCTGTCTGATGTGGTTACCCAAACTTTCATTCCTCAAGGATCTGGGCCACTGTAGTCATGTCACAATTGGTTTGCTATAGTTCTCCATTGACTTTAATCACAGGTATGGTAGTATTAAGTGACACTCTAACAGATTATCTTCCATTCCAGACATATTTTTGATTACCTCCATTATGTAATACCAATTCAACTACCTCTGGTAATCATGATCCATCACACCAGCCTACTGGTAACTCTCCTCTTTGCCTGTTGATCCACAGATGTCAGAAGACCAAACTGGCCAGGTGGCATTCCTAACCTCCAATCTAATGCAAACATTGTATGTGTCTTCAGATGGGAACATTCTTCCCTTTGGACAGGGTCACAGGGACTAGAAGCAAAAATACTGCACGTGGATCACCAGGGGTAATAGTGAGAGATGACATACTGATGTCCACCCCTTGATGCCTGAATCCATAAACCCTGGATATGCAAGAAACAGTACCATATAGTAGTTGCTGGTTTAGAACATATACCAGCTTCCTGGAGAACACTGCCCTAATTCTGCAGGTTCTGCCACCTCACTGGTGCCATAATTGTACCTTCAGAGAGCTATTTCATTGTTCTATCAAACCAGCTGGTTCAGGATGACAGAGAATATGATAAGACCAGTGAATTTCACAAACATGGGCCTACCACCACACTTCATTTGCTGTGAAGTAAGTCCACTGATTCAAGGTGACACTGTATGAGTACCAAAATGGAGGATAAAGGCACTCTGTAAGTTCACAGATGGTAGTTGTGACAGAAGTATTCAGCGCAGAGAAAGCAAATCCATATTCACATATGTACTTATTCCAGTAAGAACCAACCATGCCCTTTCATGACAGAAGTGGTCCAATGTAATCAATTTGCCGACAGGTTGCTGGTTAATCTCTAGGGATGGTGCCATACTGGGTACTCACTTTTGATCTGCGCTGCTGGCAGACTGGGCACTCAGCAGTAGTTGCAGCCAACTCAGCCTTGGTGAGTAGAAGTCCATATTGCTGAGCCATGCACAACCTCCATCCCTGGAATCATGGCCACTTTGTTCATGACCCCATTGAGCAATGATGGAAGTCGCTGGGCAGAGAGGTTGACTGATATTTCCACAGAAAGTCTCATCCTATCCCCTTGACTGTTAAAATGCACCTTCATGATTTTGGAGCAAAGCCCCAGCCATCTCTGCAGATAAATACTTTCCTTTTGAAAAACAGCTTTTAGCTTGTTACTGGGCCTTAGTAGAGACTGAATACTTAACCATAGGTTGCCAAATAACCATGTGGCCTAAGTTGCCCACCATGAATTGGATGCTATCTGATTCACAGAGTTATAAGGTTGAATGTACACAGCAGAACTCCATCATTAAGTAAAAGTGATATATATGAGATCAACCTGAGAAGCACCTGAAGGCACAAGTAACTTCCATAAGGAAGTAGTCCAAATGTCCCTGGTATCCATTCTGTCACATTACCTTCTATCTTCCAGTATGTTACCTATAGCCTCATGGTTGTTCCTTATGATCAGCTAACTGAGGAAGAGAAAATGTGGCTAGTGCAAAGATGGTTCTGCACAATAGCAGGCACCACTTGGAAGTGGACAGTGGCATTACTACAGCTCCTTTCTGGTACTTCCCTGAAGGACAGTGAAATGAAATCCTCCCAATGGGCAGAACTTCAGGCAAAGCACCTAGTTATTCACTTTGCTTGGAAGAAGAGAGACAACAAGATGTATGACCATATACTGATTCACAGAATGTGGTCAACAGTTCGGCTAGATGGTCACAGACATGACTGGACAAGTGATGACACAAAGAGGTATACAGATAGATCTCTCTGAGCAGGCCAAGAGGTATCGATATTTGTGTTCCATGTGAACGTTCACCAAAGAGGACCTCATAAAACCAAGACAGAAGCAACACAAATACAGCATATTTTCTGAACTTGGGGTCATTACAAGGAAAAACTCTCAGACCAGGGTAAGACTGATGACAAGACCCTCCGTCCAGAGCCAGCTGAGGGAGAAAACCTGCATCTGGAGCTGGTGCCCTGATTTTGGACTTCTAGCTAACTAGACTCTGTGAAAACAATCTGTTAAAGCCATTCTATGTGTGGTATTTCTGTCATAACAGAACTAGCTAACTAAGATACTTCACAGATAAAGAGGAAGGAATACACCTAAAATCTCATCTATTGATTTAAATGATTCAGAAGATGAGATTCTGACTTGGAATTAATATAAGACTTTTAGGATAACATGAAGAGATAAACGTATTTTACACATGGCATGGTGTCATGGGTTGAATTATGTCCCTCCAAAAACAGGTGTAGCCATGTGACCATGATTCCCTGTATTCTATGACTGTCCTCCATTTTGTGACTTTGTTATGCTGTATATTAAAGGATTAGGGTGGGACTGTAAATCCCCTTATAAGATCACCTCCCTGCTACACTGTAACGGGAATTTCCCTGGAGTATGGCTTGCCCCACACTTAATCCTTTCATACTACAAGACATAAAAGGAAAGAGAAACAAGCAGAGAATTGGGAACTTCACACCGTCAAGCTAGCAGCAACTGGAGAACTGCGTGTCCTTTAGACCCGAGGTTCCTGCACCAAGATGCCCCCTAGACAAAGACTGATGCAACACTGGACTTTCCTCCAGAGCCAACAAGGGGGAAAGCCTTCCCCTGGAGCAGACATCCTGGACTTAGACTTGTAGCCTACTGGACTGTGTAAGAATAAACCTTCCTTTGCTAAAACCATCCACTGTGTGGTGTTTCTGCTAGAGCAGCACTAGCTGACTAAAACACACGGAAAGAAATTCTGTGGGGCCAGGAGATACAAAGTCTGGAAAGGTATGCGTGTCAGGGTTATATTCTTTCACCGTATCTATTCAATCTGTCTGCTGAGCAAATAATCTGAGTAGCTAACTATGTGAAGAATAATGGGGCATCAGAATTGGAAGAAGACTCACCAATAACCTGTGTTATGCAAATGACACAATTTTGTTTGCTGAAAGTGAAGAGGACTTGAGGCACTCACTGATGATGATCAAAGACCAAAGTCTGCAGTATGGTTCTATTTCAAACACAAAGAAACAAAAATTAAGAAGCAGGGCCTAGATGGAGGACTAGTCACATATCTCCTTGATTCCCTCAGTAATCTAAAGCTAGAAAAACAACTGAACAGAGCAGAGTAGACCTGGTGCGAGCCACGAGATCAAGCAGAGGGTTGCGAGAACAGACTGGGCAACAGGAAGGGGAAAACTACCTTTGTTGGAGGCAACATGGCAGCACAAAGTGTACCACTTCTGCTGGCGCAGCAGCTCAGATTACAGGTACAGACACCATCTTTGTTAACTCAAAGACTGAGATTGGGAATGCTGAACCTGAGAGCCTGGCAAGAGCCAGCTGCCTTGCTTAGCTGCAGCGCCTAAGTAGACAGCGTCTTTCACAGCAAAAAGGCTGTACTTCAGACAGTCACATTTAGAGAACCGAGTGGTGGATAGCAGCTGAGGGTACAAGTGCCCTTCCCCGCTTTTGTCTCTGAGCTGCACCATAGATTCTGCTGGCCTAGTGTAAGAGAGGTAGCTCAGGCAAGACACCATCTTAGTCAGCTGAGAGGTGAAGGCAGCCACACCTGAGGGCCCAGCTGGGGCTGGCTGCCATAGTAAGCAAACAGCACCTGACTGGACAGTGTCTCTCTCAGGAAAAAAGCTATTTCTAACACAATGGTACTAGAGAATGCAGTTGTGGCTGACAACTGAGCACGGTGGCACCCTTAACCTTCCCTTCTTTGAGTCACATCATAGCATCTGCTGACACAGCCCCCGAGAGACTCCACAAGTAGGTTGCTGTCTTTGTCAGCTGGGAGGCAGAGCCTGCTACACAGGAGGAACTGGCTGGTACCAACTGCAACTAGACAGAGCCTCTCTTAGGAAGAAAGCAATTCTGAAGAAAATCACATCTGGAGAACTCAGCAGTGACTCGTGGCCAAGTGTGGTGGCACTATTTCCCCCTCCCTTCACTGAGCGCACCATAGCATTTGCTGACAAGCCCCCAAGACACTCCATAAGTAGGTTCGCTTCTTTGTCAGCTAGGAGGTGGGGTCTGCCACCCAAGGGCCCGGCTGGCAGTGGCTGCTGCTGGGCAGTGCCTCTCTCAACAGAAAAGCAGTTTTTAAGATAATCGTATTTACAGCATGCAGCAGTGGCTAGCAGCCAACTGTGGCGGTGCCCTTCCCTCCTCCCTTCTCTGAGCTATGCCATGGTGTCTGTGTGCATGACTCTACAGTCAGCAGGGCCTGCCCCTATAAGGGCCCAGCTGGGGTCAGTCATCAAACTGAGCAGCACCACAGACTGGACAGCATATCTCTTACTAGAGAATCTGTACTTAAGACAGCTGACTCAGAAAATGCAGCAGCAGCTGGCATCCAAGTCTAGCAGTGCCCTTACTGAATCTCTTCTTAGAGCTATGCCATAGCTTCTGTTGGTGCAACAATCAATATGTAACCATTCAAAGAAGCAGACCACCACGGCTCTGGAAAACACCTAAAATAAAGACTAAAAAGACCTCCCAGATGAAGAAGCCTTTCTGAAATTATCAGAAGTAGAATACAAAAGAATTATGTACAGAGCCCTTCTAGATCACAGAATGGAGATTAAATAAAGTGCAGCAAGGAGAAAAAAAGAAAAATTAAATAAGCTGTGTGAACTGCCACCAATGATATGAAACTAGGCAAATGAGTAACAAAATTACAGAGTTATATAATTCAAAGGAAAGCCAAAAGAGCAGGATTGAGGAAATGGAATGCAGAATTAGCAAGACTGAAAGTAAAGCAACTGACACCAGCAAATGCAGACAATTCAGACAACAGAATCAAGAAAAATGAAAAAGCTTCAATAATGGTGTGCAACTCTATCAAGAAGACCAATATAAGACTAAGACTCAACGGCACTTGGGTTTGGGGAGAGTCTTAGAAAAAGGAAGGATACTAGAAAATACAGAGAAGGTTGCTGTTTTAGTCAGCTAGTGCTGCTCTAACAGAAATACCACATAGTGGATGGCTTTAACAAAGGAAATTATTCTTACACAGTCCAGTAGGCTACAAGTCCAGATTCAGATGTCCACTCCAGAAGAAAGTGAGGTATTGTATCAGTCTTTGTCCAGGGAGCATCTTGGTGCAGGAACTTCAGGTCTGAAGGACCTGCTCTTCTCCCGGTGTTGCTTTCTTGATGGTGTGAGATTCCTAATTTTCTGCCTGCTTCCATTTCCTTATATCTCTTGCAGGATGAAACGATTAAGAGTGGGACAAGCCATACTCCACGGAAACTCTCTTTACCGTAGAGCAGGGAGGTGATCCTACAAAGGGATTTACAGTCCCACCTTAATCCTTTAATAGAACAGCATAATCACAAAATGGAGAACAATCATGGCCACATGGCTACACCTATTTTGGGGGGGACACAATTCAATCCATGACAGTTGCTGACAGAAAACTTCTGTGACATTACGAAAGAAGAGAATATAGCTATTCAAGATGTTCATCAAATTCTACAAAAGGTAGACCACAACAGAAAGACATTCAAACATATTATAAACAACCCTGACAAAATGAAACATAAGAAGAGGCTCTCTCTTCAAGGCAGCTAAGCTTAAACCAAAACTAATATACAAAGGGAAACCTTGCAGAATGTCTTCTGACTTTTCAGTTGAAACTTTGTTGGCAAGAAGGAAATGGGATGACATATACAAAACTCTGAAGGGAAAAAATTTCCGACCAAGAATTACATATCCTCTAAAATTATCTATCAAATAGGACAGTGAAATTAAGATACTCTCAAACTAACTGAAGCTTAGAGACTTTGTAATAAACAAACCAAAGTTAACAGAAACACCTAAATTCTTCAATTAGAAAATCAGTAGTACCAGATGGATACCCACGGATGTAAAGCAAGACAAAGCATTCAGTGTGCTAATTAGTTATGGAAGTCACAAAGCTCAATAAAAAGTAAAATACTGAAATTAGGGAAACAGAGAGCTCAACACGTAAACTATGACAATACACTATAAAGAGGGATATACTACAATATTCATACCTCTTTCAGATGGAGAAGAAAGAACTATAAAGAAGTTAAAGACTGGTTTAAACCAACAACACTGGGGGGTGGATAAAGGTATAGCCACAAAGCCAACTACAAATACTACATATTAAAACAAACACAATACCAAAGTCTCAACAGAAACCAAACCAACATTGAAAAGGAAGAAAAGCCATAAACAAAAACAATCCAGAACAGAATACTAAGTAGAACAACAAAAATGTCAACAACACAAAAATTAAGGCACCAAAATGACAGCACTAAACACATATCTATCAATAATTGCCTGGAACCCCTGGTGGCGTAGTGGGTTAAGGGCTAAGTCTGCTAACCAAAACATGAGCGGTTCAAATAAGCCAGGTGCTCCTTCGAAACTCTATGGGACGGTTCTATTCTGACTGAGTCAGACTCGACTTGACAGCAATAATATTTGTGTGTTGTGTCAGTAATTATATTGAATGTAAATAGATTGAGTACTTCTAAAGGAGACAGGGAGTTACAGCCTAGATGAAAAACACAATCCATCTATATGCTGTTTATAAGATATGAACAAATTGAAAATCAAAAAAAGGATATGCAAAGAGCAAGAGCGGCAATATTAATCTCAGATAAAATCGATTTTAAAGTAAAATCCACCATCATGCACAAGGATGGTCACAATTTATTGCTTAAAGTTTCAATACATTAGGAGTATATAACATTATTAAATATTTATGCAACCAATATCAGAACATATGAATACATCAAATAAATGCTTCCAGTGCTGAAAAATGACATAGATCACGCCACAATAATAGTAGGAGACTTCAACACTCCACATTCAGTAATGGAACAAAAACATGGACAGATCATCCAAAAAAAAGCTCAATAAAGATACAGATCATATTGAAACAATCAACCAACTCAATACCACAGACATATACAGAACTTTTTAGCCAACAACAGACAACTACACCTTCTTTTCCAATTCACATGGAACATTCTCCAGAACAAACAGCATATTAGGCCCTAAAGCATGTCTCAACAAATCACAAACCACAGATTCATTGCAAAGCATCTTCTCAGACCGTAAAGCCATAAAAGTTGAAATCAATAGCAGAAAACATGTGTGCAGAAATTCAAACTCATGGAAACTGAACAACACCTTGCTCAAAAACTCATGGGTTACAGAAGCAATCAAGGATGCAATAAGGAAATTCATGGAACCAACTGAGAACCTACCAGAACCTATAGGATACAACAAAAACAGTGCTCGGAGATCTATTTATCTCAATTAATGCACACATCCAGAATGAAGAAAGGGTCCAAATCAAAGAATTAACTTTACAACTTGAACAAGTGGAAAGAGACCTATGAAAGAACCCTTCAGGTACCAGAAGAAAACAGATAATAAAAATTAGAGCAGAACAAAACAAATTAGAAGATACAAAAACCACTGAAAGAATTAACAAACCAAAAGCTGGTTTTTTGAAAAGATTAACAAAATAGATAAATCATTGTCTAAACTCACAAAAGAAAAACAGGAGAGGAAATAAATAACCCAAATAAGAAACAAACAGGAGACATCACAACAGACTCAGTCAAAATCAAAAGTATCACAACAAATTACCATGAAAACCTGTAACAGATTTGAAAGACTAAAGGAAATGTTCAAATTTCTAGATTCACATATTCACACTGCCTACAAAAAATATCACAAGGAGAAGTAAAACAACTTCATAAATCCATCACAAAAGAAGAGATTGAAAAAGTTGAAAAAGTAATCAAAAAACTACCAACCAAAAAAAGTCCTGGCCCAGACAGCTTCACCAGGGACTTATACCAAACTTCTAGAGAGGGGTTAATTCCAATACTAACAAAGCTATTCCACAACACAGGAGAGGACAGAACATTGCCAAATTAATTCTATAAAGCCAGCATAATCCTAACACCAAAGCCAAGTAAAGACCTTACAACAAAAAATGAAAATTATAGATCACTCAGGAACCTAGATGCAAAAATCTTCAACAAAATCCTAGCCAATAAAATTCAAGACCATATCAAAAAAATAGTTCATTATGATCAAGTAGGATTCACACCAGGGATGCAGAGTTGGTTCAACATCTGAAAAACAATTACTGTGATCAACCACATAAAAAAGGCAAAATGTAAAAATCACTTCATCTCATCAAGTGGTACAGAAAAAGCATCTCAGAGTCCCAAATCCATTCAGGTTAAAAACTCTCAGCAAAATAAGAATAGAAGGGTAATTCCCCAATGCAATCAGGAGCATCTACACAAAACCAACCGCCAACATCACCCCGAATGGAAAGAGACAGAAAGAAATTACCCTTGAGAACACTAACAAGACAAGCATGCCCACTCCCAACATTGTGCTTGAGGTTCTAGCCAGAACAATCAGACAAGACAAAGGCTATCCACATCAGTAAAGAAGTAAAAATCTCCCTATTCACTGATGATATGATCATACACACACAGAACCCTAAAGAATCCATAAATAAATTACTGGAACAGAAGAGTTCAGCAAAGTATGAGACTATAAGATAAACGTAAGTAAATCAGTTGGACTCCTTCATACCAACAAAGAGGAAATCACCAAGTCAATACCATTTATGGTAGCTCCGAAGAAGATAAAATACATAGGAATAAATCTAACCACAGAAGTAAGAGACCTATACAGACAAAATTACAAGAGCCTATTGTAAGAAACATAAAAGAGACTCACAGAAATGGAGAAATCTACCTTGCTCATGGATAGGATGACTTAACATTGTGAAAATGTCTATTTTACCCAAAACAATCTACATGTACAGTGCAAACTCAATACAAACTCCAGTGTCATTTTTCAATGAGATGAAGAAATTACTCATTAACTTTTCTAGAAAAGGGAAAAAACCCAGATACGTAATGCACTACTGAAGAGGAGGAACACAATGGGAGGCCTCACACTATCAACTTTAGAACCTACCACATTGCCATAGTAGTCAAAACAGCCAGGTACTGGTACAAAAAGAGACACATAGACCAATGGAACAGAGTTGAGACTCCAGAGATGCCACCATCCTCTTATGAACAGTTGATATCTGACAAAGTCCCTAAGATTGTAAACTGGGGTAAAAACTCTCTTCAACAAATGGTACTGGCAAAATTGGATATCCATCTGCAAAAAACTGAAACAAGACCATATCTCACATCTTACACAAAAGCTAAGTTAGAATGTATAAAAGATCTAAATATCAAACCTAAAGTGATAAAGATCATGCAAAAAAAAAAAAGAGGCAACAATGGAAGTTCTAATACATAACTTCGACTACAAAATCTGACCAATAATGCACAAACGACAGAAAACAGATAAATGGGAACTACCATAAATCAAACACACTCATCCAAAGACTGTATCAAGAGAGTTAAAATGCTACCTACAGAATGGGAAAAAAAAAATTGTTAAATAAATGTCAGATCAATATCTGGTTTTCATAATCTACAAGGTACTGCAAAAAAAGAACAAGAAAAAGACAACCTAATTAAGCAACAGGCAAAGGAGATGGACAGACACTTCACCAAAGAAGACATCCAGGCAGTCAAAAGACACATGAGAAAATGCTTACAACCATTAGCTGTCAGAGAAACCCATATCAAAGCTACAAGGCAACAGTATCTCATCCCACTGAGGTTGGCAATAATCCAAAAAACACAAAACAACAAATACTGGACAGGCTGTGGAAAGACTGAAACTCTCCTGCACTGCTTACAAGAATGCAAAATGGTACAATCTCTTTGGAAAGCAATCTGGTCCTTCCTTAAAAAGCTAGAAATAGAAATAACACATGATCCAGCAATCCCACCACTCGGAACATATCCTACATAAACATAGGTGGTCACACAAGCAGATATAAGCACACAAATGTTTATCCCAGCACTGTCTGTAACAGCAAAATGATACAATCAACCTAGGTGTCCATCAACAAATGATTGAATACACAAACTATGGTACATACATACAACGCAACACTATACAATAATAAAAAATGATTTTAGGAAGTATCTCATAACCTGGTCTCAACTAGAAGACATTATGCTAAGTGAAATTACTGAGCTGCAAAAGGACAAGCATGAGACCTCTGCTATAAAGACTTAAAAATTGACTCATGTACAGAAGAAAAGATGCTTTGACATCTACAAGGCTGGGGATGGAGGGACAGGGATGTTCACAGATTAGACAGTAGATAGGTTGGGTAAAGGGAGAGACAGCATACAGTAGAGGGCAGATCAGCATAACTGGACTACACCATAAACTGGCAGGTTTTCTAAACTCAACCCAATGTTTCAAAGAAGAGAGCAGCAGGAACGGGAGTCTAGGAACTACAGTTTCAGGGAACATCAAGGTCAACTGGCATAAATAGCCTGTTGCTAAGAGTCTCCCGCACCCCATATTGGTAAATGGCATCTAGGGTCTTAAAAGCTAGCAAGCTGCTATCTGAGGAACACCAAATGGTCCCAACCCTTCTGGAACAGATGACAACCAAGAACATCAAAGACACAAGAAAAAATGAACTTAAGAGACAGAACGACCCACATGAATGGGAGACTGCGTCAGCATGAGACCAAAGAACCAGATGGTGCCTGGCCACCACCAAAGGGAGCCGTGATGGGGGACAAAACGTAAGTCCCTGAGGCAACATGAGAAAAAGAGGTGTGCAGTTCAAGGCTACTTAAAGACTACAATTGATGGCCCGACAGCCTGGAAGCCCCTTGGAACATGACCACGGACCTGATGCTGGCCCTGACCTGAAACCAGTACTGAGGTTAACTCTTCAGACAAGAATGGACTGGACACAGGGACACAGTGTGAGCATGTAGTTTATGTACTTTACGATTTTAGGAAACTGTCCTACTAGTTTGTTTCCATATGGGAGAAGAGAGTCTTTCCCTATAGGAAAGGAGAGAGTAGAGAGGACAGGACAGGTGTTAAAATAGGATACTAGAAGAGTGAAAAGGAGGAGTCTGCTGTCAGAGGAAGAAGAGATCAGATGCAGTTGCAGAAAGGCTAGCATACAAAATTGATTTGGATTATACTCTTTCACTTAATCCTAATAATAATTTTAAAAAGAATTCTCTCAAAATTTACATGCTCTAACAGAAGACTTCAGCAAAGTACCAGGTTATAACAGATAGGTACATAAACCTGTTTGATTCATTTACACCAACAAACAGACAATAAACAAGGAAATCTCAAAGGTATTACCATTTACTGTAGCTGCAAAGATGATAAAATATCTAGGAACAAATCTAACTAGAGATCTAAAAGATTGATAGAAAGAAAAGTACAAGACCCTACAGCAAGAGACTTAAAGTGACTTACCTACCTAATTGGAAAAGCCTACCCTGCTCTTGGATAGAAGAACTCAAGATAGTGAAAAATGACCATTCTACCCAAAGCAATCTACACATACAATGCAATCCCAACACAAATCCCAGCAACATTCTTCAGCGAGACAGAGGCACAAATTACCAACTTCATATGGAAAGGGAGAAAGTCACTGATAAGTGAAACATGACTAAAGAAGAAAAATATAGTGGAAGGCCTCGTGCTACTTGATCTTAAAACCTATTAAGCCATCACAGTAGTCAAAACCACATGGTACTGGCACAAAAACAGACACACAGATCAATGAAACAGAACTGAGAGTTCAGATATAACATCATTCACCTATGAGCAACTGATATTTGATAAGGGCCCAAAGCCCAAGAAATGGGGAAAGCACAGTCTTTTCAACAAATGATGTTGGCATAACTGGATATCCATCTGCAAAAAAATTGAAACAGGGTTCTTATCTCATACCATGCACAAAAACTAATTCAAAGTGCACTGAAGACCTGAATATAAAATATAAAACAATAAGGATCTTGGAAGAAAACATCACCAATAACCCTCAAGCTCCAGAAATGAAAATAGACAAACGGGAACTCTTACAAATCAAACACTTAGGCTCACCCAAACCCTTCATCCAAAAAGTAAAAAGACTACCTTCAGAGTGGGAAAGATTATTTGGCTACCATGCTTCCAATCATCTTGTAATCTCTTCAATCCAGAAGATACTACAAAACCTCAACAAGAAAAAGACAAACAACAAAATTTTTAAAAATGGGCACAGGACACGAACAGGCATTTCACCAAAGAAGACATACAAGATACCAACAGATACATGAGGAAACGCTCACAATCACTAGCTTTTAGAGAAATCCAAATCAAAACTACAAAGTAATACCATCTCAGCCCAACAAAGCTGACAATAATCCAAAAACCACAAAATAGTAAATGCTGGAGAGGATGTAGAGAGTTTGGAACTCTTCTGCACTGTTGGTGGGAGTGTAAAATGGTACAACCACTATGGAAATAAAAATTTGGCACTTTCTTAGAAAAGTAGAAATTGCTGACCTCTTACTGGAGGTGGGCAAGTGGGTGGAGAGGAGGGGATAGGAGATTGTTGGGAGAATAAGACATGTACGGAGCAGAGAGGAAGAGTGTGCTGTCACTGGGCAGGAAGAGCAGTGGGAGCTACATATAGGTGGGCATCTAAATTTTTATGGGAAGATACATTTTCACTCAATCATAATACAAAAGAAATTTAAAAAAGAAAAGTAGAAATAGAAGTATCATATGATCCAGCAATCCCACTCCTTGGAACATATCCCAGAGAAATAAGGACCATGTTTATTGTAGCTCTCTTCACAACAGCAAAAAGATGGAAGCAACCTAGATGCCCATCAACAGATGAATGGTTGAAGAAACTATGGTATGGCCACACAATAGAATACTATGCAGTGATAAGATACAATGGTTTAGGGAAGTATCTGATAATGTGGGCCCATATGGAGGACATTATTGTAAGTGAAATTAACCAGAAACAAAAGGATAAATATTGTATGAGGCCATCATTATAAGAATGCAACAAATCATTTAGGCACAGAAGAGATCAATCTTTGATGGTTACAAGATTGAAGAGGGAGGGAAAGGGATTTATACAAAATAGACAGTGTTCAGGATTTGGGTTGGGTGGAGGATGTGACAGCATGCACTTGAAAAGAGGTAGCTACAACTACTCTACTTCAAAACGAAACCATTCCCTAAATGCAGCCCACCTCTTTGGAAAGACAGAGTAACAAGGTCTGGAATTGGGGGGGAGGGGCATGCGTTCAGCAGGCATCCAGACTAATTGGCATACCTAAGCTTTCCTCTTTATTTCTCTTAAGAAAATGCTCTGCATACCACCTGGGTGAGTGACATCTGGGGTCTTAAAAGCTATCAAGCTGCCATCTAAGTTATATCTATTGGTCCCAATTCCCCTGGACCAGAGGTAAACAGTAGACAACAAGGAGAGGAAGAAAATACGAGCCCATCAGATGGGGACATACGAATCGGTGTCAGCTTTAGTAAGGTACCAGAAGGATTAGATGGTACCTGGCGACCACCAGTAACCTCCTGAAGGCGGTACACAGTACAGAACTATGGATACAGGGGACAAAAGATTAGTGGGCAGAGCTAGAACTCTACCAAAAGACCACATGATAGTCTGTCACACCATACTCTCTAATCTGCACCCAACACAACAGCCAGCTCTCCTGACAAAGACTGAACTTGGCTATACAAAACAAGGAGTGCAGCTGACAAAACAACAACTTTGGACTTTAATACATACGTGGGGCTGTTCTACAGGTTTATCACTGAAGCCAAGATAAGGTGAGAGGGGTCACATCACAGTCAAAGGGTAAAGTTCTTGATGACAGCAGGAAGTGTGATGCGGGTAGAGGGTAGGGAGGCGAAAGCAGTTTGGAATACAGCAGTGGCGAAAAGTTTGGAGTGTTATATGGCAAACTGAATTGTCCTTAATCACAACAAAATTTCTTAAAATTTTCTTTTAACAAAGAAAGAAACAAGATACGTGGTATCACAAAAGACCCAACTGAAATTAAAAGAATCACAACAGAATACTATGAAAATGTGTACTTTAATAAATTCAAAAACCTATAGGAATAGATAAATCTCTAGAAACAAACTAGCTACCAGAACTAATACAGACAGAAGTGGAGCAACTAAATAAATTCATCACAAAAGAAGAGCTTGAAGAAGTAACTAAAAAAGTCCCAACTAAAAAAAGCCCTGACCCTGACAATTTCATTGGGGAATTCTATTAACTTTTAGATAAGAGTTAACACCACTGTTACCAAAGGTATTTCACAGTACAGAAAAGGATGGCATACTGTCAAATTCATTTCATCAAGCCAGCATAACCCTGATACAAAAACCAGGTAGAAACAATACAAAAAAAGAAAACTGCAGGCCAATACCTCTCATGAACTTAGATGAAAAAAATCCTCAGCAAAATTCTAGCCAACAGAATTCAACAATGTACGAAAATAATAACTCACCATGACCAAGTGGGATTCATACCAGAAACATAGGGAGATGGTTCCACATTAGAAAAACAATGTAATCAATCATGTATATAACTTGATTTTATCAACTGATGCAGGAAAGGTATTTGACAAAGTCTAAAACCTCTTTGTGCTAAAAATTCTCAGCAAAATACGAAGAGAAGGGAAATTCCTTAACATGGTAAGGGGCATACATGCAAAATCAACCCTGATGATACAGTGGTTACATGCTATGTCTCCTACCCAAAAGGTTGGCAGTTTGAATCCACCACGGGCCCCATGGAAACTCCATGGGGCAGTACTAATCTATCCTATAGGGTCACTATGAGTTGGAATTAACTCAGCAGCACTGAGTTTGGTTTGGTGGCTTTTATGCAAAGCCAATAAGCAACAGGATCCTACATGGAGAGTTTGAAAGCATTTGCCTTGACCATGGGAACTGGACAAGGACGTCCTATGTCACTACTTTTATTCAACATTGTACTGGAGAGCCTAGCTAGAGAAACCAGGTAAGATAAAGAAATAAAAGGCATTCAAATTGGTAAGCAGTAAACATATGTCTATTTGCAGATGACACGATTTTACACACAGAAAGCTCTAAGGAATCCACAAAAAAAACTAATGGAACTAATAGGAGAGTTCAGCAAAGTATAAGGATACAAGACGAACATACATGCATCAACTGGATTCCTTTACACCAACAAAGAGACCATCAAAGAGGAAATTGCCGAATCAATACCATTTACAATAGCCACCAGAAAGATAAAATACTTTGAAACAAATCTAATCAGAGATGTCAAAGACCTACACAAAGAAAATTACAAGACTCTGCTTCAAGAAACCAAAAGAGACCTACATAAGGGGAGACAGTTACCTTACTCAAAGATAAGAAGACATTCAGAAAATGTCTATTCCACCCAAGGTGATCTACAGATACAATGCAATTCCAATACAAACTCCAATGGCATTTGTTTAATGAGATGGAGAAAAAAAAATCAACTTCATAGGAAAAGGGAAGACATTCCAGACAACCAAGTGTTACAGAAGAAGAACGAAGCAGGAAGTCTCACACTATCTAACCACAGAACCTGTTACACTGCCACAACAGTAAGAATAGCCTGGTACTGCTCAAAAACAGACACACAGACCAAAAGAACAGAACTGAGAATCCAGATGCAGCATCATCCACCTATGAACAGCTGGTATTTGACAAAAGCTCAATGTCCGTAAACCGGGGAAAAGATAGTCTCTTTTACAAATGATGTTGGCATAACTGGCTACTCATCTGCACAAGAGTAAAACAACACCCATATCTCACATCACGCTCAAAAACTAACTCAAAATGGATCAAAGGCTTAAATATAAAATCTAAAACAACAAAGATCATCAAAGAAAAAATAAGGACAATGCTGCGAGCCCTAGCACAGCATAAATTGACTACAAAATATCACTAACAATGCACAAGCACAAGAAAATATAAAATGAGGAACTCATATAAATCAAGCATTTACACTAAGCTAAGGACTTCACCACAAAAATAAAAAGACTATGTACAGACTGGGAAAAAGTTTTTGACTACCACAGATCTGATAAGCATCTAACCTCACTAATCTGTAAGGCACTGCATAACTTCAACAAGAAAAAGACAAATAACCCAGTTAAAAAATGGGCAAAGGATATAAACAGGCACTTCATCAAAGAAGACATCCAGACAGCTAACATACACATGAAGAAATGCTCACGATCAACAGTGATTAGAGAAAACCAAATCAAACTACAACGAGATATCATCTCACACCAATGAACCTGGCATTAATCAAAAAAACACTAATAAATGTTGGGGATGTTGTGGAGAGACTGGAACTCTTCTACACTACTAGTGGGAATGTAAATGCTGCAACCAGTTTAGAAACTGATTTGGTGCTTTCTTTAAAAGCTAGAAATAAAAATACTGTGTGATCTAGAAATCATACTTCTTAGAACATATCCCAGAGAAATAAGGGCTGTCACATAACTAGAAACATGCACACCAATGTTTAGTGCAGCACTGTCTAAAGCAGCAAAAAGATGGACTCAACCTAGGTGAATTGATAAACAAACCATGGTGTATTCAAACAACGGAATCCTGTGAATGATAAAGGACAGTGATGATCTTGAGAAACACCTCACAACATGGAGTCATCTGGAAGACATAACGTTGAGTAAAATTATTCAGCTGTTCAAAAGGACAAATACTGTATGAGACCACTATTAAGACTTTAGAAAAGGTTTAAGTACAGAAAAAAATAATCTCTGATGGTTACAAGTGTGAGAAGACAGAGAAAGGGATATTCATAGATCAGACAATAGACAGGAACTGGGTTAGGTGAAATCAGTCACAGCATGCAGTAAAAAGGAGGTTAGCGCAACTGGATTACACCACGAGCTAGAAGATTTTCTAAATACAACCCAACATTTTGAAGGACACAGTAGCAGAGACAGAGGCCTGGGAAGCATGGTTTAGAAGGACATCTAGGTCAATTGGCATAACTAAGACTTTTTTAAAGAAAGTGTTCTACATACCACTAGGGTCTTAGAAGCTAGCAAGCAGCCATCTAAGTAGCATCCATTGGCCCCAATCCATCTGGAACACAGACGAACGAGGGACATGAAAGACATGAGGAAAACATGAGCCCAGGAGACATTATCAGCATGAGACCAGTACTAGATGTTGCCCAGCCACCATCAATGACTGCCCTGATGGGGAACATAACAACACAGTCCCTGACGTAGCAGGAGAAAAATAGGTGTGCAGAACTGTAACTCTATTAAAAAATCAGACTTGATGGTATGATAGACTGGAAGGTCCCCTCATGAAATGGCCCCAGACTCCCTGTTAGCTCAGAGCTGAAACAAGTACCAAAACCAACTCTTCAGACAAAGATTATACTGGATTATAAGACATACAGTAATGCTGGCAAACAATGTGCTTCCTGGCATACATACATGCATTAGACTGTCTGAGAAGCTCCTGTCCAGAGAACAGATGAGAGGGTAAAGGTGGACAAGAGCTGGTTGAATAGATATGGGAAGTACAAGGTGTAAAGTACAAGGTGTATGCTGTCACAGAGGCCAGACAGCAGTTAGTATTGCATAGTGGTGTGTGTAACGAGGTTTTATATAGCAAATTGACTTGGATTGTAAACTTTCACTTAAAAGGCAGTAAAATATTCAAAAAAAAGACAAGAAGCTTTCATTTATCACTTGATGAAGAAAAGACATTTGACAAAATCCAACACCCATTCATGTTAAAAACTCTCAGCAAAACAGTAATAGAAGGGAAACTCCCCAACATAATAAACAGCATTTACATAAAGCCAACAGCTAGCATTGCCTGAATGGAGACAGTCCAAAAGCACTCCCTTGAGAACCAGAACCAGAGAACAACGTCCTTTGTCACCACTTGTAATTAAACACTGCTACAGGTTCTAGCCTGAGCAATGAGGAAAGAAAAAGAAATAAAGGATCAGAGAAAAACAGAAAGATCCTCGAAAAGATAGATTCACACAGTGGCCACAACAATAGGCTTAAGCATAAAAATGATTGTGGACACGGTGTAAGACTGGGCAATGTTTCGCTCTGTTGTGCACTGGGTCGCTGCGAGTCAAAATCGACTCAGTGGCACCAAACAACAACAAGTCAGTTATGAAGTACAAGTATCTCTATTTACAGATGATACAATTCTATATACAGAAAACCTTAACAAATCCACAAAAAAACAACTGGAACTAACAGAAGAGTTCAGCAAAATAATCAGGATACAAGATAAACATTGAAAAATCAATTGAATTTCTTTACACCAACAGTGAAAACATCAAAGAGGAAAACACAGAATCAATGTCATTCATAATAGCCTCTAGCAAGATAAAATACTGAGGAACAAATCTAACCAGAGGCATAAAAGAGCTATACAAAGAAAATCACAAGACTCTACTGCAAGAAACCACAAGAGATCTACATAAAGTGAAGAAATCTACCTTGGTCATGGATGGGATAACTCCCCATTGTGAAAATGTCTACTCTCCTCAAAAATAAAATGCAATGCAATACAAATTTCAATGGCATTTTTTAATGAAATGGAGCCGCAAATCACCATCTTCATGCGGTAAGAAGCCACGGATAAGTAAAGCATTTTCAAAGAAGAACAACAAAGTCGGAGGCCTCAGACTATCTGTCTTTAGAACCTATTAAAACGTTACAATAGGCAAGAGTCTGGTACTGGTACAAAAAGAGATACATAGACCAATGGAACATAATTGAGAATCCAGATAGAAAATCATCCACTTGTCAGTAACTGATACTTCACAAAAGCCCAAAGTCCATTACCGCGGGGAAAAGACAGTCTCTTTAACAAATGGTGTTGGTATAACCTGGTTTTCATCTGCAACAATATGTAACAAGACACATATTTTACAACATCCACGAAAACGAACTTAAAATGGATCAAAGACCTAAATATCAAATCCAAAACAATAAATATCACGGAAGAAAAACAGGGTAAAACCGGGAGCCCTAATACATGGCATAAATAGAAAACAAACTATTACTAACAATGCAGAAACACCAGAAAATAGGTAACTGGAACTCCCCAAAATGTAACACCTATACTAATCTAAAGACTTCACCAAAAGAATAAAAAGACAACCAACATAACAGGAAATATATTTTGGATATGACAAATCTGATCAGTGTCTAATCTCTAAAATCTACAGCCAGGCCAAGTGCCGTTGAGTCGGATCCGACTACAAGACACTGCAAAATCTCAACAATGAAAAGACAATCTAATTAATAAATGGGCAAAGGATATGAACAAGCACTTCCCGGAAGACATTCAAGTGGCTAACAGATACATGAGGAAACACCACAATCATTAGCCATTAGAGAAATCCAATTCAAAAACATAATGAGATACCATTTCACCTTAATAAGGCTGGCATTAATCCAAAAAACACATAATAATACATGCTGGAGAGAATCTGGAGAGACTGAATGAACACTTAGCACACTATTGGTGTGAATGTAAAGCAACACAACAACTTCGGAAATCGATTTGGTGCTGTTTTAAAAAGCCAGAAATAGAAATTCCATATGATCCAGCAATCTCCCTTCTTGGAATATATCCTCTAGAGATAAGGGCTGTTGCACCAATAGATACATGCACATCAGTATTTATTGCAACACTGTCCACTACAGTAGAAAGATGGAATCAATCTCAGTAACCATCAACAGATGAATGGATAAACAAACTAAGCTATATTTACACAATGGAATACTATTTAATAATAAAGAAATATGATGAACTTGCGACATACCTCGTAACATGTAGAAATCTGGAAGGCATTATGCTGAGCGTAATTGTTGTTGGCAGGTGCTAGAGAGTCAGTTCTGACTCACAGAGACCCTCTGCATAACAGAACAAAACACTGTCCGGTCTTGAGCTACGTCCACAATCCTTTTTATGCTTAAGCCCATCCTTGTAGCCACTGTGCCAATCCATCTCAAGGGTCTTCCTCTTTTTCATTGACCTTCCACTCTACTAAGTATAATGTCCCTCGTAGGGACTGATCCCCCCTGACAACATGTCCAAAGTATATAAGACTCAGTTTTGTCATCTTTGCTTCCAAGGAGCACTCTGGTTGTACTAATTCCAGAATAGATGGATTTGTTCCTTTGGCAGTCCATGATACATTCAATATTCTTCTCCAACACCACAATTCAAAGACATCAATTCTTCTTCTGTCTTCCTTGTTCATTGTTCAGTTTCTGCATACATATGACGTGACTGGAAATATCATGGCTTGGGTCAGGTGCACTTTAGTCTTCAAGGTGACATCTTCACTTTTCGATATTTCAAAGAGGTCCTTTGCAGCAAATTTTCCCAGTGCAGTGCATCTTTTGATTTCCTGACTGCCATTTCCATGAGCATTGATTGTAGATCAAGTAAAATGAAATCGCTGACAACCTCAATCCTTTCTCTATTTATCAAGAGGTTGCTTACTGGCCCAGTTGTAAGGATTTTTGTTTTCTTGATGTTGAGGTACAATCCATACTGAAGGTGGTCTTTGATCCTCATTGGTGTTTCAAATCCTCTTCACTTCCAGCTAGCAGGGTTGTGTTATCTGTATAATGCAGGTTGCTAATGAGTCATACTCCAGCCCTGATGCCTTTTTCTTCATTATAGTTCAGATTCTCAGATTATTTGATCAGCATACAGACTGAAAAGGTATGGTACAAGGATATAATCCTGATGTGCACCTTTTCTTACTTTAAACCATGCAGTGTTCCCTTGTTCTGTTCACATGACTGCCTCTTGATTCACATACAGATGCCTTAAGAGAACAGTTAAGTGTTCTAGAATTTCCATTCTCCACAATGTTAGCCATAATTTGTGATGACCCACACAGCTGAAAGCATTCGCATAGTCAACAAAACATGGATAAACATCTTTCTGGTATTCTCTGCTTTCAGACAAGATTCATCTGACATCCACAACAATATCCGTGGTTCCACATCCTCTTCTGATTCTGCCTTCAATTTCTGATAGTTCCTTGTCAATATACTGTTGCAGTCACCTTTGAATGATCTTGAGCAAAATTTTACTTGTGTGTAGTATTAATAACATTGTTAGATAATTTCCACATTCATCAGATCACCTTTCCTTGGAATGGCCATAAATATGGACCTCTTCCAGTCAGTTGGCAATGTAGCTGTCCTCCAAATTTCTTGGCATAGACAAGTGAGCACTTTCAGAGCGGTACCTGTTTGCTGAAATATCTCAAATGATAGTCCATCAATTTCTGGAACCTTGTTTTCTGTGAATTCCTTCAGTGCAGTTTCAAAAGTTCTTCCTTCAGTACCATCAGTTGCTGATCACATGCTCCCTCTTCAAATGGCTGAACATCAACCAGCTCTTCCTGGTATAACAACTTTGCATATTCCTTACATCTTCTTTTCATGATCTTTGAGTCATTTAATATTTTCCTGTAATATCCTTGTCTATTTCAACGCAAGGCTTGAATTTTTCCTTCAGTTCTTCCAGCTTGAGAAATGCGTTCTTCCCTTTTGGTTTTCTATTTCCAGTTCTTTACATACATCATTATAATACTTTATTTTGTCTTCTTGTGATGCTGTTTGAAATTTTCTGTCCAGTTCTTTTACTTTATCATTCCTTCCTTTTGCTTTAGCTGCTTGACATTCAAGAGCAAGTTTCAGTGTCTCTTCTGACACCCAATTCGGTCTCTCCTGTCTTTTTAATGACCTCTTGCTCTCTCCATTGATGATGTCTTTGAAGGCATTCCACAAATTTGTCTGGCCTTCGGTCAGTAGTGTTCCACACATCAAACCTGCTATTGAGATGGTCTCTAAATTCAGGAGTGATATACTCAAGGGTCATACTTTGGCTTTCATAGACTTGTCCTAATTTTTTCAGTTTCAATTTGAATTCGTATGTGAGCCATTGATGATCTGTGCTGCAGTCAGCACCTGGTCTTATTCTGACTGCTGATATGGAGCTTTTTAATCTTCTTTTTCCATAGATGCAGTTGATTCCTGTGTATTCCATTTGGTGAGATCCATGTGTACAGTCACCATCTGTGTTGGTTAAAAAAATTATTTGCAACTAAGAAGCCATTAGTTTTGCAAAATTCCAGTATCATTTCTATCACCAAATGATCTCTGGTATCATTTGTATCACCAAGGCTGTACTTTCCAACTACTTATCTTTCTTTGTTTCCAACTTTTGCATTCCAATCACCAATACTCATCAATGCACCTAAATGCATGCTCCATCAATTTTGGACTATAGAAGCCAGCAGGTATCTTCAAATTCTTCATCTTTGGCCTCAGTGGTTGCTGCATGAATTTGAATAATAGTCCCTTCCTTGCAGGCATATGGATATTATCCTATCACTGACAGCAACTGTACTTCAGGACAGATCTTGAGATGTTTTGGCAACAAACACAACACCATTCCTCTTTCAGTTTCATTCCCAGCATAGTAGACCACATGCATACGATTGTCTGATTCAAAATGGCCCATATCAGTGCATTTCAACTCACTAATGCCTAGGATATTGATCTTGATGTGCTCCACTTCATTTTCGACAGTTGCCAAGTTTCCTAGATTCATACTTCGTACAGCCCATGTTCCAATTATTAATGGATGTTTGCAGCTGTTCCTTCTCATTTTGAATCACATCATATCAGCAAATGAAGATCCTGAAGGCTTTTCTTCATCCACGCCATTAAAATCAACCCATCCCAATCAACCCTTCTTTGAGGAGGCAGCTCTTCCCTAGTCATCTTCTCAGTGCCTTCCAATCCAGAGGGCTCATTTTCCATCACCATATGTTCCCCTGCTATTCACAAGGTTTCCCCTGGCTAATTCTTTTCAAAAGTAGACTGCCAGGTCCTTCTTCCTAGTCTGTCTTAGTACAGAAGCTCAGCTGAAATCTGTCCACTATGAGTTACCCTGCTGGTACCTAAATACCAGTGGCACAGCTTCCAGAATCACAGCAACATGCAGGCCCCCACTGACAGACAAGACTATAAAGATTATAACCCAGGAAATCCTATGCATCTTTTCTGTCCTATAAGGTCACCACCAACAACTAAGAAATGCAAATTAAAGCTACAAACTAGATGCCATTTTTCACCAATCGGAAGGACAAACATCAAAATATCTAGTAATACACAGTGTTGTTAAAGAGTACAAATTGGTACTTCTTTTGAGGGTAATTTATCTTTCAAAGTTATAATATATATACCCTTAGTCCAGTAATTCTGCTTCCAGGATAAATACTGACATTCATTCAATGAGTATTTTTCTGACATCAATTGTGCGGCACGCACTGAAGAGATGACGGTCACAAAAACTATTTTTCTGCCACAGCTAGATTTGAACCACAAACCATTCAGTTAGCAGAATCCTTAGCCATTGCAACATCAGGACTCCTTTCCTTACGCCATAAAGAATGCAGCCAAAGGAACCCTATGGAACAGTTCTGTCACATGGGGTTGCTGAGTCACAACTGACTCAAGAACTCCTGACAACAGACTTCTCTTTAAAAAAGGAGAAGAGGCAGGCAAGGGTAGCAGAACTTTAAATGCTCTGTCACTTATTTGAACAAAATAAAAAAAATTTTTAATTGGAAAAAAATTTAACAATAGCAACCTAAAGGTTTGATAGGCATCTTAGAAGGCAGTGAGTTAATGCTGGAGGAACAACTCAGAAAAGCAGAATGGAAAATGTCGCACAACTTGAAGAATATAATCAGTGTCACCAAATAGTGTATGTAGTAACTGCTGAATTGGTGTATGTCTTGCCATATATATTCTTAACAGCAATAACAAAGTTTGGAAAAAAAGAAACTTTCAAAAAAAAAGTTTCTATTCTCGTGGAGCTTCTACTTTAGTGCAGGAGATGGTCAATAAAACAAGTCATTAAGTTCACACGTAATTATACCATCAGGTAAATGACAAGTGCGTTAAGAATGAGGAGAAGGCTATTTTGGACGGGCTGGCCCCAGAAGATCCCTTTGAGGTAACAGTAGAGTAGGCACTTGATGAAGGAGAAGACAAAGCATGAGAACACTGGGGAGAGTATCCCAAGCAAGATGGACAGAAACTAGAAATAATGAGCAAATTTGGCCTTTCCAAAGTCACTTTTCTTTTCATTCCCCTAGTAGTCTTTTGTTCATGCATAGGATTTACTTGAGCATCACTTAAAAATCTCTCTTGGACTACTCACATAAAAATAAAAATCAGGTGCTTCTAATATAGCAGATCTTTTCAGGAAGGTGCTAGTTCAGCATTGTTTCCACCAAACCTTTCTGTGCATAACAATTTAACTTCTTCACAGGATGGATTTCCCATTTTACTTAAGTGTTATGCCAAACCTGTTAATAAAAGTACACTCAAGCTAAATTGTGACATTTTAATACACATATACACATTTCTACAGCAAAGAAAACATTAGTTTTCCAAAAGATACTGATGAGTTGCAGATCCATTTTACACACACATACACGAACTCAGACCTTGCCCTTCTGGTAAGACTGAGAGCCACTGTTAGTTTAATTTTATATTTTAAGCAGTGCAGATAAAATTTTGGTTTCATTTGGGGGCTATTTCCATAAGCATTTTATAGTGAAGTGGCCAGTAACTAAGGGAGGTCTACTGCACCTGGAGAGAAATGACTTTACTACAAGACCTATTAGCACTACATACTAATTTCCTCAAACGACACCAAGACTCCAAAACTGCTATAAATGATACGTTCTACAAACAGCCAAGTAATTAAAAGACCATCACTTGAGGACAGAAATTTGATCCTGTGAAATACGCTACCTCAATTCTGAAGACAGCTTTACATAAATGTCATTCATCTACTACTCAACGAGAGACAGCAAATAACCAAATAACCGAAAGACTTCAGAATGCTAAAGTGACTCCCTCCCTGGACTCACTGGGACTGATTTCAAGCGCCACCAACCATCTGTACGTCCCTCCGACAGCTGAGGACGTGGTGCATCCTTCCTTTCCCTGGGAGCGGGCCATTTAACCCCTCCGCAAAAGTACAGCATTTATGAGCAACGAGTGCCACATCTGACAACTGGTTAACTACAACAAGCATCACCGAAGAGAAAATCGGGGTTGATGGGAAGCTTCTGCACTTGCCAATCCTGTCAGACCGGCGCCGGCTCACGCGCTTAGCTTTGAGTCCAATGCAGACGAGGCGAGGGAGATACACTACAACGCTCCTTAGGTTCGCAGCACCACCTCTAAGTGCCTAGAATCCAGTGGGCTCCGCAAGGATTTCCTTACAACCTCCCTTCCTCTGCCGTGCAGAGTCGTGATTCCCTGACTGCCCCAACCCCGTAGGAGGGATTCTAGTCCAGCCCTGCCGCCGGAGGGGTCCCCACGAGCTCACCTGGGAAAGGGGAAGCGTGTGGAATAGGGTTGGAAGTGCCCGGGGAGGAGGGGCACGGAGAAACAGGAAAGGACTCCAGGGTACTGCAGGGTAGGTGGGGGGCACTCCTCCAACAGGCAACTCAGGAGGGGATAGGGGGCTCAGGGGACTGCCCTTGGGCTGCACTTGCCAGCCAGGTGGAGAAGTGGTCCGGACGCAGGTCGGAAGAGAACACTGGAGGAATGGCGAAGCAGATGAGCGCTCTGGTAGGTAGACAACTTCAGGATGGGGTGGAGGGCTCAGGAACTACTTGCTGGCCTTGTAAGGGTCCCGCCCCGCCCCCAGCACAGTGCCTCACCTGCTCAGAGCTCGCTTCATTCCCACCTCAGCCGCGCAGCACTGCTCCACCGACCCCTTGCCCGCCAAAGGCAGGTTTGGCTTCAGGCGGCAGTCTGTGACCAGAGACGCGGCGGCGGAGCCTGAGGAAGATGAGCCTGAGGCGACGCAGCCCTCATGCTCCAACGGGACGGGCTCGGTCCTCTTCCTCATCCCTCAGCCGGCCAGCTGGCCTTTTCTGCCCACCTGCGCCGCTCCCACTGCAGTCTCCACTGCCCCAAAGTCGCAGCCGCTGCCCGGGGCCAGCAGCCCCTCACATCTCAACCCTGACCGCTGCGCCGGACTACAGACACCCGCCAGGCCAGCGGGCCACATTGACCAATCAGCACTGGGATCCCGTCGGCCCCGCCCCACCCATGCCTACCCGCTGTGTTCCTTTGCCTCAGATCCGCGGGGAACGCGCCCATCCGGCGCCAGCCCGCAGCCATCTTGGAGAAGGGCGGGAGAAGCCGCGACCACGCGTCATCGCAAGGGCAAGGCCGAGGTGCCTGCAAGTCTTGCTGAACCCGGGCGTGGACTGCGCAGGAGTTGAGGATTGCTTTCGCAGGTGTATTGAGGAAATACACCGTGGTGGGGCCCAAGATCGCTAGCCTATCGGTGAGAACAGGAGTAGTCACAGGGGCCGTTCTTTCCTTCACGCTCACCTGGAAACCCCGCGGAAATAAATCCTGGAAATCTTGGCAACCGTTTATATGAACACAAAGATAAAGTTAGCATCGCAGCTGTATTCTGATCACATTAACTGTCTTTCCAAAATGACTCACTAAAATAAAGCTTCCATATAGGGGGTGTGTGTGTGTGTGAGAGAGTGAGAGAGAAATGTTTCTCCACTTTGGAGGATGGTAATTCTATCTTTGCATTATCTCAGATCAAAACCTTGGGGTCATCGTTGATTCTTTTCTTCTTCTTTTCTTTTCCTCTGCACAATGGACACCTCTGTGTCTGCAGGTTTCAGGTTTATGCCCACCCAGAGATGCCTCAAAAGAAAGGCCTGGCAATCTACTTCTGAAAAATCAACCACTGAAAACCTGATGGAGCACAGTTTTACTCAAATATATGAGGGCTGCCAGTTAAGTTTACAAACAAGGTACTCCCCTTGGGAAGCTATGCCAACGCCTGGTCACCCTTCAAAGTAATTTTGGATATCTCTTTCTGGAATGGCCATCAGAACTGTCATATATTACCCTTGATGCCCTGAATGTCATCAAAAGGTCTTCCTTTCAATATTTCCTGTATCTTCAGGTAAAGGAAAAAGTCATTGGGGGCCAGATCAGATGAGTAGGGAAGTTGTTCCAATATAGTTGTTTAATGGCTAGAAACTCCCTCACAGACAGTTACACTGTTAAGTTAATGAACTTGCCACCTTGCCTTCATGCAAAATGGCCATTCCAGAAAGAGTTCGAAAATTGCTTTGAAAGATGGGCTAGGCACTTGTATAGGTGGCATAGCTTCCCAAGGGGAGTACTTCGAAGGTTGATATTCAGCAGGAAGGTATGTAACACTTAGAATGATTAAGTTCAAGGACTTGTCAGATCTCATATATGGTGGTCACATGAGGTGGAGTTGACTGATAGCAGCGGTGTGCCACTGCAGGTTGTCTTTTCAGGGCTACCCTCAGAATCAGTCTAGGATTCAATCACTAACCTCTACCTCTACCATAGTCTTTCACCTGGGTTATTTGAATAGCCTCATTGGTCTCTTTTGCCCCACTTAAGTTGACTTAAGTCAGCCACCATAGAAGTCTTTTTTTTAAAAAAAAAAAAAAACTAGGTCAGGCCCTATCCCTGTCAAAACACTTTAATGGCTCCCCATGGCAATCCAAAATAAAACCAAGTTTATGAAATGGCATAAGGGCCTGTCTGGTACGTCCCTCGACCTCTCTCTACACCCAAGACACTGCCTCCTTGTATTCCTTGCACACGGGCCACCTGAATTCCCAAACCACACCTCTGCACTTGCATCACTGCTGCCAGGAATTCTCTGTATTTCCCACTACCATGTGCCCACGTTGTTCCCTCTCTTTCACCCTTGAAGTTTTTGCCTTCTCTGACCACTTTAACTCAAAATCCTGAAACCATCACTCTGTTCTTTCTTGGCTTAGTCTTCTTAACACATATCACCAATATATCTGTCACGAATGTATCTGTGTATTGCTATTTTCCCATACACTAGAACATAATGCTCTGAGATCAAAGATTCTGCTCATTGCTTTGCTCAGTGTTTAGAATAATACTGATAAATCCAGTCCAAACCAAACCTGTCACTGTCATAGTGACCTTATGGAGATTTAATAAATATTTACTAAAGAAATGATTTACTCACACAACCCCAGAGATTGTGATCCCTGTAAAATGATCTCCTTTATAGGTGAGGAAGAGAATCTTAGGGACTTTACCTAGGGGCCTAAATGAAGAATATTTACACTGTAGCAAAAAAGTACCTGCTCCTCCCACCTGATGACAGCATGGTCCTCCTTTCCACCCTGTATATCTCTTGTCTATTCAACCAGCTACTGTCCCCCTCCACCCT
The DNA here is from genome assembly GCA_028571685.1 of Heterohyrax brucei. Lineage (NCBI taxonomy): Eukaryota > Metazoa > Chordata > Mammalia > Hyracoidea > Procaviidae > Heterohyrax > Heterohyrax brucei. The sequence goes on from CM053156.1 coordinate 27,912,176, forward strand.
CCCATTTTGCATCTGGATAGGAGCTACTCAGTAAGCCTAATGTATATACTTAAGCCAAGAAGCACACTCTTCATCAGTATCATTTTATGTCTTACAGTCTAGTAGAATCTTTGTCTGAAGAGTTAGCTTTGGGACTGGTTTCAGCTGTGGGCTCACAGAGCGTCTGGGGGCAATGTCTTCCAGGGACCCTATAGTTGTTAGACCATTATGTCTGGTGTTTTAATGGAGTTCTAGTTCTGCACACTCATTTTTGTCCTGCTACATAGGAGATTCTCCGCTGTATTTCCTGTTAGCACAGTCACCATTGATGGTGACCAGGCACCAGCTAGTTCTTCTGCTCTCATGCTGATGTAATCTCTGGATTATACAGCCCTTTCTGTCTCTTGGGCTCATATTTTCTTTATGTCTTTGATGTCCTTCATTCTCCTCTGCTCCAGGTGGACTGGCATCAGTTGATGCTACTTAGATGGCTGCTTACTAGCTTTTAAGATCCTGGATGCCATTCACCAGAATAAGATGCAGAATATTTTCTTTTAAAAACTGTTAACCAATTGACCAGATGTGTGCTGAAACTGTGGTCCTCAGACCCCTGTCCCTGCTGCTCAGCCCTTTGAAGTGTTGGGTTGTATTTTGGAAACCTCTTAGCTTTTTGTTTAATCCAGCGGTGCTAACCTCCCTTCTACTGCATGCTGTCGTTGCCTTCACCTAACCCAATTTCTGTTTACTATCTAATCTAGAATACCAGTCTCTCTCGGCTCCCTCCTCACCCTTGTAGTCATCAAAGATTGTTTTCTTCTGTGTTTAACACTTTCTTGAATCCTTATAATAGTAGTCTCATACAATATTTGTCCTTTTGCAACTAGTTTCACTCAGCAGTGTCTTCCAGATTCCCCCATGTTATGTTTCCCACAATTACCATTGTTCTAAATCATTGCATAGTATTCCATTGTGTGAATATGCCATTTTGTTGTTCCACTTATCTGTTGATGTGACTGAGGTGGATTCCATCTTTTTCTTATTGTGGATAGTGCTGCAATAAACACTGGTGTGCATGTATCCATTCATGTGACAGCCCTTATTTCTCTAGGATATATTCCAAGAAGTGGGATTACTGGATCTTATAGTATTTCTATTTCTAGCTTTTTAAGAAAGCCCCAATTTATTTCCAAAGTGGTTGTAGCATTTTACATTCCAACCAGCAGTGTATAAGTGTTCCAGCCTTCCCAACATTTATTATTTTGTGTTTTTTTGGCTTAATGCCAGCCTTGTTGGTGTGGCATGGTACCTCTCTGTAATTTTTATTTGGATTTCTCTGATAGCTAATAATTGTGAGCATTGATGTGAGACATATTAAAACCATACTCATCCCTTTGTATAGTATACTAACTTCATGTTTTTCCTTTCTTTAAGCTTTAACAAGAAGGTTTAAAAGCGATCAGTGTCCATCATAGGAATGTGAAAAACAACAATAATATCTTCTTCATTAGGCAACCTGAAAGGATGGGACCCTCATCCTGCTTTCCTTTTATCTCCCTGCCTGTAAATTATTCCTCTTAGCTAAAGAGGAGTTAGCTAAAGCTGAAAGGATAGAACCCTCATCCTACTACCTTCCTATCTTCCTGCTTGAAGTTACTCTCAGGGTCAACTTGCCCAGAGCTGTGCTAACAAGAGATTTGGGTGACTGCTGAATGACTTCATCCTATGAGTTCTGTCTAGGGACCAAAGAGTTCATGCCAAGGAACTAAAATACTGGACATACATCACCAAACTATATAGCCAGACCCTATTTGAGAGCAAAGGGTCTTAATCCATCCCCTTCTTAATACGCACGTTATTTTCCAAGAAGTCAGTGAATATGTTTAACTCCTCTTTTCCTACCTAGTATAAAAACTTCCTAGAGCTTTTTGTTCAGAGAGGCAGTCTTTGGAGGAATATATTGCCCTGTCTCCTTGCCTACTGGTATGCAATAAATGTCTTGCTTCTCATCTCACCCCTGTCTCAAAGATTGGCTATTTGGGGCAGTTGGCACAAACTCTACTTAGTTTTGTGAGAACAGCATTGCTTTATGTATCTATTAACCGTCAAGGCTGTAATATTTATGGAAGATTAAGCAGCTATATCAGTCTCCCTGGTGGGTTGAAACTGCTCACCTTTGGTTAGCAACCCTAAGCTTAACCACTGGCCACCAGGGCTCCCCCTATTAATCTAGAGCATTTTTTTTTCGCCTTACCTTTGTAGGCCCGATAAGGGACAGTTCTACTGTGTCTTAGTTACTGTGCATCAGAGTTGACTAAATGGCAATTTTTCTTCCTTTTATTTAGGTAGACCTGATAACAAGAAATATTTTTCAAATGTTTAAAATGACTGCTTAAAAACCAAAAGGTTGTACTATGGAGTTGAAAGTTACAAATTTGAGAGTCTATCACGTTAGGAGATATTTCTTAGTACTGTAAATCTTAATAACCACTTTTATCAATAATTGTTAGAATTAATTGAATTATATGTCGCAGTACAAAACACTCAGGAGGTGCCCAATGATTTTCCAGTACTACCAAACTCTAGCACACTGCAAAACTAAAAGTAAACTCTACATCATAATATTAACGCACACCAAGTTTCTGGGACTTTCCTCTCAGTCTCAAAGTGACCCTTTGAACCTAACAAAAACTGAATGCATCAAGTCGGGTTAAAAAAGACATTGTGGGGAGTGCGTTTATCTCAAGCTGCCTGGTCCACCACAGTGGAACTCAAAAAAGTCTCTCTGTTTAACAAGACTGAGACCAAGCCCCAACTCTGTCCTGGACTCCAAGTTTCCCACCCGAGAAAAGCTGCTGTTCATATCTGGCAGGTATTCCTTGGAAACTTACGGGGCAGTTCTACTTTGTCCTATAGGATTGCTGTAAGTCAGATCGACTCCATGGCTCTGGGCTTGTATTTTTTCATCCTCCTGTGGAAACCCTGGTGGTGTAGTGATTAAGCGCTATGGCTGCCACTTAAAAGATCGGCAGTTCCAATCCACTGAGCGTCCTTGGAAACTGTGGGGCAGTTCTACACTGCTCTATAAGGTCGCTATGAGTCGGAATCCACTCAAGGGCAGCGCGTTTGGATAGCTTCCAAGAGTTCTGCGCAGCCGACTTAATTGTCCTTCTTCAGCCGCCGTAGGCGGCTGGAGCGGGTGCTTGTTGGGATATGTGTATTAGCAGTGTATTTTCATTGGTTGGGTGTTTAGCGCCAAAATGCGGACCGGTTGTGGGGGCGTGGAGCGGAAGCTGAGGGTAGGGGAATGGTGGGATTGAGAGTTCGGCTACCATTTGACGTGGGACCAGGCAGTTAAGGCGGTTGTGGTATCTAGGTGCGTCCGCTATGTTTTGTGAAAAGGCCATGGAGCTGGTCCGCGAGCTGCACCACACGCCAGAAGGACAGCTGCCAGTCTTTAATGTAAGGAGGGGAGAACGGCGATATAGAGGTGAATGCGGTTTGTCGAGGCCGGTGCCGGGGCCGGGGTCCTGGCGAGAGCTCTGGGAGAGATTTCGCGCGCTTCTGATTGAGCTTCTCCTGGAGGGTTTTACAAGGTCGGAACGAAATTTTGGATCGCAGTAAAATTTGGGAGCAAGAACAGAACATTGACTGGCACCGCTTAACGATCTGAGTTTCTCACATGGCTGTTATTATTTAGTGTTTTTTTTCCATTTATAGCTCTGTGGGTTTTTCTTAGCTTATCAGAACCTTTAACAATTGCCAGATAAGTTAGCATGTAGGGGTCCCTCAGAAAACAAAGTGGAGTGATTAAAAGGTAGGCTTCTGGAGCCGACCTGAGATTCTGGCACTGTCGGATCACTTTGGACCAGTGACTCCAACTTTCTGCATTCCCAGTTTTTCATCTGCAAAGATGGGGATGATGTTAATAATACACAATTCATGGTGGTGGTGGTAGGTGCTGTGGAGTTGATTCCAACTCATAGCCACCGTATGTGTAACAGAACCGTAAGTGCAACAGAACGAAACATTGCCTAGTCCTGCACCATCCTCGTAATTGTTATCTTAGAGCCCATTGCTATAGTCATGTGTCAGTCCGTCTGTCTGATAGTCTTCCAGCTTCACTGACCCTCTACTAAGTGTGATGTCTTCCGGTGCCTCCTGAGAATATGTCCAAAGTATGTGAGATGAAATCATGGTGTAGTGAGAGTTAAAGGAGTTGGTGATCTGAACAGTTGCTGACACAGTGAGGGCTGTTTCGACTAGTACTGCTATTGTTACTGTTATGATTATTTTGCATCTATGGCAGTTAGGAACCTGTAACAGCACTAAGCACTTAACCTACAGTTGTCTTTCTTTTGAGGTCTATGCTACTGTTTTCTTTTTTGCCAGAGGAGACTTGGAATTGAGTAACTTGCTGGTGGTGACATAGTAAGTGGTAGAGCTAGAATTTGAACCCTGGAGGTATTGCTCCAGAGCCTGCACTCTATAAATGCTGTAGCAGACTGCTACAGAGCAGCCACCATGTGGATATTAGGAAGAGAGGTGGGAAAACTGATACATAGAATGCAACCTGATGAGTGAAACCAGATTGTAGACCAGGAGGATAAAGCAGAAATGTCTTTGTGAGCTGGAGGTTGGGGGGAGGGGGAATGCATTTGAGCCATACCTGGAAGGATGAGTTCCTATTCAGAACGGGTGAGGCATCGTCTACCTCAGAGTTCAGAAAGAAGAGTATTTTGAGAAGGTGATGAGTTTTGTTTTAAGAACACCTAGTCCTACAATGAAGTCATTTTACAAATGAGGCAACTGAACCAAGAGAAATTGTTAGTGCAGTTAAGAGATCTCTCCGAACTCAGGGCATGTTGAAAAGCCTTTTTGAATACATGTTTCCTAGATTCCAGTCTGTTCTTTTGACTACAGAACAGTTACCTGATTTAAAAATTTAAGAGACAGTAGTGGAAAGTTCATTAGAGATGCTGGAATACAGGCTGTATGAAGGTGTAAAAATGCGGCTCCACACTGGATTTGGAGTCTCACGGGTCTTGGTATATGTGAGAACACAGGCCCTAAAAGCAGAGTGACTTCCCCGTACAAGGGAACCCAGCTCTTCCAACCCTGAGTTTAGCACTCTTTTTCAATGAAAAAGTGTTTATAACTGTTGTTGGTTTGGAAACCCTGGTGGCATGGTGTTTTGAGTGCTAAGGCTGCTAACAAAAAGCTCAGCAGTTCAAATCCACCAGGTGTTCCTTGTAAACTCTGTGGGGCAGTTGTACTAATTGGTTGCTAAGAGTTGGAATCAACTCAATGCTTACAGGTGAGGTTTTTTTGTTTGGTGTCAGTTTACCACTAAGACCTTTTGGGGGCCAGAGGTGGGTCTTAACCCACTAAAAAACCCTTTGCTTTTGAATCAATTCTGACTCAGGGGCCCTGCTGGGTAGAGTAGAACTACATCACCAGGTTTCCAAGGCTGCAGTCTTTATGGAAGCTGACTGCCACATCTTTGTCCTGCAGAGTAGCTGGTAGGTTCCAACCACTGACCTTTAGATTCGCAGCTGAGCACTTTAACCACTGTGCCTCCAGGGCTACTTTTGAGGATAGTCTTAAAAAACAAACCTGTTACTGTCAAATGGATTTAGAGTCATAATGACCCTGTAGGACATAATAGAACTGCCCTATAGGGTTTTCAGGGAGCATCTGGTAGATTTGAGCTGTCAGTCATTTGGTAGCAGCTGAACTTTTAACCACTGTGCCACCAGAGGTCATTCTCAGAAGTTGCAAAATTAATCCTTTTAGGTTTTAGTTTGGTGGTGTACCTTTTGTCACTTGATTGCCTTCTACTAAAGAGCCCACCTGGTCTTCAGGTGACTCAGCAGCCTGGGAAACTCACTTGTGAAGGTGGACCGCTCTAAAACAGATGGAGCAGAAGATGGAGGACTGGTCTGAGGGTAAACAGGCCTACCACCTACACAGGCCTTTGAGAACCTGTCCACAGAAGGAGGCGGGTCAGCTTGTTAGCTAGTATCACATGGGCAGAAGTCTGCCTTATTTGTTCCAGAATATTTTGTGGTTAGGTGCTATTATCAGTAAACTGAAATGATCACCCACTTTCTTTCTTTTTATTTTGATTAAGTGAAAGTATACAATCCAAATCAATTTTGCTTGCCCACCTATCTGCAACTCCATCTATTCTCCTCACCCTGTGACAACACATTTCTCCTTCTTACTCTATACTTCTGGTATCCTATCCTCTTAACAAGCACCTGTCCCTCCCTCTCCACCCTCTTCTCTCCCGTCTAGAAAGAAACCAGTAGGACAGCCTTCTATAAATGTGTAAAACCCTAAAGCACACACAACATGTGCTCATACTGTATCCTTGAGTCCAGTCCATTCTTTTCTGAAGAATTGACCTCAGTACTGGTTTCAGGTCAGGGGCAGCAGCAAGTCTAAGGGCCGTGTTCCCAGGGGACCCTCCAGGCTGTCAGACTGTCAGTTGTGGTCTTTTAATAGAGTTCTTGAACTGCACACCTCTTTTTCTCAGTTTCCTCAAAGGCTCTATGTTGTGTCCCTTATCACAGCTGCCATTTGTGGTGGCCAGGCACCATCTGGTTCTTCTGCTCTCATGCTGATGCAGTCTCCCTTTCATAGGGGTCCTTCTGTCTCCTGGACTCATTTTTCCTTATGTCTTTGATGTTGCCTGTCATCATCTGTTCCAGGTGGGTTGGAACCATTTGGTGTGCCTCAAATGGCAGCTTGTTACCTTTAAGATCCCAGATGCTACTCACCAATATGGGGTGCCGAAGACTCTTAGCTAAAGACTAGTTATGCCAGTTGACCTCTATGTCCCCTGAAAACATGATCCCCAGACCCCCATCCCTGCTACTCTGCCCTTTGAAATACTGGGTTGAGTTTAGAAAACCTTTCAGTTTATGGTGTAGTCCAGCTATGCTGATCTGCTCTCTAGTGCATACTGTCACTCCCTTCACCTAACCAAATTCCTATCGATTGTCTGATCTGTGAACATCCCTCTGCCTCCCTCCTCACCGTTGTAGCCATCAAAGCATCTTCTCTTCTTTGCATAAGTCCCTTTTTAAGTAAGTCCTTACAGCAGAGGTCTCATACAATACTTGTTCTTCAACTGACTCATTTCACTCACTGTAATGTCTTCTAGTTGAAACCAGATTATGAGATATTTCCTAAAATCATCATTGTTGATTATCACTGAATACTGTTCCATTGAGTATATGTACCATAGTTTATTTATCCATTTATCTGTTGATGGGCACCCAGGTTGATCCCATCTTTTTGCTGTTGTGGACAGTGCTGCAATAAACATTCATGTGCATGTATCTGTTCGTGTGATAGCCTTTATTTCTCTAGGATATATTCCAGCTGGTGGGATTGCTGGATCATATATTTATATTTCTAGCTTTTTAAGAAAACTCCTAATTGCTTTCCAAAGAGATTGTACATGTTTGCATTCCCATCAGTAATGTAGGGGAGTTCCAATCTCCACAGCCTCTCTACTATCTGTTGTTTTGTGTTTTTTGGATTTTCGCCAACTGCGTTTGGGTGAGACAGTATGTATTTCATTGTAATTTTGATTTGGATTGCTCTGACAGCTAATGATCGTGAGTATTTCCTCGTGTCTTTTGGCTGCATGGATGTCTTTGGTGAAGTGTCTGTCAATCTCCTTTGCCAATTGCTTAATTGGGTTACTTACCTTTTTCTTGTTGGCATTTTGCAGTACCTTGTAGATTATGGAAATCAGACATTGATCTGACATGCAGTTGCCAAATATTGTTTCCTGTTCCATAGATAGTCTTTTAACTCACTGATAAAGTCTTTGGATGAGCATAAGTGTTTGACTTTTAATAGTTCCCATTTACCTGTTTTCTTTTTTGTTGTTTGTGCATTGTTGGTCAAATTTTGTGGTCCGTCTAAGGGGTGTATTAGAACTTCCATTGTTGTCCCTATTTTTTCTTGCAGGATCTTTTATCATTTTATGTTTGACATTTAGATCGTTTACCAATTTGAGTTTTTGTGTAAAGTGTGAGATACAGGTCTTTTTTTCAGTTTTTTGCAGATGGATATCCAATTTTGCCAACACCGTTTGTTAAGGAGACTGTTTTCACCCCAGTTTACAACCTTTCAGCCCATGTTGAATACCAACTGTTCATAAGAGAAAGGTGATATTTCTGGGGTCTCTGTTCTGTTCCATTGGTCTATGTATCTGTTTTTGGATCAGTACTAGGCCGTTTTGACTACTGTGGCAGTATAGTAGATTCTAAGGGTGGGTAGTGCAAGGCCTCCTACTGCATTCCCCCTCTTCAATAGTGCTTTACTTATCCGGGGTTTCTTCCCTTTCCAAACAAAGTTGGTGATTTCTTTCTCCATCTCATTAAAAAATGACATTGGACTTTGTGTTGGGATTGCATTGTATAGGTAGCTTGCTTTGGGTAAAATAAACATTTTCACAATGTTAAGTCTTTCTGTGCATGAGCAAGGTAGATTTCTCCACTTAAGTAATTCTCTTTTGGTTTCTTGCAGTAGGGTCTTGTAGTTCTCTCTCTCTAGGTCTCTTATTTCTCTGGCTAGATTTAGTCCTACATATTTTATCTTCTTGCAGGCAGAAAATGGTATTTATTTGGTAATTTCCTCTTTGATAATCTCTTTTGATGTAAAGGAATCCTACTAATTTACTTATTGTGTCTTATATCGTGATACTTTGCTTAACTCTTCTATCACATTAGTTCCAGTAGGTTATTTATGTATTCTTTAGGATTCTCTGTGTATACAGTCATATAATCTGCAAATAGGGATGTTTTTATTTCTTCTTTACCAAAATGGATGCCCTTTATTTCTTTGTTTTGTCTGATTGCTCTGGCCAGAACCTCTAGTGCAAGGTTGAATAGAAGTGACAGTGGGCATCCTTGTCTAGTTCCTGTTCTCAGGGTGAATTCTTTCAGTCTGTCTCCATTCAGGGGGATGTAGGTGGTTGGCTTTGTATAAATGCCCCTTATTACATTGAGGGATTTTCCTTCTAGTCCTATTGTGCTGAGCGTTTCTAATGTAAATGGGTGTTGGACTTTGTCAGATGCCTTTTCTGTGTCAGTTGACACAATCAGGTGATTCTTATCCTTTGTGTTATTCATATGGTTGATCACATTAATTTTCTTTTGATGTTGAGCTAGCCCTGCATCCCTGGTATGAATACAACTTGGTTGTGGTATTTATTTTTTTGATGTGTTGTTTAATTCTATTGGCTAGCATTTTGTTGAAGATTTTTGCATCTAGGTTCATGAGTGGTATTCATCTGTAATTTTCTTTTCTGTGGGATCTTTCCTTGGCTTTGGTATCAGGGTTATTCTGGCTTCATAGAATGAATTTGGAAATATTCCGTGCTTTTCTATGCTGTAAAATAGCTTCAGTATTATCAGAACTAACTCTTCTCTAAAAGTTTGCTGAAATTCTCTGGTGAAGCCATCTGGGCCAAGACTTTTTTTGGTTTTCTGATTACTTTTTTTAGTTTTCTGATTACTTTTTCAGTCTAGTCTATTTTTTTCATTTTTATTTTATTTTTTATTGTGATTGAATGAAAATGTACATTCCCATATAAATTTGCATGCTCACCTATATGCATCTCGCACTGTTCTTCCTGCCCAGTGATAGCACACTCTTGCTCTCTGCCCCATACATGCCCTATCCTCCCAACAGTCTCCTATGCCCTCATTTCCACCCACTTCCCTTCCTCCAGTAAGAGGTCAGCAGGATCATATCCTATAGATACATAGAACCATAAATGCCCCCCAAACATGGTCACTCTGCATCACCACATCCAATCTATTGCTGTCTGAAGAGTTGATTTATAATTTATGGACAGTGGCAGCATGAGGGCCAGGGGCTATGCTCCCAGGGGAGCTCTGAGGCCCCTAGACCATCAGTTGCATTCTTTTAGTGGAGATCTCAGGGTGCACCGCTATTTATTCTTGTGTTGCCAGTGAGACTTTGTGAGCTCCATCATGGTTACCACTGGTGCTGGCCAGGCACCAACTGGTTCTTTGGTCACGAGTTGATGTAGACCCCCACTCACGTGGGTCTCTCTGTTTTCTGGGTTCTCTTTTCCCCATGTTGTTACGGACCTTGGTGATCATCCATTCCTACTGAGTTGGAACCCTTTGCTGTACCCTCAGATGGCAGCTTGGCATCTTTTAAGACCCCAGACACCACTCACCAGTGTGGAGTGCAGGGAGAACTCATTAGCAAATGCTAGTTGTGCCAGTTGGCCTCGATTTCACCTGAGAGCATGGTGCCCGGCTGCCATCCCCACCTACTCTGTCCTTGCAATATTGGGTTAAGATGGGAGGAGTACTCAAGTTGTGTTGAAGTCCAGTTAATATTGATCTTCTTACTAATGTGTGCTGTCCCTGATTTCACCCAACCGAATTTCTAACATCTGATCTAAACCCTCCCCACCTCGCCTTCCCACCCTCCGCACTCTTGCAGCCATCAAAGAGTCTTTTCTTCTATGCATGAGGCTGATTTTAAGTTCTTATCATAGGAGGCTCATACAATATTTGTCCTTTTGTTGCTGATGGCTTTCACTCAACATAATGTCCTCCAGTTGAAACCAGGTTATGAGATGTTTCCTGAAATCATCATTATTCTTTATCATTGCATAGTGTTCCGTTCAGTATATATACCGTAGTTTACCTATCCATCGCTCTGTTGTTGGGCATCTGGGTTGATCCATCTTTTTGGTATTGTGAACTGTGCTGCCATAAACATTCATGTGCATGTATCAGTTGGTGTGAATGGCCTGGATTCTGTAGGATGTATTCCAAGCAGTGGAATTACTGGGTCAGATGGTATATCTATATGCAGTTTTTTAAGGGAGCGCCAGATTGCTTTCCAAAGAGGTTGCACCATTTTGCAATTCCACCAGCAGTGTGGGAGAGTTCCAATTTCTCCACAGCCTCTCCAGCATTTGTTGTTTGGGGTTTTTCGGATCACGGCCAACCTTGTTGGGGTAAGAGGGTATCTCATTGTAGTTTTGATTTGAATTTCTTTAATAGGTAATGATTGTGAGCATATCCACATATGTTTTTGGCTTCCTGGATGTCCTCTTTAGAGAAGTGACTGTCCATCTCCTTTGTCCATCTCCTTTGCCCGTCATTTAATTGGATGATTTATCTTTTTTTTATTGGTATTTTGTAGCACCTTATAGATTATGGAGATCAGACATCAGTCTGACATACAGTTGCCAAATATTTTTTCCATTCTGTAGGTGGCGTTTTCTATTAATAAAGTCTTTGGATGAGCAAAAGTGTTTGATTCATAATAGTTCCCATGTATCTATTTTCTGTTGATTGTGGTTTGTTTGACTGATTTTGGAGTCTGTCTGTGTTGTGTTTTAGAACTTAAATTGTTGTTCCTACTTTCATTCTCTTATATTGTGATGCGTTTACTAAGTAGTTCTACTTCTCCTTGTGATAATTTTGGTAAGTGATGTGAATACAGAAAATTGTCCACTTCCTCCAGGTTTTCAAATCTGCTAAGAATACACTTTTTCATAGTATTCTGTTATGATACTTTCTAATTTTGGTTGAGTTTGTTGTGACATCTGCCATCTCATTTCTTATGTGGGTTATTTGTTTCCTCTCCTGTTTTTCTTTTGTAAGTTTAGCCAATGTTTTATCAATTTTGTTGATCTTTTAAAAAAACCAGCTTTTGGTTTTGCTGATTCTTTCAGTTGTTCTTCTATTCTGTAATTCATTTAGTTCTACTCTAATTCTTATTATCTGTTTCCTTCTGGAGCCAGAGGGGTTCGTTTGTTGTTCTCTTTCTACTTGTTCAAGATGTAAGGTTAATTCTTTTGTTTGGGCCCTTTCTTCATTCTGGATATGTGCATTTATAGAGATAAATTGACCTTGAACACTGCTTTTGTTGTATCCCATAGGCTCTGGTAGAATGTGTTTTCATTTGATTCCATAAATTTCTATTTTTTATTTTTTTAATTTTATTGCTATTGAGTGGGAGTATACAAGCCAAGTTAAATTTGCGTGCCTGCCGATCTGCAGCTACTTCTACTCGGTGACAGCACACTCCTCCTTTCTGTTCTATACATGTCCTATCCTCCTAACAATCTCCTGTCCCCTCCTCTCCACTCTCTTCCCTCCCTTCTAGTAAGAGGCCAGTAGGACAGCATCCTACAGATACATAGAACCATAAAGTATGTACAGCATATGGTCACATTGTGTCCCTGAGTCCAGTGCATTCCTGTTCAAAGAGTCAACCCCAGTAATGATTTGTGATCTGGGGTAGCAGCAGGTCTATGGGCCATGCTCCCAGGGGAACTCCCAGACCGTTGGATCATCAACTGTGGTCCTTTAGTGGTGTTCCTGAGGTGCACCCGTCTTTTTCTCATGTTGCCACTGGGACTTGACATTGTGTACCCCATCACAGCTGTCATTGCTGGTGGCTAGGCACTATCTGGTTCTGCTGGTCACAGGTTAATACAGTCATCCATTCATGTGGGTCCTTCTGTCTTCTGGGCTCCTTTTCCCTCATGTCTTTGTTATCCTTGGTGATCATCTGTTTAGGCAGAGTTGGGACCATCTGGTGTACCTCAGATGGCAGCATGCTACCTTCCAAGATGCCAGATACCACTCAGCCGTATGGAGTGCAAAAGACTATCCTAGCAATATGCTAGTTATGCCAGTTGGCTACGATGTCCCCTGAGAGCTTGGTCCCCAGACCCCTGCTACTTTATCCTTGCAATATTGAGTTATGATTAGAAGAGTTTTCAGTGGATGTTGAAGTCCAGTTAAGTTGATCTTTCTAAGCAGTGCTGCCACTGCTTTCACCCAACCAAATTTCTATCAACTATCTAATCTATAACCTGCCCCTCCCCACCCTTGCAGCCATCAAAGAGTCTTTTCTTCTGTACAGGAGTCTGTTTTCAAATCTTTGTAGTAGGGGTCTCATGCAGTATTCATCCTTGGGCCGCTGACTGATTTCACTCAACATAATGTCTTCCAATTGAAACGAGGTTATGAGATGCTTTCTAAAATCATCGTTGTTCTTTATCATTGCATAGTGTTACACTGAGTATTATAGTTCATTCATCCATTCTCTGTTGTTGGGCATCTGGGTTGCTTCTATGTTTTTGCTAGTGTGGACTGTGCTGCAGTAAACAGTCTGTGACTGCCCTTGATTCTGTAGGATATATTCCAACAAGTGAGATTACTGGGTAAAATGGTATAGCTATTTACAGCTTTTAAGGAAGTGCTAGGTTGCTTTCCAAAGAGATTGTACATTTTGCCATCCCACAGGCAATGTAGGAGAGTTCCAATTTCTCCACAGCCTTTCCAGTATTTATTGTTTTGTATTTTTTGGATCATGGCCAACCGTGTTGGGGTGAGATGGTATTTCATTGTAGTTTTGATTTGGATTTCTTAATAGCTAATAATCATCAACGTTTCCACATGTATCTTTTGGCTGCCTGGATATCCTCTTTAGTGAAGTGTCTGTCCATCTGCTTTGCCCAGCTCTTAATTGGGTTATTTATCCTTTTCTTGTTGGCATTTTTCAGTACCTTGTAGATTATGGAGATAGACATCAATGTGACGTATAGTTGCCAAATGTATTTTCCCGTTATGTAGGTGGTCTTTTAATTCTTTTGATAATGCCTTTGGATGAGCAGAAGTGTTTGATTCTTAGTAGTCCCCACTTACCTGTTTCCTCTTCTGTTGATTGTGCTTTGTCAGGTTTTGAAGTCTGTCTAAGCTGTGCTTTAAAACTTCCATTGTTGACTCCGTGAATTTCTTTATTGTATCTTTGACTCTTCTATAATGCATGCATTTTTGAGCAAGATGTTGATCAGCTTCCATGAGTTCACATTTCTACTCATGTGTTTTCTGCAGTTGATTTCAACCTTTATGATGTTATTGTCCAAGAAGATGCTTTGCAATAATTCAGTGGTTTGGATTGTGTTAAGACTTGCTTTATGACCTAATACATGGTCGATTCTGGAGAATGTTCCATTTACATTGGAAAGGAAAGTGTATTCATCTGCCATTGGGTAAAAAGTTCTGTATATGTTGATGAGGTGTAGTCTGTTGATTGTCTTAGTAAGATCTTCTGTGTCTTTATTGAGCTGCTTTCTGGATGGTCTGTCCACTACTGAAAGTGGAGTGTTGAAGTCTCCTACTGTTATTGTGGAGTAATCTATCTCCTTTTTCAGTGTTGTCAGTGTTTGATATATTTAGATACCCCGGTATTGGGTGTGTAAATATTTAATATTGTCATATCCTGCTTATGTATTCAATCTTTCAGCAATAAATAGTGACCATCCTTGTCCATGATCGTGCAGCTTACATTCGAATCTATTTTATCTTAGATTAGTATTGCCACTTCTACTCTTCTTTGCATGATATTAGCTTGGTATATATTCTTCCATCCTTTAATTTTCAGTTTGTTCCTATCTTTTAGTCTAAGGTGTGTTTCTTGCAAGCAGTGTATAGATGGATCATGTCTTTTGATGCCGGCTGTTATTCTCTGCTGCTTTATTGGAGCTTTCAATCCATTGATATGCAGTATAATTATTGATAGATGATGTGTTTAGTGCTGTCATTTGGGTGCCTTTATTTTTGTGTTTTGATGTTTTCTTTGTTCCACTTACTGTTCTGTTCTGAATCTTTTTCCTTTATAGGTTTTCTTTTCTTCCTTTTCAGAGTTGGTTATGGGTCTGTTGGCACTCCCGTTTTATGTTTCTTGTTTTGATATGTAGTATTGTTAGTTTGCTTTGTGGGTACTCCTTTGATCCCCCTTGGTGTTCTAAGTTTAAACTAATCTTTAACTTCTGTAGATTTCCTTAACTTCCTTGCCATCTAAAGCAGCTATAAATACTGTAATATTTTCCTCTTCATAGTGTGATGATGTCATAGTTTACATATTAGGATCTCTGTTTCCCTACTTTTTCTAGTTTAGCTTCCAGTGAGTTTTGTGATTTCCCTAACTAAGTAGGACTCTGGATGCTGCATCTTTTATTGCATCCTTCAGTGTACATCTGATATTATTGATTTTCTAAATGAAGATATTTCAGTATTTCTGGTAATTTTGGTTTGGTGTTTGCAAAGTCTCTAAACTTCAGTTTATCTGAGAATGTCTTAGTTTCACTATAACTTTTTAGAAACAGTTTTGAAGGATATGTAGTTCTTGGTTAGAAGTGTTTTCTCCTTCAAGTCTTTAATGTGTCATCCACTGCCTTCTTGCCAACATGGTTTCTGCTGAGAAGTCAGATGATAGCCTATAGATAGGGCTTCCCTTTGTACATTAGTTTTGCTTTAAGCCTAGCTGTGTTTAAGAGTGTCTCTTTATGTTTCATGTTATTAAGGTTCATTGTAGTATGCCTTGGTGCCTTTCTTTTGGGGTCTACCTTTTGTGGTGTTTGATAAGCATCTTCAGTATCTATTTTCTCTTCTTTCATGATGTCAGGGAAGTTTGTCATCAACTCTTCAGCAATTCTCTCTGTATTTTCTGCTATCCCTCCCTGTTCAGGATTCCCAGTTGTCTGTAGATTATTCCTCTTGATAGAGTCCCACATACTTCTTCATTTTTCTTATTTTTTTTAATATGATTTCTCCTCATAAATACTGATGTAGGTTGCTTTACATGAATCTCATTAGTTCTGAATTCCATTTCCTCAATTCACCTCTTTTGGCTTTGCACTGAATTATCTAACTCTGTAATTTTATTACTGATCTGCTAAATTTCAGATCGTTGATGTTCCAGAAGTTCATATAGGTTGCTTTATTTTTCATTTTGTTCTGTTGCAGTTTGTTTAATCTCTAGAAGGGCTCTATACATAATTCTTTTATATTCTACCTCTGACAATTTCAGAAAGGCTTCTTAATCTGGGAAGTTTTTAGTTGCTTTATTTTGGGAGTTTTGTGGCACCATGGTGGTCTGCTTCTTTAAATGGTTGGGTATTGATTGTTGTTTTCATGCCATCAAAAAGCTGTTCGTCTTCTCCAGTGCTACACCAACAGGAGCTGTTGCATAGCTCTCAGAAGGGAGTAAGAGCACTTCTAGACTTGGCTGTCAGCCTCTGCTGCCTTCTGTAGGAGCAGCTGACTTATGTACAGCTTCTCTGGTAATAGAGATGCTGTCAAGCCCCATGATGCTGCCCAGCTTGACAGTTGGTCCCAGCTGAGTCCTTGGGTGGCAGGTCTTGCTTCCTGGTTGATAAAGATGGTGACTTACTTGTGCCATCTCTCTGGTGTCACACCATCTGACAGTGTGACATGGCTCAGGGAAGGGAGAAGAGAAGGATGCCACCACACTCAGCCACCAAGGACTCATGTGTTCTCTAGATCCAGTTATCTTAAAACTGCTTTTTTGCTGAGAGGGGCGCTGTCCAGTGGCAGCCGAAAGCAGCCAGACCCTCAGGTGTGGCAAGCCCTGCCTCCTGGGTGACAAAGATGGTGCCCTACTTACAGAGTCTCTAAAGGGCGACCATCAGGTGCTATGGCATGGATCAGTGAAGGGAGGTGGCAATGGCGCTGCCTTATTCAGCCCCAGTGACCATTGTGTTTTGTAGCGGCATTTATCTTAGAAACTGCTTTTCTGCTGAGAGATGCATTTTCCAGCAGTAGCCAATAGCAGCCAGGATCTCAGGAGTGTCCAGTCCCACCTCCTGGCTCACACAGATGACTCCCTACTTGTGGAATCTCTCAGTGGCCATCAGCAGACAGTATGACATGGCTCAAAGAAGGGAGAGGTTAGGGCATCCCCATTCTTGGCCAGCAGCTGCCACTACGTTCTCTAGGTACGATTGTCTTAAAAACAGCTTTCCTGCCTGTTTAGACAGGCCGGGGTGCTCAGCACGGGAGCTACCTCCAGCTGAGACCTCAGGCCTAGCTAGCTCTGCCTCTCAACTGATGAACATAGTGTCCTGCCTGAGCCTCTTCTCTTCTGCTGTGCCAACAGTATCTATGGCACAGCTCAAAGAGGGGGGGGGTCACTGGCACACTTGATTGCCAGCTGCTGCTGTTCCTCTAGATGTGACTATCCGAGATACAGCCTCTGTGCTATGGGAGATGCTGTTTACTTAGGCACTGCAGCTCAGCACAGTAGCCGACCCCTGTCAGGCTCTCCGGCTCAGCAGTCGCAATCCTAGTCTCCCAGTTAACAAAGAAGGTGTCCATACCTGTAAGCTTCTGAACTCTTGTGCCAGCAGATGTGGGACTCACTGCATGTCTGTCTCACCTCTGACAAAGGTTGTTTTCTCCTTCTTGTTATCCAGTCTGATCTCACAACCCTATACCTGATCTTGGGGCTCCCAGAATGGCCACACACCTCCATTCAATTATTTTTCTAAGCCTTAGTTTTCAGAGGGAGTGGGGGAGGTGTGTGACTAGTTTCCCATCTTAGCCCTGCCTCTGATCAACCCTTTTCTGTATCCAAAACTGTTGTGATTTTCCTCTAGGAAAATTATGTGAGGTTCCTAGGAGCTTAGGCCTAAGGTGGAAGCACAGAATGGCTGTAATTCTCCCTAAAGGGAAAAATTTTTTTTTTAATTTTTATTTTTATTTAACATAACTGAGTGAAAATGTACATTCACATATAAATTTACATGCCCCCCTATATGCAGCTTCCACTACTCTCCCTGTCCGGTGACTGGAAACTATTCCTCTCTACTCCATACATGTCTCATCCTCCCAACAGTCTCCTTTCCCCTCCTTTCTGTCCACTCCCCTTCCTCCAGCCAGAGATGAGCAAGATGATATCCTATAGATGTATAGAACCATAAAGTGCTTCCAATATGTGGTTACTCTGCATTGCCAAGTCCAATCCATTCCTGTCCAAAGAGTGGACCTTTATAATTTATGGGAAAGGGGAGCATCAAGGCAGGGGGCCATGCTCTGAGAGGAACCCCAAAACCACTGGACCATCAATTGAGGTCTTTTAGTGGAGATCTCATGATGCACCTCTTATTATTCCTGTGTTGCCAGTGAGACTCCTCTCTGTGAGCTCCATCGTGGCTATCGCTGATGGTGGCCGGGCACCATCTGGTTCTTCCGGTTCGAAGTCGATGTAGGCACCCACTCTTGTGGGTCTCTCTGTCTTCTCGGTTGTCTTTGCCACATGCCATTTTGGTCCTCTGTGAGCATCCGTTCCTGCTGAGTTCGGACAATTTGCTGTGTCCTCGGATGGCAGCTTGGCAGCTTTTAAGGCCCCAGACGCCACTCACCAATGTGGGGTGCAGAGAGATCTCTTAGCAAAAGGCTAGTTGTGCCAATTGGCCAGGAATTCGCCTAAGAGCATGGTCCCCCGCCCCCCACCCCAGCTACTCTGTCCTTGCAGTATTGAGTTAAGATGGAAGGAGTACTGAAGTTATGCTGAAGTCCACTTAATGTTGTTCTTGTTCTTAATGTGTGCTGTCACCACTTTCTCCCAACTAGACTTCTAGTAACTATCTAAACTAAACCCTCCCCCCCTTACCCTCCCTCCCTCCCCTCCCTTGCAGCTGTCAAAGAGTCTTTTCTACGCACAAGTCTGTTTTTGAGATCTTATCGTAGAGGTCTCATACAGTATTTGTCCTTTTGTCGCTGACTACTTTCACTCAACATAATGTCTTCCAGTTGAAACCAGGTTAGGAGATGTTTCCTGGAGTCATCGTTATTCTTTATCATTGCGTAGTGCTCCATTGAGTATATGTACCACAGTTTACCTATCCATTCTTCTATTGCTGGGCATCTGGGTTGATTTCATCTTTTTGCTATTGTGGACTGTGCTACGATAAACATTCTTGTGCATGTGTCCGTTGGTGTGAAAGGCCTTGAATCTGTAGGATATATTCCAAGTAGTGGAATTACTGGGTCAAATGGTATATCAATATCCAATTTTTTAAGGAAGCGCCAGATTGCCTTCCAAAGAGGCTGGACCATTTTGCAACCCCACCAACAGTGTAGGAGGGTTCCACTTTCTCCACAGCCTCTCCAGCATTTGTTGTTTTGTGTTTTCTGGATCATGGCCAATCTTGTTGGGGTGAGATGGTATCTCATTGTTGTCTTGATTTGAATTTCTTTAGTAATTAAAGATCGTGAACATGTCTGCATGTGTTTTTTGGCTGCCTGGGTCTCCTCTTTAGTGAAGTGTCTGTCCATCTCCTTTGCCCATCGCTTAATTGGATGGTTTATCTTCTTCTTATTGATATTTTGTAGTATCTTATAGATTATGGAGATCAGGCGTTGGTCTGACATAGAGTTGCCAAATACTTTTTCCCATTCTGTGGGTGTTCTTTTAATTCTATTATTTGGTCTTTGGCTAACCAAAAGTGTTTGATTCTTAATACTTCCCATTTATCTATTTTCTCTTCTGTTGACTGAGGTTTCTTTGACAGATTTTGGAGTCTGTCCTCATTGTGTATTAAAACTTCCATTGTTGTTCCTACCTTTTCTTGGATGAGCTTTATCGTTTTAGGTTTGATATTTAGGTCTTTTATCCAGTTGGAGTTGGTTTTTGTATAAGGTGTAAGATATGGATCTTGATTGAGTTTACTGCAGATGGATATCCAATTTTGCCAGCACCATTTGTTGAAGATACTGTTTTTACCCCACTTTTATGTCTTAGGGCCTTTGTCAAATATCAACTGTTCCTAGGCAGATGGTGTCATCTCTGGGGTCTCAATTCTGTTCCATTGATCGATCTGTCTGTTCTTGTACCAGTACCAGGCTGTTTTGACGACTGTGGCAGTGTAGTATGTTCTAAGGTCGGGTAATGAGAGGCCTCCCAGTGTGTTCTTCTTCTTTAGTAGTACCTTATTTATCTGGGGCTTCTTCCCTTTCCAGACAAAATTGTGATTTGTTTCTCAATCTCATTAAAAAATGATGCTGGAACTTGTGTTGGGATTGCATTATATAAATAAATTGATTTGGGTAAAATAGACATTTTCACAATGTTAAGTCTTCCTATCCATGAGCAGGGTAGGTTTTTCCATTTATCTAAGTCTCTCTTAGTTTCTTGTAGTAAGGGCTTGTAGTTCTCTTTATAAAGGTCTGTTGTTTCTCTGGTTAGATTAATTCCTAGGTACTTTATCTTCTTAGGGGCTATCGTAAATGGTATTGATTTGATAAGTTCCTCCTTAACAGTCTCGTTGTTGGTATAAAGGAATCCTACTGATTTACTTATGTTTATCTTGTATCCTGAAACTTTCCTGAACTCTTCTATCAGTTTGAGTAGGTTACTTATAGATTCCTTGGGGTTCTCTGCATATACAATCATATCATCTGGAAACAGGGAGATTTTAACTTCTTCTTTGCCGATGCAGATGCCCTTTATTTGTTCGTCTTGTCTAATTTCTCCGGCTAGAACTTCTAGCACAATGTTGAATAGGAGAGGTGACAGTGGGCATCCTTGTGTAGTTCCTGATCTCAGGGGAAAGTCTTTCAGTCTCTCTCCATTCAGGATGATGTGGGGAATTGGCTTTGTATAAATGGCCCTTATTGTGTTGAGGAATTTGCCATCTATGCCCATTTTGCTAAGAGTTTTTAGCATGAATGGGTGTTGGACTTTATCAAATGCCTTTTCGGCATCAATGGACAAAATCAGGTGTTCTTTGTCTTTTGTGTTATTTATGTGGTTAATCACATTAATTGTTTTCTTTATGTTGACCCAGCCTTGCATCCCTGGTATGAATCCCACTTTGTCATGATGGATTATTTTCTTGATATGTTGTTGTATTCTGTTGGCAAGAATTTTGTTGAAGATTTTTGCATCTAGGTTCATGAGTGATATCGGTCTGTAGTTCTCTGTCTTTGTTGGATCTTTCCCTGACTTAGGTATCAGGGTTATGCTGGCTTCATAGAATGAGTTTGGGAGTACCCCATCCCTTTCTATACTGTGAAATAGTTTCAATAGTATTGGGGATAACTCTTCTCTAAATGCTTCGTAGAATTCTGCAGTGAAGCCATCTGGGCCCGGACTTTTTTTGGTTGGCAGTGTTTTGATGACTTTTCAATCTCTTCCTTTGTGATGGGTTTATTAAGTTGTTCTGCTTCAAGTTGTGATAATTTGGGTAGGTGGTATGAGTCAAGGAATTGGTCCATTTCCCCTAGGTTTTCAAATTTGTTAGAGTACAGTCTTTCATAGTATTCTGTTATGATATTTTTGATTTCTGTTGCATCTGTGGTGACAACTCCCCTCTCATTTCTAATTTGGGTTATTTGTTTCCTTTTCTTGCTTTTCTTTAGTAAGTTTAGCCAGTGGTTTATCAATTTTGTTGATCTTTTCAAAAAACCAGCTTTTGTTCTTTTCAATTTTTTCAATTGTTTTTCTATTCTCTAATTCATTTAGCTCTGCTGTAATCTTTATGATCTCCTTTCTTCCGGTGCCCGAGGGATTCCTCTGTTGTTCTCTTTCTACTTGTTCAAGCTGTGGAGTTAGTTCCTTGATTTGGTTTCTTTCTTCCTTCCAGATGTGTGCATTTATGGAGATAAACGGACCTCTGAGCACTGCTTTGGCTGTATGACATAGGTTCTGGTAGGAAGTGTTTTCATTCTCATTGGAATCCATGAATTTCTTTAATTCATCCCTGATTTCCTCTATAACCCATGTTTTTTTGAGCAAGATGTTGTTCAGTTTCCAAGAGTTACACTTTCTATCTCTGTTTTTCCTGCTATTGATTTCAACTTTTATGGCTTTATGATCTGAGAAGATTCTTTGCAGTAATTCAATGGTATGGATTTTGTTGAGCATTGCATTATGGCCTATCATGTGGTCAATTCTGGAGAATGTTCCATGTGTGCTGGAGAAGAAGGTGTAGTTGTCTGCTGATGGGTGGAAAGTTCTGTATATATCAACGAGGTTTAGTTGGTTAATTGTGTCAATGAGGTCTTCTGTATCTTTACTGAGCTTTTTTCTAGATGATCTGTCTAGTAATGAGAGTGGAGTATTAAAGTCTCCCACTATTATTGTGGAGCCATCTAACTCTCTTTTGAGCGTAGTCAGTGTTTCTTCGACATATTTAGGTGCTCTGACATTAGGTGCATAAATGTTTAATGTAATTAAGTCTTGCTTGTGTACTGAACCTTTCAGCAATAAATAGTGTCCATCTTTGTCCACGATGGTGGATTTGACATTAAAATGGATTTTGTCTGAGATTAGAATTGCCACCCCTGCTCTTCTTTGTTCATTGTTCGCTTGATATATATTCTTCCATCGTTTAGTTTTCAGTTTGTTCCTGTCTTTAGTTCTCAAGTGAGTTTCTTGTAGACAACATATGGATGGGTCGTGTCTTTTGATCCAAGATGACACTCGGTATCTCTTTACTGGAGCATTCAGTCCATTCACATTCAATGAAATTTTTGATAGGTATGTGTTCACTGCTGCCATTGTGATATGTTTATTTTTATGTTGATGTTTTCTCTGTTGTTCTTATTAGTCTGTTCTATGACACTCTTTTTTGTGAGTTGATTTTTCACCTTTTGAGAGCTGGTTTTATAGTTGTTGAGACTCGTGTGTTAGATTTCTTGAAATGGTATGATACATCTTTGTTGTGCTTTACAGCTGCCCCTATGAACCCCCTTAATAAACTATTTATAAACCCAATTTTAATTACTACCAGTCTTGTCATCTTCCTCTCCATCTGGAAGGACTATAACGACTGTAGTAGATCCCTCTTTTATTATAATCACACCATAGTTTTCATGATGATCACTGGATTGCTTCTTTCCAAATCAAAGCTGTGATTTACTTTGGAGCCTTCCCTAAATGAGTATTGAGTAGTGTGTCGTTCTAAAATATAAAGTTAGTGGTTTCGCTCTTCTAAGCCAAAGCCAAGAACTTCTTTCAGTATTTCTTGTAGTTTGGGTTTGGTTTTTACAAAGTCTCTGAGTTTCTGTTTATCTCGGAATGTCTTAATTTCATTTTCGTATTTGAAAGATAGTTTTGCAGGATATGTAATTCTGGGTTGGAAGTTCTTCTCCTTCAAGACTTTGAATGTGTTGTGCCACTGTCTCCATGCCAGCATGGTTTCTGCTGAGAAATCTGACGAGAGCCTACAGGGTTTCCCTCTGAATGTTAGCTATGCCTTGAGTCTTGCTGCCTTTAAGACTTGCTGCTTATGTTTCATTTTGTTAAGCTTATTTATAATATGTCTTGGAGTCTTTCTTTTCAGATCTATACTGGGTGGCGTACGATATGCATCTGAGATGTCTATATTCTCTTCCTTCCTGATTTCTGGGAAGTTTTCTTTCAGCAGCTCAGCAACAATACTCCCTGTGTTCTCAGATGTCTCACCCTGTTCAGGGACTCCAATTAATCGAAGGTTGTTCCTCTTAATAGAGTCCCACATGCTTCTTAATGTTTCTTCATTTTTCTTGTTTCTTTTTTCTGATTTCTGCTCATAGACACTGGCATCAGTAGCTCTGTCTTCCAAGTCAGAAATTCTTTTTTCCATTTGTTCCATTCTGTTTTCTTGGCTTCACATGGAAGTTTCTATGTCTTTGATTTTCTTCTTGATCTGTTGGATTTCAGAGTACAGGTGTTCCATCAGATCGAGCAACTTGCTTAATTTTTCATTTTGTTCTGCTGCATTTTGTATAAGGTCTAGAAGGGCTCTGGATATAATCAATTTGTATTCACTTCCTGATGCTTTCATAAAAGTTTCTTCATCTGGAAAACTCCTTGGTTGCTTTGTTTGGGAGCCTTCTGAAGCCATGAGTGATTGCTTGTATGCCACAATTGTCTGTTGCTTTTTGGGTCCCTTGTGAGTATATAGAGACTGGAAGAGGTACTGTGAGGATGGATTGCAAATGTTTCTCTAGGCTGTCTTCAAATGTAAAGCAAAAGGTATCTGACAGGTTCACAAGTCAGTTAAGTTTTCAGGTGTAGAGGTCCCTCTTCTCATCTGACAAAGTAAGTGCCACTATATCCAACCCCAGATGATAACAGACTAGTTCAGAATACAGTAATGCTGCTGCCCTGGTGGCATCTGCTGACAGGGCCTAGCCTTAGCCAACGCTGCATCGAGTACTGGTTTTGTGACAGAAAAGCGCTGTCCTGTGGGCAGGCTCTGGCTCCCAAGCTAAGAATTAGGTCCAGCTGCGGCCACCGTACCCAAGATGGCGTCCTCCACACAGGCAGCAGACAGAGGGGCTAAAGGTCCCGAGAGGCAGCGATTCCTCTGCTTCTGTTGCAGGGCCCCCAACGCTGGCAGCACTGTGCAAAATCACTACTTTTCTGATGGAGAAGCGCTCTCCCATTTACAGGCGCTGGCTCCCAGGCTAATAACGAGTTCCTGCTAAAATCTCGGTACCAACATGGCGTCCCACACCCTGACTGCAGAGCTCTGCACAAACCCCACTGAGGCAGCTACAAAACGAAAGGCTCAAGGTGTCTAGATTAACAGAGTCCCAAGCCTGGCTCTCAGAACATGGGAATCTCACCTGCCTATCCCCCCCCCCCAGCAGCGCTTCCGAGTCCAGCCACCAGGCAAGGCCCAGCTCCGCCCACCAGCTGAGACAGAGGAAAAAAAAAAGTCAAACTGGTGCATTTACCTTCCCTCTGTGAGTGCTGGGGCTAGCCAGGAGCGAGAGTCAGTGAAAGAGAGGAGGTTTTTCACTGAGTGGTATGAAGTCCCAATTAACAGCTCTGTGCCGTGTCCTGAGGCTGATTAGGTGATCAGAAGGCTCTGTTTGATTGTCAATTCAGGTCTTGGTTTCCAGAGGGATATAAGGAGACCTGTGCTTAGTCGACCATCTTGACTCCGCTCCCCCAAAGGGAAAAATTTAAATCTGAAAGGTTGTGTATATTTTGTGAAATGACTTCTCACTGGATTTTTATATGTCTATAGATCTATTAATTGCACAAGTTTGTTATTTAAAACAGTCCTTGCTAAGCCAGGGGAGTGTTCAACTGACTTCTAATCATTCATGGCATTTTTTTAACCAACTAATGAAAGAAAAAGTAGCACTTCATGAACAATATCTTTCCTTGTATTTGAGCAGCAGTCAGTAGTTGATTTTGTAGTTATGCCAGTAGTGCCAAAACATTTTTGTTAGTGTGTGTATATTTTGACCCAGGAACTATATGGGGTCACTTTGACTCTCTTCAGATGGAGCCCTAGTGGTACAGCGTTTAAAAAATGGCTGCTAACCAAAAGATGGACAGTTCAAATCCACTAGCCATTACTAGGAAACCCTGTGGAGCAGTTTCACACTCTCCTCTGGGATCTCTTATGAGTAGGAATTGACTTGAAGGCTGGGTTTGGTTTCTCTTCAGATGGTTTACAAGTCTTTTTTTCTTTTTCTTTTTTAATACGTATGAATTTCAGAATTCTAAAGTCTTATCCTTCCAAGGGAAAAAAATTTGTCTCAAGGTGGCCAGTTGGAAAAACTCCTTTGGTCTTTCTGTTCTTGCGTTAAAAACCAAAACACAGTTCTTTTTGTTCTTTTTTATTTTTTAGTTAGTAACTTTTTAAGTCCTCCCTTATTTTTAGTTAATAAACTCATGTGTTTTTGTTATGGTTGCTTTTTCTGTAGGGCTGTTGATGTTTGATGAGATATATATGAGTATGAGGCAACTTGATGGCAATGGGTTTGGTTTGTATATATGAGTCAAAGATATATATGGGTGTATATATATATATAAATCAAGGACAAATGTAGCTCAGATACAATTGGCTTCAGGTATTTAATCAATTGCATGTTAATTAATATCAGTTTATATATCCTAGGAGGATGGACTCCGGCAAATTCTGGAGGAAATGAAAGCTTTATATGAACAAAACCAGTCTGATGTGTAAGTTTTGATAAAATTGATGTTTTTTGAAGTAGGATATTGAATCAGATAATCTTGTTTTGTGTTTTGATTTTTTTGTGTGTGTGTTCTCTGTATATCTAATCATATTCTAGCTGTACAAATTAACACAATTAATTTGGTCATTGTTGTATCTACTTGGGATGCTTAATAAATATTTGTTGTTTGATATGACCCAATAGACTTAAATGAGTTGAGACTCAAGCAAATAAAACCCCTAACAAAGAGGATATATACATAGTTTTCACTGTTTGTCTTCATTAATAAATGCCTTCAGGGCTCTTATTAGATGCCTTAGTGCATTTGGTAAAGAGATAGGGTAACATAAGCATTGGAGTTCAGAAAGGCTGTAGACTTGCTAAGAGCTAAGCATGGTGTTTGGCTCCTATTACTTGGTGAAGAGTGCCAATGAAAGTATACTAGTTAATGGATCAAAGTTGAGGTTTTCAGGATCTCGTGCTAGAGAGAAGTTTGACTTTGTGACATGTGGTTTCATCTTTGGCCTCGTAAGGTACAATGTTTTTATCTGTTACTTGGGTATGAAAGTCAGTGGCATGCTGTGCAGAACACAAAACCACAGGAGCGTTTCCAACTACAATTTTGAGAATAGAGAAAGATTTTTACAAAGGTAATGAGGAACTAAGCCCTGTAAGTTGTAAACTTTGTGATAAATGTCCTGTAGTTGGGCCCCAAGCCACTCATTCATTTAGCCAGTAAATACTTTATTACACAGTTATGTGCCACTAAGTAGCTCTGATAAAAAACACAGTCAAGATTCCTGCCCTCAAGGTCCTCACAGCCTAGTGGAGAAGACATACCAAATTCAGATACACACACACACACACGCAAATAGTTACAACTGGAACACACCATACCCACTGCTGTTGAGTCAGCTCTGACTCAGAGCAACGCTATAGAACTGAGTAGAACTGCCCCATAGAGTTTCCAAGGAACACCTGGTGGATTTCAACTGCTGACTGCTTGGTTAGCAGCTATAGCACTTTACTACAACACCAGGATTTCCACCAATGGGACACTTGCTGTAAAGGAAAACAACAAAGTGATGTGAGAAAATAACAAATTAAGGGCAACAGTTTAGACTGTGTGGTAGTTACTTTCTTATGCTGTAACAGAAATGGCACAAGTGGATAGCTTCAACAAACAGAACTTTGTTCTCTCATAGACTAGTAGGCTGGAAGTTCAAATTCAAGACATCAGCTCCAGGGGAAGGCTTCCTTTCTCTGTCCGCTCTGTGGGAAGATCCTTCTCATCTATCTTCCCCTTAAACTAGAAGCTCCTACACGTAGGAACCTGGAGTCCAAAGGACTCACTATTCTCTTGGCTCTTGTTCCATGGTGGTATGAGGTCCCTCTATCTC
The DNA here is from genome assembly GCA_028571685.1 of Heterohyrax brucei. Classification (NCBI taxonomy): domain Eukaryota; kingdom Metazoa; phylum Chordata; class Mammalia; order Hyracoidea; family Procaviidae; genus Heterohyrax; species Heterohyrax brucei. Next base: position 27,939,354 of record CM053156.1, read on the forward strand.
TTTGCTTACTTCTCTTACATGTCAAAACAGATTGGCTTAAGATACAACCTAATCTCGTAGTTCTTATCAATACGATGTCTCCTAATTTATCTTATTGACACAGTGATAGAATTTACAGCATATAGGAAAATCACAGCTGATGACAGAATGGTGGACAGTCACACAATACTGGGAATTGTGGACTAGCCCAGTTGATAACGTATTTTGAGGAGACATAATTCAGTCTATGACAGAGTGAAAGGCAAGAAAGTTCTCTCCAAGGAAGTGATGATTCAGCTGAGACCTGAGAAGACGCTAGTTTGAACAAGGCAGTAATTGTGAAAACACAGCTTTCTGGGCAGAGGGAGGAGGTTGGCCACAGCCTTGAATCATCAGAGGGGACAGGATACTCATGAAACTGACACAAAAGTAAGGCCATTACAGCTGGAGCTTAGCAGCAGGGCACAAGTGACACTAGAGGACATTTTTAAGTTTGTAGGGTGGGGAGTGCCCTATGGACTGGGGCTAAGAGTAGGAGGCATACCAATCAGGAGAGTTTGGCATCACCCAAGTGGTAAAACATTGACCTTCACTGGGGTAGTGACAGTGAGGAAATAAGGAGAAAATGAGTGAACAGATGAAAGAAGTATTTTGGTGTAACAAAGAAACCTTGGTTCTGAGGGTTGGAAAAAGGAATGATTCTCACATATTCAAGTACTATTTGCAAATTTATGATTCAAAATTCTATCTCCCATCCACTTGGTGTCACTTGTGCCCTCCTGCTAAGCTCCAGCCACAAAGGCCTTCCTTTCGTGTCACCAATCACTATTAGCAGTTTCTGGTTATTTTTCAGAAGAATTTTTTCCTTTTTAATTACCCATGTGTAAGTGTGAGTTTTTTTTAATTTTAAAGATATCCGTATGTACTTAGTAAAGTACTTGGTGTTAGGCAAGTTTTATTTGTGCAACATGGAGAATAAATTTGACTCTCATAGGGTGGCAGAATAGAGTTAGAATACATACAGGAGAGGATGTTCATTTTACCTCTATTTTCAGGGCTTAATACAGTACCTGGAATGGAGCACAGATGATTCCTTTTCCTGTTCACCTTGTTGCTTTAAACACTCCCCAGTAGATTCTTACTTATAAATATAATGCCTGAGTGTCTAAGGAGATAAACATTTTATAGTATAAAACTAAAGTTTTCTCTCTGTATGAATAAAACTGGTACAGCACATAAATATAGTTGTGGATCAGGAAATGTTTGTGGAATGAATAAAAGCCATGTTGACTCCATTTTAACGTACTTTATCATGGCAAGAATTCAGAAGTACCACCAAAAGAGGAGTGCTGTGTATAATAAAAACATAATATAAGACAACACTCTTAGGTACATAACATTAGGCTTCTGCCTTGCCCTAGTGTGATAAAGGAATTCCAGAAGTGTAAATATGTCTGTCTTTAGGAAATAAAAAGAGATTCAGAAGTGTGCAAAAATGCACAGTACCAAATGGTTAAGTGGAATGTATCTGCTATGGTATCTTAGACAAGTTAGTTGACTTTTGACTTTTGGCTTCTTTATCTTTTTAACATATTAATAAAAGTTCTGAAATGGAAGCAGGCATAATTTGTTTAGGCTGTTAAACACAAGTGGGTAAAAACAGGAATGTACATCAGTAGTTAGTTGGCTTTAAAAAATACCATTGGAAAAAAATCTATTTAAGTTTTCTTACCCTGAAATGTACATGTTTATCTTTTTCTCTTTAAATGCTCTTAACAGGAATGAAGCTAAGTCAGATGGACGAAGTGATTTGATACCAACCATAAAATTTCGACACTGTTCTTTGTTAAGGAATCGGCGCTGCACTGTAGCATACCTGTAAGCTGTTCTGTTTTTGCTTGCAGTGGCAGGGAACAAAGGAGAGTTTTCTGTGAGGTGTCCCTGTAAAGTGAAAAATTGCAACATTCACAAAAGCAGAGAAAATAACATAATGAACCCCTTGGAGCCATCTTATAGATGTAACAATTTTTAACATTTTGCCACATGTGTTTAATGATTTATTTATGCCATTGTGTTATAGAACAAATACAAAGCATCATAACATCTCACCACAAAATACTTCAGTAAGAAGTAAGGGCCTTTCTGGTCTTTTCTTACAGAACCTCTGTGCCACTCTCAAGCTCACCGCAGTGAACTGTGCTTCAGTGGTATTAATCCGGTCCATAATCATATTTTCTGGTTGCCTTAAAGATGTCTTCTTAAATCCACACATGACAGCTTGGTTGGCATGAGTCTTAAGCCTTTCCTGATAGAACAATTTCCAAACCCCTTTGTTATTCTTATGCTGTCTAATAACTGTCTTAATGTCCTAGGTATGATCGGTTACTTCGGATCAGAGCACTCAGGTGGGAATATGGCAGTATCTTGCCAAATGCTTTACAGTTTCACATGTCTGCTGAAGAAGTAAGTCAGCACCATTGTTTAGTGTTTATGAGTTTACAAAATGCTGAGGTTCTGGCATTTACCAGTAATAGTATTTGTTGATATTTTTTACTTTGACAGTGACTTTAGCGATTTTTGAACTGTAGTATTTATTGTGATGGGAATGGGAATAAATAATTAAAAATTAAAAAACACCTAACGTGTTGCTGTGAAATCAGAATAGAACTGCTCTGTAGGGTTTCCAAGGCTGTAATCTTTTACAGAGGCAGATTGCCACGTTTGTCTCCTATGGTGTAACTGGTAGGTTTAGGCTGCCAACCTTTTAGTTAACAGCAGGGTACCTAACCACTGTACCACCAGGGCTCCTTCTGGAAAGGAAACACCAGAACAAAAATTGCCCTCCAGTTGATTTTGAGTCATGGTGACCCTATTAAGACAGGGTAGAACTGCCCCACAGGGTTTCTAAGGAACAGCTGGTGAATTCGAACTGCTTATCTTTTGGTTAGCAGCCAAACTCTTAATCCCTGTGTCACCAGGTCTCAATTCTAGTGCTGTATGTAAAACTATTATTAATAAAATAGACAGTTCCATTTATTAGTAATTCATTAGTGGGATTAATTTGTACATTATCCATAAAATATATTCATACATTCCTGTTTTAGTCAGCTAGGGCTGCTCTAACAGAAATACCAGAGTGGATGGCTTTAACAGAGGAAAGTTTATTCTTACACAGTCCGGTAGGCTGCAAGTCCAATTCAGGATGTCTGCTCCAGGGGAAGGCTTTCCCCATTGTTGGCTCTGGAGGAAAGTCCAGTATTGCATCAGTCTTTGTCCAGGGAGCGTCTTGGCGCAGGAACCTCAGGTTTGAAGGACGCACTGTTCTCCCGGTGCTGCTTTCTTTATGGTATGAGGTTCCCAATTCTCTGCCAGCTTTTCTGTCCTTTTATCTCTCGTAGGATGATGTTACGAGGTTCCCAATTCTCTGTCAGCTTCTCTGTCCTTTTATCTCTCGTAGAATGAAAGGATTAAGGGTGGGGCAAGCCATATTCCAGGGAAACTCCCTTTACAGTGGAGCAGGGACGTGATCCTATGAAGGGATTTACAGTCCCACCCTGATTCTTTAACATACAGCTTAGTCACACACACGTACATACACACACAAAAGACCATAAACAGACAACTTACATGCCCCTTGAAAGGAGATTGGCTAACTAAATGATAAGACATTAATATAATCTAATATTGTGTAAATGTAAAAACAAGCATGAAGTGATGTGTTATATCGTAACATGAAAAATTGTGTAAGATCTGCTATTAACTGAAAAAACAATGTACAGGACAGGATGATTAGCATAATGGTTCTTTTCATGTAAGTTAAAACTATGTTATATGAGTATCAATGTTCACATATTTACAGAAAATATTTTCTGGAAATAAACAGAAAACTGCTTATAAAAAAGAAAAACATACAGCTTAGGAAAACCACAAAATGTAGGACAGTCACAAGATACTGGGAATCATGGCCCAGCCACATGGCTACACATATTTTTTAGGGGACACAATTCGATCCATGACAATTCCCAATCATCTTCAATATTTGATCTGTCCAGTCTCTGATGTACAGTGCTAGCCCAGTATTTAAGGACATAGGATTAGAGTCTGCCAAACTTGTGTTCAAGTCGTGACTCTGCTGCTATCTAATTTTCAGCAAGTAATCCAAGATTAGATAGCTTTAACTCCCTCATTTACAAAATGAGGTTATAGTGCCTCCTATTACAGGGTCTATACAGGGTGATTCAGGCTGCCCATGTGGAACACAGCATAGAACAACATGTGACTGCTAAATGCTAACATGTTATCTGAGTGTAGCATAGCATATCACTTAGAAAAAAAAGCATTAGGTGTGTTTGTCATGAGCTTCCATACAATTTTTAAAATGGTGGTCTGTTTGCTGACAAACTAAGTGTCATTGCTTTGTTTTCATTCTGTCTCTGTTCCTGAGAAACATTACAGATCTCTACCTCACACTTTTGAGATAACCACAGAATGGTTATACAAGGTCTGGCAATTAAGTCCACAAACTTAATTGTTCTAAATGCTATGCACTTCACTGTTGAGTATCACTACAGTCACCTTTGAAGTACTTCCCTTGGGAAGCTATTCACTGATGCTAGTGTCTAGGTGACCCTTCAAAGCAGTTTTGGAACTCTTTCTGCACTAGCCGTTGTACGTGGTGACATAGTTGCAATTTGTGAACTTAATTGTCTAGTTGTCTGTAAGGAAGTTTTTAGCCAGTAAACAAATAACTGCATTGGAACACCCTCTCCACTCAACCTGATTTGGCCCCCAGTGACTTGTTTCTTTTACCTGCAGATAAAGGAAATATTGAAAGGAAGACATTGTGGTGACATTCAGGACATCAAGGGTAATACTAGGAATGTTCTAATGGCCATTCTGGAAAGAGTTCCAAAATTGCTTTAAATGGTGAACTAGGTACTAGCATTGGTGCATAGCTTTCGCAAGGGGAGCACTTCGAAGGTGACTGTAGTGATATTCAGCAATGAGATGTAGAGCACTTTTTCTAGCATGAGCTCTTAAACTTAATTGGCATGCCTTGTATGTTAGTGGTTTGGTTTTCAGTTTCTTATTTCCGTGGTCTTTGTGCCTGAAACTACTTAAATGAATTGAACGTCAGGAAACATTTGGTTTGGGTGAAATAAACAGAACATTATGTTATTTCTCTAATGACAGTAGCTATAGTGATTTTTCACATTAACAGTATTTTAAGGATTTTATCTTAAACATAAATGGCCAGATTTGTCATGCATAAACTTGTGTAGTTTATTTTTAAGTAGTCATGGCAAGACACTCATTTTAGAACCTGAGAATTAGAATTAACAATACAAAGCTAGTTCAATGGTTAGTCTCAGTCTTTTGACTTTAGGCATTTACCTTTTATAAGACATCTCAGGAGGAAGCTTGACCACAGCTCAAACTCAGTGGAGCTACGGTCCAAAGCTGGAAGCAGGTAGAGTCTCTGCAAGCTTTGGGTGTTTGGAGACAGACTAAGATTCTTTGTTTCTCAGAGTATGAACTGAAATCTAGTACATATATGTGAATTTTTACCTTTGGCCTCACATAAGCACTTGGTGATGTCATGTTTAACAAAGTCTGGTATGTTGCTTTTTGTAAGATCTACATCTAAGGGATTGTTTACAACTTGAGGCACTTTTGTGGAGCAGACGTTAAAGCTCTTGGCTGCTAACCAAAATGTCAGTTAGCCTGTCCGTAGGAGAAAGATGTGATAGTCTGCTTCCCTAAAGATTTACAACCTTGGAAACCCTATGGCACAGTTCTGTCCTGCTGAGTTGTTATGAGTCAGAATCACCTTGGTAACAGTGGGTTTGTTTGATTTTAGAGTCCCAAAAGCACCTTTATCTAAAGGTGTTGTTCTCTCCACCTCCCCCCCCCCCATACTTCTTTTATCATATGGTGGATGCTGAGCTAATTTCAGGAGATTTTTGTCACATCATATATGGGACAAGCCAGCTTAGCTCTTTATCGTGTCATGTTTGTCACATGCCAATTTAGGGAACGTTAACTGTATGTTACATCATTGCAACATACTTTATATTTTAGAAATTCCCTCTGTGATTATAGAAATCCTGGTGGCGTAGTGGTTAAGAACTATGGCTGTTAACCAAAAGGTGAGCAGTTTGATTCCACAACATACTCCTTGGAAACCCTACAGGGACAGTTCTCTGTCCTACAGGGTCACTATGAGTTGAAATTACCATGATGGTAATGGGTATCTAAATTATCTGTTACAGTTTTTTTCCTTGAACGTGGGTGCAATGCTAATGTCTGAAGGTTCTCACTACATCCTGTGGTTATCAATTTCTAAAGTTAGAAATTTTCTAAGTTTCTTTTTTTCCCCTCACTGTAATTCCTTTGCTTTCTGCATATAAGTGTTGTACAAATACTACAGTCATCAAGAACATAATTCCAAGTACTCTGATTTTCAGTTTGGGAAAGATGTAGTCTATAGACTTACTTATTTATCTTAGACAAGATTGACTTCATTAAAACTTTAACCACATTTTATAAGTATATGCAGAATCAAATACTGTCTTAGTTATCTAATACTGCTGTAACAAAAATACCACGTGTGGATTACTTTAACAAAGAGAAATTTATACATCCCTTTCAAGCCATCTTTAATTGCTTTTTAATCCTGTTTAATCATTTGTATTGTAGAATCGTATTTACAGAAAGAACAAAACAAAGACATAACAGCTTCATAGTGTATCATTAAAATGGTATGTTACAAGCCCCCAAAGTTCTATTTTTCCTGCCCAGTGGTCACAACTCTCCTGACTTGCAGAGACTAATCACTTTGATGCTGTTTAAAATTTTATTTTACCACCTAAGCATGCGTCCCTAAACACTATAATTCTAGTGTTGTTCATTTTGAATGTTAAATATATTCACACAATATTTATAATTTTATGACCAACTTCTTTTACTAAACATTTTTTCAGATTCTACTGTATTGATATGTAAGGTGTAGTTCATTTCTTTTCATGGCATAATATTATTTTACTCTAAATTTGCAATTTATTTTTGATGCTGCTTCCAACTTTTGGTTATAATGATGAAGGATATTATGAATATTCTTGTACTTGTGGTGCATTAAGTACCCATTTCTGGTATATACTTGGGTGTGGAATTGCTCATAGAGGAAGGACCATATATTCCAACTTACGTGTGTTGTATGCCCTTTTTTTTTTTAGATTGAACTTCAGGTGAAGGTTTACAGAGTAAACGAGCTTCTCATCAAACAGTCAGTACATGTACTGTTCTGTGACATTTTGTTAGCACAACAACGTGCTAACCCACAATGTGTCAGCACACTCCCTTCTGACTTTTGCTACATTTCCAGCTTTCTCTGTCCCCTCCTGCTTTCTAGTCCTTGCCCTTGAGCTTGTGTGGCCCTTTAGTCTCATTTTGGTTTACGGATGTATATAGTCTTTGACTGAAAGGTAGATTTCAGGGATTACTTCATTACTGAGCTAAAAGGGTATCCAGAGACCACACTCTTGGGGTTTCTCCAGTATATGTTAGTAAGTCTAGTAAGTAGATGAGTAACTCTGATCTTTTTTTGTGAATTAGAATTTTATTCTACATTTTTCTCCAGATTTGCCAGGAATCTCTGTCATGATCCCTGTCAGGGCAATTGCTAGTGGTGGCTGAGCACTGTCTAGTCATGTTGGACTGAGTCTGGTGGAGGCTGTGGTACTTGTGGTCCAAAGGACGGACTAATGTTTCCCTTATGTATCTGTTTTTCTTCATTCTCCCTGGCTCTCAGTGAAGTGAGGACACTGGAGTATCTTAGATGGCCATTCAGAATCTGTTATGGACCTAGAAGCTGCTTAACAAATTAGAACATAGAACATTTACTTTATAAGCTGTTAATGCCAGTTGAGCTACGTGTTCTTCAAGACCATGGTCCCCACAACCCTCAACCTAATAATTTGGCCCCTCAGGGAGTTTAGATGTGTTTATGGAGGTTCCTTGGCTGTGCCTTGGACAAGTTGTGCTGGCTTCCCAAATTTTGTATACAGTCTTATCCTTCCTGACAGTTACCACTTATTTATTGTCTATTTAGTCTTTTGCCATCCCTACCCCTTCCCTCTGTTTTAACGATCAAAAATGGTATCTTTTTTTAATTCCCTGCTTTTTTTGTTCTCTATTTTATCTCTGCCCTAATTGGGTTTTTTTGTTTGTTTTTTGTTTTTTTGATTAACTGAAAGTTTACAACCCAAGTCAGTTTTCCATATAATACTCCAGGTATCTGCCTCTCTGCAACTCTGTCTGCTCTCCTTACCCTGTAACATCACACTCTTCTTTTTCACTCATTACTTTCAGTATCCATTCAAACAATACTAGTACTCTCCTCTCCACCCTCTCCTCTCCCTTCTAAAAAGAAACCAGTAGGACAGTCTCCTATGTATAGGAAACCATAAAGTACACACACCACATGCATCACTCTGTGTCGCCAAGTCCAGTCCATTCTTTGTCGGAAGTGTTGGCGTCAGTACTGGTTTCATCTGTGAGCTACCAGCCAGTCTAGGAGTGTTCTCTGGGGACTCTCCAGGTTATAGGACCATCAGTTCTGGTCTTTTAATAGAGTTCTTGATCTGCACACCCCTTTTTCTTGTGCTACATCACAGAATGTGCCTGGTAGTGGCCAGGCACCATTTAGTTCTTCTAGTCTCATGCTGATATAGTCTCCCAATCATATAGGTCTTTCTGTCTCCTGGGCTCACTTTTCTTGATGTCTTTGATGTTCTCGGTTGTCATCTGTTCCAGGTGGGTTGGGACAAATTGATGTTCCTCAGATGGCAGCTTTCTGGCTTTTAAGAACCCAGACACCACTCACCAATATTAGTGCAGAAGATTGTCTTAGAAAAACACTAGTTATGCCAGTTGATCTCCATGTCCCCTGAAAACTTGGTTCCCAGAACTCTGTCCCTGCTGTTCTGTCCTTTGAAAGGTTGGGTTGAATTTAGAAAACTTTTTAGCTTATGGTGTAGTCCAGTTATGCTGACTTGCTTTCGACTGCATACTGTCACTCCGTTCACCTAGCCAAATTCCTATTGACTATCTAATCTATGAATAACCCTCTCCCTCCCTCCCCACCTTGTAGCCATCAAAGAGTATTTTCTTCTGTGTGTGTCTTACGTCCTTATAATGGTCATTGTACAATATTTGTCCTTTTGTAGCTGACTGATTTCACTTAGCATAATGTCTTTCAGTTGCTTCCAGGTTATGAGATGTTCTGTAGAATCATCTTTCTTTGTGATTAGATAGTGTTCCACTGTGTATACATACCATAGTTTGTTTATCCATTCATCTGTTAATGGACACCTAGGTAGAGTCCATTGTTCTGCTATTGTGGACAGTGCTGCAATAAATATTCATGTGCATGTATTTGTTTGTGTGACAGCCCTTTTTTCTGTAAGCCATGTTCCAAGCAGTGGTATTACTGAATCATTCAGTATTCCTATTTCTAGCTTTTTAAGAAAGCACCAAATTGCTTTCCAAGAGATTGCACCATTTTGGATTTCTTCCAGTGGTGCAGAAGAATTCCAATGTCTCCACAGCCTCTCCAGCATTTGTTGTTTTTCGTTTTTTGGTTAGTGCCAACCTTGGTGTGAAATGGTATTCTCATGTAGTTTTGATTTGGATTTCTATAATGGCTAATGATCATGAGCATTTCCTCATTGCCCTAATTTTTTTTCTTAAATGTTTTATTGTACTTTAAGTGAAAGTTTACAGTCAAAATCAACTTGCCATATAAAACCCTGAACACACACCACTATGCAAGTCTAACTGCTCTCCCACCTACTACCCCATGACAGCACACTCCTCCTTTCCACACTCTACTTCCTATATCCATTCAGGCAACTTCTGTCCCCCTATACCCTCTCATCTTGCCTCTAGAGAGGAGCTGCACAGGCAGACTCATGAATATATTTAAGTCAAAAAACATATTCTTCACCAGTGTCACTGTATCTCCTGTAGTCCACTCCAATATATGTCTAAGGAATTGCCATCAGTACTATCTCTCTTGGGCAACAGAGGGTCCAGGGGCTATGTCCTCAGGGGACCCTCCAGTCTGTGAGACCATCATGTCTGTTTTTTATTTTATATATATATATATGTATCTCTCTCTATATATATTTTTTTATTATGACAGTGAAAATATACATTCCCATATAAATTTGCATGCCCACCTATGTGCAGCTTCCACTTCTCTCCCTGCCTGGCAACAGCACACTATTCCTCTCTGCTCCTTACATGTCTCATCCTCCCAACAGTCTCCTTTCCCCTCCTCTCCACCCACTCCCCATCCTCCAGTCAGAGGCCAGCAGGATGATATCCTATAGATGCATAGAACCATAAAGTACACCCATTGTATAGTCACTCTGCATCACCGAGCCCAATCCCTTGCTGTCCGAAGAGTGGATCTTCATTATGATCCATGGGCAAGGACAGCATGAAGGCCAGGGGCCGTGCTCCCAGAGGAACCCCAAAGCTACTGGACCATCAATTGCAGTATTTTAGTGGAGATCTCAAGGTGCACCCCTTTTTATTCTTGTGGTGCCAGTGAGACTAAACTTTATGCACTCCATCGTGGCCAGGCACCATCCGGTTCTTCTGGTGCCAAGTCGATGTAGGCACCCAGTCATGTGGGTCTCTGTCTTCTGGGTTGTCATTTTGGTCCTTGATGAGCATCCACTCCTGCTGAGTTGGGACCATTTGCTGTGCCCTCGGATGGCAGCTTGGCAGCTTTTAAGACCCTAGATGCCACTCACCAATGTGGGGTACAGAGAGCCCTCTTAGCAAAACATGGAATTACTGGGTCAAATGGTATATCAATATCCATTTTTTTAAGGAAGCACCAGATTGCTTTCCAAAGAGGCTGGACAATATTGCAACCCCACCAACAGTGTAGGAGGGTTCCTCTTTCTCCACAGCTTCTCCAGCATTTGTTGTTTTGTGTTTTTTGGATCATGGCCAACCTTGCAGAAACAGAAGTAGAAAAACTAAATCTAGCACAAAAGAAGAGCTTGAAAAGGTAATGAAAAAACTCTGAACTAAAAAAAGTCCTGACTTACAAGACTTCACTGGAAAATTCTACCAAACTTTCAAAGAGTAAATACCATTATTATTAAAAATATTCCAGAGCATAGATCGAATACTCATAAATTCATTCTATGAAGCCAGAATAACCTTTGATACCAAAACCAGGTAAACACCACAAAAAAGAAAATTACAGACCAGTATCTCTCAGGAACTTAGAAGCAAAAATCCTCATCAAAATTCTAGCCAACAGAAATAACAGTATATCAAAGAAATAATTCCCTAGGATGCATACTTTGTCATATTTCAGTACTTTATATTTTGTTAAGGATGGCTTTGTGGCCTAATATGTGGTCAGTTCTAGAGAGTATTCCATATGCACTGGAAAACAAGGTATACCTGGTTGCTGTTGGGTAGAGTGTTCTGTATATGTGTATGAGGTCAGATTAGTTGTTGTGGCATTTAGATCTTCCATGGCTTTATTGAGGGTTTTTCTAAATGTTCTGTCCTTCACAGAGTGATGTGTTGAAGTCTCTTGCTATCACTGGGGAGATGTGTCTTTCAGTTTTCGATGCAAATGGTGTTTGTTTTGCATATTTTGGAACCCTGTCATTGGGTGCATAGATATTCAGTATGGATATGTGCTCCTAGAGTATTGAGCCTTCAACCATTATGTAATGTCCTTATCCAATGTGGTGGATTTTGCTTTAGTCTATTTTATCAGAGATTAATATTGCTGCTGCTGCTCTTTTTTTGGATTTGGTTAGCCTGTTACTTTTTTCCATCCTTTGGACTGCAATTTATTCATGTCTTTGAGTCGAAGGTGTGTGTCCTGTAGGCAGCAGACAGTTGAGTCATTTTTCTAGTTTGTTTTTAATTCAATCTGCACTCTCCGTCTCTTTAGTAGTACATTATTTCATTTACATTCAGTGCAATTATTGACAGATATGAGCTTAATGCTTCATTTTGATGTCTTCTTTTGTGTGTTGTAGACAATTCCTTTGTGCCATTTAATTTTCTGTGCTGAGTCTGTTTTGCTTTATGTGTTTTCATCTTTTTCAATGCTGGTGGTTTTGTATTTGCTGAGACTTCATGTTTTTCTTGTTTTTTTATTGATGCATAGAATTGAAGTTTCGTTTGTGGTTGGTTGCCTTAATACTTACCCCTATTCTAAATTTGAGCCAATCTTTTATTAATATCGCATTGATTTCTTCTTCATATGAATCTAGTACTTCATTTTCTTTTGGGTCACTCTTTTTACTATGATGTTTACATAATAAATTTCTGCGCTTGGCTTGGCTTGGCGTGTCCCTATTTTCAGTGTTTTCCCTACAATTTATTTTTATGATTCTCCTATTTGGGTTGATATCCAGTTGCACTGTTCTGTGTTCTGGTCTTGACTGTTACCTGGTGTTACTGGTTTTCTAACCAAAGGATCCCTTTAGTATTTCTTGTAGTTTTGGTTTGGTTTTTGCAAGTTCCCTAAACTTCTGTGTATTGGAAAATGAGCACTTCACCATCATATTTGAGAGAATTTTCCTAGATTTCCTTCATGGGTTTATGTATGTCTCCCACTTATTTGCATGGCTTTTGCTGAGTAGTTTGAGCTTAATCTTGATTTTTTTCTTTGTAGTTTATTTTTTATTCATCCCTAGCCACTTTCAAAAGTGTCTCATCTGTAGTTTTGGCAGTTGTGCTTGTAATGTACTGTAGTGTCTTTCTTTTGGGATCCACCTTGTGTGGAGTTCATTGAACATCCAGGATAGGTATCTTCTCATCTTTGATGGTATCAGGCAAGTTTTCTGTCGGCAAATCTTTAACAGTTCTCTTTGTATTTTCTATTAGTCCTGCCCTCCCCCCCCACCGCATTCTGGTACTCCAGGCACTTATAGATTACTCCTCTTCGTAGAGTCCCACAGAATTTGTAGTGTTTTTTGATTTTTTAAAAATTCTTTTGTGTGATATTTCCTCACATATGTTGATGTCATATGCTTTATCTCACTAATTTGGGTTTCCATTGCTTCATTCTGCTCCTTTGACTTGCCACCAAGTTATCTAATTCAGTAATTTTATTATTAAATTTTGAATTTCTGATTCTTACTGCTGATTGCTTTCGTGCAGCTTGTTCAGTTTGTCATTATATTCCGCTACCATTTACCTCATCTCCTTATGGATCTATTGAAGCATTTTAAATATTAATCTTCTGTATTCTACCTTTAATAATTCCTGGAAGTTCTTTTCCTCTGGAAAATTTGATTCTTTGTTTTGGAAGCTTTCTGAAGGGATCATGGTCTACCCCTTTAAGTGCTTTTGATATGGACTGCTGTTTCTGTTCATTAGTAAATTGTATTTATCTACTTTATGTTTGTCTACCTGGTGGCGTTCCTTGCCAACACTGTGGGGCAGTTCTGCTCTGTTTATAAGGTTTCTATGAGTAGGAATTGACAGCACTTGGTTTTGGTACCTGGTGGCATAGTGGTTAATTGCTAAAGCTGTTAACCAAAGCCGAGCAATTCAAATCCACCAGGTGCTCCTAGGAAACTCTATGGAGCAGTTCTACTCTGTCTGTAGGATTGCTGTGAGTCAGAATCATCTCAACTGCAGTGGGTTTGGTTTTTTTGGTTACTGTGTTCTAACTTCTTGTTTCAAAATGTGGAGTTTACTTTTCTTATATGCATTCAGCTCAGTTATCCAGGTAGTCAGCAAGTGTGCAAGTGTGTGGTGCAGGCTCTCTCCTAATGTCCTAGGTTGCTAGGAGTGACTCATACAGGCACAGATGTCAGGCTGCAGCCAGTGAGAAAGGAAGGAGCTAACAGCCATCCCTGAGTGTCTGTGAGGATAGTGTATCCCCTTATATCTGAATTTAGGTTAAAGAACAGGTTCTGCCCTGATTTTCTGGCTTAGGAAAATCAGCAGAACCCTGCCCCCCCCAATGCATTTATTAAATTGTCCCCACTCTGAATCTGAAAGAATGGCTCAGGGCAGGCTTAAGGAATCCTACTTTGGGCTCATTTAATGGTGTCACACTCAATAGCCAGGTACTGTGCCGAGAAGGAAGGGGGAGAAGGGCTCAAGGTGGGCTTGAGGATTCCTACTTTTGACTTAATTAATGGCATCATACTCTTAACATCAAGCACAGTGCAGAGATTGGAGGGCAGAGTGCCTAGAGAAGGGAGACAGACTCATTTTATAGAAAAGACCCAGATCCATGCATAGCAGGGTACACACGAAGACTTGACTTTCAGTGATCTGAAGCTGCCTCTCAGTGGTTCTGGGTTCTCCAGACAACTACTCGTGCTGAGGAGAGTGTACAACAACCTCCATGCTTGGTCCATCATACAGTGGCTTAGGGCCGTTCCCAACAGGTCACATCTGTGGAATCCTATAAACTTCTGGCACAATTCTCCCTTCTCCGTTGCTCAGTCCAATTTGTCAGCTGTCATGTTCAGGGTGCCTAGAATGCCATATGTATGGGATTCTTTTATTCTCTTTTGTCTTTGTTGTTAGAGGTATCACAGGAAGCATCCATCTACTTCATCTTTGTAGAGTCTGATCAGTGTTGAACAGAAAGTAGTGATTTGGCAAGAATTGACAATTTTTAGAATATTGTATCTCTCAGTCTATGATCATGGTGTGTTTTGAGTTTCAACAGTTTTTTTAAGTACTAGATTTATTAAGATAGAATTTCTACACTATGATTTTGTCCCTTTCTAAGTGTCCAATCAGGTGGGTTTTAGTATATTCAGAGTTATGCATTCATTATCATCATCTAACTTCAGAATATTTTCATCAACCTAAAAAGAAATGCCCCACCATTAGTGAATTTCCCATTCCTCCATTCCCCAACTACAAGTAGCCCACTTTCTGCATTTATATATTTACGTACTTATGAACGTTTTATATAAAGGTGTAATCATAAGTGTCCTTTCATTCTTTCATTTTGTATAACATTTTGAAGATTTATCCACATTGTACATAACAGATCTTCATTCTGAAATACAGCTGAATATTATTCTATTGTATAGATACAGCATATTTTGTTCATCCATTCATTAGTTAATCTTGCTGTTGTTTTCTCAACAGTGTTTAATAGTTTTCAGAAATGGAGTTTACAAAGAATTTTAAAAAGGGCGTGATTCTGGAACCATGTATTTGTCATGGTTTTATTTCCTGTTGAATGTTTTTTAGGCCTGTATTAATTATGCTGGTTTAAGCACTTGAGAACCAGTATTTCTGTCCATTTTATTGAATGATCCTTCCTAAGTACACAGATCAGATCCCACCTTTTAGAAGGAAACTAATAATATTTGTTGTATAATTAAATGAGTGTGACATTCATGATCTGTGGGGCTTTGTCCTGTTTTTTAAGGGATAATTACACAGTTTCTGCAAGTTTGTTTTCCTTGTAGCTTGGTGAAATGACTTATTGTGTTTGCAGATGGAGTGGTTTAATCGTTATAAAAAGTCCCTTGCTACTTACATGAGGTCACTGGGAGGAGATGAAGGTTTGGACATTACACAAGATATGAAACCTCCAAAAAGCCTATACATTGAAGTAAGTTAATTCTTAAGAATGGGTTTATATTCAGTTTGTGTAGTATGCTACCTTCTATCTAAGAAGGGAGTATATGAATATATATTCATTTGTGTTTAAAAAGAAAGGTAAACACCAATGTTCACAGCAGTCAAAAGGTGGGCACAACCTAATTTCAACAAATGAGCAGATAAACAAAACATAGTACGTAAATACGTAAACTATTACTTAGCCATAGAAACATGCAGCCCTGATACATGCTGCAACAAGGATGAACCTTGAAAACATTCTTGTCTTAGTCATCTAGTGCTGCTTTAACAGTGGATGGCTTTCAAAAGAGAAATTTTATTTGTCATAGTCCAGTAGGTTAGAAGTACAAATTCAGGGTGTGTGCTCCAGGGGAAGGCTTCCTCTGCTGGCTCGGAAGGAAGATCCTTGTCAATGTTGCTGAACTGGAAGTTTCTGAGGTGCAGAGACTCCAGTGCTTTCCAAAGGACATACTCAGCTTCCAGCACTGTTTCTTGGTAGTATGAGTTCTCCATGTCTCCTTTGCCTCCCTTTACATCTCGAGAGACTGCCCCAAAGCACAATGTAATCCCACACATTGAGTCCTGCCCCACCAACACAACTGCCACCCGTCATGCCTCGTTAACATCATAGGAGCAGAGTTTACAACCAAAAGGAAAAATCACCCAATACCTTCTAGATTATGGAGATCATGGCCCAACCAAACCACCACACACTTGTACACACATTTTGGTGGGAACACAGTTCAGTCCATGACAGTTATGGTGAGTGAACTTGAGTCACAAAAGGGCAGTGGTCCCACTAATGGAATGGGAGAGAGGGAAAAAGAAGAATCTTTCCTTAGGGGACACTTAATTTCTGATAATGATGGTGGAATAATTTGGAAATGAATAGTGGCTGTGATTGCCCACTGTGGTCCCACTGATGGAATGGGAGAGAGAAGAAAAAAGAAGAATCTTGCCTTATGGGACAGTTCATTTCTGATAATGATGGTGGAATAATTTGGAAATGAATAGTGGCAATGATTGCATGTTAATGAACCGATTTCACTGAATTGTACATGTAAAACAGACTAAGTTGGTAAATGTGTTGTTCCATATATTTTTATCACAGTTAAACAATTTTTTTCTTTTTTTAAAATCTTTTATTTATTTGTTGTGATTGAGTGACAGTGTAGAATCCAGTGTAAATTTGCATGCCTGTCTATATGCAGCTCGTACTGCTCTCCTTGCCTGGTGACAGCACACTCTTCCTCTCTGTTCTATACACGTCATGTTCACTTAACTAGCTCCTGTCCCCTCTTCTCCGCTCTCTCCGCTCCCCTCTAGCAAGATGCCAGTAGGACAACATCCTATAGATGCATAGAACAATAAAGTGCACACATGATATGGTCACTCTGTGTTGCCAAGTCCAATCCATTCCTGTCTGAGGAGTTGACCTCAGTAATGATTTATGAACAGGGCTAGGGGCCATGCTCCCAGGGAAACCCTGAGGCCTTCGGACCATCAATTGTGGTCTTTTAGTGGAGTTCTCAGGATGCACCCCATTTTATTCTTGTGTTACTGTTGAGACTCAACTTTGTGAGTCTCACCCATCACAGCTGTCACTGGTGGTGGCCCACCACCATCTGGTTCTTCTCATCACATGTTGATGTAGTCATCCATTCACATAGGTCTCTGTGTCTTCTAGGTTCTCTTTCCCCCATGTGATTCTGGTCCTTGGTGATCATCTGTTCATGCTGAGTTGGGACCATCTGATGTACCTCAGATGGCAGCTTGGTACCTTTTAAGACCCCAGATGTTGCTCACCACCATGGGGTGCAGAAGACTCTCTTAGCAGTACGTTAGTTATGCCAGTTGGCCTCCATGTCACCTGAGAGCATGATCCCGGACCCGCACCCCTGCTACTCTGTCCTTGCAATATTGGGTTGAGATTAGAACAGATTTCAGGTTATTCTGAAGTCCAGTTAAATTGATCTTCTTCCTAATGTTGCTGTCACTGATTTCATGCAACCAAATTTCTATCAACTAATTAAAAACCAGCTATCTCCCTCCCTCCCTCCCTCCCTCCCTCCCTCCCTCCCCCCTCCCCCCTCCCCCCCTCCCCCCCTCCCTTGCAGCTGTCAAAGAGTCTTTTCTTCTGTATATGAGTCTGTTTTTAAGTCCTTATAGTAGGGATCTCACACAGTATTTGTCCTTGTGCTGCTGACTGATTTGACTCAACATGTCTTCCCATTGAAACCAAGTTCTGAGATGCTTCCTAAAATTGTCATTATTCTTTATCATTGAATAGTGTTCTACTGAGTATATGTACCATAGTTTGTTTATCCATTCATTTCTTGTTGGGCATCTGGGTTGATTCATGTTGTTGCTATTGTAGACAGTGCTATGATAAACATTCGTGTGCATGTATCTGTTCCTGTGAATGCACTTGCTTCTGGAGGATATATTCCAAGCAGTGGGATTACTGGGTCGAATGGTATCTATTTTGAGCTTTTTAAGGAAGTGCCAGATTAATTTCCAAAGAGGTTGTACTATTTCGCAATCCTACTAGCAATGTAGGAGAGTTACAATTTCTCCACAGCCTCTCCAGCATTTGTTGTTTTGTGATTTTTGGATCATGGCCAACCTTGTTGGGGTGAAATGGTATCTCATCATAGTTTTGATTTGAATTTCTTTAATAGCTAATGATCGTGAGCATCACTACATGTCTTTTGGCTGCCTGGATATCCTCTTGAGAGAAGTGTGTCCGTCTGCTTCACCCATTGGTTAATTGGATTATTTATCCTTTTCTTGTTGATATTTTGTAATACCATCTAGATTATGGAGATCAGACATCGGTCTGACATATAGTTGCCAAATTATCTTTTCCCATTCTGTAGGTAGTCCTTTAATTCTTTTGATAAAGTCTTTGGATGAGCAAAAGTGTTTCTTTCTTAGTAGTTCCCATCTACCTATTTTCTCTTCTGTTGATCCTGCTTTGTTTCTCCAGTTTTGAAGTCTGTCTGCATTGTGTATTAAAACTGCCATTGTTGATCCTATTTTTTCTTGGATGAATTTCATCATTTTAGATTTGATATTTAGGTCTTTTATCCACTTTGAGTTGGATAAGGTGTGAGATACAGATCTTGTTTCACTTTTTTACAGATGGATATCTGGTTTTACCAGCACCATTTGTTAAAGAGACTGTTTTTACCCCAATTTAAAATCTTAGGGCCTTTGTTGAATATCAGCTGTTTATAGGAGGATGGTGGTATCTCTGGGGTCTCAACTCTGTTCTGTTGGTCTATATGTCTCTTTTTGTACCAGTTCCAGGCTGTTTGGACAACTGTGGCAGTGTAATAGGTTCTCAAGTTGGGTAGCAAGAGGCCTCCCAGTGTGGTGTTCTTCTTCAGTAGTGCTTTACTTATCTGGGGCGTCTTACCTTTCCAAACAAAGTTGATGATTTGTTTCTCCGTCTCCTTAAAAAATGTCACTGGAGTTTGTATTGGATTGCATTATATAAGTATATTGCTTTGGGTAAAAAAGACGTTTTCACAAGTCTACATGAGCAGGGTAGTTTTCTCCATTTATTTAATTCTCTCAGTTTCTTGCAATAAGATCTTGTAGTTCTTGTAAAGGTCTGTGATTTCTCTAGTCAGATTTATTCCTGGGTATTTTATCTTCTTGGGGGCTATAGTAAATGGTATTAATTTGGTAATTTCTTCTTTAATACTCTCTTTGTTGGTATAAAGGAATCCTACTGATTTACGTATGTTTATCTTGTATCCTGAGACTTTGCTGAACTCTGCTATCAGTTTGAGTAGTTTACTTAATGGATTCCTTAGGATTCTGTGTGTATACAATCATATCATCTACAAATACCGAGATTTTTACTTCTTTGCTGATGCAGATGCCCTTTCTTTCTTGGTGTTCTCGAATTGCTCTGGCTAGAACTTCTAGTACTGTGTTGAATAGGAGAGGTGAGAATAGGCATCCTTGTCTAGTTCTTGTTCTGAAGGGAAACTGTTTCAGTCTCCCTCCATTGAGGATGACATAGGCAGTTGGCTTTGTATAAATGGCCCTTATTGCACTGAGGAATTGGCCGTCTATTCCTATTTTGCCAAGCGTTTTTAGCATGAATGGGTGCTGGACTTTATCAAATGCCTGTTCTGCATCAATAGACCAAATCAGGTGATTCTTGTCTTATGTGTTATGTATGTGGTTGATCACATTGTTTTTCTGATATTGAACCAGCTTTGCATCCCTGGTATGAATCCCACTTGGTCATGATGGATTACTTTTTGGATATGTTGTTGTATTCTATTGGCAAAGATTTTGTTGAAGATTTTTGCATTTACATTCATCAGTGATGTCAGTGTGTAGTTCTTTTTGGTTGGGCCTTTCCCTGGCTTTGGTACTGGGGTTATGCTGACTTTATAGAAGGAATTTGGGAGTATTCCATGCCTTTGTATACTGTGAAACAGTCTCAGTAGTATGGGAGAGAACTCTTCTCTTAAAGCTTGGTAGAATTCTGCAGTGAAACCATCTGGGCCCAGGCTTTTTTTTTGTTGGAAGTTTTTGGATGACATTTTCAATCTCTTCCTTTGTGATGGGTTTATTAAGTAGTTCTGCTTCACGTTGTGATAATTTTGGTAGGTGATATGAATCAAGGAATTTGTCCACTTCCTCTAGGTTTTCCAATTTGTTAGAGTACAATCTTTCATAGCACTGTTACGCTATTTTGTATTTCTGTTGGATCTGTTATGACAACTCCCCTCTTATTTCTTATTTGGATTATTTGTTTCCTTTCCTCTTTTTCTTTAGTAAGTTTGGCTACTGGTTTGTCAGTTTGATCTTTTCAAAAAAACGGCCTTTGAGAACGAAAACATTTCCTACCAGAACCTATGGGATACAGCCAAAGCAGTGCTCAGAGGTCTGTTTATCTCCATAAATGCACACATCTGGAAGGAAGAAAGAAACCAAATCAAGGAACTAACTCTACAGCTTGAACAAGTAGAAAGAGAACAACAGAGGAACCCCTCGGGCACCAGAAGAAATGAGATCATAAAGACTAGAGGACAGCTAAATGAATTAGAGAATAGAAAAACAATTAAAAAAATTGAAAAGACCAAAAGCTGGTTTTTTGAAAAGATCAACAAAATTGATAAACCACTGGCTAAACTTACTAAAGAAAAGCAGGAAAGGAAACAAATAACCCAAATTAGAAATGAGAGGGGAGTTGTCACCACAGATGCAGCAGAAATCAAAAATATCATAACAGAATACTATGAAAGGCTGTACTCTAACAAATTTGAAAACCTAGGGGAAATGGACCAATTCCTTGACTCATACCACCTACCCAAATTATCACAACGTGAAGCAGAACAACTTAATAAACCCATCACAAAGGAAGAGATTGAAAAGGTCATCAAAACACTGCCAACCCAAAAAAGTCCGGGCCCAGATGGCTTCACTGCAGAATTCTACCAAGCATTTAGAGAAGAGTTATCCCCAATACTACTGGGACTATTTCACAGTATAGAAAGGGATACAGTACTCCCAAACTCATTCTATGTAGCCAGCATAACTCTGATCCTAAGCCAGGTAAAGATCTAACAAAGACAGAGAACCACAGACCGATATCACTCCTGAACCTAGATGCAAAAATCTTCAACAAAATTCTTGCCAACAGAATACAACATATCAAGAAAATAATCCATCATAACCAAGTGGGATTCATACCAGGGATGCAAGGCTGGGTCAACATCAGGAAAACAATTAATGTGATTAACCACATAAATAACACAAAAGACAAGGATCACCTGATTATGTCCATTGATGCCGAAAAGGCATTTGATAAAGTCCAACACCCATTCATGCTAAAAACTCTTAGCAAAATGGGCATAGATGGCGAATTCCTCAACACAATAAGGGCCATTTGTACAAAGCCAATTCCCCACATCATCCTGAATGGAGAGAGACTGAAAGACTTTCCCTTGAGATCAGGAACTAGACAAGGATGCCCACTCTCAACTCTCCTATTCAACATTGTGCTAGAAGTTCTAGCCGGAGCAATTAGACAAGACCAAGAAATAAAGTGCATCTGCATCAGCAAAGAGGAAGTTAAAATCTCCCTGTTCACAGATGATATGATTGTATAAATGCAGAGAACCCCAAGGAATCTATAAGTAACGTACTAAAACTGATAGAAGAGTTCAGCAAGGTCGCAGGATACAAGATAAACATAAGTAAATCAGTAGGATTCCTTTATACCAACAACGAGACTGTTAAGGAGGAAATTATCAAATCAATACCATTTACGATAGCCCCTAAGAAGATAAAGTACCTAGGAATTAATCTAACCAGAGAAACAACAGACCTTTATAAAGAGAACTACAAGCCCTTACTACAAGAATCTAAGAGAGACTTAGATAAATGGAAAAACCTACCCTGCTCATGGATAGGAAGACTTAACATTGTGAAAATGTCTATTTTACCCAAATCAGTTTATTTATATAATGCAATCCCAACACAAGTTCCAGCATCATTTTTTAATGAGATAGAGAAACAAATCACCAATTTTGTTTGGAAAGGGAAGAAGCCCCAGATAAATAAGGTACTACTAAACAAGAAGAGCACACTGGGAGGCCTCTCATTACCTGACCTTAGAACATACTACATTGCCACAGTGGTCAAAACAGCCTGCTACGGGTACAAGAACAGACAGATCAATCAATGGAACAGAATTGAGACCCCAGAGATGACACCATCTGCCTAGGAACAACTGATATTCGACAAAGGCCCTAAGACATTAAACTGGAGTAAAAACAGTATCTTCAACAAATGGTGCTGGCAAAATTGGTTATCCATCTGCAGTAAACTGAAACAAGATCCATATCTTACACCTTATACAAAAACCAACTCCAGCTGGATAAAAGACCTAAATATCAAACCTAAAACGATAAAGCTCATCCAAGAAAAGGTAGGAACAGCAATGGAAGTTTTAATACACAATGAGGACAGACTCCAAAATCTGTCAAAGAAACCTCAGTCAACAGAAGAGAAAATAGATAAATGGGAAGTATTAAGAATCAAACACTTTTGGTCAGCCAAAGACCAAATAATAGAATTAAAAGAACACCCACAGAATGTGAAAAAATATTTGGCAACTCTATGTCAGACCAATGCCTGATCTCCATAATCTATAAGATACTACAAAATATCAATAAGAAGAAGATAAACCATCCAATTAAGCAATGGGCAAAGGAGATGGACAGACACTTCACTAAAGAGGAGATCCAAGCAGCCAAAAAAACACGTGCGGACATGTTCACGATCTTTAGTTATTAAAGAAATTCAAATCAAGACAACAATGAGATACCATCTCACCCCAACAAAATTGGCCATGATCCAAGAAACAGAAAACAACAAATGCTGGAGAGGCTGTGGAGAAATTGGAACCCTCCTACACTGTTGGTGGGGTTGCAAAATGGTCCAGCCTCTTTGGAAGGCAATCTGGCGCTTCCTTAAAAAAATGGATATTGATATACTATTTGACCCAGTAATTTCACTACTTGGAATATATCCTACAGATTCAAGGCCTTTCACACCAATGGACACATGCACCAGAATGTTTATCGCAGCACAGTCCACAATAGCAAAAAGATGCAATCAACCCAGATGCCCAACAATAGAAGAATGGATAGGTAAACTGTGGTACCTGTACTCAATGGAGCACTACGCAATGATAAAGAATAACGATGATTCCAGGAAACATCTCCTAACCTGGTTTCAACTGGAAAACATTATGTTGAGTGAGAGTAGTCAGCGACAAAAGGACAAATACTGTATGAGACCTCTACGATAAGATTTCAAAAACAGACTTGTGTATAGAAGAAAAGACTCTTTGACAGCTGCAAGGGAGGGGAGGGAGGGAGGCGGAGGGGGTAGAGGTTCGTTTAGAAATCTAGTTGGGAGAAAGCGGTGATAGCACTCATTAGAAACAAGAACAACATTAAGTGGACTTCAGCATAACTTGAGTATTCCTTCCATCTTAACTCAATACTGCAAGGATAGAGTAGCTGGAGCGGGGGCTGGGGGACCATGCTGTTAGGCGAATTCCAGGCCAATTGGCACAACTAGCATTTTGCTAAGACAGCTCTCTGCACCCCACATTGGTGAGTGGCGTCTGGGGTCTTAAAAGCTGCCAAGCTGCCATCCGAGGACACAGCAAATGGTCCTGACTCAGCAGGAATGGATGCTCACCGAGGACCAAAATGACATGCGGTAAAGACAACCTAGAAGACAAAGAGACCCACAGCTGTGGGTGCCTACATCAACTTGGGACCGGAAGAACCGGATGGTGCCCGGCCACCACCAGTGATAGCCACGATGGAGCTCACAGAGAGGAGTCTCACTGGCAACACAGGAATAAAAAGGGGTGCACCATGAGATCTCCACTAAAAGACCTCAATTGATGGTCCAGCTGTTTTGGGGTTCCTCTGAGAGCATGTCCCCCAGCCCTGATGCTGCCCTTTCCCATAAATTATAACAAAGGTCCACTCTTTGGACAGGAACGGATTGGACTTGGCAATGCAGAGTGACCATATATTGGAAGCACTTTATGGTTCTGTACATCTGTAGGATATCATCTTGCTCACCTCTGGCTGGAGGAAGGGGAGTGGATGGAAAGGAGGGGAAAGGAGGCTGTTGGGAGGATGAGACATGTATGGAGCAGAGAGGAATAGTGTGCAGTCACCAGACAGGGAAAGCAGTGGAAGCTGCATATAGGTGGGCATGTAAATTTACACGTGAATGTACATTTTCACTCAGTCATGTCAAATAAAAATTAAAAAAAAAAAAACGGCTTTTGATCCTGTTAGTTTTTTTCAGTTGTTCTTCTGTAATTCATTTAGTTCTGGTCTAATCTTTATGATGTTTTCTTCTCATGCCTGAGGGGTTCCTCTGTTGCTTTCTTTCTACTTGTTCAAGCTACAGAGTTAATTCTTTGGTTTGGGTCCTTTCTTCCTTCCAGATGTGTGCATTTGCAGAGATAAACTGACCCCTGAGCACTGCTTTGGCTGTATCCCATAGGTTCTGATAGGAAGTGTTTTCATTCTCATTGAAATCCATAAATTTCTTTATTTCATCTTTGATGAGATGGCTTTTTTAGCAAGATATTGTTTAGTTTCCACAATTTCCAATTTCTTTCTATGTTTTTTTCTGCTATTGAGATAGACTTTTATGGCTTTATGATCTGAAGATGCTTTGCAATAATTAAATGGTATGGATTTTTTTAAGATTCGCTTTATGTCCTAACACATGGTCTATTCTGGAAAATGTTCCATTTGCACTGGATAAGAAGGTGTAGTTATCTGCTGATAGATAGAAAGTTCTGTATATGTCGATGAGGTCTAGTTGGTTAATTGTGGCAATAAGGTCTTCTGTGTGTTTATTGAACTTTTTTCTGCAAGATCTATCCAATACTGAAAGAGGGGTGTTGAAATCTCCAACTGTGGAGTGATGTATCTCAGTTTTGAATGTAGTCAGTGTTTCTTTGATATATTTAGATGCTGTAATATTGGGTGCATAAATATTTAATATTGTTAAGTCCTGCTTCTGTATTGAACCTTTCAGCAGTAGTGTCCATCCTTGTCCACAATGGTGGATTTTACATTAATATCTACTTTATCTGAGATTAGTATTGCCACACCTGCTCTTCTATATTGTTAGCTTTATATATATTATTCTATCCTTTAATTTTCAGTTTGTTCTTAGCTTTAATTTGATAGTGAGTTTCTTGTAAGCAACATATAGACAGGTTGTGTCTGTTCATCCACGATGTCACTCATAGTCTCTTTACTGGAGGGTTCAGTCCATTTGCATTCAATGTGATTATTGATAGGTATGTGTTTAGTGTTGTCATCTTGATATATTTATTTTCGTGTTGATGTTTTCTCTGTTGCCCTTAACATTCTGTCCTGGGACGTTCTTCTCTATGGGTTGATTCTTTCACCCTTTTCAGTGTTGATTTTGTGTTTACTGAGACTCCTGTATTACTTTTCTTGATATGTTGCATCTTTATTGGGCTTTGCAGTTATCCATCTGATCCCCCTTAGTAAATCTATGTTCAAACCCAATTTTAACTTCTACATATCTTACTAACTTCCTCTCCATCTGGAAGGACTATGACAACTGTAGTACATCCTTCTTTATAATGTGATTATATCATAGTTTTCATGGTATGAACACTGGATCACTCAATATTGTATCTTTGATTGAGTTTTGTGTCTTCCCTAACTGAGTAGGTTTCTGGATGATGTGTCTCGTATTGCCTCCTAAAATATAGTTAATGGTTTTGTTCTTCTAAGCCAAGAGCTTCTTTCAATATTTCTTATAGCTTCGGTTTTGTTTTTTACAAAGTCTCTGAGTTTCTGTTTATCTCAAATGTCTTAATTTCACTTTCATATTTGAAAGAGTAGTCCGGGATGTATAATTCTTGGTTTGAATTTTTTTCCTTCAAGGCTTTGACTGTGTCATCCCACTGCCTCCTTGCCAGCATCATTTCTGCTGAGAAGCTAGACGAAAGCCTTAAGTGTTTCCCTCTGAATGTTAGCTTTGGTTTGAGTCTTGCTGCCTTTAAGAGTTTCTGCTTATGTTACATTTTGTTAAGCTTGACTGTAGTATGTCTTAGTGTCTTTCTTTTGGGGTCTATATTGTGTGGTGTTTGATTTGCATCTTGGATATCTATATTCTCTTCTTTCATAATTTCAAGAAAGTTTTCTGTCAGGAGCTTAACAACAATGCTCTGTGTTTTCAGGTGTCTCACCCTGTTCAGGAACTCCAGTGAATCATAGATTGTTCTCTTGATAGGGTCCCACATGCTTCTTAATGCTTCTTCAATTTACTTGTTTCTTTTCCCTGACTTCTCCTCATGGTTGCTGGAGTCAGCGGCTCTGTCTTCCATGTTGGAAAGTCTATTTTGTAGTTGTTCAGTTCTGTTTTCTTGGCTTTGAACTGAAATTTCTATTTCTTTGATTTTGTTATTGATCTGTTGGATTTCAGAATGCTGGTGTTCCATCAGTTTGAACAGCTTGCTTAATTTTTCATTTTGTTCTGCTGCATTTTGTATAATGTCTAGGATACATAACCTTTTGTACTCTACCTCCAGTAATTTCAGAAAGGCTTCTTCATCTGGGGATTTCCTTGGTTCTTTCTTTTGGGAGCTTTCTGGAGCCATGGGTGAATTTAAGTGTCTGGCCAAGGTTTGCTGCTTTTTGGGCATCTAGAGATTGTTTAGTTTCTCTAGTGTTACCTTAACAGTATCTGAAGTGAGGTCTGAGAAAGAAGGTGATTACCAGACACCTCTAAGTACTTCAGTGACTAGGCCCAGTGGACTCTCTGGGGTAGCAGGCTCCACCTCCTGGTTGGCAAAGACATGGCCCTACTTATGGAGTTATGGGGGGGCTGTCAGCTGACCCTATGATGTGGGTCAGTAAAGGCTGGAAGAGATACCATCAAAATGCACTGTAGTTATTTCTGTAGGTAGTCTTATGTTGAAAGGTAAAA
This sequence comes from Heterohyrax brucei, assembly GCA_028571685.1. NCBI lineage: Eukaryota > Metazoa > Chordata > Mammalia > Hyracoidea > Procaviidae > Heterohyrax > Heterohyrax brucei. The sequence continues at coordinate 27,966,534 of CM053156.1, forward strand.
GCTTCCTGACAGCTTCCAAAATCAGTCAGGGTGTCAGGTGTGCAAGCCCCTCTTTCCACCTGACAATGTAGGCACCTCCAGATCCAATCCCAGATGCTGTAATCTAGATCAAAGTACAGAGAGGCTGCTTCCCTGCTGTTATCTGCTCCCAGGCCTTACCCAGAAGGCTACACTCTGCTGAACACAGCTTTTCTGCTGGGAAAGCACTTCCTGGGCTGGCACTGCCTCCCAGCCTGGGAATCAGCCCCTGCTGAGGCCTCTGTTTGGGTAACTCCACCTCCCAGTCAGACAATATGATGTCTCACACAGCTCTCCCACCAGCTGTGAAATAGCTGAATCAGTGCCAGAGGTTTGGAAAGACAGGGTGGAGGGGCTGAGGTGCTCAGAGTCCAGAGCCAAGCTCTCAATATGTGGCTGTTTCACCTGCTGACCACATCAGCAGTGCAGCTGAGCTTTGCTGCCAATGAAGCCCAAGCCCTGCCTGCCAGCTGAGACAAAGAAAAGCGTTAAAAACACCAGTTACCTTAGTTCACAAGAGGCGGTCATTCAACAAGGTTTGGTGTAAGTGAAAGAGAAGTGTCCTGTTCAGTGGCATGTAGTCCAAATTGACATCCCTGTGCCATGTCCTAGGGCTCACTGGATGTCCAGCAGGTTCTGTTTAATTATCAATCCAGGCCTTAGTTTTTCAGAGGGAATTAAGGAAACATGTGTCCAGTCTGTCATCTTGACTCCGCCTCCCTGCTTTTTCTCAGTCAAACCGTTTTTAAAATGTGTATTTTTTTTTCCTTTTAATAAAAAGCATAAACCAACACAAAAAGTTACCTATATGGGGATGGCAGAAACAACATGAAACACCAAGATTTTCTGGATGTACCTTGTAAACATTTTAACTTTGGAGAAGTGTAAATGTTTAGCATTCTTTTTTAATACCCTCTTTAAAATTTTATTGTGGTAAAATATTGTTTTAGTCAGCTAGGGCTGCTCTAACAGAAATACCACAGAGTGGATGGCTTTAACAAAGAAAGATTTATTCTTACACAGTCCGGTAGGTTGCAAGTCCATATTCAGGGTGTCCGCTCCAGGGAAAGACTTTCCCCTTGACGGCTCTGGAGGAAAATCCAGTATTGCATCAGTCATTGTCCAGGGAGTGTCCTAACGCAAGAACCTCTGGTCTGAACGACGCGCTCTGCTCCCGGTGCTGCTTGCTTGATGGTAGCGAGGTTCTCAAATTGTCCTTGGTTCTTTTTCCTTTTATTCCTTGCAAGCTAAAAGCATTAAGGGTGGGGCAAGCCATACTCCAGGGAAACTTCCCCATAGCAGGAATTCACAGCCCCACCCTAATCCTTTAACATACAGGTTAGCAAAACCACACAATGGAGGACAGTCCCAAGATACTGGGAACCATATCCCAGCCACATGGCTGCACACATTTTTGGGGGGACACAATTCAAACCATGACAAATATGTATAACAAAAAAATTGCTATTTTAACCATTTTTAAGTGTACAGTTCAGTGAGATTAATTACATTCACCATCTTGTGGCACCATCAAAACTGTTTTCACATTTTTCATTACCTGACACAGAAACTTGGTACTTCTTAAGCAGTAATTCCCCAGTTTTTCCACTTCAGTCCCTGGTAACCATTAATACTTTTGTCTCTATGCATTTGCCTGTTCTAGATATTTCACATAAGTGGGGTGATACAATATTTGTTCTTTTGTATCTGATTTACTTCATTCAGCATCATGTTTTCAATGTTTATCCATGTCTTAGCATGTATCTGTGGGATAATGAACCTAGTTTTACCTTAAGTAAGGTAGCTTTTTTTCTTGATGCTGAAGAAAATAACCACCAGTGTAATTGGGGTGCCTTGGCTACACCTGAGGATTTGTGTTGTCCAGATCAGAAAAGACTCACCTGGGAGGCTGATACCAGCTAGCCTCAGGAGGCATGATTTAACCTATGTTATCAGACTGGCCAATAAGAAGCCTAACCACAGACCCTCAGTGAGCTTCCTGGTTAATAAGAGCATTTGCTCTTAGGAAAGTAGTGCATCACACAGGAGCACTCCCAGACCTTGCCCTCTGTGTCTCTTAATGTGTATCCTTTTAGGCTATAATAAATAGTCTTAGGTATGCTATACTTTCCGTAGATTCTGAGTCATGCTGCAAAATTATCAAACTCAAAGGGGCAGCAGGAGCCAGCAGCTCAAAAAGTAAGAGTCTCAATGGAATCTTGAGCTTGAAGCTAGCACCCTGAAAAGGTAGTTTGACACCAGCCCTGAATTTGTGGCAGCCAGCAGGTCAGGTTTTGGTGTCACATGGACTCCCCAGATTTGGGCCTGTTGCCTGCCTGTTTGGCAGTCAGAAGAATGATGTCATTTTAACTTGTCAGCTTTGACCTAGCTCCAGGTGTCAGCTGCAGGGGCAGCTGGTGACAAGGATGAAGAAGTGAGAATGTAAGGACAGGGCCATTCTCCACATTTTTGTGGGTTGTATTCATGCTGATAACTTACTGTCATTATCAAAATTATGTTTCTCTTTGTGGTTCAGTAATACTTAATAGAATATTAATTGTATGATTACACTGTACTTTGTTCATTCAGCTGCAGTGGGCACTTGGGTTTCTCCACATTTTGGCTTTTGGCTATTGTGAATAGTGCTGCAGTGAGCATTGGTATACAAATATGTATTTGAATTCTTGCCGTCAGTTCTTTAAGCTATATATGTAGAAGTAGAATTGCTGGGCCATATGATAACTGTATTTTTAACTTTCTGAGGAACCTCCAAACTTTTCCACAGTGGCTACCCCATTTCACATTTTTGCTTCCTCAGCAACACATGTCATTTTATATTTTTCTGACAATAGTCAGGCTAGTAGCTATGGTCTTGACTTGCATTTCCCTAAGGACTGTTTTGGTTTTTTTTAATTGTTTTTGGTGAGGGTTTACATGGCAGTTTAGCTTCACATCCAACAATTTGTAGATAGGTTGCTCAGTGACATTGATTACATTCTTCACAATGTGTGAACATTCTTATTTCCATCATGGTTGTTCCATTTCCGTTAATCTAGTTTTCTGGCCCATTTACGTTCTCATGTTTGTTTTAACGTTAATTGTTGACTGTTTTCTTATACAGGTGATTATTTTTCCCTTTTTTATTTTTAAATTGTACTTTAGATGAAAGTTTACAAAACGAGTTTCTCATTAAACAGTTCACATACTGTTTTATGACATTGCTTAACCACTCCGTGCATGACATGTCAGTACTCCCTTCTTGACCTTGGGTTTCTTATTGCCAGCATTCCTGTCCCTTCTTACCTTCTAGACTTTGCCCCTGAAATGTTGTGCCTCTTAAGTCTTGTTGTGTTTTATGGGTGTGTCTAACCTTTGGCTGAAGGGTGATCCTCAGGAGTGACTTCATTACTGAGCTAGAAGGGTGTCCAGGGGCCATGCTCTCAGGATTTCTCCAAGTTTCTGTCAGGTCAGAAAATCTGGTCTTTTTTTATGAGTTAGAATTTTGTTCTATATTTTTCTCCAGCCTGTCAGGACTCTCTTGCAATCCGTGTCACAACAGTCAGTAGTGGTAGGTGGGGACCATCTATCTAGTTGTACTGGACTGAGTTTGGTGGAGGCTTGTGTTAGGTGAGGCCCATTAGTCCTTTTGACTAACCTTTCCTTTTCATTTTTAATTTTCTTCATTCGTCTTGCTCCAGAAAGGGGTGAGAATGGTGGAGTATCATAGATGGCTTTTCTCAGACTTCTAAGACCACCAAAGTAGAATGTAGAACATTTTCTTTATAAAACTGTGTTATGCCAGTTGAGCTACATGTCCCCCAAGACCGTGGTCCCCATAGCCCTCAGCCCATATATAATTTGGTTCCTCAGTGAGTTTGGATGTGTCTATGGAGCCTCCATGGCCTTCCCTTGGACACATTTTGCTGGCTTCCCCAGTATTGCATACTCTCTTACACTTCACATATAGGTGAGTTTTTAAGGAACCACAGTACTTATGGGTGATTTAAAAAAATACCAACCCACTGCTGTCAAGTCAATTCCAACTCATAGTGACACTAAAGGACAAAGTAGAACAGCTCCAAAGAAGCACGCAGTAGGTTTGAACTGCTGACCTTTTGGTTAACAGCTGTAGCACTTAACCACTACGCCACCAGGCTTTCCTTATGGGTGATAATCATTATTTTTGAAGCCAGAGTAGTTGCACAGGAACTCTGGTGGTACAGTGGTTAGTGTGATAGACTGCAAATCCAAAAAAATTGGTAGTTTGAAACCACCAGTGGCTCCACATGGGAAAGATGTGGCAATTTGGCAGTTTGCTTCCTTAGAGATTTATATACAGCCTCGGAAACTCTATAGGTTTGCTGTGAATCAGAATCAACTCTGCAACAGTGGGTTTGGTTTGATTTGATTTGGGTTTGGTTGCTGCACAACATGTTGAATGTAATTAGTGTCACTGAATTGTATACTTAAAATTGGTTAAAAATAAACTTTATGATATATACATGTTACTACAATAACAAAAAAACAACTTGCCTTATCCCATCCTCCCACTAAGAACTGAGTCTTGGAACGTGAGATTGCATCTGCACTTTCATGGTGTATTCCTGGGCAAGAGTCTGAATATCAAAGGAGATTCAAAGACTTTCTTCGTAAAACAAAAAGTTTTCAGACTGATGTTACTTCCTATTCTTGTGTATCACTGTGTCATGGTTGGAGTTGTGTCCCCCCAAAAATGTGTGCAGCCACATGGTTGGGATATAGTTCCCAGTATCTTGGGACAGTCCTCCATTGTGTGGTTTTGCTAACCTGTATGTTAAAGGATTAGGGTGGGGCTGTGGATTCCTGCTATGGGGGAAGTTTCCCTGGAGTGTGGCTTGCCCCACCCTTAATGCTTTTAGCTTGCAAGGAATAAAAGGAAAAAGAACCAAGGACAATTTGAGAACCTCGCTACCATCAAGCAAGCAGCACCGGGAGCAGAGCGCGTCGTTCAGACCAGAGGTTCTTGTGTTAGGACGCTCCCTGGACAAAGACTGATGCAATACTGGACTTTCCTCCAGAGCCGACAAGGGGAAAGTCTTTCCCTGGAGCGGACACCCTGAATATGGACTTGCAAACTACCGGACTGTGTAAAAATAAATCTTTCTTTGTTAAAGCCATCCACTCTGTGGTATTTCTGTTAGAGCAGCCTAGCTGACTAAAACACAGTGCTTTATAGGGGGACCTATAGGAAGCAAGCTGAGATAAAACATTCTCTTTTCTTTGCTGATGGCCACTATTATGTACCTTATTTTTATTTCATCTGCTTAATATTTTAGAATTTGCAGAGGGGAAAGAGTCCAACTGTATTGTCTCCCCTTACTCAGCTCCCTGGTTTCTAACATACACATATGCCTTTGGAGATTTTATTGTTCTTCCTCCTCCCCATCAAAACAGAACAATTGGAAACACTAGAATAACACTATAAATGTTTGGTAACAGTAATATACAGTTGTTAGGTAATAGTACTTACTTTCCTAAGTACAAAGAGGATAAAAAACAAAAGCTATAGCACTTTTACTGTATGGGTATTTATATAACCCCCATTTATTTTATGGTGAGTGATTTAGTTGAAATACCACATTTCCCTTTCAGGTGCGGTGTCTAAGAGACTATGGAGAATTTGAAGTTGATGATGGCACTTCTGTTGCATTAAAAAAAAACAGCCAGGTACTTGTCTTAAAATGCTGTTCTTTAAATTTTGTGTGTTGAATGAATGATAGTTGGCATTAGTAGCAAAATAAATACCACTTGGTGATTATCATTTATATAAGACACTTTGTTTTGTACTTTTTCCAAATGTTGAGACATGAAGCAAGTATTGCATATAGTAGGAGAAGTTAAATAATTTACTAATATATTGTTTGTATTTAACACTAAGCATTTTCCAGGGATATTATCACAGTTGATCTCATTCTGGTTAAGTAGTAGTACATTGTTCAGAAGCTGTTAAACCGTTTAGATTAAGTCTCTTCTGTAAAATTAACTTTTAATATAGGTGCTGAACACTCATTTTCATCTTATACTTCTTTTTATGAATGCAAGTTCTTTAACAGTAATGCTGTTAAAAAAAATTCTAAGTACTTAGGGTATGTCTTAGTTATCTAGTGCTATTATAATGCCAGTACTACATGTGTATGCCTTTAACAAGTGAATTTATTTTCTTACAGTTAGATGGCTAGGAGTTGGAATTCAAGGTGCTGGCTGTAAGGGAAGGCCTTCTTTCTCTGTCAGCCCTTGAGGAAGGTCCTTGTTTCTTTTGAGCTTTCTGTTCCTCAGCAGTCTTCTCAGTGATCTTCATGTGTCTTGACATCTATTTTCCTTCATCTCTGCTTGCTTGCTTGGTTTATTAGCTCAATCTGCTCTTTTTTATTTCAAAAGAGTTTGAATTAAGACATAGCATATACTAATACTGCCTTGTTTACCCAACAAAGAAAACTCATAGGCAAGTGGGATTATAACTATCAGTATAGGGGTTAGGATTTACACCACATATTTTTTCAGGATACAATTTAATTCATAACAGTATATAAATATAAAAATTTAATATATTTTTACTTATAAAGAATCTCAATTATAGGTATTTTCATAGAAATTTCAGATTCACATTAGATGCTGTATAACCAAAAGTTAAATTTATTTTTTTACTATTCCAATTTTATGTAGATTTAATTCTGGAGGGAAAAAGACGTAATGAAAAGTTTCTCTTTACCTCCCATCTCGTTACCAGCTATTTAGTGTCTGATGATCCCAAGTTATTGGTGTAGACTTTATTTAAGCTAGGGAGGAAAAGAAGCTTCAAGATAATATCTATTTGATGAACTGATCTATTTTCCTAGTATCCATGGAGTTTTAAAACAAAGGTTGAGTATTTATGATCATATCGAGGGCTCCTTGGAAGCAAAGATGGCAAGGCTGCATCTTATATACTTTGGACGTGTTATAAAGATCAGTCCTTGGAGAAGGACATTATGCATGGTAGAGGAGAAGATCAGTGAAAAAGAATAAGACCCTCAATGAGATGGGTTGACACAGTGGCCGCAACAATGGGCTTAAGAGTAAAAATGATTGTGGACATGGCACAAGACTGGGCAGTGTTTTCATTCTGTTGTGCATTCTGTTGTGATTATCAGGGCATAAACTTCAATCCTAAGTATCCTCCAAGAAGTAGGATGCAAGTGAATAGAAAATAGATGATGCATTAGTGATGTCATAAATAGCCATATTTTTGGAGGACCCAAGCCTTAGCTCCAATTCATAAGAACAAAGCTATTCTCTTAAAGAAGATATTAGGAAACATCATCTCATTCATACATGGCCCTGAGGTTGAATTTCTTTTCCAAGTTTTATGGCTGATGTTTCAACCCATTGTGCTGAGAGTGATTCTCATCCCTGGGAAGGGTGATGTTTGGGTAGGTGGAACCCTTGCTGAGCCCTTCCTTCATGTGGGCATGTGCTTGACAGTTGTCATTTTGTTTGTCAACCATAGCATGTGTCTTAGTCATGTAGTGTACTTTAACAGAAATACCACAAGTCGATGGCTTTAAAAAGAGAAATTTTATTTTGCCACAGTCAAGTAGGTTAAAAGTCCAAATTTAGGGTGTTAGCCCCAGGGGAAAGGTTTCTTGGCTGGATCTGGAGGAAGGTAGTTGTCATCAGTCTTCCTCTGGACTGGAAGCTTCTGAGGTGCAAGGACCCAAGTCATTTCTAAATGTCACACTCAGCTTCCAGCACTACTTTGTTTTTTGATGGTGTGAGGTCCCCAAATCTCTGCTAGCTTCTTTGTTTTATATCCCAAAAGATTACATTAAGGCACAATACAATCTTACACATTGAGTCCTGCTCCACCAACACAACTGCTGCCCGTCTACCCGCATTAACATGGTAGAGGCAGGATTTACAACATGGAGGAACAGAACACAACACCAGAAATCATGGCATAGCTAAACTGCTGTGTCAAGTTTTGGGGGAACACCAATCAATCCATGACAGTGTGCAGAACTTTCCTCATCGCTCTACCCTTAAGTAGAAAAAGGAGAAATTAAATTTAAAAACATAATTATAGTTGATGTTAAAGGGACTTGTAAAATGTCTGACCGTATCAAAAGATGAGTTTTTTTTTTAGAACCTGTGATACAGATCACCTACATAATGGAGAACATCAACAGGCAACATTCTCTTACCTTACCATAGATTCTTTTATACTTGTCAATATTGTAGGCATTGTTTCTTTTTGTCCATATAACAACCCTCTTCTTTTTAATAAAAGCATTAGAATAACTGTTAAATGAATGGCCCAGTGTGGTTTACTGTATACAGTTTAAGGCTTTCTGTAAAAATGAGTTAACATGTTAGACAACAGCCCTTGAACCATGTGTCTTGATGAGTGGTTTGCAAGAATTTGGTCAGTAGCCTTCCAGATCAAGACGTGAAGTTTGTGGGGGAGGACCTTAAGATATACAATGCTGTTCAACTTATATTTTGCTACACTGAAAATAACTGTTACCGTTATTTTCTGTTACTTGCCCTCTAGACTCTGATGTACTGTTTTTAGTTTTTTTACCCAAGCATATCCTTTTTTGTGATTTGTCACTTGTGAACTTGGAAAGTCTTTCTGCATTGCTTCCTGCATCTTCCCATTCCAGAGTTTAATAAATGCTCACTTTCATTTAAATTTCTTTTTTAAGAGGGAACCAGACAAGGAGGCTCCTTTCCACCTGCCCATGGTTCTCTCCAGTTCAGAACAAGCACAGTGGCCTCCTGTAACACAGACTGAGAGCTAGTAATTCCCTGGTGCCCTGACATTAGCATCTTCACACACAGCATGTGACAGCACTACACATTTTAGGTTAAAAAATACTTTTAATAATTGAGAAATATAGGAGAAGCATTGCCACTGTTGTAAAAGAGTAAATGTTGACACTCAAATCCTAGAAAAGGCTTAATGGAGAAGACACTTCTTTCCTTGCTCTTCCTAATGAGTTGTTACATCACTTATGCTAAGCCAGCCAAGTGCTGTCACCACTATAGTTGTCCCAAAAAAAATCTCACCTATTTGGACTTCTCTACACATAAGTAAAAAATACAAACACTGGGGAAGATAACATAATTCAGAAGTTGTTAATTGAAATGAAAAAGCAAACTTCTGTAGGACTTCATCCTGCTGACCTCTTGCTGGAGGAAGGGGAGTGGGTGGAGAGGAGGGGATAGGAGACTGCTGGGAGGATAGGACATGTATGGAGCAGAGAGGAGGGGTGTATTGTCACTGGGCAGGGAGAGCAGTGGGAGCTGCATATAGGTGAGCATGTGAATTTATATGGGAATGTACATTTTCATTCAATCATAATGAAAAATAAAGTAATTAAAAGCAAACTAATTGATCTCAGTTATTCTGATTGAGAATCAGAATTCGGTACAACTGTATATGGCATCAGTTTTAGTTGATTAATACAACAAATATAGTAAGTTTTAACTGATTATATGTTGGAATTTGAAAAATAAGTAATCAATTGCTACTTTTTATTGATATGACTTAAGAAATTGTTTTCTAACAATTTACCCTCCCTTGTCCATTTTCATCCACAGCATTTTTTACCTCGTTGGAAATGTGAACAGTTAATCAGACAAGGCATTCTGGAGCATGTGCTGTCATAGCCACACACTGAGACCAAGCCCAGCTCACTGAGACATCTGTACTTCTGTCTCTGTATTACTCACTTCTTTGATTTAAAAGTTACTTACATCCTTGACATGTAATTGGGAATACTTAGCTAAAGAGCATCACTTGCTAACCCTGAAGAACTTTTGTTTTTTGTGTTGTACAGGATTCATCATCCTTTTTGCAACAGTCTACCCATAATTATAGCATTCCTATACCATTATAACAATGTATGTTTTTTAATGAAAGCAAACATTTACTACATTTGAATGATACTAATTTTTTTTATTGTGACTAAGTCAAAGTATAAAATCTAAATTAAATTTTGCGTGCCTACCTATCTGCAGCTCCTTCTTCTTTCCTTGCCTGGTAACAGCACACTCCTCCTTTTCATTCTATATTTGTTGTATCCTTTTAACAATCTTTTGTCCCGTCGTCTCCACCCTCTCCTATTCCATCTACAAAGAGACCAGAAAGACTGCATCTTATAAATGCATAGGACCATAAAGTATACACACCGTATGGTCACACTGTGTCCTCAAGTCCAGTCCATTTGTGTCTGAAGAGTTGACCTCAGTTATGTTTTCTGGTCAGGGGCAGTAGATCTAAGGGCCATGCTCCCAGGGGATCCCTCAGGTCGTTGGACCATCAACTGGGGTCTTTTAGTAGAGTTCATGAGCTGCACCCCTCTTTTATCACATTGTGTGTCCCATCACAGCTGTCTTTGGTAGTAGCTGGGCACTATCTAGTTCTTTTGGTCACATGTTGATGCAGTCTCCCATTCACATGGGTCCTTCTGTCTCCTGGACTCCTTTTAACTCGTGTCTTTGTTATTCTTGGTGATCATCTGTTCCAGATGAGGTGAGACCATTTGGTGTACCTCAAGATGGCAGCTTCCACACTTTTAAGACCCCAGACACCACTCACCAATATGAGGTTTAGAAGACTCTCTTAGCAATAGGCTAGTTATGCCAATTGGCCTTGCTGTCCCCCAAGAGCATGGTCCCCAGACTCTGCCCCTTCTACTCTATCCTTGCAATATCAGGTTAAGATAATAAGAGTTTTCAGTTTATGTTCAAGTCCAGGTAAGTTGATCTACTTTCTACTGTGTGCTGTCACTGCTTCTACTCAAAGAAACTTCTATCAACTATCTGTGACCAACCCTGTCCCTACCCACCTTTGAAGGCATCAGTGAGTCTTCTATATATGTCTGTTTTTAAGTCCTTATAGTAAGGGTCTCAATACAATATTTGTCCTCATGCCACTGACTGATTTCACTCAACATGTCTTCCAATTGAAACCAGGTTATGAGATGTTTGCTAAAATTCTAATTGTTCTTTATCATTGCATAGTGTTCCATTGAGTATATATACCACAGTTTGTTTATCCATTCGTCTGTTGATAGACGTTTGAGTGGATTCCATGTTTTTTGCTATTGTGAACTGTGCTGCAATAAATGTGTGTGGATGTATTGGTTTGTGTGTCAGCCTTTGTTTCTTCAGGGTATATTCCAAGCAGTGGGGATTACTGGATCAAATGGTGTATCTTTTTCCAGCTTTTTAAGGAAGTTCCAAGTTGCTTTCCAAAGAGGTTGTACCTTTTTGCAGTCCCACCATCAGTGTAGGAGAGAGTTCAGATCTTTCCACAGTGTCTCCAGAATTTGTTTTTTATTTTTTTGGTCATGGCAACCTTCTTGGGATAAGGTGGTATCTCATTGTAGTTTGGATTTGGTTTTCTCTGATAGCTAATGATCATACGAATATTTTTTAAGTAATGAGAGTTGCACTTGGCTATATAGGGAGAAGGTAGACCTTGGTGTGTTGGGGTAGTCTTCTGTCAGTGTGTTACCAGGAATGCTGTTGCATAATCAGGTACAAGCCAATGAGCCAGAAATTCTTGATTGTGTGTTATCATGTCACAGAGGCAAGGGGAGAAGATGGTTTGTAAAGCTTCTCAGTGTATTTAATGTGTAATCACAATAGTTTATCATCTGATGTGGGAAGAGAGTAAGGAAGAAGATGGTGGGTTTCCTGCTTGTCCCCCCACAATAGTGACTGGCCCCATAGTTAATAATACGCAAACTGGTGAGATGAGTACTAGTGTCTAAGTTTTCTGTAGCCAAGTGCCACAACTAGGGTGACTTAGAACAATAGAAATTCATTCTCTGTCAGTTCTGGAGGCCAGAAATCTGAAATGAAGGTGTTGGCAATGCCTTGCTGTAGGGGAGGATTTTCCATGCTGTTTTCTCTTAGTTTCTGTTGGTTGACAGCTGTTCTTGATGTTCCTTGGCTTCTGTACAATCACTGCAGTTTCTGTCTTCATCATACAGCATTCTTAACTGTGTGCTTCTGCCCACATATCCACTTATGAAGACACCAGTCATTGGATTGCTATTGTGGTTTCTGGAGCCACTGAGTCGATTTTTAACTCAATAATCCCATGTGACAGATTAGAACTTCCCCACAGGGTTTTCTAGGTGTCGATCTTCTTTTTCCTCTACAGTATTTTTAGTTATGAAATATTTCAAAAATTAAGAATTTAGGTACAGAAAATAATATTATAAATCACCACCTAGGATAAAAACTTTGTTAACCTTTTTTTGTATTTGCTTCAGAGTTTTTAAAGAAATAAAATGTTAAGATACAACAGAAGTTCTCATGGTAGCCCTGTCCTTCTTTCCCCCAATGCACAGAAACATATATCCTTCCTGTCCATGATTCGTATTTTAAATCTTAAAAATGTTATGTACATTATTTGAGTGTTTAAACAATTTAAACAAACGGCATTATATGTATACGATTCTGCAATGTTTTGCCACTTGTAAACCTTGATGGCATAGTGGTTAAGTGCTAACAACTGCTAATCAAAAAGTTGGCAGTCTGAATCTAGCAGGTGCTCCTTGGAAACTATGAAGCAGTTCTACTCTGTCTTGTACCACTGCTGTGAGTCAGAATTGACTCAATAATGGTTTGGTTTTATTACTGTATGTGGAAACCATGGTGGATAGTGTTAAGTGCTATGGCTACGATCCAAATAATCAGCAGTCCAAATTCACCAGGCTTTCTTTGGAAACTATGGAGCAGTTCTGCTGTGTCCTACAGAGTTGCTATGAGTTGGAATCCACTCAATGGCACTGAATTTTTAGTAGTAGTAGTATATTTTAGGTCCCTTGGAGCTATGGTAAGGTAGTGCAGTTCAAATCCACCAGCCACTCCCTGGAAACCATATAGCATAGTTTTACTATGTCTAGTAGGGTCACTGTGAGTTGGAATCAACTCAATGGCACTGAATTTTTATTAGTAGTAGTAGTATATTTTAGGGCCCTTGGAGCTATGGTAAGGTAGTGCAATTCAAATCCACCAGCCACTCCCTGGAAACCATATAGCATAGTTCTACTACATCTAGTAGGGTCACTGTGAGTTGGAATCAACTCAGTGGTGACAGGTTGTTTTAGAGTTGTGTTGATTCACCTAGATCAATTTCATAAATATAAACTGACTTCATTTTAACTTATCTATAGAGTTCTGTTTTATAAATATACCACATTTTACTTATCATTTGAGGATGACTATCTGGGTTGCTCCTAATTTTTTTCGTATTACAAACAATGCTGTAATGAACCACCTGATATGTTTTTTCTTTTCCTTATGTGAAAGACTTTATAGTAACACATATAAGGTCTCACAGTTAAGTCTGTGAACTTTATTACTGTAAGTACTACATATCTTGCTGCTGAATATCACTAGTCACCTTCAAAGTACTTCCCTTGGGAAACTATGCACCAATGCCAGCACTTAGTCCACCCTTCAAAGCAATTTTCAAACTCTTTCTGGAATGGCCTTTGCAAACAGTGGCATGATGACAAGTTTGCAAACTTAATTGTATAGTTGTTTGTGAGGGAGTTTATAACTAGAAAACAAATAACTGTATTGGAACACTCTCCTGCTCACTTCATCTAGCCCCCAATGACTTTTTTTCTTTATATGAAGTTACAAGAAATATTGAAAGGGAGACATTCTTATGACATTCAGGACATCAAGGTAATACAACAGCTATGATGGCCGTTCCAGAAAAAGACTTCCAAAATTGCTTTGAAGGGTAGACTAGGTGCTGACACTGGAGTATAGCTTCCCAAGGAGAGTACTTCAAAGGTGACCATAGTGATATTCAGCAATGAGGTCTGTAGCACTTTTTCCAGGATAAGTTTTGCAAACTTAGTTGGCACTCTTTGTATTTCTTCTGACTACTGATACACTGGACTTGTTTTTACTATCTTTTATGATTTTTTCCCATTCTTTTTTCCTTGACATATTTCTCTTCTTTCAGTTGTTAACTGTTAGCATGTGTGATTAAGAAAGTTTAGATCTTATGAGTGTCCTGATCATCTCATATAATACAAGGATCTTAGAATGCTAATCCTCTTATCTTCTGTATTTATTTTTTCAGTCTATTTTTTCTTTTTGTGGAGAATATACAAAGCAGAACATACACCAGTTAAACAACTGCATACATTACATTCTTCCAGTTGTGCAACCATTCTGACCCTTCTTGGGTTATTCCTCCTCCATTAATATAATTTCATTGCCCCCAGGTCTCACATCTGATATTTTGAGTTGCTGTTGTCAATTTGATCCCATGTAGATATTTATTAAAAGAGCAAAATTAGGGGGACAGAGCCAAGATGGTGGACAAAACACACATCTCCCTAAATCCCAATAGAAAACAAGACCTGAATTGATAATTAAACAGAGCCTTCTGGACACCTAGGGAGCCCTAGGACATGGCATAGGGCTCTTAATTTGGACTTGATACCGCTGAACGCAAAACCTCTCTTTTGCTGACCAGGCTCTCGATGAGTGCAGGCTTGCACAGACCAAAAGTAACTAACTATTTTAATTTTATTTCTCTGTCGTAGCTGGCGGGAGTAGCTGGAACTTGACTAGCTGCTAATCTCAGACATACTGTTGGTGGGATCGGCACACACAATTGCCATATTTTGAGAGCCCAGCTTTGGGCTCTGCATCTCAGCACTTTTGTCTTTCTGCATCTGACATATAGTAGCCAGTACTGAGGCAGTGGCAAGCTTGTGAGGGATGCCATCTTGATCCATTGAGAGGCAGATATACCCATATGGAGGCCCCAGGTGGACTTAGTTCCTAGGTTGGGAGGCAGCTCCTGCCCAGGGGAGAGAGTTTTTTTCTGGGCAAAAAGCAATATTTTACACAGTGTTGCCTGCGGCTGGGGCCCAGCAATAGATGCTGTGGACTATACATCTCAGAACCTTCGGCCTCTCTTTCGACCAGTAGCCTGGTTGCAGCCAGGTAATGAGTTTGTGCAGGACACCATCTTGTGCCACTGGGAGGCTGAATAACCATACAGAAGCCTCAGCTGGACCTAATTCCTGGGGTGGGACGCAGCACCTGCCTGGACGAGAGCGCTTTTCCAGCAGAAAAGCAGTATTCTACACATGGGATCTGAGATCAGAGGTCAGCAGGGCAGTAGCCTTTCTGTATTTTGAGCTAGTTTATAACATCTGGGGTTCAATATAGAGGTGCTTACTTTGCCAGGTGGGAAGAGGGACCTATACACCTGAATATCTGACTGACTTTGGAAGTTGTCAGATACTTTTTACCTCTCATTTTAAGACAGCCCAGAGAAACAACTGCGGTCCATCCTCAAAGCATCTCTCCTAGCCTCTATTGACTCACAGGATACCCAAAAAGCAAGAAACTAGAGAAAACCGTAACCAAGAAATCACCTATGGCTTCAGGAGGTCCCCCCAAAAAAGTACCTCAGAACTTTCCAGACAAAGAATCTTTTCTGAAACTATCAGAAGGTGAATACAAAAGAATTATGGTTTTTACAAAGTACCTGAGTTTCTGTTTATCTGGGAATGTCTTAATTTCATTTTCATACTTAAAAGGTAGTTTTGCAGATATATAATTCTTAGTTGGAAGTTCTTCAAGGCTTTGAATGTGTCATGCCACTGCCTCTGTGCCAGCATGGTTTCTGCTGAGAAATCTGACGAAAGCCTACAGGATTTGCCTCTGAATGTTAGCTTTGTTTTGAGTCTTGCTGCCTTTAAGAGTTGCTGCTTATGTTTCACTTTGTTAAGCTTGATTATAATATGTCTTGGAGTCTTCCTTTTGAGATCTATATTGGGTGGTGTATGATATGCATCTGAGATGTCTATGTTCTCTTCATGATTTCTGGGAAGTTTTCTGTCAGCAGCTCAGCAGCGATACTCTGTGTTCTCAGGTGTCTCATCCTGTTGAGGGACTCCAAGTAATTGAAGGTTGTTCCTCTTAATAGAGTCCCACATGCTTCTTAATGCTTCTACATTTTTCTTGTTTTTTTTTCTGATTCCTGCTCATAGACACTGGCATCAGTAGCTTTGTCTTCCAAGTCAGAAATTCTTTTTTCCATTTTTTCCATTCTGTTTTCTTGGCTTTGAATGCAAGTTTCTATGTCTTTGATTTTGTTCTTGATCTGCTGGATTTCAGAGTACTGGTGTTCCATCAGATCAAACAGCTTGCTTAATTTTTCTTTTTGTTCTGCTGCATTTTGTATGAAGTCTAGAAGGGCTCTGTTTATAATCATTTTGTATTCACTTTCTGATGATTTGATAAAAGTTTGTTCATCTGGAAAACTCCTTGGTTGTTTTGTTTGGGAGCCTTCTGAAGCCATGAGTGATTTCTTGTATGCCACAAGTGTCTGTTGCTTTTTGGGTCCCATGTGAGTAAGTAGAGGCTGGAAGAGATACTGTGAGGATGGACTGCAGATGTTTCTCTAGGCTGTCTTAAAATGTAAAACAAAAGGTATCTGACCACGTCCCAAGTCAGTCAGCTTTTCAGGTGTAGAGGTCCCTCTTCCCAACTGGCAAAGTAAGCACCACTATATCCAACCCCAGATGATACAAACTACTTCAGAATACAGCAATGCTACTGCCCTGTTGGCCTCTGCTGACAGGGCCCAGCCTTAGGTGACACTGTGTAAACTACTGTTTTTCTAGTAGAAAAGCACTCTCCTGTAGGTAGGTTCCGGCTCCCAAGCTAAGAAATAGGTCCTGTTGCGGCCACCGTATCCAAGATGGCGCCCTCCACACAGGCAGCAGACAGAAGGGCTAAAGGTGCTGAGAGGTAGTGATTCCTCTGCCTCTGTTGCCAGCCCCCCACTGTAGGTGACACTATGTAAATTACTGCTTTTCTGTTGGAGAAGCACTGTGCTATTTGCAAGCACTGGCTCCCAGGCTAACAGTTACATCCCGCTAAAATCTCTGTATCCAACATGGCGTCCCGCACTCTGGCAGTGCGGTTCTGGACAAACCACACTGTGGCAGTGATAAAAAGACAGGCCCAAAGTGGCTAGATTACCAGAGTCCTAAACCTGGCTCTCAAAATATGGGAATTGCACCTGCCTGTCCCCCCAGCAGTGCTTCTAAGCCTAGCCACTAGGGAAGACCCAGCTCCACCCGCCAGCCAAGACAGAGAGAAAAAAAGTCAAAATGGTGCATTTACCTTCAGTCCGTGAGAGCCAGGGCTAGCCAGGAGAGGGAGTCAGTGAAAGAGAGATTTTTCGCTCAGTGGTACGAAGTCCAAATTAACAGCCCTGTGCCGTGTCCTGAAGGCTCACTAGGTGACCAGAAGGCTCCATTTGATTATCAGTTCAGGTCTTGGTTTCTAGAGGGATATAAGGAGACATGTGCTTAGTCAGCCATCTTGACTCCACCCCAAAAGCTTTATGTACAGAAGCCCTCCTAGACCTTATATAAAATGCAGCAGACCATAATGAAAAATTAAGCAAGCTATTTGATATGATGGAACAACAGTACTCTGAAATCCAACACATCAAGAACAAAAAGACACAGAAACTTAAAATCCAAGAAAACAGAATGGAACAAATGGAAAATGAACTTTCTGATTTGGAAGACAGAACTACTGACTCCAGCATGTAGGAGGAGAAATCAAAAAATAGAAACAGGAAGAATGAAGAACCATTAAGAAGCATGTGGGACTCTATTAAAGAGGAACAATCTACGATTAATTGGAGTTCCTGAACAGGGCAAAACACCTGAGACCAATGAGTATGGCTGCTGAGCTGCTGACAGAAAACTCAGAAATTATGAAAGAGAAAATACATATCCAAGATACATATCAAATGCCACTCAATATAGATCTCAAAAAAAAGACTTCAAGACATAATCAAGCTTAACAAAATGAAACATAAGCAGAAACTCTTAAAGGCAGCAAGACTCAAACCAAAGCTAACATTCAGAGGGAAACCCTGCAGAGTTTCATCAGAAACTGGCACGGAGGCAATGGTATGACACATTCAAAACGTTAAAGGAGAAAAACGTCCAACCAAGAATTATATGTCCTGCAAAACTATCTTTCAAATATCAAAATGAAAGGGAGACATTCACAGATAAACAGAAACCCAGAGACTTCATAAAAACCAAACAAAGCTACAAGAAATACTCAAAGAATCTCTTGGCTTAGAAAAACAAAACCACTAACTTTATATTTTAGGAGCAAATATAGGACACATTGCCCAGAATCCTACTTAGTTAGGGAAGGCTCTGAACTCAAAGGTGTAATAGTGAAAGAAATAATCCGGTGATTGTATCATGAAAACTATGAGTCATAATATTAAAAAGAGGGATGTACTACAGTCGTTATATTCCTTCCAGGTGGAGAGGAAGTTGATTAGAATGGTAGTAACTGAAATTGGGTTTATACATAGTTTGTTAAGGGGGATCTTAGGGACAGCCATAAAGCACAATAAAGATGCAACATATCAAATCAAGAAATGTAATACAGGAGTCTGAACCACAAAAGCAGCCCTGAAAAAGGTGAAAAATCAACTCACAAAGAATGTCCCAGAACAGATTAATAAGAACAACAGAGAAAACATCAACACAAAAATTAACGTATCACAATGGCAGCACTGAACACATCCCTATCAATAATCACACTGAATGTGATGGACTGAACGCTTAAAGATATGAACACACTGAAAACTAAAGGATGGAAGAATATATATCGAGCTAACAATACAGAAAGTAGAGCAGGTGTGGCAATTCTAATCTCAGATAAAATTGATTTTAATGTAAAATCCACCATTGTGGACAAGGATGGACACTATTGGTAAAGGTTCAATACAAAAACAGGACTTAAATATTTATGCACCTAATATTAGAGCACCTAAAAACATTGAAGAAACCCTGACTGCACTCCAAAATGAGATAGATCACTGCACAATAATAGTGGTAGACTTCAAGACTCCACTCTCAATAATGGACAGTCTAGAAAAAAGCTCAATAAAGAGACAGAAGACCTTACTGCCACAATTAATGAACTAGATCTCATTCACATACAGAACTTTCTGTCCATCAGTGGACAACTACACCTTATCCAGTGCACATGCAACATTCTCCAGAATGGACTATGGGTAGGACATAAGGCAATTCTCAACAAAATCCATACCACCGAATTAATGCAAAGCATCTTCTCAGATCATAAAGCCATAAAAGGCAAAATCAATAGCAGAAAAAACACAGAAAGTGGAACTCATGGAAACTGAACAACATCTTACTCAAAACAACATGGATTATAGAAGAAATCAAAGATGAAATAAATTTATGGATTCCAATAAAAACACTTCCTACCAGAACCTATGGGATACGGCAAAAAGCAGTGCTCAGAGGTAAGTTTATCTCTATAGATGCACACATCTGGAAGGGAGAAAGAAACCAAATGAAAGAACTAATCCTACAGCTTGAACAAGTAGAGAACAACAGAGCATCACGAAAACAGATCATAAAGATTAGCCAGCCAAGCCGCCAAGTGCCGTCAAGTCGGATCCATAAAGATTAGAGCAGAACTAAATGAATTACAGAAGAAACTGAAAAAACTAAAAGCTGGTTTTTTGAAAAGATCAATCAAATCAACAAACCATTGCCTAGCCTTATTAAAAAAAAAACAGGAAAGGAAACAACCCAAATAAGAAATGAGAGGGGAGTTGTCATAACAGATCCAACAGAAATAAAAAATATCATAACAATGCTATGAAAGATTGTACTCTAACAAATTGGAAAACCTAGAGGAAATGGACAAATTCCTTGATTCATATCACCTACCAAAACTATCACAAGGTGAAGGAGACCAACTTAATAAACCCATCACAAAGGAAGAGATTGAAAAAGTCATCCAAAAACTAACCAAAAAAAAGCCTGGGACAAAATGGGTTCACCGCAGAATTCTAAAAGCTTTTAGAGAAGAGTTCTCTCCAATACTACTGAGACTGTTTCACAGCATAGAAAGGAATGGAATACTCCCAAATTGATTCTGTGAAGTCAGCATAACCCAGATACCAAAGCAAGGGAAAGACCCAACCAAAAAGGAGAACTATACACTGATATCACTCATGAATGTAGATGCAAAAGTCTTCAACAAAATTCTTGCCAAGAGAATACAACAACATATCAAAAAAATAACCCATTATGACCAAGTGGGATTCATACCAGGGATGCAAGGCTGGTTCAACATCAGAAAAACGATCTGATCAACCACATAAATAACAGAAAGGATTTAGTCTATTGATGCAGAAAAGGCATTTGATAAAGTCCAACACCCATTCATGCTAAAAACTCTCAGCAAAATAAGAATAGATGGCCAATTCCTCAATGCAATAAGGGCCACTTAAACAAAGCCAACTGCCTGCGTCATCCTGAATGGAGACTGAAACAGTTTCCCATGAGAACTGGAACTAGTCAAGGATGCCCACTCTCACCTCTCCTATTCAACACTGTACTAGAAGTTCTAGCCACAGCAATTAGACAAGACCAAGAAATAAAGGGCATCTGCATCGGTGTTTTAGTCAGCTAGGGCTGCTCTAACAGAAATACCACAGAGTGGATGGCTTTAACACAGGAAGGTTTATTCTTACACAGTCTGGTAGGTTGCAAGTCCATATTCAGGGTAATTACACAGTCCAGTAGGTTACAAGTCCATATTCAGGGTGACCGCTCCAGGAAAGGATTTCCCCTTGTCGGCTCTGGAGGAAAGTCCGGTATTGCATCAGTCTTTGTCCAGGGAGTGTCCTGGCACAAGAACCTCTGGTCTGAAGGACGTGCTCTTCTCCCGGTGCTGCTTGCTTGATAGTAGCGAGGTTCTCAATTGTCCTTTGTTTCTCTTTACCTTTTATCTCTTGCAAGCTGAAAGCATCAAGGGTGAGGCAAGCCATACTCCGGGGAAACTCCCCCTACAGCAGGGCAGGGAAGTAATTCTATGCAGGAGTCTACATCCCCACCCTAATCCTTTAACATACAGTTTAGCGAATCACACAATGGAGGAGAGTCCCAAGATACTGGGAATCATATCCCAGCCACGTGGCTACACATATTTTTGGGGGGACACAATTCAAACCATGACAACCAGCAAAGAAGTAAAAAATCTCCCTATTTGCAGATGACATGATTGTATATGCAGAGAATCCTAAAGAATCCATAAGTAAACTACTCAAACTGATAGCAGAGTTCAGCAAAGTCTCAGGATACAAGATAAACATAAGTAAATCAGTAGGATTCCTTTCTACCAACAAGATTATTAAGGAAGAAATCACCAAGTCAATACCATTTACTATAGACCCTATGAAGATAAAGTACCTAGGAATAAATCTAACCAGAGAAATAACAGACCTATACAAATAGAACTACATGTCCTTGCTACAAGAAACTAAGAGTTACATAAATGGAGAAACCTACCCTGCTCATGGATAGGAAGACTTAACATTGTAAAAATGTCTATTTTGCCCAAAGCAATCTAGTTATATAATATAATTCCAATACAAATTCCAGTGACATTTTTTAATGAGATGGAGAAATAAATCACCAACTTTGGAAAGGGAAGAAGCGCCAGATAAGTAAAGCACTACTAAAGAAGAACACACTGGTACACCTCTCACTACCCAACTTTAGAACCTATTACACTGCCACAGTAACCAAAACAGCCTGGAAGAGACAGATAGATCAATGGAATAGAACTGAGACCCCAGAGATGACACCATCTTCCTATGAACAGTTGATATTCAACAAAGGCCCTAAGACATTAAGCTGGGGAAAAAACAATGTCTTCAACAAATGGTGCTGGCCAAATTAGATAGACTTCTGCAAAAAACCAAAACAAGACCCATATCTTAAACACCTTCTACAAAACCCAACTCAAACTGGATAGAAGACCTAAATATCAAACGTAAAGCGATAAAGCTCATTCAAGAAAAAGTCAGAACAAGAACGGAAGTTTTAACGCACAATGTAGACAGACTTGAAAATCTGTCAAACAAACCACAAACAACTGAAGAGAAAATAGATAAATGGGAACTATTAAGAATCAAAGACTTGCTCATCCAAAGACTTTATTAATAGGATTAAAGGGCCACCTACGGAATGGGAAACAACATTTGGCAACGATAGGTGAGACCGACTTCTGATCTCCATAATCCATAATGTACAACACAATATCAATAAGAAAAAGATAATTGAGCAATGGGCGAAGGAGATAGACAGACACTTCTCCAAAGAGATCCAGGCAGCCAAAAAACACATGTGCACATGCTCATGATCATTAGCTATTAAAGAAATTCAAATGAAAACTACAGTGAGATACCATCTCACCCCAACAAGGTTGGCCATGATCCAAAAAATGCAAAACAACAAATGCTGGAGAGGCTGTGGAGAAATTGGAACTCTCCTACACTATTGGTGAGATTGCAAAATGGTGCAACCTCTTTGGAAAGCAATCTGGCACGTCTTTGAAAAGCTGGATATAGATATACCATTTTACCCAGTAATTCTGCTGTTCAGAATATAACCTACAGAATCCAGGCCATTCACACCAATTGATACATGCACACGAATGTTTATTACAGCACAGTCCACAATAGCAAAGAGAGGGAATCAACTCAGCTGCCCAACAACAGAGGAATGGATAGGTAAACTATGGTATATATACTCAATGGAACACAATGCAGTGATAAAGAACAATGATGATTTTAGGAAACATCGTATTACATGGTTTCAATTGGAGGTCATTATGTTGAGTGAAAGTAGTCAGCGACAAAAGGACAAATATTGTATGAGACCCCTACAATAAGGACTTAAAAGCAGACTCATGCATAGAAGAAAAGACTCTTTGACAGCTGCAAAAGGGGGAAAGAGGGAGGCCGAGAGGGAGAGGGTTTAGATTAAATAGTTCATAGAATGTTGTTTGGGTGAAATCTGTGACAGGACACATTAGAAAGAAGATCCATATTAACTGGATCTCAACATGATTACTCCTCCCATGTTAGTCCAATATTACAAGGACAGAGTAGCTGGGGTGGGGGGCTGGGGACCATGCTGTCAGGGGAAATCGAGGCCAATTGGCACTAGTGTTTTGCTAAGAGAGCCCTCTGCACCCCACATTGGTGAGTGGCTTCTGGGGTTTTAAAAGCTGCCAAGCTGCCATTTGAGGGTACAGCAAATGGTCCAAACTCAGCAAGAACTGATGATCACAGAGGACCAAAACCACGTGGGGGAAGAGAACCGGGAAGACAGAGAGACCCACATCAGCGGGTGACTACATCGACTCATGACTGGAAGAACCAGGTGGTGCCAGCCACCACCAATGATAGTCATGATGGAGCTCACAAAGTTGAGTCTCACTGGCAACACAAGAATAAAAAAGGGGTGCACTCTGTGATCTCCATTAAAAGACTGCAATTTGTGGTCAATGGACCTTGAAGTTCCCCTGGCAGCATGGCCCTGGCCCTGATGCTACCCCTGTCCATAAATCATAACGGAGGTCAACTCTCGGACAGGATTGGACTTAGTGACACAGAGTGACCACATCATGTGAGCAGTTTATGATTCTATGCATCTATAGGATGCAGTCCTGCTGACCTCTTACTGGATGAAGGGGAGTGATTGGAGAGGAGGGAATAGGAGATTGTTGGGAGGATAAGACATGTATGGAGCAGAGAGGAAGAGTGTGCTGTCACCGGACAGGGAGAGCAGTGGGAGCTGCATATAGGTGGGCATGGAAATTTATATGGGAATGTACATTTTCATTCAATCATCATAATAATAACAATAAAAGCAAAATGATTAAGACAGATGTTCTATGATAGTTAAGCTGAACTACTGTTTGATTTTAAGGAGAGTTCAGGGCTACATTAATGCTAACTTTTAAAGATTATGTCAAGACATTAGTTTCAGGGGTTCATCCAAGTGCCATCACTCCCAAAAGTCTATTTTAGGGTCCTTGGAGTCAACAATATTATTAGAGTCCATAATGATTTAAAGCTCTGCACTTCTTTTCATCAGGATTCTCCTACAGAATCTTTGATAAAAACATTCAGTGATGGTAGGCAGGCACCTTCCAGTTCTGATCTCATGTCAAAGCAGACAATTGTTCCTGGAGGTGATTAGCTGTCCATTTAATTTTCTACTCTAATTTCTGACTCTTCTTCCTCTGTTACTACAGGCAAATAGGAACCAGTTGTTGTGCCTCGAAAGACCCTGAGGGCTACTCAATGAATTAGGTGGATCAGAAGCAGAAAATACATTATTAGGCCAGTTAACTAGGATGACCCATAAAAGCTTGATCTTAAACCTCCAAACCAAGGAAACAAGTCTCTTCAGGTGTTTGGTCATCCTGGTGTAGGCTATAAACTTTACTCAAGCAGACTGTCAGGTCTTTATCCTGTAAATCTGCTGGATGAGTTCAATCCACCATGCTTTGCTTAGTGGCCAAGCCTTTAATCATTGCACCACTAGGCCTTAGTCATTGTATTATGTCCAATCCACGTAATCAGTGTGAACCTGTCTTAATCCCCTCTGCAAAAACCCAGCTTCCAAGTAAGGTCATATTCCCAGGTATGGGGAATAAAACCTCTGTAACCAGTATCCCCACTCTGAAAGAAAATAGAAATTGGGGCTAGAAAAGGAGTGTAGTTTTTTGTGTGTAGTTTCCTCCCAGATTCGAGGTGACTGAAAGGTCATGGGAAGAGCTGGCTGGCTAAGTAGAGGGAAGCTTTTTCTGGTTGACTGTTGCTTAGTCGATAGTGGTGGGAATTAGGAATGGTACACAAAGGTCTTACATTGTCACTGGCCTTTGCTCTATCAGTTCCCTTCGTGACCAGCCTGGAACATGATATTAAAAGGTCAAATTTAGAAGTCCAAAAAAGTCAAATATTTAGTATATATTGTGTGTACAGTTTCATTTTTAAATAAAAGAATGTTTCTGCCCAAAAATACACTGAAGAAATAGAGTACCTAGGATGTGGGATTTGAATGCTTTCATGAAAGACCTCTTTAGGTAAGTAAATTTGTTTGCCTTTTGCAGGTTGTTTTCACTATTGAAAATTATCTCTTCTTACAGTGTCTGCAGCCACATTGATTTTCATCTAATCTCTGCTGATAAACTATAAGGAAAAATTTCCCTAGTGAATAGATGGATGGTGTTGGTAATTTAAGTGACTGCAAGATTCCTTTCACCAGCCAACCGCTAAAGCACCTGCAGCCTGTGAATGATCAGTGAGGTGCAATCTACTCTAGAGAGCTGTGAGAGTGAGCATCGTAGGGCTAGAACCATGCATTCATGTGAACCCCAAGTACATCAGCACAGCTGTGAAGGTAAGAATACTGGAGCTGGAACCATATGCACAGGTGAACTCTGTCCATCAAGGGGGCTGTGAGAGTGAGAAACCTAGAGCTAGAAACTTGCACACAGGTGAGCGTATGAGGCACTTCTATCTACAATGTCCTGGAAGGTGCCTATGAGTTAGAGTCAACTCAATAGCAACAGGTTTATTTATTTGGTTATTAACATAAACTCACTGCCCGCTAAAGTTCTTAATGGAGTTGCTGCTGTCAATTTGATCCCATAGAGATGGCTCTTAAATGAGCATAATACTCAAGAGAGTTTTACTGCTTATGATAACCCATTGTTTGGGTTTAAATTTTGAGTTTAAACTTTAAGGATTATTTTAGGGCAGTAGTTTCAGGAGTTCATCCACACTATGTCTACAGAAACTCTAGATAGAGTCCATGAGAATTTTAAATAATGTTCTACATTTTCCCTTTGGATTAGGATGTTGTTAGGTGCCGTCAAGTCAGTTCCAACTCATAGCGACCGGATGAACAACAGAACTTAACACTGCCTGGTCTGGTGCCATGTCCACAATTGCTTTTATTGCTTAAGCCTATTGTTGCGGCCACTGCGTCAATCCATCTTATCAAGGGTCTTCCTCTTTTTTGGTGACCTTCCACTCTACAAAGCATCATGTCCTTCTCCAGGCACTGATCCTTCCTGACAATGTTCCCAAAGTATGTAAGATGCAGACTTGCCATCTCTGTTTCCAAGGAGCACTCTGGTTGTACTTCTTACAGATCTGTTTGTTTTTTCAGCAGTCCATGAGACATTCAACATTCTCCGACACCATACTTCAAAGGCATCAATTCTTCTGTCTTTGTTCATTGTCCAGCTCTCGCATGCCTACAATGCAACTGAAAATCCATGGCTTGGGTGAGTGTCGGAGTCAGAGAGTTCTCCGATGAACACAGGCAGAGGAGAAGCCACGCCGAGGTTGAGGAAAAGACAGACAGACAACAATTTGGGATCAGGGGGCTAACGGCCTTCCCAGCTGAGAGCCCAGAATCAAGCTTTATTGAAGTATTTATACCATCCACCAATAACAATTAGTATCCTAGAAACCAAGGAGCTGGAAACATCCAGTCATCTAGCTAGTTGCTAAGGTGGAAACGGTTTTTTGCCACCCATTGTCCTACATGCCTGGGCCATGATTTTCCGCATCCCTGCGTGGCTTATCTCATTACCTGGAGGTGTTCCCACATTACTCCTAGGTTACTGGACACAAGGTAAAGTCAAGGTAATTGATTATCATGCTCTTAGTACAAAAGGTTATACAAAGCTGAAGTAACAGTATAGCAGCCAAGATGGCTGCAGTCATGTCAAGAGAGTTAACATATTTTCCCACAGGTGAGTGCATTTTAGTTTTAAAGGTGATATCCTTACTTTTGAATACCTTAAAGAGGCCCTTTGCAGCAGCTTTTCCCAGTGCAATGGGTCTTTTGATTTCTTGACTGCTGCTTCAACAGCCATTGACTGTGGAACCAAGTAAAATGAAATCCTTGACAACTCAGTCTTTTCTCTATTTGTGACAATGTTGCTTACTGATCCAGTTGTGAGGATTTTTGTTTTTCTGATGTTGAGGTGTAATACATACTGAGGACTGTGGTTCTTGATCTTCATCAGTAAGGTCTCAAATCTTCCAGCAAGTAAGGGTGTATTGTCTGTGTAACGCAGGTTGTTAATGAGTCATCCTCCAATCTTGATGCCTCATCCTTCTTTGTATAATCCAGCTTCTCAGATTATTTGCTGAGCATACAGAATAAAAAGGTATGGTGAAAGGATACAACCCTGACACAAACCTTTCCTGACTTTAAACTATTCAGTGTCCCTTTGTTCTGTTTGCACAACAGCCTCTTGATCCATATACAGATTCCTTAGCACAGTGAGGTGTTCTAGAATTCTGATTCTCCGCAGCAGTAGCCATAATTTAGAATGATCTACACAGTTGAATGCTTTTGCATAGTCAGTGAAACACAAGTAAAAATCTTTCTGGTATTCTTTGATTAGGATACTTCTATAAAATCTTTGATGAAAATGTTCAGTAACAGTAACTGGTCACCATTCAGTTCTTCTGTTCTCATCATGGCAAAGGCAGTAGTTGTTTATGGAGACAGCCACATATTCCATAACTTCCTATTCTTGATTCTCCTTCCCCTTTTGTTCCAGGTGAATAGAGACCAACTGTTGTACTTTGGATGGCTGCTCTAAAGCTTTTAAGATTCCAGAAGCTAGATAACTAGAAGGCACACTAGACACACTAAACATGTTGTTAGGCCAGTTAACTGGAATGTCCCATGAAAGTACGACTCTAAACCTCCAAACCAAGGAACCAAGTCCCATGACCTGTTTGGTTGTTTGTAAGAAGTGTCAGCAGCTTTTTGTTGTTGTAAATATCACAACTTTGCCAATTCAACAAGAAAAGTTCTACTTTTGAATTTCATATGTACTACTTGAAAAATGAGATTATAGAGTTTTTATTGATTTATAGTATTGGATCATTAAGCTGTAGCTAGGATTTTATACTTGTATCATTTTTTTCTTACTATAAAAAAATTAGGAAAATACAATGTGAAATTGAACATTGTTTATTTACCTGATGACTTTCATCCTTGAGTTGACACAGTTTAACCAGTTATATTTGTCATTTAAGTTCTCCCAATTATTTTCTAGTTTTGCTCCAAATGAGAATGTAATCTCTCTCTCTCTTTTTAAACTATATTTTCTAAATGGCTTTGGCTGACACATGTAAGAAAACTGGAGATTATGATTTGGCCACATTCTGATATTGATATGTACTGTTATTTTTCACATTGATTTTTATTGCCAAATTTCAGAAGAACATTAACTGTTGCTGATAATAGCTGGCAGCCTTGTCTTTTTCCTGACTTGACTAGAATGCCAAAATATTCTTTTTCAATCTTTCTATCCCATAGTTCTCCAGGAAATGTACCAAAATGTGTGTACTCCTCCCAGTGCAACTTGAAACTTAAAATTAGATCCTACTTAAAAACAGATCAAAACAGTGGTAATTAACAAAAAAGGTTTTCCAAGTGCATGTTTGAAACCTCAGTGATAATCATATTGTTTCTCAACCCCCTAATGCCATGGTATTGGAGGAGGTTAACCCTCCTCTATTTTCCTTCACTACCTGGAAGCCTGTGATGATTAATTTTATGTGCCAATTTAGCTAGGCTGTATTACGCTGTTTGATAAAACAACTAGTCTAGTTACTATTATAATTATTTATTTTTAAGTTGCATCTTTCTGACTCATGGCAACCCCATGTGTGTCAGAGTAGAATGGTATGTTCAGTTGCACCCAAAAGGGTCTGTGGTTGTCTTTAATGGTTTGTCAGGTGCAGCACAAGGAAGTATGATTTATACAGAAGTCTTCTCTTCAGGGGGCCATGGTGAGGAACTAGGCAGACTAATAATCTCTGTTAAATAATTTTTAGAATGGCACAGCTGAAAATAACTTCTATTAAGATTTTTTTATTATGATGATTAGATGAAAATGTACATTCCTGTTTTAGTCAGCTAGGGCTGCTCTAACAGAAATACCACAGAGTGGATGGCTTTAACAAAGGAAGATTTATTCTTACACAGTCCGGTAGGTTGCAAGTCCATATTCAGGGTGTCCGCTCCAGGGAAAGACTTTCCCCTTGACGGCTCTGGAGGAAAGTCCAGTATTGCATCAGTCATTGTCCAGGGAGCGTCCTAACGCAAGAACCTCTGGTCTGAATGACACGCTCTGCTCCCGGTGCTGCTTGCTTGATGGTAGCGAGGTTCTCAAATTGTCCTTGGTTCTTTTTCCTTTTATTCCTTGCAAGCTAAAAGCATTAAGGGTGGGGCAAGCCATACTCCAGGGAAACTTCCCCCATAGCAGGAATTCACAGCCCCACCCTAGTCCTTTAACATACAGGTTAGCAAAACCACACAATGGAGGACATTTCCAAGATACTGGGAACCATATCCCAGCCACATGGCTGCACACGAAGTCTTCTCTTCAGGGGGCCATGGTGAGGAACTAGGCAGACTAATAATCTCTGTTAAATAATTTTTAGAATGGCACAGCTGGAAATAACTTCTATTAAGATTTTTTTATTATGATAATTAGATGAAAATGTACATTCCCATATAAATTTGCATGCCACCTATATGTAGCTCCCACTGCTCTCACTGCCTGATGACAGCACACTCTTTCTCTCTGCTCCATACATGTCTTATCCTCCCAACAATCTCCTATCCCCTCCTCTCCAACCACTCCCCTTCGTCCAGTAAGAGGTGAGCAGGATGGCATCCTATAGATGTGGAGAACCATAAAGTGCACACATGATACAATCACTGTGTGTTGCCAAGTCCAGTTGATTCCTGTCTGAGAGTTGACCTCCATTATGATTTATGCACAGAGGCAGCATCAGGGCCAGGGGCTATGCTCCCAAGGGGAACTCTGAGGTCCTTGGACCATCAACTGTGGTCTTTTAATGGAGATCTCAGGGTGCACCCCTTTTTAGTCTTGTGTTGAGACTTCAACTTTGTGAGCTCCATCATGGCTATCACTGGTGGTGGCCAGGCACCATCCAGTTCTTCCAGTCACAAGTCGATGTAGTAACCCACTCACATGGGTCGTTCTGTCTTCTGGGTTCTCTTCTCCCATGTCATTTTAGTCCTCAGTGATCATTCTTGCTGAGATGGGACTATTTGCTATACCCTCAGATGGCAGCTTAGCAGCTTTTAAGACCACAGACACCACTCACCAGTGTGGGGTGCATAGGGCTCTCTTAACAAAACACTAGTTGTGCCAATTGGCCTCAATTTCCCATGAGAGCATGGTCTCCAACCCCCTGACCCAAGTACTCTGCCCTTGTAATACTGGATTAAGATGGGAAGAGTAATCATGTTATGTTGAAGTCCAGTTAACATTGATCTTCTTTCTAATGTGTGCTGTCACAGGTTTCACCCAAACAACTTTCTATCAACTATTTAATCTAAACCCTACCCCCTCACCCTCCAAGCCTCCCCACATTTGCAGTTGTCAAAGAGACTTTTCTTCTATGCATGAGTCTTTTTTTAAGTTCTTATTGTAGGGGTCTCACACAATATTTGTCCTTTTGTTGCTAACTACTTTCACTCAACATAATGACCTCCAATTGAAACCAAGTAATACAATGTTTCCTAAAATCATCATTGTTCTTTATCACTGCATTGTGTTCCATTGAGTATATATACCATAGTTTACCTATCCATTCCTCTGTTGTTGGGCAGCTGAGTTGATTCCTTCTTTTTGCTATCATGGACTGTGCTGCGATAAACATTTGTGTGCATGTGTCAGTTGGTGTGAATGGCCTGGATTCTGTAGGTTATATTCTGAGCAGCAGAATTACTGGGTAAAATGGTATATCTATATCCAGCTTTTCAAGGAGGTGCCAGATTGCCTTCCAAAGAGGCTGGACCATTTTGCAACCCCACCAACAGTGTAGGAGGGTTCCAATTTCTCCACAGCCTCTCCAGCATTTGTTGTTTTATGTTTTTTGGATCATGGCCAACCTTGTTGGGGTGAGATGGTATCTCACTGTAGTTTTCATTTGAATTTCTTTAATAGCTAATGATTGTGAGCATGTCCGCATGTGTGTTTTGGCTGCCTGGATCTCCTCTTTAGAGACGTGTCTGTCCATCTCCTTTGCCCATCGCTTAATTGGATGATTTATCTTTTTCTTATTGATATTTTGTAGTACCTTATAGATTATGGAGATCAGATGTTGGTCTGACATATAGTTCCCAAATATTTTTTCCCATTTTGTAGGTGGCCTTTTAGTTCTATTAATAAAGTCTTTTAATGAACAAAAGTGTTTGATTCTTAATAGTTCCCCTTTATTTATTTTCTCTTCAGTTGTTTATGGTTGGTTGGACAGATTTTGAAGTCTGTCTACATGGTGTATTAAAACTTCCATTGTTTTTTCTACTTTTTCTTGGATGAGCTTTATTGTTTTACATTTGATATTCCGACTTGATGGCACTTGGCTTGGCTTTGGCTCCAGTTTGAGTTGGTTTTTGCATAAGGTGTAAGATATGGGTCTTGTTTCAATTTATTGCTAATGGGTGTTCAATTTTGCCAGCACCATTTGTTGAAGACATTGTTTTTTCCCCACTTTAATGTCTTAGGGCCTTTATCAAGTATCAACTGTTCATAGGAAGATGGTGTCATCTTTGGGATCTCAATTCTGTTCCATTGATCTGTCTGTCTCTTTTTGTCCAGTACCAGTCTGTTTTGCCTACTGCAGCAGTGTAATAGGTTCTAAAGTCAGGAAGTGAGAGGCCTCCCAGTTTGTTCTTCTTCTTCAGTAGTGCTTTACTTATCTGGGACTTCTTCCCTTTCCAAGCAAAGTTGGTGATTTATTTCTCCATCTCATTAAAAAACGTCACTGGAATTTGTATTGGGATTATATTATAAAAGTAGATTGCTTTGGGCAAAATAGGCATTTTTACAATATTAAGCCTTCCTATCCATAAACAGAGTAGGTTCCCCCATTTATGTAAGTCTTAGTATCTTGTAGCAAGGACTTGTAGTTGTCTTTGTAAAGGCTTGCTATTTCTCAGTTAGATTTATTCGTAGGTACTGTATCTTCTTAGGATCTATAGTAAATGTTATTGATTTGGTGATTTCTTCCTTAATAATCTTGTTGTTGGGATAAAGGAATCCTACTGATTTACTTATGTTTATCTTGTATCCTGAGACTGCTGAACTCTTCTATCCGTTTGAGTAGTTTACTTATGGATTCTTTAGGATTCTGTGCATATACAATCATATCATCTACAAATAGGGAGATTTTTATTTCTTTTTTGCCAGTGCCCTTTATTTCTTGGCCTTGTCTAATTGCTCTAGCTAGACCTTCTAGTACAGTGTTGAACAGGAGAGGTGAGAGTGAGCATCTTTGTCTAGCTCCTGTTCTCAAGGGAAACTGTTTCAGTCTCTCTCCATTCAGGATGACATAGGCAGTTGGCTTTGTATAAATGGCCCTTATTGCATTGAGGAGTTGGCCATCTATTCCTATTTTGCTGAGAGTCTTTAGCATGAATGGGTGTTGGGCTTTATCAAATGCATTTCTGCATCAATAGACTAAATCAGGTCATTCTTATCTTTTCTGTTATTTATGTGGTTGATCAGATCAATTGGTTTTCTATTTTGAACCAGCCTTGCATCCCTGGTATGAATCCAAGTAGGTCATGATGGATTATTTTTTGGATATGTTGCTGCATTCTCTTGGCAAGAATTTTGTTGAAGACTTTTGCACCTACATTCATGAGTGATATCAGTGTGTAGTTCTCCTTTTTGGTTGGGTCTTTCCCTGGCTTTGGTACCAGGGTTATGCTGGCTTCATAGAATGAATTTTGGAATATTCCATCCCTTTCTATACTGTCAAACAGTCTCAGTAGTATTGGAGAGAACCTTTCTCTAAAATCTTGGTAGAATTCCATGGTGAAGCCATCTGGGCCTGGCCTTTTTTTATCGGTAGTTTTTTGATGACTTTTTCAATCTCTTCCTTTGTGATGGGTTTATTAAGTAGTTCTGCTTTACCTTGTGATAATTTTGGTAGTTGATATGAATTAAGAAATTTGCGCATTTCCTCTAGGTTTTCCAGTTTGTTAAAGTGCAGTTTTTCATAGCATTGTTACAATATTTTTTATTTCTGTTGAATCTGTTATGACAACTCCCCTCTCATTTCTTCTTATTTGGGTTATTTGTTTACTTTCCCGTTTTTCTTTAGTAAGCTTAGCCAACTATTTGTCAATTTGGTTGATCTTTTAAAAAAAAACAGCTTTTCATCTTTTCAGTTTTTTCAGTTGTTCTTTTATTCTCTGATTCGTTTAGTTCTGCTCTAATCTTTATGATCTGTTTTCTTCTGGTGTCTGAGGGGTTCCTCTGTTGTTTTTTCTCTGCTTGTTCAAACTTTAGAGTTTGTTCTTTGACTTGGTTTCTTTCTTTCTTTCAGATGTGTGCATTTATACAGACTAACTGACCTCTGAGCACTGCTTTGGCCATATCCCATAGGTTCTGGTAGGAAGTGTTTTCATTCTCATTGGAATCCATCAATTTCTTTATTTCATCCTTGATTTCTTTTATAACCCATGGCTTTTTGAGCAAGATGTTCAGTTTCCATGAGTTCCACTTTCTATCTATGTTTTTTCTGCTACTGATTTCAACTTCTGTGGCTTTCTTATCCTAGAAGATGCTTTGCATTAATTCAATGGAATGGATTTTATTAAAAATTGCTTTATGTCCTAACACATGGTCTATTCTGGAGAATGTTCCATGTGCAGTGGAGAAGAAGGTGTAGTTGTCCACTGACAGACAGGAAGTTCTGTATATGTCTATGAAGTCTAGTTGGTTAATTGTGGCAATATAAGGTCTTGTGTTTCTTTATTGAGGTTTTTCTAGATGATCTGTCCAATATTGAGAGTGGAGTGTTGAAGTCTCCCACTATTATTGTGGAGTGGTCTATCCCATTTTGGAGTGTAGTCAGGGTTTCTTCAATGTTTTTAGGTGCTCTAGTATTAGGTGCATAAATAGTTAATATTGTTAAGTCCTGTTTGTGTATTGAAACTTTCAGCAATGGTGTCCATCCTTGTCCATGATGGTGGATTTTACATTAAAATCTATTTTATCTGAGATTAGAATTGCTACACCTGCTCTTCGTGTATTGTTAGCTTGATATATATTTTTCCATCCTTTAGTTTTCAGTGTGTTCGTATCTTTAAGTCTAAGGTGAATTTCTTGTAGGCAACATATGAGTGGGTCATGACTTTTGATCCACTATGTCACTCGATGTCTCTTTACTGGAGCATTCAGTCTATTCACATTCAATGTCATTATTGATAGGTATGTGTTCAGTGCTGCCACTGTGATGTGTTTATTTTTGTGTTCATATTTTCTCTATTGTTCTTATTAATCTGTTCTAGGACATTCTTCTTTGTGAGTTAATTTTTCATCTTTTTTCAGGGTTGCTTTTGTGATTGTTAAGGCTCCTGTATTATGTTTCTTGATTTGATATGTTGCATCTTTATTGTGCTTTATGGCTCCCCTAAGATCCCCCTTAATAAACTATGTAGAAACCCAATTTCAGTTATTACCATTCTTATCAACTTCCTCTCCATCTGGAAAGACTATAATGACTGTAGTACATCCCTCTTTTAAATATTATGACATCACAGTTTTCATGATATCATCACTGGATTATTGATTTCAGTATTATACCTTTGATTGAGTTTGGAGCCTTCCCTAACTGAGTAGGATTCTGGGTGATGTGTCCTATATTTGCTTCTAAAATACAAAGTTAGTGGTTTTGTTCTTCTAAGCCAAGAGATTTTTTCAGTACTTCTTGTAGCTTTGTTTGGTTTTTACAAAGTCTTTGAGTTCCTGTTTATCCTGTTTATCATTTTGATATTTGAAAGATAGTTTTATGGGATATATAATTCTTGTCTGGAAGCTCTTCTCCTTTAAGAGCTTGAATGTGTCATGCCAGTGTCTCTGTACCAGAATTGTTTCTGCTGAGAAATCGGATGAAACCCTGCAGGGTTTCCCTCTGAATGTTAGCTTTGGTTTGAGTCTTGCTGCCTTTAAGAGTTTCTGCTTATGTTTCATTTTGTTAAGCTTGATTATAATATATCTTGGAGTCTTTCTTTTGAGATCTATATTGAGTGATGTTCGATATGCATCTTGGGTATCTATTTTCTCTTCTTTCATTATTTCTGGGAAGCTCTTTGTCTGCAGCTCAGCCACAGTAC
Organism: Heterohyrax brucei; assembly: GCA_028571685.1. Taxonomy (NCBI): domain Eukaryota; kingdom Metazoa; phylum Chordata; class Mammalia; order Hyracoidea; family Procaviidae; genus Heterohyrax; species Heterohyrax brucei. The sequence goes on from CM053156.1 coordinate 28,001,720, forward strand.
TGTGTTCTCAGCTGTCTCGCCCTGTTCAGGAACTCCAATTAATCATAGACTGTTCCTCTTAATAGAGTCCCACATGCTTCTTAATGTTTCTTCATTTTTCTTCTTTGTTCTGATTGCTCCTAACAGATGCTCGAGTCAGCAGTTCTGTCTTCCAAATCAGAAAGTTGATTTTTCCATTTGTTCCATTCTGTTTTCTTGGCTTTGAAATGAAGTTTCTGTTTCTTTGATTTTGTTCTTGATGTGTTGGATTTCAGAGTACTATTGTTCCATCAGATCAAACAGCTTGCTTAATTTTTCATTTTGCTCTGCTGCATTTTGAATAAGGTCTAGGAGGGCTCTCTATATAATCCTTTTCTGTTCATCTTCCAATATTTTAGAAAAGCTGCTTTGTCTGGGATGTCCTGAGGTCCTTTCTTTTGGGGGTCTTCTGAAGCCATGGGTGATTTCTTGGTTGGTTACAGTTTTCTCCAGAGTTTGTTGCTTTTTAGACATCCTGTAGGTCAACAGAGGCTGGGAGAGATGCTGTGAGGATGCACCGCAGCTGTTTCTCTAAAAAAAAAGAAACCCAGTGCTGTTGAGTCGGGTCCAACTCGTGGTGACCCTAGAGGCCAGAGGATAAATGCCCCATAGAGTATCTAAGGAGTGCCTGGTGGATTTGAACTCCCATCTTTTGCTTAGCAGTCATAGCACTTAACCCACTATACCACCAGGGTTTTCTGTTGTTTCTCTAGGTCGTCTAAAAATGGAAGGTAAAAAGTATCTGACAACTTCCAAAGTCAGTCATGTTTTCAGGTGTATAGGTCTCTCTTCCTAGCTGGCAAAGTAAGCACCTCTATATCGAACTCCAGATGTTATAAACTAGCTCAAAATGCAGAAAGGCTACTGCCCTGCTAGCCTCTGCTATTGGGCCCCAGCTGCAGTGACACTGTGTAGAATGTTGCTTTTCTGCAGAAAAAGCACTCTCCTCTGGGCAGGCGCAGCCTCCCAGCCCAGCCGTTAGGTCCAGCTGAGGCCTCCATATGGGTATATCTGCCTCCCAGTGGAACAAGAGGGTGTCCCGCACAAGCTCGCCACCTAGTTGGGACCAGGCTACCTTATGGCACAGGTGGAAAGAGAGGCCAAAGGTGCTGAGAATGCACAGAGTCCACACCCTCTGTTGACATGCCCCAGATGTAGGAAACACTGTGTAAAATCTTGCCTTTCTGCCAGAAATGCATTCACCACCAGGCAGGTGCTGCCTCTCAGCCTAGGAACTAAGTCCAGCTGGGGCCTCTGTATGGGTGTTTCTGCCTCCCAATGTATCAAAATGGCGTCTCCCACAAGCTTGCCACTGCCTCAATACCAGCTACTATTTGTCGGAGGCAGCAAGAGAGGCCAAAGTTGCCAAGATGCACAGAGTCTAAAGCCGGGCTCTCAAAATATGGCAATTGTGCTTGCTGATCCCACCAGCAGTGCATCTGAGATTAGCAGCTAGTCAAGTCCCAGCTCCGCCTGCTGGCTAAGACAGATACAAATTAAAATGGTGAGTTACCTTTGGTCCATGCAAGCCTGCACTCGCTGAGAGTGGGGTCAGTGAAAGAGAGGAGGTTTTGTGTTCAGTGATATGAAGTCCAAATTAACAGCCCTATGCTACGTCCTAGGGCTCACTAGGTGTCCAGAAGGCTCCATTTAATTATCAGTTGAGGTCTTGGTTTCCAGAGGGATTTAGGGAGACATGTGTTTAGTCTGCCATCTTGACTCCACCCCATTCTATTAAGATTTTTAGTTGAGATATTCATCAGTATAAAAGTTTCTAGTGTATTAGCATGGAAGAAGAAGATATTTTTTATCACAGAAAACTATATGGGGCATGGCCAGGAGGACCTATTACAGCCCACATCTGTTGAGAGGCTGTGTGACAACATAGGAAGGACCATGTCAAAAAGTAAAACAGCTAGGAGAAATTAATTGATGCCAAGGAACAAACTATGTAGGTTGTAAATTTGCCTTATGACAAACTGTGCTCTTTAGGATGTTCAATAGCTGATTTTTCAAAAACAGATCAGAATTTTCTTCCAAAGTACCTCAGGATAGACTTGAACAGCCAATCTTTCAGTTATCAAGCATAGAGGACCCAATATCAGCACAACTGGCCAACCTCAGGCAGTCGTCTTAGCATGGATCCCTTAGCCAACAAATGGCCTCGTGGTTGAAAAACTGAGACTCTCTTGCTTCATATATGTACAAAATAAAAATCAAGGTTACATATGTCTGTACATATACCAAGACCACATTACAAGGTTTCACCAGGATATTCCTCATCTGTTTTGGAGTTTCAGACATTCCTGACAGTGACCAAGCACACATTTCACTTCTCAGAATACATAATGTGGGATTCTTAGAAAAGCCATTATATGGAACTTTGCGCCTTCCTCATAGGTCCCAGGTAGCCAGATTGAAAGACATAATCATCTCTTCAAACAGTTCACTTAGGTTACACAATAATGAACATCCCTAAATGTGTCTTCCTCTTGCTCCAAGGCCTTAAATCTCAATTCAAGACCACCAGGATAACTTACACCTCACAATTTTATGATGAAAGTTCCCATAGCCCCTTCCTATATTTAAAGAGGAATATATCTGACCTCTGTATGTATACTCATTATGTATGAAGCCCTTTAATAATGTATTCCCCTACCTTTATGGAGTATTGATAATGGAGCATACTCTCCTGGGAGCTCTTAATCATAAATTGCCCTACAGGTAAGTCACCAAATGAACTGACAACTGATGAAGGACACATGACCAAAACAACCCCTGCTGTCAGATCAATTCCAACTCATAGCAGCCCAGAGTAGAAATGCCCCATAGAGTTTCCTCGGAGTGCCTGGTGGATTTCAACTGACAACCTTTTGGTTATCAGCTGGAGCATTTAACCACTACACCATCAGAGTTTCCAAAGGGCACATACTAACTGTCTAAATTTGTAGGGCCTACCTACAGGCTACTGCCAGGACTCAAAACTCAGCTATGGCTATCTTAAATGGAAATCATTCCAGAATTTTACTGACTACATGACCCACATCAACCCAACTGGGTATCCACTTGGGAAAGATAACCAAGTCCCACATCCTTGGATAATATCATGTCTTATACCAGAGATATCTTTTCCCCAGACACAGACTACAGCTGATAAACTAGACACATAGTACATTTATTGCTTTTGTTTCTTTGATGTTATGGAATCTATTACAATAGTTTTCTGAGCTGCTTGTTTCCTTAGTCCATGACTCTGGTAGGCTTCTTGCTCTCTGCCAAAACATACATGCCTACCCTTTCATACTTTATAGAAAATCTTACAGAAGTTACTACCGTCTATGCTATTCTAAAATTATTTAATAGAATTAAGTAATTCTATTAATGGTCCCCTGAGGAAAGGACCTCCTGTTCCCCTGTGCTGCCTTCTAAACTCATCCCAGACCAGCTATCTACCATTACCTTTTCTCCTGTTTCTGACCACAACCACTCCTTCCCACTGGTTACAAATGAATACAATTAACTTTTACATGTTCCTTCTTGAACTACCACAGTCCCAGTGACTCAGTGGTTAAGTACGTGGTTAACTAAAAGGCCAGTGGTTTGAACCCACCAGCTGCTCTAAGAGAGAAAAAATACGGCAGTCTGTTTCTGTAAAGACTTACAACCCAAGAAGCCCTGTGGGGCAGTTCCACTGTGACCTCTAGGGTCAGCTCATTGCACTTGGTGTGTTTTTTTACTGAACTATGAGTTCATATTTCATATCATCCAACAGCACAGAAGCTAGACCTGCCATCTCAACTCAAGATATACACCAAGATTTTATTGTCTTGAAAAATATAGCTCATACTTTTAACACACTGCACAACACCAACATGTTGTTAAAACAAACACAATGTCTTTGAGTTGATTCTGAATCATCACAACTCTATTATTATTAGACTCCCAAAATTCAGCTTTCTTTTCTTGGCTAATGCATATAAATGGAAAAAATTATTATGGACTACAAGGACTTCTTACATGTCTACTTGCTTTTGTCCGTATTACTCAAATTTATTCCTTTTCATTATAAAGCAGTTTATGCCCCTTTCCTTGGAAGTCTCCTCTACCATTCAGGCCAACCAAAATAACCCAAATAATCAAGTTCAAAACTGATGTTGAGACTTCAGAGGGTCAACCTGTATAGTTTTTTGCTTAAATTGCTTTCTTGACATAATTTTGAGGGCTTGACTGGAGTTGGTCCATTCTTCTTTTTGAGCAGCTGATTACATCCACTCTCAAAGCACACCTCTTATTGGGCCACTATGTACCTATCATGGAAACAGTGGTAACGTAGTAGTTAAGTGCTACAGCTGATAACCAAAAGATTGACAGTTCAAATCTACCAGGTGTTCCCTGGAAACTTGACAGGGCAGTTCTGCTGTGTCCTATAGGGTCGCTATGAGTTGGAATTGACAACAGTGGGTCTGGTTTGGTTTTTTTGGTATGCATCCACCATAACTGCCCTAAAGCCTGGTATTCATCAATTAGCAACTATCTACAGGATTTTTCAAAATGCTCAATTCCCAGGAAGCCCTAAAAACCCAGCTAACATCTTCCTGCTTCCCACACATAAGCTGTCTCTTATAGTTCCAGCTTGTTCACTTGTCTGGGGTACAACTCCCTCTGTAGGCCTGCCTTGTGTTCTGCCCAGGGAACTGAGAACATAGTAAACTTGTATGATACTGATTTTGGAATCTGTGTGTCTTAGTTAAACCCGGCAAAATAAACCTCATTTATATCTAAAACATCCTGTAATGTTAAGAAATATATATAAGTAGAACCTCTTTAAGGTGTTAAAAAGCAAAGTTACCACTAAGGACTAAGGTGCTCATGACCCAGCCATGGTGTTTTCAGTTGCCTCATATACATGTGAAAGCTGGACATTGAATAAGAAAGACTGAAGAACTGAAGCCTTTGAATTATGGTGTTCACAGAGAATGTTAAATATACCATGACAAATAAATGTGTCTTAATGTACAGCCAAAATGCTCCTTAGAAGCAAGGATGGCAAGACTTTGTCTCACGTAACTTTGGACATGTTATCAGGAGGGACTAGGAACAGTCTCTGGAGGACATTAACCTTGGTATTTATGGATTGAATTGTGTCTCCTGAAAGTATATGTCAACTTGACTAGGTTATGATTCCGAGGATTGTATGATTGTCTACCATTTTGTCATCTGATGTGATTTCTCTAATATGTTGTAAGTCCTAGCACTATGATGTAATGAGATAAATTAAAAAAAAAATCCAATGCCGTTGAGTCGGTTCCAACTCATAGCAACCCTAGAAATCAGTGTAGAACCACCCCCATAGAGTTTTCAAGGAGCACCTGGCAGATATGAACTGCTGGATTTGAACTGCCAACCTTTTGGTTAGCAGCCACAGCACTTAACTCACTATGCCACAAGGCTTTCCAATGAGGTAGATTAGAGGCAGTTATATCAATGAGATCTGCAAGATTAGTGTCTTAAGCCAATCTCTTTTGAGATATAAAAAAGCAAACAAAGAGATGGGTGTCTCATACCAAGAAAGCAGAACCAATAGCAGAGCACATGTTTCAGACCTGAGATTCCTGTGCTGAGATGTTCCCAGACCAAGAGAAGACTCCTGCATTACCAGGACTTTTCTTCCAGAGCCAATAGAGGACGCTTTTCCCCAGAAACAGCACCCTGAATTTGGACTTCTACCCAAGTGCACTGTGAGAGAATAAACTTCTTCTCTTTGTTGAAACCATCTACTTGTGCTATTTCTGTGACAGCAACACTAGAGAGACCAAGACACTTGCTAAAGGAGAGGGTCAGTGTCTTAGCCATTGAGTGCCGCTATAACAGAAATGTCTCAGGATGGCTTCACAAAGAGAGATTTTATTTCTTTGAAGTCAAGTAGGCTACAAGTCCAAATTCAGGGTGTTGGCTCCAGGAGGAGGCTTTCACTTTCTGTCAGCTCTGGAGGAAGGTCCTTGTGATACTCAGTCTTTTCTTGGTCTGGGAGCATCTTAGCATAGAAGCCTCCAGTTCCAAAAGATGCACGTTGCTCTTAGTGCTGCTTTCTTGATGTTGTGTGGTCCCCAACTCTCCGCTTGCTTCCCTGTCCTTTTCTCTCTTTTAGTATAAAAGGATAAAAGGTGGTGCAAGCTACATCCCAGGCAAATTCCCTTTACACTGAATAAGGGAGAGGGGTAACTTAGTGAAGGTATTATAGTCCCATCCTAGTTCTCTTTAATATAATCTAATCTTGCCCAATTAATCATGGGTAGAAATTAGGATTTCCAGTATATAAAAATCACAAAATGGAGGACAACCACACAATACTGGAAATCATGGCCTAGCCAACTTGCTACACATACTTTGGGGTAGGGGTATACAATTCAATCCATGACAGTGAAAAAGAAAGATCTTTGTCTAGACAGAGTAACTGTAACAATGGGCAGCTCAAACATAGCAACCATCATGAGGATGGCGCAAGACCAGGCAGTTTTGTACAGAGTTACTATGAGTCAGAACCAACTCAAGGATACCTTGTAGATCAGTTCGTTGTATTGTGGTGGCTTGCATGTTGCTGTGATGGTGAAAGCTGTCACTGGTATTTCAAATACCAGACAATTCAATCTATATACTGAGCAAATTGAGAAGCTGAACTATATGAAGAAGGTGGCATCAGGATTAGAGGAAGACTCATTAGCAGTGCATGCTATGCAGACTATACAACCTTGCTTGCTGACTGAAAGTGAAGATGACTTGAAGTATTTACTGATGAATGTCAAAGACAGCTACTCTGTGTACAACAAAACACTGCCTCATCCACTTCTAAAAAAAAAGTGGCCAGTGAAAATCATTTCATCTAGGTGATCTAATTTGTTTCCATACAATTCTTCATAGTATTCTTTTATGATCCTTTTCATTTCTGTGCATTTGGCTGTAATGCTTTCACTCATTTCTGATGTAAATGTTTCCATCCTCTCCATTTTTTCCCTTGGTTAAACTAGAGGTTTGCTGATTTCTGGTTTTATTGCTTCTACTGGGTTTCTATTCTTCATTTGTTTCTACTCTTTTTAAATTTCCTTCCTTCTAGTACTGGTGGGTTTGGTTTGCTCTTTTTCTAGTTTCTTAATTTGTAAAGTTAGGTTTTCATTTTAGATCTTTGTACTGTGAGTTTCTCTCTGAACATTGTCTTTTATGCATCTCACAAATTTTGACATATTGCGTTTTCATTTAGCTCTAAATATTTTGATTTATGCATTGAACTGTTGGTTGTTTCTGTAACATTTTGTTTAATTTCCACAAGTTTGTGTATTTCCCAGTTTTCCCTGTATTATTAAATTCTAACTTACTCTACTGTGGTCAAATAATTTGTATGGTTTGAAATCATTTTAAAGATTGATGCTGCTTTTATGTGGAATGTTCTACATGTCTGTTAGGTCTAGTTTTTTTGTTGTTATTGTTGCCACCCAGGTCCTCTACATTCATGTTGATATTCTGTCCACTATTGAAAATGGTATATTTAAATCTCCAGTTCTTATTGTAGAACTGTCTATTTCTCTCTACAATTCTGGCAGTGTTTGCTTTGTATATATTTGGGGGTTGTAGTGTTGGTACGCAGATATCTGTAACTGTTTTATCTTCTTCATGAATTGACCTTTTTGTAATTATGTAATGTCCTTGTTTGTTATAACTGATTTTGACTTGCAGTCTTATTTTGTGTAATATTAATATATTCACTCCACTTATCTTTTGGTTAATTTTTACATTAGGAAATTTTTTCATCCTTTCATTTTCCACCAATTTGTGTCTTTGAACCTAAGATATATGTGTAGTAGAAACTCTATAGTTGGATTTTGTTTTTTCTTTCTTTCTCTATTCTGTCACTGTCTTTTGTTTGGGGCATTTAGTCCACTTATATACATGATAATTAATGATATGAAAGGAATGACTTCTGCCATTATGTCATCTGATTTTTGTGTGTCTCAGGCCTCTTTGTCTTTCATTTCTTTAAATATGATTAATGTCCTGGATCGAATTGTGTCCCCCCAAAAATATGTGTAGCCATGTGGCTGGGCCGTGATCCCCAGTATCTTGTGACTGTCCTCCATTTTGTGGTTTTCCTATGCTGTATGTTAAAGGATTAGGGTGGGGCTGTAAATCCCTTTATAGGATCACCTCCGCGCTCCACTGTAAAGGGAGTTTCCCTGGAGTATGGCTTGCCCCACCCTTAATCCTACATCCTACAAGAGATAAAAGGACAGAGAAGCAGGCAGAGAACTGGGAACCTCGTACAATCAAGCAAGCAGCACGGGGAGAAGAGCGCGTCCTTCAGACCTGAGGTTCCTGCGCCAAGATGCTCCCTAGACAAAGACTGATGCAATACTGGACTTTCCTCCAGAGCCAACGAGGGGAAAGCCTTCCCCTGGAGTGGACATCCTGAATATGGACTTGCAGCCTACCGGACTATGTAAGAATAAACCTTCCTTTGTTAAAGCCATTCACTCTGTGGTATTTCTGTTAGAGCAGCCCTAGCTGACTGAAACAATTAACTTTTGTGTTTTGTTGATTTTTTAAATAATATTTTTATGGTTAAGTGAAAATTTACAAAGTCAGTTTGTCATATCAAACCCCATACAGAGACCTCTATGCAACTCCATCTGCTGTCCCAGCCCTGTGACAGCACATTTGTCCCTTCTACTCTGTACTTCCCATATTCATTCAACATAGTCCTGTCCTCTCTCTACCCTCCCCTCTCACTACTGGGGAGCTGCTCCAACAGGCTCATGTCTTACAGTCCAGTCCAATTTTTGTCTAAAAAGTTGTCTTCAGTGCTAGTTTCATCTCTGAGTTAGGAGTGAAACCAGGGGCTGTGCTCTTGGGTGACCCTCCAGGATGTTGGACCATCAAGTCTGGTCTTTTAACAGAATTTTAGATCTGCATCTGTATTTTTCTCCCTATGCATCAGGGAGTCTGACATCGCATTGCCTCTCAAGGCAGACACTGGAGGTGGCCAGGCAACATCTAGTTCTCCTAGTCTCGTGCTGGTGTAAACTCTGGATCATTTGGCCCCTTCTGTCTCCTGAGCTCACATTTTCTTCCTGTCTTTGATGTCCTTTGTTCCAGTTGGATTGGGACCAATTGGCGATCCTTACATAGCAGCTTGCAAGCATTTAATACCCCAGATGCCACTCACTGATTTGGGAAGTAGGCCATTTTCTTAAAAAGAAAAGCGTAGTTGTGCCAGTTGATCTAGATGTCCCCTCAGAGTATGGTCCCCAAACCCCTGCTCCTGCTACTCTAATCTTCAAAGTGTTAGGTTGTACACAGGAAATCTTTTAGCTCTTGGTATATTCCAGCAGTGTTGGTCTTCCTTCTAATGTGTGCTGTCACTTCCTTCACTATCTAATATCTAATCTCTAAATGTCCACTTCCCCCCTCCCCCACATAACCACCAAAGATTTTCTTCTCTGCTTAGTCAGTCCTTTTGTGATTGACTGATTTCACTCAGCATGTCTTCCAGATGACTCCATATTATTGGGTGTTTCCAAAGATCACCATTGTTCTTTATCATTGCATAGTATTCTATTGTGTGAATATACCACAGTTTGTTTATACATTCTTCTGTTGAGGGACACCTAAGTTGATTCCATCTTTTTGCTATTGTGGACCATTTTTATTCCCTTTTACTTTCCTTTTCTGTGTATTTTTAGATATTTTCTTTATGGTTACCATGAGGATAACATTTAACATAACAACCTGGTTTAAACTGATATAAACTTCAGTAACATTCAAAAACTGCCTACACCTGTAATGCTCCCTTCCTCCCCATTTGTTACTGTCATCACCTATTACAGCTTCATGTATCATATATCCTTAACATACTTTTTAAACTGGAATTATCAAGCAAAAAATAGCTTAAAACTTGCTTTTTTATCTGCCCATGGAATTAATGAATTTTTTTTCCTATGTACAACTTTGAGTTAATTTCTAGTGTTCTTTCTTCCCTATCTTTCCCACGTTCAACAACTAAGACTTCTTGTATGGCAGGTTTAGGGTCTATGAACTCTCAGCTTTTACATGGAAATAGCTTAATTTTGCCCTCATTCGTAAAGGGCAGTATTGCTAAATACACTATTTTTGGTTTACAGGTTTTTCCATTCAGCATTTTAAATATGTTTTTCCATTGCCTTCTAGCCTCCAACTTCTCTGAGGAACTAGTATTTATGGTGATCCTTTATATGTGGCTGTTTACTTTCTTCTTGCTGCTTTCAGTATTCTCTCTTCATCTGTAGGTTTTGCAAAATTAATTAAAATGTTTCTCAGTGTAGATCTCTCTGGTTTATTGTACTTGGAGTTATTGAGCTTATTGAATTTGTAGATTCATGCCCTTTATCAGATTTGTAAATTTTTCTTCTATTGTTTCTTCAAATGTTATCTCTTTCCCTTTTTGTCTCATTTGCTTCTGGGATTCCCATGATGAATATTAGTTTGCTTGATAAAACCCAAAACCCTTTGCTACTGAATTGATTCTGGCTAATAGTGACCCTGTATAACAGAGTGGAACTGCCCCATGGGGTTTCCAAGGCTGTAATCTTTACAGAGGCAGACTGCCCCATCTTTCCCCTACAGAGCTGCTGGTGGTTTTGAACCACTGACCCTGTGGTTAGCATCCAAGTACTTAACCACTGTGCCACCAGGGCTCCTTGTCTGCTTAAAAACCAGAAAACCAAACCCATTGCTGTCAAGTCAATTCCAACTTATAGTGACCCTACAGGACAGAGTACAACTATCCCATAGAGCTTCCAGGGACTGCCTGGTGGATTCAAACTGCTGACTTTTTGGTTAGCAGCTGTAGTGCTTAACCACTATGCCACTAGAGTTTCCTGTTTGCTTGGTAGTGCTCCATTTTTATGAGAGGCTATGTTCAGAGGTCTTTAGCCATCTCTTTTCTGTTCCTTAGCCTCCACAATTTTATCCTCTGGATTGCTGATTCTTTTTCTCCTAGCTCAAATGTGTTGTCATATCCTTCCAATGAATTTTTTTAAAATTTCATTTGTGTCTTTCAGATTCAGTATTTCTGCCTGGCTACTTTTTAAAATGTCTGTCTATGTATATTTTTGTTCATGCATCATTTTCCTGACTTCCATTTGTTTTCCTTTAGTTCTTTGAGCTTGTTTCACTTGTTATATTCTTCAGTCTGTTCATTTGTAGTTTCCTTATGTGCCCCATGATTTTTTTGTTATTAAGGCCAGGGCATTAGAATTTTAAAAGTGTTAGCCTTCTCATTTCCCCCAAATATAAGTTGATTCGAACAGTGGTAATTTCTACTGTTCAGAGAGCAAATACTGATGAAACCACCCTCAAGTGAATAAAGTCCCTCAGTCTCTGGTCACCATTCCCTCCATACTCTATAATGTCTAGAATTTTGACCACATTGTGGCTTCTGTCTTTCCAACCACTTCTGAACTAGTCAAAATGTACATTCTGAACAGACTGCTAGCAAGAACTGTTTTGTCTTTTTTGACTCAAAAATTGGAGTCTTTCCCAGTGGGAGGAACAGCCATATACTGGCTGAGGGTACAATGAGATTTTACCTTTACTGCAACTGTCCATCTGCCACACAGGGAAGGGTAAGGCCAGGGTAAGTGTTAAGAAGTACTTTTCCTACCCTTGTTTTGATTCAGTTTTCAAATCTTTGCTGTGGTTTTTGCCTACCATTTCAGAGTCTCACACAGCTGACAGCAGGTCTTTAGTTTTCTTGAGGTTCATGTGCAGAGGGTTGGGATCTTAGCCTTGCTCTCCTTGACATCTTCCCAAAGTCCCTAATATGATTATTTCCTCTTTTATGCTTTTTCATGTTGTATCTAAGAAATATTTTCCCAGCCCAAGGTCACAAAATTATTTTTTTCTGTTTTTTAAAAGTTTTATAAGTTCTGAATTTTACACTTAGGTCTGTGATGCATTTTGAATTAAATTTCTGCATATGGTGCAAGGTATGGATCTAAGTTCACTGTTTTGGGGAAGTGGGGCATATGGATATTGTTATTCTAGTACTCTTTGCACTTTATGCAAAAATAAATTGCATATGTGTGCATTTTTTCTAGATTCTATTCTGTTCTATTGTTTAATTTTAATAAATTGACACCCAAGATTATCTACTTTGATTATTATAAATTTAGAGAAATTCTTAAAACAAGTACTGTTACTGCTCCAAGTTGATTCTTTTTCAGAGTTTTTTGGCTATTCCACCCCCTTTGCTTTTCTTCTAAGTTTTAGGATCAGCTTCTAAACTTCTACAAGAAGAAAACAAAGTCTGCTGAGAGTCTGATGGGCATCAGACTATACATGAATCTATGTATCAGTCTGAGGAGAAGTAGCATCTTAATAGTATAGCGTCTTCTGACCTGTACATAAAGTATATTTCCCATTTATTTATGTTTTCATTTCTCTCACATATATTTTGTCAGTTCAGTTTCAGTGTACAGGTCTTTCACATCTTTGTAAGATTTATCCCAAGGCATTTCACATTTTGGGGCTATTATAAATGATATTTTAAAATCTCAAATCCTAATTGTTCAGATTTATTTATTCATCTATTTATATATTTTTATAATATATTTATTTATATATTGATCTTATATCCTACAACTATGTTAAACTCACTTATTAATTCTAGCAGTTGTTTTTTGTAGAACTCTTACCTATAGTGTCACTGTAAGTCAGACCCAACTCAACAGCAGTGGGCTTATTTTCTGTAGACTGCAATCAGATTTTCTATAGTAATGATCATGTTTTCTATGACTAAAGCTTTACTCCTCCCCTTCTAACACTGCTGCCTTGTATTTCTTCTTCTTGCCTGCCTACCTGCACTGATTAAAACCTCCAGTATAGTGTTGACTAAAAGTGGTAAGGGTAGACATCCCTGCCTTGTTCTTAATCTTTGGAGAAAAGCGTTCAGTCTTTTACCTTGTTCTTTTTAATTTTATTTAGTTGTTGAAAATATATGGAACAAATCATAAACCAACTGTTTCTACATGTACTGTTCAGTGATGCTAATTACTGATGCTTCAAGTTGTGCAACTATTCTCCCGCTCCTTTTCTGAGTTGTTCCTTCCCCATGAATGTAAACTCATTGCCCCCTAAAGTTCCTTTCTAATCTTTTGGGTTGGTCTTGTCAATCTAATCCCATATGCAGAATTCTAAGACAGCATAATGCTAAGGCAGACATTTTTAAGCTAAACTATGGTTTTAAGAAGACTTCAGGGGGATATTTTTGGTTTAAAGTTTAAAGATTATCTCAGGGCAACAGTTTCAGGTGTTCATCCAGCCTCTATGGCTCCCCAAAGTCTTGAATTCATGAGAATCTGAATTTCTGTTCTAAATTTTCCCCGTTTTGACTAGGATTCTCATATAGAATTTTTTTAAATCAAAATGCTCAGTAATGGTTGCCAGGCACCATCCAGTTCTGTTCTGACGGCAAAGGCAGCAGTAGTTCATGAAGGTGCTTAGCTACACACCTTCCATATTCTTGTTGTATTCCTGAATCTTCTTCCTCTGTTGCTGCAAGTGAATAGAAGCTAACTGTTGTTCTTTGGAGGCTGCTTACAAGTTTTTTAAACCTGAAAAACTACCTGACAAACTAGTAGGTAGAACAGAAACACTAAATACGTTATTATTAGACCAGTTGACTGAGATATCCCATAAGATCATGACTCCACACCTCCAAACCAAGGAACCAAATCCCATCAATTGTTTGGTTGTACATAAGCAGTCTCATATAGCTACTCTTTTTTTGATCTGTGTTGTAAATATGTCTGTCACACAACTTTTGCTAGTTTAGCTTTTTACAGGCATACAGCTTATTGTCAACACTTATAACTGGCATGTAACTCTACCTATCACTTTTCTCATCACTGTAACTGAAATTCAGTACTCCTTAACCCCTTTCCTTCTCCCTCCCACCCCTGGTGACTACTAATGAACTTTGGTCTTTTTGCCTTTTCTTGTCTTTTTATATGTGAGGTCATACAGTATTTGTTCTTTTATGATTGAGTTATTTCACTCAGCAGTGTCTTCAAGCATGTTAACAACTTCATTTCTCTCACACCTTTTACCTTTAAGTATGATTATTAGCTACAGATTTATTTTTTTTGGTCAATAACCTTGATCCAGTTCATAAAGGAATTTCTAATACCAGTTTACTGACAGTTTTTATCAGGAATACATGCTGTACTTTGTTATATCCTTTTTCTATATCTGTTCATATTATATAGATTTCTTTTGCTCTCTTGTGGGTTGTTAATATGGTGACTTACAGTGATGGACTGACTTTCCAATGTTAAACTAACCCTCCATTCTTGGGATAACACCAACCACTGAAATATTATCTTTTCTATTTTTTATTTTGTTAAGAATTCCTTTAAAAGTTTTGTGTTTATGGGCATAAGCAGAAGCCCTGGTGGAACAATTGCTAAACACTCATCTGTTAACCCAAAGGATTGTGATTCAAATAAACTTGTCATTCTATGGGAAAAAATGTGGCATTCTTCTTCCCCAAAGACTACAGCCTTTGAAACCTATCGGGGTAGTTTCTACCCTATCCTGTAGGGTTGCTGTAACATCAATGGATGTGTTAACAAGGAATACTGTTCTGAACAGTACTCATATTTCTTTGGTCTTAGTACTAGGATAAACCTGACCTTATATTAAGTTGGGAAACATTTCTTCCTCTTTTGTTTTTTTAAAACCACTTATAAAGAATTAGTATTATTTCTCCCTTAAATGTTTGGTAGAACTCACTGGTTAAGCCATCTGGTTCTGAAGTTTCAACTTAACGGTTTCTTCTTCAATTATACATTTCATCTGTCAAATTTACTGATGTAAATTAGCCAATGGTATTCCCTATTTTGCCTTTATATCTGTAGCTTTTACAATATCGCCTCTCTTATCACTGATACTGGTAATTTTGTTTAACCTCTTTTTCCTGATCAGTTTGACTGGAGGTTTATAAATGTTATTAATCTTTTCCAAGAACTATCAACAGTTTGTTGATCTCAGGGTTGGCAAATCTTTTCTATATTTTAGACTTTCTAGGCCATACCGCCTGCTAGGGCTACTTAGTGTTGCTATTGTAGAACAAAAGCAGCTGTAACCAGTGAATCAAATGTATGCATGTGGTGGCTTCCCAAACAAACTTTACTTATAAAGACATGCCTTGGGGCTGAATTTAACTTACTCGTGTAGTGTGCCAACCCCTATTCTACTTGATTGATTGGTGCCTGGATTTTATTTCCTTTCTTGTGTTTACATGGGGTTTGATTTGCTTCTTTTCTAGTCATTTAAGGTGGAAGCTGAATCACTGATTTGACACCTTTCTACTACCTTTTTTTAAAAAAACATTTTTACACCAAATGGCCCTAACTCAGCTAGAATAGATGATCACTGAGTACAACAACAATATGAGGGGAAAAGAACCCAGAAGACAGAAAGACACACGTGAATGAGTGACTATATCGACATGTGACCAGAAGAACTAGCTGGTGCCTAGCTACCACCAGTGACAGCCATGATGGAGCTCACAATGTCAAGTCCCAGTAGCAACACGAGAATTAAAGGGGTGCACCCTATGAACTCCACTAAAAGACCACAATTGATGGTCTGAAGTCCTGGGGATTCCCCTGGGAGCATAGACCCTAGACCTGATACTAGCCCTGATCATAAATCATTACTGAGGTCAACTCTTCAGATAGGAATGTATTGGACTTGGGGACACACAGTGACCATATCGTGTGAGCACTTTATGGTTCTATGCACCTATAGGATGTTGTCCTACAGGCCTCTTACTAGATGGGAGTGGAGAAGGTGAAGAGGAGGGGATAGGAGATTGTTAAGAGGTTATGACACGTATAGAATGGAAAGGAAAAGTGTGCTGTCACCAGGCAAGGAGTGGAGAGGGAGCTGCAGACACATAGGCATGCAAATTTAAATTGGATTGTACACTTTCACTCAATCACAATTTAAAACAAATTTATTGTTAAGTGATAGAGTTCAAACTGCCATATAAATCACCCCCCGCCACTGCTATACATCTATAACTGCTCTCCCCACCCTGTGACAGCACACTCCTCCTTTCTACCCTGTACTTCCATATCCATTCAACCAACTCCTGTCTCTCTCCACCCTCTCATCTTGCCTCTGGACAAGCTGCTCAGCCAGCCTCATGTATACATTTAAGCTAAGAAGTACTCTCTTCACCAGCATCACTCTATGTCTTATAAAAACCACTGTCATCAAGTCTATTCTGACTCACAGGGACCCTATATAACAAGGGAGAACTGCCCTACAGAGTTCCAAGGAGTTCATGGTAGATTTGAACCAATGAACTTTTGGTTAGCAGCTATCACTTAACCACCACACAGCAGGGTTTCTTCCATGTCTTACAGTCCAGTCTAATCTTTGTCTTAACAGCTAGCTTCAGTACTGGTTTCAGGTCTTGGCTAACAGAGTCTGTTGGACCATCAAGTCTGGTCTTTTAATAGAGTTCTAGTTTTGCACACCCATTGTTCTGCTGCTGTGTCAGGGGCTCTAAGTTGTGTTCCCTGTCAGGCAGTCATCTAGTTCTTCTGGTCTCATGCTGATGTAGTCTCTGGATTATATGGTTCCTTCTGTCTCTTAGGCTCATATTTTCCTCATCTCTTTGATATCCTTCATTCTCAGCTCCAGGTGGATTGGGAACAATTGATGCTACTTAGATGTCATCAAAATGGGAAGCAAAACATTTTCTTAAAAAAGTATTAGTTACATCAATTGATCTAGATGTCCCCTAATACCATGATCCCCACACCACTGACCCTGCTGTTCTGTCCTTCAAAATACTGGGTTGTATTTAAGAAATCTTTCAGCTTTTGGTATAGTCAAGCTGTGCTAACCTCCCTTCTACTTTGAGCTGTCACTACCCTCATTTAACATAATTCCTATCTATTATCTAATCTATGCATACCCCTCTCCCTTCCTGCCCACTCTTGTAACCGTCAAAGGTTATGTTCTTCTTTGCTTAAACCTTTTCTTCAGTCTTTATTAGTCCCCTACAATATTTGTCCTTTTGCAACTGATTTCATAATGTCTTATAGATGACTCCATGTTATGTTTCCTAAGATCATCATTCTTTATCATTGCATAGTATTCCATTGTGTGAATATACCACAGTTCATATGTTGATGGATACCTACAAAGATTCTATCTTCTTTGCTATTATGGACAGTCCTGCAATAAATAGTCATGTTCATCTATCTGTTTGTGTAACAGCCCTTATTTCTTTAGGATATATTCCAAGAAGTGGGACTGCTAGATCATGTAGTTTTTCTACTTCTGGCTTTTTGCAAAAACACTAGTTCAATTTCCAAAGTAATTGTAGCATTTTACATTCCCACTACCAGCTTAAGAGTTCCAGTCTCTCCACAACCATGTCAACATTTATTATTTTGTGAATTTTGGATTAACAACAACCTTGTTGGTATGAGATACTGTAGTTTTGATTTTGATTTCTGTAATGGCTAATGATCATGAGAATTTCCTCATATGTCTGTTAGCCACCTGGATGTCCTCTTCGGTGAAGTACCAGATCATATCTTTTGTGTATTTTTTAATTGGGTTATTTGTCTTTTTCTCATTGAGGTTTTGCAGTACCTTATACATTATGGAGATAAGATGCTGACTGGATTCATGCTAACCAAAAGTATTTTTCTAGTATGTAGGTAGTCTTTTTATTCTTTTGGTAAAGTCTTTGGATTTTATGAGTTTCTAGTTATCTGCATTCTCTTTTGGTATTTGTGCATTGTTAATATTTTATAGTCTGTTTCTGCCAAGTATTTAGAGCTCCCAGCATTGTCCCTATTTTTTGATCCAAGATGTCATGTGATGTCTCTTTACTGGAGCTTTCAGTCCATTCAATGTAATTACTGACAGATATGTGTTCAGTGCTGCCATTGTGATATCTTTATTTTTGTGTTAATGTTTTCTCTGTTGTTCTTATTAATCCGTTGAGACATTCTTCTTTGTGAGTTGATTTTTCACCCATCTCAGGGTTGGTTTTGTGGTTATTGAGACTCTTTTGTTACATTTCTTGATATGGTATGTTGCATCTTTATTGTGCTTTATGGCTGCCCCTATGATCCCGCTTAATAAACTACATATAAACCCAATTTTAATTACTAACAGCCTTGTCAACTTCCTCCCCATCTGGAAGGACTATAACAACTGTAGTACATCCCTCTTTTTAATATGATGACATCATGGTTTTCATGATATGATCACTGGATTATTTCTTTCACTATTACACATTTGATTGAGTTTGGAGCCTTTCCTAACTGAGTAGGATTCTGGGTGACGTGTCCATCTAAAATATAAAGTTAGTGGCTTTGTTCTTCTAAGCCAAAGCCAAGAGATTCTTTCAGTATTTCTTGTAGTTTGGTTTGGTTTTTACAAAGTCTCTGAGCTTCTGTTTATCTGGGAATATCTTAATTTCATTTTCATATTTGAAAGATAGCTTTGCAGGATATATAATTCTTGGTTGGAAGTTCTCCTTCAAGGCTTTGAATGTGTCATGCCACTGTCTCTGTGCAAGCATTGTTTCTGCTGAGAAACGTGACAAAAGCCTGTAGGGTTTCCCTCTGAATGTTAGCTTTGGTTTGAGTCTTGCTGCCTTTAAGAGTTTCTGCTTATGTTTCATTTTGTTAAGCTTGATTATGTCTTGGAGCCTTTCTTTTGAGATCTATATTGAGTGATGTTCGATACGCATCTTGGTTATCTATATTCTCTTCTTTCATGATTTCTGGGGTGTTCTCTGTCAGCAGCTTGGCAACAATATTCCCTGTGTTCTCAGGTCTGTTGCCCTGTTGAGAGTCACCAATTAATTGTAGGTTGTTCCTCTTACTAGAGTCCCACATGCTTCTTAGCCAAGCCAAGTGCCTTCTTAATGCTTTTTAATTTTTCTTGTTTCTTTTTTTCTGATTTCTCTTCATAGATGCTGGAATCAGTACCTCTGTCTTCCAAGTCAGATAGTCTATTTTCCATTTGTTCCATTCTGTTTTCTTGGCTTTGAATTGAAGTTTCTATGTCTTTGATTTTGTTCTTGATCTGTTTGATTTCAGAGTACTGGTGTTCCATCACATCGAACAGCTTGCTTAAGTTTTCATTTTGCTGTGTTGCATTTTGCATAAGGTCTAGGAGGGCTCTATATATAATCCTTTTTATTCACCCTTCAATAATTTCAGAAAAGTTTCTTCGTCCAGAAAGTTCTTTGGTTGTTTCATTTGGGGGCCTTCTGAAACTATGAGTGACTTCTTGGTTATGACTTTCTCCAGAGTCTGTTGCTTTTTTGGCTTCATGTGAGTCAATAAAGACTGGGAGAGATGCTGTGAGGATGGACCACAGTTGTTTCTTTAAGCTGTCTTCAGATGAAAGGTAAAAGGTATTTTACCACTTTCCAGGTCAATCAGGCTTTCAGGTGTACAGGGCACTCTTCCCAACTGGCAAAGTAAGCATTTCTATATCCAACCCCAGATGTTATGAACTAGTTCACAATGCAGCAAGGCTACTGCCCTGTTGACCTCTGCTGACAGGCCCCAGCCATATGTGACACTGTGTAAAATACTGCTTTTCTGCCAGCAACGTGCTCTCCTGTGGGCAGGCGCTGCCTCCCAGCTAGGAATTAGGTCTTGCCGAGGCCTCCATATCCAAGATGGTGTACCACACAAGCTCGCTGCCCACTGCCTTCATACAAACTACACTATGGCAGAGGTGGAAAGAGAGGCCAAAGGTGCTGAGATGCACAGAGTCCACAGCCTCTGTTGCCAGATCCCAGCCATAGGTGACACTGTGTAAGCTACTGCTTGTCTGCCCGAAAAGCATTCTCCTGTAGGCAGGCACTGCCTCCCAGGTTAAGAATTAGGTCCAGCTGAGGCCTCCGTATCCAAGATGGCATCCTGCACAAGTTTGCCACCTCCCTCCTCCGTACGAATTACACTTTGGCAGAGGTGGAAAGAGAGGCCAAAGTGGTGAGATGCACAGAGTCCTAAGCCAGGCTCTCAAAATACAGCAACTTTATCTGCCAATCCCACAAGAAGTGTGTCTGAGACTAACCACTAGTCAAGACCCAGATCTGCTGGCAAGCCAAGACAGACAAAGAAAAGTCAAAATGGTGAGTTACCTTCAGTCCCTGAAAGCCAGGACTGGCCAGGAGCTAAAGAGAGGAGGTTTTCCTTTCAGTGGTATGAAGTCCAAATTAACAGCCCTATGCCATGTCCTAGGGCTCACTAGGTGACCAGAAGGCTCTGTTTAATTATCAGTTCAGGTCTTGGTTTCCAGAGGGATTTAGGAAGACGTGTGGTTAGTCTGCCTTCTTAACTCTGCTCCCATATTTTTTAATTCCATGATGTTTCTGTTTAAGATTTTACATGACATCTGACAAGTTCATGAGCTTGCCACCAGGTGCTTACATTGACAGCACTGAAGAAACAACTCAGTGTGGTTTCATAACCTTGACATATCAGTGTCTAACAGCTGTGTGTTGACATGTGGTGGCATTTTGCTGCGTGACATTCATTAATCTTGCTGTTTTTGTGTGCCGTTTCCGCAATATCGGAACTTGAATTAGAGCAATAAATAAAAATTAAATTTCTTGTTAAACCTGGCAGAAGCTGAAGTGACATCAGCGGCATGTTAATCCAAGATTATGGGGATAATGCCTTGAAGAAAATGGCAGTGTATAAATAGGTTAAATGTTCTTCTGAGGAAAGAGAAACTGTCACTGATAAAGAGAGGTCCAGGGCAGCCAGAAATGAGCATAACTGACAAAAACATTGCAAAAATTTGTTCAACTGTGTGTCAAAAATCTTTGACTGACTGTAACAGGCAAACAGACTAAGAAGACATCGATACAGAAACAGGAAAATCTTAACTGAAAATCAGCATGAGAAAGGTGTGTGCAAAACTGGTCCCACAGGAGCTCACCGATGAACAAAAGTAAAGGAGAGCCAAAGTTTGCCAAGACAGTTAGGGGAGGCAAGATGACATTTTGGGCAGTGTTATCACTGGTGATGAAATGTGGGTGTAGCAATACAACCCTGAAACAAAGAGTCAAAGTGCACAATGAAAGTCAGCCAGTTCTCCATGACCAAGAAAGTTCCATCAGTTCAAATCAAGAGACAAAACAATGTTGGTTACCTTTTTAGGTATCAGAGTGATTGTTCATTATGAATTTGTACCAACTGGACAAACAGTTAACCAAGATTCCTATCTGGAAGTGCTGAAAATGTTGCCTGAAAAAGTTAGATGAAACTTTTCATCAATAATTCATGGCTCTTACATCACATCAATGCACCAGCTTACATGGTACTGTCTGTGAGGGAGTTTCCAGCCAGTAAACAAGTGTAATGGAACACCCTCCTTTCTCACCTGATCTGGCCCCCAGTGACTTTTTTCTTTATCCAAACATAAAGGAAATACTGAAAGGCAGACATTTTAGTGACATTCAGGACATCAAGGATATTACCTGGTTTTAGTATCAGGGTTATTCTGGCTTCATACAATGAACTGGGGAGTACTCCATCCTTTCTTGTCCTCTGGAATACCTTTAGTAATAGTCTTAACTCTTCTCTAAAAGTTTGGTAGAATTCTCCAGTGAAGCCATCAGGCTTTTATTGGTTGGGAATTTATTTTTTTCTGTTTTCAGTTTTTTATTTTTTATTATAATTAAGTGAAAGTATACAATCCAAGTCAATTTTGCTTGCCCGCCTCTGCAACTGTTTGCTCTCCTTACCTTTTAACACCCCAGTTCTTTTTCACTTTTTACTTCCTGTATGCACTTAATGAACACCTGTCTCCGCCTCTCTACTGTCTCCTCTCCCCTCTAGAAATAAACCAGTAGGACTCCTCCTATATATGTATAAAACCATAAAGTACACACACCACATGCTCACTGTGTGTCCCTGAGTCCAGTCCATTTTTTGTCTGCAGTGTTGACCTCAGTACTGTTTTCAGGTCTGGGCTAGCAGCCAGTCTAGAGGCCATGTTCCCAGGGGACATTTAAGGCTGTTGGACCATCACTTCAGGTCTTTTAACAGAGTTCTTCATCAGCATACCTCTTTTTTGTTATGTTATGTTATGTCAGGGACTCTACATTGCATTGCCTGTCATGGCTGTCTTTGCTGGAGGCTGGGCACCATCTGGTTCTTCTGGTCTAGTGTTAATGTATTCTCCCCACCATACGGGTGTTTCTGTGTTCTGGGCTCATTTTTTCCTCATGTCTTTGATGTTCTTGGTTGTCATCTGTTCCAGGTGAGTTGGGACCAACTGATGTTCCTTAGATGGTAGTCTGTTGGCTTTTTAAGACCCAGAGGCCACTCACCATATAATATGGGCTGCAGAAGACTCTCTTAGCAAAAGACTAGCTATGCCAATTAACCTTGATGTTCCCTGAGAACATGGGCCTGAGGCCCCTGTCCCTGCTACTCTATGTTTGAAATGTTAGGTTGAATTTAGAAAATGTTTTAGCTTCTGGTGTCCAGTTATGCTGACCTGGCTTCTACTGTGTGCCGTCATTCCCTTCACCTAACCAAATTCCTATGGACTATCTAATCTATAAGCTACCTTCTCTCCCTCCCCACACTTGTAGCCATCAAAGTGTCTTCTCTTCTGTGCATTAGTCCTTTTTAAGTCCTTTTAATAGTGACCTCACACAATATTTGTCCTTTTGCAGCTGACTCATTTCACTCAACATATCTTCCACTTGATACCAGATTATGAGATGCTTCCTAAAATCATCATTGTTCTTTATCATTGCACAGTGATCCACTGTGTATACATACACCATTGTTTGTTTATCCATTCATCTGTTGATGGGCATCTGGGTTATCTTTTTGCTATCGTGGCAGTGCTGCAGTCAACATTCATGTGCATGTATCTATTTATGTGACAGCCCATATTTCTTTAGTATATATTCCAAGGAGTGGGAGTGCTAGATCATATGGTATTTCTATTTCTAGTTTTTTAAGAAGGCTCCATATTGCTTTCCCAAGGGTTTGTATCATTTTGCATTCCCACCAAAAGTGTGGGAGAGTTTCAGTCTCTCCACAGCCTCTCCAGCACTTGTTGGTTTCTGTTTTTTGGATTATTGCCAGCCTTGTTGCAGTGAGATAGTGATCTCACTGTAGTTTTGATTTGGATTTCTGGCTTGGCTAATGGCTAATGACGGTGAGCATTTCCTCATGTGTCTTTTGTCTGTCTGGATGTCTTTGGTGAAATATCTGTCCATCTCATCTGCCCATTGTTTAATTAGGTTATTTGTCTTTTTCTTGTTGATATTTTACAATACCTTGTAGATTATAGAAATGAGACATCTATCCAGTACATAGTTGTCAAATATTTTTTCCATTCAGTATGCAGTCTTTCAGCTCTCTTGATAAAGTCTCTGGATGAGCATGAATGTTTGATTTTTTAGTAGTTCCCATTTATCTATTTTCTCTTCTGTTGTCTGTGCATTATTAGTAAGATTTTGTAGTCTAAGTCACATATTAGAATTTCCATTGTTGTCCCTGTTTTTTCTTCCATGATCTTTACATTTCAGGTTTCATATTTAGATCTTTGATCCTTTTTCAGTTAGTTTTCATGTAAGGTGTGAGATACGGGTTTTGTTTCAGTTTTTTTGCAGATAGATATTCAAGCTTGCCAACACCATTTATTAAGGAGACTGTTTTTACCCCAGTTTACAACCTCGGGCCTTTGTCAAATATCAGCTGTTCATAGGAGAATAGTGATATTTCTGGATTCTCTATTCTGTTTCATTGGTCTGTATGTCTCTTTCTGTACCAGTACCAGGCTTTCTTGACTACTGTGGAAACATAATAGATTCTAAGGTCAGATAAGTGTGAGGCTTTTCACTGTGTTCCTCTTCTTCAGTAGTGTTTTACTTATCTAGCGTTTCTTCCTTTTCCGAACAAAGCTCATAATTTCCCCATCTCATTAAAAAATGACATTGGAATTTGTCTTGGGATTGCATTGTATATGTACATTGTTATGGGTAAAACAGACATTTTAATGATATTGTCTTCCTATCCATGAATGTCATGGATTGAACTGCATCCCCCCAAAATACATATAGCCATGTGCCTGGGCCATAATTCCCTATATTCTATGATTGTCCTCCATTTTGTGATTCTCCTATGCTGTATGTTAAAGGATTAGGGTGGGGCTGTAAATCCCTTCACAGGATCACCTCCCTGCTACACTGTAGTTTCCCTAGAGTATGGCTTGCCCCTTAACCCTTAATCCTTTCATCTTGCAAGCGATAAAAGGGAAGCAGGCAGAGAATTGGGAACCTCACACCATCTAGAAAGCAGCACTGAAGAGCATATCCTTCATACCAGAGGTTCCTGTGCCAAGACGCCCCCTGGACAAAGACTGATGCAATACTGGGCTTTCTTCCAGAGCCGACAAGGGGGAAAGCCTTCCCCTGGAGTGGACATCCTGAATTTAGACTTGTAGCCCATCGGACTGTGTAAGAATAAATTTTCCTTTGTTAAAGCCATCCACTCATAGTATTTGTTAGAGCGGCACTAGCTGACTAAAACAATGAGCAAAGATAGGTTTTGCCACACATGTAAATCTCTGGTTTCTTGCAGTAGAGTCTTGTAATTTTGTCTGCATAGCTCTGTTACCTCTCTGGTCAGATTTATTCCTCAGTATTTTATCTTCTTGGGAGCTACAGTAAATGGTATTGATGTGGTTATTTCCTCTTTGATGATCTCTTTGTTAAAGGAATCCTACTCATTTATTTATGTCTATATTATATGCTGATACTTTGCTGTACTCTTGTATTAGTTCCAGTAGTTTACTTATGAATTCTTTATGGTTGTCTGTGAATTAAGATCATATCATCTGCAAAAAGGGTACTTTTACTTTTTCTTTATGGATGAGGATGCCCTTTATTTCTTTGCCTTATCTGATTGCTCCAGAACCTCTAATACAATGTTGAATATAAGTGGTGACAGTGGCCATAAGTGGGTGCCTACATAGACTTGGGACCAGAAGAACTGGATGGTGCTCAGCCACCACCATTGATAGCTGTGATGGGGCTAAGTTGAGTCTCACTGGCAACACAAGAATAAAAAGGGGTGTACCCTGAGATCTCCACTAAAAGACTGCAATTGATGGTCCAGCGGCTTCGGGGTTCCCCTGGGAGCATGGCCCCTGGCCCTGATGCTGCACTTGCCCATAAATCATAACAAAGGTCCACTCTTTGGACACGAATGCATTGGACTTGGTGATGCAGAGTGACCATATTGGATGCACTTTATGGTTCTATGCATCTATAGGATATCATCCTGCTGACCTCCGGCTGGAGTAAGGAGAGTGGGTGGAGAGGAGTGGAAAGGAGGCTGTTGGGAGGATGAGACATGTATGGAGCAGAGAGGAATAGTGTGCTGTCACCGGACAGGGAGAGCAGTGGAAGTTGCATACAGGTGGGCAAGTAAATTTATATGGGAATGTCACCGGACAGGGAGAGCAGTAGAAGCTGCATATAGGGGGTGGCATGTAAATTTACATGTGAATGTACATTTTCACTCAGTTATGTTAAATAAAAATAAAAAAAAATTTATATGGGAATATACATTTTCACTCAGTCATAATAAAAAAAAAATCTCAAAAAAAAAAAAGAAGTGGTGACAGTAGGCATCCTTGTCTGGTTCTTGTTCTCAGGGGAAATTCTTTCAGTCTCTCTCCATTTCATATGATGTATGCAGTTGGCTTTGCATAGATGCCTCTTATTGCATTGAGGAATTTCTCTTCTATTCCTATTTTGTTGAGTATTTTTAACATGAATAGGTGTTGGACGTTGTTAAATGTCTTTTCTGCTTAACTGATAAAATGAGTTGATACTTATAGTTTGTGTTATTTATGTGGTTGATAACACTGTTTTTGTGATGTTGAATCAATCCTGCACCAGGGTATGAATTCTACTCAGTCATGATGAATTTTTTTGTTTGCTTTTTATATGTTGTTGAATTCTACTGGCTAGGATTTTGTTGAAGAATTTTGCATCTAGGTTCATGAGTGATATTGGTTTGTAATTTCCTTTTTTTGTGGGATCTTTCCCTGGCTTTGGTAGCAGGGTTATGCTGGCTTCATAGAATGAATTTGGAAATGTTCCATCATTTTCTATGTTGTGACATAGCTTCAGCAGTGTTGGAATTAACTCCTCTCTATAAGTTTGCTAGAATTCTCCAGTGAAGCCATATGGGCCAGGACATTTTTTTGGTTACTTTTTCAGTGTCTTCTTTTGTAATTCGTTAACTAAGTTGTTCTACTTCTCTTTGTGATAATTTTGGTTAAGTGATGTGAATCTAGAAATTTGTTCATTTCCTCACATTTTCTAATCTTTTACAATACAGTTTTTCATAGTATTTTGTTATGATGCTTTCAATTTCAGTTAGGTCTGTTGTGACATCTCCTGTCTCACTTCTTATTTGGGTTGTTTCCTCTCTTGTTTTTCTTTTGTGAAGGTAGTCAATGGTTTATTAATTTTGTTGATCTTTAAAAAAAAAAAAGGTTTGGTTTTGTTAATCTTTTTGATTGTTTTTCTATTTTCAGATTAATTTAGCTCTGCTCTAATTTTTACTATATGTTTTCTTCTGGTGGCCAAGGGGTTCTTTTATTGTTCTCTTTTTTCTTCTTTGAGTTTGGCACATTTATTCATTCCTGATGTGTGCATTTATAGAGATAAATTGACCTGTAAGTACTGCTTTTGCTGTATCCCATAGGTTCTGGTAGGAAGTGTTTTCATTCTCATTTGATTCCATGAGTTTCTTTATTGCGTCCTTGATTTCTTGTGTAACCCATGAATTTTTTAGCACAAATGATGGTGTTCAGTTTCCATGAGCTTGAATTTCTACTTGTTTTTTCTGCTATTGATATCAACTTTTATAGCTCTACGGTCTGAGAAAATGCTTTGCAATAATTCAGTGGTTTGGATTTTGTTGAGACTTTCTGTATGACCTAATACGTGATCTATTCTGGAGAATGTTCCATGTACATTGGAAAAGAAAGTATACTTCCATTGTCCGGTACAATGTTCTGTATATGTCTGTGAGATTGCGTTGGTCTATTATCACTGTAAAATCTATATTTTTATTGAGGTTTTTTCTGGCTTATCTGTCCATTACCAAAAGTTGACATTATTGTGAAGTGATCCATCTTATTTTTCAATGTTGACAGCATCTGATGAATTTAGATGCTCTAATTTTGGGTGTGTAAATATTTAACAGTTATATTCTCCTTATGTATTGAAGCTTTAATCAACAGTGACCATTCTTGTCCATGATAATGGACTTTGTTGTCCATCATGATGGACTTTACTTGAAAATCTATTTTATCTGAGATTAATATTGCCACTCCTGCTCTTCTTTGCATGTTGTTAGCTTTGTATGTATTTTTCTATCCTTTGATTTTTTGTTTGTATACATCTTTGAGTCTAATGTGTGTTCTTTGATAAGCAGCATATAGACGGATCATGTTTTTAATCCAACCTGCTACTGTCTGTCTCTTTATTGGAGCATTCAATCCATCTACATTCAGTGTATTTATTGATAGATATGTATTTCGTGTTGTCCTTTTGGTGTGTTTATTTTTGTGCTGTTGACATTTTGTTTGTTCCCCTTAATATTCTGTTCTGTGTCATTTTTCTTTATGAGTTTTCTTTTCATCCTTTTCAGTGTTAGTTTTGTGTCGAGACTTCAGTTGCTTTTTGCTTTGATATGTGTTACTGTTAGTTTGCTTTATGGCTACCCCACTGTTGCCCCCTAATGTTCTAAGTTTAAACCAGTTTTTAACTTCTTTGTATCTCCTTACCCTCCTCTCCCTCTGAAAGGTCTATGAATACAGTGTCACACTTTATAGTGTAATGTCATCAGAGTTTACACGTTGAGATCTCCATTTCCCTAATCTAAATATTTTGGCTTTATGACTTCCCTAACGAAGTAGGCCTCTGAGTGCTGTGTCCCACATTGCATTCTTGAGTATACATCTGGTGTTACTGATTTTTACAATCTATTAACTTCCTTCAGTATTTCTTGAAATTTTGGTTTGGTTTTTGCAAATTGTTTCAGCTGTTTTTCTGAGAATGTCCTAATTTTCCCGTCATGTTTGAGAAATAATTTTGCAGGATATATTATTATTGGTTGGAAGTCTTTTCCTTCATGGCTTTGTGTCAACTCATTGTCTTCATATTAACATGATTTCAGCTGAATAGTCACAACTCAGTTTAACAGACTCTCCTTTATAAGTCAGTTTTGGTTTAAGCCTAGCTGCCTTTAAGAGCCATTCCTTATGTTTTATTTCATGAAGCTTGATTATAGTATTTGTTGTGTCTTTCTTTTAGGAACTAACTTTTGTGAAGTTCCATGAGCATCTTGGACAGATATCTTCTCATCTTTCATGATGTCAGGGAAGTTTTTGTCAGTAAATCTTCAACAACTCTCTACATTTTCTATCCCTCCCTATTCTGGACCTCCTCTTGCTCATAAATTGTTCCTCCTGATAGAGTTTCACATAATTCAAAATTGATTCTTCATTTTTCTTTATTCTTTTATTTGAGTTCTCCTCATAAATGCTGGTGTCAGTTGCTTTATCTTCAGTCTCACTAATTCTGCATTTCATTTCCTCAATCCTGCTCCTTTGGCTTTCAACTGATTGTCTAACTCTGTAATTTTTTTTATCGATATGCTGAATTTCAGATTGTTGTTGTTCTAGCAATTCATTTGGTTCATTTAATTTTTCACTTTGTTTGCTGCACTGTCTAACTTCCACCCTAAGATCCAGAACTCTATACACAATTTTTTTATGATTGAATGAAAATGTACATTTCCATACAAATTTGCATGCTCACTTATATGCAGCTCCCACTGCTCTCCCTGCCTGGTGACAGCACACCCCTCCCTCTCTTCTCCATACATGTCCCATCCTCCCAGCAGTCTCCTATCCCCTCCTCTCCACGCACTCCCCTTCCTCCAGCAAGAGGTCAGCAGGATGACATCCTATAGATGCAAAGAACCATACAATTCCCACGAGATAAGATCTCTATACACAATTCTTTCATATTCTACCTCTGATAACATCAGGAAGGCTTCTTCAAATGTTTAGATATTGATTGTTGCCTTTGAGCCACCAGAATGCTGTTCAGGTGTTCCAGTGTTGTGCTAGCAGAATCTATGATATACAGCAGAGAAGCAGAGGAAAGTGTGTTGCTGCACCTGGCCACCACCACTACTGCATTCTCTAGGTGTGCCTGTCTTAAGTACAGTTTCTCTGCTGAGAGACAGGCTGTGTAGTCAGGTGGTGCTGCTTACTGTGTCAGTTGGACCCAGCTCGGCGTTCAGGCACAGCAGTGCCCACCTTCCAGCTGACAAAGATGGTGACCTACTTGTGCAATCTCTCTGGAGTCACGCCAGCAGATACTACGCACAACTCAGAGAAGGGAGAGGTGAAGGATGCTGCTGCTTAGCATGGCAGCTGGCCCCAGCCAGGCCCTCTGGCATGGCAGACTCCACCTATTGGGTGACAAAAATGGTCACCTACTTGTGCAGTCTCTTGGAAGCAGTGACAGCAGATACTGGTGTAGCTCACAGAAAGGAATGGAGAAAGGCATCCCCACAGTCTGCCACCAGCCACCACTGTATTTTCTAGGTGCTGTGGTCTTAAAAACAGCTTTTCTGCTGAGATAGGTGCTGTCCAGTCAGGTACTGCTGCTCAGTGTGGCAGCTGGCCCCAGCTGGCCCTTCAGGTGCAGCCAACCCTACCTCCCAGCTGACAAAAGATGGTGTCCTACTGTGCTGTCTCTCTTGTGCTGTGCTTGCAGATCTACAGTGAAGCTCACAGAAAAGGAGGAAGTGTGCTGCTGCACTCAGCTGCCAGCTGCTGCTGCGTTCTCTACACCTGGCTGTTTTAAGTACAGCCGCTCTGCCAAGAGAGACAATGTCCACTCAGGCACTGCTTCTCAGCACGGCAGCCAGCCCCAGCCAGCCTGTCTCCCAGCTGACAAAGACAGTGTCTGTACCTGTAATGCTCTCTGCCACTGCATCATCAGAAGTGGGACTCTGTGCTGCCATCTCGCCTCCAGAAAAGATAATTTTTCCCTTCTTGTCACAGTGCAAGCTCACAATTTTCTGCCTTATCTTGGGGCTCCTAAAATGTTCACTTTGTTCTGTTCAGTTGTTTTTCTAGGCCTTAATTCTTACAGGGAATTCAGGAGGCATGTGACTAGTCTGCCATATTGGCCCTGCCTCTTGGTTAGGAATTTTTAATTACCTTTTCAACCTCTTCTTTTGTGATGGTTTTATTTAGTTGTTCTACTTCTATTTGTGCTAGTTTTGACAAGCAGTGTTTCCAGAAATTTGTCCATTTAAGTTTTTGAATTTATTACAGTACAATTTTTCTTCTTTTATTGTCAGTTGGATCTGCTGTGATATTGCCCATCTCATTTGTTACTTATTTGCTTTCTCTGCTTTTCTGTTGTCAGTTTGGCCAGTGTTTTATCAATTTAGTTGATCTTATAAAAAATCTATCTTTTGGTCTTACTCTTTCATTTATTTTCCTATTCTCTCATTCATTTGGTTCTGCACTCAATTTTTACTATGTGCTTTTTTCCGGTGCTGGAGGATTCCTTTTGTTGTTTGCTTTCTACTTCTTCAAGTTGTAGTGTTAATTCTTTGATTTGGGGCTTTTCTTCTTTTTGGATATGTGGATTTTTTGAGATAAATTGATCTCTTAGCAGTGTTTGTGCTGTGTCCCATAGGTTCTAGTAGAATGAGTTTTCATTCTCATTTGATTCTATGAGTTTCTTTATTCCATCCTTGATTTCTACTATAATACAGTCATTTTTCAGCAAGGTATTGTTCAGTTTTAATGTGTTTGATTTTTTCCCCCCCTTCTCTTTTCTGTTACTGATTTTTAGTTTTATGGCTTTATGGTCTGAAAAATTGCTTTATAATATTTCAATACTTTGAGTTTTGTTAAGGATTGCTTTGTGGCCTAATATGTGGTCAATTCTGGAAAATGTTCCATGTGCATTGAAAGAGAAAGTATACTTGGCTGCTGTTAGGTGTTCTGTGCTCTCCAGTTGGGTAATTGTGGCATTCAGATCTTCAGTGTCTTCGTTGAGCTTTTTTCTAGATGTTCTGTCATTCAGTGGAAGTGTTGTTTTGAAATCTACTATTATTGTGCAGCTATCTCTGTTTTCATTGAGGTTAGAGTTTGTTTTATATATTTTAGAGCCCTGCTGTTGGGTGTATAGGTATTTAATATGGTTATGTTCTCCTGGAGTATTAAGTCTTTAATCAATATATAATATCCTTCATTATCCAATGTGGTAGATTTTACCTTAAAATCTTTTTTATGAGAAATATTGCTACTCCTACTCTTTTTTTTTTAAATATAATTAGCTTATTTTCTTCCATACTTTGAGTTTTAATTTGTTCATGTGCTTGAGTCTAAAATGTGTCTCCTGTAGGTAACGTATATATGGTTCATGCTTTTTTATCCAATCTGTCACTCTGTGTCTTCACTGGTGTATTTAATCCACTTACACTGAGTGTAATTATTGATAGCTATCACTTTAATACTGTCATTTTGATGTTTTTTTTTTCTCATAAATTGTAAGCAATTTCTAATTTTCTGTGCTGAGACTTTTTTCTTCATGTGTTTTCATCTTTTTCAGTGTTGGTGCCTTTGTATTTCCTGAGACTTCATGTTTTTCTTGTGTTTTTGGTAATGCACAGCATTGACAATGTTCTTCATGGTTTCCTCAATATTTACACCTCTTTTTCTAAATTTAAAACAGTCTTTAATTTCTTTACGTCACTTTGACTTCCTCTCCATGTGAAAGATCCATGAGTTCATTTTATTTTAAGTCCTTTTTTGTTATGTTTACTTGATGACACTTCTGTTTCCCTATTTTCAGTGTGTTGCATTTATTTATTTAAGTAATTCCCCTATTGCTCTGTTCTGTGTTCTAGTTTTAGGTTGTTTCCTGATGTTACTGATATCTGATATTACTGATTTTCTAACCAATGGACTGCCTTTAGTAGTTTTTTATTCCTTAAATAAATTTTATTGTGATTTAAGTAAAAGTTTACAATCTTTATCAATTTGCCATATTAATACCTGGAATTTTCACTGTTATATCACTCTCACTGCTCTCCCCTCCTTCCCCACCCTGTGACAGTCCACTCCCGAGTTTCATCTGGAACTTACTGTGCCCATTTGATCAAGATCTGCCCCCTCCTCACTCTATCATCTTGTCTCCAGCTACGAGCTTCATGAACAGTGTCGTGTACGTAAGTTCAAAAGTTTGTTCTTCATCAGCCTCCATGTTTTGTGTAACTCAAACCAAATCTGACTCATTAAGACCCTAGAGATAGGACAGAACTGCCCCATAGAGTTTCCAAGGAGCACCTGGTGGATTTGAACCATTGACCTTCTGGTTAGCAGCCATAGCACTTAACCACTACACCATCAAGGTTTCCATGTTGTGTATACTCCAGTTCAATCTTTGTCTGGAGAGCTGGCTTGAGTGCTGGATGAGTGTGGGGTTAGAGTCCAGGGGTCACACTCCCAAGGGATCTTCCAGACTGATGGGGAATCAAGTGTGGTCATTTGGTAGAGTTCTAATTCTGCCCTCTAATCCTTCTTCTGCTATGTCAGGGGCTCCATACTATGTACCCCATCCAGGCAGTTGGTGGTGGCCAGGCCTCCCTTTAGTATTGTAATTTTTGTTTGGTTTTTGCAAATTTCTTAAATGTCTGTTTTTCTGGAAATGTCTTAATTTCACCACCAAACTTGAAGGACACTTTTGTTGGATATATAATTCTTGGTTGGTTATTACTTTCCTTCAAGGTTTTGTGTATTTCCTCCCATTATCTTGCCTTGATGGCTTCTGCTGACTAGTCTGAGCTTAGCGTTACTAATTTTCCTCTGTAGGTTATTTTTTGTATATCTCTAGCCACTTTTAAAATTTTCTCTTTACCTTTAGTTTTACTAAGTTTAATTATGTCTTGGTATCTTTCTTCTAGGATCTACCCTGTGTGGAGTAATATCTTGGGTAAATATCTTGTCATCTTTCATGTTATCAGGGAAGTTTTCTGTCAACAAATCTGACCATTTTGTATATTCTGTTATCCACATCTGTTCTAGTACCCCATCACTTGTAAACTGCTCCTCTTGATACTGCCTTAGTGTTTCACTTTTTTTTTTTTAATTCTTCTATTTGATTTTTCCTCAAATATGTTGATGTCATGTATTTTATCTTCAATCTCATTAATTTGGTCTTCTGTTGCCTCAATTTTGCTTCTTTGGCTTTCTATTGACTTGTCTAATTCTGTAATTTTATTGTTTTCTGAACCTCTAATTCTTGCCACTCTAAGCTTTCTTGCAGCTTGAATTTGTTATTATGCTCTGCTGCATTTTGCCTCATCCCTTTCCTGATCTCTGGAAAAGCTCTAAATAGTAATCTTCTGTATTCTACCTCTGATTTTCCTGTGGAAAATCTGAATCTGTTTTGGAAGCCTTCTGTAATAATGGTCTGCCCCTTTATGTACTTTGAAAGTGACTATTGTCTCTGAGCCTTCAGTAAGTTGTATTTATTTATTTTATGTTTGCCTACTGTGTTCTAGGTTTTTATTTTGTTTTGAAATGTCCAAGTAGGCTGGTCATATGTGATAGTTTGGCTGCTATTGCCTTTTAAGCCATAATATTCTGTCAACAGGTAGTCAGAGCTGTTACTAGATATGTGAGCCCAAGAATCCATTTTCTTTTCTTGTATGGATTCAGCTCAAGTGTCCAGGTCATCAGTCCCCAAGTGTATGGTGCAAGTTCTTGCTTACTGTCCAAGCTGGACAGGGGTGATTGCTGTAGACTCAGTTATCTGGCTGGAGACACTGAGAAAAGCAGGAGGCTAACAGCCATTTTTGAGTCTGTTAGGATGGTGTGTCCCCTTACATCTGAATCTAGGTGAAGTAATACTTTCTGTCCTGAATGTCCAGCTCAGGGGAGTCAGCAGATTTTTTCCTCTTCTCTTTTCTTCTTTGTTAAAATTTTCCCTCTCCAAGTCCTGGAGAATGGCAGAAAGTAGGCTTAAGTATTGTGCTGTTGAATATGCCATGGACCGCCAAAAGAACAAACATCTATTCTAGAAGTAATACACCCAGAGTGCTCCTTGGAAGCAAAGGTGGCAAGACTGTGTCTTACATACTTTGGACATGTTGTCAAGAAGGATCAGTCCCTGGAGAAGGTCATCATGCTTGGTATAGTGGAGAGTCAGCAAAAAAGAGGAAGACCCTCAATGAGACAAAGTGGCTGCAACAATACGCTTAAGCATAAAAATGATTATGGACATGGTGCATGACCAGGCTGTGTTTCATTCTGGTGTGCAAAGGGTCACTATGAGTCAGAACTGACTCAATGGCACCTAACAACAACACAACAGGCTTAAGTAGTCCCACTTCTGCCTCCATTAATAGTGTCAGACTCCAGACCCAAGCACAGCACAGAGAAGCAAGGGGGAATCACTGGGAAAAAGGAGTTTATCCTGATGAAAAGATTTAGACTTTCACGCAGTAGGTTACACACAAAGACTTAGCTCTTGATGATCTTGTGCTGTTTTTCACTGGTTCTGAAGTGTGAGTGGACTTTCTGGTTAGTTTCTCCTGCTGGTGAAGATGCCCTCCAATCACCATGCTTGGCTCACCATACCGGCTGTAGCCATTTCCTGGAGCATCAGGCCTGACAAATCCTACTTTCCCTTCCCCATTGTTCAGTCCAATTCCTCAACTTTCCTTTTGATGTTTTGGGCTCCAAAGATGTCCTATGTAACGGATTCATTTGTTCGTTTGAGTCATTGTGTTAGAGGAGTCAAGAGAAGCATCTGACTACTCTGATACTTTGGCCCCACCATTCTTCTTTTCTGATACAAGTGTTTAGTGCTACAGATTTTCCCAGAACTAATAATTTAGCCCCATCCCATAAATTGTGATATGCTGTTTTCATTCATTTCAAAACAAATCCTAATCATCCCTTTAAGTTTTCATTTCATTAGTGTTTTAGTCAGCTAGGCTGCTCTAACAGAAATACCACAGAGTGGATGGCTTTAACAAAGAAAGATTTATTCTTACACAGTCCGGTAGGTTGCAAGTCCATATTCAGGGTGTCCGCTCCAGGGAAAGACTTTCCCCTTGTCGGCTCTGGAGGAAAGTCCGGTATTGCATCAGTCTTTATCCAGGGAGCGTCCTCACGCAAGAACCTCTGGTCTGAAGGACGCGCTCTGCTCCCAGTGCTGCTTGCTTGATGGTAGCGAGGTTCTCAAATTGTCCTTTGTTTCTTTTTCCTTTTATTCCTTGCAAGCTAAAAGCATTAAGGGTGGGGCAAGCCATACTCCAGGGAAACTCCCCCCACAGCAGGAATTCACAGCCCCACCCTAATCCTTTAACATACAGGTTAGCAAAACCACACAATGGAGGACAGTCCCAAGATACTGGGAACCATATCCCAGCCACGTGGCTGCACACATTTTTGGGGGGGGACACAATTCCAACCATG
Organism: Heterohyrax brucei; assembly: GCA_028571685.1. NCBI lineage: Eukaryota > Metazoa > Chordata > Mammalia > Hyracoidea > Procaviidae > Heterohyrax > Heterohyrax brucei. The sequence continues at coordinate 28,037,399 of CM053156.1, forward strand.
ACAATTAGTTACTTAGCAGTGTGTTGTTCAGTTTTCAACTATTTGAGTATTTTCCAAATATCATTCAGGTACTGATTTCTAATTTAATTACATGTGATCACAATAGATAACCTGAATGCTGTGGATTTTCTGAGACTTGTAAATGCTTTGTATGCTTTTGCTACTGCTGTTGTTGTGTGGTAGGTTCTATACATGTCAATTAGTTGAGAGTGTTCTTTAAGTTTATTAATTCCAGTCTTACTGAAAAAACAGCTTCAGGCCCAAAGTGAACAAAGATGTATACCACTTGATGAGTTCTGAGACAAATGCATACATATACCCATGTAACCTAAAGTATATTGAGATTTAGTATTTCAATAACTAGTAAAGCTAATCCATACTCACTGCTCTTCTTTTTCAGAGTTTGATTAATTTCCTTATCTAGTCATACATACAAACTTTAGAACCAGGTTATTTTATTCTGGAACAAGGGGTCAACTGAGGCAGAAAACATCTTTTTGTAGTTTCATTAGTAATGTATTGCATATATCAATTAACTTAGGTGAACCACTAACTGTTTTTTTATTCTTCCTATCAAGGAATTGGCCTGTTTGTGTCTTTCCAAACCACTTAACGGTTTTCACATACACACACATATTGTAAATGTACAAAGATATGAAAAAGAAATACACTCACTTAGGATAGTGGGTATCTCTATGCAAGGAGACTGAGATCAACAGAACAGGGCCCTTCTATCTAAAATGCTTTACGTCTTTTAAAAAACACACGGGTTTTTCTTCTAAAACTCATATATTTAATATATATTTTTTAAATTATAAATAAATTTGGAAGTTAAATCAGTTTTTTAATAGAAAAAATTCCATTGCAAATACAGTGACTTTCCATATTACAATAGTAACTTAGATAAACAAAATGACATTAACTTTTTACATAAAAGTATTATTCTGTTTTTTTTTTTACATATAGTACAATTTCCAGTGCAAAGACACTCCAATAAGGAAAACATTGTATTTATATTAAATACATCATCCCAAAGTTCATATGCCTATCCATGTGGAAATAGCCACATGGTGGAATGGTTCCTAAAGAAAGAGTTTCTCCACCTTTATTGCCTTACTAACAGTTCACAGAGTGATATCTTTCTCAAATGTTTCCATAGATCCACCACAAAAAATTATAATCTAAGGCAAACTAGTAGTAACAAAATGGTGAAGCTGTAGAGAGCCCTAATGTTGCATTTTAATCTATGCAGCCAAAGTGAGAAATGACAACACTGGAATTAAGTTTATTTGAATCCATTTTCTCTAAGTCATTCCTTGTTGAGAGTCTCCATTGTATTTCACCAGTGAGTTTAAGTGGTAAAACCCAGAATTTTATAAAAATGTGGTCCTGTCCAACATGTTATTTGCCCAGTATCTGGCACAGAGCTGACATCTGTTAGAGAGAAATTTCTGGCACGAGCCAAGAAATCACAATCCTCATGTTCTTGAGGGTGGATGATTAATGAGCCACAAAAATTATGACATCAGTGGCTTAGTTTTAAAAGATATTCTCAGAATGAATTCCAGGAAAACAAGCAGTCTACACAGACAGAGATGCTGGAGCAATCTTACCAATTAATTTGTTCAGTGCTCTGGTTTTTTCTTCCAAGATGACGTTATTTTTCTCTGCTTCTCTTTGCTTCTCTTCTGTAACCTGCAGGACTTTCATCAGGTGTGCGTTCTCTATGTAAAGCTCCTTGAGCAGCAAATTGGACTTCGTGTTTTTTTCAAGCTAGAGGGGAAAAAAGATATCTACACCTGTGAGTCTAGTGTAGGAATGCTTGTCCCCCTCCCTGTATCTTTCTACACTGTTGAAATGATTTTAGGTTCTGACACAAAAATTGTGTGTAATGACAATTCTTGCTATCCTGAAGTGAGGTAGGAAATTGAAAATGTCATGAACTATGGAGAAGAGGAAATTCAAGGGAAACTGTGAGAATCATTTTAACATAAATCAAAGACCTAAAAGACTAGAATCAACAGACTTCAAAAAGGCTAACAACAAAACTGTCAAGAGTTATTAACAATGTTTGATTCCTCTCAGCATTCTCCACCACCCTGTGCTGTCATCCAGGATTTAACTACAGCACTAACTGCCATCACTGCTGCCTGGGGTATGACTGGGCTGCCATACACACGACTTCAATAGATGTTAACGAGCAGATACACTAGCCGTAGCACAGACTATTCAAAATACAAGCGGACAGGGATGCTAGCATGGGGCTAAGTCAACAGCAAATTCATTTGCTGAAATGTTCACTAAGCGACCCTGCATGCTAGCCCTGCTCTAGCACTGGAGATGGAGCAGCAAGCAGTCTCCACAATGTGTGGCACATATTCTAACAGCAGGCAACTAATATGAAACATAAGCAGTATGGTAGATGGGAAAAGTGCCAAGGAGAGAAAAACAAGAAGGAAAAGAGGAGTAAAGGCTGTTCTTTTGGTTGAGGAAACTGTGATGGCTATTATGTGACAACTGGGCTGGTTATGATTCTCAGTGGGCTGGCATGTACTCTTCTATAATACCTTCCATTTTTTTATTTGATCTGGGCAGCCAATCAGTTGAAAGGGGAAGTGTCTTGCTGGTGTGGCCTGCTTGCATTATGTAAATGGATGTTCTGGCAAAGGCTTTTCCTCTCTTGATCCTATACTCTTTTTGTGGCCTTACCTCTGGTTCTCACAATGTAAGCACGCAGAAGTCTCTAGGTTACTGCCTGACCTGTAGATCTTGGATTTGCCAGCCTCTAAACCCCATCAACCAGCAGAGGTCTCCAGTCCACCACTGGATATACAGATTTGAGACACGCCAGCCCCTACAATTGTGTGAGCCATTTCGATGAAGGAAATCTCTCTCTGTATATTTACATCACATTTCACTGGGTTTAGCCCTCTAGAAAACCCAGGATAAGAGATTTGGTACCAACTGTGATTCCAGAGGAACAAAAATCTTTTTTTTAAGTTATGATCTAATGAAAGTGTACCTTCCCATATAAATTTGCATGCTCACCTATATGCAGCTTCCACTGCTCTCCCTACCCGGTGACAGCACTCTTCCTCTCTGCTCCATACAAATCCTATACTGCCAACAGTCTCCTATCTCCTCCTATCTCCTCCTATCTCTTTTCCACCCATTCCCCTTCCTCCAGTATGAGGTCAGCAGGATGACATCCTACAGATGCACAGAACCATAAAGTGCCCACAAAATATGGTCATTCTGCATCGCCAAGTCCAATCCATTCCTGTCCAAAGAGTTGACCTTCATTATGATTTATGGATAGGGGCAGAATCAGGGCCAGGGGCCATGCTCCTAGGGGAACCCCAAAGCCACCGGACCATCAGTTGCAGTCTTTTAGTGGAGATCTCACGGTGCACTCCTATTTATTCTTGGTTTCCCAGTGAGACTCAACTTTGTGAGCTCCATCATGGCTATCACTGGTGGTGGCCGGGCACCATCCAGTTCTTCAAGTCACAGGTTGATGTAGACACCCACTGACGTGGGTCTCTGTCTTCTGGGTTCTCTTTTCCCCACGTTTTTATGGACCTCGGTGATCATCCGTTCCTGCTGAGTTGGGGTCATTTGCTGTACCTCAGACGGCAGCTTGGCAGCTTTTAAGACTCCAGACACCACTCACCAATGTGGGGTGTGGACAGTCCTCATTAGCAAAATGCTAGTTGTGCCAACTGCCCTCTATATCCCTGACAGCATGGTCCCCGGCCCCCCGCCCCAGCTACTCTGTCCTTGCAATACTGGATTAAGATGGGAGGAATACTCAAGTTGTGTTGAAGTCCAGTTGATATCGATCTTCTTACTAATGTGTGCCATCACCGATTTCACCCAACCAAATTTCTAATTATCTAATCTAAACCCTCTACTCCTAGTCCTGCCACTCTCCCCACCCTTGCAGCCATCAAAGAGTCTTTTCTTCTGTGCATGAGTCTGATTTTAAGTTCTGATTGTAGAGATCTCATACAATATTTGTCCTTCTGTTGCTGACTACTTTCACTCAACATAATGTCCTCCAGTTGAAACCAGGTTCTGTTTCCTGGAATCATCGTTGTTCCTTATCATTGCATAGTGTTCCATTGAATATATATACCATAGTTTACCTATCCATTCCTCTGTTGTTGGACACCTGGGTTGATTCCATTTTTTTGCTATTGTGGACTGTGCTGCGATAAACATTCATGTGCATGTATCAGTTGATATAAATGGCCTTGATTCTGTAGGATATATTTCAAGCAGTGGAGTTACTGGGTCAAGTGGTATATCCAGATCCAGTTTTTAAAGGGAGCACCAGAGTGCTTTCCAAAGAGGCTGTACCATTTTGTACTCCCACCAGCAGTGTAGGAGAGTTCCAATTTCTCCAAAGGCTCTCTGGCATTTGTTGTTTTGTGTTTTTTGGATCATGGCCAACCTTGCTGGGGTGAGATGGTAATCTCATTGTCGTTTTGATTTGAATTTCTTTAATAGCTAATGATCATGAGCATGTCTGCATGTGTTTTTTGGCTGCCTGGATCTCCTCTTTAGAGAATGTCTGTCCATCTCCTTTGCCCATTGCTTAATTGGATGATTTGTCTTTTTCTTATTGATATTTTGTAGTACCTTATAGATTATGGAGATCAGGTGTTGGTCTGACATATAGTTCCCAAATGTTTTTTCCCATTCTGTAGGTGATCTTTTAATTCTATTAGTAAAGTCTTCAGATGAACAAAAGTGTTTGATTCTTAATAGCTTCCATTTATCTATTTTCTCTTCTGTTGATTGTGGTTTGTTTTACAGATTTTGAAGTCTGTCTATGTTGCCTATTAAAACTTCCATTGTTGTTCCTACTTTTTCTTGGATAAGCTTTATTGTTTTAGATTTCATATTTAGGTCTTTTATCCAGTCTGAACTGGTTTTTGTATAAGGTGTAAGATATGAGTCTTGTTTCAATTTATTGCAGATAGATAACCCCATTCTGCCAGCGCCACTTGTTGAAGAGATTGTTTTCACCCCAGTTTAATGTCTTAGGGCCTTTGTTGAATATCAACTGTTCATAGGAAGATGGTGTCATCTCTGGGGTCTCAATTCTGTTTCATTGATCTGTTTGTCCCAGAGGAACAAATATATTAAGGATGAATTTTCCAAATTGGTTCTAAGGCACCAAATACTATATTTTTAGTAACAAAAAGTACACTGCTAAGCCACAGCATGAGATAGTGTTAATAATGATACACAAAATATCACCTATTTGTGAGAGACAAGGCTCTGCATGGCTGTATATTTGATACATTTCAACAGTTTTTTTTAAAGTGACATGTATAACAAAGCTGGCCCATTGTTCCTACTTTTGCTAGACAATGTGGAGAAAGAAAACGATGAACTCAAGCTTTGAAGTCTCACTGAAGCACTGCATAAAGGACCTGAAAGCTGTTACTTGTGCCCTGAAAGAAAGCCTTATTTTTTATAGTAAGGAGCTAGAGTTGCTGAAAACCAAACTCAGAATCTTATTCTAAGAGTGGCTAAATTATAATGTCAGTTGAATGATCTCCAATCTTGAAATGTGTCTGAAATTGAAGAAAGGAGGAAGGAGATTCTCAAAATGGTGATAGGGAAATGTAGGTAGATACGGAGGACAGTGAGCCCCTAAATTCTGTTCAATCACCTTTGCCAATAGAAGCACCCCTTTGATCCCCAATGCAAAAGATTAGCCCTGCTAAATCACTTTTGCCAATAAAATCAGCCTTCCCATCCCCAGGTGATATTAACCTAGGTATGTCTGAGAAGTTATTGTGTAAGGCATTGCTGAGTATTATTTGAGGAAAATACCATGAAAGACATCACTGAATGTCCCCAGAACCCACTTTTACCTCCCATTTTTGCTTCTAGATCTAGACTGACTGAAGTCTCAGAGTACCCATGATATGAGTATAAAATGTAACCCATGAGGACGTATGCTACACTCCAGAATGGCTGCTTGACTCTTTTTAATGTATACAAATAGAAATCTAGGGAGTTTGTGTGGGAATGATGACTAGGGATGTGGGATAATGGCGCAAGGAACAAAGTGAGATCAGTCTGACTTTACTGTTATGGGCTCACTAAGCAGAGATTTCATTAACTATTTCAGCTCAAGCAGTTAGAAAATAACCTAATAGTTTAATTGACTAGTCGACTTGAAACATGGGCTAAAAGATGGCATATACTACATCAAGTTCCAGAACTGTCTTCATTTACTAGAGACGGTATCCAAAGGCTTAAGAAAATCAGAGTGTTAGAAAGAATTATCAGGTTGTACCCACCTACAAACCCACAGAGTGCCCAGAGGACACACCTTTACCCCAACTGTGAGGAATACATTTATGAAAGGAGCACCAGAATCCTTAAAGACTGTTGTGAGTACTTTTCTTTATGGAAAACCTAACGACACTGGGGATGACTGGATCCTAAGGTGGCAGGTAACAAATGGCAGCACTTAGTCACCAAAGACAAGGTGGGTGTGGTTACCAAAATGGACAGCAGAGTCAAATCTGTAACCAGAACAGTCACATGGTCTTATGGTGCAGCCTACTGAGCCAAAGTGTCCCTAGGAGTGAAACAGGTGAGAAATTTACTATTTACTTGATCTGTACATGCAGAAGAATTCTAGGTCAAATGAACAGCAGTCTAATGTGAATCATCAAAATGGGAGTGTCACAGCCCCTCAATCAATTCCCAGACTTGAGCACGTTTACAGGCCCACAAGTCCTTGAATGAAGGAAGGTTAAGTCTCCTTGAGGAAAGGCCCCACTCTGCTATCAGAATTCATGCTGTTAATCTTTCTCCTAGGCTTCCCCTCAGGAATTTATCACCTTTTAATACAACCATTCTTCATTATGGAAAAGGAAATAATCAGACTTTTGCGGGATTACTGGACACTGCCTCTGAACTGACAAAATAATTCCAGGAGACCTATAATGTCACTGTAGCCTAACAGTCAGTGGGGATCTAACGTAGTCTTAGCTCAGGTCTGTCTCACAGGGGTTCCTTGAAACAACACTATGTAATGATTTCCCTGTTTTCAGTAAGCATAACTGGAATAGACACATTCGTCAACTGGCAGAACCCCCATAACGGATCCTAAAATTCAGAGTATGCATTAATACAGTAGAAAAAGTCAAGTGGAACCCATTAGAACTATCCCAAAGGAAACTACCAAAACCAAAAATGCAGTCCTGGAGAGACTGCAGAGATTAGTGCCATTACCAAGAACATGAATGATGCAGGGGTAGTAATTCCTATCACATCCCCATTCAACTTGCCTGTATATGATGTGTAGAATATAGGTGATGATACCAATTATAATTGCTATTGCAGACGTGGTCTCATGCTTGAACAAATTAATACATTTGGTATCTAGTTTGCAGCTACTGATCTGGCCAATGCAATATATTTTCATTATCCTAACTCAGAAGTGTATCAACCCTGCAGCCCTGTGTCATAATTTAGTCCAAAAGGACCCTTATCACCTTTCCTTTCCATAAGACGTCGCACTGATGCACTACACTGCTGACATGTTGACTGGACCTAATAAGGAAGAAGTATCAACAACTCTAGAATTATTGGTAAGGTGAGGGAGCAGAGTCAAGATGGCAGACTAAGCACACGTCTCCTTATATCCCTCTGGAAACCAAGACCTGAACTGATAATCAAACGGAGCCTTCTGAGCACCTAATCAGCCTCAGGACATGGCACAGGACTGTTAATTGGGACTTCATATCACTGAGTGAAAAATCTCCTCTCTTTCACTGACTCCTGCCCCTGGCTAGCCCTGAATGCACCATTTTGACTTTTTTTTCCTCTGTCTTGGCTGGCGGGTGGAGCTGGGTCTTGCCTAGCGGCTAGACTCAGACACGTTCCTGGGGGGATAGGCAGGCAAAATTCCTATATTTTGAGAGCCAGGCTTAGGACTCTGTTAATCTAGCCACTTTGAGCCTTTCATTTTATATCTGCCTCAGCGGGATTTGTAGGGAATTCCGCAGTCAGTGTGCGCGACACCATGTTGGTACTGAGATTTTAGCGGGACCTAATTCTTAGCCTGGGAGCCAGCTCCCGCAACAGGACAGTGCTTCTCCGACAGAAAAGCAGTAATTTACCAAAGGCCACCTACATTGGGGGCCCTGCAACAGAAGCAGAGGAATCATTACCTCTCAGCACCTTTAGCCCTTCTGTCTGCTGCCTGTGTGGAGGACGCCTTCTTGGATACAGTGGCTGCAGTTGGACCTAATTCTTAGCTTGGGAGCCAGAGCCTGCCCACAAGAGAGTGCTTTTCTATCAAAAAGCAGTACTCGATGCAGTGTCGCCTAAGGCTAGGCCCTGTCAGCAGATTCCAACAGGGCAGTAGCATTGCTGTATTCTGAACTAGTTTGTTATCATCAGCGGTTGGATATAGTGGCGCTTACTTTGTCAGTGGAGAAGAGGGACCTCTACACCTGAAAACCTAACTGACTGGTGAAATGGTCAGATACCTTTTGCTTTACATTTGAAGACAGCCTAGAGAAACATTTGCAATCCATCCTCCCAGTACCTCTTCCAGCCTTTACATACTCACATGGGACCCAACACAAGAAATCAGCCATGGCTTCAGAAGGATCCCAAACAAAGCAACCAAGGAGTTTTCCAGATGAAGAAACTTTTATGAAAGCATCAGGAAGTGAATACAAAATGATTATACACAGAGCCCTTCTAGACCTTATACAAAATGCAGCAGAACAAAAAGAAAAATTAAGCAAGTTGTTCGATCTGATGGTACACCTGTACTCTGAAATCCAACAGATCAAGAACAAAATCAAAGACATAGAAACTTCAATGTGAAGCCAAGAAAACAGAATGGAACAAACAGAAAAAAGAATTTCTGACTTGGAAGACAGAGCTACTGATGCCAGCGTATATGAGCAGAAATCAGAAAAAAGAAACAAGAAAAATGAAGAAACATTAAGAAGCATGTGGGACTCTATTAAGAGGAACAACCTTCGATTAATTGGAGTCCCTGAACAGGGTGAGACATCTGAGAACACAGAGAGTACCGTTGCTGAGCTGCTGAAAGAAAACTTCCCAGAAATCATGAAGGAAGAGAATACAGACATCTCAGATGCATATCGTACGCCACCCAATATAGATCTGAAAAGAAAGACTCCAAGACATATTATAATCAAGCTTCACAAAATGAAACATAAGCAGCAACTCTTAAAGTCAGCAAGACTCAAAGCAAAGCTAATATTCAGAAGGAAACCCTGCAGGCTCTCGTCAGATTTCTCAGCAGAAACCACGCTGGCATGGAGACAGTGGCATGACACATTCAAAGCCTTGAAGGAGAAGAACTTCCAACCAAGAATTACATATCCTGCAAAACTATCTTTCAAAAACGAAAATGAAATTAAGACATTCCCAGATAAACAGAAACTCAGAGACTTTGTAAAAACCAAACCCAAACTACAAGAAATACTGAAAGAAGTTCTTGGCTCTGGCTTAGAAGAACGAAACCACTAACTTTATATTTCAGAATGACATACTACTCAATACTCTACTCATTTAGGGAAGGCTCCAAAGTCAATCACAGCTTTGATACGGAAAGAAACAATCCAGTGATCATCATGAAAACTATGGTGTCATCATAATAAAAGAGGGATGTACTACAGTTGTTATAGTCCTTCCAGATGGAGAGCAAGATGACAAGACTGGTAGTAATTAAAATTGGGTTCATATATAGTTTATTAAGGGGGATCATAGGGGCAGCTGTAAAGCACAACACAGATGTATCATACCATTTCAAGAAATGAAACACAGGAGTCTCAACAACTACAAAACCTGCTCTGAAAAAGATGAAAAATCAACTCACAAAAAAGAATGTCCCAGAACAGACTAATAAGAACAACAGAGAAAACATCAACATAAAAATAAACATATCACAATGGCAGCAGTGAACACATACCTATCAATAATTACATTGAATGTGAATGGACTGAATGCTCCAGTGAAGAGACACCGAGTGTCATCTTGGATCAAAAGACATGACTCATCCATATGTTGTCTACAAGAAACTCACTTGAGACCTAAAGATAGGAACAAACTGAAAACTAAAGGATGGAAGAATATATATCAAGCTAACAATGAACGAAGAAGAGCATGGGTGGCAATTCTGATCTCAGACAAAATTAATTTTAATGTCAAATCCACCATCGTGGACAAAGATAGAATTATTGGAAAAGTATTTGTGGGAAAGTAAGCCAATAAAAAGTAAGTGACTACAACAGTATTTTGACAAGGAACTGCCAGAAATTCAAGCTGGATTCAGAAAAGGACACGAAACCAGGGATATTACTGCAGATGTCACATGGATCTTGGCTGAAGGCAGAGAATCTTAGAAAGATTTTACCAGTATTTCTTTGACTACACAAAGGCATTTGACTATGTTGATCATATCAAATTATGGCTAACAGTGCAGAGAATGGGAATACAGAACACTTAATTGTGCTTTTAAGGAATCTGGTACATAGATCATGTGAACAGAACAAGAGCATACTACATGGTTTTAAGTCAGGAAAGGTGTGTGTCAGGATTGTATCCTTTCACCATACCTCTTCAATCTGTATACTGAGCAAATAACCCAAGAAGCTGAATTATATGAAGAATGAGGCATCAGGATTGGAGGTAGACTTATTAACAACCTGTACTATACCAGTGACACAGCTTTACATGCTGGAAGTAAAGAATATTTGAACCACTTACTGATGAAGCTCAGTGTACAGCCTTCAGTATGGAATGCACCTCAACACCAAGAAAATAAAAGTCCTCACAACTGGACCAGTAAGCAATATTGTGATAAATGGAGAAAGGATTGAGGTTGTTAAGGATTTCATTTTATTTGGGTCCACAATCAATGCCCATGGAAGCAGCAGTCAAGAAAGCAAAAGATGTATTGCACTGGGAAAATCAGCTGTTAAAGGACCTTTTAAAGTACTGAAAAGTAAAGATAGCACCTTGAAGACTAAGGTGCACCTGATCTAAGCCAAGGTATTTTCAATCTCATCATATGCATGTGAAAGCTGGACCATGAAGAAAGAAGACAGAAGAAGAACTGATGCCTCTGAATTGTGGTGTTGGAGAGAATGTTAAATGTACCATGGACCGGCAAAAGAACAAATAGATCTGTTCCAGAAGAAGTACAACTAGAGTGTTCCTTGGAAGCAAAGATGGCAAGACTGCTTCTTATATATTTTGCACATGTTGTCAGGAGGGATCAGTCCCTGGAGAAGAACATCATGCTTGGCAGTAGAGTGGAGAGTCAGCAAAAAAGAGGAAGACTCTTGACAATATGGAATGATACAGTAGCCACGATGATGGGCTTAGGCAAAAAAAGGATGTGGACGTGACACATGACTTGGCAGTGTTTTGTTCTGTTGTACACAGTCGCTATGAGTCAAAACTGACTCAACAGCATTTAACAACAAAAACAACAACAACAATAAGCTAAGAAAAATCCAGGAGCTTCTACCCTCAATGAAATTTCTAGGGATCCAGAGGTGTGGGGCATGTTGAAATATTTCCTTCTAAGGCAAAGAGTAAGTTGTTGCCTCTAGCCTCTCCTACAACTAAAAAGGAGCCAAACCACCTGGTGGACCTCTTTGGATTAAGAAAGCAACATATATGTCATTAGGGTGTTCAACTCTGAACCACGTACTAAGTGATTCAAAAATACAGATAGATTTGAGTAGGACCCAGGAAAAGAAAAGGTTCTTCAACAGGTCCAGGATGCCATGCAAGTTGCTCTCATACTCGGCCTTTTATATCCATCTGATCCTATAGTGCATGAAGTGTAATGGCAGACCCTTTTGACAAATCACAGCATAGGCCCTTACGATTTTGAAGCAAAGCACTGGGATGCTCTGCAGACAACTATTTTCCTTTTGGAAAGCAGCTTATGGCTTGTTACTGGACCTTAGTAGAGACCATGCAGCCTAAGCTGCCCATCCTAAACTAGGTGTTATCTAACACAATCCTAAAGATGAATGTGCATAGCAGTACCCCATCATCAAATACCCATGGTCTCCACTCCTGTTGCATTACTTCCATGTTCCAATCTATACCTACAGCCTCACACAGAGTGCCTTATGACTGGCTGACTGAGGAACAGAAAATTCATGCCAGTGTACAGATGGTTCTGCGCCATATTTAGGTATCACTTGAAAATACACAATGGCAACACTGCAGCCCCTTTCTGGTACTTCCCTGAAGGACAGTGGTAAAAGGAAATCCTCTCAGTGGCCAGAATTTTCAGCAGTACACTGGTTGTTCATTTTGCTTGGAAGGAGAAACGGTCAGATATGCAAGTGAACGCCAATTCATGAGCTGTGGTCAATGGTTCAGCCAGATGGTTAAGGGAATTGAAGGAATCTAATTCGAAACTTGGTAACAAAGAGATATGGGGAAGAGGTATTTAGATAGACCTCTCTGAATGAGCAAAGTAAGTAAAGACATTTGTACCGCATACAAATGCTTACCAAGGGATGACCTTGGCAGAGAAGAATATGAACAATCAAATGAATAAAACGATGCTTTCAGCTTCTTTTCCCCAGTGGGGTCAGAAACAATGTAGCCAAGGTGGAAGAGATGGAGGTTATGCATGGGCCCAACAACATGGACTCCCACTCATCAAGGGTAACTTGGCAAGCGCCACTGCTGAGTTCCCAATTTGGAAGCAGCAAACACCAACACTGAATTCTCAATATGGCAAATTCCTCAGAATGATCAGCCAATAACCTGGTGACAGGTTGATTACACTGGACCACTTCCATCATGGAAAAGGCAACATTTTGTTCTTACTGGGATACACACTTACTCTGCATATACATTTGCCTTTCCAGAACACAAAGTTTCCCCAAAAACTACCATCTATGGACTTACAGAATGACTTATCCACCACTATGATGTCCCACAAGCAATGCCTTAGAGATCAAGGGGCTCACATCACAGCAAATTAAGTGCAATAATGGGCCTATGCTCATGGAATTCATTGGCCTTACCGTATTTCCTATCATCCCAAAGCAAACGGCTTGATAGAACCATGGCACTAGGTGGCAGTACCTTGTAGGGGTATTATTCTTCAAGAGGCTGTATATTCCCTAAACCCACAGCCAATACATTATGCTGTTTCTTCCCTAGCCAGGATCCACAGGTCCAAGAACCACAAGTGGTACCACTATTATCCCTAGCGATCTACTCCAAAAATTTCTCATTCCTTTCTCCATGATGATATGCTCTGCTTGCCTAGAAGTCTCAGTTCCAAAGGGTAGAATGCTCCTACCAGGAGACAGACACAATACTGATTCCATGGAACTTGGAGTTAAGAATACCACCTGGCCACTTCATGCTCCCTGTGGCTTGGATCAACAGGCTAAGAAGGGTACTGACTGTTGTGAATGATTCTGATTATCAAGTAAAAACTGGATGCTTATTATATCATGGAGGTAAGGAACAGTATGTCTAGAATATTGGAGATCCTTTTGGGCATCTTTTAGTACCACCATGCCCTGTGATTAAAGTCAATGGAAAACTACAGCAACCCAATTCCACTATGACTACTAATGGCCCAGACCCTGACAGAACAAAAGTTTGGGTCACCCCACCAAATAAAAAACTATGACTAGCTGAGTTGCTTGCTGAGGAGAAAAGGAACATGGAATGGGTACTTAAAGAAGGCAGTTCTAAATACCAGCTACAACCACGTGACTGGTTACAGAAATGAGGACTGTAATTGTGTTATTTCTCCCTTGTTTGTTGTGTGTGTATATAAAACTTGTTTTCTTCCCTCCCTTATCCAATTACTTACTATAAAATACAAGATGTAAAAGGTGCTAGTATGTTTTCAGTGGAACGTATGTTAGTTACCATGTTAGTCACAAGTATGACTTTATAACTGTTTATCTGGAGATTATGTATGGTTTAAGGAAATATATATAGGTGCCAATTTAACAAGGAGGAGACAGTGATGGTTAATCTTACATGTCAACTTGGCTAAACTATGATTCATAATGTTTTCCATAAGTCACCTTCCATTTTGCTCTGATGTGAGTAGATAATCAGCTGGAAGGGGGGAACTGTCTTGGGGTTGTAGTTTGCCTGTAAGATATGAATAGCTCTTCTGGCAAAGCTTGCTGGCTCTCTAAGTCACTGTACTCTTCTTGCTGCCTGATCCCGGTTATTGGGACATAAACCTGTAGAAGTCTCCAACCTACTGCCTGAACTACAGATTTTGAATTCACCAGTCCTTGCTACCCTGTGAGCCAAAAAGGTCTCCAGCTTGCTTCTAGACCCAAGTATTTGAGACCTGACACTCTGCACAATTGTGTGAGTCATTTCTATGAAGTTAATCTCTTTTTATAATTTACATATTCACTTCACTGATTGTCTTCCTCTAGATAACCCAGACTATGGCAGGAACTAAGAGGCCTGTAAGATGACATGTGAACTGAACCCTGAATAGAGTGGGGACAGTGGGTCTTGAGGCTGGTGTGTACCTGTGGTGACTGGGCAGCAGCAGATGCCACTGTAGCTGGAAAGCACGGGAGTGGACATAGATGGCAAGGAAGTCAGAGCAGTGGGAGGCATCAAATCCAGAAGAACCTTGAAGGTCACCAAGACAAGGCTGGCTTTTACTCTGAGGGAGATGGGAAGGCACCATAGAGTCTGAGCTAAGGAGAGATACGTCCTCAGTTGTGCTTTGGAAAGAGTGATGTAGTTCCTATGCTCAGCACAGATCTGCACAGGAGTGCAAGGGAAAAAGGAGATTACAGACATGGCAAAAGATGAGGGGTCTTAGACTAGGATGGGTACTAGTGTCTAGAGCTTCTATCCATTCTGGAGGCCAAACTGCTGGATTAGGAGTGGACCAATGGAAGGAGGAGTAACAGTAACTGACCCACTGGAAAGAGAATGGGGGAGTGGCTGGCAGGGCTGTTAGCACAACCTTTGAGTGGTATTTTTGTGAAGATGAGCAGAGAGATGTGTGGGCACTGGCTGGGCCACAGAAGTGGAGTTTTTAAGATCAAGTTTGCAGAATGATGGCAGGGAGGGCTAGGGGGAGGAGATAGGGAGAAGAGGAGCAGGGTCATTACAAGCATGGTGTCTGATACTCAGTGCAGGAGCATCTCTTGCAGGGACAGAGACTGCCTGCCCGCAGCTTTATATAAGCAAGGAGGCAAAAATGTGTGGGCACCTTTTTATAGCTCTCCAGTGATTAGGGGATGCTACTGGTATTTAGTACCTGGGGTGGTAGGGCGGGGGGCGGGCAGTGTCATGGACTGAACTGTGTTTCCCTAAAACTCTGTAGCAATTCAGCTAGGCCATGAGTCCTGGTATTGTGTGATGTCCTCCAGGTTGGAAATTCTGCCTCCGTGATGTTAATGAGGGTGGATGGGTGTGTGGTTCTGTGTTAAGATGGTTTTGTGCCTTCAGGCAGTCTCTTGAGATACAAAGGAAGAAGCTATCAGAGAGACTGGGTGACCTCACACCATCAGAAAGAAAGCAGTACCTGGAGCTGCGTGTGTCCTTTGGAAAGGACTGGGGCCCCCGCACTTCTGAAGCTTCCAGTTTAGGGGAAAACTGACAACAAGGACCTGCCTCCAGAGCCAACAGAAAAACGTTCCCTTGGAGCTGACAACCTGTATTTGGACATTAGCCTACTGGACTATTATAAAACAAAATTCCTGTTTTTAAAGCCATCCACTTGTGGTATTTGTTAAAGCAGCTCTAGCTGACTAAAACAGGAGGGATGCCAAGTAGCCTATGAGACACCAGTCTTTCCCCAAATGCCAACCTGGCCTCTGTTAAGGGATACACACTGGATCACCATTCATGGGTCTGTTTAGGTGCCTCATCTCTGCAGACTGGTCCCCCATTACTCTGACTCTGCAGTTCAGGAGAGTGCTTCTTCAGAGTACTTGTAGTCTTATCATCAGTTGTCTTTACCTTTAGAATGTTACATGCCAACAGGGCAGAGACTTAAGTCTTGTTTGTTGGAGGTCTACTTACAACAACGGCTTTCAGTAGGTACTGGCAAGCATTTGCTGAATGACTAATGAATGAATGAATGGACAGCATTCCTGAGATTATGAGAATACCTTAAAAAAAAAAACAAATCTTACGGCAATTTCCAAAACAAGGTAAATACAATTTAGAGGAGCCGTGATGACACAGTGGTAAAGAGCTATGTCTGCTAACCAAAAGGTCAGTATTTTGAATCCACCAGCTGCTCCCTGGAAATCCTATGGGGCAGTTCTACTCTGTCCTGTAGGATTGCTATGAGTTGAAATTGACTGTTTTAAATTATGAAACCTGTGAAAAAACACTTTATATTCAAATATGAAGCTATTACATAAGTCCCAGGGTGAGTGGTTCCTAATGAGTACTCAAAAGACAGTCCCTTCCTATACCAACTGCATGAACACCTATGATGGAGAAGTGTGCAAAAAGAGGATAAGTGTGTGGAAATGACCAGAGCCCATCACTCACCTGGTCCTTCAGCTCAACTACGTTTTTGTGTAGGAGTTTTTCCATGTTCTTCAAGATTGTTTCCACCTCTTTCATCCACTCTTTTGTGGCTGTAAGCTGTTTCTCGTATTCTTCCTGCCATAATGAAGATTAGTGACAAATCATTTATATTTTAAATCACTTCAAGACATATTTAAAATGGTATTTGCATTGTATAAATCTGAGAGCAACTAGTTATCAGCCTCTGTCTGTATGTGGAACACTAACACGTCCTTTATTAGGAGTTACAGGGTATGGTGCCTAGTGTTAAAATCAGGTAGTCTGGCAGTCTCTTACAAAGGTAAACACAGGCATACTACAGGATTCAGCAACTGTGCTCCTAGGTATTTACTCAGATGAGTTGAAAACTTACATCCACATAAAAACCTGTGCACAAATGTTGACAACAACTTAATTCATAATTACAAAAATTGGAAGCAACCAACAAGTTCTTCCCTAGGTGGATGGATAACCAAATTGTAGCACATCTACACAGAGGAATATCCAGCAATTAAAAGAAATGAGCTATTAAGCCATAAAAAGACATGGAGGAACCTGAAATGCATCTTGTTAAGTGAAAGAAACCAGTCTGAAAAAGCTACTTACTGTATGACTTCACAGACAGACAAAAGGTAAAACTATAGAGAAATAGACACAGTGGGAAGGTCAGTGACTGCCAGGGGATCAGGGAAACTCAGACAGATGAGTAGGTAGAGCAGAGTATTTTAAGGGCAGTAAAGCTGTTCTGCATGAAATATAATTCTGAACACACAACATGCATTTGTCTAAGTGAACAGGAAACACAAAGAGTGAACCCTAATGTCAACTGTGGACTTCAGTTAAGAATAAAACAAAAGACATTGCCGTCAAATTAATTCTGATTCATGGCAACCTCAAGTATTTACAGACTAGAAGCAGTTTTTCTTAGCTGAGATTTGCTTGTGTAAACATTACAGCCAAGAAACCCTATGGAGCAGTTCTACTCTGAAACATATGGAGTTGCCAGGAGTCAGAATCAACGTGACAGCAACCAGTTTAGTTTTTATCACCAATCTTTAGGTTAGCAGTACAATATAAACTGTTTGTACCAGGCAGAGACCTTTAGAGAATAACACCCTATCAATATTTGCTCAACTGGTTAATAACAGGAGACACTGTGCAGGAAGAAAACAGGAGTAGGTGGGAACTCTGTACTTTCTGCATAATTTCTCTGTAAACCAAAAAATGCTCTAAGAAATTAAGTCTAGTAAAAATTAGGCAAGCATTCAACTATGAATTAGACAAAGATAAAAATTAACTTAAGTGCAAGTCCCCAAACACTCGAGTTTTAGAACTAAAAATCCAAAAAGAAACAAAACAACTGGGAGGATTCATGTTTGGGTTTTTCTTTAAACTCAGGAGTGGCATGGGACCATACCCTGAGGCTACAATGGCTTCTGCAAACAGCCTTGGTCCACGCTCACTCCCTCTTCCTACCATGCCTGCGGCCTCAGCCACAATCTTACCACATGCCACTAATATGGATAACAGGCTGAAAAATTTTCCTCTCTCTCCTTGCTGCCCCCACCGGCACCTGATGCAATACTCCCTTCCCTTCCCAGCTGGCACTCGCCTGATAGGACACTTCCCCTTTCCTTTCCCAGCCCGCCTCCCCAGCTGGCGGGATATGATAATCCCTTTCCACTTTCCTTTCCCAGCCCGCCACCCCAGCTGGCAGGATATGATAATCCCTTTCCCCTTTCCTTTCCCAGCCTGGCTCCCCAGCTGGTGGGATGCCCCCACTCAGAACTCCGCCCACTCACCCCATTTGTCTCAACCACAATATCCTCAAACTGCACTATATCTACCCTTCCAAAACGGCACTGGGGGCCATTTGTTGGAACCTGAGAAGGTCATGGTGGCCTACTGGTGTAATAAACAGCTTCTTGCCTCTTTCTGGGTGTCTTTCGCTTCCTTATTTTCTATAACATTTTTGGTTCCCTGACCGGGAAGCGAATGGACTGAAGCAAATGGATTGATCCCTTGTGTCACCAGCCTCTCAGGACCTCGGCCGTCAGCTGGGGCTGACAGGCCAGGAGGGACAGGCGCCACTCATTTTCCGGTTAACGAGGTCCCTCCACCTCCCTGCCTCGTACCCACCGGAGAGGTTTCCGAAGACGCAGGACCCTCAGAGGATCAGGTAACAGGCATCAGAAAACTTCAGTCCAGGTAAAGCCCCTGGGGCTGCCCCCAGCTCAGTCACGACCGCCCTCAACAGGGCGAAGGGGAGACTGATCACCTCCCAGCCTTTGTGCCCCAGTTCAGGATTTCAGGATTCCCCCTCCAGGTGGAAGTCTCAGTCTGTGTGAGTGAATATCTTTTGTGTTGTGTGATTGTATCTGTGCCTCCAAGTTTGCGCAGAGGCTGAGTGGGCCCTCTTCTGCGCTTCCATGTGGACTCATAAGGCATAATGGTGTGAGCCAAGCCTCCTCCGCCCCGGGGTTTATAGGGGGACACTTTAGCCAAGAACACACCTAAGTCCCTGTGAGGGGAACGGCCAGAAGGGCATCTGAATGGTCCACGGGACAAGTCTTTCGTCTCAGTTGTGACACCGTCAACATGGGTGGGACACACAGCAAACATACAGTCTTAGACTGCATGTTGAAAAATTTTTGATAAGGGCTGCAAGGGAGACTATGGAGTTAAATTTAGCCCCAAGAAATTAAAAAACTCTGTGCCAAGTTGAATGGCCCACCTTTGACACCAACTGGCCACCTAAAAAGCCTATTAAGATTAAATCAGGGACGACAAAGTCAAAACCTGAAAAACCTGCTGAGCTGGTCGCAGCCAGCAGCCACCTGGAGAATTTAAAAGAACTCATTTTTTTTTTTTCTCTGCTCACGGGTGCCTCTAAGGCTTTTGAGCCAGCAGCAGCCGCACAGTGGTAGCCGCGCAGCAGCAGCTGCTGCCGCCATACGGGAGATTTAAAGGAACAGGCTACCTATTCTCTTTCTGCTGTCAGTCTCATGGGTTCTTGCGGTGCCCTCCACCAGGCGTTTCTCCAGGAGGATACCTCTTTTCTGTGCTGTTTGGTATTAAGGGATGACTTTAATCCAAAGTCAACACCTGAAGCTGTTTGAGAACTCCTTCTTTTCAAGTATCTTAATAACTTAAGCTTATGTACCATAAAGAGTTCTAAAAATAGAATTCTTTATAGATATTTGACAAGCAAAGATTATGGACTGTAAAGAGTCAAAGCAGAGAAAATTCTTTGTGGAGGAAATCAGAAATCCATTATGCCAACGAAGGGTTAGGTTTCCACCAGAAATTTAGCAGCCTTTATGGATTTTGTCCAGGAGTTTTGCCCCTGCTTCCCCACGGAAGGCACACTGGAAAAAGAATTTTGGGGACATACTGGTCACAATATACAGAAATTTTACCATAACAAGGGACCTGATAATATCCCTATAAGTGCCTTTTCTTATTGGAAATTAATCTGTTATTCTCTGGCTGGTATGGGAAATTCTCCTCTCGAGTTTTCTTCCTCAGCAGCTGCAGCACCTTTAAGAGGCTTCTTAAAACTGGCTGCACCTTTCAAGCCTGAGCCGCTTTATAGCTTCAGCCAGCAGAAAATTTAAAAGAACAGGCTACTCATTTTCTCTCTGCATTCAGTTCCCCCTCCCCCACCAAGGCTTCTGTGCCTGGTATGTTTGGCACCTAAGGGCAATCAATGCAACAATGGAAGCATGGGAACTTTTACAACCTGAACTCCCTCCTCTAAAACTGAATTGATTTATAAAAGTGCTTCTTTACGCTTTGCTTTTAGTTTTGCTTTTAGCTTGCCATCAGAGAATTTCAAACAGCCTTTTCAGTGATATCAGTGGGGGCATGGATGCCGCAGGGAATGAAAAACAGTCCCGCTTCGTCAAAAATTTGTAGATGCTGCAATAAAGAATGCGTAATTGCTCCAGATAAAATTCAGGCTCAGCCTCAATATCCTACTTGAGCCGCATATTAAATGACACCACAGTGGCCCATGCTGTCTTTGTCTTAAGAACCACCCACCAAAAAGCTTTAAATGACTTCCAAAAACTACTTGATAATATCAGTTGGCTGTTATTAAAATCAACTCCTACAAGGCTGGTCAAGTGCAGCGTGGGGCTTACAGCTAATTAATCACAACCAGTTACAGATTCCTTTGTTCCTTCTCCTTTGATCTTTAAGAGAATGGCCTTCGGACTAAAGAACAGAAACTACATTTTATATGTTCACAACGTGCTCTCTTACTACTTGTCTCTGTGAGAGTGTAAGCTTAACAGACTAGTTTCATTAACTGCGAAATTTTCTCTTAGGTTTTAAACTTTGCCTAATATAAACAACCTGGCTAAAGCTTCCTGTGATTCCTAACACTCAGTGTCTTTGGCAAAACGGGCTCCTGGAGTGGTTGCATTTGCTTGTAAAGTAGTTGTTAATTATCTGGCCTCAGTAGCCACTCTCTCAATGAAAGGAAGGCAAAGCTAAAAAGCCACGCCTTGCACCATCGGAATGCCACAGCAGTTTCAGTTAACTAGGGAACAAGCTCATTCTATTGTAAGAAGTTGCAGTATATGTCCCACTCAGCAGTCCTCCTTACCAATGGGAATTAACCCACGGGGTTTAAAGGCTGGACACTTATGACAAATGAATATTACTTACATACCTTCCTTTAGAAAACTGTGTTATGTCCATACATACATTAACACTTATTCTCATTTAATTATGGCCTAAGCCCGCACGGGAAGAGCTTGCAAGGACGTAATTCAACACCTCTTTTACTGTTTTGCAAGTTGCCAGATTCCCTCACATCTTAAAACAGACAATCCTCTGGCTTATACTTCTAAGAACTTTCAGGAATTTTACAACACTTTTAAAATTATAAACACAGCTTACCATATCATTTAATAAAATATACCCTTTTTGTTATCAATCACTTGCTATTATTAACCAGGCCATAGAGGTAGAAATTGTGTTTTCACAGGATGCTGACTTCCCTATCTGAATTCTTGAGAGGTTAATTCAAGTTGCAAACGCAACCTGACACCATTCCCTCTGAGAAATCTCCCCAGCAACAATGAAGTCACTGCCAAAATGTCGTGTGATTGGTGCCCACCAACTCCTCCATCCATTCCTCCTCATTAACCCTTTTCAGATACTACAGCTGCTCTCTCCCAAGATTTCTCTCCTATAGCCAGCTCATCACGGTGCAATCTCTGACAAGATCGCCATACCCAATCCCCCCCACCAACTTAAAATGACACAGGGGGCTATGTTGCTGATGGCCGAGATGAAAAGAACTCTGAACTCGGACATAAACTAACCCAATCTCTCCTGAATAAAACAGTCACCACATGTGTAACGGGGACCAACGTAATACTTAAAGGAAATTCCAGTAAGAAAAATATGAACATCACTTGAAAAATACATGACTCACACAGGACAATGAAACCCGCCACAATATAACCTGTTTTAACATAATATGCTTTAACTGAAATCTTGCTAATTGTGTGGGCCCCCTTGGGGAAGGGAAACTTATGATTGTTCTACATTAGCCTCCCTTTGTGATACTGCCTGTAAACTTGTCAGGACCCTGGTCTCAGGACAGAGGGCTACAAGTGATAGAAAGATCGCAACTGTTGATTAGGCCTAAGCAGGCTGTAGGATTAGTTATTACGGGAATAACTGCACTTGTATCTGCTATAATTGCTGTGGCCATTACTCAGAATGTACAGACTGCTCAATTTACAGATAATGTGGTTCATAATATGTCAGAACTTATGAGTACTCAGGAAATGATTGACCTAAAAGTAGAACAAAAGTTAGAGTTACTCTTTGAAACTGTAGAAGTAATACGAAGTCTGGTCCAAACTTTGCAACACCAAGACAGGCTGACTTGTCATGCTGAATTTATCTAGATTTGTGTAACTAACAAAACTCACAATATAAACACAGATCCATGGGAAAGAGTTAAACAACATCTAGAAGATATGTGGGAACATACTAATGAAACTCTGCACTTAACACAGTTATATTCAGAAATTCTGGCACTAAGTCATGTCCATTTACCCTTTAATGCTGCTACAACAGCTAAAAATCTTCTGAATAACCTTAAAAACATGTTTACTGGACCTCTTGACCAGATTTGACATCTGTTGGTGCTGATGGCCACTAATAGATGTTCATCACCTAAAGCTGCAAACGCGGCATGAACCTCCCCATGTTTACTACATAGCCCACTGTGGTAGCCAAAGATGGGTAAGACATTTAATTGACCTTTCTCAACCTAAGACAGGGTCTTGCCACGAAAGGAGGGCTAGGTTCCAGAGACAGGTAAGAGACTGTGTCAATAAATGCAACCTAAGCCAGGCACGTAGTATGGGGCCAGCTGGGAGCCAGCCGATTTTATAATAAAAAAAGGGGAGATATAGAGAGCCAACCCTGGGGCTTCATAATCCCCTTGGCTCATGAACTTGTATTGGGAAAATCTGACCAGGAACTTCTAGAGAATAGAAATCAGAGGAATAGATTTCAATACAACATGCCTAATAACACTGAGACCTGCCCAGTCTCACTGACTTCTCCCTAATTACGTTACCCCACCTCCTTTTTCTCCACATACACAGGTTTATCAAGTAACTCTTGACAGGCTTTCCAAGGAATTCTCCACACAGCCATTAAAACTATACAAGCATCTCACTCCCTACAGCTGAAAGAACAAATAAACTTCTAGGTTCATTATAGCTAGTATGGCGAACTGATAAACACTAAAGAGATATCTTTCTTAGAACAGCTGGGCTGAATTAGGAGACGGCAGACACTCTCTGCTCAGGAAGAGGTAAATTAAAAAAAAAAACTATCAGAGACACTCAGTGTAGACATGGACCAAGTTGCTGACACACTTCTTATACTTCAGAATCAAATTAACTCCCTGACAGCAGTTACCTTACAAAACAGACGAGTGTTACACTTACTACTGGCAGAGAAAGGTGGGACCTGTATGGCGCTGGGCAAAGAATGTTGTTATTTTATAAATGCTTCTAACATTCTTACATCTAAGGTTACAGAGCTCAAAAGCCTAAATGAACAGAGGCGACATGAACTTACCCAGTCTGGATAGGGACTCATGTCAAATTGGGCCACCTGGCTGGCCCCCTGTGGGGGCCGCTCGTCTTTGGATTCATAGTCCTGACCTTCGGACCCTGCCTCCTGTGCCACCTGCGAGACCAACTAGAACAAAACTTACTCAACAAAACCGTCTCCAGAGTCCTGACCCTCCGAACTTATCAACAACTTCCCCAGGCCGACACTGAAGAGTTGTGATACCCACCCTTACCAAACGGGGGTATCAAAGTGGGGAATAATATGGATAACTGAGGCTGAAAAATTTTCCTCCCCCTCCTTGTTGCCCCCGTCAGCACCTGATATGATACTCCCTTCCCTTCCCAGCTGGCACTCGCCTGACAGGACACTTCCCCGTTCTTTTCCCAGCCCGCCTCCCCAGCTGGTGGGATACGATAATCCCTTTCCACTTTCCTTTCCCAGCCCGCCTCCCTAGCTGGTGGGATATGATAATCCCTTTCCCCTTTCCTTTCCCAGCCCGGCTCCCTGGCTGGCGGGATGCCCCCCTGAACTCCACCCGCTCACCCCATTTGTCTCAACCACGACATCCTCAAACTGCACTATATCTACCCTTCCAAAATGGCACTAGGGGCCATTTGTTGGAACCTGAGAAGGTCCCAGTGGCCCGCTGGTGTAATAAACAGCTTCTTGCCTCTTCCTGGGTAATCTTTCGCTTCCTTATTTTCTGTAACACCACCTTCAGGGCTCTATAACCAGTTTGCATCTGTAGCCTTCAGTGCTATTTATGAGGCCTCAGTATGGAAACCTACAGCCACAGAGACCCTCCAGCTGAAACCCAATAGCCAAACACCCTCCTGCCTCCTAAGACTGGGACAGATGCCCTTAATTCCACATCTTTAGTGTTCCCTACTAGACCCAGCCACACTTTCCATGCTTTGCATACTGCCTCTGCTAGACAACTGTCCTGGTATTGAACCCTCCCCACTGACTGGGCTTCATGGGTGGACAGTCCTATCTGATGACATGGGAGGCTTCTACCCACAGAAGGCATTCCATAAATTTCTGCTGAATTCAATTTCTTCTGAATCCTTCTCACGAAAAGTGAGTATCTGAAGGTTAGACTAGCTCCAAGAGAATGATGTCTGTAACCTGAATAGGAGAGGAATCCCCCCACAACACTGATGCCGTCATAGCCAGGAAAACGAAGAATTTCTGCTTCCTGAGCACTCAGGCCTGGTTGTGAGTGAGCCTCTAAGGAGGCAGGCAGCAAACCCTCCCCATGTGACTGCATGACCTCCTTCACTTGGAAGTAGGGTCATCTGCCTCCCCACCCTGCTCCCCCACAACATTCTGCTGGTCTTTGTGACCCACCTGTCTAGGAGCAGCCACTATTTTCCTTCCTGGAACACCTGCTGGCCCTGCCCCTCCTTAGAGGCTAGCGGATGCTAACAGGCCACATGCAGGTGCTCTGGCTGGCAGCCCCAACAGGCCAAGTCATCACCCAGGATCACTGCCTGCCTCACCCCAACTGTCCGTCTGACTTCAGGAGACCAGGAGAGGCTCTCAGACAACTTCGGGAAGCTAACAGAGGTGTAATAGATGTCATGAGTCACTATGTGAGGGACAGCTAGTTATGCCATTATGTAAGGCCCAAAACAAGGTCTTCCCCAAAGGACAATTTTCTATCCACCATTCTTTGAGTTGGGCCTGTAATGATTCCTTGCAAGCACAAGCCCCTCACTGGCATCTCCCCTTTCCGCAGGATGCTGGAACCAGCCAGCCTTGTCCCCTGACCATACCTGTCTAATCCACGTTCTAAGGCAAGTCCTTAGGGTGTTGTCCCTGCACAGGGCCAGGCCCAGACGAGATGAAGATGCCGACGCTGGTCTCTGCTCATACGGCCACCACACAGCAATGTATTTTTCTTGCCACACTACTCCCAGAGAAGCCCGCTTTTTCCCGAGTTTCTATAACCAGCCTGTCAACTGCTCTACTTCCCTGATCCAATCTTAAGGATATCACCAAATTTGAAATTCAAGGTTCAGGAGTATTGCTCTGTCTTAGTCATCTAGTGCTGCTACAACAGAAATACAAGTAGCTGGCTTTAACAAAGAGAAATTTATTTTCTCAAATTCTACAATGCTGGAAGTCCAAATTCAGGGCAACAGCTCCAGGTGAAGGCTTTCTTTATCTGTTGGCTCTGGTGGAAGTTCCTTGTGACATTTCAGACTCCTCTTGGTCTGGGAGCATCTCAGGGCATGAACCTCAGGGCCAAACGACACACACTGCTCCCTGTACTACTTCTTTGGTAGTATGAGGTCCCTGTCATGGACTGAATTGTGTTCCCCCAAAAAACTCTGTGTAGCAATTTAGCTAGGCCATGATTCCCGTTATTGCGTGATGTTCTTCACGTTGTAAATCCTGCCTCTATGATGTTAATGAGGATGGATGGGCAGCAGTTATTTTGGTGGGGCAGAAATCAATGTGTGACATTGTTCTGTGTCCTGGGGTAGAAGTCTCTTGAGATCTAAAAGAGAGGACAGCACAGAGATTTGGCAACCTCATACCAAGAAGCAGTGCTGGGAAGTGAGTACATCAAGCAGCTGAGTCCTTCAACCTTACTAGCTTCCAGTCCAAGGGAAGATTGATGACAAGGACCTTCCTCCAGCACCAGCAGAGAAAGCCTTTCCCTGGAGCAGAATTTGGCCTTTTAGGTTATTTGACTGTGACACATAGTATTTTTCTTTTTAAAGCTATCCACTTGTGGTTATTTCTGTTATAAGACAGCCCTCAACTCTCACCATGCTTTCCTTTCCTTTCCTCTTCTCTGGAAAGATGAAAGGTGGTACAGGCCAAAACCCAGAGAAACTCCCTGTCATGGATTTAACTGTGTTCCCCCCAAAATGTGCATAGAAACGTGTATGGCAATCTGGCTGGGCCATGATTCCCAGTATTATGTGATTGTCTTCCGTTTTGTGATTTTCCTATGCTTTAAATCCTAATCTCTGCATGTGTCTAATGTACTGGATTATGTTAGGGAGGATTAGGGTGGGACTGTAACACCCTTCATAAGATCACCTCACTGCTCGAATGTAAAGGGAGTTTCCCTAGAGTATGGCTTGTACTACCTTCTATCCTACAAGTTGGGGACCTCATACCGTCAAGAAAACAGCACTGAGAGCAAGTGCAGCCTTTGGACCTGAGGTTCTTGTGCCAAGATGCTCTCTGACCAAGGAAAGACTGATGCAACACAAGGACCTTCTTTCAGAGCTGACAGAGTGTGTTCCCTTGGAGCTGGCACCCTGATTTTAGACTTATAGCCTACTGGACCGTATGAGAACAAACTTTTTGGGGCTAAAGCCATCCACTCATAGTATTTCTGTTATAGTAGCACTACATGATCAAGACAGAATTTGGTACACCAAGAGAGTAGGGTGCTGCTCTAACAGATACCTAAAATGTGAAAGTAGTTTTGAAACTGTGAATGGCTAGAAGACTCAAAAAAAAGTCTAAGGAGAACTGACAACAAGGAAGGTACAGACGGTGAGAAACAAGCAGCAGAGGACAGACCAGCAGCAAATGGCTGGGCAGCAGTAGAACCAGGAGCTGACCCACAAAGTGAGAAAGCTGAATGTCTATGTGCAGGAAGCTTCCTGGAGGAGTAGGGTGCCTCCGGGCATTGTTTAGTGGAGCTAGGCTTGCTGACCCACAGAGCAAGAGAGCTCCTGCCTGTGTGCTGGAGGCCTCTTGATGGAGTGTGGCACCTTGGAGCTTAAATCAGTGAAGCCACACAGCTCTAGAATACTTGCCCCAGCAAGGCAGATGGAGACATGAGGCCTGAGCCATAAAGCCACAGGAAGCAAAAATTGAAGAGACAAGGAGCATGAGAAACTGAGCTGTCTCAGTCTCAAAACGTATGGCCATAACATCTGAAGTTTCAAAGGGTGGAGCCACTGCCCTTGATGTTTCTAAGGGTGGAGTTGCCACTCAGATGGACTAGGAAAATGATGCACCTAAAGCTGAGCAAGAAGAGTTGCAGTACAGGGCCAAGGGGCCTCCACACAGAATCTGAACAGTGTGGTCAACAACTAGAGTCTGGAGGACAGGTCCACTGTATAAAATGTCTCAGAGAATGGAAGATTATTTTCAAAGCTTTGTGTGCTATTGTAATATGTTCTGGTGACTTGTTTGTTGCCTAGTTTTGCCTTCTTTCTCCCATTTGTAATGGAAATGTCTATAACTTGTGCCTGCCTGTTCTACCATTATATTTTGGAAACAGAAAAATTGTGTTCTAGATTTCAGAGCTGAAGAGGAATTTGGCCCACCCAAATTGCTACATACATTTGAATGTTGACTTAAGACTTTTGTGATGATGGAGTAAATATGTTTTACATGTTGCAAGGATACAGTTTGGGGGGGGACAAAAGGTGGAAAATCAGGGATTGAACTGTGTTCCTAAAAAAATGTATGTGTGGCAGTTTGGCTGAGCCATGATTCCCAGTACAGTGTGATTGTATTCTATTCTGTGATTTTTCTATGCTGTAAATCCTAATCTCTACTTGTGGTTAACAGACTGGATTACATTAAAGAGGATTAGGGTGGGACTGTTAACACCCTTCCTAAGGTCATCTCCCTGCTCCAGTGTAAAGGGAGTTGCCCAAGAGTGTGGCTTACACCACCTTTTATCCTACAAGAGATAAAAGGAAAGGGAAGCAAGTAGAGGGCTGGAGACCTCTTATCATCAAGAAAGCAGCACCAAGCAAAGCACATCCTTCAGACCTGATATTTCTGTACTGAGATGTTCTCTGACTAAAGAAAGGCTGATGCAACAGAAGGACTTCCCATCAGAGCCAACACAGAGAGAGAGAGTGCATTCCCCCGGAACTGGCACCCTGAATCTGGATTTCTAGCCTACTGGACTGTGTAAGAATAAACTTTGCTAAAGACATACAGTTGTTGTATTTCTGTTACAGCAGTGCTACATGACCAAGACACTCCCTTTACAGTGCATCAGGGATATGACTTAGTAAGGATGTAAGAGTCTCATTCTAATCCTCCTTAACATAATTCAATCTTGCCCTGTTAACTACAGGCAGGTGAGGATTTACAACATATATGAAAATTACAATCGTAAAACAAAGGACAACCACACAGTCCCGGGAATCATGGCCCACCCAAATTGCTACATACATTTTTAGGGGGACATGACATACTCTTAAGTCAGAAAAAGGAGGAGGAGGCATTTAAACAAGATGCTTTTCTCCCACTGGTATCTGCCACGTACAGGGCAACTTCCTGGAGGGCGTGGGCTGCTTTCCAGAACATTCCATATAGCTGGAGCTGGAAAAGGGCCTCCTTTCTCATCTAAATCTCACTCCTTAGCTCTAAATGACTTAAATTACTCTAAGGTTCTTTCAGCCCTAAAAATAAAGAAATAAACCCACAGAAGAGCCCTCAAATACTTAGAGGCCCTTCTAGGAAGGTGCTTGCTTCAAGTGGAAGCTGAGGACCCACTGTTGGCTAATGCAGTATGTCCCCAGGCACTGTGATATCCCAACCCCGGCTGAAATTTAGCAATCTAGAAGTGACCAGAGGCAAATCCAGCCACCTGGATTTAGGGCCAGGGAAGGTGCAAAGAGGCTCAAAGGAGGGACTTGACTGAAATAGCTGAATGAGATTGAGAAGTTTGGGTTTGTGACCTTGTGATCAGAAGCCCCTCCACCCCTCATCACGGTGTTTCATTGGCCACTTGTCTCTCACGCCCACTTCAGCATAGCAAATGGCTCAGTTCCTGGACATCCACATTTGTGGTGGCCCTGAGCCTACAGCTGTTACTTCTCCCTGTGGGACTCCTGTTCTCCTTCGCACTTCCTCTGGGACTGCCACTTCTGGGTCTCTGCCATACATATGTGCAGAGGAGCCCCCTGGAGTCTGCCCCCTTGACAGACTGAGCTCTTTGCCGGTAGGCCTTTGTAATTGCATCTCAGGGCCAGGAGGCACTTGGAATGGACTGGCACAGGGGAGGTACCACCCACAAAAACATGGGGAAAGTGAGGTCAGGATTAGAATGTCAGAGTACTGCCATGCTTCTTGAAAAAGGGATCACATCATGCTCTGACTGGTCTGGCCCCAGTGCTTGGTCCTGAGCCACTTCTAACCTGTGTCAGAGCCAGCCTTAGTTTTGAGAGGTGTACACCCAAAGGCCCTGTGTGCTGTCCCTCCCATGAGTAAACTGAGGCATAGCTGTTCTAACAACTTCAGTCCTGGTCCAGTAACAGCTAGGTGGCTTTGGCCAGCTCAGTCAGCTCTCTGGACTGGATGAGCTCTGGCAACATTGTCATCTATGAATCCCATCTCATGGCAGGGATGAACCTTCCTCCTCAGGTGCCCACACACCTACCTGACCTCAGATCTGTTCAAGTACCTCTCCCAGTTGAGACCGTGACAAGTGTTAAGTACTGACATTTCCGACTCACGTGTTCAAGTTTGAGGTTTTGGATTTGGTCACTGTCTGGATTGAACTGTATCCCCCCAAAAATGCGTGCAGCAAGTTGGCTGGGCTATGATTCCCATTAACGTGTGATTTTCCTCCATTTTGCGATTTTCCTATGTTGTATATTCTAATTCCTGCTGATGTTAATAAACAAGATAAGGCTATGTTCAAGAAGCTAGGGTAGAACTGTAACACTGTTACTGAGGGAGTTTCTGTGCAGTGTTGCTTGTACTGCCTTTTACATACAAGACATAAAACAAAAGGGAAGCAAACAGAGAGCTGGGGGACCTCATACTATCAAGAAAACAGTGAAAAGAGCAAAGCACGTCCTTTAGACCCTGAGCTTCCTGTGCTAACACACTCCCAGACCAAAGAAAGACTGATACAGAAGAAGGACCTTCTCCAGAGCTGACAGAAAGTGTGTTGCCCTGGAGTAGACACCCTGAATTCAGACTTCTAGTGTACTGGACTGTGAGAGAATAAACTCTTCTTTGTCAAAACCAGCTACTTGTAGTATCTCTGTTACAGCAGTACTAGATGATTAAGACAGTCTCTCTGTTTTTAAAAGACAAATTTCACAAATGCAAGGAATCCCTTAGCAGTCTGGTAAATGTTTAAATGCAGAAACTTCAGAAAATTACATTAAACCAAAATTTCCAATATTTCAATCACCCATGAATCCACTATCCAGATGATCAAAATCAACAGGGTTATAATCCCTTACAGCCAGCCCTTCCTATACACACACCCCTTCTCATGAGACTGGATCTGAAAGAAGACAACGCTGTATGCTAAGCTTTCCTTTTTAGTAATCCTGAGGAACTCCTCATGACACAGTATTGTTGAAAAACATGTTTTTTAATGGCTGTACCATAACTTACTGACTCACTCATTCACTCTTTTTTCCCCACTAACTCTTAATGATTTGAGCTGAGTTCAAGTTTTGTTATTATAAATGTCACAGCAATGGAAATACTTAAAACTACATCTTTCTACAATGTTTTTGGGTAAAATTCTCATAAACAGAATTTAAAGCAAAGCAAAGTATAATGAAATTCTTGAGGTTCTTCATACACACACACACACACACACACACACACACACACACACACACACAGCTGGTAATGTGTTGGGTGGTACATGTCCCCAGGTCCCTGAGGTGCCTCTCTAATCCCCCACTTTGTTCACTTACCTGCTCTTCTTTTTGGTGACTTGCTACCTCCAAGCTCTGTGTTAGCTGCTGAATGGCAACTTGGTTCTTCTCATCTCGGGCTTCATGGGCAGAGATTTCCTTGCCCAGCTTAAGGATTCTATGGTTGAGCTGGAACAACTGATCCTTATATTTCTGACACTATGACAAAAAGAGTTAAAATAAAAATTGACTTTTTTTTTAATACCAGCAATTCAATTCAAATTCGTTGAGTGGCTGTCAACTGGGGGCAATCTGGGACATGTGGTCATGTCTGGAGGCATTTTTCCATGACTGAGAGAGGCAGGGGTGGCTGACATTCAGAAATGCTACTAAACATCATACAGTACATACAACAGCCCCTATGACAGAGACTCATCCAACAGTGCCAACAGTGCCAAGGCTGAGAAACCTACTCTATTCCTGAGGAGAAATGAGGCATACCTATACCACCAGAGGCAGCAGAACACATCAAGAACATACAAACCACTGTTCTGAAAGCCATCCACATTTGTCTCATTTCTCCACAGTTGTTTCTAATATTATTTTAAGGGTGAGGGGAAGTACATAAATCTCTTTAAAATATCCCTGACCTCTGTCCCTGAACAAGTAAACCTAGCTGGCTGTACAGTGTCAGTGCTCTCAATACCACGGCTCCGCAAACAAGGGTGCCTGACAGATGTCTCTTAGGTAGGCACATCAACGACTTTATATTCTAACAGTAGCTTAGAAGCTCCTCATAGTCTTTCACCATGGGGATTTCAGTTACTGGCAATCACTTGTCATGAAGATCTACATACAAACTGTATGTCTGTGTAATTGCTTGTTTTCACAACAGCTAATTTTGGGGGCAGAAAGTGATCACAGATCCCTGTTGTCTAACACATCTGAACCTTTCAGCACCACTGGCAATGAACAAGCTAATTCTTATTTTTTTGCAGGTTTAGTAAGTTACATGTTGGTATCTTAAGGAGTCCCCAAGGAGTCCCTGGGTAGTACAAACAGTTAATGTACTGGGCTGCTAACAGAAAAGTTGGACATTTGAGTCCACCTAGAGGTACCCTGAGAAGAAAGGCCTAGTGATCTACTTAGTAAAAATCAGCCACTGAAAACCTTATGGAGCATAGTTTTACCCTGATACACTTGTGATGCTGCGAGACAGAGTCAACTCTATAGCAATAGGTATGGTTTATAGTATCTTAAGGTTGTCTAAAGTAGGGTTCCATTCAAGGTTAGGGAAAATATGTATTCTCTGTATAAGGATTCACTTCTCGGAAACTGATCACCACACATGCTTTTCTTACTACTTCAGCAGTGAGTATGTCTACTATATCATAAATTCCTATCAGCTACGGCTATGTTAAATGTCTCGCAGCTCATGACATTTTATTTAGAAAACTGAAACTTCTTTTTCAATATTAGTACATACTCATTTATCATCCAGTGTTAGCCTTGATTTCATCAATAGTAAGAAATGTTATCTCACTTCAACTCATGGGATAAACATACTAGTTGATTTTCTTCTACTTATCTTTAACAGTTAATCTCTGGACTTGGAAATGGCTTCAAACTTGCAGAAATGGTGTAAGGGTAGTGTTAGCATTCAGTAAGAACATTCAAGTCCTTTCTCTCAGACTCAGTTACTGATGGCATTTCTTTCCATCTGCTTCTCTATTGGAGCTTTTTAGGTACGAATACACACACATAATGTTGTTTTTGAGCTGTGGCACTGTTACTGATTTCAGGAAACTTAACTTGAGGTACCACACGCATCACGGTTTTGCTAGCTGACTTAACAGTGTCCTGAGGGCACCTTTGCCTTCATGAAGGGCATGCTCCTACAGTAGGCAGTGCTTTTAATTTTCTCTTGGCCTCCTTGACTTTGGTGCATTTTCACGACCTTTCACTTAACAAATATTGTCACTTCCCCTGCTTATAAGTAGAGTGTTTCTCATTTTGGGCTTGTCTGATATATTGTTATGTTCAGATTTCGGTGGTGCATTTCTTTTTTTTTTTTTTCTTTTTTTCTTTTTATTTAACATAACTGAATGAAAATGTACATTCACGTATAAATTTACATGCCCACCTATATGCAGC
Source organism: Heterohyrax brucei (assembly GCA_028571685.1). Lineage (NCBI taxonomy): Eukaryota > Metazoa > Chordata > Mammalia > Hyracoidea > Procaviidae > Heterohyrax > Heterohyrax brucei. The sequence goes on from CM053156.1 coordinate 28,070,860, forward strand.
TTCCACTGCTCTCCCTGGCCGGTGACTGCACACTATTCCTCTCTGCTCCATACATGTCTTATCCTCCCAACAACCTCCTTTCCCTTCCTCTCCATCCACTCCCCTTCCTCCAGCCAGAGGTCAGCAAGACGATATCCTGTAGATGTTTAGAACCGCAAAGTGCTTCCAATATGTGGTCACTCTGCATTGCCAAGTCCAATCCATTCCTGTCCAAAGAGTGGACCTTTGTCATAATTTATGGGAACGGGCAGCATCAGGGCCGGGGGACATGCTCTCAGAGGAATCCCAAAACCACTGGACCATCAATTGAGGTCTTTTAGTGGAGATCTCAGGATGCACCCCTTTTTATTCTTGTGTTGCCAGTGAGACTCCTCTCTGTGAGCTCCATTGTGGCTATCACTGGTGGTGGCCGGGCACCATCCGGTTCTTCCGGTCCCAAGTCGATGTAGGCACCCACTCTTGTGGGTCTGTCTTCTCGGTTGTCTTTACTGCATGTCATTTTGGTCCTCGGTGAGCATCCGTTCCTGCTGAGTTGGGACCATTTGCTGTGTCCTCGGATGGCAGCTTGGCAGCTTTTAAGACCCCAGACGCCACTAACCAATGTGGGGTGCAGAGAGCCCTCTTAGCAAAACGCTAGTTGTACCAATTGGCCTGGAATTCACCTAAGAGCATGGTCCCCCGCCCCCTGCCCCAGCTACTCTATCCTTGCAGTATTGAGTCAAGATGGAAGGAGTACTCAAGTTATGCTGAAGTCCACTTAATGTTGTTCTTGTTTCTAATGTGTGCTATCACCGCTTTCTCCCAACTAGATTTCTAGTAACTATCTAAACTAAACCCTCCCCCCCTCCCTTGCAGCTGTCAAAGAGTCTTTTCTTCTATACACAAGTCTGTTTTTGAGGTCTTATCGTAGAGGTCTCATACAGTATTTGTCCCTTTGTTGCTGACTACTTTCACTCAACATAATGTCTTCCAGTTGAAACCAGGTTAGGAGATGTTTCCTGGAATCATCGTTATTCTTTATCATTGCGTAGTGCTCCACTGAGTATATGTACCATAGTTTACCTATCCATTCTTCTATTGTTGGGCATCTGGGTTGATTCCATCTTTTTGCTATCGTGGACTGTGCTGCGGTAAACATTCTGGTGCATGTGTCCGTTGGTGTGAAAGGTAGGATATATTCCAAGTAGTGGAATTACTGGGTCACATGGTATATCGATATCCATTTTTTTAAGGAAGCGCCGGATTGCTTTCCAAAGAGGCTGGACCATTTTGCAACCCCACCAACAGTGTAGGAGGGTTCCACTTTCTCCACAGCCTCTCCAGCATTTGTTGTTTTGTGTTTTCTGGATCATGGCCAATCTTGTTGGGGTGAGATGGTATCTCATTGTTGTCTTGATCTGAATTTCTTTAATAGCTAAAGATCGTGAACATGTCCATATGTGTTTTTTGGCTGCCTGGATCTCCTCTTTAGTGAAGTGTCTGTCCATCTCCTTTGCCCATTGCTTAATTGGATGGTTTATCTTCTTCTTATTGATATTTTGTAGTATCTTATAGATTATGGAGATCAGGCGTTGATCTGACATAGAGTTGCCAAATATTTTTTCCCACTCTGTGGGTGTTCTTTTAATTCTATTAATAAAGTCTTTGGATGAGCAAAAGTGTTTGATTCTTAATAGTTCCCATTTATCTACTTTCTCTTCTGTTGATTGAGGTTTCTTTGACAGATATTGGAGTCTGTCCTCATTGTGTATTAAAACTTCCATTGTTGTTCCTACCTTTTCTTGGATGAGCTTTATCGTTTTAGGTTTGATATTTAGGTCTTTTATCCAGTTGGAGTTGGTTTTTGTATAAGGTGTAAGATACGGATTCGGTGGTGCATTTCTGATACAAGCACTGCACAAGTGATGTTGCTTTCCTCAGGCTGTCACACCTGCCACTTAGTAGTGATTATTTTAGTCGCCACTTTGACTTTCAACTTGCATTCACTTGTATTGCACAAGGTGACATCACGTGTCAGCAGCTGTCTCCTGGGGACATTTTTAAAACAAAAGGATATTCTTACTCTGAATCTGATCAAGTTTAGACCTAATTTTCAGCATATCAGAAATGGAAGTGCCCCATCAGGAAACAACTGGACAGTTCCAGAATGTGGGCTATCCCATAAGACAACTGCCTGGTCTCTTCAAAGACTTACTGTCCTGGGGATAAAGGGATTTTTAGTTTAAAAGCTACTGCAGACTGGAGTCAGCTCTCGTAGTCAGCATTCTACCTGCCTCCTCTCCCTATGTACCCCTTAGCACAGGCATATGAAACTAACAGGACAGACAGCTCTGAGGGTCAGTTTGGGACCGTCTGATCCCAGTTCAAATCAGTACCAAGGACTGCTGCCTGAAGTTGCGGTGTACTATGAAGTAGGCATCTTGAATGGAGATACTGTAATTTCAAGGGACAATAATAACTGAAATGAGAAATAGAAAGACTTACCAAAAGATTTAATCAAGCAGAAAAAACAGTGACTGAATTAGATGAAGATATGGTTGTTAGGTGCCATTGAGTGGCTTCTGATTCATAGTGACCCCTATGTAAAATACAACACTGCCTGGTCTTGTGCTGTACCAAAACTCACTGTTATGCTTTAGCTCACTGTGGCATCCAGTATATTAATCCATCTCTTTGAGGTCTTCCTCTTGTTTGCTGACCATCTACTTCATCAGACATGATGCCTTTCTCCAGGGATTGATTCCTCCTAACAACATGTCTTTCATATATTGAATTGTGTCCCCACAAAAAGGCCTGTAGCCATTTGGCTAGAGCAGGTTTCCTACTACTGTGTGATTTATATGCTGTAAGTTCTATTCCCCACGTGTGGTTGATAGGGCAAGATTACATTACATTTAAGAGGATTAGGGCAGCACTGTAATATCTTTACTAAGGGAGTTTCCTTGAAATGTGGCTTGCACCACCATTTATCCTACAAGAGATAAAAGGAAAAGAAAGCAAGCGGAGAGCTTGTCACTGATTGAACTGTGTCCCCCCCAAAAATGTGTGCAGCCATGTGGCTAGGCCATGATTTGCACTAGTTTGATTGTCTTCTATTTTGTGATTTTCCTATGATGTATGTTAAAGAGGATTAGGGTGGGACTGTAAATCCCTTCCTAGGGTCCTCTCCCTGCTCCAATGCAAAGGGAGTTCCCCTGGAGTATGGCCTGTACCACCCTGTATCCTTTTATCCTACAAGAAATAAAAGGGAAGAAAGCACAGAGTTGGGAACCTCACACCACACAGAAAGCAGCACTGGGAGTACAGTGTGTCCTTTAGATCTGAGGTTCCTGCGTGAAAATACTCCCTGACCAAAGACTTGATACAGAACAAGGCCTTTCCTCCAGAGCTGACAAGAAAGCCTTTCCCTGGAGTAAACACCCTGAATTTGGACTTGTAGCCTACCAGAATCTTTAAGAATAAACTTTGCTTTGTTAAAGCCATCCACTCTGTTGTATTTCTGTTACAGCACAACTAGCTGACTAAAACAAGCAGTACTGGGAGCAGAGTATGGTCCTTCAGACCTAATCTTCCTGTGCCAAGATGCTCCCAGACCAAAGAAAGACTAATGCAACACAAGGATGTTCCTCCAAAGCCAACAGAGAGAGAGACTGTACCCGTGGAGCTGGCACACTGAATCTGGACTTCCAGTCTACTGAACTTTTTCTTTGTTGAAGCCATTCATAACCTGGGTATATCTGTGTCTCAGCAACCAACAAACATTAGATTTCTTCTTAAACTTGGCAACAGTGGAAGTGAAATCAGTTATGTTAGTCCAAGTTTACGGGGATGATGCCATGAAGAAAATGACAGCATAGTGTTCCTGTTAGAAAAGTACCAGATAACTAAGACAATGTCCCAAGTATGTACTTTATCTAAGGCAGATCTGTCTGTTCTTTTGGCAGCACACAGTACATTCAATATTCTTCTCTAACACCACAATTCAAAAGCATCAATTCTTCTTCTGCTTTGCTTTTTCATAGCCCAGCTTCTGCATGCATATGAAATGAATGAAAATATTATGGCTTGAGTCAGGCACACCTTAATCTTCAAGGTGGTATCTTTGCTTTTCAACACTTTAAAGAGGTCTTTTGCAGCAGATTTGTTCAAACAGATGCATTTGATTTCTTGACTGCCACTTCCAGAGAGGTTGATTGTGGATCCAAGTAAAATGAAATCCTTGACAACCTCAATCTTTTCTCCATTTATGGGGTCTGGCACATAAGTTTATAAACTTGCCAGTGTAAGCTTATGTTGGCACTACTATAAAAACAACTCAGTAAGGTTTTATGACCTTGGTTATCAGTGTTTCACAGCTGTGTCTGTGTCAATATGTGGTGGTGTCTTGCTGATTGTTGTGTGTGTGTTGTTGTTGTGTGTTTTTGTGTGCCATCACAAGAATGTTGGAGCTTGAATTACAACAACAAACAAACTTTAAATTTCTTGTTGAACTTGGCAAGAGTGAAAGTACAATCAGAGACATGTTAGCCCAAGTTTATGGGGATAATTCCATGAAGAAAATGGCAGTGTACAAATCGATTAAACGTTTTCCTGAGGGGAGACAGCATCACTGATGAAGAGTGGTCATGGTGGCCAGTAACAAGCAGAACTGATGAAAATATTACAAAACTACATTGAATTGTGTGTCAAAAATCTTCACCTGACTTTGAGAAGCAGAGAAGACCAAATAAACATTGATAGAGGAACAGTTAAGAAAATCTTAACTGAAATCTTGGTATGAGAAAGGTGTGTACAAAAATGGTCCTGAAGGAGATCACTGAGGAGCAAAAGCAAAGAAGAGTTAAAGTTTGCCAAAACCTTCTAGAGAAGCAAGATGATGCTTAGGGCCATGTTATTACTGATGATGACACACAAGTGTATCAATATGACCAGTAAATAAAGCGTCAAAGTGCACCATGGAAGTCAGCCAATTCTATACAACTAAAAAAGTTCAGTCAGTCCGAGTGAAAAGTCAAAAACAATGTTGCTAGCCTTTTTTAATATCAGAGGAAATGTTCATTATGAATTTGTACCAACTGGACAAACAGTTAATCAAGTTTCCTACCTGGAAGTGCTGAAAAAGTTGAATGAAAAAAGATGAACATGACCTGAATTTTTCACCAACAACTCATGGCTCTTCCAACACAACAAAGCACCAGTCACATGGCACTGTCTGTGAGGGAGTTTTTACACAGTGAACAAATAACTGTATTGGAACACCCTCCCTACTCATCTGATCTGACCCACAATGAACTTTATTTCATTACTCAAAGATAAAGGAAGTATTGAAAGGAAGACATTTTGATGACATTCTGGACATCAAAGAGAATACAATGACAGCCCTGATGGCCATTCCTGAGAAAGTATTCCAATATTTCTCTGAAGGGTAGACTAGGTGCTGGTGTCAGTGCATAGCTTCCCACAGGGAGTACTTCCGATGTGATCTTAGTGATATTCAGCAATGAGTTCATAGCACTTTTTCTAAGATCAGTTTACAAACTTAATTGTCAGACCCTGTATCATGATGTTGCTGATTAGTCCACTTGTGAGAACTTCTGTTTTCTTGATGTTGATCTGCAAACCATACTGAAAGCCGTACTCTTTAATTTTCATCAGTAAATGTGTCAGGCCCTCTTGATTTTCAGCAAACAAGGTTGTGTCACCTGCACAACACAAGTTGTTAATGAGTTTTCCTCCAGGTTCTACATCATATAGTCCAGCTTCCTCACATTATTTGCTTCACATAGAGACTAAAAACTATGGCAAAACAATACACTCTGACAGACATTTCTAGTGAACAATCCCTCTGATATCAAAAAAAGGTTAGCAACATTGTTTTGACTCTTGATTTGAACTGACTTTCACTGTGGACCTGGACACTTTGTTTCATGGTTGTATTCATATACTCATGTTTCACCACCAGTGATAACAAGGCCCAAAATGTCGTCTTGCCTCTCCTAATCACACAGTGTGCCTTCAGATTATCTGGATGACTGACTCTTGATCCAGTGTTCTCGAATTCACATTTGCCACAATATTATCCATAATTTGTTACTATCAACATAGCTGAATGCCTTTGTATAGTCAATAAACACAGGTCAACATCTTTCTGGTACTCTCTGCTTTTAGCCAAGATCCATATGACATCAGCCATGATTTCCATGGTTCCACATCTTCTTCCGAATTCAGCCTGAATTTCTGGCAGTTCCCTGTCAATCTATTGCTGTGGCTATTTTTGAGTGATCTTCAGCAAAATTTTACTTGCATGTGATATTGACATTGTTCAATAATTTCTGCATTCAGTTGATCATCTTTCCTAGGAATAGGCATAAATATGGATCTCTTCCAGTTGGTTGGCCAAGTAGCTGTCTTCCAAATTTCTTAGCATAGACGAGTGAGCACTTCCAGGACTGTATCTGTTTGTGGAAACATCTAAACTGATATTCCACCAATTCCTGGAGCTTTCTGTTTCTGCCAAGGCCTTCAGTGCAGCTTGGACTTCTTCCTTCATTACCATCAGTTCCTGATCATATAGTACCTCTTGAAATGCTTTAATGTCAACCAATTCTTTCTGGCATAATGACACTGCAATCTGAAATTAATTAAACATGCAATCAGGATGCACTGATAAGTACTGGTGATTGGAATGCAAAAGCACAAAACAAAGAAGAAGGACTGGTAGTTAGAAAATATTACTTTGGTGATGGAAACAAGGCCAGAGATGATATGACAGAATTTTGCAAGAACGAAAAATTCTTCATTGTATATTTTTTTTCACCAACATAAATTGTGATGATACACATGGGGCTCACAAGATACAATATACAGGAATATTACCGACTACATATATAGAAATAAATGACAGAAACGCTCAATATCATCATTCAGAGCAAGACCACGGGCTAACTGCAGAGCAGACCGTTAATCACTCAAATGCAAACTCAAACTGAAACTGAAAAAATTCTTGAGAGCCAAATTATGACCACGAGTCTATCTCACTTGAGTTTAGACAGCATTTCAAGAATAGATGTGGGGGGACAGAGTCAAGACGGTAGACTAAACCCATGTCTTCCCAAATCCCTCTGGAAACCAAGACCTGACTTGATAATTAAATGGAGCCTTCTGGACATCTAGTGAGCCCCAGGACATGGCATAGGGCTGTTAATTTGGACTTTCTACCAACGAATGGAAAACCTCCTCTCTTTCGCTAACCTTGCTCTTCACAAGAGCTCGCTTTCACAGATTGATGGTAACTCACCATTTTTACTTTTTTTTCCCCCTCTGTCTTAGCTGGTGGGTGGAGATTGGACTTGATTAGCAGCTAACCTGAGGCACACTGCTGATGGGATCGGCAGGTGAAACTGAGAGAGCTCAGTTTTGGATCTTGGCACCTCTCTTTCGACATAGCCTGTGTGGAGAGTCGCCGAGCTTGTGCGGGACATCATCTTGTTCCACTGGGAGGCGGATACACTCATATGGAGGCCCCAGCTAGACCTAGTTCCTAGGCTGGGAGGCAGCACCTGCCTGGAGGAGAGCGCTTTTCTGGCAGAATACACAGTGTCGCCTATGGCTGGGGCAGGGCAACAGAGGCTGTGGAGTCTATGCATCTTGGCACCTTGGGCCTCTCTTTCTGCCTCTGATATAGAGTAGCCTGCTCCGAAGTAGAGGTGAACTTGCGTGGCACATCAATTCCTGGGCTGGGACGCAGCACCTGCCCAGAGGACAGCATTTTTCAGGCAGAAAAGCAGCATTCTACACAGTGTCACCTAGAGCTGGGGCCCGACAGCAGACATCAGCAGGGCAGTAGCCCTTCTGTATTTTGAGCTACTTTAAACATTTGGGGTTCACTATAGAGGTGCTTACTTTGTCAGCTGGGAAGAAGGATCTATACACCTGAACACCTAACTGACTTTGGAAGTTGTCAGATATCTTTTGCCTTCCATTTTAGGATGGTTTAGCGAAACAACTGTGATCCATCCTCACAGCATCTCGCCCAGACTCTACTGACTCACATGATGCCCCCAAAGCAACAAACTCTGAAGAAAACTGTAACCAAGAAATCACCCATGGCTTCAGAAAGCCCCCAAAAGAAAGTACCACAAAACTTCCCAGACAAAGAAACCTTTCAGAAATTATCAGTAGGTGAATACAAAAGGATTATGATAGAGACTTCCTAGACCTTATACAAAATGCAACACAGCAAAACGGAAAATTAAGCAAGCTGTTCGATCTGATGGAACACCAGTACTCTGAAATCGAACAGATCAAGAACAAAATCAAAGAAATTGAAATTTCAATTCAAAGCTAAGAAAACAGAATGGAACAAACGGAAAACACACATTCTGATTTGGAAGACAGAGCTACTGACGCCAGCGTCCATACAGAGAAATCAGAAAAAAGAAACAAGAAAAATGAAGATGCATTAAGAAGCATGTGGGACTCTATTAAGAAGAACAATCTACGATTAATTGGAGTTCCTGAACAGGGCGAGACACCTCAGAACACAGAGAGTATTGTTGAGCTGTTGACAGAAAACGTCACAGAAATTATGAAAGAAGAGAATATAGACATCTAAGATGCATATCCAATGCCACACAATGTAGATCTCAAAAAAAAGACTCCAAGACATATTATCATCACGCTTAACAAAATGAAACACAAGTAGAAACTCTTAAAGACAGCAAGACTCAAAGCAAAGCCAATATTCAGAGGGAAAACTTGTAGGATTTCGTTGGATTCGCCAGCAGAAACAACGCTGGCACGGAAACAGTGGCATGACACATTCAAAGCCTTAAAGGAGAAGAACTTCCAACCAAGAATTATATATCCTGCAAAATTATCTTCCAAATATGAAAATGAAATTAAGACAGTCAAAGATAAATAGAAACTCAGACTTTGTAAAAACCAAACTAAAGCTACAAGAAATACTGACAGAATATCTCTCAGCTTAGAAGAACAAAACCACTAACGTAACATTTTAGAAGCAAATACAGGACACATCACCCAGAAACCTACTCAGTTAGGGAAGGCTCCAAATTGAATCAAAGCTGTAACAGTGAAAGAAATAACCCAGTGATCACATCATGAAAACTATCATGTTATCATATTAAAAAGAGGGATGTACTATAGTTGTTATAGTCTCTCCAGATGGAGAGGAAGTTGATAAGAATGGCAGTAATTAAAATTAGGTTTATATATAGTTTATTATGGGGGATCACAGGGGCAGCTGTAAAGCACAATAAAGATGCAACATATCAAATCAAGAAACTCAACAATGACAAAATCAACCCTGAAAAAGGTGAAAAATCAACTCACAAAATGTCCCAAAACAGATTAATAAGAGCAACAAAGAAAATGTCAACACAAAAATAAACATATCACAATGGCAGCACTGAACACATATCTATCAATAATTACACTGAATGTGAATGGACTGAATGCTCCAGTAAAGAACCATCAAGGGACTTCTCGGATCAAAAGACACGACCCATCCATATGCTGCTTACAAGAAACTCACCTTAAACTTAAAGATAGGAAGAAACTGAAAAAGGATGGAAGAATATCTATCAAGCTAACAATACACAAAGAAAAGCAGGTGTGGCAATTTTAATCTCAGACAAAATAGATTTTAATGTAAAATCCACCATTGTGGACAAGGATGGACAGTATTGTTGAAAGGTTCAATACACAAGCAGGACTTAACAATATTAAATATTTATGCACCTAATATTAGAGCACCTGAATACTCTGAAGAAACACTGCGTACACTCCAAAATGAGATACATCACTCCACAATAATAGTGGGAGACTTCAACATTCCACTCTCAGTATTGAACAGATCGTTTAGAAAAAAGTTCAATAAAGACACAGAAGACCTTACTGCCACAATTAACCAACTAGACCTCACTGACATATACACAACTTTCTATCCATCAGCAGACAACTACATCTTCTTCTCCAGTGTGCATGGAACATTCTCCAGAATAGACTATGTGTTAGGACATAAAGCAGTTCTTAACAAAATCCATACCACTGAATTAATGCAAATCATCTTCTCAGAACAGAGAGCCATAAAAGTCAAAATCAATAGCATAAAAAACATAGAAAGTGGAACTCATGGAAACTGAACAACATCTTGCTCAAAAAGACATGGGTTATAAAAGAAATCAAGGATGAAATAAAGAAATTGATGGATTCCAATGAGAATGAAAACACTTCCTACCAGAACCTACAGGATACAGCCAAAATAGTGCTCAGAGGTCAGTTTATCTCCATAAATGCACACACCTGGAAGGAAGAAAGAAATCAAGCCAAAGAACAAACCCAAGAGCTTGACCAAGTAGAGAGAGAACAACAGAGGAACCCCTCGGGCACCAGAAGAAAACAGATCATAAAGATTAGAGCAGAACTAAACAAATTAGAGAACAGAAGAACAACTGAAAAAATTGAAAAGGCCAAAAGCTGGTTTTTTGAAAAGATCAAGATCAACCAAATTGACAAACCACTGGCTAAACTTCCTAAAGGAAAACAGGAAAGAACGCAAATAATCGAAATAAGAAATGAGACGAAAGTTCTCACAACAGATCCAACAGAAATCAAAAATGTCATAACAGAATACTATAAAAGACTGTAGTCTAATAAACTGGAAAATCTAGAGGAAATGGACAAATTCCTTGATTCATATCACCTACCAAAACTATCACAACGTGAAGGAGAACAACTTAATAAACCCATCACAAAGGAAGATTGAAAAAGTCAACCAAAACCTGCCAACCAAGAAAAACCTGGGCTGAGATGGCTTTACCACAGAATTCTACCAAGCTTTTAGAGAAGAGTTTTCTCCAATACTACTGAGACTGTTTCACAGTATAGAAAGGGATGGACTACTCCCAAATTCATTCTATGAAGCCAGCATAACCCTGATACCAAAGCCAGGGAAAGACCTAACAAAAAGGGACAACTATAGACCAATATCATGAATCTAGATGCAAAAATCTTCAACAAAATTCTCACCAATAGAATACAACAACATATCCAAAAAATAATCCATCATGACCAAGGTGGATTCACACCAGGGATGCAAGGCTGGTTGAACATCAGAAAAACAATTAATGTGATCAACCACATAAATAACACAAAAGACAAGAATCACTTGATTTGGTCTATTGATGCAGAAAAGCCAAAGCTAGCCAAGTGCCATCGAGTCAGATACAACTCATGGTGACCCTAGAGGCCAGAGTAGAACTGCCCTCTAGAGTTTTCAAGGGCGCAAAAGAAACATCTGATAAAGTCCAACACCCATTCATGCTAAAAATGCTTGGCAAAATAGGAATAGATGGCCAATTCCTCAATGCAATAAGGGCTATTTATACAAAGCCAATTGCCTACATCATCCTGAATGGAGAGAGACTGAAACAGTTTCCCTTGAGAACAGGAACTAGACAACGATGCCCACTCTCACCTCTCCTGTTCAACACTGTACTAGAAGTTCTAGCTACAGCAATTAGACAAGACCAAGGAATAAAGGGCATCTGCATCAGCAAAGAAGAAGAAAAAAATCTCCCTATTTGCAAATAATATGATTGTATATGCAGAGAATCCTAAAGAATCCATAAGTAAACTACTCAAATGGATAGAAGAGTTCAGCAAAGTCTCAGGATACAAGATAAACATAAGTAGATCAGAAGGATTCCTTTACATCAACAACGAGATTATTAAGGAAGAAAACTCCAAATTAATACCAATTACTAAAGCCCCTAATGAGATAAAGTACCTAGGAATAAATCCAACCCAAGAAATAACAGACCTTTACAAAGAGAACTACAAGTCTTTGCTACAAGAAATTAAGAGAGACTTATATAAATAGAGAAATCTACTCTGCTCATGGATAGCAAGACTTAACATTGTGAAAATGTCTACTTTTCAGAAAGCAATCTACTTATATAATATAATCCCAATACAAATTCCAGTGATACTTTTTAATGAGATGGAGAAACAAAATACCAACTTTGTTTGGAAAGGGAAGAAACCCCAAGTACACAGGTATAAATAAGCTAGATAAAAGACCTAAATATCAAATCTAAGATGATAAAACTCATCCAAGAAAAAGTAGGAACAACAATGAAAGTTTTAATACACAATGTAGACAGACTTCAAAATCTGTCAAACAAGTCACAAATAACTGAAGGGAAAATAGATAAATGTGAACTATTATGGATCAAACACTTTTGCTCATCCAAAGACTTTATTAATAGAATTAACAGGCCACCTACAGAACGGGAAAAAGTATTCAGAAACTATATGTCAGATCGATGCCTGATCTCCATAATCTATAAGGTACTACAAAATATCAATAAGAAAAAGATAAATCATCCAATTAAGCAATGGGCCAAAGAAAAGGACAGACACTTCTCTAAAGAGGAGATCCAGGCAGCCAAAAAACACATTTGGACATGCTCACAATCATTGGCTATTAAAGAAATTCAAATCAAAAAGACAAGGAGATACCATCTCACCCCAACAAGGTTGGCCATGATCCAAAAAACACAAAACAACAAATGTTGGAGAGGCTGTGGAGAAACTGAAACTCTCCTACACTGCTGGTGGGTTTGCAAATGGTACAACCTCTTTGTAAAGCACTCTGGCGCTTCCTTCAAAAGCTGGATCTAGATACACCATTTGACCCAGTAATTCCACAGCTCAGAATATATCCTACAGAATCAAAGCCATTCACACCAAATGATACATGCATATGAATGTTTATCGCAGCACAGTCCACAACAGCAAAAAGATGGAATCGATCCAGAGCCCAACAACAGAGGAGTGGACAGGTAAACTATGGTATATACACTCAATGGAACACTATGCAATGATAAAGAACAACGATGATTTTAGGAAGCATCTCATTACCTGGTTTCAATTGGAGGACATTATGTTGAGTGAAAGTAGTCAGTGACAAAAGGACAAGTGTTATATGAAAGTAGTCAACGACAAAAGGACAAGTGTCGTATGAGACCCCTACAATAAGAACTTGAAACAGATTCATGCATAGAAGAAAAGACTCTTTGACCACTGCAAGGGATGGGGGGCAGGAGGCAAAAGGGGGAGGGTTTAGATAAAGCCAAGCCAAGTGCCGTCGAGTCTTTAGATAGCTGATAAAAATTTGGTTGGGTGAAATCTGTGACTGCATACATTAGAAAGAACAATATTAACTGGACTTCAACGTAACTTTAGTACTCCTCCCATCTTAACCCAGTACTGCCAGGACAGAGTAGCTGGGGCGGGGGACTGGGTACCATGCTCTCAAGGGAAATCGAGGCTAATTGGTACAACTAGCGTTTTGCTAAGAGGGTCCTCTGCACCCCACATTGTTGGGGTCTTAAAAGGTGCCAAGCTGTCATCTGAGGGTACAGCAAATGGTCCCAATTCAGCAGGAACTGATGATCACAGAGGACCAAAATGACATGGGGGAAAGAGAACCCAGAAGATAGAGAGACCCACGTGAGTGGGTGACTACATCAACTTGTGACTGGAAGAACCACACAGTGCCCAGCCACCACTAGTGATAACTGTGACAGAGCTCACAAAGTTGAGTCTCATTGGCAACACAAGAACAAAAAAGAGTACACCCTGAGATCTACACTAAAAGACTGCAATTGACGGTCCAGGGGCTTTGGGGTTCCCCTGGGAGCAGAGCCTCTGGCCCTGATGCTGCCACTGTCCATAAATCATAATGAAGGTCAACTCTTCAGACAGGAATGGATTGGACTTGGCAATGCAGAGTGACCATATCATGTGTGCACTTTATGGTTTTGTGCATCTATAGGATGTCGTCCTGCTGATCTCTTAATGGAGGAAGGGTAAATGGTGGAGAGGAGGGGATAGAAGATTGTTGGGAGGACAGGACATGTATAGAGCAGAGAGGAAGAGTGTGCTGTTACCAGACAGGGATAGAAGTGGGAGCTGCATATAGGTGGGCATGCAAATTTATATGGGAATGTATACCTTCATTCAATCATACAAAAAAAGAATAGATTTGATGCACTGAACACCAATTAGTGAAGAGCAGATGAATTGTAGAAGGATATGATACATGAAGTAAAGATCATTAAAAAGACAGGAAAGAATAAATCAAAATGGATGTAAGAATAGACTCTGAAACTTGCTCTTGAACACTGAGTACTTAAAAGAAAAAGGAAGAAATGAAGTAAAAGAACTGAACAGAACATTTCAAAGGGCAGCTTCAGAAAACAAAGTAATATAATGATATGTGCAAAGAGCTGGTGATGGAAAACCAGAAAGGAAGAACATACTTAACATTTCTCAGGCTGAAAGAAATAAAGAAAAAATTCAAGCCTCAAGTTGCAATACTGAAGGATTCTATTGGGAAAACATGGAAGGAATGCAGGAGCTAGAGAACAACATAGTTAAAATTACAGAGGCTGAAGAACAATAAAAATGGAGGATCAGTAAGGCTGAGCACAATTTAACAGACTTGTGGTACAACATCAAGAACCCTAATACACATATGGGAATTCAAAAAGGAGGTGAGAGACATAAAGGGAGAGAAAGAATATATATGAAGAATCAATGATAAAAACAACCAAATCTAACTAAGGACATTGTTTTAGACATCTGTTACTACTCTAGCAGAAATAATACAAGTGGATAGCTTTAACAAAGAAAACTTTATTCTCCTATAGTCCAGCAGACTACAAGTTCATATTTTAGGAGCCATCTCCAGGGGAACATATCCTCTCTCTGTCTGTTCTGGCGGAATCCTTGTGTTGCATCACTCACTCTTTGGTCTGAGAGCATATCAGTGCATGTACTCTGGGTCCAAAAGACGTATTTTTGTTTTGGTACTACTTTCTCAATGGTGTGAGGTCCCCAACTCTTTGCTTGCTTCCCTTTCCCACTTGTAGGATAGAAGGTGGTCTGAGCCACACTCTGGAAACCCTGGTAGTGTAGTTGTTAAGTGCTAACCAAAAGGCCAGCAGTTCAAATCCTCTAGGCACCCCCTGGAAACTCTATGGGGCAGTTCTACTCTATCGTAAAGGGTTTCTGTGAGTTAGAATCAACTCAACAGCAGTGGGGTTGGTTTGATTTGGTTTTAAAGCCACACTCTAGGGAAACTCTCTTTATACTGGAGCAGGGAAGTGACCTTAGGAAAGGTGTTACATTCCCACCCCAGTGCTTTTTAACATAATTCAGTCAGTCAGTCTATTAAACACAGGCAGAGATTACGATTTACAGCATAAGAAAATCACAAAATAGAGGGCAATCACACAGTACTGGGAATCATGGCCCAGACAAATGCCTACACACATTTTTGGGGGGACACAATTCAATCCACGACATTTCACCCTTGGCACCCCCATCACATCCTTGCAACATGCAAAACATACTCACTTCATAATATCACAGCAAGAGTCTAAAATCAACTCCTAGTTCAAGACACAAAAATTGTTCTATATCTGTGAAATCCAGAATGCAAGTTACGTGCTTCCAAACTATGATGGCAGAACAAGCAGGTGTAAGCTAGACATTTCCACAATCAATGTGACAAGTTGCAGGTAAGAAGGCATAACTGGTACTGAGCAAATCAGGAGAATACATTAGCCCTCAGGCTTTAAAATATAATCTTTTGTTTTCTGAGACCATTTACACAATGGCCTTGCCACAGTCTCAGGATTCTGGGTGGTGGCCCCTCGGCCCTAGGCTATAGCTATGACTTCTAGGCCCACAAGGACAGCAACTCTGCTTCCTTGCCTTTCGCTGCATCATTTTCCTAGTCCATTTGAGTGGGAACTCCACCCTTAGAAACATAAGGAGCCATGGCTCCATCCTTGAAACTTCTGAGGTTGTGGCCATAGGTTTTGAGACTGAGGCAGCTCAGCTTCTTGTGCTGCTGGTCTCTTCAGTTTCTGCTTCTTGGCCCAGGCTTCATGCTCACATCTGCCTTGATGGGGCAAATGTTCCAAAGCTCTGCTTCTCTACAGATAAGTGCACACTCCACTAGTAAGCCTCATGCACATGGGGGCTCAGCTTGCTTGCTCCAGAGGCTGGCCCCTGGTTCTGTATTGCCAGTTCACTGCTGCTTCTTACCATCTTAACAGTTCTCTTCAGTTCCTTCTTAGTCCTCTATCCATTCACAGTTTCAAATCAGTTACACCTTTTAGGTATCTGTTAGAGCAGCACCCTGCACTCTTGCTACCAAACTTTCTTTTAGTCATCTGGTACTGCTATAACAGAAATAACACAAGTAGATGGCTTTAACAGAGGAAAAGTTTATTCTCACACAGTCTAGCAGGCTACATACCCAAATCCAGCGTGCCAGCTTAAGGGGAATACAGTCTCTCTGTCAGCTCTGGAGGAAAGTCCTTTCATTGCATCAGTCTTTCTTTGGTCTCAGAACATCTCAGTGCAGGAACCTTAGGTCCGAAGGATGCACTCTGCTTTTGGTGCTGCTTCCTTGATGGTATAAGGTCCCCAACTCACTGTTTACTTCCTTTTCTGTTCATCTCTTGTAGGATAAAAGGATAAAGGGTGGTACAAGCCACACTCTAGGAAAACTCCCTTTATATTGGAGCAGTGAGGTCACCTTAGAAAAGGTTTTACATTCACCCCCTAAACCTCTTTAACATAATCCAGTCTGTTAATCACAGGGCAGAGATCAGAATTTACAGTGTAAGAATATCACAAAATGGAGGGCAGTAACACAATACCAGGAATCACCACCCAGCCAAACTGCTACATAAATTTTTCAGGGGGACACAATTCAATCCATGACAGACATGACTCTACAAATTCAAGAAACTCAAACAACTCCAAGCAGGATAAATCCACAGAGATCTACATGAAGACACGTCATAGTAAAGTTCTCAAAAAGTAAAGATGAACAAAAACTCCTGAAAGTAGCACATGGTCACATACAAAAGATCTTCAGAAAGATTAAATGCCACTTTCTCTTCAGGAACACTGGAGTCTAGAAGGCAACAGAATGAAAAATGTAAAATGCTGAAATAAGAATAATAAAAAAAAAAAACAGAACTGTGACCAAGAATACAATACTCAGCACAATGATCCTGCAAGACTCAGGGTGAAATTAAAACATTTCCATACAAACAGAAGCTGAGAAAGTTCATATCCACCAGCCTGCTCTATCAAAAAACAGTAATGAGAATTTTATAGATGGAAGGTAAATATACTAGAAATTCAAAGACATACACAAAATGAAAGATCCCTAATAAAGAGAACTGAAACAGTAAGAGCTAGTAATAAGGTATTCATGCTGAATAATTTTCTTTTGTCCTCTACAGTTTTTAATAAAACATAAAAAGCAAGGATAAAATTATGTTAAAGGGCACATGAAACATAACAATGTGATTAGTGACAACACCACCAAAAAAGTAGCAGGGACAGGAATGGTACAGAATTTGTTTTATGTCACTGACATTAATACCAACTTATCCTAAAATGTTATATATACACAAGCTGTTAACTATAAGATTCTGGTAACCACTAGGAAAATATCTAAAAAATCTCTCACCAAAGGAAAAGAGAAGGGAACCAAAACGGCTCCCCACAATAAACCATTAAAACACAAAATCAAGCACTAGCAAAGGAAAATACAAAGAAGGCTTAAGACATACACAAGGGATGCTGGGGTAGCAATCTTAGTAAAACACAAGGTAGATGTTGAAATTTGTCAGAAGACATAAAGATAGACAACAAATAGTAATAAAAGAAGATTTAACAATCATAAAAATATATGCTGTTGTTGTTGTTAGATGCCATCAAGTTGGTTGTGACTCACAGTGATCTTAGGTACACAGAAGAAAACACTGCCTGGCCTTGTGCTATCCTTATAATTGTTGTCAAGCTTGAGCTCACTGTTGCAGCGACTGTTAATCCATCTTATTTTCAACTTTCCTTTTTTTCACTGACCGTCTACCTTGCCAGGCATGCAATATTCATCTTCAAGGTCCCTCCTGAAAACATGTCCAAAGCATGTGAGATGAAGTCTTGACTTCCTTGTTCTGAAAGAGCATTCTGGCTGTACTTCATTCAAGACATATTTTGTTCTTTGTTCTAGCAGTCTAAGTTGTATTCAATATTCTTCACCAACACCATAATTCAAAGGCATCAATTCCTTTTCAGTCTTCCTAATTCATTATTCAGCTGTGCCATGCAAATGAGGTGGCTAAAAATACCATGGCCTATGTCAGGCACATCTTGGTCCTCAAAGTCACATTTTGCTTTTTTACAATACTTTCAAGAGGTCGTTTGCAGCAGATTTGCCCATTGCAATAAGTCATTTGATTTCCTGGATACAAATTCTATAGGCACAGATTGTGGTCCATATAAAATCAAATCCTTCCTAACTTTGATATTTTATTTGCTGATCATAACACTGTTTATTGGTCCAGTTGCAAGGATTTCTGTTTTCTTTGCATTGAGGTACAATCCACATTGAAGGCTGTAGTCTTTGATCTTTATCACTAACTGTTTCAAGTACTTTCCACTTCAGCAAGTAAAGTTCTGTCATCTGAGTTATGCAGGTCATTAATGAGTATTTCTACATTTTCTCAATCCTGATGCCCCATTCTTCCTCATATAGTCCAGCTTCTTGGATTATTTGCTTAGTATACAGACTGAATAACTATGGTGAAAGGATACAATCCTGATGCACAGCTTTCCTGACTTTAAACCATGCAGTATCCCCTTACTCTGTTCAAATGACTGCCTCTTTGTCCTTGTACTGGTTCCATATGGGCATGATTAAGTATTCTTCACAACGTTATCCATAAATTGTTACAATCTAAACAGTTGAATACCTGTACATAGTCAACAAAACACAAGTAAAAATTTTTCTGGTGTTCTCTGCTCTTAGCCAAGATCCACTGACACCAGCAATGATATAATTTGTTCTAAGTCCTCTTCTGAATCTGGTTTGAATTTCTGGCAGTTTCCTGAAGACTTAACTGCTGTAACTGCTTCTGGTTAATCTTTGGCAAAATTTTAGGTGTGTGCATCCAACATTAGAACACTTAAATATCAGGTCCAACAACTACATCCGTGAACTTAATTGTTCTAAGTGCTGCATATTTCATTGCTGAATATAACTATGGTCACCTTTGTAGTACTCCCTTTTGAAGCTATGAACCAATGCCAGTGCTTAGTCTACCCTTCAAAGCAATTTTGGAATTCTTTCTGGAATGGCCATTGCACACAGTGGCAAGTTCACAAATTAGCTGTACAGTTGTCTGTGAAGGAGTTTTTAGACAGTAGCAAATAACTGTATTGGAACAACCTTCCTACTTACCTGATTTGGCCCCCCGTGACTTTTTTCTTAACCTGAAGATAAAGGAAATATTGAAAGGAAGGCATTTTGATGACATTCAGGACATCAAGTATACTATGATGACAGCTCTGATGGTCATTCCAGGAAAAGAGCTCCAAAACTGCTTTAAAGGGTGGACTAGGTGCTGGCACTGGTACGCAGCTTCCCAAGGGGCATATTTCAATGGTGACCACAGTCATATTCACAGTGACATATGTAGCACTTTTTCCTAGGATGAGTTCATGAACCTAATTGTCAATCTTTGTATATAAAGCAAATACTAACAGAATTGAAGGAACAGATAGCACTATAATAATAGCTGAAGACTTCAACACACTACTTTCAATACTGGACAGAACATCTAGAAAGATAATCATCAGGGAAACAAGGAACCTGAGTAATGCTATGAACCAAACAGGCTTAAAAGAGACACTCCACTCAACAACAGCACAATGAATGGTCTACTCCAGAACATATGGATCATTCTCCAGGAAAGACCACATTGGGCCACAAAGCAACTCTTGATAAATTTGGAAAGATTAAAATCATATGAAGTGTTTTCTCTACACTGAAGTGAAGCTAAAACCAATAACAGGAAAAAAAAACCCTGGAAAATACATAAATATATGGATTTTAAACAAACCTCCCCCCTCAACCAAATCTAATGCCTTCAAATTGATTTTGACTTACAGTGACTCTAAAGGACAGGCAGGGCTTTCAGGGAATGGCTGGTAGATAACACTTGCTGACCTTTTCATTAGCAATCAAATTTTTAACCACTGTGAAACCAGGACTCTGAAATTAAACAACACACTATTAACTGCCAAATGATCAAGGATAAAATCAAAAGAAATTTGATGGTCAAGGATAAAATCAAAAGAAAATCAGAACAAATTTCCTAGAGTCAAATGAAAATGAAAGTAAAAAGTATACTAAAATTTATGGGATTCAGCCAAGGCAGTACTCAGAGGGAAACTTTTAGCAGTATATGTCTACATAAGAGATGAATAAAGATCTCGAACCACCAGCCAAACTAGATAACTTTAGGAACTACAAAGAAAGGAACTAAGCCTAAAACTACCAGAAGAAAAGAAATTAACAAAGACCAGAGCACAAATTAGTAAAACTAAAACAAAAAAAGTAGAGTAAAAATTAATAAAATCAGTAGTTGGTTCCTTGACAAGATCAGTAAAAATAACAAATCTTCATCTAGATAAAAATAAAGAAAGAACCAAAATAAGCAATTGAAAGAGGGTATCTTAAAATTGACACAACAAAAATAAAAAGAATTAGGATTAAATATTATGCAAAATTGTATGACAACTAACTAGATGACCTAGATGAAAAGGACAAATTCATATGACTGCCAGTCACCTTAGACTGATTCTAGAGGAAACAGAAGGTCTCAACAGACTCCTAACAAGTTGTCATGGATTAAATTATATCCTCCCAAAAATGTGTGTATCAATTTGGCTGGGCCATGATTCCTGGTACTGTGTGATTTTCCTATGTGTTGTAAATCCTCCATCTATGCTGTTAATGAGGGATGATGGACAGTAGTTGTACTGGTTAGGCAGGACTCAATCTGTAAGCTTGTATTGTGTCTTGAGGCAACCTTTTGGAATATAAAGGAAAGGGAAGCAAGCCGGTAGTTGGGGACCTTGTATCAACAGGAAAGAAGCAGTGTCAAGAGAAGAGTGAGTCCTTTGGACCTAGGGTCTTTGTGCCTCAGTAGCTCCCAGTCCAGGGGAAGATTCATTAACAAGGACCTTCCTTTAGAGCCAACAAAGAAAGACTTCCCCTGGAGCTGATGCCCTGAATTTGGACTTTAAGCCTACTTTTCCATGAGAAAATATATTTCTCTTTATGAAAGCCATGCATTTGCAATATTTCTGCTATGACATCACTAGATGCCTAAGATACCAGTGAAAAGATCACCCAAAACAACAAAAAAGGGTCCTGGACCAGATGGCTTCACTGAGGAATTCTAGCAAATATTTAGAGAAGAACTGAAACTAATTCTGTTTAACTCTTCTGAAAGACAGGAAAGGAAGCACTACTTCCTAATTTACTCTATGAATCACATATAAACCTGATACCAAAACCAGAGAGACATAACAAGAAAACTACAGGTCAAAATTTCATATGACTATAGGTCCAACAACCCTCAACAAATACTGTCAAACAGAATTCAACAATATATTACATTCATATACCATGACTAAATAGGACTGATTTCAGGAATGCAGGGATGGTTCAGTATCAGAAAATCAATCAATCAATCGTATCAACACAACAAAGGAACAGAAACATACGGTAATATCTTTGGATGCAGAACAATTGCCTGATAAAATCCATCACTTTTTTTGATGAAACCCCAAAAAAGAATGGAATAGAAGAGAAATTCCTC
The DNA here is from genome assembly GCA_028571685.1 of Heterohyrax brucei. Lineage (NCBI taxonomy): Eukaryota > Metazoa > Chordata > Mammalia > Hyracoidea > Procaviidae > Heterohyrax > Heterohyrax brucei. Next base: position 28,092,654 of record CM053156.1, read on the forward strand.
AATATGATTCAGGGCAAATATGAAAAACCAAGGGTCAACAATATATTTAACAGAGAAAGACTGAGAGCTTATCCTTTGAAATTGAGAACCAGACAAATGTGCCTGCTCTCACCACTTCTATTCAATATTTATTGGAAGTCTTAGCCAGAGTAATAAGAAAAGAAAAAGAAAGAAAAGGTATCTATATTGGAAAAGAAGGATTAAAATGATTTCTACTCACAGAGGACATGATCTTAAGCAAACCCAACCCAACCCACTGCTGTTGAGTGAATCCTGACAATGATATTGAAGTAATACACAGAAAAATCCCAGTAAGTCTGCAAGAAAACTTCTAGAGCAACTAGAGGAATTCAGCAAAGTGAAGCATATAAGGTCAATGAACAAAAATCAGCTAGGTTTCTATACACCAGCAATGAGAAATCTGAGAGGGAAATTAGACAATTCCAATACAATAGCATGTAAGAGAATCAAATACTTAGGAATAAATTTAATTAGGGATGTGACGAATTCATACACATGAAATTAAAAAAAAAACACTGCTGAAGGAGGCTAAAGAAGACAAAAATAAATGGAAAAATGTTCCATGTTCAGGGAATGGAGAAATCAATATTGTTAAGATGTCAATACTACCCAAAGCAGTGTACAGATTCAACACAACATGAGTCAAAGTTTCAACAGCCTTTTTTACAAAAATGGAAAAGCCAAACCTCACCTTCATAAGGAATGACAAGTCTTTGAATAGCTAAAGCAATGTTCAAAGAGAGGAATAAGGCAGGACTCACATTTTGTGATTTTAAAACATAATATACTGCTACAGTAATTACAGCAGCCTGTTACTGGTATAACAATAGACACACAGACCACTGGAATAGAACTGAGTGTGCTGAAATAGATGCACACAGTTTTGGTCAACTGATTTTTGAGATGGGTGCTATGTCCACGTGATGGACAAAAAAAAAAGTGTCTTCAATAAACTGTTAGGAAAACTGTAGGTCCATATGCAGAAAAGAGAAACAGGATTCACATCTGACACCAAACACAAAAGCAAGTTGAAACATGGATTAAAGATCTAAATGTGTAAAATAAAATCAAAACTTATTATTAGAAATTGCAGGGATGATGTTGTCTAGCCAGCTATAACAATGAGTTATCTAATTTTAAAAAAAAGAACAAATTGCAAATGACAAATATATCATAAAAAGTTAAAAATTTTTGTTCATCAAAGGACTTCATCAAGCCACCAACTGGAGTCTTCAGAAACCATATATCCAATAAGAATCCAATACAAAAACATACATAAAACTTTGACACCTTAACAATAAAAGCACAAATAACCCAAGCGTAAAATTGGCAAAAGACTTCAACAGACACTTTATCAAAAAGGAAATTCAAATGGCCACCAAACACATGAAAAGATGCTGAATATCATTAGCTGTCAAAAAGATACAAATCAAAACTACAATGAGATACTCATTTCACTCCCATTAAGATGGCTAAGACAAAACAAAAACAGAAAATAACAAAATTTGGTGATGACGTGGGAAAACTGGAAAACTTACCCATAAGTTGGCTGCTCTGGGAAACAGTGTCGCAGTTCCTAAACAAAAACAGAACTATCATATGACCCAACAATGCCACTCCTAACAGATACTCAGAGTGTTCACTGCAGCACTATTCACAATAGCCAAAGGGTAGAAACAACCTAAATTCTCACTAAGACGACTGCATAAACAAAATGAGGTATATACACATATAAGGGAATACTATTATGCCAAAAATAAAAATGAAGTCTTGATACATGCTACAGTGCAGATGCAGCTTGAAGACATACACTGAATCAATGGTAACTTGATCACAAAAGAACAAAAATTGTATGACCTCACTTTATATAAACAAAAAAGCAAATATGTGGAGATCAAGATTTAGAATGGGTTACCAGAGGCAGGAAGGACGGGGGGAAGGAGCATTACTGCCTAACAAGTACTAAGTTCTGGTTTACAATGATGCAAAAATCACAGTGATTATTGTTAAGTGCTGTCAATAAGTTGTGTCACTATAAAAAGTTAAACTGGCCAAAGTTATGTGACAGACATATAGAATAACAAAAGTAACTGCTGAGGCTGCTTATATGCAGTCAAATACCTCATGGGATCTGGTTTCTTGGTTTGGAGGTAGTGTCACAGCTTCATGGTTTCTATTCTACCTCCTAGGTTGTTGAGTAGTTCTTAGGTTCTTGCAAGCAGCCATCCAAGGCACAATAATTGGTCTCTATTTCCCTGGAGCAACAGAGGAAGAAGGAGAATCAGGCACAGGAGGAAAATGGAGATGTGTGGCTTATGTCTCCATGAACAACTGCCTCCTTTGCCACAAGACCAGAAGAAATGGATGGTATCAGGTTACCATTACTACTTTGATCAGAGTCTACAGAATAATCCTGATCAAAAGGTATAAAATGAAGAACAGACATTCAAATACTCATAGATTCCAGACTTTCTTGGGGCATGGAAGCTGGATAAGCCCCCAAAACAACTGCCCAGAAATAATGTTTAATAAACTAAAAATATTCCCTAAAGTCTACTTAATACTTTAGAAAAAACTAATAAAAAAATGTCATCCTTGGGCAGTATGGTCTTTTATGAATTAGCCCTACGGGATTGAACTGCCAACAGCAATTTCAAAGCTTATACAGCAACTTGAAGGGCCATGAGTTCATTAATGGGGGAGAAACAACTCAGAAAAGGCCCACGAAAATGGTTGCAGAACTTGAAGGATGTCACCAATGTCACTAAATTATAGATGCAGAAAGTGCCGATTTCGTGTATATTCTCAATGATGAAAATAAAGTCAAAAAAAGAAAAAGCAACTGCCGAAATATCTGGCCAACTGTGTATCTGCCATTCCACATCCTTTAGTGCACTGTGACCCTGATACTTGTCCACTAGGAAAACAAACCTAATCATTGTGAAGGGTCTATGTGAAAACTAGTATCTACCAGATAGTAGTGGTATATCCAATGCTTGCTCAGAATAAGGCTTGGCCTCTCCCTTACGACCTTTCTCCCCAGTGCTCCTTCTCTGGTCTCTTCCTCTAGAGGACGGCCACCAAACTACCTGGAAAGGCCTATGTTCACAGATGTGCAACTGAAGGCCTCCAGACAGTGTCAGTTCCAGCCATCCATGTCTTCCTAACTTGGGCCCCAGACATCACAGAGTACAGACAGGCCATCTGGCTGTGCCCTGAGTCCCTGGTCCACAAATACCTGAATATAATTAAATGATCATTTTATGCAACCAAAAAAGAGAACAGAATTAACAGCTGATATATAAAATGGCAATCTCAATTGGATCCTAGTTTCAATAAACCTAATGTACCAGACATTTTTAAGTAACGGGAGAAATACAACTATGGTCTGAATATGAGACTGTATTAGGTAACAGCTATTAATTTTCTTAGGTGTGACAGTGGTGTTGTGGTTAGGTAGGGGGAAGCAGTCACTTTTAGAAAATGTCTGCTGAAATATTTAGAAATAAAGTAGTCATATCTTGAACTTTCAAATGGTTTGCAAAATGCACACACACACATATAGAGACATGCAGACAGCTATTAAGGAAAAAAGCATACATGGCCACATTAACAACTGCTGCATTAAGATGCTGGCATGTAGTTGATCATCATACATTCTTTCAATTTTTCTGTGTGTTTTAAAGTTTTTCCTGATGACCCTATGGCAACGTGAGAAAAAAGATGGGTACAGCTCAAGAACTCTACTAATAGACCACAACTTATAGTCTGATGGCATGGAGAAACCCCTGGGAGCACGACCCCTAGACCTGCTGCTGCCCCTGACCAGAAAACACTATTGAGGTCAGCTCTTCAGATAAAACTGGACTGGACCTGGGGACATAATGTGACCATGTGGTGTGTGTACTTTACGGCTCTATGCATTTACAGTATGCTGTCCTACTGGTCTCTTTCTACATGGGAGAGAAGAGGGTAGAGAGGAGGGGATAGGAACTTGTTAAGAGGATACAACAAGTTTAGAGCGAAAGGGAGGAGTGTGTTATCACCAAGCAAGGAGAGCAGAAGCAGCTGCAGATAGGTGCACAAGCAAAATTGATTTGTATTGTATACTTTCATGTAATCACAATTGAAAAAAAAGTTTTTCCTGATGAAAAGCTGGAGGGAAGAAGTAAACAGATGTATCGAGTTCCTTAACAAATGTGTCAGGGAGAAAAGCCAAACAGTGGGAGGGGGAGGAGGGAGAGGTGGGACCATGGGGACAATGATTCTAAGCCTTGCAAAGCCCTAGAAAGGTCATTTTCAAAGAAGTTCTCAGGCAAATCCAGAATCGTCAGTTTTCATCTTAACTCAATCCATCAATCATCCTCTTGATGGAAAAAGATACGGCAATCATGTAAATAAAAACACCCTAAGCTGTGAGCTCTCAGCTCAGTGGTCAGGGTCAATTTCTATGGCAAAAACCTTGTTTGTCTACCATGTGTGAAAACAGATAGTGGAGCAGAGGAGGCACCAAGAAGAGCAGTAGAGGTTTATCTTGGGGAAGGGGAAGAGGTTTGGAAACATAAGGTATGACACGATCAGAAGCACAGAAGACTCAGAAGCATGGTTCTATAACTCTTTTTCCTATAAAAATCTCAAAGTTTTCCAGTAACTTAGAAAAGATTATTCTAAAATGAATAAGAAAAGACAAGTGGAGTCAAGATGGCAGACTAAACACACATCTCCCTAAATCCCTCTGGAAACCAAGATCTGAACTGATAATTAAATGGAGGCTTTTGGATACCTAGTGAACCCTAGGACACGGCATATGGCTGTCAATTTGTACTGCATACCACTGAATGGAAAACTTCTCATCTTTTGCCGACCCTCACCCTTGTTGAGTGATGGCTCTCATGGACCAAAGGTAACTCGACAATTTAACTTTTCTTTCTCTGTCTTAGCCAGCAGTCAGAGCTGGAGCTTGACTGGCAACTAAGCTTAGACGTACAGGTGGTGAGATCGGCGGGCGGAATCACCACATTTTGAGAAACTGGCTTTGGACTCTGTACACCTCAGCACCTTTGGCTTCTCTCTCCAAGCCTCTGCCATTGAGTAGCCTGTTCTGAGACAGGTGGGAGAGCTTGTGCAGAACTCCATCTTGCTTGGCTGGGAGGCATATATACCCATACACAGGCCTCAACTGGACCTAATTCCCAGGCTGGGAGGCTGTACCTGCCCAGAGGAGAGCACTCTTCTGGCAGAAAAGCAGTATTTTTCAGTATGGCTTACTGATAGGGCCCAGCAACAAATGACAGCAGGGTAGTAACCTTTCTGTAATTTGAACTAGTTTACAGCATCTGGGGTTGGATATAGAGGTGCTTACTTTTCCAGCTGGGAAGAGGGACTTGCACACCTGAAAGACTGACTGACTTTGGAAGCTGTCACATACCTTTTACATTTCAATATAAGACTGCCTAGAGAAATAACTGTGGTGTATCCTGATGGCACCTCTTCCAGCCTTTATTGACTCACACTATAGGGTCGTCTGACAGCTCCCCAGTGACTCTATAGGTAGGACTGTGTCTTTGCCAATCAGGATGTGGCACCTGCTATCCCAGAGATTCCATTGAGCCCAGTCACTGGAGTACCTAGAGGTGACTGGTGATCACCTTCCTTTTCAGACTGAGCTTTAGATCCCATTAAGGTAACATCAGAGAAACAAAACATGCCCCAAAAGCAACAAACTTTGGACAGAAACATAAAGAAAAATTCACCTATGGCTCCAGGAGGCCCCAAAAGAAAGAACCAAAGAACTTCCCAGAGGAAGAAGCCTCTCTGAAACTATCGGAGAGCGAGTACAAAAGGATTATATAGAGGACCCTTCTAGACCTTATACAAAATGCAGCACAGCAAAATGAAAAATCAAGCAAGCTGTTCGATCTGATGGAACACCAGTACTCTGAAATCCAACAGATCAGGAACAAAATCAAAGACATGCAAACTTCAATTCAAAGCCAAGAAAACAGAATGGAACAAACGGAAAATAGACTTTCTGACTTGGGAGACAGAGCTCCTGACTCCAGCATCTATGAGGAGAAATTGGAAAAAAGAAATAGGAAAAATGAAGAAGGATTAAGAAGTATGTGGGACTCTATCAAGAGGAACAATCTATAATTAATCGGAGTTCCTGAACAGGGAGGGACAACAGAGTACACAGAGAATATTGTGGCTCAGCTGCTGACAGAAAACTTCCCAGAAATTATGAAAGAAGAGAATATAGATATCCAAGATACATATCAAACACCACTCAATACAGATCTCCAATGAAAGACTCCAAGACATATTATAATCAAGCTTAACAAAATGAAACATAAGCAGAAACTCTTAAAGGCAGCAAGACTCAAAGCAAAGCTAGTATTCAGAGGCAAGCCCTGTAGGCTTTCATCTGACTTCTCAGCAGAAAGAATGCCGGCACAGAGGCAATGGGATGACACACTCAAAGTCGTGAATGAGAAAACTTCCAACCAAGAATTATATACCTTGCAAAACTATCTTTCAAATATGAAAATGAAATTAAGACATTTGCAGATAAACATAAACGCACAGACTTTGTAAACACCAAACCAAAACTACAAGAAATACTGAAAGAAGCTCTTGGCTTAGAAGAACAAAACCATTAGTTCTATACTTTAGAAGGAAATACAGGACACATCATCCAGAAACCTACTCAGTTAGGGAAGACTCCAAAGCCAATCAAACCTATAATACTAAAAAGAACTGATCCACTGATGATATCATGAAAACTGTATCATCATATTAAACAGAAGGATGTGTTACAGTCATTACAGTCTTTCCAGATGGAGAGGAAGTTAGTAAGACTTGTAGTAGTTAAAATTGAGTTTAAACATAGATCATTAAAGGGGATCACACGTGTAGCTGCAAAGCACAATAAAGATGCAACATATCAAATCAAGAAATGTAATACAAAAGTCTCAACAACCACAAAACCAACACTGAAAAAGGTCAAAAATCAACTCATGAAGAATGTCCCAGAACAGAATAGTAAAAACGACAGAGAAAACATCAACACCAAAATAAACACATCACAATGACAGCACTAGACACATACCTATCAATAATTATATTGAATGTGAATGGACTGAATGCTCCAGTAAAAAGACAGCAACCCCAAAGAGAAAAGCAACCCCAAAGAGAAAATTAACAGGAACACACAAAAACACAAAAATAAAGGCACCAAATGACAGCACTAAACACACATATCTCAATAGTTACGCTGAACACAAATGGATTGAACACTCCAAGGGACAGCTTGGATGAAAAATATGATCTGTCTGTACACTGCTTACAAGAAAGATACCTTAGACTCAAAGATATGAACAAATTGAAAATCAAAGGATGGAAAAACATGTATCAAGCTAACAACATGCAAAGAAGAGCAGGAGTGGCAACACTAATGTCAGATAAAATAGATTTTAATGTAAAATCCACCACTGTGGACAACGATGGTCACTATTTTCTGTTGAAATGTTCAATACATAAGCAGCATATAACAATATTAAATATTTAAGCACCCAATACAAAATCATCTAAATAAATTGAAAAAACAATGACAACATGATAATAGGCTATTTCGATATTCCACGTTCAGTAATGGACAGATCATCCACAAAAAGCTCAGTAAAGATACAGAAGATCTTACTGCAACAATTAATCAACCAGACCTCATTGACATACAGAATTTTTTACCCAACAACACATAAATACACCTTTTTTTCTGAGGCACATGGAACATTCTTCAGAATAGACCATAGATTAGGTCATTAAAGCAAGTTTCAAAAAAAATCCAAACCACTGTATTAATGCAAAGCATTTTCTTGGGAAATAAGGCCACAGAAGTTGAAATCAAGAGCAGAAAAAGCATACATAGAAATTTCAGCTCGAATTTCAACTGTACACCTTGCTCAAAAATTCATGGGTTACAGCAGAAATCAAAGATGCAATAAAGAAATTCATGGGATGAAATGAGAATGAAAATACATCCTACCAGAACGTATGAGATACAGTAAAAGCAAGTGTTTAGAGGTCAGCTTACATCTATAAATGTACATGTCTGGAATAAAGAAAGGGTTCAAACCAAAGACTTAACCTTACATCTTGAACAAGTAGAAAGAGAAAAACGAAAGAATCCCTCTGGTACCAGAAGAAAACTGATAACAAACATTAGAGTAGAACTAAATGAATTAGAGAATAGAAGAGCAATTGATTTAGCAAAACCAACCACTGGTTTTTGAAAAGACCAACAACACTGATAAAACATTGGCTAAGCTTATAAAAGAAAAACAGGAGAGGAAACAAATAACCTGAATAATAAACAAAAGGTGTGTCATGGATTGTACTGTGTCCTCCCAAAATATTGATTTGACTTGGCTATAAGTCCCAGTGTGGTGTAATTCCTCCTGTGTGTTGTGAATCCTGCTTCTGTGATACTGATGATAGAGAATGGGCAGCAGTTGTGCTGCTGAGGCAGGACTCAAGCTACCAGCTGTGGAATATAAGTGAGAAAAGGGAGCATAGAGAGTTGGGAATCTCATACCACCAAGAGCAGAGCATGTCCTTTGGACCTGAAGTTCCTGTGCAGAGATCCTCCCTTGAATTTGGACTCAACCACCCGGGCTGTGACTCAACCTACCAGACTGTGATAATCTTTCTTACTGAGTGGACCTGTAACTCATAAATGGATATATGGCTTACCAGACTGTGTCAAATAAAGTTTCTCTCCACAAAGCCTTCCACTCATGGTTATTTTCTGTTACAGCAGTACTAAGTGACAAAAACAATGGGAGATATCACAACAAACTCAACCAAAATCAAAAGTATCATAACAGAATACTATGAAAGACTGTACTCTAACACATTTGAAAACCTAGAGGAAATGGACAACTGTCTAGATTCATGTCACCTACCAAAATTAGCACAAGAAGAAGTAGAATGACTTAATAAACTCATCACAAAAGAAGAGACTGAGAAAGCTATTCTAATCTCAACCCAGTATTTCAAGGATAGAGTAGCAGGCACGGGGGTCCAGGGACCATACTCTCAGGGGACATCAAGGCCCAACTGGCATAACTAGCCTATTGCTAAGAGAGTCTTTTGCCCCATATTGGTGAGTGGCGTCTGGGTCCTAAAAGCTAGCAAGCTGCCACCTGACGTACACCAAATGGTCCCAATTCATCCAGAACAGATGATCACCAGGAACAACAAAGCCATGAGGAAAAAAGAGCACAGTAGACAGAAGGATTCATGTGAATGGGAGATGGTGTCAACATGGGACCAGAAGAACCGTATGGTGCCCGGCCACCACCACAGACAGCTGTGATAGGGCATACAATGTAGAGTCCCTGTAGCTACACAAGAAAAAGAGGGGTGCAGCTCAAGAACTCTACTAAAAGACCTGAACGGATAGTCTGACAGCCTGGAGGACCCCCTGGGAGCATGGGCCCTAAAACTGCTGCTGTCCCTGACCAGAAAACACTACTGAGGTCAACTCTTTGGCCAAGAATGGATTGGACTCAGGGACACAGTGTGACCACAAGGTGTGTGTATTTTAGGGTTTTATGCATTTATAGGAAGCTGTCCTACTGGTCTCTGTCTAGATAGGAGAAAAGAGGGTATGGAGGAGTGGACAGGAGCTTGTTAAGAGGATACTAAAATCATACAATGAAAAGAAATATGCTGTCACCAGGTAAGGAGAGCAGAAGGAGCTGCAGGCAGGCAGGCATGCAATACTGATTTGGATTGTATACTTTCAGTTAATCACAACAATAAATAAATAGATTCAGGAAAAAACTAAAAAAAAAAAAAAAGAGAGAGAGAGAGAGATTGTAATCAACAAGCTACCAACCAAAAACAGTCCTGGCTCAGATGGCTTCACCAGAGAATTCTACCAAACTTTTAGAGAGAAGTTAATTCCAACAGTACTGAGGCTATTTCACAGCATAGAAAAGGATGAAATACTCCCAAATTCATTCTATGAAGCCAGCATAATGCTGATACCAAAGACAGGGAAAGAGCCCACAAAAAAAGAAAATTACTGATCAATTGTCATGAAAATAGATGCAAAAATCTTCAACAAAATCCTAGCCAATAGAATTCAACAATATATCAAACAACTGGTTCATCATGACCAAGTTAAATTCATACCAGGGATGCAGGGCTGGTTCAGCATCAGAAAAACAATTAATGTGATCAACCACATAAATAACACAAAGGATAAAAATCACTTGATTTTGTCAATTGATGCAGAAAGGGCATCTGACAAAGTCCAACACCCATTCATGTTAAAAAACTCTCAGCAAAATGGGAATAGAAAGCAATTTTTTAAATGGCATAAGGGGCATCTATACAAAGCCAATTGCCTACATCATCTTAAATGCTGAGAGACTGAAGAAATTCCCTTTGCGAATAGGAACTAGAAAAGGATAGCTATTTTCACGACTTCTATTCAACATTGTGCTAGAGATTCCAGCCAGAGCAATCAGACAAGACAAAGAAAGGGCATTCACACTGGTAAGGAAGAAGTAAAAATCTCCCTATTTGCAGATGGTATGATTGGTCTACAGAGAACCAATCCATAAATAAATTACTGGAACTAATAGAAGCGTTCAGCAAAATATCAGCATATAAGCCAAGCCAAGTGCCGTCGAGTCGGAAGATAAACATAAATAAATCAGTAGGATTCCTTTACGCCAACAAAGAGATCATCAAAGAGGGTATCACCAAATCAATACCATTCACTATAGCCCCCCAAAAGATAAAACACTTAGGAATAAATCTAACAAGAGAAGAAGACCTATACAGAGAATATTGAAAGATCTTACTGCAAGAAACCAAAAGAGACTTACATAAGTTGAAAAATCTACTCTGCTTGTGGATAGAAGACTCAACACTGTGAAAATGTCTATTTTACCCAAAGCGATCTACATATACAGTGCAATCCCAATATAAATTCCAGTGTCATTTTTAATCAGATGGAGAAACAAATCATCAACTTTCTCTGGAAAGGGAAGAAACCGCAGATAAGCAAGACACTACTGAAGAAGAGGAACACAGTGGGAGACCTCACAATACCCGACTTTAGAACCTATTACACTGCCACGGTAGCTGTAACAGCCTGGTACCGGTACAAAAAGAGACAAGCAGAGAATACCAGAAAGATGTTTACTTATGTTTTATTAACCATGGATGTGACTGTGTGGATCATCACAAATTATAGATAACACTGTGAAGAATGAGAACTCCGAAAGATTTAATTTTGCTGAAGAGTAGGGTGTACATAAACCAAAAGGCAGTCATTCAAAGAGAACAAGGGGATACCACATGGTTTAAAATCAACAAAATATGTGTATCAGGGTTGTATCCTTTCACCATACTCACCCAATCTGTAAGCTGAGCAAATGATCTGAGAAGCTGAACTAATTATGGCCTCAGGATTGGAGGAAGACTCAAGAAAAACCTGTGACAGGCTTGTTGAAAATTAGGAGGAATTGAAGTACTTGAAACATTTACTGATGAAGATCAAAAACTACAGCCTTCAGTATGGTTTCCACTTCAACATAAACAAAATAAAAATCCTCAAAACTGGACCAATAAGCAACGTCATCATAAATGAAGAAAAGACTGATGTTAATGATTTCACTTTACTTGGATCCACAAGCAATACCCATGGAAGCAGCAGTCAGGAAATTGCATTGGGCAACTCGGCTGCAAAAAACCTTTTTGAAGTGTTAAAAAGCAAATATATCCTTTTCAGCTACAGTGTACCAGACTCAAGCCATTGAAATGGCTTGAGCCATTTCATTTTATATGCATGTGAAAGCGAGATACAGAATAAGGAAGAACGAAGAAGAATTGTTGCCTCTGAATTATAGTGTTGGCAAACAACGATGAACATACTGCCAGAAGAATGAACAAGTCTGTCTTGACAGAAATATAGCCACAATGCTCACTGGAAACGAGGATAATGACAATTTGTCTCATGTACTTTGCAAGTGTTATCAGGAGGTACCAGTACTGTAAGGTCATCATACTCGGGAGAGCTGAGAGTAAGTTAAAACAAGGAAGAGAGTCAGAGAGATTGACACAGTAGCTTCGACAATGGGCTCAAACATAACAACTGTGAGTATCTTACAAGATGGGCAGTGTTTCATTCTGTTGTACAAAATTGTTAGGAGTTGGGACCTACTCAAGAGAGATCAACAACAACTATGTAGCTACAGTAATCAAGTGTGACAATGGTAAAGTGACCAGCATACATCAACCCAAAAGAACAGAAACAGGACTACCCAAATATGATGACCTGATCTGTGATAAAGGTGTAAACACAATTCAATGAAGGAAAGATAGCTTTTTCAAGAAATGGCACCGGAGCCACTGGACAGCTACAGACACAAAAAAGGAACCTCAACCTAAACCTGACACCTAAGTTAAAATGAATCACCGGCTTAACTGAAAAGTACAAAACTGTAGCACTTCAAAGAAAGAGATGGCAATCAAATCTACGAAAAGATGTTTATATCATTAGCCATCACAGAAATGCAAATTAAAACAACAGTGAGATACCACTATATATGTATCAGAATGGCTGAAGTAAAAATAGGACACAACATCAAATATTGACTGGATCACTCGTTTACTGCTGAGTGTAATGTAAAATAGTACAGTTACTGTAGAAAAGGACTTGGCAGTCTATTATAAAACTAAACACGTACTTGCAACTCAGTAGTTGCGCCCCTCGGCACTTACTTCAAACTTAATGTGGACACGAAAACCTGTACGTGAATGTTCACAGCAGCTTTATTTATAACAGTAAAAAACTGGAATCAGCCCAGATGTCCCTCAGGAGGTGAACGGTTAAAGAAGCTATTCTATACCATGTAACATGATTCAGTAATAAAAAGAAACCATTGATAGACACAATTCTGGGATGAAATTTATCTTCAGGGAATTATACTGAGTAAAAACAGTCAATCTTAAACGTCATATATGGTAGAGATTTTCTATGAAATAACTGCCTATAATTTTCACAAGCATCAATGTTCCAAAATCAAGAACAGACTGATAGAGGGAGACTAAAAAGACACAAAGTAAATGCCACATGATTCTGAGCATTATCAGGATAATGGCAACACCAAAACAGAGTGCAATGACTGATAGCAGTAATTTGTTCCCATCAATTTCCTGATTTTGATGCAGGAAGTGGTTGATGGGGTACAATTCAGTCTAAAATCTTCCAGGAAAAAAGTCTCATGCTTCCTTTCTGTTAGTGTTAAGTTATTCTAAAATAGTGAAAAGATGCCATTAATTTCACACCAGGTGGCAATACTGGACCTGTTTGTTGAGCGTTTCCATTTCAACACATGCCTGGTCCTTGTCTTTCTTTAAAATCTCAATTTCCTTCCTGTTGAACAAACAAAATGAACACTATTACTGTCAAACAAATAGTTTCTTCTCTTGGCCACAATGGCTTGGATCTGAATCACAAGCACACACTCTCTACATGTCCTGGTGTTCTACGGCTCCATTCCCTTTCCTACACTATTGCCGTGGCTATGACTGATGAAGTTGATGATGGTACAATCCTGATTCGGATTTCTTGAAGTCAGAGGAATTTAGCAAGGTAACATTTCTCAGGTTTTTAGAGAGGTAAGACATTACTAGTACTGTATAAGAACACTCTCTTTGACATTCCTCAGTCACACAAATTACTGTTTCTTTAGCAACTTATGCCAAAAGTCACAAGGTCACGGGTTGAATTGTGTCCCCCCCCAAAATGTGTGTATCAATTTGGCTGGACCAGAGATTTCCAGTGTTGTGTGACTGCCCTCCATTTTTGATTTTCTTATGCTGCAAATTCTAATCTCTGCCTGTGGTGAACACACTGGGTTATGTTACAGAGGATCAGGGTGAGAGTGTAAAACCCTTCCTAAGGTCACCTCTCTGCTCCATGGTAAACAGAGTTTTCATGGAGTATGGTTTGCACCACCTTTTATCCTTTCATAAAGGAAAGGGAAGAAAGCATAGAGTTGGAAACCTCATAGCACCAAGAAAGCATCACTGGGAGTAGAACGCAACCTTCAGACCTGGGGTTCCTGCATCAAGATGCTGCCTGACCAAACACTGATGCAACACAAAGAATTTCCTCCAGAGCTGACAAAGAGGGAGAACCTTTCCCTGGAGTGACACCTTGAATTCAGAACTTGTAGGCTACTGGACTCTGTAAGAGAAAACTTTTCCTTGCTAAAGCATTCCACTTTCAGTAATTTCTGTTAGAGCAGTAGTACAAGATGACTAAAACAGAACAGTAGCACAAAAACCAAAACTACCCTACACCCACTAAGGTGTATTAAAAAGGGATCTGACAGCAATCATAGGAGAAAATGATTTCCAGATGGAAAATCTCCTGGATTTCAGAACTGCTGTAGTAACAACAATCACCTTTGGATGATTTATACTGCATTCTATACTCTCATCATCATGGCTGTTTTATCAACTCAGCACCATGCTCTCAGGATTTCAGAGCTGAGTTCATCTTGAATTACTTATTTGGGAAAAAAAAAAAAAAGGCCAAATTGTCCTTAGAGGTGGCTACATCAGTAAATGCAGAAACTCACTGATGGAGTGTTCCCACCCCGCCCCCTTCCTCTCCCTGCCCTCTACCAGTCACTGAAATCAATACATAGGAATGAATCTTGTAGAACAGCATAGCTGAAACCATTATCAGGGCATGAACAAACATATTCTACTTGCTTAAGAAGGACCCAGGAGTACCTGTTGACCCTAAAAACTCTTACAGCTTGGTCAGAGGCCAAGCAGGATTACCCTCTTGTGGTTTTCTAGAGGGTAGGGTTGACTTTCAAATACTCCCCACTTCCTACACTCATTCTATTGAGGTGAAATGAGTTCACACGTATGAATTTCAGGGGGAGCACCAAGACAGGTCCTTACCTCTGTGCATCATTTATTCTTTCTACAGCTTCAAACTCTTCTTGAATTCTTCCCAGCTCATTTGTCAACAAAGTGTTTTCTTCAGAAAACCTCTGTAACTCAACTCTGTAAGCAAATGTGAAGACAGAAGCAGGTTGGGAACTCCAGGAGCTGCAATACGCAATTTATCTGCATCTGGTCCTACAGTTGGAAGTCATGACAATCCTGCAATTGACATTTTCCCTCCCTCAGGATGGCATAGGACACTTTTCCTTTTCTTCTACCCAGACTGACACATTCTAGTTTTGTATCTTCCCAGGACATTTATTCTGTGTTTACAGCTGACCTGTTTCTACATCCTTTAACCTCTCACTGCAGTGTGAGTGTGCCCATGGTTGGACATCAACGCAATGTGTTGGGTGTGAGGCTTCAGTTCATTCCAAAGGGTATTCCCTGCTGGTGAACTCCAGTGCTGGGGTAGGTAACAAGAGGGACCAGAGGCCAAAATACACAGACATATTTTCCTCTTCAATGAGAGTTCTACCCTCCTACATTCCAAGGCCAGCAATAGAGAAAACTTAAGACACCCACATCAATTTATGGAGACAGACCTGATGCAAGGTAAATCACTCATGAAAGAAAAGCAGACATGATGAGCTGTTACATGAACGAAGTCTGTCTAGAGCCTCATTTGCTTCCTAACAAACAGCTCTTTGAGAACCTCTGTAGAGGCACCACCATCAATTTATGACAGATGAGTGTTTTACCAACAAAGATCCCTAAGAGGCAGCTAAAAACAATACTTATTGCCCTTACTACATGTTGATCTACCTGATATTCATACTCCCAAGCAGACCTCTGTCTGACATCCCATTAGCTTTCAATTTTTCTAATCTAAAAAATACTCTGTGCTCCATAATCCTGTTGCATTTATGTATGAAGTTTATAGTATCAAGCATAAATACAACTTTATCTTTATCTCATGAGAAGCTAAGCAGAAAAAAAGTCATAAGAATTTTAAGTGCAGCAAAGGGTTTCACGCAGGGTTGTGAAACAAATGAAATCTCCATTTTGAAACTATCACTCTGGCTCTAATACGGAAAACAAACTGGCCGAAGGTTCGGGTGTGTTTATCAGAGGAGGAGCAAGATTCTACTGCCAGCTGCCTGGAGCCCACATAAACTGTAGGTTGCCTGCCCCCACCAACCAAGTAATCAGAGACTGTGGGAAGCCTACAGTGCAATGTGTGATTCTCCTCACAGAAGTTAATGGAAACTTCCAAGAGCAACCAGACAAAAAAAAAAACCTGAAACACAAAACAACAAATGCTGGAGAGGCTGTGGAGAAAGTGGAACCCTCCTACACTGTTCGTGGGGTTGCAAAATGGTCCAGCCTCTTTGGAAAGCAATCTGGCGCTCCCTCACAAAAATGGATCTTGATATACCATTTGACTCAGTAATTCCACTACTTGAAATATATCCTACAGAATTAAGGTCTTTCACACCAACGGACACATGCACAAGGATGTTTATCGCAGCACAGTCCATGATAGCAAAAAGATGGGCTCAACCCAGATGCCCAACAACAGAAGAATGGATAGGTAAACTATGGTATATATACTCAATGGAGCACTACGCAATGATAAAGAATAACGATGATTCCAGTAAACATCTCATAACCTGGTTTCAACTGGAAGACATTACGTTGAGTGAAAGTAGTCAGCGATAAAAGGACAAATATTGTATGAGACCTCTATGATAAGATCTCAAAAAAAGACTTGTGTATAGAAGAAAAGACTCTTTGACAGCTGCAAGGGAGGGGAGGGAGGAAGGGCGAGGGGGGGAAGGTTTAGTTTAGATAGTTACTAGAAATCTAGTTGGGAGAAAGCGGTGACAGCACACATTAGGAACAAGAACAACATTAAGTGGACTTCAGCATAACTTGAGTACTCCTTCCATCTTAACTTAATACTGCAAGGATAGAGTAGCTGGGGCGGGGGGCGGGGGACCATGCTCTTAGGCGAATTCCAGGCCAATTGGCAAAACTAGCGTTTTGCTAAGAGAGCTCTCTGCACCCCACATTCGTGAGTGGCATCTGGGGTCTTAAAAGCTGCCAAGCTGCCATCCGAGGACACAGCAAATGGCCCCAACTCAGCAGGAACAGATGCTCACCGAGGGCCAAAATGGCATGCGGTAAAGACAACCGAGAAGACAGAGAGACCTACAAGAGTGGGTGCCTACATCGACTTGGGACCGGAAGAACTGGATGGTGCCCGGCCACCACCAGTGATAGCCACGACGGAGCTCACAGAGAGGAGCCTCACTGGCAACACAAGAATAAAAAGAGGTGCATCATGAGATCTCCACTAAAAGACCTCAGTTGATGGTCCAGCAGTTTTGGGGTTCCTCTGAGAGCATGGCCCCCTTCCCTGTTGCTGCCCTTTCCCATAAATTATAACAAAGGTCCACTCTTTGGACAGGAATGGATTGGACTTGGCAAAGCAGAGTAACCATATATTGGAAGCACTTTATTGTTCTATACATCTATAGGATATCATCTTGCTGACCTCTGGCTGGAGGAAGGGGAGTGGACGGAGAGGAGGGGAAAGGAGACTTTTGGGAGGATGAGACATGTATGGAGCAGAGAGGAATAGTGTGCAGTCACCGGACAGGGAGAGCAGTGGAAGCTGCATATAGGGGGGCATGTAAATTTATACATGAATGGGCATGTAAATTTATACGTGAATGTACATTTTCACTCAGTTATGTTAAGTAAAAATAAAAATTAAAAAAAAAGAAATACTGAAAGAAATCTCTTGGCTTGGAAAAACAAAACTGCTAATTTTGTATTTCAGAAGGACACATTATCCAGAATCCTACTCAGTTAGGGAAGGCCCCAAGCACAATCAAAAAAATGATCTAGTGATCATACCATGTAAACTATGATATCATCACATTAAAAAGAGGAATGTACTACAGTCGTTATAGTCCTTCCAGATGGAGAAGAAATTGACGAGACTGGTAGCAATCAAAATTGGGTTTATATATACTTCATTAAGTGGGATCATAGGGGCAGCTGTAAAGCACAATAAAGAAGCAACACAACACACCATATCAAGAAATGTAATACAGTAGTCTCAGCAACCACAAAACCAACCCTGAAAAAGGTGAAAAATCACATTTTTGGTATTTTTATAAATTTTTATAATCTATAGAATAGATTAGTAAGAACAACAGGAGAAAACATCAACACAAAAATAAACAAATCACAATGGCAGCACTGAACACATACCTATCAATAATTACACTGATGTGAATGGACTGAATGCTCTAGTAAACAGATATCGAGTGACATCTTGGATCAAAAGACATGACCCATTCATATGCTGCCTACAAGAAACTCACCTTAGACTTAAAGATAGGAACAAACTGAAAATCAAAGGATGGGAGAATATATATCACGATAACAATGAACAAAGAAGAGCAGGTGTGGCAATTCTAATCTCAGATAAAGTTGATTTTAAAGTAAAATCCACTACTGTGGACACAGATGGACACTATTTATTGCTGAAAGGTTCAATACACAAACAGAACTTAACAATATTAAATATTTATGCACCTAATATTATAGCACTTAAATACTTCAAAGAAACACTGACTACACTCAAAAACGAGATCGACCACTCCACAATAATAGTAGAAGACTTCAACACTCCACTCTCAATATTGGACAGATCGTCTAGAAAAAAGCTCAGTAAAGACACAGAAGACCTTACTGCCACAATTAAACAACTAGACCTCATCGACATATACAGAACTTTCTATCCATCAACTACACCTTCTTCTCCAGTGCACACAGAACATTCTCCAGAATAGACCATGTGTTAGGACATAAAACAATTCTCAACAAAATCCATACCACTGAACAAAGCATCTTCTCAGATCATAAAGCCATAAAAGTCGAAATCAATAGCAGAAAAAACATAGATAGAAAGCAGAACCCATGGAAACTGAACAACACCTTGCTCAAAAACCATGGGTTACAGAAGAAACCAAATGTCAGATCTACCTGATGGAGCAACACAGATGCCACCTGCAATTATTTAAGTTTACATCAATTAAAATGGAATAAAATCAAAGCCCAGTTTCTTGGTCACACCAACCTCACTTAGTGGCCACATGCGGCTGTGACTCCTACACTGGACAGGCTATCGTCACAGAAAATTGTATTGGGCAGTGCTGGCCTAAAGTTTAAATGAGACAGAGGAAACTTACCTGTTGTCAAAATTACCCTCAAAACACACCTTAAACTGCAGTGAAAGGGGTCTCCGGAAGCCCCCGGGAAAAAAAGGCTGAGGCTGAGTGAGGCCCAGCTACAAGCAGCCAACCTGGGAGGGCCAGGGAAGCTCTGAGTGCATCAAACAAGCACAAAGGTCATGGCCCTACTCCCAGTCATGGCATGAGCAGTCTTCTAGCCAGCTACGACAGCTCCTGGAACTAGGCCCAATCCCTCTACTGCCTTTTGGGGCTTGAAGAGGCTTTGAAGTGGTAGTGATAGGTGTAAGAGGAACCGGTTTTGACAGAGGTCAGGCCCCTTAACAGAGAGATCAAACGTTTAAGAGACAACAAGTAAAACTCAGGGAAAACACACAACTGAAAAACAATTTTTGATTAATCATCCAGGAACAGACCATCTACAGACCCTAGGCCTGAGGGTACACTCTGTGACAACATCTGGGGGAAAGGGAAAGAGGGTACAGAATTGGGTTGATGGAAACTCAGAGCTTTTCCTCATCTCCCATACTCAAGCTGCCTCAATTTCGTTGCACATGGAAGGGTACATGGCCTCTGGGGACAGCAACCTCCTCAGGTTGTAGGACAGTCCTACACATGGATCACGGCTTGGTTTCCTGTCATCAGAATTCTGCCATGGTTCCCATACAGCCAGCCCAAGTTCCCAACACAGAGCCCGTCCAAAGAAGGCTGCCCAAGACTGGCTAACACGGCCCCAGTCTTTCTGTGAGAGAGTGAGGTTCCTGTGAATGCACTTGCTGAAAGCAGTTACTCCACCTGCTGAAACCAGCTGACAAAGGATAGGCATGTTGTTCCCAGGCACTGATGCCATATTCAGTTTTCCAAATAAATTTTTTATTGCCTTTGTTCATGTTGGCTTCTAAAACCTTCCCTAATCGAAATTAATTTTCTTTCCAACTGCTTTATGGCTTTCAGACTTTCATCTCCCCACATGCTACAACAAATCCTAGGATGTGATATTAAAGGTGGAAGATGATTTGCTACCTTTCTCCTTTGCTATACAGGGAGTCTGAGGCAGAAGAAAAATACTAATGTGTTTAGTCTGCAAAGCACATTGCTCCACAGCCTAACTTCTACGATATATTTCTAATTCGAAGTTAAAACACTTTATACAATGACCTCTCCACTCCCATCTTCCCACCTAGTCAGTGGACATTACAGTCCCAAGTGTTAGCTTCCTAAATTCAGTTCTCATTTGGGGTTCCTGGCAGGAACTCTCGGTACGAGGCTGCAGAAGAAAACTGGACAGCAGACCTTACTTGCTGTAGTTCATGCTGGTGCCTCAGGCACAGGTCCTCTTCCTGTCGCTGAGCTGGGCCTGCAAGCTCCTTAGTGCAGAGTGGCCCTCCATGTACCAGCTTTTGCAGCTGCCCCTGCAGGCTGTGGATAGCTTCCTGTGACTGCATGTGCAGTGCCTCTAGGTCTGTTCTCTGGCCCTCCAGCATGCAGAACTCATGCTTGAATGTCTCCTCCATTTTTATTCTCTCCCTCTCAAAGTTTCTTTTCATTAGCTTGATTTCCTGCTCATAGTATTTTACCTGGAAAGACAAATATGAGAGAATTAGCCAGGCCTGCTGGAAGATGTTATCTGCCAAGCTTCCTTTAGACACTGCAAGTAATTGTATCCAAGAGCCCAAAGGCATGAATACATGCAAAGGTGGCCACATTCCTGGGTACTTGAGCTCAGAGAAATGTGGCATGTGCCAAGAGGTTGTGGACACTATCTCTTAAAACCATCGCCATTATCCAAGAACAGAACAGAGGACAATTCATCTGAGAAGACACTATCAGCCTGGGTAATGCTGGCTGTGAAGCTACTAAATGTTTCACAAATGGCAAACCCAATGGCAATTTAAGCTTTGAACAAAATAGGTGAATGCCGTTCCCCCACAGCTGAGGGGGAGGCCTGGTGGTCAGCCCCCATGTGACACTGGGACATACATGGCTGGTTACTTGGTCGTCCTGCCTTCCTCTAGGCACTTCTTTTTATATTTCCCTGCAAACTTCTATTCCCAGTGTAAGCTCATAGTGAGCCAGAGACCTCTAAGACAGATATTTGCTAAGCAGCAGCATGGAGTACACTACTCCCTTTGCCAAGCCGGAGGCCCCAGGCTTCCCTTGAGGCTCTCCTTACCCCCTACCTTGGTCTCCAGCTGGGTCTTGAGGTCTTGGTAATGTTTTTCCACTTGCTTCATCATTATCTCCCTTTCTAGGCTCTCTGGAGTAGAGTCACCCCCACACGAAATTAGGCCTGCCAAGAGGAGGGAATTTCAGTTTCTCTCACACCAAGGACACCACAGGTCCACTGCAGCTCTCCTTTTCCCATACAACAACAAAGCACAGTCTCCACACTGAAGTTTCTGTCATGCCAGTGATAGTGGACACCATGCACCACATTCTGCTACACTGCATTTCATATAGCAGAATGCTCTAGAACCGTAACTTCATGCCTTTACCAGAACAGACTGCTTAGGGCTATGTATAGGAGGCTCCTACATGGCCCAAGAGCACCTTCCAAGTTCCTACAAGGTGGCAACAATGTGATACTTCATCGTCATGTTCACTCCCTAATGATGCTAGACCACAGAGGTAAGGAGGCAGAGGAAGCAGTGTGAACTGGAGCACAGGCAAGCCTCTGGGCAGTGTGAGCCTGGTGGTGAGGGCTCACTGATAAGGAGGTAATTACATACCCTTGGTGTAGACTGCTTGTTGGTTCTCAGGTTGGGCTCCATTTTGTTGACATAATTTATTACGATATCATAGAAATAATACTGGGCTTCGACAAGCTGGTCAGGTATGCTACATACTCATGGAATGAGGAAAGGCAATGTGAGCAAGGCCTTGGTCCAGGAGACCCTTCTCTTGATGTGAATCAGCACCCTGCGACTTCTGTACCAGGCACATCTGTAAGCTTGGTGTGTTTGTCAGGGATTCTAAAACAGCTTGCTTGAGACTTGGATTGTATTTGTAATACAACAAGGGTTTCACCATGCTGTGCCAAGAATGGGCAGCAGGGAGAGCCACCACCTACTCCCACTGTCACCCAGTAAATAATGAGACTTGGACATCAAGGGACAAGAAAACCTGGATAAGCACCTCCAGAAAGAAACTACTGCCTGCGAAACTGGAAGTGGCCAGCTTGCTAGGCCCAATGGGCCAACAGGTGGCATCACTGAGCTGGACAGTCCACATCATCTACACTCAACACAAAAGTGCTTCTTAAACTTCCTTCCAAACCCTGGTGGTGTAGTGGGTTAAGTGCTACCACTGCTAACCACAAGTTTGGCAGTTCAAATCCACCCGGCGCTCCTTGAATATTCTGGGGGTCAGTTCTACCCTGGCCCCTAGGGTCGCCATGAGTCAGATCTGACTCGATGGCACTTGGCTTGGCAACCTTCCTTCCTGCACAGAAAGACACAGTCTCAGGAAGGGGACAACTGAGCCTCAGTGCTGGTTCTATGAAAGATACATCAGGCAGAGGAGGGAAAAAAAAAAAGAAAAGCCACACTGCGCAATCACTAGGTTTTACTAGTCACGACACACAGCTTAGGTCTGCCCTCTAATGTCACAGCCCCAAGTCCTTCTAACCAGGTAGACCCAAGACTTCAGAACCTAAGCTTTGCTTTTCAAGTTTTGGGACAGTGGTTCCTAACAAAGGCCACATATTCTGTGTAGCTGAGGGTCCTAGATTGGCAAGTGAACAACTGCCTACCTCCCTACTAGAGACTGACAGGGACAACTTGGCGGGTATTTGGCCTTGCTCAGGATGCTATCTGCACTGTCAGGCCCTGCCCTCCCCAGCACCACAGGCTCACCTTGGCTCAGACATCTGAGGAGATTTTTTTTTTTTTTTTTAAGAAACATAGTACTATAACTATGCAGCTTTTTACTACATGACTTTTGTTTTAAGCACTATTCTAAAGGCTGTTTTCATATAGCCTCACAGAAACCTTGTTATTCTGATTACCTGATACTCATTTTTAAAGTTGTGTGTTAAGTAAAACAAAAATTTATACACACATTGTTATATGATCCTAGTTGTTCTCCCTATAATGTGACACCACACTCCTCCTTTCTACTTTGTATTTCTTGTGTCCATTTAATCAACTCCTATTCCTTTCTTTCTTCTTATCTTGCCTCTGGACAGAGTGGCCTATTTCATCTTATATATATCTATGTGGCCTAAGCACACGCTTTTTTTAAAAAAAGTATTTTACTGTGCTTTAAGGAAGTCTACAATCCAAGTCACTTTGCCATACAAAACTCGGCACCTAAATCACTATGCAACTCTAGCTGCCATCCCCACCCTGTAACAGCACACTCCAACTTGCCACCCTATACTAACTATACTCTTTCAGCTAATCCCTGTCCCCTTCCGCACTCACATCTCATCTCTAGATGGGTGCTGCTTGGGCAGCCTCATGTATATATTTAAGCTAAGAAGAACACTCTTTGGCAGAGACAAAAAGCTACCAAGATCAAGTTGATTCTGACTCATGGTGACCCCATAGATCAGAGTATAACTGCCCAACACTTCCCAAGGAGCACTTGGCAGGTCTGAACCGCTGACTTTCCAGTTAGTAGACACAGCTCTTAATCACTATTCCAACAGCGTTCCCATCTGTGTTTTACACCCCAGTCCAATCTTTGTCTGAAGAGTTGGCTTCGGTACTGGTTTCAGCTCGGAGGTAAAACAATTCAGGGGCCAAGTCCTTACGGGACTCTCCAGTCTGTAAGACCATCAAGTCTGTGCTTTAAACAGTGTTGTAGTTCTGCACACTCATTTTTCTCCTGCTATGGTCAGGGACTACGGTATGTTCCTGTCAGGTCAGTCACCGGTGGTCAACATACACCATCTAGTTTTGGAGTTCATGCTGATTTAGTCTCTGGATAATATGGCCACCTCTGTGTCTGGGGCTGATATTTTCCTCATGTCTTTGCTGTCCTTCATTCTCCTCGGTGGATTAAGACCAAGTGACGTTACCTACATGGCCAGCTGTAAGCTTCTAAGACCCCACACGCCACTCACCAAAGTGGGATGCAGAACATTTACTTAAAAAAACATAGTTACACCAACAGACATGGACGTCCCCTGAAACCATGGTCTCCATACCCCTGCCCCTGCCACTCTGTCCTTCAAAATGTTGGGTTACGTTTAGGACCTCTTAGTTTTTACTATAGTCCAGGTGTGCTAACCTCCCTTCTATTGCATTGTCACTCGCTTTACCTAACTCAATTCCTATCCACTATCCAGTCTATGAATATTCCTCTTTCCCTCCCCATACTTGTAACCATCAAAGGTTATTTTTATCTTTATGTACCTTTTCTTGAGAACTCCTAATAGTGGTCTCATACAGTATCTGTACTTTTGCAACTAATTTCACTTAGCATAATGTCTTCCAGGTGACTCCATGTTAGGTTTCTTAAGATCATCATTGTTTTTTATCATTTCATAGTATTCCACTGTGTGAATATACCATAGTTTATTTATCCATTCATGTGCTGATGGGCACCTAAGTTGATTCCATCTTCTAGCTATTGTGGACAGTGCTGCAATAAACACTCGTGTTTATGTTACCTATTCATGTGACAGTCCCAATTTCTCTAGGATATATTCCAACCAGTACGATTGCTGGATCATGTGGTATTTCTAGTTCTTGCTTTAAGAAAGAGTCAAATTCATTTCCAAAGTGTTGTACCATTCTGTATTCCTACTCCCAGTGTAGAACAGTTCCAATCTCTCCTCAGACTTACCAACATTTATTATTTTGTGGTTTTGGGTTAACGCCAACCTTGTTGGGGTAGAGATGGCTTCTCATTGTCGTTTTGATTTGGATCAACCTAATGGGTAATGACTGTGAGCACTTCCTCATGTATCTGGTAGTGGCCTGGATGTCTTCTTTGGTGAAATGCCTATTCATTATCTTTTGCCCATTTTTTTAATTGGGTTGTTTTTCTTGTTAAGGTTTTGCAGTACCTTGTAGATTATGGAGATTAGATGTTGACTGGAATCATAGCTGCCACATATTTCCCCCAGTCTATACACTGTCTTTTCACTCTTTTGACAAAGTCTTTGAATGAGTGTGTTTAATTTTTGGGCGTTCCCAGTTATCTATCTTCTCTTTAGGTGTTACGCATTGTTAGTATCATTCTGCAGTCTGTTTATGACATGCATTAGGGCTTCCAGCATTGCCCTTATTTTTTCTTCCATGATCTTTATTGTGTTAGATTTTACATTTAGATCTTTGATATATATTGAAGTAGTTTTTGTGCACAGTAGGGGACATGCGTCTTGTTTCATGTTTTTGTAGATAGATATCCAGTTATGCCAACACCCTTTGTTATAGAGACTGTCTTTTCCCCAATTTATGGATTTTGGGTCTTTGCCAAGTATCAGCTGCTCATAGGTAGATGATGTTATATGTGTACTCTCAATTCTGTTCCATTGGTCTATGTACCTGTTTTTGTACCAGTACAAGGCTATTTTGACTACCACGGCAGTGTAACAGGTTTTAAAGTCAAGTAGTGTGAGACATTCCAGTTTGTTCTTCTTCTTCAGTAAGGCTTTACTTATCTGGGGCTTCTTTATTTTCTGTTATGAAGCTGGTGATTTGTTTCTCCATCTCATTAGAAAAGTCTCATTGCAATTTGTACTATGACTGCACTGTGTCTATAAAGCACTTTGGGTAGAACAGAGATTTGCATGATGTTGAGTCTTCTTACCCATGAGCAAAGTAGGTTTCTCCACTTATGTAGCTCTCTTTTAGTTTCTTGCAGTAGTCTTATAATTTACTTTGTATAGCTCTTTATGTCGTTGGTTACAGTTATTCCTCAGTATTTTACCTTCTAAGCAATTACTGTAAATGGTGACTTCTTTGATGGTCCCTTTGTTGGTGTATAACTAATACACCATAACATGTACACCATAATATAACTAATTCATCTATAGTTACCTTACATCCCAATACCTTGCTGAACTTTTGAGTTAGCTCCAGAAGTTTTTTGAGGACTCTTTAGGGTTTCCTGTGTGTAAGATCATATCATCTGAAAATAGAGATACTTTTACTTCTTCATTACCAATTTGGATGCCTTTTATTGCTTTTTCTTGCCTGATTACTCTGTGTAGAATCTCCAGCAACGTGCTGAATAGAAGTAGTCACAACGGGCATCACTGTCTGGTTCCTGTTCTCAAGAATGCTTTCAGACTCTCTGCATGTAGGATTCTGTTGACTGTTGGCCTTGCATAGATGCCCCTTACCATGCTGAGGAACTTCCCTGATATTCCTATAATGCAGAGTTTTTAACATGAACAAATGCCGGACTTTGTCAAATACCTTTTCTGCATGAACTGATACAATTACGTGGTTCTTGTCTTTTTTATGTATGTGGTTGATTACATCAAATGTTTTTCTAATGTTGAATCATCCCTGAGGCCCTGATATGAATCCCACTTGGTCATAGTGAATTATTTTTTTGCTATGTTGTTGAATTCTATTGGCTAGAATTTTGCTGAGACTTTTTGTATCCAACTTTATGATATATTGGTCTATAATATTCCTTTATTGTTTTGTCTTTACCTGGTTTTAGCATCAGTTATGCCAGCATCATCCAATGAATTTGGGAGTATTTCATCCTTTCCTATGCTCTGAAATACCTTTAGTAATAGTTTTGTTAACTCTTCTCTAAATATTTGATAGAATTCTCCAGTGAAGCTGCCAGGGCCAAGATAAGTTTTTGTGTCTTCTAGCAGAGGGGGCACTTCTGAGATCAGCCAGTAGTAGTAAACTGCAATCCCTCCCTGAACACCAGGAACAATCAATAATGTGTTTTAAATAAAATTTAGTCTGTCTCTTTTTCAAAAATGATCCCATCAACCATCTCATAGCTCAGAGGACAGTCTGTACAGACTTTAGGCTGTAACCTGTGACTGCAGAATGTGGACCTTGTGTTCACTGTTATCTCCCCTCACTCTGTGTGTGCCTAGCACACGCTGAAAGTTCACTGTATTTCCTAACTTAGTCCTCACTGCAACAGTCTGGGTGATTTGGAATTACTCACTGCAGATGGACGTGCCTCTAACTAGACCACTATGAGAACATATAGCTGTTGAAATTTCTATATAACTGATAAAATCCCCACTCCCATCTGTAATCCCTCAGCCTAACAGGGAAACTGGGAGGCATTTGGGCGATGATGTTGGTGTGTTAGGATGTAGCTGTGGTGCCCTGATATGCTTGGCAGTAACCCTACCCTGGAGGAAGCCCAGTCAGCTGGAGGAGGTGGGCTCACAGAGTCCAGAGCCCTCTAGCCCTCCCACGAGTATAAGCTCTACCTTCTGGGGCATCTGCTGGCGGCAGCCATCCATCTGACTGAGCACTGAACTGGGCACACTGGTTCTTGTGCAGACGTGTCCAAAGGTTCTCAAGTGCAGCCTGCAGCTCGTCATTGTGGTCCTGCAGGTCCTGTCAGCAGAGCATAACAGAGCAGAGCAGAGATGCCCCTGTAGCCACCATGATGTACTGCAAGGTCTGTGGAGCAGTACAGTGAGGTAGGACATACAGGATACCTAAGGGAAAGAGTTTCGACTCTTAACGTCAGGCATGTAACATTCAGACTGCACATTAAGTTCTCAACTTAATATGACGAGAAATGAGCCCATAAGACAAAAGAACCAATATGATTGGAAGACTACTCAGTGGAAGAACAGAAGAACTGGATGGTGTCCAGCCACCAACAAAGACAGCCCTTAACAGGGAACACAATGGAGAGTCCCTGACAGCATGAGAGAAAGGAGTATGCAGATCTAGAACTCTATTAAAAGACTAGACTTGATGGTCTGGCAACCTTGAGGGTACCCTGAGAACATGGTCCCTAGACTTCCCACTAGCCCAGAGCTGAAACCAGTACTGAAGCCAACACTGCAGACAAAGAATGGACTGGACTTTGAGGACACAGAGTGATACAGGTGGTGTGTATACTTCATGGTTTAATATATGTGAGGCTGTCCTACCGGTTTCTTTTCAGCAGGGAGAGGACAGGGTGGGGAGAAGGGGGCAAGTATTAACTGAGTGGATATTGGAAGTAAAGAGTGGAAAAGAAGAGTGTGGTGTCATGAGTTAAGGGAGCAGACAGAGGTGCAAAGAGGCAGGTGCTTAGAGTTTTATATGGCAAATAACTTTCACTGTTAACTTTCACTTCATTATAATTAAAAGAAAGAAATAAATAAAAACTACTATGAGATACCACTATAATGTTACTGCCACAAATCAAAAATACAGAAAATAACAAATGCTGGAGAGACTTCAGGGAGACTGGATTTCTTATGCACTTTGGGTGGGAATGCAAAATGGTCCAACCACTTTGGAAACCAGTAAGATACGTCCTCATAAAAACAGAAACAGAAATACCATATAATCTAGCAGTTCCATCCCTAAGAATATACCCTATAAAAATAATAGACACAGGCACACCCATGTTCACGGCAGCATTATCACAATAGCAAAAAGATGAAAACAACTTATGTGCCTATCAACAGATGAATGGATAAACAAACTGTGGTACATACAAAACACCACATAAGGATACAGAACAACGGGAAAGATCTCACATCATGGATAAATCTGGAGAGCATTACACTGAGTGAAATAAGACAACCACAAAAGGACAAATATTATATGAGATTGTTATAAAAACTCGATGAAAATGTTTACATATAGAAAGAGATAATCTTTTAATTGGGAACTTCTAAAAATCACACACTTCTATTCATCCAAAGAATTCACAGAAAGAGCAAACAGACAACGTACACACTGGGAAAAAAATTTGGATATGACAAATCTGATCAGCTTCTAGTCTCTAAAATCTGCAGGATACCATAAAGCTACCACAACAAAAAGATTACTCAATTAGTGGGTAAAGGATATGACAGGCACTTCACCAAAGATGACATTTCTTGCAATACTGCTAAATACACCTACATTTTTACAACATTCCCCAATCTCAGAGTGCCAAGTTGAACAGGGAGGGAGTAGAAGGGATGTCAGATGCCCTGGGACTCAGCAATGTGCTTTGGGGAACCGTGATTCATCAGTCACTGAACCTGATTTACCAGTGACTTAGCTTCTGTGAGAAAGGATTAAAGATTCAGGACCCACAGAGCTGTACAGCTGCCAGGATGGCAGTCCCACTTTACACCGTGCCCTTCAAGAGAGGGCTCGAGATACACTCATGTGTCTGGTCTTGCACATTCCTACTCCCTCATGAGGGCATGTGTTATGTGACATCCTAAAAGACTGAATGCAGAAGTCAGTGATGACAATCCAGCAGTCGTCCATGAAGCCAGCCACTAGAAATAGTAGCAAAAGTGTGATATGGCACACTTCTCACTGATTTTTTTCTTTTGTAAATAATTATTTTTCATAAAAATATACTATCTATCCTAAGTTGCCATTATGTTAACTTGTTTGTCACTATTTTTAATTCATCAATATTTTAAAATTTTCCATTTAAACTTTGATATGGTAAATATTAATATAACCCACAAAGCCTACCTCACACAAAAGCTCTTTGGGATCCTCAATAATTTTTAAGAGTATAAAGGGGGTCATGAGAAACAAATTTCAGCACTGCAGATGTGGCTTACCACCTTCCACTGTTCTGCCACTTCCAAGTTCTAAGATACGTACTTAATGACTGTTCTAATTAGTTGAGACATGTGATCGTGATCTAATATATGTTACCGTAGTCATCCTTACTGCTGAAATTGATACACACTGGCATAGAAAAATCTAAAAAACTTAATAGAAGAGGTCATACATGGTGCTTGGAAACACAGAAGGTGCCAAGTACAGCAAGAGCATGGGCCAGGTCATGGGACCTGGAAGGGGCAGGTCCTTATAGGAGGACATCATTGATTTCATGGGGCCCATCATCAAAAACAAGACTGGAAGCAGAGGCTGGGCCTGCTCTGCTTCAAGAAGGTGTTCCAGGGAAGGTGAGTGGGTGGAGAGGAGGGGATAGGAGACTGTCGGGAGGATAGGACATGGATGGAGCAGGTAAGAGGGGTGTGCTGTTACTGGGTAGGAAGAGCAGTGGGAGCTGCATATAGGTGAGCATGAGAATTTATATGGGAATGTACATTTTCACTCAATCATAATAAAAAAAAAGAAGGTGCTCCAGATGGTCTTGTGCTCACCGTCTTACACAGGGAGGCCACGAGCACACAGCCTGTTTGCTCACAACCACCACTCAGGCAGGTATGATCTGGACAGACCTTGGTCACTTTGCAGCTCTGGCCATTCTGACGGGTATATACTACATTCTTCGCAGGTGCAACAGGACAGGAGGGTAGGGGCCTTTTAGCACTGAAGGTCTGGAGACCTGGTGGTACAACCAGAGAATCAAGCTCTTAAGAAAACCCAAAGCTTCCCACAAGCACTGTCTGTGTCCCACTGCAGAATGGGCTAGCAGGGGTAGGGCAGGGAGAAAGGCTTGTGTATCAATGACAAAAATGCTGGCATGCCTGATTCAATACAATATACATAAATGACAGCTCACAAGAGCCAAGAGACGACAGGGCTGGGGGTAAAGAAGGACCACCCAGCTTTTCTGGTCACATACCTTGCACTTGAATTCATACTCCTTCACAATTTCCATGAACTGTTCTTCCTGAGAGTGTGGCTCGGTGCTCTGTGGCTCCAGCTGAAGTCAGACCCAGAGAGAAAGCAACAGTGGCAGTGAATGTTGAGACAGGGCCTCTCAGGCCAGCTGGGCCCTGGGAAGCTACCTCCTTACTTCACTATAAGAACCTGTTTCCCTCCAGTATCTCTAGTAACAGACATTTACTCCTCTCACTCTTAACTTTGTTTAAAAGGCCTTGGGGACAGGAGTACTTTCCAGATTGATCCAGGTCCTGGAGCCTCTGATACCCTCCTTTTCTTCCTTGCCCCTATGCATACTCTCTTTCTCCCATCCGACTCATTGTCTCATGAGGGGGTAAGGGCGGGTCAGATCAGCAGAGGCTCACATCTGGGGAACTGAGCTCTAAGCTCTTCCTCAGCCTCCCAGACTAAAGAACAAGATGACACTAGTGGGTAGGTCTCAGTCTTATCTCTACAGAGGCCACTGTGCTGCGCAGTTCTGCGTTACAGTGGCTTGTGTCAAGAGGGGAAAATGGGAGAAGTCATTGTACTGATTTTCTCTCCATTCTAGAATTTTATAGGTGAGAAACAAAATTCCATCACACATGTACTGTTTTTCAAGACATAACCCAACCTCCTGGCCCCAACTCTAGTGGAAAAGTGGCTCAGAATGATCAGAAGCACTTGCCTTGTCCTTCAGCACAAACTCAAGTTCACTCTGCAGTTTCAGGACCAGCTTTTCTGATTCTAAATGTTTCTTTATAACTTCAAAAATCTCCTTCTGTAACTGACTGTTTTCCTACAAGATACAAGCCAATGGTTTATCAAGTGTAGAATACAGGGAAGGAAGACCATGGCAATCCTGTTTCTAACATCTCCTTCAGGGAGGCTGACTCTCAGCAGTATCACAATCACATAAGCAGCCTGGCTGATGAGTGCCTGCACTGTACCGGTAGCCTAGCTTTTTAGTGAGGCACATGCACCCGCAGGCGCTTAATTTTTTCCCACTGTCTCCACTTCTCCTGCTCTGAGAGCTCAAGTAGGCCATGACCTAGGAGAAAAGGCATCCTTTTTTGCTGTCTTTTTAAATGAGAGTTGAAATTCCAACAGTACAGCCCAGACGTCCATGATGGGAAAAACCTAGCATTTGTGGACACCAAGAAGCTGCAATAAAGTCAGGAGGACAATGAATTGCTTCTGAAACACAGTACTCAATCAAGACCCAAGGCTCTACTGAGTGCTCTGTGGGCTTTGAAAGCCAGGAGCTAGAGTGTGAAAAGAGTTCAAAGGAGGGAGAACAGAAGGGGAGAGAAACCACAGCCGGGGCCAACATGGAAAAGGAGATGCAATGCACTGTGCTGACCACGCTCCTCTTTCCTCAGATTCTTGGAACAGGAAGCAGCAGCATCACCCCCTAAACCTGTAGGCTGGTCTCCCCACCACAGCCACCCAGTCTTAGGCCACAGGCATTAACCCCAGGTGCTTGCATGTCAGTAACCATCCTATGCTTTCCCACCTGTTAGGCTGCAGGTATGGGGCAATGGCTGTTTCTTTTTTGGCTGAGTAACATGACATCTCCCTGACTGTAGCAAATTTCTCTTAGTTTGAAAATCATAGGTATTTCCCTCCCCAAGGCACTACAGATACTAGGTCTGTCTGTGGCCATGGTAAGGGAACATGCATATGAGAGGAGAAAAGTCCTATAACCTCTCCAGCTTACCCCTCTTACACGTTCCTTGGGAAGTACCCTGCTACCTTTAGAGCCAGTGCCAACTTCTCCCGTAGGCAGGTCTTTTCCCTGCGTGAGGCCGTGAGATCCTCCTCCAGCCTGGCCCTCTGCCTGCTAGTCTGCTGCCAGAGCAGTTCTCGCTCCATCTCCATCTCTGAGCGAAGTAGGGCCAGCTGTCTATGGTATCCCTGCTCCATGTGTCTGCAATACACACACAGGCAGGTCTGTGAGCACCTCTTGGACACTCCCCTGGGCCACTTCCCCAGTGTCACACATGGCCCTGCCTTCTCAGAGCGTGCACGATTCCAGGCATCTGGGCCACACAGTTCTGAACTCCACAATCTCCTATTTGATATAAAATGGTCATCTTCCCTTAATGAGCTGTGATCACTTTGGGGACAGGGTTCACCGAGTAGACACTGCCCTCACTGGCTGGCCCACCAGAGGAGGAGTGCCCACAAACAGTCAACAAGCCAAGTAGGCCAACCTTCTCACAAAGCAGGCCCAAGTGAGGCCCCTGCATCATTTAAGCTATTACTTCTCTCTGCCTCTCCATGTTTTCTAAGGCACATGGCTGGGCTGGTGTGCAGTCATCACAACTGGGAGCCTCAACATATTGCTCTGCTTACCCTTCCATGCCAGAGAGAGTTCATCACCATTCCTGTGTCAGAAACAAGAAACTGAGAGGGTCAGCTCACTCAAGGAGCAGAGGGCAACAGGGCAAAATTCTAAACGGACATACCCCACATACTTCACTCTTGCCGGTGAGGAAAGACAGGTGAGACCATGAGCATTGTGGAGGACAGCTGGAAATGTAGGAGACCTTTTCTGTTTTTTTTTTTTTTTTAATTTAACATGACTGAGTGAAAATGTACACTCCTGTGAATTTACATGCCCACCTATATGCAGCTTCCACTGCTCTCCCTGTCCGGTGACAGCACACTATTCCTCTCTGCTCCATACATGTCTCATCCTCCCAACAGCCTCCTTTCCGCTCCTCTCCACCCACTCTCCTTCCTTCAGCCAGAGGAGACCTTTTCTTATAGCCTCAAGGGCACCCAGAGAACAACTTGAATGAGCAAAGGGTTTGGGACACTGAGCTACCAGCTGAATGTGGCCAAGGGCTTTTGGCAGACTTACCCATGAAGGTACAGGAGTCCCCTTCCTTGCTGTGGCAATCTGGACATTAACATAGCTAGGTTTTCTTATGTCTTTTCCTTTGGCCTGCTGGCTACCACACACAGCATGTAGAGCTCTCCTTGGGATTGTTCAGTACCAAGGGCGATGAGAAGTTAGACTAGTCTTTGGGTGCCCTCAGCTGTGCCAGGCACCTACCTGATGAGCTCCTGAAGCTGTTTGCTAAAACATCTTGCAAAACTCACTTCACTAATCATAAGCACACACCTAAGAGGTAAAAGGTCTCAGCTGGAGCAGGGCAGGCCCAATAGATGAACTGAGCAGGGGAAGACAGAGTGTGAGAAGCCAGTACACACCATACCAGCGCCACATACAGTCAACTTGACACTTCTACTGTAACACCTCTGGAGTAAGAACAGTACTGTGATGGTTAATTTCATGTGTCCACTTGGCTAGGCTGTGGTGCCCAGTTGTCTATTCACACAATGCTATGAAAAGTATTTACATATGATTAGCATTTAAATTAGCCAGTCTTGAGCAAAGGTATCATCCTCCACAATGTGCGTGAACCTCATCCATTAAGCTGAAGGCCTCAACAGCAAAGGCTAAGTTTCTGGACGGAAAAAGTTTCTACTTCAAAATTGTAAGCAACCTGCAGGTGTCTCCAGCCTGCCACCTGACCTATGGATTTTGGACTTGCCAGGCCTCACAATCACATGAGTCAATTCTTTAAAATAAACGAATCTCTATCCACCCACCCACCCATCCATTTCTTACTGGTTCTGTTCCTTTGAGGCCCCTCACTAACAAAAAACACAAGGATGCATTTTCTGGTTCTACTGACTCATCCAAAACAGGGAGGTCTCAACTAACCAGAATGCGGTCACAAAGCACAGCACTGCCACTAAAAACTGTGTGTCCTTCACCTTCCCTCTGGTCAGAGGCAGAGGCAGCAGCTTGGAGACAGCTGCTGTGGCACTACCACATCAGGCTCTGGTGGTAGGAATTGTGCATCAGCAGCACTTACTTGATCTTCTGCTCAGCAAGCTCTTCCATGGCAGAGTGGCAGTCATCCATCTCTGTCACAAGCTCCAGGTTCCTCTTCCGAGCCTCCTCCAAGTCCTGCTTCACCTTGTCTCGCTCCCTGGTCACTTGTTCCACTTGCCCTCTATCCACAGGAAGGAAACGTCATCAAACGCTATAACGCCATCTATCTGGCTCCCACAAAACACACCCTGCCCCGGGCCTTGCAGGCTCTGAGTCTGCACATGTAATGGCCAACAAAACTGGTGCCGGATGTGGGCTAGCACTGTCTCAGAACCTCCTGTAACCTCCAACAATCTTTTAAGGCACAGTCTATAATTGTGCCCATTTTACAGATGTGTATGCTGAGACAGAAATTAAATGACTTGGCAAGAAAAGTTTCTAGAAAGTTTCTGAACCCAGGAAGTCTGACCCTAGAGCCCTGGCAATGCAGTGTGTCATATCATACCTGCAGATAGCCCTAGCATGCATGAACATTTACCTATGCACTTTCTTGATTCCAGCTAGGCAGCAAGCTCCTTATATTCCTAATGCCTAGTTGAAACTGCAAGTGTGAAGAGAGGAGAAGGTTGCCTAGCCTACCTAGTCACAGCTTGATGTCCAAAAGAGTGCAGATGAATCACCCAGATCAAAAGGTGATTCAGAAGCATGGCCACCCCAGGCCACAGCTAAGAGTCTTTACAAATCATCTTGGGACACCCGATACTCGTGAATGTTTCTCCCACCAGGGGAGCACCAAGGAGCTTTTCTCTGATCCATTCTTCCAAGGCAAAGGTAGAAATCTGGGCCCAATCATTCTCTCATTCTATTTGCAGAGCATACTCAGATCAGAAGATCACTTGCCAGTACCTAATAAGGCTGCAGTCTTTAGGAGACATGTCATTACTTCTGTTTTTTCTGAATAATTCAGCACATAAAAACAGTGTACTCAACAAGGTCACACTCAGGACAAAGCTCTGAATGATAAGTGATACCACGCTACATTGGTCCTAACTGACATCAGGGTTTAGTCCAGTACAACACAGTGATCAAAACGGTGCCTTGGCCAAGTTACTCAATCTCTCTATGCCTCAGTTTCTCTGTCTATAAAGAGATGCTAATAGTAGAACCTACTTGTTTGTCAGAATTAATGGAGACAAAGACAGGTATGATGTCAGAGCAAGGCAAATGCTCAATAAACAATTGCCATTGTTAGAATTGCTACTACTAATAATATAAACCCATGGACATCTGTCATAGAGACTGACACAGAAAACGACTTCTCAAAAAGTTATCTTTCAGTAAACACCATTAACTTTTCTTCTGTGAATCTGCCTAGCAGACAGACAGTATGAATAACCAGCTGAGAAATGGAATATGGGATTTCTGGCCCACTTGCTGCCTTACCCTCAGTAACAAAGTCTGAGAAGCATTTCTTTTTGCCTTTGGCCAGTTAGTTCAAACCTGGGGGCCCTGCTGGCTGGTCTCAAGGATACTTCCTATCCAAGAGGGTTTCTTTCTCTGTAGTAACAAGTATAGCATCAGCCAGGTAACTTTCAAGTTTGGATTCTACCATTTGAGATCTCATTAAAGGGATTAGGTGACAACCTTGAGATACAGATTTCTAAGCTTCTACTTACATGTTCAGTAAGACTGTGTGACTCAAAAATTCTGTGGCAGTAAAAACCCAAGGCAGCAGCCTGTACAGGCCCCTCTCTACACTAGGCAAATACCCCTCAACAGCAGGGAATCCTTTTCTCATCTCACCTCCAGTGTTGACTACAGAATACCACCCCCTACACACACACACCACACCCCGCCCCTGCCCAGAACTGGCCGTTTCGGTGTGATAAGGGCAGGCAAGAAGGCAACTTAGGTCCCATCATTCCTAGACTCCCCTGAGGCGAGCATGGCCAGCATTCCACCCAGTGCCCACCACAAACCCTCAAGACCTCTTACTGGATGTAGGTAAGCTCCTGACGGTAGGAGGCCAAGGCTGTTTGCTGAATGATACCAGTGACCATCATAAGCTCATTGTCAAAAGCCCAGGAGAGCTCCAGAAGGTTCACCTTTTCATCCACACCAAAGTCCAGGTTCTAGAAATAACGAACCCCAAGGGGCATGTAGGATGAGTTTACGTCTCTAAACACACACACCTTAGCTCTATAAGGGATAGCCCCTACACCCCAATCCACTTTCCTATCACAGGACACCTACAGTTTTCTTGCCTGGCCACCTCTCTTCCTCTTGGGAGAGGCCCATCCCCACTGCAACTACCAGGAACTCTGGTAGGGATGTCAAACGGGGAGAGGTCCCACTAAGCCTGCCCTTGGGACATATCAGGAGTGGCATGTAAAGTATTTCATGGAGATAACAGAGAGGACAAAGTTCTTTTTTCCCTTCTGAAATCATTACAAGGATTGTGAGAGCCTTGTGGAACTCCACAGAGTACACTTTACCTGAGGCTGAAGCCATCAAAGAAGCAAGTAAAAGAGATTTAGAAGAGTTCTGATAAGGACACTGGGAACTAGTGGTACCTACCTCAGTTCTCCTGACTGCCCACCAAGGTGGATCACTAACATTCTCTATTTTGCTTAAGCCATTTTAAGCTGAGATTTTGCAATTTAAACAAAATAAATATTCAAAAAAAACCTGACATGTGATATATATAAAGCATTCTATATGAAATACATGTACAGATCTATTATTTTGTCAGTAAAAAAATAACGTCAAAGGGAGATGACCTAGAGAGCGAAACCTTTCCTCCACAGAATTTTCTTTGAATATTTTATCATACTTTAAGTAAAGGTTTACAAGCCAAATCAATGTGCCATATAAAACCCTGAACACACAAACCACTATGCAACTCTAACTGCTCTCCTCCCAACCTATGAGAGCACACTCACCCTTTCCACCAAATACTTCTGTATCCACTCAATCACCTCCTGTCTACTTCCACCCTCTCACCTCACCTCTTGGACAAGAGCTGCTCAGACAGCCTCATGTATATATTTAAGCCAAGAAGCATATCCTTCACCAGTATCACTCTATGTCTTACGATTTCTCTGGGAGAATTGTGAATTTTAAAAAATATATTGTGTGGTGGTGGGACCAAGAGAGGGTGGAACAATCACCTGTCTCCTCGATTCCTGCTAAGAACTAAGGCTTAGAAAAATAACTGAATAGAGCACTGTGGACATTTTGGGAGCCCCAAGATCAGACATATGGTTCTCAGATTGGACTAGGTGACAGAAGGGGAAAACTACCTTTGCTGGAGGCAAGAAGCAGCACAGCGAGTCATGCTTCTGCTGGTGCAGCCACTGAGAGGCCCATAGGTACGGATGCCATCTTTGTTAACTGAGAGACTGAGACCCTAGCACAGGCTGGCTGCTATGCTGAACTGCACTGCCTAAGTAAACAGCATCCTTCACAACAGAGTGGCTGTGCTAGGGACAGTCACATCTAGAGAACCCAGCAGTGGCTGGGGACTGACTGTGCCAGTGCACCTCCTCCCTCTCTTCTCTGAACTGTGCCATAGATACTGCTGGCTTAGAGCTGGAGAGGCAGCTCAAGCATGATGCCATTTTGGTCAGCTGAGAGACACAGTCAGCTTGATGGCCCAGCTAGGCTACTTGCCACGCTGAGCAATAGTGTCTGGTTGGATAGTACCTCTCCCAGCAAAAAGCTGTTTTGAAGACAATCATACCTAGACAATGGATGGAGGCCAAGTGTAGCAGTGCCCTTACCCTTCCCTTCTTTGAGCCACATCATAACGACTGCTGACAGGCCCTGAAAACAATCCATAAGTAGGGAGCCATCTTTGTCAGCCAGGAGGCACGGTTTGACACCCGAGGGCTTGGCTGCTACAAGCTGGTTCCTACTTTCAGCAGAAAAGAAGTCTTTAAGATAAGCTTATCTAGAGAATGCAGCAGTGGCTGGTGGCCAAGTATGAGGCACCATTTAACCTCCCTTAACTGAGGCATGCCACAGCATCTGCTGACAGGCCCTGAAGAGACTCTGTAAGTAGGGTGCCATCTTTGTCAGACAGTAAGTGGGGCCTGCCACCCCTGAGGGCTTAGCTGCTATCAGCTGCCATTGGACAGCACCTCTCTCAGTGGGAAAGCAGTTTTTAAAATAAATGCATCAAGAGAATGCAGTGGTGGTAGGCAGCCAGGTGCGGCAGCACCATCTCCACCTCCCTTCACTGAGACATGCCACAACATCTGCTAACAGGCCCCAAAGAGACTCCATAACTAGGATGCTCTCTTTGTCTACCAGGAGGCCCTCTTGGTCTGAGGGCCCAGCTGTTATCAGTTTCAGTGCTTTTCTCAGCAGGAAAGCAGTTTTTAAGATAAGCTCATCCAGAGAACACAGCAGTGCCTGGTAGGTGAGTGTGGTGATATCCTTCTCTTGTCCCTTCCCTGAGCTACATTATACTGTCAGCTGGCAAGAATCCAGACAGTTAACACAAGTAGGTTGCCACCTTTATCAATCAGGAGGCAGGGCCTGCCACCTGTGAGGGTCTAGCTGCAGCCTGCCACCTGTGAGGGTCTAGCTGCAGCCAGCCACCAAGCTGAGAAGCATCGTGGGCTGAACACTGATACTCTCATCAGAGAAGTTATACATAAGTCAGCTGCACCTAGAGAACACAGCGGTGGCTGGAGGCAAAGCCTAGCAGTGACCATAATCATTTCCTGTGCCACAGCATTGGTGAAACATCAGTGAAGCTGAATAGTTTTTTGATGGTGCAAAGACAACAATCAATATCTAATCATTTAAAGAAGCAGACCACCAAGGCTCTGGAGAACTCCCAAAATAAAGAATCAAAAAACCTCCCAGATGAAGAACTCTTTGGGAAATGATCGGAGGTAGAACACCAAAGAATCCTGCGTAGAGCCCTTCTAGAGATTAAACAAAGTGAAGGAGACCAAAATGAAAAATTAAACAAGCTAACCAAACTACTAAATCAATGATCTGAAATTCAGCAGATCAATAATAAAATTACACAGTTAGACATTTAATGAAAAGACAAAAGAGCAGGACTGAGGAAATGGAATGCAAAGTTAGCAAGACTGAAGATAAAGCAACTCACACCAGCATTCATGAGGAGGAATCAAATAAAACTATCAAGAAAAATGTACACACACAAATGAACGCACTGAAAGTGGGGTATATTACAGCACTTATAACCCTTTCAAATGGAAAGGCAGTTAAGGAGGTATACAGAAGTTAAAGACTGACTTACACTCAGAACATTAAAAGAGAACAAAGTGGTAGCCACAAAGCAAACTAACAACACTACATATCAAAATAAGAAACATAACACAGGATTCTCAACAGAAACAAAGCCAAGGATGAAAAGAAAACTCACAAAGAAAAATGACCCTGAACAGATTATTAAGTGGAACAAAGAAAAGATCAACAACGTAAAACTAAAGGGACCAAATGACAGTACTAAACACACATTTATCAATAGTCACACTGAATGTAAATGGATTGAATGCTCCAATAAAGAGACAGAGAGTAACAGGTTGGATCAAAAAACATGATCTGTCTATATGCTGCTTATAAGACTTACACCTCAGAGTCAAAGATATGACCAAACTGAAAATCAAAGCATGGAAAAATATATACCAAGCTAACAACATGCAAAAACAAGTAGGACTGGCAATATCAATCTTACATAAAACAGATTTTAAAGAAAATCCCCCATTGTGGACAAGGATGGTCACTATTTATTGCTTGAAGATTCAATACATAAGCAGGATATAACAACATTAAATATTTATGCACCCAATACCAGAGCATGCAAACACATGAAACACTGACAATGAAGACAGATCACTCCACAATAAAAGTAGGAGACTTCAAGACTCCACTTTCAGTAACAGAAAGATCATCCAGAAAAAACCTCAGTAAAGACACAGAAGATCTTACTGTGACAAACAACTAGACTTCATGACATATATATTAACTGTTTATCCAAAATCAGGTAAGTACACCTTTTTTGCCAACACACACAAAACATTCTTCAGAACAGACCACCATTGGGTCACAAAGCAAGTCTCAACAAAATCTAAACCACTGAATTACTGCAAAGCATCTTCTCAGACCACAAAGCAATTGAAATAAATAGCAGAAAAAAAAAGGGACAGAAATTTGAACTCATGGAAACCAAACAATATCTTGCTCAACAATTCATCAGTTATATAAGAAATCAAAGACACATAAAGAAATTCATGAACTCAAATGAGAATGAAAACAAATTCTACCAGAACCTATGGGATACAGCAAAAGCAGTGCTCAGAGGTCAATTTATCTCTATCAGTGCACACATGTGGAGTGAATACAGGGCCCAAACTAAAGACTTAACCCTGCAACTTGAACATGTACAAAGATAACAACAAAAGAACCTCATGGGCCCCAGATGAAAATGGATAATAAAAATTAGAGCAAAACTAAATGAATTAGAGAATAGACAAGGAAGTGAAAGAATTGGAAAAACCAAAATCTGTTTTTTTTTTAAAAGATCAACAACATGGATAAACCACTGGATAGATATACAGAAGAAAAACAACAATGACCTGAATAAGAAATAAGACAGGAGATGTCTGCTACAAGAGACCCTAATGAAATCAAAAGCATTGTAACAGAATATTATGAAAAACTGTACTCGACCAGACTTGTAAACCTAGAGGAAATGGACAAATTTCTAGATTCATATCACCTACCAAAATTATCACAAGAAGCAGAACAACTTAACAAACCCATCACAACAGAAGAGATTGAAAAGTAATAAAAAAACTACCAACCAGAAGGCCATTCACACCAACTGATACATGCACACGAATATTTATCGCGGCACAGTACACAATAGCTAAAAGATAGGATCAACCCCGATGCCCAACACAGAGGAAAGGATCAGTAACTATGGTACATACACTCAGTGGAACACTATGCAATGATAGAGAACAACGATGATTTCAGGAAACATCTCATAACCTGGTTTCAACTGGAGGACATTATGTTGAGCGAAAGTAGTCAGCGACAAAAGGACAAATATTGTGTGAGACCGCTATTATAAGAACTTAAAATCAGACTTATCCATAGAAGAAAAGACTCTTTGACAGCTACAAGGGTGGAGAGGGTGGGAGGGTGAGGGGGGAGGGTTTAGATTAGATGTTAGAAATTTGGTTGGGTGAAATCTGTGACAGCATACATTAGTAAGAAGATCAACATTAAGTGGACTTCAACACAACTTGAGTACTCCTCCCATCTTAACCCAATATTGCAAGGACAGAGTAGCTGGGGCGGGTAGCTGGAGACCATGCTCTCAGAGGAAATCAGGGCCAACTGGCACAACTAGCATTTTGCTAATGAGGACTTTCCACAAACCACATTTGTGAGTGGCGTCTGGGGTCTTAAAAGCTGCCAAGCTGCCATCTTAGGGTACGGCAAATGGTCCCAATTTAGCAGGAACAGACGATCACCGAGGTCCATAACGACATGGGAAAAGAGAACCCAGAAGACAGAGAGACCTACACGAGTGGGTGTCTACATTGACTTGTGACTGGAAGAACCACATGGTGCCCGGCTACCACTAGTGACAGCCACGAGGGAGCTCACAAAGTTGAGTCTCACTGGCAACACAAGAATAAGTAGGGGTGCACCCTGAGGTCTCCACTAAAAGACCACAACTGATGGTCCAGGGGTTTTGGGGTTCCCTTGGGAGCATGGCCTCTGGCTCTGATGCTGCCCCTGTCCAGAAATCATGATGAAGGTCAACTCTTTGGACAACAAGTGATTGGACCTGGCTACGCAGAGTGACCATATTGTGTGGGCATTTTATGGTTCTAGGCATCTATAGTGTGTTGTCCATACTGGAGGAAGGGCAGTGGGTGGGGAAGAGGAGATAGGAAACTGCTGGGAGGAAAGGACATGTATGGAGCAGAGAGGAAGAGTGCGCTGTCACTGTGCAGGGACAACAGTGGAAGCTGCATACAGGTGAGCAAGCAAATTTATATGGGAATGCACATTTTCATTCAATCATGATAAAAAATAAATAAATTAAAAAAAAAAAACTACCAACCAAAAAAAGTCCCAGCCCAGACAGCTTCACCAAAGAATTCTACCAAACTTTTGGAGAAGAGTGAATTCCAATACTACTAAAGCTATTTCACTACATAGAAAATGATAGTATATTCTCAAATTCATTCTATGACACCAGCATATCCCTGATACCAAAGCCAGGAAAAGATTCCTCCAAAAGAAGAAATTACAGACCAATATCACTCATGAACCTAAGTGCAAAACTCTTCAACAGAATCCTTGCCAACAGAATTCAAAACATATAAAAATAAATAAATAAATAAAATTCATCATGACCAAA
This sequence comes from Heterohyrax brucei, assembly GCA_028571685.1. Classification (NCBI taxonomy): domain Eukaryota; kingdom Metazoa; phylum Chordata; class Mammalia; order Hyracoidea; family Procaviidae; genus Heterohyrax; species Heterohyrax brucei. The sequence goes on from CM053156.1 coordinate 28,135,887, forward strand.
GTGGATTCACACCAGGGATGCAGAGCTGGCTCAACACCAGAAAAACAATTACTGTGATCAATCACATAAATAACACAAAGGATAAGAATCACCTGATTTTGCCAACTGATGAAAAGAAGGCAAATGGACAAAGTTCAACACTCATTCATGTTAAAAACTCTCAGCAAAATAGAAATAGAAGGGAAATTCCTCCACCCAATAAGGGGCATCTACTCAAAACGAACCAACAGTATCATTCTGAATGTGGAGACTGAAGGAATTTCCTCTGAGAAAAGGGACTAGACAAGGATGCCCACTCTCACAAATTCTATCCAACACTGTGCTAGAGGTTCTGACGAGAGCAATCAGGCATGACAAAGAAACAAAGGGCACCTGCATCAGTAAAGAAGAAGTAAAAATATACCTGTTTGTACATTATATGATCATATACACAGAGAACCCTAAAGAATGCATAAATAAACTAGCGGAACTAACAGAAGACTTCAGCAAAGTATCAGAACATACAATAAATATAAATGAATGAATAGGATTCCTTTACATCAATAAACGGATAATCAAAGAAGAAATAACCAAATCAATACCATTTATTATAATTCTAAGAAAATAAAATACCTAGGAATAAATCTAAACAGAGAAGAGTACTAGACAGAGAAAATTACGAGAACCTACTGCAAGAAACCAAAAGAGACTTACATAAGTGGCAAAATCTACCTTGCTCACAGATAGTAAGATTTAACATTGTGAAAATGTCTGTTTTACCCAAAGTAATCTGCATATACATATACATACGCATATACATATACGATGCAATCTCAATACAAATTTCAGTGCCATAGATGGAGTAACAAATTACCAACTTTGTTTGGAAAGGGAAGAAACCCTGGATAAGCACGACACCACTGAAGAAGAGGAACACAGTGGGAGACTTCACACTATCAGACTTTAGAACTTACTACACTGGCATGGTAGTCAAAACAGCCTGGTAATGGTACAAAAACAAACATAAACACCAACAGAACAGAATAGAGAATCCAGAAATATCACCACTCTCCTATGAAACAGTTGATATTTGACAAAGGCCCAAAGACTGTAAACTGGGGCAAAAACAGTCTCTTTAACAAATAGTGTTGGCATAATTGGATATCCATCTGTAAAAAAACTGAAACAAGACCCATTGTCTCACACCTTACACAAAAACTAACTCAAAATGGACCAAAGACCTAAATAACAAACCTAAAATGATAAAGATGATTCAAGAAAAAACAGGGACAACAATGGAAGTTCTAATACACAGCTTAGACAGACTAAAAATTTGACCAGCAATGCACAAACAACAGAAAATAGATAAATGGGAACTACTAAAAATCAAAAACTTATGTACATCCAAAGACTTTATCAAGAGAATTAAAAGATCACCTACAGAATGGGAAAAAATAGTTGGCAACTACATGTTGGATTGACATCTGATTTCCATGTCCACAATATACTGCAAAATATCAAGAAAAAGACGAATAATCCAGTTAAGCAACGGGCAAAGGAGACAGACAGAAAGACGCTTCACTAAAGAACACATCCAGGCAGCCAAAACACACATGAGGAAATGCCCACGATCATTAGCTCCTAGAGCAACCCAAATCAAAACTACAGTCAGATACCATTTCACCCCAATGAGGTTGGCAATAATCAAAAAACTACAAAACAACAAATGCTGGAGAGACTGTGGAGAGACCTACACTGCTGGTAGTAATGCAAAAAAGTCCAATCTCTTTGGAAAACAATCTGGCACTTCCTTAAAAAACTAGAAATAGAAGTACCACACGATCCAGCAATCTCACTGCTCGGAATATATCCTACAGAAATAAAGGCAGTCACACGAACAGATATATGCACACAAATGTTTATTGCAACACTACCCATAACAGCAAAAAGATGGAATCATCCTAGGTGCCCACCATCAGATGTATGGATAAACAAACTACAGGACATATGCACAATGGCACAGTATGAAATGATAATGAACAATGATGACTTTAGGAAGCATCTCATAACCTGCTTTCAACTAGAAGACACTGTGCTAAGTGAAATCAGCGAACCACAAAAGGACAAGTATTGTATGAGACCTCTGCTATAAGGACTTAAAAATGGACTTAGGCACGGAAGAGTCTCTGACGGCTACAAGGGTGGGGAGGGAGAAAAGAGACGGATGTTCATACATTAGATGACCAGAATTTGGTTAGGTGAAGGGAGTGATGGCACATAGTAGAGGGCGGATCAGTATAACTGGACTACATCATAAACTGAAAGGTTTGTAAACTCAACCCAATATTTCAAAGGATACAGTAGCAGAGACGAGGGTCAGGGGACCATGTTTTCAGAGGACATCGAGGTCAACTGGCATAACTAGCCTTTAGCTACAGGTGTCTTCTACACCCCATACTGGTGAGTGGCAGCTGGGTTCTTAAATGCTAGCAGCTGCCATCTGAGGAATACCAAATGGTCCCAACTTATCTGGAAGAGATCACGACTGAGAACACCAAAGACACGAGGAAAACCGGCCCAGGAGACAAGAGGAGCCATATGAACTGAAGACTACATCGGCATGAGGCCAAAAGAACCAGATGGTACCTGGATACCACTAAATGCATCTGTGACAGAGAACACAATGTAGAGTCCCTGAGACAATACAAGAAAAAGAGGTATATAGTTCAAGAACTCTACTAACAGAACAGAACTGATGGTCTGATAGCCTGGAGGGTCCCCTGGGAATAACGGCCCCTAGACTTCCTGTTGGCCCTGACCTGAAACTAGCATGAGGTCAACTCTTCAGGCAAAAAGGGACTGGACTCAGCGACACAGTGTGAGCATGTGGTATATTTACTTTATGGTTTTATACATTTATAGGAAGCTGTCCTACTGGTTTCTTTCCTGATGGGATAGGAGAAGGTGGAGAGGAGAAGACAGGTTTTCATCAGTGGATATTAGAAGAGTAAAAAGGAAGAGGGTGCGGGCCACAAGGTGAGGAGATAAGATAAGAGTTGCAGATACGCGGGCATGCTAGAGTGATTTGGATTATATACTTTCACTTGATCATAACAAAAAGGAAAAATATACATATTATGTGGATTTTACCACAGATATGCTAAGAACACAACAATGAAAGTCAATACGCCCTTCAGCTCAAACAACTCTTAACTACTTTTTTGCCACACTGGTTCTTTCAGAGTATTCCTAAACACTGCTTCCCACTCTGAACGGTTACGTTAAGTCCAGAGGCAGGAGACACACCAGAATTTACAGGAGACTGTGTTCTAGCAGCTCCAGATCACATGTCAGAACCATGTGTGCCAGCATTTTTTTTCCTTTAAATTTACATGACAAGAACATGAATTCACTGCTGCTCCCCTACTTCCCAAGCTGCTTCTAAACAAAGTAAAAATAAGGGCAATGTTCTTGGAGCAGCCTGGGGAGCTCAAACTGTTATTACACAAATGCAAACTTCCCAAGAGTAATACCACTTGATAGGCTGAAAAGATACAACAGAAACAAGTCATAGCAACAACTTCTGATCAAGAAGCCAAGCCAAGCCAAGTGCTGTCGAGTCGGGTCCGACTCACGGCGAGGGAGTCACCGAAAACAACTAAGGGTTAAGTGGAGGCCAGCCCACTAGACAGCCCCAGTAGGCCTCGGCTTTTGGTTGGTATTCATGCCTGGGTACTCCTATCCAACAATGAAGAGGGCTGATCTATGTGACCACTAGAATAATGAAGAAATAATAGATTGGGGCTCCCAGGCTAGGTTATAAAAGACACATGGCTTCTGCTTAACTACAAGCTCTAGTTACCATGTGTGAGAACACTCCAGCAGCCTCATGGAGAATCTTGAAGTAAGTATCATCTTCTCTACCAAATGAAGCTGTTGCTGTGACTGAAAGCTACAGATTCTCCTTACTAGAATCCCCCAGCTCAACCCTTCCTGATTTGTGGCCTCAGAAAGTAGATGAGACACTGGATGTCTATTGTGCAAACATCTGCTGAGAAGTGGCAGATAACCAGTACAGGGTTTATTCACAGAGCAGCTCCTCAATGAGCAGTGCTATCTTACCCACTGTCTTGGCCACAGGTAAAAAGTGCAACTGAAATAGCTGGAGGCCATGAGAAGCTGGGTATATGACACCAGGACATACACACGCTATGGGCTGTCCTTGCTGATGCTTCCTTCCCGGGAAGGCCTTTATCTTGATGGGAAATGAGCAGGTAAGTAATTACCGAAACTATACGCAAAAAGGGCCCTGACTGATTCTCCTGATTGCTTGCTCATCCCCCTTGTCTGAGCCTCAGTCTCCTTCTTGTAAAGTCAAGGCAGTAACACCGGGGCTGAGCCTTAGCCTCTTCACCTGTATGTAAAGGGACAGCTGTAACACCTTCCACAGTTTGTCACGAGAATGAAGTCACACGTGGAAAGCTTCTTGTGTGTGAATGAGGTGCATGAGGAGTTCAACACACAGTGCTCCACTTTCAGTAAAAATGAAAACCTTGTCAAAATCAAAACTCAAATGCAACTAGTAAATTATAAATTTCTATAGAAATGAAAACAGTACCTAGCATTAGGAAATCAATTAAGTCGTGCAATGTGAGAAACAAGGATGAGACTCATCACTCATCACACTACTAAGGCACCTAGTGTACCTTTAATTGCCTAGGAGACAGGAGCAGGCTTGCAGAAGGGCCCTCCCAACTGAGGACATGTTTCTTCTTTGCCATTTCCCCACAGGATACAGTTTTCAAAGGTGCTTTCAGGCAAGGCGGAGACAGCTGTCAGACCTGGCTCTGACATCCAGGCCCTACCCAGCTGCAGGCCATCTGGGATACTGAGATATGAGATTAGGCCTAGGATGGTCTCTGTCCAAGGATCCAGCCACACTGATTTAAAGGCTGACTTTGACCTCCTTTGTGTACAGATGTTTGTAATAATAGGGATGTTCTGGAAGGCAATTTGACAGAACTCAAAAAGAGTTTACATACTTTCCAGGGATCTGTCCTATAGAAACACTGGCACAACAGTATTAGGATTTAATAACAGGAAAAAATATATATACACATGTATGTTGAACAACAGGAAACTATCACATAAATTTACCTAATACACAGTTTGAGCAATTTTGTGATTTAAAAAAATGTATGTATAAATACACATGTATTCCAAGCGCAAGGACAGCACTCTGCAGGACAGCCCTGGAGAACAGGGCAGGGCTGAAGTGGTGAAGCTTTTTCTTTCATTCTCTATATTCTGGTATAGTATTTTATGATGGGAAGTGAAATTGGGAAATGAAAATAATAAATATCTCTTAAAGGAATGACTTAGCTCCTGCCCTAGGGATCTAGTAGTGGTTTATGCCTAGGGCCTGGTCACTGCAGCTCTCCATGACTGCCCTCTACCTAGTGAACAGAGTCTTACAGGTTAACACAGCACTAGGGGAAAGATCTAAGACATGGAAAACTATCTTCAAATATTTTTTCTAAACTGTAGTTTTCTCTGTGTTTTGAGTGACCTTTTAAATTAAAATTTCTTATATTTTAATAACCCACTGCCATCGAGTCAATTCTGACACACAGGGTCAGAAGACTCAAAAACCAAACCTACTGCCATCAAGTTGACTCTGACTCACAGAGACCCTATAGGACAGAGCAGAACTGCTCCACAGAGTTTCCAAGGAGTGCCTAGTGGATTTGAACTACAGCACCTGTAGCACTTTACCACTATACCACCAAGGTTTCCAAATATATTTTAATAGCAAAATGAAAATAAAAAGTTTCCCACTAATTTCCCTATGTGGGATTTTCTGCTGGAAAAGGGGCCAGAGAGCAGAGAACAAGCATAGTAAACCTTCAGGACCTCTGCCCCTCTGCTAACCGACCCACTGGGGCAGCCACGGACATCCATTTCCAAACCTGTAAGATCTCCTTGCCATTCTGAATTCCCTCCTGGGCCCACATAGTGATGACCTGCTCAGGAGATGCAAATCCAGTGCCATCATCAATGCTGGAGAACAGGCGCAGGCCTGAGCAGATGGACACAAGAGATGAAGTTGTGTTGGTCTGGCAACCGCTCTCCTCCATGGCCTGAATAATGAGGACCAAGAAGGCACTTGTGAGCTCACATTTCTACTGAAACCCTGGGCACGTATTTATTTCTCACTTCCCTCACCACAAATGCCTGCATTTGGCATGTGCTGCCTACAAAGGCCTAACAAGATTATTTCTATCTTCACTTCTTGGATGAGGCAAGAGGGCTAGGGTCAGTGACATGGCTCACCAAAGCACGCACAGCTCTATGAGTGCAAAGTCAGGGCTACTATGGGATTGGAAGGCAGCATCAACACACAGGCCTCACAATGGCCTTTGTCTGCACCCTGGCAAAATGGTGTGTGCCACGAGGTCCCCACATCTCTCCTCTGAATCAGGAATGGGGTACACAGGGCCTCACTAAGGAAGAGCCTGAGAAGGTGCGTGCCATTGTGGAGAAACCCAAGATGGGTTCCAAAAGCAGAATGGGATGCCCCAGACATCTCTTCCTGTGAAATCATACACTCCTGCGAAAGTGGAAGAAGGCAGCTCTCAGCTAAGCAAGCAGCTCTCAGCTAAGCAGCCTAGGAGAATTTTAAGATGAAGGTAAATGTTCTCTCAACCAGAAAGCTGACCTTCTGGGCTCAGATACTGTATGAATTCACAGGGCAACAAAGATTCTCCTGATTTTATTCTGCCCCAGTCCTTCACAACAAATATGTGCTACATGAAACCACAGATAGTAACAATGAGTGTTCTCCCATCCTTCAGGCCATGCAACCTGCGCTCCAAGTCTTCAAGGCTCCCGCCATACTCATGCAAAATCCAGCTTGTCACAGCCTGCTCGGCCCTCCTGGCCTCCCCACTCCTTTTCACTAGCTGGTTCTGGGTTCAGGAGGGCCTCTGCGTGGCTGAGCCAGCCCGAGCTCACCTTCTCTTGTACCCCTTGCCCATTGAGCTCCAGATCAGGGTATTCCTTGCTATTCCTCAAACACTGCAAGCCCATCCTCTTGACACTACTAGCTCACCTCTCACGTTGGTTTCTTCTCCAATGAGCCCCCTAGGCCTTCCCTGGTACCTTCTCTACCTACTGGTCCTCATCTCCCCAAGCACTGTATTTCTTAAAAGTCAGGTTTCACCCCATGGGGCAGGGACCACGTTTGGCCTCTCCTCAGCTGAGTTACTACCTCTCCAATGAAGAGTTGTGCCAGGTAATTTATGTACTACCTATACAAGCCTACAAAGCAGACATTTTACCCCATTTACAGCAGAGAAAGAGCAGGTCAGGGAGGCTCATGACTTATTCATGGCCACGCATAGAGTAGCTCTGATACTCAAATGCACCTAGATCTCTTATGTTCCTCAATCTGCTTCCCTGAGGACTGTGAGACTGAGAAGGGGTTATCATGCTGGGTCATAAGGGGCTCCCCCAAAACACGTTTACCTGCTTCTGGTGTCATCTCCACCTAGTGCTTGTGTCCATGCATTCTGCATGCTAATAAAGCCATGCCACACGGCATGGTCCAGTATCATGCCTTTGAGCCAAAATGTAGAGCCACATAAACAGGACATGGCATCCCCCACCTCACAACAATGTAGGATACTTTGGCCCCAGCATCCCCAAACTTCTTCCCCAAAGTGACTATGCAGATGGGCAGCACTCAGGCAAGAGATGTCATAAAACAGCAGGACTTCAGTGTTTCTGACTAAAGCTAGAATCTCTACGTTCCCCAGCTGGGCTTACATGTATGTGCACTCTGTGTGTACACAGAGAGTGTGTGTGTGTACAGTGTGTGTACACCGTGTCTCTACAGTGTGTATGTGCATGTACAGACTATGTGTATACATATAGTATGTGTACAGTAAGTGCATACAGAGTATACACATATATACTGTATGTATACTGTGGGTATAGTACATGTATGTGCATATACTGTGTGTATACATAGTGTGTGTATGTGTATAAACTGTATATGAATACAATGCATGTGTGTGGGTACACAATGTTTACGTATTATGTATATATATTGACTGTATACAGAGTGCATATGTGTGTATAAAGTATGTGTGTGTATACAGTGGGTTTAGAGTATACGTGTCTACAAGGACTGCCAATTAAGTCGGCGAACTCATCCTAAAATAAGTGCTACATACTTCATTGCTGAATATCACTATAGTCAGCTCTGAAGTACTTCCCTTGGGAAGCTATGCACCAATGCAAGCGCCTAGTCTACTTTTCAAAACAATTTTGGAACTCTTTTTCTGGAATGGACATCAGAGCTGTCACAACATTACCCTTGATGTCCTGAATGCCATCAAAATGTCTTCTTTTCAATATTTCCTTTATTTTCGGTAAAGAAAAAAGTCATCAAGGGCAAGATCAGGTGAGTAGGGAGGGTGTTTCAATACAGTTATTTGTTTACTAGCTAAAAATTCCCTCACAGACCATCATACAACTAAGTTTGCAAACCTGCCACTATGCTACCGTGCAGAATGGCCATTCCAGAAAGAATTCGAAAATTGCTTTGAAGGGTGGACTAGGTGCTAGTTCAGTGCATAGCTTCCCAATGGGACTACTTCAAAGGTGACCATAATGATATTCAGCAATAAGGTATATTGCAATTAGAATAACTAAGTTCCCAAACTTAATTCTAAGAGCTCATACTGAGTGTATATATGCCTATAAACTGTGTATAGAGTAGGTCTAGTGTTTGTGTGTGTTTGATACACTGTGTATACATATACACAGCATGTATGTATACAGGGTGTGTGTGTGTGTGGTGTATGAATGTATATACAGTTGCATATATATGGGTAAGTGTATATAGTGTTTAAGGCGTGTGCATAATGGAATGTGTGGTAGGTCTGAGTGTGTGTATACACAAGTATAGGCAGTATGCCTATAGTGTGTGTGGTGTGTTGTGTGTGTATATGTATATACACTGTGTGTGGTAGCTGTGCATAAAAAGTAGGTGTCTGTATACAGTAGGAGATTTATACAGGTGTGTGTCATGTGTGCCTGTAGCATGAGGGCATGCAGTGTATGTCTGCTGTTGATGTGTGTGTATACAGTGTGTGTAGTATATACATATGCACATACACATATATACATATACTATATAATGAGTATGTGCCTATGATCTAGGTGGTACACATGGGCGAGTATATATATATACTGATCTATGTGGATATCCGTATATGGTGGAAAGAGTAGCTGGCTGTGACAGCTGAATGATAGTCATGCCACTGTGCTGGGCACAACCTGTACTTTAGAGACATTTGAGGTTGCAGGACTCTACATGTTCCTAACACCAACTTTTGCAAGCTCAGGGGTGAGGCCACTCGGACTGGAGGTCCTCAGATGGAAGTTTACATCAGATCACAGTCCTCCCCCTCAAAGCAACTACCTAGAGGACCTGATGAATCCTTGGGATGCGAGGCATTGAGGATCATACACCAGAGTGCCCATCAGCAACACCCTGTCCTGCCTGCAGCATATAACGTGAGGCCATCTCAACCATAGCACTACACATGATCTACCTGTGTTTAGAAACTCTAGCTCTTGGCCTCAGTGCATCACTCCCTATCATCTTGTCTTGGTCCGCAAAGAGGAGAAACCTATCTCTGCCTCAAGTTTTGGTCCACAACATTGAGCACAGTACCAGCACAAGAACTGCCTGACGCAGGCACCTCAGGGAAGTCAAGACTCCCTGCCTGGGCCATCCTCTCCAGGCTCCTCCCCATAGACTTGCCTCTAGCCATGCAGGGCATCCATCCAGGGAAGGGTCCAGAGAACCATGAGCAGCGAGCCATCACCTACCCCCAGCAGTTCCGTGTTCTCTCTGGCCTACACCTCAAACTAATGCAAAGGGACCACAGGGCTCCTTCAGCCTCAGAGGAGGACAGTAGCCCCTACTTAACATCAAGCAGTGACACAGTGGGACTGTATTTTGAATTATCTGACCTTATCTGTTAGACATTATATGGCCTGATACTTCCTACAATGTCCCAAGTATCTTCTTCATCCACTCTTGTCAACTTTAGCTTCAGAAACTTAAATTCTCAGAAGATCCTGCTACCTGGAAGAAAATGACACTCTGGTCTCATATCACCTCCCACAAAACATGCAGCTAGCCACATCCCCATGAAGAATGCAGTAATTGCTTAGAGCATCCTGCTGCATGGTAAGACAGGGAAGTGGTCTGTATGGGCAGTGACAGAAACCATATGCAAGTCAGTAGGCACATAACAAAGTCATAACTTAGAAAACGATCTGAAATCTGTTCTCAAACTGCACAGAGACTCAGCACTTCTGCCAAACATAAAATCTAGACATATGGCATGGAGAGAACAAGACTAAAGAACACAGGCCTGCCTGAAGGACTATGCTAGGGAGATGCCACTGGGTCCTCTGTGACACTGGTCTCCTGCTGCATACAAATCAATGGGGCTTTTTAAACTGGAATGTTCTGTATCCCTCAGTTAAGAAACTACCGAGAGCTTTTGTGTTCCAGACACTGCCTTATATTATGTGATCTTTGTAGAACACCAATAAAGTAGGAATCTTCACTGACCAATTTTATAGCGAGGAGTCTGAGGCTCAAAAATGGTGAACAACTTAGCCAGTGACATGCACCCAGGGAGGCCTGTGTAGCTGCAGAGCCGTAATTATGAGGCTTCCAGTTACACATCTCTGTCCAACTGCTGGCCAACTTGCTCAGGTAACACAGAAAATAGGCAGACTTATGAAAGATGTTGAAGGTTAACACCTACAGTCACCAAAATAACAGCAGTTATTGCTGTAAGATTCAGGATTTCAATGTCACAATTTACCTGGTAATGAGACCAAGGAATACTTGGTTGGACGGGAGTAGAAGATTCCAGAAACGAAGTGGATCCATGACTGAATAGACCAAGCTGGAATTCTTCCAGGCTCACTTTGCCATCTCCATCTTGATCTAGTTTGTCAAATAGATCCTCTAGTTCCTAAACAGAAGCCATATACCTGGATCAGGACAGATGGTTTGCATGACTCAGAGGCTCCACCAAAAGGCGACTCACACCAGCCAGCACTGCTGGGCTTCCTGCATTCCCATATCTCTGGTTTAAGCATCACTTGTCGGTCCTCATACAAACTGAAAATTGTCTAGGTCACACCTAGCTGTTATCTCCCAATTACCTCCCTCCTCTGTCCTGTGTGAAATCAACACTACCCCACTATGAGTAGCTGAGCCACCTGAACTTCCTGAATTCCACAAATATTTACTCCGTGTCTACTGGGGCCAGAAACTCAGAGGACGCTGGCAGAAAGATACACAGATACACACACACACACACACACCTCAACCAGAATTCAACAGGTCTCAGATACGCAACTGGCCAGGCTAGGAATATCATTTAGAATAAGAACTATCACTACTATCACCCACTCCTGCCTCTGCTCTCATCTGGGAGAAAGTGAAAGCAGGCTCAGAAGAGACTATACTTGACTGGTGGTACAACTCAGCCAGGCAGACAGGAAAAGTATTCCAGGCAGAGGAGTGACTATGGGCAATGGTGTCTAAGAGTGCTCAGCACACCTGAGGGCGGCAGGTGCTCGGCAGAGCCTGTGTGGTGAGAGGTTACTACGACTGATCTGCAGTTTGGTGTTTGGCAGGATTGGTGTACTCCAAAGGTTTCAGTGGGGCAAGTGTTATGCCTGAATCAGTCTCTGAAGTGTAAAGAGACTTTTGGGACTCAACATCAAATACTGATGTTTCAGATAACAGTGGTTGGGGCAGATCTGTCCCAGGCTCTCTCACCTCTTTCTCAAGCCATTGTAGCCCGATCCTCTGGCAGACCAGTGCCAGCTCTTGTGTGCTGAGGTAGCCACTGCTGCCAACACCAATCTCTTCCCAGATGGCCCTGGCTTGGCTCTCAGGTGCATCAAAGGAGGGACTGCTAAGCTCTTGAGGACTGCCCAAACCCTCAGCATAACAGACTTGTAACTGACCTGAAACAAGGTGAGCATAGTTAAATATAGCACAAGGTTGCAGCACAGAAGGATGTCTAGAAATGCCACTGATGAACTACAGAATAGGAGAGACTAACAACTGGACAGAGGAATGGACAGATATGTAATAGGACAACTGATGTGAAGATTCATAATTTGCTTTAACACGATCTTTAAAAATTCAGTCTTGACTGTAAAATCCTTGCAATTTCCCTCTTTTCATAATAAAATGTTGGGGAGGTAAGCAATCCCCTGGAAAAATGTTTTCTGAAAGTAACATGAGAACAAAGAAACTAGTACATAGGACCACTAAAAGTACATATAAGAGAGCTGTATTATTTGTGGTCATAATAAAAAAAAATTTTTTTTGAAGTTTGGAACCCAAACTGATAACAATGATGAGCCAGAATTTACTGGGTATGTGTCCTCCTTGATGCTTTGATGTCAAGAGCCAAGTCTGCCTGCTCACAAGGGAGTCTCCACAGGCAGGGTTGTGGGGACAGGGGTACAGTGGATATACAACTATATATTGTAACAGACTGGGTAGGGTCTGAGATATCAGATATGCCACAGCGAGGTTAGAAAAGGTCTCACATGCTAGGTTACAGGAAGATTTATTTATCTTCTTATAATTTCTTAAAGTTCACACTGCAATTATGAATCACTAACAAACAGCCCAGGGTTCCACAGGGAATGACTAAGACAGTAAAAGTGGCAGCAAAGACCTAGTTTAGGCCAACAGATTCCTGGGTTAGAAACACACCTTTGGTTCTACATATACCATATAACTGGGGTACCTTCATTAGACAAGTCACCTCTTTGGGCCTAAGTCTTTCTAATTACACACCCAAACAGTTGAATTCTAATGCTAAGACTCAGGATTCCTTGCAAATTTTTCAAAAAGACTTATTTTGCTGTTGTAAAAAACATACATAGCAAAATATACTTCAACAGTTTCTACAAGTACAATTCAGTGACATTGTCTGAACTGTGCAACCATTTGCACGTTCCTATTCTAAGTTGTTTCTTCCCAGTGACATAAACTCGGTGTCCCCTAAGATTCCTAAATAAACATTTGAGTTATGGTTGTCAATTTGATCCCATATAAGTAACTCTTGAAACAGCATAATGCTCAAGGCTGACATTTGTTACTAGTTAAGCTCAACTACTGTTTGATTTTAAGAGACTTCAAGGTATTTTTGGTTTAGTTTTGCAGACTATCTTATGGCAATTGAAACCCCAGTGGCATGGTGGGTTAAGTGCTACGTCAGTCAACCAAACGGTAGGCAGTTCAAATCCATCAGGCACTCCTTAGAAGCTATGGGACACTTCTATGTTGACCTACAAGATCACTATAAATCAGACCCAACTCAATGGCAGTGAGGTTTTTTTTTTAAAAAAAATACTTTATGGTTAACAGTTTCAGGTGTTCACGGCCCCAGACAGTCTGGAGTCTGTGATAACTTGAAATTCCAGTATGTACTTCCCCACTTTTGATCAGCATTCTTCTATAAAATCATTGATCAAGATATTTGGTACTGACACCATCAGTGTTTCAAATATTCACTTCCAGCAAGTAGGGTGGTGTTACCTGCATGATGACAGTAATAACTTTCCAATTTTTTTAATCTCTTTACTTTTGCAAAAAAAAAAATTATTGATGTAAAAAAATATATAAAATGTTTGCCATTTTAACCATTTTACAATTCAGTGACATTAATTACATTTACTATTACCATTACCACTATCTATTTCCACATGTTTTTCATCACCCTAAACAGAAACTCACAACTATAATTTATGCACCAACAACTAAGGCCCAAGATGAAGAAACTGAAGATTTTTATTAATTTATGCAGAATAAAATTGAGAGTGCATGCTATCAGGATACACTGGTAATTACTCATAATTGGAATGCAAAAGCTGGAAATGAAGGATTACTGTTTTTGTTGTTGTTTGGTGCCACTGAGTCAGTTCCAACTTACAGAGACCCTACGAACAACACAATGAAAACACTGCCCAGTCTTGCGCCATGTCCACAATCGTTTTTATGTTTAAGCCCACTGTTGTGGCCACTGTGTCAATCCATCTCGTCAAGGGCCTTCCTGTAAACATGATGTCCTTCTCCAAGAACTGATCCTTCCTGATAACATGTCCAAAGTATGTAAGAAGCAGTCTTGTCATCTTTGATTCCACAGAGCACTCTGACTGTACTTCTTCCAGAACAGATCTGTTTGTTCTTCTGGTAGCCTTTGGTACATGCGACATTCTCCTCCAACACAATACAAAGATCAATTCTTCTTCTGCCTTCTTTGTTCTTGGTCCAGCTTTCACATGCATCTGATGCAACTGAAAATACCATGGCTTGGGTCAGACACACCTTAGTTTTTAAGGTGAAGTCTTTACTTTTCATTACTTGAAAGAGGTCCCTGGCAGCAGATTTTCCCAATGCAATGTATCTTTGGATTTCTTGACTGCTGCTTCCATGGGCGTTGATTGTGGACCCAAGTAAACTGAAATCCTTAACAACCTCAATCCTTTCAATATTTATCGGGATGTTGCTTACTGGTCCAGTTGTGAGGATTTTTGTTTTTTGATGTTGAGGTGGAATTCATACTGAAGGGTGTTGTCCTTGATCTTCATCAGTGTTTCAAATATTCACTTCCAGCAAGTAGGGTGGTGTTACCTGCATGATGAGGGTTGTTAATAAGTCGTCCTCCAATCTTGATGCCTCATTCTTCTTCATACACTTCAGCTTCTCAAATTACTTGCTCAGCATACAGATTGAAAAGGTATGGTGAAAAGATATAACCCTGATGCATACCTTTCCTGACTTTAAACCATGCAGTGTCCCTTTGTTCTGTTTGCATGACTGCCTTCTGACTCATATACAGATTCCTTAAGAGCACGATTACGTGTTCTGGAATTCCCATTCTCCACAATGTTTAGCCATAACTTATTATGATCCACACAGTTGAATGCCTTTGCATAGTCAATGAAACACAAGCAACCATCTTTCTGGTATTCTCTGCTTTCAGCCCAGATCCATCTGACATCAGCAATGATAAGCCTGGTTCCACATCCTCTTCTAAATCCACCTGGAATTTCCGGCAATTCCTTGTCAATATACTGTTGCAGTTACTTTTTGAATGACCTTGAGCAAAATTTTACTTGCATGTGATATTAATGATACTGTTGGTAATTTCAACATGCAGTTGGATCACCTTTCTTTGGAATGGGCATAAACATCTTTTCCAGTCAGCTGGCCAGGTAGCTGTCCTCCAAATTACTTGACATAAATGAGTGAGCACTTTCAGTGCTTCATCTGCTTGTTGAAATATCTCAACTGATGTTCCATCAATTCCTGGAGCCTTGTTTTTGGCAATGCCTTCAATGCAGTTTCGACTTCTTCCTTCACTACCATCAGCTCCTGATCATATGATACCTCTTCAAATGGCTGAACATGAACTAGTTCTTTCTGGTATGACTCTGTGTATTCCTTCCATCTTCTTTTGATGCTCCCTGAGCTGTTTAATATTTTCCCTGTAGAATCGTTCACTATTGCAACTCAAGGCTCGAATGTTTTCTTCAATTCTTTTAGCTTGAGAAGTGGAGAATGTGTTTCTCCCTTCTGGTTTTCCATTTCCAGCTCTTTGCACATATCATTAGAATACTTCCTTTTGTCTTCTTGAGCTGCTCTTTGAAATCCTCTATTTAGGTCTTTCCTTCCTTTTGCTTTAGCTGCTAGATGTTCGAGAGCAAGTTTCAGACTCTCTTCTGACATCTAATTTGTTCTTCTCTGTCTTTCCTGTCTTTTCAGTGACCTCTTGCTGTCTTCATGGATGATGTCTTTGAAGTCATTCCACAATTTGTCTGGTCTCTGATCACTAGTGATCAACACATCAAATCTGTTCTTGAGATGGTCTTTAAATTCAGGAGGGATATACTCAAGGTCATACTCGGACTCTTGTGGACCTGTTCTGATTTTCTTCACTTTCCATTTGAATTTGCATATGAGCAACTGATGATCTGTACCAAAGTCAGAACCTGGTCTTGTTCTGACTGCTTTACTATCATCTTCCCCCACAGATGTAGAAGATTTGGTTCCTGTGTATTTCATCTGGTGAGATCCATGTATACAGTTGCCATCTGTGTTGGTTAAAAAAGGTATTTGCAATGAAGTCATTAGTCTTGCAAAATTCTATCATGAGATCTCCAGCATTATTTCTATCACCAAGGCTGTATTTTCCAACTACCAATCCTTCTTCTTTTGTTTCCACCTTTTGCATCCCAGTCACCAGTAATTATGAACGCATCCTGATTGCACGTTCAATTAACTTCCGACTTCAGAAGCTGGTAAAAATCTTCAATCTCTTCATCTTTGATATTAGTGGTTGGAGTATAAATATGAGTAACAGTCATATTAACTGGTTTTCCTTGCAGGTGTATGGATATTATCCTACCAATGACAGCATAGTACTTCAGGACAGCTCTTGGAATGTTCTTTTTGATGATGAATGCAAACCATTCCTCTTCAAGTTTCGTTCCCAGCATAGTAGACCATAAGACTGTCGGATTCAAAATGGCCAAAACCAGTCCATTTCAGTTCACTAATGCCTAAGCTATGTTTATGTGTTGCATTTCGTTTTTGATGATTTCCAATTTTCCTAGATTCATACTTCATACATCCCATGTCCCAATTATTAATGGATGTTTGCAGCTGTTTCTTCTCATTTGGAGTTATGCCACATCAGCCAACAAAGATTCCAAAGGCCTTACTCCATCCACATCATTAAAGTAGACTCTACTTTGAGGAGGCAGCTGTTCCCCAGTCATCTTCCCAGTGCCTTCCAACCTGGGGAGCTCACTTTCTAGCACTATATCTGACAGTGCTGGGCTGCTATTCATAAGGTTTTCCCTGGCTAATTCTTTCCAGAAGTAGACTGCTGGGTTCTTCTTCCTTGTCTGTCTTAGTCTGGAAGCTTAGCTGAAACCTGTCTGCCATGGGTGAACTTGCTGGTACGTAAATACCAGTGGCACAGTTTCTAGCATCACAGCAACAAGCAAGAGTAGAACCAAAGCAATGTCTGGGGGTAGGGGTGCTTTAAGAAATTGGATCCACTGTACTGCAGAATGTCCTAGGTTCAGGGTTTATCTGTTGGCTTCCTCATGGTGTCATTTAACTTGTTCTTCTACTCTTAGTATTTCCCACAAACCCAGAGTCAGCATCCAAGTCTACTTCAGACTCAGGTTCAACTTCCTATTTACTTTTTGATAAGAATGTCATGAGGTCCTAGTCTGTTTGACATGCTAAGACTCACCAGAGGCTTTGGGTTTTGATAATACTCCTCTTCAGCTGGATGACTTACTGATGCTTCTGTTGTTTAACCAGAGGAGACAACTGTGGGTGAAACACAATGTTGGGGGTGTCTACAAGAAGGCATCAATAAGTAAGATATTTTTTTCTTTTTGTTGTTGCTATTGTTTTGCTTTGGCTTTTAAAATATTTTATTGAGTTCTGGTGAAGCCTTACCTAGAAGTTTAGGTTTCAATCCAACAGTTTCTATACAAATTTTCAGTGACACTGGTTACATTCATCAATGTTTAAACAAATGGTCTTCCAATAAGAGTGTTCTATCTTTGAGCTTGAATAAAACAAGCCATTTAAATGCTAGTTTTAATTGTTTTATTATTTTGAAGTACATCTGATAGCATTATGTGTGGAAAAGCACTTTGGGTAAACAGCCTTCATGGCACTTTCCAAATGGGGCCAAAAATAATCAGTTATCACAGCCTGGTATCTTTCACCATTGACAGCTACAGTCTCTCTTCACTTACACTGGAAGAAATAAGAGCCAATGATTCCACTAGACCAAAACCCATTACCAAACGGTAACTTTTGGGATAAACTACATGTTCTTGAATCTCCATTGGATTCTCGTTGCTCCAAATGTGACAGTTTTGTTTGTTAACAAAACCATTCATCCGAAAGTGGGCCTCATCACTGAGGATAATTTTTCTGCCAAAGCAAAGTCAACTTCCAATTGCTTGAGAGCCCAGTCAGTCAGTCAGCAAATGTACGGTGCAACCTATGGTCACTGGACTTCAGTTCTTCAGTTGAAACATGTTTGTAAGCGTAAAGTTTCAAGTCCAGATGCAAAATCTGCCCAATTGTGGAAGAGGAAAGACTCAGTGCTCATGCTCAGTGAGAAACTGAATGGGATGGATTCTCGCACACACTCTGATGAACAATGGTAATGTCTTCATTGGAATGCGCAGTTTGTCGACACAGAGGCATTGTCTAATTTGCAACAGACCCTGCTGTCTCAAATTTTGCAATTCAACATCAAATTGTTCTCTCTGAGGGACAACTATGCACATCACGAATTTTGCATAATGCATGGAATGTTTGGTGAACTGAACACGCATTTTGATAATAAACTTTATTAATTCCTATGCGCTGTGGAATCATGTACTTTCAAGGCTTTTTGTCAAGGCTAATCAAATAGCTGTGATAAATATGGCTCCTACAGCTTCAAAACTATGGCCGCCATGAGCTGTCAAAAATAGGACTTCCTTATTGAAAGGAAGTCCTATTTATATGCATATTTTTATATGCATATGCATAATACTATATGCATATGCATAATAAAGCATATGAGTACAGCCATTAATATGTCTTAGACATTACCAAACACTTTGTGGGGCTGGACTTTTGGGCTTGGAGGATTAAGACATCTCAGTCAATTAGCATAATACAGTTCATAAAGTTATGTTCTACATCCTATTTTGGGGAGTGGTGTCTGGGGTCTTAAAAGTTTACAAGCACCCACCTGAGGTGCAACTATTGGTCTTTGTTCATCTGGACCAAAAGAGAAAGATGGAAACCAAAGACTGGAAGAAACTAGCATACAGGACAAACAGTTTACATGAACCATGCCCACATCTATCCTGAGACCTGAAAAACTAGACGGTGTCTGGCTACCACTACCAATCATTCTAATCAGGACCACAATAGACAGACCTTGAGAGACTGAAAGTGTAGAACAGAATCTCAAGTTCTTGTAAAAAAAATATGAAACCTATCAGACTGCTTAAGACCAGAGGACTCCAAGATTACTGCCCTGAGATAGTCTTCAAACTATTTAGAACTATCCCTTGAAGCCACCTTGTATCTAGGTAACAAATTGGCTCAACAATCATGAATACCACTCATAAGTACTGTGCTCCTTTAAAAAAAAATCACTTCTATGAGACCAGTCAACAATTTCTTTAAAACAAATGTGACAACATAAGGGGCAAGAAAATGAAATTAATGGAAATGACACAACCAGAATGGAAGTAATGAACAGGACATCCAGTAAAGATGTCCTAATTTTGACCATTCACAGCAACCATATTTTGAAACTGTAGCAGCCATATTTATCACATTTTTTGATTAGTCTGGACAAAGAGCCATGAAAAGTTACACAATTCCACAGCACATAGAAATTATAAAGTTTATTATCAAAATGGGTGTTCAGTTCACCAAACATTCTATGCATTACATGAAATTTACGATGCACCCAGAGAACCATTCAACCCCTAAGAGAACAATGCAACACTTAACCACAAAATTTGAGACAAATAAGTCTGTTGCCAATCAGACAACACCTGTGCATGAAATGAACTGCACGTTATAAGGAAAACATAGTCACTGTTCATCAGAGTGTATGCAATAATACATTCCAATCAATTTCTCACACAGCACAAGAACTAAGTCTTTCATTGACCACAATTTGGTGGATTTCCATCTCAACTTGTAGCTTTACCCTTACAAAATTGTTTCAACTCAAGAAGTGAAGTCCAGAGACTACATATGACATCATACATTTGTTAACCAGGCTCTGGAGCAACTGGAATTTGACCTTCCTTTTGGCTAAAAAATCATCTTAAGTGATTACACCCATTTTTGGATCGACAGTTTTCTTAACAAACAAAACTATCACTTTCGGAGTGATGAGTATTCAACGGAGATTCAAGAATGTCCAATTCATCCCCCCAAAGTTACTGTTTGATATGGATTTTGGTCTGGCAGAAGAGACTGTCATGGTCTGTGGCAAAAGATATGGGGCTATGATAACTGATGGTTTGTTCCCCCACTGGGAACGTGTAGACCTCACAAATGTGTGGTTTCAATAAGACGACACTCCGTGACACACTGCATGTTTAACAATCTACTTATTGCAGAAGTTTGAAGGCAGTGTTACCTTGCGTGATACTGATATTAAATGGCCGCCAAGATAATGTTATTTAACACCTTTAGATTACTTTTTATGGGACTATGTTAAAACACGAGATTATGCCAATCAACTATAGACAACAATCTACAGAACAACATCACACAGTCATTCATGAAATTGAGTCTGCTTTATGTGAGACTGTCATCTAAAACTGGACATCCCAAGTGCAAGCTACCAAATGAAGCCATAGTGTCCATTTATCTGAAGTTCTTTTCCACACATAATGCCATCAAAGTAAGCAAACAATTAAAACTGTATCATTCAAACAACTGTTTTATTCAAGTTCAAAGACAGAGGACCCTTATAGGAAGACCGTTTATATGTATGTACCCTATTTTACTTATCGGTGCATTCACTTAGGTTGTTTCCATCATTTTGCACCTGTGAATAGTGCTGCAATGAACATAGGTATACATATGTCTGTTCCTGTCACTTCTATTAAATTCCTAGTGTATATACATATGAGTGGAATTATTTGGTTATATAGCAGTTCTATTTCTAACTTTTTGAGGAACTCCCAGACTGTTGTACACAATGACAGTATCACTTTGCATTCTAACTTGCAATGGATAAGGGTGATAAGCTATGTTTCTAGCCAGACATACTGAGTCCACAGGGCTAACAGAATACAGACAGGTATTGAGCCTACTGAAATCCTATCCCACTGCCTGAGTCTCTCAGGGAGTTGAGTCACCTTGCCATCAAGGACTTTATTAACCCTGTAGGAATGATGTAACACCTATTTTAACCATGAGAGCCAGCCAGCATGCGCATGATAACAACGAGGGCTAAGTTGAGTACAACTCAAGAGCTAAGCAGGAAAAGGCCACCTCAGAGATCCCTTGTAGCATATTTATATGTGGAAACCCTAGTGGCATAGTGGTTAAGAGCTCTAGCAGATGGCCAAAAGGTTGGCAATTTGAATTCACAAGACACTCCTTGGAAACCCTATGGGCAACTCTATTCAGTTCCATAGGATCGCTAGAAGTCAAAATTGATTCAGTGGCAATGGGTTTGGTTTATTTTTTTTAAGGTGCCATCAAGTTGGTTCTAACTCATAGCAACTATGTAAACAGCAGAAAAACATTGCCAGTCCTGCACCGTCCTCACAGTTGCTGCTGTTCACTGTTACAGTCACTGTGTCAGTCCATTTTGTTCAGGGTCTTGTTCACATTCACTGACCCTCTACTCCACCCATGGCATTAAGGTTAACTCTACTTTTGAGGAAGCAGTTCTCCCTCAGCTATATTATAAGTACCTTCCAACCTGAGGGGCTGATTTTCCAGCACTGTATCAAAAAATGTTCTGCTATAATTCATAAAGCTTTTACTGGCCAATTTTTTAGAAATACATTACCAAGTCCTTCTTCCAAGTCTGTGTTAGTTTAGAAGTTCTGCTGAAACCCGTCTATCATAGCTGGTCCTGCTGGTATTTAAAACACCAGTGGCATAGCTTCTAACATCACAGTAACACGCAAACTAACACAGTATGATAAACTGACAGACTTAAAATGTCTGTTGTTTCTAAATAAAAAATTAAAAGTCATCTTGACACTGGGATTTATTTCTCTGAGCTAGCAGATAGGTCAAATAAATAATTCATGTTTGTGTATTCACTTTCAGTTCTATTCCAGATTGGAAAGGCTTCTATTCACAGTTGGTGAACATCGTTTTTACACAAACCAAACAAGTTCTCCAGGTAGAGAACACTTAAATTGCTCCATCAGTAACCTCATTCCATTAACCTGGAGACTTAAAGTCTGACTGAATTCAACATGAGAACTGACCAGCTCTTCTGCTTTGACAATTAAAAAAAAAACCAAAAAACTCAACCCACTGCCACTGAGTCAGATCCAACTCATAGTGACCTTATAGGTCAGGGTAGAACTGCCCTCACAGAGTTTCTAAGGAGCACCAGGAGGATCTGAACTGCTGACCTTTTGCTTAGCAGACATAGCACTTAACCCACTACACCACCAGGGTTTCCTTTTGCTTTGACAAGTAGCACAAATTGAACCTTGGCAAGGTAAGATGCAAATGACAAATGTCCCTAGTACTCAAGGACCATAATCCAGAGGTGCTCAACCACAACTGCTCAATTTTTATTTCACAAACAATTCAAGGGACAGCTCTGGTCTTCCTCACTCTGAGCCATGTTTCTACCACTTCTCATAATTTCTGAAACATCACTAAAAAGGATGGTTAACATCATATTACAGGGAAAAGCCCAGAAAAGCAGTGAAGCTGCTGAAAGTGTGGAACAATACAGGTTAGTACTACACACATTCTCAGAGTCATATGCAAACCTGTTTGAGCCTGGTCTGAGCCATAATAGGGAGCCCTGGGTGTCAGACCTCTACACTGGGCTGTGAGCACTCAGTGAGAGTCATAAAGGAATATTGTAGGGCTCCATGAGTAGACGCTTCCAGGAGTGGCCTTGTAGGCTTTCTCCAGAAAGACACAAAAGCTCCAGGCCCAGAGATGGCAAGCACCTTCCCCGCTTTTAATCAATTGGAGGACTATGGCCAAGGCCCTATGGTCTGCTTAGGATTCTGTGGTGAGGATGTGTGTTTCATTATGACTTCCCCAGCTGGCGGTGAGATGCAACAATGCCAGCCTTTATAGATGATTAGTCATATTCAGCAATGAGGTACACCGTAGTTTTTCTACAATGAGTTTACATACTTGTCAGACATCTTATTTTTGAAATTATCAGGTAATACGAAGAGGCTCTAATCATATTGATTCACTATAATCTATGGTAATTAGTTAATGCTAACACTCTCTATGTATGGTATCAATACTACTGTTCAGTAATTTCCACAGTAAGTTGGATCATGTTTCTTAGAAATGGGCAGAAATATGGATTTCCTTCTGTCAGTTGGCCAGATAGCTGTCTTCCAAATTTTCTGGCACAGATGAGTGGCACCTCCAGCACTGCAGGTTTCCTGAAACATCTCAATTGATATTCCATCAATTCCTGATGATTTGTTTTTCGCCAATGCCTTCAATGCAACTACAACTTCTTCCTTCAGTAACATCAGTTCCTGATCATATGCTACCTCCTGAAAAGGCTGAATGTTGACTTGGTTTTTTCTAGTATAACGACTCAACGAATTCTTTCGATCTTCTTTGGATGTTTCCTGAATTGTTTAGTATTTCTTGTAGAAACTTTCACTATTGCAACTCGAGGCTTGAATTTTTCTTCAATTATTCAAGCTTGACAAATGTAGAGCATATTCTTTCCTTTTGGTTTTCTGTCACCAGCTCTTTGCACATGTCACTATAATAATTTACTTTGTCTTCCCCAGCTGCACTTTTAAATCTTTCATTCAGTTCTTTCCTTCATCATTTCTTCCTTTTGCTACAGCTAATCAACTTTCAACATCCAAGTTCCATAGTTTATTGTGACATCTAATTTGGTCTTTTCTTTCCTGCCTGTCTTTTTAAGAACTGCTTGTTTTCTTTGTGGATGATGTAACTCCACAATGCATCTGGTCTTCAGTCATTAGTGTTCAATGTTCAATGTATCAAATCTGTTCTTAATATGGTCTCTAAACTCACGTGGGATATACTTAAAGTCATATTTTGCCTTTCGTGGACTTGTTCTAATTTTCTTCAGTTTCAACTTGCATATGAGCAATTGGTTTGTGCCACAGTCAGCACCTGGTCTTCTTCTGACTGCTGATATTGAGATTCTCCATTGTCTCTTTCCACAGATGTTGTCAATTTGGTTGCCTGTCTATTCCATCCGGAGATGTCCACTCAAAAATGCCATATATGTTTGTGAAAAAATGTATTTGCAATGAAGAAGTCATTGGTCTTGCAAAATTCTATCATGTGATCACCAGTACCATTTCGGTTGCATTTTCCAACTACCAATCCTTCTCTGTTTCTAGCTTTTGCATTCCAATTACTACATGTTTGATCAATTTCATACTGCAGAAGCTGGTAAAACTGTTCAATTTCTTCATCTTTGGCTTAGTGGTTGATGCATAAATTTAAATAACAGTAATATTAACTGGCCTTCCTTGTAGTCATGTGGATAGTATCCTATCACTGACAGCACTGTAATTCAGGACAGATCTTGCAATGTTCTTCCTGATTATGAATGCAACACCATTCTTTAAGTTTTCACTGGCAGCATAGGAGACTATATGATTGTCTGATTCAAAGTAGTTGATACCAGTACATTTCCCTTCACTAATGCCTACGATATCAATGTTTATGTGTTCTAATTCATTTTTTATGATTTTGGCCAAAAAATCAAGCCAGATTCAGAAGAGGACAAGAAACCAGGGATATCACTGCTGATGATATATGGATCTTGGCTGAAAGTAGGAAATACCACAAAGGTGTTTACCTGTGTTTCATTAACTATGCAAAGGCATTCAATTCTGTGGATCATAACAAGTTATGGATACCACTGCAGAGAATGGGAATTCTGCAACACTTAGTTGTGCTCATGAGGAGTGTGTACATGGATCAGAGGCAGTCATGCAAACAGAATATGGGGACACTGCATGGTTTTAAGTCAGGAAAGGTGTGCATCAGAGTTGTATCTTTTCACTGTAACTTTTCAGTCTGTATGGCAAGCAAATAATCTGAGAAGATGCAATATACAAAAAAAGAATGAGGCATCAGAACTGGAGGAGAGCTGCAAAGCAACCTAATAAGACGACATATCAAAATAAGAAACATGATACAGGAGTCTAAACAAATACAAAACCAACAATGAGAAACATGAAAAGTAAACCCATAAAAAAATGACTCAGAACAGAATATTAAGACAAACAAAGAAACATGAACACAAAAATAATCAAAATTACAGCACCGAACACACACCTTTCAATAATTACACTGAATGTAAATGGACTGAATGCTCCAATAAAGAGGCAGAGATCAAAAGACACGATCCAACTATACGTTGCTTACAAGAAACACACCCTAGACCCAAAGATATGACAAACTAAAAATCAAAGTATGGAAAAATACATAATAAGCTAACAACACAAAAAGAGCAAGAGTGGCAAAACTAAACTGAAATAAAATAGATTATAATGTAAAATCCACCACTATGGACAAGGATGGCCATTATTTATTGCTGAAAGATTGAATACATAAGCAGGATATAACAATATTAAATACTTATGCACCTAATACTAGAGCATTTAAATACATCAAACAAACACTGACAACATTAAAAAATGAGACAGATCACAATAATAGCAGCAGACTTCACCACTCCACTTTCAGAAATGGGCAGATCATCCAAAAACAAGCTTATTAAAGATACAGACAATCTTACTGTGACAATCAACCAACCAGACCTCATCAGCATACACACAACTTCTTACCTATGAGTAGATAAGTACACTTTCTTTTTAAATGCACATGGAATATTCTTCAGAATAGACCATATATTAGGTCATAAAGCAAGTCTCAACAAAGTCCAAAACACTGAATTACTGCAAAGTATCTTCTTGGACTATACAGCCATAAAAGTTGCAATCAATACTAGAAGAAAACATCGGTAGAAATTCAAACTCATGGAAATTGAACAACACCTTGCACAAAAAATCTTTTGGTTATAGATGACATCAAAGACTTAATGAATAAATTCATGGAATCAAGTAAGAATAAACACTTCCTACCAAAACCTACAGGATAAGGCAAAAGTAGGGCTGAGAGGTCAATTTATCTGTTTCAGTGCACACATCCAGAATGAAGACAGGGCCCAAACCAAACAATTAACCCAACAACTTGAACAAGTAGAAAGAGAACAACAAAAGAACCCTTCAGGCTCCAGAAAGAAATAGATGATAAAAAATTAGAGCAGAACTAAATGAATTAGGTAACTGATTTAAAGACTTTAAAGAATTAACAAAACTAAAAGCTGGGTTTTTTAAAAGATCAATAAAATTGATAAGCCATTGGCTAAACTTACAAAAGAAAAACAGGAAAGGAAACAAATAACCCAAATAAGAAATGAGATAGGAGATGTCACAACAAACTCAAATGACATCAGAAGTATTGTAACAGAATACTACAAAAAACTGTACTCTAACAGAGTATGCCCTTGGAAGCAGCAGTCAAGAAATCAAAAGATGCATTGCATTGGGAAAATCTGCTGCAAAGGACCTCTTCAAAGTATTCAAAAGTAAGGAAGTCACCTTGAAGACTAAAATGTGCCTGGCCCAAGCCATGGTATTTTCAATCACATCACATGCATGTGAAAGCTGGACCATGAACAAAGAAGACAGAAGAAGAACTAAGGCCTTTGACTTGTTATGTTAAGAGAAGAATGTTGAAAGTACCATAGACCACCAAAAGAATAAACAGATCTGTTTTCGACGAAGTACAACCAGAGTACTCCTTGGAAGCAGAGATGGCAAGACTGCATCTTACATACTTTGGACATGCTGTCAGGAAAGATCAGTCCCTGGAGAAGGACATCATGCTTGGTAGAGTTGGGGGTCAGCAGAAAAGAGGAAGATCCTCAACGAGATGTACTGACACAGTGGCTGCAACAATGGGCTTAAGCATAAAAGCAACTGTGGACATGGCACCAGACTGGGCAGTGTTTTGTTCTATTGTTCAAAGGGTCGCTATGAGTTGGAACTGACTCGATGGCACCTAACAACAACAATAACAGATTTGAAAACCTAGAGGAAATGGTTTATTTTCTAGATTGACATCACCTACAAAAATTAACACAATGAGAATTAGAACAACTTAATAAACCCATCACAAAACAAGACACGGAAAAAGTAATGAAAAAAACTAACAACCAAAAGAAGTCTTGGCCCAGACAGCTTCACCACAGAATTTTCCCAAACTTTTAAAGAGGAGTTAATTTCAATACTACTGAGGCTGTTTCACAGCATAGAAAAGGACAGAATATTTCAAAATTCATCATATGAAGCCAGTATAACCCTAATACTAAAGCCAGGGAAAGATCTCACAAAAAAGAAAATTACAGACAAGTATCACTCATGAACCAAGATGCAAAAATCTTCAACAAAATCCAAGCCAACAGAATTCAACAACATATCAAAGAAGTAACTCATCATGACCAGGCTGGATTCATACCAGGGATGCAGTGCTGGTTCAACATCAGAAAAACAATTAATGTGATCAACCACATAAATAATACTAAGGATAAGAATCACTTGATACTGTGAACTAATGCAGAAAAGGCATTTAATAAAATCCAATACCCATTCATGTTAAAAACTCTCAGCAAAATAGGAATACAGGGGAAATTCTCAACGCAGTAAGGGGTATCTATTAAAGTCAACCACCTTCATCATCCTGAATGGAGCAAGACTGAAAGAATTCCCCAAGAACAGGTACTAGACAAGGATGCCCACTGTCATCATCTGTATTCAACATTGTTCTAGAGGTTCCAACCAGAGCAATCAGACCAAACAAAGAAATAAAAGGCATCAGCATTGGCAAAGAAGTAAAAATCTCCCTATTTGCAGATGATGTGATCATACGCAAAAAGAATCCTAAAGAATCCACAAGTAAACTATGGGAATTAATAGAAGAGTTCAGCAAGGTATCAGTGTCATGGATTGAATTGTATCCCCCCAAAAACACATGCAGTAATTTGGCTGGGACAGGGCTTCCTGGTATTCTATGTCTGCCCTCCATTTTGTGATTTTCTGATGCTGTATACTCTAAAATCTCTGCCTGTAGCTAACAGATGATTATGTTAAAAGAGGATTAAAGTGGGACAGCAACACCCTTGCTAAGGGAGTTTCTCTGGAGTGCAGCTTGCACCACCCTTTATCCTTTCATTCTACAGGAAATAAAAAGAGAGAGAAGCAAGCAGAGAAAGGGGAACCTGATAGCATCAAGAAAGCAGCACCAGGAGAAGAGCACGTCCTTCAGACATGAGGTTCCTGTGCCAAGACATTCCCTGAACAAAGATATAAGACAATCATTAAATGAATTGGTAGGATTTCTTCACACCAACAAAGAAAATATCACCAAATCAGTATCATTTACTATAGCCCCCAAGAAGATAAAATACCTACGAATAAATCTAAGCAGAGAAACAGGAGACCTATACAGAGAGAATTACAAGAGTTTAATGCAAGACACCAAAACAGACTTAATAAATGGAGAAACCTATCCTGCTCATGGATAGAAGACTTAACATTGTAAAAATGTCTATTTTACTCACAGTGATCTATATGTACAATGCAATCCCAATACAAATTCCAGTGTCATTTTTTTAATGAGATGGAGAAACAAATCTCCAACTTTGGAAAGGGAAGAAACCCTGGACAAGTAAAGCACTACTTCAGAAGAGGAACAGAGTGAGAGGCCTCACATTACCCAACCTTAGAACCTAGTATACTGCCACAGTAGTTAAAACAGCCTGGTACTGGTATAAAAAGAGATATACTGACCAACGAAACAGAACAGAGAATCCAGAAATATTACTATGATCCTATGAACAGCTGATTGTCAACAAAGGCCCAAAGGTCATAAACTGGGATAAAAACAGTCTCTTTAACAAACGATGTTGGCAAATTGGACAACCATCTGCAAAACGCTGAAAAAGGACCCATATGTCACACCTTATACAAAACTAACTCAAAATGGATCAAAGACTTAAGTATTAAACCTAAAATAATAAAGATCCTACATGAAAAACAGGGTCAACAATGGAAGTTCTAATAAATAACTTAGACAGACTTCAAAATCTGACAAAGCATGAATAACAGAAAAGAGATAAATGGGAACTACTAAGAACAAATACTTTCGTTCATTCAGACTTTATCAAAAAAGTTAAAAGACCACCTACAAAGTGGGAAAAAATATTTGGCACCTAATTTCAGACTGAAGTTGATCTCCACAGTCCAGAAGGTACAGCAAAATACCAACGAGAGAAAGGTAAATAACCCAATTAAACAACAGGAAAAAGAGATGGGCACACGCTTCATGAAGGAAGACATCAAGGAAGCCAAAAGACACATGAGGAAATGCTCATAATCATTAGCTGTTAGAGAAATTCAAATCAAAACTACAATGAGATACCATCTCACACTAACAAGGTTGGCTATGATCCAAAAAACACAGAGCAACAAATGCTGGAGAGGCTGCGGAGACTACAACTCTCCTACATTGCTGGTGGGACTTCAAAATGGAGCAATCTCTTTGAAAAGCAATTTGGCGCTTTCTTAAAAAGCTGGAAATAGAAATATCATTTGATCCAGTAACCCCACTACTTGGAATACAGCCTATGGAATTAAAGGCAATTACAGGAACAAATACATGCACACAAATGCAAGACATCAAAACAGACTGTCCACAATAGCCAAAAAGATGGAATCAACCTAGATGCCTATCAACAGATGAATGGATAACCAAAAACAACAAAACAAAACTATAGTACATATATACTCAGTGGAACAGTGTGCAATGATAAAATACAATGAGGATTTCAGGAAGCATCTCACAACCTGGTTTCAATTGCAAGACATTATGCTGAGTGAAATCACTCAGTGGCAAAAGGACAAAAATTGTATGAGACCCCCACTATGAGGACTTAAAAACAGACTTATGCACAGAAGAAAAGACTCTTTGACAGCTACAAGGGTGGGCAAGAAGGAGAAGGTTGGGCATAGATTAGATAGTTGACAGAAATCTAGTTAGGTGAAAGCAGTGACAGCACACAGTAGAAAGTAGATCAACTTAACCTGACTTCACCATAAACTGAAAGGTTTTCTAAACTCAACCCAGTATTTCAAAGGATACAGTAGTAGGGACCAAGGTCTGGGGACCACGTTTTCAGGTGACACTGAGGCCAGCTGACATAACAAGTCTATCACTAAGAGAGTCTTCTGTACCTCATATTGGTCAGTGGCACCTGGGGTCTTAAATGCTAGTAACCTGCCATCTGAGGTATACCAAATGGTCTCACCTTATCCAGAACAGATGATCGCCAACAACAACAAAGATATAAGGAAAAAACAGGCCAAGAAACAGAAGGACTCACACAAAATGGGAGACTATCAACACAACACCAGAAGAATCACACGGTGCCTGACCACCACCAAAGACAGCTGTGGTGGGGGACACAATGTAGGGTCCCTGAGGTAACATGAAAAAAAGAGATGTACAGTCCAAGAACTGTACTAAAATAACTGAACTGATGGTCCAACAGCCTGGAGGGTCCCCTGAGAACATGGCCCTGCTGTTTTCCCCTACTGGAAGCCAGTAATGAGTCAATTCTTCAGATAAGAATCGACTGGACTCCTGGGCACAGTGTGACCATATAGTGTGCATACTTTACGGTTCCATGCATTTACAAGAGGCTGTCCCACCTGGTCTCTTTCCAGATGGGGAAGAAGAGAGCGGAGAGGCAGGGACAGATGCTTGTTAAGAGGATACTAGATACACAGAGTAAAAGGAGGAGAGTGCTGTCACCAGGTGGGAGAACAGAGGGAGCCGCAGATAGGTAGGCATGCAAAACACATTTAGGTTGTATACTCTCACCTAATCACAAAAAAAATAAATAACTAAATAAAATTTAAAAAACCTAAGACTAAATTCAATATATATTTATAATTTATATCCAATTTCAAAAAACATTAGACAGTTTAGGATAATACACACATAAAACATGCTGTTTAAATAAAATATTAAAAAGAGAAAACATCAGCCCATTACAGGCGACAAATCAAGACAAACCATTTGCCACTAAGTTGACTCTGACTCATAGTGACCTTACAGGTCAGATAGAACTGCCCTATATGTTTCCAAGGAGTACCTGATAGATATGAACTGCTGACCTCTTAGTGAGTAGCCATAGCTCTTAGTCACTATGCCACCAGGGTATCCATTAGAGAACAGAGAAAGTGGTAAATCAGAATTATATCATTGAAGCTGTCTATATGGTAGGGGTCATAGGTTTAAGCATGTGAAACAGGGTAAATGGTACATTTTCTATGAGCCCATGGTCTAGTGTTTCATTCCCATATTTTTTTCTTCTCTTTTGCTTGTAGATGTACAAATATTTCTTTTTAGAAATAAAAAAGAGGGAAGAGAATTCAGTTGTTTGCTAGCAGTACATCCAGGTTCCAATTACTGATTTCTCAGTTCAATAATTATAATATACCCTGTCTTAGCAACGTGGTGCTGCTATAACACAAACACTACAAGTGGATAACTTTAACAAAGAGAAATTTATTTTCTAATGGTAAGTTGGCTAAAAGTCCAAATTGAAGTCAGTGTTCTCCTGGATTAGGAGCTTCTCCACACAGGAACCCAGGATATGCTCAGCTCCTGGCCCTGTATTTCTTAGCGGTTTTGACATCCTCCACTCTCAATTTGCTTCTCTTTCTTTTATGCCTCAAGAGATTGTCTAAACAGAATCCACATTTGACTAAGTCCTACCCCACAAACACAGCTGCTGCCCATTCTCCTTCATTACCATCACAGAGGCAGGATTTACAAGATGGGGGTGTGGGGAAATCACGTAATACCAGCAATCATGGCACAGCCAGATTCATGTATTTTGGTTGGGGAGAAGGATGACACATAAATCAATCCAGGACACACTCAAAGGTTGAATCTATGACGGAATGATTATACGTAATAGAAACTTAATCATACCTACCTGGTAATAATCAATAGGCCAGGGAATGTACTATGGTGATCAGTTTTGAAAACACAGTTTATTTCAAAAGTCTGTGCTCACAACAGATATTGATGCTCATCAATCAACTGTTATGGAAGCCTCCAAGCACTTTGCACATATGATTTCTTTTGAAGCTTTTAGTTGCTTTCTTTGAAAAGCACAAGAAGAGAAAATCATGTACATTTTCTGCCTTAACTACCTAGTTGAATATATTAAGTCATTTGGTAGAACAACTTCTTAGGTATGGGCAAGTACTTTTAACAGTTTTTTCATACCTTTCTAAAATGTTCCTATATCCATACACGCATATGCATGCACATACCACCCCAGAAACGTGGAAATGATTTATTCATACCCACACACCTAGCTTTTATTCTCATAATGCTGTTATCCTGCAGATGGTGCCACCACAGCATAAGAGGACATGTAATCCTTCATTCATGGTTGACCAGCGTTTCTCATGCTGGCTACACTGTGACCAATTTCAGTATCCCCATGGGGACAGTCAGGTTGTCCTGCTAAGACTGTTGAGGGCCAGGACCATGTCTTATGCTCTAGTTGGGGTCCAGACAGGGCTTTGGTAGTGTTGAGACCAACATGGCTGCTGAATGCTGCTTTTCAGCTGGGAGGAGGCTGAATGCAACCTGAGCCCAGAAGCCCTGAGGCCAAAGCAAGGACTTCCAGTTGGGCTTAATGGACATGCCTGCTGGCTGATCCACGGGGGGCACTGACAGACTTGGTCTGTGATTATGCTATGCGCCTCTGACTTCTGTGCTTGCAGAAGCACGAGCAGCAGCTTTATAATTGTTAACAATGGCATGCTGACCACTCCTGATAAACACGCTGACCACGGAAAGCACCCACCTCTCCCAGAAATTTTCAAAGTAGAAAGCATGAGGTCACAGTTTTACCTTGTGCTTCAAATAACTCATTCTGAGGCTTTTCAGCACTGCTGGCTTCTTCATCTGACTTGAAACTCTGTGGAAAAATGTAAAAAGAATGTAAATCCCCTGTAAAATATTTAAGTTGGTAGAACATGAAGGAAAAACAGTAGCTGTTGGGTGGGACACAGGTGGCTGACGAAGAGAACCAACAGCTTAGTGTCAAAAGTAGGACAGTCTAGATTCAAACCTCAAGAGTGAAATATAAGATCCTAAAAGCACCTCTCTTTCTGTTTGTAGGATATCAAGCAAACACAGTCAGGTAGCACCAGTCAGCTCTGAGTGTGGCTGCAGGGGCTATGTTGCGAGGTTCTGGCATAAACTTGTGTTTGCACACAAAGTATGGACCAACTCTTTGAAAATGTAGGTGCCAGAAAGTGCCTGGGTTCCTCAATGTAACCCCAAATCATCAGTACTTCAAACTAAAAACAATACATTATCCTAATTAAAAAAAAAACAACTCTTCAAGGTGCTGGCTACAGATCCTAGTGACTAAGCCTCCTGACATTGTGCCATTTACCAACCACATCAGTTCAGCAAACAGGCAGGAGTGTAGAATGCACCTGTCTCTCTAAAAAGCTCCACAAATAACACAATGCTCAGCAAGCATCAAACACCAACTAGCCAATGGTCTTAGCAGGCTCATGTCCAGGAGAAAAGATGGGGCCATCAAGAGACATGTGACGTAGGCAAAACCTCATATTTTAGAGTCAGTAATCACAAAGTTAAAGTTTGCCATTCACCAGGTGTTGATTGTGACTTCCCAATAAACACCTGCTTGACCAAGACTTAAAGTAGGTTATGATTTGAGGACTAGACACTGAGAGTAGATAAAAGAAGCCAGAATGCAAAGCAAGCTGCAAAAGAAAAAGCAACAAGCAACCAGCTATGAAGTCCAGCACATAAGCACATGCAGAGATCAGAGATATTTCATCTCATACCCTCCCCTCTTTGCCTTAGGGAAACTCCAGCTCACAGACCTTACGTGTGATGTCTAGCAGAGGGACCTATCTCTACTCTTAGAACTCTTCAACTTAGTGGCAAGTCACAGCAACATCAATATATTCCATCCCATTTTCCTAATGCACTCAACTCACTGACAATTCTAAAAACACTCTTTCATAATTTGTCTTTCTGAGTAATCAGATGAATGAAAAAGCAGACAAGTATCAGTGAAAATGAAGCCACATCAACTTCCAGCATTAAAACCAAACCCACTGTTGTTGAGTCAATTCAAACTCATAGTGACTACACAGGATGATAAAAACTGGTTTCCAAGGCTTTTAATCTTTACAGAAGCACATCTTTCTACCACATCTTTCTACCCTGGAGAGGCTGGAGGGTTCACAGCCAAGCACTTTTAACCACTGTAGCACCAGGGTTTGTTCCCATCAGTTTAGGAGTAGCTAAATTTAAGAAGAGAACTAAATTTAAGAAGAACTAAATTTAAGAAGAGAATAAGAAAGCAAATGTTCTGGATTTATGGTGGTGTCCTGGTGTAGCACACTCCCAAGAAAAAAGACTCTAGAATTCATTGTTTTTTTTCCACTTCACCTAACAAATGTTGAAAATACAGACAAATCAAGTTGGGATCCAAACGCTATCTTATTAAAGACAAGTTCCTGATACAGTCTCATCTTTCAGAAGCTGACATCACAGAAACAGGAATTTTCTGGAATCCAAGAAAACAGATCTTAAAGGTCCACAGTTAACTTGGAAAATGTGACCTACCACCATGAATATGCTTCTTGACATGGAGTACAAAGAGGACCCAGCTCACCCAAGTTACCTGAAGCAAATAATTCAGTGAAACGTTAAGTGTGTGAGCCTCAGCATATTCTAAGTATTCAAGATGAGGGGGTGGACTATGCGCTTGGTTCATCAAGATCTGAACTTGAGGCAGCATCAGAAAGGTATCTTCTTCTTTACATTCCTAGCAAGTTAATGAATCATTCCTATAAGGCATAAAGTAGTCTTCCTATAATAATAGAAGGCGTTGTGGTAAGCAGCGGTGGTGGTGGGTTGGTGGTGGTGGCATTGGTGGTGAGAAATCATGTATATAAAAAATTTCTATTATTAAAAAAAATCTCCATTGTCTCAGCATCTGAAGAATGTTCTGTGACCAGAACCACACTGGAGATAATTACCTTCATCGATAACTTAAAATGAAATCTCATTCCCTAACATGAGCCCAGACTTATGGCAACTTAAAACTCTGGAGAATGTGTCTCTCCCTCCTTTACACCCATTTGTATTATGTGAACAGTGACTGAGACATTATTTACCTTACAGGGGGCACCTAAGGCAGGAAAGACAAATCTGACTCACCTCCACACTTTGTAGAGAGGTGGCATGGCACAGCTGGCTGTTCAGGCTGGCTTGTGCTTGCTGGTCTGAGTGTCTGGCCTCAGTCTTCCACACATGCATCTCGGGCCGGGTCCGACGACCATACCACTTGGAGCCCTTCATATACTTTGGCAAGACAGCCCAGGAGACAGCTAAAAAAGAAAATGGGTAACACGATGGGGAAACCCTTAAGTTAGCATTTTGAGGCACAGAGACCAACACAACAAGGTAAACAGTGATACCATAGGAGAGACAGGAAAATGGGTCTAGAGGCAATATGAGGAGCTGCTCAAAGGCTGCATGAGAGAACAGGTCTGGTTCCCACAGAAAGGGGATAACGTGGGTGTCATGAGTGAGGAAGCATCTTTCTCTCTTCTATTACCTCAAGAGGAGTCTCTGTGTGATACGAACTGTTTATATACTAGGTTGCTTACCAAAAGGCTGGTTGTTCAAGTCTCCGAAGAAAGCCTTGTGACTACTTATAAAAAATCACCCTTTGAAAACCCTATGAAACAGAGCTCTACTGTGAGCCATACAGTCTAACAAGAGTCAGAATCTATTTCACAGGAAGTGGTTTATTCACCTAAGGAAGCACTTCAGGGTAGTATAGAAAGAGGGACAATCTTTTCTGGCAAAAAGCAGGAAACCAGGTAGCAGAAAATAGAGAGGTGAATTCTGTACCCAGTCCATGAATCATCAGACCCACTAAGAGACAGAACCTGGATGCCCACCTGCCACCATGTTACATCCAGAGCCAAATTCACAGTGGATTCAGCACATAGTCTGCTGCCCAGGTCTGTTAGCTGCTGTCAAGTCAGTTCCAATTCATGACAACCTAACATACAACATTACAAAACCTCACCCAGTCCTGTGTTATCATCATGATCACTATTATCTTCAAGTGCACTACCGTGGCTACTGTGTACTTTAAGTGTCTTCCATCCCAGGGGGACTCATACTCTACACTATATTGGACAATATTCTGTTGTGATCCAATAGGGCTTTTGTTGGCTACTTTTCAGAAGTAGATCACCAGGCCCTTCTTTCTAATCTATCTTCTCTGCAAACTATGCTGAAACCTGTCCAACATGGGTAGCCCTTCTGGAATCTCAAATACTGGTGGGCTGGCCTCCAGCATCACAGGAACAACACAATATAACAAACAGACAGGTTGTAGTTTAAAGCAATAGTCTAAGTAAGTCCCAGTGGCCACAGGACCAGCACTGACAACCATGGCCAAGTTAATTCAAGTAGTGGGATCTGCATCTTTTTGGATGAGTGTTTAGACATGGATATAGGGAAGAGCCATACTCACTAGCACAAGGGGTAGTTTTTAGGCAGGGAACATTACGCTTTAGTTTTGAATTAAATTTTTTTTTTATTGTGATTAAGTGAAAGTTTACAAAGTCAGTTTTTCATATAAAACTCCAAGTATCTGATCTCTGTAACTCTATCCTCCTGACCCTGTGACAGCAAACTCTTCTTCTTCATTCTTTGCTTCCAGTATCCACCCAACCGGCACTTGTCCCCTGCTCTCCACCCTCTCCTCTCATCTTTAAAAAGAAACCAGTAAGACACAGTCATATATATATTACACCATAAAGTATACACGCCACAAGCATGCCGCTGCAGCCCCAAGTCTAGTCCATTCTTTGTCTCAAGTGTTGGCTTCAGTACCAGTTTCAGCTCCAGGCTAGCAACAACTATAGGTGCTATGTACTCAGTGAATGCTTCAGGTTATCAGACCATCAAGTCTGGTTAGCAGAGTTCTAAGTCTGTACACCCATTTGTTTTGTGCTGCATCAGAGACTCTACCTTGTGTCCCACCTCAAGGCTGTCTTTGGTGGCAGGGAACCATGTGCTTCTTCTGGTCTCATGATGATGTAGTCCCCCAATCCTATGTGTCGTTATGGCTCCTAGGCTCATTTTTCCTCATGTCTTTGAGGTCTCAGTTGTTATCTGTTTCAGGTGGGCTGGGACCAATTGATATTCCTCAGATGGGAGCCTGCTAGCTTTTAAGACCCCAGATGCCACTCACCATTATAGGGTACAGACGAGTCTCTTGGAAAAAAACTAGTTATGCCAAATGACCTCACCTTATGTTCATACCTTATGTCCCCTGATGACATGGTCCCCAGGCCCCTGTCCCTGTGACTCTGTTCTCTGAAATGCTGGGTTCAGTTTAGAAAACCTTTTAGCTTATGGTATAGCCCAGTTATGCTGATTTGCCTTCTGCTGTGTGCTATCAGCCCTTTACCTAACCAAATTCCTATTAACTATCTAAACTTTGGAAATTCTGGTGGCATAGTGGATAAGTGCTATGCCTGCTAAGTAAAAGGTCAGCAGTTCAAATCCACCACGTGCTCCTTGGAAACTCTGTGAGGGCAGTTCTATTCTGACCTATAGGGTCACTATGAGTTGGAATCTACTCAATGGCAGTGGGCAGCAGGTATCTAAACTACGAATAACGCTCTCCTTACCGCCACAACATTGTAACCATCAAAGACTATTTTCTTCCATGCATAAGTCCTTTCTTAATAACAGTCTCATATAATATTTATCCTTTTGCAGCTGACTGAGTTCACTCAGCATACTGTCTCCCAATTGATTCCAGGTTATGAGATGTTTCATAAAATCATCATTCCTCCTTATCATTGCATAGTATTCCACTGTATGTATGTATCAGAGTTATTTATACACTCATGTGTTGACGGGCACCTGGATTGACTCCATCTTTTTGCTATCACGGATAGTGCTGTGATAAACATTCATGTGCATGTATTTGTTTGTGTGACAGCCCTTACTTCTGCAGGATGAATTCTAAGCAGTGGGATTGCTGGATCCTATGGTATTTCTATTTCTAGCTTAAGGAAGCACCAAATTGCTTTTTAAAGAGGTTGTACTGTTATACATTCCCATCAGCAATGTAGAAGAGTTCCATTCTTTCTACATCCTCTCCAACATTTGTTTTGTGTTTTTTGGATTACCGCCAACCTATGTGGGGTGAGATGGTATACCTCCCTGTCGTTTTGATTTGGATTTCTCTAATGGCTACTGGATCACAATTTCCTCATATGTGTTTTGGCTGCCTAGATGTCTTCTTTGGAGAAGCATCTGTTCATATCTTTTGTCCATTGTTCCATTGCCTCATTTGTCTTTCTCTTGATATATTGCAGAATCTTGCAGGTTAAGGAAATCAGAAGTCAATCAGAAACGTGGTTGCTAAATAGTTTTTTCCCCCCTGTAGGCAATCTTTTTATTCTCTTGATAAAGTCTTTGTATGAGCATAAGTGTCTGAAATTTAATAGCTCCTATTTATCTATTTTCTCTTCTCCTGTTTGTGCATTGTTAGTAAAATTTTGTCATATGTTTAACCTATGTATTAGAACTTCCAGTGTTAGCCCTATTTTTTCTTCTATGATTTTTACGGTTTTGGATTTCATATTTAGGTCTTTGATTCACTTTGAGTTAGTATTCACGTAAGGTGTGAGATATGACTCTTCTTTCAAGTTACTGAAGATGGATATCCAGTTTTGTCAACACCCTTTGTTAAAGACACTGATTTTTAACCCTGTTTCCTGACTTTGGGCCTTGGTCAGATATCAGCTGTTCATAGGTGGATGATGCTATTTCTGGATTCTCTATTATTCTGTTCCATTGGTCTATACATCTGTCTTTGTACGAGTACCAGGCCATTTTGACTACTGTGGCAGTACAGTAGGTTCTGAGGATGGGTAATGGGAGGCCTCTGACTGTGCTCCTTTTCTTCAGTACTACTTAACTCATCCAGCATTCCTTCCCTTTCCAAACAAAGATGGTGATTTCTGTATTTCATTAAAAACTGACACTGGAATATGTACTGGGATTGCACTGTATATACAGATTGCTTTAGGTAAAATAGATATTTCCACAATGTTAAGCTTATCAATGAACAAGGTAGGTTTCTTCACTTATGTATGTCTCTCTGGGTTTCTTGCAGTAGAGTCTTGCAATTTTCTTTGAATAAGTCTGTTATATTTATGGTTAGATTTGTTCCTAAGTATTTTATCTTCTTGGAAACTATTGTGAATTCTATTGCTTTGGTGATTTCCTCTTTGATGGTCTCTCTGTTGGTATAAGGAATCCTATTGATTTATGTCTATCTTGTATCTTGATACTTTGCTGAACTCTTCTATTAGTTCAAATAGTTTATTTATAAATTCTTTAGGGCTTTGTGTGTATGCAAACAAGGATATAGTCACTTCTTTATCAATGCAAATGCCCTTAATTTCTTTATATTATCTGACTGCTCTGGCTAGAACCTCTAGCACGATACTGAACAGCAGTGGTGACAACAGAAATCCTTGTCTGGTTCCCATCCTTAGCAGGATTTCTTTCAGTCTCTCTCTATTCAGGATGAGGTTGGCTGCTGGCTTTGCATATGTGCCCCTTAGTATGTTGAGGAATTTCACTTCTATTCCTGTTTTGCTGAGCTTTTACATGAATCGGTGTTGGACTTTGTCCAGTGCCTTTTCTGCATCAATTGATTATACTCAAGTGATTGTTTTCTTTTACTTACATCATTGATACATTGTTTTTCTTATGTTGAACCAGCCCTTCATCCCTTGTACAAATCCTACCTGATCCAGTCAATTCTTTTTTTGATATGTTGTTGAATTTCACTGGCTAGGATTTTGTTAAGGATTTTTGAACCTAGGTTCATGAGTAGTACTGGTCTATAACTTTTTTCTTTTATGATTATCTTTACCCAGCTTTGGTACCAGGGTTATGATAGCTTCATAGAATGAATCTGGGAGTGTTCTATCCTTTTCAGTGCCATGAAATATCTTCAGCAGGACTGGTATTAACTCCTCTCTAAAAGTTGGGTAGAACTCTCCAGTGAAGCCATTTGGGTCAGGACTTTTTTGGGGGGGGTAGTTTTCTGATTTTTTTCAACCTCTTCTTTTTTGGATGTGTTTATTAAGCTATTCTTTGTGACAGTTTTGGCAGATAATGTGATTCTAGAAATTTATCCATTCCTCTGGGTTTTCAAGTTTTAGAGTACAATTTTTCATAGTATTGTTATGATTCCTTTGATTTCAGCTGGGTCTGTTGTGACATCTCTCATCTCAATTCTTATTTGGGTTAAACATTTACTCTCCTGTTTTTCTTTTGTGAGTGTAGCAAATGGTTTATCAATTTTCTTGATTTTTTTTCAAATAACCAGCTTTTGGTTTTGTTACATCTTTCAATTGTTTGATTGTTCTCTAACTCATTTAATTCTGTTCTAATTTTTATTACCTTTTTTTTTTTCTGGTGCCTGAGGGGTTCTTTCATTGTTCTCTAATTGCTCAAGTTGTAGGGTTAAGTCCTCAGTTTGGGCCACTTCTCCATTTTGGATGTGTGCATTTACAGGGATAAACTGACCTCTGAGCTCTGCTTTTGCTGTATACCATAGGTTCTGGTAGGATGTGTTTTCATTCATCTGTTTCCATGAATTTCTTTATTGCATCCTTGAGTGTTTCTATAACCCATAAATTTTTGAGCGTGAGTTGGGGTTTCCATCCATGTTTTTACTCTTACTGATTTCAACTCTTATGGCTTTATCATCTGAGAAGATTCTCTGCACTCTTTCAGTGATTTGGATTTTGTTAAGACTTGCTTTATGGCCCAATACATGGTCTACTCTGAAGAATGTTCCATGTGTGTTGCAAAAGGTGTACTTGTTTGTTGCTAGGGGAAGAGTTCTGTATATGTCTGGGAGGCTGAGCTGGTTGATCGTCCTGGTAAGATATTCCATTATCTTTAGTGAATTTTTTCCTGGATATTCCATCCATTACTGAAAGTGGGGTGCTGAAGTTCCCTACTATTATTCTGTAGCGATCTATCTCATTTTTCAATGTCATCAGCATTTGTTCAGTATACTGAGAAGCTCTGACACTGGGTGCATAAACATTTAATATCGTTATATCCTCCTTATGCACTAAACCTTTGAGCAATAAATAGCGACAATTCTGGTGTATGATTGAGGACTTTAAAGCCTATTTTATCTGGGATTAGAATTGCCACTACTGCTCTTCCCTGCATGTTGTTACCTTGGTATGTGTTTGTCCATGGATTGAACTGTGTTCCCCCAAAAATGTATTTGTTGATTTGACTTGACCAGGAGTCCCAACATAGTGCCATTCCTCCCATGTGTTGTGAATACTGATGATGGAGAATGCACTGAAGTTGTGTTAATGAGGCAGGACTCAAGCTATAAGCTTGTGCGATACAGGGGAGAGAAGTGAGCAGAGGAAACTGGGAACTTCAGACCATCAGGCAGCAGCACTGAGAGCAGAACACATTCTTTGTACCTGAGGTTCCTTGCTCAGATACTCTCCTTGAACTTGGACTCAGCCCATCAGACTGAGGGTTAAGTCCTTGGTTTGGGGATGATTTTTCCTACTGAATGCACTTGCTATTTGTAAACGGATTTGTGGCTTACCAGACTGTGACAATAAAAATTTCTCTTTATGAAGCCTTCCATTCATGGTATTTTCTGTTGGAGCAGTACCAGGTGACTAAGACATATCCTTTGATTTTTAGTTTGTTCACAACTTTGAGTCTGAGGTGTGTTTCTTGCAAGCAGCATATACACACAATGATTTTTTGATCCAACCTGTTACTCTTTGTCTCTTTATTGGTGCATTTAATCCATTTACATTCACAGTAACATTGCTAGTTAGTTTCTGTGTCTCTATTTGTGTGTTGTTGACACTTTCTTTGTTCCACTTAATATTCTGTTCTGAGTTGTTTTTCTTGATGTGTTTTCTTTTCATCTTTTTCATGTTGGTTTTGTATCTGTTGTGACCTCCATATTACATCTGTTGTTTTGATGTGTGACACTGATCGTTTGCTTTGAGGCTACCCCACTGTCTCCCTACTAATGTACTAGGTTTAAACCAGTTTTTAACTTCTTTGTATCTCCTTGACTTCTTCTCCATCTGAAAGGTCTACGAATACATTAATATATCTCTCTTTTTAGTATAATGTTGTAATTTACATACAAAGATCTGTTTCCCTAATTTTAATATTTTAGCTTTGATTGGGCTTTGTCACTTCCCTAATTAAGGGGGACTCTAGATGCTGTGTACTGCTTTGCATCCTTAATTGTATGTCTAGTGTTACTGATTTTCTAACCAAAGAACTTTTTTTACAGTATTTCTGGTAATTTGGGTTTGGTTTTTGCAAAGTATCTAAGCTTCTGTTTATCTAGGAATGTCCTAAATTTACCATAATATCTGAGAGACAATTTAGCAAGATATGTAATTCTTGGTTGGAAGTGTTTTTCTTGCAAAGCTTCGTATCTGTCATCTCATTGTCTTCTTGCCAACATGGTTTCAGCCGAATAGTCAGAGGTCAGTCTGAAAGACTTTCCTTTGTACATTAGTTTTGGTTTAAGCCTAGATGCCTTTAAAAGTATCTCCTTCTGTTTCATTTTGTTAAGACTGATTATAGTATGTCTTGATGTCATTCTTTTAGAATTTCCCTTTTGTGGAATTCCATGCATATCTCGGATAAGTATCTTTTCAACTTTCATGATGTCAAGGAAGTTTTCTGTCAGCAACTCTTCAACAATTATCTCTGTATTTTCTGCTGTCCCTCCCTGTTATGGTTCTCCAATCACTACCAAATTACTCTTCTTGATAGAGTCCCACATAATTCCCAATAATTCTTCATTTTTCTTGATTCTTTTGTCTGATTTTACCTCATAAATGCTGGTCTAAGTTGCTTTATCTTCAATCTCACTAACTCTGCATTCCATTTCTGCAATCCTACTCCTGTGACTTCAATTGAACTGTATAACCATGAGATTTCATTATTAATCTGCTGAGCTTCAGACCACTTTTGTTTTAGCAATTCATGCAGCTTGTTTAATTTTTCATTTTGTCCTGCAGCACTTTGCCTAATCTCCACCCTAAGATCTAGAAGGGCTCTGTAATAATTACTTCATATTCTACCTCGAATACTTTCAGGATGGTTTCTACATCAGGGAAATTTTTGAATCTTTGTTTTTGGAGTTTTCTGGAGCCATGGTGGTCATTAAACATTAGACATTGATTATTGTCTCCAAGTCATCACAAAGCTATTGTGCCTTAATTGTTAAGTTACTACAGTCTTACACACACACACACACACACACACATATATTTTCATTTAAGTTTAACTGTCCCAATAGTCTAGTCCTTTGAGCTAGAGTGGTTACTGAAGCTTTAATAATTCTGATGTCTTATCACTCAGTGGTTGGAGTGACAACTATAGTGAGAAATATAATAATTGCTGGCTCAGGGCAGCCAGTGAAATTTTTCTTCCAGCCCTTCCTTTACTCTTCTCTCCAGGCCCAGGAGAAAAGCTCCAAGCACAACCATAAAATACCTGACTACTGGCCCAGGCAGTGCTCTAGAAATGCGACTCAGGTGTAATGCGAACCATAGAGGGGACAAAGGCTGGGAATGGGGAGTGTAGTTTGTGCACAGGAAACTCTGAGTAATGAAAGTTGAATGCTTTCTGTAACTCTGAAAGTGTATCAATCCATAGCTCAGAGGATTCAGTGGGGTTTGTCTGACGTCCCTCCCTTTGTTTCCCGAGACCAGCTGAAAAGCTCAAGCACATAAGTAAAATGACCCATACCCTCCCAAGTTGTGCATCAGAATTTAGTCTCTGATGCAAAGCAGAGAAAGTAGGTAGTAAATGCTGGGGATAGGGAGAGAACTCAGCATGTAGTGAAGGCTTGAGCCCCACAGAATGATCACCACTTATCTTGAGATGATTTTTAGGATTAGCCTTGAGCTCTGGACTGTGACTGTGGCTCAGGCTCCAGTGGTTCAGCAGAGGTTTGTTTATGCACTTCACTGTTTCCCTCTCCATGACCAGCATAAAAGCCCAAGGAAATCATATACAATGCCATTACGGGTCCAGGCAGTGCAACAGAAACTTGCCTCTGGTATAGCTCAAAGAAAGGAGAAGGAAAAGGTGCTGCTGTACTCCGCTGCCAGCCACCACTACACTCCCCAGGTGCAGCCATACAAAGCTCAGCCTCTTGGTTGAAGGAGACACTCTCCAGTCAGGTGCCTCTGCTCAGAGTGGCAGCAAGCCCCAGCCACATTCCTGTGGGCAGTAGTTTCAGTGCTAAGCTCCCAGCCAACAAAGACAGCCTCAGCACCTGAGCCACCTTTCCACCACACCTGAACCACTTGTCTACCACCGTGTCAGCAGAAATGAGACACTCTCAATTCACCTCTGACAAAAGTAGTTTTTTCACTTTCTGTTGCCCAGTGAGATCTCACATGTTGCTACCTGGTCCTGGGCTCCCAGAAGGTTATTTTTACTCTGTTCAGTTGTTTTTGCATATCCTTACTTGTAAGAGGGATCATAAAAGACATGTGATTAGTCCGTCATCTTGGCCCCATCCTCCCACAGCATGACTCTTTTAATTAGGGGAAATAGAAATTCTATTCCAGAAAAAAAAGAAAAAGGCCAAACAATTG
Source organism: Heterohyrax brucei (assembly GCA_028571685.1). Classification (NCBI taxonomy): domain Eukaryota; kingdom Metazoa; phylum Chordata; class Mammalia; order Hyracoidea; family Procaviidae; genus Heterohyrax; species Heterohyrax brucei. The sequence continues at coordinate 28,180,677 of CM053156.1, forward strand.
GAATCAATAAGCAAAAGAACAAGTCCTAAAATATCTTCTGGAGAAACTGAGAACATGTCGCACAGATCAGCACTATCTTAAGCTAGAAACACCACAGACCTAGAAGCAGGACCACCACGAACTCTAGCATGGAGAGGAGAGCATAATCTGTCAATGACACTGGACAGTCATCATTTTATGGCATTTTCATATTGGTCATGCAATCACAAAATTTTGAGTTACAAAAGGTAAGTGCCTTTTTCACATCTCAAAAAGGAAAGGTGTAAGAGGAAGCAATTAATGCTTTATCATGGGCCATGCAGACCTCAAAGTTTCCCTATTACCCTACAATGTTTTTTCACTATACCAGTATCTACACACCAACAAGAGTGGAAAAAGCCAATATGACCACCCACTGGAAGGATTAGTTTCCAGCAATGGTACCTGTATAAGAGCTCAGGGCTGAAAGTTGGGAAATCTGACCCCAAATCCTGGTGTGATAGATTGAATTGTGTCCTCCCGAAAAATTGTGTGGCAGTTTGGTTGGACCCTGATTCCTGGTATTGTATGACGTTCCTATGTGTTGTAAACCCTGACTCTATGATGCTAATGAGAGAACATGGATGGCAGTTATGTTGGAAGGACAGGACTCTGTGTAAGGTTGTACTGTGCCTTGAGGTAAACTCTTGAGATATAAAAGAAAGAAGCTAGCAGAGAGAGTTGGGGACCTGATACTAGCAAGACACAGTGACGGAGCAAATTGCCTGCTCAGGGACTTGGGGTTCCTGATTGTTAGATGTTCGCAGTCCAGGGGAACACTGACAACAAGGATCTTCTTCCAGAGCTAACAGAGAAGCTCTTCCCTTGAGCTGACACCCTGAATTTGAGCTTGAAGTCTGCGGGAATGTGACAAAATAAATTTCTCTTTGTTAAAGCCATCCACCTGTGGTGTTTCTGCTAGACTAGTATCGGATGAAAATGACACCTGGCCACCATGGACTAGTTATGGAACCTTGGAAAAATGTCTTCATACCTCTGGACCTCACTTTCCTTTTCTGAATAGCATGTATAATGCTGCCTCAGGATTTCTATGAGGTTTAAATGGAATACATATAAAATGTACATAAAGATCATTGCCTGGCACAGAGAAGATACTGTCAGTTCTAATCTTTTTATTTTTCTATGCCCAAGGCCGTGACAACACTACCATCCTACAGCATGTATCTCCTTATGAGCAGTATCTCAACCTAAGCTCCTCTTGCCTCTGCCTTGTGCTAATCAATACCATCTCTTCCACACTTACAATTATCTGCCACATTCGCAAGGCAACCCACCCACAGCCATTTCATTCATCCTCATCAGATATGCCCACTCAGGATTAAAAAGCATGTCAGGTGACCGCCATCCCGTAGGCTTAGCCCAATGGAGCAATCACAAACAGTGAATATTCCAGTCATCATCTTTCCACTCTCATCCCAGTCTCTACACTCTTAACCCAAAACTCCCCCCACTTATTCTACTTTTCAAAACTCTTTCACTTGGCCTCGTACTACTCTCCTTCCACCTCACAACCTGAACCAAGGCCCAGTGGCTTTCCTCATTCCTCAAGATGCTTTTTGCCTTGGGAACATCACTTCTACTTTTAAAGGTTATTTTATTCCACCAGCTCCATCACTGTGTCAGGACTGTAATAGGTCATATTAGCAAAGTACAGCAACATTCTCTAAGACAACACATACACTTAAGCGTGTCCACGGCCTGGTGGCAATCTTAACTGCTTTTCCAGATCAGAGGGCTATGACAATATCTTACATCTACAATGCATTTTAATTCTGAAAATCTTCCATTCTCCCACATTCCTTTACTTACTTTACCTTGTAAACAATCCTATGATGCAGGCATAACCTGTATTATTTGATACTATTTTACAAACAAGGAAATCAAAGAAGAAAAGATCAAACACCTTATGGCTTGGCAGTGATACAAAGTAGGGTATAAAATTTAGTTTTCATAAATGCCATAGTATTCTTCAATTAGAACATTATACTCCAAAAAGTTAATAAATAATGAAAAGAAAGAAATGAAATCTGCTTGCCTGCTTCCAAAGAACTATTTTCTTCATCTGAGGGGGCATCACTGGGATTTGATGACAACACTGCTACAAATCCTTCCTTAAATTCTTGGAAGTTCACCTGAGTGAATTTAAGTACAAAGAGGTCAATGTAACCTTCAAGAGCTCACACATTTAATAGCCTTTTAGTTTTTTCAAAGAAACATCATGTTGCTACCTTTTTCACTGAAAATGTTCACGTTAAGATGTTTCTAAAACGTAAGAGCATGATAATCAAAGAATGAATCATAATTCCTCCCACCACCATATACTTAATCAAGTTTTTAAAAAAGTAAATCAAACAACATAAATAGAAAACAGTGCAAAAATGAGAGATCTCATGGCTATAAACAATATAAGAACAGAAACAGAACACTGCAAGTACCTGAGAAGGACCCGATGTATTTCCCTCATTGATTAAATCAACTAATTACTACTCCAACATTCATGATAATAATTTCCATGGTTTTATATATTTGATTTCTATCTATACCTAAAAAAAATAGGGTTTAATTTCGTCTTTTTTTCAATCTGATCTAAATGGAATCAAACGTAAATATCTTTTTCTGTTTTGCTTCTTTGGCTAAATATTCTGCAGATTTCATCTAAGTTGCTGCATAGGAATGTTGTTCTTGTTGAGTTGGTTTCAACGCACAGACAGCCTACAGACGACATACAACAAAATGAAACATGTCCCAGTCCTACACCATGCCCAAGATTATTTTAATACTGAAGCCCACTGTTGCAGCCGCTGTGTCAATTTATCTTGTTAAGAATCTTCCTCTTTTTCACTGACCCTCCACTTTACCAAGCCTGATGTCATCTCCAGTGATTGATCACTTCTAAGAACATGTCCAAAGTATATGTAAGACTTGACCTCACCATCCTTGCTTTCAAGCAGCACTCTGGCTCTAATTCTTCCAGAACAGATCTGTTTGTTCTTTGGGCATTCCACAGTACATTTAATATTTTCTCCAACGTGACAGACAACACAAAGGCATCAATTCTTCTGTCTTCCTTTCCACTGTCTAGCTTTTACATGTGTATGATGTGATCAAAAATACCATGGCATAGGTCAGGCACAGAAACCATCATAAGCACAGAGTTTAAGTGCTACGGCTGCTAATCAGAAGGCTAACAGTTCAGGCACACCAGCTGCTCCTCGGAAACTGTATGGGGCAGTTCTACTCCATCTATAGTGTCCCTATGAGTTGGAATTGACCCGACAATGGTGAGCTTTTTGAAAGATCAGATGCACCTTAGTCTTCTTTACTTTTCAGTACTTTAAAGAGGTCTTTTGGCACAGATTTTCCCAATGAAATATATCTTTTGCTTTCCAGACCACTGCTTCCATGGGCATTGATTGTGGAACCAAGTAAAAAGAAACCCTTGACAACCTCAATCATTTGTTCATTTATCCTTATGTTGCTTATTTGTCCAGTTGCTGAAGGCTGTAGGCCTTGATCTTCATCAGTTCCCCTTCACTTTGAGTACAGTGTGTCATCTTTATAATGTAGGTTGTTAATAGTCTTCCTCTAATCCCGATGACTTGTTCTTCTTTATATAGTCCAGTTTCTCCCATTATTTGCTCGGCATTGAGATAGAAAAGGTATGGTGAAAGGACACAACCCTGACATACACCTTTCCTGACTTTAAACCAAGCAGTGCCCCCTTGTTATATATGTATGATTGCCTCTTTAAACACATGCACGTTCCTCATGAGCACAATTGTTATGGAATTCCCATTCTCCACAATGTTATTCATAATTTGTTATGACCCACACAGCAGAATGCCTTTGCATAGTTAATGAAACACAGGTTAATATCTTTCTGGTATTCCCTGCTTTCATCCAAGAACCACTGGACATCAATCCCTGGTTCTACATCCTCCTCTGAATCCAGCTTGAATTTCTGGCAGTTCTGCATCAATGTAATGTTACAGTTATCTTCAGCAATATTTACTTGCATGTGACATTAATGATACTATTCAACAATTTGTACATTCGGTTGGATCTCCCTTCTTAAGAACAAGTATAAATATGGATCTCTTCCACTCAGTTGGCCAGAGAGCTGCCCACCAATTTTCTTGGCATAGATGAGTGAGCACTTTCCAGTGCTGCAACCACTTGTGGAAACATCTCACTTGATACTCCATAGGTTCCTGGAGCCTTGTTTTTCAGCAAGGCCTTCAATGCACCTTCAAATTATTTCTTCAGTACCATCAGTTCCTGATCATACACTATGACTTCAAATTGTTGAATGTCGACCAGTTCTTTCTAGTATACAGACTCTGTGTATTCCTTCTATGTTTCTGATTAAGTGAACATATACAATCCAAATTAATTTTGCGTTCCCACCTACCTGCTCTCCTCATCCTGTAGCACCACACTCATCGTTTTCACTCTTTACTTCTAGAAGCCTCTTAATGAACACCTGTCATCTCTCCATCCTCTCTTCTCCCATCTAGAAACAAATCAGTAGGACACCCTCCTAGAAATGTATAAAACCTTAAAATACATACACCACATGTTCACACTGTGTCCCTGAATCCAGTCCATTCTTTCCAGAAGAGCTGACCTCAGTATTGGTTTCAGATCAGGGCTAGCAGCAATTCTAGGAACAATGTTCCCAGGGGAACCTCCAGGCTGTCTGACTATCAATTATGGTCTTCTAGTACAGTTCTTGAACTGCACACTTCTTTTTCGCATGTTACCTCAGGGACTCTACATTGTATCCCCTATCAGGTCGGCCTTTGGTGGTGACTGAGCACCGTCTGGTTCTTCTAGTCTCATATTGATGCAATCTCCCATTCATATGGGTACTTCTGTCTCCTGGGCTCATTTTTCCTCATGTCTTTGATGTTCCTGGTCATCATCCATTCCAGATGGGTTGGGACCAACTGGTGTCCCTCAGATGGCAGTTTGCAAGCTTTTAAAACCCTAGAGGCCTCTTGCCAATATGGAGTGTAACAACTCTCTTAGCAAAAGGCTGGTAAAGCCAATTGTCCTTGATGTCTCCTGAAAACACGGTCCCTAGACCACCATTCCTGCTAGTCTATCCTTTGAAATACTGGATTAAGTTTAGAAAACCTGGGGGCAGAGTCAAGGTGGTGGACTAAACACACTTCTCCCTAAATACTTCTGGAAGCCAAGATCTGAATTGATAATTAAATGGAGTTCTGGACACCTAGTGAGCCCTAGGACACAGCAGAGGATTAACTTGGACTTCATATTACTGAACGCAAAACCTCTCTTTTGCTGACCACACTCTTGGCGAGCACGGGCTTGCACAGACCGAAGGTAACTCACCATATTTATTTTTTTTTTCTATGTATTGGCCAGCAGGTGGAACTGGGACTTGACTAGCCACTGGTCTCAGATGCACTGCTGGTGGGACTGGAAAGCACAATTGCCTTGTTCTGAAAGCCTGGCTTTGGACACTGTGCATCTCGGCTCCTTTGGCCTACCTTTCTACCTCTGTCATGTGGCAGCCGTATGGATGCGGTGATGAGCTTGTGCAGGACACCATCTTGATTCACTGGGAAATGGAGACACCCAGGCAGAGGCCCCAGCTGGACTTGGTTCCTAGGCCAGGAGGTGGTTCCTGCCAGGGGGACAGTGCTTTTCCAGCAGAGAGGCAGTGTTTTGCACAGTGTTTTGCCTCACATGAGGCTTGGGCCCGGCAACGGAGGCTGTGGAATCTGGGCATCTCAGCACTTTTGGCCTCTCTTTCCACCAGTAGCCTGGTCCCTGCTGGGTGGCGAGCTTGTGCGGGATGCCATCTTGTTCCGCTGGAAGGCAGGGATACCCATACAGAAGCCTCAGCTGGTCCTCATTCCTGGGCTGGGAGGCAGTGCCTAATCAGAAGAGAGCACTTTTCCCAGCAGAAAAGCAGAATTATACACAGTATTGCCTACAGCTGGGGCCCAATAGCAGAAGCCAGCAGGACAGTAGCCTTTCTGTATTTTGAACTAGTTTATCACATCTGGGGTCCAATATAGAGGTGTTTACATTGCTAGCTGAGAAGAGGGACCTATACACCTAAAAACCTGACTGACTTTGGAAGTTGTCAGATATTTTTACTTTTTACTTCTCATTTTAAGATAGCCTAGAGAAACAACTGTGGTCCATCCTCACAGCATCTCTCCCAGCCTCTACTGACCCACATGAAGCCCAAAAAGCAACAAACTCTAGAGAATGCTGTGACCAAGAAAGCACCTATGACATCAGAAAGCCCCCAAAAGAAACCACTTCAGATCTTCTCAGATGAAGAAGCTTTTCTTAAAGTTTAGAAAATCTTTCAGTTTATGGTGTAGTTCACTTATGCTGATCTGCCCTCTACTGTGTGCTACACTCCCTTTACCCAACCAAATCCAAAAAAATTCCTCTCAACTATCTAAGCTGTGAATATCTGTCTCCCTGCCTCCCCACCCTTGCAGCCATCAGTCTTTTCTTCAGTACATAAATCCATTTTTAAGTCCTATGGCAGAGGTCTCATACAATACTTGTCCTTTTGCCGCTGACTGATTTCACTCAGCATAATCTTTTCTAGTTGAAACCAGGTTATGAGATAATTCCCAAGATTATCATTGTTCTTTATCACTGCATACTATTCCATTGTATATATGTACCATAGTTTGGTTATCCATTCATCTGTTGATGGGCACCTAAGTTGATTCCATCTTTTGCTATTGTCGACAGGGCTGTCATGAACATTTGTGTGCATGCATTTGGTCATGTGACTGCCTTTATTTCTGTAGGATATGTTCATGACAGTGGGTTTGCTGGATCATATGGTATTTCTTTCCATCTTATTTGTATGCTTCCTGAGATGTATAATGTTTTCCCTGTAGAATCCTTCACTGTTGCAACTCAAGGCTTGAATTTTTTCTTCAGTTCTTTCAGCTTGAGAAATGCAGAACATAGTCATTTCTTTTCGTTTTCTAGTTCCAGCTCTTTGCACATTATGATACTTTACTTTGTCATCTTGAGCCATCCTTTGAAATCTCCTCTTCAGTTCTTTTACTTCATCATTCCTTCCTTTCGCTTCAGCTAATCAATGTTGCAAGTTTCAGAGTCTTTGTGACATCTAATTTGGTCTTTCCTTTCTTACTAATAACCTCTTGCCTTCTTCATAGGAGATGTCTTTGAGGTCATTTCACAATTCATCTGGTCTTCAGTCATTAGTGTTCAATGCATCAGATCTGTTCTTGAGACGGTTTCTAAACTCAGGTGGGATATACTTAAGGTCATACTTTGGCTGTTGTGGACTTGTTCTAATTTGTTTCAGTTTCAATTTTAACTTGCATACGAACAACTGATGGTCTGTGCCACAGTCGGCACTTGGTCTTGTTCTGACTGCTAGTAGTGAGCTTGTCCATCATCTCTTTCCACAGTTGCCATTGATTTGATTCCTATGTATTCCATCTGGCTAGGTCCAATCACAGTTGCCATTTATGTTTGTGAAAAAGGTATCTTCAATGAAGAAGCTGTTGGTCTTACAAAATTCTATCATTTGATCTCCTGCATCATTTCTGTCACCAAGGCCAATTTTCCAACTACCAATCCTTCTTCTTTGTTTTCAACTTTTGTATTCCAGTCACCAGCAATTATCAATGCATCCTGATTGCATGTCTGATCAATTTTAGACTGCAGAAGCTGGATGCAATTAGTTACATTAACATTGTCCTTACAACAAAGAGATGCAGAGACAGACACAGAGAGAGACAGTCATTTGATGATGGAGGCAAAGATTGGAGTGAGGCTGCCACAAGCCAAGGAATACCTGGGCTGCCAGAAGCTGAGGAAGACAAGAAACCATTCTGCCCTAGAGCTGTCAGATACAGCATGGCTTTGCTGATACTCTCGATTCAGATTTTTGGCCACCAGAACTGAGAAACAATAAATTTCTGTTGCTTAAGAAGAAAAGGAAAAAAGAAAAAAAACAACTTACCAGCTTTTCTGTATCTATACACATACAGACACAGATACACACATGCTTTTTAACCAAAGTCTTCAACTTTTTGTATCTTTATGTTTCAAATGTGCCTCTAATGAATAGCACATAATTGTTTTTTTTTTCTTCCCAGTCTTGACAATCTTAGTCTATTAACTTGAAATATTTACAGTTAGGATTATATTTAGATTTAAATCTACCATTTTATTTTGTGCTTTCTCCTTGTCCTGCTTGTTTTCTTTCCAACCTCTAGGTTTACTGATTATTTTTAATGATGTCATTCTTCCTTTCATTAACTTCATCCTCAGAAAACTTAGTAATACCTTATGATGCAGCAATCCTACTCCTAGGAATATATCCTAGAGAAATAAGACTTGTTACATGAACACATGAACACTCATGTTCATTGTAGCATTGTTCATGATAGCAAAAAGACAGAAACAACCTATGTGTCCACCAACAGATAAATGGATAAACTGTGGTATGCACATGCAATGGAGTATTACACAACGATAAAGAATGATGAATCCATAAAGTACCTTATAACATGGAGGAAACTGAAGGGCATTATGCTGAGTGAACTAATTCAATTATAAAAAGCCAAATATTGTACAAGAACACTACCGTAAAAACTCATGAAAAGGTTTACACACAAAGAAACAGTCTTGGATGGTTATGAAGAAGTGGAGGCATGGGGATGGAAGAACACTAAATATGCAACAGCTAAGTGTTAATTTCAGTGAAGGGTAAAACAGTACACAATAGTAGGGAAGCCAGCACAACTTGTCCAAGATAAGGTAATGGAAGCTCCACAGACAAAACCAAACTCTCTGAGGGACCAAACTGCCGGACAGAAGCTGTGGGTAACATGGTCTCGGGGAACATCTAGGTCAACTGGTATAACATAGTTTATAAAGAAAACATTCTACATTCTCCTTTGTTGAGTAGTGTCTGGGGTCCTGAGAGCCCGTGAGCTGGTGTCTAGGATACTTCACTGGCCTTACTCCTTCAGGAACAAGGAAAAATGAAGAAAACTAATGATACAAGGAAAAGATTAACCAAAAGGGCTAACAGACCACATCTCTAACAGTAATTGTATCACAAAGAACTGGTCGATGTTCAGCCATTTGAAGAGGTACCATATCATGAGGGACTGATGGTACTGAAGGAAGAAGTCAAAGCTGCATTGAAGGCATTGGCAAAAAACATGGCTTCAGGAACTGAAGAAAGGTATTTCAACAAACAGATGCAGTGGTGGAAGTGCTCACTCATCTATTACAAGAAATTTGGAAGACAGCTACCTGGCCAAACGACTGCAAGAGATCCACATTTATGCCCATTCCAAAGAAAGGTAATTCAAGTGAATGTGGAAATTATCAAACAATATTGTTAACATCACACACAAGTAAAATCTTGCTCAAGATCATTCAAAAGCAACTGCAACAACATATTGACAAGCAATTGTCAGAAATTCAAGCTGGATTCAGAAGACGACATGGAACCAGGGATATCACTGCTGATGTCAGGTGGATCTTGGATAAAAGCAGAGAATACCAGAAAGATGTTTATCTGTCTTTCATTGACTATGCAAAAGCATTCAACTGTAGATCATGACAAATTATGGCTAACATAGCAGAGAATGGAATTCCGGAACACTTAATTGTGCTCTTAAGAAATCTGTACATGGATCAAAAGGCAATCGTGCAAACAGAACATGGGGACACTGCATGGCTTAAAGTCAGGAAAGGTGTGAATCAAAGCGGTATCCTTTCACCATACCTTTTCAATGTATATGCCCAGCAAATAACCTGAGAAGCTGGATTATACAAAGAAGAATGAGGCATCAGGATCTCAGGAGGACTCATTAATAACCTGTGTTACACAGGCGACACTACCTTACTTGCTGGAAGTGAAGATTTCAAACACTTACTGATGAAGATCAAGGACCACAGCCTTCACCATGGACTGCACCTCAGCATCAAAAAAAAGGCCTCACAACTGGACCAGTAAGCAACATTGTCATAAATGGAGAGAGGATTGAGGTTGTTAAGGATTTCATTTTACTTGGGTCCACAATCAACCACCATGGAAGCAGCAGTCAAGAAATCAAAAGACACACAGTACTGAGAAAATCTGCTGCAAAAGATCTCTTCAAAGTACTGAAAAGTAAAGATGTCAACCTGAAGACTAAAGTGTGCCAGATCCAAGCCATGGTTTTCCAATCACTTCATACACCATCTAAAGCTGGACAATGAACAAAGACAAGAGAAGAACTTATGCCTTTGAATTGTGGTGCTGGAGAAGAATGCTGAATGTACCACAGACTGCCAGAAGAACCAACAGATCCATTCCAGAAGAAGTACAACCAGAATTCTCCCTGGAAGCAAAGATGGCAAGACTGCTTCTTGCATACTTTGGACATGTTGACAGGAAGGATAAGTCCCTGGAGAAGGACATCATGCTTGGTACAATGGAGAGTTAGTGAAAAAGAGGAAGACCCTCAACAACATGGACTGACAGCGGCAGCAACAATGCACGTAAGTATAAAACGATTGCGGATGTGGCACAAGACCAGGGAATGTTTCATTCTGTTGTTCATAGGTTGCTATGAGTCAGAACAGACTTGATGGCACCTAACAACAACAACGTAACAGCTTCCATCAGACTGAGTCCAGTAAAACCAGATGGTGTCCAGCTACCATCATGATTGCTCCAACAGGGATTATTACAACAGAGGGTCCCAGACAGAAAAATGTAGAACTCTAATTTTTTCAAAGTAAATACCAGACTTGCTGGCCTCACAGAGAATTCAGAAACTCTAAAAGTGTGGCCCCCAGACACATTTTCAGTTCAGTAATGACATCACTCCTGAGGTTCAAAGACTGGATAGATCCATAAAACAAAATGAGACTAAAGGGGAATGCCAACCCAGGAGCAAGAACTAGAAGGTAGAAGGGGACAGGAAAGTCGGTAACAGGGAACCTAAAGGTAAAAAGGGAGAGTGTTGACATGTTGTAGGGTTGTTAACCAATGTCATAAAACAAAGCATATTGTTGAATAAGAAATTAGTTTTTTCTGTAAACATCTGAAGTACAATTAAAAAGTATGCTTAAAAAAAAAAGTACCTGTTCAAAATAAATCATACGTTGAAGTATCAGGAAGTACTGATAATTTTTAATGCTAGTCATTGTATGATTATTACTTAGAATACTGCCAAGCCCAGGATAATAGCACTTTCCCCAAGAGGAAACTGTTTGCTTTTTCCAGATGTCTGAGCGTACACTAGATACGCAATACCACCTTAATCTAGGTGCAAAGTTTGAGGTTCTCTAAACTACTGGAGAACCAAACTTAGTCTGACATAAACCACATGGTTGATTTACCTGCAGTTTACCCTTACCCTACAGGTGTCACCATTTGCCACTGGGCCTTAACTTTGTGACTGGTTAAGTCAAAATGGGTCCATGATTTACATGTAAGAATAAAACTTTAAAATTCTGAGAAGAAAACAAAGCAGTAAAGTTTAAGACCTTGTTTTTGACAATGAATTCTTAGATATGACATGAACAGCACAAGCAACAAAAGAAAAAACAGATAAATTCAGAATTCACCAAAAGTTTTGTACATCAAAGACCTTTATCAGAAAAGGAAATACAGACAATGTACTGAATGGAAAAACTACTTAGGAACCATGTATATGATCAGGATGTGAGGATGTATTATCTAGAACACGTAAAGAGTTCCTACAAATCAAGTGGTACATGCATACAATGGAATACCACTCAGCCAACAGAAGGAAAGAAATTTTTTATACAAGTTACAATATGGATAGAGCTTGATCACATTGAGTGAAATACGACAAAAGGACAAATATTGTATCACCTCATTTATATAAAACAATAAAAGACAAATATAGAGAGACCAAAGTTTATTAGTGGAGTTACCAGGAGCAAGAGGAAGGAAGGAAAAGGGGTGGAAAATCGTACTGATTAAGGGTAAGGTTGCACAGTCGATTAATGTAACTGCTGTAAGTTGTTACTTGTGAAAAGCTAAACTGGTAAAAGTTGAGTGATATATTTACAATAATTAATTAATAAAAAAAAGAGTACTGCTAAGGATGCTTATGCACAACCCAGAAATTCATCTGATTGGATTCCTTGGTATGGTAGCTTCAGGTTAATGCTTTCATGGAACATCCCAGTTAATTGGCCTAATAACAGATTTAGTACTTCTGCCTTTTTCTTTGCTCTGTAGTACCTGGGGGCTATAAAGCTTGCACACGGCCATCCAGGATACACTTGGTTTCTATTAATCTGGAGCAAGACTCAGGAATACGTGGAGGATAGGACATGCATGACTAATTGCCTCCATGAACAGCCTCTCTTGCCAAGAGATCAGAAAACAATGGTTCCTGGACATTCCAGAGAGGAATACTGATCAAACAAGGGAAAATGCAGAACAGAATTTCAACCTCTCCATGAATTCAGACTTTCTGGAGCCTGACTGGAGGCTGAATGGATCCTTGAAACTATTGCTCTGAAAGAATCTTTAGACTTTAAACCAAAAATATCTCTTGAAATCTTCTTAAAATCAAACAATGCCTTAGTTCAACATGTAAAAAATGTATGCCTTGAGCATCATGCTCTTTTAAGAACCACATGTACGGAATCCAAGTGACAAGAGTAACCTGGAATCCTAGACAGGAACTGTAATGAGGCAGTGATGTTAGACCTTCTCTAATTTCAGGGAAAAATATCAGCATCAGTACAAAGCTGATTCCTGTGGTATGGAGGTCAAACATAGCTCCACTCTTCAACCTTCTTACCAGTTCTGACACTAGCCATCCTTCCAGTGGCGCTCTCTACTTCTCTGATGGATTCAATAATTTGTCACAATGTCCACAGGGAACTTGCAGACATTACTCAGTTAAATGTTTTATTAGGGAAAAAACAAGGGATCAGAATTAACTTGCAAGTAAAAAATAACTCTGGATACAGGTCTCTAATGGAGACAGCTTCTTTTCATCTGCTGCCATTTGGTCTACTTGAGCCTGGTCTCTGCCCTGCTCAGGCAAGTGTTACAGCTTTTTAATACACTAGCAAGTGCAGAGGCACCCTGCTCTACCAGCGAGCCTCCTACTTGAAAGACTTCAACTCTCTCACACTGTGGGTTGGCAAGCCTCTTCGAGCCCACTGACAAGTGCCCAGGGAACCCACTCAGTCAGGAAGCCTCTTGATCTGAAGGTGCTCATTTCTCTTGCACTATGGGTCAGCAAGCCCAAGTGTAGCTGCCTCAGGGCCAGAAATCTAGACACACTCTCTTACTCCAGTCTCCAGGCACTGCTGCTGTCCACTCAAGGGTTACAGCTCTCCTGGGTCTAGGCCACACTTGGCACAGCGACCCAAGGTCCAAGGCACATACTCTACTTCAGGCTTTTCTTCTTGGATCATACTGAGGTCCTCTTGACTCTTGTAGGATGAGTACTTATAAAGGCATTTTTTACACAATAGGATTAGCTAACCCTACTTCAGCTAGCTCCAACTATCTGCATAATAATTGACATTTTCCGCTGGTAGGGACTAGCTTTCTCCATGGGTAAAAGTAACAATATTCTCCAACAGAGTAAGGCAACTGCAACAACTTATTGGAGTCCAGGGAGGAGATATTCAAAAGCTATCTTTTTTCCCTCTTTTTCACAGAACCAAGGCAAAAGGCCACATAAAGAAACTCATTTTGCCACAGAACTTTAGGAGGCAGTGAGTTTGTGTTAACAGAGGAGGAACAACTCAGAAAAGAAGAGTGAAGCACAAGACCTTCCATTTGCATGTCAGAGGGTGGCAAATGAACCTAATCAATTTCATGCACCTTCTACTTCAGCGAAACCTCTAAAGTTCCAGTGACATGAGGAATGTTGTGATATCCCTTCTACAGTGAAAGATAAATTATTCCACTTAGCCCCTCCTATGATTAAAAAGGAGAGACAATGCCTAGTGGGCCTTTTTGGATTTTGGTGGCAATATAATCCTTATTTAGGCATGCTATTCCAACTCATTTCCAAAGTGACCAAAAAAGCTGCTGGTATTGAGCTGGGTCCAAACGAAAGGTTCTGTAGTAAGTCCACACTGCCATGCAAGGTGCTCTGCCATTTCAATCACATGACCCAGAAGATCCAATGGTGCTGAACTGCGAGTGGCAGTTAAGAGATGTTACTTTAAGTTTCTGACAGGCTTCAATTGGTGAATCACAGTACAGACATATAGGATTTTAGAGCAAAGCCATACCATCCTCTGAAACAAACTACTCTGGATTTTGAGAAACAACTTTTGGCTTAAAAACGTAGATTAGCACAGACTGGATGCTTATCTATTGGACAGCAAGTTAATGTGTGCCCTTAGCTGCCCACTGTGAATTCTGAGTGTTGGTTTACACACAAAGTAATAAAGTTGAGTGTGCACAGCAGCATTCCGTTGCCAAACGGAAGTGACATATAAGATCATACTGCAGCAGGCCCTTGAAACATAAGTTACATGAAGTAGCCCAAATGCCCATGGAGATCATGCCTATTACATTACCTTCCCTTCTTAGTCTGCACCTGTAACCTCATAGAGTTCTTCAGTGTCTTACTGACAAGAAAACTCAGTCCTGATTTACAGACTAAAAAAAAAAATTGCTTTTGAGTAATTCTAACTCATAGAGACCCTAAAGCACATACCAGAACTGTCCCTTAGGGTTTCTAAGAAGTGACTGGTGGATCTGAACTGCAGACCTTCTGGTTATTAATAGACCTCTTACACATTATGCCACCATGGCACCATTTTATAGACAGTTCTGTTTTTATGCAGGTACAACTTAAAAGTGGACATCTACAGCACTTTAAGCCCTTTTCTGGGACTTTTCTCATAGACAGGGGTGAAGTGAAATCCTCCAGGTTGTTCATTTTGCTTGGAAGAAGAAATGACCACCAGGTGAACAATTTTATATTGCTTCATGGCCTACCGCCAATGGCTTGACCGATGGTCAAGGAGTTAAAATGAACATGATTGAAAAATTTGTGACAAGGAAGTCTTGGGAAGTAACTAGACCTCTCTGTGTGCAAAAATCAGGAAAATATGGAGGGGCAGAGTCAATATGGCAGACTAAGCACATGTCTTCTTTTATCCCTCTGGAAACCAAGACCTCAACTGATAATCAAACGGAGCTTTCTGGTCACCTAATCAGCCCCAGGACACGACACAGGACTGTTACTTTGGACTTCATACCACTGAGCGAAAAACCTCCTCTCTTTCGCTGACTCCTGCGCCTGGCTAGCCCTGGCTCTCATGGACTGAAGGTAAACGCACCATTTTGACTATTTTTTTTCCTCTGTCTTGGCTGGCGGGCGGAGCTGGGTCTTGCCTGGCGGCTGGACTCAGACGTGCTGCTGGGGGGATAGGCAGGCAAAATTCCCGTATTTGGAGACCCAGGCTTGGACTCTGTTAATCTAGCCACCTTGAGCCTTTCGTTTTATAGCTGCCTTGGTGGGGTTTGTACGGAGTTTCGCAGCCAGTGTGCGGGACGCCATGTTGCATACGGAGATTCTAGTGGGACCACAGTCTCACCCTGGGAGCCAGTGCCTGCAAACAGGACAGCGCTTCTCTGACAGAAAAGCAGTAATTTACCCAGTGCCACCTGCTTTGGGGGTCCTTCAACAGAATCAGGGGAATCACTACCTCTCGGCATCGTTAGCTCCTCTATCTGCTGCCTGTGTGGAGGACGCCATCTTGAATACGGTGGCCGCAGCTGGACCTAATTCTTAGCTTGGGAGCCAGAGCCTGCCCACACGAGAGCACTTTTCTATCAGAAAAGCAGTACTCTATGCAGGGTCATCGGCCCTGTCAGCAGAGGCCAACAGGGCACTAGCATTGCTGTATTCTGAACTAGTTTGTATCATCTGGCGTTGGATATAGTGGCACTTACTTTGCCAGTTGAGAAGTGGGACCTCTACACCTGAAAACCTAACTGGTTTGTGAAGCGGTCAGATATCTTTTGCTTTTCATTTTAAGACAGCCTAGAGAAACATCTGCAGTCCATCCTCACAGTATCTCTTCCAGCTCTACATACGCACATGGGTCCCAAAAAGCAACAGACACTTGTGGCATACAAGAAATCACCCATGGATTCAAAAGGCTCCCAAGCAAAGCAACCAAGGAGTTTTCCAGTTGATGAAACTTTTATAAAAGCATCAGGAAGTGAATAAAAATGATTATATACAGAGCCCTTCTAGACCTTACACAAAATGCAGCAGAACAAAATGAAAAATTAACCAAGCTGTTCAATCTGATGGAACACCAGTACTCTGAAATCCCACAGATCAAGAAGAAAATCAAAGACATAGAAACTTCCATGCAAAGCCAAGAAAACAGAATGGAACAAATAGAAAAAAGAATTTCTGACTTGGAAGAGAGAGCTCCTGAGGCCAGCATCTATGAGCAGAAATCAGAAAAAAGAAACAAGAAAAATGAAGAAACATTAAGAAGCATGTGGGACTCTATTAAGAGGAACAACCTTCGATTAATCGGAGTCCCTGGACAGGGTAAGACATCTGAGAACACAGAGAGTATTGTTGCTGAGTTGCTGAAAGAAAACTTCCCAGAAATCATGAAGGAAGAGAATATAGACATCTCAGATGTATACCATACGCCACCCAATATAGATCTCAAAAGAAATACTCCAAGACATATTATAATCAAGCTCAACAAAATGAAACATAAGCAGCAACTCCTGAGGTCAGCAAGACTCAAAGCAAAGCTAACATTCAGAAGGAAACCCTGTAGGCTCTCTTCAGACTTTTCAGCAGAAACCATGCTGACACAGAGACAGTGGCATGACACATTCAAAGCCTTGAAGGAGAAGAACTTCCAACCAAGAATTATATATCCTGCAAAACTATCTTTCAAATATGAAAATGAAATTAAGACATTCCCAGATAAACAGAAACTCAGAGACTTTGTAAAAACCAAACCAAAACTAAAGAAATATTGAAAGAAGTTCTTGGCTCTGGCTTAGAAGAACAAAACCACTAACTATATTTTAGAACGACATACTAGTCAAAACTCTACTCAGTTAGGAAAGGCCCCAAAGCCAATCACAGCTTTGATAAGGAAAGAAGCAATCCAATGATCATCATGAAAACTATGGTGTCATCATATTAAAAGAGGGACGTAATACAGTTGTTATAGTCCTTCCAGATGGAGAGGAAGAGGACAAGACTGGTAGTAATTAAAATTGGGTTTATATATAGTTTATTAAGGGGGATTATAGGGGCAGCTGTAAACCACAACAAAGATGAATCATACCATTTCAAGAAATGTAACACAGGAGTCTCAACAACCACAAAACCAGCTCTGAAAAAGATGAAAAATCAACCCACAAAAAAGAACGTCCCAGAACAAACTAATAAGAACAACAGAGAAAACATCAACATAAAAATAAACCTATCACAATGGCAGCACTGACTACATATCTATCAATAATTACATTGAATGTGAATGGACTGAATGCTCCAGTAAAGAGACACTGAGTGACATCTTGGATTAAAAGACATGAGCCATCAATATGTTGTCTACAAGAAACTCACCTGAGACCTAAAGATAGGAACAAATTGAAAATTAAAGGATGGAAGAATATGTATCAAGCTAATAATGAACAAAGAAGAGCAGGGGTGGCAATTCTAATCTCAGACAAAATCAATTTTAATATGAAATCCACCATCGTGGACAAAGATGGACACTATTTATTGCTGAAAGGTTCAGTACACAAGCAAGATTTAACTATATTAAATATTTATGCACCTAATGTCAGAGCACCCAAATACATCGAAGAAACACTGACTACACTCAGAAGAGAGTTAGATGACTCCACCATAATAGTGGGAGACTTCAACACTCCACTCTCAATATCTGACAGGTCATCTAGAAAAAAGCTCAGTAAAGATACAGAAGACCTCATTGCCACAGTTAACCAACTAAACTTCATTGATATATACAGAACTTTCCACCCATCAGCAGACAACTACACCTTCTTCTCCAGTGCACATGAAACATTCTCCAGAATTGACCATGTGATAGGCCATAATGCAATGCTCAACAAAATCCATACCATTGAATTACTGCAAAGCATCTTCTCAGATCATAAAGCCATCAAAGTTGAAAATCAGTAGCAGAAAAATCATAGATAGAAAGTGGAACGCTTGGAAACTGAACAACATCTTGCTCAAAAAAATGGGTTATAGAAGAAATCAAGGATGAATTAAAGAAATTGATGGATTCCAATGAGAACGAAAACACTTCCTACCAGAACCTATGGGATACAGCCAAAGCAGTGCTCAGAGGTCTGTTTGTCTCCATAAATGCACACATCTGGAAGGAAGAAAGAAACCAAATCAAGGAACTAACTCTACAGCTTGAACAAGTAGAAAGAGAACAACAGAGGAACCCCTCGGGCACCACAAGAAAGGAGATCACAAAGATTAGAGCAGAGCTAAATGAATTAGAGAATAGAAAAACAATTGAAAAAACTGAAAAGACCAAAAGCTGGTTTTTTGAAAAGATCAACAAAATTGATAAACCACTGGCTAAACTTACTAAAGAAAACCAGGAAAGGAAACAAATAACCCAAATTAGAAAAGAGAGGGGGGGTTGTCACCACAGATGCAACAGAAATCAAAACTATCATAACAGAATACTATGAAAGACTGTACTCTAACAAATTTGAAAACCTAAGGGAAATGGACCAATTCCTTGACTCATACCACCTACCCAAATTATCACAACGTGAAGCAGAACAACTTAATAAATCCATCACAAAGGAAGAGATTGAAAATGTCATCAAAACACTGCCAACCAAAAAAAGTCTGGGTCCAGATGGCTTCACTGCAGAATTCTACCAAGCATTTAGAGAAGAGCTATCTCCAATACTACTGAGACTATTTCACAGTGTAGAAAGGGATGGAGTACTCCCAAACTCATTCTATGAAGCCAGCATAACCCTGATACCTAAGCCAGGGAAAGACCTAACAAAGAAAGAGAACTACAGACCGGTATCACTCATGAATCTAGATGCAAAAATCTTCAACAAAATTCTTGCCAATAGAATACAACAACATATCAAGAAAATAATCCATCACGACCAAGTAGGATTCATACCAGGGATGCAAGGCTGGTTCAACATCAGAAAAACAGTTAATGTGATTAACCACATAAATAACACAAAAGACAAGGATCACCTGATTTTGTCCATTGATGCAGAAAAGGCGTTTGATAAAGTCCAACACCCGTTCATGCTAAAAACTCTTAGCAAAATGGGCATATATGGCAAATTCCTCAACACAATAAGGGCCATTTATACAAAGCCAATTCCCCACATCATCCTGAATGGAGAGAGACTGAAAGACTTTTCCTTGAGATCAGGAACTAGACAAGGTTGCCCACTCTCACCTCTTCTATTCAACATTGTGCTAGAAGTTTTAGCCAGAGCAATTAGACAAGACCAAGAAATAAAGGGCATCTGCATCGGCAAAGAGGAAGTGAAAATTTCCCTGTTTGCAGACGATATGATTGTATATGCAAAGAATCCCAAGGAATCTATAAGTAAACTACTCAATCTGATAGAAGAGTTCAGCAAAGTCTCAGGATACAAGATAAACATAAGTAAATCTGCAGGATTCCTTTATAGCAACAACGAGACTCTTAAGGAAGAAATTATCAAATCAATACCATTTATTATAGCCTCTAAGACGATAAAGTACCTAGGAATTAATCTAGCCAGAGAAATAACAGACCTTTACAAAGAGAACTACAAGCCCTTACTACAAGAAACTAAGAGAGACTTAGATAAATGGAGAAACCCACCCTGCTCATGGATAGAAAGACTTAACATCGTGTCTATTTTACCCAAAGCAATTTATTTATATAATGCAATCCCAATACAAGTTCCAACAACATTTTTGAATGAGATGGAGAAACAAATCACCAATTTTGTGTGGAAAGGGAAGAAGTCCCAGTTAAGCAAGGTACTACTAAAGAAGAAGAACACACTGGGAGGCCTCTCATTACCCGACTTTAGAACATATTACACTGCCACAGTGGTCAAAACAGCCTGGTACTGATATAAGAACAGACAGATTGATCAGTGGAACAGAACTGAGACCTCAGAGATGACACTATCTGCCTAGGAACAACTGATATTCGACAAAGGCCCTAAGACATTAAACTGGGGTAAAAACAGTATCTTCAACAAATGGTGCTGGCAAAATTGGATATCCATCTGCAAGAAACTGAAACAAGATCCATATCTTACACCTTATACAAAAACCAACTCCAACTGGATAAAAGACCTAAATATCAAACCTAAAATGATAAAGCTCATCCAAGAAAAGGTAGGAACAACAATGGAAGTTTTAATACACAATGTGGACAGACTCCAAAATCTGTCAAACAAACCACAATCATCAGAAGAGACAATAGATAAATGGGAACTATTAAGAATCAAGCACTTTTGCTCATCCGAAGACTTTATTAATAGAATTAAAAGAACACCTACAGAATGGGAAAAAATATTTGGCAACTCTATGTCAGACCGACACCTGATCTCCATAATCTATAAGATACTACAAAATATCAACAAGAAGAAGACAAATCATCCAATTAAGCAATGGGCAAAGGAGATGGACAGACATTTCACTAAAGAAGAGATCCAGGCAGCCAAAAAACACATGCGGACATGTTCACGATCTTTAGTTATTAAGGAAATTCAAATCAAGACGACAATGAGATACCATCTCACCTGAACAAGGTTGGAAATGATCCAAAAAACACACAACAACAACTGTTGGAGAGGCTGTGGAGAAAGTGGAACCCTCCTACACTGTTGGTGGGGTTGCAAAATGGTCCACCATCTTTGGAAAGCAATATGGCGCTTCCTTAAAAAAATGGATATGGATATACCATTTGACCCAGTAATTTCACTACTTGGAATATATCCTACAGAATCAAGGCCTTTCACACCAACGGACACATGCACAAGAATGTTTATCGCAGCACAGTCCACGACAGCAAAAAGGTGGAATCAACCCAGATGCCCAACAACAGAAGAATGGATAGGTAAACTATGGTATATATACTCAATGAGGCACTACGCAATGATAAAGAACAACGATCACTCCAGGAAACATCTCATGACCTGGTTTCAACTGGAAGACATTATGTTGAGTGAAAGCAGTCAGCAACAAAAGGACAAATATTGTATGAGACCTCTATGATAAGATCTCAAAAACAGACTTGTGTATATATCTTTGACAGCTGCAAGGGGGGGGAGGGTTTAGATTAGATAGTTACTAGGTATCTGGTTGGTTGAAATCAGTGACAGCACACATTAGAAACAAGAACAATATTAAGTGGACTTAAACATAACATGAGTACTCCTTCCATCTTAATCCAATATCGCATGGATAGAGTAGCTGGCGTGGTGGGTGGGAGACCATGCTCTTAGGCGAAAGCGAGGCCAATTGGCACAACTAGCATTTTGCTAAGAGGGCTCTCTGCACCTGACGTTGGTGAGTGGCGTCTGGGGTCTTAAAATCTGCCAAGCTGCCATCCGAGGGCACAGCAAATGGTCCCAACTCAGCAGGAACGGATGCTCACCGAGGACCAAAATGACATGGGGGAAAGACAACCTAGAAGACAACGAGACCCACAGCAGTGGGTGCCTACATCGACTTGGGACTGGAAGAACCGGATGGCGCCCGGCCTCCACCAGTGATAGCCACGATGGAGCTCACTAAGTTGAGTCTCACTGGCAACACAAGAATCAAATGGGGTGCACCCTGAGATCCCCACTAAAAGACCTCAATTGATGGTCCAGTGGTTTCATGGTTCCCCTGGGAGCATGGCCCCTCGCCCTGATGCTGCCCTTGACCATAAATCATAACGAAGGTCCACGCTTCGGACAGGAATGTACTGGACTTGGCGATGCAGAGTGACCATATATTGGATGCACTTTATGGTTCTATACATCTACAGGATGTCATCCTGCTGACCTCTGGCTGGAGGAAGGAGAGTAGGTGATGTGGAGGGAAAAAAGAGACTGTTGGGAGAATGAGACATGTATGGAGCAGACAGGAATAGTGTGTTGTCACTGGGCAGGGAGAGCAGTGGAAGCTGCATATAGGTGGGTATGTAAATTTATATGGGAATGTACATTTTCACTGAGTTATATTAAATAAAAAATTAAAAAAAAATCAGGAAAAAACGTGTGGCACAAACTGCTGGCAGACTCATTCATTACACTGGACCACGTTCATCATGAAAGGGGAAGTGTTTCATTTTTACTAGAATACGTACTTACTCTGGATATGAATTTGCCTTCCCTGCGTATAATAAAGCTTCTGCCAAAACTACCATCCATGGACTTACAGGATGCCTTATTCCCAGTCATAGTATTTTACCCAGCATTGCCTGGGACCAAGGAACTCATATCACAGCAAGTAAAGTGCATTGGTAGGCTCCTGCTCACAGAATTCACTGGTTTTACCATATTCCCCATCATTCTGAAACAAATGGGTTGACAGAATGGTGGGATGGCCTTTTAAAGACTCAATTATAGTATCAGTTAGGTGTCAATATCTTGTCGGACTTGGGGCAATGTTCCCCAGAAGGCTGCACGTGCTCTAAAACAGTGTTCCATACATGGTGCTATTTCTCCTACAGCTAGGATTCAGCCGTCCAGGAATCAATGAGTGGGAGTTACGTACAAGCAAAATTAACTCCAATATAGGAGTTATCCACTAGCAAAATTTTTGCTTCCTTTCCCTACAACTCTATGCTCTGTTGCTCTACATTAAAGGGAGGAATTTTTCTACCAGGAAACACAACAATGACTTCACTGAGCTGGAAGGTAAGAATGCCATCAGTCCATTTTAGAGTCCTTGTGCTTCTCAATCAACAGGCAAAAAAGGGGAGTTACTGTATCAGCTAGTGTCACTGATTCTGATTAACAAGGGGAAACTGGACTGTTATGCAATGCAAGAAAAGAAAAGTGTGAATGAAATACAGGAGACTTCTTAGGGTATGTCTTAGGACCACTGTTTATGGTTAAAGTCAACAAAAAGCTAAAATAACCCAATTCAACTAGGAGTACTAATGGTCCATACTCTTCAATAATGAAGGTTAGGGTCACCCTACCAGGCAAAGCATTACAACTACCTACGGTACTTGCTGAGAGCAAGAGGAATACAGAATGAATACCAGAAGGTAGTTTGAAGTTAACGCTGCCAACCACACGACCAGGTGCAAAATCGAGGTGTATCAATGTTATTTATTTATTTATTTTATTTTGGATATATAATTCTACATTTTTTGCCAACCACACCCTCCCCTCATAAGGTATCTTCTTAAGCATGTTATGAAATTTTTTTTAGGGCCACATGTATACAAAATTAGTATAGAGTACTTAACAAAATACTCAGCAAGGGGAAGGCACAAATGGAAAAAAACAGCATGTTATTTGTGCAAAAATACATTGTATCAAGTATCTTCATTTTCTTCTTACTCCATTACTGATCACAAAACATAGAAGTATTAACTATGCACCCTCTCTGGAAAGGGGTTAGTGTGGTGTGTTTTCGTTTTAATATGAGATTGTTGTAACAGGTAGAGACATGATTTTATTACCGTCATTGTTCATGATATGTATGGTTTAAATAGATGCGTCAAGTCATCAAGTGATGGACTGTAATGGTTAATCTTATGTGCCAACATAGCTAGGCTATGGCATTCAGTTAGTTGGCAAAAACACTGGTCTAGTTGCTATTATAAAGTTGTTGTTAGGCACTGTCACGTTGATTTTGACTCAAAGTGACAAAATGTGACAGAGTTGAATTGCCCACGGGTTTCCCAGGCTTCAGTCTTTGTGGAAACAGACTGCCACAGTCTTTTCTCTTGTGGAGCCAATGGCTGGGTTGAAATTGCTTTTAGTTACCAGTCACATGCTTAATCATTCCACTACCAGCCAGCCAACTGCCGTCGCGTCGCATCCGACTCATGGCTATATTATTAAATTATCTGGCCTTAAGTAAAGCAGATTGTTTCCCATAATTTGAATAGGACTCAACCAATCAGTTGAAGATCTCAAGAGAAAAAAGGAGTTTCCAGAGGCTACACCTCTGCCCCAAAGTCTATAAATAGTTATTTTGCCAGAACTCTCACTTTTCATACTTGCTGTCACGTGGCTCGGGGATCTACAGATACTGGTAACAAAGTCTGTAGGAGTCTCCATCTTCTAAAATGATCTACAGATTTTGAACTTGCCAGCCCTTCACAATCATGTAAGCCAATTTCTTAAAATCAATTAATCAGTCTCTCTACACACTCACATACTCCTCTGTAAGAACCTTGGTTTGATGACGTGTTTAAGGATTTAGCTGCTAGCTGAAAGATCAGCAGTTTGACCTTACCAGATCCTCTGCAGGAGAAAGATGTGGTAGTCTGTTGCCATAAAGATTTATAGCCATGAACACCCTAAAGAGCAGTTTTACAGAGTCACTGTGAATTAGAGCTGACTTGACAGTAGTGGGTTTGGTATAGTTTCAGTATACACACCTGTCTTAGGGTTCTCTAGACAAAGAGAACCAATAACAGATATAGCTATTTGTTTAGAAAACCATAAGACACAGTAAAATGCTTTCTCATTCAAATTTAAAATTTTCAGGTAAGGTCCTTATTACTCGCAAAGAAACAAGAGGCTATAACATAAAATAGGCATAGAAATTCCCTACAAAAGTCAAAAACAATTTTTTAAAATGTACATATTTTTCACAAAAATTTGAGGCCACATTAACTTTTTAACTTGAAACCAGAACTTTAACAGGAAACAGAAATTAAAAACAACCATACCATAATAGCACTACAAAATTATCTTAGCTCAAAAATTTCAATACTGCTTTTTTTAACTGAATTACTATATTAATAACATTGTACAGTATCATGTCATTTACTATAAAGAACTGTGTATTTAAACTCAAAAGCCAATGTAATCTCCCAGATAAAGGATTTATATTTCTTTTAATCTACTGAAAATCTCCACTACTTAGTTTCTGTTATACAAAATGACGACAACTACCCGAGTATTTCCTGCTTCTCTGAAAACCTCTACAGCATGCTAAGTCTAAACGTGGACTGTGGGAACTCTGTCATCTGTGGGACAAAGCAGAGGACCAGGAAAAGCACTGCAACAGAAACAGTATGTTGTCCCTACCATGTGAGAAGGAACTAAACACAGTGATGGGACCAGAGACAGGCAAATACAGGGCACCCAGAAGTTATCAGTGGGTGTGAACACTGTTTTTGACATGTTACCAAGGGGGAAGAAGGAGACCTTCAAGTGAGATGCCAAGAGAACTAATGGTAAGGAGAGTTACAAGTGAACCAAACATAGCCCTGGTACTCTATAGCATGGTGTTCCACTCCTCCTCCAAGTCACTTATGAGACGTGGTTCCACTACAGGTGAAGTCTCCTGGATATGCCCTCATTTCTTTACAGATTCAAATGAGGGAGAATCAGCTCTACAGAACATCTGGCTGTACTCTTCTGGCTCTCCCAACTCCTTCCCTTAAAATTTTAATTATTCCAATACCTAGCTTACCTTTTAAGAAAAGAAATTCATGGCTTTCAGACAGAAATGGGTAGGGAAATGAACATACACCTCACCAAGTGGGAGTGATTAATCAGAAAAGGCTAGACTCCTATCTCTGCTTATGAGTGTCTGCCTCTCTTTCTAAAATCCCTCATGTAAATGTTTTAGGAGAAACTGCCAGGTGGCCACATTTGTGTGATGAAATTACATCTCAACGAGCTGCTTTTCAGGACATGTCACGTTACAGAAGTCAGAAACTTCAAGTTATCCGTATTAATTTGTTTTTCCTTGAAGTTCCAATATTCGTAATTTTTTCCTATTGTAATTTAAACTTTCAAAATCATATACCATTCTGGCACACACAACATATAAGGTGAAGAAAGGCTTGGCAACAATAAGGCTTTTTGATCAGCAGAGCTTGCACTCTGAATCTGGACACAAAAACATCAGTAAAGCCATACTAGCTATTTACACTGCTTCAATAACCATCCTGTCAACATCCTTTTAAAAAGTGTGCCCTTTGTTCATTCACATCCCAAATGGCATCCCAGGTGATACTGAGAGGGGCTAGATCATTATTAAAACACACTAGATAAAAGACAGAGCAAGACAGTGGAGAAAATATTGCTCACCTTTATTCCCCTGCAAGTATTCAACTCAACAAAAAACGAAAACAAGCACAGGTTGACCTGAGAGCTTTGGATGGCTGTTTAAGAGGGATCCCTGTTTAAACAGGGAGGAGTGGTATTGGGAGAGGAGCCAAAAGTTTCTGGCTGCTGGCATCTGGAAAACTCGGCTCACTGAGGCCATTCTGAAAGGGGACAAGGTACACTCTAAATAAAGAATGAAGGACAGGAGGTAAGATAAGTAACCCCCAAAACAAATCAAACTCATTGCCTTCAAGTCAAATCTGACTTACAGCAACCCTGTAGGACAGAAAGGAACTACTCCCTAGTTTCCAAGGAGCACGTGGTGGATGTGAACTATAAGCACTTAACCAGTGTGACACCAGAATTTCCTATCCGAGTAAACTGTACTCCAATTAAAGTGGCAAAGACTGGCTACTGGAATTCACAAGCAACAACCTTGGAAAAGCACACAGTGAAGATGAGGCAATGAGAGTGTTAATGAATCTTACTGAGACCAGAGATAAATGAGCACTAAAATCTGGGTCCACAGGACAGCCATGGGACCCATCCATCCACCAGCACAAGAAAAATACACAGAACACAGAGGAAAACCAATAGCTCCCTACTTACAACTAGGCACCAGTGAAGGGCTAGCTCAGGAGTGAAAAGACACAAAGAGCTCCCCACGTTTGCCATGGGAAAGCTACTTGACACTATTTCCACCTGTGGCTAGTGGAAAATTCCTATGCATGTACCATTAGTCACAGAGGAAAAGCTATGCCCGTCCTACAAAGGGGAAGGGAAGGAATCCAACTGCAGGAGTGCAAGTCATCTGGGGAAGACCATAGTCAAGTTCACAGAAGACAAGGAAACCCTCATATCAGGCACCACAACTAAGTCTGTGTTCAAAGTACTACATACCCAATTGCTGAATACTACTATGGGCACCTCTGAAGTATTCCCCTTGGGAAGCTAGGCACCAACACCACAGCCTAGTCCACCCTTCAAAGGAATGAAACTCTTTCTGGAATGGCCATTGAGCATGGTGGCATGGCAGCAAGTTCATGAATTTAATTATATAGTTGTCTGTGAGGGAGTTCTTAGCCAGTAAACAAATAATTCTATTGGAACACCCTCCCTACTCCCCTGATCTGGCCCCCAATGACTTTTTTCTTTACCTGAAGATAAAAGAAATATTGAAAGGAGGACATTTTGATGACATTCATAACACCAAGGGTAATATGACAACAGCTCTGATGGCCAATACAGAAAAAGTTTCAAAATTGCTTTGAAGGGTGGATTAGGCACTGACATCGGTGCATGATTTCCCAAGTGGAGCACGTCAAAGGTGACCATAGTGATATTCAGCAATGGCATATGTAGCACTTTTTCTAGGATGAGTTTGTGAACTTAATTAGTAGTCCTCATATACCAGTAAAGTCATCCACCTCATGGAAAACCATCAAGCATAAGCATCCAGAGATTTAAAACTTTCTAAAATGCTTAAAAACTATAGAGACAAACTAGAATCCCATAAACCACTACTGATGAGTCAACTTTGACTCATAGCAACCACAGAACAGAGCAGAACTGCCCATTTAGTTTCCAAGGAGTATTTGGTGGATTCAAACTGCTGATTGTTTAGTTAGTAGTCATATCACTTAACCACTCAACCACTAGGGTTTCCAGAATGCCACAGTACCAAAACAAAAGCAAACCCCAAACTCACTGCCATCAAGTCAATTCCAACTCACAGCAGCCCTACAGGACACAGCATGATTGCTCCATTGGGTTTCCAAGGAGCAGATGGTGCCTTGAAACTGTTAACCTTTTGGTTTACCAGCCAAACTTAAAACCACTGCATCACCAAGGCCTCAAGAATCCCACAGTCACAGAGATATGTCCTCAGACAGAACTGCTGACATAGTGCTAAAAGAAACAAAGGGCCAGAGTGCCCTCTAATGTAACTTAGGAAAAAACAGTGGAGGTAAACCTAAGGAGTAAAAGTTTCTTGAAACAAAGAGAACTATCGCAATCAGACACTAAAATGTCCCACTAAAATATCTAAGATCACTGGCAAAGATTGCACCAATCGAAAGAAAACAGAAGCGAAAATTTCTGCTAACAAAACCAGGGGGAAAAAAAGATCCAGACAACTAAATGCATTTAAAGACTATAAAGAAACAAACTAAGGAAGATTAGGGAGCAAACTCAATAAGGAGATTAAAAGCAAAACAAATACAAGTAACAACAAAAAATTCTGGAACTGAAGAATGAAATTATTATACTAGAAAATGCAAGAGAAATAACAACAGTTTCAAGGAGATAAGACAGGGTAAGTGAACTAGAAGACACACTAGCTGAACTTATTAAGGCTCACAAGCAAAGAACACAGAAATGTGAAGAAAATCAAATGGAAATGTGGGATTCAATGAAGAAATCTAACATTAGAATTGTGAATTCCAGAGTATCATGATAATACTAAAAGCACAAAATTTTCAAAGAGATAATCATAGAGAATTTCTCAGACTTTAATACGGAACCAAGCCTGCAAATACAAGAAGCCATACAAACTCTCAACAAAAGAAATACAAACAGGTCTACTCTACAACACATTGCAACAAAAAAATTGAAAACTGAAGACAGGGAAAGAATTCTGACAGGAGCAGGACAAAACTCAAATATAACATATCAAGGGTCTTTTATTAAGAATTAGTGGAAAACACATGCAGACATGTTCACGATCTTTAGTTATTAAAGAAATTCAAATCAAGACAACAATGAGATACCATCTCACCCCAACAAGACTGGCCATGATCCAGAAAACACAAAACAACAAATGCTGGAGAGGCTGTGGAGAAAGTGGAATCCTACACTGTTGGTGGGGTTGCAAAATGGTCCAGCCTCTTTGGAAGGCAATCTGGCGCTTCCTTAAAAAAATGGATATCGATATACCATTTGACCCAGTAATTCCACTACTTGGAATATATCCTACAGAATCAAGGCCTTTCACACCAGCGGACACATGCACCAGAATGTTTATCGTAGCACAGTCCACGATAGAAAAAAGATGGAATCAACCCAGATGCCCAACAATAGAAGAATGGATAGGTAAACTATGGTACATATACTCAGTGGAGCACTACGCAATGATAAAGAATAACGATGATTCCAGGAAATATCTCCTAACCTGGTTTCAACTGGAAGACATTATGTTGTGTGAAAGTAGTCAGCGACAAAAGGACAAATACTGTATGAGACCTCTACGATAAGATCTCAAAAACAGACTTGTGTATAGAAGAAAAGACTCTTTGACAGCTGCAAGGGAGGGGAGGGAGGGAGGGTAAGAGGGGGAGGGTTTAGTTTAGATAGTTACTAGAAATCTAGTTGGGAGAAAGCGGTGATAGCACACATTAGAAATAAGAACAACATTAAGTGGACTTCAGCATAACTTGAGTACTCCTTCCATCTTAACTCAATACTGCAAGGATAGAGTAGCTGGGGTGGGGGCGGGGGACCATGCTCTTAGGCAAATTCCAGACCAACTGGCACAACTAACATTTTGCTAAGAAAGTTTTCTGCACCCCACGTTGGTGAGCGGTGTCTGGGGTCTTAAAAGCTGCCAAGCTGCCATCCGAGGACACAGCAAATGGTCCCAACTCAGCAGGAATGGATGCTCACCGAGGAACAA
The DNA here is from genome assembly GCA_028571685.1 of Heterohyrax brucei. Classification (NCBI taxonomy): domain Eukaryota; kingdom Metazoa; phylum Chordata; class Mammalia; order Hyracoidea; family Procaviidae; genus Heterohyrax; species Heterohyrax brucei. Next base: position 28,210,709 of record CM053156.1, read on the forward strand.
AATGACATGCAGTAAAGACAAACGAGAAGACAGAGAGCCCCACAAGAGTGGGTGCCTACATCGACTTGGGACCAGAAGAACTGGATGGTGCCCGGCCACCACCAGCGATAGCCATGATGGAGCTCACAGAGCGGAGTCTCGCTGGCAACACAAGAATTAAAAGGGGTGCATCATGAGCTCTCCACTAAAAGACCTCAATTGATGGTCTAGCAGTTTTGGGGTTCCTCTGAGAGCATGGCCCCCAGCCCTGATGCTGCCCTTTCCCATAAATTATAACAAAGGTCCACTCTTTGGACAGGAATGGATTGGACTTGGCAATGCAGAGTGACCATATATTGGAAGCACTTTATGGTTCTATACATCTATAGGATATCATCTTGCTGACCTCTGGCTGGAGGAAGGGGATTGGATGGAGAGGAGAGGAAAGGAGGCTGTTGGGAGGATGAAACATGTATGGAGCAGAGAGGAATAGTGTGCAGTCACCGGACAGGGAGAGCAGTGGAAGCTGCACATAGGTGGGCATGTAAATTTATACGTGAATGTCCATTTTCACTCAGTCATGTTAAATAAAAATTAAAAGAAAAAAAAAAAGAATTAGTGGAGATTTCCCCATAGAAGCAATGTCTCCCTAGAAGGCAACTGAATGCATATATAAAATACTGAGGAAAAACAATTGCCAAATGAAAACTCCTTAAGCAGCAAACTTTCATTCAAAATTATGGAGGAAATCAAGCATTGTCAAATAAATGCTCTGGCAACTTGCTGCTACCAAACTAGATCTACTAGTATTATTTAAGGAAGTTCTCCAAAAGAAAAGGAAAGAGCATTAAACAAACTGTAATATACACACTGGGGAAAGAAAGAGAATTTCACAAGTAATACAACATCAAAATTGTAACCAACTAACTCTGTTCCCATCAAGTTGGTTCCGACTCAGAGTGACCCTAAAGGACAAATGAGAACCCCCATACACAGTTTCCAAAGAGTACCTAGTAGATTTGAATCATTGACCTTTTGGTTACCAGCCATAGCTCTTAAACACTATTTCTATATTAAATCTATTGGATATAGGATATATAGTGCTATCACAATAGGGATTCACCAACAGAAAAGGGGCAGAGAGGATCAAACAGGAACAGTTCTAGTATGCTAACGCTGAATGCTACTGCTGAAATTGCAAGTTGTATAATGTGGTATTTGTGGTAACCACTAAAGGAACACACATAGAACAAAGCAAGGGGGAAAAAAGGCAGCTAAGCACACATGTGCACACAAGCGCACACACGTGCATGCACGCACCAAAAGGGGGGGAAAAACCTGAAATAAAATTGATCCATTTGTGGACAATTAATTTTTGGTAAGAAGTAAAAGTCTATTCATTGGCTGGAGCCATTCTGCAGATGCCATGTTGACACAGCATAGGGCACCATGGGAAGGGACACAAGGTCAGTTCACTCGACTGCTTATGCAACAGTGAGGGTCCTTTTTTTAAATTTTATTTATTTATTGTGATTGAGTGACAATGTACAATCGAGTTGAAATCTGCATACCCACCTATGTGTAGCTCCTACTGCTTTCCTTGCACAGTGAAGGTTTTTTTAAATTCCTGTTTCTTGTTTGTGCTTATGAGCCAATTCTGGAAAATTCCTAGGCTGGATTGTTTGTATATTAAAAATGAAAACACAGCTTTTGAGACCTGTGGGAAGAACACTCTTCCTTGGAAGTTCTTGATTTGGAGACTGTCAACAAGACAACAGATACTCCTTTCAGTACTAACATGTTAACATCTGGGTTAAGATTCTGAAGCAAGAGTGACAGCTTATTTTAGCATTTCTACTGTGAAAGTGTGGGGAGCGGAGCCTCCGGCCCAAGATGGCGCCCAAGGCCGGAGCCCCTCCTTATTCCACACCCTTGTTTACCAGACTTAGGGCTTTCTTAGGGCATGCTTGTGAGCAGTGGCTGCTGATCAGCCTATTGAGAGCCCCGCTTTGGAAGAACGTGGCCTTGGGTGATTGGAGGAACCTGGGAGATAAAAGCGTGTGGGGACCGGGTGTGGGGAGAAGAAGAACAAAGAAAGTAGAATAGGAAGCAGATACAGCCTCGGGAGCTGCAGGGCGTTCAGGGACGCGGCGCAGCAGGAGAGCGAGGAGGAAGAAGAATAAAGCAAGCAACTTGCAAAGTGGCTCGTATCCGTGTGTCCTGTCTTCTTTCTGCGGGCGGACAGTTAGGCAGTGACATGAAAGCAGGTTGTAATCTAGGCTACACATCAGCTCTGGATTATCTTGAAGATGCCCTTCAATTTCCTATGAAAAGAACTCTTTTTGTCCATATTTTCTGTCTGGTCCAGATGAAATCACAGGATGCCTCTGAATATGGGTATCTTTCATTCTTGCAATAGCAGTTCATAATTGTTTTATCTGACAGCTAAACGAATTTTAAACTCAGAAATTTTATTATACAATCTTCCCTTAAAGAAACTTTGAGTTGTCGTTCTCCAAATGATTTACCAGTGTGTTAGATGCTTGCATATCCAACTGGGCATCTTTGTGAACTACACATCACCCCTCTTCTGCATGTACCCCCAGACAAATCGTAACGTTTCTTCTGGAATACAAAAGCAAAAACCGCCAGAAACTACTAAAAAAAAATCTTTAAGGAAACTTTTTCTATAATATAGAATGTCCACTGAAGAAGATAATAGTAGTCCATTTCCTAACTACTTAACAAGTATATTTTATTTATCAAATGATCATTATAAGCCAACTATACTCCTTGGTATTTTTATGATAATGACTCAAATACCCACCCTGGCCAAATGGTCACTTCCAAGAAGTGTTTGCAGAAGGACCGGCAGTTGCTTTTCCATATGAAGCTTAAGGCAGAGTTGGGTCAGCTCCTCTCGGTCCAGAAAGCCAGTCCCAGTGGTGTCGCAGCTGCTGTAGACCTCCTTCAGTTGCAGCACATAGGGATTCTCTTCTTCATCCATCTCATAGCAGGCTGGATACACCAAAGGAGGAGGAAAAACATCAGTCCATTTTTATTGCCATACCTCTTCACTCTTGGTCAGGGTAATGGAGCAGGTGAAAACAGAGGCTACAACATCAGGATTCCTTTTAGGTAAAAGTAATGTTGGGAGGAATCAGCTCTCCCTTTGCAGGAGAGGCCAGAAATATGTTATCAGAGAGCAAGGGTAGAAAATTTGGTCCTTCATCATTTGCAGGAATCAGAATTTTATTTATTTTCTAATCTTTTTCTATTGTAGAATAATTAGAAGGTAGAGGAAAATATAAGGAAACCTACAATCATTCAGAATTCCACTACCTTAAAAATCTATTGATATTTTGTTGAATATATATTCTAACTTTTCTCTACGCATGAACTTGTGGTTTTTGCCTCAAAAAATTTAAGCAAGCTGTTTATTCTTTGTATTTCAAACAAACAGTAAAACTTTTACTAAACAAAAAAGCTTATTTTATAAGAAAAAATAAAAATTGCAATAAAAATCCAGAAAGGATGTTAATAACCAAATTAAAAAGGAAAAAAACTGTTAATAACTATCTAAATTATTCCAATTAAAACAGATACTGTTTATGACTGACAAGTTATTAAGACGAAAAAACTTTAGCAAGAATTGACATATCATAAAAAGGGTGAACTCATACTGACTGGAGGGAGTATCAGTAGCAAACATTTCTAGAGAGTATTCTGTCCACATATCAAGGGATTTCACAATATTTTTATTACTTGATTCAGTTGTTTTACTTTCAGGAGTATATTAAAAGAAACAGAGCCACAGACAAAAAACATCACTTCATCAGAAAACTTTCTATATAAGGAAAGAAAAGCAAACAACCTAAAATATCTAACAAAAGACTACTTAAATTATGGTATACTTACACAACAAAATAGTATTCTTTAAATCACATTTCTAAAAAATATTTCATAAAATGGCAAATGTAACTGATAGAATATTGAGACAGGATAAAACTGCTTATAATAATAATAGCTCATACTGGCCACATTACAAGCAATAATTCATTTGTGGCTTACAATTCTATCAAGGAAGTTCTACAACTTCCTGTGAGAAAACACAATTTTGTTTGTTTTAATGCACCAAAATAGCAAAAGATGTTTTTTTGATACTATGCATTTATATTTCCTATTTTACATATTTTTTAATTTTCAAATTTTATAGTAAGTAGGACATCTCTTCATTCAGAAAAATGTATTAACTACAACATGAAAAATATTAATCTCTTAAAGGAATTAGTATTAATCTTCTGAAATTGGCAAGTGTGCCACTGTGACATATAAAACTGGCAATTTCATTGGTTTAGACTATAATATAGGTATGGGAACTACAGGATAATTTAGAAAACAGGAAATACGTTAAGTAAAAAACCATGGAAAACTGATCAAGCTCACTGCTAATCAATTAATTTATAAACATGAAATAATGAAGTAGCACTTTTTAGAAGTAAGGCACAATACAACAAATGGCAATAATACAAAAATAATTTTTACAAATGACCAGCAGCATGCTCTGAAACATTATTCATCTTTATGAGTATGCATTACAACAAGGACAGCATACGGCTGAAATCTATTCAGATCAACCCCCTATCAGAAAATTGGGAAGCTTATCAGCCTGAACTGCTTACTCAAGGCAAATATACATGTATATGTATGTAGTTATAGTTACGTGCCATCAAATCATCGGTTCTGACTCATAGTGACTGCCATGGAATGAGCTGTGTCCCCCAAAAAACATGTGTAGCCATGTGGCTGGGCCATGATTCCCAGTATTTTGTGATTGTCCTCCATTTGTGATTTTCCTATGCTGTATGTAAAAGGATTAGCGTGAGACTATAACTCCCTTTATAAGATCATCTCCCCACTCCACTGTAAAGGGAGTTTCCCTGGACTATGGCTTGCACCACCCTTAATCTTTTCATCCTGCAAGAGATAAAAGGAAAGAGAAGCAAGCAGAGAATAGGGAATCTCACACCATCAAGACAGCAGCACCAGAAGAAGAGCGCATCCTTCAGACCCGAGGTTCCTGTGCCAAGATGCTCCCTGGACAAAGACTGATGCAATAGCAGACTTTCCTCCAGAGTCAACAAGGGGGAAAGCCTGCCCCTGGAGTGAACATCCTGAATTTGGATTTGTAGCATACCAGACTATGTAAGAATAACCTTTCCTTTGTTAAAGCCATCTACTCTGGTATTTCCGTCAGAGCAGCACTAGCTGACTAAAACAGTGACCCTATACACAACAGAATGAAGCACTGCCCACTCTTGTGCCATGTCCACAATCCTTTCTATGCTTAAGCCCACCGTTGTAGCCACTGTGTCAATCCACCTCATCAAGGGTCTTGCTCTTTTTCGCAACCCTCCACTCTACCAAGCATGATGTCCTTTTCCAGGGACTGGTCCCTCCTGACAAGTCCAAAGTACATAAGATGCAGTTTGATCATCTTTGCTTCCAAGGAGCACTCTGGTTGTACTTCTTCCAGAAGACACCTGTTTGTTCTTTTGGGTGGTCATGGTTCTTCACCTGGTGGAGGTGATCCAAACCTTCATTTCTCAAGTGTCTAGGCTTCTAGTAGTCATGCTGGAATTGGGTTGCCGTACCTTTCTATTGACTTTAATCACAGGGCATGGTAGTGGTAAGAGATGCCCTAAGGCATATTCTCCACTGCTGACATACATTTCTTTACCTTTCTAGTTTTAGTCATTGAGTACTGCTTGCTTTATGGTGTGAGGTTCCCAACTTACTCTGCTCACTTATCTCCCTTATATCCCACAGCTGGTTGGTAACTTGAGTCCTGCCTAACCAACACAACTGCTGTCAATTTTCCCTCATCAACATTACAGAGGTAGGATTCACAACACATGGAAGGAAGGGCACCATATTGGGACTCATAGCTGAGTCAAATCAACAAACACATTTTAAGGGGAGGCACAATACAATCCATAGCATCCATTCTGTGATATCAACCTGATTTCTTCTAGATGGTCAACTTCAATCACACTGGTTAGCATGGTGACTCGCTGTATCACCTACTGATCTACAGGCATAAGGAATCCCACATGACCAGATGGCATTCTGAGCTTCCACTTCAACGGAATCAGTAATATACCTACAGATAAAATCATTCCTACCTTTAGAACTGAGACCTCTAGGACTGTACAACTTAAGACTGTGGAGATAGGAGGTAAAAATCCTGTGAGCTGGTCAGTAGGGGCAATAGTGAATGGTGTCATTCTCATTTCTACCATCTGATCCTGGAGTCACAAATTCTGCTACGGAAAACACTACAATATAAAAGATGTTACTTTGGAGCATGTCTTAGACATCTAGTGCTTCTATAACAGAAATACCACAATCTAGTAGACGAGTTGAAATTCAGGGCATCAGCTGCAGGAGGCTTTGTCTTTTGGCTCTGGAGGATGGTCTTTGTTGTCAATCTTCCCCTGGGCTGGGAACTTCTGAGGCACAGGGACCTAGTGTGGCTTCCAAAGGACTGGCCCTACTCCCAGCACTGCTTTCTTGTGGTATAAGGTCTCCACCACTCTGCTTGCTTCTCTTTCCTTTATATCCAAAGAGATTGTCTCAAGGCAAAATACAATCTTACACACTGAGTCCTGGCTCACCAACACAACTGCCACCCATCCTCCCACATTAACACCATAGAGACAGGATTTACAACATACAGTAACATCATACAAAACATCAGAATCAGGGTCCTGTCAAATTGCTACATACATTTTTGGGCAGACACAATTCAATCCACAACATTTCACCCTTTGCACTCAAAAAAATCACATCCTTGCAACATGTAAAACATATTTATTCCATCACAGCAACAGTCTTAAGTCTAAGTCCAAAACCCAGAAAGTCCCCTTAAACCGTGAAATAGAGAATACAAGTTATCTGCTTCCAAAATACAATGGCAGAACAGGCAGGCACAAGCTAGACATTTCCCTTACAAACGGCAAAAACTGCAGAGAAAGGAGTAACGAATACCAAGCAAATTAGCAGAACATATTACATTATCTCTTAAGAATAATATTCCATTATCTGAGACACTTTACACAATGGTCCCACCCACCTAGCTCTAAGTACTGGCTATACTCTCCAGACTGCCAGTGTAACACCTAGGCCTTGGTCTACAGTTTTGTTTTCCAGGAACACGTGACACGAACTATGCTCCCTCTACACTTTAGTCACACCATTTTCCAAGTCCAACTGGGTGGCAACTCTACTCTTAGAAATACTGGAGGCCATGGTTCCACTCACAAGAGATCCCTGAGGTGATGGCCATACCTTTTCAGACTGGCAACTCAGCTTCTGATGCTCCTTGTCTCTTCAGTTTTTGTTTCCTGTGGCTTCATGGTCCAGGCATTGCACCCACATCTGCCCTGCCAGGGCAAGTACTACTAAGTTCCGAAGCTCCACTGATAAGTCCCTGGATTTACCCAACTCCACCAGGTAGCTTCCTGCACACAGGCACTGACCTCTTTGGCTCCACGGGATGGCAAACCTAGCTCTACGACTAAATGTCTGGAGGCACCCAAATCCACCAGGAAGCATTCTGCACACAGGTGCTCAGTTCCCTCACTCTGTGGGTTGGCTCCAGTGCTCTCTCATGCTTGATTCTGTCTTGCCAGTTCGCTGCTACTTACCATTTGCATTTTCTTTGGAATTAACAGTTCTCTCCAGTTCCTTCGGAGTCTCCTATCCACTCATAATTTCAAAACTGTGTCCACATTTTAGGAATTTGTTAGAGAAGCACCCCACCCCCTTGGTACTAAATTCTGTCTTAGCCATCTAGTGCTGCTATAACAGAAATACTACAAGTGAATGGCTTTAAAATTTTTTATTTTGGGGGGGTGGAGTCAAGATGGTAGACAAAACACATGTCTCTCTAAATCCCTCTGGAAATCAAGACCTTAGTTGATCATTAAACAGAGCCTTCTAGACATCTAGTGAGCCCTAGGACACAGCATAGGGCTGTTAATTTGGACGTCATACCACTGAATAGAAAACCTTCTCTCCTTCACTGACCCCACTCTTGATGAGTACTGGCTGTCAGGGACCAAAGGTAACTCATCATTTGAACTTTTTTTTCTCTGTCATAACTAGCAGGCGGAGCTGGGACTTGACTAGCAGCTAATATCAGACGGACTGCTGGTGGGATCAGCACGCGAAATTGCCATATTTTGAGAGCCCGGCTTTGGACTCTGCATCTTGGCACCTTTGGCCTTTCTTTCCGCCTCTACCATAAAGTAGCCTGTACCGAGGCACGCAGCGAGCTTGTGTTGCATGTTATCTTGCTCCACTGCGAGGCGGATATACCCATTTGGAGGCCTCAGCTGGACTTAATTCCTAGACTGGGAGGCAGTGCCTGCCCAGAGGAGAGCGTGTCTCTGGCAGAAAAGCAGAATTCTACACAGTGTTGCATACAGCTGGGGCACGACAGCAGAAGCCAGCAGCACAGTAGCCTTTTTGTATTTTGAACTAGTTTATAACACTGGGGGTTCGACACAGAGGTGCTTACTTTGCCAGCTGGGAAGACGAACCTGTACACCTGAAAATATGACTGACTTTAGAAGTTGTCAGATACCTTTTACCTTTCATTTTAAGATGGCCTAGAGAAACATCTGTGGTCCATCCTCACAGCATATCTCCAAGCCTCTACTGACTTATACAGGACCCATAAAAGCAACAAAATCTGGAGAAAACGGTAAGCAAGAAATCATACATGGCTTCACAAGGCCCACTCAAAAAAGCACCACAGAACTTCCCAGATGAAAAAACCTTTCTGAAACTATTGGAAGGTGAATCCAAAGGGACTATATATAGAGCCCTCCTAGACCTTATACAAAATGCAGCAAAGCAAAATGAAAAATTAAACAAGCTGCTTGATCTGATGGAACACCAGTACTCTGAAATTCAACAGATCAAGAACAAAATCAAAGACATACAAACTTCAATTCAAAGCCAAGACAACAGAATGGAACAAATGGAAAATAGACTTTCTGACTTGGAAGACAGAGCTACTGATTCCAGTATCTATGAGCAAAAATCAGAAAAAAGAAACAAGAAAACCAAAGAAGCATTTAAGAAGCATGTGGCACTCTATTGAGAGGAATTTCTGCACAGGGTGAGACATCTGAGAATACAGAGTATTGTGCCTGAGCTGCTGACAGAAACCTTCCCAGAAATTATGAGAAAACTTCCCAGAAATCATGAAAGAAGAGAATATAGATATCTAAGATGTTTATTGAACACCACTCAATATAGATATCAAAAGAAAGACTCCAACACATATTATAATCAAGCTTAACAAAATGAAACAGAAGCAGAAACTCTTAAAGGCAGCAGGACTCAAAGCAAAGCTAATATTCAGAGGGAAACCCTGTATGTTTTCATCAGATTTCTCAGCAGAAACAATACTGTCATGGAGACAGTGGCATGGCACATTCAAAGCCTTGAAGAATTTCCAACCAAGAATTATATATCCTGCAAAACTATCTTTCAAATATGAAAATGAAATTAAGACATTTGTAGACAAACAGAAACTCAAATCTTCTTCATTTCCAGCAAGTAAGGTGGTTATCTGTACGACAGTTTAATGAGTCATCTTCTAATCCTGATGCCTTGTTCTTCTTTGTATAATCCAGCTTCTCACATTATTTGCTCAGCATACAGATTAAAAATGTATGGTGAATGGATACAACCCTGAGGCACACCTTTCCTTACTTTAAACCATGCACTGTCCCTTTGTTCTGTTTGCATGACTGCCTCTTGATCTGTATATAGATTCCCTAAGAGCATGATTAAGTGTTATGGAATTCCTGTTCTCCACAATGTTAGCCACAAGTTAGTATGATCCACACAGTCAAATGCCTTTGCATAGTCAATGAAACACTGGTAAATATCACTCCGTTATTCTCTGCTTTCAGCCAAGATTCATCTGATGTCAACAGTGATATCCCTGGTTCCACATCCACATTTCAGAAGGAATCCAGTTTGAATTTCTGGCAGTTCTTTGTCAATATCCTATTGCAGTCACTTTTGAATGATCTTGAGCAAAATTTTACTTGTGTGTGATATTAACGATATTGCTCAGTAATTTCCACGTTCAGTTGGATCACCCTTCTTTGGAGTGGGCATAAATGTGGACCTCTTCCAGTCAGTTGGCCAGGTAGCTGTCCTTCAAATTTGTTGCCATGGATGAGTGAGCACTTCCAGTGCTGCATCCGTTTGTTGAAATGTCTCAATTGATAGTCCATCAGTTCCTGGAGTCTTGTTTTTTGCCAATGCCTTCAGTGCAGCTTCGACTTCTTCCTTCAGTACCTTAGTTCCTAATTATACGTTACCACTTGAAACGGCTAAACATTGAGCAGCTCTTTCTGGTGTACTGACTTCTGTGTACTCCTCCATCTTCTATTCATGCTCCTCGAGTCGTTTAACAGTTTCCCGGTAGAATCCTTCACTATTGGAACTCGAGGCTTAAATTTTTTCTTCAGTTCTTTCAGCTTGAGAAATGCTGAAGGTGTTCTTCCCTTCCGGTTTTCTATTTTCAGCTCTTTGCACATGTCATTATAATACTTTGTTTTGTCTTCTCAAGCTGCTCTTTGAAATGTTCTTTGAAAGTCTTTTACACTTTGCCATTCCTTGCTTTTGCTTTAGCTGACTGACATTCAAGAGCAAATTTCAGAGCCTCTTCTGATGTCCAACTTGGTCTTTTCCTTCTTTCCTGTCTTTTTAATGATCTCTTGCTCTCTTCATGGATGATATCTTAGAAGTCATTCCACAATTCATCTGCTCTTCGGTCGTTAGTGATCAACACATCAAATCTGTTCTTGAGATGGTCTTTAAACTCAGGAGAGATATACTCAAGGTCATACTTTGGCTCTTGTGGACTTGTTCTAATTTTCTTCAGTTTCGGTTTGAATTTGCGTATGAACATTTAAAAATCTGTGCCACAGTCAGCACCTGGTCTTGTTCTGACTGCATATATGGAGCTTTTTCATCGTCTTTCTCCACAGATGTAGATGATTTGGTTCCTGTGTATTCCATCTGGTGAGGTCCATGTGTAAAGTTGCCATTTGTGTTGGTTAAAAAGGTATTTGCAATGAAGAAGTCGTCAGTCTTGCAAAATTCTATCATGAGATCTCTGGCATTATTTTCTATCACCAAGGCCATATTTTCTAACAACTGATCCTCCTTGTTTCCAACTTTTGCATTCTAGCCATCAGTAATTATCAGTGCATTCTGACTGGATGTTCAGTGAACTTCAGACTGCAGAAGCTGGTAAAAATCTTCAATTTCTTCGTCTTTGGCCTTAGTGGTTGGTGCATAAATATGAATAATAGTCACATTACCTGATGCTTCTTATAGGTGTGTGGGTGTTAACCCTATCACTTGAGGACAGATCTTGAAATGTTCTTTTTATGATGAATGTGACACTGTTCAAGTTTTTGTTCCCAGCATAGTAGACTGTCACTGACTGAATTATGTCACCCCAAAAATAGGTATAGCCATGTGGCTGTGCTGTGATTCCATGTATTCTACAACTGTCCTCTATTTTCTGATTTTACTGTGCTGTATGTCAAAGGATTAGGGTGGGACTGTAAATCCCTTTATAAGATCACCTTCTTGCTCCACTGTAAAGCGAGTTCCCCTGGACTATGGCTTGCCCCACTCTTAATCCTTTGATCCTACAAGAGATAAAAGGAAAGGGAAGCAGCAGAGAATGGGGAACCTCAGACCCCCAAGAAAGCTGTACCAGGAGAAGAGCATGTCCTTCACACCTGAAGTTCCTGCGCCAAGATGCTCCATGGACAAACAGTGACACAATACCAGACATCCCTCCAGAGCTGAAAAGCAAGAAAGCCTTCCCCCGGAGCAGACATCCCGAATTTGGACTCGTGGCCTACTGGACTGTGTAAGAATCAACTTTCCTTTGTTGAGGCCATCCACTCTGTGGTATTTCTGTTAGAGTAGCACTAGCTGACTAAAACATAGACCATATGATTGTTGGGCTCAGAATGGCCAGTACCAGTCCATTAAAGCTCACTAATGCCTAACATATCGATGATTATCTGTTCCATTTAATTTTTTACAGTTTTCAGTTTTCCTAGAGTCATACTTCATGCATTCCATGTCCTGATTATTAATGAATGTTTGCAGCTGTTTCTTCTCATTTTGAGTTGTGCCACATCAGCAAACAAAGATCCCGAAGGCTTTACTCCATCCACATCATAAAGGTCAACTCTACTTTGAAGAGGCAGCTCTTTCCCAGTTGTCTTCTGAGTGCCTTCCAACTTGGGGGGCTCATTTTCTGGCACTATATCTGACAGTGTTCCAGTGCTATCCATGAGGTTTTCACTGGCTAATTCTTTTCAAAAGTAGACTGCTTGGTCCTTCTTCATAGTCTGTCACAGTCTGGAAGCTCAGCTGAAACCCGTCTACTGTGTGTGACCCTGCTGACACCTAAATACCAGTACATAGCTTCAAGTATCACAGCAACAAGCAAGCCTTTGTTGACAGACAAGTGAGGCCTGCTCACTTTATCTTTACCCTCCTTACTTGATGCTTCAGTATGGACTGCACTTCAACATCAAGAAAACAGAAATCATAACAGCTGGACCAGCTGACCAGCATCAAAAAACAAAAATCATCACAGCTGGACCAGCTGACCAACATCATCTTAAATTGAAAGGACTGAGTTTATCCAGGATTTCACTTTAGTTGGGTCCTCAATCAACACCCATGGAAGCAGTAATCAAGAAAACAAAAGATGCACTGCACTGGTAAAATCTGTTGCAAATGATCTCTTTAAAGTATTGAAAAGACATCATCTTTAAGATTAAAGTGCACCTGACCCAAGCCATGGTATTTTCAATCACACTATATACATGTGAAAACTAGGTAATGAACAAACAAGACAAAAAAAATGTATGCCTTTGAAATGTCATGTTGGAGGAGAATGTTGAATGTACCACGGACCAACAAAAGAACAGACAGATCTATTCTGGAAGTATAACCAGAGTGCTCCTTAGAAGCAAAGGTGGCAAGACCGTGTCTTACATACATGGACATGTTGTCAAGAAGGATCAGTCCCTGGAGAAGGACATCATGCTTGCTAGAGTGCAGGGTCAGTGAAAAATAGAAGACCCTTGATGAGATGGATTGACACAGTGGCCACAATGGGCTTAAACATAAAAACAACTATGGACACGGCACAAGACTGGACAGTGTTTCATTCTGTTGTAAATACGGTCGCTATGAGGCAGAACCAACTCAACGGCACCTAACAACAACATTCACCTGTAAATGGCCATTTCAGCTTTTTCCACTTTTAACCTATTGCAAATAGTGCTGCTATGAAAACTGAAGTTTGACAAGCATTTTCTATTAAAATATATACACATAAAAAATGTTTTACAACTTATCAACAAACCCAAGCAGTAACAGAAATGGCCAAAAAGCACATGAAAATACAATCAACACGAGTCATTAAAACAAAAAACCACTGCCACTGAGTTGATTTTAACTCACAGTAATCCCATGTGTTATACAACTGTTCCACGGGGTTTTCTTGGCTCTCATCTGAAGAAAAGCAGATTCCAAGTCCTTTGTTTCATGGTACCACTTGTCCGGTTTAAAATGTCAACTTTTAGTTGGTAATTGAGTGCAAGCCATTTGTGCCACCAGGGACCTTCATTGTTGTTGGTGGTAGGTGCCATCAAGTCGGTTCCAACTGATTCCAACTCACAGTGACCCTGTGCACAACAGAACAAAACAATGCCTGATCTTGCACCATGTCCAAAATCCTTTTTATGCTTAACCCCATCATTGCAGCCACAGTGTCAATCCATCTTGTTGAGGGTCTTCCTCTTTTTCACGGACCCTGCACTTTATCAAGCATGATGTCCTTCTCCAAGGGCTGATCCTTCTGACAACATGTCCAAAGTATGTAAGACACAGTCTTGCCATCTCTGCTTCCAAGGAGCACATTCTGATTGTACTTTTTCCAGAAGAGACCTGTTTGTTCTTTTGGCAGTCCATGGTACATTCAATAATCTTTTCCAACACCACAATCCCAAGGCATCAATTCTTATGTCTTCCTTATTCATTGTTCAGCTTTCACATGCATATGATGTGATTGAAAATATCACGGCTTGGCTCAGGCACACTTTAGTCTTCAAGGTGACATCCTCACTTTTCAACACTTCAAAGAGGTGTTTTGCAGCAAGTTTTACCAATGCAATGTGTCTTTTTTGACTAGTGCTTCCATGGCAGTTTATTGTGGACCCAAGTAAAATGAAATCCTCGATAACCTCATTCCTTTCTCCATTTACCATGATGTCACTTACTGATCCAAATGTGAGGATTTTTTTTTTTTTCTTGATGTTGCAATGCAATCCATACTGAAGGCTATGGTCTTTGACCTTCATCAGTAGTGTTTCAAATGCTCTTCACTTCCAGCAAGCTAGGTTATATCATTGGTGTAATGCACACTGTTAATGAGTCTTCTTCCTCTATTCCTGATCCCTCCTTCTTCATGCATTCCTTGTTTGGCACACAGATTTGAAAAGGTATGGTTAAAGGACACAACCCTGATGCACACTTTTCCTGACTTAAAACCGTACGGTGTCCCCTTGTTCTATTCACATGACTGCTTTTTGATCCATATACAGATTCCTTAACAGCACAATTAAGTGTTCTGGAATTCCCTATTCTCTACAATATCAGCCATAATTTATTACAATCCACACAGTCAAATGCCTCTATAGTCACTGAAATATAGGTAAACACCTTACTGTTATTCTCTGCTTTCAGCCAAGATCCATCTGACATCAGCAATGATATCCCTGGTTCCATGTCCTCTTCTGAATCCAGATTGAATTTTTGGGAGTTCCTTGCCAATATACTATTGCTGTCGCTTTTGAATGATCTTGAGAAAAAATTTACTACATGCGGTACTAGTGATATTGTTTGGTAATTCTGTATTTGGTCGGATCACCCTTCTTGGGAATAGTCATAAACATGGATCTCTTCTAGTCAGTTGGCTAGGTTACTGTCCTCCCAATTTCTTGGCATGGATGAGTTAGCACTTCCAGCACTGCATCCATTTGTTGAAATATCTCAATTGATATTTCCTCAATTCCTAGAGCCTTGTTTTTTGTCGATGCCTTCAGTGCTGCTTCGACTTCTTCCTTCAGTACTATCAAATTCCTGATTATATGCTACCTCTTCAAATGGCTGAAAATCAACCAGTTCTTTCTGGTATAATGACTCCGTGTATTCCTCTCATCTCTTGATGCTCCCTCAGTCCTTTAATATTTTCCCTGTAGGATCATTCACTGCTGCAACCCAAGGCTTGAATTTTTTCTTTAGTTCTCTCAGCTTGAGAAAAGCAGAGCATGTTCTTCCCTTTAGGTTTTCTACTTCTAGCTGTTTCCACATGTCATTATAACATGTTGTCTTCTCAAACTGCTCTCTGAAATCTTCTAGTCAGGTCTTTTACTTTATCATTCTTTCCTTTTACTTTAGCTGCTTAATGTCTGAAAGCTAGTTTCAGAGTTTCTTCTGGCATGCAATTTGCTCTTTACCTTCTTTCCCATCTTTTCAATGACCTCTTGCTCTCTTTGTGGATGATATCCTTGATGTCAATCCACAATTCTAGTCTTCAGTCATTAATGCTCAACAAATCAAATCTGCTCTTGAGAGTGTTTCTAAATTCGGGTGGGATATACTGAAGGTCATACTTCGGCTCTTGAGGACTTTTTCTAATTTTCTTCAGTTTCAATTTAAACTCGCATAAGAGCAACTGATAGTCTGTGCTACAGTCAGCACCTGGTCTTGTTCTGACTACTGATATGGAGCTTTTCCATCACCTTTTTATCCATAGATGTAGTCGATTTGATTCCTGTATATTCCATCTGGTGTGATCCATATGTATAGTTGTAGTTTGTGTTGGTGCAAAGAGGTATTTGCAATAAAGAAACCACTGATCTTGCAAAATTCTATCATGTGATCTCCAGCATCATTTCTGTCACCAAGGCTGTATTTTCCAACTACTGATCCTTCTCTTTTTTCCCAACTTTTGCATTCCACTCACCAGTAATTACCAGTGCATCCTGATTGTACAGTCATTCAATTTCAGACTGCGGAAACCGGTAAAAGTCTTCAGCTTCTCCTTCTTTGTCCGTAGTAGCTGGTGTATAAATCTGAGTAACAGTTGTTTTAAATCGCCTTCCTTGTAGGAGTGTGGATATTATCCTAGCACTGACAACACTGTACTTCAAGACAGATCCTGATATGTTCATTTTAATGAACACAACACTATTCCCCTTCAAGTGTTCGTTCCTAGCATTGTAGACAGTATGACTGTGTGATTCAACATGGCCAATACCAGTCCACCTCAGCTCACTAATGCCTAGGATATCAATGTTCCTGTGTTCCACTTCATTTCTGACAATATCCAATTTTCCTAGATTGATACTTTGTACAATTCATGTTCTAATTATTAATGGATGTTTACAGCTGTTTCTTCTCATTTTGAGTCACGCCACATCAGGAAATGAAGGTCCCAAAGGATTTACTCTGTCCACATCATTAAAGTCAGCTCTACTTTGAGGACGCAGATCTTCCCTAGTCATCTTCTGAGTGCCTTCTAACCTGGGCAACTCATTTTCCAACACTATATCTGACAATATTCTGCTACTATTCATAAGGTTTTCACTGGCTAATTCTTTTCAGAAGTAGACTGCTGGTTCCTTGTTCCTAGTTTGTCTTAGTTTAGAAGCTTAGCTGAAACCTGTCCATCATGGGTGACCCTCCCAGTATCTAAGTACTGGTGGCATAGCTTCCAGCATCACAGCAACACAAAACACTCCACAAACTAACAGATACGTTGGGACCTTCATTAGTCATTTTAAAATCAAACCAAACTTGCTGCCATCAAGTCAATTCCAACTCACAGCAACCTTAACAAACAAAGCAGATTTATCCTGCAGGGTTTCCAAGGCTGTACTCTTCATAGGACCAGACTCGTATCTTTCTCCCACATAGCAGGTAGTGGGTTTGAATTGTTAACCTTTTAGTTAACGATGAGAGCTTAAATACTGTGCCACTACAATTACTCTCATCAGCCATTAAACATGATTCCAACTCAGAGTGAACCCATAGGTCAGAGTAGAAATGCCCCACAGTTTCCAAAGAGCTCCTGCTATATTTGAACTGTCATTTACTGCCCCCCAACAAAACCCAAACACACTGTTATCAAGTCAACTCCAACTCACAGCAAACCGACAGCATCTGCCAAGGAGCACCTGGCAGATTTGAACTGTCAACTTTTTCATTAGCAGCCACAGCACTTAACCACTATACCACTAGGGCCATCAACCATCAGGAAGCTACAAATCAAAACCATACTGAAATTGAGAGTCCAAAAATACACCACACACCCATGATCAACTAATTTTTGACAAGTGTGCAAAATCGTTCTGATGGGAAGTCTCGTCCATAAAATGGCTCTTGGAAAACTGGATTCCACATGCACACAAACAATGAGGATTCATGCCTCATACCATACAGAAACAATTTAAGTGGATTAATGACCTAAATGTGCAAAATAATAAAATTCTCAGATGAACAGGCAGGGACAATGTTGTCAAGTCTATGTTTCAACACTGGATTATTTAATATAATGACAAAAGCATAAACAGCAAAAGATACACAGGACCTCATAAATTTAAATACTTTTGTTCAGCAAAACATTTTATCAAACAAATGAAAAGAAAAACTATCAGCTGGGAGAGTATCTTCTGAAACCATATAGTAACAAGACTCTGATAATTCATATATACAAGTATATATGTATCTTACACAATATAAAACCAAAACAAAATAATCCCATCATAAAATGGACAAAGGACTTCACTAGACAGTTTGTCAGAGGACATGCAAATAAACATGAAAAAGACACTCAAACTCATTAGGTATCAGAGAAAAGCAAATCAAAACTACAAAAATCCTACCAGGATGGTTAATATGATTAAAAAATGAGAAGAGAAAATAGTGCTGGCAAAGAGGTAAGGCAACTGGAACCCTTATCCATTGCTGGTCAAAATGCAAAATGGTATGGCCAGTGCAGCAATTCCCCAAATAACTGAAGATACAACTACCATAAGCCCACTATTGTCAAGTAAATTCTGACTCATACTGACACTACAGAACAGAGGAGAACTGCCTAACGGAGTTCCCACGAAGTACCTGGTAGATGTGAACTACCAACTTTCTGGTTAGCAGCTGTAACTTCTAATCATTAGGCTACCAGGGTTTTCAAAACTACCATATAAACCATCAAGTCCATTCCTAGCTATATAACCAAAAGACTTGTACACCAATATTCACTGCAGCATTATTCACCAAAAAAAAAAAAAAAACCTGAAAGGCTCATCAACAGGTCAAGTCACGGAAAAACTCAGGTATATATATACAATGGAATACTACTCAGGCAGTTGAAGAAATGAAGTCTTGATACATGCCACAGAATGGATGGAGCCTGAAGACATTACGTTGAACAAAATAAGGCAATCACAAAGGACAAATATATATTTTTATTGTTCCACAGTAAAAGTTAACAGTTCAATCTGTGATACCAAACCCTAGTTGCTCTCACCACAGTGTGACAACACACTACTCCTCTATTTCCCATGTCCATTCAACAAGCTCCTATCCCCCTCTGGCTTCTCACCTTGTCTCTGGACACGAGCTGTCCAGTTAGCCTCAGGTATGCACTTAAGCCAAGAAGCACACTCTTCACTAGTATCATTTTATGTCTTATATACCTGCACAGTGCTTAAACAGTTGACTTTGGGAACGGCTTCAGTTCTGAGCTAACAGAGTCTGATGGCCATGTTTATGGGGACCCTCCAGTCTGTCAAACCTTCAAATACAGTCTTTCTAATGGAGTTCCATTTTTGTACCACACTTTTATCCTGCTATGTCAGGAAGTATTTGTTGTGTTCCCCTTCACGGCAGTCACAGATGGTAGCCAGACACCATCTAGTTTTTTTGGTCTCATGCTGATACAGTTTCTGACTTATGTGGCCCCTCCTGTCTCTTGCACTCCTAATTTCCTCATGGCTTTGATGTTTTTCATTCTCCTTTGCTCCCAGGTGGGTTGGGACCAAGAGATTGTTAGATGGCTGCTTGCCATGAGATGCAGAACACTTTGATAAGCTGTCTTATGCCAACTGACCTAGATGTCTCCTGCAACCATGGTTCCCAGACTCCTGCTCCTGCTACTCTGTCCCTTAAAAGTGGTTGTGTTTAGGAAACTTCTTAGCTTTTGGGTTAGTACAATTGTGCTGACTTCTCCTCTGCTGTATGTTGTCCTGTCCTATACGTAAAATAATTCTTGTCTATTAGTGAGTGCCCCCTTTCTCTCCCTCCCCATCCTCATAACCATCAAAGACCATTTTCTTCTGTGTATAAACCTTTTATAAAGTTCTTACAATAGTGGTCTCATACTATATTTGTCCTTTCACAACTATCTTCACTCAACACAATGCCTTCCAGATTACACCACTTACATAGATCTCTTTTCGTTTCTTGCAGAAGTATCTTATACTTTTCTTTGTATAGGTCTTTTACATCTCTGTTTAGATTTATTCATAAGTATCTCATCATCTTGGGGGCTACTGTAAATGGTACTGACTTGATTTCCTCTTTGATAGTCTCTTCGTTGGTGTAAAGGAATCCAACTGATTTATGTATGTTTATCTTGTATCTTGATGCTTTGCTGACCTCTTTTATTAGTTCCAGTAGGGTTTTCAGGGGGTAGGGGTTTTATAGAGTTTTTTGTGTAAAAGTGTATCATCTGCAAATAGGGATACTTTTACTTCTTCCTTACCAATACGAATGTCCTTTAATTCTTTTCCTAGTGTCAATGCTCTGGCTAGGACCTCCAGCACAATGTTGGATAAAGTTGGTGACAGAGGGCTTCCTTGTCTGGTTTCCAATCTCAACGGTAATACTTTCACTCTCTCCATTCAGGATGTTGTTGTTTATTGGCTTTGTTTAAATGTCTATTATCATGCTGAGGAACTTCCCTTCTATTCCTATGTTGCTGAGAATTTTTAACATGAATGAGTGTTGAAGTTTGTCACATGCCTTTTCTGCTAAAATAAACTCCTGTAGTTCTTATCTTTTGTATTTCTTATGTGATAGGTTACATTGTTTTTCTAAAACTGAATCATCCCTGCATACCTCATATGAATCCCACTTAGTCACAGTGAATTATTTTCTTGCTATGTTGCCACAATCTTGTTGAGGATTTTTGCATCTAAGTTCAAGAGGGGTATTGTTCTGTACAAAGGAAAAATACTGTACGAACGCACATAAAAAGAAAAGTCAGCTACACAGAGATCCAAGTTTATTAGCTGTTAACGGTGGTGGAGGGGGAGAAGTAACAGTGATGAATTTTGCATTAACAGTAGGCTTGCACACCGATTATTTAATAGCTCTCAATAAGTTGTACACCTGTAAAAAGTCTTGTATATTGTTTTGCTCGCCTAGTGATGGTATTTAAAAAGAAAAAGAAAAAAATTGCACAAGTGGACTGCTTTAACAAAAAGAAATTTATTCTCATACGGTCTAGTAGGCTAGATGTCCAAATTCAGGGGACCAGCTCCAGGGGAAGGTTTTCACTGTCTGTTGCCCTCAGAGGAAGGTCTTTATCATCAGTTTTCCACTGGTCCAGAAAGTTCTCAGAACAGGCATCTCAGTTCCAAAGGAAGTGTTCTACTCCCAGCACTGCTTTCTTGGTGGGATAAGGTCCCCTGTCTCTCTGCTGGCTTCTTTCTTTACTATCTCAAGACACTGACTTAAAAGTCTACCTCATCTTGCAGACTAAGTCATGCCTCATTAACATTCCTCCCTCAATAACATCACAGAAGTAGGATTTACATCACATAGGAAAATCTCATCAGATGATAAAACTGTGGACAATCACACACTAACAGGAAATCATTATCTAGCCAAGCTGACACACATTTCAGGGGGACATAATTCAATCCACAACACATATATACAACAAGAAAAGAGTAACTGCTCATGTACAACCAAACACTTCATGGGATTTGGTTCACTGGCTTGGAGGTTTAGGGTCATGGTTTCAAGGGATATTCCTGTTAAATGGCTTAATAACGTGTTTACTGCTTCTCTTTTATCTGCTAACTCTTTGTGTAGTGCCTGTTGGGAGCAGATGACCAGGCACATCCCCCAAAGTTCCCGTGGGTAAGTTCAAACCACCAAGCTTTCAGCTAATAGTTGAGCACTTACCTGTCTGCATCACCCAGACACTAACAAGTCTTCAGATATGCAAATAACTATGAGATACCACTTCACCCTTAGGAGAACAGCAATGATTAAAAAACAGAAAACAGGTGTTAGCAAGGTTGTAAAGAAACTGCAACCTCATCCATTGCTGGTGGGAACCTAAAACGGTATAGCCATCATGCAAAATACTTTCACGGTTCCTTAAAGAGTTAACGAAGAACAATGGTATGCCCCAGCAATCACAATCCTAGATACGTACTCAGAAGAAGTAGAAGCAGAAACACAAATAGAAATCTGTACACCAATGTTTACTTGCTGTACTTTTCACAAGAGCCAAAAGGTGGAAATAAATGAGATGTTCATCAGAGATAAATAGGTAAACACAAAGCAGTATACACACACAATGGAATATTACTTAACAACAAAGACAAATGAAGTCCTGATGTATGTCATAGCATGAAGGATCCTTAAGAACATCATGCTGAGCAAAATAAATCAGTGAGAAAAGGACAAATATGTATGATATTACTTACATGAAACAAGGAAACAAAAAAAAATCAGGGTTGGGAAGGGAAAAACTTTTTTCTTCTCTTTTGTTAATGGTGGTAAAATAATTTGAAAAAGGACAGTGGTAATGGTTGCACAACTTGAAGAATCAAGGTCACTGAATTGTACACGCAGAAATTGTTAAAATGGCATGTTCTGTTATATTCTTTTTCACAATTAAAAAAAGATATACTGACACATTACTTCACACCTACTAAAATGGATGAGAACAAGGAACAGGAAAATAACAAGTGTTTTCAATAATGTGGAGAAACTGAAACCTCACCAATTATTGCTGGGACTGTGAAATAGTACAACTACTGTGGAAAAGTTGGGCAGTTTCCCAAAAGGTTAAAAGTATAATTACCATATGATCTAACAACTCCATTCCTACATATACATTCAAAGGAATACAGATACTTATACACCCATGTTCACTGCAACAGCCAGAAGGTTGCTCATCGCACAACAGCCAAAGGATGGAAACTAAATGCCGACCAACAAAATGAAAAAAAGAAAAAGTGGTGCATGCATGCAATGGATTATTAGTCATAAAGAGAAAAGAAATTCTGATACACGCTATAGCACACATAACCCTTGAGTGAAATACACCACAAAGGGACATGTTATATGACTCCACTTGTACAAAACATGTCCAGTAGGCAAGTATATAGAGACCGAAGTTTATTAGTAGTCACCAGGGGCAAAACAGAGGAAGGGCAAAGAGGCAATTCACTGCTTAACCCACTGCTGCTGAGTCAATTTTGACTCATAGTGATTCAACAGGACAGAGCAGAACTGCCCCCAAAGAGTTTCCAAGGAGTGCCTGGCTGATTTCAGCTGCTCACCTTTTTTGGTTAGCAGCCTTAATATTTAACCACTACACCACAAAGACCAGTAAAATGGGGTGATGTGAGACCTCCAACTTCAGGAGGTGGAGAGACTCAGGATCAGCATCAGCACAAAACTGATTCTGATGAGGTATACATATTTCCCCTCTTCTCCAACCTTTTTTACTAATTTTGACACCAGCTGTCCTCCTCACAGCACACTCTACTTCTCTGCTGGGTTCGATAATTTATTACAATTGCCACACATAACTCACAGAGCTTACTCAAGATTATGGGGTTTGTTACGAAAGTAATAAATTATAATTTAGTATCAGGATTAATTTGGAAGTAACAGGAATAACTCAGCATACAGTTCTTCGATTAGGATGGCTTCTCCTCAGCTTCTGCCACCGGGCCCTGCTGAGCAACTCTTTTAGCTCTTTCGTTGGCTCCACCAGTAAGTTCCCAGAAGAACTCCACTCCACCAGGAAGCCTGATGCCCGAAGGCACTCAGGTTTCTAGTTCCATGGGTTAGCCAGACAAATGAGATAGTCTGTTAGTCCTGTTCCACTGCCACTTCCAGTGTTACAGCTCTCCAGTGTTACAAGTCTGTCTCCTGGGTCTAAGAGGGTTCTCAGTGCAGAAGCCTTGGGTCCAAATGATGTGCTCTACTACTGACTATTCTGCTTGATGATAACAAGGTCTAGAACCTCAACCTCTGGGGACGGCTCTTTATAAGCCTGGTAGGATGGTGAAGCTGACGAACCCCTTGGTGGGCCAGTCACCATATTTGCATATCCCAGCTAATCCTGGAAAGAATTTTACACATTTTATTTGCACAGTCCCATTAAGTCATTTCATGGGTGATACAAGGCCACAGCTAAAAAGGTCATACAAAAGTAATTCACTACACCCACAGGGATAGTGAGTTTTGTAAAGAGTAATGGAATAATTTGGAAAGGGATAATGTCAACAGTCAAACAATGATAGATGTAACTAATATAAGTGGATTATACAAGTGAAAAATGTTGAAAAGGCAAATGACTTGTTACATACATATATATTTACCACACACAAATACATAAAACCATTAAAAAAAATAAAAAGGAATAAAAGTAATCACTATTTTAGTCATCACGTACTCCTGTAACAGAAATATCACAAAGTAGACGGCTTTAGCAAAGAAAAGTTGATTTTTACACAATCCAGTAGGCTCACGTATAAATTCAGAATGTCCACTCCAAGGAAGCTCTCCCTGTGTTAGCTCTGGAGGGAAGTCTTTGTGTTGTACCAGTCTTCAGTCATAGAGTATCTTGGCACAGGAACCTCAGGTTGGATGCACTCTACTCCCAGTGCTGCTTTCTTGATAGGGTGAGGTTCTCAACTCTCTGTTTGCTTCCCATTCATTTTATCCCTTGTAGTTATCCTAATGTGGTACAGGCCACATTCCAAGAAAATCCCAGAGGAGCAGGGAGGTGATCTGCTAACATAATCCTCTCTAACATAATCCACTCTGTTAACCATAGGCAGAGATTAGGATCTACAGCATAAGAAAATCACAAAATGTAGGGCATCCCAGTCCAGCCAGATTACTACACATATTTTTGAGGAGGACACAGTTCAATCCATGACAGCTACTTTGGGAAATTCCTGTACTCCAAGCCCACTGTGGTCAATTCAAATTTACAACAACCCACAGGATTTCCAAGACTAAATCACAGACATTGGATATATTCTTCACAATGTATTGAACACTCTCATTATTTCCATTCTGGTTGTTTCATTCTCATTAATCAGTTTCCTTACCCTTTTAGAGTATGATCTTTGTTTTAAAGTAATTGTTGACTGGTCTTTTATAGCTGATTTTTAAAAAGGAACACAGTATTACAGACAGTATTTGCTATTTTTTGGAGCAAATTTGTTATTTAGCCACAAAGTGATCTCTGGGATTAGTTTTGGTTCAAGGTTTAAAGAGTGCCTATCTCAGGCCAATAGTTTCAAGGAGTCCTCAAATATTACCAGTCCAGATCTTCTTTTCTGAGAAACCTGAGGTTCTGTTCCACACTTTTCTCCCATTCTATCAGGACTGACTGTGATTAGAATGGTCAGTAGCAGCAGTCAGACACCCTCTACTTCTTCTGGTCTCAGGGTAAATGAGGCCATGGTTTGTGTGTACTACTTACCCTGTACACCATTTTCTTCTTTGGATGTTTGGTTTCTTTTTCTTTTTTGCCACAGAACCAACAAACTAAAATTTTAACTCATTAGTGAAAGTTGATTCCAAAATAAAGTAACTGGTTTATAAAGGAAACATCACATCACCAAAGAATTTGTTGTTTCCCCTCATGAGATACAAAAAATAGTCAATCAACTGGTATATGAGGACTGACAATAAGTTCGGGAACTCATCCTAGAAAAAGTGCTACATACCTCATTGCTGACTACCACTATGGTCACTTTTGAAGTATGCCCACTGGGAAACTATGCACTGACGCCAGTGTCTAGTCCACCCTTCAAAGCAATTTTGGAACTCTTTTTCTGGAATGGACATCAGAGCTATTGTATTACCTTTAACGTCCTGAACATCTGCAAAATATCTTCCTTCCAATATTTCCTGTATCTTCAGGTAATGAAAAAGTCACTGGGGGCTAGATCAGGTGAGCAGGGAAGCTGTTCTCATACAGGTATTTGTTTACTGGCTAAAAACTGCCTCACAGACAACAATTTAGTTCATGAACTTGCCACTTTCTACTATGCTCAATCACCATTCCAGAAAGAGTTCCATAATTGCCCTGAAGGGTAGAGTAGGCACTGGCATCATTATATACCTTCCCAGGGGAGTACTTGGAAGGTGACTGTAGTGATATTCAGCAGTGAGGTACGTAGTATATAGAACAATTAAACACACAGACTTAACTGTCAGACCTCATATTATCAGTGCTTTTCAGAATCATCCGGAGAATGTGTTTATATTCAGGTCTCTGTACCAATACCCCTGGGTTATTAATGCAGTAGGTCTGGGTGGAACCTAAAAATACACATTTCCAGCAAGTTCTTAGGTTATGCCCTGGTCCTCACCACATTTGAGATGCACTTAATTTGGTTTGAGAAACTACCAACTGGTTTAAATTCAATGCAAAAGATATGCATGTCAGTCTTTAAGGATTAAGCAAGTCTGATATGAGGTGAGGGTTACCATATTCCTCTAAATCTGAGGAAAGTTCATACCCATGTCTGAGAGACACAGAAAAGTATGTCCAGCCTGTGCTAAATCCATGCTCCAACTTAAGTTAAAAATAATGGGATAGGATTCAATAGATTCCTCAATCCCATAGTCACAAATGTTAACTCCTTTAATGGATAAACTCTCACCAGGAGCCTCAAGGTTACCCCCCAAATGGGGAAAGGAAACCCTTCTACTACCACCACTCTTCAAATAGCTCCAGGTCAGGTATGACCCAGAGTTCTGGTCTCCTCTCATCACTAAGCACATTTCAGGCCTTGAACCTGAATGTCTAATTTGCACCTGAAGCCAAGGGCTGCTGCCACTTTATTTTTTTTTTTTTATTGAATGACCATATAATTCTCTGAGGTGTATGGTGCTACACTTACCTTCCAGGCAGTATGACAAGATTCTTTCTCCATGTACAGCCAGACAGCACCCAACTCCATCTTGAAACACTGCAGTTAAGGTATGGGGCCAGGACACAGCTCTAGTTTTTTGCTTCCTGTTTCTAGATCTTTCTAGAGGACATCTAGCACCCACTTGTTGGTGGCAAGATCTAAAGGTAAGTGTCCAAGATAGAAAGAATGCAGTCAGAAGGAACTGTTAAATCCTTCAAGTCTTAAATGTCACCAAAAGCGTAATGTTAAATAAATAAATTCTACCAACCAGCATCAGAAACCACTCAACATAAAAGAGGAGGGCCTGGATCCTTATGGGTAGAATTTGTCATCCTTCTTTTTTTTCTATTTTCCAACACCAAATGTTCATAAAGTTCTGAAACAAAATATACAATAATACTACAGGACTCACAACATGTTGTTAAAAAAATCTGTGCTACTTTACTCACCCCCAAGAAGCCCTACAAACTATAACATAGGGAGTAGGTATAATCTACAGAAAATCTTTTTATATCAAAGTTTATATGAATTCCTTAAATTTCTTTTTTAAACCCTAACTTTTCTTCTGTGTTCTCTTTCTAATATGATGGTGTTAAATGTTAAGAATTTCAAATTCTCTGGAGAACACTGGTATTTTCTCATTCTGCAGAAAAGCTATATTCTCTTCTAATTTTTACTGAACTAGTTTCCATTTTCATTTGTTAACACAGACCAGTTCACTGCCGTCGCATTTCTTTTTAATTTACACGTACTCTTCTGCACATAGTTCATAAAACTGGTAGATTGCTTACTTAGTGAACAAAAAGAAAATCACCAAAGCAGTAATTGTTGGGGAAAATGCAATTATGATACAACTATATCTGCAACTAGCCTCAGGATTAATGAGTCTGTGGGTATAAAATCAGGAGCTACTGTATTTAACAAATTATTTTTGTTCTGTTTTAGAGATCAGCTTTAACTTTTTTTTAAAAAATGTTTAAAAGAATTATATATCCAACAGGAAAAACTAAAGTATTACAGCCAAAGGCCTCTAAGGAGAAACTCACTCATACCTCCTATTCAATTCACAGTTTTTGCAGTGTGGCCTTAAGCACTGGAGCATCCTCATCAGAAAAGGGGAGGAGAGAATGAACTCTTCTTCCAAGTTTCCTGTGGCTTCTTGGTTCTCTTCATGGGCCTCCTCCTTAGTTCCTGTGTCTCCTTCTCCCTCACAGATCTAAGTGTTGCAGTGCAGACAGAAACAAAGCCTTACCGCTTCACCTCTATCAGGCCGACACATAGCCTACACTGTGCTGTGAACACTGTAGTATTAACATGACTGCAGGGCCCAGAGATACTCTCTTCAAACCGTAAACCCAAACTAACCCCTATAGCCACCTTGGAGCTAGACAAGAAACTGGCTCAAAAAATCAGTGACTATCACGAGGAAGTACTGTGCTCCTGTTAAGCATCATCTGTATGAGACCAAAAAGTCAACAATTACTCTAAAACAATAATGAGAAATTAAAGGGGCAGGGAAACCAAATTAATGCCAATGGAACAAAGGGAACAGAAATAATGTAAAAGTTCTAACCAATGTCACTGAACAACGTGGGTTGAAACTGTTGAATGAGAACCTAAACTGTTGTTTAACCATTCACCAAAAACACAACAAAATATTATTTAGAAAAAGAAAAAAACAGCATGATTTCTCAGTTTGAAACACCCAAATTCTAGACAGATGCCAATGACAAATACTGGTTACTCTATTTGGGATTTCGGACTAAGCACACTGATGGCAGGAGAGGCTCTGCAAACAAGAAACAGACACACAAAACCAACAAGTAACAAGACTTTTCCTCCACAGAGTGGTGTCCTCATTCGAAAGAATACTCCCCATGTGCAAACTCCTAATACAACAAAAGGAACTAAGTTCTAAAAAGCTTCTCTGTAGTGAAAAATTCAATGTGGAAAAATTCAATACCCTGTCTCAGAGAACAGGGCCCTTACCTTTCCCAGACGGCAGGAGAAGGGTGAAGGGACTGGTAAGTTGTAGGATCAATGGCTTAGAAGCTGGCCGCCTAGCAACAGCATGTCTGGGGAACAAAGGTAGCAGTGCAGTTAAACGGGGTAAGCCTGGTTCCCAAACAACCTCCACATTACAAACGAAAATTACTGCTCTCCACTTTTCTAACACGACTATAGCATAGGGTCGGAAAACTGCCATCTCTATCGCAAAGAGCACCAACACTTCTGTGACACGCGCTATTTTAAAACTTGGCTTTTAAGTATTTGGTCAGCCTGCCGGGAGAAGCACAGGTCAGGCTACTTTTAAATGACACCTCTTACCCCCAGCCCTCGAAACTGACGCACAAAGCAGGTCACCACGTCACCCACTGCCGACTTACCAGACCTCTGGCCCCCATATCGGAAGAATCCCTTCTGCCGTGTAGCACTTGTTAGCTGCGATCACGCACTAACGCCGTGGGGGCCAGACACTGTCGTTCCCTCCTTGAGCTCCGGTCCTGCGGAAGCGCGCCTCCCTCCTCTGCGCCTGCGTCTTTAGAGCACCCCGCTGGGTCCGCCTTGGGCCCGCAAGTGTAACCGAGGGAAGAGCTCGCCCTCTACTAGCAGTCCCGCCCCTGGTTGCTGGCTCTCCGGTATCGGTGGTCTCCGCAAACTAGCCGGTCTGGAGCCCCGCCTAGGGCTCAGAGTGTGCGCGCAGCTCCAACCCACACCGTGTGGCTTCTGTCTGGCAGCTGCGCATCGCTGGACTTCTATGCACCTAACCTTTAGCCTCCAGGCGCCGAGCGCTGGGCTGTGAACCCTGCTGAGATGATCACACCACGGGGCGGAGCAGAATGAAGCAAGAGCTCCGAAACGCGGAAGCGGCTCTAGAATGGGCGGGACCGGCCGTAATGGGCGCTGGGGGCGGAACCCAGGGAAGAGGGCGGGGCAGAGCTGGAATAAGGGATGGACCCTCCGCTTTGTGGTTTTTTTTATGTTGTATGTTAAAAGATTAGGGTGGGACTGTAAATCTCTTCAGAAGATCACCTCCCTTTTCCACTGCTAAGGAAGTTTTCCTGGAGTGTGTCTGGCCCCACCCTTAATTCTTTCATCTTGCAGGAGATAAAAGGAAAGGGTAGCAGGCAGAGAACTGGGAACCTCACACCATCAAGAAAGCAACAGTGGGAGAAGAGCGTGTCCTTCAGACCTGAAGTTTCTGTGCCAAGATGTTCCCTACACAAATACTGACACAATACCGGACTTTCCTCCAGAGCTCACAAGGGAGAAAGCCTTTCCCTGGAGTGGACACCCTGAATTTGACTTGTAGCCTACCAGTCTGTGTAAGAATAAACCTTCCTTTGTTAAAGCCATCTGCTCTGTGGTATTTCTGTTAGAGCAGTCCTAGCTGACTAAAACAGAATTTGGTACTGTGAGAGTGGGATGCTACTCTAGCAAATACCTAAAATGTGGGAGCCATTTTGAAACTGTGAATGGATAGAAGATTCAGAAGGAACCAAGAAGGTGCAGATGGTGAGAAACAACAGAGGATTGGTGGCAACAGCAGCAGAACCAGAGGCAGCGCTGGAGCTGACCCATGGAGTAAGAGAGCTGAGTGCCTATGCACAGAGTTTTCCTTGCAGAACAGAGTGCCTCTGGGCACTTAAGTGGGTGGAGCTGGCCTTATTGACTCACAGAGTGAGGGAGCTGAGTGCCTTTAGGCAGGACACTTTCCAGCAAGAGTAGGGTGCCTCTGGGCACTTAAATCAATGGAGCTACAGAGCTTTGGAACACTTGCCCAGGCAGGGCCGATGTGGGCCTGAGGCCTGGGCCCTGCAGCCATAGGAAGCTGAAGCTGAAGAGACAAAGAGCATGAGAAGCTGAGCTGCCTCAATCTCAAAAGGTATGGCTATGACCTCAGGGGTTTGAAAGGGTGGAACCATGACATCTTGTGTTTGTAAGGGTGGAATTGTCGATCAGTTGGGCTTAGGATGCACCTAAAGCTGATGGGGCAGAGTTTATGTCCAAGTGGACCTTGAAGGAAGAGTTATAACACAGGGCTGGGAGTCTCAGAATCCAGAGAGTGTGGCCAATACCTAGAGTCTGGAGGGCAGGGCCATTGTGTAGAATGTCTCAGAAAATGTAAGAGTGTTTTCAAAGCTTTGAGAGCTAATGTAATGTGTTCTGCTGACTTGTCTGTTTCCAGTTAATGTCGTCTTTCCCTACAACTTCTCCAATTTGTAATGGAATTTCTGACTTTTTGCACCTTTAGAGGCAGATAGCTTGCACTCTAGGTTTCATAGATGTAAAGAAATTTTTGAATTTCATACTTGGAACTGATTTAAGACTTCTGTCATACGAGATGGATATGATTTTGCCATGATGAGATGAATGTGCCACATGTTTCAATGATGTGACTTTTGTGGTGCCAAAGGGTGGGATGTCATGGACTGAGTTGTGTCCACCCCAAAATACGTGAAGCCCTGTGGCTGAGCCATGATTCCCAGTATCTTGTGACTGTCTTCCATTTTGTGGTTTTCCTGTGCTGTATGTTAAAAGATTAGGGTGGGGCTGTGAATCCCTTCAGAAGATCACCTCCCTTTTCCACTGTAAAGGGAGTTTTCCTGGAGTGTGGCTGACCCCACCCTTAAGCCTTTCATCCTGCAAGAGATAAAAGGGAAGGGAAACAGGCAGAGAATCGAGAAGCTCACAGCATCAAGAAAGCAGCACTGGGAGAAGAGCGTGTCCTTCAGACCCGAGGTTCCTGTGCCAAGATGTTCCCTGGACAAAGACTGATGCAATATCAGAATTTCCTCCAGAGCTGACAAGGGGAAAGGCTTTCCCTGGAGTGGACATCCTGAATTTAGACTTGTAGCCTACCAGTCTATGTAAGAATAAACCTTCCTTTGTTAAAGCCATCTGCTCTGTGGTATTTCTATTAAAGAAGCACTAGCTAACTAAAACATATACTGTGCCAATAGGAATGCAATATGAAAATCTGTATACCTGTGGTTGACAATTATAAGAGTATATGGAAATTCCCTTGTCTGCTTTCTTGGAGAGACATATACATAGGTATGTCTGACAACAGAATGGGGTACATAGCAATTTTTTGGACTTGAGTCCATCTGCTGCACCGTCAGCTAACAAAAGCCTCTTCCTCTACAAAGTGGTGTTCGAGGGGCTTTCTGCTCTGCAGGCTGAACTTATCTTTTTTTCCTGCTACATTTTTGGTTCCCTGACCAGTAAGTGAGACACCTATGAAGACCAGACTCACCTGGTGATTTTTCCCCCACCCTCCGACAGCACCCAGAGGAGGCTCCTTCGGCCTTGGGTGAAGTGAGCTGCTGAGCATGCCAGGAGTGACTAATTTTGCCCTCTGTGTGGTCACCACGGTGGGGCAGAAGGAGGGCCTCCCTCGGAGGGCTCTCAAGGAGTTGAATGCCAGGGCAACAGGCTGTGGAAGGCAGATGTCTGAATCATGGTAAGACCGGTCTAGGTTAAAAAAGACAGGGAGGGTCACTTCCTACAGGCAAAGGGGAGCTTGAACATGTCCCGGCACCTCCAAAGTACCATTCAGAGTTGCACTGAGGGAGTGCTTGAATGGGAAACTGAGGTTGCCTAGATATAAGGTAACAGGAAAGGTTTTGCCCGTGGGGGCAGAAGGGAAGCTCGGTCACCTCCTGAGTATCATTCAGAGTCTCACTGAGGGAGTGCTTGAATGGGAAACTGGGGCTGCCTAGATATAAGGTGTAACTTGGGAAAGGTTCTGCCCACAGAGGCAAGGGGGAGCCTAACCTCATCACAGCATCTCTTTAGTACAGCAAAAGATCCTACATGCAGGAAACTGAGATTGCCAAGGTTTGGACAAAGGGTGGAGTTGTATAAGAGTGTGTGATTGCAGGTTGACTGAGACGAGCCATGAGGTGGGAGTCCCAACTCCCCCTCACCTGTTCGAAGTGACTCTGTGTCCCAAACCACATTTCCGTAGGGCACCTCATATGGCTAAGAGGCAAAGACATGCTAAGGGCTTGTATCAGCTCACCATAAGCTAAGAGGGCCTGACATTCCTGCAAGGGAAGCAGCCAGTGACAGACGAAGCGATTGTACAACCCTCCTTTTAATCCTTATCCTCCCCTTTACCCATCTTGTGGAGTGTTTGTTGTTTGTCTGAGGGAGGGATTTGGAAAACACACAGGGAAAGCCTACCCTACTGGGGACATGTTACAACACTTCAAGAAAGGGTTTACAGGGGACTATGGAGTGACTGTAACCCCTAGAAAGTTAAAGGCTCTTTGTGAAATAGAATAGCCAGCTTTTAGAGTTGAGTGGCAAGCAGCAAGAAGTCTAGACATAGATGTAGTAAAAGGATGTGATCAGTTGTCACAGGAGACCCAGGGTGCCCAGACCAGTTTCCTTATATCAATAGTTGGCTCCAATTGGTGTTACAGCTGCCCCCATGGCTTAGGGGCTGTCATGGATTGAATTGTGTCCCCCCAAAAATGTATGTGTTGATTTGACTTGGTTAGGAGACACAGTGTGGTGCCATTCCTTCCATGTGTTGTGAATTCTGCCTCTGTGATATTGATGATGGAGAATGGTTCACAATTGTGTTAGTGAGGCAGGACTCAAGCTACAAGATTATGGAATATAAGGGAGAGAAGCGAACAGAGGGAGTGGGAAACCTTGTACCACCAAGAGAGAAGCACCAAGTGCAGAGCACATCCAATGGACCTGAGGTTCCTGTGCTGAGATGTTCTCACTGGATTTCAACTCAGCCTACTGGACTGTGATAAATTATTTTACTCAATGGACTTACAATTTATAAATGGATTTGTAGCTTACTGGACTGTGTCAATAAAGGTTCTCCTTGTGAAGCCTTCCACTCATGGTATTTTCTGTTAGAGCAGCATCAGGTGACTAAGACGGGGGGCCAAGTTTTCAAAGTATTAGTGGCTATAATGGTGGGGGGGCTTTACCCAGCCCAGAAGGTCTGAGCAGGCTGCAATCCCCGAGATCCTCGTAGCTGAGCCAGAGGAGCTTGAACCCCTACCATATGCTCAAGCTATCGAGGCAGCCTGTCTGACACAGTCCCTGTCACCAGACTTGACTCAGCCTGAGGCAGCCAATGTAGCCCATCTTGCAATGGAAGAAGCTAGCCAATCTCATAGCTGCCACAGTGACTCAGAGGCAGGCTCCTCCACCATTTAGGCAGGGATGAAGAAGAAAGGAGGGGGAACAGAACCACCCTAGGCGATCTCCCTCACAACATGACCAGTGTGCCATCTGCCAGGAGACGAGACCTTGGAAAAATGAGTGCCCCCCGCAAAAGTCGGGCAAACCCCAAAAAGCCAGCCTCTAAGAGGAAAAATGTTGCATTGTTCAGAGTATCCAAAAGTTCCATCTTTGATGACTGAAAGGAAACCTGGTTCGGAAGAGCCCCCCTGTGAACCAATGATCCAAATGAAAGTAGGGGGACAAGAATAGGACTTTCTAGTCGACACTGGAGCTGACCATTGTATAGTCACTAGCCCTTTAGCACCTCTCTGTAGCCGCTAAACGAATATAGTCAGGGCAGTGGGAAACTTAACCCTTCAGTGTTTGTGCAAGCTGAGAAAGTGCTCCATAGGAGGACATGAAGTGATGCATGAATTTTGATACATGCCAGATTGTCCCATCCCCCTCCTGTGTCAAGATTTATTGAGAAATTTATGGGCCACCGTCTCCTTTTCTGATGAAGGCCGTCTAGACTTACAGCTGCCCAGGCCAGGACTAGTTCTAACACTCACTATCCCAAGAGAGGAGGAGTGGACACTCTTCATTACAAAGTATGGAGGGACTTTAAACCCAAAGCTTATTGGGAGATGGCCGGTAGTCTGAGAAGAGGACAACCTTCCTGGGCTGGCAATCAATCAGGCACTGTTGTGAATTGAGCTGAAACCAGGAGCTCAGCCTACCAGTCAGAGACAATACCCAATCCCTTGAGAGGCCTCAGAGGGGATTCAGGTACATTTAAAAAGACTCAACAAGCATGGCATTATCATCCCATGCCCATCTCCTTGGAACAGCCCCCTCCTCCCCATGAATAAGCCTAGAACAAAGGACTATCAGCCAGTTCAGGACTTGAGTGCAATAAATCAGGCAGTTGTATCTTTACATCCAATGGAACTAAACCAGTACACCTTGCTGAGCCTGTTGCCGGTACAAGCCTCCTGGTTAACTTGTTGGACCAAAAACGTGCATTCTTTAGCATAAGGTTGACACCTGAGAGTTATGGGCTGTTTGCCTTTTAATGGGAGGATACCTTCACAGGAGTAGAGACACAACACACTTGGACTCTGCTCCCTCAAGGATTTAAAAACTCACCCACCATATTTGGAGAGGCTCTTGCTTGAGACCTTCATCAGTTCCCAGCACAGGACAACAGGTGTGTCCTCCTACAGTATGTAGATGACCTTTTATTGGGCAGTGAGACCCTTAAAGGGTGCTCTCGGGTCACGGAGTTGCTACTATGGCACCTAGAGACTTGCGGATATAAGGATTCTCAGAAAAAGGCCCAGATCTGTCAGAGACAAGTGAAGTGCTTGGAATTTGTCTTCCAATAGGGACTGAGAAGACTGGGGGTAGAACAGAAGCTGGTTATTCAGAACATACCAACCCCAAAAACATGGCAGCAGATTAGAGAATTTCTGGGAGCAGTGGGGTTCTGTCACATAGAGATCCACAACTTTGCAGTATTAGCCAAGCCTCTGTATGAAGCTACAAAGGGGGGAGAAAAGGAGCTGATAGAATGGGAGGCAGACCAACAAAGGGCCTTTGACAAGCTGTTTAAGTCAGCTAGTGCTGCTCTAACAGAAATGCCAGAGTGGATGGCTTTAACAAAGGAAGGCTTATTCTTATTCAGTCCATTAGGCTACAAGTCCAAATTTAGGATATCTGCTCTAGGGAAGGCTTTCACCCTTGCTGGCTCTGGATGAAAGTCCTGTATTGCATCAGTCTTTGTCCAGGGAGCATCTTGGCGCAGGAACCCCAGGTCTGAAGGACATGCTCTTTTCCTAGTGCTGCTTTCTTGACGGTGTTCCCAATTCTCTGTTTGCTTCTCTTTCCTTTTATCTCTTGCAGGATGAAAGGATTAAGGGTGGGGAAAGCCATAGTCCAGGGAAATTCCCTTTACAGTGGAGCAGGGAGGTGATCTTATAAAGGGATTTACAGTCCCATCCTAATCTTTTAACATACAGTACAGAAATATTACAAAATGGAGGACAATGATAGGATACAGGGAATCATGGCCCAGCCACATGGCTACGCCTATTTTTGGAGGGACACTATTCAATCCATGACAGAAGCTAAATGAAGAATTGCAGGCAGCTCCAGCTCTTGGCCTACCAGACCTAACTAAACCATTCTATATGTGTCAGAGAAAAATAAAATGGCAGTGGGGGTGCTTATTCAGAATATAGGATCATGGGCAAGGCCAGTTACATGCCTTTCCAAGTAACTCGACGGAGTTTCAAAAGTATGGTCCCCTTTCCTGAGGGTGCTTGAGGCTATCAGCTGACTCTGGGACAACACTTAAAGGTCCGAGTGCCCCATATTATGGTCACTCTTATAAATACTAGAGGATACCATTGGCTAACTAATGCACATCTCACAAAATATCAGGGTTTGTTGTGTGAAAACCCGAGAATAATTATAGAGAACATGTCTTCCCTAAACCCAGCTACCCTACTCCCAGTTGGGGAAGGGGGCCTCACTCATGACTGAGTGGAAGTCATTGAGGCTGTGTACTCTCACTGGCCAGACCTGCTTGATCAGTCTCTAAAAGAACCAGACCTTGAGCTCTTTGTGGATGGGAGTAGTTTCATTGACTCTGGGGGAGAAAGACGAGCTAACTATGTAGTAGTCACCATTACTGAAGTGATTGAGGCAAAGGCTCTACCCAAGGAACATGCGCACAGAGGACCAAGCTAATAGTGCTGACTTGATCCCTAGAATCGAGCAAGGCAAAGAGTGTGAATGTTTTTACAGACTGAAGGTATGCCTGTCTTACCCTTCACATCCATGGAATCATTTATAGAGAAAGGGGGCTCTTAACAGCAGAAAAAAAAGACTTAAAATACCCAGGTGAGATCCTGCAGCTACTAGAAACTGTGTGAAAACCCAAGTGGGTAGCAGTTGTCCATTGCCAAGGACATTGAAAGACAGGAACTCCAGAAGTGAGAGGAAGTGCAAAGGCAGATACTAAAGCAAAAAGGGCAGCAACCCTCCCATGTAATGGGCTACTATTGCTCCTTTAATCCCATGGACACCAGACCTGATCCCTGCATATTCACAGGGAGAGAAGGAATAGATGAAAAAAGAGGGGGCAGAGGAGGCCAAGGGAGGATGGAAAAGACTGCCAGATGGGAGAATTGTAATTCCCTATCTTCTAGGACCATCAGTTATCCTTGCCATGCATGAAGCCACCCACTTCAGGTGGGAAAAGACTGAGAAATTGTTGGGGAGATACTTTTACATTCTCTTCCCGGCTATTTTAGCAAAGAAAGCTAGCCAGTGATGTATGACTTGCAACCAACACAATGCCAAACAAGGACCATCCCTGTCACTGGGGATTCAATCCTATGGGGTGGCCCCTTTCCAAGACATACAAGTTGCCTTGGTGTGGAGGGACCTAATATCTACTAGTTTTTGTCTGCACATACATGGAGTGAGTATAAGCTTTCCCCACCAGGACAGAAAAGTCTTGTGAAGTGGTGAGGGTGTTTCTTAGAGAAATTATTCCCACATATGGGTTGCCACTGTGAACTGGATCAGACAATGGACCAGCTTTTGTGGCAGAAATAGCACAGAAGACAGCCAAGGCTTTAAATATCACTTGGAAACTACATGCAGCATATAGGCCTCAGAGCTCAGGCAGGGTAGAGTGCATGAACAGGCCTCTAAAAACAGGAATTAGTAAGCTCTGTCAGGAAGGAAAACTTACTTGGGTGCGAACCTTGCCACTAGTTCTGTTTACGATCAGGTACATTCCTTCCAAGAGGGCAGGGTATTCCTCTTATGAAATAATGTATAGTGGGCCTCTGCCTATCCTCCGAAATCTACCAGGGACCCCCAAAGAGCTGGGAGAAACTGAGTAACATAGGCAACTAGAGGCTGTAAGGAAAATAGCTAAAGAAATTTCTACTTAGGTGACTGAAAGGGTCCCAGTTAGCCTTTTTGCACCTTTCCACCCTTCCTCTCCAGGAGACTAGATCTGGGTTAAAGATCAGAGTCTGGTGCCACTCAAGCCCAGGTGGAAGGCACCTACACCATCCTCCTTATCACACACACAGCAGCAAAGATAGAAGGAATCTCCATGTGGATCCACCACAGCAGGCTGAAGAAGGTGTCATCACCACAGCGGGAAGCAGAGAGTGACCTTGAGACAGCCAGCAACATGTCTTGCCCCAGCCACCACTCAGAAGCTGGCTGTTGTATGCACAGCTGAAGCTTGAGGAGGTCCATTGTGGGATTTCTCTTAATTGGACTGTGGATCTTGGGGAAAGGGGAAGAAGAGTGTAGTTTGTATATTCACACTACTAAGGTGAGACAAAAGTTAACAACTACATTATTATTCTGTGATTACTGTAAATGTGAGGGAACTCATGTAGGAACTTGCACTTATAACCAAACAGTATTCTATATGTGATCCTGGAGACATTAAAGGTTCATATGTATATTATAACCCTTCCAAACCCCCCACAACTGTGACATTTGAAATAAGACCGAGAAAAGGTTGGTTTCTGAATGGAGTGGGAGCTGTATAACAGGTATCATAAAGCCTTCCTTCTTTCTGCTTCCCCTAAAGAAAGGAAAACTTCTTGGTTATCCAGTTTCCGCCACCCTGTCTCAATGGAGAAGGGACACTAAGAGATTAGAGAGACAATGAGTGGCCACCTGAGAAAATAAATCAGTACTATGGGCCCACCACATGGGCACAAGATGGATCCTGGGGTTACTGAACCCCCATTTACATGCTAAACCATATAATTATCAGACTTCATAACTAATGAAAATCATAACTAATGAAATCAGCAGAGCTCTGAAGCTCATAGTGCAAGAGCAGTCCCAAATTCAAAATGGTGTTTATCAGAACAGGCTAGCCCTAGACTATTTGCTGGCCCAGGAAGGAAGAGTGTGCAGGAAGTTCAATTTAACAAACTGCTATCTTAAAATAAATGACCAGGGAAAAGTCATAGCAGATACAGTAAAGGAAATTCAAACATTAGCCCATGTCCTGGTACTGACATGGAGCAGATGGAACCCTGAAAGTCTACTGGGAGGATGGTTGTCAGCCTTCGGAGGAATGAAGACCTTAATGGGAGGAGTACTAGCCATGCTAGGGCTATGCCTAACCATTCATTACCTTCTCCCATTAGCAGCAGGAGCTATACGTGCTATGATAGAGGCTGCTATTTATTGAAAAGCAGTCTCACGCTTGTTTTATGTAAGATATACTACCAATCTCTACAGGAATGGGCAAATGGTGAGACCCCAAGTTAAAAAGCATATATGTGGTCTCAAAGATGAGAATGAGAGAGGGAGAAAAAGCTTTAAAGAAGATACCACTTAAATTCCAGAAGTCCAGATCCCTCTTTGGGGCCAGCCTGTGGACACTCCGTCCTCCCCCTATAGCATCTTTGAGATAAGCCCAGTTTCTAAGGAGAAGGTAAAAGTCCAGATGCCTCTCATCACCACCAGCCCAAGGAGATTCCTTCCTCCCCATAGAAATCCTTGAGATAAGTCCAGTTTCTAAGGACAGGGTAGTTTCCTCCCATGCAACTTAATGCTAACTGCTTATCTAGTTCCTCTTTAAGTATACTGTGCCAATAGGAATGCAACATGAAAGTCTGTATACCTGTAATTGCCAATTAGGAGGATATATGGAAATTCCTTTGTCTGCTTTCCTGGAGAAACATATATATAGTTATGTCTGATAATTGAACAGAACGTGTAGCTACTTTTTGGACTTGAGTCCATCCAGTGCACCGTTGGCTACTAAAAGCCACTTCTTCTACAAACAAAGTGGTGTTTGAGGTGCTTTATGCTCTGTGGGCCGAGCTTACCTTTTTTTCCTGCTACACCAC
The DNA here is from genome assembly GCA_028571685.1 of Heterohyrax brucei. Taxonomy (NCBI): domain Eukaryota; kingdom Metazoa; phylum Chordata; class Mammalia; order Hyracoidea; family Procaviidae; genus Heterohyrax; species Heterohyrax brucei. The sequence goes on from CM053156.1 coordinate 28,250,187, forward strand.
TATGTGCTTTTGAAGTAGATAACTTGTATTCTAGATTTCATAGGTTCACAGATTAACAGGAATGTTGCACTGGTATGGAATTTAGACTTGGAGTTGATTGAAGACTTTTGGGATGATATGATGGGGTGGAAGTGTTTTACATGTAACAAAGACATGAATTTTGGGTGGTCAAAGGGTGGTCATGTCTTAAACTGTGTTCTCCGAAAATACTTACAAACTTGACTGGGCTATAATTTACAGTGTTGTAAGGCTATGATCCTATTTGGAAGTGAAATGTCAGTTATCTTAAAGAGGCCAGATTAGGTCATGTTAATGAGGATTAGGGTGGGATGGAACACCCCTGAGGTGTTTTAGTCAGCTAGGGCAGCTCTAACAGAAATACCACAGAGTGGATAGCTTTAACAAAGGAAAATTTATTCTTACACAGTCCGGTAGACTACAAGTCCAAATTCAGAATGTCAACTCCAGGGGAAGGTTTTCTCCCTTGCTGGCTCTGGAGGAAAGTCCAGTATTGCATCAGTCTTTGTCTAGAGAGTGTCTTGGTGCAGGAACCTCTGGTCTGAAGGACACACTGTTCTCCCGGTGCTGCTTTCTTGGTGGTGTGAGCTTCCCAGTTCTCTGTCTGCTTCCCTTTCCTTTTATGTTTTGTAAAATAAAAGGACTAAGGGTGAGGCAAGCCATACTCCAGGGAAACTCCCTTTATAGTGGAACAGGGAGGTAATCCTATGAAGGGATTTACAGTCACACCATAATCCTTTAACATACAGCACAGAAAAATCACAAAATGGAGGACAATCACAAAATAATCAGAATCATGGTCCAGCCACATGGCTACACACATTTTCTGGGGGACACAATTCAATCCATGACATGAGATCACAACTCTTATCTGGTGTAACTGGAGTTTCCTGGAGGATGTGGCCTGCGTTACCTTTTATCTTATAAAAAGAGACAGAAACGGCAGAGAGAGGGACTGTGGTGGAATGAACTGTGTTTCAGAAAATTCTGTAGCAATTGGGCTGCGCCATAATTCCTGGTGTTGTATGATGTTCCTTCATGTTGGAATTCCTGCCTCTATGGTATTAATGAAGGTGGATGGGTGGCAGTTGTATTGGCAGAGCAAGATCCAGTGTGTAAGTTTGTTTTATACCTTAAGGAGGTCTTTTGTGTTATAAGGGAAAGAAACTAGCAGAGACATTTGGGGACCAGCATACCGTTAAGGTCAAGGTTAGGTATCAAGCCTGATTGCTGCCACTTGAATAATTACAGACATAATACTTTGTTCCTGACAGATTTGATACAAATATAACAGTTCCTTCTTGACAGCTGAGTCTAGCCACACCTGCAGCCACCTGCAAAGGATGACCTAGAAATTACCTAATCCTTATTTCCATTCTATCTCCATATCATTATCATACTCTTTGGGAGGGGACCCATCATGTACTTGCTGACATATGACCCATCTGGAACCATCACCAGAACCAGGAACCATTACCCCCACCCTTACCAATATATAAGAGGGCCCCTAAACCTGTATAGGGTTTTTTTCCTCTAGTGGAGATTAATCCACTCCGTCTTTGGAAGGTACTTTCCCTTAACAAACTTCTGCCATTTGATACCAAAAAGGATGCATCCTCTTGTGCCTCAGGGAAGGGGAAGCCCAGTTTGCCATCAGTTGGGAGACTGAACTTCCTAGCTTGATCTCCAGAACCGGAGTCAGGTCACTTGAAGTCCAATCAGTTACATGACCTCAACATTACCACCAAAAAGCACTGTTGGGAGCTGAGCGTGTCCTGTGGAAAGGACTGAGGTTCCTACACCCCAGGAGCTCCAGCGGTCCCGGGAAAGAATAACAACAAGGACCTTCTTCCAGTGACAGCAGAGGAAGTCTTCTCCTGGAGCTGACACCTTAAATCTGGATTTTTGGTATACAAGACTGTGATAAATAAAATTTCCCTTTTTAAAGCTGTCTATTTGTGCTATTTCTGTTAGAGCAGTGTTGCCAAACTGAATTCAGGTTCGTCCACCTGTCACTGTAACTGAAAATTCAGAGACAGCATGGGGTTCAAGGAATAATTTATTTTCAGATCTGCAGCAGCCTGGGAGACAGTGGCTAATAAACTGTCCTGCTTGGGTTACATTTTTAGTGGTTTTTATAGTCAGAATTCAAAAGGGAGGGAGTTTATCACAGAGCAGTAGTCAGGAGTCACAAGATTTCATTACATCATAAGGTTTCATTACGTTTAACAGTGTGAATTGTCTAAAGTTTGTCAATGATAGTCAAACAGAACAGACTTAAAGCTTGTCACAGAATAATCAATCAGAGCAGACTCAAATTTTTGTCACAGGATAATCAATCAGAACAGACCCAAACATTTGTCGCAGGATAATCAATCAGAGCAGACCAAATGTCTGTCACAGGTAATTAAACAGAGCAAACTACCCAAATATTTGTCATAGGATAATCCAGCAGAGTAAACCATCCAAAAATTTTTACTTCTCCCTGAGATCTCAATCAACGCTATGTCTTCAGAGATAGGGAGAGGAATGCAGACCTGTTTGTCCAGTTAGAATGTAGCTTAATAACCCAAAAGTTACCTTTGTCAGGCCCTCACATCCACCATCAGCAGCACTAGCTAACTAAAACAGGGACCTAAGACCACAAAGAAATAACTGGGATAAGAGTGCGTTCCTTGGACTTAGGGTCCCAGTTTTGAGAAGCTCATAGTCCCAGGCGAAGATAGATGCCAAGACTCATGGAAATTTCCAAGGAAAGCCAGGCCTTTAGTTGTTGAAAGGAGACAAGGACCATCTCCAAGAGTTAGCAGAAAGACTTCCCGTAGAGCTAGTTCCCTGAATTCATACTTCTAGCTTCCTAAATCATGAGAAAATAGGTATGTATGTGTTAAAGCCATCCACTGTGGAATTTTTGTTATAGATAACTAAGACAGAGACCACTAAGAAATGAACTGAGGCAGAGAGATGGCAGTGGCCTAGCATAGGGTGAAGAAGGTGAGAAGTGGTCAGATTTAGGGTATGTGGCATTTAGAGTTCCTGCAGACAGAATGAGCCTCCAGATTGGGTGTGGGCTTTACAGTACTGAAGGCAAGATTTTGCCCTGAGCAACCAAAGTGACTCGAAGGCAAGATTTTGCCCTGAGCAACCAAAGTGACTCAGTTCATGCTGGTTTATAGCTTGAATCCTGCCTCACCAGCAACCACCACCCATCCTCCCTTATTAATGTCATAAAAGCAAGATTTACATCATATAGGATCATCATAATGTCAGGAATCACAGCCTAGCAGAATTGCTATACACGTTTTGGAGGGATACAATTCAATCCATGACAGAGGTCCTCCTGTCTTTCTGCTTTCTTCTCCCTTTTATGTCTCAAAAGAAATGGACTCAAGAATCAACTGTCTTCTTTAGATTGAGTCTTACCTCCTTAATATAAATGCTTCTAATCTTGCCTTGTTAGCATCACAGAGGTAGAATTTACAACATTTAGGAAAATCACATCAGATGACAAAATGATGGACGATCATGTGATACTAGGAATCATGGCCTAGCCAGGTTGACACACTTTTTGGAGGGATACAATTCAATCCATCACACTAGTTGTATCATCACAAGAGTTAATGCATTATTTCTAAACCTTCAGATTCCTGCCAAAACCACCTTAAGAAGATTGCCAGTGCACCAAAGACCACTGTCCTCGTCTCCTTGTGCTACCTGTCTTCATATAGCTGCCAGTTGCACTTTCCAAAACATACATCTTTTCTGTCCCATTTTTGCTTAAACCCTTTCAAGGACTCCTGCTAAACTATTCTTTCAAGTTCTTCCTTCCAGGACCTGACCCCGGTTGGCTTTCCAAACTCAACTCCCTCCTTACCAGGCCCTCAGGCCTAGGGACCTTATAAGAGTTCTCTAAAATTGGGACAGACCGGGACTTTCTTTCCCCCTGAGGCTTTCTAAATCACCTGGTTGACTCTCATTCAGCTTTCAGCACTCAACTCAGAAACTTTTAAATCTCCTACCCTGTCTCCACCGACATCTGTGTTGCTCCTTTTACTTTGTTCTCCCAGGACACCCATATTCACTTCTATCAAGACTTGTTTCACTCTTTATTTTGCTTACCTCTTTACTAATTTGTTCTTCTACCAGCTTCTGAGCCCTTATGGGCTACGGCTATCTTTTATTTCTACCCCATGGTGCTGGGACTCCTGCAGGGGTTCCATTTTTGTTTGTCGGATCAATGGAAAAGGTTACTCTTATGACCTCTCTCTCAACCTCCGTTATGGATGAGCCTCATTCCCTTTGCACCTTCCTTTCACCCTTGGAATGGAGGAAGTCTTGTTAGCATAACAGTACATCAGAATTATTAAATGAGCAGCCATTCACTTAATCAAAGCAAGATCTATATATTTTGCAGGAACTCTAAAAGATGTAATGATCTGGGGCAAAATGACTGTGAAGCTGAAGGCCTGAAAATCACAGTTTTCGTAGCAACAGGGGGAAACAGATGCTAGAGGCCTGAGAGGCTTTGTTTCAGAGCCATCACCCCAGCCTCCAACGGACACATATCACTCACATTCCATAGGGCCCAAATAGTGATACTAAGAGGGGAACTTAAAACATAGAAAAAAATTGGCGTAAATTTAGTGACTTTATTATGGGCCACGAACAACACCTTCTGTCTCTATTATTGGGCTCCAAGCTAGTAATTGATAACTTAGGCAAGAAACTAGGGAGAACATGACAAACAACTTGTTTTGAGCATTTCTTTCAAATTTCTGGCAGAGCGGCACACAGCACCGACTTTATTGCCCTGATGACTGGCAATGACCTGCGAGATAACAGGTTGAGTGGTGTCTGGCATCGACCTGATTGCCTGGGTGTTCTGAGGAAATCAAAGGACTGAAGAAAGCGAGGCCTCCTTCAATGCTCTTCTTCTCCATTTCCCCTCCTTTAGCCCACTGAGAACTAACATGCAGTCTTTCCCTTTAAAAACCCTTCCTCAAAAACAATAGGTGGGTAGACTTTGGTGGAAATCCCCTCTGCCACTTTGTGTAGCTGGCACACAAATAAAACTTTAGTTAATTCATCCAAACCTCCTTTCTCAGAAATTGGCTTGCAGCAGGTGGCACGAACTATGGAGTTTTTTCAGTAACAAATCTGGTGACCCAAATGGGACCTGCACTACCTGGGCTCAGCCACCATCAGCAGAACACAGAGCTCACTGAGCTCTTCTCTTTCAAGCAGCTGCAAAAAAACACAGGATCCCCACTGACCTCCTTCTCCTACTGAGAGGCACTGTCAACACCTGACCATGCTGTTTCTGAGGGTAAGTAATCAAAGGCTGGGGTGGGTGGGTCATGGTCTCGAGTTTTCGCTCTCGCACATTTTCCCTTCCCATGGTGCTCAGGACTGGACCCTGGTTTCTCCACCAGTCAGATTGTTCTCTGGGCAGACTGGTGCCCTGAAGTGATCTTTCCCTCTGCTGGATAGCTCAGTGAAAGGGTAAATCGTGGTCTTTTTTTTCCCCAGAGAAGTTTTTCCCCTTTCCCTTCTTTGCTCTGTAAGTGGAATGTGCTGGTCCTGGCAGACCAGCCCTCTGGATTTCTTTTACCAGGTATGTGAATGTGGTGTGGAGCCAGCTCAGCGTAGGGGAGGGATGGGTAGTGTGAAAGAATTTATAGTCTGCCTGAGTGAATGATGGAGAGGACTGATGGATTGAGTGAGGGCCCAGACTCTGATGAAATCATTCAGGACCATTCAGAATCCCTGCCTGTACTGTCTCCCCAAGAATGCACTTGTCAACTTGAGAACTAGACTAACCACCTGCAAATCATGGAAAGAGAAGTTTCAGGAGACATGGGTGGCCCAGGCTAGCATTTAGATTTGACTCTGGGTTAGAGGAGTGGTGAAGATCAGATTCCAGGGATTTCTGGCTGAAATTGCACCAACTCAGGCTGAAACAGTTTTTCATGTGGGAGATCAGATTTTTACAGTCGTGGCTTAGGAAAAAGAGGCTCCTAGTGATTAAGTATGGGAACTGGCCTGTCTATCCTGGAGAATTCACCCCTAATTGGTGTTTTCGGAAATTGGAGGCTGTTTACACATGAACCACAATGACCAAGAAAAAGATGGTCCTACTCCGTACTATGACCTGGCCCCAGTACGATCTTCGGACCGAGGGAAATGGCCTGAATTTGGATCACTGGAATACCATGCCATTCTTAAGTTAGACGTGTTTTGTAGGAAAGAGTCCAAGTAGGGAAAGATTCCTTACATTCAGGGCTTCATGTTGCTTTACCAGAGTACACACCCTACTGAGAAAGTCAACTATCAGCAAGTGAGAGTCTCAAGACCCAAGGTCCTCCCCAAGTGCTCTGCTGAGCTCCCCTTGGTGGAAGGACGGTAAGTTACAGCTTCCACCACCCCTCTGACATCCCTGCCTGACTACCCAGTGGAAATGGAGAGGCAAATGTGGGCCACTCCCTTCATCTCCACTGAGCCCAGTGTCTTACACTGTCAGCTCAGACACTGCCGCATTGGAAAAAGGTGTAACCACGGTGAATGCTTCAAAAGTAAGCTCCACTTGCGGAGTGGTCTCTCCGTCCCATACTAGGTGCAGCATCCAGTTTGGAGAAGGGGCAAGCTTAACCCAGGTGGGGCATTACTCCCAAGAGAAGTGTGGGTGGGAGTGGATGCTGATGGACAGCCACAGGGATTCGTGTCAGTGTATATACTCCATTCTCCACCTTTGATTTGTATAGTTGGAAAAGTAATACTCCTGCTTATCAGAGCAACCCTGAACACGTCACTCAGCTTCACTTCTATATTCTGTACTCACTGCCCTACCTGGGCAGACATCCAGACATTACTAACCACTCTGTTAACTTCTGAGGAAAAGAGAATGGCAATTGAACAGGCTCGGAAAGAGGCCAGTCACCTCCGCTACCTTGATCCCACAAGTAGGCATCACTCCCTTTGCTGAGTTGGCCTTCCAAGCCATCAAACCACACTGGGACTATACTACTGAGGAGGGCCTGGGGAGACTGCAACACTACTGAGAATGTATTATCTTTTGACTTAAGTGGCATGGGGTGCCCAAACTCCAGAGCAGGCAGAAAATTCAAAGGATCGTTCAGGGGGAGGGGGAAGATCTCTCAGCATTTCTCGAGCAAATAATGACAGCTTACTGTCAATATGCAGACATTCACCTGAAGATGCTGCAAATGCTAAGCTACTAAATATGGCTTTCACCTCCCAGAGTTGCCTTGATATCATGAAAAAGTTGCAGAAATTGAGGGAAGCTTGGGGATGCCCACAGGGCAACTAGCAAAATTGCATTCGAAGTTTTCAATTCCTGGGAGCAGGCAGCAAAGCAAAAAGAAAAACAGCACACAAAGCAGCAGGTAGCCTTGCTAGCCACAGCTTTAGTTCCAGCTCTCCCCCAAGGAGGAAGGAGGGTAGAAGAACAGGGGGATGATCAAAAGGGAAGGCCTCGCTATGGGCAGGTCAGTGTGCTTACTGTAAGAAACAGGGGCTATTGGAAGTGGGAATGCCCTAAGAGAAAAGGAAACTTAAAGGTTGAAAAGGTTACCATCCCTCTCCAGCAGGGAGTAGAATCAGGAAAGGAGACAGACTGAAGGGGCTCAGGGCTGAGGGCAGTACTCCCATCTACCACCGGGAGCCCCAGGTCACTTTAAAGGTAGCAAATTTGTTGACTTCTTGGTGGACACACGGGCCACCTACTCTGTGCTGAACACATCCATGTCCCCTTAGGGAATCAAATCTGCCAACATTGTGGGAGTCTGTGGGGCTACTCAGACCTGACCTCCAGCCTGTCAGCTGTAAGGCCCCTGGACAAACTTTATACCAAGAATTCCTCTACATGCCTGAGTTCCCAGCCCACCTACTTGGGAGAGACCTTCTCACAAAATTGGAGTTCCAGGTGACTTGTCGTCCTTATTGTATGTGAGTCCATGTTCACACAGAATCCTCTTCTGCTCTCCAGGCACTGCTGGCTGCTAACAGCTCAACACTGCTGCCGTCTGGCAGAATTCGAGATCACATCATTCAACAGGTGGACCCTGAGGTTTGGGCCTCTGAAGGCCAGGAAAGGCCCATTTTTGCCCAGCCAGTGAAAATCCACTTAAAGCCAAATGCTGAAATAGTCCACCAGAAACAGTGCCCCCTCAAAAGGGCAGCCTAGGAGGGGACTGCACTGGTGATAGAGAAGTTCTGGAATATGGGCTCCTCACTCGATGCCAGTCAGTATACAACACTCCCATCCTTCTGGTGTTAAAGCCTGACACACAGAGTTTTAGTTTGTCCAGGACTTCAGGAAAATAAACCAGATTACAGAGGACATACATTTCACAGTCCCAAATCCCTATACACTACTTCTAACCCTCCTAGGAGACTGTGTCTGGTTTACAGTGCTGTGTTTGAAGGACGCCTTCTTTTGTATCCTGCTACACCCAGAGTTGTGGCCCATGTTTGCCTTCAAACGTGCAGATGTCCAGACTGGAGTGAAACAACAACTCACATTGAAAGTTTTGCCCCAGGGATTTGAAAACCCCACCATCTTTGGGGAGATTTTATCCCAGGACCTCAGGAAGCTAAAATTCCAGAACGAAACAATACTCCAATATGTAGACAATCTGGTCCTGGCCAGCAGGACCTGGTCCTAGCCAGATCTCAACACTGTCTTAACCCTCAACCACATGGGTATGTGTGGGTACAAGGTGTCTCTCAAAGAAGGCCCAAATCACTCAACAGCAAGTCAAGTATTTGAGATTTGTCATGGACTGAATTGTGTCCCCCCCAAAATATGTGTAGCCATGTGGCTGAACTGTGATTCCCAGTATCTTGTGATTGTCCTCCGTTTTGTGGTTTTCCTGTGCTGTATGTTAAAGGATTACGGTGGGGCTGTAAATCCCTTCATGGGATTACCTCCCTGCTCTACTGTAAAGGGAGTTTCCCTGGAGTATGGCTTGCTCCACCCTTAATCCTTTCATCCTGCAAGAGATAAAAGGAAAGAGAAGCAGGCAGAGAATTGGGAACCTTACACCATCAAGCAAGCAGCCCTGGGAGAAAAGTGCATCTGTCAGATCTGAGGTTCCTGCACCAGGATGCTCCTTGGACAAAGACTGATGTAATACTGGACTTTCCTCAGAACTGACAAGGGGGAAAGCCTTACTCTGGAGTGGACATCCTGAATTTGGATGTGTAAGAATAAACCTTCCTTTGTTAAAGCCATCCACTCTGTGGTATTTCTGTTAGAGCAGCCCTAGCTGACTAAGAATTTCCAGACTTCCGAAGGAAAGAGAGATCTACTGCTGAACTGGAAGGAAGCTATCACCAGGATAGGAACTCCCACTCTGAAAGGGAATTCTGGGGCTTTGGGAGGATGGCAGGGTTTTGCAGGATTTGGATACCTGGATATGGTCTAAAGGCAAGATCTGTATGAGACCCTAAAGGGGGAAGACCGAGGCCCTTTAGTCTGGACTCCTGGGTGTCAATAGGCTTCTGAAAAAAATAAAAGCCAGCCTCATGTCTGCCCCAGTCCTGGGACTGTCAAACCTAAACAAGCCATTTGAACTTTTATACATGAAAGATGGGAAGTAGTCCTGGGAGTGCTCACCCAAACTTTGGGTCTAGCAAAATATCCAGTTGCCTGTTTTTCAAAACAAATGGACAGAGTGGCCAAAGGCTTGTCCACTTGTCTACAAATGATAGTAGCCACCTGTGATGTACTCCAAGAGGCTGAGAAATGCACCCCGGGGCAACAGGTGACAGTCAACACTCTCATGCAGTTGTGTCCCTACTGGAACAAAAAAAGTGGTCTATGGCTGATTATTGGAAGATTGAGAAAATATGAGGCAATATTATTTACAATCCCAATGTCCTGCTAAAGGCAGTGGCCACTCTAAATCCAGTCACCCTTATGCCAATGGCTGAAGGACCCCTCCCCCACCCCTTCATGATTGTCTGGAGGTCATAGAGTAAACATACACACCTGGCCCAACTTAACTAATGTTCCTCTTGAAAACTCTGATGTTATTATGTTCACCAACAGCAGCAGCTTTATGGAAGGGGAATTCAGAAGTCTGGATATGTGGTGGTCACTTAAATAAGACTTTGGAGTTGGGATCCCTTCCCCTTGGGACCTCAGCCCAGCAGGCTGAGCTCCATGCCCTAGCCTGAGCCCTGCACCTAGGGAAGGGAAAGGGCATTAATGTGTATACTGACAGTGTTATGCTCATTTCGTACTAATGGGGCTATTTGGAGAGAAAGGGCCCAAGAGTGGAGTTTCACCAACATGCTCCCCTCAGCATGGAAGAGCAGTCCAGAAGAAAAAGTGCTCCTACCTGAGGCTCCGGTTAGGGACAATAATCAGTGACCTCCATGAAAGCACCAACTTTGAGAGAGACGTTACCCTTGAGTGTGTGCCACAGTTCGTTGCCGGGCCGGGACTTGTCAAAACTGTGTAGGAAGTGACTAAGAAATATTACAGTTGTGCAAAGAACTATCTAAAAATGGCACCCCCACATCCAGCTGAGCCTGGAATTCAATACCGTGGCAGAAACCTCGGAAAAGACTTCCAAGTTGACTTCACAGTTATGCCTACAGCCCCTGGAAACTTCAGATACCTTTTGCGATGGTTGACACCTACTCAGAGTGGGTGAAAACTTTCTCTTGTTGATGGGAATGGGCCCAGGAAGTAACAAGGCCTTATTGAAGACCATCATCCCTTGATTTAGATTACCAAACTCTGTGCAAGGTGACAATGGAGGGGCTTTTGTAGTCCAAATTATGAAGGGCTCTGTGCGCCCTGAACATCAGATGGAAACTCTACACTGCCTGGAGGCCACAGTCCATGGGAAAAACAGAAAAGATGAACCACATTCTTTTAGTCAGCTAGCGCTGCTCTAACTGAAATACCACAGAGTGGATGGCTTTAACAAATGAAAGTTTATTCTTACACAGTCTGGTAGGCTACACATCCAAATTCAAGATGTCAACTCCAGGGTAAGGCTTTCCCCTTTGTCAGTTCTGAGGAAAGTCCAGTATTGCATCAGTCTTTGTCCAGGGAGCTTCTTGGAGCAGAAACCTCAGGTCTGAAGGACACAGTCTTCTCTCAGTGTTGCTTTCTTGATGGTGTGAGGTTCCCAATTCTCTGCTTGCTTGCTTCCTTTCCTTTTATCTCTTGTAAAATAAGGATTAAGGGTGGTGCACGCCTTACTCCAGGGAAACTCCCCTTACAGTGGAGCAGGGAGGTGATCTTACACAGGGATTTACAGTCCCACCCTAATCCTTTAACCCAGAGCGTAGGAGAATCACAAATGGAGGGCAATCATAAAATATTGGGAATCATGGCCCAGGCACATGGCTACATGTATTTTGGGGCTGACACAATTCAATCCATGACATACACCCTCAAGAAAACACTTCCAAGAGACCAATGAGAAATGGATCTGTCTTGCCTATCACCCTGCTTAAGGTTAGAGTGGCCCCGAGAGGGAGGCTCAAATTGAGCCCTTATGAGTTGGTGTATGGGAGACCATTCAGGAAGGTGGTTTCCACTCCCCAAACACCCATGATTGAGGTTGAGCTGCGAGTATGGGTTCAATCCCTTGGCACTGCTATTAACTAGTATGCTCTAACCCAGTTGTCATTTCCCTCTGATAACCCCCTTCACAGGTACCTGCCTGGAGACTCAGTGTTGAAGACTTGGAGGCAGCGTCACCCATAAGACCAGGTAAGCGCATGATGGGAGGGCTTGTACAAGTCCTCCTAAACAATCCACTTCTCCCTGACACTGGCTGAAATAGCACCATGGATCCACCACACCAGAGTCCAGGTGAAACCTGAAAAATCTCTGAATGGCCAGAACTATATCTTTGCCCACCTAGGATGGCTAAAGTACAGATAGACAAGATAGCCCTCTTAATCACTTTCTTTTTTTTAAATCTTTTCTAGTTCACAGGGAGGAAACCAGGGACCTACCCACTGGGAGAGAAAAACCTGAGCTAATTCCCTTCATAACTCAAATCTGTGGAGCCACCACCTTAAAGGAGGTGAATACTCTCTCACATGTGCTGTATTCTCCCCGCATCCTCCAGTCTGGTAAAATAGGTGAGATAGCAGGTTTTCAATGATGGACTCCATCAATAGGTAATAGTGGTCTTCAAATGGCCCAAGTCCTCTAAGATCAGCTCTATCAAGGATGTTGGCCAGCCAGAAAATTGGGATTTCTCTATTGCCATATTTGTGGTCCGAGACCCCGAGACCAGGGAATCTATTATTGTGTTAAATACAAGACTTCCCCTAGAATGGAGAAGTCAGCTGGAGAGTGGGGAATAACAGTTCATATAAAGCCTGCTGTCCACTATGATGATTGAGACTGAGGAGTCAAATGGTTTAGTCTCCATGGCATGAGCAGTAGCAAAAGGGGGAAATCTTACCATATGCTGGTTCTGACACCGTCTCTCTCAATCCAGTGCTCCCCTTAGCTCCTGGCTGCCGTGGTGCTCAACTGCACTCACCTCCTTCCCATGCAAACTTACATGAGTGGGACTCCACAGACCTCTGTATGCACAAAGTTTTTACAGTACTTTTGTCTGGTCTCATGGTTCCTGCTCTCAGACCTCTGTAACCTAACCAGTCACCTCATGTGGGAAATAGAGAGCAAGGGTCCCAGAACAGGGAAAATTCCTGACTATAGACATTTTCATCTTTTTCCACTCTGCAGCTTATCACCTCCTGCTCTTTACCTCAGGAGGTTAACTGACACTTGGGTAGCTTACGTGGGGAGGATTCCCTCAGCTGTATATCCCCTGGATATACTTTCCTATGTGATGGGAAGCCTTATCCCACCTGTACCACCTACTGTAGTCCTAACTCCGACCTGTGGACTTGGTCTGTAAGACGCTTTAATGGAAAAGACTTTGTGGGCCAGTGTACCCCTGGTCACTTAGTATATCCCACTCAAATACATGGTCACGCCCCCTTTAATAACTCTGCTTTCTGTTCCATGACTCCATCATGAAAGATGGTTAGAGGGCTATAACTCACTCTTGGAGAAGACAGGTTTTGGTGGGTGGCTGATGTGAAGGAACACTCATCCCTGGCTTTGGGATGTACCAGATGGAAACGGCAATTCAAAACTTCTCCAACACAATCAATATCCTGGCACAGGGGACAAAACGAACATTGCAGGCCAAATGAACCTCTCTGGTTGAGGTGGTACTGGACTACCACCTGGTCTTGGACTTCCTTTAGGCCAAGACCAGAGGCGTTTTCAGAGTTATTAAGACTTGCTGCTCATGGATTAACACTTCTGGGGAAGCAGAGATTGATTTAAAACATACCCATCAGGTAGATGTGTGATGAACCCAGCTGCTAGTCAAAATGGTTAGTGGGGACAGATGTCAGGGTGAGTGGAGTATATAAACTCTTGGGCTGTTCTCCTTTTATCTACTGTTATAATTATCCTCCTCATCACATCCTTGGGCCCTTCATCCTCAAGAGAGTTGCTAGGGGTACAACCCAGGCCCTACAAGCTAGAGGAGTGTACATATTCAATGGCTCCTCTCTTGGGTCCCCATACTCTCAGGTTCAACAGAACATAGTGGCTTTTTGTGCCTTTGATGCACCCCCTCCATACCGACAGCCTTCACCCTACTGGCGCTCAGCTTAGCAGGAAGTACCCAGAGCAGTCAGTGCTCCCTTCTTCCCAAGACTGTGAAGGTTTTCAAACAATAAGGAGGAGTTTGAAGCTGGAGGCCTGAAAAGCACAGTTTTTTAGCAACAAGGGGAAACTGAGGCCAGAGGCCCAAGACGCTTTGTTTTAGAGCCATCACTCCACGCCAAAGGCCTGAGAAGCTTTGTTTTGGAGCCATCACCCCAACCCCCAAGAGAAACATAACATTCAGATTCCATAGGGCCCAAATGGCAATGCCAAGAGGGGAGCTTACAGCCTTGAAAACACTGGCATAAATTTAGTGACTTCACTACAGGCTGTAAACAATACTTCCTGTCTCAATAATTGCGCTCCAAGCTGGTAATTAATAATTTAGGCAAGAAACAAGAGAGGACATGACAAATAACTTGTTTTGAGCATTTCTTTCAGGCTGCTGGCCCAGCAGTGCCCAGAACCAACTTTATTGCCCTGATGACTGTTAACAGCCTGTGAGATGACAGGCCAGGTGGTATCCAGCTTTGGCTTTATTGCCTGGATGTGCTGGGAAAATCAAGGATTGACGAAGCTCAGGCCTCCAGCATGCCCATTCTTTCCTAACCCCATTCCTTTAGCCCACTGAGAACCAGCAAGTAGCTCTCCCTTCAAAAGCCCTTCTAAAACAATAGGTGAACGGATTTTGGTAGAAATACTCCCTCTGCCACTTTGTGTAGCTGGCACACAAATAAAACCTTTGATTAATTCACCCAAATCTCCTGTCTCAGAGATTGGCTTGTGGCAAGTGGCACAAACTCCAGGGCTTTGCTAGTAACAGCTACAGAGTGACAGCTCAAAAGGAATTCGCAGGTGGGGTGGGGACCCTGGGAAGTGGGGAGGAGGAGCAGGATTGAAAGCTAGGCTGATTGGGGTGGTGGCAGCAGGAGTAGGGCGAGCTAGAGGAAGGGTTGGAAAAGGAGAAAGGGGGAGGTCAAGGGCAAGTGCAACTTTTGAGTGCCTGCAGGAGGCAAAGTCCACACAGATTGAAAGGCCATGGGGAAAGGGATTGTTGAAGAACTAGCATAGAGGTATTCCACCATCCTCCGGGCTGTGAGATTTTCCTGAGCTGCTGCAAGTAACCTACATCCCTTCTGCTGTGCCCTAAAACCTTCCCAGCTGGTGAGGATCACTATAGCCAGCCTGTACCTTGTTGGACACAAATCCAAAGCTGTGTTCTCTGAATTCACTCTATATAGTACTAAGTTCCCAGGTACATAGAACCACATCAAGCACCAGGGTGAAGAATGTCCTTTCTCCAGTGCCCATTGCTGTCTCTCTGTATTTGCACTTACCAGGTGCATAAGGAATTTGGTACTGTAAGAAGTGAACCACCATGCCATTTACTAGCTAATGGACTACCCAGTCATTTAATCTCTGGGATCCTCAGTTTCCTCATCTGTAAAATGGAAATTTGAAAAATATCCACTGTATGGAAGTGCGTCATGGTTTAAAAGAGCTAATGCATTGGGAAAAAAGATTGAAGTTGTCAAGGATTTCATTTAACTTGGATTCATAATCTATGCTCATGGAAGCAGCAACTCAAGAAATCAAAAGATACATTGCATTAGGCAAATCTGCTGCAAAAGACCTCTTTAAAGTGTTGAAAAGCAAAGATACCATCTTGAAAGCTAAGGTGTGTTTGCCCCAATCCAAAGTGTTTTCAGTCACCTAACATGCATGTGAAAGCTGGGTGATGAATAAAGAAGACTGAAGAATTGACACCTTCAAATTGTGGTGTTGGAGAAGGATGTTGAATGTACCATGGACTGCCAAAAGAACAAACAAGTCTGTCACAGACGATGTACAGCCAGAGTGCTCCTTAGACAAGCAAAGATGACAAGACTTCATCTCACATACTTTGGATGAGTTATCAGGAGGAATCAGTCCCCAGAGAAGGATATCGTGCTTGGGTCAGCAAATAAGAGGAAGACCTTCAATGAGATGGACTGATACAATGGCTGCAACAATGGTCTCAAGCATAACAAGGATTGTGAGGAAGGTGTAGGACTTGGCAGTATTTCATTCTGTTGTACATAGGTTCACTGAGTTGGAACTGACACAATGGCACCTAATAACAACAATACAATGTGTTGGCTACTTATCTGATAGTAGCAGGAGGTCAGAAATTCCTTACACTGGCTGATTAAAAATTTATAATATTCCCAGTAATGTTATTGAGAGAACTCTGTCCTTGGATTTCAGAGAGGTTTAACATAAACCATTACCCAAAAACAGGCCACAGAATCTGAACCACAAACAAACCTTTATGTCTGACACTCCCACCCTCCTAAGCAAAGATTATCCCTTATCAAAGACGATAAACAAACTCTATCCTTTCTCCTCTTTTTAACATGTTTCCCTTATCCAGTCATATAACCCCTCACCCCACATTACCTCATTGGAACTTTAAAACTATAAAAAACTTGCCGTACTGGCCTAGGAGGGGCTGAGCCACCTCTCATCTCAGACACTGCTCTCTTTCTCTCTCTCTCTCTCTGTCCCTCCCCCCTCCCCAAATGGGCTGAGCCACCCTCCAGTCCCCTTTCTCTTTTTCTCTTTGAACAGGCAGAGCCACCCTTGGCTCACTTCCCATTCTCATTCTCTTTCTCTTTGAGGTGGCTGAACCAACCCTGGGCTCAGATCTAACTCTCTGTTTTCTGATAAACTTCACTGGACTCTGACACTGCTGTGTCTGCCTCTGTTTCATGACATTCACTCCCCAACAGTTATGATACAGTGAAAGTTTATGTATCTTCATGAAGAATTGACATTTTAATTTCTCTCTCTCTGTGTGTGTGAGAGAGACTTAAGTGACAGTTTACAGCTCAAGTCATTTCTCATACAAAAATTTTTACACATTGTCCCATGACACTACCTGCAATCCCCACAATGTGACAGCACACTACCCTTTTCTACTGTAGGTTCCCTATGTTCACTTAACCCACTCCAGCCTCTTCCTGTCTTCTCATCCTGCTTCCAACAGTAGCCACCCCTCAGTTTTGTGCATCTGATAGAACCAAGAGGCACACTCCTCACCTGTGTTATTTTTTGGGGGCTTCAGGTGTGATTTCCATTCTGAGTAAACAGCACTTGGGGGCGTCTTCTAATTTCTATCAAAACATTAAGTCTGGTGCTTTTACATAAATTTGAGTTCTCCATATTTTTTTTCCCACTGTCTCAGGTGCTGTCTACTGTTTTCCCTATCACAGAGGTAAATGGAGGTGGCCAGGCACCACCTAGTTTGTTTGCACTCAGGCTGGTAGAATATTTGGTTCATTTGATTCTTTAGTATCTTGAGCTAATATTTTCCTTGTGTCTTCAGTTTTCTTCATTCTCCCGTGCTCCAAGTGGGATGGGACAAATTCAAGTAACTTAGATGGCCACCTACAAACTTTTAAGACCCTAGACACCATCCACCAAAGTGGGCTGCAGAACCCTTTTTTAGTAAAGTTCATTAAGCCAAAGCCACTTAAACTAGATGTTCCCCTAAACTATGATCCTAGACCCATGAACCAGCTACTCTGTCCTTCAGTGTGTTTCCACGTGTCCATGCAACTTCTTAGCTTTTGCTTTGTTCCAGTTGTGCTAATTCCCTTGTATTGTGCATTGTCCATCCCTTCACAGAAGTTGAGCCTTGCTCACTCTGGTTAACGAATTCCATGCCACTCGTCCCTCATAATCATCAAACAATTTTTTTTTTCTAATTTGAAACTTTTCTTGAGTTCTTGTAATAGTGGTCTCATACAGTATTTGTTCTGACGTGACTGATTTCACTCAGCATTATGCCCTCTAAATTCATCCATGTTGTCAGACATTTTGCAGATTCATGGTTTTTTGTCTCTGCATGGCATTCCATTGTGTGTATGTCATGGATTGAATTGTGTCCTCCCAAAAATATGTTTAGCTATGTGGCTGGGCCATGATTCCCAGTATCCTGTGATTGTCCTCCATTTTGTGATTTTCCTGTACTGTATGTTAAAAGATTAGGTTGGGACTGTAAATATCTTCATGGGATTACCTCCCTGCTCCGCTGTAAAGGGAGTTTCTCTAGAGTATGGCTTGTCCCATCCTTAATCCTTTCAACGTACAAGAGATAACAGGAAAGGGAAACCAGCAGAGAATTGGGAACCTCACACCGTCAAGAAAGCAGCACCAGGAGAAGAGCGCATCCTTCAGACCTGAGAGGCTTGCACCAAGATGCTCCCTGGACAAAGACTGATGCAATCCCAGACTTTTCTCCAGATAAGGGGGACAGTTTTCCCATGGAGCAGGCATCCTGGATATGGATAGCCTACCAGACTGTATAAGTATGAACTTTCCTTTGTTAGAGCCATCCCTTCTGTGGTATTTCTGTTACAGCAGCACTAGCTGACTAAAACAGTGTACATACCATAATTTGTTTATCAATAAACACATAGGTTGTTTCCATCTTTTTGTTATTGTTAATGATGCAACATAGGTATGCAAATACCTGTTTGTGTAATGGCTTTGATTGCTCTAGGATATATTCCTAGGAGTGGGATTGCTAGATTGTATAGTACTGTTTCTAGATTTTTTCTTTATTATTATTATTATCTTTATTAAATAAAAAAATGAAAGTGTACATACTCTGTGCTTACAATATTGGGTTAAGAGAGGAGGAGTACACAAGTTGTGTTGAAGTCCCATTAATATTGATCTTCTTACTAATGTGTATTGTCAGCAATTTCATCCTACCAAATTTCTAACAATAATCTAAACCCTCACTCCTTGCTTTCCTACCCTCCCACCTTCCCCACCCTTGTAGCCATCAAAGAGTCTTTTCTATTATGTATGAGTATGCTTTTTAAGTTTGTATCACAGGGGTCTCATATAATAATTGTCCTTCTGTCGCTTACTAGTTTCACTCAATATAGTGCCCTCCAGTTGAGACCAAATTGAGAGATGTTTCCTGCTATGATCGTGGTTCTTTATCAGTGTATAGTACTCCATGGAGTATATATACCAAAGTTTACCCATCCATTCTTCTGTTGTTGGGCATCTGGGTTGATTCCAACTTTTTGCTATCATGGACTGTGCGGCAATGAACATTCGTGTGCATGTATCAATTGGTGTGAATGGCCTTGATTTTGTAGGATATATTCCGAGCAGCGGAATTACTGGGTCAAATGGTATATCTATATCCATTATTTTAAGGTAACGCCAAATTGCTTTCAAAGAGGTTGCACCATTCTGTAATCCCACTAACAGTGAAGGAGAGTTCCAGTCTCCCCACAGCCTCTCCAACATTTATTGTTTTGCATTTTTTGGATCATGGCCAATCTTGTTGGGGTGAGATGGTATCTCACTGTCATTTTGATTTGAATTTCTTTAATAATTAATGATCGTGAACATGTCTGCATATGTTTTTTGGCTGCCTGGATCTCCTCTTTAGAAAAGTGTCTGTCCATCTCCTTTGCTCATCGCTTAATTGGATGATTTGTCTTTTTCTTATTGATATTTTGTAGAACCTTCTAGATTATGGAGATCAGGCATCAGGCTGACATAGAGTTGCCAAATATTTTTTCCCATTCTGTAGGTGGTCTTTTAATTCTTTTGATGAAGTCTTTGGATGAGCAGAAAGTGTTTGATTCTTATTAATTCCCATCTACCTATTTTCTCTTCTGATGAATGTGTTTTGTTTGTCAGATTTTGAAGTCTGTCTATATTGCATATTAAAACATCCATTGTTGACCCTATCTTATCTTGGATGAGCTTTATCATTTTAGCTTTTATATTCAGGTCTTTTATCCAATTTGAGTTGATTTTTGTATAAAGTGTGAGATATGGGTCTTGTTTCAATTTTTTGCAGGTGGATATCCAATTATGCCAACACCATTTGTTAAAGAGACTGTTCTTACCCCAGTTCAAAATCTTAGGACCTTTGTCAAATATCAGCTGTTCATAAGAGGATGGTGGCATCTCTGGGGTCTCTACTTTGTTCCATTGGTCTATATGTCTCTTTTTGATACCAGGCTGTTTTGACTACTGTAGCAGTGTAATAGGTTTTAAAGTCAGGTAGTGAGAGGCCTCTCAGTATGTTCTTCTTTTTCAGTAGTGCTTTACTTATTCAGGGTTCCTTCCCTTTCCAAATAAAGCTGATAATTTGTTTCTCCATCTCATTAAACTTTGGCATCTCATTAAAAAATGTCGTTGGAATTTGTATTGGGATTGCATTATACAAGTAGAGTGCTTTGGGCAAAATAGACATTTTCACAATATTGAGTCTTCCTATCCGTGAGCAGGGCAGATCACTCCACTTATGTAAGTCCCTCCTAGTTTCTTGTAGCAATGTCTTGTAGTTTTCTCTGTAAAGATCTCTTATTTCTCTAGTTAGATTTATTCCTAGGTATTTTATCTTCTTGGGAGCTATAGTAAATGGAATTGATTTGGTGATTTCTTCATTAATAATTTCATTGTTGGTATAAAGGAATCCTACTGATTTAGTTATGTTTATCTTGTATCCCGATACTTTGCTGAATTCTTATATTAGCTCTAATAGTTTACTTATGGATCTCTTTGGATTTTCTGTATAAACAATCATATCATGGTGAAGAGGGAAATCTTTACTTCTTCAGTGCCAATACAGATGCCTTTTACTGCTTTGTCTTGTCTAATTGCTCTGGCTAGAACTTCTAGCACAATGTTGAATAGACGTGGGTGAGAGCAGGCATCCTTGTCTAGTTCCCGTTCTCAAAGGAAATTCTTTCAGTCTTTCACCATTCAGGATGATGAAGCAGTTGGCTTTGCATAGATGCTATTGATTATGTTGAGGAATTTCCCTTTTATTCCTATTTTCTGAGAGTTTTAAGCATGAATGCATGTTGAACTTTGTCAAATGCCTTTACTGCATCAATTGACAAAATCAGATGATTCTTATCTTTTGTGTTATTAGTATGGTTGATTACATTAATTGTTTTTCTGATGTTGAACCAGCCTTGCATCTCTGGAATGAAACCAACTTGATCATGATGAATGATTGTTTTTATATGCTGTCGAATTCTATTGGCTAGAATTTTGTTGAAGATTTTTGCGTCTAGATTCATCAGTGATATTGGTCTGTAATTTTCTTTTTTTGTGGGATCTTTCCCTGGTTTGGTATCAGGGTTATGCTGGCTTCATAGAAGGAATTTGGAAGTATTTCATTTCTTTCTATGGTATGAAATAGCCTCATTAGTATTGGAGTTAATTCTTCTCTAAAAGTTTGGTAGAATTCTCCGGTGGAGCCGTCTGGGCCAGGACTTTTTTTGGTTGGTAAATTTTTGATGACTTCCTCAATCTCTTCCTTTGTGATAGACTTATTAAGTTGATCTATTTCTCCTTGTGATAGTCTTGGTGAGTCATATGAATCTAGAAATTTGTCCATTTCCCCCAGATTTTCAAACCTGTCAGAGTATAGCTTTTCATAGTATTCTGTTGTGATATATTTTATTTCAGATGGGTCTGTTGTAATATCTCCCAACTCATTTCTTAATTAGGTTATTTGTATCTTCTGTTGTTTTTCTTTTGTAAGTTTAGCCAATAGTTTATCAATTTTGTTGATCTTTTCGAAGAACCAGCTTTTGGTTTTGTTAATTTTTTCAATTGTTTTTCTATTCTCTGATTCATTTAGTTCTGCTCTAATTTTTATAATCTGTTTTCTTCTGGTGCCTGAGAGGTTTCTTTGTTGCTCTCTTTCTACTTGTTGAAGCTGTGAGGTTAATTCTTTAATTTGTGTTCTTTCTTCTTTCTGGAAGTGTGCGTTTATAGAGATAAACTGACCTTTGAGCACTGCTTTTGCTGTACCCCATAAATTCTGGTAGGATGTGTTTTCATTCTCATTTGAATCCATAGATTTCTTTAACGTATCTTTAATTTCATTTATAACTCAAGCCTTTATGAGTAAAGTGTTCTTCAGTTTCCACAAGTTGGAATTTTTACCTATGATTTTTCTGTTATTGATTTCAACTTTTATAGCCCTGTGGTCTGAGAAGGTACTTGGCAATAAGTCAATGTTTTGAATTTTATGGAGAATTGTTTTATGATCTAACATATGGTCTATTCTGGAGAATGTTCCATGTGCTTTGGAGAAGACGGTATATTTGTCTGTTGATGGATGAAAAGATCTGTATATGTCAATAAGGTCAAGTTGGTTGATTGTTGTAATAAGATCTTCTGTATCTTTACTGAGCTTTTTTTTTCTGGATGGTCTATCCATAACTGAAAGGGGAGTGTTAAAGTTCCCAACTATTATTGTGGAATGATCAATCTCATTTTTCAATGTTGTCAGTATTTGTTCAATGTGTTTAGGTGCTTTGGTATTGGGTGCATAAATATTCAATATTGTTAAGTCTTGCTTGAGTATTGAACCTTTCAGCAATAAATAGTGACCATCCTTGTCCATAATAGTGGACTTTACATTAAAATCTATTTTATCTGAGATTAATATTGCCATGCCTGCCCTTTTTCGTGTATTACTAGCTTGACATATATTATTCCAACCTTTAATTCTCAGCTTGTTCTTATCCTTAAGTCTAAGATGTATTTCTTGTAAGCAACATATAGATGGGTCATGTCTTTTGATCCACGATATCACTCGCTGTCTCTTTACTGGAGTGTTCAGTCCATTTACATTCAATGTGATTATTGATAAATATACATTTAGTGATGTCATTGCAATATGTTTATTTTCATGTTGGTGTTTTCTCTGCTGTTCTTATTAATCTGTCCTGGGACATTCTTGTTTATGGACGGCATGAGTTTTGATTTTATATTTATTGAGACTCCTGTATTGTGATTTTTTCATTTGAAATGGTTTATTGTTAATTAGTTCCATGGCTACATACCTAATCCCCCTTAATGTATAATTATTGAAATCAATTTTAACTATTTTAGAAGTCAGAAACTGTCGCTGCTTCAAAAACAACTGTAACTATTGTAGTGTATCCCTCTTTTAATGTGATATTATAGTTGTCATGATATGATCATGTATTCCTTTATTATAATATTATAGTTTTTGGCTGGGTTTGATGAAGTTTTGTGCCTTCCTTAGCTGTTTAGAAATTTGGATGAAGTGCCTTAAATTATCACCTAAAACATATATTTAGGGAAGAGCTTCTTTCAATGTTTCATGTAATTGGGGTTTAGTTTTTAGAAAGTCTTTAAATTTCTCTTTATTTTCAAAAGTCTTAATTTCACCATTATATTTGATAGACAATTTAGCGGGATAAATTATTCTGGGATGGAAGTTTTTGTCGTTCGGGACTTTGAACGTGTCTGCTCATTGTTTTCTGGCCAGCATTGTTTCAGCAGAAAAGTCAGATTTTAAAGGAAGTGCCAAACTGTTTTCTGAAGTGTTACATTCTCACTGGCAGTGCAGGAGAGTTCTACTCTCTTTACAACCTCTCCAACATTTGTTATTTGGTCTGTTTTAGATTACTGCCAATTGTGTTGGAGTGAGACAGTATGAGGCCTGACAATTGAGTCCACGAGCTTGTTCTTAGGGCCACATATTGTATTGCAGAGTATCACTATGGTCAAACTTGAAAGTATTTCCTTTGGGAAGCTATGTACAGATACCAGCACCTGGTCTGACCTTAAAAACAATTTTCGAACTCTTTTTGGAATGGCCTTTGTGCATGGTGGCAAGGTGGAATGTTTGTAAACTTAATTGTATAGTTGTCTGTGTGTGGGGGGGATGTTTAGCCAGTAAACAAATAACTGTATTGGAGCACCCTCTCTGCTCATCTGTTCTGGTCCCCAGTGACTTTTTTCTTTGCACAAAAATAAAGGTAATATTCAAAGGAAGACATTTTGATGACATTCAGGACATCAAGGGTAACATGATCACAGCTCTGATGGCCACTCCAGAAAAAGAGTTCCAAAATTGCTTTGAAGGATGGACTAGGTACTGGTGTTGGTGCATAGCTTCCCAAAGGGAATACTTTCAAACTTGAACATAGCGATACTCAGCAACGAGGTATGTAGCAATCTTTCTGAGTTCAAGAACTCAATTGACGGTCCTCATATCACACTGTGGTTTTGATTTGCTTTTATCTAATGACTAATGATTGCAAGTATTTCCTTACGTGTCTGTCAGTCACCTGAATGTGTTCTTTGGTGAAGTGTCTCTTCATGTTCTTTGACACTTTCTTTAATTGGATTATTTGGGTTTTTTTGTTGTTTTTGTTTTTGAGGTGTTGCAGTATCTTTGATGAGCATTTAGTGCTTAATTTTTAGGTGCTCCCAGTTGTCTAGTTTCCCTTCTGGTTTGTATCCTATTTATGCCTTATATTAGGGCCCCTAGTGTTGTCCCTATTTTTTCTTCCATGATATTTGTCATACACATTTTATATTTAGATCTTCAATCCGTTTTTGAGTTAGGTTTTGTCCATGGTGTGAGGTATGGATCCTGTCTTTTTTTTTTTTTTAACAGATGGCCATCCAGTTATAACAGCACCATTTGTCAAAGAGTAAATTTTCCACATTTAATGAATATTCTTGCCCTTTATGAAATATTAACTGCTTATGGATTGATTTACATCTGGGTTCTTAATTTGGAAATTCTGGTGGCCTAGTGGCTAGGTGCTATGGCTGCTAACCAAAAAGTCAGCTGTTCAAATCCACCAGACATTTCTTGGAAACTATATGGGACAGTTCTACTGTGTCCTATAGGTCCCTATGAGTTGTAATCAACTCAGTGGCAGTGGGTTTAGTTTGGTTTTGGTTTCTTAATTCTGTTCCATTAGTCTATGTCATGGATTGAATTATGGTCCCTCAAAATTGTGTATACCAATTTGGCTGGATCCTGAGTCCCAGTATTGTGTAGTTGTCTTCCATTTTGTGACTGTAATTTTGTGTTACAGAGAATTACAGTGGTATTGTAACACCCTTACTCAGGTCATATCCCTGATTCAGTGTGAAGGGAGTTTCCCTGGGGATGCAGAACTCCTACTTTAGGGGAAGATGAGACAGCCCACAGAGAGAGATTTCTCCTGGAGCTGGTGTTCTGAATTTGAACTTGTAGACTACTTGACTGTGAGGAAACAAACTATCTCTTTTGTAGAACAACTAAGTAACAAAGATAGTCTTTATGCATGTTACCCAACCAGTACAAGGCTGCTTTAACTACTGTGACCATACAACAGATTATAAAATCAGGTATATAAGGCACCCACTTTGTTCTTCCTCTTAAGCAATGCTTTACTCGCCCAGAGCTCCTTCTCTTTGCATGTAAAATTCATGATTTGTTTCTCTATCTCATTAAAGAATGCTGTTGGAATTTTGATTGGAATTGTATTTTATTTTTAGATTGCTTTGGATGGAATTGACATTTTCACAATGTTAAGTCTTCCTATCCATTGCCGTGATGTATTTTTTATTTATGTAAATATCTTTTGGTTTCTTTCAGTGGTGTTTTGTAATTATCTGTGTATAGTTCTTTTGTGTCACTGGTTACATTTATTCCTAAGTACTTTATTCTTTTCAGGGCTATTGTCAATTTTATTGGTGATTTCTTCTTCAGAGATCTCTTTGTTGGCATAGAGGAATCCAACTGAGTTTTGTATGTCAATCTTGCTACATTGCTGCAATCTTCTACTAGTTCTAGTAGTTTTCTTGTGGGTGCCTTGGGGTTTTCTATGTATATCTGTATATCCTTCCTCATCCATTTAAATATCTTTGTTTCCTTTTTATGCTTTATTGCTCTGGCTGAGATCTCCAGCACAACATTGAATAGGAGCAGTGATAAAGGGCATTTTTCTCCAGGTCCTGTTTTCAAGGGGAATGCTTTCAGACTCTCTATTAAGAATGATATTGACTGCTGGCCTGTTTAAATGCCATTTATTATGTCCAGAAATTTCTCTTTTATTTCTAGTTTGCTGATAGCTTTTATTAGGACTGGGTGTTGGACTTTGTCAAATGCCTTTTCTGTGTTCACTGATAAGATCATGCGGTTCTTTTATTTATGTAGTGGATTGTGTTGATTGATTTTCTGTGATTGAACCATCTCTGCATACTGGTCTGAATCTTACTTGGTCATGATATGTTAGTTTTTTGCTGTTGATTTCTGTTGGCTAGAATTTTGTTGAAGATTTTTGCATTATGTTCTCTTTTTTGTGATGTCTTTACCTGGCTTTTGTATCAGTGTTATGCTAGCTTCATAGAATGATGAAGGGTGTATTCCTTCTTTTCCTATGATCTGAAATACCCTTAATAGTGCTAGTGCTAACTCTTCTCTGAAAATTTAACAAAATTTCCCAGTGAAGCTGTCTGCATCATGATTTATTTGTAGAGTTTTTTGTTTGTCTGTGTGTTATAATTTTATTCTCTTCTTTTATTATAGGTTTGTTCAGTTTTTCTTTCTTGGTTTACATTAGTTGAAGTAGATAGTGTGTTTCTAAAATTTGTCCATTTCCTCTACATCTTCAGTATTTGTTGGAGTATGATATTTCATAGTATTTTGTTATGATTCTTTTAATTTCAGTGGGGTCTGTAATGATATCACCCATTTCTTTTTTTTACTCAGATTATTTACTTTCTTTCCTGTTTTTCTTTTGTCAGTTAGCCCAATGGTTTATCAATTTTGTTCATTTTTTCACAAAACCAATTTTGGTCCTGCTGATTCTTTCAGTTGTTCTTCTATTTCATTGATTTCTGCTCTAATTTTTAGTATTTCTTTTCTTATGGAGCCTGAGGGCATGTTTTATTGCTGTCTTTCTATTTGTTTGAGTTGTGTAGTTAATATTTTGACTTTGGTCCTTTCTTCTTTTTGAATGTTTGCATTTATCGCTATAAATTGACCTCTGAGCACTGCTTTTGCTGTGTCACAAAAGTTCTGGTAGGATGTGTCTTCATTCTTATTTGATTCTATGAATTTGTTTATTCAATTCTTGATTTCTTCTATAACCCAATAGTTTTTTAAAGTGTTGATCATTTATTGATTTTTTTTTCCTTGTTGTTTCTGTTATTGATTTCTACTTTTATAGCTCTGTGGTCAGAAAGATGCTCTGTTATATTTTGATGTTTTCATCCTGTTGAAGGTTGCTTTGTGGCCTAATATGTGGTCTATTCTGCAGAATATTCGTTGTGTATTGGAAAAGAAAATATATTGACTTCTGCTGGGTAGAAGGTTCTGTATATGCTTATGAGATCAAGTTGGTCAATTGTGTTGTGTAGCTGTTTGTATATTCCATGTCTCTGTCTTTGATCTTCTTTATATTCTGTCCTTCACTGAAAGTGGTCTGTTGAAATCTCCTACTATTATGGTAGTGCTGTCTATCTTTATTTTCAATGTTGTTAGAGTTTGTTTTATGTATTTTGAAGCCTTGTCATTTGGCACATATAGGTATGAGATTAATCCTGTCATTTTCACATAGTTTTTTTGGTGCATGTGTGTGTTGTTGATAGTTTCTTTGTTCCATTTAATTTTTTGTGTTATTTATCGCTATGTATTTTATTTTTATTACAGTTCATTTTGTATTTTCTATGTCTTTGTGTTTTTCTTCTTTTTTATTTTGATGGCTACATTCATTAGCATCCTTTGTGGTTACCTTAAATTTACCTGTATTTTTCTAAGTTTAAACATGTCTTTTATATCTTGATGTCACTTTAATATCCTCTCCATATGGAAGTTCTATGACTACACTATTCCCTGTTTTTTTGTTTTGTTGTCACTATTTACATATTGACATCTCTGTTTCCCTGTTTTTGGTCTTTTAACATTGGCTTATTTTTGTGATTTCCCCATCTGGGTTAACATCTGGTTCTTTATCTGGGTTTTTGTTTGATATTGTTGTTGGTTTTCTAACCAGAGAACCACCTTTAATATTTTTTGTAATTTTCGTTTGGTTTTCACAAATTTTCTTAACTTCTGTTTATCTAGAAGTGTCCTAATTTCACCATTGTATTTCAGAGGCAGTTTGCTGGATGTATAATTTTTGGCTGGCATTTTTTTCCCCATTAAGGCTTGTATATATGTCATCTCATTTACTTCTTGTCTACATATTTTCAATTGAGTAGTCAGAGTTTAGTCTTACAGATTCCCTTTTGTTAAGTGGCTTTTCATTTATGTTTAGCTGCTCTCAAGAGTCTCTCTCACTGATTTTAGCAAGTTCGATTGTAATATACCTTGGTCATGTTCTTTTGGGATTACCCTCTGTAGGATTCATTGGGCTTCTTAGATCGCTATTGTCTCATTTTACATAATACTGCAGAAGCTTGCTTCCAACAAATCTTCAACAATTCTTTCTGTATTTTCTGTTATTTCCCCCATTCTGATATTCCAGATGTGCATAGGTTTTTCCTTTTGATGAGGCATTCTTCATTTTTTAAAATTCTTTTTTCAGATTTTTCCTGAAGTAAATTGGTGTCAAGGGATTTATATTCAGTCTCACTAATTGTGGCTCTGTTGCCTCAAATTCTGCTCCTATTACTCTCTATTGAGTTGTCTAATTGTGAAATCTTATTGTTAATCTTTGAATTTCTAGTTGCTGCCTCTTTGTGTTTTCCAGCTGCCTGCTAATTTTATCTTTCTGTTCTTGTATTGTTTTCCTGAATTCTTCTATTGTTTTGTCTGTATGTTCCTTGGCTTGGTCTGAGTTTTACCTGATCACTTGAAGAGTGCTGTATGTTAACTTTTCAATTCTATCTCAAGTAACTCCACAACTTTGTCTTTCTGTGGAAGGTTTTGTGGTTCTTTATTTTGCTTGTTAGTCAGAGCCATCATGATCTGCTCCTTTCTGTAGTTTAATAATGACAGTTCTCTCTGAACCAACAATTTACTGTATTCATTTGGTGTGCTTGTTTACTGCATCCTGGCTTGTTTGTTTTGATGTGCCCAGGTAATTTAGACATGTAAACTTCTTTGGTAATTGGTCTATTTGAAGTTCTCAAGTCGTTTCTCCATGTGGTAGAGCAGCTACTAGGTACAGGATCCCAGGAGTCAGTTCACTTTTCTTGTGTGGATGCAGCACAGCTATCCAGGTTGTTGATCACTGAGTGTGTGGTATAGGCTTTCACCTACAGTCCTAGATGGACAGGGTTCAGAGCAGGCACAGGTATTTGGCTTTAGTAGGGGGCCATGTATAGAGCATTCAGAGTGCTGACATAAGACCACAGATACCTGGATGGAGGGCATGCTCCTGTGTTCCTGTCCCTTTAAGTGCATAGAGGATTGCCCCCATTCTTGGGCACATGATGTTGTTGACTGGAGGGACTGGTGGCATCACTTATCCTCAGAGTTGTATCATATGTGGCTAGAAGGAGTGGATGATACTGCCAGACTTCAGATCCCTGATGTGGGTGGGTGAGATCCCTACTTAATGTGCAGGGTGGTGGCATATATCATGGATCTTCAATTCCCTCTTGGCTGCTGCAGCTTAAAATATGTTTCTGGTGTATGCCTTGCTGTTTTATGCTTTGATTATCAAGGCTTGTAAGTTGTCATATATAGTCAATTTACTTGTTTTGGGGGGGAGGTGTTTGTTGTAAGAGAGATGACAAGCAGCATTTGACTATTCTGCCTTCTTGGCCCAACCCCCTGACCTATTATTAATCTTATCTCTGTAATGTTGTGGTATTGAAGTCCACTTGTTTTGATACTGCTGTAATTTTCTTCTCAGGTGTCTTACCCTATTCAGGAACTCCAATTAATTGTAGATTATTCTTCTTAATAGAGTCCCACATGTTTTTTTAATGTGTCTTCATTTTCCTTGTTTCTTTTTTCTGATTTCTCCTCATAGATGCTGGAGTCAGTAGCTTTGTCTTCCAAATCAGAAATTCTCTTTTCCGTTTGTTCCATTCTGTTTTCTTGGCTTTGAATTGAAGTTTCTATGTCTTTGATTTTGTTCTTGATCTGTTGGATTTCCGAGTACTGATGTTCCATCAGATCGAACAGTTTGCTTAATTTTTTGTTTTGCTCTGCTGCATTTTGTATGAGGTCTAGGAGGGCTCTCTATATAATCCTTTTGTATTCACCTTCTAATAGTTTCAGAAAAGCTTCTTGGTCTGGAAAGTTATGAGGTGGTTTCTTCTGGGGGCCTTCTGATGCCATGGGTGATTTCCGGGTTACCTTCTTCTCCAAAGTTTGTTGCTTTTGGGGCTTCAAGTGGGTCAATAGAAGCTGGGAGAGATGCTGTGAAGAGGGACCGCAGTCGTTTCTTTAGGTGGTCTTAAAATGAGAAGTAAAAAGTATTTGACAGCCTCCAAAGTCAGTCAGGTTTGCAGATGTAGAGGTCCTTCTCCCAGCTGGCAAAGCAAGCACCTCTATACTGAACCCCAGATGTTATAAACTAGCTCAAAATACAGAAAGGCTACTGGCCTGCTGGCTCTGCTGTCGGGCCCCAGCTGTGGGTGATACTGTGTAGAATTCTGCTTTTCTTCTGCATAGGCACTGCCTCTCAGCCCAAGAATTAGGTCCAGCTGAGGCTTCCGTATGGGTATACTAGCCTCCCAGCAGAACAAGATGGCGTCCAGCACAAGCTTGCCAGCTGGCCAGGACCAGGCTCCTGGTAGAAAGAGGGGCCAAGAGTGCTGAAATGCCCAGAGTCCACAGCCTCCACTGCTAGGCCCCAGCCCCAGGCGACACTGTGCAAAACACCACCTCCCTGCTGGAAAAGCACTCTCCCCCTGACAGGTACTACCTCCCAGCCTAGGAACCAAGTCCAGCAGGGGCCTCCATCTGGGCTTCTCCGTTTCCCAGTGTATCAAGATGGCATCCCACACAAGCTCATCTGTACGGTTACCACATGGTGGGGGCAGAAAGATAGGCCAGAGGAGCAGAGGTGTATAGAGTCCAAAGCCAGGCTCTCAGAACCTGGCAATTACGCTTGCCGGTCCCACCAGCAGTGCATCCAAGACCAGCAGCTAGTCAAGTCCCAGCTCTGCCCCCTGGTCAAGAGAGAGGGAAAAAAAGCTGGTGAGTTACCTTCATTCTGTTCAAGGCTGTGCTTGCCAAGAGTGTGGTCAGAGAAAGAGAGAAGGTTTTGCATTCAGTGGTATGTTGTCCAAATTAACAGTGCTATGCTGCATCCCAGGGCTCACTAGGGTCCATAAGTCTCCATTTAATTATCATTTCAGGTCTCAGTTTTCAGAGGAATTTAGGGAGACGTGTGTTTAGTCCACCATCTTGACTCTGCCCTCCTGTAATATTACTGATAATTTTATGGAACATTCATTCGTTTGCTTTCATTTTATTTGTATCTGAATACACCAAGTGTATCTTATATAAACAGTATATACTGCTATTGTCATGGATTGAATTGTGTCCCCCCAAAAATATGTGTAGTCATGTGGCTGGGCCATGATTCCCAGTATCTTGTGATTGTCCTCCATTTTGTGGTTTTCCTAAGCTTTATGTTAAAGGATTAGGGTGGGCCTATAAATCCCTTCATAGGATCACCTCCCTGCTCCACTCTAAAGGGAGTTTCCCTGGAATATGTCTTTCCCCACCCTTAATCCTTTCATCCTGCAAGAGATAAAAGGAAAGAGAAGCAGGCTGAAAATCGGGAACCTCACACCATCAAGCAAGCAGCACCAGGAGAAGAACGTGTCCTTCAGACCCAAGTTTCCTGCGCCAAGATGCTCCCTAGACAAAGACTGATGCAATACCGGACTTTCCTCCAGAGCTGACAAGGGGGAAAGCCTTCCCCTGGAGCAGACACCCTGAATATGGACTTGTAACCTACTGGACTGTGTAAGAATAAACTTTTTTTTTGTTAAAACCATCCACTCTGTGGTATTTCTATTAGAGCAGCCCTAGCTGACTAAAACAGGTATCATGTTTTATTTGCTTTTCTTCCTTTAGTCTCACCTGGATGGATTTAAGTCTAACTATTGGAAACCTAGTGGCAGAGTAGTTAAGTGCTATGCATTCTAACCAGAAAGTTGGTAGTTCAAATCTACCAATCAATCCTTGGAAACTCTATGGGACAGTTTTACTTTATTCCGTAGGGTGGCTATGAGTCGGAATCCACTCAACAGCAGTGGGTTTGGATTGTTTTTTTATTGGAGCCTGGTGGTGCAGTGGTTAAGTATTATGGCTGCTAACCAAAAGGATGGTAGTTTGAATCCACCAGTTGCCCATTGAAAACCTGATGGAGCAGTTCTACTCTGTACTATAGGGTCACTGTGACTCAGTGGCAGTGGATTTGGTTTTGGTTTCATCTTGCTATTTGTTTTCTAGGGAACTCTTCCATAAATTCATTGTTGATTGCTCCTTTTAGATTAACAATGTGTTGATTTAGTATTCCATTTTATGTTTTCAGTTGATAGTTTAAATTGTTTTGTTTTGGTACCAGTAGTATTGATATTAGTGAGTGCTCTAGGATTTACAGTATTCATCCTTAAATTATTTTAATTTCTAAAATTATATCACATCTTATATAATGTACACTAACAAGCGTCTAAGTTCATTAAAATTTCCTGACTAAAAAAAAAAAGCAGCCTGAGAGATTTTGATTATGTCTCAAAGAAGAAACGTTTGAGTCAACCTTGATTATCGCTCTTACATGTCACATTTATCACCACTTCTAGATGGCTACCCATTTTTTTCCAGCTTTTTATTTTAATGCTATACTTACAGAAAAATTGCAAAAGAAGTAAAACAAAATAGGAACAATCTTTCCATATGCTCCTCACCCAGATTTCCATAATATTAATGTCTTATATAACCATTGTACAACTATCAGAACCAAGAAATTAATATTAGCTCTAGGCATGGCAATTAAGAGTTACGGCTACTAACAAAAAGTTGGCAGATCAAATCCACTAGGTGCTCCTTGGAAACTCTGAGTCAGTTCTACTCTGTTCTTTAGGGTCACTGTGAGTTGGAATTGACTCGATGGCAAATTTTTTTTATACGAACTAAACTAAAAACTTTATTCAAATTTCACAATTTCTACTCATGTCCTTTTGTGTTCCAGAATCCTATTCAGAACCCCACCATTGCCATTCTAACTCAAGCTACTATCACCTCTATTCTGTATGATATCCTTCTAACCATTCTCCTTGCTTCTACTTTTGCTTCTCTACATTCTATTTAAACTTTTTTGTTTCTAAATTATTGATTAGTTTTGTAATGGTGTAGATTTGGTCTTAAGTTTATTTCCTTACGTATGCAATTTTCCTCTCGTCTGATACTGTTGTCAATTTATCTTTGAGTTCTTGTACTAACATATTCTTAAGATATTTGTAGGAATTAGTGGGGAATTTCTGTTCTTTGGGTTATAGTTTCCCAGGTTTGGTTTTTTGTATTTTGCATTCTTGCTTCTCTTCCTTTTTGGATAAAGAACTGTAGCATGTTTACATGGGTGCCATTGTTTTCTTGCACAAATATCCCCCTTTATATCTTCTTTTTTGTCCTGATTTGGTGTGGATGACTTCTTGATTTATTGTCCACTGTATCTGAAAGGTCAGTGGTTCAAACTCACCAGTCACTCTGAAGGAAAAAGATGTAGCAATCTGTTTTCATAAATATTTACAGCCTTGGGAACACTACCCTTTCCTTTAAGTCAGATTCTGCTTAGCAGCAATGAGTTTGGCTTGATACTTTTCTCTAATGCTCAGTAGAAAGACTAGTAAATAGTAAATGTTCATTATTTTATTGAAGTTTAGGTCTTATGTTTGCAACAAAAACCAAACCAAATTTGTTGCCATTGAATTAATTTCAACTTGTAGTGACCATACTATCGAGTCAATTCTGACTTATACTGATCCTATATGACAACATAGTACTGCCTCACAGAGTTTCCAAGGAGTGTCTGGTGGACTCAAACTACCAACCTTTTGGCTAGCAGCCATAGCACTTAACCACTACGCCACCAGCATTTCCTCATAGTGATAATGGTTTCTATTAATGTAAGATGGGAAAGCATAATGTATTTCCATGATACTGGTACCCTAACTTTGGTTGTATAACCTATCATGGGCTTGTCATTTGTGGCTTTCAATGTGATGAACAGAGTTGAGAAATGCCGTTAATTTCTTGGATGGCCATAAGGTTTTGTATTTGTTTCATGTTGTTAATTCTAATTTCTTAAACTAGATAGTGTAACCTAGAAATTTGCCACTTTCAGGTCTTTAGAACATTACCTGAGAATCATTGCTAAGCATTGACCTCAGCACATTTAGAAAATATATTCATTTGTGGATGTTGTTGTTACACTACCCTTTGAAAAGCCTTGCTAATTCACATGTAACCAGTTTTACTTGAGTTGAATAGATCTTACTTTTAATATTTTTTTATTTTGGAATAATTTTAGATTTATAGAATAGCTGCAAAAAAGTAGTAAGTTCCCGTGTATTCCTCACCCACTTTTCCTTACTGTTAACCATTTACATGATCACTATACAAGTATCAAAATCAGAAAATTAACTATTAATTATACTACTAGTAATTGAACTCCTGACTTCAGATGGATTTCACCAGTTTTCCCACTAGTATCCTTTGTCTCTCCCAGGATCCCATTCAGGATTCCACATTGTATTTAGTTGTTTTACGTCTTTAGTATTTTCTGGTCTGTGACAGTTTCTCAGTCTCTTTCCTTGTTTTTCATGAGTTTGACATTTTTGAAGCATTCTGGTGAAGTATTTCATAAAATGTCCCTTAGCTTGAGTTTTTCTGATGTTTTCCTCATAACTAGACTTGGGTTATGGGTTTTGGGAAGGGAGATTCCAAAAATGAAGTGTGCTTTTCATCACCTCATACCAGGGAGTACCTGACATCCACATGACATAATTGATGATCTTAAATTTAATCCTTTGGTTGAGATAATGTCTGCCAGGCCACTGTAAAGTTATTGTTTTCTCTTCCAACATTCTGTTCTTTAAAAGCAAATTACTAGGTCCAGCCCATACTCAAGAAGGAAAGGATTAAGTTTAACACCTGCAGGAAGCATCTATATATATTGTTTAGAATACTTTATAAGGAATATTTAGCTCTTGTCCCCTATTTATTCCATCATTTATTTAGATCATTATAGGCTCATATATATTTATTTTACACTTTGGGTTATAATTTAACATTATTTACCTTATTTTTCAAATTGTTCCAGCTTAGCCCATTAGGAATTCTTTCAGTTTGACGCCTGTGTGCCTTTGACATACTCCCATCCTCTTTTATTTATTTATTTATTGTGATTAAGTGAAAGCATACAATCCAAATTAATTTTGCATGCCCCCCCATCTACAGCTCCTTGTGCTGTCCTTGCCCGGTGACAGCACACGCCTCCTTTTCATTCTGTATTAGTTGTATCCTCTTAACAATCTCCTGTCCCCTCATCTCCACCCTCTTCTCTCCCATTTAGAAAGAGATGAGTAGGACAGCTTCCTATAAATGCATAGAGCCACCAAGTATACACACCATATGGTCACATTGTGTTCCCGAGTCCAGTCCATTTTTGTCCAGAGTTGACCTCAATAGTGTCTTCCAGCTGGGGCAGCAGTAGGTCTAGGGGTCATGCTCCTAGGGGATCCCCCAGGCTGTCAGACCATCAATTGTAGTCTTCTAGTAGATTTCTTGAGCTGCACTCCTCTTTTTCTCATGTTGCCACAGGGACTCAACACTGTGTACTCCACACAGCTGTCTTTGGTAGTGACCAGGGACCATATGGTTCTTGTGGTTCCTCTTGTTTTTGAAGCACTTCTTTACTTTCTAATACTGCAAAATATTGCAGAGTAGTCTTGCATTCCCCTTGCCCCAGTCCTAGAATCAGCCATGTACCCAAGAAGTGCTGATTCTTCCACTGTAGAATGGTATTTAAAAGTCAACATCTGGGGTAGGGTGTGTTCACTGCTACTGAGGACATTACTGTTTCTGGGCTCTTCAGTTGGCAGACTCAGGAAATACATTCATGAATACTAACCCATGAATACCTACATATCTATAATTATTTTTCTATCTACATATCTACCCACCCACCTACCACCTACCAAATCTACCTATCTACAAATTAAGCTAAATATAAGTTCATACTAATGTATCTAACTCTAATCCAGAACCACAGAGTTAATTGTAACATTTCTCCTTTTCCTCTATGTAATTTTTTTCTTTGATGGTGAAAAAACTTGGCTTCTATCATCTACTATTTATTTACTTATTTGTTCAGGCTTACAATAGGCATGAAATACTTTCAGAAATGTTAATTTCTGAAACTGTGTTCTGGTATGTAAACTTGTGTCTCACCATACCCCTGTGAAAAATTTACCAACTAGAATCTAGTGTTTATGTATGGTTCTTTAGCCTTACAATGCCAGCCAAGCCAAGTGCCGTCAAGTCCAGCCAAAATACTAGTTTCTTAGTTACTTAGGTTGTTTCCTTTTTTCATTACCCCTTTCAATGAGGCTGTATCATATATTTGTAATACAGTTGGAGGTATGAGATTTGACAATTAAGTTTGTGAACTTACCACCCTGTGCTTATATAGGCAGCATTATGCAACAACTCAGTAAGGTTTATATTTCAGGGCCTCACAGCAGTTTTCATGTCGACATGTTGTAGTGTCTTGGTTACTGGTGTTCGTTATTGTTACATGTTTTAGTGTGCCATCATCAGAATTTTGGAGCTTGAATTAGAGCAACAAACATTAAATTTCTTTTTAAATGTGGCAAAAGTGGAAGTGAAATCAAGACATGTAAGTTCAAGTTTATGGGGATAATGACATGAAGAAAATGGCAGTGTACAAATGGATTAAACGTTTTTCTGAGGAGAAAGTGTCACTCATGAAGAGATATCAGGGTGGCCAGTAATGAGAAGAACTGATGAAAACATTGCAAAAATTCACTGATTGTTGACTGATGGTGATAAGCCTAGCAGACCAAGAAAACATTAATAGAGAAACAGGAAAGTCTTAACTGAAAATCTTGGTATGAGAAAGGTGTATGCAAAAATGGTCCCAAAGGAGCTCACTGATGAACAAAAGCAAAAGTGAGTCAAAGTTTGCCAAAACCTTTTGGAGAGGCAAGAAGTTGTTTTGAGCCATGTTATCACCGGTGGTGAAACACGGGTGTACCAATATGACCCTGAAACAAAGCACCAAAGTTCCCAATGGAAATTAGCCAATTCTCCACAACCAAAGATTTCCATCGATCCAAATCAAGAGTCAAAATAATGTTGCTAACATTTCTTGATATCAGAGGGATAGCTCATTATGAATTTGTGCCAACTGGACAGTTAGCCAAGTTTCTTATTCGGAAGTACTGAAATGGCTGTGTGAAAAAGTTAGGCAAAAATTATCTGAACTGCCTGCCAGCAACTCATGGCTCTTACATCACACTAATACATCAGCTCACATGGCACTGTATGTGAGAGCATGTTTAGCCAGTAAACAAATCAGCATATTAGAACACCCTCCCTATGTTATTGGACAAGGCTCCAGCTTCTCACTATCTGCCCCCCAAAATGCTAATCTCTGAGACAGGTTTTGAGATGAGCTATCAAAATTTATTTGCAAACTGGTTCATTGCTATAATTCAAGCAAAATTGGGTGTTTTAAAGGGTAAAGACCACATGTAGATGTCAGGGAACAATGGGAGTGGTTTGGGAGGCATATCATTCTGAGAGCAGGCTTCAGGAGTGGTATATGCATGTCAAAAGCTGGGGTCCAGATGCTCTGAATTGTCATCTGAGTTGGGGGTCTCACGAGTGCCTTCATTGGCCCCTCCACTGGGCACCTCTTTAAGAAGAACCTGTAAAGAGAAGCTTCAGACTTATTATCCCAGTGGTGCCTGTCAGCTAATGTACTATTTCCTGCTCTAGCCGGGTACAGGAAGCAAGGAATTTTAAGAACAGTCAGTTCGGGTGCCTGAGGCTTCTACCTGCTTCACCTACTCACCTAATCTGGCCCACAGTGACTTTTTTCTTTACTCAAACATAAAGGAAATATTGAGAGGAAGACATTTTGATGACATTCAGGACATCAAGGGTAATACAGTGGTGGCTCTGATGGTCATTCCAGAAAAAGAGGTCCTGTTTTAGTCAGCTAGCACTGCTCTAAGAGAAATACCATGAATAGATAACTTTAAAAAAGAGAAATGTTTATCCTTACACAGTCCAGTAGGCTCCAAGCCCAAATTCAGGATGTCCACTCCAGGGGAAGACTTTCTCTCTTGTCAGCTCTGGAGGAAAGTCCTTGTGTTGCATCTGTCTTTGTTCAGGCAGCATCTTAGCACAGAAACTTCAGGTCTGAAGGACACACTCTTCTCCCATGCTGCTTTCTTGATGATGTGAGGTTCCCAACTCTCTGCTTGTTTCCTTTTCCTTTTATCTCTTGTAGGATGAAAAGGGTGGTGCAAGCCATACTCCAGGGAAACTGACTCTACAGAGGAGCAGGAGGTGATTTTATGAGGAGATTTACAGTCCCATTCTAATCCTCTAGCTTACAGCATAGGCAAATCACAAAATGGAGGACAATCATAAAATACTGGGAATCATGGCCCAGCCACATGGCTACACATGTTTTGGGGGGACCACAGTTCAATCCATGACAGTTCCAAAATTGCTTTAAAGAGAGGACTAGGTGCTGGTGTTGGAGCATAGCTTCCTAAGGGGAATACTTTTGAAGGTGACTATTTTAGTCAGCTAGTGCTGCTCTAACAGAAATGCCATGGAGTGGATGGCTTTAAGAAAAGGTTTAGTTTTACACAGTCCAGTAGGCTACAAGTCCAAAGTCAGGATGTCCTCTCCAGGGGAATGCTTTCCC
The DNA here is from genome assembly GCA_028571685.1 of Heterohyrax brucei. Classification (NCBI taxonomy): domain Eukaryota; kingdom Metazoa; phylum Chordata; class Mammalia; order Hyracoidea; family Procaviidae; genus Heterohyrax; species Heterohyrax brucei. The sequence goes on from CM053156.1 coordinate 28,288,629, forward strand.
CTTTGTCAGCTCTGGAGGGACGTCCGGTATTGCATCAGTCTTTGTCCAGGGAGCATTTTGGTGCAGGAACCTTAGATCTTCTCCTGGCGCTACTTGTTTGATGGTTTGAGGTTCCCAATTCTCTACCTGCTTCTGCTTCTTTTTATCTTTTGTAAGATGAAAGGATTAAGGGTGGGGAAAGCCATACTCCAGGGAAACTCTTTACAGTGGAGCAGGAAGGTAATCCTATGAAGAGATTTCCAGTCCCACCCTAATTCTTTAACATACAGCACAGGAAAATCACAAAATGGAGGACAATCACAAAATATTGGGAGTAATGGCCCAACCACAAGGCTACACATATTTGGGGGGAGACACAATTCAATCCATGCCAGTGACCATAGTGATATTCAGCAATGATGTATGTAGCACTTTTTCTAGAATGAGTTCAGGAACTTAGTTAGCAGACCTTGTATTTGTCACAGCCTGTTTTTTTTTTTTTTTTTTTTTTTTTTACTGGGTCTTCAACAACTTATTTTTAAATTTGTGTACAGTAAAGTCCGTTCTGTTGGAAAAGAAAGTATACTTGGGTGCTGTTGGGTGGAGTGCTATGTATTCCTGAGAGATCATTTTGGTTGTCTGTGGTGTTTACATCTTCTGTGTCTATATTGAACTTCTTCTTGGACCTTCTGTCCTTCACAAGAAGTTGTGTGTTGAAGTTTTCTACTATTATTGTGGAACTCTGCTATTAGTTTATGTGTTTTGGAGCCCTGTTATTGAGTGTGTAAACCATTAATATGGTTATATCCTCCTGATTTCTTGACCCTTTAATCATTATGTAGCATCCTTCATTATCCTTTGTGATATATTTTACTTGAAGGTACATTTTGACAGAAATTAATATTGCCGTTCCCACTCTTTTTGATAGTTTAGGAGCCTCCTCTTGGCTTGGACACCACTCTCTTTCTCATTTCCTCTCTCTCTCTCTTCGAGTGGGCTGAGTCACCCTTGGCTCAGTCCCTTTTCTCTCCCTCTTCAAGGGGGCTGAATCAACCCTCAGCTCACACCCTACTCTCTTTCTCTTTAAATAAACTTCACTGGACCCTCAGACTGGTGTGTCTCTGCTTCTGCTCCATGACATTCACTCCCCAACAGTTTGCTTGATATAATTTTTTCCACCCTTTGAGTTTTAGTTTGTCTTTAAGGCGTGTCTCTCATAGGCAGCATATAGATGGATTGTGTTTTTTGTAATCTATTCTGCCACCTTCTGTCAATTTATTGGTGCATTTAGTCCATTTACATTCAGCATACTTATTGATAAGTAGAAGTTTAATGTTGTCATTCTGACTTTGTGTGTGTGTGTTGTTGTTGGCAGTTTCTTTGTTCCACTTAATTTTCACTGCCGAGTCATTTTCCTTTGTGTATTTTCTTTTCATCTTTTTGACTGCTGTTGGTTTTGTAATCGCTGATTATTTGTGTTTTTCTTTTTATTTTGATGTATAGAACTGTTAGTTTCCTTTATGGTTATCTTACTGTTTACTCCTATTTATCTAAGTTTAAACCACTTTTATTTCTTGACTACATTTTTAGTCACTTTTTTGTTATAATGTTATCTTTTACATAGTGATGTTTTATTTCCCTATTTTCACTGTTTTAGCTTTAAACTTTGTTTTTATTTCTCTATCTGAGTTGATAACTGATTGTTTTGTCCTGTTTTCTAGTTTTAGGTTGTCACTGATTTTTTAACCAGAGGACTATTACTTATAATTTTGGTTTGGTTTTGGAAAATTTCTTGAACTTCTGTTTATCTGGAAATGTCCTAATTTTGCCATCACATGTGAAAGACAGTTTTGCTGGGCATGTAATTCTTGCTTGGCAATTTTTCTCAGTTCGGGCTCTCTCTCTGTATGTGTCATTCCATTGCCTTCTTGCCTGAGTAACTTGTGCTGAGTAGTCCAAGCCTAGTCTTTTTGACTTTGCTTTGTAGATGACTTCTTGTTTATCCATAATTGTTCTTAAAATTCTCTCTTCATCTTTGATTTTGGCATGTTTGATTATATCTTGGTGATATTGTTTTAGGATCTAGCTTGTGCGGAGTTCTCTGAGTATCTTAGATGGTTTTCATCTTTCACAGTGTCAAGGAAGTTTTCTGCCAACAAATCTTCAACAATTCTCTGTTAGCTCCCCTAGTCTGGTACTCCAATCACTTGCAGGTTATTCCTCTCGATAGAGCCCCATATATTTCTTAGGGTTTCTTCATATTTTGAAGTTATTTTATCTGATTTTCCCTCAAATATTTTGGTGTCAAGCACTTTGTCTTCAGGCTCATGAATCCTGACTTTCATTACCTCAGTTCTATGACTTTTTGCTTAGTTGTCTAATTCTGAAATTTCATTGTTAATCTTCTAAATTTTTGTTTGCTGTCTCTCTATGGATTCTTGATGCATGTTCAACTTGTCATTATCTTCTGCTCTGAACTGCATCAATTCTTCTATTGCTTTCTCTATGTCTTTCTTTGCTTCTGCATTTTGCTGCTCTCCTTCCCGATTTTTTGAAGAATTCTGTATGTTAATCTTTTATATTCTACATCTAGTAATTCCAAGAAGTTCTCTTCATTGGGAATATTACTTGATTCTTTGTATGGGAGCTTTCTGAAGGCATCATGATCTGCATTTTCATGTGGATTGATATTGACTGTTGTCACCAAACTATCAATAAGTTGTCATATTTATTTATTTTATGTTTGCTTACTATGTCCTAGTTTCTTGTTTTGTTCTCATATACCCAAATAGGCAGCTCATGGGAGCTAGTTTGATTTGGGGCACCTTTGAAACTCTAATGTCCTCTAGGTAGATAGAGCGGTTACTAAGTATGTGAGCTCAGGAAGTTGTTTACTTTTCTTGTACGGATTCAGCTCAGATGTTCAATTAGTCAGTCACCAAATGTGTGATGCAGGATCTCCCCTACAGTTCTAGATAAGTAGGCATGACTGGTATAGTCACAGGTATCTGGATGAAGTAGCAGATCACACACTGACCAAGGCAGGGAGCTGACAGGCACCACTGAGTGTGTAGGGAAAGTGTGTCCCTGTTCTCCAGAGAGTGTAGGTGGGTGGGTTTTGCAGCCAGACTATAAGCACCCAGTGCTGTTGTCTCTAAGGATTGGGAGGTACCCCCTATTCCCAGACCCCTCTTATGAGTAGCTAGGTAGTGCGTGTGGAGCCACAATTCCTCAGGTCCCTGATACGGGTAGGTGGACTATGCTTAATAGGCAGAGCAGTGGCAAATGTCATGAACCTGTCTCTTCACCATGTAGCTGAAACATTCGAGGTTAGACTTCAGGTATATACCCTGTTATGCTGTGCTAGTGAAGACCTATGCTGAAAAAATGGGCCTACACAGGTCTATGCAGGGGTAAAAAGGCATTGAAAGTCCACAGATCCCTTATACTGGTGCCTAGGTAAGGGAACAGTTACTATCCTGTGTCCTAGGCTGAAGGGAGCCAGCAGTTTACTTTTCCTGGCTATTCATCTTTCCCCCTCCATGGCTGGAGAATGACTCAGGGTATATAACAGTCCTACTTCCAGTCCAGAAGATGGGTGCTGCTTTTCTCTGATTTGGGAAGTGTGACTGGACTCTGCTGGTGGGTCTTTTGTGATGTAGAAAGCACCCTCCAAACATCACTGCTCCCTTACTGTGCTTGTACAAATTGATCTGGCTGGCATCATGCCAGTTCCTACTGTGTAGGTCTGGTAACACTTCCTGCTTCTCAACAGTCTCTCTCTCCCTCTGTTGCTCAGTCCAATCCTTCAGCTGTGCCTTTTATGTTCAGGGCTTCTAGACTGTTATATATAATTGATTCACTTGTTTGTCAGGTATTTCTTATAAGAGAGATCACAGAAATTTTCTGACTTCTCCATTATCTTTGCCCTGCCCTGGTAATATTCAGTTTATATGAATTTGACAAATGCATAATGCCACCACATATTCACCATCCCAGTACTAGACCATGTATGATATGGTAGATGTTCTTTTACCCCTAAAAGTTCCCTATGTGTTCTCTTTGCAGTTAACCACTCCCTGATTCCAATCCCTGGCAACCAGTGATCTGTCTTCCCTATTTAATTTTTCCTTTTCCTGAATACTATATTAATAGAATCAGACAATGTATGGACTTTGGGGTTTGGCTTCTTTCACTTTGCATAATATATTTACAATTCATTGATGTCATTGCATGTATTGGTAGCTTGTTTCTTCTTATTGCAGAATACTATTCCATTGTATGAATGTACCACAGTTTGTTTATCCATTCACTAAAGGACATTATGATTACTTCTTGTCTTAATCATCTAGTGCTGCTATAACAGAAACACCACAAGTAAACAGCTTTACCAAAGAAAAGTTTGTTCTCTAACAGTTCAGTAGGCTAGAAGTCTGAATTCAGGACACTGGCTACAGGGATCAGGAGGAAGATTCTCATGGTGCATCAATCTTCCTGTGGTTTGGAAGCATCTCAGCACAGAAACTTCAGGTCAAGAGGACAAGAGGATGCACTCGGCTCCTAGCACTGCTTTCTCGGTAGCATGAGGTCCCCTGTCTCTCTGCTTTCTTCTCTTTTTTTATATCTCGAAGAGATTGGCTTAAAACACTACCCAATCTTGTATGGTTGGCCGGCAATCTTGTATGTCTCATCAATATAAGTGCTGTTTGTGTTAGGTGTTATAAAGTCAGTTCTGACTCATAGTCCTATGTATCACAGAACAAAACACTGCCCAGTCCTGTGCCATGCTCACAATTGTTGGTAAGCTTGAGCCCATTGTTGCAGCCACTGTGTCAGTTCATCTCATTGAAGATATTCCTCTTTTCTGCTCTCCCTGTACTTAATTAAGCATGATGTCTCCCTCCTGAGACTGATCCCTCCTGACAACATGTCCAAAGTATGTAAGATATAATCTCATATCCTTGCTTTTAAGGAGCATTCTGATTGTACTTCCTTCCAAACAGATTTGTTTGTTCTTTTGGCAGTCCACAGTATATTCAATATTTGCCAACACCACAATTCAAAAGCATCAATTCCTCTTTGATATTCCTTTTTCCTTGTACAGCTTTCACATGCATATGATGTGACTGAAAATACTATGGTTTGGGTCAGACACACCTTAGTCTTCAAAGAGACATTTTTGCTTTTCAACAACTTAAAGAAGATTTGCCCAGTTCAACGCATCTTTTGATTTCTTTCTCTCTCTCTTTTGTGCTTAAGTGAAAGTATACAATCCAAATTAACTTTGCATGCCACCCTATCTGCAGCTCCTCCTGCTCTTCTTGCTTGGTGACAGTACAGCACACTCCTCCTTTTTGTTCTATGTATGTCATACCCTCTTAACAATCTCCTCTCCCCTCCTCTTTACCTTCTCCTCTCCCTTCTAGTAAGAGGCCAGCAGGAAAGCATCCTATAGATGCATAGAAACAAAAAGTATACACACCAGATGGTCACATTCTGTACCTGCGTCAACTCCATTCCTGTCCAAAGGGTTGACCTCAGTAATGTTTTCTGGTCACGGGCAGCAGCCGGTCTAGGGGCCATGCTCCCAGGCCTTCAGACCATCAGTTGCAGTCTTTTAGTGGAGTTCTTGAGGTGTACACTCTTTCTCTTGTTGCTCCTGGGACTCAACATTGTGCGCCCCACCACAGCTGTCTTTGGTGGTTGCCAGGCTTCATCCAGTTCTTTCAGTCACATGTTAACATAGTGACCCATTCACATGGGTCCTTCAGTCTCCTGGGCTCTTTTCCCCTCATGCCTTTGTTGTTCTTGGTAATTATTTCAGATGAGTTGGGACTGTTTGGTGTACCTTAGATGGCAGCTTGCTAGCTTTTAAAATCCCAGATGCCACTCATCAACATGGGATGCAGAAGACTCTCTTAGCAAAAGGCTAGTTATGCCAATTGGCCTCGATGTCCCCTGAGAGCAGATCCCTGCCCCTACTACTCTATCCTGGCAATATTGGGTTTAGATTAGAAGAATTTTCAGTTTATGGTGAAGTCCAGCTAAGATGATCTTCCTTCTACTGTATGCTGTCACTGCTTTTACCCAACCAAATTTCTATCAGCTAATCTTTTTCCAGCCTTCTTCCTTTCTCTTTTCCTTTGCAGGTGTCAAAGAGTCTTTATTTCTGTACTGAAGTCTATTTTTAAGTCCTTATGGTAGGGGTCTCATAAAATATTTCTCCTTGTGCCACTGACTGATTTCACTAAACATAATGTCTCCCAACTGAAACCACGTTATGAGATGCTTCCTAAAATCGTCATTGTTCTTCATCATTGCATAATGTTCTATTGAGTATATGTACTATAGCTTGTTTCTTCACTCATCTGTTGATTGGCATCTGGGTTGATTCCATCTTTTTGCTATTGTGGACAGTGCTGTAATAAACATTGGTGTGTATGTATCTGTTCATGTGACTGCCCTTGATTCTGTAGGATATATTATGAGCAGTGGGATTACTGGATCAAATGGTATATCTATTTCCAGCTTTTTAAGGAAGTGCCAGGTTGCTTTCCAAAGAGGCTGTACCATTTCGCAATTCCACCAGCAGTGTAGGAGAGTTCCAGTTTCTCCACAGCCTCTCCAGCATTTGTTGTTTTGTGTTTTTTGGATCATGGCCAGCCTTGTTGGGGTGAGATGGTATCTCATTGTAATTTTGATTTGGATTTCTCTGATAGCTAGTGATTGTGAGCATTTCCTCATGTATCTTTTGGCTGCATGGATGTCATCTTTGGTGAAGTGTCTGTCTGTCTCCTTTGCCTAATTGGGTTATTTACCATTTTCTTGCTGATATTTTGTCATACTTTGTAGATTATGGAGCTCAGACTTCAGTCTTTCATGTTGTTGCCAAATATTTTTTTCCCATTCTGTAGGCAGTCTTTTAATTCTTTTGATAAACTTTTTGGATGATCAAAAGTGTTTGATTCTTAGTAGTTTCCATTCATCTATTATCTGTTGCTTATGCTTTGTTTGTCAGATTTTGAAGTCTTTCTAAGCTGTATATTAAAACTTCCACTGTTGATCCTGTGTTTTCTTCCATGATCTTTATCATTTTAGGTTTGACATTTAGGCTTGTTACCCAATTTGAGTTAGTTTTTGTGTGAGGTGTGAGATATGGGCCTTATTCCAATTTTGTTACAGATGGATATCCAGTTTTGCTGGCACCACTTGTTAAAGAGACTGTTTTTACCCCAGTTTACAATTTTAGGGCCTTTGTTGAATATCAACTGTTCACAAGAGGATGATGGCTTCTCTGTGGTCTCAATTCTGTTCCATTGGCTTATATGTCTCTTTTTGTGCCAGTACGAGGCTGTTTTGACTACTGTGGCAGTGTAATAGGTTCTAAGGTCAGGTAGCGTAAGGCCTCTGACTGTGTTCCTCTTCTTCAGTAGTGCCTTGCTTATTTGGGGTTTCTTCCCTTTCCAAACAAAGTTGGTGATTTGTTTTTCCATCTTGTTAAACAAATGTCACTGGAATTTGTATTGTGATTGCACTGTACATGTAGATCGCTTTGGGTAACATAGACATTTTCACAATGTGAAGTCTTTCTACCCATGAGCAGAGTAGGTTTCTCCATTTATGTAAGTCTCTTTTGGTTTCTTGCAGTAAGATCTTGTGGTTCTCTTTGCATAGGTCTCTTATGTCTTTAGTTAGATTTATTCCTCGGTATTTTATCTTCTTGGAAGCTATAGTAAGTGATATTGATTTGGTGATTTCTTAATGATCTCTTTGTTGGTATAAAGCAATCCTGCTGATTGACTTACAGTTATCTTATATCCTGATATTTTGCTGAACTCTTCTATGAGTTTGAGTAGTTTACTTATAGATTCTTTAGGATTCTCGGCATATACATTCATATCATCTGCAAACAGGGAGATTTTTACTTCTTTGCTGATATGGATGCCATTTATTTCTTTGTCTTGTCTAATTGCTCTGGCTAGATCTTCTAGTACAATGTTGAATAGAAGTGGAGAGAGTGAGCATCCTTGTCTAGTTCCTGTTCCCAAAGAGAATTCTTTCAGTCTCCCTCCATTCAGGATGGCATAGACTTTGAGTAGATGCCCCTTATTGTGTTGAGGAATTTGCCTTCTATTCTTATTTTGCTGAGAGTGTTTAGCATGAATGGGTGTTGGATTTTGTTGAATGCTTTTTCTACATCAACTGACAAAATCAGGTGATTCTTATCTTTTGTGTTATTTATGTGGTTTATCACATTAGTTGTTTTTCTGATGTTGAACCAGACTTGCATCCCTGGTATGAATCCAAGTTGGTCATGAGGAATTATTTTGCTGATATGTTGTTGAATTCTACTGGCAAAGATTTTGTTGAATTTTTTTGCATCTCCTTGTAATTTTCCTTTTTTGAGGGATCATTCCCTGGCTTTGGCATCAGGGTTATGCTGGCTTCATAGAATAAATTTGGGAATAGTCCATCCCTTTCTATGCTGTGACATAATCTGAGTAGTACTGGCAAAGTTTGGTAGAATTCTGCAGTGAAGATGTCTGGGCCAGGACTTTCTTTGGTAGTTTTTTTCCTTTGAAATTTTACTAAAAATATTTTATTTTTATTAATGTGCTTATTGACCATTTTGGGTTTGTTCATAAACTTTTGTTTATTTTTAGGAGAGTCAGTCTCTTTTCCCGATTGATTTGTAAGAATTATTTGTATCTTCAAACTACTATTCTAAGTCTTGTCAATTGTTCGTTGTTGCTGTTAGGTGCCATTGAGTTGGTTCCGACTTATAGCCACACTATGTACAATGGAATGAAACACTACCTAATCCTGAACCATGCACATAACCATTGCTATGGTTGAGGGTTGGTAGTTTTTTGATGACTTTTCAACCTCTTCCTTTGTGATTGGTTTATTAAGTTGTTCTACTTCTCTTTGTGATAATTTTGGTAAGTGACATAAATCTAGAAATTCATCCATTTCCTCTAGGTTTCCAAATCTGTTACAGTCTTTCATAGTATGTTATGGTACTTTTGATTTCAGTTGGGTCTGTTGTGACATCTCCCATCTCATTTCTTATTCAGATTATTTGTTTACTCTCTTGTTTTGCTTTTGTAAGTTTAGCCAATGGTTTGTCAATTGTGTTGATCTTTTCAGAAAACCAGCTTTTGGTTTTGTTAATTTTTTCAATTGTTCTTCTATTCTCTAATTCATTTAGTTCTGCTCTAAATCTTATTTTCTGTTTTCTACTCATGCCTGAGGGGTTCCTCTGTTGCTCTCTTTCTACTTGCTCAAGCTGCAAGGGTTAATTCTTTGCTCTGGGTCCTTTCTTCCTTCTGGATTAGTGCATTTATAGAAATAAATTGACCTCTGAGCACTGCTTTGGCTGTATCCCATAGGTTCTGGTAGGATGTGTTTTCTTTTTCCTTTGATTCCATAACTTTGTTCCATCCTTGATTTCTTCTGTAACCTATGGCTTTTTGAACAAGGTCTTGTTCAGTTTCCATGAGTTCCAATTTGTATCCATGGTTTTTCTGCTGTTGATTTATTTTCATGGTTTTAAGTTCCAAGAAGATGCTTTGCAATAATTCAATGATTTGGATTGTGTTGAGATTTGCTTTTTATCCCATCATGGATTGAATTATTTCCCTCCAAAATTAGGTGTAGCTATGTGGCTGGGCCATGATTCCCAATATTTTATGATTGTCCTCCATTTTGTGATTTTCCTATGATACATGTTAAAAAATTAGGGTGTAACTGTAAATCCCTTCATAGGATCATCTCCTTGCTCTACTCTAAAGGGAGTTTTCCCTGGAGTATGTCATGCACTGCCTTTATCATTTCATCCTACAAGAGATAAAAGGAAAGGGAAGCAAACAGAGAATTGGAAACCTCACACCATCAAGAAAGCAGCATCACAAGAAGAGTGCGTCCTTTGGACTTGAGTTTCTTGTGCCAAGATGCTCCTGGAACAAAGACTAATGCAACTCAAGGACTCTCCTCTAGAGCTGACAAGGGGGAAGACTCTCCCATGGAGCAGACATCCTGAATTTCCTCCAGAGCTGACAAAGGGGAAAGCCCTCCCCTGCAGTGGACATCCTGAATTTGGACTTATAGTGTACCAGACCACGGTGTCACATGGCCATAGGAAGCAGAAGCTGAAGAGATAAGCTGCATAAGAGCCTTAGCTGCCTCAGTCTCAGAAAGTATGGCAATGATCTTGCTGATTTGAAAGGGTGGAGCCAGGACTTCCTGTGTTTATAAGGGTAGAACTGCCAGTCAGGTGGGCTTAGGGTGTACCTAAAGCCAGTGGGGCAGAGTTGATGTCCAAGTGGGCCTTTCTAGGCAGAGTTGTAACACAGGGCCAAGAGTCTCCACTCAGAGTCTAAAGAGTGTGGCCAATACCTAGAGCCTGGAGGGCAAAACTGTTGTGAAATGGAAGATTATTTTCAAAGCTTTGAGGGCTAATATAACACGTTTTGCTGACTTGCTTGTTGCCAGTTAATGCCTTTTGTCCCTGAAATTTCTCCCATTTGTAATGGAATGTCCAGCTGGTTCTTGTTCTACCACTGTACCTTTGGAAGCAGATAGCCTGTATTCTAGGTTTCACAAATTGTAGAAGAGTTTTTGTATTTTGGTCTTGGAACTGATTTGAGACTTCTGTCATATGAGACGGACATGATTTTGCTATGATGGGATGAATGTGTTACATATGATTTTTGGTGTGCCAAAGGGTGGGATGTCATTGATTGAACTGTGACCCCACAAAAATATGTGTAGCCATACACACTGGGCCATGATTCCCAGTATCTTGTGACTGTCCCCCATTTTGTGGTTTTCCTATGCTGTATGTTAAAGGATTGGGGTGGGACTGTAAATCCCTTTATAAGATCTCTTCCTTGCTCCACTGTAAAGGGAGTTTCCCTGGAGTATGGCTTGAACCATCCTTTGTCTTTTCATCCTACAAGAGATAAAAGGAAAGAAAAGCAAGCAGAAAACTGGAAACCTCACAGTCAAGAAAGCAGCACTGGGAGAAGAGGGAGCCCTTTGGACCTCAGGTTCTTGTGCCAAGATGCTCCCTGAACAATGACTAATGCAACTCAAGGACTCTCCTCTAGAGCTGACAAGGGGGAAAACCCTCCCATGGAGCAGACATCCTGAATTTGGACTTGTAGCATACCAGACTGTGTAAGAATAAACTTTCCTTTGTTAAGGCCATCCACTCTGTGGTATTTCTGTTAGAGCACCACTAGCTGGCTAAAATATATCTGAACACATGGTCTATTCTGGAAACTGTTTTATGTGCATTGGTGGAGAAGGTGTAGCTATTTGTTTACGGATAAAAGTTCTGTATATGTAGTCGATGACGTCTAGCTGTTTGTCACAATAAGATCTGTGTCTTTCTGAGCTTCTGTCAAGATGATCTGTCCATTACTGAAAGCAGTATGTTGAAGTCTCCAGTTATTATTGTGATCTATCTCATTTTTCAATGTAGTCAGTGCTTGCTCAATATATTTAGATGCTCTGGTATTGAATGCATAAATATTTAATATTGCTAAGTCCTGCTTGTGTATTGAACCTTTCAGCAATAGTGACCATCCTTGTGCACAATGGTGGATTTTACATTAAAATCTATTTTTATCTGACATTAGTATTGTCACACCTGCTCCTCTTTGTATATTGTTAGCTTGGTTATTTTGGTTTCCTGACTGCTATTTCCATGGGTTTTGACTGTGGATCCAAATAAAATTAAATACTTGAATCTCAATCTTTTCTCCATTTATCATGATGTTGTTTATTGGTCTAGATGTGAGGATTTTTTTTTCTTTGTGTCGAGCTGTAATCCATATTCATCATTCATCAGTGTTTCAAGTTCTCTTCACTTTGAGCAATCAAGGTGTGTCGTATGTATTACACAGGTTGTTCATGAGCCTTCCTCCAATCCTGATGCCCCTATTCTTCTTCATACAAGTCCAGCTTCTCAGATTATTTGCTTGGTAGACAGATTGAATAAACATGGTGACAGGATACAATGCTGATGCACACATTTCCTGACTTTAAGCCACACAGTATCCCCTTGTTCTGTCCGAACAACTACCTCATGATCTATATATAGGTTTCTCATGATCACAATTAATTGTTCTAGAATGCTCGTTCTTTGTAATGTTACACAAAATTTCTTATGATTCACAGAGTCGAATGCCTTTGTATAGTCAATAAGACACAGGAAAACATTCTTTTAGCATTCTCTGATTTCAGCTAGGATCTATCTGATGTCATCAATGGTATCCCTTGTTCCATGCCTGAATTTCTGGCAGTTCCCTGGAGCAGTCGCTTTTGAATAATCTTCAGCAAAATTTTACTTGTATGTGATGTTAATATATCAAAATTTTACTTGCATGTGATATGAGTAATGTGATAATTTCTGCATTCAGTTAGATCACCTTTCTTGGGAACAGGCATAAATATCGATCTCTTCCAGTTGGTTGGCAATGTCTTCCAAATGTCTTGGCATAGATGAGTGAACACTTATAGTGCTATATCCATTTGTTGAAACATCTCAATTGATACTCAATTCCTAGAGTCTTGATTTTTGCCAATGCCTTTGGTGCACCTTGGACTTCCTCCTTCAGTACCATTGGTTTCTGATTATATGCTACCTACTGAAATGTTTGAACATTGACCAATTCTTTTTGGTATAATGACTCTGTATATTATTTCCATCTTACTTTGATGCTTCCTTAATTGTTTAATATTTTTCCTATAGAATCTTTCACCATTCCAACTCAAGGCTTCAAGTTTTTCTTCAGTTCTTTTGGCTTGAGAAATGCTGGGCATATTCTTCCTTTTTGGTTTTCTATCTTCAGTTCTTTGCACATGTCACTACTTTGTCTTGTTGAAGTGTATTTTGAAATCTTGCATTTAGTTCTTTTACTTCATTGTTTCTTATTTTTGTTTTAGCTACTCGATGTTCAAAAGCAAAGTTCAGAGTCTCTTTGGAATCCATTTTGGTCTTTTTATCTTTACTGTCTTCTCAATGACCTCTTGCTTTTTTCATGTATGATGTCCTTGATGTCATTTCAGAACTTGTCTGGTCTGCAGTCATTATTGTTCTTCATGTCACATCTATTCCTGAGATGGTCTTTAACGCAGGTGGGATACACTCAAGGTTCTGTTTTTGTTCTCATTGCCTTGTTCTGATTGTCTTCAACTTCAGCTTGAATTTCATAGGAGCAACTGATGGTCTCTTCCACATACAGACAATTGCCTTGTTCTGACTGATAATACTGAGGTTTTCCATCATCTCTTTCCACAGATGTAGTTGATTTGACTCCTATGTATTCCTTCTTGTGAGGTTCATGTGTTACTGTTTATGGTGGTGATAAACGATATTTGCAATGAAGAAGTCATTGGTCTTGCAAAATTCTGTAGTGCAAACATCAGAACCGTTTCTATCACCATAACATATTTCCTAACTACCAATTCTTCTTTGTTTCCAACATTCATATTCCAACCACCAGTAATTATGAATGCATCCTGATTGCAAGTTTGATCAATTTCAGACTGTGGCACCTGGTAAAAATCTTTAATTTCTTCATCTTTGGCCTTAATGGTCAGTGCTTAAATTTGAATAATAGTTGTACTAAATGGTTTTCTTTGTAGGTATATGGATATTATATCATCACTGATAGCCTTGTCCTTCAGGACACAGTTTGAAATATCCTTTTTGGCAATGAATGCAATGCTATTCCTCTTCAAGTTGTTATTCCTGGCATAGTAAACCATACACTTTCCTGATGTAAAATGGCCAACAACAGTCCATTTCAGCTCACTAATGCCTAAACTATCACTCTTTATGCAATTCCATCTAATTTTTCATGATTTCTGGTTTTCCTAGACTCATACATTGTACATTCCATCTTCTTTATTGACAGATGTTTGCAACAGTGTCTTCTCATTTTGAGTTGTGCCGCATCAGCAAACGAAGATCCTGAAAACTTGGCTCCATCCATGTCATTAAGTCCCACTGTACTTTGAGGAGGCAGCTCTTCTTCAGTTGTCTTTTGAGTTCCTTCCAACCTGTATCAGGAAATGTTTTCCTGCTATTTCTAAGGATTTTACTGCTAATTCTTTTTAAAAAGTAGACTCATAATTCAGAAATAGACTCCCAGGCTCTTGTTTCTCATCTGTCTTAGTCTCAAACTCAGCTGAAACTTATTCAGCATGGGTGACCTTGATGATATCTGAATAGCGGTACCATAGCATCCAGCATCACTGCAATATACAAGCCCGTATACTACAACAAACTGACAAACGTGTGGGGTATTAGATTAGAGGGGTAAGAATTACAACACATAGGAAAATTCCATCTAATGATAAAATGATAAATAAGTATACAGTATAGGAATCACTGAGTGGCAAAATTGATACACACAATTGTAGGGGGACATAATTCAATTCATGGGACTTCCTGTTTTCTGCTATGCTAAAAATACCACATTGTCCAACAAAATCCCACTTCTTGGACTATATCCTAGAGAAATTTGGGATTACACACAAACAAATATATGTACACCAATGTTTACTGAAGCACTGTCCATAATAGCAAAAACATAGAGTTAATCTAGGTGCCAATCAATGGATGAATAGATAAACTATGATATACTCACTCAGTGGAATATTATGCAATGATAAAGAACAACAATGAGCTTGGGAAACATAACATGGAGGAATCTGGAAGGCACGATGCTGAGTGAAATTAATCAGTTGCAAAGGGAAAAATATTAAAGGTCTCAAAATATTAAAAGGTCTCAAGAAAAGGTTTAAACACAGAAGAAAAAAGTCATTGATGGTTACAAAGACGGGGAGGGAGGGCGAGGTATTCATTAATTAGAGAGCAGATAAAAAGCAAGGTGACAAACACTAAGACTCATGTGAGAATCTACAAAGAGGAAAAATGTACAAGTAACTGCAGTATTCATGATGACTCGACTAGATGGCACTTGGCTTGACTTAAGTGCAGTACCAGAACAGCAAAAGAAAACAGAAAATACAGAGAGAATTGTAGAAGATTTGGTGACAGAAAACTTCCTTGATATCATTAAAGATGAGAAGATACCTATCCATGATGCTCTTTGAACTCTGCACAGGGTAGATCCCGAAAGAAAGACACCAAGGCATATTATAATCAAACTTGCCAAAACTAAAGATAAGGAACCAATCTGAGAAGTGGCCAGGGATAAACAAAAAGTGACAGTAAAATCTCTAAAACTAAGCTCATACTACGGATCAGAAACCATGTAGGCATGAAGGAAAGCCTTGAAGGAAAATAATAGCCAGCCAAGAATTATATATCCAGCAAAACTGTCTCTCAAATATGATGGTGAAATTAGAACATTTCCAGATAAACAGAAATTTAAGGAATTTGCAAACACTAAACCAAACTACAGTAAGTACCAAAAAGAGTTTTTTGGTGAGAAAACCAGTAACACTAGGTAACAACCCAATACCAGAACACAGAACAGAGCAACTGGATGTAAATCCAAACAGCCAGCCAAGTGCTGTCGAGTTGGATCCAACTCATGGCAATCCAAACAGGGGAATCATAAAACTAAATTACAAGCAGAACACTGAAAACAGGGAGAGATGTCACTACGTAAACATTATCTTTCAAAAGAGGGACCCAAAAGACAATGTAGCCATAGATCTTTCATATGGGAAGGACATCAAGACAATATAAAAGACATTAAAGACTAGTTTAAATTTAGAAAAATAAGGGCAATTATTAAGGTAACCACAAAGGAAAGTATGAATCCTATGCATCAAAATAAAAAACAAGAAAAACATGAAACTCAGAAAATACAAAACCACCAACACTGAAAAAGATGAAAAGTACAGAAAGAAAAAATACTCAGCACAGAAAACTAAATGCAACAGAAGAACTGTCTACAACATACACAAAAGAGACATTAAAATGTCAGCACTAAGCCCATACCCATCCATAATCATACTGAATGTAAATGGACTAAATGCACCAATAAGGAGGAGTGTAGCACATCAGATAAAAAAAATTTGACCACTCGATATGCTGCCTACAGAAGACACACATTAGACTCAAAACATACAAAAACTAAAACTCAAAGGATGGAAAAAAATATATCAACATAACAACATTCAAACAGAATGGGGGCAGGAGTGGCGATATTAATTTCTGATAAAATACACTTTAAAGTTAAACCTAGCATTGGATAAGGAAGGACATTCTATAACGGTTAAAGGCTCAATACCCCTGGAAGACATAACCATACTAAGTATCTTCACAGCCAACTATAGGGATCAAAATTACATGAGACAAACACTATTTGCATTGATAACAGAAATAGACAGCTGCATAATATTAGGAGACTTCAATACAAAACTGTCAGTGAAGGACAGAACATCTATAAAAAAGCTCAACAAAATTGCGGAAGATCTAAATGCCACAATCAACCAACTTGACCTCATAGACATATATAGGACACTCCACCCAACAGTAGCCAAGTATACTTTGTTTTCCAGTGCATGTGAGACATTCTCTAGAATTGTCTATGTACTAGGCCACAAAGAAATCCTTAACAAAATTCAAAATATTGAAATATTAGAGAACATCTTTTCAGAGCACAAAGCCATAAAGTAGAAATTGGCAATAGAAAAAAGAAGGGGAGGAGCCAAGCTAGCAGACCAGACACACATCTCCTCAATTTCCTCTGAAAACTAAGGCCTGGATTGATAACTGAAAGGAGCACTCTGGACACCCTGGGAGCCCTAGGATGCAGCATAGAGTTGTCAGATTGGACTGCATGCCACTAAGCAGGAAATTTCCTCTCTCTGGCACAAGCCAACGAAATGCTGAGCCCTGCTCCTGCTGACTCATGGCTTGGGTGGACTACAGGTCAGCCAAGTGCCGTTGAATCCGACAGGTACTGATGCTTATCATTATTATTATTTTGGTTATCTGGATGGCATGGGATGGGCATGAGCTGACAAATACACTGAATTGCAGTGCAAAAGTAAACAGCATATAGTGCAGCAGAGAGACAGTGTTTGGGATAGCCACATTTTGAGAGCCTGGCTGCTGAGTAAGGGCACGACTGCCCCTCCATCCTCTCTTTTCTGAGCTCTGCCATAGATTTTGTTCTTTCACAGCAGGAAGGGTGGCTCGGCCAGGACACTAGCTTGTTTGGCTTGGAGGTGAAGTCACCCAACTGCTGCTTTACTGCTGAGACAGGTGCTGTCCAGCAACTGCCAAAAGCAGCTGGGCCATCAGGGGCGGCAGGCCCCGCCTCCCGGATGACTACACTGGTGCCTCATAAGCTGTCCCCAGAAACTATGACGTGGCTCAGAGAAGGGAGGTGTTAGGACACTGTTGTCCTTGGCTGCTAAGCCACTAGGATCCCTAGGTAGGATCATCTTAAAAACAGCTTTTTTTTTTGCTGGAAAACGCACTATCCAGACATGGACTGATTGTCTGCGTGAGAATTAGCTCCAGCTGAGGCTTCAGGTGTGGTTGACTCCACCTCTCAGTGGACCAATATGGCGTCCTGCCTGAGCCTCCTTTCCTGCAGTCAATCAGCAGAATCTGTGGTGCAGTTCAGAGAAGAGAGTGGGAATGTGCACTGGTGTCCTCAGTCAGCAGATAGATTCTCAGGATATGGCTGTCCCAAGCAACAGTCTCTCTGCTACAATATATGCTGTTTACTTAAGCACTGCAGTTCAATGTATTAGCGGGCTCAAGTCAGTGTCACAGGCTTGGCAGACCCAGTCCCCACCTCCAGAGTAACAATGAAGGTGTCTGTATGTGCAGTCCTTTCAAACAATGTGTCAGCAGAAACAGGACTCAGTGTGCCACTGTCTTGTGTCAGATAGAGGTACTTTCCCCTTTCTTGTCGCCCAGTCCAATCTTACAACCCTACCCCAGATCCTGGGACTTCCAGAATTCCACACTCTGTTCACTTATTATTTCAGGCCTCAGTTCACAGAGTCAATTGAGGAGACATGTATCTTGTCTGCTATCTTGGCCCCACCTGCCAAAAGTTTTTTAAATCATAATCTTCTTTAACATTCCAATCAGAAGGCAGAAAATCAAAAAGGTTTTCCCTAAGAAAGGGTGCAAATGCAATAATGCAATATTGTATTATTACACTATAGAGAACAGAAACTGTTGGAAATAAGGCAATTATTTCTTTCCTAGATTACTTTTACTGAAGAACTGCTCATTTAACATTCTACTTGCTGTCTTATTGTGATTTGCACCATGATCTAGGACTAACCTTCACCAATTAATTTAATGAAGTCTCCTACATCCATCCAGTGGGACTGCTAAAAGGAAAATCTCTCAGCAACACAAATCAATCTGCTACAGAGGATTAGGCAGTTAATTATTTTATCATGTCAATCCTCCAACTGAACAATTTTTAAATACCTAAAATATAACTGACGTCACATGGGCATCATACCCCAAACAAGATATAAGCATATCTCATTCACAAATTTTCAGCCTCAAAGCAAGAGGCACCCTGGGACTGTCATGAGTACCATCACGTCTTTTAACATCAAGAGTGAGAACTAAGTTCAACAGTGCATTCACACAGTGGCAGAGAATCCTATTCTTTGTTGTAGGCAGAAAATAACTGGTTAAAAAAAAAATTAAGTTCCTTGATATGCATAATTTAGAATTTGAGTGTCTCAATCTTGAGTTATACCTATTATATGAGGTCTGCCAATTAAATTCATGAACTCACCCTAGAAAAAGTGCTACAGACCCCACTGCTGAATATCACTATGGTAACCTTTGAACTATGCCCCTTGGGAAGCTATGCACTGATGCCAGCACCTAGTTCAACCTTCAAGGCAATTTTGAAACTCTTTTTCTGGAATGGCCATCAGAACTGCCATCATATTACTCTTGATCTCCTGAATGTCATCAAAATATCTTCCTTTCAATATTTGCTTTATGTTCAGGTAAAGAAAAACGTCACTGGGAACTAGATCAAGCAAGTAGGAAGTGTGTTCCAATACAGTAATTTGTTTACTGGCTAAAAACTCACTCATAGACAACTATACAATTAAGTTTGTGAACTTGCCACCATGCCAGTGTGCAATAGCCATTCCAGAAAGAGTTCCCAACTTGCTTTGAAGGATCGACTAGTCACTGGCACTGGTGCTTAGCTTACCAAGGGGTGTACTTCAAAGGCGACGATAGTGATATTGAGCAATGAGGTATGTAGCACTCAGTATAATTAAGTTTGTGAACTTGTCAGACCTTGTATATCCTAATGTACAGTCTAACAGTTTACATTATTGGTTTCTCATATGAAAAGTTTAAAAAAAGACTCAAATCATATTTTTGTTCTAAACCATTTTATTCCAAGATCGGTTGGTAAAATCTGAGATCATCTATCCTAATGGTCTGGAGAGAAATACTTTCTGGTTGCAAGAAGATGCCCTGTCATTATGGTCAGAGTGAATTAAATATGGAAATTTGTGAACAAAGATATATGTTTGAAAATGCGAAAAACGGGAGACCTAAGTCAGAAGGTAATTCAAAGAAGAGTCTTTAAAAAATGGTGCCCTGGAAGCAGTTCAAAGCAAAAGTTAACCGATTAGTTTTCATCATATGAGTGAGGAAGCACCAGGGCAATTCCCCACTTACAGATCCATAGAGAAAAATGCTTTCTGGTGTCATGTGGCTTGTTACCATCAGCAAGGCAGTCTACTCCCCTCAACCCCACTGTGTACTTAGGAAAAGAAAGTAAAAAATACTTTCAAAAGAGGTAAAAACTACCAGGAAGCTACATGTTCACCCTAGAAACATGTAAAAGAACATGTTGATTTTTTTGTCTTCTTTTTGTACTGGAAGATTCAATTTGTCATGTATACCAAAGGGTGGAGAGGAAATAATCAAACCTAGAGCCATAGAGTAGACTGATTCTACTCATAATGACCCTATGGGACATAGTAGAACTGCCTTAAGGGTTTCTAAGGAGCCACTGGTGAGATTCAAACTGCCAGTCTTTTGATTACCAGCCATAGCAATTAACCACTGTGCCACCAGGGCTCCTGTTAATGTATACATTACAGAATATGAAACCAAACAAAAAAAACAATGGTGAAAAATTAGATTATTAAGTTCATAAGAGATCCCCCCCAAAACAACAAAACCTGTTGGTGTCAACTTGATTACAACTCAAAACAACTCTACAGGATAGAGTAGAACTTCCCCAATGGGTTTCCAAGGAACTGGTAGATTGAGACTGCTGATGTTTTGGTTATCAGCAGTAGCTTTTAACTACTAAACCTCCAGGGTTTCCTCAGAAGTATACAAAGCAGGCTAAAGTACGGTTTACACAGTTTTTTCTGGGTCATGTTTTTTTTTTCCCTAACTGTACTTTACCTGAAGGTTTACAGAACAAAACAGTTTTTCATTAAATAGTTCACATATTGTTTTATGACACTGGGTAACAACCCCACAACAGGTCAACAAAGTCCCTTCGCAACCTTGGCTTCTCTATTACCAGCTTTCCTGATCCCTTCTGCCTTCCAGTCCTTGCTCCTGGACTGGGTGGCCCTTTAGTCTTCTTTGGTTTTATGAGCCCATCCAATCTTTGGCTGAAGGGTAAACTCCAGGAAAGATTCATTAGTGAGCTGGAAGCATGTCCAGTGGCCATACTCTCATGATTTCGCCAGTCTCTGTACGCCCAGCAAGTTTGGTCTTCTTTTTGAGTCACAATTTTGTTCTGTGTTTTTCTCCAACTCTGTATGGGGCCCACTGTTGTAATCCTTGTCAGGGCAATCAGTGGCGGTACCTGGGAGCCATCTAGTTGTATTGGATGCAGTGTGCTGAATGCTGTTACAGATGTACTGCTGTTGTACCAGTACCAGGTACCTTTGTTTCTAAAATGTCTCCTGTAAAGAGCATATTGATGGCCAAGACTATGGTCACCCACAGCCCTCAGGCCAGGAATTTGTTATCTCAGGGAATTTAGATGTGTCTGTAGAGCTTCTGTGACCTTGCCTTGTTCAAGTGCTGTCCCTATCTCTTTATGGGTGCATTTAGACCATTTACATTCATTGTAATTATTTAAGGGTATGAGTGTACTGCTATTTCATAGTTCCTTTTTTTTTCTTTTGTAGTGCTAACATTTTGTTACTCTTACTCTCCTGTACTAAATTTCTTTGGTTTGAAATTTTTTCTTTTGCTTCTGTAGATTTTGCTGTTACTGAGACTACATTCTTTTTTATTTTGATGAGTAAGTTTGTTAACTTTCTTTGTGGTTACCTTGAAATTGACCTGTTTTTCTAGATTTGAATCAGTGTTATTACTTGCTATCAACTTGTCTTTCACTCCAATAAAAGTTCCATACATGTACAATTTATTCTCCCTTTTATTGTTCTGATATTGTTATTTATAAATGAACCTCTCTGGTTGCCTGCTATAATTCTTTCGATTTTGGAAAGACCTTAAGAGTTCACTTCCTAGGCTGGTATATGCCTAGTAAAATCTTGCCTCCTAGAGTCAGGCTGTGGTCTGATGTTGTTTGTTCTCAGACCAAAGAATTCCTTTTAATAATTCTTTTAAGATTGGTTCAGGTTTTAAGGGAATATGCTCTTAATTTCTGTTTCTCTGGAGGTGTCCTGATTTACCATATTTCAATGAGAGTT
Organism: Heterohyrax brucei; assembly: GCA_028571685.1. Classification (NCBI taxonomy): domain Eukaryota; kingdom Metazoa; phylum Chordata; class Mammalia; order Hyracoidea; family Procaviidae; genus Heterohyrax; species Heterohyrax brucei. The sequence goes on from CM053156.1 coordinate 28,310,301, forward strand.
TTGCAGGATATATTATTCTTGGCTATCAATTTCTTTCTTTCAAGATTTTGTATATATCATCCCACTGCCTTCTTGTCTGCATGGTTTCTGTTGAATAATCAGAGCTCAGTCTTACTGTTTCTTGTTTCCACTTTGTACAGGGTGTTTTGATGCTCTCAGAATTTTTTTGTCTTTGGTTTTAGCAAGTGTAATTAGATATGCCTTGGTGCTTTTCTTTTAGGGTCTACTCTGTATAGTGTTCCTTGAGCTTCCTGGATAGTTAACTTTTCATCTTTCAAGATATTAAGGAAGTTTTCTGTCAGCAGTTTGTCAATGATCCTTTGTTTCTCCCTGTTCTGGAACTCCAATCACTTGTAAATTTTTGCTTTTGATTGTATCTCACCTAATTCTTAGTTCTTTTTCTGACTTTTTTTCTTCAGAGTTCAGAGTTGTATCCAAGTGTTTGTCTTCAATTTTGCTGATCCTGCCTTCCATCATTTCAAACCTACTCTGCCCTTCTATGATACTATCCATTTGTGACATCTTGTTATTTATCTTTTGTATTTCTAATTGTTGTTTTTGTATGATTTCTAATGGTGAATTTATCTTGGCATTTTGTTCCTCTATATTTCTGAATTCTTCCATGTATTTGCCTATTTTTCCCTCATTTTTCTCTGCTTTTTACTTCAACTCTTGGACAGCTCTGGATATTAGAGATTTAATTCCCCATCAGGTAGTTCTACTGTGTTTTCTTCTGCTGAAAAGTCATCTGCTGTTTTATTTTGGATGCCTACTGGAACCATCCTGTCCTGTTTTTTAATAAAATTTGCTATTGTTTGCTGTCTGTGGGGCATTCTGTATTTTCTTCACTTATTGATTGTAGATTTGTTTCATCCTGGTTTTTAATTTGGTTAAGGAACAGCACGTGGGCTATGCACTCTTTGTTGTTTCTCATCTGTGATCACTGTGTTTTTCATTTCCTTGTCCATCGCCAGCAGCATCATGGTTAAGTGTTGTCTGGTAACCAAAAGATTGACAGTTCACAGCTGCCAGGCACTCCTTGGAAACTCTATGGGGAAGTTGTACTCTGTCCTGTAGGGTTGCTGTGAGTCAGAACTGACTCAATAGCAATTGATTTGCTTTGGCTGGTCCAAGGGGCAGGGCCAATCAGTCTCTTATGGTGGAAGAGAACAGGTCCAGTAGGTGATTCATGTCCTGAAGGTGCTTTTGTGTGCTCATCTGCCAATCTGGATGTGAAGAGAATCCAAGAGGCATGGATGCTGCCCCTCCTGGCTGGCTGAGATATCACAGCTAGCCAGGACAGGTCAGACACAGAACAGTAGGGAGAAGATGGAGGATGGGCAAGTGTGTATCACTTGTTACCACGTGCTCTGTCTTCCGCTTTGAATCTGCTTTCCTGTGCTCCCTGTCTGCCAATCTCTAACAAGAGTGCAGGACGGCCAATTCATGCTGGGTTTGCTGATAGGAGACTTCCTCTTACATCTCTTCTTGTTCTCTGTTCTGTCAGTTCCTTATTCAGTTCAGTTTTTGGCTGAGATGTTTATCTCTTCATTTGATATCTGGCTTGGTTTTACTTAACTTTTTTGGTCTTTGCTGTCAAGGAACTGTGTGGTGCTTCTGTCCATAGCATCAAGTTGGCCAAAACTCGATCAATACATTTTTAATAAATATAATTTAACTATAAAATGCCTAGATTTGCTTGTGACTTAGTACTTATTTCATATTAACCAGATCCTAATACATATATATGTGTATATATATATATATATATATATATATATATATATGACCGACTCGACGGCACTTGGCCTGGCATATATATATACATATGTATGTATATATATATATATATATGTCTTTTCATGGCTAAGTACTTTGAAGTACAAGTCCTCACAACTGGCCCTTAAACATTATGATGAATGGTAAAGAAATTTAAGTTGCTAATAACTTCATTTTACTTGGATAAATAATAAATGCTCATGGAAGGAGCAGTAAAAAAAATGTATTACAGAAAAAAACCTCTGTAAAATCTTAAAAAGTAAAGATATCACATAATAATTAAGGTACACTTGAACTGAGATTTTTTTTCAATTACTTCATATGCATGTGAAAGCTGGAAAATGAAAAAGAAGAACCGATCCATTCAGGTTGTGATGTTAGTGAAAAAAACTAAATACACTATGGACTGCCAAAAGACTGAACAAATCAGTTTTTGAGGAAGTACAGCCAGAATGCTCCTTAGAAGCAAGGATGGCAAGACTTTGTCTTATCCTGGACACATCATTAGGAGGAGGAAATCACTGAAGAATGACATAATGCTTGGTAAAGTACAGAGTCAGTGAGAAAAAGGAAGAGTGTCAATGAGACTCACTGTCACAGTGACTAAAACAGTGGGGTAAACACAGACATGATTGGGAGACCAGCACAAGACCAGGCCACATTTCCTTCTGTTTTACATAACAACCAACTTAACATCACCTAATAACAGTTAAGCCAGAATATAAACCCTATGTCTGTACATTTATATGCAAGCTATCCTACTTGGGATCTTTATGGAAACAAAATACTAACAAATGCATAAGACAATTTAAAAATCTCAAGTCACAAGCCAACAGTATTTTCTCAAGTTTTGTGGACTAGTATATACTAATAAAAGTAGTCTGTATTAATGCAATCTTGATTTTCAGATATAAACACAATGATTGACTATTAAAACTTACATGCATCAGGGCTGCAAGGACCCTCACAACAGCAGATATTAAATCATAATTTTAGAAAAGTAAAATTATTCATAGAACTGGGCCATAGTCTTAACTATTATTAAACTCTGGAATTTGACTAAAACATTGTTAATCATGCCCTTTTAGATACTTTAATCTGACATACTAACTTTGCAGTTTATACTTTGTAAGACAGCAGGTAAGTCCAGCACAGAAGAAATTATATAATGTGGCACTGGGGATAATTTCTGTGGTACTATTCTATTTTTATTTATCCATACTGTTGCTTTTAGTCCTGCATTGAGTCCTCCTTGTATGTCTGTTTCAAGTGTATCACCAACCATCACACAGTCCCCAGGCTGCACTCCGAGGAGATCACAGGAGTAGTAAAATATGGAAGGTGATGGTTTCTCCTCTTTCTGCTCTCCACCAACAACAATGGCATCAAAATAAGACTGACAGGCACAAGCATTGATCTTCTCTCTCTGGGTCTGTCTGTCTCCATTAGTTAATAGAAGGAGGTGTAACTCCTTTTGAAGTTCAGTGAGCATGGCTTTGACATCTTCTGCCAGGGTCATGTGCTGTAAACGTGTAGATTTCCACAGAGAATAACATTCTTCAGCCAATTTCCTATTGGCTGTACCACCCTTTGTTTCCTGGATAGCTTCTTCCCAATGTGAAGTCCTTAGCTCAGTAATGCATGTATTGGAAGGATAAAAACATTCCTTGCTGAGTTTAACTTCAACTCTATCACAGATGACTTTAGCCTCTTCTTGGTAATGATATTTTGATTGTAAGAGCTTTATCACCTAATAAAAGAAAATAACTCCATTAATACATTTCATATTTTTAATACTCATGTCCTAAGAAGTTGTAATCCTAGACTAGGTGGTTAAGAGATTTTAATTCCACTTCTCTGTCTCAAAGCAGCTCTCTTACCAGACCTTTTCTGGAAAGAACTCACCTTATTTTTAAAGAATATCCAAGTAAAGATCCAACAACCTCTTCAGACACTTTTTTTTAACCATTTCTAGTCTGTGACAATTCTTCATATGCAGCTAATAAAAGCCCTTCATTTGGCAGTTCAAAATAAAACTTGTGCTTATATTTTGTAAAGCATTTTAAATTTCAGATCTTACACTCTTCCCAGAAAAAAATTATATTGATTTGTTTAAGTGTTTCTCAACTACATCCACTTCACATAAAATGGAACTGAATTCTGTGACCACCACAAAAAATGGAACTAAATTCTATACTTTTATAAATATGTCTCCACAACTCTAATAAAATCAATGATGTATTGTGCATAGGCTTAATGACCTAGTGCTTCTTCCAGACCTAGTTTTTTCAGATTACACAAATGAACAAAATAACAAGATGTTCTGAATAACTTTCTTTGTTACATTTATTCAGAATTTCTCATCAGAATTAAACAGTTCTCTTTTTTGTGTTTCCACAGCTCTTTATCTTCACTTTTATCACATGAGGTTCTTATCCATCTGACCTGTCTTCTAACATTTAGTACAGAGCCAAATAGACAAGCATTATACTAAATGCTCATAGATGATATTTCTAACCTTTTTTTCTACAACTATGCAAGGCATTTTCTCAGAGACATGCAAAAACAGAAGTTCAGAATTGTTAATTTACCCAAAGACAAATAATAACAACGGTAAGAACTAGGATATTAATTCATACCAGCCTACTTCCAAACCCACAAGCCTGTCTTTACACTACTATATATTTTTATTCCCTTGTCCTAGGGAATACCTAGTGGTATCACCTGGTGGAGAAACAATCACCACAAAATGCTAGGTAAAGTGCAACACCAGTCATGTGAACATGAACTGTGGAAATACACTGAAGGAACACATAATTCTACAGTGTAGTTAGGGCAGGTCTCACAAAGGAACTAATATTTAAAAAGAGGAATTACCAAACCGACAAGTTGGCTAGTGGGGATGGGAGGGAGGATACACTCACTCTAAACCCAAACTAAAACCCATTGCCAGTGAGTTGATTGCAACTCATGGTTGACCCTATAGCACAGAGTAGAACTGCCCCATAGGTTTTCCAAGACAGTATATCTCCGTACAGAGTCCAACAACTTTCTCCCATGGAGCAACAGGTGGGTTAAACCACTGACTTTTTGCCATAATCACTCTAGATAGAAGAAACAGCATCAATAAAAAGCCACAGATTTTGGGAGTACTGTGAATTGAGAGAGGCAAGAAGCTAAGTTCAGTTAGAATGGAAGGCATATAAGGGAAGATACTACGAGATAAAGCTGAAGAGGCTGTTTGGTATCAGTTTGCAAAAGCCCTTGAACCACATGGCCTCGGCATTCACCATTCCCATACATGCCACTGGCATCACACCATTAAATACTTGTGCTTTTCTGCCTAAGGGCTTTTTTTTGGTCACAGGGGCTCCCACGCACACAGAGTGGAGCCAAGTGTTAAGGATCATGTTTTGTGTGGGCTTCTGTCATGGATTGAATTGTGTCCCTCCCCCAAAATATGTGTAGCCATGTGGTTGGGCCATGGTTCCCAATATTTTATGCTTGTCCTCCGTTTTGTGATTTTCCTATGCTATATGTTCAAGGATTAGGGTGGGACTAACTATAAATCCCTTCATAAGATCATCTCCCTGCTCCACTGTAAAGGGAGTTTCCCTGGAGTATGGTTTGTATCACCCTTAATTCTTTCATCCTATGAGATGAAAGGGAAGCAAGCAGAGAACAGGGAACCTCACACCATCCAGAAAGCAGCACCAGGAGAACACTGCATCCTTCAGGCCTGAGGTTCCTGAGCCAAGATGCTCCCTGGACAAAGACTGATGCAATACTGGCCTTTCCTCCTGAGCTGATAAGGGTGAAAGCGTTCTCCAGGAGCAGACATCCTGAATTTGGACTTGTAGCCTACTAGACTGTGTAAGAATAAACTTTCCTTTGTTAAAGCTGTCCACTCTGTGGTATTTCTGTTACAGCAGCACTAGCTGACTAAAGCAGCTTCTCACTATGGTCTTTTAACTCCCACCCATTCACTGGGTAGGGCTGTGTGATAGGGTAATTGTGGACCACAGTGAGATTCATCAGTTTTGCCATCTGCTGGGTTTCAAATGAGCTACCCTAGAAATGGGAATTAGAAGATTCTATCACCACCAAGAAAGAACAGCCAGGAGCCAGCACATCCTTTGGATCCAGGGTCCCTGCATTGAGAAGCTCGTGGAAGCAGGAGTCTCAGAAAGAGAGTATGCTGTAACTTTGAAGACAGTGAGAAATGGTGGCAGCAAAGACCCAGCAGCAGAGATCTTGCAGCAAGACACAGTATGGTACACTGGAAGCCCACTAAAAGAGACAGCTGAATGCCTTTGGGAGAGACCTAGGGCCAAGGAATGGCAGGCGAGCATAGCTGGGAAGAGGCTATTCTGACAGAAGAACTGTACTCTGAGTGTTCCTGAGGCTGAAATGTAACCTGTTACTTCCCTAATAAATCTCCTAATCTTGAGTACAAGTGTGTGAGTTTTGTGTGGCCACTACACTGAATTATCAAACCCAAGAGAGAAGTAGAGAGTGCCATGAGAGGAAGAGTTATTGCGAGAGTCGGTAGAGAAGGTAGAGAGAGAGAGCATGTCTGACCTCTGCTGCACAGAAATCAGCCTTGAGATGTTGATCTTGATTCTCCTTCCCCCTTGTGAAATTACAGGAGGTCAGACACTGCTCTGTGCAATTTTTATGCCCCAGGAACAGTCTTCGAGCAATGAGGGTCAGAAATGAATGGATATGTATCTCAGTTTTCTTACCCCAAAGGTGGGATAACGGAAGCATGTTCTGCACACTGTCACCCTCACCTATCCATACCGGTAACCTACTCATTAACTCACCCTGCATTGGATGCCTTCTGTTCTCTGTCTTATTTCACCAATTCCTTGCAGTGCTTCCTACGATGACCTCTCAAATGAACTGCCTTCACATAAATTGGATTCCTTCCAGTCTCTGTCTCACTTTCCCAATTCCCTGCAGTGCTTCCTAGGATGACCTCCCAAGTAAATTACCTGCATGTGATGTCCTTGTCTTAGGGTATGCATCTGGAGAAACTCAATCATGTCTAGGCAATTATGGATCTTTGGAATACACATACCTGGGCCTTAACAATGTCAACTATTAAAGAAAAACAGTCAAACAAGTGAAAATCTGTTGCCTTACACTATATAGAGAATAAGAAACTTAATTCAGCTACTGGAAAAGTAGGAAGATGAATAGACACACTCTCCTTCCCTTAAAGGGAATCACTCAGAACCACTTATTCCAAAGTCAAGGGGACATTTTTCAAGCTATTTGTGCTAACTGAGGAATAAGAGTTAAAAATAGTAAAAGAAAAAAGAAAAAAGTTAAGTCTAAGTAGCCCAGAAAAGTGCACTAATCTTATGAATTTTATGTGAGGGCAAACACTGTAACTTTACTTAAAAATTTACATTTCAATTAATAAATCAAGTTATTTCAATCTGTATGGTCATGGCACCACCTTTTCTGTCAATGAACTACAGGAAGGACATTCTACAGTGTTAGCAGCCCAGTTCCACACAGTAAAAAGATCCATGCAACTATGACTCCGTAGTGCTTAAGCTCAAGTGGAGCTGGCTCATGGCTAATGAGCATTATTGCAGCACACTCCATAACAGCAAAAAGATAGAATCACCCCAGATGCCCAACAACAGATGAATGGATAAACAAGCTAAGGTACACATACTCAACAGAACACTATGCTATGATAAAAAACAACGATGATTTTAGAAAACATCTCATAACATGGTTTCAACTGGAAGATATTATGCTGAGTAAAATCAGCCAATGACAAAAGGACAAATATTGTATGAGATGCTTGTAATAAGGACTTAAAAACAGAATTATCTACAGGAAAAAATTCTTTTTGACAGCTACAGGGGCGGGTGAGGGTTTATCATAGATCAGATAGTTGACAGATGTTAGAAATTTTGTTCATTTACTGTAATACATAAAATTATTTAATAAAGAGAAATATTTTCTGAATATCAATTATTCAGATGTGAAATGGCTGAATATCAAATAAAACTATTTTAAAAACACATGTTCTTCACCAAAGAGGATACTCAAACAGTCAAGAAGTATGTGAAAAGATGCTCACCATCATTACCAATTAAGTAGATACAAATTAAAACCACAGTATCACCTTATCACATTAGAATGGCAATGATCAGAAAATGGAAAATAGGTGACAGGGAAGTTATGGAACAACTAGAATCCTCATCCATTGATTGTGAAAATGTAAAATGGTACAGCCACTGAGGAATACAGCTTGGTGGTTCCTTAAAAGGTCAAACACAGAACTTGCATGCAACCCAGCAATTCCAATTCTAGGTATAAACCCAAAAGACGTGAAGGCAGGAATGTAAAAAGAAACCTCTATACCAATGTCCATTGCTACACTTCTCACAACAGTCGAAAGGTGGAGGCAACTGAAATGTCTATCAACACACAAATGGATAAACAAAATACTGTGTGCCTGTGTGTGTGTGAGTTATGTGTGCGTGTAGACGAGGACTGCCAATTAAGTTCTCCAATTGAGTTCTCAAAGTCATCCTAAAAAAAAGTACTACACATCTCATTGCTAAACACCACTATGGTTGCCTTTGAAGTACTCACTTGGGAAGCTATGCATCGACGTCAGCACCTAGTCCACCTTTCAAAGCAATTTTGGAATTCTTTCTCTGGAATGGCCATCAGAGCTGTCACTGCATTTCCCTCTATGTCCTGAACGTCATCTGGTAAAGAAAAAAGTCATTGGGGGTCCACATCAGGTGAGGAGGGAGAGTGTTCCAATACAGTTATTTGTTTACTGGCTTAAAACTCCTTCACAGACAACTATACAATTAAGTTGGTGAACTTGCCACCTTGCCACCATGTGTAACGGTCATTCCAGGAAGAGTTCCAAAATTGCTCTGAAGGGTAGACTAGGCACTGGTGTTGGTGCATAGCTTCCCAAAGGGAGTACTTCAAAGGTGACTGTAGTGATACTGAGCAATGAGATATGGAGCACTTAGAACAATTAAGTTCATGGACTTAATTGTCTGACCTTGTGTGTGCGTGTGTGTGTGTGTGTTTACAACACACTGTTACACAGCCATAAAGACAAATGAAGTTCTGATGCATGTCACAACACAGATGAACCTGAAAACATTAAGTTGAGCAAATAAGTCAGTCGCCGAAGGACACTGTATGATCTCATATACAAGAAATAAGCAAATATACAAAACTAAAGATTATTAATAGTTATCAGGGTGAGAGGGAGGAGGGGAGAATTTTTGTTCAGGAAGTGCTGAGTTTATGGTTTATAAGTTTATGAGTTAATGGTAATACACTATTTTCGAAAAGAATAGCAATACCGGTAGTATTAACATGCAAAACTTAATCAATGAATTGTAAATATAGAAGTTGTATTGGTAAACATTTTGGTGTGTATATTTTCATCACAATTAAAAAAATAAAATAAAATACACGCTAACATAATAGGATTGTCCGCAAGCAGTCTAACAATTACAAAAACCCTCCTGTCACTTTTAGCTCAAGTCTTTGCTCAAATATCACCTCCACAACGAGACCTAACCTGACCAACCTATTTAAAAAAATTCAATTCTTTGCCTCCCTTCACTTTTTCTACCATTTGTTTTATTATGCTGATGCCACACCCACTGGCAAGTAAACTCACAAATGCATGGTCTTTTCTGCTTTGTTCACTGAGAAACCCTCAGTTCTGTAGATGGTTTCTTTTAGAGTTACTGCAGGTGGCAAATCAACTCATAGTGGCCCCATGTGACAGGCAACTGCCTCATAGGGTTCTCTTGGCTATAATCTTTATGGAAGCAGATTACCAGGTCTGTCTCCCACAGAGCTGCAAAAAGTGACACTGAACAACAGTCCTGAAGATGGTAAAAATGAACAACTTTATCACGTGACTTAAAAAACAAAGTAACTAAAATTGGCCTAACCCCACCCAGTGCCATCAAGTCTGTTTTGACTCATAGTGACCCTGTAGGTCAGAGTAGAACTGCTCCTTAAAGTTTCCAAAGAGCACCTGGCAGATGCAACTGCTGACCTTTTGATTAGCAGCCATTAGCACTTAACCACTATGCCAGTGGGGTTTCCAAAATTGGCCTATACAGTCTATAACTCCTTCTCTCCAAGCCCAAGCCTGTGATTGAATCTTGCCCTTCTTCCATTCTCCCTTCAGAATAAGAAAGCTAGAATGCTGCTTTAGAACAGGCCAAATTTATGCATAGTATTATATTATTATGTGATGAAGTGTTACTTGCATAATCAAAGAAAGCCTGGTGCCACAGTGGTTAAGTATTATGTCTGCTAACCAAAAGATCAGAAGTTCCAACACACCAGGTGCTCCTTGGAAACTCTGTGTTGTTACTACTCTGTCCTATAGGGTCATCATGAGTCAGAACTGACTCAAAGGCAGTGGGTTTTGGACAATCGATAATATACAGTACAATATTGTTTTATAGGATATTTACAAAAGTGGCAGCAACAGAAAAATTATACTAGCAATCTGGAAACCAGGTGGCACAGTGGTTAAGTGCTATGGCTGCTAACAAAAAGGTTGGCAGTTCAAATCCACCAGGTGCTCCTTGGAAACTCTATGGGGCAGTTCTACTCTGTCTATAGGGTCACTATCAGCTGGAATTGACTCGACAGAACTGAGTTTGGTTGTGGGGGTCAGTTATCATTCATTCCACATTTATTATGTGTCAAACTGTAAGTCTGTGCCCTCTCAAGAAGCTTACTATTTAGTTGCACTCATCTGAGCTAGTTGCAAAAATTAATTGTAATACCACTTGACAGCTAAACAAAACACAAAGCTGATATAAGTGAGGTGCAAAGACTAGGAAGAAATGTAATCTGATCTGTTTTAAAAACACATTGCGGTATGAACGTAGAAGATGAATGTAGAAGTAAGCCTAGAAACAAAACTGCGAAAGTCCAGATATGAGGCAGTTTTTACTAACACAAGGACAGTGGGACATGCAAGGAAGGGATTGATGTGAATGATGTGTCAAGAAATACAACAGACTGGGCCACAGGGTGCATAGTGGTACAATTCACTGAGTGACACATGCATTCTGTTACACTACCTAATAGGAGCACCAAGGACTAAAGTAATGCATTATTCAAGTTTTATAATCAGGACTTGAGGCTTAAGAGTGACTAAGTAATTTGTTTGGGTGCTTTCAGCTGGTATCGGGGAGAGCTGTGGTTCAAACTCAAACCTCTTAGATTTTAAAACTTGAACTTTTGGCCTACAGCATAAAGAAAACAAAAATTTAATTGCAACACAGTGGACCTAATCTGCTCAGGACATGTACGTAAATACCGTACGCAGATACAGATATTGGAGGCAACATAGCATACGGGGCAGCGCCACTGAGGCCAAGGCAGTTAGTAACGTCCAATGTCTTAATATAAGGCATTAAAAAATCAGAAAACCAAACCCAACGCCAATCAAGTTGATTCCGATTCTTAGTAGCTCCAGTAAAGGCATTAAGAGAGACCTAAAATATCCACTGATTCCAGCACTTTAAGAGGTTCCTACTGACCTGGTAAATTCCTTTCACTTGAATGGCAAAGACAAAATTCAGATCGTATAACAGCATATAGTACAGATTTCTCCTGGAAAACAGCTGTCAAGGGAGACAGGTAACATCTAGTAGAGAAAGAATGGTCCAAAGCAGGCTGCATGTTTTAGAGGGCGATATACCAAAAAACAAAGAATGACGAGTTTGAAGATTCAGCCAGACAAGAACTAACTGATGGGGCATTAGGAGTTCTTAGGATTAGTTTTGGCAGTTTTCCTCTTGAGGCTGAAGTGAGACAAAAGTAAGCATGGGGCAGGAATGTGAAGAGACCTGAGGGTGGTTTCCACGGAAAATTTTCTCTGGTTAACTCCGAAGCCAGATTCCAGCGTACCTACAGGCTCACTACTGAAGTCTGAGTCAATTCTTAGGTCAAAAAATGGGGCTGCCTTATCTGTCTTCTCAAAAATCCACTAAAATCCACTAAACACCACATGGTGGGCAGCCGACACCACTCGAGGTCACTCACTGTGACTGATGCGGGCAATTGTCCTTACTGGCCCAAACCTGTCCTGATCAAGAGCGGGGCTGGTGGTGTATAGTAGCTTGGTGTGACGTCAATTCTGCCATCGTGGTAATTTTTAACTGACATCTTTCTGGGTCCCAGAGCACTATAACAAACTTTTAGAAGTCGGCTTCCCAGATCCCGGTGCAGCCAGGCAAGTAAGCCAGCGACCAGGGACCGAGGTGGTGGGGAAAAGTTTGCTGCCTGACGTTAACTGCCTACCAGTCCCCTTTTTGCTCCTTTGATCCAGCTATGGCATAAGTGCCCATAGCCTCCGGAGCCCTCAAAGAACCAGAGAGATCGGCACCTCCAGGGCTGATAAGCACATCTGGGTTGGCGCAGTGTAAGTGGAAAGGGTCTGCAGTGTGGCGCCTCCGGGCTTGCAGCGGGTGGAGGCGGGCAAAGACATAGGAAGTGCGCAAGAAGAGAGCGGGGGCGCTCCAACCCGCCGCGAAGGCCAGGGCGTTACCTCCAACATGGCGCTCCTGTTGGCTGCAGCGGTGTCGATGAGCGTGTTGTCCAGGTCAAAAAAAACTGCCCGTACAGGGCTCAAACTCATCCCGCTGACAGCTGCCTAGCGCCCACCCAAGCAACAAACCTCCTAGGGATGACACCTCAGGGTTGCAGGAAAGACGTGGGCGGGGCCAGAAGCCACTTAACTCTTCCGCCTAATACTCGCTAGAACTCCCGCGAGATGTCTCGAGACCCGAGGGCCAACCGCAGCGAGGTTCTGAAAGACTGTAGGAGGTAGTTTGGTGCTTCCCAGAGCTTGGTTCTGTGGGCGGTTTGTGTTTGCCAGGTAATTGAAACTTTGTTTTACTCCTGGAGATCTTCGTTAACAGAACCCTGGTTCGTAGGGGTTAAGCGCGTGGCTGCTGATTGGAAGGACAGCAGTTTGAACTCTCCAGCCTCTGGGCGGGAGAGAAGGATGTGGCGTCCCTAAAGATTTACAGCTTGCAGACCCTTATGGGACAGTTCTGTTCTGTCCTGTGTCGGGTCACTGCGAGTCCAAATTGACTGTTTGCAGGTTTCTTTTTACCCGTATTCTGCTGCTCTCTTTACTTGCTCTGCCTGTCTACGTGGAGACTCGTAACTGCTTGGAGAGGGGCGTAGGTTCTGCATTACGTGGTTTTCTGGTGGTGAGGCAGTAGTTATTGCTGTGGAGCAGTCCTCATAAATTTTTTCTCCTTGTGAGTCAGAATCAACTATACATCAGCAAGGGGTTGTTGTTAGTCTGACAGACTGGAGGAAGCTCCAAGATTATGGCTATAAGAAACTCTTGACTTGGAAATGAAGCCATTCCAGGGAACCAGCTCCCAGACAAACAATAAAGAAGCACATAAGATAAATAATAACACCTAAGAGGAATGTACTCATTAGAACAATCACTTACAAGATGAGAAGCCAGGAAGCTAGATAAACCGGGGTGGGAATTGGGAAAGTGCTGACACAGTAGGGAATGAAACCAAGGTCATGGAACATTTTATGTACAAACTATCAATCGGGAAACAAATTTACTCTGTAAACTTTCACCTAAAGTACAATAATATAAAATTTTAAAAATTTTAGAGAGGCGGGGCCAATATGGCAGAGTAGTCAGTGTTTCCTGTGACTCTGTTTACAACAAAGACCTGACACAAGTGAGTTGATTATATATATGACAGTCTACGAGATCTGAACATCAAAGATAAAATTGACGAGTTGGACTGAGCAGCAGGAAATAGCAGTTCAGAAGCAAGGAGAATTGGACAGACCTTATCTAGTTGGCACTGGCATACTACAGGCTGGATTGGCTGGCAAAAGCAGGCTGAAACAAGCAGTTAGCACACGGTATGCTTTTTCCACATTGGGAGAAACTGAATCACAGTCTGCTGAAGGCTCCTGAACTAAGAAGAAGGGGCACTTAGCCAGTGAAAGATCTCATCTTACATCTCACCTAGTATTCGGACGCATGAAAACCCTTTTTCCATTTTCTCCTATTTTCCTGTCCCATCCCACTCTGCTCCAGGTCCTGGTCTGGATGCAGCACCTTCTGCATCTCTGGGCCAGAAGTAGGATTCATAGTACCCCCTGAGACATTCCACCAACTTTGGAAAGGGAACAAATTAACAAACAAGAAAAAGAAATCTGCCAACTTCTCTAAGCTAGGAATGCTGGGCAGGCATAGCCCTTTGCCTAAGCAAAAGTATAAGGGGTCCACTAACTTGAAATGCTTTGCACTCCAGCACAGATCTGTTGGCCCGTTTGAACAGCACAGACCCTCATTAGCACAGTGCAATAGGGTTTATACCTGGAGCCTGTTTTCAAGTGTATCAACTATAAGGTCAAATGGCAGATTCATCACATTTGGTACTGCATTGCCCATTAAGTAGGGTCTTCAACTACGCGCATGAGAGGCCTGAGGACTGGTGGCTCCACATTCCACCAAGCCACCTGCAATGGGGTCCAAGAATAAGTAGTACCTTCAATTCCTTATAGCCAATAGTATGGGTGCCCGTAGTCTGGCTACAAAACTTACTCACTTACATACTGTAGGGAACAAGGACACACATTCCACGCAGACATTCGGGGGCAGACATCAGCCCCATGCCTTGCTTAGCACATAAGCCCTTACTACACCCAACTACCTACTTCAATTACCCTGCCCATCTAGGACTGTAGGTGACAGCCTGCACCAGACATTTGGTGACCAATAACCTGGAAACTTGAGCTGAATCCATATAAGAAAAGTAAATGACTTCTGGGCTCATATACCTAGTAACAGTTCTCACCACCTGGTGACAGGATGTAAGGGCTTCAAAGCCCTCTGAAATTAAAGTAAGTCACATGCCAAGCCTATACAGCTGCATCAAAATAAAAAAAGCCAGGATACAGTAAACAAACATAGAATAAATGTAATGTATCTATAGCTCAGAGTCAACAGTCAATATCAAATCACATAAAGAGGCAGATAATCATAGCTTCAACAAGCATCCCCCCCACCCGCAAAAGAAAGAAAACCCCAAAAAAACCTTCCAGAAGAAGAGAAAGCCTTGTCGTTACTGAGGGCAAAACGCAGAATATTAATATACAGAGCTCTTCAAGAGATCAGGAGGAAGGTCAGGCAGAACACAGACCAAAACAAGGAACACACAGACAAAGCAACAGAAGAACTTAATAAGGTTTTACAAGAGCATTATGACATGTAACAGGCTACAGGAATCCATAGACAGAAAACAGAAATCCAAAATACTAACAATAAAATTATGAAATTAGACAACTCAATAAAAATTTATAGGAGCAGAAGAACCAAGGCAATGGAAGTCAGAATTAGTGAGAAAGCCCAAGAAGATAAAGTGTTTATGAACAAATTCAACTAGAGACACAAAAGACCTATACAAAGAAAATTACAAGACTCTACTGCAAGAAAAGAGACCTAAGAGGAGAAACCTACCTTGCTTGTGGATAGGAAAAACTTAACATTGTGAAAATGTCTATTCTACCCAAAGTAATCTATAGATACAATGCAATTCCAGTGGGATTTTTTAATGACATGGAGAAACAAATCATCAGCTTCGTATAGAAAGGGAAGAAGTTCCTGACAAGTAAAGCATTACTGAAGAAGAACAAAGTGGGAGGCCTTGTACAACCTGACTTTAGAACCTATTGCTCTGTCACGATAGTCAAAACAGCCTAGTACTGGTACAAAAACAGACACGTAGACCAATGGAACATGATAGAGAATCCAGATGTAATATCCACCTTTGAGCAGCTGATATGAATGTCCAAAGTCTGTGAACTGGGGGAAAAAAAGTCTCTTCAGCAGATGGTGTTAGGAAAATTCGATATCCATCTGTAAAAAAATGAAACAAGACCCATATCTCACACCATGCACAAAAACTAACCCAAAATGGATGAAAGACCTAAGTATAAAATGTAGAGCAATAAAGATGAAAAAAGAAAAAATAAGGACAACGCTGGGAGCCCTAACACATGGCATGAACATACGATGTCTGACAATTAAGCTCATTAACTTGCCACCATGCACTTACGTTGGCAGTACTGTACAATTTTGTAAGGTATATCAATGTCTCACAGTGTCTCACGGCTGTATTTGTGTTGATGTGTGGTGGTGTCTTGCTGAGTTTCATTCATTATTGTTGCATGTTTTTGTGTGCTATTGTGAGAATGTTGGAGCTTGAATTAGAGCAACAAACATTAAATTTCTTGTTGAGCTTGGCAAGAGTGGAAGTGAAATCAGGACATGTTAGTCCAAGTTTATGGGGATAATGCTATGAAGACAAAGGCAATGTACAAATGGATTAAATGTTTTTCTGAGGGGAGGTTGAGTGACACTGGTGGAGAGAGGTCAGGCCAGCCAGTAAGGAGAAGAGCTGAAGAAAACACTGCAAATACTCATCAAACTGTTCATCAAAATTGTCCGCTGATTGTGAGAAGCATATCAGACCAAGTAAACATTGATAGAGAAATGGTTAGGAAAATCTTGGCATGAGAAAACTGTGTGCAAAAACGGTCCCAAAGGAGCACAACAATGAGCAAAAGTGAAGGAGAGTCAAAGTCTGCCATGGCTTTTTGGAGAGGCAAGACAGCATTTTGGGCTATGTTACCACTGGTGATGAAATATGGCTGTACCAATATGATCCTGAAACAAAGTGTCAAATTGCATAATAGAAGTCAGCCAACTGTCCATGACCAAAACAGTTCCATCAGTCTAAATCAAGACTCAAAATGATGTTGCTAATCTTTTTTGATTAGCAGAGGGATTGTTCATTATGAATTTAAACCAGCTAGACAGTTGACCAAGTTTCCTATTTGAAAGTGCTGAAAAGGCTGTGTGAAAAAGTTGGACTAAAATGACCTGAACTTTGAACCAACAACTCATGCCTCTTGCATTGCATCAAAGTGCCTGTGTACATGGCACTGTCTGTGAGGTAGGTTTTAGTCAGTAAACAAATAACTGTATGGGAATACTGTCCCTATTCACCTGATATGACTTTTTTATTTACCTGAAGAAAAAGGAAATATTGAAAAGAAGACATTTTGATAACATTCTGGACATCAAGGGTAATATGACAACAGCTCCAATGGCCATTCCAGAAAAAAAAAAACCACCCACTGCTGTTGAGTTGGGTCCAACTCGTAGAGACCCTCGAAGCCAGAGTAGAACTGCACTGTAGAGTTTCCAAGGACTACCTGGTGGATTTGAACTGCTGACCTTTTGGTTAGCAGATGTAGCATTTAACCCACTACAATTCCAAAAGAAGAGTTTCAAAATTGCTTTGAATGGTGAACTAGGTGCTAGGATCAGTGCATAGCTCCCCAAGGGGAGTACTTCGAAGGTGACCATAGTGATATTCAACAGTGGGGTATACAGCACTTTTTCTAGGACAAGTTCATGAACTTAATTGTCAGACCATGTATTACAAAATATTATTAAAAATCCACAAACAGCAGAAGAGAATATAAATAAATGGGAATCCCTAAAAATCAAACACTTATGCTTATCCAAACACTTCATCTAAAGAGTATAAAGTACCTACAGACGGGGTGAAAAAATTTGGCAACCACGAATCTGATCAGCATCTGATCTCCATAATCTGCAAGATACTGTGAAACCTCAGCAAGAAAAAGACAGATAACCCAATTAAAAAATGATCAATGTACATGAACAGTGACTTCACCAATGAAGACATC
Source organism: Heterohyrax brucei (assembly GCA_028571685.1). Lineage (NCBI taxonomy): Eukaryota > Metazoa > Chordata > Mammalia > Hyracoidea > Procaviidae > Heterohyrax > Heterohyrax brucei. Next base: position 28,327,896 of record CM053156.1, read on the forward strand.
CACACAGATGAAAAATACGTGAGGAAATGCTCATGATCATTAGCCATTAGTGAAATCCAAATCAAAACTACAAGGCATTGTCTTACCCCAACAAGGGTAGCATTAATCCAAAAAACACGAAATAATAATTGTTGGAGAGGTTGTGGAAAGACTGGAACTCTTTAATGCAGATGGTAGAAATGTAAAATGGTACAACCACTTTGAAAATCGATTTGGTGCTTACTTAAAAAAACTAGATATGGAAATACCATATGATCCAGCAATCCGGCTGGTTGGAATATATCCTAGAGAAATAAAGGTTGTCACACAAATAGATACATGCACACCAATGTTAATTGCAGCACTGTCCACAATGGCAAAAAGATGGAATCAACCTAGGTGCCCATCAACAGATGAATAGATCAACGAACTATGGTATATTCAAACAATGGAATACCATGGAATGATAAAGAATAACAGTGGTCTTGGGAAACATATGATAACATGGAATCATCTGGAAGACGTTTATGATGAGTGAAATTAGTCACAAAAGGACAACTGTTGTAAGGGACCACTATTATAAGGACTCAAGAAATGGTGTATGCACAGAAGAAAATAAATTTTGATGGTTATAAGGGAGGAGAATGAAAAAGAGGGATATTCACAGATTAGATAATAGATGTGAATTGAGTTAACTGAAAGGAATGACAGCATCCACTAGAAGGGGATTAATACTGCTAAGAGATATCCTATTACAAAAAGCTAAGAGATATCCTAAATACAGTTAAATGTTTCAAAGGACATAGTAGCAGGGGTAAGGGCTTGGAGACCATGGTCTGGCAATTAAGTCCCCAAACTTAATTGTTCTAAGCACTGTATACATCATTGCTGAATATCGCTATGGGCACCTTCAAAGTACTCCCCTTGGGAAGCTATGCACTGATGCCAGTGCCCAGTCTATACTTCAAAGCAATTTTGGAACTCTTTCTGCAATGGTCATCGGAGCTGTCGCTGCATTACCCTTGATGTCTTGAATGTCATCAAAATGTCCTCCTTTCAGTATTTCCTTTATCTTTGGGTAAAGAAAAAAGTCATTGAGGGTCAGATCATGTGAGTAGGGTGGGTGTTCCAATACAGTTATCTGTTTACTGGCTTCTCTCACAGACAACTGTACAATTAAGTTTGCAAACTTGCCACCTTGCCACCATGCACAAAGGCCATTCCAGAATGAGTTCCAAAATTGCTTTGAAGGGTGGACTAGGCACTGGCATCAGCACATAGCTTCCCAAAGAGAATACTTTGAAGGTGACCATGATGTTCAGCAACGAGGTACACAGGACTTTTTCTAGGGTGAGTTTGCAAATTTAATTGTCAGACTTTGTTAGTCAGTTGATATTAATAAAGTTTTTATTTTTATTTTTTAAAGAAAATGTTCTGCATCTCATTTTGGTGAATGGCTTCTAGCATCTTAAAAACTAGCAAGCTGCCATCTAAGTTGCATCACTTGGTCCCAACACACCTGGAGAAGTAACTAAGGACATCAAAGACATGAGGAAAATATCAACCCAGGACACAGAAAAGACCATATTATTCAAAAACTACATTGACATGAGGCCAGAAGAATTAAAGCAAACTCTACAATAAGGGATAAGGAAGGATGCTATGTAATGATTAAAAGGTCAAAATACCTGGAGGACATAACCATAATAATTATTTATGCGCACAGTAACAGGGCTCCAAAATACACAAAACAAACTCTTAACAACATTGAAACTAGAAATAGACCACTCCATAATAGGAGAATTTGACACTTTACTTTTGGTGAAGGACAGAACATTCAGGAAGAAACTTAAAAAAGACATAGAAAATATAATGCCATAATCAAACTGGATCTCTTGGACTTATACAGTAGACTCTATCCAACAGCAGCCAAGTATATTTTCTTTTCCAATGGCCATACAACATTTTGTAGACTAGACCATGTAGCCATGATGGCAGGGATGCTGGATTAGGACATAGTTTTGGCAGAAGCATGGTGTGCAGGGAAGGCAAATCCATATCCAGTCTATTCCAGTAAGGACAAAATGCTGCCCTTTCCATGATGGAAATCGTCCAGTGTAATTAACTTGTCACCAGGTTGCTGGCTGATCGCCTCAAGGAATAGTGCTGTATCGAGGCTCAGTGTTGGTCTCTGCTACTGGCAGATTGGGTTCTCAGCAATGGCTGTAACCAAGTCAGCCTTAGTGAGTGAAAGTCCATGTTGCTGGGCCCATGTGTAACCTCATCCCTGCCATCATGGCCACTTTGTTCATGAGCCCATTGAGCAATGACAGTAGTAGCCAGATAAAGAGGATGACTGCTTCCCACAGAACATATCATCTTCTCCACTTGATTGTTAAAATTATCCTCTGTTGAAGTCACCCTTTGCTGAGCATTCATATGAGACAAAAGTATCTTCACTTCTTAGGCCCATTCAGAGAGGTCTACCCACCTCTTCCTCATAAATCTTTGTCTCCAGTCTCCTAATCACGTTCTTTCCAAGTCCATGACCACTGAGTCAAGCCATTGGCCACAGACCATGAATCAGTATACAATTGCACATCTGGCCATTTCTCCTTCCAAGGAAAGTGAACAACCAGCTACACTGCTCAAAGTTCTGCCCACTGGGAGAATTTACCTCTGCTGCTGTCCTTCAGGGAGGTCCCAGAAAGGGGCTGTAGTTTTGCTGCTGCCCACTTGCAAGTGGTGCCAGCATATCACACAAAACCATCTGTAAACCAGGCATGAGTTTCCTCTTCTTCAGTCAGCTCATCATAAGGAACTCCCCATGAGGACATAGGTGGAAACTGGAAAAATGTGAAGTAATGTTACAGGAATAGAGATCATGGGCCTTTGGACTACTTCCTCGTGCAACTTTTGCCTTCAAGTCCTGTGCAGGCCTGATATTGTATGTACCGCTTTCATTTAATGATGAATTTCTGCTGTGCTTGTCCAACTTTATAACTCTGTAGGTCATACAACACTCAGTTCATGATAGGCAGCTCAGGACACATGGTGACTTGGTGTCCCATGGTTAAGCATTCAGTCTCTACTAAGGGTGAGCAACAAGCCAAAAAATCTGTTTCTCAAAAGGACAGTAGTTATATGGAGAGACTGACAGTGCTTTACTCCAAAATCCTAAAGGTCAGCACTTGATTCACCAACAGGGGTCTCCCAAAGACTCCAATAGCATCTCTATTTGCCACCAACACTGTAAGCTCCATTGAATCAGCTGGATCATATGGTCCAATTGGCAGGGCAGCTAGCACAGCAGCCTGAACTTGTTTCAGGGCCTTTCAGACCACACTCAAAGGTAGCAGCTTTTCCAGTCACATGATAAATAGGCCAGAATAGCACATCCATATGAGGAACATGTTGCCTCCCAAATCCAAAGAGACCCACTGGGCACTGTGCCTCTTTTTCAGTAGTGGGAACAGCCAGATGCAGTAACCTATCCTTCACTTCGGAAGGAATACGTAGACATGTCCCACACCACTGGGCTCCTAGAAATTTCACTGAGTTGGAAGATGCCCAAATTTTTGTGGGATTAATTTCCCATCCGCTAGCATACAAATGTTTGACCAATAAGTCCAGAGTCACTGACGCTTCTTCTTTACTAGGTCCAATGAGTATAACGTTATAATGGACTAATGTGACCTCTTGTGGAAGAGAGAGGCAATCAAGATCCGTGCAGACTAAGTTATGACATAGGGCTGGAGAATTAATGTAGTCTGAGGGAGGCAAGTGGAAGTGTATTGCTGGCCTTGCCAGCTGAATGTAAACTGCTTCTGGTGATCCTTTGAAACAGGTATGACCAAGGAGGCATTAGCCAGATCAATAGCTGCGTATCAGGTACCAGGACATATATAAATTTTCTCAAGCCATGAAACTACATCTGGAACAGTGGCTGCAGTTGGAGTCACCACTTGGTTAAGTTTGTGATAATCTACTGTCATTTTCCAAGATCCACCTGTTTTTTGCACAAGCCAAGTAGGCAAGTTGAATGGTGATGTGGTGGGAGTCACTACCCTTGCAGTCTTCAAGTCTTTTTTGGTGGCAGTAATCTCTGCAATCCTTCCAAGAATGTGGTATTTCCTTTTGGTTTGCTGTTTCCATAGGTAGCAGCAGTTCTAGTGGCTTCCATTTGGGTTTTCCCACCATAATAGCCGTTACTCCATCAGTCAGAGATCCAATATAGGGCTTCTGCCAGTTTCTGAGTATATCTATTCAAATTATGCACTCTGGAACTGGGGAAATCAGTGCAGGGTAGGTGCAGGGACCCACTGGACCTACTGTGAAATGAACATGAGCTCAAACTCCATTAATACCCTGATCTCCATATGCCCCTTCTCTGACTGGTGGGTCACAGTGCTGTACTGGGTCTCCTGGAATTAGTGTCAGTTTAGAGGCAGTATTCATTAGTCCCTGAAAAGCCTGATTATTTTCTTTTGTAACAACAGTCGCTCTCACCAAAGGCCTTTCCTTCAGGGAAAGATTGGTGGAAGAAAGATTAACAGTATAAATTTTTGACAGGGTGTTGGAATCCTTCCTCAAGGGGACTTGGCCTCCCCTTCATTCAAGAGGTTGTGGGTTCTTGAACTTGCTCAAGTCTGGGAATTGAATGAGGTACTATGTTTCTCTATTCTGGTGATTTGGGTTAGACTACTGTTCACCTGACCTAGAATTCATCTGTTCACATAGATCAAGTAAACGTTTAGTAGGTTGCTTATCTACTTCTAAGGACCATGACTAAGTAGCTAACTGTGTAACTCCATACAAGTCAGACTATTCTGATTACTGTTTTGCTTCCGCTGTCCATTACTATAACCACACCCTCTTTGTGTTTGTTGATAGAGTGCAGCCACTTGGCCTGTAGTATCACAGAGTCCAATCAGCCCCATTGTAGATAGGTGTCTTACTTCAGTTAGGGTAGTTCCCACCATTAAATATGATTTATATAAAACAGCAATTACAGCAGTATTCAAGGATGCTGGTGCTCCCTACTCACAGTTATGGTAAAAGGAGTGTTCTCTGGACATTCTATGCCTGGATCTGAAGGTCTCACCTGATAAATCCACTCTAGCATGCCAATTTACCTAAGCCTTTGGTTACATTCTTCTACAATATACCAAAGCAGATGTAGTATTTCATCTTGATTTAGAGTTGGCCACTGCATAATCCATGTTTCAGCAACTCAGCCAAACAAACTATTAGATCCTTTTCTAACTTCTCTAACTGAAACAGTGAATGAAAAATCTGTGCTTAATAAACCCATATCAATAAATTCTGATCAATTCATCTTATGTTCCTTGTGCCATTATCCTACATCCTTAGTAGCCATTCCCATGCATACGCCACAGGTTTTTGTTTGCACATATTAGGAAAGCCAAGTAGTTATTTTGCAGTGTAGCATATCTCCTCCTGGGTCATACTTTGTACTTTACCTTTTGGGGCTAGCTGGGACTTAAGTCTAGTTATAGATCTAGAAGCCAAAACTGGGAGTGTGGAATTGTTTTTACAAATTTTGGCATTGTCTTATAAAGCATTTGCCTCAGGCTATGGCCCAGGCAGTGACTCAAGCAAGGGCTCTTTGGAGGCAGCTGGGCTACAGTTAATCTCATTAGATTGGAGTAGAGGGGGTAATGGCTTTTCTGGGCAGGGTGGTTTAGTAGACAAATAATGAAGTAATCCCTTCACAGGGGTGTGGGTCTGCTGGAAGGAGTGATTTACTGGATGCTAGGAGCTCAGAGGAGAGTGAGTTGGAATCATTGCTGATGTCAGATGGATCTTGGCTGAAAGCAAAGAATACCAGAAAGATAATTTACTTGTGTTTCATCGACTATGCAAAAGCATTCGACTTTACGGATCATACTAAATTATGGCTAATGTTGTGGAGAACGGGAATTCCAGAACACCTACTTGTGGTCTTAAGAAATCTGTATATGGATCAAGAGGTGGTCAAGTGAACAGAACAAGAGGACATTGCATGTTTTAAAGTCAGGTAAGGTGTGTGTCAGGGTTGTAACCTTGCATCATACCTTTTTAATCTGTATACCGAGCAAATAATCCAAGAAGTTGGATTATATGAAGAAGAACAAGGCATCAGGATTAGAGGACAACCTATTAACAACCTGCATTACAGAGATGACACTACCTTATTTGCTGGAAATGAAGAAGATTTGAGACCCTTACTGATGAAGATCAAAGACCACAGCCTTCAATATGGATTGCACCCCAATATCAGGAAAACAAAAATCCTCACAACTGGAGAAGTAAGAAACATTGTCATAAATGGAGAAAAGATTGAGGTTGTGAAGGACTTCATTTTACTTGGGTTCACAATCAGTGCCCATGGAAGGAGCAGTCAAGTAATCAAAAGACACATTGCTTTGGGAAAATCTGCTGCAAAGGACCTCTTTAGAGTATTGAGAAGTAAAGATGTCACCTTGAAGACTAAAATGTGCAGCCCCAATCCATAGTATTTTCAGTAGTATCATATGCGTGTGAAAGCTGGACAATGAACAAAGAAGACAGAGGAAGAATTGATGCCTTTGAATTGTGGTGTTGGGGAAGAATGTTGAATGTACCATGGACCACCAAAAGAACAAACAGATCTGTTCTAGAAGAAGTACAACCAGAGAGCTCCTCGGAAGCAAAGATGGCAAGACTGCATGTTACAGTTTGGACATGTTGTCAGGAAGGATCAGTGCCTGAAGAAGGACATCATGCTTGGTAGAGTCGAGGGTCAGCAAAAAAGAGGAAGACCCTCAATGAGATAGATTGACATTGTGACTGCAACACTGGGCTTAAACATAAAAACAACTGTGGACATGGTGCAAGACAGGGCAGTGTTTCATTCTGTTGTTCATAGAGTCACTATGAGTCAGAACTCGCTCCATGGCATCTACCACCAACAACAGGGGTTCAGTGTCTCCAGCTTCCTGATTATCTGCCTATATGTCCCCATTCCAAGTTTCAGGACCCCATTTCCCCTCAATCAGTGCCCTCACTATAAATTCAGACACCTCTCAAGATTTGCAGTTGAGTTTGCATTTAATCCAGACACCCTTACAATAAAAGTCTGGGTTTGGCTTTCAGCAATATCAGCTCTGCTATTCCAAGAAATGAAGTTTTCTTTCAAAGCACAAGTGGAAGCTTTGAGGTCTCTTCTATGGTACCTGAGCTTCATCTCTTTCCTTTCACCAGTTTATGGTCATCTCTTTCACTGGTTTGTAGTGAAAGTAGGATTAGCCAACCAGATTCCTTAAACTTCTCATTCTCACACAAATGAAAAAAGACACCACACATATATTCACCTTGAGCTTCCCCTTCCATCAAAAACTGATCTGTTGGTGGTAATACTTTGCATATGTGTACCACTGCCTCACCCTGTGGATTAGCATGACCCTCTTTAATGCCAAAAGCAGAGTCATCAACAGTTTTAAGACTAGTCAGACTTGAGAACCAAGTTAGAAGATTCATCTTTACAATTTTGTTTCCCTAGAGTCTTTCTTGGCACCAAATTGTCTCAAGCTGGGTTCATTTGGGAAGCAAAACCAGCAGTGCACTAAGTATGCATAGAAGAAGATTTATATAAAGGAAACAGCTCACACAATTTTAGAGGCTGAAATGACCCAGGTCTTGGTTCAGAACATAAGCCTCACACAGCTATGGAAGCTGGTAAACCCAAGGTCAGCAGGTCATAGATTATGAAGATTGGTGAATCCCAAGATGTCAGGTGAGGCTGCAAGTTCAAGTCCCAACAACTGGATAGAAGAAGACAAGAGAGCAGCAGCTGCTGGATCTGCAACCAGTTCAAACTCTGGTGAAATGAGCAGACAGGTAGTAGGTAACAGAAAGCAGAGATGTGAAGGCTGATGGCGCAGTGAGCCAACAGAGGCCTTGCCCCTGCCACTTTATGCAGCTGCCAAAACATTGAGAATCATAGTCCAAGCAAATTGACACAATTTGTAACCATCATGCTGGTGACATAATTGTTAATAACTGTGGTGCTAACTTAAAGATCAGGAGTTCAAAGCCACCCGGTGCACCTTGGAAACTCTGTGGTGCAGTTCTACTCTATACGGTTGCTAGAAGTTAGAATTGACTTGACAGCAGCACATATATGCAGGTGATGTTTGACAAAGGCCCAAAGTACATTAAATGGGTAAAATACAGTCTCTTTAACAAGTAGTACTTGCATAACGGACATCCATGTGCAAGAAAATGAAACAAGAGCCATACCTCTCATTATGCACAAAAATTAACTCAAAATGGATCAAAGGTAAATATAAATCCTGAAAGGGTTATGATCATTGAAGGAAAATGGGACAATGTTAGTAGCCCTTATAGACAGCGTAAACAAAATACAAATCATTACTAACAATGCACAAATACCAGAAGAGAAAAATAGATAGCTAGGAACTCCCCCCAAATCAAACACTACGCTCATCAAAAACTTCACCAAAACAGTAAAAAGATAATTTACACACAGATTGTGAAAAAAATGTTTGGCTGTGACAAATCCAGTCAGCATGTAATCTCTAAGATTTACAAGAATCTACAAAACGTCAACAACAAAAAGACAAAACTCGGTTAAAAAAATGGGCAAAAAAAATATGAACTGGCACTTCATCAAAGAAGATATACAGGCAGCTAACATGAGGAAATGCCTGTGATCAATAGCCATTAAAGAAATGCAAATCAAAACCACAATGAGATACCATCTGTCATGGATTGAATTATGTTCCCCCCAAAATACCGTAGCAGTTTGGCTGGGCCATGATTCCCAGTATTGTGTAATGTTCTCCAATTTGTTATTTTCCTATGTGGTAAATCCTAATCTTCACCTGTGGTTAATAGAGCAAAACTGGATTATGTTAAAGTAGATTAGGGTAGGGTTAAGGCCCCCTTCCTGATCCAATATAAAGGAATTTCCATGAGGTGTGGCTGGCACCACCTTTTGTCCTCCAAGAGATAAAGGGAAAGAGACTCAAGCAGAGAGATCAGGACCTCATACCACTGACAAAGCGGCACAGGGAGCACACCATGTCCTTTGGGCCTATGGTTCCAGTGCTGAGATGCTCCCAGACCAAGGACAGACTAATACATCACAAATTCCTTCCTCTGGAGCTGACACAGAGAGAATATTTTTTCCTGTAGCTGGTCCCCTGAATTAATACTTCTACAGTATTGGACTATGAAAGAATAAACTTCTCTTTGTTAATGCCATCTATTTGAAGCATTTCTCTTATACTAGCACTTGATGAATAAGGCACAATCTCACCCCAACAAGGTTAGCATTAAAATAGGTAGATAGATAGATGGATTTTGGAGAGGTTGTAAGGAGAGTGGAACAACTTACACACTGCTAGTGGGAGTGTAAAATGGTACAACCACTTTGGAAGTCAATTTGGCACATTCTTAAGAAGCTAGAAATAGAAGCACCATACAACTCAGCAATCCCACACCTTGGGATATATTCTAGAGAAATAAGAGCCATCACATGAATAAATACATACATACACATGCTCATTGTAGCTTTGTTCATCAGAACAAAAGGATGAAAACAACCTAGGTACCCATCAACAGAAAGATGGATAAACAAGTTATGGTGTATTCACACAACGGAATACTATACAACAATAAAGAACAACAATGAATCTGCAAAACCTTTTATAACATGGATAAATCTGGATGGCTTTATGCTGAATGAAATTAGCTGCAGCAGGGCAAATACTGTATGAGACTATGATAATAAGAACTCAAGAGAAAGTTTAAACATAGAAGAAAACATTCTTTGATGGTTATGAGGATGAGGAAGGAGAGAGAGGGGAATTCACTAACTGGATAGCAGACAAGAATGATTTTAGGCGACATGAAGGTCAAACATCACAGGAGAAGTAAGCACAACTGGACTAAACTAAAAGCTAAGATGTTTTTTGAACACAATCGAACATTTTGAGGGATACTGTTGCAGGGGCTAGAGTCTGGGGACCATGTTTTCAGGGGAGCATCTAGGTCAAGTGATGTAACAGTTTATAAGAAAATGTTCTACATCCAACTTTGGTGAGTGGCCTCTGGGTTCTTAAAAGCTAGTGAGCAGCAATTGGTCCCAACCCACCTGAAGTAAAGGAGAATGAAGAATATCAAGGACACAAGGAAAATATTCGCCCAAGAGACAAAAAGAGTCACATAAACCAAAGACTTCAACAACCTGAGACCAGAAGAACTAGATAATGCCCAGCTATTACCAGTGACCACCCTGGGAACACAACAGAGTCCCTGATGGAACAGGAGGAAAGTAGAGTGCAGATCTCAAATTCACACAAAAAGTCTGGACTTAATGATCTGATTGACTGAGATCTGGCTGAGAAACTCCAGGCAATACAGCTCCTGAACTGTCTGTTAACACAGACCTAAAGCTATTCCTGAAGCTAACTCTTCAAAAATTAGAATGAACTGTAAAACGTAAAATAATGCTCATGAAGAATGTTCTTCTTAATTCAAATTGGTACATAAGAACTAAATGGGCAGCTCCTGTCCAGAGGTGAGATGAGAAGGCACGAAAGCAATAGAAGCTGGTTGAATGGATATAGGAAATCTGGAATGGAAAAGGAAAGTGTGCTGTCACATTATAAGGATAACAACTAGGATCACGTAACAATGTGTGTATAAATTTTTGTATGAGAAACTGACTTTAGTTATAAACTTTCATCTTAAGAACAACAAAAGTAAGTTTTTAAATCTCCCCTGACCTTGAAGTAGCTTGGCTAAGCAATGAAAAAAATAAGTACATGCAGCCAAAGAACATTTGAAATATGTTCAATCATTCATTGTAAGAAATGCAAATCCATAGCATAGAAAACCCTGCAACAATAGAATCAACTAACAATTACTTATGAATTGACACATACGTATGTGTATATCTATGTATGTAACACGAAGTGAAGGAGGAGGCAAAAGAGTACACTTGCTGGCAGATACAGATTTGGAGCCATAAATTTCTAAATACATGTCTGTAAGTTCTCCTTTTTATATATTAATATAGACAATAGAGCATGCAAGTCACACACTTGGGGAAACCCCTTACACCTAAATGAGCATCTTACAGGATGAAGTTCACAGGCTCCAAGACAAAAGACTATAAACTCAGGGGATCATCTATGCCAATTGGCGCAACATAGTTCTTAAAGACTATGTTCTACAGTCTACCTTGGTGAGTAGCTTCTGGGGTTTTAAAAGCTTGTGAACAACAATTTAATATAAACAATTATTGATCTCTTTTAGTCTGGATCAAAGGAGAGGGAAAAATACTAAAGATCCAATGGAGCAATTAGTTCAGAGGAATAATGGACCGCATGAACTACAGCCTAGACAACCCTGAGACCTGAAGAACTAGTTGATGCCTGGCTAGAAAATGTAGAACAAACGATCAAACTCACAAAAAAGACTACATTTACTAGTCTGGCAGAGACTGGAGGAACTCCTGAGACTGTAGCCCCGGGACACTCTTTTAAATCAAACTTGAAGCCACTCCCAAAGTTCACTTTTCAGCCAAAGATTAGACAGGCCTTTAAGACAAACAATAACACACATGAGGAATGTGATTAATCAAATATATGGGATCAAATAGGCAATACTTGCCCAGGAACAAAGACAGGAAGGTAGGAGGGGATAGGAAAACAGGACAAACGGGCACAGTGAAACTGGGATAGAAAGGGAAAGGCTAGTTCTGACACATTGTAGGATTGCAGTCAATGCTGTGAAATAATTTATGCATAAGTTTTTGAATGAGAAACTGACTTGATTTGTAAACTTTCACCTAAATCACAATAAAAAAAACTCCACAAATCCAAACTATAATGCTATGCCACTGTTTTTACATAGGGGATAGATAGCCAAGCCAAGTGCCAAGTGCCGTTGAGTCAGATCCGACTCATGGTGACCCTAGGGGCCAGGATAGAACTGATAAGCAAAAGTTAAATATTTGATGGAAGTGGTGAAGATGTAGAAAATAACAGCCAATTATACACTGATTGAGGGAGTGTAAATTGGGGCACCCTCCTTTGAGAATAATTTGGAGATGTCTACTAGGATTACTAGGAGTTGGAATCAACTTCATGGCACTAGGACTGGAAATTTATACACAGACATAGTTTTAAAACTTTTCCAGGATGTAGCTATAGGGGTGTTCATTGCATGAAGTAAAGGCAAAAAGGGTGGAAGAAACCCTTAGGGACTGTTACAAGTTGAATTGTCCCCACAAAATATGTATTGCAAATCTTAATCCATATGCCTATGGGTATAATCTCATTTGAGAATAGGTTTTTGTTATGTTAATGAGGCCATATCAGTTTACAGGCATCTTAAGCTATTCATTTTTGAGATATAAAATGAGGAAATTGGGCAGAGATGTTAGCAATCACAGGTGGGGGAAAACATATCATGCCACATGAAGACTCACAAAGAATTGAGGAACAGAAGCTGAAAAGAGACAAGAACCTTACCTCAGAGTCCAGAGAGAGAATACCTTCTTAAGAGTGCTGAATTTAGACTTACAGCCACCTAAATAGTAAGAAAATAAATTTCTGTTGTTAAAAGCCACTTGCTTGTGGTATTTATGTTACACTACCACTAAGAAACTAAGACGGTCTATAGGAAACATAAAAAATGAAATTAGACATACTCACAAGATGGAATACTATGTAGACATAAAAATGTAAATAATGTCACTTCTGTATGCATTTGCAGAGATTTATAGAAACTGATTTACAGAAAGTTCTTCTGGATTAATGTTTCCTCAGAAATAAAAGGTCTTCTAATAAAGATGTAACATTTTTCACAGCTCATGACAATGATATTTGTGATGCTATAACAGTCATATTTATCACTTTTTTTGATTAATTTTGACACATAGACATAAAAAGTTACATGCGTCCACAATGTGTAGAAATCATTAAAATTTTTTTAACTTTTTAAATTTATTGTTAATTACAATAAAAGAATAAAATTTCTAACATCTATCAATTATCTACGATAAACCCTCAGCCCCCACCGACACATGTAGCTAACCCAGTGAATTTCTTCTATGAATAATTCTTTTGTTAACCCCATATAACAGGGGCCTCATACAAATTTTGTCTTTTTGATACTGATTGATTTCATGTAGCGTAATCTGTTCCAAATGAGACCATGTTATGAGATGTTTTCTAAAATTGTCTTTGTTTTTTATCATAGCATAGTGTTCCATTGAGTACATATACCATAGTTTGCTTATCCGTTCATCTATTGATGGGTATCCCAGCTGATTCCAACTTTTTGCTGTTGTGGACTGTGCTGCAACAAACATTCATGTACATATGTCTGTTTGTGTGACAACCTGTGTTTCTAAAGGATAAATTCCAAGCAGTGTAATTGCAGGATCAAATGATATATCTATCTCCAGCTTTTTAAGGAAGCGCCAGGCTGTTTTCCAAACAGGTTCTACCATTTGCAATCCCACCAGCAGTGTAGGAGAGTTCCAGTTTCTCCACAGCCTCTCCAGCATTTATTGTTTCGTGTTTTTTTGGATCATGGCCAACCTTGTTGGGGTGAGATGGTATCTCGTTGTAGTTTTGATTTGAATTTCTTTAATAGCTAATGATCATGAGCATGTCTGCATGTGTTTTTTGGCTGCCTGGATCTCCTCTTTAGAGAAATGTCTGTCAACCTCCTTTGCTCATCGCTTAATTGGATAATTTATCTTTTTCTTATTGATATTTTATAGTACTGTATGGATGATGGAGATCAGGCATCGGTCTGACATATAGTTTGCCCACAGGAATTTTTTAATTGAAGAATTACAATACCCAAACTGATTAGTTAAATAATTTTAGGAGAAAGGAAAGTGATTTTCTATATCCAAAAAGCAGGACCTCAAAATACCAGCAATATTTTCACATAAAACCCACAGCGTATTTTCATTTCCTCAGCCTTATGTAGTTGTTCTCTGTTTTACGTAATTCTGGATCAGCTGTAGTCTGCAAGGTCACCATTTCTGCTTGAGAGTTTTGGATATCTCTAGTCACAGTCTTTTTCACCAGTCTAAAGTCTCTGTTGAGACACTCTGGTTAGTTGTTTTCAGGAAATTAGCAACAGCCGTAGATGACAAAAACTTAGAAGTCAGTTGTAAGCAGGATGTAAAGGCAAAATCTAATCTGCTGGCAAAAAAAGTCTTAGACAATAATATTTTAAATACAGTCACAATCCATATTTTTAAGGAACGTCTGACATTATACATAATAATTATGAGGTATAACACCACATAGGATATACCATAGACACCTGTACCTACCCAGTTCTGCTCTTGCTGCTGTCAGTGGTGTTCTGTTGTTCTTCACTATCTGAAGTTAGTAATTAAAACCAAATCAAATCCACTGTTGTGAAGTTGATTTTAATTTACACTGAGCCTACAGGACAGAAAGGAACCGCCCCATAGAGCTTCCAGTGGCTGCCTGGTGGACCCAAACTGTACATTTTTTGGTCAGCAAGCACAGTATCCACCACTATGTAACCAAGGTTTCTATAGTTAGAAATTAAAAAATAAGTCTCTAAATATTAAAATATTAAGTCTGTAAATATTTACATAGCATAAAAATAAATTTATAGGCCAATAACTGGAATGTCCCATTCAAAGCATTGGCTTTGATGATGTTAAATTAAATAAAATAATGTATACATGACATTCCACCCTTCGTTCTATGAACAATCACAACCTTGTAACATGTAAAACATATACACCCAATCACAGCATATGTCTTAAAGTCTAAGTCCAAAATCCAGAAATCTTCAGCTGTGAAATCTAGAACACAAGTTATCTGTTTCTAAAATACAATAGCAGGCATAAATTAAAGACATTTCTATTACCAATGGGAAAATCACAGGGAATTAATAGAACACATCGCATTAGCTCTCAAGACTTTGAAAAGAATTTTCCTTCCTCTGAGACATTTTACATGATTGTCCTGCCCTCCGGATTCTTGATATCAGCCACTTCTCCAGATTTTGAGAGGAAGCACCCCCCTGTACTACAGCTCTGCTTTTTAGGCCCACTGGGGCAGCATCTCCTGCCTCTTGGTTTCAAGCTCACAGTTTTCCAAGTTCACAAGAGAGGCAACTTCACAATTAAAAACCCCTGAGGTCATGGCTACTCCTTTTAGACTGAGGCAGCTCAGCTTCCCATGCTCAGCTTCTACTTCCTATAGTTTCACAGCCTGGGCCTCAGGCCTGTATCTACCCAGTTCTGCTGTTGCTGCTGTCAGTGGTGTTCTGTTGTTTTTCACCATGTCAAGTTAGTAATTAAAACCAAATCAAATCCACTGTTGTGGAGTTGATTTTAATTTACAGCAACCCTATAGGACAGAATGGAACTGTCTCACAGAGCCTCCAACAAGTGCCTGGTAGACCCAAACTGTAGACTTTTTGGTCAGCAAGCATAGTACCCGCCAATATGTAACTAACATTTCTCCAGTTAGCAATTAAAAAAAATAACAACAGAATTATGACTTAATGTAACACACTTGTTGGACGATATTAAGAAGAAAAAAATATAAATTTTAACCCAATGAAAACCAGCCAAAATGAAAACCAGGCATTTTTTTATTCCAGTCTGTGCCAAAAAATCTTTTAGCCCTTTCCTCTTTTTTTAAGTTTGTGGCTCAGTTTTTACTCGGGAATATTACTCTAATGAGAGACCAAATCTTTGCCTTTAAGAGAAATTACACAAGGAATAAATTAACTGTTTACTCAGAAGTCACAAGACTCGACGGCACTTGGCTTGGCCAACAGTGAAAAGAATTTTTCTAATGTTAATGTTCTTAGAAAGCTCATAAATTAAACCATTAAATCATTACGCAAACAAAACCTTTGACCATTACCTAATAAATATATATATATTTTTTTATTGTGATTGAGTGAAAGTGTACAATCCAATTTAAAATTGCATGGCCGCCTGTCACAGATTGAGTAGTGTCCCCCCCAAAATATGCATAGCCGTGTGGCTGGGCCATAATTCCCTCTGTATTCTATGATTGTTCTCTGTTTTGTGATTCTCCTATGTTGTATGTTCAAGGATTAGGGTGGGGATGTAAATCCCTTCATAGGTTCACTTCCCTGCTCCACTGTAAAGGGAGTTTCCCAGGAGTATGGCTTGCACCACCCTTAATTCTTTCACCCTACAAGAGATAAAAGTAAAGAAAAGCAAGCAGAGAACTGGGAACCTCACACCATCAAGAAAATAGCACTGGGAGGAGAGCGCATCCTTCAGACCTGAGGTTCCTGTGCCAAGATGCTCCCTGGACAAAGACTGATGCAATGCCGGACGCTCCTCCTGAGCAAACAAGAGGGAAAGCCTTCCCCAAGAGCAGACATCTTTTATTCGGACTTGTAGCCTACATGACTATGTAAAAATAAACTTGACTTTGTTAAAGCTGTCCACTCTGTGGTATTTCTGTTAGGGCAGCACTAGCTGACTAAAACACTGCCTATCTGTGGCAACTTCTGCTCTTCTTGCCAGTGACAGTACACTCCTCCTTTCTGATCTATACATGTCATGTCCTTGTAATGATCTCTTGTCTCCTCCTCTCCATCTTGTCCACTCCTGTTAGTAAGAGGACAGTAGAATGACATAGATGCATAGAATCATAAAGTTCACACACAATATGGTCACTCTGTGTCCTGAGTCCACTCCATTCCTGTCCAAAGGGTTGACCTCAGTAATGATCAGGGACAGCATCAGGTCTGGGGGCCATGCTCCGAGGGAAAGCTCTCAGGACTTTAGACCATCAGTTGCAGTATTTTAGTGGAGTTCTTGGGTGCACCCCCTTTTATTCTCATGTTGCCACTGGAACTCAACATTGTGAGCCCCGTCACAGCTGTCACTGGTGGTGGCCAGGCACCATCTAGTTCTTCTGATCACATGTTGATATAGTCACCCATTCACGTGGGTTCTTTTGTCTTCTGGGCTCTGTTTCCCTCATGTCATTGTTGGCCTTGGTAATTGTCTGCTCCAGCTGACTTGGAACCATTTGGTGTTCCTCAGATGGCAGCTTGCTAGTTTTTCAGATCCCAGACGCCACTTGGCAGTATGGGGTGCAGAAGACTCTCTTAGCAATAGATTAGTTATGTCAATTGGTCTTGATGTCCTCTGAGAGCAAGGTCCCTGGACCCCCGCCCCTGCTACTCTATTCTTGCATATTGAGTTAAGATTGGAAGGGTTTCCAGGTTATGTTGAAGGCCAATTAAATTGATATTCTTTCTAATGTGTGCTGTCAGTGATCTCACCCAACCAAATTTCTATCAACTATCTAACGTGTAACCAACCCTCTCTCTTCCACCCTCCTCTCCCTTGCCGCTGTCAGAGTCTTTTCTACTGTATATGAGTCTGTTTTTAAGTCCTTATAAAAGGGGTGTTATAAAATGTTTGTCCGTGTGCTGCTGACTGATTTCACTCAGCATAACATCTTCCAAATGAAACCAGGTTATGAGATGCTTTCTAAAATTGTCATTGTTCTTTATCATTGTGTTCCACTGAGTATAATATACCACAGTTTATTTATCCATTTGTCTGTTGTTGGGCACCTGGATTGATTCCATCTTTTTGCTATTGTAGACTGTGCTGCAATAAACATTTGTGTGCATGTCTCTGTTCATGAGACTGCCCTTGATTTTGTAGGATATATTCCAAGCAGTGGGATTACTGGGTCAAATGGTATATCTATTTCTACCCTTTAAGGGTAGAAAGAGGTTGTACCATTTTGCAATCCCACCAGCAGTGTATGAGAGTTCCAGTTTCTCCACAGCCTCTCTAGCATTTGTTGTTTTGTGTTTTTTGGATCATGGCAAACCTTCTTGGAGTGAGATGGTATCTTATAGTAGATTTGATTTGGATTTATTTAATAGCTAGTGATTGTGAGCATTTCTGCATGTGTCTTTTGGCTGCCTGGGATCTCCTCTTTAGAGAAGTGTCTGTCCATCTCCTTTGCCCAACCGTTAATTGGGTTATTTATCCTTTTCTTGTTGATATTTTGCAGTACCTTGTAGATCATGGAGATCAGATGGGAATCTGACATGTAGCTACCAAATATTTTTTCCTATTCTGTAGGTGGTTTTTAATTCGTTTGATCAAGTCTTTGCATGAGCAAAAGTGTTTGACTCTTAGTAGTTCCCATTAATCTGTTTTCTTTTCTGTTGATCATGCTTGCTTTGTCAGATATTGAAGTCTGTATAAGTTGTATTAAAATTTCCATTGTTGACTCTATTTTTTCTTGCGTGACCTTTATTGTTTTAGGTTTGATATTTAGGGCCTTTGTTGAATATCAGCTGTTCATAGGAGTATGGTGGCATCCCTGGGGCCTTGATTCTGTTCCGTTGGTATATATGTCTATTTTTGTACCAGTGCCATCGCCAGCCTATTGTGACTCCTGTGGCAGTGTAATAGCTTCTAAAGTCAGGTAGTAAGAGGCCTCCAAGTGTGTCCTCCTTCTTCAGTAGTGCTTTGGTTATTTGCGGTTTCTTCCTTTTCCAAAGAAAGTTGGTGATTTGTTTCTCCGTCTCATTAAAAATGTCACTGGAATTTGTATTGGGATTGCATTGTATGTGTGCATCACTTTGGGTAAGGTAGACATTTTCACAATGTTAAGTCTTCTTATCCATGAGCAGGGTAGGTTTCTCCATTTATGTAAGTCTCTCTTAGTTTCTTGCAGTAGTGTCTTTTAGTTCTCTTTATATAGGTCTCTTATTTCTCTAGTTAGATTTATTCCTAGGTATTTTGGGGCTATAGTAAATAGTATTGATTTTCTGATTTCTTCTTGAATGATCTCTTTGTTTGTATAAATGAACCCTACTGTTTTAGTCAGCTAGGGCTGCTCTAACAGAAATACCACAGAGCGGATAGCTTTAATAAAGGAAAGTTTATTCTTATACAGTCCGATAGGCTGCAAGTCCGTCTTCAGGATGTCCACTCCAGGGGAAGGCTTTCCCCTAGTCAGCTCTGGGGGAAAGTCCGGTATTGCATTGGTCTTTGTCCAGGGAGCATCTTGGCACAGGAACCTCAGGTCTGGAGGACACGCTCTTCTCCCGGTGCTGCTTGCTTGATGGTTCGAGGTCCCCAATTCTCTGCTAGCTTCTTTTTTATCTCTTGTAGGCTGAAAGGATTAAGGGTGGGGCAAGCCATACTCCAGGGAAACTCCCTTTACACTGGAGCAGGGAGGTGATCTTATAAAGGGATTTATAGTCCCACCCTAATCCTTTAACATACAGCATAGAAAAACCACAAAATGGAGGACAGTCACAAGATACTGCGAATCATGGCCTGCCACATGGCTACACATATTTTTGAGGGGACACAATTCAATCCATGACACCTACTGATATGTTTATTTTATATCCTGATACTTTTCTGAACTCCTCTATCAGTTTGAGTAGTTTACTTACGGATTCTTTAGGATTCTCTGTGTATGCAATCATATTGTCTACAAATAGAGACATTTTTACTTTTTCTCTGCCGAAGCAGATGCCTTTTATTTCTTTGTTTTGTCTGAATGCTCTGGTCAGAACTTCTAGTACAGTGTTGAATAGGAGAGGTGAGAATGGGCATCTTTGTCTAGTTCAGTTCTCAAGAGGAATTCTTTCAGTCTCACTCCATTCAGGATGATGTAGGCAGTTGGCTTTGTGTAAATGCCCTATTTCAATGAGGAATTTGCCTTCTATTCCTATTTTCATGAGAGTTTTTAGCATGAATGGTATTGGACTTTATCAAATGCCGTTTCTGCATCAATTGACAGAATCAAGTGATTCTTATCTTTTGTGTTATTTATGTGGTTGATCACATTGTTTTAATGATGTTGAACTAGCCTTGCATCCCAGATATGAATCCAACTTGGTCATGATGAATTATTTTTTTGATATGTTGTTGAATTCTGTTGGAAAGGATTTTTTTGAAGATTTTTGAATCTAGGTTTGTCAGTGATACTGATCTGTAGTTTTCCTTTTTTTGTTGGATCTTTCCTTGGCTTTGGTATCAAGGTTATGCTGGCTTCATAGAATGAATTTGGAGGTATTCCATCCCTTTCTATGCTATGAAATAGTCTCAGTAGTATTGGAGTTAACTCTTCTCTAAAAACTTGATAGAATTCTGCAGTGAACCCATCTGGGACAGGGCTTTTTTTGGTTAGTAGTTATGAGTTGGATCCAACTCGACGGCACTTGGCTTGGCTTTTGGATGACTTTTTCAATGTCTTCCTTTGTGATGGGTTTATTAGGTTGTTCTACTTCTTCTGATAAATTTGGTGGGTCATATGAATCTAAGAATTTGTCCATTTCTTCTAGGTTTTCAAATCTGTTAGAGTACAGACTTTCATAATATTCTGTTATGATGCTTTTGATTTCTGTATCTGTTGTGACATCTCCCATCTCATTTATTTGGGTTATTTGTTTCCTTTCTTGTTTTTCTTTCATAAGTCTAGCTAATGGTTTATCAATTTTGCTGATCTTTGCAAAAAATCAGCTTTTGATCTTATCCATTTTTTTCTTTTGTTCTTCTATTCATGTAGCTCTGCTCTAATCTTTATGATCTGTTTTCTTCTGGTGCCTGAGAGGTTCCTCTGTTGCTCTCTTTCTACTTGTTCAAGCTGTAGGGTTAATTCTTTGGTATGAGACCTTTCTTCTTCCCAGATATGTGCATTTATAGAGATAAATTGACCTCTGAGCACTGCTTTCTTTGGCTGTATCCCACAGCTTCTGGTAGAATGTGTTTTCATTCTCATTTGAATCCATAAATTTCTTTACTTCATCCTTGATTCTTCTATAACCTACAGCTTTTTGAGCAATGTGCTGTTCAATTTCCATGAATTCTAATTTCTATGTGTTTCTTCTGCTATTAATTTCAACTTTTATGGCTTTATGGTCTGAGAAGATGCTGTGAAATAATCCAGTGGTTTGAATTCAGTTGAGATTTGCTTTATATCCTAACACATATTCTGGAAAATGTTCCATGTGCATTGGAGAAGAAGGTGTAGTTATCTGTTGATGGATAAAAATTTCCATATATGTTGATGAGGTCTAGTTGGTTAATTGAGGCAATAAGATCTTCTGTGCCTTTATTCAGCTTTTTTCTAGAAGATCTGTCCAATATTGAAAGTGGAATTTGAAGTCTCCCAGTATTATTGTGGAGTGATCTATCTAATTTTTCAATGTAGACAGTGTTTGTTCAATGTATTTATATGCTCTAGTTGGGTTCATAAATAGTTAATATTGTTAGGTTCTGCTTGTGTATTGAACCTTTTAGCAATAGTGATTATCCTTGTCCACGATGGTAGATTTTACATTAAAATCTATATTATCTGAGATTAGTATTGCCACATCTGCTCTTCTTTGTATATTGTTAGCTTGGCATATATTATTCCAAACTTTAATTTTCAGTTTGTTCACATCTTTAAGTTTAAGGTGAGTTTCTTGTAAGCAACACATAGATGGGTTGTGTCTTTTGACCCAAGATGTCACTCGTCGTCTCTTTACTGGAGCATTCAGTCTATTTACATTCAGTGTAATTATTGATACTCTCTGATTAGTGCTGTCATTTTGATGTATTTATTTTTGTGTTGGTGTTTTCTCTGTTGCTTTTAGTATTTTGTTCTGGATCATTCTTCTTTTTGAGTTGATTTTTCATCCTTTTCAGTGCTGGTTTTATGTTTGTTGAGACTCTTGTGTTACGTTTCTTGTTTTGATGTGCTGCATCTTCATTGTGCTTTGCAGCTACCCCTATGATCCCCCTTAATAATCTAAGTTCAGACCCCATTTTAACTTCTACATATATTATTAACTTCCTCTCCATCTGGAAGGACTATAACTACTGTAATACATCCCTCTTTTTAATGTGATGGTGTCTTAGTTTTCGTGATATGATCACTGGATCTCTTCTTTAAATATTATAGCTTTGATTGAGTTTTGTGCCTTCTCTAAATAAGTAGATTTTTGGATGTTGTGCCCTGCATTGCCTCCTTAAATACATATTTAATGGTTTTGTTTTTCTAAGCAAAGGGCTTCTTTAAGTATTTCTTGCAGTTTTGATTTGGCTTTTAGAAAGTTTCTAGCTTTCCATTTATCTGCAAATGTTTTGACTTCATTTTCATATTTGAAGGACAGTTTTACAGGATATGTAATTCTTGCTTGGAAGTTTCCCACCTTCAAGGCTTTGAATGTACCAACATCATTTCTGCCAATCCTACAGGGCTGTAGGATGATCCTGGGTGCTTCCCTCAGAATTTTAGCTTTGCTTTAAGTCTTGCTGCCTTTAAGAGTTTCTGCTTATGTTTCATTTTGTTAAGTTTGTTTATAACATGTCTTGATATCTTTATTTCGCAGTCTTTGTTTTGTGGTTTTTGATACACATCTTAGATATCTATGTTCTCTTCGTTAATAATTTCAGGGAAGTTTTTCTATCAGCAACTCAACAACCATACTCTCTGTGTTTTCAGGTATCCCTCCCAGTTCATGAACTCCAGTTAATCATAGATTATTTCTTTTGATAGAGTCTCACATGTTTCTTAATGCTTCTTCATTTTTCTTGTTACTTTTCTCTGATTTCTTCTCAAATGCTGGAGTCAGTAGCTCTATCTTCAAGCTCAGTAAGTCTAGTTTCTAGCTGTTCAATACTGCTCTTTGGGCTTTGAATTGAATTGTCTAATTCTGTAATTTTATTATTGATCCATCGGATTTCAGAATGCTGATGTTCCATCAGTTCGAACGGCTTGCTTAATTTTTCATTTTGCTCTGCTGCATTTTGTATAATGTCTAGGAGGGATCTATATATAATTCTTTTGTACTTGACCTCTGATAGCTTCAGAAAGTCTTCTTCATCTGGGAAGTTCTTTGATTTTTTATTTTGGGAGTTTTCTGTAGCCATGGTTGAATGTTTCTTTAAATGTCTGGCTAGGGTTTGTTACTTTTGGGACATCTAGAGGCTGTTTGGTTTCTCTGGTGTTACCTCAACAGGAGCTGAGGCACAGTTCTGAGAAGGAGGTTGATCACCAGCCACCTCTATGTACTCAAGTGACTGGGCCCAGTGGAATCTCTGGGGTAGCAGACTCTGCCTCCTGGCTGGCAAAGACATGGCCCTACTTAGGAATCACAGAGGGGGAGGTGCCTTGGCAGACCCTAATGTGGGTCAGTATAGGCTGAAATAGATTCCATTGGGCTGCACAACAATTATTTCTCTAGACAGTCTCATTTTAAAAAGGTGAAAGCTATCCAACAGCTTCCAAAATCAGTGAGGCATTCAGATGTGGTGAGACCCTTCTTTAAGTTGACAACAGAGGCACTTCTTCAGCTGTCCCCAGATGGTGATGCAGTTCAAAGTAGGGACAGGCTACTGGCCTGCTCTCATACACCATTGGGACCCACTCGTAAGGCTACACTGTACTGAACACAGCTTTCTGCTCAAAAAGCATGCCCCTGGCTGGCACTGACTCCCAGCCTGGGAATTAGCCCCTACTGAGGCCTCTGGTTGGTTAACTCCTCCTCCCATTTGAATATGATGGCATCTCGGTCAGGCTGTCTTGCCCACCGTGGAATAGCTGACTCTATGGAAGAGCACCGTAAAGAGAGGGTGAAGGGGCTGTGGTACTCTGAGTCCAGAGCCAGGCTCTCAAACTGTGGCTATTCCACCTACTGAGCCCTTCAGCACTGTAGCTTAGTGTAGCAGCCAGTTAAGCCCATCTCCTGCCTACTGGCCAACACAAAGATGGCAAAGTTAAAAACTCTGGTTACCGCCAGTCCGTGGGAGCCAGCCAATTCAACAAGAGTGGGGTCAGCAAAAGAGAAGGATTTTCCTGTTCAGTGGCACGCAGTACAAATTGGCAGCCCCATGTCACATACTAGGGCTCAGTGGGTGTCTAGGAAGCTCCATTTAATTATCAATCCAGGCCTTGCTTTTAGAGTGAATTAATGAAATGTGTGTCTAGTATTACTCTTTTGGTAAGAGACCTGAGGTCCCTTGGAGGTACTCTTTCAAGGCCAACGTTGGCTCAGAAGGCTTGAAGAACGTGAAGAAACAGATGAACTAAAACTAAATGGTTTGCAGTTAAGGGTTCTCAGGGCCTTAGTCACTTGCCCTTTCTAAACAGTAACTGTGGCATACTGAGAAACCTGTAAAAGCTCCTTGTATTTCTCAGGCTGAAAACTTAGTTACCTTTCATGAAAGCAAATGCTGTGGTACCATTCTGCTGTGAAAGTTATGCGATTTGAGGGCAGTGAAATGAAATGTCAAAGTGAATGCAATGATAAGGGAAACCATCTAATTTTTAGTTGCATACAGCAACATCCACATAGTCCTTTACCCTTTCTAAACAGTAACAGTGGCATACCTAGAAACCTTTGGCAGGCAACTTCAATGGCTATGGAAGCAGGCTGGGGGTTTAGAGGGCCAATGTGGCTCAGTTCAGATAGAGAACCCGAGGTAACTGTAGAAACAATGCTGCCTCTCAGCTTAGCATTTTCAGGGTTGTAGTAGTATGCCCTTCATAAACACTGCCTCTGCAATGCCGAGAAATGTGTAGAAGTGGCTTCTGAGCTTATCTAGAGAGAAACTTAGCTTCCGTTCACTAAAACGAATGCAGAGGCACCATTTGGTTACATAGACAACGAAGGGATTAGAAAGAGGTGAAGAGAAACCTCAAAGTGAATGCACATGGTAAGAGAAATTGCCTTTCCCTTCTGGAGGCATATCGTGAACTCCTGCCTTAAGTCTTCAGCTCTGGCAGTGGCCAGGTCTGCAAACTGAGGAATGTGCCTTTGATTCCCTGTTGGCCCTTGCTGGGAACTCCTCTGGAAAGCCTCAGCCCAGAATCCTAGCACAGCAGGGCTTCGGTGGGCGTTTGTTCCATGGACAAGTCTGTCTCCTTTGGTGAGGGACCTGGAGTACCCTGGAAGCACTCACCTTCTTTGGAAGGTTTTAGAGAACCTGAAGAAATGAAAGTTTGCAGTGAAGCATTCTTAGGGACCTAGTCCTAAGCATAACTCACTACTACCTGTGGAATTGTATTGAAACTGAACAACCTTTTTTTTCCTTCAGTTGTTATATAGGCCTTATGTAGGTTCACTTTAAACTGAATTGCTGAGTGGAGATCTGTTACCATAAAACACAGATTTAGGCCACCTGCTGCACAAAGCCAGTACTGAGACAGTGATAAAGGAAATGCCCAAAAAGTTTGTCACATGCCAGCATGTAAGGGACAGGGGGAATATGGGTCCTCAGAGCCTGTCTGCATTCCATAGCTGAATAGGGGGCCTATGTAGGTAAGGGTAAATCTTAGGTATGAGGGAATAAACAATGCAGGTAATTGCGGGGAGAGAGGGGTCCAGAGACTATAGGCATGAGGAACTGGGGATCCCTACAGAGGCAGACAGGCCTCAGGAATCCAGGGTAGACATGCATCTGAAACTGGAGGCCAGAGACTCTTGGTTGTCACCTGAGCTAGGGGTCATTGAAATGACACCTCCACTTGCTTGAAGATCTGAGAAAAAGACTGCAAGCTTTTTATCTCAGTGGCTCCTACAAGTTAATGTGTGATTTCCTGCCCAGGTAGTGCTAGGAAGCCAGGAACTTTAAGAAAAACAGGTAAAGAATTGCGATTAATCCTGGCCGCCCACTTCAGATCTAAAACAGCATAAGGGGTGTGTGTGGGTTGTATTTCTGGGAGAAAAACTTGACCTTCTTTTCAGCTGTTCTATTGTCCTGGAAACATTCTGTGGAACACAATGTTTGCTTGAGTAATGTTGCAGGAGAATTGAATAAAAGGACCCTTTAGGCATTTCACAAGCCACATTTACATATCATTTTGCAGAGTGCATATTGTGTACCAAAAACCCTCTGGGGGCTGCCCACTTTTGAGTGGGAGGTTTTACATTCTGTACCTTTGGAAAGAATGCCTGGCCAACATTTTGGTGTATGTATTAAAAAGGAACTTTGAAAAAGAGATAAAACCCTCAGAGTGAATGAAACTGACAGCAATTGTATTTTGTTTGTTTGTGCATGCTCTTGTAGAATTGTGTGTGAACTGAAGAAATAGCCTTAGGTTCCACTTTTAGGCACTGTGTACGCCCCATGTGTATATGCTTTAAACAGAATGCTGATTGGAAACATAACTCATTCTAACAGATAGTTTTTGGAGAGAAGCCTGATACTGCTTTCCAAATGTTACACTTCCTTGGAAGCCTGCTCCACGGGTAACACACTGGGTGTTACAACAGGGTTGCAGAGGAAGCAAAGAAAGGATACTGTTTTCTTGTTCAGGTGTTGTGTGAAGCATATTTGTATGCCATTTCCCAAAGTTAATGTGGAATATTGAGAAAATGCACAGGCTGCCTGCATTTGGTCAGCAGAAACTCAACCCTGTTTTCTCAGGTAAACAATGCTGGTGTATGCAACACAAAGTGTTTTTCAAGAAAAGACTGATCTCTCTGAGTGAGTGAAGTGGAATGAGAAGAACTGTATTTTGGCTTCTCCCACATACACCAAAGTGGTAATGAGTACTGCACGTTTCCTGAGCAAAACTCTGTCATGATTGTGGAGTTGCATGGGAAATGACGAGAGTGTTGGTTCCCCTTGCAGGCACTGTGTAGGACTCATCTAGACTCACTTTAAACTAAGAGCTGATTGGAAATCAAAACAGCATATGGTATGCATCCATATATTTCTCTGAAAGAAACTTGACATTAAATTGCCTTGGAAGCATTTTCTGGTACAGAACACAACGCATGCCTAAATAGTGTTGAGGGAAAACTGAAGAGTGCCACTTTTCTAGTCTGGACATTGTAAGCACATTGGCATGTGATTTCACTGAGACAAAACTCTGAAGACTGCTTTCGACTGGGAGAATCTTTGCTGTCTTTGTCTTTCACAGTAATGGCTGCTAAACAAATTTGAGTAATAGTTGTATTAACTGGCCTTCATTGTAAGCTTATGCATATTATCCCATCAATGACAGCACTGTACTTCAGGACTGATTTTGAAATATTTTTTTTGACAATGAATTCAACACCATTGTATTCAAGTTTTCATCCGCAGCGTTGCTGACTGTACAACTGTCTGATTCAAAATGGTCAGTACTGGTCCATTTCAGCTCAATACTGCATAGGATATTGACCGATGCCTTCCATTTCATTTTTTACAATTTCCAATTTTTCTCAATCCGTGCTTTGTACATTCCGTGTTCTGATTATTAATGGAGCTTTCCAGATGTTTCTTCTAATTTTGAGTTATGCCACCTCAGCAAATCAAGGTTCAAAAAACTTACTCCATCCAGGTGATTAAGGTCAATTCGGCTTTAGTTGTCTTTTGAGTGCCTTCTAACCTGGGGAACTCATTTTCCAGCACTACATCTGACAATGTTCCACTGGTATTCATAAATACTTTACTGGCTAATTCTTTTCACAAGTAGACTGCTGGGTCCTTCTTCCAAGTCTGTGTTAGCCTGGAAACTCAGCTGAAATCTGTCTGCCATGGGTGACCGTGCTGATATCTGCATACCAGTGTCATAGCTTCCAGCATCATAGCAACGCACAAGACCCACAATATGACAAACTGAAAAATGGGAATTTTTCATTCATATAAGTGCTTAAGTAATCTGAGTGATTCTCAAACTATCTGTAATGACACCCTTTTTTTTAATGTCTAGTTCTTCAAATATCAATACTCTGTAATACAAATTAATTACTAGATAAATGAAAGTTTTAAGAGGTATATAAAATAGAAGCCCAAATTTCTTACTATTCATTGCAACAGATATAAAATTGCTCTGTCAAGTTGCTATTAAAGTTTCTAAAAGATACTTTCAGCTTCAGCACTTATCCGTTCACTCATGGATACCAGTTTGTGAACTATAATCAGCTTATAGACCACGCTTTATGTGAACAGATCTAAAAAGCCATGCAAAAATAATTTCATTGTATATAATGATTCTACTCCATGGAGGTTATTTCAGTAGAATAATTTCTCCTTGATATAAAATATCCTTACCCTAGCAAAACTACAATTTAAAAAGTTTTTTGAAATTGTGCATTAGGGGACAGTTTACAGAGGGAATTAGTTTTTCATTACCAATTAAGACACACATTGTTTAGTGACATTGTTGCCAAGCTCATGACATGTCTAGCTCTCCCCTTCTCAACCTTTGATTCCCATTACCATCTTTCCTGCTGCTTTTTATCTTCTCCTCTTTGACCCTGGGCTAGTGTGCCCATTTAATCTTTTTGTTTTTTGCACCTGTTTGATTTTAGGCTGCAGTGAACCTCAGGAGTGATTTCAGTACTGAGTTAAAAGGCTAACCAGGTGCTATATTTTGCGTTTCACCAGTCTCTGTCAGGCTGGTAACTCGGATCTTTTTTCTACGAGTTCGAATTTTGTTCTACTTTTGTCTCCAGCTCTGCCCGGTCCCCTCCATTGTGATTCCTGTCAGAGCACTCACTGATGTTAGCCAGGCACCATTTAGTTGTGCTGAACTCAGTCTGGTGGAGGTTGTGGTAATTTTGGTCCCTTAGTCCTTTGGACTAATCTTTCCCTTCTGTCTTTGGCTTTTTCGTTCTTCTTTGCTCCAGACATGGCAGAACCAGGGCAATGTCTTCAGTGGCCACTCACAAGCATTTAAGACTCTCCAGATGGTACTCTTCTAGTGAAGTCTTCTGAGGAGCATAATTGTTTAATTTTTAGAAAATCCCAGCTATCTAGTTTATCTTGTGGTATTGGTATGTTATTGGTTATGGTTTATATCCTATATATGCAGTGTATTAGGGCTCCTGGAGTTAACCCTGTTTTTATTTCTAAGACTTTTTCAGATTTTGGTTTTATATTTGGGTCTTTGATCTACTTTAAAACCCAAACGTCAATCTATGGATTTCATTATTTTACAAATGGACATCCAGTTTTGCCACCACCATTAGTTAAGAAGATTATCTTTTCCCCGTTTCATGGACTTTGGGCCTTTGCCGATGATCAGGTGACTGTAGATAGATGGATTTACATCTGAATTCTTCATTGTGTTCTACTGTTACCAGTTATCTATTGTCTGGTTAGGGTTTTCCTCTCCCCTCTCCTTCTCCCTACCATCTCCCATAACCATCAAAGATTTCTTTCTGTGTGTAAAACCTTTCATGAGTTTTTATAACAGTCACCTCATACAGCTTTTGTCCATCTGTATAACACCCTGCAGATACATTATGTTTCATTGTTCTTGATCATTGTAAACTACTACATGGCATGTACATGCCATAGATAGTTTCCATTCATTTACTAATGGGCACTTAGGTTGTTTCCACCTTTTTGCTGTTGTGAATAATGCTGCAATGAATGTGGGTATACATGTGTCTATTTGCATGATGTCTCTTATTTCTCTAGGACATATTTCCGCTGTCATTACTTAAGAATTCTAGTCTCCCCACAGCCTCTCCAGTATTTGCTATTTTCTGTTTTTTTGACTCATACAAGTAATATTGCCAAGAGAAAGTATCTCATTGTAGTTTAGTTTGCATTTTTGTAATGGCTGGTGATAATTTCCTCGTTTCTGTTAGCCACATGAATGTATTCTTTGGCAAAGTGTTTAAATTGTTTACTCGTTTTTGATTGAATTATTTACCTTTTTGTGTACAAGTGTTGGATTTTTCTGCAGATTTTACAGATTAGATCTTTGTCAGATTTGTTATAGCTCAAATTTTTTTATACTCTGTAGATTTTCTTTTTCACTCTTTTGCTGAAGTCTTTTTAAATGTTTAATATTCTTATGCTCATTGAAAGACTTCACCAAAAGAGAAGATCCCAGTTGTTTAACTTATATTATGATGCTTTATACTGTTAATTATAGTTTGTATTCTATTTATGCTGTGTATTAGGGCTCCTAGTGTTGGCTCTATTTTTTCTTCCATGGTCCTTATAGTTTTTGGTGTTACTTCTAGTTTTTATGAATGGTGTGACATATGAGTCCAGTTTCATTTTCTTATAATCTGGTTTCATGAGCATCAGTTTATTAAAATACTGTCTTTTCCTCATTTAATGGACTTTGGACCTTTGTTGATGATCAGTTGACCGTAGGTCAATGGATTTACAACTGAGTTCTTGCTTCTGTTCCATTGATCAGTGTGTCTGTCTTTGTATCAGTGTCAGGCTGTTTTGACTACTGTAGTGGTAATGGTTGTGAAGTCAGGTAGTATGAGTTCTCCTATTTCTTCTTTTTCTTCAGTATGGTTTTAATTACATGAGGCATCTTTCCTTTCCATATGAAGTTAATGTTTAGTTTTTCTGTCTCAGTATTTCGTTCAGGATAGCATTGTATTTATAGATTGCTTAGGGTAAAACTGACATTTTCACAGTGTTGAGTCTACCTATCCATGAGCATGATGGATTTTTCCATTTATGTAGTTTTCATTTGGTTTCTTGTAGTAGTGTTTTGTAGTTTTATGCTCCTTGTTAGACTTATTCTTAAGTATTTTATTTTTTAAGGGTTATTATAAATGACATTGCCTCATGATTTCCTTTTCATAGTTCTCATTGTTAGCATGTAGAGATTCAAATGATATCGCCATCCCTACCCACCCGCCAAGGAAGATAATGCCACAACCAAGCAAGGTCCCAGCCTTTGGAAAAGAAAGTGAGAATTATGGCCGATGCTCCCCCAGAGGCACAGTAAACACTCCTAACTGTATTGACAGTCTCAAGTTTGGGGTGAAGAGGAATGATGTGAACAGGCTACTAAAATGGGAGCATATGAAAATTCTAGGAATAAAGAGGGAAGTCTTAAGAAATCACCCATTCATTTGCCCACCTTTGAACTCTCACCAAGTTATTTGACTTTCGAAGGTTTGGTGACAGGTGCCTGATTCAAGTCTATCTTTGGTTTTATTTGGAGATTTCTGGCTACTTGAATTAAATTATAAAAAATAAATTACAGGACAACATAGAAGTATTCCCTCTTTGTGGTTCTCAGAGTTAGAGGAAATCTTAATGATTTCAACTTCCTCCTATGACAGACCAAAACATAGTCAAAAACGACTCAAGGAAATGTGTATTTTTTCTTTTTTTAATAAATTGTGCTTTAGGTGAAAGTTTATGGCTCAAGTTAATTTTTCCTTCAAAAACTTACACACATGTAGTTTTGTGACATTAGTTGTAATCTCCACAAAGTGACAGCACATTCCCCCTTTCCACCCTGGATTCCAGGTGTTCATTTGACCAGATCCGACTCGACAGTACTTGGCTTGGCTTGGCTCCCTTCCTTCTCATCCTGCTTCTGGACAAGAGTTGCCCATTTGGTCTCATATATCTGACTGAACTAAGAAGAAAATTCCTCAAGTGTATCATGTTTTGTTGCATAGCCCTGTCTGAAGAGTGAGCTTCAGGAATGGTTTCAGTTCTGAGTTAACAGTACATCTGTAGGGCTTATTTTTAGGACATCCCCTGGTCTCTGTCAGACCAGGCCTTTTTTATATGACTTTGAAGTCTGTTCTGCATTTTTCTCCTGCTCTGTTTGGGAGTCTCTGTTGTGTTCCCTGTCAGGGCATACATTGATGGCAGCTGGGCACCATCTAGTTTCTCTGATCCCAGGCTAGTGGTGTGTGTTGCTCATTTGGTGTGTAGGTCCTTTGGGCTAGGATAGTCCTTGTGTCTTTGGTTTTCTTCATTCTCCTTGGAAACTGTATGGGTGATTCTACAACATCTATAGGGTCTCCATAAGTCAAAACTAACTCAACAGCAGTGGGTTTTGTGGGGTGTGTAGTATCATTATCTTCAAGCAGGGGTAGTTTTACCACCTCTTTACCAACTTGGGTGCCCTTGATTTCTTTTTCTTTCCTTATTGCTCTAGCTAGAACTTCCAGTACATTGTTAAAGAGGAGCAGTGATGGAGGGCATCCTTGTCTTGATCCTGTTCTCAGGGGAAATGTTTTTGGCCTCTCTTTGTTAAGATCAATGTTGACTGTGGGTTTTGTGTATAGCTCTTCATTAGGTTGAGGGATTTATCTTCTGTTCCTATTTTATTGAGTTTTTTTTTAATCAGGAATGGGTGTTGGACTTTATCAAATGTCCTTTTTGTTTCAAGTGAGTGTGCGGTGGCTTATACTGATTAAAACTTTAAAAAAAATGTATAACATGTTGAATTCTATTGGATGTAATTTTACTGAGAATTTTTTTATATATATTCATTTTTTTCTGGTATCTTCACCTGATTTCGATGTCAGGGTTGTGGGTGCTATTGAATGAATTTGGAATTATCCCTTCCTTTTTTACATTTTGAAATAATTTAAGTAGTACTGGTACAAGCTCATCTCCAAATGTTTGACATAATTCTTCAGTGAAGTCATATAAGAAGGACTTTTTGTGTTTGGAATTTTTTTTATTAATTACCTTTTCAATCTCCTCTCTCATTATGAGTCTGTTCACATTTTCTACCTCATTTTCTGTAACTTTGTCTAGGTTTTCACATTTGTTGGACTGCAGTGTTTATAGCACTCTGTTATAGTCCTTTCTATTTCTATTGGGTCTATCATAATGTCTCCCATGTCATTTCTTATTTGGGTTATTTTCATCCTGTCTTGCTTCTTGGTTGTCAATTTGGCCAGTGGTTTGTTGATATTATTGATCCTCTCAAAGAACTACCATTTGCTTTTTGTAGAAGTTGTTATTTTTCTTCTTTCTATTGTTTTTTTAATTCTCTATTTAATTTTCTGTGCTCGTATCTTTATTCCTTCCTTTCTCTTGGCATCTGTGGGTTTCTGTCTCAGATTGAACTGTGTCCCCCTAAAAATGTATGAAGCAATCTGGCTGGGCCATGATTTCTGTTACAGTTTGATATTCCTAAATGTTGTAAATCTTACCTCTATGATGTTAATGAGGGAGAATGGGTGGTGGTTGTGCTAGTGAGGCAGGAATCAATCTGTAAGACCAGATATAAAGGAAAGGGAAGCAAGCAGAGATGGGGGGACCTCATGCCATCAGAAAAGAAGGAGTACTGGGAGTGGAACATATCCTTTGGACCCAGAGTCCCTGTGCTTCAACAGCTCACAGTCCAGGGCAAGATTGAAAAGTGAGAACCTCCCTCCAGAGCCAACAGAGAAAGACTTCCGCTGGAGCTGATGTCCTTAATTTAGACTCTTAGCCTACTTTACTATGAGGAAATAAGTTTATATTTGTTAAAGCCCTCCACTTGTGGTATTTCTGTGATAGCAGCAGTAGATAATAGGATAGTTTCTTTTGCTGTTCTCTTCCAATTTGTTTGTGTTTCAGGGCTAATGTTTTGACTGAGTCTCTTTATTTTATGATGTGTGATTTTGCTATCAAAATTACCTCTATCCAGTGTTCTTGCTGTGTCTTCAAGGTTTTGGTATTATGTGTTTGTCGGGGGGGTGGGTTATGATGTTTTTTTTTTCCCCTTACTCTTCTATACTGAATTCCTTTTGGTTCTCTCCTTCATTTTTGTAGATTCTGTGTTTACTGAAACTTTGTTTTTCATCTTTACTTGGTTGAGTAGGTTTGTTAACTTTCTTTGTGGTGTTGTTGTGCTGTTGTTATTAGGTGCTATTGAGTCAGTTCTGACAGAACAAAACATTTCCCAGTCTTGTGCCATGTCCATTACCATTTTTATGCTTAGGCCCATTGTTGCAGCCACTATGTCAATCCATCTCATTGGGGGTCTTTCTTTTTTTCACTGACCTTCCATGCTACCAAGCATGGTGTCCTTTATAGTAACTGATCCCTTCTGACAACATGTCCAAAGCATATAAGATGCAGTCTTAACGTCTTTGCTTCCGAGGAGCACTCTGGTGGTATTTCTTCCAAAACATATCTATTCTTTTGGCAGTCCGTGGTACATTCAACATTTTTCTCCAACACCACCATTAAAAGGTGTCAGTTCTTCTGTCTTCCTTATTCATTGTCCAGCTTATGCATGTATACAATGTAATTAAAAATATCATGGCTTGGGAGGAGCAGAACCAGCTGATTACAACACATACCTGTATTCAGGAAAGGGAAGAACAGAAAACAAAGCAGCCACTGGCTCCTGGTAATTGAGAGATCCTGCTGATTGGGCTTAGGGCAGGTGTGACCACAGGTGGGGGAAGTTCCTCCTTGAGACCCCATCCTGATTTCCAGGAGGGACTTCTTGGTCCATTGTTTGTTATGATCCTGGCTCCGCCACTTGGGAGCTTCCGCCTTGATCCGTATCTCCTGGGCCACAGCTCAAGTGGGCGTTGGGGAGTTTGCTCTACTTCCAGGCTATACAGCTCTCCTAGGTCAATTTGTGTGATCTTGGGGGCCCAAGGATTGTTTAATATTTGAACAGTCATCATCTTTGCTAGTCCAGATGTGTCATTTCTTTGGCAATAAAACACCATAAAAAAATATAGTGGACTTCTTAGCAGACAC
Organism: Heterohyrax brucei; assembly: GCA_028571685.1. NCBI lineage: Eukaryota > Metazoa > Chordata > Mammalia > Hyracoidea > Procaviidae > Heterohyrax > Heterohyrax brucei. Next base: position 28,362,358 of record CM053156.1, read on the forward strand.
GAAAAAAAATAAAATAAAATACCATGGCTTGGGTCAGGCACAATTTTGTCTTCAATTTGACACCTTTATTTTTTCAACACTTTAAAGAGGTCCTTGCAGCCTATTTTCCCAGTGCAATGTGGCTTTTGATTTCTTGACCACTGCTTCTATGGGTGTGGATTGTGCGACCAAGTAAAATCAAATCCTTGACAACCTCAATCCCTTCTCTGTTTATCATGGTGTTACTGGTCTAGTTGTGAGGACTTTTGTTTTCTTGATGTTGAGGTGCAATGCATACTGAAGGCTGTGGTCTTTGATCTTCATCCATAAGTGTTTCAAATCCTCTTCACTTTTAGCAAGTGAGGTAACGTTATCTGCATAATGCCAGATGTTAATGAGTCTTCTTCAAAACTTGATGCCTTGTTCTTCTTCACATAATCCAAATTTTTGGATTATTTGCATGGCATACAGATTGAAAAGGTATGGTGAAAGGACACAACCCTGACGCACACCTTTCCTGACTTTAAATGATGCAGTGTCTCTTTGTTGTGTTCCTACAATTGCCTCTTAGTCCATATACAGATTCCTCATGAGCACAATTAAGTGTTCTGGAATTCACAGTCTCCACAATGTTAGCCATAATTTGTTATGCTCAACACAGTCGAATGCCTTTGTGTAGTCAATAAAACACAAGTAAACATCTTTCTGGTATTCTCTGCTTTCAGCCAAGATCTATCTGACATCTGCAGTGATATCCCTCATTCTGTGTCCTCTTCTGAATCTGGCTTGAATTTCTGGCAGTTCATGGTCGATATATGGTTGCAGTCACTTTTGAATGATCTTCAGCAAAATTTTACTTGAGTGTGCTATTAATGATGTTATTCGGTAACTTCCATATTCCATTGGATCACCTTTCTTCGGAATGGGCATAAATATGGATCTCTTCCAGTCAGTAGGTCAGATAGCTGTCTTCCAAGTTTCTTGGCATAGACAAATGAGCACTTCCAGTGCTGCATCCATTTGTTGAAATATGTCAGTTGCTATTCCAGCAATTCCTGGAGCCTTGTTTGTCATCAGTGCCTTCAGTGCAACTTTGCCTTCTTCCTTCAGTACCACCAGTTCCTGATATATGCTACTTCTTCAAATGGCTGATCATCAGCCAGTTCTTTCTGATATAATGACTCTGTGTATTCCTTCTATCTTCTTTTGATTCTCTCTGAGTTGTTTAATATTTTCCCTGTAGAATCCTTCACTGTGCAACTCAAGGCTTGAATTTTTTTCTTCAGTTCTTTCAGCTTGAGGAATGCAGAACATGTTCTTCCCTTTTGGTTTTCTATTTCCAGCTCTTTGAACATATCATTATAATACTTTATTTAGTCTTCTCAAGCTGCCCTTTGAAATCTTCTGTTCAGTTCTTTTACCTCATCATTTCTTCATTTTGCTTTAGCTGCTTGATGTTCAAGAGCAAGTTTCAGAGTCTCTTCTGACGTCTGATTTAGTCTTTTCTCTCTTTCTTTGTCTCTTTAATGACCTTTTGCTTCCTTCTTGGATTATATCCCTGATGTCATACCACAATTCTGGTTTTTGATCATTAGTGTTCAAGACATCATTAGTGTTCTTAATTCAGGTGGGATATACTCAAGGTCATACTTTGGCTCTATGGACTTGTTCTAATTTTCTCCAGTTTCAGTTTGATCTTGCATATGAGCAACAGATGGTCTGTACCACAGCCTACACCTGGTCTTGTTTTGACTGCTGATATGGAGCTTTTCCATCATCTTTTTCCACAGATGCAATCAATTTCATTCCTATATATTCCCCATCTGGTGAGGTCCATGTGTATAGTCACCATCTGTGTTGGTGAAAAGTGGTATTTGCAATGAAGAAGTCATTGGTCTTGTAAAATTCTATCATGTTATCTCCAACATTAGTTTTATCACAAAGACCATGTTTTCCCACCAACAATCCTACTTTGTTTACAACTTTTACATTCCAATCACCAGTGATTATCAGTGCATACTGATTGCATGTTCAATCAATATTGGATTGCAGAAGCTGGTAAAAATCTTCAATTTCTTACTCTTTGGCGTTAGTGGTTGGTGTATAAATTCAAATAACAGTTGTATTAACTGGCCTTCCTTGTAGGCATATGGATATCATCCTATCACTGAAAACATTATACTTCAGGACAGATCTTGAAATGTTCTTTTTGACGATGAACACAATATCATTCCTCTTCAAGTTTTCATTCCCAGCATAGTAGACCATATGATTGATTCAAAGTGGCCAATACTTGTCCATTTCAGCTCACTAATGCTTAGGATATCAGTGTTTATGTGTTCCATTTCATTTTTGACAATTTCCAATTTTCCTAGATTCCTATTTTGTACATTCCATGTTTCAATTAATGGATGTTTGCAGCTATTTCTTGTCATTTTGAGTTATGCCATGTCAGCAAATGAAGGTCCTGAAGGCTTTTCTCCATACACATCACTAAGGTTGACTCTACTTTGAGGAGGCAGCTCTTCTCCAGTCATCTTCTGAGTGCCTTCCAACCTGGGGGACTCATTTTCTGGCACTATATCTGACAATGTTCTGCTGCTATTTGTAAGGTTTTCCCTGGCTAATTCTCTTCAGAAGTATATAGCCGGGTCATTCTTCCTAGTCAGTCTTAGTCTGGAAGCTCAGCTGAAACCTGTCCACCACTGTTGACCATACTGGTATCTAAATAATGGTGACATAGCTTCCAGCATCACAGCAACAAGCAAGCCTCTACAATATGACAAACTGACAGACAAGTGGAGGAACTTTCTTTCTTTGTGGTTACCTTTAAATTTACTACCGTCTTTCCAAGTTTAAACCAGTGTTTTATTACTTTACATCACCTTGATTTCTTCTCTTTTTGAGAGTTCTATACCTACACCCATTTATTCCCTCTTTTTTTTCCTCTGATGTTGTCATCATTATAGGTGGACATCTCTGTTTTCCTGTAGTAAATATTTTAGTTTTGTTTATTAAGAGTTTATTAAGAGTTTGTTTATCACGAGTTTATTAACTAGAATGGTATGTGGCTGATGTCCTGTGCCCTCAATTTATGATGTTGTCTGATGTTGTTGCTTCTCTAACCAAAGGGCTCCCTTTAGTAGTTGTTGTAAGTTTGGTTTAGTTTTTATACATTCCAAAAATTCCTGTTTATCTGGAAATGTCCTAATTTCTCCGTTACATTTGAGTGAGGAGTTTTGATGGATGTATTATTCTTGCTTGGCAGTTTTCTCTTTTGAGGTTTTATGTATGTCATTCCAATGCTTTTTTGCCTGCATGGTTTCCACTGAGTAATCAGAGCTTATTTTTATTGCTTCCCCTTTGTATACAACCTATTGTTTTTCTTCAGTTGCTCTCAGAATTCTTTCCTTTCTTTGGTTTTGGCAAGTGTGACTATGATATATCTTGGAGCTTTTCTTTCGGGGCCTGTGTTATAAGGGGGTCATTGAGGTTCCTGTATGGTCAGTTTTTCTTCTTTTATGATATTAAGGAAACTTTCTGTCAGAAAATCTTCAATGATCCCCTTTGTGTATTCTGTTTACTTTCTTTTTTCCGGAATTCTGCGTTTGATTGCATACCACATTGTTCTCAGGTTTCTTCATTTTTCTTCAATCTTCTCTCTGATTTTTCCTCAAAGCAATATCCAAAGATAATGCCTTCAAATTCACTGATCTGGTCTTTCATTGTTTCAGATTTGTTCCTAAAAATTTCCATTGCACTGTTTCTGAAATCTTGTTTATCATTTGAATTTCTAATTTATTTTTGTATGATTTTTTATTTTTTACTTATTTTAGCATTTGGTTTTTGTACTGTTTTCATGAATTCTTCCATAGTGCTGTCAGTGTTTTCCCTGGTTTTGTCTGTATTCTCTATGATTTTGTGAAATTTCTCCCTATTTTTATCTGCATTTTCCTTTATGACTTTCCTAATCTCTTGGAGAACCCTGAATCTTAGACTTGGGAATTCCCTATCAGGTGGCTCCAGTGCCTTTTCTTCTACCAGAGGCCATCTGGTGTTTTCTTTTGGATGCTTTCTGGAGTTATCAAGCCTTGTCTTTTGCTTATAGGTTTTAATATTGTTTGTTGTCTCTGGGGCTTTCAGGAATTATTTTCTTTATTGACTATTATTCTGCTTTTTGTCTTATTTGGTTACATCTGGGTAGACAGGCTGCATGTGTTTTATTTCAACCAGATGCGTAGAGTCAGCCACTCACCTATGATGTAATGAAGTGCGTCTAGCAGGTACAGGAGGGATGGTGATAGATCGTTTGTTCAATGAGTTGATACAAGTGGGGCAGAGCCTTGAGGCAGTGCAGTTGGGGTCCAGGGGAAAGCATTGTGTCATTTGAGGATGTAGTGCTTGGCACATACTGCAGATACACGTGAAGGAAGGGAGAGGATATGTGTCTTAGGCTGGGTTTTCTAGGGAAACAAAACCAGTAACACATGTATGTACAAGGAAAGACATATATAAAGTACAAGCAAAGGTATATATATATATATAGGTAGATATAGGAAACAGCTCACACAATTGCACAAGTTGAAAGTCCCAAGTCCTGGCACAAGCCTCACGTGGCCACAGGAGCTGGTGAACCCAAGGTCAGCAGGTCAGAGACCAGAGTTCTAGATCACCGGTTGTGTAGGTCAGTGGATCCCAAGATGGTGGCGAGACAGAGCTGCAGAGGCTGGCAAATCCAGGATTGGCAGGTAGGGGAACAGGACTCTCAAGCACCATTTCTAAGGGCTGATGAATCCAACAGCTGCTAGTTCAAGTCTAGGACCAGAAGATGCTAGAAGAGAGCAGGAGCTGCTCGCTACGTGAGCAGACTGGCACTAGGTGGTGGAAGGCAGAGACAAGAGAGCTGAGGGGTGGGAAGCCACCACAGGCCCCACCCTGCCACTTAATACAGCAGCCAAATATGGAGTAACAAAGTTGACATAATGCTGACCATCACAATATGATATGTGGATCTATATGGGGGTGAAAAAGAAACAAGTCAATAGAAAAGAAAAAATAAATAAAATGGCAGTGTGATAGGTTTTGGTGGATGAGTCAGGGCAGGCTTGGTGATGTTATGTGGTAGTGGTTCTCTAGCTTAGCGGTGCAGCTTGACCTGTTGAGAAGCAGAGAGGGCAATGCTCAAGGCTAGTTGGGCTGGTCAAAGAAAGGGAAAAAGGAAGAGAGAAGAAACAACTAAACAACAACAGAAATAAGTATGGTGCTGTGATAGCCAGCCACTGAGGGCATAGCAGAGTTGGCGTGACAGTGAGCTAATGTTTCTTTCCCTAGGTTGTGTGACATAGCCCATGAGTAAGGCACTGAGGCAGCACAGGGTCTAGGTGGTAGTGAAAAGGAAAGAAAAAAATAAAGAAAAAGAAAAATATAGCACTGAGGGACTCAGTCTGTAGAGGCAGCACAGATATGCAGAGGCTATGTGCCAGAAGCTGTCTAGCCAAATGGTACAGTACAATCCGTTGAGAAGGGGGGCTGGTACATACAGCTATGTATGTGGGAGAAAGAAAAGGAAGGATGGAAGGTAGAAAACAACAACAAAGAGAAAAAACAGCCATAAAATGTGACACTGAGGGAGCAACTCGGTGATGGTGGTGTAGATCTGAGGAAGACATGCATCAGTGGCTTTCTAGCCAAGTGGTGCACCATGATCATTTAAGAAGAGATGGGGGTGGCACATATGGCTAGGTGAATGGGAGAAATGAAAGAAAGGGAGTGAGGGAGAAAAAGAGGGAGAGAAGAAACAGAAAAAGTAAAAATAAAAAACAAAGCAACAATCTTCTGGGTGAGGAGAGCCGATACAGTTGTAGAGAGACAGGTACTCAAGGTTTGATATGAAAAATTGACTTGGATTATAAACCCTCACTTAATCACAAGAAAAAAGAATCTATAAAGATATGACACTGAGGGAACCAATTACTGGGTGTAGTACAGACCCAGGGAGGCTATGTGCCTACGGTTCTCCAGCTAAGTGGTACTCTAAGTCCCTTCTAGAAGGAGCAGGGAGAGTCCATTGGGCTAGGTGGGTTGGGGAACGGAAAGGAAGGAATGAGGTGTCTTAGTCAGCTGGTGCTGCTCTAACAGAAATACCAAAAGTGGATGCCTTTAAAAAGAGACATGTTTATTCTTACACAGTCTAGCAGGCTATGTGTTCATTTTCAGGGCGTCTGCTCCAGTGGAAGGCTTTCAGTCTTTGTTGGCTGTGGAGGAAAGTCCTTGTGCTGCATCAGTCTTGGTCAGGGAGCATCTTGCCACAGGAATCTTTGGTCTGAAGGACACGCTTTACTCCCAGTGCTGCTTTCTTGGTGGTATGAGGCTTTCAACTCTCTACTTGCTTCCGTTTCCTTTTATCTCTTGTAGGAGAAAAGGATGAAAGAAGGTGCAAACAGCACTCCAGTGAAACTCTCTTTATATTGGAGCAGGGAGGGGATCTTAGGAAGGGTTTTACAGTCCCACCCTAATCCTCCTTAACATAAATCCAGTCTTTTAACTACAGGCAGAGATTAAGATTTACAGCATCAGAAGATCACAAAATGGAGGAGAATCACAAAATACTGGGAATGATAGCCCAACTAAATGGCTACATACATTTTTGAGGAGATGCATTTCAATCTGCGAGATGGGAAGAGAGAGAAGAAACACAAGAACAAAGCAAAGCAGACAAGAAAATACGGTGCTAAGGGAGCCAGTTGGTGGGAGTGGCACAGACCCTGGCAGGCCGTGTGCCAGTGGCTCTCTAGAGTAGTGGTACAACACTGCCCGTTGAGAAGGGAAACCAAAAAAATCAAAAAAAAAAAAAAAAAAAAGATAAATGGTACTGAGGGAGCTTGTCAGTTGTGGACTCAGGATTTCATCTGTGCACATCAGGGAGTGAAGGGGGCAGCACATGGGGCTATCTGGGCAGGAGAATGGAAAGGAAGTTAGAGAGAGAAAAAAAAAGTACAAAAAAGTAATAGCAACAACAACACAAAATGGTGCTGAAAGAGCTGACTGGTGGGAGTGGGGTAGATTTGTGTGGCAGTGAGCTGATGTTGACACCTGAGGCCTGAAGAGCATAGCTCTTCTAGCAACAGGGGGAAACTGAAGCCAGAAGACTGAGAGGTTCTGTTGCAGAACCATCACTCCAGGCTGAAAGCCTGAGAGGCTTTGCTGCAAAGCAGTTACCCTAGCCCAACTTGGGAAACAGAACACTCACATTTCATAAGGCCAAAATGGTGATAAAAAGTGTTACACTTTAATTATATGACTTAAAACTGCCCTGGGAAATGAACAATGGGACAGTCAAGGCAGGTCTGATAACTGTTTGTTTCTTCTGAGGTTCTTCTGGAGCAGAGGACACCAGTCATCAGGCCTCGTGCCCATGATAAGGACTCGAGAGCAAGACCTTGAGACACAGGGCTTGAAGCACAGACTGTTTTTTTATTTGTAACAGAGACTGCCTGTTGCCTGCATGTAGCTTTCCTTACATAAACCCCTCCAATCTGATGGGGGCGGGGGAGGTGCAGAGTTTTGGAGGAGCTAGCCCATCTGCCATGTTTGTATAGGTATACAAGTAAATCTTTGGTTTGACTCACCCTAACCTCCTGTCTTTGGTGATTGGCTTTGCAGCAGGTGGCCCAAACCCCGGTGTTTCTCCGGTAACAATGTCTCTCTGGCCTAGCTGTCACCGCCTGTTGGAAAACAGTGGAGGCTGCGTAGAAAGAAGGGTGGGGGTTGGGTAGGAAAGCATGTAGTCCTGGTCAAGAGTGCTCTGTCTGCTGGTGGGAGCTTGATGAAGTTGCCTTCCCAAACTATGTGTCTGTGTTCCTTGGTGGCTGTAGTAGAAGATGGGAAATCTGGGCAGCCTTACCTGGTAGATGACCTACAGTCCATAGCTCTTCTCTCTTTCTCTGTCAGTTTCTCATTCTGTTTGGTGCTTGACTGAGTTCTTTATCCCTTCGTTTGATGCTTAGGATTCCAGGATTAATATTTTTATCTGTTTTACTTAGTTTTTCATGTCTTTGCCCTGGAGGGATAATGTGGTGCCTATGTCTGTAGTGCCATGTTGACCTATTCAAAACCATGTGATTTTTACAAATTTTCTCAGCTTTCATTTCAACCTTGATATGTACAGCATCTCCTTCCACTATCTTCTATTGTGTGTTGCTTAGACTGAAAAATAGTTTGATATAGAAAGCCAGCCAAGTGCCGTCTAGTGAAAGTGTGACATAAAATAGAATTGAGTGTCTGTAAGCTCACTAATTCATATTTGCAAGCAGCTGTTGAAATGTGGAAATAGAATTCAGTAATTTGGGATAGCTATGGAAACCCTGGTGATGTAGTGGTTAAGTGCTATAGCTGCTAACCAAAAGGTCAGCCGTTCAAACCCTCCTGGCACTCCTTGGAAACTCTACAGAGCTGTTCTACTCTGTCTTATAGGGTTGCTGTAAGTTGGCATTGACTAGAAGGCAGTGGGTGTTTTTGTTTGTTTGTTGTGAAAAAAGAGATAGTGGTAATTGTCATTGCAGTGTCAAAACCTGTCTAACTTCTGGGTAGATAATGATCAGGTCAGTGGTGGAGGTCAGACATAATTCCATGCTCCAGCTTTTTCTGTTTTTGTTTTTGTTTTTTTTAACAGCAATTTGGACACCAGCTGTCCCTCCCAAGGCACTCTACTTTTCTGGGTTTGCCAGTTTGCTGCAATGTCACCAGAACTCAGAAACCATACTAGATTTAAGTGGTTTGTTAAGGAGGTCACAAGGTACAGCTCAGGATCAGGATCAATAGTCTACAACTTGAGATCAGAAGCAGAATGTAGGCAAAGTCTCGTTCAAAGCAGATCAGCTCCCTCAGCAACTCCTGGTTATGCAAGCCTCTTCTTGGCTCCTGTTGGTCCTGCTGTCACCCCTGACTATTGCACAGCCCCTTTGGAGGCCTGTCACTACTGGCTTTGGCACTGGTTCCCCTCTGGGTTTCTTGCTGTCTTAAGTGTTAAAGCCCTTGGCTCCTGTTACAGCTCTTTTAGGAGGTTCTTTGCCTTTTTTCTCTCTCTCTGCTTTTTCTCTTTTCTTTCCTCCTTTTGCTTCTCTTTCTACTTCTTTTGATCCGAAAAACATGTGTGGGACTGACTGCATATAAAGACAACTCCTTGTCATTTTCAGGAGCCCCGGTGGTACTGTGGTTAAGAGCCTGGCTGCTAACCAAAAAGGTGACAGTTCAAATACACCAGCTGCCTCTTGGAACCCCATGGGGCAGTTCTACTCTGACATATAGGGTCACTGTGAGTTGAAATCTACAGCATCAGGTTTTGTTTTGTTGTTTTGGTTTGTCAATTTCAAGATGTTACCACGGGGGAGGGGGGAGCACAAACTGTCCAATCCCCTGTCAGTAGGGTGCAAACACTTCATTTTCATAGTTTGTTAACCACTCTATGCAAAGTGCTTACCAACTGCATGCAAGGCAGGCTACAGTCAAGGACTAGACAAGAAGTTGTCTAAACAAGTTGTTTACAGCTCACCCAGGAAATTCACTCAAGCTGGACAAAAGTAACAAACCCCCTGGAGTAGAAAACTAGTGCAAAGGTAAAATCTCCCAAGCTGTCTTTCCAAAGAATTCGGGTTGTAAGATCACATAAAGGAACTGATTTCCCCACACTATATTGAAATGTTTAAAATGTGAAAGTGTTTAAAAATATGTTCTGTGCAAAGCTAAGTCTCAGTTACCTGTCAGATGGGATAAAAGAATATCATTAAGTTTTTTGTTTTCTTAACAAACATTCACTGCTTTTACCTGAATGGTAAAAATTCATTACCGAGATATTTGTTGCGATGGAGAAAAAATGTATTCTTAATTTTTCCTCTGGTTGATGGTGTAGTGTTTAGGTCAAAAGGTCAGCAGTTCAGATCCACCAAGTGCTCCTTGAAAACCCAATGGGCCAGTTCTGCTCTATCCTATAGGGCCACTGTGAATCAGAATTGACTGAATGGCAATGGCTTTGGTTTTGTTTTAGGGGTTAGTGCCTGTGGGAAATGCTGTCAACATCCTGGATACTGTCCCAGCCTCTGTTGGCAACTGGCGGGTAGATATAAACTCCTGAGTGGGAACCTACCCTAGTGGTTGGGGCTGATGGCCTTATCCCTTATGAGGTCACCAACAGGTTATCACCAGGATCTATCTACCTGAGGAATGCCCAAGAAATCCAATCGGAAGTTAGCAATGGCAAGGCTTCATTATCCAGTTTTGCAAAATCAGGCTCACAGCCCAGAAATGAGGCAGGCCAGAGCATGCTAAAATAGTTCCTTGCAAGTCTTTTATCTCCTAACTCACGAGCCCCTCCCCTGGTTCCCCATTGACTGAGTACTATGGAGTAAACAGTCTTTCCCAGAAGTGGCCTAAGTCTTCCCTTTCAAGGTTGCATTCTTGAAAAAGCACTGACCCCCTCCACCTGCTGCTTTTCCTCTTTCACACTAATTCATTCTGTCTGTGTATACATTCTCCAGGTATGTGGGCTTCCTGTTCTTTCTCTCTGGGTCAGCTAGTAACTTCTTGCCCTAGACTTTGTTCCCTTATTTTGAAGATGGACCATTTTGAAATTAGTTTCTCACAATGCCTGAAGATCTTTAGGTCACAAAGAAATACAAGTGACTGCATTTGGAAGTGTATGGGGCATTGTGTTTATCAATGTTAGGAATACAGTGTGAATATCTTACAATAAAACTAAAGTCACAGAGGTTTTTCAGGTTCTCCCTCATCCTAAGAAGAAAAAAAAAAGCATTTATTTGAACATTATTAGTAGTGCTCTGTAAAAATGTCATTAATGAAAAAGTGTCATTGAAAAATAAGCCATGTAATCTATATGTCATATGCTGTGTTGGACTCTCACTGTTCCTGAGGCAAGACATCTTTTTATTCCTCTACATTCATGTAGCAAGTAAAAGGAAATCTCATGCTTTATCATCCATCTCACTTTTGCATGGTGGGGTTCAGTGTTTGGTCTATGTCATAAGACATAAATACAAATATTGTTATCGCCAGATACTGTTTAGCTGGTTCCCACGCAAAGTGACCCTGCTTACCACAGAACAAAATGTTGCCTGGTCCTGCACTGTCTTTACAATCATTGTTGTGCTTCAGCCTATTGTTACAGCCACTGTTTTAACCCATCTCATTTAGGATTTTCCTCTTTTTTTAGCTGAACTTCTACTTTACCAAGTTTGATGCTCTTTGGCTGACTGTTCCCTCCTGATGACGTGTCCAAAGTACATGAGATGTGGGCTCACTATCCTTGCTTCTAAGGAGCATTCTGGCTCTGTTTCTTCCTATTCATTCTTTGGGGAGTATATTCAATATTCTTTGCCAATACCATAATTCAAAGATATCCATTTTAGTCACTTGGTACTGCTGCAACAGAAAGTACCACGAGTGGATGGTTTCATGAAAAGAAACTTTGTTGTCATAGTCCAGTAAGCCACAAATCAATTTACAAACTATAAGTCCATTCAATAAGAGAAATTATTGCAGTCCTGCAGGCTGAGTCCAAATTCAACAAAAGCATCTTGGCACAGGAACTTCAGGTCCAAAGGACATGCTCTGCTCACAATACTGCTTTCTTAGTAGTATGAAATTCCCTACTTACTCTGCTCACTTCTCTTCCTTATAATACCACAAATTGGTAACTTGAGTCCTGTCTCGCCAACACAACTGGTGTCCATTTTCCCTCATCAGCACCACAGAGGCAAGATTCACAACACAGGGGAGGAATTGCATATATTGGGACTCACAGCCAAGTCAAATCAACACATACATTTTTGGCGGGACACAATACAATCCATGGCAGTATCAGTTCTTCCATCTTCTGTATTCATTGTCCAGCTTTCACAAGTATATAAGACTATTGAACTTGTGTCTGGCACACCTTAGTCCTCAAAGTGACAAAGACGCTTGGAACAGGTCTTTTGTATCAGATTTTCCCAATACAATACTAGTGTGACGTTTGATTTCTTGGCTGCTGTTTCCACAGTTGTTGACTGTGACTTCAAGTAAAATGAAATCCTTTGACAACTTAACTCTTTCCTCCATTTTTTGTGATTTTGCTTATTGGTCAAGTTGTGGGGAACTTTTTTTTTTCTTTATGTTGATACATACTCCATACCCAAGGCTGTACTCTTTGGTCTTCATCAGTAAGTGCTTCAAGTCCTCTTCACTTTCGGCAAACCCGGTTGTGTCATCTGCACATCCCAGGATGTTAAGGAATCTTCCCCCAATCCTGATGTCCCATTCTTCTTCATATATACAAATACTGGCTTCTAAATGAAGAAGAAATCATTTGCTTTTCTGTCACCCTCATTGGTACTGATTTTAGTTTAAAATTTTATTTTCTTGTTTGAGTTTATTTTCTATCCACAGAGCTGAAAACTGTTGCTTGTTAAAAAAAATAGATAAATGTTGAAAATGACAAATAGTAGACTTTGCTATTGTTAATATCATTATTTCTAATAATGTTGCCAAGCTGTTAACATTAATAATAATGTTATTGTATTGCTATGATTGTCTTTCCAAAAAAAAAAATTTTAATGAAAGTTCTTATCAATTAAAACAATAGTATTGTATTTTCAGGGAGGGTGTACACAGCACTTTAGGTTCCCATTCAATGATCACGACATAAATTGTTCTGTGACACTTCCTACTGTCATAGATTGAATTATGACCTTCCTCCCACAAAATACATGTTAGCTTGGTTAGGTGTGATACTCAGTATTTTATGATTGTCCTCCATTTTGTGATTGTAATTTTATGAGAATTAGGGTGGAATTGTAGCACCCTTACTAAGATCACATTCCTATCCAAAGTAAAAGGAGTTTCTCTGGGGTGTGTCCTGCAACACCTTTTATATTGCAAGAGATAAAAGGAAAGGGGAGCCAGCAGAATATGGCAACAAATTTCGTACCACCAAGAAAGCAGTGCCGGAAGGAGAGTGCATCCTTTGGACATTGGGTCCCTGTGTCGAGAAACTCCTATTTCAGGAGAAGATTGATCAGGCCAATAGAGAGAGAAAAACTTCCCCTGGAGCCGACACCCCCGAATTCGGACTTCTAGCCTATTTGACTGTGAGGAAATAAACTTCTTTGTTAAAGCCATCCACTTGTGTTATTTGTGTTTTAGCAGCACCAGATGACCACCGCAGTTACATTCTTCTCAATGCATGAACATTCTCATTTCTACCCTGATTGTTCTGCTTCTGTTAATCTAGTTTCCATGCCCCCTTACATTTTCATCTTTGTTTGAAAGTCATTGTTGACTGGTTTCATATAGGTGATTTTTCAAAGGAGTATGGTACTTACAGGTGATGCTCAATACTATTTGAACCAATCTGTTATTTAGTTACAAAGTAACCTCAGAGGTTAGTTTACATTCAATAGTCTTTTTCTGTTTGTTTTGATTTGTTTTGCATCTCAATGACACATATGTAATACTGCCTTTATGCCAAGTGTTGTGGCACTTTAGAGTGGATAGAAGCTACAAGTACTTTGGATTTGAATCTGCCTAAATTTTGTATAAGGAGCCATAGTGTCATAACAGTTAAGTGCTTGATTGCTAATTGAACCACTAATGGACATGGTTTCCATGTATTTACCTGTTTTAAGTGATTGAATGAAAATGTACATTCCCATATAAATTTGCATGCCCACCTATTTGCAGCTGCCTCTGCTCTCCCTGCCTGATGACAGCACACTCTTTCTCTCTGCTTGTCCTCCCAACAAACTTCTATCCCCTCCTCTCCACCCACTCCCCTTCCTGCAGTAAGAGGTCAGCAGGATGATATCCTGTAGGTGCACAAAACCATAAAGTGCACCCAAGATATGGTCACTCTGCGTTGCCAAGTCCAGTCCATTCCTGTCTGAAGAGTAGACCTTCATTATGATTTATGGGCAGGGACAGCATCAGGGCCAGGGGCCATGTTCCCAGGGGAACCTCAAAGCCCCTGGACCATCAGTTGTGGTCTTTTAGTGGAGATCTCAGGGTGTACCCCTTTTTATTCTTATGTTGCCAGTGAGACTCAACTTTGTTAGCTCCATGAGAACAAGCAACTTTTCAAATAACTTTATTGTTTTTAATTTTTTTGTGATTGGCTTAGCTTTGCTTATAATGTCCTTCAGGTTCATCCATGTTCCATGATGCTTTGGGAACTCATTTTTCTTTATCGTTGAGTAGTATTTTCTTGTATGTATGTGCTGTATTTTACTTGTTCAAACTTGTTCATTAAGGGGTCACTTAGATTGTTTCCAACTGTCTCAATTATCTAGTGCTGCTGTAACAGAGATACTGCAAGTGTGTAGCTTTAAAAGGAGATTTTTTTTTTTGTTGTGGTCCATTAAGCTAAAAGTCCAAATTCAGGGTGTCGTCTCCAGGGGAAGGCTTTCTCTGCAGGCTCTAGAAGAAAGTCTTTGTTGTTAACCTTCCCCTGGACTGGAAGTTTCTGAGGTGCAGAGACCCTGGTCCTTTCCTAAGGATGCACTCAACTCCCTGCACTGCTTCTTGGCAGTATGAGGTCCCCAAATCTTTCTGCTACTTTTTTCCTTCATATCTCAAGAGGCTGTCCCAAAGCAAAACAATCTTACACATTGAGTCCTGCCTTACTAATACAACTGCTGCCCATCCTCCTTCATTAGCATCATGGAGGCAGGGTTTATACCATACACAATACCAAGACTCATAGTCCAGCCAAATTTCTACATACATTTTTTGGGTAACACAATTCAATCCATAACAGCATCTTTCTGTTATTGACAATAATGCTGTGATGAATATGGCTGGTATATATGTCTGTTTGTGTATTTTTTTTTTAATTAGATGATGTATTAGTCATTTAGTGCTGTTATAAGAAACAAAAAAACCCCACAAGTGTACGGCTTTAACAAAGAGAAATTTATTCTGTCATAGGGCAATAGTCTACAAGTCCAAATTTAGGGCATGAACTCCAGGTGAAATCTTTCTCTGTTGGCTCTGGAGGAAGGTTCTTATCATCAATCTTCTCCTCAACTAGGAGCTTCTGAGGCACAGAAAGTCCGGGTGCAGAGGATATGGGGTGCTCCTGGCATTGCTTCTTTCCTAATGGTATGAGGTCCCCAACTCTCTGCTTCCTTCCCTTTCCTTTGTGTCCCAAGATATTGCCTCAAGGCACAGTACAGTCTTACATGTTGAGTCCTGCCTCAATAACATAGCCACTGCCCATCCTCCCTCTTTAATATCACAGAGGCACGATTTATAACATATAGCAACATCACACAATACCAGGAATCATGGCCTAGCCAATTTGCTACGCATTTTAGGGGAGACACAATTCAGTCCATGACAGATACCTTAGGGGTAGACTTGGTTTGTCATAAGGCAGCTCTATGTCTACATTTTTTAGGAACTGCTAGACTGTCTTCTGCCAAGGCTGCACCATATTGCATTCCCACCAGCAATAGATGAGGGTTCTGGTTTCTCCATAGCCCTCCATCACTTGTTATTTTCCTTATTTTATCTTGACCATCCCAGCGGCAGTGAAATGTTATTACATTGTGGTTTTGATTTTTATTTCTCTGATGACTGTGAAAGTTGAACATCTTTTCGTGTGTCTGTTGTCCATTACAATATTCTCTTTGATGAAGTGTCTGTTTGTGTCCTTTGTCCAGTTTTCGATTGAGTTATTTGTCTTTTTGTTGTGAAGCTCCAGAAGTTTTATATATAATTTAGATACTAGACCTTTGTCAGCTGTATTTGTTTCCAAAGATTTTTTTTCCCCAGCCTCTAGGTTGTCTGTCTCTTTACTATTTTGATAAAAGTCTTTTTATTAATGTAAGTATTTAATTTTTGTTAGGTTCCAGTTATCTATTTTGTTTTCTGTTGCTTGTGCCTTTATTCCTGTTGTTTGGTAATCTATCACTGAAAAGAAATAGATCCCAAATCTTTGCTACTGTATTTTTGCTCTTGTCAAATAATACATGATGTTATAACATATCAATAGCATAATTAAAAATAAGAGCCAACCTATCTACCCACAGAAAAATCACTTTTAACCATTTCTTGCCTTTAGTTCACTTCTAGTTTCCTTCTTAGTGCTAAAACTTGTGAAGGTAAGTATAGATAGTATACCCATGCATCTGCTTCTAAATTTGTCACCTTTAGTTGATTTCATTGCCTCTGATGTAAAAGATTAGGATTTAATTAATTTACATTAACTTCCTCCTTCCTCTTTGTTCTCAATGCTTGATTCCTATCTTTTACTTTATAGTTTGTTTTATTTTTTGGTTATGCTATTAGTTGCTATTTTAACATTTACAGGAAAAAGTTATTTTTTCTCAGAAGAACCTTGGTCGTTTGCCTTTTGGCAACCACTGTTGATGATAAGAAGTCAGAGGCGAGCCAGATTAAATCATTTTTTGTATGTGACTCTGAAGCATTTCTCTGGGAGCTCCTAGTACATTCCGTTTACCCTTAAATGTTTTAAGTTCAAGAAGATACAACTAGGTCTGGATGTCTTTTTAAAAATTTTTAACTGGCTTATGCTTTCAGAGATTCATTTTAGTCTGATGGCACATATCCTTCCTTATGTCTGGAAAACTTTATTCTGTTGTATATTTTCTCACTCCCTTCTCCCTGCTTCTCTGTCTGGAATTTATGTTGGTCTCAAGTTGCACCTCAGCAGCGGTCATGCAATATCTTCTTTATGCAAGATTATGCACTTTAGAATGAATAGGGCTACAAGTGCAAGGAGAATATTTGCCCTTGGGAATTCGAATCTGTCTAAATTTTGTAGAAGGAGCCCTAGTGGTGTGACAGTTAAAGTGCTTGGCTGCTAACCAAAAGGTTGGTGGTTTGGGTCCACCCAGCAGCTTTACTAGAGAAAGATCTTTGATAATCTGCTCCCATAAAGATTACAACCTAGAAAACCCTATAGGGCAGTTCTGCTCTGCCATATGAAGCTGCTGTTAGTCAAATTATTCTGAACAGCATCCAACAACAAGCAATTTTGTATGGAATCAGGATCAAGAATATTGTTATTCCTTTTAAAGACAGGCACCCAAAAAGAGCATACTAAATTGCACAAACTTTATGCATAGGTTTTCTTACTGCCATGTATCTTTTACTAATTCGTTTTTTGTATCATTCATGTATGTTGTTAGTTGCAGTCAAGTCAGTTCTGACTCAAGGTGACTTTACATATAGCTGAATGAAATGTTGCCTGGTCCTGTGCCATCCTCACAGTCATTGGTATGTTTGATTCCACTGTTGTGGCTATTGTGTCAATCTGTCTCATTGAGGGCTTCCTTAATTTTCACTAACCCTCTGCTTTACAAAACATGATATCCTTTTCTAGCGATTGGTCTTTCACAACAACTTGTCAGAAGCAAACAAGCCAAAGATTTGCCATCATCACTTCTAAGGAACATTTCTCTGGGAGCTCCTAGTACATTCCATTTATCCTTAAATGTTTTAAGTTCAAGAAGATACAACTAGGTCTGGATGTCTTTTTAAAAAATTTTAAAATTTTTAACTGGCTTATGCATTCAGAGATTCATTTTAGTCTGATGGCACATATCCTTCCTTATGTCTGGAAAACTTTATTCTGTTGTATATTTTCTCACTCCCTTCTCCCTGCTTCTCTGTCTGTATTTCTTCTAAGACTGTTTTGCGTGTTCTTCTGGCCATCTATGGTATATTTAATATTCTGTGCCAACACCACAATTCAAATGCATCAATTCTTCTATCCTCCTTTTTCATTGTCCAACTTTTACATGCATATGAGGTATTGAAAAGACCATGGCCTGTTCTACTTGATAGCTGTGAGTTACTCAATTTTAAATCTTTGTGGTGAGGAAAAATAGAAGTTGTTATTTCAGCAGCACTACTGGGCCTGGCTGATCATCTAAATAATTCAATATACTTTCTGAAGGGAAAAATAATTATTCTGGGCACCACTTGAGCTTTAACTGCTAGCAGTACAAAAATTTTGGTTAACTGACTTACAAAAACATTTTATTGGTAGAGTCAAAGAAAAAAGTGAATAATCAGGTCTCAAGAAGGTCATGTGTTAGGCAGTTCTGGGAGTTGCAATGCTTGGAATGAATGGACAGTCTCTTTGGGGTGCTGACATTAGAATGATTCTCTGAACTTTTTGTTAATTGTGACATTCCACTTAAGATTCAGATTACAAGGAGACTGTTGGCTTAGCTTAATTCATGTACTGTGTTCTTGTGTAGAAACAGGGCATTGAGAGTTCCACTATAAACATAATGGAGGATAGGAAAATAAGAGTTTTGTCATCAAAACTGGACAAATATAGCAAATGTCCCATTAGTTCTGTAAGAACGTGTCAGCGTTCACTTCTGACTTACATGTTGCTTTCTGATCCTGGTTCTGTCTCCTGTGCCTGTGCTGAAACACAGTGAATATAATCCACTGCTCAGCCTTCTGGCTAAATTCTGCAGTTGCCTCCTTTGATAGTGAACCACTTATGCTCCACAATGCCACCTATCCCTACTCCTTCCAGCATCCTCAGTGTTCTGTATTCCCACTATAGCCCCGAGTTATGCTTTGTCACGGTTCCCATGGACTGCCAGCTGCCGTCAATCCCCAGGAAGTGCTTCTGAGCCAGCAAATCCGTATCATATGACAGTGAATTTGACAATATGAGGACTGACAGTTACACTTGCAAATTCATCCTAGAAAAAATGCTACATACCTCATTGCTGAATATCACTGTGGCCTAGTCCATCCTTCCAAGCAATTCTGGAACTCTTTTTCTTCAGTGGCCATCAGAGCTGTCATCATATTACCCTCGATGTCCTGAATATCATCAAAATGTCTTCCTTTCAATATTTCCTTTGTCTTCCGGTAAATGAAAAACTCATTGGGGCCCAAATCAGGTAAGTAGGGAGGGTGTTCAGATCAGGTGAGTTGGGAGAGTGTTTCAATATGGTTATTTATTTACTGTTGAGAAGTTCCTCAGAGACAACCTTGCAATTAAATTTGGAAATTTGCCACCTTGCCACTGTACACAACGGCCGTTCCAGAAAAAGTTCCAAAATTGTTTTGAAGGGTGGAGTACTTTGAAGATGACCACAGTAATATTCAGCAATGAGGTATGTAGCACTTACAACAATTAAGTTCGTGGACTTAATTGTCAAATCTCGTATCGTGAAAATATGACCCAATGCATTTATCTGTGACAGGACAAACATAATTGTAATAACTGTACCTAACATGTATATAATGCAGTCTCCAGTGTTTTAAATCGTAACCAGCACTATATTCATTTTGAAGCAGCTATACTGGAGCTTAAAAAAAAGTATTTTTGCTCTAGTTTCTGGTTCTAATTCTCTGGAAGCTTACAGAAACTAAATGTATTTAAACAGTATTTCTGGGAAATTTCAGAGATTTTTAAAAAATGGAGTAGACACAAGATTAAAATACTTTTCTAATCCAAGAAAAGGAGCGCTGCTGGTGAAATGGTGAAGTACTTGGCTGCTAACCAAAAGATTGGTGGTTTGAACCCACCAGTTTCTTCATAGTAGATAGATACGGCAGTCTCCTCCCATAAAGACTACAGCTGCTAAACTTGGCTGGGGCAGTTCTACCCTGTCTTGTAGAGGATCTATGTGTTAGAGTCAACTCTACCATGGCAATGAATTTGGTTTGGTTTTAGTCAAATTAAGAAGGTTTGGTCTGGGGCAAGAAACATGGAGGATCAGTGCTAGGTCTTTTCTTTAGTTGCCTTTCAACAGTGCACAACTTAGGTAGGGCAGAGAGCGAGGTGCCAGCTCTAGGCACTGCATTTTCCTTTTTTGCTATATGAAAGTAGGATAGCATCTTGAATATAGAGCTGTTAGCAAATATTAGCTGAACTGAAAAATTAAGACAGCAAGGAATGCATTACCTTGTGAGAAAGGGAGAATCAAGTATATTGTCATATTGTGATATGATATCACACCTACAAAATGGGTCTAAGTTGAGATGACATAAAAGAGATTGATATGCATTTCACAAATGTGAGATAAATAATACCCTGAAATAACAACCTAAAAGCACTAATATGTACATTTGGTGTTGGGTATCAAAATCTACCTCGTTAATTCATTTGACTATTTAACTTATGTTTACTGAACTCTTACTATAAGTAACCATTGTTTTAGGTTGCTGAAAACTGTACTCAGAGATGAATATAAGACTAATCCCTGCCCTCAGAGAATTTACAAATTGGGAAAAGATAAAGAGGGAACTTCCCCTTCCCTTCCTATTCACTTCTTCCTTTTGCTTCCTTAGTGATTGATACATGCATCTACCATTATATTTACAACACTGTACTATGTAATTGTTTTTGTGTCTATTTCCCCCAGTAAACATGGGCTCTGTCTTCTCTTATGTTACATCACAAAGCCCGGAACATAGTAGTTTCTCATTAATTGTTCACTGAGTAAATAAATTACCACATGGGCATTTGAGACATGGGACTAAGGCTGAGCTATATAGATACAGATTTGACTGACTCAGTAATGACTGAGCATCTGCTAAGTGACGCGCACTGTTATAGGTGCTAGAGTACAAGGTGATTGAGACAGTAATTTTTGACCTTCAAGGGTTGGTGACTATTGAGAAGGACTATGTAAAGAAATACTAGAGTGTGATAGACCTTGTAGCAACCCAGGCAGGTAATTACAAGGATGTGAACTAAAGCAGAGCCTTCGATTTAGGAAGGCGGCAATGTATTTGAGTGAATAAATAGGACCTGAAGAGATGACAAAGCTTGAGGTGCTGGGTAAAAGCTTAGGAGTCATTCATGCAGAACAGGACAAGCTAGCCAAATTCTTGTGGCTGAGTTCACAAAAAGACAGTGCAGAAAAAAGTCATTTGAGGACAGAGCCATGTTTAAGGTACAGGAGGATGATTATGGCACAAAACAAATCTGTGCTATAATATTTACCTGTACTGTTTGTGTTCCTGCAGTGGTTAAACGAACAGGTTGTTTGTTCTTCTGCCTTGTTCCATCCATGAAGGATAAACCCCAGGAATGATACTGGTTAGTTTCTCATGGAAGCAATGACACTTCTCATTTCAAAGGACATTATTCTTCTCAGAACACAATGTGCTTGGATGCTAATAGAAAGTTTGGCAGCTGGAGTCTACCCAGAAGCATCTTGGACTTGAATCATCCACCCTTTCATTTGCACCACCCATGGAAAGAATAGCCTTTTTCGTTTCAAAGAAGGTAATTTTTTTTCTAAACGGTTAACAGCAAAGTGCCACCTGAAAAACAATTCTGTACGTAAATAAGGCTAAAAGGGACTTTTGAGATTAACTGGTTGAGTTGCTTTGTTTTCTAGATGGACTTCCTCAAGAGCCTCCAAAAGAATCACCTGACTGTTAATTTTTTACCAGAGTCATAGTTAATATTCTCAAAAGACCCAAGAAATGCTTTATCCATGGTTCCCAGTGTGGTCCATGGACCACCTGCCTTAAAATCTCAGGTGCCTTTGAAACGGAGATTGCTGTGTCCAATCACTGGTCTATTGAATCAGAATTCTGGGGTGGAGCCTGGGGTCTGCATTTTCAGTACGACTCACTATGACTCTTTTGCATCCTTAGGCATGAGATCTAGAGTGGACAATCCGTTTCAGCAGACAGACTGCCTCAATCTTTCCTGCCCTTAAACTCTACCATAATTAGGCTATTCTGGGCTGACCTTAGGAATGTATATAGATCCTCACAAGAGTTACTTGGATGGTTCTATACGTCTATAGGATATCATCTTGCTGACCTCTGGCTGGAGGAAGGGGAGTGGACGGAGAGGACGGGAAAGGAGGCTGTTGGGAGGATGAAACATGTATGGAGCAGAGAGGAATAGTGTGCTGTCACCGGACAGGGAGAGCAGTGGAAGCTGCATATAGGGGGGCATGTAAATTTACATGTGAATGTACATTTTTACTCAGTTATGTTAAATAAAAAAAAAAAAAGAAAAAAAAGAGTTACTTGGTTTTTCTTCTGCCTCATGAGTTCATATTTTGTTATAAATTATATTCTGATAAGATGCTACCTACCAAGTGCTAAATGATCACTCCTCACATAGAATCTGTGTTGGAGAGAGTGGCCTTTATCAGCCTGGTTTAGGCACAAGGTAATAACCAGATTTAAGCATTTCTGTGTTTGGGGCATGTCTTGACCTGTTTTAGGGCAGAGTATCCCATTGGCCATTATTTAATCAATGTAAACTGAAAATTAAGTTATTTTTAAAGAAGGTACAGCTATCTTGGCTGTTTTGAAAGCCAAATGACAGACTATTCTGCTCTTGAGAAAAGCTGGGTAAATAGCTCCTAGATTGGAAAATCTTATTATGAAGCAATTTGAACTCTCAATGACAACTCATAAATGTGGAGGAAAACTAAACAACTCTTTAGTCATGCTCTCAAAACAACCAGTTTATTCTGTAGGACAATCACAATGCCACTTAAGAATAGTCTTGTGGCATTCGTGGTTTCTTTTAGTAGTTACAGAGTGGCACAGTGGCTAAGAGTTCAGCTCCTAACTAAAAGGTCGGCAGTTGGAATCCATCAGGTGCTCTTTGGAAACACTATGGGGCAGATCTGCTCTGTTTTGAAGAGTTGTTATGAGTCAGCATCTACTCAGTGACCACGGTTTTGGTTCTGGGTTCTTACAAGTTAGACTGTCTTCCAAACCCGTGAGTTTAAGGGTAAAAAAGGTTGGATCCCACTGTCTGTGTGATTTATCAGTTTGTAAATTCCGTTGTTTTACCCCTTTCTTTTCACTGACACCACCTCGTCTTATCATGCCACAGAAGCACCAGGGATTCAGAATGGCCGACCTGTAACTGCCACAGCTGATAGTCATTTAGTGACATCAGTGCCTAATCAAGGTAAATTTGTAGATGAATAGCTAATTTTAGCTGTTTTCCAAGAACATTTCCTGTTACACTAAAGCAAAGCAAAAGAAAACAAAAGGTGCTTGTTGCTGGGAGCTCTGGGTTCTGCTCGGCAGCTCCATCAGGGCCAAATAAGACAGAGGTGGAGCTGGGAGAACGAAGGGCAGGTTTATGGGTTGACCAAGCAAGGAGGCAGCTGTCGTTAATTGCCATCCAAGACTGCCTCCTCGTGAGTGTCAGAGGAAGGGTTTTACAGGGTTCAGGGCAGGCAGAGGGTGTACAGCTCTGCTTTTGCAGGCTGGTAACCAGATCAAGTTTTATTGTCTGCGCAGGCACACTGGGTGGGCACAGTGTTCCCCGGTGGTCTGAGGGGGTAGCTCTGCGATTAGGTCCATGATGCCTTTTTTTTTTCCCCACCCAAAAGAAGGCTCTGTCTTCTTCTGGGTTGGGAAGGTCATCTAAAGTATTCATGTGGATCTGGAACTGATTCCAGCTGATTGCTTTTGTTACCTAGTTCGAAGCTGTCTCTGCAAGGAAAACAAGTTTGGGGGGAAAAACGGCAGAGACAGAGTAGGAGCTTTCTTGTGAGTCTCATCATAGGCTGGCTTGCCTTCTCTGGTGTTTTAAGGGGGAGAGGGAATGCCTTTGTGTTTTCACTGTGGCGCTCCTCAGTGCCACAGGATGAATGATTTGTTTATCATCCTGATTACTAGGACAAGCTAACTTATTTTAATCTAGCATTTAAAAGTTTGTAGTTGTTGGTTTGTAGTATGTTGGTACTTCTGAGTGCTGGCAGTTTGTCTCATTTGTATTTTTATTATAGGTTTAGAGTGGTGATTTATTTGACCAGAGCAGTGCTCTTGAAATTGACATTTTACAAAATTTTACTTGTATTGTATGATAGTGTATTGTTCATACGTGCCATGAAGTGAATCTTGACTCATAGTGATCCTGTATGAGAAAGGAGAACTGCCCATTGGATTTCTAGGTTTGAAATTGTTACCAGACAAACTGGGTTCATACCACCTGCCACAAAGCCAGTTTCTGAGGCAGGAGGTAAGGTGGAGTAATCACTGGTTTATTGCATGTCAACGCACAAGAGACAGTTGGGTACAGGGGACGATCTTCTTCCAAAGCCTGTCTACTGTCAACAAGAAAGGGTTCTCAGGGCTTGGAAAAGACCGTATGGCATTTATGACTTTCTTCCTTTGAAGGGGGTCTGGTGGTCTTATCTTGCTTTTCCATCCAAGTTATATGGTCCCTTATCTGGGTCTGTGTACACTGTCTGGCATCACCTTGTCTTGTAGGTGGCCTGTATGGATGTGGCAAGAGGAGGGAGGACACATTTACCATTCCTTATGTTCTGGTAGTTTATGACATAGAAAGCGTCCTTTAGGGCACTCCTGAATTTACAGGTTTTTCTTTAAGCATACTTTCTGGAAAGGAAACTCAGCCTTCCTCTTAAAATGGCTATGCTTATGTCAAGGCAGTGCCTTGCAGACTTCTGGTTACAAAATCTTTACAGAAGCAGATAAGCAGGTCTTTTCTCCCTCATAGTGGCTATTTGAGTTTGAACCACCGACATTTTGATTAGCAGCTGAGCTCTTAACTATTGTGCACCAAGGTTCTTTATAATATCTTAGATAAGTGTTACTTAATTTTAATGTTCCAATAAATCATCCTGTATAAACACAGCTTTGGTTCAGTGGATCTGGTGTGGGTTCCAAGAATCTGTGTTCCTAACAAGGTTATACAGAAATCTCTGAACCACACTTTGATTCCAGTGGGTATAAAGGCATATCCAAAAGTCAATTTTCCTTCAGGATCATTTGTAAATCAAACAACAACCCTTGAAAAGGTTAGCTAGGGAACCTGATGACTGCTACATACTATCTCTTCATATCTACACTTGAGAAGGGTAAACATTTCTTCCTGACAGTTTGTGATACAAATACAAGTAACTCCTGGCAGTTATGACATGGCCACACATGAGTACCACCTAGAAGGATGACTTAGAAATGGCCTAGCCCCTATTTGCATCCTATCTCCATACTCTCTAGGAGGGGACCCATCACGCACTTACTGATGTGGAAACTCAAACCTGGAACCAAGAACCACATCACGACCTCCATCTCCCATCTATGACATCACCCCTGCTTTTGCCAATATAAGGAAGCCCATTCACAGAGACTGACCTGTTCAACCTCCAGAACGTACTTATGCTTAATAAAACTTTTCCACCATTTGCCAACGGAAAGGTTGCATTCTCATGCCTTGGGATGGAGAGCCTTGTTTGCCACCCATCGGAAGACCAGACTTGCTAGCCTGATTTCCCGAACCTGAACCCGGTCACTCAGAGTCTAATCGGTTATAGAATCTTGACACTCCTAGTTTATCTATTTTTGTGAATTTATATTTTAGTACATAATATACAGATTTTGTTAATGTGGAACAATCTATAGTTGAATTTATCTATTGGTTGAATTATTACATTCAAGGGAAATAAATATTAACAGAAAGGCAGAGGATGAGTGTATGAAGCAATAAATGAACTCCGAAATTTGGTTAACTTCTAGAAATTTTAAGGTGAAGATCTAACATGAATGAGTTTCCTGATGAAATATCCACCTCCCTTTATGTCTATGCCATAAATAACTCAGTATTCTTTATGTAGCATAGGAGAGTCTGAGGTTCTCTACATGAAAATTTTTTGTTTTTTAAATAATTTGAAGTCTGATTCAGTGGGTTTTTGTTTGTTTGCTATTTTTCATAGCTGAATTATTTTATCTTTGATAGATAAAATATTTTTTTGCCTAAGACCATAATTGATAGTCCAGGGGCCTTAGAGTTCTCCTGGGAGCATGTCCCCTGGTCCTGATGCTGCCTCTGTCCATAAATCATTACTGAGGTCAACTCTTTGGACCGGAATGGATTGGACTCAGTGACACAGAGTGACCATGTCGTGTGTACACTTTATGGTTCTATGCATCTATAGGATGTCATCCTGCTGGCCGCTGACTGGAAGAGTGGGGGAGAGAGTGTACAGGAGGGGACAGGAGATTGTTAGGAGGATATGACATATATAGAACCGATAGGAAGAGTGTGCTGTCACCAGTCAGGGGGAGCAGTGGAAGCTGCACATAGGTGGGCATGTAAACTTACATTGGATTGTACACTTTCACTCAATCACAATAAATTAAAAAAAAAATTGCCAAAGGGAAATTCAGTTTGGCACAATCACAGTGTTGCTGTCATTCACAAATAAAAATGACATGACATACCAACTTCCTTTTAGCTGTTATTCCTTTAGGGATGATGAAATGTATATTGATCCTTTCATATCATCTTTTGTGTGGATACCTCATAACTGATAAATATGCTGAAAAGTTTTCTAACCATGGAGATTAACAAGGACCCACGCCTCTGCCCCAAAGGTGCACTAACTAGATGGCTAAACAGACACCACTTCTATTAAAGTGACAGGTTTTAAAAGATTGCAAATGACATAATTTTCTTGCAGCCAACTTGCTGATCTAGATTTCTTGGTGGAATCATGAATGTGAAACCCAGGTATAACTGGCATGACATGTTGTCTGGTTCATTTCCCTCTAGGCTTCTTGCCAGTTGTGCTATAAGCACTGATGCTCTGTTGCCTACTATGAACTGAACAGCCAAACTGGGGAGATGTTCCAGGCCTCCACCCAAAGTGTGCTAATACATGGATTCACAGACCATTCAAATAACTGAAACGGATTCTGTCTTGCACATCTTTCCATCATAAAGAAAAACTCAACAATAGAAAATAGAAGACACATAAGAAAGAGTAAAAGCAAATGTGTAATTCCTTTATGCATTCTTCTGAGGTAAAATTAGGAAATAGAAGTAAACTATGTCTGTGCAATCTGCAAAAGACAGTTCTGGCATAACTGTTGGGTTCCAGGATCTGAGTCTCATTCTCTGCCCCTAAAAATCTACAGTCCATGTCCTGAAGGGTATTATGAAGACCAGCAAGATAATGAATATGAAAGCTGGATGAAATTATTGAATGGCAATGTTATATATTATTTTCAAATTGTCTATAGATGTTAACTAAGATACTTTCTGAAGAAGAGGAGTTTTGTATGGATGATTATTTCTCAGATAAAGTTACCTGATCGTATCAGACAGGAATATATTTGGAAAGTTAGAATCCAGGTAGTTAAAACCATTTCTTGCAATCAGTATGCATTGTGACTTACTTATGGTTGGAAGCCTTTGGTGAATGATTGATATTCACCTGTGTGCATGGTATTTGTTATGACAGAGCTGGCTGGGCACAATTTTCACTAGGGTTTGTATAATGATACTTTTGAAGTCCATCTTATTCATGTGATCAGTGTTAGCAAATCAAGGCTACTGGTTTCAGATCTTTAAATTCCTCTTTACTTTAGAATAGCTAGCAGTCTCCGATTGATATTAAGCAATGATCCCTGGATTCAGTCAGATATCTGTGGAATCCCATGGGTAAAGAATCTTTGGAGTCATTTGATCTTTTCTCACTCATTTGGGACATACACCACCTCACTTAGGATATGGGGGTCTTTTCTTTGAAACTCCCAGGGGAGATTTATCATCATTTGATAATTTATTCTGGTAGTCTCCCTAACATACCTCTCAAGTGTCTCATCCTGTAGTAAAACTACAAGCCATTGATTAGACACAGGTTTAATTCATTCACTGATGTTGACATTTAATGGATTTGTAATGATGACAGTTAATTTATGTTTATTTACATTCTATTTCCATGGAGGCTGTGCAGTGGCTTTCAAGAAATTTTTACAATAAAATAATAAACCAAAAAAAAAGGAAATCAGAAAATAAGGGAATACTCATTTTTATTATTCCTTAATACAGGTGTCTTTGTCATCTAGTACTGCTATTTAAAGAAATACCACAAGAAGGTGGGCTTTAACAAAGAGAAATTTATTATCTTACAATTTAGGAGACTAGAAGTCCAAATTCAGGGTGCCAGAAGGAGGCTCTTTCTCTCTGCTAGTTCTAGAAAAAGGTTTGTCATCAATCTTCCTCTGGCCTATGAGCTTCTCAGTACAGGAATCCCTGGTCCAAAGGACATGTTCTGCTCCTGAACTGCTTTCTTGGTTGTATGAGGTTCTATGTCTCTCATTTCTCTTTTATATCTCAAAAGAGGTTGATTCAAGATACAATATAAAACTTTAGATTGTGTCCTGCCCCGTTAACATAACTGCCTCTAATCCTGCCTCATTAACATCATAGAAGTTAGAATTTACAACATATAGAATATGTTACAGCTATCCTCCCTTCCTTATGAGTCTTCACCACATAATCACATCAGATCACAAAATGGTGGACAATAAAATAATATTAGGAATCATGGGTCAGCCAAATTCACACACATTTTGAGGAGAGGCAAGTCAATCCATGACCTTCTACCCATTGGTGCCCCCCAAATCATGTGTTTGACACATGTAAAATACAGTCACCCTATTATATTATAGAAAAAGTCTTAAATCAACCCAAGTCCAAAATCACATATTGTGAAAAATTTCTCTTGATCTGTGAAATCTAGAATGCAAGTTATTTGCTTCCAAAGTAAATGGTGAACATTTCCATTGTGAATGGGAGAAATTGGAGGAAAAGAAAGGATAACAGTTACCAGGCAAGTCAGCAAAACATTATGTTAGCTCTCAAGGCTTGAAAATAATCCTCTGTTCTCTGATGCCTTTTAGGCGACACCGCTATCCACCAGATTCTGGCTGTTAGCTGTACTCCAGATTTTGAGTGGAGGCTCGTTGGCCTTGGGCTTCAGCCCTGTGTCCCAGGCCCACTGGAATGGCAATTCTTCTGCCTTGGATTTGGGCAGACCCATTGTCTGAGTCTGTCTGAGTGGCAGCTCCACCCCTTCCACCGCAGCAGGCCATTTTCTCCTACGCCTTGGGCACGGCAGTCCCACCCCCCCAGCTCTGGGTGGTAGATCCAGCCTTACTTATCCTGCCTGCACTCAGGAACTGTAGCCTCACAGTCTAGAACTGAGTTGGTGAAGATCTGATTCTTTGAAACCTGGGAGACTATGACCTCACCTTTTGAAACTCTAGAGGCCATGGCTCCACCCTTTACACCGCAGAGGTCATGGCCCTACTCTTTGAGACTGAGGCAGTCTATTTCCTACTTTCCTGGTTTCTTAGACTTTTGTTCCTGGTTTCTAGACCTCTCAGCCTCTTGGGGTGGCCTGCCTCTGCACTCCCTGAGCAAGTGTTCCAAAGCTTGTTAGCTCTACCACTGAGTTCTTGGAGGCACGCACTACATCAGTACCTTTGCCAGAAGGCCGTCATCTCTCTTGCTCTGTAGGTCAGGAAACCTAGGTTCACTGATAAGTCCTTGGTGACACCCCGCTCCATGAGGTAGCCTCCTGCACAAAGGCAGTCAACTCTCATTCTGTGGGTTGGCTTCATGCTGTCTCATGCTGGTCTCCCTATTCTGCTGTTGCCATTTCTCTGCTGCAGTTTCTTATTGTCTGTGACATCACCAGTGTTACAGCTATCCTCAGTTCCTTATGAGTCTTCACCAGAATTGTCTTTGCTGTTCATAATTCCACCCACGGTCTCTTCAAAGCAATGAAGGCTTTTACTTTTAAGTGCTTCAAAATTCTTCCAGCCTCTCCCAATTCACAGTTTCAAAACCACTTCCATATTTTAGGTATCTGTTAGAGCAGCACCCCACTCTCAGTACCAAATTCTTAGTCATCTAGTGCTGCTATAACAGAAATATCACGAGTGACTGCCTTTAACAAACACGAATTTGTTCTCTCACAGCTTAGGAGACTAGAAGTCCAAATTCAGGGCAATAGCTCTATAGGAAGGCTTTCCCTCTGTCAGATCTTGGGAAAGGTCTTTGTCATCAATCTTCCCATTTTGGGAATCTTGTAACTAATTAGACCCCAGCAACCTGGTTTGGTTTAGGGTGATTGGGATAGCAAGTCCAGTCTCCCAACAGCAAACTGGAGTCTGCCTTCCCAAAGACAGAAGGACCCAACAGCTTTGGTGGCAAATGGCAGAAAAGTTTTATTAAGTGAATGTACTTTTCAGAGAGGGAAGAGGTCAGCCTCCATGAGTGGAGATATATTTTGGGGGGCCCCTTTTATTGGCAAAAGCAGGGGGTGATGTCTTAGCTGGGAGAGAAGGTGGTTACTTGGTTATTGGTTCTGAGCTCTGGGCTGTATGTCAGCAACTGTATGATGGATCCCTCCCAGAGAGTATGATAATGATATGGAGAGAGGATGGAAACAAGGGCTACATTACTTCTAGGTCATCCTTCTATGTATATGGCCACATCCCAATAGTCAGAAGAATTGTGTCTGTATTACAACTGTCAGGAAGAAACTGTTTTTATCTGTGATTACTCTTTTTTTATTTTTTTTATTTTTTATGGTGCTATGCCTCAAGAGTGTTGTCTAAGTTTGTTTTCTTTTTTAACTTTTTATTTACTATAACTGAGTGAAAATGTACATTCCTGTATAAATTTACATGCCCACCTATATGCAGCTTCCACTGCTCTCCCTGTCCGGTGACAGCACACTATTCCTCTCTGCTCCATACATGTCTCATCCTCCCAACAACCTCCTTTCTGATCCTCTCCACCTACTCTCCTTCCTCCAGCCAGAGGTCAGCAGGATAATATCCTATAGATGTATAGAATCATAAAGTGCAACCAATATATGATCACTCTGCATTGCCAAGTCCAGTACATTCCTGTCCAAAGAGTGGATCTTCGTTATAATTTATGGGTAAGGGCAGCATCAGGGCCAGGGGCCATGCTCTCAGAGGAACCCCGAAACTGCCAGACCATCAACTGAGGTCTTTTAGTGGAGATCTCAGGATGCACCCCTTTTTATTCTTGTGTTGCTGGTGAGACAACCTAGTGAGCTCCATCGTGGCTATCACTGATGGTGGCCGGGCACCATCCGGTTCTTCTGGTCCCAAGTCGATGAAGGCACCCACTCTTGTGCGTCTCTCTGTCTTCTAGGTTGTCTTTACCGCATGTCATTTTGTTCCTCGGTGAGCATCTGTTCCTGCTGAATTGGGACCATTTGCTGTGTCCTCGGATGGTAGCTTTGCAGCTTTTAAGACCCCAGACGCCACTCACCAGTGTGGGGTGCAGAGAGCTCTCTTAGCAAAATGCTAGTTGTGCCAATTGGCCTGGAATTCACCTAAGAGCATAGTCCCCTGCCCCCTGCCCCAGCTACTCTATCCTTGCAATATTGGGTTAAGATGGAAGGAGTACTCAAGTTATGCTGAAATCCACTTAATATTGTTCTTGTTTCTAATGTGTGCTATCACCGCTTTCTCCCAACCAGATTTCTAGCAACTATCTAAACTAAACCCTCCCTCACTCCCCCTCCCTCCCTCCCCTCCCTTGCAGCTGTCAAAGAGTCTTTTCTTCTATACACAAGTCTGTTTTTGAGATCTTATCGTAGAGGTCTCATACAGTATTTGTCCTTTTGTCGCTGACTACTTTCACTCAACATGTCTTCCAGTTGAAACCAGGTTAGGAGATGTTTCCTGGAATCATTGTTATTCTTTATCATTGCTTAGTGTTCCATTGAGTATATATACCATAGTTTACCTATCCATTCTTCTGTTGTTGGGCATCTGGGTTGATTCCATCTTTTTGCTATCGTGGACTGTGTTGCAATAAACATTCTGGTGCATGTGTCCATTGGTGTGAAAGTCCTTGATTCTGTAGGATATATTCCAAGTAGTGGAATTACTGGGTCAAATTGTATATCGATATCCATTTTTTTAAGGAGGCACCAGATTGCTTTCCAAAGAGGCTGGACCATTTTGCAACCCCACCAACAGTGTAGGAGGGTTCCACTTTCTCCACAGCCTCTCCAGCATTTGTTGTTTTGTGTTTTCTGGATCATGGCCAATCTTGTTGGGGTGAGATGGTATCTCATTGTCATCTTGATTTGAATTTCTTTAATAACTAAAGATCGTGAACATGTCCGCATGTGTTTTTTGGCTGCCTGGATCTCCTCTTTAGTGAAATGTCTGTCCGTCTCTTTTGCCCATCGCTTAATTGGATGGTTTATCTTCTTCTTATTGATATTTTGTAGTATGTGATTACTCTTCCCATGCCTCAAGCTGTAGTAACCAGGTTCCCTATCTAACCTTGTCAGCATCATGTAGGAACTTCTTAGCACAGGGCCCAGGTCCAAAGAATGAGCTCTGCTCCTATCATTTCCTTTTTTGGTGGCATGAGGTACTCTTCTCTGTTTGTTGCTTCTGTCTTTTATATCTCAAAAGATACTGACTCAAGATATAATTCAAACTTGTAGAATGTGTCCTGCCTTACTGATATAACTACCTCTAGTCCTCTAATCCTTAATACCATGGAAGTCAGGATTTATAACATATAAGGTAATCACATCAAATCACAGAATGGTGGACAACCACACAGTACTGGGACTTATGGCTTAGCCAAGTTGACATGTGTTTTGGGGATACACAATTTAATCCATAATAATGGCTTTACTTTCAAATGATTCTTAGGACAATTTTCCGTGATATCTAAAAATAAAATATTAAAATGTAGTATTGCGGGACTTTTTGTTGAGGGGGTTTTGCTGATTGCTCTGTTTTAGGCTTCTGCTGGTGCCACTTGATCCAAAAATAGAATTTAAAGTATCTGAAAGAGTATGAAATACTTCTAGAAAGCTTTCTGAGAGTAGTTCATTTAAGGTAGTGCTGATGAAGACATAGGGAGTTGGTGTTCCATGAGAACTAATCCATGGGATTAGGAAAACTATATGAACAACAGCCAAAAGCAGTAACCTGCTATGAAAAGTAGGACGTCTGTCTGACCTGGGTGAAAAGCTATTCCACTTTCATGTGATCCCCAAGGCAAAGTCATAATTTAATCACAAAGTTGCTTTGGAACTGCTGTAACGTAAAAACATTTTCTTAGAGAAGCTATGAGAATGGCAGGAAAAAAACACTGGCTTGGGATAATTTTGAAGTGAGTGCCATCAGTCATCTGTTGGGTCAAAAGCATATTGCTCAAGTGGCTCCATGGATTACCTGGTTCTCAGCACCATGGCTTTATGGAGCTTCAGTATACAAGTTCGTTGCAAGTTGCACTCTTGTTAGAGCTGGCCCTGACTCATGGCAACCCATGAGTAACAGAATCAAATGTTGTTCATCCTTTTATCATCTTCATGATCATTGGTATATTTAAGTTCATTGTTGTGGCTATTGATACAGTGCCTTTCAACATACAGGCCTCATCTTCTGGCACCACACTGGACAATATTCTGTTGTCATCTGTAAGGTTTTTGTTGGCCGATTTTCTGAATTAGATTGCCAAGACTTTTTTCCTAGTCTTTCCGAGTCTGAAAGCTTCACTGAATCCTGTCTACTGTAGGTGCTGCTGCTGGTATTTGAAATACTAGAATCTTCACAGCAACAGGTAAGCCACTGAAGTACAGCAAAATAACAGATGAGTACTGGAAAATGCACTCCTAGTCACTCTGAGGAGGTAATTAATAGAGGCATTGAAACTTTAGAAATATTAATGCATCCCGTAAATATTTACTAAGTACCTACTCTGAGCTAGACTGCTCTGGACACTAGAGATGCAGTGGTGAGGGAAAAAGAAATAGACAAGATCCCTGCCCTCATATGTTACTAACGCAAAAAGATGGACAATAAATATATAATATGCTGATCATAAGCAACAGAAAGGAAAAACAAGGCAGGAGGGGAGGCATGTTGTCATTTAAAACAGGGTAGCCAGGGAAGAGGAAGACTTCTCTAAGAAGACGGCATTTTAGTAGGAAATATGGGAAGGAGTTAGCAAAGTAGATACATGAGGTGCGGGGTGGGGAGCTTTCTAAGCAAAAGGAACAGCAAGTACAAAGGCTGAAGCCTGCCTGGTATATTCTGGGGACAGCAAGGAAACCAGTGTGAGTAGAGTGAGCAAGGGGTGGTAAAGAGAAGGAAGTCAAGACCAAGTCACTGAGGGCCTTGAGTCGTTTTTGGCTTTGATTGTGTGTGAAATGAGATGCCACAGGACAGATTCACATTGAGTTTGTAGTGTAACAGGATCCGTCTGTTTGCTCCAATGAGAATAAACTGTAGGGGGTGGGGAGTGGAAAATGTCTGCAATAAAACAAGTCTCAGTTTTTACCAGAAGAACCACGTGGTGCCTGGCCACCACCAGAGGCAGCTGTCAAGGCGGATGCAATGGAGAATCCCTGAGGCAACATGAGAAAAAGAGATGTCCAGATCAAGAACTCTACTAAAAGACCAGAACTGACAGTCTGACAGCCTGGAGGGACCTCTTGGAACTTGGTCCCTAGGCATACTGCTGGCCCTGACTGGAAACCAGTACAGAGCTCGACTCTTCAGATGAGAATGCACTGGACCAGAGGACACAGTGTGATTATATGGTGTGTGTACTTTATGGTTTTATACATTTATAGGAGGCTGTCCTACTGGTTTCTTTCTAAATGGGAGAAAAGACAGTGAAGAGGAGGGGCAGGTTAAGAGGATACTAAAGTACAGAGAGAAAGGAGTAATGTGCTGTCACCGGTGAGGAGAGCAGTTGGAGCTGCAGACAGGCAGGCATGCAAAATTGATGTAGATTGTATACTTTAACTTAATCATATGAAAATAAAATTAAAAAAAATAAAAGTTTCTATTTTTATGATAGCTAATGATGAGCTGATGGTGTACTGGTGAAGTGTTAAGATTGCTAACCAAGAAAAACAATTAATGTGATTAACCACATAAATAACACAAAAGACAAGGATCACCTGATTTTATCCATTGATGCAGAAAAGGCATGTGATAAAGTCCAACACCCATTCATGCTAAAAACTCTTAGCAAAATGGGCATAGATAGCAAATTCCTCAACACAATAAGGGCCATTTATACAAAGCCAATTGCCCACGTCATCCTGAATGCAGAGAGACTGAAAGACTTTCCATTGAGATCAGGAACTAGACAAGGATGCCCACTCTCACCTCTTCTATTCAACATTGTGCTAGAAGTTCTAGCCAGAGCAATTAGACAAGACCAAGAAATAAAGGGCATCTGCACTGGCAAAGAGGAAGTGAAAATCTCCCTGTTCGCAGATGATATGATTGTATATGCAGAGAATCCCAAGGAATCAATAAGTAAACTACTCAATCTGATAGAAGAGTTCAGCAAAGTCTCAGGATACAAGATAAACATAAGTAAATCAGTAGGATTCCTTTATACCAACAACAAGACTGTTAAGGAAGAAATTATCAAATCAATACCATTTACGATAGCCCCTAAGAAGATAAAGTACCTAGGAATTAATCTAACTAGAGAAATAACAGACCTTTACAAAGAGAACTACAAGCCCTTACTACAAGAAACTAAGACTTAGATAAATGGAAAAACCTACCCTGCTCATGGATAGGAAAACTTAACATTGTGAAAATGTCTATTTTACCCAAAGCAATCTATTTATATAATGCAATCCCAATACAAATTCCAGTGACATTTTTTAATGAGATGGAGAAACAAATCACCAATTTTGTTTGGAAAGGGAAGAAGCCCCAGTTAAGCAAGGTACTACTAAAGAAGAAGAACACACTGGGAGGCCTCTCATTACCTGACTTTAGAACATATTACACTGCCACAGTGGTCACAATAGCCTGGTACTGGTATAAGAACAGACAGATGGATCAGTGGAACAGAACTCAGCCCCCAGAGATGACACCATCTGCCTATGAACAATTGATATTCAACAAAGGCCCTAAGACATTAAACTGGGGTAAAAACAGTCTCTTCAACAAATGGTGCTGGCAAAATTGGATATCCATCTGCAAGAAACTGAAACAAGATCCATATCTTATACCTTATACAAAAACCAACTCCAACTGGATAAAAGACCTAAATATCAAACTAAAATGATAAAGCTGATCCAAGAAAAGGTAGGAACAACAATGGAAGTTTTAACACACAATATGGACAGACTCCAAAATCTGTCAAACAAACCACAATCATCAGAAGAGAAAATAGATGAATGGGATCTATTAAGAATTAAACACTTTTGCTCATCTGAAGACTTTATTAATAGAATTAAAAGAACACCTACAGAATGGGAAAAAATATTTGGCAACTCTATGTCAGACCAACGCCTGATTTCCATAATCTATAAGATACTACAAAATATCAACAAGAAGAAGATAAATCATCCAATTAAGTGATGGGCAAAGGAGATGGACAGACATTTCACTAAAGAAGAGATCCCGGCAGCCAAAAAACACATGCGGACATGTTCACAATCTTTAGTTATTAAAGAAATTCAAATCAAGATGACAATAAGATACCATCTCACCCCAACAAGGTTGGCCATGATCCAAAAAACACAAAACAACAAGTGCTGGAGAGGCTATGGAGAAAGTGGAACCCTCCTACACTGTTGGTGGGGTTGCAAAATGGTCCAGCCTCTTTGGAAAGCAATCTGGCACTTCCTTAAAAAAAATGGATATTGATATACCATTTGACCCAGTAATTCCACTACTTGGAATATATCCTACAGAATCAAGGACTTTCACACCAATGGACACATGCACCAGAATGTTTATCGCAACACAGTCCAAGATAGCAAAAAGATGGAATCAACCCAGATGCCCAACAACAGAAGAATGGATAGGTAAACTATGGTATATATACTCAATGGAGCACTATGCAATGACAAAGAACAACGATGACTTCAGGAAACATCTCATGACCTGGTTTCAACTGGAAGACATTATGTTGAGTGAAAGTAGTCAGTGACAAAAGGACAAATACTGTATGAGACCTCTGCGATAAGATCTCAAAAACAGACTTGTGTATAGAAGAAAAGACTCTTTGACAGCTTCAAGGGAGGGGAGGAACGGGGGGGGAGGGTTTAGATCAGATAGTTGCTAGAAATCTGGTTGGGTGAAATCTGTGATAGCACAAATTAGAAACAAGAACAATATTAAGTGGATTTCAGCATAACTTGAGTACTCCTTCCATCTTAACCCAATATTGCAAGGATAGAGTAGCTGGGGCAGGGGGTGGGGGACCATGCTCTTAGGCAAACTTCAGGCCAATTGGCACAACTCATTTTGCTACGAGGGCTCTCTGCACCCCACGTTGGTGAGTGGTGTCTGGGGTCTTAAAAGCTGCCAAGCTGCCATCTGAGGGCACAGCAAATGGTCCCAATTCAGCAGGAACGGATGCTGACCAAGGAACAAAATGACATGGGGAAAGACAACCCAGAAGACAAAGAGACTCACATCAGTGAGTGCCTACATCGACTTGGGACCGGACGAACTGAATGGTGCCCGGCCACCACCAGTGATAGCCGCGATGGAGCTCGCTAAGTTGAGTCTCACTGGCAAGACAAGAATAAAAAGGAGTGCACCCTGAGATCCCCACTAAAAGACCTCAATTGATGGTCCAGTGGTTTCAGGGTTCCCCTGAGAGCATGGCCTCTCGCCCTGATGCTGCCCTTGACCATAAATCATTACGAACGTCCACGCTTCGGACAGGAATGGATTGGACCTGGCGATGCAGTGACCATATATTGGATGCACTTTATGGTTCTATATATCTATAGGATGCCATCCTGCTGACCTCTGGCTGAAGGAAGGAGAGTGACTAGAGAGGAAGGGAAAAAGAGACTGTTGGGAGAATGAGGCATGTATGGAGCAGAGAGGAATAGTGTGCTGTCACCAGGCAGGGAGAGCAGTGGAAGCTGCATATAGGTGGGTATGTAAATTTATAGGGGACATTTTCACTCAGTTATATTAAATAAAAAATTAAATTAAAAAAACAGATTGCTAACCAAAAGGTAGACAGTTCAGATCCACCAGGTGTTCCTTGGAAACCCTGTGGGGCAGTTTTATTGTGTCATATGTGTGCTATGAGTCAGAATCGACTGAACAGCAGTAGCTTTGTTTGTAGTTATTTTTTTTAATGATGAGTCATTCCTTCTCTCTGTAGTTGTCACACCTGTTTTGTGTGCCTTACTACTGAGGTTAGGTAGGCGTCTTCACACAGGAACCTGAATTTGAGTTTCATATTTTCTGGTGGTGATGGTTTATGATGACTCAGTCATGCTCTTTTGCACTGCATTCCATGTGATATGGGACATGATGTGACACAGTGGGGCTGGTGCTGCATATTTGGCTGTAGCCATGCAATAGAGAACTTGTGCAAAGGGAACTAAACTTGTTATTTTTACCTCATCAGCAAAGTACTTTAAATAGCCACTAACAAGGTCACACTAGCTAGCATACAAGAGGTAACCACAGAGTGACTGCAACAGCACATTCTAGTATAAGATCCATTCATATTCTTTCTTGAACTCTTCCCTTCAAATGATGTGCTAAATAATAATGAAGATGATGATGATAGCTACCTGATTACCTGATATGTGTGAAGCATCCTAGTATATATGTACTCATATTATTTTCAATCCTCTAGTGGCCCTTTCTTCTTGTTAGCCACCTTCAAATCAGCCCCTGACTCTTGACAATAACATGTACAATGAAATGAAGCACTGCCTGGTCCTACCATCCCTGTAATTGGTGGCAGTTGGGACCAAAGTGTTCATACTGTTTTCACTGATAGATTTTCAGAAGTAGATTACCAGCCCTTTCTATCTAGTCCATCTTAATCTGGAAGCTGCTTTTCAGTTTCACAGCAACATACTAGCCACCATTGATTGATAGATGGGTGGCATCTGCATATAATAAGATGGATTGCCAGGAATATCTCCTGCATGAAGATAAGAATTTTACAGTGAACCAGCACTGTCCTCATATAGTTGCTCTACATAAGGTTTTTTCATCCATTTTATAGATGAGACAACTGATGCTCAGAGTTCAATAGCTTAAACAAGGTCACACAGTGATGCTAGGAATTTACACCATGTTTCTGTCTCTCCACTGTATCGGTTACTTTCTTCTACTAGCCATCTTACCCTCCTGTCCTTTTTTGTGTGTGTGGTTATTTAAAATATTTCATTGAAGTTTTGGTGAAAGTATAAACAACAAAACAGGTTCCCATTCAACAATTTTTACTTCAGTGACACTGATTGCATTTTGCAGTTGGCATCAATATTTTTATTGTTTCTGTTTTAGTTTTTCCACTTCCATTAATTTAGCCTTACTGCCTTCATCATTACACACCCCCCAAAATTTCTCATCTATGCTGTAGAGTAACTGTCCTCCATTTGGTCTCATAGCAATATTTTTTTTTTATTGTGATTGAGTGAAAGTGTACAATCCAATATAAATTTGCATGTCCGCCTATGAGCAGCTTCCACTGCTCTCCCTGCCTGGTGACAGCACACTCCTCCTATCTGTTTCTGTACATGTCATATCCTCCTGAAAATCTCGTATCCCCTCCTCTCCACTCTCTTCTCACCCCCACACCTAGTTAGAGGCCAGCAGGAAGACATCCTATAGATGCATAAACCCATAAAGTGCACACACTATATGGTCACTCTGTGTCACCAAGTCCAATCCATTCCTGTCCAAAGAGTCCAATCCATTCCTATCCTCAATAACAATTTATGGACAGGGGCAGCATCAGGACTAGGGGCCATGTTCCCAGGGGTACCCCAAGGCCACTGGACCATCAGTTGTGGTCTTTTAGTGGAGTTCTCAGAGTGCACCTTTTTTAGTTTGGCAGCTTTTTGATGACTTTTTCTATCTCTCCCTTTGTGCTATGTTTATTAAGTTGTTCTGCTTCACCTTGTGATAAATTTGGTAGGAGATATGAATCTAGGAATTTATCATTTCCTCTAGGTTTTCAAATCTATTAGAGTACAGTCTTTTGCAGTTTTCTGTTATGATATTTTTTCCTTCTGTTGGATCTGTTGTGACATCTCCTATCTCATTTCTTATTTGGGTCGTTTCCTTTCCTGTTTTTCTTTAGTAAGTTTGGCCAATAGTTTGTCAATTTTGTGGATCTTTTGAAAAAAACAGCTTTTGGTCTTATTAATTTTTTCAGTTGGTTTTCTATTCTGTAATTCATTTGGTTCTGCTCTAATCTTTATGATCTGTTTACTTCTGGCACCTGAGGGGGTTCCTTTGTTGTTCTCTTTCTACTTGCTCAAGCTGCAGGGTTAACTCTGTAGTTTGAGTTCTTTCTTCCTTTTGGATGTGTGCACTTATAAAGATAAATTGCCCTCGCTGTGTCCTGTAGGTTCTGGTAGGAAGTGTTTCTTTCTCATTTGAATCCATAAATTTCTTTATTTCATCCTTGATTTATTCTATAACCCATGGCTTTTTGAGCAAGATATTGTTCAGTTTCCATGAGTTTCAATTTCTGTCTATGTTTTGTCTGCTATTAATTTCAACTTTTATGATTTTATGGTCTGAGAAGATGCTTTGCAATAATTCAATGGTTTGGATTTTGTTGAGATTTGCTTTATGTCCTAACACATGATCTACTCTGGAAAATGTTCCACGTGTACTGGAGAAGAAGGCATATTTATCTGCTGTTGGAAAAAAGTTCTGTATATGTCGATAAGATCTAATTGGTTCATTGTCCCAATAAAATCTGTGTCTTTACTGAGGTTTTCCCTAGAAGGTCTGTCCAATACAGAAAGTGGAGTGTTGAAGTCTCCCGCTATTATTGTGGAGTAGCCTATCTCATTTTTGAATGTAGTCAGTGTTTCTTCAATGCATTTAGGTACTCTAGTATTGGGTGCATAAATATTTAATATTGTTAAGTCCTGCCTGTGTACTGAACCTTCAGCAATAGTGTCCATTCTTCTCTATGATGGTGGATTTTACATTAAAATCTATTTTATCTGAGATTA
Source organism: Heterohyrax brucei (assembly GCA_028571685.1). Lineage (NCBI taxonomy): Eukaryota > Metazoa > Chordata > Mammalia > Hyracoidea > Procaviidae > Heterohyrax > Heterohyrax brucei. The sequence continues at coordinate 28,403,151 of CM053156.1, forward strand.
GTATGGCCACATCAGCTCTTCTTTGTATATTGTTAGCTTGGTATATATTTTTCCATCCTTCAATTTTCAGTTTGTTCCTATCTTTAACTCTAAGATTGGTTTTGTAAGCAACATCTACATGGGTCATGTCTTTTGATCCAAGATATCACTCATTGTCTCTTTCCTGGAGCACTGAGTCCATTTACATTCAGTGTAATTACTGATAGTGTGTGTTTAACAATATCATTTTGATGTATTTATTTTTGTGTTGATGTTTTCTCTGTTGCTCTTAATATTCTGTTCTGGGTCATTCTTCTTTATGAGTTGATTTTTTACCCCTTTCAGTGTTGGTTTTGTGTTTATTGAGACTCCTGTGTTGTGTTTCTTGTTTTGATATGTTGCATCTTTATTGTGCTTTGTGGCTACCCCTGTGATCCCTCTTAATAATCCATGTTTAAACCCAATTTTAATTTCTACATATCTTATTAACTTCCTCTCCATCAGGAAGGGCTATAACTACTGTAGCATATCACTCTTTTTAATGTGATGATATCAAAGTTTTCATGATATGATCACTGGATCCCTTATTTTAATATTATGGCTTTGATGGAGTTTTGTGTATTCTCTAACTGAGTAGGTTTCTGGATGATTTGTCTTGTATTGCCTTCTGAAATGTGGAGTTAATGGTTTTGTTTTTCTAAGGCAAGAGCTTCTTTCAGTATTTCTTGTAGCTTTGGTTTGGTTTATATGATGTCTCTGAGTTTCTATTTATCTTCAAATGTCTTAATTTTATTTTCATACTAGAAAGATAGTTTTGCAGGATATATAATTCTTGGTTGGAAGTTTGTCTCCTTCAAGGCTTTGAATGTGTCATCCTACTGCCTCCGTGCCAGCATCATTTCTGCTGAAAAGTCAGACAAAAGCCTACAGGACTTCGCTCTGAATGTTAGCTTTGATTTGAGGCTTGCTGCCTTTAAGAGTTTCTGCTTATGTTTTATTTTGTTAAGCTTGATTATAATATGTCTTGGTGTCTTTGTTTGGGGTTCTACATTGTGTGGCATTTGATACGCATCTGGGATATCTACATTCCCTTCTTTCATAACTTCAGGGAAGTTTTCTGTCAGCAACTCAACAACTCAACAATAAAATGCTGTTTTCAGGTGTCCCTCCCTGTTCAGGAACTCAAATTAATCATAGATTGTTTCTCTTCGTAGAGTGCCACATGTTTCTTAATGTTTCATTTTACTTGTTTCTTTTCTCTGATTTCTCCTCATAAATACTGGTGTCAGTAGGTCTGTCTTCAAGGTCAGAAGTCTAATTTCCAGTTGTTCAGTTCTATTCTCTTGGCTTTGAATTGAGTTGTCTAATCCTTTAATTTTGTTATTGATCTGCCAGAGTTCAGAATGCTGATGTTCCATCGGTTCAAACAGCTAGCTTAATTTTTCATTTTGCTCTGCTGCATTTTGTGTAATGTTTATGACGGCTTTCTATATAATTCTTTTGTACTCAACCTCCAATAGTTTCAAAAAGGCTTTTTCATCTTGAAATCTCTTTGGTTCTTTCTTTTGAGAGTTTTCTGGAGCCATGGGTAGATTTTTCTTTGTGTCTGGTCAGGGTTGGTTGCTTTTTGGGCATCTAGAGGCTGTTTAGTTTCTCTGGTGTTGCCTTAACAGGAACTGAGGTGCCATTCTGAGAAGTAAGTTGATCACCAGTCGCCTCTATATATTCCTGTGACTGGGCACAGTGGAATCTCTGGGGTAGCGGGATCCACCTCCTGGCTGGCAAAGACACAGCCCTACTTATGGAGTCCCTGGGGGGCTATCAGCTGACAGCTGACCCTATGATGTGGGTCAGTAAAGGCTGAAAGAGATGCTTTCAGGATGCACCACAGTTATTTCTGTAGGTAGTCTTATTTTGAAAGGTAAAAGCTATCTGACATCTTCCAAAATCAGTCTGTCAGGTGTACAAGCCCCTCTTTCCAGGTGTCAATGGAGGCATCTGTATATCTGTCCCCAGATGCTGTGATCTAGTTCAAAGTACAGACAAGCCACTGCCCTGCTGTCATCCACTGCCGGACCCCGCTCCTAAGGTTACACTGTGCTAAACACAGCTTTTCTGCTGGGAAAGAGTTCCCCAGGCCAGCACTGCCTCCCAGCCTTGGGACCAGCCTGTGCTGAGACCTCCGTTTGGATAACTCCACTTCCCAGTCAAACAAGACGGCATCCTGCATAAGCTTTCTCGCCCACTGTGCAATAGTTGAATCTATGGTAGAGCTTTGGAAAGAGAGGTTGGAGGGGCTGCAGTGTTCTGAGTCCATAGCCAGGCTCTCAAAATGTGGCTATTCTGCCTGCTGGTCATATCAGCAGTGCAGCTAAGCTTTGCTGCCAGTTAAGCCCAACCCCCACTGCCAGCTAACAAAAAGTTAAAAAATGCCAGTTACCTTCAGTCCACGTGAGGTGGCCATTTAACAAGGGCTGGTGTCAGCAAAAGAGAAGAAGCTTCCCATCCAGTGGCATGCAGTCCAAATTGACAGCCTTATGCCATGTCTTAAGGCTCACTAAGTGTCAAGAAGGCTCTGTTTAATTATCAATCCAGGACTTAGTTTTCAGAGGGAATTAAGGAGACATATGTCTAGTCTGCCACTTTCACTCTGCCTCTCGGTTGTAATTTTTGTATGTGTTGTAAATCCTAATTTCTACCTATGGTTAATGAGGCAGGATTAGATTATGTTAAAGAAGGTTAGGGTAGGACTGCTAAAGTTACACCCTTGATCCAATGGAAAGAGAGTTTCCATAGGGTGTGGCTGGTACCAACTTTTATTTCTCAAGAGATAAAAGGAAATGGAAGCAAGCAGAAAGTTGGGGTCCTCATACCACCAAGGAGGAACCTGGGTTCCTGCCTGGTGAAGCACCTAATACAGGGAAAGATTGATAAGAAGGACCTTCTTCTAGATCTAGCAGAGAGAAAAATCCTTCTGCTGGTGCTGACACATTGAGTTTGAACTTCTTGCCTATTAGACTGTAAGAAAATAAATTTACTTCTGTTAAAGCCATCCTCTTTTGGTCTAGCAGCACTAGATAACCAAGATGGATGCCTTCACGCATTGTTCATCATGTATATACACATTATTTAAGAAGGAAAATCTATTTGAAATAACTTCATACACTTTCACCCTTCTTTTCATTCAAGGCTCAAATATGTCAATGTTAGTATAGTATGCAATTACATGACATTGATCTTAGGCACTCAGTACTACTTCAAGACCCCTTCTGTCAGTTGTTTCTTTGTAATGCTTCTGTGACAGTGAACTGCTTGGTAACCACTATTTGGCAGCATTTGTTTTGCTGAGTTTTCAAAATTTCCTTTTGCACCTCCAAGGCTCCTTAAATTATGCAAATACATGTTTTATGACTGGTCAAATCTGTGTATACCTTTACATTTACTTCTGAATCATGGAGAGCTTGACTCGTTGCCTGATGAAAATGCTGCAACACATTATTACAAAAAAAGTACATACATACTCTAGGGTTAGCATTTTGTTGGCAATATTTTCAGCTTCTCTTCTGATGTCTCCTTTTTGTGTGGGTCTTCACTGGTATTTTCTAAAGCAACTAGAATCTAAGTGTATGATTCCAGAATTGCACTTGTTGTTGCAGCATCCACTTCCCATATTTGATCAATGCCTAAATATGTTTTAAGAACTGCCCATCAGTGAGAAGAGGCAACAAAACATATGTAGAGTAACTGAACAGTGAAAAAAAAATCATCTGCTTCTAAAAAACAACTGATTTGGGTGGAACAATGAAAATAAGTGGCAATTGTGGCTCACCAAGGCGATTGGTCACTTTTGGCATCCTGCTAGGCTAAAATGAGCTGCCGTCCCAGAGCTACCAAGAGATCTCTCTGCAACCAAGGAAGAAGAAGAACCAAGTGTGGAACCCAGCATTCCTGCACTGAGAAGTTTCTGAAACCAGGAAACAAGGAGGGAGTGTAAACTGAAGGAGACAAGTGGTGGCAGAAAAACAGGGGCAGGAGTAAAGAACAATTCAAAAACAGACCCACTACCTCCTGTATCTGGGGTGTCACCCTGTAGGACTAGATCTGGAAATCTGGCAAGGGGACTTAATAGTTACGCCAATGGATATAGTAGGTTTCAAGTATCTTTTAGTGTTTGTAGATGCCTTCACAGAACGGGTAGAAGCCTTCCTCTTCCAAACGGAAAAGATATCTGAGGTGAAGTTCCTAGATTTGGCCTACTTTATTCAATTAACAATAATGGAGGAGACTTTGTATCCCAAATCAGGACATTTGGGAACTCGGTGGAAGCTACATTTTCTTTGGAGACCATAGTTATTGTATGCTTAAAAGGTCTAGTTAGCTAGTGTGGGCAATGTGTGTGAAGAAATGCATTGCCCTGGATCAAGCTGCTGTATTCTCTTGTTGACAGTCTGAGTGTCCCCTAGAAGTAGGTGCCAATGGAGCCCCTCTAGGAGACCTTTCCTTAAGGCAGTCTGGGGATGTATTGCTTCAGGTGATCTTAAATAGTCCAGGAACTTAGTGTTTCCGGGTCTCTTAGATCACTGTGTATAACTCTGAAAGCTATTAGCCATTATGATTCTATGGAAAGAACAGTACTCCCCATTCCCTGCTCCACATATAGCATTTATTGGGTGATTGTTAGGAAAACTTCTGACTGCATGAAAGGGCCTGGCAGCTGGAGAAAGTTGATAGAGTTTCTGAGGGCTGTATGACAAAAAGGTCCTGGGAACCACCTGCCAGAGTTCAAATCTTGGCCCTAATAGCCTTTGATTTTGGGGTCAAGGGGTCTTCAATTTCAGGTGACTCAGATTTCCTTTTCTGTAAGATAGCAGAAAACAAGAGTGGCTGCTTTATAGGGTTACTGTGAATATTAAATAAGATAAACTGAAAGTCACTTAGCTCATTGCCTACTGTATGTTCTTTATAAACTGTATTATCCTGCTTGAGTTACATGTTTCCAAAGATCATGGTCCCCATAGTCCTCAACCCAGTAATTTGGCCACTCCGAGGATTTAGATGTATTTATGGAGCTTTCATGACCTTTCATTGGGCAAGTGTTGCCGGCTTCCCTAGCTGTGTACTGTCTTACCCTTCACCAGAGTTACTATTGTCTCTTGTATTATTGGCTTGTCTAATCTTTGGCTAAAACATGAACCTCAGGAGTGACTTAAGTTTTTCTCTAGCTCTGCCCAGGACCCTCTATTGTAACCCCTGTCAGTACAGTTGGTGGTAGTACTCAGGCACCATCTCGTAAGTCTTTGCTTGCTATCCCCAGGAGATAATCCTTTGCCTGTTCCTAGGTCCCTAAAACTTTGTTCCATGTCAGTAGGAAGTAGCCAGATGTATTGCTGGTCCTTATCCCTTAAGATCAAAGAATTGATACAACTCAGGAGGGGATTGTAATCTGACCCTACTGATGCCAGTAAATTTCTGTTAGTCCCATCAACTAGCCCAGGTCAGATTTGGCCTGCAGTACATGCACAGAAGGGCCAGCTATGACTGCTAATTGACCTCCACATAGATTCAGCAACATATGGAATGAATCAGAAGAAAAAACACTCAGATATTCTGAGGTGAGATATCTGACAATAATCGTGCTGTTACCAGACAAAGCTTCCAAATTCTCATTACCTGCCCTCCCAAACTAATCTCGGAAACAGGCATTTGGGGGAGTGATCAAAACCTTTATTTCTGTGGTGCCAGCAGCATGAGGGCGAGACAGCATGTTGGTTCTCCCAGCCAGTCCAAATTGGTCACGTCAGGCTAGAACTGGAGGTTTGGTAGGAGAAGCCGTGTGCCACCCTGACACAGGGGGACAGGGTCCAGAGAACAACAGGAGTGGTTGGGAGGGGCCCTTGCCTGAGAGCAGGCCTCAGGGGTCATGTGTGTACGTGAAAAGCTGGGGTCCAGATGCTCCTGGTTGTCTTCAGCACCTGAGGTTGCTGGCACCTCCACCTCAGCATCTTTCATTTGTTTTGTGTACCTACAGAAAGCTGCAAAAGCTGCAAAGATTACTATCTCAGCAGCTCCTGTTAGGTGATCTGTGACTTCCTGCCATAGCCTAGGTAAAGGAAGCTGGGAAGTTTTAAGACATGCCAGCCAAGCCAGAAAAAGGAAAAAGTCGATTCTATACATTGCCTATAATTTGCTCTTTTAAAATTGGAGGGGTCTGAGTGTTTCCCCTGTGTTTCCATCCAACCTTTTTCTTTTTCAAACTTTCCAGTCTTGGGAAGGGGGCATAAATCATTCTGACTGCTTCTTGATGAATCAGGGTGTAGAAAAGTATGAAGGCTGTCAGTTACTTATAGGGGAAGAAACCATAACAGAGTTACACATGTATGAAGGACATCTTGGTTCAGTCAGCACAACTCACGTATTTGGCATGACAGTATCCCCAAACCCCTCATGTAGTCAAACCATTTCTCTGGCATATATTTCCAAACCAATACTACAGCTAATTTCAAGCCTTACTTGTGTTTCAGTCAGTAATTTTGTCCCAGCAACTTACTAGGACATTCAGGGACACATGGAAAGAGTGTCCTTTTAACTGTAGCCTTATTAGTCATTATTAGACACAAGAGCAAACTTTATTAGATAAAAGTAAAATTTCGTCAGAAGAGTAAAACTTAAACTTCATATAGTCCTGCTTGGATAGTGGGGCCTATTAGATAATTTAAGATAGAGAAGATGGCCGCTCTTGTCTAAGACAAGTCCAATTTTTGTTTTCCCAAATCTGCATCAGAGTGTAACCCTTAGCTCTCCCATGGAGGTGTTGATGCATAGCTAGGAGGCATACAGGCCTCAGGGTCCCAGTGAGTGATCAGTTTCTTAGACTTCCCTTCTGAGAGATACTCCAGGAGGGCCTGTCCATCTGGCCCCGATGGGAAGGTCCATTGAACATCCTGTCTTGGGGTGCCCAGGACACTCTGCCTTTCAGTAGTCTCTTTTTTGACAGCACCTGTATTCATCAGGGTCCACATTTACTGGCCAGTGAGGTACTTCAGTCGTCATCTCTGGGGCAAACTGTGTTACCTCAGGGTGGATCTTGGACTTCACTATCCGTAGCCAACAACTGAGCCCTTTCCCTCTCTGCCACCAAAACCTCTATTATTAAAAATATCCTAAAAGCTCCCTTTACCAATTGAGAGTGTAGACTGAGGCTCTGCTTCAAGCTTTTATAATTTATCTCATTTCTGATGTGGACTAGGATATAAACTGTATAGCCTTAATAGCTTTCTCTTTTCCACTTTTAAAACTGACTGTGATATTTTTCAAAAAGACTTTTGAACACAGCCAAAGCAAAACAGCTGGCTCTTTGTCTTCAGGTCCCCAGCTAAAAGAGGACCAGTATTTCGTCTTTTCCAGTGCTAATGAGACACTTATCTCTTAGGCCTCCTGTTTGATGGGGGAGGCCATAAAGTTTGTGAACTGGGGCTGTTTTTGTTTTACCCCTTATAGGAATTCATTCAGTGGCTTGAGGAACCAGCTTTTTTTAAAGGGAAGTAGCCTGCATGGGTTATCTCCATCTCCATGGAAGCCAGCAATGCAAACCTCAGAAGAATTATATATCCCACTATAAAACCCTTGATCAAAATGTTCAATAAGTAGTAATTTAACACCATCAGGTTTTTAAAATCTCAGGGACCATACATATAGCAACATTTATCTGTCAAGTCTTAAACTGTTTCTTGTTAGAATAAGAAACTCTAATGTGATTTTAATTGATAAACTCACAGTCAAAGTTTTAGACACTTCTCTGGTTATAATATTTATAACTCTACCAAATTTGACTACAGGAATTTTCAACTGGAGAATTATGGCAACTTACACCGATTAGTTAAACAATTTTAGGAAAATGATTTCCCATATTTGGAAAGCAAGATTTCTCAAAATCTCTGTTGAGATATTCTGGTTAATCAGCAAAAACCTGTAGATGACAAAAACTTTTTATGACCATGATCAGTCATCATGGATTGAATTGTGTCCCCACCAAAATATATGTAGCCATGTGGCTGGGCCATGATTCCCAATATTTTATGATTGTCCTTCATTTTGTGTTTTTCCTAAACTGTATGTTAAAGGATTAAGGTAGGACTGTAAATCCCTTCATAGGATTATCTCCCTGCTCCACTGTAAAGGGAGTTTCCCTGGAGCATGGCTTGCACCACCCTTTATCCCTTCATCCTACAGGAGATAAAAGGAAAGAGAAGCAAGCAGAGAATTGGGAACCTCACACCATCAAGAAAGCAGCACCGGGAGAAGAATGTGTCTTTCAGACCTGAAGCTGCTGCACCAAGATGTTCCCTGGACAAAGACTGATGCAACACAAGGACTTCCCTCCAGAGCCAGCAGTTGAGAAAGCCTTCCCCTGGAGCGGACATCCTGAATTTGGACTTGTAGCCTACTAGACAATGTAATAATAAATTTTTGTTTGTTAAGGCAATCCACACTGTGATATTTCTGTTAGAGCAGCACTAGCTGACTAAAACGTCCATAAAAGCAAATCTTATTAACAGTGACAAAAGTGAATTACAAAATCTCAGTCCTTAGGCAATGACATTTTTTTTTTATTTAACATAACTGAGTAAAAATGTATATTCACATGTAATTTTACATGCCCCCCCTATATGCAGCTTCCACTGCTCTCCCTGTCCGGTGACTGCACACTATTCCTCTCTGCTCCATACATGTCTCATCCTCCCAACAGTCTCCTTTCCCCTCCTCTCCGTCCACTCCCATTCCTCCAGCCAGAGGTCAGCAAGATGATATCCTATGGATGTACAGAACCATAAAGTGCTTCCAACGTATGGTTACTCTGCATTGCCAAGTCCATTCCATTCCTGTCCAAAGAGTGGACCTTTGTTATAATTTATGGGAACGGGCAGCATCCGGGCCGGGGGCCATGCTCTCAGAGGAACCACAAAACCGCCGGACCATCAATTGAGGTCTTTTAGAGGAGATCTCATGATGCACCTCTTTTTATTCTTGTGTTGCCAGTGAGGCTCCTCTCTGTGAGCTCTGTCATGGCTATCACTGGTGGTGGCCGGGCACCATCCGGTTCTTCTGGTCCCAGGTCGATGTAGACACCCACTCTTGTGGGTCTCTCTGTCTTCTCGGTTGTCTTTACCGCATGCCATTTTGGCCCTCGGTGAGCATCCGTTCCTGCTGAGTTGGGACCATTTGCTGTGTCCTTGGATGGCAGCCTGGCAGCTTTTAAGACCCCAGACGCCACTCACCAGTGTGGGGTGCAGAGAGCTCTCTTAGCAAAACGCTAGTTGTGCCAATTGGCCTGGAATTCACCTAAGAGCATGGTCCCCTGCCCCCCGCCCCAGCTACTCTATCCTAGGCAATGACATTTTTAACCACAATTATTACACAATTTTTAAAGGAGCGTTAAACACCATACATAATAATACATTCAGGATATACCAGAATATTATATCTCTAAAATATTTATATGGTATAAAATAAACTTATAGGCAAATAACCTGAATATCTCAGCCAAAGCATTGGTTTTGATGTCAGAATAAAATGTGACATCCTGTCCTTTGTTTTCTAAAGAATTATAACCTTGCAACATGTAAAACATTCATCCTATTACAGCAAAAGTCTTAAAGTCCAGTCTACAAAGAAAGTTGCAACTCCACAATTAGAAACATCAGAGGGCATGGATTCACCCTTTTTAATTCCTTGAAGTAGCTCAGCTTCTTCTTTTCTGTGACTTTAAGGGCCTGGAGCCTCAGACTGCACCTGTCCTTACTGGGACAATTACTCCAAGGCTCCGTAGGTCTTCTGATTTAATGTTCAAAACATCCCACTCCACCACCTAGCCTTCTGCATGCATGTAGGCATCCAGCTCTCTGTTTCCGTGTGTCAGCAAGCCTAATTTTACCAGTTTAAATGTTTAGAAAAAATACCCCACTTGGTCAGGAATCTTCTGGGGTACAGACCTTCAGCTATCCCTGACCCTGTGAGTTGGTCCAAGAGCTATTTGAAGCCGGCCTGGTTTTCTGCTTGATGTTGTTAATTCTCTGTGATTTATTGCCAGGTCAAATTAGCAATTTAAAACCAAATCAAACCCACTGTTGTGGAGCTGATGTTAATTCACCAGGGCCCTATAGGTTAGGGAAGAATAGAGCTGACCTGCCTCACCTCCAAAGAGCAGCTGACAGATTTAAACTGTAGAGTTTTTTACTAGAAAGGATAGCACTTATTATTATGTAACCAGAGTTTTCTCCTGTTAACAATTACAAAACAACAATAAAATCATGACAATATTATATATTTGCTGGATAATATTAAGAAGAAATAAACATACATCTTTAACACAATAAGAACTAGGCAGCCTTTGATTCCTATCTATTCCAAAATCCTTTAGCTGTGCGCACTTTTCTCACACCTTGCGGTTCAGTTTCAACTCTGGAATCATACCCTAATGAGAGACCAAATGCTTGCATTCAAGGAATAAACTGTTTCACTCAGAAGTTAAAAAAAAACTTGTTACCTAACTTTTCTAACGTTGCTGTTCTTAAAAAGCTACATGAATTAAGCTGTTAAATTGTTAGACAAACAAAACCTTTAACAGTATTCAATGAATATTGTTCAATAAATTTTTATAATACATTCCTTAAACAGCAAAGATGAACTCACTCATTAGGCTTATATAGTATACACAAACGTCTTCTGTTTGAAAAGCAAACAGTATATAAATTCACGTCATACCAGGTATCTGTTGTTGTTGTTGCTGGAGCCACTGAGTCAGTTCTGACCCATAGCAACTCAATGAACAACCCAACAAAACACTGCCCTGTCTTGTGCCATGTCCGTAGATGTTTTTTATGCTGAAGCCCATTGTTGTGGCTACTGTGTCAATCCATCTCATCTAGTGTCTTCTTCTTTTTTGCTGACCCTCCACTCTATCAAGCATAAAGTCCCTCTCCAGGGGCTGATCTTTCCTGACAACATGTTCAAAGGACGTAAGGTGCAGTCTTGCTGTCTTTGCTTCCAAGGAACACTCTGGTTGTACTTCTTCCAGAACAGATCTGTTTGTTCTTTTGGTGATCCATGGTCCATTCAACCTTTTTGTCCAGCACCACAGTTCAGAGACATCAGTTCTTCTGTCTTCTTTGTTCATTGTCCAGATTTTGCATGCATATGATGCAGTTGAAAGAAAATACCATGGCTTGGGTCAGGTGCACTTCAGTCTTCCAGGTGACATCTTTACTTTTCAATACTTTAAAGAGATCCTTTGCAGCAGATTTTCCCAATACAATGTGTCTTTTGATTTTGCTGTGTCTGCTGCTTCCTTGGGCATTGATTGTGGACTCAAGTAAAATGAAATCCTTGACAACCTCAATCCTTTCTCCATTTATGATAATGTTGCTTAGTGGTCCATTTGTGAGGATTCTTGTTTTCTTGGTGTTGAGGTGCAATCCATACTGAAGGCTGAGGTTCTGATAGGGGTTGCATCTGAATTTAGAGACAATCATGAGAATGGATTTGATGCATGGGCATCATCTATGAAGAAACTCAAAGGTCACTGGAAAGAAAGAAAAGACAAAAATGGATGCTGAGGAGGCTCCAAAACTTTCTCTGAATGTAGAGCAGCTACTGTAGATGGGAAACATGATGAAGTAAGAGCTGAACAGAAGATTTCAAAGGGCAGCTTAAGAAGACAAAGTATAATGAAATGTGAAAAAACCTAGAAATGTGAAAAAAAGGAAAGAACATAGTGTTTCTCACCCTGAAAGAAGTTTTTTAAAAAAAGTCTAGGCCTCAAGTTATAGTTTTGAAGGATTCTATGGGCAAAATATTGAACATGCAGAAAGGATAAAAAACAGATGAAAGGAATACACAGGCACTGTACCAAAAAGATTTGGTCAATATTCTGCTATTTCAGAAGGTAGTGAATGATTAAAAACTGACAGTACTGAAGGAAGAAGTCCAAGTTTCACTAAAGGCATTGCCAAATAACAAAGCTCCAGGAATTGACAGAGTTCTGTCTTAGTCATTTAGTGCAGCTATAACAGAAATACCACAAGTGAATGGATTTAACAAAGAGAAATTTATTTTTTCACAGTCCAGTAGTCTGGAAGTCCAAATTCAGGACATCAGCTCCAGGGGACGGCTTTTTCTGTCTGTTGGCTCTAGAGAAAGGTCTTTCTTGTCCATCTTCTGGATGAGGAGCCACACGGGAACCCTGGGTCCAAAGGGTGCTTCTTTCTTGGAAGTATGAGGTCCCCAACTCTCTGCTTGATTCCCTTTCATCCCCTGTGAGATAAAAAAGGTGGTGCAGGCCACATCCCAGAGTAACTTCCTTTACATTGAATCAGAGATGTGACTTTAGTAAGAGTGTTCCAGTGCCACACTAATCCTCTTTGATATAAAATTGCGATCATAAAATGGAAGACAACTACGTAATACTGGGAATCACGGCCTAGCCAAACTGATATACACATTTTTTGCGGAGACACAATTCAATCCATGACAAATATCAATGGAGATGTTTCAATAAACATTGGACACTGGAAGAGCTCACTCATCTCTACCAAAAAATTGAAAGACAGCCATCTGACCCTGGAAGAGATCCATATTTGTGCCCATTCCAAAGAAAGGTTATCTAACAGAATGTCAAAATTATAAAAAAATCATTAATATAACACAGAAGTAAAATTGTGCTGAAGATAATTCAAATCTGGTTGCAGCAGTACATCTTCAGGGAACTGCCAGAAATTCAAGCTGGATTCAGAAAAGATGTGAAACAAAGGATATCACTGCTGATGTCATACTCATCTTGGCTGAAAGCAAGGAATGCTAGAAAGATGTTTACCTGTGTCTTATTTATTATGCAAAAGTGTTAGACTGTGTGGATCATAAAAAATTAGGGATAACATTGCAAAGAATGGGAATTTCAGAACATTCAATCATCCTCATATGGAATCTGTACATAGACCAAGAGACAGTCATCTGAACAGAACAAGGGACTACTTCATGTTTCAAAATCAGGAAAGGTATGTGTCAGGAGTGTCTCATTTCATTTAATCTCTACTACTTAATCTCTACATAATCTCTGTGCTAAGCAAATAATCTGAGAAACTGAATTGTATGAAGAGAAATGAAGCATCGGTGTTGGAGGAAGACTCATTAACAAGCAGATGACAACCACCTTGCTTACTGAAAGTGAAGAAGACTTGAAGCATTGACAGAGATCAAACAGCATAGCCTTCAGTATGGATTACACCTCAAAGTAAGAAACAGACAATAAAACAACAACAGAAAAACCTCACAACTGGAACAATAAGAGATATAATTTTAACAGAGAAAATATTGAGGTTGTCAAGGACTTCATTTTTCTTGTATTCACAATCAACACTTATGGAGGAAGTGATCAAGAAATCAAACAACATATTGCATTGGGAAATTCCACTGCAAAAGACATCTTTAAAGTGTTGAAAATAAAAGATGTTACTTTGAGGAATAAAGTGGGCTGACTCAAGCAATGGTATTTTCGGTTGCCTCATATGCATGTGAAAGCTGGGCAATGAATGAGGACGACTGAAGAAGAATTGATGCCTTTGCATTATGGTGTTGCAAAGAATATTTAATATACCACGGGTTGCCAAAGAACAGCCAAATCTGTCTTGGAACGACTACAGTGAGAATGCTCCTTAGAAGCAAGGATGGTGAGACTTTTTACATTATTTGGACAGGTTGTGAGGAAGCACTAGTCCCTGGAGAATGAAAGATATCATGCTTTATGAACAACAAGATGTATTGAGACTGTGGTTGCAAGATTGGGCTTAGGCACAGCAATGATTGTGAAGATAGTACAGGGTCAGGCAGTGTTTTGTTCTGTTGTATATAGTCGGAACCCACTTGACAGCACCTAAGAAAGCAACAGATTGTCAATGAATGCCAGAGGAGAGTCCAAACCGAATAAAGTATTTATTCATTTTGGGGTGTCTTAGTTGTCTAGTGCTGCAGAGATACCACAACTGGATAGCTTTAACAAAGAGAAATTTGTCTCTCAGTGTAGGAGGCTAGAAGTCCAAATTCAGGGGGACAGCTCTAGGGAAAGGCTTTCTTTCTCTGACAGCCTGGGGAAAGTCCTTGTAGTCAATCTTCCCTGGTATAGGATATTTCTTATGGCATAAACCTGGAGTCCAAACGACAAGGGCTGCTCATGGGTGCTGCTTCCTTGGTGGTATTAGGTCAGTTTGTCTCTCTGTTTGCTGCTCTCTTCTGTGTCTCAAGAGATCAACTTAAGACACAAACTAACCTTTTAGATTGATTAACATAACTACCTCTAACCCTGCTTCATTTACCATCATAGTGTTAGGATTTACATGGTAAAATCACCATCAGGTGACAAAATGATGGACAGTCACACAGTACTGGGAATCATAGCCTACCTAAATGGACAGAAATGTTTTCTGTAGACAATTCAGTCCATAACAAGGACAGTAGTGACTCAGTGGCAGAATTCTTGCCTTCCTAATTCAACTTTGGCCAATGCACAGGTACCTGTGTTCTGTCAGTGGAGAGTATGTGTTACGGTGATGCTGAACAGGTTCTAAAGGAATTTCTAGAAACACCAGGAGATCTATTTCTGATAATCAGCTAGTGAAAACTCTGTGGATCACTGTGGTCGATTGTAAACACATCATGGGGATGACACTGGCTTGGGTGGCATGTCTATTGTGTGTGGGGTCACTATGAGTTGGGGTGACTCTATAGAAGGTAACAACAGCAACTAATGGTAAAAATTATTGGAAGTCTTAGAAAGTCTAGATAATGACAATGATGTGGAGCCCAGGAGGCTCTTATATACTGCTAGTAAAAAGCAAAAAAAAAGAAACAACAACAACAACCCATTGTCATCAATTCTAACTTCAGCAACCCTACAGGACAGAGGAGAACTGCCCCACAGTTTTCAAGGAGCAGCTGGTGGAATTGAACTGCCAACCTTTTGGTTAGCACCTGTGGCACTTAACCACTATACCACCAGGGTTTCCATACTGCTAGTTGTTGTTAGGTGCCATAGAATCAGTTTTGACTCACAGCGACCCTACGCACAACAGAATGATACATTGCCCAGTCTTGCACCATGTCCACAATCATTTTTATGCATAAGCCCATCCTTTTAGCCACTGTGTCAATCCACCTCGTTGAAGGCCTTCCTCTTTTTTGCTGACCCTTTACTAAGCATGATGTCCTCCAGGGACTGGTCCATAGTGACAACATGTCCAAAGTATGTAAGATGCAGTCTCGCCATCTTTGCTTCTAAGGATAACTCTGGTTACACTTCTTGCAAAATAGATCTGTTTGTTCTTTTGGCAGTCCATGGTACATTTAATATTCTTCTCCAACACTGCAATTCAAAGGCATCTGTTCTTCCTATGTCTTCCTTAATTCATTGTCCAGTTTTAGTGTGCATGTAATGATTGAAAATACCATGTCTTGGGCAGGCTCACCTTAGTCTTCAAGGTGACATCTTTACTTTTCAATACTTTAAAGAGGTCCTTTGTGACAAATTTTCCCAGTGCAATGCATCTTTTAATTCCTTGATTGCTGCTTCCATAGGCATTGATTGTAAACCAAGTAAAATGAAATCCTTGACAACCTCAATCTTCTCTCCATTTATCACGATGTAGGTGTGTAAATTTTTCAAAAACATTCTAGAAAACAATATGTAAAAATTGGCATTATCATGTAAAACTGAAAATGCTTATATTCCTTGATGCAGTAATATCACTACTGACCTATTCCTAGAAGAACTCTTAGACAACCATACAACAGACATAGAAAAATAATCAGCATTAAGTTGTTGGTAATATCAGAAAGACTGAAAACAATTGTTTCCTTACACGGGAGAATGGATAAATAAAATGTAGTATATTTACTTAATGCATTCTGAGACAATGAAAACAAATGAACTACAGCTACATGCATCAAGATGGCTAAATCTAAAAATCAGTTTTAAGTGAAAAGAGCATTTTCAGAAGGATACATACCTAATGTCATTTTTATAAGGTTAAGAAACATACAATATTAATTAATGTACTATTTAGGGGATACATCAAAGTAGGAAAAGTATAATAAAAAGCATAAGAGTGGTAAATACAAAATTAAGAGACTAGTTATTCTTAGGAGAAGATGCTATTCAGGTGTACGCCCAGCAGTTATGTTAAAAACAAAACACAACAAAAAGCCATTGCCATGGAGTCAATACCGACTCATGAGACCCTATAAGGCAGAGTAGAACAGCTCCATAGGATTTTCGAGAAGCAGTTGATGGATTCAAACCGTCAACCTCGCAATTCCGAAAACCCACTGCTGTGGGAGTCAATTCTGACTCACAGTGACTCTATAGGTCAGAGTAGAACCGCTCCATAGAGTTTCCAAGACTTAGCGCACGGTGGAATGAAACTGCCGACATTTTGGTTAGCAGCTAGAGCTTGCACTTAACCACCACACCACCAGGGTTTCCACCTTTAGACAACAAAAAACCCAAACCTATTACTGTCGAGTGGATTCTGACTCGTAGGGACCCTACAGGACAGAGTAGAACTGCCCTGTGGCGTTTCCAAGGAGTGGCTGGTGAATTCGAACTGCTCACCTTTTGGTTAGAAGACATAGCACTTAGTGGCGTTTCCAACCTTGTGGTTAGAAGTGTAGTAATGATTTATTTCCTTATCCAGCGTCATATTCTTTTGTATGTATGAAACGTGTTATAGTCAGTTTTTAAACAGAAAGAATTAGAGAACAGTAGCTCCCGTAAAGAGCGCCACTTATTTACAAATGAGGAAACTGTCAAGATCATAGTGCTTATTAGAGGCAGCATTAGGGATAGAAGCCAAATCATAGTTTTTTGATAATGCTTTTCATTAAGTGAATCGACTCGATAGCTACGGGGTTTGGTTTTTGGTTACGTAGAGTGACGCCGTTTGGCCTCAGCCGTGGCGTTCCCTCCGGGATTTGGATCTAGCCGGTGCCTGCGGGCGCCAGCCGACTCTTGGTCACTAGCTCTTCCCCTTCCCCGCCCCCAGGGGCGGGCCCACGGGACCAGGTAGCCGGAAAACGCCAGGCCCCAGAAAACACTCGGGGGGTGGGGATGGGGAATGGGAGGAAGGGCTCGGAATCCTTCGGAAGTTTTGGGAGCCCGTCAGCAACCGCTCCAAGGTTTACAGTCGGGTTTCGCCAACACCCAGGCCGGGGAGGGGCCGGGGCTCGCGCGTCGGTGAGCGCTGGGTGCGGCGCCGCTGCCCTGCTCGGATTGGCCACTCGGAGCCGCGCGGGCTTTGGCTGGCGCCGCGCGGCTTGGCCGGCTCCGAGAACGGCGGGAAGGTCCTGCCGCTGCGTGTTCCAGTCCCCGGCTGCTAGGGGTATGTGCCGCCGACCCTTCTGTCGCCGAGTTGGAGACTGTCCCACCAAGGTTTATCTCCTTTTTGTTGGAGCTGTTTGTGCTGTGTCCCGAGACTCCCTGATTCTGTTCCTGCTAGCTTGTCCGAGTGGCAGGGCCTCTGTTCGCACGTGTGCTTTTAAATGAGTGATAATAGTACCTACTTTCTGGGTTTATCGTGAACGTTAAAGGAGTTAGTAGTGGAAAAAGGGCCTGGCAGGTAGTAAAAGAATGTTAGCTAGTGTTAGTGCTCTGTGTGACTACTGTAGTCTACAGTAGTGGGTCTCAGAACATTTGGAAGCAGAATTTGCCAGGCCACCCATTCTAGTGGAGTTTACACTTTGCCAGTATTTACATTTTGTATTTTGTAATACAAACCAAGGAGAGTAAAGCTGAACCAGTGATCTGGCTGGGAGGACTATGCCATCATGCTTTTCTTAAAAGGACAGTTTAGCGTGGCTCAGGCAATTTATTTTTTATTAAAAAGGGCATGCGTTTAATAGCAGGTGTCGTGGATTAATTGGCAGGTGTCGTGATGGTGGTGTCAGGAGCATATCCATAGGCCTCATCTGTGTGCCTGATCAGGGGAATAGGGGCATGAGAGTTTCTCCGGCTTATTGGCAAGGCTGCCTGGAGGAGGTAGAGTTTATATTAGGGGGTGAGGGTGGCAGGTGTACCTAGCAGTGTGTGGGGCAAAGGCTGGACGGAGCAGGACAGACAGCACTAGATCCTTGTAGTCAGTGGGAGAGTGAGGACGTCCCACATGGAGAAAAAGGCCTTGGACGTCAATGAAACAAGTTAAATTTTATCTGATAGATCATTGGGTTTTATTTTTGTTTAACATTTCTTTGTGTGTGTTTGAGAGACTTAAAATCTGTTCATTCCTCCCATTAAAATGCACTGGTGAAAAAGTACACCAGCAGTTACAGTTTATTCTTTCACCTTTTCTGTAAGCTTAAACTTACATCAAATGAAAAATTACTAAAAAAGTTTCAGACACAATAGAGGATATTGCTATGTACAAATAAGTATTTGAAAGGTGCTACTATAATTCCTTAGTCTATACTGCCTCCATCATGCATTTTATTTTACTTTATTGTCATAATCATTATTATTTTAAAATATTTTATTGTGCTTTAAGTGGAAGTTTACAATCCAAGTCAATTTGCCGTATAAACCACCCTTCCACACATACCTCTGTGCAACTCTAGCTGCCCTGTGGCAGCACCAGCACATTCCTCCTTTTTATCTTGTACTTTCCTTGTTCAATCAACTCCTGCTTGCCCTCTCCTTCCACTCCCCCCCAAGAAAAACCTCACCTCAGGACAGGATCTGCTCTGACAGCTCCATGCATATATTTAAGCCAAGAAGCACACACTTCTTGTCATCTTGATGCTGGTGAGGCACACACTTCACCAGCATCACTTGATGTCTTGTAGTCAAGTCCAGTCTTTGTCCTGCAAAGTTGGCTTCATCCATGGTGCATTTTAAAGACAGGTACCCTGTACCAAAGTGCCCTGGGACACTTGTACAAGGCCTGGCACATGCATACATACCTAATACATATTCTGACAATATTTCCTGCCAGTTTTAAATCCAATCTTTATTTTAGTCACTGCTGTTATAGCTTTGTAGGACTGAATTGATATGAATTTGGATGCAGGCATTTCTCTGTCCTAGCTTTGGGCAAATTTACATCTGAAGCATGAGGTTTATGCTATATTACTAGCCTAAATGGTAATGATTCAAACCCATCTAGCAGCACGTTGCTAAAGGAAGGCCTGGTGATTGGCATCTGTAGAGATTACAGTCAGGAAAACCCTATGGAGCAGTTCTACTTTGTAACACATAGAATTGTCAACACAAGGAGTTGTCGTCATGAGTCAGAAGCAACTTCATGACAACAGGTTTAGTTTTTATGGGACTGTTGGAGTTAAATGAGAAAATGTATGTAAAAGAGCCTGTCATGATGGAGCAGGTGTCACATGCTTAATAAATAATAATATTATCTTCCCTTTCCTGCCTTCTGCAGAAATATTCTGTTATTTTCTGATTGATGAGGACTTCAGAGATAAGGATAACTGCAGAATTATGAGTTATCCATGTTCCTAAGGGAGAGCAGTATATTATTTTCCATATTAGTCATAGGAGTTGGCTTGTAAAAATATAATTATATAAATTTGTATAATATGGTTTCTGCATTCTGAAAGGATTTTTCTGTGACCTAAATTTCATCATATGTGCTGTTAGTAAAACCAATGAAGAATATAATTTGAAAAGAAAATGTTTTAAGAGGTTGCAAGTTAGGTGTTTGTTCCTACTTATTTTAAATACTTCCTGATTCTCTTCTGTGTTTTTGCTCTTTAATAGTGCAAAATATTCAAAGACAACTTTAGGAAGAACACATACCATGAAAAATGTAAGTTATCTTCTTATATTTTAATGTAACATTCTCCCAGTTGACACTATAATTACCATTTTGTGGGAGTTGTAAGAGTTTCATAGACTTCACTTGATAAATGCGGTGTTTTATTGTAGTGAAAGATGTATTTTATTTCCTCTTTTTCTATTATATGCTGTTAACATTGTGTAAGTGTATTTCTTTTTCTTTGCACTTTGGTGGTTTTATTTTGGTTTAGATAATTGCCATTGTATGAAAATCATATGACTTCTTATATTTTGTGTTTCTCACACTTTTTTCCCTTGTTGTTATCTTTTCAAATAATTGTTACAATATTCCTCTTAATCCACATTATAATTTTACTTGACCAATTCTTCTTAATTTCAGTACTTGAAGTTTTTCACTGTTATAAAGAAAACAGAAATTTGTATATGAAGTAGTGTCTGTATATAGATATTTCTTTTGTATAAAGTCTTCTAGATGGATGTTAAAGGCAGATACATTTATTTAACATGGTTGATAGCAAATTCCAATTTATTTTCTGATGGCTTGTCTACATTTGAATTGACATTAGCAGTGTATCTGAAAATAGTTTTTTTGTAGGTGGCTGGAGTATTTTCTTTGCTCTTCAGTCCTGCCCCTGGCTTTCTATCCAGAGTAATCTGTCTCCTCTTTGCTGCCGTAACCCTAGCCTCAGGAAGGTGGCTGCTTTACTCTCTGTGAAGCCCTGGAATACCACTGAGGGGCATCTCTCAGCTCTTGGCTCTGACCTCAGCCTTAGCTCTTATATTCATTGGATGAATGTTTCTCTGCTCTCATACCCTTCTCCCTACTTTTGGTAGCTAATAGCCAGTATGCCTTGGAGGGGTTTCTCTAAGTTCTTTAAACCTACTGCCATCGTGTCAGGTTCAACTCATAGCAACATTAGAGGTCTGAGTAGAACTGCCCCATAGAGTTTCTAAGGAGCGCCTGGTGGATTTAAACTGCTGACCTTTTGGTTAGTAGATGTAGCACTTAACCCACTATGCCACCAGGTCTATCTTTAGCTGAATGGCCAGAGTATCTAGGTTTCTTCACCTTTCCTGTCCTTGTCCCTTTGGAGAGCAGCTACTTTGCACTGGCAGAAGCCCTAAATCCCTCAGAGAGTGTCTGTCAACTCTTCTTTTTTGGCATTTCACCCAAGTCCTCCATGAGTAGTAATTATGTCTGTAGGTGTCTGTAACTAGTAAAGATCTTTTTTGTGTGTCAATTTTATTCCATCTCCTTTATAGCTTTCATATTTCCTTATATTTTCTTGTCTGTTAATAGTACCCTGTTAATAGTATGGAGTCTTTTTTATTTTGTATATGCTTTTGTCTTTCAGTAGGGTTTATGATGGAAGAAAGGAAACTCTATGAGCCTGTGAATATATTGAACTATAAACCTTGGTCTCATTCAGTCAAGGATCCTTACAGCTGTATATACTCAGAACTATTTATGAAAATTTGGGTATATGGACATATTTCTGGCAAGAGGACCCTAGTTTTTCATAGATCATAGACTGCTGAACTGCTACCCTGAAGCCAAATTTAGCTGTCTTTTTTAATTGGCTTATTTTTGTACAGCTGTACAAGCTAAGAATCTTTTTTAAATATTTTAAATGATTAAAAGAAATAAAATGAAAATTACATGAAATGCAAATTTTTGTGTCCATTAATAAGCTTTTATTGGAACACAGCCATAGTTATTCTTCCCTACATTGTCGCTATTTGCTTTCACACTATCATGACTGAGTTGAGTAGTTGCATCAGAAACCCTATGTCCCACAAAGCCTAAAGTATTTTCACTCTGGCCTATTATAGAAAATATACACTGGCTTCTGCCTTAAACAAAGTAAAAACATACAAGCAAACAAAAACACAAACCTACTGCTGTGGAGTCCATCCCGACTCTTAGTGATCCTATAGGACAGAATAGAACTGCCCCATAGAGTTTCCAAGCAGCACCTGGTGGGTTCAAACTGCTGACGTTTTGGATATCAGACAGCACTTAAAGACTGCACCACCAGGGTTCCTGACCTCTGCCTTAGATTCTAAATTTCTCCCAAAGTGTTAAGGATCACTCTAAGTAGCAGTGATAAGAGGCATGTCCTTGTGAATAGATGCAGGTTTGTAATGTTCTTTGCCAGTTAAAGCCAGTTCACTAACTTTGACTTCGTTCACTTTTAGAAAACTGATCAAAAGTACAAGCCTCCTGATACGTTTGATTTTCCTGATAGTTCTGCTGTCTCAAGTATTGACAGGATGGGTGAAAATGAGCAAGATGAAGAACCTTATGAAAACTTTGGTTAGTATTTTAAGTCCTTGTCCTAAACAACAACACTTAGGCATCATACTGATAATAGATGCAACAACAGCTAATAAAAATATAGAAATATCTTCAAATATAAAAATAATTTACTAGTATATTAATATGTTCTAGGAAGTGCTTGATTATTTGAATGAATTTTTCTCACTTCTAGATTCAGTGAAACTGCTTTTTTTATTTACTTGCCATCAAGTTGATTCTGACCCATAAGTTTTTCTAGGCTGTAACTGTTCAGAAGCAGATCGCCAGGCCTGTCTTTTGAGGCTCCTCTGGGTGGGTTTGAACAGCTAACCTGTCAGTTGAGCACAAAACCATTTGTAACACTCAGAAACTCAGAAACAATGGAACCAGAACTCTAAACATCCAAGTAGAAAATCACATCCACCTGTGTAGTACTAACCAGAGGAATATAAAATATATTTCTCAAAGCATACTATCAATAGAGCCATTTAGTGGGGTGTTTTAATTTAGGGAGGAGAAGAGGGGTTATTTCCCCGTATCTTAAGCAATCAGAAGTAGAAATCCTTCAAGAGATCCCCTCACAGAGCTGTGCCCTACTTCCGTGGAGTGTGAGGGGAAACAGGATCATCAGGGGTACAATGAATTGTTCAAATAGGACTACTACTCTTTTTGTATGTCCCTGATGGCTCCAGAGGCCAAGAATAATACAGAATGTGCTATGTGTCCCACTTACAGAAGAGTAGTGATTGGACATTTTTGCTAGAATGTATTTTAAAATGATTTTGAAAACTTATGTACCCTCCTGTATACTTTTAATTTGGCATCTAAAACATTTTTCAACCTTATTTTTGTTGTTAATAAAATCAGAAAATATATTTTTCATTTTATAAGGTGAAAAGTAATCAACACCAGTGTATATCATTTATTGTGATTTGATAAAAATTTTTAAATTACTTATTAAATAAATGACTGAATCAAAAAGAAATTTCATTTTTAGAATTAAAGTCTAATTTACATACCATAAAAGTCATGCTTTTTAGCTTAAACTATCCATTTAAAGCCTACAAATCAGTGGTTTTTAGTATATTCTCAAAAGTTTTGCAGCTGTCACAACTACCTAACTCCGGAATAGTTTTTTAACTTCCTTAAAACCCATGGAAACTCTGGTGGCATGGTGGTTTAAGTGCTGTCTGCTAACCAAAAGATCAGCAGTTTGAAACCACCAGGCGCTCCTTGGAAAATCTGTGGAGCAGCTCTACTCTGTTCTGTAGGGTCACTATGAGTTAGAATTGCCTCAATGGCACTGGATTCTTAAAACCCATAGTCTGCCTCTCAGCTGTTACCAATTTCCAATAGACACAAAAGGTCCTTATTTTTGCCCTGAATAAGAATACAAAGGAAGACAGGAGTTGGTTGTAACTTCGGCAAGTTTATTTTACCTGTAAGAAGTAAAAGGAGTCAGGCACTGAGGGACTGAGCCTCTCTAGAAGGCTGACTCTTCTAGGGTGGTAAAGTAGGAGCTTATGTGTGCCAGGTTGTGGTAATCAAGTTAGGTATATTTATGAGGTGTGTGTGCATATCTTCCACAAGATGGAATCACTTTAGCCTCGTTGAATGTGCTCGGTACTGGCCTTGTATCCAGTTATCTTGGTTTGAATCCTTGGAGTGGGTCTCAGCTCACTTCTGCCTCTGGTGGAAGGTCGGGTATCCACCCCTATTCATTGAGACCACATGTACTTGGCACCTGGTTTCTTCAAAGAACAACAACTTAGAAGGAACAAGGAATGAACAAATGAAGAACTTGTTTCTAATAAATTCATCAATGTGTGCTAAGAAAGAGGAATGTGGGCATGATGTCCAGGTTGTTTCACAAGCCTGTCTTTTGTTAGCCATCTCTATCTCATAGCCACTGGCAACATTCTACTTTGTACCTGTATAGAATTTGCCTCTTCTGGCCCCCTGCCCTGATGCTGCCCTTTCCCATAAATTATAACAAAGGTCCACTCTTTGGACAGGAATGGATTGGACTTGGCAATGCAGAGTAACCATATATTGGAAGCACTTTATGGTTCTATACATCTATAGGACATGATCTTGCTGACCTCTGGCTGGAGGAAGGGGAGTGGACGGAGAGGAGGGGAAAGGAGACTGTTGGGAGGATGAGACATGTATGGAGCAGAGAGGAATAGTGTACAGTCACCAGACAGGGAGAGCAGTGGAAGCTGCATATAGAGGGGCATGTAAATTTATATGTGAATGTACATTTTCACTCAGTTATGTTAAATAAAAATAAAAATTAAAAAAAAAAAGAATTTGCCTCTTCTGAACATGTCATATAATTAAAATCATACAGTGCTGTAATTTTACACAAATAACACGTGCTTTCCAGATTTGTCTGCCAACCATGTCCTCCCCTTGTGAGGTATTCTTGAGAGTGCATTATATGAAAATGTCTTACAGGTGGAGGGCACAGCTCTCAAGCAAAAGTAGAAGGTGTGTGTTATTTGCATAAAAATGTGGTATTTGACCTTTTGTGTTTGGCTTGTTTGAATTAACATGTTTTCAAGGTTCACCTATATTGTAGCAGGTATCAGTACTTAGTGTTTTCATGGCTGTACCAGATATTTTGCTTATTCAAGTTGCTGGATATTTGGTTTGTTTGTATTTTTTGGCTGTTGTGAATAATGCTGCTATGAACATTTTGTACAAGTTTTTGTCTGGACATATGTTTCCAATTCTTTTGGGTGTGTTTTCCTAAGAGTAGAATTACTGGATCGTATGATAATCAGATGTTTAATTTTTTGAGGAACTGTTAAACTATTTTCCCAAGTATACCATTTCGTATCTCCTCCAGCAATATGCGTTGGAATCGACTTGATGGCACTGTTTTTTGTTTTCCCCAGCAATATATGGATTCCAGTTTTTCTACATTCTTGCTAACACGTGTTATTTTTCATTTTTTTTTAACTCTGGACATTCAAGCAGGTATAAGGTGATATCTCTTTGTAGCTTTGATTTGCATTTCTCTAGCCCAGGTGGCACGGTGGTTAAGAGCTAGGTTGCTAACCAAAAGGTCAGAAGTTTGAATCTACCAGTCACTCCCTGGAAACCCCATGGTACAGCTCTGCTCTGTCCTATAAGGTCAATGTGAGTTGGAATTGACTCAACAGCAATGAATTTGTTGTGGTGGTTTAGAATGCATAATGCTGTCAAGCATCTTTTTATGTGTTGTCTCTTTGTATACCTTTGTCGTAGTGTGTTCAAGTCTTTTGTCTATTTTTTAATTGGGTTATTTGTCTTGCTGTTGAATTGTACTAGTCTAGTTTATATGATTGGTTACGTATGGAGATTTGGGATTGGTCTTTTTTTTCTTTGTCTCTTGTTATTTACCAGGGTTTCCATTCATAGTAGTAAAGCAGTAAATTTGTTTGGCTAGTTGAGAAAGACAAAATGTATATTAAAAAAACCTCACTGCCATGAAGTTGATTCGGACTCATAGCAACTCTACAGGACAGAGTAGAACTGCTCCATAGTTTCCAGGGAGTACCTGGAAAATTTGAACTGTCAGCCTTTTGGTTAGCAGTTGTAGCACTTAACCACTATACCACCAGGTTTCCTATAAAACGTATGCTGCCAACTTTAAATTGCACAGTTGAAATGGGAAGAAGTGCTGTTTAAATTTGCACTGTAATGCTAACATTTGAGCATAAAGAAATGGTTACTTGGGTGTTACTTCCTACAGCAATTCAACCCTAGCTGATACCCACCCCTCAGCACTCCCCGCCCCCATGGGATTTCTACCACTGCTGTGAGCCCAGCCCAGTGTGCTTGGATCTCTCTTGTTACCCCTTTCTCCTGAGCAGATGTAGTCGCCTCTGTTAGTACACCTACTTCTTTTCTTGTTTCTGTGCATTTCTGCCAAAAGTCACTTGGTTTCCTTCTCAGGTATAAGCCTTTTTATCTTCTTTCTCATTCAAGATAAAAAATTTTATGCTAGCTAAAAGCCCTAGCAAAAGAAAAGCCCTAGAAACCCGGGTGACCTAGTAGTTAAATGCTACAGTTGCTAACTGAAAGGTCGGCAGTTTGAATCTACCAGGTACTCCTTGGAAAATCCCTAGTGCAGTTCTACTCTGTCCTACAGAGTCACTATGAGTTACAGAGTCACTATGAGTTGGAGTCGACTCGATGACAAGAGATAAACGCTCTAGAGGAGTCTTAGGGGTACAGTACTCAAGCATGCTTGGCTGTTAACTGATACGTTGGTGGTTAGATGCCACTCAGTGGCTTTGCAGGACAGAAGACCTGAAGATCTGCTCCTGTGAAAACCCTATGGGGCAGTTCTGTTCTGTCATATGGAGTTATTATGAGTCGAAATCAACTAGACTGAACACAACAGCAAAAGCCCTAGCAATCTGGAGTAGAGAATGAGAAGTGTGGGAGGATCCCTATCCAGAGAGCCATTCATTCACAAATACTGAGTGCCACAGATGTTGATGTTATAGGCACTTAGGTGTTACAGTCATAGGAGTAGGTCAAGCAGTTAAACTGATGTGCGGGTCTCTAAAGCATGTTACAGGCCATAGGGGTGAAGAAAGAAAGTGTTAAACATCCTGTTTATTTTTTTCTCCTTAAAATATTTCCGTATAATGTATAGACACAGTAATACATTCTGAGGTACGATGGGTCACTTTTGTGAGGCCTTTCTTGCCTTGGTCTTATAACTCCCACCTAATTGTTTTGGTAGGACTAAGCAGACAGGGTAATTGTGACCCACCAAAGGGATTGGTCAGTTTTGGCATCCCATTGGGCTTGAAATGAGCCATCCCTGAGGCAGAAAAAAGGGGAAGGGAGGATCTCACCACCACCAAGGAAGAACAGCCAATATGTCCTTTGGTGTGGGGATCCTGTGCTAAGAAAGCTAGCTGGGGTATGGGGTGAGAGGTAGAGAGAGAAGAGTTAATGTAATACTGAAGAAATGTGGGAAGTGGTGGCAGAGACTGTGATTGTTTCCTGACCCAAGGAGCAAGAGGGCTGAATGCTTTTGGTGAAGAGGCTTGCTGGAGGAGTAGCGTAACTCCAGTCACTTAGTGGCAGAGCTAAAAGAGCTTTATTAACACTTGACTGAGCAGGAGAGAGACTGAGGGGCAAGGAGAGCTATCTTGATGTAGGAACTGTATCCTGAATGTTTCTGAACCGAATTATAACCTGTTACTACCCTAATAAGCCTCATAATTATGAGTATGATTGTGTGGTCATTGCTATGAATTATTGAACCCAACTGAGAAGCGGTACTATGGGAGGGACTGTTGGTATCAGAACTGGTAAAGACAACAGAGAGAGGAGGCACATCTGACCTCTGCCTCATAGGAATCAGCCTTAGGCTATTGATCTTGAATTCTTCCCCCTTGAGTAGTAAGAAGTCAGATACTACCCCCACACCATTTTTGCACATTCACAAATTTATAAATATACCTATGTTTATTGGTGATATGTTTTAAAGTTTTTATTGAGATGTGAGATTAAAAATATTTGGAAAGTGGTTTGCATAATTATTTTGTAAGCTATTTATATAAATGATTGTTTTGTACTCCATTGTAATAAAATAAACTTAAATACTGCCAAACAACCAGAGTTTTAAAATTGCATTTCTTTTGTAGCCCCTCCTTTACACAGCACTGCTATATATGCTGATGAAGAATTTTCTCAACAATGTGGATCATCTGTGCCTTCAACTCTTCAGAGAAAAGAAGCAGGAAGAAGGTAGTTATACTTCAAGCAATTGTTTATTTATGGTTAATGGAATTTCTCAGAGACTTTAAATTAGAAAGTTATAAAACTAAGCTTTTTTTAAGATCTTGTGAGCTGACTTGTGTTTCTTCCTCAAAAGAAATAGGAAGTATAAACTTAATTTCTAAATAATTGACATTAATTGTAAAAGTTACAGTACGAAGACTGTCAAGTAAATTCACAAACATCCTAGAAAAAGTGCTATATATGTCACTGGTGAATATCACTATAGTCACCTTTGAAGTACTCCTCTTGGGAAGCTGTGCACCTATACCCGCACCAGGTGCACCTTGAAAGCAACTTTGGAACTCTTTTTCTGGAATGAATGGTGAAAAGAGCTGTTGTCGTATTACCGTTGATGTCCAGGATATCATCAAAATGTCTGCCTTTCAATATTTGCTTTATCTTTGGGTAAAGAAAAAAGTAACTGGGGACCAGATCAGGTGAATAGGGAGGGTGTTCTGATACAGTAAGCTCGACTAAAAACTCCCACATGGGCAATTATACAACTAAGTTCAAGAACTTACCACTTTGCCACTATGTGCAAAGGCCGTACCAGAAAGAGTTCCAAAATTGCTTTGAAGGGTGGACTAGGTGCTGGAATTGGTGTGTAGCTTTCCAACGGGAGTACTTCGAAGGTGACCATAGTGATATTCAGCAGTGAGGTATGTAGCACTCAGAACTATTAAGTTTGCGGACTTAATTGTCAGACCTTGTAATTGACATACATGACATATGGCTGTTCTAGTAAACATGCCTGTCAAGTAGTTCAGTGATGAGTTTAGAACATATAAAGAGGGGAAAAATGTTTTATGAACATAGAATTTTAGTGGCTTTGGGAGGTCTTTTTAATGTATAATTTATCTAATTAATATAAAAGAAATGCTGTCTAGCGCAGGGAAATCAGTTGTAAGGGAGACAAAGGAAATACAAAGTCTGTTTCAGATGTGCTGTCTCTAAGAAGCCTTGGTCAGAGCTTTACAATTTATATGAAAGCTTGGGCCAGGCAAATGATGTAGAAGTGCTATAGGTAGTCCCTGACTTACACAACAGGTCTGCATTCTGACAGCCATCTCATATAAGTCAGTTCTGATGGAGGTCAAATACCTTTTTCTTGTTAATTATTATTATTGCCTTCTTTCATCAGTATCTTTATAAATACAATCTTTATTTTTCAGCAAGGTGAACATCTAAGAATGATAACTTGGGCAAATAACACACTACGTTATATGTAGTACATGTTGTTGTTAGGTGCCATTGAGTCAGTTCTGACTCAACAACACTATGCGCAACAGAACAGTAGCCAGTCCTGTGCCATGCTCACAATTGTTTTTATGCTTAAGGCCATTGGACAGCCACTGTGTCAGTCCATCTTGTTGAGCGTCTTCCTCTTTTTCGCTGGCACTCTACTTAGTAAAGCATGATGTCCTTCTCTAGGGACTGATCCCTCCTGACAGCATGACCCAGCTATGTAAGGTGCAGTCTCACCACCCTTGCTTCCAAGGAGCACTCTGGTTATACTTCTTCTAGAACAGATCTGTTCTCTTAGCAGTCCATGGTATGTTGAATATTCTCCAACACTACGTCCAAAGACATCAATTTTTCATTTGTTTTCGTTACTCATTGTCTAACTTTGGCATGCATATGATGCTAATCAAGATACCTTGGCTTGGATCAGCCACACCTTGGTCCTTGAGGTGACATCTTTACTTTCCAATGCTTTGAAGAGGTTCTTTGTGGCAGATTTTCCCAGTGCACTGTGGCTTTTGATTTCTTGACTGCTGCTTCTATGGGCATTGATTGTGGAACCATGTAAAATGAAATTCTTGATAACTTCAATTCTTTCTCCATTTATCATGGTGTTACTTACTGGTCCAGTTGTGAGGATTTTTGTTTTCTTGATGTTGAGGTGCAATCCATACTGAAGGCTGTGGTCTTTGGTCTTCATCAGTGTTTCAGCTGTTCTTCACTTTCACTGAGGAAGATTGTTCATCTGCGTAATACAGATTGTTAAGAAGTCTTCTTCCAATCCTGACACCTTATGTAGTCCAGCTTTTAGGATTATTTGCTTGGCATACAAATTAAAAAGATATGGTGAAAGGATACAACCCTGACTTTAACCCATGCAGTGTCCCCTTGTTCTTTTTGCATGACTGCCTCTTGATCCATGTGTACATCCCTCATGAGCACAACTGAGTGTTCTAAAATTCCCATTCTCCACAATGTTATGTACAATTTGCTATATTCCACATAGTCTAATGCCTTTGCATAGTCAATAAAACATAGGTAAAGATCTTTCTCATGTTCTCCGACATCATCAGTGATATCCCTGGTTCTGTGTCTTCTTCTGAATCCAGCCTGCATTTTTCTGGCAGTTCCCCTGTGAATATACTGCTGCCATCACTTTTGAGTGATCTTGAGCAAAATTTTACTTGTGCGTGATATTAATAATATTGTTCAATAATTTCTACATTCGGTTGAATTACTTTTCTTGGGAATAGGCATAAGTATGGATCTCTTCCAGTTGATTGGCCAGGTAGCTGTCTTCCACATTTTTTGGCATAGAAAAGTGAGCACTTCCAGTGCTGCATCCTTTTGTTGAGATGTCTCAATGGACATACCATCAATTTCTAGAGCCTTATTTTTTGCCAGTGCCTTTGATGCAACTTGGACTTCTTCCTTCATCACCGTCATTTCCCAATCATATGCTACCTCTTGAAATGACTGAACATCTACAATTTTTGGTATAATGATGCTGTGTATTCCTTCATCATCTTTTAATGCTTCCCAGTTATTTAATGTTTTCCCTGTAGAATCCTTCACTATTGCAGCTTGGGCTTGTTTATTTTCTTCAGTTCTTTCAGCTTGAGAACTGCGGAACATGTTCTTTTCTTTTGGTTTTCTACCTTGAGCTTTTTGTACATGTCATCATAATACTTTGTCTTTTTGAGCTGCCCTTTGAAATACTATGTTCACTTCTTTTACTTCATCATTTCTTCTTGCATTAGTTACTCAGTGTTCAAGAGCAAGTTTCAGAATCTCTTTTGACATCTAGTTTGGTCTTTTCTTTCATGACAGTGTTTTGCTGCTATTCATAACATTTTCAGTGGCTAATTCTTTTTCAGAAGTAGATTGATGGTACTTCTTCCTAGTGTGTCTTAGTCTGGAAGTTCAGCTGAAACCTACTTCCATAGGTGATCCTGCTTGTATCTGAATACTGGTGGCATAGCTTCCAGCATCATTTTTTTTGTGTGTATATTTTATCATTAGTTGTACATATTACTAATGATAAAAAATGTACCCCCACCCCCCAAAAAGCCTGCATCATTGTAAGTGTGGTTTGTCATAACTAATCATAAGCTGGGGACAACCTGTATAGTGAAGAATTGCAGCACTAATTTTAAAACTCTAATTATAAATTACTAGCTTGAGCAAATCCTTGGCTTCTAATTAACAAGTCAATTCTAGTTATTATGGTTATTTTGAAAGTAAGAAGCCAGCATTAAAAGAAAAAATGTCAGAAATCTGAATTAGGAAGTCTCTTTGAGGTTATCTACATTAGTGAAGTTTTTTACTTGGTCATCTCCAAGACTTCCATATTTTGTGAGATGCTACTAAAAATTCTACTGAGGAATACACATTCAGCTTTAAGTGTGGTGAATTTAATTTTTAAAGTATATTTATTGAAAAAGTAATACAATCACATGATTTTAAAATGTAAGAGTTTATTTATTTAAATGTCTTGTCTGCACCATCCACCCAGCTGCTAGCACCCACTGCACCCTTGGGCCATCACTAGTGTCTGAGGTATCCTTCTAGAGAACATCTTATATCTTTATAAATGTAGAAGTAAATAAGAATACAGATTATTTAAACTTTTTTTTTAATATACAAAAAGTAGCATATATATATACTATTCTGTATATCTTAGGTTTTTCACATATTAACTCATTTTTACATATGGATACATAGGGAGTTTTCTCATTTATTCTTGAATAAATTCTGACTCTTTGAGACCCCATGTGTGCAGAGTAGAACTGCTCCATAGGGTTTTCAAGGCTGTGACCTTTCACAAGCAGATCTCTGGGTCTGTCTTCTGAGGTGTCTCTGGGTAGATTAGAAACCCCAACTTTTTGTTTAAATCATTTACACCACCCAGCAGTTCCTTATAATTTACTTATCTAGTCCCGTGTTGATGGCAGTTGGGTTGTGTCCAGTCTTCTACTGTCACCAAAAGAGGTACATTCAGTAGCCTTGTGCATAGTTCATCTAATATATGTGTCCATATGTTCATAAAAGTAAAATCCTGGTTCAAATACAATGTGTGTTAGTATGCCCTCACTTCCCTTATCAACATGGTAAGCTTCCAAAGACTAGGCCATTATGTGCAAGCTGGTGTTTGTAGCAGATGAGTCCACACCCTGTCTTTGGCACCAGTGTTCCACCTACTTGCCCACTGTCCATTGTGTACCCATGAGGTTTCTCGGAATTCTCCTGGTGGGCATCCCTTCCCTACTATGCCCTGCCTATCACTGGAGCCCTTGATGGGTAGGAGTAGTTGCCTCCTGCCTCTAGAGCATCAGGGGCCAACAATCACCTGGGTGCACTCTAGGCTATTATACACCCCCATGCTTTTACATCAGCTTTTCCTTCTACTTTAAATATTCTTCCCTGACTTCTGTGCCTGAAAACGTGCTACTGAAAGTTATCCTACTTATTGTGACCATGATGCCTCCTCAGCCACCCAGTCGTGAATCGCCTTCTTTTTTGTCAAATGTATACTAAGTCATCACTCTGCACTGTACTTTGGTTATCCTTTTAGATAGTGGAACCTGTGTTTAATGTAATTTATTCAGCACACTTTGGTTCATGAAATTGGTATTAAAGGCTTGTTGTGTTCAGTTGATTGAAAAGGTAAAAGAACTCTCGTTTCCCATCAGAAATTAGGATTTATTTTTTTCTTTTGAGGGGACAAAAGAAGATAATTCCTTTTTTGTCACATAATGATAGGCTTCAGGAGTCCCTAGTGGTGCAAATGGTTAAGCAAGAAGTTTGATGGTTAGAACTTACCCAGAGGCACCTGAGAATATATGGCTGGCAATCTACTTCCAAAAGGTCACAGCTTTGAAAACCCTAGGAGCAATTCTACTCTGCTTGCACGGGATTGCCATGCAGTGGCAACCAGAAACAAATGATGATGATGGGTTTTGACTGTGGATTAGCTTTTAGTGTAAATGATAGCCTATAGCCTGCTTTGAGGAAAGTGGAGTTCTCAACTATGACCACAAAGTACTGCAGGAATGAACTATGTGCCTAAGATAAAGTGATGTAGCCTGGGTGCCGGAAGGAAACCCGGTTACTCCTTTGAAACAGTGCAACAGTTTTACTCTGTCCTATGGGGTCACTGTGAGTTGGAAATGACTCGATGGCAGTGGGTTTGGTTCTTTTGCGTGTGGGAAGATGTGAGAGATGGCCTGTAAATCTGGAAGGTGTAGGCCTGCCCACCACAAGTAGAGAATCTCCTCATTAACCTGAACCTGTTTTCATCTTGGTCAGGCACTTATAGAAGACATTTGTGAATAAAAATGTAATGTGTGTAAGATATTGATGGTTTGTTTTTTGGTACAGTTTGAACACTTCTGAAAATGAAGCAACTGAATCTGTAAAGTATCATACAAAAGAGGTATGTAGAAATGTTCTCTAATTTGTGAGATATATTATACCCTGTTTAGATACAAACAGAGAAATCTAGCAACGTTTTTCATGGAGAAGTATTAACTGTTTTATAGAAGAAAACATTTTATAATGAAAAGGGGAGTATTTTTTTCGTTTGATATAACTGAGTGAAAATGTACATTCCTGTATAAATTTACATGCCCACCTATATGCTGCTTCCACTGCTCTCCCTGTCCGGTGACAGCACATTATTCCTCTCTGCTCCATACATGTCTCATCCTCCCAACAGCCTTCTTTCCCCTCCTCTCCACCCACTCTCCTTCCTCCAGCCAGAGGTCAGCAGGATGATATCCTATAGATGTATGGAACCATAAAATGCATCCAATATATGGTCACTCTGCATTGCCAAGTCCAATCCATTCGTGTTCAAAGAGTGGGCCTTCGTTATGATTTATGGGCAAGGGCAGCATCAGGGCCAGGGGCCATGCTCTCAGGGGAACCCCGAAACTGCTGGACCATCAATTGAGGTCTTTTAGTGGAGATCTCAGGATACACCCCTTTTTATTCTTGTGTTGCCAGTGAGTGTTGCCAGTGTTGTCAACTTAGTGAGCTCCATCATGGCTATCACTGGTGGTGGCCGGGCACCATCCGGTTCTTCTGGTCCCAGGTTGATGTAGGCACCCACTCATGTGGGTCCCTTGTCTTCTAGGTTGTCTTTACCCCATGTCGTTTTGTTCCTCGGTGAGCATCCGTTCCTGCTGAGTTGGGACCATTTGCTGTGTCCACGGATGGCAGCTTGGCAGATTTTAAGACCCCAGACACCACTCACCAATGTGGGGTGCAGAGAGCCCTCTTAGCAAAACACTGGTTGTGGCAATTGGCCTTGATTTTGCCTAAGAGCATGGTCCCCTGCCCCCCACCCCAGCTGCTCTATCCTTGCAATATTTGGTTAAGATGGAAGGAGTACTCAAGTTATGCTGAAGTCCACTTGATGTTGTTCTTGTTTCTAATGTGTGCTATCACCGCTTGCTCCCAACCAGATTTCTAGCAACTATCTGTTCTAACCCCTCCCCCATCCTTCCCTCCCCTCCCTCCCCTCCCTTGCAGCTATCAAAGAGTCTTTTCTTCTATACACAAGTCTGTTTTTGAGATCTTATCGTAGAGCCAATATTTGTCCTTTTGTCACTGACTGCTTTCACTCAACATAATGTCTTCCAGTTGAAACCAGGTTAGGAGATGTTTCCTGGAATCATCGTTATTCTTTATCATTGCGTAGTGCTCCATTGAGTATATGTACCATAGTTTACCTAACCATTCTTCTGTTGTTGGGCATCTGGGTTGATTCCATCTTTTTGTTATCGTGGACTGTGCTGTGATAAACATTCTGGTGCATATGTCCATTGGTGTGAAAGGCCTTGATTCTGTAGGATATATTCCAAGTAGTGGAATGACTGGGTCAAATGGTATATCAATATCCATTTTTGTAAGGAAGCGCCAGATTGCTTTCCAAAGAGGCTGGACCATTTTGCAATCCCACCAACAGTGTAGGAGGGTTCCACTTTCTCCACAGCCTCTCCAGCATTTGTTGTTTTGTGTTTTTTGGATCATGGCCAATCTTGTTGGGGTGAGATGGTATCTTATTGTCATCTTGATTTGAATTTCTTTAATAACTAAAGATCGTGAACATGTTCTCATGTGTTTTTTGGCTGCCTGGATCTCCTCTTTAGTGAAATGTCTGTCCATCTCCTTTGCCCATCGCTTAATTGGGTGATTTATCTTCTTTTTATTGATATTTTGTAGTATTTTATAGATTATGGAGATCAGACGTCGGTCTGACATGGAGTTGCCAAATATTTTTTCCCATTCTGTGGGTGTTCTTTTAATTCTATTAATAAAGTCTTTGGATGAGCAAAAGTGTTTAATTCTTAATAGTTCCCATTTATCTATTTTCTGTTGATTGTGGTTTGTTTGACAGATTTTGGAGTCTGTCTTCATTGTGTATTAAAACTTCCATTGTTGTTCCTACCTTTGAAAAGGGGAGTATTTTTTATCTGTGTTTCTAATTGATGGGGTCTCTGTTTAACATCATAGAGGCAAGATTTACAACAACATGGAGGATATCACATGAGAGCAGGAGTCACTGGCCTGGCTAAATGGCTACAGATTTTGGGGGGAACACAGTTCAGTCTAAGACACTAGCATTTTTATAATGTTTGATTTTTGCAATGTTTCCTTTGTTTATTTAATTTATTTTCATAATTCAACAAATATATTAATTTAGGACTAAATTAGAATTCCCCAAATGTCTCTAAACTTATACTGTTGTGGCTTTTGTGTTGCTGTAATGCCAGAAGCTATGCCACTGGGATTTCAAATACCAGCAGGGTCACCCATGGTGGGCAAGTTTCAGCTGAGCTTTCAGACTAGGAAGGACAATCTTGTGGTCTACTTCCAAAAAAAAAAACTAACCATTGAATACCTTATGAACAGCAGCAGAACGCTGTCTGATATAGTGCTCAAAGATGAGCTCCTCAAATTGGAAGACACTAAAAATATAAGTCGGAAAGAGCTGCTCCTCAAAGTAGAGTCACCGTTAATAATGTGGATGAGTCAAACTTTTGCAACCTTTATTTGCTGATGTGGCACAACTGACACTGAGAAAAACAGCTGGAAACATCCATTTGTAATAGGAAAGGAGAATGTGTACGACATGAATGTGGGGAAGTTGGAAGTTATCAAAAATGAGTTGGAATGCATAAACATTGATATCATGGGCATTAGTGAACTGAAATGAACGCATCAAACATTGATGTCCTAGGACTTAGTGCACTGAAATGGACTACTATTGGCCATTTTGAATTGGCCAGTCCTGGGTTTACCATGCCAGGAATGACACTGTATTTGTCATCAAATCGACCACTTAAAGATCTATCCTGAAATATAACACTGTCAGTGGTAGGATAATATCCATAGGCCTGCAACAAAAAACAGGTAATATGACTGTTACTCAAATTTATGTACCAAACATTAATACCAAATATGAGTGTGTTGAAGATTTGCAGTCTGAAATTAATGAAATGTATACTCAAGATGCATTCATAATTACTGGTGATTTGGAATATGAAAGTTGGAAATGAAGAAGGAGTAGTAGTTGGAAAATATAGTGATAGAAATGATGCTGGAGATCACATAATAGAATTTTGTAAGACCAACAACTTCTTTACTGCAGATACCTTTTTTTTTCACTGATGTAAATGACTGTACACATGGTTCTCACCAGATAGAATACAGAGGAATCAAATAGACTATATCTATGGAAAGAGAAGATGGAGAAGCTCAATATTGTCAGTCAGAACAGGGCCAGGGGCTGACTGTGGAAGAGACCATCAGCTGCTCACATGCAAATTCAAGTTGAAGCTGAATAAAATTAAAACAAGTTCACGAGAGCCAAAATATGACCTTATATATTGTCTTAGTTATCTAGTACTGTTAAAATAGAAATGCCGCAAGTGGGTGGCTTTAACAAACAAGTTTGTTTTCTCACAGTCCTGTAGGCTGGAAGTCTGAATTCAGGACAGCTACTTAGGAGAAGACTTTCTCTGTCACTTGGTGGGAAGGTCCTTGTTATCAATGTTCCCTTGGGCTAGGAGCTTCTCCATGCAGGAGCTCTGTGTCCGAAGGGCTTGCTCTGCTCCCAGCACTGCTTTGTTGGTGGTATGAGGTCCTCCGTCTCTCTGCTCGCTCTTCTCTTTTATATCTCAAAAGAGACTAGCTCCAGACACAGTCCAATCTTGTAGAGTCCTGTCTCGTTAATGTGACTGCTACCTCTCCCATTTCATTAATATCATAGCGATAGGATTTTACAACACATAGGAAAATCACATCAGTTGACAAAATGGTAGATAACCACAAGATTTAATGCACCGAACATTAATGACCAAAGATTAGATGAGTTGTGTAGCGACATCGAATATACCATACATGAAGAAAGCAAAATGTCATTAGAAAGACAGGACAAAATGAAAAGACAAAAATTGATGTCAGAAGAGACTATGAAACTTCCTTTTAAATGTAGAGTAGCTAACGCAGAAGGAAGAAATGAAGTAAAAGAGCTGAACAGAAGATTTCAAAGGGCTGCTTGAGAACAAAAAATAAAGTATTAAAATGAAATGTGCCAAGAAAGCCAAAAGGGAAGAACTTACTTGGCATTTCTCAGATTGAAAGAACTGAAGAGAAAATACAAACCTTGGGATTGCAATGTGGAACGATTCTACAGGAACAATATTAAATGACATAGGAAGCATTAAAGGAAGGTGAATGCATAGAGTCATTGTACCACAGATATTTGGTCGATGTTCAGCCATATTAGGAGGTAGCATATGTTCAAAGAACTGATGGAACTGAAGGAAGAAATTCAAGCTACCCTGAAGGAACTGGTGAAAAAACAGCTTCAGAAATTGATGTGATACCAATTGAGATGTTTCAAAAAACAGATGCAGTGCTGAAAGTGCTCACTAGTCTATGCCACATTTGTGCTCATTCCAAAGAAGGGTGACCAGCAGAATATGGCAATTACTGACCAGTATTATTAATATATACAAGTAAAATTTTACTAAAGATGATTTCAAAAGTGGTTGCAGCAGTACAGTGAAAGGAACTGCCAGAATTTGAGGCTGGGTTAAGAAGAGGATATGAAGTGAGGGATACCATTGCTAGTGTCAAATGGATCTTGACTGAAAGCAGAGAATACCAGAAAGATATTTACATGTGTTTTTATAGCCTACTGAAAGGCATTCAACTGTGTAGATCATAATAAATTATGGATAATATTATGAAGAATGAAAATTCCTAAGCATTTGGTTGTGCTTACGTGGAACCTGTGCATATACCAAGAGACAGTCATTGAAACAGAATAAGGGGATACTGAGTGATTTAAAAATCAGGAAAGGTGTGCATCAGGGTTATATTCTTTTACCATACTTTGTATGTTGAGCAAATAGAGAAAGTAGACTGTATGTTGACAAACACGGCATCAAGATTGGAGTAAGACTCATTAACAACCTGCGTCATACAGATGATACAACCTTGCTTGCTGAAAGTGAAGAGGACTTGAGGCACTTTGAAATCAAATACTGTATAGCCTTCAGTAGGATAACACCTTAAAATAAAGAAAACAAAAATACAATTGGACCAGTAAGCAACAGCATGAGAAATGGAGCCAACACTGATGTTGTCAAGGATTTCATTTTACTTGGATCCACAATAAATGCCCACAGCAGCACAGTCAAGAAATTAAATGATGCATTTTATTGGACAAATCTGCTGCAAGAGACCTCTTTATAGTGTTAAAAGCAAAGATATCAGCTTAAGGACTAAAGCTCACCTGCCCAAAACTGTAGTATTTTTAGTCACCTCATATGCATGCAAAAGGAATAAAGACCAAAGTTGGGCAATCAATAAAGAAGAAGAGCTGATGCCTTTGAATTGTACTGTTGGTGAAAAGTATTCAATACATCATGGACTTCCAGAAGAACAAACAAATCTGTCTGGCAGAAAGCAAAGATGGCAAGACTTTTTCTCAGCATACTTTGGACATGTTATCAGGAGGGACCATTCACTGGTAAAGAGGATCATGCTTGGTAAAATTGAGTGAATAAAGAAGACAGATTGACAGAATCAGTTCAAGCATGATATGAATTGTGAGGATTGTATAGTATCTGGCAGTGTTTTATTCTGTTGTATGTAGGGTCACTGTGAGTTGGAAATGACTTGATGGCACCTAAGTACAACAAATGAGAATTATAGCTAAAATATTAAGTGATATTGCTTGATAATACCATCTTCTTAATCTCGATGTTTTAATAAAAAAGAAAACTTTGGATCCGACTCGACGGCACATGGCTGGCTTTCTCAAAGAAAAATCTGTCCTTTTTTTCTGGTAGAAAATTCACAAAAAGAGGAAGATGTCTCATGGCAAAAGGAAGAAATCAAGAAGTAAAGATGTAAACTCAGGTATAGAATTCTGTTTTATATTTTGTCATTGATTCAGGATTTTTTTCTTAAATCTTAATTTGAGTTGTAAGTATATAAAATTGCAACTTTTTGAAAATTAGTAATAGGTTGACTTTGGAATAACTTGATTTTTTTCCCCTAGTTTATCATAAATTTTTTTTAACATACAGCAAAGGTAAGAAAGGATGTTATGATGAACAGTACAGTATGCCCACCACTTAGATTTTACTATTAAAACCATCCATTTTCCATGTTATTTTTTTGGTGCATTTTAAATTAAACTGCAGATATTAGTACATTTCCTCTGAAGTAATTCAACATGCGTATCACTTACTGGGCTTTTAGCATTTGTATATGATGTGTACATTTTACATATACAATAGAGTGCCCAGCTCTTAAAGTGTATATTCTTGAGTGTTGGAAAGGCAACCAGTTGTGTAACTGAAACGTCTGT
Source organism: Heterohyrax brucei (assembly GCA_028571685.1). Classification (NCBI taxonomy): domain Eukaryota; kingdom Metazoa; phylum Chordata; class Mammalia; order Hyracoidea; family Procaviidae; genus Heterohyrax; species Heterohyrax brucei. The sequence goes on from CM053156.1 coordinate 28,443,207, forward strand.
CAAGTTATAGACCCTTAACATCATACAGAAATTTCCCTCATGCCTCTTCCAAGTAATTTCAAACCTTGCTAACTCATGTTCCTGCATTTCTGTTTTGTAAGTTGATAGTAACAGAAACAATATTGGAGTGTTTACTTTGTGACAGTCGTTGTATGATATGTTTAATATCCTTCTGTCTTCAATTCTTGTAATAAACCTTTGAGGTGTAAGTACTACTATTTGTCTCATTTTCACAGAAGAGAAAACTGAGACTTAATCAAAAATCGTTTCTGAAGTTGCATGCCCTTAAATGGGCTCAATAATGTTTTAGTTATCTGTTGATGCATAGCAAACCACCTGAAAATTTAGCAGTTTAAAATACAGGTCAAAAAACTGACATGCAGTCCAAATTTGGCTCATTGCCTCTTTAAAAATTGGGACATGGCTGCATTCATTTTTTATGTATTATATATGGCTGCTTTTGTGCTTCAGTGGCAGAGTTGAGTAATTGTCACACAAAGCCAAAAATATTTATTATTTGGACCTGAATTAAAACAGTGAGCTTAATTGTTTACAATTTTGATTCTGCTCATGTGTCTGCATTCAGTTGATGACTGTGTGAAAGGCCTAAAAATCTCCATTTATATGTCCGGTTCCTTGATGCACTCCACATGAGCTCTCTCTTTCTTCGTGTGGTCTTTCTTGTGGTTTAGGAGTCAAAATTTCTTAGTTCTGAGCTGAGTTCTGGAAACCCTGGTGGCATAGTAGTTAAGTGCTATGTCTGCTAACCAAAAGGTTGGCAGTTTGAATCCACTAGTTAGTCCTTAGAAACTCTATGGGGCAGTTCTGCTCTGCTTTATGGGGTCACTATGAGTCAGAATTGACTCAACAGCACTGCATTTATTTATTTTTTATTTTTTTTAGTTTAAGCTGAGTTCTGAGAATGAGCATTTAAGGAGGCAGCACAGGCTGCAGATCTTGTGAGTTCAGGCATTGGAGGTTGTACAGCATCACTCCATCACATGTTGTTGATGAAGCCAGTTATAGGGCCAGCTCAGATTCAAGAAAAAGGGAAGTAGGAAGGAATACAAAGAATTTATGGCTGTCATTAACCCACCACAGCCCAGAAATGAGTTCAAGTCAGCGTGAATCGGAGATGAACTCTCAATCAGTATGCTCATCATTTGGAGGTATTAAATGAGGTATTAGCTACAGGAAGACTGGGCTATATTATCACTGCCTTTTGTTAGCATACAAAAGATAATTTGAGTAGTAACTGGGAATTGACAAATAATAGTATCTTTCAAATGTATAGTAATTTACAGTTTGGGGAAATGCATTCACAGATATTTTGTTGCTTGGGTTCCACAGAAAACATAACAGGCAGAACTTTTTTTCCCTCTGTTTTACCTGTGAGGAAGCTGGGGCTTTTGAAGGTTCAGTGATCTGTCTGAGATCTTATGAACAGTAAGTAAAGAACTCAAAGAGGAACCTGAATCCAATGTATTTTCATATATTACCACAACTATTTAAGTGAATATATTGAGTAATCATGGTATGTTCTAGAAGTGACCTATCAGATTAAAATTCAGAAAATACAATTAACAGAGAAGAATTTATCATCAGTAATAGTATGGAGTAACAGCAGACTACAAAATAAATGCACAACAAAGTAACCAGAATGCAGCAGTGTTTTGAACTGCTTCATCAAGGATGATGGGAGAGCCAAGGAGACAGCAGTGAGTGACAGGGAAGATGGAGCTTTTGAGACCATGTACTGGAATGAGAAGAAAAGAGAATATTTTCTTGTGTATGTTTCTTCAGCTGTTGCCATTTTTAGCAATTTAGTGAGATTGCTTTGACCAGACCCAAATTATGAATAATATGTAAATAAGATTGAACTTTTTTTAATGTTCTAGACAATGATCTTTCCGACACTGCATTTATTTGGTGTCTAGAAGGAAAGAAAACCAGTGACATCATGGAGTTGGATGTTGTTTTGTCTACATTTGAGAAAACCTTCTTGGAGTATAAGTGAGTATTTGCTGTTGTAGTATATGTATGTAATAAATTTCCTTTGAATTATACCACTTTTGCTCATCACAGTTTTTGATATGTAATATGTTCATTGGCATTCAATTTTAGGTATTTTGTACATTCCCTAGAAACCTTGGTGGCATAACAGTTAAGTGCTATGGCTGCTAACCAAAAGGTCACTCGTTCAATTCCACTACATGCTCCTTGGAAACCCTGTGGGGCAGTTCTTCTGTCTTATAGAGTTGCTAGGAGTCAGAGTTGACTCAAAGGCCACAGGTTGTTTTTTAGAGGGACAAGGGAGTACGTTTTCTCACAGTGTTTTCTCTAATCCTGAGTTATTTAGTAGTATGTCTTCAAATGTCCAAGTATGTGATTTTGAGTTTATATTTTTGTATTAATATTTTATTGTAAGTATATTGTAATCAAATCATGGGCTGGTAATACCTTCTTTTTGAGATTTTGAGACTTCTTTATGGCTTGGCATATGATATTTGTGGAATCTCTGATTATTGGATCCGTGTTTAGTCAGCAATCAGTTTTTCCTAGTAAGTCAGTCAATTTTAGTATATATTTTGTGGCTATTTTGTTAGAAACATCATGTTTCAAATTTATCTGTTTTGTGATTTGAAAGTGTTATTATTTTGTAGCTATTGAATTTAGTCCATTTGCATCTATTGTAATTTTCAATATATTTGGAACAATATACTGATATATTATGTTTGCCTCTTTAATTTTTTCTTCCACTTTAATGTTTTTAATCCTTTCTAGCTTTAAAACAGAGAATCTCTAGGTTGCACAAACAGTTAAGCAGTCAACTACTAACTGAAAGGTTAGCATTTTGAACCCACCCAGAGGCCTTCTGAAAGTGAGACATGGTGATCTTCTTCTACAAGGTCACATCCTTGAAAACACCATGGAGCAGTTCTACTCTGCACACATTAGGTCACTATAATGTTGCCTGCCTTGGAGCAGTCAAGCCAACAAAATGTACTCCAAGTTAGAAAGAGGAAGAAGGTTTATTAGGAGATATGATACCACTGGAGACTTGACAGCAACACACACTGTTTGCCATGGAGTCTTAAAAGACAGTTTTTACATCAGAGTTTATGTGTCCTTTCAACAAGAAGTACATCATGTTTTTAAGCACATAGCCCACAGATAACTGTATGCATCACAAAAACATACTACAGGTATGTATGTCAGATATACATGTTTGTAACAGGCAAAGACGAGACTTATACAGAAATTCTTCAGCTAGTGAAACTAGCCTTCTGAGTTTGCTCTGAGATAAGAAGCAAGAAAGCAAGTTGTGGATACACAAAATGCAGACAGCCTTCCTAACTGTTGTTTTCTGGGCTGAAGGCCATTTCTCAGGAGAGCAAGGAAGAGGAGGGAGACTGAGGTCACAGGAGCTGAGGGGGCTCTGTACGCCTTTGGAAAGAGACCAGAATAGCTGGTACAGTAAAAAGCACTTAACAGATTATTTAGAGTATCATTATGGCATCAGTTATGTGAAACTCTCAGTTACCCATTTTGAAAAGGAGAAAACGTGTTGCAGGATATTAGGGTTACATATTCTCCCCTTTTGACGCTTGGCCGTATGCATTCATCCCAAGCTTGAAGCTGGTCTCTTAGATTAACATAGTTTGGGTTGCAATGAGTCAGATAACTTTAAACAAAAATCCTTGTATTTATAATTCCTTAGTAAGGAAGAGTAGAATTTTGGCATATTCTCTTATCTGTGGGTCCGTTTTTCTCTTTTCCTTACCTAATCTCAATCATGTTTAGATTGTCTAAACCAAATCTATTGCCATCGAGTCAATTCCAAGTCATTGCAACCCTATAGGACAGATTAGAACTGTCCATAGGTTTCTAAGACTAGTATTTACAGAAGCAAACTGCACATGTATCTCCCTGGATCAGCTGCTGCCGGGTTTGGTTAACAACTGCAGAGACTTTTATTTCTGGTTCAAGATAGATGACACTTCTCCTTTTTTGTGCTGTCTAGTCTTTATTTTTTCTCCCTCAGTTAACAAACTTTACTAAGGTTGGTCATCCTTAGAACTTCATTTATTTCTTGAAATGTCCTCTGGATATGTCTCTTCTGACGTAAATACTTTCAATACTGTTTTCAATGTGGTTCTTTGTAAGGCTTTTGAACACTTCTGATTACTTATCATGCATTTGAATTTGAATGGCAGTTTAGCTGGATATAATATTACGGGTTCTAAATTGTATCTGAATATTTTGAAAACCACATTTTTGCCGTTTTTTGCATCTAGTGTTGCCTTTGGAAAATTTGATGTCAATTTAATCTTGTCTCTGTATATGATCTATGCTTTCTCTCTGTAAACTTTTAAGAATATCCACTTGATATCCATAAATTTCACTGTAGTGGGCCTGGCATTTTGAATGCAAAGTTCTTTTTCTTTTTTTTTTAATTCCAAGAATTCAGAATATTTTTATATGTTCTATTTTTATTCTCTTCTTTTTCTGGGACTGTTGTTATCTGAATGAGAACATTTCTTCTTTTTCTTATCCATGTAATTTAGTTTTTTTTTAATTTTCTGATTGAGTTCCTTAACCTGGGAATTGGAAAGTTTGCTTATTTATTTCTCAGATGTATTCATTCTGCTGTTCATTTCATTTGTTGAATTCTTTATTTAGCTGTTGTCTTAGCTATCAGTTATCTAGTGCCGCTGTAACAGAAATACCACAAGTAGATGACGTTAACAAACAAATTTATTCTGTCACAGTATCATAGGCTTGAAGTCTGAATTCAGGGTGCCAGCTCCAGGGGAAGGCTTTTTCTCTCTTTGTTGGCTTTGGATCACTGTTGGTCCTGTCATCAGTCTTCCCCTGACTTAGGAACTTCTTGTTGCAAGAACCCCAGGTCCAAAAGATAACCTCTGCTCTTGGTGCTGCTTTCTTGATAAGATGAGGTACCCCTGTCTCTCTGTTCACTTGTCTCTTATATCAAGATGTTGACTCAAACTGGAAGACCTAGATGGTGCCTGGCTACAAACAATGACTTCCATGACAGAGAACACAACAAAGAGTTCTGATGGAACAAGAGAACAGTGTGGTGCCGAACTCGAACTCTAGTGAAAACATCAGACTTGATGGTCTGACAGACTGGAGGATCCCTGGAAGACATGGCTTCCAGACTCTATTAGCCCCGAACTAAAACCATTCTCGAAGCAGACAAAGATTAGACTGGACTGTAAGACATAAAATGATACTGGTGAAGAGTATACCTCTTGGCTTAGGTAGATCTGTGAGACTAAATGGGCAGCTCCTGTTTGGAGGCAAGAGGAGAAGGCAGAAAGGAACAGGGTTGGTTGAATGGACACAGGAAATACAAGGTGGAGAGGAGTGTGGTGTCGCATTGTAAGGAGAACAACTAGGGTTGTGTAACTGTGTGTGTAGTTTTTATGTGACACGCTAACTTGAATCGTAAAGTTTCACTTAAAGCACAATGGGATATCTATATAGATGTATGTATAAGTAGAGGGATCGACTCAAGACACAACCTAATTTTATAGAGTAAGTCCTGCCTCTTTAATGTAACTGCCTCTTATCCTGTCTTATTAAAATCATAGAGGTAGGATTTACAACACAGTAAAATCACATCTGGATGACAAAATGGTGGACAAGCACACGATACTGAGAATCGTGGTCTAACCAAGTTGACACACATTTTGGGGGGACACGAATCCGTAACAGCTGTTTTATTTTTATGTCTGATATTTCTGCTTGTTTCTTCGTTGTGTCTTGTGTTCATGTTTTATGTTGCTAATATCTTACCTTAAAATGTTTACTCAGCTAAATTCAAATTACTGGACCATCTATTCTAAAAATATCTTCTGCTGATCAACTCTCTAATGTTTTTATTCTGAGATAGTTGTGTTTCTCCAGTGTCTTGTTACTTCAGCCAGTGAGCTTATTTTCTCTTGGATCTGTCAGCTTCTCTTTCAGACAGTGAGTGTAGGTAAAAGCCAAACCCTAGGGCCTCTCAGGTCTTGTGAATTCAAGGGAAGAAGTGGCTGAGCCCTTGGGTAGAAGCCTTAATTACCCCACAAAACAACCTGTCCAATCAGATTTCACCCTTTGCACTCCAGAGATAGTAGCATTAACAGCAGAAATACTCCTCAGATTATCATTCTCTACCCCTGGGGATTTAGCAGGGAAGGATGAGGCACTAACTGCCCAAAGTTAGCTAAGTCCGTCTGTTTTTCTCCAGTCCTCATATGTGCAGCCCTGCTTTTACTCTAGGACACAGGGGTAGGTTCACATTGCTGTAGGTGTTGGGGAGGTGCTGTTGGTAAGAACTGGTGGTAGGGACAAAAAACAGGCATCAATATCAAACAGCTCTTCTCTTCATTCTTACATCCCAGGCTACAGTCATCATTTTCAGACCAGTTCTAAACAACTCCTCAGGGATTTTTCACAATTTTCTCTGCCCTCCCCCTTCTTTTTTGTTTGCGTTTTCTGCCAGGAGGCGGTCCCAACACTTTGTAGGGTCCCACACGGAGGGAGGGAAGACGTCGGCGGGAAATAAACAAAGGAGACAGGAAAGAATTTTCTGGTTTAAGGCAGCCCGACCAGCAAATGATCTGTGTATCTGTCTGAGTCGAGAGCTGTCGTCTTTATTTTTTATAGGTGAGGTGACATAGTCGGTCACCCTATTTTCTTTATAATATGAACTATTGGTTAACAAGAAACTGACCCATCATTATTGGCTAAGAAGAAAGTGACCCCTCGTGATCTTCTTCTAATTAATTGCCAAGGCTTTTTGGATAATTGTCTAAGCCAGGTGTTCAGTGGTGATAAAATGTCAGTGAATATAATTAATGGTTTTATTTGTACCTCAAAGTGGAAGGCACAGAGGAGTAAACTTCTCAAGGCCTAACCATTTGGCTGTCTCCATTTGTTTCTCTAAGTTCTTATTTATATCTTCCTGTACAGATAGTAAGTGCCTGCCATTCTCTAATTAAGCCAGCTGCACTAAGAAAGATGTTTCTTTAGTGTTTATCAGTTTTCTATACCAGCTATAATGAACCTAAAAGTTTATTTATTCTTGTGTAGTTTTAATGGCTATGTGGAGAATTGTCCTTGAGAGCTTTTCAAGGATTATCTTGCAAACCTGTGTATGTGAAGAAAAGGGAGGGGGGAATGCAATTAGGGGGAAGCCAGTGAAGCTGGGCAGGCTGTGTTATCAGTGTTATCAGGCATGCTGCATTGAAATCCATTTCTGTGATCTCTGTTTCTCAGAAGTTCTTGGTCAGATTTCCCCAATATAGTCTCATAAACTGAGGGGTTGAAGCCCCTCTTAGAAGACACCTCCTTGATCCTCATGTCAGGAGGGGATATCTTTTTAGGAGAATTTAATTAAGAAGCAAAACACCATCAGGGTAATAGGCCAAAAAACATATTACAGGTGAGATGCCTCGGCATGTCATTTACAGAAGTTTGTGACTTTGTCTACAATGACCTATGCGGAATGGCGGGCCTCCGCAGTTTTCTTCACTCTATATCTCACAAACCTATCATTATTGTGGGAAGTGTCTGTTTTAGTCATCTGTACTGCACATTCCTGAGCTAGCTTCCGGCTGAAATGGGCGTGCAAGTTCTCTTAACATACCTGTGTTAGTTTCCTAGAGTTCTGTAAACAAAGGGCTGTAAACTCTTTGGCTTTATAACAATTGAAATTTGTTGCCTCATGTGGTCCTGCAGGCTGCAAGTCCAAATTAAGACTATTGGCAGGCCTATGCTTTCTTCAAGATCCTTTCTTTCCTCTCCTTACATCAGGGTTCTATCCTTTCACCATTCTGACTCATCTGTATCCTGATCATATAATCCGAGAAGCTAGACTATATGGAGAAGAATACAGCTTAAGGACTGGAGGGCGACTCTAACAAGCTGTGCTGTGCAAATATTACAGCCTTGCTTGCTGCAAGTGAGGAGGACTTGAAGCACATACTGATGAAGATCAAAGACCATTCCCTTCAATGTGGTTTACACTTCAACATAAGGAAAACAAAAATCCTCACAACTGGACCAGTAAGCAACAGCATGATAAACAGAGAACAGACTGAGATTGTCAAGGATTTCGTTTTCCTTGGTTCCACAATGAATGCCCCTTGGGAACAGCAGTCAAGAAATCAAAAGGCACATTGCACTGGACAAATCTGCAAAAGGCTTTAAAGTGTTAAAAAGCACAGATGTCACTTCAAGTACTAAGGCGTGCCTGACCTAAGCCATGGTCTTTTCAGTCATCTCATGTGAATGTTAAAGTAGATAGTGACTAGAGAAAACTGAAGATATGATGCCTCTGAATTAATGATGTTGTCAAAGAATGTTACACGTATCGTGGACTTTCAGAAGAATGAGCCCAACTGTCCTGGAAGAAGTACAGCCCAGATGCTTGTTAGAAACAAGAATAGTGAGACTTCACCTGACGTAGTTTGAACATTTTATCAGGAGTGACCAGTCCATGGAGAAGGACATCATGCTCAGTAAAGCTGAAGGTCAGTGCAAAAGAGAAAGACTTTCAATGAGATGAACTGATACAGTGGCTACAAAAATGGCCTCAAACACAGCAGTGATTGTGAGGATGGCTCAAGACTGGGCAGTGTTTCTTCTGGGTTACTATGAGTCAGAATCAACTGGATGGCATCTAACAACAGTAGCAACTTTCAGTAACCCCAGGCGTTCCTTGGCTTGCAGCTGTAGCACTCCAGTCTCAGCATCTGGAAGACCATCTGCCTTTTTATAAAAATATCAGTCATATTGGATTAAAACTGGAATTTTTCACCCATAAACTTTTTTCCTTAATTCAGTGTGTTATAGTCAGTTATATCTGTATGTTTTTGTAAATTAAATTTTTCAGATATTCGTAGATTCACATGTAGTTGTAAGAAAGACACAGAAATCTGTGTACCCTTTAGATAATATCATCCAGTAGTAATACCTCACAAAACTAGAATACAATATGGCAGCCAGGATATTGACACTGATACAAACCACTGATGATCTTATTTAAATATCCAGTTTTCTTGTGTGTGCGGGTGCGAGTGCATAGTTACCAAACCAAACCCTTTGACACTGTGTTAATTCTGACTTACAGGGACCTTATAGGACAGAGAAAATCCTTAGTGGCATAGTGGATAAGTGCTATAGCTGCTAGCCAAAACGTTGGCAGTTCAAATCCACCAGGCACTCCTTGGAAATGCTATGGGGCAGTTCTGTTCTGTCCTGTGAGGTCTATATGAGTTGGAATTGACTTGATGGCAGTGGGTTTGGCTTTTGGTTTATAGGACAGAGTAGAACTGCCTTATAGAAACCCAGATTTGCCCATTTTCATGTTCCACGGAGCAGGTGGTAGATTTGAATTATTGACATTTTGGTTAGCAGCTGAACTTTTAAACGCAGTGCTACTTTGTTCTATGTAATTTCATCATGTGTATAGGTTTGTGTATCCACTAGTCAAGATACAGAAGAGTCCCTTTATTTCCTTGTGTTCCCTTTCCATAATCACTCTGAAGCTTTCATAAACTTCCCTCCTGCCTTCTGTCCTTAGACTTTGCGAGCCACTAATCTGTTCTTCCTTATTGCAGCTTTGTCATTTCAAAAATGTTATGTAAATGGAATAATACAGTGTGTAAACTTTTAGAATTGGCTTTTTTTTCGCTCAGGGTATTTCTCTGGCAGTTCATCTAAGTTGTTAGGTATATCAGTTACCTGTTCCAAGCAGCATTCTGTGGTATGGATTTACCACAGTTTGTTTAATCATTCACCCGCTGACTACCTGTCGCTTAAGTGAGAGACCTATTACTTTCAACTACAAGGGTACTTTTGTAATTATAGTGTCTGGCTGTGCTAAGACAGAGATAGGTTCTAGCTGCCCTGTGGACTGTCTGCTGTTGCATAGCCCTGGAACAGGGGGTCCACTGTCCAGCCAGGAGTGATCAGACATCAAGAATCGTCTCCTGCACACCAGATCTATTCCCCTTGAAGACAGGGGCCTCAACCAGTCTTTGTTTTGATCAGCTTTATAGTTTCTGAAGGACTGGAGAGTTGATTTCTGACTCCTTAGTCAGTGGTTAGTCCAGACATGTAGCAAGCAAAGTGGAAGGGGATAAAATCTTGCCAGTCATTGGATCAGGCAGCAGGAAAAAGTCAGTTTGTAAGCATTTCAACATGGGTTTGAATCACTTGTGGGTATGACCAGTATCAGAAAGTAGTGATGAACCCATACCAGAGGGTTTTGGGGAAAAATGTTTGTCTTTTTATTGTACTGAGATGTTTCCAGTACTTTTTAATCCTTAGAAAGAGTTGCAGGCTGAACATTGCCATATAAAATACTCAAACTAGCATGTGACAAAGTGTGTGTATTGTACTGAGATGTTTCCAGTACTTTTTAATCCTCAGAAAGAGCTGCAGGCTGAACATTGCCATATAAAATACTTAAAATAGCATGTGACAAAGCGTGTGTATTTATGTATTAAGTAAATGAAGCACCTTTCAAAATCCTTTATTGTGCCTAACTTAATCTTTGTTTTTGCTCTCCCATAGACAAAGAATAGAATCTAGAGTGTGTAAGGAGGCCATCAATAAATTTTATTCAAATATTAAAGAAGAACTCATCAAAAAGGTAAACTCATTGACATAATTTGTTCTGATTTTTCTTTATTACTAATTCTAAGGCAGTATACTTCTGTCTTAGAAAAGCTTATGTTTGCTGGCAGTATGATAATGATCTCTTTAAAGCCATCGGTATTACACCATGTTGTTTTTAACTAAGTATGGTGTATGTTAAAATAGTTATATGTATGTAATTTTGAAACATATATGCAAATATTTGTTGTTTTGTCTAGATTCAAGAAGTTCAGTTGTTGAAAAATCTGAAACGGAGGAATGTTAAGGTAAATCACTTATGTGATAAGAGGCACACAGTCATATAATACTAACATATATAGAGTTAAGTAAAGACGTAACACCAGGGTTTGGCCTTGAAGGTTCCATGAAGTTTTTTTGTTTGTTTAATTGTGGTACGTATGAAGGTGACAGAATCTGTGGTATTTCTCCTGTCTTTACATGTACATTTCAGTGATGTTAATTATGCTCAAATTGTTTAACTATCACCATTAACCATTGCTAGATTTTTCTGTCACCTTGAAAGTAGCATAGCCATGTCTAAGCCTTATCTCTTTCTTCTCCTGTATAAGGTTTTTTGTCTTATTAATCAGGTTTCTTTATTTGATTATCTGGCTGATTTGGTGAGTGCTGTTAATGCAAGCTAAGGAGAAGGGATCCTAAGCATCTTTCTTTCCTAAAGCTATTTAAATGTGAAAACAATTGTTTTTATAATCAAAGACAAGAGAAATCCTAGTGTTTATAATGTTCCAAAGTTAAGCTAAAAGTGCGTAAAAATGACCACTTATATAGATAAGTATTAAATAATGCATATTTCTTGCTTTTGTGAATTGTCAAAAAGCAAAAAAGTCAAAGGACAGCCTAGGGAAAAATACTGGGTTAGTTGTCAGACCTCATTTCTAGTTCTGGTGCGGCTACTGTAATGTTGTACCACTTTGAAAAACCAGACACCTGTAGGTGTGGAAAACAAGCCAGTAAGCACAGCTACCTTTCTTCATCTGTAAAATGCAGAGTTTTGGTCAAATGATTTCAGGTTTTTAGCTCTAAACTGGCATGAATCCAGGAATGGAAGACCAAGATCAATACCCTCTACATTTGTAATAGAAGCGGATTTGAGATGTATACAAATCTCTGTCAGTTTTAGGCTTTTATTGGTCATTTCTACATTGCTTGTAAGTAGTGGGAACAGTCTGAATGTCCAGCAATGCAATTTTAGGTAGTCACTGAAAGCAATGGCTAAGATAATAAAATTTGTTATTTTGAAATGTTCTTTTTAAAATACAGACTGGACCAAAACATTCCCTTGCTTCATTATTTTCCCAAGACAACTAGATAAAATCTGAACTCCTGAATTCACGGGGCATACCTAGTAAAACCTTTGCAGTACTTGTGAGATAGATACCCCATTATTCTTTTCCTTCGTAGCATGTTGTAATTTCTTACTGTTTGTATGTAGTAGCTGTCTTCCCTACTAGACCAAAGTTTCATGATGGTAAGAATTAGGTCTTTCTTGTTGTGTACTGTATTTTCAATATCTAGCAAATAGCAGTGTTCAAATATTTACAAATTAATTTAACGAAGACACTGTTGTCACTTAGATGATTTCAGATATTGAAAAGAAAAGGCAGTGTTTGATGGAAGTCCAGGATGAACTACTTCGGTAAGATAATATCAAAATCCTATTCAAGAATTTATCTCAAAGGATATAATTATGATATGCCACATGGGGATAGTATAACTTGTTGCTGTATTCCATCAAAAGCCCATGTTTTCATTGAGCTTGACAACTCAGTAAAGGTAGGTTATACTGCCTAGTAGTTAAACCTTCAGCAAAGGACAGTTCAGCACTCATCTTCTGCCAGCAGGTGTCTGGATTGTGGCCTGAGAGGCAGCCTAATTTCATAATTTAATGCATGGAGTCGAGAACCAGGCAGCCTGGTGTGCATCTAGGCTCTGCCGCTTATGCATCTGTACAAACAGGCAAGTTTAACCACCCAGCATCTCAGTCCCCTCATCTATAGAATAATAATAATAATAATATAATGATACTTCATTAGGTGCTATGAGAATTAAATTAGTATATAGAAGGTGCTTCACTGTGACTGGCATGTAAGTGCTACACAAGTTTTAGTTGTTTGTATGTTGTTGAACCCATTCCCAGTGTCTTGGATCAGGAGAACTTACTAGAGCTGTCTTCACTGCTTTGTTAGGGCCCTGAGTCATGTGACACCAGCCTGTCACTCATCAAGAACTTTTTGGTACTCTTCTACAAGGCCAAGACCCCATGTGAGCTGGATGGTGGACAGTAAAGCAATACCAGATAATGTCTGTGTTCTTCAGGAGCTTTGAAATCGTTTAAGATATAAAGTGATTTTATCAGAAAAACATAGTTAAATACTAAGTTTTAAAGCAGATACTGCCACAGGGATTTAGAGAAGGGAGAAATTGATTATCTGGTCCACTGGTTTCCAGATCTAGATTATAAAGAGATACTGGCCCATGATAGTTTTCATTGGCTTTGGCTAAAATAAGAAAACTAAGGTAATAAAATAATGATGATAGCATTTAAAAGCTTGCTAGATGGACACATTCCTAAAGGCTTTATATGTTAACTTATTTATCATCACCATCCTTTGAGATAGGTTATTATTAGCCCTAAGTTAAGACTGACTAACGTGAGAGCACTCAGACATGTTTTAAAGACTAGCCTCTTTTGCTCCTCTTGTGGATATGATTTTAGAAGTTGAGAAGCATATTTTGGGAAGGGATAGTAGGAAAAATGTGGTATATCATTGTTTTACCTTTACGTGTGAAAAATTTAAGACACAGGGAGGGGACTTACTCACAGTCACACACAGGGATGTAGTGTGATCTGTTGTCATCAGTCTTTTGCCCTGCCAGAACAAGACTTGGTTTTCCAGAATGTTACATTTGTTCAATATTAAAAAAAAAAAAAGCAGCCCACCAAGGGGACTGGATAGCTTGTTAATAATGTAAAGAAAGTATATGGCACCCTTGTGGGGGTGAGACCATGCAAATAATGTGTATGGGACCCTAACGAGGGGGTTAGTTGGTTTTGCCATCCTACTAGGCTTAAAGGGAGAAACAGATAGAGACAGAAACATAATGGTAGCAAGAGTGAGAAGCAATGGCAACAGAGACAGCAGATCAGGAGACTAGCTCACGGGCCTCCCTAGCCTATGGAGTGAGAGAGCTCAGTGCCTTCATGCCAATGTGTCTTGGTGGAGTGGGGTGCACCAGGTACTTACTAGCAAAGCTAAAGAGCATTATAACACTTGACCTAGGAAGGCAGAGGCTAAGCCCAGGGGCTCAGGGCCAGAGACCAGCCTGTGAGCATAACTGGTTAGAGGCTATATCCTGAGTTATTTCTCATCCTGACTGTAAACCTGTGACTTCCCTAATAAACCCCATAATCATCGGAGGAAAAAAAAACAGACCAAACCCCCTGCTGCTGAGTTGATTCTGGCTGATAGCGACCCTATCAGACAGAGTAGAACTGCCTTATAGGGTTTCCAAGGAGTGCCTAGTGGATGTGAATTGTTGACATTTTGATTAGCAGCCATAGCTCTTAACCACAACATCACCAGGCTTTCCGTTCAGTATAGAGAACTGCTAAAATGACTTCTATAAAATTACAATACTAGAGGATAGTTCTTTTTTATTTGGCAAAATAAAAAATAGACAGACCTTCCCACTTTTCAAACTAGATCCATGAAATCCAGGCCAAGCAAGTGCCATCGAATGGGATCCAACTCATGAAATCCAAGTTGTCCCTTTTCATTTTAGCGAAACCCTGGTAGCATGGTGATTAAGAACTAGGCTGCTATCAAAGGTCAGTGATTTGGATCGACCACCTGCTCCTTGGAAATCCTTGGGGTTGTTCTACTTTGCCCTATGGGTTGCTGTAAGGTGAAATCAACTCACTAAAATGGATATTCATTTTATAGATAAGGAAACTGAGGCACTGAGAGATTAAGCAGTGTTTGCTCAAAGTTGCAGCAGCCATTGTGATAGTTTGTCAGCTAGTCTTTCTGGAAAGTGGGCAGGATTCTGACCTTGAAGGGGCAAGGGGAAGGTTTTTGCCTATGTCCTAACTCTTAAACTGAAAATGTCTGATGATTACTACTGGGGGTCACTAAAATTCGACTAAGTATATGTTTTAAGTAGGTAATTCCTAAGACCTTAAAAATGATTCAATGAAATTTAGAATATGTAAGGCATAATCTTCTGTGTGCTGCACTGCTGATTACTTATTACACATTGTATTTCAGAGTTGTTTCTGTGTTTCCAATTATAGAATCTTTTACACATTATATAATTACTATAATGTATAATTTCAGAGTCAAATCTTAAATCATCTAGTCTGCCTCCTTGGTGTTCAGATTCACTCAGTATACTCACACACTCAACCTCATGTAGTATAGGCTATTAAACTTGATTATATCTGATTGATTTCTTGGAAAAAAATACTTTGTTCTGATTGCTTTCTTGGAAAAAAATACTTTGTTTAGGTTAGAACCACAACTGAAACAGCTACAAATAAAATATGATGAACTTAAGGAGAGAAAATCTTCCTTTAAGAATGCAGCGTATTTCTTACACAATTTAAAGGAGCTTCATCAGGATTATTCTGATGTTCAAGAAACAAAACCAGAAGCCAAGGAAACGGTAACTTCAATTTTTACTTTTTATTGTGCTTCAGGTGAAGATATAGGATATTTGCATGCTAGAACACCAGAAGCTTTGAGGAAAGACAGATGTAGATGCATCACTACAGAGTCTGGCCAAACCAGCATCACTATAAATCTGTGAAAGTTTTTTATAATATTGCTTTTTTAGCTGCTTAATGAAGGCTAGAGAGATAGAAAAAATCCTAATCTGGTTTGATTAAGTTACTTATGTTTCAGTGAACTGAACTTCCACAAGGGAAGTGTGTGTATTTTATGTACAAATCTCAGTTGAACAACGATGATCTACATTATTATTTTAAACACTGCAAGACCACTCTGACATATTTTTCTTTTCTAAAAAAAAAATTTTGTACATTAGGGTAAGTCTACGGTGGCACATTTTAGTTTCTCATTTGGTAAAGTGTTCCCATACATAACGTGTTCCATGACACTGGTTGCACTCCCCACAATGCACCAGCATTCTTCCCATTTCTACTCTTAGTTCCCCCATTTTTCTGCCTTTCCTGCCTTCTCTATGCTTTGGGGCAAATGTTATCCTTTTAATCTCATATAATTGGTTGCTTTAATGAACACATCACTGCAATCATTTCTACACATACAGTTCATTGTTGGCTGTAGTATTTATGCAAGCTGGTTGCTGGGCATTCCTTTCATGACACCACTAGGTAGGTTTGCTGGGTGAGTTCAAACTGCCAAGCTTTTCGTTAGTTGCAGAGAGCAAATTGTTTATACCACCAAGTAGTATGCAAGATGTTTCAGCATTAGAAAATCAATGTAATCTACCATATAAATAAAACAAAAGAATCACATAATCATCTCAATCAACACAGAAAAGGCATTTAATACAGTCCAACACCGACTCCTGGTAAACTGTCAATAAAATAGGTATAGAAGAGAAAATCTTCAATATAATAAAGGGCAAGAGCCTGCATCATTCTTAGCAGAGAAAGGCTGAAAACACTGGCCCTGAGAAAAGGAACAAGACAAGACTAGGCAGTATCACCACTCGTAGTGAACACTTTGCTGAAGGTCTACCCAGAGCAATAAGCAACAAAAGAACTAAAGGCCATCCAAATTGGTAAAGAAGAAGTAAAACTATCCCTGTTTGAAGATGATCATTATGCTATACACAGAGAACTCAAAAGACTCCATAAGAAAACTACTGGATTTGGCAGATTAGCAGGATGCAAGATAAACAGATAAAAGTTAGCTGGATTCCTATGCACCAGTAAAAAAGAGAACTCTGAAAAGGAAAGCAAGGAAACAATACCTTTTCTGAAACTCCCTAAAAAGATAAAAAAACACTACTGCAAGCAATCAAAACAGACCTACATAAAGGAAAAAACATGTTATGTGCTTGGATAGGTAGACTCAACATTGTGAAAACACCAGTTCTACTCAAAACAATCTACAAATAGGCAATACTAATACGAGTACTAACAGCATTCTCTAAGGAGATGGGAAAACTAATCATTATATGGAAAGGAAAGAAGCTGTGTTGATTGAGATGATTATGTGATTCTTTTGTTTTACTTATATGGTAGATTACATTGATTTTCTAATGTTGAAACATCTTGCATACCTGGTATGAATCCTACTTGATATGAATGTATTGTTTTATTTATATGATGCTGAATTCTATTGGCTAGAGGTTTATTTGAGAATTTTTGCATCCACATTCCTGGAGAGATATTGGTCTGAATTTTCTTTTTTTGTAGTGTCTTTGCTATCAGGGTTATGCTGGCTTTACAGAATGAATTCAGGTGTATCCATTTCCTATGTTTTGAAATAATTTGAGTAGTACTGATGCAAGCTCTTCTCAGAATGTTTGGTAGAGTTCTCCAGTGAAGCCATCAAGGCTATGGCTTTTTTTTTTTGGTGGAGGAGGAGAAGAGTTAGTTTTTTAAATTATCTTTTAAACGTCTTCTCTTGTTATGGATCTGTTTAGGTAGGTAGTATGTTTATAGAAATTTGTCCATTTGCTCTTGATTTTCAAATTTGTTGGAATATAGTTTTCCATAGTACTGTTATGATCCTTTTTATTTACTTGGGTCTGTTTCAGTGTCCCTTATTTTGTTTCTTACTTGTATTATTTACATCCTCTCCTGTTCTTTCTTTGTGAATTTGGCCAGTGGTTTATTGATTTTGTTGATCCTTTCAAAGAACCAACTTTTGGTTTTGTTGATTCTTGATACTGTTTTTCCGTTCTCTATTTTAGCTGTCTCTGCTATGATCCTTATTTCCTTTCTTCTGGTGACTATGTACTTCTTTTCCTATCCTTCGTTCAAGTTGTATAGCTAATGTTTTTACTTTGTCCCTTCTTTTTTGATGCGTACATCTCTTTATATATATTGACCTCTGAGCACTACCATTGCTGTGTCTCATAGGTTTTGGTACGATGTGTTTTTATTTTCATCTGATTCTAGGAATTTTTTTAATTCCATCTTGTTTTCTTCCATTGCTTAGCAGTCCTTACACATAGTGTTCCTTAGTTTCCCAGTATTTGATTTTTTTGCCCTTATTCTTCCCATTTATTTCTACTTTTATCGTGGTATAATCCAAGACGATGCTTTGTAGTAGTGTTTTGATTTTGTTGAGGGTTGCTTTGTGGCCTAATATGGGGTCTCTTCTGGAGAGCACTCTATGTGCAGTGTAAAAGAATGTGTACTTTACTGCTGTTCTGTATGTCTGCAAGGGCAAGTCAGTTGATTATGGCCTTCAAGTCTTCTGTATCTTTGCTGAGTTTCTTTCTTGATGTTCTGTCCTTTACTGAGAACAGTGTGTTGAAATCTTCCTATTATTATGGACCTGTTAATTTTTCATCTCAGTGCTGTTAAGAGTTTGTTTTATGTTATATGATGCTGTCACTGGATGCATATTTATTACAGTTGTATCCTCATGCTAGATTGTCCCTTTAATTATTATTTAATGTCCTTCCTTGTCTTTTATGGCAGATTTTGCCTTAAAGTTATCTTATCTGAGATTAGTATTGCAAGTCCTGCTCTTTTTTGGTTGCTATTTGCTTGATAATTTTCATGCTTTGCTTTTAAACATCTTTGTCTCCGACTCGACGGCATTTGGCTTTGGCTGGCTTGTTTCTAAGGTGTGTCTTTTATTGACAACATATTGATTGGTGCTGTGGTTTGTTTTTTTAATCCATGCTGTCACACACTGCCTATGGGTACCTTTAAATCATTTACTTTCTGTGTGACTATTAATAGGTGTGAATTTATTGCTACATTTTAACGTATTTTAAAGACCACCCTCTTTTCTTCTTTGTGTATAGATTCTTATTATCTTCAGTATCTTTGATAGAATCATTGGTTGGATGTGATTTTAGAAGTTAAAAAAAATCTTTTTTAAAGCATATATTAAGGAGAAAATGTGATACTATTGTTTTGCCTCTGGATTTTTCCTATAGTCTTTGCTGCTATTATGACATCAGCTCTTTAACAGAGATATTTAAGCAATTCAAAAACATATATGTTTGCATATTTTAATATAATTGTTATAAACATCATGTCCTCTATCTGCCCAGGCCCTACCTCCCCCTTTGCATCTCTCCTCCTTCCCACCTACTCCCAGTGACTACCCTTGCTTAGCTCCCTACACATACACCCTCCCACAACCTTGAACTGTCCCACAGTTGCGTCATGCCCTCTGTAGCTGGACTGAGATATTGTGGATGAGTGAGAGAAGGAGTCCCATAGCAAGTTGGCCACCTAGCATGACCTAGACATTGTTAGGGCCTCAGTATATTGTTTGAGATGGCCCATGGAGGGCACCCTAGGCCTAGCTGTGGTCTGTCATGGGGCCTAGACCATCAGTGGTGCTGACTGAGAATTTTGCAAAGTTGTCATAAATTCAGTATGTCAGATAATGAGATAGGTGATAAGTAGGTATATTACCAATTATGTCCCAAGAAAAATTCATTAAAACTGATTTTTACAGTGGTCTTCATTTAAAAAGGAAAAGAGGAGCTAATGGAAAGCTCTATCAAAATTGGCATTTGATCGTAAAATTCAGCTATTTAGAACAAAAATACTGTTATGTAGGTTTTTTATATTTGTTAATCTAAACAAATGCTTTTCCTTCAATAGTATGATTCATCCAGCCTTCCAGCTCTGTTATTAAAAGCAAGAGGCCTTTTGGGAGCTGAAAATCATCTGCAAAATATTAGCCATCAGTTAGAGAAGCTTCTTGGCCAAGAATGACAAGACCAGTCTGCTGAGAAGTACCTGTGTAAAGATTAGTTGCATGCTACTATTACCTTCTGAAACTGTACTTTATACTTAAAAATTCATTTTTGAAATTTTCCACAAAGGAGATTGGTAAAAAACTTAAACTTTATTAATGTTGAGTTGAACATTTCTTTTTATTGTTATAGCAACACTCTCAGATACATGAAAATAAACTTATCTAATTGTTAGACAGGAAGTGTGCCTTAGTCACCAGAATTTACTGTTTTATTATCATATCAGATGACTGTGACAATGTGAAGTGACATCAATTTGATTATATAATAGTTTTAAGGTACCATATCGTTTCTCTAGTTATTTTCTTGAGTAATAAGTTATAAAATGTTGATACCTTATCCTGATAAGCTCCAAACATGAGTTCTAATCTATATATGAACTTATAAAGTCAAATAGATGTGAACATAGACTAATTTTGGTTAATAATTAAAGAAATTCCTACTGAATCTCAAAATGAGAACAGGTGCAAACATCCATTAATAATCAGAACATGGGATGTATGAAGTATAAATCTAGGAAAGTTAGAAATCATCAAAAACAAAATTGAATGCATAAAGATCATTGTCCTAGGCATTAGTGAGCTGAAATGGACCGATACTGGCCATTTTGAGTCCAACCATTCTACAGTCTACTATGCTGGGAATGAGCACTTGAAGAGCAACAGTGCTGTACTCGTCATCAAAAAGAACATTTCAAGATCTGTCCTGAAGTACAATGCTGTCAGTGATAGAATAATATCCATACACCTATAAGGAAGGTCAGTTAATATAACTATTATTCAAATGTATGCACCAACTACTAAGACCAAAGATGAAGATGTTGAACATTTTTACCAGCTTCAACAATCTGAAATTGTTAGAACATGCAATAAGGATTCACTGATAATTACTGGTGACTGGAATGCAAAAGTTGGGAAAAAAGATGGATCAGTAGTTGGAAAATACAGCCTTGGTGATAGAAATAACACCAGAGATTGCATGATGGAATCTTGCAAGACTAAGAACTTCATTGCAAATACCTTTTTTAACCAACACAAATGGCAGCTGTACACAGCTCACCAGATGGAATACACAGGGACCACGTTGACTACATCTGTGGAAAAAGACACTGGAAAAGCTCCTTGTCAGCAGTCAGAACAAAGCCAGATGTTGACTATAGCACAGATTATCAATTCCTCATGTGCAAATTCAAACTGAAACTGAAGAAAACTAGAACAAGTCCGCAAGAGCCAGAGTGTGACCTTAATTATATCCTTCCTGAGTTTCAAAATCAATTCAAGAAAAGATTTGATGTGTTGACCAGTAATGACCAAAGACCAGGTGAATTGTAAAATGACATCAAATACATCATCCATGAAGAGAGCAAGAGGTCTTTAAAAAGACAAGAAAGAAAGAAAGAAAAAACCAAATTGGATTCCAGAAGAGACTCAGAAACTTGTGCTCGAACATCAAACAGCTAAAGCAAAAGGAAGGAATGGCCAAGTAAAAGGCCTGAACAGAAGATTTCAAAGGGCAGTTTGAGAAGACAAAAAAGTATTGTAATGATGTGTGCAAAAAGCTGGAAATAGAAAAGCACAAAAGAAGAACCTGTTCTGCATTTCTCAAGCTGAAAGAACTGAAGAAAAAAATTCAACCCTCAAGTTGCAATAGTGAAGAATTCTCCAAGGAAAATATTGAACAACTCAGCTTCAAAAGAAGATGGAAGGAATACACAGTCATTATACCAGAAAGAACTGATTGCTGTTCAGCCATTTGAAGAGATAGCACATGATCAGGAACTGATGGTAGTCGAAGCTGCGTTGAAGGCACTGGCAAAAAACAAGGCTCCAGGAACTGGTGGCACATCAACTGAGATATTTCAACAAACAGTTGCAGTGCTGGAAACGCTCACTTGTCTGTGCCAAGAAATTTGGAAGACAGCTACCTGGCCAACTGACTGGAAGAGATCTGTATTTATGCCCATTCCAAAGAAAGATGATTCAACTGAATGCAGAAATTACCAAACAATATTGTTAATGTCACATACAAGTAAAATTTTGCTCAAGATCATTCAAAAGTGAATGCAACAGTGTATTGACAAGGAACTGCCAGAAATTCCAGCTAGATTCGGAAGAGGATGTGGAACCAGGGATATCATTGTTGACGTCAGATGGATCTTGGCTAAAAGCAGAGAATACCACCTGGGTTTCATTGACTGTGCAAAAACATTCGACGGCGTGGATCATCACGAATTACAGCTAACACTGCATAACATGAGAATTCCAGAACACTTAACTATGCTCTTAAGGAATCTGTATATGGATCAAGAGGCAGTCATGTGAATAGAACAAGGGGGCACTGCATGGTTTAAAGTCAGGAAAGGTGCATGTCAGAGTTGTAGCCTTTCACCATACTTTTTCAGTCTTTATGCCAAGCAGATAATCTGAGAAGCTGCTTTATATGAAGAAGAATGAGGCATCAGGATTGGAGGATGACTCATTAACATTACACAGATGACACCACATTACTTGCTGGAAGTGAAGATTTGAAACACTTATTGATGAAGATCAAGGACTACAGCCTTCAGTATGGATTACACCTCAACATCAAGAAAACAAAAGCCTCACAATTGGGCCAGAAAACAACATCATTGTAAATGGAGAAAGGTATGAGGTTGACAAGGATTTTGTTTTACCTGGGTTTACAGTTAATGCACATAGAAACAGCAGTTAAGAAATCAAAAGACAAGGGGTGGAGTCAAGATGGCAGACTAGATACACGTCTCCTTAATTCCCTCTGAAAACTAAGGCCTAAATGGATAATTAAATGGAGCTTTCTGGACACTCAGTAGGCCCTAGGATACGGCACAGGGCTGTCAGTTTGGACTTCATGCCACTGAACAGGAAACATTTTGTGTTTCGCTCACCCCCACCCTTGCTGAATGGCCAGCTCCTGCGCACTGAAGGTAACTGGTATTTTTAACTTCTTTTTGTTGGCTGATAAGAGGGGTAGGGGCTTAACCAGCAGCTATGCTGAGCCACAGTGCTAAGGTGATGAGCATGTAGAATAGCCACATTTTGAGAGCTTGGCTCTGGATTCAGAGCACCACAGCCCCTCAACTATCTTTTCAAACCTCCCCTGTAGATTCTGCTTTTTTGTGGGGGTGGGACACCTTAACCAGGACACCATCTTGTTTGACTCGGAGGCCTCAGCAGCAGCTAGTTCTCAGGCTTGGAGGCAGTCCCAGCCCAGGGAGCACTTTTCCAGTAGAAAAGCTGTGTTTAGCACAGTGTAGCCTTATGGGTGGGGCCCAGAGAGGGATGACAGCAGGCTAATAGCCTGTCCCTACTTTGAACTATATTACAGCATCTGGGGATAGCTGAAGAGGTGGCTCCGTTATCAGCCAGAAGGAGGAGTTTGCACACCTGACAGCCTGACTGGTTTTGGAAGCTGTCTAATAGCTTTTACCTTTAAAAATAAGACTGCTTGGGGAAATAACTGTGGTGAAGCCCAATAGCATCTCTTCCAGCCTTTACTGACCCCTGTAGGATCAACTGATGGCTCCTGAGTGACTGTGTAAGTAGGGCTGTGTCTTTGCCAGCCAGGAGGCAGAGCATGCTACCCTAGAGATCCCACTGGGCCCAGTCACTGGAATACATAGAGGTGGCTGGTGATCAACCTCCTCAGAACTGCACCTCAGCTCCTGTCCAGGCAACACCAGAGAAACTCAACAGCCTGTAGTTGTCCTGAAAGCAACAAACCCTAGCCAGACATTTAAAGAAAAATCTACCCATGGCTCTAGAAAACTCCCAAAAGAAAGAACCAAAGAACTTCACGGAAGAAGAAGCCTTTCTGAAACTCAGTGGTCGAGTACAAAATAATTATACATAGAGCCCTCCTAGACATTATATGAAGTGCAGCAGAGCAAAATGAAAGATTAAGCAAGTTGTTTGAACTGATGGAGCACCAGCATTATGAAATCCAATAGATCAGTAACAAAATTACAGAATTTCACAATTCAGTTGAAAGCCAAAAGAGCAGAATTGAACACCTGGAAACTAGACTTACTGAACTTGAAGATAGAGCTACTGACTCCAGCATTTATGAGGAGAAGTCAGAGAAAAGAAACAAGAAAAATAAAGAATCATTAAGAAACATGTAAGACTCTATCAAGAGGAATAATCTACGATTAATTGGACTTCCTGAACAGGGAGGGACACCTGAAAACACAGAGTATTGATGTTGAGCTGCTGACAGAAAATTTCCCTGAAGTTATGAAAGAAGAGAACTTAGATATCCAAGATGTGTATCGAATGTCACAAAACGTAGACCCTAAAAGGAAGACACCAAGACATATTATAATCAAGCTTAACAAAATGAAACATAAGCAGAAACTCTTAAAGGCAGCGAGACTGAAAGTAAAGCTAACATTCAGAGGGAAGCCCTGTAGGCTTTCATCTGGCTTCTCAGCGGAAACGATGTTGGCATGGAGGCAGTGGAATGACACATTCAAAGCCTTGAAGGAGATAATCTTGCAACCAAGAATTATATATCCTGCAAAACTGTCCTTCAAATATGAAAGTGAAATTAAGACATTCACAGATAAACAGAAACTGAGAGGCTTTGTGAAAACCAAACCAAAGCTACAAGAAATACTGAAAGAAGCTCTTGGCTTAAGAAAATAAAACCATTAACTCTATATTTCAAGGAGGCAATTCAGAACACAACATCCAGACCTACTCAGGGAAGGCACAAAACTCAAAGCTATAATATTAAAAGAAGGAATCCAGTGATCATATTATGAAAACTATGATATCATCATATTAAAAAGAGGGATATACTACAATAGTTATAGCCCTTCCAGATGGAGAGAAAGTAAGATATGTAGAAGTTAAAATTGGCATTAAACTTAGATTATTAAGGGGCATTGTAAGAGTAGCCGCAAAGCACAATAAAGATGCAGCATATCAAAATAATAAACGTAACATAGTTTGTTGTGTCTCAACAAATGTAAAACCAACACTGAAAAAGATGAAAATCAACCTAGAAAGAAGCATGACCCAGAACAGAAAATTAAGAGCAACAGAGAAAACACCAACACAAAACTAAATACAGACTAAATACATACCTATCAATAATTATACTGAATGTAAACGGACTGAGTGCTGTAGTAGACAATGAGTAGTCTCTTGGATCAAAAGACACGACCCATCAATATGTTGCTTACAAGAAACTCACCTTAGACTTAAAGATAAGAACAAACTGAAAATTAAAGGATGGAATAACATATACCAAGCTAACAATATACAGAGAAGAGCAAGTATGACAGTGACAATACTAATCTTAGATAAAACAGATTTTACCTGTAAAATTCATGATTGTGGACAAGGGTGGTCACTATTTATTGCTGAAAGGTTCAATACACAGGCAGGACTTAACAATATTAAATATTTGTGCGTCCAATACTAGAGCACCTAAATACACTGAACAAACTGACTACATTGAAAAATGAGATAGATCACTCCTCATTAATAGTGGGAGACTTCAACACTCCACTTTCAGTATTGAACAGATCTTCTAGAAAAAAAAACTCAGTAAAGACACAAAAGATCTTATTGCCACAATTAACCAACTAGACCTCATTGACATATACAGAGCATTTTATCCAGTAACAGATAACTACACCTTCGTCTCCAGTACACATGCGACATTTTCCAGAATAGACAGTGTGTTAGGGCATAAAGTAAATCTCAACAAAATCCATACCATTGAATTATTGCAAAGGATCTTCTCAGACCGTAAAGCCATAAAAGTTAAAATGAATAGCAGAAAAAAACATAGATAGAAATGGAAACTGAACAACATCTTGCTCAAAAAGCCATTGGTTATAGAAGAAATCAAGGATGAAATAAAAAAAAAAAAAACTGATGCATTCAAATGAGAATGAAAACACTTGCTACCAAACATATGGGGTACACCCAAAGCTAGGCTCAGAGGTCAGTTTATCTCTATAAATGCACACATCTGGAAGGAAGAAAGGGCCCAAACCAAAGAATTAACCCTACAGCTTGAACACGTAGAGAGCAGCAAAGGAACGCCTCAGGCACCAGAAGAAAACAGATCATAAAGATTAGAGCAGAACTAAATGAATTAGAGAATAAAAGAACAATTGAAAAAATTGGTAAGACCAAAAGCTGTTTTTTTTTTTTTTTTTTTTGAGAAAAAATCAACAAAGTTGACAAGCCATTGGCTAAACTTACAAAAGAAAACCAGGAAAGAGAACAACCCGAATAAGAGATGAGACGGGAGACGTCACAACAGATTAAATAGAAAGCAAAACTATTCTAACAGAATGCTACAAAAGACTGTACTCTAACAAATTGGAAAACCTAGAGGTAACGGATGAATTCCTAGACTCATATCACCTACGAAAATTATCACAAGGAAAGGTAGAAAAACTTGATAAACCCATCACAAGGGAAGAGATTGAAAAAGTCATCAAAAAGCTACTGACCAAGAAAAGCTCTGGCCCAGATGACTTCATTGCAGAATTCTACCAAGCTTGTAGAGAAGAGTTAACTCTGATACTAGTGAGACTATTTCACATCATAGAAAGGGATGGACTACTCCCAATTTCATTCTGAGAAGCCAGCATAACCCTGATACCAAAGCTAGGGAAAGACCCAACAAAAAAGGAGAACTACAGACCATTCAACAACATATCAAAAAAATAATTTATCACGACCAAGTTGAATTCATACCAGGGATGCAAGGCTGGTTCAACATCAGAAAAACAATTAATGTGATCAACCACATAAATAACACAAAACACAAGAATCACCTGATTTTGTCAATTGATGCAGAAAAGGCATTTGAGAAAGTCCAACACCCATTCATGCTAAAAACTCTCAGCAAAATAGGAATAGAAGGTAAATTCCTTGATGCAATAGGGTCATCTGCTCAAAACCAGCTGCCTACATCATCCTGAATGGAGAGAGACTGAAAGAATTCCTCTTGAGAACAGGAACTAGACAAGGATGCCCACTCTCACCTCTCCTATTTAGCATTGTACTAGAAGTTCTGGCCAGAGCAATTAGATAAGACGAATAAAGGGAGTCTGCATGGGCAAAGAAGTAGTAAAAATCTCCCTATTTGTAGATGATGTGATTTTATACACAGAGAATCCTAAAGAATCCAAACTGATAGAAGACAGCAAAGTCTAAGGATACAGGATAAATGTAAGTAAATCAGAGGATTCCTTTGTATGAACAAAGAGATCCTTAAAGAAGAAATCACCAAATCAGTACCATTTACTATAGCCCCAAGAAGATGAAATAGCTAGGAATAAATCTAACTAGAGAAATAAGAGACCTACACAAAGAGAACTACAATACCGTACTGCAAGAAACAGAGAGACTTACATAAATGGAGAAACCTGCCCTGCTCATGGATAGGAAGACTTAACATTGTGAAAATGTCTATTTTACCCAAAGCAATCTACGTATTCAGTGCTATCCCAATACAAATTCCAGTGACATCAGTGATATTTTTTAATCTGATGAAGAAACAAATCACCAACTTTGGGAAGGGGGGAACACTGGATAAGCAAAGCACTACTGAAGAAGAGAAACACAGTGGTAGACCTTTCACCACCTGACTTTAGAACCTGTTACACTGCCACAGTAGCCAAAACAGACTGGTACTCGTACAAAAAGAGACATATAGACCGATGTAACAGAGTTGAGACCCTAGAGAAGCCACCATCTTGCTATGAACACTTGATATTTCAACAAAGGCCCTAAGATTGTAAACTGTGGTTAAAATCATCTAACATATGGTGCTGGCAAAATTGGATATCCATTTGCAAAAAATTCAAACAAGATCCATATCTAACACCTTACACAAAAACCAACTCAAATTGGATCGCCAAGCCAAGTGCCGTCAAGTCGGATCCTAAATATTAAACCTAAAACAATAAAGATTAAGCAAGACAAAATAGGATCAAGAATGGAAGTTTTAATACATAGCTTAGACAGACTTCAAATCTGACAGAATATGATCAACAGAAGAGAAAATGGATAAATGAGAACTACTAAGAATCAAACACTTTGGCTTATCCGAAGACTTTATCAAAAGAATGAAAAGACCACTTATAGAATGGGAAAAAAAAATTGGCAACTATGTGACACACTAACATCTGATCTCCGTAATCTACATGTTACTGCAAGAAATCAACAAGAAAAGGATGAATAATGCGGTTAAGCATTGGGCAAAGGAGATGGACAGACACGTCTCTAAAGAGGATATCCAGACAGCCAAAAGGCACATGCAGAAATGCTCATGATCATTAGCTGTTAAAGAAATCCATATCAAAACTACGATGGGATGCCATCTCACGCAAACAAGGTTAGCCGTGATCCAAAAACTGCAAAACGACAAATGCTGGGGAGGCTGTGGAGAAAGTGAACCCTCCTACACTGCTGGTGGGATTGCAAAATGATACAACCTCTTTGGAAAGCAATCTGGCACTTCCTTAAAAGCTGGAAATAGGTATACCATTTGACCCTGTAATCCCACTGCTTGGAATATATCCTACAGAAGCAAGGGCAGTCACATGAACAGATGCATGCACATGAATGTTTATTGCAGCACAGTCCATAGTGACAAAAACATGGAATCAACCTGGATGCCCAACAACAGATGAATGGATAAACAAACTACAGTATACATACTTAATGGAATACTACCCAATGATAAAGAACAATGATAATTTTAGGAAGCATCTCTTAACCTGGTTTCAATTGGAAGACATTATGTGGAGTGAAATCAGTGTCACAAGGACAAATATTGTATGAGATTCCTATTATAAAGTCTTAAATACAGACTCGTGTACAGAAGAAAAGACTGACTGCTCCAAGGGAAGGGAAGGAGGGAGAGAGAGGGGTGGTTATAGATTAGATAGCTGATAGAAATTTGGTTGAGTGAAATCAGTGACAGTACTCATTAGAAAAACTGGTTTAACAGGACTTCAACATAACCTGAAAACTGCATCTTAACCCAATATTGCAAAGATAGAGTAGCAAGGATGGGGTCCTGGGGACCATGCTCTCAGGGGACATCAAGGTCAATTGGCATAACTAGTGTATTGCTAAGAGAGTCTTCACCCCACATTGGTGAGTGGCGTCTGGGGTCTTAAAAGCTAGCAAGCTGCCATCTGAGGTACACCAAATGGTCCCAACTCAGCTGGAACAGATGATCACCAAGGACAACAACATGAAGGAAAAAGCCCAGAAGACAGACCCGTGTGAATGGGTGACTGTGTCCATATGTGACCAGAAGTACTTGACGGTGCCCGACCACCACCAATGACATGTTCTTTTGGGTCTTTGCTGTTAAAGGGATCATGGGAAGCATCTGACTATTATGCCATCTTAGCCCTGTCTTCACAAGTTGCATAGTTTAACCATAGCAGCACGTCAGGTAATTTTAACAAAACAATGTCTTATCCAATTTTACAAATATAGAATCTCTTTTGCAGTAAAAAACCTTAAAAATTCATATCTACTGATCCTTTATAACTATCTCTGGTTTTCCAACCAAAATGAGGAGTGTGTAAGAGTGACTATATCATATGTGCTCTTTATAATTCTCTGTATCTATAGGATGTCATCCTAACAGCCTCTTACTAGAGGGGAGTGGAGAGGAGGGAACAGGAGATTGTTAAGAGGATATGACATGTATAGAATGGAAAGGAGTGTGCTATCACCGGATAAGGAGAGCAGAAGGAGCAGCAGACAGGCACGCGTGTATAGTTAAACTGGATTGTACACTTCCACGCATCACAAAAAAAAGATGAGTGTGTAAAAGGATGTTTATTAAAGCATTATTTGTGAATTTTCATTTTACATTGTTTTCTTTAGAAGTACAAGTATAATGTACACTGTGAAATTAAACACAGAATAAATTAAAAACTCCTTAACCTTTCTGCCTGCAACCAAAGAGATAACTGCTGTTAATAATTTCCTGTTTAATCTGGAAGAATTTTCCAGTATTTCCTGCATACGAAGATGGTCTTCAATTTTTTTAATGGAAGCATGGTTTTCCATAGTACAGCTGTATCATAATTTACCTTTTCTGGTACTGAAAGAATATAAATGTCTTATCAGATTTCTTACATAAATCCTCCAATAAGCAGTTTTAAACATATGTTTTGGTATAGCATTACTTACAATAATGAAAATCATCTAAATCTAAAACAAAATAGGATTAAGTATATATCACAAAATGCTCCATAGCTACTAAAATTTAATTTAAAATCCTTATATAATAATACCTATTCATGAGGTTGAGATGAAAGTAGACTTGAAAGTTATGTATGGTATGATCAGAAGCTTATTAAAGAAATACAGAAAACATTTCCCTATATGTTTGTTTCCTTCTGGTTAAGTATTATTTCTATGCATTAATTTGTAGCTTATT
This sequence comes from Heterohyrax brucei, assembly GCA_028571685.1. Classification (NCBI taxonomy): domain Eukaryota; kingdom Metazoa; phylum Chordata; class Mammalia; order Hyracoidea; family Procaviidae; genus Heterohyrax; species Heterohyrax brucei. The sequence continues at coordinate 28,473,306 of CM053156.1, forward strand.
TTTCTCCTTTCTGTTTTAATATATTTCAAGGTTTATCAAGTTATGGACAGTACTTTTTAAATTGAAATATAGACTATTTTTTAAGAAAACTGGGTTATTACATCTTTAAATATTAAGTGAGGATTTAAATAAATTGTTCTAAATTATTACAGGAGATTCTTAAATGCAAAGTATAACTGAATTGCCAGTACCCTCCAGGTGAAGACTGCCATGGAGAACTATAGTGATTAAGTTGGATTTCTTACTCACTGCATGAAGGGAGAGCACATTCCTCTAAAGAGGGTTTTGAAAGGCTTTAATGAGGTGACTTGGGAGAGTGTGCAAGAGAGCAGGGAATTGCTCTGCACTGGGTGCTATTAAGGAATTTCTATGAGTATGTGTCTTAATATCAAAAAACAAAACAAAAACTCATTGTTGCAGCCATTGTGTCAATCCATCTTGTTGAGGGTCTTCCTCTTTTTTTGCTTACCATCTACTTTGTCAAGCACGATGTACTTCTCCAGGGACTGCTCCCTCCTGACAATGTGTCTTAAGTACATGAGATGCAGTGTGACCACCTCTCAGCCCTCTGGTTGTACTTCTTCCAGAACAGATGTTTGTTCTTTTGGCAGTCCGTAATACATTCAATATTCTCCAAAACCACAATTCAAAGGCATCAGTTCTTCTTTCTTCCTTATTTGTTATCCAGCTTTTGCATGCACGTAATGGAACAGAAAATACCATGGCTTGGGTCAGGTACGCCTTAGTCGTCAAGATGACGTCTTTAGTTTTCAATGCTTTAAAGAGGTCCTTTGCAGTAGATTTTCCCAATGCGATGTGCCTTTTGATTTCTTGCTGCTGCTTCCATGGGCATTGATTGTGGAACCAAGTAAAATGAAATTTTGACAACCTCTGTTGTTTCTCCATTTATCAGGATGTTGCTTACTGATTCAGTTGTGAGGATTTTTGTTTTCTTGATGTTGGGGTGTAATCCATACTGAAGGTTGTGGTCTTTGATCTTCATCAGTAAGTGTGTCGAATCCTCTTCACTTTCAGCAGGCAATGTTGTGTCATCTCCATAACTCAGGTTGTTAGTCTTCCTGCAATCCTGATACCTCAATCTTATTTGTATCGTCCAGCTTCTCAGATTATTTGCTCAGCATACAGATTGAAAGGGTATGGTGAAAGGACACTGCCATGATGCACACCTTTCCTGACTGTAAACCATGACTGCTTCTTAATCCATGTATGCATTCCTCATGAGCACAATCAAGTGTTCTGGAATTCCCATTCTCTACAATGTTATCCATACTTTATTATGATCCACGAAGTCAAATGCCTTTGCACAACCAAGAAAATACAGGTAAACGTCTTTCTGGTATTCTTTGCTTTCAGCCATGATCTGACATTAGCAATGATATCCCTGGCTCTACGTTCTCTTCTGGATCTGGCTTTAATTTCTGTCAGTTCCCTGTCAATACACTGTTGGAGTCGCTGTTTAAGATCTTGGGCAAAATTTTACCTGTAAGTAATATTAATGATATTTTCTACAAGTTCCACATTTGGTTTGATCACCTTACTTGGGAAGAGGCATAAATATGGATCTCTTAAAGTCATTTGGCCAGGTAGCTGTCCTCCGATTTCTTGGCATAGATGAGTGGGCAGTCCCAGTGCTGCATTTATTTCTTGACACATCTCAGTTGATATTCCATCAGTTCCTGTAGTCTTGTTTTTCATCAGTGCCTTCAGTGCAGCTTTGACTTCTTTTTGTACCATTGGTTCCTGATCAGGTGCCACCTCTTGAAATAGTTGAACGTAGACCAGTTCTGTGTAACAATTCTGTGTATTCCTTCCATCTTCTTTTGATGCTTCCCGAATCTAATATTTTCCTTGTGGAAACTTTCACTATTGCAACTCAAAGGTTGGAATTTTTCTTTAATTCTTTCAGCTTGAGAAAGGCAGAGCGTATTCTTCATGTTTGGTTTTCTATTTCTAGGGCATTGCACATGTCATTATAATACTTTGTCTTTTGAAATCTTCTGTTCAGTTTTTTCATTTTGTCATTCTTTCCTTTTGCTTTAGCAACTATACATTCGAGAGCAAGTTTCAGGGTTTCCTCTGACATCCAGTTTGGTCTTTTTTTTTTTAATGACCTCTTGCTTTCTTCATGGGTGTCATTCCACAACTTGTCTGGTTTTCCATTACTAGTGTTTAGCACATCAGATCATCTTCAGATGGTCTCTAAACTCAGGTGGGATGTACCCAATGTTGTACTTTGGCTCTCATGGACTTGCTCTAATATGCTTCAGTTTTAATTTGAACTGGCATATGAACCATTTGATGGTCTTTGCCACAGCTGGCATCTGGTCTTGTTTTGGCTGTTGATATTGAGCTTTTCCGTCATCTCTTTCCAGGATGTAGTGGATTTGATTCCTTTGTATTCCATCTGGCGAGACCCATGTGTGTAGTTATTCTTTATGGTGCTGAATAAAGGTATTTCCTGTGAAGAAGATGTTAGTCTTGCTAAATTCTATCAAGTGATCTCAGCATCATTTTTATCACCAAGGCCGTATTTTCCAACTACCGATCCTTTTACTTTGCTTTCAGTTTTGCATTCCAGTCACCAGTAATTATCAAAACATCCTGATTGCGTGTTCAATCACTTTTGATTGCCGAAGCTTATAAAAATCTTCAGTTTCTTCATCTTTAGCCTTAATAGCTGGTATGTAAATTTGAATAATAGTTGTAGTAACTGACCTTCCTTGTAGGCATATATGGATATCATCCTGTCACTGACAGCACTGTACCCCAGAACAGATCTTTTTTTAAAGTGTACAATCCAGTTTAAATTTGTATGCCTGCCTATCTGCAGCTCCTTCTGCTCTCCTTGTCCAATGACAGTACACTTCTTTCTGTTCTATACGTATCATATCCTCTTAACAATCTCCTATCCCCTCCTCTCTATGCCTCCACTGCCCTCTAGTATAAAGGCCAGCAGGACGACATCCTATAGATGCATAGGACCATAAAGTGCACACATCATATGATCACTCTGTGTCTCTGAGTCTGTCCAAAGGAGTGACCTCAGTAATGATTTATAATCAGGGGCAGCATCATGTCTAGGAGCCATGCTCCCAGGGGAGCCCCCAGGCTTTTGGACTATCAATTTCAGTCTTTTAGTGGAATTCTCAGGGTGTAACCATTTTTTTCCTCGTGTTACCACTGGTGCTCAACATTGTGAGCCCCATCACAGCTGATCCAGGACAGATCTTGAAATGTTTTTCACAATGAATGCAACACTGTTCCTCTTCAAGTTTTCATTGCCATTACAGTAGAGCATATGATCATATGTCTGATTCAAAAGGCCAATACCGTTGTTCCAGTTCAGCTCGCTAATGCCTAGGATATCAATGGTTGTGTGTTCCGTTTCATTTTTGATGATTTCCTATTTTCCTAGCTTCATACTTTGTAATTCCATGTTCTGATTATGACTGATGTGTGCAGCTGTTTCTTCTCATTTTGACTTGTGCCACATCAGCAAATTAATGTTCTGAAGGTTTTACTCCACCCATGTCTTTATGATTGACTCTGCTTTGGGATGCAGCTCTTCCTTAGTCATCTTTTGAGTGCGCCAAACTGGGGGCTCATTTCCTGAGATTTGGTGCTTTCTTAAAAGTCTAGAAATGGAAATACCACACAAACCAGCAGTCCCATTTCTTGGACTATATTCTAGAGAAATAAAGGCTGTCACCTGAATTGATACATGCACACTGATGTGCACACCAGCAAAAAAATGCACTCAACCTAGGTGCCCATCAACAGATGAATGGATAAACAGACTATAGCATATTCACACAATGGAATACTGTGCAGTGATGAAGAAGAATGAGGATCTTGTGAAACATAACATAAACAGATAACAAAATTTTAACAATGTGCAAATACCAGAAGACAAATAGACAACCAGGAACTCCGAAAAAAATCAAACATCTTCAATGAAAGTAAAAAGACAGTCGCATATGCTGCAACTGAAATATCATGGCTTAGGTCAGGCACACCTTAGTCTTCAAGGTGACATGTTTACTTTTCAGTACTTTAAATAAGTCCTTTGCAGCAGATTTTCCCAATGCAATGTGTCTTTTGATTTCTTGGCTGCTGCTTCTGTGGGCATTGATTAGATGGTACATAAAAATTGGGTTAGGTGAACGATGGCCAGCATGCAGTACAGGTGAGGTCAGCACAACTAGACAACACACAGTAGAGGAGAAGTAGGTACATCTCGACTAAACCAAAAGCAAGAAGTTTCCTAAATATAACCCAACGCTTTGAAGGACAGAGTTGCAGGGGCTGGGGACCATAGTTTTAGGTGACATCTAGGTCAACTGGCACAACCAAGTTTTTTGAAGAAAGTGTTCTGCATTCCACTTCGTTGAGTGGCATCTGGGGTCTTAAAAGGTAGCAAGGGGCCATCTAGGAAGCATCACTTGGTCCCAACCCACCTGGAGCAGAGAAGAATGAAGGTCATCAAAGAATAAGGAAAATATGAGGCCAAAAGACAGAAAAAGCTATATAATCCAGAGACTACATTAGCATGAGACCAAAAGAACTAGATGATACCTATCCATCACCAGTGACTGCCATGACAGAAAATAAAACATAGAGTCCTTGATGTAGTGGGAGAAAAATGGTTATGCAGAACACAAACTCTTACTAAAAAGACCGGACTTCATGGTCCTTGAGACTGGATACTCCCTGGAACACATGGCCCCCAGACTCTCTGCCCAGTACTGAAACTATTCCTGAAGCTGACTCTTCAGACAAAGATTGGACTGGACTAAGACATGAAATGATACTTTCAAAGAGATTGCTTGTTGGCTTAAGTACATACATGAAGCTAACCGGGCAGCTCCTGTTCAGAGGGAAGATGAGAGGGCAGATGGGGACAGGATCTGGTTCAAAGGACCTGGAAAATACAGAGGGAAGGAGAGGTGTGCTGTTACAGGGTAAGGAGAGTAGGTACAGTTCCATAACAATGTGTGTGTTCTTGTAAGACAAACTGACTTGGATTGTAAACGTTCACTTAAAACACAATGTTTTTAAAGAATGTAACTTGTTTTTGTTTATTCTGAAATGTTTCCCGTGTAAGAATTTGCAAAATATCTGCATATCTGAAAATACGTAAAAGAAAAAATTAACATAGTTAAGGAAGCAGGGTTATAAAGAGGAAACTAAATTCCAGATATTCCACATTAAAATCCTTTCCTCAACAGCTATTTGTTCTAGGATATTTATGCCATATTTACCCACAAAAAGCATGATACCTATGCAAAAAAAATGTAGGCTGCTGACTGTTTAAAATATTTTCTTTAATTACACAGTGAATCAGAGGACTGCTGAAGCTAGTGACTGAAGTACAATTCTATGCTTGTGGCTTTGAAATTTTGGTTACAATAACTTAAACAGTGTGATGTAATTGGAAGAAATTATTTAATTTTTGTGAGCACAAAGGGAAAAATGGATTAAAATTAACTGAGTGAAAGGTGTGTTGGTAACCATACAGAATTTAATTTAGACTTCCTTTCAGGAGGAAAAATATCTGATATTTATTTGAATATACACACACACAAAAAAAACTGCTAAGATGGCCTTGTTCAGTAAGAACCTTCCACTTTTGTGAGATTAAGACTGAGACAGCAAAAAATACTTATGGGATTTGGCAATCAGGACCGCAGTCTTCTAATTCAGGCTCTACTACAAGCCAACCATGTTGCTTTTACCACCTGTGGTAGAAATAATGTGGCCATTATTCTAGTGCCAACTGTTACATAAATTTCATAATCCTTCTATTATATCTGCCACCACCCCACTAAAAACAAACATTTCCTGAGAAGATACCATGTATCAGACACTACTCTAAATGCTTCACAAATCAGAAAACAAAAACACATAGTCATCACCATTGAGTTCATTCTGACTCACAGAGACCCCATAGGATGGAGAGCTGCCCCATAGGGTTTTGAGGAGTGGCTAGTGGATAAGAACAGTTCACCTTTTGGTTAGCAGCCATAGCTCTTAACCACTGTCCCACTAGGCACAGTTTAAATATATTACAGCCTCATGAAACAGGTGTTGTTATTATTCCTGTTTTAAAGGTGAGGAGACTCTTTGCCTTTGCATGTAAGGCGTGGTATGAAAGTAACTCAGACAGTACAGATACTTCCACCCTCCAGGTTAACCACTGTAAACAGTGTATATCCTGACATACCTTTCACTACAGTAATGTATTTTAAATATTTATTATTAAAATTAATACCTAAGGCATTTTTATTTCAAATTATATCTAAGAAGGGCAAAAGGAAAAGAATTCTAGCAAGGTAATGACAAGTTAGTTCAATCCACATGTTTGGGGCTGACAAAGTCAGTTATCAGCCCAGAATGAAGAGAAATGAAGGTAAATATTCCTGTGAAATATGTCTGTCATACTTTTTTAATAATGATCAAATGAGAACTTAAATGTTCAACAGTAAAACTGATAATGGAGTGTATAAATATAATAAAATTATATAGGTATGAAAATTTGCATTACAGTGAACTATTTGCAAATTATTAATTTGGTAAAGCATCCATGATATTGAAGGAAAAAAGGGGATGTAACTATGTAAATAATCATCTTAAGAAATACTTTGAAGGAACCATGTAAATTATATGTATGTGTATGTATATTAAAAAAAAGCATAATTTATTACCAAATGCAATCTAGTCCTTATTTTCTTTATAGATGTGATAATCATTCTAGAAAAACAGGAAAATATAAAAAATAACATTAAAAGACATGAAGAGAAAATAAAATGGTTAGAAAACATCTTGTACTATTATTTTCAAGTTAAAGGAGAAAAAAACACTTAACCTAGTATTTTTTCCCATAAGGCTTATTATATTAAAAATTTGAGGTACATGAAATAATAACAAATGGCATTAGTTTTGCAACCAGTATCCAAGCATTATTATTATTACTGTCTTATTGTGAACCCTAGAAACACTGGTGGTGCAGTGGTTTAAGTGCTAACTCTGCTAACCAAAAGGTCTACAGTTCAAATCCACCAGGTGCTCCTTTGAAACTCTAGGGGACAGTTATATCCTGGTCTCTAGGGTTGCCATGAGTCAGACCTGATTTGATGACAACAGGATATTGTGAACCCTGGTTGCACAGTGGCCAAATGCTAACCAAAAAGTCAGCAGTTCAAATTCACAAGATATTCCCTGGAAACTCCATGGGGCAGTTCCACTGTGCCCCACCGAGTCACCATAGGTTGGAATCAACTCTACAGCATTGTGTTTGGGTTTGTTTTGGGGGATCTTATTGTGTTGAAGATGTTTTAGTGTCTCTGAAAGTCTTTTCATTACATTTTTTAGTCATAGACCAGTGCACTATATACTAGGCAAATATTTGGGTAACTGATATTAGAAACAAACTATACCTAACTCTTCCAACTTACAAATTAGACATAATGACAGACTTAAAAATAGAAGTTGCTCATAATCCAGGGGACTGCCTGTATATAATATGTTAACCTAGTATTTTAAGAACCTTTTTTTATTAAGATAGAATGAATTTACACATTTCATATTTTATTAATATACTTTGCCATTCACTGCTTATTAAATATATGTAAGTATACAACAGTTTAATTCTAACAGTATATATACTAGACACTGATGACCAAAGAAGAGAAGAAATAATGATATTCCTCAGAAATATGCTTTGATTGTAAAGGTAAAAATCTATTATCTTCAGCAACCTCGAGATCCATGTGTCTTCCTGTTTTTGATGCTTTATACAGCTTAAAATTTCTACTTGCTGTATAAATTCCTACATCTAAAATTAACAAAATAATATAAATGTTTGCAGTGATTAATTTTAATAGTCAGCAAATACTAAATTATTTTAAGCTAAGACTGTAACAAAAGTAATATATAAATCAAAAAGAAATTGGAGTTGGCATGGAAAAATGCCACACCTAGAAATGGCAAAGAGATTTTGAATAAACTTTCCATTGTTCAATTGTTCACCAAACCATATTTTGAAAAATTCAGAGGTTTAATAATATATGCCAACTTTTCTTTTTAGTAAATTTTGAAGTATAATATTTATACCAAAAAAGCATAATTCGTGGATGTACAGCTCAATGACTGATAAGGTGAATGCACCCCTGTCACCACACCACCCAAGACAAGAAATGGAAGAATGCTGGGACCCTTGAATCTCCCTCATACCTCTCCCAGCCAGTACTCCCTTTCTTCTCCCTAGATGTGATAGCATTCTGTTCTTTGAACATCAGAGATTAGCTTTGCCTATTTTTGAACTTTATACACTGGAATCACACAGTATGTGTTCTTGTGTCTGGTTTCATTTACTTATGTCTGTGGGATTCATCCTTGTTCTCTATACAGCACGATCAATATTTATTAGATAGATCAATCAATATTTATCAGATCTCTTTTAGCTTATAAATGAATCTGGACATACTTTTGAAATATTTCTTCCTAGAAGATCAGAGAAATTTCCTTGCCTGTCCAATAATCTAGTTTTCAAGGCTAGAACTATCATGAATTGGGGTATTGTGTTTAGAGTCTAGTATTGGAGTAGAGGTAGAGTGTTATTGGTTATTATTGCTTGCCTTCTATAAAGCTCTATTTTGTGTTTCTCCTAGGTTACTGTGAGCTAGTCCTCCTGGAGAGGAGTTGCTTGTCTGCTGTAATTCACATGATTGCTCGTGTTTAAAACAGTATACTGCATTTAGTTGCCAGGGGCGTTAGAAAGATATGAAATCTTCTATATATGTTTGTGTTTAATGAATTGCTATTTTTAGTTGCCCTTGATTCTGGCTTATAGCCACCCTGTATGTGCAGAGTGGAACTGCTCCGTAGGGTTTTCAAGGCTGTGACCTTTCAGAAGCAGATCACCAGGCCTGTCTTACAAGGCATCTCTGGGTTGATTTAAACCATCAACTTTTCAGCTAGTAATGCTAAACAATTTACACCACTCAGAGACCTGAAAGATAAGCAGAATAAAGCAGGTACCTACTTTTGATACCACTGTTGACTTGGCTATTTTGACTACAGTTTAAATGTACTTTACTTCAGCCTTTGCACACTGATTCTCTGTGAAGTTCTCAAACAGCTAATGGCAGAAGTGGTTGCTGTTTTGGCTTTTTGAATCACAAGCTAAAATGAATATAAAAATGAGATTTGGCTCACCCAGTTGGATGTGTTACATCAGGCTTGTATGCTATCTAATAAGGCTAAAGTCTTGGCAGCCTAAGCTTCCTACTTTCTCAGATTCAGAGAACAGAAGACAGCATGACTGAAGAGGTCATCAGCTTGATCAAAGCAAGAAGTTGATAAGTGTGCCCTACCACTACCAACAAGCTAGCACTACTGCATAGCTTTTCTGCAAAGACAATACTCAACCCTACTTAGCCATGTAAGAGTGCTATTTTTATACTGTGCCTGTTTTTTATTTAATCTAATGTAGCCTCTTAGTAGTGTTGGGAAGTGCCGGTCCATCTTTCCCCTGTCATGGCTCCCCTGACATGAATCCTCTGGGCATTTCAGAGCAAAATCTAACCACATTGTTGTCTTTTGGTACTTAAGCCAACCTGGTGCTTCTATCCCACAGGGACCTCTCTATTGTCTCTGAACAGAGAAACACAGTAGATTCCCAGCACCTGAGCTCACTGGTTTCATTCTGCTAGTGACGCCACTATTACCATGGAGAAGTGATGACAACACAGTGGCAAGTGGGCACTGACTGGTCTCGTCCAAAAGTATACAAGGACAGCCTAGCAAGAGATAGCAGTGAATTTTACTTATCTACATCTAGAAAAAAAGATGCTTTTCTCTTTTATAATTCTTTACAAAATGAAAGATCAGGCCTGCATTGCTTAGCTGACCCCAGCCTCTCCAGTTTATCTGAATTCAGCTTTCAGTTCTCTCTTAACATTCTTTTCCATGGACACTGTGTTAAAGGAAATACCTTGTTTTAATGGTGCTTCAGAAAAATGAGACAATCCATGACCTGTTGTCTCTGGAGTCCTATCATCATCTTCACTGGCAATTAATTTAAGTGCAGGCTACAAAATTTTTCTCACAAAATTACCTAAGGAAAAAAGGCATTATGTTTAATTCTTTTTTTTTACACAAACTAAAGCTTAAGATTTAGGATATAAATCTACACACAATTTTACACAGCAAAGCTTTTTTAATTTTTGGTTTTAAAATTGATTTGTTACACATATCTAGATAAATTACAACATGTCAACATACCTCTCCTGTTACTTCCTTCCTCTTATTTGATTTTTTACTCTTTTGATTCCCACTAACATGGGAGCTTGGTGTCATTTTTAAATAAATCATTTTAGATGGCAAAGCTAATTTGAGAAAATGTGTAAATGTTGCTAGAATGGACCTGAGCCTAACAGACCGTGACAAAAAATCATCCCTTTTATTAATACAAACTGAGTAAAATTATCTTCACAGTGATTAAAGAATGAAGGATTTATGTGAGTGAACTGCTGGGTTTATGTGTGTGAGCTGCTGAGATGATGTCCATATCCATGGAGAGAACCTCTGGAATGACCTCCTTGAGTCAGGATGTCAGGGAATTTCTTAAGAGCTTATTCTCACCTTACAGACCCTGACATTCATGGCTGTGAGCTCAAAGACTGTTGCTACTCTGACTTTTCCCTCAAAGTAAGAGGCATAGGTTGGGTCAAGCTTTGTAATCGATGTCCACTTCCTTTCTCGTTCAGTTTCTTCCTGCTCCGAGGAAAGTAGAGCACTGGAACAACAGATTTCTTAACACTGAAGCCACTTACAGTGAGACTGGGGATTCAGAGCTATCAGAAAGGTCAAATAGAGTGGAAGAGATTGCGTGAGGGGGTACCAGGTGAGAAAGATTAAGGATATCTGGGGAAAGGATGAATTCATGCTAGATCATGAAAAAAGGAGAAGAAAAGCTGACTGGTATAAGTATATATTATGGTGTACCTTTTGCAACATACATAATAATACAACACAGAGTAACAGAAAGAGTAAGATCTGAGACAGAACCAAGATAACAGACTAGTCACATGTCTTTGATGGTCCCTCTAACAACAAAGAATCAGAAAAACAAGTGAACAGATTCCATATGGCATTCTGGGAGGACTAAATATCAGGTGGAAAGTTGAAGGACTGGACTGGGTGACAGGAAGGGGAGCACACTAGAAACTATCTGTGCCAGTAAACAATGAGCTGAACAGGGGTGCACCATGCAAAGCACAGGAGTGCAGGGCCAGGCAGAAGAGAACTGCACTGGGCAAAGGCAAACCACGTGGGACTGAGGGATGCTGCACAGGCTGGAGGAGTGTGGGACCATACAATGAGTGCTGAGCCAGGTAAGGGAGAGCTGTGCAGGGTGAAGCAATGCCGAGTGGGGTGAAAGGTTGTAAAACTGGGTAGAAAAGGAGCATGCTGGCTAGAGGAATGCCATGTGAGCTGACAGAGCATGGGACTGCATGGATTAGCAATGGACCAGGTGCAAGAGAGCCACACTAGGCTGACATGAACTACGAGAGGTGGAAGTGAGCCATGCAGAGTGTAAGGTGGCTGGGCCAGGCAGAAAAGAGCCATACTGGGCAGAGGAGCACCATGTGAGCTGGCAGAGAATGGGACCAAGCAGACAAGTGCTGGGCCAGGTGGAGCAGGGCTGCACTGGGTGGACAAACATCATGCAGGGCTGTTGGAGCAAGTGGAGGAATGCTGGGCAAGGCAAAAAAGAGCCACACCAAGCAAAGAAATGTCATGCAGGTCACAAGGAGCACCAAACCAGGTAGATGACAGCCAGACTGGGCAGATGAGTGCTGCACTGGCTGGGGAACTGTGATGCCAGGCAGATGTGACCTGTGCTGGGTGGGGGAGCACCCCAGTGTGGCACCAGGCTGAGTGAATGAACACTGCACCAGGCAGAGAAATACAGGGATGGACAGAGAAGCATGGGGCCAGGCAAAGCAGGGAAGCTGAGTGTCTGTGGGCCACTCATACAGAACACCAGAGGACTTCCACCTGAGCACATAAAGTGCTTGCAAATGGTGGTAGAATCAAACCCTTTCTACATGCTGATTTCTCTCCCTTTCCCTAGTGCAAACAACATCCCTTCTTTGATCTACACTGGGCTTTAAACTCTGATGCACCCCTAGGCCAGAAATAGGACATTTTATGCATATGCCCTGAGCTAATCTCCAGGACTTGGTAGGGGAAACAAAAATAGGGGTAGAAAAAAATAAAAAGAAAGCACTGCTGGCTTGCCTAAGTTGGCAGCTTCTTTTACCTTTCTCAGCACACTCACAGCTCTGACCATATGCTGATAGGTCATTGGAATTATTAAGCCTCTAAAAATCAAACCAGCTGAAATGGCTAGACTACTTAGAAAGTCAAAGGCTAAAATAAAGTATATTTATAGACACAACTGAGAGCACAATAACCAAATGAATAAATTACTACTTTCTGATGGCTTGGAGATAACAACAAATTTCTGAACATTTAAAAAAGCAGACTACCATGGCTTCAGAAAACTCCAAAAACAAAGAATCAATGAATTTTCCAGATGAAGAAGATGTCCTGCAATTATCAGAGGTAGTATACAAAACAATGATGTACAGAGCTATGGAAGAAATCAGAAAAGATATTAAGCAAAGTGCAGCAGAAAACACTGAAAAACAATCTGCAAGAAATTCTTGAGCAGCAGTGGTCCAAAATTCAACAGATTAACAATAAAATTACAGAATAGAAAATTAAGTAGAAAGTCAAAGGGGCAGGATTGAGGCAATGGGATGCAGAATGATCAAGACTGAAGAAAAAGCAACCGATACTTGGATACATTAGGAAAAATCAGATAAAAGAATTAAAAAAAAAGAAAGAAGAAGAAGAATCCCTAAGTTATGTAGGATTCTATCAAGAGGAATAATTTATGAATGATTGGAGTACCAGAACAAGGGAGATAACAGAAAGTACAGAGAGAATTGTTGAAGATTTGTTGACAGAAAACTTCCTTGATATTATGAAAGACGAGAAGGTATCTATTCAAAATGCTCATTGAACCCCACAAAAGACAGAATGTGAAAGATGTATTATAATAAAACTTAACAAAACCAAAGACAAGAACAAACTTTTAAAGACAGCTAGGCTTAAACAAAAACTAATCTATAAAGAAGAACCATTAAGACTGAGTTCAGATTACTTAGCGGAAACCATGTTGGCAAGAAAGCAATGTGGCGGCATATACAAAGCCTTGACGGAAAGAAAAACAAAAACAGCCAATCAAGAATTATATACCCTGCAACATTGTCTCTGAAATATGATGGTGAAATTAGAACATTCACAGATAGATAAATGACTAGCTTCTATGCAAAAACCAAACCAAATTACAAGAAACACTGAAGTCCTTCAATTAGAAAATCAGTCACATCAGATACACGCTTAAAGATCCAAACGAGGATGGAGCACCCAGATACCAACATGGTTAGGGAATCCACAGAAGTAAATCAAAGAAAAATCATTAAAAACAGAGAAACAAAGATTTCAGTATTCAACTGATGACAAAACTATACCAAAAAGAGGGACAAAATTAATGTACTCATAGATCTTTCAGATGGAGAGGAAGTCAAGGTGACACAAAGACATGAGAGACCAGTTTAAATTTACATTCACAGAGGGGAATATTGAGGTTAATGCAAAGAAAATGAACAATTCTGCACATCAAAACAAAAAACAAGAAAACCATGCAGTCTCAGCAAGTACAAAAAACAAACATGAAAAGACGTAAAGAAAAAAGATGCAGCACAGAAAATTAAATGGAACAAAGAGATTGTCCACAACACGTAAAAAAGACACCAAAGGAACAGCACTAAACTCACAGCTATTAGTAATCACACTGAATTTAAGTGGACTAAATGTGCCGATACAGAGATGGAGAGCAGTAGATTGGATACAAAAACATGACCTATCTATATGCTACCTATAGGAGACACATGTTAGACTCAAAGATATGGGCAAACTGCATCTCAAAGGGTGGGAAAAAAATGTATCAGGTTAACAAGATTCAGAAAAGAACTGGAGTGGCAATTTTGATTTCTGATAAAATAGATTTTAAAGTTAAATCCACCACACTGGATAAGGAAGAACACTATGCACTGGTTAAAGGCTCAAACATCAGTACATAACCATGTTAAATATCTATGTATCCAATGACAGGGCTCCAAAATACATAAAACAAACACTAACAGCATTGAAAATGGAGTAGACAACTCCAGAATAGGAGACTTCAACACACCCTTCTCAGTGAAGGACAGAACATCTAGAAAAAGCTGAGAAAAGACACAGAAGATCTGAATGCCAAAATCAACCAACTTGACTCACAGGTATATATAAAACACTCCAAGCAAATTCCTTCTATGAAGCCAGGATAACCCTGATACCAAAATGAGGTAAACAGCACAAAAAATGAAAATCACAAACCAGCTGAGATTCAAAATGCTCATCAACAGAATTCAACAACATATCAAAAAAATAACTCACCGTAATCAAGTAGGATTCATACAAGGCATTCAGGGACAGTTCAACATTGCCGCCAGCTATTAGAAAAACAATTAGTGTAATCAACCACATGAATAAAATAAAGAACCACTTGATTTTATCAATTGATGCAGAAAAGGCGTTTGATAAAATACAACATCCATTCATATTAAAACTCTCAACAAAATAGGAATAGAAGGGAAATTCCTCAATATAATAAGGAGCATCTATGCAAAACCAACAGCCAACGTCATCCTAAATGGAGAAAATTTAAAAACATTCCCTTTGGGAAGAAGTATCAGCATTATCCTGGAGTTTCTAGCCAGAGCAATCAGGCAAGATAAAGAAATAAAGGGCATCCAAATTGGTAAGGAAGAAGTGAAAGTATCTGTATTTGCAGATGACATAATGTTATACACAGAAAACCCTAAAGAATCCACAAAAAAAGCTATGGGAACTAATAAAAGAGTTCAGTGATGTATCAGGATGCAAGATAAACATATGTCCGTTGTATTATTTTACACCAACTATCAAAGAGGAAATTCCAAATTCATTACCATTTACTATAGCCCACAAGATGATAAAATACCTAGGATCAAATCCAGACAGAGATGTAAAAGACCTATATAAAGAAAACTATGAGACTCTACTGCAAGAAACCTACAGAAGTGAAAAAATCTACCATGCTCATGGATAGGAAGAATTAACATGGTGAAAATGGCAATTCTACCCCAAGCAATCTATACATACAATGCAATCCCAATACAAAATCCAATGGCATTTTTCAGCCAGATGGAGAAAAAATCACCAACTTCATATGGAAAAGGAGGAAGCCTCAGATAAATAAAGCATTGCTAAACTACCTGATCACTCTACTTGACATTAAAACCTATTACACTGCCACAGTGGTTATGACAGCCTGGTAGTGGCACACAGACACATATGAGGCCTGCCAATTACATTCACAAACTCATCCGAGAAAAAGTGCTACATACCTCATTGCTGAGTATTACTATGGTCACCTTTGAAGTACTCCCTTCGGGAAGTTGTGCACCAATGCCAGTGCCTAAGTCCACCCTTCAAAGCAATTTTGGAACCCTTTTTCTGGAATAACCATCAAGAACTGTCATCGTATTACCCTTGATGTCCTGAATGTCATCAAATTGTCTTCCTTTCAATATTTCCATTATTTTTGAATAAAGGAGTCACTGGGGCCCAGGTCAGCTGAGTAGGGGGAATGTTCCAATACAGTTGTTTGTTTACTGGCCAAAAACCTCTTCACAGACAACTATACAATTAAGTTTGCAAACAGGCCACTTTGCTACCATGTACAACAGCAAGAATTCAACAACACTTCAAAAAATAGTTCACTATGACCAACTAGGACTCATGTCAGAGATGCAGAGATGAGAAAAACAATTAATGTAAGCAACTACATAAGCATAAGACAAGAGCTGCTTGATTCTATCGATCAATGCACAAACGGCTTTTGATAAAGCCAACACCCATTCATGTTGAAAATTCTCAGCAACATAGGTATAGAAGGGAAATTCTTCAACACAGTACGTGGCATCTATGCTAAACCAATAGCCGGCATCATACTGAATGGACAGAATTAGAAAACATTCTCCTTAAGAACAAGTACCAACAAAGATGCCCAGTGTCACCACTTCTATTCAACAATGGCTATTACACTAGAAAGAAAGAAGTAAAGTATGTATCTTGTTTAAGCCACTTTGCTCTAGGGTTTTTACTAGGCAGCTGCATATAATGTCCTATGTCCTCAATCAGATTATAAATTCTATGAAGGCAGAAACTATATCTCTTTGGGCTCATCACTATATCTGTAGTATCAGGTACAGTGCCCAACACTTAGTAGATGCTGAAAAAAATCTGATAATTAAATAAAAGCTAGTTTTTCTAAGAGCTCAACTGCTCAACTGCTCAACTGCTCAACTGCTCAACTGCTCAACTGTTCAAATCCATCAGCCACACTTTAGAAACCCTTTGGGCAGTTCTACTCTGTCCTATAGAGTTGCTTTGACACAGAATCAACTTGACAGTCACAGGGTTTTTTGTTTGTTTGTTCTTTTCTGTTCTAGAGCAACAAAGAATAAGTTTTATTACTTTTTACGTAATTTGGAAACCCTGGTTAAGTGCTGCATCTGCTAACCAAAAGGTTGGCTGTTCAAATTCATCAAGTGTTCCCTGGAAACTCTATGGAGCAGTTCTACTCTGCCATATAGTGTTGCTATGAGTCAGAATCAACTCAACAGCAATAGTTTTTGTTTGTTTGTTTTAGGTAATATAAAGTTATCATATTCTCATAAATTATAATAAAAACTTAAGTTATTTAAATATACCTACTCATCATTTATCAAGTATATCATCTGACATTTCACATTTATGACAATACCAAAAAATCTACTACATATTTTGTGCAATAATGACATATGTCTGGTCATACAACATAATGAATGTCTAGGTGCAAGGCAAAAGATGTGCTGGCTGTGATGATAAAGCTTGTGTGTCAACTTGCTGGGCCATGGTACTCAGTGGTTTAACAGTTATGTAATGATGTAATCTGGTAGTTATGTAATGATGTAGTGATCCTCCGTTTTGTCATCTTATGTGGCCATCCTCCATTTTCACATAATGCCTATTTTTGAATAATGACCTGGTCTTTGGAGACTAGTGATGTCTATAAGTGAGGAGTGGGTGTGATTACATTGTAAAATCCAAAAGTTAAAAATATATTATTGTTTGAGCAATATTTCTATTCTACATAGTTTTACAAATGGATTAACACTAGAATTTATTCTAACAGGCAAAGTGGCCTCTTAAAATTTGTGAGTTGTTGAATCAAAGTATATTATAGGAGGGCTGACAAGTCTGTGAACTTGCCACCATGCGCTTAGGTTAGTAGCACTGTACAAACAACTTGGTAAGATTTCATTACCTTAGTATATCTGTCTCACAGCTGTGTTCCTGTCAACAAGAATGTTGGAGCTTGAATTAGAGCAACAAACAAACATTAAATTTCTTGTTAAACCTGGCCAAGGCAGGGAGGGTGAAATCAGGGACATGTTAGTCCAAGTTTATGGGGATAATGCCATGAAGAAAATGTACAAATGGATTCAATGTTTTTCTGCAAAAGAGAAAGCATTACTGATGAAGAGAGGTCAGGGTGACCAGTAATGAACAGAACTCACAAAAACATTGCAAAAATTCGTCCTCATCAAAGAACACAAGCAAATGAGGGTCAAAGTTTGCCAGGACCTTTTGGAGAGGCAAGATGATGTTTTGGGTCATGTTATCACTGGTGTTGAAGCATGGGTGTGGCAATACAACCCTGAAACAAAGCATCACAGTGCACAGTGGAAGTCAGCCAATTCTCCACGACACCAAAATTTCTGTCAGTCCAAATAAAGAGTTAAAATGACATTGCTAACGTTTTTTTTATATTAGAGGGTTTGTTCATTATGAATTTTGTACCAACCAGACAGTCAATCAAGTTTACTATTTGGAAGTGCTGAAAAAGCTGCATTAAAAAGTTTAGATGAAAACAACCAAAACTTTTCTCCCAAAACTCACAGCTCTTGCATCATAACAGTGTACCAGCTCACATCGCACTGTGAGGGCGTCTTTAGTCAGTAAACAAATAGCTGTGTTGAAATACCCTTCTAGTCATCTGATAAAGCCCTCAATGACTTTCTTCTTTACCCTTGAGGTAAAGCAAATATTGTAAGGAAGACATTTTGATGACATTCAGGACATCAAGGATAATACAATGATAGCTCTGATGGCCATTTCAGAAAAAGAGTTCCAAAATTGCTCTGAAGGTTCGACTAGGCATTGGTGTTGGTGCACAGCTTCTCAAGGGGAGCCTTCAAAGGTGACCATAGTGATATTCAGCAATGAGGTATATAGCACTTTTTGTAGGAAGAGTTTGTGAACTTAATTCTCAGACCTCATATATTATCACCAGTAATTACTAATTTTTTATTAGTTATCTGTTACATTAAGACAAGAACTAACCTAATTTATGCCTCCTTACACATAGACTCAATAGAAAAAGTACTCACTGAATTATAAACTTGTTACATGCAAATTAGCCAATAAATAAAATTAATTTCAATATAATCATTTACTAACCTGTTGCAGTAAA
This sequence comes from Heterohyrax brucei, assembly GCA_028571685.1. Taxonomy (NCBI): domain Eukaryota; kingdom Metazoa; phylum Chordata; class Mammalia; order Hyracoidea; family Procaviidae; genus Heterohyrax; species Heterohyrax brucei. Next base: position 28,492,066 of record CM053156.1, read on the forward strand.
TAAAAATGGTCCGAATAGAAACTTTTCTATCAATGTTAAACATGTTAAGTAAAATTACTGTATAATTTTGAATTCATTTCTGCATCTTTTCCACACATTTTGCTGATGTATAAGATTAGTTGTTCTAAACTTATTTGGATAGTGTGGTGTAAGGAATTAAGAAGAAAAAAATTTTAAACACTTACATGACATTTAACACTCCAGCGTTCATTAATCTATGTTGCAAATGGAATCTGTATTAATGTCGATTCCATTAGGGATATGTCTAATTTCTAGAAATTTATTTGTGGTATTACCGTATTAAAGTACCACTGAAAAAATCTCTGAATCTTAATTTCTCTTCAGTCATACACAGCCTATACGATAAACCTATATTAGATTTAGAAGTGTATACACATCATAAATGGTTAATACTTACATATTATTAAAAGCATAAATTACTTTAAAAATTAAGCAGACTACAAACTATGATGAAATAACATGTTAACATTTAATTTTAACAATCTAACAGTTATTGTTTTTAAAAAGTATATTATTGTACTTTAAGCAAAAGTTTACAATCCAAATCAATTTGGCATATAAAAGTCTGCAAACATACCTCTATGCAACTGTAAATGCTCTCCTAATCCTGTGACAGCACATTCCTTCTTTCTACCCTATACTTCCTGTATTCATTCAACCCTGTCCCCTCCACTCCCATTTCACCTCTAAAGAAGAGCTGCTCCAATAGCCACATGCATACATGTAAGCCAAGAAGCACACACTTCATGAGCATCACTCTAGTTCTTATAATTTGGTCCAATTTTTGTCTAGAGAGTTGGATTCAGTATTGGTTTCAGCCCTGGGCTAGCAATGAGTCCAGGGGCCATGTTCTCAGAGAACCCTCCAGGATGTCAGACCATGAAGTCTGGTCTTTTCATATAGTTTTAGATCTACATTCTCATTTTTCTCCTGCTACATCAGAGACTCAATGTTTTGTTCCCTGTCAGGACAGTTATTGGTGATAGCCAGGTACCATCTAGTTCTTGTCTTGTGCTGATATAATGTCCTGATCATATGGCCCGTCTGTCTCCTGGGTTCTTATTTTCCTTATGTCTTTGCTATCCTTCTTTCTTCCCTGCCCCAGGTGAACTAGGACAAATTGATGCTCCTTAGATGGCGACTTTCTAGCTTTTAAGACCCCAGATGCTGCTCATCAAAATGGGATGCAGAATTTTTTTTTTTTTTTTAAAGTTATGCCAATTGACCAACATGTCCTCTGAGAGCATGGTCCTCGGACCCCTGGCCCTGCTAATCTAACCTTCAAAATAGTGGGTTGTATTTAGGAAACCTCTTAGCTTGGTATAGTCCAGCAGTGTTAATCTTTCCTAGCTTCCTGCTTTCCCTTTCTTCACTTACAAGAATTCATATCTACTATCTAATCTGTGAATACCTGTCTCCCTCCCTCCACGCCTTTGTAACCAACAAAGATTATTTTCTTCTGTGCTTAAGCCTTTCGAGTCTTTATAATAGTGGTCTCACACAATATCTAATTTCACTAAGTATAATGTCTTCCAGATGACTCCATATTACCAGATGTCTCAAGATCATCTTTGTTCTATATGACTGCATAGTATTCAATTGTGTGAATATACCATATGTTTTAGCGAGCTAGTGCTGCTCTAACAGAAATATATGTAGATGGCTTCAAGGACAGAAATTTTGTCACAGTCCAGTAGGCTGCAATTCCAAGTTCAGGATGTCCTCTCCAGGGAAAGGTTTCCCCTCTTTTTCAGCTCTAAAGGAAAGTCTTTGTGTTGTATCAATGTTTAGTCAGGGAGCATCTTGGCATAGGAACCTCAGGTCGGAAGGACATGATCTACTCCTGGTGCTACTTCCTTGATGGTATGAAGTTCCCAGATCTCTCTGCTAGCTTCTTTCATGTCTCAAGAGACTGCCTCAAGGCACATAACAATCTTATACGCTGAGTCCTGTCTCATCAACACAGCTGCCACGCATCCACTCTCATTAACATCATAGAGGCAGGGTTTACAACATGGTCATACATAATACCATGAATCAAGGCCTCACTAAATTGTTACACAGATTTTTGGGAGAACAGAATTCATCCATGACACCATAGTTGGTTTATCCATTCATCTGTTGATGGACAACTAGACTGACATCATTGTTTTGCTATTGTGGACAGTGCTGCAATAAGCATTGGTGTGCATGTATCTATTTGTGTGATAGCCCTTATTTATCTATGATATATTCAAAAAAGTGGGAGGGGGTGGAGTCAAGATGGTGTACCAAAACATGGGATTGCTAGATCATATGGCATTTCTATTTCTAGATTTTTAAGAAAGGGACAAATTGATTTCTAAAGTAGCTGTACCATTTTACATTCTCACCAGCAGTGTAGAAGAGATTCAGTCTCTAGACATCTTCTCCTTGTTGGGGTGAGATGCTATGTCATTGTAGTCTTGATTTGGATTTCTCTTATGGCTAGTGATTGTATTTCCTCATGTATCTTTTAGTGTTTTTGATGTCTTCTTTGGTGAAGTGCCTGCTCATATCCTTTGTTGATTTTTAAATTGGGTTGTTTCCCTTTTTCTTCTTGAAATTTTGCAGTACCATGTGCATTATGCAGATCAGATGCTGATCAGATTCATGGTTGTCAATTTTTTTTTCCCCAATCCGTTGATAGTCTTTTTATTCTTTTGGTGAAGCATTTGGATGAGAATTAAGTGTTTGATTTTTAAGAGTTCCCAGTTATCTCTTTCTTCGGTCTTCTGGTGTTTGTGCATTGTTAATAATATTTTGTAGTCTGTGTTTATGCTGTATGTTAGGGCTCCCAGCATTATACCTATTTTTTCTACTGTGATCTTTATCCTTTTAGATTTTATATTTAGGTCTTTGATCCATTTTGAGTTACCTTTTGTGTCTGGTGTGAGATATGGCTCTTGTTTCTTTGCTGATCGGTATAAGTTTGCCAACAAAATTTGTTGAAAACACTGTTTTTTTTCCCTCATTTCACGACCTTTGGGCCTTTGTGGAATATCAGCTACTCATGTGTGGATGGTGTTATACCTGGATTCTCTATCCTGTTCCATTGATCTATGTATCCATTTTTGTACAAATATCACGCTGTATTGACTACTGTGGCAGTGTAATAGTTTCTAAAGTCAGGTAGAGTGAATCCTCCCATTTTGTTCTTCTTCAGTAATATTTCTTTTATCCAGGCCTTCTTTCCATGTGAAGTCAGTGATTTCTTTCTCCATGTCATTAACAAAGGCCATTGGAATTTGCATTGTGATTGCATTCCATCTATAGATATCTATAGGATAGACATTTTCATGATATTAAGTCTTCCTATCCGTGAGCAAGGTAGTTTTCTCAATTTATGGAGGTCTCTTTTGGTTACTTGTAGTAGAGTCTTTGCATAGGTCTCTTACATCTCTGGTCAGATTTATTCCTAAGGATTTTATCTTCTTGGGGGCTATTGTAAATGGGATTGATTTGGTGATTTCTTCTTTGATGGTCTGTATGATAGGAATCCCGTGGCTTTATTTCTGCTTATCTTACATCCTAATACTTTGCTGAAATTTTCAATTTGTTCCAGTAAGTTTTTTTTTGTATGGATTCTTTAGTGTTTCCTGTGTATAAGGTCCTATCTGTAAACAGAGGTACTTTTACTTCTTCATTACAAGTTTGGGTGTGCTTTCTTTCTTCTTTTTCTTTTTTAGCTTATTGTTCTGGCTAGAATCTCCTGCACAATGTTCAATAAAAGTGGTGGCAATGGGCAGCTTTGTCTGATTGCTGTTCTCGTGGAGAACACTTTCAGTCTCTCTCCATTTAGGATGATGGTGGCTGTTGCTTTTCATAGATGCCCCTTATTATATTGTGGAATTTCCTTTTAACACGAATGTGTGTTAGACATTGTCAAATGTCTTTCCTGCATCAACTGATAAAATTAAGTGATTCTTCTTTTTCCTTCGTTTATATGGCTAGTGTTAAACCATCCCTGCATCTCTGGTACTAATCCAACTTGTTATGGTGAATTATTTTTTGATATGTTGTTGAATTCTATTGGCTAGAATTTTGTTGAGGATTTTGAATGTAAATTGGTTTGCGATTTTCATTTTTTGTGCTATGTTTACCTCATTTTGGTATCAGGGTTATCCTGGCTCCATAGAATGAATTTGGGAGTATTCCATCCTTTTCTATGCTATGAAATACCTTTAATAATAGTGATGTTAATTCTTTCCTAAAAGTTTGGTAGAATTCTCCAGTGAAGCCATCTGGGCCAGGAGTATTCTGTTTGGGAGTTTTAAAATTCTTTTTCCATCTCTTCTTTTGTGATACGTTTATTAAATTGTTCTACTTCTGTTTGTGTTAGTTTTGGTAGGCAGTGTGTTTCTAGAAATTTGTCCATTTCCTCTAGATTTTAAAATGTATTAGAATATGATTTTTCATAGTATTCTCTTATGATTCTTTTAGTTTCATTTGGGTCTGCTGTGATATTACCCATTTCATTTATTACACGGGTTATTTGCTTCTGCTTCTGTTGCTATTTTGTCAGTTTAGCCAATGGTTTATTGATTTTGTTGGTGTTTCTAAAAAGCCAGCATTCGGTCTTGTAAACTCTTTAAACTGTTTTTCTATTCTCAGACTCGTTTAATTCTGCTCAGACTCGTTTAATTCTGCTCTAACTTTTAATATCTGTTTTCTTCTGGTGCTTGAGGGGTTCGTTTGTTGCTCTCTTTCTACTTGTGCCAGTTGTAGGGTTAATTCTTCGATTTGGGCCCTTTTTGGATGTGTGCATTTATTTATTGAGATAAAATGACCTCTGAGCATTGCTTTGGCTGTGTCCCATAGATTCTGGTAGGATGTGTTTTCATTCTAAGTTGGTTCTATGAATATTTTTATTCTATACTTGATTTCTTCTACTACTCAGAAGTTTTTGAGTAAGGCATTGCTCAGTTTCCATGTGTATGATTTTTTTACTGTGGAGTTTTCTGTTACTGATGTCTGGTTTCATGGTTTTATGATCTAGGAAGATGCTTTGCATTATTTCAGTGCTTTGGATTTTGTTAAGTCTTGCTTTATGGCCTAATGTGTGGTCTATTCTGGAAAACATTCTATGTGCAATGGAAGGTATACTTGTCTGTTTTGGGGTGGAATGTTCTATATAAGTGTCTAGGAAGTCAAGTTGATTGACTATGGCATTTAGCTCCCTTCTGGATGTTCTGTCTATCACTGAAACTGGTGTGTTGAAGTCTTCTACTGTTTTTGCGAAGCTATTGATCTCACTTTTCAATGCTGTTAGGGTTCATTGTACATATTTAGAAGTTCTGTCACTGGGTGCATAAATATGATTATGTCTTCCTGATGTACCGACCCTTCAAGCAATATATAGAGACCTTCCTTGCCCACTGTGGTGGATTTTACTTTAGTCTTTTTTATTTGAAATTAACACTGGCATGCCTGCTCTTCTTTGAATGTTGTTAGTTTGGTATACATTTTTCCATCCTTTGAGTTTCAGTTTGTTTTTACCTTTAAGTCTAAGGTATGTCTCTTGTAAGAAGCATATAGATAGATTGTGATTTTTATCTGTTCTGCTACTCTTTTGTCTCTTTATTGGTGCATTTAACCCATTTATAGTCAATGTAATTATGAAGGTATGAGTTTAGTGCTGTCATTTTAGTGTGTTTTTGACAGTTTGTTTATTCCACATAATTTTCTGTGCTGTGTTGTTTTTCATTATGGGTTTTCTTTTGTCCTTTTCATTGTTGTTGTTTTTACATCTGCTGAGACTCTTTTTTGTTTATTTGTTTTGATGTGTAGGATAACAATCCTTCACAGTTATCTTGATCTTTACCCCAGTGTTCTAAGTTTAAACCAGTATTTCTTGACTTCCTCTCCATGTGAAAGATCTATGAATGCATTAATATGTCCCTGTTTTCATATAATGTCATCTTTACATACTGAGATATTTTTTTTCCCTATTTTTAGTGTTTTAGCTCTTATTTTTGTGGATTCCCTATTCATATTGATATCTGGATCCTCTATCCTGCACTGTATCCTTAAGGATATACCTGATATTATTTATTACATAATTGAAAAGCTTTCTTCAATGACTTTGGCAAAATTTGGGTTGGTTTTTCCAAATTCTCTATACTGCTATTTACCTAGGAACATCCTAATTTCACCATCATATTTGAAAGATAATTTTGCAGTATAATTTTTGGTTGCAATTTTTTCCTTCAAAGCTTTGTAAATGTCTTCGATTACTTCTTGCCAGTGTAAGTTCTGTTGAGTAGTCTTAGCTCAGTCTTAATGACTCTCCTTTGTATGTTATTTTTTATTTAATCCAAATTGCTTTTAAAAGCATCTCCTTATCTTTAGTTTTGGTAAATCTGATGATAATATGCCTTTGGTACCATTCTTTTGGGATCTACCTTGTGTGGCATTCAATGACCATCTCAGATAGATACTGTCTCATTTTTTTGCAGTATCAAGGAAGTTTTCTGTCAACATGTACAATTTTCTCTTATTATCTGTTATCCCCCACTGTTCTAGTTCTTCAGTCATTTGTAAATTATTCCTCTTGATAGAGTCCCACAGAATTCTGAGTGATTCTTCATTTTTAAAAATTATTTTATCTGATTTTTCTTCGTATGTGCTGGTGTCAGTTTCTTCATCTTTGATCTCACTAATTCTGTATTCCATTACCTCAGTCCTACTCCTTTAACTCTCTACTGAGTTGTCACATTCTGTAATTTTATTGTTAATCTGCTGGATTTTAGATTGTTTCTCAAATATTTCTTACAGCCTGTTTGGTTTTTCATTTTGCTCTGCTGCACTTTGCCTAATCTCCTTCCTGATGTCTTGAAGAGCTCTAAACATTACTTTTCAGTAGTCTATGTCCAATGATTGCAGGAAGCCTCCTTAATCTGGAAAATTTTTTCATTCTTTGTTTTGGGAGTTTTCTTAAGCCATGGTTGTCTGCTTCTTTAAATGATTAGAAGTTAATCCTTATCTCCAAGCCATCAGAAAATTGTTGTAATTTACTTCTTTGGTTACTGTGTTCCAACTTACTTATATATATATAATTTAGTTTTTAAGTGTCCAAACATTCTGGTCATTTGAGCTACATTGCCTATTGGATCCTTAAAAATTCCAGTGTCTTGTTACTGTATGGCTAGAGCTGTGAGCATGCTGATACAGGTAGGGGGAGTTGATGGCTTAGGGGAGCTGACAGAACTTTTTTCTTCTCCCCCTTTTTTTTGGATCTCCATTTCTAGAATAGCTCAGGGCATGTGCATTATGTATCCCACTTCTGTCTTAGGTAGTACATCAGAGTTTAGCACCTGGTGCAGAGCAGAGAAAGGAGGGGGACATGCTAGAGAAAGGGAGAGAAATCAGCACGTAGGAGAAATTTTGAATCTCCAAGAGTTTGCAAGCACTTAGCTTATGACACTTAGGTCAAAGTTCTCTTATATTTTGCAGGTGTGGCTGTTCAAAATGCGGCTTACCTGCTGAGAAAGATAAGTTCTGTTCATGGCTGCTGCTTTGATCATGGCTGCTGCTGTGCTTGGGTACCCACCACTGGGCCACAGCTCTGCTTCACTGGCTGAAGTGGCGCCCTCTGCAGGGTGTGGATTTAAATTTGGCCAGAGTAGTTGCTTCTGAATCTACTCTCTTCTCCATGTCAACCAGTCCAATCTCTCAGCTTTCTGCATGACATTCAGGGCTCTTAGAATGTCCTACATAATCCTTTCAGTTGTTTTTCTAGTTTTTTGTTGTTAGGTGGATCAGAAAATACCTGTGGCTACTGTGCCATCTTAGCCCTACTCTCTAATAATTATTTTTAAGAAAAACCTAAATTTTGTTTTAGTTTTTTTGGGGGGGGAGAGGGATGGGAGAATTTAATATACATAAACTGTTTTTTTAAAAGCCAGAATCTGTAGACATTTTGAAATACTTTTACTTCAAAGCATGGCAGTGTCCAGCATAACTAGCGGGCATCCTTTTTATCAAAAACATTTTAAAGTAATACGTGTACTGTTCAGTGAGAAACTAACTTGCTCTGTAAACCTTCATCTAATTCACAATAAAAATATTTTAATTTGGATATAATTCAAAGGTTATAAAACAATATATGTGTAATTTTAATGAGAAACAACTTGTTCAGTAAACCTTCATGTAAAACACAATAAAAAATATTTTAATTTGGATATAATTTAAAAGTTATAAAATGGGTTGTTTAAGTTTATTATTCAATTAACATTAAAAAGAAAAAATTTTTACAAGCCATAACACAAATAGACATATCCTCACACATGTTCCTTGTGGCATTGTTACAATAGCAAAATGATAGATGGTTTCAGGAGACATTGAGGTCAGTTGGCATATATTGGTGTTTTTCTAAGAAAATGTTCTGCATTCCATGTTGGTGAGTGGCACCTGGATCTTAAAAGCCAGCGAGCTGCCACCCAGGGAACATCAATTTATCCCAATCCACCTGGAACAGATGAAAACCCAGAATATCAGAGACAGGAGGAAAACATGAGCTCAGGAGACAGAAAGGCCCATATGATAACCAATTACATCAGCATGATACCAGAAGAACTAGATGGTGCCAGACCACCAACAAAGACTGTCCTGATAGGGAATACAATATAGAATTCCTGATGTAGCATGAGGAAAAGGAGAGTGCAGATCTAGAATTCTATGAAAAGACCAGACTTGATGTTTTGACACCCTGGAGGGTCCCCTGAGAACATGGCTCCTGGACTTGTTGCTAGTCCAAAGCTGAAACCAGTGTTGAAGCCAACTCTTCAGACAAAAATTGGATAGGATAATCAGACAAGAGAGTGATGTAGATAGTGTGTATACTTCTTGGTTTATGTATATATTGAGGCTATCTGACCAGCAGCTCTCTAAAGATGAGAAAGAAGAGAAGAGAGGAGTGGACAGGCATTGGCTCAATAAATACCACAAGTACAAAGCGGAAGGGAGGAATGTGCTGTTACAAGATACAGAGAGCACTCAGAGTGGCATAGAGGCGTGTGTTTGGGGTTTTATATGGCAATTTGACTTGGATTGTAAACTTTTACTTAATCACAATTTAAAGAAAAGAAACAACCTAGATGCTCATCAACAGATGAATGAATAAACAACCTATGGTACATACATACAGTGGGGTAATATGCAGTACTAAAGAACAATGATGAATCTGAGAAACATCTCACAGCATGCATGAATCTGGAGGGCAGTGTGGTGAGTGAAATAAGTTAATCACAAAAGAACAACTATTGCATGAGACCAGTACTATAAAAATTCGTGAAAAGATTTACACACAAAAAGAAGCAATCTTTGATAGTTACCAGGGAGGGAAGGTATAGGGGTGGAAAAACACTATATAGATGATAGATAAGTAATAACTTTGGTGAAATTTAATGGTACACAGTACTAGAGAAGCCAGCAAAACTTACACAAGTCAAGGTCATGGAAGCTTCATGGACACATCCAAACTCCCTAAGGTGCCAAATTCCTAGACTGAGATCTTGGAGTACATCTAGCTCAACTGGTATAACATAGTTCATAAAGAAAATGTTCTATATTCTACCTTGGTGACTAGTATCTCAGATCTTAAAAAGTTTTGAATGGACAGATAAGATACTCCACTGGTCTCACCCCATCTGGAGCAAGGGAGAATGAAGAAAACCAAATACACAAGGGAAAGATTAGTCCAAAGGACTGATAGACCACAACTACCACAGCCTGGCTACCACTACTCGGTGCTCTGACAGAGGGTCCTGGGCAGAGCTGAAAGAATTATAGAACAAAATTCTAATGTACAAAACACGACCAGACTTACTGGCCTGACAGAGATGGGAGAAACTCCAAGAGTACAGCTGTTGGAACCATTTTAGCTCAGTAAAGAAGTCACCCCTAAGGTTTACCCTTCAACCAGAGATTAGAGAGGCCCATAAAACAAATGAAACCAAAGGGACACACCAGTTCAAGGGTAAGGACTACAAGGCAAGTGGAGACATAAATCTGGTAATAGGTAACCCAAGGTTCAGAAGGGGAAAGTGCTGACATGTCATGGGGTTGGTAACCAATATCACAAAACAGTATGTGTGCTAATTGTTTAGTGAGAAGCTAGTTTGTTCTGTAAATATTCATCTAAAGTACAAGAAAGTGAAAAGAATACAGTGCTCAAGGAGAAAGTTTATAAATGTTAATACCTAATGTTATTGATTGAATTGTATCACCAAACCTCAGAAAACTGAAATTCAAACATTTGTATTATTAAAAGCAAAAAAAATAATCATTAGATCTATGCCGATCAGAATACAACTACTTATATTTATTTATCGGCTCCAACTCGATGGCACTTGGCAATACAGGTACAAGGGAAAATCAGAATAACTAGACTTTTTAAGAAAAGGATTAAAAAGCACTCTTAATTCTCTCATTATAGTTTGACTTCCTATCAATTTTTTTTTGTCAATTTATGAAGCTAACTTTATTTTCAAAACTATGTAACAATTATTATAAATTATTTGGGTTAAAATTAATTAACAAAATCTCTAGTACAGTTGACCTGGTTGAAATCTAGCTCAACTGGTATAACATAAAAGTTTATAAACAAAATATTCCATATTCTACTCTGGTAAGTAGTGTCTAGGGTCTTAAATGCTTGTGAGTGGACAGATAAGATACTCCACTGGTCCCACCCCATCTGCAGCAAGGGAGAACAAACAAAACAGAAGATACAAGGGAAAGATTAGTCCAAATGGACCACAACTATAACAGCCTCCATGAGACTGAGCCCAGCACAGCTAGCTGGTGCCAGGTTACCACCAATGACTGCTCTGACAGTAATCACAATAAAGGGTCCAAGACAAAGCTTCAGAAAAATGTAGAACAAAATTCTAAATCACAAAACAAGACAAGCTTACTGGTCTGACAGAGACTGGAGGAACCCTGAGATTATTGCCTTCTAATACTCTTTTAACTCAGTACTGAAGTCACTCCTGAGGTTCAGACCTTCAGCCAAAGATTAGACAGGCCCATAAGACAAAGTGAGAATACAAGGGCATACCAACCCAGGGGCAAGGATGAGAAGACAGGAAAGCTGCTAACAGGGAACCCAAGGGTAAGAAAGGAGAGTGTTGAAATGTCTTGAGGTTGGCAATCAATGTTACAAAACAATGTGTCTTGTTTAAAGATTAGAACTTAATTAGCTCTGTGAATCTCCATCTGAAGCCAGGCAAAAAAAAGTTATTCTAACTTCATTTAAAAAAAATTATCTGATGCCTTTGAATTGTGGTGTGGAAGAAGACAGTTGAATGTACCATGGACCACTGAAAGAACAAACAGATCTGTTCTGGAAGAAGTACTACCAGGGGGCTCCTTGGAAGCAAAGACAGTAAGATTACGTCTTACATACTTTGGACATGTTGTCAGGAAGGATCAGTCCGTGGAGAAGGACAGCATGCTTGGTAGAGTAGGGGGTCAGCAAAAAAGAGGAAGACCCTCAACAAGGTAGATTGACACAGTGGCTGCAACAATGGGCTTAGCATAAAAATGATTGTGGACATGGCGCAAGACAAGGCAGTGTTTCGTTCTGTTGTTCATAGAGTCACTACATGTCAGAACCGACTCAATGGCACCTTTAACAGCAACATCTTTTCACGTGTTTCTTGGCCACTTGAATGCTGTCTTTGGTGAAATGTCTATTGAAGGCCTTTGCTCATTTTATGATTGGGTTATTTGTCTTTTTGTTGTTGAGTTGTTGAAGTTTTGTACATATTTTGGTTATTAGATTCTTGTCAGGTATATAGTTTCAAAGGTATTCTCCCAATCAGCAGTTTGTCTTTTCACTTTTTTGGTAATATCTTTTCATGAACAACAACAACAACAGTTCTCTAGTACATACAAAAATGTATGTGGGAACAAATTTTTAAGGCCAATTGCTGTGGTATTTGATTAAATACAGCTGTTTGTGTCTTCTATCATGAAGACTGTCATTCAATAAAGGACTATACATACAAATTCCTTTTGTTTCCATTAAACTAAAGGTAACTGTTGAGCCTATACAGGAACTAAACTTTCATTTTCATGAGTGAAGAGTTCCAGGAGGATTCAGTTACTTGATCCTATTAAAAATGTTTTGAGATAAGTTTTATAAATGAGTAATTGGAAGCTCTAGTGATTGTAGCACTGCATCTTTTATTAAGTAGAAGTTAAAATGAACCAGCTTTCTGTTAATCTTTTAAATTCTAAAAACTAAATTTGCAAAATGAATAATAGAGGTTGGTCTTATATTTCCTAAACTTTAGAATGAGCTTCTGTTTACTAAGAAAAGAGGGTCTTCCTCCTAAAAAGCTTATAGTATAGCACTTGAAACTTCTATAACTTCAATGATCAGGGGGATAGCATATTTAAATTGCATTTCACATATTTCTCTCATCTTTTCATTTTGCTTCTTTATATTCTCCAAAATGTCCGGCAAAGGATTCACAATACACATCTGTTGCTTCACTTTTTCATTTTTTTTGTGAGACTAGCATGTGGCAAGCACTTCTTCCTCTGGCTTGCCTAATGTGTTAGCAGTTATTATGATAAATCTACTCTATTATGACAAAACACAGAAGGATATAGTAGAAAAGAATATACAAGTCTGCCTTGCCATTATGATTTAAGTTCTAGGACTTATGCTAAGCTTATGATTTTTTAGGCATTTTTTGTTTCCTGTCTCTTAAATTCAACTCCCCTTTTTTTTCCAAAAAATCTTACACTCCACTCACTGATTTCCACATATTTCTATGGATATTATTTTAGTTTTATTTGACAGTAATTTAATTCTATTATCTTTCAGTCCATGAATATGATCACTTGACCATGGCTTCACTTAAATGTCACCACAAATATTTAATTAAACTTCATTGCCATTGACTTGATTCTGACTCTGTGACCCTATAAACCAAAAACCAAACCCAGTGCCATCCACTTGATTCCAACTCATAGTAACCCTGTAGGACAGAGTAAAACTGTCACATAGGCTTCCAAGGTAGAGCTGCAGACTGCCACAGCTTTCTCCGAAGAGCAGCTGGTGGATTTGAAACACCAACCCTTAAGTTAGCAAATGAGCACTTAACCACTGCCAGGGTGTCTTTTTAAACCAATTGGTACTATGTATATCATTCTTTTTCATTATTAATATAAACAAAAATGTTTATGACTCAGTGATGTCATTTCTAAATCTTGTGATATCAGAATTGCAATTATAGTCTCTTGGTATAGTACATGATGTAAGATGAAAACAAATCAGATTTTTTAGAAATCTTGTTATAACAAAAAATCAAACCCACTGCAGTCAGTTCCAACTGACAGTAAACCTATAGGACAGAGTAGAACTTCCCATAGGGTTTCCAAGGAGTGACTGGTGAATTCATACTGCTAACCTTTTAGTTAGCAGCAAAACGCATAATCACTGTGCCACCAAGACTTGGTAGCTCTTTTTTTTTAGAAAACGGAAAGAGACAAGATAGTTACCTCTTTACAGATTTTAACAAAATGAAAAGCTTGAGTTTATTGATAAAACAGTTTCCAAACAGAAGGTGGTTCTTTCTGGTTTGGGTAACCTTGGTCTATACACTGAGGACCAAGTTTTCATCTCATAATGGGAAGCCTGTTCTTCAATTTGTTTCCGTTTTATTCCTATTTTCTCTTGTTTGGTTCAGAAGCAGGGGAAGAATCAATCGTAAGCCATGTACGATTTTTATCAAGCCATCACTAAAACAAACAAACAAGCAAAAAAGGGCATCAATGTGGGTATATGTTTATGGTAGAATTTAAAAACTCATTTCCTAAAGCTTATTTTGCATTTTACATTTTATTTTTTATATAGTTTTACTATATAAAGAGAACAGGGCTAGTAGACTGAATAACATGCAAGAATGATTAACTCCTATACATGTGAATGTCAAGGACTTCATTTTTCTTGGATCCAAAATCAACATCCATGGTAGCAGCAGTAAGGAAATCAAACAACATATTGCACTGGGTAAGTTTGCTGTAAGATACCTCTTTAAAGTATTCAAAAGCAAAGATGTCCCTTTAAGGACTAAGGTGTGCCTGACCCAAGTCATATTTCCAATCACCACATGTGAATGTGAAAGCTGGACAATGACTAATGAAGACTGAAGAACCAATGCCTCTGAATTACAGTGTTGGCAAAGAATACTGAATGTACCACAGACTGCCAGAAGAATGAACAAGTTTGTCTTGGAAGGACAGCCAGATGGCTCCCTGGAAGCTAAGATGATGAGACATGTTATCAGAAGGACCAGTGCCTGGAGAAGGACAGCGTGCTTGGTAAAGCTGAGGGTCAATGATAAATAAAAAGATCCTTGACAAGAGGAATTAACACAGTGGCTGCAACAATAGGCTCAGTCATGAAAATGATTGTGAGGAGGGCGCAGGACTGGGCAGTGTTGCATTCCATTGTACATCGTATATAGGGTCACTATGAGTAGGAAGCAATTTGATGGCACCTAACAACAAGTACCCTGGGATGTAACTGTACTTAGGAATAGAATTTTATTTGTTATGTAACAAGGCCACATCATTGTAGGGTGTGTCCTAAACGTAATCATCTCTGAGTTAGAAGGAACAATATAGACAGAAAAGAAGCACAAAGGCGGCAGGGGAGGGGAGGAGATAGATGCCACACAAAGATCATTAAGGAACGCTGGGGCTACAGAAGCTGAGACAGGACCTTCCCCTAGAATCAAAAGAGAGAGACAGGCTTCCCTTATAGCTTGTACCCTTAATTCAGACTCTTAGCCTCCTAAACTACAACAAAATAAGTTTCTGTTCTGTGAAGGCAGCCACTTGTATTTATTTTACAGCAGCACTAGGAAACTAATACAGTTGGTTATCAGAAATCTTTTATGTTTTTCCTCCATGATTTTGCACAGGTTAATGAAGCATCCTGGATCTTAGCTTAATCAACTGCAAAATGGGAATCAGCATCGTCTGAAATACTTTATATAGTCACCCTGTGGAAAAATGTGACAGGACATAGGGATCAAACCAAAATCCACTGCTGTCGGGTTGATGCTGACAAAATAGGTCAGGGCAGAACTGCCTCAAAATAGACAGGAACCAGTAAAGCAGTTAAAGCTTTCCATCTGGGAAATGCTAATAGGATGGTAACAAAGGAACGATATCAAGATTATCTACAAGGAAGTAGAAACGACCAGTCCCGGTGCCGGCCTGTTCGCCTCCATCCCAGAGTCAGACCCGACGTCAGACCAGAAGTCTTCTCCTTTCCCTCTGAGCCTTGGGCCCGGCGCTCCCCGCGGCTCCCCATTTTACCGCCAGGAGCCACGGCTTTGGGCGGAAGCCCGCAGGCCCTCTGAAGCCAACAGGAGCCTCCCACGGTAGCAGGAACGAGACTTCAAACCGCGCGTAGGGCGGGCCATCGCGGGGCGGGAGGAGGAGCCCTCCAGGCCTCTGGTTTAGCAGTGTGCTGGGGGTGGGGCTAGGGGACGGCGGGCGTTGCGTTCCAGCTTTCCTTGCTGCTACAGGGCAGCGGTAGCCGAGCTAGGAACGGAGCCGGACTGGAGGCAGCCGGCTGTTGAGTGAAGGCTGCGAGGTGAGTGCAGTCCTCTCTCCTATATGGCTGATGAGCGGTCATCCCTGGGTCGTCGCTCCTCTTTTCTTCCCATCCTAGCACCCGCTCGTGGGACCTGATGGCTCTGCAGCTGCTTCGGGAGGAGAGGATGGGCAGGGTCTGCGCGGTGGATTCTTAGTCTTGCCACGAAGATGGGCGCAGAGCGAGCACGGACGCCCAAGAGCTGGGAGGCGGGTCCGGCGGCGCCGAGGCTGGGAAGCGGCAGGCCGGGCCAGGGTCTCCGAGGCCGGAGAGTGCAAGGCGGGGCCAGAGGTGTGGAGACCCCGGAGGGCCGAAGGTGGTGGGGGGACCGGGTGTTGGGAAAGTAGACCGAGGCCGAGACGCGGGCGGGCACCGCAGTGCATCCGGGAGACCGGGAGCGGAGGATCCGCCCAAGGGAGACGGGGCTCCGAGGGCACGTGGCGGCCTAAGTGCGTACCGGGAGGCGCTGGTGCTAGGGCTGGTTACCTGTTAGACCGGAGGGTTAGTCTCTACTGCCCTTTGTATGTGGTTGCCTGTGTGATTTTGCTTTGCCGGAGAGCCGTTTCAGGTTTTAAACTTCAGTTTCATTTCAGATTGTTAGATTTCCTAAAATTCTTGTTGTTGATGAGCTAATGAGAATCTCTGAGACGTCATACCTGTGGCTCTGTATCAGTGGCTAAAGTCACTTAAGATCGGCTTTGAAATCCCCTCAAGCACTGTTGAATAAAAGTGATTTTCTCACACCAGTCACCTTAGTTTTCGTTGGGTCTACTGGCAAGCCTTATTCCCAACTTACTGTCTCTTTCCACGTTCTGAGTAAGTCGTCCACAAGCCGGCAAACCAGATGCCATTCTTCTCAATACTTCTCAGCTACCCCCCCACCCATGCTCCAGTCAGCCAACTAGCTGAGTGGACCACCTAAACACGTGCCACATCTGTCCATTTTTTCTATTCTGTGTGATTTTTTTTTCTCTGCGTATTTTGTTCTTAGCTTCAAGTATTGACTTTAGAGCTTTTGAATTAGGGTAGAGTAAAATGATGTATTAATGGAGATAACTAAAAAATACGTCATTTTCAGGTTGATTAAATAAAATTGAGGTTAGAGACCAGATTTTACCCCATATCCCAAGATTTCCTTATATATCAGGTAGCTAGAAGAGCCCGGGTAACAGATTAGTTGATTAGGAATCTCTGAAACTGGTTGTACTAATTGAATACCTCGTTTTTAAATCTCCATTGTAGATACACATTCAAATTATTCATTCTTTAGTAACAAGGTTTTTTTTTTCCCAAAACCGTTAGTAACTTATAGATTTAGTTTAGAAATTTTAGTGTTAGAAATTAATTTTTATTCTGTCTTAATTCTATAGGTGATTTTTGTTTCTTTTGTATTGAATGTACAACAGTCCCTTTAGTTGATTGACCCCAGTGTAAATTGGAAAAGTATTACAATTTTAAACTTCTTTTGGAAAACACAGCTTGAAATGCTTAAATATTGAAGATGTGGCTGTTGTGATTTCAATGACAAATGTTAGAGGGATCTAGAACTAGAAAAGTGACTCTAAGACCAAGTGGCCACATAATGTGTGTTAGTCTACGTAGAGCTTTATCATCGTCTGGAAATAATGCAGAGTTACATTTATTCGGAACCAAACCAAAAAAACCAAGCCCATTGCCGTTGAGTCGATTTCAAACAGAAACAGATGTTAAATTCCTCTCTACTAGGGCATACTTTTTAAACCCCCATTATTTTTCCTCTTTTTTTTCATTTGTCAAATGAAAATGTGTTTTTTTTTTTCACCATGAGTCAGAATTGACTGTTATCTTTTTTCCATTTTGATGATGTTGTTACAAGACTCTAACAAGATCAACCGAATACAACACCCAGTTCAGGGTATGGAATCAGAGTAACAAATTGTAATAGTTATAGCAATTATGACCCACATGGAATTACCGTCTTCCTTGTTGAGGCTGTTCTCTTATGAGCTGGTTAGGGAACTCTGAGAGGGCCCTACCCTGCTGATTATTTTTTTTAAAAATGGATTACTCTTTTTATTTAATACAAGCTATTTTCACTCTGTTACCCCATCTGCTTATTTATGGCATGAGCACCCCTCAAATGAAAATGTTTTTAAAGGCTTAAATGCCTGGTATCATTCAGGGTAGTAACTATTTCCCCTGGGAGAAGTTTGTAATCATTTTTAAGGTGAGATCACTATCCCTAGAATAATACATACTGGGCTAGGCATTAGCTAATGGAGGTGAGGTCATGCTCATTGTGTAACACTTAAGTGAGTCCTGCAAGAGAACTAAAGCTCGGCTCCCAGGACTGTGGTTTTGGTACTTCGGTGTGAAAAAAGCAGATAGTGACAAGAACAAATGTGTACACGTGTGATGCTGAGGATTTTATTTACCACTATAGAATTAAAGAGATCATCAAGGTCAACTGATAATGTTATTTGTGATACATATTTTTCAGATACTAATAATGAAAATAGTACATTAGGGTATTATAAAATAATATCCTGCTCTAAAAGAATTCATGTTTTTTTTGTTTCAGCCATGACCTTATGAAAGAGATACCTATCTTGTGCCTGTTATCAGAAATGATTAGATTTTAATTACATATGTTACAACTGATTTACTTGAAATTTTTTTCTTAATTTTTAAAACTAACTGTTAGAGAAAGTTGGTTTACAATGAGTAAAAACTCTCTTAATATTTAAATAAAATCCTGTGTTGGTTTGAGCAAATAAGCAAATATCTTGGAAAGATGATTGAAATGTAAAACTTCTGATACCACTTGTAAGCAGAGGATAGTTTTATCCCACAAGTCTATTGCTGGTGATAATTAAAAGGTTGTTAAAGTTAGTATTTCAGTTCAAGAAGTGTTGTACTGTTCGCAAGAAAAATACTTGATGAGAAATCTTCAGTGCCCTGATTGTTAGTAGGAACCCATTACGAGTTGAATTGTATTTCCAAAAGGTATGTATCAACTTGGGTAATTCATGGTTCCTAGTATTTGTGTATTCTTCACAATTTTATTGTATGATGTGATTTTCCTATATGTTGTAAATCCCGCCTCTTCCTGATGTTAATGAGTTAAGAATTAGAGGAAGTTATGTAAATGAGGATAAGGCTGTGGTGATGTAGTGGTTAAGAGTTTGCCTGTTGACGAAAAGGCTGGCAGTTAGAACCTGCCAGCCAGTCTTTGGAAATCTGATTGTGTAGTAGTTGTAGTGGTTAAGTGTTACAGCTGCTAATGAAAGGCACTGGTTGGAAGCCCTATGGAGGCAGTTCTACTCTGTCCTATAGGGTGGCTACGTGTCAGAACTGACTGGACAACAGTAGTTTTTTTTGATATGTTATTGAGGCAGAACACAATCTACAAGATAGTTACTTCTTGAGTCAATCTCTTTTAAAATACAAATAGAGAAGTAAGCAGAGCTATTGAGGGGAGGAGGGGGTCCTCTACCACAAAGAATGAAGAACTAGGAGAGCCTGCCCTTTGGCCAGGAGTCCCAGCTCTGAGAACCTCCTAGACCAGAATAAGATTAACAGTAAGGATCTTTCCTGAGAGAAAGAGAGCCTTTGCTTGGAGTTGGCACCTTGAATTCCAACTTGTAGTCTCCTAGACTGTGAGAGAATGTATTTCTCTATGTTAAAGCCATCTACTTGTGATATTTCTTTTATAGCAGTACTAGATAACTAAGAAACTTAACATTTCAAGGTCCCTGAATACTGTAGACACATAGGTAATGTGGAAATCTAGCTGCTGTCTCCAAGACTGCACAGTGAGGGTGAGAGGGAAGGTTACTTTTACAGGGTTTACAAGCAGGAAATTGGTACAAGTTACATCAGCAACATTAGGCATACTATGCAGGGGTAGTGGGGTTTATATGTAACTTCATTTTATGTTCAGAAAATAGCTGTTAAACTCTACCTATGGGTAGCAAAGTTACTATGTTTGAAGTACTTTAATGAATTAAAAGCTTGTGCAGAATGACATGACATGACAGCTGTAGACACATAGGTAATGTTTCGCCCTCTCTATAGGTTGTCACATAAGATCAGTAATATTATATTATGTGTTTGACTGTGTTTCCAGACTTGTTGACTAGACTGTGTGGTTCTCTGCTGGTTTAAGTTAACCACAGCTTTGTTTTTCACTACAAATGGATAGTTTTGGCTTGTAGGCTGTTCACTTAGAATTGACACATTGTAGGGCAAGTTTGTCTCTGATACTTGCAGCTCAAGGAAACTTGAGATTTCTTTGTGCCTAATTTCCATGTTCATTTGTTGAATGTGTTGCCAGGTAGAAACTCAAGTCCTGCTCAGCGCAACTCATCTCAGCCAATAAAAGAGTCTGGTGGGAGAGTAGAAAGACACCTTTATTTCATTGTCCAAGGAAAGAAACAGCTGCTGTCTCCAAGACTGCACAGTGAGGGTGAGAGGGAAGGTTACTTTTACAGGGTTTACAAGCAGGAAATTGGTACAAGTTACATCAGCAACATTAGGCATACTATGCAGGGGTAGTGGGGTTTATATGTAACTTCATTTTATGTTCAGAAAATAGCTGTTAAACTCTACCTATGGGTAGAAAAGTTACTATGTTTGAAGTACTTTAATGAATTAAAAGCTTGTGCAGAATGACATGACAGCTAAACCAGTTTTCTGCCAGTTTCCTCTAGTTTACGGCAGGAGTTAAAGAGAAGGGTACCAGGATTTTAATGTAAAGCTACGAGGTATGCTGAGCAAGTTGCTTGAGGTGTAAAATTTTCTGCAGCCTGGAGACCTGTGTCTTATTCCTTCCTTTTCTTTTTGGACATTGTTCATGCAGAACCAGTGTCCATTCTGGACTGTAGCCTACCATGGAACTGTTTTGCATGTTTCTCAGGGAGGGGGCAAGTTTCAGACATAGGGTTGAACAGTTGGCCTTTCATCATGACCATTAATCTACTCAAGGAATTATGGGTAGGCAGACCTCACAGTGGCATATTGAACTCTGCCTAAAGTTTTGTTTTTTATTAATTGCCTCCCTCTGACTCGAGGGCACTTGGCTTGGCTCCCCTTTCCTTTTTTAATCAGTAAGTTGGATGTGGAGGTACAGGGATTATGGGTAACCTTGGCCCTGCATACAAAGGGGAATATGAACAAATCAGCAATGGTCAGCTGAGGCAGTATGGTTTACACATGCCTGCTGCAACCTATTAATGACATTGAGATCTCATCTAGCATTTACCCATAGTATGACTCTTAGAAATTACCATATCACTCTGTTCATGGTTGAGTTGCTCACTAAAAAGTCTGTAGCAATCTGACCTGTTAAATAGAGTATACAAGTAAGGGAGACAGTGTACTAACACCAAGATTGTTAGCAATGTTAAGAGTCTTTTGGGATCTCACCCATGCAGGAGAGTGTAAGGAAAACTAGTACTTAGGTCCTCAACTGGCTCACAAGTACAGTTCTCACAGTTCTGATGAATGTGTCACTTGGTGTTGGGTTAGGTAGTTTTCTTAACTCATTTATGATGGATCCAAGCTTTGAGCCCATTGAGTGTGACTGCAGTTAGGGTGGCCAAGAGGAAAGGCACTGGTACATTTCTCCTGATGGGGGTTGGCTTTTTACTGCTTAAGAAGGATCCAGTCATTGTGTTGGAACTGATGGAAGGGTACCTCTGGCTCAGGTGAACATCTCTGTGGAGAGAAGACAGAGACACCCAAAGAGACTGCAAGTATTTATTAACTTTATTAACTTAAGGAAAGAGGTTGGTTGTTATTAAGGTGAGCCATAATAGTCATATTGGGGTTCTCTAATAAAGGGCACCTGTATACCGCAAATGAAATTTGCCTCTATGGATGAAACAAACTCTCAAGAGGCCTGCAGGCCCATACTAACTTAGTCTGTTGGCAAAGCTTTGCTAAATGTCTCTTCAGAGTCTGGTTGTCCTGCTCTTGCTACTGGACTGGGGTCTCCAGGCTGTGTGTAATTTCCAATTAATGTCCAGGGCTTTTGCCACAATTTTAAGACCAAGGCCACAAAACAGAACTGTGTTGTTTCAGTCATGAGAGTAAGCTCAGATCAAGGGGTGATTTTATTCAGGAGGTGCTTCACAACCTTGGTGACATTTTCACCCCGCAAGGAAAAGTTTCAACCCAGTTGATGATGGTGTCGATAAAGACTAGCAGATATTTGTGATTCCCAGGAGCTCTAGGCATCTCTGTGACATCTACCTGGCAGCCATCTCCAGGCATTGTCCTAGTTTTCTGGGTGCCTGGGGTTGCTTTAGCAGTGTTTGGGGGATTTTTTGCACAGTTGGGATAGCTCTTTACCACTGCTGAAATAGTGGAGTGGGCCTTTGGTCTCATTAAATGTCTTTTAGTCATACAGTCCTTTGTATCCATAATGGGTATACTGATGGACTCTCTTGGTAAGATAGGGTATATGAGTTTTGATGGAGTGAAAGTCTTTCAGCGGGAGTGTACAGCCATCTATCTTTGTTTAGAGTGACCCTTCCAGGTCTTGGAAATAACTTTATCTTGTTAGGAGTAGCCCAGGGAGAGCTCTGGCAGGGATAACTCCAAATGGGTAGTTAGTGGGACTACTAAAATGGGTTTGTGATGGCAGTAGCATTCTTTGCTATTGCATATGTTTTATGATTACCCTTGGCCATCACGATGTCACTTTTATGATGCTCTCTGTAGTATACTACTGCTACTTGAGTGGGTAGCAGAATGGCTTATGAAAGTTGTAAGATCTCTTGAGAATATGTAATGGTTTTACCTCCTGCTATTAAGAGCCCTCTTTCCTTACAGATGTGCTCTGTGCCTGCAGTACCCAAATTGGTATAAATAATTGCTTGCTTACCTTTGGCAGTTTAAGGATCTTCAGCATAGCAAGGAGCTTGGCCTTATGAGCAGAAGTAACTGGAGGAACCATGTTAGCTTCTAGAACCTCTTTTAAAGTGACCACTGCATATACAGCTTTTCTCATTGTTCCATGTAACTGATTCCATTAGTGAACAGTTCAAGGTCTGGGTTTTGGAGTGGCTGGTCAGTGAGTTCTGCAGCTGCTAACCAAAAGGTTAGCGGTTTGAATCTACCAGGCATTGGGGCAGTTTTCTTGTGTCCTTTAGGTTCTATGTGAATAGAAACCAGCTTGACAGCAATGGGTTTGGTTTGATTTGCTTAGTGAGGTCACTGTGACTGGCATAGGGTCATTTGTCCTTATGTGGTCATACACTCTTGCTTTGCCAAGTTGGACAGGAGCATGGGTGGATTTAAACTGGCAGTTAACTCAAAGGGTAATGGCTGGGTCATCTAACAGCACTGCTTGGTGCTGACTGGGCAGTTCACTCTGGAGAGATCCAATGCGACTGTCTGTGCCTGAGGTCAGAATGGAGTGAGGCGTGGTCTTGTGGAGAGGTTGGTCAGTGGTAGGTTTCTTGGCTTTGTTGATGATTAATACAGTGGTTGCTACACATACTGGCCTTCCCCTATTGACTAGGTCTAGCTGCTTTGAGAATTATGTAACCTGTAGCTTCCAAGTCCCAGGAGTCTAGATAAGTACCCTGGCCACTACTCTGGTGGACTCGTGTACAAACACATCAGAGGGTTTATTCATATCCTAAGACTAAGGACTCTGTCAGCTTTGTTTCGATGATATCAAAAGCCTGTTGCACTGTTCCAGGCTGTCGTAAGTGTTCTGTGTCTTTTCCCTCTAAAGACTTGAAATAAAGGCTTGTCAGTAGTCCAAAATTTGGGATCCACTTGTGGCAAAAATCAGCTGTTCCCTCAAAACCTCAGAGCTGTCTCCTGTTAATGGGGGCTGCCAATCTATAGAGTGCATCTTTTCAGGTGGTAGGAGGTCTTGGTCTCCCTGTGTGGTTTTCAAACCCAGGTAAATCACCTCCTTTTGGCTGACCTGGGCTTTTTCTTCCAAGGCACAATACCCTGCATTTCTCAGGAAGTTCAAAACTTCTGTGGTGTTCTGGAATGAGTCTGCAATTAGCAATGAGTAGCTTATCCATGTATTGGAGGAGAATACCATTAGTCAAGGTCAGTTGTCTCACTTCTTGGGCCAAGGCTGATCCAAAAACAGTAGGATGATTTGCCACCATAACTACTGTTTCTGCCCTATTCCTGGGTCCTCCCACTCAAAGGGGAAGGTTTTCTTACTTTTCTTCTCCACTCAGATTCAAAAGAAGACGTTCTTCGGGTCTGGCACAGTAAATCTGGAAAAGGTGGATGACAAGGTTGACAGCAGGGTATATGGGTTGTGTGAACTGTGACTGCTACCTGGTTGACTGCTTGCAAATCCTAAATGAACCTGTGTAATGGATTGAATTGTGTCCCCTAAGAAGTGTGTGTATCAGTTTGGCAGGCCATGATTCCCAGTATTGTGTAATTTTCCTCTATATTGTAAATCCTGCCGTTATAGTGTTAATGAGGGAGGATGGGCAGTAGTTGTGTTGGTGGGGCAGGACTCAGTCTACAAGATTGCATTGTGTCTCCAGTCAATCTCTTGGGATATAAAAAAAGAAGCAAGCTGGGGTGGGGAGCAGTGGTATGGGGGACATGGACGGATGGACCTCATACCACCAAGAAAGCAGTGGTAGGAGCAGAGCATGTCCTTTGGACCCTGAGTGCCTGTGCCTGAGAAGCTCCTCTACCAGAGAAAGATTGAGGGCAAGGACCCTCCTTCAGAGTCACCGAAGGGAAAAATTTGTACTCGTAGCCTACTTTACTGTGAGGAAATACATTTCTCTTTCTTAAAGCTATCCACTTGTTGTATTTGCTGTTACAGCAGCATTACTTTACTAAGACAGCTGGAATTCTCCATTTTTCTTCTTTACTGGCAGGAGGCAGGTGTTGAACTGTGACTGGCACAGTCTAAGCAGTCCATGTTTCAGGTATCTGGTGATTTTGCCCAGTGCCTATGAGACCTCCACCTGAATGGGATATTGCTTAAGTCTGGGGGACTATGTCAGGTAGGAGCTTGACTATCACTGGGGAAATGTTTTTGGTATGTCCTGGCACTTTGTTGGCCTATACCCACAGGACAGCTGCATCCTTGATGTCTGGCCCTATTGATCCTTGGTAGTGTTCTTCCATGTTCTTCCACATTATAATTGGTAGGTAATTCAGTGGTAAGGTAGTCACCATCCGTTCTCTGGTGGTGTCTCAATCTGGAGGGTCCCTTTATCAAAAGAAATTTCTGCTTGATGTTTGCACAACAAACTCTTCCCAGCAAGGCAATGAGTCAGTCTTATAAAAAAAGAATATGTTCATAATTTTCTTTGTATGAAACAGGTTAGGTGCTAAAGGAAAGGAGAGTTCTCCCTCTTCACAGGGGCTCTTACGGCTAACATGGTTTGTTTCATTGGAACTGTCTTTTTCTGGGTCAGGACAGAATGGGTTGTTCTGGTATACAGTGGAAACTCCAGGTGTCCCCAACCCCACCCTCATCCCCCACTTCATTATTACCAGAGGCTCAAGTGGGCTGCTCATCTCTGGTCTGCCCCCATTGGCATCATGGGGCACTGGGCAGCCCCAGGCTCTTTTACCTTTAGGTACGAATTTAGGGCACTCTGTTTTCCACTGTCTTTTCTCCTTGTACAAGGTGCACTGGTCTCACTGGGTTCAGGGTGTCTCAACTCTGTCTTTACTGAGGGGCCCTCTTCTTGAGCTGCTGGGAGATGAGTTATTTCTTTTCAAGGCAGAAGCCAGGAATGCAGCCTGTCTCTTCTGAACAGTGATTTTTCTTTTCCCATTCCATATCCCAACTGGATAGACCTGGTAGACAAGCTCAACAAGCCTTGAGATCCCAACTCTATACCTCCCTCAAGTTTGTGGAATTTTTTCTGTGCAACGAGAAGCATGTTCACCATTTTCAGGACTCTGTGAACTACCTAAAAGGCTCATGGGTTCTTTCCATAACTCACAGAGACTATTGATTGGATTTTGTTTGATCCCATATATTTTGATAAGTTTTATTTGTTTAGGCACCCCTGTCTTCAACCCTTCTAAAAGGTATTCCCTATGATAAGCAAGGTGGATCCCTCCCTCAGCTGTATTCTGATCCTAATCAAAGTCTCAGCCACCAGCTGATTTACTGCCTGTACTTCCTGGCACCTGTTGCCCTTGGCCCTAGCCTTTTCTAGGATGGTATGCCTTTCCTGTGGGGTCAGGAGCGCATCTATTTGCACCTGACAGTATGCCCAGTTAGGGTGATGAGTGTAAAAGATGGAGGCAGAAAGATTCTGCTTTCTCTTAGGGTTTTCCCAGTACCCAGGGCAGTGGGTTTTCAATTCATAGAGATCACTTGTATGAGTTGGAATTGACTTGATGGCACTGGGTTTGGTTTTGGTGTTTTGTTGAAAAAGATTGGTGCACCAAGACCATATTGCCAAGACAATGTCAGAGGAGATGCATGCCCCGAGTTTCAGCTGTGCTATGGTTCTCTGGTCACTGACCCTCGTGTTACTTTTGTTCTGTGTAGCCACAGAATTGGGGTGCCCAGAGGCCCTTCTGTTCTGCATATTGGGCAGCAAGCCCCCTAGCATTGCAGAAAAGCCCAGAAGGAGTGGATACAAAGGTTGAGGGAAATGTTGTCAAGTGGAAACCCCAGGTTCTACTTGGTGTTCCTTGTCATAGCCAATAAATGGAAAACCAAGATGGGAGATTCAAAAGGAACCTTTATCTCATTGTGCAAAAAAAGGAGTAGATGGATGCTGCAGTCTTCAAGACCCCCTCAGGGATGGTGAGAAGAAAAGTTATGTTTATGGGGTTTACAACCAGAAATTTTACTTAAAGAACATTCTTAACCATTCTCTACAGGTATAATGGGGTTTACATATAATTTCATGCATCGTATGTTCCAAAAATGACAGTTAAACTCCACCTAGAGGCAGAGAGGTTATGATGTACACTGTACTTAATGAACTGAAAGGTTATCCTGAATGTCATTTGGCATTTACACCAGTTTCCACCCAATTTCCTGTAGATTTGGCAGATTTCAAGGAGAGGGAAATCAAGATTTTACTGTAAAGCTAAATAAAGAAACCAGATTTTAATGTAAAGCTATGGGCTGGCCACAAAAGCTACTCGGGGTGCTATAATTTTCTGCATCCTGGCTGCATCTGTTTAAATGTATGAAAGAAAATGAGAAAGGTAGATAGATTGAAGTTTGGTTAATGTGTGTAAGAGATCACTTTCATTGTAGTAAAGTACTTCTATTTTTATCACTTTTGATACTAGCTGGCTCAGTCCTGATTAATGCAATCTGCCATTGTTGATAATATTTTATAAAATCTTTGTTACTATTTTTTAACTTTAAAAGCAGATAGCATTAGCTTACCAGGATAGCTGTAACAAAATACATACCACAAATTGTGGGTGGCTTTAAACAACCGAACTTTGTCTCCCACTTGCAGAGGCCCAGTAATTGAAATTCAGAATGTTACTTGGGCTGTTTTCTCTCTGAAGGAGATCTGAAGATCTCCTCTTGCGTCTGTCAGCCTCTGCTACCTCCAAGTATTCTTAGAGTGTGGCTACATCTCCACAAGGCTCTGTTTTCTCTGTATCTTTTCTCTTAAAGGATATCACTCACAGTGGATTAAGACCTACACTGCTGGATCAATAAATGTTAGTTTAATTCATTATGTCTTCAGGAACTCTGTTTCCAAACAGGGTCATCTTCACAGGTATCAGTGATTAGGATTGTAACATCTTTTGGGAAGACACATTTCAGTCTATAACATCATGGATAATATTTGATAGAGGTTAAAGCAGTTGTCTTCAGCGTGTGTAAAGAGCTAAAGGAAAGCATAGACAAAGAACTAAAGGAAATCAGGAGGCTGATGTATGAACAAATTGAGAATATGAATAAAAGAGGTAAAAGTCATGAAAAGAAATCATGTCTTTCTCCTAGCTTCTAGTTATGGCCCAGGATCCTTGATGATCTTTGCCTTGTAGCTCCAGTCTCAGCCTCTATCATCATGTGGTCGTATTTCTTCTATGTTTGTATCTGTGTCTGTTTTATAAGGACACTATACCCTATTCCAGTATGATCTCATGTTAACTGATAGCATCTTCAAAGTCACAGTTACTGGTATCAAGGAATAAGACGTCAATGAAATTTTGTAGGGACACAATTCAATCCATGTCACAGATGTTACAGAAAAATTAGAAGCTATAGAAGGATATTAAGGACCATATAAGCTACTAGTGATCTAAAACACTAATGGTGAAGAGTTAGCTCAGATACTAACCAAAATGTCCAGCAGTTTGAATATACCAGTTACTCCTTGCAAACCTTGTAGGACAGTGCTACCTGTTCTACTGGGTTTTTGTGAGATGGAATCAGCTTGATGGTATCTAACAACAACAACAACAATCTTATCACCCATGGACAGCCACTGATTAATATATATGTGTGTGTGTGTCTGTGTGTCTGTATATATATACATGAGTAAAGATGTTGTGTTTATTTAGTCTTATATTTGTGTATATTTTAATTGTGATATTTTATTAGTTGTGTAACATTTTTACATAGCAATATGAACATTTTTTCATGTCATTGATAACTCTTAAAATTTTTTATAGGTCCATAAACCTTTGTGTATATCTATGGCATAACTTAAAACTATTTCTATGTTTTCTAATTCTGTCTCTCTCTCTCTCTCTCATGAATAGTGCAAGTCTGTCCCTTTTCTGGTCCACTCACCTCCTGTAATTATTTCCATAGGCTGTGTTCTTAAGAAGTGAAATTTTACTGGGTCAAACTTAAAAGACTTTTTGGGAAGGGGCAGCTGGGGAGACATTGTCAAAACGCTTTTAAGAGATTACACCAATTTTTGTCACTTCCAGTAGTGATTGAGAATGTCAGTCTCATACGTCTTTGCTAACATTGTACGTGATTAGTTTTTGATGTTACTTGATCAGTTATGTAGGTAAATATACATGGAACTTTAGATAGACGATATTTGGGAACTTGTCTCATAGTTTGTCTTCTAAATATAGGAAAAGTAGGGGTAGTACTATGAGACGTACCTCATCCTTCTATCAGATTCATGACATTTTCTTGTATTTTGTTAAAGTACCTGTCTTCCTTACTGTTAAAATCAGTGAATTATTCCATTTATTTGAGACTAACACCTCGTCTTATACAAGCTCAATTTCCAAACCTTTTCATCCCTTTAAGAACTTAACTCTTAGAATTATTCCCTTTCCTTCTCCTATAATTTTAGTTTTCTCTTTCTACTGGATAATTCGTATCAGCATAAAAATATGCTTTAATATGGCCTTTTTAAAAACAAAACCGGAAACCTCTTCAACTTTTTGTTTCTCTCCACTTATTACCCCATTATTCTTGTTTCACCTTTACAAGAACGCTGGGAGGAACTGTATACACTACTTTTGTACTCATGTTCTTCTCAACTGAGCCAGCAACATTGGTTCTTCTAAAGTATAATTTTTGAAAACTTAAAAGCGTCACTCTCATGGAAATATAAAGTGAACACATGCTGGATACATTATTCAGTTAATAAGGGAACCAACAAGATGTTAAGGCCAGTCCAATAGAATTTGAAGAATTAAGAATACGTGGTGACAGTTAGTAAGATGAATTAATTTTCTAGTAGACACAAGAATGGTTAATATTCTAACAGGCAATAGAATGTAGTGTGAAAGGTAATTTTTTCTGTAAGGAGCTCTGTTAGCTGATTGGTTAAGTGCTTGATTGCTGACTAAAATGCAAGTACTTGGAACCCAGTCTTGATGATTGTCACACTCTTGATGATTGACTACGTGGATACATGAACTGAATCCATAAGGAAAAGTAGATGGAATGTTGGGGCCATAAACAAATACCATTTACTGATGGCTTGGAGACAGCAGTCACTTTAAAAAGCAGACCATAAAGTCATCAGAAACTACCCGAAACAAAGAATCAGAGTTTCCAGAGGAA
The DNA here is from genome assembly GCA_028571685.1 of Heterohyrax brucei. Lineage (NCBI taxonomy): Eukaryota > Metazoa > Chordata > Mammalia > Hyracoidea > Procaviidae > Heterohyrax > Heterohyrax brucei. The sequence continues at coordinate 28,521,699 of CM053156.1, forward strand.
GCGAATTTACTGGAATTAGCAGAGGAATATGGAAGATTCTTCAAGAACTCTTCAAGAGATGAACAAGGAAATAGGCAGAATGAAACAGAACATAATGACAAATTGAACAAACTTCAAGAAACTAACAGTGGCAAGAATTAGAAATTCAGAAAATTATAGAATCAGACAATTCAATAAAAAAGGAACAGAATTGGGGCAAAGGAAGTGCAAATTAGTGAGATTAAAGATGAAACACAGGATATCAACGTATTTGAGGAAAAAATCAGATAAAAGAACTTAAAAAACTAAGAATTACGTGGAACTCTGTGAAGATGAATAATCTGCATGTGATTGGAGTACCAGAATGGGGGTAAAGGGGTAGTGGAGAATTACAGAGAAAATTGTTAGAATTGTAGTCATAGATCTTTTCATATGCATTGGAGGTCAAGGCTGTATAAAGAAGTTAAATACCGGTTTGAACTTGGAAAAATTAAGATTAACATTAAGATAAGCACAAATGAAGCTATCAATCCTATGCAGCAAAGCAAAAAAGAAGAGAAACGTTTAAGTCTCAGCAAATACAAAACCCTGAATATTGAAAAAGATGACAATGAAACACATAAAGACTGAGAACAGAAAATAAAATGGAACAAAGGAATTGTCTGCAACACACAAAAAAGATACTATCAAAATGACAACACTAAGTTCTTACCTATTTGTAACCACACTGAATGTAAATGGCCAAGAGCACCAATAAAGAGACTGAGAGTGGCAGATTGTATAAAGAGCAAGAGTGGCAGTATTAATCACTCATAAAATAGACTTTAAAGTAAAATCCACCACATTTGATAAGGAAGGCTATTATATAATGCTTAAACCCTTAAAACTACAGGAGGACGTAACCATATTGAATATCTACCCTGCCAATGAAACAGCGTCAAAATACTTAAACACTAAGTGCATTGAAAACAGAAATAGCTCCACAAAAATAGGAGACTTCAACACACCACTCTCAGTCAAGAACAGAACATCTAGGAAAAAGCACAATAAAGACACAGAAGATCTAAATGCCAGAGTCAGCCAACTTGACCTCATAGACATACACAGAGCACTCTACCCAACTGCAGCCAATTATACTTTTCCAGTGCACATGGAATATTCTCCAGAATAGGCCACAAAGCAATCCTTAACAAAATTCAAAGTATTGAAATATTACAAAGCATTTTTTGAGACCATAAGAGTAGACATCAATAACAGAACAAAGAAGAGAAGAAAATCAAACACAAGTATACTGAATAACACCATATTCAAAATGACTGGATTATAGAAGAAATCAAGGCTGAAATAAAGAAATCCATAGAATCAAATGAAAATGAAAACACATCCTACCAGTATCTATAGGACACAGCAAAAGCAGTGCTCAGAGGTAAGTTTATTTCAATAAATGCAGACATCAAAAAAGAAGAAAGGGCCCAAATCAAAGAATTAGCCCTACTACTCAAGTGGAAAGAGAGCAGCAAAAGAACAACCTCGGGCACCAGAAGAAAGCAAATAATAAAAATTAGAGCAGCACTAAATAGAATAGAAAAACTATTGAAAGAGTTACCAAGACCAAACGCCCCCACCCTTTTTTTTTTTAAATCAACAAAATTCATTAACCACTGGCCAAACTGACAGAAGGAAAACAGGATGGGAACCAAATACCTTGAATAAGAAATGAGATGGGTGATAGCACAACAGACCCAAATGAAATTAAAAGAATCATAACAGAGTAACATGAAAAAATAGTACTTTGAAAACTTAGAGGAAATAAATGTCTAGAAACACACCATCTACGCAAACTAGCACAAACAGAAGTCAAACAACTAAATAAGCTCATCATAAAAGAAGATACTGAAAAGGAAATTAAAAAAACTCCCAGCTAAAAAAGCCCTGACCTTGACCCCTTTGCTAGAGAATTCTGCTACACATTCAGAGAAAAGTTAACACCACTATTAAAGGTATTCCAGAGGACAGAAAAGGAGGAAGTACTCCCAAATTCATTCTTCCAAAGACAGTATAACCCTGTTACCAAAACCAGTAAGGACAGGCACAGAAAAGGAAAAGTATAGCCCAGTATCTCTCATGAACTTAGATGCAAAAATCTTCAACAAATTCCTAGCCAGTAGAATTCAACAGTATATCAAAAACATAATTCACCATAACCAGTTGGGAATCATACAAAGGATGCAGGGATGGTTCAAGATTAGAAAAACAGCTACAGTAATCAACAATATAAATAAAACAACAAATTTTATCAGTTGATACGGAAAAGGCATTTGATAAAATCCAGTACCCATTCATGTTAAAAACTCTAAGCAGACTAGAAATAGAAGGAAAATTCTGTAAACATACTAAGGGGCATCTATGGAAACCCAACAGCTAACATCATCTGTTGATGGAGAGAAAGTTTGAAAGTATTCACCTTGAGAACAGGTACCAGATGAGAATGCCCATTATCACCACTCTTATACAACGCTGACCTGGAAATTATAAGGACTTAAAAGGTTCAAGCACAGAAGAAAATAATCTTTGATGGTTATAATGGTGTGGATGGAGGGAGAAGAGTATTCATAAATTTGATACTAGATAGGATTTGGGTTTGTAGAAGGGAGGTGACCACAACTGGACTGCACCAAAAGCTTATAGGTTTCATAAATACAACTCAGTATTTTGAAGGACAAAGTACCAGGGACAAGGGTATGGGGACTACAGTTTCAGGGGATATCTAGGCTGATTGGCATAACAATCTTTCCTAAAAAAAAAGGTGTTGCCACTTTGATGAGTGGCATCTGGGGTCTTAAAGCTAGCAAGAAGCCATCTAAGTAATATCAGTTGGTCCCAATCCACTTACAGTACAGGAAATGAAAGACATCAAAGACATGAAGAAAATGTAAGCCCAGGAGACAGAAGGGGCCATGTTATTGGGAGACTATTATGAGACCAGAAGAACTAGATGGTAACCAGCTACCACCAGTGACTGCCCTGACAGAGAACACAATGTAAAGTGACTGTGCAGAATTAAAACTCTATTAAAAGATGACACTTGATGGTTAGGCAGACTGTGGGGTCCCCTGAAGACATGTCTCCCTTACTCTCTATTAACCTAGAGCTTAAAACAATACTGAAGCCAACTCTTCAGAGACTAGACTGGACTAAAAGACAGAGTGATGCTAGTGAAGAATATGCTTCTTGGTTTAAATATATACATAAGGTCAGCTGAGCAGTTCCTCTCTAGAGGTGAGATGGGAGCGTGGAGGGAACCAGGAGTTGTTTGAATGGACACAAGAAGTGCAGGGTGGAAAAGATTGTCCTGTCATGGGATGGGGGGAAGCAGGAGCAGTTAAAAGATGTATAGTGAGTTAGTTTTCAGGGTTTTATGTGACAAATTGATTTGGATTGAAAACTTTTACTTAAAGCACAATAAGATATTTGAAAAATAAATAGTAGACATGGTTTCTTCAGAAAGTTCCTAAAACAACCAAATTTTTGATAAGAGAACTTCCTGGAATTATCAGAGGTAGAATACAAAAGATTAATATTTAGAACTCTTAAAGAGATGAGGAAGACAAGTAAAATGCAGCAGAGCATAGTGACAAATTGAACAGGCTGCTAGAAAGCATACAGTAGCAACAATTAGAAATTCATAAAATTAATAATAAAATTACAGAATTAGACAACTCAGTAGAAAGTCAAACGAGCAGAATTCAGATAATGGAAGGTTGAATTAGTTGAGATTGAAGGTAAGGCACATGATGTGAACATATTTGAGGAGAAATCAGATAAAAGAATTTAAAAAAATCAAGATATTAAGAATTACATGGGATTTTATGAAGAGGAATGATGTATGAATGATTAAAGTATCAGAATTGGGGGGTGAGGGTGGGGGGAATAATGGAGAGTACAAGAGAGAATTGTTGAAGATTTGCTGACAGACCTGATAACATCAAAGATGAGAAGGTATCTATCCAGGATACTCATCAAACTCCACAATGGGTAGATCCTAAATGAAAGAGACCAGGGCATATTACAATCAAACTTGCCAAAACTGAATAAGGCACATTTACAAGTGTCTAGGAGAAAATGAAGAATAATCTACAAAAGAAGTCAATAATACTAAGCTCAGAATACTTGCTGGTGACCAGGCTAGCAAGAAGACAATGCAATGACATATGCATACCCCTGAAGGAAAATGATTGTCAGCTGAGAATTATATTTCTGCAGAATAGGATATTTCCAAATAGACATTGAGATATTTTCTAAAACCAAACCAAAATTACAAGAAATATGAAAAGGATTCCTTTCGTCAGAAAACCAGTAACACCAGGTAACAACCCAAGACCAAAACACAGAACGGAGTAACTGGATATCAACCCAAATAGGAAAATCACAGAAATAAATCATAGCAAAACACTGAAAATTAGAAAACCAGAGATGTCATTATATAAACATTAAAACAGGAACTCAGAAGAAAATGTAGTTCAATATCTTTTATATGGAGAGCAAGTCAGTGCGATATAATGAAAGACTGGTTTAAATTTAGAATGATGGGGTAAATATTAAGGTAACCACAAAGGAAACTATCATTCCTGTATATCAAAAGAAAAATATGAGTTCTCAACAAAAACAAAAATACCAACATTGAAAAAAATGAGAAGAAAACAGAGGAGAAAGATGCATTGTAGAAAAGTAAGTGGATTAAAGGAATCATCTACAACACAAAAAAAGACATCAAAATTACAACACTAAGCTTATTCCTGTCAGTAGTCACGCAGAATGTAAGTAAACGAAACACATCAATAAAGAGGTAGAGAGTGGCAGATCAGACTAAAAAAATATGACCCATCTGTATGTGCCTATATGAGACACACTTAGACTCAAAGACATGAACAAACTAAAACTGAAAGGATGGAAAAAAGTACATCAAACTAATAACATTCAAAAAAGAGCTGGAGTGGCAGTGTTAGTCTCTGGTAAAATAGTCTTTAAAATCCACCTGATTGGATAAGGAAGGGCATTATATAGTGATTAAAGGCCCAATACTCCAGGAGGACATAACCATATTAAATATCTATGCATCTAATGATAGGGTGTCAAAATACATAAACAAGCACTAACTGCACTGAAAACAAAAACAGCTCCATGATAAATAATAATGTGTGTACAGAACTAGAAACTGTTAAAAGACCATACTTGATGGTCTGTCCAACTGGAGGGTCCCCTGAGGACATGTAACCCTAACTGTTTTAGCCCAGAGCTTAAAACAGTACCAAAACTGACTCTTCAGACAAATATAAAATATGAGACTGAGCAGCTTTTGTGTAGAGGCAAGATGAGAGGGTGGAGGGGGACAGGAATTGCTAGAATGGTTATGGGAAGTACAGAGTGGAAAGTAGAAGTGTGTGTCACAGGGTGGGGAGAGCAACTAGAGTTGGCATGGTAGTGGGTGTGAGGGGTTTTGTGTGACAAATTGACTTGTCACTTAAAGCATAGTAAAATGATTTATTTATTTAAAAAAAATGACAGCCTAGAAAGCCTTGTAGGGCCATTCTCTGTCACACGGGGCCACTATAGGTCATAATTACTCAACAACACACACTAACAACATCTTTTTATAGAGTGTAGGTCAGTTTTGTCACTACGAGACAGAATTCATTTTGTTGCTGTGTACAAGAATCATTGTAAAAGTTTGGATTTGCATTTGCTAAGGTTTTACCCGGTGGCATAGTGAGTTACGTGCTACGTCTGCTAACCGAAAAGGCGGCAGTTCAAATCAGCCAGGGGATCCTTAGAAACTCTGTGGTGCAATTCTACCTTGACCTGTAAGATCACTATGAATTGGACACGACTTGATGGCAGTGGGTTCTTTTTTATTAGTTTTAAGGTTTTACTTTCACGCAGTAAGTGGAAGGTAAAAGGATGCGGCAGATAGATAATCCCTTAGAGTCCTCTAGACAATGCCCAGTATCCACTGAAAGAATGCTCAATACATTCTTCTAGGTATTAGTGACAGTTATTCCTCACAGTCCCCCACCATACCAATGATCTTTCCAGAGATAGTGTTCAATCAGCAGTCCTCATCTGAGTTGATCTCTTAGCAAAACTTCAAAAGGTTAAGCACTCTACTTGACAGACATACACTGGCATATCCCATTCACCTGGTTTTCCACTTTTTCTAGTAAACCACTAAATATGTGAATGTTACAGTGTATCTTTAACCTTGATCTCTGCCTGAGTTCCAGATACTTAAGGACCTCTGTCTACTGAAGACAGCCTTGGTTGTGCAGTTGTTAGAGCTGGACTGCTAACAAAATGATTGACAGTTCAAATCCACCAACTGCTTCTTGGAAGCCTTATGGAGCATTCATTCTGTTCTCTCCTATAGGGTCGCTATTAGTCAGAATCAGCTCAACAGAAACAAGTTTGGCTTTTGGTATCTGTTAACTGTTAACTGTTATCTGTTAACTACCATTTCAGGATCTAAAGTACACCACTGTCAGTGATAGGATAGTATTTATATCCCTACAAGGAAGAGCTGTCAGTATGAGTTATTCAAATTTGCATACCAACTACTAAGGCCAAAGATTAAGAAATTGAAGGTTGTTACCAGCTTTTGCAGTCTGAAATTGTTCAAACATGTAATCAGATGCACTGGTAATTACTGCAGATTGGAATGTAAAAGTTGGAAATGAAGGATCAGTATTTAAAAGATGTGGCTTTGGTGACAGAAACCGTGCACGAGACCATAGAGTTTTGAAAGAAGAATGATTTCTTGATTGCAGAGGCCTTTTTTTCACCAACATAAAAGGTGACTGTACTGCTAGAGGGAACACATAAGCATCATATGACATCTGAGAAGACAGGATGGAAAAGCTCAATATCAGCAGTCAGAAGAAGGCCAGGGGCTGATTGCAGAACTGACCATCAGTTGCTCATATGCATGGTTAGGTTAAAACTAAAGAAAATTGTAAATAAGTACAAGAGAGCCAAAGTACAAATTTGAGTATATCCCACTTGAATTTAGAGACCGTCTTACGAATAGATTTGTGGCATTGAACCCTAATAACCAAAAGACATCATGTAGAAAGCAAGAGGTTATTAAGAAGACAGGAAAGAATGAAAGGACCAAAATAGATACTTAAAGAGATGGAAACATGCTCTTAAATGTCAAGTAACTAAAGCAGAAGAAAAAACTGATTTTGTAAAAGAACTGTACAGAAGATTTCACAAGGATGTCTGCAGAAGACAAAGTATTATAATAACATGTGCAAAGAGATAGAGATAGAAATCCAAAAAGGAAGAAATACACTTTGCATTTCTCAAGCTAAAAGAACTGAAGGGGAAAAAAAGCTAAACCTTGAGTTACGGTAGTGAAGGATTCTATGGGGAAATATTAAGTGACAAAAGAAGATGGATGGTACACACAGAGTCATTATATTCAACCATTTCAACAGGTAGCATGTGATCAGGAACCTATGATACTAAAGGAAGAAGTCCAAACTACATTAAAGCATTGGCAGATGGCTTTCGTAAATTAGGTGGAATACCAATTCAGATGTCTCAACAAATGAATGCAATGCTGAAAGTGCTTTTCCATCTATGCCAAGAAATTTGGAAGGCAGCTACCAGCTGGTAGAGATCCATATTTATGCCTGTTTCTGTGAAAGGTAATGCAACCAAATAAGGAAATTATTTAGCAGTATCACACACAAGTAAAATTTTGCTTATAAGATTGTTCAGAAGTAGCTGCAGCAGTATATTGACAGGGTAGTGCTATAAATTTAGGCTGGATACAGAAGATGTGGAACCTGAGATATTGCTGATATCAGATGGATTTTGGCTGAAAGCAGAGTATACCAGCAAGGTGTATACTTGTGTTTTATAGATTATGTGTGGATCATAACAAATCACAGATGACATTGTGAAAACAGGAATTTCAGAACACAATTCTGTGTTCATGAAGAATCCGTACACAGATTAGGAGGCAGTCGTTCAAAGAGAACAAGGAGATGTGGCATGGTTTAAAGTCAGGAAAATGTGCATCAAGGTTGTATCCTTTGATGATACATTTTTAGTCTGTATGCTGAGCAAATTAATCCAAGAAACTAGACAGTCTGAAGAATATAGCATCAGGATTAGAGGGAGACTTTGTTAACAGCTTGCGTTATGCAGATGACACACCCTTGATTGCTGAAAATTGTGAAGCTCTTAGCAATGAACATAAAAAACTGCAGTGTTCAGTATGGATTATATGTCAACATAAAGAAAACAAAACTTCTTGTAATTGGACCAAAGTAACATCATGATAAACAGAGAACAGATGGAGGTTGCCAAGGATTTCATTTTACTTGATCCACAGTCAAATATCCATGGAAACAGCAGACAAGGAATAAAAGATAAACTACAAAGATAAACTATTTCTTTTGTCTTCACAAACTACAAGTTTGTAAACTTGTCCTAGAAAAAGTGCTACATGCCTCACTGCTGATTATCACTATTGTCACCTTTAAAGTACTCCCGTTGGGAAGCTATGCACCAATGCTAGCACCTAGTCCACCCTTGAAAACAGTTTTGGAATTCGTTTTCTGAAATGGCCATCAGGACTGTTGTTGTATTACCCTTGATGTTCTGAATGTCATCAAAATGTGTTCCTTTCAGTATTTCTTTTGTCTTCAGGTAAAGAAGAAAGTCATTGAAGGTCAGATCAGGTGAGTGGGGGGAACTGTTCAAATACAGTTATTTGATTACTGGCTAAAACTCCCTCATAGACAGTGCTGTGTCAGCTGGTGCATTGTCGTGATGCAAGAACCAAGTAGTTGGCAAAAAGTTCAGGTCATTTTCTTTTAACTTTTTCACATAGTCCTTTCAACATTTCCAAATAGTAAATTTGGTTAACTGTTTGTCCAGTTGTACAAATTCATAATGAACAATCCCTCTGATATCAAAAAACGGTTAGTTAGCAACATCGTCTTGATTCTTGATTTGGACTGATGAATCTTTTTTTGATCATGCAGAATTTTCTGTTGTCCATTGTGCACTTTTGTGCTTTGTTTCAGCATTGTGTTGGTACACCCATTGTGACTGCAATCAGGGATCTGTGCCGCCTGTCTACAAAGCGAGTACTGAGATAGGAGGTGAGATGATTAAATGAGGACATTTATTGAGTGCTGACACACAAGAGGCAAGGGGAATCAGTGCCTCCAAAGCTTGCCTGCATATATAGGTTGATTAAGGGGAGGAGGCTGATTAATATTTTTCCCAGTCCATACAAGTAATTCTTTCAGTGTAACAATATTCTTTGTGGGAATCTCTTTGGCTCCAACAAATCAGGGCTTGATAATCATCTAAACTGCCTGGTGATTCAGTTCAGTAGTCTTAGAGAATAACTGAAAGGGGATAAATAGAACAATTAATCAGTGTTCTGGGAAAGAGTAGCCATGTGACTTACGACCAGTACAAGGTAAATTTTAATGGATGGGGAGAATTAAGTTCTCAGGACTCAGTGTTTATGACATGGTTGTTTTAACTACTGTTGTGTTAACTACTGTGCTGCTGTTTGTGGTAGGATGGAGTGGGGCTGGCCAAGGGCCTCCCTTTCACCGTGTTTCATAATCACTGATAATATGGCCCCAAACATCTTGCCTCTCCAAAAGGTCTTGGCAAACTTTGACTTCCCTTTGCTTTTGTTCATTGGCATGCTCCATCAGGACCATTTTTGCACACACCTTTCTCGTGCCAAGATTTTCAGTTAAGATTTTCCTGCCTCTCTGTGAATGTTTACTTGGTCTGCTATGTTTCTCATAGTCAGTTGACAATTTTGATGCACAATTTAATGAAGTTTTGCAATATTTTCATGAGTTCTGCTCATTATTGGCTTCCCTGACTGCCTTTCATCAGTGACACTTTCTCTCCCCTCCGAAAAACATTTAATCCATTGGTACATGACCATTATCCCCATAAACTTGGAGTAATATGTCCCTAATTTCTCATCTACTCTTGGCCAAATTTAACAAGAAATTTAATGTTTGTTCATTTCTCTAATTCAAGCTCTGACATTCTCACAACAGCACACAACAATAGTGAACACCATTCAGCAAGACAGCGCCACACATCAGCATGAACATAACTGTGAGACACTGATATACTAAGGTTGTAAAACCTTACTGAGTTTTTTTGTACAATGCTGTCAACCTAAGTGCCCAGTGGCAAGTTCACAAACTTGGTTGTTGGACCATGTACATTGGGACAGTCTCTTTCAAAAGACCTCTTTAAAGTGTTGAAAAGCAAAGATGTCACCTTGAAGCCTAAGGTGGTCCTGATCCAGGCCATGGTATTTTCGATAGCATCATACGCATGTGAAAGCTAGACAATGCATAAGGAAAAAAGAAGAAGAATTGACACCTTTGAACTGTGGTTGTAGAGAAGAATGTTTAATATAGTATGGACTGCCAAAAGAATAAACAGATCTGTCTTGGGTTAAGTACAACCAGGGTGTTCCTTAGAAGCAAGGATGGCAAGGCTACATCTTACATACTTCGTTTACGTTGTTGGAAGGAACCAGTCCCTGGGAAAGGACATTATACTTGGTAAAGTACAGGGTCAGTAAAAAAGAGGAGAACCCTCAGTGAGATAAATGGATTGCACAATGGCTACAACAGTGGGCTCAAGTATAACAAAGATTGTTGGCATGGTGCAGTATGGACAGTGTTTTGTTCTGTTGTATGTATGCCAATTATTGACTTGACAACACCTAACAACAACAGTCAACTGTATAGTCCCCAGGCTACCAGCATCTTTTTTTTTTTTTTTTTTTGCACTATTGTGGAGGATTTCTTATTGGGCTACAGTTTTCACTCTGACCCTCTGCAGTTCATTCTTCACACAGCAGCCAGGGTGATCTTTGTAAAGCCTGTGGACCCTCCTCCACTTAAAACCTACAGTGGTTTCTTATTGCAACTAGGATAGAATCACAGCTCCTCTTGGCTCATCGTGTCCTGTGTGATCTTGTCTTTTCTCTATCTGTATACCTTCCTCCCCTTCTTTGACTGTGTGCTCGTGCACTGGTCTTTCTTCTATGAATACCAAATTCAGGTACTCGTTGCTAGCTGGTCCTTTCCCTGTTGGCTGGCACCGTCTTTGTCATCACTTAGATCTCATATGGACTTTACCTCAGATATGACTTCTGTGACCACCTTAGCGAAAATAGCCCACATTCCCAGCCTCCCTAATACATCTGTTTTCTTCTTAACCACTCTTTGTATCGTTGTCTTGTGATGTCTATAATTATGGTTTCTTTCTAGCATGAAAATTCCTTGAAAACAGGAACTTTGTCCTGTCTCCTACTGTGCTCTAGTTACTGGAACAGTACCTGCAGAAAGAGTGTACTCACTAAATATTTGCTTACTGTCTAAAAGATGCTTCATTCTAGGTGTACTCACCCTTAGGTTTTCTAGAAAGCCTATAGGAAGTAAGGTGGTAGAAAAGCAAAGAACCTTCATGGAAAGACTAACTTTGAAAGAAAATGAGACATATTCCACTGGCCTGTCCTTAAAATGGTAGCACTTCTTTCTGTATTCTCTTTTCTACCACCACCAAAAGTGCAAGCAAGACTGAGGAGGGGAGGAGAGAGATTGACTCTGGGAAGGGAAGATACTACATTTTTCTATAGACTGAAAAATGAGACATTTCTATAAAAGCTTTTGTGGTTCATTGCTATTGGTGGAGTTATATATTCTTTTAGCGTTTTCTGATTTTACCAGGGGAGCTAGGTTAAAGTTATTTTTTATTGAAATGTGTTAGCTCACCAGGGGTTTGAGAGGCTGGAGAAAGTTGTTCAAGATTTTCTTTTGCTTTTTATCTCTACTTTTGTAAGTTGCCATAAGAAGTTCATTTGCTTATGGAAAGCTTATAGAAGATACTGTAGAACTCTAAAAGACAAGTGGTAAGCAGCTAGCTTATTCAGAGACAGCAGATCAGAGTGGGAAGGAAAAGCCCTGGATCTCCATCATTTAACTCAGTGTCGTGGAAAAAGTTACACTCAGTAAGAGTTGGGTTTACTGACTTGTAGCATCTTTTTTAAGATTGAAGATGCCTAACACCAAAATGAAAACCAAAGCTAGCACCATTAAGACGATGCTGACTCTTAATGACCCTACAGATGCCTAACACAGTATCTAGTAATAGTAAGTGCTCAATAAGCTGCTTATAAGGACTTGTTCACTGTGTGAGGTGAAACAATGAAAGAAGAAACTTCAGCTTGTAGTTTCAGCTTTCATAAACCATTTTACCATCTTAGATGAGACAGGGAGATTCCAAAGCCCAGTTTAAGAATATGAGTTATATGGTAGGTTGGTGCTGCATATCCTGTGTTTTATTCAGCTAGTGCTGCTTTAACAGAAATACCGTGTCTTAGGCGGGGTTTTCTAGGGAAGCAAAACTAGTAACACGTGTAGGTACAAGGAAAGGTTTATAATAGATAGATAGATAGATACAAATATAGGAAACAGCTCACATAATCACAGAAGCTGAATGTCCCAAGCTCTGGTACAAGGCTCACGTGGCCACGGAAGCTGAAGAACCAAAGGTCAGCAAGTCAGAGACCAGAGTTCTAGATCACCGGTTGTGTAGGTCAGTGGATCCCAAGCTGGTGGCGAGATGAAGTGACAGAGGCTGGCAAAACCAGGATCAGCAGGTCAGGGAGCAGGAACAGGCAGAGGCTGGCGAACCCAGGATTGGCAGGTCAGGGAGCAGGAGCGGGCAGAGGCTGGTGAACCCAAGATCGGCAGGTCAGGGAGCAGGACTCTCAAGTGCTGACTGTAAGGACTGATGAGTCCAACAGCTGCTAGCTCAAGTCCCAGAACCAGACGCTGGAAGAAGAGAGCAGGAGCTCCTGGCCACGTGAGCGACCAGCCGCCGTAGTAAAAGGTCGCGAAATGAGAGCCGAGGGGCAGGGAGCCACCACAAACCCCACCCTGCCACTTAATACAGCAGCCAAATATGTGGTAGCCAAGTTGACATAATCCTGACCACCACATACCACAAGTGGATGGCTTTAAAAAAGAACGTTTTGTCACAGTCCAGTAGGCTGAAAGTAAGTTCAGGATATTACCTCCAGGGGAAGGCTTTCTGTGCTGTTCTGGAGGAACGTCCTTATTGTCAACCTTCCCCTGTACTAGAAGCTTCTGAGGTACAGGCACACTATCTTTTCCAGGGGATACCATCATCTTCTGGTACAGGTTCTTGATGGTATGAGATCCCCAAATCTCTCTGTTAACTTGTTTCCTTTTTATCTCAAAGGATTGCCTCAGGGCACAAAACTGGCTTACACACTGAGTCCTGCTCCACCAACACAACTGTGGCACATCCACCCTCATTGATATAGAGGCAGGATTTACAATGTGGAGGAATATCACACAGTACCAGAAATCATGGCATAGCTAAATTGCTACACATTTTGGGGGAAACACAGTTTAGTCTCTGACATCTTTGTGATGTAAGTGTTATGTGACTTACATCATTTTGGTGGAAAGTTTCTTGGTTTTTCTCATAACAAGATGAAAACAATATAAAGTACTGTATTCAGTTGGAGGGCTGAGTTACTACAAATGGCTTAGATCTATTGTAATAGAAATAAGATGCAGTCTGTATCTTAATTTGGGAGGAGGTATACAAGTGTAAAAATTTGCTGAGCTGCACGCTATTTTTGTGCTTTATATACTTCACTGGTTGTTTCTTGGTTAATGGGTAAAAAGGAAGAAAGAAGAAAGGACTTTTTTCAACTCACAGAAAACTTGAGTGGTAAAGGTGGATTTTGAGGGGATGGGTGGTAGAGCTAGTATAAAAGTGTCCATATAGAGTATTAACTTGAAAAAACAATTATTGGATTTGTGAATATAGTATAGTAGTCTTATAATGGCTGATTTTTATTAACTTCTGTTTTCTTTATGTTCTTGTTAATAAAAGTATCCATGGAAAACTCTGAAAACTCAGTGGATTCGAAGTCCGTTAAAAGTTTGGAAACGTGAGTATTTAAATGGAATCCTGTGCAAAGATGGATATATTTAAGTAGCAAAGTTTGAGGAGGGAAAAGGCAGAATGTATATGAGCTTTTTAGCTATGGAGACCAAGATGACTTCTTCCCTCAGACAGCTGTATGACTTTATACAGTTAACTTAACCTCTCTGAATCTCATATGTAAATTTCATGGAATTACGAAGATCAAGGGAGGCATCTAGAGGCCAAGCACATTGTCAGGCCCACAGTCAGAATCTCTGCCCTGGAACCAGAAGAATTCCCCAGGAGAGGCCTAACCTACAAGTTTTGTTACTTCTACGTTTCCCCAAATTCCTCCATTAAAGGATTATAGGTTTTGTATTTGGGGAAAAATTTTGGGGCCTCCAATTAATTTGTAACTTTTAAGACTAAAATGAAATGCTACCTTTTACTGCCTAATTATGAATTATCTTTTTGCCCTTTGTTTTTTTCTTATCTTCCTGTTTGCAATAAAAAAAGAAACAAACCTACCACCATCGAGTCAGGTCTGACTCGTAGTGACACTAGAGGTCAGAGTACAACTGCCCCATAGAGTTTCCTAGAAGCCCCCTGTGGGTTAGAACTGTCAACCTTTTGGTCAGCAGATGTAGCACTTAACCCCCTATGCCACCAGGGTTTCCTCTTTTTGGAATATTATAAATGCCTCCAGTAATCAGCAAGTTGAGAAAGCAAAAAGTTAAACTGAAACAGTCTTAACTAAATTCATGTCTGTTATTATTCATTAAACTTTCTTGTAATACTTTTAATAATTTCAGGGACTTAGCATTCTTCTGGGCTAACCCAAGAATTACAAGTTAATTTTAGTACTCAACAGTAGTATTACAATAATATTATTAACAATTTGACAATAAAGATTTAGCAGTGTTTACATGTCATCTTTAGGGAACTAGTTTATAGGTAAAGGAATTATTGTAGAAATCAAGCCTTTGAAATATAATTCCATTTTGAAATACTTTTTTTTGAAATCTTATTAAAGTAATTTACTTATTTTCATACCTGCTTATCATTATTATAAATTACATCACTTAAATAGCAAATTGCTTTGGAGCCCAGAATAGAGATAGGGCTGTTGTGGTGCAGTGGTTAGGTACCTTCACATTCCCAAGCATTTTAGGTCTCATATTTATCAGGATCTCATGTACCTGCTCTCAGTCTAGCTGTTGCACATTGCTGGTAGAGTATCTAGAACTCATCTGTCAAGATAGGAGATGGCAGTTAAAATCTGTGACTCATTTCCTAAGGCTCTCTAGTGGCACAAATAGTTTGTACTAAACAGACTACTAACCAAAGGTTGATGGTACAAATCTATGCAGGAGTGTCATGGAAGAAGGGCTGGGTCTACTTCTGTAAGGATTATAGCCATTGAAAAGCCTAGGGAGTGCAATTGTACTCTGAATTGTAGGATCGCTGTGAGTTGGAATTAACTTGATGGCAGTGGGTTTGGTTTTTTTGTTTTTGTTTTCAGACTTGTTGTTTCCTAATTCTTGGTGTAGTTCAGGGGTCTGGCTTGTGGTCTGCTTTTGCCAAGTTTTATGGACATAGCTACACCCGTTTGTTTATATGTTGTTCAAAGCTGTCTTTACCAGCAGAGTTGAGTAGCTGTAACAGAGACTGTATGGCCTATAAAACTAAAATACCATTTTTCCTTTAATAAATTGGCAGATCCCTGGGTTTTGGATAAATGACCTTTAAACAAGTATTTTCAGGTACTTATAATAGTGCTTTTATACATTAGTAAATTATTTGTTTGCAAGAAACAGGAGGTTTTGATAAATATTGTACTTTGAGTTACGTTTGCATGTTGTTGGTTTCCTGTGGTTTGGAGGTAATTTTCAAGATTTTGCTCTTCCGTGAAGATAAAGGAAACCCTGGTGGCATAGTGATTAAGAGCTATGGCAGCTAACAAAAGGGTCAGCAATACAAGTCCACCAGGTGCTCCTTAGAAACCTTGTAGGACAGTCTGTCCTGTCCAGTAGGTTTGCCATGAGTTGTAATCCAGTCAGTGGCAATGCATTTGGCTTCTTTTGTTTGTTTGCTTTGTTTTATTTTGAAGAAAAAAGATAGTTCAGTGAATTAAATTAACCTATGAAACTGTGTGAGGGCAGAACCAACATGGTACTTGCTATAGCCAAAAGCGCCATGCTGTCTCTTCACAGTGAAAAACCACCTATAATAGGGAAAAACATCACCTCAGCATCAAATGGAAACACAAAGTGCTCAGCAAAGCACCACATGGAATAAGAAACTGACAGAAAACAGAGAGTGAAGAGGTCAATGTGAATGGCCTAAATGCACCTATAAAGAGACAGTGACAGAATTGGGGGGAAGGGACAGGATTCATCAGTATGCTGTTTATAAGAGATATATCTCAGAAACAAAGATGTAAATTTGTTAAAAATCAAAGAATTAAAAAAAAAAATCAAGCAAACAGCTACCAAAAAAGAGCAGGAGTGGTAATACTACTCTCATATGAAATAGGTATTAAAACAAAATCCACCATAAAACAGAAAAAAAGTACACTGTGTGATCTATCATGACCATAATAAATGTGTATGTACCCAATAATAGGACTCAAAAAAAGAAAGTCTAACAGCACTGAGGAAACCCTGATGGTGTGGTAGTTAATTGCTGTGTCTGATGATCAGAAGGTCAGTAGTTCACATCTACCAGGTGCTCCTTGGAAACTCCATGGGGCAGTTCTCATCTGTCCTTATAGGGTCTCTATGAGTCAGAATCAACTTTAAAGCAGTGAGTTTGGTTTTTTGTGGGAGTAACAGCACTGAAAACAGAAATTGAATTCCACAATATCAGTAGGAAACTTCAACACACCGCTCTCAGTAAAGGACAGAACATCCACAAGGTAACTCAGCAAAGATATGGAAGACCTAATGGGCACAATCAGCCAACTTAATGTCGTAGACATACACAGAACACTCCACCCAAGAGCTATAAATATACCTTCTTTCACAATCTGCATCGAACATTGTCCGGAATAGACCACATTTTAAGTTACAGAGCAATCAGCAAAATTGACAGCATTCAGATAATACAGTGTCTTCTTTGACCACAGGCCATAAACACAGAAATTAACAACAGGAAGAACAAGGAAAAAAATTAATTACATGGAAAGTGAATAATACTCTGCTCAAAAAACCACTGGGGGCAACAGAAGAAATCAGAGATGGAATAAAAAATTCCTAGACTCAAACGAGAATGAAAATAAATCTTACCAAAATCTTCAGGTCACATGAAAGGCAGTCATCGGAGGACATGCTGTAGTGTATCCGTAGCAATAGGTGTATACATCAAAAAAGAAGAAAGGGATGAAATCAGACATAAACTAATCAAAACATTAGCTTCACAACTCAGACAAATAGAGAACAGCATAAAAATAAAACAAAATTGGATAGCTACCAGTAGAAAGGAAATAATAAAGATCTGAGCAGGAATAAGTAGACAATAGAAAAACAAAAGAATCAACAAAACCAAAATTTGCTCTTTCAAATGATCAGCAAAACTGACAAGCCAGTGGCCAAATTGATAAAAGAAAAACAGGAGAGGATACAAATAATCCAAATGGGAAGTGAATTGGGGGACATTACAACAGACCCAGTTGAAACAAAAAGGATCATAATAGACTATTATGGAAAACTCCAACAAATATGAAAACCTAGAGGAAATGGACAGCTCTCTACACACACACTATCTACCTAAACTAACACAACATGGTGTTGAAAATCTGAACAGAAATATAAGAAGAGATTGAAATGACTGAAAGGGTAATTAAAAAAAAAAACTCCCAACCAAAACAAAACCCTGGCCCAGATGACTTCATTGGAGAATTCTACTAAACATTCAGAGAAGACCTTACAGTTCAAACTATTTCAGAACATGAAAATGGAAGTAATAATTCCCAGTTCATTCTATGAAGCTACCATAACCCTGACAACCAAATCAAAGTCACTCCACAAAAAAGCAAAT
This sequence comes from Heterohyrax brucei, assembly GCA_028571685.1. NCBI lineage: Eukaryota > Metazoa > Chordata > Mammalia > Hyracoidea > Procaviidae > Heterohyrax > Heterohyrax brucei. The sequence goes on from CM053156.1 coordinate 28,539,750, forward strand.
TATAAACCAATATCTGTCATGAACGTAAATGCAAAAATTCTCAATAAAATTCTAGCCAATAATACTCAGCACTGTATAAAAAAGATCATATATCAAGACCAGGTGGGCTTCATACCTAGATGGTGAAACGTTAGAAAGTCTAATCATTGTAATCTACCACATAAATAAAAGGAAAGAAAACAATCGTGATAATCTCTTTCAGTGCAGAAAAGTCATTTGATAAAGCCCACACATTCCTGCTGAAAAGTCTTAGTAAGATGTATATAAAAAGGAAATTCTTCAACATAATAAAGGTCATCTATGCAAATGGGGTATGCAAAACCAACAACTAATGTCATTTTTAATGGAGAAAGACTGAAAACATTCCCTTGAGAACAGAACAAGACAAGAATGTCTTTTATCTAGTACAGTAATGTTAATGGAGAACTTAAAACATCCCTCTTTGCAGATAATACAATACTACCGTATGTGGAAAACCCAAAAGACTTTACCAGAAGACTACTGAAACTAATAGAAAGATTCAGCAGAGCAGCAGGATCAAAGATAAAATATACAAAAATCAGTTGGATTCCTAAATACCAATGTAAAGAATGAAGGAAAAGCAGTCAGGAAAAGAATACTGAATACTGTTTGTAATAGCACCTATGAAATGAAAATACTTGGGAATAAATTTAACCATGAATGTAAAAGACTTATGCAAAGGAAGCTACAAAACACTACTGCAAGAAATCAAAAATCTACATATGTGAAAAAATACACATGCTCGTGGATAGGTAGACTCAACATTGAGAAAGTGACAATTCTACCAAAAGCAGTTTACAGATACAATGCAATCCTGATCCATGTACCAACAGCATTCTTTAATGAGATGGAAAAACTAATCATTAAGTTTATAAGAGAAGGGGAGAAGCCCCAGGTAAGTAAAGTACTACTGAAGCAGGAGAAGAAATAGAGAGACTTGTACTACATGATGTCAGAACCTACTATACCACTATGGTAGTCAAAACAGCCTGGTACTGGTACAGTGATAAATACATTGACCAGTGGAATAGAATTGGCAGTCCGGATGTAGATCCATCCACTTAAAAGTTGTGTGATCTTTGCTAAGCGCCTGAGGTTCATCAAATGGGGAAAAGACAGTCCTAGCAAATGCTGTTAACATAACTGGAAGTCCATCTGCAAAAAAATTTGAACAGGGTCCATGTATTACATCATATAAAAAAAATAATTCAAAATGGGTCAAAGACCTAAATATAAAGCCCCAAATAGAAAGTTCAGAGAAGAAAAAAATAGGATTAAGACTAAGCAAGATGGTGGAGTACTCAGATGCTTCCTGTGATCCCTTTAAGAACAAAGACCTAAAAGAACAAATGAATCAATTATGTATGACACCCTAGAAGCCTGGAGTATCTAGTGGAAAGTTGAGAAATTGGACTGAGCAATGGGGAAGGCACAGTACTTCAGAAGTGTCTAGGTGTCTAGCCAGATCTGACCTGATGGGAATCATCTGCAGGCACCATCGTGAGCAGAACCGTGGCAGTTTGAGGACATCCTCCTCAACAGGAGAAACAGCAGAAAACAGTCATACCTCAAGAACCAGTGCAAAACAGCACAAGATCATTAGAAGCTAAGTGCTTTGCATCTAACCTACCTGAAAAACAGTTAAAATTTCCCTTCAGGATTGTTGTAGTCAGCTAGGGCTGCTCTAACAGAAATACCACAGAGTGGATGGCTTTAACAAAGAAAGATTTATTCTTACACAGTCCGGTAGGTTGCAAGTCCATATTCAGGGCGTCCGCTCCAGGGAAAGACTTTCCCCTTGACGGCTGTGGAGGAAAGTCCGGTATTGCATCAGTCATTGTCCAGGGAGCATCCTCACACAAGAACCTCTGGTCTGAAGGACGTGCTCTGCTCCCGGTGCTGCTTGCTTGATGGTAGCGAGGTTCTCAAATTGTCCTTGGTTCTTTTTCCTTTTATTCCTTGCAAGCTAAAAGCATTAAGGGTGGGGCAAGCCATACTCCAGGGAAACTTCCCCCATAGCAGGAATTCACAGCCCCACCCTAATCCTTTAACATACAGGTTAGCAAAACCACACAATGGAGGACAGTCCCAAGATACTGGGAACCATATCCAAGCCACGTGGCTGCACACATTTTTGGGGGGACACAATTCAAACCATGACAAGGATAAATATCTCTTCTTTCTCCCACTGTTTCCCCCTCCCTTCTTTGCACTGCACCTGGCTTTGGAGCCCGATGCCATTAACTGAGCCAGAAGTAGGATTCCGTAAGTCCACCCTGAACCATTCTCCAGGACTTGGAGAGTGAACAATTTTACAAACTACCCTTCACCTAGATTCATACATAAGGGGCACACCATCTTCACAGATGCTTAGGGATGACTGTTTGCCCCCTGCCTTTTGTAGTAACTATAACCAGATATTTGTGCCTATATCATTCACCCCTGCCTATCTAGTACAGTAAGAGAGATCCTATACCCTATGCTTTGTGACTACCTGGACACTGAGCTGAATCCATACAAGTAAACAGACTCTTGGACTCCCATTTCCAGTAACAGTTCTAACTACATGGTGACCAGACATTAGAGCTTCAGAGGCACCACTAACCAGACTAGCACACATGAGCAACCTACTTGGATATATCAAAACAAAACAAAAAGTCTTAGCATCATAGGCAAACATAAGTAAGTACAACAACTTACTGATGTCTCTGAGATAACAGTCCATATTAAATCAAAGGGGTGGAACACTGTTTCTTCAGAAAGCTCCTAAAACAATCAAGAAATATTTCAGAAAAAGAATACTTTGTAGAATTTTCACACATAGAATACAAAAGATTAATATTTAAAACTTCAGGAGATCAGGAAGAAGATGAAGCAAAATGCAGTGGAGCATAATGAGAAGTTGAATAGGCTGCAAGAAAATATATAGAGATGGAAATTACAAATTCAGAAAATTAACAATAACATTACAGAATTAGACAATTCAGTAGAAAGTCAAAGGAGCAAAACTGAGGCAATGAAAGGCCAGATTATGAGATTAAAAATAAAACATGACATCACCATATTTGAGGAAAAATGAGATAAAAGAATTTGAAAAAATCAAGAACACTAAGAATTATATGGGACTCCATCATGAGGAATAATCAGTGAGTGACTGGAATACAAGAACCGGGGTGATAACAGAAAACACACAGAGAATTGTTGAAGATTTGTCAATAGAAAACTTCCCTGATATCATGAAACATGAGAAGATACCTATCCAGTATGTTTATCAAATACCAAACAAGGTAGATTCCAAAAGAAAGACAGTACAGCTTATTATAATCAAACTTGTAAAACTCAAGCTAAGTAGACAGTTTTGAAACTGGCTAAGGAAAAAGAATCAACAGAGGAGAGTCAGTAAGGGCAAGTTAAGACTACTCAGCAGAAATCTTGATGGCAAAAGGCAAGGGGGTGATGTATACAAAGCTTTCAAAGAAAATAATAGCCAGCCAATTACTGTATATCCAGTAAAATTGTCCCTCAAATATGATGGTGATATTGCAACATTTCCAGATACACAGAAATTTAGAGAATTTTTAAAAACCAAACTCAATTATAAGAAATAGTAAAGGAAGTTCTTTGGTTAGAAAATGAATGACATCTGATAACAACTCAAGACTAGAAGGTAGAATAGGGCAACTGGATTTCAACCCACATAGGGAAATCACAAAAATAAATAAAAGGCAAAACACGTGAAATAGGGAAATAGAGGTGGTGTTATGTAAATATCATAACAAAAAAGAGGGACTTTCAGGAAACATCTCATGACCTGGTTTCAACTGGAAGACGTTATCTTGAGTGAAAGTATGAGACTCTATGATAAGATCTCAAAAACAGACTTGTGTATAGAAGAAAAGACTCTTTGACAGCTGCAAGGGAAGGGAGGGAGGAGGGGAGGGTCTAGATTAGATAGTTGCTAGGTATCTGGTTGGGTGAAATCGGTGATAGCACACATTAGAAACAAGAACAATATTAAGTGGACTTAAACATAATGTGAGTACTCCTTCTATCTTAACCCAATATTGCAAGGATAGAGTAGCTGGGTCAGGGGACGGGGGACCATGCTCTTAGGCGAAAGTGAGGCCAATTGGCACAACTAGTGTTTTGCTAAGAGGGCTCTCTGCACCCCACGCTGGTGAGTGCCGTCTGGGATGCCAAGCTGCCATCCGAGGGCACAGCAGATGGTCCCAACTCAGCAGGAACGGATGCTCACCGAGGACCAAAATGACATGGGGGAAAGACAATCCAGAAGACAAAGAGACCCACATCAGTGGGTGCATACATCGACTTGGGACCAGAAGAACCAGATGGTGCCTGGCCACCACCAGTGATAGCCACGATGGAGCTCACTAAGTTGTGTCTCACTGGCAACACAAGAATAAAAAGGGGTGCACCCTGAGATCCCCACTAAAAGACCTCAATTGATAGTCCAGTGGTTTCGGGGTTCCCCTGGGAGCATGACCCCTCGCCTTGATGCTGCCCTTGACTATAAATCATAATGAAGGCCCATGCTTTGGACAGGAATGGATTGGACTTGGCGATGCAGTGACCATGTATTGGATGCATTTTATTTTTCTATACATCTATAGGATGTCATCGTGCTGACCTCTGGCTGGAGGAAGGAGAGTGGGTGGAGAGGAGGGAAAAAGAGACTGTTGGGAGAACGAGACATGTGTGGAGCAGAGAGGAATAGTGTGCTGTCACCGGACAGGGAGAGCAGTGGAAGCTGCATATAGGTGAGCATGTAAATTTATACGGGAATGTACGTTTTCATTCAGTTATGTTAAATAAAAAATTAAAAAAAAAAAGAAGGACTTAAAAAAAGTAGTCATAGATCTTTCATATAGAGAGGAAGTCAGAGTGATATTAAGAAATTAATAGGGGTAAATGTTAACGTAGCCACAAAGGAAAGTATCAATTCTGTTATCAAATAAATTAAAAAAAAAGTGAAACCAGCAACAGTGAAACAAATAAAGAGGAAACACATGAAGAAAAGAAGACTAAGCACAGAAAATGAGGTGGAACAATGGAATTGTCTATGACAACAAAAAAAAGACATCAGAATGACGGCATGAATCTCACATCAGTAATTATGCTGAAGATAAATGGATTGTATGCACCATAAAGAGATGGCGAGTGGCAGATTGGATTAAAAAATCACAGTCCATCTGTGTGCTACCTACAGAGTACACATCTTAGGCTTAAAGATACGAACAACTAATGATGGAAAACAAGGTATTGAGGAAACAACATTGAAAAAAGCAAAGTGGCAATATTAATTTCTGATAAAGTAAACATTAAAGGAAAATCCACAACACTGCATAAGGAAAGTCACTATATAATGATTAAAGGCTCGATCCTCCAGGAGGACATAGCCATATTAAATATTTATGCACCTAGCAACAGGGCTCCAGGATAAATAAACTACGTGCATTGAAAAGAGAGACAGCTACACAGTAATACTAGGCGACTTCAACACACCACTTAAATTGAGGACCAGGACATCCAAGAAAAGGCTCAGTGAATACATGAAAGATCCAAATGCTCGAGGCAATCAGGCTTGACCTCACAGACATGCATGGAACCCTCTGCCTAATAGCAGCCAAGTATACTTTTTTCCAGTGCACGTGGAACCTTCTTAAGAATAGACCACGTATTAGGCCATATAGTGAGCTTTCAGAAAATTCAAAACATTGAAATATTACAGAATATTTTTTCAGATCATGAAGACGTACAACTAGAAATCAGTGACAGAAAAAGAGGGAAAAAAAGTCAAACACATAGAAAATGTCCATCACCTTACTCAAAAACTACTGGGTTAAGGGAAGAAATCAAAGATGAAATGAACAAAGTCACAAAATCAAATTAGTGAAAATATATGCTACTAGAACCTTTGGGACACTCCAAAAGCAGTTCTCAGAGGTTGATCTGTCTCAATAAATGCAGACATCCAAAAAGAAGGAAGGGTCCAAATCAAAGCATTAATCCCACAACATGAACAAATAGAGAGCAATAAAAGAACCCCCCCCCACATGCCTAAAGAAAGCAAATGGTAAAAAGTAGAGCAGAACTAAATGAATTAGAGTCAAAAAAACAATAAGGCCGAAAGCGGGGTCTTTGAAAAGATCAACAAAATTGCTAAATGATTGGCCATATGGACAAAAGAAAAGCAGGAGAATAAGGAAGTACCCAAATAAGAAATGAAATGGGCAGTATCACAGCAGATCCAATGGAAATTTAAAAAATCAGAATACTATGAAAAACTGAACATATGGAGGAAAGTGACAAATTTCTAGGAATATTACCTAGCTAAACAGAACCCCCCCCCCCAAAAAGTGTAGAACTGTATAAATCCATCACAAAAAAGATGGAAAAGGTAATTAAACTCCCAACAAAAAAAATGTCCTGGCCCTGATGTCATCATTGAAGAATTCTACCAGACTTTTAGAGAAAGATTAATACTGCTATTGCTAAAGGTATTTCACAACATAGAAAAGGATGGCATACTCCTAAACTTATTCTGTGAAGCCAACATAACACAGATTCCAAAACTGTGTAAACACAGGACATAAAAGAAAAATTAAACCAGTATCTCTCATGAACTTAGATGGAAAAGTCCTCAACAAAATTTTAGCCAGTAGAATTCAACAACAGCAAAAAACTAATTCACTGTGACCAAGTGGGATTCATACCAGGGATGCAGGGATGGTTCAATGTTAGAGAAAGAATCTGTGTAATCAGCCACATAAATAAAAGACAACAATCACTTGATTTTATCACTTGATCCATAAAGGCATTTGACAGAGTCTAACAACTGTTCATGCTAACAACTCAGTAAAATAGGAATAGGAGAGTAATCATCAATGTGTTAAGTGGCATATACAGCTAACAGCCAATATCATCTTATGTGAAGAGTGTCTTAGTCATCTGTTGCTGCTGTAACAGAAATATCACAAGTGGATGGCTTTTAAAGGGGAAATTTTATTCTGTCACAGTCCGGTAGGTTGACAGTCCAAATTCAGGATGTCAGCTCCAAGGGAAGTCTTCCTCTCTTGGCTCTGTAGGAAGGTCCTGTTGTCACTCTTCCTCTTGACTGGGAACTTCTGAGTCATAGGGAACTTTGGTCCTTTCCAAAGCAGTCACTCTTCTCCCGGTACTGCTTTTTGGTGGTGTGAGGTCCCCAAATCTCTGTGCTACCTTGTTTTATATCTCAAGAGATTGCCTCCAGGCACAGTACAGTCTTATACATTGAATCATGTCCCACCGATAAGACTTCCACCTGTCCTTCCTCATTAGCATCATAGAGGCAGGTTTTACAACATACAGGAAAAGAGCACAATACCAAGAATCCTGGCCCAGCCAAATTGCTACACATGTATTTTGGGGGACACACAACTCAATCCATAATAAAGTCTGGAAGCATTCCCCTTGAGAACAGGAAACAGACAAGGATTTCCTTTTTCAGCACTGTGCTGGAACATTGTGCTGGAAGTTCTAGCCAGACCAGTCAGAGAAGATAAAGGCATTTGGGTTGGTGAGGAAGAAATAAAATTATCTCTTCTTTCAGTTGACATAATCTTATACACAGAAAACCCTAAAGAATCCACACACAAAAAAAACTGCTGGAGCTAAAAGAAGAGCTCAGCAAAGCATCAGGATACAAAATAAACACAAAAATCATTTGGATTCTTTTAACACCAGAAAGAGAATACCTAAGGAGAATTCACCAAATGAATACCATTAACAGTAGCCCCAAGAGATAAAATATTTAAGAATGTACCTAACCAGTGGCATACAAGATCTATACGAAAGATCTACACAAGATACTACCACCAGAAACCAAAGGTAACATACATATATGGAGAAACCTACCTTGTTAATGGATAGGAAGTCTCAAGTGAAAATGTCTGTTCTACTCAAAGCAATCTGTAGTTACAGTGCAATCCCAATACAAATTCCAATAGCAGTTTTTAATGAAATGGAGAAACAAATCATTGACTTCATATGGAAAAGGAGAAGTCCTAGATAGTTAAAGCATTACTGAAGAAGAAGAACAAAGTGGCAGGCCTCAGACTGTCTGACTTTTGATCCCATTGTACTGTCATGCTATTCAGAATCTCCCGGTACTGGTATAAAAACAGATACATAGATCAGTGTAACCAGATTGAGAGTCCAGACGTAAATTCATCCACTTACGAGCAGCAAATGTTTTAAAAGGTTCCGAAGTCCATAAACTGGGGGAAAGATACGCTCTTTAACAAAGGTGTTACCATAGCTGGATATCCATCTGCAAAAAAAAAAAAGAAAGAAAAAAGACCCATGTCTCATACCATGCACAAAAACTAATTCAAAATAGATCGAAGATGTAAGTATAAAATCGGAAATGATAAAGATCATTGAATTAAAAATAGGGACAATGCTAGAAGCTCTAATACATGGCATAAACAAACTACAAAACATTACTAACAATGTACAGATAGGAGAAAAGACAAAACTTCCCACTTACCTAAAAATCAAACACTTATGTTCATCCGAAAGCTTTATTGAAAGGGTGAAAAAGGCAGTCTACAGACTGAGAAAAAACATTTGGCTATGACAGATCTAATCAGCATTTTAAGCTCTGTAGTCAACAAGATATGCAAAACCTTAACCACAGAAGGACAAATAACCCATTTCAAAAATGGGTAAAGGGTAGGTACGTGTACATCACCAAAGTAGACCTCCAGGTGGCTAACAGATACGTGAGGAAATGCTCACAGTCTTCAGCCATTACAGAAATCCAAATCAAACTTACAAGGGGATAACATCTCACCCTGTTGAAGCCAATAAAACCCAAACCCACTGCCATCAAGTTATGTCTGACTTATAGTGACCTCATAGGTCAGGGTGGAAACTGTCCCATGGGGTTTCCAAGGAGTGCGTGATGGATTTGAACTGCTGACCTTTGGGTGAGCAGACATAGCACTTAACCCACTATGCCACCAAGGTTTCCATCAAGGGTGGTGTTAATCCAAAATACAGAAAATAACAAATGTTGGAGAGGCTGTGGAGAAACTGGAACACTTATACATAGTTGGTAGGAATGTAAAATTGTACAACCTCTTTGGAGATTGATTGGTGCTTTCTTAAAAAGCTGAAAATAGATGTGCCACATGATGCAGCAATCTCACTTCTTGGAATATATCCTAGAGAAATAAGGGCTGTCATGCAAATAGATACATTCACACCATGTATTTTGCAATACTGTGTACAATAGCAAAAAGATGGAATGAACTTAAGTGCCTGTCAACAGAAGACTGGATAAACAAACTGGTATATTCACACAATGAAGTACTATGCAGTGATAAAAAACAATGATGATCTTTGGAAAGAGCTTATAACATGAAGCACTCTGTAGAAAACTACTCTGAGTCAAGTTAGCTTTAAAAGGACAAATATTGTATGACACCACTGTTACAGGAACTCAAGAAAATGTTTAAATACAGAAGAAAACTGTTGGATGGTTACAAGAGTGGGGAGGGAAAAGGGTATGCATTCTTTAGATAATATGTAGGAATTAGGTTAGCTGAAGGTAAGGACAGTGCACAGTACTGAATGGAGGTCAGCATAGGTGTACTCAGCCAAAATCTAAGAGGTTTCCTAAGTATAACCCAGCACTTCTGAAGGACAGAATAGCATGGCTCCCCAGAGGACATCTAGGTCAACTGGCTAACAGCATAACTAACACACAATACAAGGGAAGATGGTGCAAGTTACACAGTTCAAGATTGTCATAAACGTCACAGACACATCCAAACTCCCTGAAGTACCTAATTGTTGGGTTGAAGGCTGTAGGGATTATAGTCTTGGGAACATCTAGTTAGACTGGCATAATATAGTTAATAAAGAAAATATTCTACATTCTGCTTTGGTGAGTATTGTGTGGGATCTTCAAAGCTTGTTAGGGGCCAACTGTTACCACCCTGTCTTTAGCATGAGAGAGTGAGGAAAACCCAAGATACAATGAAAAGATTAATACCAAAGACTAATAGACTAACTACCACAACTGAGCTGCTACCAGTCACTGCTCTGTCAAGGATCATAACTACGGGTCCTGGACAGAGCTGGAGAAAAATGTAGAAAAAAATTCTTCAGTCACAAAACAAACCCAGATTTACTGGCCTGAGGGAGACTGAAGAAACCAGAGTATGGCCCCCAGATACCCTTTCAGCTCAGTACTGAAGTCACTCCTAAGGCTCACCTTTCACCCAGAGATTAGATAGGCTCGTAAAACAAAACTATTGTAAAGGGGCACATCAGCCCAGGGGCAAAGGACTGAAACGTTAGAGGGGACAGGAAAACTGGTAATAGGGAACTACGAGATTGTTGATGTGTCATGGGGTTGTTAACCAGTGCCATGAATATTTGTGCTGTTTAATGAGAAAGTAGTTTGTTATGTAAATCTTCATCTAAAGTACAATTTAAAAAAAGCCTTTTTGATGAAAAGTTTGTTAACATTTTGGAGAAAATATAAATACAAGAGAATAAGTGTTCGAACTTTGAAGTCCAACAGATGCTGTTGTCCTTGGCTCTGATAATATCTGCATAACTTTCAGCCCATTATTTCACCTTATGCGTGGTCAATTCCCTTGTAAGTAGGATGGATTGTTGTGAAATTTAAATTTAAAGCCCTTCAAACTGGGATAGTGTAGTGATTAAATGACTTGACTGCTAAACAAAAGGTCAACTGTTTGAATGCACCAGGTGCTCCTTGGACACTCTATGGGGGAGTTCTATCTGTCCTATAGGGTCTCTGTGAGTTGAAGTCAAGTTGATGGCAATGAGTTTGATTTGGTTTGGGTAGCATGTACTCATAACATTCAGTAAATGTTAGTTTTTTGTGTAAGTTTTAAAAACTTTATTACTGTAAAGAGCAGCATTGGTCATTTTTAACCTTGTAAACTTTTGGATTTTAACACAGAAAGCTCTTCCATGGAAGCAATTCAATGGACTTTGGAATATCCTTGGACAATAGTTACAAAATGGACTATCCTGAGATGGGCATATGTATAATAATTAATAATAAAAACTTTCATCCAAGCACTGGTATGTATCTTAAGTTAATTTTTTGTGCTTAATCCATTTGAGATGTTAAAAATAGTCTTGCTGTGTTATTAGTCAAAAAACTTTCATAGGTTAACCGTAAATAGAGATAAGGCAGTATCCTACAGGACATAGAGTACAACAGGAACTCACTGTCTGTCTCTTTCAAGAACTACTGTCTGTATGCTTGGCCTCTTCTACCCTGACTTCTGTATGTCACTTTACTCTTTATCTTCCTGCACTCTTTTTAATGCTATTTGAGGGTTCTTAACAGAGTACTAGCATTTTTACTTTTTTACAACCCTGAAAAGTAGTTACTAGAAGATTCTGAGTCATAGAGATACTTCAGTAGCTAAGCTGAAATTTGAGTCTTATCTGGCTAACTCCAAAGCCTGAGCCTGTCATTCTGCTGTATTTTCTTGTATATTTAATGTCCTATCCCCATGTTAAGGAAACCTTCCTTTACTTTCCTGCCTCTTAAGTTTTGCTCTGATTTTTTTGTCTCTTCTTTGTTGTCTAAATTTTGAACATAAAAGTTTGCTACACCACTTCTTTCCATTCTCTCCCAAACCTAGTTTTCTGTTTTCTACCTCTACTGCTGTAGTGAAGCTGTTCTTTTAATTCACCACAACCTGATCATCATACCTCCTTCTCAGTCCCCTTGCTACATAAAATTGGGGTCTAAGAATACAATTCCAAATATTTTCATAGAGAATATAGAAAGTAAATTCTTTACATTCCCTAAACATCATAACATTTTGATGTATTTTTACCCAGTGTTTTTACCTTGACGTATTTTTTATTTTTTGCACTTTAGGTCAAAGTTTGCAGAACAAAGTAGTTTCTTATTAAATAGTTGATACATACATTATTTTATGACATCAGTTAGCAACCCCACGACATGTCAACACTCTCTCCTATTACCAACTTTCCTGTTCCCTTCTGCCTTCTTGTCATTGCCCCTGCGTTGGTGTGCCTCTTTAGACACGTATTTGTTTTATGGGCTCATCTAATCTTTGACCAAAAGGTGAACCTCAGGAGAGACTTCCCTGTTTTTACTTTTAAAGTAGTATTGTGTTAACTGTAAGCAGTTGTATTAATTATAAGTAGTATTGTAATATTGCACTAATCCTTTGAATGAGTATTTTAATCATGGTTAAAATTAATTATCAGTTTGATAAACTAGATGAAGTGAATCCTATTTAGGAGGTTCTTGAGGTAATCCAGAAGTTAGGAGTTGGTTGTGAAAATGGAGAGAAGTCAGAACACACTGGAAAAATAAGCAGCATTTGTTTTTTGGATTAATTATAACAATAGGAATAGTTGAAAATGGTTCTCTAAACCCAAATAATGCCAATTTTATTGATTTGGGCTATATGTTGAGATACTACCCCCTACTATTAAGTAAAGGATGAAACAAGTTGTTACCTTTTTAGTTTTGAAAAATTTATTTCTGGATATTCTGTCTCAAAATATTAGTTATGATACCTCATCATGTAGCATTGTACACCATTGAACCTAATCTTTAAAAAAAACATAGCAACAAGAAAAATCATTCATTTCACACTCTGTGCATTCACCCCTCAAAATATTTAGATGTAGTGGCTTTTACTTTGAAGTGAGGGTTTCTGGTTTCAAATTAGAAGGTGAAGTTCTCACAGCCATGTCTGACAGCCAGGTGTTTTCTGTTACAAAAGGCTTCTAAATGGTACTAGAATCACCATGTTGTTAACCAGCTACAGCATGTCTTCTGGCTTTCCAGTGTTGAAACCTTAAGAATGTTTTTTAATATTATGTCTATGATAAAAGTTTTAGAAATTATAGAGTAACAAAAGGGGGAAAAAAAATCAGACTACCTTGAGGTATAGCATTTTTTCTGTTCATACTATTAAATTACCTGCATGTTTTAGTTGTTTTTGAGATTTGGGTGCATCATGCAATTAATATGTGCAGTTATGTTGACAGTACTATAAAGACATGTAAATAGCCCAGGACCCCTGGATTTGAGTCTGACACTAGCTGTGTTAGTCTGGACAGTTTCTTTATGCTGGATTTCTCACATCTGTACGAATGAAGCTGGTACATAATAACTGCCTTGTAGTAGATTAAAGAAAGGATTAAAGAAGTCAGCCTTTGGCAGAATGCTTCGTAAACAGCAGTATTAATGTTGTACTGTTTTGCTGTTTTCCTGAAGCAATATAATGAAATATGTATTTTAAGATTGATGGAAATGTTTAGAGTCAAGGAAGTATAGTTCCTTTGTATGTGGGAGTTCTGGGTGTGTATGTATATGATAGATAGGTAGATAATCTGCAGCTGTTTTTAAAAAAACAAAATAAAACCATGTTGTCTTCTAGGCTTTTTTTACCAGTGACCATTTTTTTCCATCGCAGAATTTTGTGTGCATATTTACTGCTAGGCACTGAAATAGTTTTTTCAGTCACTAGGCAGCTTCGAAAGTATCTTTGTAGCTGTAACACTGATAAAGCTTATATTATGAAATGTTTTCATATATCAAGATATTAAAGAGATTTGGTATCATCATGATCAATATAGTTAGAATATTCTTCACATTTGAAGTGATAGATTTATTATGGATTGTGTTTGTCACTGAGTAGTTTCATTTCACTACATTTATTTATTTTTTTATGCATCTAAAAGTACTCTTTCTGTTCTAAGGAATGGCATCTCGGTCAGGTACAGATGTAGATGCAGCAAACCTCAGGGAAACATTCAGGAACTTGAAATATGAAGTGAGGAATAAAAATGATCTTACGCGTGAAGAAATTTTAGAATTGATGCGCAATGGTAAGAAAATTCAAAGAATGACCTTTGTTGTCCAATTTAAATTGGTTTGGCTACAAGTATGCATATGATAGTGTGAGAATTGTAGAATCATACTACATGTAGTCCTAATTTTACATACCTTACTAAGAATTAAGAAAACAAAAATTGTCCATTCCAGCTCCCTGAAATGCTTCAGGTATGTCTCTTTGCCCCAGGTTGGGTTTAGATGATCCCCTAGTTCAATTTCTTCATCTTATTCCCATAGAGTATGTCTGAAACTATGGAATAAATTACATATCCTTTTTTTCTTAATGGTAAATGTGTTTCAAGTTTCTCAAGAAGACCATAGCAAGAGGAGCAGTTTTATTTGTGTGCTTCTAAGCCATGGAGATGAAGGAGTTATTTTTGGAACTAATGGACCTGTTGACCTGAAAAAATTAACAGTTTTCTTCAAAGGAGATAATTGTAGAAGTCTAACTGGAAAGCCCAAACTTTTCATTATTCAGGTACTGTATAAAACTGAGCTAATGTCAGTTTGAGTATTGAGGATTGTTGTTGGTTGCCACTGAATTGATTCTGACTCAGGGTGATCTCGTATGGTTTTCAGTTACTGAGGTTTTACAAGTAGATCATCAGGCCTTTCTTCCAGTGTACCTCTGGATGGACTCACCACTAACTGTTCACTTAATAGCTGAACAGCATAACTGTTGGACTACCTTGGGGCTCCAATGAGGACTGTTCATGGATTAATTTTACTCTTTTGTAGAATAGCCAAATGATTTATTTTTTTTCCTTACCAAAAAAGCCAAGTGCTGTCGAGTGAGGCTATTGAATTATTGTTACAGATATTTATATATTCATATATATTATTGTTTATTTAAGCCAGGAATTCAGAGATATGGAATAAATTTTAATTTAGGCTTGTAACCAAAAGTTTCAGTATAATAAATGTGAGTTTTTACATAGTCTTTGCATTTCTTAAAAATAATTTCTGATTCTTAGAAAATGCATATATGTTTCTTAATGGTTATTTTCTGACATCCAGGCCTGCAGAGGGACAGACTTGGACTGTGGCATTGAGACAGACAGTGGTCTTGATGAAGACATGACATGTCAGAAAATACCAATTGAGGCAGACTTTTTGTATGCGTATTCCACAGCACCTGGTAAGAAGGTCACAGATAATCAGTGTTGTATGTAGACTTCAAATCAATTACAGTGATTTACTGCAGACTTAAACAATGAAGAGTGTGAGGACAAGGCTGTCAAATGCTTGATGTCCCTAAAGAACAACTCAGGTGATTGTATTATGTACCCTGCCCATAGAGAAGCCTCACATGCTTGTCTGTAGCCAAAGTTTAACTAGAAAAATGTGTGTATTGGTATAAGCATGCTAGCACAGTGCCATTCATGGACTTAGTACTAAATAGTATGCTATACGGTAACGTAGTGTTGTGGCTAAGAATTTTACCCACTTCTTCAAATAGGAGAGCGGTATGGTTTCTAGGACATCTTGGGAAGATAGGAACTAAAAAAGATACACGTGAATAGCACAAGAGACCAGTAGAAGTAGAATGGAGGAGAAGAAGAAAGTTACAAATATTTATATATTCATATGTATATTCTATTAAAAGAGTCCTGGTACATGGTGGTTAAGAGCTTGGCTACAGAAAAAAGCTGGCAGTTCAATTCTGCCATCTAGAAACCCTATGGGGCACTTCCATTGGGGTAGTTCCACTCTGTCCAATAGGATTACTGTGTGTGGGAATGCATTCAAAGGCATCTAACTACAACAGTATATCCTATATTAACCTCCACTTTTTTGTGGTTATATTGCACATGCATCATACAAACAAGGATTTATTGGTCATCTGAGGACTGACAATTAAGTTTGCGAACTCATCCTAGAAAAAGTGCTACATATCTCATTGTTGAATATCACTAAGGTCACTGTCACCTTCAAAGTACTCTCCTTTGGGAGCTGTGCACTGATGCCAGTGCCTAGTCTACCCTACAAAGCAGTTTTGGAACTCTTCTTCTGGAATGGCCATCAGAGCTGTCATTCTGTTACCTTTGATGGCCTAAGTGTGGTAGATTCACAGGACAATTTTTTTGTCTCCAGCATCATTCTACGTGAAATTTAACATGTTGCTTTTTTTCTTTTTCATGGCATTTGATTACATTTTGCCTTGTAGGTTACTATTCCTGGCGAAATTCAAAAGATGGCTCCTGGTTCATCCAGTCACTCTGTGCTATGCTGAAACAGTATGCTCACAGACTTGAGCTCATGCACATCCTCACTCGTGTTAACCGAAAGGTTGCAACAGAATTTGAGTCCTATTCCCTTGTCTCTGCATTTCATGCAAAGAAGCAGATACCATGTATTGTGTCCATGCTCACAAAGGAACTGTATTTTAATCACTGAAGCAATGATTGATTATTTTTTAGTTTATAAGCCAATTGAGAAAATGGTGTAACTCATAATGTAATTTCCATCTTTTATTTAAGTCTAATACTTTAGATGGTCCTTTGAATCATACCATTTTCATAGCAATGGAACCCTTGTGAAGCTACCTCAAGCTCAAAATCAGGTAGTTGAACTAAAAGTTAATTAGGAATAAATTAAAATGGATAATACGATAATCATTATGAAAGAAAATGTAAATTTACAGCTGTTATAATTAGCAAGTTGAGTGATACTGTACTATGAATTTTCAAGTAATTATAAAATAGTTACATATTGGAATAATGAATTCTAATAATATGTCCCTGCTTAGGACTGTGGAAACCCTGGTGGCGTAGTGGTTAAGTGCTACGTTGGCAGTTCACATCTGCCAGGTGCTCTTTGAAAACTCAGTGGGACAGTCCTACTCTAGTCTGTAGAGTTGCTGTGAGCCGTGATCAACTTGATGGCACTGGGTTTGGTTTTTTTGGTGGGAGAGTTTAGGACTATGGATTTAGTTTTTCTCAAACTATAGAAATGATATATGGAATAATGTGTCCTAGGACTTCGAGATCTACTGGTGTGATCCAAGTCTTCAAGACCTTTACTTTTTCTTTTCCTTAATATTTTACTCTGTCTTAGGTAGAAGTCTATACATAGCAAATTAAGTTCCCCTTTAACAAATTTTATGTAAGTTATTCTGTAACTTTGATTTATAATTTTTACAATATGTCAGCATTCTCATTATTTCTGTTCTATTTGTTCTGGTTCCGTTGATCTAACTTTCCTACCCTTCCTTGATTTCTCATGTTTGCTTTTGATCATTTGATCTCTTGTAATTAGTTGTTCAAGGGAGCACATTACTTATGAGTGACATTGTTTATTTTATAAGCCAATCTGTTATTTGGCTGTGAAGGTCTTTACTTTTAAAACTGATTATTTGAGGATTTACCTGAGCTCATGGTATTGTTATATTTTATCCTGAGCACATCTTTGTGGTATTTTCTTTTTTTAAAAAAAATCATGTTTAATGTTGAAGGAAGAACTATAAATTTTATTTGAGAGTGTGAGCACACTGAGTTGACTCTTAAAGCCAAATGCAACATTACACGGAGGGACAGAATTACAACTATGAGGTGCTGAGATGCAGCTGATCTGTCAGCGTTAAGTGTCCTGTCATTTATCGCTGTGCAAATTAATTGTTTCACATACCAGCAAAATACCTGAGAAGCTGTTATATAAAAACCTCAGACTTCATGCTTCATTATTAGCAGCATGAAATGAAGAAATGCAATAGTAGAAGTTGTATAATGAACTTGTATGGCGAACAGTGGAATGGAAGTAAAGGGCAATAAACCAATTAGTTTGGTGCTTGGTAATCAGAGTGTGACAGTGGTTTGATTCTGAGCAGATACTTCATAGCCTTTGTGAAGAAGACAGAGTCATAGACTACATCTTCAGAAAAGGAGTTCTAGTTAATACAGGTGTGTGGAGGATAGTTTCCAAGGCAGGAAGCTCCAAGTAAGTGAACCAAATTGGAAGCTTCTAAATTGGAAATATTCTAAAGGTCAGTCACAGTAAAAATCATCACTCCCTAATAAGAATTTTAACATGCTGTTATTTTCTGTTGACGTTTACAATCAAGAGAAAACAGCGGTAACATACTGTCCTCTGAAATAAAAGGACCATGGCAGGACTTTAAAAATCATGCACTCTGAGCCTCTCTTTTGGTGCATGAGGAAGCTGAAGGCCAGAGAGGAAGGACAGCACAGCACACAGCCTCCTTCCTGCAAAGGTATTGAGCCATGCATCATTCTGAGTGTGACTTTCAGTCTGACATTTCTAATTAGCCTTTCTTTTTGCTTGAAGAAAAAAAATGTTTATAAAAGACAACTGTTAATTTTTAAGTAAATGTAGCATGTAAGGATATCCTAAGGTTTTTACTGTGTGACAATTTTGTAAAAATGTGTTATTCTGAATTTTTACTTTGAAATACAAATTTAAGAAAATTACCAATGTGTTGTGTTTTTGTTGTTGTTGTCTTTCATGATGAGCTACTGATTCTTACATGAAACTGTTTTAAACCAAGAGCTTAACTTGGAGATGTCAAAGAGAATGCAGCAGTAATCCTAGTATTTTGAGATGGTGGCAGATTACCAAATAGGATAAACAGATTTCCTATACTTCCTGGGTCCTCTCAGCACCCTGTTCCTAAGTGACCTTGGTGCCAGAGAGTATACTAGGTTTGCATAAGTCTCAGTTCTAAAATATGATTGTATTTTTGTTTGTTTGCTTGTGTGCTTTGTGAAGTAATGAGTAACAGCATGATAGGTACTACTGAACTAAAGCATTTTCTACCATGTAAATTTTTTTATTTTATTTTTTTAAGTGGCAGTTTAAATTTGAGTCAGTTTCTCATACAGAAACTTATACACACACATTGTTATGTGACCCAGCTGCTCTCCCCACACTGTGACAGCACACGCCTCCTCCTCTCTATCCTATAGGTTGTCTTTTTACCCTCATTGACTTCTTTGGATTAGCGTTAAGTATTTAATTTTTAGCAGTTCCTGGTTGTATATTTTCTGGCGTTTGTTCATTGTTAGTAATGTTTTATATTCTGTTTATGCCATGTATTGGGGCTCCTTCTACCATGTAAATTTTGAATCGACTGTTGTTAGTTGCTCTCAGTTGACTCTCATGGCAACCCATGTGTGCAGAGTAGAACTGCTCTAGATGGTTTCCGAATATAGGACCTCTTGGAACCAGATCATTAGACATATCTTTGAGAAACCATCAACCTTTCAGCTACTAGTCTAGTGTTTGACCATTTGAGCAACTCAAAACAAAAGCAGACTCACTGCTGTCAATTTGATTCTGACTCAGCAACCTTATAGGTTGGAGTAGAACTGCCCTACAGAGTTTCCAAGTAGTGCCTGGTGGATTCAAACTGCCAGCCTTTTGGTTGGCAGCTGTAGCACTTAACCACTTCTCCACCAGCCCCTCAGAGACTCACTCTTTATTGGGCTAATGAGGAATAAGAAAACCTAAGAGCATATGCAACAACCTTTGATATTCACTGATGGCTTCCTTTGGAACAAAAGAATTGAGACAAGGTAAGATGTTTCCTGTTTTCTTTGTGTACTTAGAAAAGGAATATAAGAAAGTAGAAATGTGATTTTTCATTTCTTTCAGTATGTCTGTAATGAACATACAAGGGCTGACAATTCAGTTTGGAAATTTGCCATAGTACTCTGTGTTGGAAGCACTATAGAAACAACTCAGTAAGGTTTCATAACCTTGGTAGGTCTGTGTCTCACAGCTGTGTTCATGTTGATGTGGTGCTGTCTTGCAGAGTGGGGTTCATTATATTGCAGCATGTTTTTGTGTACCATGACAAGAATGTTGAGCTTGAATTAGAGCAGTGAACAAACTTTAAATATATTTTAAACTTGGCAAGAGTAGGAGTGAAATCAAGGACATGCTACTCCAAATGTATGGTGATAATGCTATGAAGAAAAAGGCAGTGTGCAAATGGAATAAACATTTTTTCTGAAAGGAGAGAAAGCACAATGATGAAGAGAGGTCAGGACAGTCAGTAACTAACGGAACTGATGAAAACATTGCAAAAATTCATCTAATTGTGCATCCAAATTGTCAGCTGACTGTGAGAAGCATAGCAGACCAAGTAAACATTGATAGAGAAACAGGAAAATCTTCACTGAAAATTTTGGCATGGGAAAGGTATGTGCAAAAATGATCCCAGAGTCACAGAGTCGACATTTGCCAAGACCTTTTGGAGAGGCAAGACAATGTTTTGTCTGATGAAATATGTATGTACCAATACAACCCTGAAACAAAGTGTCAAAAGTTCATATTTTAGTTACCTGATACTGCTCCAACAGAAAATACCATGAGTGGATAGTTTCATGAAGAGAAAGTTCGTTGTCACAGTACAGTAAGCTACGAATCCATTTACAAATTACAAGTCCATTTGATAAGAGAAATTACCACAGTCTGTTAGGCTGAGTCCAACTTCAATGAGAGCATCTTGGTACAGGAACTTAAGGTCTAAAGGACATGTTCTGCTCTCAGTGCTTCCTTCTTGGTGGTATGAGGTTCCCAACTTACTGTGCTCACTTCTCTCCCTTATGTCCCACAACCTGGTAACTTGAGTGTTGCCTAACCAACACAACTGCTGTCCATTTTCCCTCATTAGCATCACAGAGGCAGAATTCACGATACATGGGAGGAATTGCACCATATTGGTACTCATAGCCATGTCAAATTGTATCACTAGAACATGTAAAACATACTTATAGCATAGAAAAGGTCTTAAGGCTGGTCCAAAATCCATAAATTTATTTTCAACTGAAATTCAGAACACATTTTCACAAAGTACAGTAGTATAACAGGCACACGTTACACCTTTTCATTACAAATGGAGAAATTGCAATGAAAGGCATAACAGACACCAGGTAAATTGATAAGAACACATTACATTAGCCTTCATGACATCCCAGAAACAATACTACACACTCTGAGACATAACCCTTCCCGTCAGACTCTAGGTATTAGCCACATTCTCCGAATTCTGAGTGAAGGCCCCGTGGGCTTCAGCTCCACCTTCCAGGCCCACTGAGACAACAACTTTTCTCCTTCTGCCTTAGGCACCCCACTCTTTGAAATCCCAGAGGCCATTGCCCCACCCTTAGAGACCCTTGAGGTCATGGCCATACTTCTGAGACTGATGCACCTCAACTTTTCTTCAGCCTTTTCAGATTTTATGGCCTAATGGCCTGGGCTTCAAGCCCACATTTGCCCTACTGGCATGTTTCCAGTGGAAGTGTTCCAGAGTTCTACAGCTCCACCAATTTAAGTGTCTTGAGGCAAGTGTCAGTTCAGAGCCAGTATCCAGTAGTCCCCCAAAAGTCTGATTATTTCCTTTTCCCCTGTGAATAGTCATTCTTGTAAAAGGCCATAGATCCCTTTGGGGAGGGGCAGGAGAAAGATTAACAGTACAAGTTTTTGACAGGGTATCAGAATTCTTCCTCAAAGAGACCTGGCCTCCCCTACATTCAAGGGGTTGTGGGTCCTTAAACTCGCTCAAGTCTGGGAATTGATTGAGGGACTGCGACTCTCCTGGCGATTTGAGTTAGACTGCTGTTCACCTGACCTAGAATTCACTGTTTCATACGTATCAAGTAAATATTTAGTAGGCTGATCATCTCTTGCACTGCTAGGGACACCATGACTAAGTAGCCAGTTCCATATGTCCGTACGAGTCAGATTATTACGATCACTCTTTTGCCTCCTCTGTCCATTACTGTAAGCACGCCCACCTTGTCTTTATCGATTGAGTGCAGCCACTTGACCCCTGCCACCACGTTAAGTTTGCAATAATCTACTGTCATTCTCCAAGATCCATGTGTTTTTCACACAGGCCAAATAGGCGAGTTGAATGAGGATGTGGTGGGAATCACCGTCCCTGCATCCTTCAAGTCCTTAATGGTGGCAATAATTTCGGTAATCTCTCCAGGAATGCGATACTGCTTTTGGTTCACTATTTTCCTAGGCAGTGGCAGTTCTAGTGGCTTCCATTTAATGATGGAGTATAGCATATCTCCTCCTGGGTCACACTTTGTACTTCACCTTTTGGGGCTTGTCTGGACTTAAGTCTAGTTACAGGTCTAGAAGATGGGTTTCCTGGAATTAGTGTAAGTTCAGAGCCAGTATCCAGTAGTCCCTGAAAAGTCTGATTATTTCCTTTTCCCCAGTGAACAGTCACTCTCTTAAAAAGGATGTAGATCCCTTTGGGGAAGGGCAGGAGAAAGGTTAACAGTATATATTTTTGGCAGGGTATCAGAATTCTTCCTCAAAGAGACCTGGCCACCCCTTCATTCAAGGGATTGTGAGTCCTTAAACTCGCTCAAGTCTGGGAATTGATTGAGAGCCCCTGCTCTCTTCTTCCGGTGTCTGGTTCCTGGACTTGAGCTAGCAGCTGTTGGATTCATCAGTCCTTACAGTCGGCACTTGAGAGTCCTGCTCCCTGACCTGCCAATCCTGGGTTCGCCAGCCTCAGCCGCTCTGTCTCGCCACCAGCTTGGGATCCATCGAGCTACACAACCGGTGATCTAGAACTCTGGTCTCTGACCTGCTGATTTTGGGTTCCTCAGCTTCCGTGGCCATGTGCAGAACTTGGGACATTCAGCTTCTATGATTGCGTGAGCTGTTTCTTATCTCTCTCTCTCTCTGTCTCTCTCTAATCTATCTATCATCTATATTATAAATCTTTCCTTGTACCTACACATGTTACTGGTTTTGCTTCCCTAGAAAATCTAGTCTAAGACAAGGCACTCACTCTGCCAGGAAGCCTCCTCCACACAAGCCCTCTGCTGTCTCATTTCTTGGGTCAGGAAGCGTAGTTCCACGGATAAATGCCCAGAGGCACCCCATTCTGCCAGGAAGCCTCTTGCGCACAGACATTCAGCAGTCTTGCTTTGTAGATCAGCTCGTGGTTCTGCTACTGCAAGTTTACTGCTGCTGCTGCTCTTCTCACCATCTGCTGCCAACTAAGGTATAGTTCTCTTAGGTTCCTTCCTTCATCCATTCACAGTTTCAAAAAAGCTTCCACATTTTAGTTATTTATTAGAGCAGTACCACTCTCCTGGTACCAAATTCTGTTTTAGTCACGTGGTACTGCTGCAACAGAAAATACCGTAAGTGGATGATTTCATGGAGAGAAACTTTCTTGTCCAGTCCAGTAAGCCACATATCCATTTACAAGTTACAAGTCCATTCGATAAGAGAAAGTATGACATTCCATTCAGCTGAGTCCAACTTCAGTGAGAGTATCTTGACACAGGAACCTCAGGTCCAACTTCAGTGACAGCATACCTTGGCACAGGAACCTCAGCTCTGCTCTCAGAGCTGCCATCTTGGTATGAAGTTCCCAACTTGCTTTTCTCGCTTCCTTCCTTATATCCCTCAACTTGGTAACTTGAGCTCTGTCTCACTAACACAACTGCTACTCGTTTCCCCTCTTCAACATTACAGTGGCAGAATTCATAACACGTGGGAGGAATTGCACGTATTGGGACCCATAGCCAAGTCATTAAATCAATACATACATTTTGGGGGGGACACAGTGCAATCCATGACAGTGTACAGTAGAAGTCAGGAAATTCTCCATGACCAAAAATGTTTCGTCAATCCAAATAAAGAATCAAAACAGTGTTGCTAACCTTTTTTGATATCAGAGGGATTGTTCATTATGAATTTGTACCAAATGGACAAACAATTAACCAAGTTTAATATTGGGGAGTACTGAAAAGGCTGTGTGCAAAAGTTGACAAAAACCTGAACTTTTCCCCCAAGAACTCATGGCTCTTGGATCATGGCCATGTGCCAGTTCACGCAGCACTGTCCAAGGGAGTGTTTAGCCAATAAGCAAAGAACTAGTGGAATACTCTCCCTACTTACCTAATCTAGCCCCCAGTGACTTTTTTTCTTTACCTGAAGATAAAGGAAATATTGAAAGGAAGACATTTTGATGACATTCAGGACAGAAAGAGTTCCAAAATGGCTTTGAAGGGTGGACTAGGTGCTAGCATTTGGGTATAGCTTCCCGAGAGGAGTACTTTGAAGGTGACCATAGTGATATTCAGAGTGAGGTAAGTGGCGATGAGTTTGCAAACTTAATTTCAGACCTTGTATGTTATTTTTAAGTCAGAAAAATAAAATCAAAATTTTCTAAGTGGAAACAGGCCTCTTGCAACAGTAAATGGTGGCATTGATGACTGCTTTTTTTTTTTTTTTTAAAGCTGTGATTCCCTAATGTGTTGAGAAAATCTAGCCCACCCTGTTCTCTGCTGTATAAAGAGTTCTCATATGGTAAAGGGTCCTTGGGTGGCACAAATAATTTTCACTCATCTGCTAACTGAAAAGTTGCTAGTTAAAACTGAAAAGTAGACTGGCTCTGCAGTCTCCTTCTGTATAATTACAGCCACTGAAACCCTGATGGAGGACTGTTCTGTTCTGACTCACATGGGATCATCAAGAGTCACAATAAACTCAGCAGCATTGGGGGGTATATAAGGTGTGATAAATTGGTGAACTTAATTGTTCTAAGTGCTACATACTTCATTGCTGAATATCACTTTGGTCACCTTTGAGGTCCCTTGGGAAGCTATACACCATGCCAGTGCCTAGTCCAGCCTTCAAAGCAATTTTTTAAATTTTTTTGTTATGACTGAGTGAAAATGTACATTCCCATATAAATTTACATGTCCACCTATATGCAGCTTCCACTGCTCTCCCTGCCCAGTGACAGCACATTATTTCTCTCTGCTCCATACATGTCTCATCCTCCCAACAGTCTCCTTTCCCCTCCTCTCCACCCACTCCCCTTCAGCCACAGGTCAGCAGGATGATACCCTATAGATGCATAGAACCATAAAGTGTATCCAATATATGGTCACTCTGCATTGCCAAGTCCAGTCCACTTGTGTCTGAAGAATGGCCCTTCATTATGATTTATGGGCAAGCTTTAGAACTCTTTCTGGAATGGCCCTTGCACATGGTGACAGGGTGGCGAGTTTGCAAATTTTAGGGTACAATTGTTTGTGAGGGAGTTTTTAGCCAATAAATAACTGTATTGGAACACCCTGCTCACCTAATCAGGCCCCCAACAACTTTTTTTAACTCAAAGATGAAGTATTGAAAGGACATTTTGATGACATTCACAACGTTAAGGGTAATGCAATGGCAGCTCTGATGTCCATGCTAGAAGAAGAGTTCCAAAATTGCTTGGAAGGGTGGACTATGCACTGGCATCAGTGTATAGCTTCCCAAGAGGAGTACTTTGAAGGTGACCATAGTGATATTCAGCAGTGAGGTATATCACCCTTTTTCTAGAAGGAGTTTGCAGACTTAGTGGCTGTCCTCATATATTAATAGGAGAAGACCAACAATCCAGTAGAAAAATGGGCCAAAGACATGAACAGACAGAAAGTTCACCAAATGTCCTTTAAACTTGGGTCAAAAGTTTAATGTTGATTGTAATTACAGAAATGCAGATATAAACTATCATTTGTCACATATTGGATTGGCAAGAAATTTCCAAAGTTTGATAACATGCTGTTGGCAAGGATATGGAGTGATGGTACAGTCATGCGTTGCTTAGAATACAGAAAGGTATGAGTTCCTGTGGATGATGTTGTAGGCTGGGTTCTCTAGAGAAGCAAAACCAGTCAAGTACATAAATACATATGTATCAAAGAAATATACAACTTTTAGAGACTTGTAGAGGCTGTAATGTTCCAGCTGTGGGGTATGAAAGAGGCTTCTCCACAACATTGTAGCTGCAAGGGTAAACCTAAGATCAGCAGGCTGGAGAGCAGTGCTGTTGCAGGCTATGAAGATCTACAAATCTCAAGATAGGTACACAACACAGGTAAGCTGCTAGCCCAGGTTCTGGAACAAGTTAAGCCCAGGCGAAGGGGAAAAATAGGTGGCAGAGGGTGGAAAATGTAGATTGAGGGGGTGGTGACCTGCCATAGGTCCCTCCCTACCGGTACCACTCAACAGATTGCGTTCTGAGGGTGGGCATGTGTCAGATAGCCACAGGGAAGCGATCATAGCATGATACTTCTAAAACACTGAGAATCATGGCTCAGCTAAGAAATTAGTTACTCCTTGAGGTAGCCGTCTCAGTTTTTGAAATCCAACCTACCCATTGATCTGCTCCTGTAAAAAATTATAACACCAGATTATTGATCATAACATTATTCTAATGGTCTTAAGAAAATGCAGCAACTCGGAAAAAAGACACGATAGAACTCTAAGGATGTAAAACACAACGAGGAGGACCATACTCAGATGTTAGGGGAAGATTGTCACATGTCACTGAGTAGACAAAAATGAAATGTACAACATGATAGTGTGCTTTGTTTTGTGTAAAAGGGGAGAACGTGTTTCCATAAAGACAAAGCAAAAACTCACACCAAACACATTGCCATCTAGTTGGTTCCTACATACAGTGACCTTATAGGACAGAATAGAACTGCCCCATGGTTTCCTGGTGGATTTCAGCACTTGGTAAATTTGAGTAGAACTGCCCCACAGAGCACCTGGTGGATTTGATCTGCCAACCTTTTGATTAGCAGCCATGGCTATAAAAGAAACAGAAGGTTGAAAAAAAGAACTTGATTCTGTAGTAAAAAATTAGTCTTCCCAAACTGAGCTCTAACCTTTTCCCTTAGCTCCTGGAAGGTGATCTTTAAGTCTTGAGAGTGTCAGATCTGATAAGAGTGCCTTCTGGGACCTAGAGAGTGTGATAGAGTGAGTTAGGGTGGGGGCTTTGGGTCACGTGAAATTGATGGCTAGGAACTAGATCTTTACATGACAACCCTATCACAAACTGGACACCCAGACTGATAAGCTTCCTGGTTGGCAACATTTTGTGCCTAGCTCGGGACAACTGGAAGCCCTATTGTGGAACTCACATGTATCCTGCCCCATGTGTCTCCTCCCTTGACTAATTTTAATTACTATTGTAATAAACCACAACTGTAAGTATAACAACTTTCAGTGAGTTCTGTGAATCGCAGTGAACTATCAAAGCTTACAGTTGTCTTTGGTCTTCCAGAGCTTGTATTTCAGAAATGAGAATGGTCTTGTTGACTGGTCCTTACCTTCACCATAATAACAGTGGAAATGAAAGGGGACACAGATTGGTGTGAGGTTTCTCAGTATGTATGTTTATGTATCATATTGACTTTTTTGAACCATGGAAACCTATTACCTGACTTTCATAATAGAAGTAAATGAAGAGGAGGAGGTGGGGATAAAACACAATAATGAGAAAATACCTCAGTACAAAAGGTAGGGTTGGTGAGGATTGCTATCACATAGGGTTGGTGAGGATACTTTCACATAGCCATGTTACTGGAGTTTGGTTACTTTATTTTCTTCTTTACTTCAACCTCTATAGGTTCTAGTTGTTAGGTGCCATCGAGTGTTCTGACTCATAGTGACCCTGTGCACAATAGAATAAACACTGTGCATTCTTACCATGTCCACAATCATTTTTATGCTTATGCCCAACATTGAGACCACTGTATCATCCATCTCACTGAGGGTCTTCCTCTTTTTTGCTGATGCTGTGCTCTACCAAGCATGATGTGCTTCTTTAAGGACTGATCTCTCCTGACAAAATGTCCAGAGTGTGTAAGACACAGTGTCACCAGCTTTGCTTCCCAGGAACACTCTGGTTGTACTTCCAGAACAGATCTGTTCTTTTGGCAGCCCATGGTTCATTTAATATTCTTCTCCAGCACAATTCAAAGGCATCAGTTCTGTCTTCCTTGTTCATTGTCCAGCTTTCACATTCATATGATGTGATTGAAAATACCGTGGCTTCGGTCGGTACACCTTAGTCTCCAAGATCAGATTTTTACTTTTGAATACTTTAAAGAGGTTCTTTCAGCAGACTTTCTCAGTGCAGTGCATCTTTTGATTTCTTGACTACTACTTCCATGAGCATTGATTGTGGAACCAAGTAAAGTGAAATTCTTGACAACCTCAATCCTTTCGCCATTTATCATGATGTTGCTTACTGGTCTAGTTGTGAGGATTTTCTTTAATTGTGGTTGAGTGCAAGTGTACAATCCAGTTTAAATTTGCATGCCCGCCTATCTGCAGTTCTTTTGCTCTTCTTGCTCAGTGACAGTACACTCCTCTTTTCCATTCTGTACATGTTATATCCTCTTAACAATCTGCTGTCCCCTCCTCTCCACCCTTTCCACTCCTCTTTAGTAAGAGGCCAGTACGACGACACCCTATGGATGTACAGAATTATGAAGTGCACACATGGTATGGTCATTCTGTATATCCAATCCGTTCCTGTCTGAAGAGTTGACCTCAGTAATGATTTATGATCAGGGGAAGCATCAGTGTAGGGGCCATGCTTCCAGGGAAATCCCCAGGCTTTTGGACAATCAGTTGTGGTCATTTAGTGGAGTTCCCAGGGTGCACCACTTTTTTTTCTCAATTTGCCACTGGGATTCAGCACTGTGAGTCCCATCACAGCTGTCATTGGTGATGGCCAGGCACCATCTGGTTCTTCTGGTCACATGTTGATGTAGTCACCCCTTCACGTGGGTCTTTCTGTCTTCTGGGTTCTCTTTCCCCCATGTTGTTGTTGTCACTGGTGATCATCTGCTCCAGCTGAGTTGGGACCGTTTGGTGTATCTCACATGGCAGCTTGCTAGCTTTTAAGAGGATTTTTGTTTTATTTGATATTGAAGTGTAATTCATACTCAAGGCTGTGGTCTTAGATCATCTACAGTTAGTGTTTCAAATCCTCTACACTTCCAGCAAGGAAGGTTGTGTCACTGTGACACAGATTGTTAATGAGTCATCCTCCAATCCTGTTGCCTCATTCTTCTTCATATAGTCCAGTTTGTTGGGTTATTTGCCTAGCATACAGATTGAAAATGTATGGTGAAAGGATACAACCCTGACACACACCTTTCCTGACTTTAAACCATGCAGTGGTCTCTTGTTAACATGACTGCTTCTTGATCCATGTGCACATTCCTTAAGAGCACAGTTAAGTGTTCTGGAATTCCCATTTTATGCCATGTTAGCTATAATTTGTTGAGAGGTTCTAGTTGAGAAGTCATGCTATGCTTAATATTAGGACTTGAGCCTAAAGTAATTATCAGTATCAGCTTTTTTAATTGAAGGAGCAAACTAAGTAGGATGTCTATTTGTGTTAGTTTCTTAATTCATTCTCCAATTATTCCATCCTTTCAATATGATTATAACAAATATCACATGATAAGCAATCCAAAAATATCCACAGAATATCTTTCATGTACAAAATATCTACTGTTTTCATCACTGATAGTGAAAAGAACTAAAGAAATTCAACTTCTCAGAATGATATTCAGAAAAGACAAGCATTTGTCTTTCAAGAAAGTGCTTTTGCCAAGTTTAACCTTGGCACAATATTAAGTAGCGTGCTTGAGTTGAAAGAATCCACTGCCTAATCTGTCCACTTATGCTGTATGGTTCTGGATGACTTAACTATAAACTTGGGGAAGTAAACAATTCACTGAAAGCTAATTCACCAATTTTACCAAAGTATGTACAGATCTCGTTTCTGTCTTACAAATTTAAGGAACATTGAAGAGGTCGGTGTATGTGGAGGAGAGTCAACAAGAGGAGCTGATAAGGTTACCAAGGGAACCTGATCTGCCACGTACCAACAGTTCTCCATAGCAGTTTGTGGTGCAAATTTAACAATTCTCTCCTGGCAGTTGATGGCACTTGGCTTGGCTTGGCTTGGTTCCTGGCAGTTGTGATGCAAATAAAACAATTCTGGCAGTTGCAAGTAGCTTCAAACCCTGAACTAAAAACCAAGTTATTTTTCTTATTTTTCCAAATTTCTTATGGCACCAGTACCACTTTTAAAGGCGACTACAGCCCCATTTCTGTTTTTGTCTTTACTTGCCACGCTGGCCTTCTGTCTGGCAACCTGTTTTTCAACCTCTCATTATTTATTTATTTTTTATTATGACTGAGTGAAAATGTACATTCCCGAATAAATTTACATGCCCACCTATATGCAGCTTCCACTGCTCTCCCTGCCTGGTGACAGCACACTATTCCTCTCTGCTCCATACATGTCTCGTTCTCCCAACAGTCTCTTTTTTTCCCCTCCTCTCCACCCACTCTCCTTCCTCCAGCCAGAGGTCAGCAGGATGACATCCTATAGATGTATAGAACCATGAAGTGCGTTCAATATATGGTCACTCTGCATCACCAAGTCCAATGCATTCATGTCCAAAGAGTGGGCCTTCATTATGACTTATGGGCAAGGGCAGCATCAGAGCCAGGGTCCGTGCTCCCAGGGCAACCCCGAAACTGCTGGACCATCAATTGAGGTCTTTTAGTGGAGATCTCAGGGTGCACCCCTTTTTATTCTTGTGTTGCCAGTGAGACTCACCTTAGTGAGCTCAATCGTGGCTATCACTGGTCAACCCCTCAATTTCGTGATGTTTGTGTTCAGTTGTGGGGGCTGCTGGTTTGTAATTTTCTCTGGAAAGAGAGTGTTATTACTCCTGTAGGCTGGCTGACTGTTGTGTGTGTTAAACTTTATTGCAAAAAAAAAAAAGTGTTCCAACCTTAGCAAGAGAATTGGTCATTTCTAAAAGCCAGGTGATAGGAACTTTATGAGTTAAAATTAGGTTGGAAAAATATGAGACATAGTAGGAATTGAATAAAAATCTAAAATGTTTAAACAAACTTCAATTACAAGCTTAAAATAATTTCCAAAAGCTTTTAGGTAACTTCAAAACAGAAATTTGTCACAGTTTAAACTTTTACATGTTTGCTTTTAAATTAACAAGACAAAAGATATATAAGTCTTAATGAGTGAATTCATTTTTGCTGTTTAAGGGATATGCTGTAGAGGTTTGCTGAAAAATATTTATTTGATATGGTCAAAAGTTTTGTCAAATGTTTGATCATTTAATTTATGAGATTTTAAACAACATTAATGCTAGAAAGAATTGGATTTTTGCTGTTAAAATACACTTTTCTCTGATTTCTGAGTAAACATTAAGTTAATTTATTCCTTGTGTTATCTTGCTTAAAGGCAAAGATTTGACCTCTCATTAGAATAAGATTCCCGAGTCAGAAGATCAAGCTACAGGACTTAGTAAAGGAGAAAAAGCTAAGGTTTTCTTACTTTAAGATCTTTAATTAAATAATTTTAGTATTATTAATTCTTGTAAACCTTTAACAAGCTCTTAACAACTGTGAAACTTCATGGAAAGCCGTGAATATCCTTTTCTAAAGAAAAAGGTGGAAGGAGTCTATTTAATAAGTTATATGGCATGGGTCAAGTGTCCAGTTCTCATGTGGTTACAATTTATGTTGGTTACTTCCTCTTTTATCTTTTTGCCTAATATTATTTAACAAATGCATAATATTAAGTCATAATTTTATTATTAGTTCTTAATTGCTAACAGGAGAAAGCCTGGTGGTATAGTGGTTAAGTATTGTGCCTGCTATCCAAAAGGACAGCAGTTGGAGTCCACCAGGTACTCCTTGGGAGCTCTGTGGAGCTATTCTACTCTGTCCTATAGAGTTGCTATGATTTGGAATTGATTCTACAACACTTGGTTTTAATTACTAACTTGACTATAACCTTAATATTATTATTTTAATCTAACATCAAAACTAATGCTTTAACTGGAAAATTCAAATTATCTACATATAAATTTATTTTTATATTAGGTAGGTGTTTGCCAAACCAGCCAAGTGCCATCAATAGGTGTTTAGAGACTTAATAATCTTGGTACATCCTAACTGTGGTAGTATGCCTCAAGGTTATTATGTATAGTATCTGAAGTTCTTTAAAATTATGGGTAATGATTATATTTAGAAATACTATTGTCTAAAGTTTTCTGACAGATTGGATTTTATTTGGCCTTTACATTTTGCTTATAGTTAACTTCTATCACTAAGAATATTTATTTTTATTAGTCATGCTCATAGTAAGTTTTTGTCATGTACAGTTTTTTGCTGATTTTTCTCAAAACATTTGACCACAATATCTCAACAAAGGTATTAGACTTGTGAAAAGGACTATAACTTCAGATGTCTAAAACTCTTATGCAGAAACTGATGGCCTTGCAGAGTACAACTGATTCAAAATCAGGTGGAACAAAAAATAACTACGTAAGACTGAGTATGTGAAAATATACTATGGGCTTTATGTAGAAATTTTGCTGATGTTTTATGGTTCTGCTTTCTAGATATAAGAAACCATTTTCTTTTAGACATTGTAATTCTCCAATTAGAAATTCCCATTGGTAAACTTAGCAAAGTTGTAAACATCATAACCAGAGAAGCATATGAAATTTTATCTATAATATTTCCTATTCTATCCAAAAAAAAAATTTAGGTTATACAGATAAATGTTGTATGTATATTAACTTGGCTATTTGGCATATTAACATAGAATCTGAGGTTTTACAATGTGCAGTTGCTGTTGAGACATAATGAAAAACAGTTACTGATGCTACTTATTAGGGGTTTAGATTTGTTTCCTTTTTCAAAGACCTTAGGGTCATAGTTTCATTGGTTATTTCAGAGAATTGGCCTAGTAGTGTTTTTCTTCTACTTCCTAATTCACCTTATGGTGCCTGGGATCTTAAAAACCTGATGGTATTCAATTACCATTTATAGAGCATTTCTGATCAAAGATTCTATAGTAAGATCATGATCCAAAAGAGAGAACCATGAAAGACAGGTATAATTCTAAAATCTAAATTTCTGACTTTCATAGACACTGAGGTAAACCACACAGGCTACTGCCTTTATGTATCTTTTTGAACTATGAGACCTTTAGGAAAAACTGATCCCTAAAGCCACCTTGAGTCGAATAATGGTCTAGATAAACTGGCCCTGTTATTCTCTGGGTATTCTGTTTTGTAAATGGAAGGGAAATAAAGAAACCATCCCCTATGTACAGACTTTTATGGCCTTTTAGGACCCAGATCTAAAAGCCAAGTGTCTTATTATAAGTCAGGAAAGAGTAAAGACTCACTCTCAATGCTCCCTTTTAGGTAGGGACCTGAAGTGATCCCAGCTATCTTTCTCACTAGACTCAGTAAATCCTTTTATATATATATATGTGTATATATATTTTTTATCCTTAATATATCCTTAAATATATACATATATTTAATCCTTTAAAATATATATATCACTAGTAATCCTTAAAAACAAAAAAATAGAAAAGGTAAAGCCATTATGGCCATGTATTTTATATCCCAGTCCACATCAGAAATAAGACAAAAATTTCAAAGCTTGAGACAGAACCTCAGACCCCACTCTCACATTTGGTAGAGACCCTCAAGGTGTTTAATCAGAGATTTGTTGGCAGAGGGAAAAAAAAGATGAAGTCTCTGTTGTTCACTGTAACTCTCAAAGGCCCACCTTGAGGTAACACAGTTGGCCCCTAGAGGAGGTCAAGACTTAGATCACCTCACTGGCCAGTGAATACTGACCCCAGTCAATGAAAGTACTGTCAAAAATGAGGCCACTGAAAAGTAGAATGTCCTGAGTGCCCTAAAACAGAACCATTCAGTAGACTTCCTCAAAGAAGACCCAGATGGACTGGCCCTCCTGGGTTCTCTCAGAAGAGGAGTCCAAAAAACTGACTACTGATGGGACCCGCGAGACCCACCTAACTCCTGGCCACACCATCAACATCTCCATCGAGGCTAAGGGTTATACTCAGTGTGGAAGATAAGGGGTTAAATTTGTCTTAGACACAATAGCCACCGTCTCTACCTTAAATTACCCTGTGGGTCTGCTCTCTAAGAGGCACTGTGTAATTATTGACTTGGATTAGTAATCCAACTGATGGGGTCACAATTGATAAGGCATTCCTTTCTAGATATCCCTGACTGCCCTGTTGTATTGCTGAAAGAGAAAACTACTAAGCACATTGGGGACACATACATTTCAAAACTTGACTAAGTGCAAGAAATTAGGACTAAGAATTACTTAGATTCTTGGTTCATATATTAAAAACTAAAAACCAGAAAAGCATATAAAATAGAAATTCTCAGTCAGGTTGCATCAAAGTTTGAGAGCTGAGGCAGGCAGAATAGTCTATGGGAAAACTCACCATGGAAACCTTATGAAAAATGTAGTACTTCTGAGTCAACAGTTGAAAGTAAGACGGAGCCTAAGGGCCTCTGTGGTGTGACTGAAACTAGCACAAACAATATTTACTGTGTCCTGGGACACTGAGATAAGTCCCCAAACAATTGTGTAAACTTCCTCAAAGTTGTTTTTCAGATAAAACCAACTCCAGAGACGTGTGCAGAACAGGGGCATCAAAGAGCTACAATCAGTACCAGGGAATTGAACTAAGAGACAAGCAGCTTCCATCTAGAAAGGAAATACTTCAGATCTCCACCCCTAATGTGTCCCCAGTTTATACCCTGGGCATAGACAGGCTATAAAAACCCAACTGGCTAATGTCACTATTACTGCCACTGGTAGTTCCCTTATTAACCTTTTTAGTTATCCTTACCTTTGGGCCCCTAATTCTAAATACCTTAATTCACTTTACATCTTCCAGGCTACAATAACTCCAAGTTAAACTCATGGTCCTATAAAAATACCAGCCTATATCCAACAACCAGGTGGCAGATCAGATGACTCAGTTTTTCCCAGACAGGGCACTTGAGGAACATGGGTCTAATTAGGTAGACAGATTTCAACACCAAACAGTAGCCAAAGAGAGTCGACTTCCCACATTCCCTTCAAGATTTCAGGCCCATGTCTCCTCAGAAGGGAAATGATAAGATTACCAAGGGAACCTGATCCACCACATACCAACAGTTCTCTCCTGACAGTTGTGATGCAAATATAACAATTCTCATGGCTGTTGTGAGGTGGCCACATGTAGCCTCAAACCCTGAACTAAGAACCAAGTAATTCTTTCCTCCTCCCATCTATGACATCACCCCCTGAGTTTGCGAATAAAAAGCACCCCCAAAATCTGTGCTGGGTCTTTTTCCACTTGTGGAGACTGACCAGTTCCCTTTATGGAATGTACTTGCCCTTAATAAACTTTTTTTTTCTGCCATTTGCTACCGAAAAGGTCGCATCCACGTGTGCTTTGGGGGAGGGGGAGCCTAGTTTGCCACCCTTTGGGAGATTGAACTTGCTAGCTTGATCTCCAGAACCCAGTCAGGTCACTTGGGGTCTAATCAGCTGTTTAAGACCTTGACAGAGGGAGAGCTGATGTGGTAAGAAAGGGTCTTATAGATTCTTGAGGGAAATGAGACTCCAGCATTTAAAGATGGGAGAAAAGAGATTGAAAAGGAGTGGCAGAAGGGAAACAGGACAGTAGAGAGACAGAAGGCCAAAGGAAGAAACTATTTTGAAAGGAAATGGGCAGCTGTGAAAAGCTACTGAATGTTCAGAAGGAATTAAATTTTTTGAATGTATTAGTTTTATGATAGGAGGGTATAGTTGAGCCCAACAAAGAGGATTTTCTGCTGAAAATATTAGGGTAGAAGTCAGCGTGATATGTAGTAATAGATAAATAGAAGTGAGGATGCAGAAATAACAAATACAGAAAGCTTGAGAAAGTTGGATTTGAAAGACAGGGTGAAGAGAGAGGCAAGTAGCTTGAGTGGGAGATGAGTTTACTTAATATGAGAGATTTGGACAGGACTAAATGCTGATGTCAAGGATCCAGTTATGAGGAAGACTGAAATACTGAAGAGAAAAATAATTGAAAGCATAGAGTTCTTAAAATCATGAGATAAGGGGAAATCAAGTTTTTATTTGTTTTACAGAGTGACAGTTTGAGAAGGGGTGTAAACGAAGCTACATTTATAGTATTTGTGGCAGAAAAGTTAAGTTCTCTTATGGCATCTCCATCTGCCACACCCCTGCCCCCACCTTTGGGAAGTTGAAGACAAGTACTCTGCTGAAAGCTAGAGGTGATTGTGGAATCAAGAGTTTGACAAGAGTGAAAAAAAAATGGAAACATTCATTTTAAGAGTGGAAGACTGAGTTGACCAGAGCTTAGTAAGATTTTTGGGCAGTACTGCCCAGAAATAAGCCCAGTTGACACTGACAACTATGAACTGACTGTGGTGGGAGCCTACCTTGGGTGTGATTTGTGTCTGCTTACACTTAGTTGCTTGTGTGTTACCACAGATATTGCATATGTTAGATTTATCCAACTTTGGGCTTTTGCCAGCATATGTGGCATAAAGAAGAGCTACAGATTTTAGTGTACTTCAAAATCAGTTACTGAATTCATGGACCGTGGACTCTAAGCTGGATTGGGAAGGAAATTAAGCATGAGCATTAATTTTAGGGAATGAGCAATGTGGTCCATGGCCTGGTAGTTCTGATGATGTTGGAGATCCACTGTAGTGGGAGCAGTGGAACAAGAACACTAAAATGTCAGAAAACGAGTTGTCTAAATCATTTGAATGTGGGCCAAATGTGAGTATGAAGAGGATGTGACTGAGTAAAAGAATGAAGTAGTGATGGAAATAAAGTGATAAAAATAAGAAGTGAGAATGTTAGATGTATCCTCCATATGGGCATTGATTTCTTGCTGAAATGGGATTCAGAACATGGGAATGTGGTAATAAGACAACATGATATATTTAGTTGTGTTTACAAGCCTTTAACTTTATGGATTTAAAAGAAACCCATGTTTTGTCTTTACTGTATCTCAAAGGATGAACTATTCCTCTTTGGTGGCAGATTCTCTTTAAGACCAGTAGGATGACAGAACTGACCAATCACCGATCCTGGTGGGCTGCAGGAAAGAAGGAGACAAATCCTAATATTCTGTAACACATTTGTATCTGATATTACCTAACGATCCTTTAATTGAGAGATCCTGCATGAGTCTGGGGCCATTTAAACAGATTTAGCCCTAAATATGCAGGTATCTTTGTGAATTTAAAGTTTCTTCATTCACTGAATATTTATGGAGTGCTTGTAATTTATTTGCAGGAGTTATGCTAGGTGCTAGGACCACAGAGATAAAAAGTACTCTTTACCCTTGAGGAATTCATTCGTATAATTGGTGTGACAAACACAATACATGATAAGAGGTTCTTTCCCTAAGTTTCAAGACAGTGAAAGTAAACTGACTCAAAGAAAATTCCAAGGCAGGAGAATTCTACTTTCTGCTTTATCCCAGATTTACCAGGTAAACTTTGCCCACTTTGCCCATCCGGGTAATACAATCATTTCTCGTGAGAAAGTAGATGGCATAGTCACAGAGGACTGACAACAGAGGGCAGCAGAGCAGAGAGTACACCGTGATGACTCAGTGTGTGGGTACGTATGTGTGTGTGTATACAGATGCTCAGAGGTTTGATTTTGAGGATATCAGCTAACCCAAATAAAAAGTTAAAGCAATCATAGGTTTTCGTCCTCCGTAAATTTATGTCACTGCTAGTTGTTAGATGTCATCAAGTTGGTTCCAACTTAGCAACTCTATCAACAGAATGAAACACTGCCAGGTTCTTCACCATCCTCATGATCATTATTCTTGAGTCCTTGGTTGTAGCCACTATCAGTCTGTCTTGTTGAGGATCTGCTTACCTATTCTATGAAGTTAATTCTGACTCATAGTGACTCTATAGACAGAGTAGAACTGCCCCATAGAGTTTCCAGGGAGCACCTGGGGGATTTGAACTGCCAACCTTTTGTTTAGCAGCTGTGGCACTTAACTACTGTGCCACCAGAGTTTCCTTAAATAAAAAAGAAAAATGGATACTTACTCATTAAAAAGTTTATGGCACATAGTAAGTGCTTGATAAATGAAAGTTATCATTAATATACACCACCAATTTGTCAGTTTGTCATAATGGTGTATTGCTATCATTAAAGAAAATAAAAATGTAAGGAAATTGAAATATTAGGCTTATTCTGAGCAGTTTTTCTATATGCATATAGAGAGACCATTCTGATTCAAAGAAAAAGCAAATGGCTTTAAGTAGGCTAGTTACAGAGTGGTTTATAAAGAAGACAGAGAAGAACTGGCTAATTATGATTAACTGAATGCTCACCTCTCCCTTTACTGAGATCTCAAGATGATCTTCGGCCCTTCACCCACCTGTACCGATGATATCTTTTGAAATCTTTGTTAAGAAAGCCTGGTGTCTTAGTCATCTAGTGCTGCTATAACAGAAATGCGAGAAATGGATGAGTTTAACAAAGAAAAGTTTCTTCTCTGATAGTACAGAAGGCTACAAGTTTGAATTCAGGGCACTGGCTCCAGGGGAAGGCTTTCTCTGTTGGCCCTGAGGGAAGGTCCTCATCATCAGTGGTCCATTGGGCTGGGACCATCCCGTTGGAGGAACCACATATCCCAAAGACACTGCTCCCGGTGCTGCTTTCTTGGTAGTGTGAGGGTCCCATGTCTCTCTGCTCACTCGCTCTTTTATATTTCAAAAGAGATTGTCTTAAGACATTACCCAGTTTTGTAGATCTTACCAGTATAGCTGCTGCTAACCCATCGTATTAAATCATTGTGGTAGAATTTATAACACATAGGAAAATCTCACAAATGACAAAACGGTGGACAGCCACACAATACTGGGAAAAATGGCCCAGCCAAACTGATACACACATTTTGAGAGAGGACATAATTCAATCAATGATAGCTGGAGGAAAAAAAGATTAACAAATTTAGATGAAAAAGGACTGCTGGCAGAATTAATTTTAGGTGAAGAAATCTTATGGTTGATTTGGTTTCATGAGTAAGAAAAACTTTAAAATCAGAATAAGATGCCTGTTACTAATTTTTCTCTTCATTGCTGTGATGCTGGAGTCAATGCTACTGGTATTTCAAATACCAGCAGGGTCACTGTCTTAGTCATCTGTTAACTGCTCTAACAGACACACTGAGTGGATGGTTTTAACAATGAAAAGTTTCTTCTTACACAGTCCAGTAGGCTACAAGTCTGAATTCAGGATGTACATTACAGAGGAAAGCTTTCTCCCTTTGTTGTCTCTAGAGGAAAGTCTTTGTGCTGCATCAATCTTTTGTCAGGGAGCATCTGGGCACAGGAACCTCAGGTCCGAAGGACATGCTCCTCTCCTGATGCTGCTTTCCTGATGGTATGAGGTTCCCAATTTCCTGCCTGCTTCCCTTTCCTTTTCTCTTATACATGGATAAAAGGTGGAGCAAGCTTCACTCCAGGGAAACTCTCTTTACCTTGGAGCAGGAAGGTGATCTCAGGAAGGGTTTTATAGTCCTACCTTAATCCTTTTTAACATAAATCCAGTCTATTAACCACAAGCAGAGATTAGGGTTGACTGCATCAGAAAATCACAAAATGGAAGCCAATCACTCAATACTGGGAATCACTGGCCCAGTCAAGATACTACACACATTTTGGGGGGACACAGTTCAATCCATTATAGTCACTGATGATGGACAGGTTTCAACAAAGTTTCCAGACTAAGACAGACTTAGGAAGAAAGGCTTAGCAATCTACTTCTGAAATCAGCCAATGAAAGCCTTATAGATTGTAAAAGTAGTGTGAAATATAATGCTGGAAGATGAACTCTCTGAGCTGCAAGGCACTACACAGTAGCTGCAGTAGATCACACATACCAACAATCATGAAGATGGGGAAGAACCAGGCAACATTTTGTTTTGCCATAAGAGCCAACTCGATAGCAACTAACAACAAAATTATTAATATTATTGCTACTGTTACTTAAAGAATATAATGGTCATTTACAGTAATGTCTAAGAGAATAAAATACCTAAGAATAAGTTTAACCAGGAATTTGAAGGACTTAGGCATTAAAACTTATAAAACACTGCTGAAAGAGATTAAAGAGGACTTAGATGTTCCTTGTTCATAGACTGAAGACTAAATATTATTAAGATGTTACTACTACTCGGAGCAATCTATTGACTCAACACTATACTGATCAAATTTCCAACAGCCTTCTTTGCAAAAATGGAAAAACCAACTCTCAGTTTTATGTGGAATGGCAAGAGGCCCAGAACAAAGTAGGACTCACAATTCATGATTTTAGTAATTAAAACAGTCTGGTACTAGTATAGCAATAGACATACAAGTCAGTGTAATAGAATTCAGAGTCAACAAGTAAATTCACATATATGCTTGCCTGATTTTTTTTTTTTTTTACAACATTGCCAAGTTAATTCATCTGGGGAAAGAAGAGTCTCTTCAACAAATGATGTTGGGAAACATGCACTTGTACATGGAGAAAAGTGAAAAAGGATCTATGCTTCATACCATTCACAAAAATAAAAAATGTATTCAAATGTGCAAACAAAAACTGTAAAATTCTTAGAAAAAAATTGTAGGAGCAATTCTGTCAGGTCTAACTTTTAACAATGGGTTATCTAATAATAAAAGCATAGGTACCAGTAAACAAATTGAATAAGAAGGACTTATAAAAAATTAAAAACCTTTGCTCATCAAGAGACCATGGCAAAAAAGTGAAAGGACAAACTGCCACCTTGATCAATGTCTTCAGAATCTGTATATCCAGTAAGAATCTAATAACTGTACACTTGACAAATTAACAACAAAAAAGCAACCTAAATATAAAACCAAAAACTATAAACATCATAGAAGGAAAATCAGGATCAACACTGTAGAGTCTCTAATACGTGGCATTACCAGGATAAAAAAATGTAACCATGCAAAAACTCCAGAAGATAAGCTAGATAACTGGGATCTTCTAAAAACTAAACATTAATGCTCATCAAAAGACTTCACTAAAAGAATTAAAAGAAACTACTGACTGGGATAAAAAAAAATTAACTATTACAAATCAGACAAAGTTCTAATCTCTAAAATATACAGGAAAATTCAGCACCTCTACAACAAAAAGACAGTCTAATTAAACAATGGTCAAGGGAAATAAATAGACCCTTCTCAAAAGAGGACATTTTTAAAGCAGCTAACAGACACATGAGGAAATGCTCATGATCACTTGCCATTGTTGTTGTTAGGTGCCATCGAGTCGGCTCCAACTCACAGTGACCCTATGAACAACAGATCAAAACACTGCCCGGTCTTGCGCCATGTCCACAATTGTTTTTATACTTAAGCCCATTGTTGCGGCCACCATGTGAATCCATCTTGTTGAGGGTCTTCCTCTTTTTCACTGAACCTCCACTCTGCCAAGCATGATCTCCTTCTCCAGGGACTGATCTGCCCTGACAACATGTCCGAAGTATGTAAGACACAGTTTTGACATCTTTGCTTCCAAGGAGCACTCTGGTTGTACTTCTTCCAGAACAGACCTATTTGTTCTTTTAGCGGTCCATCGTACATTCAGCATTCTTCTCCAACACCACAATTGAAAGGCATCAGTTCTTCTGTCTTCCGTGTTCATGGTCCAGCTTTTGCTTGCATATGATGCGATTGAAAACGCCATGGCTTGGGTTAGGCGCATTTTAGTCTTCAAGGTGACATCTTTACTTATGAATACTTTGAAGAGGTCCTCTCAGCAGATTTTCCGAGGGCAGTGTGTCTTTTGATTTCTTGACTGCTGCTTCCAAGGGCATTAGAGAGATGCAAATTAAAACCACAGTGAAATACCATCTTAACCAAGCATTACTAGCATAAGCCCCCAAACCAGAA
Source organism: Heterohyrax brucei (assembly GCA_028571685.1). Lineage (NCBI taxonomy): Eukaryota > Metazoa > Chordata > Mammalia > Hyracoidea > Procaviidae > Heterohyrax > Heterohyrax brucei. The sequence goes on from CM053156.1 coordinate 28,581,342, forward strand.
AATAACAAATGTTGGAGAGGCTGTGGTGAGACTGCTGGTGGAGATGCAAAATTATACAACCATTTTTGAAAAGCTATATGGAGCTTTCTTAGAAAGCTAGAAATAGAAATACCGAATGATTGTGCCTTCCCTGACAGGGAGTAAAACAGAGTTCCTGATGTATCAGGAGAAAAAAATCAGACTTGATGCTCTAACAGACTGAAGGGTCCCTGGAAGATGGCTTCTGGACTCTGTTAGTCCAGAACTGAAACCATTCCTGAAGCCACCTCTTCAGACAAAGTTTAGACTGGACTATAAGACATACAGTGATACTGGTGAAGAGTGCCTCGTGGCTTAGGTGTATACATAAAGCTAACTGGGCAGGTCCTGTCCAGGTGAGATGAGAGGGCAGAGTGGAATAGGAGCTGGGTGAAGGAAACAGGAAATACAGGGTGGAAGAGAGCAGTGTGCTGTCATAAGGTGGGGAGAGCAGCTAAAGTTACATAGCAGTGTGTGTATATGGTTTTGTATTACAAATTGACTTGGATTGTAAACTTTCACTTAAATGTGCTTCAAAATTAATTTTAAAAATTAATAAAATTAGAAAAAGACAACACAGTCCTAAAATAGGCAAAAGATTTGAGTAGACATTTTACCAAAGAAGTTATTTAGATGGCCACCAAACACATGAAAAGATGTCCAACATCTTTAGAAAATCTGAACTACAATAAGATAGCATTTTACTTCCACTAGAGTGGCTAAGATTTTTACCAACTTCTGCAGTCTGAAGTTGAGCAGATGTACACTCTAGATGCATTGGTAATTACTAGTGATTGGAATGCAAAAGTTGGAAATAAGAGCACTAGTGATATATAGGTATGACACTAGAGAACATGTGATAAATTTTGCAAGACCAATGATTTCTATATGGCAAGTATCTTTTTTCATCAACATAAATGGCAGCCATACATGTGGATCTTACTGGACAAAATATACAGGAATCAAGTTGACTATATCTGTGGAAAGACATGATGAGGAAGCTCAATAACACAGTCAGAACAGGGGTCGGATGCAAAAGAAACCAAGTTCAAGTCAAAGCTGAAGAAAATTAAAACAAGTTAATGACCATGATATAACAAGTACAATCTTGAATATTTCCCACCTGAATTTAGAGACTATCTCAAGAAAAGATTTGATATATTTAATGCTCATGACTGAAGACCAGGTAAGTTGTGGGACACCAAGGACATCATGCATGAAGAAATTAAACAGTCATTAAGAAAGAAAAGATCAAAATGGACAGCAGAGGAGACTCTGAAACTTGCTCTTGAGTGCAGAGTACCTAAAGTGAATGGAAGGAATGATGAAGTAAGATAGATTTCAAAGTATGTTTCAATAAGACAAAGTAGAAAACCACAATGGAAGAAGATGCTCAACATTTCTCAAGCTAAAGAAACTAAAGAAAAAATTAAAGCCTTAAGTTGCAGTACTGAAGGAGTCTATGAACAAAAAGTTAAATGGTTCAGGTAGCATCAAAAGAAGATGGAAGGAATATACAGGGTCATTGAATAAAAAAACTGTCAACTTTCAACCATTTCGGGAAGTAACATATCATCAAGAGCAGACACTATTGAAGGAATAGGTCCAACTTACACTGAAGGTATTGACTAAAAGCAAAGTGGATTACCAACTGACATGGTTTAGCAAATGGATTCAAGGAATATTGGAAGTTCTCACTCATTCTGCCAAGAAATTTGGAGGAAAAACAGCTGGCCAATTGACTGGAAGAGATCCATATTTGTGTCCATTCCAAAGAAAAGTGATTCAATAGAATGCAGAGATTATCTAGCTATAACATTAATGTCACATGTAGGTAAAATTTTGCTGAAGAGAATTAAAAAATGATTGCAGCAGTACACCCACAGGGAACTGCCAGAAATTCTAGCTGGACTCAGAAAAGGATGTGGAGTAATTTACTGATGTCACATGGATGTTGGCTAAAAACAGAGAATGCCAGAGAGATGTTGAACTGTGTTTCATTGTGCAAAGGCATTAAGCTATGTGGATCATAACAAATTATTGATAATGTTGCTAAGAATGAGAATTCCAGCAGTACTTAATTGTGCTCATGAGGAACCTGCACACAGACCAAGAGGCAGTCATTCCAACAGAACAAGAGGATACTGCATGGTTTAAAATCAAGAAACTTTTGCATCTGGATTGTAACCTTACACCATACTGTATGCTGAGCAGATAATACGAAAATCTTGACTATATGAAGGAGAACGTTACATCAGGATTGGAGGAAGACTCATTAAAAATCTACAATATACAGATGATGCAACCTTATATGTAGGTGATAAAACCTTGCTTGCTGAAAGGTAGAGGACTTGAAGCACTTACTGATGAAAATCAAACTACAGCTTTCAGTTTGGGTTATGCCTTAACATAGAAAAAAATCCACACAGCTGGACGAAGAAGCAACATCATGATAAACTGAAAAAATTATTGAACTGAAGGATTTCATTTTACTTGTATCCATAATCAACACCCATGGAAGTAGCAGTCAAGAAATCAAATGTATTGCATTGGGGAGATCTGCTACAAAAAGAAGAAGAAAAAAAAAAACCTTTAGTGTTCAGAAGTGAAGAAGTCACTTCGAGAATTATGGTGCACCTGACCCAATCCATGATATTTGCAATGCCTCAGATGCGTGTGAAAGCTGAACGATCAATAAAAGAAGAAGAATTGGTGCATATGAATTATGGTGTTGGTGGTGAATACCGAGTATGAGTATAAAAGAGACAAAGCAGTAAAGAAGAGAGGGACCCTCTGCCACCAAGAAAGGGGAGCTGGGAGCGGTGGGTGTCATTTGGACTCCAGTCCTTGCACCGAGAAGCTTCTAGACCAGGGGAATATTGCTGATGAGGACCTTTCCGAACTGCTGACAGAGACAAAAAGCCTTCCTTTGGAGCTGGTGACCTGAATTTGGAATTCTAGCCTCCTAAACTGTTAGAGAATAATTTTTTCTTCATTACAGCCATCTGTTATAGCAGCACTAGACAACTAAGACTCTTGATTCCAAGGTTTAGTATCATGGTTTCATGGAACATCCTAGTTAACTGGCCTAATAACATGTTTAATACTTTTCTTGGCTGTCTAGTGCGCTATAACAGATAACACAGGTGGATGGGTTAACACATTCCAGTAGGCCACAGCTTTCTTACGTGTACAGCTTCTACCCAGTCACCTGGATGGGGTTCAGAAGACCATGGCTAGTAAGGCTACACACAAAAGTAATTAACTGTACCATAGGACAGGAAGCTGGTTCCCCTTGAGGAAGGACCCCACTACACTGTCAAAAATTTATACTGTTACTCTTTCTTCCAACCTTCCTCAAAGTAATGTATAGATGTATGAGAGTGACTGTTAACTGGAGAAGAGGAAATAATAAGACTTTTCAAGGATTACTGGATACTATTTCTGAACTGAAACTAATTCCAGGAGACCCAAAATGTCACTAAAGCCCACCAGTCCAAGTGGGGGCATATGGATCTCAGGTTAGTAATAGAATCTTAGGTCATCTTCAGCTAACAGGAGGTCCACTGGGTCCCTGAACCCATCCTGTAGTAGCATTCCCAGTTCCAGAGTGCATTATTGAAATACACATACTCAGCAACCTGAGAACCCACATGTTGGATCCCTGACAAGTGAAATAAAGGCTACTAAGGTAGAAAATCCCAGTAGAAGTCATTCAAATCATTTCTACCTGGGAAAATCATATACCAAAAGCTATACCACATTCCCATAGGGATTACAGAGATTACTGCCAACACTGAAGGTTTGAAGGATGCAGGGGTGGTGATTCTCAACCCAACCCTATTCAACTTTCCTATTTAGCCTGTGCAAAACACAGGTGGATCTTGAAGAATGGCAGTGGATTGTCATAAATTTAACTAGATGGTGACATCAATTGTAGCTGCTGTTTCATTGATGGAGTAAATTAAGATATCCCATGGTACTTGGTATGCAGCTATTGATCTGGCTAGTGCCTTTTTTTCTCTGTACCTGATTTGAAGGACCAGCAAGGCCAGCAATACACTTTCACTGTCCTACCTAAGTGGTGTATCAGCTCTCTCCAGCCCTGTGTCATAATTTAGTCTTCAAGGATTTGTTTTTTGTTTTTTTTTTAATTTCTTTCTACAAGACTTTGCACTGGTCTCTTATATTGATGACATTATACTGATTGTACCTAATAAGGTGGAGTGTCAATATCTTAGTCTATCACGACTGCTCTAACAGAAATACTATGAGTAAATGGCTTTAAAAGGAGAAATTTTATTTGTCACAGGCCACCAAGATATAAGTCCACATTCAGGGTGTCAGCTCCAGGGGAATGTTTTCTCTGCTGGCTCTAGAGGAAGGTCTTTGTCATCAATCTTCCCCTGGACTGGATGCCTCTGAGGTACAGGGACCACAGTCCTTCCACAAGATGTACTCAGCTCCCAGCACTGTTTCTTGGTGGTATGAGGTCCCCAAATCTCTCTGCTAGCTTCTTTCCTTGGTATCTCAAGAGACTGCCTCAAGGCACAAAACAGTCTTACACACCGAGTTCTGCCACACCAGTGCAACTGCTGCCCATTCTTCCTCATTAAAATCATAGAGGCAGGATTTACAGCACAGAGGAGCATCATACAATCCCAGGAATCATGGCGTAGCCAAACAACCACATACATTTTTTGGTAACACAGTTCAATCCATGACAATGACTTTTAATTTAATCTTAAAACATTTGCATGTCAGAGAGTGGGAAATTAACAGAAGAAAAATTCAGACACTTTCCATGTCAGTGAAATTCCCCAGTGGTGTGGGAAAAGTAGATATTCCTTCTAAAGTGAAAAATAAGTTATTGCCCTCACCCTCATCAGCAACAAAAATGGAGGCAGGATGCTTGGTGGGTATCATAGATTTTGGAGGCAATATATCCTTCATTTGAGTGTGCTACTCCAGCGTATTTATCAAGTGAATTGAAAAGTTGCTATCTTTGATTGGGGCACAGACCAAGAGAGGGTGCTATATGAGCCACTCTGGTACTTGGGCTATATAATCTGACTGATCCGGTGGTGCTTAAAGTGTCAGTGGCAGATAGAGATACTGTTTGGAGTCCTTGACAGTCACCTATTGGTAAATCACAGTAGAGAACCACAAGGTTCTGGAACTAAGCTCTACTCTTCTCTGCAGATAACTACTCTATGTTTCAGAAACAGCTTCTGGCTTGTTACTGGGCCTTAATAGAGACTGAACGCTAAGTCATCATGTGGCCTGAGCTACCTGTCATGGACGAGGTGCTGTCTGATCCACATAAAGTTCGGCATGCACAGCAGCACTCAGTCGTTAAAAGTAAATGATATGTATGAGATCAGGCCCAAGTAGGACCTGAAGACACATCTCCACTCTTGTCACTCCCCAGTCTTCATCCATGGCCTCTTGGGGATTATTATGATCAGTTGATTGAGGATGAGAAAATCTCATCCCTGGTTTACAAATGGTTCATCATGGTACACAGACATCACTCAAAAGTGGATAGCAGCAGCCATACAGCCCTTTGCTGGGATCTCCCTGAAGGACAGTAGTGAAGTAAAATTCTTCCAAAGGACAGAAATCTGAGCACTACACCTGGCTGTTCACTTTTCTCGGGAAGAGAAATAAATGACTAGAATTTACTTATTTGTGGGATTTGGCCAGTGATTTGGCTGGATGGTCAGGGGCTGGGAAGGAATTAGATTGGAACATTAGTGACAGAGATATGTGAAAAAGATATGTGGAAAACCTCTCTGAATGGGCTAAAGAAGTGGGCTTATGAACAAAGTGGCCATGGTGGCAGCAACATGGACTTTCTCTCACCAAGGCTGACTTGATTACAGCCACTGCTCAGCACTGTGTTTGCAAGCAGCAGAGACCAACACTGAGTTCTAGATATGGCACTATTCCTCAAAATGATCAGATTGATTGCATTGGACCCCTTCCATCACGGAAAGGGCAGCATTTTGTTCTTACTGGAATAGACACTTTGAATATGGATTTTTCTCTCCAGTATACAATATGTCAGCCAAATTGTCACCCATAGACTTAAAGAATGGATTTTCCTCTCCAGTATACAATGTGTCAGCCAAATTGTCACCCATAGACTTAAAGAATGCCTTATGCATTGTCATGGTATCCCACACAAGGGACTTCATAGCAAATGAAATGTGATAATGTGGCCATGCTCTTGGAATCCACTGGTCTTACTGTGCTACCCATCATTTTGAAGCAACTGGCCTAAATGAGCAATGGAATAGCCTTCTAAAGAAACAGTTATAGCAGCAGCTAGGTGGCAATACCGTGCAGGTTTGGGGCAGTGTTCTCCAGGAAGCTGTATATGCTGAAAACCAGCATCCAGTTTATGGCACTGTTTCTCCCATTGCCAAGATTCACCAGTCCAGGAATCATATGGTAGAAATGGGAATGACGCTACTCACTATGACCTCTAGTGACCCACTTGTAAAATTGTTGCTTCCTGTTCCCTCAAGTCTATGCTCTTTAAGTCTTGAGATCTTATTTCCAAAGGGAGGAATGCTTCCACCAGGAGAAACAACACTGATCCCACTGAACTGGATTTTCAGTATGACACTTCACCACTTTAGCCCTCTTATGCCCCTAGATCAACAGGCAAGAAGGGAGTTACAATATTGCTGGTGTGATTCATCCCAATTATCAAGGGGAAATTAAGCTAGCACTTAGAATAGTTTCAAATACTGAAGAATATGTCTTGTATATAGGAGCTCTTTTAGGATGTCTCAGTGCTATCATGCTGTGTGAGTAAAATCAGTGGAAAACTATAGCAAACCAATTTTACATGACTATAATGACCCAGACACTTCGGGAATGATGGTTTGGGAAACCTTACTAGGTAAAGAACCATAATTGGCTAAGGTGCTTAATGAGGGCAAAGGGAATATGGAATGGGCAGTGGTGGAAGAAAGTAGTTCTAAATGCCAGCTAAGACCACATGACCAGTTGCCAAAATGAGGGCTAAATTTTTATGAGTATTTCTTCATTATATGTGTGCATCAACTATTTTTTGTTTTCTTCACTTATAAGATGTAAACAGGGCTAGTGCATTTCCAGTTGTACATGCATTAGTTGTTTCATGTTATGCACTAATGTGACTTTATAATTGTCTTTATTTAGAGATTGTTGTCATGGATTGAACTGTGTCTCCCCACAAATGTATGTGCCCATTTGGCTGGGCCATGATTCCCAATATTTTATAATAGTTCCCCATTTTGTGATTTTCCTGTTGTCTGTGTTAAGGTGGGACTGTCAATTCCTTCCTAAGGTTCCCTCCTTGATTCATTGTACAGGGAGTTTCCCTGGAGTGTGGCTTGCACCACCTTTTACCTTTTCATCCTCTGAGAGACAGAGGGAAAGAGGCAAGCAGAGTTAGGAATCTCACACCATCAAGAAAGCAGCACCAAGAGTAGAGTGCATCCTTCAGACCTGAGGTTCCTGTGCCAAGATGCTCCCTGCCCAAAGACTGACACAACACAAAGACTTTCCTTGAGAGCTGACAGGCGGAAAGCCTTCCACTGGAGCTGACACTCTGAATTCAGACTTGTAGCCTACTGGACTGTGTTAAGAATGAACTTTCCTTTGTTAAAGCCATCCACATTGTGGTACTTCTGTTAGAGCAGCACTGGATGACTAAAACAATTGTGTATGGTTTAGAGAGAAGCATAATGGTTCCAAGTTGACAAGTGGTGGATTATGATGGTTAAGGTTGCATGTCAACTTGACTGGATGATGATTCTCAGTGGTTTGCTAGTTGAGATGTAAAGGGTCGTCCAAAAGGGGTGTCCTGTCTTCGAACTTGAATAAAACAAGTTGTGTACATGAGACAGTTTTAATTGTTTTCTTATTTTGAAGTACGTTTTATGACATTATGCGTGGAAAAGAACATTGGGTAAATCGCTGTCATGTCACTTTCCAAATGGGGCTGAAAATAGTAAGTTTTGGTAGCCCAATATATTTTGCCATTGACAGTCACAGCCTCTCTTTGTTCATCTTGGACAAAATAAGGGCTGATGATTCCACCAGACCAAAATCCACACCAGATGGTAACTTTGCAGGGATGAAATAGACATTCTTGAATCTCCATTGGATTCTCATCACTCCAAATGTAACAGTTTTGTTTGTTGACAAAAGCATTCATCACCTCATTACTGAAGATGATTTTTCAGCCATAAGCAGGGTCAATTCTAATTGCTCCAGAGCTCAGTGAGCAAATGTACAGTGAAATCTATGGTCATTTGACTTTAGTTCTTAAGTTATAACAATTTTGTAAGGGTAAAGCTTCAAGTCCAGATGCAAAAGTCCATCAAATTGTGGTTGATGAAAGGTACAGTTCTTGTACTCAGTGAGAAATTGATTGGGATGGATTCTAGCATACACTCTGATGAACAATGGCAATGTTTTCATTAGAATGTGCAGTTAGTTGATTCACAGACATTGTCTGTTTGGCAGCAGACCCAGCTGTCTCAAACTTCTTTTGTTAATCACTGAATTGTTTTCTTAGTAGGATACTTATGTAAATCATAAATTTCACATAACATATGGAATGTATGGTGAATGGAACACTCGTTTTGATAATGCCAAGCCAAGTGCCATTGAGTCAAATTGATAATTTCTATGTGTTGTGAAATCATGTAACCTTTCCAGGGTAATAAAAAAATGTGATAAATATGGCCACTATAACTTCACAAATGTGGCTGCTGTGAGCTATCAAAAGTAGGACATCATTGTTGAAAGACTCTGTAGTTTGGCAGCTATGTAATGATGGGATCACCACCATAATGATATCTGATATAATGTATTTACCTCTGTGATAAGATCTGCTGTGAGTAGTCAGTCAGTTGAAGAATATTTTCTTTGAGGATGTGGCCTGCATCCAAGTATGTGAATTTCCTGGCAAAGTTTGTGGACTTTTGCTTCCTCTGTATCCTGCATCTGTCTCATCTTCTGTCGTATGGTTCTTGGGACTTGAGCTAGCAGTTTACCTGTTGATGTAAGGATTTGTCAGCCTCCACAACCTGTGACCTTGCCATTTTACCTGCCAATCTGGGAATTCAGCAGCCTCAGCAGAGGCAGAGGCCTGCTGTCTGACCTGCTGATCTTGGGTTCATCAACCCTGTAGGTATGTGAGCCAAGAGGAGCCTCCAGTCCTGATCCACAGACTTGTGGCTCTTTAGCCTCTACAACCGCATGATATTCCCTAATATAATCTCAGTCATCTGTCTGTCTGTCTCTCTAAATATATACACTTCACTGGTTTTTTTCTCTGAAGAACTCAAGTTTAAGACACAAGTCTTTTCTTACAATCCCAAATTTAGGAAGAAAAATACTTTTAAAACCATTAGGGTGAGTTTATGCCCAAATTATCTTTTGCATTCCCTGTTTGGTCTCTGGTATTGCAAAAGGATTTACATGCACTTCTCACTAATGTATAACTCATGGCCTGGCTCAGAGGAACAAAGAAAAGATTCTAACCCTTTCTTCTGCAGCAATCCTGGGTGGATTTGAACCACTAACCTTTGATGTTTTTTACTATTCCTATGTAGATGTAGGTGGTAGAAGCATTGTTCAGTCTACTGAATTTTTACACAAATGACAGAGGGCTGCTCTATTTGTTTGGCCTCCCCCAGAGGTATTTTTGTCAGTGCACTTTGCTAATTTTTTTCACAGCAACATAGGAAGAGGATTGGCATGGTGATGCTTGTGGGGAGAGGGAAGGGTACAGCTGGCAAACAAACACAGAAGGCATAAAGAACACATGATTTGCATAAAAGTACAGTACAAATTCTGTTTCACTGTGCTGTAATGAGTTCCATTTACCCTTAATAGACAAAGATGTTTTTAACATTGGTATAAAGTCTTTCACAGTTTTGTTAACAGTCATTTGGTCAATTTGCATATGGGTTACTTTCTCCTATCCTACCAAACACAGGATAAGGACAATTTTTATTTTATTTCAATAAATTATATCCAAATAATTATAAATGTCTCTCAAAGAGAAGGAAGAGTTCTCTCTTTATTTTTAAAATTTTTCTTACACTTCAAGCCTGAAGAATACAGTAGTTCTTATAGTACTGTTGAGTCACATTGGAAAAATGTGGAGCCTACTACTCAAGTCTATCAATTCTTAGGATCCTTTAGTTTTCAAAAATTAACTTACGATGTGTCTTAGCATGAACGTTTCAGGATTTAGTTTATTTGGGGTTCACTTAGCTTAGTATACCTGTGCATATATGCCTTTCACCAAATTTGGCAAACTTCAGGTCATTACTTCTTCAAATATTGTTTCAACGTCCCATTCTTTTTTCCTGTCTCAGGGACCCTGCCAGCCGGACCCTGATGATACAAATTTTATAGCTTTTGCTACATTCTACTAGTTTCTGAGTCAGTTCCTCTTTCTCCCCCTGTTGTTCAGATTCAGTAAAATTCTATTTGCTTGTTAATTTCCTGCTTCTAGCTTTTATTGTCTGTCACCTCTGTTCAACTACTGGCTGAGGGAACTCTGTCCCTGAAACTCAGGGAAGTCATTAAGTGAACTCTGTTTTTCAAGGAGGTCATTTTATCCAATGATCAGACCTGCTATCAGCCGAAAACAGCCTGTACGACCCACCCAGTCTAACCATAAGTAACTTTAAGCCTGTCTTTTCCACCCTCCTAACTGAAAGCTCTTTATTTATAAAAATCTTGACTGTAAATAAACCTTAGCCCTTCCCCTCCTAATCAACACTTCTTCCTTATTTAGACCATAAATCCCCTAACCATAATTTTTTGCTACCCCTCCCTCTTTTCTTATCAAACCATAAATCCCCTCACCCCACACTACCTCACAGAAGCTTTAAAACTATAAAAAACCTGCCTTACTAGGGAGGGGTGGGCTGAACCAGTTGGCTCAGACTCCATTCTCTTTCTCTTCCAATAAACTCCACTGGACTCTTGGACTGGTGTGTCTATGCTACTGTTGCGGGCCACCCTCTGCCCAACATTTTGGTGCCAAAACTCAGGACAGGGGTGTATGAGACCACCAATTCAAGGGTCCCTACCTTCTCTTGGACCCTTGCTGCAGCACTCTGAATGACCAACAACACATCGACAAAATTCTAAACCAGTGAATTGGAGGGGAGATTTCCTTTGCCAGGAAGCCTTGCCATCTCTCTCTCTCATTTCCATTTTGCACAGATCCCAGCACTGAGTTGAGGCTTTCCTTGGGGCACCAGAACACTGGTTCCTACCCCCCATCTTCACTTTCTGGGGAAGCCTGGACAGTGAGTTGGGATTAGAACCAGGTCCCCAGTGAGAAGTGGAGACGCCTGCCTCTCCCTAGGAGGACTAACCTTCCCCCTCTGTTTTCCTCCTACTCACTCTCTACAGTATGGGGACTAGCCCAGCTAAGCCCCCTGTGGACACCCCATTGGAGTGTCTCCTAAAAGATCTAGGCACCTAAGAACGTTCTCCATGGTTTAGTCAACTTCATAACCTGCAACAGCAAGTGGTCCGAGGTCTCATATCTAAGCCTTCTTTTTCTTTTGTAATCACTCCTCTCTTTGCTAAATCTGTGCTGCTTCCCTCCTCCTTAATGAAAAACCTTTGCCTTCTAAGCTACCACTTTCTGAACCTGATTTTGATCTTTCTGACAAGGATCTCCACTTCCTTATACTTCCCTTCCACCTTCAGCTCCAGCAGACTGTCCCTCTACTTCTGGAATTTTGCTTTCTCCTTCTATGCCAACCCTTCCTCTCCTTCTCACATTCCATGACCCAGCACCCACTTGGGAATCTCCTTTGACCCTCCACCCACCCACTTTCACATCCTCCCAGTAGGTCTGAGGGCAGTTTTTTTTGTTGTTTGTTTGTTTGTTTTTGGAGACATTATCCTCACTGTTCCTCCAGATTTGCTGGATATCTGGGAATACCTTGAAACCCACGCCATTTGAATTTTCAGCTACACAGTGACAGACAGAATGAACGTACTTTAATTCAGCAGCATATTTCTGGCAATCACAGCGGGACTTCTGGGACCCCTCTGGTAGGTTCTTTCCTAGGGAAGAGCTAACTTTTCTCTCCTCAACTTTTCTGCTACATCTCTAAAAGCCCTGCATGAAGAGGTGGTTGGCTGCTGTGGCAATTGAAGAGTTCCGACCAGGGCACTCCCTGGTGAATTTCTGAAGGCCCAGCTGCTCATGCTTCCCTAGTAACTCTGGCCCAGATCGGTGAGGGTGCCTATCTGTTCTATTCAAAGGCCAAGGGTGAAGTCCAGGTCAGACGTTTAAGAGCCAAAGGGTGTCTACTGCTGGAAGGCTCCCATGACAGGATAATGGGGTGGGCAGAGCAGATGAGGAAAGTGTCTGCCCCCTGCAAGACAAACTCCACACAACGTAAGGCACACACTGGTCTAAGTATATCACCTCCCATTACCCTGGACCACCACTATATATCCTGTTAGGTTAGAGATTGGATTCTTCGGCCTCCTCTTCTTTCCTCCTCTTCTCTTCAGCTTGACCTGTGATAGAGGGAATTCGGAGGAGTCCCCCTTGTCCTCCTGGACAGGCAACTCCGGTGGTGTGACTTCTGAACCCTCTGAGAGCCTTCAAAAGCTGCTCATCCGCACCTGGTGGTGATTCACTAATCTAAGAGGGTTCAAGTGCTTTATTCTGACTGTGTGCAGAGAACTCAGTTTCTCATCAGCATTCAGACTTCTGTCTGTCTTGATACCATCTGTCTGGTAAGAAGGGAATATTTGTCCTAACTAAGAAAGCTTTCTCTGTATCTGTATACTCTATAATATGGGAAATAAGGCCTCTGTTGCTTTGATCTTTCTGACACCCCTGACGGGGTGGATTCTGTCTGTCTGGTTTTGATATGCATGCCCACCTGTGACCAAATATCAAATGAAGTTTTACTATAATAAAATTTGCCTGCCCAATGTGTCAATGGAGTCTGGAGAAAAGTTAACAATTGAATGGATCCATAAAATTATTTTACCATCTTGCATTTAGAGCTCTTTTGTTAAAAATCAGAAACATAATTGCTAAGCTCACTGTAACTAAGAAAACAGGCTATGTAAAGTGAAGCTGTGTGTGTGTGAAGTGTGAGGCCTCCTGTGTGTATTTGATAAGATAATGTATTTGTGATGCAGTTTTATATTTGCGTTTGTGGGGTTTTGGAAATGTCTTTGTCATTGTTAGACAAGCTGTAGGTAATCCAGATTTATAATTTTCTATGAAAGTGTCTGATTCCTGTAGACTAAGTGTGTAAGTTTTGACTTCAAGCTATACATTTTGGCCAATTCAACATCAGAATTTTTTTTCCCCCAGTGTTGTCTTACTCAGCGTCTGCTTTTGTTAAACAATCTTTGCTTGTTAAGGGTCTTATGTCTTGTTTTTGCCAGTGTATCTAATTTTACAATATTTTTTATTTTTAACAGACCTTTACAAAGAGAACTACAAGCTCTTACTACAAGAAACTAAAAGAGACTTACGTAAGTGGAGAAATCTACCCTGCTCATGGATAGGAAGACTTAACATTCTGAAAATGTCTATTTTATCCAAAGCAATCTACATATGTAATGAAATCCCAATACAAGTTCCAGTGACATTTTTTAATGAGATGGAGAAACAAATTACCAACTTTGTCTGGGAAGGGAAGAAGCCCCAGATAAGTAAAGCACTATGAAAGAACAAGAACTTACTCGGAGGCCTCTCATTACCCTACTTTAGAACCTATTACACTGCCACAGTAGTCAAGACAGCCTGGTACTGGTAAAAAAAAGATGGATAGACCAATGGAACACAATCGAGACCCCAGAGATGACACCATCTGCGTACGAACAGTTGATATTCAACAAAGGCCATAAGACATTAAACTGGGGTAAAAACAATCTCTTCAACAAGTTGTGCTGGCAGAATTGGATATCCACTTGCAATAAATTGAAACAAGACCCATATCTTACACCTGATACAAAAACCAACTCAAACTGGATAAAAGACCTGAATATCAAATCTAAAATGATACAGTTCATCCAAGAGAAAGTAGCAACAACAATGGAAGGTTTCATACACAATGTAGACAGACTTCAAAATCTGTCAAACAGTCCACAATAAATGGAAGAGAAAATAGGTAAATGGGAACAGCTAAGAATCAAACACTTTTGCTCACCCAAAGACTTTATTAATAGAATTAAAAGGCCATCTACAGAATGGGAAAAAACATTTGACAACTATACATCAGACTGATTACTGATCTCCATAATCTATAAGGTATTACAAAATATAAGAAAAAGATAAATCATCCAATTAAGCAATGGGCAAAAGAGATGGACAGACACTTCTCTATAGAGGAGATACAGGCAGCCAAAAAACACATGCGGACATGTTCACGATCATTAGCTATTAAAGAAATTCAAATCAAAACAACAATGAGATACCATCTCACCCCAACAAGGTTGGCCATGATCCAGAAAACACAAAACAACAAATGCTAGAGAGGCTGTGGACAGATTGGAACTCTCCTACCCTGTGGTGGGGTTGCAAAATAATGCAAGCTCTATGGAAAGCAATCTGATGCTACCTTAAAATAGTGGATATAGATATACCATTTGACCCAGTAATTCCACTGCTTGGAATATATCCTGCAGAATCAAGGCCATTCACACCAACTGATACATGCACACAAATATTTATTGCAGCACAGCCCACAATAGCAAAAGGATGGAATCAACCCAGATGCCCAACAACAGAGAAATGGGTAGGTAAATTATGGTAGATATACTGAATGGAACATTATGCAATGATAAAGAACAACAATGATGTCAGGAAACATCTCTTAACCTGATTTCAACTGGAGGACATTATGTTGAGTGAAAGTAGTCAGTGACAAAAGGACAAATATTGTATGAGACCCCTATGATAAGAACTTAAATCAGGCTCATCAGAAGAAAAGCCTCTTTGATGGCTGCAAGGGTAGGGAGGGCGGGAGGGTTTAGATTAGATAGTTGTTAGAAATTTGGTTGGGTGAAATCAGTGACAGCACACATTAGTACAAAGATCAATATTAACTGGACTTCAACACGACTTGAGTACTCCTCCCATCTTAACCCAGTATTGTAAGGACAGAGTAGCTGGGGCGGGAGGCCAGGGACCATGCTTAGGCAAAATCGAGGCCAGTTGGCACAACTAGCATTTTTCTAACGTGGACTCTCTGCACCCCACATTGGTGAGTGGCGTCTGGGTTCTTAAAAGCTGCCAAGCTGCCATCTCAGGGTACAGCAAATGATTCCAACTCAGCAGGAACAGAATCACCAAGGACCAAAACGATATGGGGGAAGAGAACCCAGAAAACAGAAAGACCCACGTGAGTGGGTGTCTTTATCGACTTGTGACCAAGTCAATGGTGCCAAGGCACCACCAGTGATAGCCTCCATGGAGCTCACAAAGTTGAGTCTCACTTGAGAACACAAGAATAAATAGGGGTACACCCTGAGATCTCCACTATACAACCACAATTAATGGTCCAGGGGCTTCGGGGTTCCCCTGGGAGCATGGCACCTGGCCCTGATGCTGCCCCGGTCCATAAATCATAATGAAGGTCAACTCTTCAGACAGCAATGGATTGGACTTGGTGATGCAGAGTGACCATATTTTGTGGGCACTTTATTGTTCTATGCATCTATAGGATATCATCCTGTTGACCTCTTAACTGGAGGAAGGGAAGTGGGTGGAGAGGAGGGGATAGGAGACTGTTGGGAGGATAGGACATGTATGCAGCAGAGAGAAGGAGTGTGCTGTCACCATGCAGGAAAAGCAGTGGAACCTGCATGTAGGTGAGCATGCAAATTTATATGGGAATGCACATTTTCATTCAATCATAATAAAAAAAAATTCCTTATTCTTTTGAAACTTATTTAATGGGTCAGAGTCTTGCTTGAGCTAAATTAAGGTTGGTAAAGAAGCCAAATTTCAAGTAGATCCAGGCATACTGTCACTGGGCTGAAGAAACTCTTTACAGTAGTTAAAGGAATAACTTTGTCTTTGCCCTTCAGAAGGAAGTAGAAGGGCAGAAATTAGCCTCAGGTCATAGCCCCAGGGAAGCCTTTGAAAACCTTTATAATTAGGTGGAGACCTTTTTAAGATAAGAAACAGACAGGGATTACTGCTTTAACTTTGATTCTCATAAATTGTGTGAATCCTAAAAAGACTTCTCACTATTGCAGGACATCTGCAATAGTGAGACTTTAGGGATATGTCGCTATCAGGGATGAGACATTGTGATGTCCAAGTCAGTTGAACAGAGACTTGTGTAATTTCTAAAAGCCAGCTGATAAAACTTTAGGAGTTAATCAAATGCCTGGAATGTTTAAGCGAGCTTTATTTCAGCCCTAGACTTTAGGGTAATTAACCTTAATAGATATCTGATATAATATAAACTTATACACTATGTGCTTTTCAAGCAACAAGAAAAAATATGTTTATATTATATAAATCTTAATGAGTTTTTTTGCTGTTTAAGGGATGGTACTATAGATGTTTACTGAAAAATATTTCACATGATCAAAGTTTTGTTTGTCTAAGAAAAGTTTAATGGTTTAATTTACGATTTTTAAGAACATTCGTGTTAAAAGGGATTGGCTTTTTCACTGCTAAATAGCAATTTTCTCTGATTTCTGAATAAACAGTTAATTTATTCCTTATATAAGCTCTCTTAAAGGCAAAGCTTTGCTCTCTCATTAGGATAAAATTCCTGAGTCAAAATCCAAGCCATGAGACTTACAGACGGAGAAAAAGCAAAAGCCAAGGATAGCCTTTTCCGAGAGACAGGGTCTAAAAGGTTTTGACACAAACTGAAATAGAAAAAGGTGCCTGATTCTCACTGGATGAAAATTTACATTGATTATTTCCTCTTAGATATTATTTTTGTGTATTTATTTATATAATAATATATATTGATATATGTATTATTTTTTTAACAAATACATGTTAAGTCATCTATTGATAAATGAAAAACTCTGGTAACACAGTAGATGGTCGGCAGATCAAGTCCACCAGGCATTCCTTAAAGACTCTATAGGGCAGTTTTACGCTGTTTATGGGGTTGCTATAAATCAAAATCAATACAACAATGGGTTTGATTTGTTTTCAAATTGCCAACTTGACTATGTTATTTAATCTGACATCATCAAAGCCAATGCTTTGACTGGATAATTCAAATTATTTACTCATAAATTTATTTTTATACTATATAAACATTTAGACTTAATAATCTCGTTATATCCTTACTATGTGGTAGTATACTTCAATGCCGGGGGCCAGCCCCGACACTTTACAGGGTCATGCACGGAGGGAGGGAGAGGCGTGGCGGGAAATGAATCAAGGAGACAGAAAAGACTTTTCTGGTTTAAGGCAGCCCGACCCAGAGAGCAAGAGAGAAGGCTGTCTGTCTTTATTGTTTTTATAGTAAGAGTGACGTGAATTTTACCCTGCCCACTGACCACACAATCTATTGGCTAGTTTAAAACCAAAAACCTCGTGGTCTTGAGGTGATGTAATTTTTTACCCTGCCACATGAGCTATTAGTTAACTGAAACCTGGTGATCCTTTTAACTGTCAAAGCTTTTTAGATAATGGCCTAAGGATGCCTCGAGCTCAATTAGCCCTACTTATACCTCAAGGTTAAAAGGTTCACGAGGAAGGGTCTAAAGTTTATGATCTCTATTTGTTCCTACTTTGCTCTTTATCTCCTCCTGCGGGGATAGTAAACATCTACCGTCCCCCACCCTATGTCCTTCTCAAGCTGTTCTAAAGAGGATAATTCCTTTCACATGGGTGGGGATGTGCAGTTGGGGGAAGTCAGCAGAGGTTGGGCTGGCCTTGCTGCTCTCAAGCTGGCTGTGTTAGAAATCATTCCTCTGAGCTCTTTCTCCAGAAATTCCTGTACAGGTTTTCCCAATATTATCTCACAGACCAAGGGGGTAGTAAAGGGCCCCTCTCAGAAGGCATCTCCCCTGATCCTTGTGCCAGGAGAGGAGGGGGTATCTTTTTGAAGAAAATTTGATTAGGAAGCCAAATAATATCAAGGGCAGTGGGCTAAAAAACATGTCACAGGTGAGATGCTTCAGCCCGTCATTTGCAGGAGCTCGTGACTTTGTCTACAAGGCTGATGGCGGACCTCCGCACTTCAAGATTGTTAAGTCGTGTCTGAAATTCCTTAAAGATGTGGATAGTGATTGTTTTCCAGTAGACTATTGAGTTTTGTTGTCTACAGTGTTTACTATGCTATAGGTTTTACTTAAAAGTATTGTGGATATTTTGAAGTCCTACTTTCTATATAAATAAGCTAAATTAATTTAACAGTTTATTAACATAAAATCTGAGATTTTCTAAAACACAATTACTACAGAGTCACGTAAAAAAATGATTACTGATGCTACCTTTATATAAACGCTTCATGCCTTGTTCAGGGACTATAGGATCGTAATTTCAGATCATTGGCCTGATATTGTTGGGTGTTTCTATTCTACTTGATAGTTCACTGTATGATGCTTGAGATCATAAAAACTTGATGGTATTTAATTAGTACCCTTTTAAATTGTGGGCTTTAAGAAAGCTGGTTCCTAAAGTCACTTAAGTCAAATGGTGATCTAGATAGACTAGTTTGACTGTTT
Source organism: Heterohyrax brucei (assembly GCA_028571685.1). Classification (NCBI taxonomy): domain Eukaryota; kingdom Metazoa; phylum Chordata; class Mammalia; order Hyracoidea; family Procaviidae; genus Heterohyrax; species Heterohyrax brucei. The sequence goes on from CM053156.1 coordinate 28,600,086, forward strand.
TACTGTGGGTCTTCTGTTTTATATGGGAAAATAGAAAGATCCATATGTACAGACTTTTTATGACTCTCCATCAGAACCTCAGACCCCACTCCCAATTGGTAGAGGAGGACTTTAGAAAGAGATTTGGTGACAGGAAGAAAAATAAATGAAAAAGAAGGCCCAGTTGTTGGCTATAGCCCTTCAGTGCCTACCTCAGGGTAACCCAGTTGGCCTCCAAAGTCAAGACTTGGATCACCTGTGTATTGATCCCAATCAATATAGGTACTGTCAAAATTATGAGGCCAGGAAAGTTGAATGTCCTGAACACCCCCAAACTGGACACCTAGCTGACCTTCTGCAGGCCCAGATCGACAGGACCTCCTATAATGACTCTCAGAAGAGGGATCTGAAGAGACAGAGTATGGACAGAGCCTTGAGACCTGCCAGGCACTCGGGAAACCATCTCCATGGGGAAACGAAGGGTTGCACTTGATGTGGAAGGTAAATGTTGAAATGAGGCATAAGTGACAGCCTTTGAGGAAGGGCACAGTAAAAATTCAAAGTATTAAAGAAAGCCCCAGGAAACAATAGCAGAAAATATCGTAGAGTAATCTCACCTTTGTCTTACAAAACATCTGTCACAAGACAAGCCGGGGGACAGACTTGCAAGTGACCCCTAGACCTTGACTATATTTTATAACTAACAGGAATTCCAGGTGGCCTTAACTAATCAATGTAAAGGTCAGTTCCCCCTCCCCGCTTTGTAATCTCATGACTTAAATACTGGGTGCTGAGGAAGCTCGTCATTGCCCCCTGCTCTGTGTAGTTTGGGGTGTGTCCCTGGTGCACCAGTATTTTTCTTATTAGGCTTATTTTTTTAATAATATTTAACCTTTAAAGTAACAGTGTCGCATCTTGAAAATCATGGAGCCTAACAGTAAGGAGCTTAAATTTGCCTCAGACATGAAAAACCATCTTCTGTACCTTAAATGGGCCCTCTCTCCATGCGGGACTGTGCAATTACTGGCTTAGACTAAAAATCCAAGGTAAAAAGTTTGCTTTTGCATCTGAGGGGATCACAGTTAGTGAGTTATTCCTTTCTATATATCCCTTAATACCTTGTATTGCTGGAACAAATATATTTAAAAACTTGCCTAAATGTAAGAAATGAGGACTAAGAAATACCTACATTGTTGGTTAATATGTTAGAAACTAAAGAGCCAGGACATATACCAGTAGAAATTCTCAAGTCAGGTTACATCACAAGTTTGAGAATTGAGGCAGGCAAAATAGTCTGTGGAGAAACACACAATGGAAACCTTATGATAAATGTCATACCTCTTTTGAGTGAAGAGTCAGGAGTATGACAGGGAGCCTGAGGGTCTCTGTAGTGTGACTAAAACTAGTGATAAACAATATTAACTGTGTTCTGGGACACTGAGATAAGTCCCCCAACAATTGTGTAAACTTCTTCACATTTGTTTTTCAGATGCAACCAACTCCAGGGACATGTGCAGAAAATCTCACTTCCACCACTGTATGTCCTTCCAACAGGGTCACCAGAGAGCTACTATCAGTATTGGGGAATTGAACCAAGGGACAAGCAGCTGTCATCCAAAGAGGAAATACTCCAGATCCTCATTCCTAATTTGTGCCCAGTGTATAGCCTGGACATAGACAGGCTATAAAAACCCAACTGGCTAATGTCACTATAATTGCCACTGCCAAAGCCAAGTGCTGTCGAGTCGGATTGCCACTAGTAGTTCTCTTACTAATTTTTTTGGTTACCCTTACCTTTGGGCCTCTAATTCTTAACTTAATTCATTTTATTTCTTCCAAACTACAAATTCAAGTTAAACTCATGGTCCTATAGGAATACCAGTCTATACTCTCCAACAAGTGAATCAAATTTGGCTCCTCTGAGAGACTCCACAAGATCTATACCAAAGCGTCCCTAAAAACAACTGTCTTAGGTTGGGTTTTCTAGGGAAGCAAAACCAGTAACACGTGTAGGTACAAGGAAAGATTTATAATATATATATATATGTATATATGTATATACTTATATATATACATGTATATGTATACATATATATGTGTATATATATATGTATATATATATATATACACAGATAGATAGATACAAATATAGGAAACAGCTCACGTAATCACAAGCTGAATGTCCCAAGCTCTGGCACAAGCCTCACATGTCCATGGAAGCTGAGGAACCCAAGGTCAGCAAATCAGAGACCAGAGTTGTAGATCACCGATTGTGTAGATCAGTGGATCCCAAGCTGGTGGCGAGATGAAGTGACAGTGGCTGGCGAACACAGGATCGGCAGGTCAGGGAGCAGGACTCTCAAGTGCCAACTGTAAGGACTGATGAGCCCAACAGCTGCTAGCTCAAGTCCCGGAACCAGATGCTGGAACAAGAGAGCAGGAGCTCCTGGCCACGTGAGCGATCAGCAGCCGTAGTCCAGTGTCACAAGATGAGAGCTGAGGGGCAGGGAGCCACCACAAACCCCACCCTGCCACTTAATACAGCAGCCAAATAGGTAGTAGCCAAGTTGACATGATCCTGACCACCACAGTCCACCCCTTGTCAACTTGGCATCTGCACACATCTCACCTTACCATGCACAGTCTCTGAAAGGGTACAGTTACAAAGTCATACTTATGTCAACATGATATAACTAACACACGTACAACTGAAAATGCATTAACCCATTTACATCTTATGTTTCATAAGTAAACAAAATATCCAATACACACATATAAAGCAGGAATACTTATAGCAATTACAGTTCTCGTTTCTGCAAGTGGTCGTGTGGCCGTAACTGATATTTAGAACTACCTTCTTCTGCAACCCATTCTGTATTCCCTTTGCCCTCAGCAAGTACCTCAGCTGGTTGTGGTTCCTTGCCTGGTGAGGTGACCCAAACCTTCATTCCTGAAGGGTCTGGGCTATTATCACTCATTTTGGAGTTGGGTTGCTGTAGTTTTCCATTGACCTTAATCACAGGACATGGTAGTACTAGGAGGCGTCCTAAGGGATCTCCTGCATTCGAAACAGACTCTTCTTTACTTCCGTTATGTAATGTCAATCCAATTTCATCTTCATAGTCAGGATCAATCATACTGGCCAGTATTGTAACTCCCTTCTTTGTCTGTTGATCCAGAGGTACAAGGAGCCCAAAATGGCCTGGTGGCAATTTTAGCTTCCAGTTCAGTGGAATCGTTGATGTGTCTCTAGGCGGCAGCATTCCTCCCTTCGGAACTAAGACATTTAGTCTTGCAGAACATAAAGTCATGGGAACAGGAAGCAAAAATCTTGCAAGTGGGTCACTAGGGGTAACAGTGAGTGGTGCCACTCCCATTTCCACCCCTTGATTCCTGGACCCATGAATCCTGGCAATAGGAGAAACAGCACTGTATATTGGACGCTGGTTTAGAGCATACACAGCCTCCTGGAGAACATTTCCCCAACCCTGCAAGGTACTGCCACCTAGCTGGCAGCATAATTGTGTCTTCAGGAGACCATTCCATCGTTCTATCAAGCCAGCTGCTTCAGGATGATGGGGAACATGGTGAATTCTGTAAGCATGGGCGTGGGCCGCACTTCATTTGCTGTGAAGTGAGTCCCTTGATCAGAGGCAATGCTGTGTGGGATTCCATGACGGTGGATGAGGCATCCTGTAAGTCCACGGATGGTAGTTTTGGCAGAAGCATGTCGTGCCGGGTAGGCAAATCCGTATCCAGAGTAAGTATCTATCCCAGTAAGGACAAAACGCTTTCCTTTCCATGATGGAAGCGGTCCAATGTAATCAGCTTGCCACCAGGTTGCCGGCTGATCACCTCGAGGAACAGTGCCATATCGAGGACTCAGTGTTGGTCTCTGCTGCTGGCAGATTGGGCACTCAGCAGTGGCTGTAGCCAAGTCAGCCTTGGTGAGCGGGAGTCCATGTTGCTGGGCCCATGCATAACCACTGTCCCTGCCACCATGACCACTTTGTTCATGGGCCCACTGAGCAATGACGGAGGTAGCCGGAGAAAGAGAATGATTGGTTCCCACAGAACGGGTCATCCTATCCACTTGATTGTTAAACTCATCCTCTGCTGAGGTTACTCTTTGATGAGCATTCACATGAGACAGAAATATCTTCACTTCTTTGGCCCATTCAGAGAGGTCTATCCACATACCTCTCCCCCATAAATCCTTGCCTCCAATCTTCCAGTCATGTTCCTTCCAAGTCCCTGACCAACTGGCCAAGCCATTGGCCACAGCCCATGAATCGGTATATGGCCACACATCTGGCCACCTCTCCTTCCAAGCAAAGTGAACAACCATATGCACTGCTCGAAGTTCTGCCCACTGGGAGGATTTGCTTTCACCACTGTCCTTGAGGGAGGTCCCATAAAGAGGCTGTAGTGCTGCTGCTGTCCATTTCCAGTGGTGCCGGCATACCACGCAGAACCATCTGTAAACCAAGCACGAGTTTTCTCTGCCTCGGTCAGCTGGTCATAAGGAATCCCCCATGAGGCCATAGGTGCAAACTGGGAGACAGGAGGTAATGTTACAGGAGTGGAGACCATGGGCATTTGGGCCACTTCCTCGTGCAATTTACTTGTGCCTTCAGGTCCTGCATGGGCCCGATCTCGTATATACCACTTCCATTTAATGATGGAGTGCTGCTGTGCTCGTCCAACTTTATGACTCTGTGGGTCAGACAATACCCAGTTCATGATAGGCAGCTCAGGATGCATGGTGACCTCGTGTCCCATGGTTAAGCGCTCAGTCTCTACTGAGGCCCAGTAACAAGCCAAAAGTTGTTTTTCAAAAGGAGAGTAGTTATCTGCAGAGGATGGCAGAACTTTGCTCCAAAATCCTAAAGGTCTGCGCTGTGATTCGCCAATAGGGGCCTGCCAAAGACTCCAACAGCATCTCTATCTGCCACTGACACCTCGAGCACCATTCAATCAGCTGGATCGTATGGCCCAAGTGGCAGGGCAGCCTGCACAGCAGCTTGAACCTGTTGCAGAGCCTTCTCCTGTTCTGGGCCTGACTCAAAAGCAGCAGCCTTTCTAGTCACTTGATAAATAGGCCGAAGTAGCACACCCAAATGAGGAATATGTTGCCTCCAAAATCCAAAGAGACCCACTAGGCACTGTGCCTCTTTTTTAGTTGTCAGAGCAGCCAGGTGCAATAACTTATCCTTCACTTTAGAAGGGATATCACGACATGCCCCACGCCACTGGACCCCTAGGAATTTCACTGAGTTGGAAGGTGCCTGAATTTTTGTGGGATTAATTTCCCACCCTCTAGCACGCAAATGTTTAACTAGTAAGTCCAGAGTCACTGATATTTCTTACTTACTAGGTCCAATCAGCATAATGTCATCTATATAATGGACTAGTGTCACATCTTGTGGAAGAGAGAAGCAATCAAGGTCCCTGCGGACTAGATTATGACATAGGGCTAGAGAGTTAATGTAGCCCTGAGGCAGGGCTTGTATTGTGTATTGTTGGCCTTGCCAGGTGAATGCAAACTGCTTCTGGTGGTCCTTGGAAACAGGAATGGAGAAGAAAGCATTAGCCAGATCAATAGCTGCATACCAAGTACCAGGAGATGTATTAATTTGTTCAAGAAGTGAAACTACATCTGGAACAGCAGCTGCAATGGGGGTTACCACCTCATTAAGTTTGCGATAGTCTACTGTCATTCTCCAAGATCCATCCATTTTTTTGCGCAGGCCAAATAGGCGAATTGAATGGGGATGTGGTGGGAATCACCACCCCTGCATCCTTCAAGTCCTTAATGGTGGCAGTAATTTCAGCAATTCCTCCAGGAATACGGTATTGCTTTTGGTTCACTATTTTCCTAGGCAGTGGCAGTTCTGGTGGCTTCCATTTGGCTCTTCCCACCATAATAGCTCTCACTCCACTTGTCAGGGATCCAACGTGAGAGTTCTGCCAATTGCTGAGTATATCTATTCCAATTATGCATTCTGGAACTGGGGAAATTACTACAGGATGGGTTCGGGGACCCACTGGACCCACTGTGAGACGAACATGAGCCAAGACTCCATCAATAACCTGACCTCCATATGCCCCACTCTTACTGGTGGGCCACAGTGACGTTTTGGGTCTCCTGGAATTAGTGTCAGTTCAGAGCCAGTATCCAGTAGTCCCCGAAAAGTCTGATTATTTCCTTTGCCCCAGTGAACAGTAACTCTCGTAAAAGGCCGTAGATCCCTTTGGGGAAGGGCAGGAGAAAGATTAACAGTGTAAAGTTTTGGCAGGGTATCAGAATTCTTCCTCAAAGGGACCTGGCCTCCCCTTCATTCAAGGGGCTGTGGGTCCTTAAACTCGCTCAAGTCTGGGAATTGATTGAGGGACTGCGACTCTCTCTTCTGGCGATTTGAGTTAGACTGCTGTTCACCTGACCTAGAGTTCATCCTTTCATACATATCACGTAAATACTTAGTAGGCTGATCATCTATTGCACTGCTAGGGACACCATGACTAAGGAGCCAGTTCCACATGTCCACACGAGTCAGATTATCACGATTACTATTTTGCCTCTGCTGTCCATTACTGTAAACACGCCCACCTCGTCTTTGTCAACTGAGTGCAGCCACTTGACTCTTACCACCACGGGATCCAGTCAGCCCCATTGTAGTTAGGTGTCTTAATTCAGCTAGGGCAGCTCCCACTGTCATGTCTGATTTACATAAAATGGCAATCACAGCAGTCTTCAAGGATCCCGGAGCTCCCTTCACAAATTTGTTTCTCACAGTTGTGGTGAAAGTTGTGTCCTCTGGACATGCTATGTGTGGATTTGAAGGCCTAACTGAATAAATCCACTCTAGCATGCCAATTTCCCTAAGCCTTTGGATACCCTCTTCTACAGTACCCCAAGACAAGTCTGGCAATTCAACTTGATTTAATGTAGGCCACCGCATCAGCCATGCTTCAGCAATCCAGTCAAACAAACTATTAGGTCCTCTCCTAACTTCTCGAGCTGAAACACTGAATGAAGGGTCTGTGCTCAGTGGACCCAGGTCAAGAAATTCAGACTGATACAGCTTTATGTTCCTTGCACCATTATCCCACACCCTTAACAGCCATTTCCAAGCATATTCCCCACGTTTCTGTTTGTATGTGTTAGAAAAGTCAAGTAGTTCCTTTGGAGTATAGCGTATCTCCTCCTGGATCACATTTTGTACTTCACCTTTTGGAGCTTGCTTGGATTTAAGTCTAGTTACAGGCCTAGAAGCCAAAATTGGCAGTGCCGAAGTGTTCTTAGAATCTTCAGCAGGCTGTCATAAAGCCTCTGCCTTAGGCCGTGCCCCAGGCAATGGCTCTGGCAGGCGCTCTTCAGTGGCAGGGGGGCTACAGCTAATCTCATTAGGTTGGAGCAGAGGGGATAATGGCGGGGCGGTTTCGCAGACAAAGGCGAAGTAATCCCTTCACATGGGTGTGGTTCAGCTGACAGGAGTGCTTTACTGGAAGTGAGGGGCTCAGCGTCCCCAGCTTCCATATCATCCTCCCATATGTCTCCATTCCAAGTTTCAGGGTCCCGTTTTTTCCCAATCAATGCCCGCACTTTAATTTCAGATACTTCTCTAGATTGGCAATTGAGCTGGCGTTGCAATTCCGCCACTCTAACGATAAACATCTGGGTTTGGCTTTCAGCAGTTTCGGCTGTGCTATTACAGGTAATGAGGTTTTCCTTTAAAGCACAAGCAGCAGCTTTGAGGTCTCTTACACGACATGAGAGCTTTGATTCCAAGGCCCTGAGCTCATCTTTTTCCTTCACCAGCTTATCTGATGCAAGTAGGACCAGCCACCCAACTTCCTTGTACTGCTCATCCGCACATAATTTTGAAAAGTCATCACACAAGTTTTCACCCTGAGGGTCACCTTTCACCAATATCTGATCTATCGGTGGGGCTATTTTGCGGATGTGTACCGCCACCTTAGCCCACGGACTAACAGGGCACTTTTTACCGATAGGAGCAGAGTTAGCAACAGTGTTACTACTAGCCAGACTCAAGAACCACTTGAAAGGATTCATTTTTACAATTTTGTTTCCCTAGAACCACTCTCGGTACCAAATTGTCTTAGGCTGGGTTTTCTAGGGAAGCAAAACCAGTAAAACGTGTAGGTACAAGGAAAGATTTATAATATATATATAGACAGATAGATAGATACAAATATAGGAAACAGCTCACGTAATCACAGAAGCTGAATGTCCCAAGCTCTGGCACAAGCCTCACGTGTCCACGGAAGCTGAGGAACCCAAGGTCAGCAAGTCAGAGACCAGAGTTGCAGATCACCGGTTGTGTAGGTCAGTGGATCCCAAGCTGGTGGCGAGACGAAGTGACAGAGGCTGGCGAACGCAGGATCAGCAGGTCAGGGAGCAGGACTGGGAAGAGGCTGGCGAGCGCAAGATTGGCAGGTCGGGGAGCAGGACTCTTAAGTGCCGACTGTAAGGACTTGATGAGCCCAACAGTTGCTAGCTCAAGTCCCGGAACCAGATGCTGGAACAAGAGAGCAGGAGCTCCTGGCCACGTGAGCGATCAGCAGCCGTAGTCCAGTGTCACGAGATGAGAGCCGAGGGGCAGGGAGCCACCACAAACCCCGCCCTGCCACTTAATACAGCAGCCAAATAGGTAGTAGCCAAGTTGACATAATCCTGACCACCACAAATTGATTTAGTGACTTCTTCTTTAATAATCTCACTGTTGGTGTAAAGGAACCCTACTGATTTAGTTATGTTTATTTTGTATCATGATACTTTGCTGAACTCTTCTATTAGCTCCAATAGCTTACTTATGGATTTCTTTGGATTCTCTGTATAAACAATCATACCATCTGCAAAGAGGGAAACCTTTACTTCTTCATTGCCAATACAGATGCCCTTTGTTTTTTGACTTGTCTAATTGCTCTGGCTAGAACTTCTAGCACAATGCTGAATAGAAGTGGTGAGAGCAGACATCCTTGTCTGGTTCCTGTTCTCAAAGGGAATTCTTTCAGTCTTTCACCACTCAGGATGATGAAAGCAATTGGTTTTGCATAGATGCTACTGATTACATTGAGAAATTTCCCCTTTATTCCTATTTTTCTGAGAGTTTTAACCATGACTGGGTGTTGAACTTTGTCAGATGTATTTTCTGCATCAATTGACAAAATCAGGTGATTCTTATCTTTTGCGTTATTGATGTGGTTGATTACATTAATTGTTTTTCTGATGCTGAACCCGCCTTTCATCTCTGGAATGAAACCAACATGATCAGGAGGAATGATTTTTTTTTATATATGCTGTTGAATTCTATCAGCTAGAATTTCATTGAAGATTTTTACGTCTAGGTTCATGAGTGATATTGGTCTGTGATTTTCTTTTTTTGTGGGGTGCCCCGACCCACGGGGCGAATCAATGGAGGGACGCGGGGGAGCCTGTGAAAATGAAAGTGGAGCAAGGGATGCGAAGAAATGGAGGCAAGACAAAATTCTGATCAAGCCTCGAGATTTTATTGTAGCAGAGTAATATATATAGAAGTTGGGGAGGGGAAGGGCTTAGGACCGGAAGATAGCTGGTATGAGACAGTTGGCGTTCTATGATTGGGCAGACAGTATGCCTGTACAGTTGATGTTAGGCAGTGATGCGGGGCAGTGATGCCGGGTAATCTTTGCGCACGCGCGTTTTCAGGGGCTTTCCAGACTTCCTGTTTTTTGGGGCCTGAAGTTTTTTCATGGCCCCCGACATCTCCTCCTTTTTTGTTTTGTTTTGGGAGGTGGGCTTTAACCGGGAGAGGGAGTAGTGACCTGGCTCCTCCTGTTATAGTATTTGGCTCTTGGTATCTTTTGGGGAGGAGAGGCAGAGCCGTTTTAATGTTTTTAGGATAGATACCAACCTATATGCAAGCCAGGTATGCTCCAGGGAAACGTAGAGGAGTTAATGATAACTTTCCCTTGCAATGCTTTGCTCCCGATACCCATACCTCTCTTCCCAAGTTGGCAAGGAGGTAAGCATGCCTCTACTTTTCATGCTGTCCCCTTGGGGAAGAAGTCGGAGTACCCATTTTTAGCGGTGTATTCATCATCAACTGCCAGGCGGTGGTAATGGACTTGGATAGGTTTAGCCAATGCTGAATCTATTTGTTGTTTGATAAAGCTTGTTAGCCTTTTGAAAGCCCAAGGGCCAAAAGACAGAATTAACATTAAACCGAGAAGGGGGCTGAGGATGGGGAGGAGATAGGGAAGGAACCCGTTCAGTCCAGTCCAAAATGGATTTTCTTGTAGTTTTCTTCGTCTGTTTTGTAGATCTTCCTGTAAATCTTTTATCTTGTTTCGGACAATCTGGGATTTATTGGCATAGAAGCAGCAGTGTTCCTGTAAAACAAAACAGATACCTCCTTTTTCTGCAGTAAGAAGGTCTAAGCCCCTTCGATTTTGTAAGGCTACCTCAGCTAAGGAGTCAATTTGATCTTGTAAATCATTGATAGTACCGGAGAGGGTTTGGACATCGTCTATTAATTGATGGGATAACTTATTGTATTTGTCTATGGCGATGCCCAGGCCAGCAGAGCTGGTGGCTGTAGCCCCGGCAACTCCCAGGCCCACAAGAAGGGGTATGAATTGGAGGGCTCGTTTTGATCGTCCGGCTATGTAATCAAAACTGGGGACAGGGACAGGGGTGTCCCCTGATATGATAGAAATATCTGGGAGGAGGTTGGCCTGAACACAGAGTCCTGTCCAGTTTCTGGGTAAGGTTGTATAGGCTAAGTTATTTCCACATATAAAAACCTGTCCAGGGGCTGGAAAGAGGGGCTCTGTATGGTTGGTGGTATTGGTACAATTATTAAATGTTATAAATCCGACATCTAGATCAAAAAGCTGTTATTTTGGGATGACCCTTGGTAGCAGTGGGAAGAATTAAAGCCAACAGGCTGTGTTCGAAAAGGTGGGCTGAGGCTACAGTTACTGGATGAAAGTGTAGAGGAGTTGTTGAAAAAGAGACACAGCATTGGAAGATGGTTTGATATAAGGAACTGTCTCTAACACTGGGACTGAGAGAGCTATGTAAGCACTGTCGGTGTAAAGATTGAAGGGGACATCGTGTAGTATTGTGAAGACCTGTAAGATAGCGAAAAGTTCCACAAGCTGGGCTGACTTAAAGGGAGATTGGGCACTGTAAGGCTGTGAATTTATGACCCATGCCGCAATGCCAGAGGAGGATCCATCTGAGAAGACCAGAGAGGCTTCTTTCAAAGGACTTAAAGAGGTTATTTTGGGGAAGGTAAAAGGATGTAGCCGCGCGAACTGAAGGAGTTTATGGGACGGATAGTGGTTATCAACCGTACCTAGAAACGTGGATAGGGTTATTATTCAATCATCATCATTTTGGGAAAGCCAGTCTATTTGTTCCTTGGTGTAAGGAAGGATAAGTTGGTCAGGGTCCCTGCCGAAATGTTGGCGGCTCTTTTCTCGGCCCAGTCTTATAAGTTTGGCCACTAGGGAGGGATAAGTGAGGAGAACTTTAGTTGGGGTGGAGGATAGATGTATCCACAAGAGGGGGCCATTCTGCCACAAAACCCCCGTGGGTGTATGTTGTGTGGCACAGACAATAAGGGCAAAGGGCTGCTCATAAGTTATGAAGGTAACCTGTTGTTGTTGTATGGCCTTTTCAACAATGTGAAGAGCCCTTTTTGCCTCAGGGTTAAGGTGACGGGGAGAGAGGGGGCTGGCATCTCCATGAAGAGTATCAAACAATGGTTTTAATTCCCCTGTTGTAAGTTTGAGGTACGGTCGGAGCCAATTAATATCTCCCAGGAACTTTTGAAAATCATTAAGTGTGTGTAGATGAGAGGTTTTTAGGTTAAGTTTTTGAGTGGTGATTTGATTATTATTTAATTCAAAACCTAGGTAATAATAAGGGTCAGTAAGCTGTATTTTGTTTGGGGCAATTTGAAGTCCAAGAGAAGTTAGTTGGCAAGTTAGGTCCTGGCTGCACTTAAGTACCTCTAAGCTGGAGGCCCCCGCCAGTAAAATATCATCCATGTAATGAATGATATAAATGGAAGACTACCGACGCCTAAGAGGGTCTACAGCCTGAGCAACAAATTTTTGACACAGAGTGGGACTATTGACCATGCCCTGAGGGAGAACTTTCCACTGATAGCGCTGCATTGGTCCTTTAAAATTAATATCTGGGAGGCTAAACGCAAAGCGCTCTCTATCAAGTGGGTAAGAGGGATGGTAAAGAAGCAATCTTTGAGATCAATAATGATTTCAAAATAGCTGGAATGGCAATGGGGAAGGGGAGTCCAGGTTGGAGAGCCCCCATTGTAAACATGGTTTTATTAATTTCTCTGAGGTCCTAAAGGAGTCGCCATGACCCATTTTTCTTTTTGATCACAAATATAGGAGTATTCCAGGGAGAGGTGGTTGATTCTAAATGTCCAGCAGCCAGCTGTTCCTGCACTAACGCTGTGGCAGCTGCGAGTTTTTGTTCAGTCAAGGGCCATTGATCTACCCACACTGGAGACTCAGATTTCCACTTAATCTTATCAACGTCGGGTACAGGGGAGACAATGACCGCTAAGGAAAATTTTCACTTCCCAAGCCTGAACGATTATTTTTAGGCGTTACAGGAAGACGCTGCTTTATACCTTGATTATTTTTTCCCAGTCCTTGTCCCGGTAGGAAGCCTAGGTTAAGCATCTGTTGGGTAATTATCTCATTTGGGCTACACATGATGACCCCCAGCTGGGATAAGACATCACGACCCCATAGATTAACAGGTAAACCCGGAACAATGTAAGGTTGAATCTGTCCTGAGTTACCCTCAGAGTCCTTCCAAGTAAGAATTTTTGAGCTTTGTTTAGGGTTGATAGACTGGCCAATGCCTTCAAGATGAGTTATTGAGGCCTCACAGGGCCAGTTGGAAGGCCAATATTTAGCTGAAATTACGGTGGCATCTGCCCCTGTATCCACTATCCCTTCAAAGGCCTTACCATCTAATTGGAGGGTGAGTCTTGGCCTATCAGAGGTTACTGGTTGCACCCAATAGATGTCGGAAGACCCAAAGGCAGAATTCAACCTAATGGACTGTATGTGTTTGGTGGGTGTGGAATCTAAGGGAAGTAATATAAGTTGTGCTATTCTCTTTCCTTTTGGAACAGACAGGGGCCCCAATGGAGCCGAGGCCAAAAGAGTAATTTGTCCTGTGTAGTCATTATCAATGACCCCAGGGATGACATGAAGGCCGGCCAATGAGGAACTGCCACGCCCTAAGATCAAACCAAACATTCCCGGGGGTAGCAGCCCATAGACCCCTGTAGGGATGAGCTGAACACCCTGATCGGGCACTAATATTGTATCGGTGGTGGAACAGAGGTCCAATCCTGTGCTTCCAGGGGTGGCACGGCAGAGGGAGCTGATACTTGTCTTTGTGTCTGTTTTGGGGGGACGAACCTGACTGCCCCTAGTTTCTGTCCCAAGGGTGGGGCCAGGGGCTTGCCCCGCTGGGAGTTTCCCTGTTTTGGGGGGAGAGGCTGACCGTTGATGTCAGTTTTAGAAAAACAATCTGAGGCCCAATATTTGCCCTTCTTACATCAGGGGCACACTGAAGTAGGAGGTCCCCGATTCTGTTTACCTGTGGGACACTCGCGTATATAATGTCCGGGCCGTTTGCAATTGAAGCAAGTTTTTTGTTGTTTATCATGGTCAAGACCTTTGAGAGCGGCCCCTATAGCTATACCAATGGCATGAGAAGCTCCTATTCCTGAACAAAGTTTAACATAATCAGAAAGGCTACCACTGCGGTGGGGTCTTAGAGCCTGTTGACAAAAAGGATTAGCATTTTCAAAGGCAATATGTTTAATGAAGGCACTATCGGTTTCTCCTTCCCCCACCAAATGCTCAGCGGCGTCAGTTAGGCGGCTGACAAAGTTACTGTAGGACTCATCAGGGCCTTGACAGATTTTAGCTAAGGAGGTGGTGGCTGAACCCTTTGGGGGAAGACGCCTCCAGGCCTTGAGGCCGGCGTTTTGTATTTGTGCTAACAAACCAGGGGGAAAATTTGCCTGTTTCTCATTAGTATCATAGGGAATTCGCCCCAAGAGTTTATCTCTTGTCCAAGAGCAGGACGTCCTGCTTTCACTATTACGCTGGGCGGTCTCGTGGCAGTTTCCTGCAAAATTGGTGCACCAGAGTATGAAATCACCCCCGGATAAGGTGGCTCGTGCCAAGAAATGCCAATCATTAGGGGTTAGCCATCACTCACTTAGGCTTTCCAGTATGGCCAGGCTGTAGGGGGCAGTAGGGCCATAGTTATTAACAGCTGCCTTTAAGTCTTTTAAATGTTTGAGGTTTAGGCGGCGGTATTTTTGTCTGTCTGAACTACTCTCTTCCGGGGCGGGGTTTTCTTCGTCAGAAGCCTCTCCCCCCGAGCCTGGGCCCTCACCAGGCTCGCTACTTACTTCCTCTTCTTCAGTATCATGTTGAGGCCTTTGACTGCGAGGTATGGGAAATGTGAAAAGGGGGCCTTTGGGACTTGAGCCCTTGGGGGTTTTCTTTGAAACCTGGCTGAGCGTTGTGGAAGCAAGCTCCACCTCAAGGGCTTGGATTTCTTTGATAAGCTTTAAGTGTTCGCGTTTCTGAGTCAGCAGTTCTCTTAAGGAGGAAACTTCTTGAGTGAGGGAGATTTTAGCCTGCTGAATGGGGTCTGAAACCATGATTGTGCTGTGCTCTGGGTTAAGGGGTGAGGTGAGGGGAGCTGAGGAACCCTGGAGATATGGAGGAGGTTGTAGAGTTTCATTAGGGGGACCACAGAAGGCAGGGGCGGTGAAAGCCCAACGGTTGCCGCTGCCCTGATATTGTGCAGCCTGACTTTCTAATATTTCCCGGTCTTCGGGGGACAACTGGCCCGCATCGGAATTGTCCCTAAAGGGTTTTAAAGATGGGTAAATCAGGCTAGGTGGGTCAGGATTTGTTTGGGAGATTTGTTTTATATCAGCTGTCTGAGGCTCCTCTGAAATATTTATAGAAACCAATGGGCAAGCGGAGGGGGGGCGAGAGCTATTTTGAAGGACCGTCTCCCCAATGTGAGCAAGTTTTTGAACATCTGGGTCTTTAAGGGAGCTTTGTAACACATCATTAATCAAATTCCAATATGAAAAGGCAGTTATAGGGACCTTCTCAGGTCCAAAAGTTCTATAATAATCATTTAAGCAATCCCCAACCCTCTTCCAACACTTAAGAGTCTATTGTTTCCTGTTGGGGAAACTAAGGGCAGACATCAGACAAGAAATTAAAGAAATGTACTAAATTTTTTTCAACCGTAATTCTTTACAACTTGAAGGAATCCCTGATTCCTATCTTTTTGTTAGCCTTAATTCTTCTCATCTTGAAGGAATCTTTGATTCCTGTGAGAAAGAGCTCATGTGAACTCAATTCTTGCCCCATGCTTTTTACCCACTTACCTCTAACAGATCAGTCTCGCAGGGCGGCTAGTCCGGCGGTGATCAGGAACGAGTCTTCTCACGGGTCAATACCGCGCGGTAACTCAGGACGAGCCAAACTCACACCTCGTGGAGGCTCAAGGGGTGCCTGGCCAGGGCTTTTCAAGTGGGTCTTTTCAGCAGCTCCATACCTCGGGCCCCCACGCTGGGCGCCAGTTTTGCCCCGATCCGCGGGGCGAATCAACGGAGGGACGACGGGGAGCCTGTGAAAATGAAAGTGGAGCAAGGGATGCGAAGAAATGGAGGCAAGACAAAATTCTGCTCAAGCCTCGAGGTTTTATTGTAGCAGAGTAATATATATAGAAGTTGGGGAGGGGAAGGGCTTAGGACCGGAAGATAGCTGGTATGAGACAGTTGGCATTCTATGATTGGGCAGACAGTATGCCTGTACAGTTGACGTTAGGCAGTGATGCAGGGCAGTGACGCCGGGTAATCTTCGCGCACACGCGTTTTCAGGGGCTTTCCAGACTTCCTGTTTTTTGGGGCCTGAAGTTTTTTCATGGCCCCCGACAGTGGGATCTTTCCCTGGCTTTGGTATCAGGGTTATGGTGGCTTCATAGAATGAATTTGGAATTATTCCATCTCTTTCTATGGTGTATAATAGCCTCAATAGTATTGGAGTTAACGCTTCTCTAAAAGTTTGGTGGAATTCTCTGGTGAAGCCATCTGGGTCAGGACTTTTTTTGGTTGGTAGATTTTTGATTACTTTTTCAATCTCTTTCTTTGTGATAAATTTATGAAGTTGATCTACTTCTCCTTGTGATAATCTTGGTGGATGAGTCATATGAACCTAGAAATTTGTCCATTTCCCCTAGATTTTCAAACCTGTTATAGTAGAGCCTTTCATAGTAGTCTGTTATAATATTTTGAGTTCAGCTGAGTCTGTTGTAACATCTCCCAACTCATTTCTTAATTGGGTTATTTTTATCTTCTGCTGTTTTTCTTTTGTAAGTTTGGCCAGTGGTTTATCAATTTTGTTTATCTTTTCAAAGAACCAGCTTTTGGTTTTGTTAATTTTTTCAGTTGTTTTTCTATTCTCTAATTCATTTAGTTCTGCTCTAATCCTTATAATCTATTTTCTTCTGGTGCCTGGGGGGTTCCTCTGTTGCTCTCTTTCTACTTGTTCAAGCTGTGAGGTTAATTCTTTAATTTGGGCTCTTTCTTCTTTCCGGATGTGTGCATTTATAGAGATAAGCTGACCATTGAGCACTGTTTTTGCTGTATCCCATAAATTCTGGTAGGATATGTTTTCATTCTCATTTGAATCCATAAATTTCTTTACTTTGTCTTTAATTTCTTCTATAACCCAAGACTTTATGAGCAAAGTGTTGTTCAGTTTCCACAAGTTTGAATTTCTACCTATGAGTTTTCTGTTATTGATTTCAACTTTTATAGCTCTATGGTCTGAGAAGATACTTTGAAGTAAATCAGTGGTTTGGATTTTATAGAGAATTGTTTTATGACCTAACACATGATCTATTCCAGAGAATGTTCCCTGTGCATTGGAGAAGAAGGTGTATTTATCTGTTGATGGATGAAAAGATCTATATATGTCGATAAGGTCAAGTTGGTTGACTGTTGCAATAAGATCTGCATCATTACTGAGCTTTTTTCTGGATGACCTATCCATAACTGAAAGGGGAGTGTTGAAGTTGCCAACTGTTATTGTGGAATGATCAGTCTCATTTTTCAGTGTTGTCAGTATTTGTTCAATGTATTTAGGTGCTCTGGTATTGGGTGCATAAATATTTAATATTGTTAAGTCCTGCTTGAGCACTGAACCTTTCAACAATAAGTAGTGACCATCCTTGTCCACAATACTGGATTTTATATTAAAATCTATTTTATCTGAGATTAGTATTGCCAAATCTGCTCTTATTTGTATATTGTTAATTTGATATATATTATTCCAACCTTTAATTCTCAACGTGTCCATATCTTTAAGTCTAAGGTATGTTTCCTATAAGCAACTTTTACATGGGTCATGTCTTTTGATGCTGTCACTCGCTGTCTCTTTACTGGAGCATTCAGCCCATTTACCGTCAATGTAATTATTGATAGAAATGTGCTTATTGCCATCATTTTGATGTAATTAGTTTTGTGTTGATGTTTTCTATATTGTTCTTAATGTTGTGTTCTGGGGCATTCTTCTTTTGGGGTTGTTTGAAGGTTGGTTTTATGTTCATTGAGACTCCTGTATTGCATTTCTTATTTTGATACAATGCATTGTTAATTTGCTTTATGGCTACATGTACTATCCCCCTTAACATACTAAGATCAAAACCAATTTTAACTACTTCATAAGTCTGAAGTCTGATCCGACTCGATGGCACTTGGCTTGGCTTGGATAAGTCTGAAACTTCCTCTGCATCAAAAACAACTGTAACTACTGTAGTGTATCCCTCTTTTAATGTGATGGTATTATAGTTGTCATGATATGATCACGGATTTCCTTATTATAATATTGTAGCTTTGGTGAAGTTTTGTGACTTCCTTAACTGATTAGAAATTTGGATGAAGTATCTTGAATTGTCACTTGGCGCTTGGCTATCTTGAATTGTCACCTAAAAATACATTTAGAGGAGAGCTTCTTTCAATATTTCATGTAATTTTGGTTTAGTTTTTGTGAAGTCTCTAAATTTCTCTTTATTTTCAAAAGTCTTAATTTCACCATTATATTTGATAGACAATTTTACAGGATAAGTAATTCTAGGATGGAAGTTTTTCTCATTCAGGGCTTTGAATGTGTCTGCCCACTGTTTTCTAGCCAGCATTGTTTCAGCAGAAAAGTCAGATGAAAGTCTACAGGGTTTTCCTCAGAAAGTTAGTTTTGCTTTGAGCCTTGAGGGATAGTGGTGCTTCAGTAGAATTCTTGCCTCTTGTGTGGAAGATTCAGGTTCTGTCCTTGACAAATGAACCTCATGCACAGCTACCATCTCATAGTGAAAGCTTTTGTATGCTATGGTGCTGAACAGCTTTTAGGGGAGCTTCTAGATGGAGCCCTAGTGGCACAGTGGTTAAAAACTATGGCTGCTAACCAAAAGGCCAGCAGTTCAAATTCACCAACTGTTCCTTGGAAACCCCATGGGGGCAGTTCAGAGTTGCTATGAGTCAGAATTGACAGCAATGGGTTTTCCAGAATGACTAGAAAGGCCTGGCTTTCTGTTTCTGAAAATCAACCAGTGAAAACCATATGGATCACAACAGTCTGATTCACAACAAATTGAATCAAGTAGTGTTTCATTTTGGTGTTCATGAAGTTGCCATGACACTACTAAACAGCAGCTAATAATAAAAACAGTATCCATAAGGCTTTTAGGGCTATATTTCCAAAACCTATAAAAGCAAACAACAAAAAATATGTCACTTTAGGCTATAATCCTCTAATAGAGTCTCATTTGTTAAGAAGGATTTGGTCTAATCTTCCAGCTCTAAGATTTCTGATTTCCCAGGTTGATTCTTTCTCTACCGTCACCTGCTCCATCCTGATTTTCTAGGTTGTGGAAGTCGTAGCTGGCCAGTTTCAGCTGCAGGCAGGAGTGGCAGATGCTCTAGGAAAAATCTGGCTTTGAGGAAGAAGAGCTCCGTAACCTGAATCAAGCTTCCCATTGCACAGTGAACTTGTTTTCCAAAGTTTAAATGTAGACAAATATCTGATTAGTAGAAGAATGTTTGTGAATTTCATATTAAACATTTGAAATTGGAATTATCCAGGAAAGTCTGGGGTTTTCATCCTCAGTCTAACAATGAGTGGTGAAAAAAGGGTCCACTTGTACTTTTCCTTGTTTATGTAAACTTTAATATCAAAATTAGTCAGGACTCCTTGCTTCTAGTCTACTTCTCACCCCTATTCATTTCCTATAAACTGCATCCTCCATCCTGCCTCCTGACAGGCCACAGTCAGTTCAGGAAATTTTAACCATAAACATGAGTCCTCATGGAAAAGAGTTGAGGCATTAAAGAACAAAAAGTCCACTTCTTTAGAAAAAAATAACTTTAACAGTTTAGGTTATAATGCGAAGGAGTCCTAGTGGCTCAGTGATTAAGTACTTTGCTGCTAATTGGAAAATATGTGGTTTAAACTCACTAGGTGCTACATGGGAAAAAGACATTACAGGCTTAGAAACCCTATGGGGCAGTTCTACTCTATCTTTAAGGGTCACTAGAAGTTAGACTTAGCAGAAATAGGTAGGTTGTAATATAAATGTGTGGAGAACATTTTTACTTCAGGAAAAGTTCTTAAAAGATTGTTGACAATAGACCCCAGTGAGACTGAGATGATTGTGTGGCTACTGCTATGAACTGGTCCTACCACGTCATGGATTTGTTCCTGTCTTCTTTTTAGTACACCCTAAAAACAGAACCAGAGACAAGGACTTTGGTGTGGGTGGTTTGTTTAGAAGGTGACCCCAGGAAATAAGAACGTGGGAACAGAAAGCGTCAGGCAGAAAAAACATAAAATATGATTAATGCTGTAGGGGTTGCTGCTGTGAACAATAGGCTTGTTTCTGCCAGGGCATCCTGAGATGATCTTGGTGTTGTAGGGTGAAAACATCACAAAGGTTAGTAAAGCAAAAATACTGGATTGGATATAAGGAAGAATTTTAACACAGTTCTTGTATTTCTGTTACCAGAGAAACCTGGTTGTAGATTCATGCTGCCTGTCACTACTAAGCCAATTAGTAGTGGGCAGGGATTAAATCTCTAAAAGTGCTTTATTAAGATTGCTGGCAACCTGAGAAGATTGTGGGTAAGTATCTTAAAAACTATCTTCACATTTCAGTCCAGGCCAGCAAGTTTTATAGAAGGGTTTAGGGAAGGGAAGAGTGGTAGTGGTGGGGTGCACACATGCAGGTGTTCAGAGGAGGCATGGTTGGAGAAGACATAACTTGTTCATCTCAAGGCAAGTTATCCTTGACATCTGCAGGCTGGTTACTTATCTGAGCAGTAGGCTGCAAATTGGCATCACTCTGCCCTGTTATTGATCAAGAATAGCCTGGGAAAACAGTTAGAAGGGAAGTTACAATTTTCTTTGCCCCAAGGAGAAGCTTGGAAAAGGGTTTAAGAATTAAGAAAGAAGCTAGCTAAGAATTTTTCTATAGCTATTAACCCTTTCATTTTTACTTTGGCTGATAGAACTCTGTCTACAGGATATATATTTCTTTGCATCCACAAACACTTATCAAAGACATGCTACACACTAGGCATTGTTTTAAGTGCTGATAATATAGCACTTAACAAAAAGACAAAATTTGAAGGATATATAGTATACACAAATAAATTTATATCATACAGAGATAAATTCTATGAAGCAAAATAGGTTAAGTAAGAAGACTGCTTGTTACTACTTTATATATGTTGATCAGAAAGGCTCCCTTAGGAGAAAGGACTTGAATAACTGGAAGGCATGAGATGTGAATATCGGGGTAAAACATGCTCCAGGAGAGGGAACAGAATTATTAAGGATGTGAAATAGGGATGTGCTTGAATATTTTATGGGCAGATAGGAAGCCAGTTGAGGTGCAGATGACAAAGCAAGGGGGGTGGGGAGTGGTAGACAATGAGGTCAGAGGAGTATCTGGGTCTATATTATGGAAGCAGAGGATGGTAAACAGTTTGGGAGGATTGAGTGGGATAAAGAGCTCTGTTTTAGATGTTCCAAATAATCCAGGTACATTGTTCCAAATAATCCAGATGCTGAACATGTAAGTTTGTAACTTGGCAAAGGTACATGTACTAGAAAGATACACATAGCATTCACTATCAAATAGTGATAGTGAGTTTGCATAGAAACATAGAGAGCAGAGAGCCAAAGGGAAGAAACAAGTTTTATGCAGAATATATTCAAAAAGGCAAAAGTAGGAAGACAATTAGGCTGCCACAGCTGTGTCTGCCTGAGTCTAAGGAAATAGTAAAATGCACAGAAGTGGGAAACCAGACAAGCAAGCTGCCACTGCCTTGCCTGCCTGAGTCTAAGAAAATTATCGTGTGGACAGAAGTGGGAAAACAGACAAGCAAGCTGCCATAGCTTCGTCTGCCTAAGCCCAAGTAATGTCGCAGAATCCTCAGTATATATTTTTACAAAAGGGCAAAACCTTTTAAAGCTTCACCTCCTTACAGACTGACTAGGAGCTGTGATCCTACAACAACAATCAAGAGAGTCTTCACTGGTCCAACAAATTTTTTAATCACTAAATGCTAATAGAAGAAGAATGGAATTCTTTCATGTTTTTTGTTTGGCTTATGTAAAAGGTTCCCTAAAAATTATTTTCCAAGATTATCCTAGCTTTTGTCTTTATACTTTCTGGCACAGTTGATGTGTGGTTATGAGCCCAGGGAAAAATGATCCCAATATTATTTCCTAACTCAATGGAAAGCTGTCCAGAAATTGTCTGTTTAAAACAACAGGAAGCTTGAAACTTTGTCTACCAGCTTCTGCCCAGTATTGGCTGAAGGTTGCCCTGAGGCTAACTTTCAAATACTTCTAGGCTATACTTACATGTAAGCAAACTACTACAGTGTTGGCCCTGGGGCAGAAAGATGCTTGAGCTACTGGTAGCATGCTCACACCACAAGGCAAGACTGAGCTTGCACGGAACTTTCTACCATGCCAAAGCCAGGTGCCGTCGAACCATGGTTGTGGCTAAAATTAAAGTCAGTTGAGAGGACACAATTCACCAAGGCAGCTGACACAGGGATCGAGCAGCTCTACCTATAAAAACCAAACCAGTTGCTGTTGAGTGGATTCTGACTCATTGCAATACTATGTGTGTCAGAGTAGAACTGTGCTCCATAGCATTTTCAGTGGCTTATTTTGGAAGTAGACTGCCTGGCCTTTGTTCTGAGTCACTTCTGGGTGAACTTAACATCCAACCTTTCAACTAGCAGGCAAGCGTGTTAACTGTTTGCACCACCTAGGGACTCTTTTAGTTATACTCCAAAACAAACAAACAAAAACCCTCATTGCCATAGAGTCAATTCCAACTCATGGTAACTCTGAGACAGGGAACCTAGAAGACTCCGGAAATACCTTTCAAGTAAACAGTGTGATAGAAACTACAAACAGGTGGTAGAGGATGAAAAGATTTAATAATTAACCACATCTTGTCACATTGTCACCCAAACCACTGTGTAAACTTCCTCAGGGTTGTTTTTCAAAAGGAACCAGATGAAGCCAGCTCCATGGACATGTGCAGAAAATCCAACTTTGATCACTATATGTCCTTCTAATGGGGGTGCCAGAAAGCTACGGCCTGGACTGGGAAATCAAACCAAAGGAGAAAGAAACTGCTCAGGCACAAAACCCCATACTAAGTCCTGCTACAAGTCGCAGAAGCCTTCACTGCAGAAACCTTCTTGAAGTTGGCTTGTGTGCTCACTTCGTTACCCTAGCCCTACCTTTTTCCTCACCATGTAGTGAATAATCATGATCCTCCTTCATCTCTAGAAGCGTAGACAAGCCTTTTGTTCAGAGAGATGGCAGGTGAGCGTTGCCTAGGCCTTCTTCACTTCTGCCTGCAGGCTTCTGTAATAAACCTTGCTCATGTGGAAAGACTCTTTGTGCCTTACCTGCTCATTCTTGATAGATAAAGGGCAAGAATCTCAAACAGGTCTGTGGTACCTGGGCACCTGGCAACAACCCTGTATGTTACATGGTTGAATTGCTCCATAAGGTTTTCTTGGCTGTAATCTTTATGAAAGCAGATCACCAGGGCTTTGTTCTGCAATGTTGCTAAGTGGGTTCAAGCTGCCAACCTTTAAATTAGTAGTTGAGTGCAAAACATTTACACCACATGAGACCCATAGGCCCAAACAAGAGAGCCTTTGCCCTGGGTCCTGTGCTTTAGAAAACACTGGGCTCTTCTCTTCTGACTGCCTGACTTCTCACCTAGACTATGTACTCTTTGCTGTGGTGCCCACTACCCTGTCCAAATGGCCCTGAGGCTGCCTGCAGGACCTGAATGGTTTCTTTCTTGGGTCTGTCCTTCCCACAGCAGACTGTACCCAAAAGATACCTAAGATGCTGCTGTTTGAGGGGGATCCCAGTGTGTGGATGCTGTTTGAGTGGGGTTTAGGGAATCTCCACAGATGTGAGGCCTCTCCCAGGGAGGCACTGGGATGGGTTTAAAGAGAAGGGATTAAAGACTGGAAGCCGGCTCTGCCTCTGTCACCACACTTCTGTGCAGCATGCCAAGGAGTCTGAGAATTCTAAATTCATTTTCAGCCTTTTAGGTCATTATGGAGGTACTATATTTGCCAGGAGAGGAGGATAAATGTATTTTAATTAATTAACTAGTTTGTTTTATAACTTGGAATTATTTAGACATATGGAATTATTAGACATATGGAAATGTGGACTAGGAGTCAAGTTGTATTTTGTTCTGATTTTTATGGCCTTCAATTAAGAAAAAGGGACTTTGGAAAATAGGCTTTATATGCTTGAATAGTTTTATGGAATTTCCAAGTTTTTTCGCTTTTGTGATGACTCACGATTGTTACTAAAATAAACTTTGTATTTTCCTTAAAAAATAAAGAGATATTATATAGGTTGACAATTACAATGACACTAGATTCAGAGTTTCTGTGAACCCAAGGAGATGACTAACTAAAAGCTGGAGGACTACCTGAGTGTGGAATCTCAGAATGTTAAATGTGAACTTCTTTCTGCTGACTCAGTGCCACTGAAGGTGGGGCAGGAGAGTACCAGAGTGCTACAGATCTGGAGCAGTGGGGAAAGTAGGAAATAAGGCAGAGAGAAAGCAGCCTGCTTTACGCAAAGACCACTCTTATAAGAAATTTGAAAGAAGAAAAAGTGGACCTTTTGACCATGTTAATTAGAATGGCAAAGAGAATGCAAACATACATGAGGACTACCAATTAAGTATGTAAACTCATCCTGGAAAAAGTGCTATATACCTCATTGCTGAATATCACTATAGTCATCTTCAAAGTACTCACCTTGGGAAGCTATGCACAGATGACAGCACTTAGTCCACCTAAGCTTTGGCGTATGTATATACCTATGAAACCATCATCACATTCAAGATAATGAATGTATCCATTACCCCGGAAGGTTTCCTCAGAACCCTTTGAAAACAAATCATCAGGCCTTTGTTCTGCCTTCAAAGCAATTTTGGAACTCTTTTTCTGGAATGGCCATCAGAACTGTCATCATGTTATCCTTGATATACTGAATGTCATCAAAATGTCTTCCTTTCAGTATTACCTTTATTTGGGGGTAAAGGAAAAAAATCATTGGGGGGAGATTAGGTGATTAGGGAGTGTGTTCCAACACAGTTATTGTTTACTGGCTAAAAACTCCCTCACAAACAACTATATAATTAAGCTTGCAAACTTGCCACGTTGCCACCACGTGCAATGGCCATTCCAGAAAGAGTTCTAAAGTGGCTTTGAAGGGTGGACTAGGCACGGGCATTGGTGCATAGCTTTCCAAGGGGAGTACTTTGAAGGTGACCATAGTGATATTAGCAATGAAGTAAACTAAGTTTGAGGAGTCATCAGACCTCATATTTCAATGTTGTAGAAGTTGAAAATTTCCTTTTACATATCCAATTTCTTATATTCTTTTAAAAAGCTGGATACAAGCGTAGAAAGCTTTCTTTTATATATATGTATGTATATATTTTATTATGATTGAATGAAAATGTACATTCCCACATAAATTCGCATGGTCACCTATATGCAGTTCCTATTGCTCTTCCTGCCCAGTGACAGCACACCTCTCTTCTCTGCTCCCTACATGTCCTATTCTCCCAACAGTCTTCTATCATCTCCTCTCCACCCACTCACCTTCCTCCAGCAAGAGGTCAGCAGGATGCCATCCTATAGATGTATAGAACCATAAAATTCCCACAAGATACTGTCACTCTGCATCACCAAGTCCAATCCATTGATTTATGGACAGGGGCAGCATCAGGGCCAGGAGCCATGCTCCCAGGGGAACCCCGAAGCCCCCAGACCATAAATTGCAGTCTTTTATTGGAGATTTCATGGTGCACCCCTATTTATTCTCTTGTTGCCTAGAAAGCTTTCTTTGAGTCATAAATTGTTACCATTATCAACGGTAACTGGAAACTGTTGAGTGCTTACTAAGTGACAAACTCTCTTTGAAGTCCTTTCCATAGATTGTCTCTATTAATCCTGTAAACAATCTTAAGTGTTAGACATTATTATAATTTCCTTTTTATAGATAAAGGAACAGAGGCACAGAGAGACTAAATAACTTGACCATTATTCAGCAGTGGATGAACGACAAAGCCCAGATTCAAACCCAGGCAGTATCCTTCCATTATATGAAGTTCAATATTTATCTGTGTTCATTTTGTTATGATTATGCTTTTTTTCCAAAATGGTTTAGAAGCTCTTTAATTTTTATTTTAGTGTTGTTTTGAAATTTCAGAGTTTAGCAGTCAAATACAGGTGAAAGAATTCAGCAGGCCTTTGGTGAGGTTCCACTATCAGTTGACACTGTCAGAGATTTAAGGAGGAGCAGCAAATATTAAAAAAAAAAACAAAAAACAAAAAAAAGAAACCCAAATCCATTACTACTGAGTTCATTCTGACCTTTTGGATAGAGTAGAATGACTGCTGACCTTTTGGTTAGCAGTCAAATTCCAGTCGCTGTAAGGTAGAAAGTGGCAAGTGTTTTAAGAACGATAGTGTTTTAGTCAGCTAGTGCTGCTCTAACAGAAATACCAAAGAGTGGATGGCTTTAACAAAGAAAGATTTATTCTTCCACAGTCTGGTAGGCTTCAAGTCCTAATTCAGGATGTCCGCTCCAGGGGAAAGCTTTCCCCCTGTAGGAAAGTCTAGTGTGGTGTTAGTCTTTGTCTAGGGAACAACTTGACGCAGGAAACTTGGGTCTGAAGGACCGTTCTTTTCCTGGTGTTACTTTCTTGATGGTGTGAGGTTCCCAATTTTCTGCTTGCTTCCCTTTCTTCTTATCTCTTGTAAGACAAAAGAATTAAAGGTGGGGCAAGCCATACTCCAAGGAAACTGCCTTTACAGTGGAGCAAGGAAATAATCCTGTGAGCGGATTTACAGTCCCACCCTAATCCTTTAACATATAGCGCAGGAAAATCACAAAATGGAGGACAATCATAGACTATAGGGAATCACAGTCACATGGCTACACCTATTTTTGGGGAGACACAATTCAATCCGTGACATCCCACCCTTTGGCACCTCCAAAATCACATCTTTGGAACATGTAACACATTCATCCCACATGACAGAAATCTTAAATTAGTTTCAAGTCCAAAATTCAAAAATTTATTTACATCTGTTGTTGAAATGAGACATAAGTAACTCCATTTTGAGGAAGGGTGCAGTGAAAATTCAGGGTATTAAGGAAAAAGGCTCCAGGAACCAACTTAGCAGGAAATAACAAGAAATATCATAGAGTAATTACACTGTAATTCTGCCTTTGTCTTGCAAAAGATGGGGCCTGGAGACAGCCTTGCAAATAACCCCTGGAGCCAGCCTAGTAAAACATCCACTGTTACATTTAACATTCACCAATGTAGCTGATAGATTCATCAACAGCTACATTTTGTAACTTGCAGAAATTCCATATGGCCTCAACCAATCAATGCAAAAACCAGCTCCCCCTCCCTACTCTGCGGTTTTATGACTTAAATACTGCGCACTAAGAAAGCCTGGGGTTGTTTCCTGCTCTGCATAGTTTGGAGTGCGTCCCTGGTGCACCAGTCCCTTTTTTTCCTATTGGGCATATTTTTAATAAAATTTAAGTTTTAAAGAGAAATTGTGTCGTGTCTTGAAATCCGGACCCTAACACTATGAAACCTAGAATGTAAGCTATCTACTTCTAAAGGTATAACAGCAAAACAGGCACAAGTTAGACATTTCATTACAAATGGAAGAAACTTCAGGGAAAAAGGCATTAACAGGCAACAAACAAGTCAGTAGAACACATTATATTAACCCTCAAAGCTTTGAAAATACTCAACATTTTCTGAGACATTCTACTCAGTGACCCTGCCTTCGGCCTCTAGGTATAGGCAACACTATCTGGATTCTCAGTGGAGAACCCCAGTCCTGTGCAACAACTCTGCCTTTAAGGCCCACTTAGACAGAAACTCTGCCCCATTGCTTTAGGTGCACCCTAAATCCAACTGAGTGGTAATTCTACCCTTACAAACACAGGACATCATGGTTTCACTCTTTCAAACCCCTGAGGTCATGGCCGTACCTTTTGAGACTGAGGCAGCTCAGCTTCTCACACTGTTTGTCTCTTTAGCTTGTTTCCTAGGGCCACATGGCCCAGGCCTCAGGCCCACATCTGCCCTGCTGGGGCAAGTGTTCCAAAGCTCTATAGCTCCACTGATTCAAATGCTCAGAGGCAGCCCACTCTTGCTGGAAAGCATCCTGCACAAAAGCACTCAGCTTTCTCGCTCTGTGGGTCAGCAAGACTAGCTCCACTGATTCAAGTGCCCACAGACACCCCATTCCTCAAGGAAAACTCTGTGTGCCGGCACTTAGCTCTCTTGTTCCATGGGTCAGCTCCAGCACTGCCTCTGGTTCTGTGGCTGCTGCTGCTGCTGCCACCAGTCCTCTTTTGTTTCTCACCATCTGCACCTTCGTTGTTCCTTCTGAATCTTCTATCCATTCACAGTTTCAAAATGGCTCCCACATTTTAGGTATTTGCTAGAACAGCACCCCACTCTCAAGGTACCAAATTCTGTTTTAGTCAGCGGGGACTGCTCTAACAGAAATACCACAGAGTGGATGGCTTTAACAAGGGAAAGTTTATTCTTACACAGGTACAAAATGTTTAAAACCTAAAACCATAAAATTCCTAGGAAAAAAACACTTATAATGTTGAGTTTGGCAAAGATTTCTTAGATATAGCACCTTGAAAAAAAACAAATAGATAAATTGCCAGCCAAGTGCCGTTGAGTCTAAAATTCATAACTTCTGCTATTCAAAAGGCGGTGTGACGAGAATGAAAAGAAAATGCACATTTACAAATTGTGTATTTACAGATCATATAATTAATCAAATATTTTTATCCAGGATATTAAAAAAAAAGCAAAAAACAAACAGAAACCTCTCAAAGCTCAACAATAAGAAAAAAGGCTAACCAATAAAAACACAAAGATTGGAGCAGACTGCTCCACCAAGACAGTTTTTAATGACAAATAAGCACATGAAAAGACATTCAACTTCCTAAATCAGTAGAGAAATACAAGTTAAAACCACAGTGAGAAACTGCACGTAAGAACAGTAACAGTATCAAGTGCTGACCAGAATGTGGAGGGTTTGGAACTCTCACAACTGTTGATAGGAAAGTAAAATCTTACAAATAGTTGGAAAACACCTTTGCAGCTCCTTACAAATTTAAGTGTACATCTACCATATGATCTATCCATTCTATCCCAGGACAAATACAAGCATGTGTCCATATAAAGACTTATACATTGAGTATTTATAACAGCTTTATTTGTAATACCTGAATCTGGACGTAAACTCACGTGCCTATCAACAGGATGGACAAACTTAGTGAAATGGATAAACAAATTTAGCGACATTAATACTCATCTATAAAAAGAGTAAACTATTCATACATGCTGCAACATCAATGATCTTAAAAGTATTTGTGTGAAAGAAGCCACACAAAAAAGAGTACATACTGTATAATTTTATGTATAAAAATTCTTCCAAATGGTAATAAATGGATAGTGATAAAAAGCATATCAGTGTTTTCCCACAGAGGGGGGGACAAGAAGGCAAGATTTCAAGGAGTCTGAGGAAACTTTCAAGGGTGATGTATACATTCATTATTTTGAATGCATTGATGGTTTCACGGATATATCCATATGTCAAAGTTTATCCACTTTTACTAATGAGATATGTACAGTTTACTGTAGGTCTACTACAGCTCAAGACAGCTTTAAAAAAATCTCTTTACAATAGACTTTATTTTTTTATAGTAATTTTAGGTATACAGAAGAACTGTGCAGAAAATGTGAAGAGTTCCACCTCCCATGTCCACTCCACAGTTTCTCCTGTTATTGGCAACTTAATTTCATATGGTTCATTTGTTACAATTAATCAAATATTGATACATTATTATTAACCAAAGCTCATAGTTTACATTAGGATTCATTCTTCGTGGTTTACAGTTTTATAGGCTTTGACAAATGCATTACATTATGTATTCACTATTACAGCATGGTACTGAATAGTTTCACTGCTCTTAAAATGCCCTGCGCTCCACCTAGTCATGCTTTTTTCTCTTCCTGAACCTCTGGCAATCATTATGTTTTTACTGTCTCTGCGGTTAAGCACACAGAACCCTAGTGGCACAACAGTTAAGCTCTCCACCCTGGTGCCACAGGAGAAAAGCAAAGCTCCTGAAAAGATTACAGCCTAAGAAACCCTATAGGGCAGTTCTACTCTGCCACAATGGTTCACTATGAGTTCAGATTAACTCAACTACAGACAACAATAGTTAAGTGCTCAACTACTAGCCAGAATGTTGGTGATTCAAACACACCCTGAGATGCCTTGGAAGATGGGCCTGCTGATCTGCTTGCAAAAGTTCACAGCCTTGAAAACCCTATGGTGCAGTTCTACTCTTCACACGGGGGGTCATCATAAGTTGTAATTGACTTGACGGCAATTAACAATAACTTAGCTTTACATTTTCCAGAGATAATATTCAAAGAGGTTTTTTTTTTTAATTTAATATGACTGAGTGAAGATGTACATTCCCGTATAAATTTACATGCCCACCTATATGCAGCTTCCACTGCTCTCGGTGACAGCACACTATTCCTCTCTGCTCTATACATGTCTCATCCTCCCAACAGTTTCCTTTCCCCTCCTCTCCACCCACTCTCTTTCCTCCAGCCAGAGGTCAGCAGGATGATATCCTATAGATGTATAGAACCATAAAGTGCATCCACTATATGGTCACTCTGCATCGCCAAGTCCAATCCTTTCATGTCCGAAGAGTGGACCTTCGTTATGATTTATGGGCAAGGGCAGTATCAGGGCCAGGGGCTATGCTTCCAGGGGAATCCCAGAACCACTGGACCATCAATTGAGGTCTTTTAGTGGAGATCTCAGGATGCACCCCTTTTTATTCTTGCATTGCCAGTGACGTTCAACTTAGTGAGCTCCATCGCGGCTGTCACTGGTGGTGGCCAGACACCATCCGGTTCTTCTGGTCCCAAGTCGATGTAGGCACCCACTCATGTGGGTCTCTCTATCTTCTGGGTTGTCTTTACCCCATGTCATTTTGTTCCTCGGTGAGCATCGTTCCTGCTGAGTTGGGACCATTTGCTGTGCGCTCGGATGGCCGCTTGGCAGCTTTTAAGACCCCAGACGCCACTCACCCATGTGGGGTGCAGAGAGCTCTCAAAGAAGGCTTTTTAACTTAAAAAGTACAAATAATAAAATAATATCCATATTCCCATCACCCAGCATCTGTGATTAATCAGCATTGTACTGCTCACTTTCAAGGAGTTTCCCTGTAAAGGAGAACAGAGAATTGGGCTCAACCTTGAAGGAGCTGTGGGATCAAGTTAGGATTTGGGCATTTTTTTTTAAGGTAGGATAGCAGCAGTCTGTATGTATATATGCTGATGAGAGGACATTTTTGAAGCAAGAATAAGAGGAACTGGCTGAGTCACTGAGTGAGGAGCAAAGGCTGATCTCCTGTGTGTGTGTGCTGGGGGTGGCAGGGAGAGGAATGTGCCTTAGAGAAGGGGATAGTTCATCTTTAACTGGAGGGAAGTTAGAGGCATGCATAGAGTTGGCTTAACATGCCACACCGACTCTCTGTGCTACTGTTGATACTCTGTATCACGACAATAATCAGAAGTGTTAATAGACTTTAGAGTCATAAAAAAAAATACATTACAACAAATAAGTAATGTTTGTTTCTTAGGTGAAGTTTCCAGCTAGGACACCAAGGAACATCTTGTAGGTACAGATCTCTCTGTCTCCAGCTAAGAAATAATTAATGTCATTCAAATTCCCAACCAGTGCTCACTTGGTCTCCATTAGAGTTGTCATTTTAATAGAAATGACGGAAAATCTGCTGCCTCTTTATTCAATGGCATGTTAAAATGTCATTTAAGTTTCTCAGTATTCTGTTCTCATAAACAAAAACTCCTGACCCCTGTCCCCTTTCCACTACCAGCCACCATCACTTCCATCGTTTCCTACCCAACAGAACAGCCATAGCTACCATGTATTAAAGAAGCCCTGGTGGGGAATTTGGCTACTAACAGAAAGACTGGCAATTTGAACCCATCAGCAGCTCCCTGGGAGAAAAGATCTGGTGATCTACTCCTGTAAACATTATAGCCTAGGAAACTCTATGTGGACAGTTGTACTGTGTTATATAGGGTCACTACTAATGAGAATCAATTCAATGGCACCTAACAACAACAATCATTTAACTGGTGCTGGCCATCAATCCTCACAACAGCCTTATCAAGCGGATGGTATTTATTCCCTGTTAACTGTTGTAGAAAATGAAGTATACAGATATTAGGTTATTGCCTAAGGCCACATCTCAGAAATGATGGAGCCATAATTAAAAGCTAAGTTGAAAGTCCTTGAGCTGAGCAAGAATTGTATATGCTGTTCTTTAGACCATGTTTCCTTAGGGATGTGAAGTTTTACTGACAAGAGACGATATATACATATTTCCCACCAATCCAATGCTAACTTATTGTAAAGATCACATTTTGACAATAATAAAGGAACATGAAAGAATGAAAATAACTCTCAGCTTCAACCTCCAGTTGCAGCAACTATTTTCATTTGCAACTTCATCCATGGTACATATTTTACATAGTTGTAGATGCAATTTTATGTTCTGCTTTTATGTTTAATATTATACCAGGCATTGTTGCTATTTGTCAGTGGATGCATGATATTCTATTTTGTTAATGTGCAGTCATTTAGTTAACCAGTCCCCATGATGGATGAAAGTTATGTACAATTTTTTACTTTTACAAATTATTTACAACAAACAATTTGACACACTTTTCCCCTAATCTTTGGTCATTTTTTCTTAGTATAAATCCACAGGTGTGAGAACTCAAACATGTTTATTGTTTTGATAAAATTTAGTAAAACTTAGAATGTTTGTATCTCTGATGAAAATGTGTAAATTTCATAACTGGAATGAACAGATAAAGGAGCCCTTGTGGCGCAATGGTTAAGCACTCTGCCAGTCACTATGTGAAAGAAAATATTTGACCATCTGCTCCTGTAAAGATTACAGCCTAGGAAACCTTCTGGGGATAGTTCTGCTGTGTCATATAAGGTTACTATGAATCACAATTGACTCAATGGCACACAACAAGAATGAATGAACTACACAAATTACTATTTAGGAGGATCAAAATAAAATGGAGATTGCTTGCTAATTGATATGAGATTTGTATAGGGGATAATGAAATGTTCTGGAGTTAGGTAGTTTGGAGATGGTTGTATAGCTTTGTGAATATTTGAAAAGCATTGAATTGTATGTATACTTTATTTTTTATTGTGCTTTAGATGAAGTTTTACAGAGCAAATTGGTTTCTCATTAAACAATTAATACACATATTGTTCTGTGACATTGGTTGCCAACCCCATGATGTGCTAACACTCTCCCTTTCTTGACCTTCGGTTCCCCAGTATCAGCTTTCCTATCCCTTCTGCCTTCTCATCCTTGTCCCTGGTGTCGTAGATTGAATCGTATTCCCTGAAAAGTCTGTACGAGTTTGGCTGGGCAGTAATTCCTGGTACTGCATGATATTCCTTCATGTTGGAATTCCTGCCCATATGACGTTAATGAGGGTGGATGGGCAGTAGCTGTGTTGGTGGGACAGGATTCAATGTGTGAGTTTGTTACGTGTCTTGAGACGGTCTCTTGAGATACAAAGAAGAGAAACTGGCAGAGACATTTGGGGGAACGTCGTATTATCAAGAAAGCAGCACTGGGAGGAGTGCATTGTTCAGACCTGAGGTTCCAGTGCCAAGATGCTCCCTGGCCAAAGACTGATGCAACACAAGGACTTTTCTCCAGAGTCAACAAAGAAGGAAGACTTACCCTGGAAAGGACATCCTGGATTTGAACTTTTAGCTTACTGGACTGTGACAAATAAAATTTCTCTTTTTAAAGCCATCCACTTGTGGTATTGCTACCAGACCAAACTCCAGATTCTTGTTACCTGTCCCCTGAAAGCCTATCTCTGAGATGGGTATCAGGGTGAGTGATCAAAAAAGAAGTTTATTACTGTCTGCTAGCAAACACAAGGAGCAGGGAGGGGTTTCTCCATCATAATCCTGCTCAAAAATCATCAGGTGATTGGAGTATATTTATAATGGAGCAGGGACTGCATGCAAAATGTAAGCACCGATATTGGTGCCGGCACCAGGGAAACAAAGTGATTGATTAGCGGTAAAGAGGAGTATTCATTTTGCAGGGCTAAGGGATCCTTTGAAGATATGTATCAGGAGCAGGGATTTGGACTGCTTTCAGTGGGAGGTCCTGACTGGCGCCTGGGTCTTCCACTGGTTTCTTGTCTTTTTGATGTTTCTAAAAAGCTGTGAAAAACTGTAAAGTTATTGTTTCCACAGCCCCTGTTGGTCAACATGTGACTTCCTTCCAGGGCCAGGAATTTTCAAAACAGGAGAAAAGACAAGTCAATTTTATAAAGAGATAAAACCTTTGCAGTCTATTTTGACTTCCCTTTATAAACAGAGTGTCTAAAGCTTCCCTCCTGTTTCAGTATTTCTGTTAAAGCAGCACTAGATAACTAAGACACCTGGGTTGGAGTGTCCATTTAGTCTTGTTTTGTTTTATGGACCTGTCTTATCTTTGGCTGATGGGTGAACCTCAGGAGTGACTTCAGTATGGAGTTCATAGGGTGTCCAGGGACCATACTCTCGGGGTTTTGATTTGTATGTACACTCTAAAAGAGTGAGTTTTATGGTATGTAGGTTAGATCTCAACAAAGCTGTTACAAAAATTTTAAAGACAAAATTTCAGATATTCCAAATACTAGTTTTAACCATTTTCTACATTTGTTTTTATATTTGGAGGCAGCACATCATTGTGTTTAAGAGCTCATGTCATCTAGCATCAGGCTGGTGGGGTTTGAACAGTGACTTCGCTGCTTAACTGCAATGTGATGCTTGATATGTAGGGAGTAATTTTATTGTTATGTTTTCAATCTTCTCTTGTTACAGGTCTGTTCAGATTTTCTACCTTAGTGTAAGTTAGTTTAGGTAGGTAGTTCGTTTTTAGGAACTAGTCTAAGTCCTTTAGGTTTTCATATTTGAGTAGTGTCTTTCATAGTACTCTGTTACGATCCTTTTTTTCATTTCAGTTGTGTCTGTTTAATGTCTCCAATTTCATTTTTGATTTAGATCATTTGTTTCCCCTCCTGTTCTTCTTCATCAGTTTGGCCCGTGTTTTTTATTATTATTATTATTTAGATGATCCTTTCAAAGAACCAACTTCTCACTTTACTGAAATAGTTGAAAAAGAAAATAGATCTCTATTGCTTTTTCTTTCATTTACTATTATTTTTTATTATTTACTCTTTTTTTGGTGGCTGTAGGGTTCTTTTCCTGTTCTTTGTCTATTTGTTTGAGTTGTAAAGCTAACATTTTGATTTTTCCCTTTCGTCTTTATTGATGAGTGGATCTATGGCTATAAATTGACTTCTGGGTACTCCCTTCACTGTGTTCCAAAGGTTTTGTAATGGTATGTTTCCTTTTTTGTTTGATTCCAGGAATTTTTTCATTCCGTCTTTGTTTCTTCTATTACCCAGTGGTTTTTAAACAAGGTGTTATTCTGTCTCCACGCATTTGCTTTTCCGTTAACCTTTCTCTTGTTAATTTCTTCTTCTCTTGTATTGTGATCAGAGAAGATGCTTTGTACTTTTGAATTTTGTTGAGGGTTACTTTGTTACCTAAGATGTGGGCTCTTCTGGAGAATGTAACATGTGCAATGGAAAAGAATGTATACTTTGCTGCTGTTGGGTGGACTGTTCCATATAGCTTATGACACCAAGTTGGTTGATTTTGGTGTTATATTTTTTGCATCTTTGTTAAACTTCTCTCTAAATGTTCTCTCCTTTATGAAGAGTGGTGTGCTGAGTCTTCTACTATTGTTGTGGAACTGTCTGTTTCTCTTTTCAGTGTTGTTAGCATTTGTATTATGTAATTTTGAGCCTTGTCATTGGGTGTGTAGATATTTATGGTGGATTGTCCCTTTAATCACTGTATGATATCCTTCCTTATATTGTATGGTAGATTTTGTTTCAATATTCATGTGTGATTTAGCATTGCCCCTCCTATTCTTTTGGGTTGCTGTTTGCTTGGTATATATATTTTTTCCACCCTTTGACTTTTAACATGGTTATGTCTTTGTTTGTAACATGGGTTGTGCTTTTTTATGCATTTAGTCACTGTCTTCTTACAGGTGCATTTAAGCCATTTATGTTTGGTGTGATTATTGATAGATATGAGTTTGTTGCTGTCATTTTGTAGAGTTGTTTTGTTTGTGCTGAATTAGCTGTTCTATATTCTTTTCCTTTGTGGATTTAGTTTTAATTTCTCTCTTTTTATAGATTTTGTGTTAACTCAGACTTTGTGGTTTAATTCTTTATTTTGAAGAGTAGGTTTGTAAACTCTGCTTGTGGTTATCTTGAAATTTTCACCTACTTTCTTAAATTTGAACCAGTCTCTTATTACTTAGTATCACCTGACTTTCTCATTATTTATATATTCTACGCCACTATTTATTCCTTTTTTTAAAGAAAATTATATTGATGTTGTTGTCATTTATGGACTGATATCCCTGGTTCCCTTTTATTTATCTTTTAGCTTTGTTTTATTTTTAAGAGCTCATTTCCTAGGTTGATGTCTGGCTGATGTTCCCTGTGTCTGAAGTTGTTGTCTAATGTTTTTTGTTCTGTAACAAATATACGCCCTTTAGTAATTCTTGTAAGTTTGTTTTGGTTTCTACATGTTCCCTTAATTTCTGTTTATTTGCCAAATGTCCAAATTTGTCATCATATTTACAGGATGTATTATTTTTGGTTGGCAGTTTTTTTTCTTTCAAGGTTTTGTTTTCCCATTGCTTCCTTGCCTGCATGGTTTCTGCCAAGTAATCAAAACTTAGTCTTATTGTTCCCCCTTTATGTCTGATGTTTTGTTTTTCTCTAGCTGCTTTCAGAATTCTTTGTCTCAGATTTTAGTGAGTGTGATTATGCTGTGTTTGGGTGACATTCCTGTTATCTGTCTTATACAGAGTTCATTAAATTTCTTGTGTGGTCAGCTTTTCATCTTTTATGATATTAAGGAAATTTTCTGTCAGCAAATCTTCAATGAGCTCTGTGTTTTCATTTTCTCTCCCTGTTCTGTAACTAAGATCATGTGCACATTTTTGCTCTTGATTTTATCTCACATCATTCACAGGTTCTCTTAATTTCCCTTCATTCTTTTCTCTGCTTTTTTTCTTCAAAGTGGTATCCATGTATTTGTCTTTAATTTCATTGATCCTGTCTTCCATTGCTTCAAATTTGTTCCTAGTATCTTCTATTGCATTGTCCATTTCTGTAATCTTGTTGTTTATATTTTGGATTTCTAATTGCTGTTTCTATATGATTTCTATTTATTTTGAAATTTTGTTCCTGTATCATTTTCCTGAATTATTTTATTGCTTTGTTTGTGTTCTTCCAGATTTTGTCTGTATTTTCCATATTTTTGTCTGCATTTTTCTTCATTTCTTTTTTAGTCTCTAAGAGATCCCTCAGTATTAGGCTTTTGAATTCTCTATCAGGTAGATCCAATGTCATTTCTTCTATTGAGCAGTTATCTGGTGTTTCATTTTGTTTGCTTTCTGAAGCTATCCTTTAAAAAAAAATTGAAAGATAGATAGATATTGCCTGCTGTCTCTTGGACATTTAGAAGTTACTTTCTTCTTTTATTGATTGCTAACTTGATTTTTTATTCTTGCTTTTTGATTTGATTATGACTGGGCAAGTGTGCTGGGTGTGCTTTATTGCTTGCTTGGCTTTGGGCATGCTATTTCTCACTGTTTTGTCCAGGTGGGTAGATCTGATCACTCATGTATGGTGTGGCACGTGGGTAGACAGAGAAATGGGTCAATTTTAGCACAAGCTGGGATGGAAACAGTGGGGCCTGGGGCAGTGTGGGGCCTGTCCTCAGGTCCACATATCTGTGCCAGTATTACTCAGATTGCAACACTTGGCACATTGTGCAGATGAGCAGAAGGAAAGGGAGAGGATGTGATGTGCAGAGCTAAGTGGGTGAAAGGAACAAAAGGAAAAAGCAAAGGCAAAAAAACCAAAATACAGTGAATAAAATGGCAGCACGATGGGATATTCAGTGGGTGGGCACAAGCTGATCTGGGGAGGCTATGTATTGGTGGCTCTCTAACTGAACAATATGGCTTGACCTGTTGAGAAGGGGCATGGGTGACTCATGGGGCTAGATAGGCAGGAGAAAGGCAAAGAAACAGGGAAAGAGAGAAGAAACAAAACGCAATAATGAAATAAGTATGTTGCTGAGGGAGCCATTTGTTGTAAGCAGTGGAATTGTGGTGACTGAGCTGGTAGTTGTCTTGCTGGTTGGTGTGGCATGGCCTTTCACAAAGAATGAAGGGAGCCCAGAGCCTAAGTGGAGGGATAAGGAAAAGTGTTAAGGCTAAAAATAAATAAAAAATATGGTGCTGATGGAGCTGGCCTGTGGAGGTAGCACAGACACAGGGAGCCCGTGACTAGCTGAGCAGCATGGCATGGCCTCTCAAGAAAGGGGAAGGGTAGCACCCAAGGCTAGATGGGCAGGAGAAAGGAAAGGAGGGAAAGGAAAGGCGAAAGAGAAGAAATAGCAACAAAAAAGAAAACAACAACAGTGGCTGAGAGAGCCACTGGGATGCTGACACAGACCTGGAGAGGCTGTGTGCTGGTAGCTCTCTACCTTCAGTGATACAGCACAGTGCTTTGAGGAGGTGTTGCATGTGGCAACAGATGGATAGGAGACAGGAAAGCAAGGAAGGGAGAGAGAACAAACAAAAATAAACAAAATCATATGATGCCAAAGGAGCTGGCCAGTGGGAGCAGCACAGACCTGGGGAGGCAATGTGCTAGTGGTTTTCTAGCCAAGTGGTGAAGCATGGTCCAGTGATAAGGACAGCACATGGGGCTTTGTGTGGAAGAAAGGAAAGAAAGCAGAGAAAGAGAGAAGAAACAAATAAGAAAGAAAAACAAAAGCATGGCATTGAAGGAGCCAGCCAGTGAGGGCTGCACAAACCTGGAGAGTACTGCAACATGGCCTGTTGAGAAGGAGTGCGGACAGCCCATAGAGCTACATGTGTGAGAGAAGGGAAAGGAGGAAATGGAGTGAGAAAAAGAGAAGAAACTACAACAGCAACAACAGAGACATGGCACTGAAGGAGCCAGCAGATGTGGGAAGCATGAAACTGTGGAGGCCATGCCAATGGCTCTCTAGCTAAGCAGTGCAGCACAGCTCATCAACAATTGGTGGCAATGATCTGTCTCACTTAGTTTTTCAGGTCTTTGCTGAAGAGAGACAACGTAGTACTTCGGTCTAGCACACCATATTGTCTCCCCCTCCCTGAAATGGAATCAACTTCACAACAGCTAATAACAACATTATTCCTTTGAAATCTGTTAAATTATGAGGCAGCATATATGCTGAGAGATCTCTGAAGACTTTTAAGAAAAGGAATGACAACTTCCCAGGATGACTTGTTTGTATATTAAGATCAGAAGAGGCAGATCTACAAGGAATGAGGTGAACGATATTAGAAAAACTTCCCTGTTTCCTGCTTGTTCCCAGCTGATAATTCTATCCCATTCAACACTTTTCACTTATCAACGTTTCCATGTAGTGAACATGTTTATTAGATCTTTCTTGTACTGCAATTAGCTGCAAGCAGAACCTCATATAAAGGAAATGAGTTTTGGTGAATAGCTTAGGGCTATAGTTTAGCGAGGGGAAAGCTCCCCCAGTGCACGTGTTCAGGTACCCTGAGCTTGGATGTTGCACATAATAAAGCCTGTGCATTTGTGGTGAGGGCAGCAGAACTCACTGGTAATCTGCTTGCAAGTTTATTGGTAGATCCGCCAGGAAGACAGGTTCCCAGAAAATGATGTAGAAAGTAAACAAGGGTGTTTGTTTAGTCACACCTTTGCCTGGGACTGACCCTGAGTTAGTTCGTCTGGACGAAGAAAAAAATCTGTATATTTTTTTTTCTCATTTTTTTAGCTTTCAGATCAATTTCAGTATTATCCCACATTCTATAGGAGAAGAGCTTTTTCTAAGAATTTTTCTTAAAATCTCTGCTTTTTAAAGCTTACACAGTAAAATCCACATTTTGGGTGGTATACAGTAAATGAATTTTAGCAGGTATGTAAATTCATGTGATAACCACCATTGTTGGGTAGGCAGAGTTCCCTGACAAACAGGGTCAGAGATGGGGGCGACATCGAGATTGAGGGAAAATACAGACATGAAAAAGTGAGATCAGGGGGCTAACGGTCATCACAGCTGAGAGCCCAGAAACGAACTTTATTATTTATAGTTTGTACTAGAGGATGTTAACCTTTTTAATGTTAAAGAGTTAAGGACATCCAGATCTGTTTAAATCCTTATCTGAAAGGGAGTGGGTTCCCGCACCCTTTGTTTTCTCACGATTTTCCGTGATTTATCTCTTTGATATGGATGTATTCTTAGGTCATTTCTAGGTTAAAGGACTCAAGATGTTAATATTATGTCCCTTAGTGCAAAAGATTAAGCAGAATTGTGATAAATAGCTTATGGTGGCTCACAACGGCTGTTGTCATGTTAAGAGTGTGTAATTCCCACACACCATGATCAGGATGCAGAACAATTCAGTCACCACACGAAACTCCCAGTGCTAACTGTTACACTCTAACCTCTGGTAACCATGGATCTGTTCTCCATCACTACAGTTTAAGATAGATTTGCTTTTAATAATCTTGTCTTTTATCCTTAGGAGGCTTGCAAAGATTGTAAGCTTTGAAGCAGATAGAAATGTTGCTTTTGTCACTGCTAGCTATGTCGTTGGGAGACTTACTTAATGAGACAGACAAAGAAAAAGTAACATATTCACATCCCGCCCTCTGAGGATAAAATTTCATTGCTGTCTTTGTACTTGGGTCTTGGAAGAATTGGATAAATTGAAGGTACAGTCTGGACTACTGGAATTTGCAGTGGAAAGGGCAGATAGTTACTTGGAGAAAAGAAGATAATGGAATGACAGGTAAGATAAGAGGAATAAGAAGAGCCAAAATAGGCTGAATTTGAAGAGAGTTTTTTTTTTTTTTTTTTTTCAGGGACGGGGCATGTTGAGACACATGGAGTGCAAGATTGAGGGCAGTTACCTATTGTGATCAGCAATAGACTTTTGAGGAGATAAATGCTGGATAAGGATAATAAAGACAGTTTGTTACATGCTTTGACTAAATTTCAAAAGATTATTTTAAATAACTAAGTTATTTTAAAGTTATTTTTGATATAATTTATTTATGTCTTATTTTTGAGGCAGAATACGAAGCAGCACAAATTAACCTTTTTCAGAGTGAAACATATTTTAAGTATTATTACTCTAATGCTTGTGTAATAACAAAAATACAGATGAATTATTATCTCTGTTTTTGAGAGTCATAGCCAAGCAACCCACATTCTATGGAAATTCCACACAAATTCTGAGAATTTCAGAGGTCTTATAAGTTGCTATTTAGGACTCTATCTTAGTTATCTAGTGCAGCTATAACAGAAATATGACAAATGGGTGGCTTTAATAAGGAGAAATTTATTTTCTCACAGTCTACTGGCTGGAGTTGAAATTCAGGCTATCAGTTCCAGCAGAACACTTTGTCTCTTTATTGAGTCATGAGTAAAGTCCTTCTCATTAATCTTCCACTGGAGTAGGAGCTTCTCTGTGCAGCAACTCGGTGTCCAAAGAAGGCACTGTGCTCCTGTTGCTGCTTTCTTGCTGGTATGAGGTCTCCACTCTCTGCTTGATTCCCTTACTTTTCTTTCTTTCTTTTAATTAAATAAAAAATGAAAGTGTACACACTCTGTGCTTACAATACTGGGTTAAGAGAGGAGGAGTACACAAGTTGTGTCGAAGTCCCATTAATATTGATCTTCTTACTAATGTGTATTGTCACCAATTTCACCCAACCAAATTTCTAACGACTATCTAAACTAAACCCTCGCCCAGTGCCCTCGCTCCCTCCCACCCCCTCCACCCTTGTAGCCGTCAAAGAGTCTTTTCTATTACGTATGAGTATGCTTTTAAGTTTTTATTGTAGGGGTCTCATATAATAATTGTCCTTCTGTCACTGACTAGTTTCACTCAATGTAATGTCCTCCAGTTGAGACCAAATTGAGAGATGTTTCCTGCTATCAGCGTTGTTCTTTAT
The DNA here is from genome assembly GCA_028571685.1 of Heterohyrax brucei. Classification (NCBI taxonomy): domain Eukaryota; kingdom Metazoa; phylum Chordata; class Mammalia; order Hyracoidea; family Procaviidae; genus Heterohyrax; species Heterohyrax brucei. Next base: position 28,642,093 of record CM053156.1, read on the forward strand.
CAATGCATAGTACTCCATTGAGTATATATACCAAAGTTTACCCATCCATTGTTCTATTGTTGGGTATCTGGGTTGATTCCAACTTTTTGCTATTGTGGACTGTGCTGCAATGAACATTCGTGTGCATGTATCAGTTGATGTGAATGGCTTTGATTTTGTAGAATATATCCTGAGCAGAGGAATTACTGGGTCAAATGGTGTATCTATATCCATTATTTTCAGGTAATGCCAAATTGCTTTCCAAAGAGGTTGTACCATTCTGCAATCCCACCAACAGTGAAGGAGAGCTCCAATCTCTCCACAGGCTCTCCAACATTTATTGTTTTGCATTTCTGGATCATGGCCAGTCTTGTTGGGGTGAGATGGTATCTCATTGTCATTTTGATTTGAATTTCTTTAATAATTAATGATCGTGAACATGTCTGCATGTGTTTTTTGGCTGCCTGGATCTCCTCTTTAGAGAAATGTCTGTCCATCTCCTTTGCCCATCACTTAATTGGATGATTTGTCTTTTTCTTATTGATATTTTGTAGAACCTTCTAGATTACGGAGATCAGGCACCAGTCTGACGTAGAGTTGCCAAATATTTTTTCCCACTCTGCAGGTGGTCTTTGAATTCTTTTGATGAAGTCTTTGGATGAGCAGAATTGTTTGATTCTCATTAATTCCCATTTATCTTTCTCTTCTAATGAATGTGTTTTGTTTGTTAGATTTTGAAGTCTGTCTATATTGCATATTAAAATGTCCATTGTTGACCCTATTTTATCTTGGATGAGCCTTATCGTTTTAGCTTTTATATTCAGGTCTTTTATCCAATTTGAGTTGATTTTTGTGTAAGGTGTGAGATATGGGTCTTGTTTCCATTTTTTGCAGATGGATATCCAATTATGCCAGCACCATTTGTTAAAGAGACTGTTCTTACCCCAGTTCAAAATCTTAGGACCTTTGTCAAATATCAGCTGTTCATAAGAGGATGGTGGCATCTCTGGGGTCTCTACTTCGTTCCATTGGGCTGTATGTCTCTTTTTGTACCAATACCAGGCTGTTTTGACTACTGTGGAAGTGTAATAGGTTTTAAAGTCAGGTAGTGAGAGGCCTCCCAGTATGTTCTTCTTTTTCAGTGGTGCTTTACTTATTCAGGGTTTCTTCCCTTTCCAAATAAAGCTGATAATTTGTTTCTCCATCTCATTAAAAAATGTCGCTGGAATTTGTATTGGGATTGCATTATATAAGTAGAGTGCTTTGGGCAAAATAGACATTTTCACAATATTGAGTCTTCCTATCCATGAGCAGGGCAGATTACTCCACTTCTGTAAGTCTCTCCTAGTTTCTTGTAGTAAGGTGTTATAGTTTTCTCTGTAAAGGTCTCTTATTTCTCTAGTTAGATTTATTCCTAGGTATTTTGTCAGGGGCGAAAAGAAACTGCGCCATAAAGATGGCGCCTGTTATCAGGAGCTCCTCTCCGAGACACTCCTGGTCTGATGATTAGCCTGCTGACACAGTTCCTTGCTGGCGCGTGAACAGCTGGTGATCAGCTTTCTGATTGCTTGCCTCTAAAGCCCATAGCCACTCAGCTTCTCTTTGCAATGCTATGTTTTGCTCGTGCACTGCACATGAATCAGCTGTACCTTATGATTGGTGAGATTGGACTATATAATGGGTGAGGGACACTGTAGAAGAAGAACAAAGAAAGTAGAACAAAGAAAGCAGACACAGCCTCGGGAGCTGCAGCTGCCGCCGCGTCCCTGAACACCGCGGCATTCAGGGACGCGGCACAGCAGGAGAGCGAGGAAGAAGTAGAATAGGAAGTAGAATAGGAAGAAGAATAAAGCAAGCAACTTGCAAGGTGGCTCGTATCCGTGTGTCCTGTCTTCTTTCCGCAGGCGGACAGTTAGGCAGCGACAACTGGCGCCCGAACGTGGGGCCCTTAAAACGAGCCCAAGAGGAGCAGCGCTGGCAAGTTCTCCAGGTAAGAGGAGACAATCGCAAGTTCTCCGGGTAAGAGGAGACAATGGCAAGTTCTCCGGGTAAGAGGAGACAATCGCAAGTCCCCGGGTAAGAGGGGCAATCTCAAGTTCTCCGGGGAATCGAAGACCATAGCCAAGTGCACTAAGCACCGGCAGAGCCCGGGGCGGGGAGTGCCGGGCAGGAGTGAAGAATTGTGCCGTAAGGAGTCTAAGAAAAAGAAGAGTCCTTACAGAAACCTCCCTGTAAATATCTTTTCTTACTGGAATCTAATCTGCTATTTCCTTACTGCTCCTTTCTCTCTTCTTCCTAAATAGCTGTGGCTCCTTTAAGAATCAGGGAAGACACAGGGTCGATACCTGAGAAAACCTGTTGAGATAACCGCCAGCAGTGGCCACGTTTGCCGCAGCCGTGAGCAATTTAAAAGAACAAGCTGCTCAGTTTTTTTTTTCTTTGCTCACAGGTGCCTCTAGAGGCTTTTTGCGTCAGCAGTAGCCACTGCCGCTGCCGCTGCCAGAGCAGCGGGAGGATTTAAAGGAACTGGCTATCTATTCTCTTTCTGTTTTCAGCTTCATGAGTTCTAGTGGTGTCCCCCGCCAGGCGTTTCTCTAGGAGGGCACCTCTTTTCTGTGCTGTTTGGCATTAAGGGATGACTTAAATCCAAAGTCAATACCTGAAGCCATTTGGGAACCTCTTCTCTTAGAATCTCTTAGTAACTAAAGTTATGTGCCTTAAAGAGTTCCAAAAAAAAAAAAAAAACAGGATTCTTTATAGATTTTTAACAAACAAAAGAATGATGGGCTGTAAAGAGTTAAAGCAAAGGAAACTCTTTTGTGAAGGTAATTAAGAACCTTTTATGTCAACAAAGGGTTAAGGTTTCCACCAAGGATTTAACAGCCTTTATGGATTTTGTTCAAGAATTTTGCCCCTACTTCCCCACAGAAGGCACGCTGGAAAAAGAATTTTGGGGACATATTGGTCATAGCATACAAAAAATTTACTATCAGGGGCCTGATAACATCTCTATAAGTGCCTTTTCTTATTGGAAATTAATCTATTACACTCCAATTGAGATGGGAAAGTCTCCTCCCAAATTTATTCACTCAGCACCTAAGGCTTCTTAAAACTGGCTGTGCTTTTCAAGCTCAAACCAACTTTACAGCTTCAGCCAGCAGAAAATTTAAAAGGACAGGTTACTCATTTTTTTTCTTCCTTGCTCGCACCTGCCTCAGCCGCTTTGTAGCTTTAGCCAGCAAAGAATTTATAAATCAACTAACTGCAGCCCTTAAAACTAAAATTAACTCCTACCAGTGCAGCATAAGGCTTACAACTAATTAATCACAACCAGTTACAGATTCCTTTGTTCCTTCTCCTTTAATCTCCAAGGACATGGCCTTCGGACCAGAAAACGAAAACTACATTTAATATATTCACAACATGCTTTCTTGCTTCTTATCTCTGTAAAAATGTGAGTTTAACAGACTAATTTCATTAACTGAAAAAATTTTCTCTTAGGTTTTAAACTTTGCCTGATGTAAACAACCTGGCTAGAGTTTCCTGTGACTATGTTATGATATATACAGTTATCTGTGGAACCCCAAGTGTGACAAATATAAAGGGAATATAAAGAAAGTATGAGCAAGTGAAAAGGTGGGTGAAGAGGATGTAGGAAAGAGAAAAAATAAAAGGCTGGATAGCTAAAAGGAAAGAAAATGCAGGAAAGAAAGAGTAAGGGAGAGAAAAACAGATAAGAGAGTGTCACACAGAACAAAGACACTGTGGAGAGTTCTAGAAAATGAGGAGATCAAATTTGTCTCAAAAACTCTTGCCTGGTTAAAACAATTATATATATCATAAAAGACAAATGATTCCTAAGGCTCAGTGTCTTTGGCAAAACGTCACCTAAAGTGGTTACATTTGCTTAAAGTAGTTGTTAATTATCTGACCCCGATAGCCACTCTCTCAATGATAGGAAAACAGGCAAGGCTAAAAAGCCACAAAAACTGGAAACAGTGGTCTGCAAATATATGAAAAATCATTTACCTCCTCTATAGTTTGATCAAAACATATCCTTTATTTCTCTTCCACTAACTAACCTCACCCCTCTAGATGATGCAGAATTAGCTTTTACTAATGATTCCTCTAACAGAACAACTGTTACAGAATTCTAACTTCAGAAACACCTGCACAAAGGACTAAGCTCCTTACAATGTAAGTAGTTTTTTCAATGCTACATGACAAAAAATTTAACCTGTATACTGACTCCCAGTACATTGTTAGGCTATTTCCTCACATTAAAACTGCCACATTATATCCCACAAAGAATATTGTCATAGTTGTCTTACAGTCTTTACAGGATTTATTCTCACTCAATTACGACCTCAGCCCACACCGGAGAAGCTTGCAAGGATGTAATTCGACACCTCTTTCACTGTTTTACCAGTTGCTAAATTCCTTCGCATCTCAAAACAAACTGCTCTGGCTTATACTTCTAAGAGCTTTCAAAAATTTTACAACACCCTTAAAATTATAAACACAGATTACCATATCATTTAATAAAATATACCCTTTTGTTATCAATCACTTGCTGTCACTAACCGAGCCGCAAGGCAGAAATTATATTTTCACAGGAATTCAACTCGCAAACACAACCTGACACCATCCCCTCTGAGAGATCTCCCCAGCAACGGTGAAGTCACCGCCGAAACGTCGTGTGATTGGTGCCCACCAGCTCCTTCATTATTAACCCTTTTCAGATACTACAATGTCACCAACTTAAATAACACAAGGAACTATGCTGCCAATGGCCAAAATGTAAAGAACTCTGGACTTGGACATAAACTAACCCAATCTCTCCTGAATAAAACAGTCACCACTTGTGTAACAGGAACCAACATAATCCTTAAAAGGAATTTCAATGAGAAAAATGTAAACATCACTTAAAAAAAAGGGAATGACTGTCACATAGGGCAATGAAACCTGCCACAATGTAACCTGTTTTAACATAATGTGTTTTAACTGTAATTTTGCTAATTGTGTGGGCCCCCTTGGGGAAGGGAAACTTATGATTGTTCTACATCAGCCTCCCTTTGTGTTACTGCCTGTAAACTTGTCGGGACAAAGGGCTACAAGTGATAGAAAAATTGCAAGAGTTGATTAGGCCTAAGCAGGCTGTGGGGATTAGTTATTATGGGAATAACTGCACTTGTATCTGCTATAATCGCTGTGGTCACTACTCAGAATGTACAGACACGCAGATGAGGCGGCAAGAGCAGGCCCTGCTTGTGCAGGCTATTGCAGCCATGCAGGACAAACAGTCCTCGCCTGGTGTTTGGCTCAACATGCTGGAAAGGTAGTCAGAGACGGGCAACCTCTTCTGGGGATGTTACCGACCTAAGACAGGGACCTCACCAAGCTGTGAGACATCCCCATGACGGGTAAGGAGCATCCTAGCCGAAGATGACCTAAGACAGACACTTTCTCAGCGCTTTTTTATAAAGAAAAAGGAGGAGATGTCGGGGGCGAAAAGAAACTGCGCCATAAAGATGGCGCCTGTTATCAGGAGCTCCTCCCTGAGACACTCCCGGTCTGATGATTAGCCTGCTAACGCAGTTCCTTGCTGGCGCGTGAACAGCTCGTGATCAGCTTTCTGATTGCTTGCCTCTAAAGCCCATAGCCACTCAGCTTCTCTTTGCAATGCTATGTTTTGCTCGTGCACTGCACATGAATCAGCTGTGCCTTATGATTGGTGAGATTGGACTATATAATGGGTGAGGGACACTGTAGAAGAAGAACAAAGAAAGTAGAACAAAGAAAGCAGACACAGCCTCGGGAGCTGCAGCTGCCGCCGCGTCCCTGAACACCGCGGCGTTCAGGGACGCGGCACAGCAGGAGAGCGAGGAAGAAGTAGAATAGGAAGTAGAATAGGAAGAAGAATAAAGCAAGCAACTTGCAAGGTGGCTCGTATCCGTGTGTCCTGTCTTCTTTCCGCGGGCGGACAGTTAGGCAGCGACAGTATTTTATCTTCTTGGGGGCTATAGTAAATGGAATTGATCTGGTGATTTCTTTATTAATAATTTCTCTGTTCGTATAAAGGAATCCTACTGATTTAGTTATGTGTATCTTGTATCCGGATACTTTGCCAAATTCTTCTATTAGCTCTAATAGTTTACTTATGGATTTCTTTGGATTCTCTGTATAAACAATCATATCATCTACAAAGAGGGAAATCTTTAATTCTTCAGTGCCAATAAGGATGCCTTTTATTTCTTTGTCTTGTCTAATTGCTCTGGCTAGAACTTCTAGCACAGTGTTGAATAGAAGTGGTGAGAGCAGACATCCTTGTCTAGCTCCCGTTCTCAAAGGGAATTCTTTCAGTCTTTCACCATTCAGGATGATGAAAACAATTGGCTTTGCATAGATGCAGCTGATTGTATTGAGCAATTTCCCTTTTATTCCTATTTTTCTGAGAGTTTTAAGCATGAATGGATGTTGAACTTTGTCAAATGCCTTTTCTGCATCAATTGACAAAATCAGATGATTTTTATCTTTTGTGTTATTAATGTGGTTGATTACATTAATTGTCTTTCTGATGTTGAACCTGCCTTGCATCTCTGGAATGAAACCAACTTGATCATGATAAATTATTATTTTTTATATGCTGTTGAATTCTATTGGCTAGAATTCTGTTGAAGATTTTTGCATCTAGATTCATGAGTGATATTGGTCTGTAATTTTCTTTTTTGGGGGATCTTTCACTGGTTTGGGTATCAGGGTTATGCTGGCTTCATAGAATGAATTTGGAAGTATTTCATCTCTTTCTATGGTGTGAAATAGCCTCATTAGTATTGGAGTTAATTCTTCTCTAAAAGTTTGGTAGAATTCTCTGGTGAAGCTGTCTGGGCCAGGACTTCTTGGTTGGTAGAGTTTTAATGACTTTTATAAGATGGCAGAGTAAACAAATGTCTCCTCATCTCCCTCTGAGAACTAAGGCCTGGATGATATTTTTTATGGAGCATTGAATACCTGAGAAGCCTTGGGACCTAACATATTTGACTGGGCAACAGTATCGGACTAATCTTCTCTCAAAAACAATCCAGCAACTGTTTGACTTCTGCTTCTGCTACTACATTGTAACAGAAAACTGCAGCATCTCCAAATGGCCAGTAACCATACCATACTTTCATTATAAGCTGGCAGGTGAAGTCTGCTGTTTCACACTGCCTGTTCAGGCCCGCCTGTTGGACAGCTTCCAGCTCCCAATTCAGCACCTGGACAGCTCCCTGCATAGAAGTGAAGTTTACTTTTACTTTTAAGGTTTACTTTTTAAGGCTGAGAGGCTTGTATTTTCTCTCTGAAAATCTCTATATTGAAAAACCTCTTTTCTCTCACTCACAATATAAGATTGGATGACAGCCCCCAGTTTCTCCATAAACAGAGCAGCTTCTTTGCTACTCAATAAGCAAAGTCTTCCACCCTTGAGAGTCCACCTGGGGCAAATCACTAGAGTAATACAGACAGCTGGTGACCAACAATTCTCTTAGATCCATTATCAGAGAAATCAAATAGCATCTAGATAGCACACAGGCAACAAACCATATTTAATCATTTAAAGAAACAGTCTTTAAATGCTCCAGAAAATTCCCTAAATAAAGATTCAAAACAATTCCCAGATGAAGAAGCCTTCCTGAATCTAACAGAGACTGAATACAAAAAAGTTATATATAAAACCCTGCTAGAGATTAAACAAAATGCAATATAACAAAATGAAAAATTTGGTAAACTATTTGAAATACTAGAACATCAATGATCTGAAATACATCAGGTTAATAACAAAATTACAAAATTGGATAATTCTATCCAAAGCCAAAAGAGTAAGATTGAACAGATGGAAGTTAGAATCAGTGACCTACAAGACAAAATAACTAACACCAACATTTATGAGGTAAAATCAGAGAAAAGAAATAAGAAAAATGAAGAAACATATGGGACTTCATGAAGAGGAATAATTTATGTTTAATTGGAGTTCCTGAACAAGGGGGGATTAATGACGACATAGAAAGTATTGCTGTAGAGATACTGACAGAAAACTTTCCTGAGATTATGAACAAAGAGAACATAGATAGTCAAGATGTTTATAAAATACCACAAAAGTTAGATCCAAAATGAAGAATGCCAAAGCATATTATAATTAAGTTTAATAAGCTAAAACACAAAGAGATGCTTCTGAAGACATCAATGCTCAAATCAAAACTAACATTTCTAGGGAAACCCTATAGACTTTCATCTGACTTTTCTGCTGAAACAATACTGGCTAGAAAACAATGGGCAGACACATTCAAAGTCCTGAATGAGAAAAACTTCCATCTCAGAATGATTTATCCTGCAAAATTGTCTATCAAATATAATGGTGAAATTAAGACTTTTGAAAACAAAGAGAAATTTAAAGACTTCATAAAAATTTAAGGCACTTCATCCAAACTTCTAATCAGTTAAGGAAGGCACAAAACTTCACCAAATCAAGCCCAAAACTACAATATTATAATAAAGGAATCCATGATCATATCATGACAACTATAATTTCGTCACATTAAAAGAGGGACACACTACAGTAATTATAGTTGTTTTTGATGCAGTGACAGTTTCTGACTTCTAAAATAGTTAAAATTGATTTCAATAATTATATGTTAAGGAGTATTAGGTATGTAGCTATAGAACAGATTAACAATATATCATTTGAAATTAAAAATCACCATACAGGAGTCTCAACAAATATAAAATCAAAACTCATACCATCCATAAAAAAGAATGTCCCAGAACAGATTAATGACAGCAACAGAGAAATCATCAACATCAAAATAAACATATTGCAATGACACCACTAAACATACACCTATCAATAATCACATTGAATGTAAACGGACTGACCACTCCAGTAAAGAGACAGTGAGTGATGTCATGGATCAAAAGACATGGCCCATCTATGTGTTGCTTACAAGAAACACATCTTAGACTTAAAGATAAGAATAGGTTGAGAATCAAAGGTTGGAATAACATATATCAAGCTAATAATACACGAAAAAGAGCAGGTGTGGCAATATTAATCTCAGATAAAATAGATTTTAATGCAAAATCCACTTTTGTGGACAAGGATGGTCACTATTGCTGAAAGGTTCAGTAATCAAGCAAGACTTAACAATATTAAATATTTATGCACCCAATACCAGAGCACCTAAATACATTGAACAAATACTGACAAAACTGAAAAATGAGATTGATCATTCCACAGTAATAGTTGGGGCTTTAACACTCCTCTTTCAGTTAAGGATAGATCATCCAGAAGAAAATCTCAGTAAAGATACAGAAGATCTTATTACAACAATCAACCAACTTGGCCTTATTGACATATACAGATCTTTTCATCCATCAACAGACAAATATACCTTCTTCTCCAAAGCACATGGAAAATTCTCTAGAATAGACTACATGTTAGGTCATAAAACAATTCTCTGTAAAATCCAAACCATTGATTTTTGCAAAGTACCTTCTCAGACCACAGAGCTGTAAAAATTGAAACCAATAACAGAAAATTCATAGGTAAAAATTCAAACTTGTGGAAATTGAACAACACTTTGCTCATAAAGCTTTGGGTGATAGAAAAAAATTAAAGACACATTAAAGAAATTTATGGATTCAAATGAGAATGAAAACACATCCTACCAGAATTTATGGGACACAGCAAAAGCAGTGCTCAGAGGTCAGTTTATCTCTATAAATGCACACTTCCGGAAAGAAGAAAGAGCCCAAATTGAAGAGTTAACCTCACAGCTTGAACAAGTAAAAGAGAGCAACAAAGAAACACCTCAGGCACCAGAAGAAAACAGATTATAAAGATTAGAGCAGAACTAAATGAATTAAAGAATAGAAAAACAACTGAAAAAATTAACAAAACCAAAATCTGGTTCTTCAGAAAGATCAACAAAATTGATAAACCCTTACTTTTATTTCTTGTAAGATAAAAAATGATGCAAGTCACACCCTAGGGAAACTCTCTTTACAGTGGATCAATGATATGATCTCAGTAAGGGTGTTACAGTCCTACGCTAATCCTCTTTCACCCACAATTATAATCACAAAATGGAGGACAGTCACACTATACTGGGAATTCTGGCCTAACCAAGTTGACACATATTTTTGCGGACACAATTCAGTCCATGACGTTCCATTTTGTGCCTCCCCCCATTCATGTCCTTGCTACATGTAAGACACATTCACTCCATCATAGTGTAGCAGAAATATGACATCAACTCCAAGTCCACAATCCAAAAATTCCTCTTTATTTGTGAAATCTAGAATACAAGTTATGTTTCCAAAGTACAGTGGCAAACTCACACAAACTACAAGGTAAAGCCTATTAAGTTTGCTAATTAATCCCAGTAAATGTGCTATATACACCACTGCTGAACATCACCAGTCACCTTCGAAGTACTTCTCTTGGGAAGCTATGTCCTGACAGCAGTGCCTAGTCCACCCTTCAAAACAACTTTGGAATTCTTTTTCTGAAATGGCCACCAGAGCTGTCATCATATTACCTTTGAAGTGCTGAATGTCACCAAAATGTCTTCCTTTCAATATTTCCTTTATCTTTGGGTAAAGAAAAATGTTACTAGGTGCCAGATCAAGTTAGTAGGGAGAGTGTTCCAATACAGTTATATGTTTATGGGCTACAAACTCCCTTACAGACAACTATACAATTAAGTTCATGAACTTACCACCATGCCAACATGTGCAATGGCCATTCCAGAAAGAGTTCCAAAATTGCTTTGAAGGGTGGATTAGGTACTGGCATTGGTGCATAGCTTTCCAAAGGGAGTACTTGGAAGGTGACCACAGTGATATTGAGCAATGAGGTATGTAGCACTTAGAGTAGATAGGTTCCCGGACTTAACTGTCAGACCTAGTAGACATTTCCATTGTAAATGCTACAAATTGGAAGGAAAAAAGTCGTAACAGATACCAAGCAACCCAGCAGAACATATTACATTAGCCCTCAAGGCTTTGCAAACAATCCTCTGTTCTCTGATATCATTTACACAATGGCCCTGCTCTCCATAGTTTACGTATTGACCATACTGTCTGGATTCTGAGTAGACACTCCTCAGCTCTGGGCTTCAACTCTGCCTTCTAGGTCAGCTGGGATGGCAACTCTACTTCCTTAGCTTTACGTGCACCAGCACACCTGACTGCAACTCCATTCTTAAAAACACCAGAGGCTATGGCTTTGCCCTTTGAAATCCCAGCTTAGCTTTCTGTATTTCTTGTCTCTTCAGCTTCTGTTTCCTGGTTCCTTGGCCTCTTGGCTCCTTGAGACTCATGACTGCATCTGCACTGCTGCAGTAAGTGTTCCAGTGCTCTGTGGCTCCATTGGAAAGTGCCTGGATACACCTCACTCTGCTAGTAATTTTTGGTTGTACAGCATTCAGTTCTTTTGGGTCGGCAAGCCTATCTACAGCAATAAGTGCCAAGAGCCACCCAATCCTGTCAGGAAGCTTCCTGTGCAGAGGCATTCAATTCTCACTCTGTGATTTTCCAAGCCTAACTCCACTGATAACCGTCCAGAGGCACCCCACTCCACCAGGAAGCCTCCTGCTCAAAGACACTCAGCTCCCTGCTCTGTGAGTCATTTCAAGAACTGTCTAGTGCTAGTATACTCGTTTTGATGCTCCTGGTCTTCTGCTGCTGTGGATCTCTGCTGCTGTTTCTCACCATTTGTGCTGTCTCTGGGGTTAACAGTTTCCCTCACTTTCTTCTGAATCCACTACCTATTCACAGTTTCTAAACCACTTCCATGTTTTAAATATTTGTTAGAGCAGTACCCTACCTTCTTGGTATCAAATACTGTCTTAGTTATGTAGTGCTGCTATAACAGAAATACTACAGACTGATGATCTTAACAAAGGTAAATTTATTTTCTCACAGTCTAGTATGTTAGAAGTCCAGATTCAGGGTGTCAGATTGAGGAAAAGTCTTTCTCTGTTGACTCTGAAGGGAAGACCGTCTAATCAATCTTCCCATGCACTACAAGCTCTTCCATGCAGGAATCTGGGATCCACGGGATGCCAGTCTGCTCCTGGTGCTGCGTTCTTAGTAGTATGTAAGCTTTCAAAAAGTATTTTTATATGTTATGATTATTTAATAAACCCACACAATAAATAATATATGCCTGGCACTCTTCAAAGTGGCTTATTTATACTAGTTCATTTAATCCTAAAACAACCTAGGTAGTATCATCATCACCTTCCTCATAAATTAATTTTATATTATTAAGTGAAATTTACAATTCAAGTCAGTTTGTCATACAAAAACTTGCCCACATATTGTTATGTGACCCTAGCTACTCTCCCCACATTGTGATAGCATATTCCTACCTATTCACAGTTCCTGTATTTCACGTGTCCATTCAACAGGCACCCGTTCACCTCTGAGTTCTCATCTCACCTCTGGACAGGAGCTACAGAGTCAGCCTCATATATCTACTTGAATAAAGGGGCACACTCTTTACCAGTATAACTTTATGTTGTATAGTCCAGTCCAACCTTTGTCTGAAGAGTTGGCTTTGGGAATGGTTTTAGTTCTGCATAACAGACAGTCCATATGTTCTGGATACTCTCTGGTCTGTCAGACCATCAAGACCGATCTTTTTACTGGAGTGTGAGGTCTGTGTGGCCACGTTTCTCCCACTCCATCAGGAACTCTTGGTTGTGCTACCTGTAATGGCAGTCATTGGTGGTAACCAGGCACCATCTAGTCCTTCCAGTCTCATGCTCAAGTAGTCTCTCTTTAAGTGGCCTTTTCTCTCTGTTGGGCTTGTGTGTTCCTTATGCCTTTGGTGTTTTTTTTTTTAATTTATTTGTTGTGATTGAGTGAAAATGTATAATCCAGTTTAAATCTGCATGCCCATCTGTGTGCATTTCCTCCTACTCTCATTGCCCGGTGACAGCACGTTCCTCCTTTCTGTTCTATACATGTCATATCCTCTTAACAATCTCCTGTCCTCTCTTCTCCACCTTCTCCATTCCCTTCTAGTAAGAGACTGGTAGGATGACATCCTATAGATGCATAGAACCATAAAGTGCACACATGGTATGGTCACTTTGTGTCATTGAGTCCAATCTATTCCTCCCCAAGGAGTTGACCTCACTAATGATTTATGGACAGAGTCAGTATCAGAACTAGGGGCCATGTTCCCAGGGGAACCCTGAGACCTTTGGGCCATCAACCGCAGGTTGTTAGTGGAGTTCTTAGGGTGCACCCTTTTTTATTCTCATGTTGCCACTGAGATTCAACTTTGTGAGCCCCATCATGGCAGTCAATAGTGGTGGCCAGGAACCATCTGGTTCTTCTGGTTACATGTTGATGTAGTCACTTATTCATTTTGGTCTTTCTATCCTCTGGGTTTTCTTTCCCCCGTGTCATTTTGGTCCTTGGTGATCATCTGTTCCTGCTAAGTTGGGACCATTTGGTATACTCAGATGGCAGCTTGCTAGCTTTTAAGACCCCAGACACCACTCATCAATATGAGGAGCAGAAGACTGTCTTAGCATTGTCAAGTTATGCCAATTGGACTCAATGTCCCCTGAGAGCATAGGACCCCCCCACCGCTACTCTGTCCTTTCAATATTCGGTTAAGACTGGAAGAGTATTTATGTTACGTTGAAGTCCAGTTAAATTGATCTTTCTGATGTGTGCCATCACTGATGTCACCCAGCCAAATTTCTATCAACTATCTAATCTATAACCTTCTCTTTCCCTCCCTCCCCTCCTCTGCAGCCTGCAAAGAGTCTTTTCTTCTGTACATGAGTCTGTTTTTAAGTCCTTATAGTAGGGGTCTCATACAATATTTGTCTTTGAACCACTGACTAATTTCGCTCAATATAATGTCTTCCAATTGAAATCAGGTTATGAGACGCTTCCTAGAATCATCGTTGTTCTTTGTCATTGCATAGTGTTCCATTGAGCATATATATCATGGTTTATTTATCCATTCATCTGTTGATGGGTGTTTTAGTCAGCTAGGGCTGCTGTAACAGAAATACCACAGAGTGGATGGCTTTAACAAAGGAAGATTTATTCTTACACAGTCCAGTAGGCTATGAGTCCAAATTCAGGATGTCTGCTATAGAGGAAGGCTTTCCCCCTTGTCAGCTTTGGAGGAAAGTTCGATATGCCATCAGTCTTTGTCCAAGGAGCATCTTGGCACAGGAACCTCTGGTCTGAAGGACACGCTCTTCTCCTGGTGCTCCTTGCTTGATGGTGTGAGGTTCCCAATTCTCTGCCTGCTTTCCCTTTCCTTTTATCTCTTGCAGGATGAAAGGATTAAAGGTAGGGGCAAGCCATACTCCAGGGAACTCCCTTTACAGTGGAGCAGGGAGGTGATCTTATAAACAGATTTACAGTCCCACCCTAATCCTTTAACATACTACATAAGAAAACCACAAAATGGAGGACAGTCACAAGATACTGGGAATCATGGCCCAGCCACGTGGCTACGTATATTTTTGGGGGGACACAATTCAATCCATGACAGTGGGCATTTAAGTTGATTCTATCTTTTTTGCTATCATGGACTGTGCTGCAATAAACATTTGTGTGCATGTATCTGTTGGTGTGAATGCCCTTGATTCTGTTGGATATACTCCAAGCAGTGGGATTACTGGGTCATACAGTATATCTATTTCCAGCTTTTTAAGGAAGAGCCGGATTGCTTTCCAAAAAGGTTGTACCATTTTGCGATCCCACCAGCAATGTAGGAGAATTCCATTTTCTCCACAGCCTCTCCAGCATTTGTTGTTTTGCATTTTTTGGATCATGGCCAACCTTGTTGGGGTAAGATGATATCTCACTGTAATTTTTATTTGACTTTCTTTCATAGCTAATGATTTTGAGCAATTCCACGTGTGTCTTTTGGCTGCCTGGATATCCTCTTTAGAGAAGTGTCTGTCCATCTCCTCTGCTGATTGCTTAATTGGATTATTTATCCTCATCTTGTTGATATTTTGTAGTACCTTATAGATTATGTAGATCAGGTGTTGGTCTGACGTGTACTTGCCAAATATTTCTATCCCATTCTGTAGGTGGTCTTGTAGTTCTTTTGATGAAGTCTATGGATGAGCAAAAGTGTTTGATTCTTAGTAGTTCCTATTTATCTATTTCCTCTTCAGTTGATCGTGCTTTGTCAAATTTTGATGTCTGTCTACTTCATGTATTAAAACTTCCATTGTTGATCCTATTTTATCTTGGGTGAGCTTTATCATTTTAGATTTGATTATCTTGGGTGAGCTTTATCATTTTAGATTTGATATTTTGGTCTTTTATCCATTTTGAGTTGGTTTTTGCATAAGGTGTGAAATAGGGTCTTGTTTCCATTTTTGCAGATGGATATCCAATTTTGCCAGCACCATTTATTGAAGAGACTATTTTTACCCTAGTTTACAATCTTAGGGCCTTTGTCGAATATCAGCTGCTCAGAGGAGGATGGTGGCATCTCTGGGGTCTGAACTCTATTCCACTGGTCTGTACATCTCTTTTTCTACTAGTACTAGGCTGTTTTGACTACTGTGGCAGTGTAATAGGTTCTAAAGTCAGGTAGGGAGAGGCTTCCTGGTGTGTTCTGTTTCTTCAGTAGTGCTTCACTTGTCCAGGGTTTCTTCCCTTTCCAAACAAGATTGGTGATTTGTTTCCCTATCTCATTAAAAAAATGTCACTGGAATTTATATTGGGATTGCATTATATAAGTAGAATGCTTTGGGTAAAATAGACATTTTCACAAGGTTAAGTCTTCCTATCCATGAGCAGGGTAGGTTTCTCCATTTATATAAGTCTCTCTTGGTTTCTTGCAGTAAGGTCTTTTGGTTTTCTTTGTAAAGATCTCTTATTTCTCTAGTTAGATTTATTCCTAGGTATTTTACCTTCTTGAGGGCTATAGTAAATGGTATTGATTTGGTGATTTCTTCTTTAGTAATCTCTTGGTACAAAGGGATCGTACTGATTTACTTACGTTTATCTTGTATCCTGAGACTTTGCTGAACTCTTCTATCAGTTTGAGTAGTTTACTTATGGATTCTTTAGGATTCTTTGTGTATACAATCATGTTATCTGCAAATAGGGAGATTTTTACTTCTCCTTTGCCAGTGCAGATGTCTTTATTTCTTGGTCTTGTCTAATTGTTCTTGCCAGAAGTTCTAGTACAATGTTGAGTAAGAGAGGTGAGAGTGAACATCCTTGTCTAGTTCTCTTTCTCAAGGAGAATTGTTTCAGCCTCTCTCCATTCAGGATGATATAGGTGGTTGGCTTTGCATAAATGGCCCTCACTGCATTGAGGAATTTACAGTCTATTCCTATTTTACTGAGACTTTTTAGCATGAATGGGTTTTGGGCTTTATCAAACGCTTTTTCTACATCAATGGACAAAATCGAGTGAGCCTTGTCTTTTGTGTTATTTATGTGGTTGATCACATTAATTGTTTTTCTGATGTTGAACCAGCCTTGCCCCCGTGGTGTGAATCCAACTTGGTCATGATGAATTATTTTTTTGATATGTTGTTGAGTTTTATCAGCAAGTATTTTGTTGAAGATTTTTGCATCTGGGTTCATGAGTGATATTGGTCTGTAGTTCTGCTTTTTTGTGGAACCCTTCCCTGGCTTTGGTAACAGGGTTATGCTGGCTTCATAGAATGAATTTGGGAGTATTCCATCTCTTCCTATGCTGTGAAATAGTCTCAGTAGTATTGGAGTTAACTCTTCTCTAAAAGCTTGGTGGAATTCTGTAGTGAAGCCATCTGAGCCAGGATTTTTTTTTTGTTGGTAGTTTTTTTGATGAACTTTTCAATCTCTTCCTTTGTGATGGGCTTATTAAGATGTTCTGCTTCACCTTGTGATAATTTTGGTAGGTGATACGAATCTAGAAATTTGTCCAGTTCCTCTAAGTTTTCAAATCTATTAGAGTACAGTCTTTCGTAGTATTCTGGTAGCGATTGTTGGATCTGTTGTGACATCTCCCATCTCATTTCTTGTCTGGGTTATTTGTTTCCTTTCCTGTTTTTCTTTAGTAAGTTTAGCCAATGGTTTGTCAATTTTGTTGATCTTTTCAAAAACCAGCTTTTGGTCTTATCAATTTTTTCTATTGTTTTTCTATTCTCTAATTTATTTAGTTCTGCTCTAATCTTTATGATCTGTTTTCTTCTGGAGACTGAGGGATTCCTCCATCAGTTTTTCTACTTGTTCAAGCTGTAGGGTTAATTCTTTGATTTCTGTTCTTTCTTCCTTTCGGATGTGTGCATTTATAGAGATAAATAGGCCTCTGGGCACTGCTTTGGTTGTATCCCATAGGTTCTGATAGGAAGTGTTTTCATCCTCATTTGAATCCATAAAATTCTTTATTTCATTCTTTCTTCTATAACCCTTGGCTTTTTGAGCAAGATGTTGTTCAGTTTCCATGAATTCCAATTTCTATCTATGTTTTTCCTGCTAGTGATTTTGACTTTTATGGCTTTATGGTCTGAGAAGATGCTTTGCAATAATTCAATGGTATGGATTTTGTTGAGATTTGCATTACGCCCTAACACATGGTGTATTCTGGAAAATGTTCCACGTGCACTGGAGAAGAAGGTGCAGTTGTCCACTGATGGATAGAAAGTTCTGTATATGTCGATGAGGTCTAGTTGCTTAATTGTGGTAGTAAGGTTTTCTGTGTCTTTACTGAGCTTTTCTCTAGACGATCTATCCAATACTGAAAGTGGAGTGTTGAAGTCTCCCACTATTATTGTAGAGTGATCTATCTCGTTTTTTAATGTAGTCAGTGTTTCTTCAATGTATTTAGATGCTCTAGTATTGGGTGCATAAATATTTAATATTGTTAAGTCCTGCTTGTGTATTAAATGCTTCAACAATTGTGTCCAACCTTGTCTATGATGGTGGATTTTACATTAAAATCTATTTTATCTGAGATTAGTTTTGCCACACTTGCTTTTCTTTGTATGTTGTTAGCTTGGTATGTATTCTTCCATCCTTTAATTTTCAGTTTGTTCGTATCTTTAAGTCTAAGATGAGTTTCTTGTAAGCAACACAGAGACAAGTTGTGTCTTTTGATCCAAGATATCACTCGTTGTGTTTTTAGTGGAGCGTTTAGTCCATTTACATTCAATGTAATGATCGATAGATATGTGTTTAGTGCCGTCGTTTTTGTGTATTTATTTTTGTGTTGATGTTTTCCCTGCTGCTCTTCATACTTTGTTCTGGGATGTTCTTGTTTATGGGTTGATTTTTCGTCCTTTTCAGTGTTGATTTTGTGTTTGTTCAGACTCCTGTATTATGTTTTGTGATTCGATATGTTGTATCTTTATTGTGCTTTGTGGCTATCACTATGTTTCCCCTTAATGATCTATGTTTAAACCCAATTTTAACTTCTACATATCTTAGTAACTTCCTCTGCATCTGGAAGCGTCATAACTACTGTAGTGCAGCCCTCTTTTTGATATGATGATATCATAGTTTTAATAATATGATTGCTGGATCACTTCTTTTAATATTATAGCTGTGACTGTGTTCTGTGCCTTCCATAACTGAGTCGGTTTCTAGATGATGTGTCCTCTATTGCCTCCTAAAATATAGAGTTAACGGTTTTGTTGTCTTAAGCCAAGAGCTTCTTTCGGTATTTCTTGTTGCTTTGGTTTGGTTTTTACAAAGTCTCTGAGTTTCTGTGTGTCTGTGAATGTCTTAATTTCATTTTCATGTTTGAAAGAGTTTTGAAGGGTATGTAATTCTTGGAAGTTTTCTCCTTTTTTATTTTTTATTTTTATTTAATATGACTGAGTGAAAATGTACATTCTTGTATAAATTTACATGTCCACCTATGTGCAGCTTCCACTGCTCTCCCTGTCTGGTGACAGCACACTATTCCTCTCTGCTCCATACATGTCTCATCCTCCCAACAGTCTCTTTTCCTCTCCTCTCCAACCACTTTCCTTCCTCCAACCAGAGGTCAGCAGGATGATATCCTATAGATGTATAGAACCATGAAGTGCATTCAATATATGGTCACTCTGCATCACCAAGTCCAATCCATTCGTGTCCAAAGAGTGGATCTTTGTTATGATTTATGGGCAAGGGCAGCATCAGGGCCAGGGACCATGCTCCCAGGGGAACCCTGAAAACACTGGACCATCAATTGAGGTCTTTTAGTGGAGATCTCAGGATGCACCCCTTTTTATTCTTGTGTTGCCAGTGAGACTCAACTTAATGAGCTCCATCGTGGCTATCACTGGTGGTGGCCAGGCACCATCTGGTTCTTCTCGTCCCAAGTCGATGTAGGCACCCACTCATGTGGGTCTCTCTATCTTCTGGGTTGTCTTTACCCCATGTCATTTTGGCTTGAGTACTCCTTCCATCTCAACTCAATATTGCAAGAATAGAGTACCTGGGGCAGGGGGCACGGGACCATGTTCTTAGGTGAAATCGAGGCCACTTGGCACAACTAGTGTTTTGCTAAGAGAGCTCTCTGCACCCCACATTGGTGAGTGGTGTCTGGGGTCTTAAAAGCTGCAAAGCTGCCATCTGAGGGCACAGCAAATGGTACCAACTCAGCCGGAACGGATGCTCACTGAGGACCAAAATGACGTGGGAAATTTTCTCCTTTAAGGCTTGAACAGTATCATCCTACAGTCTCTGTGCTAGCATCATTTCTCCTGAGAAGTCAGATGAAATCCTACAGGGCTTCCCTCTGAATGTTAGCTTTGCTTTGAGTCTCACTGTCTTTAAGAGTTTCTGCTTACACTTCATTTTGTTAAGCTTGATTACAATATGTCTTGCGTGTCTTCTTTAGGGGTCTGCATTGTGTGGCATTCAATACACATCTTCAATATCTATTTTCTCTTCTTTCATAATTTCAGAGAAGTTGTCTGCCAGCAACTCAGCATCAATACTCTGTGTTTTCAGGTGTCCCTCCCTATTTAGGAACTCCAGTTAATCACAGGTTGTTCCTCTTGATAATGTTTCACATGTTTCTTAATGCTTCTTCATTTTTCTTGTTTCTTTTCTCTGATTTCTCCTCACAGATGCTGAAGTCAGTATTTCTGTCTTCCAAGTCAGAAAGTCTCTTCTCCATTTGTTCAATTTTGTTTTCTTGGCTTTGAATTGAATTTTCTGTTTCTTTAAGTTTGTTATTGATCTGTCAGATTTCAGAAAGCTGGTGTTCCATCAGTTTGAAAAGCTTGCTTAATTTTTCATTTTGCTCCACTGCATTTTGTATAATGTCTAGGAGAGCTCTCTATGTAGTCCTTTCGTACTTGACCTCTGATAGTTTCAGAAAGACTTTTTCATCTGAGAAACTCTTTGGTTCCTTCTTTGGGAGCTTTCTGGAGCCATGGGTGGATTTTTCTTTAAGTGTCTGGCCAAGGTTTGTTGCTTTGGGGGGCATCTAGAGGTTGTTTAGTTTCTCTGGTGTTGTCTCAACAGGATCTGAAGTGCAGTCTGAGAAGGAAGGTGATCACTTGTCACCTCTATGTGTTCCGGTGACTGGGACCAGTGGAATCTCTGGGGTAGCAGGCTCCACCTCCTCATTGGCAAAGACACTGTCCTATGATGTGGGTGGAAGAGATGCCACCAGGCAGCATTGTAGTTATTTTTCTAGGTAGTTTTGTTTTGAAAGGTAAAAGCTATCTGACAGCTTCCGATGTCAGACAAGGTGTCAGGTGTGCAAGCTCCTCTTTCCAGCTGGCAATGTAGATATTGTATTCTGTTTATGCCAGGTATTAGGGCTGCTAGCATTGTCCATATTTTTTCTTCCATGATCTTTATCATTTTAGATTTTAGAATTAAGTCTTTGTTTCATTTTGAGTTAATTTTTGTACATGGTGTGAGTTATGATTCTTGTTTCATTTTTTTGCAGGTGAATGTCCAGTCATGCCAACACTATTTGTTAAAGTGACTGTGTTTTCCCCAATTAATGGACTTTGGTCCTTTGTCAAATATCAACTGCTCATAGGTAGATGATTCTACGTTTGGATTCTCAATTCTGTTCCACCAGGTTATGTATCTGTTTTTGTACCAGTACCAGGCTGTATTGACTATTATACACATTTTCACAATGTTGACTCTTCCTATCCGTGAGAAAAGTGTGGTTTTCCATTGAAATAATTTTTGTTTGTTTGTTGCAATAGTGTCTTCCAGTTTTCTCTATACAGATTTTCTATGTCTCTAGTTAGATTTATTCCTCAGTATTCTATCTTCTTGGGGGACTTCGTAAATGGCATAGCTTTGGTGATTTCCTTTTTGATGTTTTCTTTGTCAGTGTAGAGTAATTCAACTGATTTTCATGCATTTTTTCTTTTATTCTGATACTTTGCTGAACTCTTCTGTTAGTTCCAGTAGTTTTCTGTATAAGGTCACATCATCTGCAGACACAGATGTTTTTACTTCTTCCTTACACATTTGGGTGTCCTTTACTTTTTTTCCAACGTAATTGTTCTGGCTAGGACCTCCAGCACAATGCTCAATAAGAGTATTGACAAAAGATGTTCTTGTCTGGTTCCTGTTCTCAAGAGATGTGCTTTCAGACTCTTGCCACTTAGGATGGTGTTGGCTATTGGCTTTCTATAAATGTTACTTACTAAGCTGAGGAATTTCCTATTTTATTGACAGTTTTTGTCATGGGAAGATGCTGGCCTTGTGCCTTTTTTGCATCCATTAATAGGATCATGGGGTTCTTGTCTTTTGTTTTGTTTATGTGAATGATTACATTGACTGTTTTTCTAATATTGAATCATCCCTCCATCTCTGGTAAGAATCCCACTTGTTGATGATATACATATATATATTTTTATGTATTGTTGAATTCTGTTAGTTAGAATTTTATTGTGGATTTTTGCATCTAAGTTCATGAGAGATATTGTTCTGTAATTTTCTTCTTTCTTTGGTGTCTTTACCTGGTTTTGTATCACGGTTATGCTGACTTCATAGAATGAGTCTGGCAACATTTCATTCTTTTCTGTGTTCTAAATGCTTTTAGTAACAGTAGTATTAACTCTTCTCTGAAAGTTTGATGGAATTGTTCAGTGAAGCCATCAAAGTTAGTGCTTTTTTTGTTGTGAGTTTTTAAACTACCTTTTCAGTCTCTTCTTTACCTATTTTATACCTGTTTTTGTTAGTTTAGGTAGGTAGAGTGTTTCAAGAAATTTGTTCATTTCCTCTAGAGTGCAAATTTGTTAGGTTATGTCTTAGCCTGCTGCTATAACAGAAATAGTACAAAGGGATGGCTTTATAAAAAAGAAATTTATTCTTTCGCAGTCCAGTAGGCTACAAGTCAAAACTCAAGACATCGGCTCAAGGGGAAGGCTTTCTCCCTCTGTCTGCTATGTTGGAAGCTCCTCATCATCAGTCTTGCCTTCATCTGAGAGAACCTCAGTGCAGAAACGTCAAGTCCAAATCATGCACTGTGCTCCTCGTACTTTTTTCTTGGTGGTATGAGGTTCCTGTGTCTCTTTACTGGCTCTGTCCTTTATATCTCAAAAGAGGTTGGCTAAAGACACCACCCAATCTTGTAGAACTCAGCAGCATAACTGTTTCTAATCCATCTAATTAAATCATAGGTATAGAATTTATAACACACAGAAAAATTTCATTAAATGAGAAAATGTTGCACATCATATTATACTGGGAATCATAGTCCAACCCAGTTGATGCATACATTTTTGGGAGACGTAATTCAGTCCGACAGAGTACAACTTATCATAGTATTCTGTTTTGATTCTATTAATTTTAGTTCTATTGTGATATCATACATCTCATTTCTTATTTGGGTTATTTGCTTTCCCTCTCTCTTTTTTTGTCAGTTTGACTAATGGTGTACTGATTTTGTTGATCTTTTCAAAGAACAGGCTTTTGGTTTTGTTATCCCTTTCAATTGTTCATCTATTCCCTATTTCATTTAATTGTCTAATTTTTATTACATTGCTTTCTTTTGGTGCCCAAGGGCTTCTTTCACTGCTCTGCTTCTATTTGTTTGAGTTATAGGATTAGTGCTTTGGTTTTGTCCCTTTGTTCTTTTTTTGGACGTGTCCATTTATTCCTATAAATTTATTTCTGAGTATTGCTTGTGCTGTGATCCAAAGATTCTGGTACGATGCGATTTCCTTCTCTTTTGATTCTGTGAATTTCTTTATTTCATCCTTAGTTTCTTCTACAACCCAGTTTTGTATTTGATTTTTTTCTCTTTCTTTTTCTCTTACTGGTTTCTACTTTTATGCCTTCATGATCAGAAAAGATACTTTGTAAATATTTCAGTGCTTTGGATTCTGTTAAGGCTCGCTTTATGATCTTATATGTAGTCTATGCTCAAGGATGTTCCATGTGTGTTGGAAACAAAAGAATACTATGCTACTGTTACATGGAGTGTTGTGCATATATCTATGAGGTCAAGCTGGTTGACTGTGGCATTTAGGTATTCTGTGTCTCTGCTGTACTTCTTTCCAGAAGTTCTATCCTTCACTGAAAGTGGTGTGTTGAAGTCTCCTACTATCATTGTGGAGCTTTCTGTTTTTTCTTACCATGTTGTCGGAATTCTTCTTATGTATTTTGGAGCCCTGTCGTAGGGTGCATAAATACTTAAGATGGTTATACCCTGCTGGCATATTTGACCCTCTTATCATTATTCAAGGTCTGACAGTTATGTCCCCTAGCTTAATTTTTGTAAGTGCTACATACCTCATTGTTGAATATCACTATGGCCAGCTTCCAAGTGCTCCCCTTGAGAAGCTATGCACTGATGCCAGTGCCTAGTCTACCCTTCAAAGCAATCTGGGAACTCTTTCTGGAATGGCCATTGTACACAGTGGTATTGGTGGCCTGGTTGTTGCACACAAATGACTGTATTGGAACACCCTCTCCACTCACGTGATCTGGCCCCCAATGAATTTTTCTTTACCAGATAAAGGAAATACTGAAAGGAAGACATTTTGATGGCATTCAGGACATCAAGGGTAATATGACAACAGCTCTGATGGCCATTCCAGAAAAAGGGTTCCAAAATTGCTTTGAAGGTAGATTAGGTGCTGACGTTGATGTACAACTTCCCAGAGGGAGTACTGTGAAGGTAACTGTAGTGGTATTCAGCAGTGAAGTATGTAGAACTTTTTCTAGGATGGGTTCATGAACTTAATTGTCAGTGCTTGTATCATGTTCTTCCTTATCCTTTGTAGTAGATTTTACACTATAGTCTATTTTTTCAGAAATTAATATTGCAGTTACTGCTCTTTATTTGACAATTGTTGGCTTTTTCTATCTTTTCAGTTTTAGTTTGTGTCTTGAAGTATTAGTTGTGTCTCTTGTAGGTGACCCATAAACGGATTGTGTTTTTTTATCCATTGTGCCTGTCTTTGTCTCTTTATTGGTGTGTTTAGTCCATTTTCATTCAGTGTGATTATTGATAGTTACAAGGTTAGTGCTGTCATTTTTTTCACATATATTCTTTTCTCCCATTGTATGTTATATGAAGGTTTACAGAGCAAATTAGTTTCTCATTAAACAGTTAGTACACATATTATTTTGGTTAATAACCCCACAATATGTCAGTACTTTCCCTTCTAAATCTTGAATTCCCTATCACCAGCTTTCCTATTCCCTTCTGCCTTCTAGTCTTTGCCCTGGGGCTTAGAAGCCCCTTTAATCTCTCTTTTATTTTTAATGAGTCTGTCTAAACCTTGGCTGAAGGGTGAACCTCAAGAAAAACTTTGTTACTGAGCTGAAAGTGTGTCTAGTCTCTGCACTTCACTGGGCTCTGGAGTCTGATGCCATTAACTGAATCAGAAGTTGTTGTTGTCATTAGGTTCCATTGAGTTGTTTCCAACCACAATCATTTTTTATGCTTAAGCCCATCATTGTAGCCACTGTGTCAATTCATCTTGCTGAGGGCCTTCTTCTTTTCTGCTGACCTTCCACTCTACCAAGCATGATGTCCTTCTCCAAGGACTGATCCTTCTTGTCAACATATCCAAAGTATATGAGATACAGTCTTGCCATCTTTGCTTCCAAGGAACACTCTGGTGTACTTCTTCCAGAACAGATCTATTTATTCTTTTGGTAGATTTATTCTATGGTATATTCCACACTCTTCTCCAACACGACAATTCAAAGGCACCACTTCTTCTTCTGTTGCCCTT
The DNA here is from genome assembly GCA_028571685.1 of Heterohyrax brucei. Taxonomy (NCBI): domain Eukaryota; kingdom Metazoa; phylum Chordata; class Mammalia; order Hyracoidea; family Procaviidae; genus Heterohyrax; species Heterohyrax brucei. The sequence continues at coordinate 28,667,268 of CM053156.1, forward strand.
GTTCGTTGTCCAGCTTTCATGTGTATACAGTGTGGTTGAAAACACCATGGCTTGAGTCAGGCACACCTAAGTCTTCAGGATGACGTCCTTACTTTTGAATAGTTTAAAGAGGTCCTTTGCAGCAGATTTTCCCGATGCAATGTGCCATTTGATTTCTTGACTGCTCCTTCCATGGATGTAGACCGTGGAACCAAGTAAAATGAAATCCTTGACAACTTCAATCCTTTGTTCATTTATGACAATGTTACTTACTGGTCCAGTTGTGAAGATTTTTGTTTTCTTGATGTGGAAGTGCAATCCATAATGAAGGCAGTGGTCTTTGATCTTCATCAGTAAGTGTTTCAAATCTTCTTCACTTCCAGTAAATAAGGCGGTGTCATTTGCATAATGGAGGTTAATAGTGAGTCGTACTACAATCCTGATACCTCGTTCTTCTTCCCAGCTTCTTGGATTATTTGTCTGGCATACAGATTGAAAAGGCGTGGTTAGAAGATGCAAACCTTTCCTGAGTTTAAACCATGCAGTGTCTTCTTGTTTTATTCTCACGAGTGCCTCTTGACCCATGTACAAATTCCTTAAGAGCACAATTAAGTGTTCCACAATCACCATTCTCTACAATGCTAGCCATAATTTGTTATGTTCCACACAGTCAAATGCCATTGCATAGTCAATGAAATACCGGTAATCATCTTTATGGTATTCTCTGCTTTCAGCCAAGATCAGTCTGACATCCCCAGTGCATCACTGTTTCCACATCCTCTTCTGAATCCAGCTTGAATTTCTGGCAGTTCCTTGTCAATATACTGTTGCAGTTGCTTTTGAATGATCTCGAGCAAAATTTTACTGCATGTGATATGATATTGCCCAGTAATTTCTGCATTTGGTTGGATTACCTTTCTTTGGAATGGGCATAATTGGATCTCTTCCAGTCAGTTGGCCAGGTAGCTGTCCTCCAAATTTCTTGGCATAGATGAGGGAGCACTTCTAGGGTCTGTTTGGGAGAGCACTGCATTTGTTTATTGAACTATCTCAATTGGTATTCCATCAATTCCTGGAGCCTTGTTTTTTGACAATGCCTTCAATGCAACTTTGACTTCTTCCTTCAGTACTAGGAGTTCCTGATAATATGCTACCTCTTCAAATGGCTGAACATTGGCCAGTTCTTTCTGCTATAATGTCTCTGTGTATTCCATCTATCTTCTTTGGATGCTTCCTGAGTGATTCAATACTTTCCCTGTAGAATACTATTACAACTCGAAGCTTGAATTTTTTCTTCAATTCTTTCAGCTTGAGAAATGCAGAACATGTTTTTCCCCTTTGGTTTTCTATTTCAAGCTCTTTGCAAGTATCATTATAGTACTTCATTTTTTCTTCTCAAGCTGCCCTTTGAAATCTTCTGCTCATTTCTTTTGCTCATCATTCCTTCCTTTTACTTTAGCTACTTGATGTTTGAGAATAAGTTTCAGAAGAAAGACTCCTTAGCCAAAACCCAAGTGCCATCGATGACTCCTTAAGCCTATCCTAAGCTATTCTGTGAGACACAGAGAGGGAACAATTTAACAAACTGGGGGAAATGGGAGGGAAAGATCTGCCAATTCTGATGAGCCAGAAATTCAGGGCATAATTTTTCTTCACCTGGATTCAGACACATGGAGACATGGCATCCTCAAAGACACTCAGAAATGGCTGTTAGCCTCTTACCTTTCTCAGCACCTGCAGCGAGATACATGTGCTTATGTCAATTACCCCTGCCCATCTAGGACAGTAAGTGAGAGCATGCACCACATACTTAATGCCTGACTACCTGGACACCTGAGCTGAATCCATACAAGAAAAGTCAATGGATTCTTGGGCTTACATGTATGTTACAGCTCTAACCACTTTATGACAGGACATTTGAGCTTCAAAGTCACCAATACCTAAGCTAGCACACACAAACAGCCTATCTGAACATTTCAAAGTGAAATAAAACAAGAAGCTAGAACACAGTAGACAAATACAAAATAAATAAATACAACAACTTTCTGATGGCTCGGAGATGTCTGTATCAAATCACTTAAAAAGTCAGAGGACAATGGTTTCAGAAAGCGCTCAAAACAAAAAAATCAAGAAATTTTCCAGATGAAGAGAACTTTCTGGAATTATCAAAGGCAGAGAGCTCCAAGAAATCAGGAAGGAGATGAAGCATAATGAGAATCTGAACAGGGTGCAAGAAAGCAGAGAGATACAGGAATTAGAAATTCATAATAAAATTACAGAATTAGAAAATTCAGTTAAAAGCCAAAGGAGCAGAATTGAGACAAACAGTTAGCAGTTTTCTCCGTGTGCTCTGTTATCACTGCCTGTTCTTATACTTCAGTCACTAGTAGGTTATTCCTCTTGATAAAACCCCACATAATTCTTAGATTTTCCACATTTTTAAAAATTATTTTATCTGAATTTTCCTCACATACGTTAGTGTCAAGTGCTTTATCTTCAGTCTCATTAATTTGGACTCCCATTGCCTAAATGCAGCTCCTGTGATTTCCTATTGAGTTATCCAATTTCTGAAATTTTACAGCTGATCATCTGGATTTCTGTTGCTGTCTCTCTATGGATTCTTGCAACCTATTAAATTTGTCATTATGTTCTTCTCTAATCTTTTTAAGTTCCTCAGTTACTTTGTCTGTGTGCTGCTTCGCTTATCTTGCATTTTGCCTGCTCTCCTTCTAAGTCTCTTGAAGGGATCTCTATAGTAATCTTTTGTATTTTCCTCCAGTAATTCCAGGAAACTCTCTTCATCAGGAAAATGTTGATTGTTTGTTTGGGTAGCTTGCTGAAGACATCATTCTCTGCCTCTTTATATGATTTGATATTGACCATTGTCTTTGAGCCATCAGTAAATTACTGTATTTATTTATGTTTGCTTACTACGTCCTAGCTTCTTTTGATATTCCCAAATAAAGTATTTCTGTGAGCTAGTTTGATTATTGGCAACGTTCAAGCTCTAGTGTTGGGTCACCTGGTGTTTTAGAGCTATTACTAAGTATGTGAGCCCAGGAGTCTTTTTCCTTTCCTCGTATGTGTTCAGCTCACGTATTTAGGTAATTGATCGCAAGTGTGTGGGGCAGGTTTTCACCTACAGTCCTAGACAGGCAACAGTAATTGTTGTAGGCACAGTTATCTGGCTGCAGTAGGGAATAATATGCTGAGCAAGGTGGGTGCTACTGGTAGTCATCCCAGAGTCTCTGTGAGGAAAGCACGTCTTTGTTTCCTAGAGTGTGTAGGTGGGTGTGCTTTGCAGTTGGACTTTGAGTACCTGTCAAGGACTGAATTGTGTCCCCCCAAAATACGTGTAGCCATGTAGCTGAGCTGTGATTTCCAGTATCTTGTGACTGTCCTCCATTTTGTGGTTTTCTTATGCTGTTATGTTAAAGGATTAGAATTACCTCCCTGCTCTACTGTAAAGGGAGTTTCCCTGCAGTATGGTTTGCCCCACCATTAATCCTTTCATCCTACAAGAGATGAAAGGACAGAGAAGCAGGCAGAGAACTGGGAATCTCACACCACCAAGAAAGCTGCACTGGGAGAACAGCGTGTTCTTCAGACCTGAGGTTCCTGTGCCAAGACGCTCCCTGGACAAAGACTGATGCAATACCAGACTTTCCTCCAGAGCCTACAAAGGGGAAAGCCTTCCTCTGGAGCGGACAGTCTGAATTTGGACTTGTAGCCTACTGGACTGTGTAAGAATAAACCTTCCTTTGTTAAAGCCATCCACTCTGTGGTATTTCTGTTAGAGCAGCACTAGCTCACTAAAACATTACCCAATGCTGTTAGTTTTAAGGACTGATAGGCAACACTTATTTTGTCGTAAGTGGGGAGGTGGCATAGGTGGAGCCACCAGTTCTCAGGCCCCTAATGTGGATAGGTGAGGACCCTGCTTAATAGGCAGAGGAGGGTTCAATATCATGAACCTGCCTTTCCACCATATAGCTGATATAGTTGAGGTTAGACTTCATATATATATCCTGTTATACCATGCTAAAGAGTGCCTGCATTAATAGAATGAGCCATGCAGATCTATACAGGGTGTCCAAGGACTCCTTATGCCTGTACCTAGGCAAAGGGGCTTATTTTGCTTGAGTTTCCAGCTTAGAGGAGTCAGCAGATTATATTTTCATCTTTGTTAATTTCTTCCCTTTCCAAGGCTGGGAGAATGGCTTACAGCATATAAGAATTCTTACTTCTGGCCCAAGGGATGAGTCAGTCTCCAAAGCTGGCTGAGACCCACTGCAGAGCAGAAAAGGAATAAGTAAATGGGCAGAGACTTTTCCCAAAGGAGTGCTTTTTGGTCCTTATGGTAGGTTAGATGCAAGAACTTACCTTTGCTGATTGCATGCTGCTTTTCACTAATTCTGAAGGTGTGAGTAGACCCTCAGCCACATGGTTTCTTCTGTTGTGGAAAATGCATCCTGAATGCTACTACTGCTTGCTTCACTGTGTGCATGCCAGTGGATCTGACCTGCAAGGTGTGGGTTCCCATCATGTCTTCTCTGGCAACTGCTCACTGTTTCTGAATCTCCCCTTCCCCCTGCCACTCTGTCAAATTCCTCTTTGCCTTTGATGTTCAGGAGTCCTAGTTTGGGTTACATGAATGATTCACTTTTTTTTTGCTGATCTTTGTTGTAAGAGGGATGACAAGAAGCATCTTATTACTCCACCATCTTGGCTCTACCCCATTTAGATGTTTTAGCTTTGTTTAGTCAGGTAGTTACACTTGAAGATCAGTATACTTGCTATACTTTTTATTACCTGTTTTTAAGCTTTGCTAATGTATGCCTAAAGTGGCTTTCACTTACAAGGATTGTTCAGCTGTTACAAAGGTATGAATGGCCTGAGTGATCGATAATCTCTCTATTATTCTGGCTATTGGGAATGTGATAAATTTCAAGACCTTATGTAGCTTATCATAACCCAGGCATTCTCTGCCCACCATTTTGGAATATTGGTTTCCACATACATGATCCAGTACTCAGCCACGACTTGAGGGATTGTGCATATTCCTAGAGCTCATACACATTTCTGTATAACTACCTCGTTTTCTGCTGAAAATGAAGAGAACTTACTGATAAAGATCAAAGATCACAATCAACAGTATGGATTACACCTCAACATAAATAAAACAAAAATCCTTACAATGACCGATAAGCAACGTAATGGTAAACAGAGAAAAGACTGAAGTTGTCAAGGATTTCATTTTACTTTGACCCACAATCAACACCCATGGAAGCAGCAGTCAAGAAATCAAAAGATGCATTGCATTAGGCAAACATGTTACAAAAGACCTCTTTAAAGTGTTATAAAGCAAAGATGTCACCTTGAAGACTAAGGTGTAACTGACTCAAGCCTCAGTGTTTTCAATTGCTTCATATGCATGTGAAAGCTGGCAAGTGGTTAAGGAAGACAAGGAAGAATTGACCTTTGAATTGTAGTGCAGGCAAAGAACACTGAGTATACCATGGACTACCAAAATGAACTAGTCTGTCTTGGAAGAGGTACAACCTGACTGCTCCCTAGAATCAAGAGTAGAGAAACTTGTCTCACATATTTGAACACATTATCAGGAGAAATCAGTCCCTAGGAAATTATGCTTGCTAAAGTAGAGGACCAGAGAAAAAGAAGAAGACCCTCAACAAGATGGATTGGCACAGTGGCTGCAACAATGGGCTCAAGTGTTACAATGCTTGGGAGGATGGTGTAGGACTGGGCAGTGTTTCGTTCTGTTGTATGTAGGGTTATTGTGAGTGGAAACCAACTTGACAGCACCTAACAACAATAACAGCTATCTCTTTTCCAGAACTCTTCCTTACAACTTCCAACTGCCTTAATCTCTCTGATCTTCATTTGTTCAGTTCCCTTTTTAGCTCTATTTGGGTCCCACATCACCGCAAGTGGAGCATGGGGATTGCCCAACAGAAAGCAGAGGTGACCACAGGGATCAATTCATTTGTTTCCTTTATGCCAGGGTCTTAGCCCAGTATTGCTTATTGTTCACTGCCTGAAAACAGTTGTATCATATATTTTATCTCATTTTCTGTTTACCTCAGGAGGTCAAGTCCAGTCTTTGTTACTCTGTCATGGCAAAACAACCTTAGTTGTGATGATGATGGTAAATGTAAAGACCTAAAAAAGGTCACTTAAGTTTTTAGGCTACATTCTATCTTCTGCCTCAATTACCACCCTCATACCAGACAAACAGATCTGCATTCTTCTCCCTGTCTCTGAGGATATAGAGTTGATTAAGAGCTCAGAGAAAGATAATGAAATTTTGGGTAATACACACTGTTTGTTAGATGTAATGAAACCTTGTGACATAATGAAATCTTGTGGCTCCTGACTGTTGTTCTGCAACAATTCCCTACCCCTCTGAATTCTGGCTATAAAGCCCACTAGAAGTATAACCTAAATGGAACAGCTTTTGGCTCACTGTCTCCTAGATTGCTAGCAAATCTGCAAATAAAATATTCCTTGAACTCCATGCTGTCTCTGAATTTTTGGCTACACTGACAGGCGGAACAAACTTGCTCCAGTTCGGCAACATTTCTGTGATGGTGGTATTGTTGTGGATCGTTATATATTCCTTCATATATTGGCTTACACAGTGGTGTGTTTTTTTAAATTTGGAAAATCATGTTATTTGAAATTTTCTTAGAGTGTGTCTTACTAATCTTCTGACCACCATCGTTTGAACTCTCATTTTTGAAGATTTCTGTAAGTCAGAAATTTGTTTGCCAAATTGGATTTTTCTCCTATTGTCTTTTTATTATTTTCTTTTAACATTTTCTTCTTTACATGAGAGTTACTTTACTGTATTTCCAATCATTTTACTAAATCTTAAATTTCTATATTTTATTTTCTAAAAGCTTTTTCTTGTTCTCTAATTGTTACTTTTTATATTGTTGTGGTCACTTCATAGATGCAATGCTTTCTTTGCACATCTCTGATGATATTAAAGTTTCTTTGAAGTTTTTTTCTTTTGTGTATCATCTTCATTCCCTCTGAGTTCTTTTATTCTGCTCATTTTCATTTTGCTCGTGTCACAAGTTTTCCTTGGTGTCTCTTGGAGGAGTCAACCAACAGTTTGGGAACTGAATGTGTGGAGAACTGGAGGGTTCTAACTATTCATTATGTAAAGTTTAACTTAATCTCATTGCCTCCTGTCTAGTGTCCCCTCTTCTTGTTTATTTTTAGGGATTTGAATGGAAAATTAGTTCACTTCTTACGTATGTCCTGCAACTGCCCTTGCAGGCACTATAAGGTTTAACTTTCTTCCTAAGTCTGTTTTTATTTCTTTATCCAAGTTTTACCTTCTTCTGGTGATTAGGAGCCCTGGTGGCACAGTTTTAAAGTGCTTGGCTGCTAACCAAAGGTTGGCAGGTCAAACCCACCAGTTGCTCTGTGGGAGGAAGATGTGGCAATCTGCTTCTGTAAAGATTACAGAAACCTGGAAACCATATGCAGCAGTTCTGCTGTGTCCTACAGGATCTCTATGAGTCAAAATCAACTTGGTGGTATTGTTTCTTAGTTTCCTAAAGATGTGTGCAAATTTCTGTTACCTGTTCTCCTTGCTGTTTCCCGGTGGCTTTTTATTTGTTTATTTTTAAAATTGTACTTTAGGTGAAAGTTAATTGAGGAAATTAGCTTCTCATTCAAAAATTTATACACATGTTGTTTTGTGACATTGGTTGCAATCCTTGAAATATGTCAGCACTGTCTCCCTTTCCACTCTGGGTTCCTCCTGTCCTTTCATCCATTTTTTCCTGTCCCTTCCTGCCTTCTCATCTTTGCTTTTGGACAGATGTTGCCAGTTTGGTCTTGTATACATAACTAAACAGAGTCACATTCCTTACATGTACTATTATTTATTTTACAGGGCTGTGTAACTGTTGCTTGAAAGGTAGGCTTTGGGAGTGGCTTCTGTTGTGAGTTAGCAAGGTGTCCAGGGGCCATAGACTTTGGGATTCCTTAAGTTGTGAGTCTAGTCTTTTTTTGTTCCTGGTGATTTTTTTGAGAGAAGGTGACTGGGTGAGTATATCTTTACTCTGCCATTCTGCAACCAGAAGTCTCACATTTGTACAGCAGAAAACATGGCTTACTGTATTACTGATTGTTACAATGCCTTCATTTTTAATTTAAAGCCTAAGCAAGGAGACAAATTGATTGTTAATCTAATTTGGCCTTTACACTGGCTAACAGGAGGAAATAAACTGTATAGCACAAGAATTATAGGCTCACACCACCAAACATCTGGATATAATTACTAGTTTTATGCACAGATGTTTCTGCCTACTTGATGATAAGCTGAACAACTGGACACTGGACTTTCACTTTAGTTTTCACAGATGTTTGATATCACAGAATAGACACAGTCAAGCAATTAAATTAAGTTGTGAGTAAAACTCTGAGTTAACAAATACCTTAAGGCTACTGCTGCGTGCATCCTGAATGTGACCATGAATAAGTGCACCTCCATTATTACAGCACCCTGTCTTCTGATGCTTCCTCTACGAAAGGCCAAGGAAACTCACATCTGCAGAAGCTGATCTGGTGATTATAATTTCTCTTCTTCATTCCCAAGGAATCAAAGTATCCCAAGGAAATAATTCTCAGTCTACAGTTATAGAGGCCAAAGAGCTGCCTTGTTTGTTGTTGTTAGGTGCCATTGAGTCGGTTCCAACTCGTAGCAACCATATTAACAACAGAACAAAACACTGCCTGGTCTTGCACCGTGTCCACAATTGTTTTTATGTTTAAATCCATTGTTGTGGCTGATGTGTCAATCCATCTTGTCAAGGGTATTCCTCTTTTTGGCATGACCAAGCATGATGTCCTTCTTCAGGGATTGACCTTTCCTGACAACATGTCCAACATGACGCAGTCTTGCCATATTTGCTTCTGTGGAGCATCTGGTTGATCCTTCCTGACAACATGATACAGTCTTGCCATCTTTGCTTCCAAGGAGTATTTTGGTTGTACTTCTTTCAGAACAGATCTGTTGGTTCTTTTGCTGATCCATGGTACATTCATCATTCTTCTCCAACACCAAAATTCAAAGGCATCAGTTCTTCTTCTGTCTTCTTTGTTCATTGTCTACCTTTCACATGCATATGATGCAATTGCAAGTATCATGGCTTGGGTCAGCTGTACTTTAGTTTTCAAGGTGACATCTTTACTTCTGAACACTTTAAAGAGATCCTTTGCAGCATATTTTCCCAAAGCAATGTGTCTTTTGATTTCCTGACTGTTGCTTTCATGGGTGTTGATTGTGGACCCAAGTAAAATGAAATCGTTGGTAACCTCAATCCTGTCTCCATTTATGACAATATCACTTACTGGTTCATTTGTGAAGATTTTTTTTTCTTATTCTTGAGGTGCAATCCATACTGAAGGCTGTGGTCTTTTATCTTCATCAGTAAGTGTTTCAAATCTTCTTCACTTCCAGCAAGTAAGATGGTGTCAGCTGTGTAATGCAGGTTGTTAATGAGCCATTCTCCAATCTTGATGTCTTGTTCTTCTTCATAGAATCCACTTCTCAGATTATTTGCTTGGCATACAGATTTAAAAAGTACAGTGAAAAGATACAACCCTGATATACACCTTTCCTGACTTTAAACCATGCAGTGCTCCTTGTTCTGTTCACATGACTACCTCTTGATCCATAAAGAGATTTCTTAAGAGCACAGTTATGTGTGCTGGGATTCCCATTCTCTACAAAGTTAGCCATAATTTATCATGATCCACACAGTCGAATGTTTTTGCATAGTCAATGAAACACAAGTAAACATTTTTCTGGTATTCTCTACTTTCAGCCAAGGTCCATCTGACACCAGAAAGGATATCCCCGGTTCCACATTCTCTTCTGGATCCAGCTTGAATATCTGACAGTTCCTTGTCATTATACTGTTTCAGTTGCTTTTGAATGATCTTGAGCAAAATTTTACTTGTGTGTGATAGTAACGATATTTTTTGGTAATTTCTGCATTTGGTTGGATCACCTTTCTTTGGAACAGGCTTACGTATAGATCTCTTCCAGTCAGCTAACCAGGTAGCTGTCCTCCAAACTTCTTGGCATTGATGAGTGAGCACTTCCAGTGCTGCATCTGTTGAAATTTCTCATCAATTCCTGGAGCCTTGTTTTTTGCCGGTGCTTTCAATGCAGCTTTGATTTCTTTCTTTAGTACCATTGGTTCCTGACCATAAGCTACGTCTTCAAATGGCTAAACATCAACTACTTCTTTCTGGTATAATGACTCTGTGTATTTCTTTTATCTTCTTTTGATGCTCCCTGAGTTGTTTAATAGTTTTCCTGTAGAATCCTTCACTACTGTAACTCGAGGCTTGAATTTTTTCTTCAGTTCTTTCAGCTTGAGAAATGCAGAACATGTTCTTCCCTTCTAGTTTTCCATTTCCATCTCTTTGCTTGTGTCATTATAGTACTTTATTTTTGTCTTATGAAGCTGCTCTTTGAAATATTCTTTTTACATCTTTCACTTCATCATTCCTTCCTTTTGCTTTAGCTGCTTGATGTTTGAGAGCAAGTTTCAGAGTCTCTTCTGACATCCAATTTGGTCTTTTCTTTCTTTTCTGTCTTTTTAATGACCTCTTGATCTCGTCACGGTTGATGTCTTTGGTGTCATTCCACAATTTGTCTGGTCTTCAGTCATTTCTGGTCAACACATCCAATGTGTTCTTGAGATGGTCTTGAAACTCAGGGGGGATATACTCAAGGTTGTACTTTGGCTTTTGTGGACTTGTTCTAGTTTTCTTCAGTTTCAACTTGAATTTACATATGAGCAATTGATGATCTGTGCTGCAGTCAGCACCTGGTCTTGTTCTGACTGCTGATACGGAGATTTTCCATCATTTTTTTCCATAAATATAGTTGATTTCTACCTGTGTGTTCTATCTGCTGAGGTCCTTGTATACAGTTGCCGTTTGTGTTAGTTAAAAAAGGTATCTGCCATGAAGAAGCCTTTAGTCTTGCAAAATTTTATCATGAAATTTCTGGCATTATTTCTATCACCAAGGCCATATTTTCCAACTACTGATCCTTCTTCTTTGTTTCCAACTTTTGTATTCCAGTCACCAGTAATTATCAATATGTCCTGCTTACATGTTCAATCAATTTCAGACTACAGAAGCTGGTAAAAATCTTCACTCTTTATCTTTGGCCTTAGTGGTTGGTGCATAAATTTGAGTAACAGTCGTATTAACTGGCCTTCCTTGTACACGTATGGATATTATCCTGTCACTGACAGCATTGTACTTCAGGACAGATCTCTTCAAGTTTTCATTCCCAGCACAGTAGAACACGTGATTGTCAGATTCAAAATGGCCAAAGCCAGTCCATTTCAGCTCACTAATGCCTAGGATATCAATGTTTATGCATTCCATTTCATTTTTGACAACTTCCAATTTTCCTAGATTCATACTTCGTACATTCCATGTCCCGATTATTAATGGATGTTTGTAGCTATTTCTTCTTATTTTGAGTTGTGCCGCATCAGCAAAAGATCTTGAAGGCCTTACTCCATCCACATCATTAAGATTGACTCTGCATGAGGAGGTGGCACTTCCCCAGTCATCTGATTGCCTTCCAACCTGAAGGGCTCATTTTCTGGCACCGTTTCTGACAATGTTCGGCTGCCAGTCATAAGGTTTCCCCTGGCTAATTCCTTTCAAAAGTAGATTGCCGGATCCTTCTTTCTAATCTGTCTTAGCCTGGAAGCTCAGCTAAAACTTGTTTACTGTGGGTACCTATATGCCAGTGGCATAGCTTCCAGCATCACAGCAACAAGGAAGCCTTCACTGACAGACAGTAGGGGGCTGCTCACTCTATGTTTATCCTCCTTACCTGATGCTGTTACCCTCCTTACCAGATGTTGTTATACTATTAAATGGATATATTTATTCCATATGTTGGATCTAGGATTCCTTCCTTCCATCCCCAATTTTTTTTTTATTGTAAAAACTAGTTTCCTAACTCTACCAATATACTCAATGTATAATTCAACAAAATCCCTTTGGCCTAAAAACAGAACTGTATTTGACTACAAGACCAGATGTATTTGTTAAATGGGTACTCTCTGTGGGTCAAAAGATGTTTTAAAATCTAAAAGCTTCCATTGGATTCTTTTAGGCTATTAACAATAGATACACATGCACACACAAATCTATTTCTAGTTAAACTGATATTGTTCTTTTTTAACCCATCCTTTAAGCTATAGCTTGAGTCCTGCTACCTGTCAGAAGTCTCTCAGCCTTTCCTTTGGTAGTCCTTGCTATGCTTTGTTGTTTCTTCTGTGCGATTGTTTCATTCAGTACTTGGTAATGCTGGTGTAAGGGACCTATCTCTTCTCATAAATAATTGCTCATGAGAGATCCACAGAAAACTAGACTAAGACATTTGTTGTGAGCTCATGGATAGTGCTGAACAGAAATGCATACCACATACTGTTCTTGAAGTGTATTCACTATGCCAGATCCCACTGGCAGTTTACCTCCTTCCTGCAGGTACATCCACCTGACTAAAAGGAAGCCATGTCAGTTCACTAAGGTGATGCAAGAGTGTTCATGAGTACAAGGCCGAGAAGCCTTAGAATGGGAGCCGGGTTCATGCTGGGATGAATACAATGTCACACAATTCTGCAGTCTTACTCTGTAGGAAGTTCTTTGTCACTGGTTAGCTCCAGAGGTGTGCAGAAAGAGTTAAGAGAGAACTTTACCACAGGCAGAGTGTGGTTGTTAGGAGCCATTGAGCTGGTTCTGACTCACTGCAACTCTATATACAATAGAATGGTCCTGTGTCATCCTCATAATCATTATGTTTGAGTCCATTGTTACAACTAGTGTAACAATCCTCCTCCTTGAGGGTTTTCCTCCTTTTTCTTGACTCTGTACAATACTTCAAAAAGGTCTTTTGCAGGATATTTGTCCAATGTAATATATGCTTCAATTTCTTGATTCCTGCTTCCATGAGTGTTGGTTATGGACACAAATAAAATGAAATCCTTGACAACGTCAATATTTTCTTCATTTATCATGATGTTGCTTATTGATTTGGCTGTTAGGATTTATTTTTTTTATGTTGTGGTATAATCCATATTGAAGGATGTAGCCTTTGATATTTACCAGTAAATGCTTTCATTAAGGAAGGTTGTATCACTTCCATGTTACATTTTGTTAATGTGTCTTCCTCCAATCCTGAGGTCATTTTCTTTTCTTATGGTCCATCTTCTCAGGTTGCTTGCTGAGCATACAGATTAAGTATAGTGAAAGGACACAACCCTTAAGAGCATATGTTTCCTGATTTTAAATCACGCAGTATCCCATGTTCTGTTGGAACAACTGCCTCCTGGGCAATGTACAAGTTTCACATAAGCAAAGTAAGTGTTCTGGAATTCCCATTCTTTGCAATGTCATCCAGAATTTGTTGTAATCTACATAGTTGAATGCCTTTTTATAGTCAATAAAACACAGATAAACATGGTTCTGGTGTTCTCTGCTTTCAGCTGAGATCCATCTGACAGTAGCCATGATATCCCTCATTCTCTGTCCTCTTCTGAATCTGGCTTGAATATCTAGGAGTTCCCTGTCAGTGTACTCTTGCAACAATTTTTTAATTACCTTCAACAAATTTTACTTACATGTGATATGAATGACATTATTCAATAATTTCTGTCTTTGTTGGATCACCTTTCTTTGGAATGGACACAGGTACAGATCTCTTCCAATTGGTTGGCCAGGCAGCTATCTTCCAAACTTTTGGCACAGATGAGAGATTACTTCCAAGGTTGCATCTGTTTTTTATAACATCTCAACTGGTATTCCATCAGTTCCTTCTTTGCACCATTGCTTTCACTGTGGCTTCAATGCCATCAGTTTTACTTCCCAATATGGTTGAACACCAACCAGTTCTTCCTGTTATATGACTCTATATTCCTCCCATCTTCTTTGCTGCTTCCAGAGTTGGCCAATATTTTGTCCATAGAATCTTTCAGTATTTACATTTGAGGCTTGGATTTTCTCTTCAGGTATTTCAGCTTGAGAAATGCTGAGCATGTTCATCCTTCTTGGGTTTCTAACTCCAGCTTTGTACATTTCATTATAATACTTTGTCTTCTTGAGCCACCCTTTGCAATCTTCTGTTCAGCTCTTTTACTTTATCATTTCTTCCTTTTGCTTTAGCTACTCTGTGTTCAAGAACAAGTTTCAGAGTCTCTTCTGACATCTATTTTGGTGTTTTCTGTCACTCTTGCCTTTTACCGGTCTTTTGGTTTATTCATGTATGATTTACCTGGTGTCATATCACAACAACTAGAGTAGGCAGATCCATGAAGAACTGAAATGCTGCTGCTTAAAAGCTTCTCTTGTAGATGTAATATGTAGTCGGGTTAAAGAACTTTTTCGAGAGGCTTTTAAAGTAATGTAAATAGATGTAAAGCCAGGAAATATAATTAACTAACCAGGGCAGTTCAAACAGGCACACAGACTCATACACTACCCAATAAATTAAAATAAAAATATCAGAAACTAAAGTGATTTTATTTTTAGTCTTTTCTATATCTCCAAATTTTAAATTTGTTTTAAAATGATCGTTGGGGTGGGGAGAAGGAGATGACAGAGTATTCACACACTTCCTATGATGTCTCAAAAAAGACCCAAAAGAACAAATGAGCTAATTATATATGGTATTACTGGAGCCTTGAGCACGAAATAGAAAGCTGAGAAATAGAACTGAGCAAAAGGAGAGTAGGTCGAGAAGTACTTAGAACTGGCCAGAACTGACCCACTAGCAACTGGCTGCAGCCAGCACGGTGAATTGAGCAGTGGCATTCTGAAGGCATCCTCCTCAGCTGGAGAGACTGGGCAGTAGAGTGCACTTGTATTTCTGGAACCAGTGAAGGTCAGCACTCCATTGTCAAAAGCTACATGTCTAACTTAATATTCATGGATCTAAAACTTATCTGCAGGATAAACCTCTCTCCCTTTTTTCAGTGCTTTCTCTTCCCTTCTCTGCACTATGCCAAACCCCAGAGTCTAAGATCATTACCTGCAAGAGGGATTCCTTAAGAATGTTCTGAGCCATTCTACTAGGCTCAGAGAAGAAACAATTTAACAAACAGGGGGAAAGGAGGAAAATATCAAACTCACTTGAGCTGGAAATTCAGGGTAGAAACAGTTCTTTCACTTAGGGTCTGCAATAAGAAAACATGGCTTCCTCACAGACATTCAGCAATGGCTGTTAGACCCCTGCCTTTCTTAGCACCTGCAGCCAGATACCTTTGCCCACACCAATCACTCCTGTTCATCTAGGATAGTAGTAAAGGAGACCCTGTGCTATCCACTTGGTGACTGACTATCTGGAAACTTGAGCTAAATCCATACAAGAAAAGTAAGTAGACTGCTGGGATAACATGTCTAGTAACAGCTCTAACCATCCAGTGACAGGACTTTAGAGCTCCAAAGTCACCAGTAACCAATCTAGCAAACATAAACAGGTTACTTGGACATTTCAAAACAAGAAGCTAAACACAGTAAGCAAACATAAAGTCAATAAATTCAACCACTTACTGATAGCTCAGTGACAACAATTGACATAAAGTCACTTAAAGAGGCAGATCACAGTGGCTTCAGAAAGCTCCCAAAACAAAGATCAAGAATCAAGTAATTTTCCAGATGAAAACTTCCTGGAATTATCAGAGGTAGAGTATAAAAGATTAATACTTAGAACTTTTCAAGTGATCAGGAAGGAGATGAGGCAAAATGTACTATAGTATAATGATAAATTGAACAAGCTGCAAGAAAGTATACAGAAACAGAAAGTAGAAACTCAGAAAATTAATAATGATATTACAGAATTAGACAATTAAGTAGAAAGTCAAAGGAGAACAACTGAGGCATTGGAAGGCCAAATTAGTGAGACTGAAGATAAAGCATGCGACACCAACATAGTCAAGAAAAAAATCAGATAAAAGAATTAAAAAAATCAAGAAACACTGAGAATTATATGGGACTTTCTCAAGAGGAAGAATCTACAAGTGATTGGAATACCAAAACATGTGGGGATAAAAGAAAATACAAACAGAATTGTCAAAGATTTGTTGACAGAAAAGTCCCCTGGTATTATGAAAGATGATGCTAACTGAACTCCACACAAGGTAGATCCCAAAAGAAAGATACCATGACATATTATACTCAAACTTGCCAAAACTGGAGACAGGCAGACAATTTTGAAACTGGCTATGGATAAGTGATACTCTGGGGGTAAGTTCTACCCTGGCCCCTAGGGTTGCCATGAGTCAGATCTGACTCGATGGTACTTGACTTGGCATGGATAAGTGAAAAATAATCTGCAAAGGGCACTCAGAAAGACTAACCTTGGAATACTCAGCAGAAACCACGCAGGCAAGAAGGCAACAGGATGACATATACAAAGCCTTAAAGGATAAATATACCAGCCAAGAATTGTATATCTGGCAAAATGGTTTCTCGGATATAATGGTGAAATTAGGACATCTCCAGATAAATAGAAATTTAGGAAATTTGCAGAACCAAAAATGAAAAAAGAAAAAAAAAAGACAAGAAATACTAAAGAAAATCCTTGAGTTAGAAACTCAGTAACATCAGGTAACAACCCCAAACTAGAACACAGAACAGAGCAACCTGGTGTCAACCCAGATAGGAAAATTAAAAAAAAAAAAAATCAATCAAAATAGGGCAACAAAGACATCATCATATAAAAGATGACAACCTTAAAATTATTATTCCCTGCTCTCAATAAAATGTAAGACAAAATTTAGTAATTTCCCCATCCTATAGTGACCAGTGTTGACAGCTTGGTATACATATCATTATTCTTTCAAACTTTTTTTTCTGTCACTGTTAGTTTTGAAAAAATGAGAGCAAAGTATGCATGTTGATATTCATTTTTTCAATATATCTCTGTCCTCTCCCAACAGAACATCTACAAATATTGATTCTTTTTATTGGTGTACAACTTCCCATAGACTGGATCAACCACAGTTTATACAAGTAATTTAGTTACTGACTCAAGTTCTTTCCAATTTTGTTGCTATACATATGTCCATATTGTTCTAAGATTGTACTGCAAAATCATGTACTATTTATATTAGAAAAATAGTTAAGATACAAAACAAAGATAATTATACTATAAAGTGAAAATACAAATGCTGAATGAACAGGAGTGTGGCTATATACCATCTTCTGTCTTGAAATAATCTCTGTTTGTTCTAGTCCCTGACTCCTCATGTAGACTGTATGTGACTTCTTATCAGTAATTAGACCTCATTCCTTCTCATCTCCTCCAAAGTTCTGAGTGAGCACAACTCTGCTAAGGGTTGTAGTTTCAGGAATACACAACACACTCTGCTCTAATAGTTGCTTTAGAAAGCAGTTTTTAGATTTCAGATTGCACTTTCAATATATACTGTGTTGTAAAATGGTATCTACCCAGGTCAGTCAACAAACTCTTATTTTAACCCATGATAGAGTTGAACCATATAGTCATACTATTAATGTTTCCTACTATTTCTGTGGTGTCTTGGGCTGAGTTCTCTAGAGAAGAAAAACCAGTCAAGCTTATATATAGAGAGAGAAATTTATGTCAAGGAAATGCTCATGTGGTAGTAGAGACTAGAATGTGAGTCTGTGGGTCAGGATAGAGATGTCTCCTCATTCACTTAGCCACAAAGGCTGACAAACCCAAGATCAGGAGGTCAGAAGGTAGGGCTCTTGCTGACAGGCTGCAAAATTCAATGAATCCCAAGATTGACAGTTAAGACCACACAGTTAAGCTGCTAGTTCAAGTTCTGAAAACTGGAGATCAGATGAACAAGAGCCAGCTGCAGTATTTAGAGTGACTAAAATCCCATGGAGCCTTGCCACAACATCTGCTTCTATTCAATTGCAGGTCACACACCCAAGGAAAATCTCTTTCAACTGACTGCCTACTCACAGCAGATCCTGTCATTGTGGTGATCACATTATGTTAAATATTATCATGGACATGATTACATCATATGACTGTCAAACTACTGAGACTCACGGCCCAGCCAAGTTGACACATCACCTTAACAACCAATTTCAAAAAGCTGTTTTGAATTCCAGGGGTGAATCTGGATGCAGGGAACTCTCCTCTACTGTCAGACCTTACTACTAGAGAGAGAGAAACACAAAAAAACCAGACAGACTGACAAGCAGAGAGGGTTCCTTTCCCTCGCTGTTCCAAATGAGAGATCTCTCCTCTTCTGCTAGCCTGATTGGATGTAGAAATTGAGAAGAAAAATTGCCAGTATGATTGCTAACTATGAAAGTGCAAGAAATAAGAAGACAAAAAGAATAAATTTTACATGAAAGTCTGTGTATTTTTCTTAATTCTTGATTCATGTTTGAGATCTAAGAATTTGAATTTGATTCAAACCTTCACAATTAGAAACTTTTTTTATTTGTTATAAATTTCTGTGAATTCTTAATTTTTTTCAAATAGCATATTTGGAACAGTTGAATCCAAGAAAATATTATTATTTAAACATTAATAATGATCTTGGTGCATATCACTTGTTAGTAGCTATTAATCAGTACACAGTATTAATTTATAAATTATTTTCACACTTTGGGAAATCTGAATCTCAGATACTTTGTTTATAATGGTGTATGCTTCTTTGAAGAGTCAATATGTGAAATGCTAACATAAAAGCAAAAATGCTTTTTAAAAATGAGTATTTTGATAAAAGACCATACAGCATTTGAAGGAAAAGTTATCATCTATATAAGCTGAAAAATACACAGATTTAAAAATTCATAGTGTAACGTATCTTGGATATGTTAATCAGCACTTTCGTTTTTGAAGCTTGATGAGGAAACTAGTTAAAAGTTACACGTAATTTATATCAAAATCATAATTATATCCAGAAATAAATTTCTGAAGTCACTCATAAAAATATTATCTAGAATTTTATGTAAGTAAACATAAAAGTCAATCTTCAAAGTGTAAATTTTTCAGTAGGAAAAAAAAATCACCCTACAGTTCCATCACCCAAAGGCAACCATTGTTGATATTTTAGTGTATTTTCTTTTGGTCTTACTTCTATGAGTATCTTTAGGGTGGTCATACTGTGCGCAGAAAACTAATGCTTAATAATAAGCGAAAACACCAACCAATGGAAAAGTCTGTGTGTGGTAAGATATTTAGCATCATGAGAGATGGTAGGGTTAGCAATAATATTCCTCCAATTTATCAACAAAGGTAAAAGGTTAATTGTCAGGAAGTGCCATATAGCATATCAGACATGTACAATGTGAGCTAAGTGATCAGGAACCTGTTGGTTCTACACCACTGAAAACATAAAAAGTTTTCATTAAAACAGGAAAGGAAAACACAGAAACATTAAGTCTATTTAAGCATAAGCCCACTGATAATGAAGCTATGATGTTGGCTCCGCCTGGCTACCCAGGGAGAACTTGTTTAACCACGCTCTTGCATAGCCTTATGTTGCTTTGTGTACACATTTCTTTCTCTCCTTTAATCTTATGAGTTTTCTTTCCCCCAAGGCTAACAGTATATTGAGCTTGACTTTTTTTTTTTTTTAACAGATTACTTCATGGGATAGCTTTGGACAACAGATTGGGAACTCTCCAAGTTTCAATGGAGCTAGTAAAACTCCATCTTAATTTTTCAATCTTGGTTGGTTGTATTTTCTCTTTTGTTAACTCCAGTAGAGGCTTTGATTCTTTTTCTGTTTCTGTAAGCAATATAACATTTTCCCATAAATCATAACAAAGGTCCACTCTTCAGACACGAATGGATTGGACTTGGCGATGCAGAGTGACTATATATTGGATGCACTTTATGGTTCTATACATCTATAGGATATCATCCTGCTGAGTTCTGGCTGGAGGAAAGAGAGTGGGTGTAGAGGAGGGGAAAGGAGACTGTTGGGAGGATGAGAAACGTATGGAGCAGAGAGGAATAGTGTTCTGCACACAAGGTATTTCTGATGGAAAAATAAAACAGGAAATGTTTAGGAAACAAAAATGTGAAATACACTTGAAACCATAACAGTTTTGGAATCAACATTGATTTTGTGGTGACACAACTTCTTTTTTTTTATTTTATTGTGATTGAAAGTTTACAATACAATTCAAATTTGCATGCTCACCTATCTGCAGCTCCCTCTGCTCTCTTTGCCTGGTGACAGCACACTCTTCCTTTCTGTTCCATACATGTTGTATTCTCTTAACACTCTTCTGTCCTCCTCCACTCCCCTCTAGTAAGAGAGTGGTGACACAATTTCTGATAAATTATCACTGTTCATTCAAAATGGACTGAGGAAAAAAGTGTGTGCCTGGAATCTACAACTGGAAATTTCTTATTTTTGCTAAAAAGACCTGAATTTACTTCATTCGTTTATGAAGATGAAAATCAGAGAATAAGTTAAAGGAGAGTAAATATTTTTCAAATTATGAATTCAAAAATTTACCTTTGTGATTCACCTATTTGGGCTGATATCCAGTTGCTTTGTTTGGCATCCCGGTCTTGGGTTGTTATCTGTTATTGTTGGTTTTTGAACCAAAGGACTCCCTTTAGTATTTCTTGTAATTTTGGTTTGGCTTTTGCAAATTCTCTCAATTTCTGTGTATCTGGAAATGTCCTAATTTCATCATATTTGAAAGACAATTTTTCTGGATATATAATTCTTGGCTGGCAATTATTTTTCTTCAAGACTTTGTGTATGTCATCACATTGACTTGTTGCCTGCATAGTTTATGTAGAGTAGTCTGAGCTTAGTTTTAAGAATTTTCCTCTGTAAGTAACTTTTCATTTATCCTTAGCCACTTTTAAAAATCTCTCCTATGTTGGCATGTTTGATTATAACATGCCTTGGTGTCTTTCTTTTGTTATCTACCCTTTGAGCATTTTGATGAGCACCTTGGATAGGTATATTCTCAGTTTTCTGTCAGCAAGTCTTTGACAATTGTTTGACAATTCTCTCTGTATTTTCTGTTATCCTCCCATGTTCTGGTACGCCAATTACACATAGATTATTCCCCTTTCTAGAGTCCCACCGAATTCTTAGGGTTTTTTTTTTTAATTTTTAAAATTATTTTATCTGATTTTTCCTCAAATATAATGATGCCATGTGCTTCATCTTCAGCTTCACTAATTCGAAGTTTTGTGCATTTGACTTTCTATTGAGTTGTCTAATTCTGTAATTTTCTTAATTTCTAATTCTTGCCATGCAATACTTTCCTGTAGCTTGTTAGCCATTTTGTGTTGCTGCATTTTGCCTCATTTCCTTCCTCATTTCTTAGAGTTCTAATTACTAATCTTTTGTATTCTATCTCTGATAATTTAAAGAAGTCCTCCTCCTCTGAAGAATTTGTTTCTTTGTTTTAGGAATTTTCTGAAGAGATCATAGTGTGCCCCTTTAAGTGCTTAGATAAAGACTTCAGTTTCCAAGCCATCAGTAAACAACAGTTATTTATTTTAAGTGTGCCCACTGTGTTCTAGGTTTTGTTTTAAAGCATACAGTTTACTTTTCTTTTTCTTATACAGATGTAGCTCAGGTGTCCTGGTAGCTAGTCACCAAGTGTGTGGTGCAGGTTCTTGCAGACTGTCCAAGATGGGCAGGTGTAATTGATACAGGTACAGGCATCAGACTGAAGCTGTTGAGAAAGGCAGGGGGTTAACAGCCATCTCTGAGTGTTTATAAAGTTGGCATATCCCCTTATGTCTCAATCTATGTGAAGGAACAGTTTCTGCCCTGATTTTCTGGCTTAGGGGAGTTGGCAGGAAAAAAAACATACATATTTTTTGGTCCCCCCTTCTGTGAAGTTGCTAAACTCCCCTCCAAGTATCAGAGAATGGCTCAGGGCAAGCTTACGTAGTCCTACTTCCAGCTCAGTTAATGGTGTCAAACTCGAGAGCTGAGTGAATTGCAGAGAAGGGAGGGGAATGATGGCTCATAGTGAGCTTCAACAGTCTTACCTCTGTCTCAGTTGATGGTATGGACTGTAGCACTGGCTGTAGTTCAGGGAAATGAGGGAGGAATCACTGGGAGAAGGCAGACAGGCCCATGTAGAAGGAATGATTCAGATCCACATGGTAGGTTACACACAACGACTTAGTTTTTGATGATCTGACACTGTCTCTCATTGGCTCTGGATGCATGGCTAGACTCTCCAGACAATTAACTCTACTGAGAGGAATTCCCACCCACCTCCATGCTGGGTCCCCTACATGGCAGCTATGGCTGTTTCCCAGCAGGTGAAGTCTGTGGAATCATATGTATTCCTGGCACTATTTTCCCTTCCCCCCTTGCTCACTCCAATTTCTCAACTCTCCCTTTTATGTTCAGGGCTCCTAGGATGTCAGATGTACTGGATTCTTTTGTTCTTTTGAGTCTTTGTTGTTAGACAGGTCATGCAAGGTGTCTGTCTACTCTGTCATCTTGGCCTTGCCTCTTCTTTTTCATTGAAAAACTTACAAACATTTTCAAATCAAATTAACATACATCATTTAAAACACTAGGAAGCTTTGAGAGAACAAGAACATACTGAACATGATTAAGCTTCATGCATCTGACTGAAGTACAGTGAAAAAATTTTTTAAAAATTCTTCAAATTTGCAGATGACCAGTGAGTCAAATGGCTTGCTGAATTTTGAAATCTATTTCTTGTTCAAAATTTCTTTTTTTAAAAAATTATGACTGAGTGAAAACGTACATTCCCCAATAAATTGACATGCCAACCTATCTACAGCTTCCACTGCTCTCCCTGCCCAGTGACAGCACAATATTCCTCTCTGTTCCATACATGTTTCATCCTCCCAACAGTCTCCTTTCCCCTGCTCTTCACTCAATCCCCTTACTCTAGCCAAAGGTCAGCAGGATGATATCCTATAGATGCACAGAACCACAAAGTGCATCCAATATATGGTGACTCTGCAGCACCAAGTCCAATCCATTCGTGTCCAAACAGTGGACCTTCATTAAGATTTATGGGCAAGACAGACATCTCACTAAACACAAGATCCAGGCAGCCAAAAAACACATGTGGACATGTTCATTATCTTTAGTTATTAAAGAAATTCAAATCAAGACAAAAATGAGATACCATCTCACCCCAACAAGATTGGCCATGACCCAAAAAACACAAAACAACAGATTTATGGGCAAGGACAGCATCAGGGCCAGGGGCCATGCTCCCAGGGGAACCCCAGAGCTGCTGGACCATCAATTGTGGTCTTTCAGTGGAGATCTCAGGGTGCATCCCTTTTTATTCTTGTGTTACCAGTGAGACTCAACTTAGTGAGCTCCATTGTGGCTATCACTGGTGGTGGCCGGGCATGATCTGGTTCTTCCAGTCCCAAGTCTATGTAGGCATTCACTCATGTGGGTCTATCTTCTGGGTCGTCTTTACCCCATGTCATTTTGGCCCTCGTTGAGCATCTGTTCCTGCTGAGTTGGGACCATTTGCTGTGCCCTCGGATGGCAGCTTGGCAGCTTTTAAGACCCCAGACGCCACTCACCAATATAGGGTCCAGAGAGCCCTCTTAGCAAAATGCTAGTTGTGCCAATTGGCCTTGATTTTGCCTAAGAGCATGGTCCCCCACCCCCTGCCCCAGCTACTCTATCCTTGCAATATTGGGTTAAGATGGAAGGAGTATTCAAGTTACGTTGAAGTCCACTTAATATTGTTCTTGTTTCTAATGTGTGCTATCATCAATTTCACCCAATCAAATTTCTACCAAGTATCTAATCTAAACCCTCCCCCCTCGCCCTCTCTTTCTCCTCTCCCTGCAGCCATCAAAGAGTCTTTTCTTCTATACATTTTTGAATTCTTATCATAGGGGTCTCATACAATATTTGTCCTTTTGTTGCTGACTACTTTCACTCAACATAATGCCTTCCAGTTGAAACCAGGTTATGAGATATTTCCTAGAATCACCATTATTCTTTATCATTGCCTAGTGCTCCATTGAGTACATATACCATAGCTTACCTCTCCATTACTCTGTTGTTGGGCATCTGGGTTGATTCCATCTTTTTGCTATTATGGACTATGCTGCAATAAACATTCTTGTGCATGTGTCCGTTGGTGTAAATGGCCTTGATTCTGTAGGATATATTCCAAGTAGTGGAATGACTGGGTCAAATGATATATCTATATCCATTTTTTACGGAAGCACCAGATTGCTTTCCGAAGAGGCTGGACCATTTTGCGACGCCATCATCAGTGGAGGAGAGTTCCACTTTCTCCACAGCCTCTCCAGCATTTGTTGTTTTGTGTTTTCTGGATCATGGCCAATCTTGTTGGGGTGAGATGGTATCTCATTGTCATCTTGATTTGAATTTCGTTAATAACTAAAGATCATGAACATGTCCGCATGTGTTTTTTAGCTGTCTGGATCTCCTCTTTAGTGAAATGTCTGTCCATCTCCTTTGCCCATCGCTTAATTGGATGATTTATCTTCTTCTTATTGATATTTTGTAACACCTTATAGATTATGGTGATCAGGTGTTGGTCTGACATAGAGCTGCCAAATATTGTTTCCCATTCTGTAGGTGGGCTTTTAATTCTATTAAGAAAGTCTTTGGATGAGCAAAAGTATTTGATTCTTAATAGTTCCCATTTATCTAGTTTCTGTTCTGTTGATTGTGGTTTGTTTGACAGATTTTGAAGTCTGTCTACATTATGTATTAAAACTTCCATTGTTGTTCCTACCTTATCTTGGATGAGCTTTATTGTTTTAGATGTGATATTTAGGTCTTTTATCCAGTTGGAGTTGGTTTTTGTATACGGTGTAAGATATAGATCTTGTTTCAATGTATTGCAGATGGATATCCAATTTTACGAGCACCATTTGTTGAAGATACTGTATTTACCCCAGCTTCAGTCTTAGGGCCTTTGTCAATCAAATATCAACTGTTCATAGGCAAATGGTGTCATCTCTGGGGTCTTAATTCTGTTCCATTGATTGAGCTATATGTTCTTGTACTAGTACCAGGCTGTTTTAACCACTGTGGCAGTGTAATATGTTCTAAGTTCGGCTAATGAGAGGCCTCCCAGTGTGTTCTTCTTCTTTAGTAGTATCTTACTTATCCGGGGCTTTTTCCCATTCCTAACAAAACTGTTTTGTTTCTCCATCTCATTAAAAAATGATACCGGAACTTGTATTGCGATTGCATTATATAAGTAGATTTCTTTGGGTGAAATAGACATTTTAACAACGCTAAGTCTTCCCATCCACGAGCTGAGTAGGTTTCTCCATTTATCTAAGTCTCTTTTAGTTTCTTGTAGTAAGGGCTTCTAGTTCTCTTTGTAAAGGTCTGCTATTCTCTGGCTAGATTAATTCCTAGGTACTTTATCTTCTTAGGGGCTATATTAAATAGTATTGATTTGATGATTTCTTCATTAACAGACTTATTGTTGGTATAAAGAATCTTACTGATTTACTTATGTTTACCTTGTATCCTGAGACTCTGATGAACTGTGCTATCAGTTTAAGTAGTTTCCTTATAGATTCTTTGGGATTCTCTGCATATACAATCATATCATCAGAAAACAGGGAGATTTTGACTTCTTCTTTGCCGATGCAGATGGCTTTTATTTCTTGGTCTTGTTGACTTGTTCTGGCTACAACTTCTAGTATAATGTCGAATAGGAGAGGGGAGAGTAGGCATTCCTGTCTAGTTCCTGTTCTGAAGGGAAAATCTTTCACTCTCTCCATTCAGGATGACATAGACATTTGGCTTTATATAAATGTTCCTTATTGCGTTGAGGAATTTTCTGTCTATGCCTATTTTGCTAAGAGTTTTTAGGGTGAATGGGTGTTGGACTTTATCAAGTGCCTTTTCTACATCAATGGACAAAATCAGGTGATTCTTGTCTTTTGTGATATTTATGTGGTTGATCACATTAATTGTTTTTCTGTTGTTGAACCAGCCTTGCATCCCTGGTATGAATCCAACTTGGTCATGATGGATTATTTTTTTGATATGTTGTTGTATTCTATCGGCAGGAATTTTATTGCAGATTTTTGCATCGAGATTCATGAGTGATATTGGTCTGTAGTTCTCTGTCTTTGTTGGGTCTTTCCCTGGCTTTGGTATCAGGGTTAAGCTGGCTTCATTGAATGAGTCTGGGAGTACTCCATCCCTTTCTATGCTGTGAAATAGTCTCAGTAGTACTGGAGATAACTCTTCTCTGAAAGCTTGGTAGAATTCTGCAGTGAAGCCATCTGGGCCTGGGCTTTTTTTGGTTGGGAGTTTTTTGATGACATTTTTAATCTCTTCCTTTGTGATGGGTTTATTAAGTTGTTCTGCTTCATGTTGTGATAATTTGGGTAGGTGATATGAATTAAGGAATTTGTCCATTTCCTCTAGGTCTTCAAATTTGTTAGAGTACAGTCTTTCATAGTATTCTGTTACGGTATCTTTGATTTCTGTTGGATCTGCTGTGACAACTCCCCTCTCATTTCTCATTTGGGTTATTTGTTTCCTTTCCTGTTTTTCTTTAGTAAGTTTAGCCAGTGGTTTGTTAATTTTGTTGAATTTTTCAAAAAATCAGCTTTTGGTCTTTTCAATTTTTTCAATTGCTTTTCTGTTCTCTATTCATTTAGCTCTGTTCTAATCTTTATGATTTGCTTTCTTCTGGTGCCTGAGGGGTTCCTCTGTTGTTCTCTCTCTACTTGTTCAAGCTGTAGGTTCAGTTATTTGATTTGGTTTCCTTTTTCCTTCCAGATGTGTGCATTTATGGAGATAAACAGACCTCTGAGCACTGCTTTGGCTGTATCCCATAAATTCTGGTAGGAAGTGTTTTCATTCTCATTGGAATTCATGAATTTCCTTATTTTATCCTTGATTTCTTCTATAACACATGGTTTTTTGAGCTAGATGTTGTTCGGTTTCCAATAGCTCCAGTTTCTATCTGTCTTTTCTGCTATTGATTTTGACTTTTACGGCTTTATGATCTGAGAAGATGCTTTGCAGTAATTCAGTGGTACGGATTTTGTTGAGAAATGGATTATGTCCTAACATGTGGTCAATTCTGCAGAATGTTCCATGTGCACTGGAGAAGAAGGTGTGGTTGTCCACTGATGAGTAGAAAGTTCTGGGTATATTGATGAGGTTTAATCGGTTAATTTTGGCAATAAGATCTTCTGTATCTTTACGGAGCTTTTCTCTAGATCATCTGTCCTGTATTGAGAGTGGAGTGTTGAAGTCTTCCACTATTATTGTAGAGTAATCTAACTCTTTTTTGAGTGTAGGCAGTGTTTCTTTGATGTAGTTAGGTGCTCTGATATTAGTTGCATAAGTATTTAATATAGTTAAGTCTTGCCTGTGTACTGAACCTTTCAGCAATAAATAGTGTCCATTGTTTTCCACAATGGCGAATTTTACATTAAAATTGATTTTATCTGAAATTACAATTGCCACCACTGCTCTTCTTTGTTCATTCTTAGCTTGATATATATATTCTTCCATCCTTTAATTTTCAGTTTGTTCCTATCTTTAGGTCTCAAGTGAGTTTCTTGTACACAACATATGGATGGGTCATGTTTTTTGATCCAAGATGTCACTTGATGTCTCTTTACTGGAGCATTCAGTCCATTCCCATTCAGTGTAATTATTGATAGGTATGTGTTCAGTGTTGCCATTGTGATATGTTTATTTTTGTGTTCATGCTTTCTCTGTTGTTCTTATTCGTCTGTTCTGGGACATTCTTTTTTGTGAGTTGATTTTTCACCTTTTCAGAGCTGATTTTGTAGTTGTTGAGAATCCTGTGGTACATTTCTTGATGTGGTATGTTACATTTTTGTTGTGCTTTACAGCTGCCCCTGTGATCTCCCTTAATAAACCGCATATAAACCCAATTTTAATTACTACCAGTCTTGTCATCTTCCTCTCCATCTGGAAGGAGTATAATGACTGTAGTACATCCATCTTTTAATATGATGGCACCATAGATTTCATGATAATCACTGGATTGTTTCAGTATTAAAGCTGTAATTGAATCCGGAGCCTTCCCTAACTGAGTAGAAGTCTGAATAATCTGTCATTCTAAAATATAAATTTAGTGGTTTTTTTTCTTCTAAGCCAAAGCCAAGAACTTCTTTCAGTATTTCTTGTAGTTTTAGTTTGGTTTTTCAAAGTCTCTGAGTTTCTGTTTATCTGGGAATGTCTTAATTTCATTTTCATATTTGAAAGATAGTTTCTCAGGATATATAATTCTTGGTTGGAAGTTCTTCTCCTTCAAGCCTTTGAATGTGTCATGCCACTGTCTCCATGCCAGCATGGTTTCTGCTGAGAAATCTGCTGAAAGCCTACACGGTTTCTATCTGTATGTTAGCTTTGCTTTGAGTCTTGCTGACTGTAAGAGTTTCTGCTTATGTTTCGTTTTGTTAAGCTTGATTATAATATGTCTTGGAGACTTTCTTTGAGAGCTATATTGGGTGGCCTGCAATATGCATCTGGGATATCTATCTTCTCTTCCTTCATTATTTCTGGGAAGTTTTCTATCAGCAGCTCAGCAATGATACTCTCTGTGTTCTCAGGTGTCTCATCCTGTTCAGGGACTCTAATTAATCAAAGGTTGTTCCTCCTAATAGAGTCCCACCTCCCTCTTAATACTTATTCATTTTTCTTGTTTCTTTTTTCTGATTTCTGCTTATTGGCGCTGGCATCAGTAGCTCTGTCTTCCAAGTCAGAAATTCTTTTTTCCATTTGTTCCATTCTGCTTTATTGGCTTTGGATTGAAGTTTTGTTCTTGATCTGTTGGATTTCAGAGTACTGGTATTCCATCAGATTGAACAGCTTGTGTAATTTTTCCTTTTGTTCTGCTGCATTTTGTATAAGGTCTAGAAGGGCTCTGTATGTAATCCTTTTGTATTCACCTTCTGATGATTTCAGAAAAGTTTCTTCATCAGGAAAACTCCTTGGTTGTTTTGTTTGGGAGCCTTCTGAAGCCATGGGTGATTTCTTGTATGCCACAAACGTTTGTTGCTTTTTGGGTTTCATGTGAGTATAAGTAAAGGCTGGGAGAGATACTGTGAGGATGGACTGCAGATGTTTCTCTAGGCTGTCTTAAAATGTAAAACAGAAGGTATCTGACCACTTCCCAAGTTAGTCAGGTTTTCAAGTATAGAGGTCCCTCTTCCCAGCTGGCAAAGTAAGCACCTCTATATCCAACCCCAGATGATACAAACTAGTTCAAAATACAGCAATGCTATTGCCCTCTTGGCCTCTGCTGACAGGGCCCAGCCTTAGGCGACACTGTGTAAACTACTGCTTTTCTGGTAGAAAAGTGCTCTCCTTTGGGCAGGCTCTGGCTCCCAAGCTAAGAATTAGGTCCAGCCTCGGCCACTGTATCTAAGATGGCGGCCACCACACGGTCAGCAGATAGAGGGGCTAAAGGTGCTGAGAGGTGGTGAGTCCTCTGCCTCTGTTGCTGGCCCCCACTGTAGGCAACACTGTGTAAACTACTGCTTTTCTGTCGGAGAAGCACTGTCCTGTTTCCAGGCGCTGGCTGCCATGCTAAGAATTAGGTCCCACTAAAATGTCTGTATCCAACATGGCGTCCGGCACACAGACACTGTGTTTCTGTACAAACCACGCTGTAGCAGTGATAAAAAGACAGGCCCAAAGTGGCTAGATGAACAGAGTCCTAAGCCTGGCTCTCAAAATATGGCAATTTCACCTGTGCATCCCACCAGCATCTGAGTCTAGCCACTAGGGAAGACGCAGCTCCTCCCAGCAGGCGAGGCAGAGAAAAGAAACGTCAACATGGTGCATTTACCTTCAGTGCATGAGAGTCAGGGCTAGTCAGGAGCGGGAGTCAGCACAAGAGAGGAGGTTTTTCATTCAGTGGTATGAAGTCCAAATTAACAGCCCTATGCCGTGTCCTGCGGCTCACTATGTGATCAGAAGCCTCCGTTTGATTATCAGTTCAGGTCTTGGTTTTCAGAGGGATATAAGGAGATGTGTGCTTAGTCTGCCGTCTTGACTTTGCCTCTGAAAATTTGTTTAATAACTCCAAATAATAGAACAAATTTTTTTCTAATGAACCTCAAGGCAAAGCTATGGACTCTTCCTTTTTGTCTTCAAAAGCAAAAGCAGAAGCAATATTTTATAGTTTATCATCTTTCAGAAAATAAATGTTTCAAAGCCATTTGGGGCAGAACATAGAAGTTATGCCAAAAAATAATCTATGATGTTTTCCAAGTTGGAAGCTTTTCCTTTGGACAAGAGAAAATTGACCAAACAAAATATCGTGGCAATTTTGGAGATTATGTTTTCCTTTACTTAATCAGAAGAATACAAAATTAGTACTTATAACTGAAGATTGGTTAATATATTACTTAATTAAATTTATGATTTTTAGGGAAATAATCACAACCAAGTGAGATGCTAGTGAAATACAAGAAACCACTACATAAGAGGAAAAATGCTCAAACATTTCTCCAACTTGAGGCCTATGATACTTAACTTTGAAGAGATTTTTAGCTTCATATTATGGTTCTATTATGATTTACAGAGTCCCTTAACAAACGGTTAAGTGCGTGATTACTAGTCAAAAAGTTGGTGTTTAAAATTTACCTTCAGGCTAGTCAGATGACAAGCCTGGCAATCTGCTTCCGAAAGGGCACAGCCTTGAAAACCCTATGAGCAGTTGCAGTCTGCCAACACAGAGTCACCATGAATCAAAATCAACTGAATGGCAACAACATGTTTCTATTATCTCAGTTTAAATCTAACTTGGCTGTATGTCTATTCAACTTGGACTTTGTAAAATTATTCTTTCTATGCCAGAACTATTATCTGTAGCCTTGTATTGGCCAACTACTCTGGCAGGTATTGGACATTTATTTTTCATGATTTTGATTTTGTAATCTTAGTAGCCAGGGCAGAGTGGTATCAGTGACACTGTGAAGAGAAGTGGGGCATCAGCTGACAGGTGGAGGACTGATTTAATCATAAGTGTAAATATTTACATTTTGTTTAGTTAGAATACCACTGCTTTTTACTTTAACTTTAATGTACTGTTCTAAAAATTTTGATTATAGATAGAGGGCAATGTTGGCACCATTTCTGGGATGGTACGACAGAAATTAACATGCCAATCAATTTACTATACTGTAAGAAAACTCCTTAGAAGACAGGGATGCCACTGTTGTATCTCCAGTGTGGATAAAAAGTTAATGACTCAATAAATATTTGTTATTTGAATTATTATTCTTTTATAGAGCTACTCTCATTTATTAGGGGGAAAACATTGGGAATTAACATTGAATTTTTCTATAAATTTCTCTCTTAACTCCATGAGTTGAGGTCCACTCACCAAGAGGTCTATCACTGCCATGTCCAAGTAATCACTGTCCTTATCCAAACTCCCTGGATAACAAATTAGTCCTAATGTATCTATGCATATCTTATTTTAGGATGTTCCGTTTCACAGATGAAGTGCAAACATGCCTCACACCCATAAGATTATTCTAGTTTCATTACACAAAATTATTCAAACATCTGTTTACATATTTGATACAAGTGTTTCATCAGATTTCCTTGATAAAAACAAAGTTAGTTTTGCCACTTGCTTCCAAAAAGGTTTTCTTATTTTGATCAGCTTTCCATAGAGATTGATGACTACATGTATCTCCTTTATGGGCTGAGAACAACTTCTTTACTGTGTATGTCAATGCCATGTAGCTGTTTTGGGTCATATTCTTATTTTTGGTTTATAGTGACATGTCATCAAAACATGTAAGTATAGACAAAATTAATTCTGTGTTTTATGAGTTTAGGGACCTGAAAATTGGAAATAATACTCATGTCACAAGGATACCTAGCCATTCAGGAAAAGTGAGGAGTTTGTGATGTTTCCCAGTTTCCTGTCCAGTCAGCAAAGTGAGAAATACAACGTTGTGGTGAAAGATGTTATGAGTTTTCTTGTTAGTTACTGTTGATGGGCCCCTGACTCACTCTCACCTGTATTAGTCATCTAGTGCTACTATAACAGAAATACCACAAGTGGATGGCTTTAACAAAGACAAGTTTATTCTCTCACCATTCTATAGGTTAGAAGTCTGAATTCAGGTTGCCAGCTCCAGGGAAAGGCTTTCTTTCTTTGTTGGTTCTGGAGGGAGGTCCTTATGGTCTTCCCTTGGTCTAGAAATACCTCAGCGTAGGAAGCTCAGGTCCAAAGGACTTGTCTGCTCCTAGTGCTGCTTTTTGGTGGTATGAGGTTCTCAACTCGTTGCTCGCTTTCCTTTTATCTCTTGAGAGTTAAAAGGTGGTATAGGCCATATTCCAGGGAAACTCACTTTACAATGGATTAGGGATGCAACCTTAGCAAGGATGTTATAGTGCCACCCTGATCCTCTTTAAATAATCCAATCTTGCCCAGCTAACCAGAGACACAGATTAGGATTTACAACATATACAAAAATTACAGTCACAAAACAGAAGATAACCACACAATACTGGGTATCAACAGTCCAGCCAAATTGTTACACACTTTTGGGGGAATATAATGACTCCCTGCACGATGAAATGATGCCCAGTCATGTGCCATCACCATGATTGTTGATGGATCAGACTACTGTGATCCACAGAATTTTCACTGGTTAATTTTTGGAATTATTGGGTCCCCATATTTTTCTTTTTAGTTGGTCTCAGTCTGGAAGCTCTGTCAAAAGCAGTTTAACATCTTAGCAACATACAAAGCTATGGTGATAGCTGTGCCTAAGGTGCATTGGCTTGTAATGGAACCCAGGTTTCCTGCATGGAAGATGAGAATTTTAACACTGAACCCCTACTAATTTCTTGTACCCAAGGCACACTCAAGCCACCACAGTATGAAAAATTGACAGATGGGTGCAAGTAAGGATATCTGCTAGGTTTTTTGAGTCCCTGAGTAAGCAAAGAGCAGACATTACCTTGTAGTCATAATTTGGGTACAGTGGCAGAGGAGGCTGGAAAAGGAGTGTGTTGTCAGATGAAAATGGACTTTGTATGTCTTGTTAAATTAATATGGACTTTAAACTGGAAGTTACAGAGAAGTTTTTGAGGGTCAGAGTTAGGACTGGAATCATTCTTTACCTAACATCAATTTTATACTTAACTTGGATAACAGTGTGGATATCCTATCCAAAGAACTGGAAATAGAGTTAGGAGACAGGGCACAGTTATCAAGGCAAAGTGTCATGACGCAAAGTGGCTAGAGTTCAGAGGTTAAAAGATTTTGCAGTCATCACCAAATAGTGAAATTTAAGCTTTGGTGTTGCATGAAAGAAGCCAAAGAGAAAACACAAACAATGAGAAAGCAAAGAGGTGAAAAAAGAATGCTTGGAAACAGTATCATTCAAGGGCTGGGCAGCAGAAGAGGAGCCAATCAAGATGTAGCTAGGAGAAAAAGGTGCCACAGAGGTATCACGTAAGATGGGCATGATTGATAAACATTATTAAATGGTAAAGAGATTGAGTAACACAGGACTGGAAACAGCCCTTTAGATAAAACAGGGAAAGGAAATACACGAAAATATTAGCAGATCTATTCCTGAGTGGTGATGTTTTTTATAGCTTTATTTTTTTCAACTTTCCTGCTGTCCCAAATTCTGTACAATAAATTATTTTTATATTAAAAAGTTACCAGGTATAAAATAAATGCTCTGATAAAGTCTAAAAATAAGTCATGAAAGCTTGAAAAAGAGCAAATAATTATTTGTAAAAATTTGAGTGTCTGTGTGATGACACCTTGCTAAGGACAAAACAGTGAATGAAAGGATGGCTCTGTTGTTTTATAAGAAGGAATGGCAGCAGATTTGGTAAGGCAGGAGTGCAGTAACTGTGGAGTGCAGTGGCAAAGGAGGCTTGAAAAGGAATGTGGTATCAGATGACAATGGACTTCGTATGTCTTGTTAAATAATATGGACTTTACACTGAAAGTTACAGAGAGGCTTTTGAGGGGCAAAATTAGGATTGCAATGATTCTTTAACATTAATTTTATACTTAACTTGTATAATACTGTGAATGATATTATCCCATCTAATGAACTGGAGGGATCTGAGTTAGGAGACAGGGAGCACAGCTACCAGGCAACTGAGGTAACAATGAATGAAGGCAGAGCAGTGAGGACGGATAAACAGCTAGGTCCATGTGTATTTGGTAGTAGACACAACAGACCAAGAGGACTGGACTGGTTGGATGTTGTTAGCTGCTGTTGAGTCGGCCTTGACTTATGGTACCCTTACGTACAATAGACTGACATGTTGCCTGGTCCTGCATCATGCTCATGATTGCCAGCATGGTTATTGTGTCAGTCCATCTCAACGAGGGTCTCTCTTATGCTCACTGTCCCTCTACTTTACTACACATGATCTCCCCTATGATAGATCCAAAGCAAGTCAGTCAGAAAATGTTCTGCTGTGATTCATAGTGTTTGTTTTACTCAGCTAGTGCTACTCTAACAGAAATACCACTGAGTTGACTGGCTTTAACAAAGGAAAGTTTATTCTTACACAGTCTAGTAGTTTATTCTTACAAGTCCAAATTCAGGATGTCTGCTCCAGGGGAAGGCTTTTCCCCTTGTGGGATCTGGAGGAAAAGTCCAGTATTGCATCAGTCTTTGTTCAGGGAGCATCTTGGTGCAGGAATCTCAGGTCTGAAGGATGCACTCTTCTCACGGTGCTGCTTTCTTGATGATGTGAGGTTCCCAATTCTCTGCTTGCTTCCCTTTCATCTCCTGTAGGATGAAAGGATAAAGGGTGGTACAAGCCATACTTCAAGAAAACTCCCTTTACAGTGGAGCAGGGAGGTGATCCTATCAAGGGATTTATAGTCCCACCCTAATCCTTTAACATACAGCATAGGAAAATCACAAAAGGGAGGACAATCATAAAATATTGGGAATCATGACCCAGCCACATGGCTACACATATTTTTTGTGGGACACAATTCAATCCATTACAGTGTTTCACTGGATAATTTTTAGAAGTAGATCTTCAGGCCTTTCTTCCTATTTTGTCTTGGTCTGGAAGCTCTGCTAAAATCTGTCCACTATGTTTTATCCTGCTGGTATTTGAAATACTGCTGGCATAACATCCAGCATCATAGCAATGTGCAAGCCATCACATTACGAAAAACTCATAGATGGGTGGAGCCAAGGATATCTTCTGGGTTTTTGACTCCCTGAGTAGGCAAAGAGTAGACATTATCCTATAGAGTTTGTGTACAGTTACTCTGTGATAGTCGCTGTTGTATGAAATGAGACAATGAGTGAGTGTGTAAGATATTATTACATAAGAAAAGCTTAGGAATAACATGTACCTATGAGATTTCTGAGAACATAGCTACAAAGCAGAATGTTAAGCCCTCAGCTCTCTCCTCACTACATATGCATATCTGGATGATTTGCCTTTTTCCAGTTCACAAGATTCAATGTAACAAAGACAGTTGCTGAAGTTGTTTTTAAGAAAATGTTTACATACAAATAGAAATAGTAGTTTCCCAGGAAAGGCCACTTTCTGTTGGATAAAGAAGTTTAGGGGAATTTAGGGGAAGGCAGATAAAATTATGTGTGGGAAGAGAGCATACTTTTAAAGAAGGGGTCAGAAAGGGATAGGTAGGGAGTTGTATTAGTTTGAGCTAACACACCCTGAAGATGACAGGTGCTATCCCTGTACCAACCAAAAACCAAGAACAAAAACAAAAACAAAGCACTGCTGTCTAGTGGATTCTGTTTCATAGTAACCTTATAGACAGAGTAGAACTACCCCACAGTTTCAAAGGCTCAGATGGCAGATTTGAACTGCCAACCTCTGGTTAGAAACCATAGCACTTAACCACTAGCAACTAAGGTTTCTACTCCTGTATAGCATTCCCTTATTTAACCCCACTTATAAGTGGTGTGGAAACCCTAGGGGTGTAACAGGTTAGAGCTACGGCTGCTAACCAAAAACTCGGCAGTTCAAATCCACCAGGCACTCCTTGGAAATTCTGTGGGGCAGTTGTGCTTTGTCCTCTAGGGTTGCTATGAGTTGGAACAGACTCAATTGCAACAGATTTGATTCGATTTGGTTTATGGTGGTGTAGTTGTTAAGTGCTACAGCCGCTAATCAAAACATCAGAGGTTCAAATCCACCAGGAGCTCCTTGGAAACTATGTGGCAGTTCTCCTCTCTCCTGAAGGGTAGCTATGAGTTGGATCCACTTGATGGCAGTAGCCCTTGGTTTTATAGTATAGCATCACGATGAGTCAGAACTGACTTGATGGCAGTGGGGTTGGTTTGGTGTTTTTGAACAGCATAAAAAGGTAACCCCGGTAGCATAGTGGTTAAGTGAAATGGCCGCTGACCAAAAGGTCGGCAGTTTTAATCTACCAAGTATTCCTTGGAAACTTTATAGGGCAGTTCTACTCCATCTGATAGGTTTGCTATGAGTCTGAACTGACTCAAGGGTAGTGGGACAGTGTCTTAGTCAGCTAGGGCTGCTCTAACAGAAATACCACAGAGTGGATGACTTTTATAAAGGAAAGTTTATTCTTACATAGTCTGGCAGGCTGCAAGTCCATATTCAGGGTGTCCCTTCCAGGGGAAGGTTTTCCCCTTGTCGGCTTTGAAGGAAAGTCCAGTACTGCAGCAGTCTTTGTCCAGGGAGCATCTTGGCGCAGGAACCTCAGGTCTGAAGGACGCGCTCTTCTTCTGGTGCTGCTTGCTTGATCTTATGAAGTTCCCAATTCTCTGTCTGCTTCTCTGTCCTTTTATGTCTCATAGGATGAAAGGATTAAGGGTGGGGCAAGCCATAATCCAGGGAAACTTCCTTTACAGTGGAGCGCGGAGGTAATCCTATGAAGGGATTTACAGTCCCACCCTAATCCTTTAACATACAGTTTAGGAAAACCACAAAATGGAGGACAGTCACAAGATACTGGGAATCATGGCCCAGTCACATGGCTACACTTAATTTTGGGGGGACACAATTCAATCCATGACAGACAGCATAGTAAACATAGATCTTAGGTTAAGCAAGTTGACCAAGATACTCAGCTTTTAAGTTAAAATTATTTGCCATCAAGTTGACTCATGACAACCCCACATTGTTTTTTAAATAAATTTTATTGTGATTTAAATACAAGTATACAATCCATATCCATTTGCCATATAACATTTTGAACCCATACCACTATTCTCCTCTACCTGCTTTCCCCTCCCTTCTCCACCCTCTTCTGACAGCATATTCTCCCTTATCATCCAGAAAGTGTCATATTTAGGTACCCCTTTACCATATCTTCCTGCCTCCAGCAATGAGCTTCTTGGACAGCCCCTTTGTATTTATTTAAGTCCCAAAGTCTGTTTGATGTCAAGACCACTGCATGTCCTATATAGTCCTCTTCAGTCTTATCATGACAACCTCATATTTTTCATAGCAGAATTTCCATTGGTTGTGATCTTTTAGAAGTGGATGGCCAGCCTTTCTTCCAAGGTGCCACAGGGTAGATTCAAATAGCCAGCCTTTAGCGCTTAACCATCTGCACAGCCCAAGGATTCCTGCTAATAAGTTAAGAAGGTGAAGTTTGAGACAGGCTGGAAGCAGTCTTACAGCATAAAGGTTTTCTTGGACCAGCAATGACCAAGATATCTTTAGGTCAGAAGTAACTCATCCTTGCCCATCCCATTCTGCAGTAAGGTAACTTCTGTTGCACAGGTGATTACATGGCACTGCAGCTGATTTACTTGGGAAAGGCCTTCCTTATGATCCTAGCCCCTAAAGGAGAGCCAGATGTTGTCAGTGTTAGCAGAGGCACTCAAAAGGTCACACCCTCAACCTCTGATGAAGGTTCTAATCAGGTTAAGGACATGCGTCCTTTGACCTCGTTCTTAAATTAATATTTGTCTTTTCAATTAGTTTTTCCTCTTACTCCTTTGAGGTGGGCAGTTTTACAATTTGTGTTTTTATTCACCCTGAAAAAAAAGAGGCTCTAAACACCTTTATACCAGCCCTCCGAACTGGATGACAAGCCCTGTCACCCCCGAAATCCCAACTCGAATGTCTGTGAGGCTGGGGTGGGCGCCCCGGTGTGCACACGATAGACTCACGAGCAGTTGCTTGTCGCTTCTACTGCCGCGAAGTAGGGAAGTGAAAATGAAATTGACTTTTCCGAGAAATAATGAAAGCGGCGCTGCCTGCCAATAAACAGCGGCGGCGAACTTCCGCACCGCCGGACCCGGCGGCTCGCGTTCTCCCTCAGCCACCACCTCCGGGTTGCATAGACTAGAAACAAACACTAGGGAGGAAGGGCGGAGGAGGCGGGCTGAGGGGGAGGGCGGGAGGTGGGACGATTTCCAGTCTCTGCTCCTCGCAGTTTCCTCTCCTTGTTTTGCTTTCGATCTGGACTGTTCTCAAGCAAGCTGGGGATAAGTTTTAGTTTTGCTCCTGCGATTATTCTACTGACGGGTTTTCCTTTCCATTTCACACACCCTAGCAACACTTAAACCTTGCGGAATTGTATTGGTAGCGTGAAAAAGCACTCTGAGAGGTAACATTTTTCAAATATTAGTTGTGACTGCGTGTGTATTTTGCTTGGGGGCATGTTGATGGGGACCAGAGGGGATGTGTGTGTTAGTGTGTCCTGATGGTTTGACATGATGTTTTGTAGACGGAAATGCCCGGTTTCATAAATATTAATACTGATGTTTGGAGGAACAGTCGGCGAAATTATGGATCGGTCATCTGATTTTAGGGGAAGCAGGTTTTGAGGTTGTTGCTGTTGCTTCTGGGGCTGCGAGAGGAGGTGGAGGAGGAAGAGAAGGTTGGTGGAGGTTTAATTTCACTTCTAGATGTGCAGATGTGGCGAGGTGGCCCTATGGACACAGAACAGACCTTTTCTGTGTGGCTGTGCCCCCAGTGTTTTGTGTGCGGGTTCCAGTCCGTTGGAGTCGGGCCTCCTTTTAAAATAGAATTATTTTGCGTGTGTATTTACAGCCACTGCTGCCAGCAGAGCCGAAGGAGGGGAGCAGGTCCTGCTCTGTGGCCGGTGGCGGCGCCCCTCTTAGGGCAGCCTCAAGCTTCAATAAACAGGAACCTGCGGCTCGCGGGGCTGCCAGAACCCAGGCCAGGACGGGTGCCTCTCGCCGCTGCCAAGTGAAACTTGCTGGGGCGCTTCGTGGGGGTCCAGGGCTTATCTACCCGCCAGTCTCAGCGAGGGGGCGCAGGCGCCGGATGCCAGCGCCCAGAACTGGAGGCCGGCGGGTCGGGGCCTGGACAGCGCGCCTGGCTTGCTGGGGCTGGGCCGCTGCGGCTCCAGAGGGACGTAACGTCCTTATTCCCGCCGGCCAGCGTCTGCCCTGGCTTTGGGGCTTTGTCAGTGCACTTGTCCCGACGCGCGAGAGACTCGGGCGGTGCGTCCTGGGAGGGCGCCACTCTGAGGGGTCATTTGCCCCGGCCGAGGCCTAGCACCGGGCCCCTCGGATCCCCGTAGGCGTCCCTGGGCAGAAATCCCGCGCTGGGCCTGACCCGCCTCGGCTACGGAACAGGAGAGGTGGGGGCGGGGAGCCCTGGGGATTGAGCGGTGCCCAATGGGAGAGCTTGCGACTCCTTGGGGTCCTGGGAGCGGGCTACGAACGGTTGGAGAGTGAGTACGCGTTCCACACTCTTTTACCCGGTTATGGGGACTGGGTGACATTTGCCCGGCGGCTGAACATGGCTGGTGCAAAGCTGCGGCCGCCGCTTCCTTTCCGCCTTGCCACTGAGAGATGCCGGCCGCGGCCAATCGCGGCGCTAGCCTGCCTGCGTCGCTCCCAGGAGCACGGCCTGGGGCCCAGCACCCTCGAGGGGCTGTGAGAGCTTTTCCAAGTTGTCATGTTTTCAGTTGCTAAATCAGCTTCCTCCGCCAGATGCACTGGTCTCTCGCTTGGCCCCAGAACTCCTTGGTGTGTATGCCAGCCTGAGCCCCTCGACCCAGCAGGGCGTAGGAACAGTGATTGGGCTACCAGATCAGGAGTCCTGGTCTGTTAGGTAGACAAGACCCTTCATGATCAGCGGTAAACGGGACTTGTGGGACTGGCAGTCGCGGTCGCCACATACTACCTAACCAAGGCACATACTTGGGGGTAATTAAGAGCTACGGCTGCTAGCCAAAAGGTCAGCATTGGAATCCTCCAGCCGCTCAGTGGAAACCATGCAGGGCAGTTCTGTTCTTTCCTCCAGGGTCGCTGTGAGTTGGAATTACTTGGCAATGGTTTTAGGGGCTGGTTTTCGTGGTGTTTGAAACTTGAGGGCATTTTAACTGCTCCACCCCCTACAACCTTCTGTGCGCAGTGTGGACAACAGATAGGTACCTTGGTTATGGAATAAGAAAATGCAGTCTTTCTAAATGGGGAAAAGTGACCGTGGCATTCGTTTTCTGCCACTGGCCTCCCTGTTACTTTGACTAGATCGTTTTTGATGGTTGGAGTGGGTGGAAGATAGTTACATTTCCTGTGTGGATTCACTCGAATCTGCAAGGTTGTTCTCAGTCGTGTAGTTGATAAGTTTTCACAGAGGCTGTAAATACATCTGGACCCTAGCAGCCTGCACTTTTTTGGTGGTTAAGTGCAGGTGCAGAGCGGAGTCTGGTGACAGACTGAACTCAAAACATGGATAGCCTTGACGTTAGATGCATGCTTTGTGGGGGGGGGGGGGGGGGGGCGAGGATGAGGGGAAGTTGACTCTTGCTTGTCTCTCACACAGATTAAGGATCGTCTGATTTTCCCATAGCCCCATAGTTCAGCTTTTTTTTCTTTAATTTTATGTTTTTATTTTTTTGGCGGGAGGGAAGGGTGAAAATAGAAAACTAAGAATTCCTAGAAAAGTATCTTTTCTAGGGAAACCTCAGTAGATAGAATATTTAGGACTTTAACTGGAGTCTCCAAGGATAACCTTGGAATATCTATTGATTGATGTGGCAGAGTCCAAAATTTCACTGTAATTAGTGAATGATTACAGTTTACAACTTGACCTGTTGTGTAAGAAGATTGTGGCTCTTTGATCAAGAGTTCTTGTCTGTTGTCATGATTTATATAGTGTAATTGCTTCTTACAGTGAAACACATTTTCCATTTTCAATGAATACTTTTTTCTGTTTACCTTCAAAAGTTAAACAATAATTCCATGTATTTTGGATGTATTTACCTGTAAATATGTCATCATAATCGAAAGTAAAGGTCTGTAGTCAAATTAGAAGCAAATTACGGCTAACAATGGTTGCCATAAAGCAGTGGCAACTCTGTGAACTATGGCCCCACTTTTCTCTTACATTGTTTTCTAAAGTACTTTATTAGGCAGATATTCAATATGCTAGAGCTAGTTAAAGATGTTTACATGTAGTAATGGAACATTGAAACTTTGAGTGTTCAACATTTGATGTGCATTGAATTTCTCATGTAGACAAGGACATTTTACTTCTAGTGTTATCAAGTATAAGCTCTGTTTTTTTTTGTTTGTTTTGTTTCTAAGAGCATTGTCACAGTGTCCTTTTGCTAGTGAACAGACTGCTGAACTGGGTCATAGTTCTCTAATATGCCTTCTATCAAAAAGGGCTTAAAGCAGATGGGAGAATTTGTTTATCCATTCAATAAATATTCGTAGAGCATTCACTATGTGCCAGACCCAGTGCTAGGCTTCTGGATTCAACTGAGGACAAGACAGATCATCTCTTTAGCTGTTAGGGAGATTCCATTCTAGTTGCTAAGCTGATAGTAAAACAATCACAAAATACAGTAACTACCTTTTGTAGGTTCTAACTGTATATCTCAGTTGCTTTTTTGAACAAATGAGATACTGTACACAGTAAGAGAGAAAGAAATTTGCCTAAACTGCATTAATCTGTAAGTGTGTAAGACATTAACTTGGAAAAAAAAAGAAACAAGAAACAGATTACTGTTAACCTAAAAAGCCCCAAGATCATGACTGTGGACTAAAAAATGTCTAGCAAGGAGGATATATGAATGATGGTAGGGAGTTAAACACA
Source organism: Heterohyrax brucei (assembly GCA_028571685.1). Classification (NCBI taxonomy): domain Eukaryota; kingdom Metazoa; phylum Chordata; class Mammalia; order Hyracoidea; family Procaviidae; genus Heterohyrax; species Heterohyrax brucei. The sequence goes on from CM053156.1 coordinate 28,709,333, forward strand.
GAGTGTTTTATGTTGAGTATCAAGAAAGCATTTAACAATGAAATGTAATGATGTCAGTGAATTTTTCCCGTTAAACGAGACCAAATGAGATGGAAATAACGATTGGACAAATGTATATTTTCTCTTTATAGCAAGAGGAATTTCTTTCTAAGCTCATTGTATTTTAGTCTGAATTTATTCGTTGTTACTTTCAGTTCATTATCTGTAATTACAGGCATGCCTTAGCTAATTTCATTATGTTGCTATAACATCTCTAAAGGACTCAGTTAACTTGCATTTATTGAATATGCCCAACATTACATCTGTGAAGATAATAATGTATTGAATATATAACATATTATTAAATATATAAAACATATAAAATACATAGAGTAATATACAAAAGTAATGTGTTGAGAAATGTCAGTTGTTGATAATAAAAGTCGGTTTTTCCTTTTGTCTGTCCAGTCTACCTTGTTCCTTTCATGCAGGGGTAAAAGGTCAAGGCTTTCTGCCTCTGCCTGTCCCGTTTCTGTCCCACTTTTGACCTAAGTTTAAGTAATTATTTCCGTATTATGTCTGCCCAAGGCAGGCCTGTGCGGTAGCTAGGTGGTGGGGCTGGCTGATAGGAATGGCAACGAGGCTTGATTAAACCTCAGTTTTTCAACAAAGAAGGTTAAACTTCTGTACATACAAGGAAAGCAATATAGAAAGGTCCAATGTAAATCTTAAGCCAGTGTTTTATCTAAAATACTAAGGGTGATTCACAGCAATGAAGTGAAGTCCATAGGCTCCTGATACAGAACAGCAGCTTTGTCTCTGAGGGTTCCTGGGGCTCTTCTGGACCTGAAGCAGTTAACAGGCCTGTAGTCTTCAGCCTTTACCCTGAAAGTGTCCTTCAAAATGCTTTGCCACCTCACAAGCTCCAGTTTTTGACTGTCTTGAAGCAAATTGCATTTACTTAGGAAGAATTCACTCACTGATTTTTTATTATTCAGAAGCACTTGGGATTTCCAGTCAGAATTATGATTGACTCTTTATCAAATCTAGTTGATCTAATTCAGGCAAAGTAAAGAAACTTGGTGTTTTAGACAGCGTGGACAGCTCTTTTTTAGGTAAGCTTATAGTCCTGTTGGGCTTTTTGATGTACACTGAAACTAGCAGAGGACCTTCCCACCTCCATTAGTACCTTTGAGTTTTGCTCGGGGGCCAGGGAGCCCAAGATATATGCAGTTAATTTGTCAAATGATTATGAACATTGTCCTGATAGCTAATCTGTTTGTTAAACATTCATTGACAGACAGCTCTGTGTGGTGGAAGGTAAATAAACCTAGAATCTACAGGCCCGGAGTTGACTCTTAGTTAGCTCTTTTAATAACTCTTCAATCACTTCCCTTTTCTGGGCCTTAGCTTTCACACCTGTAAAATGCTGTCTTTGGTTCTGTCGTCTCTGAGGGGTGAGACACAGGGACCATCATATTTGAGACTGGATACAGCGTCTGCTCTCCCTCCCCCTCCCCCCGACAATCCCTGTCTTAGTAAGCTTTTGTTATTCCCTGGAGTGAGATCCCTTCAGTGTGTGGGGCAGAACCTAAGTGGAGAACCACTGAATCAAGTGTGGAGTTGATGCCAACTCATGATGACCCTATAATACAGAGTAGAATTGGCCCATAGGATTTCCTGGTTGTATTCTTTATGAGAGCAAATAGCCAGGTCTTTTCACCCACATAGCCAGCCACTGGTAGGTTTGAACTGCTAACCTTTTGATTAGCATCTGAGTATGTAACTATTGGTGGTACCACCAGGGCTCTTTTAGTGTCTCTAACCAGAAAACCAAACCCATTGCTGTTGAGTCAATTCCAACTCATAGTGACAGAGTACAACTTCTTATATGGTTTCCAAGGCTGTAGATCTTCCCAGAAGTAGGCTGTCATTATCTTTTTCCTGTGTACGTACTGGTGTGTTTGAACTGGTGACCTCTTGGTTAGCAGCTCATACTGAAACCACTGTGCCACCAGGGTCCTTTCAAGTGTCTCAAACCAGGAGCAACACTATCTTTTCATTGGCTCATGGGTCATGGATGTACAGGAAGGCCAGCCAACAGAGCCTGTTCTCAGTATTTTGAATAGGCATTCGTGACTTCTGTTGGCTCTGCCCCTTGTTGACCTTGTTTGTCATACAAAATTGCTATTAGTGATATTTTGAATTTTCCATTTTTGAGAAGCAGAAGAACTTTTTTGGGTATATCTCATTGTCCAGAAGAATTACAGAGAATTTGGGCTTCTTTTCTGTTTGGGTTAAGAGTCCTATTGTGTCAGTTTAGTGTTCAGCCTCCATAAGCAAGAAAAAATTAGAGTTGAGGAACATCTCTATGTCCTGTCCTGTGGACTTGCTGTGCAGCCCTATCTTGTTGACAAGCAGCAGCTTATGCAATTCTCTCTGAAGATGGCATCTAAGCATTTTTATCTGAAGGGCAAGACCAGTTTAGTTCAACAAAATATCTTAGTTTAGGCTTTTGTATGATAAATGCCTGTGTGGTTTTCATTAAACAAACACTGTTGTGATTTAACTACTTTCTGTGTGATTTTCAGAAGCAGTTTTTTTTCAGGTATACTTAGCATTCTGTTGCTATCTGTGTCACAGCACTTAGTACTTGCTTACATATTGTGATCAAAGGAAAAATGAGTGTACAATTTATTGTTATTGAGCTTACGAAGTTCAGGTTTTTGGAGGATCTGAGAAAGTGGTTTGTAAATAGAATACACTGCCCAGGTCCTTTGAGTTTAGTGTTCTGTTTACTTTTTTATTGAAGAGGTTGACATTGTGAGGGAAAATAAATTATATACAAACTGCTTTATTTCAAGTAATACAAAGTGTATTCTTTTTGAAGAGTTTTATCTCCTTATCCTGGGTTATTTAAGAAAATGCAATAAAATTACAGTGCTTAGAAGAAGTTGTCCTAACTCCTAGATCTGGTGTTGGGGGGTGTAGGGTGGTGGAGTAGGAGTGAGAGATTTTAGAACGTGAGTGTTGAGGATGGGGTGATAAAACAGGAGACTAAAGGAGAATAACAGGAGATAAGACGGATAAAATAGTGCCACTTGAATTATTTTTTTCACACTTTTTTTTTGTTGTACTTTAGATGATGGTTTACAGAGCAAAGTAGTTTCTCGTTAAATACTTAATACACATATTATTTTGTGACATTAGTTGCCACCCCCAAGACCGGTCAACACTGTCTCCTTAGCCTTGCATTCCCTGATAACAGCTTTCCTATCTTCTCTGTCTTCTCATCCTTGCCCCTAGGATGATGTGCCCCTTTAGTCTCACTTTGTTTTATGGGCCTGTCTGATTTTTGCTTGAAAGGTGAGCCTCTGGAGTGCATTCAGTACTGAGTTAAAAGGGTGTCCAGAAACCATACTTGCTAAGGGTTTCTCTAGTGTCTGTCAGGCCAGCTGTCAGTCTGGTCTTTTTTGTGTATGTGTTAGAATTTTATTCTACACTTTTCACTAGCTCTGTCTGGGACTCTCTGTTGTGATCCCTGTCAGAGCAGTTGGTGATGGTAACTGGGCACTATCTAGTTGTGCTGGATTTGTTGTGGTGGATGCTGTGTTACTGGTGGTCCACTAATTGTTTGGATAAATCTTTCCCTTGTGTCTCTGGTTTCCATGGTTTACTGGGACCACTGGAATATCATAGCTGGCTGCTCATAAGCTTTTAACACCCTGTTTGAAACTCACCAAAATAGGGCATAGAACATTTTGATTATAAACTGTTATGCCAGTTGAGCTAGATATCCCCTGGGACTATGGTCCTCAGCCCATTGTTGGTCAGAGGGTGTGGATATTATCTATAAAATTTCTGTGACCTTGCCTTGGTCAAGTTTTGCTGACTTGCCCAGGATTGTGTGCCATCTTACCCTTCACCAAGCCTCTTGAATTCTTGAGTGGGAGAGAGAGAAGATATAATCAGGCAGATAGATTTTCTGTTTTCGCACAGATGCCATTGAAAGAGTTTCAAAGGTTGTTGGGAAAGGGGAGTGGCAGTGACAGTTGGTAGTTAACTCATATGAACTCAAGGACCAGCTGAAATATTGGAGGACCCTCCACTCTGAACTTAGAGGACAGGCCTTTTCATCCAGGGGAAAGTCTGATGGGAAAATGGTTAGGCATCGATAGACTTCATACAAGTAAACAGCAAGTTGTTGAGTAGTTACCACACGGGTATAGTTAAAGTCAACTTGAAGATACTGTAGTAGGTTACTTTGGGGTGATGGAGCATTGATTTCCATCATCAGAGACCTTAAGGTGTTCATGATTCAGTGGTACAAGTTGCACCTTCTGTGTGGGAAATACGGTTTCAATTTCTAGCTACCATTGTCCTGTCACTGGAGGCTTGTGTGTTGCTGTGATATTGAACAGGTTTCAGCAAAGCTTACAGACTAAGATGGACTAGGAAGAAAGTTCTTCTAAAAATCAGCCATGAAATTCTGTAGATCATAATGATCTAGTTCTCAAGGGATGATGCAACACCAGACAGCATTTTGCTACATTGTGCAAGAGGTCACCATATGTCAGTAATTAAATCAGTGGCAGATTATGATTAAATTCAAGACCTCAAAATTAATCCAGAATTTCCTTGGAGAGAAACTATAGGCTGTTAGAGGAAGATAATAGAATATGGGCAGATAATATTTATTAAGAATACTGTGATAACTCTCTTAGACCCCCTTCCTTTCCCCTAGCTGGTCTTCCTTAGTTCAGCATTGTTTTTGTCATGTGGTAGGAAGTAAATAAGGAATTGTAGGGTAACAGTAGTTAAGCCCTTGGCTGCTAGCCAAAAGTTCAGTGGTTTGATTGAACTCATCAACGTTTCTGTGGGAGAAAGATCTAGTGATCTGCTGTCATAAAGATTACAGCCTAGGAAAACCTATGGGGTTTTCCTTTCCTAGGGGGTAATTGTACTCTGTCATATGGGGTTGCTGTGATTCTGTCTGTCAGTCAGAGTTGACTTGATTTGACAGCATACAACACCAAGAGCAGGACATAAATATGGGCTCAGGAAAAGAGAATGGACCAACACTGTGTTTTCTTAAAAATATGCGGTTAAGATTAAATCATGAATGCTGTGACTAAATTGAGTAATCTACGGTATAGTTGGAATTGTACAATGAGGTAACCTGTCTGGAATTCAGTTTAGTTTTTTTATACTGAAACTCTTAAAAATGTGAAACTTTTTAACATTCTAGGAATCCACTCTGTGAAGTAACTAGAGTTGTGAACAAAGATTTATGGACAAGGATGTTTATTGAATTGGCTTTTGTTATACTGAAAACTTGGAAAGAACCTAAATATTCAACAGTAGGAACACATTTAAATGAATGATGGCAATCAAGATATGAATATAGTGAGCTTATAAAATTAATGGCTTTGAAGGGCGGAAAAATGTTTATGATATATGATGGATGGAAAGAAAAGGCTATTAAATATTGACCCTAATTCTATTTTTAAAGGTGTATGTCTGTGTAACATGATTTGGGGGGGGAACTGGAAGAAAACATACCATCTGGATGGTAAGATTGTGTGTGGGTTTTTCTTTTGAAATACTTTTGTAATACACCAAGCACAATTACTTGTATAACTCAAGGCAATTCTGAAATGTCCCTTCTTGACCTCACCTCTGGACAGTGTAAGATTGTTGTTAGGTATTGTTGAGTCCATTTAAATTCATAGTGACCCTATGTGACAGACTAGAACTGCCCCATAGGGTTTTCTAGGCTGTAATCTTTATGGGAACAGAGGCAGTCGGGGAGAACAGTTATTTATTGATATTCACAACCAGGTCAGTAGACAGAGTAACACTGCAGTGTTGGTCTCCTACACCTTGACCTACAGTTAACACCATGGAAGTTGTTGTAAACTTTCTATATGGGTGCAGGTTACTTCCTGTGGATGAGGGATGGAGGAGTTGTACCTTCTCCTCCTGAAAGGAGAGGTAAAAATTCTTTGTTCCTTTGATGGAATAGGTCTTACATTCTTCGGTAACCTTGTGACTCATTCCAAGGGCAAGATAAAATCAAAATATCTCTGGCTTTTACAACCTAGAGATGTCTTCAAGGTGTGGGATTCCTTGTTGAAATTTATTAAGTAGGGAGATCAGTATTGTTAATGAATTTAGGCTCAACTTAGGGACCTTGGTCAGCTGTCGTCGTTTGGCCTTCTCATGAAAATAAGACCACTCAACCAAACACACTGCCATTAAGTTGACTCTGACTCATGCTGGCCCAGTAGTACAGGGTAGAACTACCCCCTCAGGGTTTTCAAGGCAGAAATTTCTTATGGAAGCAGACTGCTACATGTTTTTCCCATGGAATAGCTGGCATTTTCAAACAGCCAAGCTTTTGGTTAGCAGCTGAGCGGTTAATCGGTGAACCACTAAGATTTCTTTCATGAAGATAAGCCCCATCCAGTGCTACTGAGTCAATTGCAACTCATAGCGACACTATAGAACATAGTAGAACTGCTCCATAGAGTTTCTAGGAGCATCTGGCAGATTTGCACTGCTCACTTTTTGGTTAGCAGGCATAGCACTTAATCATACTACTACATTTTATTACCCTTTCTGATTTAAAAGAATTTTTTTTTTTTTAGACAAATGGCTCCAGGTCTAATTTTCATGGTATGTCAAGAGTAAATTGTTCTTAGGGAAAGTGAAAGCAAACATTCTCTACCTGTGTATCATATACATTCCCTGTCTTCATATTGTATCCACTTTCGTGTTTTAGGGGACTAGAGTGTTTTGTAGGAACATCAAGAAATCTGGCAGCCAGCCAAGTGCCGATGAGTCGGATATGACTCATGGGGGACTTCTGTTTATCCCCATATGTCTGTCTTTACAAGTCTTCTGCTAGACAGTGACTTAGTATGGCCTTATCAGAGTGGGATCTCTGACTTTTCACAGCTCAGGAAGCCCCCCAAGTCCTAATTTTTAATTTGAAAAAAAAACTTAGAATAGTTTCCATCTGCTTTTGAATACTGGAGACATTTTTGAGTTGTTAAAAAGCTAGGATTGGGTGTAATTCGCCTGCAGTCAGTGGCAGAATGATGAAGCACAGCCAAAAAATAAAAGTATTGATGAAGACAGCACTGTTTAATAGTAACATAGACAGATATATAATTTTTAGTTTCCTACTTGTTGTTGAGTGTTGTCAGGTTGGATTTTGACTAACAGTGACCACATGTGACAGGAAAGAACTAACCCACAGGGTTTCTTAGGCTATAATCTTTACAGAAGCAGATTTCTGGGTCCTTCTCCTGCACTACCATTGGATGATTTGAACCACGAACCTTTAGTTAGTGGCTGAGTACCTAAGTGTCATCACACCAGGGCTCCTTCACTTTCTAGTAGCTGTATGGAAAAAGTAAACAACAACAATAAAAACAAACAAGTGAAATTAATTTTAATAATGTATTTAACTCAGCATACCCAAAATATTATCATTTCAATGTAATTGTTATATAGTTGTTAGTACTTGATAGGCAGTAAGAACTAGATGACTGTTTGTTGATATGGTTTTCATTTATACCGCAAATATCAGCTTGGAAGGCTGAATTCCATCTTGGGGAGGACAGCATAGATTTGTGTTAGAAACCTAATGATGTGTGAACTGAGCATGTAAACACTGGGATTTGTTACTTTGCATTAGGATTTGTTGCTTAGTATTAGGGGTTCACCATCCACAAGGTGAAAAACTAATGTTTGGTTTTCTGTTTTGCACATGGGCCTTCAAGAAAATCTTTCCAAGCCATTCCTATGATCTTTTAAGTCCCAGTGATGGTATTGATGCCTTTTGTGAGTATAAATAAGCTACTTGATTATAGAGGTATGCATTTGGGTACTGCTTCTCTGTGAGTTTGTTAATGAACACTTTGCAGTATGTAGCATATATGCAGTGGAATTCTTTTGAAATTTCAAAAGAAAGATTCTTCAGAAATCATGTGTAATATTTTGTGTTACCTTCATTTGCTCTCTTTGACTATACTTGTTAAGTTGAAGCAACAGACATATCCACAGAACCAAGGCAATTTATTTTTATTGAAGTCTGTGTAAGAACTGCTTAGGTAGTTTTTCTCTGCAAGATTAAATGCATCCTTCACTGACTCATGTTAGCAGGGCCAGCAGCTAGAAAATTAAAGACTAAACCAAACCTTCAGTGAAGAAATTCCTAACTGCTCATTGATAAGAGCTTGTCCTGACTGCAGTCTTCCAATGAAAACATTGTAGATCAGTTTTAAGTGAATTCTAGTAGGTCTGGGGATTTGCAAGTGGCAGAAGAACAAGAAAGCATAATCTCACATAAAAATGATGTATGCTAAAAAAAGATGGTGGAGTAGACACATGTCTCCTCATTTCCCTCTGAGAACTAAGGCTTGGATGATATTTGTATGGAGCACTGAACATTTAGGGAGCCTAGGACCTAGAATATTTGACTAGGCACCAGTATCAGATTAATCTTCCCCTCTCAAAGATGAGCCAGTGGCCGTCTGACCTCTGCTTCCACTGCTTCATGGTATCAGAGAATGACACCTTCCCCAAATGACCAGGAACGTACTGCCTGTTCAGGCCAGCAAGTTGGATGGCTCCTGGCTCAACACCTGGACAGCTCCCCACAAAGAAGTGAAGTTTGCTTTTAAGGCAGAGGGGCCTATGTAGTTGCCTGGAGAGCTGTCTGTTGAGAGGCCTGGCATCTTTTCCTCCCACCCTTCTCTGACCCACATTGTAGGGTTGGCTGACAGCCCCCAGTTTCTCCGTAAGTGGGGCAGCCTCTTTGCCACCTAATAAGCAGAGTCTTCCACCCCAGAGAGTCCACCTGGGGCAAACCACTAGAGTATTAGAGACAGCTGGTGACCAACAGTTCTCTTAGATCCAGTACCGGAGAAATCAAACAGTGTCTAGATGGTATGCAGGCAGCAGACCATAATTAATCATTTAAAGAAGCAGCCTTCATATGCTCCAGAAAATTCCCGAAATAAAGATTCAAAAAATTTCCCCAGATGGAGAAGCCTTTCTTGAACCTATGGGAGGTTGAGTACAAAAGATTTATATATAGAACCCTCCTAGAGATTAAACACAATGCAGTAGAACAAAATGAAAATTTTAGTAAGCTATTTGAACTGATGGAACATCAATGATCTGGAATACATCAGATCAATAACAGACTTACAGCATTTGATAATTCAAAGCCAAAAGAGTAGGATTGAACAGATAGAAGTTAGACGCAGTGATCTTGAAGACAGAGCAACTGACACCAGCATTTATGAGGTGAAATCAGAGAAAAACAATAAGAAAACTGCAGAAGCATTAAGAAATGTGTGAGACTCCATGAAGAGGAATAATTTATGTTTAATTGAAGTTCTTGAGCACAGGGGAATTAATGACAATATAGAGAATATTGCTGTAGAAAACTTTCCTGAGGTTATGAGCAAAGAAAACATAGGTATCCAAGATGTTTTTCAAACACCACAAAAGCTAGACCCCAAAAGAAAGATGCCAAGATGTATTATAATCAAGCTTAGTAAGTTAAAACATAAACAGATGCTTCTGAAGGCAACAAGGCTCAAAGCAAAGCTAACACTCCGAGGGACACCCTGTAGGCTTCTGTCTGACTTTTCTGCAGAAACAATGCTGGCTAGAAGATAGTGGGCAGACACATTCAAAGCCCTGAAGGAGAAAAACTTCCATCCAAGAATTATTAATCCTACAAAATTGTCTATCAAATATAATGGTGAAATTAAGACTTTTGAAGATAAAGAGAAGTTTAGAAACTTCATAAAAATTAAACAAAAATTACATGAAATATAGAAAGAAGCTCTTCCCTTACAGAAACAGAACCATTAAATGTATATTTAAGGTGGCAATTCAGAACACATCATCCAAAATTCTAATCAGTTAGGGAAGTCACAAAACTTAATCAAAGCTACAGTATTAAAATGAGGGAATCTGTGATCATATGACAACTATAATACCATCACATTAAAAGAGAGATACACTACAGTAGTTCTAGTTGTTTCAGATGCAGAGGAAGTTTCAGAGTTATGCAGTAGTTAAAATTGGGTTTTAGTAGTGGTTAAAATTGGGATAATACATGCAGCCATAAAGCAAATTAACAATGCATTGTATCAAAATAAATGCAATACAAGAGTCTCAATGAACAGAAAACCAACACTGAAACAACACCCTATAAAGAAGAATGGTCCAGAACAGAACATTAAGAGCAATATAGAAAACATCAACATAAAAGTAGTTGCATCAAAATGATGGCACTAAGCACATATCTTTCAGTAATTACACTGAATGTAAATGGACTGAATGCTCCAGTAAAGAGACAATGAGTGACATCCTGGATCCAAAGACACAGCCCTTCTATATATTGCTTACAAGAAACACACCTTAGACTTAAAGATATAAACAAATTGAAAATTAAAGGATGGAATAATATATACCAATGTAACAATACACAAAGAAGAGCAGATATGGCAATACTATTCTCAGATAATATAGATTTTAATGTAAAATCCACTATTGTGGACAAGGATGGTCACTGTTTACTGCTGAAGGGTTCAGTGCTCAAGCAGGACTTAACAATGTTAAATATTGATGCACCCAATACCAGAGCACGTAAATACACTGAACAAATACTGACAACGCTGAAAAATCAGATGAATCATTCCACAATCATAGTTGACTTCAACACTCCCCTTTCGGTTATGGATAGGTCATCTAGAAAAAAGCCTGGTAAAGATGCATAAAATCTTATTGCAAAAATCAAGCAACTTGACATTGTCGGCATATACAGATCTTTTCATCCATCAGCAGATAAGTACACCTTCTTCTCCAATGCACGTGGAACATTCTCCAGAATAGACCATGTGTTAGGTCATAAAGCAGTTTTCTGTAAAATCCAAACCATTGATTTACTGCAAAGTATCTTCTTATCCCATAGAGCTATAAAAGTTGAAATCGATAACAGAAAATTCATAGGTAGAAATTCAAACTTACGGAAACTGAACAACACATTGCTCAAAAAGCCTTGGGCTATAGAAGAAATTGAGGACGAAATAAAGAAATTTGTGGAATCAAATGAGAATATATGGGATACAGCAAAAGCAGTGCTCAGAGGTCAGTTTATAACTGCACACATCCGGAAAGAAGAAAGGGTCCAAATTAAAGTATTAACCTTACAGCTTGAACAAGTAGGAAGAGAGCAACAGAAGAACCCCTCAGGCACCAGAAGAAAATAGGATATAAGGATTAGAGCAGAACTAAATGAATTAGAGAATAGAAAAACAGTTGAAAAAATTAACAAAACCAAAAGCTGGTTGTTTAAAAAGATCAACAAAATTGATAAACCATTGGCTAAACTTACAAAAGAAAAACAGCAGAAGATACAGATAACCTGACTGAGAAATGAGATGGGAGTCATTATAACAGAACCAGCTGAAATAAAAAAATATCATAACAGAATACTATGAAAGGCTGTATTCTAACAGGTTTGAAAACCTAAGGGAAATGGACAAATTTCTAGATTCATATGACTCATCAAGATTATCACAAGGAGAAGTAGATCAACTTAATAAATCTATCACAAAGGAAGAGATTGAAAAACTCATCAAAAATCTACCAACCAAAAAAGTCCTGGCCCAGATGGCTTCACTGGAGAACTCTACCGAACTTTTAGAGAAGAGTTAACTCCGATGCTATTGAAGCTATTTGACACCATAGAAAGGAATGATTGAATCCTCCCAAATTTGTCCTGTGAAGCATAACCCTGATACCAAAGCCAGGGAAAGATCCCCCCCAAAAAGAAAATTACAGACCGGTATCACTGATGAACCTAGATGCAAAAATCTTCCACAGAATTCTAGCCGATAGAATTCAGCATCATATAAAAAAAAAATCATTCATCATGATCAAGCTGGTTTCATTCCAAGGATGTGAGGCTGGTTCAGCATCAGAAAAACAATTAATGTAATCAACCATGTTAACAACACAAAAGCTAAGAATCACCTGGTTTTGTGAATTGTTGCAGAAAAGGCATTTGACAAAGTTCAACACTCATTCATGCTTAAAACTCTCAGAAAAATAGGAATAGAGGGGAAATTCCTCAACGTGATCAGTAGCATCTACACAAAACCAACTGCCTTCATCATCCTGAATGGTGAAAGACTGAAAGAATTCCCTTGGAGACCATGAACTAGACAAGGATGCCCACTGTCACCACTTCTACTCAACATTGTGCTAGACATTCTAGCCAGAGCAATGAAACAAGACAAAGAAATAAAGGGCATCTGTATAAGCAATGGAGAAGTAAAAATCTCCCTCTTTGCAGATGATATGATTGTTTATACAGAGAATCCAATGGAATCCATAGGTGAACTATTGGAACTAACAGAAGAGTTTAGCAAAGTAATGGGATACAAGATAAACATAAGTAAACCAGTAGTATTCCTTTATACCTACAGTGAGATTATTAAAGAAGAAGTCACCAAATCAATTCCATTTACTGTAGCCCCCAAGAAGATAAAATGCCTAGGAATAAATCTAACTAGAGAAATAAAGAGATCTTTACAAAGAGAACTACAAGACCTTACTACAAGAAACTAAGAGAGACTTACATAAATGGAGTAATCTACCCTACTCAGGATAGGAAGACTCAACATTGTGAAAATGTCTGTTTTAGCCAAAGCAATCTACTTATGTAATGCAATCCCAATACAAATTCCAGCAACATTTTTTAATGAGATGGAGAAACCTCAGATAAGTAAAGCACTAATGAAGAAGAAGAACACACTGGGAGGCCTCTCCCTAACCGACTTTAGAACCTATTACACTGCCACAGTAGTCAAAATAGTCCAGTACTGGTACAAAAGAGACATAGACCAATGGAACAGACCTGAGACCCAGAGATGCCACCATCCTCCTGAGAAAGGCCCCAGTTTTAAACTGGGGTAAGAACGGTATCTTCAACAAATGGTGCTGACAAAATTGGATATCCATCTGCAGAAAATTGATACGAGACCCATATCTCACACCTTATACAAAAACCAACTCAAGTTGGATAAAAGACATATGCATAAAATCTCAAACAATAAAGCTCATCCAAGATAAAATAGGATCAATAACGGAAGTTTTAATGCACAATGTAGATAGACTTCAAAATCTGACAAACAAAGCACATTCAACAGAAGAGAAAATAAGTAAATGGGAACTGCTAAGAATCACACTTTTGCTCATCCAAAGACTTCATCAAAAGAAATAAAAGACCACCTACAGAATGGGAAAAAATATTTGGCAACTCGATGCCAGATCAATGTCTGATCCCCATAATCTACAAGGTATTACAAAATATCAACAAGAAAAGGATAAACAATCCAATTAAGCAGTGGGTGAAGGAGATAGTAGACATTTCTCTAAAGGGGAGATCCAGACAGCCACATGCAGAATTGCTCAGTCTTTAGCTATTAAAGAAATTCAAATCAAAACCACAATAAGATACCGTCTCAGCCCAACAAAGTTGGTCGTGATCCAAAAAACAGAAAAACAACAAATGCTGGAGAAGCTGTGGAGAAATTGGAACTCTCCTATACTGCTGGTGGGATTGCAGAATGGTACAGCCTCTTTAGAAAACAATCTGACGCTTCCTTAAAAAGCTGGAAATAAATATACCGTTTGATCCTGTCATTCCACTGCTTGGAATTTATCTTTCAGGAACAAAGGTTGTCGCACGAACAGACACACGTACACGAATGTTTGTTGCGGCACAGTCTAGCCAAGCCAAGTGCCGTCGAGTCGGATCCGACTCAGTCCACAACAGCAAAAAGTTGAAATCAACCCCAGTGCCCACCAACATATGAGTGGATAAGCAAACTATGATGCATGTACTCAGTAGACCACTATGCTATGGTAAAAAAAATGACAATTTTAGAAAACATATCATGGTCTTATTTGGAAGAGATCGTGCTGAGTGAAAATCAGTGTCAGAAGGATAAATTTTGTATGAGACCCCTGTTATAAGGACTTAACAAGAATTATCTACAGAAGAAAATGAGTGTGTTGGCTACATGGGTGGGTGGGGGGCTGAGGGTTTATCATAGATGAGATAATTGATAGATGTTAGAAATTTTATTCTTTTATTGTAATTAATAAAAAATAAAAAAGTTGAAAAAAAATGTATCCTAAAGGTAAATCTTTATTGACTCTTTTCTGGGATGTTGTTCTTAAGGCAAAACTTAAGTCACATGCTCTTGCTTAGCTGATTTTTAAAGTTAAGGATCTCAAGATCGGAAGAAAGAACAGGTGCAGAGAAGTCAAGCATGAAGCTGTAGCCCATGAGGATGAGTTTGGGGCTGTGAAGTTTTCTAGGGACTCCCAAGGACCCTCACAGATGCTTCTGCGTCCCTCTTCTTCTTAGCTTGGGTAGCCTGGCTCAGAGGTCTCAGTAGGGATAATAGACTAACTGCTATTTCGTCTTTAAGGTTTGATGATACTGTTGATCTGTGAAGTCAGGACAAATTGAAACTTGACTGGAGAGGACTTGCTTCTCTCACAGATGCTTTTAGTATCTTAACATTTTTTTTCTTTCCTTTTCAAAATCAGCTTGCTGTTTGGGCGAAGGGAAACTTAAGAATGTTCACAAGTGGCTTTTTTGAACATTCAGTCACTGGACAATCATTTAGCTAACACTAACGGTATGTCGGGAGATCTTATGTGGTTAGTTCAAGTTCAGTTGTCATTAAGTCAAGCCCAACACCTGTAGATGCCGTGTGTGTCATAGCAGTACTGTGTTCCGTAGGGTTTTCAGTGGCTGATTTTTCAGGAGTAGATCCCCAGACTTCTAGCTTCTAACACTTTGGTTGGCAGAGGACATGTTAATTTTACTACCCAGAGATTCCAACTATTTGTAAAGTAGAATATAAAAAAGTAGAAAAGCAATCATCTTGGATTTCAGTTAGCTAAACAATCTGAATTCTTTACAGGTAGGAGTCTACAAGGAAGACTAGTTAATACAACTATTATTCAAATTTACACACTAATGACTGATGCCAAAGATGAGAAAATTGAAGATTTTTACCAATGTCTGCAGTCTGAAATTGATCAAACATGCCATCAAGACACATTAATAATTACTGGTGATTAGAATTCAAAAGTTGGAAACAAAGAATAAGGGTCAGTAGTTGTAAAATATGGCCTTGGTGACAGAAACTACACCAAAGATCACATAACAGAATTTTGCAAAATCAATGATTTATTAACTATAAATTCCTTTTTCAGCAACATAAATGGTGACTACACATGTGGGCCTCTAAATGGAAGACACAGAAGTCACACAGACTAAATCTGTGGAAAGAGATGATGGAAAATCTCAATATCATGAGTCAGAACAAAGCCAGGAGTCCGCTTTGGAACAGACCATCAGTTGCTCCCATGCAAATGCAAGTTGAAGCTGAAAAAAATTGAAATAAGTCTGCCAGAACCAAAATAGGACCTTGAGTATATTACCCTGAATTTGGATACCATCTAAGAACAGATTTGACACACTGAGCAGTAATGACTGAAGACCAGATGAGTTGTGGGATCACATCAAATACGTTCTACATGAGGAAAGCAAAAGGTCATTAAAAAGACAGGAAAGAAAGAAAAGACTAAAATGGATGTCAGCAGAGACTGTGAAACTTGCTTGTGAACACAGAGTGACTAAAGCAAATGGAAGAAATGACGTGAAAGAGCAGAATAGAAGATTTCAAAGAGCAGCTTGAGAAGACAAAGTATAATGAAATGTGCGAACACCTGGAGTTAGAAAATCAAAAGAGAAGAACATGTTTGGAATTTCTCAAGCTGGAAGAACTGAAGAGAAAATTCAAGACACAATTTGCAATATTGGAAGATTCTTTGGGTAAAATATTGAATGATTCAGGAAAACTCAGAAGAAGATGGAAGGAATACACTGTACCAAAAAGAATTGTGTCAACATACAGCCGTTTCAGGACATGGCATGTGATCAAGAAGAAAGAGTCCAAACTGCAGTGAAGGAATTATAGATAAACAAGGCTCCAGAGATAGAAAAATATCAATTGAGATGTTATTACAAACAGATGCAGCACTGGAAGTGCTCAACTGTCTGTGTGAAGAAATTTGGAATACAACTACCTGGCCATATTTGTGCCAATTCCAAAGATGATTCAGCAGAACATACAAATTATCAAACAATGTCATTAATACCACATGTGACTAAACTTTTGCTGAAGATAATTAAAAAAGAATTGTAGTAGTACATCAACAGGGAAACTTCCAGAAACTCAAGCAATAGGATGTGCAATGAGGGAATATCATGGCTGATGTCTGATGAATCTTGGCTGAAAGCAGAGACTACCAGAAAGATTTTTACCTGTGCAGATTATAACAAATTATGGATAATATCAAAAGGAGTGGTAGTTCCAGAACACTTAATTGTGCTATGTGAAACTTGTACATAGATCAAGAGACAGTTGTTAGAACAGATCAAGGGAATACTGTGTGGTATAAAATCAGGAAAGATGTGCATTAGGATTGTATACTTTCACCATAGCTGTTCAGTCAGTATTCTGAGGAAAGAATCCAAGAAATTGGACTCTATGAAGAAGATGACTTCAGGATTATAGAAGATTCATTAACAACCTGCGAGATGTAGATGACAGCTTTGTTCGCTGAAAGAGAACTTGGAGCATTTACATTAAAGATCAAAGAGCCAGCCTTCAGTAAGGATCACACCTTAATATAAAAGCAAAAATCCTGACAACTAGGTGAATAAGCAACGTCAACATAAACAGAGACAAGATTGTAGTTGTCAAGGATTTCATTTTACTTTGGTCCACAATAAATGTCTGTGAAAGTAGTAGCCAAAAGCCAAGCAGTCAAGAAATAAAATGAGGTATTTATTGCATTGTGCAAATCTGCTGCAAAAGACCTCTTTGAGGTGTTGAAAAGCAAAGATGCCACATTAAAATATGTATGTGTATATATATGTAATTGTGCTTTAAGTGAAAGTTTACAATCCAAGTCAGTTTGTGATACAAAAACTTACTCTAGTTGTTCTCCCAACTCATTGACAGCTCACTCCTCCCTTCCACCTTGCATTTCCCATGTCCATTCAACCCAGCTACTGTGCCACTCCAACCTCTTATCTCACCTCTGGACAGAAACCTCCCAGTTAGCCTCATGTATCTACTTAAGCCAAGAAGCACAGTATTGTTTATGTCTTGTAGTCCAATACAGTGCAAAGGTGTCATTTTGAGGATTAAGATACACCTCATGCGAGCCAGGGTATTTGCAGTCACCTTGTATATAGGTGCAAGTTAAAGAATTAGTAAGGAAGACGAGAGAAATTGATGCCTTTCGGTTATGGTGTTTGCAAAGAATATTAAATATATCGTTGCCAGAATAACCAGTCTGTCTTAGAAGTACAGCCAGAGTGCTCCTTGGAAGCAAGTGTGGCGAGACTTCATCTCAGGTACTTTGAACATGTTATTGAGAGGGACTGGTCCTTGGAGAAGGACATCATGCTTGCGAGGAGGACTGTCAACAAGATGGATTGACACAGTGGCTTCAGTAATGGATTCAAACATAGCAACATTTGTGAGCGTGGCACAGGACTGGACATTGATTAGTTCTGTTGTATATTGGGTCATTAGGAGTCATTACTGACTTGAGGCTGCCTAACAACAACAACAAGGAGCATAATTTTTACAGATGGGTAAAATAAAGTCAAGCAGTTAAGCAAGTAAGCGCACAGTTCCAGAAAACATTTGTTGGTAATTTTTAATATGTGTGAACATCTTCTTCCTTGGGCCACATGGAATAGTGTCAGGTTATAGTGGAAGCACTAGGACTAAAGTGACAAGAGTTATTGCCAAGTTGTTGTTAGTTGCTGTCGAGTTACATTGAGTCTGCTCTGATTCATGGTGATCTGAACAGTGCAGAATAGAACTGCTCTGTAGAATTTTCAAGGCTGGGACCTTTTGGAGTTGGTAGTCAGATTTTCTTGTGAGGCACCACTTTGTGGATTCTGATTGCCAGTCTTTCAGCTAAGAGTTGAGCACTGAACTGTTTGTTCTACACAGAGACTCTCTTTGGCCAAGTGTATACATTTTGTTTTATTTTTTAAAAAGATTTCTTAATCTTAAAAATAAAAAAAAAATATGTATTGTTTCATTGTCACCATTTTTTTCTCCCATTCCTTCATGTTCTATTTGGTATGTAGAATTCAACTTTGTTTGGTGTCTTTTGCCATTCCGGAAAACTGAGGTGGACAAGTCAAGCACAGATACATTTCTATAGTAATGTGTCTTTCAAAAATCCTAATTGTCTTCACTCCTTTCCTCTCCTTTAGGGTAGATAACAGTAGCTAGCAAGGCTGCTTAATACGTAGTACCATTCTAAGTCTCTCTTGGAGGTTTGGATAGGGAGAGCTTTTCTCTGTGTGTGGTATTGGGAGGTTTTCTCCTCACGTGGCTTGAGGTGATACCCATCATGAAGGGAAATTAGGACCTTGCTTTTCAAAAATACATGATTTTCTCTTTGTGTATATTGTGACTGTGTGTTTGGCTGTGGTCAGTACTTCTAGTTGCCTGAAATAAAAGAATAGCTATTGCCCGTGATGAGACTGAAGGAAACAGTGAAAGCAAGGGGTGAACTTACTGATGCATTTCTGGTAATTCTTTTTGTGGCTTCCCAAAGATACACAGTCTGAAAAACTAAGAGATTCTTTATATGACAGTGTGTGTAGCATACAGCACAATGCTGTTTGTTAATTTTTAAATTAATTTTAAATTGTGCTTTAGGTGAAAGCTCACAGCTCAAGTTAGTTCTCACAGAAAAGTTTTATATGTGTTGTTATGTGGCCCTAGTTATTATCCCTGTAATGTGGTAACGCATTCTCTTTCCACCCTAGATTTCCCGTGTTCATTCTAATGGCTCCCATACCTTTCTGCACTGTCATCTCTCCTTTGGACAGGAGCTGCCCATTTAGTCTTGTGTTTCTACTTGAACATTCTTCAGGAGTATTTTTTCTGTTTTATAGTCTGGTCTAGTCTTTGAAAAGTTGGCCACAGGAATGATTATAGCTCTGGTTTAACAAAGAGTCTGGTGGCCACATCTTTTGGGGTTTCTCTAGTCTCAGCTATTAAATCTGCTTTTTTTGTATGAATTTGAGTTCTGCACCCCACTTTTCTCCTGCTCCATCAGGTACTGTTATGTTCCTTGTTAAGGTGGTTGTTGGTGGTACCTGGTTTCCATCTAGTTCTGGTCTCAGACTGATGGAGTCTTAAGTTTTTTTAGCCCCTTTTGTCTCTTGGGCTCATATTTTCTTGTGTTTTTGCTATTGTTAGTTCTCCTTTGCTCCAGGTGGGTTAGGACCAGTTGATACATCACAGATGGCTATCCACAGCTTTTTAACACCCCATATGCCACTCACCAAAGTGGGATGCACGAGATTTTCATAATAAACTTTCTTATGCCAATTGACTGAGACATCCCTGAAAGCATAATCTGTAGACGCCTGACCCTCCTAGTGTGTCTCTCAAAGTTTTGGTTGTGTTCTAGAAACTTCTTAGCTTTTGGTTTAGTCCAGTTGTGTTGACTGTCTTTATATTGTGCATTGTTCTTCCCTTCACCTAAGATAATTCGTGTCTACTGCCTTGTTAGTGAATTCCCTTCACCTTCCCTCCCCATCTAGTAATCATCAAATAGTGTTTTCTCTTTTTTTAAGTGACAGTATACAATCCACATCAATTTTTCATGCCCACGTATCTGGAACGCCATCTGCTCTCCACACCCTGTGACAGCACATACCTCTTTCTCAGTCTGTACTTCTAGTATCCTCATAACAATCATCTATCCCCTCTTCTCCACCATCCTCTCTCCCATCTAGAAAGAAACCAGTAGGACAGCTGCCTATAAATGTATATAACCGTAAAGCACACACACCATATGCTCACACTGTGTCCCTGAGTCCAGTCCATTCTTGTCTGAAGAGTTGACCTCAGTACTGGTTTCCAGTCAGGGCCAGCAGCAAGTCTAGGAGCCATGTTCCCAGAGGACCCTCCAGGCTGTTTGACCATCAGTTCTGGTCTTTTAGTAGAGTTCTTGAACTGCACACGTCTTTTTCTCATGTTGCCTCAGGGGCTGTACATTGTGTCCCCCATCACAGCTCCCTTTGGTGGGGGCCAGGCACCATCTGGTTCTTCTGGCTCATGCTGATGCAGTTTCCCATTCTTATGAGTTCTTCTGTATCCTGGATTCATTTCTCCTCATGTCTTTGCTGTTCTCGGTTGTCATCTGTTCCAGATGGGTTGGGGCCGTATGATGTATCTCAGATGGAAGCTTGCTAGCTCTTAGGACCTCATATGCCACCCAGCAATATGAGGTGCAGAAGACTCTCTTAGCTAAAAACTGTGCCACTGACCTCGATGTCCCCTGGAAGCATGTTCCCAGGCCCCTGTGTCTGCTACTCAATCCTTTGAAGTATTGGGTTCAATTTAGAAAGTCTTTGGATTTATGGTGTAGTCCAGTTATGCTGATCAGCTCTCTACTATGGGCTGTCACTCCCTTCACCTGACTAAATTCCTGTCGACTATCTAATCTATTACCAACTGTCTGCCTCCCTTCCCACCCTTGTAGTCATCAAAGAGTCTCCTGTACGTGAGTCCATGTTTAAGTCTTTGTAGCAGAGGTCTCATACAATACTTGTCCTTTTGAAGCTGGCTGATTTCACTCAGTGTAGTGTCTTCTAGTTGAAACCAGGTTATAAGATACTTCCTAAAGTCATCATTGTTCTTTATCATTGCATAGTGTTCCATTGTGTATATATGCCACAATTTGTTTATCCATTCATCTGGTAATAGGCACCTAGGTTGATTCCATCTTTTTGCTGTTGTGGACTGTGCTGCAATAAACATCTGTGTGCATGTATCTGTTCATGTGACTGCCTTTATTTGTACAGGATATATTCCAAACAGGTGGATTGCTGGATCATATATTTCTATTTCTACTTTTTTTAAGGAAGCGTCAAATTGTTTTCCACCGAGGTTGCACCGTTTTGCATTCCCATCTGCAGTGTAGGAGAGTTCAAATCTCTCCACAGCCTCTTCATCATTTGTTGTTTTGTGTTTTTTGGATTATTGCCAACCTTGGTGGGGTGAGATGGTTTCTCATTGTAGTTTTGATTTGGATTTCTCTAATAGCTAATGATTGTATTTCCTGATATGTCTTTTGGATGCCTGGATGTCTTCTTTGGTAAAGTCTGTCCATTTCCTTTGACCATTGTTTAATTGGGTTATTTACCTTTTTCTTGTTGATATTTTGCAGTACCTTTTAGATTATGGAGATCAGATGTTAGTCTGACATGTAGTTGGCAAATATTTTTTCCCGTTCTGCAAGCAGTCTTTTAACTCTCTTGATAAAGTCTTTGGATGAACAAGTTTGATTTTTAGTAGTTCCTACTTGCATGTTTTCTCTTCTGTTGTTTGTGCATTGTTGCTCAGATTTTGTAGTCTGTCTAAACTGTGTATTAGAACTTCCATTGTTGTCTCTATTTTTTCTTGCATGATTTTTATTGTTTAGGTTTGATATGTAGGTATTCGATCCATTTTGAGTTAGTTATTGTGTAAAGGGTGAGATACGGGTCTTGTTTCAGTTTTTTGCAGATGGATATCCACTTTTGCCAACCTCATTTATTAAAGAGACTATTTTTACCCTGATTTACAACCTTTGTGTCTTTGTCAAATATCAACTGTTCATAAGAGGGTGGTGATATTTCTGGGGTCTCTATTCTGTTCCATTTGTCTATATGTCCCTTTTCCTACCAGTACCAGGCTGTTTTGACTACCGTGGCAGTGTGGAAGTTTCTAAGGTCAGGTAGTGTGAGGCCGTTCCCTGTGTTCCTCTTCTTTAGTAGTGCTTTACTTACCTGGAATGTCTTCTCTTTCCAAATAGAGTTGGTGATTTGTTTCTCCATCTCGTTAAAAAAGACAGTGGAATTTGTATTAAGATTGCATTGTATAAGTAGATCACTTTGTGTAAAATAGACATTTTGACAATGTTACATCTTACATCTTCTTATCCATTAGCAAGGTAGATCTCTCCACTTATGTAAGTCTCTTGTTTTTTTGCTGTAAGGTCTTTTAGTTTGCTCTGTATGGGTCTCTTACTTCTCCAGTTAGATTTATTCTTAGAACTTTTATCTTCCTGGGGACTGTAGTCAATGGTATTGATTTGGTGATTTCCACTTTGATGATCTCCTTGTTGGTGTGAATGAATCCTACTGATTTATGTACATTTAGCTTATATCCTGATACTTTGTTGAACTCTTCTATTAGTTCCAGAAGTTTATTTAGGGATTCTTTAGGATTATCTGTGTATGAAATTATATCATATGCAAATAGGGACAGTTTTACTTCTTCTTTACTGATGCAGATGCCACTGATTTCTTTGTTTGGTAATTACACTAGTGAGAACCTCTGACACAGTATTGAATTGAAGTGGTGGCACTGGGTATTCTTGTAGAGTTCCTGTTCTCAGGGGGAATTCTTTTCAGTCTCCATTCAGGATGATGTAGGTGGTTGGCTTTGCATAGGTGCCCCTTATTGCATTGAGGAAATCCTCTTCTATTCCTATTTTGCTGAGAGTTTTAAACATGAATGGGTGTTGGACTTTGTCAAATGCCTTTGCTGCATCACTTGACAAAATCAGGTGATTATTATCCTTTGTGTTATTTATGTGGTTGATCACATTAACTTTTTCTGATGTTGAATCAGCCTTGCATCGTGACTTGGTCATGATGAATTATTTTTTTGATATGTTGTTGAATGTATTGGCTAGGATTTTGTTGAAGATTTTTGGATGTAGGCTCATGAGTGATAACTGGTCAGTAGTTTTCTTTTTTTGTCAGATCTTTCTCTGGCTTTAGTATCAGGGTTATGTTGCCTTCATAGAATGAATTTGGGAATATTCTGTCATTTTCTGTGCTGTGAAATAGCCTCGGCAGTATTGGAACTAACTCCTCTCTAAAAGTTTGGTGGAATTCTCTGGTGCAGCCATGTGGGCCACACTGTTTTTGGTTAGTAGTTTTTTGATTGCTTTTTCAGTCTCTTCATTTGCGATGTGTTTATTAAGTTGTTCTATTTCTTCTTGTGATAATTTTGGTAGATGATGCCAGTCTAGAAATTTGTCATTTCCTCTAGGTTTTCACATCTGTTATAGTATAATTTTTCATAATACTCTGTTATCATACTTTTGGTTTTGGATGGGTCTGTTGTGACATCTCCCATCTCATTTCCTTTTTTTCCCCCATTATTTATTTATTTATATTAAATAAAAAATGAAAGTGTACATACTCTGTGCTTAGAATACTGGGTTAAGAGAGGAGGAGTATACAAGTTGTGTCGAAGTCCCATTAATATTGATCTTCTTACTAATGTGTATTGTCACCAATTTCACCCAACCAAATGTCTAACAACTATCTAATCTAAACCCTTGCCCCTTGCCCTCCCACCCTCCCACCCTCCCCACCCTTGTAGCCATCAAAGAGTGTTTTCTATTATGTATGAGTATGCATTTCTTAATGGGTTATTAGTTTCCTCTCCTGTTTTTCTTTTGTGAGTTTAGCCAATTGTTTATTAGTTTTGTTGGTCTTTTAAAAAATCTGGCTTTGGTTTTGTTAATTCTTTCAGTTGTTTTTCTGTTCTCTGATTCATTTAGTTCTTCTCTAGTTTTTATTATCTGTTTTCTTCTGGTGTCTGAGGGCTTCTTTTCTTTTTCTCTGTCCACTTGTTCAAGTTTAGGGTTAATTCTTTGGTTGGGGCCTTTCTACATTCTGGGTGTGTGCATTAATAGAGATAAATTGACCTCTGAACACTGCTTTTGCTGTATCCGAGTGGTTCTGGTAAGGATGTGCTTTCATTCTCATTTGATTTCATGAATTTCTTTACTGAATCTTTGATTTCTTCTATAACTCATGATTGTTTGAGCAAGATGTTGTTCAGTTTCGATGAGTTCGAATTTCCACCCATGTTTTTCCTGCTAATCAGCTTCTATGGCTTTATGGTCTGAGAAGATGCTTTGCAATAATTCAGTGGTTCGTATTTTGTTGAGACTTGCTTTATGGCCTAATATGTGGTCCATTCAGTAGAATGTACCATGTACATTGGCAAAGAAGGTGTACTTATCTGTTCTGGGGTAAAAAGTTCTTGTATGTATTGATGAGGTCTAGTTGGTTGATTGTCACCATGAGATCTTCTGTATCTTTATTGAGGTTTTTTTCTGGATGATCTGTGCATTACTGAAAGTGGAGTGTTGAAGTCTCCCTCCTGCTGTTATTGTGATCTAGCTGGTTTTTCAATGTTGTTAACATTTGTTCTATGTATTTAGATGCTCTGGGTTTAAGTGCATATATACTTAATATTGTTATATTCTCCTTATGTATTGAATGTTTATGTAATAAATAGTGACCATCCTTGTCCATGATATTGGATTTTACATTAAAATCTATTTTATCTTACATTAATATTGCCACTATGCTGTTTTTTGCTAGTGTTAGCTTAGTATGTATTTTTCCACCCTTTAATTTTCAGTTTGTGTATATCTTTGAGTCTAAGGTAGTTTGTCTTGTAAGCAGCATTTAGACAAATCGTGTTTTTTTTTATTTATTTTTATTTAACATGACTGAGTGAAAATGTACATTCATGTATAAATTTACATGCCCACCTATATGCAGCTTCCACTGCTCTCCCTGCCTGGTGACTGCACACTATTCCTCTCTGCTCCATACATGTCTCATCCTCCCAACAGCCTCCTTTCCCCTCCTCTCCATCCACTCCCCTTCCTCCAGCCAGAGGTCAGCAAGATGATATCCTATAGATGTATAGAACCATAAAGTGCTTCCAATATATGGTCACTCTGCCTTGCCAAGTCCAATCCATTCCTGTCCAAAGAGTGGACCTTTGTTATAATTTATGGGAAAGAGCAGCATCAGGGCTGGGGGCCATGCTCTCAGAGGAACCCCAAAACCGCTGGACCATCAATTGAGGTCTTTTAGTGGAGATCTCAGGATGCACCCCTTTTTATTCTTGTGTTGCCAGTGAGACTCCTCTCTGTGAGCTCCATCGTGGTTATCGCTGGTGGTGGCCGGGCACCATCCGGTTCTTCCGGTCCCAAGTCGATGTAGGCACCCACTCTTGTGGGTCTCCCTGTCTTCTCGGTTGTCTTTACCGCATGTTATTTTGTTCCTCGGTGAGCATCCGTTCCTGCTGAGTTGGGACCATTTGCTGTGTCCTCGGATGGCAGCTTGGCAGCTTTTAAGACCCCAGACACCACTCACCAATGTGGGGTGCAGAGAGCTCTCTTAGCAAAACACTAGTTGTGCCAGTTGTCCTGGAATTCGCCTAAGAGCATGGTCCCCCACCCCCCACCCCAGCTACTCTATCCTTGCAGTATTGAGTTAAGATGGAAGGAGTACTCAAGTTATGCTGAAGTCCACATAATGTTGTTCTTGTTTCTAATGTGTGCTGTCACTGCTTTCTCCCAACTAGATTTCTAGTAACTATCTAAACTAAACCCTCCCTCCCTCGCCCTCCCTCTCTCCTCTCCCTTGCAGCTGTCAAAGAGTCTTTTCTTGTATACACAAGTCTGTTTTTGAGATCTTATCGTAGAGGTCTCATACAGTATTTGTCCTTTTGTCGCTGACTACTTTCACTCAACATAATGTCTTCCAGTTGAAACCAGGTTAGGAGATGTTTCCTGGATTCATCGTTATTCTTTGTCATTGCGTAGTGCTCCATTGAGTATATGTACCATAGTTCACCTATCCATTCTTCTATTCTTGGGCACCTGGGTTGATTCCATATTTTTGCTATCGTGAACTGTGCTGTGATAAACATTCTGGTGCATGTCTGTTGGTGTGAAAGGCCTTGATTCTGTAGGATATAGTCCAAGTGGTGGAATTACTGGGTCAAATGGTATATCGATATCCATTTTTTTAAGGAAGCACCAGATTGCCCTCCAAAGAGGCTGGACCATTTTGCAACCCCACCAACAGTGTAGGAGGGTTCCACTTTCTCCACAGCCTCTCCAGCATTTGTTGTTTTGTGTTTTCTGGATCATGGCCAATCTTGCTGGGGTGAGATGGTATCTCATTTTTGTCTTGATTTGAATTTCTTTAATAACTAAAGATCGTGAACATGTCCACATGTGTTTTTTGGCTGCCTGGATCTCCTCTTTAGTGAAATGTCTGTCCATCTGCTTTGCCCATCGCTTAATTGGATGGTTTATCTTCTTCTTCTTGATATTTTGTAGTATCTTATAGATTATGGAGATCAGGCGTTGGTCTGACATAGAGTTGTCAAATATTTTTTCCCATTCTGTGGGTGTTCTTTTAATTCTATTAATAAAGTCTTTGGATGAGCAAAAGTGTTTGATTCTTAATAGTTCTCATTTACCTATTTTCTCTTCTGTTGATTGAGGTTTCTTTGACAGATTTTGGAGTCTGTCCTCATTGTGTATTAAAACTTCCACTGTTGTTCCTACTTTTTCTTGGATGAGCTTTATCGTTTTAGGTTTGATATTTAGGTCTTTTATCCAGTTGGAGTTGGTTTTTGTATAAGGTGTATAAGGTGGATCTTGATTCAGTTGATTGCAGATGGATAACCAATTTTGCCAGCACCATCTGTTGAAGGGACTGTTTTTACGCCAGTTTAATGTCTTAGGGCCTTTATCGAATATCAGCTGATCGTAGGCAGATGGTGTCATCTCTGAGGTCTCAATTCTGTTCCATTGATTGAGCTGTATGTTCCTGTACCAGTACCAGGCTGTTTTGACCACTGTGGCAGTGTAGTATATTCTAAGGTCGGGTAATGAGAAGCCTCCCAGTGTGTTCTTCTTCTTTAGTAGTACCTTACTTATCTGGGGCTTCTTCCCCTTCCAAAGAAAATTGGTGATTTATTTCTCCATCTCATTACAAAATGATGCTGGAACTTGTATTGGGATTGCATTATATAAATAAATTGCTTGATGGCACTTGGCTGGCTGGCTGGGTAAAATAGACATTTTTCACAATGTTAAGTCTTCCTATCCATGAGCAGGGTAGGTTTTTCCATTTATCTAAGTCTCTCTTAGTTTCTTGTAGTAAGGGCTTGCAGTTCTCTTTGTAAAGGTCTGTTGTTTCTCTGGTTAGATTAATTCCTAGGTACTTTATCTTCTTAGGGGCTATTGTAAATGGTATTGATTTGATAATTTCCTCCTTAACAGTCTTGTTGTTGGTATAAAGGAATCCTACTGATTTACTTATGTTTATCTTGTATCCTGAAACTTTGCTGAACTCTTCTATCAGTTTGAGTAGCTTATTTATAGATTCCTTGGGGTTCTCTGCATATACAATCATATCATCTGCGAACAGGGAGATTTTAACTTCCTCTTTGCCGATGCAGATGCCCTTTATTTCTTGGTCTTGTCGAATTGCTCTGGCTAGAACTTCTAGCACAATGTTGAATAGGAGAGGTGAGAGTGGGCATCCTTGTCTAGTTCCTGATCTCAAGGGAAAGTCTTTCAGTCTCTCTCCATTCGGGATGATGTGGGCAATTGGCTTTGTATAAATGGCCCTTATTATGTTGAGGAATTTACCGTCTATGCCGATTTTGCTAAGAGTTTTTAGCATGAACGGGTGTTGGACTTTATCAAATGCCTTTTCTGCATCAATGGACAAAATCAGGTGATCTGTGTCATTTGTGTTATTTATGTGGTTAATCACATTAATTGTTTTTCTGATGTTGAACCAGCGTTGCATCCCTGGTATGAATCCCACTTGGTCACTATGGATTATTTTCTTGATATGTTGTTGTATTCTGTTGGCAAGAATTTTGTTGAAGATTTTTGCATCTAGATTCATGAGTGATATCGGTCTGTAGTTCTGTGTCTTTGTTGGATGTTTCCCTGACTTAGGTATCAGGGTTATGCTGGCTTCATAGAATGAATTTGGGAGTACTCCATCCCTTTCTATACTGTGAAATAGTCTCAGTGGTATTGCAGTTAACTGTTCACTAAAAGCTCGGTAGAATTCTGCAGTGAAGCCATCTGGGCCTGGGCTGTTTTTTTGGTTGGCAGTGTTTTGATGACATTTTCAATCTCTTCCTTTGTGATGGGTTTATTAAGTTGTTCTGCTTCAAGTTGTGATAATTTGGGTAGGTGGTATGAGTCAAGGAATTTGTCCATTTCCCCTAGGTTTTCAAATTTGCTAGAGTACAGTCTTTCATAGTATTCTGTTATGATAGTTTTGATTTCTGTTGCATCTATGGTGACTACTCCCTTCTCATTTCTAATTTGGGTTATTTGTTTCCTTTCCTGCTTTTCTTTAGTAAGTTTAGCTAGTGGTTTATCAATTTTGTTAATCTTTTCAAAAAACCAGCTTTTGGTCTTTTCAGTTTTTTCAGTTGTTTTTCTATTCTCTAATTCATTTAGCTCTGCTCTAATCTTTATGATCTCCTTTCTTCCGGTGCCCTAGGGGTTCCTCTGTTGTTCTCCTTCTACTTGTTCAAGCTGTAGAGTTAGTTCCTTGATTTGGTTTCTTTCTTCCTTCCAGATGTGTGCATTTATGGAGATAAACAGACCTCTGAGCACTGCTTTGGCTGTATCCCATAGGTTCTGGTAGGAAGTGTTTTCGTTCTCATTGGAATCCATGAATTTCTTCAATTCACCCTTGATTTCCTCTATAACCGATGTTTTTTTGAGCAAGATGTTGTTCAGTTTCCAAGAGTTCCACTTTCTATCTCTGTTTTTTCTGCTACTGATTTCAACTTTTATGGCTTTATGATCTGAGAAGATGCTTTGCAGTAATTCAATGGAATAGATTTTGTTGAGCATCGCATTATGGTGTGTCACGTGGTCAATTCTGGAGAATGTTCCATGTGCACTGGAGAAGAAGGTGTAGTTGTCTGCTGATGGGTGGTAAGTTCTGTATATGTCAATGAGGTTTAGCTGATTAATTGTGTCAATGAGGTCTTCTGTATCTTTAGTGAGCTTTTTTCTAGATGATCTGTCTAGTCATTAGAGTGGAGTGTTAAAGTCTCCCACTATTATTGTGAAGTCTTCTCACTCTCTTTTGAGTGTAGTCAGTGTTTCTTCGACATATTTAGGTGCTCTGATATTAGGTGCATAAATATTTAATACAGTTAAGTCTTGCTTGTGTACTGAATCTTTCAGCAATAAATAATGTCCATCTTTGTCCACGATGGTGGATTTGACATTAAAATTATTTTGTTTGATATTAGAATTGCCACCCCTGCTCTTCTTTGTTCATTGTTAGCTTGATATATATTCCTCCATCCTTTAATTTTCAGATTGTTGCTATCTTTAGGTCTCAAGTGAGTTTCTTGTAGACAACATATGGGTGGGTCGTGTGTCTTTTGATCCAAGGACACTCGGTGTCTCTTTACTGGAACATTCAGTCCATTCACATTCAATGTATTTATTGTTAGGTGTGTGTTCACTGCTGCCATTGTGATATGTTTATTTTTATGTTGATGTTTTCTCTGTTGTTCTTATTAGTCTGTTTTGGGACACTCTTTTGTGAGTTGATTTTTCACCGTTTTCAGAGCTGGTTTTATAGTTGTTGAGACTCGTGTGTCAGATTTCTTGAAATGGTATGATACATCTTTGTTGTGCTTTACAGCTACCCCTATGAACTCCCTTAATAAACTATTTATAAACCCAATTTTAATTACTACCAGTTTTGTCATCTTCCTCTCCATCTGGAAGGACTATAACAACTGTAGTACATCCCTCTTTTTATTATGATGACACCATAGTTTTCATGATGATCACTTTCCATATCGAAGGTGTGAATTACTTTAGGGCCTTCCCTAAATGAGAAGAGTATTGAGTAGTGTATCGTTCTAATATATAAAGTTAGTGGTTTTGTTCTTGTAAGCGAAAGCCAAGAACTTCTTTCAGTATTTCTTGTAATTTGGGGTTGGTTTTTACAAAGTCTCTGAGTTTCTGTGTATCTGGGAATGTCTTAATTTCATTTTCGTATTTGTAAGATAGTTTTGCAGGATATATAATTCTTGGTTGGAAGTTCTTCAAGACTTTGAATGTTTTGTGCCACTGTCTCCGTGCCAGCATGGTTTGTGCTGAGAAATCTGACGAGAGCCTACAGGGTTTCCCTCTGAATGTTAGCTTTGCCTTGAGTTTTGCTGCCTTTGAGAATTGCTGCTTGTGTTTCATTTTGTTAAGCTTGATTATAATATGTCTTGGAGTCTTTCTTTTGAGATCTATATTGGGTGGCGTACGATATGCTTCTGAAATTTCTATATTCTCTTCCTTCATGATTTCTGGGAAGTTTTCTTTCAGCAGCTCAGCAACAATACTGTCTGTGTTCTGAGATGTCTCAGCCTGTTCAGGGACTCCAATTAATTGACGATTATTCCTCTTAATAGAGTCCCACATGCTTCTTAATATTTCTTCATTTTTCTTGTTTCTTTTTTCTGATTTCTGCTCATAGACGCTGGCCTCAGTAGCTCTGTCTTCCAAGTCGGAAATTCTTTTTTCCATTTGTTCCATTCTGTTTTCTTGGCTTTCCATGGAAGTTTCTATGTCTTTGATTTTCTTCTTGATTTGTTGGATTTCAGAGTAGTGGTGTTCCCTCAGATCGAACAACTTGCTTAATTTTTCATTTTGTTCTCCTGCATTTTGTATAAGGTCTCGAAGGGTTCTGTATATAATCAATTTCTATTCACTTCCTGATGTTTTCATAAAAGTTTCTTCATCTGGAAAACTCCTTGGTTGCTTTGTTTGGGAGCCTTCTGAAGCCATGAGTGATTGCTTGTATACAACAATTGTCCGTTGGTTTTTGTGTCCCATGTAAGTATATAGAGGCTGGAAGAGGTACTGTGAGGATGGATTGCAAAAGTTTCTCTAGGCTGTCTTAAAATGTAAAGCAGAAGGTATCTTACCCATTCACAAGTCAGTTAGGTTTTCAGGTGTAGAGGTCCCTCTTCTCATCTCACAAAATAAGCGCCACTACATCCAACCCCAGATGATAACAAACTAGTTCAGAATACAGCAATGCTACTGCCCTGATGGACTCTGCTGACAGGGCCTAGCCTTAGCTAACACTACGTCGAGTACTGGTTTTGTGATAGAAAAGCGCTCTCCTGTGGTCAGGCTCTGGCTCCGAAGCTAAGAATTAGGTCCAGCTGCAGCCACTGTTTCCAAGATGGCCTCCTCCACACAGGCAGCATACAGAGGGGCTAAAGGTGCTGAGAGGTAGTGATTCCTCTGCTTCTGTTGCAGGGCCCCCAACATAGGCAGCACTGCGCAAAATCGGTACTTTTCTGTCGCAGAAGCACTGTCCTGTTCGCAGGCGCTGGCTCCCAGACTACGAATGAGGTCCCGCTAAAAGCTCGGTACCAGCATGGCATCCCACACACTCACCACGAAGCTCCGCAGATACCCCGCTGAGGCAGCTACAAAACGAAAGGCTCAAAGTGGCTAGATTAACAGAGTCTGGAGCCTGGCTCTCATAATATGGGAATTTCGCCTGCCTATCCCCCCAGCAGCGCGTTTAAGTCCAGCCGCCAGGCAAGACCTAGCTCCGCCCGCCAACCGAGACAGAGGAAAAAAAAGTCAAAATGCTGTGTTTACCTTCCATCTGTGAGAGCCGGCACTAGCCAGGAGTGGGAGTCAGCGAAAGGGAGGAGGTTTTTCACTGAGTGGTATGAAGTCCCAATTAACACCTCTGTGCCGTGTCCTCAGGCTCATTAGGTGATCAGAAGGCTCTGTTTGATTGTCAATTCAGGTTTTGGTTTCCAGAGGGATATAAGGAGACGTGTGCTTAGTCCACCATCTTGACTCCCCAAATCGTGTTTTTTGATCCAAGCTGTTTCTCTCTGTCTCTCAGTGGAGCATGCAGTAACATTCAGTGTAATTACTGATAGATATGTTTACTGATAGACAGTTTAGAGCTGTCATTTTCGTGCCTTTAGTTTTAAGTCATTGACGTCTTTGTTCCACTTAATAGTCTATTCTTGGTTGATTTTCTTTATTGGTTTTCTTTTCATCCTTTTCAGTGTTGGTTTTGTGTCTGTTAAAACTTCTGTATTATGTTTCTTGTTTTAATATGTTGCATTGTTAGGTTGCTTTGCAACTACCCCTTTCATCTCCCTTAATGTTCAAACTTTAAACCAATCTTTAACTTGTGTATATCACCTTAACATCTTCTTCATCTGAAAGGGCTGTAACTACTGTAGCATATCCCTCTTTATAGTGTGATGATATCATGGTTTATGTGTTAAGATATCTGTGTCCTTAATTTTAATATTTTAGTTTTGCCTGAGCTTAGTGGCTTCCCTAAATGAGTAAGGCTCTGGATGATGTGTCCTGCATTGCATCCTTGATGTTATTAATTTTCTAAATGAACTTCTTTTGGTATTTCTTTAAGTTTCAGTTTGGTTTTGCAAGTCTCTAAGCTTCTGTTATCTGTGAATGTCATAATTTTATCATCATATTTGAGACACAGTTTTGCAGGATATTTAATTCTTGGTTCGAACTTTTTCCAGACTTTGTGTATGTCATCACACTGCCTTCTTGCCAGCATAGTTTCTGCTGAGAAGTCAGAGGATGGCCTACAGGGCTTCCCTTTGTACGTTAATTTTGTGTTAAGCCTAGCTCCTTCAAGAGCCTTTCTTTATGTTTCATTTAATTAAGCTTGATTTTAATGTGTCTTGGTGTTTTTCTTTTACGGGTCTTGCTTTTGTGGTGTTCAGTAAGCATCTTAAATATCTGTGATCTCTTCTTTCATGATGTTAGGAAAGTTTTCTCTTAGCAACATTTCAATTATTGTCTCTGTATTTTATGGTGTCTGTTATCATTTAGGAATTCCAATTAATCATAGATTATTCCTGTTGATAGTCCCACATGCTTCTTAATGCCTTTTCATTTTTCTTCCTTTTTTTGTCTTATGCTCCTTGTACATGCTGGTGCCAGTTACTTTATCTTCAGTCTTGCTAATTCTGTATTCCATTTCTTTCATCTTACTATTCTGGCTTTACACTGATTTGTCTAACTCTGTAATTTTATTATTGACCTGCTGGATTTCATATTGTTGATGTTGTAGCAGTTCATGTAGTGTATGTAATTTTTTGGTTTGTTCTCCTGCCTTCGTTTAATCTCTTCAAGGGCTCTGTACATCATTCTTTGGTATTCTGTCTCTGATAATGTCCTAAAGGCTTCTTCATCTCAGATTTTTTTGATTCTTTATTTTGAGAGTTTTCCAGAGCCATGGTGGTCTGCTTCTTTAAGTGTTTAGGTATTGATTGTTGTCTCCACGCCATCAAAAAGCTATTTAGTTTCTTTGGTCTTACACCAATGGGAGCTGTGGTGTATCTCTAAGAAGCACATGAGTAAGGGCACTACTAGACTTGGCTGCCAGTTGCCACTGTGTTCTCTGGGTCCAACTGTCTTATGTACACCTTCTCTGGTGATGGGGACACTGTCAAGCCCCATGATGCTGTTTGGCTTTGTGGCTGGCCCCAGCTAGATCATCAACAGTAACAGGCCTCTCTTGATATAGACTGTAGCTTACTTGTGCTGACTGTCTGGCACCATGCCAGTTAAAGCTGTAGTGTAGCTCAGGGAAGGGAGCAGAGAGGGATTCCACCACACTTCACTGCCAGGGACTGCTGCATTCTCTAGATGCATTTATCTTAAAAACTGTGTTTCTGCTGAAAGGGGCTCTGTCCAGTGGTAGCTGAAAGCAGCCAGGCCCTCACAGTTGGCATGCCCTCTCTCCTGGCTGACAGAGATGGCACTCTACTTATGGAGTCTCTCTAGGACTGTCAGCAGATGCTATGGCATGGCTCAGTAAAGCGAGGTAGAAATGTCAGTACCACACTTGGCTGGTAGTCACTGCTGTGTTCTCTAGATGCCGTTTCTTAAAAACTGCTTTTCTGCTAAGAGAGGTGTTCAACAGTGGCAGCCAGTAGCAGCCGGGCCCTCAAGTGGCAGACGCTGCTTCCTGGCTTACAAAGATTCCAACCTACTTATGGAGTCTCTCAGGGGCTGTCAGGAGATGCTGTGATGTGGCTCAAAGAAGGAAGAGATTAGGACACCACCACACTGGGCCGCCAGCCATCACTCCATTCTCTAGGTGTGATTTTCTTAAAAACAGCTTTTCTGCTGGGAGAAGCACTATCCAGACAAGCACTGTTGCTCAGTATGGGAGTTAGCTCCAGCCGAATCCTCAGGTGTGGCTGGCTCTGCCTCTTAGCTGATCAAGATGCTGTCTCACCTACCCTGCCTCTCCTGTGCTGTACCAGCAGTATGTATAGCACAGCTCAAAGAAGAAAGGGTGGAGGGGTACTAGAACCCTCAGTTGCCAGCTGCTGCTGGTTCCTCTAGATGTTACTGTCCCAAGCATAGCCTCTCTGCTGTGGGATGTGCTGTTTACTTAAGTCCTGCAGCTCAGCATAGTAGCTGGCCCATGCCAGGCTCTGAGGTTCAGCAGGCCCAGTCCCAGTCTCCTGGTTAACAAAGAAGGTGTGACTGTGAGCCTCAGCTGCTCCACCAGCAGAAATAGGACTCACTGTGCTGCTGTCTCGCCTCTAACAAAGTTAGTTTTCCCCTTCCTGTTATCCAGTCTGATCTCCCAACCCTATGCCTGATCTTGTGGCTCCCAGAATGTCCACACTGCTGTGTTCAATTTTCTAGGCCTTAGTTCTCAGAGGGAATTGAGGAGACATATGACTAGTATGCCGTCTTGGCTCCCTCTTCTGTATTTTAACCTTTGCTTGTTTTCTTATAACAGTAATGTTCTATGATATTTGTTCTTTTGTGAATGATTGCTTGCACTGGGCATAAAGCCTTCCACATTTATCTATGCTGTGAGATGTTTTACAAGTTTATCATTGTTATCTTTACATGAAATACCATTGTATGAGTATGCCATAATTTGCCAGTTTATCTGTTGATGGGCACCTGGGTTATTTCTGTCTTTTTGCAGTTGTGAACAGTGCTGCAATGAACATGAATTTGCATGTATCTATTTCTGTGATGGCCTTTATTTCTCTAGGATGTATTCCAAGGAGTGGGATATCTGGAGCAGATGATACTTCTATTTCTGTCTTTTTAAGGAAGTGCCAAATTGATCTCCAAAGTGATAGTGCCACCAACACAGCCCACCAATAGTGAACAAGTATTCTGGTGTCCTCACAACCTCACCAATGTTTATTATTTTGTGCTTTTGGATTAATGCTAGACTTGTTGGGATGAGATGGTATCTCATTGTAGTTTGATGTGCATTTCTCAATAGAAACTGTAGTGGCATAGTGGTTAAGCGCTATGGCTGTTCACCAAAAGGTTGGCAGTTCAAATCCCCCAGATGCTCCTTGGAAACTATGGAGTTCTCTTCTCTCCTATAGGGTCACTGTAAGTTGGAATAGAGCCGAGAGCAGTGCGTTTGGTTTTTGGTAATGGCTAATGAACGTAAGCATTTCCTAACATATCTGTTAGCTGCCTGAATATCTTCTTTGGCGAAGTGCCTGTTACATATCCTTTGTCCATTTTTAGCTTGAGTCGTTTGTCTTTTTGTTGTTGACATTCTCCAGTATCTTGTAGATTTTAGAGATTAGACTTGGATGAGATATATTGTAAACAATTTCTTTTTTTCCCCCAGTATGTGGGTTGTCTTTCTACCTTTTCAGTGAAGTCTGTTAATGAGTGTAAATATTTGATTTTTAGGAGCTTTCAGTTACCTATTTTTTTTTTTGTTTATTGTGATTGAGTGAAAGTGTACAATCCAGTATAAATTTGCATGTCTGCCTTTGAGCAGCTCTCAATGCTCTCCCTGTGCAGTGACAGCAGACTCCTCCTATCCATTCTATACATCTCATATCCTAACAATCTCTTGTCCCATCCTCTTCACCCTCTCTTCCCCCTCCAGTAAGGCCAGCAGGACAACATCCTATTGATGTATAGAACCATAAAGTACACACACGATATGGGCATTCTGTCGCTGAGTTCAATCCATTCCTGTCTGAAGAGCTGACTTCAGTAGTGATTTATGGACAGAGGCAGCATCAGTACCAGGTGCCATGCTCCCAGGGGAACCGTGAAGGCCCTGGACCATCAATTATGGTTGTTTTAGTCAGCTAGGGCTGCTCTAACAGAAATACCACAGAGTGGATGGCTTTAACAAAGGAAGGTTTATTCTTACACAGTCTGGTAGGTTGCAAGTCCATATTGAGGGTGACTGCTCCAGGGGAAGGCTTTCCCCTTGTCGGCTCTAGAGGAAAGTCCGGTATTACATCAGTCTTTGTCCAGAGAGCGTCTTAGCTCAAGAACCTCTGGTCTGAAGGATCCACTCTTCTCCCGGTGCTGCTTGATTGATGGTAGCGAGGTTCTCAATTGTCCTGTTTCTCTTCCCCTTTTATCTCTTGCAAGTTGAAAGCATTAAGGGTGAGGCAAGCCATACTCCGGGGAAACTCCTGCTACAGCAGGAATTTACAGCCCCACCCTAATCCTTTAACATACAGTTTAGCAAAACCACACAATGGAGGACAGTCCCAAGATACTAGGAACCATATCCCAACCATGTGGCTACACATATTTTTGGGGGGACACAATTCAACCCATGACAGTGGTCTTGTAGTGGAGTTCTCAGGGTGCACCCCTTTTTATTCTTGTGTTGCTAGTCAGATTCAACTTTGTGAGCCCCATCATGGCTATCAGTGGTGGTGGCTGGGCACCATCTGGTTCCTCTGGTTACATGTGGATGTAGTCACTTACTCATGTGGGTCGCTCTGTCTTCTGGGTTCTCTTTGCCCCATGTTGTTTTGGTCCTTGCTGATCGTCTGTTCCTGCTGAGTTGGAACTATTTGGTGTGCCTCAGATGGCAACTTGCTAGCTTTTAAGACCCCAGATGCCACTCACCAACATGGGGTGCAGAAGACTGTCTTAGAAGTAGCCTACTTATGTCAGTTGGCCTCAATGTCCCCTGGGAACATGGTTCCCAGACACCCGCTTCTGCTACTCAGTCCTTGCAATATTGAGTTAAGACTGGAGGAGTATTCATGTTATGTTGCAGTCCAGTTGAACTGATCTTCTTTCTAATGTGTGCTGTCACTGATTTCACTCAACCAAATTTCTATAAACTAATCTGTAACCAGCCCTCGCCGTCCCTCCCTTTCCACCCTTGCAGCCATCAAAGAGTCTTTTCTTCTATACATGAGTCTGTTGTTAAGTTCTTATTGCAGGGGTCTCATACAATATTTGTCCTTTTGCCACTGACTACTTTCACTCAGCAAGTCTTCTAGTTGAAACCAGGTTATGAGATGTTTCCTAAAATCATCACTGTTCTTTATCATTGCATAGTGTTCCACTGAGTATATATGCCATTATTTATCCATTCATCTGCTGATGGGTATCTAGGTTGATACCATCTTTTTGCTATTGTGGACTGTGCTGAAATAAACATTCATGTGCATGTATCTGTTGATGTGGATGCTGTTGATTCTGTAGGATATATACCAGGCAGTGGGATTGCTGGGTCAAATGGCATATCTATTTCTAGCTTCTTAAGGAAGTGCCAGGTTTCTTTTCCAAGAGGTTGCACCATTTTGCAGTCCCACCAACAGTGTAGGAGAGTTCTAATTTCTCCACAGCCTCTCCAACATTTTTTATTTTGTGTTTTTTGTATCATGGTCAACCTTGTTGGGGTAAGATATCTCATCATGGTTTTGATTTGAATTTCTTTAATAGCTAATGGTCGTGAGCAATTCCACATTTTTTTTTTTCTGGCTGCCTGGATGTCCTCTTTAGTGAAGTGTCTGTCCGTCTCTTTTGCCCATTGCTTAATTGGATTATAATATTATCTTTTTCTTACTGATACTTTGTAGTACCTTACAGGCTGTGGAGATCAGACATTGGTCTGACATATAGTTGCTGTCATTGATTGAATTGAGTTCCCCTAAAAATATGTGTAGCCGTGTGGCTGAGCCATGATTCCCAATATCTTGTGACTGTCCTCCATTTTGTGGTTTTCCTATGCTGTATGTTAAAGGATTAGTGTGGGACTGTAAATGCTTTTATAAGATCACCTCCCTGCTCCACTGTAAAGGAAGTTCCCTGGAGTATGGCTTGCTCCCACCCTTAATCCTTTAATCCTGCAAGAGATAAAAGGAAGCAGGCAGAGAACTGGGAACCTTGCACCATCAAGAAAACAGCACCGGAAGAAGAGCGCATCCTTCAGACCCAAGGTTCCTGTGCCAAGATGCTTCCTGGGCGAAGACTGATGCAATACCGGACTTTCCTCCAGAGCCGACAAAGGGGAAAGTCTTCCCCTGGAGCGGACACCCTGAATATGGACTTGCAACCTACCAGACTATGTAAGAATAAACCTTCCTTTGTTAAGGTCATCCACTCTGTGGTATTTCTGTTAGAGCAGCCCTAGCTGACTAAAACAGTTGCCAAATATTTTTTCCCATTCAGTAGGTAGTCTTTTAATTGTTTTGATAAAGACTTTGGATGAGCAGAAGTGTTTGATTCTTAGTAGTTCCCATTTATCTCTTTTCTGTTGATTCTGCTTTGTCAGATTTTGAAGTCTGTCTGTGTTGTGTATTAAAACTTCCATTATTGATCCTATTTTGTCTTGGATGACCTTATCATTTTAGATTTGATATTTATGTCTTATTCAGTTAGAGTTGGTTTTTCTGTAAGATGTGAGATATGGGTCTTGTTTCAGTTTTTTGCAGATGGATATCCAATTTTGCCGGCACCATTTGTTAAAGATTGCTTTTACCCAGGTTTAAAGTCTTAGGACCTTTGTCGAATGTCAGCTGTTCATAGGAGGATGGTGGCATCTTTGGGGTCTCATCTCTGTTCCATTGGTCTGTATGTCTCTTCTTGTACTAGTATCAGGCTGTTTTGACAACCGTGGCAGTGTAATAGGTTCTAAAGTCGGATAGTGAGAGGCCTCCCAGTGTGTTCTTTTTCTTCAGTAGTGCTTTGCTCATCTGGGACTTCTTCCCTTTTGAAACAAAGTTGGTGATTTGTTTTTCTAACTCTTTAAGAAATGTCATTGGAATTTGTATTGGGATTGCGTTATATAAGTGCATTATATAACTTTCCATAAAATAGATATTTTTACAATCTTAAGTCTTCCTATACATGAGCAGGGTAGGTTTCTCCATTTATATAAATTTCTCTTAGTTTCTTGTGGTAAGGTCTTGTAGTTCTCTTTGTAAAGGTCTGTTATTTCTCTGGTTAGATTTATTCCTAGGAATTTTATCTTCTTGGGGGCTATTGTAAATGGTATTGATTTGTTGATTTCTTCTTTAGTAATCACATTGTTGGTATAAAGGAATCCTATTGATTTACTTATGTTTATTTTGTATCCTGAGACTTTGCTGAACTCTTCTGTCAGTTTGAGCAGTTTACTTACGGATTCTTTAGGATTCTCTGCATATGGAATCATATCATCGGCAAATAGGGAGATTTTTACTCCTTTGCTGATGCAGATGTCATTTCTTTCTTTGTCTTGTCTAATTGCTCTGGCTGGAACTTCTAGTACAGTGTTGAATAGGCGAGGTGAGGATGAACATGCTTGTCTAGTTCCCATTCTCAAGGGGAATTGTTTCAGTCTGTCTCCCTTCAGGATGATGTGTAGGCAGTTGGCTTTGTGTAAATGGCTCTTATTGCATTGAGGAATTTGCCATCTGTTCATATTTTGTTGAGAGTAATGTGAATGGATGTTGGACTTTATCCAGGGCCTTTTCTGTATCAATAGACAAGATCAGGTGATTCTTGTCTTTTGTGTTAATTTGTGTGGTTGATTACATTAATTGTTTTTCTGAAGTTGAACCAGGCTTGCATAGCTGGTATGAATCTATCTTGGTCATGATGAATTATTTTTTTTGATATCTTGCTGAATTCTATCACCACATATTTTGTTGAAGATTTTTGCATCTAGATATGTGAGTGATATTGGTCTGTAGTAGTACTTTTTTGTGGGATCTTTCCCTGGCTTTGGTATCATGGTTATGCTGGCATCATAGAATGAATTTGGGAGTATTCCATCCCTTTTTATGCTGTGAAATAGTCTCAGTAGTATTGGAGTTAACTCTTCACTTAAAAGAGTTGGTAGAATTCTGTGGTGAAGCCATCTGGGCCGTGGGTTTTTTTGGCTTGTAGTTTTTTGATGACTTTTTCAATGTCTTTCTTTGTGATGAGTTTATTAAGTTGTTGTGCTTCACCTTGTGATAATTTTGGTAGGTGATATGAGTCTAGGAATTTGTCCATTTCCTCTAGGTTTTCAAATTTGTTAGAGTACAGTCTTAGTATTCTTCTGCAATATTTTTAATTTCTGTTGGATCTGTTGTGATAGCTCCCATCTTGTTTCTTTTTTGGTTTTTTGTTTCTTGTTTTATATTTCTTTAGTAAGTTTAGTCAATGATTTGTCAGTTTTATTGATCTTTTCAAAAAACCAGCTTTTGGCCTTCTCAGTTTTTTCAGTTGTTCTTCTGTTCTCTAATTCATTTAGTTCTGCTCTAATCTTTATGGTGTGTTTCCTTCTGGTGCCTGAGGTGTTCTTCTGTTGCTCTCTTTCTACTTGTTGAAGCTGTAGGGTTAGTTCTTTGATTTGCGTTCTTTCTCCTTTCCAGATGTGTGCATTTATAGAGATAAACTGACCTATGAGCCTTGGTTTTGCTTGGTATCTCATAGGTATCTCATAGGTTCTGGTAGAAAGTGTTTTCATTCTCATTTGAATCCATAAATGTATTTATTTCCTCCTTGATTTCTTCTGTAACTGATGGCTTTTTGAGCATGATGTTGTTCAATTTCCAGGAGATCCAGTTTCTATTTTTTTTCCTGCTATTGATTTAGACTTATGGTTTTATGATCTGAGAAGATGCTTTGCAGTAATTCAGTGGTGTGGATTTTGTTGAGATTTGCTTTATTCCCTAACACATAGTCTATTCTGGAAAATGTTCCATGTGCACTGCAGAAGAAGATGTGGTAATCTCCTGATGGATAGAAAGTTCTGTTTATGTCAGTGAAGTCTAGTTGGTTAATTGTGGCAATAACATCTTCTGTGTCTTTACTGAGCTTTTCTCTAGATCTTCTGTCCAATAGTGAGAGTGGAGTGTTGAAGTCACCCACTATTGTTGTGGAGTGGTCTATCTCACTTTTGAACATAGTCAGCATTTTTTCAGTGTATTTAGATGCTCTAGTATTGGGTGCATAAATATTTAATATTGTTAAGTCTGCTTGTGTACTGAGCCTTTCAGCAGTAAATAGTGTCCATCCTTGTCCACGATGGTGGGTTCTACATTAAAATCGATTTTATCTGATATTAGTATTGCCACACCTGCTTTTTTTTGTATATTGGTAGCTTGATATGTATTCTTCCACCCTTTAATTTTCAGTTTGTTCATATCTTTAAGTCTAAGGTAAATTTCTGGTAAGCGACATATAAATGGGACATGTCTTTTGATCTAAGATGTTACTTGTCTCTACTGGAGTGAGTGTTCAGTCCATTTACATTCAGTGTAATTATTGATAGGTATGTGTTTAGTGCTGTCATTGTGATGTGTTGATTTTTGTGTTCATGTTTTCTCTGTTGCTGTTACTATTCTGTTCTGGGACATTCTTCTTTATGGGTTGCTTTCTCACCTTTTATAGTGTTGGTTTTGTATTTGTTGAGACTTCTGTATTGGGTTTCTTGATTCGATATGTTGCATCTTTATTGTGTTTTATGGTTACCCCTGTGATCCACCTTACCAATCTAGGTTTTAACCCAATTTTAAGTTCTGTGTGTGTTGTTAACTTCATGTCCACCTGGAAGGACTATGAATACTGTAGTGTATCTCTTTGTTTAATATGATGATATCGTAGTTTTCATGAAATGGACATTGGAGCACTTCCTTTAGTATTACAGCTTTCAGTTTTGCGCCTTCCCTAACTGAGTAGGTTTCTGGATGATGTGTCCTGTATTGCCTCCCAAAATACAGAGTTAATGGTTTTGTTGTTCTAAGCCAAGGGCTTCTTTCGGTATTTCTTGTAGCTTTGGTTTGGTTTTTATAAAATCTCTGAGTTTCTGTTAATCTGCGAATATCTTAATTTCATTTTCGTATTTGAAAGACAGTTTTGCAGGATATGTAATACGTGGTTGGAAGTTTTCCTCAAGGCTTTGAATATGTCATCGTACTTTTTCCATGCCAGCATAGTTTCTGCTTAGAATTCAGACAAAAGCCTACAGGGTTTCTCTCTGAAAGTTAGTTTTGCTTTGAGTCTTGCTGCCTGTCTGTTTCTGCTTATGTTTTATTTTGTTATGCTTGATTATAATATGTCTTTGAGTCTTTTATTTTGGGATCTGTATTGAGTGGCATTAGATATGCATCTTGGATATCTATATTCTTTCATAATTTCAGGGACATTTTCTGTCAGAAGGTCAACAACAGTCCTTTCTGTGTTTTCAGGTGTCCCTCCCTGTTCAGGAACTCCAATTAATTGTGGATTGTTCCTCTTGATAGGGTCCCATATGCTTCTCAATGTTTCTTCATTTTTCTTGTTTCTTTTCTCTGATTTCTGCTCATACATTCTTGGGTCAGTAGCTCTGTCTTCCAAGTTGGAAAACTCTTTTCCATGTGTTCAACTCTGTTTTCTTGGCTTTGAATTGAATTTTCTATTTCTTTGATTTTATTATTAATCTGTTGGGTTTCAAAATACTGCTGTTCCATCAGTTTGAACAGCTTGCTGAATTTTTCATTTTGCTCTGCTGCATTTTGTGTAATGTTTAGGAGGGCTCTATGTACAATCCTGTTGTACTCGACCTCTGATAGTTTCAGAAAGGCATCTTCATCTGGCAAGTTCTTTGTTGTTTGTAACAAAACTAGGTTGTTTTGACTGCAGGTTCTTAAATCAGGCAGTGAGAGGCTTTCCACTGTTCTTCAGTAGTGCTTTAGTTATCTGAGGCCTCTTCCCTTTCCATGTGAAGTTGGTGAAGAAAATGTCAACACAAAAATAAACACATCACATTTCTCCATCTAATTAAATGCCTTTGGAATTTGTATCAAAATTCCATTGAATCTGTAGATTGCTGTAGGTAGAATTGACATTATTACAGTGTTGAATCTTCCTATCTGTTAGCAAGGTATGTTCTTCCACTAATTTAAGTGTGTTTTGGTATTTTGCAGTAGTGTCTTGTAGTTTTCTTTGTGTAGGACTTTTACATCTCTTGTTAGATTTTTTCCCAAGTATTTTGTCTTCTTTTGGGCTATTGTAAATGGTTTTAATTTGGTGATTTCTACCTCAAATTTCTTTTCATTGGTATAGAGGAATCCAGTTGATTGTCATAAGTTTGTCTTGCATGCTGATAGTTTGCTGAACTCTTCAATTAGTTCTCATAGTTTTCTTTTAGCTTTTTTGAAGTTTTCTGTGTATAGGATAGTATCATCTGCAAATAAGAATACTTTTTCTTCTTCCTTACCAATTTGGAAGTCTTTTGCTTCTTTTTCTAGCCTAATTGTTCTAGCTAGGACCTCCAGCACAATGCTGAATAAGAGTGGTGATAAAGGGAATTCTTTGTGGCTGCCATGCTCAAGGGGAATGCTTTCAGACTCTTTGCATTGATGATGATGTTGGCTCTTGGCTTTGTATGAATGGTGTTTGTCATGTGGAGGATCGTCTATTTCTATTTTTTTTTTAATCATGAATTGGTATTGGACTTTGTCCAGTGCCTATTCTTCATCAATGGATAAGATCATGTGAGACTTTTGTTTTATTTGTGTGATTACAGTAATTATTTTTCTAATGTTGAATCTTATCTGCATAACTGGTGTGAATCCTACTTGGTCAAGATGAATTTTGTTGATACACTGTTGAATTCTTTTGGCTGAAATTTTGGTGAGGATTTTGTGTCTATGTTCATGAGGGATATTGGTATAATTTCCTTTTTTGTGATGTCCTTACCTAGGTTTCGTATCAGATTATGCTGGCTTTATAGAATGTATTTGGGAGTATTGCATCCTTTTGTATCATCTGAAATACCTTTTGTGATAGTGGTGCTAACTCTTCTCTGAAAGTTTGGAAGAATTCTCCAGTGAAGCTCTCTGGGCCTGTGCTTTTTTTTGTTGTGGTTGTTATTGTTGTTGGAAGTTTTTAAATTACTTCTTCAATTTCTTCTTTTGTCATGGGTTTATTTCATTGTTATAGGCCTTTTGTTACTTTAGGTAGGTAGTATGTTTGTAGGAATTTG
Organism: Heterohyrax brucei; assembly: GCA_028571685.1. NCBI lineage: Eukaryota > Metazoa > Chordata > Mammalia > Hyracoidea > Procaviidae > Heterohyrax > Heterohyrax brucei. The sequence continues at coordinate 28,753,641 of CM053156.1, forward strand.
ACCATTTCCTCTAGGTTTTCAAATTTTGTGTTGTCAGATTTTTCATAGTACTCCATTATGACTCTTAATTTTAGTTAGGTCTGTTGTGATATAGTCCATCTCATTTCTTATTTGAACTGTTTGTTTCCCCTCCTGTTTTGTGAGCTTGGCCAATGGTTTATCAATTTTGTTGATATTCTCAAAGAACCAGCTTTTTGGTCTTGTTAACTCTTTCAGTTTTTCTGTTCTTGATTTCATTTGTTTCTGTTCTACTAATTATTTTTTATTATCTCCTTTCTTTTGGTGTCTGTGGGCTTCTTTTTTCCTGTTTATTTGTTGGAGTTGTGGAATTAATGTTTTAATTTTGGCCTTTTCCTCCTTTTGAATGTGTTCATTTGTTGCTATAAATTGGCCTCTGAGTACTCTTACTGTGTTCCAAAGATTCTGGTTGAATGTATTTTCATTCTCGCTTGATTCTATGAATTTCTTTGTTCTGTCTGTAATTTTTTGTATTATCCAATAGCTTTTCAGCAGAGTGTTGTTGAGTTTCCATGTATGTAATTTTTTTCCCTTGCCTTTTTTGTTATTTATTTCTGCATCTATGGGTTTCTTGTCAGAAAAGTAACTTTGTGTTAATTTGATGCTCTGCATTCTGTTCAGGTCTATTCTGGAGGATGTTTAATGTGAGTCAGTAAAGAAAGCATACGTAGCTACAGTTGAATGAAGTGTCCTCTGTTTCTAAGAGGTCAGGTTTGGTGATTGTGAAATTTAGATTTTCAGGGTCTTCATTGTGCTTTCTGGATATCCTGTTCTTACCTGAAAGCAGTTTGTTGAAGTCCCTTACTGCTATTGTGGAGCTATTTCTCTTTTCAGTGCTGTTCAAGTTTTTTTTTTAATGCATTTTGGACCCCCGTTACTGTGTAAGTTTGTTTTAATAGTTGTGTCTTCTTATCATATTGACCTTTAATCATTATGTAATGTGTCTCCTTATTCTTTGTGGTGGCTTTTTCCTCAAAGTCTACTTTTGTAAGAGGTTAATATTGCTACTCTTGTACTTTTTTACTGTTGTTTGCGTAATACATTTTTTCCATTCCTTGAGTTTCAGTTTGTGTCTTAGAGTCTAAGATGTGTGTCTTTTTTATTTTTTTGTTTTTTTTAATGTTATGATGGAGTGAAAATGTACATTCCCATATAAATTTACATGCCCACCTATATGCAGCTTCCACTACTCTCCCTGCCTGGTGACAGCACACTATTTCTCTCTGCTCCATACATGTCTCATCCTCCCAACAGTTTCCTTTTGCCTCCTCTCCACCCACTCCCCTTTTTCTACCAGAGATCAGCAAATGATATACTGTAGATGCATAGAACCATAAAGTGCATCCAATATATGGTCACTCTGCATCACCAAGTCCAATCCATTCGTGTCCAAAGAGTGGACCTTCCTTATGACTTATGGGCAAGGGCAGCATCAGGGCGAGGGGCCATGCTCCCAGGGAAACCCCGAGCCACTGGACCATCAACTGAGGTCTTGTAGTGGAGATCTCAGGGTGCACCCCTTTTCATTTGTGTGTTGTCAGTGAGACTCAACGTAGTGAGCTTCATCGTGGCTATCACTGGTGGTGGCCAGGCACCATCTGGTTCTTCTGGTCCCAAGTTGATGTAGGGACCCACTCATGTAGGTCTCTCTATTTTCTGGGTTGTATTTACCCCATGTCATTTTGACCCTCAGTGATCACCCATTCCTGCTGAGTTGGGACCATTTGCTGTGCCTTCAGATGGCAGCTTGGCAACTTTTAAGACCCCAGACGCCACTCACCATTGTGGGATGCAGAGAGCCCTCTTAGCAAAATGCTAGTTGTGCCAGTTGGCCTTGATTTTGCCTAAGAGCATGGTCCGCTGCCCCCTGACCCAGCTATTCTGTTCTTGCAATATTGGGCTAAGATGGACGGAGTACTCAAGTTATGTTGAAGTCCACTTAATATTGTTCTTGTTTATAATGTGTGCTGTAACTGATTTCACCCAACCAAATTTCTACCAGCTATCTAATCTAAAGTGTCCCTCCCTCACCACCCCTCCCTCCCCTCCCCTGCAGCTGTCAAAGAGTCTTTTCTTCTATACATAAGTCTTTTTTGAGATCTTATTATAAGGGTCTCATACAATATTTGTCCTTTTGTCGCTGACTACTTTGACTTAACATGCCTTTCAGTTGAAACCAGGTTAAGAGATGTTTCCTGGAATCATCGTTATTCTTTATCATTGCGTAGTGCTCCATTGAGTATATATACCATAGTTTACCTATACGTTCCTCTGTTGTTGGGCATCTGGGTTGATTCCATCTTTTTGCTGTTGTGGACTGTGCTATGATAAACATTCTTGTGCACGTGTCCGTTGGTGTGAAAGGCCTTCATTCTGTAGGATACATTCCAAGTAATGGAAATACTGGGTCAAATGGTATGTCTATATCCATTTCTTTAAGGAAGCACCAGGTTGTTTTTGAAAGAGGCTGGACCATTTTGCAACCCCATCAACAGTGTAGGAGAGTTCCACTTTCTCTATAGGCGCTTCAGCATTTGTTGCTTTGTGATTTTTCGATCATGGCCAGCCTTGTTGGGGTGAGATAGTATCTTATCATTATAGTTTTGATTTGAATTTATTTAATAATTAAAGATTGTGAGCATGTCCACATATGTTTTTTGGCTGCTTGGATCTCCTCTTTAGAGAAATGTGTATTCATCTCCTTTTCCCATCGCTTAATTGGATGAGTTATTTTTTTCTTATTGATATTTTGTAGTACCTTATAGATTATGGAGATAGGTGTCGGTCTGACTTAGAGTAGCCAAATATTTTTTTCCATTCTGTAGGTGGGCTTTTAATTCTATTAATAAAGTCTTTGGATGAGCATAGTGTTTGATTCTTAATAGTTCCCATTTATCTATTTTGTCGTCTGTTGATTATAGTTTGTGTGACAGATTTTGAAGTCTGTCTGTGTTGTGTATTAAAACTTCCATTGTTGTTCCTACCTTTTCTTGGATGAGCTTTATCGTTTTAGATGTGATATTTAGGTGTTTTATCCAGTTTGAGTTGGTATTTGTATATGGTGTAAGATATAGATCTTGTTTCAATTTATTGCAGATGGATATCCAATTTTGCGAGCACCATCTGTTGGATACACTGTTTTTTTTTTTACCCCAGTTTAATATCTTAAGGCCTTTGTCGAATATCAACTGTTCATAGGCAGATGGTGACATCTCTGGCGTCTCAGTTCTGTTCCATTGATCAATCTGTCCTTGAACCAGTACCAGGCTGTTTTGACCACTGTAGCAGTGTGATATGTTCTAAGATTGGGTAATGAGAGGCCTCTCAGTGTGTTCTTCTTCTTTAGTAGTACCTCACTTATCCCAGGCTTCTTCCCTTTCCAAACAAAATTGGTGATTTGTTTCTCCATTTCATTGAAAAAAGACGCTGGAACTTGTTTTGGGATTGCATTATGTAAGTAGATTGCTTTGGGTAAAATAGACATTTTCACAATGTTAAGTCTTCCTATCCATGAGCACAGTAGGTTTTTCCATTTATCCAAGTCTCTGTTAGTTTCTTGTGGTAAAGTCTTGTAGTTCTCTTTGTAAAAGTCTGTTATTTCTCTGGTTAGATTTATTCCCTGGTACTTTATTTTCTTTCGGTATATAGTAAATGGTATTGATTTGATGATTTCTCTATTAACAATCTCGTTGTTGGTATAAAGGAATCCTACTGATTTACTTATGTTTATCGTGTATCCTGAAACTTTTCTGAACTCTTCTATCAGTTTTAGCAGTTTACTTATAGATTCTTTGGGATTCTCTGCATATACAATCATATCATCAGCAAACAGGGAGATTTTGACTTCTTTGCTGATGCAGATGTCCTTTATTTCTTGGTGTTGTTTAATTGCTTTGGCTACAATTTCTAGTACAATGTTGAATAGGAGAGAGGAGAGTGGGCATCCTTGTCTAGTTCTTGTTCTGAAGGGAAACTCTTTCAGTTTCTGTCCATTCAGGATGACATAGGCAGTTGGCTTCATATAAATGGCCCTTATTGCATTGAGGAATTTTCCACCTATGCCTATTTTGCTGAGAGTTTTTAGCATGAGTGGGTGTTGAACTTTATCAAGTGCCTTTTCTGCATCAATGGACAAAATCAAGTGATTCTTGTCTTTTGTCATATTTATGTGGTTGATCACATTATTTTTTTTTCTGTTATTGAACCAGGCTTGCATCCCTGGTATAAATCCAAGTTGGTCATGATGGATTATTTTTTTGATATGTTGTTATATTCTATTGGCAAGAATTTTGTTGAAGATTTTTGCATCTAGATTCATGAGTGATATCGGTCTGTACTTGTACTTTTTTGTTAGGTCTTTCCCTGGCTTTCGTATGAGGGTTATGCTTGCTTCATAGAATGAGTTTGGGAGTACTCCATCCCTTTCTATACTGTGAAATAGTCTCAGTAATATTGGAGTTAACTGTTCACTAAAAGCTTGGTAGAATTCCATCATATCAAACAGCTTGCTTAATTTTTCCTTTTGTTCTGCTGCATTTTGTATAAGGTCTAGAAGGGCTACATATATAATCCTTTTGTGTTCACTTTCTGATTGTTTCAGAAAAGTTCATCAGGAAAACTCTTTGGTGGTTTTGTTTGGGAGCCTTTTGAAGCCATTGGTGATTTGCCACAAACATCTGTTGCTTTTTGGGTTTCATGTGCATAAGCAAAGGCTGGGATAGATACTGTGAGGATGGACTGCAGACGTTTCTCTAGGCTGTTTTAAAGTGTTAAACAAAAGGTCTGACCACTTCCCAAGTCAGTCAGGTTTGCAGGTGTAGACGTCACTTTTCCCGAAACTGGCAAAGTAAGCACTGCTATATCCAACCCCAGATGATACAAACTAGTTCAAAATACAGCAGTGCTACTGCCCTGTTGGCTTCTGTCGACAGTGCTCAGCCTTAGGCGACACTGTGTAAAGTACTCTTTCCTGGTAGAACAGCACTGTCCTTTGGACAGGCGCTGGCTCCCAAGCTAAGAATTAGGTCCAGCTGCAGCCACCATATCTAAGTTGGCGACCTCCACACAGGTGCCAGATAGAGGGGCTAACGGTGCTGGGAGTTAGTGAGTCCTCCGCCTCTGTTGCTGGGCCCCCACCATAGGTGACATTGTGTAAACTACTGCTTTTTGTGTCAGAGAAGCGCTGTCCTGTTTCCAGGTGCTGGCTCCCATGCTAAGAATTAGGTCGTGCTAAAATGTCCGTATCCAACATGGCGTCCCGCACACAGACACTGTGGTTCCATACAAACCCCGCTGTGATAGTGATAAAAAGACAGGCCCAACGTGGCTAGATGAACAGAGTCCTACACCTGGCTCTCAAAATATGGAAGTTTCGCCTGTCTGTTCCACCAGCAGTGTGTCTGAATGTAGCCGCTAGGCAAGACCCAGTTCTGACTGCCAGCCAAGAGAGAGAAAAAAAAAGTCAAAATGGTGCATTTACTTTCAGTCTATGAGAGCCAGGGCTAGCCAGAAGCGGGAGTCAGCAAAAGAGAGGAGGTTTTTCCTTCAGTGGTATGAAGTCCAAATTAACAGCCTTGTGCTGTGTCTTGGGGGCTCACTGGCTGACCAGAAGGCTCCGTTTGATTATCAGTTCAGGTCTTGGTTTCCAGAAGGATATAAGGAGACATGTGCTTAGTCCGCTGTCTTGACTCTCCCCCTCCAAGATGTGATTCTTTTAAGCAGTGTATGCCAAACGCCAAGTGCCATATAGATGTTTTAAATCTGTTCTGCCACTCTGTTTTTCGATTTAGTACATTTGCCTCCAGTATAATTTATTGATAGGTATGAGTTAGTGTTGTCATTTTGATTTTTGTGTGTGTTTGTGTGCTGTTGACAGTTCTTTTTTCTACTTTTCTGTGCTGTGTTGTTTTTCTTTATGTATTTTCATTGTTGATTTTGTGCTTGCTGAGTTTTTATGTTTTTCTTGTTATTCTGTTTTTCTAAGTGTAAACCAGTCTTTTATATCTTGATATTTCCTGTCCATATGAAAGCTCTGGATTTACATTATTTATTGCTTGTATTTTTGTTACAGTATTTTACCTTTTACATTACTGCTATGTCTGCCTTATGTCAGTATTTTAGCTTTTACTTATTTTTGTGAGTTCTCTGTCTTAGTTAATATCTTGTTTTTCTGCCCTGTGTTGTAATCTTTGGTTGTGATCTGATGTTACTGGTTTTCTAAATAGAGGACTCTCTCTTGTATTTCTTGTAATTTTGGTTTGACTTTTACAAATTCTGTAACTTTCTGTTTACCTGGAAATGGCCTATTTTGACCTTCGTGTTTGAGAACAATGTGTAATATATAATTCTTGCATGCCAATTCCTCCCCCTCACCAAAGCTTTATGTATGTTATACTTTTGCCTTCTCGTCTACATGATTTCTGCTGAGTAGTCAGAGTTTAGTCTCTTGACTCCTCTTTGTTGATGACTTTTTGTTTATTCTAAGTTGGTCTGAAAATTCTGTCTTTATCTCTGATTTTGGCAAGTTTGATTATGTCTTGGTGACTTTCTCTTGAGATCTATCATATGTGGAGTTTGTTGAGCTTCTTGTATATGTCAGTTCTCGTCATTCATGATATTGGGAATATTTTCTGCCAACACATCTTCAATGATTCTCTCTGTATTTTGTTTTATCTCTCTGTTCTGGTACTCCAGTCATTCATAGGTTATTCCTTCTGATAAAGTCCAACATAATTCTTAGTGCTTCTTCATGTTTTAAAATTCTTTGATCTCGTTTTTTTCTCAACAAAGTTAGTGTCAAGTGCTTTATCTTCAGTCTCACTAATTCTGATTTTCATTGCCTCAGTTCTGCTCCTATGAGGTTGCACTGAGATGTCTAATTCTGGAATGTTATCGTTAATGTTTTGAGTTTCTCTTTGCATGTCTCTGTGGATTCCTGCAGACTGCTCTATTTGTCTTATACTCATGGAACCCCTGGTTGCATAGTGGTTAGATGCTATGATTGCTAACCAAAAAGTCAATAGTTCACATCTGTTAGATGCTACTTGCAGACTCTTTGGGGTAGTTCTACTCTGTCTATAGAGTTGCTATGAGTTGGAACCACTCAACAGCAGTGAGTTTGGTTTCTGTTTTTCCTGTATAACTTTAATTTTCTCTGGTGCTCTGAGTGTTCTTTGTCAGCATCTGCATTTTGCATGCTCTTCTTCCTGATCTGTTGAAGAGGTCTGTGAATTAATCCTTTGAATTCTACCTCTGGTAATTCTAAGAAGTTCTCTTCTTCCAGGAGGTTTCTTGGGTCTTTGTTTTGGTCATTTGCTGAAGCTGTCATGGTCTACTTCTTTATATGATTTGATGTTGACTGTTGTCTCTGAGCCATCAATAAGTTATTGTATTTATTTATGCTTGCTTACTGTGTCTTAGCTTCATGTTTTATTTTGATATGCCCAAAAAAGCCTGCTTGTGAGAAGTACTTTGATTATTGTCGTATTTCAAGCTGTCATGTCTTGTCATAAACAGTTAGAGCTGTTACTGTGTGAGCCTGGGAGTCTATTGTGTGGATTAAGCTCAGTGGTCCAAGTCATTGGTCACTGATAGTGTGGTGCAGGCTCTCACCTACAGTCAATCATAGATTGACAGGGATTATTGGAGTGGGCACATGTATCTGGCTGCTTTGGGGGTTCATGTCCTGAGCAAGGCAGGGGACTGACAGCTGCCTCATAGCTGCCTCTGAGTGTCTGAGTAGGAGGTGTGGCCCTGTTCCCTAGTGTTTGTAGGTAGGTGGGTTTTGCATGTGGACTTTGGTTACCCAGTAAATTTGGCTGTAAGGACTGAGAATGGCCACTTATTCTCAGAACTGTGTTGTGGGTGGCTAGGTGGAATGGATAGAGCCACCAGTCCTCTGTTCCCTGACACTGGTAGGTGAGAACCCTGTTTAGTATGCAGTGTGATGTCACATGTCATCATTCTGCCACTCTGCCTTAACTGTTGCAAGTGAAGATTGGCTTCAGGTATATACCCTGTTGTACTGTGCTCATAAGGGCTCTCATCTACAGTCATAGATTGACAAGAACTATGTTGTAATGGGGCCATGTAAGTCTACACAGTGATAAAATCAAGGAAAGTCCATGGATCCCCTTTGCCTGTGCCAAGGCTGAGGAGCTGAGCCTGCCCTCAGTTCCTGGCTTAGGAAAGGTAGAAGAGTTTTTTTCCTGTTTTTTAATTTGTTTTTTCTCTCCAAAACTGGCAGAATGACTTGGGATGTACAGTATGTCCTACTTCCGGACCAGGGAACAAAGCAGTCCCTGAAGACAGATTGGAACCAGGAGCAGAGTAGCGAGGGGGCAAGTAAATGGGAGAAGGGTTTTTGCTCCAGATGCTTTACTTATCTTTTGCTGATTCAGTGCCTCTTCACCCTGGTTCCATAGGTTTGAGCACACTTTCTACCATTTGGTTTTTTCATTGTGGAAGACATGACCCAAGTGATACTGCATGTCTCAGCCTGAGTGCAATAGCCTATACTGTCTGCAGCATGCCAGCCAAGTCATGTCTGGCAAGTCTAATCCTCACTGCTTCTGAACTGTTTCTCTATTTGTGTCTTAGTCATCTGATGTTACTCTAACAGAAATACCACAAGTGAATGGTGTCAAAGAGAGAAATTTTTTTTCTGTCACAGTCCAGTAGGCTGCAAGACCAAATTGAGGGCATCAACTCCAGAGGAAGTCTTTCTCTTTTGGTTCTGGAGGAATTTCTTTGTCGTCAGTCTTCTCCTGGACTGGGAGCTTGTGAGACATGGGGACTCTAGGTCCAAAGGATGTGGTGTGTTCCTAGTACTGCTTCTTTCCTGATAGCATGAGGTCCTCAACTCAGCTTGCTTCCCTTTCCCTCATCCCAAGAGATTGCCTCAAGGTACAGCACAATCTTTTGAATGAGTCCTGCCTCATTAATGAAACCACCAGCCATCTTTCCTCATTAACATCATAGAGGCAGGATTTATAACACATACAAACATCACACAATTCCAGAAATCGTGACCTACCCAAAATTGCTATACGTATTTTTTTGGGGAAACATAACTTCAATTTATGACACTCCCCCTGCCACTCAGTTCTGTTTCTCAGTGTTGTCTTTGATTTTCAGGGCTCCTAGATAGTCATATATAATGTATTTACTACTCTGCCATCTTGCCCCCCATCTGTTACAAAACCATTTTTTAAAATTTCAGCTATTATAAACCTGATTAGACATTTACTGGGGATCTAAGTTATTCTGAATAGAAAAAATCAGTGTGGACTGAAAATTAGATAAAAATAGTCTTCATACAACACAGAATTGACAGTATACATAGAATGCTGCTGTTGTAAATTGTCAAGTGGGCTCTGGCTCATGTCGAGTCCATGTACAACAGAACAAAATGTCGTCTGGTTCTTCTTCATCCTCATGATTGTGTTGAAGTCTGTTGTTGAGGCCACTGTGCATTTTGAGTGCCTTCTAACCTAAGGAACTCTTCTTCAAGCACTATTTCAGACAATGTTCTGTTGTGATCCATAGAGTTTTTTTATGCTTTTCAAAAGTAGATCACCAGGCCTTTCTTCCTAATCTGTCTTAGTTTGGAAACTTCACTGACATCTGAGCACTACAGGGCACATCTGGTATTTGAAATTCTGGTGGGAAAATGTTCAGCATCATAGCAACATAGAAGGTATTACAACAGGTGAATTGATAGATGGGGGAAGAGGGTGGACACAAAATGCTAGAATCAGGGAAAACATTTCTCATAGAATGCTAGAAATTATATGACCTGCTTAAACCAGGTGGGCAGATTAAAGTGATTAGTACATTTTACTGAATTTTACAGCAAATAATAATTTTTTTTTGTTTTCTGTTTTATTTTGAATTCTAAAATTTGTAAAGAGGAAAACTACAGTAGTACTTGACTATGATAGCCAAGTCAATTGTAGCAGCTTCTGTGCATTTGGGGATCATGAAAAAGATCTTGGGGTTCATTCACTTCTATGGTATTGTGGGGTAAAGGTGAATAACAGCAGCCTCAAAGTAATATTTGGGGGATGATAATTTAAATATAACACATTCTATAATATTTCAAAGCTATGAATTAAGTGGATGAAAAAATTATTACTGAGATAACAAATCTGTTAAAACAAATAAGGCCATTTGTATATTTATCATGAATTATCAACAGAATGAGAAGGCATTTATCCTCTAGTAGAAATTCAGTGAAGTATTGCACATGTGTGGTAGTATATTTACTGTTGGGTTGTTTTATGTTCTGCTCAAAATTTTCCTTTCTTTCAATTGTTTTGAAGTTATGTTTACTAGATAACCTGGCCTGGCAAAGTAATGCATGAATTATAGCTTAGAATGACTTGTTGGGAATGATTGGGAAGAATATACATGACATCTGTTTGACATAAGCAGAGCTGAAGAAGAATTGTACTTCACTTAAGTTTATATTCTCCTCTTTAAGCTTTCGGCAGAAATGCAAAAACTAACAAACAAAAACATCCTTAAGGTAAGCTGCAAGTGTTGGTGCTAATGGTTAATGTGCTCAGCTGCTAACTGAAATGTTGGCAGTACAAGTCAACCTCAAGGTGTCAGAAGAAAGGTTCTTGGAGGTATTCGTTGTACTATCTTCTCATTCTTTTCTATCTGTGTCCCTAGAGAATGACTGAGGAGTTAGAATTTTGCCACCATTAGATGTGGAGGCCTATTAGCTTGGGTTGACTGGCGTCATTTTTCTGAATATTTGCTCTTCACTTCACTGGAGGGATCAAGTTGGAAGGTCTTAGTCAAAGACCATAGATATTTCTGTAGTCTATTTCTATATATGAAACTTTGCGTTCTGTTGTCTCCCATGTGTCTGTCAGTTTGTCATACTTTGGGGGTTTGCTTGTTGCTGTGGTACAGGAAGCTGTGCCACTAGTACTCAGATACTAGCGGAACCACCCATCATGGACAGGTTTCACCTGAGCTTGTAGTTTAAGACAGACTAGGAAGAACTTGGCAGTCTATTTCTGAAAACAGCCAGTTAAAACTTTATGAATAGCAATAGAACATTGTCTGATATAGTGCCAGAAAGGAAGTGTACAAGGTTGGAAGACACTGAAAAGACAACTGGGAAGAGCTGCCTCCTCAAAGTGGAGTTGCCTTTAAAGATATGGACAGAATCAACCTTCATTTGCTGATGTAGCATGACTCAAAATGAGAAGAAACAGCTGCAGATATCCATTAATAATCAGAATGTAGGATGTATGAAACAAAAAATCTAGGAAAATAGGGAATTGTCAGTAATAAAGGGGAATATCCTAGGCATTAATGAGATGAAATTGACTGGTATTGGCCATTTTGAAGCAGGCAACCATATGGTCTGCTATGCCAGGAATGACAGCTTGAAGAGGACTGAAATTTCATTCATCATTGAAAAGAAAATTTCAAGACCTGTCCTGAAGTATGTTGTCAGTGATAGGATAGTATCCATACATCTACAAGGAAGGCCAGTTAATATGACTATTATTCAAATTTATGCAACAATCACTAAGGCCAAAGTCAATTGTAGCAGCTTCTGTGCATTTGGGGATCATGAAAAAGACAGCTTCTGCAGTCTGAAAGTGATCAAACATGCCATCAGGTTGCATTGATTACTGGTGATTGGAATGCAAAAGTTGGAAACAGAGAAGAAGGATTGGTAGTTGGAAAATACGGCCTTGGTGACATAAATGGTGCCAGAGATCACATGATACAATTTTGTAAAATCCATGCCTTTTTCACTGCAAATACCCTTTTTCACCAACATAACCAGTGACTGTACACATGGACCTCACCAGATGGAATCTACAGGAGTTAAATCGACTACGTGTATGGAAAGAGATGATGGAAAAGGCTTAATACCATCAGTCAGGACAAGGCCAGATGCTAATTGCAGAACGGATCATCAATTACTCATGTACAGGTTCAAACTGAAACTGACGAAAATAGAACAAGTCTATAAGATCCAAAGTACAACCTTGAGTGTATCCCACCTGAGTTTAGAAACCATCTCAAGAATAGATTTGCTGTGTTGGACACTAAAGACCAAAGACCAGATGAGTTGTGAAATGACATCAAGGATATCATGCATGAAAGAAAGAAGAGTTCATTAAAAAGACAGAAAAGAAAGAAGGCCAGAATAGATGTCAGAAAAAACTGTGAAACTTGCTCTTGAAAGCTGAGTAGTTAAAGCAAAAGGAAAAATTGATGAAGTTAAAGAAATGAACAGATTTCAGAAGGCAGCTTGAGAAGATGAAAGAATGATAATGATATGCACAGTGGCCTGGAGATATAAAACCAAAAGGGAAAAACATGCTTAGCATTTCTCAAGCTGAAAGAACTGAGTAAAAGTGGAAACCTAGTGATTCTGGGGGAGAATATTAAATGACACAAGAAGCATCAAAAAAAGATGTAAGGAATGCAGAAGAGTCTTTATACCAAAAAAAATTGGTCAACATTCAGCCATTTCAAAAGGTAGCGTTTGATCAAGAACTCATGATGCTGAAGGAAGACGTCAAAGCTGCACTGAAGGCACTAGTTAAAACAAGGCTCCAGGAATTGATGGAATATTAACTGAGATGTTTCAACAAGTGGATAAAGCACTGGAAGTGCTCACTTGTTCATGCTAAGAAATTTGAAAGACAGCTACCTGGCCAACCAGCTGGAAGAGATCCATATTTATAACTATTTCCAGGAAAGGTAATCCAATCAGACGTTGAAATTTTTGAACAATGTCATAGTATCACACCCAAATAAAATTTTGCTAAAGATCATTCAAAAGTGTCTGCGGTAGTATGTTGACAGCGATGTGCTAGAAATTCAGGATGGATTCAGAAAAGAATGTGGAACCAGCTATATCACTGCTGATGTTAGATGGATCTTGACAGAAAGCAGGCAATACCAGATGTTTCCTTTGTTTTATTGACTATCCAAAGGCATTCAACTGTGAATCATAACAAATTATGGATAACACTGTGGAGAATGGGAATTTTAGAACACTGAATTGTGTTTGTGAGGAATCTGTTCATGGATCAGGTGGCAGTTGTTCAGACAGAACTTGCATGTGAGCAATTGATGGTCTCTGCCACAATTGGTATCTACTTTTGTTTTGACTGATGATATTTCACACTTTACCATCATCTCTTTCCACAGATGTAGTCAGTTTGATAACCTGTGTGTTTCATTTGGTGAGGTCCACATGTATAGTCGTTTATGTTAGTGAAAAGAGGTATTTGTAATGAAGAAGTAGATGTCTTTGCAATGTGGTATCATGTGATCTCTGGCATCATTGCTATACCAAGACCATACTTTCCAACCACTACTGATCTTTCTTGTTTCTGCCGTTTGTGTTCCAGTAGGCAGTAGTTTTCAGTACATCCTGATTGCATGTTCCATCAATTTCACACTGTGGAAGCCGGTAAAAATCTTCAATGTCTTCATCTTTTGCCTTAGTGGTTGGTGAGTAAATTTGCTTAATAGTCATATTATGCAAACAACTTGTAGGTGTTTGGCATTGTGCTCGATAGATTTATTTTTTTATTTAACATGACTGAGTAAACATGTACATTCCCGTATAAATTTACATGTCCACCTATATGCAGCTTCCACTGCTCTCCCTGTCTGGTGACAGCACACTATTCCTCTCTGCTCCATACATGTCTCATCCTCCCAAAAGCCTCCTTTTCCCTCCTCTCCACCCTCTCTCCTTCCTCCAGCCAGAGGTCAGCAGGATGATATCCTATAGATCTATAGAACTATAAAGTGCATCCAATATATGGTTACTCTACATTGCCAAGTCCAATCCATTCCTGTCCAAAGAGTGGACCTTCGTTATAATTTATGGGTAAGGGCAGCATCAGGGCCGGGGGCCATGCTCTCAGGGGAACTCCAAAACCGCTGGACCATCAAATGAGATCTTTTAGTGGAGATCTCAGGATGCACCCCTGTTTATTCTTGTGTTGCCAGTGAGACTCCTCTCTGTGAGCTCCATCGTGGCTATCACTGGTGGTGGCCGGGCACCATCCGGTTCTTCCGGTCCCAAGTCGATGTAGGCACCCACTCTTGTGGGTCTCTCTGTCTTCTAGGTTGTCTTTACTGCATGTCATTTTGTTCCTCGGTGAGCATCCATTCCTGCTGAGTTGGAACCATTTGCTGTGTCCTCTGATGGCAGCTTGGCAGCTTTTAAGACCCCAGATGCCACTCACCAATGTGGGGTGCAGAGAGCCCTCTTAGCAAAACACTAGTTGTGCCAATTGGCCTCGATTTCGCCTAAGAGCATGGTCCCCTGCACCCTGCCCCAGCTACTCTGTCTTTGCAATATTGGGTTAAGACGGAAGGAGTACTCCAGTTATGCTGAAGTCCACTTGATGTTGTTCTTGTTTCTAATGTGTGCTATCACTGCTTTCTCCCAACCAGATTTCTAGCAACTATCTAAACTAAACCCTCCCCCCCCCACTTTCCCTCTCTCCCCTCCCTTGCAGCTGTCAAAGAGTCTTCTATACACAAGTCTGTTTTTGAGATCTTATCGTGGAGGTGTCATACAGTATTTGTCCTTTTGTCACTGACTACCTTCAGTCAACATAATGTCTTCCAGTTGAAACCAGGTTAGGAGATGTTTCCTGGAATCATTGTTATTCTTCATCATTGCGTAGTGCTCCATTGAGTATATATACCATAGTTTACCCATCCAGTCATCTGTTGTTGGGCATCTGGGTTGATTCCATCTTTTTGCTGTCGTGGACTGTGCTCCGATAAACATTCTGGTGCATGTGTCCGTTGGTGTGAAAGGCCTTGATTCTGTAGGATATATTCCAAGTAGTGGAATTACTGGGTCAAATGGTATATTGATATCCATTTTTTTAAGGAAGTGCCAGATTGCTTTCCAAAGAGGTTGCACCATTTTGCAATCCCACCAACAGTGTAGGAGAGTTCCAATCTCTCCACAGCCTCTCCAGCATTTAGTGTTTTGCATTTTTTGGATAATGGCGAACCTTGGTGGGGAGAGATGGTATCTCATTGTGGTTTTGATTTGAATTTCTTTAATAGCTAATGAGTGTGAGCATGTCCACATATGTTTTTTGGCTGCCTAGATCTCCTCTTTAGAGAAATGTCTGTCCATCTCCTTTGCCCATTGCTTAATTGGATGATTATCTTTTTGTTATTGATATTTTATAGTATCTTATAGATTATGGAGATTAGGCATCGGTTTGACACAGAATTGCTAAATATTTTTTCTCATTCTGTAGGTGGCCTTTTAATTGTATTAGTAAAGTCTTTGGATGAGCAAAAGTGATTGATTCTTAGCTGTTCCTATTTTTCTGTTTTTGGTTGTTTGACAGATTTTGAAGTCTGTCTGTGTTGTGTATTAAACCTTCTATTGTTCCTACTTTTTCTTGAGCTTTATCGTTTTAGATTTGACATTTAGGTCTTTTATCCAATTTGAGTTGGTTTTTGTATAAGGTGTAAGATATGGGTCTTGTTTTAATTTAGTGCAGATGGGTATCCAATTTTGCTAGCACCATTTGTTGAAGAGATTGTTTTTACCCCAGTTTAGGGCCTTTGTTGAATATCCACTGTTCATAGGCGGATGATGTCATCTCTGGTGTCTCGATTCTGTTCCAGTGATCTATCTGTCTGTTTTTGTACCAGTACCAGGCCGTTTTGACTACTGTGGCAGTGTAATAGCTTTTAAGGTCGGGTAATGAGAGGCCTCCCAGTGTGTTCTTCTTCTTTAGTAATGCTTTACTTATCCGGGGTTTCTTCCCTTTCTAGACAAAGTTGGTAATTTGTTCCTCCATCTCATTAAAAAATGGAGCTTGTACTGGGATTGCATTATATAAGTAGATTGCTTTGGGTAAAATAGACATTTTCACAGTGTTAAGTCTTCCTATCCATGAGCAGGGTAGGTTTTTCTATTTATGTAACTCTCTCTTAGTTTTTGTAGTAAGGGTTTGTAGTTTTCTTTGTAAAAGTTTGTTATTTCTCTGGTTAGATTTGTTCCTAGGTGCTTTATCTTCTTAGGGGCTATAGTAAATGATATTCACTTTGTGATTTCTTCCTTAATAATCTCATTGTTGGTATAAAGGAATCCTATTGATTCACTTATGTTTGTCTTGTATCCTGAGACTTTGCTGAACTCTTCTATTAGTTTGAGTAGTTTACTTATGGATGCTTTAGGATTCTCTTTGTATACAATCATACCATTTACAAATAGGGAGATTTTTACTTCTTTGCCGATGCAGATGCTATTTATTTCTTGGTCTTGTCTGATTGCTCTGGCTAGAACTTCTAGTATAGTGTTGAACAGGCGAGATGAGAGTGGGCATCTTTGTCTAGTTCTCATTCTCAAGGGAAATTGTTTCATTCTCTCTCCAATCAGGATGACGTGGGCAGTTGGCTTTGTATAAATGGCCCTTATTGCACTGAGGAATTGGCCATCTGTTACTATTTTGCTGAGAGTTTTTAGTGTGAATGGGTGTTGGACTTTATCAAATGCCTTTCTGCATCAATAGACAAGATCAGGTGATTCTTGTCTTTGGTGGTATTTATGTGGTTTATCACATGAATTGTTTTTCTGATGTTCAACCAGCCTTGCATTCCTGGTGTTTTAATCAGCTATGGCTGCTGTAACAGAAGTACCACAGAGTGGATGGCTTTAACAAAGGAAGGTTTATTCTTACACAGTCCGGTAGGCTACGAGTCCAAATTCAGGATGTCTGCTCCAGGGGAAGATTTTCCCTCTTGTCAGCTCTGGAAGAAAGTCAGGTATTGTATCAGTCTTTGTCCAGGGAGTGTCTTGGTGCAGGTACCTAAGGTCTGAAGGATGCGCTTTTCTCCCAGTGCTGCTTGCTTGATGGTGTGAGGTTCCCAATTCTCAGCCTGCTTCTCCTTTTATCTCTTGGAAAATGAAAGGATTAAGGGTGGGGCAAGCCATACTCCAGGGAAACTCCTTTTACAGTGAAGCAGGGAGGGGATCTTATAACGGGATGTACTGTCCCACCCTAATGCTTTAACATACAGTTTAGGAAAACAGAAAATGGAGGACAATCAGAAGATACCGGGAATCATGGCTCAGCCATGTGGCTACACCTATTTTTGGGGGGACAGAATTCAATCCATAACACCTGATATGAATCCAACATGGTCATGATGGATTATTTTTTGGATATGTTGTTGTATATTCTATTGGCAAGAATTTTGTTGAAGATTTTTGCATCTAGATTCATGAGTGATATCAGTCTGTAGTTCTCCTTTTTGGTTGGGTCTTTCCCTGGCTTTGGTATCAGGGTTATGCTAGCTTCATAGAATGAATCTGGGAGTATTCCATCCGTTTCTGTACTGTGAAATAGTCTTAGTAGTATTGGAGATAACTCTTCTCTAAAAGCTTGGTAGAATTCTGCAGTGAAGCCATCTAGGCTGAGGTTTTTTTGGTTGGTAGTTTTTTGGTGACTTTTTTCAATCTCTTGCTTTGTGATGGGTTTATTAAGTTGTTGTTCACCTTGTGATAATTTCGGTAGGTGATATGAATCAAGGAATTTGTCCATTTCCTCTAGGTTTTCAAATTTGTTAGACTACAGTCTTTCATAGTATTAAGCTATGATATTTCTGATTTCTGTTTGATCTGTTTTGACAACTCCCCTCTCATTTCTCATTTGGGTTATTAGTTTCCTTTCCTGTTTTTCTTTAGTAAGTTTAGCCAGTGGTTTGCCAATTTTGTTTATATTTTCAAAAAATGAGTTTTTGGTCTTTTCAATTTTTTCCCATTGTTCTTCTGTTCTCTAATTCATTTAGTTCTGCTCTTATCTTTATGATTGGTTTTCTTCTAGAGGCTGCGGAGTTCCTCTGTTTTTCTCTGTCTGTTTGTTCAAGCTGTAGGTTCAGTTCTTTAATTTGGTTTCTTTCTTCCTTCCAGATGTATGAGTTTGTGAAGATAAACAGACCTCTGAGCACTACTTTGGCTGTATCCCATAGGTTCTGGTAGGAAGTGTTTTTGTTCTCATTGAAATCCATGACTTTCTTTATTTCATCTTTGATTTCTTCTATAACCCATGGTTTTTTGAGTGAGATGTTCAATTTCCATGAGTTCCACTTTCTATCTGTTTTTTTTTGCTATTGATTTCAACTTTTATGGTTCCATGATCTGAGAAGATGCTTTGAATTAATTCAGTGGTGTGGATTTTGTTAAGAATTTCTTTATGTCCTAACATATGGTCTATTCTTGAGAATGTTGCATATGCACTGGAGAAGGTGTAGTTGTCCGCTGATGAATAGAAAGTTGTGTATATGTCGATGAGATCTAGTTGGTTAATTGTGGCAATAAGGTCTTCTGTGTCTTTACTGAGCTTTTTTTCTAGACGATCTGTCCAATTTTGAGAGTTGAGTGTTGAAGTCTCCTACTGTTATTGTGGAGTGCTGCATCTTGTTTTTGAGTGTAGTTGGTGTTTCTTTGATGTATTTGGGTGCTCTAATATTAGGTGCATAAATATTTAATATTGTTAAGTCAAGGTTGTGTATTGAACCTTTCAGAAATAGATAGTGTCCATCCTTGTCCACAACGGTGGATTTTACATTAAAATTGATTTTATCTGAGATTAGAATTGCCACCTCCGCTCTTTTTTTGTGCATTGTTAGCTTGATACATATTCTTGCATCCTTTAATTTTCAGTTTGTTCATATGTTTAAGTCTCAAGTGAGTTTGTTGTAGGCAACATATAGATGGGTCATGTCTTTTGAGCCAAGATATCACTCGATGTCTCTTTACTGGAGCTTTCAGTCATTCACATTCAATGCAATTATTGATAGGTATGTGTTCAGTGGTGCTATTGTGATTTTTTTTTTCTTTTGGTTGATGTTTTCTGTGTTCTTATTAATCTGTTCTGTGACCTTCTTTGTAAGTTGATTTTTCACCTTTTTCAGGGTTGGATTTGTGGTTGTTAAGACTCCTGTATTATATTTCTTGATATGGTATGTTGCTTCTTAATTGTACTTTATGGTTGCATCTATGTTCCCGCTTAATAAAATATATAAACCCAGTTTTGATTGCTGCCTGTCTTGTCAACTTCCTCTCCATCTGGAAGGACTACAATGACTGTTGTACCTCCCTTTTTTTAATACGATGATATCATAGTTTACATGATATGATTGCTAGATCTGTTTTTTCACTATTATAGCTTTGATTGTGTTTGGAGCCTTCCCTAACTGAGTAGGATTCTGGATAATGTGTCCTTCTAAAATACAAAGTTAATGATTTTGTTTTTCCAAGCCAGGAGATTCTTTCAGTATTTCTTGTAGTTTATGTTTGGTTTTTCAAAGTCTCTGAGTTTGTTTATCTGCAAATGTCTTCATTTCATTTTCATATTTGAAAGATAGTTTTTCAGGGTATATAATTCTTGGTTGGTTCTTCTCCTTTGAGGCTTTGAATGTGTCATGCCACTGCCTCCGTGACAGCATCGTTTCTGCTGAGAAATCCAATGAAAGCCTACAGAGTTTCCCTCTGAATGTTAGCTTTGCTTTGAGTGTTGCTGCCTTTAAGAGTTTTTGCTTATGTTTCATTTTGTTAAGCTTGATTATAATATGTCTTGGAGTCTTTCTGTTCAGATCTATATTGAGTGGTAGTCGATACATATCTTGAATATCTTTATTGTCTTCTTTCATAATTTCTGGGAAGTTTTCTGTCAGCAGCGCAGCAACAATACTCTGTGTTCTCCAGTGTCTCACCCTGTTCAGGATCTCTAGTTAATCGTAGATTGTTCTTAACAGAGTCCCACGTGCTTCTTAATGTGTCTTCATTTTTCTCATTTCTTTTTTCTGATTTCTCCTCATAGATGCTGGAGTCAGTAGCTCTGTCTTCCAAGTCAGAAATTCTTTTTCCATTTGTTCCATTTTGTTTTCTTGGCTTTGAATTGAAGTTTCTATGTCTTTGATTTTGTTCTTAATCTGTTGGATTTCAGAATAGTGGTGTTCCATCAGATCGAACAGCTTGCTTAATATTTTGTTTTGCTGTGCTGCATTTTGAATATGGTCTAGGAGGGCTCTGTATATCATCCTTTTGTATTCAGCTAAAAGCTGCTTTGTCTGGGAAGTTCTTAGGTGGTTTCTTTTGGGAGCGTTCTGATTCCATGGGTGACTTCTGGGTTACTGTCTTCTCCAATGTTTGCTGCTTTTTGGGCTTCACGTGAGTCAGTAGAGGCTAGGAGAGATGCTATGAAGATGGAACACAGTTGTTTCTCTAGGTTGTCTTAAAATGAGAAGTAAGAAGTATTTGACAACTTCCAAAGTCAGTCAGGTTTTCCAGTGTATATGTCCCTCTTCCCAGCTGGCAAAGTAAGTACCTCTGTCTTGAACCCCAG
Organism: Heterohyrax brucei; assembly: GCA_028571685.1. Classification (NCBI taxonomy): domain Eukaryota; kingdom Metazoa; phylum Chordata; class Mammalia; order Hyracoidea; family Procaviidae; genus Heterohyrax; species Heterohyrax brucei. The sequence goes on from CM053156.1 coordinate 28,774,049, forward strand.
ATACTACAAACTAGCTCAAAATACAGACAGGCTACTGGCCTGCTGGCCTCTACTGTTAGGCCCCAGCTGTAGGCGATACTGTGTACAATTCTACTTTTCTGTTGGAAAAGCAGTCTCTTCTGTGTAGGCACTGCCTCACAGCCCAGGAGTTAGGTCCAGCTTAGGCTCCCGTAAGGTTGACTCTGCTTCCCAGCAAAACAAGATGGCATCCTGCACAAGCTTGCCAGCTGACTGGGATCAGGCTCCCGGTGGAAAGAGGTCAAGAGTGCTAAAATGCTCAGAGCCCACAACCTCTGCTGCTGGGTCCCAGCCCACTGTTCAGAACCCTACCTCCCTGCGGTTCTCTCTCCCACGGCAGGAGCCACCTCCCAGCTTAAGAACCAAGTCCAGCCAGGGCCTCTGCCTGGGCTTCTCTGTTTCCCGATAGGCCAGAGGAGCCGAAATGTATAGAGTCCGAAGTCAGTCTCTCAGAACCTGGCAATTACGCTTGTTGGTTCTGCCAGAAGTGTTTCCGAGACTAGCAGTTAGTCAAGTCCTAGTTATGCCCACCGGCCAAGAGAGAGGAAAAAAAAATTGAAATGGTGAGTTACCTGTGCAAGACTGTGCTTGCCGAAAGCAGGGTCAGTGAAAGAGAGGAGGTTTTTCAGTCGGTGTGAAGTCCAAATTAACAGCCCTATGCCGCATCCCAGGGCTCAATAGGTGTCCAGAAGGCTCCATTTAATTATCATTTCAGGTCTTGGTTTCCAGAGGGTTTTAGGGAGATGTGCATTTAGTCAGCCACCTTGACTCCACCCTCCTAAATTTATAAAATTTTTTGAAAGTCAGCCTACCCTTTAGGTATTTGTTGCCTTATATGATAATTTTAGAAAATACATTTTTGAATGGTGATGCATTTTTTAAAAACTCATAGATTTTCATAGTTTAGATGATCTGCACAGTACTTAGTGCAGATTCACACAGCTTTCTCATCATCTTGTTTTCTTTTCTTATCAGAATGAATATTACATTTCTGTCAGCACTAGATTTAATAATTGTTTTTTGCTTGTTTGCTTTGATGTTGGTTTCTTTATTTTATTTTATTTTTTATTTTTATTTGACATAATTGAGTGAAAATGTACATTCACTTATAACTTTACATGCTCACCTATATGCAGCTTCCACTGCTCTCCCTGTCTGATGACTGCACACTATTCCTCTCTGCTTCATACATGTCTCATCCTCCCAACAGCCTCCTTTCCCCTCCTCTCCGTCCACTCCCCTTCCTCCAGCCAGAGGGTCAGCAAGATGATATCCTATGGATGTATAGAACCATAAAGTGCTTCCAATATATGGTCACTCTGCATTGCCAAGTCCAATCCATTCCTGTCCAAAGAGTGGACCTTTGTTATTTATGGGAAAGGGCAGCATCAGGGCCGGGGACCATGCTCTCAGAGGAACCCCAAAACCGCTGGACCATCAATTGAGGTCTTTTAGTGGAGATCTCAGGATGCACCCCTTTTTATTCTTGTGTTGCCAGTGAGACTCCTCTCTGTGAGCTCCATCGTGGCTATCGCTGGTGGTGGCCGGGCACCATCTGGTTCTTCCGGTTCCAAGTCGATGTAGGCACCCACTCTTGTGGGTCTTGCTGTCTTCTCAGTTGTCTTTACCGCATGTCATTTTGTTCCTCGGTGAGGATCCGTTCCTGCTGAGTTGGGACCATTTGCTGTGTCCTCGGATGGCAGCTTGGCAGCTTTTAAGACCCCAGACGCCGCTCACCAATGTGGGGTGCAGAGAGCCCTCTTAGCAAAATGCTAGTTGTGCCAATTGGCCTGGAATTCGCCTAAGAGCATGGTCCCCCACCCCCTGCCCCAGCTACTGTATCCTTGCAGTATTGAGTTAAGATGGAAGGAGTACTCCAGTTATGCTGAAGTCCACTTAATGTTGTTCTTGATTCTGATGTGTGCTGTCACCTCTTTCTCCCAACTAGATTTCTAGTAACTATCTAAACTAAACCCTCCCCTCCCCACCCTCCCTCCTTCCCCTCCCTTGCAGCTGTCAAAGAGTCTTTTCTTCTATACACGTCTGTTTTTGAGATCTGATCGTAGAGGTCTCATACAGTATTTGTCCCTGGTTTCTTTTTTTTTGAAAACATGTTTCACACATGGTTAAATTGAAATTATGAAGAAACATTAGCCTAGTTTGTTTTCAGGTATGCTGTAGTAGTAGAGCAAAAGAGAGAGATGGAGGATATAATGCTACCCTTATCTATATAATGCTACCTCTTATCTATTTGTCTTTATCAAGCATCATGTGTACTTCCAGATTTTAAGCTTGTTATGCCTTGGGACCCATCATTAGGTCAGATTTTATCTCCTTTGGGAAATTCTATGTAGGGGGTTGATGCTTTCTGTCTGGGGTAGTTGGTGGGGTCCAGCTGTCCTTAGAGGCTTAAGAGGCATAGTAGAATAGACTGTCTCCCAGGTCCTCTTCAGCTTTGCTAGTCTAGAATCATAAGCAGATCATCAGTATTTTTTAGTCTGTAAATACAAGTGTTTTTTTAAAAGAACACAATTTTTTAATCCACAGGATTACCCTCTCAAGAATAAGTAAAGCTTAAGCAACTATCCCTGAACGTCAGAGATTTGATCTTAAGAGCAGAAGAAATTGCTGCCTTTTGGAATGCTTTAAACTGCCCATTTTGTTGACTTGTAACACAACTATAATTAATATATAAAAGGTGACTTTATCAAAACATTTGCTTTGTAATTAGATGGAAACAAAATGTAAATGCATTTCATATGTGCTCTTATATACTACTATTGAAACTCAGTCTGATATATTCACACTTACTGTATCATGGGCATGTGATCTATGTGGTCTTCTGTTTTAAATGACAGCAGTCTTCCTAAGTCAATATTGTTATAAATCAAAACTTTATGTTCTGTTTACTTCTTGAAAATGAAAGCAATTCATTTATATGTTCAAGGTAAGAAATTTAAAATAAAAAAGATTAACATTTCCTCAAATCCTGTCAGACATAACTGCAGTTAACCTTTCACTGAGCCTCCTCAAGAGTATTTCACGTGTTTATGGACACATGTAGATCTAAATGATTTTACATTAATGGGTTCCTTCAGTGTAATCTTATTATGTAGTATTATGTCTTAGATCTCTTGTGTTTTATTTTTACTATTATCGAATGTCCTTGTGTATTTATCAACAAGCACTTACATGATTATTTGCTTGGGAAACATTCCTAGAAATGACATGGCTGGGTCAAAGAATGTCATTTAAACTTCTGATACATATGGCCAAGTTGCTGTGTAGAAATGTCATACCTATTTGTACACCAGACCATACTGCTATTGTAAGTGTTTTACATGTTTTCTCATTTAATTCTCAAAGAGTTCTCTAAGTACAGAGTAGTTTGGTAACCTGCCCAAGGTCACACAGCCAGAGAGTTGAAACCAGGCAGCTATGTCCCATAGTCAGTGTTATGTTACCTCCATGGAAGCCAATTTGAGAAAATTAACACAGATGTTGTGATAAAATTCTTTACTAGGTATAGTTATGATCTTTTCTGATTCTTGATTTATCAGGTAGGATGGGTGCACATGTTCTTTATGAACATCTGTAACTCAGAGTGTTGTTTAAGAAGTTACTTCTGAGATCCAGATCAAGTGTCCTTCCCACTCCATTTCTGCTGGCTGCCAGACTAAGAAAAACTGGAAACAGTGTTCAGTCTTTTTCTTTTCCTACATCACTCCTAGGCACCTAAGTGATGGTGGGAGAAGCCTGGCAAAGCCTGGCTTGGTTTTCTGCGTAACCTGAGGGGGTCGACAAGTAGAGGTACAAAGACTTGACAGAGTTTTAAGGACATCAGCCTTGAAACTCTTTCTTATCATTGCTGCTTGATTTGTTGTGATAGGTGACACACAGGCACAGAAAAGTGTATTTTCAACAGTGCAGTCCTGGGACCATACAGGGGTCAAACAAAACAAAACAAAACAAAAAACAAAGCCAAAGCCATTGCTGTTGAGTTGATTCTGAAAAAGATTTTCTCTTTTAGGAAAAGCCCCAGACAGCTTACTTAATCTTCTTGCCTCATCTGTGTCTGTGGCTTATTTGATTCCTTCCTCCTCCTGAGCATGGGCATATCTGTTTTCTTTTTTTAATTTTTCTTTGTTTTGTTGTTGAGAATATACTAAACAGAATATATACCAATTCAACAGTTTCTACATGTGCAATTCCCTGGCATTGATTACAGTTGTTGAGTTATGGAACCATTCTCACCCTCCTTTTCTGAGTTGTTCCTCCATTATTAACATAAACTCATTGCCTCTAAAGTTCCTGTCTATCGGTAGTAACCTTTCCCGTTGCTTTTGTCACTTTGATCCCATATGGATATTCCTTAAAAGAGTATAATGCTTGAAGCAGACTTCTTTTTAAAAAGAAGTTTAGTTAAACTAGACTGTTGTTTGGTTTTAAGAAAACTTCAAGGGATACTTTTAGGTTAATAGTTTCAAGGGGTTTATCCATGCTCCTTGGCTCCTGGAAGTCTGGATTCCATGAGAATTTTAAATTCTTTTCTTCATTTTCCCCCATCTGATAAGGATCCCTTTGTAGAATCTTTGATCAAAATGTTCAGTAATGGTAAAGAGGCACCATCCAGTTCTTCTGGTCTCAAGGCAAAGGAGGCAGCAGTTAATGTGGAGGCAATTAGCTACACAAACCATATCCTCCTCCTGTTTCTGACTCTCCTTCCTTTCTTGCTCCAGGCAAATAGAGACTAGCTGTTGTGTCTTGGATGGCTGCTTGCAAGCTTTCAGGACCCCAATACTAGACAGTGAACAAGGAAGTAGAACAGAGGCATTACACGAGTTATTATTAGATCAGTTAACTGGGATATTATGTGAAACCACGGCGCTAAACGTCCAAACCAAGGAGCCAAATGTCATGAGGTTTTCGGTTGTGCATAAAGAGCCACAACAACTAGTCATTTTTTTTTTCTTTTTGTTGTTGTTGGGAATACATCTACCATATAACTTTTGTCAGTTAAATTTTTTTGTAAATGTATATCTTACTGATAGCAGTTACAGTAATCAGCTGTGCAGTTTTAGTGCAGTTTTCCGGAATGATTTGTATTATAGTTTGTCCACCTCTAAGGGGAACAAAGCAGAAAGTGTTGTGAAATGCCACAGTGAAAATTTTGGCCTTTGTTTTCCTTCTGATCTATAGACCTGTTCCTGATATGAGGAGACAACCATCAGAATCAGCTTGGTGTCCAATTGAAACTCAGAGGAAACCATTTTCCGATGTCTGTGTTTGAGCACCTGGAGGGCACATACAGGAGAATATTGTTTCCCAGAGGTTTTCTATTACCAAGAAGACAGCTAAAGATTGATGCCCCTATTTTTGAATACTCTGTTCTCATATTGGAAACCGTGGTGGGATAGTGATTATTTGCTATGGCTGCTAACCAGAAGGTCAGCAGTTCAAATCCACCAGGTGCTCCTTGGAAACTGTATGGGGCAGTTCTACTCTGTCTGTGGGGTTGCTGTGAGTCAGAATCGGCTCTACAGCAGTGGGTGGGTTCTCATGTTAACGGAGCTCAAGAACCAAGAATCTGCTTTGGCAGGTGTCATGTATACCAAATTGGCTCGGCCATGATTCCCAGTATTGTATAGTTGTCCTCCATTTTGTTATTTTAATCTTACGTTGAAGAGAATTAGGGTGGGATTGTCACACCATTACTAAAGTCATGTCCCTGATCCAATGTGAAGCGAGTTTCCCTGGAGTGTGGCCTGTATCACCTTTTGTCTTATAAGAGATAAAAAAAATGGGAAATCAAGCAGAGAGTTGGCAACTTCGTACCACCAGGAAAGCAGCACCTGGAGCATAGTGGATCCTTTGGACCTGGGGACCCTGCTCCTGAAAAGCTCTGTGAACAGGGAAAGATTGAGCGGGACCTTCCTCCAGAGCTGGCAGAGAAAGCTTTCCCTGGGAGGTGAAACCCTGAATTTGGACTTTCAATACACTTTACTGTGAGGAAATAAAATTCTCTTTATTAAAGCCATCTGGTAGTGGTATTCTGTTTCAGCAGCACTAGAAAACTAAAACAGCAGACATTAGACAACGGCTGCTTCTTAGAATGAGGATAGTAATAGAACCTGCTTCATTGGGTTGTTGTGAGGAGTGCATAAAATAATACATAGAAAGCACAGAATTTAATGCCAGGTGCATCCTAGATGCTTAGAAGGTGGTAACTGCCATCAACAGTACCAACACCAGCCTTTTCTCTTGAGGAATCATGAAAGCATTTCTGTGGAGACAAGGTTTTACTTTTGCGTATGTATATTTATAGAAAAATTAAATTTAGTGCTCTTGGATATCTGGGTATCTCCTTATCTTGACTCTCTTTAGTCTTAGTATGTTTTTTCTCTTCACCCTACCAGAAGGTAAGTCCCCAAGGATCTGGGAACTATATTTCTATCCATGTCTTGTAGAACCTAAACAGTTCAATGTATATTAACTTCATATTGCAATTATTTCTTTGCTTTTTCATTCAGCATTATTTTAGATGACAAAAAATAGAAGAAAACTTACTAGATAGCTTCTTAAGTAGATTTTCATTTGTGCTGCTCTAAGTATTTAATGATTTTAGAAGGTTGGTGTAGAGTAGGTTTGTTTCATACATAGCATCCACAGGTAAGTAGGTCTTATAAAAAATGGGATAGTAGATTATGCATCCATCTGAGTAGATGATGCATCCTTGATTTGTTGTATAACCTGTTAATTTTTGAATAAGGTGTTGTTCAGTTTACATGAGTCTGTACCCATGTTTTTTTCTGCTATTGATTTCAACTTTTATGACTTTATGGTCTGAGAAAATGGTTTGCAATATTTCAGTGCTTTGGTTTTTGTTGAGACTTGCTTTATGGCCTAATAGGTGATCTGTTCTTGAGAATATTCCATGTGCATTGGAAAAGAAAGTAGCTTGTCTGCTGTTGGGTGAAGAGTTCTGTATATGTCTATGAGTCTGAGTTGGTTGATTGTCACAATAAGATCTGTATCTTTGTTGGGCTTCTTTCTGGATGTTGTGTTGATTGTGGAAAGTGATGTGTTGATGTCTCATAGTATTATTGTGGAGTAATCTAGCTCCCTTTTCAATGTTGTCAGCGTTTGTTTGATGTATTTGGAAGATCTGTCATTGGGTATGTAAATATTTGATATTATATTCTTCTTAAGGTACTAACCTGTTAAGCAGTGAATAATGACCATCCTTGTTGACGACGGTGGATTTTTCTTTTTAGTCTATTTTATCTGAGATCATCATTGCCACTCCTGCACTTCTTTGCATATTTTTCCATCCTTTGAGTTTCAGTTTGTTCGTGTCTTTGAGTCTAAGGTGTGTTTCTTGTAAACAGCATATAGATTGATGGTGTTTTTTGATCCAGCCTGTTACTCTCTGACTCTTTATTGGTGCATTTAATCCATTTAAATTCAGTGTAATTATTGATAGGTATGAATTCAGTGCTGTCATTTTGATGCCTTTTTTGTGTATATTGTTGACAGTTTCTTTTTTTCACTTAATATTCTGTTCTGAGTGGCTTTTCTTCATGGGTTGTCATTTCACCCTTTTCAATATCAGTTTTATATCTGTTTAAATCTCTAGATTGTATTTCTTGTTTTGATGTGTAGTATTTTTAGTTTGCTTTGTGGCTACCCCATTATTCTCCCCTCATGTTCTAAGTTTAAGCCAGTGTTTAGTTTCCTTGATGTCTAGGCTTAAGCTAGTGTTTCCTTTCTTTGACGTCCTCTCCGTCTGAAAGGTCTATGAATACATTAATTTGTCACTCTTTAGTATAGTGTTGTCATAATTTGCATACTGAGATTTGTTTCCCTAATTTTAATTATTTTAGTTTTGATTAAGGTTTATGGCTTCCCTAACCAAGTTTGATTCTGAATGTTGTGTCCTGCATTGTATGCTTAACTATATGTCTGATGTTGTTGATTTTCTAATTGAATAACTTTCTTCAGTATTTCTGGTAATTTTGTTTTGGGTTTTGCAAATTTTCCAAAGTTCTGCTTATCTGGGAATTTGCTAATTTAGCCATCATATTTGAGAGACAGTTTTGCAGGATATGAAATTCTAAGTTGGCAGTTTATTCCTTCAAGGCTTTGTATGTGTCATCTGATTGCCTTCTTGCCAACATGATTTTGGTTAAATGTAATCAGAGATCAGCCTGATGTGAGTTAGTTTTGGTTTAAGCCTAGCCAAGCCAAGAGCCTCTCATTGTGTCTCATTTTGTTAAGCTTGATTGTAATATGTGTTTGTGTCTTTCTTTTGGGATCTACCTTCTGTGGAGTTTTTTGAGCATCTTGGATTGATACCTTCTCATTCTTCATGATGTCCAGGAAGTTTTCTGTCAGCATAACTTCAGTAATTCTCTCTGTATTTTCTGCTCTCCCTCTCTGTTTTGGTACCCCAACCACATGTAAATTATTCCTGTTAATAGAGTCCCACATAACTCTTAACGATTCTTCATTTTTCTTAGTTTTTTATCTGATTTTTCCTCCTAAATGCTGGTGTTTGTTACTTTCTTCAGTGTCACTAATTCTGGGTTCCCTTACTTGATCTTGCCCCTTTGACTTTGTATTGAATTGTCTTATTCTGTGGTTTTGTTGTTAATCTGGTGAATGTCAGATCACTCTTGCATTCCCAATTCTTGTAGCTTGTTTAATTTTTCATTTTTATTCTGCTTTATTTTGTCTGATCTCCATCTGGATTTCTTTCTTTTTCTTTTTTCATTATGCTTAAGTATACAATCCAAGTCAATTTTCATATCCACCTCCCCACAGCTGTATCTGCTCTCCCCACTCTGGGGCAGCACACTACTCCTTACTTCTAGTATCCTCCTAGCAAACACCTGTCCCCTTCTCTCCACCCTGTCTTCTCTCCTCCAGAAAGGAACCAGTAGGATAGCCTTCTATAAATGTCTAAAACCATAAGGTACACACACCACATGCTCCCTCTGTATCCCCAAGTCCAGTCCATTCTTAGTCTGAAGTGTTGACCTCACTACTGGTTTCAGATCTGGGGCAGCAGCAAGTGCATGTTCCCAGAGGACTGTCCAGCTTGTTAGACCATCAATTCTGGTATTTTAGTAGAGTTCTTGAGTTGCACACTTCTTTTTCTCCTGTTACATCAAGGACTCTACATCGTGTCTCTTATCAAGGCTGTCTTTGGTGGTGGCTGGGCACCATCTAGTTCTTCTGGTCTCATGCTTTTGTTGTAGTGTCCCAATCATATGGGTCCTTCTGTCTCCTGGACACAGTTTTCCTCATGCCTTTGATGTTCTTGGTCATTCCATGTTCCAGGTGGACTGAGACCAATTGATATTCCTCAGATGACAGCTTGCTGGCAATTAAGACTTCGGACACCACTCACCAATATGGAGTGCAAAAGACTCTTTTAGCAAATGCCTAATTATGCCAGTTCCCCTAGGTGTCCCCTGAAAACGTGGTCTCAAAATCACTGTCCCTGTTACTCTATCCTTTGAAATGTTGGTGAATTTAGAAAACTTTTTAGTTAATGATGAAGTGCAATTATGTTTACCTGCCTTCTACTGCATGTTGTCACACCCCTCACCTAACTGAATTCCTATTAACTATCTAATCGATGATGACCAGCCCTCTCCCACTCTCCCCACCCTTGTAGCCACCAAAGTCTTTTCTTTAATTCCTTGTAATAGTGGTTTCATACAGTACTTGTCTTTTTGTAGCTGAGTGATCTCACTTAGCATAATGTATTCTAGTTGATACGAGGTTATGAGATATTTCCTAAAATCACCATTGTTTTATAATTGCATAGTGTTCCGTTGAGTGTCTGTATATATGTATATATATATATGCACACCATAGTTTGCTTATCTATTGATCTGTTGATGGGCACCTAGACTGATTCTGGTCTGTGTTGCAATATACATTTATGTGCATGTGTTTGTGGGTATCATAGCCCTTATTTCTGTAGAATATATTCCAAGCAGTGGGATTGATGGATCATATGGTATTTTTATTTCTAGCTTTTTAGGAAAGAACCAAATTGCTTTCCAAAGAGGCTGCTGTGTTTTTTTTATTATTGCCAACCTCACTGGGGTGAGATGGTATCTCATTGTAGCTCTGATTTGGATTTCTGTAATAGCTAATGATTGTGACAATTTCCTCATGTGTCTTTTGGCTACCTGAATGTCTTCTTTGGTAAAGTGTCTGTCCATGTCTTTTGTCCACTGTTTAATTGGCTTATTTGTCTTGTTGATATTTTGCAGTATCTTGCAGCTTATGAAAATTAGATGGTGATTGGGTACGTAGTTGACAAATGTTTTTTTCCCATTCTGTAGGCAGTCTTTTAACTCTCTTCATAAAGTCTTTGAATGAGCTTAAGTGTTTGATTTTCAGTAGTTCCCATTTATGTATTTTCTCTTATGTTGTTTTGCGTTGTTGGTAAGATTTTGTAGTCTGTCTAAGCTGTGTATTAGACTTTCCATTGTTGTCCCTATTTTTTCTTCCGTAATCATCATTGTTGTGGGTTTGATATTTAGGTCTTTGATCCATTTTCCGTTAGTTTTTGTGCAAGGTATGAGATATGTGTCTTGTTTCAGGTTTTTTGCAGATGGAGATTCAATTTTGCAAACACCATTTGTTAAAGAGACTGCTTTTACCCCGGTTTACAACCTTCATGATTTTGTCAAATATCAGCTGTTCATGAAAGGATGGTGATATTTCTGGATTCTCTGGTCTGTTCCATTAGTCTGTATGTGTGTTTTTTGTACCAGTATCAATCTGTTTTGACTACCATGGTGGTGTAATAAGTTCTAAGTTTGGATAGTATGAGACCTCCCACTGTGTTCTTCTTCAGTAGTGTCTTACTTATTCAGAGTTTCTTCTCTTTCAAAACAAAGTTGATGATTTGTTTCCCCATTTCATTAAAAAATGACATTGGAATCTGTATTGGGGTTGCATTGTATATGTAGATTGCTTTGGGTAGAATAGATATTTTCACAATGTTAAGTCTTCCTGTCCATGAGCAAGTTAGATTTCTCCACTCAGTGTAAGTTTCTTTTGTTTTCTTACAGTAGATTCTTGCAGTTTCCTCTGTATAGGTCTCTTACATATTTGATTAAGGTTATTCTAGGCATTTTATCTTTGTGGGGGATATTGTAAATGATATTGATTTGGTAGTTTCCTCTTTGATGATCTCTTTGTTGATGTAAAGGAATTGAACAGATTTATTTATGTTTATCTGGTATCCTGATACTGGACTCAAATCTTCAATTAGTTCCAGTAGTTTATTTATGGATTCTTTAGAGTTTTCTCTGTACACAATCATATCATCTGCAAGTAGTGATAATTTTACTCCTTCTTTATCAATGCAGGTACTCTTTATTTCTTTGTCTTGTGTGATTGCTCTGTCCAGAACCTGTAGCACAGTGTTGAATAGAAGTGGTGACAGTAGGCATCCTTGTGTAGTTTGTGTTCTCAGGAGGAATTCTTTCATTTTCTCCCCAGGTTATTGGTGGTTGGTTTTGTGTAGATGCCCCTTATTGTGTTGACAAATTTCTCTTCTATTCCTATGTTGCTGAGAATTTTTAAAATGAATAGGTGTTGGACTTTGTCAAATTCCTTTTCTACATCAATTGATAGAATCAAATGATTCTTATCCTTTGTGTTATTTATGTGGTTAATCACATTTATTGTTTTTCTTATGTTGAACCAACCCTGCATCCCAGGTGTGAATCCTCCTTGGTCATGGTGAATTACTTTTTTGATACATTGTTGAATTCTCTTTGCTAGGATTTTGTTGAAGATTTTTGCATCTTGGTTCATGAGTGATATTGGTCTGTAATTTTCTTTTCGGGGGGTCTTTACCTGGCTTTGGTATCAGGGTTATGCTGGCTTCATAGTATGAATTTGGGAATGTTCTATACTTTTCCATATTGTGATACAGCTTCAGTAGTATTGGAGTAAACTCCTCCCTAAAAGTGTGGTAGAATTCTCCATCAAAGCTGTCTAGGACAGAAGCTTTTTTGGTAGTCGTGGTTTTTTTTTTTATTACTGTTTAAATTTCTTCTTTTGTGATGGGTTTATTAAGTTGCTCTACTTTGTGATAATTTTGGTAGGTTACGCAAGTCTAGAAATTTGTCTATTTTCTCTGGCTTTTGAAGTCTGTTAAAAGTACAGTTTTTCATAGTATTCTGTTATGATACTTTTAATTTCAGTTGGGTCTGTTTTGACATCTCCCATCTCATTTCTTATTCAGGTTGTTTGTTTTCTCTCTTGTTTCTCTTTTGTGAGGTTAGCCAATGGTCTATCAATTTTGTTGATCTTTTCAAAAGACCAGCTTTTGGTTTTGTTAATTCTTTCAGTTGTTTTGCTATTTTTAGTTCTGCTCTACTCTTTATTATGTGTTTTATTCATGTGCCCGAGGGGCTCTTTTTTGATTGTCTTTCAAATTGTTTAAATTGTGCAAGCTGCTGCTGTGTTCTCTAGGTGTAGTTGTCTTAAGTGCAGCTTTTTTGGTGAGATAGACACCATTCCAGCCCAGTGGTGCTTCTCTGCATGGTAGTAGGCCCTGCCTCCTGGCTGATAGTGACCTTCTTGTATCGACTCTCTAGAGTCATGCTGGCAGATACTATGGCATAGCTAACACAAGGGAGGAGGAAACAACACCCCCCCAGTTGGCCTCTAGCCACTGCTGCATTCTCCAGAAGCCACTGTCTTAAAAACTGCATTTCTGCTGAGGGAGGCACTGTCCAGTGGCACTGGCTAGCAGCTGGGCCCACAGGGGTGGTGGGCCTTGCGTCTTTGATGTCAAATAATGGCAGCCTACTTATGGAATCTCTTGGGGGCTGTTTTATCCACTTGGCACTGCTCTAACAGAAAATATGATGAGTGGATGGCTTTAAAACAAAGGAAAGTCTATTCTTACATAGTCCGGTAGGTTACAAGTCCAAATTCAGGTGTCTGCTCCAGGGGAAGGCTTTCCCCACTGTTGGCTCTGGAAAAAAGTCCTTGTATTGCATGTCTTTGGTTGAGGAGCATCCTAGCACAGGAACCTCAGTTCTGAAGGACATGCTCTTCTCTGAGTGCTGTTTTCTTGATAGTGTGAGGTTCCCACTTCTCGGCTTGCTTCCCTTTCCTTTTATCTCTTGTTGAATGAAAGGATAAATAAAGGATGGTGCAAGCTATACTCCAGGGAAACTCCCTTTACAGTAGAGCAGGGAAGTGATCCTGTGTAGGGATTTACAGTCCCACCCTAATACTTTAACATACAGCATAGGAAAATCATAAAATGGAGGACAATCATAAAACACTGGGAATCATGGCCCAGGCACATGGCTATACATATTTTTGGGGGTGTATAATTCAGTCAATTCAATCCCTGACAGGGGTCTCATCAGCAGTCACTGTGACATGGCCCAAAGAAGGGGCAGGTAAGAGTGCTGCCACATTTGGCTGCCACCTATCGTTGTGTTCTCTAATTATGACTGTCTCAAAAACTGCTTTTCTGCTGAGAAAGGCACTGTCCAGTCAGATACTCTTGCTCAGCATGGCAACCAGCTTCAACCAGGCCCTCAGGCATGTCTGACTCCGCGTTTCAGTTAACTAAGGTGGCATAGAAACTGTGCCATCTCTCCTGTGCTATGCCAGCAGGATCTGTGGTATAGCTAGAAAAAAAAGAGGGCAATCGCAGTGGTACTCTCAGTTGCCAACCACAGCTGGGTTCTTTAGATGTGAGTGTATTAAGTATAGCCTCTGCTTCAAGAGACGCTGTCTACTTGAGTATGGCAGCTGGCCCCTGCTGAGCTCTCAGGCTCAGCAGACCTAGACCTTGTTAACAAAGACGGCATTCATATGTGTAACCCTCTTGGCCACTGTGCCAGCAGAAGTGGAACTCTTTGCACTGCCATCTTACCTCCAAGAAAGATAGTTTTCCCCTCCCTGTCACCCAGTTTGATCTCGCAACCCTCTGTCTGATCTTGTGGCTCCGTGAATGGCCATTCTGCTCTGTTCACTTGTTTTTCTAACCCGTAGTTCTTAGGGAGAATCAAGGAAATATGTGACTAGTCCGCCGTCTTGCTTCCCCTGCTTCCCAGTCTGAATTACTTGAAATACTCTATATATGTCTTCTTTAATTTATCTCTGATAATTGCAGGAAGGCTTCATCCTCTGGGAATTTTTATTTTTTAAAATATTTTTTTATTTATTGTGATTGAAAGTGTACAATCCAGTTTAAATTGGCATGCCCACCTATGTGCAGCCCCTACTGCTGTTCTTGCCTGGTAACAGCATACTCCTCCTTTCTGTTCTATACAAGTCATATCTTCTTAACAATCCCCTGTCCCCTCTTCTCCACCCGTTCCACTCCCCTCTGGTAAGAGGCCAGCTGGGCAACATCCTATAGATACATGGAACCATGAAGTGCACACATGATATGGTCATTCTGTGTTGCCATGTCCAATCCATTTCTGTCTGAGGAGTTGATCTCAGTAATGATTTATGATCAAGGGCAGCTTCAGGTCTAGGGGTCATGCTCCCAGGGGAACCCCTAGGCTTTTGGACCATCAGTTGTGGTCTTTTCGTGGAGCTATCAGGGTGTACACCTTCTTATTCTCATGTTGCCACTGGGACTCAACTTTGTGAGTCCCATCATGGCTATCACTGGAGGTGGCCAGGCACCATCTGGCTCTTCTGGTCGCATGTTGATGTAGTCACACATTCACCTAGGTCTTTCTGTCTTCTGGGTTCTCTTTCCCCCATGTTGTTTTTGTCCTTGGTGATTATGTGTTCCAGATGAGTTGGGACCAGTTGGTGTACTTCAGATGGCAGCTTGCTAGCTTTTAAGACCTCAGACGACACTCAACAATATGGGGTGGAGAAGACTCTCTTAGCAATAGGCTAGTTATACCAATTTGCCTCGATGTCCTCTGAGAGCATGGTCCCTGGACCCCGATCTTTGTTACTCTGTTGTTACCTTTTGGGTTAAGATTGGAAGAATTTTCAGATTATATTGAAGTCCAGTTAAACTGATCTTTCTAACGTGTGCTGTCACTGATTTCACTGAACCAAATTTCTGTCAACTATCGAATCTATAACCAGCCCTCTCTGTCCTTCCCTCCCTCCCCTCCCTTGCAGCCATCAAAGAGTTTTCTGTACATGAGTCAGTTTTCAAGTCCTTAAAGTAGGGGTCTCTATGTTTGTCCTTGTGCCACTGACTAATTTCACTCAACGTGGTGGATAGAAAGTTCTGTATACATCGCTGAGGTCTAGTTGGTTAATTGTTGCAGTAAGGTCTTCTGTGTCTTTATTGAGCTTTTTTTTTTTTTCTTACAGTATAATCTATTTTCTCTGAGACTAGTATTGCCACACCTGCTCTTCTTTGTATATTATTAGCTTGGTATATATTATTCCATCTTTTAATTTTCAGTTTGTTCATATCTTTAAGGTGAATTTCTTGTAAGCAGCGTAGAGACAGGCCATGTGTTTTGATCCAAGATGTCACTCATTGTCTCTTTACTGGAGCATTCTATCCTTTTACCTTCAGTGTAATTATTGATAGGTGTTTAGTGCTATCATTTTGCTGTATTTGCTTTTGTGTTGATGTTTTCTCTATTGCTCATACTGTTCTGTTTGGGGACATTCTTCATTATGGGTTGATTTTTCACCCTTTTCAGTGTTGGTTTTGTGTCTGTTGAGACTCCTGTATTGCGTTTCTTGTTTTGATATGTCGCTTCTTTGTTGTGCTTTGTGGCTACTCTTATGATCCTCCTTAATGATGTATGTTTATACCCAATTTTAACTTCTAAATACCTTATTAACTTCTCTGCATCTGGAAGGACTATAACTACTTTTATATATCCCTCTTTTTAGTGTGATGGTATCGTAGTTTTCATGATATGATCACTGGATCATTTCTTTTAGTATTATAGCTTTGATTGGGGTTTTGTGCCTTCCCTAACTGAGTAGGTTTCTGGATGACGTGTCCTGTATTGTCTCCTAAAATACAGAGTTAATGGTTTTGTTCTTCTAAGCAAAGAGCTTCTTTCAATATTCCTTGTAGCTTTGATTTGGTTTTCACAAAGTCTCTGAGTTTCTGTTTATCTGCGAAGGTCTTAATTCATATTTGTATTTGAGAGACAGTTTTGCAGGATATATAATTCTTGGTTGGAAGTTTTTCTCCATCGAGTCTTTGAATGTGCCACCCTACTGCTCTGTGCCACGGTGGTTTCTGCCGAAAAGTCAATGTAATTATTGATAGGTGTTTAGTGCTATCATTTTGCTGTATTTGCCTACAGGGCTTCTCTCTGAATGTTACCCTTGCTTTGAGTTGAGTCTCACTGCCTCTGAGAGTTTTTGCTTATGTTTCATTTCGCTAAGCTTGATTATAATATGTCTTAAAGTCTTTGTTTTGGAGTCTATATTGTATGGCAATCAATATGCATCTTGGATATCTATGTTCTTGTTTTAGTCAGCTAGGCTGCCGTAACAGAAATACCACAGAGTGGATGGCTTTAACAAAGAAAGATTTATTCTTACACAGTCCGGTAGGTTGCAAGTCCATATTCAGGGTGTCCGCTCCAGGGAAAGACTTTCCCCTTGTCGGCTCTGGAGGAAAGTCCGGTATTGCATCAGTCTTTGTCCAGGGAGCGTCCTCACGCAAGAACCTCTGGTCTGAAGGACACGCTCTGCTCCCGGTGCTGCTTGCTTGATGGTAGCGAGGTTCTCAAATTGTCCTTGGTTCTTTTTCCTTTTATTCCTTGCATGCTAAAAGCATTAAGGGTGGGGCAAGCCATACTCCAGGGAAACTTCCCCCATAGCAGGAATCCACAGCCCCACCCTAATCCTTTAACATACAGGTTAGCAAAACCACACAATGGAGGACAGTCCCAAGATACTGGGAACCATATACCAACCATGTGGCTGCACACATTTTTGGGGGGGACACAACTCCAACCATGACAGTTCTCTCGTAATTTTTGGGAAGTTTTCTGTCAGCGAGTCAACAACAATCCTCTCTGTGTTTTCACATGCCCCTTTCTGTTCAGGAACTCCAATTAATCGTAGATTGTTCCTCTTGATAGAGTCCCACATGTTTCTTAATACTTGTTCATTTTTCTTGTGTCTTTTCTCTGATTTCTCCTCAAAAATGCTGGTGTCAGTAGTTCTGTCTCCCAAATCAGAAAGTCTGTATTCCATTTGTTCAATTCTGTTTTCTTGGCTTTGAATTGAGTTTTCTGACTCTTTAATTTTGTTATTTATCTGTTGGATTTCAGAATGCTGGAGTTCTATCAGTTCGAACAGTTTGCTTAATTTTTCATTTTGTTCTGCTAAATTTTGTGTACTGTCTAGAAGCCAAGGGCTCTCTATATAACTCTTTTGTACTTGACCTCAGAAAGTTTCAGAAAGTCGAAGTTCTTTGGTTCTTTCTTTTTGGAGCTTTCTGGAGCCATAGTTGGATTTTTCCTTAAGTGTTGGGCTAAGGTCTGTTGCATTTGGGCACCTAGAGGTTGTTTAGTTTCTGTGGTGTTGTCTTAATAGGTGCTGAAGTAGAAGTTGATCACCAGTTACCTCTATGAACTCCAGCAACTGGTCCCAGTGGGATCTTTGTGATGGCAGACTCCACTTCCTGGTTGGCAAAGACACGGCCCTACTTATGGAGTCACTGGAAGGCCGTCAACTGATCCTATGTTTTGGTCAGTCAAGACTAGAAGAGATGCCATCAGGCTGCACCACAGTTATTTGTCCAGGTAGTCTTATTTTGAAAGGTAAAAGCTATCTGACAGGTTCCATAAACAGTCAGATTGTCAAGTGTGCAAGCCCCTCTTTACGTCTGGCAATGGGGGCCCCTCTATATCTGTCCGTAGATGCTATGATCTAGTTCAAAGTATGGACAGGCTACTGCCCTGCTATCAATCAGATGCCGGGCCCTACCCGAAGGGTAAACTGTGCTAAACACAGCTTTTGTTTTGGGGAAGTGCTCTCCAGGCTGGCACTGTCTCCTAGCCTGAGAATTTAGCTCCTGCTGAGGCCTATGTTTGGGTAGGTCTGCCTCCCAGTCAGACAGGATAGAGACACACAGAGACTCTCCTGCTTGCTGGGGAATAGCCAAATCAATGGTGGAGGTTTGGAAAGAGGGGTGGAGGGGCCGTGGTGCTCAGAGTCCAGAGCCAGGGTCTCAAAGTGGGACTATTCCACCTGCTGGTCACATCAGCAGTGTGGCAGAACTTTGCTGCCAGTTAAGCCCAATTGCTACCACAGGCTAACAAAAAAGGAAAAATTTAAAGCTGGTAGTTAACTTCAGTCTGCGAGAGTGGGCCATTCAACAAGGGCAGGGGTCAGTGAAAGAGAAGTTTCCCATTCAATGGCATGTAGTCCAAAATGATGGCCTTATGCCATGTTGTAGGGCTCACTGGGTGTCCAGAAGGCTTCATTTAATTATCAATCCTGGCTTTAGTTTTTGGACTGAGTTAAGGAGACATGTGTCTAGTCTGCCATCCTGATTCCACGCCCTGGAAAATTTTTTGATTCTTTATTTTGGGAACTTTGTAGAAAGTGGTGGTCTGCTTTAAATGATTAGAAAATGGTTATTGTCTCCAAGCCATCAGAAAGCTGCTGTGAGTTATTTGTTAGGCTGTTGCAATCTAACTTATGTGTATTTTAATTTGCTTTTGACATCCCTAGATGTATAGTTGTTTGAGCCAGAGTGGTTTTTAGACCCTTAATAATTCTGATGCCCTGATGGTTGGAGTGATGGCTGCACTGAGAGAGGTAGTAGGAATTGCTGGCCCAGGGGAGCCAGTGGAACTCTTCTTCTAGCCCTCCCTTTGTTTTCCACCCCAGTTCCTTAAGAAAACCTCAGGGCACACATACAAAATACCCCACTTCCTGCCCAGGTATTGCTCTAGAATTTAGAGTCAGGTGTAGAGAAGAGAAGGGAAAAGGGCTGACTATAGGCAATGAAGTCAGTGCATATGAACGGTTTGACTCTTGAAAGTTGACAAGTACTTAGCTTGTGATGCTCCAGTGAACTTCTTTTGTGACTCTGTTTGTGCAGCAATCTGAAGCCTAGAGAAGCCAGTGGAACTTGTCTTCTACTGTTCCCTTTGTTTCCCTTTCCAAGTCCAGGAGAAAAGCTCAGAGCCTGTAGGTAAAATGTCACACTGCTCCCCAGGCAGTGCACCAGAATTTAGCATCTGGTGTGGAGCATAGACAGTGTTTTAATCAGCTAGTGCTGCTCTCATGGAAATACCAGAGTGGATGGCTTTAACAAAGGAAAGTTTATTCTTACACAGTCCAGTAGATTACAAGTCCAAATCCATAATGTCCATGCCAGGGGAAGGCATTCCTCTTTGTTAGCTCTGGAGGAAAGTCTTTGTGTTGCATCAGCCTTTGTTGCTTCTTGGCATAGGATCCTCAGGTCTGAAGGACATGTTCTTCTCCCATGTGTTGCGTTCTTGATGGTGTGAGGTTCCCAACCTTCTGCTTGCTTCACTTTTATGTCTTGTAGGGTGAAAGGATAAAGGGTGGTGCAAGGCACACTCCAGGGAAACTCCCTTTACAGTGAAGCTAGGAGGCGATCTTATGAAGGGATTTACAGTCCCACCGTAATCCTCTAACACACAGCATAGGAAGATCACAAAATGGAGGACAGTCATAAAGTACTGGGAATCATGGTCCAGCAACATGGCTACACACATTTTTGGGGGGTACACAGTTCAATCCATGACAGAAGGGAAAGTCTGGAAATAGGGGGAGAAATCAGTACGTTGGAAAGGATTGAGCCCTCAGGGTTCACGAGCATTTAGCTTGAGACACAGCTTTGGAATTTGCCTGGGGTTCTGTAGGAGTAGTGCTCCACACCTCAGGGAAAGCCAGTGGGTCTTTTCTTCTACCCCTCCCTTTTTTCCCATCTTCAAGTCTGGGAGAAAAGCTCAAGGCACATACACACAATGTCCCACTTCCAGCCCAGACTTCAGAATTTAGCCTCATTTATAATGCAGAGAAGGTAGGTGAGAAAGACTGGGGTTAGGGACAGAAATCAGCATGTAGGTGAGGAATGAGCTCTGAGTGATGATGAGCACTTAGCTTGAAATGTCCTGTGGAACTTGCTTGGGGCTCTGTAGGTTTTGCCACCAGCAGCTAAGAAGAGCCAGGTGGGGAGCCACCTGCAGATTTTTTCTACACTTCCCTTTGTTTCTCTCTCTGAGTCCAGGAGAGAAGCTTGGGGCACACACATGCATTCCCACTTCTGGCCCAGGTAGTACACCAGAATTTAGCCTCTGGTGTAGTTTGGGGGAAAGAAGGGTGAAGGGTGCTGCTGCACTCTGCTGCCAGCTGCTGCTGTGTTTTCTAGGTACGGATGTCCTAAGCTCAGCCTCTGTGTTGAGAAAGACACTCTCCATACGGGTGCTGCTGCTCAGCGTGGCAATTGGCCCAGCTGTGCTCTCAGATGTAGGAGTTCCAGTCGGAGCCTCCCTGCCAAAAAAGATGGCCTTCACATTTGCACTGCTTCTCTGTAGCTGCACTGGGAGAAATTCAACCCTCTGTGATGACTATTTGCTCTTGTTCCCCTGCCTGTAACCCAGTCAAGTTTCACAACTTTCCACCTGATCTTGGGGCTCCTAGAGTGCCCTTTTTCTGTTCAGTTGTTTTTGAAGGGTTTAGCTGTTAGAGGGATCAGAGGAGCTGTGTGGCTAGTCTGCCATCTTAGCTCCACCTGGATTTTTGTTTTCTTGATGTTAAAGTGTAGTCCATACTGAAGGCTGTATGATCTTCACCAGTGTTTCAGGTCTTCCTCACTTACAGCAAGTAAGGTTGTACCAGCTGCATAACACTGTTATGTTACTGAGTCTTCCTCCAATCCATAGTTCAGTTCCTGAGTTATTTTTTTGGCATACAGATTGAATAGGTATGGTGAAAGGCTACAACCGTGATGCACACCATTCCTGACTTCAAACCATGTGGAATCTCCTTATTCTGTTTGAACCACTGCCTCTTGATCCATGTAGAGATTCCTCTTCATGAGCACAAATAAGTTTTCCAGAATTCCCATTCTTTACAATGTTATCCATAGTTTATTACAATCCACACATTTGAATGCATTTGCACAGTCAGTAAACACAAGTAAGCATCTTTCTGGTATTCTCTACTTTCAGCCAAGATCTATCTGATGTCAGCAATAATATGCTTAATATGCTTGGTTCCATGTCCTCTTCTGAATCCAGTGTGAATTTCTGGCAGTTTCTTGTCAATGTACTGTGACAGACAGTTTTGAATAATCTTCAGCAAAATTTTGCTTGCATGTGATATTAGTGATATTGTTCAATAATTTCCACATTCAGTTAGATCACTTTTCTTGGGAATAGTCATAAATAATGGCTATGTTCTAGTTGCTTGGTTGGGTGACTGTCTTCCAAATTTTTTGATATAGATGAGTGAACACCTTCGATGCTGTATCTGTTGAAATATCTCTATTGAGAATCCATCAATTCGTGGAGCCTTGTTTTATACCAGTGCTTTCAGTGCAGCTTCAGCTTCTTTCTTCATTACCATCAGTTCCTGATAACATGCTACCTCTTGAAATAGCTGAAAATCAACCAGTTGTTATTGGTATAATTACTGTGTATCTCTTCCATTGTCTTTTGATGCTTCCTGTCATTAATATTTTATCCATAGAATACTTCACTGTTGCAACTCAAGGTTTGGATTTTTTCTTCAGGTTTTTCAGCTTGAGAAATGCCAAGTGTGTGCTTCCCGTTTGGCTTTCTCACTCCAGGCCTTTGCGTGTGTCATTATATTTGTCTTCTTGAGCTACCCTCTGAAATCTTCTGTTCATTTCTTTTAGTTTGTTATTTCTTCTTTTACTGTAGCTACTTGAGATTCCAGAGCAAGTTTCAGAGTCTCTTCTGACATCTGATTTGGTCTTTTCTTCCCTTCTTGTCTTTTGAATGACCTCTTCCTTCCTTCATATATGATATCTTTGATGTCATTCCACAACTTGTCTTGTCTTTGATCACTAGTGTTCAGCACATCAAATATATTTTTGAGATGGTCTCTATGCTCAGATGGGTTATGCTCAAGGTTGCGTTTTGTTTCTGGAGAATGTTTTCCAATTTTCTTCACTTTGAATTTGAGCTTGCATATGAGCAGTTGATGATCTGTTTTGCAGTTGGCCTCTGGCCTTGCTGTAGCTGATGATATTGAACTTTTTTCATCATTTTTTTACACACATGTGGTCAATTCCTGTGTATTTCCTCTTGGCACCACCCATGTGTACAGTCACCATTTATGTTGGTGAAAGCGTTTGTAGTGAAGAAGGTATTTGCAGTAATGATAGAACCTTTAATGGAAGAGTATTTTAAAGAAAGTTTGAATCTTATTTAAAGCTTTTCTTGTTTTTATGTATTAAAGCAAATAATAATTTTTAAATGGCTATTTATAACTTCTAATTTTTATAAAATATTCAAATATTTGAAAAATATTTTCAGACTACTTCCTAATATGCAAAAGAAGTTTACATTAAAATTTTCTCGTTCAGAGCTAAAAATGTGATGATATTCATTAAGGTAAACATAGGGTGAGGCAGATTAATTTATAATGTATGTATAATTTCGGGTAAGAGATGCTGATTTTTCTTGGATAGCATGAAAACAATAATGTAAGGACGTAAATAATTTGAAATCTGCTGCAGGTCCACATTTCTTATTTGCAATCCAAAAAAATCTCTGAGAGCTGGCAGTTTTTATCATGACTAATTTGGCAGTCTGGTCTGTCCTGCGGTGACATGAAGCTATTCGTAGCTTTTATTGATTTTATTTTTTAATTTTTTATCCCAATCAGTGTGAATGTTCATATTTTGCTGAGAAGTATCACTATGTTGGGTTAAGGCATGCTGTCCTAGATACTGCTGGGAGTATTGTGTTCTCTATGGTGTGTGCACCATATGATCTTTCTAAAACACCAAAACTTTTGAACTCTGAAACATATGTGGCCCTGTAACCAGGAAACCCTTACATCCTGACCTTACTAGGGATAGTCTGTTTTCACATCTGTATCTAGATATAATTATTAATAAGAACCTGTTCACACTCAGAAATGTTTCATTTTCAAGAATAGATTATGTTGGCACCGTACTAGACCACTTAGATGGTCTTGGGAATGGACAAGGCGGTGATCTTGAGCATCAACAAGTTTCTAGAGCATTCTAATATATAAGACTTTGAAATAAAATTCTAAATTGTTTCTGGAACCTAAAATGATTTAAACTATTGTTTATAAGAAATAATTTTAAAAGTGTATCTCTCTGCCTTAGGAATTTCCCACAGAATTTATAGATAACCTGTTTTGCAGGCAATTCATCATTTTCCGTGTTGTACTTGCTTGTGTATCAGCTTTCTTTTTCTTACCAGGCTGGAAGTCCCCTTTCTGTTTCCTCTTTGTTTATCACAGAGTTCCTGGGTGGTACAAATGGGAAGTTCTCAGTTACTGGCTAGAACACCACTGTTTGAATCCACCCAGAGGCACCTCATAAGAAAAGCCTAGTGGTCTGCTTCTGAAAGGTCACAGCCTTGAAAACCCTATGGAAGTTTACAAAAACAAACAAAAAAAGTTTTCTCGTTAGGCATTAAATAATATACATGTTGTTTCCTGAGACTGCTTATCAACCCCACGACAAGTCAACACTCTTCGTTCTCGACTTGCCTTCTAGTCCTTGCTCCTGAGCTAGTGTGCCCCTTTATTCTTGTTGAAAGTTCACTGTTTATTTATTCAACAAATGTTTATCGAGCATCAGTCTTTGCTGGACCCTAGGCCCTGGGTACACATTGGTGAACCAAACAAAGTTGCTCTTGGTCTTCCTGTTGTTTCCAGTGTAGTGGAGAAGACAAGGGGACAGAGAGAGCTTTCTGAGGAAGTGGTTTGGAAGCTGAGTAAAAGGGGATGCTCTTGAAACTCAGGGACAATAGATTGAGAGAACTTGGGGGCATGCAGGCTGGAGGTCGGGGGAGTAGAGACTGTGGAGCAGGTGGCAGCAGTAGGCTTTAAGCAGGGTCGGGACAAAATCGTATTTGTGCTTTTAAAAGAGCATTCAGTCTTTCTAGTAAATTAATGGATTGGGAAAGAGCAGTCAGAATTACTGTTTGTTTGCTTCTTTGTTAAAGGAAGGAATTGTTCTAGACTCGCAAGTTTCACTTTCTGTTTTTTTAGTGTCCTAGCTACTCACTTAATAAATACGTGTTATGCTTGCTACTCTGAGACCAAAGTAGTTACTGAAGTTTTCAGGAAAGAGCAATTAAAACTGAGGTTTATTCAGACATCTGTATTCTAGAAAAGTTGCAGATGAGAAACAAAAAGCAAAATCTTTACTCATAGTAGATGTTTTTTGATCCAAGTGCTTGAAAGGCTTTGGGAGTGGAAAGTATTGTCATAACAGAAACTATGCTGGGAAAGCCAATCTTGGGGGGCCTGGTGAAAACTTGAAGCTGTCCTGAAATGTGCTGCAGAGCAAGTGGTGGAATCAGGGCATCTGTAGTTGAATCTCTAAAAAATGCAGTCAGTGGCTTCCAGGTGATGGGAACTGTTGACTTCTTTCATTTGGTGCATTCTTAATCTGTGAAATGAGGTAATACTGCTTGGAAACCAACTGTATGTTTCGATTTAAGTAACTTCTGTTAATACAGTATAAGCAGAAGTTTGACTGGTAGTAATCTTTGATATCTTTGATGAGAGCCTTCTCTAAAATACACAGATGGGTTCTTTGGTCATCTTACTTTTAATTTTCCACATAATCTGCAGTTTAAATGTGTTAAGGATCATCACTTCTGCCTTTCTCAAGAAAGGAAGTTTAGAGGCTCCTTGTTCAAATAGTGCTGCCTTGGGTTGAGCTGCCCTTTGTGGATAGATGGATGAAGTGACTGATGTGTGTGCCTAACACAGCCATGGTGCCTGGTTTAAGAAGAAACTGCCAGTGGTCTAATTTTAGCACTACAAAGGGAACCTTCTGTAGAAATGCAGTTTTTCCTTCCCTTTGTAAATCAGTTACGTGCTTTGCTACTGTATTTCTCTCAAAGTCCCCTTCTTTTTGTTTTGAAATTGTTTTAGATTTACACTAAAGTTGAAAGAATAGTGCAAAACTCTGTTTCTGAACCTTTTGTCCCATTATTTCTGAATCCCTGAGCATATATTTTCTATAAACAAGAACACTCTCCAACATGACCACAACCTAACTATCAGAATCAGGAAATCAACACTGAGACCTTCCTATGATCTAATCCACAGACACCATTCAGTTCTAACAGACGTCTTAGAAATGTTCTCTGTAACAAAGTAGTCCAGTCCAGACACCTGACCCACTCACTGTGATTGAGGAAGATCAGAACAAGTTTTGACACTATGTTTCCATGCTTGGTGACAAATGTTTCCTCAGTTGCACTAGCCACATGTCAGGCATTCAGGTGGCTGCCTTACTGAATTGCACAGATAACATAACATTTTTCCATCACTGCAGAAAGTTCTATTGGACAAGACTGGTCTATGCTTATAAGATGTTTGCTGGATGTAAAGTACAAGACTACATAATTCAGTGGGATACAGAGTAATGTTAACAAAAGTGTCCTGCTTGAAAGGAACTAAGTAAACACATAAATGAAACCAAAATTATAAGCATAAAATAAATGTTCGTGTGTCTTATTAATTAAATGGAAGTGGTAGGTGATTTGTATGTGTATTGAGTTGGCCAGGATGAGTTCTTAGAAGAAGTGCGAATTGAGCAGTCTTTAAAAGAATGATAGGCTATTTCTAGGCTAGACCTTCTCCAGAGCTTTAACCTACTAAGCTGATTGTCTGCATAGCATCTTCTTTTGGATATCCCAAAGATGTCTCAGAAAAGATTGGAGATTTGAGTCTGCAGAAGAAAGGTTTGATAATCTTACTTCTGAAAAATCAGCTGGAAACTCAGTGGAGCATTTCTGATACACATGGAGTTGCCGTGAACTGGAATTGATTTGATGGCAACTGTAGGTAGAGTGGTTAAACGTTTGGCTAGTCACCAAAAGATTGGCAGTTCAAATCTGCCAGCTGCTCCTTGGAAGCCCTATGGGGTAGTTCTAACTCTGTCTTCATAAGGTCACTATGAGTCAATGGAAATGGGTTTGGTTTGGGTTAAAGATACCTTAAACTCAGTAGATCCCAAACCAAACTCAGTATCCCTCCTTTTAAACCTTCTGTGTTCCCTGTTGGAGTGAGTGACATCACCACCTATCTGGACTGAAAAGGAAAAGGTCACAGAAGTACAGATGTTGAAGAGGGAGGGAAGTTAGAAATTAAGAAAGATGAGGCTTCTGTTTTCTTTATACAGTTGGAGACAAGATCACTTGTTGGAATAGAAGTGAGTTAGGAGATGAGAATGAAAATGATGAGAATGTTCCCGTGGGAAATGGAACAGAGGCCGACGAAGGAAAAGCGAAAAAGGTCCCAGAGACTCTGAAAGCTTGCTTCAAATGATAAACCACAAATCTATCATGATACCATTTAGTCCAATCATGAGATTTTGCAACATCCTGTGAACAACTAAATGAACTCTGAGACCTGTTTGGAGTGGGAAGGTTGTAGTGCTGTTGTGTTGGGACAAAACGGAGCCAGAGAGCAGACATTGTAGGGAGAGAGGGAAAGAGGGCAAAATCAAGAAGAAGAAAGGCAAATTGGGAAAGTGGAACTAGTTGGCCAGAGAAATGGAGTATGGGGCTTTGGAAGTGCAGAAGTAGGCAAGTGTCCTGGAATTTATTGAAAACCTAGCAGTGGGCCTTTAGGCCATGGTAAGAAGTCAGAGCTCTCTCCTAAAGGTACTGTGGATGGGAAACTGTTTTTTTAAGCATGTGACTGTCAAGTGCAGATTTGTATTTCTGAGATTTCTGAGTAGAATATGAAAATGGACTGAAGGCAGAAAGACCAGTAGAAGGATGGTATAGAGGTTCAGGCAAGAGAGGAGGAGACAGGGACCGGGCAGCAGTGGGGAAAATGAGTAGAGGGTGTAGAGCACAGAGACATTAATGTGGGAATCCACCACCCATATGTCAGCTTGAATGGTGGTAGCCTGCATGTTACCAGCAAGATCACCCGTAGTGGAAAAGTTCCAGTGGGGCTTCTGCACAAGGACAGACTAGGAAGAAAGGCCTGGCGATCTGCTTTAGAAAACTGTAGTTGCTGTTAGGTGCCACTGAGTCAGTTCTGACTCACAGTGGTGGTCTGTGTGACAGAACAAACCTTGCCTGGTCCAATGCCATCCTTACAATCATTTCTGAGTTGCTATGGGTAAGCATATTGTTACAGCCACTGTGTCAATTCATCTCACTGAGGGTCTTCTTTTTCCCTGACCTGTACTTGACCAGTTGTGAAGTTTTTCCCCAGGAACTGCTCCTTCTGATAATATTTCCAAAGTACCTGAGGTGAAGTCTTGCCATCCTCACTTCAAAGGAATATTTTGGCTGTACTTCGTTCAAGACTTTCATTCTTCTGGCCAAAAAGCAAAACTGGAAAAACAAAACCTGAAAACTAGACCTGTTCTTCCAGCGGTACATAGTATATGCAGTGTTCTTGCCAACACAGTAATTTAAAGGCTTATACTTTTGGTTTCATTTATATGTTTACCTAGTTCCTTTCAAGCAGGACACTTATGTTAACATCACTCTGTATCCCACTCAATTATGTAGTCTTGTACTTTGCATCCTTTTGAAAGTTGGCCTTTCATATGTCTTAGCATGGATGAATGGGTGTTTCCAGTGTTGCATCTGTTTGTTGAAACATCTCACTTGGTATTTTGTAAGTTACTGGAGCCTTGTTTTTCGCCAGTGCCTTCAGTGCAGCTTGGAATTCTTCCTTTAATGGTGTTGCTTCTTGACCATATCTTCCCTCCTGAGATATTTGAACATTGACCCCTTCTTTTAGGTCCAGTTACTCTGTATTCCTTCCATATTTTATTGTTATTTTGCTTTAGGTGAAAATTACAGCTCAAGTCAGTTTCTCATTCCAAGATTTATACACATGTTGTTTGGTGACATTGATTACAATCTCCACAATACAGCAGCACTCAGGGTTCCCCGTACCTGTTTATTGGGTTCCTGTCCCTTCCTGCCTTCTCGTCTTGCTTTTGGGCAAGAGTTGTCCATTTGGCCTCATATATTTGATTGCACTGAGAAACACGTGCCTCACTTATGTTGTTTTTTCTTTTTAGGACTGTCTAAACGGCACTTGGCTTGGCTTCAAACCTTGTATGAGAAGTGGGCTTCAGGAATAGCTTCAGTTCTGAATTGACAGTTGACATAGTGTCCGAGTTCCTCCAGTCTCTGTCAGACCGGTAAGTCTGGCCTTTCTCTTAATCTGAATTCTGTTCTCCTTTTTTTCTCCCATTCTGTTTGGACTCTCTGGATGAATGAACACAGGGAACCCTGGATGGAAAGGGAGAGTGTGCTTTTACTTTGTGGGAATTGCAACCAATTCCATCAAACAATATGTATATAATTTTTTTCATTATGATTGAGAGTACACAATCCAAGTCAATTTTGTATGCCCACCTCTTTATCTGCTCTCCTCACCCTGTGACAGCACATTCATTTTCACTCTTTTCTTCCATTACCCATGTAATGAACACGTATTTCCACCTCTTCACCAGCTCATCTCCCCTTTAGAAATAAACTAGTAGGACAGCCTCCTATATATGTATAAAACCATAGGGTACACATACCACATGCTCAGTCTGCATCCCCAAGTCCTGTCAGTTCTTTGCCTGAAGTGTTGACTTTGGTACTGGTTTCAGGTCTGGGTTAGCAATAAGTGTAGGGGCTGTGTTCCTAGGGATTGTCTAGGCTGTTGGACCATCAGGTCAGTTCTGTTAATAGAGTTCTTTGCCTGCACATTTCTTTTCCTCGTGCAGTGTTAGGGTCTTCTACATTGCATTACCTGTCAGGTCTGTCTTTGATGGGGGCCGGGCACCATCTGGTTTTTTTGGTCTCGTGCTGATGTATCTCCCAATCATACGGGTCTTTTTGTCTCCTGGCCTCCTTTTTCCTTGTTTTTGAAGTTCTCGATTGTCATCTGTTCCAGGTTTGAGACAAATTGATGTTACTCAGACGGCAGCCTGATGGCTTTTATGACTCAAATGCCATTCCCAATATGTGCTGCGGAAGACCCTTAGCAGAATACTAGTTAGGCTAATTAACTTCAGTATACCCTAAGAACATGATTCCCAGACCCCTGTTCCTGCTACTCTGTTCTTTGAAATGTTGGGTTGACTTTAGAGAACATTTTAGCTTCTGCTGTAGTCCACTTATGAGGACCTGGCTTCTACTGCATGCTGTCACTCCTTTCACCTACTAGAATTCCTATCAACAACACTCTTCCTCTCTCCCTACCTCTGTAGCCATCAAAGAGTCTTGTCTTTTGTGCATAAGTTCTTTTTTAAGCCCTTAGTATAGTGGTCTCTTAAAATATTTGCCCTTTTGCAGCTGACTGATTTCACTCAGCATAATGTCTTCTAGTTGATTCCAGGTTATGAGATGTTCCCTGAAGTCATCATTGTTCTTTATCATTGCATAGTGTTCCATTATGTATATATACCATAGTTTGTTTATCCATTTGTCTGTTGTTGGGCACCTTTTTGCTATTGTGGAGAGTGTTACAGTAAACATTCTTGTGCATGTATCTGTTCATGTGACAGCCCTTAGTTCTGTAGATATATTCAAAGCAGTGGGATTGCTGGATCACGTGATACTTTTATTTCTAGCTTTTGAAAAAAGCGCCAAGTTGCTTTCCAAAGAGGTTGTATCATTTTGCCTTCCTACCAGCAGTGTAGGAGAGTTCCAGTCTCTCCAACGTTTGTGTGTTTTTTGTATTATTGCCAACTTTGTTCAGGTGAGATGGTATCTCAGTGTCGTTTTTGATGTGCATTTCTGTAATAGCTGATGATCGTGAATTTTCCCTCAATGTGTCTTTTGGCTGCCTGGATGCATATAAATTTTTGAGTGAGAAATTAACTTGAGCTGTAAATTGTTACCTAAAATTAAAAATAGAAGAGAAGAAGACAAGATTCAGAAGAAATGCATAGTTAGGCTGCCATTAGTTTGTTAATGGAAGAGTTTACTAACACTTTCTTAAGCTTCTCTAGGTTTTGAGAGCTTGCAGGTCCTTTCTCAGGAAAGCATATATTTGCATAAAGATAGCATGTTATGTATGTATGTAACCAGTTTACTTCTTTATAGGTGTATAATTTATGGACCAGACACAGCAAGTACAATAATTGGCAGTGCTATTTGTGCTTTTGTTATTATGTTAGATATTCCACTGTTAAAAACTAGGCCTGACAGTGTTGCTCCTGATTTTCCATCTAAGAATTTTATTGTTTTAGTTTGCATGTTTAGGTCCCTAATCCATTTTGAGTTATTTTTTGGGTATGGTATGAGGCATGTATTCTGTTTCATTTTTCTGCATGTGGAAATCTGGTTATCGCAGCAAGCTACTTATTTTTGTTTAATGCTTACTCCCTGATTGAAGAACTTGAATTCTCTGTTGTGAACTGTCTTCTAGAATGACCATTGCATGAACCACAGTTAGGAAAACTGTTGATGTTTTGGTATCTTTGAAGCACACGGGTAGAAACCCTCTCAGTTTTTCTGTCTACTTATTGTTCTTAATTATGTGGGAGAAGTTATTATCACTAGTGAAACTACAGTGTTTCATATAGGAGAGTAGTTTGTGGTAAGAAATGGGATAATTTTTATAATGCAGAATAACTTCCAAAAGGATATGGAAAACAGCTACTAAGAAAATTGTGGGTCAACTGACAAATATGAGGATCTGTGATCTGGATAAGTATCATTATGGACAATTTGTTTTGTGGGTTTTTTTAAAGCATTTATTTTTAAAATATATATTTTATTGTGCTTTGAGTGAAAGTTTGCAATCTAAATCAATCTTTACTATGTAACCTCACCACCACCATGCAACTGTAAGTGCTGTCCCCTAACCCCCTCATGACAGCACAATCTTCCTTTCTACACTATACTTCCTGTACCCATTTAACTAACTCCTGTCCTTCTCTGCCCTCTTTATCTTGCGTCTGAACAGGAGCTGCTTAGACAGCCAAGAAGCACATTCTTCACCAGCATCACTCTATGTCTTATAGTCCAATTTTTGTCTCAAGAGTTGGCTTCTGTATTGGTTTCAGCTCTGGGATAACAGAGTCTGGGGCTATGTCCTTAGGAGACTTGCGGATCTGATGGACCATCAATAACTCCTTAAACAGAGTTGTAGTTCTGCACACTTTTTCTCTTGCTGCATCAGGAACTTTATATATTGTGTTCCCTGTCAGGGCAGTCCTTGGTGGTGGCTGGGCACCATCTAGTTCTTCTAGTCTGCTGCTGATGTAGTGTCTGGATCTTATGGGATGTTTTGTGTGCTAGGCCCATATTTCCTTTGTGTCTTTGATATCCTTTATTCTCCCTTGCTCCAGGTAGTTTGGGACCAATTGTGGCTACTTAGATTGTGGCTTATTAGCTTTTAAGACCCCAGATGCCACTCACTGAAGAGGTATGCAGACGTTTCTTAACAAATAAACTTGCTATGCTAGTTAACATAGATATTCCCTGAAACTGTGGTCCCCAGCTCACTATCCCTGCTGCCCAGTCTTTAAAAATGTTGGGTTGTATTTAGAATACCCTTTAGCTTTTGTTATAGTCCAGTTGTACTGACCTCCCTTCTGCTGTGTGCTGTTACTCCCTTCACCTAACCCAGTCCCTATCTACTATCTAATTTATAAACACCCCCTGTCTGCCTACCCACCCTTGTAACCATCAAAGACTGTTTTCTTCTGTGCTTAAACCTTTTCTTAAGTTCTTATCATAGTGGTGTCATATAGTATTTCTGCTTTTGCAGCTGACTAGTTTCACTCAGCATATCTTTCAGATGACTCTATGTTATGAGATACTTCCTAGTATGGTCGTTGTTCTTTATTGTTACATAGTCTTCTGTTGTGTAAGGATACTGTAGTTTGTTTATCCATTCATCTGTTTATGAGCACCTAGGTTGATTCCATCTTTCTGCTACTGTACACAGTGCTGCAGTAAACCGTGTTGTGCATTATCTGATTGTGTGACAGCCCTTATTTCTCTAGGAAATATTCCAAAAAGTAGTATTGCTGGATCATATGGTATTTTCATTTCTAGATTTTTAAGAAAGCACCAAATCGATTTCCAAAGTTGTACCATTTTACATTCCTACCAGCAATGTGGAAGAGTTCCAGTTTCTCCATATAACCTCTGCAACATTTATTTTTGTGTGTGTTTTGGATCAGTGCCAGCCTTGTTTAGGGAGGGGTATCTCACTGTAGTTTTGATTTAGATTTCTCTGATGGCTGGTGATTGTGAGTGTGTCTTCATGTATCTGTTAGCATCGTGGATGTCTTCTTTAGTGAAGTGCCTGTTTGTATCCTTCGTCTGGTTTTTAATTGTGTTATTTGTCTTTTTCTTCTTGAGGTTTTGCAGTTCCTTTTAGATTATGAGGATTACATGCTCATTGGATCTGTGGCAGCTAAAAATTCTTTACCATTCTGTAGGTAGTCTTTTTTACCCTTTTGGTAAAGTCTTTGGATGAGCAAAAACGTTTGATTTTTAGGCATTCCCAATTGTTTACTTTCTGTTGTTTGTGCATCATAGGTAATATTTTGTTGTCAGTTAAGCTGTGTATTAGGGCTGCCAACATTGTCCCTATTTTTTCTTCCATGATCTTTATTATTCTAGATTTTATATTTAGGTCTTTGATCCAGTTTGAATTATTTTTGCACATGGTGTGAGATATGTCTTTGCCCCAGTGTATGAACTTTGGACCTTTGTCACATGTCTGGTAGTTGATGTTGTATCTAGATTCTCAATTCTGTTTCGTTGATCAATGTGTATGTCTTTGTAGCAGTACCAGGCAGTTTTGACTACCATAGCACTGTAATAAGTTGTAAAATCAGGTAGTATGAGGCCTCCCACTTTGTTCTTCTTCAGTAATGAGTTACTTATCTGGGAGTTCTTACCTTTCCATACAGAGTTGATGATTTGCTTCTCCATCTCCTTAAAAAATGCCATTGGAGTTTATATTGGGATTGTATTGTATCCATCGATTGCTTTGGGTAGAACAGACGTTTTCATGGCTTGAAGTCTTCTTATCCACGAGCAAGGTAGGTTTGTCCATGAAGTGTGGTGTCTTGGTTTATTGCGGTAGAGTTGTGTAATTTTTTTGTATAGGTCTTCCATGTGTCTGGTTAGATTTATTCCTAAGTATTCTGTCTTCTTTGGGGTAGTGTACATCATATTGATTTGGTTGTTTCCTCTTTGATGGTCTGATTGATGTTGGAAAGCAATCCAAATGGTCTACGTATATTTGTCTTCTATCCTGGTAGTTTGCTGAACTCGTCTGTTAGTTCCAGTAGGGATTTTTTTTTTTTTTTGGATTCTTGAGTGTTTTGTGTATGTAAGATCGTATCACCTGCAAAAAGAGATACTTTTACTTTTTCCTTAACCAGTTTGGATGTCTTATATTTCTTTTTTTAATTGTGATTAAGTGAAAGTTTATGATCCACATCAGTTTTTCATGCCTGCTTATCTGCAGTTCCATCTGCTCTCCTTACGCAGTGACAGTGTAAATCCTCCTTTTCACTGTGTATTTCTAATATCCTCTTAACAAGCACCTGTCACCTTCTCTCCACCCTACTTTACCCCATCTAGAAAGAAACTGGTAGGACTGCCTCCTGTAAATGTATAGAACCTACACACACCATATTGTCGCACTGTGTCCCCAAGTCCAGTCCATTCTTGTCTGAATAGTTGATCTCAGTACTGGTCTCCAGTCAGGGCCAGCAGTAGGTCTAGGGGCTGTGTTCCCAGGGGACCCTCTAGGCTATCAGACAGTCAGTTGTGGTCTTTTAGTAGAGTTCTTGAACTGCATAACTCTTTCTCTCATGTTGCCTCAGGGACTCTACGTTGTGTCCCCTATCGTGGCTGCCTTTGGTGGTGGCCAGGCACCATCTGGTTCTTCTGGTCTCCCATTCATATGGATGCTTCTGTCTTCTGGACTCTTTTCCTCATGTCTTTGTTCCCAGTCATCATCTGTTCCAGATGAGTTGGGATCATTTGGTGTACTTCATATGGCAGCTTGCTAGCTTTTAAGACCCCAGACACCACTCACCAATATGATATGCAGGAGACTCTCTTAGCAAAATAACAGTAGTGCCAGTTAGCCTCAATATCCCCTGAAAACATGGTCCCCAGACCCCTGTCTCTCGTACTTTATGTTTTGAAATATTGGGCTCAGTTTAGAAAACCTTTCAGTTTATGATGTAGTCCAGTTATGTTAATCTTCTCTCTACTGTGTGCTGTCACTGCTTTCATCTAACTGAATTCCTATCTACTGTCTAATCTGTGACCAACCCTCTCCCTGCTTCCTTCCCTCCCCTCCTTGTAACCGTCAGAGAGTCTTTTCTTCTGTACATAAGTCTATTTTTAAGTCATTGTAGCAGAGGTCTCATGCAATCCTTGTCTGTTTACCACTGACTGATTTCACTTGGCATGATGTCTTCTAGTTGAAACCAGGTTATGAGATACTTCGTAAAACCATCATGTTCTTTATCATTGCATTGTGTTGCATTGGGTGTATGTACCATAGCTTTTTTATCCATTCATCTGTTGATGAGCACCTAGGTTGATTCCATCTTTTGCTGTTGTGGATAGTGCTCCAGGAAACATTTGTGTGCATGTATCTGTTCGTGTGACCACCTTTATTTCTGTAGGGTATATTCCAAGCAGTGGGATTGCTGGGCCATATGGTATTTCTTTTTCTATCTTTTTAAGGAAGTACCAAATTGCTTTCCAAAGACATTGTACCATTTTACATTCCCACCAACAGTGTAGGAGAGTTCCAATCTCTCCACAGCCTCTCCAGCATTTAGTGTTTTGCATTTTTTGGATCATGGCCAACCTTGTTGGGGTAAGATGGTATCTCATTGTAGTTTCGATTTGAATTTCTTTAATAGCTAATGATCATGAGCATGTCTGCATGTGTGTTTTGGCTGCCTGGATCTCCTCTTTAGAGAAATGTCTGTCCATCTCCTTTGCCCATTGCTTAATTGGATGATTTATCTTTTTCTTATTGATGTTTTGTAGTACCTTATAGATTATGGAGATCAAGCATCGGTCTGACATAGAGTTGCCAAATATTTTTTCCCATTCTGTAGGTGGCCTTTTAATTCTATTAATAAAGCCTTTGGATGAGCAAAAGTGATTGATTCTTAGTAGTTCCCGTTTTTCTGTTTTCTCTTCTGTTGTTTGTGGTTTGTTTGAGATGGATTTTTTTTTGATACATTGTTTTTCTTCTTTTTGGTAGGATTTTGTTGAAGGTTTTTGCATCTATGTTCATGAGTGATAATTGGCCTGTAATTTTCTTTTTTGTGTGTGGGATCGTTCCATGGCTTTGGTATCAAGGTTATGGGGTCTTCACAGAATGAATTTGGGAATATTCTGACCCTTTCTATGTTGTGAAATAGCTTCAGTAGTATTGGGATTAACTCCTCTGTAAAAGTTTGGTAGCATTCTCTGGTGAAGGAGTCTGGACCAGGACTTTTTTTGGTTGGTAGTTTGTTGATTATTTTTTCAGTCTCTTCTTTTGTAATGAGTTTGTTAAGTTGTTCTACTTCGCCTTGTGATAATTTTGGTAGGTGATGTGAATCTATAAATTTGTCCATTTCCTCTATGTTTTCAAATCTGTTGGAGTACAGAGTTTTGTGATATTCTGTTAACAGTACTTTTGATTTTGGTTGGGTCGGTTGTGACATCTCTTGTCTCATTTCTTATTTGAGTTATTTGTTTTCTCTCTTGTTCTTCTTTTGTTAAGTTAAACCAATGGCTTATCAACTTTGTTGTTCTTTTAAAAAAATTAGCTTTTGGTTTAGTTAATTCTTTCATTTGTTTTTCTATTCTCTAATTCATTTGGTTCTGTTTTGATCTTATCTGTTTTCTTGTAGTGTCCAAGGAGTTCTTTTGTTGCTCTTTCTCTGTTTGTTCAAGCTGTAGGATTAATTCTTTGGGTTGAGCCCTTTCTTCATTCCAAATGTATGCGTTTGCAGAGGTAAGTTTACCTCTGAACACTGCTTTTGCTGTATTCTGTGGGTCTTGTTAGGATGTATTTTCATTCTCATTTGATTCCCTAAATTTCTTTCTTGCATCTTTGAGTTCTTCTATAACTCTTGGATTTTTGAGGAAGGTGTTGTTCAGTTTCTTTGAGTCGAATTTCTACCTGCTTTTTTTTGCTGTTGATTTCAACTTTTATAGTTTTGTGGTCTGAGAAGATGCTTTGCAATAATTCAGTGGTTTGGAGTTTATTGAGACTTGCTTATGATCTAAGACATGTTCAATTCTGGAGAATGTTCTGTGTGCACTGGAAGGGAAACTGTACTTATCCATTATTGGGTAAAATGTTCTGTATATGTCGATGAAATCTAGTTGGTTTATTGTCACAGTAAGATCTTCTGTGTCTTTTGTGAGCTGTTTTCTGGATGATCTGTTCATTTTTGAAAGTGGAGTGTTGAAGTCCTCAACTGTTATTGTGGAGTGATCTATCCCATTTTTCAATAGTTGTCAGTATTTGTTTGATGTATTTAGATGCTTTAGTATTGGGTGCAAAAATATTTATATTGTTATATGTACTGAACCTTTCAGCAATAAATAGTGACCATCCTTGTCCACAGTGGTAGATTTTATATTGAAATCTATTTTATTTGAGATTAATATTGGCATTCCAGGTCTTCTTTGCATGTTTTTAGCATGGTATACATTTTTCCATCCTTTGATTTTCAATTTGTTCATGTCTTTGAGTCTAAGGTTTGTTTCTTGTAAGCAACATATAGGTAGGTTGTGTTTTTGAATCCAAGCTGTTACTCTGTACCTTTTTAATGGAGTGTTTCAATCCATTTACATTCAGTGCAATTATTGGTAAGTATGTGCTTAGTTGTCTCATTTTGGTGCCTTTATTTTTGTTGTTGATACTGTCTTTGTTCCTTTTAATATTCGTTTCTGGGTTGTTTATTACCAGTTTACTTTTCATGTTTTTCAGTTTTGGTTTTATGTTTGTTGAGACTCCTGTAGTATGTTTCTTCTTTTGATATGTTGCATTGTTAGTTTGCTTTGAGACTACTCTTTTGTTCCCTTTTAATATTCTATATTTAAATCAATCTTTAACTTCTGTATGTCTTCTTAATGTCTGCTACATCTGAAAATGTATCTACTGTGATGTATCTCTGTTTATAATATGATGATGTCATAGTTTTCCTGTTAAGATCAGTGGTTACTTTTAATATTTTAGCTTTTGTTAAGCTTAGTGATTTCCCTAACTGAGCAGGCCACTGGATGCTGTGTCCTGCATTATATCCTGAAGTATACCTTTGATGTTAATGTTTTTCTAAAAAAGAGTTTCAATATTCCTTGTAGTTTTGGTTTGGCATTTGCAAAGTCTGTAAGCTTCTGTATATCTGCAAATGTCTTAATTTCACCATCATGTTTGAGAGACAGTTTTGCAGGATACATAATTCTTGACTGAACATTTTTCTCCTTCATGGCTTTGTATGTGTCATCCCACTGTCTTCTTGCCAACATGGTTTCTGCCAAGAAGTCAGATGAGAGGCTACAGGGCTTTCCTTTGTGCATTTGTTTTGCTTTAAGCGTTGCTGTCTTTAGGAGCCCCTATTTATGTTTCCTTTTATGAAGCCTAATTATAACATGTCTTGGTGTCTTTCTTTTGGGGTCTCATTTTTTGTGATGTTCAATAAGCATCTTGAATATCTGTATTCTTGCCTTTCATGATTTCAGGGGAGTTATCTGTGAGCAACTATTCAACAGTTCTCTGTTTATCTTCTGCTATCCGTGCGTGTTCAGGAGCTCCGATTATTCATAGAGTCTTCTTTTTGAT
The DNA here is from genome assembly GCA_028571685.1 of Heterohyrax brucei. Lineage (NCBI taxonomy): Eukaryota > Metazoa > Chordata > Mammalia > Hyracoidea > Procaviidae > Heterohyrax > Heterohyrax brucei. The sequence continues at coordinate 28,812,074 of CM053156.1, forward strand.
AGAGTCCCACATGCTTCTTCATTTTTCTTGTTTCTTTTGTCTGATTTTTCCTCATCAGTGCTTCAGGGTCACTAATTCTGTGTTCCATTTCCTTGATATTCTTGGCTTTGCATTGAATTGTCTAATAAAATTATGTAATTTTATTACTGAGCCGCTGGCTTGGAGATCCTTGATGTTCTAGCAGTTTAAATAGCTTACTTAATTTTTCATTTTGTTCTGCTTTATTTTTTTTCCTTTCTAGAAGAGCTTTATGTATAATTCTTTGACAATTGCAGAAAGCCTTCTTCATCTCGAAAGTTTTTTGAGTTTTTATTTTGGGAGTTTTTCAGAGCTAAAGGTTGTCTGCATCTGTAAATGGTTAGATATTGTTGTCTTTGTGCCATCAAGAAGGTGTTCCTTTTCTCTGGTGTTACCCAGTGGCAGCTGTGGCATAATTCTGAGAAGGGAGTGGGTAAGGACACTGCTAGATCTGGTTGCCAGCCACTGGTGTGTTCTCTGGTTACTGATGACTTGAATACATCTTCTCTGGCAATACAGATAGTATCAAGATCTGTGGTGCTGCTCGGCTTAGTTCATGCCCCAGCTGGGCCCTCAGGGTCCAGACCCTGCGTCCTGGCTGCTAAAGGTGGTGAGCTACTTGTGCCAACTCTCTGTCATCATGGCAGTAAAGACTATGGTGTAGTTTAGGGAAGGGAGGAGAGGAAGATGCCACTGCGCATGGCTGCCAGGGACTGGTGTGTTCTCCTTATGTGTTTACCTTAAAAATTTCTCTTCTTCTGAGAGGGGTGCTGTCCAGCAGCTGCTGAAAGCAGCCAGGCCCTCAGATATGGCAAGCCCCACCTCCTGCTGGCAAAATTAGTGTCCTATTTATGGAGTCTCTGGGGTGCTGTCAGCCAGAGCTATAATGTGGCTCACTGAAGGGCAGTGGAGTGACACCACATTGAGATGTCAATAACTGCTGCATTCTCTAGCTGCTTTTGAAATGAAGCATGCCTTTCTGCTGAGAGATGCATTGACCAGCAGTAGCTGAAAATGGCTGGGCCCTCAGGTGTGGCAGACCCCACTTCCTCACTGACAGAGACGGTGCCTTGGAATGGTGCCTTGTAGGCTGTCTCCAGATGGTATGACATGGCTCAGTGAGGGGAGGTGTTAGGGCACTGCTGCACTCAGCTGCCAGCCCCTACTATAATCCCTATGTTCGATTGTCCGAAAAACAGCTTTTCTACTAGGAGAAACACTATCCAGATAGGCAGTAATGAGCCCTTGGTGGGATCTCATTCATAGTTAACGCCATTTCTCAGCTGACAAAGATGGTGTCCCATCTGAGCCACTTTTCCTACACTGTCACAGCACAGCTCAAAGGAGATGGGGAGGGGCACTGGCACCCTCAGTTGGCAGCTGCAGCTGGTTTCCCTATGTGTGGCTGTCTCAAGCACTGTCTCTCTGTTGTGAGATTTGCTGTTTGCTTAAGCACTGCAGTTCAGTTTAGTAGCCAGCTTGTGCTAGGCTCATAGGCTCGACAGCCCCAGTCCCAGCCTCCCAGTTAACAAAGAAGGTGTCCATGCCTATAATCCTCTCAAACGATGCACCAGCAGAAGCAGGACTCAGTGCGCTGCTGCCTTGCCTCTGATAGAGGTAGTTTCCCCCATCCTGTCACCCAGTGCAATTTCACAACCCTATACCAGATCTTGGGTATCCTAGAATGGTTCTCTGAGGGAATCAAGGAGACATGTGTCTCATCTGGCATCTTGGCCCTGGTGGATGTCCTTTTTTTACTTCTTTATCTTGTCTAATTGCTCTCGCTGGAACCTCTGGGACAGTGTTGAATAAGAGTGGTGATAGTGGGTATCCTTGTTTAGTTCCTGTTCTCAAGAGGAATGCTTTTGGACTCTTGGTTTTCCATGTATGTCCCTTATTATGTTGAGGAATTTCCCTTCTGTTCCTGTTTTTCAGGGAGTTTCTACCATGAACTGTTGTTGCTGTTGTTAGGTATGGGTCACACCAAGACAGTTCTGACTCATAGTAACCCCGTGCACAATAGAATAAAACACAAAACACTGTCCCTTCTCCAGCCATGCCCACAATTGTTTTTAATGCTTAAGCCCATTGATGCAGCCACTGTTTCAGTCTATGTCATTGAGGGTTTTCCTCTTTTTGTGGACCCTCCACTTACCAGCCAGGCACCGATCCCACCTGACATGTGCAAAGTACTTAAGATGCTGTCTTGCTATCTTTGCTTGCAAGGAACACTGTGATTGTACTTATACCAGAGTAGCTCTGTTTGTTCTTTTGGCAGTCCACGGTACATGGACTTGTCTGTCAGTTTGTCATACTGTGAGGGCTTGTATGTTGCTGTGATGCTGGAAGCTATCTCACTGGTATTCAGATACCAGCAGGGTCACCCGTGGTGGACAGGTTTCAGCTGAGCTTCCAGACTAAGACAGACTAGGAAGAAGGAATAGGCAGTCTAGGAAGAAGAATAGGGTAATTCTTCTGAAAAGAATTAGCCTGTAAAAAAACCTTATGATTAGTGGCGGAACACTGTCAGATATAGTGCTGGAAAATGAGCCCCACAGATTGGAAGGCACTTAGAAGACAACTAGGGAAAAGCTGCCTCCTCAAAGTAGAGTCACATTTAATGACAGGGATGGAGTAAAGCTTTGGGGACCTTCATTTGTTGATATGGCACACTTCAAAATGAGAAGAAACAACTGCGAACATCTATTGGTAATCAGAACATGGAATGTAGAAAGTGTGAGTCTAAGAAAACTGAAAACCATCAAAAATGAAATGGAATGCACAAACAGCGATATTCTAGACATTCATGAGCTGAAATCAACTGATATTGCCCATTTTGAATAAGACAACATTGGGAATGAAAACTTGAAGAGGAATGGTGTTGTGTTCATTGTCAAAAAGAACATTTCAAGATCTGTCCTTGAAGTACAGTGCTGTGACTGATAGGATAATATCCATATGCCTACAAGGAAGGCCAGTTAATAGGACTGTTACTCAAGTTTACATACCAGCTACTAAGGCCAAAGAAGAAAAAGTTGAATATGCTTGCCAGCTTCTGCAGTCTACAATTGATAGATCATCAGTCGGGATGCATTGATAATTACTGGTGATTGGAATGCAAAAGTTGTAAACAAATCAGAAGAATCTGTAGTTGGAAAATATGGTCTTGGTGATAAAATTATGCCAGAGAGCACATGGTAGAATTTTGTAAGACCAATGACTTCTTCATTGCAAATACCTTTTTTCAGCAGTACAAATGATGACTGTACACATGGAACTCACCAGATGGAATACACAGGAATCAGCAATTCCCCATCTGTGGAAAAAGATGATGGAACACTCCATACCAGCCCTTACAAGACCAGGTGCTGACTGTGGCACAGACCATCAATTATTCATATGCAAATTGAAATTCAGTTGATGTTGGACTTTGTCAGATGTCTGTCTCTTCTGCATCAACTTAAAAAATCAAGTGTTTTTTGTCTTTTATGTAGTTGATTCCCTCATTTGTTTTTCCAGTGTTGAACCATGCTTGCGTCCCTAGTATGGTCATGGTAAATTATTTTTTTGGTATGCTGTTGTGTTCTGTTGGCTAGAATTTTGTTGAGGACTTTTGCATCTATGTCTGTTCTGTAATTTTCTTTTTTTGTGCTGTCTTTGTCTGGTTTTCATGTCAGGGTTATACTTTATTTTTTCCTGGATGTTCTGTTTTGTTCTTCACCGAGAGTGTGTATTGAAGTCTCCTGTTAATACTGTGGGGCTGTCTGTTTCTGTTTTCAATGTAGTTAGTCTTTGTTTTATGTATTTTGGAGCCCTGTTGTTGGGTGTGTAGATGTTTAGTATTATTATGTCCTCTTGGAGTACTGATTTTTTAAAATGATTATATAATTTCCTTCATTATCCAGTGTGGTGGATTTTACTTTAAAGACTCTTTTACCAGAGATTAATATACTACTCCTGCTCTTTTTTGAATTTTGTTAGCCTGATATATTTTTTTTTTCATCCTTTCCATTGTAGGTTGTTTGTGTCTTTGAGTCTAAGGTGTGTTTCCTGTAGGGAGCATATAATTGGATGGTGTTTTTTATCCAGTCTATCACTCTTCATTTTTTTATTGATGCATTTATTCAGTGTACATTCAGGAATGATTATTGATAGGTATGAAGTTAGTGCTGTTATTTTGATGTTTTCTTTGTGTCGTTTTACACAGATCTTCTGTTCTTTTTAATTTTCTGTGCTGAGTGTCTTTGTGTTTTCATTTCATCTTTTTCAATGTTGGTGGTTTTGTATTTGCTGAGACTTCATGTTTTTCTTGTGTTTTATTTTGATGCATAGGATTGATAGTTTTCTTAATGTTTGTCACTTTTTTCCCTAAATTTAGCCAGTCTTTAATTTCTTTCTCTCCATAAGGGAGTTTGTAGCCAGTACACCTATATCCCTATTGCAACACCCTCCCTACTCACCTGATCAGTCCCCCAGTGACTTTTTTCTTTACCCGAAGATAAAGGAAATATTGAGAGGAAGACATTTCGATGACATTCAGGACATCAAGGGTAATATGACAGCTCCAATGGCCATTCCAAAAACAGAGTTCCAAAATGCTTTGAAGAGTAAACTAGGCACTGGCATTGGTGATGACTGTATTTTCTTTTGGTTCCCTCTTTATTGTTATAATGTTTACATAAGGACGTCTCTGTTTCTTTATTTTCAGTGTTTTGTCTGTGATTTATTTTTGTGATTTTTCTGTTTGGGTTGATGATCCAGTTGTTCTGTGCTTTGGTCTAATTTTTCTAACTAAAGGACTCCCTTTAGTATTTCTTGTAATTTTGGTTGGTTCTTGACAGTTCCCTAAATTTCCATATATCTGGAAATGTCCTAATTTCACCATTGTGTTTCAGAGTCAGTTTTTCTGGATATGTAATTCTTGGCTGGAAGTTATTTTCCATCAAGGCTTTGTGTACAAAGATTGCTAATTAAGTTCAGGAACTCATCCTAGAAAAAGTGCTACATGCCTTATTGCTGAATATCACTATGGTCACCTTTGAAGTACCCCTGTGGGAAGCTATGCACCAATGCCAGCACCTAGTCCACTCCTCAGAGCAATTTTGGAACTCTTTTTCTGGAATGGCCACCAGAACTGTCATATTACCCTTGATATCCTCCATGTCATCAAAATGTCTTTCTTTCAATATTTCCTTTATCTTCGGGTAAATAAAAGTCATTGGAGGCCAGATCAGATGACTAGGGAAGGTGTTCCAATAGGGTTATATGTGTACTGGCTAGAAACTCCCTTTCAGACAACTATGCAATTAAGTTGTGAACTTGACATCATACCACTGTGTGCAATGGCCATTCCAGAAGAAGTTCCAAAATCACTTTGAAGAGTAGACTAGGCACTGGTATCGGTGCATAGCTTCCCAAGAGGAGTACTTCAAAGGTGACTGTAGTGATATTCAGCAATGAGGTATGTAGCACTTACAACAATTAAGTTCACAGTCTTAATTGTCGGATGTTATATTTTATCATGTCACATACTCAGAAGTCCTTAGTAGCCTATGTCAATAAGCTTAGCCTTAGAGGAGAATTGGAGACATTTCAGAAAGATTTAGGTTCAAATCTTTACCCCTTATCTAGTGACTTGGATGACTGGGGTACATTTTTTAAATGTTATTGAGTTGTACTTTTATTCATCTCTAAAATAGTGATAATAATAATTAACTTGCTAGAACTGTTGTGAGGATTAGAGATGATCTATGTTCATTATCTAGAGTGGTGCTTCTCACATATTAGGTGACAGTTAGGAAGCCCCCATCCACTTTTTGTTCTAGTCACATGCTCTACCCTCATCAGTAACACAATACCATCAATACCAACTTCTTACCTTGCCAGGCTTGCCTGCTGCCTTATCTCTATCTAGGCAGTTCCTCCCATCCTTCCTATAAACTCTTCCTTGACCATGAAGTTTTCTCTCACAAACCATTTAGTAATGATTTATATTTTCCTTATGGACTAGTTAACTGAGCTGGCAGTGATATACTGCCTTCTGATCTGTACTACATAGCTTTTTATGATTATAGTTTTATTAGTTAGCTTTATATAATGTATATCTGACATCTCTAATTAACTTATTGGTTCTTTGAGGGTAGTGATCATGTTTTACACATCTTTGAATCCTCCACAGCACTTAGTGCAGTTCTTTGTAATCATGTATGTTTAATAAATATTGGTTGATATACTGGGTGACTAATACAGACAATACATGCCATAGAAGAAGGTCCCTTGGTTAGAGCTGTGGGCAATAGTTTAGTGGGTGAAAATGAATTTGAGCTAGTTGGGAGAATAAAATTTCTGTAGGTTGATATGAGGGGTGGGTACAAGGCCTTGAATGTGGCGCTGTTGGTGACAAGAGGCCTACAGTTACTTTATAACAAATGATGCAATTGCAGAAGAAATGGAGGTGAGCACTATTGTGATTAACTCCTGTATGGCAGTCTCAAACATAAGCCCTGTTCTTAGTAACTTAGTTTCCACACTTCTACCTTTACTCTTCCCCAGCTTTAACTTATATCCTGTGACTCTGTTACTGTGAACTGATGAACTAGTACCCTGGCAGTGTTCTTAGTCATCGTCTTCTTCATCCTCCCTGTACTGATTGGCATTTCCACAGTGGCTGTAGCTTCCTCAGTTTGCTCTTGTCCGTAGGGTATTGTCAAAGGCTCAGAGTTGTTTGAGTTCTTCGAGGGAAATTGTTAGAGGACTTGCCTCCTTGGTGAAGGCTCATATTTAAGAAGAATGGAAGATAAGGTTAGGATGATGACTTTGGGTCTAGTTTTTAAAACAGTTTTACATACTCAGTAAGGAGTATGTAAAAGAGTATGATTACCCAAGAGATAACATGGATCTTTGACGTATCCAAGTCTAGTATAAGTTAGTATTTTTATCTCTTCTTGGACTAGGCAAGGTCAATTTTCTTCCCATTAGATTTCTTTGTGATTGTTATAAGGCATTTTATTTCCCTACGTAATTTATTAAGGAACTCTGTTCTTACAAAAGTTAAGTGCTCAGCTGGGAACTGTAAAGTTGTGTGGTTTGAACTCCCAGTGGCTCTGTAGGAGAAAGACCTGGTGTTCTGCTCCTATAAAGATTAAAAAACAAACAAACAAAAACCCATTGCCATCAAGTTGGGTCTGACTCACAGGTTATAATTTAGAAAACCTTATTTATAGGGCAGTTCTGTGTCACGTGGGGTCAATATGAGTCAAATCAACTTGACCACACTCAACAACAATGTTGTGTAATGTATTATTTTATATAGTGAGTACTCATTTGGATTTATTTACATAGTTTTACTATTTATTATTCTTTATTCCTTCTGGAATCCTCAGGCTTCCATCTAGAGTTTACGTTTTTCCTTCTGCCTAAAAAAGCCAAACCCAGTGACATTGGGTCGAGCCTGACTGATAGGATACCTTTTAACCTTTCCTTGGTTGTAGATCTGCTAGTAAATCCATTGTCTTCCAGTTTACTTAATATTTTTTTGTTGGTGTCTAATCTATTCAGCAATCTATTGAATTCCTAATTTTAATTATTTAGTTTTTAGCTTTAGTATTTCCATTTTTAAGAATAATTGCAAGTTATTTGCCAAAATTTTCTGTCTTGCCTTTTATTTCCTTGAGCTTATTCAGGAGTTACTTTAAAGACTGTGGCTAAAAATATTTAGTGTCTGTATACCCATTGTATCTGTGTTTTTCCCTGGGTCTGTTTCTAACGTGTACTGTTACCCTTGCGTGAACCTTGGGATAATGTTATCTTCCTACAGATATGATATGGAGTCTTGGTGGTACAGTGGTTAAGAGTTCAGCTGTCAGCCGAAAGGTCAGCAGTCCAAATCCATCAGCTGCTCCTTGGAAACCCTGTGGGGTAGTTCTCCTCTGTCCTGTAGGTTCGCTATGCATTGGAATTGTGTTGGTGGCTGTCTTAGTTATCTAGTACTGGAATAACAGAAATACACAAGAGGATGATTGTAACAAAGAGAACTTTATTCTGTCACAGTCAAGTAGGCTACAAGTCCAAATTCAGGGCATCAGCTCCAGGTCTCAGTTGGCTCTGGAGGAAGGCCCTTGTCATCAGTCTTCCCTTGGTCTGTGAGCATCTCAGTGCAGGAACGTCAGGTCCACAGGACACGCTGTGCTCCTGGCACTGCTTTCTTGACAGTAATGAGGTTTCCAACTCTCTTCTTGCTTCCTTTTCCTTTTATGTCTTGTAAGGTAAAAGGTGGTACAGGCTACACCCTAGGGAAATGCCCTGTTTTCATCAGCTAGTGCTGCTCTAATAGAAATACCACCAGTGGATGGCTTTAACAAAGGGAAGTTTACTCTTACACAGTCCATTAGGCTACATGTCCAAATTCGGGATGTTGGCTCCAGAGGAAGGTTTTCCCCCTTATCAGCTCTGGAGGAAAGTCCTTGTATTGCATCAGTCTTTATTCAGGGAGCATCTTGGCACCAGAACCTCAGGTCTGAAGGATGCACTGTTGTCCCAGTGCTGCTTTCTTGATGGTATAAAGTTCCCAACTCTCTGCTTCCTTTTCCTTTTATCCCTTGTAGGATAAAAAGTGATGCAAGCCACACACCAGGGAAACTTCAGTGGAGCAGGGAGGTGACCTTAGGAAGGGATTTACAGTCCCACTCTAATCCTCTCTGAAATAATCTGTTCTGTTAACCACAGGCAGAGATTAGGATTTACATCATAAGAAGGAAGGCAATCACAGAATACAGGGAATTCTGGCCCAGTCAAATTACACATATTTTCGGGGAGAGTAGCTCAATCATGACACTCTCTTTAAATTGGCTCAGGGATGTGACCATAGTAAAGGTGTTATATTCCCACCTAATGTGCTTTAACACAATCCAATCTTGCCTTTTTACTAGAGGTTGAAATTAGGATCTACAACATGTATGAAAATTACTATCAAAATAGAGGACAACCACACAATACTGAGAATCATAGTTCAGCTCACATACATTTTTTGCTGCGTCCCCCACATTTTTAGGAGGATGTACTTCAATCCATGACAGTGGCAGTGGGTCATGCGGTGAGATATGATTTAATGTTTCTCATAATAGTTCCAGATCACTGTAATCTGATGGTATGAGGATGTAAAGTCAAGTAAAAAGGAAGTGCCTGCATGTAAAAGGATTAGTTTTTTGTTGTATGTCACTGGGGATGTCCTACTACTTTAAAAAACAAACAAAGCAACAACAACAAAAGCATAAAGCCAGAAATAGTGAAATGCTTTGTAACAGAGTTTGTCCAACTCTGAAAAAAAACTTAATTTGCTTTTTCTAAAAATCAAGTTATAGTTTGTGACAAACATGATTGAAGATTTTGAAAAAATAATTATGTTTGATTTGCATAGTATTTTGGCTAGATGAGAAAATTTTTGCTTGGTAGCAAGGTATAGCATGGAAATAAGGGATGGACCAACAGATGATGCATTAAAGTCTGAAACACTTGGACAAATGGAGGCAGTCTGTTGGCCAGAATGATCAGATTTTGCAAGAAGTCACAGAAGAACTATGATACGAGTATGATCCAGATTCTGGATCCTCCAAGTGTTATCCGTGGACCTACAAGCTTGTTAGAAACATGTAGACTCAAATGGTACACCTAGGCCTACCAGAGATGTGTGTGCACATTAAAATTGGTGAAGCACTAGTCCAGATTTTGTAATCATCTGTCTCTTAAACAAACTAACAATCAACCCTCCGTCCAACAATTGCTGTCAAGTTGATTCTGACCCTTGGTGACCCCGTGTGCTCCATAGGGTTTCAGTAGCTGTTTTTCAGAAGTAGCTCACCAGGACTTGCTTCCTAGTCTTAGAGTGGAAGTCCATTGAAACCTGTTCAGCATCACAGCAGCATGCAAGCTTCTACTGACCAATCACTGACAGAGATATGGCTGTGCATGAGGTGTATTGTTCAGAAATCAAACCTGGGTCTCCTGCAAGGAAAGTGAGAATTCTGCCACTGAATTATCAATGTCTGTGACTGTAGCTGCCACTTATATACTAATGATTCCAGGTTCCTGTTTTCAAGCTTCACCTCTGCAGAGCAAAAGATAACTCCCTTTGTTTCTGTCTTTGTGAATGGTGAAAGATAGAGCTGTAAAGCAGTCAAAATTATCTCAGCATGTTTTCTTGCAAATATGCTTTTCTGCTTATATTTTCTATGTTAATTAAATTCATTTAACAAGTATGTCGGAAAGTAAAGATGTCACCTTGAGGACTAAAGTGTGCCTGACCCAAGCCATGGTATTTTCACTTGCCTCATATGCATGAGAAAGCTGGATAGTGAACAAAGAAGACAGAAAAAGAATTGATGCCTGTGAACTGTGATGTTGGAGAATGCTGTTGAATGTATGATGGGCCACCAAAAGAACAAACAGATCTGTTCTGATGAAAGAAGTACAGGAGTGCTCCTTGGAAGCAAAGATGGCAAGACTGCATCCTACATACTTTGGACATGTTGTCAGGAAAGATCACTCCCTGCAGAAGGGCATCATGCTTAGTAGAGTGGAGGGTCAGTGAAAAAGAGGAAGACCCTCGACAAGATGGGTTGACACAGTGGCCACAACAGTGGGCTTAAGCATAAAAATGATTGTGGACATGTTGCAAGACCAGACAGTGTTTTGTACTGTTATGCATAGGGTCGCTATGAGTCAGAACCAAGTTTATGACACTTAACAACAACAACACATATACATTAAACATTTGTTATATGCTGGACTCAGAGCTACTGCTGGGCAAAAAGTAAAAGTGGGGGAGACAGAGAATGGTGTTGGTAAAGAATATTGACTATACTATGGACTGCCAGGAGAACAGGAGCCCTGGTGATACAGTGTCGGCTGCCAACCAGGTTAGTCATTTGAACCCAGCACCTGCTCTGCTGCAGAAAGATCTGGCTGTCTGCTTTGGTAAAGATTTCAGCCTTGGAAGCCCTCTGGGGCAGGCAGTGCTCCATTGTCTTACAGGGTGACCGTGAGTTTGGAATTGACCCAGTGACAACGGGTTTTTTTGTTTTTGTTTTTGCTGAAGAATGAACAAATCTGTGTTGGAAGAAGTAGAGCCAAACGGCTCATTAAAAGTGAAAAGAAACAAAGTCTCACATATTTTGGACGTGTTACCAGGAGGGACCAGTCCCTGGAGAAGGACATCGTGCTTGAGAGGATCCGTGAGTAAGAGGAAGATCCTTAACAAGACTGATTGATACAATAGCTGAAACAGTGGGTGCAAACATACCATGTTGTGAGGATGGCGCAGGATTGGACACTGCTTCATTGTCTTGTATGTAGGGTTGCTATAAGTTGGAACCAGCTTGAAGATACCTAACAACAAACAGTATGTTAGTAGCTAGTAAGTACATTGGCACAGAGTAAAAGCATAGTGAAGGGGATGGAGAGAACAATTTTTAATAGAATGGTCCGACTAGGTATCACTGAGAAGGTGATATTTGAATCAACGCTTGAAGATGCTAAGGGAACAAGTCACATGGAGTTATATGGGGCTAGCTTTTTTTTTTTTTGACAGAAAAAGCAGCCAGTGCCAAAACCTGAGGTGAGCATGTTTGATGTTCGGGGAGCAGCAAAGAATCTGTAGTGTGGCTAGAGGAGAGTAAGGGTAGCAGACATGAAAACAGCAGATTGTCAGAGGACTTTATAGGCTACTACAAAGACTTAAAGTGTAATGGGAGTGAATGGGGGATGATTTGATTTGTATTTTCAAAAGATTATACAGGTCACTGTATTGAGGAAAGACTAAAGAGGGAGAAGTGTGGAAGATAGAAGGTCAGACAGGAAATTACTACTACTATCCAGGTTGTAGATGGATAAACTTGGAAGATAAAACTAACAAGATTTACAGACTGGATATGTGATGTGAAGGAAGGAAGCTGTCTTAGTCATTTAGTGCTTGTATAACAGAAATACCATAATTGGTGAAATCTAACCAAGATTTATTTTCTCACTGAAAAGCAGGCTAAAAGTTCAAATTCAGGGCTTTCTCTGCTGGCTCTGGAGAAAAGTCTTTGTCATCAATTTTCTCCTTGCCTGGGAGCTTCTGAGGCACAGGGATCTTGGGTTCGAAGAATGTGCTCTTCTCCTGACACTACTGCTTTACTGATGATATGAAGTCCCCAACTCTGTGCGAGCTTCCCTTCCTTTATATCCTAAGAGATTGCCTCAAGGTGCAATATAATCGTATGCACTGAATCCTGCCCCACCAAGTGCCTCCCTCGTTAACATCATAGAGTCAGGATTTCCAGCATCTAGGAACATCACACAATATCAGGAATCATCATCTAGCCAAATGACTACACACATTTTTGGGGGAATACAATTCAACCCATGACAGGAGCACAGGATGATCCCAAGGCTTTTGGCTTGAGAAGCGAGAAGGATGAATTTGGTATTAACTGAGATGGGGAAGACTAAGAGTGAACCAGGTTTTGAGGATGGGAGTGGGTGTGTGTTAAGTCTGAAATGCTTATATCCAAGGAGAGCTGTTGAGTGTGCATGTATAAATCAAGTTTGGGGAAGAGGTTCCAGCTGAAGATTGAATACAGAAAGGTGTATAGAAAGTCATGAGACTAGATGAGATTACCCTGGAAATGAATATAAATAATAAAGAGACCCAAGGATTTAATCCTAGACCTCCCAGTGTTGACTGGCCAGTATGGGAGGAAGAAAAGCAGGTGTTTGCTGCGAAGCAGATTTATTGACTGTGTCAAATCTTGATCAGTATTGTGACCTGACCCTACAAATGCCAGTAAATTTCCATTCTTCCTGAAACCAGCCCAAGCCATATTTGGCCAGCGCCACACCACTAAGTGAGTTCAACAGGACACAGCAACCACAGGAACAAATCAGGAGGAAAAACATCACCCAGACCTTATTCCAAAGCACAAAGTCCAACAAGAACAATGCCACCTCCCACCTCCTGTTTTCTGGCTGCATTATAGAATTTTCCCTCCCCAATATTCTTGTACTGCCCAAATTACATACAAACTCTGTTACCTTATAGCTCAGCAAGTCAGATCTGAGGAATTTCCTCTGGATCCCTGTGCAGGGCATTGCAATAAAGTTACTTTCTGTTTCTCAGAGACAGGTAATTGCCAAGGTTGAATGAGCCTGAGAAGGATCCACCTTCTAGAGTTTGATAGCAATCTCATCACTATTACCCATGGTAATGGTAGGTATCTCCTCACACAGGCTTTAGTTTTAAGGACAAAAATCTTTCAAAAATATTTCAGGTGACATTTTTTCCAAATGAGTGAGTTTTGAGAAAGCATGGGAAGGAATGTCATGTTTTTAATAATTATTAATCAGAACTAAGGCCACTTACATCACTTCCTCATGTGTCCATATAACCAACCATAGGCAAACCCCATGGGGTTTCTTAGGCTGTAATGTTTTTCAGAGGAAATCTCCAGATCTTTTTTGCCCATGGAGCCACTGGTGTGTTTGAACTGCCCAGCTTTGTAAATTTGAGTTCTGCACCCAACTTTTGCTCTGCTCTTTCAGGGACTCTGTTGTGTTCCCTGTCAGGGGGATAGTTGGTGGTAGCTGGGTGCCATCTTGTTTTTTTGGTCTCAGGTTGATGGAGTCTCTGATTTATATGGCTGCTTTTGTCTCTTGGGCTAATATTTTCCTTGTGTCTTTGATGTTCTTCATTCTCCTTTGCTCTGAGTGGTTTGGGACCAGTTCAAGAAACTTACTAGCATTTTGATTTAGTCTGATTATGCTGACTTCCTCTGTAATATTGATTGTCCTGCCCTTCAACCAAGATTGTTTACTGTCTTGTTAGTGAATACCCATCTTTCTCCCTCCCCACCCTCATAACCATCAAAGAATGTTTTCTTCTGTGTTTAAACTTTTTCTTGACTTCTTACAATAGAGGTTTCGTATAATAGCTGTCCTTTTGTGACTGATTAGTTTCCGTTAGCATGCCTTCCAGATTCATCCATGTTGTGAGATGTTCCATGAATTCATCATTGTTCTTTGTCATTGTATAATATTCTATTGTGTGAATATACCATAATTTTTTTTATCTGTTTGTCAGTGGGCATCTAATGTTGTTTCTATCTTTTGGCTATGGTGAGTAGTGCTTCAGTGAACGTGGGTGTACATGTATCTATTAATGTAATCACTCTTATTTCTATAGTATATATTCCAGGGAGTGGGATTGCTGGATCATATGGTGAGGTTTTTACAAAAGTGCCAAGTCAGTTTCCAAAGTTGTTAGGTGCCATCGAGTTGGTTCCAACTCATAGCAATCCTATGCACAACGGAGCACAACACTGCCCAGTGCTGCGCCATGCCCACAATAGTGTTCATGCTTAAGCCTATTGTTGCAGCCACTGTGTCAATCTATCTTGTTGTGGGTTTTCCTCTTTTTTGCTGACCCTCCACTCTACCAAGCATGATGTCCTTCTGCAGTGATTGATCCCTCCTGACAACATGTCCAGAGTATGTAAGATGCAGTTTTGCCATCTTTTCTTCCAAGAAGCACTCTGATTGTACTTCTTTCAGAACAGAGCTGTTTGCTCTTTTGGCAGTCTGCATTACATTCAGTAGTCTTCTCCAGCACCACAATTCAAAGGCAATATCTCATTGTAGTTTTAATTTGCACTTCTCTAATGACTAGTAATCTTGAGCATTCCACCTGAATGGATGTCTTCTTATGGTAAATGTCCTTTGAGTATTTTTAAATTGGGTTATCATCATTATTACTTTTGGTTGAACTTTTGCAGTTATATTGTGCATTTCAGAGGTTAGATGCATATCGGACTGTCTTAGCCAAAATTTTTCTCCCAGTTGGTAGGTTGTCTTTTTACTCTATTGGTTTAGTCTTTTGATGAGCATAAGTGTTCAATTTTTAGGATCTCCCAGTTATCTAGTTTCTCTTTTGTAGTTTATGCCATGTATTAGGACTGTTAGCATTGTCACTATTTTTTCTTCCATGCTATTTATTATTCTAAATTTTATGTTTAAGCCCTTGATCCATTTTGAGTCATTTTTGTGCATGGCATGAGGTATGGGTCTTGTCATGCCAGCACCATTTGTTGGAGACTATCTTTTCCCCATTTAATGGACTTTTGGCCTTTGTGAAGTATCAACTCATAGGTGGATAACTTGAAGTCTGGATTCTCAGTTTTCTTCCATTGCACTGTGTGTCTGGTGTTTACCAGTACCAGGCTGTTTTGATTATCATGGTGGTATAATAGGTTTTAAAATCGGGTAGCGTGAGGCTTTCCATTTTGTTCTTCGTTAGTGCTTTATTTATCCGGAGTCTCTTCTCTTCTGTATGAGGCTGGTAATTTGTTTCTCCATTTCATTAAAAAATGTCTTTGGAATTTGGATTGGGGTTGCATGGTATCTGGAGATCATCTTGATAGAAATGACATTTTCATAATGTTGAATCTTCGTATCTGTGAGTAAGGTAAGCTTTGCACTTAATGTAGGTCTCTTTTGGTTTCTTTCTTAATTTTCATTAATATTTTATTGTGCTTTAAGTGAAAGGTTATAATCTACAACAATTTGCCGTATAAATCCATACACATACACTGATTTGCAACTCTGGCTGTTTTTCCCACCCTGTGACAGCACACTCTTCCTGTCTACTGTGTACTTCCCGTATCCATTCATCCAGCTCCTGTCCCCCTCCACCCTCTCATCTTGCCTCTAGACAGCAGCGGCTCAGACAGCCTCATGTAGATATTTAAACCAAGAAGTGCACTCTTTTCCAGCTTTATGCTACATCTTATAGTTCAGTCCGGTCTTGGTCTGAAGAGTTGGCTTCTGTACTTGTTTCAACTCTAGGCTAGCAGAGAATCTGTGGGGCATGTCTTTAGGGGACCCTCCAGTCTGTCAGACCGTCAAAGCTGGTCTCTTAAATAGAGCTCAGGTTCTGTACCCTCACTTTTCTCCTGTTATGTCAGGGACTCTACATTATGTTCTCTGTCAGGATAGTCACTGGTAGTGGACAGGCTTCATCTGTTTCTTCTGTTCTCATGCTCATGTAGTCTCTGGATAACATGGCACTTTCTGTCTGCTGAGCTAGTATTTTCCTCATGTCTTAGATGTCCTTCATTCTCTGATCCAGATGGATTGGGACCAGTTGATGCTACTTAGATGGCCACTTGCTCTTCTTTAAGACCCCAGATGCCATGCATGAAGTGGGATGCAGAACATTTTCTTAAAAACAGAAACTTAGTTTCATCGGTTGTCCTAGATGCCCCCTGAAACTGTAATTCTCACACCCTAGCCATTGCTACTCTGTCCTTCAAAATGTTGGATTGTTATATGTAGGGAAACCTCTTGGCTTCTGGTATGCCAAGTGCTGTCGAGTCGGATCCAACTCATGGCGACCCAGCAATATTTATCTCCTCTCTATTGTGTGCTGTTACCCCCTTCACAAAGCCGAATTCCTGTCTACTGTCTAATCTGTGACTACCACTCTCCCCACGTTCCCTCCTGTAAACATCAAAATTATTTTCTTCTGTGGTTAAACCTGTTATTGAATCCTGATAATAGCAATCTTATACAATATTTGTTCTATTGCAACTGACTGATTTCACGTAGCATAATGTCTTCCGGATGACTCCATGTTACCAGATGTTTCCTAAGATTGTCATTGTTCTTTATCATTGCATGATATTCCCTCATGTGAATATACCATAGTTTGTTTATCCATTCATTTGTTGATGGATAACCAGGTTTACACCATCTTTTAGTTATTGTGGACAGTGCTGCAATAAACATTGGTGTGCGCGTATCTAGTTGTGTGACAGCTGTTATTTCTGTAGGATATATTCCATGTAGTGCAATTGCTGGACCATATGGGATTTCTATTTGCAGCTTTTTAGAAAGCATCAAATTGATTTCCAAATTGACTTTACCATTTTAATCCCCATGAGCTCTGTAGAAGAGTTCCAGTCTCTCCACAGTCTCTCCAACATTTATTATTTTGTGTTTTTTTAGATTAATGCCAGCCTTGATGGTATATTATTGTAGTTTTGATTTGGGCTTCTTTGGCAGTGATTAATCATCATGAGCATTTCCTCATGTATCTGTTAGCATCCCGGATGTCTTCTCTGGTGAAGTGCCTGTTCATATCATTTGCCAATTGTTTAATTGGTTTATTTGTCTTTTTCTTGTTGAAATTTGCATTACCTTGTAGATTATGGAGATTAGACACTGATCAGATTTGTGGTTGCCAATTTTTTTCCCAATCTGTAGGTATTCTTTTTACTCTCTTGATTAATTCTTTAGATGAACTTGAGTGTTTGATTTTTTGGAATTCCAAGTTACCTATTTTTTGTTCTGGTATTTGTGCATTGTTAGTAATATTTTGTACTCTGTTTATGCCATGTATTAAGTTTCCTGGTGTTGTACCTATTTTTTCTACCTTTATTATTCTAGAGTTTATATTTAGGTATTTAATCCACGATGTGCATCTCACACATGGTGTGAGATGTGGGTCTTGTTTTCATTTTTTTGCAGATGGATAGCAAGTGTTGCCAACACCATTTGTTAAAGAGACTGTCCTTTCCCCTGTTCACAGACTTTGAGTCTTTGTCAAATATCAGCTGCTCATAGGAGGATGCTGTTATAGCTAGATTCCCTATTCTGTTCCATTGATTTATGTATCCGTTTTTGTACCTGTATCAGGCTGTTTTGAATACCATGGCTGTGTAATAGGTTCACAAGTCAGGTAATGTGAGGCTTTCCACTTTGTTCTTCTTCAGTAATGTTTTACTTACTTGTGGCTTCTTTCCTTTCTGTATGAAGCTGGTAATTTGTTTCTCCATCTCATTAAAAAATACCATTGGAACTTTTACTGGAATTGCATTGTTTCTGTAGAGTGCTTGGGGTGTAATAGATATTTTTCCTATGTTAGTTCTTCCTATCCATGAGCAAGGTAGATTTCTCCACTTATGTAGATCTGTTTTGGTTTCTTACAGTAGAGAATTGTAATTTTCTTTGTATAGGTTTTACATCTGTACTTAGATTTATTCCTAAATATTTTGTCTTCTTGCGGTTATGGTAAAGGGTATTGATTTGGAGACTTGTTCTTTGATGGTCTCTTTATTAGCATAAGGGAATGCAACTGATTAATTCATTTTTATCTTATGTGCTGACACTTTGCTAAACTCTTCTGTTAGTTCCAGTAGTTTTCTTGTGAGTTCTTGAGGGTTTTACGTGTATAAGATCTTATCATCTGCAAATGAGATACTTCTTTACTGATGCAGATGCCCCTTATTTCTTTATCTTGGCTCATTGCTCTGGATAGAACCTCCAGTACAGTATTGAATAAAAGTGGTGACAGTGGCATCCTTGTTAGTTTCCTGTTCTCAGGGGGAATTCTTTCAGACTCCATTCAGAATGATGCTGGTTGCTGAGGAATTTCCCTTCTATTCTTTTGCTGAAACTTTTCAATGTGAGTGGGTATTGGCGATTGTCAAATGCCTTTTCTGCATCTTTGATACAGTGTTGTCATCATTTACATACCTAGTCTCTATTTCTCTATTTTTAGTGTTTTTGTTTGATTTATTTTTGTAGGTGCGCTAAATGCATCAGTATATGCATACTGTGTCTTGTACTATATCCTTGTACTATATCTGGTGTTAATTTTCTAGTTGAAGAACTTCCTTTCAGTGTTTCTTATAATTTTTGTTTGGATTTTGCAAATTCTTAGACTTCTATTCATCTGAGAATGTCCTAATTTCACTGTCATATTTAGAGACAGTTTTGCAGGGTATGTAATTCTCAGCTGGCAGTTTTGTTTTCCTTGAAGGCTTTGTATATGTATTCCCATTGCCTTCTTGCCAGCATTGTTTCTGGTGAGTAATCCAAGCTTAGTCTTATTGACTCTCCTTTGTTGGTTATGTTTGTTTAAGCCTAATTGCTTGTAAAAATATTTCCTTATCTTTGGTTTTGCTAAGTTTGGTGATAATATGGCTTGGTGTCATTCTTTTGGGATCTACCTTGTGTGGACTTTGATGAGCATCTTGGATAGATATCTTCTCATATTTCATGATATCGGGAAAGTTCTCTGTCAGAATGTTTTCAACAGTTCTCTCTGTATTTTCTGTTTATTCCCGCTGTCCCCAAGTTCTGGTACTCCAGTCATTTGTAATTATCATCATGTTGGAGTTCCACGTAACTCTTAATGGTTATTTTTTGAAATTCTTTCTCTGATTTTTCCTCAAATATGCTGATGTCAGTTGCTTTGTCTTCAGTCTCACTAATTCTGCATTCTGTTGCTTTGATTCTGCTCCTTTGACTTTCTCATGGATTGTGTAATGCTGTAATTTTATTGTTAAGCCATTGAATTTTAGATCATAGTTGCGCAGATATTTCTTGCAGCCTAATCTCCTTCCTGACCTCAAAGAGCTCTAAACATTACTTTCTTATATTGTACCTCTGATAACTGCAGAAAGTCTTCTTTGTCTTGAACATTTTTTAAGTGTTTGTGACTTCTCTGAAGCCATTGTGGTTTGCTTCTTTAAATTATTTGAAATTGACTGTTGTCTCTGAACCATGAGAAAGTTGTTGTAATTTATTTGGTTATTTTTTTGTGTGGATGTAAGTATGTATATGTATATATTTAGTTTTTAAGTGTCAAAATAGGCTGGTTGTGTAAGCTAGTTTGATTAGTGGAGCCCTAGAAATTCCAAAGCCCTGTCACTAGATGCTTAGAGCCTACTTCCAGCCAGGTAGTGTGTCAGAGTTTGGTGCCTTATGCAGAGCAGAGAAGGAAGGGGGAAACACTAGGAAAAGAAGATCAGCTTGTTGGAGAGATTTATATTTACACAAGTTCACAAACACTTTAGTGGCACTCAAATGGTGACCATGTGAAGCTGAGCTTCCCCTCTGAAAAAAAGATGTGTTCCACTCACTGCCCTGCCGCTCCATTTGTTGCATTGTTGCTGTGTTGCTGCCACCAGTGTGCATGTGGCTCTGTTCACCAGCTCTGCTTGCTGCTCTGGCAGTAGTAGGTCCATATGCATGGTGGGGATTTAATTCTGGGTAAATTCATTGCTTCTGTTCATGCTTTCTGGTCCCTGTCATATAGTCTGATCTTTCAGCTTTTCACCTGATTTTAAGCACTCCTAAAATGTCCTCTATAATCTGTTTAGTTGTTTTTCTGCTTCTTTGTTGTTAGGCTGTTCACAGGATGCTTGTGGCTATGTGACCGTCTTAGCCTCACCTCCTCTTTGGGTTTCTTGCTGTAGTGTTTTGTAGTTCTCTTTGTATATGTCTTTTACATTCCTGGTTAGATTTATTCCTAACCAGGCATTGATTTGGTGATTTCCTCTTCAAAATTTTCTTTATTAATGTGAAGGAATCCCATTGATTTTTTTCTGTGTTTATCTTGTGTTTGGATATCTTGCTGATCTCTTGTTTTGGTCCCAGTAGTTTTTTTCTGGGGTTTTTGAGGTTTTCTGTGTATAAGATCATACCATCTGCAGATAGAGATACTTTTACTTTTTCCTTATCAATTTAGATACCCTTTATGTCTTTTTCTAGTCTAACTGCTCTGGTTAGTACATTTAGCCAGTGTTGAAGAAGAATGGTGATAAAGGGCATCCTTGTGTGGTTTCTGTTCGAAAAGGGGGATACTTTCAGACTCTCTCCATTTAGGACGTTGTTGACTGTTAGCTTGCATAAATGCCCTGTATAGTTTCCTTTCTATTCATGTTTTGTTTTTGTCAAGAGTTTTCTTTTTAATCCTAAATGGGTAATAGACTTTGTCAGATGACATCAATCGATAAGATTTTGTGGTTCCTGCCTTTGTTTTATTTATGTGATTGATTACATTGATTCTTTTTATAATATTGAACCATTCCTGCATAACTGGTATGAATTACACTTGGTCATGATGAATTATTTTTTTGATATGTTGAATTTTGTTGGCTAGAATTTGTTTAGAATTTTTAAATCTAAGTTCATGAGGGATATTGATTTGTAATTTTCTTTTTTTGTAATGTTTTTACCATCTCACTTTGGTATCAGGGTTATGCTGGCTTCATAGAATGAGGCTGGCAGTATCTGTGGTTTTCTGTGCTCTCAGATTACCTTCAGTAATAGTTGTATTAATGCTTCTCTGAAAGTTTAGTAGAATACTCAAGTGAAGCTATCAGGAACATGGATTTTTTGGGTTGGGAGTTTTTAAATTACATTTTTAATGTTTTCTTTTGTTATGTATTTATTTATTTGTTTTATCTCAGTTAATTTAGGTAGATAGTGTGTTTCTTGAAGTTTGTCTGTTTCATCTGTTGTTGTTAGGTGCTGAGTCATTTCTGATGCATGGTGACCCTATGAACAACAGAATGAAACGCTTTCCTGGTCCTGTGCTATGCCCACAGTCATTTTTATGCTTAAGCCCATTGTTGCAGCCACTATGTCAGTCCATGTCCTTGGAGGTCTTCCTCTTTTTTGCTGACCCTCTACCAAGCCTGTTTCCTCTAGGTTTTCAAATTTGTTGGAGTCTAATTTTCACAGTAATCTGTTATGATTCTATTAATTTCAGTTGGATTTGTTGTGATATTGCTCATGTCGTTTCTTATTTGGGTTTGCTTCTCTTCTATTTTTCTGTTGTCACTTTGGCCAGTGCTTTGTCAATTTTGTTGATGTTTTCAAAGAACCAACTTTGGGTTTTGGTGATTTTTTGCCATTGTTTTTCTGTTGTTTATGTTTCCTTTCTTCTGATGCTCGAGAGATTCTTTTGCTGCTCTGTGTTTGGCACTTGGCTTGGCTGGCTGGTAATATTTTTACTTGAGCCCATTCACCTTTTTTTGGATGTGTGCATGTGTTATAAATTGACCTCTGAATGCTGCTTTTGCTCTATCCCAGAGGTTGTGGTAGAATGTGTTTTCATTCTCATTTTATTCTGTGAATTGCTTTATTCTGTTCTGAATTTCTTTTATTATGCAATAATTTTTGAACAGGGTATTGTTCAGTTTTATGGGTTTTTTTCCTCCTTGTTTTTTGTGTTACTGATTTCTACTTCTATGGCTTCATCATCAGAAAAGATGTTTTGTAGTATTTCAGTGCTTTGGATTCTACTATGTCTTGCTCTGAGGCTTAATGTGTAGTCTATTTTGGAGAATGTTCCATTTGGGTGAGTTGGAAATGAAGGTGTATTGGGCTGTTGTCGGATAGAGTGTTTTGTAATATCCACGAGGTCAAGTTGGTAGATAGTGGCATTGAGATCTTCTGTGTCTTTATTGAGCTTCTTTCTGGATTTCTGTCCTTTGCCAAAAGTGATGGGTTGAAGTCTCCAACTGTCATTGTAGAGCTGTGTATTTCTCTTTTCAGTGCTGTTAGAGTTTGTTTTAACGTATTTTGTAGCTCTGTAGTTGAGTGTGTAAATATTTATTATCATTTTATCTTCCTGGTATATTGACTCTAATCATCATGCAATGTCCTTCCTTATCCATTGTGGTGGATTTTGCTTTGAAGTCTATTTTATCAGAGATTAATATTAGCACTCCTGCTCTTTTTGATTGTTGTTAGCCTGATATATTTTTTCCATCTTTTGAGTTTTAGTTTGTTTATGTCTTTAAGTCCCAGATGTGTCTCATGCAGGCAACACATTGACATAATGTGTTTTTTATCCATTCTGCCACTCTCTGTTTATTTATGCATTTAATCCACTTACATCCAGTATAAGTATTAATGAGTATGAGTTTAGTGCTGTCATTTTAATGTATTTTTGGTACTGTTAACAATTTTTTTTCTTCCACTTAATTTTCTTTGTTGAATCTTTTTTCTGTATGGATTTTTTCATTGCTGTTTATTTTATATTTGCTGAGTCTTTGTGCTTTTTGTTTTTTACTTTGATGTGTAGAATTATTAGTTTCCTTTGGGTTACCTTAATATTTACCCTCTACTTTTCTAAGTTTAAACCAGTCTTATATTTCGTGATATCATCTTAACTTCCTCTCATTATGAAAGAGTAGTGACTACATTTTTTAGTGGTTTTTGTTTGTTTTAATGTTGTCATTTTTTTTTTTAAATGTTTGTATCTCTGCCTGTTTTCAGCATTTTAGCTTTGATTTGTTTTTGTGGCTTCCATATCTGGGTTGATATCTGTCCTGTGTACTTGTCTTGGGTTGTCACCTGATGTTAATTTTCTGAGAACTTTCTTGTAATTTTTATTTGGTTTTTACAAAATTGCTAAACTTCTCTTTCTATGAGAATGCCCTAATTTCACTGTTATATTTGAGAGATACTTTTGCTGGGAATATAGTACATGACTGCTTTATATACATCATCCCATTGTCTTTTTGCCTGTATGGTTTCTGCAGAGTTGTCAGAGCTTAGTTTTATTGACTGTTTTTTATAGAAGAATTTTCATTTATTCCTAGCCACTCATTTCTTTTCATATTTGGTTTTATTAAGTTTGAGTATAATATGCCTTGGCGTCTTTCTTTTGGGATCTACCTTATGTGGGGTTTGATGAGTTTCTTGGTTAGATATCCTCTCATATTTCATGATATCAGGGAAGTTTTCTGCCAATGACTCTTCAGCAGTTCTCTGTTGCACCCCATGTTCTGGTACTCCGATCACTTATAATTTATTTTGCTTGATAGAAAACCAAAACCAAACCAATGCATTACTATAGAGTCAGTTCTGACTGATAGTGACCCTGTAAGATTCCCACATAATTTTGCGGTTTCTTCATTAGAAAATTTTTTTTATCTGATTTTTCCTCAAGTGTATTTATGGCCAGTGCTTTATCTTCAGTCTCACTAATTCTGACTTACGCTGCCACAATTCTGCTCTTATGGCTTTCTACTAAGTTGTATAATTCTGAAATTTCATTGTTAAAATTTTCTTTCTCTCTGCAGTCTTGTTAAATTTCTCTCTTGCAGTCTTAAATTTGTCGTTATGCTCTTGTATAACCGTCTTACATTCCTCTATTGCTTTTTCTGTGTTCCTGGTCTTGTGGGTTTTGACTGCTTTGCTTCCTGATGTCTTGAAGAGTTCTGTATGTTAACCTTTTTGATCTTATCCCTGGGAATTTCAAGAAGTTCTCTTCCCATAGAAGATTTTTTTTAATTGTGTTTAAGTGAAAGTATACAATCCAAATCAATTTTGCATGCCTGCCTGGCTTGGCCTGTCTGCAGCTCTGTCTCCTGTCCTCACCCAGTGACAACACATTCCTCTTTTCACTCTATACTTCTAGTATCCTCTTAATGAGCACCTATCTCCTCCTTTCCATTCTGTTCTCTCCCATTTAGAAAGAAACCAGTAGGACAGCCTCCTATAAATATATAAAATCATAAAGCACACACACCATGTGGTCGCACTCTATCCCCAAGTCCAGTCCATTCTTGTCTGAAGAGTCAACCACAGTACTGGTTTCTGGTCAGGGCCAGCAATGTGTCTAGGGTCATGTTCCTAGAGGGCCCTCCAGACTGTCGGATCATGAATTTTGGTCTTTTAGTAGAGTTCCTACGCTGCATACCTCTTTTCCTCCTGTTGCCTCAGCAACTCTGCATTGTGTCCCCCATCAGGGCTGTGTTTGGTGGTAGCTGGGCACCATCTGGTTCTTCTAGTCTCAGGTTGAGACAGGCTCCCATTCATATGAGTTCCTGTGTCTCCTGGGCTCTTTTTCCCTCATGTCTTCGTGTTCTCGGGCATCATCTGTTCCAGATGGGTTGGGACTGTATGGTGTACCTCAAATGGCAGCTTGCTAGCTTTTAAGACCCCAGATGCCACTCTTCAATATGGGATGCAGAAGGCTCTCTTAGCAAAAGACAAGTTATGCCACTTGACCTCAGTGTCCCCTGAAAACATATTTCCCAGACCCCCATCCTTGCTACTCTATCCTTTAAAATATTGGGTTGAGTTTAGAAAACCTTTCAGTTTATGGTGTAGCCCAGTTATATTGATCTGCTCTCTACTGCATGCTGTCACTGCTTCACCTAACCAAATTCCTGTCAACTATCTAATCTATGACCAACCTCTCCCTCTCTTCCCACTATTGTAGCTGCCAAAGAGTCTTTTTTTCTGTACATAAATCTGTTTTTCAGTGCTTAAAGCAGAGTTCTCATGCAATAATTGTCCTTTTGTAGCTGATGATGTCACTCACTGTAATGTCTTTTTTCTAGAAGGTTTTTTAATTGTTTGGTGGCTTGCTGAAGCCATGATAGTGTGTTTCTTCGTGTGATTTAATATTGACTGTTGTTTCCAAGCCATCAAAAAGCTATTATACTCATTTTATCTTTGCTTACTGTGTCCTCATTTCTTGTTTTGTTACACCCAAATGAGCTTCTTGTGTTAGTTTGATTATTGACATCTTTGAAGTTCTAACCTCCTATATTCAGTTTGCTAGAGTTGTTACTGGATATAGGAGTCCAGGAGTCACTTTACTTTTCCTGTATGGATTCAGCAGAGATGCCCAGGTCATTGGTCAGTGAGTGTGTGGTACAGGCACTCACTTACATTTCTGCACAGGCTGGGGTGATTGGAGTAGGCACAGGTATCTGGCTACAGTAGGGTGTCATGTGCTGATCAAAGCAAGGAGCTGACTGTTGCCCCTGAGTGTGTGGTTATAAGGCCTGCTCTTGTCTCTAGAGCATCTGAGTAGGTGAGTTTTACATCCTGACCCTGGTCACCCAATGCTGTTAGCTCTAAGTACTTGGAGTCACCACTTATCCCTTGACCCATGTCATAATTGGCTCAGTAGAGTGGGTGGAGCCACCAGTCCTCAGGCCCCTAATGTGGGTTGGTGAGGACCTTACTTAATGGATAGGGTCATGTCAAATGTTAAGAATCTGCCAGTCTCCCGCATAGCAGATACAGGTGAAGATAGGATTCAAATATATACAGTGTTGAAATGGGCGGATGCAAATATATGCAGGAATGAAAGGCATTCAGAGCCCTTGGATCCCTTACGCCTGTTTCTAGGCAAAGCAGCTATGTCTGCCTGAGTTTTCTGCATAGGGGAGCTAGTGGATTATTTTTTCCTGTTTGTTAATTTGTATCCTCTCCACAGCTGAATAAATGGCTTGGGGCATGCAATGTGTCCTACCTCTAGCCCAGGATGTGCAGCAGTCAGTGAAGCCAACTGGGCACCTGGAGCAGAGAAGGGAGGGTACAGGTAAATGGGATAAGTACTTCCCAAGGGAGTTCTTTTTAAAAAATCTTTTATTGTTTTGATCTTTGTGGTAAATTAAGTGTTGTATTTATCTTTTGCTGATTTAGCACTGTTTCACTGGTTGTAGAAGCTTGGTGCCACTTGGTGTCTCTACCACTTGGTCCCTCCCAGTGTGGAAAACACAACCAAGTATTGCTGCTTTCCTCACCATGTGCACCAGCCCATCCTCCCTATGGTGTGCTGGTGTCAGCCTGGTCAGGTCTGGCAAATTCTCACAGCTTCTGAATTGTTTGCCCCTCTCCCTGCTGCTCAGTCTGATTCTTCAACTTGGTGTTTGATGTTCAGGCCTCCTAGATTGTCATATGTAATCAGTTCATTTGGGGTTTTTTTTTTTTCTTTGTATCTTTGTTTCAAGAGAGTCCACGGAAAGTGTTTGAATACTCCATGTTGGTCCTGCCTTGAGATCTTATTACGAGGGAAGCTTTGACTGGGCTCATGGGTCACCACTGTCTTGACTAGAGCTCTCACAGTGGTCACCCCAGTAGACACAGCTTTCCTAGCACCCCCAGTGCTCTTCTGATACTGTTTACTACTGGAACATGGAAGTCATCAAATGGTATTGTAATTCTCTTATTTCCCATCTCTCTTATTAGACTGGGAGATCCTAGATGGCAGTGATGTCCTGTCTTTTCCACTTCCTAGAACATAATGCTCAAAAGTAATCTTTGAATTGGTGGATGAATAAATGAGTGAATGAAATGACTTGGGAACCAGTAATAACAGCTGTATTTTTTGTGTGTGTGTGTGGCCTTTCCTTGTGCTTTTGGCCTGTCTCTGAGGTTTCTTCTAGTCTCAAAGAATGGTGGCCTGAAGCCTCAAGGTGAGTGAATGGAGACAATCTCCAGTGGCAACACTGCCTAGGCTGCTGTTTAGAATTGGCCTGTTTTTTGGTTTAACTATCTGTGTGAAGGGCAGCATTTGGGTTTTAAAGGATGATAAAATGATTTATAGGGGGTTAAATCCTCAGAGAATTTACAGTTAACTAGAACTAACTAGGAAGAACATTTAGGAAGAGAGGATATACAGAGGTGAAACTAGTATCTAATAGGTGAAACTAGCATCTAATAGATGCTCCAAAGCAGTGTTTGCTGTTTCTGTGAGCAGTATAGGGTAAGTGCTGTAGAGTTGGGGGAGGGATTACTTCAGGCCGGGGTGTTCTGGGAAGGCCTTGTGGAGGCTGGAGATGGACTTCTAGAGGTTGGATAAGGCTTGGCAAGGCTAGAGAAAGAAGAGCAGAGGAAATGGTATGACTGAAGGGTTAGGAGGTATCTGCAACAATGAATGAATTATAACTGTAAAAGGTGTTACGAGAAGACAGATGGCTCCACAGTAGGCAAAGAGTGAGGACCCACATTCATTGAGAAAATAAAGTTTGTGATCTGCCATAAGCGACCAGGGCATAGGGAAGGGAGGAGACTCTTTGCAAGATATAAGAAAGAGTTACTGAGTCTTGGATCAGCTCAGCAGAGATTCACCTGACTAGAGTTTTCAAAGCTAATTTTTAGAGGAGGAAATGAGTAAAAGAAAGAAGAGGTTGCAATAGTCATGAAGTCGTACAGAATAGAGAAATGAATTAACGTCATCATTGCTTTTAGGTCCCAGGTTAAAGTTCAGTTTAAGTCCAGTTAGGATGGAGCCCTGGTAGCAGAGTGGTTAAGAGCTCAGCTGCTAACCAAAAGGTTGACAGTTCAAATCCACAGCTGCTCCTTGGAAACTCAGGCAGTTCAGTTCTGTTCTGTAGATTCACTACAAATCAGAATTAACTCGATGGCAGTAGGTTTTTGTTTTTTTAGGGTGAAGATGAGTACTAGCAGTTGCTGAAGGTACTTTGTTAGTGATTCATTCTACTCTGAGTAAATTTTGGTGGACAAGGAGGGAATACTATAGACAGGAATTTGTAAGGAGGAGAGAGGGGCATGCTGTGAGCAGCATGGATGAGTGATTTTCAGAGGGAAAGTAGGTCAAAGAAAAGGAAAGGTAGAGTAATATTGAAAAAAGATGTGTGTAGGAGTGAATAAGCGATTGCATTAGGGTAAAAGTCAAGATGGAGCCAGAACAAGATGTTGCTGTGCTCTTAAAATAGAAAAAGTATGGAGAGAATACCTAGTTGATGAAAGACTTGGAATTAGCTGATTCCTTTAGACCTTTTAGCTTATATTTGGGGTTCTTAGCATTTATAACTGAGATACCAAAACGGAGTGAACTGGTCATAATAATAACTCTTTGCCACCACCACTGTCTTGTACCGTCTAGCCAGGTTACCAGTAAACCAGTTGCTATCAATTCCAACTCATGGTGATCACATGTGTGTCAGAGTAGAACTGTGCTCCAATATGGTTTTCACTGGCTGATTTTTTGGGAGTAGATTCCTAGGCCTTTCTTCCAAAGTAACTCTGGACTAGAACCTCCAACCTTTCATTTAGCAGCAGAGTTCATTAACTGTTTGTGCCACCCTAGTAATGGTAAAACTTAGTCTCAGGCAAGATTACATCGAGGATCCTGGCCCCTCTAGCTAGCTGAGTTTCTGCTGGTCTAGGGAAGATCTCCTCAGCTGAAGGCCCAGTCAGAATGGGCAGACTTGGCCCTTACTGTTGTCCTACTGAGACAACTCTCTGGAAATGAGGCAGAATAAAGCAGGGCAAAGCCCCTCAATATACTTCTCTGACTGTATCCCACATCCCTGATAGAGATAAGCTGTGTGCTTTGGAAGGAGAAAATAGAAAAGGATCAAGCAGGGGTATAGTACCTTGGAATGCAGACAGGGACAACAGTCAGCAGTAGAAGTGCCTAACATGTTTTCTTTTTTACAAAAGGGTACCATGCCTGTGGAAAGGATGCGAATGCGCCCATGGCTAGAGGAACAGATAAATTCAAACACAATACCAGGGCTAAGGTGGCTTAACAAGGTAAGTGCTTTGGGTGTCCATGGATATGTGTGCACACGTGCATGTGTGTGTGCATGAGAGAAATTTGCTGAAAGTAAAATTGTTCTTTGTGTTACAGAATCTTATGCTCTTAATTACATAAACAAACCATTCCTCCCCAAACTCTTGAAAACATTGAATAGTTATATAAATAAGATTTTTATCATGTTTTCTGGTCATAACTTCCAAGCTTGATTTACTAGTTCCAGCTCATCTTGTGTTTTGGATGACTATTTAGGGAACTCTTCTCACTGTTTCTCTTCA
The DNA here is from genome assembly GCA_028571685.1 of Heterohyrax brucei. Taxonomy (NCBI): domain Eukaryota; kingdom Metazoa; phylum Chordata; class Mammalia; order Hyracoidea; family Procaviidae; genus Heterohyrax; species Heterohyrax brucei. Next base: position 28,841,507 of record CM053156.1, read on the forward strand.
AAGACTCTTAGCCTTGTCTCCAAATTCCTTGTGTACTTGTCGTAGCTTTCTAGAATTCAGAGGTCCCAGGAACTTTAGAGTTTGATGCTTGAAACAGAGTATATAGATATTCTGTTCAGTGGTCTCTGTGTAAAGAAAATCTATTTTGTTGTAAACATTTTTTCTTTTATCTTTGTAGTGAAACCCTGTCCATGTACCGAACTGTTGTAAAAAGGAAACAGTATATCATTTACAACACCCCCCCCACATAAATACTTCCTTACTTTAACAGTGACAAAACCCTCAATTTAATTAATCCTAATTGTAAAGGGTGAACCAGAAAGAGACAGTGTGTGTAAAAATAAAAACATCTGAAACTACACAGTTGTAATGTAGACAGACGGCTGACTAAAATGTATCATGCCTTCTTTAAGGGAGAAGTTTCTCTCCCACTGTCAGGTATAAGGGATAATGGTGACTGTTCTTTGCAAATATTTTTTTTTCTTTTTCTCCTCTCCTGAAATCCATGTCTGTCATGGACTGAATCGTGTCCCTCTATAACTATGCATAGAAATCTGGATGAGTTGTATTTGCTAGTATTGTGTGATTGCCCTCCATTGTGTGATTTTCCTATGATATATGTTAAAGAGGATTAGGGTGGGACTATAGATACCTTCCTAAGGTCACCTCCCTGCTTCACTGTAAAGGAAGTTTCCCTGGAGTGTGGCTTGTACCGCCTTTTTATCCTATAAGGGATAAAAGGAAAGAGAAGAAAGCAGAGAGTTGAGAACGTCATACTATCAAGAAAGCAGTACCAGGAGAAGAGTGCGTCCTTCAGACCTGAGGTTGCTACACCAAGATGCTCCTTGACCAAATACTGATGCAACATAAGGACTTTCCTCCAGAGCTGACAAGCTTCCCAACTGCAGTGGACATCCTGAATTTGGACTTGTAGCGTACTGAACTGTTTAAGAATAAACTTTTCTTGTTAAAGCTAATCCACTTGTGGTATTTCTGTTACAGCAGCGCTGACTAAAAAACACCATCCTACTTTTTAAAAAATAAAAACTTGAGAATACAGTGAATAATTTAACTGATCAGCCTCGTATTTGTTATCAGGCACTGGTTCACTTAGATACAGATTGTAACCTGGAAGTATACCATAAATATAAATATATATGTCTGTATACATACATAGATAGAATATATGTATATTTGGTGTATATATCTGTACACACACATATATACATTATATGTATGCACACACACACACACACACACACACACACACTCACTCTCTCTCTATCTATATACATATACACGGAAACCGTGGTGGTGCAGTGTTTAAGTGCTGTGGCTACTAACCAAAAGATCAGCAGTTTAAATCTGCCAGATACTCTTTGGAAACTCTGTGGGGCAGTTTTACTGTGTAGGGTTGCTGTGAGTCAGAATCAGTTTGACAGCAGTGGGCTCGGTTTGGGGTTTGTATGTGTACACACATACATTTATTTATTTATTTATTTTTTGGGACAAGTCCCAGTCCTGGCTTCATTTTATCTCTTCAGATACTTATCAGATTTCATTTCTTTTTGTTTTTCCTCACTTATATTTAATGTTACTGTATTTGAGTGTATTTGGTTAAATGAGTCCTTTCTGAAATAATGTAGGGTACAAAGGAAATCAATATAAATAAACCATGTCTTTCATTTTATGTGATCTTAAAAGTATAAAGTCCATAAAAATTGAAATTTATAGTAAATGATGAGTCTTCATAGGTTTGCAGTATCTATAATGTTTTAGACTCATACACTGGAAGGACTCTAAAATTAGCTTCTCCCCAAAGAAAGAAAGAAAGAAATTAAGATGTACTTCTGCTTGCCCAGTTAATAGGAAGCATGTGGAAGTGACAGGAAAGGAGAGAGATGATAATAAAGGAGAGTTGAAGAGACCTAGGGTAATAAATAAAAAATAATAATAAAAGCTAATGTTTATTAAGTGTTTGCTGTGTGCCAGGTACTCCTACATACAGTATATATGCGTTAACTTGCATAATCCTTACAATGATATAGGTAATTTTATAGTTTCTATTTTACAAAAGAGGAAATTGAGACTTAGAGAGGTTAAGTAGGATTATAGTTTGAAGAACAAGCTAACATTACCTTTTTTTTCCCCTTAAGGTACTTTCAGGTTGGTTCTGACTCATAGTCTTCTTACATGATAGGGTAGAGCTGCCCTGTAGGATTTTCTAGGCTATGATCTTTTAGGGATCAGATCCCTAGGTCCTTTCTCTCAAGAGCAGCTGGTGGGGTTGAACTGCCAAAACTTACAGTTAGCATTTGGGCAGCTAACCACTGGGAAACCCATCCACACCCATTGCTATTAGTCCATTCCAACTTGGAGTGACCTTGTGTGACACTGCCCTGTGGGATTAGTTCTAGGCTGTGATATCTATAGGAGCAAATTGGCAGATCTTTCTCGTGGGGGTGCCACTGGGTAGTCCAAACCAGCAACCTCTGTGCTAGCAGCCATGTGCTTAACCATTGTACCACCAGGGCTCTTTAACATTACCATTTTTATTTATAGTGTGAGATTAAAAGAGATGTTCTTGAAATTCTGAGAAGTTGTTTTGTTTTGCTTTTCTTTAAAAAGTGTCTGCCAAGGAAGGAGGGAGGGTGAGGGGGGGAGGGTTTAGTTTAGATAGTTGCTAGAAATCTGGTTGGGAGAAAGCGGTGATAGCATGCTTTAGAAACAAGAACAACATTAAGTGGACTTCAGCATAACTTGAGTACTCCTTCCATCTTAACCCAATATTGCAAGGATAGAGTAGCTGGGGCAGAGGGCAGGGGACGATGCTCTCAGGCAAAATCAAGGCCAATTGGCACAACTAGTGTTTTGCTAAGAGGGCTCTCTGCACCCCACATTGGTGAGTGGCGTCTAGGGTCTTAAAAGCTGCCAAGCTGCCATCCGAGGACACAGCAAACGGTCCCAACTCCGCAGGAACGGATGCTCATTGAGGACCAAAATGACATGGGGTAATGACAACCTAGAAGACAGAGAGACCCACAAGAGTGGGTGCCTACATCGACTTGGGACCGGGAGAACCTGATGGTGCCCGGCCACCACTAGTGATAGCCGTGAGGGAGCTCACAGAGAGGAGTCTCACTGGCAACACAAGAATAAAAAGGGGTACATCCTGAGATCTCCACTAAAAGACCTCAATTGATGGTCCAGCGGTTTCGGGGTTCCCCTGAGAGCATGGCCTCTGGCCCTGATGCTACCCTTACCCATAAATTATAATGAAGATCCACTCTTTGGACAGGAATGGATTGGACTTGGCATTGCAGAGTGACCATATACTGGATGCACTTTATGGTTCTATATCATCCTGCTGACCTCTGGCTGGAAGAAGGAGAGTAGGTGGAGAGGAGGGGAAAGGAGGCTTTTTGGAGGATGAGACATGTATGGAGCAGAGAGGAATAGTGTGCTGTCACCGGACAGAGAGAGCAGTGGAAGCTGCATATAGGTGGGCATGTAAATTTATACGGGAATGTACATTTTCACTCAGTCATGTTAAATAAAAAAAAAAGGAAAAAAAAATTGTCTGCAAATTTTGAGTGACCTAGTGAAGTGGAGAACACACAAAGTCATCATGTTTCCTGCACTAAGGAACCAGTTACTGAATTGCTCAAAATGGTATATACACATCCTAACCCTCGAACTTGCAAATGTGACCTTATTTGGAAAAAGGGTCTTTGCAGATGTAACAAAATGAAGGATCTTGAAATGAGATAATCCTGAATTATCTAAAAAGCAAAAACAAACCTGTTGCCTTTGAACCAGTTCCAACTCATAGCAACCCTCTAATTGGGCCCCAAATCCACAGTCATATATTTATAAGAAGAGGGGACATAGAGAGGAGGTAAAAAACCTGTGAAGATGAAGTTGGAGGTTGGAACATCCTGGAGCCACCAGAAGCTCGAAGAGACAAGGAAGGATTCTTCCCTGATGCCTTGGGAGGGAGCATGGCCCTGCTTATACCTTGATTTCAGGCATCTGGCCTCTAGAGCTTTTAGAGAATAAATTTCAGTTGTCATAAGCTTTGCAGTTTGTGGTCTTTTGTTCCAGCAGCCCTGGGAAACTAATAGGGACTCTCCGGTTAGATGTCTTTTCTTCTATTCACTTTGTCCCTGTTTTTCTCATATGGGGTCAGAAGGAAATGGATTCCTTTTTGTGCACCTGAGCACCTAAGTCCTCATAGGTGACCCTTACCTGGTGAGCTTCACTCATCTGGCCTTTGACTCATGAGTTCTCTTCCTAAGACAGAGAGGGCAACGAGACCCCTTCTGTATTTTGTTGGCTCTGCTGATGGAGCCGGACGTGGGCCAGGTTGAAGGAAGGGGATGCATGCACATGGCTGGGCGCAGACACTGCCTCTCAGTAACACTGGCGTATGAGCCCATGCACTGTAGTTGCTGCCTGAGGGGCCTGATCAGTCAGGCTTCTGACTGGGCTCTCAGCCAGAGAGGGCATGTGGCTGTGCTTGTGCAGGGAGCACTGTGATGGATCAGGGTATTTTTTCTCCATACCTACATTTCTACAGGGCATCTTTTTCCACACGCTTCTGCCAACTTTGGACTCAGATTATACCTGCCATAGTTATCTAGTGCTGCTGTAACAGAAATACCACAAATGGATGGCTTTAACAAACAAATTTATCCTCTTACACTGTAGGAGGCTAGAAGTCCAAGTTTAGGGTGCCAGCTCTAGGGAAAGGCTTTCTCTTGATTCTGGGAGAGGTCCTTATTTCTTGGCTCTTTGGTAGTCTTCATGTGATAAAGCATCTGTCTTCTCCAATCTCTGCTTCTTTAATCTCCTCCTTTTATGTGTTGTAACAGATGGACTCAAGATACACCCTTAACTAATCCTGTGTTGTTAATATAACAAAGACAGCACATTTCTAAATGGGATTATAAGCATTATGAGCATTAGGATTTACAAGACATGTTTTAGGGGGTCCATAGCAATAACTTTATTGTCAATCAACTGTCCACACAAGTGCTTTACCAAGAACCTGGTGTCATTTTCTTCCCATTAATAAGCATTCTGCCTGAGAATTCCTGTTTCCATTTTGAGTGGTTTGAGGTGGACACAGACTATTCTAAACTCTTTTGTACTGCACACTGTTCTGATGTTTACAAAGTGAGCCTTGTCCTTGGGCTTTATGGTCCTCTTTGGCATGCAGAGTAGGGAAGGGCCCTGCTGGAGCTCCAAAAGTGTAGGCTTGTTGATATGAGTTACACATTTACAGGTGTCTGACACTTAGGAGGCACTCAGTAAATACTGTTCATAAATAGTGAGTGAAGCAGACTGTCATGGGTTGACAGTGTCCCTCCAAAATATATGTCAACTTGGTTAGGCCGTAATTTCCAGTATTGTATAGTCATCCTCTATTTTGTAATTGATATAATTTCCCTTATGCTGTAAATCCTAACCTCTACCTGTGGTTAATAAGACAAGATTGAGTTACGTTGAAGAGGATTATGGTAAAATGTACCACCCTTGCTTAGGTTACATCCCTGATCCCATATAAAGGGAATTTCCCTGGTGTTTGGCCTGCGCCACTTTTTATCTTACAAGAAAAAAAGGAAAGGGGAGCAAGCAGGGGGTTGGGAACATCATACCACCAAGAAAACAATGCCAGAAGCAGAGGGTGTCCCTTGGACTCAGGGTTCCTATGCGGAGAAACTTCTAGTCCAGGGAAAGATTGATGACAAGGACCTTCCTCCAGAACCATGAGAGGGAGAAGGCCTTTCCCTGGACTTGGTGCCCTGAATTTGGACTTGAAGCCAGCTGGACTGTGAGAAGATAAATTTCTCTTCATTAAAGTCATCTGCTCATGGTAGTTCTGTTATAGCAGTGCTACATGACAAAGGCACAGACGTGAAGAGGAGTAACCCTGGTGGCTGTCTTCTTGTTTTGTTAATACACGAAATCTGTTAATTAAGTCTGCTAACTTAATTGTTCTGTGTGTTACATACCTCATTGTTGAATATCACTAAGGTCACCTTCAAAGTACTTCCCTTGGGAAACTGCAGTGACACCAGCACCTCATTTATCCTTTGAAGCAATTTTAGAACTTTTTCTGGTATTGCCATTGTGCATGATTGGCATGGTGGCAAGTTCACGAACTGAATTGTATAGTTGTGTGTGAGGGAGTTTTTAGCAAGTAAACAAATATTGAAGTGCCCTTGCGACTTACCTGATCTGACCCCCAGTGACTTTTTCCTTTACTGGAAAATAAAGGAAATATTGAAAGAAGACATTTGATGACATTTAGAACATCAAAGGTAATATGACGCAGCTTTGACGGCCATTCAAGATAATGAGTTCCAAGGGTGGGCTAGGTGCTGCTGTCAGTACATAGCTTTCCAAGGGGAGTACTTCAAAGGTGACCTTAGTGATATTCAGCAGTGAGATGTGTACCACTTTTTCTAGGATAAGTTCACGAACTTAACTGGCAGTCCTAGTAATCGCACTCATGAGCACTGGGCTGGCAGTTGTCACAAGTCTTTTCTCAAATAGAAGGTCCATCAAAAACAGTGAATTCTTACTAAAAGCCAAATAGATGGTTAAATAATGCCTTTAATTTGTTTTCATCTCCTTCTTTCAGTAAATTTTGAGAAGGATAGGACTAGGATAGGTGCTTTGGAATTATCTGAAGGTACAGTGAATTTTTGCAAAACAGCATTATAAATGTTATAATAATGGGGTCTTGGCTGAGCCATTTGCTTTTTATTATGAGTATCTGCAAATGCACATGGTATGTTTGAATAGTTTTGCAGATTCCTGTATGTTCACATCTAGATTGTTTTTAAACTATTACTAACATTTTGTGTGTCTGTGTGTGTGTGTGTGTGTGGTATTTATTGTAAAATAAATCCCTTACAGTTCACATCTCTAAGAAGTAAAGGCATTTTATGTATCTATAATGCCATTATAAATAGTATAATCATAAGTATAAATTAGTAATATGTATTTTTAATATTGTCCCTACTCCATTCATATTCCCAGTGCTTTGAATATTCCCCAAATAACTTTTTTCCTTTTATTCTGAATTAAGAACAATTTTACAGTCTATATAATGTTGTCATGTAATACCCGGAACTTTCACCTCTATTCTGTTCTTCTGCCCACCTCCACCCCGTCCCCTATCCAGTGTGACAGCACGCTTCCCCTTATGTTCAGAACTTCCTGTGACCTTTTGATGAAGGTATGGCCCTCCTCACCCAATCAACTTGGCTCCAGCAAAGTGTCCCTTAGACAACCCCATGTACATTTTTTTTATTGTGATTGAGTGAAAGTATACAATCCAGATTAAATTTGCATGCCCGCCTATCTGCAACTTCTGCTCACCTTCCCCAGTGGCAGCACACTCTTCCTTTCCGTTCCATACATGTCATATCCTCTAACAATCTCCTGTCCCCTTCTCTTCATCATCTCCTCTTCCTTGTAGTAAGAGGCCAGTAGGACAGCATACTACAGATGCATAGAACCATAAAGCGCACACACCATATGGTCACTTTGTGTCCTTGAGTCCAATCCATTCCTGTCTGAAGAGTTAACCTCAGCAATGATTTATGATCATGGGCAGCAGCAGACCTAGGGTCCATGCTCCCATGGAACTCCCAGGCCTTTGGACCATCTGTTGTGGTCTTTTAGTGGGGTTCTTGAGGTGCACCATTCTTTTTCTAATGTCACCACTGGGACTCGACATTGTGTGCCCCATCACGGCTGTCATTGGTGGTGGCTGGGCACCATCTGGTTCTTCTCATCACATGCTGATACAGTCACCCATTCATGTGAGTCATTCCGTCTTCTTGGCTCTTTTTCTCTTGTGTCTTTGTAGTCTTTGGTGACCATCTGTCCTGGCTGAGTTGGGACTATTTGGTGTACCTCAGATGGCAGCTTGCTAGCTTTTAAAACCCGAGATGCCACTCACCAGTGTGGGGTGTAGAAGACCCTTAGCAACAGGCTGGTTATGCCAGTTGACTTTGATGTCCCCTGAGAGCATGGCCACTGGATCCCCACACCTGCTACTCTGTCATTGCAATATTGGGTTAAGATCAAAAGAGTCCAATTTCTATCAACCATCTCATCTATAACCAACCCTCTCCCTCCCTCACCTCCCTTGCAGCCATCAAAGAGTCTTTTCTTCTGTACATGACTCTGTTTTTAAGTCCTTATAGTAGGGTATCATACAGCATTTGCCCTTTCACCTTCTCTGAAAGGTTGGTAGAATTCTGCTGACTGATTTCACTCAACATGTTTTCCAGTTGAAACCAGGTTAAGTGATGCTTCCTAAAAATCATCGTTGTTCTTTATTATTGCATAGTGTTCCATTGAGTATGTGTACCATAGTTTGTTTACCCATTGATCTGTTGTTGGGCATCTGGGTTGATTCCATCTTTTTGCCATTGTGGACTGTGCTGCAGTAAACGTTCGTGTGCATGTCTCTGTTTGTGTGACTGCCCTTGAGTCTGTAGGATATATTTCAAGTAACGGGATTACTGGGCTAAATGCTGCATCTATTTCCAGCTTTTTAAGGAAGCACCAGATTGCTTTCCAAAGAGGTTGTACCATTTTGCAATCCCACCAGCAGTGTAGGAGAGTTCCAATTTCTCTGCAGCCTCTCCAGCGTTTGTCTTTTTGTGTTTTTTGGATGATGGCCAACCTTGTTGGGGTGAGATAATATCTCGTTGTAGTTTTGATTTGGATTTCTTTAATAGCTAACAATTGTGAGCAGTTTCTCCTATGTCTTTTGGCTGCCTGGGGTCCTCTTTAGTGAAGTGTCTGTCCATCATTTTTGCCCGGTGCTTAATTGAGTTATTTACCCTTTTCATGTTGATATTTCAGTACCTTGTAGATTATGGAGAGTAGATGTGAATCTGACATATAGTTGCCAAATACTTTTTTCCCATTCTTTAGGTGGTCTTTTAATTGTTTTGATAAAGTCTTTGGATAAGTGAAAGTGTTTGATTCTTAGTAGATCCCATTTATCTGTTTTCTGTTGATTGCACTTTGTCAGATTTTGAAGTCTGTCTAAGTTATGTGTTGAAACTTCCACTGTTGACCCTATTTTTTCTTGTGTGATCTTTATCGTTTTAGGCTTGATCTTTAGCTCATTTATCCAGTTTGAGTTGGTTTTTGTGTAAGGTGTAAGATATGGATCTTGTTTCAGTTCTTTGCAGATGGATATCCAATTTTCCCAACACCATTTGTTAAAGAGATTGTTTTTATCCCAGTTTACAATCTTAGGGCCTTTGTCTAATATCCACTGTTCATAAGAGAATGGTGGCATCTCTGGGGTCTCAACCCTGTTCCATTGGTCTACATGTCTCTTTTTGTACCAGTACCAGGCTGTTTTGACTACTGTGGCAGTGTAGTAGATTCTATAGTCAGGTAGTGAGAGGCCTCCCACTGTTTTCTTTTTCAGTGGTGTGTTGCTTATCTGGGGTTCCTTCCCTTTCCAGACAAAGTTGATGACTTGTTTCTCCATCTCATTAAAAAATGTCACTGGAATTTGCATTGGGATTGCATTGTATATGTGGATTCCTTTGGGTAAAACAGCCATTTTCACAATGTTAAGTCTTCATATCCCTGAGCTGGGTAGATTTCTCCATTTATGTAAGTCTCTTTTGGTTTCTTGCAGTAAGGTCTTGTAGTTCTCTTTGTATAGGTCTTGTTTCTCTAGTTAGATTTATTCCTAGGTATTTTATGTTCTTGAGGGCTGTAGTAAATGGTTTCGATTTGGTGATTTCTTCTTTAATGATTTCTTTATTGTTATAAAGGAATCCTACTGCTTTACTTATGTTTATCCTATATCCTGATACTTTGCTGAACTCTTCTATCAGTTCGATTAGTTACTTAGGGATTCTTTAGGATTCTCTGCATATATAGTTATATCATCTGCAAATACGAAGATTTTTACTTCCTCCTCACCAGTGTGGATACCTGTAGTTTCTTTGTCTTGTCTAATTGCTCTGGCTAGAACTTCAACAATGTTGAGTAGAAGTGGTGAGAGTGGGCATCCTTGTCTAGTTCCCTTTCTCAAGGGGAATTGTTTTAGTCTCTCTTGATTCAGGATGATGTGGGCAGTTGGCTTTGTGTAGATGCCCTTTATTGCTTTGAGGAATTTCCTGTCTATTCCTATTTTGCTGAGAATTTTAAACATAAATGGGTGTTGGACTTTTTCAAATGCTTTTTATGCATCAATGGACAAAATGAGGTGATTCCTATCTTTTGTGTTATTTATGTGGTTGATCACATTAACTGTTTTTCTCATGTTGAACCAGCCTTGTACCCTAGGTATGAATCCAACTTGGTCATGAATTACTGTTTTGAACAATGATTATTCTTTAATATGTTGTTGAGTTCTGTTGGCAAGGGTTTTGTTGAAAAATTTTGCATTTAGGTTCATGAGTGATATTTGTCTGTAATTTTCATTTTTAGTGAGGTAGCTCCCTGGCTTTGGTATCAGGGTTATGCTGACTTCATAGAATAAATTTGGGAGTATTCCATCCTTCTGTCCTGTCAAATAGTCTCAGTACTATTGGAGTTAACTCTTCTCTAAAAGAGGTTGGTAGAATTCTGTAGTGAAGTCATCTGGTCCAGGGCTTTTTTTGGTTGGTAGTTTTTTGATGATATTTTCAAATTCTTTATTTGCGATGGGCTTATTAAATTGTTCTACTTCTTCTTCTGGTAGTTTTGGTAGGTGATAAGAATTTAGGAATTTGTCCATTTCCTCTAGGTTTTCAAATATGTTATAGTCTTTCGTAGTACTCTGTTATGATACTTTTGATTTCTGCTGAATCTGTTGTGACATCTCCCATCTTATTTCTTATTTGGGTTATTTGTTTCCTTTCCTGTTTTTCTTTAGTCAGTTTAGCCAATGGACTGTCAATTTTGTTGATCTTTTAAAAAAACCCAGCTTTTCATTTTGTTAATTTTTTTAATTGTTTCTCTATTCTCTAGTTCATTTAGTTCTGCTCTAATCTTTGTGATCTGTTATCTTCTGGTGGCTGAAGAGTTCCTCTGTTGCTTTCTTTCTAGTTGTTGAAGTTGTAAGGTTAATTCTTTAATTGGCCATTTATTCTTTTTTGGCTGTGTCCATTTATAAACTGACCTCTGAGCACTGCTTTTGCTGTAACCCATAGGCTTTGGTAGGAAGTGTTTTCATTTTCATTTGATTCTGTAAGTCTCCTTATTTCATCCTTGATTTCCTCTATAATGCATGGCTTTTTGAGCAAGGTGTTCAGTTTCCATGAGTTCACATTACTCCTTGTGATTTTTCTACTATTGATTTCAACTTTTATGGCTTTATGGTCCAAGAATATGCTTTGCAATAAATCAGTGGTTTGGATTTTTTAGAGAATTATTTTATGACCCAACACATAGTCTGTTCTGGAGAATGTTCCATGTGCATCGGAGAAGGTGTACTTATCTGTTGATGAGTGAAAAGATCTGTATATGTCGATAAGGTCAAGTTGGTTGATTATTACAGTAAGATCTTCTGTATCTTTACTGAGCTTTTTTTCTGGATGATCTGTCCATACTGAAAGGGGAGTGTTGAAGTCTCCAGCTATTATTGTGGAATGATCTATCTCAGTTTTCGGTGTTGTCAGTGTTTGTTGAATGTATTTAGATGCACTGGGGTATTGGGTACATAAATATTTACTGTTGTTAAATTCTGCTTGAGTATTGAACCTTTCAGCAATAAATAGTGGTCATCCATGTCCACAATGGTGGATTTTACATTAAAATCTGTTTTATCTGAGATTACCAGTGCCACACCTCCTCTTCTTTGTATGTTGTTATCTTGGCATGTATTATTCCATCCTTTAATTTTCAATTTGTTCATATTTTTGAGTCTAAAATGTGTTTCTTGTAAGCATCATATAGATGGGTCATGTCTTTTGATCCAGGATGTCACTCACTGTCTCTTTATTGGAACGTTCAGTCCCTTTACATTCAGTGTAGTTACTGATAGGCATGTGTTTAGTGCTGTCATTTTGGTGTATTTATTTTTATGTTCTGGGTCATTCTTCATGGGTTACCTTTTCAGTGTTGGTTGAGAATCCTGTATTTTTTATGTTGGGAATCCTGTATTGCATTTCTTGTTTTGATACGTTGCATTGTTATTTTGCTTTGCAATTACCCATATTATCCCCATTAATATTCTAAGTTTAAACCTAACTGTAACTTCTGCATGTCTTTTTAACTTCCTTGTCATCTGAAAGGACTATAACTACTGTAGAATGTCTCTCTTTTTAGTGTGATGGTGTCATAGTGTTCATGATATTATTACTCTTTCCCTTCTTTTATTGTAGCTTATGAGTTTTGTGACTTCTCTGACTGAGTAGGATTCTGGATGCTGTGTCTTGTATTGCTTCCTTAAATATACACTTAATGGTTATGTTTTTCTAAGCAAAGAGCTTGTTTCAGAATGTCTTGTTTTGATTAGGTTTTACAAAGTTTCTAAGCTTCTCTTTATCTGTGAATGTCTTAATTTCACTGTCATATTTGATAGACAGTTTTGCAAGATATATAATTGTTGTTCGGACGTTTTTGTCCTTCAGGTCTTTGAATGTGTCGTCCACTGCTTTCTAGCCAGCATCATTTCTGCAGAGAAGTCAGACAGAATCCTACCAGGTTTTTCTTTGAATGTTAGCTTTGCTTTGAGCATTGCTGCCTTTAAAAGCATCTGTTTATGTTTCATTTCATTGAGCTTGATTATAATATCTTTTGGTGTGTTTCTTTTGTGTTCTGGTATTTGTGGCATTTGATACATGTTTTGGATATCTATTTTCTTTTTGTTCATAATTTCAGGAAAGTTTTCTAACACTAACTCTGCAGCGATGGTCTCTGTATTGTCATCTATTCCACCTTGTTCAGGAGCTCCAGGTATTCATAAAGTATTTCTCTTAATAGAGTGTCACATGTTTCTTAATGCTTTTTCATTTTTCTTATTTATTATTTCTTTTCTCTGATTTCTCCTCATAAATGCTGGTGTCAGTTGCTCTATCCTCAAGGTCATTTAAGCCTGAGTTCCATCTCCTGAATTCTACTTTTTTGTCCTTGGACTGAATTGTCTAATTCTGTAACTTTGTTTGTTAATCTTCTGTATTTGAGATTGTTGATGTTCCATCAGTTCAGATAGCTTGCTTAATTTTTCATTTTGTTTTGCTGCATTTTGTTTAATCTCTAGGAGGGTTCTATATAAAATTGTTTCATTAACTTGGCCAGTGGCTTCTTGATTTTTTTGATCCTTTCAAAGAACCAACTTTTGGTTTTGTTGGTTCTTTCTATTGTTTTTGTTTTCTCTTTTGCTTACTTCTGCTCTGATCTTTATTATTTCCTTTCATCTGTCCACTTTTGGTTTCTTTTGCTGTTTTGTTTCTATTTTTGAAAGTTGTGGAGCTACTGTTCTGATTTTGTCCCTTGGTTTTCTTTTTTGACATGTGCTTCTGTTGATGTAAATTGACCTCTGAACACTTCCTTTGCTGTGTCTGAAAGGTTTTGGTATGATGTGTTTTCATTCTTATTTGATTCTTGAAACATTTTGTTTCTGTTTTTAATTTCTTCTATTACCCAGTGATTTCAAGCAAGATGTTATTCAGTTTCCGTATTTTTTTATTTTTATTTTTACTTTTCCTCTTATTAATTTTGCTTCTCTGATGTGGTGATCAGAGATGTTTTGTGATGTCTTGATGTTTTGGATTTTCTTTAGGGTTACCTTAGTAGCTAAGATGTCTATTCTGGAGAATGTTCTTTGTGTATTAGAGAAGAATATATACCTTGATGCTGTTGGGTGGCATGTTGTATATAGGTCTATGAAATCAAGATGGTTGATTGTAGCCTTTAGCCTGTAGCGTTTGTTGAGTTTCTTTCCAGATGTTCTGTTTTTTTACCAAGGTTGGTGGATTATGGAACCATCATTTTCTGTTTTCTGCTGTTAGAGTTCGCTGTGTGTATTTTAGAGCCCTGTTGTTGGGTGCAGAGATACATATGATTATGTCATCATTGCAGATGATAACTTTTGATGATGGGCTTTTGATTGTTATATAATGTTCTTCCTTTTATGGTGGGCTTTGCTGTAGGATCTACTTGAGATTAGCATTGCCACACCTGCTTTTCTCTGCTTTTTGTTTAAGAGTATATATTTTCCTGTATCTGTTGGTGTTTGATGTATTTATGTCCTTATGGCTAAGGTGTGTCACCTTTAAATAACATGTTGATGGGTAATTTCAAAAAATATTTTATCATACTTTAAATGAAAGTTTGCAATCCAAGTCAACTTGTTATATAAAACCCCAAACACATACTGGTATGCAACTCTAGCTGCTCTGTCCACCCTATGACAGCACACTTTTCCTTTCCACTGATGTTTCCTGTGTCTGTCCTCTCATCTCACCTCTGGACAGGAGCTTCTCAGTTAGCTCCATGTATATACTTAAGCCTAGGAAAATTGGAAATTGTCAAAAATGAAATGGAATGCATAAACATAGATTTCCTAGGCAGCAGTGAGCTGAAATGGACCAGTATTGGCCATTTTGAATCAGACAGTCATGTGCTATGCTGGGAATGAAAAATTGAAGAGGAATGGTGTTTCATTGATTGTCAAAAGGAACATTTCAAGACTTGTCCTGAAGTAGTGTCCTGAAGTGTTGTCAGTGATAGGATATTGATTCACCAACAAGTAAGGCCAGTTAATACATCTGTTATTCAAATTTACCAGCAACCACTGAGGCCAAAGATGAAGGAATTGAAGATATTTTCCAGCTTCTGCAGTTAAAAATTGATCAAATATGCAGTCAGGATGCAGTGATAACTACTGGTGGTTAGAATGCAAAATTGGAAACAAAGAGGAAGCATCAGTAGTTGCAAAATATGTCCTTGGTGATAGAAATGGTACTGGAGATCACATGACAGAATTTTGCAAGACTATATTGAAAGTAACTTTTTTTACCAACACAATAGGTGACTATACACATGAACCTTGCCAGATGGAACACACAGGAATCAAATCAGCTACATCTGTGGAAAAAGATATGTAAAAGCTCAGTATCAGCAGTCAGAACAAGACCAGGTGCTGTCTGGTACAGACCATCAACTGCTCATATCCAAATTCAAACTAAAACTGAAGAAAATTAGAACAAGTTTAAGAGAGTCAAAATACAACTTCAGGTATATCCCACCTGAGTTTAGAGACAGTCTCAAGAACAGTTTTGATGTGTTGAACACTAATGACTAAAGACCAGACAAATTATGAAATGACATCAGAGACATCTATGAAGAAAGCAAGAGGTCATTAAAAATACAAGAAAGAAAAAAACCAAAGTGGAAGTCAGAAAAGACTGAAACTTGGTCTCAAATGTTGAGCAGCTAAAGCAAAAAGGAAGGAATGATCAAGCAAAAGAAATGAGCAGAACGTTTCAATGGGAAGCTTGAGAAGACAAAAGAAGGTATTATACTGACATGTGCAAAGAGGTGGAAATAGAAAATCAAAAGGGAAGAGCACACTGTGCATTTCTCAAGCTGAAAGAACTGAAGAAAAAATTCAAGCCTGCAGTTGCAATAGTGAAGGTTTCTAC
Source organism: Heterohyrax brucei (assembly GCA_028571685.1). Taxonomy (NCBI): domain Eukaryota; kingdom Metazoa; phylum Chordata; class Mammalia; order Hyracoidea; family Procaviidae; genus Heterohyrax; species Heterohyrax brucei. The sequence continues at coordinate 28,857,136 of CM053156.1, forward strand.
AGGGAAACTGTTAAACAATGCAGGGAGCATCAAAGGAAGATAGAAGGAATACACAGAGTCATTATTCCAGAAAGAACTGGTTGATGTTCAACCACTTCAAGAGGTAGCATGTAAGGTTCAACAGTTAAGTCTGCAAACTAACTGTTCTAAGTGCTACATGCCTCGTTGCTGAGTATCACTATGGTCACCTTCAAAGTACTCCCCTTCAGAAGCTATGCACTGATGCCAGCACCTAGTCCACCCATCAAAGCAATCTTGAGACTCTTTTTGTAATGGCCGTTGCACACAGTGGCAAGTTTGTGAACTTAATTGTATGGTTGTCTGTGAGGGAGTTTTTGGCCAGTAAAGAAATAACTGTATAGGAACACCCTGCACACCTGATCTGGCGTCCAGTGGCTTTTTTCTTTACCCAAAGATAAAGGAAATATTGAAAGGAAGACAGTTTGGTGACATTCAGGATGTCAAGGTAATACGACAACAGCTCTGGTAGCCATTCCAGAAAAAGAATTCCAAAATTGCTTTGAAGGGTTGGCTAGGTGCTGACATAGCTTCCCAACCACAGTGATATTCAACAATGAGGTGCATAGCACTTTTTCTAAGATGAGTTTGTGAACTTTATTGTCAGACACTCGTCTGATCAAGACTCAATAGTACTGAAGGAAGAAGTCAAAGCTGCAATGAAGGCATTGGTGAAAAACAAGTCTCCAGGAGTTGATGGGATATCAATTGAGATATTTCAACTAATGGATTTGGCAATGGAAGTGCTCACTCATCTATGCTAAGGAATTTGGAGTACAGTGACCTGGCCAACCTGAATGGAAGAGATGCATGTTTATGCCCATTCCCAAGAAAGGTGATCCATCTGAATGTGGAAATTACCAAACAGTATCATTAATATCACTGGCAAGCAAAATTTTGTTAAAGATAATTCAAAAGCGACTACAACAGTATATTGACAGGGAACTCCCAGAGATTCAAGCCAGATTTAGCAGAGAACATAGCTATGAGATGGATTTTAGCTGAAAGGAGAAAATGTCAGAAAGATATTTACCTGTGTTTTATTGATTATACACAGGCGTTCAATTATGGAGAATGGGGATTCCAGAACACGTAATTGTGCTGATGAGGAATCTGTATACGGATCAGGTGGCAGTTGTGTGAACAGAACAAGGGGACACTGCAGGGTTTAAAGTTAGGAAAGGTGTGTGTCAGGGTTGTGTCCTTTCACCATACCTTTTTAATCTGTATGCCAAGCAAATAATCCCAGAAGCTGGACTATATGTAGAAGAATGAGGCATCAGGATTGGAGGAAGACTCATTAACAGCCTGTCTCATGCAGATGTTACGACCCTGGTTGCTGAAATGAAGAGGATTTGAACCACTTAATAAAAATGAAAGAATACAGCCTTCAGTGTGAATTACTCGTCAACATCAAGAAAACAAAAATCCTCAGAACTGGACCAGTAAGGAACATCTTGATAAATGGTGTAAGGATTGAGGCCATCATGGATTTCATTTTACTGGAGTCCACAGTCAGTGCCCATGGAAGCAGCAGTAAAGAAAACAAAAGACACATTGCATTAGAAAAATCTGCCACAAAAGACCTCTTTAAAGTGTTAAAAAGTAAAGATGTGACTTTGAAAACCAAGATGTACCTGACCCAAGCCATGGTATTTTCATTTGTGTGGGAAAATTGGAGGGTGAATAAAGAAAACAAGAAGAATTGATGCTTTTGAATTGTGTTTGAGAAGACTATTGAATGTACCACAGTCTGCCAAACGAACAAACAGATCTGTTCTGGAAAAAGTACAACCAGAGTGCTCCTTGGAAGCACAGATGGTGAGACTACGTCTCACATACTTAGGACACGTTGTCAGGAAGGATCAGTCCCTGGAGAAGGACATTGTGCTTGCTAGAGTGGAGGGTCAGCGAAAAAGAAAGACCCTGAATGAGATGGATTGATACAGTGGCTGCAAAAATGGGTTTAAGCATAAAAATGATTGTGGACATGGTGCAAGACCAGACAGTGTTTCAGTCTGTCATATGTAGGAACACTGTGAGTTGGAACCAACTTAGCGGCACCTAACAACAACAACATATAATTAAGCCAAAGGCACACTGTTCGTCAGTATCATTTGATGTCTTACATTCTAGTTCAGTCTTTGTCTGAAGTGTTGACCTTGAGACTGATTATAGCTCTGGACTAACAGAGTATGGTGGTGTGTATTTAGGGTACCCTCCAGTATGTTAGATCATGAAGTTTGGTCATTTAATAGAGTCCTAGTTGTGCACACGTTTTTCTCTACATCAGGAACTCACATAGAGTTCTGGTCACTGCAGTCATTGGTAGTGGCCAGGCACCATCTAGTTCTGCTATCATGCTGTGTGGTCTCCAGATTATATAGTCTCTTGGACTCACATTTTCCTCATGCTTTAATGTCCTTCATTCTCTTCTGCTCCAAGTGGACTGGGACTAGTTGATCCTACTTAGATGACCGCTTGCTAGCTTTGAAGACCCCAGACGCCACTTACCAAAGGGGGATGCAGAACACATTCTTAAAAAAACTTCATTATGCCGGTTGACCTAGATGTCCCCTGAAACCTTGCTCCCCACTCCCTTGTTCCTGTTACTCTTTCCTTTGAAATGCTGGGTTATATTTAGGAAGCCTCTTGGTTGTGCTGACTTCCCTTCTGCATTGTTCACCTAGTCCAATTTGTATGTATAATCCTTGAATCCCCTTCTTCCTCTCTCCCTACCGTTGTAACCATCAAAGACTTTTTTTTCTGTGTTTAAACCTTTCCTTGAGTCCTCATAACAGTGATCCTATACAATATTTGTCCTATTGCAACTGACTAGTTTCAATACACGTAGTGGCTTCCAGATTCCTCTGTGTTATGAGATGTTTCCCCAAATCATTGTTCTTTATTATTACATAGAACTCCATAGTGAAAACATGCTGTAGTTTGTCCATTCATCTGTTGGTGGACACCCAGGTTAATTTAATCTTTTTGCTGTTGTGGACAGTGCTACAGTAAACTTTGGTATGTGCATGTGCCTATTCATATAATAGCCCTTACTTCTCTAGGATACTTTGCAAGAAATAGGATTGCTGGATCATATATTTTTTTTTCTTGCTGTTAAAGAAAGTGCCAGATCAATTTCCAAAGTAGTTGTACCATTTTGTGTTACCATCAGCAGTGTAGAACTGTTCCAGTTATTTTGTGGTTTTGGATTTATGTCAGCCTTGTTGGGGTGAGAGAGTACCTCACTGTAGTTTTGACTTGGATTTTACTAACAGCTAGTGATTGTGATCATTTCCTCTCGTATGGGTTAGCTGCCTGGATGTCTTCTTTGGTGAAGCGACTATTCATATCTTTTGCCCATCTTGTAATTGTATTATTTACCATATTCTTGTTGAGGTTTTGTAGTATTGTAAATTATGGAGTTGAGACGCTCATTAGATTTGGGGTAGCCAGATTTTTTTCCCTATCTGTAGGTTGTCTTTTTAACTCTTTGGTGAAGTCATTGGATCAGCCTAAGTGTTTGATTTATAGGAGTTACTAGTTATCTATTTTCTGTTTTTGTGCATTGTAAGTAATGTTTGCATGCTGTGTACTAGGGCTCCCAGCATTGTTCCTAGTTTTATCTCATGATTTTTATCATTTTCTATTTTCCATTAGTTCTTTCATCCATTTTTAGTTAGTTTTGTTCATAGTGTGAGATAAAGGTGTTCCAGCCTGCCTGCCTGCTGACCTGCCTGCTCTCTCTTTCCAGAGTGATATCCAGTTATGCCAACACCATTTGTTAAAGAGACTGTCTTTTTCCTAGTGGATAGACTTAGTGCCTTTGTCATTTTATCTCCCTGTTAGGAACTCCTGTCACTTGCAGATTTTTTTCTCTTGATTGTATCCCGCATTGTTCTCAGGCTTTCTTCATTTTTGTTTATTCTTTTCTCTGGTTTTTCCTCAAGGAAAGTGGGATCCATGAATTTGTCTTCAATTTTGCTGATTCTTGCTTCCTTTGTTTGAAATTTGCTTGTTAAACCTTCTGTCATGCTGTTCTTTATTGATAGGTATGTGTTCAGTGCTGCCATTGTGATTTGTTTATTTTTGTGTTGATGTTTCTCTGTTGTTCTTATTAATCTGTTCTGGGACATTCTTCTTTGTGAATTGATTTTTCACCTTTTTCAGAGTTGGTTTTGTGGTTGTTGAGATGCCTGTGTTAACATTTCTTGATATGGTGTGTTGCATCTTCGTTGTGCTTTACAACTGACCCTATGGTCCCCTTAATAAACTATGTATAAACCCAATTTTAATTACTAACAGTCTTATTGACTTCCTCTCCATCTGGAAGGACTATAATGACTGTAGTGCATCCCTCTTTTTAATATGACAGCACCATAGTTTTCATGATAATCAGTGGATTATTTCTTTCACTATTATAGCTTTGAGTTTGGAGCCTTCCCTAACTGAGTAGGATTCTGGATGATGTGTCCTTCTGAAATATAAAAGTAGTGGTTTTGTTCTTCTAAGCCAAAACCAGGAGATTCTTTCAGTATTTCTTGTGGCTTTGGTTTGATTTTTACAAAGTCTCTGAGTTTCTGTTTATGAATGTCTTAATTTCATTTTCATATTTGAAAGATAGTTTAGCAGGATATATAATTCTTGGTTGGAAGTACTTCCCCTTCAAGCCTTTGAATGTGTCATGCCACTGTGTCTGTGCCAGCATGGTTTCTGCTGAGAAATCTGGCAAAAGCCTACAGGGTTTTCCTCTGAATGTTAGCTTTGCTTTGAGTCTTGCTGCCTTTAAGAGTTGCTGCTTATGTTTCATTTTGTTAAGCTTTATTAGAATATGTCTCAGAGTCTTTCTTTTGAGATCTATCTTGAGTGGCATTCAGTATGCATCTGGAATATCTATATTCTCTTCCTTGATGATTTTTCGGAAGTTTTCTGTCAGCAGCTGAGGAACAATACTCTGTTCTCAGATGTCTCCCCCTGTTCACAGAAACTTCAGTTAATTGTAGATTGTTCCTCTTAATAGAGTCCCACATGTTTCTTAATACTTTTTCATTTTTCTTGTTTTTTTCTGATTTCTGCTCATAGATTCTGAAATCAGTAGTTCTGTCTTCCAAGTCGGAAAGTGTCTTTTCCATTTGTTCCATTCTGTTTTCTTGTATTTGAATTCAAGTTTCTGTGTCTTTGATTGTGTTCTTGATCTGTTGGATTTGAGAGTACTGGTGTTCCATCATATCAAACAGCTTGCTTAATTTTTCCTTTTGTTCTGCTGCATTTTGTATAAGGTCTGGAAGGGCTCTGTATGTAATCCTTTTGTATTCACCTTCCAATAATTTTAGAAAAGTTTCTTCATCCAGAAAGCTCCTTGGTTGTTTCTTTTGGGAACCTTCTGAAGCCATGGGTGATTTCTTGTTTATCGTTTTCTCAAGGGTCTGTTGCTTTTTGGGCTTCATGTGAGTTGTTAAAAGCCAGGAGAGATACTGTGAGGATGGACTGCAGATGTTTCTCTAGGCCATCGTAAAATGAAAAATAAAAGCTATCTGACCACTTCCCAAGTCAGTTAGATTTTCAGATATAGAGGTCCCTCTTCCCAACTGGCAAAGTAAGCACCTCTGTATCCAACCCCAGATGATATGAACTGGTGCAAAATACAGCAATTCTACTGCCATGTTGGCCTCTACTGACAGGCCCCAGCTGTAGGCAACACTGTGTAAACTACTGCTTTTCTGGTAGAAAAGTGCTCTCCTGTGGGCAGGTGCTGGCTCCCAGGCTAAGAATTAGGTACAGCTGTGGCCACCATATCTAAGATGGTGCCCTGCACAAGGTCGCTGCCACTTCCATACACACTACCCTGTGGCAGAGGTGGAAAGGGGCCAGAGGTGCTGAGATGTACTGAGTCCTCAGCCTCTGTTGCCAGCTGTAGGCAACACTGTGTAAACTACTGCTTTTCTGTCGGAAAAGCACTCTCCTGCAGGTAGGCGCTAGCTCCCAGGCTAAGAATTAGGTCCAGCTAAAATGTCCGTATGCAAGATGTTGTCCCGCACAATGCAAGATGTCGTCTTGCACAAGGGTTCCCCCACTTCTTTACAAACTACAGTGTGACAGAGGCTGAAAGACCAGCCAAAAGTGGTGAGATGCACAGAGTCCTAAGCGTAGCTCTCAAAATATGGCAATTTCACCTGCCTATCCCACCAGCAGTGTGTCTGAGACTAGCCTTTAGACAGGACCCAGCTCCGCCCACTGGCCAAGACAGAGGCAAAAAGTCAAAATGGTGAGGTACTTTCAGACCATGGGAGCCAGGACTAGCCAGGAGCAGGAGTCACTGAAGGAGAGGAGGTTTTTCATTCAGTGGTGTGAAGTCCAAATTAACAGCCCTGTCCCATGTCCTGGGGCTCACTAGGTGACCAGAAGGCTCCACTTGATTATCAGTTAAGGTTTTGGTTTCCAGAGGGATTTAGGGAAACGTGTGCTTGGTCCACCATCTTGGTCCACCATCTTGATGCTGCCCTCTTTGAGCTTATTTAAAGTCTCTGTCTAATTAAGGCCAGTGTCTGTGCTTCCTCGATGACAATTTCTGCTTAGTTAGTTTCCCTGTGAGTGGGCCATACTTTATTATTTTTTGGTTCTTTTTTTTTCTTTTTTTTATTATGACTGAGTAAAAATGTACATTCTCATGTGAATTTCTGTGCCCATGAATATGCAGCTTCCACTGCTCTCCCTGCCTGGTGACAGCACACTATTCCTCTCTGCTGCATACGTGTGTCATCCTCCCAACAGTCTCCTCTCCCCTCCTCTGCACCCACTCCCCTTCCTCCAGCCAGAGGTCAGCAGGATGATATCCTATAGATGCATAGAACCATAAAGTGTATCCAATATATGATAACTCTGCATCGCCAAGTCCAATCCATTCGTGTCCAAAGAGTGGAACTTCATTATGATTTATGGGCAAGGGCAGTATCAGGGCCAGGGGCCGTACTCCCAGGGGAATCTTGAAGCTGTTGGGCCATCAGTTGTGGTCTTTTAGTGGAGATCTCAGGATGCACCCCTTTTTATTCTTGTGTTGCCAGTGAGATGCAACTTAGTGAGCTCCATTGCGGCTATCACTGGTGGTGGCTGGGCACCATCTGGTTTTTCCGGTACTCAGTATATGTAGGCACCCACTCATGTGGGTCTCTCTATCTTCTGTGTTGTCTTTACCCCATGTCATTTTTTGGTCCTTGGTGATCATCTGTTCTTGCTGAGTTGGAACCATTTGCTGTGCCGTCGTATGGTAGCTTGGCAGCTTTTAAGACCCCAGATGCCATTCAGCAATGTGGGGTGCAGAGAGCCCTCTTAGCAAAATGCTATTTGTGTCAGTTGGCCTAAATTTCTCTTAAGAGCATGGTCTCCTGCCCCCTGTCCCACCTACTCTGTCCTTGAAATATTGGGTTAAGCTGGAAGGAGTATTCAAGTTATACTGAAGTCCACTTAACATTGTTCTTGTTTCCAATGCGTGCTATCACTGATTTCTACCAAATTTCTACCAACTATCTAATCTAAACCCTCGCCGCCTCCCCCTCCTTTCTCCCTCTCTCTTGCAGCTGTCATAGAGTCTTTTCTTCTATACATAAGTCTATTTTTGAGATCTTATGATAGGGGTCTCATACAATATTTGTCCTTTTGTTGCTGACTACTTTCTCTCAACATGTCTTCCAATTGAAACCAGGTTATGAGATGTTTCCTGGTATGATCATTATTCTTTATCATTGCATAGTGCTCCACTGAGTATATATATACCATAGTTTACCTATGCATTGCTCTGTTGTTGGGCATCTGGGTTGATTCCAGCTTTTTGCTATCGTGGACTGTGCTGCGATAAGCATTCTTGTGCACGTGTCCATTGGTGTGAAAGGCCTTGATTCTGTAGGACATCTTCCAAGTAGTGGAATGACTGGGACAAATGGTATATCTATATCCATTTTTTTAAGGAAGAGCCAGATTGCTTTCCAAAGAGGCTGGACCATTTTGCAATCCCACCAACAGTGTAGGAGAGTTCGACTTTCTCCACAGGCTCTTCATCGTTTGTTGTTTTGTGTTTTTTGGACCATGGCCAACCTTGTTGGGGTGAGATGGTGTCTCATTGTAGTTTTGATTTGAATGTCTTTAGTAACTAAAGATCGTGAACATGTTCTCATGTGTTTTTTGGCTGCCTGGATCTTTAGAGAAATGTCTGTCCATCTCCTTTGCCCATTGTTTAATTGGATGATTTATTTTGTTAGTTGCCACATATTTTTCCCGTTCTGTAGGTGGCCTTTTAATTCTATTAATAAAGTCTTTGGATGAGCAAAATGTTTGATTCTTAATAGTTCCCGTTTATTTATCTTGTCTTCTGTTCATGGTGGTTTGTTTGACAGATTTTGAAGTCTGTCTGCATTGTGTATTAAAACTTCCATTGTTCTTCCTACCTTTACTTGGATGAGCTTTATCTTTTTAGATTTGATAGTTAGGTCTTTTATCCAGTTTGAGTTGGTTTTTGTATACAGTGTAAGATATGGATCTTGTTTCAATTTATTGCAAATGGATATCCAATTTTGCCAGCACCATTTTTTCAAGATACTGCTTTTGCCTCAGTTTAATGTCTTAGGGCCTTTGTTGAATATCAACCATTCATAGGCAGATGGTGACATCTCTGGAGTCTCAATTCTGTTCCACTGATTGAGCTGTCTGTTCTTGTACCTACAGTACCACGCTATTTTGACCACTGTGGCAGTGTGGTATGTTCTAAGGTCGGGTAATGAGAGGCCTCCCAGTGTGTTGTTCTTTAGTAGTAACTTACTTATCCAGGGCTTCTTCCTTTTCCAAACAAAATTGGTGATTTGTTTCTCCATCTCATTAAAAAATGATGCTGGAACTTGTATTGGGATTGCATTATATAAGCAGATTGCTTTGGGTAAAATAGAGATTTTCACAATGTTAAGTCCTCCTATCCATGAGCAGGTAGGTTTTTACATTTCTCTAAGTCTCTTAGTTTCTTGTTGTAGAGCTTGTAGTTCTCTTTGTAAAGATCTGTTATTGCTCTGGTTAGATTAATTCCTAGGTATTTTATCTTCTTAGGGGCTGTAGTAAATGGTATTGATTTGATGATTTCTTTGTTAACAGTCTCGTTGTTGGTATAAAGGAATCTTACTGATTTTCTTATGTTTATCTTGTATCCTGAGACTCTGCTAAACTGTTTTATCAGTCTGAGTAGTTTCCTTATAGATTCTTTGGGATTCTCTGCATATACAATAATATCATCTGCAAACAAGGAGATTTTGACTTCTTCTTTGCTGATGCAGATGTCCTTTATTTCTTGGTCTTGTCTAATTGCTCTGGCTAGAACTTCTAGCACAGTGTTGAATAGGAGAGGTGAGAGTGGACATCCTTGTCTAGTTCCTGTTCTCAAGGGAAACTCTTTCAGTCTCTCTCCATTCAGGATGACGTAGGCAGTTGGCTTTGTACAAATGTCCCTTATTGCGTTGAGGAATTTGCCATCTACGCCTATTTTGCTAAGAGTTTTTAGCATGAATGGGTATTGGACTTTATCAAATGCGTTTTCTACATCAGTGGACAAAATCAAGTGATTCTTTTCTTTTGTGGTATGTATGTGGTTGATCACATTAATCGTTTTTCTAATGTTGAACCAGCCTTCCATCCCTGGTATGAATCCCACTTGGTCATGATGGATTATTTTTTTGATATGTTGTTGTATTCTATTGGCAAGAATTTTGTTGAAGATTTTTGCATCTAGATTCATGAGTGATATCAGTCTGTAGTTCTCCTTTTTGTTGGGTCTTTCCCTGGTTTTGGTGTTAGGGTTATGCTGCCTTCATAGAATGAGTTTGGGAGTACTCCATCCCTTTCTATACTGTGAAGTAATCTCAGTTGTATTGGAGATAATACTTCTGTAAAAGCTTCATAGAATTCTGCAGTGAAGCCATATGAGCCTGAGCTTTTTTTTGGTTGGCAGTGTTTTGATGACATTTTCAGTCTCTTCCTTTGTAATAGGTTCATTAAGTTGTTTTCCTTCATGTTGTGATAATTTGGGTAGATGATATGAATCAAGGAATTTGTCCATTTCCTTTAGGTTTTCAAATTTGTTAGAGTACAGTCTTTTATAGTATTCTGTTATGATACTTTTGATTTCTGTTGCATCTGTGGTGACAACTCCCCTCTCATTTCTCATTTAGGTTATTTGTTTCCTTTCCTGTTTTTCTTTAGTAAGTTTAGCCAGCGGTTTGTCAATTTTAATCGTTTCAAAATACCCCCTTTGTTCTTTTCAGTTTTTTCAATTGTTTTTCTATTCCCTAACTCATTTAGGTCTGGTCTAATGTTTATAATCTGTTTTCTTCTGGTGCCCGAGGGGTTCCTCTGTTGTTCTGTTTCTACTTGTTCAAGCTGTAGGGCTAGTTCCTTGATTTGGTTTCTTTCTTCTTTGTAGATGTGTGCATTTATGGAGATAAACAGGCCTCTGAGCACTACTTTGGCTGCATCCCATAGGCTCTGGTAAGAAGTGTTTTCATTCTCATTGAAATCCCTCAATTTCTCTATTTCCTCCTTGATTTCTTCTATAACCCATGGTTTTTTGAGCAAGATATTCAGTTTTCAAGAGTTCTACTTTCTATGTATGTTTTTTCTGCTGTTAATTTAGAGTTCTGTGGCTTTATGATCTGAGAAGATGCTTTGCAGTAATTGAGTGGTATGGATTTTGTTGAGAATTGCATTATGTCCTAACACATGGTCAATTCTGGAAAATGTCCCATGTGACCTGGCCAAGGAGGTGTAATTGTCCACTCATGGGTAGAAAATTCTGTATATATCGATGAGGTTTAATTGCTTAATTGAGGCTATGAGGTCTTCTGTATCTTTAATGAGCTTTTTTCTAGATGATCTGTGCAGTATTGAGAGTGGAGTATTGAAGTCTTCCTCTATTATTGTGTAGTAGTCTAACTCTTCTTTGAATGTAGTCAGTGTTCCATCAACGTATTTAGGTGCTCTGATATTAGGTGCATAAATATTTAAGGTAGTTAAGTCTTGCTTGTGTACTGAACCTTTCAGCAATAAATAATTTCCATCTTTGTTCATGATGGTGTATTCTACATTAAAATTAATTTTGTCTGAGATTAGAATTGCCACCCTTTCTCTTCTTTGTTCATTGTTAGCTTGATATATAGTCTTCCATCCTTTAATTTTCCATTTGTTTCCATCTTTAGGTCTCAAGGGAGTTTCTTATAGACAACATATGGATGGGTCATGTTTTTTGATCCAAGATGTCACTCGATGTCTCTTTACTGGAGCATTCAGTCCATTCACATTCAATGTAATTATTGATAGGTATGTGTTCACTGCTGTCATTGTGATATGTTTATTTTTGTGTTGATGTTTTCTCTGTTGTTCGTATTCGTCTGTTCCGGGACATTCTTTTTTGTGAGTTGATTTTTCACCTTTTGCAGACCTTTTTTGTAGTTGCTGTGATTCCTGTGTTACATTTCTTGATATGGTATGTTACATCTTTGTTGTGCTTCATGGCTGTCCCTATGATGCCCCTTAATAAACTATATATAAACCCAATTTTAATTTCTACTAGTCTTGTCATCTTCCTCTCTATCTAGAAGTACTATAGCGCCTGTAGTACGTCTCTCTTTTTAATATGATGGCACCATAGTTTTCATGATAACCACTGGATTGCTTCTTTCAGTATTAAAGCTGTGATTGAATTTGGAGTCTTGTCTAACTGTGTAGAGTTCTGAACAATGTGTTGTTCTAAAACATAAAGTTAGTGATTTAATTATTGTAAGCCAAAGCCAAGAACTTCTTTCAGTATTTCTTGTAGTTTTGGTTTGGTTTTTACAAAGTGCCTGAGTTTCTGTTTATGTGGGAATGTCTTAATTTCATTTTCGTATTTGAAAGATAGTTTTGCAGGATATATAATTCTTGTTTGGAAGTTCTTCTCCTTCAAGGCTTTGAATGTGTCATGCCACCGTCTCTGTGCCAGCATGGTTTCTGCTGAGAAATCTGATGAAAGCCTACAGGGTTTCCCTCTGAATGTTAGCTTTGCATTGAGTCTTGCTGCCTTTAAAAGTTGTTGCTTATGTTTCATTTTGTTAAGCTTGATTATAATATGTCTTGAAGTCTTTCATACAATATGCATCTGAGATATGTATATTCTCTTCCTTCATCATTTCTGGGAAGTTTTCTGTGAGCAGATCAGCACCGATACTCTCTGTGTTCTTATGTGTCCCATCCTGTTTAGAGACTCCAATTAATTGAAGGTTGTTCCTCTTAATAGAGTTCCACATGCTTCTTAATGCTTCTTCGTTTCTCTTGTTTCTTTTTTCTCATTTCTGCTCATAAACGCTGGTGTCAGTAGCTCTGTCTTCTAATTCAGAAGTTCTTTTTTCCATTTGTTCCATTCTGTTTTCTTGGCTTTAAATGGAAGTTTCTATGTCCTTGATTTTGTTCTTGATCTGTTGGGTTTCAGAATAGTGGTGTTCCATCAGACTGAACAGCTTGTTTATTTTTTCCTTTTGTTCTGCTGTGTTTTGTATACGGTCTAGAAGGACTCTGTATATAATCCTTTTTAATCACCTTCTGATGATTTCAGATAATTTTCTTCATCTGGAAAACTTCTTAGTTGTTTTCTGTGAGAGCCTTTTGACACCACAAGTGTCTGTTGGTTTTTGGTAAGTAGAGGCTGGGAGAGATACCTTTAGGATGAACTGCAGGTGTTTCTCTAGGCTGTCTTAAAATGTAAAACAAAAAGTATCTGACTGCTTCCCAACTCAGTCTGGTTTTCAGGTGTAGAGGTTCCTCTTCCCAACTCGCAAAATAAGCCCCTCTATGTCCAGCCCCAAATGATACAAACTAGTTCGAAATACAACAACGCTACTGCCCTGTTGGCCTCTGCTGGCAGGGTCCAGCCTTAGGTGGGCAGACTCTGGCTCCCAAGCTAAGAAATAGGTCCAGCTGCAGCCACCGTATTAAGATGGCGCCCTCCACGTGGTCAGCCGATAGAGGGGCTAACGGTGCTGAGAGGTAGTGATTCCTCCGCCTCTGTTTCTGGGCCCGTACCATAGGTGGTACTGTATAAACTATTGTTTATCTGTCCGACAAGTGCTGTCCTTTTTCCAGGTGGTGGCTCCCAGTCTAAGAATTAGGTCCTCCTAAAATCTCCGTATCCAAAATGACGTCCTCCACACTTGCAGTGCGGTTCTGTACAAACCCTGCTGTTGCAGAGATAAAAAGACAGGCCCAAAGTGGCTAGATGAACAGAGTCCTAAGCCTGCCCCTCAAAATATGACAATTTCGCCTGCTTATCCCCCCAGCGGTGCGTCTGAGTCTCCCCACAAGGCAAGACCCAGCTCTGCCCACTGGCCAAAACAGAGAATAAAAAAGTCAAAATGGTGCATTTACCTTTAGTCTGTGAGAGCCAGGGCTAGCCCAGGGCAGGAGTCAGCGAAAGAGAGGTGGTTTTTTGTTCAGTGGTGTGAAGTACAATTTAACAGCCCTGTGACATGTCCTGGGGCTCACTAGGTGACCAGAAGGCTCCATTTGATTATCAGTTCAGGTCTTGGTTTCCAGAGGGATATAAGGAGACGTGTGTTTAGTCCACCATCTTGACTTGGCCCTCCTGTATGATTGCTTTTTAGTGGTTTATTTAAAACTAGACACTTTGACTATTAGGTGATAATTTGGGGAATCTGAATCTCTCTTCAGCCCAATGGTTGATCGTTGATGCTTTTTGTGGGTTGTACTTGTTTGTTTATTTTTATGAAGTAGTTTTGTAATTACTGTATTCTTTGTTGGGTTATTGAAATCTGTTCGCCTAGTCATCAGCTTGTGATTTGACAGTTTTCTGAAAAACCTGGAGCCGAAAAAAAAAAGTCTTCCAGTTTTTGTGCTGGGCTGTGTGTAGGTTGTGACATGGCCTTCAGTACTCAGCTAGACTATTTACAAGTCTACCTTTGCCTTTTCTAACTGCTTGCATAGTAATCAAAGCTGTGCCAGAAAGAGTTTGAAGTCTTCTCAGGTCTTTCTGAGCATATCTTTTATTCTGTGCATGTACCTGATCTTCCAAATTACCAGAAACGTGTGGAAACTTTTCAAAGCCCTTACTCCCTAAAGTACCTCACTCCTCAACTGTTTCTCACAGGCTTTTTGGCATGTGTATTATTTGCTCAACTGATATCTTTTGCTCTGGGTGACAATGTCTAATTTACTTGCTTTTTCACTGTTTTTTGAGGACTCCTTTTGTCTAGCCACTTCTTTGTCCTTAGAGAATTTTGCATTAGCCAAAATGAAGCCAAACCCTTTGTTTTCATTTTTCAGGGTGCCCCCAAACAGTCAAAAAAGACAAATTCAACTAATTAAAAAATAGTCTGCTCCCTCTTGAAACAGAAACCAACCTGGAAATTTAAGGTGTGGTCTTTAAGATTTTTACAAAGCCGGGAAAGGAAGACATGGGGGAAAATGTAAGTTAAAGTGCCATAAAGCTCTTCTGTCATATTTCCCTCAACTTTTTAATGTGCTATAACACTTTGGCTATTTTCCAGAATCCCAACAGAGTTGATTCTGACAATAGGTCCAGTTGTTGTTCTGTGTTTCTGTGGAGAGATAGGATCTTGGAGTTCAGTATTCGGCTATTTTGTAACTCCTCAACAGATGTTTTTAAAAAAGTTTATTTTGTATAGTTTTAAGGGTACATGTTTCATAATTACCCTAAGGAGACAGCACCACATTTAAGAGACAATCAGAAGAAAATGAATTTGTAGGTATCTTGCTACCTTTCCACATTTGTACTGTTAACAGTATTATTTTTCATTTTACTCACTGATGCTTTATACTCTGAGTGCTTCCATGAGGATTCATTGCTAGGCTCAGACATGGCATTGTGATTTTATGGTTTTTGATGATTCCTATGAGACTAGGTTTGATCGTAGTGTATGTGTGGCCACACACACACATACATCCGTAAATTCTTTAAAAGGTCTACCTGGTAGACAATCAGTGCCCTTGGGAGCAGCAGTCAAGAAATCAAAAGATACATTGCACTGGGAAAATCTGCCACAAAAGACCTTTTCAAGCATTCAAAAGTAAGTATGTCACCTAGAAGACTAAAACATGCCTGACCTAAGCCATGATTTTCAGTTGCATCATATGCACATGAAAGCTGGACCATGAACAAAGAAGACAGAAGAAGAATTGATGCCTTTGAATTGTTGTGTTAGAGAAGAGTGTTGAATGTACATACCATAGACCGCCAAAATAACAAACAGATCTGTTCTGGAAGAAATACAGCAAGAGTGCTCCTTGGAAGCAAAGATAGCAAGACTGCATCATACATACTTCGGACATGTTGTAAGGACAGATCAGTCCCTGGAGAAGGACATCATGCTTGGTAGAGTGGAGGGTCAGTGAAAAAGAGAAATACCCTCAATGAGATCGATCGACACAGTGGCCACAACAATGGGCTTAAGCATAAAAAAAGTTGTGGACATGGCACAAGACCGGGCAGTGTTTTGTTCTGTTGTTCATAGGGTTGCTGTGAGTTGGAACTGACTTGACAACAACTAACAACAACAACAACCTGATAGAGATCAACTTTGTGTCCTGTGAAGTTAATTTCAGATTGTGCCACACCACTCTACTTTTTTCTGAGGAAAAGTGCAACAGCTCTGCACCTCATAGAAAGTTTTTTCTGTGGTGTATACTTCAGGAAAAATTCTCTTTCATTTTTATTCATTTTCATGTGAACATCAAAAAGCTATAGCAAGCAATTCGCTCTGATTTTTATCTGTCTGCATTAAAAAAAATAAAATTTTACCCAGCCTGTTTCTGATCACTGCATTTTTAAAAATGGCTAACCTGAAACTCACCTGTGTCCTTGGATAGCACAGGATGAACACGGAGTAGTTTATGAAACAGTCTTTCACTCTCAGTTCTTTATTAGTTTTAATTTCAGTAGAATTTTCCCTCTTAACAGTTACTGTAAAACTTGCAAATGTTCTGAAGTACTTAAACAGTTCAGGCTTTGTATTTGGTTCATGGAAAGACATTTGCTCCTTTTGAGATAGTTAGGACCCTTTCCACCTTTCATTGTATGAGACCAAAGTGATGGAAAATTCCTACTGATATTTTTTTCCCTTCACCACTATGTTGTGGAGGAGTCCCCATACCTAAAAATTATTAGAACTGTTAAGAAAAAGATACTTTTAGGGCATTATGCCTCATGGTTTCTGAATCATTAGGTCTGCCATAAGACAGCAATTCTTCTATATTAAGAAAGCTCCCCATTGATTCTTATGCTCTGCCAGATGTCTTGGGAGACAAGTTGATGTTCTTAAGTGAATGTGGGATCACACTACTTGAGTTTCCCTCTAGACACATCACCATAAGCCCCTTGGCTAAATAATTTAATTATGGTCCTCAGTTTCCTCATCTGTAAAGTGGAAATAATAACACACACCCCATTAGGTTATTGCAAGATGCAAAACTGAAACCCATGTGAATATGTCTTAGTAAAATGGAAAGTAACAGGGAAGTCAGTAGATGCTGGAGTACCAATCAGAGGGCTGCTTGCATCAGATTTCACATATGTATTTGTATTATGACTTTGTCTCCAAACTGTTAGTTTTTAATCAGGTATTTGCCAGATTAGTTTCAGCAAATCTGAGTTACATGTCAGGCTCTATGAAGATAGAAAGAGTCTCATCTAAGAACTGTATTGACAGACTTTCCTCCAGAAAAGGACTGTCATTTTCGTGTAATCTATACGAGTTCATTTGTGCTGCTTGTTGTATACGGGACAGCAGACATATAGGAATTAGCACATTAGAAATCATTTATTTCTGTTGAATACACGAAGATAATTTTAATGCTTGGTCTCTGAGATAGGGCCCTAAGATACCTTTACATCACAAATTGATGTTATTTTAGAAAGTTCCATAGTTTTCAATTTAACATAGGCAGCTGAAGTTTCTGGTTACCAAATGATGGGAATAAATTGTAAAAATAAACACTAATAATTTTGGTTAGTTGTCAGTTACCTATGAATTTGGAGTACCAGTGGGGGAGTAGATTTGGTTAATAGTAGATCCTACTATAGATAGTCAACAAACTCAGTGATGCTTAGTGGGGACTCTTACTAAACAGAACTCAATAACCCTCTTTGGTGATGGACTGAAATTCAGGGCTGCAGGAAAAGAAGTTTTTTTTTCACCCCCCTAGGAAAAGAAGATTTTTCAGATTCCCTGGATGCATGCAGCTAGACATGGATGGGATGTGGAAAAAGATGCTCCACTCTTTAGAAACTGGGCAATCCATACAGGTATTACAACCCTCTGTGGTGTTTGTAGACTTGGGCATGTTTATGTTTTTGTTTTCATAACACGGACAAAATACCCTGGCTTATAGCTACATAAATGTAGTAACAAAAAATCTGTAACTTATCTCCAGGCACATCCAGGACACATAGTACAGACTTCATCACTCAAAAGTCATATTCTAGAAATCTCATAGAATTTCAGCCCTGAAATTTCCTGCAAATGTTAAATGCCCCAGGTATACATGAGGGGAATGTAGTTATTTGTTCCATAGCTGTAAACTTGTATTGAATTCTGACTTCACAAAAGGTAATCAGAAATATACTTACTTATTACAAAATTTTAACAGGGAGCCATTTATACCTCCAGAACAAATGACTGTATTCTTCTCGTACTTTGTATGTAACATTTGAGAATCAAGTTCCTTCTGCTTGTTGGTCTTTCAGTTGTCTCTACCACTCATATTGATTCGTCATTCTCGTACCATCATCATATTCCCACCACATGTTTAGTATCATCAGAGTACTCATGCATCATGGTTTGGCAAAAACTGACTTTAATTTGCACTTTGAGAACTCCCTCAGTCTGAGGCCCACTGGTGTAGTTGGCCACTCTAGGTATACTCTGGAATTAAAACTTTCTCTGTGCAATCTGGCCAGTGATAATATTTCTCCAGATTTTTGTTTTTAATTTTATTTTTATTGTGATTAAGTCAAAGTTCTACAGTTCAAGTCAGTTTGCCATATAAAACCCTCAACATCTGTGCAACTGTATTTGCTCTTCTCACCCTGTGACAACACACTCTTCCTTTCTACTCTGTACTTCAGTATCCATTCAGCTAACATTTAACCCCTCCTTTCCACCTTCTTCTCTCCACTCTAGAGAGGAACCAGTTGGACAGCCTCACATATATATTAAATCATAACGTATACACATCACCTGCATCATTTATGGTCCTTAGTCCAGTTTAATGTTTGTCTGAAGAGTTGGCTTCAGTACTGGTTTCAGCTCTGGGCTAGCAGCAAGTCCAGGGACCATGTTCTCAGGGGACTCTCCAGGTTTTTGAACCATCAAGTGTGGTCTTTCAATAGAGGTCTAGATCTGCAGTCCCCTTTCTCTTATGCTTCATCAGAGATTCTACCTTGTGTTCCCTGTCAAAGCAGTCTCTGGTGGGGGCTGGGCACAATGTAGTTCTTCTGGTCTCATGCTGATGTAGTCTCATAATCATATGAACTCTTGTGGCTCTTGGGCTCATATTTTCCTCATGTGTGATGTTCTTGGTTTTCATCTGCTCCAGGTGGGTTGGGACCAATAAATATTCCTTAGATGGCACCTTACTGCCTTTTAAGTGCCACTCACCAATATGGGATGCAGGACAATTTCTTAGAAAAATAGCTAGTTATGCCAATTGACTCGATGTCCCCTGAAAGCATGGTCCCCTTGCTACTCTAATCTTTAAAATTTTGGGTTGTGTTTCTCCAGAATTTTTTTTTATCCAGTGATCTAATTTTTTCCCTGTATCTCTTGACCTTTGACTGTTAGGAAAACATCAACCAGGAGTAGATAAACCTGATCCAAAAACTTGGAAGGCAAATTTCCGATGTGCCATGAACTCCTTGCCTGATATTGAAGAAGTCAAGGATAAAAGCATAAAGAAGGGAAACAATGCTTTCCGAGTGTACCGGATGTTGCCCTTATCTGAGCGACCTTCTAAGAAAGGTAGATAAAGATGTTTATTGACTGAAAACTTGGCGACCATAACTAGTTGTTGTTCCCCATGTGTAGCCCCTTCAGGGGAAGCACACGTGTTTGTACTGTAGATGATGCTTCTGACCTGACCTGATTGGGAAAAAGGATATTTGGGTAACAAAAGGTGATAAAAAACAGAAACAACAACAACAACAACAAAACAGTGGAGGAGATACACATCTCATTTCCCTCTGAGAACTAAGGCTTGGATGATGTTCGTATGGAGCACTAAACATTTGGGGAGCCCTAGGACCTAGCATATTTGCCTAGGCACCAATACCAGACTGATGTTCCTCTCAAAAAATTAGTCAGTGGCCATCTGACCTCCACTTCTGCTGTTTCACAGTATCAAAGAACAGCAGCTTTTGAGAATGGCTGGGAACGTACTTTCATTATCAGCTGGAAGGTGGAGACTGCTGCTCCTGACTGCCTGTTCAGGCCAGCATGTTCGACAGCTCCTAGTTCAACATCTGGACAGCTGCTGCATAGAAGTGAAGTTTATGTTTAAGGCTGAGAGGCCTATGTATTTGCCTGGAGATCACTCTGCTGAGAGGCCCAGTAGCTTTTCCTCCCACTTTTCTCTGACCCACATTGTAGGGTTGGCTGACAGCCCCGTTTATCCATAAGTAGGGCAGCCTCTTTGCCACCCAGTAAGCAGAGTCTTCCACCCCAGAGTCCACCTGGGGCAATTCACTGGAATATTAGAGACAGCTGGTGACCAACAATTCTTTTAGATCAAATACCAGAGAAATCAAACCGTGTCTAGATGGCACCTCGGCAGCAGGCCATAATTAGTCACATAAAGAAGCAGCCTTCAAATGCTCCAGAAATTCCCAAAATAAAGATTCAAAAAATTTCCCAGATGAAGAAGGTTTTCTGAATCTATTGGAGGTCGAATACAAAAGGTTTATATGAGAACCCTCCTAGAGAATAAAATGAAAAATTTAGTAAGCTATTTGAACTGATGGAGCATTAACGATCTGAAATACATCATATCAATAACAAAATTACAGAATTAGATAATCCACAGCAAAAGAGTAGGATTGAACAGATAGAAGTTAGACTCAGTGACCTTGAAGACAGAGCAACTGACAGCATTTATGAGGTGAAATCAGAGAAAAGAAATAAGAAAACTGAAGAAGCATTAAGAATCATGTGGAATTCCATTAGGAGGAATAACTTACGTTTAATTGGAGTTCCTGAACAAGGGAGAATTAATGATAATATAGAAAATATTGCTGTAGAGCTGCTGACAGAAAACATTCCTGAGGTTACGAGCAAAGAGAACATAGGTATCCAAGATGTTTTTTGAACACCACAAAAGCTAGACCCCAGAAGAAAGATGCCAAGATATAATCAAGCTTAGTAAGTTAAAACATGAACAGATGTTTCTGAAGGCAGCAAGGCTCAAGGCAAAGCTAACACTTTGAGGGACATCCTGTAGGCTTCCATCTGACTTTTCTGGAGAAACAATGCTGGCTAGAAAACAGTGGACAGACACATTTAAAGCCCTGATGGAGAAAAACTTCCATCCAAGAATTATTTATCCTGCAAAATTGTCTATCAAACATAGTGGTGAAATTAAGACTTTTGACGATAAAGAGAAATTTAGAGATTTCATAAAAACTAAACCAAAATTACATGAAACATTGAAAGAAGCTGTTCCCTTACAAAAACAGAACCATTAAATGTATATTTAAGATGACAGTTAAGGACACTTCATCCAAAATTCTAATCAGTTAGAGAAGTTACAAGCCTTCATCAAAGCTACAGTATTATAATGAGGGAATCTGTGATCATATCATGACAACTATAATATCATCACATTAAAAGAGGGATACACTAGAATAGTTATAGTTGATTTAGATTCAGAGGAAGTTTCAGGGTTATGCAGTAGTTAAATCTAGGTTTAATCTTAGTATGTTAAGGGGGTGAGGCATGTAGCCATAAAGCACATCAACAATGCATTGTATCAAAATAAGAAATGCAGTACAGCAGTCTGAACGGACACAAAACCAACACTGAGACAACAGCCCATAAAGAAGAATGGCCCAGAACAGAACATTAAGAGCAATATAGAAAATATTAACATAAAAGTAATTACATCAAAATGATGGCACTAAGAACATACCTATCAATTATTACACTAAATGTAAATGGACTGAACACTTCAGTAAAGAGACAGCGAGTGACATCTTGGGTCAAAAGACACGACCCATCTATATGTTGCTTACAAGAAACACACCTTAGATTTGAAGATAGGAACAAATTGAAAAATTAAAGGTTGGAATAATATATATCATGCTAGCAATACACAAAGAAGAGCAGGTGTGGCAATACTAATTTCAGATAAAATAGGTTTTAATGTAAAATCCACTATTGTGGACAAAGATATTCACTATTTATTGCTGAGAGGTTCAGTACTCAAGCAGGACTTACCAGGATTAAATATTTATGCACCCAATACCAGAGCACCTGAATACATTAAAAAAATACTGACAACACTGAGAAATGAGATAGATCATTCCACAATCGTAATTGGAGACCTCAACACTCCCCTTTCAGTTATGGATAGATCATTCAGAAAAAAGCTCAGTAAAGATGCAGAACATCGGCTTGCAACAATCAACCAACTTGACCATATCGACATAGATATTTTCACCCATCAGCAAATAAGTACACCTTCTTCTCCAGTGCACATGGAACATTCTCCAGAATAGATCATGTGTTAGGTAATAAAGCAATTCTCTATAAAATCCAAACCATTGGTTTACTGAAAAGTATCTTTTTAGACCATTGAGCTATAAAAGTTGAAATCAATAACAAAAAATTCACGGGTAGAAATTCAAACTTATGGAAACTGAAGAACACATTGCTCAAAAAGCCTTGGGTTATAGAAGAAATTAAGGACAAAATAAAGAAATTTATGGATTCAAATGAGAATGAAAACACATCCTACCATAATTTATGGGATACAGTAAAAGCAGTGCTCAGAGGTCAGTTTATAATTGCACATGTCCAGAAAGACAAAAAGGACCCAAATTAAAGAATTAGCCTTATGGCTTGAACAAGTAGAAAGAGAGCAACAGAAGAACCCCTCAGGCACCAAAATAAAACAGAGTATAAGGATTAGAGCAGAACTAAATGAATTAGAGAATAGAAAAATGATTGAAAATGTTAGCAGAACCAAAAACTGGTTCTTTGAAGAGATCAACAAAATTGATAAACCATTGGCTAAACTCAAAAACAGCAGAAGATACAAATAACTCAATCAAGAAATGAGATGGGAGTTGTTACAACAGACCCAGCTGAAATAAAAAAGTATCATAACAGAATACTATGAAAGGCTGTACTCTTAACAGGTTTGAAAAGCTAGGGGAAATGGACAAATTTATAGATTCATATCACTCACCAAGATTATCACAAGGAGAAGTAGATCCACTTAATAAATCTATCACAAAAGAAGAAATTGAAAAACTCATCAAAAATTTACCAACCATAAAAGTCCTGGCCCAGATGGCTTCACTGGAGAATTCTACCAAACTTTTACGGAAGAGTTAATTCTGATACTGTTGAGGGTATTTCACACCATGGAAAAGGGATGGAATACTCCCAAATTCATTCTGTAAAGCCAGCATAACACTGATACGAAAGCCAGGGACAGATCCCACAAAAAAAGAAAATTACAGACCAGTATCACTCATGAACTTAGATGCAAAAATCTTCAACACAATTCTAGTCAATAGAATTCAACAGCATATAAAAAAAAATCATTCATCATGATCAAGTTGGTTTCATTCCAGGGATGCAAGGCTGGTTCAACATCAGAAAAACAAGTAATGTAATCAACCACATTAATAAGACAAAAGCTAAGAATCACCTGATTTTGTCAATGGATGCAGAAAAGGCATTTGACAAAGTTCAACATCCATTCATGCTTAAAACTCTCAGAAAAATAGAAACGGGAAAATCCTCAAAGCAGTCAGTAGTGTCTATGCAAAGACAACTGCCTTCATCATCCTGAATGGTGAGAGACTGAAAGAATTCCCTTTGAGAACAGGAACTAGACAAGGATGCCCGCTCTCACCACTTCTGTTCAACATTGTGCTGGAAATTCTAGCCAGAGCAATTAGACAAGACAAAGAAATAAAAGGCATCGGTATTGGCGCTGAAGAAGTAAAGATTTCTCTCTTTGCAGATGATGTGATTGTTTATACAGAGAATCCAAAGAAATTCATAAGTAAGCTATTGGAGCTAATAGAAGAGTTCTGCAGAGTATCGTGGTACACGATAAACGTAACTAAATCAGTAGGATTCCTTTGTACCAACAGTGAGATTATTAAAGAAGAAATCACTAAATCAATTCCATTTACTATAACCCTAAGATAAAATACCTAGGAATAAATCTAACTAGAGAAATAAGAGATCTTTACAAAGACAACTACAAGACCTTACTACAAGAAACTGGGAGAAACTTACATAAGCGGAGTAATTTGCCCTTCTCGTGGATAGGAAGACTCAATATTGTGAAAATGTCTGTTTTTCCCAAAGCAATCTACTTACATAATGCAATCCCAATACAAATTCCAGTGACATTTTTTAATGAGATGGAAAAACAAATCATCAGCGTTGTTTGGAAAGGGAAGAAGACCCGGATAAGTCAGTCACTGTTGAAGAAGAAGAACACACTGGGAGGCCTCTCACTACCTAACTTTAGAACCTATTACACTGCCACGGCTGTGAAAACAGCCTGGTACAGGTACAAAAAGAGACAGATAGACCAATGGAACAAAGTAGAGACCCCAGAGATGCCCCCATCCTCCTATGAACAGCTGATATTTGACAAAGGCCTTAAGATTTTAAACTGGGGTAAGAACAGTCTGTGTAACAAATGGTGCTAGCAAAATTGGATGTCCATCTGCAAAAAATAGATACAAGCCCCATATCTCACACCTTATACAAAACCAACTCAAATTGGATAAAAGATGTATGTATAAAATCTCAAACAATAAAGCTCATCCAAGATAAAATTGAATCAACAATGGAATTTTTAATGCACAATGTAGACCGACTTCAAAATCTGACAAAACACATTCAACAGAAGAGAAAATTGATAAATGGGAACTACTAAGAATCAAACACTTTTACTCATGCGAAGACTTCATCAAATGAAAAGGCCACCTACAGAATGGGAAAAAATAATTTGGCAACTCTGTGTCAGAACAACATCTGATCTCCATAGTCTATAAGGTATTACAAAATATCAGCAAGAAAAGGGTAAACAATCCAATTAAGCAATGGGCGAAGGAGATGGACAGACATTTCTCTATAGAGGGTATCCTGGCAGCTGAACGACACACACAGAATGCTCACAGTTGTTAGCTATTAAGGAAATTCAAATCAGTACTGCAGTGCGGTACTGTCTTAACCCCAGCAAGGTTGGCCATGATCCAAAAAACACAAAACAAAAAATGCTGGAGAGGCTGTGGAGAAATTGGAACTCTCCTACACTACTGGTGGGATTGCAAAATGGTACAACCTCTTTGGAAGACAGTCTGGTGCTTCCTGAAAAAGCTGGAGTTAGATATACCATTTGATCCTGTAATTCCACTGCTCAGAATTTATTCTTCAGAAACAAAGGTTGTCATACGAACAGACACATGTGCACAGATGTTTGTTGCAGTACAGTCCACAATAAGAAAAAGTTGGAATCAACCCCGATGCCCCTCAACAGATGAACAGATAAGCAAACCATGGTACATAATACTCAATGGAACACTATGCTATGATAAAAAACAAAGACAGTTTTAGAAATCGTATCATAACTTGGTCTCATTTGGAAGAGATCATGCTCTGTTAAGTCAATCACTGTGAAAAGGATAAATTTTGTAGTAGACCTCTGTTATAAGGACTTAAGAGAATTATTCACGGAAGAAAATGACTGTGTTGGCTACATGGGTGGGTAGGGGGACTGCGAGTTTATCGTAGGTGAGATAATTAATAAATATTAGAAATTTTATTCTTTTAACTGTAATTAATAAGCAATAAAAAAGTTAAAAATTTTTGACTTCGTGCAGGTTAGAGAGTCAGTAAAAAAGAGAAAGATTTTCAAGGAGATGGATTGACACAATGGCTGAAACAATGAGCTCAAACATAAGGATTGTGAGCCTGTTATAGAACCCAGCAGTGCCTTGCTGTGTTGTACATAGAGTTGCTATGAGTTGGAATTGACTGGATGGCACCTAACAACACCAATGGATTAAAGCAGATGATTCTTTAAGAATTTCCAAAGCAGTTCAGCTCAGCAAAAATGTTTTCTCTGTATGTTCATGAATTAATCCAAAAACTCTTCTTTTGTTATCACAGGAAAGAAAACAAAAACAGAAAAAGAAGACAGAATTAAGCACATCAAGGTAATCTTTGGTTGTTCAGAGAGAAGGCCAAAGTTGTGACCATGATAATGATTCACATTCTGTTTCATAAAAACAAGTAATAAGATCTCTGAGAATTTTTTTCCTTTGCAATTGTGTTTTATATGCTTTACATGTAGCCACCTGTAGACACAAGCCAGCGCATCCCTTGCTTAACCTAATTTCATTGAGAAAGTAGTGAATGAATTCACAAGTTTACACTAAGCTTGATAGTTTCAGGTCTCCATCTGGTCTTCATAGCTGTGATCAGCTAGTCACTTAGTTTCAGCTAAGCTCCAGCAACCAGCTAATATATGAAAATATTAAATATGTTTCCAGCTTATCGCATAGTTTTAAGATACATGAAATATCATATAACAGTATTTAAAATACTATTATATAGAGACCGTACTTACTCAGTGACAGGTTTTTAGGTTATGGATACTAGTCAGTGTAGATACTTCTTTGATGAGATTCTCAATAGTTTTTTTCTGCTCCACTGCCAACTGTTATAAGTCTCATGATGTTCCTTAGGAGTGTGTGTCGTGGGGGGAAGAGGAGTTTTTCAGTAGGGTATATAGACTGAATCCCTCCCTCCACACCTGGTTAATTTTGTTTAGCTTCCATTGCTGCAGGGTCTCCATGCCATAGGTTGGGTTTGTTGTTGTGTACAGTTGAGTAGTTTGGGTGGCCCTTGTTAAATACTGAGAAGGTAGCCAAATTTCCTTTGAAAGTTGAAGATGAGCTATAGTTGCTATGCAGAGAACAGACACTGTAATCACAGATTCATACCATCAGAGTGAAGATTGTCTAGTTCACTGCCTTGAGTTTGCAGAGGGAGAAAGTTGAGGAGCATGAACCCAAGACCATATAATCACTTACCACTGAGCTTGAATGAGGTAGTAAGTTCTGATTTCTAATCAAGAAAAAAAAAAAAAAACGAAACTATCCAGACAGAACAATATGTAAAAACAGACCAATAAGTTGAAATGTTGGTGAAAATTCAAAAATATTTAGATATAAAGTTAGATTTGTCAAAGCAGTTTGATTGTGAGTGAAAACTTAGATTGCTAGACTTAAAAAAAAAAAAGTTTATTGTGCTTTAAGTGAAAGATTACAGTATAAGGTAATTTATTATTCAAAAACTTGAATACACACCCTGCTGTGTGTCTCTAGCTGCTCTCCCCACCGTGTGACAGTACACTCCTCCTTTCTGTGTTGTATTTTCTGTGTCATTCAACCATCCCCTGTCCCCCTCTGCCCTCTCGTCTCACCTCTGGACAGGAGCTGCCCCATTAACCTTGTGTATCTCCTTGAGCCCTGAAGCACATTCTTAGCCAGTGTCATTTTATGTCTTATAGTCCAGCCCATTCTTTGTCTGAAGAGTTGAGTTCTGGAGTCATTTCAGTTCTGGGCTAACAGAGAGTCTGGGAGACATGTCTTCCTGGGATCCTCCCATCTATCACACCATCAAGTCTGGTCTTTCTAATAGCATGAATTCATCACACCCATTTTTTTCCTGCTACATCAGAGACTGTTGTATTCCTTGTCGGTAAATTGCTAAACTTTTTTTTTAATTGTGACTCAGTGAAAGTTTACAATCCAAATCAATTTGCCATATAAACCCTTGAGCATCTGCTTCTGTGCAACTCTGGCTACTCTCCCCACCCTGTGACAGCACACTCTTCTGTTCCACTCTTTACTTCCAGTATCCACTCAGCCAACACTTGTTCTCTCTTCTGTACTCTCTCCTCTCCCCTCTAAAAAGAAACTAGTAGGACAGCCTCATATGTGTATTAAACCTTAAAGTACACACACCACCTGCGTCATGTTGTGTCGCCAAGTCCAGTCCATTGTTTCTCTGTAGTGTTGGCTTCAGTACTGGTTTCAGCTCTAGGCTAGTAGCAAGTATAGGGATCGTGTTCTCAGGAGAACCTCAAGGTTGTCGGACTATTAAGTCTGGTCAATTAATAGAATTCTAGATCTGCACACCTCTTTCTCTCTTTCTGTGTCAGGGACTCTACATCATGTTCCCTGTAAAGGCTGTTTTGGTGGTGGCTCAGCTCCAGCTAGTTCTTCTGTTCTCCTGCTGATGTAGTCTCCCAGTCATATGGGTCATTCTGTCTCCTGGGTTCATTTTTCCTCATGTCATTGATGTTCTCAGTTTTCATCTGTTCCAGGTTGGTTGGGACCAGTTGATGTTCCTTAGATGATGGCTTGCTGGCTTTAATGTCCCAGGCACCACTAACCAATATGGGATGCAGAACAGGCTCTTAGAAAAAGACAAGCTATGCCAACTGACCTTGAATTCCCCTGAAAATATGGTCCCCAGACCCCTGTCCCTACTACTCTGTCCTTTGAAATGTTGGGTTGAATTAAGAAAGATATTTACTTTTACAATGAAAAATAAATATTTTAGGCAGAGTATCATATGCCAGAGCATACTTCTGGGTTTACTTCTAATGTTTTTCAGTTGGTGAGTATTTTAAATACAGCACAACATAAAGGCCTAATTTTTGTTTTAATTTTTTATTGTGGAGCATTTTCTAAACATTAAAAGTACAGATGAGCATAATTTACCCCACAGACTGTCACCCCAGTTTAAGTACTAATCAGCATATGGCCAATTTCATATCCCAACCTCTGCTGTATTGCCTGTATTCAATGATTTTAGACTTACAAGCACAATTTCATGTGGTTCAGTTAAATATTTTGAAGTAAATTCCAGGTATATCAGTGCTTCCATAAATATTTCGGTAACTTTAAAAAGTATAAATTGCACAGTATCATTATTACATTTGAAAAATTAACAGAAGTTCCTCAGCATCATCAAATACCTAGTCAGTGTTTGGATTTCCAGTTGTCTCATAAATGTCATAAATTTCGTGTAGCTTGTTTGAGTAAAGAACTATATAAGGTACTGATGCTGTGATTTTGGATATGTCTCTTAAGATTTTTAACTTTAAGATTTCTCTGTTGTTTAAAAAGTTGTTTTTTTTTTTTTTTTTTTGCAGTCCATTCATTGAGAAAACCTATTTTATCATGATTTCCCTCCCACTTTTCAAGGCTTTCACATTGATAATATTGTTACTTTATTAGAAAAATGTAGCTTCCCTTCAAATATTCCCTTCTGAATAGTTTGGTACAATCCTAAGTGTGACTGTATCACATTCACTATTATTTTCATGATAATGTGCATATAATGAAAAGAACAAGTAATTAATACTTATATGGTCACAGAATAGATGCATAAGTATTTGTTGTTTAAATAGATGCATAAGTAAGTATAATATCCAGGGTGGAAATGGGTGTTTTTATATTAGAATGTAGATTTAATTAAATAGTCATAACTACTGGAAAAATAAAAATGGAGTAACAGATGTTCAGTTTTCAATAAACTTTGCTCAGACGTACCCACTGTATTTCTGTGAATCTCAGACACCAACATTTATAAGAGGCATCATTATTTTAGGTATCACTAAGAAAGAAAAACTTCCAGTGAAATTATGACACACAATTGATGATAAGACATATCATATCCTATTTCAGGATGCAGAAGTGTAAGGAAATATATGCCTTACAATTAATGACATGTAGTATCTTACTTAGGACATCTGCAATAATGCTGGCATTGGCAGTACCTTCTATATGTCCCAATAATGAAAAAGTTGTGGAAGGTATAGCCCTGGATAGGCCTGGTCGTAGTGGCCCAGGGAAGCAAATGAGATGTTTCCTCTTAGTTACAACCATGAAAGTTAAGTTCCATCTTAGCCAAGTGTATGCTGTATAATTTTCCTGTGGTGAAGATATGATTAATATCTGAAACTTGTCCCTCAAAGGGATAATTTTCCTTCAGCGGAAGATAGAATAGATGAAGTCTCACTTTTGCATGTAAACATACTTGCATCTGTCCATCAGTGTAGTGGTGGAATGTGGATAAGGCCAGTGGGCTTTCCAAATTCTGTGGTTTATGAATCCTAAGCCATAGTGTTGATGTAATGTTTTTGTACAGTGTTTCAAAATTTAACTCCCCAAGTTCTCTAGAATTATATAGTCAAAAGAACTTATCCTGAGCTATTAATATGCTCATTTTTATTATATGTTAAAATACTTAAATTCGGTTAATATGTTCTGTGCAAATAGGTAATTGGATAGAGCAATACATCCAGTGCAAATTATCTTCTACTTAGAATAATTTTCTTATGTCTAGTAGTTAGAGTATATGAAAGTTTGCTGTTGAAACGAACTCTTCATGTTGAATTGAAGTTTTAATTAGAAAACTGTTTATGGTATATGGGGAGAGTGTCAGAATTTTCTTGGACCACTTAGATAAATTATCTCAATGCTGTGTGTACTCCCAGCAGAGTTTCTCCTACATTGGGACATCCAGGGCTCATTGGTATAGAGACTCTTCCTCCACGTTCTCAGGCATTCTCTGTGAGTCTATTTTGTGTACTCAGTGAGTCATACTTTTTTTTTTAAAAAAAACTAAGCCGTGTCTGTGATAAATGCAATGTAAAGAACAGGAAACTCCGTAGTGAGGAATAGTAGATCATATATTACCAGTGCATATATGTGTTTCAAAAAGTATCCTGGAACAGATTCAGGCAGGGTCAAGGTGAATAAGGTTAGAAGGAAGTAAAACAGATAAGTAACCACTTGCCATCAAGCCCACTCGAAGTCACAATGTTGGAACAGAACTGTCTTCCAAAGAGTTTTCAGTGGCTGATTTTTAAAAAATAGATCACGAGGCCTTTCTTACAATGCACCACTATCCTTTCAGTTAGCAGCTGAGGGTGTTCAAAATGGAGAGATAGAAAGCAGGACCAAGATGGTGAGGTAGACAGATGCTTCCTGCAATCTCCCTATCAACAGATACCCCAAAGAACAAATGAATCCAGGATATATGACATCCTAGGAGCCCTGAACACCAAAGGGAGAGCTGGGAAATTGGGCTGAGTAAGGGGGAAGGGAGTATACCACTGCAAGTGCCTACGATTCCACAGACCTGACCTGCCAGGAAACTGCCATGGCCACCTCATGGTAGGCCCAGCATGTAGGTTGGTGGGCATTCCCCTCAGTGGAGGTGATAATCTGGAGGGTCCACTCATGCCTCTGGACCCAGTGAGGGTCAGCCCCAGATCATCGAGAGCTAAGTCATTATGTGTAACATATCACATGCACAGATCTGAATCTTTACTTTGATACGGGCTTGTCTCCCTTCTCTTATTGCTCATCCCTCTGTTCTGTGCCCAGTGATAATAGTCTGATGACATTAAGTGAGCCAAAAGTAGGCCCCTTCAATCCTGCCTTGAGCCATTCTCCTCTACCCTTCTCTGCATTGTGCTCAGATAT
This sequence comes from Heterohyrax brucei, assembly GCA_028571685.1. NCBI lineage: Eukaryota > Metazoa > Chordata > Mammalia > Hyracoidea > Procaviidae > Heterohyrax > Heterohyrax brucei. The sequence goes on from CM053156.1 coordinate 28,888,004, forward strand.
GGAGTCTGATGCCATTTACTGAGCAGAAAGTAAGACTCCTGAAACCTGCCTTGAGACATTCACCCTCACCCACCTAGAACAACAGTCAAGAGCCTGCAGCATACACTTTGTGACTGACCACTGGGACACCTGAACTGAATCCAAATAAGAAAAGTAAACTGTACATCTTAAAACAAGAAGGTAGAACATAGTAGGCAAATATAAATAAGTAACAATTTACTGATGGCTCAGAAGCAATAGTCCATATCAAAACATTTAAGGAGTGGAACATGAGCTCTTTAGAGAGCTCTCAAAACAAAGAATCATATATTTCAGAGGAAGAGACCTTCCTGGAAATGCCAGAGATAGAATACAAAATATTAATATTTAAAACTTTTCACTAGATGAGGAAGGAGATGAGGCAAAATCCAGCAGAGTGCAGTGACAGATTAAACAAGCTGCAGGAAAGCATTGAACAACAAGAATTAGAAATTCAGAGTTGCTAACAAAATTACAGAATTAGACAATTCACTAGAAAGTCAAAGAAGCATAATTTGAGGCAATGAAAGCACAAATCAGTGAGATTGAAGATAGAGCACAAACCATCAACATATTTAAAGGAAAATCACATAAAAGAATTTTTAAAAAAATCAAGAAACACTAAGAATTATGTGGGACTCTATGAAGAGAAATAATCTATGGATGATCAGAGTACCAGAACAAGGAGGGAATAACAGAAAGTACAGAGAGAATTGTCAAAAGTTTACTAACAGAAAACTTCCCTGATATCATGAAAGATGAGACTATACCTATCGAAGATGCTCATCAACTGTCATAAAAAATAGATGACAAAGAAAGATACCAAGGCATATTATAATCAAACTTGCCAAAAGTAAGATAGACACTTTTAAAAGTGGCTAGGGATAAACAAAAGTAACCTACAAAAGGAAATTGATAAGGCTAAACTTGGAACACTCAGCAGAAACCATGCAGGCAATAAGACAGTGGAGAGATGTTAGAAATTTTATTCTTTTACTGTAATTAATAAAAAAACAAAAAATTAAATAATAAAAAAAGATAATGGGATGACATATACAAACCCTTGAAGGAAAATAATTGCCAGCCAAGAATTATATACGAGGACTGCCAGTTAAGGTTGCAAACTCATCCTAGAAAAAAATGTTACATATCTCATTGCTGAATACCATTATGGTCACCTTCAAAGTACTCACCTTGGGAAGCTATGCACCAACACCAGCCCCTAGTCCAATCTTCAAAACAATTTTAGAACTCTTTCTGGAATGGCAATCAGAACTGTTGTGGTATTACCTTTGATGTCCTGAATGTCATCAAAATGTCCTTTCAATATTTTCTTTGTCTTCAGGTAAAGAAAAAAGTCATTGGGGGCCAGATCAGGTGAGTAGGTAGGGTGTTCCAATACAGTTATTTGTTTATTGGCTAAAAACTCCCTCATAGAAAGTTACATAATTAACTTTGAAAAGTTGCGTCCATACCACCATACACAATGGCCATTCTAGAAAGAGTTCTAAAACTGCTTTGAAGGGAGGACTAGGTGCTGGTGTCAGTGCATAGTTCCTCAAAGAATGTACTTTGAAGGTCAGCGTAGTGATATTTAGCAATGCAGTATGTAACACTTAGAACAATTATGCTTTTGGACTTAATTGCCAGACCTCATATCCAGCAAAACTGTCTCTCAAATACAGTTTTGAAGTTAGAACATATACAGATACATAGCAATTTAGGGAAGTTGCAAAAACCAAATCAAAATTACAAGAAATAATAAAGGGAATCCTGTGATTAGAAAACCAGTAACACCAGGTAACTGTCCAAGACCAGAACACAGAACAGAGCAAATGGATATCAACTCAAATAGTGGAATCACAAAAATAAATCAAAAGCGAGGGAAACAGAGATGTCATTATGTAAACATAATAACAAAGAGGAGCCCTCCCAAATGTAGTTATGTATCTTTCATATGGAGACAAGGTCAAGGCCATATAAAGAAACTAAAGACTGGTTTAAGTTTAGAAAAATGCGAGTAAACATTAATGTAAATATGAAGGAAGCTGTCAACCCTGTACATCAAAATAAAAGCAAGAAGAACATGAAGTCTCAGCAGTTACTAAACCTCTAGCATTGAAAAAGATGAAAAGAAAACAGAAAGAAAAAAGAATCAGCACTGAAAATTAAATGGAGCAAAAGAATTGTCTACAGTACACCAAAGAAAGACATCAAAATGACAGCACTAAGCTCCTAGTTATCAATAATCATGCTGAATATAAACAGACAAAGGCACCGATAAAGAGATAGTGGCAGATTCAATTAAAAAAAAACAAAAAAATTCCGACCATGGTTCCAGAAAATTCCCAAATAAAGAATCAGAAAACTACCTAGATGAAGCCTTTCTGAAACTATCAGAGGATGAATATGAAAGAATTATAAATAAGTCCCTCCTAGAGATTAAACAAAATGCAGTGGAAGAAAATGAAAAATTAAGCTATTCAGATAGATGGAACATCACCATTTGAAAATCTGACAGGTCAGTAACAAAATTACAGAATTAGACAATTCAGTTCAAGGCTAAAGGAGCAGGATTGATGAATTGGAAATTAGAGTGGATGACCTTGAAGATAGAGCTACTGACACCAGCATTTATGAGGGGAAATCAGAAAAGAAATAAGAAAAATGAAGAAGCATTAAGAAACATGCAAGACTCTATCAAAAGGAAAAATCTACGACTAGATGGAGTTCCTCAACAGGATGGGGTAGCTAAAAACACACAGAGTATTGTTGTTGAGTTGCTGACAGAAAATTTCCCTGGAATTATGAAAGAAGAGAACATAGATATCCAAGACATATATTCAACCCCACAAAAAGTACACCCCAAAAGAAAGACACCAAGACATTGTAATCAAGCTTAACAAAATGAAACCCAAGCAGAAACTCTTAAAGACAATGAGACTCAAAACAGAGCTAACTTTCAGAGGGGAGCCATGTATGCTTTTATCTGACTTCTCGGGAGAAATGATGTTGGCCCAGAGGCTGTGGGATGACACATTCAAAATCTTGAAGGGGAAAAACTTCCAAACAAGAATTATAGATCCTGTAGAACTATCTTTCAAATATGAAAATGATTTTGTTCTTGATCTGTTGGATTTCAGCATACTGGTGTTCCATCAGACCAAACAGCTTGTTTAATTTCTCCTTTTGTTTTGGCATTTTGTATAAGCTCTGGAAGGGCTCTGTATGTAATCTTTTTGTATTCACTTTCTGATGCTTTCATAAAAGTTTCTTCATCTGGAAAACTCCTTGGTTGCTTTGTTTGGGAGCCTTCTGAAGCCATCTGTGATTTCTTGTATGCCACAAGTGTCTGTTGCTTTTTGGGTCCCATGTGAGTAAGTAGAGGCTGGAAGAGATACTGTGAGGATGGACTGCATATGTTTCTCTAGGCTGTCTTAAAATGCAAAGCAAAAGGTATCTGACCACTTCCCAAGTCAGCTGGGTTCTTACGTGTAGAGGTCCCTCTTCCCAACTGGAAAAGTAAGCACTTCTATATACAACCCCAGATGATACAGACTAGTTCAGAATACAGCAATGCTATTGCCCTGTCCACTTCTGCTGACAGGGCCCAGCCTTAGGCGACGCTGTGTAAAGTACTGCTTTTGTGATAGAAAAGTGCTCCCCTGTGGGCAGGCTCTGGCTCCCAACCTAGGAATTAGGTCCAGCTGCGGCCACCGTATCCAAGATGGCGCCCTCCACACAGGCAGCAGATAGAGGGGCTAAAGGTGCCGAGAAGTAGTGATTCCTTTTCTTCTGTTGCAGGCATTAGCGCACTGTGTAAATTACTACTTTTCTGTCAGTGAAGCACTGTCCTGTTTGCAGGCGCTGGCTCCCAGGCTAAGAATTAGGTCCCGCAAAAATCTCTGCACACTGACTATGAAATTCCAAAGAGACCCCACTGTGGGCCCAAAGTGGCTAGATTAACATAGTCCTAAGCCTGGCTCCAAAATATGGCAATTTTGCCTGCCTATCCCCCCAGCAGCGCATCTGAGTCTAGCCGCTAGGCAAGACCCAGCTCTGCCTGGCGGCCAAGACAGAGGAAAAAAAAAATCAAAATGATGTGTTTACCTTCAGTCCGTGAGAGCCAAGGCTAGCCAGGAGCGGGAGTCAGCGAAAGAGAGGAGGTTTTTCGCTTAGTGGTATGAAGTCCAAATTAACAGCCCTGTGCCGTGTCCTGGGGCTGATTACGTGATCAGAAGGCTCCGTTTGATTATCACTTCAGGTCTTGGTTTCCAGAGGGATATAGGGAGACATGTGCTTAGTCTGCCATCTTGACTTTGCCCCCAAGAAGTTTCTAATAGAATTATTGGCTCTAACTGTAAGATGAGCTGTATTAAGAAACAGCAGACTGGCTGAAAGCTGTGGGAACCATGGTCTTGGGGTAACATCTAGCTCCTTTGGTGTAACATAGTTTACAAGGAACATGTTTTATTTCCTACTTTGGTAAGTAGCACCTAGGGTCTCAAAAACTTGTGAGTGGCTAAGACACTTCATTGGTTATACTCCACCTTCAGCAAGGGGAAATGAAGATGGATGGGAGACACAAAGGAAATACTAGTTCGAAGGAGTAATGGCCTGGTGGAAGCCGTAACAGTTGTGGTCCGTGAGTCCACAGTCACCTTTACACTAATGATGCCCAGCCACCACCATTGGCTGCTCTGATAGTGATCACAATAAAGTGTCCAGGATAGAACTAGAGAAAAACATAGAGCAAAATTCTAACGTACACACCCATTAAAAAAAAAAGACCACACTTACTAATTAGACAGACACTGGAGAAACCCCAAGAATATGGCCCCTAGACACCCTTATAGCTCAACACTGAAGTCACTGCTGAGGTTCACCTTTCAGCCAAAGATTAGACAGGCCATAAAACAAGAAAAGACTAAAATGGGCACACCAGCCTAGGGGCAAGGAGAAGAAGGTAGGAAGAGGACAGACACGCTGGTAATGGGAAATCTAAGGTTGAGAAGATGAGAGTGTTAACATATCATGAGGTTGCCACCCAATAGCACAAAACAATGTATATATTGTTTAATGAGAAACTAGTTTGCTCAGCAAAGCTTAATCTAAAGTACAATTAAAAAAAATTTAAAAGAGCATACCATCTGGTTTGATTAGTCACTGGGTATTTGGTCTGTTCAAAGACAAGCCAAATGATACCCATCAGGGGTGGGCTTCTGTTAGAGGGATTCTCCCATTGGTTGGAAGAAGTCTTTAATTTCCAAATTTTAATCAGATGAAAATGCATGCCAGCCACTCATTTGGGAAAAACAGATACAATGAGAAAGGAGTGCTATGAATGGATTAGTGGGCTTGCCCTGTCTATTCCTTTCCTTATAGTGGTTCTTGAAGGGACTGATCAAAGTACATTTGGAAAACTGGTCAGCTAAATGACCTGTTGCTGTGCAACCCTCAAGTCAGCCCCTGACTCATGGCAACTCACGTGTTACAGAGTAGAACTGCTACATAAGGGTTGTTTTGTTTGTTTTTGCTGTAATCTTGGTGGAAGCAGATCAATCACCAGGCCTTTTTTCTTTGGAACCTCTGGGTGAGTTTGAACTGCCAACCTTTTGTGTTACCTGCCAACTGTTTGTGCCACCCAACCTACTTAAATGAGTTCTGTGGATGTTTTATAAAATAAGTTACAACTCAACACCTTTGAGCAGATTTAGAACATGATGGAATTGATCTTTATGGGAGGTCTTTCTCACAGCAATAAGCAGTAAGAATTGGAGAGAGGACACATTGCTTTGGAGATTGGTAGAGGATATGGAGAATGAAGACAGAAATGGGTCAAGGAAGATTCCTGAATTTTAAGACTTCAGAGATGGGACAATTTGGATGGGATATTGTTTTAAAGAGAATAAGCTTAACTTTGAAAATGGTGAGGTTGAAATGACAGAAAGCTCTCTAATGTAAATGTTGAGTAGAAATGTTGAACTGACAGGTGTAGAGCTCAGGTAGATGTTGGAAATACAGATGTGTGGTCATTTACTCAAGAATAGTTATTTGGAGGCCATGAAAACAGGTATCTTTTCTACAAGAGAAGCTACAAGGTCCGACAATTACGTCCACAAACTTAATTGTTCTATGTGTTGCATACCTGATTGCTGAATATCACTGCAGTCACCTTTGAAGAACTCCCCTTGGGAAGCTATGCAGCTACACCAGCGCCTAGTCAACCCTTCAGAGTAATTTTGGAACTCTTTTTGCAATGGCTGCTGTGCACGGTGGCATGGTAGCAAGTTTGCGAACTTAATTGTATCGTTCTCTGTAAGGGAGTGTTCAGCCAGTAAACAAAAAACTGTATTAAAACACCCTCCCTACTCAATTGAATGTGGCCTTCAATGACTTTTTTTCTTTACCCAAAGATAAAGGAAATATTGAAAGGAAAACATTTTGGTGACATTCAGGACATCAGGGGTAATACAACTCTGATGGTCATTCCAGAAAAAGAGTTCTAAAATTGCTTTGAAGGATGGACTAGGCTCTGGCGTCAGTGCATAGCTTCCCAAGGGGAGCACTTCAAAGATGACTGTGGTGATATTCAGCAATGAGGTATGTAGCACTTTTTCTAGGATGAGTTCACAAACATAATTGTCAGTCTTTGTATATGAGATGAAGACAAAAGCCCCAGAAAAAGAGGGGAAAAAAAAGTGATCCAAGGGAAAAGTCAAAAGGGAGAGAGAGAGAAAGAAAATGAAGGCTTATTTCCAAGAAAGATAGAGAAGGAAATTGTTTTTAGGAAAAATCTGTAGGCTTCAGCATGTTTTACTAAAAACAAATCTTAGTAACATTGTGTATCTTTGTAGTATAGGGTGTATACCAGAAGTGCACTATCCTAGAGTCCAGTTCCCTGTGACCAGCTGTCAGTCTGAAGTTTTCCTTAGCAGAAGGAGTCAGAGAAACTCTTAAACTTGGTGCCTTTAAATTTGGCTTTAAGGAATATTAATGCATTTTGGAAAGATGGATTGAATGTTTTGAGACATAGGGGAAGGGAAATTCAGATGAAAGGCTGTGACACAGGATGAGACAGAATGATCTTGGAGTCAAAGAATGAGAAACTGGCTGGATAAGCCCTCTGCTGCCATCAATTCAGGTTCTACCCTAAGCTCGTTCATCAAGTGCAGCTTTCAGACCAATCAAAGGTATATTATTTAAAGGCCTAAAGAAAGCCAACTCTGCCTTTAAAATCTCTCTTCTACCAGTTTGCTGTTGCCTCCAGATAGCTAGACCAAATTTTGGATTCCATAATGGCAAATAATTTTCATCAGCATAACTGTTTGATAGGGTAAATGTACGATGATGGAGTCTGACCCAAAGCTCAATCTTTTCCTAGTTTTCTTCAGAGAGAAATGTGACAGGGTTAGAAGCAAAGAAAGCTACCAGAAACAAGTTGTGGCCAAATTAATTCACAGTGATTCCATGTGTATTAGAGTAGAGCTACTCTCCATACGATTTTCAATGCTTTGACTTTTTGAAAGTAGATTGCCAGGCTTTTCTTGAGGGGCACTTTTCAGTGGATTCAGGCTGCCACCCTTTTGGTTTACCTTTGAGCAATTTACTGTTTACATCACCCAGGGACTCCAGAAAAACAATATCACTTGTCACAGTCTCCTTGATTTGCAGGAGAGCCTGTAACTCAAATAAGTGGGGGTAGTTCAGGATTAACTGGACAAGGTTATGGTGCAACACAACAAAGGGACAGTTGAAACAGGGCAAAAGAGGGGCTTCATAGAGGACTAGGAGAGGCTGCAGACAAAAACTATTTATGACCTGTAGGGCACGTTGTACGTGTTACATAGAGAACTGTATATTTCCTTCTCCTAACTTGGGTTCTTTGGTTTTAATCTAGTATAGTTTGGGTTTAGAAAGTCCTAATTTTAATCATTTCAAAAATGTTCACTGAGTACAGTGAAGAGGGAGGCTTCGTAGCACAGTGGTTAAGAGCTAACTGCTAACCAAAATGTTGGCAGTTTGAAATCTACCAGCTACTCCTTAGAAATCCTATGGGGCAGTTTTACTCTGTCCTGTGGGATTGCTATGGGTTGGAATCAACTCAAGTGGGTTTTCTCATGGACAGTGAGGATTCTCATGGGCTTGCAAATTATACCCTTGATGCAAAAAGACCTCTCAAGGAGATTGTGTCTGCATTTTGTATCATTTACTAGGTCTCCTTTCCAGTGTGTAGTACCAAAGAGGTGTCTTGCATTGAAGACCTTGAAATTGACAGTTTATTTGAAGTGGGGCTCGGGAAGTAAAACAGTGTTCAAAATAGTTCCATCTTAACGTCCATCAGTAGAGTGTACTGTTCCATCATGGTAGTAGTGCAGGATAGAAGGGCCTATTAAGACAGAAACCTACCAATATTGAACCATATCTCATGACCCAAGACTGGGTTCAGTGCTTCTGTCTCCTCAGGCTAGGGGGAGTGTGATCTTGGAAAATCAGCTTAGTCTTTGAGTCATAGTTTTCTCAAGTATAAAGTGACACAATATCACTTACCACTAATTAAATGTAGATCATGTGGAACAATTCAAGTTCTTTCATTGAGATATTAGGAAACACTCATGGCATAGTGGCTGTGTCTGCTAACCGAAAGGTTGGCAGTTCAGGTATGCCAGGCGCTCCTTGAAAACTCTATGGGACAATTCTACTCTGACCTACAGGGCTGCTAATGAGTCAGACACAACTCAAAGGCATTGGGTTTTTTTGGTTTCAGGTTTTTAATGAGACAGGTCTGACTGCCTCATTACCTGTATAGGAAACATAGAAATAAAATGAGTAAAAATAACTTGAGATAAAAGAAACACATGAAAATCCGCAGCTTTTTTTTAAAAAAAATAATTTCTTCAAATGTTCTGTATTTAGTTTCTTTTGAGAGAATTAAGAACATGGATGTGGAGTAACAAAATGTGGAGATCACTGGGGAGGGGGTGGAAACAGATGAGGACGGACCACTGAGGAAACCCACAAAAAAGCAAAGGGTGATTAAAGGGACAGAGAACTACAGCAAATTCAAGTGCAAATAATTCACCCTAGGAGGTGGCCAGAATGGGAAAATATAGTCCTTTCTATTGGGTGTCAGAGAGATGGGAAAGTGGAATAGACTTGAGAAAAAGTCATTGAATTTAGAAGAGCAGGATTCTGTTGGTGACCTTTGTTAATAGCATTAATAAGTGCCAGGCTCATGTTTATCTCCTCTTTCAAACATCCCTGTGGCATGGATACTGTTATTATCCTCACTTTACAGATCTTCATGGTGACCAAAGAGAGGCTTCAGGAGGCTAAGTAAGGTCCACATCCAGTGACAGAGGAGCTAGGTTTTCTTGCCAGGACTATCAGACTTCAAAACTTGTCCTCTCACCACCACCCTAGGGGCCTGACTAAGTGGAGTGAAAGTTGAACCACAGGTGCTAATGGGGCTGGGTGAGAAGTCAAGTTAGGGAGATCAAGCACTTGTTCATAAATTGGTTATGAAATCATATTGCTTAAGTCACAGTCAAATGATTCACACTCCCTACATACCCCATAGAAAACAAGAATTCTTAGTTGGAACTTGTAAAAGAGGGGAAACTGAGATATTGAGGGAGAAAAGGATAAAATTTCTGCCCATTGGGTCTGTTCTGGACCCTTTCTTTTAGTCAAACTTTGGTATAATTTATAAATAATGCAGTGTATGATTTTTTTTACTTCATTTTTTAATTATGATTAAGTGAAAGTGTACAGTCTAAGTCAGATGTTGGATGTCTGCCTCTCTGCAACTCTTTCTGCTCTGTACCCTGTGAAACTGTACTCCTCCTTTTCACTATTTCTGGTATTCTCTTAATGTACACCTGCCCCCTCCTCTACACCCTGTCTTTTCCCCTCTAGAAAGAAACAAGTAGGATGGCCTTCTATGAATGTATAAAACCAAAAAATACACATACCACATGCTCACTGTGTGTCCCTGATTCCAGTCTGTTCTTTGTCTGAAGTGTTGATCTCATTACTGGATTCAGGTCTGGGTTAGCAGTAAATCTAGGGTCTGTGTCCCCGTGGGCCATCCAGGCTGTTGAATCATTAATTCCAGTCTTTTAATAGAATTCTTCCTCTGCACACCTCTTTATCTCATGCTATGTTAGGGTTTCTGCATTGTGTTGCCTGTCAGGGCTGTCTGATGGGGGCCAGGTACCATCTGGTTCTTCTGGTCTCATGCTGATGTAGTTTCCCAATCACATGGGTCCTTCTGTTTCCTGGGTTCATTTTTCGCTGTGTATTTGGGGATCTTGGTTGTCATCTGTTCCAGGTGGGTTGGGAAAAATTGATGTTACTCAGATGGCAGCCTGCTGGCTTTTAAGACCCAGATGCCACTCACCAGTATGGGGTGCAGAGGACTCTCTTAGTGAAACACAAGTTATGCTAATTAACTTTGATGTCCGCCGAGAACATGGTCCCCAGACCTGCATCCCTGCTACTCTGTCCCTTTGAAATGTTGGGTCGAATTTAAAAAACATTGTAGCTTATGCTGTAGTCCACTTACGCTGACCTGCCTTCTACTGCATGCTATCACTGCTGTCACCTACCAAATTCCTACTGACTAATATGTGAACAACCTTTTTCTTCCCTCCCCACCCCTGTAACCATCAAACAGTCTTTTCTTCTGTGCATAAGTCCTTTTCTAAGTCCTTAGAATAGTGGTCTCATACAATATTTGTCTTTCGCAGCTGACTCATTTCACACAGTGTAATGTCTTCTGGTTAATAGCAGGTCATGAGATGGTTCCTAAAATCATCATTGTTCTTTATCATTGTGTAGTGTTCTGTTGTGTATACCACAGTTTGTTTATCCATTCATCTGTTGATGGGCATCTAGGTTGATGCCATCTTTTTGGTATTGTGGACATTACTGCAGTAAAAATTGGTGTGCATGTATTTGTTCGTGTGACAGCCCTTATTTCTATAGGATGTATTCCAAGCAGTGAGATAGCTGGATCATGTGGTATTTCTATTTCTGGCTTTTTAAGAAACTGCCAAGTTGCTTTCCAAAGAGGTTGTACTGAAAAAAAGATGGCAGAGTAGATACACGTCTCCTCATTTCCCTCTGAGAACTAAGGCCTGGATGATATTTGTATGGAGCACTGAATATTTGAGGAGCCCTAGGACCTAGCATATTTGCCTAGGCACCAGTACCAGACTAATGTTTCCCTCTTGAAAATGAGCCAGCAGTCGTCAGACCTCTGCTTCTGCTGTTTGACCGTATTGGAGATCGGCAGCTTCCCCAAACGACCAGGAACGTACTTTGATTATCAGCTGGAAGGTGGACTCTGCTGTTCCTGTATGCCTGTTCAGGCCAGGACATTGGACAGCTCCCATATAGAAGTGAAGTTTACATTTAAGGCTGAGAGGCCTATGTATTTGCCTGAAGATCTGTTTGTTGAGAGGCCCAGCAGCGTTTCCTCCCACCCTTCTCTGACCCACATTGTAGGGTTGGTTGACAGCCCCCAGTTTCTCCATAAGTAGGGCAGCCTCTTTGCCACCGAATAAGCAGAGTCTTCCACTCCAGAGACTCCACCTGGGGCAAATCACTAGAGTATTAGAGATAGCTTGTGACCAACAGTTCTCGTAGATCCAATACCAGAGAAATCAAACAGTGTCTAGATGGCATGCAGGCAGCAAACCATAATTAATCATTTAAAGAAGCAGTCTTCATATGCTCCAGAAAATACCCAAAATAAAGATTCAAAGAATTTCCCCCGATGAAGAAGCCTTTCTGAACCTATCGGAGGTCAAGTGCAAAAGATTTATATATAGAACCCTACTAGAGATTAAACAAAATGCAGTAGAACAAAATGAAAATCTTAGTAAGCTATTTGAACTGATGGGACATCAACGATCTGAAATACATCAGATCAATAACAGAATTAAAGAGTTAGACAATTCAATCCAAAGCCAAAAGAGTAGGATTGAACAGATAGAAGTTAGACTCAGTGACCTTGAAGACAGAGCAACTGACACCAGCATTTATGAGGTGAAATCAGAGAAAAGAAATAAGAAAACTGAAGAAGCATGAAGAAACATGTGGGACTCCATGAAGAGGAATAATTTATGTGTAACTGAAGTTCGTGAACAAGGGGGGGATTAATGACAATGTAGAGTGTTGTTGTAGAGATGCTGACAGACAACTTTCCTGGGATTATGAGCAAAGAGAACATAAGTATCTAAGATGTTTTTCAAACACTACAAAAGCTAGACCCCAAAAGAAAGATGCCAAGACATATTATAATCAAGCTTAATAAGTTAAAACATAAAAAGATGCTTCTGAAAGCAGCAAGGCTCAAAGCAAAGCTAACACTCTGAGGGACACCCTGTAGGCTTCGTCTGACTTTTCTGCAGAAACAATGCTGGCTAGAAAACAGTGGGCAGACACATTCAAAGCCCTGAAGGAGAAAATCTTCCATCCAAGAATTATTTATCCTGCAAAATTGTCTATCAAACATAATGGTGAAATTAAGACTTTAGAAGATAAAGAGAAATTTAGAGCATAGTCGGTGTTTCTTCGATGTTATTTAGGTGCTCTGATATTAGGTGCATAAATATTTAATATAGTTAAGTCCTGCTTGTGTACTGAACCTTTCAGCCATAAATAGTGTCCATCTTTGTCCACGATGGTGGATTTGACATTAAAATTGATTTTGTCTGAGATTATTGCCACCCCTGCTCTTCTTTGTTCATTGTTAGCTTGATATATAGTCTTCCATCCTTTAATTTTCAGTTTGTTCCTATCTTTAGGTCTCAAGTGAGTTTCTTGTAGACAACATATGGATGGGTCATGTCTTTTGATCCAAGATGACACTCGGTGTCTCTTTACTGGAGCATTCAGTCCATTCACATTCAGTGTAATTATTGATAGGTATGTGTTCACTGCTGCCATTGTGATATGTTTATTTTTATGTTGATGTTTTCTCTGTTCTCATTAGTCTGTTCTGGGACATTTTTTTGTGTGAGTTGATTGTTCACCTTTTTCAGAGCTGGTTTTGTAGTTGTTGAGACTCGTGTGTTACATTTCTTGAAATGGTATGATATATCTTTGTTGTACTTTACAGCTGCCCCCATGATCCCCCTTAATAAACTATATATGAACCCAATTTTAGTTACTACCAGTCTTGTCATCTTCCTCTCCATCTGGAAGGACTGTAACAACTGTAGTACATCCCTCTTTTTATTGTGATGACGCCATAGTTTTCATGATGATCACTGGATTGCTTCTTTCAGTATCAAACCTGTGATTGACTTTGGAGCCTTTGCTAAAAGAGTAGAGTATTGAGTAGTGTGTCGTTCTAAAATATAAAGTTAGTGGTTTCATTATTCTAAGCCAGAGCCAAGAACTTCTTTCAGTATTTCTTGTAGTTTTGGTTTGGTTTTTACAAAGCCTCTGAGTTTCTGTTTATCTGGGAATGTCTTAATTTCATTTTTGTATTTGAAAGATAGTTTTGCAAGACATATAATTTTTGGTTGGAAGTTCTTCTCCTTCAAGGCTTTGAATGTGTCATGCCACTGTCTCTGTGCCAGCATGGTTTCTGCTGAAAAATCTGACAAGAGCTTACAGGGTTTCCCTCTGAATGTTAGCTTTGCCTTGAGTCTTGCTGCCTTTAAGAGTTGCTGCTTATGTTTCATTTTGTTAAGCTTGATTATAATGTGTCTTGGAGTCTTTCTTTTGAGATCTGTATTGGGTGGCGTATGATATGCATCTGAGATGTCTATATTCTCTTCCTTCATGATTTCTGGGAAGTTTTCTTTCAGCAGCTCGGCAACGATACTCTCTGTGTTCTCAGATGTCTCACCCTGTCCACGGACTCCAATTAATCGAAGGTTGTTCCTCTTAATAGATTCCCACATGCTTCTTAATGTTTCTTCATTTTTCTTGTTTCTTTTTTCTGATTTCTGCTCATAGACGCTGGCATCAGTAGCTCTGTCTTCCAAGTCAGAAATTCTTTTTTCCATTTGTTCCATTCTGTTTTCTGGGCTTTGCATGGAAGTTTCTATGTCTTTGATTTTCTTCTTGATCTGTTGGATTTTAGAGTACTGGTGTTCCATCAGATCGAACAGCTTGCTTAATTTTTCCTTTTGTTCTGCTGCATTTTGTATAAGGTCTAGAAGGGCTCTGTATGTAATCATTTTGTATTCACTTTTTGATGCTTTCATAAAAGTTTCTTCATCTGGAAAACTCCTTGGTTGCTTTATTTGGGAGCCTTCTGAAGCCATGGGTGATTTCTTGTATGCCACAATTGTCTGTTGCTTTTTGGGTCCCATGTGAGTATGTAGAGGCTGGAAGAGGTACTGTGAGAATGGATTGCAAATGTTTCTCTAGGCTGTCTTAAAATGTAAAGCAACAGGTATCTGACCACTTCACAACTCAGTTAGGTTTTCAGGTGTAGGGGTCCCTCTTCTCCACTGATAAAGTAAGCACCACTATATCCAACCCTAGATGATAACAAACTAGTTCAGAATACAGCAATGCTACTGCCCTATTGGCCTCTGCTGACAGGGCCTAGCCTTAGCCGACACTGCATCGAGTACTGCTTTTGTGATAGAAAAGCTCTCTCTTGTGGGTAGGCTCTGGCTCCGAAGCTGAGAATTAGGTCCAGCTGTGGCCACCGTATCCAAGATGGCATCCTCCACACAGGCAGCAGACAGGGGCTAAAGGTGCCGAGAGGTTATGATTCCTCTGGTTCTGTTGCAGGGTCTGCAACATAGGTGGCACTGGGAAAATTACTGCTTTTCTGTCAGAGAAGCGCTGTCCTGTTTGCAGACGCTGGCTCCCAGGCTAAGAATTAGTTCCCGCTAAAATCTCGGTACCAGCTTGGCGTCCCACACACTGACTGCGGAATTCCGTACAAACCCTGCTGATGCAGATATAAAACAAAAGGCTCAAAGTGGCTAGATTAACAGAGTCTTAAGCCTGACTCTCAGAATATGGGAATTTGGCCTGCCTATCCCCCCAGCAGTGCGTCTGAGTGTAGCCACTAGGCAAGACCCAGCTCCGCCCACCGGCCAAGACAGAGAAAAAAAAAGTCAAACTGGTGCGTTTACCTTCCGTCCGTGAGAGCCAGGGCTAGCCAGGAGCGGGAGTCAGTGAAAGAGCGAAGGTTTTTCGCTCAGTGATATGAAGTCCCAATTAATAGCCCTGTGCCATGTCCTGAGGCTGATTAGGTGATCAGAAGGCTCCGTTTGATTATCATTTCAGATCTTGGTTTCCAGAGGGATATAAGGAGACGTGTGCTTAGTCCGGCATCTTGAGTCTGCCCCTGAAGATAAAGAGAAATTTAGAGATTTCATTAAAACTAAACCAAAATTACATGAAATATTGAACAAGCTCTTACCTTATAAAAACAGAACCATTAAATGTATGTTTAAGGTGACAGTTCAGGACACTTCATCCAAAATTCTAATCCGTTAAGGAAGTCACAAAGCTTCATCAAAACTATAGTATTATAATGAGGGAATCTGTGATCATATCATGACAACTGTAATATCATCACATTAAAAGAGGGGTATGCTAGAGTAGTTACAGTTGTTTTAGATGCAGAGGAAGTTTCAGAGTTATGCAGTAATTAAAATTGGGTTTAATCTTAGTATGTTAAGGGGGGATGATGCATGTAGCCATAAAGCATATTAATGCACTGTATCAAAATAAGAAATGCAGTCCAGAAGTCTGAATGAACACAAAACCAACACTGAAAAAACAACCCATAAAGAAGAATGGCCCAGAACACAACATTAAGAGCTATGTAGAAAATATCAACATAAAAGTAATTACATCAAAACGATGGCGCTAAGCACATACGTATTAATCATTACACTAAATGTAAATGGACTGAATACTCCAGTAAAGAGATAGTGAGTGACATCGTGGACCAAAAGACATGACCTGTCTATGTGTTGTTTACAAGAAACACAACTTAGGCTTAAAGATATGAACAAATTGAAAATTAAAGGATGGAATAATATATACCAAGCTAACGATACAGAAAGAAAAGCAGATGTGGCAATACTAATCTCAGATAAAATTGATTTAAAGTAAAATCTGCTATTGTGGATGAAGATGGTCACTATTAATTGCTGGAAGGTTCAATACTCAAGCAGGACTTAACAGTATTAAATATTTATGCACCCAGTAGCAGAGTACCTAAATACACTGAACAAATACAACACTGAAAAATGAGATACATCATTCCACAATCACAGTTGGAGACTTCAATGCTCCCCTTTCAGGACCATGCTTTCAGGTGAAATTGAAGCCAATTAGCATAGCTAGTGTTTTGCTAATGAGGACTGTCTGCACCCCTCACTGGTGAGTGGCACCTGAGGTCTTAAAAGCTGCCCACCTGCCATCTGAGGGTACAGCAAATGGTCCCAACTCAGCAGGAATGAATTATCACCGAGGACAAGAACAACATGGGGAAAAGATTACCCAAAATACAGAGAGACTCAGATGAGTGGGTCTCTACATTGATAGATGACCAGAAGAACCAGATGGTGCCTGGCCACCACCAGTGATAGCCACAATGGAGCTCACTGGCAACAAGAGAATAAATAGGGGTGCACCCCGAGATCTCCAATAAAAGACCATAATTGGTGGTCCGGTGGCTTTGGGTTCTCCTGGGAGCATGGCCCCAGGCCCTGATGCTGCCCCTGTCCATAAATCACAGTGAAAGTCAACTTTACAGACAACAATGGATCGGACTTGGTGACACAGAGTGACCGTATCTTGTGGGAATTTTATGGTTCTGTGCATCTGTAGGATGTCATCCTGCTGACCTCTTGCTGGAGGAAGGGGAGTGGGTGGAGAGAGTGGATAGGAGACTGGTGAGAGGATAGGACATGTATGGAGCAGAGAAGAGGGTTGTGCTGTCACCGAGCAGGGAGAGCAGTGGGAGCTGCTTATAGATGAGCATGTGAATTTATATGGCAATGTACATTTTCAATCATAATAAAAAATAATAATAATAAATTTTAAAAAAACACTCCCCTTTCAGTTCTGGATAGATCATCCAGAAAAAAGGTCAGTAAATATGCGCAAGATCTTATTACAACCATCAACCAACTTGACCTTATCCACACATACAGATCTTTTCATCCATCAGCAGATACGTACACCTTTTTCTCCAGTGTGCATGGAACATTCTCCAGAATGGACCATGTGTTAGGTCATAAAGCAATTCTCTATAAAATCCAAACTACTGATTTACTGCAAAGTATCTTCTTGGCCCATAGAGCTATAAAAGTTGAAATCAATAACAGAAAATTCATGGGTAGAAATTCAAACTTATGGAAAAAAGCCTTGGGTTATAGAAGAAATTTAGGACAAAATAAAGAAATTTATGGAATCAAATGAGAATGAATACACATCCTACCAGAATCTATGGCATACAGCAAAAGCAGTGCTCAGAGGTCAGCTTATCTCTATAACTGCACACATCTGGAAAGAAAGGGCCCAAATTAAAGAATTAACTTTACAGCTTGAACAAGTAGAAAGAGAGCAACAGAAGAACCCCTCAGGCACCAGAAGAAAACAGATTATAAGTATTAGAGCAGAACTGAATGAATTAGAGAATTGAAAAACAGTCGAAAAAACTAACAAAACCAAAAGCTTGTTCTTTGAAGAGATCACCAAAATTGATAAACCATTGGCTAACTTACAAAAGAAAAACAGCAGAAGATACAGATAACCTGACTGAGAAATGAGATGGGAATTGTTACAACAGACCCAGCTGAAATCAAACATATCATAACAGAATACTGTGAAAGGCTGTGTACTCTAACAGGTTTGAAAACCTAGGGGAAATGGACAAATTTCTAGATTCATATGACTCACCAAGATTATCGCAAGGAGAAGTAGATCAACTTATAAATCTATCACAAAAGAAGAGATTGAAAAAATCTACCAACCAAAAAACATCCTGGCCCAAATGGCTTCACCAGAGAATTTTACCAAACTTTTAGAGAAGAGTTAATGCTGATAATACTGCAGCGATTTCACACCATAGAAAGGGATGGAATACTCCCAAATTTGTTCTGTGAAGCCAGCTTATGCCTGATGCCAAAGGGAAAGATCTCACAAAAAAAGAAAATTACAGACCAATATCATTCATGAACCTAGATGATAAAATCTTAAACAAAATTCGAGTCGATAGAATTCAACAGCATATAAAAAAATCATTCCTCGTGATCAAGTTGGTTTCACTCCAGGGATGCAAGGCTGGTTCAGCATCAGAAAAACAATTAATGTAGTCAACCACATTAGTAACACAAAAGCTAAGAATCACCTGATTTTGTCAATGGATGCAGAAAAGGCATGTGACAAGGTTCAACACCCATTCATGCTCAAAAGTCTCAGAAAAATAAGAACAGAGGGGAAACTCCTCAATGCAATCAGTAGCATCTAGGCAAAGCCAACTGCCTTCATCATCCTGAATGGTGAAAGACTGAAAGAATTCCCTTTGAGAATGCAAACTAAACAGGGATGCCCACTGTCACCACTTCTATTCAACACTGTGCTAAAAGTTCTAGCCAGAGCAATTAGACAAAACAAAGAAATAAAGGGCATCCATACAGGCAATGAAGAAGTAAAAATCTCCCTCTTTTCAGATGTTATGATTGTTTATACAGAGAATCTAAAGGAATCCATAAGTAAACTACTGGAACTAATAGAGGAGTTTATCAAAGTAATGCGATACAAGATAAACATAAGTAAATCAGTAAGATTCTTTATACCAACAGTGAGATTATTAAAGAAGTCACCAAATCTTAAAAAGGGGTGCATCATGAGATCTCCACTAAAAGACCTCAATTGATGGTCCAGCGGTTTTTGGGTTCCTCTGAGAGCATGGCCCCCAGCCCTGATGCTGCCCTTTCCCATAAATTATAACAAAGGTCCACTCTTTGGACAGGAATGGATTGGACTTGGCAATGCAGAGTGACCACATATTGGAGGCACTTTGTGGTTCTAAACATCTACAGGATATCATCTTGCTGACCTCTGGCTGGAGGAAGGGGAGTGGACGGAGAAGAGGGGAAAGGAGGTTGTTGGGAGGATGAGACATGTATGGAGCAGAGAGAAATGGTGTGCAGTCACCAGACAGGGAGAGCAGTGGAAGCCGCATATAGGTGGGCATGTAAATTTATACGTGAATGTACATTTTCACTCAGTTATGTTAAATAAAAATAAAAAAATTAAAAAAAATCACCAAATCAATTTCATTTACTAGCCCTCAAGAAGATAAAATACCAAAGAATAAATCTAAGTAGAGAAATAAAAGAGATCTTTACAAAGATAAGTGCAAAAGCTTACTACAAGAAACTAAGAGACTTACATAAATGGAGTAATCTACCCTGCTCATGAGAAGGAAGACTCAACATTGTGAAAATGTCTGTTTTGCCCAAAGCAATCTATGTATGTAATGCAACTGCAGTACAAATTCCAGTGACATTTTTTAATGAGATAGAGAAACAAATCAACTTTGTTTCAAAAAGGAAGAAACCTCAGATAATGTAAGCACTACTGAAGAGGAACACACTGGGAGGCCTCTCCCTACCTGACTTTAAAACCTATTACACTGCCACAGTAGTCAAAATAGCCTGGTACTAGTACAAAAAGAGACATATAGACTAGTGGAACAGAGCTGAGATCCCAGAGATGCCACCATCCTTGTGTGAAAGGCCCCAAGATTTTAAACTGGGGTAAGAATAGCCTCTTTCACAAATTGTGCTAGAAAAATTGGATATCCATCTGCAAAAAATTGATATAGGACCCGTATATGACACCTTATACAAAAACCAACTCAAATTGGATAAAAGATGTATGTATAAAATTTAAAATGATAAAGCTCTTCCAAGACAAAATTGGATCAGTAATGAAAGTTTCAATTTGCAATGTAGGCAGACTTCAAAATCTAACAAAGCACATTCAGCAGAAGAGAAAATAAATAAATGGGTACTAGTAAGAATCAAACACTTTTGATCATCCAAAGCCTTCATGAAAAGAATTAAAAGATCACCTGCAGAACAGGAAAAAATATCTGGCAACTCTATGTCAGACTGATGTCTGATGTCCATAATCTATAAAGTATTACAAAATATCAACAAGAAAAGGATAAATAATCCAATTAAGCAGTGGGTGAAGGAGATGGACAGACATTTCTCTAAAGAGGATGATATCCAGGCAGCTGAACAACACATGCAGAATTGCTCATGATCATTAGCTATTAAAGAAATTCAAATCAAAACTACAATGACGTACCATCTTACCCCAGCAAGGTTGGCCATGATCCAAAAAACATAAAACAACAAATGCTAGAGAGGCTGTGGAGAAATTGGAACTCTCCTACACTGCTGGTGGGATTGTAAAATGGTATACTTTCTTTGGAAAACAGGCTGGCACTTCCTTAAAAAGTTGGAGAGAGATATACCATTTGATCCTGTAATTCTACTGCTTGGAATTTATCCTTCAGAAACAAAGGTTGTCACTTGAACAGACACATCTTCATGAATCTTTGCTGCAGCACAGTCCACAATAGCAAAAAGTTGGAATCAAGTCCAATGCCCATCAACAGATGAAGGGATAAGCAAACTGTGGTATGTAATACTCAGTGGAACACTATGCTGTGATAAACAATGACAGTTTTAGAAATGATCTCATAACAGGGCTCATTTGGAAGAGATCATGCTGAGTGAAATCAATCGCTGTCAAAAGGACAAATTTTGTATGAGACCCCTTTTATAAGGACTTAGCAACAGAATTATGCACAGAAGAAAATGACTGTGTTGGCTACATGGGTGGGTTGGGGGCTGAGAGTTTATTATACATGTGATAATTGATAAATATTAGAAATTTTATTCTTTTACTGTAATTAATAAAAAAGTAAAAAAAAAATAGAAAGAGGTTGTACCATTTTGCATTCCCATGCGCAGTGTAAGAGATTTCGAATCTCTCCACCGCCTCTCCACCATTTGTTATTTTATGCTTTTTTGGATTTTTGCAAATTTCATTAGGGTAAGATGGTGTCTCATTGTAGTTTTCATTTAGATTACTCGAATAGCTAAAGATCGTGAGCTTTTCCTCATGTTTTTTGTGGCTGCCTGGATGTCTTCTTTAGTGACGTGTCTGTGTTGTTTGCCCTTCGTTTAACTGGATTATTTGTCTTTTTCTTGTTGATATTTTGTAGTACTTTGTAGGTTATGGAAATTAGACACCAATCCGTTTTATGTAGTTGCCAAATATGTTTCCCATTCTGGAGGCAGTCTTTTTACTCTGTTGATAAAGTCTTGGGATGAGCATAAATGTTTGATTTTTAGTAGTTCCATTTCTTTTTCTCTTCTGTTGTTTGTACATTGGTCTGATTCTGTAGTCTATCTAAGCCGTGTAGTAGAACTTCCATTGTTTTCTCTATTTTGTCTTGCATGATCTTTATTGTTTTAGGCTTGATATTTAGGTCTTTGGTCCATTTTGAGTTAGTTTTTGTGTAAGGCGTGAGGTAGAGATTTTATTTCAGTTCTTTGCAGATAGAAGTTTTGCCAACACCATTTGTTAAAGAGACTGTTTTACCTGTTTGCAGTCATAGGTGCTTTGTCCAATATCAACTGCTCCTAAGAGGATGGTGGCATCTCTGGGGTGTCAACTCTGTTTAATTGGTCTGTATGTTTCTTTTGTGCTAGGACCAGGCTGTTTTGACTATCATGGCAGTGTAATAGCTTCTAAGATTGGGTAGTGTGAGGTCTCCCATGGTGTTCCTCTTCTTCAGTAGTGCTCTACTTATCTGAGGTTTTTTTCCTTTTCCAAACAAAATTGGTGATGTTTCTCCATCTCATTAAAAAATGACATTGGAATTTGTATTGGGATTGCACTGTATATGAAGATGGCTCTGGGCCAGCTGGACATTTTCACAATATTAAGACTTCCTATCCGTGTGCAAGGTAGGTTTCTCCACTTACGCTTCTTTTGGTTTCTTGCCGTAGTGGCTTGTAAGTTTTTCTGTATAGATCTCTCACATGTCTGGTTAAATTTGTTCCTCGGTATTTTATCTTCTTAGGGGCTATAGTAAATGGTATTGACTTTGTGATTTCATCTTTGATGGTCTCTTTGCTGGTGTAAAGGAATTCTACTGATTTACTTCTGTTTACCTTATATCCTGATGCTTTGCTGAACTTTTCAATTAGTGCCGGTAGTTTATGTATGGATTCTTTAGGGATTATGTCATCTGCAAATAGGGATACTTCTTTACAGATGAAGATGCCTTTTATTTCTTTGTCTTGTGTGATTTCTCTGACCAGACACTCCAGCACAGTGTTGAGTAGAAGTGGTCATAGTGGACATCCTTGTGTAGTTCTCATTCTTCAGGGGAATTCTTTCAGTCTCTCTCCATTCAGGATGATGTTGATGGTTGACTTTGCATAGATGCCCCATACTGCGTTGAGGAATTTGCCTTCTATTCCTGTTTTGTTGAGAGATTTTAGCATGAATTGGTGCTGGATTTGTCAAATGCGTTTTCTGCATCAGTTGATGAAGTCAGGTGATTCTTATCCTTTGTGTTATTTATATGGTCGATCATGTTAATTGTTTTCCTGGTGGTCAACCAAGCCTGCATCCTTGGTATTAAATCAACTGGGTCATGATGAATTATTTTTTTGATATGTTGTTGAATTCTGTTGACTAGGATTTTGTTGAAGATTTTCACACCTAGGTTCATGAGAGATATTGGTCTGTAACTTTCTTTTTTTGCAGGGCCTTTACCCAGCTTTGATACCAGGGTTATGCCAGCTTCATGTAATGTATTTGGGAATGTTCTGTCCTTTTCTGTGTTGTGAAATAGCTTCAGTAGTATTGGAATTAATGCCTCTTTAAAAGTTTGTCAGAATTCTGCAGAGAATACATCTGAGCCAGGACTTTTTTTCACTAGTAGTTTTTAAATTACATTTTCAATGTCTTCTTTTGTGATGGATTTGCTAAGTTGTTCCACTTTGTGATAATTTTGGTAGGTAATGTGACTTTAGAAATTTGTCCATTTCTTCTAGGTTTTCAGATCTGTTAAGAGTACAGTTTTTGATAGTATTCTGTTATGAAACTTTTAATTTCAGTTTTGTTTGTTGTAACATCTAGACATCTACGGTCTCATTTCTTGTTTGTGTTATTTCCTGTTTTTGTTTTGTGAGTTTAGCCAATGGTTTGTTTTGTTGATTTTGTTGATCTTTTTCAAAAAATCAGCTTTTGGTTTTGATAATTCTTCCAGTTGTTTTTCTATTCTCTAATTCATTTAGTTCTGCTTGAATTTTTGTTGTTTGTTTTCTTCTGGTACCTGAGGGGTTCTTTTGTTAACATGCCTTGAGTTGAATACCACTCTTAACATTTCTAACTCACATGATCTGCAGCTTTCAGTCCTGTGTTCTTTTTGCCCCTCCACCCTTCTCTTCCATTTTAGTTTTTCCGTAAGGCATCCTATATGATGCTTTTGTGTGTATCCTGATTGCTTTCATAGAAGCAAGTGCAGTCTGACATAGATGAAAAGCTCTGTAATCAAAATGCTGAAAGTCACCTTGTACCTCAGGACTGACTTTCCCGTAGTTGATTAGTACTCTTAGAGAGTGAAGGGTTCTATGCACTTAAGTAAAGCAAACTTTAGAGCTATAACAAAGTCAAGGAATTTGTTTCCATTGTTTTATTCAGCTTGGGCTAGATGTATCATTCAGGCACCTGAAAAGCTTTATTAAAGCAGGGCCATGGAGTTGCTGGACTAGACTTCATGCAGGTGGAGGGAGGCTTTGGCTACAGATGTGGCCCATACTATCAATGAGCTATCCAATGCAGAACTTTCAAGTGACCAGAGGTGATGGCAGACTACAGTTGAGGAAAATTCATCCATACTGTCCTCTGTGTTCCTATTGGTTGGCCAATCAGTGAAGCAGAGCTTTCTCTAAGATATAATTGCTAAACAGAAGACTTGATTCCTTCTTAGAGAAAAAGTTTGAAACTGACTCTTAAGTACTCTGTCTAGGAAGGAACTCAGAGAATGTAAGTAGTACAGTACTTTCCATAGATGGTTGTGCACTGTACTTAACCCCAAAGGCACTGTCTACATGTGTAAGCATTTTCAAAGGTCAGCCAGATGTTGGAGGCATTGTTTTCTTGAAGGAAAGTGAAAGAAACTGAATACCCAGAAGTACATTGTTAGGAACGTGCTTCATTAACTCCAGGCCAATTTAAAGTTGGAAATGCATTCAGCCAATGAACATGACCCTAGCATTAAGAAAGTAGATAGAGAGTAGAATTTAAGGTGTTCTCAATTCTTTTTTCTTCTTCTTCCTAGCAAGAACCAGTTGAATCATCTTTGGAGCTTAGCAATGGAGTAAACGATCTTTCTCCTGAGTATGCAGTCTTGACTTCATCTATCAAAAATGAAGTGGATAGTACAGTGAACATCATAGGTAAACTATTTTGACATCTCATTTTTTTGTACATATGAGTAGCCTCTTGGGATCTAAAATTATAAAGCGGTGATCTTGAAAACATAGTCCGTAGGAGAAGGTGTTGAAACTATCTAATAATGCAAGTTCCCATCCCACAATTTTGGAGCCAAAAAATATACAAGTCTTTGAGGATCAGCTATAGAAACTTGGATGTGTCAACCTGAAGAAGAGAAAGCTGAGGATAGTTTCCCAGAAGAGTCCAAGTAGATGAAATGTTTTGTCTCAATGACTAATGATTATCAATTCTCAATTTTCTTTTAATATTTGGTCATATGAACAAATATGTTGTTTATTTAACACAGTCACCGAGGAAATGGAGGACTATCTGGGAACTTGCTAAGCTCTTGTTTCAAGACTGACTTGCTGCCAAGATGATGCTCATGTTATACTTGAAGATATTGAGCTACAAAGACATGTTGCCAAAGGGCACACTTCAGTTCAACAGATATATTTGAGTATCTTCTCTGTACCATGCGTTCTACAAGTGGGAGACAGAGTAGAAAATGAGGTAGATCCAATTCTTGTCCTCATGGAAGGATATGGATAGCTAGCAGATAAACCTACAACTAATGCAGGTATTACCAGTTGTGGTACGTGTTGCATGGAAAATAGCAGTGAGATGAAAGAATGACAGCGGTCCACATTTAGACTGGGGAGCCAAGGAGGCCTTTCAAAGAAGCAACATTTCACCTGAAACCAATGGGTAGTGGGCACTGCTCACCCTGGACCCCTGGCCACTTGTGAGAAGAGAAAGATGGGCAGTATGCCTGAATGTATTGAGCATGGGGAGAGTGGTATGAGACTTGGTCAGAGAGAGAGGCAGGGATGAGTCATGTGGGCTTTGTAAGTCATAGAAAGGAATTTGGGTTTTACTCTAAGTGTTATGGAAGGGATCATCATGAAATCTTTTTATGAAAGTGTATAACATAGACAGTAAAGTGCACAACTGTTCTTACTCACACAAGCAATGGAGTCACTACTCCTTGAAGAGTTTTAGTCAGGGAGGTGACAAGCTGTGGATTGCATTTAATAAAGTCCCACTGGGTTGTGGTAAGTGGAGAGTGGAGATCAGCTGCCTGGCAGTGAGCTTGAATGAACTGTAGCCCCAGCCTAGAGCCAGACTTCTTAACCCAGGCTACTGTTTGAATTAAACTTTGCTACATTTTGTAAATAGTCAGAGATTCTGATTTCCTGTGTCAGGTCATGCAAAAACCAGAGATACCCTGCAGAGCTGTAAAAGCAAACCTGTATTTGGGTGCATGCATTCTGGATTGGGATTGAATACCTTCCAGAGGCTACAGATGTTACGTTTTTGCAGACTGAGAGAGCACTTAGAGGGCATGACCCTCAGTCTCCCTTGGTTTGGGAGTTTTGGAAGTAGAATAGTGTGCAGGAACTGCCTTCAACTTTGGCAGAGTGCTTTGGCAAAAGAAAGTAGAAAGCATGTTGTTTCAATCAGCTAGTACTGCTCTATCAGAAATACCATGAGTGGATTGCCTTAACAAAGGCAAGTTTATTCTTACACAGTCTGGTAGGCTACAAGTCCAAATTCAGGATGTCCACTACAGAGGAAGGCTGTTCCCCTTGTCGGCTCTGGAGGAAAATCCGATATTGCATCAGTCTTTGTCCAGGCAGCATCTTGGCGCAGGAAGCTAAGGTCTGAAGGACGTGTTCTTCTCCCAGTACTGCTTGCTTGGTGGTTTGAAGTTCCCAATTCTCTGCTTCTTTCCCTTTCCTTTTATCTCTTGTAGGACAAAAGAATTAAGGGTGGTGGAAGTCATACTCCAGGGAAACTCCCTTTACAGTGGAGCAGGGAGGTGCTCTTATAAAGCGATTTACAGTCCCACCCTAATTCTTTAACATACAGCATAGGAAAATCACAAAATGGAGGACAATCATAGAATACAGAGAATCATGACTCAGCCACATGGCTATACATATTTTTGGTGGTGACACAGTTCAATCCATGACACACACATTGAGTGCACACCATATATCAAAACAGATTTGGCTTTACCTTGCTCTCAGAGCCAACATCTAAACATGCCACTTTTGCACAGAGACATTTTGTACTGTAGTACATAGTTTTTGAGCTTAGGGGGGTCTTAGCATCATGCATGCTGTCATTTGCTAATGAGGAAGTTGGGCACTGTGAAGTGAGGCTACTTGCCTGACAGAAGTCCCAGTCCCAGATCTTTCTCTGCCTGTGGTCTCCATTGCTGTTTCCATGTCTGGCTTGAGTAGCACTGCGAGGTGCCCTCATTTATTACCCTTCCTGTTCTTTTGGCTCTTCCTTTACCTTGAGTTTCTCAGAAGGTGGTCCTTAGAAAGTATGTGCCCATGGAGGATTGTTAAAAATAATGAAAAAGAGGATGGGCCAAGATGGTGAACTAGTCACACATCTCTTCCATTCCCTCTAAGATCTGAGGCCTGGAAAAACAACTGAATGTTAACAAAATGGACATTTTAGAAGCCCGGTGAACCACCAAAGAACAAAGAGATCTGTTCTGGAAGAAGTACAACCAGAATGCTTCTTGGAAGCAAAGGTGGCAAGACTGCATCTTACATACTTTGAACATGTTGTCAGGAAGGATCAATCCCTGGAGAACGACATCATGCTTGGTAGAGTGGAGGGTCAGCAAAAAAGAGGAAGACCCTTGACAAGATGGATTGACACAGTGGCTGCAACAATGGACTTAAGCATAAGAACGATTGTGGACATGGCGCAAGAGAATGCAGTGTTTCATTTTGTTGTTTAGCGTCAGTCGGAACCAACTTGATGGCACCCAACAACAACAACAAGAACTGGCAGAAAGTTGTGAGATTGGACTGTTTGATGGTAAGAGGAACAACTACTTCTGTCAAAAGTGAGATGGCAGTGCAAAGAGTCCCACTTTCGCTGGTGCAGCAGTGGAGTGGCTGCACAGGTGTGGATGCCATATTTGTCATCCTGGAGGCTGGGACTGCTATGCCTAAGAGCCTGGCTGGGCTGGCTGCCATGCTGAGCAGCGATGCCTATGTGGACAGTGTTTTGCTTAGCAGAGAAGCTGTACTTAAGACAGCTACACCTAGAGAACATAACAGAAGCTGGCACCCAAGTACAGCAGTCCCATTTCCCCCTTGCTTCTCTGAGCTATGCCACGCTGGTGTACTAGCCAAACCGGAGCTGGAATAGCATGTGTGTGCCCTGAGGTTTTCCCAGGGACTCAGGAGGGAAATGAAGGGAAGGGTAGAAGTGAACTTCCACTGAGCCAAGTGATCACTGCATCTACAAAACACCAGGTAGATTCCACATGTTTCAGGATAAGTGCTTGGGATACCTTGGGGCTTAGTCCTTTCCTGTGTGCAGACTTCCCTCCCTGTCTTCAGCCTTTCACACCTACCTTCTCAGCTTTACACTTCAGACTAAATTCTGGCGCACCACCTGGACAGAAGTGGGGCATTTTACTTGAGTGCCCTCAGCTTTTCTTTGTGACTCAGAGGGAAGCAAAGGGAGGGGTAGACAACAAATTCCACTGGCTCCTCGGAGGTACAGATTGCCGCACTTACTGAAGTGTTGTAAGTAAAGTGTGCATCAACTTTCTTGACTCAGACCATTCCTACACACTACTTTACTCTCTATACCCAGCCTTTTCCCCCTCCCATCTCTGCTGTATACCACAGCTAACTTATAGAGCACTACCTGGGCCAGATATGAGGTATTTTATGTGTGTCCCTTCAACTTTTCTCCAGGACCTGGGGAAGGAACAAGGAGAGGGCTAGAAGAAGAGTTCCACTGGCTCCCATTAGCCAGTAACTCCTGATACTTCTCTCAGTGAAGTTATCACTCCAGCCATCAGGTGACAGGGCATCAGAATTATTAAGGCTCCAAATAATTTTTAAAATTTTCCAGGTGAAGAAGGCTTCCTAAAATTATCAGAGGTAGAATACAAAGGAATTATGTATAGAGCCCTTATAGATCTTAGGATGGAGATTAGACAAAGTGCAGTAGAACAAAATGAAAAATTAAACAAGCTACATGAATTGTTAGAACAATGATCTGATATTCAGCAGATCAGTAAAATCCGTTAGACAATTCAATTGAAAGCCAAAGGAGCATGATGGAAATGGAATGCAGAATTAGCGAGACTGAAGATAAAGCAACTGAAACCAGCGTTCATGAGGACTAATCAGATAAAAGAAGCAAGAAAAACGAAAAATCATTAAGATTTATGTGGGACTTTATCAAGAGAAACAATTTACAAATAACTGGAGTACCAGAACAGGGAGGGATATCAGAAAATAGAGTGAAAATTGTTGAATAGATGCTGTCAGAAAATTTCCTGGCATCATGAAAGATGAGATGGTATCTATCCAAGATGCTCTTTGAACTCCATAAAAGGTAGATCCCAAAAGAAAGTATTACAATCAAGCTTAACAAAATGAAACATAAGGAGAGGCTGTAAAGGGCAGCTACACTTAAACTGAAACTAACTTGCAAAAGAGAGTCCATTAGAGTGAGCTGTGATTAAATTCAGCTGAAACTGTGTTGGCAGGAAGGCAGTGGGATGGCACATAAAAAGCCTTGAAGGAAAAAAGCTTCCAACCAAGAATTGTATATCCTATAAAACTCTCTCTCAAATATGATGGTGAAATTAGGATATTCCCAGATAAACAGAAGCTTAGAGACTTTGCAAAAACCAAACCAAAATTACAAGAAATACTGAAGGAAGTTCTTCAATTAGAAAATCAGTATCCCAGATATATACTCAAGGATGCAGTGTAGGACAGCATCCAGATTTCTGTTTGATTAGGGAAGTTGCAAAACTGAAAGCTAACATATTAAAACTAGGGAAACAGATCTCATTATGTCACTTATGACATCTTTACACTAGAAAGAGGGACATATTAATGTATTCATAGGTCTTTCTGATGGAGAGGAAGTTAAGGAGATACAAGGAAGTTAAAGACTGATTTCAACTTAGAACATTCGGGGGGAATAGTGGGGTAGCTGCAAAGCGAGCTAACAATACCATACACCAAAACAATAAACATGATATAGAAGTCTCAACAAATACAAAACCAACATTGAAAAACACGAAAAGAAAACCCATAAGGAAAAACACCTCAGAATATATTAAGTGGAACAAAGAAAATGGCAACAGCACAAAAATAAAGGTATCAAAATGACAGCACTAAATTCATATCTATCAATATTGACAGTGAATATAGATGCACTGACAGAAAGTAATTTGGATCAAAAAAACACTCCTGTGTATATGTTGCTTACAAGAATCACATCTTAGACCTGAAGATGTGAATAAACTGAAAATCAAAGGATTGAAATATATATACCAAACTAACAACATGCAGAGAGGAACTAGAGTGGCAACATTAATCTCAGATGAATTACACTTTAAAGTAAAATCCACCATCGTAGACGAGGATTGTCACTGTTGCCTAAAGGTTCAATGCATAAAAAGGATATTGTCGGGAGCCATGAGTAAGCCCCCAGGCCCCAATATACAGGAAGCTTGGAGGGTTGAAAAAGCCCACGCGCACCAAGTTTGAAAAGGCCCGCACCCGCGAAATTCAAAAGGCCCGCGCGTGCGAAAACTTCCTGCCTGATGTCACTGCCTTAGTCTTATGTATACCCAATCCCCAGCCGACAACTACCTCACTCCAAATGTCACTCAATCCCTACGTCATTTGATCCCTCCCTCCATTCCCACTGCTATATATACCGCACTGTAACAATAAAACCTTGAGGCTTGATCAGAACTTTGTCTTGCCTCCATTTCTTCGCGTCTTTCTTGCCCCACCTTCATTTTCACAGGCTCCCCCCGTTCCTCCGTTGATTCGCCCCGCGGGTCGGGGCAGGATATAACAATATTAAATGTTTATGCACCCAATATCAGAGCATCTAAATACGTTGAACAAATGCTGACAACATTGAAAAGTGAGATAGATTACACCGCAATAATAATAGGAGACTTCAGCCGTCCACTTTAAGTAATGGACAGATCATCCAGAAAAAAAGCTCAGTAAAAATACAGAAGATTTTATTGCAGCAGTCAACCAACTCAAACTCGTATAGACATATACAGAACTTTTTTTACCCAACAAGAGACAAATATACCTTTTTTTCTAATACACATGGAACATTCTGCAGAATAAAGTATATTTTAGGCCCTAAAGCAAGTCTTAACAAAATACAAATCATTAAATTATCGCAAAGCATCTTCTCAGACTATAAAGCCATAAAAGTTGAAATCAATAGCAGAATAAACAAGGGTAGAAGTTTGAACTCTTGGAAACTGAAGAACACCTTGCTCAAAAATTCATGGGTTACAGAAAAAATCAGGGATGCAATAAAGAAATTCATGGAATCCAATGAAAATGAAAATACAATTAGGTGTTCTGGAATTCCCATTCTCTACAACACATGATTGTCTGATTCAGAATGGCCAAAGCCAGTCCATTTCAGCTCACTAGTGCCTAGAATATCCATATTTACATATTCCATTTTGGTTTTGATGATTTTCAGTTTTCCTAGATTCATACTTCGTATATTCCGTGTACTAATTATTATTCGAGGTTTGCAGCTGTATCTTCTCATTTTGACGTGTGCCACATCAGTGAATGAAGACCCTGAAGGCCTTACTCCATCCACATTATTAAGATTGACTGTTTTGAGGAGGCAGCATTTCCCCAGTTATCTTCCAAGTGCCTTTCAACCTGGGGGGCTCACTTTCTAGCACCACATCTCACAATGTTCAGAGCTGTTCATAAGGTTTTCCCTGGCTAATTCCTTTCAGAAGTAGACTGGAAGGTCCTTTTTCCTAGTGTGTCTTAGTCTAGAAGTTAAGCTGAAACTTGTCTACCATGGTTGACCCTGCTGGTACCTAAACACCAAGGGCATAGCTTCCCACATCATAGTGACAAGCAAGCCGCCATTGACAGACAAGTGGGGGCTGCTCACTGTATCTTCACCCTCCTTACCTGATGCTGTTACCCTCCTTGCCTGATGCTGTCACCCTCTCTCCCTGATGGCATTACCCTCCTTCCCTGATGCTGGTACCCTCCTTGCCTGATGCTGTTACTGTCCTTACCTGATGCTATTACCCTCCTTACCTGATGTTCCTCTAAAAATTACAGACCTTGCGTTCCCTGTTGAGACGATCACTAGTGGTAGACAGGCACTATGTAGTTCTTCTGGTCTCATGCTGATGTAGTCCCTGGACCACATAGCCCCCTCTGTCTGTTGGGCTCATATTTACTAGACATGTATCACTTAAAAAATAATGTATTTTGGATTTTGTCTTATTTGACTCTCCGAAGTCAAATTTAAAAGTAAGTAGAGCATTCTTTTTTTGGTACTTTGCTTTTCAATTTGAATTCAATTCGTCTGAAGGGAACTGTGGGTGGCTTTTTTCAGCCAGGCTTGGGAACTCATACATCACGGAGGAAGACAGAAGAAACAAGAAAATAGATCAGCAACTTAGAAACCAGCTTCAGGTCCCCATGAGGCCTCGTAATTACAGTTCAAGTTGACAGCCTCTGGCACTCAAATTTACTGTGGTTTCAGGGATGGCCAAGGGGTGATACTGAACAAGCCTGGGCCTGAGAACTGTCTTCACCTTTCTCTGTCTCCTTTCTCCCCTAACCTTGTCCCCAATTTTCGTAGTACTTAAGATATGAAATTCCATCTAGAATTTAAACTTAGCTTTCAGGGTGACTGTTTAGATATAATGTGCCCCTCTGAAGAGGGTGGGAGTAAAGATCTTCCATATTTCGTGGATTGTCAGCTGTGCACCATGCCTTTTCCTGGGAGGCTAGAAACATCACAATCCCTAAATATCAGAGGCCAGTTATATCAGAAATCCCGGAAAACTCAGTGACGTGTACATGTGAGATGTACAACAAGATCTTACAGTATATTCAGGCATAGAACTGATGGCGTACCTTGCTTTTCCACAGCTAAATGGTCACTGAGGTGAGTCTTATAGGCTTGCTCCATGGTTACCGGGAGCTAAGCGGGAGCCCTGGGTAGTGAAGCTTGGCTGTGGCTTCTCAACCTTAGCAAGTTTTTATTTACCCAAGAAACCTGCCTTTATGAGACAATCTTGTTTTTATTCTCCCCTCCCCCTGTTGCCATCCATACCCCATTAATAATTAATTATTGCCAGATCCACTGTTCTTTTCTCATCGTGTTTGTCATATCCATTCTCTTCTTTCTATTTTCTATACCAGTTTCTTTAACTCCTCCCTGAGTGCTGCTTCTGTTCTTCTGCCTTTCTGTTTTTTCTCCACACAGAGTGATTTTTAAAACATGACAGTTTTACCATGTCACCATCTTCCCACTGTCCTCAGAATAAAGAACCATATCCTATGTGACCAGACCCCAGCCCACCTCTGTCATACTTAATTTTGAGTTTTAATTATTCCAAGCAATAAGATTCCCTTGGTTTTGTGTAAAGAATACGAGGTTGATAGGTATGTTTCATTATATGGAATGATCACTAAGGCTCTGTTGGCTCAGCACATCAAGAGATAGACATTTGGCAGCTAAATCAGTAAGTATAAACTGCCAGTGCAAGAAGTCTTACCCAAATTTCTACTTCTAGATTATTAACTCTAAGATGTATTGACTGACTCTTCTGATCTTTTATGGGGACCCATTATTTGCTTCCCTTTGTGTAGTATAAACAGCCTCTGATGCTGTTTGCTAGTGGAAGTGAAGGGTTTACATTGCGCCAGCTGTATTCTTGCTTCATCCTGCAACTAAAACTAAGCTCTTGGGCTGGTTATGGGCTACAACCAGGGCAAGTCTGAGCCACCAAAGGATGGAACTCCTTTCTCTAAAATCACTGCTTCCTGTCAGAGTTGTTGCAAAGATCAAATGACATGTATCAGTAGATCATTCTGTGGTTAGAGGTGGTGAAATAATATAATCATTATATTCTTAAAATCATATTAAAATGTATTTTGGGGGAAAAAATAGCTTCATTGTATGCTGTGTCCTCTGGGCTGTTATCAACAATTTCAGTACTCGACTTTCCAGACAGGGTCAAAATCAATTTTCTCTCCATTGTACCATGCTGATAACTTTGTTTTATATGCGTTGCTAGTAAATTTTACTCTTTATTCTGCAGCTATTTCAATGACCCTGGCAGTTTACCTGACCTCTTTGGGTTTCAGTTTTTTCAACTGTAAAATGATAGGACCAAGTTACCTCTAAGAGATTTTCCATTTTAGATTGTCTGTGCTTTGAACAGATTTCTCTCAGGCATGGGGGCAAACTAGTTCAACCCTCCCCTAATAATTGTTAGTAAGTATGTCATTTTAGGAATCAAGCTGGCTCATCAGTAACCAGCCATAAATAATGTAATTCTGAGCATGTAGGTTCAGGTAAAATGATATTCCTGTGGGTATCAAACACTGATCTTAACTTAGGAAGCTGGGGAAACTTAGTGGATTCTTAGGTCTCCCAACCGTTTGAGACTTTCCGTGGCAACCAACATGTGACCATTGAAAATACTTCCACTATTGGTTATGAGCCAAGTGTCTCATTAAGACAAGATTTGAAATTTTTTATCCTACCAAGCACTTAAGGAGTAGAGTGAGTGAGTTTGAACTTCCTTAATTCTTTCTGTTGCAAAGTACTTAAGAGTTGAGCTCTGGGGTCAGGCAAAGCTGAATTCTGACACTGGTTCTGACACTTCCTAGCTGTCTGACCTTGAATGAGTTATTTAACTGTCCATGGCTGTGTTGCACTTCTCTAAAACAGGCATGGTAATCGTACCTTCCTTATCAGTTTATTATTATTGTACTATTGTGGTAAATAAATATATAAAAATTGCTAATTCAATATTTTTATATATACTATTCAGTGACACTGTACAGTATAGCATTCATCATCCTGTGCAACCATCATCACTGTTTATTTCCAAATTATTCACCACCATTAACAGAAGCTCAGTGCCTCTAAGTTGTTGTGCTGTTGTCAGGTGCTGTCGAGTTGGTTCCAACTCACAGCGACTCTGTGCACAACAGAACAAAACACTGCCATGTCTTTTGCCATGTCCACAATCATTTTTATGCTTAAGCCCATTGCTGTAGCTACTATGTCAGTCCATCTTATTGAGGGTCTTCCTCAATAAGACCCTCTACCAAGCATGATGTCTTTCTCCAGGGACTGATCCCTCCTGCCAATATGTCCAGGTATCTAAGACACTGTCTTGCTATCTTTGCTTCCAAGGAGCACTGTGGGTGCACTTCTTCGAGAACAGATCTGTTCTTTTGGCAGTCCATGGTACGTTCAATATTCTTCTCCAGCACCACAGTTCAAAGGCATCAATTCTTCTGTGTTACTTATTCATTATCTAGCTTTCTCATGCATATGATGCAATTGAAAATACCATGGCTTGGGTCGGGCGCACTTCAGTCTCCAGGGTTGCATCTCTACTTTTCAACAATCTAAAGAGGTCCTTTGTGGCAGATTTTCCCAGTGCAACATGTATTTTGATGTCTTGATTGCTCCTTCTGTGGACATTGATTGTGGAGCTAAGTAAAATGAAATCCTTGACAACCTCAACCCTTTCTCCGTTTATGATGATGTTGCTTACTGATTCACTTGTGAGCATTATTGTTTCCTTGATGTTGAGGTATAATCCATACTGAAGGCTGTAGTCTTTGATTTTCATTAGTGTTTCAAATCCTCTTCTCTTCCATCAAGTAGGGTTGTGTTAGCTACATAACACAGGCTGTTAATGAGTCTTCTCCTAATCCTGATACCTCGTTCTTCATATAGTCCACCTTCTCAGATTATTTGGTGACATATAGATTGAAAAAGTGGGGCAACAGAATATAACCCTGACACACAGCTTTCCTAACTTGAAACCATGCATGCAATGTCTCCTTGTTTTTTTCGCACAACTTTCTGTTGATCCATGTGCAGATTCCTCATGAGCATGATTAAGTGTCCGAGAATTTCCATTCTCTGCACGTTTACCCATAATTTTTTATGATCCACAAAGTTGAATGCCTTTGCCTAGTCAATGAAACACAGGTAAACATCTTTCTGGTACTCTGCTTTTAGCCAAGTTCCATCTGACATCAGCAGTCATATCCCCGGTTCCCAGTCCTCTTCTGAGTCTGGCTTGAATTTCTGGCAGTTCCTTGTCAGTGTGTTGTTGCAGTCATTGCTTATATTGCGTTGTGCTTCCCAAGGGGAGTACCTTTATAAATCATTTGACTTTTACGAATCATTTGGCCTTAGGAATAATGCACTTATCTTAACTGGACATCCAGATTGTGGCCCTGATAACAAATACCTATTGTTCCATCATGGGCACCAGATTTAGGCTGCACTTAAAATTAGAATACACCAAACCAAACCCATTGCTGTCAAGTCTGTTTTGATTCATAGTGACCCTGTAGAGTAGAACTGTCCCACAGGGTTTCCAAGGAGCTGCTGGAACAACTATATGATGCTCTTAACAACTGTATGATGTCTGCCAATTAAGTTTGCGAACTCATCCTAGAAAA
The DNA here is from genome assembly GCA_028571685.1 of Heterohyrax brucei. NCBI lineage: Eukaryota > Metazoa > Chordata > Mammalia > Hyracoidea > Procaviidae > Heterohyrax > Heterohyrax brucei. The sequence goes on from CM053156.1 coordinate 28,924,096, forward strand.
GTGCTACATACCTCATTGGTGAATATCACTATGGTCACCTTTGAAGTACTTCCCTTGGGAAGCTATGCATCAACACCAGTGCCTTGTCCACCCTCTAAAGCAATTTTGGATCTCTTTTTTCTCGAATGGCCACCAGAGCTGTCATTGTGTTACTCTTGATGTCCTGAATGTCATCAAAATGTCTTCCTTTCACTATCTCTTTTATCTCTGGGTAAAGAAAAAAGCCACTAGGGGTCAGAGCAAGTAAGTAGGAAGTAGGAAGGGTGTTCCAATGTAGTTACTTCTTGACTGGCTAAGAACTCCCTCACAGACAACTATGCAGTTAAGTTCATGGACTTGCCCATGCCATGGTGTGCAATGGCCATTTCAGGAAGAGTTTCAAAATTGCTTTCAAGGATGAACTAGGTGCTGATGTCTGCACAGCTTCCCAAGGAGAATACTTTGAAGATGACTGTAGTGATCTTCAGCCATGAGGTATGTAGCACTTAGAACAATTAAGGTCGAAGACTTAATTGTCAGAGCTCATATTACCAGGGCTATTAACATTAGAATAGAGTTACTTATCTCCTTGTATTCTTAAGTCGTGTGTGTTAAGATACAATTTGTAGACAATAAAATTGACCTTTTCTAGGTTTACAGGTCTAGAGAACATTTTCAACACCCAGAATATTTCCTTGTCCTCTTCACTGTCAGTCTCATAGCCTACCCCCAACCTGGAGCAACCACTATGGTGGACATGTCTTTATCACTTCGCTTGGGTTCTAAAGAGTCTAGGTCTTTAAATTTTGTAGAAAATGTTGTCATCTCCTACATTTGCAAGTAAACCCTGGTGGTGTAGTGGTTAAATGCTATGGCTGCTAACCAAAAATTCAGACATTTGATCTACCAAGTACTCCTGGAAAATTGTGTGGGGCAGTTCTACTCTGTCCTATAGGGTCACTGTGTATTGGAATTGACTCTATGACAGTGGGTTTGGTTTTAGGTATATTTTTAAGGGACCTCTAATGTTGTGATTAAGAGCTACAGCTGCTAACCAAAAGGTTAGCAGTTTGAATCCACCAGTTGCTCCTTGGAAACTGTATGGGGAAGTTCTACTCTGTCCCCTAGGGTTGCTGTGAGTTAGCATAGACTTGACAGTGATGGGTTTGGTGGTGAATTTCTTGTGCGTTTGTAAGTTATGAATTCTTGCAAGATTCTGGGTTTTCAGCTCCCAAGAGGAATATCTGGACCAGCCCAGGAGTCAGTCCTATGATCTGTTCAGTCATTCAGAGCTCCTTGATCTGTCCATTCATTCAGCAGTGGCCCCCTGGGCTGGTTTCTGGGAGAACCATGAGCATGTTCAGTGGCTGAATACAAAAGTTCTCCGGTTCTCTGGTGTTTTAGGAGCCACCATTTGACTGGAGAAATATGACATATGCAGATAAAAAATTAATTGTGGGTACAGTTACCCAGAAGCACAATACAGAAAGTAAAGAAATGTGACAAGGTGGCATCACACTGTAGTTTTGACTGAGCAATTGGGACAGCAGATAAGGAATACTCAGAGGAGAGAGAGATTAGTATGTGCTGGAGTGGACAGAAAGGACTTCAAAAGACAGGGAATTTTCAGCACTGCATAGTGCTCAGTGCCCCCAGGTTCTATGTTACTGCCTCCTTTTGCAGGCACTGAGCCCTCTAAACCATAAGCAATTGTCTTCTTCCTCAACTCTCATGATTTCTTTCCACTCACCCACTTTTCTGTCTTTTTTTAAATTTTCACTACTGCTTGCTGACCTGTAATCTTATTAGACTTGTTATAAACAGGATCCTTAACTGGTTTATCCTTTTATATCCACTTAAGGAGCCTGACACAGTGGTTAAGCTCTTTGCTGCTAACCAAAAGATCAGCAGTTGGAACCCACCAGAGGCTCTCAGTGAAGACAGTGTGGCAAGCTGCTTCCATAAAGATTAAAAAAAAAAAAAACTATACTCATTGCTGTGAAATCATCTTCAGCTCGTAGTGACCCTGTAGGACAAAGTAGAACTGCCTGTAAGGTCTCCAAGGGGCACTTGGTGGATTCAAACTGCCAACCTTTTCCTTAGCAGCTGAGCTGTTAACTGTTTACTGCACCACAGGGCTCCTTGGAAAGTTCTTTGTTCTACAAGGTCACTGTGATTAGGAATCAGCTTGAAGTCAAACAACAACAACATAGTGTAATAGTACGTGGCCCTTGGTAGAGATGGATATAACACTGGAAGTGCTTACTCATCCATGCCAAAAAATTTGAAAGACAGTTACCTGGTCCACCAAGTCTAGAAGAGATACATGTTTATGCCCATTCCGAAGAAAGGTGATCTAACCAAATATGGAAATGACTGAACAGTATCATTAATATTACACACAGATTTTGTTCAAGATCATTCAGATGTGTCTGCAACATGCTGACACAGGAATTGCCGGAAATTCAAGCTGGATTCAGAAGAGGACGTAGAAATAGGGATATCACTGCTGATGTCAAATGAATCTTAGCTGAAAGCAGGGAATACCAGAAAGATGTTTACCCATGTTTCATTGACTGTGGAAAGGTGTTCACCTATATGGATCATAACAAATTATAAATAACATTGTGGAGAATGGGAATTCTAGAACACTTAATTGTGCTCATGAGGGATCTGTACGTAGATCAAGAGACAGCTGTGCAAATAAAACAAGGAAAAACTGCTTGGTTTAGAGTCAGAAAAGGTATGCTTCAGGGTTGTATCCTTTCACCATACCTTTTCAATCTGTATGCCAAGCAGATAATTGAAGAAGCTGGACTATATGAAGAAGAACAAGGCATCAGGATTAGAGAAAGACTCATGAAAAACCTACATTATGCAGATGAAACAATCTTGCTTGCTGTAAGTGAACAGGATTTGAAATACTAATAAAGATCAAAGGTCACACAGCCTGCAGTGTGGGTTGCAGTTCAACATCAAGAAAACAAAAATTCTCACAACTGGACCAGTAAGCAACATCGTGATAAAATGGAGAAAGGACTGAGATTGTCAAAGCTTCCATTGTACTTGGTTCCACAGTCAATGTCCTTGGATACATTAGTCAAGTAATAAAAGACACTTTGCATTGGGAAAATGTGCTGCCAAAGGCATCTTTAAAGTGTTGAAAAGTGAAGATGTCACCTTGAAGACTAAGTTGTGCCTGACCCAAGCCATGATATTTTTAATCACATTATATGCATGCCAAAGTGGGACAATCAGTAAGAAAGACAGAAGAAGAATTAATGTCTTTGAATTGTGGTGAATATATCCCGGAGTGCCAAAGGAACAAACAGATCTGTTCTGGAAGAGGTACAACTGGAGTGCTCCTTGGAAGCAAGGATGGTGAGACTGCATCTAACATACTTTGGACATGTTGTCAGAAGGGGTCAGATCCTGGAAAGATACCCATCGTGCTTGGTAGAGGGTCAGTGTAAAAGGGGATGACCCTCAAGGAGATGGATTGACACAGTGGCTGCAACAATGAGTTTAAACATAAAAACAATTTTGGGCACAAAGCAGGACTGGGCAGTATTTGATTCTGTTGTTCAGTATGTGCCAGAACTGACTCGATGGCACCTAACAACCGTAACTACAGTTACTGTTGTTACTAACAACTGTAACTACAGTAACTACAAGAGAAGCAAATAACCTGAATAAGAAATAAGATGGATAAAATTACAAAGGACTGAACTGAAATAAAAAGGATCATAACAGAATGCTATAAGAAATTGTACTCCAACAATTTCACAATAAAAATCTAATAATGTCTTGTGCAAAGCATGTGTTGGTTAAATAACTGAGTTGGACATTATGGGGAAAAGTAGTGTGGGAGAGAATTCCTGGTCAAAACAAAGGAATATTATAAGGAAGATGCTCGAGCTGCTGCCACTGCGTATAGCGAATTCTACCTTTCTGTTAAGAATTCAAGTGCAACTTCTCCTTCTCCCTCCATCCCCTCCAGGGACCAGCAGGCACCACATTGCAAACATAAGAAATGAGAGAAACAGTAAAAAAGGTAGGAAAAAAAGAAGTAGAAAAGGCAGAACTTTTAGAATTTATGGTAGAAAAAATGCTAGACTGGTTTGTAGTGACTAGAAAAACCCACAGCCATCAAGTTGAATCTAACTCATAGTGACCTTGTAGCTCAGAGCAGAACTTCCCCATAGAGTTTCCAGGGAGTGCCTGGTGGATTTGAACTGCTGACCTTTTGGTTAGCCGTTGTAGCACTTAACTACTACACTACCAGGGTTAGTGAGGTAGTGAAGTATTTCCTGAAGTGGAAGAGATTTACAGATGCTGACAGTACTTGGGAACCTGAAGAAAATTTAGATTGTCTATAATTAATCAAAACATTTCTTAACTCTCAAAAAAAAGTAGCAGAGAAAAAGATGGTTCTAAAAGGAAATCTTTATCTGATAATGAATCTGATGATAGCAAATCAGAGAAGAAAAGATGTTGCTGACAAATCAAGAGGCTTTGCCAGAGGTCTTGATCTTGAATGACTAGTTGATGCCATAAACAGCAGTGGAGAATTACTGTTTCTCATAAAGTGAAAAGACTCAGATGAAGCCAACTTGGTACTAGCAAAAGTGGGAAGTGTAAAGTGCCCTCAATTATGGTTGCCTTTGATGAAGAGAGACTAACTTGGCATAACAATGCCAAGAAAATGAAGTTCAATAATGGTTTGCAGTACTTTTGAGAGATATGTATGTATCCCCACACGTGTGTGTGTGTATAACATGTGGGTCTTGGTTTTTAATTTACTTCTGTGAAGGATGGAGATATTCTAATGGAAATCAAGTTTGATAGTTTGTTTTGAAATAGTAGTAGGAGAATTATTGGATTTGGGGAGTTTTTTTTTGCTTTAGTAGCGCTGGTTACTTTGAACAATAAAAAAAGTTTTCCGTACTTGAATCATTCATCAGAAAAGAACATTCGATACTATGGTATATTATTTCCTCTGCTTTAGAGAATAGCTCTTCTACACGTTGGAAAAATTTGCATAGTTTGTTGAATCAGAACTTGTGTTTAGCCTATAATGTGTTCCTAAAGACCATTCTGAGAATTTTTGTTTCTTTGTATTTGTGCATACATAAATACATATGTAAATTTTATTTTATTTACAATCACCAAAAGCAAAAAATTCTAAACAAAATGGCATTTCATGGCTATGTATAAGCCTATTGTTTCAGGGATGCTGTTGCTGTGAGCTATTCAAGAAGTAGACCACCTCAAGTTAAACTGAAAAAAGTTTTGAAGCCATAGTTTCAAATCAAGTAAATGATCTTGTAAGTAGCTGGACAACTTAGAACATCCATATCAAAATCCTTATCTATATAGTTATAAAGAAAACAGCTTATTTGCAAAATTCTCTGACAGGAAAATCTTTATAACTACTAAAAACCTCCCCACCCGGATAAGAAAAGTAGACAAATCCTAATATACTTTAATTAGCTAATCACAGCTTAGTTAAATTGGCATTTTGTTCCTTCTAGAGAGCCATTGCTTTAGGGAAAGTTGAAGTCCCTATGGTATATTGACTTAAAGGTCATGATTCATGGAATGTGTAAGACCTTGCTAAAACTCTGATAAGGTGGTTAGCGATGTTATAGTTTAGGACATGCTGACCTAAATGGGTGAGCAGACTTTTTTATTTTTTTTAGGGGAGGAAAACATTTTTTTTTTTTTTTTTTGGTGATTAAGTGAAAGTATACAACTCAAATTAAATTTGCATATCTGCCTACCTGCAGCTTCTTCTGGCCTCCTTGACCGGTGATGGCACACTACTCCTTTTCATTCTATGTATTTCATATCCTCTTAATAATCTCCTGTCTCTTCACCCTATGTATTTCATATCCTCTTAACAATCTCCTGTCTCTTCACCCTCTCTTCTCCCTTCTAGTAAGAGGCCAGTAGGACAGCATTCTATAGCTGCATACAAAGAACCATGAAGTACAAACACCATATGGTCACATTGTGTCTGCAAGCCTAGTCCATTCCTGTCTGAAGAGTTGGCCTCAGTAATGTTTTCTGGTCAAAGGCCGCAGCAGATCTAGGAGCCATGCTCTGAGGGGAAACCTCAGGCCACTGGACCATCAATTGTGGTCTTTTAGTGGAGTTCTTGAGGTACATGCCTGTTTTTCTCGTGTAGCCACTGGGAATCAACAGTGTGTGCCCCCCATCATGGCTGTCTTTGGTGGTGGCCGGGCATCATTTGGTTCTTCTGGTCACATATTGATACAGTCACCCATTCACATGGGTCCTTCTGTCTCCTGGGCTATTTTTCTTTTATGTCTTTGTTGTTCTTGGTGCTTGCCTGTTCTGCATTAACTGGGACCATTTGGTGTACCTCAGATGGCAACTTGCTACCTTGTAAGACCCCAGACGCCTCTCACCAATACGGGGAGCAGAAGACTCTTAGCAGTCAGCTAGTTATGCCAGTTGGCCTTGATGTCCCCTGAGAACATGTCCCCTGAGAGCATGATCCCCAGACCCCTGCCTCTGCTACTTTCCCCTGCAATTTTGGGTTAAGATTAGAAGAGTTCTCAGTTGATGTTGAAGTACAGTTAAGTTGATCTTTTTTCTAATGTGTGCTGTCACTGCTTTCACCCAACCAAATTTCTATCAACTATCTAATCTGTGACCAACCCTCTCCCTCCTTCCCCATCCTTGTAACCATCAAAGAAGACTTTTCTTTTGTACGTAAGTCCATTTTTTTTTAATTTTTATTTAACATAACTGAGAGAAAATGTACATTCACATATAAATTTACATGCCCCCCTATATGCAGCTTCCACTGCTCTCCCTGTCCAGTGACAGCACACTATTCCTCTCTGCTCCATGCATGTCTCATCCTCCCAACAGTCTCCTTTCCCCTCCTGTCCGTCCACTCCCCTTCCTCCAGCCAGAGGTCAGCAAGATGATATCCTATAGATGTATAGAACCATAAAGTGCTTCCAATATATGGTCACTCTGCCTTGCCAAGTCCAATCCATTCCTGTCCAAAGAGTGGACCTTTGTTATAATTTATGGGAAAGGGCAGCATCAGGGCAGGGGGCTATGCTCTCAGAGGAACCCCAAAACCGCTGGACCATCAATTGAGGTCTTTTAGTGGAGATCTCATGATGCACCCCTTTTTATTCTTGTGTTGCCAGTGGGACTCCTCTCTGTGAGCTCCATCGTGGCTATCATTGGTGGTAGCCGGGCACCATCCGGTTCTTCTGGTCCCAAGTCGATGTAGGCACCCACTCTTGTGGGTCTCTCCGTCTTCTCGGTTGTCTTTACCGCATGTCATTTTGGTCCTCAGTGAGCATCCGTTCCTGTTGCGTTGGGGCCATTTGCTGTGTTCTCGGATGGCAGCTTGGCAGCCAGACGCCACTCACCAATGTGGGGTGCAGAGAGCTCTCTTAGCAAAATGCTAGTTGTGCCAGTTGGCCTGGAACTCGCCTAAGAGCATGGTCCCCCACCCTCTGCCCCAGCTACTCTATCCTTGCAGTATTGAGTTAAGATGGAAGGAATACTCAAGTTATGCTGAAGTCCACTTAATGTTGATCTTGTTCCTAATGTGTGCTGTCACCGCTTTCTCCCAACTAGATTTCTAGTAACTATCTAAACTAACCCCCCCCGCCCTCCCTCCCTCCCCCCCCTTGCAGCTGTCTTCTATACACAAGTCTGTTTTTGAGGTCTTATCGTAGAGGTCTCATACAGTATTTGTCCCTTTGTCGCTGACTACTTTCACTCAACACAATGTCTTCCAGTTGAAACCAGGTTAGGAGATGTTTCCTGGAATCATCGTTATTCTTTATCATTGCGTAGTGCTCCACTGAGTATATGTACCACAGTTTACCTATCCATTCTTCTATTGTTGGGCATCTGGGTTGATTCCATCTTTTTGCTATCATGGACTGTACTGCGATAAACATTCTGGTGCATGTGTCCGTTGGTGTGAAAGGCCTTGAATCTGTAGGATATATTCCAAGTAGTGGAATTACTGGGTCAAACGGTATATCGATATCCATTTTTTTAAGGAAGTGCCAGATTGCCTTCCAAAGAGGCTGGACCCCACCAACAGTGTAGGAGGGTTCCACTTTCTCCACAGCCTCTCCAGCATTTGTTGTTTTGTGTTTTCTGGATCATGGCCAATCTTGTTGGGGTGAGATGGTATCTCATTGTTGTCTTGATTTGAATTTGTTTAATAACTAAAGATCGTGAACATGTCTGCATGTGTTTTTTGGCCGCCTGGATCTCCTCTTTAGTGAAGTGTCTGTCCGTCTCCTTTCCTCATCGCTTAATTGGATGGTTTATCTTCTTCTTCTTGATATTTTGTAGTATCTTATAGATTATGGAGATCAGGCGTCGGTCTGACATAGAGTCGCCAAATATTTTTTCCCATTCTGTGGGTGTTCTTTTAATTCTATTAATAAAGTCTTTGGATGAGCAAAAGTGTTTGATTCTTAATAGTTCCCATTTATCTACTTTCTCTTCTGTTGATTGAGGTTTCTTTGACAGATTTTGGAGTCTGTCCTCATTGTGTATTAAAACTTCCATTGTTGTTCGTAAGTCCATTTTTAAATCCTTTTTATAGTAGGAGTCTTACAAAATATTTGTCCTTTTGCTGCTGACTGATTTCACTCAGCATAATGTCTTCCACTTGAAACTAGGTTATGTATGAGATGCTTCCTGAAATCATCACTGTTCTTTTTTCATTGCATAGTGTTCCACTGAGTATATGTACCACAGTTTGTTTATCCGTTCATCTGTTGATGGGCATCTGGGTTGATTCAGTTTTTTGCTATTCTGAACTGTGCTGCAATAAACATTCATGTGCATGTATCTGTTCCTATGACAGCCTTTGTTTCTGTAGGATATGTTCTGAGCAGTGGGATTACTGGATCAAATGTTATAATCTATTACCAGCTTTTTAAGGAAGCACCAGATTGCTTTCAAAAGAGGTTTTACCATTTTTCAATCCCACAAGTAGTGTAGGACAGTTCCAGTTTCTCCACAGCCTCTCCAGCATTTGTTGTTTTGTATTTTTTGGACCATGGCCAGCCTTGCTTGGGTGAGATGGTATCTCATTGTAGTTTTGATTTTAACTTTTTTAATAGCTAATGATCATGAGCAATTCGACATGTGTCTTTTGTCTGTCCTCTTTGGTGAAGTCTGCCCATTTCCTTTTCCCATTGCTTAAATTGGGTTATTTACCTTTTTCTTGCTGATATTTTGCGAAACCTTGTAGACTGTGGGTATCAGATGTTGGTCTGACATATAGTTGCCAAATATGTTTTCCCATTCTGTAGGTTCTCTTTTAACTCTTTTGATAGTCTTTGGATGAGCAGAATGTTTGATTTTTTAGTAGTTCTTGTTTATCTATTTTCTCTTTTGTTAGTCATGCTTTGTCAGATTTTGAAGTCTGTCCAGGCTATATATTAGAACTTCCATTGTTGACTCTATTTTTTCTTGCATGATCTTTATTGTTTTAGCTTTGATATTTAGGTCTATGATCCATTTTGAGTTAGTTCTTGTATAAGGTGTGAGACATGGGTCTTGTTTCAGTTCTTTGCAGATGGATATCCAGTTATGCCAGCACCATTTGTTAAAGAGACTGTGTTTAGCCCAGTTACAATCATAGGGGCTTTGTGGAATACTAGCTGCTCATAAGAGGATGGTGGCATCTCTGGGGTCTCAACACTGTTCCATTGGTCTATATGTCTCTTTTTGTACCAGTATCAGGCTGTTTTGACTACCATGGCAGTGTAATAGGTTCTAAGGCAGGCCCACAGTGTTCCTCTTCTATAGTAGTGCTTTACTTATCTGGAGTTCCTTCCTTTTCCAAACGAAGTTGTTGATTTGTTTCTCCATATCATTAAAAACTGATACTGGAATTTGTATTGGGATTTCATTTTATATGTAGATCACTTACAGTAAAATAGACATTTTCACAGTGTTAAGTCTTCCTGTCCATGAGCAGGTAGGTTTCTCCATCTATATAAATCTCTTTTGGTTTCTTGCTGTAAAGTCTTGTAGTTTTCTTTGTATAGGTCTCTTATTTCTCTAGTTATATTTATTCCTAGGTATTTTATCTTCCTGAGGGCTATAGTAAATGGTATTCTTCTTTGATGATCTCTTTGTTGATATAAAGGAATCCTACTGATTTACTTATGTTTATCTTGTATCTTGAAACTTTGCTGAACTCCTCTATTGGTTTCAGTAGATTACTTATAGCTTCTTTAGGGTTCTCTGCATATACAATCATATCATCTGCAAAGAGGGAGATTTTTGCTTTGTCTTTTCTGATGCGGATTCCCTTTGTTTCTTTTTCTCGTCTAATTGCTCTGGCTAGAACCTCTAGTACAGTACTCAATACAAGTGGTGAGAGTGGGCATACTTTTCTAGTTCTGTTCTCAAGGGAAATTCTTTCAGTCTCTCTCAATTCAGGCAGATGGCTGTGCATAGATGCCCCTTATTCCATTAAGGAATTTCCCTTCTATTCCTGTTTTGCTGAGAGTTTGTAGCATGAATGAGTGCTGGGCTTTGTCAAATGCCTTTTCTGCATCGATTGAAAAAATCAGGTAATTCTTATCCTTTGTTCTGTTTTTGTGTTTGATCACATTAATTGTTTTTCTGATGTTGAACCAGCCTTGCATCCCAGATATGAATCCAACTTGGTCATGATTATTTTTTGATATGTTGTTGAATTCCATTGGCTAGGATTTTGTTGAAGTTTTTTTGCATCTAGGTTAATGAGTGATATTGGTCTGTAACTTTCCTTTTTTTTGTGAAGTCTTTCCCTGGCTTTGGTATCAGGGTTATTCTGGTTTCATAGAATGAATTTGGGAGTATTCCATCCCCTTCTATGCTGTGAAATAGTCTCAGTAGTATTGGAATTAACTCTTCTCTAAAAGTTTGGTAGAATTCTGTGGTGTAGCCATCTGAGCCAGGACTTTTTTTAGTTGGCGGTTTTTTAATGACTTTTTCAATCTCTTCCTTTGTGATGGGTATATTAAGTTGTTCTATTCCTCCTTGTGATAATTTTAGTAGGTGATATGAATCTAGAAATTTGTTCATTTCCTCTAGGTTTTCAAATCTGTTAGAGTACAGTCTTTTGTAATATTGTGAAACTTTTAATTTCAGTTTGGTCTGTTGTGACATCTCCCACCTCATTTGTTATTTGGGTTATTTGTCTCCTCTCCTGCTTTTCTTTAGTCAGTTTAGCCAATGACTTGTCAATTTTATTGATCTTTTCAAAAAAAACAGCCTTTAGTTTTGTTAATTTTTTTCAGTTGTTTTTCTATTCTCTGATTCATTTAGTTCTTCTTTAATATTTATGATTTGTTTTCTTCTGGTGCCTGAGGTTTTCCTCTGTTGCTCTCTTTCTACTTGTTCAAGTTGTAGGATTAATTCTTTGGCTTTGGGTCCTTTCTTTGTTCCTGTTGCATGTATTTATAGAGATAAATTGACCTCTAAGCACTGCTTTTGGTGTATCCCATAGATTCTTGTTGGATGTCTTTTCTTTCTCATTTGATTCTGTAAATTATTTTGTCTTTGATGTCCTCTCTAATCCATGGATTTTTGAGCAAGGTGGTGTTCAGTTTCTGTGAGTTCAAATTTCTACGTTTTTTTTCTGTCTATATTTTTTCCTGCGGTCAGTTTCAACTTTTATAGCTTTGTGGTCAGAGAAGATGCTTTGTAACAGTTTAGTGGTTTGGATTTTGCTGAGACTTGCTTTATGTCCTAACACGTGGTGTATTCTGGAAAATGTTCCATGTGCATTGGAGAAGAAGTTGTACTTATCTGTTGATGAGTAAAAAGTTCTGTACACATCAGTGAGGTCTAACTGGTTAATTGTCAGAATAAGGTTTTCTGTATCTTTACTGAGTTTTTTTCTGGATGATCTGTCCATTACTGAAAGTGGAGTGTTGAAGTCTTCAGCTATTGTTGTGGAGTAACCTGTCTCATTTTTTCATTGTTGTCAGTGTTTGATCAATGTATTGAGATGCTGTAGTATTGGATGCATAAATATTTAATATTGTTATCTCCTGCTTGTGTACTGAACCCTTCAGCAATAAGGTGACCATCCTTGTCCGTGATGGTGGATTTTATATTAAAGTGTATTTTATTTGAGATTAATATTGCCATTCCTGCTCTTATTTGTATGTTGTTGGCTTGGTGTATATTTTTCCATTCTTTAATTTTCAGTTTGTTCTTATCTTTGAGTCTGAGGTGTGTTTCTTCTAAACAACAGATAAATGGATACTGTTTTTTGATCCAGGATGTAACTTACTGTCTCTTTATTGGAGCACTCAGTCCATTTACATTCAGTGTCATTATTGATAGGTATGTGTTTAGTGCTGTCATTTTGATGTATTTAGTTTTGTTGATCTTTTCTATGTTTTTCTTAATATTCTGTTCTGGATTGTTCTTCTTTACGGGTTGACTTTTCATGATTTTCAGTGTTGTTTATGTGTTTGTTGAGACTCCTGTGTTATGTTTCTTGTTTTGATATGTCACATTGTTATTTTGCTTTGCAGATACCCCTATGATTCCCTTTACTATTCCAAGTTTATACCAGACTTTAACTTCTGCATGTCTTTTTAATTTCCTCTCCATCCCAAAGGGTTGTAACTACTATATCCCTCTATTTAGTGTGATGATATCATAGTTTTTGTGTTATGATCACCGGTTGTCTCATTTTAATATTGTAGCTTTGACAGCTTTGTAATTTCCCTGAGTAGTTTCTAGATGCTGTGTCCTGCTTTGCCTCCTTAAATATAGACTTAATGTTTTTGCTTTTCTAAGCAAAGAGCTTCTTTCAGTATTTCTTGCAGTTTTGGTTTGGTTTTTATAAAGTCTCTAAGCTTCTGTGTATCTGTGAATGTCTTAATTTCATCTTCATATTTGAAAGACAGTTTGGCAGGATATATAATTCTTGGTTGGAAGTTTTTCTCCTTAAGGTTTTCAGTGTGCCATCCCACTGCTTCCTTGACAGCAGCATTTCTACACAGACAGAAGCCTATAGGGTTTCCCTCTGAATGTTAGCTTTGCTTTAAGCCTCACTGCCTTTTAAGAGCCTCTGTTTATGTTTCATTTTATGAAGCTTGATTATAATATGTCTTGCTGTCTTTCTTTTGGGGTGTATTTTTTGTAGTGTTCAATACACGTCTTGGAAAACTATGGTCTCTTCTTTCATAATTTCGGCAACTCTAGAACAATGCTGTCTGTATTTTCAGCTATCCTTACCTGCTCAGGAACTCTAGTTATTCGTGGATTATTCCTCTTAATAGAGCCCCACATGTTTCTTAATGCTTTCTCATTTCTCTTATTTCTTTTCTTTGATTTCTCCTCATAAATGCTGGTGTCAGTTGCTCTATCCTCAAGATCACTAACTCTGGCTTCCAGTTCCTCAATTCTGCTCTTTTGGCTTAGGGTTAAGTTGTCTAATTGTGTAATTTTATTATTAATCTGCTGGATTTCAGTTCACCGATGTTCCATCAATTCAGATAGCTTCCTTAATTTTTCATTCTGTTCTGCTGCATTTTGTTTGATCCCTAGGAGGGCTCTATGTGTAATTTTTTTTACTCTCAACCTCTGATGGTTTCAGAAAGGCTTCTTCATCTGGAATATTTCTTGATTCTTTATTTTGGGAGTTTTTCTGGAGCCATGGTGGACTATTTCTTTAAATGGTTAGCTATGGAATGTTGCCTGCAAGCCAACTAGAGACTGTTCAGTTTCCTGGTGTTTCCTCAGCATGAGCTGAGGTGTAGTTCTAAGAGGGAAGTTAGTCACCAGCCACCTTTGTGTACTCTAGTGACTGGCCCCAGGTGGACTCTCTTGGGTGACAGGCTCTGCCTCCTGGCTGCCAAAGATGTACCCTATTTTGGAGTCACTACAAGGCCATCAGTTGATACTATGATGTGGATCAGTGAAAGGTGGAGAAGATGCTACAGCCCTACTCAGCAGTCAGTTCTCCAAGGGGTCTTCTTTTAAAAAGGTACTTTACTGCTAAGCAAGGAGCTGTCCAACAGCTACCAAAGCCGGTCAGGCCCTCAGGTGTGGCAAGCCTGACCTTCTGGCTGACAACAAAAGGACCTCATAGGCTAGCCCCAAATGCTATGATGTGGTTCCAAGTAGGGAGGAGTTACAGCCTTGCTGCCATCCTCTGCCTGGCCCCACATGTACCTCTAGCCACCATGGTCCTAAACACAGCTTTTCTGCTAGAGAAGCACTTTCCAGACAGGCACTTCTTCTCAGCTTGAAAATTAGCCCTGGCTAAAACCTCTGGGTGAGTGACTCCACCTCCCAGCTGACCAAGATGGCATCTTGCCTGAGCTGCCCTTCCTGCTGTGAAACAGCAGAATCTCTGGCCCACTCAGAAAAAAGAGGGTAGAGGTGCAGTGGTGCCATCGGTCAACAGCCAGGCTCTCAAAATGTGGCTGTCTCAAGCACAGTCTCTCTGGTGTGCTGTAACACTGTTTACTTAAGCACTGCAGTTTAGCATATTAGCTGGCTTATGCCCAGTGCCTGCCTCCTGGAAAATAAGGAAGGCGTCAATACCTGCAGTCTTCCCAAATAGTGAATCAACAAGAACAGGAGCTTCCTCAACTTTGAGAGAGGTTATTTCCCAGTTACTGGCATGTAGTCCTGTGGGACATCCCTATTCCAGATCCTAGGAGTCCCCACATGTCCATTCTGCTCCATTCAATATCATTCCAGGCCTTAATTATCAGAGGGAATTGCGGAGATGTCTGTCTCTTCCACTGTCTTGGCCCCACATCCCCTAAGTAACATCCTTGAAATACTAAGAAATATAGAAATGGAGAATATATTTAGTGGTTTTCAGGGGGTTATGAACAAGGAGGTGAGGGAGAGGGAGGCCAGAGGGAGATGAGTGTGATTTTGGAAGAGTAATAAAAGACAGCTGTGGTGATGGATCTCCTGTGTTTTGATTGTGGTAGTGGATACCTGAACCTACATATATGATAAAATTGCATAGAAATAAATGCATACATATACACAAAATAAGTATGGACCATATCAATGTCAGTATGTTGATTGTGATATTGTACTATAATTTTGTAAAATGTGGCCACTGGAGGACACTGTAATTGATGCCTAGGATTTCTCTGTACTTTTCTTACAAATGTACGTGAGACTACAATGATCTCAAAATAAAAAGTGTAATAAAAAGTAATAAATAGTCATGCTAGGATTCAGAGCCAGGGTTGTGAGAAATCATTTCATCACTGTACTGGGAAATTGAGGCTGTTAACATGTGTTGGAAACCTTGGTGGCATGGTGGTTAAGTGCTTTGTCTGCTAATCAAGAGGTCAGCAGTTCACATCTGCCAGACACTCCTTAGAAATTCCATGGGGCAGTTCTGTGCTCACCTGTAGGGTCTCTATGAGTTGGAATCAACTGGATAGAACTGGGTTTTTTGTTTTTGTTTTTTTGTAATGTATGTTAGAATTGGGAAGCTGACTTTTACATTGTTTTGATATTTCCCCCAGTTACCTTGTTGCCTGCAGAGCAGGAGGAGGGTTGGAAGTATAAACAGACTGACAGTATGAACTGCATGAACAGTTACAAGTGACACAAAGAGGTGGATTTGGAAGGGCCTGCCTCCTTATTAAGATTCAGTCTTGTCGCTCTGGACCATGGGGCCCACAAAATAGCACAGCAGCCTCCTTCTTAATGAGGATGGAGAAGAGAAATGGGTCAGATTCCAAGGAGTATCATTCCTGACCCAAGAGCTAAGATCTGAATGCAGTTTCTGTTCATGTGGCCTTGGCCATGACTGGTTTGAGTTTTGGACTCTTCTGATATAAATGGGTGAGGCCACATGTAAGTACCATTGGCAGTCATGCTGGAAACAGTCCAAGGTAGCTAGATTATTGGAAGACTGAAGAGACAGTCTGGAGATATCAACCTGAAACTAAGGCTTGTTCTTCAGCCTCCTGGTAAGTGGTAGGCTCTTTGAGAGAAGACTGTCTTTCTAGAGACTGTGTGCTATAATTGCAAAGTCAGGAAATGTTGGTGCATGATGATTCTCTTTTCTTTGAAGTTGTAGGACAGTCTCATCTGGGCAGCAATATTGAGGATCAAGAAATTGTCACTAACCCACCAGACATTTGCCAAGTTGTGGAGGTGACCACTGAAAGTGATGATCAGCCAGTCAGCATGAGTGAACTTTACCCTCTGCAGATATCTCCTGTATCTTCCTATGCAGGTAAGCTGGCGAGAAGGAGCTCTCTGAGCTGAGCCAGGAATGAGGGAGGATACTCATTTAGTCTAGAGCCAACAGCTTCACCATGTAGCAGGGCATCTCTTCTCCGTCCTAGGGATTATTCTTGATGGAATTATTCTTGCTTAATTTTTCTGGACCAATGTCTTCTTGCACACTTTTGTGCCCAGTTCATGTTAAGCATTGATTTACTGGATCACATAACACTTCTGTGCATAACTAACACTAAGATTTCTTTAGGGAAGCAGTTAGAGTCTACTGTATTTTCATAGCAAGTACTCAGAAATCTTTCTGGGTATTTTTAATGGCATTTGACCAAGCTAGATAGGAGGGTAGAAGCCATCCCTTCCACTGCCTACAGTTATAGAAGTGAAGTGAAGTGATTTGCCCAAATTCACACAGCCAGTAAGTGTTTGGGACAGAACTTGAACCCAGTCTTCAGACCTGAAACTCATCACTATATCTAGCATCAAGTTAATCTGTCACTTCCATGTTTTTCCTCCTATTTTTCTGTTTGATGCAGCTTCTCATTGGGTCAGGTGTCTAAGATCATTTCTTTTTTCTTAGGGAATGGGCCAAATAATTTCAAGAAATAAAAATGAGAACAAAACTTGGAATTAGCTTGTCTTTGCATATGTATTCATCAACGACATTTTGAACTGCTGCAAGTTCTAGGTCCTTTGCCACCCCCAAATAATAGCAATAGTTTGTTGCATGCTTCTTGTACCCTGGGAACTGTGCTAAATGCTCGACAGCAGTTGACTTATTTAAGTCTCATGAGAATAACCCTTTCAGCTAGGGCACCATTATTACCCATTTTGAAAACTGAGGACTTGAAGTTAAAGCAGTATGTTGAAGGACGAACAGCTGGTAGCACAGATAAATCCTCATATGTAATTGATGCCAAAGGTATCTTTTTAAGTGCTCCACTGTCAGGCTGCCCTGGAGAACCATACCAGACTTGGCCACTCGCAGCACTTCCTTACATGTGGTCTCATTTGATTTTCACAAGGATCTACCAAGGAGACAGAACAAAATGTTTGTACTTTAATTTCAGAGTTAAGAAACTGAAGGTTGACACATTAAGCCACTATGCCTATGTTTACGTAGCTGTGATTGAAAATGTGTGACTCTTCTGTGTGATGCTATTGTAGGAATTATTATACCCCGTGCATTTCTTTTTTAAGACTTGGGGTTTTAGAATAGATTTTTCTGTTTGTCTGTTTAATAAGATTTTTCTTGGAGATTTTCAAAGGACATCTTTTTGCTGTCCTGCCTGCTGTGGCATTTTGCTTTGGCAGAAGAATCCTGAGAATAGCTGATCCATGCTGAGAGAAATGAAAATTTCATTACCTCTTTCAGGACATTTGCATAGATTTGAAAAGAAGGATTTTAGTTCCAGGATGGCAGGCAGCTGGAGGTTTTGCTGGAACCTAGCTTTCCAGGTCCCCTCTAGTTCATTCAGTTGTTTTCATCTTCTGTGCTCCCTGGAGCCATTTCGAGGAGGCTTGTTGGATGAAGCCCAAATGTTTCATCAGCACTGCTTTTCTTGAGCTTACAAACAAGAAATTTATCTTTTACTGATTATGGCTAGTTTAAGTCTTCTAGTCAATGTCTTGGCCATCTAGTGCTGCTTTAGTAGAAATACCACAGGTGGATGGCTTTAACAAACAAGAAATTTATTCTCTCATGGTCTGGGAGGCCAAAAGTATCAACTCAGGGTGCCAGCTCCAAGAGAAGGCATTGTGTCTATCATCTCTGGAAGAATCATCTCTGGAAGAAGGTCCTTGTCTCTTCCACTTCTGCTTTCTGGTTCCTTGGAGGTCTTTGTGTGGCTTGGCATTAACCTTCTCCCCCTCTCTCTTCTTGCTTGCTTGCTTAATCTCTTTTATTGCAAAAGACATTGACTCAAGATACACCCTATATTAATACTATCTCATTAAAATAGCAAAGACAACCTATTCACTAATGGAATTATAACCACAGGCATAGAGGTTAGGACTTACAACACATATTTTGTGAGGACACATTTCAGTCTATAACAAGTCAGTAATTTTTTTAATATTCTTCTAGGAAAGGCAGTTTTGTGGTTGTATTCACCTTTCTTGCTTTATTTGTAAACTAAATAGTCTATATTTGCCTGTTTTTCAGGACAGGGTTCCCTTGTTTGTGCCACTATAAAGAATTCCAGCCTCCTCTAACCACCCTCACATATTTGCTTTGGCAACAGGTCTTTTGGAGCTGTTGTTTGCTATTTCCTTCTCTGTTGTTGTTTATCGTCAAGTTCCATTGAGTCTGCTTCAACTCATAGGGAACCTGTACACAACAGAATGAAACACTGCCAGTTCTGCACCTTACTGACAATCATTTTTATGCTTAAGCCCACCGTTGCAGCCACTATTTGAATCCATCTCATTCAGGGTCTTCCTGTTTTTTACTAACTTTCCTCTCTACCAAGCCTGATGTCCTTTTCCAGGGATTGATCTCTCCTGACAATATGCCCAAAGTATGTAAAACACAGTCTCCCTATCTTTGCTTGCAAGCAGCACTCTGGTTGTACTTCTTCTTAAACAGATCTGTTTGTTGTTTTAGCGTCCCATCCCATGTACCTTAGTTACCTGGTACTGCTCCAACAGAAAATACCACGAGTAGAAGGCTTCACAAGGAGAAGCTTTTAGTGTCGCAGTCTGGTAAGCTGCAAATCCATTAACAAGTCCATTCAGTTTGAGAAATCATCACAGTCTAGTAGGATAAGTCCAAATCCAGTGAGACCATCTCAGCACCTTGGGTCCAAAGAACGTGCTCTGCTCTCAGTGCTGCTGTCTTGGTGGTATGAGGGTCCCAACTTCCTCTGCTCACTTCTCTCCCTTATATTCCACAAGCTTGTAGCTTGAGTCCTACTTCACCAACACAACTGTTGCCTTTTCTCTGTCATTAGTTATAACAGAGGCAGGATTCTCAACACATGGGAGGAATGGCATCATATTGGGACTCATAGCCAAATCAAATCAACACATACATTTTTGGGGGGATGTAATTCAATCCATGACATCCCAACCTTTGGCACCCCAAAAATCATATCATTAGAACATACAAAATATAGTCATCCATAGCATAGCAACAGTTTTCATTCATAGTATACACCAAGCAGTTTATCAGAACATATTACATTAGTTTCATGGTTTCAAAAACATTATTCCATACTCTGAAACATTTCATAACCATTCCCATCAAACTCTTGGTATTCACTACACTCTCCAGATTCTTAGTGGAGGCACCTGGGCTTCAGCTTGGTATTCCAGGCCTACTTGGTCAGTACTCTGCCCCCTTGGCTTTAGGTGCACCCTAAGCCCAACTGAGTGATAATTCCACTCCCACAAACACAGAAAGCCCAGGCCCCACCCTTTCATGGCCATACCTTCTGAGACTGAGGCAGCTCAGCCTCTCATCAACCCTGGGCCACAACCCCACATCTTCATCAACTTGTCTCAGCTTCTGTTTCCAATGGCCTCATGGCCTGGGCCTCGAAGCCTACATCTGCCTTACAGGGGCAAATGTCCCAAAGTTCTGTAGTTCCACCGATTCAAGCGCCTGGAGGCACCCTACTCCATGAAGTAGCTTCCTGCACACGGGCACTCAGCTCTCTTGTTCCATGGGTCAGCAAGCCTAGCTCCACCTATTGAAGTGCCCAGAGGCAACCCACTCTGCCAGGAAGCCTCGTGCGCAGAGGCATTAAGCATTCTCACTCTGTTAGTTGGCTCCTGGTTCTGCTGCTGCCAGTTTGCTGCTGCTGCTGCTGCTGCTTTTGTCACCATCTGCTGCCTTCTGAGGTACTAGCAGTTCTCTTAAGTGCCTTCTTTCATCCATTCACAGTCTCAAAAAAAAGTTCCACATTTTAGGTATTTGCTAGAGCAGTATTCCACTCCCAATACCAAATTCTGTCTCGGTCACCTGGTATTGCTCCAACAGAAAATACCACAAGTGGAAAGCATCAGAGAAGAAGCTTTTATTGTCACAGTCCAGTAAGCCACAAATCCATTAACAGGTTACAAGTCCGTTCAACATGAGAAGTCATCACAGTCTGGTAGGATAAGTCCAAATCCAGTGAGACTATCTCAGCACAGGAACCTTGGGTCCAAAAAATGTACTCTGCTCTCAGTGCTGCTGTCTTGGTGGTATGAGGTTCCCAACTTCCTCTGCTCACTTCTCTCCCTTATATTCCACAAGCTTCTAGCTTGAGTCCCGCCTCACCAACACAGCTGTTGCCCTTTCTCCATCATCAGTTATCACAGAGGCAGAATTCACAACATATGGGAGGAATGGTACCAAACTGGGACTCATAACCAAGTCAAATCAGCACATACATTTTTGTGGGGGACACAGTTCAATCCATGACACCATGGTACAGTCAATATTCTTCTCCAGCACCACACTTCAAAGGCATCAGTTCTTCTTTGTCTTCCTTATTCATTGTCCAGCTTTCACATGCATATTTTGCAATCAAAAATAAAATGGATTGGGTCAGGAACACCTTAGTCTTCAAGGTGACAGCTTTTCAATACTTTACAGAAATCCTTTGCAGCAGATTTTCTCAGTGCAATGCATCTTTTGATTTCTTGACTGCTGCTTCCCTGAGCATCAATTGTGGAACCAAGTAAAATGAAATCCTTGACAACCTCAATCCTTTCTCCATTTATGACAGTGTTGCTTACTGGTTCTGAGGAGTTTTGTTTCCTTGACGCCGAGGTGCAATCCGTACTGAAGGCTATAGTCTTTGGTTTTCATCAGTAAATATTTTAAATCCTCTCTACTCTCAGCAAGCAGGTTTGTGTTATCTGTATAACACAGGTTGTTAATGAGTCTTCCTCCAGCTCTGCTGCCTTGTTCTTCTTCACATAGTCCAGTTTATCAGATTATATTCCTGGCATATGGATTGAAAAGGTATGCTGAAAGGATACAACCCTGATACACACCTTTCCTAACTTTAAACCATACAGTGTCCCCTTGTTCTGTTTGCATAACTGCCTCTTAATCCGTATACAGATTTCTCATGAGCACAATTAAGTGTTCTGGAATTCCTGTTCCCCACAGTGTTATCCATATTTTGTTACGATCTAAACAGTTGAATGCCTGTGCACAGTCAGTGAAACACAGGTAAACATCTTTCTGATATTCCTTCTTTTAGCCAAGATCCATCTGACACCAGCGGTGATATCCCTGATTCCACATCCTCTTCTGAATCTGGCTTGAATTTCTGGCAGTTCCTTTTCAGTATACTGTTGCAGTCACTTCTAAATGATCCTTAACAAAGTTTTACTTGTGTGTGATATTAATGATACTGTTTTGTAATTTCCCTGTTCAGTTGGAATACCTTTCTTGGGAATAGGCATAATTGAAAGAATTAACAAAACCAAAATCTGTTTTTTTGAAAAGATCAACAAAATTAATAAACCATTGGCTGAGCTAACAAAAAGAAAACAGGAGAGGAAACAAATAACTCAAATAAGAAATGAGATGAGAGATGTCACAACAGACCCAACTGAAATCAAAAGTATCATAACAGAATACTACAAAAAACTATACTCCTACAGATTTGAAAACTTAGAGAAAACGGACAAATTTCTAGACTCACATCACCTATCAAAATTGTTACAAGGAGAAGTAGAACAACTTAATAAATCCATCACCAAAGAAGAGGTTGAAAAAGTAATTAAAAAAAAAAACTACCACCCAGAAAAAGTCCTGGCCCAGATGTTTCCACCAGAGAATTCTACCAAACTTTTAGAAAGGAGTTAATTCCAATTCTACTAAGACTATTTCACAGCAAAGGACAGAATATTCACAAATTCGTTCAATGAAGCCAACATAACCCTGATACCAAAGCCAGAGAAAGATCTCACAAAAAAAAGAAAATTATAGACCAATATCATTCATAAACCTAGAGGCAAAAATCTTCAACAAAATCCCAGCCAAAATACTAAAAACAATATATCAAAAAAATAATCCACTGTGACCAAATTGGATTCATACCGGAGGTGCAGGACTAGTTCAACATCAGAAAAACAGTTAATGTGATCAACTACATAAATAGCACAAAAGATAAGAATCACCTGATTTTGTCACTTGATGCAGAAAAGGCGTTTGACAAAGTCCAACACCCATTTATGTTAAAGACTCTCAGCAAAATAGTAACAGAGGTGAAATTCCTGAATGCAATAAGGGGCATCTATAGAAAGCCAACTGCCTACATCACCCTGAATGGAGACAGACTGAAAGAATTCCCCCTGAAAGTTGGAACTAGACAGGGTGCTCACTGTCACCACTTCTATTCAGTATTGTGCTAGAGGTTCTAGCCAGAGCAGTCAGAGAAAACAAAGAAATAAACAGCATCCGTGTCAGCAGAGAAGAGGTAAATGTCCCTATTTGCAGATGATATAATTGTATACACAGAGAACTCTAAAGAATCCATAAGTAAATTACTAGAACTAATAAAAGAGTTCAGCAAAGTATCAAGATATAAGGTAAACATGAGTAAATCAGTAGGATTCCTTTACACCAACAAAGAGATCTTCAAAGAGGAAATTACCAAATCAATACCAGTTACAAAAGGCTCCAAGAAGATGAAAGCCCTAGGAAAAAAATCTAAAGAGATGTGACAAGACCTTACTGCAAGAAACCAAAAGAGACTTACGTAAGTGGAGAAACCTACCTTGCTCGTGGACAGGAAGACTAAACGTTGCAAAAATGTGTGTTTTATCCAAAGCAATCTACATATACAGTGCAATCCCAGTGCAAATTCCAGTGTTATTCTTGATGAGATAGACAAACAGATCACCAACTTTGTGTAGAAAGAGAAGAAATCCAGATAAATAAAGCAGTACTGAAGAAGAGGAACACAGTGGGAGGCCTCCCACTACCCAACTTTACTACACTGTCATGCTAATCAAAACAGCCTGGTACTGGTGAAAAAACAGATGTACAGACCAATGGAACAGAATAGAGGATCCAGAAATACTGCTTTCCTCTTATGAACAGTTGATATTTGACAAATGCCCAAAGGTTGTAAAATGGTGTAAAAGCAATCATTTTAACAAATGTTGTTGGCAAAATTTGATATCCATCTGCAAGAAAGTGAAACAAGACCCATATCTCTCACCTTATATAAAAACTAACTCACAGTGTATCAAAGACCTAAATATCAAACCTAAAATGATACAGATCATGCAAGGAAAAATAGGGTCAACAATGGAACTTGTAATGCATGGCTTAGGCAGACTACAAAATCTGACCAACAGTACACGAACAGTAGAGAATAGCAATAAATGGAAACTACTAATAATCAAACATTTATGCTCATCCAAAGACTTTATCAAGAGAGTGAACAGACTACCTACATAATGGGAAAAAAATATTTGACAAATACGTGTTGGACTGATGTCCTGATTTCCATAATCTACAAGGTACTGCAAAGTATCAACCAGAAAAAAGTAAATAACCCAGTTAAGCAATGGGCAAAGAAGGTGGACAGACACTTCACCAAAGAGGACATCCAGGCAGCCAAAAGACACATGAGGAAATGCTCACAGTCATTAGCTATTAGAGAAATCCAAATGAAAACTATAATGAGATACTATCTCACCTCAACAAGATTGTCAGTAATCCAGAAAACAGAAAACAACAAATGCTGGAGAGGCTATGGACAGATGAGAACTCTCCTACACTGGTGGGAATGTAAAATGTTACAACGTCTTTGGAAAGAAATTTGGTGCTTCCTTAAAAAGGTAGAAATAGAAATACCGTATGATATAGCAGTCCCACTGCTCGGGATATATCCTACAGAAAGAAAGTCCATCACAGGAGCAGATACATGCACAAGAATGTTTATTGCAGCACTGTCCACAATAGCAAAAAGATGGAATCAACCCAGATGCCCATTGACAGATGAATAGATAAACAAACTATGGTACATATATACAGTAGAACATTATGCAATGATAAAGAACAATGGTGATTTTAGGAAGCATCTTATAACCTGCTTTCAAGTAGAAGGCAGTATGCTAAGTAAAATCAGTCAGTGGCAAAAGGACAAGAATTGTATGAGACCTCTGCTACAAGGACTGAAAAATAGACTTATGTATAGAAGAAAAGACTCTGACAGCTACAAGGTGGGGAGGGAAGGTAAGGATTGGTCATAGATTAGATACTAGGAATTTGGTTAGGTGAAAGTAGTGACAGCACACTGTAGAGAGCAGATCAACATAACTGGACTACACTGTAAACCAAAAGGCTTTCTAAACTCAACCAAATATTTCAAAGGGTAGAGTAACAGAGAGGGGATGTGGAGACCATGTTTTCAGGGGACATTGAGGTCAATTGGCATAACTAGCCTTTTGCTAAGAGAATTTTCTACATCCCATATTGGTAAGTAGTGTCTTGGTATTAAAAGCTAGCAAGCTGCCATTTGACTTACACCAAATGGTCTTAATCCATATGGAACAGATGATGCCACAGAACAACAAAGACACGAGGACAAAAGAGCACAGGAGACAGAAGGATCTATATGAGTGGGAGACTGTCTCAACATGAGACTAGAAGAACCAGATGCCTGGCCACCACCAGAGACAGCCCTGATAGGGGACACGATGTAGAGTTCATGAGACAACACATGAAAAAGAGGTGTGCAGCTCAGGAACTCTATTAAAAGACCAGAACTGATGGTACAACAGCCTGAAGGGTCCCCTGGGAACATGGACCCTAGACCTGCTGTTGGCCCTGACAAGAAACCAGTACTGGGCTCAACTCTTCAGACAAGAATGAACAGGACTCAGGGTCACTCTGTGACCATATGGTATGTGTACTTTATGTTTTTACATATTTATAGGAGGCTGTTCTAGTGATTTCTTTCTAGATGGGAGAGAATAGGGTGAAGAGGAGTGGACAGGTGCTCATTAAGAGGATACTAGAAGTATACAGTGAAAATGAGGAATGGCTGGGGAGAGTGATGGAGCTGCAAATAGGTGGGCATGCAAAATTGGTTTGGATTCTATACTTTCACTAAATAATCACAATAAGAAAAAATGAAACGAAACACATAAATATTGGTATCCTAGGCATTCATGAACTGAAATACACCAATATTGGCCACTTGGAATCAGCCATCATATGTTTACTATGCTAGGGATGAAAACTTAAAGAGGAATGTTGTTACATTCATTGTCCAAAATACATTTCAAGATCTGTCCTGATGTACAGTTTTGTCAGTGATAGGGTAGTATCTACATATTTACAAGGAAGGCCAATTAATATGGCTATTCCTCAGATTTATGAACCAAACACTAAAGCAAAAGATGACGATTTTATTAAAGATTTTTACCAGCTTCTGCCATCTGAAATTAATTGAACATGCAGTCAGGATGCACTGATAGATACTCGTGATTGGAATGCAGAAGTTGAAAACAAAGTAGAAGGATCAGTAGTTGAAAACTATGCCCTTAGTAACAGAAATGATGCCAGAGATTAAATGATAGAAGTGGGAAGGCCAATGACTTCTTCACTGCAAATACTTTTTTTCTCCAATGTGAACCGTGACTGTAAACATGGACCTTGCCAGACAGAACACACAAGAATCAAGTCGACTACATCTTTGGAAAGAGATGATGGAAAATATATCAGCAATCAGAACAAGACCAGATGCTGACTGCTCACTTGCAAGGCCCAGTTAAAATTGAAGAAAATTAATCGATATACCATTTGACTCAGTAATTCCACTACTTGGAATATATCGTACAGATTCAAGGCCTTTCACACCAATGGACACATGCACCAGAATGTTTACTGCAGCACAGTCCACGATAGCAAAAAGATGGAATCAACCCAGATGCCCAACAATAGAACAATGGATAGGTAAACTATGGTACATATACTCAGTGGAGCACTACGCAATGATAAAGAATAACGATGATTCCAGGAAACATCTCCTAACCTGGTTTCAATTGGAAGACATTATGTTGAGTGAAAGTAGTCAGCGACAAAGGGACAAATACTGTATGAGACCTCTACGATAAGACCTCAAAAACAGACTTGTGTATAGAAGAAAAGACTCTTCGACAGCTGCAAGGGAAGGGAGGGAGGGAGGGTGAGGGGGGGAGGGTTTAGTTTAGATAGTTACTAGAAATCTAGTTGGGAGAAAGCAGTGATAGCACACATTAGAAACAAGAACAACATTAAGTGGACTTCAGCATAACTTGAGTACTCCTTCCATCTTGACTCAATACTGCAAGGATAGAGTAGCTGGGGCAGAGGGCGGGGGACCACGCTCTTAGGCGAATTCCAGGCCAATTGGCACAACTAGCGTTTTGCTAGGAGAGCTCTCTGCACCCCATATTGGTGAGTGGCATCTGGGGTCTTAAAAGCTGCCAAGCTGCCATCTGAGGACACAGCAAATGGTCCCAACTCAGCAGGAATGGATGCTCACTGAGCACCAAAATGATGTGCAGTAAAGACAACCGAGAAGACAGAGAGACCCACAAGAGTGGGTGCCTACATCCACTTGGGACTGGAAGAACCGGATGGTGCCCGGCCACCACCAGTGATAGCCACGATGGAGCTCACAGAGAGGAGTCTCACACTGGCAACACAAGAATAAAAAGGGGTACATCATGAGATCTCCATTAAAAGACCTCAATTGATGGTCCAGCGGTTTTGGGGTTCCTCTGAGAGCATGGTCCCCTGCCCCGATGCTGCCCTTTCCCATAAATTATAACAAAGGTCCACTCTTTGGACAGGAATGGATTGGACTTGGCAAGGCAGAGTAACCATATACTGGAAGCACTTTGTGGTTCTATACATCTACAGGATATTATCTTGCTGACCTCTGGCTGGAGGAAGGGGAGTGGATGGAGAGGAGGGGAAAGGAGGCTGTTGGGAGGATGAGACATGTATGGAGCAGAGAGGAATGGTGTGCAGTCACCAGACAGGGAGAGCAGTGGAAGCTGCATATAGGTGGGCATGTAAATTTATATGTGAATGTAGATTTTCACTCAGTTATGTTAAATAAAAATAAAAATAAGAATTCAAGAAAATTAGAACAAGTCTACAAGAGCCAGAGTATGACCTTAAGTATATCCCACCTAAGTTTAGAGACCATCTCAAGAATAGATGTGATGCATCAAACAATAATGACCAAAGACCGGATAAGGCTCCCTCAGGAGGCCCTAGTCATGCATAAATTTTATTTTTAAAGGTCTACAGTCAGTCTTAGGTTTTTGAAGGCTTAGTGGAGAAAAGCTAGAATAGAATTTCTTTTGGGGAGATGTGAGGGAGGATTGGGGAGTAAGCTTGAGAGGAAGGTATAATATAGTAGAGGACCTGCTTATGACAGAATGGGGATTGTCTGCCTGCCAACAAGGTCAGTAAAGCCTTTGGGTTCTTACAGAAAGCACAGCAGGCTTGCATGCTTTTGGGTGAGGCAAAGACAGAATTACTTCAAGATCAAAACAACTCTGATTTGAACATTTTAATCAAGCCTCCCAGTAAAAGTAATTGAGGAAATGCTTGATGGAAAGAAATTCTTGTCAGTTTATTCCTAAAATTTGAACAAAGCCAGCCAAGTGCCGTCGAAATATTTCCAAAAAATGTTACTAGGATGGTAAAGTGTAAAAAGACTTTAACATATAAATTATTGTCTCCCTTCCCATAATGTTCCTGAGATGGTTTTATACTGTATATTCTCAAAGCCAAAAACTAGTTGTTTCAGAGTCATCTCCGACTCACAGCAACACTACATATATTAGAGTAGAACTATGCTCCATAAGATTTTCAATGACTGATTTTTCAGAAGTGATTGCCAGGCCTCTTCTGGGCAGATGAGAATCTCTACCCTTCAGTTAGAAGCAGAGTGTGTTAAATCGTTTACACTGCCGAAGGACTCTGTGTGCTCTTAGGGAAACATTAAAAAGTGGACTGATGCTCTATGTGACCATAAGGAGACCATAACCCTACAAGTGCAGTGCTGGAAGATGAGATCTTTGAGATCATCTAATCCAAATCTGCCCCTTCCCTGTCACCCAGTTTACTTTCAGGGAAATAGACCAGAAAGGTTGAGTGGATTACTCAGGATCATGGATCTCCTATTTACTGTGTAGCTACAAATTTTCA
Organism: Heterohyrax brucei; assembly: GCA_028571685.1. NCBI lineage: Eukaryota > Metazoa > Chordata > Mammalia > Hyracoidea > Procaviidae > Heterohyrax > Heterohyrax brucei. The sequence goes on from CM053156.1 coordinate 28,952,510, forward strand.
GCTATTTAGACCATGCTAATGATGCTACTCCAGATGTTTTATGCTGTTATATTCAAAGTGAATTTTAAAAAATCCAGAATAGTCAAAATGAAAATATTTGTTGATCCAAAAAAATGTCTCTGCATTGAACTTACTTGTCACATGTAAGAAATAACTCTTAAAAGGGGTGATGGTGAGGTAAAACTAAGAAAGCAGAGGAAAGTCCAATCCACTGTGATCCAGGTTGGCTCTAGGAGACCAGTGTTCGGTCCTGAGGTGGAAACTTTGTGCATCTCTTGCTCCTAGCCTGAAGGCCTTCATGTCTTTTTATTTTATTTTATTTTTTAATATTGTGCTTTAAGTGAGAATTTACAATCCAAATCAATTTGCCATATGAAACCTCACACACACACTACTTTGTAACTATAACTGCTGTCCTCCCTGCCCCCTGCTACTCATGAGAGCACAATCCTTGTTTCTACCCTGTATGTCATGTATCCATTCAACCAGTTTCTGTTCCTTTCCACCCTCTCTTCTCACCTCTGGACAAGACCTAAACAGACAACCTCATATGTATATTTAAGCCCCAAATCACATTCTTCACCAGCAACACTCTGTGTTTTATAGTCCGTCCAATGTTTGTCTGGTTTTAGCTCTGGGTTAGCAGAGAGTCCAGAGGCCGTGTCCTCAGGGAACTTTCCAGTTTGAAAGATGATCAAATGTGGTCTTCTAATGGAGTTCTGGTTCTGCATTCCCATTTTTCTCCCACTACATCAGGGACATTTTTATGTTGTATTCCCTGCTCTAAGGCACTCATTGGTGGTGGCCAGGTACCATCTATGTCTTTTGGTCTCATGCTGTTGTAGTCTCTGGATCATATGGTACTGTCTGTCTCCTGGGTTAATATTTTCTTCGTATCTTTCATGTCCTTCATTCTCTTCTGCTCCAGGTAGACTGGGACTAATTGATGCTACTGAGATGGCAAGTTGCCAGCTTTTAAGACCTCAGACTCCATTGACTAAAGTGGTATACAGAACATTTTCTTTAAAAAAGACAATTTAGTTATGCCAGTTAGCCTAGATGTCCCCTGAAACCATGGTCCCCAGGCCCTCATCCCTGCTACTCTGTCCTTCAAAATGTTGGGTTGTGTTTAGAAAACCTTGTGGCTTTTGGAGTAGCCCAGTTGTCCTGACCTCCTGTCTACTGCATGCTGTCATTCCCTTCACCTAGCCCAATTCTGGTCTGCTATTTAATCTATGAGTACTCCTCCATGTGCTTCTAACCTGCACTCTTCGACCCTCCCAACCCTTCTAACCACCAAAGAGTGTTTTCTTCTGTCCTTAAACCTTTTATTAAGTCCTTTTAATAGTGGTCTCATACAACATTTGTCCTTTTGTAATTGATTAGTTTCATTCAGCATGACTTCATATGAAATCTGAAGATGTCTTCCAGGTGACTGCATGTTGTGAGATGTTTCCTAAGATCATTGCTGTTCTTTATCTTTGCTGTTCTTTATCACACTAGTATTCTGCAGTGTGAATACACCATACTTTGTTTATCCATTTATCTGTTGATGGGCACCTGGGTTGATTCCATAGGTATGAGCTTAGTGCTGTCATTTTGACATCTTTTGTGTGTGTTGTGGACAATTCCTTTGTTCCATTCAATTTTGTTTTGTGTCTTTTTTCTTTGTATGTTTTCTTTTCATCTTTTCCAGTATTGATGGTTTTGTATTTGCTGAGACAAGATGTTTTCCTTGGTTTTTATTTTGATGTGGAGAATTGATAGTTTCCTCTGTGGTTACCTTAATATTTACCCATGTTTTTCTGAATAAACCAGTCTTTAATTTGCTTACATTGCCTTGACTTCTTCACCATATAAAAGATCTATGACTATTTTCTTTTGGGTCTCTCTTTTTTGTAAGAAAGTTTACATAATGATGTCTCTGTTTCCCTATTTTCAGTGTTCTGCTTATGATTTATTCTTGTGAATCCCCTATTTGGATTAACACCTAGTTGCCCTATTGTAGCCAGAGCAATTAGACAAGACCAAGGAATAAAGGGCACCTGCATCGGCAAAGAAGAATCCCTATTTGCAGATGATATGATTGTATATGCAGAGAATCCCAAAGAATCCATACAGAAACTACTCAAACTGATAAAAGAGTTCAGTAAAGTCTCAGGATACAAGATAAACACAAGTAAATCAGTAGGATTCCTTTATACCAACAACAAGATTATTAAGGAAGAAATCACCAAGTCAGTACCATTTACCATAGCTCCTAAGAAAAAGCACCTAGGAATAAATTTAACCAGAGAAATAACAGACCTTTACGAAGAGAACTACAAACCCTTACTACAAGAAACTAAGAGAGACTTACATAAATGGAGAAACCTACCATACTCATGAATAGCAAGACTTAACATTGTAAAAATGTCTGTTTTACCCAAAGCAATCTACTTATATGATGCAATCCCACTACAAGTCCCAGTGACATTTTTTAATGAGATGGAGGAACAAATTACCAACTTTTTCTGGAAAGGGAAGAAGCTCCGGATAAGTAAAGCATTACTAATGAAGAAGAACACTCTGGGAGGCCTCTCATTACCTGACCTTAGAACCTATTAAACTGCCACAGTAGTCAAAACAGCCTGGTACTGGTACAAAAACAGACAGATAAATCAGTGGAACAGAATTGAGACCCCAGAGTTGACATCATCTGCCAATGAACAGTTGATATTTAACAAAGGCCCTGAGACATTAAACTGGGATAAAAACAATCTCTTCAACAAATGGTGCTGGCAAAATTAGATATCCATCTGCACTAAATTAAAACAAGACCCATATCTTGCATCTTATACAAAAACCAACTCAAACTGGGTAGCCAAGGCCAAGTGCCGTCGAGTCAAACTGGATAAAACACCTAAATATCAAATCTAAAGTGATAAAGCTCATCCAAGAAAAAGTAAGAACAACAGTGGAAGATTTAATACACAACATAGACAGACTTCAAAATCTGTCCAGCAAACCACAATCATCAGAAGAGAAAATAGATAAATGGGAACTACTAAGAATCAATCACTTTTGCTCATCCAAAGACTTTATTAATAGAATTAAAAGGCCACTTACAGAATGGGAAAAAATATTTGGCAACTCTATGTCAGACTGACACTTGAGCTCCGTAATCTATAAGGTATTACAAAATATGTATAAGAAAAAGATAAATCATCCAATTAAGTGATGGACAAAGGAGATGGACAGACACTTCTCTAAAGAGGAGATACAGACAGCCAAAAACACACATGCTCATGATCACTAGCTATTAAAGAAATTCAAATCAAAACAACAATGAGATGCCATCTCACTCCAACAAGGTTGGCCATGATCCCAAAGATGCAAAACAACAAATGCTAGAGAGGCTGTGGAGAGATTGGAACTCTCCTACAATGTTCATGGGGTTGCAAAATGGTGCAATCTCTTTGAAAAGCAGTCTGGCGCTACCTTAAAAAAATGGATATAGATATACTGTTTGACCCAGTAATTCCACTGCTTGGAGTATATCCTACAGATTCAAGGCCATGATATGACTGTATATGCAGAGAATCCCAAAGAATCCATACGGAAACTACTCAAACTGATAAAAGAGTTCAGTAAAGTCTCAGGATACAAGATAAACACAAGTAAATCAGTAGGATTCCTTTATACCAACAATGAGACTGTTAAGGAAGAAATCACCAAGTCAATACCATTTACCATAGCTCCTAAGATAAAGCACCTAGGAATAAATTTAACCAGAGAAATAACAGACCTTTGCAAAGAGAACTACAAACCCTTACTACAAGAAACTAAGAGAGACTTACATAAATGGAGAAACCTATCTTGCTCATGGATGGGAAGACTTAACATTGTAAAAATGTCTATTTTACCCAAAGCAGTGTACTGATACAGGCAAATGAATGTTCGTTGCAACACAGGCCACAATAGCAAAAAGATGGAATCAACTCAGATGCCTAACAACAGAGGAATGGATAGGTAAACCATGATATATATACTCAGTGGAACACGATGCAATGATAAAGAACTGTGATGATAACAGGAAACATCTCATAACCTGGTTTCAGCTGGAGGACGTTATGCTGAGTGAAAGTAGTCAGCGACAACAGGACAAATATTGTATGAGACCTCTATGATAAGAACTTAAAAACAGACTCATGCATAGAAGAAAAGACTCTTTGATGGCTGCAAGGATGGGAAGGGAGGGAAGGTGAAGGGGGGAGGGTTTCGATTAGATAGTTAATAGAAATTTGGTTGGGTGAATTCAGTGACAGCACATATTAGAAAGAACATCAATAATAACGGTACTTCAGCACAATTTGAGTAGTCCTCCCATCTTAACCCAATAATGCAAGAACAGAGTAGCTGGGGTGGGGGGCGGGGGACCATGCTCTCAGGCGAAATCGAGGCCAGTTGGCACAGCTAGCGTTTTGCTAATGGGGACTGTTTTAGTTAGCTAGGGCTGCTCTAACAGAAATACCACAGAGTGGATGACTTTAACACAGAAAGATTTATTCTTACACAGTCCGGAAGGTTACAAGTCCGTATTCAGGGTGTCCGCTCCAGGGGAAGGCTTTCCCCTTGTCGGCTCTGGAGGAAAGTCCGGTATTGCATCAGTCTTTGTCCAGGGAGCGTCCTGATGCAAGAACCTCTGGTCTGAAGGACGTGCTCTGCTCGCGGTGCTGCTTGCTTGATGGTAGCGAGGTTCTCAAGTTGTCCTTTGTTTCTTTTTCCTTTTATTCCTTGCAAGCTAAAAGCATTAAGGGTGGGGCAAGCCATACTCCAGGGAAACTCCCCCTACAGCAGGAATTTACAGCCCCACCCTAATCCTTTAACATACAGGTTAGCAAAACCACACAATGGAGGACAGTCCCAAGATACTGGGAACCATATCCCAGCCACGTGGCTGCACACATTTTTGGGGGGACACAATTCGAACCATGACAGGGACTCTGCACCCCTCATCGGTGATTGGCATCTGGGGTCTTAAAAGCTGCCAAGCTGCCATGTGAGGGTACAGCAAATGGTCCCACTCAGGAATGGGTGATCACCAAACACAAGAAAGACATGGGGAAAAGAGAACCTTAGAAGACAGAGAGACCCATGTGAGTGGGTCTCTACATTGACTCGTGACTAGAAGAACCGGATGGTGCCTGGCCACTGCCAGTGATAGCCACAATGGAGCTCACAAAGTTGAGGCTCACTGGCAACAAGAGAATAAATAGGGGTGCACCCCGAGATCTACAATAAAAGACCGCAATTGATGGTCCAGGTGCTTTGGGGTTCCCCTGGGAGGATGGCCTCTGGCCCTGGTGCTGCCCCTGTCCATAAATCACAGTGAAGGTTAACTTTTTGGACAGCAACAGATTGGACTCGGCGACACAGAGTGACCGTATCTTGTGGGAATTGTACGGTTCTGTGCACCTATAGGATGTCATCCTGCTGACCTCTTGCTGGAGGAAGGGGAGTGGGGGGAGAGGAGGGGGTAGGAGTTTGTTGGGAGGATAAGAGACGTGTAGAGCAGAGAAGGAGAATGTGCTGTCACCAGGCAGGGAGAGCAGTGGGAGCTGCATATAGGTGGGCATGCAGATTTCTATGGGAATGTACATTTTCATTCAATCATAATAAAAAAAAAAGAAGAAGAAGAAAGAAAAATAGAAATGGAAAAATAAAAGAAAGAAAAGATTCAGGTTTACACACAAAGACTTAGCTTTCAGTCATCTGTCACTATCTCCCACTGACTCTGGAAGCCTGAGTAGGTTCTCCATATAAATTACTCCTGAGGTAGGGAGAGTGCCCACCAACCTCAAGGCTTAAGCCCCCCTTGCAGTAGCTGAAGTCGTTTTCTGGCAGGCCATGCCTGTGGAATCCTGTGTAGTTCTGGCACTATTCTTCCTTCCTCATTGCTCATTCCTGTTTCTCAACTTCCCTTTTGATGCTTAGGGCTCTTGGGATGTTGGTATGTACATGGTTCATTTGTTCTTTTGGGTCTTTGTTGTTAGAGCAGTCACAGGAAACACCTGTCTACTCTGCCATCTTGGCTCTATTTCAAGACCACTTTTTTAAGAGTAAAAATTGGAAACCTCCTTATGCTAATATGTTAGTTTGGAAGTAGGAGTTCAGTGCCCAACTACTAACTGAAAGGCTGGCAGTTTAAATGCACTCAGAAGCATCTTGGAAGATCTACCTCTGAAAACATCAGCCACTTAAAAATCCTAGGAAGCACAGTTCTACTCTGACACACTTGGTATGTGGTCATCCGGAATTGGGGTTAACTCAACCACATCTTTTTGGGGGGGGAGCTTAGTTCAGAAGTCGTTGACTGTGAAACTAAATATACTCCAGCTAAGATTTATTAATGTATTAATTTGTATTATCTGAAACTATATCTTTTGAGTTGTAAAGTAGATATTTAAAGAAAATTAATGTTCTGATAATGTCTTACCAAGGAATCTTATTGAAGGTCTCACTTTTAGCCTGTCCAAACAGAATCATCTGAACTGTGGTAGAAACCAGACTCTAGTGGTAACTGTGTGTTTTCCTGCAGTGCATTCCCATGGCATCTGTTTGTTTTTATTTGAAGGGGAGAGGAGCAAAGATAATGCTATTTATGCAGGGTCATTAGGAGTGAAGGGGACTGGCCATGTATGGAAGAAAGACAGACTTTGGCTTTGAAGCCCAAAGAAAGCTATGTATAAAAATAGAAACGAGATGTTGCGATTGCATCAGAAGCCAGTGCAGCAGGAGCCTTATGTAGTCAGAGGCCCTGTGTTCACCATACAAGACCCTGGGATCTGAAGTGCAGTTTTGTGTTCTCCCCATTCTGCTGACTCAGTCTGGAACTTTGGCAGGTTTCTCCCCATCTCTGTTCCTCATTTTTCTGCTTGAAAATGGCATTGCTGTTTCCTGCTTTGTCAGAGTACTTAACTGAGTTTGTGTGAAGAGGGGAATTTTTTTTTTTTCTGTTTTTAATTTGTTTTTGTGTGGAAACATTTCTTGTGCTTAAATGTTGTCCTTTTTTCTTGATTGTTACATTATTCAGTGGAGGCTGAAGCATTCTCTGGCCATTTGCTGCTCCCAGCAAGGCTACTTTTGGGAAGTATGAGCTCAGTCCCTAGGAGCATAGAGACCTGTCATCTACTTACTTGTGGTCAGCCTTTGGCAATCACCATTGCTGTGTGAAATGACTGGAGGACAGTGATCAGAAAACATACAAAATGGCTTGGGGTGGGACTGTGTAGTCACCATTCTCTTTCTTTAAGGAAAGAACATATGGCATAATGTGTCCACTTGTTCTTGAGCCTTTAATTTACACAGAGCCTGGTCTGGGACTGATATTATATAGTAGGGAGGGCTCGGCGTGGGCTGAGAGCCATTTGTCCCAGCTCTGCCACTAGTAAGACGTGAACCTGGAGGTCAGTTCCTCAGCAGGACCAGAGTAGAAGGCACCAAAGTGTAGGAGTTCCTCTGCATAGGGGAAAAATGATATCTGCCATTGAGGATCCTTTTAATACTTAAAGAAGACTTGCATGTGCTTTGCAGTTAGTGCAGTTCAGACATGCAGCACATGATAAGTGGTGCTATTACAGTGTCTCCTTAGGCCTCATTAGAACAATGTATGACTCAAATTAAGTGATCCCTTAGAAGCCCTGGTAGCACAGTGGTTAAGAGCTATGCTTGCAAACCAAAAAGTCAGCAGTTTGAATTTACCGGCCACTTTTTGAAAACTTTATGGGGCAATTCTGCTGTTCCCTGTAGGGTCACTATGAGTTGGAATCGACTCAGTGACAGTGGAGTTAAGGTAGTGTTTATTTCCAAAATGTTACCATTTTATCCATCATTTCTTGATGACCATGTCAACACTGTAAAACTGCACACCATTTTTTTACTTTTTAAAAAAATTAAAAAGTTATTAAAAAATATTTTATTGCATGTACCAAAACAAAACCCACTGTCATCAAGTCAATTCCAGCTCACAGCCACCCTACAGGAAAGAGTAGAACCACTTCACAAGGCTTCCAAGGAGCAACTAATAGTTTCAAATTACAGACCTTTTGGTTAACAGCTGAGCTCTTAACTACTGTACCACCAGAGCTCCGTTACATGTACAGGTGATGTGTAATCACTATCTCCCAACTTTGAGTCTGTTAACCCAACCTGTTCTATAGTCTAGTATTGAAAGTGCCAGTGAGCGTATGGTATAAGCTCATTATTGGTGTCATTATTAGTTGGAAATGAGTCGATTCCAACTCCAAGCAAACCCATGTGACCGTGTAAGACAGCCCCATAGGGTTTTCTAGGCTGTAATCTTTGTGGAAGCAAATAACTAGGTCTTTCTACCATAGAGGCATTTTGGTTGTCTCAAACCACTGTCCTCTTAGTTAGCAGCTGAGCACTTAACCATTATACACCAGCCAAGCCAAGTGTCATCAAGTCGGATCCAGAGCTCATAGTAAAGGACAGAGGATTATTTAGTTTGTTTTTGTGTGGCAACATTTCTTGGGTATCTAACTAATGTTTACTTATTGAGTATCTGCTCTGTGCCATGTGTGAGTGCTATACCCTTCTGCTTATGCATCAAATAATTCTCAGGAAGGTATTATCAGCCCTGTTTTACAGAGGGAATTGCAGATCAGTGATGGTGTGCTTCACAACCGATGGTAACTGAATAACTAACTGTTGCTGTGAAACAGTATCACAACAGACTTAGTAGCTGAAAACCACATACCTTTATTGCCCTCAAGGTTCTATGTCAGAAATCCAGGCCTAGCTCAGCTGGGCCTTCTGCTGTAGGGCCTCACTAAGCCACAAACAAGGTGTTGCCAGAGCTGCATTCCTATGTGAGGCCTAACTGGGAAAGGGTCCACTTCCAGGCACATGTGGTTGTTGGCTGGAAGATGCCTTCAGTTCATTGACATGTCAGCCTTCTCAACACTTCCTGAAAGAGAGAGAGTCTCTTTACAAAACAGGTACAATACTGTATAACTTAATTGTGTAAATGTAATAATGTATATGCCATTACATTTGCCATATTCCATTGGTTAGAAGCACATCACAGTTTCCACCACTCCAAAGGGGAGGAAAATCACACAAGAAAGTGAACACTTGGAAGTGAGGTTCGTGGGCCACCCTAGCATCTGTCCACCACCATGACTCAAGATACAACTCTGTAAGCCTGAGATACAAGTACTGAAGGAATGGGAGGAAAAAGAGGGATCTGAGCAGAATGGGGAGATCTAGGAACAGTTTCTAGATACTGCTGACTTTTAGTTGGGGCTTAAATGAAGTAATTGACATGAACTGGAAGAGAGGACCAGTGTAGGGTATTGTGGATAGAGCCAAAGTGAAGGACAAGGGCCTGAAGTGCAATTAAGCATGATCAGAGGGCATGGGGAACAGAAAACACATTGACACCATGAGAACCAATGCCCTGCGTAGGGAAGTAGGCTTAGCCTGGCCTGGGAAGATAAGCTACTCCACACCTCTAAAGGAGTCCCTGGGCAGCATAAATGACTAAGCACTGGACTCCAAGCTTATAGGTTGACTGTTCAAACCTATCCAGAAGTGCCTCAGAAGACAGGCTGGGCAATCTGCTTCTGAACGTCCACAGCCTTGAAAACACTGTGAAGCAGTTCTGCTCTCCACACATTATGTCATCGTGTGTTGGAATTTGCTCAGCAGCAACTAATAACAACAGTAACACCTCTAAAACCAGCTTTCTCAAAAGTACTGGCATTACAAAGTTAAAACTAGCATCTCACAGGCAATTTTATGTTTGACCTTACAAAGGGGGAGACAATATTAGTTTAGTTATCCTTTTTTTTTTTAAGAAGTACTGATAAATTTTAAAAAAAAACACCTGCCTGAGCCTTAAAACTGTATTAGTGGCAGGAATAATGGCCTTATGTTTTTCTCTCTGTGAACAGAAAGTGAAACTACCGACAGTGTGCCCAGCGATGAAGAAAGCTCTGAGGTAAGCATGTCACTACACAGTCCAGAGATGCTGTGTGAAAGCACTCCCAGAGGGCACTTTGGTTTCCTTGCTGAGAGCTAAGTTTTTCAGATTTGGGTTGTGAGTTTTGTTTTTGGATTTTGAATTACAAAATTAAACTTTGGTAACTGGATGGGAAGGAAGGAAGTAAAATGGTATCCTTAGAAAGAGGCTGTGATGGCCGGAAAATGGAATTGAAGTTGAGACCAGGAAACAGTGATTTGTTACCATTGTAAGTATCCAAATTCACAAACAGAAACAGAATGTCCGGAGAGGCAAAAAGCAGTCACCAGAAGTAAACAGCAGGAAGAGCTAAGGAAGAAGCTCCTCAGATACCAGGATTCCCCTCCCTCTGTGATCCATGCCCAGAAGCTGATTGTGTGCCAGTCTTGATTCTGAGTTGGCCTGTGTCCAGTTTCCCGCCACCTGTGGGAGATGACTGTAAAAGTGATGTGTGCATGCCACACGTGGGTCAGTGACAGAGAGGAAAAGGGGAAAAGGACTAGTGGTTGTTTCAATTAGTATTTTTCAAATATACCAAATACCTTCAAGTACAGTGCAGGAATTCTGAAAAGTATAGATGCATCTGTACATTTTGACCCTGTTTCTTCAAGGTCAGAATTCCAGCTTCTTGATGGGCTTCCTGGGATGTAAACTGCACCCACTGAAAGCAATCTGGGGCATGTACTGTCAGTCGTCACTGGACCCACCTTTGAAAACATGCTATCAGTGAGGAGCCAAGGAACTCTGACAAACTCGTCAGCCCACCTTCCAACATATCCAGTGATGAGGCTGAGCAACCAGAGCAGAAGGAAACCAGAATCTGAGTTGCTGTCTTGTTTTCCTGCCTTTATAGAATCACCTTGCCTGTATTTCTGGGGGATAGCAAATGGGAATTGACTAAAAAGAAAGAGAAATCATTGCTTGGGATGTGAATAGCTGGGTATGGATTTTAGTGAGAGCTGTAGATCTGTTCAGCATTTACTATTCTGTGACTTATAAGAAATTCAGTTGAAAAACCAATACCTAGAAACAATAGTGGATTTTTTTTTAAACCAATGGCATTCAATAAAAGGAAAAGAAAAAAATCGATCTTAACTGTTTTCTTTGAAAGGGGCGGCCTCACTGGAGGAAGAGGAACATTGAAGGCAAGCAGTATCTCAGCAACATGGGGACGCGAAGTACCTACCTGCTGCCCAGCATGGCTACCTTTGTCACTTCCAACAAGCCTGATCTCCAGGTCACCATCAAAGAAGAGAGCTGTCCGGTGCCTTACAACAGCTCCTGGCCCACTTTTGCAGACCTTCCCCTCACTCCTTCTATGACTGCAGCCCCTAGCAGCAGTCGGCCAGACCAGGAGACTCGGGCCAGCGTCATCAAGAAAACATCAGATATCACCCAGGCCCGGGTCAAGAGCTGTTAAGCCTTTGACTCTCCCTGGTAGTTATTGCGATTTCTTAGCTTTGTTTTGTTGTTTGTATTTTATTTTTCTTTCTGAAACCTGTTTTAGGCAAATCTAATGGAAAAAGCCTTGACAATAGAACATTGATTGCTGTGTCCAGCTCTAGTACTGGAGCTTCTTTTTAACTCAGGACTCCAGCCCATGGTAAACACAACTCTCTAGAGTCTGCTGGACTTCCCAGGACTGCTCCCTCAAGTTCAAGGATGTCATAGGACCAACACCTGCAGTGGGCAGCCAAGGCCAGCATGGTGGAGTGGATGCCTCAGAATGGACAAGAAAATGTGAACTAGCTGGATTTTTTTATTCTTGTGAATATGTACATAGTGCAGTACTAGCTATGTTGTAGTCTGCTTCTGCACCTTATCTTAAAGCACTTACAAATAGGCCTTCTTGTGATCTTTCTCTACAGCACAGAGTCCACTTTCCCTACCCTCTGCCCAGCCTCCCTTTTTGCCCCTTTGGGTCCTTTCCCTGCTTTTCCTTCTCTGTAAGACTGTGTTCCATATGACTGAAGAGGAGGAGAAGAAACTGAATCTCTACACAGATGTCCTGCTTTAAGACTACTTTAAAAAAAAAAATCTTTCTAATCTGCTATGCTTGAATGCCATGCAGTACAAAGAAAAACTGTCATGGAAATATTATGCAAATTCCCAGATTTCAAGATGAAAAATAATGATTCTAACCAGAGCAAGCTTTTTTATTTTTTATACAGGGAAATATTTTATTCAAAGTAAAATTCTAAAGAAAATATAATTTTTTTAATCTTTTCTACAGCAAATTTATAATTTTAAGATTCCTTTTCTTGTTTATCAGCAGTGATTATTACATCCTTGTGGCACATTTTTTTTTAATTTTATAAAGGTGGAAAGCTTTTATGAGCTCATGTAGCAATCAAATTATCCTGTGGATTGATAATAAATGAATACGATATATAGTTAAATTTTTAATAGGCATCACGCCTGACTTTGTCTGTGTCTACTTTAGAGCACAAATCTGGAACAGGACCGACTTCTTCTTGGGACCAATGTGTTTTCTCTTGAGTACCCCCAAGGACCATGGGGATTGCTGCTGTGAGGATGCTGATGGGTCCTTCTGCTGAGTGCGTACCTGAGCCAGGGCCATGCTGGTGTTAAACAGCTACCTTCTATATTCTGCACAGGTGTGGTATGCAACAGGGGCTTACTTCCATTTCATGTGGGAGGAAAGGGTCAATGTAAAAACGTCATCACTCAAGACAGTGTGGATACTAGGGTCAAGAGTGTGACTTGAGGCCAGGTCAGTTGGCACTGAGTTCACCCCTACTCGTGATAACCCAGTGTGTATTAGAATAGAACAGTGTTCCATAGGCTTTTCAGTGGTTGATTTTTTGGAATTAGTTTGCCAGGCCTTTCTTCTGAAGCACTTCTTGGTGGACTTGACTCTCTAACTTTTCTTGTGAGCAACCAACTATGTTAATTGTTGGCAGCACCTAGGAGCTCCTGGTGCAACTAAACAGGGATTTGTTTTTTTTACTCCCTGTTACTCTTCACTTCTTTGCTCTGAGAACTTGCCAGCCAGCTCTGTGCTTCTGTTTAGGAGCTAAACATGTGACTAAAGTTCTTTATTTATGTTGTCATTTTCAATAACAAGAAACATTATTGGGTTCTTACATATGTCCATCATGTTATTTCTGGGACCCAGACCCGTAGAGATAGGCCCTGCCCTTAGAACTTAGGTATGTCTTTTGGTATGAGAAATATGAATTCAGGAAGGCATGAACAAGAACTCCTTGTTATTCAAAGGTGTATGTATAACTGACCTTGGGAAAGTCACTACACTGACCTTGCCACCTGCCATTGTGTCTATAAAATCAGAATAATAAAACTCAGCCACCTACCTAACATCTCTACGGAGTTGTGGAGGAGATTGCTGAGTTAATGTTTGAAAAGATCCCTTCACTGTAAGGACAGAGGGCTATTTTTACATCTAATTCCGTGTACGTGGCTGCAGATATAATTACCTGTTGCTCTCAAGTCCTTTTCAGCTCATAGTGACCTTACAGGACAGAGGAGAACTTTCCTCATAGAATTTCCAAGAAACAGCGGTGGATTTGAACTGCTGACCTTTCAGTTAGCAGACAGAGCAGATGTAAAATTATCCATTCCTAACAAAAAGTAACTGAAGCCTTTTACTGGCTGATGCCTTATAGTTGCAGTGTCACATATTAATGACTGACTACTTCTGTGAGGAACAGCTTTTTGACTGAACACTGATCTCCATTTCTAGGGAAGGCCTCTTACTTTCCTAGTGAAAGGAGGAATCTAGGGAGAAAAGGTATGCTCCCTGGCATTCATAGCACTGTGCTCTTCAGCTCAGAGCCACTTTTGTCCCAGGTCTTAAACAAACAGGCTCAGTCTGTTGTAAGTTATTTTATATCTAAATTCTTTTACTTATTCATTCTGTTTATTATTACTTCAGAGACAATAACAGAAGGTGATGATATGTCACATCGCCTGGCTACCAAAAAAGGGTTAAGGGCAGCTTCTTTTTCCCCTCCCACTTCCTTCTCTTCGAACTTGACCTAGCACCAGCTCACACGCCTGCCTCCTTAACAGTGCAGGAAGTCCCAGACTTGCTTCTTCCACTTTTGTGGTTTAACTAGACTTAACGGTACCTAATCAAGTGGAAGAACACTCAGGATTTGCAAGTCCAAAAGTTAAGTTTTAAAGATAATAATCCAGTGCCAATAAAATGAAAAAAAATATAACTCGTTGCCATAAGTTGATTCCAATTCATAGCGACCCTGTAGGACTACAGGATAGGGTAAAACTGCCCCATGGAGTTTCCAAGGAGCACCTAGTAGATCTGAACTTCTGACTTTTTAGTTAGCAGCTGTGATTCTTAATGACTAAACCACCAGGGTTTCCCCAATGTCAGTAAGACTATGATAAACGAAATTGCAGTTAAAATATTCCTGACACATTATTTTGAAGTGCTGCTTGCCAGTAGTGTAGGAAAACAAGTGGCAGTTATACAATGCTTAAGGTTGACTTGAGGAAGAAAAACATGAGATGGAGCCTCTTGTGGACTCAAGTTACATAGCCATTGTTGTCACTCAGAGGAAGTACTAGCCAAGCCAAGTGCCGTTGAGTCGGATCCAACTGGGGAACACATTTCATCTAGCTGGCATCTGTGTGACCTGATATGCCTTTATGGTTGGTTGGGGAGTGCGTATAGGGGAGTAGCAAGTTACGTGTAATGGCATTGTGAACAATAGTCTCCATTCTCTGCAGCCAGTACCTGGGTCTCTCCTTTGATCAAAAAGTGTTGCGGTCAAGTAGTGAGGCATATCATACACCTGTGAACTGTGAATCCAGGGATAGGTACTTCTGCCTAGCTCTAAAGTTAAGAAAACATAGTGCTGCTGGTGCTGTGTTCAGACAAATGAGGGATTTTTTTGCTTGTTTTTTTTTCTTCACTTGTAGCCACACTAACAGGTGCAGGACTCTGTGTCTCTGCTGCTGAAAATAGTGTCTAGAAGGAAGGAAGTGGCCAGGCCTAATAACTAGTTTTAGCAAAAATAAACATTAAGTCTATTCAAGAATCTGGGCCATGCTGTGAAAGAATTGAGATGTGGGACATTTTAGAGTTCACATAGTATGAAAAAGGATTGTGGGGAGTCCTTTGACCAGGTTTCATGAGGAGCAAAGCAGAATGTGTGTGTCTGCTTCTTCAAGCAAGTTGTCTTGTGGAAGTTTGGTCAGTGTCTCCAGATTTGTTTTATAAACATTCTCAGACAGAAGCTGCTGGCTCTGTGGAATGCACTGTGTTGGGATTGTGCAACTGCTGCTGCACTAGCCCTTCACAAACACTGCTAGACAAAACGCCACTGTCAGGTGCAGCAGCCTGTGCAGCAAAAACTGGTTGAATTAGTAACAACTATTTCCAAAGATACGAAAAAAAATTCCAAGATGGCAACATCTCTGAGTTTCTGTTTTGGTTGAGAGAATTTTTAGAAATTGAACCACCTATACATTATTCATGTGAATAATCAAGATGCTATCTCCACCAGAACCTTGGGTTACTATCTGAGAATACTGTTAGTCTCCAAATTGTCTCTGATGCATCAGTTCAGAGGTACTGAACATTTCTTTTAAATTCCAGGATAATTTTAGCAGCCTAGATAGGGGTGAGGTTTTTTTTTTTTTTTTCAATTTTATTGTGCTTTAAGTGGAAGGTTACATTTCAAGTCAGTTCCTAATACAAAAAACTTAGACATCATTAGGTAACCCTAGTTGCTCTCCCCATACTGTGACAGCACACTTCCCTCTACCCTTTATTTCCGAGCTCCTGTCCCTTTCAGCCTTCTCATCTTGTCTGCCTGACAGGAGCTGCCCAGTTAGTTTCATGTATCTGCTTAAGCCAAAAAGTATACTCTTTGCCAGAATCATTATATGTCTTGTAGTCTAGTCCAATCCTTCACTGAAGAGTTGACTTCAGGAATGGTTTCAGTTCTGGAATAACAGAGAGTCTGGAGGCCGTGTCTTCCGGGGACTTCCTAGTCTGTCAAACCATCAAGTTTGGTCTTTTTAGTTGAGTGTGAGTTCTGCACCCCACTCTTCTCCTGCTGTGTCAAGGACTCTTTGTTATCTTCCCTGTCAGGGCGGTCATTAGTGGTAGACAGGCACCATTTGCTTCTTCTGGTCTTATGCTGATACAGTCTGTGGCTTATGTGGCCTTTTCTGTCTCTTGGGCCCATATGTCTGTAGTGGTCTTCATTGTCCTTTTCTCTGGATGTGTTGAGACCAATTGATGACTGCTTCCTAGTGTTTTAGACCCCAGATGCCACTTACCAAAGAAAAATGGAGAATAATTTCTTAAAAATTTTGTTAGGTCAACTGACCTATATGTCCTGTGACCTACATGGTCCCCAGACCCATGCCCCTGCTACTCTGTGCCTCAACATCTTTCACTGTATTCGTGAAACTTCTTAGTTTTCTATTTAGTCCAGTTATGTTGACTTCTCCTGCATTATGGGTTGTCCTTCCTTTTACCTAAAATAATTCAAGTCTGCTATCTAAACCCTGATGATCTAGTGGTTAAGTGCCAGCTGCTCACTAAAAGATCGACAGTTCAAGGCCCCTAGGCACTCCTTGGAAACACTGTAGGGCAGTTCTACTCTGTCCTATAGGATTGCTATGAGTTGGAATCAACTCCGTGCCACTGGATTTGATTTTTTGTTTTGTTTTGTTTTTGGATATAGTTAGTGCATATTACTTTTCCTTCCTCCCCATCCTCGTAACTATCAAAAAATGTTTTCTTCTGTGTTTAAACCTTTTCTTGAGTTCTTATATTAGTGGTTTCATACAATATTTATCCTTTTGCAACTGACTTATTTCACTCAGCATAATGCCTTGCAGATTCCTCTGTATGAGATATTTCACAAATTCATCATTGTTACTTATCAGTACATAGTATTCCATTGTGTGGATATACCATAATTTATCCATTCATCCATTGATTCCTTGGTTGATTCCATCTTTTTGCTATTATGAATAGTGCTGCAATGAACATTAGTGGATATATATCTCTTTGTGTGACAGCTCTTTTCTAGGATAATCCTAAGGACTGAGATTTGCAAGACTATATAGTGTTTCTATTTCTGGCTTTTTAAGGAAGTGCCAAATTGATTTCCATAGTGTTTGTACCATTTTACTTTCCCACCAGCATTGTGTAAATGTTCCAGTCTCTTCATAGCCTCTCCAACATTTACTGTTTTGTGTTTTATGGGATAGTGCCATTCTTGCTGGGGTTGTATGGTATCTCATTGTAGTTTTGATTTGCATTTCTCTGGTGGCTACTGATAATAAGCATTTCCTTATTTATCTGTTAGCCATCTGAATGTCTTCTTTGGTAAAGTATCTATTGATAGCTTTTGCTCATTTTTAAACTGAGTTATTTGTCTTTTTGTTAACATTTTGCAGTACCTCATAGATTTTAGGGATTAGACATTGCTCAGATTTGTCACATCCAAAAATTTTTTTCCTAGTATGTAAGTTGCCTTTTCACTCTTTTAGTGAAGTCTTTGAATGAACACAAATGTTTGATTTTTAGGATTTTCCAGTTACCTATTTTCTCTTCTGGAATTTGTGCATTATTTAAGTGTCGTAGTCATCTAGTACTGTTTTAGCAGTACTAGATGGCTTTAGCAAAGTTTATTGTTACACAATCCAGTAGGCTGGAAGTCCAAAGTCAAGATGCCAGCTCCAGGGAAACACACTCTCTGTCAGCTCTGGAGGAAGGTCCTTGTGTTGTATCAGTCTTTCGTTGATCTGAAGGTTATCTCGGTGCAGGAACCTCAGGTACAAGGGACTCACTCTGCTTCTAGTGCTTTCTTGTTAGTATGAGGTCCCCAGCTCTCTGCTTCCTTCCCTTTCCTTTTGTCTCTTTTTAAAATGAAAGGATAAATGGTGGTGCAAGCCACCCTCCAAGGAAACTCCCTTTAAGTTGGGGCAGGGAGGTAACCTTAAGAATTATGTTACAGTTCAACCCTAATCTTCTGTAACATAATCCAGTCTATTAACCACAGGCAGAGATTAGGATTTATAGCAGAGGAAAATCATAGTCACACAATACAGGGAATCGAAACCAAAAGAACAAATCTGCTGTCATCAAGTCGATTCTAACTCATAGCAACTCTGTAAGAACAGTAGAACTGCCCTACAGAGTTTCCAAGGAGTGCCTGGTAGATTCGAACTACTGACCTTTTGGTTAACAGCCACAACATTTAGCCACTATGCCACCAGGATTTCCACAGGAAATCGTGGCCTAGCCAAATTGCTACACACATTTTTGGGGGAACACAATTCAATGTGTGACAGTAATGTTTTCTGTTTATGCCATATATGAGGGCCCCTAGCATTGCTCCTATTTTTTTCTTTCATGGTCTTCATTGAATTAAGTTTTATATTTAGGTCTTTGATCCATTTTGAGTTAGATTTGTGCATGGTGTAAGGTGTGAGTCTTGTTTCATTTTTTTGCAGATAGATACCTAGTTATGCCAACACCATTTGTAAAAGAGCCTGTCTTATATCAACTACTTATAGGTGGATGACTCTGTTCCACTGATCTATGGGTCTGTTGTTCCAGTAGCAGAATGTTCTCACTACCATGGCGGTATAGCAGGTTCTCAAATTGAGTAGAATGAGGCCACCCACTTTGTTCTTCTTCCCACTGCTGTTGGGTTGATTGGTTGATTCTGACTCATAGTGACCCTATAAGACAAAGTAGAACGTCCCATAGAGTTTCCAAGTAGCGCCTAGTAGATTCAAACTGCCAACCTTTTGATTAGCAGCTGTAGCACTTAACACTACACCACCAGGGTTTCCTCTTCTTCAGTAATGCTTTATTTGTCTGAGGCCTCTTAAAGGGGTAGAAACCCTGATGGTATAGTGGGTAAGTGCTGCGTCTGCTAACCAAAAGATCTGAAGTTCAAATCTGCCAGACGTTCCTTAGACTACTGCTCTGTGGAGCAGTACTACTCGGTCCCGCAGGGTCTCTATGAGTAGGACTCCACTCGATGGCAGTGGGTTTGGTTTTGGTTTTCTTAAGGGAGTGAGTTCTTAATAGGTAGTGATGAGTAAACCTTTATTCATTCCTAGAATTAACACTGATATATATTCGCAACAGAGTTCTCTCTTCTCTGCCAACTAGGTTATAAACTTGATCTTGTCCTGCCTTACCAACAAGGTCTAGTGCTATAAGTGCTGCAACATCTTTTCTCTGGGAAGCACATGTGTCATTTTTCATGTGTAACTATACAACACAATGGTAGAATTCTCTCATTTTTTGTGGGTTACCTGGATTTGATTCCTGGCCAATGCATCTCACACATGGACACCACCCATCTGTTAGTAGAGACTTGTGTAGTGCTGTGATGCTCAGTGGCTTTGGCAGAGCTTCCACGGTAAAATAGATTAGAAAGGAAGGCCGGGCTATATACTTCAGAAAAGCACCCCGTGAAAACCCTGTGGAGCACAATGGTCTGATCTACAACTGAAGATGGTGCAGAACCAGGTAGAGTTTCATTTCATTGTGTGTAAGGTCTCCAGGAGACAGGGTCAAATCTATGGTGGCTAACAACAAAAAACAGGCAATACAGAGGAGATTTCATAGACTCAAGCTGAAAAATTCAAGGGATAGGCAAATAAGAATTTTTGTAAAAATGTAAAATGCAATTCAAAGTCACTGTTCTAATTTCACCTCATGGTTTCACGGCTCATTTGTAATACAGCTGTGATGTGAGAAGGAAACCACAGGCTGATTTATATTTATATTTTGGCAGATGCATATTTTCAAACTCTTATTTGCAAGACTAATGTAATTTCAAATGTCTTTAGTACCTCATGAATGTAATTAGAGTAATCAAACATTTTAGTTTATCTGTGACTGAAGGGCTTTGCAACTTTCAGGGCTAAAACTGGAAAAGTCTCAGGTAAACAAGGATGAACTGGTCACCCTAGTTTTAATGCTACTGTCAGTGAAACAATGTCATTCTGTGCTCTTTTAGGATTGTTGAAACCCAAGTGAAAGCTTCATGAGGAAGAGTTTTTGAGGCTGTATTGTTGATGAGTCTATTATTAATGAATTGATTTAGTAGTATTTTCTTAAGAAAAGTAGATTCGTTTATTAAACAATATTTATGTATTGAGTTCTCGCTATTCGGTGGTATTGTTCACTTGGGTTTGCCATGAGTCAGAATTGACTAGATGGCAACTAGTTTGGTTCCAAGAGTTAGAGTGCTGTACAGAGTAAACAAAACAAAATCCATTTTCTAATGGAGCTTAAAGTCTAGTCAGGCTGGACATCAAACCAATAAAGAAAAAGAATGTTTGGGTGACAATAAGTGTCATGAAGAAGAAGACAATAAGTGTCATGAAGAAAGCAGGTTGAAGGAGAAGCAAAGACAGATACTCTAACCTTGTTTTAGAGCTTAAAGAATCAAGTAAAGGGCTGGCAATAGCAAAGACTGGCAGTTAGAGAGAAAATGACAAGTGTTATCAGCAGCATTCAGATACAGGAAACAGACCTCTGCAGCTATTCTAAGCAGAAAGGGACTGAGCAGAGAGAAGTTGGGGTTTACCAATAGTAAGGAAGGCTGTTGTGAGGTGTCATCCAGGCAGTTCAGACTGATGGCAACCTTTTGAGAACATGCTGCTATAGCTGAAACCTGGAAACCAAGAAGTGCTTATCACCACCGCAGCCCTGAATGATCCCTCTGCACCCACAAAATTAGTGACAGAATGCAGAGACACTGCTTCAGAATGTTCAGTATTTCTGCAATCCTGGTTGTCAAATCAAGGAGAAAGGGTCTTCTGCCTCAATTCTGGCTTTCAAGTGTCATGCAAATAGATGTAATTTGCAGTTAGAAACCTGGCTGCGAGGGAAATATGTTTGTTGTTGTTGCTTTAATTTCCCCTGCAGTAGAACAAAGATATAGGGAATGAGTACTGAGGGTCTATTTGAGACATTCACCACACCTCATGGAAACCACTCTTTGCCTAGAAACCAAAAGAAGTAAAAATTCAAGATAGGAATGTCCAGAGAATGGAATCTTCATCGCATACACTCCAGTGTATGGGAATGTTGTGTAGTAGGAAGAGAAAAGATTCCTGAAATCAGATCAGTTTGAATTCAATTCTTTCTTAGTGCTGATGACTTGAAGCAAATCTCTCAAAGTCTGAGACCCAATTTCTTCATACGTAAAATGGAAGTATTTACATTCTTTACTAGGCAAGCCAAATTCAATTACTGAGTGACCTTGGAAAACCAAAAAACCAAACCCACTGCCTTAGAGTCCCATCTGACTCATAGCAACCCTAGAGGTCAGAGTAGAACTGCTCCATAGAGTTCCCAAGGAGCGCCTAGATTTAAACTGCTGAACTTTCAGTTAGCCCACTATGCCACCAGGGTTTCTAGAGACCTTGGAAGGGGCTGAGAATTTATTTCTTTCTGGTAGAAGTTGGAGGCATTCAGAACTGGCAAGTAGTTTTGTTTTTGAACAACATAAACTCTAATTTGGGAAAGACCTTAAACCAGCAGATGCCAGTAAATTAACTTTTGATTATTGGGATGATTCTAAATTGTTTCGTTCTGGGTCAGCAGTATAATACACACTGTGAAGCAGTTAGCATTATAATTCCCACCAGATTCATGCATCATGTGGCATATTGACTCAGCAATTTTGAAAGTGTAGGTATTTCATCATACTACTAAAACAGATCAACAAACTATGAAGCATTTTTACTTTCTTGACATATTCTTACTGTATTCTAGAATCTTATCCTGGCTCATGAATGGAGTGAGCGATCTAGTGTGGCAGGTACTTCATCAGAGCCTAAGCATGTGCCAGGTAGGAGGGTATGAGTTCTCCCTTGGCATCTGTCTGCACATACTGATTAACATTGGGGCTGAAGCACATTCTGGGAAAAGAAGTTAAAGAGTGTTTCAGTGGATCCCAGGAAGAGAATTGATCTTGTGGGTGTCATCAGCTCTTGTCACAAAGAGAACCTGGAAGCAGAAGGAGCTGTTCACAGTACAGTGTGGTGACTTGTTCCCAGAGCCTGTAGTAACCCCTGGCTACTCAAGAGCAATGTACACACTGTGAAGAGAGAAAAGCTGAGGGTATGTTATATTGCTTCTGAAGGCCATTAATCCCTCATAAAGGAAAGTTCCCTAGTTAATTTTTAGGGCTGTGGTGAGCAGTGGCCTGAGCCTAGATGGTGGTAATGAGAAGTAAACAAGGACAGTGCCCTGATTAAGGTGGAGGCAGGTGGCTGTAGAAGTTCCTGGGCATTTTGGAGTGAGCCGGCATCAGTGAAACAGCAGAAACTGAGGAAAGGAATGGAAATTTGACTAAAAGGACAAGACAGTGGGACAAGTAGCAGATTCTGGAAAGCTATAGTTCCAAGGTGAAGGAGGATAGAATATACTTAGTGGGGTGAGGCACAGAAACAGTTTAAGATACCTAAAGCGCAGGAAATTTCAAAAATGGATCATAGTAGTGGCAGAAGATACTACTGTTGAATTCCTGAGGTTTCGTAAGTTGAGACTTCCAATTTTCAAAAAGTTAGTATGTATATTAATGTAATATCAAATTGCAATTGGATAATAAAAACAATTTTTTCCTAATAGTGGAGTCATATATAAAATGGTGTAAAATTATTTTAAATATGTTTTTTTTCTTGTTCTTTCAAGAGTCTTAAAATTTCCTCTCTCATTTCCTTTTTTTCCCTTCATTACCCTATCTGCAAGAAATGCTGTGCCTTCTGTATGTATCTGATTCCCTTTCAGAAAAAATGCTTCTCTGGGGCTTTGGGGAATAAATAATACGCACACTTCATAACAAGAGTACTCACTAGGCCCTGATGCTGCCCCTGTCCATAAATCATAATGGAGGTCAACTCTTCAGGCAGAAATGGATTGAACTTGATGACACAGAGCAACCATATCGTATGTGCACTTTATGGTTCTGTGCATCTATAGGACGTCGTCCAGCTGACCTCTTACTTGATGTGGGGGAAAGGGTGGAGAGGAGGGGACAGGAGATTGTTAGGAGGATATGACATGTACAGAACGGAGAAGAGAGGTGTGCTGTCACTGGGTAGGGAGAGCAGTGGGAGACGCTCTTTGGCAGGTATGCAAATGTACATGGGATTGTATATTCTCAATCAATCATAATAAAAAAAATGTATGTTAAAAAAAGAGTACTCACTAGTAGGATGAGCTTCATCCAAGCAAAAGTAATTGAGGAAACGTCAGCAAAAGAGCTGACTGAAAATTTAACGTGCAATTGTATGTTGTTTTTACTTGCCATTGAGTTGATTCTGACCCACTGTAACCCTATATAACTGTGTAGCAAGACAGAAAAAAGTGGAGACAGTGTTGGAAGAATAATGTCTTAGTTTTCTGGTACTGCTGTAACAGAAATACTACAAGTGGGTGACTTTAACAAATTTATTTTTTTACAGTTTAGAAGGCTAGAGGTCTGACTTCAAGGCATCAGCTCTAGGGAAGACTTTCTTTTGCTTCCAGAAGAAAGTCCTTGTCTCTTTTCTGTTTCTGTTCGTAGGTTCCTTGATCATCTTTATGTGGCATACATCTTCCCGTCTGTTTGTGCTTGCTTGCTTGCTTCTGTGCTTCATTTGCTCTTTTATATCTCAAAAGTGAGTGGCTGAAACCAAAACTTACAATGACATGGCCTTATTACGTAACAGATAAGCCATACTCCCTAATGGTATTAAATCTGCAATTATAGGTATCATATTTTTTGAATGGACACAATTAAGTCCATTGACAAATAGTAGGTATGTGTTCTGGCAATATAGAAGGAATGTATTTATAGAATGCAATATTTATGGAATTATGGCTCTGGAAATTACTCAGGCCAGCTGTTAGGAGGGGAGGGAAAGGAAATATTTACATATCAGGATCTAGGGATGCAAGGCTAGAAAACAGTACTTTGTACCACTGCTTTGATTTGTTTTTAGTGATAATATTTCATCTAATTTGCATTTAACAAATTATAATAGTGCACTGTGGGTACAGATGAAAAGATGACATGGGTTCCAGAATGACTAAGAAACACTAATCTAGAGAGATTTTCAGGTCTGGGGAATAATTGCAACCACTTGAACTTGAATCACTTCATACAGCTCCTAAATTCTAAGGGAAAGCAAGATGACTACACACAGCCCAAGTGTTGAGTATTAGTAGAAGACAGAGACTGTGATCAACTTCAAATTACCAATAAGTTGAGAAGTAAATTCTATATTCCAGTAGCACTGTTAACACTTATAACTGCAAGTCAAGATGGTGGAGTAGTCAGAAGCTTCTTATGACCATTCTTACAATGAAGACAACAAAAAGCAAATGAATTGATTATATATGACATTCGAGGATCCCTGAATATCAAAGTCAAGGTTGAAAAATTGGGCTGGGCAACAGGAGAGTGAGAGAAGTTTCAGAAGCAGGAGTTGCTACATCTGACTCAGAATTAGTAAGAGTTGAATCTGCTGGTGTGAGCACATTTAGTCAAATAGTGGCATTTCTAACACATTTTCCACATTGGGAGAGACCTTGTGGTGGAGAGTCCATTCACACTTCTAGAATCAGTGAAAAGTAGCACTGAATCATCAAAATCTGAGTTAACTTACGTCCAGTCTTCAGCATGCAGATCAAAAAACTCGCCTTTGGAATAAGTCTCTTTTCTTTTTACCTGCCTTCTTCAAACCCTGCCCAGGGCCTCAGCTGTCTCCAGAGACTGAAGCATCCCCTCAGCAAAGAAGTAGGATCCCTTATGCTCCATCAGCCATTTTTCAACCCTAGGAGAGGAAGCAAACGAACAAACAGCGAAACAATAATCTGCCAGCTCCCCTAAGGTGGGACCTCAGGGCAGAAATAGTTCCTTTGCTTAGATACAGGCATAATCGGTCCAGACTTTAAATGCCTTTCACCCCTGCATAGGCCTCTATGGGCCCACCACAGTAATGTAGGCCCTCATTGGCACAAAATAATGGAATGTATACCTGAACCCTAGTTTTACTGTAATCAGTTACATGGGTAAAAAGGCAGGCTCCTGACATCTGACTTCTTGCTTACTCTTAAGCATGGACCTCACCTAACCACATAAGGGGCATGAGAATTGGCAGTTCCACCCATGTCACCTAGTCACCATCACAGGAGTCCAAGAATAAGTGGTGCCTCCCCGTCTTTATAGTCAATAGCTTGGGCACCTATAATCCGGATGTAAAATCTGCTCATCTATGTACTCTAGGGAACAGGGACAGAGCAACCAGCTATCAAATAGATAGGGAAACTACAGAAATAAATCAAAGCCAGAACAATAGAAATAGAGAAACTGAGATGTCATTATATAGAAGATGCCAATATTATACCAAGAAAGAAGGATTTAAAAATGAAGTCATAGATCTTTCATATGGAAAGAAAGTTAACATGATGTAAAGAAATAAAAGACTGGTTTAAACTTAGAAAAATAGTGATTAAATAGATAACCACAAAGGACACTAAGAACACATCAAAATAAAAAACAAGGAAAACATAAAGACTCAACAAATAAAAAATGAAAATACTAAAAGAAAATACATAAAAATGACTCAGCACAGATAAAAACTGTCCACAATGCTGAAAACGAGGCACCAAATTGATAGTACTAAACTCACACCTATGAACAATTACTTAGAATACAAATGGATTAAATGCACCAAGGGAGACACAAAAAGTAGTAGAACGCATTTAAAAAAAAAAAAGATCTGTCTATATGCTGCTGACATGAGACATACCTTAGGCTTAAAGACAAAAACAAACTAAAACTCAAAGGGTGGAAAAAATATACATCAAGCAAACGACATTCAAAAAGGGCAGGGGTGGCAACATTAATTTCAAACAAAATGGTCTTTAAAGTAAAATTCACCATAATGAATGAAGAAGGACACTATATAGTGCATAAAGGATCAATACACCAGAAGGACATAACCATATTAAATAAATTTATACACCTAATAATAAGATTCCTAAAGACATTGAAAAAAATAAAACTCTTACAGCTTTGAAAGGAGAAATAGACAACTCCACAATAATAGGAGGAGACTTCAACACACCACTTTCAGTGAAGGACAGAATATTAAAAAAGAAGCTCAGTAAAAATACAGAGGACCTAAGTAACTCAATCAACCAACTTGACCTCAAAGATACATAGAAAATATTCTGCCCAACAGCAGCACAGCATACTGTCTTTTCTAACACACATGAAACATTCTCCAAAATAGTCCTCCTATTAGGCCATAAAGCAATGCTTAACAGAATCCAAAACATCAAAATATTATAAACATCTTTTCTGACACTAAAGCTATAAAAGTAGAAATCAATAACAGACAAAGCAAGGGGAAAAAATCAAACACATGGAAACTGAACAACAACTTGCTCAAAAACTAATG
Source organism: Heterohyrax brucei (assembly GCA_028571685.1). NCBI lineage: Eukaryota > Metazoa > Chordata > Mammalia > Hyracoidea > Procaviidae > Heterohyrax > Heterohyrax brucei. The sequence continues at coordinate 28,978,989 of CM053156.1, forward strand.
GGTTATAGAAGAAATCACGTATGGAATGAAGAAATTCACAGTATCAAATGAGAATAAAAAGATATCCTTCCAGAACATTTAGAACACAGCAAATGCAGTGTTCAGAGGTCCATTTTTTCAATAAATATACACATCTGAAAACAAGAAAAGGCCTCAAGCAAAGAATTAACCCTAGAACTCAAATAAATAGAAAGGAAGCATCAAAAGAAGTCTCAGACACTAGAAAAAAAAAATAAAAATAAGAGCAGAACTACTGCATCTCACTTTGGTGAGTGGTGTCTGGGTGTTATAAGCTAACATAAGGGGCCATCTAAGTAGCATCAGTTGGTCACACTCCACCAGGAACAGAGGAGAATGAAGAACATCAAAGACATGAGGAAAATGCAAGCCTAGCAGACAGAAGGTGTGATGTGATCCAGAGACTACATCAGCATGAGACCAGAAGAACTGGATGGTGCCCAGCCACTACCAGTGACTGCCCTAGGATGGGGAACACAATGTAAATTTCCTGATGTACCAGGATAAAAATGGGTGTGCAGAACTAGAACTCTATTAAAAGACCACACTTGATGGTTTGTCAGATTGGAAGGTCCCCTGAGGACGTGGCCCCTGGATTACCTGTTAGCCCAGAGCTGAAACCAGTACCCAAGGCAACTCTTCAGACAAATATTGGACTGAACTATAAGATAGAGTGATGCTGGCAAAGAGCATGCTTCTAGGCTTAAGCATATACATAAGGCTGTCAGAGGACCTCTTGTCCAGAGGCAATATGAAGGAGGACAGGAGTTGGCTGAATGAATGTGGCACATACAGGGTGGAAATGAAGGATGTGTTGTCATGGGAGTGGGGTAGAGTGGGGAGAGGCAGTTAGAGTTGGATAGTGGGGTGCTTAAAAGCTTTTATGTAGCAAATTGATTTGGATTGTAAACTTTCACTCAAAGCATATTAAAATATTTAACAAAAATTAGAGGAGAACTAAAGAACTAGAGAATAGAAAAACAATTGAAAGAGTTAATAAGGCCAAAAGGTGGTACTTTGAAAGCACAACAAAAGTGATAAACCTGTGGCCAAACTGAGAAAAAAATAAAAATAAAAAGAGAGGAAACAAATAACATGAATAAGAAATGAGACAGGTGATGATGCCACAGTAGAACCAAATGAAATTTTAAAAATCTGAACACAATCTTACAAAAAATTGTACTCTAACAAATTTTAATACCTAGAGGAAATGGACAAATTTCTAGAAACATGCTACTTACCTAAACAAACACAAAAAAAGGTAGAACAACTAAATAAACCTGTAACAAGAGATTTAAAAGGTAATTTAAAAAACTCCTAACAATAAAAAACCCTGACCTTGATGACTTAACTAGAGAATTCTACCAAACTTTAGAGAAGAGTTAACACTACTAGTACATAAGATACTACAGAGCATGGAATACTCCCAGTTTCATTCTATGAAACCAGCATAACCCTGATACCAAAACCAGGTAAAGGCTCCACAGAAAAAGAAAATTACAGACAAATAACCCTCATGAACTTAGACCCAAAATTCCTCAACAAAATTCTAGCCAATAGAATTTAATAATGTATCAAACAAACTTAAATCACCATGACCAGGTGGGATTCATACCAGATATGCAGGAATTGCTCGACATTAGAAAAAGTCAATGTAGTCCATCACATAGATAAAAAGAAAGACAGAAACTACTTGATTTTATCACTTGATGCAGAAAAGGCATTTGACAAAGTCCAACACTCATTCATTTTAAAAACTCAGCAAAATAGGTATAGAAGGGAAATGGAGAGAGTCTGAAAGCATTTCCCTTGAGAACAGGAACCAGACAAGGATGCTGTTTGTGATCACTTGTATTCAACCTTGTGCTGGATTTTCCAGCCAGGCCACTTAGGCTAGAAAAAGAAATGAAGGACATCCAAATTGGCATGGAAGAATTAATAGTGTCTGTATTTGCCAGTGATATGATCTTAGACACAGAAAACCTTAAAGAATACACACACACACACATTACTGGAACAGAGTTCAACAAATTATCAGGATACAAGATACACATACAAAAATCAGTTGGATTCCTCTACACCAACAAAGGGAATGTCAAAGACAAGTTGTCAAATCAATACCATTTACTATAGCCCCCAAGAAGATAAAATACTTAGGCATAAATCTAACCAGAAATGTGAAAGACCTATACAAAGAAAATTAAAAGACACTGTGGCAAGAAACAAAAAGAGACCACAGAAGTGTAGAAACACATTCCTCAGGAAGACTCAGCATTGTGAAAATGTCTATTCTATGCAAAGAGAACTATACATACGATACAATTCTGATCCAAATTCTAAAGGGAAGAAGTCCCGGGTAAGTAAAGTATTACTGAGAAAGAAGAGCAAAGTAGGAGGCCTTATATTACCTGACATTAAGAATTATTATACTGCCAAAGTAGTCACAGCAGCCTGGTACTGGTACAACAACAGATCTATAGACCAGTGGAACGGAATTGAGAAACCAGACATAAAATTATCCACCTGTGAGGAGCTAATATTTGACAAAGGCTCAAAATCCTTTAATTGGGGAAAAGATAATCTCTTTTACAAGTGGAGTTGACATAGATATCCACCTGTAAAAAAATGAAACAAGATCCATACCTCATACCATGCACAAAAACTAACTCAAAATAGATCAAAGACTTACGTGTAGAACATAAAACAATAAAGACTGTGAATTAAAAAGTAGGGAGAATGCTAGGAGCCCTCATAAATAGCATAAATAACAAGAATACAGAGCATTACTAACAATGCGCAAACACTGGAAGAGAAAATAGATAACTGGCAACTCCTAAAAATCCAACACTTACGCTCATCCAAAAACAACCAAAAGTGTAAAAAGATAATCTACAGAGCAGGAAAAAAAAATTGGTTATAACACCGTCAAATATCTAAATTCCTGAAATCTACAAGATACTGCAAAATGTCAACAACAAAAAGACAACCCAGTTTTAAAAATGAGCAAAAGCTATGAACAGACACTTCACCAAAGAAGACATTTGGGTAGCTAATGGATAAATGAGGAAATACCCAGGATCATTAGCCGTTAAAGAAATGCAAATCAAAACTATGAGATATCATCTCACCCCATCATGGCTGGCATTAATCCAAAAAATACAACATAATAAATGTTGGAGAGTCGATGGAGTGATAGTAACGCCTACACAGTGCTGGTGGGGATGTAAAAATGGCACAATCACTTTGGAAATCAATTCAGTGCTTCCTTTAAAAGTTAGAAATAGAAATACCACACAATCCAGCAATCCTACTTCTTGGACTATATCTTAGAGAAAAATAAACTGTTACATGAATAGATACATGCAGACCTATGTTCATTGGAGCACTGTCCACAATAGCAAAACGATGAATGGATAAACAAATTATAGTATATTCACACAATGGAATACTACACAATGTTAAAGAACAATGATGAATTTGCGAAATATACGTGAAGGAATCAGGAAAGCATTATACTGTATGAAATTAGTTGCAAAAGGCCACGTATTTTATGAGGTCACTATTCTAAGAACTCAATAATAGATTTAAATGCAGAAGAAAACAGTATTTGATGGTTATGAGAGGAGGAGAGAGGCATATTCGCTAACTAGATAGTAAACTCCCCAAAACCCACTGCCATCGAGTAGTGTCTGACTCATGGAGACCCTACAGGTCAGAGTAGAACTGCCCCATAGAGTTTCCAAGGAGCACCTGGTGGATTTGAACTGCTGGCCTTTTGGTTAACAGATGTAGTACTTAACCCACTACACCACCAGGGTTTCCAACTAGATAGTAGACAAGAATTATTTTAGGTAAAGGAAAGGACAGCACATAATATGGGGGATGTCAGCACAACTGTACTAAACTAAAAGCTAAGAAGCTTCTTGAGTATAACCAAACACTTTAAGGAACAGAGTACCAAGGGCAGGGGCCTGGGGACTATCTTTTTAGGGGACATCTAGGTCAGTTGGCATAGCAAAGTTTATACAGGTAATGTTCTGCATCGCACTTTGGTTAACAGCATCTGTGGTCCAAAAAGCTAGCAAATGGCCATCTAAGAAGTATCAACTGAGTCCCAGTTTACTTGATAAAAAGAAGAAAGAAGACCACCAAAAGCATAAGGAAAATGTGATCCCAAGAGACAAAAAGAGCCACATAAACCAGAGATTCCATTAGCCTGAGATGAAAAGAACTGACTGCCCTGAGAGGGAACATGAGAGTCCCTGAAGGAGCCAGTGAAAAGTGGAGTACAGAACTTGAACTCTGGTAAAAAGACCAGACTTGGTGGATCGGACAGACTGGAGCATCCCTGAAAGACATGGCACCCAGTCTCTCTGTTAGCCCAGAACTGAAACCATTCCTGAAGTCAACTCTCTAGTGAAACATTAGACTGCACTACAAGACATAAAATTACACTGGTGAAGAGTGTGATTCTTAGCTTAAGTACATGAAAATAACTGGGCAGCTCGTATCTGAAGCCAAGATGAGATGGCAGAAGGAGGCACAAACTGGCTGAGTAGACACAAGAAATACAGGGTAAAGAGGAGAGCACTGTCACAGTGTGGGGAGAGCAAATATAGTCACATAACAATGTAAGTTTTTGTGTGACAAACTGACTTGAATTGTAAACTGTTGTTTAAAGCACAGTTAAAAGAACAACAACAAACAATTCTGAGTGCAGAAAGTATGTGAGGAGATCTGAAAGGCTCCAGGAAAACAAAGAGTAAGGAGGCACAACGGACTTATAACATAGACAAAATCACCTTCAGAAAGAGTAAGTTTCAATACTAAGTTATGAGTTCATAGGACAGTTGGAAGGAGCATGAAAGTGAGCAGGATTAGAAGTGATAGCTTTAAAGAAGTATTGTTTCTTAGGGAAAATCAGGTAAACAGAGAAAGGGTGGTGCCCCTGCAAGACCTGATAGTAAAGAGAAAGAAGGAACTAAGAGAGGAAAAATAAAAGGAATGAGAAATAAGACATGATAATTTCTCCATTATTATCCATTAAATAAATTTCACCTCACTTCAATGACAGGGGAGGAAATTCCTTAAAACTTTTTGACGATATGCCTAGGAAAAGAAACAAGAAGTCAACCTAAATTTATAAAGAACTACTGTTAGAAGAAAATTGAAAGGAGAGTCATAATGGGTTAACTGTTGAAAATTCTTCATCTAAAGCCAACATCGAAGCAGAAGAAAACTGTAACACGATATTTTAAGGTGAAATAATTATGTTCAACAAAGTGAAGATATGCAAAGAAAAAAATGCCCTAATCAGAAATTCAAAAACTAAGATGATAAATGGGCTAACCATCCGTTTTAGTCAGCTAGGCCGCTCTAACAGAAATACCACAGAGTGGATGGCTTTAACAAAGAAAGATTTATTCTTACACAGTCCAATAGGTTGCAAGTCTATATTCAGGGTGTCCGCTCCAGGGGAAGGCTTTGCCCTTGTCAGCTCTGGAGGAAAGTCCGGTATTGCATCAGTCTTTGTCCAAGGAGCGTCCTGATGCAAGAACCTCCGGTCTGAAGGACGTGCTCTGCTCCCGGTGTTGCTTGCTTGATGGTAGCGAGGTTCTCAAATTGTCCTTTGTTTCTTTTTCCTTTTATTCCTTGCAAGCTAAAAGCATTAAGGGTGGGGCAAGTCATACTCCAGGGAAACTCCCCCTACAGCCCCACCCTAATCCTTTAACATACAGGTTAGCAAAACCACACAATGGAGGACAGTCCCAAGATACTGGGAACCATATCCCAGCCACGTGGCTGCACACATTTTTGGGGGGACACAATTCAAACCATGACACCATCTCACCAAACAAAACAAACAAAAACAAAAAACAGGTGTTGACTGACCTCCGGAAAGAAATTGAAGAAAGAATAATAAATTGCAAGATGCTCAAAATAGATTAGGTTTGATGTCAAAAAATTTCAACGTTGAAGGACAGTAAAATAACTAAGAAAATGAAAATGTAATAAAGAAAGATATAAACGGAGTCAAGAATGTGATTAAAATGGAAGACAAGCAAATGACCCAACACACAAGCCCTACAATTAAGCCCACAAACTTAATTGTTCTAAGTGCTACACACCTCACTTCTGAATGTCACTGTGGTCACCTTTGAAGTACTCCCCTGAGAAGCTACAGATGAATGCCAGTGCCTAGTCCACCCTTCAAAGCAATTTTGGAACTCTTTCTGAGGGATTGTGTTTTTGATCCAAGCTGTTACTCTCTGCCTCCGTAATGGAGCATTCAATCCATTTACATTCGGTGTAATTATTGATAGGAATGTATTTAGTGCTGTCACGTTGGTGCCTTTATTTTTGTGTTGTTGATGTTTTCTTTGTTCCTCATAATGTTCTGTTTTGGGTCATTTTTACTTTTCATCTTTTTCAGTGTTGGCTTTGCATTTGTTGAGACTCCTGTGTTATATTTCTTGTTTTGATATGTCACATTGTTGGTTTGATTTGTGGCTACCCCTTTGATCCCACTTAATGTTCCAAGTGTAAACCAATTGTTAACTTCTGTTTATCTTCTTAATTTCCTCTCCATCTGAAAGGGTTACAGCCACTGTAATATATCCCTCTTTATAGTGTGATGATGTTGTAGCTTTCATGTTAAGATCACTAGTTCCCTACTTTTAATATTTTAGCTTTTCTTAAGCTTGGTGACTTCCCTAACTGAGTGGGCCTCTGGGTGTGGTGTCTTGCATTGCATCTTCAAGTATACATTTGATGTTATTGTTTTTCTAAACATAGACCTTCTTTCAGTTTTGGTTTGCCTAGGAAAAGTGACGGTACCAGCCGTCAGACGAACAGAGCTGAGGGGAAAGCGCGGGAGCTGAATAAGGCCGAAACAATCACATCAGGGGGGACTCAGTCAAGCTGAGACGTTTATTTCTTTTCTGAGCAAACTTTTATACAGCACACACTTCTTTGTTTATTCTTAACTCTGGTCTTCTCACACACCTGTGTTCCCTAGTTCTCAAAACCTCTGATCTAATAATTAGCCCTATCCAAGGACAGCCACATGTTGTTATTCTTTCTTGGGATATTGCTAAGCAGTCAGTTCTCATGACCTTGCTGGCACAATATTTTTCTTAAGTGAGCCTAGCCCAGTAAATTTCTCTAAGATTTTCTTTAAGATGATTTCGGCTCCCGACAGAAAAGAAACAAGCAGTCAACCTAAGTTTATAAAGAACTATAGTTAGGAGAAGATTGAAAGGAGACTAAGAAAGTGTCTAAGCTTATGTTTATCACAGGTGTCTTAATTTCACCGTCAGAGTTGAGAGGCAGTTTGGCAGGGTATATAATTGTTAGTTGGATGTTTTGCTTGAAGGCTTTGTGTATGTCATTCCACTGACTTCTAGCTAACATGGTTTCTGCTGAGAAGTCATATGAAATCCTACAGGACTTCCCTTTGTACATTAGTTTTACTTTAAACCTCGCTACCTTTAAGAGCCTCTCTTTATGCTTCATATTATTAAGCCTGATTATAATATGTCTTGGTGTCTTTCCTTTGGGGTCTAGTTTTTATGGTGTTTGATAAGCATCTTGAATATCTATGTTCTCTTGTTTCATGATTTCAGGGAAGTTTTCTGTCAGTAACTTTAACAATTCTCTCTGTATTATCTGCTATCCCTCTGTGTTCAGGAACTCCACTTATTCACAAATTATCCCTCTTGATAGAGTCCCATATGCTTCTTCATTTTTCTTATTTCTGTCCTCTGTAAATGTTGGTGTGAGTTGTTTTATCTTCAAGCTCACTAATTCTGTATTCCATTTCCTCAATCCTGCTTTTTTGGCTTTGCATTGAATTGTCTAATTCTGTAGTTTTATTGTTGATCTGCTGGATTTCAGATTGTTGATGTTCTAGCAGTTCATACAGCTTACTTAATTTTTCATTTCGTTCTGTCACATTTTGTTTAATTTCTAGAAGGGCTTTATACATAATTATTTATATTCTACCTCTTACAATGTCAGAAAGGCTTCACTTGGGAAGGTTTTTGATTGTTTATTTTGGAAGTTTTCCAGAGCCGTGGTGGTCTGCTTCTTTAAATGTTAGATATTGATTATTGTCTTTGTGCCATCAAGAAGCTATTCAGTTTCTCTGATGTTACACCAATGGGAGCTGTGGCATAGTTCTGAGAAGGGTGTGGGTAAGGGCATTGCTAGATTTGTTCACCAACTGCCACTGCATTCTCTAGGAGCAGTTTACTTATGTATAGTTTCTGTGGCAATATAGACACTGTCAAGTATCATGATGCTGCTCAGCTTAGTAGGTGGCCCCAGCTGAACCACCAGTAATGGCAGACCCTACCTCCTGGCTGCTAAAAGTGGCTAGCTATTTGTGCCAACTCTCTGTTGTCGTGCCAATCCAGACTATGGTGTAGATCAGGGAAGGGAGAGGAAAAGGATGCTGCTACACTCAGCTGCCAATGACCTCTGAATTTTCTAGATGTGTTTGTCTTAAAAACCACCTTTCTGCTGAGAGAACAACTGTCCATCAGCCACCGAAACAGCTAAGCCATCAGAGGTAACAGGTCCCACCTCCTGGCTGGCAAAGATGGCTCCCTATTTATGGAGTCTCTGGGGGGCCTTCAGCTGATGCTATGATTTGGCTCAGTGAAGAGTGGTGGAAATGTCACCACCTCACTCAGGCACCAGTCACCACTGCATTCTCTAGCTGCTTTTAACACAAAAGCTGCCTTTCTGCTGAGAGAGGCATTGACCAATAGCAGCTGAAAGCAGCCAGGCCCTCAGGGGTGGTAGGCCCCACCTCCTGGCTTCATAGGCCATCTACAGATGGCATGACATGACCCAAAGAGGGGAGGAGTTAGGGCACTGCCACACCTGGCCACCAGCCCCCACTATGATCCCTAGGTATGATCATCTTAAAAACAGCTTTTCTGCTGGGAGAAGCACCACTCAGACAGGCACTGTTGCTCATCATGGGAATTAGCCCCATGTGAGACCTCAGGCATGCCTAATTGCACCCCTCAGCTGACCAAGATGGTGTCCTGTCTGAGCCACCCTTCCTGCACCGAGTCAGCAATATCTATGGAGCAGCTCAGAGAAGTGAAGAGAAGGGGCGCGGGCACTCTCAGTCAGTAGCTGCAGCTGGGTTCTCTAGAAGGGGCTGTCCCAAGCACAGTCTCTGTGCTGCAGGATTTGCTGTTTACTTAAGCACTGCTGTTCAGTGTAGTAATAAGCTCATACGAGGCTCACAGGCTGAACAATCCCAATCCCAACCTCCCAGTTAACAAAGAAGGTATCCATACCTGTAATCCTCTCAAATGATGTACCAGCAGAAGCAGGACTCAGTGCATTGCTGCCTCACCTCTGACAGAGGTAATTTTCCCCTTCCTGTCACCCAGTCCAATCTCACAACTCTATGCCAGATCTTGGGTCTCCCAGAATGTCCACGGTGCCCCATTCAATTATTTTTCTAGGCCTTAGTTCTCAGAGGGAACTGCAGAGACATGTGTCTAGTTTGCCATCTTGGCCACACCTCCCAGAACTCTTTCTGGAATGGCTATTGTGCATGGTGGAAGGAGGCAAGTTTGCAAACTTCATTGTATTGTTGTCTGTGAGGGAGTTTTTCACCATTAAACAATTGTATTGGAAAACCCTTCCTGATCTGGCCCCCAGTGACTTTTCTTTACCCAAAGATAAAGGAAATACTGAAAGAAAGACATTTTGATGACATTCAGGACACTAAGGTTAATATGATGGCATCTCTGATGGTCATTCAAGAAAAAGAGTTCCAAAATTGCCTTGAAGGGTGGTTTAAGCACTGGCATCAGTTCATAGCTTCCCAAGAACAGTACTTCAAAGGTGACTATAGTGATATTCAGCAGTGAGGTATGTGGCACTTTATCTAGGATGAGTTCACGAACTTATTTGGCAGTCCTCCTACATATAACAGAAGTTTCTAAAGAGGAAACATAACACAATGGAGTGGAACTATAATCCAAAAACACTTAAACAGAAATAAGAGAAACTTTAAATGTACACATTTAAAGGGCCTTATGTATATCTTGGAAAACCTGGTGGCACAGTGGTTAAGTGCTATGGCTGCTAACCAGAAGGTTGGCAGGTGCTCTTTGGAAACTGTATAGGGCAGTTCTACTCTGTCTATATTCTGCTATGAGCTGGAATTGACTCTATGGCACTGGGTTTGGTTTTGGTTTTAATGTGTATTCTGGAAAAGTGACCTGGAATGTTCAACACTGAGACATTTTCTAGTAAATGTAAAAATAAAAAATGGGAAAAATATTCCTCAGAAGCTATATTGCATAAATAACATAAATTTGGTGTTTTAAAACAAAAATTTATTCTCTGAGAGTTCTGGAGGTCAGAAGTCTAAATGCAAGGAGTTGATAAGACTGTCCTTTCTCTGAATGTTCTCGTGTAGAATTTTTCCTTCCCTCTTCCAGCTTCAGGTAGTTCCCAGCATTTCTGATATTCAGGAGTTCTACCTGGGATTGCGTAACTACAATCTTTACCTGAATCTCCATTCTCCCTACTCCTGTATCTATTCCTCTTTTGTCTGTCTCACAGCTGCCTCTTCCTTTTTCTGTTAGAACACTACTGAATATAGGGCCAATCCAGATAACACAGGGCAATTTCATCTCAAGATTTCTAACTTAATTACATTTGAGAAGACTTTTTCTAAATGAAATAACATTCACAACTTTCAGGGACTAAATGTGGAAATGTGTAAGTAAGAGACAACATTCCATCACCTGCATAGCTTCCAGACCAAAAAAAAAAAAAAAAAAAAAAATTGTATTACTTAAAAGGATAAGAAGATAAGGCTGGCATTAGACTTCTCAACACCATGGAAGCAGCAGTCAAGAAATAAAAAGACACATTGCGTTGGGAAAATCTGCCACAAGGACCTATTTAAAGTGTTAAAAAAAAAAAAAAAAGTAAAGATGTCGCCTTGAAGACTAAGGTGTGTCTGATCCAAGCCGTGGTATTTTCAGTCACATAATACACATGCAAAAGCCAGACAGTGAATAAAGAAGACATCATGCCTTTGAATTGGAGTGTTGGAGAAGAATGTTGAATGTACCGTGCACTGCCAAAAGCACAGATTGTTCTGGAAGAAGTACAACCAGAGTGCTCCTTGGAAGCAGAAATGGTGCAACTGCATCTTACATACTTTGGCCGTGTTGACAGGAGGGATCAATTCATGGAGAAGAACATCATGCTTGGTAGAGTGGAGGTTCAGTGAAAAAGAGGAAGACCTCTTCAAGATGTATTGATGCAATGGCTGCAACCATGGGCTTAAGCAGAAAAACAATTGTGGGCATGGCGCAAGACAGAGCAATGTTTTGTTCTATCATTCATAAGCTTGCTATGAGTTGGATCGAATCTGACAGCACCTAACAACAGACAATATATAATGTAGCAATATGTAATGTAAGGGAATGATAAAGCACCTTTCAAGACACTTAACAGCAAAGAGTGTGAGCCAAGGGTTTTGTAACTCACTAAGCTGTCTTTCAAATACCAAGGCTACATGAAAACAGTTTCAACATGCAGGAATTAAGGATATACTGTATATGTGCAGTAGGATTACCTTAAAAGATGAGTGTTACGCAACTAAGGGATAATTGAGGCAAATTTTAGCAAAAGGAGTGGTAGAAAAATTTTATTATATTTATTTGTTTAGCTAAGACTAAATAAAAGTGAAGATGTGAGTCAAAGAGCAGTATGCTGAAATTTTATATTCTGGAAAATTAGAAAGAATACAGTTGAAAAAGAAGAAGGGAAAAAGGAAAGGAAAAATAGAATAGTGTAATTAACAACTGTATAGATAATGGGTGTGAAATAAAAGTCCAAATGGACATGCCAGGTGATAAGAGCTTAAATAAGAAGAATGAAGGGATTAAGGACACTTGTAAATGGAATAAGTAACCACCAGAAAAAATTCAACATTCTGAAATGCCAAAAGAAATGGAAAAATATATAGCAAAGAAAACAAGAAATACAGTAAACATAACACATGCGATAATTGTAACAAATTATTAAAAAGTCTTTAGACTAAATATATGAGAAATATTAGTAAATGCAACCTACTTTACTGGTTTCTTTCTTTTTTTCTTGTTATCCATAGCAAGAAATGAACCAGTTCTTGAACTGACCCATAAGGCAAAACCTGACTCCATGCTATATTCAGTACATTCAAGCAAAGTGATTCAGAAGACCAAAATCAAATAAGTGGACAAAGATATATTGTCCAGAAAAAAAATAAAAACAATAATAAGGTGGAGTAGCAATTCTGACAGTAGATTAAAAGATTTAAATGAGACAAAAAGAATATTATAAAAAATGTGGAAAAATATACTTCACAATGAAGATACAACAATGAGTATCTGTTCACCAAAAGATAGAACAGGCACCTATACAAAGCAGAAATTACACAAGATGAGGGTAGCAATAGAAACATAATATCAATAGATTTTAACCCACTGAATTGTGTCCCCCAGAAATGTGTGTCAACTTGACTAGGCCATGATTCCAAGTATTATATGACTGACCATCATTGTATCATCTGATGTGATTTCCCCATGTGTTGAAAATCCTGCCTCTATGATATCTTATATGGTTGCCATGAGTAGGAATCAACAGCAAAAAAATCAGAGTTTGATTTTTTTCTTTTGGTGATGCAGTGGTTAAGAGTTATGGCTGCTACCCAAAAAAGCTGGCAGTTCAAATCCAATAGCTGCTCCTTGGAAACCTTATGAGGCAGCTCTACTCTGTCCTTAGGGTCACTATGAGTCAGACTCAACTACACAGCAATAATTAATGGGTTATGATGTTAGTGAGGTGAGATTAGCAGCAGTAATGATAAAGAGACAGAACTCAATCCACTAGATTAGATTTTGTCTTTAATCAATCTCTTTTGACATAAAAGAGGGAAGCAAGCACATATTAAAGTGTGAACTTTGTTCACTGTACATGCGTCTCACACACTGCTAGGTGAAATTATAGCAGACACTAGAATAAAGAAATGAGCAGATTCTATCCAAATAGAATGTGAGTAAAAGTGCTAGGTGTCAGTTCTGAGCTAAGTTTTTAAAGAGGTAATTATACTCTCCCCACACTCTTTCACCGTTCTGTCAGCTGTTGGCAGATTCAGAAGAGGTGAAAGTACATAGTGGAGCCAGAAGATATAAGGAGCTTAGATGGATAGAAAGACCTTGTGGAGGGTAAAGGGGGAAGAAGCTCCCTGTCATGCAGAAAATAATCACGTTGAACTGCTACATAAGCAGGAAATAAAATTCTATTGCATTTAATGTACAGCCTATCCTAACATAACCCAAGGTATGTGGCATTGGTTTAATGTTGAGAGGTAAATGCAGAGAAATAGATACTTTTCAGTATGTAAACAGGGGAGATCCGTATTATGCAGAGGCACAATATTTGGTAAAATCTTGCAAGTGCCTACTGGGGCTAGATCACTGGAAATCGGCTGGGAAGAGACCAAGCGTAGTATGCCTTGGTTACTTGTCATTGTTAGAAGTTATGACAATCTATGTAAAAGTTGAAAATAAGGCAAAAAATCTTCATGTGCCCTATACTAGTCTAACAAGTCACCAAAAGTCATCTAACCACTAAGGGACTGTAGTTACTATTGGCTATAGTCCAAGCTCTTATCTATAAGTTAGACATTAACTTGCAGCAGATTGACAAGTTGCAAACAAATTTTATATGGTAGAGAAACAAATGATTTCTATGTGATAGACAAATCCAAACATTATGATTTTATTGTCCTTGTAGACATTACTTAGTTTTATGTCTTACTGATCATGTCCTTTCACTGACTGTAGTGACTTCCCTGTCTTATGTCCTCATTTGAGTCAGCTTTGTGATCTCGCTTATTCCCTCATTAATGAGGTAAATATTTGACCTGTACTTACTAGGTATTTGTATGAGAATTATATTTTCAACTTTTTTAAGTTATATTTTGACACAGGGCAAAGGCTCCTCATATTTCCTGGCTTGGGGAATTCCACAGTTGTTTTGAACTAGTGGCTGCTGGCTGTTTCCTCATTTCTTTTTCTGAAGGGGAATTCATGTTGTGGTTGTCCTAGGCCTGCTCCATTACTGTATGTGAGCTATAGGAGAGACAGATGACTATATCTTTTAGTTTACAAATCTCTGGTCCATAAGGAATTACATGTGAATCTAATGAGAAGACTGAGTATCAATAAGGAATTCTTGCTGTTGAGGTGGATGCAGTCACTGGATGGACATTGGGGCTTTTTCTTTTTAGGAGGGGTTGAGTGGGCTTTTGCTGTGGGAAACCTAAAACAAAAACCAAACCAATTGCTATTGAGTATAACTCATGGAAACCTATGTGTGTCAGAGTAGAACTGCCCTATAGAGTTTTCAGTAGGTGAATTTTCCAAAGTATATTACCATGTCTTTCTTCTGAGATACTGCTGGGTACACTCAAACCTCCAGCCTTTGTCTATGACTGTCAGGTACTCAAAACATAGGAAAGGTTGTAAATAGTTCTTCTTCATCACTTGAAATTGTTAAATGTTTTAACAGTAAAAGATTTATATTTATTATTGAAAAAGACTTTTAAAAAATGTATTTAAAAGAAAAGAAGGAAGTTTTCTCCAAGAGTAGTTAAGATGCTAGAAAGTAAGTGACTGGTATTCTGAGATATTGACAATCCCTGTGCCAGTGGCTCAGCAACGTGGTATCTTCAGTGAAGGGCTGTTGGTGTTGTACTAGAGTAAAGTCATCAAAAGCTTATGATAAAGCAAGAGGAAATATGTCATTCAGCATATATTCTAAGAGGTGAAAGTAGAGTACTGATAAGTATGCTGCCAGAGCCATATCTGCCCAAGTCCAAGGAATGTTGCAGAATCATCCCAATATATTGACATTACAAATAGGGAAAATCATTAAAATCTTCATCTTTATACAGACAGACTGAAAACTGCTAGATCATCTTGGTTCTACATTTTGAATTGTCTCTCTCAGTAATTATCAGTACAAGTTTCAGTAATGACTGTCAGAATTGTCTTCATTGGTTCAACAAATACTATTTACTAAATGCTTTAGAAAAAGATAAGCCTAGAAAACACAGAGCTCTTTGATGCTCTAAGTATTTGTTTACGTGAAGCCAAGCCAAGCCAAGTGCCATCGAGTCAGATCCCACTCATGTTTACGTGAAAGGCTTCCTAAAAGACATTTTCTGAGATTGTCCAAGCTGTTCTTTTAATACCTGTGTGTCTTTATTGTAACACGTGAGTTACATTGTTTATATACAAGGACAGGGAATAATAGTTCCAATTTTAATTCTTTAGTCAGTATTGACAGAACTAAACTGCTGCTCAGCTGATACCTTGTCCGTAAAGGGAAAAGATCAGATCCTCATGGTGTTTCATAGGGAGACATTCCATAATGGGAAACAAGGCCTTTCTACTTAATAGAAATGATCCTGAATGAGTAAAATATAGCTGACAGCCTTCAAGATAAGCAAGGGAGGTTTCATGTACAGAAATGAGAAGAAAAAGTTTCTGGCTGCCCCAGTAGAGATACTGCTCTTCCTGGTCAATCACTGAAAGCGGCTAAGGCAAAGAGGAGCAAAGGGTGAGGAGCACAGGTCTGAGGTCCAGTTTGTTCTGTCTCATAGTTCCTGTGTGTCTGCTGGACTTCATGCCAACCAGCAGGGCATCCATGCAAGCAAGACACATGCAAGGCACATTTACTTTCACCCTGGTTGTGACAACACAACCTCGTTTGCCGAAAGTGAAGAGGATTTAAAGCACTTACTGATGAGGATCAAAAACTAGAGCTTTTAGTATGGATTACACCTCAACATAAAAAAGAAAAAAAAAATCCTCAGAAGTTGGACAAAGAAATGGAGACAAGATTTAAGTTGTCAAGGATTTTATTTTATTTTTATCTCTAATTGATACCCCTGGAAGCAGCAGTTGACAATTCAAATGATGATTGCATGGGGCAAACCTGCTGCAAAATACCTCTTTAAGATGCTAAAAAGCAGAGGTGTCACCTTGAAAACTATGACCCAAGCACCTACGTTTTCAGTCTCCTCATATGCATGAGAAAGCTGGACAATGAGTAAAGAAGACTGAGGAGTTGATGACTTTGCATTATGTTGTTGGCAAAGAATACTGAATATACCTGGAACTGCCAGAAGAGCAAAGAAATCTCTCTTGGAAGAAGTACAGCTAGAATGCTCCTTGGAAGCAAGGATGGTTAGACTTTGTCTCACATATTTGGATATATTATCAGAAAGGATCAGTTACTGGAGAAGGACATTGTGCTTAGTAAAGCAGAGGGTCAGTGTAAAAGAAGAAGATCCTCAATGAGGTAGACTGACATAGTCGTTCCAATAACAGGTTCAAGCACAACAAGGACTGTGAGGATGGTGCACAACTGGTCAGTGTTTTGTTCTGTTGCACATAAGCTTGAGTTGGAACTGACTTGATGACATCTAACCACAACAACTGGAGCTGGCTATGAGTGTGGGAGGACTGAACACCTGAAAGGTGATTGTTTTTTCCAGAACTTTGTGTAAATTCTCTCCAGAGACAGATTTTGGCCTGGTTTCCCTTTGCTGCTTATGTAGCTCTCCGTGCAATTTCCAGATTGGAGGACTTGCTGCTTCTTCTAAAATATTAGCTTGGATTTTTTTTTTTCTGGAGGCAATAATGCAAAGCTGTTATTGGTAAAACAGGAAGGAAAGGTCTTGCTGTGCAACAGCTTTTAATTTTAATTATTTAAAAAGTAATTTGTTTTATCCCAATACAAATTCCTGTGACATTTTCTTAATGAGATGGAGAAACACACCACAGACTTTGTTTGGAAAGGGAAGAAACCCCGGATAAGTAAAGCACTACTGAAGAAAAAGAACAGACTGGGAAGCCTCTCACTACTCAAATTTAGAAACTATCACACTGCCATAGTTGTCAAAACAGCCTGCTGCTGGTATAAAAAGAGACAGATAAATCAATGGAACAGAGTTGAGACCCCAGAGATGCCACCATCCTCCTATCAACAGTTGATATTTGACAAAGGCCCTAAGACATTAAACTGGGGTAAAAGCAATCTCTTTAACAAATGGTGCTGGCAAAATTGGATATCCATCTGCGCTAAATTGAAACAAGACCTGTATCTCACACCTTATACTGAAACTGGATAAAAGACTCAAATATGAAATCTAAAATGATAAAGCTCATCCAAGAAAAAATAGTAGCAATGGAAGTTTTAATAAACAGTGTAGACAGACTTCAAAATCTGACAAAGCACAATCAATAGAAGAGAAAATAGACAAGTAGGAACTACTAAAAATCAAACACTTTAGCTCATCCAGAGACTTTAATCAAAAGAATTAAAAGACCACCTACAGAATGGGAAAATGTATTTGGCAACTATATGTCAGACTGACATCTGATCTCCATAATCTATAAGGTACTACAAAATATCATTAAGAAAAAGATAAATAATCCAATTAAGCAATGGACAAAGGAGATGGACAGCCACTTCTCTAAAGAGGAGATCCAGGCAGCCAAAATACACATGCAGAAATGTTCACAATCACTAGCTACTAAAGAAATTCAAATCAAAACTACAATGAGATACCGTCTCATCCCAACAAGGTTGGCCATGATCCGGAAAATACAAAACAACAAATGCTAGAGAGGCTGTGGAGAAATCAGAACTCTCCTACACTGTTGGTGGGATTGCAAAGTGGTACAATCTCTCTGGAAAGCAATCTGGCACTTCCTTAAAAAGCTGGAAACAGATATACCATTTGACCCAGTAATTTCGCTGCTTGGAATATATCCTGCGGAATCAAGGGCATTCACACCAACAGATACATGCAGAAGAATGTTTATTGCAGCACAGTCCACAATAGCAAAAAGACGGAATCAACCCAGATGCCGAACAACAGAGGAATGGATAAGTAAACTATGGTGTATATTGTCAATGGAACACCATGCAATAATCAAGAACAATGACGATTTTAGGAAGCATCTCATAACCTGGTTTCAGTTGGAAGACATTATGTTGAGTGAAAGTAATCAGTGACAAAAGGACGAATGTTGTATGAGAACCCTACAATAAGAACTGAAAAACAGACTCATGCTTAAAAGAAAAGACTCTTTGATGGCTGCAAGGGTGGGGAGGGAGGGAAAGCAAGGGTGGGGTATAGATTAGATAGTTGGTAGAAATTTGATTGGGTGAAATCGGTGACAGCACACATTAGAAAGAAGATCAATTTTAACTGGACTTCAACATAACGTGGTCACTCCTCCCATCTTAACCCAATATTGCAAGGATAGAGTAGCTGGGGCGAGGGTCCAGGGACCATGCTCTCAGGGGACATCAAGACCAATTGGTATAACCAGCATTTTGCTAAGAGAGTCTTCTGCACCCCAAGTTAGCGAGTGGCATCTGGGGTCTTAAAAGCTGCCAAGCTGCCATCTGAGGTACACCAAAGGGTCCCAACTCAGCAGGAACGGATGATCACCAAGGACCAAAATGACATGGGGGAAGGAGAACCCAGAAGATGGAGAGACCCACGTGAGTGGGTGACTACATCGACTTGTGACTAGAGGAACTGGATGGTGCCTGGCCACCACCAGTGATGGCCGTGATGGGGCTGACAGAGTTGTGTCTCATTGGCAACACAAGAATAAAAAGTGGTGCACCCTGAGATCTCCACTAAAAGACTGCAATTGATGGTCCACGGGCCCCTGGCCCTTATGCTGCCCCTGTCCATAAATCATAATGGAGGTCAACTCTTCAGACAGGAATAGATTGGACTTGGTGACACAGAATGACCATATCATGTGTGCACCTTGTTGTTTCATGCATCTATAGGATGTCATCCTGCTGACCTCTTACTGGAGGTGGAGGAGAGGGTAGAGAGGAGGAGATAGGTGATTGTTGGGAGGATATGATATGTATCGAATGGAGAGGAAGAGTGTGCTGTCACTGAGCAGGGAGAGTAGTGCAAGCTGCACATTTATATGGAATTGTAGATTTTCACTCAGTCATAATAAAAAAAATTAATTTGTTTATAGCTTTATTACAAAGAAAGAAAATGATCACAAGCAAAAGTAATCAGACACATGCACACACAAAACTGCATAATATTTATTAGGATTATTTCCCTCTGGCTCTTCGTTAGATACGCGTTGATATTTCACAAAAGCCATTGTGAGATTACTAATACAAAGCCCTAGAAAAGACAGCCTTCATCTCTTAGTACTGCCCTGAAAATAAGACTATGCCTGTATGCCTTCAGGAAATGAAGTCTGA
Source organism: Heterohyrax brucei (assembly GCA_028571685.1). Taxonomy (NCBI): domain Eukaryota; kingdom Metazoa; phylum Chordata; class Mammalia; order Hyracoidea; family Procaviidae; genus Heterohyrax; species Heterohyrax brucei. Next base: position 28,998,369 of record CM053156.1, read on the forward strand.
GCTAGAAGAAATTAGGCAGGAAGTTTAAAATAAATTTAACTGTTGTCATCTTTTTCCTTTTAAAATTGGTTTTTCTCAGGACAGCGGTTTGAACTCTCTTAAGTCTGGAGCTGGAGGAGGAGTTGAGATAATCAGAGAAAAAAGAGGTAGAAATAAACTTATAGCTTATGGAAAATGGCTTCAGCTTTGCAGAGTAAGTGAAATTTTCAAGAGCCTATGATTTTTAAAAACTATCATGTTTCTTCTATTTTAATAGCCAATTAATTTTTTTCCACATTTATGACACTGGGACACATAATACACTTAATGTCAAAAGATGCTGAGGTGGAGCCAACATGGCATCCTTGGCAGACACATCATGCAGTTCCTCTGCAGCAAAAACTTGAAAAACTAATTACAACAGATACAATCATTAATCCTAGGAGTCTAAGCGTAATACGAAGGAATAAAGAACTAGAACAAACACTGAATGGAAGAAGAAACTAAAGGAAAACAGATAATGAGAAAATTATGGAGTGGAGGTTCCTGACAACTAACATGGCAGAGTATCACCATCTTGTAGCACAGCCATCATGATTCTAGACTAGAAGTATAGGAAAGCAACTTCATGAAGCTCCCAGTAGGAGACAGAGCACCTGGTGACCCAGGAAACACACTTTCCCACCCCTCATGTCCTCCATCCTTCCTCACAGGCCATGCTGAGACATCCTGGCTACCAGCACACCACCAGCCTGGGGCTGCCCTATTCTTACCTGCTGGGTCTTGCCATACCATTCTTTCCTTCCTTCTTTTTCCTTCTCCCTCCTATCTATCCCATTCTTCACCTCTAACCCTTCCCAATGGAGCATGATGTATACCTTGGCTAGAGAGACATTGGCCCACTTCCAGCCTAGGTGCACACAACCCTCAGCTGTTGGTTTCTGCCCCATCATTTTTCCCTTTGTTATCTTTCTCTCTCCCACCTAATCCTGTACCCTACCTCTACCTCTTCCTCCAGAGCTATACTGTGATGCTTTTGCTAGAGTGGCGTTGGCCCACAACCAGCCTGGGTCCACCTCGCCCTCACCTGCTACCTCCTGATGCACCATTTTTCAAAAGTATTTATTTATTTAATACTTTCCCCCTTCTTCCTTTTCTTTCTCCCTCCCACTAGCCTCACATCCTACTCCTACTCTTTCCCATGAAGCTATGATGTACAGCTTTGACTAGAGAGATACCCACCGGGTGTCAGTCTGGGTTTGCTCTGTCCCCTCACTCTGGTTCCTGCATCACCATTCCCTGCTTCTTTCTTTTCTTTATGCCTCCTGCCAAGCCCTGTGTGCCACCTATACCACTTCCTACTGGGCCATGCTGCACCACTGCAGGTAGAGAGCTACCATACTAGCCTATCACCAGCCTGGGTTCACCCTGCCTCCACAGGCAGCTCCTGCTGTACCATTTTTTTCCTTTTTTCCTTTTCTTTCTCCCTTCACATAGTCCCTTATACTACCTCTACCACTTTGTATCAGGCTTGAGACAGGTAGAGAGCTACCAGCCCGCTGCCAGCCCAGGATCCCCCAAATCCTGCCAGCTGGCTCCCTCCATGTCATTTTATTTTTTGCTTTTCTTTCTTCCTCGCACCTAACCCCATAACCCATTTCTACCCATTCCTGCTGGGCCATGTCTTGGATAGAGAGGCACTGGCTGACTGCCACCCTACATTCAACATGCCCCTACCTAACACCTCCCGCCTCACCATTTTTCTCTTTTATTTCTATCTCTTTGTTTCCCACACCTAGCCCTGTACCCCACCACCCTTCCTGCCAGCTCTCACTGGATCATGACCCCAAGTCTGCACTGTCCCTCTCCTTCTGCCACTCAACTAGCTGCTGAATGGAGGGATACAAGTCTGTACCATTCCCTGTCTGACACCCATATGTATCTGGTGACATACCAACATCAGGAAACAGCCAGTTCCTGCCTAGTCTGCCTTTAGCCACCTCACTAAGCTAGTGTACAGTGAAGTGGGCTCTTCTTGCCTGCTGCTGCCCTGCAAACCCACACAGGGCAGTGAGAGCTATCATGCCCACAGATGAACAGTCCTTACATATCAAAACAAAACAAATAAACAGGAAAAAAAAAGAAAACCATAAATAAATAAAAAAATAATATCTTAAGGTCTTGGACACAGTTGACAATATCAAGACACATAAAAAAAATCAGGGAAAGACTGTTAAAAGATGGTGGGCTAGACACATGTCTCCTCATTTCCCTCTGGGGACTAAGGCCTGGAATGATATTTGTATAGAGCACTGGACATTCGGGGAGCCCTAGGACCTGGCATATTTGACTAGGCACCAGTATTGAACTAAATTTTGCCTCTCAAAGATGAATCAGCAGCCATCTGACCTCTGCTTCTACTGTTTCACTGTATCGGAGAACAGCAGTTTCTGCGAATGGCCAGTAATATACTTTCGTTATCAGCTAGAAAGTGGGGTCTGCTGCTCTTGATGGCCTGACTGCTTTTGACAGCACTTTCGACAGCTCCTAGCTTGAGAGTTCTCTGCTTTTCAGCATCTGGGACAGAGCTCCACTAGAAGTGAAGTTTTCTTTTAGGGCTGAGAGGCCTGTGTGTTTGTCTGGAGATCTGTCTGTTGAGAGGCCTGGCATATTTTCCCCCCACCCTTCTCTGACCCACACTGTACAGTTGGCTGACAGCCCCTAGTATCTCCATATGTAGGGTGGCATCTTTGCCACACAATAGGCAGAAATTTCTACCCAAGAGAGTCCACTTGGGCCAAATCCCTAGAGTATGTAGAGACAGCTGGTAACCAATGCTTTTCTTAGAACTACACCAAAGTTCCTGCTGAGGTAACACCAGAGAAATTAAACAGCATCCAAATGGAATGCAGACAGCAGAACATAGTTAATCTTTTAAATAAGCAGTCCACCTTAACTCCAGAAAACTCCAAAAATAAAGATTCAGAAAACTTTACAGATGAAGAAACCTTTCTGAAACTATCAGATGTCAAGTACAAAAGAATTATATATAGAACCCTCTTAGAGATTAAACAAAATGCAGCAGAACAAAATGAAAAATTAAGTGAACTATTTGAACTGATGAAACATCAATGATCTGAAATACAGCAGATCAATAACAAAATTATAGATTTAGACAATTCAATCCAAAGCCAAAAGAGTAGAATTGAGGATATGAAAGTTAGACTTAGTGACCTTCAGGATAGAGCAACTGACACCAGCATTTATGAGGAGAAATCAGAGAAAAGAAATAAGAAAAATGAAGAAGGATTAAGAAACATGTGGGACTCTGTTAAGAGGAATGATTTATGTTTAATTGGAGTTCTTGAACAAGGAGGGGCAGATGACAATACAGAGAGCATTGCTGTAGAGATTCTGACAGAAAACTTTTTTGAGATTATGAACAAAGAGAACATAAATATCTAAGATGTATATTGAACCCCACAAAAAATAGATTCCAAAAGAAAGACTCCAAAGCATCTTATAATCAAGCTAATAAAATGAAACATAAACAGATGCTTTTAAAGGCAGCAAAGCTCAAAGCAAAGCTAACATTCAGAGGGAAAACCTGTAGGATTTTGTCTGACTTCTCTACAGAAATGATGTTGGCTAGAAAAGAGAGGATGACACATTCAAAACACTGAAGGAGAAAAACTGCCAACCAAGAATTACATATCCTGCTTAACTGTCTATCAAATATGACAGTGAAATTAAGGCATTTTCAGATAGAGAAAAGCTCAGAGACTTTGTCAAAGCTAAACCAAAACTACATGAAATACCAGAAGAATCTCTTTGCTTAGAAAAACAAAACCATTAAATGTATACCTAAGGTGGCAATGCAGGACACAGCATCTAGAATCCTGCTCAGTTAGGGAAGTCGCAAAACTCAATCAAAGCTACAATATTAAAAGAAGGAAATCAGTGATCATATCAAGAAAACTATGACACCATCACACTAAAAGAGGGATTTTCTACAGTAGTTATAGTCCTTTCAGATGGAGAAGTTAAAAAGTTATGTGAAAGTTAAAATCGGATTTAATCTTAGTATGTTAAAGAGGATCATCGGATCCGACTCGACGGCACTTGGCTAGATGTAGCTGCAAGCAAAATAACAATGCAACATATCAAAACAAGAAATGCAGTACAGGAGTCTCAACAAACACAAAACCAACACTGAAAAGTCAACCCATAAAGAAGAGTGACCCAGAACAGAATATTCAGAGCAATATGGAAAACATGAACAGAAAAATAATTACATCAAAATGGTAGCACTAAACATACACCTATGAATAATTACACTGAATGTAAATGGTCTGAACACTCCAATAAAGAGGCAGTGAGTGACATCCTGGATCAAAAGATGTGACTCATCTATATGTTGCTTATAAGAAACACATCTTAGACTCAGAGATATGAACAAACTGAAAATTAAAGAATAGAATAATATATACCAGGCTAACAATGTACAAAGAAGAGCAGGTGTGGCAATGCTAATCTCAGAAAAAACAGATTTTAATGTAAAACCCCACATTGTGGACAAGGATGATTACTATTGCTGAAAGTTTCAATACTCAGCAGGACTTAACAATATTAAATATTTATGCACCCAACACCAGAACATCTAAATATGTTGAACAAACACTGACAACACTGGAAACTAAGATAGATCATTCCACAATAAGAGCTGGAGACTTCAACACTCCCCCTTCAGTAATGGACATATCATCCAGAAAAAAAGCTCAGTAAAGATATGGAAGATCTTATTGCAACAATCAACCAACTTGACCTTATCGACATATACCTGTCTTTTCACCCATCAACAGATAAGTACACCTTCTCCAGTGCACATGGAACATTCTCCAGAATAGACCATGTGTTAGGTCATGCAGCAATTCTCTATAAAATCCAAACCATTGATTTATTGCAAAGCATCTTGTTGGACCATAAAGCCATAAAAGTTGAAATCAGTAGCAGAAAAATCATAGGTAGAAATTCCAACTCACAGAAACTGAGCAACACCTTGCTAAAAAAGCCATGGGTTATAGAAGAAATCATGGACAAAATAATTTATGGAATCAAATGAGAATGAAAACACACCCGACTAGAATCTATGGGATACAGCAAAAGCGGTACTCAGAGGTCAATTTATCTTTATAAATGCACACATCCAGAAGAAATAGAGGGCCCAAATTAAATAATTAACCCTACAGCTTGAACAAGTAGAAAGAGAGCAACAGAGGAACCACTCAAGCACCATAAGAAAACAGATCATAAAGATTAGAGCAGCACTAAATGAATTAAAGACTAGAAGAACAACTGAAAAAAATAACAAAACCAAAAACTGTTTTCTGAAAAGATCAACAAAGTTGACAAACCACTGGCTAAACTTACAAAAGAAAAACAGCAGAAGATACAAATAACCGAATTAAGAAATGAGATGGGAGGTGTCACAACAGACCTAGCTGAAATAAAAAATATAACAGAATACTATGAATGGCTGTACTCCAACAGAGGAAATGGACAAACTCCTAGACGAAATGGACAAACTCCTAGACGAAATGGACAAACTCCTAGACGAAATGGACAAACTTGTAGATTCATATCACCCAACAAGATTATCACAAGCAGTAGATCAACTTAATAAGTCTATCACAAAGGAAGAGATTGAAAAAGTCATCAAAAACACTAACCAAAAAAAGTCTTAGCCCAGATGGCTTCACCAGAGAATCCTACCAAATTTTTAGAGAAGAGTTAATTCTGATATTGTTGAGGCTATTTCACACTATAGAAAGGAATGGAATACTCCCAAATTCATTCTATGAAGCCAGCATAACCCTGATAACAAAGACAGGCAAAGAAAATTACAGACCAATATCAATCATGAACCCAGATGCAAAAATCTTCAACAAAATCCCAGCCAATGGAATCCAAGAGCATATCAAAAAAATAATTCATCATGATCAAGTTGGTTTCATCCAGGGATGCAAGGCTGGTTCAACATCAGAAAATCAATTAATGTAATCAATCAGTTAAATAGCACAAAAGCTAAGAATCACCTAATTTTGTCAATTGATACAGAAAAGGCATTTGACAAAGTCCAACATCCATTCATGCTAAAAACTCTCAGCAGCATAGGAATAGAGGGGAAATTCCACAATGCAATCAGTGACATTTATGCAAGGCGAACTACCTTCATCATCCTGAATGGTGCAAGACTGAAAGCATTCCCCTTGAGAATGGGAACTAGACAAGGATGCCCACTCTTACCACTTCTATTCAACTTTGTGCTAGAAGTTCTAGCCAGAGCAATTAGACAAGACAAAGAAACAAAAAGCATCTGAATCAGCAATGAAGAAGTAAAAATCTCCATTTTTGCAGATAATATGATTGTATACACAGAGAATTCTAAGGAATCCATAAGTAAACTACTGGAACTAATAGAGGAGTTCAGCAAAATATTAGGATACAAGATAAACATAAGTAAATCAGTAGGATTCCTTCACACCAACAAAGAGTTCATCAAAGAAGAAATCACCAAATCAATACCATTTACGATAGCCCCCCCAAAAATAAAATATCTTGGAATAAATCTAACTAGAGAAATAGGAGACCTAAAAAAGGAGAACTACAAGGCCTTACTGCAAGAAACGAAAAAAGACTTACCAAATTGGAGAAACTTACCCTGCTCATTTTTAGGAAGGCTTACCATTGTGAAAATGTCTGCTTTACCTAAAGCCATCTACTTACACAATGCAGTCTCAGTACAAATTTCAATGTCATTTTTTATTGAGATGGAGAAACATATCATCAACTTTGTTTGGAAAGGGAAGAAACTCTGGCTTAGTAAAGCACTATTGAAGAAGAACAACACAGTGGGAGACCCCACACTACCCAAACTTAGAACCTATTACACTGCCACAGTAGTCAAAACAGCCTGGTACAAAGAGAGACATAAACCAATGGAATAGAGTGGAGACCCCAGAGATGCCATTATCCTCTTATGAACAGTTGATATTTGACAAAGGCTCAAAGATTGTGAACTAAGGTAAAAACAGTCCCTTTAACAAATGGTGCTTACAAAATTGGATGTCCATCTGCAAGAAATTGAAACAAGACCATTTGCACTAACTCTAAATATATCAAAGACTTAGATATCAAACCTAAAATGATGAAAATCATGCAAGAAAAAATAGGATCAGCGATGGATGTTCTAATGCACAGCTTAGACTTCAAAATCTAACAATAAAAGCACGATTAACAGAAGAGAAAATAGATAGATAGGAACTTCTAAGAATCAAACATTTTTCCTCATCTGAAGACTTTATCAAAAGAGTTAAAAGACAGCCTATGGAATGGAAAAAAATATTTGGCAATTACATGTCAGACTGTCATTTGATCTCCATAATTTACGAGGTTCTGCAAAATAGCAACAAGAAAAAGGTAAATAACCCAATTAAGTGATTGACAAAGGAGATGGGCAGACACTTCACTAGAGACAACATCCAGGCAGCCAAAAAACACAGGAGGAAACACTCACAATCATTAGCTATCAGAGAAATACAAATCAAATCCACAATGAGATACCATCTTATGCCAATGAGGTTGGCCGTGATCCAAAAAACACAAAATAACAAATGCTGGAGAGGCTGTGGAGAGATTAGAACTCTCCTACATGGCTGATGGGATTGCAAATTGGTACAACTTTTTTGAAAACAATCTGGCACTTCCTTAGAAAGCTGAATATAAATATACTATTTGATCCAGTAATTCTCTTACTTGGAATTTATCTGTCAGAAACAAAGGCTGTCACATGAACAGACACATGTACATGAATATTTATTGTAGTCCACAATAGCTAAGAAACAGTATCAACCCAGATGCCCATCAACAGATGAATTGATAAACTATGGTACACATACTCAGTGAATCACTATGCTATGATAAGAAACAATGCTAATTTTAGAAAACATCTGTTAACATGGTTTCAATTGAAAGATATGCTGAATGAAATCAGTCAGTGTCAAAGACAAATATTGTATGAGACTCTTGTTATAAGGACTTAAAAACAGAATTATCTACAGCAGAATGTAACTTTGACAGCTACAAGGGTGAGGTGTGAGTTTATTGTAGACAAGATAGTTGACGGATGTTAGAAATTTTATTTATTTACTATAATTAATTAATTAAAATAAAAATTAAAAAACCAGGACAATATGATGCCAGCATGGGACCAAAATACATAACCAGATGATCTTTCAGTAAAAGACAAGGCAGTGGAACTACTTGATATGGAATTCAAAAGACTGATATTTAGGGCTCTGAAAGAGGTTAGGAAAAGGTCAAGGAAAACGCAGACAAAAGTCAAGGCAAAAAATAAGGAAAATCATAGAAAATATGGACAAAACCAAACAAAACGTAGCCAAAAGTAAGGATGACACAAAGCAAGAGAAGAATTCAGGAAACTAATGCAAGAACGAAGTGTTAAAATAAACAATTAGAAATCGTGCAAAATATAAACAACATAATTTCAGAAAAGGACTACTCAGTAGAAGGCTTAGGAACAAATTTGAAAGAATGCAAAACAGAACCAGTGAAATTGAAAACAAATCCATGGAAGGCATTTTGTTTGAAGAAAAGTCACAGAAAAGAATGAAGAAAACTTACGAATTATGTGGGACACAATCAGAGCAAAAATTAGCATGTGATGATCCACCAGGCTCTCCTTGAATACTATGGGGGTCAATTCTACCCTGGCCTCTAGGGTTGCCATGAGTCAGATCCAACTCAATGGCACTTGGCTGGCTTTTGAGAGTTCCAGAACAAGAGAAAAAAATGGAAAATACAAAGAAGATTGTTGAAGATTTGCTAGCAGAAAACTTCCCAAATATTATGAAAGATGAAAAGCTGATCATCCAAAACACTCAACAAACTCCATATAGGATAGATCTCAAAAGAAGGTCATCATGACATATCATAATCCCACTGCTAAACCAAAAACAAAGAGTTGTGACAGCACCTTGAAAGAGTAAACAATAAGACTAAACTCTGATTACTCAGCAGAAACTGTGCAGGCAAGAAGGCAATGGGATGATACATATTAAACCTTGAAATGAAAAAAAACTGTAGAGGAAGAAAAATATATCTTGCAAACTCACTTAAATATGATGGCAAAATTAGGACATTTCTAGATAAAAGAAATTAATAAAAAATATAAAACAAAACAAAATTTACAGAAAATATTAAAGGAAGTCATTCTGTTAGAGTACATCAGACAACAACTGAAGTCTAGGAAACATGATTGCATCTGCCATATAGCAACTTACATAAAGAACTCTCAATTATAAAACAAAGTTAAAGACTTAAAACAGGGAAACAAAGGTGTAAATTTGTGAATGACAGCAATGTCAAAACAGTAAAAGGGAAAATAAGTGATGTAGCTATAGAAATTTCAAATGCAGAAGTGGTAAGATGGTAACAAGTAATAAAAAATAAGTTTAAAATTAGGCAGATAAATGTAAATTTAAAGGTAACCAAAAATAAAATTAACAAACCTACTCACTGGAGTAAAAAAAAGACAATCATAGTCTCAGCAAACAAAAACTCTACAATTAAAAAATAGAAAAGAAAAAAAATCCACAAAAAAGGACTTGGCACAGAAAAGAAAGAAGAAGAAGATGATAGCAGCACAAAAAATTCACAACCACACGACAGCAAAAAACTCATACCTATTTGCAATCAGAAACCCTGGAGGTACAGCGTTTGAGTTTGGCTGCTAACCAAAAGGTCATCAGTTCAAGTCCACCAGGTGCTCCTTGGAAACCCTGTGGGGCAGTTCTGATCTGTCCGATTGAGTCACTATGAGTTGGAATTAACTAAACAAAATTTTTTTTAATGGATAATCACATTGAATGTAAATAGTTTAAATGCACATGTAAAAACCTAGAGTGGCAGAAAGGATAAGAAAACAGGACCCATCAAGATGCTGTCTACAAGAGACACACTTTGGTCACAAAATGTAAATAAATTAACAATTAAAGGATGGGAAAAATTATCAAGCAAACAGTAAGCAAAAAAGGGCAGAGGTAACAACATATCTGGCAGTTTGTCATACTGTGGGGGCTGCATGTTGCTGTGATGCTGGCAGCTATGCCACCAGTTTTCAGATAACAACAGGGTCACTGTTTTAGTCAGCCAGTGCTGCTCTAACAGAAATACCACAGTGTGGATGGCTTTAACAAAGGAAGGTTTATTCTTACACAGTCTGGTAGGCTACAAGTCCATATTCAGGGTGTCTGCTCCAGGGGAAGGCTTTCCCCCTTGTTGGCTCTGGAGGAAAGTCTGGTATGGCATCAGTCTTTGTCCAGGGAGCATCATGACATGGGAACCTCAGGTCTGAAGGATGCACTGTCCCCCACAGTGCTGCTTTCTTGATGGTGTGAGGTTCCCCATTCTCTGCTGGCTTCTCTTTCCTTTTATCACTTCTAGGATGAAAGGATTAAGGGTGGGGCAAGCCATACTCCAGGGAAGCTCCCTTTACAGTGGAGCATGGAAGGATTTACAGTCCCACCCTAATCCTTTAACATACAGCACAGCAAAATCACAAAATGGAGGACAATTGTAGAATACAGGGAATCATGGCCCAGCCACATAGCTACACATATTTTGGGGGGAACACAATTCAATCCATGACAGTCACCCATCATGGACAGGTTTCAACTGAGCTTCCAGGCTAAGACAGACTAGGAAGAAGGACCAGGCGGTATGCTTCTGAAAAGAATTAGCCAGTCAAAACTTTATGAATAGCAGTGGAACATTGATATAGTGCTGGCAAATGAGCCCTCTAGGTTGGAAGTCACTCAAGAGATGACTGGGGAAGAATTGTGTCCTCAAAGTAAAGTCTAGTTTAATAATCTGGATGGTGTGAAACTTTCAGGACTTTCATTTGCTGATGTGGCATGACTCAGAATGAGAAGAGCTGCAAACATCCACTAATAATCAAAATATGAAATGTATGAATAATGAATCTAGAAAAATTGGCAATAGTCAAAAATGAAATGGAATGCATAAACATCAATATCCCAGGAATTGGTGAGCTGAAAAGGATTAGTATTGGCCATTTTGAATTGGATAATCATATAGTCTACTATGCTGAGAATGATAACGAGAAGAGGAATGGTGGTGAATTCATCATCAGAAAAAAAATTTATTTTTTATCTTTTTATTTAACATGACTGAGTGAAAATGTACATTCCTGTATAAATTTACATGCCCAACTATATGCAGCTTCCAATGCTCTCCCTATCCGGTGACAGCACACTATTCCTCTCTGCTCCATACATGTCTCATCCTCCCAACAGCCTGCTTTCCGCTCCCCTCCACACACTCTCCTTCCTCCAGCCAGAGGTCAGTAGGATGATATCCTATAGATGTATAGAACCATAAAGTGCAACCAATATATGGTCATTCTGCATTGCCAAGTCCAATTCATTCCTGTCCAAAGAGTGGACCTTCGTTATAATTTATGGGTAAGTATAGCATCAGGGCCGGGGGCCATGCTCTCAGGGGAACCCCGAAATCACTGGACCATCAATTTAGGTCTTTTAGTGGAGATCTCAGGATGCACCCCTTTTTATTGTTGTGTTGCCAGTGAGACTCCACCTAGTGAGCTCCATCGTGGCTATCACTGGTGGTGGCCGGGCACCATCCGGTTCTTCCGGTCCCAAGTCAATGAAGGCACCCACTCTTGTGGGTATCTCTGTCTTCTAGGTTGTCTTTACCGCATGTCATTTTGGTCCTTGGTGAGCATCCGTTCCTGCTGAGTTGGGACCATTGCTGTCTCCTCGGATGGCAGCTTGGCAGCTTTTAAGACCCCAGACGCCACTCACCAGTGTGGGGTGCAGAGAGCTCTCTTAGCAAAATGCTAGTTGTGCTAATTGGCCTCGATTTCGCCTAAGAGCATGGTCCCCTGCCCCCTGCCCCAGCTACTCTATCCTTACAATTTTGGATTAAGATGGAAGGAGTACTCAAGTTATGCTGAAGTCCACTTAATGTTGTTCTTGTTTCTAATGTGTACTATCACCGCTTTCTCCCAACCAGATTTCTCGCAACTATACAAACTAAACCCTCCACCCTCCCCCTCCCTCCCTCACCTCCCTTGCAGCTGTCAAAGAGTCTTTTCTTCTATACACAAGTCTGTTTTTGAGATCTTATCGTAGAGGTGTCATACAGTATTTGTCCCTTTGTCGCTGACTACTTTCACTCAACATAATGTCTTCCAGTTGAAACCACGTTAGGAGATGTTTCCTGGAACCATCGTTATTCTTTATCATTGCGTAGTGCTCCATTGAGTATATGTACCATAGTTTACCTATCCATTCTTCTGTTGTTGGGCATCTGGGTTGATTCCATGCTTTTGCTATCGTGGACTGTGCTGCGATAAACATTCTCGTGCATGTGTCTGTTGGTGTGAAAGGCCTTGATTCTGTAGGATATATTCCAAGTAGTGGAATTACTGGGTCAAATGGTATAGCAATATCCATTTTTTTATGGAAGCGCCAGATTGCCTTCCAAAGAGGCTGGACCATTTTGCAACCCTACCAACAGTGTAGGAAGGTTCCTCTTTCTCCACAGCCTCTCCAGCATTTGTTGTTTTGTGTTTTCTGGATCATGGCCAATCTTGTTGGGGTGAGATGGTATCTCATTGTTGTCTTGATTTGAATTTCTTTAATAACTAAAGATCATGAACATGTCCGCATGTGTGTTTTTTGGCTGTCTGGATCTCTTCTTTAGTGAAGTGTCTGTCCATCTCCTTTGCCCATCGCTTAATTGGATGGTTTATCTTCTTCTTGTCGATATTTTGTAGTATCTTATAGATTATGGAGATCAGGCGTCGCTCTGACACAGAGTCGCCAAATATTTTTTCCCATTCTGTGGGTGTTCTTTTAATTCTATTAATAAAGTTTTTGGATGAACAAAAGTGTTTGATTCTTAATACTTCCCATTTATCTATTTTCTCTTCTGTTGATTGTGGTTTCCTTGACAGATTTTGGAGTCTGTCCTCACTGTGTATTAAAACTGCCATTGTTGTTCCTACCTTTTCTTGGATGAGCTTTATCGTTTTAGGTTTGATATTTAGGTCTTTTATCCAGTTGGAGTTGGTTTTGGTATAAGGTGTAAGATATGGATCTTGATTGAGTTTATTGCAGATGGATATTCAATTTTGTCAGCACCATTTGTTGAAGAGACTGTTTTTACGCCAGTTTAATGTCTTAGGGCCTTTGTCGAATATCAACTGTTTATAAGCAGATGGTGTCATCTCTGGGGTCTCAGTTCTGTTCCATTGATCCATCTGTCTGTTCTTGTACCAGTACCAGGCTGTTTTGACCACTGTGGCAGTGTAGTATGTTCTAAGGTCGGGTAATGAGAGGCCTCCCAGTGTGTTCTTCCTCTTTAGTAGTACCTTACATATCCGGGGCTTGTTCCCTTTCCAAACAAAATTGGTGATTTGTTTCTCCATCTCATTAAAAAAATGATGCTGGCACTTGTATTGGGATTGCATTATGTAAATAAATTGCTTTGGGTAAAACAGACATTTTCACAATGTTGAGTCTTCCTATCCATGAGCAGGGTAGGTTTTTCCATTTGTCTAAGTCTCTCTTAGTTTCTTGTAGTAAGGGCTTGTAGTTCTCTTTGTAAAGGTCTGTTGTTTTTCTGGTTATATTAATTCCTAGGTACCTTATATTCTTAGGGGATATCATAAATGGTATTGATTTGATAATTTCTTCCTTAACAGTCTCATTGTTGGTATAAAAGAATCCTACTGATTTACTTATGTTTATCTTGTATCCTGAGACTTTGCTGAACTCTTCTATCAGTTTGAGTAGTTTACTTATAGATTCCTTGGGGTTGTCTGCATATACGATCATATCATCTACAAACAGGGAGATTTTCACTTCCTCTTTGCCAATGCAGATGCCCTTTATTTCTTGGTCTTGTCTAATTGCTCTGGCTAGAACTTCTAGCACAATGTTGAATAGGAGAGGTGAGAGTGGGCGTCCTTGTCTAGTTCCTGATCTCAAGGAAAAGTCTTTCAGTCTCTCTCCATTCTGGATGAGGTGGGCAATTGGCTTTGTATAAATGGCCCTTATTGTGTTGAGGAATTGGCCGTCTATGCCCATTTTGCTAAGAGTTTTTAGCATGAATGGGTGTTGGACTTTATCAAATGCCTTTTCTGCATCAGTGGACAAAATCAGGTGATCCTTGTCTTTTGTGTTATTTATGTGGTTAATCACATTGATTGTTTTTCTGATGTTGAACCAGCCTTGTACCCCTGGTATGAATCCCACTTGGTCAGGATGGATTATTTTCTTGATATGTTGTTGTATTCTATTGGCAATAATTTTGTTGAAGATTTTTGCATCTAGGTTCATGAGTGAGATAGGTCTGTAGCTCTCCTTCTTTGTTGGGTCTTTCCCTGGCTTAGGTATCAGAGTTATGCGGCTTCATAGAATGAGTTTGGGAGTACTCCATCCCTTTCTATACTGTGAAACAGTCTCAGTTGTATTGGAGATAACTCTTCTCTAAATGCTTGGTAGAATTCTGTAGTGAAGCCATCTGGACCCGAACTTGTTTTGGTTGGCAGTGTTTTGATGACATTTTCAATCTCTTCCTTTGTGATGGGTTTATTAAGTTGTTCTGCTTCATGTTGTGATAATTTGGGTAGGTAGTATGAGTCAAGGAATTTGTCCATTTCCCCTAGGTTTTCAAATTTGTTACAGTACAGTTTTTCATAGTATTCTGTTATCATATTTTTGATTTCTGTTGCATCTGTGGTGACAACTCCTCTCTCAATTCTAATTTGGTTTATTTGTTCCCTTTCCTGCTTTTCTTTAGTAAGTTTAGCCAGTGGTTTGTCAATTTTGTTGATCTCTTCAAAAAACCAGCTTTTGGTCTTTTCACTTGTTTTTCTATTCTCTAATTCATTTAGCTCTGCTCTAATCTTTATGATCTCTTTTCTTCTGGTGCCCGAGGGGTTCCTCTGTTGTTCTCTTTCTACTTGTTCAAGCTGTAGAGTTAGTTCCTTGATTTGGTTTCTTTCTTCCTTCCAAATGTGTGTATGTATGGAGATAAACAGACCTCTGAGCACTGCTTTGGCTGTATCCCATAGGTTCTGGTAGGAAGTGTTTTGGTTCTCATTGGAATCCATGAATTTCTTTAATTCATCCTTGATTTCCTCTATAACCGATGTTTTTTTGAGCAAGATGTTCAGTTTCCAAGAGTTCCACTTTCTATCTATGTTTTCTCTGCTATTGATTTCAACTTTTATGGCTTTATGATCTGAGAAGATGCTTTGCAGGAATTCAATGGTATGGATTTTGTTGAGCATTGCATTATGGCCTATCACATGGTCAATTCCGGAGAATGTTCCATGTGCACTGGAGAAGAAGGTGTAGTTGTCTGCTGATGGGTGGAAAGTTCTGTATATGTCAGTGAGGTTTAGTTGGTTAGTTGTGTCAATGAGGTCTTCTGTATCTTTACTGAGCTTTTTTCTAGATGATCTGTCTAGTAATGAGAGTGGAGTGTTAAAGTCTCCCACTATTATTGTGGAGTCATCTAACTCTCTTTTGAGCATAGTCAGTGTTTCTTCGATGTATTTAGGTGCTCTGATATTAGGTGCATAAATATTTAATATAGTTAAGTCTTGCTTGTGTACTGAACGTTTCAGCAATAAGTAGTGTCCATCTTTGTTTACGATGGTGGATTTGACATTAAAATTGATTTTGTCTGAGATTATTGCCACCCCTGCTCTTCTTTGTTCATTGTTAGCTTGATATATAGTCTTCCATCTCTTAACTTTCAGTTTGTTCCTGTCTTTAGGTCTCAAGTGAGTTTCTTGTAGACAACACATGGATGGGTCATGTCTTTTGATCCAAGATGACACTCAGTGTCTCTTTACTGGAGCATTCAGTCCATTCACATTCAATGTAATTATTGATAGGTATGTGTTCACTGCTGCCCATGTGATATGTTTATTTTTATGTTGATGTTTTCTCTGTTGTTCTTATTAGTCTGTTCTGGAACATTCTTTTTTGTGAGTTGATTTTTCACCATTTTCAGAGCTGTCTTTGTAGTTGTTGAGACTCGTGTGTTACATTTCTTGAAATGGTATGATACATCTTTGTTGTGCTTTACAGCTGCCCCCATGATCCCCCTTAATAAACTATATATCAACCCAATTTTAATTACTACCAGTCTTGTCATCTTCCTCTCCATCGGGAAGGACTGTAACAAGTGTAGTACATCCCTCTTCTTATTATGATGACACCATAGTTTTCATGATGATCACTGGATTGCTTCTTTCCATATCAAACCTGTGATTGACTTTGGAGTCTTCCCTAAAAGAATAGAGTATTGAGTAGTGTATTGTTCTAAAATATAAAGTTAGTGGTTTTGTTCTTCTAAGGCGGAGCCAAGAACTTCTTTCAGTATTTCTTGTAGTTTGGGTTTGGTTTTTACAAAGCCTCTGAGTTTCTGTTTATCTGGGAATGTCTTAATTTCATTTTCGTATTTGAAAGATAGTTTTCTGGGATATATAATTCTTGGTTGGAAGTTCTTCTCCTTCAAGGCTTTGAATGCTGTCTCCATGCCAGCATGGTTTCTGCTGAGAAATGTGACGAGAGCCTACAGGGTTTCCCTCTGAATGTTAGCTTTGCTTTGAGTCTTGCTGCCTTTAAGAGTTGCTGCTTATGTTTCATTTTGTTAAGCTTGATTATAATATGTCTTGGAGTCTTTCTTTTTGAGATCTATATTGGGTGGCATACGATATGCATCTGAGATGTCTATATTCTCTTCCTTCATGATTTCTGGGAAGGTTTCTTTCAGCAGCTCAGCAATGATACTCTCTGTGTTCTCAGATGTCTCACCCTGTTCAGGGATTCCAATTAATCGAAGGTTGCTCCTCTTAATAGAGTCCTACATGCTTCTTAATGTTTCTTCATTTTTCTTGTTTCTTTTTTCTGATTTCTGCTCATAGACGCTGGCATCAGTAGCTCTGTCTTCCAAGTCAGAAATTCTTTTTTCCATTTGTTCCATTCTGTGTTCTTGGCTTTGCATGGAAGTTTCTATGTCTTTGATTTTCTTCTTGATCTGTTGGATTTCAGAGTACTGGTGTTCCATCAGATCAAACATCTTCCTTAATTTTTCATTTTGTTCTGCTACATTTTGTATAAGGTCTAGAAGGGCTCTGTATATAATCATTTTGTATTCACTTTCTGATGCTTTCATAAAAGTTTCTTCATCTGGAAAACTCCTTGGTTGCTTTGTTTGGGAGCCTTCTGAAGCCATGGGTTATTTCTTGTATGCCACAATTGTCTGTTGCTTTTTGGGTCCCATGTGAGTATGTAGAGGCTGGAAGAGGTACTGTGAGGATGGATTGCAAATGTTTCTCTAGGCTGTCTTCAAATGTAAAGCAAAAGTTATCTGACCAGTTCACAAGTCAGTTAGGTTTTCAGGTGTAGAGGTCCCTCTTCTCAACTGACAAAGTAAGCACCACTATATCCAACCCCAGATAATAACAAACTAGTTCAGAATACAGCAATGCTACTGCCCTGTTGGCTTCTGCTGACAGGGCCTAGCCTTAGCCGGCACTGTCGAGTACTGCTTTTGTGATAGAAAAGCGCTCTCTTGTGGGCAGGCTCTGGCTCCCAAGCTGAGAATTAGATCCAGCTGCAGCCACCATATCCAAGGTGGCGTCCTCCACACAGGCAGCAGACAGCGGGGCTAAAGGTGCCGAGAGGTAGAGATTCCTCTGCTTCTGTTGTAGGGTCTGCAACTTATGTGGTACTGGGGAAATTACTGCTTTTCTGTCAGAGAAGCACTGTCCTGTTTGCAGGCGCTGGCTCGCAGGCTAAGAATTAGTTCCCGCTGAAATCTCGGTACCAACATGGCATCCCACACACTGGCTGTGGAATTCCATACAAACCCCGCTGATGCAGATATAAAAAGAAAGGCTGAAAGTGAGTAGATTAACAGAGTCCTAAGCCTGGCTTTCAAAATATGGGAATTTCGCCTGCCTATCCCCCCAGTAGCATGTCTGAGTCTAGCCACTAGGCAAGAGCCAGCTCTGCCCGCAGGCCAAGACAGAGAAAAAAAAAGTCAAAATGGTGCGTTTACCTTCCGTCCATGAGACTCAGGGCTAGCCAGGAGCGGGAGTCAGTGAAAGAGAGGAGGTTTTTCACTCAGTGGTATGAAGTCCCAATTAATAGCCCTGTGCCATGTCCTGAGGCTGATTAGGTGATCAGAAGGCTCCGTTTGATTATCAGTTCAGGTCTTGGTTTCCAGAGGGATATAAGGAGATGAGTGCTTAGTCCGCCGTCTTGACTCCGCCCCCCAGAAAAGAACATTTTTAGATCTCTCCTGAAGTGCAATGCTGTCAGTGACAGGATAACATCCATACACCTATGAGGAAGACCAGTTAATATCAATTATGAAAATTTATGCACCACTCACTAAGACCAAAAATGAAGAAAATGAAGATTTTTACAAGATCCTGCAGTCTGAAATTGATTGAACATGCAATCAAGATGCACTGGGAGTTACTACTAATTGGAAAGGCAAAGTTGGAAACAAAACAGAAGGATTGGTATTTGGAAAATATGTCTTTGGATTCAGAAGCAATGCCAGAGATTGCATGACAGAATTTTGCAAGAACAACAAGTTCATTATCACAAATACCTTTTTTCACCAGTATGAACAGTGGCTACACACAAGGGGCCTTACCAGATGGAATACACAGGAATCAACTACATCTCTGGAAAGAGATGATGGGAAAGCTCAATGTCGTAAGTCAGAACTGCTGACTGTGGAACAGACCATCAGTTGCTCATACACAAGTTCAAACTCAAACTAACGAAAATTAGAACAGGACCCCGAGAGCCAAAGTGCGACCTTGAGTATATCCCACCTGAGTTCCGAGACCTTCTCAAAAGTAGATTTGATGCATTAAACACCAACGACTGAAGACCAAGCAAGTCATGCAATGACATCATAGTCATTATATGTGAAGAAACAAGAGATCATTAAAAACACAGGAAAGAAAGAAAAGACCAAATTGGATGTCAGATAAGACTCTGAAACTTCCCCTTAAACATTGAGTAGTTAGAGCAAAAGGAGGAAATGATGAAGCAAAATGCCTGAGCAGTAGATTTTAAAGGGTAACTTGAGAAGACAGAGTAAAGTATTACAATGACATGTGCAAAGAGGTAGAGACAGAAAATTAAGAGAAGATAACACTCTGCATTTCTTAAGCAGAAAGAAATGAAAAAAAAATTAAGTCTTGAGTTGCAGTAGTGAAGGGTTCTCTAGGAAAGATCTTATATGACTCAAACACTGAAGAAGATGGAAGGAAAACACAGTCATTATGCCAAAACAATTGGTAGACATTCATTCATTTCAAGAGATGGCATATCATCAGGAACTGATGGTACTGAAGGAAGAAGTCAAAGCTGCACTGAAGGACTGGCAAAAAACAAGGCTCCAGGAACTGATGGAATATCAACTGAGATGTTTCAAGAAATGGATGCAGTGCTGAAAGTGCTCATACATCTATGGCTAGAAATTTGGAAGAGTTACCTGGCCAGCTGACAAGTAGAGATCCATATTTATGCTTATTTCTAAGAAGGATGATCCAACCAAAGGTGGAAATTATCAAACAATACCATTAATATCACACACAAGATAAATTTTGTTTAAAAACCATTCAAAAGCAATTACAGCAGTGTATTGAAGGCAATTGCCAGAAATTCAAGCCAGATTCAGAAGAGAGTAAAGAACCAGGGGTATTATTGCTGTTTTCTCATGGATATTGGCTGAAAGCAGAGAATACCAGGAAGGTGTTTACCTATGTTTTACTGACGTTACAAGGCAACTGTGTAGACAATAACAAATTATGGATAAGACTGCAGAGAATGGGAATTCCAAAACACTTAATTGTGCTTGTGAGGAATCTGCATATGGATCAAGAGGTAGTCATGTAAACAGAACAAGGGGATATCACATGGTTTAAAGTCAGGAAAAGTGTATGTCGGGAATGTGTCCTTTCACCATACTTTTTCAATCTGTATACCATGCAAATCCCAGGATTGGAGGATGACTCATTAACAACCTGTGTTATGCAGATGATACAACTTGTTTGCCGAAAGTGAACAGGATTTGAAACACTTACTTATGAAGATCAAAGTCCACAACCGTCAGTATGGATTGCACCTCAACATAAAGGAAACAAAAATCCTCACAATATCATGATAAAATGGAGAAAAGATTGAAGTTCTCAAAGATTTCATTTTACTTGGTTCCACAATCAACACCCATGGGAGCAGCAGTCAAGAAATCAAAAGACGCATGTCATTGGGAGAATCTACTGCCAAAGACCTCTTTAAAGTGTTGAAAAGTAAAGATGTCACCTTGAATACTAAAGTGTGACTGACTCAAGCCATGATATTTTCAATCATATCACATGCATACAAAGCTGGATGATGAATAAGGAAGCCAGAAGAATTGATGTCTTTGAACTGTGTTGTTGGAGAAGGATATTAAATATACCATAGACTGCCAAAAGAAAAACAGATCTCCTCTGGAAGAAGTACAACCAGAGTGCTCCTTAGAAGCACGGATAGTGAGACTGGTTCTTACATACATTGGACATGTTCTTAGGATGGATCAATCCCAAGAGAAGGATATTGTCATGGATTGAATTGTGTCCCCCCAAAAATATGTGTAGCCATGTGGCTGGGCCATGATTCCCAGTATCTTGTGACTGATCTCCGTTTTGTGGTTTTCCTATGCTGTATGTTAAAGGATTAAGGTGGAACTGTAAATTCATAGGATCAACTCCCTGCTCTACTGTAAAGGGAGTTTCCCTGTCGTATGGCTTGTCCCAACCTTAATCCTTTCGTCCTGCAAGAGATAAAAGGAAAGAGAAGCAAGCAGAGATTTGGGAACCTCGTACCATCAGGAAAGCAGCACTGGGAGAAGAGCATGTCCTTCAGACCTGAGGTTCCTGTGCCAAGATGCTCCCTGGACAAAGACTGATGCAATACCGGACTTTCCTCCAGAGCCAACAAGGGGGAAAGTCTTCCCCTGGAGCAGACACCCTGAATATGGACTTGTAGCCTACCAGACTGTGTAAGTATAAACCTTCCTTTGTTAGAGCCATCCACTCTGTGGTATTTCAGTTAAAGCAGCCCTAGGTGACTGAAACAGACATCATGCTTGGTAAATTAGAGGGTCAATGAAAAGAGGAAGACCCTTAAGGATATGGAATGACACTGTGACTGCAACAATGGGCTTAAGTACAAAAATGGTTCTGGACTTGGCAGACCAGGCAGTGTTTCCTTTTGTTGTGCATGGCGTTACTATGAGTTAGATCCAACTCAATGGCACCTAACAGCAAGAAGCAACACTAATCTCACATAAAATATTGTTCAAGGCAAAATCAACCACTAAAGACAAGATAGCACATTACATAATGATTAATGGGACAATCCACTAAGGAGTACAACCAGTGATGGGCCGTAAAAGTACACAAACTGTAACAACACTGAAAAGACAAATTGACACTTCCACAACAATAGTAGGAGACTTCAACACATCTGTCTTGGTAGATAATTGAACACCTAGTAGGAAGCTCAGGGTACATAAGATCTAAAGGCTACATTTAACCAACTTGACCTCATAGACAAATACAGAACACTTCACTCAAAAGTAGCAAAGTACATATTCTTTTCCAGTACACGTGGAACCTTCTTCACAATATACCATATCTTAGCCACACAGCATCCTTCAACAAAACACAAAACATTGAGACAACATAAAGCATCTTCTCAGAATACAATGCCATGAAAGTAGAAATCAGTAATAGGAGGAGTAAGGAAAGAAGACAAGTCAAATTAAATTAAATTATACTTAGCTTAAAAACAACTGGGTAATAGAGGAAATCAAAGAAGTAATAAAATAAATTCCTAGAATTAAACGAGAGTGAAAGCACATCTTACCAAAACCTTTGGGGCTCAGCAAAGACAACTGCTCAGAGGTCAACTTATAGCAGTAAATGCACACGTGAAAAAATAATAGACTAGATTTCTAAATACAACCAATATTTTAGAAGAGACAGTAGCAGGTGCAGGGTTCTGGGGACCACAGTTTCAGGTGACATCTAGGCTAGTTAGCATAACTAAGTTTTTTTAAATTTATTTTTTATTTTTATTTAACATAACTCAGTGAAAATGTACATTCACATGTAAATTTACATGCCCCCCTATATGCAGCTTCCATTGCTCTCCCTGTCCAGTGACTGCACACTATTCCTCTCTGCTCCATACATGTCTCATCCTCCCAACAGTCTCCTTTCCCCTCCTCTCTGTCCACTCCCCTTCCTCCAGCCAGAGGTCAGCAAGATGATATCCTATAGATGTATAGAACCATAAAGTGCTTCCAATATATGGTTACTCTGCATTGCCAAGTCCATTCCATTCCTGTCCAAAGAGTGGACCTTTGTTATAATTTATGGGAACGGGCAGCATCAGGGCCGGGGGCCATGCTCTCAGAGGAACCCCAAAACCACTGGACCATCAATTGAGGTCTTTTAGTGGAGATCTCGTGATGTACCTCTTTTTATTCTTGTGTTGCCAGTGAGGCTCCGTCATGGCTATCACTGGTGGTGGCCGGGCACCATCCGGTTCTTCCGGTCCCAGGTCGATGTAGGCACCCACTCTTGTGGGTCTCTCTGTCTTCTCGGTTGTCTTTACTGCATGCCATTTTGGCCCTCGGTGAGCATCCGTTCCTGCTGAGTTGGGACCATTTGCTGTGTCCTTGGATAGCAGCTTGGCAGCTTTTCAGACCCCAGACACCACTCACCAATGTGGGGTGCAGAGAGCTCTCTTAGCAAAACGCTAGTTGTGCCAATTGGCCTGCAACTCGCCTAAGAGTATGGTCCCCTGTCTCCTGACCCAGCTACTCTATCCTTGCAGTATTGAGTTAAGATGGAAGGAGTACTCAAGTTATGCTGAAGTCCACTTAACGTTGTTCTTGTTCTTACTGTGTGCTGTCACCGCTTTCTCCCAACTAGATTTCTAGTAACTACCTAAACTAAACCCTCCCTCCCTCACCCTTCCTCCCTCCCTCCCCTCCCTTGCAGCTGTCAAAGAGTCTTTTCTTCTATACACAAGTCTGTTTTTGAGATCTTATCGTAGAGGTCTCATACAGTATTTGTCCTTTTGTCGCTGACTACTCTCACTCAACATAATGTCTTCCAGTTGAAACCACGTTAGGAGATGTTTCCTGGAATCATTGTTATTCTTTATCATTGCATAGTGCTCCACTGAGTATATGTACCACAGTTTACCTATCCATTCTTCTATTGTTGGGCATCTGGGTTGATTCCACCTTTTTGCTATTGTGGACTGTGCCACGATAAACATTCTGGTACATGTGTCCGTTGGTGTGAAAGGCCTTGAATCTGTAGGATATATTCCAAGTAGTGGAATTACTGGGTCAAATGGTATAGCAATATCCATTTTTTTAAGGAAGCGCCAGATTGCCTTCCAAAGAGGCTGGACCATTTTGCCACCCCACCAACAGTGTAGGAGGGTTCCACTTTCTCCACAGCCTCTCCAGCATTTGTTGTTTTGTGTTTTCTGGATCATGGCCAATCTTGTTGGGGTGAGATGGTATCTCATTGTTGTCTTGATTTGAATTTCTTTCATAACTAAAGATCGTGAACATGTCCGCATGTGTTTTTTGGCTGCCTGGATCTCCTCTTTAGTGAAGTGTCTGTCCATCTCCTTTGCCCATCGCTTAATTGGATGGTTTATCTTCTTCTTCTTCATATTTTGTAGTATCTTATAGATTATGGAGATCAGGCGTCGATCTGACACAGAGTTGCCAAATATTTTTTCCCACTCTGTGGGTGTTCTTTTAATTCTATTAATAAAGTCTTTGGATGAGTAAAAGTGTTTGATTCTTAATAGTTCCCATTTATCTATTTTCTCTTCTGTTGATTGAGGTTTCTTTGACAGATTTTGGAGTCTGTCCTCATTGTGTATTAAAACTTCCATTGTTGTTCCTACCTTTTCTTGGATGAGCTTTATCATTTTAGGTTTGATATTTAGGTCTTTTATCCAGATAACTAAGTTTTTTTTTAAAGAAAATGTTATGCATACCAGTTTGGTGAGTGGCATATGGGATCTTAAAAGCTAGCAAGCTGCTATCTAAGCATCAAGTGGTCCCAGTTCACATGGAGCAGAGTAGAATGAAGGACATCAAAGACATGAGAAAAATATGAGCCCAGGAGACACAAGGTGTCATGCAATCCAGAAACTACATCAGCATGAGACCAGAAGAACTGGATGGTACCCGGCCACCACTAGTGACTACCCTAACAGGGAGTACAATATAAAATCTTTGATTTAGCAGGGAGAAAAATGGGTGTGCAGAACTAGAATTCTATTAAAAAACCACACTTGATGGTTCATCAAACTGGCAAGTGCCCTGGGGACCTGGCACCTAAACTCTTTGTCAGCTCTGAGCTGCAATCAGTACTGAAGCCACTCTTCAGACAAAGATTGGACTGGACTATAAGACACAAAGTGATGCTGGCAAACAATATACTTCTTGACTTAAATGTATACATGAGGCTGTCTGAGCAGCTCATGTTTAAAGTCAAGATGAGAAGGTGGAGGGGGACAGGAGTTGGTTGAATGGATATGGGAAGTACAAGGTGGAAAGGAGGAGTATGCTGTCACTAGTGGGGGTGTAGGTTAGAGTTGGCATAGTGGTGTGGATGCAGAGTTTCAAATGGTAATTATTTGGACTGTGGACTTTCACTTAATGCACAATAAAATATTCTTTTTTAAAAAAGAGTAGACCAAAATAAAATGCTGACCCTACAACTCAAACAAATAAAGAATAGCAAAAGAAGCTTACAGTCACCAGAAGAATGGAAAAAAGAAATTAGGGCAGGAATAAATGAAATGGCAAATAGAAAAAAAAAAAATTAACAAAACCAAAGGTTGGTTCTTTTAAGGCATCAACAGTATCAACAAACCATTGTTCAAATTAACAAAAGAAAAATAGGATAGGAAGAAAATAACCCAAATAATAAATGAAATGGTGGACATTAAAACAGACACACTGAAATAAGATTGTCATCAGAGAATACTTTGAAAAACTGTACTCCAACAAATTTGAAAACCTAGAGGAAATGGCCAAATTTCTAGAAACACCATATCTACCTAAACTAACACAGGCTGAGATAGGAAACCTGAACAGACCCACAGTGAGAGCAGAGATTGAATAAGTAATTAAAACAAACAAACAACAACAGCAACAACAAAAATCTGTGGACTGAATAGTTTCACTGTAAAATTCTATCCAACTTCAAAGAGCTCACACCAACCTACTCAAACTATTTCAGAGCATGGAAAAGGAAGGAATACTGCCAAATTCATTCTATAAAGGCAGCATAACCCTGATACCAAAGCCAGGAAAAGATATTACAGAAAAGAAATTATAAACCAGTATCTCTCTTGAATATAGATGAATTTTGTTGATAAAAATTCTCAACAAAATTCTAACCAACAAAACTCAGCATAATATAAAACAAAAAATAACACACCACAACCAAGTGGGATTCATACCAGGTGTGCAAGGATGGTTCAACATTAGAAAAGCAGTGTAATCTACCACATGAATAAATTTTTAAAAATCACATGATCATCTCAAACAACAGGGAAAAGGCTTTTGATAAAATCCAACACACATTCCTGATTTTAAAAAAAAATCTCAATAAAATAGAAATAGAAGGAAAATTCCTCACCATAATAAAGGACATGGTTACAAAAAACCACCACCATCATTCTCAATGAAGGGAGACTGGAAGTATTTCCTATGAAAATGGAAACAAGACAAGGATCCCCTTTATCCTCACCCCTAATTAACATTGTGCTTGAAGTCCTACCTACAGCAATAAGGAAAAGAAGTAGTAAAAGTAGCCCTATTTGCAGATATGATTCTATGGGTAGAGAATCTGAAAGATTCCATAAAAATATTATTGGAACTAATAGAAAGATTTGGCAGAGTAGCAGGGTACAAGATGAACATACAAAAATCTGTTGGATACCTGTACTCCAATAAAGACAATTTGAAAAGGAAATCAAGAAAAGAATACTATTTATAATAGTTCCTGAAAAGAAAAAGTACTTAGGAATAAATCTAACCAGGATGTAAAAGACTTATACAAAGAAAATTATAAAGCACTATTGCAGGAAACCAAAAGAGAGCTGTATAAATGGAAAAACTTACCACGCTCTCGGTTAGGAAGTCTCAACACTCTGAAAATGTCAGCCTTACCCAAAACAATTTGCAGTTTTAAGCAATCCCGATTCAAATACCAAAAACATTATTTAAAGAGATGGAAAAATTAATTACCAGCTTTTTTTATACAGGAAGGAGGCTCCAGATAAGCAAAACATTACTGAAGAAAAATAATAAAGTAGGAGGCCTCACACTACCTGATCTCAGAACTTATTACATAGCCACTGTACTCCAAACAGCCTGGTTCTGATACAACAACAGACACATACACAAATGGAACAGAATCAAGAACCCAGATACCCAGATAATAAATCCATGCAACTATGGTTACTTGATCTTTGACAAAGGATTAAGTCCATTAAATAGGGAAAAGACATTAAACAAGGAAAAGACAGTTTTTAAACAAGTGGCCCTGGCAGAATTGGAAGTTCATCTATAAAAAAATGAAACACCATACACAAAAAAAGTAATTCTAAAAGGATCAAGACCTATATACAAACCAAAAACTATGAAGATCGCGAAAGAAAATACAGTCAATGTTTTAGAGGCTCTAATATATTGTATAAATGGTTGTTGTTGTTGTTGTTAGGTGCTGTCTAGTCGATTCTGACTCTTAACGACTCTGAACAACAGAAAAAAAACACTGCATAGTCTTGTGACATGTCCACAATTGTTTTTATGCTTAAGCCCATTGTTGCAGCCACTGTGTCCATCCATCCCATTGAAGGTCTTCCTCTTTTTCACTGACTCCCCGACTCTACCAAGCATGATGTCTTTCTCCAGGTGCTGATCTCTCCTGATAATATGTCAAAAGTATGTGAGGTGCAGTCTTGCCATCTTTGCTTCCAAGGAACTCTCTGGTTGTACTTCTTCCAGTCTGTTATTTTGGCAGTCCATGGTACATTCAACATTCTTCTCCAACACTACAATTCAAAGGCATCAATTCTCCTTCTGTCTTCTTTGTTCATTGTCCAGCATTTGTATGCATATGATGCACTGAAAATACCATGTCTTCAGTCAGGCACATCTTAGTCTTCAAGGTGGCATCTTTTCAACATTTGAAACAGCTCCTTGGCAGCAGATTTTCATTTCTTGCCTGCTGCTTCCATAGGCGTTGATTGTTGACTCAAATAAAATGAAATCCTTGACAACCTCAATCCTTTCTCCGTTTATGACAATGTTGCTCACAGGTCCACTTGTAAGGATTTCTGTTTTCTTGATGTTGAGGTACAATCCATACTGAAGGCTGTGGTCTTTGATCTTCCAGCAAGTAAGGTGGTGTTGTCTGTGTAATGCAGGTTAATAATGAGTCATCCTCCAATCAGGACGCCTTGTTCTTCTTCATGGAATCCAGCTTCTCAGATTATCTGCTAGGCATACAGATTGAAAAGGTATGGGAAAAGGATACAACCCTGACGCACACCTTTCCTGACCTCAAACTATGCAGTATCCTGTTCACATAACTGCCTCTTGATTTATATACAGACTCCTTAAGAGCACAATTAAGTGTGCTGCAATTCCCATTCTCCACAATGTTAGCCATAATTTGTTGGGATCCCCACAGCTGAATGCCTTTGCATAGTCAATGAAACACAAATAAACATCTTTGTGATATCCTCTGCTTTCACTGAATAGGCATCGGACATCAGTAGTGATATCCCTCGTTCCATATCTTCTTCTGAATCCAGCTTGAATTTTTGGCAGTTCCTTGTCAATATACTTTCCAGTCTGCAATAGGATACAAACCACAAACTAACCATACACAGACTCCATAAGATAAACTAGATTACTAGAAACTCCTAATATTAAATTTATGCTCATCTAAAGATTTTACCAAAAAAGTAAAAGAGGAACCTGTAGAGCGGGAAAAAAATTGGCTATGAGATATCTAGTTAGGATTAAATCTCTAAAGTCTATAGAATACTTCGGCGTATCAACAACAAATAGAAAATAATCCAGTTAAAAAATTGGCAAAGAAAATTAAACTAAGAAGATATTCAGGTAACTAACAGACACATGAGGAAATGCTCATGACGTTAGACCATTAGAAAAATGCATATCAAAACTATAACGAGGTGACATCTCACTCCAATAGTATTGGCACTTATCAAAAAATTAAAATAAAATAAAAAATACTGAAGAGTTTGCAGGGGAATTGGAACTCTTATACACTGCTGGTGGGAATGTAAAATGGCACAACCACTGAGGAAAATGATACGGCACCTCCTTAAAAAGCTAGAACTAGAAATACCATTTGATCTAGGAATCCTTTTGCTAGGAACATATCTCAGAAAAATAAGAGCCATCACAAGAATAGAGGTGCCATACTCATGTTCATTGCAATCTTATTCACAGAAGTTTCGTGGACATATCCAGACTCCCTGAGGGACCACATTACTGGGCTGAGGGTTTGGGATCATGGTCTTGGGGGACATTACATAGCTCTTAAAGAAAATGTTCTGTATCCTACTTTGGGGATAGTGTAGTGTCCAGGGTCTTAAAAAGCGTGTAAGTGGCTAAGATACATCTACTGGTCCCATCACATTTGGAGCAAATAAGAATGACGAAAACCAAAGACACAAGGTAAATGCTAGTCCAAAGGACAAATGAACCACATGAATCACAGCCTGCACCAGAATGAGTCCAGCATAACTAGATGGTGCCAATCTATTACCAATGACCACTGAGACTGGGATGATAATAATAGAGGGTTCCCAACAGATTGGGAGAACACAGTAGAACAAAATTCGCATTCCCTTCCCTCAGAACAAAGACCAGAATTGCTGATCTGATGGACTTGAAGAACCCCTGACTCTATGGCCCCTGGACACCCTGCTAACTCAGAATTGAAGCCACTCTGAAGCCTACCTTCAGCCAAACATTATTCAGGCCCAGAAAACAAACAACACACCTAAGGAACATGCTTCTTAGTGCAGTCAAGCATGTGAGACCAAAATGGGCAGCACCTGTTCAAAAGCAAAGACAAGAAGTCAGGAAAGAATAGGAGAACTGGACTGAATGAACACTCAGAACCCAGGGTGGAAAGGGAAAAGAGGAGGGTGTGGACACATTGCAGGGACTGAAACTAATGTCATAAAATAATTTATGCATAAATTTTTTCAGTAAAAATTTATTTGCACTGTAAATTTTCACCTAAAACACAATAATTGTTTTAAAGGT
Source organism: Heterohyrax brucei (assembly GCA_028571685.1). Lineage (NCBI taxonomy): Eukaryota > Metazoa > Chordata > Mammalia > Hyracoidea > Procaviidae > Heterohyrax > Heterohyrax brucei. Next base: position 29,027,934 of record CM053156.1, read on the forward strand.
TATAACTTGAAACTAATGAACTGTTATACTAAATATATTCCAGCACCCAGCTTTGGGCAAATATATCTTCCTAGTGACTAAAAGTCAGGAAACTATCAAATATCATTGAAAAATTATTATTGCCAGTGTCTAAGCGTTGTATTTGTGAATCACCGATGTTTGGATGAATAACAAAGACTTATATAATTCATGCACATACACAAAAAGCTGTTGCCAACTGCTGGGCAGATAAATGAAGTGTCAATGGCTAGCATTGCCCTCTAACCATGGAACCATAGCTTTGCCATTGTGTAAGCAACCATTCACCCACTTGGTCACCTTTGTTTTGTTATTTGGACATGTTGCCACCATGTACTGTTAACTTAGGCTGGTGTTCCTAATTGTCAGAGAAATTGCCTTCACGCAGATTAGAGTGCTTTACTGTATTGTAATAAAAGTTATCATGTGTGCATGATATTTGTGACACATGGCAGGCATTAGAAGTAGCCTTATCTCACAGAGTACAGCTGTAAAATTTTCAAGAAAAAAGTGTTGTGACCACTTCACTCATCATGCAAAAATGTTTTCCAGGTTCTACAATCTATCAAAAGCTACTAGTGGCTTTTCAAAAGAAGTTGTGTAATGATTATCTTCTAAAAGGAAAAAAACTATAAGTTTAACCAAAGAAGAAACACAAACAAGCTGCTAGGATTCTCTGCCTTCCTATTATATCATCAATATTAAGTCTACTAAAAATTCCAAGCTCATAAGCATGCTGGAAAAGCAGCACATATCCATTAGGCTGTGAATAACTGAATGTCCACAGGTCTGACAACTAAGTCTGCAAACTTAATTGTTCTAAATGCTACATACCTCACTGCTGAATATCACTAAAGTCACCTTCCAAGTACACCCCTTCGGAAGCTTTGCATCGATGCCAGTGCCTAGTCTACCCTTCAGTGAAATTTTGGAACTCTTTCTGCAATGGCCATTGTGTACAGTGGCGTGGTGGCAAATTTACAAATTTAATTGTATAGTTGACTGGGAGGGAGTTTTTAGCCAGTAAACAAATAACTGTGTTGGAACACCTTCCCTACTCACCTTATCTGGCCCCCAGTGACTTTTTTCTTTATCCAAAGAAAAAAGAAATATTGAAAAGAAGACAGTTTGATGACATTCAGGACATCAAGGGTAATATGAAGACAGCTCTGATGGCCATTCCAGAAAAATAGTTCCAAAATTGCTTTGAAGGATGAGCTAGGGACTGGTGTCTGTGTCTAGCTTCCCGAGAGGAGTACTTCAAAGGTGACCGTGGTGATAGTCAGCAATAAGGCATGTAGTACCTTTTCTAGGATGAGTTTGTAAACTTAATTGTCAGACCTTGTATTTTTACTGCAATAAAAAGTCTAACTTCTGCAAATTTCATAAACATAAGACCATTTGAGCACATTCTGAAGTTCCTTCTAGGTCTTTGGAAGGGGCCCAGGCAAGTCAAGGACTCTACAGCTTAATTAACCTCATTGTAAATATACCTCTGAACACGAGTTACAGTTTAAGTAGAAGACAGAGAATGGTTGTAGATAGGATGACCTTCCTTTGCACTGCCAGGAACTACATAGGACTCTCAGAGCTCCAGAATTTGTATATCACCAGAGGAATGAAAGAGGGAAGGAAAAAATGCTAAAACTGAGCTTTTTCAAAAGAGGCTAAGTTTAAAACCTCAAAGGATTGAGTCTACCTAAAAATAGCTAGATTAATTTTTCTGCTGTCAAGTGAATGGAGGGCTTGAAACAGAGATCAGATTGATAAAGAGACTGAAATCTGTAGCCTGTGAAATTGGTTCTCATTACAGCTGAAATGAAAGGAAGAAAAAGAAGTGGCATGACTGTTATGGATTGAATTGTGTCCCCCCAAATTATGTGTTGTATATCTTGACCTCTATGCCTGTAGTTATAATCCCATTTGGGCATGGATTGCCTTTGTTATATTAATGAGGTAGGACTGTATATCGAGTCAACCTTTTTTGAGATTTAAACAGATTATACAAGCAAGAAGGCTGATGAGAGGGTGACTGATGCCAAACGACATAGGAGAGACCCCCAAAGAACTTGGAAGCAGAAGTTGAAGAAACAAGGACCTTCCTCCAGAGATGACGGATTTCTCCTGGAGATGTCACCCTAAATTTGGACTTCTAGCCTCTTAAACTTTGAGAAAAGACATTTCTCGTTGTTAAAAACTCCTGTTTGTGGTATTTCTGTTAAAGCAGAACTAGAAAGCTAAAATAATCACTATTCTTATACTTTGACAAGTAAGAATTCAGAATTTAATACTAAACAAGAGAAATAATTGAAAAGAAGTTTCATGTTTCCATTGTCTATTGTTGCATAACAAACCTTACCAATACTCAGTGGTGTAGAACAACTATTTTATCATTATACTCACAGATTCTGTATGTCTGTAACTTCAAAACAGCTCAAAAAGATGGCTCTTCTCTGCTCTACAATATCTGGAGCCCTGGCTAGAATGACTCATGTACCTGGGGGCTGGAACTGATGGAGCTAGAGATTTCACTTCCAAGGTGGCTCTTGTTTTAGAGTTTTCTAGAGAAACAGAACCAGTCTCTTTATGCTGCTGTTTTCAGATCTGTAGGAACAGAATTGCTGGGTCATATGATTTGTTGAAAGTTTGTATCAACATACCTATCTCCCATCGGGAATGCCTGAGTGTCCCAAATGATTAAGTGTTCTACTACTTGCCAAAAGGTTGACAGTTCAAACATACCCAGAATCTCCTAGGAAGACAGCCCTGATGCTCTGCTTCTGAAAAGTCAGTCTTAAAACCCCTAGGAAGCACAGTTCTACTCTGACACACTTTGGTCACTTTGAGTCTGAATTGACACAATGACAACTAACAACAGTATCTCCTATCAAGACTGTAAGTTTCTTGGGTAAGAGATGATGTTATATACTTATCAGTATTCCCTTGGAAGTTCTGTGGTGCCTGATGTATTATAGATGCTCTATCTATATTTGTTGAAAGGACAGAAAGCATGATCACTGTGACAATGGCTCCACTAGGCTCCATACTGGTTTGTACCACCTCATCTGACTGCAGGGCAGAGGAGCTCTGCACTGCTGGGATGTAGGAAAACAGCTACCACCACAATGATTGTCACCCTGAACCTCCTCTGAGTCCTTTTGACTCACTGTCTGCCTCACTGAGTCAGACTTTTCTGTTAACAAGCAGGGCATTGAAAGTTTACTGAGACTGGTGAGAGAACCCATGAGACCAGTGAAGGGCCCCAGAAAACTAAATGTCACAAGGCTCCATTAGCTTCCTCCAGTGATGAGTGCAATCTAAGGGTGAACTACATGACCTTCTCCCCCAGTTTCTTGATGTGACAACAGTTCTGTCCAAGGAGAAGAAACAGTGTGGAGATATTTTTGTTTTTTGGTAGACTTGGCTGCAAACTCCTAGTTTTACCTACAAGTACAAGAGAACTTGTCCTGAGTTTCGTCTTTTCACTTAAATATCTTCTCCCCATTTAATTACAAACTGTGAACAAACTTCTCTGTTTGACCTTTGTTGTTGTGTTTGGCTCAATGAATTGCTAACATTTAAGAGAACTGAAATAAATGCTTATTAATCTGACTTTTTATAACTTCAAAAGTAGTAGCCATGAACACAGTTTAATACATCAGAGGTTTAAAAAAAAAACATTATAGGACGTTAGGACTTTCCACTGTCTGGTTAGAAAAATAGAGCAGAGCTGATTTGGAAAAAATACAGAAAAGCTAGGTAATGTCTAATCGAAAGTTACCACGAGTGGCCTGGGGCTGGAGAGTAGAGAAAGGAGATCTCTGTGGATTGAAAGAGGCATGAGTTAGAATAGAAAATCAGCTTAGATTAATGGAGAAGCAGGGAAAATTTAGAATAGCATGAGCAAACGCTTGGAGGTAATGAATTTGGTACCCTGAGAAAGTTTCTACTGGGAAACAAAGGGAAATAAGATTAAAAGAGTTGGTTAGAAACAGATTAAATCGTCTCCAGATGACTGTGTACTTGATCCAAGGCCAGTATTTTCCAAATATACTCACTAGAATAGTAGCCTTAGAAGACTTTCAGGGTAAAGAGTTTCATGGTCTAGTAAAAACTCACACTTGCTGCTATCTGCACACTAGGAGACTCATCCTGTGCATTAATATAGTAAAGACCAGGAGTCATCCTGGTGCACAGAAATCTGTTTAATTGGTTTAAAGCCTTATTATACATGAAAACATGTTCAGCATCATTAGTTATTATGAAAATGCAATTTAAGACAGTAAGATAACACAAAACTCCTTTTAGTATAGTTATATTAAAATTAAAAAAAACACTTTAAGGTGTTACTGGGGCTGAAAGCTGGGGACCATTGTCTTGGGGAACATCTAAGTAAATTGACATAGCATAGTTCATAAAGAATATTCTGTCTTCTACTTTGGTGACTGGTGTCTGAGATCTTAAGAGCTTTTAAGCAGTTATTTAAGATACAGCTATTGGTTCTATCACATTTGGAGCAAAGGAGAACAAAGAAAACCACATACATGGGAAAATACTAGTCCAAAGAACTTACAGACCACAGTCTCCACCAGCCTGAACCCAGAAGAATGGCTACCACCACTGAGCACTCTTTAACAGGGATAACAACAGAGGATCCCAGATAAAGCAGAACAAAATGTTGAAGAAAGTTCAAATTCACAAAAAAAACACCAGACTGGTACGAGAGAGACTACAAAGATTCCCAAGAGTATAGTGCTGTGTACCCTGCTAACTCAGAACTGAAGCCACTCCTGAAGTCCACATTTCAGACACAAAAGTCTATATATGTTATTATAATTCCTTTCATATGACATTTTACAATAGGGAAAACTACAGGAAGAGAAAGTTGATAAATGGTTGCTGAGTTTAGGGGAGGGATGGTCTCAAAGGGACTTCACGAAGTTGCCGAAGTGAAGAAAATGGTCTATAACGTAATTGTACTAGTGGTTACACGGATACACATTTGTTAAAAATTTATTTTCATACATGCGTATATGCACACATGCACATGCATGTGTGTATACATAAGCATGTAACTTCTATTCATACATACATATACGTATACACATATTCATTTATATACATACACACACATGTTGTTAGGTCAGTTCCTACTCATAGGAACTGTACAACAGAATGAAACACAGCTTGGTCCTGTGCCATCATCATAATTGTTATACTTGAGCCCACTGTGTAAAGGGGCTCATCTTCCAGCTCTATACCAGACAATGTTCCACTGCTATTCGTAAGATTTTCACTGACTAATTTTTGTCAGAAGAAGACCATCATGCCCTTCTTCCTAGTCGGCCTTCTTCATCTGGAAGCTCACCTGGAACTTGTCTACCACAGGTGACCCTGCTGGTATTTGAATACCAGAAATATATTTGAATATCAGCAACATGCAAGCCACCACAGTAAGACAAACTGACAGGTGTGTGTGTGTGTGTGTGTGTGTGTGTGTGTGTGTATCTACATATATGAGACCTGCTACTGAGCAAAAGGGCAGCAGTTAGAACCCGTTAGAACCCACCAGCTGATCCTCAGAATAAGAAAACCTGATGATCTGCTCCTGTGAAGATTATAGCTAAGAGAAACCCTATGTTACAGTTCTACTCTGTTCTGTAGGGTTACTAGGAGTTAAAATCAGTTCAAAGTCACAGAACTATACACACACACACACACAAGTACATATATGTATACGTACATATATATGTATATATATGCACACACACACCTTACTCACATCCAGAAACCCTATTGGTGAAGTGGTTAAGACCTCTGCTGCTAACCAAAAGGTCAGCAGTTTGAATCCACCAACCCTCTCCTTGGAAACAATGGGGCTGTTCTGTTCTATCCTACAGAGTTGCTGTTAGGATCAACTTATCAGCATGGAACAACACAGCAATTCACACCCTGCAGAAATATTTCTACACTGAACACAGTTTCTAATGGAGGATGGTAGGCTAAAAGCTAATAGATTCAAGTTTTCCACAATCACACCAGGATCCATCATGTATTCATTCTTTCTACAAGTATTTAGTGAGCACCTATCATACACACTGTTCCAGACACTGGAGAATCAGCAGTTTACAAAGAAGAAAAAAGCCATCTCTGAGATCTCACATTGGAGGGGATTAGGTGAGGGTGTGTAGAGGAAAGCAATAAAAGAGTAAGTAAATTTGCATAGCACACTAGAAAGTAATACATGCTACAGAGAGAAAAGCAAGAAAGAGAATACGGGAATATGAGAATAGACAATAGACCTGTAATTTTTAATATGGTGGTCAAGAAGATCTCACTGAGAAACGGAAATGTAAGCAAATATTTGAAGGGAGGGAGGAAGACAGCCATTAAGCTATCTAAGGGAAGAATGTTCTGGACAAAGGGCATGGCAGGTACAAAAGCCCTGAGAAAAGTGTCCAGCTTCTGCAAATAAAAATTTCTGGGACAGGTGAATCTTTTCTGTCAAATAACTTTGTTTTCCTTATCTGTTAAATGAAGGCATTCACCAAAGAGGTGACCAAAATCTCATCCAGCTGTAACCTTGGATTTTAAATGCTGAAATTGCATTGCCTCTTCTTCTTTTAATGAGGACTCTTGTTCATCTACCTATCTCTAAGACTGCTCATCTCTAACCCTTTCTCAATCTGGTCAAATATATTGGAGGAACTCTGGCCCTTGCTGATGTTTGTATCTACTATGCAGCTAACATTCAGCTTGGCTATGGTGATTACATCTCTTTAGTATCTTTTCTAAAAAGATTCAGTAATCTTGCTTGTTTGAAATCATCCCCAATCCCTTTTTACCTGAGTGGCTCACTTAAGTAGTTTGACCAACACCCTATTTCCTCAATTCTGCAATGCTGTTAACTGTAAGATGCTCTAAAAATTTAACAACAGCCTTACAGGAGGAGGGAAGTAAAAAGAAGAGTGGACAGAAAAAAAGAAGAGAAGAAGAGAAAGAGCAAGGGAGAAAAAGAGAGGCAGGGGAGAAGCTAAGTTTCTTTTTTTTGTAAACATGCTTCTTATTGTTATGTGCCATCAGATTGGTTTTCAACTCAAATTGTCAGTGTTGTTCTGTGCTAGGAAGTCAATTCTGACTCATACAGACCCCAGAAGCTGGCAATTTGAACCCATCCAGCAGCTTCACAGGAGAAAGATCTGACAACTTGCTTCCGTAAAGATCACCACCAAGAAAACCCTTTGGGGAAGTTCTGCTCTGTTACATGGGGTCACTATGAGTCACAATCACCTCAAGGGTACCTAACAACAACAACAGCATTCATTGTAGAAGGAAATTGCCAGGCTTATCTCCTGAAGAGACACTGGGTGGGTTCAAATTACCAACCTTTCAGTTAGCAGCATAACGCTTAAGTGTTGCACCATCAAGACTTTCATACCTTCTTAAATGACTTTAATATTATCCACGCAAATACATTGTTGTTATTTGTTGGTAGGTGCTGTTGACTTGGTTCTAACTCCCAATCACTTTATTTACAACAAAATGAAACACTTCCTGGTCTTGCACCGTCCTCACAATCATTGCTATGTTTGAGCCCATAATTGCAGCCACTGTGTTACTCCATCTCATGGAGGGTCTTCCTCTTTTTTGATGACCCTCTACTTTATCGAGTGTGGTATCCTTTTTCCAGGGACTAGTCCCACCTGTTAACATGTCCAAAGTACGTGAGATGAAGTCTTGCCATTTTTGCTTCCAAAGAGCATTCTGGCTGTGTTTTTTCCAAGACAGTCTTGTTTGTTCTTCTGACAAGTTTATGCTGCATTCATTTTCAGTGTCTTTACCAAAGTTTGAATCTAGCCTATGTCATTATCAGGTGGACATAGAGCACACAGAGCTGTAGAGAGACGGATATGCAAAACTGACTTGGATTGTATACTTTCACTTAATCATATTAAAAAAAATTCTGTCTGGCCACCACCAAAGGCAGCTGTGATGGGGCACACAGTGTACAGCCCCTGAGACAACACAAGAAAAAGGTGTGAAGCTCAAGAACTCTTCTAAAAGACCAGAACTGAAGGTCTGACAGCCTGGAGGGTCCCCTGGGAACAGGGCTCCTAGACATGCTGATGGCCCTGACCAGAAATCAGTGGTACTGAGGTCAACTCTTCAGTCAAGAATGGACTGGACTTCGGGATACACTGTGAGTATATGGTTTGTGTACTTATGGTTTTATACATATATAGGAGGCTGTCTTACTGGTTTCTTTCTAGATGGGAGAGAAGAGGGTGGAGAGGAAGGGATGGGTGCTTAAGAGGATACTGGAAGTATAGCGTGAAAAAGAGGAATGTGCTGTCACTGGGTGAAAAGAGCAGACAGGTGAGCATGCAAAATTAATTTGATTGTATACTTTTACTTAATCACACAAAAAAATTGTCTGCTGAAACACTGCAAAAAAAAAAAAAAAAACTCAGTTGGATTCCTATAACCAATAAAGAGAACAATCAAAAGGAAATCAGGAAAACAATACCATTTATAGTCTAAAACCAAACCTACTGCTGTCGACTTGATTCCAACTTATAGCAACCCTATAGGAGAGAGTAGAACTGCTCCATAGAGTTTACAATAGCCTCTAAAAAAAATTAGGACTAAATCTAACCAGAGATATAAGAGACTTTGTCATGAATTGCATGGTATCCCCCCAAAAATGTGCGTAGCAATTTGGCTAGGCCATGATTCCCAGTATTGTGTGATGTTCCTATATGCTGTAAACCTTATATCTATGATGTTAATGAGGGGAATGGACAGCAGTTGTATTAGTGGGACAGCACACAATGTGTAAGATTGCTTTGTGCCTGGAGGCAATCTTTTGGGATATAAAGGAAAGGGAAGTAATCAGAGAGTTGGGGACCTCACACCAACGAGAAGCAGTGTTGGGAGCAGAACATGTCCTTTGGAAAGGACTTGGCTTTCCTAGGCCACAGAAACTCCCAGTACAGGGGAAGATTGATGGCAAAGACCTTTCACCAGAGCCATGGAGCTAGTGTCCTGAATTTAAACTTTTAGCTTACTGGACTGTGAGAGAATAAAATTTATTTTTTAAAGCCATCCACTTGTGGTATTTCTGTTAATAGCACACTAGATGACTAAAACAGACCTATGTAAAGAAAACTACTGCAAGAAACCAAAAGTTCTTGTTGTTAGGTGCTGTCAAGTTGGTTCTGACTCACAGCAACCCTACATTCAATGGAAGAAACAGAAGAATCGTCATTGTGCTTGAGCTCGTTGTGGCAGCCACTATGTCAATCCATCTCATTGAGAGTCTTCGTCTTTTTCCCTGACCCTTTACTTTGCCAAGCAAGAAACCAAAAGAGATACACAAAATTGAGAATTATACCATGCTTATGGATAGACTCAACATTGTAAAACTGCCAAAAACCAACCTACAAATACTGTATAAACTCAATCAAAATACCAATAAGTTTCATTAAAGAAAAGGAAACACTAATCATCAGCTCTATATGGAAAGGAAAGGGGACCCCAGAAAATAAAGTGTTACTGAAGAATGGAGGATGAAGACATGTGCTACCTGACCTCAGAACCTGCTGTATAGCTATCGTAGTCAGAGGAGCCTGGTGCTGGTACAATGAAGATGCATCAACCAATGGAAGAAAACTGAGAACCCAGATGTAAATTCACCCAGCTATGGTCATTGGCCTGAGCTCCATCAAATGAATGGGGAAAAGACAGATTTTTGAACAAATGGTGGTGGCAAAACTGGATTCTCATTGCAAAAAAAATTAAAAAAAAATAAACCACGGGACCCATACCTCATAGCATACACAGAAACTACTTTAAAATAGGTCAAAGACCTAAATGTGAAGTCTGACAATTAAGTTCACAAACTCATCCTAGAAAAAGTGCTATGTATTTCATTGCTGAGTATCCCTACAGTCACCTTTGAAGTACTTCCCTTGGGAAGCTATGCACTGAGTCAGCTCCTAGTCCAGCCTTCAAAGTGATTTTGGAACTCTTTTTCTGGAATGACTCTTGTGCAAGGTGGCAAAGTGGCCAGCTTGTGAACTTAATTGTATAGTTGTCTGGGATGAAGTTTTTAGCTAGTAAGCATACAGTGGCATCAGTGCATAGCTTCCCAGGGGGAGTACTTCTAAGGTGACCATAAGTTGGATCCGACTCAACGGCCCTTGGCTGGCTATAGTGATATTCAGCACTGAGGTATGTAGCACTTAGTATGATTAAGTCTGTGGACTTAACTGTCAGGCCTTGTATAAAACCCCAAACTATGAAGATCAAAGAAGAAAAAAGAAGACCAATACTAGAGACCATGATACACAGCATTAACAGGATACAAACCATAACTAACAAGACAAAAAATCCACATGATAAGCTAGGTAATTGAGATCTTCTAAAAATTTAACTCTATTGGTCATCAAAAGACTTCACTGAAAGAGTAAAATAGGAACCTACAAACTGAGAATTAAAATTTGGCTGTAGGGGGGCGGAGTCAAGATGGCAGACTAAACACATGTCTCCCTAAATCTATCTGGAAACCAAGACCTGATATGATAGTTAAATGGAGCCTTCTGAACACCTAGTGAGCCCTAGGATGCATCATAGGACTTCATACCACTGAATGCAAAAACTCCTTTTTTTCACTGACCCCACTCTCGGCAAGCACGGGCTTGCACAGATCGAAGGTAACTCACCATTTCGTTTTTTTTTCCTCTGTCTTGGCTGGCAGGCAGAACTGGGACTTGACTGGCTACTGGTCTCAGATGCACTGCTGGTGGGACCGGCAAGTGTAATTGCCAGGTTGGGAGAGCCTGGCTTTGGACTCTATACACCTTGGCTCCTCTGCCCTATGGGGAAAAACAGAGAAGCCCAGGCAGAGGCCCTGGCCAGACGTGGTTCTTAGGCTGGGAGGTGGCTCCTGCTGAAGAGAGAGTGCTTCTCTAGCAGGGAGGCAGTGTTTTGCACAGTGTTGCTTGGAGCTGGGGCCCAGCGGTGGAGACTGTGGACTCTGGTCATTTTGGCACTCTTGGCCTCTCTTTCTGCTGGGAGCTTCGTTGCAGCCGGCTGGTGAGCTTACATGGGATGCCATCTTGTTTCACTGGGAGGTGGGATCATCCATACAGAAGCCTCAGCTGGACCTAATTCCTGGGGTGAGAGGCAGTTCCTGCCCAGAAGAGACCACTTTTCTAACAGAAAAGCAGAGTTCTACACAATATCACCTACAGCTGGGGCCCGACAGCAGAAGCCAGCAGGCCAGTAGCTTTTCTGTATTTTGAGCTAGTTTATAACATCAGGTGTTCAATATAGAGGTGCTTACTTTGCCATCTGGGAAGAGGGACGCTTACACCTGAAAACCTGACTGACTTTGGAAGATGCCAAATACTTTTTACTTCTTGTCTTTAAACGGCCTAGAGAAACAACTGTGGTCCATCTTCACAGCATCTCTCTCAGCCTCTATTAACCCACGTGATGCCCCCAAAGCAGCAAACATTGGAGAGGACAGTAACCCGGAAGTCACCAATGGCATCAGAAGGCCCCCAAAAGAAACCACCTTAGAACTTCCCAGACGAAGACGCTTTCTGAAACTATCAGAAGGTGAATACAAAAGGATTATATATAGAGCCCTGCCAAGCCAGCCAAGTGCCATCGAGTCAGATCCTACTAGACCTTATACAAAATGCAGCAGAGCAAAATGGAAAATTAAGCAAGCTGCTTGATCTGATGGAACACCAGTACTCTGAAATCCAACAGATCAAGAACAAAATCAAAGACATAGAAACTTCCATGCAAAGCCAAGAAAACAGAATGGAACAAATGGAAAAGAGAATTTCTGATTTGGAAGACAGAGCCATTGACTCTAGCATCTATGAGGAGAAATCAGAAAAAAGAAACAAGAACAATGAAGAAGCATTAAGAAGCAAGTAGGACTCTATTAAGAAGAACAATCTACGATTAACTGGAGTTCCTGAACAGGGCAAGACACCTGAGAACAGAGACAGTGTTGTGGCTGGGCTGCTGACAGAAAACTTCCTAGATATTATGAAAGAAGAGAATATAGATATCCAAGATACATATCGAACACCACTCAATATAGATCTGAATAGAAAGACTCCAAGACATATTATAATCAAGCTCAACAAGATGAAACATAAGCAGAAACTCTTAAAGGCAGCAAGACTCAAAGCAAATCTAACATTCAGAGGGAAAACCTGTAGGCTTTTGTCAGATTTATCAACAGAAAACATGCTGGCATGGAGGCAGTGGCATGACGCATTCAAAGACTTGAAGGAGAAGAACTTCCAAGCAAGAATTACATATCCTGCAAAACTATCTTTCAAATATGAAAATGAAATTAAGACATTTACAGATAAACAGAAACTCAGAGATTTTGTAAAAACCAAACCAAAACTGCAAGAAATACTGAAAGAATCTCTTGGTTTGGGAGAACAAAACCACTAACTTTGTATTTTAGAAGGACACATTATCCAGAATCCTACTCAGTTAGGGAAGGCTCCAAACACAATCAAAGCTATGGTAGCGAAAGAAACAATCCAGTGATCATATCATGTAAACTATGATATCATCATATTAAAAAGAGGGATGTACTACAGTCATTATAGTCCTTCCGGGTGGAGAGGAAGTTGACAAGACTGGTAGCAATCAAAATTGGGGTTATATATAGTTTATTAAGTGAGATCACGGGGCAGCCCTAAAGCATAATAAAGAAGAAACATACCATATCAAGAAATGTAATACAGGAGTCTCAACAACCACAAAACCAACCCTGAAAAAGGTGAAAAAATCAACTCACAAAGAAAAAGGTTGCAGAACAGATTAATAAGAACCACAGAGAAAACGTCAACTCAAAAATGAACATATCACAATGGCAGCACTGAACACATAGCTATCAGTAATTACATTGAATGTGAATGGACTGAATGCTCCAGTAAAGAGACATCAAGTGACATCTTGGGTCAAAAGACATGACCCATCTATATGTTGCCTACAAGAAACTCACCTTAGAGCTAAAGATATGGACAGACTGAAAATCAAAGGATGGAAGAATGTATGTCAAACTAACTATTAACAAAGAAGAGTAGGTGTGGCAATGCTAATCTCAGATAAAACTGATTTTAATGTAAAATTCACCATTGTGGACAAGAATGGACACTATTTATTACTGAAAGATTCAATACACAAGCAAGACTTAACCAAAATTTGGCTGTGACAAATTCACTAAGGTGTTAGCACAAAGCATGGACTTAAGCCACCTGCTGCAAAAGCCAATACTGAGACAGGAGTAAAGTATTTGTGTCCTAATCAGTAATTTTTGTTGCAGCAACTTAACAGGGAATTCAGAGACACATGGAAAGGAATGTGCTTTTAAGTGCAGCCCTTTAGGCATTATCAGACGTAAGATCAAACTTCATCAGATAGGAGAGTAAGCTTAAACTTTACACAGTGCCACTTAGAGAGTGGGGCCAATTGGGTAATTCAAGATAGAGAAGGTGGGAACCTCGTTACCATCAAGAAAGCAGCACTGGGAGAAGAGCGCGTCCTTGAGACCTGAGGTTCCTGCGCCAAGACGCTCCCTGGACAAAGACTGATGCAATATCGGACTTTCCTCCAGAGCCAACAAGGGGAAAGCTTTCCCCTGGTGCAGACACCCTGAACATGGACTTGCAACCTACCGGACTGTAAGAATAAACCTTCCTTTGTTAAAGCCATCCACTCTGTGGTATTTCTGTTAGAGCAGCCCTAGCTGACTAAAACAGAATTTGGAACCAGGAGTGGGGTGCTGCTCTAGCAAATACCTAAAATGTAGAAGCCACATTGAAACTGTGAATGAATAGAAGATTTAGAAGGAATGAAGAAGGCGCAGATGGTGAGAAACAACAGAGGACCAGCAGCAGTGGCAGCGGCAGCGGCAGCAGCAGAACCAGAGGGAGCGCTGGAGCTGACCAGTGGAGCGAGAGAGGTCAGTGCCTGCGCAGAGTTTTCCTCGAGGAACGGGGTGCCTTTGGGCACTTGAATCGGTGGAGCTGGCCTTGCTGACCCACAGAGGGAGACAGCTGAGTGCCTTTGGGCACTCTTGCCTTTCCAGCAAGAGTGGGGTGCCTCCGGGCACTTAAATCAGTGGAGCCACAGAGCTTTGGAACACTTGCCTGGCAGGGCAGATGTGGGCCTGAGGCCCGGGCCATGCGGCCATAGGAAGCTGAAGCTGAAGGGACAAACAGCATGAGAAGCTGAGCTGCCTCAGCCTCAAAAGGTATGGCCATGACCTTGGGGGTTTGAAAGGGTGGAACCGTGGTGTCCTATGTTTGTAAGGGTGGAATTGCCACTCAGTTGGGCTTAGGGTGCTCCTAAAGCCGATGTGGCAGAGTTTCTGTCCAAGTTGGCCTTGAAGGCAGAGTTGTAGCACAGGGCTGGAGGTCTCCACTCAAAATCCAGAGTGTGGGCAATACCTAGAGTCTGGAGAGCAGTGCCGTTGTATACAATGTCTCAAAATGTAAGAGTATTTCCAAAGCTTTGAGAGCTAATGTAATGTGTTCTGTTGACTTGCCTGTTGCCTGTTAATGCCTTTTTTTCCCTGCAATTCCTCCCATTTGTAATGGAATGTCTAATTTGTGCTTGTTCTGCCACTGTACCTTTAGAAGCAGATAGCTTACCTTCTAAGTTTCACAGATGTAGAAGAATTTTTCTATTTTGGACTTGGAACTGATTTAAGACTTCTGTTGTATGGGATGGACATGATTTTGCTGTGGTAAGATGAATGTGTTAAATGTTTTTGTGATGTGATTTTTGGGTTGTCAAAGGGTGAGATGTCATGAGTTGAATTGTGTACCCCCCAAAATATGTGTAGCTATGTGGCTGAGACATGATTCCCAGTATCTTGTGACTGTCCTCCATTTTGTGGTTTCACTAAACTGCATGTTAAAGGGGCTGTAAATTCCTGCATAGAATTACTTCCTTGCTCTTCTGTAGGGGGAGTTTCTCTGGAGTGTGGCTTGCTGCACCCTTAATCCCTTCAGCTTGCAAGAGATAAAAGGAAAGAAATAAGGCAAGTTTGTAACCTCGTTGCCATCAAGAAAGCAGCACCAGGAGAAGAGCGCATCCTTGAGACCTGAGGTTCCTGAGCCAAGACGCTCCCTGGACAAAGTCTGGTGCAATACTGGACTTTCCTCCAGAGCTGACAAGGGGAAAGCTTTTCCCTGGAGTGGACAACCTGAACATGGACTTGCAACCTACCGGACTATGTAAGAATAAACCTTCCTTTGTTAAAGCCATCCACTCTGTGGTATTTCTGTTAGAGCAGCCCTAGCTGACTAAAACACTAACCATTACAGAAATGCAAATCCAAACCAAATGACACTGTCTTACTCCAGCATTACTGACATGAATCAATAACATATGAAATAACACATGTTGGAGAGGCTGCAGGGAGACTGGAACTCTCATGAACTGCTAATGGCAATGCAAATTGATACAATCACTTTAAAAAACAATATGGTGCCTGCTAGGAAAGCTAGAAACAGAAATACCAAATGGTCCTGCAATCCTACTCATAGGAATATATCCTGGAGAAGTAAGAGCTGTCACACGAATAGACATATGTGCACTTACATTGTAGCATTGGTCACAATTGGAAAAAGATAGGAACAACCTAGATGCTCACCTGCAGATGAATGATCATCAAGCAAACTATGGTGCATACAATAGTATGCAAATAGTATGGTGCAAACAATAGTATGGTGCATACAATAGTATGTAAATAGTATGTTGCAAAGCAATAGTATGGTGCAAACAATAGTATACTACAAAAAGATAAAGAACAATGAAGGATCTGTAAAGCACCTCACAAAATGAATGAATCTAGAGGGCATTATGCTGAGTAAAATAAGTCAATCATAAAAAAACAAATATTGTATAAGACCATTTCTATAAAAACTTATGAGAAGGTTTACATACAAAATGAAACAATCTTTGTTGGTTACTAAGGAAGGGCAATATGGGGATGGAAAAACACTTAGTAGGAAATAGATAAGTCATAACTTTTATGAATAGCAAGATAGTATGTAATACTGGGGAAGCCAGCACAACTTGTCCAAAACTAAGTCATGGATACTCCATAGACAAATCTGAACTCCCAAAGGGATCAATTTATTGGGCTGAGGGCTATGGGAACCATTGTCTGAAAGAATAACTAGCTCAATTAGTATACCATAGTTTATAATGAAAATGTTTTGCATAGTAATGTGTTGGGTCTTAAAAGCTTGTAAATGGCCATCTAACATACTACACTGTTCTCATCCATGTGGAACAAGGAAAAATGAAGATAACCAAAGACACAAGAGAAAGATTGGTCCAAAGGCTATTCAACCACATCTACTACGGCCTCCACCAAACTGAGCCAAGTACAACTGTATGGTGCTCAATTGCTACCACTGACTGCTCTGACAAGGATGATACTAGAGGGTCCTACACAGAGCTGGAGAAAAATGTAGAGCAAAATTGTAACTCACAAAAAAAAATCAAAGACCAGATTTACTCTCTGACAGTAATGAAGTCACTCCTGAGGTTCACTCTTCAGCCAAAGATTAGATAGGTCCATAAAAAAAAACAAGATTAAAGAGGCACATTAGACCAGAGGTAAGGACTAGTAGGCGTGAGGGACAGGAAAACTGGTAATAGGGAACTCAATGTTGAGAAGGAAGAGTATTGATACATCTTAGAAACAAAGACAAAAATATATTAAAAATCAAAGAATGGAAAAATATATATATCAAGCAAACAGTAACCAAAAAGAGAAGGGGTGACAAAATTGAACTCAGATAAAATAGATATTAATGGAAAATCTACCTTTAAAGAAAAGGAAGCACATTACACAATGATTAAAGGGACAACCCATCATGATGATATAACCATAATAGAAGACAGGGCTCCAAAACACATAAAACAAATTTTAACAGCACTGAAAAGAGAAACTGGCAATTCTACAATAATAATAGGAGACTCCCCAGTATGGTATTCTGATAAGCAATGCAGTGGTAAAGCTCAGAATATCTAGAAAGAAACTCAACAAAGATAGAGATCTAAAGGCTATAATCAACAAATTTGACCTCATAGACATATATAGAAAACTCCATACAACAGCAGCAAAGTATCCCTTTACAATATATATGGAACATTCTCCAGAATAGATTACATCCTAAGTCAAAAAGTAACTCTCAACAAAATCCAAAATATTGCGATAATACAAAGCAACATCTCTGATCATGACACCATCAAAGTAGAAGTTAATAAAAGGAAGAGCAAAGAAAAAAAAAAAAACATAGAAACTGAATAACGCTTTGCTGAACAAACACTGAGCAATAGATTTTAAAGATGTAATAAAAAAAAAGTCTAGAATCAAATAAGAATGAAAACACGTCACATGAAACCTTTTGGATGCACAGAGACAATGCCCAGACGTCAGTTTATAGCAATAGATACACACATGGAAGCAAAATAAAAATAAAAGGATAAAATCAAAAGCCAGTTTTACAAGTTTACCTAATGGGGGGGTGGGATCCAAAAGAAGCCCATAGCCAAGAGAAGAAAGAAAAAAAGAACAGAGCAGAAATAAATGAAATAGAGAACAGAATAACAATAGAAAGAAACATCAACACCAAAATTTGATTCTTTGAAAGGATCAGAAAAACAAACCATTAGCCAAACTGACAAAAGGAAAACAGGAGAGGGAGTAAATAACATGAATAAGAAATGAAATGGGGGACATTATAACAGATCCAGCTAAAATAAAGAGGACCATAACGGAGTACTACAAAAAAGAGTTTTCCAACAAATTTGAAAGCCTAAAGGAAATGGTCAAATTTCTAGAATCACATTACCCTCCTAAACTAACTTAAACTGAAGTAACAAGTTTGAACAGATCCATAGTAACAGAAGAGACTGAAGAGATAACTTTAAAAATCTTGCCCCACCCTTACTCACCAAAAAGTCCTGGCAGAGACAGCTTCATTGGAGAATTCTACCAAATGTTCAGGGAAAATCTCAAACCACTCCTACTGAAAATATTTCAGGACATAAACAAGGATGAGATACTCTCAAACATGTTCGATTAATTCAGCATAACCCTGATACCAAAACCAGGCAAAGACACCACACAAAAAGATAATTGTAAATCAATATTTCCCATGAACATAGATGAAAAATTCCCAGCAAAATTGTAGACAATATAATTCAGCATCATATTTTAAAAAATACCTTCCAAACAAATGGGATTTGTACCAGGTGTGCAAAGATAGTTGAACATTACAAAATCAATCAGTGTAATCCACCACATAAATAAAAGAAAAAAATTCCACAATCATTTCAAACACAAAGAAGGCATTTGATAAAATCCAACATCTATTCTGATAGAAACACTCAAGAAAATAGGAAAAGAAGGAAAATCTCTCAACATGACAAATGGCATCTTTACAAAACCAGCGGTCAACATCATTATTAATTGAGAAAGGTTGAAAACATTGTCCTTGAGAACAGAAGTAAGCTAAGAACTTGCCACTCCTATTTAACATTGTGCTGGAAGTCCTAGCTACAGAAATAAGGCAAGAAAAAGAAACAAAAGGCCTCTAATGTGCAAAGGAAGAAGCAAAACTACCCCTTTTCATGGTGATAAGAACTATTCTCTAGAACAGTTAAGACTCCACAACAAAACTACTGAGATAACAGAAATATTCAGCAGAATAGCATGGTACAAGATAAACATACAAAAATCAGTTGGATTCTTATACAACCAGAAAGAGAACTGTGAAAAAAAAATCAAGAAAACTATACCATTTATAATAGCCCCTAAAAAAATAAAACAGGAGTAAACCTAACCAGGGACATAAAAGACACACAGAGAAAGCTATAAAACACTACTGCAAGAAACCAAGAAACCTACATAAATGGAAAAACGTGCTACACTCATAGACAGACAACCTTACATTGTGAAAATGTCATTCCTACCAAAAGCGGTCTACAAGTACTATCCACATCCAGTCCAAATACCTACGGCATTTATCAAGGAGATGAAAAAACTAACGATTAACTTTATATGCAGAGGGAAGAGGAACCCAATAAGAAAAGTGCCACTGAAGAAGAACAATAAAGCAGGAGGACATACCCTACCTGACCTCGGAACATGCTGTAAAGCTATTGTAGTCAGAACAGCCTGGTGCTGGTACAACGACAGATGCATTGACCAAGGGAACAAAGTTGAGAACCTAAAAGTAAATCCATCCACTTATGGTCATTTGATCTTTGATATGGGTCTGAGGTCTACCAAACTGGGAAAAGACACTCTTTTGAATAAATAGTGCTGGCAAAGCTGGATGTCCATTTGCCAAAAAGGAAAAAGGACCCATACCTTATGCCATACACAAAAACTAATTCAAAATAGATTGAAGACCTAAATTTAAAACCCAAAACTATAAGACTATGGAAGGAAAAATTGGGTCAGTGCTAGGGGCCTTAATAGGCATAAATGTGGTACAAACAATAAATACTATGAGATAAACTAGCTAACTAAGATCTTCTAAAAATTCAACCCCTCTGCTAATCAAAAAAAAAAAATTGCTGAAAGAGTAAAGTGAGAATGTACAGTCTGAGAAATAATTTTGGTTATGACAAATTTGACAAAGATCTAATCTCTGCTTCCTATAAGAAATTCCAACATGTCTGCCACAAAAAGACAAATAACCCAATTAATAAACGAGCAAAGTATATGAACAGACATTTCACTAAAGAAAACATTCAGGAAGCTAACAAATACATGAGGAAATGCTCAAGATCACTAGTCATTAGAGAAATGCAAATCAAAACTACAATAAGATACCATCTCACCGTGACATTACTTGCATGAATCAAAAAACAAACAAAAAAGAAAGAAAGAAAGAAAACAAATTTTGGAGAGGCTGTAGAAAGACTTAGGCACTTAAGCACTGCTGACGAGAATACAGAAAGATACATTTTTGAAAACTAATTATATGGTGTTTCCTTAAAAAGCTTGAAATAGAAATACCAAATGACCTAGCAAATTCACTCCTAGGTATATATCCTAGTGAGAAAAGAGCCCTCACATGAATAGACATGTGACACCCATGCTCATTGTAGCATTATTCACAATATCAGAAAGATGAGAATAAGCTAAGTGCCCATCATCAGACGAATGCATCAACTGTGATACATATACACAGTAGAGTACGCCACAACTCAAATAAATGAACAAATAATGAATCTTGGAAACATTTCCTCACAACATGGATGAATCTGAAGATAGTATGCTGAGCAAAATAAGTCAATCACAAAAGGATAAGAGCTGTATGAAACCACTATTATAAAAACTAAAAAAAAGATTTACACACTGAAAGAAACAATGTTTGATAGATACAAGGTAAGGAAGGAATGAGGAGGGAAAAATGCTCACTAGATAAATATATGCAGTAACTTTGATTAAGGCTGAGATGGTACACAATACTGGGGAGGGCAGTATAACTTGACCAAGGCAAAGTCTTTGAAGCTTCTCAAATGCATCCTAACTTCCTGTGCTGAATTGGTGATCATGGTCTTGGATATGTAGCTCAACTGACATAACATAGTTTATGAAGAAATAATCTATATCCTACTTCAGTGAGTAGTGTCTGAGATCTGGCAAGTGGCCATTTAAGATACATCTACTCATCCCACTGGAGAAGGGTGAAAGAAGAAAACCAGAGACACAGGGAAAGATTAGTCCAAGGGACCAATGGACCACCACTGTCACAGCTTCTACTAGACTGAGTCCCAGCACAGCTAGATGGTGACCAGCTACCACCACCAACTGCTCTGACAGGAATCACAATAGAAGGTCCTGGGCAAGGCAGGAAAACACTATAAAACATAATCCAGTCTCAAAAAAGACCAGACCTACTAGTCTGATAGACTGAAGAAACCCTGAGAGTACGAAACTCCAACACAATTTTATCTCAGTGTTAAGTCACTTCTGACTCTTCAGTCAACAAATAGACAGGCCCATAAACAAACAACAACACATATAATATATATGAGCCCAAAAGCAAAGACAAGAAGGCAAGAAGTGACAGGAAAACTAAATGAATGGAAATTGGGAACCCAGAATCTAGAAAAGTATTGATGCACTGCAGGGTTAGCAACCAACATCACAAAACAATTTGTGTATTAATTGTTTAATATACCTGAAGCACAATAAAAAAGAAAAGAAACCAACAGCAATAAGAAAGGAAAAATGGAAAGAAAGAAGGGAGGGAGGGAGGGAGGGAGGGAAGGAGGGAGGGAGGGAGGGAGGGAGGGAGGGAGGGAGGGAGGGAGGGAGGGAGGGAGGGAGGGAGGGAGGGAGGGAGGGAGGAATTGCAGTGATGTAGTACAAAATAAAGAAAGTTAAGAATTCCTGGCAACCACCTGAAGCTAGGACAAGGCAAGGAAGGAATCTTAGAGTCTTCAAAGGGGGCATGTCCCTACCATTACCTTTATTTTTATCTTCCAGCCTCCAGAATTACAAGAGACCTTTTTTTCTTTCCTTTGGTGTTAATTCATGCAGTTTGTAGTAATGTTCTAGGCAGACCCATGAAATCAGTATATTAGTATATCTATATGAAATATTTTGTGTGGAAATGCTGAACAAGCAGAATATTTGATATTGGAGATCACATTAAGAAAAGACCACCATACATCCCCTTGGTGCTATTCGTAAAATAATTACTTCACTTATTGGAGAACTTAATATTGCCAGTGGCTATGATGAGTGCTTTACATGCATTGTCTTAGTCCTCACAACAATCCTATGAAAAATACATTATTTCTATCTTACAGAAGAAAACAAAAAGCATGAACCAGATTAAGTAAGAATATGGCTAGCATATGACAGCAGAATTTGAACCTAAATTCATCAGACTATTTCTGAAGCCCATATTCTTTTCTCTGCATCAGCCAGCCCTCCTAGAGATACCAAAACTGTTTGCAAAGAATGTCAGCCAAAAAGAAACCCATTGTGGAGTGTGACATCTGTCCACTGTTACATGGCAAGTGCTGCTGCTGTATAAGTGCAACAAGAAAGGGAACATAGTATCTGGAAATTGCATGAGGAATGTAAACAAAACAAATGGAATTTCTCAAACTGCTCATTACTTCCTGGAGGCTGAGTTCTAAAAAAACCCTTTCTGTGTAGCACTTGAGTAGGTAGCTGGGCCCTGAGTATGTTATGAGAAAGTGGTAACAGCCATGGCTGGGTTTTACCAGAATGTATGCGTTTAAGATAGTTTGTCTCTTCCTAAGCAAATGGTTTGCTTGCTCTTGTCAGGTCTCAAGTGCTTACAGAGCTATTTAAGAATTTCATGGAAGCCTGGAATTAACTTTTACAAGGAAAATCTCAAAGATGACGTTAGTTGGTAAAAACAATTTTGCAATTTTAAGAGGACAGTCTTGGTACTTCACAGTGGGTCCTAATGTCATCTATTGAGGATTTGTGGCCCTGAGTCTCTGGGTAGTGCAAATGGTCAGTGTGCTTGCCTGTTAAAGGAAAGGCTGATGGTAAATCGGGTAAATCGGAGAAAAGTCCTGGTGGTCTACTTTCAAAAACTCAGCCACTGAAAACTCTGCAGGGCACAGTTCTACTCTGACACACTAGGGGTTGCCGTAAGTCAGAATCAGTTTAATAATAACTGGTGTTTGGCAGGAGCAGTGGGATGGAGTCATGCTCAAGCTTGCTAACATTCCCCTTCATGCACTGTGTATGAACTCAGACTAGATTCTGACATCATGTGAGGCTGTGGAAAGAGAGGGTCTCATGTGCATACTACAGATGAAGAAACAGAGTCAGAAGGTTTACATGATTTTCTCAAGAGCACAGAGGTAGTAAATGGCTGAGTCCAGATTCAAACACAGCTGTCTCTCATTCCAAAGACTCAGTCACTTCTCTGAAGAACAGATCTGATGTTTCCTAGCACAATTTTAAGACTGCCCACTTGAGAAACTGCAGATCTTCAGCAGCACTTTGAAGTTCCTTTTCCTCTGAGGCATCTCAGAAAATCCTTGGGAGTAGCAGAAGCATGATTTTTGTATGTAGTTAGTACTTTCTACTCATGCTGGCTCAGGTAATGCAGAATAGTTTTGTCCATTCTCAGGATCTTGGGAGATCTCTTTACAGTTTAAAAATCATTCTTCAATTTCTGAAAGACTCTGATGACACATAAAGTTGGAAACTTCAAGGTACAATCCCGCTCCCTGGCAATTTCTGAAAATGTTACATAAAACCAGTTTCTGGTTTCAGGTACATCTAGACTAATTGGCATAACTATTTTTTTTTATTAAGAAAATGTTCTGCATACCACTTTGGTGACTGACACCTGGGGTCTTTAAAGCTAGCAAGTTGCCATCTAAGTAGCATCAACTGGTCCCAATTCAACTGGAGAAGAGGAGAACGATGGACATCAAAGACATGAGGAAAATACAAACCAAGCAGGAAGCAGGTGCCATATAATCCAGAGACTACATCAGCACAAGACCAGAAGAACTAGACTTTGCCAGTTACCACCAGTGACTGCCCTGATAGGGAATACCATGTGAAGTCCCTGATGTAGTGGGAGAAAAATGGGTGCACACAAATAGAACTCTATTAAAAGACCACACTTGATGGTCTGTCAGACTGGAGGGTCCCTGAGGACATGGCCTCTAGACTCTCTGTTAGCCCAGAGCTGAAACCAAAACCCAAGCCAACTCCTCAGACAAAGATTGGACTGGACTGTAAGACGTAGAATGATGTTGACAAAGAATGTGCTTCTTGACTTAAATATATACGTGAGGCTGCCTGGGCGGGCCTTCTCCAGAAGCAAGATGAGGGGGTGGAGGGGGACATGAGTTGTGTGAATGGATACAGAGGTATAGGGTGAAAACGGGGAGAAAGTTGTCGTGGGAGGAAGGGGAGAGAGCAGTTAGGGTTACACAGTAGTGTGTGTGCAGAGTTTCATGTGCCAAATCGTTCTGGATTTTAAACTTTCACTTAAATTGTAATAAAATATTTGAAAAAGAAAGTAAGAAAGAGAGAAAGAAAAGATATCCTGGTGACATAGTGGTTAAGTACTACAGCTGCTATCAAAAAAGTCAGCAATTCAAATCCACAAGGTGCTTCTTTAAAACTCTATGAGTCAGTTCTACTCTGTCTTAGGGGGTTGTTGATTCAGAATCAATCCAATGGCAATGTTTCATTTTTTTCAGTTAAGAAAAATGAAAATATATAAATACAAAATTAGGTACGAATATTAATATTATAGTGAGAAAAGAACAGAAAAAAATAATGCATTTTAGAAAGCTGACAAACAACACAAGCATCATAAAGTCCAGAAAAATATGATGCTTCATTAAGTGCTTGACTTAGTTTTTGCCTTACGCTTATCAGCCGTTTTATAACATTTTTTATTACAATTTAGTGAAAGTAAACAATTCAATTTTGTATACTCACCTCTCTATAACTCTATCTGCTCTCCCCAACCTGTGACAGCACACTCCTTTTCACTCTTCTAGTACCCTCCACGATTGACACGTCTCATGCTCTCCACCCCTTCCTCATCCCCTCAGAAAGAAACCAGTAGCACAGCCTTCTATAAACATATAAAACCATACAGTAAACACACACCACATGCTCACTCTGGGGGTGTCTCCATGTCCAATCCATTCTTTGTCTGAACTGTTGACCTCACCATGGGCTTCAAGTCTGGGGAAGCAGCAAGTCTAGAGACCGTGTTCCCTGGGAACTCTCCAGGTTGGTGGACCATTGGTTCTGGTCTTTTAGTAGAGCTCTTGGTCTGCACACCTCTTTTTCTCATGTTACATCAGGGACTGTACATGGTGACCCCTATCAATGCTGTCTTTGGTGGTGGCTGGGCACCATCTGGTTCTTCTTGTCTCGTGCTGATGTAGTCTCCCAATTATAGGGTCCTTCTGTCTCCTGGGCTTCTTTTCCCTTGTGTGTTTGATGTTCTTGGTCGTAATCTCTTCCACGTGGATTGGACCAATTGATGTTCCTCAGATGGCATCTTGCTGGCTTTTAAGACCCCAGGCACCACTCATCAATATGGGGTGCAGAAGACTCTTAGAAAAAGGCTAGTTATTCCAGTTGACCTTGATGTCCCCTGAAAACATAGTCCCCAGGCCCCTGCTCCTGCTACTCTGCTACTCTACCCTTGGAAATGTTGGGTTGAATTTAGAAAACGTTTTAGTTTACTTAGTCCAGTTATGCTGACCCGCCTTCTACTGAGTGCTGTCACACCCTTCACCTAACTGAATTCCTATGAACTATCTAATCTAAGAACAACCCTCTCTCTTCCTTCCTCTCCACCCTTGTAGCCATCAAAGAGTCTTCTGTGCTTAAGTCCAGTTTTAAGTCCTTAAATAGCAGTTTCAGACAATACTTGTCCTTTTGCAGCTGACTGATTTCACTCAGCATAATGTCTTCTAGTTGATACTAGGTCATGAGATGCTTCCTAAATTATTGTTCTTAATCGTTGCCTGGTGTTCCATTATGTATATATACCATAGTTTGTTTATTCTTTCATACGTTGATGGGCACCTAGGTTGATTGCATCTGTTTGCTATTGTGTGCAGTGCTGGGAATAAACATCCATGTGTATGTATTTGTGTGACAGCCATTATTTCTGTAGGATATGTTCCAAGCAGTAGGATTGTTGGATCATATGGTATCTCTACATCTAGGTTTTTAAGAAAGCACCAAATTGCTTTCTGAAGAGGCTATACCCTCTTGCATTCTCACCAGCAGCGCAGGAGAGTTCCAGTTTCTCCAGAGCCTATCCAGCATTTGTTGTCATGAGCTTTTGGGATTATTGCCAACATCATTGGGGTGAGATGGTATCTCATTGTAGTTTTCATTTAGATTTCTCTAATAGCTAATGATTGTGAGCATTTTCTCATACATCTTTCGGCTACCTGGATGCCATCTTTGGTGAAATGTCTGTCCAAGTCGTTTGCCCATTGTTTAACTGGGTTATGTGTCTTTTTCTTGTTGATACTTTGTAGTACTTTATGGATTATGGGGATTAGATGTCGGTCTGATATGTAGCTTCCAAATATTTATTCCCTTCTGTAGGCAGTCTTTTAACTCTTGATAAAGTATTTGGATGAGTGTAATGTTTGGTTGTTAATAGTTCCCATTTATCTATTTTCTCTTCTGTTGTCTGTGCATTGTTGGTAAGATTTTGTAGTCTGTCTAAGCTGTGTATTAGAACTTCTATTGTTGTCCCTATTTTTTCTTCCATTATCTTTATCATTTTAGGTTTGATCCATTTTGATTTAGTTTTTGCATAAGGTGTGAGATATGGGTCTTGTTTCAGTTCTTTTTCACATGGATATACAATCTTGCCAATGCCATTTGTTAAAGAGACTGTTTTTACCCCAATGTGCAACCATTGGGCCTTTGTCAAATATCAAATGTTCATAGGAGGATGGTGATATTTCTGGATTCTCTATTCTGTTCCGTTGGTCTGTATATTTGTTTTTGTATCGGTACCAGGCTGTTTTGACTACTGTAGCAGTGTAGCAGGTTCTAAGGTCAGGTAGTGTGAGACCTCTCACTGAGTTCTTCTTCAGTAGTGTCTTACTTATCCAGGTTTTTTCCCTTTCCAAACAAAGTTGATGACTTGCTTCTCCATCTCGTTAGAAAATAATATTGGAATTTGTATTGAGATTGTATTGTATATTTAGATCACCTTCAGTAGAATGGCGACTCGGCGGCACTTGGCTTTGGCTCAGTAGAATGGACATTTACACAATGTTAAGACTTCCTATCTACGAGCAAGGTTGGTTTCTTCACTTACGTAAGTCTCTTTTGGTTTTTTTGCAGTAGGGTCTTGTAATTTTCTCTGTATGTGTCTCTTACATCTCTGGTTAGATTTATCCTTGGTATTTTATCTTCTTGGGGGCTATTGTAAATGGCATTGATCTGATGATTTCCTCTTGGATGATCTCTTCTGTGAATCCTACTGATTTATTCATGTTCATCCTGATATTTTCTGAACTCTCCTATTAGTTCCAGTAATTTATTCATTCTTTAAGGTTTTCTGTGCATATGATCATATTGTCTGCAAATAGGGATACTATTACTTCTACTTTACTGATGCAGATGTGCATATGATCATATTGTCTGCAAATAGGGATACTATTACTTCTACTTTACTGATGCAGATGTCTTTATTCATTTGTCTGATTTCTTTGATCAGAACCTCTAGCACAGTATTGAATAGTACTGGTGTCAGTTGGTACTCTTGTCTAGTTCCTGTTCTCAGGAGAAATTCTTTCGGTTTCTCTCCAGAATGATGTTAGCAGCTGGTTTTGCATAGATGCCCCTTGTTGTGTTGAGGAATTTGCCTTCTATTCCTGTTTTGCTAAGAGTTTTAAACACGAATGGTGTTGGACTTTGTCAAATGCCTTTTCTGCATCAGTTGGTAGAACCAAGTAATTCTTATTCTTTGTGTTACTTATGTGGTTAATCATATTGTTTTTCTGATACTGAATAAACCCTGAATCCTTGGTGTGATCCTACATTTTGATGGTGAATTATTTTTTGATATGTCATTGAATTCTGTTGTCTAGGGTTTTATTACACATTTTTGCATTGAGACTCATGAGTGATATTTGTCTGTAACTTTTTTTTTTGTGGAGTCTTTACCCAGCATCAGTATCAGGGTTATGCTGCCTTCATAGAATGAATTTGGGAAAATTCCATCCTTTTCTGTGTTGTAAAATAGTTTCAGCAGTATTGGAATTAACTCTTCTCTAAAAGCTTGGTAGAATTCTCTGGTGAAGCCATCTGGGCCATGACTTTTTTTCGTAGGTAGTTTTTTTTTTTAATTTTCTCAATCTCTTCTTTTGTGATGGGTTTATTAATTTGTTCTACTTCTCGTGATAATTTTGGTAGGTGATGTGAATCTAGAATTTTGTCCATTTCCTATAGGTTTTCAAATCTGTTAGAGTACAATTTTCCTTAGTATTCTGTTATGACACTTTTACTTTTGGTTGAGGCTGTTGTGACATCTGCTGTCTCATTTTTTATTCAGGTTGTTTGTTTTTCTTTTGTGAGTTTAGATAATTGTTTATCAGTTTCATTGATCTCTTCAAAATACACAGCTTTTGGTTTTGTTGTTTCTTTCACTTGCTTTTCTATTCTCTAATTTATTTATTGCCTGCTCTAATATTTATTGTCTGCTTTCCTCTGGTGCCCGAGAGGTTCTTCCCCCATCCATCTTTCTACTTATTCAAGTTGTAGGATTAATTTTTTGGTTTGCAGTTTTTCTTCATTCCAGATGTGTGCCTTAATAGAGATAAATTGACTGCTGAGCACTTTTTGCTCTGTTACATAGATTCTGGGAGGATGTGTTTTCATCCTCACTTGATTCCATGAATTTCTTTATTGCGTCCTTGATTTCTTCTGTAACCCATGAATTTTTGAGCAAGGCGTCGTTCAATTTCCATGAATTCAAATTTCTTTTGGGGGAGGTTAAGATGGGAGGAGTATACAAGTTGTGTTGAAGTCCCATTAATATTGATCTTCTTACTAATGTGTATTGTCACCAATTTCACCTAACCAAATTTCTAACATCTAATTAAACCCTCACCCCTCGCCCTCCCACCCTCCCACCCTCCCCACCCTTGTAGCCATCCAAGAGTCTTTTCTGTTATGTATGAGTATGCTTTTAAGTTTGTAAGTTTTTTTAAGTTGTACTCATGTGTTTTCTGCTACTGATTTCAACTTTCATGACTTTATGATCTGACAAGATGCTTTGTGATAATTTAGTGGTTTGGATTTTGTTGAGACTTGTTTCATGGCTTAATACATAGTCTATTCTGGAGAAGATTCCATATGCATTGGAAAAGAAGGTGTACTTGTCTGTTTTTGGGTAAACCACTCTGTATATGTCTGTGAGTTTGTATTGGTTAATTGTTGCATTGTTGCAATAAAATCTTCTGTGTCTTTATTGAGCTTTTTTCTGGATGATCTGTCCCTTACTGTAAGTGGAATGTTAAAGTCTCCTACTGTAATTGTAGAGTGATGTATCTCATTTTTCAGCATTGTCAGCATTTGTTTGACGTATTTAGATGCTCTGATATTGGGAGCATAACTTGTCCACAATAGTGGATTTTACTTTAAAATCTATTTTATCTTAGATTAATATTGCTGCTCATGCTCTTCTTTGCATGGTTAACTTGGTCTATATTTTTCTGTCCTTTGATTTTCAGTTTGTTAATATCTTTGAGTTTAAGGTATGTTTCTTGTAAGCAACATGTAGACGGATCATGTTTTTTGATCCACCTTATTATTCTCTCTTTAGTGGAGCATTCAGTCTATTTACATTCAGTGTAATTATTAATAGATATGAATGTAGAGCTGGTTTTGGTGTCTTTATCCTTGTGTTGTTGACATTTTCTTTGTTCCACTTAATACTCTGTTTTGGGTCGTTTTTCTTTATTTTTTATATTTTCCATATTTCCAATGTTGGTTTTGTGTCTGTCGAGACTTCTGTATTGTGTTTCCTCTTTTGGCATGTAGTTTTGTTAGTTTGCTTTGTGGCTACCTTTTACTACCCCAGAATGCTCTAGGTTTAAACTAGTCTTTAACTTCTTCACATCTCCTTTACTTCTGCTCCATCTGAAAGGGTTGTGAATACCATAATATGTCCCTCTTTATAATGTAATGTCATAGTTTACATGTTAAGCTCTCTGTTTCCCTAATTTTAGTATTTTAGTTTTGATTCAGCTTTCTGAATCCCCTAACTAATTAAGACTCTGGATGCTGTGTCTTGCATTGTATCCTTGGGTATACACATGGTGTTACTGATTTTTTTCTCCCATTTCTTTTTTTTATTATGACTGAGTGAAAATGTACATTCTCATATAAGTTGCATGCCCACCTATATGCAGCTTCCACTGCTCTCTCTGCTCAGAGACAGCACACTATTCCTCTCTGCTCCATGACTCACCCTCCCAACAGTCTCCTTTCCCCTCCTCTCCACCTACTCCCTTTCCTCCAGCCAGAGGTCAGCCGAATGATATCCTATAGATGCATAGAACCGTAAAGTGCATCCAATATACGGCCACTCT
This sequence comes from Heterohyrax brucei, assembly GCA_028571685.1. NCBI lineage: Eukaryota > Metazoa > Chordata > Mammalia > Hyracoidea > Procaviidae > Heterohyrax > Heterohyrax brucei. The sequence goes on from CM053156.1 coordinate 29,058,147, forward strand.
GTGTCACCAAGTCCAATCCATTCCTGTCTGAAGAGTGGACCTTCATTGTGATTTATGGGCAAGGGCAGCATCAGGGCCAGGAGCCATGCTCCCAGGGGAACCCCGAAGCCACTGGACCATCAATTGTGGTCTTTTAGTGGAGATCTCAGGGTGCACTCCTTTTTATTCTTGTGTTGCCAGTGAGACTCAATTTAGTGAGCTCCATCACAGCTATCACTGGTGGTGGCCAGGCACCATCCAGTTCGTCCGGTCCCAAGTTGATGTAGGCACCCACTCACGTGGATCTCTCTGTCTTCTGGGTTGTTGTTTTGGTCCTCGGTGAGCATCTACTCCTGCTGAGTTGGGACAATTTGCTGTGCCCTAGGATGGCAGCTTGGTAGCTTTTAAGGCCCCAGACACCACTTACCAATGTGGGGTGCAGAGATCCTCTTAGCAAAATGCTAGTTGTGCCAATTGGCCTTGATTTTGCCTAACAGCACGGTCTCCTGGTCTCCTGCCCTCTGCCCCTGCTATTCTGTCCTTGCAATATTGGGTTAAGATGGAAGGAGTACTCAAGTTATGCTAAAGTCCACTTAATATTGTTCTTGTTTCTAATGTGTGCTGTCACTGATTTCGCACTACCAAATTTCTACCAACTGTCTAATCTAAACCCTCCCACCCCTCGCCCTCCTTCACTCCCCTGCCTTGCAGCCATTGAAGAGTCTTTTCTTCTATGCATAAGTCTGTTTTTGAGTTTTTATCATAGGGGTCTCGTACAATATTTGTCCTTTTGTCACTGACTATTTTCACTCAACATAATGTCTTCCAGTTGAAGCCAGGTTATGAGATGTTTCCTGGAATCATCATTGTTCTTTATCACTGCATAGTGTTCCACTGAGTATGTATACCATAGTTTACCTATCCATTCTTCTGCTGTTGGGCATCTGAGTTGATTCCATCTTTTTGTGATTGTGGACTGTGCTGTAATAAACATTCTTGCGTATGTTTCTGTTGGTGTGAATAGCCTTGATTCTCTAGGAGATATTCTAAGCAGTGGAATTACTGGGTCAAATGGTATATCTGTATCCACTTTTTTAAGGAAGTGCCAGATTGCTTGCCAAACAGGCTGGATCATTTTGCAACCTCACCAACAGTGTAGGAGAGTTCTACTTCCTCCACAGCCTCTCCAGCATTTGTTGTTTTGGGTTTTTTGGACCATGGCCAACCTCATTGGGGTGAGATGGTATCTCTTTGTAGTTTTGATTTGAATTTCTTTAATAACTAAAGATTGTGAATAAGTCCACACATGTTTTTTGGCTGCCTGGATCTCCTCTTTAGAGAAATGTCTATCCATCTCCATTGCCCATTGCTTAATTGGATGATTTATCTTCTTCTTATTGATATTTTGTAGTATATATATAGTAGTATATATATATAGTATATATATTTTGTAGTATATAGATTATGGAGATCAGGTGTTGGTCTGACATATAGTTGCCAAATATTTTTTCCCATTCTGTAGGTGGCCTTTCAATTCTGTTAATGAAGACTTTGGATGAGCAAAAGTATTTGATTCTTAATAGTTCCCATTTATCTATTTTCTGTTCTCTTGATTGTGGTTTGTTTGACAGATTTTGAAGTCTGTCTATGTTATATATTAAAACTTCCACTGTTGTTCCTACTTTTTCTTGGATAAGCTTTATCGTTTTAGATTTGATATTTAGATCATTATCCAATTTCAGTTGGTTTTTGTATAAGTTTAAGATATGGATCATATTTCAATTTACTGCAGATGGATATCCAATTCTGCCAGCACCATTTGTTGAAGAGATTGTTTTTACCCCCAGAATATCAACTGTTCGTAGGCAGGTGGTGTCTGTTCTGTTCTGTTGATCGATTTGTCTATTCTTGTACAAGTACCAGGCTGTTTTGACCACTGTGGCAGTGTAATAGATTTTGAAGTCGGGTGATGAGAGGCCTCCCAGTGTGTCCTTCTTCTTTTGTAGTAATTTACTTATCCGGGGTTTCTTCCCTTTCCAAACAAAATTGGTGATTTGTTTCTCCAGTTCATTAAAAAATGACACTGGAATTATATTGGGATTGCATTATATAGGAAGATTGCTTTGGGTAAAATAGACATTTTCACAATGTTAAGTCTTCCTATCTATCAGCAGGGTAGGTTTCGCCATTTATCTAAGTCTCTGTTAGTTTCTTGTAGTAAGGGCTTGTAGTCCTCTTTGTAAAGGTCTGTTATTTCTCTGGTTAGATTAATTCCTAGGTACTTTATCTTCTTGGGGGCTATAGTAAATGGTATTGACTTGATGCTTTCTTCATTAACAGTCTTGCTGTTGGTATAAAGGAATCCTACTGATTTACTTATGTTTATCTTGTATCCTGACACTTCGCTCAACTCTTCTATCAGTTTGAGTAGTTTAATTATAGATTCTTTGAGATTCTCTGCATATACAATCATATCATCTGCAAACAGGGAGATTTTGACTTCTTCTTTGCCGATGTAGATGCCTTTTATTTCCTAGTCTTGTCTAATTGCTCTGGCTAGAACTTCTTGTACAATGTTGAACAGGAGAGGTGCGAGTGTGGGCATCCTTGTCTAGTTCCTATTCTCAAGGGAAACTCCTCAGTCTCTCTCCATCTGGGATGACGTAGGCAGTTGGCTTTGAATAAATGGCCCTTATTGTTTTGAGGAATTTTCCATCTATGGCTATTTTGCTAAGAGGTTTTAGCATGAATGGGTATTGGACTTTATGAAATGACTTTTCTGCATCAATGGACAAAATCAGGTGATTCTTGTCTTTTGTGATATTTATGTGGTTAATCACATTAATTGTTTTTCTGATTTTGAATCAGCCTTGCATCCCTGGTACAAATCCAACTTGGTCAGGATGGATTATTTTTTTGATATGTTGTTGTATTCTATTGGCAAGAATTTTGTTGAAGATTTTTGCATTTAGATTCATGAGTGTTATCGGTCTGTAGTTCTCCGTTTTTGTTGGGTCTTTCCCTGGCTTTGGTATCAGGGTTATGCTGGCTTCATAGAATTAGTTTGGGAGTACTCCATCCTTCTCTGTACTGTGAAATAGTCTCAGTAGTATTGGAGATAACTCTTCTCTAAAAGCTTGAAAGAATTCTGCAGTGAAGCCATCTGGGCCTGGGCTTCTTTTTGGTTGGCAGTATTTTGATGACATTTTCAATCTCTTCCTTTGTGATGGGTTTATTAAGTTGTTCTGCCTCATGTTGTGCTAATTTGGGTAGGTGATATGAATCAAAGAGTTTGCCCATTTCCTCTAGATTTTCAAATTTGTTACAGTATAGTCTTTCATAGTATTATGTTACGATATTTTTGATTTCTGTTGGATCTGTTGTGACAACTCCCCTCTCATTTCTTATTTGGCTACCAGCTACTGTTGTGTCTTCTAGGTGTGATTGTCTTAAAAACAGCTTTTCTGCTTAGAGATGCACTGTCTAGTCAGGCACTGTTGCTCATCTTTGCAGCCAGCCTCAGCCAGGCCTTCAGGCATGGCTGACTCTGCCTCTTAGCTGGCTGAGTTGACATCCTACCTGTGCTACTTCTCTTGTGCTATGCCAACAGAATCTATTGGACAGTTCAAAGAAGAGAGTGTGGAAGGGCACTGGTACCCTTGCCCGCCAACTGCTTGTGGGTTCTGTAGATGTGACTGTCTTAAGCACAGCCTCCCTAATGCAGCAGAAACTGTCTACTTATGTGCTGCAGCTCAGTATGGCAGCCAGCTCCAGCCAGGCCCTCAAGCTCAGCTGCCCCAGTCCTCGTCTCTGGGTTTACAAAGATGGCATCCATACCTGTAAGCTTCTCAGTCACTGCATCAGCAGAAGCTGGACACTTTGCACTGCCATCTTGTCTCTGACAGAGGTAGTTTTCCTCTTCCTGTCACCTAATGCTGTTTCACAACCCGGTGCCTGATCTTGGTGCTCCCCAAATGTCCACTATGCTCCATTCATTTGCTTTTCTAGGATCTAGTTCTGAGAGGGAATCAAGGAAACATGTGACTAGTCTGCCATGTGGACTTTGCCCCCATCTGATGTTTTAATGTTTATTTTGTATTCTGCTGGTCTGCTGAATCTATCAGTTCCTGCTATTTTCCTGTGGAGTATTCTGTGTTTTGCATGTGTAGTACCATATCATCTGCAGGTAGGGGCAGTTTAGCATTTTCATAATCAGTTTGGATGCTATTTATTCTTTTTCTTTCTTCATTGCTGTAGCTAGGAATTCCAGCACAATATTAAATGGGAGTGATGATAATGGGCACTCTTATCTTATAGTTCGTAAGGCAAATGTTTTAGTCTCTCTCCATTAAGAATAATGTTGGCCTTTGGTTTTGTGTAGATGCCTTTTATCGTGTTGAGAAATTTCCCTTTTCACTTTCTTGAGAGGTTTTTTTTTTGGATCAGGAAAAGGGGTTGGACTTTGTCAAATGCCTTTTCTATGCCAGTTGAGATGATCTTTTCTTTAATGTGGTGGGTTAAATTGCTTCACTTTCTAATGCTAAGCTACCCTTACATAATTGGTATGAATCCCACATGGTCATGGTATAGTATTTATTTGATATGATGCTAAGTTCTATTGGATAGTATTTTGTTGGGAATTTTTGCATCTATATCCATGAGAGATATTGATCTGTACTTTTCATTTTTGGTTATGTCTTTGGTTTTAGTATCAGATTTGTGGTTGCTTCCTAGGTTTTACAAACTGAATTCAGAAGTACTTCTTTTCTATGTTCTGAAACAGTTTGAACAGTATTAATATAAACTCTTCTTTGAATGCTTTGTAGAATTCTACAGTGAAGTACTTTGGGTCAGGTTGTTTTTTAAAAAAAAATTTAAGAGTAATTTCTCAATCTCTTGCTATAGGTCTATGGAGATTTTCAACATCTTTCTATATTAGTTTACGAGGTAGTGTGTGTAGAAATGTGTCCAATTCTAGATTTTCAATTTTCTTTTTTTTTTAGTATCTGTTTTTGTAGTACTCTGTTGTGATTCCTTCTATTTCAGTTGAGCTTGTTGTACTGGTCCCCAGTTAATTTCTTATTTGGGTTATTTGTGTTCTCTCCTGTTTTTGTTTTTTCAGCATGGCTAATGGTTTGTCAACTGAGCCTTTCAAAGAACCAACTTTTGGTTTTGTTGATCCTTTCTATTGTTTTTCTACTTTTGTTTTTCATTTAATTTTGCTCTGATCTTTATTATTTCCTTTATTTTGGTGGCTGTGGATTTCGTCTGCTGTTCCTTGTCTGTGTGTTCTAATGATTTTACGTTTTTCCTTTTCTTATATGTGCATCTGTTGGTAAAAATTGACTTCTGAGCACTGCCTTTTCTGTATCCTAGATGAAGAGGACTTCTTAAAATTATCAGAGATAGAATACAAAAGATTGATATATAGAGCAGTGCAAAGCATCAGGAAAGAAACAGGCAAAGTGCAACAGAGCACACAAAAAACTAAACCAGCCACAAGAACTGCTTGAGCAGCAACATTCTGAAATTTTATAGATAACAACAAAATTACTGAACTTGAAAATTCAATAGAAAGTCAAAGGAGTAGGATTGAGGAAATGGAATGCAGAATTAGTGAGACTGAAGACAAAGTAAATGACACCAGCATACATGCAGAAAAATCAGATAAAAGATTCAACAAAAATGAAGAAACACTAAGAGTCATATAGGGGGCAATCAAGAGAAATAATATAATAGTGGTTGGAATTTCAGAGCAAGGAGGTACAACTGAAAGAACAGAGGGAATTACAGAAGACCTGCTGACAGAAAATTCCCCTGATATCACGAAAGAGAAGATATCCAGGATGCTCACTGAACCCAACTCAAGACAGTTCCCAAAAGAAATACACCAAGGCATATTATAACCAAACTCAGTAAAACTAAATACAAGAAGAGGGTACTTAAGGCAGCTAGATTTAAAAAGTAACTTAAAGGGAAAATCATTAAGTTCAGACTACTTAGCCAAAAGTGTATTGGCAAGAAGACAGTGGGACAACATAAACAAAGCCCTAAAGGGGGGGAAAAACTGCTGAGCAAGAGTTCTATACCCTGTAAAACTATCTATCAAATATGAAGGTGAAATTAGGACTTTCATAGACAAACAGAAATTTAGAAAATATGCAAAAACAAAACCAAAACTGTAAAGCATAGAAAGAAGTTCTTTGATCAGAAAATCAAAAACATTAGAAATAAACTCAAACATTCAGCACTTGACAGAACAACTGGATATCTTCAAGACAGGAAATCCATGAAAGATCTCCAATTCCAAATCACACACAAACAAGAAGTCAGAGATCTCAGGATTTAACTAATGATAACTACATATGAAAAGGAGGGTCGATCTTTCAGATGGAGAGGAAGCCTAGGAAATACAAAGACATTATAGATTGGATTATTTTTAGGTTGATAAATCAGTTTAAGGACATAACCACAATAGAAACCTAAAACTCTACACCTCAAAATGTCATACAAAATTTTTAAAAAAAGTAGAAACAGTCTCAGCAATTACAAAAACAAAAAACAAAAAGCAAAAACACTGAAAGACAGCCAAAGAAAACGTAAGAAAAAAGACTCAGAATAACAAATTCAATGGAACAGGGGGATTGCCCACAACACATACAAAAAGGACACCAAAATGACAGCAGTAAATTCGTATACATCAATAATCACACCAAATGTAAATGGGCTAAATGCACCAATAAAGAGATGAAAGGTAGCAGATTGGATTAAAAAATGGGATCTATCATATGCTGCTTACAGGAGACACACCTTAGACTCAAAGACACAAACAAACAACAACTCAAAGGATGGGGAAAAATATATCAGGCTAATAACATCCAAAAAAAAGCAGAAGTAGCAATACTAATTTCTGACAAAATAGACTTTAAAGCTAAATCCACTATACTGGATAAGGAGGGATGTTACATGTTGGTTAAGGTCTCAATACAACAGGAGGACATAGCCATATTACATTTCTATGCACCCAACAATAAGAGTCCAAAATACATAACCATGATTTGCACTGAAAACAGAAATAGATAGCACCACAATATTAGTAAGAGATTTCAACACACCAGTCTCAGTAAAGGATAAAATATCTCAAAAAAAAAGTTCAGTAAACACATAGAAGATCTAAATGACACAATCAACTAACTCGACCTCACAGGCATATTCAGAACACTGCACAATAGCAGCCAAGTACACTTCCTTTTCCAATACATATGGAATATTCTTCAGAACTGACAACATGTTAGGCCACACAGCAATCCTACCCAAAATACAAAATATGGAAATAATACAAAGCTTCTTTTCAGACCATGAAACCATAAAACTAGAAATCACCAACAGAAAAAAGATAGAAATAAAATAAAAAGTGTGGAAGCTGAACAACATTCTACTCAAGAATTACTGAGTAACAGAAGAAATCAACGATGAAATGAAGAAATTCACAGAATCAAGTGAGAATGAAAACACATCTTATCAAAACCTATGGGCACAGCAAAAGCAGTGCTCAAAGGTCAATTCATTTCATTAACTGCACACATACAAAGAGAAGAAAGGGCACAAATCAAAGAACTAACTCTTCAACTTGAACAACTAAAAAGATCCAACAAAAGAACCCATTGTGCTTGAAAAGAAATAATAAAAATTAGAGCAGAAATAAATAGAAAATACAAAAATAATTTAAAGAGTAAAACTGGTTTTTTGAAAAGATCAACAAAATTGGCAAGCCATTAGCCAAACTGACAAAAGAAAAGCAGGAGAGGAAACAAATAACTGAAGTAACAAATGAGATGGGTGATATCATGACAGACCCAACTGAAATCAAAAGAATCAACAGAATACTAACTGTGCTATAATATATTCAAAAACCTAGAAGAAATGGATAATTTTCTAGAAAACACTACCTCCCCAAACTAGCACAAACAGACACTAAAAAGTTAAATAAACCCATCACAAAAGAAGACATTGAAAAGGTAATTTAAAAACTCTCAACTAAAAAATGTCTTGGCCCAGATGGCTTCACTGGAGAATTCTATCAGGAGTTCAGGAAAGAGTTGGCACCACTGTTACTGAAGATATTCCAGAGCATAGAAAAAATAGAACACTCCCAGACTCACTCTATGAAGCTAGTATAACCTCAATACCCAAACCAGGTAAAGACAGCACTAAAAAGGAAAACTACAGACGAGACTCTCTCATGAACATAGATGCAAAACTGCTCAACAAAATCCTAGCAAATAAAGTTCAACAACACATCAAAAAAAAAAAAAAAAGTTCACCATGACCAAGTAGGATATGTACCGGAGTTGCAGGTATCATTCAACATCAGAAAAGCAATTAATACAATCAACCACATAAAACTAAAGACAAGAACCACTTGATTGTATCAATTGATGCAGAAAAGGCATTTGATAAAGTCCAACGTCTGTTCATCTTAAAAACTCTCAGCAACATAGGAATAGAAGGGAAATTCCTCGACATAATAGTGGCCATCTACACTAAACCAGCAGCCAACATCACAGTGAGTGGACAGAAGCTGAAAACATTCTCCTTAAGAACAGGTACCAGACAAGGATGCCCACAGTCACCACTTCTATTCATCATTGTTCTGAAGGTCCTAATGAGAGCAATCAGGCATTATAAATAAGGGGCATCCATATTGGTAGAAGAAGTTAAAGTATCCTTGTTTGTGGATGACATGATCTTATACAGAGGAAGCCATAAAGAATCCACCAAAAAATTACTACAGCTAATAGAAGACTTTGGCAAAGTAGCAGGATATAAGATAAACATATACAAATCATTTGGATTTCTTTACACAAGGGGACAATTGAAGAGGAAATCTAAAAGGTATTACTATTCACTATAGATGATAAAATAGTATTCAAAAGATGATAAAATACCTAGGAATAAATCTAACCAGAGATATAAAAGACCTATACAAATAAAATTACAAGATTCTACTGCAAGAGACTAAAAATGACTTACATAAGTGGAGAAACCTACCTTGCTCTTGGATATAAATCCCAGTGACATTCTTTAACAAGATGGAGAAACAAATCACCAACTTCATATGGAAAGGGAGGAAGCCACAGACAAGTAAAAACATTACTAAAGAAGAAAAATAAAGTGGGAAGCCTCACACTACCTGATCTTAAAACCTATTATACTGCCACAGTAGTCAAGACAGCCTGGTATTGGCACAAAAACAGACACACAGACAATGGAACACAACTGAGAATCCAAACATAACATTGTCCACACATGAGCAACTAATATTTGATAAGGTCCCAAAGGATGTAAATTGGGGAAATGACAGTCTTTTCAACACATGGGTTGGCATAACTGGACATCCATCTGTAGAAAAATGAAACAAGAACCTTATCTTAGTCCACGCACAAAAACTAATTAAAATAGATTAAAGACCTAAATATAAAACTCAAAGCAATAAAAATCTTGGAAGAAAAAATTGGGTAGACAATGGAAGCCTCAATTCACAGCATTAACAATCTACAAGAAAATCACCAATGACCCTCAAATGCCAGAAATGAAAATGCACAAAAGTGAACTCTTAAAAATCAAACACTGATGCTCATCCAAAGCCTCCATCAAAAAAGTAAAAAGACCACCTACAGAGTGGGAAACAATTTTTAGCCAACACACTTCTGACTGATGTCTAGTCTAATCTACAAGATACTGCAAAAGCTCAACAAACAAAAGACAACCCAATTAAAAAAATGGGCAAATTACATGAACAGGCACTTCACTAAAGACATACAGGATGCCAACAGGTATATAAGGAAATGCTTGCAATCACTAGGCATTAGAGAAATCCAAATCAAAACTACAGTGAGATACCATCTCACCCAGCAAGGCTGGCAGTTAAGCTAAAACTACAAAATAATAAATGCAGGAGAGGATGTGGAGAGATTGGAACTCTTGCTGCACTGTTAGTGGGCGTGCAAAATGGTACAACCACTTTGGAAATTGATCTTATAATGTGAATTGTCACCAATTTCACCTTACCAAATTTCTAACAATTAACTAATCTAAACCCTCGCCCCTTGCCTTCCTGCCCTCCCATCTTCCCCACCCTTGTAGCCGTCAAAGACTCTTTTCTATTATGTATGAGTACGGTTTTAAGTTTTTATCTTAGGGGTATCATATAATAATTGTCCTTCTGTTGCTGACTGGTTTCACTCAATATAATGTCCTCCAGTTGAGACCAAACTGAGAGATGTTTCCTGCTGTCATCATTGTTCTTTATCAGTGTATAGTAATCCATGGAGTATATATACCAAAGTTTACCTATCCACTCTTCTGTTGTTGGGCATTTGGGTTGATTCCAACTTTTTGCTATCGTGGACTGTGCTGCGATGAATATTCATGTACATGTAGCAGTCGGTGTGAATGGCCTTGATTTTGGAGGATATATTCCGAGCAGAGGAATAACTGGGTCAAATGGTATATCTATATTCATTATTTTAAGGTAACGCCAAATTGCTTTCCAAAGAGGTTGCACCATTCTGCAATCCCACCAACAGTGGGATTTAATGCCTTAAACAGCGTCTATAGGTAACCACTTTACTGGAAAGATAATATTACAAACCATACTGTGGTTTATTTTTCATTTCAATCCTTCCCCGTACAAGGAAGGAACCTGGGCAGCTCACTTTCACTTTAGTGACTTTGGTAGGGATTATTCTCCTTTTCTTTATCGATCTTGAAACTGTGGTGGCATAGTGGGTAACAGCTACTTCTGTTAACCAGAAGGCTGGCAATTCAAATCTACTAGGTGCTACTTGGAAACTTGATGGGACAGTTCTATAAGGTGGAATCCACTTGTTGACAATGGACTTTTGGTTGTTATTGTTGTTGTTTTTAAATCAGTATGTTACATGGGGTTATTGAGCTGGAAAATTTGCCAGGTTCCTCACATTATAGCCACACAAAACAAAGCTCACCAGAAGCATGCACTTCTGTCGTTTTCCCAGCAAGAATTACTTTATCCAATCACCAGAAAGTCTTGTCCACCCTCAGCTGTACAGTGTATGTGCGTGTGTGTGTGTGTGTGTTATCCACAAGGGAACACAACATAGATATTGATAAGAAGCAACAGAAAGCATTTTTCCCAAGACTGTCTGGAAATTCCTAACCTGTCTGATAAATTTCTTCTGCTGCCTTCCTGCTGCTGGGAACACTCTGGCATAAGGTCAGTGGTGGCCTGATCATACCAGAAGGGCAGTTCACCCTGAGGGACACATGAGGGGTCATGCTTATTCTCAGTGATTTCTAGACACCCACTTTCTGCTTACTTTTCTCTTCTATACACATCTACTTTCAGGATAGATAGATAGACAGACAGACAGACAGAGAGATAGATAGACAGATAGATACATAGATAGATGTATTATATACATACATCTTACATATAATACACAAATACATATAAAATATAATACATGCATATATAAAATAACTGTAGTGGATTGTCCTCTGAAATATATGTTGGTATCTATATCTTTGAACAACATCTTGTCAGGAAATAGGGTTTTCAAAGATGCTATTAATTAACATACAGAAGTAGAAGACAGTTACTGTCAAGATGATTCTAACTCTTGAGGGCCTCATGTTAGAGTAGAACTGTGCTCCACAGGATGTTCTTGGTAGTAGATCACCAGGAATTTTTTTCCCATATACGTCTAGGGGTACTCAAACTGCCAATCTTTCAGTTATCAGTTAAGCGTGTTAATTCTGTGCAGCACCTGAGAGCACGGTATAACCCCAACCCACTGCTGTTGAGTTGAGTCTGACTCATAGCGACCCTAGAGGTCAGAGTAGAACTGTCCCACAGAATTTCCAAAGAGCGCTTGGTGGATTTCAGCTGCTGACCTATCGGTTAGCAGACATACTACTCAACCGTGGTATAGGAGTAGTGTAAGTCCAAATCCCACATAAGTCGGTGCCATTATAAAAGACAGAGACACAGAAACAGAGGGAAGATGGCCATGTGAGGACAAAGGCAGAGCTGGAGTTATGCTGCAGCTGCATGCCAAGGAATCCCTGGGGCCAACAGAACCAGAAAAGATAAGAAAGAATCTTTCCCTACAGCCTTTGGAGACAGCATGGTCCTATAAATGCCCTGAGTTGGGCTATCAGCCTCCAGAACTGACACACACAAAAATCTGTTGTTTTGAGTGATCTGCTTTGTGGTACATCATTACAGCAACCCTAGGGAAATGAGTACAATAATTCTGAGAAACGATGTTTCTCATGCTTTCCTCTCATCCAGCACTGTCTGAGACTTTGGAGAAGCCAGTAATTGTCCTCTAATTGCTCTAGGGAAATCTTTGGAGAAGCCAGTAATTGTCCTCTAATTGCCCTAGGGAAATCTTGGTGGCATAAGTGGTTAAATGGTCAGCAGTTCAGATCCACCCAGGCTCTCCTTGGAAACTCTATGGGGCAGTTTCTACTCTGTACTATAGAGTCCCTGAGCCAGAATTGATGCAGTGACAGTGAGTTATAACTGGTCATTATAAATCAGAATTGACTTGATGGCAATGGGCTATAAGTAGTTTTTCTGTTGAAGTCATGGTTGTAATCATAACCCTGATTTAGTAAAACAAATTCAGTCAAATGACTGCTGCACAATTTCCAGTTCCTATTATCAGTTACTATTGTTGGATAACAAGTTTCCTCACATTTAAGTGGTGTAAAATAACTGTCTTATTGAGCTCAAGGAATCTGTGGGCCAGGAAGTTGGTCAGCAGGAATGGTTTATTTCTTTTTTTTTTTTTTATTTAATATGACTGAGTGAAAATGTACATTTCCGTATAAATTTACATGCCCACCTGTATGCAGCTTCCACTGCTCTCCCTGCCTGGTGACAGCACACTTTCCTTTCTGCTCCATACATGTCTCATCCTCCCAACAGTCTCTTTTCCCCTCCTCTCCACCCACTCTTCTTCCTCCAGCCAGAGGTCAGCAGGATGATGTTGTATAGATGTATAGAACCATAAAGTGCATCCAATATATGGTCACTCTGCATCACCAAGTCCAATCCATTCGTGTCCGAAGAGTGGACCTTCGTTAGGATTTAAGGAATGGTTTATTTCTAATATGTTGAACCTTAGTCTGGAAGACTCAACAGCTGGGGGTGACACATGATTGGAGGACAAAATCATCTGAAGACCCATTTGCTCACATTTCTGGTGTCTGTTCTGGGATAACGTAAAGATAAAAATTATTGACTAGAACATTTATATATGGTTTCTTATGGGAATGTGTGTTTCTCACAGCATGGCATCATCAGAGTAGTTGAACTTCCAGCATGGAGGTTCATGCCTCCAAATGCAAGAGTTTCAGTAAGCAAGGAAGAAGCCTAATTGCCTTTTGTGATCCAGAAGTCAGGCAGCATCATTTTCACTGCATTTTACTGGTTGCAAGTCACAAGCTTGCCCTGATTCGAAGAAAATGGAAGTAGGTTCTACATCTTGATGGAGCAGAGGCAGTGTTCTAGAAGAGCTTGTATAGGACATATTGTTGTGGCCATCTTTGGAAAAATTCAACCTGCCACACCTAATTTTGCTATCAGGGCCTGAAGAGGATTTGTATTGCAAAATTTGAAGTCACATGTGGTTGGTGCCATGAGAGAGCTGTAAACAAAATGCTGTTGGAAGTCAAAGCAGGGAGACATCTTTTCTCATTGGGGTGCATCTGCAGACATGTTAGCTAAACAAGGAAAGATGAGACATTTGTCAACATGTGGAAGCAGATAGGAATGCAAACTAGTCAGAGGAGACTGCACTTTTCGGTACAAAGAGGCAGGGAAGTCTGAAAAATGTGAGCACATCATTGTGCCTGTGGTATTGGGGGAGATGGTAAGAAAGCAGCAGGAGAAGATAGTAAGTTTGACATAAGATGGTAAGCTGGACATGTAGGTGCAGCTTGAATTTGTTTGCACATTTGACTGACAGCAAAAAACCAGAAGTCTCCCTACATTTTTAAATTTTAATTGTTTCACTTTAAGACAAGCAGTCCTTTTGCTCTTCTAGCGTATTTAGGTACAATATAATTTGCTATCTTTCAGATTCTCATTTTTATATGATTACACTTTTATATACTTCATTTTTACTCTTCCCTACCACTGAGTTTCCTATGTCTTGACTCAAAATTTGAAGAGCGTGTTATTCGTATTTATGTTTTTATTCATATTTTAAAAAGACTAAACCCTGGATTTCAACCAGTCATCCTGAAATTTTTGCAAGGCAAATTTATTAAAAATTGAGACAATATTTTATTCATCTCTGTACCCTCAATACCCAGCAAGAAGGCAACATGCCATGATTGGCTCAACATTGGAAATGCACATCTGTATTATGCAAATCAAGCATCAGAAAAGAAAATTAATGTAAAAATACTCTTAGAATATCTGTAACAGGCAATGAAAAAAGAAAGAAGTAGTCCCTTCCTTCACTGAGTTTCCAAACCTAGTGAATTTCAGTGAGTTGCTCTAAAAATCAAAAACACAAACCTGTTGCTGCCATGTCAATTACGACTCACAGCAGCCCTACAAGACAGAGTAGAACTGACCCATAAGGTTTCCGAGACTGTAATCTTTATGAAAATAGACTGCTTGTCTCTTTCTCTCTGAGTGGCTGGTGGGTTTGAACTTCCAACTTTTTGTTTAGCAACTGGGTGTCTAACCATAGGAGGTGCCAGACCAGAAACATGGAAAGTTAAATAATAAGTGTCATAGATAGGATAAAGTCATCTCTGGTACCTACTCTTAAAAATGTTCATATCCTAAGATCTGTATTGTGAACATGTTGCCTTACGTGCCAAAAGGGATTTTGCTGATGTGATTAAGTAAGGATTTTGAGATGGGGACATTATCATGGATTATCTGGATTGATAAAGCATAGCCAATAAAGCAAAGACTGGATCTGTGTGCTAATTGGATTTAAATTACATATTACAAAAGTCTGTCAAGGGCAGCTGTGAATCCTTCTTTAGAAGATTTTAAAAAGAGGAGGATTAAACTTGGTTAAAATGGGAGCTTGTTAAAGGCAAATGGAGTAAAAAATTATTGTGGTTGGGTATCTGTAAACTTTCAGCCTGGTTCTGTGTAGCAGTGCCTGTAGGTGTAAATATTTTCTTGCTGTTGATTAGCATATCATTGCATTGCCATACCCACTGTGTTCCAAGGTATCAGATATCAAGCTGGTATGGTAAAAATGATATTGACCTTTGTGTTCCAAAGGAGTGGCATGAAGTACAGTGGACCTTGACCATCAGTTAAAAACACAGAGAAAAAGTCTCTACAATCCACTGAAATCTACTTGTGCTACTTCATTACCAGAACCATCAAGCAGTGTTTTCCATATACCATTACTGTAGGATAATGCTTGAAAAAAAGTTTGGGAATTTGGCATACAGCACACTAAGTACAGTATGGAGACAGGAAGTGAAAAGTATAAGTTCTAAAAATTATTGCCACTAGATAAGATTGTTTGTAGGACTTTTAGCACTGAGAGGGGAGGAGAATTCTGTGTGAAACGGGGACAGAGGGAATTTCAGCCAGCAAATAAATACCTGACTTACTTCGGCAGGAGTCTTTGTGTGGTAAGAACAGTTAATAAGCTTGGCTGCTAACTGAAAAGTTGGAAATTGAAGTCTACTCAGAGGCATCTTTGAAGAAAGGTCTGGAGATCTATTAATGATAAATTAGCCATTAAAAACCTTATGAGCACAGTTCTACTTTGACAAATATGAGGTTGATGTGAGTTGGTGTCAACTCTACAGTAAATGATTTACTTCAGCAGAGCGTGAAGAGAAGGGATTGAATGTGTAAGTAGTCATGGAGTAACAGTTTTGAAGCCTCACAGCTAATCCTAACCTCTTGGCCTACCAGAAACCTGATGCTATCTCCTTGGGCTAAGCATCTAATTTTACTTAGCTTGTTTGGAGTGATTATTTGAAGTCTATATTCATAAAAACAATTTATCTAGAGAAGAGCATAGCAATAACAGAGGTCTATTAACAGATTCTTAAAACTCACTGTCTCGTATCCAATAGGGTGCTTTTAAAAACAAATCAACAAACAGAAACCAGAAAATATGAAATGTCAGTGAAGATGTGGAGAGGCTGGAATCTTCATCTACTGCTAGTGGAAATACAAAAAGGTACATCCCCTGTGGAAGACAGCTTGTTTGTTCCTCAAAAATTTGAATATAGTACTACCAAATGACCAGTTATAGTCCTATGTATATACCCAAGAGAATTAAAAGCAGGGACTCACAGATGCTTGTACACCAATGTTCATTGCAGCATTGTTCACAACAGCCAACAGGTGGAAACAATCTTCATGTCCTTCAACAGGTAATGGATACACAAAAATTGGTACATATATACAATGGAATATTATCCAGTCAAAAAGAGAAATTAAGTTCTGACACATTATGACATGAATTAACCTATGCTGAGTGAAATAAGTCAGACACAAAAAGACAAATATTATATGATCCTACTTACATGAAATAACTAGAACAGGCAAATGCATACTGGCAGAAATTAGATTAGAGTTTACCAGGGTTGGGCAAAAGGAGCTATTTTTTAAGGAGTACTGAGTTTCTGGTGAGTCCTGGTGGCAAAGTGGTTAAGACTTTGGCTGCTAACAGAAAGGTCAGCAGTTGATATCCACCAGCAGCTTCTTAGAAACTCTACGGGGCAGTTCTACCCTGCCCTATGAATCAGAATCAATTTGATAACAATGTGGTTTTCTTTTTGGAGAATTTCTGTTTGAGGTGATTAAAACGTTTTGAAAATAGATAGTGATCATTTCACAACATGGTGAATGTAATTAATATTGAATTGTATACCTAAAAATGATTACAATGACAAATGTTACATATATTATGAAGGTGAAAAAATAGTCTACTTTTTCTCTGGGTAAGAACACTATGACCTACCTATCTGCTCTGGGCTGTGCATCAGTCCATGTCATACACCTCTGTTTGGGAGGGCAGGCTTCAGAGGAGGAAACATTCATTTTGGAAATTATGGAAGAGCAATGACTTCAATGAGAATTGAGCCTTTGTCAAACTCTTTTACCCGTTATTAACGTCCAGGTGGCAAATTCTCCAGACTTACTCCAGTAGTAACTGAGGAGATCCAAGAACACTGTTGGAAACTCTGGTGGCATAGTGGTTAAGCACTACAGCTGGAAATATCTATTGCACACTAACTAAAAGGTCAGCAGTTTGAATCTGCTAGGTGTTCCTTGGAAACTCTATGGGGCAGTTCTACTCTGTCCTATAGAGTTGCAATGAGTTGGAATTGACTCGATGGCAGTGAATTAAAGACACTATCAGAAAGCTCACAGAATTTATCTTTAGACAGATGGACAACAGAGAGGCATGTGGATATGGGACTCAAGATCCAGACCTGGCAAGATTCTCAGCAATTGTTGTTTTCAGGTGCTGTCGCGTCAACTCCTATTCATAGTGACCCTATGTATGACAGAATTAAATACTACCCGGTCCTGTGCCATGCCCACAACCAAGTATATACTTCAGCCTACTGTGTCAATTCATCTCATTGAGGGTGCTCCTCTTTTTCACCACCACTCTTCTTTACCAAGCATGATGTGCTTCTCCAGGGACTGATTCCTCCTGTCTGGAGTGTATAAGACATATTCTTGCAATCCTTGCTTTGAAGGAACTTTCTGGTTGTACTTCATCCAAGACAAGTCTGTTCGTCTTTTTGGCAGCCCACTGTATATTCAATGTTCTTCTCTAATACTACAATTCAAAGACATCAATTCTTCTGTCTTCCTTATTTCTTGTCCAGCTTTCACATGCGTATGATGTGATTGAAAATACCACGGCTTGAGTCAGACACGCTTTAGTCCTCAAGGTGCCATCTTTGCTTTTCAACACTTTATAGAGGCCTTTGAAGTGGATTTGCCTAATGCAATTTGTCATTTGATTTGACTGCAGCTTCCATGAGCATCTATTGTGAATGCAAGTAAAATGAAATCCTTTACAACCTCCATCCTTCTTCCATTTATCATGATGTCGCTTACTGGTCTAGTTGTGAGAATTTTTGTTTTCTTCATGTTGAGGTATAATCCATATGGTCTTTGATCTTCATCAGTGAGTGTTTCAAGTAATCATCACTTTCAACAGGGTTGTGTCATCTGTGTAACACCGGTTGTTAATGAGACTTCCTCCAGTCATCATGCTCCATTCTTCTCAATACAGTCCAGCTTCTTGGATTATTTGCTTGGCATACAGACTGGATAGGTATGGTGAAAGGATACAGCAATGATGTGACAGTTTACACTCCAAGCCACTTTGCCATATAAAACCCAGAGCACCCACCTCTGTGCAACTGTATCTGCTCTCTTCACCCTGTGACAGCACATTCTTCCTTTATACCCTGTACTACCAGTATCCACTCAACCAACATTGGTCCCCTCCTCTCAACCCTCTCCTCTCCCCTGTAGAAAGGAACCAGTTGGACAACCTCGTATATGTCTTAAACCATAAAGTACACACACCATCTGCATCACTCTGTGTCTGATAGTCCAGCCCAAGTTTTGTCTGAAGAGTTGGCTTCATTGCTGGTTTCAGCTCTGAGCTAACAACAAGTCCTAGGGCCATGTTCTAAGGGGACGCTCCAGGTTTTTGAACCATCAAGTCTGGTCTTTTAACAGAGTTCTAGATCTGCACTCCCACTTCTCTTGTGTTACATCAGGGATTCTACATTGTGTTCCCTGACAGGACTGTCTTTGTTGGTGGCCATTTAGTTCTTCTGGTCTCATGTTAATGTAGTCTCCCAATCATACGGACCCTTCTGGCTTCTGGGCTCATATTTTCCTCATGGCTTTGATGTTCTTGGTTTTCAACTGCTCCAGGTGGGTTGGGAACAGTTGATGTTCCTTAGGTGGCAGCTTGCTGGCTTTTAAGACTTCAGGTACCACTCACCAATATGGAATGTGGAACAATTTCTTAGAAAAAAATAGTTACACCAATTGATCTTGATGGTCCCTGAAACTATGGTTCACAGAGTCCTGTCTCTGCTACTCTATCTTTTAAAATATTGGGTTGTATTTACAAAACGTTTTAGCTTATGGTGTAGTCCAGATGCGCTGACCACCCTTCTCATGAGTGCTGTCACTCCCCTTCACCTAACCAAATTACCATCAACTA
This sequence comes from Heterohyrax brucei, assembly GCA_028571685.1. Taxonomy (NCBI): domain Eukaryota; kingdom Metazoa; phylum Chordata; class Mammalia; order Hyracoidea; family Procaviidae; genus Heterohyrax; species Heterohyrax brucei. The sequence continues at coordinate 29,077,385 of CM053156.1, forward strand.
TCTAATCTGTGAATATCCCTCTGTCTCCCTCCCCTTGTAGCCACCAAAGAGTATTTTCTTCTGTGCATAAGCCTTTTCTTTAGGCCTTATCCTTTTACAGTTGACTGATTTCACTTAGCATAACATCTTCCAGATGATTCCAGGTTATGAGATGCTTCATAAAATCATCATTGTTCTTTATCATTGCATAGTGTTCTATTGTGTAAATATACCACAATTTGTTTATCCATTCATCAGTTGATGATCAGCTAGGCTGATTCCGTCTTTTTGCTATTGTGGAATGTACTGCAATAAACATTGATGTGCATCTATCTGTTTGTATGACAGCCCTTATTTTTCTAGGATTTTTTCCAAGCAGTGGGATTGCTTGATCACATGGCATTTCAGCTTCTAAAGAAAGCCCCAAATTACCTTGTAAAGAGGTTGTACTATTTTGCATTCCCACCGACAGTGTAGAAAAATTCCAGTCTTTCCACAGCCTCTCCAACATTTGTTATTTTGTGTTTTTTGGTTGAATGCCAGTCTCATTGGAGTGAGATGATATCTCACTGTAATTTTGATTTGGATTTCTCTAGTAGCTAATGATCCGGAGCATTTCCTCATGGGTCTTTTGGCTGCTGAATGTCTTCTTTGGTGTCTGTACATGTCCTTTGCCCATTGTTTAATTGTGTTATTTATCTCTTTCTTCTTGATATTTTGCAGTACCTTATAGATATGGAAATCAGACATTGATAGGATATGTCGGTGCCAAATTATTTTTGTGGTCCTTAGGCAGTCTTTTTTCTCTTTTGATTAAGTCTTTGATGAGCATAAGTGTTTGATTGTTAGTAGTTTCCATTTATGTATTTTCTCTTCTGCAGCTTCTTTGTGTGCGTGTGTGTGTGTATGCTGTTGGTAAGATTTTGTAGTCGGTTTATGCCATGTTAGAGCTTACTGTGTTGGCCCTATTTTTTCTTGCATAATCTTTATCATTTTAGATTTGACATTTAGGTCTCTGATTCACTTTGAGTTAGTTTTTGTGCAAGATGTGAGATATCAGTCTTGTTTCACTTTTTTGTGGATGGAGATCCAGTTTTGCCAACAACGTTTGTTGAAGAGACTATTTCTTCCCCAGTTCACAGCCTTTCAGCCTTTGTCAAATATCAGCTGTTCATAGGTGGATGGTGCTATTTCTGGAGTGTCTTTTCTGTTCCATTGGTTTATATGTCTGTTTTTTTAGCAGTACCAGGCTGTTTTGAGTACTGTGACAGTATAATAGCTTCTAACATAAGGTAGTGTGAGGCCTCCCACTTTGTTCTTCTTCAGTAGTGCTTTGCTTATCAGGGGCTTTTTCTCTTTCCAAACCACGTAGGTGATTTGTTTCTCCATCTCATTAAAAACTAGCATTCGAATTTGTGTCGGGAATGTAGATCCCTTTGGGTAGAAAAGATATTTTCACAATGTTAAGTCTTTCTAGCCATGAGCAATGTAGGTTTCTCCAGTTTTGTAAGTATCTTTCTGTTTCTTGTAGTAGGGTCTTGTAATTTTCTTTGTATACATCTCTTACATCTCTGATTAGATTTATTCCTAGGTATTTTATCTTCTTGGGGCTATTTAAATGATGTTGATTTGGTAATCTCCTCCTTGATGGTCTCTTTTTTTGGCATAACAGAATCCAACTCACTTATTTATGTTTATCTTATATCTTGATGTCTTATATTTCTGGACTCTTCAAGTAGTTCTAGCAGTTTTTTTTAAAGGATTCTATAGCATTTTCTGTATATAACATTATTACCAAGTGCAAGTAGAGATACTTTTACTTCTTCTTTACCAATGCCTTTTATTTCTTTATCTTGTATGATTGCTCTGGTTAGACTCTCTAGCACAATTCTGATAAAAGTAATGACAATGGGCTTCCTTGTCTGATTCCTGTTCTCAGGGGAAATTCTTTCAGTCTCCATTCAAGGTGACGTTGGCTGTGGTCTTTGCAAGATGCCCATTATTATATTGGGGAATTTCCCTTCTATTCCTATTTTTCTAAGAGCAAAATATGAATGGGTATTGGATTTTGTCAAATTCCTTTTCTGCATCAGTTGATAAAATCAAGTGATTCTTATCTTTTGTTTTATTTATGTGATTGACTACATTAATTGTTTTTCTAATGTTGAACCATCCCTGCATCCCTGGTATGAATCCTACTTGGTAATGGTGAATGATTTCTTTGATATGTCATTGAATTCTATTGGCTAGAACTTTGTTGAGGATCTTGCATCTAAATTTATGAGACATATTGGTCTGTAATTTTCCTTTTTTGTGCTAACTTTACCTAGCTTTGATATCAGGGTTATGCTGGCTTCATAAAATGAATTTGCATGTGTCCCATCCTTTACTGTGATGTGAAATACCTTTATTAGTACTGGTATTAACTCCCCACTCAAAGTTTGGTAGAACTCTGCAGTAAAGCTATCAATGCCAAGACTTTTTTTGGTTGGTAGTTTTTTGTTACTTTTTCTTTTTTTTTTTTAATTTTTAAACTTAAAAAAAATTATAATTAAGTGAAAATATACAAATGAAGTCAATTTTGCATACCTGCCTCTCTTCAACTGTATCTGCTATCCCTACCAAGTCACAACACACTCCTCCTTTTCACTCTTTATTTCTAGTATCCTCTCGAAGAATACCTGTCCCCTCATCTCCACCCTTTCCTTTCCCCTCTAGAAAGAAAACAGTAGGACAGCGTCCTATAAATGTATAGAAGGATAAAGTACACACACCCGTATGCTCACTCTGTGTCCTCAGTTGCAGTGCATTCTTAGTCAGAAGTGTTAACCTCACTACTGGTTTTGGGTCTGGGGCAGGAGCAAGTCTAGGGGCCACACTCCCAGGATTCCTCCAGGTGATGGACCTTCAGTTCTGGATATTTAGTAGAGTTCTTGATCTGCACTCCTCTTTTTCCAGTGTTATGTCAGGGACTATACCTTGTATCCCCTATCAAGGCTGTCTATGGTGTTGGCCAGGGACCATCTGGTTCTTTTGGTCTCGTATTTATGTAGTGTCCCAATCATATGTGTTCTTCTGTCTCCTGGGCTCATTTTTTCCTCCTGTCTTTGATGTTCTCTGTGGTCATTTGTTCCAGGTGGATTGGGACCAGTTGATATTCGTCAGACCGCAGCTTGCTGGCTTTCAAGACCCCAGATATCACTCACCAATATGAGGTCCAGAAGACTCTCTTAGCAAAAGACTGGTTATGCCAATAGACCTTGATATCTCCTGAAAGCATGAACCCTGACCCCTGTTCCTGCTATGTCTTTTCTTCTGCATGTAAGTTCTTTTTTAAGTCCTTTGAGTAGTTGCCTCATACAACAGTGGTCCTTTTGCAGCTGATTGATTTCACTCAGCGTAATGTTTTCTAGTTGATACCAGGTTATGGGATGCTTCCTAAAATCATCATTGTTCTTTATCATTACATAGTGTTCCATTTTATATATATACATACGATAGTTTGTGTATCCGTTCATCTGTTGATGGGCACCTCGGTTGACTTCATCCTTTTGCTATTGTGGACTGTATTGCAATAAATATTTGTGTACATTCATCTGTTTGTGTGACAGCCTTATTTCTGTAGGATGTATTCCAAACTGTAGGATTCCTGGATCGTACAGTATTTTTATTTCTAGCTTTTTAAGAAAGTGCTAAATTGCTTTCCAAAGAGGCTGTACCATCTTGTGTTCCCATCAAGCAGTGCAGGAGAGTTACAAGCTCTCCACAGCCTCTCTAGCATTTGTTGTTGTTGTTTTTTTCATTATTGCCAGCCTCATTGGGAGATGGTATCTCATTGTAGTTTTGATTTGGATTTCTCTAATAGCTAATGATCGTGAGCGTTTCCGCATGTGTGTTTTGGCTGCCTGAACATCTTCTTTGGTGAGGTGTCTGTCCATGTCCTATACCCATTGTTTAATTGGATTATTTGTCTTCTTGTTGACACTTTGTACTACTTTGTAGAGTTTGAAAATTAGGCATTGATCTGATAGATAGTTGGCAAATATTTTTTCCCATCCTGTAGGCAGTATTTGAGCTCTCTTGATGAAGTCTTTGGATGAGCTTAAGTGTTTGATTTTTAGTAGTTACCATTTATTTATTTTCTCTTCTGTTGTTTGTGCATTGTAAGATTTTTGTAGTCTGTTTTAGCCATGTATTAGAACTTTTAATGCTGTCCCTAGTTTTTCTTCCATTATCTTTATTGTTTAAGGATTTGTATTTAGATCTGATCCATTTTGAGTTAGTTTTGGCATAAGGTGTGAGATGTGGGTCTTGTCTCAGATTTTTGCAGATGGATATTCAATTTTGCCAAGACCATTTGTTAAAGAAACTGTTTTTACCCCAGTTTACAACCTTTGGGTCTTTGTGAAATATAAGCTGTTCATGGGATGATGGTGACGTTTCTAGTTTCACTATTGTGTTCCATAAGTCTGTATACCTGTTTTTGTACCAGTACCAGGCTGTTTTGACTACTGTGGCAGTGTAGCAGTTTCTAAGGTCAGGTAGTGTGAGGCCTCCCACTGTGTTCCTCTTACTTATCTGGTGTGTCTTACCTTTTCAAACAAAGTTGGTGATTTGTTTCTCCACCTCACTAAAAAAATGACGTTGAATTTGTATTGCGATTGCAGTGTGTATGTAGATTGCTTTGGGTAGAGCAGAAGTTTTCACAATGTTAAGTCTTCTTACTCATGAGCAAGGTAGGTTTCTCCATTTATGTAAGCTTCTTTGATTTCTTGCAGTAAGGTTTTTACTTTCCTCTGTGTAGGTCTCTTCTCTGATTAGATTTATTCCTAGATATTTTATCTTCTTGGGGGCTATTGTAAATGGTAATGATTTGGTAATTTCCTTTTTAATGATTTGTTTTTTACCTTAAAGAAATAAAACTTATTTATTTATGTTTATCTTATATCCTGATACTTACTGAACTCCTATTAGTTCCAGTAGTTTATTTATGGATTCTCTAGGGTTTTCTGTGTATACGATCATACCGTCTGTAAAGAGGGATGTATTTCCTTCTTCTTTACTGATGTGGATGCCCTCTATTTTTTGGTCTTGTCTGATTGCTCTGGCCAGAACTTCTAGCACAGTATCGAATAGAAACGGTGACAGTGGGCATCCTTGTCTAGTTCCTCTTCTTAGAGGGACTTCTTTCTGTCTCTCTTCATTTAGGATGTTGTTGGCTGTTGGCTTTGTGTAGATAGCCCTAATTGTGTTAAGGAATTTCCTTTATATTCCTTTTTTGCTGAGAGTTTTCAGCATGAATGGGTGTTGGACTTTGTTAAGTGTCTTTTCTACATCAATGATAGAATCAAGTGATTTTTATCCTTTGTGTTATTTATGTGGTTGATCACATTAATTGTTTTCCTGATGTTGAACCAACCCTGAATCACTGGTATGAATCTTCCTTGGTCACGATGAATTTTTTTTTGATACATTGTTGAATTCTGCTGGCTAGGGTTTTGTTGAAGATTTTTGGATCTAGGTTTGTGACTGATTCTGATCTGTAATTTTCTTTTTTTGTGGGGTCTTTACCCAGCTTTACTATCATGGTCATGCTGGTTTCATAGAACGAATTTGGGAATGTTCCATCCTTTTCTATGTTGTAGAGTAGCTTCAGTAATATTGAAATTAACTCTTCTCTAAAAGTTTGGTACAATTTTCTAGTGAAGCCATCTGGACCAGGATTTTCTGGTTGGTAGTTTTTAAGTTATTTTTCCAGTCTCTTTTGTGATAGATTTACTAAGTTGTTCTGCTTCTTGTGATAATTTTGATAGGTAAAGTCATTCTAGAAATTTGTTCATTTCTGCTAGGTTTTCAAATCTGCTAGAGTACAATCTTTTTGTGTGTGTAGTATTCTGTTATGATACCTTTAATTTTGATTAGGTCTATTTTAACATCTCCTATCTCATTTCTTTTTTTTTTAAATTTTTTATTTAATATAACTGAGTGAAAATGTACATTCCCATATAAATTTACATGCCCACCTATATGCAGCTTCCACTGCTCTCCCTGCCCGGTGACAGCACACTATTCCTCTCTGTTCCATACATGTCTCGTTCTCCCAACAGTCTCTTTTTCCCATCCTCTCCACCCACTCTCCTTCCTCCAGCCAGAGGTCAGCAGGATGACATCCTATAGATATATAGAACCATAAAGTGCATCCAATATATGGTCACTGCATTGCTAAGTCCAATCCATTGCTGTCCGAAGTGTGGACCTTCGTTATGATTTATGGTCAAGGGCAGCATCAGGGCTAGGTGCCATGCTACCAGGGGAACCCCGAAACCACTGGACCATCAGTTGAGGTCTTTTAGTGGGGATCTCAGGGTGCACCCCTTTTTATTCTTGTGTTGCCAGTGAGACTCAACTTAGTGAGCTCCATCGTGGCTATCACTGGTGGTGGCCGGGCACCATCTGGTTCTTCCAGTCCCAAGTCAATGTAGGCACCCACTGATGTGGGTCTCTTTGTCTTCTGGGTTGTCTTTCTCCCATGTCATTTTGGTCCTCGGTGAGCATCCATTTCTGCTGACTTGGGACCATTTGCTGTGCCCTCGGATGGCAGCTTGGCAGCTTTTAAGACCCCAGACGCCACTCACCAACGTGGGGTGCAGAGAGCTCTCTTAGCAAAACGCTAGTTGTGCCAATTGGCCTTGCTTTTGCCTAAGAGCATGGTCCCCCATCCCCTGACCCAGCTACTCTATCCTTGCAATATTGGGTTAAGATGGAAGGAGCACTCATATTACGTTTAAGTCCACTTAATATTGTTCTTGTTTCTAATGTGTGCTATCACCAATTTCACCCAACCAGATACCTAGCAACTATCTAATCTAAACCATTCCCCCTCCCTCCCTCCCTCCCCTCCTTTGCAGCTGTCAAAGAGTCTTTTCTTCTATACACAAGTCTGTTTTTGAGATCTTATCGTAGAGGTCTCATACAATATTTGTCCTTTTGTAGCTGACTACTTTCACTCAACATAAAGTCTACCAGTTGAAACCAGGTCATGAGATGTTTCCCGAAGTCATCGTTGTTCTTTATCATTGCGTAGTGCTCCATTGAGTACATATACCATAGTTTACCTTTCCATTCTTCTGTTGTTGGGCATCTGGGTTGATTCCATCTTTTTGCTATCGTGGACTGTGCTGCGATAAACATTCTGGTGCATGTGTCCGTTGGTACAAAAGGCATTGATTCTGTATGATATATTCCAAGTAGTGGAATTACTGGGTCAAATGGTATATCAATACCCATTTTTTTAAGGAAGCGCCAGATTGCTTTCCAAAGAGGCTGGACCATTTTGCAACCCCACCAACAGTGTAGGAGGGTTCCACTTTCTCCTCAGCCTCTCCAGCATTTGTTGTTTCGTGTTTTTTGGATCATGGCCAACCTTGTTGGGGTGAGATGGTATCTCATTGTCATCTTGATTTGAAGTTCCTTAATAACTAAAGATCGTGAACATGTCCACATGTGTTTTTTGGCTGCCTGGATCTCTTCTTTAGTGAAATGTCTGTCCATCTCCTTTGCCCATTGCTTAATTGGATGGTTTATCTTCTTCTTGTTGATATTTTGTAGTATCTTATAGATTATGGTAATCAGGCATCCCTCTGACATAGAGTTTCCAAATATTTTTTCCCATTTTGTAGGTGTTCTTTTAATTCTATTAATAAAGTCTTCAGATGAGCAAAAGTGTTTAATTCTTAATAGATCCCATTTATCTATTTTCTCTTCTGATGACTGTGGTTTGTTTGACAGATTTTGGAGTCTGTCCATATTGTGTATTAAAACTTCCATTGTTGTCCCTACCTTTTCTTGGATGAGCTTTATCATTTTAGGTTTGGTATTTAGGTCCTTTATCCAGTTGGAGTTGGTTTTTGTATAAGGTGTAAGATATGGATCTTGTTTCAGTTTCTTGCAGATGGATATCCAATTTTGCCAGCACCATTTGTTGAAGATACTGTTTTTACCCCAGTTTAATGTCTTAGGGCCTTTGTCAAATATCAATTGTTCATAGGCAGATGGTGTCATCTCTGGGGTCTCCATTCTGTTCCATTGATCGATTTGTCTGTTCCTGTAGTAGTACCAGGCTGTTTTGACCACTGTGGCAGTGTAATATGTTCTAAAGTCAGGTAATGAGAGGCCTCCTATTGTGTTCTTCTTCTTTAGTAGTACCTTGCTTAACCGGGGCTTCTTTGCTTTCCAAACAAAATTGGTGATGTGTTTTTCCATCTTATTAAAAAATGACGCTGGAACTTGTATTGGGATTGCATTAATAAATATATTGCTTTGGGTAAAATAGACATTTTCACAATGTTAAGTCTTCCTATCCATGAGCAGGGTAGGTTTTTCCATTTATCTAAGTCTCTCTTAGTTTCTTGTAGTAAGGGTTTGTAATTCTCTTTGTAAAGGTCTGTTATTTCTCTGGTTAGATTAATTCCTAGGTACTTTATCTTCTTAGGGGCTATCGTAAATGGTATTGATTTGATAATTTCTTCCTTAACAGTCTCGTTGGAGAATGTTACATGTGCACTGGAGAAGAAGATGTAGTTGTCTGCTGATGGATGGAAAGTTCTGCATATATCAATGAGGTTTAGTTGGTTAATTGTGTCAATGAGGTCTTCTGTATCTTTACTGAGTTTTTTTCTAGATGATCTGTCTAGTACTGAGAGTGGAGTGTTGAAGTCTCCCACTATTATGGTGGAGTCATCTAACTCTCTTTTGAGTGTAGTCAGTGTTTCTTCAATGTATTTAGGTGCTCTGATATTAGATGCATACATATTTAATATAGTTAAGTCTTGCTTGTGTACTGAACCTTTCAGCAATAAGTAGTGTCCATCTTTGTCCACGATGGTGGATTTGACATTAAAATTGATTTTGTCTGAGATTAGAATTGCCACCCCTGCTCTTCTTTGTTCATTGTTAGCTTGATATATATTCTTCCAACCTTTAATTTTCAGTTTGTTCCTATCCTTATGTCTCATGTGAGTTTCTTGTAGACAACATATGGATGGGCCATGTCTTTTGATCCAAGATGACACTCGGTGTCTCTTTACTGGAGCATTCAGTCCATTCACATTCAATGTAATTATTGATAGGTATGTGTTCACTGCTGCCATTGTGATATGTTTATTTTTATGTTGATGTTTTCTCTGTTGTTCTTATTAGTCTGTTCTGGGACGTTCTTTTTTGTGAGTTGATTTTTCACCTTTTTCAGAGCTGGTTTTGTGGTTGTGGAGATTCCTGTGTTACATTTCTTCAAATAATATGATACATCTTTGTTGTGCTTTACAGCTGCCCCTATGATCCCCCTTAATAAACTATATATAAACCCAATTTTAATTACTACCAGTCTTGTCATCTTCCTCTCCATCTGGAAGAACTATAACAACTGTAGTACATCCCTCTTTTTAATATGATGACACCATAGTTTTCATAACGATCACTGGATTGCTTCTTTCCTTATCAAAGCTGTGATTGGCTTTGGAGCCTTCCCTAACAGTGGAGCTTTGAGTAGTAAAGTCATTCTAAAATATAAAGTCAGTGGTTTTGTTCTAAGCCAGAGCCAAGAACTTCTTTCAATATTTCTTGTAGTTTTGGTTTGGTTTTTACAAAGTCTCTGAGTTTCTGTTTATCTGGGAATGTCTTAATTTCATTTTCATATTTGAAAGATAGTTTTGCAGGACATATAATTCTTGGTTGGAAGTTCTTCTCCTTCAAGGCTTTGAATGTGTTGTGCCACTGTCTCCGTGCCAGCATGGTTTCTGCTGGAAGTCTGAAGAGAGCCTACAGGGTTTCCCTCTGAATGTTAGCTTTGCATTGAGTCTTGCTGCCTTTAAGAGTTACTGCTTATGTTTCATTTTGTTGAGCTTGATTATAATATGTCTTGGAGTCTTTCTTTTGAGATCTATGTTGGGTGGCATACTATATGCATCTGAGATGTCTATATTCTCTTCCTTCCTGATTTCTGGGAAGTTTTCTTTCAGCAGCTCAGCAACGATACTCTCTGTGCTCTCAGATGTCTCACCCTGTTCAGAGACTCCAATTAATCAAAATTTTTCCTCTTAATAGAGTCCCACATGCTCCTTAATTTTTCTTAATTTTTTTTGTTTCTTTTTTCTTATTTCTGCTCATAGATGCTGGCCTCAGTAGCTCTGTCTTCCAAGTGAGAAATTCTTTTTTCTATTTATTCCATTCTGTTTTCTTGGCTTTGCATTGAATTTTCTATGTCTTTGATTTTGTTCTTGATCTGTTGTATTTCAGAGTACTGGTGTACTCTGAAATCAGATCGAACATCTTGCTTAATTTTTCATTTTGTTCCCCTGCATTTTGTATAGGGTTTAGAAGGGCTCTGTATACAATCATTTTGTATTCACTTTCTGATGCTTTCATAAAAGTTTCTTCATCTGGAAAACTCCTTGGTTGCTTTGTTTGGGAGCCTTCTGAAGCCATGGCTGATTTCTTGTGTGCCACAAGTGTCTGTTGCTTTTTGGGTCCCATGTGAGTATGTAGAGGCTGGAAGAGGTACTGTGAGGATGGACTGCAGATGTTTCTCTAGGCTGTCTTAAAATGTAAAGCAAAAGATATCTGACCACTTCACGAGTCAGTTAGGTTTTCAGGTGTAAAGGTGTCTCTTCTCAACTGGCAAAGTCAGCGCCACTATATCCAACCCCAGGTGATACAAACTAGTTCAGAATACAGCAATGCTACTGCCCAGTTGACCTCTGCTGACGGGGCCTAGCCTTAGAGGACACTGTGTAGAGTACTGCTTTTTTGTTAGAAAAGTGCTCTCCTGTGGGCAGGCTCTGGTTTCCGAGCTAAGAATTAGGTCCAGCTGCAGCCACCGTATCCAAGATGGCGCCCTCCACATAGGCAGCAGACAGAAGGGCTATAGATGGCAAGAGATAGTGATTCCCTTGATTCTGTTGGAGGACCCCCAAAGCAGGTGGCACTAGGTAAATTACTGCTTTTCTGTTGGAGAAGCACTGTCCTGTTTGCAGGCGCTGGCTCCCAGGCTAAGAATGAGTTCCCGCTAGAATCTCCGTATCCAACATGGCGTCCCACACACTGACTGGGAAACTCTGTACAAATGCCACTGAGGCAGATATAAAACGACAGGCTCAAAGTGGCTAGATTAACAGAGTCCCAAGCCTGGCTCTCAAAATATGGGAATTTCGCCTGCCTATCCCCCCAGCAGCGTGTCTGAGTCTAGCCGCTAGGCAAGACCCAGCTCCGTCCACCGGCCAAGACAGAGGAAAAAAAAAGTCAAAATGTTACGTTTACCTTCAGTCCGTGAGAGCCCGGGCTAGCCAGGCGTGGGAGTCAGCGTAAGAGAGGAGGTTTTTCGCTCAGTAGTATGAAGCCCAAAGTAACAGCCCTGTGCCGTGTCCTGGGGCTAATTAGGTGACCAGAAGTCTCCATTTGATTATCAATTCAGGTTTTGGTTTCCAGAGGGATATAAGGAGATGTGTGCTTAGTCCACCATCTTGACTCTGCCCCCCTCCTATCTCATTTCTTATTTGAGTTATTTATTTCCTATCTTTTTTTTGTGAGTTTAGCCAATGGCTTATCAATTTTGTTTATCTTTTCAAAAAAACTAGCTTTTGGTCTTGTTAATTTTTTCAGTTGTCATTCTATTCCCTCACTTGTTTAGGTGTGCTCTAACCTTTATTATCCATTTCTTCTGGTGCCCAAGGGGTTCTTTTGTTTTTCTCTCTCTACTTGTTTAAGTTGTAGGGTTATTTCTTCAGTGTGAGTCCTTTATTCATTCTGAGTGTTTGCATTAATAGAAATAAATTGACCACTGAGGACTGCTTCTGTTGTATCACATAGGTTCTGGTAGGATGTGTTTTCATTCTCTTTTGATTCCATGAACTTCTTTTATAGCATTCTTGATTTCTTCTATAACCTATGAATTATTTAGCAAGGTGTTTTTCAGTTTCCATGAGTTGGAATTTCCACTCATGTGTTTTCTGCAATTGTTTTCCACTTTTATGGCTTTATGATCTGAGAAGATGGTTTACAATAATTAAATGGTTTGGATTTTGTTGAGACTTGCTTTATAAGGGCTACTACATAGTCTGTTCTGGAGAAGGTTCCATGTGCATTGGAAAGGAAGGTGCACTTGTCTGCTGTTGGGTAAAAAAGTTCTCTATATATCTGTAAGGTTGAATTGGTTAATTGTTGCTGTTTTCTGGATGATCTGTTGCTTAGTGAAAGTGGAGTGTTGAAGTTTCCTACCATTACTGTGGAGTGATCTATCTCGTTTTTCAATATTGTCAATGTTTATTCAATAGACTTAGGTGCTCTGGTATTGGGTGTATCAATATTTAATATTGTTATATCCTCGTTATGTATTGAACTTTTAAGCAATAAATTGTGATCATCCTTGCCCACGATGGTGGATTTTACTTTAAAATCTATTTTATCTGAGACTAATATCACCAACCCTGGTCTTCTTTGCATGTTTTTGGATTGGTATATATTTTTCTCTCATTTGATTTTCAGTTTGTTCATGTCTTTGAGTCTAAGATGCATTTCTTGTAAGCAGCATATAGATAGATTGTGTTTCTGATCCAGACTGCTAGTCTCTGTCTCTTTATTGGACTGTTCAGTCCATTTACATTCAGTGTAATTATTAATAGATATGTGTTTAGTGCTGTCAATTTGGTGTCTTTAATTTTGTGTTGTTGATGTGTTCTTTGTTTCACTTAATATTTTGTTCTCAGTTGTTTTTCTTTTTTCTTCTTTCACCCATCTTTTTCAATGTTAGTTTTGTGTCTGTCAAGACTTCTGTAATTCTGTTTGTTGTTTTGGTATGTAGTGTTGTTAGTTTGCTTTGCAGCTACCCTTTGTTCCCCTGTGATGTTCTAGGTTTAAACCAGTCTTTAACTTCTTTATATCTTCTTTACTTCCTCTCCATTTGAAAGGGCTATGGATATTGTGATATGTCCATCATCATAATGTAATGTCATAGTTTACATGTTGGCTCTCTGTTTCCCTAATTTGAATATTGTAGCTTTACTTGAGCTTTGCAACTTCCCTTGCTAGTTAGAACTCTAGATGCTGTGTCCTACATTGCATCCTTTAGTATACATATGGTGTTACTGATTTTAGAATGGAAGAATTTGGTCAATATTTCCTGTAATTTTAGCTTGGTTTTGACAAAGTTTTTAAGCTTCTGTTTCTCAGAGAATGTCCTAATTTCACTGTCATATATGAAAGACAATTTTACAAGGTATATAATTCTCGGTTGGAATTTTTTTCTTTACAGCTTATTATGTGTCATCCCATTGCCTTCTTGCCAACATGGTTTTGATTGAAAAGTTGGAGAAGAGTCTACAAGCTTCCCTTTGTACACTAGTTTTGGTTTAAGCCTAGGTGCCTGTAAGAGCCTCTCCTTATGCTTTGTTTCGTTAAGCTTGATTATAATATGCATTGGTGTCTTTCTTTTAGGGTCTACTTTTCATGGAGTTTGCTGAGCATCTTGAATAGCTATGTTCTCTTCTTTCATGATGTCAAGGAAGTTTTCTGTCAGCAACTCTTCAACAGTTCTCTCTGTATTTTTTTGCTGTCCCTCCCTGTTCTGGAGTTACAGTTACACATAAATTATTTCTCTTGGTAGAGTCCCACATGGTTCTTAATGATGCTTTATTGTTCTTGATTCTTTCATCTGATTTCTCATAGATGTTGGTGTCAGTTGTTCTGTCTTCAGTTTCATGAATTCCACATCCCATTTCCTCGATCCTACTCTTTTGACTTTCCACTGGGTTGTCTAACTGTAATTTTATTATTGATCTGTTGAATTTCAGATCTTTGATGTTCTAGCAGTTCATGTAGCTTGTTTAACTTTTCATTTTGTCTCACTACACTTCGTTTAACCTCCATCCTAAGATCTAGAAGGGCTCAAAACATAATTCTTTTTATTCTATGTTTGATAATTTCAGGAAAGCTTTTACACCTGAGATAGTTTTTATTATTTTGGGAGTTTTTCAGAGTCGTGGTAGTCTGCTTCTTTAAATGGTTAGATATTGATTGTTGTCTTCACATCTTCAGAAATCTGTTCACCTTCTTCGATGTCAGACCAGTGGAAGCTGTGTTATAACTCTAAGAAGGGAGTGAGCAGGGGAACCGCTAGACTTGGCCTCTAGCTGCCGCTATATTCTCTAGGTTAAGCTTTTCTGGTGAGAGAGATGTTGTCCAGCTCAGTGGTGCTGCTCAGCATGGCAGCTGGGCCCAGCTGGGCCCTCAGGGTTCACAGACCTCACCTGTTGGCTGACAAAGATGGCAACATACTTGTGCCAACTCTTCAGAGCCATGCCAACAGACACTGGAGTAGCTCAGAGAAGGGAGGAGGGAAGAGTACCACCACATTCACACTCCAGCCACTGCTGCATTCCCTAGATGTTATTGTCTTAAAAACTGTTTAACTGCTGAGAGAGGAGCTGTCCAGCAGCAGCTGGTAGCAGCCAGGCCCTCAGGGGTGACAGGTCCCACCTCCTGGCTGACAAAGATGATGACCTAGTATGGAGTCCCTCAGGACCCGTGTCAGCAGATGCTGTGGTGTAGCTCAGTGAAGGGAGGAGGAAATGATGCTGCCACACTTGGCCACCAACCAAAACTGCATTCTTTAGCTGTGATTGTCTTGAAAACCTTAGAGAGGCACTGTCCAGCAGCAGCTGTATCAGACAGGCCCTAAGGGGTGGTAGGCCTTGCCTCTTATCTGACAAAAAAGGCAACCTACTTGTGGAGGCTTTCAGGGGCCATGTCAGCAGATATTATGACATGGCTCCAGGAGGGGAGGGAGAGGGCATCACCCCGTTTGACCACCAGCCACCATTACATTCTCTAGGTGCAATTGTCCTAAAAGCAGCTTTTCTGCTGAGAAAGGCACTGTCTAGTCAGGTACTGTCACTCAGCATGGCAGCCAGCCCCAGCTGGGCCCTCAGGTGTGACTGAATTCACCTCTTAGCTAAGATGGTATCCTGCCTGTGCTCAGAATCTATGACGCAGCTCAGAGAAGAGAGTGGTGAAGGGTGCTTGTATCCTTGGATACAAGCCACTGCTGGGTTCTCTAGATGTGACTGTCTTAAGTACAGTCTCTCTGTTGTGAGAGACACTGTCTATTTAGGTGCTGCAGCTCAGCATGGCAGTCCCAGTCTCCTGGCTAACAAAGATGGCATCTGTATCTGTGAGTCTTTCAGCCATGGCACCAGCAAAAGCAAGACACTTTGCACTGCTGTCTCACCTCTGACAAAGGTGAGAAATTTTTCCAATTCCTGTCACCCAGTTTGATCTCACAACCCTGTGTATGATTTGGGGGTTCTGACTCTGTCTGCTCTGTTACATTCAATTGTTTTTCTAGGCTTTAGTTCTCATAGGGAATAGAAGAGATGTGTGACTAGTCTGCCATCTTGGCCCCACCCACTCAGTCACTTTTTCAATCTCTGCTTTTCTAATGGGTTTATTAAGTTGTTTTTACTTCTGTTTGTGTTAGTTTTGGTCAGCAATGTGATTCTAGAAATTTGACCATTTTCAAATCTATTAAGAATACAATTTTTCATAATATTCCTGTATGACTTTTTAATTTTGGTTTGATCTGTGATGAACTTTCTTTTTTTGGTTATTTTTTTCCTCTGCTGTTTTTCTTTTGTAAGTTTGGCCAACGGCTTGTTGATTTTGTTGATCTTTTCAAGAAACCAGCTTTTGGTTTTGTTAATTATTTCAATTTTTCTTCTATTATCTAATTCATTTAGTTCTGCTTTAATTTTTATTATCTGTCTTCTTCTGATGCCCACGGGGTTCTTTTGCTGTACGCTTTCTACTTGTTAGAGTTGTAGAGTTCATTCTTTGATTTGGGCCCTTTTTTCATTTTGGATGTTTGCGATTACTGAGATAAATTGACCTCTGAGCACTGCTTTCACTGTATCCCATAGGTTCTGGTAGGATATGTTTTTATTCTCATTCAATTCCATGAACTTCTGTATTGTATCCTTTTCTTCAATAACCTGGATGTCTTTCAGTTTCTATGAGTGTGAGTTTCTACTCATGTTTTTTCTGGTATTGATTTCAATTTTTATAACTTTGTGGTTTGAGAAAATGCTTTGAAATGTTTCAGTGCTTTGGATTTTGTTGAGACTTTCCTTTGTTTAAGCTATGCAGCATCCCATTGTTCGGTTCAAAAACTGCCTTTGATCCTTATACAGATTCCTTATGAGCACAATCAAATGTTCTGGAATTCCCATTCTCTACAATGTTATCTGTAATTTTTCATGTTCCACACAGCTGAATGCCTTTGCACAGTCAATAAAACACAGGTAAATATCTTTCTGTTATTTTCTGCTTTAGCCATGATCAATCTGACATCAGCAATATGGTTTCACATTGTCTTCTGAATCTGGCCTGAATTTCTGAAAGTTCCCTGTCAATATATTGCTGCAAAAAATTTGAGTGATCTTCGGCAAAAAATTTACTTGCACATGATATTAATGATATTGCTTGATAATTTCCACATTTGGATGGATCAGGCATATAAATAGGCATAAATATGGATCTTTGTCAATCAATTGGTCAGCTAGATGTCTTCCAAATTTCTTTCAGGATTACATACACTTGTTGAAACATTTCAGTTGATGTTCTGGCAATTCCTGAAGGCTTGTTTTTTGCCAGTGCCTTCAGTGCAGCTTGAACTTCTTCCTTTAGTATCACTTGTTTCTGATCATATGCTACCTCTTGAAATGGTTGAACATCAACCAGTCCTTTTTGGTATAGTAGTCTGTTCTTCCTTTTATCTTCTTTTGATATTTCTGGTATTCTTTAATATTTTCCCCATAGAATCCTTCATTATTGCTACTTGAGGCTTGAAGTTTCACATTAGTTCTTTCAGTTTGAGAAATGTGGATCATGTTCTTCCCTTTTGTTTTTCTATCTCCAGGTCCTTGCCCATGTCGTCATACTTTGTCTTCTTGAGCCTCCTTTTGAAATCTTCTGTACAGCTCTTTTGCATCATCATTTCTTCTGTTTGCTTTAGTTACTCAAGTAAGTTTCAGAATTTTTTGATACTCATTTAGATCTTTTCTTTCTCTTCTATCTTTTTAATGACCTCTTGTTTTCTTCACATGTGATGTCCTTGATATCACTTGACAACTCCTTTGGTCTTCAGTCCCTCATGTTCAGTGAATGAAATCTATAAATTCAGGTGGGATATACTCCTCGTCATACTTTAGCTCTCATCAACATGTTCTAGTTTTCTTCAGTTTGAACTTGAACTTGCATGTGAGCAACTGATGGTCTGATCCACAGTCTGCCTCAGCCTTGTTCTGACTGATCATATTGACAAGAACATCAGCATCATCCTGAAAGCTTGACTCTATCCACATCATTAAGGTTAAATCTCCTTCCAGGAGGCAGCTCTTCCTCAGTCATATTTTGAGTGCCTGCCATTCTGAGGGTCTTGTCTTCTGGCAGTATATCAGATAATGTTCTGCTGCTATTCATAATGTTTACACTGGTCAATTCTTCACAGAAGTAGACCACCTTCCTAGTAACCTTAGGAAGCTCAGCTGAAACTTTTCCACTATGAGTGACCTTAATGATATTTGAGTACCCAGTGGCATAGCTTCTTGTGGTGGTCCACAAACCCCTACAATATGACAAACTGATGCAAGGGGCTGGTTGTTCACAGAATGGTAGTCTAGAGTATTTTTCTAAATATGATATTCACCTAGAATGGTAAACTTGACTAGAGTAGTTTATTTTATGAGCATAGATAGATATGGCTACCACCAAGTGGGTTCCAACTCATGATGACCTTGTATACAATGGAACAAAATGTTATCCAGTCTTCCATTATCCTCATGATTGCCTGCATTGCTGAGTCCAACATTGAGGGTATTGTACCAATCAATCTCAGTGAGGATTTGCCATATTCTCTTTGACTCTCTTCTTCACACAAATGAGATCTAATTCACCAGCTACTGAGCTTTTCTAGCAACATGTTCAGAAGAGGTCATGGTGTTATAGTGATTGAAGTACTTGGCTGCTATCTCAAAGGTCAGTAGTTCAAACCAACCAGCTGCTCCATGGGAGAAAGATGTGGCAGTCAGCTTAGGTAAAGATTATAGCCTTGAAAATCTATGGGGCAGTTCTTCTCTGTCCTCTATGGTCACTATGAATCAGCAATAGGTATGGTTTCTGTGTTTTTTTTAGTGATACGCCCAAAGCAAGTGATTTGCACAATGTTCTGCTGTGATCCATAGTATTTTTATTGGATAATTTTCAGAAAAAGATTGTCAGACTTTTCTCCTAGTCTTAATCTGGAAGCTCTTCTGGAACCTGCCCACCATGGGTGACCCTGATGGTATTTGAAACCAGTGACATATGTTATAGTATCACAGCAACATGGAAGTCACCTCAGAATGAGAAACTAATGGACAGTGGTTTATAAACTTAGATTGTTTCTTTTTCTGTAAGACTCTGTTTTTGAGTGGTCTTTGTTTTAAATGTGAAGATCTTTTGACCATTGAAATCTTTCATAGAACTGAATTAAGCAGGCAGAGTGTTGAGGCAGAAGGGATTTTTAACTATTAATTTCCTGATAGTATAAGACTTCCTTCTTTTTTTTCTCTCCTGAGGAGAATAAGGTTTATGTGAACAGGACTTAACTGCAAGCTGCCTAGGCAAGAAATATTGTCTTATGACAAAAGACATTAAAAGGAAATGATTTTAGAAAACTCTAATGACTTGTAATCTACTTCTCATTTTGTTCAGTGCCTCTGACTTCTTAATCCTTTTTAGTTGTTGAAAATGTTACTCATCGATCCCAAAGTGCATCCACGAAATTGACGTCAGTGTCCATACTTCTCCAAAAATGTGGGGAATTTTAAAAAGTTTATTTTTTCCCCCTGTTTATCAGAAGATATTTATAGATTGTCTCTAGGGTGCACAATAAAGTACTTTTAAGTACATCAAAAGTACAGTACCCACACATACTTACAACAGTTTGAAAGAGCAGGCCAAGTTTGTTACCAAAGGAATTTTCCCTGTGTAGATCAAAGATTGCAGTACAGGTAGAGGAATGGCAGAAACAGTGTCCACTATGGGACAGACTAGGAGGAACATTTGGCAGGATCCTAAATTCAGCCTTATAATGAGTTCTGGGGAAAATATAATAAACAAAAACAAAGTGGCTCAGGCTCTGTCAGTCTCTAGAAGACACTGGAAAAGAAAATGGACCAGAAGGAGCAAGACATTTATGACTTTGGCTAGTCATCCCAGGTCGCAGTATTCTCTCTTCTTCTCTTGTTTCTATACACGTATATCCACATCCAACAATCTACATCTTGTCATATTCTGTTAAGCCCTCTTTCTGATCTTGAGATGCTTACAACTTAACTACCAAAATAGACTGGAAAGTTGCTGATACCATGGAAAGAATATGGCTTTGGTGTAAGTCAGACCTGGGTTCAGATCTCTTGTCCATACACATTTATAAAATTAGATTTAACACAGTGCAGCTATAAAGTGGGAATGCCAGTATGTATTATTCAGGGTCCTTAGGAAGGTAAAAGAGGTAGTGACAAGAATACAGCACAGTGCCTGGCACATGATATGTGCCCTGTAAAGTTTACCCAGTCCTGTTAAAGGGGCCAGTCACAGGGACTTTCTTATGTTGATATGTGGATATACTAGACAGAACATCATCAGATCCTATTATGCTACTTACAAGCTGTATACATTACTATTTGCACAGTTCATCAGTGTTTAGTATTGTTTGGATTTTAGCTGTTTTTGTAGGTGTGTAATATCTCATTGTTTTAATTTGCAAGCCCTGGTAGTGCAGTGGTTAAGAGCTTGGCTGCTAACCAAAAGATTGGCAGTTCATACCCACCAGTCATTCATTAGAAATCCTATGGAGCAGTTCCACTCTGTCCTATATGATCACTATGAGTTGAACAGACTCAATGGCAATGGATCATGTCATTTTTAGTACCCCAAGCAGCATAGTGATTAAGAGTTTGGCTGCTTACCAAGAGACTGGCAGTTCAAACCCACCTTAAATCCTCACAACTGGGCCCATAAACAATATTATGACAAGTGGTGAAGAAATCGAAGTTATGAAGGATTTCATTCTTGGATCAACACTCATTACTCATGGTGGCAACAATCAATGAGACCCCTACTATAAGGTCTTAAAAACAGACTCATGTACTCTTTGATGGCTGCAAGGGAGGGGAGGAAGGGAGGGAGAGGGCTAGTTATAGATTAGATAGTTGATAGAAATTTGGTTGGGTGAAGTCAGTGACAGTACACATTAGACGGAAGATCAGTTTAACTGGACTTAAACATAACATGAATACTCTTCCAATCTTAACCCAATGTTGCAAAAACAGAATAGCAGGGGTGTGGGTCTGGGGACCATGCTCTCAGGGGACATCGAAGCTAATTGGCATAACTAGTGTATTGCTAATAGAGTCGTCTGCAGCCCATATTGTTGAGTGGTGTCTGGGGTCTTAAAAGCTAGCAACCTTCCATCTGAGGCACTCCAAATTGTCTCAACTCAGCAGGAACAGATGATAACCAAGGACCAAAATGACATGTGCCAAAGAAAATCCAGAAGACAGAGAGACCCATGTGAATGGGTGACTACATCAACATGTGACCAGAAGAACCTGATGGTGTCTGGCTACCAACAGTGACAGCCATGATGAGGCTCACAAAGTTGAGTCTCAATGGCAACATGAGAATAAAAAGGGGTGCACCCTGAGAGCTTCACTGAGAGACCACAATTGATGGTCCAAAGTCCTCCGGATTCCCTGGGAGCGTGGCACCTAGTCCTTATGGCCCTTGTCTGTAAATCATTACTGAGGTTAACTCCTTGGACAGGAAAAGATTGGACTTGATGATGCAGAGTGACCATATAATGTGTGCATTTTATGGTTCTATGCATCTACTGGTCTCTTACTAGAGGGGAGTGGAGAGGGTGGAGAAGAGGGCACAGGATATTGTTAAGAGGATATGACACGTATAGAACAGAAAGGAGGAGTGTGCTGTCACTGAGTAAAGAGAGCAGTAGGAACTGCAGATAGGCGGGCATGCAAATTTAGACTGACTTGTACTCTTTCACTCAATCGCAATAAATAAAATAAAATAATCAAACAATATATTGTATTGAGCAAATCTGTGGCAAAAGACCTCTTTAAAGTGTTAAAAAGCAAAGATGTCATTTTGGTGACTCAGGTGCCCTTGACCCAAACCATGACAATTTCAGTTGCCTCATATGTCTGCAAAAGCTGAACAGTGAGAAAGAAAGGTGAAAGAAAAATTGATGCATTCTAACTGGTGTTGGTAAAGTTGATGCTGAACTGCCAGGAGAAAAAAGAAACAGTGTTGGAGGAGGTACAACCAGAATACTGTTTAGAAATGAGAATTATGAGACTTTGTCTTGCTTGCCCTGAACACATCATGAGGAAGGACCAGTACTGGAGAATAATATCTCTGCTTGGAAGAATGCTATCCTTTTTGGGTTGAAATGGTATTTCTTTGTGGTTTCGATTTGGATTTCTCTCATGTATCTGTTAGCTGCCCGAATGTCTTCTTTGGTGAAGTAACTGTTAGAATTCTTTGTGCGTTTTTAAAATAGTGTATTTGTCTTTTGATTGTTGAAGTTTTGCAGGATGTTGAAGTCTTGGAGATTAGTTGCTGATCAGATTTATCATAACTATTTTTTCCCCCGTATCTGTAGGTTATTTTTTAACTCTTTCGATGAAGGTTTTGTGTCAAACATAATTGCTTCATTTTTAGGAGTTCCCAGCTATCTGCTTTCTCTTCTGGTGTTTGTAGATTGTTAATAATATTTTGTAGTCTGTTTATGCCATGTAATGGGGCTCCCAGTGTTGTCCCTATTTTTTCTTCCACAATCTTTATTGTTTATATTATATATTTTGGTCTTTCATCCATTTTGAGTTAATTTTTGTGCATGGTGTGAGATATAGGTCTTTTTGCATTTATTTTTGCAGATGGATTTCCAGCTATGCCAATGCCATTTGTTAAAGAGACTGTCTTTTTCCCAATTTACAGACTTTGGGCCTTTGTCGAATATTATCTGCTCATAAGTGGATGATTTTATGCCTGGATTCTCAGTTCTCTTCCATTGGTCTATGTATCTGTTTCTGTACCAATATCTGTACCAATAACAGGCTTTTTTTTTTTTTTTTTTTTTACTACTGTGGCATGGTTAAAGGTTCTAAAATCAGATAGTGTGAGGTTTCTCACTTTGTTCTTTTTCAGTAATGCTTTAATTATCCAGGGTTTTTTTCTCTTTCCCTATGAAGCCTATGAAGTTGTTGATTTGTTTTTCCATCTCATTAAAATATGCCACTGGAATGTGGGTGGGGTAACATTGTATCTACAGTTTGCTTTGGGTAGAATAGATATTGTCACGATGTTGAATTTTCCTGTCCATGAGCAAGATAGGTTTCTCCACTTAATTGGATCTCATTTGGTTTCTTGCAGTGTTGTGTTGTTAGGGGCCATCGAGTCAGTTCTGACTCATCACAACCCTGTACACAATAGAACAAAGCACTTCCTCGTCTTGTGCTTTGTCCACAAATGTTTTTATGCTTAAGCCCATTGTTGCGGCCATTGTGTCAATCCATCTCGTCTTTTTTGCTGACCCTCCACTCTACCATGCAGGATTGATCTCTCCTGATAATATGTCTGAGGTATGTAAGATGCACTGTTGCCGTCTTTGCTTCCAAAGAGAACTCTGGTTCTACTTCTTCAAGAACAGATCTGTTTTGTTCTTTGACAGCCTGTGGTACATTCAATATTATCCAACACCACAAATCATAAGTGTCAGTTCGACTGTCTTCCTTATTCCTTGTCCAGCTTTTGCATGCGTATATGATGCACTTGAAAATACCATGGCTTGGGTCAGGTGCACTGTCATGTGTTGAATTGTGTCCTCCCAGAAATATGTGTAGCCATGTGGCTGGGACATGATTCCCAGTATCTTGTGGCTGTCCTCTATTTTGTGGTTTCCCTAAACTGCATGTTAAAGGATTAGGGTGGGGCTGTAAATTCCTGCATAGGATTACTTCCCTGCCCTGCTGTAAAGGGAGTTTCCCTGGAGTATGGCTTGCCCCACCCTTAATCCTTTCATCCTATGAGAGATAAAAGGACAGAGAAGCAAGCTGGGAATTGGGAACCTCGTTACCATCAAGAAAGTAGCACCGGGAGAAGAGCGAGTCCTTCAGACCAGAGGTTCCTGCGCCAAGAGGCTCCCTGGACAAAGATTGATGCAATATCGGACTTTCCTCCAGAGCCAACAAGGGGGAAAGCCTTCTCCTGGAGCAGACACCCTGCACATGGACTTGCAGCCTACCGGACTATGTAAGAATAAACCTTCCTTTGTTAAAGCTATCCTCTCTGTGGTATTTCTGTTAGAGCAGCCCTAGCTGACTAAAACATGTGCCTTAGTCTTCAAAAGGTGACATCTTGACTTTTGATACTTTAAAAAGGTCCTTTGCAGCAGACTTTCCCAACGCAATGCATCTTTTGGTTTCTCGACTGCTGCTTCCCTGGGTGTTAATTGTGGAACCAAGTAGAATGAAATGCTTGACAACTTCGGTCCTTTCTCCATTTATCACAGTGCTACTTACTGATCCAGTTATGAGGATTTTTTTTTCTTGATGTTGAGGTGCAATCCATACTGAAGGCTGTGTTCTTTGATCTTCACCAGTGTTTCAAATCCTCTTCACTTCCAGCAAATAAGGTGATGTCATCTGCATAATGCAGGTTGTTAATGAGTTGTCATCCAGTCCTGATGCATCATACTTCTTCACATAGTTTAACTTTTAGAATTATTTGTTTGGCATACATATTGAAAAGGTATAGTGAAAAGATACTACCCTGATGCACACCTTTCCTGACTTGAAACCATGCAGTGTCCCCTTGCTCTGTTCACATGGCTGCCTCTTGATCTATGTACAGAATCCTTAAGAGCCCAATTGAGTGGTCTGGAATTTCCATTCTCTGCAATGTTATCCGTAATTTGTTATGGTCCACATGGTCAAATGCCTTTGCATAGTCAATGAAATAAAGGCAAACATCTTTCTGATATTCTTTGCTTTCAGCCAGGATGCATCTGACATTCCAAATGATACCCCTTGTTCCACGGCCTCTTCTCAATCCAGCTTGAATTTCTGGCACTTCCTTGTCAGTCTACTGTTGCTGTTGCTTTTGAATGATCTTTAAGCAAAATTTTACTTGTGTGTGATATTAATTATATTGTTCTGTAATTTCCACATTCTGTTGGATCATCTTTCTTTGGAATGGGCATAAACATGGATCTCTTCCAGTCAGCTGGCCAGCAGCTGTTCTCCAAATTTCTTGGCATAGATGAGTGAGCACTTCCAGTCCTGCATCTGTTTGTTGAACTACCTCAGTTGAGATTTCATCAGTTCCTGGAGGCTTGTTTTTCTCCAATGCCTTCAGTGCAGTTTTGACTTCTTTCAGTACCATTGGTTCCTGATCATATGCTACCTCTTCATGTAGCTGAACATGGATCAGTTCTTTCTGGTATAATGATTCTGTGTATTCCTTCCATCTTCTTTGGATGCTCCCTGAGTCGTTTAATATTTTCCTTGTAGAATCATTTACTATTGCAGCTCAAAGCTTTAATTTTTTCTTCAGTTATTTCAGCTTGAGAAATGCAGAATTTGGTCTTCCTTTTTGGTGTGCTATTTCCAACTCCTTAGTTTGTCTTCTTGAGCTGCCCTTTGAAATCTATTCAGTGCTTTTACTTCATCATTCTTCCTTTTGCTTTAGCTGCTCAGTGTTTGAGAGCAAGTTTCAATCTTGTCTGACATCCAGTTTGATCTCCTCTTTCTTTGCTGTTTTTTAATGACGTCTTGCTTTCTTCATGAATGATGTCTTTGATGTCATTCCACAATCCATCTGGTCTTTGGTCTTTAGTGTTCAATACATCAAACCTGTTCTTGAGATGGTCTCTAAACTCAGGTGGGATATATTCAAGGCCCTACTTCAGCTCTTGTGGACTTGTTTTAATTGTAATTTGCATAGGAGCAGTTGATGGTCTATACCACAGTCAACACCTGGTTTTGTTCTGACTGGTGCTATGGAGCTTTGCCATTGTGTCTTTCCACAGATGTAGTAGATTTGGTTCCTGTGTGTTCCACGTGGTGAGGTCCAGGTGTACAGTTGCTGTTTCTGTTGGTTAAAAAAGTATTTGCAATGAAGAAGTCATTAATCTTGCAAAATTCTATTATGCGATCTCCGGCCTATCATTGAGGCCATGTTTTCCAACTATTTATCTTTGTTTCCAACTTTTGCATTCCAATCACCGGTAATTATCAATGCATCCTGATTGCATGTTCCATCAATTTTGGACTGTAGAAGCTGACAAAAATCTTCCGTTTCTTCATATTTGGCCTTAGTAGTTGGTGTACACCTTGTAGCTGTACAGATATTATCCTATCACTGACAGCACTGTACTTCTGGACAGATCTTTAAACTGTCTTTTTGACGGTGAGTATAGCATTCCTCTTCAAGTTTTTGTTCCTGACATAATAGATCATGGTTGTCTCATTCAAAATGGCCAGTATCTCTCCATTTCAGCTCACTTAATGCCTAGGATATTGATGTTTGTGCATTCCGTTTCATATTTTATGACTTAAGTTCCCTAGATTCATACTTCTTATATTCCATGTTGCTATTATTAATGGCTATTTGCAGCTGTTTCTTCTCATTTTAAGTTGTGCTACATTAGCAAATGAACATCTTGATGACTTTACTCCATCCACGTCATTAAGGTCTACTCTACTTTGAGGTGTCAGCTCTTGTGCTGTCTTCTGAGTGCCTTCCAACCTGGGGGGCTCAATTTCTGGCACCATATCTGACAATATTCCCTCGCTATTCATAAGGTTTTCAGTGGCTAATTCTTCGCAGAAGTGGACTGTTGGGTCCTTCTTCCTAGTTTGTTTCAGCCTGGAAGCTCAGCTGAACCACCATGTGTGATCCTGCTGGTGTCTACATACCAATGACATAGTTTCTAGCATCACAGCAACATGCAAGTCCTCACAGTATGATGAACAGACAGACAAGTGGGTCCAGACTTCTTGCAGTAGTGTCTTGTAATTTTCTTGGTATAAGTCTTTTACCTCTCTAGTTAGATTTATTGCTAAGTATTTTGTGTTCTTGGAGGCTATTGTGAATGGTGTTGATTTGGTGATTGCCTCATTGATGTTCACTTTGTTGATGCAGAGGAATCCAACTGATTTTTGTGTGTTGAAGTAGTATCCTAGTAATTTGCTGAACTCCTCTATTAGTGCCAGTAGTTTGGGGTGTGTGTGTGTGTGTGTGTGTGTGTGTGTGTGTGAATTCTTCAAGTTTTTTTGTGTATAGTATCATCTGCAAAATAACATATTTTTACTTCTTCTGTACCATTTTGAATGCCCTTTATTTCTTTATCTTGCCTGATTGCTCTGACTACAACCTCCAGCACAATGTTGATTAAAAGTGGTGACAAAGAGCATCCTTGTCTGGTTCCTATTCTCAAGGTAAATGCTTTCATAGTCTTCCTATTTAGGATGATATTGGCCATTGGCTTTTTATAAATGACATTTATCATGCTAATGAATTTCCCTTCTGTTCCTATTTTGCTGACAGTTTTTAACATGAATGGGTGATGGATTTTTTTAAAATACCTTTTCTGCATGAATTGATAAAATCAAATGGTTCTCATCTTTAATTTTATTTACATGGTTGATTACATTGGTTGTTTTTCTAACATTGAATCATCTCTGCATCCGAGGTATGAATCCAACTTTGTCATGGTGAATTATGTTTTTGGTATGTTGTTGAACTCTATTAGTTAGAATTTTATTGAAGATTTTTGCCTCTATGTGCATGAGACATCTGTGGTGTTTTTACCTAGTTTTGGTATGAGTTATGCTGGCTTCATGGAATGAATTTGGCAGTATTAATTTGTTTTCTACAGTCTAAATTTCTTCAGTTGTAATGGTATTAATACTTGTCTAAAAGTTTGGTATAATTCTCCACTAAAACCATCAGGGCCAAGGATTTGGGGCGGGGGTGAGTTTTTAATTACTTTTTCAATCTCTTTTTTTGTTATGGATTGCCTTAGTTGTTCTACTTCTTTTTGCATTAGTTTAGGTAGGTAGTGTGGTTTTATAAATTTGTCCATTTCCTATAGATTTTTGAATTTGTTGAAGTGCAGTTTTTCTTACTATTGTTGTGAGTTTTTAAATTTCATTTGGGTCTTTTGTGATATAACCCATCACACTCTTATTCATATCATTTGTTTCCTCTCCTGTTTTTCATTTGTAAGTTTGGCCAATGGTTTATCAATTTTGTTAATCTTTTCAAAGAGCCATCTTTCGATCTTGTTAACTGTTGCAAACATTTTCCTATTGTCTAATTTATTTAGTTCTGCTATAATTTTTATTATCTGCTTACTTTTGGTGCCTGAGGTCTTCCTTTGCTGCTCTTCTACTTGTTCAAGTTGTATTTTTAATGCTGTGATTTGAGACCTTTCTTTTTTTGAATGTGTGCTTTTATTGAGATAAACTGACGTCTGAGCACTGCTTTTCCAGTGTCCCAAAGGTTCTGATAGGATGTGTTTTCCTTCTCATTTGATTCTGTGAATTTCTTTATTTTGTCCTTCGTTTCTGCTATAACCCAGTAGTTTTTGTGTAAGGTGCTGTTCAGTTTCCACGTGTTTACTTTTTTCTTTTTTTTTTTGCTATTGATTTTTACGTTTATGGCTTTATGCTTTGAATTTTGTTAAAAGCTTGCTTTATGGCCTAATATGTGGTCTATTCCAGAGAATGGTCCACATGTATTGAAAAAAAGGTATACTTGGCTGCCATTAGGTGGAATGTTCTGTGTTTGTCCCTGAGGTCAAGTTGGTTAATTATTGCATTTCTGTTGTTCATGTCTTTATTGTGATGTGTTGAAGTCTCCTGCTATTGCTGTAAAGCTGTCTAGCTCTTTTTTTAGTGCTGTTAGGGTTTGTTTGGTTTATATGGGAGTCCTGTCATTGTGTGCATCCATATTCAATATGACTATGCCTTCCTGATATACTGACTCTTTGGCCCCTGTGTAGTGTCCTTCCTTATCAAATATGGTGGATTTTACTTCGAAGTCTGTTTTATCAGAACACAGTATTACCACTACTGCTTTTTTGAATGCTGTTTGCTTAATATATATTTTTCCATCCTTTGAGTTTGGTTTTTTCTCTGTCTCTGTGTAGGCAACATAGAGATGGATCATGTTTCTTCACCCAGTCTGCCACTCTCTGTCTTTTTATTGGTGCAATTAATCCACTTATATCAGTGTAATTGTTGATAGGTATGAGTTTGGTGCTGTCACTTTTATGCCTTTTTTGTTTGTTTCAGACAATTCCTTTGTTCAATTTAGTTTTTTAAAATTTGTTTTCTTTCTGTGTTTGTCCCTGTTGGTTTTGTATTTGCTTAGACTTCATGTTTTGCTAGGTTTTGGTTTTTGGGTTTGTTTTTGTTTTTGACATATAGGATTAATTTCCTTTTTTTAAACCTTAATGTTTCCCCGTATTTTTCTTAATTTCAACCAGTCTTTAATTTTTTTGTGTTTGTTTGACTTTTTCTCCATATAAAAAAATCTATCACTACAATTTTAGTCCTTTTCTTTTGTTACAAAGTTGTCTTTTTCATAATGATATCTCTGTTCCCCATTTTCAATGTTATGCTTTTGATTTGTTTCTGTGATTTTGGTATCTTAGTTGATATGTATTTGTTCTGCTTTATAGTCTTAGGTTGTTAACTGATGTTACTGATTTTTCAACAGAAGAACTCCTTCATTATTTCTCATAATTTAGGTTTTGTTCTTGAAAATTATCTAAATTTCTGTTTATCTGGGAATGTCCTAATTTCACTAGCATATTTGAGAGACTATATGGCTGGATATATAATTCTTGGCTGGCAAAGCTTTCCTTCAAGGCTTTGTATATGTCACTTATTGCCTTTTGACTGCATGGTTTCTGCTGAGTAATCTGAGCTTCGTATTACAATTCTCCGTTGTAGATTATTTTTCATTTATCCCTACCCTTGTTTAAAACTCTAGTTTTGACAAGTTTGATTATAATACACCTTGGTATCTTTCTTTTGGGATCTACCTTGTGTGGAGTTTCATGAGTGTATTGGATAGATATCTTTTCATCTTTCATTATAACAGGGACATTTTCTGTCAATAAATCTGGGACAATTCTCTGTATTTTCTGTTATCCCCCCCACCACCATTCTGGTATTCCCATCACTTATAGATTATTTATTTTGATAGAGTCCCACATAATTCTTAGTGTTTCTTAATTTTTTTAATTGTTTTATCTGACTCTTCCTCAAATATGTTAATGTCCAGTGCTTTATCTTCAGTCTTGCTAATTCAGCCTTTCATCCTCCAGTTCTGCTCTTTTGACTTTCTATTGTGTTGTCTAATTCTGTAATTATAGCATTAACCTTCTGAATTTTTATTTCCTGTCTCTGTATGCTTTCTTGTAGCCTGTTCAATTTGTCATTTTGCTCTGCAGCATATTACCTCAACTCTTTCCTGATCTCTTGATGAGTTCCAAGTGTAAATCCTCTGTATTCTACCTCCAACAATTCCAGTAAGTTTTCTTCATCTGGAAAATTCTTGATTCTTTGGGAACTTTCTGAAGTCATCAAGTTTTACCTCTTTTAGTGATCTGATAGTGACTGTTGCCTCTGAGCCATCAGTAAGTTGTTATATTTATTTTATGTTTACTTACTGTGTTCTAGCTTCTGGTTTTTTTTTTTTTTTAATGCCCGAATAGGCTGGTCATGTGTCTAAAATCCTGTTACCAAACTGTTAAGATTGTTACTAGGTGTGTGAACCCAGTAGTCCATTTACTTTTCTTGTATGGATTAAGCTCTGGTGTCCAGGTAGTCAGTCACCAAGTTTGTAGGGTAGGCTGTCCCCTATAGTCTTAGATGGACAGGGATGATTGGTGTAAGCACAGAGATCTGGCTTTATGCTATGAGAAAGGCAGGTGTCTGACAGCCATCCTTGAGTCTTTGTGAAGAAGGTGTGTCTCTTTCTGCCTGATCCTATTGCAAAGAATATTTCTGCCCTGGATTTCCAGTTAAGAGTAATTGGCTTATTTTTACCCCTTCCTCCTGTTTGTTAATTTTTTTTTCCTCTCCAAGTTTAGGAGAATGGCTTATGGCATGAGTAAGGAGTCCTACTTCCAGCTCAGGTAATGTCGTCAGACACCAGGACCTGATGCAGTATAGAAAAGAGAGTGGGATGCGTGGGGAAAAGAGAGAAAAGTTTATTCTTGAGGAAACTTTTAGATCTGTGTCTGGTAGGTTAGCTGCAAGCCACTTAGCTTTGGATATTTGAGTGCCATTTTCACTGGTTCTGGAAGGCCAAGGGTACTCTTCTATGCTCTGTCTCTCTTGCTGAAGAGGACATCCTCCAAATACCACTGCTTGGTTCACCACTCTGGCTGCAGTTGATTCTTTGTGGATCAGGTCTGGCCGGTCTTAGGTACTTCTGGACCTACTTTCTCTTCCCCATCACTTAGTCCAATATCTCAACTTTCCATTTGATGTTCAGGGCTCTTATAATGTCACAGGCAATTTATTTCTTCTTTTGGGTTTTTGTTGTATGAGGTATCACAGGTAGTATCTGACTACTCCACCATCTTGGCCCTGCCCCTTATGTTTAATTTTTGATTTAATTATTTGTTTATTTTTTTGTACTTTAGAAGAAGGTTTACAGAGCAAATTAGTTTCTTGTTAAACATTTAGCAACATAGTATTCTGTGACATGGGTGCCAACCACACAACCTGTTTTAACACTCTTCCCTTTTCTATCCTGATTTCCCCATTCCCGGCTTTCTTGTTCTCTCCTGCCTTCTCATCCTTGTCCCTGGTCTGGTGTGTTCATTTAGTCTCTCTCTTTTTTTTGAGCCTGTTTAGACTCAAAGAAAAAAAAGTTGAACCTAGGAGTGACTTCAGTACAAAGTTAAAGGTTATGCTTTCAGGGTTTCTCTGGTCTTTGTGAAACTAATAAGTCTGTTCTTTTTTTGTAAGCCCACCAAAAAGGGACAGAAGCAGCGCAGGGCCTAGACGGGAGGAAGAAGGAAAAGCGACAAGGGGAAATAAAAATAAAAAATATGGTGGCAGCGCAGACCCAAGAAACTGTGTGCTAGAGACTCTGTAACTGATAGGTACAGCACAGCCCATTGAATGGGGGCAGCACATGGGACTATGTGGGAGGGAGAAAGTGAAGAAGGAAGAGAGGGAAGAAACAGAAGCAAGAAATGACACTGAAGAAGTTGGTTGGTGGCAGTGGTGTAGAACTGAGGAGGCCACATGAGGCTGAGCACTGTAGCACATCCCTTCAAGAAGGGGCAGGGGCAGTACACAGGGATATATGGGTAGAAGAAAGTAAAGGAATGGAGGCATGGCAGAAAAACTGGAAAAAAGGAACAAAGCAAGCAAACTGAAGATACATGGCAGAGGGAGCTGGTTGGTGGAGTTAGTGCAGACCAGGGAAGCTGTGTGCTGGTGGCTTTCTAGCCATGAGAAGGAGCAAGAACAGTGAACTGAGCTAGGTGGGTGGGCCACAGGAAGGGAAGGAAGGGAGACAGAGAGAAGAAACAAACAAAAACCCCAGCAGCAAAAAAAGGCATTGAGGGAACCAACTGGTGGGAGCAGCATGGTCCTGGTCAGGCCAAGTGTCTTGCTAGCACAGCTCATCAAGAAGTAGCCAGGTGAGTGGGAGTCAGGAAAGAAAGAAAAAGAGAGAAGAAACAACAACCACAAATCAAAAAACATGGACCTAGGCAGCAATGAGCTGGTGTCTCTCTGATCACAGGACTATGTCCTATTGGAAAGTGACAGAGGCCACCTAGAAAGAGAAAGGTAGGGAGTGGAAAAACTTGGATCCTTGGTTACTAGCTACTCTGTATACTGTTGGAAGCTACATGAAATTGCTTGCTTATGCACTCTATGTTCCTTGGTAGCTATTATTGGAGATACTGCATCTCTGCCACATTAGCTGGAAAGAGACCTCCACTCCAAAGCTCTCCTCATTCTTGCTTTCTGTTCTCTGTGAGTTCTTTATTCCATCTGGTGATTAATTGAATTCTTTGTTCCTTCATTTGAAGCTTAAGATTCAAGGGTTGACATTTGTATCTGGCGTTTGTTGTACTCAGTTTTGAGTCTTTGGTGCTTGGTGCTTCTATGTATGGCACTATGTTGGTCCAACTTTTCTGTGTTTAACTTTTTGAGGAATCAACAGATTGCTTTCCACAACAGCCCAACCATTTTACATCCCTACCAACAATGCATGGGAGTTCTAGTTTCTCCGTATTATTTTTTGGCGGGGAAGGGATAGCAGTTGTCCTAGCAGGTGAGACATGTTCACTGTGAACTTGGTTTAGTTTTCCACAGTGACTAATGATGCTGCCTTCCAGTGTATTTCTATTTATTTATTTTTAAAAATATTTTATTGTGATTAAGTGACAGTTTACACTACAGGTCAATTTGCCATGTAAAACCCATACACACACAGCTATGCAACTCTGGAAGCTCTCCCAACCCTATGACAGCACATTCCTCCTTTCCACCCATACTTCCCCTACTGATTCAGTCAACTCCTGTCCCCTCCTCTCCACCATCCCATCTCATTTCTGTAGAGGAGCTGCTCCAACAGCTTCATGTCTTATAGTCCAGTACAATTTTTATCTCAAGATTTGTCTTTGGTACTGGTTTCAGCGCTGAGCTAGCAGCAAGTCCAGGTGCCATGTTCTTGGGGGACCCTCCAAGATGTCAGACCATCAAGTCTAGTCTTTTAATAAAATTCTAGATCTGTGCCTCTGTCATAGATTAAATTGTGTTCCCTCTAAAATGTGTGCAGTTGTAAATTCTGCTTCTATGATGTTAGAAGTGTGGGTGGTTGCCAGTTATGTTGGTGAGGCAGGACTCAGTGTGTAAGATTGTTTTGTGCCTTGAGGAAGTTTCTTGAGATATAAAGGGAAGAAGCTACCAGAGAGATTTGGAGACCTTGTACCATCAAGAAGCTATGCTGGAACCTGAGCACGTCTTTTGGAAATGATTTGGGTCTCTGTTCTTCAGAAGTTTCCAGTCCAAGGGAAGACTGGCTATAAAGATCTTCCTCCAGATTCAGCAAGGAAAGCCTTTCCATGGAGCTGACACCTTGAATTTAGACTTTTAGCCAACTGGACTGTGACAAAATAAAATTTCTTTTTAAAGGCATCCACTTATGATATCTGTTATACCAGTTCTAAATGACTAAGACAATCCCCATTTTCCTTCCACTACATCAGAGACTCTACGTTGTGTTCCCTGTCATGGCCATCAATGGTGGTGGCTGGGCACCAGCTAGTCTTTCTTGTGTCTTGTTGATGTAGTCTCTGGATCATACATCCACTTCTGTCTGATGGGACCATATTTTCCTCCTGTCTTTAATGTCCTTCATGCTCCTCTGCTCCAGGGGAATTGAGGC
The DNA here is from genome assembly GCA_028571685.1 of Heterohyrax brucei. Classification (NCBI taxonomy): domain Eukaryota; kingdom Metazoa; phylum Chordata; class Mammalia; order Hyracoidea; family Procaviidae; genus Heterohyrax; species Heterohyrax brucei. The sequence continues at coordinate 29,110,967 of CM053156.1, forward strand.
AAACTGATGCTTCTTAGATGGCAGTTATTAGCTATTACAGCCCCAGATGCCGTTCAACAAAATGGGATGAAAAACATTTTCTTAAAACAAAAAAACTTATTCATGTCAGTTGACCTAGATGTCCTCTGAAATCATGGTCCCCAAATCCTTGTCCCTACTTCTCTGACATTTAAAATGTTGAGGTTTTTTTTTTTTATGATTGAGTGAAAACATACAATCCCATATAAATGTGCATACCCACCAATGAGCAGCTCCCACTGCTCTCCCTGCTCAGTGACAGCACACTCCTCCTCTCCATTCTGTATGTGTCATATCCTCCTAACAATTTCCTATCCACTTCTCTCCACCCTCTCCACTGCATCTAATAATAGGTTAATTGGATGACACCCTGTAGATGCATAGAACCATAAAGCACACACACAATATGGTCACTCTGTGTCACCAAGTCCAACCCATTTGTGTCTGAAGAATTGACCTCTGTTATGATTTATGGAGGGGGGCAGCATCAGGGTCAGGGTCCATGCTCCCAGGAGAACACTGAGGACTCTGGACCATCAATAGCAGTCTTTTAGAGGACATCTCAGAGTGCACCCCTTTTTATTTTAATGTTGCCAATGAGACTCAGCTTTGTGAGCCCTATCATGGCCACCACTGGTGGTGGCCGGGCACCATCTGGTTCTTCCAGTCACATGCCGATGTAGTCACCTTCGCACATGGATCTCTCTCTCTTCTGGATTCTCTTTGGCACATGTCATTTTGGTCTTTGGAGATCATCCATTCCTGCTGAGTTGGGACCATTTGATGTACCTCTGATAGCAGCTTGACAGCTTTTAAGACCCCAAACGCCACTCACCAATTTGGGGTGCGGAAGACTCTCTTAGCAAAATTCTAGTTATGCCAGTTGGCCTCGATGTCCTCTGACAGCATGGTCCACAGACCCCCACCCCAGCTACTCCGTCCTTGCAATATTGGGTTAAGATGGGAGAAGTAATCATGTTATGTTGAAGTCCAGTTAAAATTGATCTTCTTTCTAATGTCTGCTGTCACTGATTTCACCCAACCAACTTTCTGTCAACTATCTAATCAATATCTCTCTCCCTCTCTCCCCACCCTTGCAGCCATCAAAGAGTCTTTTCTTCTATGCATTAGTCTGTTTTTCAGTTCTTATTGTAGGGGTCTCATACAACGGTTGTCCTTTTGACGCTGATACTTTCGCTCAACATAATGTCTTCCAATTGAAATCAGGTCATGAGATGCTTCCTAAAATCATCATTGTTCTTTATCATTGCATAGTGTTCTGTTGAGTACATATACCATAGTTTACCTATCCATTCCTCTGTTGCTGGGCATCTGAGTTGATTCCATCTTTTTGCTATTGTGGACTGTGCTGCAATAAACATTCTTCTGTATGTATCAGTTGGTGTGAATGGCCTTGATTCTGCAGGGTATATTCCAAACAGTGAAATTACTAGGTCAAATGGTATATCTATTTCCAGCTTTTAAAGCAAGCATCAGATTGCTTTCTGAAGAGGTTGCACCATTTTGCAATCCCACCAACAGTGCAGGAGAGTTCTAATTTTTCCACAGCCTCTCCAGCATTTGTTGTTCTGTATTTTCGGGATCATGGCCAACCTTGTTGGAGTGAGACGGTATCTCGTTATAGTTTTGATTTGAATTTCTTTAATAGCTAGTGATCACGAGCATTTCCGCATGTGTTTTTTGGCTACCTGGATCTCCTCTTTAGAGAAGTGGCTGTCCATCTCTTTGGCTATTGCTTAATTGGATTACTTATCTTTTTTATTGATGTTTTGTAGTACCTGATAGATTATGGAGATCAGAAGTCAGTCTGACATGTAGTTGCCAAATATTTTTTTACCATTCTGTAGATTGTCTTTTAATTCTATTGACAAAGTCTTTGGATGAACAAAAGTGTTTGATTCTTGGTAGTTCCTATTTATCTATTTTCTCTTCCAAAATGTTGAGTTTTATTTAGAAAACTTCTTATCTCTTCTTATCTCTTGCTGCATGCTGTCATTTCCTTCACCTAACTCAATACCTATCTGCTATCTAATATATGAATACCCATCTCCCTCCCTCCCTTCCCTGATGACCATCAAAGATTATTTTCTTCTGTGCTTAGACCTTCTTATTATGGCTTTGATTTGGATTTCTCTAAACGTTAATGACCATGACCATTTCCTCATGTGTCTGTTAGCTGCTTGTATGTCTTCTTTGGTGAAGTACCTGTTCATATCCTTTGCCCATTTTTTAATTGGGTGATTTGTATTTTTATTGTTGAGGTTTTGAAGTACTTTGAAGATTATGGAGATTAGATGCTGGTGGGATTCATGGTTGCTAAAAATTTTTCCCAGTCTGTAGGTAGTCTTTTCACTTTCTTGTTGAAGTCTTGGGATGAGCGTAAGTGTTTAATTTTTGGGACTTCCCATTTATTTGTTTTCTTTTCTGGTGTTTGTTCATTGTTTGTAATATTTCATAGTCTGTTTACATTATGTATTAGAGCTCCCCACATTGTCTCTATTTTTTCTCTTATGATCTTTATTCTTTTAGATTTTATATTTAAATCTTTGATCCATTTTGAGTTAGTTTTTGTGCATGGTGTGAGACACAGGTCTTGTTGCATTTTTCTGCAGATGGATATCCAATTTTGCAAACACTGTTAAAGAGTGCTTTTCCCCCAGTTCATAGACTTTAGGCTTTTGCCAAATATTGGCTGCTCATAGGTGGATGGTGTTATATTTGAATTCTCTATTCTGTTCTATTAATCTGTGTAACTGTTTTTGTACCGGTACCAGGCTGTACTGACCATCATGGCAGTGTAAAAGATTTTATAGTCAGGCAATATGAGGCCTCCTACTTCTTCTTTAGTAATGCTTCCTTTACATGGGACTTCTTCCTTTTCCATATGAAATTGATGATTTGTATGCCCATCTCATTAAAAAAATGATGATGGAATTTGTATTGGGGTTACATTGTATTTGTAGATTGTTTTGGGAAGAATAGACATTTTGTTTTTTTCTTTAATATGACTGAGTGAAAATGTACATTCCCGTATAAATTTACATGCCCACCTATATGCAGCTTCCACTGCTCTCCCTGTTCGGTGACAGCACTCTATTCCTCTCTGCTTCATACATGTTACATCCTCCCAACAGTCTCCTTTCCCCTCCTCTCCACCCACTCTCCTTCCTCCAGCCTGAGGTCAGCAGGATGATATCCTATAGATGTATAGAACCATAAAGTGCATCCAATATATGGTCACTCTGCATTACCAAGTCCAATCCATTCTTGTCCAAAGAGTAGACCTTCATTATGATTTATGGTCAAGGGCAGCAATCAGGGCCAGGGGCCATGCTCCCAGGGGAACCCCCAAACCACTCACGATATTAAGTCTTCCTATCTGTGAGTTAAGAAGGTGTCTCTACTTACGTAGGTCTCTTTTGGTATTTTGCAAAGAAGTTGTAATTTAATTTGTATAGGTCTTTTACACCTCAGGTTAGATTTATTCTTAAGTATTTTATCTTTATGGTGGCAATTGTGAATGGTATTTATTTGATGATTTCCTCTTTGTGAATCTCTTTGACAGTGTAAAGGAATCCAATTGATTTACTTAAGTTTGTCTTATATCCTGGTACTTTGTTGAACTCTTCTGTTAGTTCCAGTAGTATCTTTGTAGATTTTTCAGAGTTTTCTGTGTATAAGATCATATCATCTGCAAATAGAGATACTTTTATTTCTTCCTCACCAATTTGGATGCTTTCTTTTCTTCTTTTTTTTTTTTCCTTTATCTTATCTGATTGTTCAGGCTAGAACCTCCAACACAATGTTGAGTAAGTGTTGACCATGGACATCCTTGTTTATCATTCTCAAATTGAATGCTTTCAGTCTCTCTCCATTTAAAATTATGCTGACTATTAGGTTTGTATAGATGCTGTTAGTATGCTGAAGAATTTCCCTTCTGTTCCTATTTTATTGAGAGTTTTTAACACGAATAGGTGTTGAACTTCGTCAAATGTTGAGGATATTTGCATCCAAGTTTATGAGAGATATGGAGATTTTCCTTTATTGCTATCAGGATAATGCTAGCTTCATAGAATGAATTTGGAATATTCCTCCATTTGAATGATGTGAAATACCTTTAGTGATAGTAATGTTAACTCTTCCATAAAAATCTGTTAGAATTCTCCAGTGAAGCCACCTGGGCCAACAGTTTTTTTTGGTTGGGAGTGTTTAAATTTCATTTTCAATCTCTCCTGTGATGTGTTTATTTAGTTTATGTATCTCTGTGTTGTTATTGTCAGGTAGCGTGTTTCTATAAATTTGTCAATTTCTTCTAGGTTTTCATATTTATTACACTATGATTTTTTCGTAGTATTCTGTTATGATAGTTTAATTGGGTCTGTTGTGATACTGCTCATCTCATTTCATATTCTAGTTATTTGCTTCCTCTCTTGTTTTCCTTTTGTTAGTGTGGCCAATGGTTTACTGATTTTGTTGATCTCTTGGGAAAAGAAAAAAAACCAGCTTTTGGTCTTGTTAACTCTTTCAATTGTTTTTCTAGTCTAACTCATTTAGTTCTGCTCTGATTTCTATTGTCTGTTTTCCTCTAGTGCCTGAGGCGTTGTTTTGTTGCTCCCTTTCCACTTGTTTGAGATGTAGGGTTAATTCTTTGATGTGGGCCCTTTCTTCATTTTGGATGTGTGCATTTATTGAGCTAAATTGACCTCTGAGCCCTGCTGTCATTGCGTCCCATAGATTCTAGTAATATATATTTTCATTCTCATTTGGTGCTATGAATGTCTTTATTCTGTTTTTGATTTCTTTTATAACCCAGTTTTTTGAGCAAGGTGACATTCAGTTTCTATGTGTTTGATTTTTTTTTAAACTCTTGCTTTTTTTGTTATTGATATCAGCTTCTGTGGCTTTGTGGTCTGAGAAGATGCTTTGCAATATTTCAATGTCTTGAATTTTGTTAAAAATTGTTTTATGTCCTAACATGCGGTCTATTCTGAAGAATGTTCCATGTGCATTGGAAAAGAAGGTACACTTGTCTGTTGTTGAATGGAGTGTTCTGCACATGCCTATGAGATCAGATTGGTTGATTGTAGCATTCAGATCTTCTGTGTCATTACTGAGCTTCTTTCTGGAAGTTTTACCCATCACCAAAAGTGGTATGTTGAAGTCTCCTACTATTATTGTGCAATTAGAGTTTGCTTGATGTATTTAGAAGCCCTGTCATTGGATGTGTAAATATTTAATATGATTATATCTTCCCACTGTACTGACACTTTAAGCAATATACAGTGACTTTCCTTGTCCCCTGTTGTGGATTTTACCTTAGTCCATTTCATCTGAAATTAGTGTTGCTACTCCTGCTCTTTTTTGAATGTTGTTAGCCTGGTGTATATTTTTCTATCCTTTCAGCTTCAATTTGTCTGTGTCTTTAAGTCTAAGGTGTGTCTCTTGTAAGTAGCAAATAGATGGATTGTGCTTTTTTTCTTTTTTTTTTTTTTATCCATTCTGCTACTCTTTGTCTCTTTATTGGTACATTTAACCCCTTTACGTTCAATGTGATTATTAATATGCATGAATTTGGTAACTTTTATTGGTGAGTTATTGACAGATTCTTTGATCCACTTAATTTTCTGTGCTGAGTCCTATTTCTTTATGGTTTTTTTTCTCATCCTTTTATTTGTTGGTTTTATGTCTGCTGAAACTTCTTGATTTTTTGTTTGTTTTGATATGTGGAATTGTTCATTTTCTTTGGGGTTACCTTTATACTTACCCCTAGTGTTCTAAGTTTGAACGAGTCTTTAATTTCTTTATATCACCTTGACTTCCGCATCATCTGAAAGATCTATGAATACATTGATTTTTCCCTCTTTTGGTATAATGTCATTATTTACACACTGAGATCTTGTGTTTCCCTATTGTTAATGTTTAGTTTTCATTTACTTTTGTGTTTCCCTTATTCATGTTGCTATCTGGATGTTCTGTCTTGCCTTGTATCTTTGAGTATTTATCTGATGTTACTGGTTTTCTGATTGAAGAGCTTCCTACAGTGTTTCTTGAAATTTTGGTTGATTTTTGCAAAGTTTCTAAACTTCTGTTTATCCAGAAATGTCCTAATTTTACCATCATATTTGAAAGACAATTTTGCAGTGTATATAATTCTAGGTTGGCAGTTATTTTTCCCTCAAGGCTTTTTATATGTCATTCTATTGCCTTCTTGCCCACATCATTTCTGTTGAGTAATCAGAGCTCAGTCTCAATGACTCTCCTTGGTAGGTTATTTTTTTAACCCTTTGAAAGCATCTCTTTATCTTTATTTTTGTTAAATTTAATGATAGTATGTCTTGGTGTCTTTCCTTTGGTATCTACCTTGAATGTAGTTTGATGAGCATCTTAGATAGATATCTTTTTCTCTTTCTTGGTATCAGCAAAGTTTTCTGTCAAGATATGTTCGGCAATTTTCTCCATATTTTCTATCCTCTCCCCCTACTCCAGGTTCTGGAACTCCAGTCAGTCATAGATTATTCCTCTTGATACAGTCCTACATAACTGTCAGTGATTGTCAGTTTTTTTAATGTCTTATCTGATTTTTCCTCAAATATGTTAGTATTGGTTATTTTATCTTCAATCTCTTTAATTCTACATTCTATTGCCTCAGCTTACTCCTTTGACTTTCTATTGAATTACCTAATTCTGTAATTTTTTTGTTAATCTGCTAAATTTCAGATTGTTCTTGCTCAGGTATTTCCTGCAGCCTGTTTAATTTTTCAGTGTACTCTGTTGCAGTTTGTCTAATCTTCCTGATGTCTATGAGAACTCTGAAAATTATTCTTTTATATTCTAACTCCTATAACTGCAGTAAATCTTCATCTGAAAAAATTTTTGATTCTTTGCTTTCTGAAGCCATGGTGTTCTGCCTCTTCAAATGCTTTGAAATAGACTGTTGCCTCTGAGCCATCAAAAAACTGGCTTATTTAATTTGTTATTGTTTATCTATATTAATTTTGTGTGTCCAAATAGACCAGTTCAGTGTGCTGTTTTGTTAATCTGAGTGTCAGAAACTCCAAAACCCTGTCACTGAGCAGTTAGACGTGCTGCTAGACACAGCAGCCCAGTGTCAGTTTACTTTTTTTGTGTATTTTCAGCCTGGGTGCCCAGTCAGTTGGCCCCCAAGTGTGCAGTGCCTTCTTGGGAATGTACATCAGTGTGTATTCAGCTTGGAGGTTCACCAACTTTGAAAGGCAGGGGTCCTGAACCCACATCAAGAAAGGTGAGTGGTCAGTCGGCAGCCCAGTACCTAGAGAAATGGCCTGCTTCTGCCCTGAGTTTCTAGTTAAATGGTATTGTTAGACTTCCTTCTATCTATCTATCTGTCTGTCTGTTGGTCTGTCGGTCTGTTGGTCTGTATCTGTCTGTCTGTCTGTCTGTCTATCTATCTATCATCTCTCTCCCCTGCTTTATTCATTTGTTTCCCACTTAGTTAAGCTGCTTGTCTGCCATCAGAATCAGGTACTCAGCACAGCACAGAAAAGAAAAGGAAGAGGACCAAAGACAAGAAAAGTTTTTGCCCCAAATAAACAGCTTTCATCCATACTTATCTTTGTCATGCATATGGAAGAACGCTGCAATTCTGTAGGTGTGTCTGCCCAAGCTATCCAGTAAGAAATATGCTCTCCAAAAGAGGCTTTGCTTGCTGTGCTGGCACAGAGGGTCCTTCTGTGGAGTGTAACCTCCCACTGGCCTGGCCTGGCCTGGCCTGTCTGGTCAGCTGTGCACCCACTCTCACCTCTCTGTTGGCTAGCTTGTTCTCCCAGATTTTTCCCAATGTTCAGGATTTGTAGAATGCCCCATTTAGTCTGTTGTTTTCTGAATCTTTGTTGTTTTGGGGGTCTGGCTACCGCATCACATTAGCTCTGCCCCCTCCAATGTATCTTTTATCTGATTATTGTAGATTTCATCTCTAGAAGCTCAATTTGTTGTTTTAGTTTTTTTTTTTTCCTACATCTCCTATGCCATCATTTAACCTTTTGAACATGTGGAATTCAAGACTTTTTTCACATCCATTTTGCTTATACTATACACCTGTGTCAGTTCTTTGTTGCAATTCATTCAAATAGTAATGAATTGAATGATTCCTTTTATTATTCCTCTCATATGGTCCTGTTTCCCTGAAGATTTTCAGAACAGATGATTTTTGACTTGATGTGAGACATTATGAATTACTTTTTGTTAGGGGCTGGATGTTTTTTCATTCACATAAATTTTCTTAAGCTTTATTCTAGGATGCTGCTATTTGTAAACATTTGGATATTTTCAGTAATAAAGCCATGCTTTTAAGGTTTGTTAAGTGGGAGGGCTAATTTTGCCAAACAGCTGAGGGAAGTCCCTTTTGTGTACTCAGCTTATTGATCCATGAGTCATATCTTCTAGTCTGGGTTGTGGAAGCACTCACTATTTCTAGTTATATTTAAGTGTCCCACTAATCCCTCATGTAGGTTCTTTTGGGCTTAGATTAATTTCCTCTCATGCATACACAAACCAGTACTCAACACCTGAGGAGGACCCTCTTTAGAACTGTGGGACTCTCTCCTCTCTGGTAAACTATCTGTGAAGTCTAGTTTATTTTGTTTTCCTAACCCCCAGGTCTGTGTCTTCAACACAGGGAGATCACAGGTTCTGTCTGGGCTCCCTCTCCCTGAATCTTAGCCTCAAAGCTCTCACAAGGCAGTAAACTTGGACAATCACAGCAACCCTACTGGTTGTTTTCTATCTTTTGGGGATTACTGCCCTACATTGCCTAGTGCCTAGTATCTTGAAAATTGTAATTTAACGTATTTCATTTGTTTGTTTTTCCAGGTAGGAGGATAAATCCCATCTGTGCTACTCCGTCTTGAATGAATGCTGAAAGTCTTTGAAATGCAGTATTTATAGTGAGTTTTTTTTAGCTGACATTAAATGGGCTGGCATTCTTTGCAGATGTGACTTTCATAAAATCCATGATTGATGAGTCAATTCTGGCTCAAAGAAAAATATCATAGCTTTAAGAGTTATAGAAAAAGGGTGCACCCTGAGATTTCCACTAAAATACCACAATTGATAGTCCAGTGGCTTCAGGGTTCCCCTGGGAGCAAAGCCCCTAGCTCTGATGCTGTCCTTGCCCATAAATCATAACAAAGGTCCATTCTTCAGACATGAAAGTGTTGGACTTGCTGATGCAGAGTGACCATGTTGGATGTACTTTATGGTTCTGCGCATCTATAGGATATCATCCTGCTGACCTCTGGTTGGAGGAAGAAAGAGTGGGTGGAGAGGAGGGGAAAGGAGACTGTTGGGAGGACGAGACATATATGGAGCAGAGAGGAATAGTGTTCTGTCACCAGGCAAGGAGAGCAGTGGAAGCTGCGTATAGGTGGGCATATAAATTTATATGGGAATGTACATTTTCACTCAGTCATGGAAAAAAAAAAAAGAGTTCTAGGGAAAGTGTTCCAGTTGATTACTTGGAACAAAAATACCATCTCTGCCTAATTCTACAATGAGACTTGTAAAGAACATCTCTTTAACCCTGACTGCACCATTATCAGTTGGTATAGGGGTTTTGTGCTATGGTTGCTAACCAAAAGTTTGGCAGTTCAGATCTTCCAGGCACTTCTTGAAAGCTCTATGGGACAATTCTACTCTGTCCTATAGGGTCGTTATGAGTAGGAATCAACTAGATGGAATTGGATTTACTTTGGTTGGTTTTCATATCATCACCATGAAACCCTGGTGGTGTAGTGCTTACGAACTTGTCTGCTAACCATTGGAATTCACCAGCCACTCTTTAGAAACCCTATGGAAAGTTCTACCCTGTCCTATAGAGTCACTATAAGTGAGAATTGACTTAACAACAACATGTTTGGGTTTTTACACTGTCATGGATTGAATTGTTCCCCCCCAAAAATGTGTGTAGAAATTTGACTGGGCCATGATTACTGGTATTGTGTATGCTGTAAACCCTGTATCTGGGATCTTAATGAGGAAGGAGAGGCAACAGTGGTATTGGTGGGATAGGACTTAACGTGCAGGATTGTTTTGTGCCTTGAGGCAGTCTCTTGGGACATAAAGGAAAGAAGCTATCATACAGATTTGGGGACCTTTTAGCACCAAAACAGCAGTGCCAGGAGCTGAGTGCATCCTTTGGAAAGGACCAGGATCCCTGTGCCTCAGAAGCTTCCAGTCCACAGGAAGATTGATGACAAGGTTTTTCCTTCACAGTCAGCAGAGGAAGGCTTACCTTGTAGCCAACACTTAATTTAGACTCACAGCCTACAGGACTACAACAAAATAAAATTTGTCTTTTTAAAGCCAATATTTCTGTTAAAACAGAACTAGACAACTAAGATATACACCATCACTCCCCAAATTAGGGATGGTCCAAGAGACAGGCAAGAGCAATACGTCATCTTCATCTAATCATGGGAAGATTCTGACTAAAACTTCATCCCATGGGGACAGGAAAGACAGAGGGTTCTGTAAAGTCTGGAGCCCAGTAGTAGGCTGGAGACCCTACACTGTACACTGGTTAGAAACAATAAAAGATTCTGATTAAAATGTTATACTGACTGCAATTAACTTTAATTACTCTGGCATAGGCAGTGTGATATATATACCACTGTGTTTTTAATTGACACCCTAGGGACCCTTTAGTGAATATTGAAGGGGTCTGCTCAGGAATGAATATGCACCTGAAGGGTAGTTAGCTGGAATCTGAAACACTATTTGGAACTTTCTGCTGCAGAAACAGCTACAGGCACTAACCCTAATTTCATCTCTGACAAACACTAACAGCTTTGTTTTTTTAGCATAATGGCTTTAAAAGTGATTTTGACTGGTGAAATGAGAAGTGTTCTAGGTATATGAATTGGGTGAAAATACTGTATCAGACACCCTGACCTTGTAGAGCCAGGGTTTAATGTTATGGAAGTCCAACCAGTAGTTTATACACTTCAGAATGTTGTCTCAATTTTAGGATTTGAAACAGGACCTGCAGCTATAGCTCATAGAGTTCTTCTACCTAAATCTGACTAGATGGTTAGCTGTATCTTGCTGTTAGAATATTGCCACCTTTTTCTTAAGTGCATCTATTGTACAAGGTATTTGTCAGCATGCCTAAAAGATCACAGAACCAGTACTTCACTGAGCTTACAGAACTGGTTGTACAACTTTTTTGTGCCTTCTGGCTTCAGAATATTTCTTTTATAGTAGATTACAATTTGAGATTTGCTTTCGTGGTAACATACTACTTGGTAATGAAAATAAATGTAGGAGACCCATAGCCTGCCTTTTTTCTATGTCCCCAAATACATACATGCTCCCACCTGAATGCTCTTACCTCTTACATTAGGGAATTCCATGGACCTCTGAGGGAAATAATGGTGGTATGGGAGTTAAGTGCGACGGCTGCTAACCAAAAAGTCAGCAGTTTGAATCCACAAGGCACTTCTTGGGAACTCTATGGGGCAGTTCTAGTCTTTCCTATAGGGTCTCTATGAGTTGCAACTGACTCAATAGCAATGGGTTTGGTTTTTTTGTGGCTTGACTCTGAAGCACAAGGAACACAAATCTGTTGTTAAGGACCCTCACGGTAGAAGTGCTCTTTACTACATTTCTGTGACTACTTGCATTGTGTATATTAGTAACTTCATTAAACACTTTTTAAATCATAAGCTAACTCTGTTTATTAGAAAGACTTATAAAACCAACTATGTAGTATTGAGCTAAAAATGTATTGAAAACACCTTGCTTCTACTCTAGGAATCATTTTTAAATGTGTATGGCTGTATTTGTGTGTTAACATGTGTGAATAAATCAGTTTCAGCTTTGAATGACCTTCTGTTTAAAGGTCTGCCACCAACCATAACAGCCCTGACAGCCCTGCCATCAACCAACCCCTTACAACAGTCAGTTTTCCCCACCACTTTGGTCCCAGAATGTTCTCTTTCACTTCAAAAGAAAAGCACAGACAACTCCTCCAACTCCAGTTTATTTTGCATTGATGCTACTTCATTTGGTTGTTTCTTAAACATCCTTAAGTACCCCAAGCAGTGTGGGATACTTCCACATTTTCGGGCTCACATCTCACATCCCATTCACACAATTAAGGAGCTCTGTATGTCTGTGTCCCTGGAGTCCTTGGCTGCTAACCAAAATGTTGAAAATTTGAGTATACCCGAGGCACCTCAGGAGAAGGGCATGGTGGCCTTCTTCAAAAAAAACTCAGCCATTGAAAACCACATGGAGGCACAGTTCTACTATGACACACATGAGCTCTCCATGAGTTGGAATCAACTCTACAGAAACTGGTTATACTTCTGTTAATCAACTTTATTTTGTGAATAAGGAGTGTGTACTGCTCACAGTTAACAATGCTGTTAAATACCTTTTTGGAACCTCAAAAATAAAGCAAGTAAGACAACCAGGAGTCCTAGACTCATTACAATTCTAGGTTATCTAAAAATAACATTTTCTGTCTAATCTTAACAAAACGAACCACCAAGACACAAAACATTAATGTGGGATGGGCTATTTTAAGCATTATCTGCATGTTTAGAGTAGCCAAATCACTGTCTACATTAATTTGTCAGTGTAAAGCTTCTATTTTTCTGATAAGCATTTATAGAACCATGTAAATAGATGCATATGTTTTGTGTACATGTACACCATAAAAGAGAATGGAAGACTGACTGTCCCATGCCACTTTAATGAAAAATCATGTTGAAAAAGTTATTATCAACTTATTTTTTTCTTTTCTTTTCTGTTCAAGTTCTGAGAATATCAATGAAAACAAAAACAACATGAACACACACATGTACTATATGACTCTGTGAAGGTGTTACTGCAGAGCACAGTTTGCAAGAAGGGCCTTTACTCCTTGTTACCTGCCCTTGAGTTGGCCTTCACTCATGGGGACTCCATGCACAAGGGGATCAGACTGCTGCCTAGTCGGTCTCAGTCTGCAAGCTCTATTGAGGTCTGTTCAGCATCACAGCAACACCCAGTGCAACCATTGGACCACCGCTGCCCCTAGTGTTTCATTAGGAAAGCAGTTACCTCTTCTTTGAAGTCCAGGGGGCAGGGAGTGCTGAGGAGGAGGTACGGAGTGAGGGTGGAGGTGACTTCATGATTAGGATTTATGCCCATCAAATGTACAAGTTGTGTTTCTAAGACCTTATGTTTACCCAGCTGGGAGACACACTATCAGGAAAGCTAGGTAGACTGTCTGGATGCAACAAACCATAATGAGCATTCTGTTGTAAGAAAGATGCAGCATTTATCATTAGGTTTGTTGTAAGGGAAAGATTCCTGAATTTTGAATCAGAAACTATGGGTGAGAGTCCTCTTAGTTAGTTACTTAACCATCCTAAGTCTATAGCTTTCCTATTTAAAATGCAGATGGTATCTTAACCTCCTAGAGCTGTTTAATCAAAGGAGTAAATGAAAATACCTAGGTCAGCACATGGAACATAGGAGATGGTCAACAAATGCTGGTTTTTCTCCTTAATCTTATCTGAAAATAAATAATATAGCTCTACTCTGTGGATGGCTCTTACTTTATTTTTATGCTTGACTCCCCAAGTGTGTTATGAAGTCCATGAGGATAGGGACTTTCTGTCATCCTTTTTTAAAAAATCAAAATCAATAAGCATAAGAACATTCATGTATGGGATTGATCCTTACCAAATTTTACTGAATGAAGGCCATTGGCTCCTTAAAATATCTTTCAAGATATAACAGTACCTACCTTCAGACACAGTCTGGTGGCCACCTTATTACTTAACTAAGAAAGCTCCACTCAGTACTGAGGTAGAATCACTGGGCTAAAGTTAGAAATTTAAAGAGAACAGGAAAAATACCCTCTCTACATTTCAGGGCTTCTCTGTACTCTAGGCAAAAATCAAAACACATGTATCACTTTATTTTTGGTCATGGACAAATGCTTCACTTTTGCTCTCACTGACAATTGTGTAGGACAAGAGAAGAAAAAGAACTGTCATTCTTAGACAGTCAGTGCTGCTGTAACAGAAATATCACAGGTGGATGGCTTTAAAAAGATGAATTTATTCTATCACAGTCCAGTAGGCTAACAGTCCAAATTCAGAGTGTCAGTTCCAGGAGAAGGTTTTATGTAAAGGAGAGTCTTTGCTGTCAGTCTACTCCTGGACTGGGAGTTTCTGATGAGCAGGGACCCTAGGTCTTTTCTAAAGGGTTCACTCAGCTCCTGGCATTAGTTCTTAGTAGTAGGAGGTCCCCCAATACCTTGCTTGCTTCAATGTCCTTTGCATCCCAAGAGATTGACTCAAGGCACAATGCAATCTTATACTTTGAGTCCTGCCCCATGAACGCAACTTCTACCCATTCTCCCTCGTTAACATCATAGAGGCAGGATTTACAACATGGAGGAACATCACACCATTCAAAGAATCTGGCCTGGCTAAATGGCTACACATATTTTTGAGGAGACACAATTCAATCCACGATACTCATCTTTAGCTTTTCAAGATCCCTCCTGTTTAGCAGACTGCATTTTGGAAAATCACAGTGGCTGTTGCATGTACACAGGCTGAGTCCCCCTTAGACACTGGCCAGAGCAACAAACAACAAGCTATACACTGTCTTAGGTTCATATAGCTGAACTTGGGTTTGCCAAAACATTTGTCTCGTGGGTTCAGCCAGAACCATCTTAAGGTCAGGACAGTGAAGTATAGGAGTTCTGGGCCACTGATATCAGGAGCATCTACTCCACTTTGCCTTGATCAGTTGGTCACCCTGAATGTTGTAGAAAGCATAGATTTCTTCTGGTTCATCCAGGCATGAGTTTTCTCTCTTTAATATAATTTTCTTTCTTCACTGATAATGAGGTTGGAAAAGTATTTTGAGGCTTAAATAATTAAAGAGGACCAGGCTCTAAATTCATTCAGAAGCCTCCCACTATTTCTAAAATTCCTTCCATTTTTCAGGAAAACTAATTTTCCAACTGCAGCCATGGATCACAAGTGATTCTGGAAGTTTATCTTAGGGGTACCACTGTCAGAAGCAGAGTGCTACAAGAAGCCAATTTGTAAGGTCTGTGAGGATGGCTGGGGAGCAGTTATGCACCTAAAAAAGAAAAGTTACAAATGGTTTCTGATAGAAGAACATTGGTAATGTGGCTGGTCTGTCTCTCAGCAAAAGGCTTCTAAGTCTAATGTTTTGGCTAAGAAATCTTTTTTTTAAAAATTGTGATTAAGTGAAATAAAATGTGCATGCCTACCTATGTGCAGCTCTTTCTGCTCTTCTTGCCCTGTGACAGCACCCTGCTCCTTTTCATTCTATACTTCTAGTATCTGCTTAACAATCTCTTGTCCCCTTCTCTCAACCATCTCCTTTTCCATCTAGAAAGAGACATTTAGGACAGCATCGTAAAAATGCATAGAACCATAAAGTACACACACCATATGGTCACATTGTGTTCCCGAGTCCAGTCCATATTTGTCTAAAGAGTTGACCTCAGTAGTGTTTTCTGTGGATGGGACAGCAACAGACCCAGAGGCCATGCTCCCAGTGGAACCACAAGACCGTCAGATCACCATTTGTGTTCTTTTAGTAGAGTTCTTGAGCTGCATCCCTCTTTTTCTCATGTTGCCACGGGGACTCCACATTGTGTGTCCAGTCATGTCTGTCTTTGGTGGTGGATGGGCTCCATCTGGTTCTTCTGATCACCTGTTGATATAGTCACCCATTCACATGGGTCCTTCTGTTTCCTGGGCTTTTTCTCCCCCATGTCTTTGTCACTCTCGGTGATCACCTGTTCCAGGTGAGTTGGGACCATCTAGTGTTCCTCAGATGGCAGCTTACTAGCTATTAAGACCCCAGAAGCCACTCACCACTAGGTGAAGAAGACTTTCTTAGCAATAAGCTAGTTATGCCAATTGGCCTTGATGTCCCCAAAGAGCATGGTCCCCAGACCCCACCTCTGCTACTTTGTCCTTGCAATATTGGGTTAAAATGAGAAGAGTTTTCAGTTTATGTTGAAGTCCAGTTAAGTTGATCTGCTTTCTACTGTGTGCTGTCACTGCTTTCACCTAACCAAATTTCTATCAACTAATTTGTGACTGTCATGAATTGAATTGTGTCTCCCCCAAAATAGGTGTAACCATGTGGCTGGGCCATGATTCCTTGTATTTTGCGATTGTCCTCCATTTTGTGATTTTGCCATGCTATATGTTAAAGGATTAGGGTAGGACTGTAAATCCCTTCAGAAGATTACCTCCATGCTCTGCTGTAAAGGGAGGTTCCCTGGAGTGTGGCTTGTACCACCCTTAATCCTTGCATCCTGCAGGAGACAAAAGGAAAGAGAAGCAAGCAGAGAACTGGGAACCTCGCACCATTAAGAAAGCACCAGGAGAAGAGCACATCTTTCATACCTGAGGTTCCTGTGCCAAGATGATCCCTGGACAAAGACTGATGCAATACCGGACTTTGCTCTAGAGTCGACAGGGGGGAAAGCCTTCCCCTGGAGGCAACATCCTGAATTTGAATTTGTAGCCTACGTTACTGTGTAAGAGTAAAACTTCCTTTGTTAAAGCCATCCACTCTGTGGTATTTCAGTTAGAGCAGCACTGGCTGACTAAAACAATCACCAACCCTCTCCCTCCTTCCCCACACTTGTAGGCATCCAAGAGTGTTTTCTTCTATACATAAGTCTTTTTTTAAGTCCTTGTAGTAGGGGTCTCACACAATGTTTGTCCTTTTGCTGCTGACTGATTTCACTCAGCATAAGGCCTTCCACTTGAAACCAGGTTATGAAATGCTTCCTAAAATCATTATTGTTCTTCATCATTGCATAGTGTTCCATTGTGCATGTGTACCATAGTTTGTTTATCTGTTCATCTGTTGATGGGCATCTGGATTGATTTCATCTTTTTGCTATTGTGGACTGTGCTGAAATAAACATTCATGTACATGTATCTGTTCATGTGACAGCCGTCGTTTCTGTAGGATGTACTCCCAACAGAGGGACTACTTGATCAAATGGTGTATCTATTTCCAGCTTTTTAAGGAAGCACCAAATTGCTTTCCAAAGAGGTTTTACCATTTTGCAATCCCACCCACCAACAGTGTGGGAGAGTTCCTGTCTCTTCACATCCACTCCAGCATTTGATGTTTTGTGTTTTTTGGATCATGGCCAACCTTGACGGGATGAGATGGTGTATTTCACTGTAGTTTTGATTTGGATTTCTCTGATAGCCAATGATAATGAGCACTTTCTCATGTGTCTTCTGGTTGCCAGGATATCCTCTTTGGTGAAGTGTCTGCTCATTTCTTTTGCCCATTGCTTAATTGGGTTATTTACCTTTTTCTTGTTGATATTTTTCAGTACTTGTAGATTATGGAGATCAGAATTCGGTCCAACATGTAGTTGCCAAGTATTTTTTCCCATTCTGTACATGGTCTTCTAACTCTTTTGATAAAGTCTTTGGATAAGCAAAAGTGTTTGATTCTTAGTAGTTCCCATTTATCTATTTTCTCTTTTGTTGATTGTGCTTTGTCTGTCAGATTTTGAAGTCTAAGCTGTGTATTAAAACTTCTAGTGTTGACCCTTTTTTTTCCTTGCATGGTCTTTATTGTTTTAGATTTGTTATTTAGGTCTTTTATCCATTTTAAGTTAGATTTTGTGTATGGGTCTTGTTTCATTTTTTTGCAGATAGGTATCTAACTTTGCCAGTACCATTTGATAAAGAGACTGTTTTTACCCCAGCTTACAATCTTAGGGCCTTTGTCGACTATCATAAGAGGGTGGTGGCATCTCTAGGGTCTCAACTATGTTCCGTTTGTCTGTGTGTCTCTTTTTGTACCAGTACCAGACTCTTTTGACTACTGTGGCAGTATAATAGGTTCTAAGGTCAGCTAGTGTGAGACCTCCCACTGTCTTCCTCTTGTTCAGTAGTGCTTTATGTATCTAGGGTTTCTTCCCTTTCCAAACAGAGTTGCTGATTTGTTTCTCCATCTCATTAAAAAAATGACACTGGAATTTGTGTTTGGATTGCATTGTACATGTAGATAACTTTGGGTAAAACAGACATTTTCAGAATGTTAAGTCTTCCTATTCATGAGCAGGGTAAGTTTCTCCATTTAGGTAAGTCTCTTTTGGTTTCTTGCACTGAGGCCTTGTATTTCTCTCTGTATAGGTCTCTATTTCTCTAGTTAGTTTTATTCCTAGGTATTCTATCTTGTTGGAGGCTGTAGTAAACAGTATTGATTTGGCGATTTCTTCTTTGAGAATCTCCTTGTTGCTAAAAAGGGGATTTGGGGTATTCCATCCTTTTCTATGCTATGAAATAGTCTCAGTAGTATTGGAGTTAACACTTCTCTAAAGGTTCAGTAGAATTCTCTGGTGAAGCCATCCAGGCCAGGATTTCTTTTGGTTGGTAGTTTTTTGATGACTTTTTAAATCTGTTCCTTTGTGTTGGGTTTATTAAGTTGCTCTGCTACTCCTTGTGATAATTTTGGTAGGTGGTATGAATCTAGAAATTTGTACATTTACTTATGTTTATCTTATATCCTGATACTTTTCTGACCTCTTCTATTAGCTCCAGTAGTTTGCTTATGGATTCTTCAGAATTCTCTGCATAGACAATCATATCATCTGCAAATATGGTGGAATTTACTTCTTTTTCCCCATGTGAATGCTGTTTATTTCTTTGTCTTGTCTGATTGCTCCACCTAGAACCTGTAGTGCAGCATTGAAATGGAGAGAGTGGGCATCCTTGTCTAGTTCTTATTCTAAAGGGGAATTTTTTCAGTGTCTCTCCATTCAGGATGACATAGACAGTTGGCTTTGTGTGAATGCCCCTTATTGCACTGAGGAATTTCCCCTCTATTCCAATCTTGCTGAGAGTTCTTAGCATAAATGGGTGTTGGGCTTTGTCTAATGCCTTTTCTGCATCAACTGACAAAACTAGGTGATTCTTTTGTGCTGTTTATGTGGTTGATCACATTGCTTTTCTGATGCTGAACCAGCCTTGCATCCCAGGCATGAATCCAACTTGGTCATGATGAATTTTTTTTATATGCTGTTGAATTCTCTTGGCAAGGATTTTGTTGAAGATTTTTGCATCTAGGTTCATGAGTGATATTGGCCTGTAATTTCTTTTTCAATAGAATCTTTCACTGGTTTCTGTATCAGAGTTACACTGGCTTCATAGAATGAATTTGGGAATGTTCCATCCCTTTCTATGCTATGAAATAGTCTCAGTAGTGTTGCAGTTAACTCTTCTCTAAAAGTTTGGTAGAATTCTCTGGTGAAGCCATCAGGGCCAGGACTATTTTTGGTTGGTAGCTTTTTATGACTTTCTCAATCTCTTCCTTTGTGATGCATTTATTAAGTTGTTCTACTATTCCTTGTGATAATTTTGGTGATATGAATGTAGAAATTTGTCCATTTCCTCTAGGTTTTCAAATTTGTTAGAATGTGGTCTTTTGTAGTATTCTGTTATGATATTTTTGATTTCAGTTAGGTCTGTTGTGATATCTAACACCTCATTTCTTTTTTTTTAAAATTGTGATTGAATGAAAGTATACAATCCAAGGTAAATTTACATGCCTGCCGATCTGCAGCTCCTTCTGCTCTCCTTGCCTGCTGACAGCACACTCCTCCTTTCTATTCTATATATCATATCCTATTAACAATCTCTTGTCCCCTCTCTTCTCCCTTCTAGTAAGAGGCCAGTAGGACAGCATCATATAGATGCATAGAAAAGTGAAGTGCACACACCATATGGTCATTTTGTGTCCCAGAGTCCAATTCAGTCCTGTCAGAAGAGTTGACCTCTCTACTGATTTATGACCAGGGGCAGCAGCAGGTCTAGAGGCTCATCTCATTTCTTATTTGAGTTATTTGTTTCCTCTCCTGTTTTTCTTTTGTAAGCTTAACCAATGGTTTATCAGTTTGTTGATCCAGCTTTGGGTTTTGTTAATTCTCTCATTTGTTCTTCTATTCTCTAATTCATTTAGTTCTGCTCTAATCTTTATTATCTGCTTTCTTCTGGTGGCTGAGGGGTTCCTCTACTGCTCTTTCTGTTTGTTCAAGCTGTAGGGTTAATTCTTTGGTTTGGGTCCTTTCTTCCCTCTAAATGTGTTCATTTCTAGGGATGAATTGACCTCTGAGCACTGCTTTTGCTGTACCTTTTGTCCTCGATTTTTTCTATAACTCATGGCCCTTTGAGGAGCTTCCACAAATTCAAATTTCTACCTCCGATCTTTCTGCTATTGATTTCAACTTTTACAGCTTTATGGTCCAAGAAGATGCTTTGCGATAATTCAATGGTCTGACATTTGCTGTGACTTGTTATTGTCTATTCTGGAGAATGTTCTATGTGCATTGGAGACAGTGTACTTATCTACTGATGGATAAACAGTTTTGTATCTGTCAATGAGGTCTAGTTAGTTAGCTGTCTTGATAGGATCTTCTGTGTCTTTACTGAGCTTTTTTTCTGTATGATCTGCCCATTAGTGAAAGTGGAGTGTTGAAGTCTCCTTCTGTTATTGTGGAGTGATCTATCTCATTTTTCAATATAGACAGCGTTTGTTAAACCTATTTAGATGCTCTGGTATTCGATGCACAAATATTGTTAAGTCTTGCTTGTGTATTGAAACTTTCAGCAATAGTGACCATCCTTGTCGATAATGGTGGATTTTACATTAAAAGCTACTTTATCTGAGAGTTATCTGCTCTTCTTTGTATGCTGTTAGCTTGGTATATACTATTCCACCCTTTAATTTTCAGTTTGTTCCTATCTTTCAGTCTAAGGTGAGTTTCTTGTAAGCAATATATAGACGGGTCGTGTCTTTTGATCCAAGACATCATTTGTTGTCTTGTTTTTGGAGCTTTCAGTCCATTTACATTCAGTGTAATTATTGATGGTTATGTTTTTAGTGCTGTCATTTTGATACATTTATTTTTGTGTTGTTAATGTTTTCTATGCTTTTAATATTCTGCTGTGGGGCATTCTTCTTTATGGGCTGACTCTCCATGTTTTTCAGTGTTGGTTTTGTTTGTTGAGATTCCTGTATTACATTTCTTGTTTTGATATGCTGCATTGTTGTTGTGCTTTGTGGCTACCCCTATGATCCCCCTTAGTATTCTAAGTTTAAACCCAATTTTAACTTCTGCATGCCTTTTTAATTTCCTCTCCATCTAAGAGGATTATAACTACTGTAATATATTCCTGTTTTTAGTGTGATGGAGCCATAGTTTTCATGATATGACCACTGGTTCCCTTCTTTTAATAGTGTAGCTTGATTGAGCTTTTTCACTTCTCTAACTGAGGATTCTGGATGCTATGTTCTGCATTGCCTCCTTAAACATACACTTAATGTTTTTGTTTTTCTAAGCAAAGTGCTTCTTTGAGTATTTCTTGTGGTTTTGGTTTGGTTTTTACAAAGGCTGTAAGCTTCTGTTTGTGAAAAATCTTAATTTCACTGTCATATTTGAGAAACTATTTTGCAGCATATATAATTCTTGGTTAGAAGTTTTTCTCCTTTAACACTTTGAATGTGTCATCCTACTGCCTCCTTGCCAACATTGTTTCTGCCAAGAAGTCAGATGAAAGCCTACAGGGCTTCTTTCTAAAAGTTTGCTTTGCTTTGAGCCTCACTGCCTTTAAGAGCCTCTGTTTAGCTTTTATTTTATTAAGCTTGATTATAAGCATGGCTTGGTGTCTTTGTTTTGGGGTCTTGTGTTTGTGGTGTTCAGCTTGCATCTTGGAAACCTAGGTTCTCCTCTTTAATAATTTCAGGGAAGTTTTCTGTCAGCAACTCTACAACATTGTCTGTATTTTCAGCTATCCGTCCCCATTTAGGAACTCCAATTAATCATAGATTATTCCTCTTGATAGAGTTCCACATGTTTGTTAATGCTTCTTCATTTTTCTGATATTTCTGTTCTCTGATTTCTCCTCCTAAATGCTGGTGTCAGTTGCTCTAGCCTCAAGCTCTCTAACTCTGGCTTCCATTTACTCAATTCTGCCCTTTTGGCTTTGGATTGAATAGTCTAATTCTGTAATTTTGTTATTATATATATTATTTTGTACTAATATATGCCAAGCTAACAACATAAAAAGAAGAGCAGATAACTCTCAGATAAAGTAGATTTTAATGTAAAATCCACCATCATCGACAAGTATGGTCACTATTGCTGAAAGTTTCAATACACAAGCAAGACTTAACAATAATATTCATGTATCCAATACCAGAGCATCTAAATAGATTGAACAAACACTGTCTACATTGAAAAATGAGATGGATCACTCCACAATAACAGAAGAGACTTCAACACTCCACTTTCATTAATGAGAAGATCATACAGAAAAAAAGCTCAGTAAAGACACAGAAGATCCTATCAAGAAAGCTAACTAACTAGACCTCATTGACAGATACAAAACTTTTTATCCATCAACAGATTGGTGTTCCATCAGTTCAAACAGCTTGCTTAAGTTTTCATTTTGTTCTGCTGCATTTTGCTTAATCTCTAGGAGATCTCTCTATATAATTCTTTTTTTTTACTTTTTATTTTTATTTAACATAACTGAGTGAAAATGTACATTCACATATAAATTTACATGCCCCCCATATGCAGCTTCCACTGCTCTCCCTGTCCGGTGACTGCACACTATTCCTCTCTGCTCCATACATGTCTCATCCTCCCAAAAGTCTCCTTTCCCCTCCTCTCCGTCCACTCCCCTTCCTCCAGCCAGAGGTCAGCAAGATGATATCCTATAGATGTATAGAACCAAAAAGTGCTTCCAATATATGGTTACTCTGCATTGCCAAGTCCAATCCATTCCTGTCGAAAGAGTGGACCTTTGTTATAATTTATGGGAAAGGGCAGCATCAGGGCAGGCGGCCATGCTCTCAGAGGAACCCCCAAACTGCGGGACCATCAATTGAGGTCTTTTAGTGGAGATCTCATGATGCAACTCTTTTTAATCTTGTGTTGCTAATGAGGCTCCTCTCTGTGAGCTCCGTCGTGGCTATCACTGGTGGTGGCTGGGCACCATCCGGTTCTTCCGGTCCCAAGTCGATGTAGGCACCCACTCTTGTGGGTCTCTCTGTCTTCTCGGTTGTCTTTACCGCACATCATTTTGGCCCTGGGTGAGCATCTGTTCCTGCTGAGTTGGGACCATTTGCTGTGTCCTCGGATGGCAGCTTGGCAGCTTTTAAGACCCCAGAGGCCACTCACCAATGTGGGGTGCAGAGAGCTCTCTTAGCAAAACGCTAGTTGTGCCAAATGGCCTGGAATTCGCCTAAGACCATGGTCCCCCACCCCCCGCCCCAGCTACTCTATCCTTGCAGTATTGAGTTAAGATGGAAGGAGGACTCAAGTTATGCTGAAGTCCATTTAATGTTGTTCTTGTTCCTAATGTGTGCTGTCACCACTTTCTCCCAACTACATTTCTAGTAACTATCTAAACTAAACCCTCCCTCCCTCACCCTCCCTCCCTCACCCTCCCTCCCTCCCTCCCCGCTGTCAAAGAGTCTTTTCTTCTATACACAAGTCTGTTTTTGAGATCTTATCGTAGAGGTCTCAGACAGTATTTGTCCTTTTGTTGCTGACTACTTTCACGCAACATAATGTCTTCCAGTTGAAACCACGTTAGGAGATGTTTCCTGGAATCATCGTTATTCTTTATCATTGCATAGTGCTCCATTGAGTATATATACCACAGTTTATCTATCCATTCTTCTATTGTTGGGCATCTCGGTTGATTCCATCTTTTTGCTATCGTGGACTGTGCTGCGATAAACATTCTGGTGCATGTGTCCGTTGGTGTGAAAGGCCTTGAATCTGTAGGATATATTCCAAGCAGTGGAATTACTGGGTCAAATGGTATATCAATATCCATTTTTGTAAGGAAGCGCCAGATTGCCTTCCAAAGAGGCTAGACCATTTTGCAACCCCACCAACAGTGTAGGAGGGTTCCACTTTCTCCACAGCCTCTCCAGCATTTGTTGTTATGTGTTTTCTGGATCATAGCCAATCTTGTTGGGGTGAGATGGTATCTCATTGTTGTCTTGATTTGAATTTCTTTAATAACTAAAGATCGTGAACATGTCCGCGTGTGTTTTTTGGCTGCCTGGATCTCCTCTTTAGTGAAGTGTCTGTCCATCTCATTTGCCCATCGCTTAATTGGATGGTTTATCTTCTTCTTCTTGATATTTTGTAGTATCTTATAGATTATGGAGATCAGGCGTCGGTCTGACATAGAGTCGCCAAATATTTTTTCCCGTTCTGTAGGTGTTCTTTTAATTCTATTAATAAAGTCTTTGGATGAGCAAAAGTGTTTGATTCTTAATAGTTCCCATTTATCTATTTTCTCTTCTGTTGAATGACGTTTCTTTGACATATTTTGGAGTCTCTCCTCACTGTGTATTAAAACTTCCATTGTTGTTCCTACCTTTTCTTGGATAAGCGTTATCATTTTAGGTTTGATATTTAGGTCTTTTATCCAGTTGGAGTTAGTTTTTGGATAAGGTGTAAGATATGGATCTTGATTCAGTTTACTGCAGATGGATAACCAATTTTGCCAGCACCATTTGTTGAAGATAGTGTTTTTACCCCAGTTTAATGTCTTAGGGCCTTTGTCGAATATCAACTGTTTATAGGCAGATGGTGTCATCTCTGCGGTCTCACTTCTGTTCCATTGACTGAGCTGTCTGTTCTTGTCCCAGTACCAGGCTGTTTTGACCACTGTGGCAGTGTAGTATGTTCTAAGGTTGGGTAATGAGAGGCCTCCCAGTGTGGTCTTCTTCTTTAGTAGTACCTTATTTATCCGGGGCTTCTTCCCTTTCCAAACAAAATTGGTGATTTGTTTCTCAATCTCATTAAAAAATGATGCTGGAACTTGTATTGAGATTGCATTATATAAATAAATTGCTTTGGGTAAAATAGACATTTTCACAATGTTAAGTCTTCCTATCCATGAGCAGGGTAGGTTTTTCCATTTATCTAAGTCTCTCTTAGTTTCTTGTAGTAAGGGCTTGTAGTTCTCTTTGTAAAGGTCTGTTGTTTCTCTGGTTAGATTAATTCCTAGGTACTTTATCTTCTTAGGGCCTATCGTAAATGGTATTGATTTAATAATTTCCTCCTTAACAGTATCGTTGATAGTATAAAGGAAACCTACTGATTTACTTATGTTTATCTTGTATCCTGAAACTTTGCTGAACTCTTCTATCAGTTTGAGTAGCTTACTTATAGATTCCTTGGGGTTCTCTGCATATACAATCATATGATCTGCAAACAGAGAGATTTTAACTTCCTCTTTGCCGATGCAGATGCCCTTTATTTGTTCATCTTGTCTAATTGCTCTGGCTAGAACTTCTAGCACAATGTTGAATGGGAGAGGTGAGAGTGGGCATCCTTGTCTAGTTCCTGATCTCAAGGGAAAGTCTTTCAGTCTCTCTCCATTCAAGATGATGTGGGCAATTGGCTTTGTAGAAATGGCCCTTATTGGGTTGAGGAATTTGCCATCTATGCCCATTTTCCTAAGAGTTTTTAGCATGAACAGGTGTTGTACTTTATCAAATGCCTTTTCAGCATCGATGGACAAAATCAGGTGATCTTTGTCTTTTGTGTTATTTATGTGGTTAATCACATTAATTGTTTTCCTGATGTTGAACCAGCCTTGCACCCGTGGTATGAATCCCACTTGGTCATGATGGATTATTTTCTTGATGTGTTGTTGTATTCTGTTGGCAAGAATTTTGTTGAAGATTTTTGCATCTAGGTTCATGAGTGATATCGGTCTGTAGTTTTCTGTCTTTGTTGGATCTTTCCCTGTCTTAGGTATCAGGGTTATGCTGGCTTCATAGAATGAGTTTGGGAGTACTCCATCCCTTTCTATACTGTGAAATAGCTTCAATAGTATTGCGGATAACTCTTCTCTAAGTGCTTGGTAGAATTCTGCCGTGAAGCCATCTGGGCCCGCACTTTTTTTGGTTGGCAGTGTTTTGATGACCTTTTCAATCTCTTCCTTTGTGATGGGTTTATTAAGTTGTTCTGCTTCATGTTGTGATAATTTGGGTAGGTGGTATGAGTCAAGGAATTGGTCCATTTCCCCTAGGTTTTCAAATTTGTTGGAGTACAGTCTTTCATAGTATTCTGTTATGATGTTTTTGATTTCTGTTGAATCTGTGGTGACAACTCCCTTCTCATTTCTAATTTGGGTTATTTGTTTCCTTTCCTGCTTTTCTTTAGTAAGTTTAGCCAGTGGCTTGTCAATTTTGTTGATCTTTTCAAAAAACCAGCTTTTGGCCTTTTCAATTTTTTCAATTGTTTTTCTATTCTCTAATTCATTTAGCTCTGCTCTAATCTTTATGATCTCATTTCTTCCGGTGCCCGAGGGGTTCCTCTGTTGTTCTCTTTCTATTTGTTCAAGCTGTAGAGTTAGTTCCTTGATTTGGTTTCTTTCTTCCTTCCAGATGTGTGCATTTCTGGAGATAAACAGACCTCTGAGCACTGCTTTGGCTGTATCCCATAGGTTTTGGTAGGAAGCGTTTTCATTCTCATTGAAAACCATCAATTTCTTTAATTTATCCCTGATTTCCTCTATAACCCATGTTTTTTTGAGCAAGATGTTGTTCAGTTTCCAAGAGTTCCACTTTCTCTCTCTGTATTTTCTGCTATTGATTTCAACTTTTATGGCTTTATGATCTGAGAAGATGCTTTGCAGTAATTCAATGGTATGGATTTTGTTGAGCATTGCATTATGGCCTATCATGTGGTCAATTCCGGAGAATGTTCCATGTGCACTGGAGAAGAAGGTGTAGTTGTCTGCTGATGGGTGGAAAGTTCTGTATTTATCAATGAGGTTTAGTTGGTTAGTTGTGTCAATGAGGTCTTCCGTATCTTTACTGAGCTTTTTTCTAGATGATCTGTCTAGTAATGAGAGTGGAGTGTTAAAGTCTCCCACTATTATTGTGGAGTCATCTTAACTCTCTTTTGAGCATAGTCAGTGTTTCTTCGACATATTTAGGTGCTCTGACATTAGGTGCATAAATGTTTAATATAGTTAAGTCTTACTTGTGTACTGAACCTTTCAGCAATAAATAGTGTCCATCTTTGTCCACGATGGTGGATTTGACATTAAAATTGATTTTGTCTGAGATTAGAATTGCCACTCCTGCTCTTCTTTGTTCATTGTTAGCTTGATATATTTTCTTCCATCCTTTAATTTTCAGTTTGTTCCTGTCTTTAGGTCTCAAGTGAGTTTCTTGTAGACAACATATTGATGGGTCGTGTCTTTTGATCCAAGATGACACGCAGTGTCTCTTTACTGGAGCATTCAGTCCATTCATATTCAATGTAATTATTGATAGGTATGTGTTCACTGCTGCCATTGTGATATGTTTATTTTTATGTTGATGTTTTCTCTGTTGTTCTTATTAATCTGTTCTGGGACACTCTTTTTTGTGAGTTGATTTTTCACCTTTTTCAGAGCTGGTTTTATAGTTGTTGAGACTCATGTGTTAGATTTCTTGAAATGGTATGATACATCTTTGTTGTGCTTTATAGCTGCCCCTATGAACCCCCTTAATAGACTATTTATAAACCCAATTTTAATTACTACCAGTCTTGTCATCTTCCTCTCCATCTAGAAGGACTATAATGACTGTAGTACATCCCTCTTTTATTATGATGTCACCATAGTTTTCATGATGATCACTGGATTGCTTCTTTCCAAATCAAAGCTGTGATTTACTTTCGAGCCTTCCCTAAATGAGTGTTGAGTAGTGTGTCATTCTAAAATATGAAGTTAGTGGTTTCGTTCTTCTAAGGCAGAGCCAAGAACTTCTTTCAGTATTTCTTGTAGTTTGGGTTTGGTTTTTACAAAGTCTCTGAGTTTCTGTTTCTCTGGGAATGTCTTAATTTTATTTTCATATTTGAAAGATAGTTTTGCAGGATATATAATTCTGGGTTGGAAGTTCTTCTCCTTCAAGACTTTGAATGTGTCGTGCCACTGTCTCCGTGCCAGCATGGTTTCTGCTGAGAAATCTGAAGAGAGCCTACAGGATTTCCCTGTGAATGTTAGCTTTGCCTTGAGTCTTGCTGCCTTTAAAAGTTGCTGCTTATGTTTCATTTTCTTAAGCTTGATTATAATATGTCTTGGAGTCTTTCTTTTGAGATCTATATTGGGTGCTGTACGATATGCATCTGAGATGTCTATATTCTCTTCCTTCATGATTTCTGGGAAGGTTTCTTTCAGCAGCTCAGCAACAATACTCTCTGTGTTCTCAGAAGTCTCACCCTGTTCGGGACTCCAATTAATCGAAGGTTGTTCCTCTTAATAGAGTCCCACATGCTTCTTAATGTTTCTTCATTTTTCTTGTTTCTTTTTTCTGATTTCTGCTCATAGACACTGGCATCAGTAGCTCTGTCTTCCAAGTCAGAAATTCTTTTTTCCATTTGTTGCATTCTGTTTTCTTGCTTTGCATGGAAGTTTCTATGTCTTTGATTTTCTTCTTGATTTGTTGGATTTCAGAGTACTGGTGTTCCATCAGATCGAAGAACTTGCTTAATTTTTCATTTTGTTCTGCTGCATTTTGTATAAAGTCTAGAATGGCTCTGTATATAATCAATTTGTATTCACTTCCTGATGCTTTCATAAAAGTTTCTTCATCTGGAAAACTCCTTGGTTGCTTTGTTTGGGAGCCTTCTGAAGCCGTGAGTGATTGCTTGTATGCCACAATTGTCTGTTGCCTTTTGGGTCCCATGTGAGTATATAGAGGCTGGAAGAGGTACTGTGAGGATGGATTGCAAATGTTTCTCTAAGCTGTCTTCAAATGTAAAGCAAAAGTTATCTGACCGGTTCACAAGTCAGTTAAGTTTTCAGGTGTAGAGGTCCCTCTTCTCATCTGACAAAGTAAGCGCCACTGTATCCAACCCCAGATGATAACAAACTAGTTCAGAATACAGCAATGCTACTGCCCTGTTGGCCTCTGCTGACAGGGTCTAGCCTTAGCCAACACTGCGTCGAGTACTGGTTTTGTGATAGAAAACCGTTCTCCTGTGGGCAGGCTCTGGCTCCCAAGCTAAGAATTAGGTCCAGCTGCGGCCAGCATACCCAAGATGGCGTACTCCACACAGGCAGCAGACAGAGGGGCTAAAGGTGCCGAGAGGCAGCGATTCCTCTGCTTCTGTTGCAGGGCTCCCAACATAGGCAGCACTGTGCAAAATCACTACTTTTCTGACAGGGAAGCGCTGTCCCGTTTGCAGGCGCTGGCTCCCAGGCTAAGAACGAGGTCCCGCTAAAATCTCGGTACCAACATGGCGTCACACACCCTGACCTCAGAGCTCTGCAGAAACCCCACTCAGGCAGCTACAAAACGAAAGGCTCAAAGTGTCTAGATTAACAGAGTCCCAAGCCTGGCTCTCAGAATATGGGAATTTCACCTGCCTATCCCCCAGCAGTGCATCTGAGTCCAGCTGCCAGGCAAGGCCCAGCTCCGCCCTCCAGCCGAAACAGAGGAAAAAAAAAGTCAAACTGGTGCGTTTACCTTCCGTCCGTGAGAGCCAGGGCTAGCCAGG
Source organism: Heterohyrax brucei (assembly GCA_028571685.1). Taxonomy (NCBI): domain Eukaryota; kingdom Metazoa; phylum Chordata; class Mammalia; order Hyracoidea; family Procaviidae; genus Heterohyrax; species Heterohyrax brucei. Next base: position 29,140,602 of record CM053156.1, read on the forward strand.
AGCAGGAGTCAGCGAAAGAGAGGAGGTTTTTCACTGTTTGGTATGAAGTCCCAATTAACAGCTCTGTGCCGTGTCCTGAGGCTGATTAGGTGAACAGAAGTCTCTGTTTGATTGTCAGTTCAGGTCTTGGTTTCTAGAGGGATATAAGGAGACGTGTGCTTAGTCGGCCATCTTGACTCCGCCCTCTATATAATTCTTTTGTATACAACCTCTGGTAGTTTCAGAATGGCTTCTTCATCTGGGTAGTTTTTTGATTCTGTAGTTTGGGAGTTTTCTGGAGCTATGGTGTACTGTTTCTTTAAATGATTAGCAATTTATCGTTGCTTATATGCCATCTACAGGCTGTTCAGTTTCTCTCGTGTTACCTCAACAAGAGCTGAGGCATAGTTCTGAGAGGGTAGTTGGCTACCAGCTGCCTCTGTGTACTCTAGTAACTGGCCTAAGGTGGAGTCTTGTGTAGTAGGCTCCACTTCCTGCCCGGGAAAGATGGCACCTTGCTTATGGCGTTACTAGGGGGCCATCAGCTGACACTATGATGTGGATCAGTGAAGGGTGGAGGAGATGCTGCTGGGCCTCTCAGCTGTCAGTTTTCCAGACAGACTTGTTTTAAAAAAGTACTTTATTGCTAAGAGAGGAGATATCCAACAGGTGCTCAAATCAGCTAGACCCTCAGGTATGGCAGGCCTTGCCTTCTATGGATTATGAAAGTGTCTCATAATCCATCCGCAGATGCTATGATGTAGTTTAAAGTAGGGAGGGTAATGGCCTTGCTGCCATGCTCTGCTGGGGCCCACATGTAAGGTACCACCTGTCCTAAACACATGTCTTCTGCTGGACAAGATTTTTATGGACAGGCACTGTTTCTCAGCTTGAGAATTAGCCCCTGCTGAGACCACCAGTTGGGTGACTCTGCCTCCTAGCTCACAAAGATGATGTCTCACCTGAGCTTCCCCCTCCAACTGTGAAACACCAGAATCTGTGGTACAGCTCAGAAAAGAGAGGGCGGAGGGGCAGTGGTGCCCTCAATCCACAGCTGGACTCTCAAAATGTGCCTATCCCAAGCACAGTGTCTCTGCTGCACTGTACACTGTTTGCTTAAGCAGTGAAGTTCAGCATATTGGCCAGCTCATGCCCAGCCCCTGCCTCCGAGTTAACAAAGAAGACATCAGTACATGCAGTCCTCCCACACAGTGAGTCAGCAGAAGCCAGACTGAGTGTGCCACTGCCTGGTTTTTGGGAGAGGTAGTTACCTAGTTGCTGGAAGCTGGTCCAAACTGACAACTCTATGCCAGATCCTAGAGCTCCCCGGATGTCCACTCTGCTCCATTCAATTGTTATTCCAGGCCTTATCTCTCAGAGGAAATTGAGGAGACATGTATCTAGTTCACCATATTGTCCCTGCCTTGGAATCTACTAGAGAAAACAGTCACTGAGAGCAAGAATAGCATTTTGTCTGACAAATGATAAAGCAGAAACTTCTGTATGTGTAGTCCTTGGGTGGTGCAAAAAGTTAGCATGCTCTGCTGTTGAATAAAATGGTGATGGTTCAAGTCTACCCAGAGATGCCCCAGAAGAAAGGCCTGGTAACCTACTTCCAAAGAGTAGGTCATTGAAAACCCTAAGAAGCATAGTTCTACTCTGCATATGTGGGGTGGCAATGAGTCCCAGTGGACTCAATGGCAACTGGTCCAGTACATGACAGGGAGGGACTGTTAACAAAACTCATAAATAGCATTTCTTTGATAGGCACAAGTCATTTGCTGCACAGAATTTCCAGATCAAGTTAATTTCCATCATGTCCAAAGCTTCAACTTTTCCCTAGGCCTTGAGGAAAAATATTCTCCATGTCCTGAGTTTTTTGTAGAGAGAAAACTTTCACCCAGAAAATTTTGTAACCGAATACAGTTCTGGAATCAATGAAATTTTTCAAATCTAAAATCTATACAAAGGATTATTTCTTTAAAAAGTAATAAAGAATATCTGAGTGTTTATAAGAGCTGTAAGACTTGCACCAAAAGAGAACTAGTCATTGTAGAGTGGATAATGGCTCTCAGTAACTCAAGTGCATTAGAGAAGAACTTTGTTCCATATGGTTTTCCTTGGCAATTTTTTTTTTGAAGTATACCCATATCTTTCTTCTCAGGCACATTCAGATGGAGTCGAACATCCAAACTTTAGGTTAGCAGCCAGCACATTAACTGTTTGTACTGCCCAGGGACTCTACTAGAAGGAACTTTGTGCCCTTTTCCCATCCAATAGTGTGCATCATTTTACCACTCATCTGTCAGTTTGTCATACTGTGGTGGACTGTGTGTAGCTGTGATGTTAGAAGCTGTGTCACTAATATTTCAAAAGCCAGTAGGATCACCCATGGTAAACAGGTTTTGATGAGGTTTCCAGACTAGGACAGACTAGTAAGAAGGAGCTGATAATCTACATCTTAAAAAATTGGCCACTGAGAAACTTATTAACAGCAGTGGAACACTGTCTTACTATCTAGTGTCAGAAGATGAACCTGTCAGATAGGAAAGCACTCAGAATATGACTGGGGATGAGCTGCTTCCTCCCAGTAAAATCAACCTTAGTGGTGTGTATGGAGCAAAGCCTTCAAGACATTCATTTGCTGATGTGGCATGACTAGAGATGAGAAGAAATAGCTGCAAATATCCATTAATAACTAGAACATGAAATGTGTGAAGTGTGAATCCAGGAAAATCAGATATTGTAACACTGAAATGAAAATTTTTAATGAGATGGAGAAACAAATCCCCAACTTTATATGGAAAGAGAAGAAGCCCTGGATAATTAAAGTAAGAAGAAGAACAAAGTGGGAGGCCACACTCCACCTGGCTTTAGAATCTATTATACTGCCACAAGACAAAACAGTCTGGCACTGGTGCAAAAACAGATACATGGATCAATGGAGCAGAACTGAGAATACAGATATAACATCATCCACCTATGAGGAGCTGATATTTGACAAAGGTCCAAGGTCTGTAAACTGGGGAAAAGACAGTCTTTTTAACAAATGGTGCTGGCATAACTGTGTATTTTTCTGCAAAAAGAAAGAGAAAGAAAGGACGAATCCCATACCTCACACCATGCACTAAAACTAACTCAAAATGGATCAAAGACTTAAATATAAAATCTAAAACTATAAAAATCATGGAAGAAAAAAATAATGACAATACTGGGAGCCCTAATAAACAGCATAAACAGACTACAAAGATATTACAAACAATGCACAAACACCCAAAAAGAAAATAGGCTACTGGGATCTCCTAAAATTCAAATACTTAATATTCTATTCTTCCATAGACTTCACCAAAGGAGTTAAAAAACTACTGACAGAATGGGAAAGAATTTTTAGCTATTATGGATCTGGTTAGTGTCTAATCTCCATAATACACAAGGTACTGCAAAACCTCAACAAGAAAAAGACAAATAACCCAACTAAAAAATGGGTAAGGGAAATAAAAATTTTTAAAAAACCCACAAAATAACAAATGATGGAGAAGATGTGGAGAGCTGAAACTCTTCTACATTGCTGATGAGAATGCAAAATGGTACAACCTCTTTGGAAAGCAATTTGGTGCTTTCCTAAAAAGCTGGAAATAGAAATATCATATAATTCAGCAATCCCACTGTTTGAAATACATCTTACAGAAGTAAGGACTGTTGCATAAACAAATAGATACACATGAATGTTTGTTGCAGCACTCTCCACAACAGCAAAAAGATGGCATCAGAGTAGGTACCCATCAACAGATGAATAGCTAAAGAAAGTATGGTATATATGCACAATGGAACACTATGCAATGATAAAGAACAATGATGATTTTATGAAACATCTCAGAACCTGAGTAACTGGTAGACGTTATGTTGAGTGATATTGGGACAAATATGAGACTGCTATTATAAGCAGAAACGACGTGCAGAAAAAAGACTCTTTGGTGGCAACAAGGATGGGGAGGCAGGAAGAGGGGCATTCATAGATTGAATAGTTGATAGGAATTTGGTTAGGTGAAGGGAGTGACAGCATGCAGTAGAAAGCAGGTCAGCACAAATGACCACATCATTAAGTAGAAGGTTGTCTAAATTCAACCCAAAATTTGAAAGGACAGACTAGCAGGGATAGGGGTCTGCTAACCATGTTTTCAGGGGACATTGAGGTCACCTGGCATAACTTGTCTTTTTCTAAGAGCATCTTCTGAATTCCATATTGGTGATTGGCACCTAGGGTCTTAAAAGCCAGCAAGCTGCCATCTGAGGAATGTCAACTGGTCACAACCCACCTGAAACAGGTAACTACCAAGAACATCAAAGACTCAAGAAAAAATGAGCTCAGGAGACAGAAGGACCCATATGATTGGGAGACTACATCAGCAGGAGAACAGAAGAACTAGATAGTGCCCAGCTGCCACCAAATACAGGGAACACAAGGAATAGTCCCTGGTGTAGCATGAGAGGAAAGGGTGTATCAGAAGAAGACCTCTATTAAAAGACCAGACTTGAGAGGCTATGGAGAAAGAAGAACCCTCCTACACTGTTTGTGGGGTTGCAAAATGGTCTAGCCTCTTTGGAAAGAAATCTGGTGCTTCCTTAAAAAAATGGATATCGATATACCATTTGACCCAGTAATTCCACTACTGGGAATATATCCTACAGAATCAAGGCCTTTCACACCAACAGACACATGCACCAGAATGTTTATCGCAGCACAGTCCACGATAGCAAAAAGATGGAATCAACCCAGATGCCCAACAACAGAAGAATGGATAGGTAAACTATGGTGTATATACTCAATGGAGCACTACGCAACGATAAAGAATAACGATGGTTCCAGGAAACATCTCCTAACCCCGTTTCAACTGGAAGACATTATGTTGAGTGAAAGTAGTCAGCGACAAAAAGACAAATACTGTATGAGACCTCTACGATAAGATCTCAAAAACAGACTTGTGTATAGAAGACTCTTTGACAGCTGCAAGGGAGGGGAGGGAGGGAGGTTATGGGGGAGGGTTTAGTTTAGATAGTTGCTAGAAATCTGGTTGGGAGAAAGTGGTGATAGCACACATTAGAAACAAGAACAACATTAAGTGGACTTCAGCATAACTTGAGTACTCCTTCCATCTTAACCCAATATTGCAAGGATAGAGTAGCTGGGGCAGGGGGCAGGGGACCATGCTGTTAGGCGAAATTGAGGCCAATTGGCACAACTAGCATTTTGCTAAGAGAGCTCTCTGCACCCCACATTGGTGAGTGGCGTCTGGGGTCTTAAAATCTGCCAAGCTGCCATCCGAGGACACAGCAAATGGTCCCAACTCAGCAGGAACGGATGCTCACTGAGGACCAAAATGACTTGCGGTAAAGACAACCTAGAAGACAGAGAGACCCACAAGAGTGGGTGCCTTCATCGACTTGGGACCGGAAGAACCGGATGGTGCCTGACTACCACCAGTGATAGTCACGATGGAGCTCACTAGGTTGTGTCTCACTGGCAACACAAGAATAAAAAGGGATGCATCCTCAGATCTCCACTAAAAGACCTCAATTGATGGTCCAGTGGTTTCGGGGTTCCCCTGAGAGCATGGCCCCCGGCTCTGATACTGCCCTTACCCATAAATTATAATGAAGGTCCACTCTTCGGACACAAATGGATTGGACTTGGGGATGCAGAGTGACAATATATTGGATGCACTTTATGGTTCTGTGCATCTATAGGATATCATCCTGCTGACCTCTGGCTGGAGGAAGGAGAGTGGGTGGAGAGGAGCGGAAAGGAGGCTGTTGGGAGGATGAGACATGTATGGAGCAGAGAGGAATAGTGTGCTGTCACCGAACAGGGAGAGCAGTGGAAGCTGCATATAGGTGGGCATGTAAATTTATACGGGAATGTACATTTTCACTCAGTCAGTTAAATAAAAAAAAAAAAGAAGAAGAAGACCAGACTTGATGGTCCAGCAACCTAGAAAGTCCCCTGGGAACATGTCCCTAAACTAGTTCCTAGCCCAGAGCTGAAACCAGTACTGAAGCTAACATTTCAGATAAAGAATAGACTGGATTTGGGGACACAGTGATGCAGGTAGTGTGTGTACTTTATGGTTTAGTATATATGAGGCTTGTTTTAGTCATCTGGTACTGTTCTAACAGAAATACCATGAGTGGATGCCTTTAGCAAAGAAAAGTTGATTCTTACACAATTCAGTAGGTTACAAGTCTGCATTCAGGGTGTCTGCTCCAGGGGAAGGGCTTTCCCTCTGTCATCTCTGGAGGAAAGTCATTGCATTGCATCAGTCTTTGTTCAGGGAGCATTTTGCTGGAGGGAATCTTGGGTCTGAAGAACGCTCTCTACTTCCAGTGCTGCTTTTTTGGTGATGTGAAGTTCCCAATGCTCTGCTTGCTTCTCTCCCTTTTTATCTCCAATGGATGCAAGCCACATTTTAGAGAAGCTCCCTTAGCAAGGATGTTGCAGTCCCTCCCTACTCTTCTTTCAACATAATCATCCTCTCTATTAGCCACAGGTAGACATTAAGATGCATAGCATAGGAAAATCACAAAATATTGGGAATGATGGCCCAGCCAAATGGCTACTGACATATTTTGGAAAACACAGTTCAATCCATGACAAAGCTGTTCTACTGGTTTATTTTTAGAGTGGAGAGGAAAGAGTGGAGAGGTGACAAGTGTTGGCTGAGTGGATTCTGTAAGTAAAGAGTGAAAAAGAAGAGTGTGTTGTTACAGGGAGAGGAGCATAAATAGGGTTGCAGAAAGGCAAATGTTTAAGGTTTTACACGGAAAATTGACTTGGATTTTAAACTCACTTAATCACAGTAAAAAAAATCTTTAAAAAATGGGTAGAGGACATGAACAGGCACTTGATGAAAGACATCCAGAATGCTGACAAATACATGAGGAAATGCTCACTATCTTTAGTCATCAGAGAAATGAAAATCAAAACTACAATGAGATACCATCTTACCCCATCAAGGCTGGCATGAATCAAAAAAACATAAAATAATAAATTTTGAAGAGATTGTGGAAAGATTGAAACTCTTCTCTACTGTGGGTTGGAATGTAAAATGGTACAACCACTTTGGAAATTGATTTGGTGCTGTCTTGAAAAGCTTCAAATAGAAATACCGTGAGATCCAGCAATCCTACTTCTTGAAATACATCCCAGAGAAATAAGAACTGTCACATGAGCAGATACACTCACACCAATGTTTATTGCATCACTATCCACAATAGCAAAATGAACTTAGGTGTCCATCAACAGATGAATGGATAAACTGTGGTATATTCACAGAGTGGAATACTATGAAATGATAAAGAACAATGGCTGTCTTTGGTAAATACCTGATAACATAGAGTCATCTGGAGGGCATTATTCTGAGTGAAATTAGTGAGATGTGAGAGGACAAATATTATGTGAGACCATTTTTATAAAGACTTAAAAGCCTTAAGCACAGGAGAAAAAATCTTTGATGGTTACAAGGATAGGGAGATAGGGAGAGGACCTTTATAGGTTAGACAGTAGACAGGAATTAGGTTGAGTGAAGGGAGTGACAGCGTGAAGTGGAAGAGAAGTTAGCACTGGACTACACCAAAAGCTAAAAGGATTTCTAAGTACAACCCAATATTTTGAAGGACAGGGTAGTAGGGGCAGGGGTCTGGGAACCAGGGTATCAGGGGATGTCTAGGCTAATTGGCATAACTAATTTTTTTTTTTAAAGAAAATATTCTGCATACTGGAAACTCTGGTGGTTTAAGTGTTCTGTCTGCTAAATGAAAGATCAGCTGTTCAAATCTGCCTAGCTCTCCTTGGAAGTTGTGGGGCAGTTCTACTCTGACACATAGGGTTGTTATGAGTTAGACCTGAGTCGATGGCAGTGGTTTTGGTTTTTGGTTTTGTTCTGCACACCTCTTTGGTGAGTGGCATCTGGGTCTTCAAAACTGACAAGCAGCCATCTATGTAGCAGCATTAAGTGGTTCCAATCTACCTGCAGCAGGGAAAAATGAAGAACATCAAAACCATAAAGAAAATATGAGCCCAAGAGACAGAAAGTGCCATATGATCCAGAGACTACATCAGCATGAAACCAGAAGAACTAGATGGTGCCTGACCACCACCAATGACTGCCCTGACAGGGAACACAACCTAAAGTTCCTGATGTAGTGAAATAAAAATGGATGTGCAGAACTACAACTCCATTAAAAGACCACACTTGATGGTCTGTCAGACAGCAGGATACCCTGAGGGCATAACCCCCAGACTCTGATGTTTTAGCCCAGAGCTGAAACTAGTACCAAAGGCAATTTTTCACACAAAGCTTGGACTGGACTGTAGGACATAGAGTGATGCTGATGTAGAAAATGCTTCTTAGCTTAAATACGTACATGAGGCTGCCCGAGCAGCTCCTCTCTAGAGGCAAGATGAGAGGGCAGAGGGAGACAGAAGTTGGTAGTATCAATACCGGAAATATAGGGTAGAAAAGAGGAGTATGCTGCCATGGATTGGTGGTGGGAGAGAGTAATTAGAATTACAGAGTGGTATGTGTTTGGGGTTTTATATAGCAAATTGATTGGAGTTGTAAATTTCTACTTAAAATATTTTTAAAAGAAAACAAATAATGACGTGAAACACAAAAGATCAACATAAGCATTAATGAGCTGAAATGGACTGATAGTCCCCCTTTTTGAATTGGACAATCTTATGGTGTAGTATGCCAGGAAGAACAAATTGAAGAAAAACAGACATCACATTCATTTTCAAAAAGAATATTTTAGGATCCATCCCGAAGTACAGTGTTGTCAGTGACAAGATAATATCCCTATGTCTGCAAGGAAGACTAGTTAGTACAACTCATATTCAAATTTATACAACAACCACTAATGCCAAAAATGAAGAAATGAAACATGGTTGTTATTAATTCCTTTACCTTGTTAGAGTCGACTCTGTATGAGGGATTTGAACTCATCCAATTTAATAAATTGGAGGTGTTAAATGTCATGTGTGCCCGATAATATCCAACAGGTTGCCCTTGTTGATTTACTCCAATCAGGAGTTGTTGAAGAGGGTATTGCCCTGCCTGTTTATCCTGTATCACCTGGCAGAATTGGGTTCCCTGCTGGATGTGTGATGACTAGAGTGCATCTTAAGCTGCCTTCAGCAGGGTAAGGGGTAGCAGGATAAGGAGTAGGAAATTTAACAGTATTCATAATTTTCTGATTATCTAACATCTCCTGTTTTCAAAAACATTTTCATTACAAATGCAAGAAGCCACAGGGGAAAATAGGTGTTTCACAGTACACCAAGCAGTTTTACAGAACCTGTCACATTTTACACAATGGCCCTGTTCTCCAGACTCTAAGCATTGGTTCCCTTATCCAGACTCTGAGAGGAGGTCCCCCTGGCCCTGTCAAATAGCTCTGCCATCCAGGCCCACTGGGACAACACCTCCTGTTCCCTGGGTTTTGGGCACACAGTTTTTCAAGCCCACAGGATGGCAACTCCACAATTAGAAACACCAGGGGGATGGGTCCATGTCCATTTTTTTTTACACCCTTGTGGTACACCTTTGACGCTGAGGCAGTTCAGCTTTCAAGTTCAGCTTTTGTTTCCTAACCAGGTCAAACTAACAATTTAAAACCAAATCAAACCCACTGTTGTGGAGCCACTTTTAATTCACAGAGGATCTATAGGACAGAACAGAACTGCCCCACCGAGTGGCCAGTGGATTTGAACTGCAGATTTCTGCATCAGTAAAACAGTACTCATCACCCTGTAACCAGGGTTTTTTTCCAGTTAACAATTGAGATAATGAATCATAACTTAATTTTTGTTACATAATATTAAGAAGAAAAAAACATACATTTTAAACCAGTAAGAAGTGGGCACCCTTTGATTCCAGTCTGTGACAAAATTTTTTAACCCCTTTCTCTTAGAAAAGGCTATCCTTGGCTTTTGCTTTCTCTCCAAGCATTGTGTCTTGATTTTTGTGACTCAGGAATCTTATCTTAATGAGAGCTCAAATCTTTGCCTTTAAGGTATAAATGAACCATTTCACTCAAAAGTCAGAAAAAAAACAATATTTCTAATGTTAATGTTCTTAGAAATTTAATAAATCAAGCCATTAGACAAACAAAACCTTTGACCATACTAAATATTTCTAAACAGCAAAAATAAATTCACTCATTAATACATGTAACACATATATTGTATGCTTTCTGAAAAAGCAAAAAACTGTATTTAAATTATAATAGATATCCACTAACTCACTCTGATGTCAGTAAGCTACTCAAAAGCTTCTGGAAGTACTTTTAAGCCTGTAATTTTTGAAATAAAGTTCATTTAAACATTTCAAGTTTTTAGCATATTTTCCCAACCCAATTTAACTCACAAAGTTTCCATCAACTGGCTTTGGAAATCACAAAGTCCCACCCCTAATGTGGACATATCTAAATCTCCTGCTAGGCCATCCCAGATACGTCTGAGTTGCCCTGCAGCAGTGAGAACTTATTTAATGTCTTTCTAGGTTCACCCAATTGCTGATAGTCAAAGTAAAATAGTAATTCTTATGTGCTTTCTCCATCAAATTAAAAGGGGTTTTCAAAAGTCTCCCTAGAGCTATGATTTTGAAGACAAGTGAACAGGGAGAACTAATCCTGCCCTGCCTGCTACCTTTTTCCTGGAGGCAAAAGACCATTAATTTCCCTTCTACTGTTTTGGAATTATTACATTCTCTTTAAGACAAAACTATCCCTTGAGGTTTTTTTTTCAGCCCAGTGACAGTATGTCTGGATCTACTTGAAATTTGGCTGTCTTACCTCATTTTAGCTCAAATAAGACTCTCCCCAATCCCTGATAAGGTGAATTTGAGCACCAGGCCTTCTCTGACCTGTCAACCAGTCTGTCTCAAAGAATCAAAACAAGAAATTATCTTAAAATTAAATGCACTGGCAATGTCAAGACTTAAGTCACTTTTCACAGAGAAATTACAAATTTTGGGTCCCCACAAACAGCTTGTAACCATCAAACACACAGGAGACCTCACCTCCACATACACACAGCTTCACTTATACCAAATGCACACAGCTTTACTTTGAAGTGAGCTTAGCAAGCATGTTCCTGATTTTTGACAAAAGAGTTCTAATTGCAAGAAGGTAAAATGGATCCACTCAATTGCTATCTTTCTCTGGAGTCTGGGCCATGTTACAGACAGGTAGGCATACATACTTAGACTAGAAATACAGAATACCCCCAATGGGCTTTTCCTAGAAACAGAGGCCTACTTCCTATATTGCAGAGTACAGAGAAAGCTTTCTTACCTGACAGAAGTTCAAACCCTGATGAGAACTTGAGTTCTCTGAACAACCAGAGTAAAACACTTGAACCTTTTTAGATTTGTGAATTGATGCTGGGCATGGATGAGCAGTCTTCGAAGGCTCCCAAGAAAAAGATTCTCGGCAGTACTGCTAAGAGAGTTCAGAAGCCACACCTCTGGATCCCTCTGTCCAGGTGAACAAGGTGGACCCCTCCAAACTCCCTCTGTCCCAGGTGAAGCTGAAGAGAAGAGGAGAAAAGGAGAAGAGACTGAGAAACCCATTTTCTATTCTAACAGGTAGCAGAGATCCAGGGAGATAGGAGGTGTTATGCTTGGACCAATGTGTTCCTAATGTTGCACAGAGTTCTTCTTGTGGGGGGCAGACAATTTCCTTGTCCAGTCCATTTCTCCCTTACCCTGTCATGGGACTCTTTTGCCTACAAATGTTTTAAGGACCTTATCCTTGGCCGTTGAATGGAGCAGATAGACAGCCTCACCTGTGACGGCCAACGTTAGAGAAGCAGTATGAGCAGCCAGGTGTTTGGACCTCACCAGGGAGTGGTGCTTAGTTGCTTCTGCCAGTTAACCACCTGTTCACTGAGAGTTTTTATAGATGTAACAGAAAAGTGGAAGAGAGGAAAGTTGGCTCTTCCTTGGGGAAGGACTTACCAGAGGAGTCCCCGAAGTCCTGTCACTGGTCACCAGAAATGCTGCCAAGCCAAAGCAAGTTTGTTCCACCGGTCACTTACAGCCAAAATACAGGGACAGGAAAAAAGGTTCAATGATTTATTAGCAGACAAGCATGCAGGCCTGGGAGAGATGGAATAACTTCTCCAAAAACTGTTCCACTTGGGTTACAATTCCAGCTGCTTTATAGACAGATTACAGAGAGATTTGCATCTGGAAAATGTCAAACCTTGTCACAGGATACAACAGGGAGTTACAAGATTCCTTTACATCTTATTGGACAATGTAAACTCATTACCTTCCTGAAGGTTGACTTACTATTCTAGATACAAGTAAAGGAACATGAATCTGTTGATCAGATGGGACAGGGAATGGAATTTAGCAGTCTAGAAGATCTTGGTCAAGTCCCAGCTACTAACACTCAAGCAAATTGAAGTTAAATATTTTCTTCTTTCCATGGTTACTGACAGGTTCAGAGTGTTCTAGAAGTACTGTTGTTGTTGCTAGATGCTGTCAAATCAGTTCTGACACATAGTGATCCCATGCACTGTAGACAAAACCCTGCCTGGTCCTGTGTCATCCTCCCAATTTTTGCTATGTTTGAGACCATTATTGCAACCACTGTAAAGGTATCTCACTGAGGGTATTCTTTTCTTTTGCTGAGTCTCTGTTTTACCAAGCATGATGCCCTTCTCTAGGGCCTGGTCCCTTCTGACAACAAGTCCAAGGTATGTGAGATGAAATCTCACTTTCTTACTTCTATGGTACATTCTGTTTGCTGTTGTTCCAAGACAGATTTTTTCATTCTTCTGGCAGTCCATGCTATATTCAATAATTTTTGCCAATACTGTAATTCAAAAGCATCAGTTCTTCTTCAGTCTTCCTTATTCATTGTCCAGTCCTTGAAGACTAAGGTTAGGTGCTACTGACCTTGTAGTTCAAATTCTAGGATTGTTTGTTCAGTGTATAGATTGATAAACAAGACAACAAAAAGCCAGACCCAGTTGCTGCTCAATTGATTCTGATTTACAGTGATTGTGTGACACAGTAGACCTGCCCCGTAGGATTTCCAAGCATGGCTGGTGAATTTGAATTGCTGACTTTTTCGCTAGCAACCTAATGCTTAACCACTGTACTATCAGGGCTCCAAATTATTTAATAAATACGATGAATTGATAAAATTGTGATGTACACCTTTCTTGATTTTAACCCACGCAATTTGTCTTTGTCTTTGTCTTTTAGTGTTGCTGTAACAGAAATAACACAAAATGGGTGGCTTTAACAAAGACAAATTTATTTCCTCATAGTAAAGTAAGTTAGGTACCCAAATTCAGGGTGTCAGCTCCAGGAGCAAGCTTTTTCTGTTGGCTCTGGAGGAAATTTCTTGTCATAAATACTCGATGGGAGCTAAGAAGCTGCAAGAATCCCAGGTCCAAAGGATGTGCTCTGCTCCCAGCATTGCTTTCTTGGTGGTATGAGATCCCCGGTACTCTGCTTGTTTCCCCTCCCTTTATATCCCAAGAGATTGTCTCAAGACACAGGACAATCATATAGATTTAGTCCTGCCTCACCAACAAAAATGCTGCCCATTCTCCCTCATTAACATGATAGAGGCAGGATTGACAACATGTAGGAACATAATACGACATTGGAAATAATGGCCTAGACTAATTGCTACACATATTTTGGGGAATGCAGTTCAATACATGACACTGTTGTTCTGTTCAAATGATTCCCTGTTGGTCCCTGTACCAGTTCTGGATGAGCACAACTAAGCGTTCTGGAATTTTTATTCTTTGAAATGATATCAAAAATATTTTATGATTCATAATCTACAAGGTACTGCAAAATATCAACAAGAAAAAGGTAAATAACCCAATTAAGCAATGGGCAAGGGGGATGGACAGACACTTCACCAAAGAAGACACCCAGGTAACCAAAAGACACATGAGGAAATAAATGCTCGTTATTATTAGCTACCCAAGAAATCTAAATCAAAACCACAATGAGATACTACCTCCCCCTAATGAGGTTTGCAATAATCCCAAAATAAAACAAAACAAAAGACAACAAATCCTGGGGAGAGTGTGGAGAGATTGGGACTCTCCTACATTGCTGGTAGCAATGCAACACAGTACAACTTCCTTGAAAAACAATCTGGCTTTTCTTAAAAAGCTGGAAATAGAAATATCATATGATCCAGAAATCCCACTGCTTGGAATATATCCTACAGAAATAAAAGCAGTCACATGAACATATAAATGCACACAAATGTTTATTCACAACACAGTACACAGAAGCAAAAAGATGGAATCAACGTAGGTGCCTATCAACAGGTGAATGGATAAACAAACTATGTTACATATACACAATGAAACATATTGCAATGATAAAAAAATCAGTGATGACTTTAGGAAGCATCTCCTAACCTGATTTCAACTAGAAAACATTATACTGACTGAAATCAGCCAGTTGCAAAAGGACAAGTATTGTATGAGACCTCTGCTGTAAGGACTTAAAAATGTACAGAAGAAAAGATTCTTCGGTGGCTATAAGGGTCAGGAGGGAGGGAGAGGGATGTTCATAGATTAGATACCCACTGCCATCGAGTTGGGTCCGACTCACAGCGACCCTAGAGGTCAGAGTAGAACTGCCTCATAGAGTTTCCAAGGAGCACCTGGCAGATTTGAGGTGACAGGAATTTGGTTAGGTGAAGGGAGAGACAGCACACAGTAGAGGGCAGATCAGCATAACTGGACTACACGCACCATAAACTGAAAGGTTTTCTAAACTCAACCCAGTATCTCAAAGGATGAAATAGCAGGGATGGAGTTCTGGTGACTGTGTTTTCAGTGGGTATTGAGGTCAATTGGCATAATTTGTCTTTTGCTAAGAGAGTCTTCTGCAACTCATATTGGTGAGTGGTGTCTGGGGTCTTAAAAGCTAGCAAGCTGCTATCTGAGGAGCCCAAAATGGTACCAGTCCATCTGGAACAGATGATAACTGAGAACATCAAAGACATGAGGAAAAGTGAGCACAGGAGACAGAAAGGCTGATATGAATGGGAGACTGTACCATCATGAGGCCAGAAGAACCAAATGGTGCCCAGTATCCACCAAAGACAGCCGTGAGGGGAGACGCAATGTAGAGTCCCTGAGGCAATACGAGAGAAAGAGATGTAGCACAAGAACTCTACTAAAGAAACAGAATCGATGGTGCAACAGTCTGGAGGGTCCACTGGGAACATGGTCCTTAGATTTGCTTCTGACCCTAATCTGAAACCGGTACTGAGGTTAACTCTTCAGACAAGAATGGACTGGACTTGGTGACACAGTGTGAGCATGTAGTTTATATACGTCATAGTTTTGTACATTTATAGGAGGCTGTTCTACTGGTTTCTTTCTAGATGGGATGGGGAAGGTAGAGAGGAGGAGACAGGTGTTCATTAAGAGGATACCAGAAGTAAAGAGTAAAAACAATGAGGGTGCTGTCACAGAGTGAGGAGAGCAGATGGAGTGACAGATAGGCAAGCATGCAAAATTCATTTAGATTGTATACATTCTCTTGATCATAATAAAAAAAAAATCACAGTCATTAAGAGCAGATGCTAAAAAAATTATGATTCACACAGTCAAATGCCTTTAAAAAGTAAGTGAAACACAAATAAACATCTTTCTGATAGTCTCTGTTTTCAGCAAAGATTTATCTGGCAGCAGCAATGATGGCACTTGTTCTATATCCTCTTCTGAATCTCGCTCTAATTTCTGGTAGTTTCCTGTCAAAGTACTGCTGTAACTGTTTTTGAAACATCTTCAGCATAACTTCACTTTCTTGTGATATTAATGATATTGTCCATTTATTTCCACATTCTGTTCGATCACCTTTCATAGGAACAGGCTTGACTCCAGATCTCTTCCAGTCATTTGGACAGGTAGCTGTCTTCCAAACCAGGAGAGTAGAATGAGCTCTTCCAGGGTTGCATCTGTTTGTTGAACCATTTCCATTGGTTTTCAGTGCATTCCTGGGGACTTGTTTTTCACCAACGCCTTCAGTGCAGTGTGGACTTCTTCCCTCACTGTCATCAGTTCTTAATCATCTGACATCTCATGAAGTGGTTGAATGTCCACCAATTCTTTTTGGCATAGTGTTTTGTGTATATCCTTTGTCTTCTTTTGGTGCTTCTCGTGTCATTCAGTATTTTCATATTGTGACTCAAAGCTTGAATTGTTTTCTGCAGTTCTTTCAGCTTGAGAAATGCCAAGCATGTTCTTCTCTGGTTTTCTAACTCCAACCTTTGCATATTTTATTATAACACTACTTTGTCTTCTCATCTGGCCTTTGAAATCTTCAATTCAGCTTTCTCACTTCACTTCTTCCTTTTGCTTCAACTACTCTAATCTCAGAGTAAGTTTCAGAGTCTCTTCTAATCCATTTTGGTCTTCATTTTCTGTCTTTTTAATGACTTTCGCTTTCTCGATGTATGTTGCCAATGATGTCATCCCACAGCTTGTCTGATTTTTGGTCATTCATGTTCAGTATGTTTCATCTTTTCTGGTATTATGGAAGTTCCACACCCCTCTCACACCTTTTTTGTCTTTAGCTAGGCCCAAAGTTTTAATATTTATCAGTTATCATTCTCCACCTTGAAGTCGGTGCAAACAGTAGTATATAAAATAGCAATAAATTTGAAAAGCTTGATTTGAAATTTGGAAAACCTGTAGGGCAGTTCTACTCTGTTGCTGTGAGTTGAAATTGATTTAATAAGTGTTTTTTTTCTTTTTGTTGTTGTTGTTTTGTCCCCTACAAGGTGACACCCACTCTTGAGACTGAGGTTGAATGGGCAAAAATTTCTCATCTTACCATGTCTGCAAGGAGCAGTGAGTAACCTGATGGTACATCCACCCCTAGTAACCCATCCTTTTTTTGCCAGAGAGAGCTGTCTACACCTCACTCCTCGCCTTGTATGCCACTCCTCTACTGAAACCTGTTTGTTGGTTCCCAGACTTGGCAGATTGTGTAAGATCCCTGTCTTAGTTTTCTGGTGTTGCTCTAAAATAAATACCACAAATGGCTGGCTTAGAGGCAAAAGTTTATTTTATAGCAGTTCTGGAGACAAAAAAGTCAGGATCTAAGCCATATCATATCTTTCTTGTAGGTTCTCCTGGGTGTTCCTTGGCTTGTAGTCAATCTTTACGTTGCATCTGTTCTCTCCTATGTGTATCTCTGTGTCTAATTTGCTTTGTTTGTAACTCAGAAGTGATTAGATCTACAACCCATACTACAAATAAAACTCTATTTCCAAAAAGACAGAGGGGCTAGGATTCCATCACACATTTTGAGGGAACACAGTTTAATTCATAACAGTCCCACATGCTTGGCCCCAGCTTACCTTGATACCAAATTATTTACAGTTCCACAAATTGTCTGCCTTCTTTCTCACCACTGGGATTTCCTCTGTTCATTCTTGTTCTTTCTCTGCTTGATTAACTGAGACTTTAAGATTCAGTTTTTTGAAAAATTTCCAGGATGGTTGCTCAACACAGCACATCCCTATCTGCATCCAATTTGTGGCATTCCCAGTAGTCTGACTGTCCATGTCTCTGAACTTGGAATGGTCTTTTTCCTCCTCTGTGTTCTCTCTTTCATGATGACCTCTTTGAGTGTATCCTCCTTCTACCCTTGAGTATTTTTTTTTCAGTAAATATGTATTGAGTTCCCATTATGTCTCAGTTACTATGCTGAGTTTTGTGAACACAATGACCAAAAATGTTACATGTGGACACAAATCCCATCTTCAGGAATGTTGTGATCTAGCTGGGGCGGGGGGGAGTCAGTGGGGAGCAAGTGGACAGACTCACAATGTCATGTGCTCACCTAGGAAATACTCTGACTGGTAACAATCTTCCTACAAACAATGGCTAACTTCTGAAACCTGAACAAAAGTCAGAATTATCCCAGGAGTGAAGAGGAAAGCCTGAAGGGGACAAGGAGAGGTATTGGGACTGATGGGACAGCATGCAGAAAATGCTTAGGCAAGAGGTAATAAGGCTCTTCTAGAAACTTAAAGACCTCTAGTTAATGTACACAGCATAGAGTGCAGACAAGAATTGGAAAAAAGGAAGCTGAAAGGAAGATAATGGCCAGGTTTCAATGGTGGCGACTTTGACACCACAGTAGAGAAATTTGGAGTTTATCTGGTGAGTAGGTGGGAGAAGCAGCTTTGGAGGGTTTTAGCTGTGAAGTAACATGATTAGTGTCAACTTCAAGAAAAACTGGTCTGCAAACAAATAAATCATGTACAGTAATAATTGTCGCACTAAAAAATTATATGGGGTACAGAGAAAGCATTAAAGCTAGAGAAATTCCTGCCCTCTGGACAGGATTAACAAAAGGGAAGCTAGACTAAGTGTGGGGAGCTGGTCAGAAAAAACTTGACAGTTTTGTTAAACTACTCCTGCGTTAAGCAGGGAGGGCCACAGGAAGCTTCTCCTAAATCAAGATCTTTGCCTCCTTGAACTAGGAAGAAGTTCTTTACAATTTGTGCCCATACTCACACTGGGTACATTAGCAACCTAAAATGTATGTATTTAAATGCAGAGTTCATTTTTGTTATTGTTCTTCATACTGTTGAGGGGATATGAAAGCAGTATTGAAGGCATATCAAAACTGTGTGATATAATAATCAAAAAAGCCAAAGGTGGTTAGCTCATGTTGGATATCTCTAAGTGTGGGATACTGGATGGGACATTTGTTCCCAGACTCCAGTTACCAGTTGCCATCGACTCTGACTCACGGCAACTTCATATGTGTCAGAGTGGAACTGTGCTCCATCGAATTTTCTATGGCGGATTTTTTGGAAGTAAATTTCAAGGACTTCTTTTTAAGGTGTCTCTGGGTAGATCAAACCTCCAATCTTTTGGTCAACAGTGAATGCATCAACTGTTTGCATCACTCAGAGAATCCAAAGTAACCATGTGAATAGAACTGCTGGTAGCAGGTGTAGGAGGGAGGAGGAAGATGACTATAGCAAAAATTAAGAAGAAAAAGGTTCTAGGGCTTCTGTGCCTGAGGGGTGATGCACGTTCCAACAGACCTCCAGAGGAATCATAGCTCCTGAGCAGCAGACTGGGAAAGATGAAATGTGACTAGGATGAGGCAAGTGGGTGTATAGGGCATATGTTAGGCTGTTTATGTAATCCTGGAATTGAGCACCTCTCTTGACTCACCTTAGTCCAGTGCTAGGGACAGAGAGAGACAGAAAGAATCCAGGACAGCACAAAATAAGCCACAGGGATCATTGGGGAAGTCATAGCCTTGTCAGTTTATGAAGCACATGCAGAGGAGTATCATAAATCCAACTTCGCAGTTCTCGACACCCTCATCCCACCTCTATCCTGACTCACTCCTGTCCCAACATGCTCTGCTTCCCTTGTGCTGTGAGGATGGGTGCATTTCCCTCTTATAGTCACCAGGTTGGGCTCCTGTGCCAGCTAGTGAAGGGAATGGTATAGTTTGGTTCCCAGGCCTACAGTGATGAACACTATTCAAAGCTTGCTTTCTCACTCACGGTTTCACTTGAGCCTCAGGTTAGCCTATGAGATGAGGGATGAGGGTAGAGACAGGGATTTTGAGGCTCAGGTCAGCATATGAGGCGGGGGAGTGGCAAGGATTGTTGACTTAGCTGCCAAACAGAGTCAGAGAGGCTAAGCAGCTTGCAAGTGGTTGTCATTTCCATAAGGTCCAGTCAATCATTTTGATGACGGCTTTCTTTTTGTGTTACATTTAGAGATCTTTGCAAATGCAAGGTCACTAAGATTCTCTATAAGTTTTATTTTAAAAGATTGTATTTTAAGTTTTACATTTAGTCTATGATCCAGTTCAAGTCAATTTTTGTTGGGGGGGTTAAATAAAAAAAATTTTTTCCCTTTGCCTATAGTTACCCAATTTGTCCACTATCATTTGTTGAGAGGTCATTAAAAAGATAGCAGAGAAAGAAAAGACCAGACTGGATGTCAGAAGAGAATGAAACTTGCCTTGAACACTGAGCAGCTAAAGCAAAAGGAAGAAACCGTGAAATAAAAGACCTAAACAGAAGATTCCCATGAGCAGCTCGAGAATACAAAATAAAGTATTACAATGACACGTGCAAAGAGCTGAAAATGGAAAACCAGAAGAGAAGAACATGCTCTACGTTTCTCAAGCTCAAAGAACTGAAGAAAAAATTCAAGCCTCGAGTTGCAGTAGTAAAGGATTCTACAGGGAAACTATTAAAAGACTCAGAGAGCATCAAAACAAGATGAAAGAATGTACACAGACATAAGACCAGAAAGAACTTGTCAATGTTCAGCCATTTGAAGATGTAGCATATGAGCAGGAACTAATGGTACTGAAGGAAGAAGTCGAAGCTACATTGAAGGCATTGGTGAAAAACAAGACTCTTAGAATTGATGGAATGTCAATTGAGATATTTCAACAAACAGATGCAGCACCAAAAGTACAATAAATTTGGAGGACAGCTACCTGGCAATTAACTGGAAGAGATCCATATTTATGCCCATTCCAAGCACAGGTGATCCAACCAAATGTGAAAATTACTGAACAATATCATGCAGGTAAAATTCTGCTCAAGATCATTCAAAAGCCACTATAATAATATATTGACAAGGCACTGCCAGAAATTCAAGCTGGGTTCAGAAGAGGACGTGGAACCAGGGATATCATCACTGATGTCAGATGGATCTTGGCTGAAAGTGAAGAATACCAGCAAGATGTTTACTTGTGTTTCACTGCTTATGCAAAAGCATTCAACTGTGTGGATCATACTGACGTAGCAGAGAATGGGAATTCCAGAACACCTAATTGGGCTCTTAAGGAATCTGTATATGGATCAAGAGGCAATCATGCAAACAGAACAAGGGGACAGTGCATGGTTTGAAGTCAGGAAAGGTGTGTGTCAGGGTTGTATCCTTTCACCATACCTTTTTCATCTGTACGCTGAGCAAATAATCTGAGAAGCTGGATTCTACGAAGAAGAACAAGGCATCAGCATTGGAGAATGACTCGTTAACAACTTGTGTTACGCAGACGACACCACCTTACTTGCTGAAAATGAAGAAGATTTGAGACACTAATAAAGATCATGGACCACAGCCTTCAGTATGGATTGCACCTCAACATCAGGAAAACAGAAATCCTCACAACTAGACAAGTAAGCAACATCATGATAAATAGAGAAAGGATTGAGGTTGTCAAGGATTTCATTTTACTTGAGTCCACAAATGCCCTTGGAAGCAGCAGTCAAGAAATCAAGACACTAGGGAAATCTGCTGGAAAGGACCTCTTCAAAGTATTCAAAAGTAAGGATGTCACTTTGAAGACTAAAATGCGCCTGACCCAAGCCATGGTATTTTCAGTCACATCATATGCATGTGCTGGACCATGAACAAAGAAAACAGAAGAAGAATTGATGCCTGTGAATTGTGGTATTGGAGAAGAATGTTGAATGTATGATGGACTACCAAAAGAACCAACATATCTATTCTGGAAGAAGTACAACCAGAGTTCTCCTTGGAAGCAAAGATGGCAAAATTGTGTCTTACATACTTTGGACATGTTGTCAGTCCCTGGAGAAGGACATCATGCTTAGTAGAGTTGGAGGATCAGTGAGAAAGAGGAAGACCCTTGACAAGATGGATTGACACAGTGGCCACAACAATGGGCTTAAGCACAAAAACAATTGTGGACATGGTGCAAGACTGGACAATGTTCTGTTCTGTTGTTCATAAGGTCACTATGAGTCAGAAGTGACTTGATGGCACCTAACAACAACAACAACAAACCATTTGTTGAAAAGATTTTCCTTACTTAGTGAATTGTCTTGGCATCTTTGTAAAATAATCAAGTGACCATATGTATGTGAGTCTATTTTTGGATTCTGTTCTGTTCCATTAATCTATGTGTCTTTATGCAAATACAGCATTGTCTTGATTGCTTTATAATAAGCCTTGAAACAAGGTAGTATAAGCTTACCAACTTTGCTCATTTCAAAATGCTGCTGTAAGAGAATATTCTCATGCCCTTGTGGTATTTCTGTTACAGAAGCACTTTGAAATCAGAAACGTTGGCAGACTTACACTACAAAAACTTAATTTCTTATACTTTAGGAGACTGTAAGTCCAAATTCAGGGTGCTAGCTCTAAGGGGAAGGCGTTCTCTCTCTCTCTGTTCTCTTTTCTCCTTTTAGCTTCTATTCCTAAATTTCTTGATAATCATGTGATGCGTGTCTTCCCCTCCATTTATGTTGGATCGTTTCTCTGCCTAATCTGTTCTTTTATATCTTGGGAGATACTGCACAATAATATTTCCATGTTAACATAAATGAAACTCATTCCCAAATGGGACTATAACCACAGGTATAGGGGTTAGGATTTCCATACGCATTTTGGGGGATGATTCAATCTAAAATAGCAGCTTTGACTGATGGAGTTCCTCTGTATAGTCAATTTCTAAAAATTCTTGCAATTTTAATTAGGATTGTAATGAATCTAGAGATTAATTTAGGGAAAACAGCTAATAACAATATCAAGACTTTTGATGTAAAAACTCACTATAGCTCTCTATTAATTTAGGTTATTTTTTAATATATTATTCTTAATATCACTCACCAGTATTTTATAGTTTTCAGATACAAGTCTTGCATAGTTTTGTCATATCTTTTTCTAAACATTTTATAGTTGAATGTTACATTTTAAATTTAAATTTGATAAGTCCATTTCTAGCTTATAAAAAATGCATTGATTTTTGTATATTGCCCCTTTATCCTGAAATCTTGTTACATTCATTTACCCCTGTAATTTTTTGTTGATTCCTTAACATTTTCAGTATAGATAACCATGCTTTCTGCAAGTAAAGACAGGTTTTACTTCTTCCATTCCAATCTGAATGTCTTTCACTGGCTGTTTCTTGTCTTACTGAACTGGCTGGGACCTCCACTAGAGTGTTGAAAAGAAGTGGTGAGAGTGGTTACTGCTTTCTTTTTTCTGATCTTAGATGGAAAGCATTCAGTCTTTTATCGTTAAGTAGTTGTTAGCTTAATAATAAAGTTTGTTTTGTTGTTGTTAGGTGCTGTAAAGTTGGTTCCAACTCATATGTGTAACAAAATGAAACACTACCTGGTCTGGCAGCATCCTCACAATTCTTGTCAGTTTGCAGTACTGTGGTAGCTTGCATATTGCTGTGATGCTAGAAGCTGTGCCAGGGCTATTTCAAATAACAGCAAATGTTAAACCATAGTGGACAGGTTCCAACAGAAGAACTTAGTGGACTACTTCTGAAAAAAGTGGCCTGTAAAAACTTTATGAATAGCAGCAGAATATGTCTGATACAATTCCAGAAGGTAAGTCCCACTGAAAATATGACCAGGGAATAACTTCCTCCTCCAAATAGACCTCATCTCAATGATGTGAATGGAGTAAAGCTTTCCATACTTTCATTTGCTGCTGTGGCACAACTCAAAATGAGAAGAAACAGCTGCAAACATCCGTTAATAATTGCAATGCTGAATGTATGATGTATGAGTCTAGGAAAATGGAAGTCACCAAAACTGAAACTTCATAAATTTTGTGAAGATCCATCCAAGTTATAGTAACCCTATGTACAACAGAATGAAACACTGCCCAATCCTGCACTTTCCTCACAACCATTGCTGTGTTTGAGCCCATGCAGCTACTGTACCAATTAATCTCACTGAGGATCTTTCTCTTTATCGTTAAAATAAGTTCATGGATGGCCTTTGTCAGACTGAGAAGGATCCCTGTGTTACTAATTTTTATCAGAAATGGACATTGGATTTTGTCAAATGCTTTATTTCCACCTAGTGAGATGATCATGTAGTGCTTCTTTAACAGAAATATCATAAGCAGATGGCTTTTAAAAAGAGAAATTTTATCTGTCATAGTCCAGTAAGCTAAAGTCCAAATTCAAGGTGTCAGCTCCAGGGAAATACTTTCTCTACTGACTCCGAAGGAAGGTCCTTGTTAACAATCTTCCCCTGGACTGGAAGCTTCTGAGGCACAGTGGCCCCAGTCCTTTCCAAAGGGTAAACTCAGCTCCCAGCACTGTTTCTTGGTGGTATGAAGTTCCCTAATCTCTCTACTAACTTCTTTCTTTTATGTCTCAAGAGATTGCCTCAAGGCACAATACAATCGTACACACTAAGTCCTACTCCACCAACACAAATGCCTTCTACCTACCCTCATTAAGATCACAGAGGCAGGGTTTACAGCATACATAACACCACGACTCATGGCGAAGCCAAATTTCTTGCACACATATTTTTGGAAACACAATTCAATCCATCACATATGTATTTTAGTCCGTCAATATTGTGAATTACAAAAATTGAATGTTAAATAAGACTTGCGTTCCTAGAATAAATGTCTTTTTGTCATGACGTGCTATCGTTTTTATATATTGCTTGTTTTGATTCGCTAATATTTTTTTGAATTATTTTTATTTTTTTTATTATGACTGAGTGAAAGGAATTTTGTATTTACGTTCATGAGGGATATTTCCCTGTGGTTTTCTTTCCTCATAGGACTCTTTATGGTTTAGTACAGACTAACCCTGGCCTCATAGCTTGACCTGGAAAATATTCAGTCCTTAATTTTTTGGAAAAGTTTGGGTAGAACTGTTAATATTTATATCAGTGTTTGATAGAATTTGTCATGGAAGCCGACTGGACCTGGATATTCTCTTGTGGAAAGGCTTTTAACTACAAATTGAATTTATTTAGTAGATACGTGGCTTTTTATGCTATCTCTTACCTGTTCAGGAGATTTGTAGTTTGTGACCTTCGAGAAATTTGTAAACTTAACCAAAGTTGTAAAATTTATTGGCACAAAGTTGTTTTCAGTACTCCCTAAATAGCCTTTTGGTATTGTAGAATCTGTAATGGTATGAACACTCTTATTCCTGATGTTGGTGATGTGTTTATCATTTCACTTTCTCCTTTTTATTCTTTTTTTTAAAATAAAATGAATGCATAACTATATAATATATAGATCTTTATAAAAATATAAGCACATGTATCATATAAAACAAGATTAGAGGGAACTATAAAGAATTATTTCATTTTCCAAGACTGAATTTAAAATATAACAGAAATTTGTACTGTGCAAATACAAGTTTAGCACTCTTTCAAGGTCTCTCCACTTCGAACAAGTTTATAATTACTTTTTTTTCTGAGGATGCAGTAAATGAACAAAATTTCTAATCTCTATCAACTATCCAATCTATGATAAACACTACCCTCCCACTCTTGTAGTCACCCAAGAATCCTTTCTTCTACACATAAGTCTATTTTGAAGTCCTTATAGCAGAGGTCTCACACAATATTTGTCCTGCTGCTGCTGACTGAAGCATAATGTTTTCTAGTTGAAACCAGGTTATGAGATGCTTTCTAAAATCATTATTGTTCTTTATCATTGCATAGTTTCCTGTTGTCCATATGTACCATAGTTTGTTTATTCATTCATCTGTTGATGGGTATCTGAGTTGATTCGATACTTTAGCTGCTATAGACTGTGCTGCAATAAACATTCTTGTGCATGTGCCTGTTCATGTGACAGCCTTTGCTTCTGTAGGATAAATTCCAAGCAGCGAGATTATAGGTTATACTATTTTGCAATCCCACAAGCAGTGTAAAAGAATTCCAATCTCTCCACTGCCTCTCCAGCATTTGTTGTTTCACGTTTCTTGGATTATGGCCAACTACTCATTGCAGTTTTGATTTGGATTTCTCTGATAGCTAAAGATTGTAAACATTTCCTTATGCGTCTTTTGGCTACCTGGATGTCCTCTCTAGTGAAGTGTCTGCCAATCTCCTTTGCCCATCATTTAACTGGGTTATTTACCTTTTTCTTGTTGATATTTTGCAGAATCTTCTAGATTATGGAGCTCAGACAATGGCCCAACATGTAGTTGTCAAATACTTTTTCCCCTTCTGTAGATGGTCTTTTAATTCTTTTGATAAAGTCTTTGGATGAGCAAAAGTGTTTGATTCTTAGTAGATCCCATTTATCTATTTTCTCTTCCGTTGATTGTGTTTTGTCAGATTTTGAATTCTGCCTAACCTGTGTAGTAGAACATCCATTGTTGATCCTATTTTTTCTTGCATGATCTGTATCATTTTATGTTTAATATATAGATCTTTGATCCATTTATAGTGTGTCTTGTTTCAGTTTTTTGCAGATGGATATCCAATTTTGCCAGCACCATTTGTTGAAGAGATTGTTTTTACCCCAGTTTACAATCTTAGGGCCTCTGTCAAATATCAACCATTCATAAGAGGATGGTAATATCTCTGGAGTCTCCAGTGTGTTCCATTGATCTACATGTCTCTTTTTGTACCAGTACCAGGCTGTTTTGACTACTGTGGCAGTGTTACAGTTTCTAAGGTCAGTTAGTGTGAGGCCTTCAACTGACATTTATTAATTTTATTCCCTTTTCAAAGAACTGGCTTTTGGTGTCCTTAACTTTCTGTTTTTCCTTTTTGTTTGTTTGTTTTCTGCTTAATTGCCTTCTGTCCTGATTTTTATTATATCCTTTTTTTAAAATATACTTTGAGTTTCTTTTATTTTTCTTTCTTTCCTTCTTTAAGGCGGATGCAAAGGTTATAATTTGAGACTTTTGTTCTAATATAGGCATTTAGTGCTAAAAAGTTCCCTCTGAGTCTTGCTTCAGAAGCATCTCATACAATTTGATATGCTGTTCATTTTTTGTTCAAAACACTTCCTGGTTTATGCTGGTATTTCTTCTCTGACCTATGAGTTATTTGGAAGTATTCTAGTTTCCAGTAATTTTGAGATTTTTCCAGAGATCATTCTGGTGCTGAATTGTAATTCTGTTATACCCTAGTAAGAAATGCAGTCCCTAATTCATTGGCCATGTGCCCAGTTAAAAGTATTAATAGGATATGAGGAAAACAGAATTTAGGGAGTCTAGGATAAAATATAAGCATTAGCAATAAAGTTTCACATCATAGTTCATAATTAATTATTATTATTATTTTTTACTTCTAAGTACTATTGTGCTGTATAATAAAAATAGCCACCATTTGTAGAAAGTTGTATTAGTTTCCTGTTGCCTCTGTAACAATATTTTCTCTTACAGTTCTGGAGGTAAGAAGCATAAGGAGTCTCATAAGGCTAAAAGCAAGATGTTGACAGGAAGCCTTCCTTCTGAAGGCTCCAGGGGAGGACTTATTCCATGCCTGTTTTTGCTGTAGAGGCTATCTGCCTTGCTGGGCTTGTGGCTGCATCACTCTAACCTCTGTTTCCGTGACCAAATTGCCTTCTAAATTTACGACTCATTCTGATCCTCCTCCTTGGAAGGATTTGTGATTTGTGATTACATCAGGCTCACCTATGTAATTCAGGATCTTCATCTGAAAATCCTTAGTCACTCATGCAAAGTAACATTCACAGGTTTCATGGATTAGGATATGAACACCTTTGGGAGACCATTATTCAGCCTACCAAAAAGGTCAACAGTATGCTACATACTGTGTGACCATTTAGCATATGTAATCTCTAATCCAAACAATAATCCTGTCATATAACTTCGATATTGAGTGTTGTTGTTAGTTGCCAATGAGTTGGCTCCTGACTTGTGGTGACCCTATGTACAACACGTGGAGCCTTCGTGTAAATAGTGGTTTCACTGGCTGAGTTTCTAAACTAGACTACCAGGACTTTGTTCCTAGCCTGTGTTAATTTAGAAGCTCTGCTGAAACCTCAATACCAAAAATGAAACCCATTGTGGTTGAGTCAGTTCTAAATCAGAATGACCTTACAGGACTGAGTAGAACTGCCACTCCAAGGAGTGCCTGATAGATATGAACAGCTGACATTTTAGTTAGGAGCAATAGTTCTTAACTACTGTGCCACCAGGGCTCCAAAACCTTAATAGAAATATTATATTGAGTTTGCAGATAAGAAAGCTGAGGGTCAGAGACATTAAATAGTTAACAGAATTACACAGTCTCTAAGGAGCAGAGGCAGAACCCAAAGCCAAATGTGCCTAACTGAATGTCATCACCCTTTAATAAGTATTGACATCCCGTTTTACAGATTATAACCATCTATCAGTAAAAACATCCTTGTTCAGGTGGAAGAAGGCATCAGTGACTTCATGAATTTGTCCTCCCTCTTCCATAATTCTTACAATTAATTCAGAAATCTGGGCAAGTTTGTGCCATCTATCTTCACAAGAAAAATTTTTCCTAACACTATGAGAAAAACATGACATGCAATACGGTGAAAATTGTGCCATAAAATCATCTGCAGTGCTGAAGAAGGGGGACCTTTGCCACATCTGCTTTCACAGTGAAACACTGGCAGCATGCGGGATAGTTTCTCTTGGTGTTGAGATGTTCTTTGAGGTATCTTCATCAAGGACACAGCTGTGTTTATCTAGGTGTTGTCAGTCATTCATGTCTTAGAGTCTGCAAATGTATAAGACCAGTCATTACTTAACCGCAGGAGGTATTGACTCCCTTTGTTTCAGTCAAAATTTATGAGACTTGTTTTCTGCTTCCTCCTTGCAGCCATAGCAATTGCTATTGGGTAATCCATGGTTGCCAGACTCCTCCTCTGCAGTGAGGTTTTTTTTTAAATCAAACAAGCAAACAAAACAAAACCTGATATCATATCTAAGGCAAATAAGAAAAGTCCTTTTGATCAAACTAAGTTCCTCTATAACTGTAGTGTCTGAGAATAAGTTATCATGACCCACTATGCCCCTTCCAACTGTTACGGGAAGACCAATTCACGCATGAACATCTGTCTCTTTTCTGGAATAAGATGGAGAAATCAAGATTAAAGATAACATGGATAAAATACTCGT
The DNA here is from genome assembly GCA_028571685.1 of Heterohyrax brucei. Taxonomy (NCBI): domain Eukaryota; kingdom Metazoa; phylum Chordata; class Mammalia; order Hyracoidea; family Procaviidae; genus Heterohyrax; species Heterohyrax brucei. The sequence goes on from CM053156.1 coordinate 29,169,521, forward strand.
TGGGCCAGAATCTTTAGGTGAACTATTTCAGCTAACCTTCATAACTCCCTTAGGAAGTAGATTTTAACATTATTGCCATATTATAGATGAGCTGAAATTTAGAAAGTTAAGTCATATATCATAGCTGCTTATCAATAAGTGACAGAACTGGGATTTGAACTCTGATTCTACACTACAGTCTTTACTATACACTCTTGCTTGTCTGCTTTAAATTTAGTATGCTGTCATTTTTGTTAGCCTCTGAGTCATGGTGAACCATGCACAGTGGTATTAGACAGTTGTAAGCCACAGGGTTTTCATTCACTGATATTTTTAAAGTAGGTTTCCAGACCTTCCTTCCTAGTCTATCTTAGTATGGAAGCTCTGCTGAAACCTCAGCTTTGCAGCAACACACTACCCTCCACTGATAAATGAGTTGCAGCTGCCTTTGAGGTACATTGGCCAGGAATTGAATTCAGGTTTCCTGCATGGCAGGTGAGAATTCAATGGCTGAAATACCACTGCCTCCACAGTTTAGTATAAACACTGTATATTGTGTCTGCTTCTCACATTACCAATCAGCTTTCTAGAACTTTCTAGTTTTAGAGGTGAAACCAAGGAGAGATCTTTTTCTATCTTAACAAATTAGTTTTTAACTAAAGGGTATAGTTTTTTCACACACAGGTAAAATCAAGACAAAATTTCCCTAACAGGAAGGAAAGAAATGTCCTCTGCAAAAGATGGAAGTGAAGAGCTGTAGTTATTCCTGGTGTGACATCAGAGGCAGGATAGAGGCCTCTGCTGGGTCAGCAAGCTTGCCTATTTATCTCTGGTAAGCTAAGTACGCCCTTGTCTCCTATAAGGAGAAGCCAAACATTGAGGACTGATGTCCATGCAGAATTCATCTACTGACCTTTAACAGTGAATGCCTGGGCCTAATTACACTCAAACAAAAATCTAACATTTCAGCCTAAGTATAAACTTCTGCTTCATGATGATGCTACGTGAGCAAGGTTTCTACATTATGGGACAATATGGACATCAAAGAACTATCACCATATAATGTTATATATATATTTGAGGAATGCTACAGAAAACCCTGGTTAAGTGCTGCAACTGCTAGCCAAAAGGTTGTCAGTTCATATCCACCAGGTGCTCCTTGGAAACTCTATGGGACAGTTCTAGCTCATCCTGTGGTGTTGCTGGGTCAGAATCAACTCAGCAGCAACGGGTTTGGTTTTTGTTAGCCATTAAAGTGAAAGGTCAGAGATTTGAACACACCAGCTACTCTATAACTGTATTGTAGGGAAGTCCTGGTCACTCCCTCCCACAAATTTTTCAGCCTAGGAAATCTTAGAGGGATAATATATCCTTTGATACAGCAACTAAACGTTCAGGATTGCAATATAATGAAATCATTAAGAATATATGACAGACAGGGCCAAGATGGCAGATGAGACACATGTCCCCTCAATTCCCTCTGAGAATTAAGGCCTAGAAAAATAAATGAAAGGGGTAATATGGATATTCTAGGAGACCCAACATCTGGCATAGGGTTGTGAGACTGGACTGGGTGACATGAAGAAGGAAAGTATCTTGGTCAGAAGCAAGGTAGCAGTGCCGTGCACTGAATGCACTGAGTCTGGTGCGTTGCTTGAGGATATTGCAGGTACAGAAACCTTCTTTCTTAACCAGGAGGCTGGGACTGGGACTGCTGAGTCTGTGACCCTGGCACACACTGGCTACTACACTGAACTGCAGTGTTTAAGTAAACAGTGTATCCTGGAGCAGAGAGACTGTGATTGGGACAGCCACATTTGGAGAGCCTCGTGGATGACCAAATGTGCCTGTGACCCTCCCCCTTCTCTTCTGTGAGCTGCACTGTAGCTCTACCTACTCACTGCAGCGGAGGTGGCTCAGATGGGATGCCGTCTTGGTCAGCTGGGACATGGAGTTAGCCATGCCTGTGGTCTCACCTGCAACTAATTTTCATTCTGAGCCCATGCCTGAGGTCTCACCTGGGACTGATTTTCATTCTGAGCAACAGTACCTGTCTGGATAGTGTTTCTCTGAGCAGAAAAGCAGTTTTTTAAGACAATTAAAGCTAGAAAACGTGGTGGGGGCTGGTGGACAAGTGCGGCAGTTCCCTAACTCCTTCCTTACTTGAGTCATGTAATACCATTTGGGGACAGCCTATGAGGCACCATCTCTGTCAGACAGGAGGCAGGGCCTGCCACCCCTGAAGGCCCAACTGCTTCAGGATGCAGCTGGTCAATGCCTCTCTCAGCAGAAAGACAGCTTTTATGATAGGAGTGGCTAGAGATAACAGTGGTGATAGGTGCCTGAGTGTGGTGGTGCCACTTCCACCACCCTTCACTGAGCCACATCATAGTGTCAGCTGATGACCATGCCTCAAACTCCATAAGTAGGTTGCCATTTTTGCCAGCCAAGAGGTGGGGCCAGTCATCCCTGAGAGACCAGTTGCTTTTGGTGGCTGCTGGACAGTGCCCCTCTCAGCGGAAAAGCAGTATTTAAGACAAACACATCTAGAGAATGCAGTGGTCTCTAGCAACTGAGTGTGGAGATATCCTTCTCTCTTCCCTTCCCTGAGCTACACCATAGTCTCCACTGTGTGATGACGGAGAGTCAGCACAAGCTGCTTTCCACCTTTAGCAGTCAGGAGGCGGAGCCTGCCACCCCTGAGGACCAACTGGGGCCAGCCACTAGGTCAAGCAGCATCATGGGAGCTGACAGAGTCTGTATTACCTGAGGAGCTATACATAAGTCAGCTGTACCCAGAAAACAGAGCAGAAGTTGGCAACCAAGTCTAGCAGTGCCCTTACTCACTCTCTTCTTAGAGCTATGCCACAGCTTGTGTCAGTGTAACACCAGAAAAACTGAAAAACTTCTTGATGGCATGAAGACAATCAGCATCTAACCATTTAAAGAAGCAGATGACCATGGCTCCAGAAAACTTCCAGTCTATAGAATCAAAAAGCTATCCAGATGAAGAAGCCTTTTTTTGAAAATTATCAGAAGTAGAATACAAAAGAATCACGTATGGTGCACTTCTAGAGATTAAACAGAATGCAGTAGAACAAAATGAAAACTTACATAAGCTGTATGAACTGCTAGAACATCAGTGATCTGAAATACAGCAGATCAATAATAAAATTACAGAATTAGGCAACTCAATGCAAAGCTAAAAGAGCAGGATGGAGAAATTGGAATGAGGAATTACTGAGCTTGAACATAAAGCTACTGACACTAGCATTCATGAGGAGAAATCATATAAAAGAAACAAGAAAAATGAAGAAGCAATAAGAAGCATGTGAGACTCTATCTAGAGGAATAATCTACAAAAATAATTGGGGTTCCTGAACAGGGAGGGATAGCAGAAAATACAGAGAGAACTGTTGAAGAGATGTTGACAGAAAACTTCCCTGAAATCATGAAAGAAGAGAACATAGATATTCAAGATGCTAATTAAACACCACAAAAACTAGACTCCCAAAAAAAGTACCAAGACGAAATTGGGCTTAATGAAAGGAAACACAAAGAGAGACTCTTAAAGGGAGCAAGGCTTAAAGCAAAATTAATGTACAAAGGGAAGTCCAGTAGGCTTTCATCTGAATTCTGGCAGAAATCATATTGGCAAGAAGACCTGAAGGAGAAAATCTTCCAACCACGAATTACATATTCTGCAAAGTTGTCTCTCAAATATGACAGTAAAATTAAGACTCTTTTAGATAAACAGAAGCTTAGAGACTTTGTAAAAACCAATCAAAAACTGCAAGAAATACTGAAAAAAGCTCTTTGTTTAGAAAAACAATAACATCAAATGTATAATTAAGGATGTAATGCAGGGCACAGCATCTAGATTACTACACAGGGAAGTCACTAAGCTTAATAAAAGCTAAAATATTAAAGTAGGCAACCAGACAAAACAACAAATGCTGGAGAGGCTGTGGAGAAAGTGGAACTCTTCTACACTGTTGGTGGGGTTGCAAAATGGTGCAGCCTCTTTGGAAAGCAATCTGGCGCTTCCTTAAAAAAATGGATATAGATATACTATTTGACCCAGTAATCCACTGCTTGGAATATATCCCACAGAATCAAGGCCTTTCACACCATGCACAAGACACATGCACAAGAATGCTTATCGCAGCATAGTCCACAACAGCAAAAAGATGGAATCAATCCAGATGCCAAACAACAGAGGAATGGAAAGGTAAACTATGGTATATATACTGAAGAGAGCACTATGCAATGATAAACAGTAATGATGATTCCAGGAAGCATCTCATAACTGGTTTCAACTGGAAGACATTATGTTGAGTGAAAGTAGTCAGCGACAAAAGGACAAATATTGTATGAGACCCCTACGATAAGATCTCAAAACCAGTTTATGTATAGAAGAAAAGACTCTTTGACGGCTGCAAGGGAGGGATGGGAAGGAGGGTGAGCGGGGGAGGGTTTAGATTAGACGGTAGAAATTTGGTTGGGTGAAATTGGTGATAACACACAATAGAAACAAGAACAATATTAAGTGGACTTCAGCATAACTTGAGTATTACTTCCAACTTAACCCAATATTGCAAGGACAGAGTAGCTGGGGCAGGGGGCAGGAGACCATGCTCTTAGGCAAAATTGAGGCCAACTGGCATAACTAGCATTTTGCTAAGAGGGCTCTCTGCACCCCACATTGGTGAGTGGCATCTGGGGGCTTAAAAGCTGCCAAGCTGCCATCTGAGGGCACAGCAAATGGTCTCGACTCAGCAGGAACAGATGCTCACTGAGGACCAAAATGACATGGGGTAAATACAAGCCAAAAGATAGAGAGGCCCACATGAGTGGGTGCCTACATAGACCTGGGACTGGAAGAACTGGATGGTACCCGGCCACCACTAGCGATAGCTGCAATGGAGATCACTAAGTTGAGTCTCACTGGCAACACAAGAATAAAAAGGGGTACACCTAGAGAGCTCCACTAAAAGACCGCAGTTGATGGTCTAGCAGCTTTGGGTTTCCCCTGGGAGCATGGCCCTTGGCCCTGACGCTGCCCTTGCCCATGAATCATAATGAAGGTCCCCTCTTCGGACACGAATGAATTGGACTTGGTGATGCAGAGTGATCATATATTGGATGCACTTCATGGTTCTATGCATCTATAGGATATCATCCTGCTGACCTCTGGCTGGAGGAAGGAGAGTGGGTGGAGAGGAGGGAAAAGGAGACTGTTGGGAGGATAAGACCTGTATGGAGCAGAGAGAAATTGTGTGCTGTCACCAGCCAGGGAGGGCAGTGGAAGCTGCATATAGGTGGGCATGTAAATTTACACAGGAATGTACATTTTCACCAGACATTAATTAAAAAAAAAAGTAGGGAACCAGTGATCTTAACACAGAAACTATGACATCATTATATTATAAAGAGGGATATATTACAGTACATATAACCCTTTCGGATGGAGAGGAAATTAAGAAAATATACAGAAGTTAAAGATTGTTTAAAAATAGACAATTTAAACATAGAAAGTTTAAACATAGAAAATTAAGGGGGTAACCAAAAAGCAAACTAACAATGTGATGTATCAAAACAAGAAACCTTATACAGGATTCTCAACAAACACAAAACCAAGAATGAAAAAGACATAAAGAAAGATAGTGAAAAGAAAACTTCAGGGGTTTCCTGTCAACCCATAAAGAAAAATGACTCAGAACAGAATATTAAGAGGAACAAAGAAAACATCAACAGCACAAAAGTAAATACACCAAAATGATAGTAGCTAACACATACCTATCAATAATGACACTGAATATAAACAGATTGAATGCTCCATTAAAGAGACAGAGAGGGACAGCTTGGATCAAAAAATATGATCCATCTATATGTTGCTTACAAGAAACACACCTTAGACTCCAAGATATGAATGAACTGAAAATCAAAGGATGGAAAAATATACACTGATCCAAGAACATACAAAGAACAGGAGTGGCAATACTTATCTCAGATAAAATAGATTTTAATGTAAAACCCACCATCACAGACAAGGACGGTCACTATTTATTGTTAAAATGTTCAATACTTAAGCAGAATATAACAATATCAAATATCTATGCACACAATCCCAGTGAATCTAAATACACCAATCAAATGTTGACATCACTGACAAATAAGACAGAGCACTTCACAACAGTTGGAAACATCAACTTTTGACTTTCAGTAACGGAGAAATCATCAAGAAAAGAAGTTCTGTAAAGACACAGAAGATCTTACTGCAACAATAAATCAACTAGATATCATCAACATATACAGAAGTTTTTACCCAACAACAAATAAGTACACCTGCTTTTCCAATGCACATTGGAACATTGTTCAGAATAGACCATGTATTAAGCTATAAAGCAAGCCTCAACAAAATCCAAACCATTGAAATGTTGCAAAGCATCTTCTTGGACCATGAAGTCATAATAGTTGAAATCAATAGTAAGAAAAATGTAGGTAGAAATTTGAAATCATGAAAACTGAACAACACCTTGTTCAAAAATCCATAGGTTATAGAAGAAATCAAAAGTTATCATAACAGAATACTACAAAAGACTATATGCTCTAACAGATTTGAAAACCTAGAGGAAATGGACAAATTCCTAGATTCATATCACCTACCAAAATCATCACAAGGAGAAGCAGAACAACTTAATAAACCCATCACAAAGGAAGAGACTGAAAAGTCATCCAAAAATTACCAGCAAAAAAAGCCCTGGGCCAGATGGCTTCAATGAAGAATGCTATCAAGCTTTTAGAGAAGAGTTAACTCCACTAATACTGAGACTATTTCTCTGCATAGAAAAGGATGGGATACTCCCAAATTCATGCTATGAAGCCAGAATAACTCTGACACCAAAGTTAGGGAATGATCCACAAAAAAGGAGAATTACAGACCAGTATAACTCATGAATCGAGATGTAAAAATCCTCAACAAAATCCTTGCCAATAGAATTCAACAACATATCAAAAAATAATAATAATAATAATAATAATTCATCATGACCAAGTTGGATTCATACCCGGAATGCAAGGCTGATTCAACATCAGAAAGACAAGAATCACCTGATTTTGTCAACTGGTGCAGAACAGGCATTTGACAAAGTCCAACAGCCATTCATGCTAAAAACCCTCAGCAAAATGGGAACAGAAGGCAAATTCGTCAATGCAATAGGGCGCATCTACTCAAACTGAATCGCCAACATCACTCTGAATGGAGGGACACTGAAAGAATTTCCCTTGAGAATGGGAACTAAACAAGGATCCCCACTCTCACCTCTCCTATTCAACATTGTGGTAGAAGTTCTGGCTAGAGCAATTAGATAAGACAAAGAAATAAAGGACATCCACATCATCAAAGAAGTCAAAATCTCCCTGTTTGCAGATGATATGATTGTATATGCTGAGAATCCTAAAGAATCCATAAGTAAACTACTGAAACTAATAGAAGAGTTCAGCAGAGTGTCAGAATACAAGATAAACATAAATAAACCAGTAGAATTCCTTTACAACAATAAAGAAGAAATCACCAATCAATATCATTTACTATAGACCCTGAGAAGACAAAATACCTAGGAATAAATCTAACTAGAGAAATAAGAGACCTATACAGAGAGAAGTACAAGATCTTACTGCAAGAAACCAAGAGAGACTGACACAAATAGAGAAACCTACACTTGTCATGGATAGGAAGCCTCAGCATTGTGAAAATGTGTATGTTACCCAAATAGATCTACACATAAATCCAATCCCAATACAAATTCCAGTGACATTTTTTAATGAGTTGGAGAAACAAATCACCAAATTTGAGAAAAAGAAGAAACCCCAGATAAACAAAGCACTACTCAAGAAGAAGAACATACTAGGATTTCTCTCACTACCCGACTTTAGAATCTACTAACACCTGCCACAATAGTCAAAACAGCCTGGTGCTGGTTCAAAAAGAGACATGTAGACCCATGGAACAGACTTGAGACCCCAGAGATGCAATCATCTTCCTATGAACGAATTCCAGTGACCTTTTTTAATGAGATGGAGAAACAAATCACCTACTTTGGAAAGGGATAAAATCCCAGATAAGAAAAGCACTAATGAAGAAGAACACAATGGGAGACCTCTTACTACCTGACCTTAGAACCTATTACACTGTCATAGTAGTGCAAACAGCCCAGTATTAGTACAAAAAGAGACAGATGGACCAAAGGAGCAGAGTTGAGACCTCAGAGGTGCCACCATCTTCTTATGAAAAAACTGAAACTCAAAGGATTGAAAAATATACATGAAACAGACAACATTCACAAAAGAGCAGGAGTGACAGAATTAACATCACATAAAATAGACTTCAAATAAAAAATTCACCACAGTGGACAAGTTAGCATATATTGCTTAAAGAGCATATACATCAGTAGAACACAACCATATTAAATATTTACACACCCAATGACAGAGCTTCTTAATATGTCAAACTCTTAACAGCTTTGGAAAGCAGACAGACAACACTACCATGATATTAGGAAACTTCAACACACCACTTTCAGTGGTGAATAAAATATCCACAAAGAAGTTCAATAAAGATGAATGTTTTAGTTATCTAGTACTGCTCTGACAGAAATATCACAATTGGATGACTTTAGTAAAGAAAACTTTATTCTTAAGAAGCCCAATAGGCTACAAGTCCAAATTCAGGATGTCTGCTCCAGGAGAGGGCTTTTCCTCTGTCAGTTTCAGAGGAGAGTCATCATGTTATATCAGGCTTTGGTCAGGCAGCATCTTACCTCAGGAATCTCAGGTCTGAAGGACATGCTTCACTCCCAGTGCTGCATTCTTGATAGTGTGAAGTTCCCAAATCTCTGCTTGCTTCCCTTTCCTTTTATCTCTTTCAGGATAAAAGGTGGTGCAGGTGACACTGCAGGGAAATTCCCTTTACAATGAAGCAGGGAGGTGACCTTATGAAGGGATTTACAGTCCTGCCCTAATCTTCTAACATATAGCATAGAAAAATACAAAATGAAGGACAATTACAAAATATTGGGAATCATGACCCAGTCAAACAGCTACACAGATTTTTGGGGGGACACAGTTCAATCCCTGACAGCATGGAATATTTAAATGCCACAGTCAACTACCCTGGCATCATAGGCATATAGAGAACATTTTACCCAGTAATGGACAAGTAAATCTCCTTCTCCAATGCAGATAGAACTTTCTGCAGGACAGACTGCATATTAGGCCATAAAGTAAGTCTTAACGAAATCCAAGTCATTAAAATATAGCAAAGCATCATTTCAGACCATAAAGCCATAAAGGTCAAAATCAACAGCAGAAAAAACAAGGGGGAAAAGATCAAACATGTGGAAGCTGAACAACTCCTTGCTCAAAACTTCTGTGTTACAGAAGAAATCAAGGACAGAATAAAAAATTCATAGATTCAATGAAAATGAAAACACATCCTGGAAGAATCTATGGGACACAGCAGAAGCAGTGCTCAGAGGGCAGTTTATCTCAATAAATACACACATCCAAAAAGTAGAAAAATCCTAAATCAAATAATCTTACAGTCAAACAAGTAGAAACAAAGAGACTAAGGAATGCCTCATCACCATAAGGAAATAGAAATTAAAATTAGAGCATAATTAAATGAGTTAGAGAATAGAAGAACAATTAAAAGAGTTAACAGGACTAAAAGCTGTTTTTCAAAAACATCAACAAAGTAGATAAACCACTGGCCAAACTGACAAAAGAGAAACAGGAGAGGAAACAAATAACAAATAAGAAATGAGACAGGTGATATCACAATAGACCCAACTGAAATTAATCATAACAGAATACTGTGAAAAATTGCCCTCTAATGAATTTGAAAACCTAGGGGTAATGGACAAATATACAGAAACCCGTTTGAGTACCAAAGCTAACACGAACAGAAGTAGAACAACTTAAAAAGCCTATCACAAAAGAAGAGATTGAAAAAAGTAAGTTAAAAACTCCTACCCCCCAAAAGTCCTGCCCAGAAACCTTCACTGGAGAACTCTATGGAACTTTTAACAGAGAGTTAACATCAGTGTTACTAATGGTATTTCACAGCATAGAAAAAGGAATACTTCCAAGTTCATTCTATGAAGTCGGCATAACCCTGATACCAAAACCAAGATAAATGTAGCACAAAAAAAAACAGACCTTAGATTCAAAAATCCTCAACAAAATTCTAGCCAAAAGAATTCCACAACATATAAAAAAAAATTATTCACCATGACCAAGTAAGATTCATACCAGGAGTGCAGGGATGGTTCAACATTAGCAAAACAATTAAGATAGTTAATCACAGAAATAAAACAAGAGATAAGAATTACTTTATCAATTGATGCAGAAGACATTTGACAAAACGAACATCAATTCATGTTAAAAACTCTCAGCAAAATAGGAATATAAGGGAAATTTTTCAACATAAAAAAAGACATCTATGCGAAGCCAACAAGCAACATCATCCTAAATGGAAAGAGTCTGAAAGCATTCCTCTTGAGAAACAGGAACCAGACAAGAACACCTATTGTCATTACATTTATTTCACATTGTCCTAGAGATTCTAGAGAAAGCAATCAACCAAAATAAAGAAATAAATGACATCCAAATTGGTAAGGAAGAAGTTAAAGTATCTGTATTTGCAGATATATCACCTTATACACAGAAAACTATAAACAATCCACAAACAAAACAAAACTACTAGAATAGAAGAGTTCAACAAAGTATCAGGATATAAGATAAACATAAATTAATCAGTTGGATTCCTTTATACCAACAGATTATCAAACAGGAAATCACCAGATCATTACCATTTATAATAACCCCCAGGAAGACAGAATAACTAGGAATGAATCTAACCAGATATAAAGCCAGCCAAGTGCCATCAAAGACTTATTAAAAAAAAAATTACAAGACTCTACTATAAAAAACCCAAAAAGACCTACATAAGTGGTAAAACCTACCTTGCTCACAAATAGCAAGATTTACTATCATGAAAACATCTATTCTCAATGCCACCTACAGTTACAATGTAATCTCAATAGAAATTCCAATAGCATTTTTTTTATGAGAAAGAGAAACAAATTACCAACTTTGGATGGAAAGGGAGGAAGCCTTGGTTAAGTAAAGCATTACTGAAGAAGGATAAAAAAGTGGGAGGACTCACATTACCTGACATGAGAACCTATTACACTACCATGGTAGTCAAAAAAGCCTGGCATGGTACAAAAACAGATACATATACCAGTGGAAGAGAACTGAGAATCCAGACATAAAATCATCCACTTCTGAACAGCTAATATTTGGCAAAGGCCTAAAGTTGGTAAATTGGGGAAGATAGTCCCTTTAACAGTGTTGTCATAGTTGGATATCCATCTGCAAAAATATGAAATAAGACCTACATCTCACATCATGCACAAAAATTAACTCTAAACGGATCGAAGATCTAAAATACAACCTAAAATGATAAAGATCATGGAAGAAAACTGTTACAACAGTGGGAGCCCTAATAACACAACATAAAAAGACTACGATGCATTAATAACAATGTACAAACACCAAGAGAGACAACAGATAACTGGGAAATCCTAAAATTCAAATACTTATGCTATCCAAAGTCTTCATCAAAAGAGTAAAAAGAATACCTACAGACTGGGAAAAAAATTTTTTGCAGTGAAGTATGTGATGAGCATCTAACCACATAATCTGTACGGCATTTCAAAACCTCAACAGGAAAAACAGAAATAATCCAATTAAAAAATGACAAAGAGTATGCACAGGTGCTTCACCAAAGAAGACATTCAGGATGGTAACATATAAATGAGGAAATGCTCACAATCATTAGCCATTAGAGAAATCCAAATAAAAACTACTCCATCTCACCCTAACAAGGGTGACATTAATCCAAAAACACAAAACGATAAATGTTGGAAAGGCTGTGGAAAGACTAGAACTCTTATGCACAGCTGGTGGGAATGTAAAATGGTATAACCACTTTGGAAATTGATTTGGTGCTTTGTTTTAAAGTTATGAATAGAAAGCCATACAATCCAGCAATCCTACTGCTTGGAATATATCCTAGAGAAGTAACGGCTGTCATACAAATAGATATGCTCACATCAATGTTTATTGCAGCATTGTCCACAATAGCAGAAAGATGTAATCAACCTAGGTCCTCATCAACAGAAGAATGAATATACAGACTATGGTATAGTCACACAATGAAATACTGTACAATGAAAAAGAGCAACAATTATTTGGGGAAATGTCTGATAATATGGAGTCATCTGGAAGACATTAAACTGAGCAAAAGGACAAATACTGTATGAGATCACTGTTAGAAGGACTCAATAAAAGGTTTAAGCACTGAAGAAAGTAACCTTTGATGGTTACAGGGAGAGGTGTGAAGGAAATGGGTATTCACAGATTAAACAGTAGTTAGGAATTGGATTAAGAACAGGAAGTGACAGCATGCAGCAGAAGGGAGATTAACATGGCTGGGCTACACCAAAAAGCTAAGAGGTTTCCTAAATACAATGTGACATTTCAAAGTTCAGAGTAGCAGGGGCAAGGGCCTGGGGACCATGGTTTCAGGGACATCTAGGTCAATTGGCGTAACTATTTTTTTGTTTTTGTTTTTCTAAGAAAATATTGTGTAACCCCCTTTAGTTGAGTGATATCTGGGGTCTTGTTTTGTTTTGTTTTTATAATGATTGAGTGAAAATGTACATTCCCATATAAATTTGCATGCCTACCTGTCATGGTTGGAAGTGTGTCCCCCCAAAAATCTGTGCAGCCATGTGGCTGGGATATGGTTCTCAGTATCTTGGGACTGTCCTCCATTGTGTGGTTTTGCTAACCTGTATGTTAAAGGATCAGGGTGGGGCTATGAATTCCTGCTGTGGGGGGAGTTTCCCTGGAGTATGGCTTGCCCTACCCTTAATGCTTTTAGCTTGCAAGGAATAAAAGGAAAAAGAAACAAAGGACAACTTGAGAACCTCGCTACCGTCAAGCAAGCAGCACCGGGAGGAGAGCGTGTCCTTCAGACCAGAGGTTCTTGCGTGAGGATGCTCCCTGGACAAAGACTGATGCAATACCGGACTTTCCTGCACTCAGCTGACAAGGGGAAAGTCTTTCCCTGGAGCGGACACCCTGAATATGGACTTGCAACCTACCGAACTGTGTAAGAATAAATCTTTCTTTGTTAAAGCCATCCACACTGTGGTATTTCTGTTAGAGCAGCCTAGCTGACTAAAACACTACCTATATGCAGTTCCCGCTGCTCTCCCTGCCTGGTGACAGCACACTCTTTCTCTTCTTATACTCCCAACAATCTCCTATCCCTTCCTCTCTATCCACTCCCCCGCCTCCAGTAAGAGGTCAGCAGGATGACATCCTATGGAGGCATAGAACCATAAAGTGCACACATGACGTGGTCACTCCGTGTCTCTAAGACCAATCCATTCCTGTCTGAAGAGTTGACCTCCATTATGATTTATGGACAGGTCAGCATTGGGCCAGGGGCTATGATCCTAGGGGAATTCTAAGATTATCTTGGGTCTTAAAAGTTAGTAAACTACAATCTAAGGACCACCAATTGGTGTCAATCCACCTGGAGCAGAAGAGAACAAAGGACATCAAAGACTTGAGGAAAATACAATTCCAAACGATAGAGGAGGTCAAATAATCAAGAGACTGCATCCACATAGGACCAGAAGAACTAGTTGGTGCCTGGCTACCATCAGTGACTGCCCTCACAAGGAACACAACATAGAGTCCTTGACATAGTGGGAGAAAAATGCGGTGCAGATCTAATACTCCATTAGAAGACCTGACTTGACATCCTGGAAGGTCCCCTGAAAACAGGCCTCTGGACTTGTTGCTAGCCCAGAGCTGGAGCCAGTAGTGATTTCAACAATCCAGACAAAAACTTGACTGGACTGCAAGACACAGAGTGACGCTGGTGAAGTGTGTGTATCTTGTCTTAAATATATATGTATGAGGCTGTTACAGCAGCTCCTCTCTAGAAGAGATGGAAGGGTGGAGAAGAGGGGACAGGAGTTAGTTAAATGAATATGGGAAGTACAGTGTGTAAAGAAGAAAGGTGCTGTCACAGGGTTGGGAAAACAGCTAGAGTTGCACAGAGGTGGGAAACTGACTTGAATTGTAAGCTCTCACTAAGGCACAATAAAATACTTTTTAAAAATCTCAAAAAAAAGAATTAATGAAATATAGCAAGTTACAGAGTTTCTTATGAATTAAATTGAGAAGCTAGTCTAGTTTGTAGCATGTATTGTTGGTATGTCATAAATGTTAGTTCCCCTTTTCCTCTCCCAAAATGTGACGTATCACCAGTACATTTTCCTCCTACAGATGAGAATGCAAAGCACCAGAAAAGACAATTCTTTTGAGAGTTTCCCAACTGCCAATTACAGACCCTAACTACCCTTTTATTATTAGCTCTGTGGGCCACTATCTGAAAATGCAGGTCCAGCTGCAGCTATGAAACCATGAAAATGTTCTCAAGAACACATAAAAACCAAAACCAAAACCAGTGCCACTGAGTCAATTCTGACTCATAATGACCTCATAGAACAGGAAAGAACAGCTTCATAGAGAGTCTAAGGAGCTCCTGGTGGATTCAAACTGCTGCCTTTTTGGTAAATAGACATAGCATTTAGCCACTATGCCAGCAGAGTTCGCTATGTTGGACCCCATTGTTGCAGTCACTATGTCAATTCATCTCATTGAAGGTCTTCCTCTTTTTTCACTGGCTCTTTACCAAGCATGATGTCTTTCTTCAGGGAATTGTCAATCCTGATAACATGCCCAAAGTGCACTAGATGAAGTTTTGCCACTCTCCCTTCTAAGGAAGAAGCTTTCTTGCTATACTTCTTCCAACACAGGTTTGTTCATTCTTCTGGCAGTCCATGGTATATTCTGTCCTATAGGGTCACTATGTGTCAGAATTGACTTCAACATAATAGCCAAATACCTACGAGTATGACCTCATTTGGGAATAGTTTTCTTTGTTATGTTAATGAGATGTCAGAATATGATGTGTCTCAGAACTACCTACTTTTAAGACATAAAAAGAACAGATTAGACACACAGAAATTAGGGTGAAGATATGCTATGTGGTTATATCCAGGGAACACCAAGAAGAATCCTAGAAAAACTGAGAGGGAGAGACTTCTCTTTGAATTGGTGCCCTAAATTTGGACTTCTAGCCTCCTAACCTGTGAGAAAATACATTTTTGTTCTTTAAAATTACCTAGTTGATTAGAGTCACACTAGATAACTAGGACACCACCCCAGACCTACTGAATCACGATCTGCATTTGAACTGGAACTGCATATGTTTTCAATGTCTATTAACATTAGAGACACACTGGTCTAAAATACGTTCAAAAATTAGTCTCAGTGCTTTGAAAAAACTCATCTGAAGACTTTATTAATAGAATTAAAAGAACACCTACAGAACGGGAAAAAATATTTGGCAACTCTATGTCAGACCAACGCCTGATTTCCATAATCTATAAGATACTACAAAATATCAACAAGAAGAAGATAAATCAACCAATTAAGCGATGGGCAAAGGAGATGGACAGACATTTCACTAAAGAAGAGATCCAGGCAGCCAAAAAACGCATGTGGACATGTTCACGATCTTTAGTTATTAAAGAAATTCAAATCAAGATGACAATGAGATACCATCTCACCCCAACAAGGTTGGCCATGATCCAAAAAACACAAAACAACAAATGCTGGAGAGGCTGTGGAGAAAGTGGAACCCTCCTACACTGTTGGTGGGGTTGCAAAATGGTCCAGTCTCTTTGGAAAGCAATCTGGTGCTTCCTTAAAAAAATGGATCTTGATATACCATTTGACCCAGTAATTCCACTACTTGGAATATATCTTACAGAATCAAGGCCTTTCACACCAACGGACACATGCACCAGAATGTTTACTGCAGCACAGTCCACGATAGCAAAAAGATGGAATCAACCCAGATGCCCAGCAATAGAAGAATGGATAGGTAAACTATGGTATATATACTCAATGGAGCACTATGCAATGATAAAGAACAACGATGACTTCAGGAAACTTCTCATGACCTGGTTTCAACTGGAAGACATTATGTTGAGTGAAAGTAGTTAGCGACAAAAAGACAAATATTGTATGAGACCTCTACGACAAGATCTCAAAAGCAGACTTGTGTGTAGAAGAAAAGATTCTTTGACAGCTGCAAGGGAGGGGAGGGAGGTTGGGGGGGAGGGTTTAGTTTAGATAGTTGCTAGGTATCTGGTTGGGTGAAATCGGTGATAGCACACATTAGAAACAAGAACAATATTAAGTGGACTTAAACATAGCATGAGTACTCCTTCCATCTTAACCCAATATTGCAAGGCTAGAGTAGCCGGGGCATGGGGCGGGGGACCATGCTCTTAGGCAAAAGCGAGGCCAACTGGCACAACTAGCGTTTTGCTAAGAGGGCTCTCTGCACCCCACATTGGTGAGTGGCGTCTGGGGTCTTAAAAGCTGCCAAGCTGCCATCCTAGGGCACAACAAATGGTCTCAACTCAGCAGGAACGGATGCTCACCGAGGACCAAAATGACATGGGGGAAAGACAACCCAGAAGACAAAGAGACCCACCATCAGCGGGTGCCTACATCTACTTGGGACCGGAAGAACCGGATGGCGCCCGGCCACCACCAGTGATAGCGGCGATGGAGCTCACTAAGTCGAGTCTCACTGGCAACACAAGAATAAAAAGGGGTGCACCCTGAGATCCCCACTAAAAGACCTCAATTGATGGTCCAGTGGTTTCGGGGTTCCCCTGGGAGCATGGCCCCTCGCCCTGATGCTGCCCTTGACCATAAATCATAACGAGGGTCCACGCTTCAGACAGGAATGGATTGGACTTGGCGATGCAGTGACCACATATTGGATGCCCTTTATGGTTCTATACATCTATAGGATGTCATCCTGCTGACCTCTGGCTGGAGGAAGGAGTGTGAGTGGAGAGGAGGGAAAAAAGAGACTGTTGGGAAAATGAGACATGTATGGAGCAGAGAGGAATATTGTGCTGTCACTGGGCAGGCAGAGCAGTGGAAGCTGCATATAGGTGGGTATGTAAATTTATACGGGAATGTACATTTTCACTCAGTTATATTAAATAAAAAATAAAAAAAAATTAGTCTCAGTGCTTTGAAAAAAGAGAATCTGGTAGGTTTAAAGTGCAAAGTTCCTAGTTAGCAGCTGAGCATATAGCCACTACACCATCAGGGCTTCCTGACCTCCAGTGGTAGGCAAGTATATACAAAGAAACAAAACAACCAAGATGATCAAAGATCACTTGAGAGCTTAAAGATACTTCTGGTATAACAACTCCAATGATTTCTTGTTACAAAAAATGCACTTTAGAGAGTTAAAGTGCTTGCCCAAAATTCCAAGGTGAACTGTGGGTCAGATGTTGGACTATACCCACAAGAAATTTACAAGAAACTGAAATCATAATAATTTTGCAGCACACATGTATTGGGTCTCATGTGCAGCTCAGGAAGAAACATTTAGCTCTTGAAATTTCCCAGCTCCCATGTGACCGGCCAGTTGACACTTCAACACTGCAAATATGTTAAGTGGTTTTCAAGAGTGAACAGCTGAGAAGTGAAGAAGCAAGCCCTGAAGAATTCTTGTCCTGCAGGTGTGGCCAAGAATCCAGCAGCTCTGCTTCCTTTCTGACTGGAGTCTTCTTCTCCAGTAGTGAGCACTGACCCATGCATAGTCTGCCTCAGACTACCAGGAGCCCACAGCGACAGGACACAGTGCCAGAACTCCTAGTAATGTCTCCTTTCTCTGCAGCCCCAGTTCTTGCACTTTGAGAAGTGTGCTGCTTTTTCTCCATTCCCTTAACAAACTACTCTGTAAAATTTGAAAGAGCACATTTTGGATGGGCTGTTTCAACGATCCTGGACACCTTTTCTCTTTCACACCTTCACTACCACAGCCGAACTCTAATGACCCCTACATTTTCACTTTAACATCAGAGATGGGAGCCAAGGAAGAGGTGTAAAAACGTTGGAAGCCAAGTCATACGGGTAGGTAGAAGGGGGTAGACTGGTTGCTAAGAGTGGTATTAGGTTTGGAGCAATGGGCACAGCAGTGGTGTTGGGGTGAGTAGTAACGCACTGAAAGTGGCAGTCACTGAGGGGCAGAGCTGACTGACCTGATGTCAAAAAGTTGTTTCAAGCAGGAGTCCCTTTGATTATGGGAGCAGGCTTACCAAACATCCATCTACTGGGTGGTGCTGTCCTAGGCCCACTGACTACACGATAAACTCTCTCAATAGGGAAGGGCCTAAGAGAGTAATGGCCTACCTTCAGCCCTTCCCCAGGATGCCCAGAGGATAGCTGGTGCCTTAAAAAGTCAGGCTTTGGGATTTGAACTTGATCTGTATCTGGATTCTGCCTCTTACTCACTGTGAGCAGATAAGTTTGTTCCTGTAAGTTTATCTAAACCTTACCTTGAAATGGTGGATTAGCCAGAATGATTCTATAGCATGTAACACATACAGTGATCATTCAGTGAGTGTTTGTTCCTTTCCTCCTCTTTTAGAAGAAAAGTTAGAAAGTGCCTGGCTTAATAGATTTTGGTCTTAGAGATCAAAATTCCCCTTGCAAATTGATTGTTTATAACTTAGAAACACATTTAAAAAATTACATATAGATTCCCAAGACCACTCAGAAACACTCATTGAAGCTAAATATAGCCAGTTTGCTACATGCTTATAGAAAAAAAGCTGAAGCAAAAAAGCAAGATTTTTGCCAGCTGTTCCCATGTGCCAGATGTTTACAGTGAGGCTTCTGTTTTCTAAAGAGTGTCAATAGTGGGACTCTTCCTGAGAACATAAAGTCCGGGCACCTGTCCTTAGCTTTTCTCATCCTCATGTGGAGTCTTCTGTTAATGCTAAGAGAACCTAGTGAGAGGTAGACCTAAGTTCATGTCCTGACTCCTCTACTTAGCAATTTTGTGGTGTGGAACCAGTCATTTACTCTATCTAAGCTTCAGTTCCCTCTTCAGGGAGACAGGCTAGCAGCAGTGCCTGATTCACAGTGTTTTTGTGAGGATAAAGTCAGAAAGTGTATGAAAAGTGCTTCATGAAGTCAGTCCAGACACTGTTGCTTGACCAAGCTCTCCCTCAGTGCATTTGTCTTTGTGCTGCAGGGCCTTATACACAGTCTCTGCTCAGAGAGTGTTTGTGAGCTGTGTAAACTGTGAGGGCTGTGTCCTGCCTAGCTTTCCTGATACCATGGTTACAGATCTCTGACATTCAGTATGACAATTGCAATTCTTCTGTGCACTAGCGAACTTGGGTGAACACTGAGGAAATCATACAGAAATCACCAGCATTCCATTTTCTCCTCAAGAATACATGTATTTAACAACAATAACAACAAAAACCAAATATTTCACGCAGGAACAATAGATACTCATTTAACCCAGTGGCAAATTTGTCAGAATATGGTTGCACATCCAGTAACAGGACCCTGTATGTGACCCAAATAGGTGATTGAGAGACATACTAATACTAATATATAACTAATGCCATACTGACACCCTAAGTAAACTATAAGCATTTTTATGGGATCAGCTACCTTGGCCTATTCCACTTGTGACCTTGATTTCTCTCCTGCTCTTTGTGTCATTAATAAAAAAAAGGTTTTATTGTGTTTTAAGTGAAAGTTTACATTCCATATCAATTTGCTTATAAAATCCAGCACACACAACTCTGTGCAACTCTGGTCTTGTCCACTCCTCACCCTAACCCTGTGACAGCATACTCCTCCTTTCTGCCCTATGCTTCATGCATCTATTTAACCAACACCTGTTCCGCTTCACGCCCCATCCCCGCAGCTCTGGACAAGCACTGTTTTGACAGCCTCGGGTATTTATTTAAGCCAAGAAGCACATTCTTTGCCAACATCACTCTGTGTCTTATAGTCCAGTCCAATCTTTGTCTGAAGAGTTGGCTTCATAAATGGTTTCAGCTCTGGGCTAGCAGAAAGTTTGGGGACCATGTCCTCAAGGGACTACAGTCTCACAGACCACAACTGTGGACTTTTACTATAATAGATTTCTAGTTTGGCACACCCATTTTACTCTCAGTATATCAGGGTCTTTACATTTTGTTCCCTGTCAGGGCAGTCACTGGTGGTAGTCAGCATCCAGTTCTTCTGGACTCATGCTGATGATGTCTCTGGATCCTATGGCACCTTCTGTCTCCTGGGCTTGGTTTTTCCTCATGTCTTTGACATCCTTCATTCTTCTCTGATTCAGTTGGATTGAGATCAATTGGTTCCACTTGGATGGCTGCTCACTACCTTTTCAGACCCCAGATGCCACTCACCAAAGTGGTATGCAGAACATTTTCTGTAAAAAAAAATTATTTATGCAGTTAGCCTGAATGTCTTTTGAAATCATGGTCCCCAGACCTGTGTCCCTTCTACTCTGTCCTTCAAAATGTTGGGTAATTTTTAGAAAACCTTTTAGCTTCTGATGTAGTCTGGTGATGTTAACCTCCCTTCCACTGCATGCTATCACTCACTTCACCTAACCCAATTCTTATCTACTATCTAATCTATGAATACTTCTCTCCTCCCTACCCTTGAAACCATCAAAGATTCTTTTCTTCCGTATTTAAACCTTTTCTTAAGTCCTTATAATAGTGATCTCATACAATATTTGTTCTTTTGTAATTAATTTCACTCAACATAAAGTCTTCCAGATGTCTCCATGTTATGTTTCCTAAGATCATTGTTGTTCTTTATCATTGCATAGTATTTCTTTGTGGGAACATACCATATTTTGTCCATTCATCTGTTGATGAGCACAGAGGTTGATTACATCTTTTTGCTATTGCAGAGAGTGCTACAATAAACGTTGGTGTTCATATAACTGTTTGTGTGACAGCATTTATTTCTACAGGATATATTCCAAGCAGTGGGACAGCTGGGTCATATAGTATTTCTATTTCTAGCTTTTTAAGAAAGCAGTAAATTGATTTCCAAAGTGATGGTACCATTTTACATTCCCACCAGCTGTGTAGAAGAGTTCCGGTCTCTCCACAACCTCTTCAATATTTATTATTGTGTGGGGTTTTTCTTGGATTAATGTCATCCTTAATGGGATAAGAAAGTATCTCATTGTAGTTTTGATTTGGATTTTCTCTAATTGCTAATGATCGAGAGCATTTCCTCATGTCTCTGTCAGTGTACTGTATGTCTTCTTTGTTCACATCGTTTGCCCATTGGTCATTTGTCTTTTCCTTGTTAAGGTTTTGCAGAACCTTATAGATTACGGAGATTAGGCACTGATTGGATTCGTGATAGCCAAAAACTCTTTGCCACTCTCACTAGTCATTTTACTCTTCTCTTGAAGTCTTTGGATGAGCATAAGTGTTTGATTTTTAGTAGTTCCCATTTATCTACTTTCTCTCCTGGTGTTTGTGTACTGTTAGCAATATTTCGTAGTGTGTGTTAGGTTCTGTATTAGGGTTCCTAGCATTGTCCTTGTTCCTTCTTCCATTTCTGTCATTTTAGATTTTATATTTAGGTCTCTAATCCATTTTGAGTTAATTTTTGTACATGATGTGAGATATGAGTCTTATTTTTATGTAGATGGATACCCAGTTGTGCCAACATCATTTCTTAAAGAAGCTCTCTTTTCCCCAGTTTACAGACTTAGGATTTTTGTCAAATAACAGCGCTCATGGGTGTTATAGACAGATTCTTGATTCTTTTCCATTGATCTCTGTATCTGTTTTTGTATTAGTACCAGGCTGTTTTGACTACTGCATGGCTGTGTAATAGGCTGCCAAGTCAGATAGTGTGAAATCTCTCACTTTGTTCTGCTTAATCAGTAATGCTTTACTTATCCAGGGCTACTTCCCTTTCCATAGGAAGCTGGTTGTTTGTTTCTCCATCTTGTTAAAAAGTGTCATTGGAATTTGGAATGGGATTGTATTGTACCTATATATCACTTTGGGTAGAATAGAGAGTTTCACAATGTTAAGTCTTCCTGTTTATGAGCAAGGTAGGTTTTTCCACTTACATAGGTATCTTTTAGTTTCTTGCAATAGAGTCTTGTAGTTTTCTTTTTATTGGTCTATTAGATCTTTGGTTAGATTTATTCCTAGTTATATTATCTTCTTGGGAGCTACTACAAATGGTATTGATTTAATGATTTCCTCTTTGATGGTCTATTTGTTTGTGTAAAGGAATCCAACTGATTTTTGTATGTTTATCCTGTATTCTGACACTTTGTCAAACTCTTCTGTTAGTTCCAGTAGTATTTTTTTGTGTGGATTCTTTAGGATTTTTGTTGCATAAGATTGTATCATCTGCAACTAGAGCTATTTTTACTTCTTCCTTATCAGTTTGCATTCTTTATCTTGCTTGATGGTTGGGGCTAGAATCTCCAGGACAACCTTGAAAAAAAGTAGTAAAAATAGGCTTCCTTGCCTGGTTCTGGTCCTCAAGGGAAATGCTTTCAGACTCTCCATTTAGGGTGATGTTGGCTGTTGGCTTTGCATGGATATTATGTTGAAGAATTTCTCTTCCTAATCTGCTGTGAATTTTTAACATGAATGTGTGTTAGACTTCATCAGAAACCTCTTCTGCATCAATTAGTAAAGTCAAATGATTCCTGTATTTTGTTTCATTCATGTGCTTGACTACACTGTTTTTCTGCTGTTGAACTATCCCTGGATCCCCAGTATGAATTCTACTTGCACATATACAAATTTATAAATATACGTATATTTATGGAAACCCTGGTGGCGTAGTGGGTTAAGTCCTACATCTGCTAACCAAAGGTCAACAGTTCAAATCCACCAGGTGTGCCTTGGAAACTCTATGGGGCAGTTCTACTCTGACCTCTAGGGTCACTATGAGTCAGACCTAACTCAATGGCAGTGGGTTTGGTTTTTTGGTTTTGGTCATGATGAATTACCTTTTTGATATATTGTTGGATTCTATTGGCTGGAGTTTTTTTTAAGGGTATTTGCATCTAAGGTCATGAGAGACATTGGTCTGTAATTTTGCTTTTTTTGTATTATTTTTAGTCAGTTTTGGTATCAGGGTTATGGTCATGAATTAAAGTAAAACCAGTTAGTATGGCTTTGGAATTTTCTCTAGGGTGATTCAGCTATGAGTGGCTAGAAAAACATAGAATTAAATATCTTGAGTGAGTCAATAAAAGAATAATCCAGTGTCATAGTCATCTAGGGTGTTATAACAGAAATACCACAAGTGAATGACTTTAACAAAGAAAAATTTATTTTCTCGTAGAAATGTAGGCTAAAAGTCCAAATTCAGGCCATCAATGACCATCAGCTCTTGGGGACATCTTCCTCTCTTGACTCTGGGTGAAGATCTTTGTCTTCAATCTTCCCTCTTGACCGGAGGCTTCTAAGGTATAGGGACCCCAGGTCCAAAGAATGTGCTCTGCTCCTGGCATTGCCTCTTTCCTGATTGTATGAAGTCTCCAATTCTCTGCTTGCATCTTTTTCATTTATATTCCAAGAGATTGCCTCAAGGCACAATACACTCTTAAAGTCCTGACTTACTAAGACAACCACTGCCCCTCTCCCCTCATTAATATCATAGAGGCAGCATTTACATCATTTAGAAATGCCACACAACACTGGGAATGACAGTCTGCCTAAATTTCTGGGGGGACATAATTCAATCCATGACATCTGGGTTTTTATTTTTCTTCAGAAGTTATGATGATTATTATGGGGAAAACAGAACTAAGAGTTATAAATCATGTGTACTGCATAAAAATACAGCATTGCTGTTAGGTGCTGTTGAGTCAGTTCTGACCCAGAGCACCCAGTATGCAAGAATGTGAAAGAATGAAACACTATCTGGTCCTGCACCAGGCCCACAATCATTGTTATGCTTGAGCCCATTGATGCAGGCACTGTATGAGTCCATCTTATTGTTACTCCCTCCACCTCTTTTTTGCTGACCTTCTGTTTTACCAGGCATGATGTCCTTCCTCAGTGAATGATCCATTCTGACAGCATATCCAAAGTATGTGAGACAGTCTCACCATCCTTGCTTCTAAGGAACACCCTGGTTGTACTCCTTCTGAAATAGATCTGTTTGATCTTTTGGCAGTCCAGGTATATTTAATAGTCTTTGCCAATACCACAATTCAAAGGTATGAGTTCTTCAGTCTTCCTTATTCATCAATCACCTTTCATATACATATGAGGCAATTGAAAACACCATGGGTTGAGTTAAAAAAAAAATTTTCATGATAGTGTCAGTTACTCATAAAGACCCTATGGGAAAAAACCCAAACTCACTGCCATTTAGTCAATTCTGACTCATAACAATCCTTTAGGACAGAGTAGAACTGCCTCATAGGGTTTCCAAGGAGCACCTGGTGGATTCAAACTGTTGATCTTTTGGTTAGCAGCCAAAGGTCTAAACCATTATGTCTCTAGTGTTTCCAAGAGACCACATAGAAAAAAGTAAAACTGCCCATGGAGTTTCTCAGGAGTGTCTGGAGGATTTGAACTGCCAGCCCTTCAGTTAACAGCTGTGGCACTTAGCCACTACGCCACCTGGATTATCATAGCCTTCAAGGTGACATTTCTGCTGCTTTTCTACACTTTAAAAATTTGCTGCAGATTTGCCGAACACTAAGTGTCTTGATTTCTTGAGATGTATATGTGCTGATTGTGGATCCAAGTAAAGTGAAATTCTTGATGGCAGTCTTTTCTCGGTTTATCATGATATTGCCTATTGGTCCAGTTGTAAGGATTTTTGTTTTCTTTATATTGAGGTGTAATCCATACTGAAGGCTGTGGTCTTTGTTCTTCATCCCTAAGTGCTTCAAGTCCTCTTCACTTCACAAGCAAGTCCTCTTTACTCTTCACAAGCAAGGTTGTGTCATCTGTATTTGACAGGTTGTTAATGAGTTTCCCTGCAATCCTGATGCCTCCTCCTTCTTCATGTAGCCCAGGTTCTCAGATTATTTGTTCAGTGTGCAGATTGTATAAGTATGGTGAAGAGACAAAACCCTGATGCATAGCTTGATCTATATGCAGCTTCAGAACAATTTAATGAACTTTAATACTTCATCAGTGATCAGGTGGCCGTGTATGGACGGATGTGCTCTCCATCCTGTCCCATTGGTTAGCACCAGGCTGTTTTGACTAGCTGACTTCAGAATCTGCTATACAGCTTTACTTCTCTGGAACTTTTCTTCCCATGTAAAGTTAAAGATTAGTTTTTCTCTTGTGTTAAAAAATGCTGTTGGTATTTGGATAAGGATTGCATTATATTCGTAGACTGCTTTGGATAAAATTGACATTTTCACAAGGTTGGGCCTACCTGTCTTAGCTATCTAGTGCTTGCTGTAATAGAAATATCAAAAGTGGATCATTTTAATAAACAGAAATATACTGTCTTACAGTTTAGTAGCTTAGAGTTCTGAATTCAAGATTATGTCTCCAGATGAAGGCTTTCAGTCTCTGTTGGATTGGCAGGAGAGTCTTTGTCACCAGTTTTCTCCTGGTCTAGAAGCTTCTCTGTGCAGGTTCTCATTGTCGAAAGGATGTGTTCTGCTCCTTTCACTACTTTCTTGGCAGTATGAGGTCCCTGCATCTCTCTGCTGAATTTTTACTTCAGTCTCTGCAAATATTGAAAGGAAGACATTTTGATGACATTCAGGACACTAAGAGTAACACAATGACATTTCTGATGGCCAGCCATCCCACAAAAGGAGTTTCAAAATTGCTTTCATTGGGATGAATTTCCTAATGTTGAACCATCCTCATGTGTCTGATATGAATTGTTATTTATTTTGATATTTCAACATACTGAATCTTATTTTATGGAATTTTGTTGAGAATTTTTGCTTTTCTGTTCATAAGAGATATTGGTTCATAGTTTCCTTGTGTGGTTTTGGTCTGATTTTGGTATTAGGGTTATTCTGGCTTTATAAAATTAATTTGGAAGTATCCTTACCTTTCCTGAGTTATGAAACACTTTGGGAAACACTGGTACATTAGGTAGTGTGTTTCTAGAAATTTATCCATTTCCTCTAGGTTTTCAAAGTTGTCACATTATCGTTTTTCATGGCACTCTGTTATGGTCCTTTTTTTAAATTATTTCAGTTGGGCCTGTTTTAGTGTCCCTCATTTCACTTGTTATTTGGGTTGCTTCTCCTTGTTTCTTTTGTCAGTTTGGCCAGTAGCTTGTCAATTTTGTTGATTCTTTGAAAGAACTAAGTATAAAATCCAAATTAAATTTGCATGTCTGCCTGTCTGTGGCTCCTGCTCTCCTTGCCTGATGACAGCACATTACTCCTTTACTCTTAACAATCTGCTGTCTCTGCCTCTCCATGCTCTCCTCTCCCTTTTAGTTAAGAGGCCAGCAGGATAGCATCCTATAGATGCATGGAACCATAAAGTACACACACTATATGGTCACATTGTGTGCCTCAGTCCAGTGCATTCCTGTCCAAAGAGTTGACCTCAGTATGTTTTCTGGTCAAGGACAGCAGTAGATCTAAGGACAATGCTCCAATGGGAACCCCCAGGCCACTGGACCATCAGTTGGGGTCTTTCAGTAGAGTTCTTAAGGTGCAACCTTCTTTTTTTCATGTTGCCACTGGGTCTTGACATTGTGTGGCCCATTGAGACTGTCTTTGGTGGTGGCCAGGCACCATCTGGTTCTCCCAGTCACCAGCCCATGTTGATGCAGTCAACTATTCACATGGGTCCTTCTTTCTCCTGGGCTCTTTTTCCTTCATCTCTATTGTTCTTGGTGATCACCTGTTTCAGATGAGTTGAGACCACTTGGTGTACTTCAGATGGCAGCTTTCTTCTAGCTTTTAAGACTCCAGGTGCCACTCAACAATATGGGGTGCAGCAGATACTCTTAGCAATAGGTGAGTTACGCCAGTTGGCCTCAATGTCCCCTGAGAACATAACCTACAGATTCCCACCCCTGCTACTCTATGCTTGCAATATTGTTAAGATCAGAAGTTTTCAGTTCATGTTGAAGCCCATGATCTTCATCCTGTTGTGTGCTGTTACTGCTCTCACCTAACCAAATTTCTGTCAACTATCTAATCCATGACCAGCTCTCTCCCTCCATCCTCACCCTTGCAGCCATTAAAGATGGTGAGCATTTATTCATGAGTGTTTTGGCTGCCTAGATGTCCTTTTTGGTGAAATGTCTGTCCATCTGCTTTTCCCATCACTTAATTGAGTTATTAACCTTTTTCTTGTTGATATTTTGCAGTACTTTACAGATTACGGAGTTCACACATCCATCCAACACATAGTTGCCAAATATTATTTCCACTCTGTAGGTGGTCTTTTAACTCTTTTAATAAAGCCTTTCCATGTGCAGAAGTGTTTGATTCTTAGTAATTCCCATTTATCTATTTTCTCTTCTGTTGATTGTGCTTTGTCAGATTTTGAAGCGTAAGCAGGGGAGAAGGACACAAAGCACTCATATTTACATTACTTAAAAACTTTTAAGTATATTTTACTCACTTACATTTACAACAGTTAGAAACTCTCATTTACATTAGTTAAGACCTCCACAAGTTCCATGAGGTCCCACAGAGACTGAGGTCAAGTCATAACATTAATATGTCAGCATACTCATTTTCCTAAAAGCTGGTTTCACTCTAAAGAATTTAAGGATTGGCTGTGCTGTCACTGTTCTGATGTCAGAGGAATTGGAAATAGAATTTTATGATGACAGGATGGCTCAAAGGTGAAGTTGGCAGGGATATCACAAGAAGCTCAGACACTGACAGAAGACTGTCACAGTTACTGAAAGCAGGCTGTTTGGATATCAGAATAAGACATCTCCAAAGTAGATCTGCCAGCAGGGACAGCACAGGAGGCTTAGGCAGCAACAGAAAAACAGTCACAGCCACTCAAACCAACCTTCACTTTCAAGCAGATTAGGTCCCAGAATCAGGTCACAACACAGCAAACCAGCAGACACAGATTCTCTGTAGAAGGCTGAGCCACAGACCTTTGAAGATGAGGCATAGCCAGAATGCAGTCTCCCAGAGGGAGACTGTGCCTGCAGGCCTTTGAGGGTGAGGCAAATGAAGTCACAGCAGCAGACCCATAGAGGGGGTGGTGTGCCCCAAACCCAGAGTGCTGGGTTTTTAATACAAGATTCTGGCTTGTTTCCAGTTGTTATCTGTCACTTATCTTCTAGTACCTTCACTTGTTGACTTCTTTCTGATTGATTACTGTCTTTATCATCTCTCTGATGATCTGCTGCCGTGCCCATCTGGCAGTTGTTTTTCTCACCTTTACTTCTTTACCATGACTTAGTGTTTTCTCACTGTCATACTTAGCTGAAGCACACCTATTTTAATAGTTCAGTCAATTCATAGTTTAGCCAATTTTAACTTATGTTTCTGATGACTCCACTTTAGTATATATTCCATTTTTATATTTGTGCATATGTATATGTACCTATAAGTACACCAAAATATCCTCATTTAACTCTAGCAGTACAGTGACAGGGAACTGCCAGAAATTCAAGCTGAATTAAGAAGACGACATGGCACCAGAGATACCATTGCTGATATCAGATGGATCCTGGCCAGAAGCACAGGATACCAGAAAGAGACTTATCTGTGTTCTATTGACTATACCAAGGCATTCTACTGTGTGGATCACAAAAAAATTATGGATAACATTTTGAAGAATGGGAATGGTGCTTGTTGGTAACTTCTACATAGATCAAGAGACATTCTTTTCAACAGAACAAGGGGATACTATGTAGTTTGAAGTCAGAAAATGTGCGTTTCTGAGTTGTATCCTTTCTCTGTACCTAGTCAATCTGTATGTTGAGCAAATAATCTGAGAAGCTGGGCCATATGAAGAACGAGGCATCTGGATAGGAAGAAGACTCATTAACAACCTGCATTGCACAATGATACAGCTTTCTTGGAGAAAGTGAAGAGGACTTAAAGCACTTTCTGATCAAGATCAAAGACCATAGCCTGCCATAGGGGTTGAACCTCAACATCAATAAAACAAAAATTCACACAACTGAACCAATAAGTAACATCATGATAGAGAAAAGATTGAAGTTATCAAGGATTTCATTTTAGTTGAATTCACAAACAACACCCACAGAAAGTAGTAAATAAATCAAAGATTCATGGCATTCAGCAAATCTGATGCAAGGAAACTCTTTACAGTGTTAAAAAGCAAACATGTTGTTACCGGACAAAACGCCAGGTTCTTGTTACCTATCCCAAATGGCCAATCTCTGAAACAAGTATTTTTGCTTAGTGATTAAAAAAAAGTTTATTTTCTGTGTGCTAGCAAAAACAGGGAACCAGCTGGTATTTTTCAATCTAAGACCTGTTCAATTCAAAGCCAAGAAAACCGAATTGAAAAATTGGAAGATAGACTTTCTGACTTTGAAGACAGAGCTACTGACTTCAGCAGAGAAGTTCTGACTCCAGCATCTACGAGGAGAAATTAGAGAAAAGAAACAAGAAAAGTGAAGAAGACTTAAGAAACATGTGGGATTCTATCAAGAGGAACAATCTACAATTATTTGGAGTCCATGAGCAGGGAGGGACACCTAAAAACACAAAGTGTTGTTGTTGAGCTTCTGACAGAAAACTTCTCTGAAATTATGAAAGAAGAGGATATAGATACCCAAGATATGTATCGAAAGCCATACAATGTAGACCCTAAAAGAAAGACACCAAGACATAGTATAATCAAGCTTAAAAAAATGAAACATAAGCAGAAAGTCTTAAAGGCAACAAGAATCAAAGCAAACCTAACATTCAGAGGGAAACCCTGTTAAGTTTTTGTCTGACATCTCAGCAGAAACGACACTGGCATGGAGGCAGTGGGGTGACACATTCAAAGAGTTTAAAGACAAAACTTCCAACCAAGAATTACATATCCTTCAAAACTGTCTTTCAAATTTAAGGATGAAATTTATACATTCGCAAATAAACAGAACTCACTTTGTAAAAATGAAACCAAAGCTACAAGAAATACTGAAAGAAGTTCTTGGCTTCAAAGAACAAAATTCTTAACTCTATATTTTAGGAGGCAATACAGGACACATCATCTGGAAACCTACTCAGTTAGGGAAGGCACAAGACTCAATCAAGGCTATAATATTAAAAGAAGTGATCCGGTGATCATGTTATGAAGACTATGATATCACCACATCAGAAAGAGAGATATACTACAGTAGTTATAGTCCTTCTAGATGGAGAGGAAGTTAACATATGTTGAAGTTAAAATTGGGCTTAAACATAGATTATTAAGGGGGATCATAAAGGTAGCTACAAAGCACAATATCAATGCAACATATCAAATCAGGAAATGTAATACAAGAGTCTCAACAACACAAAGTAACATTGAAAAGGGTGAATAATCAACCCACAAGGAATGACCCAGAACTGAATATTAAGAGCAACAGAGAAAACACAAAAATAAATGCATCAAAATGACAAAACTAAACACATACCTATGTAAATGGACTGAACACTCCAGTAAAGAAGCAGTGAGTGACATCTTGGATCAAAAGATGTGACCCATCCATATGTTGCTTACAAGAAACTCACCTTAGACTTAAGGATATGAACAAACAGAAAATTAAAGAATGGAATAATATATACAAAGCTAACAATAGACAAAGAAGAGCAGGTATAGCAACACTAATCTCAGATAAAATAGATTTTAATATAAAATTCACCATCATGGACAAGAACGGATACTATCGCTGTAAGGTTCAATACACAAGCGGGACTTAACAATACTAAATATTTACGCACCCAATACTAGAGCATCTAAATACATAGAAGAAACACTGACTACATTCAAAACTGAGATCGCTCACTCCACAATAATAGTGGAAAATTTCAACACTCCACTTTCAGTATTTGACAGATCTTCTAGAAAAAAGCTCAGTAAAGACACAGATCTTATTGCCACAATTAATCAACTAGATCTCATTGACATATGCAGAACTTTCTATCCATCAGCAGATAACTACACATTCTTCTCCAGTGTATATGGAACATTTTCTAGAAGACCATGTGTTAGGACATAAAGCAAATCACAACAAAATCTATACCACTGAATTATAGCAAAGAATCTTCTCACCATAAAACCATAAAAGTCAAAATCAATAGCAGAAAAAACATAGATAGAAATTGGAACTCATGGCAACTGATTATCTTGCCCCAAAAGCCTTGAGATATAGAAAAAAATCAAAGACGAAATAAATTTATGGATTCAAATGAGAATGAAATACTTCCCACCAGAACCTATGGGATACAGCTAATGCAGTGCTCAGGGGTCAGTTTATCTCTATAAATGCACACATCCGGAAGGAAGAAAGAACCCAAACCAAAGAATTAACCCAACCTCTTGAACAAGTAAAAGGAGAACAACTGAGGAACCCTTCAGGCACCAGAGGAAAACAGATCATACAGATAAGAGCAGAAATAAATGAATCAGAAAATACAAGAACAATTCCAAAAAATGATAAGACTAAAAGCTGGTCTTTGGAAAAGATCAACAAAATTGACAAAGCATTAGCTAAACTACTAAAGAAAAACAGGAAAGGAAACAAATACACTGAAAAAGAAATCAGAAGGGAGATATTACAACAGATCCAACAGAAATAAAAAAATATCACAACAGAATAATGAAAGACTGTACTCTAATGGATTTGAAAACCTAGAGGAAATGCACAAAATTCCTAGATTCTCATCAGCTACCAAAATTATTATAAGGTGAAACACAACGGCTCAATAAATCCATCACAAAGGAAGACATTGAAAAAGTCATCAAAAAACTACCAACCAAAAAAAGCTCTGGCCCAGATGGCTTCACCACAGAGTTCTACCATGTGTTTAGAGAAGAGTTAACTCTGGTACTACCATAGAAAGGGATGGAATTCTCCCAGGTTCATTCTATGAAGCCAACATTACCCTGCTACCAAAGCCAGGGAAAGGTCCCACAAAAAAGGAAAACTACAGGCCAATGTCACTCACAAACCTGGATGCAAAAATCTTCAACAAAATTCTTGCCAAAAGAATTTAACAACATATCAAAAAAATAATTCATCACAGCCAAGTTGGATTCATACCGGGGATGCAAGTCTTGTTCAACATCAGAGAAACAATGTGATCAACCACATAAATTACACAAAAAGATAAGAATCATCTGATTTTGTCAGTTGATGTAGAAAAGGCTTTTGATAAACTCCCAAACCATTTATGCTAAAAACAGCAAAAAAGGAATAGAAGACAAATTCCTCAATGCAATAAGGGCCATTTATACAAAGCCAACTGCCTACATCATCCTGAATGGAGAGACTGAAACAATTCCCCTTGAGAGTGGGAACTAGACAAGGATGTTCATTCTCACCTTTTACATTGCTGGTTAGATTTATTGGTGTTTTGTCTTTTTAGAAACTATTATAAATGTTGTTTTACTGACTTCCTTTTCAAAGTCTGTTTGTTGGAATATGGGAATTCATCTGATTTTTGTATGTCAGTCTTCTATCTTGAACTTTCTATTAGCTCCAATAGTTTTTTTGTGGAATATTTGGGGTTCTCTATGTATAGAATTATACCATCTGCAAATAGGGATAGTTTTACTTCTTCGTTTCCAACTAGAGAACCCAAAGAAATAATGGCCAAGAAGTCAGCTAGTAACCAAAAGATCAGCAGTTCAAACCCACTAGCCTGTCCTTGGAAACAAGAGTTGCTGTGAATTAGAATCCACTTGAAGACAACAGGCTTTGTTTTCTCCTATTGTCTGAACCCACTTGATGGCAGTGGGTTCATTTATTTTACATGTGTTACTAATTTATGTCGCTGCCTATCTGTCCGCCCGCTGAAAGAAGACAGGACACACAGATATGAGCCACCTTTCAAGTTGCGTGCTTTATTCTTCTTCCTATTCTCCTTCCTATTCTACTTCTTCCTCGCTCTCCTGCTGCGCCGCGTCCCTGAACACCATGGCGGCAGCTGCAGCTCCCGAAGCTGTGTCTGCTTCCTTTGTTCTTCTTCTACAGTGTCCCTCACCCATTATATAGTCCAATCTCACCAATCATAAGGCACAGCTGATTCATGTGCAGTGCACGAGCAAAACATAGCATTGCAAAGTGAAACTGAGTGGCTACAGGCTCTAGAGGCCAGCAATCAGAAAGCTGATCACGAGCCGTTCACGCACCAGCAAGGAACTGCATCAGCAGGCTAATCATCAGACCGGGAGTATCTCGGGGAGGAGTTCCTGATAACAGGCGCCATCTTTATGGCGCAGTTTCTTTTCGCCCCCGACATCTCCCCTTTTTCTTTATAAAAAAGCGCTGAGAAAGTGTCTGTCTTAGGTCATCTTCGGCTAGGATGCTCCTTACCCGTCATGGGGGTACCTCACAGCTTGGTGCGGTCCCTGTCTTAGGTTGGTAACATCCCCAGAAGAGGTTGCCCGTCTCTGACTACCTTTCCAGCATGCTGAGTCAAACACCAGGCGAGGACTGTTTGTCCTGCATGGCTGCAATAGCCTGCACAAGCAGGGCCTGCTCTTGCCGCCTCATCTGCGTGTCTGTACATTCTGAGTAGTGACCACGGCGATTATAGCAGATACAAGTGCAGTTATTCCCATAATAACTAATCCCCACAGCCTGCTTAGGCCTAATCAACTCTTGCAATTTTTCTATCACTTGTAGCCCTTTGTCCCGACAAGTTTACAGGCAGTAACACAAAGGGAGGCTGATGTAGATCATAAGTTTCCCTTCCCCAAGGGGGCCCACACAATTAGCAAAATTACAGTTAAAACACATTATGTTAAAACAGGTTACATCATGGCAGGTTTCATTGCCCTATGTGACAGTCATTCCCTTTTTTAAGTGATGTTTACATTTTTCTCATTGAAATTCCTTTTAAGGATTATGTTGGTTCCTGTTACACAAGTGGTGACTGTTTTATTCAGGAGATATTGGGTTAGTTTATGTCCAAGTCCAGAGTTCTTTACATTTTGGCCATTGGCAGCATAGTTCCTTGTATTATTTAATTTGGTGATGTTGCAGTATCTGAAAAGGGTTAATAATGAAGGAGCTGGTGGGCACCAATCACACGACGTTTTGGCGGTGACTTCACCGTTGCTGGGGAGATCTCTCAGAGGGGATGGTGTCAGGTTGCGTTCGCGAGTTGAATTCCTGTGAAAATATAATTTCTGCCTTGCGGCTTGATTAGTGACAGCAAGTGATTGATAACAAAAGGGTATATTTTATTAAATGATATGGTAAGCTGTGTTTATAATTTTAAGGGTGTTGTAAAATTTTTGAAAGCTCTTAGAAGTATAAGCCAGAGCAGTTTGTTTTGAGATGCGAAGGAATTTAGCAACTGGTAAAACAGTGAAAGAGGTGTCGAATTACATCCTTGCAAGCTTCTCCGGTGTGGGCTGAGGTCGTAATTGGGTGAGAATAAATCCTGTAAAGACTGTAAGACAACTATGACAATATTCTTTGTGGGACATAATGTGGCAGTTTTAATGTGAGGAAATAGCCTAACAATGTACTGGGAGTCAGTATACAGGTTAAATTTTTTGTCATGTAGCATTGAAAAAACTGCTTACATTGTAAGGAGCTTAGTTCTTTGTGCAGATGTTTCTGAAGTTAGAATTCTGTAACAGTAGTTCTGTTAGAGGAATCATTAGTAAAAGCTAATTCTGCATCATCTAGAGGGGTGAAGTTAGTTAGTTGAAGAGAAATAAAGGATGTGTTTTGATCAAACTGTAGAGGAGGTAAATGATTTTTCATATATTTGCAGACCACTGTTACCAGTTGTTGTGGCTTTTTAGCTTTGCCTGCTTTCCTATCATTGAGAGAGTGGCTATCGGGGCCAGATAATTAACAACTACTTTAAGCAAATGTAACCACTCTAGGTGACGTTTTGCCAAAGACACTCAGCCTTAGGAATCATTTGTCTTTTATGATATATATAATTGTTTTAGCCAGGTTGTTTACATCAGGCAAAGTTTAAAACCTAAGAGAAAATTTTTTCAATTAATGAAATTAGTCTGTTAAACTCACATTTTTACAGAGATAAGAAGCAAGAAAGCATGTTGTGAATTTTCTGGTCCGAAGGCCATGTCCTTGGAGATTAAAGGAGAAGGAACAAAGGAATCTGTAACTGGTTGTGATTAATTAGTTGTAAGCCCCATGCTGCACTAGTAGGAGTTAATTTTAGTTTTAAGGGCTGCCGTTAGTTGATTTATAAATTCTTTGCTGGCTAAAGCTACAAAGTGGCTGAGGCAGGTGCCAGCAGGGAAGAAAAAAAAAAAATGAGTAACCTGTCCTTTTAAATTTTCTGCTGGCTGAAGCTGTAAAGTTGGTTTGAGCTTGAAAGGCACAGCCAGTTTTAAGAAGTCTTAGGTACAGAAAAGAGGTGCCCTCCTAGAGAAACGCCTGGCGGGGGACACCACTAGAACCCATGAAGCTGAAAACAGAAAGAGAATAGATAGCCAGTTCCTTTAAATCCTCCGGCCGCTCCGGCAGCGGCAGCGGCAGTGGCTACTGCTGACGCAAAAAGCCTCTAGAGGCACCTGTGAGCAGAGAAAAAAAAAACGAGCAGCTTGTTCTTTTAAATTGCCCAGGGCTGCGGCAAACGTGGCTACTGCTGGCGGTTATCTCAACAGATTTTTTCAGGTATCGACCCTGTGTCTTCCCTGATTCTTAAAGGAGCTGCAGCTATTTAGGAAGAAGAGAGAAAGGAGCAGTAAGGAAATAACAGATTAGATTCCAGTAAGAACAGATATTTACAGGGAGGTTTCTGTAAGGACTCTTCTTTTTCTTAGACTCCTTACGGCACAATTCTTCACTCCCGCCTGGCGCTCCCCGCCCCTGCCTCTGCCGGTGCTTAGTGCACTTGGCTATGGTCTCTGATTCCCCATAGAACTTCAGATTGCCCCTCCTTTTCCCGGGGACTTGCGATTGCCCCTCCTTTTCCCGAGGACTTGCGATTGCCCCTCCTTTTCCCGGGGACTTGCGATTGCCCCTCTTACCCGGGCCTTGCCAGCGCTGCTATCTCCTCCTCTTGGGCTCGCAGGGGGCCCCACGTTCGGGCGCCACTTGTCGCTGCCTAACTGTCCTCCCGCGGAAAGAAGACAGGACACACGGATACGAGCCACCTTGCAAGTTGCTTGCTTTATTCTTCTTCCTATTCTACTTCCTATTCTACTTCTTCCTCGCTCTCCTGCTGCGCCGCGTCCCTGAACGCCACTGCGTTCAGGGACAAGGCGGCAGCTGCAGCTCCCGAAGATGTGTCTGCTTCCTTTGTTCTTCTTCTACAGTGTCCC
This sequence comes from Heterohyrax brucei, assembly GCA_028571685.1. Lineage (NCBI taxonomy): Eukaryota > Metazoa > Chordata > Mammalia > Hyracoidea > Procaviidae > Heterohyrax > Heterohyrax brucei. The sequence continues at coordinate 29,205,979 of CM053156.1, forward strand.
TCACCCATTATATAGTCCAATCTCACCAATCATAAGGCACAGCTGATTCATGTGCAGTGCACGAGCAAAACATAGCATTGCAAAGTGAAACTGAGTGGCTACGGGCTCTAGAGGCCAGCAATCAGAAAGCTGATCACGAGCCGTTCACCGCCAGCAAGGAACTGCGTCAGCAGGCTAATCATCAGACCGGGAGTGTCTCGGGGAGGAGCTCCTGATAACAGGCACCATCTTTATGGCACAGTTTCTTTTCGCCCCCGACAAATTTAGCTAGGACTTCCAGCACAGTGTTAAATAGGAGTAGAGATAAATGGTATCTTTGATTACTGTATTCAGGGAGAATGCTTTGAGCCTCTCTCCTTTGAGAATGATGTCAACTGTGGGCTTTATTAGATGACTTTTATTACTTTGAGGAATTTCTCTTCTATTTATATTAAAAAAAATCAGGAATGAATGTTGAACTTTGTCAAATACTTTATCTGTGTCACTGAGATGATAATGTGATTCTTTTATTTATATGGTAGATTACATCGATGATGTTCTAATGTGGAAACATTCTTGCATATAGTATATAAATTTGTTGTTGTTATATGCCATTGAGTTAGTTTCAGTTCATAGCAACATTATGTACAACAGAATGAAACATTTCTCTGTTCTCTGCCATGTGAACAATCATTTCTATGCTTAAACACGTTGTTACAGCCACTGTCTCAATCCATCTTGTTGAGGGTCTTTCTCTTTTTCACTGACGCATTACTTTACCAACCACAATATCCTTCTCCAGGGATTGATCCCTCCTGATAACATGTCCAAAGTATGTAAAATGCAGTCTCACCACCCTTACTTTCAAGGAATACTCTTGTTTTACTTCTTCTAGAACCAATTTGTTTGTTTTTTTTGGTTGTCTGTGGCATAGCCAATATTCTGCTCCAACACCACAATTCAAAGGTGTCAATGATTCTTCTGCCTTACTTATTGCAGCATCACAGCAACACATAAGACCCCATAGTACAACAAACTGACAGACCAGTGGGGGTATACACATATATACATACATACACTCGCGGACTACCAATTAAATTCACAAACTCATTCTAGAAAAAATGTTACCTGCCTCATTGCTAAATGTCACTATGGTCACCTTTGAAGTACTCTCCTTGGGAAGTTATGCACCAGTGCCAGTGCCTAGTCCACCCTTCAAAGCAATTTTTGGAACTCTTTCTGAAATGGTCATCAGAGCTGTCGAGGTTTTACCCTTGATGTCCTGAATGTCATCAAAATGTCTTCCTTTCAATATTTCCTTCATCTTCAGGTAAAGAAAAAAGTCATCTGGGTAACAGATATGATAAGTAAGTAGGGTGTTCCAATACAGTTATTTACTGGCTGAAAACTCCCCTGCAGACAACTATACAATTAAGTTCAGGAACTTGCCACTGTGACGACGTGCACAATGGCCGTTCTAGAAAGAATTCTAAAATTGCTTTGAAGGGTGGACTATGCACTGGCATTGGTGCATAGCTTCCCAAGGGGAGTACTTCGAAGGCGACTGTAGTGATATTCAGCAATGAGGTATGTAGCACTTAGATGCTAAAGTTAGCAAATTTGTCAGACCTTGCATGTACACGCGTATGCGTGCACACACACAAGGCTTGCCAATTAAGGTCATGAACTCATCCTAGAAAAAGTGCTACATACCTCATTGCTGAATATCACTACTATCACCTTTAATGTACTCCCCTTGAGAAGCTATGCACCAATGCCAGTGCCTAGTCCACCCTTCAAATCTATTTTGAAATTCTTTCTAGAATGGCCATCAGAGCTGTTGTCATATTACCCTTGATATCCTGAATGTCATCAAAATGTCTTCCTTTCAGACTTACCAAAAGAGATAAAAGACCATGTACGGAATGGGGAAAAATATTTGGCAACTGCATGTTGTACTGACGTCTGATCTCCATAATTTACAAGATACTGCACAATAAGAAAAAGGTAAATAACCCAATTAAGTGATGGGCAAAGGAGATGGACTCACACTTCACCAAAGAGGACTTTCATCCAGGCAGCCAAAAGACACATGAGGAAATGATCACAATTTTTAATTATCAGAAATCCAAATGAAAACTAAAATGAGATAACATCTCATCCTAATCTGGTTGGCCATGATCCAAAAAACACAAAACAACAAATGCTGATAAGATTGTGGAGAGACTGGAACTCTCCTACACTGCTGGTAGGATTGCAAAATGGTACAACTGCTTTGGAGAGCAATTTGGCAGTTCCATAAAAGGCTGGAAATAGATATGCCATTCCATCCAGTAGTGCCACTGCTCAAAATATATCCTACAGAAACACACATGCACAAGAATGTTCACTGCAGCACAGTCCACAATAGCAAAAACATGGACTTAAACTAGATGCCCATCAACAGATGAATGTATAAAATATGGTACATATACTTGGTAGAACACTATGCAATGATAAAGAACAATAATTTTAGGAAACATCTCATAACCTGGTTTCAACTGGAAGATATTATGCTGAGTGAAATCATTCAGTGGCTAAAGGACAAATATTGTATGAGAACTCTGCTATAATAACTTAAAAATATACCTATGTACACAAGAAAAGACTCGTATGGCTACAAGGGTGGGACAAGGGAGAGAAGATTGGTCATAGATTAGATAGTTGATAGAAATTTGCTTAGGTGAAAGCAGTGACAACGCACAGTAGAAAGTAGATCAACTAGACTTCATAAACTGAAAGCTCTTCTAATCTCAACCCAGTATATTGCAAGGATAGAGTGGCAGGAGCAGGATTTGAGGACCATGCTCTCGGGGGACATAGTGGTCAATTGTCGTGATTAGCCTATTGCTAAAAGACTCTTCTGCACCCCATTTTGGTGAGTGGTCCCTGGGGTCTTAAAAACTAGCAAGCCACCATGTGAGGTACATCAAATGGTCCCAACTCATCCAGAATGGATCGTCACCAAGAACAACAAAGACACAAGGAAAAAAGAGCTCAAGAGACAGAAGGACTTGTATGACTGGAAGAGTATTCAACATGTGACCAGAAGAATCAGATGCTGCCTGGCCACCACCAAAAGCAGCTGTGATAGGGCATACATGTTGAATCCCTGTGGGAACCCAAGAAAAAGACGAGTGCAGTGCAGCTCAAGAACTCTACTAAAAGACCACAACTGATCATCTATGACCAATCTTCTCTCCCTTCTCCCACACTTGTAGCCATATGAGTCTTTTCTTCTGTACATATTTATATTTTTAAGTGATTATAGCAGAGTTCTCATACAATATTTGTCCTTTAGCCACTGACTGATTTCACTCAGCATATCTTCCAATCGAAACCAGGTTATGAGATGTTTCCTAAAGTTATTGTTCTTTATCATTGCATAGTGTTCTACCCTGGGAGCTTGGTCTGTAGACTTATTGCTTCCCCTGACCAGAAAACACTACTGAGGTCAACACTTTGGACAAAAATGGACTGGACTCAGGGACTCAGTGTGACCATATGGTGTGTGCACTTTGTGATTCTATGCACTTATAGAATGCTGCCCTACCAATCTTTTCCTAGATGGGAGAGAAGAGGGTGGAGAGGAGGGGACAGCATATTGGTAAGAGGATTTGACAAGTACAGAATGAAAAGGAGTGTGCCATCACTAGGGAAGGAGAGCAGAAGCAGCTGCAGACAGGCAGGCATGCAAAGTTAATTTGGATTGTATACTTTCACTTAATCACAATAAAAAAAGTCTTCCTTTCAATATTTGCTTTATCTTTGGGTAAAGAAAAAAGTCATTGGGGGCCAGATCAGGTAAGTAGGTAGAGTGTTCCAATACTTACTTGTTTACTGGCTATAAACTCTCTCACACACAACTATACAATTAAGTCTGGGAATTTGCCTCTGTGCTGCTGTGAGCAATGACCATTCCAGAAAGAGTTCCAAAATTGTTTTGAAGAGTGTGCTAAGCACTGGTTTCAGTGCATAGCTTCCTAAGGGGAGTATTTAGGTGACTCTAGTGATATTCAGCAGTGATGTATGTAGCACTTATGACAATTAAATTCATGGAATGAATTGTCAGACCTTGTGTGTGTGTGTGTCTACACATATATACAATACTGAATTCTACTGGATAGAATTTTGTTGAGAGTTTTTGTATCTATATTCATGAGAATATTGGTGTGTAATTTTCTTTCTCTTTTTGTGGTGTTCTTGACGGGTTTGGGTATCAGCATTATGATGGCTCTATAGAATGGATTCAGGAGTATTCCTTTCTTTTATAGGACTCTTTTGTTGTTGAGAGTTCATTTTTATTACCTCTTCAATCTCCTCTCTTGTCACGCATGTGTTAGATTTTATTATCTCAGGTAATTTTAATTTATTTAGTGTCATGGATTGAATTGTGTTCTCCCAAAATGTTTGTCACTTTGGCTGAGTCATGATGCCCCGTAATGTGTGATTATCTATGATTTTGTCATCCGATGAGATTTCCCTATGTGTTGTGCGTCCTATCACTATAACTTAATGAGATGGGGTAAAAAAAACAAACCTAGTGCCGTCGAGTCTATTCTGACTCATAATAACCCCATAGGGCAGAGTAGAACTGCTCCATAGAGTTTCTGAGGAGCACCTGCTGCATTCAAACTGCTGACCTTTTGGTTAGCAGAGGTAGCAAATAGCCAAGACACCACCAGGGTTTCCAATGAGATGGACTAGTGCTCCAAGGAGATGGATTAGTGGTGATTATATTGATGAGCTCTACAAGATTAGATAGTGTCTTCAGCTGGTCTCTCCTTAGATGTAAAAGAGAGATGTGAGCAGGGGGACTTGGGGACTTCATACTACCAAGAAAGCATTCTTTATTTGGGTTATTTGCTTTCCATTGTTTCCCTTTTGTCAGTTTGGCCGATGGTTTTCAGTTTTGTTGATCTTTTCTACGAACCAACATTTGGCCTTGTTGATTCTTTCTACTGCTTTTCTGTTCTGTTTCACTTATTTTCTCTCTAATCTTTGTTGGAAACCCTGGTGGGGTAGTGGTTAAATGCTACAGCTGCTAAACAAAAGGTTGGCAGCTCAAGTCTACAAGATGCTCTTTGGAAACTTCTACAGGGCAGTTGTACTCTGTCCTATAGGGTTGCTATGAATTGGAACTGACAGTCAGTGGGGTTTGTTTTGTTTTTGGTAATCTTTATTATTTCCACCTTTCAGCAAGGTGTTATTCAATTTCCACCTATTTGGGTTTTTCCCCCTTGCTCTTCTGTTTATAGATTTTTGTTTTTAGGGAATTTTAATCTGAGAGAGTGCTTTGTATTACTTTAATGCTTTAGATTTTGTTGAGGGTTTCTCTGTGGATTATAATGTGGTCTGTTCTGGACAATGTTTCATATGTGTTAGAAAACCATGCATACTTTGCTGTTCAGCACAGTGTTCTAGGTATGACTGTGATTTCCAGTTGGTTGATTGTGGCTTCAGATCTTCTGTACCTTTTTTGAGTTTCTTTCTAGATATTCTTCACTTACTGAGAGCAGTATGTGAAGTCTACTGTTAATGTAATGGAAAAAACTGAAACTTCTGCCACTGAGTCGATTCTGACTCATAGCAACCCTATAGGACAGAGTAGAATTACCCCATGGGGCACTGTCAATATGGAACTGGATAATTATCCGTCAGTGATGTTAGAGTTTGTTTTATGCATTTTGGAATTCTGCCAATGGGTGTGTAGCTGTTTATTAAAGTTATGTCTTTGTGGTGACTTGTATGGTTGATTTTTCCTTAAAGTCTATTTTATCTGAGATTAGTAGTGCCACCTTAGCCTTTTAAAAAAAAGTTACTGTTTGCTTGGCATATTTTTTTACCATTCCTGGAATTTTGATATATTTAAATTTTTTTTCTGAGGTGTGTCTCTTGTAGATAAAAAATTGATGGGTTATGATTTTCTACCCATTCTGCCACTGTATCTGTTTACACGTACATTTAAGACATTAAATTCAGTGTGACCATTGACTGATGTCAGTTTATAGCTGTCTTACTGTTCATTATTATTATTATTTTACCATACAGGCATTTTCTTTTTCTCTTATTTTCCTGTGCTGAGTTCCTTTTGTTTGTCAAATTTTCTTTCATTACTATGGATTTTTGTGTTTACTGAAACTTTGTTTTTCTTGTTTTTATACTGATAAATAGGTTTGCTGACTTTCTTTGTGGTTACCTTGAAATTTATCTGCCCAGGTTTGAAGCAGTCTTTTATTATTTGATATTGCCTTGGCTTGTTTTGCGTTTTGAAGCTCTACATGTACACAATTTATTCTACTTTCATTGTTTTTATGTAGTCTTTTACAGATTAATGCCTCATTTTCCCTACTTTAAGTCTTTTAGCTTTGCTTTATTATTGATAATTCTTTATTAGGATTATATGTGGCTGATGCTGTTCTGTGTCCTAGACCTTGGTTGTTGTCAATTCTCTAACCAAAAAGACCAGGTCTGTGAATTCTTGTAAGTTTTGTTTGGCTTTATGAATTCTTTCAATTTCTGTTTATCTGGAAATATCTTAATTTCATCATTATTTTTGAAAGAGAGTTTTGCAGCAAATATACTTGGTTGCCATTTTTTTCCTAAGTTTTATATGTATCATCTCATTACCTTCTTGTGTACATAGTTTCTGTTGAGTAATCAGAGTTCAGTCTTGTTTCTCCTTTGTATGTGACTTTTCCTTTTTCTTGGGCTTCTCTCCGGATACTTACTCTGGTTTTGTGTGATTATGATATGCCTTGGTGACTTTCTTTTGATTTCTGCCTGTCATGGATTGACTTGTGTCCCCCCAAAAATATGTGTAGCCGTGTGACTGGACCATGATTCCCAGTATCTTGTGACTGTCCTCCATTTTGTGATTTTCCTATGTTGTATGTTAAAGGAGGAGGGTGGGACTGTAGATCCCTTCATAGGATTACCTTCCTGCTCCACTGTAAAGGGAGTTTCCCTGGAGTATGGCTTGTCCTACCCTTAACCCTTTCATCCTGAAAGATATAAAAGGAAAGAGAAGCAGGCAGAGAATTAGGAACCTTGCACCATCAAGAAAACAGCACAGGGAGAAGAGTGCAACCTTCAGACCTAAGGTTCCTGTGTCAAGATGCTCCCTGGGCAAAGACTGATGCAATACTGGACTTTCCTCCAGAGCTGACAAGGGGGAAAGCCTTCCCCTGGAGTGGACACCCTGAATATGGACTTTGCAGCCTACTGGACTGTATAAGAATAAACCTTCCTTTGTTAAAGCCATCCACTCTGTGGTATTTCTGTTACAGCAGACATAGCTGACTAAAACACTGTCCTATGTGATATTTGTGCTTCCTGTATGATCAGTTTTTTGTCAATCATGATGTTAATGAAGTTTATGACCAGAAGATCTTCAACAATCATCTCTATGTTTTATATTCTCTTTCTCCATCCTAGAACTCTGATCATATGCATATTTTTGCTCTTGATTGTGTTCTACATAATTTTTAGTTTTTCTTTATTCTTCCCTCTGATTTTTTCTCAGACAAGTGGTGTGCATGGTTTGTCTTCAGGCTTACCAGTTCTATCTTCCTATGTTTCAGATTTGCATCTAAAACCTTCTATTGAGTAATCCATTTCTGAAATTTTGTTGTTTACCTTTGGCTTGCTAACTGTGTTTTATGATTTCTGATTATTTATTGTGATTTTTTTTTTTACTATTTTCCTGAATTCTTCTGTTGCTTTTTCTGCATTTTTCTTGATTTGCATTATATTTTCACTGATATCATCTATGTGACTGTGTGATGTCTTTCCCAATCTTTGATGAGGATTCAATGTTAGCCTTTGAATTCTACCTCAGGTGGTTTTCCTGACTTTTCTTCTACTGAAAGCTTATCTGATTCTTTATTTTAGTCACCTACTGGTACCGCATTGTCCTGCTTTTTTATATGTTTTGATATTGTCTGCTATCTCTGAGATGTTAAGGTATAATTATTTATTGATTGATCATTTTGTCCTGTTTTTTCTTTTTGTTTCATTTTTATATGTCAAGGTGGGCAGGCCAGGCATACTTTGCTGCTTGCTTGTCTGTGGGCACAGTGGCTCTCACCAATTTTTCCATGTGAGCAAGGCAGCAGAAGACAAGGCTATTCTACTTGTCTGTACACTGGTTTGGTAAGGTGGCTGAGGGCAGAGTGTGCACTTCTTGTTGGCCTCCTGAAATTGGTCCAGCAGTGTAGGAGCATTCACAGCCCTTCACCAGATAAATAGGGATACAGGATAGGCAGTTGTCTGAGCTCACTTCTCACTATTTAGAAGCTAGCTGAGCAGCAGAAGGCGGAGGAGCAGTGTGGGCCTGGTGCAGCAGTGGTCTAGTCACTGAAGAAGTTCTAGCTGCATTGGCATGGCAGAAGCCAGTAGACAGAGGAGCAATATGCCGGGATAGGTAGGGGATAGAAAGAAACAAAAAAGGCTATCCAGGTTGGATCTGGCAGGAAGAGGGATAAGGAGGCGTATGGGGCTTGTGGCATATGAAGGAAGGTGGGAGGTATAAAGAAAATAAATAAAATGAATGGTGGCAAGGTTGGGGACAGTGTACAGGGCCAGTAGGGGGCCAGTGTGCCAGTGGCACTCTATTCACCACAGTGGGGTAGGTGTTGATGTGAAGGGAGGGTGATGGCATATCAGGCTAGGTAGCAGGAAGAAAGGAAAGTAAAAAAGTAAACAAGAGGAGAAAAAGAAAAGATCGTGGCCCACTGGTGGCCAGTGACTGGGGACAAGATCTGGGGGAAAGAAAGAGATGTGGCTTTTGGGAGTAAGTGGGATTGGAAGAGAAAAAGAAAAAGAAAAATATGGCATCATGGTGGCAGCTGGTGGGTAAGAGTGGATCTGCCTGTATGTGAAGAAGGGGGAGGTGGCCTGCAGGACTTAGTAGAAAGGAGAAAAATAAAGAGTAGAAGAAAGAGAGCCAGCCAAGTGCCATCGAGTCGGATCCGATTCAAGAGAAATTGAAAAAATAGTGGCAGCATAGTAGGGACTGGTAAGGTGTGGGGCAAACTTGGAGGCTGTAGGAAGGGAAGGGTGGTGACATATTGGCCTAAGTGGGAGGGAGAAAGAAAAGAAATCTAAAAAATGATTGCATGGTGGGGACCACTGAGGGGAGGAGGAGGGCACTGAGGCTGACCCAGGACAGTGGCTGAGTGGGAAAGAGAAAGAAAAGAACATAAATGAAACCTACTGCAATTGAATCTATTCTGACTCATAGTAACCCTATAGGACTGAGTAAAACTGCTTCATAGAGTTTCCAAGGAGCCCTTGGTAGATTCGAACTGCCAACCTGTTAGTTAGCAAACAGCATGTAACCACCACACCACCAGGGTCTCCAGAGAAAGCAAAAAAAAAAAAAAAAAAAAAAGGATGGATTAATGGACAGATAGCTTGGCTGTGCAGTAGGGGTTACTAAATGGGGGCAAACTGGACCTGAAAGCCAATGACAAGGGAAGGGAAGGGAAGAGCCTACCAGTCTAGTTTGGAGGGAGACTGGAAAGAAAAAAAAAGCAAAACCAAAAAAATGACATGACAGGAGCTGACAGGTGAATGTGAGTCAGACCCAGGGTGGCAGCAGGCAGGTGGCTCTCCAGCTGTGGTGGCAAGGTGGGGGCCAATGAGAAGGGGCAGAGGTGGCATAATGGGGCTACTCAGAAGGGAAAAATAAAAGGAAGAAATGGGAAAAAAAGAAAAGAGGTGTGTGCCAAATAAGGACTTGGGGACCTGGGGCAGTTAAAAGCCAGTGGCTATCTAGCTGTGGTGGTATAGTGTGACTCACTGAGAAGGGAGGGAGGTGGTATATGGCTCTAGGTGTGAGGTGGAAAGAAAAAGAAGAAAGGTGAAGAAATGATAAGGTGGGAGCCAGTGAGTTGGGTTGGGGCAGATCCCAGACAGTGGTAGGTGATGGCTATTTAGCCAAGGTAGCTAGCATGGCCTGGAGGGGAGAGGGGCAAGCGGGAGTCTAGATGTGAGGTAGAAAAGGAAGAAAGGGAAAAAGAAGCAAAAATGGCATGGAGGAACTGTCAGGTGGATGTCGAGCCGACCTGGAATGCCAGTGGGCAGGTGACTCTCTAGCCAAGGTAGTGTAACCGAAAAAAGCCATTTTCCTTTACAAAAAAAGAGAGAGAATTGGAGTCGGAAGCCAGAACTAACTTTTCACCTGTTTTTCAGGACTGATCTTTTACTTGTTTTTTCTCTTTTCCTGGCCCTGGCAGGAAATCACACATGTAACTGATAGGAACCAGGGACATAATGTCTTTTGCAGTTTTTCACAGCTTTTGTTGGAAACATCAGAACGACAAAGACCCAGACCAGGTAGAAACTCCTGCTTTGAAGGACAGTCAAATGCAGTCTGGATTTCTGTTTCTCACAAAGGAGTCCAGAAGCATCTGAATGGATCCTGCACTTAACCTCTAATTGTTTCCGTATCACCAGAACAAACACCGTATCTCTATTTGCATGCAATCCTAGTCCCTTATATACCCTATCCTTACATGATGACTTGAACACATTTTAGACGGAGGAATATCTGCCTGTTTCCTGTGTTTTTGCTAGTACACAGAAAATAAACTTTTTAATCACTAACTCAAAATACTCGTCTAAAGATTGGCTATTTGGGACAGATAATGAGAACCTGGAGTTTTGTCTGGTAATGGTAGTGGGCCTGCTGGGAAAGGGGGGAGGTGCTATATGGGGTAGAAGGCTGAAGTGTGAGAAACTCTGTTTCTCTGTTTACTGAGTACTCTCTCTTTTTAGGAGCTCCATGAAATTGCCTACTTGTGCTTTATCCCGCGTCATTGCTGGCTGTTTTCCAAGATAGCAATGCTATGCTGTGTTAGTTGGCAAGGGTACTCCCATTTTGTACCTGTCTTCTTTCTCTATTTTTCTTCAGTTTCTTCTTCCACTTGATGTTTGGTCTGTCTTCTTTAATTCCTTCATTTGATACTTACAATTCCGGGATTAATGGTTGTATCTGTTTTACTTAGGTTTTTGGGTATTTGCTGCTGTGGTATGGCATGATGTGTCTGTCCAGATCATCATATCAATTCCACCTCCACATCACTTAACTTTTGTTTATAATTTTGCTACTTACTGTTGGAATCACTAGAACAAAAAATGTCGAGGAGAGAGTTAGGGACCTGGTACTACTAAGTAAGTATGGCCAGAGGCAGAATGAATCCTTTGTTTGGACCTGAGGTTCTAGTGTGGAGAAGCTCCTAGTCCAGGGGAATATTGATTACTCCAGAGGAATCTAGAGTCAACAGAAAGAGGAAGGTTTCCCATGGAGCTGACACCTGAATTCAAGCTTCTAGCCTGCTATGCTGCCAGAAAATAAATTTCTCTTTGTTTAGCCACCCACTTGTGGTATTTCTGTTATAGCATCACTAGATAACTAAAATACTCCCCTAATCAAACACAGCATATATCCTTGACAGGTATGGAGCATGTTCAACCAGCAAGTTGAAAGGCACTTGGAGAGATCATTGTAAGATCAGTCTTCCTTAAAGAGTTCCGTTTGATGACATCATAAAGACGAGTCTGCATAACTGAAACAGTCCTTCAGTTACATCAAAGTTCAGTCAGTCCTTCATTTTGGCAAACAAGAATGAAGCAGTTACATCACAGAGTAGTTTTTAAACCACTCAGTGACCTTGAGGCATATAATTATAGCCATGGTGCACCCACTGAGGAGTGCAGAGTCCCAGTTGTCTCCTACAACCAGGGGAGCATGGAAGAGCCATCAGTGGGTGCACAGATCAAGAGGTCACCTGCACCGTGTAGTCTTAACAGCAGTATAAAGTAATGGTGATGAAGGCAGTGCTAGTAGCACCCCTTGTAACCTGCACACCCTTATCTCACTCTGGTGTAAACTCTGGAAATACTAGTGAGGAAAGAATGTCTTCTCAATCATCAAGGAAGTATTTCCAAGGATGCTTGACATCCTCGAATGTCAGCGATGGTGATGAAAGCAGTTGTAATACTTTCTCCTGGGACTCTAAGGGAGGCTTATGCTGTGGATCAGACTGAATTCACTCTGTATCCAGGTGTTGCCTCAGACCTAAGTGGAGAGTTCATGCCACCTGCTGCAAAAAGTCAGTTTTGAGACAAGAGTGAGTTGAGAAGCAAGATATTTATCGCATGCCAGTAGGCAAGGAGGCAGAGGAGATCATTTCTCCAAAATCTGCCTCCTCAAAATGAAGACTAACTGGAGGTTTTATAGAAAAAGGGAATAAGGTTTTATGAGTTCTAGGAATTTGTAGAAGGTTAATTCTTTTTGTGGTGGTCACAGTGGTGTCCTACCAGAGGTGTAGATATCTTAATTGGTATTTTGTGGCCAGAGCTTTTCATCTGTACAACTGCTGCCCTGGTTGAGGCTCTCATTGTTTCTTGCCCAGATTATTGAAACCATATTCTGATACTCTGCTGGCTATCTTGCACTCCTTAAATCTACACTTTATATACTTGTAGAAGTGATTCATCTAGAATAGGACATTTAAATGAAGGAGAGCCTGGTTTCAGGACATTTAGATGGAGGAGAGTCTGGGTTCCATAACCAGGAAAACTGGCTTTACTATATTGGATACAGGTGAAACAATTGTGAGGATGCTTTAAAAACCCAAGTGAACTTCCATGGAATGTGGAGAAGGGCTTTTCCCCCCTTCTGCCTTTTTTTTTTTTTTTTTTTTTTTAGTTTCAATGTTTGTATAATGTTTGGAGATAAAATTTAGACACAGTGAATATACAGACCTCATACGCAATTTGAGAAACAGTTTATGGATTTCTACTGGGTGCTGTCCAGTTGATTCTAACTCTTAGTGACCCTTTATGACAGAGCAGAACTGTCCCCATAGGGCTTTCTTGACTGTGATCATTACGGAAACAAATTGCCGGGCCACAGAGTCACTAGATGGATTCAAGCTGCCAACATTTTGGTTAGTAGCTGAGTACTTAACCATCTGCACCATCAGGACTACTAGGGCTGCTTTCTATAGACTTTTTTACACAATATTTTGCCAGCAAGTACAGACAGTTTCACTTTCTTTTCAGTACTTATGCCCTTTTATTGGTTCCCTTTGCTTTGGCTAGGACTTCTAGTACCATGTTGAGTACAAATGGCAAAAATGGCCTTGTTCTTAATTTTTGGTAGAAAACTTAGATGATTCATCCTTTAATATGATGGTAGCTATGGGGTTTTGTGTAGATGCCCTTTATCAAGTTGGGGAAATCCTTTCTATTCCTAGTTAGCTGGGAGAGGATTTTCTTTTAAAGCATGTATTGTTCTTAAACTTTGTCAAATGTTAGTGAGTTGATTATGTATTTTTTTCTCTTTTATTCTATTAATGTGATGAGTTACAATAATTAAATTTTAAATGATAAACAGGTGGTATTGTCGCCTCTGCTGCTGGATTCAATTTGCTAGTATTTTGTTAAGAATTTTTGCATCTAAGTTTATGAGGGACATTGGTTGACCTTTAATTTTCTTTTCATTCAGTGCTATCAGAATCTTCCTGGTCATATAAAATAAGTCTGAGTGTGTTTATGACCCTGTTATTTCTTCCCTAAGTGTTGGTAATAATTCTTAAGTGAAACCACCTGATGACACTTCCAAAATAAGTAAAGTGAAGATTCTTCATCCTCATTTACAAGGAGTACTCTGGTTGTACTTCCTCCAAAACATACTTGTTAATTTTTCTGACAGTCCATGTATATTCAATATTCTTTGCCAACATCATAAGTCAAAGACATCAATTCTTCTTCAGTCTTTGTTATTGTCCAGCTTTTACAAGCATATGAAGTGATTGTTACTGCTTTGGTTAGGGTTAGGTACACCTTAAGTCCTCAAAGTGACATCTTTGCTTTTTAACATTTTAAGGAGTTTTTCTTTTTTAACAGCAAATTTGCCAACACAGGACTCCATTGGATTTCCTGACTGCTGCTACTGTGGCCATTAGTTGTGGATTTAAGTAGAATGAAACTCTTGTGAAATTCAAATTCAATATTTTCTCTCTTTATTGTAATGTTGCTTATTGGTCCACTTGTGAAGATTTTATTTTCTTTGTGTTGAGGTGTAATCCATACTAAAGGCTGTAGTCTTTGATCTTGATCGATAAATGCTTCAAGTCCTCTTTGCTTTCAACAAGTAAAGTTGCATCATCTGTATATTGTAAGTTGTTAATGAGTCTTACACCAGTCTTGATACCATATTCTTCTTATAGGCCAGCTTCCTGCATTATTTGGTCAGCATATACATTGAATAAATTCAGTAAAAAGATGTAAGCCTAACACAAAGCTTTCATGATTTTAAACAATGCAGTATCCACTTGTTCTGTTCAAATGACTACCTCTTGATCAATGAGTGTGTACAGGTTCACCAGGAGCACAACTAAGTTCTAGAATTCTCCATTCTTCACAATGTTATACGTGATTTGTTATGATCCACACAGTTGAATGCCTTCTCATAGTCAACACAACACAGGCAAACCTCTCTGTGGTATCTCATTTTCAGCCAAGACCCACTTGAAACTGACAATGATATTCTTGGTTCCAAGTCCTCTTCTGACACTAGCTTAAATTTCCATCAGTTCCATGTAGGTATACTGCTGCAGCCACTTCTGAATGATCTTTAGTAAAATTTTGTTTGCATTTGATATTCATTATATTGTTCAATAATTTCTGCATTCTGTTACATCATCTTTCTTTGAAATGGGCAAAAGTTGAGATCTCTTTGTGGGAGCAATATGGAACATTGTCTTACTCAGGTCTTCTGTCTGAGAGTGATTCAGCAGCTAAAGCTGGCTGGCTGGGAGCAGGCCTTCCAGCTGGATAGGATTCAGCAACAGTTACATAAATTGTTTATAACCTTGAAGCCCCTGTATCTGGTTGCTGGTCACCTTTGTGTAAAACAGTATATAAGGTTGTGCACCACGAGGTTCTCCTGCTTTCCAAATGCTGTACCTGCTCCCTGTCATTGCATCAATAAACCTGCTATGACTAAACCTACTGCATCTCCATCGCTGAGTCTGTCCAAATCAGGAATCTATCCTCCCGGCCTTGAGTATCTGCATTCTGAAAGTCTTCTGGTCAGCTGGCTGGAAAGCTGTCTTCCAAATCTCTCGACATAGATGATTGAACACATCTAGCCCTGCATCTATGTGAAGAAACATCTCAATTGGTTTTCTGTCAGTTCTTGGATCCTTGTTTTTCATCAATGCCTTCAGCTTGGACTTCATCTTTCAATACCTTAGGTTCTGAAATGGTTGAATATTTTATAATGTAAGGGGCCTGACCTCCTCTTCATTCAAGAGTTTTAGTAAATGATTAAGATGAATTCTTTCCCTGTTTTGGTGATTCAAGTTAGACTTCTGTTTACCTGGTATAGGACTCTTCTGCTTGCCAAGCCAAGTGCCATCAAGTTGGATCCGACTCATAGCGACCCATGATTATGTGGATCAATTAATAATTGTTAACTTCTAATGTATTTCTTTTCTAGGGATACTGTTATCAACTATTCAGTGTCAGTGGTCTCTGGGAGCCAGACTATTTGTTACTGCTTTGACTTCATTGTTGATTATAGTAACCATCTCCTCTGTGTTGCATTATTAAATAAAGGCTCCCACTTGAATTCTGTCATCCTGAGATCTTAGGATCTCCACTGCATTTGGGGATACCAGTTTGATGGTAGCAATTTCCACAGTAACTTCAGACCTACAAAGAAGAGTAACAACAGAGCTCTTCAAAGCTGTTGGGACTCCACTTGTAAATTTATTCCTCAAGGTTGTGGTAAAAAAGCGTGTCTTCTAGGCATTCCAGCGTGGGTGTGTGGATCTGACATGACAAATCCATGCTAGCATTCCAGTTTCTCTAAGTCTGTAGATATCTTCCTTTATAGTATATGTACTAAGGTAGTTCTGGCATTTTAACTTTGGACCTATGTTCCACACTCCTTGAGCTGAAACAGTAAATCCAGAATCTCTCCTTAAAAAAAAAAAAAAAACCCACTGCCATCCCTTATTGCACTTAAATTCAGCCTGATCCAACTTTATGTTCCTTTCATCATTATCTCACATCTTATATATCCATTACCATACAATTTCCTCAGATTTCTGATAAAACTGGAAAAATTATGGACTTTTTTTGATGAATAGCATACTTCCTTGTGGGGTCATATTTTTTACTCACCCTTTGGGACCAACTGGGACTTGAGGAGGTATGGTAAAAGTGGTTCCTAAGAAGAATCAGCAATGTGTTGAAGACTACTGCCTCAGGGGAGACCATTACAAGTTTTTCAGGCAAAGCAGTGTTAATTACTTTAGGCAAGTGTGGGAAGGCTTCTTCTACTTGCCAATAAGTTTCAGCAGGATTCAGGGGCTCAGTGTCTCCATTATAGTTTTCACAGTCCCATTCCTTCCTAATGAATTCCCTCTCTTTAACAGAAGACACCTTCCAGGTGGGAATTCAGTTTCCATTTGAGTTCCAGCAACTTTGAATGAGCCTCTAGGTTAGAGTGTTAGAAATCGCAGCCCTGAAGCAGTTGGAGGTAAAAAGATTATCTTTTTTTATTTTTATTTTTTAAAATTGTGCTTTAGATGAATGTTTACAATTAATACACATGTTTCGTGACATTGGCTACCAAACCCATTCTCTTTTTCCAAGCTGGGGTTCTCCATTATCAGCTTTCCTGCCTCCTCTTGTCTTTTTGTCCTTGTCCCTGGGCTAGTGTGCCCATTGAGTCTCCTTTTGTTTCATGGGCCTGTCTAATTCTTGGCTGGAGGATAAACCTCAGGAATGGTTTCATTATTCAGCTATAAGGTGTCTGAGGGACATATTCTTGTGGGATCTCCATCCACTGTCAGATCAGAAAGTCTGGTCTTTGTGCATGTGCGTGTGTCTGTGAGTTAGCATTTTATTCTACACTTTTCTTCAGTTCTGTCCAGGAGCATTTATTGTGCTCCCTGTCACAGTAGTCAGTGACGGTAGTGGGGTACTCTCTAGTGGTGCTGGTAGTGGCTGTGGTAGTTGTGATCTGTTGGGCCTTTGGACTAATCTTTCCCTTTGTGTCTGGCTTTCTTCATTCTCCCTTGTTCCAGACAGGGTGAGACCAGCGGAGTATCTTAGGTGGAAGCTCAGACATTTTTATGACTTCAGATGCTACTCACTGAATTAGAACATTTTCTTTGTAAACTATGCTACACTAATTGAGCTAGCTATTCCCTGAGACTATGTTCCCCATATCCCTGGGCCCAACAATTTGATCCATCAGGAAGTTTGGATGTTTGAGATTTTCCATGACCTTACCTTTGAAAAGATGTGCTGGCTTCACCAATGTTGTGCACTTCACTGAAGTTACCACTTACCTGTTGTCTTCTTAGGTCTCCACTCATTACCATCAAAGATTGCTTCTTTTTGTGCATAAACTTTTTTCATGAATTTTTATAGTAGTAGTCTCATACAGTGTTTGTCCTTTTGTGATTATTTCACTCATCATAGTACCCTCTAGATTCATCTATGTTGTGAGATGCTTTGCAGATGCATGTTTGGTTTTTGTGACTAGTACTCCATTCCTGATCATATTCTACTGCTTCAAATGGCTGATCATTGACCAATTCTTTCTGTTACAGTGACTCTGTGTATTCCTTCCATTTTCTTTTGATGTTTCCTGAGTTATTTTTAATATTTTCCCTGTGGAATCCTTCACTATTGCAACTCAAGGCTTGGATTTTTTCTTCAGTTATTTCAATTTGAAAAATGCAGAGCATGTTCTTCTCTTTGGTTTTCTATTTCCAGCTCTTTGCACATGTCATTGTAGTACTTTATTTTGTCTTCTCAAGCTGCCATTTGAAATATTCTCTTCAGTTCTTTTGCTTCATGATTCCTTCCTTTTGCTTTGGCTCCTCAACATTGTAGCGGAAGTTTCAGAGTCTTTTCTGATATCCCATTTGGTCTTTTCTTTCTTTCCTGTCTTGTTAGCTTGCTTTATTCATAGATGATGTCTTTGATGTCATTCCACAATTTGTCTGATTTTCTGTCACTAGTGTTCAACACATCAAATCTGTTTTCGAGATGGTCTCTAAACTGGTGGGATATACTCAAGATCATACTTTGGATCTAGCAGACTTGTTCTAATTTTCTTCAGTTTCAGTTTGAACTTGCATAAGAGCAATTGATGGTCTCTGCCACAGAGCAGCTGGTCTTGTTCTGACCGCTGATATGGTGCTTTTCCATCACCATTTTCTGCAGATGTAGTTTGTTCAATTCTTGTGTATTCCATTTGGTGAGGTCCGTATGTACAGTCACCATTTGTGTTGATGAAAAAAGGTATTTGCGAAGAAAGCTTTGGTCTTGTATGAATGGGTGACTGTGTCAACGTGAGACCAGAAGAACAAGATGGTGCCTGGCCACCACCAAAGGCAGCCACAATGGGGGACACAGTGTAGAGTCCCTGAGGCAACATGAGGAAAAGGGTGTAGCTCAAGAACTCTACTAAAAATCACAACTCATGATCCAACAGCCTGGAGGGTCCCCTGGGAACATGGCCCTTAAACCTGCTGCTGGCTCTGACCTGAAATGAGTACTGAGGTCAACTCATCATGTAAGAATGGACTGGACTTGGGGACACGGTGTGATCATGTAGTGTGTGTACTGTATAGTTTTATACATCTATAGGAGGCTGCCCTACTGGTTTCTTTCTAGATGGGGGAAGAGAAGGTAGAGAAGAGGGGACAGATGCTTATTAAGAGGACACTAGAAATATAGAGTAAAAAAGAGGATTGTGCTGTCACTGGACAAGGAGAGCAGACAGAGCTACAGATAGGTGGGGCACACAAAATCGATTTGGATTGTATACTGTCACTTAGTCACAATAAAAAAAAAGAAGTGATCAGTCTTGCAAAATTCTATCATGTGATCTCTGGCATCATTTCTATTACCAAGGCTGTATTTTCCAGCCAGCAATACTTTGTTTCCAACTTTTGCAGTCCAATCACCACTAATTATTAATGAATTCTGATTGCATGTTTGATCAATTTCAAACTGCAGCAGCTGGTAAAAATCTTCAATTTCATCAGCCATTTGAAGCATATGATCAGGAACCAATGGTACTGAAGGAAGAAGTGAAATCTATATTGAAGCATTGGCAGAAAACAAGACTCCAAGAATTGATGCAATAGCAATTGAGGTATTTCAATAAATCGCTGAAGCACTGGAAATGGTCACACATTTATGCCGAGAAATTTGGAGGACAGCTGTTTGGCCAACGACTGGAAGAGATCCATATTTATGCTGACTTGCAATAAAGGTGATCCAACTAAATGCAGGAATTACTGAACAATATCATTAATGTCACACTGAAGTAAATTTTGCTCAAGATCTTTCAAAAGTAACTGCAATAGTATATTGATAAAAGAACTGCTAGAAATTCAAGTCAGATTCAGAAGAGGATGTGGAACCAGGGATATCATTGCTGATGTCAGATAGACCTTGGCTGAAAGTATAGAATGCCAGGAAGATTTTACCTGTGTTTCATTGACTATGCAAAGGCATTTGACTGTGTGGAGCACGAAAAATTATGGCTAACATTCTGGAGAATGGGAATTCCAGAATACTTAATTTTGCTTTTAAGGAGTCTATACCTGGATCAAGAGGCAATCATGTGAACAGAACAAGGGGACACTGCATGGTTTAAAGTCAGGAAAGGTGTGCATCAGGCTTGTATCCTTTCCCTATACCTTTTCTGTCTGTTTGCCAAGCACATAATCTGAGAAGTGGACTGTATGAAGAAGAAGGCATAAGGATTGGAGTAGTACTTACTAACACCTGCGTTATGCAGATGACACAACCCCGCTTGCTGGAAGTGAAGAGGATTTGATACATTTAAGGATGAAGCTCAAACACCACAACTTTCAGTATGGATTACATTTCAACATCAAGAAAGTAAAAATCCTCACAACTGGACCAAGAAGCAACATTATGACAAATGGAGATAAGATTGAGCTTGTCAAGGATTTCATTTTACTTGGATCCACAATCAATGCCCATGAAAGCAGCAGTTAAGAAATCAAAAGATGCATTGTATTAAGAAAATTTGCTTAAACTATTGAAAAGTAAGGATGTGACCTTGAAGACTAAGGTGAACTTGACCCAAGCCATGTCATTTTCAATCACATCTTAAGCATGTGAAAGCTGGACAAAGAATTAGGAAGATAGAATTACTGATGCCTTTAAAATGCATTGTTGGAAAAGAACACTGAATGTACCATGGACTGCCAAAATAACAGCCGTATCTGTTCTGGAAGAATTACGGCGAGACTGTGTCTTATATGCTTTGGACATGTTGTCAGGAGGGCTTAGTCCCTGCAGAAGGACATCAAACTTGGTAGAGTGGAGCATCAGCAAAAAAGAGGAAGACCCTCAAAAGATGGATTGACACAGTGGCTGCAACGATAGGCTTAAGCATAAAAACAATTCTGGTCATAATGCAAGACCAGGCAGTGTTTCGTTCTGTTGTGGATAGGGTCCCTATGAGTCAGACCAAATGGCACTTAATAACACATAACAACAACAAGAACAACAGTATTCCATTGTGTATGGGTACCATTGTTTATTTATCCATGCATCTATCGATGGACACCTAGGTTATCATCTTTTTTCATTTTATTTTATTTTATTTATTTTTTATTAGGATTCAATGAAAATGTACGTTCCCATATAAATTTACATGCCCACTTATATGCTACTCCCACTACTCTCCCTACCCAGTGACAGCACACTCTTCCTCCTCCCTCCATACTTGTCTTATCCTCCCAACAGTCTCCTATCCCCTCCTCTCCACCCACTACCCAGCCTCCAGTAAGAGGTCAGCAGGACAAAATCCTACAGATGCATAGAACCTTAAAGTGTACACATGATATGGTTACTCTGTGCCGCCAGACCAATCTATTCCTGTCTGAAGAGTTGACCTCCATTATGATTTATGGACAGGGCAGCATCAGGGCCAGGGGCTATGGTCCCAGGGGAGCCCTGAGGCCCCCAGACATCAATTGCATCTATTAGTGGAGATCTCAGGGTGCACCTCTTTTTATTCTTACGCTGTTGGTAAGACTGAACTTAGTGAGCACCATCAAGGCTATCACTGGTGGTGGCTGGGCACCATCTGGTTCTTCCAGTCACAAGTCAATGTAGTCACCCACTCAACGTGGATCTCTCTGTTTTCTGGGTTCTCTTTTCCCCATGTAGCTTTGGCCCTTGGTAATCATCTGTTCCTGTTGAGTTGGGACCGTTTGCTGTACCCTCAGACAGCAGCTTTTAAGACCCAGAACACTTTCACTCAGCTTAATGTCCTCCAATTCAAACCAGGTAACGAGATGTTTCCCAAAATCATAGTTGTTCTTTATCATTGGAGAAGAAGGTGTAGTTGTCCACTGATGGATAGAAAGTTCTGTACATGTCAACGAGGTCTAGTTGGTCTTTACTGAGCTTTTTTCTAGACGATCTGTCCAATATTGAAAGTGGAATGTTGAAGTCTCCCACTATTATTGTGGAATGATCTATCTCATTTTGGAGTGTAGTCAGTGTTTCTTTGATGTATTTAGGTGCTCTCATATTAGGTGCATAAATATTTAATATTGTTACGTCCTGCTTGCGTATTGAACCTTTCAGCAATAAATAGTGTCTACCCTTGTCCACTGGCTGGCATCCTTGTCCACATTACAGTCTATTCTATCTGAGATTAGAATTGCCACACCTGCTCTTCTTTGTGTATTGTTAGCTTGATACATATTCTTCCATCCTTTAATTTTCAGTTTGTGCATATCTTTAAGGTGAGTTTCCTGTAGACAACATATGGATGGGTTGTGTCTTTTGATCCAAAATGTCACTCGATGTCTCTTCACTGGAACATTCAGTCCATTTACATTCAATGTAATTATTGATAGGTATGTGTTTAGTGCTGTTGTTGTCATGTTTATTTTTGTGTTGATGCTTTCTCTGTTGTTCTCATTAGTTTGTTCTGAGACATTCTTCTTTGTGAGGTGATTTTTCACCTTTTTGAGGGTTGGTTTTGTGGTTATTGGGATTCCTGTATTATGTTTCTTGATTTGATATGTTGCATCTTCATTGTGCTTCACAGCTGCCCCTGTGATCCCTCTTAATAGACTACGTATAAACTCGATTTTACTTACTACCAGTCTTATTAACTTCCTCTCCATCTGGAAGGACTATAGTGACTGTAGTACATCCCTGTTTTTAATATGACATCATAGTTTTCATGATATGATCACTGGATCATTTTTTTCACTGTTATAGCTTTGATTGAGTTTGGAACCTTCCCTAACTGAGTAGGTTTCTGGGTGACGTGTTCTGTACCTGCTTCTAAAATAAAAGGTTAGTGGTTTTGTTCTTCTAAGCCAAGAGATTCTTTCAGTATTTCTCGTAGCTTTGGTTTGGTTTCTACAAAGCCTCTAAGTTTCTGTTTATCTGTGAATGTCTTGATTTCATTTTCATATTTGAAAGATAGTTTCACAGGATATGTAATTCTTGGTTGGAAGTTCTTCTCCTCCAAGGCTTTGAATGTATGATGCAACTGTCTCTGTGCCAGCATTGTTTCTGCTGAGAAATCAGATGAAAGCCTACTGGATTTTCCTCTGAGTGTTAGCTTTGGTTTGAGCCTTGCTGCCCTTAAGAGTCCCTGCTTACGTTTCATTTTGTTAAGCTTTTGTGTTCACCTTCCAATAGTTTCAGAAAGGTTTCCACATCTGGGAAGTTCTTTGGTTCATTCTTTTGGGCCCTTCTGAAGCCATGGGTGATTTCTTCATTACGTTTTTATCTAGAGTTTTTTGCTTTTTGGCAATCATGTGAGTCAATAAAGTTTGGGAGAGATACTGTGAGGATGGACCACAGGTGTTTCTCTAGGCCATCTTAAAATGAAAGGTAAAAAGGTGTCTGAGAACTTTCAAAGTCCATCAGGTTTTCAGGTATACAGGTCCCTCTTCGCAGCTGGCAAAGTAAGCAGCTCTATATCCAATCCCAGATGTTATAAACTAGTTCAAAATGCAGAAAGGCTGCTTCCCTGCTGGCCTCTGCTGTCGGGCCCCAGCCGAAGGTGGCACTGTAAAATACTGCTTTTCTGCTGGAAAAGTGCCATTCAAATCTCAGCTCCTCCCACTGGCCAAGACAGAGAAAGAAGGTTAAAATGGTGAGTTACCCTCGATCCGTGAAAGCAAGCACTCACTAAGAGCAGGAGTCAGAGAAAGAGAGGTTTTCCATTCAGTGGTATGAACTCCAAATTATGTGTCGTGTCCTGGGGCTCACTAGGTGTCCAGAAGGCTCCGTTTAATTATCCATTTAGGTCTTGGTTTCCAGAAGGATTTAAGAGATGTGTGTTTAGTCTCCCAACTTGACTCCGCCCCTGTTAGCATATTTTTGTTTTTGTGAACAATGCAGCAAGGAATATGAGTGTCGTATGTCTATTCCAGTGATAGCTCTTATTTCTCTAGAGTATTCCTAGGAGTAGGATTGGTGGATCATATGACATTTCCAGTTCTTGCTTTTTAAGGAAGCACCATATTGTTTTGCAGAATGGTGGTACCATGTTTCATTCTCACCAGCAGTGTTCAAGAGTTACTGTCTCCCCACAGCATCACTGAGATTTGTTATTTTCTATTTTTGTTTGTTTTTGGCTTGTGTCATTTATGCCAGTGTAACATTTCACTGAAGCTTTGATTTACATTTCTCTAATGGCTGAAACCCTAGTGACACAGTGGTTAAGTGCTCGGTCTGCTAACAAAAAGGATGACAGTTCAAATCTGTCAGGTGCTCCTTGGAAACTATATGGGCAGTTCTGTTCTCATCTATAGGGTGGCTATGAATCAGAAACAACTTGACAGCAGCAAGTTTTTGGTACTAGCTAGTGGCATTTCCTTGAATGTCTGTTAGCACATTGAATGCCTTCTTTGGTGAAGCGTATGTTGATGTTTTGCCAATTTTTTAGTTAATTTATTTGTTTTTTTTTTTTTTGTTGTTGTTGTTGTAGAGGTTTTAGATTTTCCTGCAGAATATAGAGATTAGACCTGTCAGATATGTTTTAGCCAAACATTCTTCCCAGTTTGTAGTTCTCTTTTTACCCTTTGCGGAAGTCTTTTCTATTTTTTTTTATCACGATTCAGTTAAATTATATAATCTAAGTCAGTTTTGGATACTTACCTCTCTACAGCTCTATCTGCTTTTCCCATCCAGTTACTCACAATGTTCCTTTTCACTCTGTTTCTAGTATCTTCTCAATGAACACTTGTTCCCTGCTCTCCAGCCTCTTCTCTCCCACTCATCTAGAAATAAACCAGTAGAACAACATTCTATTAATGTGTAAACCATAAAGTACACACACCACATGCTCACTCTGTTTCTGAGTCCAGTCCATTCTTTGTCTGAAATGTTGACATCAGTACTTACTTCAGGTCTAGGACAGCAAGAAGTCTAGGTGCCATAGTCCCAGGGGACTTTGCAGGTTGTCAGACCATCAGTTTTGGTCTTTTAGCAGAGTTCTTGATCTGTATGCCTCTTTTTCTCAGGCTACATCGGGGATTCTACATTGTTTACCCTATCAAGGCTGTTGGTGGTGATGAGACACTATCTGATTCTTCTGGTCTCATGTTGACTTAGTCTCCCAATCATATAGGTCTTTCTGTCTGTTGGGCTCAATTTTCCTTGTCTTTGATGTTCTTGATTGTCATTTCTTCCAAGTGGATTGGGACCAATGTGCCTCAGATGGCAGCTTGCTGGCTTTTAAGACACAGACACTACTCACCACCATGGGGTGCAGAAGACTCTTCTAGCAAGGTTAGTTATGCCAAATGACCACAATGTTTCCTGAAAACATGGTCCACAGGCCCCTATCCCTGCTACTCCATGCTTTGAAATGTTGGGTTGAACTTAGAAAACCTTTCAGTTTATGGTATAGTCCAGTTATGTTGACCTGTCTTGTACTGAGTGCTGTCACACTCTTCACCTACCCCAATTCCTGTCAGCTATCTAATCTGTGAACAGCCCTCTCCTTCCCTCCCCACCTTTGCAGCCACTGAAGAGTCTTTTATTCTGTGCATAAGTCCTTATAATAGTGGTCTCATAGAGTACTTACTCTTTCTCAGCTGACTTATTTCATTCAACATAATGTCTTCTAGTTGATGCAGTTATGAGATGCTTCCTAAAATCATCATTTTTCTTTATCATTGCATTGTGTTCTATTTTGCATATATGACACAGTTTGTTTATCCAAACATCTGTTGATGGACACCTAGGTTGATTTCATCTTTTTGCTATTGTGAATTGTGCTACAATAAATATTCATATGTATGCATCTGTCCATGTGACAGCACTTATTTCTGTAGGATAAATTACAAGAAGTGAGATGTGGTATTTCTATTTCTAGCTTTTTAAGAAACCAACAAATTGTTTTCCAAAGAGGTTGCACCATTTAACATTCCCACTAGCAGTATAGGAGAGTTCCAATCTCTCCACAGCCTCTCCAGTATTTGTAGTTTTGTGCTTTTTGGATTATTGCCAACCTCATTGGGATGAGATAGTATCTCATTGTAGATTTGATTTGTATTTCTCTAGCAGCTAATAATCATGAGCATTTCCTCATGTGTCTTTTGGCTCCCTGGATGTCTTCTTTGGTGAAGTGTCTGTCAGTGTCTTTTGCCTACTGTTTAACTGAGCTGTTGATATTTTGTAGTACCTTGTAGATTATAGAGATCAGACATCAGTCTGACCTGTAGTTGCCAAGTATTTTTTTCCTATTCTGTAGGTGGGCTTCTAATTCTTTTGATAAAGTCTTTGGATAAGCAAAAGTGTTTGATTCTTAGTAGCTCACATTTATCTATTTTCTCTTACATCGATCGTGCTTCTTCAGATTTTGAAGTCTGTCTAGATTGTGTATTGGAACTTTCACTGTTGACCTTATGTTTTTCTTGCATGATCTTTATTGTTTTAGGTTTGATATTTAAATCTCTTATCCAACTTGAATTAACTTTGGTGTAAGGTGTGAGATATGGGTCTTGTTTCCACTTTTTTTGCAGATGGATATCCAATTTTGCCAACACCATTTATTAAAGAAACTGTTTTTACCCCATTTTACAATCATGGAGACTTTGTCAAATATCTACTGTTCATAAGAGGATGGTGGCATCTCTGGGGTCTCAATTCTGTTACATTGGTCTATAAATCTCTTTTGTACCTGGTACCATACCAGTACCAGGCTCTACTGACTACTGTGGCAGTGTAATAAAATTGGACAGTGTAAGGCCTCCCACTGTGTTCCTCTTCTTCAGTAGTGCTTTAATTTTTCAGGGTTTCTTCCCATTCAAAACAAAGTTGGTGATTTGTTTCTCTCTCTCATTAAAAAACACTGGAATTTGTATTGGTATGGCATTGTATATGTAGATTGCTGTGGGTAAAATAGAAGTTTTCACTGTGTCCTGCATTGCTTCCTTAGACATACACTTAATGTGTTTTTCTAAGCAAAGAACTTCTTTCAGTATTTCTTGTAACTTTTGTTTGGTTTTTACAAAGTCTCTAAGCTTCCATTTATCTGCAAATGGTGTAATTTTACTGTCATATTTGAGAGACAATTTTACAGGATATATAATTCTTGGTGGAAGTTTTTCTCCCTTAAGGCTTTGAATGTGTCGTCCCACTGCATCCTTGCCAACACTGTTTCTGCTGAGAAGTCAGACAAAAGCCTACAGGGCTTGCCTCTGAATGTTAACTTTGCTTTGAGCTTTGCTACCTTCAACAGTTTCTGTTTAGGTTTCATTAATACAGCTTGCTTATACTGTGTCCTTGTGTCTTTCTTTTAAGGTATAGTTTTTGTGGTGTTTGATATGCATCTTGGAAATCTACATTCTCTACTTTATAATTTCAGTGAAGTTGTCTTTCAGTAACTCTACAACAATGCTCTCTGTATTTTCAGCTATCCCTCCCTATTCAGGAACTCCAATTATGTGTAGATTATTCATCTTAATAGAATCCCATATGTTTCTTAATGCTTCTTCATTTTTTGTTCTCTGATTTCTCTTTATAAATGCTGTGCTCTGTCCTCAAGCTCACTTCCCTCGGGCTTCCAGTGCCTCAATTCTGCTCTTTTGTTTTGGATTGAATTGTCTAATTCTGTAATTTTTATTATAGATCTGCTGGATTTCAGATAATTAATGTTCTATCAGTTCAAATAACTTGCTCAAGTTTTCATTTCATTCTGCTGTATTTTGTTTAATCTGTAGTAGAACTCTCTATATAATTCTTTTGTCCGCAGCCTCCATTAATTTCAGAAAGTCTCCATCTGGGAAGATTTTGGTTCTTTATTTTGGGAATTTTCCAGAGCCTTAGTGGACTGTTTCTTTAAATGGTTTGCTACAGATTGTTGCACTTGTGCCATCTAGAAGCTGTTCAGTTTGTCTGGTGTTTCCTTAGCAGGAGTTGAGGTGTAGTTCTAAGAGGGGCCTTGGCTAGGAGCCAGCCCCGACATCTTTTGGGGGACCCCCACGGAGGGAGGGAAAGGCATCGGCAGGGAAATTAATTGAGAGAGACACAGGAAAGAGTTTTGGAAAAATGGCAGCCCAAAAAGGTCTGTCTTTCTTTATTTTTATAGTTGAGGTGATCTAATTTTCACCCTGTCCCCTGACCACACAGCTATTGGCTAACATAATTTTCACCCTGCCCCCTGACCACAGAGCTATTGGCTAACTTGAAGCCTATACCTCGTGATCTCTTTTTTTTCATGTTCATTATTAGGGCCTACTGGATAATGGTCCAAGACAAGTGGTGGTTTTACATATTAATCATTAGGGCCTTCTAGGTAATGGCCTGCGACAAGTGGTCTCTTTACATTTTAATCATTAGGGCCTTCTAGGTAATGGCCCAACCTTGAGCTCAACTGGCTCTGTGCTTCAAGGTCAGGAGGTACAGGAGGAAGAGGGATACACAGTTAGGGCAAAATATTATCAAGGACAGTATGGCCAGAAATATGTCACGGGTGAAATGCCTCTATCCCTGTCACATAGACCTGTAACTTTGTTCACAAAGGCCTTTGTGGGTGATGGGCGTAGGCATCTTTCCCTTTTTTATTTTTTAGCTTCAGCATTTGTAATTCCACGTGCATGGTCCCCATGGTCTGCCCAAGTTGTTGGAGGATGACTGAAAGGCAAAGCAGTATTAGGATTAATCCAGCACAGACGCCTAGATTTACCAAAAGAGAGCTCCAAGATTCTGTGGATAAGGCCTTCTTAAACATATTTATAAAATTAGATGCAATTTCCTCGGCTGATGTTATTTCCAAAGCAGAGTGACTGATGGCTTGTATCTGAGCATGTAACTGTGTTATGTTAAATGCAACAGACGAGTCATTCCAGACCCCTTGTAGGTGAGCCTGTACCTGTGGCCATGTAAGATCTGTTTTGTTGTAAGGGGGTCACACAGACCCATTTGTATTTGGTATGACAGGAAACAGACAGGTGTACCTTCAGATTGTGCAGTTGGTTGCCAATATAATAACAGTTTCTTCTAGTGCATTAACCTTATCTTCTAATTTTTTATCTATAATTTCTTATGTGACCAATGCTAGTAAGACATTTCTAGCCAGATTGTTAGCATGGTGAACTGTATGGACCTCTTTTGTAAGGGCTATGGAGGAGGCAGTTACTGAGGCTATAGCTCCAATCAAAGCAGTTATCCCTAATATCAAAGCTGTAATAAAACGTTAAGGGCGGCTAAGGTAATCAGCTACTATTTTCAAAACATGCAATCCTGAATCTTCATACCATTCTCCTGTGAGATTCACAGGCAGTAGAGCATAAGTGGGTTGTCTTACTACAATAAAGGTAGTGGGTGACACAGAAGAATTTAAGCAATTACTCAGTATGCAATTCTTGCAAGTTACCAATACAGTGCCTTTTTCAGGCATAATGGAGAGAAAACCACTGGGGCCTGTGGATATTACAGCATAAGGAGAGGGAACACAGGCATGGATGCTGAACATCTCAGAAGTCATCTTGTGGGGGTTTAGGAGGACAATGAGACCAGTAGCTGCAAACAACCTAGAAAAATCTTGGAAGAGAAGAGTTAGTATCTGAAGAGGGTTGATAAGGGGAAAAAGAGATGGAGGAGCCAGTGGGCACCAATCACACGAAGTTTCAGCGATGACTTCTTTGTTGCTGGGGAGATTTCTCAGGAGGAGTGGTGTCAGGCTGTGTCTATGGGTGGAATTAACCTGTCAGGAATCCGGATAGGGGAGTCAGCGTCCTGGGAAGGAAAGAGTTAATGAATGCTCCCATTGTTTGTGGAGCCTGAGGCTGTTTGGTGGACTGACCTTTCAGAGCGGCCACAAGAGTAAGCCCCTGTGGATAAGAGGGTGTAACCTCTGCACAAAGGCAGACGAAATCATTTAATGTCCCAGTCTTCTGAACTGGGTGAGGCAGGGTTTTGCAGGCTGAAGACACATCCTCATAAGCCAATTGTTTTATCAAAATCTCTGCAGCTTCATCATTAGGTATACTTCAAATAGAGGGAGAAGATATGCAGTAGTTAATTTTAGTAATGGCTGCGACCAATTGATATCACCAAGAAGTTTTGGGGAGTCATTTAGAGTTTTTAGGTGGGAGGTTTCTGACGGCAAACTAAAAGTGAAACTAAAAGCAAAGCGCTGTCTATCCTGGGGCTGTAAGGGGATAGTAAAGAAGCACTTTTGTAAATCAATTACAGTAACAGCATGGTTTATTGGGATAGCACTTTAGAGGAGGGAGCTCAGGTTGTAAGGCTCCCATGATTCCATTGTTGCATTGATTGCCCTTAGGTAACAAATGCCATTTGCCTGACTTCCTTTTGATAACAAAAATATGAGTGTTCCAAGGACTTGCTCAGAGGCAGCACAAATTTTTTCACTGGACAAGGGCCACTGTTCTACCCATAAAGGAGAGTTATTTTTATCCAAGGTAACTGTCCTGGATTTTTTTATGGCAACTTCCCTTTTTCCCAGCTCCTCAAACTCCACTTTCCACGACAAATAGTTTCCTCCAATTAAACAAGCTTTAGCAGTTTGATGCCAATCATAAGTAGTCATCCATTTACTGCTAAGACCCTCCACCAATGTTAGGGCATAAGGGGAAATAGCCACTTGTTTGATTTCCTTAAGAAACTTGAAAAGAAGGGGTTCCCAAACAGCTTCAGGTTTTGACTCTGGGTTAGAATCGTCCCTTAATACTGGACAGCACAGAAAAGAAGTATCCTCCTGGAGAGACGCCTGATGGAGGACACCATGAGAACCCACGAGGCTGGGAGCAGAAAGAGAATAGGCAGCCTGTTCCTTTATGTCCTCCGGGGAGGCTGATGCGGAAGCCTTAGGGGCTAGGCTGAGATCAGAAAGAAAATAGGTAACCTGTCCCTTTAAATTCTCTGCAGTGGCTAGCGTGGAAGCCTCAGAGGCGAGACCGTGAGCAGGAAAATAAAATGGGTAGCCTGTTCTTTTAAATTGTCCACGGAGGCTGGCTCAACAAGTTTCTCAGGTTTTGACTCTGAGCCAGAGTTGTCCCTGGTTAAGTCTCTTAAAGAAGCCGCAGCTGTTTAGGAAGAAGAGAAGAAAAGACTCGGGAAGAGAATCTCCCATATGAGTCAGAGAGTGATACATTAAATTCCAATAAGAAAAGACAATTACAGGGGTGTTACTATAAAGAGTCTTCTTTTACTTTAGACCTTTTATGGCACATAATATTTGCTCTTCAATAACTATAAAGAATCTCCTTTTTTAGAACTCTTTATGGCACATAAACTTCTATAAAGTCCTGATTGTTCTCCCCTTGACTTATTCCTATCATACAAATGGTGAGCCTGCAGAGCTCCGAGGTGAAATCCTAGCCACCCCGCTTATCCTAACCTTTTGAACCTTCAGTTATAAGGCAAGACCCTAGCCATTATTATTATGGCGTCGGTGGAAAACTTACCCTCGTTCCTGACGAGAGATGAGTAGCATTGGCGCGTCCTTTCTTTCTGCCCCATCACTTTAGGACAGAGTCCTAGCCTTTCCCAGTCTGATTAACCACCCCTTCAGTTACAGGAAGGAATCATATCCACCCCATTAAGGGGGGTGGCATCAGTGAGATTACCCTCCGTGCCCCACATTCAGGTGCCATATTCCAGGAGCCAGCCCCGACAACTTTTTGGGGGCCCCACGGAGGGAGGGAAAGGCGTTGGTGGGGAAATGAATTGAGAGAAACACAGGAAAGAGTTTTGGAAAAATGGCAGTCCCAAAATGTCTGTCTTTCTTTATTTTTATAGTTGAGGTGATGTAATTTTCACCCTGCCCCCTGACCACACAGTTATTGGCTAACTTGAAGCCTATACCTTGTGGTCTCTTTTTTTTTCATGTTCATTATTAGGGCCTACTGGATAATGGTCCAAGACAAGTGGTATTTTTACATATTAATCATTAGGGTCTTCTAGGTAATGGCCCAACCTTGAGCTCAACTGGCTCTGTGCTTCAAGGTCAGGAGGTACAGGAGGAAGAGGGATACACAGTTAGGGCAAAATATTATCAAGGACAGTATGGCCAGAAATATGTCACGGGTGAAATGCCTCTGCCCCTGTCACATAGACCTGTAACTGCGTTCACAAAGGTCTTTGTGGGCAATGGGAGTCTCCAGGCCTTGGACACCAGCTGCCACTGTGTAGTCTAGTGACTGCCTTAGGTGAACTCTCTGGAGTTACATTCTCTGCCTCATGACTGGTAAAGAAGGAGCTCTACTTGGGAGTCCCTGGGGGCCATCAGCTGATGGTATAATGTGTATCAGTTGGTTCCCCGGGTGGTGTTATTTTAAAAAGGTACTTTGCTGCTAAGCCAGGAGCTGTCCACTAACTGCCAAACTCAGTCAGGCCCTCAGGTGTGGCAGGCCCCTCCTTCTGGCTAACAATAAAAGCACCTCAGAGGCTGGCCCCAGATGCTATGATGTGATTCCTCTGCCAGGCCCCACCTAGCCACCACAATCCTAAATGCAGCTCTCCTGCTGGAGAAGCACTTTTCCAAACAGGCGTTGCTTCTCAGTTTCAGAATTAGCCCTAGCTAATACCTCTGGTTGGGAGACTTCACTTCCCAGCTGACAAAGATGGTGTCTCACCTGAGCTGCCTTTCCTACAGTGAAACAGCAAAATCTGTCTCTCAGCTCAAAAAAGAGAGGGTTGGAGGGGCAGCGGTGCCCTGAGTCAGCAGCCAGGCTCTCAATATGTGGTTATCCGAAGCACAGTCTCTCTACTGTGCTATATGCTGTTTACTTAAGCACTGCAGTTCAACGTATTAACTGGTTCATGCCCAGTTCCCGCCTCTCGGATAACAAGAGAAGGTGTCAGTACCTCCCAAACCATGAGTTAGCAGAAACAGGACTCAGTGCTGTTGCTCTGTCCTTGAGAGAGGTAGTTACCCTGTTACTGGTGCAAAGTCCAATCTGATATCCCTATACCAGATGCTAGGGCTTTCCAGATGTCCATGTTGTTCTATTCAATTATCATTCCAGGCCTTAATTCTCAGAGGGAATTGAGGAGATGTGTATCTAGTCTGCCATCTCGGCCCTGCCCCTGTCTTCTTGTTGATACTTTGCAGTACCTTCTAGATTGTGGAAATCAGATGGTAATCTGATATATAGTTGCCAAATGCTCATTCCCATTCTGTGGGCAGTGTTTTTACTCTCCTGATAAAGTCTGTGGATGAGCCTAAGTGTTTGATTTTTGATAGTTCCCATTTATCTATTTTCTCTTCTGTTGTTTGTGCATTGTTGTTCAGATTTTATAGACAGTCTAAGCTATGTACTAGCACTTCCATTCTTGCTCCTATTTTTTCCCATGATCTGTATTGTTTTAGGTTTGATATTTAGGTCTTTGATCCATTTTGAGTTAGTTTTTGTGTAAGGTGTGAGATATGGGTCTTGTTTCAGTTTTTGCAAATGGACATCCAATTTTGCAAAGTCTCTTTGTTAAGGAGACTGCTTTTATACCAGTTTACAACCTTTGGGCCTTTGTTGAATATCAATTGTTCATAGGAGGATAGTGATATTTCTGGATTCTCTATTCTGTTCCGTTGGTCTGTATATCAGATTTTGTACCAGTACCAGGCTGTTTTGACTACTGTGGCAGTGTATATAGGTTCTAAGGTCTCTCACAGTGTAAGGCCTCTCACTGTTGTCCTCTTTTTCAGTAGTGCTTTACTTTTCCAGGGTTTCTTCCCTTCCTAAACAAAATTGGTAATGTGTTTCTCCATCTCATTAAAAATGACACTGGAATTTACATTGGGATTGCATTGTATATGTAAATCACTTTGGGTAGAGTAGACATTTTCACAGTGTTAAGTCTTGCTATCAATGAGCAAGGTGGGTTTGTCCACTTATGTAAGTCTCTTGTTTTTTTGTGGTAAGTTCTTTTAATTTTCTCTGTATAGGTCTCTTACATCTCTGTTGAGATTTATTCCTAGATATTTTATATTCTTGGGTGGGCTATTATAAATGGTATTGATTTGGTGATTTCCTCTTTGATGATTCTGTCTGTTGGTGTAAAGTAATCCTACTGATATATATGTTCATCTTAAATCTTGCTATATTGCTGAATTGTTTTATTAGTTCCAGTAGTTTATTTATAGATTCTTTAGGGTTTTCTGTGTGTATGATCATATCATCTGTAAATAAGGATACTTTTTTCTTTACCAATGTGGACACCTGTTATTTCTTTGTCCTGCCTGACTGCTCTGTCTAGAACCTCTAGCACAATGTTGGAAATAAGCACTAACAGGAGGCATCCTTGTCCCTTTTTTAGGGGGAATTCTTTCAGTTTCCATTCAGGATGATGTTGGCAATTGGCTTTGCATAGATGCCCCTTATTGCACTGAGGGCTGTCCCTTCAATTCCCATTTTGTTTTTAACATGAATGGGTGTTGGACTTTGTCAAATGCCTTGCGCATCAGCTGGTAAAAGAAAATGATTCTTATCCTTGTCCTATTTATGTGGTTGATCACATGAATTTTTTTTTGGTGTTGAAGCAAACTCTCATCCCTGGTGTGAATTCTACTTGGTTCTCATTATTATTATTTTTAATATGGTGTTATATTATATTGTCTAGGATTTTGTTGAAGATTTTTGCATCTAGGTTCATGAGTAATATTGGTCTGTAATTCTGTTTTTTGGTGGGATTTGTACTTGGCTTTGGTATCAGGGTTATGCTGCCTCATAGAATGAATTCAGAAATGTTCTGTATATTTCTATGTTGTCAGATAGCTTCAGCAGTACTGGAATTAACTCCTCTCTAAAAGTTTGGTAGAATTCTCTAGTGAAGCTGTCTGAGCCAGGATTTTTTTGGTTGACATATTTTTAAATTACTTTTTCAATCTCCTCTTTTGTGACAGATTTATTAAGTTGTTCTGGGATTTACTGGTTTAAGTTCCATCTGGTATGTTTATTTCTCTTTTCAGATATTGATATGTATATTAGAGATGTTTATTTAAATTATTGATTTAAAACTGTAGAGAAACTAAATGTTATCATAAAACAATGTGATCTTCAATGTTATCATAAAACAAATAGGATACATATTAACAATTTCCCTATACCAGATACATCACAGCAATATCTGTAAAGCCTTTGGAATCTCTTGAGATCTACAGATTCTATAGGTTAGAGCTGTTTAGTTCAAAGTTATATCCTCGACAGCTGAACAAGGAAATCAGGGAGTCATGTTTTGGGTCTACCCCATGCTAAGGATAGAGAGAAGTAGATATCCTTTTTGTAACATTTTGGTATAGTATTGGGTGATCTATGGACAAATATACAAACAGGGACTTGAACGCTGGACCTTCTGATTAAAAATCTGATGCCTTTATTCCTGAGGTAGTCTTCTGAGTGGCATCTGGGACCTTAAAAGATAACAAGTTGCCCTCTGAGGTATACCAAATGGTCCAAACTCATCTGGAAGAGACGATCACTAAGAAAAACAAAGACAGGAGGAAAAAAAAGCCCAGGAGACAGAAGTACCCATGTGAATGGGAGATGATCAACATAAGACCCAAAGAACCAGATGGTACCCAGCCACCACCAAAGACAGCTGTGATGGGAGGCAAAATACAGAGTCCCTCAGGCAGTATGAGAAAGAGAAGTGTGCAGCACAAGAATTCTACTAATAGACCGGAGAAGTCTGATAAAAGCCTGCAGGGCTTCCCTCTAAATGTTAGCTTTGCTTTGAGTCTTGCTACCTTTAAGAATTTCTGCTTGAGAGGAATAGTGTGCCGTCATTGAGCAGGGAGAGCAGTGGAAGCTGCATATAGGTGGGCATGCAAATTTATATGGGAATGTACATTTACAGTCAGTCATAGTAAAAAAATATAGATATAAAAAAAGAGTTTCTGCTTATGCTTCATTTTGTTAAGCTTGATTATAGTATGTCTTGGTGTCTTTCTTTTGGTGTCTATATTGTGTTGTTGTCGCGCTGTCTTGCTAGAAGGGAGTGGAGAGGATGATGAAGAGGGGACAGGAGATTGTTGGAGGGGTATGACATATGTAGAACAGAAGGGAGGAGTGTGCTGTCACTAGGCAAGGAGAGCAGTAGGAGCTGCACATGGGTGGTCATGTAAATTTAAACTGGATTGTACACTTTCACTCAACCACAATAAATAAAATGCATTAAAAATAAAAAGAACAGATGTGATGGTCTGACAGCCCTGAGGATCCCCTGAGAACATGGCCTCTAGATCTGCTGCTATCCCTGACCAGAAACCAGTAATGAGGTCAACTCTTCATACGAGAATGGACTGGACTGAGGGACACAGTGGGACCATATGGTGTGTATACTTTATGATTCTATGCATTTATAGGAGGCTGTCTTACTAGTCTCTTTCTAGATGGGAGAAAAGAGGGTGGAGAGGAGGGGACAGACACTTGTTAAGAGGATACCCGAAATACAGAGTGAAAAGGAGTGTGTTGTCCCTGAATGGGAAGAGCAGAAGGAGCTTCAGATAGGTTGGCATGCAAAAGTGATTAGGATTGCATATTTTCACTTAATCAAAATTTAAAAAATAAAGAAGAAAGGAATGAAGTAAAAAAGAAAGAAAAGAAAAAACAATATAATTCAGGTAGTTAGGAAAAAAACCCAGAAACCCTGAGTTCTGTAATGTAAACTTTATCCACTAGGTGTCATCAGCTAAATTTAACTGTTTGTCAAATCATAACCAGTGTATTTTCAGAATTTAACTTTTTGTTTACGAAAATTTTCATAAACAAATTTCAGTTTCTAAATCTCTTCATAGAAACCTGACAAAATACATTGTTTTCAATTAAAAAACAAATCTGATGTTTTATTGACTGAACTATCTAGGTGTTAGAGGCTACTTTCATATTCATTTTTTAAAAATGGGGAGCTTAACCTTTCCCAAAGTGAATGCAAGGCCAGAAGGACTAGCCCTGACACCATCATCTGAACTTGCACTACCTCTTCCACAGTCCAGAAACTCCTGAACCACTCAGGAAATGACATACATTCTGCTGCTTCCTTGGGTCATTTCTCACTAACTGTGAGAGGAAAGTCTTAGTGTGTGATGGTCAGTGTTAGGGCAGCTCATCAGCACATTAACAGCTTCTTTTCTTCCTTCCTTTTGTTTGTTTGTTTTCTTTTAGAACAGCAATAATATCTCACAACTCAAACAAATACAAGCAACAATGTATTTTCAAGCTAACATACATTAAAAATAAGCCTTTCCTTCTTTCATATTTTTAGAATTACAAGCAGCATCACTTCTTATTAAAAAAATTAATCCTTATCTGAGTAATTTGGTGATAGTGTTTCCTATTTTTGCAGCATGATTTAGGAAGTGACACAGCTGTCACAGGTAAGGACTTGAATTTTAAACAACAGAACAAAAGAAGAGGAAAAGAAGGTACAGGTAGAAGATCGTAGGAGAGGTATTTTAGAATGTACTGATGTCACAGTGGCTGCTGTCAGACTGTCTTCATCTCTGTGAAACATTTCCCTGAACTTTGCAAATTTCATCAGCATCCAAGCAAAATTGTCACACTAATAATTTCTAGGAGCTCTGGTGATGCAATGATTAGGAGCCTGGCTGTTAATTAAAAGGTAGACGGTTCTAATTCACCAGCCACTCCTTTGAAACCCTGTAGAGGCACTTCTACTCTGTCATATAAGGTTGCTATGCATTGTAATTGACTCAATGGCAATGAGTCTAATAATTTCTAACATTTGTTAAGCATGTGCACATTCATGAGCCTTACACAAATCATTTGATTTCACGACAACTAAAAGAACTACTCTTGGTCCCTGAGTGGTGCAAATGGTTTGCACTTAACCACTAAGCTAAAGAGTGGTGGTTTAAATCTCTCTAAAGATGGCGTGGAAGAAAGGCCTATCTCTTTCTTTGAAGACTATAACCAAGAAAACTCTATAGAGTTGTTCTACTCTGTAATATGTGGGGTAGCCGTGTGTCATGGTTTGAATTGTGTCCCCCCAAAAATGTGTGCAGCCACGTGGCTGGGATATGGTTCCCAGTATCTTGGGACTGTCCTCCATTGTGTGGTTTTGCTAACTTGTATGTTAAAGGATTAGGGTGGGGCTGTGAATTCCTGCTATGGGGGAAGTTTCCCTGGAGTATGGCTTGCCCCACCCTTAATGCTTTTAGCTTGCAAGGAATAAAAGGAAAAAGAACCAAGGACAATTTGAGAACCTCGCTACCATCAAGCAAGCAGCACCGGGAGCAGAGCGCGTCATTCAGACCAGAGGTTCTTGCGTTAGGACACTCCCTGGACAATGACTTTCCTCCAGAGCCGTCAAGGGGAAAGTCTTTCCCTGGAGCGGACACCCTAAATATGGACTTACAATCTACCGGAGTGTAAGAATAAATCTTTCTTTGTTAAAGCCATCCACTCTGTGGTATTTCTGTTAGAGCAGCCCTAGCTGACTAAAACACCGTGGATTGGAATAGACTTAACAATGTGTTTGGTTATTCTGGTTTAGGGAACCCTCAGATCAACCTACAGTTATGACATCCTATTAAGCCAACTGTGTGAACTTTTGGATCTATGGCTCTACTAGAAGATGCATTTCTTACACATTAGTCCAGACACCAGTAACTTCTTTGTTAATTGAAAAATAAAACACTAAACTGAGCATATAGATGTACGTATTTTTTAAAAAGTGCCACTGTTATCTTAGTTACCTAGCAACGGAAGCAGAAACCCCAAAAGTGACTGGCGTTAACAAACAGATACTTATTCTCTCACACTCTAGGAGGCTAGAAGTCCAGATTCAGGCACCAACTCCATGGGAAGGCATTCTCTCTGTCAGCTCTGTAGGAAGATCCTTGCCATTGACCTTTCCTAGGAGTTTCTTAGAGAAGGGACATGGGATCCCAATGACTACCTCCCCCCCACCCCGGCCCCGGTCAATTCTTGGTGATATGGAGGTCCGTCTCTTTCTGTTTACTTCTTTTATGTGTCAAAAGAGATAGATTCAAGATACAACCTAATCTTGTAGATTGACTCCTGCTTCATTAATGTAACTGCTCTAATCTTGCCTCATTAACATCACAAGGTTAGAATTTACAACACATAAGAAAATCTCATCAGACAACAAAGTGGTGGACAATCATACAATACTGGGAGTTCTGGCCTAGCCGAGTTGACATACATTTTTGAAGGATACAATTTGAACCATAACAGTTGTAGACAAAATAATTTGTTCTTGAATGTTATGACTATGGAGATGGTGCAGATAAGCTGGGAAATATGGCCACTTAAATTTATTTTCTCTGGTTTATGTGGTGAGTGTCAAGTTCTGTGTTACTAAATTTTAAGCAAATAAGCCACTAAATGAGTTTAAATTAGGCAAAGGCATGGGATAACATCAAATTAAAAGGCAGCCCTTTTCCTTGGCTTCTCCCTTTATCCCAGTGGCTAAAATTGTGTTGACTACTGTCTTCTAAAATTCTTCCTCCCTGTGAGTATTCCTGGAACATTCACGAAAATAATAAGGTTGCACTCTTTCCTCTGGTGTTAATTCTGTCTTGTTTAGAAATCCAGCTTATCCCAAAGCATTAGTCTGTGGATTTCCTATCAGAGGGTAAGCAGAGATGTTTGTAAAAATCAGTGCTGTACCTTTAAATTCTGCAAGTGAATTTGGCTCAGTAAGACCAGCAGCTCAAAGTCCAGCCCCTAAAAAGGGACAATAGCTGCAAATTCCCCGTCCTCAATCTTTGCAAGGAGACACTGTGCCAGCCTGGCTCAGCAAGCTCCTTGCAGCAAGGCAATGAAGCTTGGGGCCCTTCTGCTGGTCTTTGGGCTCAGTCTGGCTGAGCCAGCTTCTGCCCACAGGAAGCTCCTTGTGTTTCTGCTAGATGGTTTCCGCTCAGACTACATCGGTGAGGAGGCTCTGGAATTCTTGCCTGGTTTCAAAGAGATTGTGAGCATGGGAGTAAAAGTGGATTACTTGACCCCAGACTTCCCTAGTCTCTCTTACCCTAATTATTACACCCTGATGACTGGTGAGTACCATGTCCTGTTCTTGGTGGGGAGGGAAGTGCTTGAGTCAGTCAATGGTTAGCTCCCAGCATAGGAATCTAATTTAAGTATTCAGGGTTCCTTACTCCTTTGGGGTCTAAAGATGGACAAGAAGTCTGTGTTCTTGGCTGCAGATTTTTTTTTTCACAGTTGTGTTTTCTCCAAAAGTTAACCATAGGAACTTTTTTGGATTCTCAACATGAAGAACAAAGAACTACAGCAGCAACAAGTGGATAATTATGATGATAAAGCAGTGGTTATATGCTTTATGAATAAAAATTCTAACTAAGCAGTTATTTTCTAAGTTCATGTTTAAACACCTGGTTGTGGCTCCCATGTCAGCCGCACAGTTCGTCTTCCTCTTGCTCTGCAGTTACCTGTCAGTGTGGAGGCACACTGACTTGCTCATCAGTGTCCTCAACTATGTAAGTCACACGTGGGACCTTCCTCAAAGGTGACTCACATTACCTAAAATACTTGGAGGGGATTTTTAGGTCAATGGCACCTTCACTTTCTTCTGCCTTTTTGAGTCTAGGTAAAACGACATGGAGAAGAAAAAATTGTATAGTGTAGTTCAGATTTCTCATTTTTAACTTTCAGCACCTATTAAAAAAATAAAATAAAACAAACAAAAAGCCCAGCCAACCCCGACTGTGCCTGGGCTTGGCAAAACTGGTTCGCCTAAAGATAGTTGATCTGCATTTGGAATTGCCAGAACTCTAAGTGTGTTACTACTAACTGATCTATCTAAGTAATAGAAATCACTGCTGTCTTTCTGTTCATGCAGTTGGATACCCAGCTTCAATGTGTTCTTTACTTAACCTTTGCAAGGGCTAGCAAGAGGCACTTGGAAAGAATTTAGCAAAATATCCAGAGGTCTGTTAAAAATGCACTGTTGTTACTGGTGATGCAGGAGTTAGCCATGTGCTCCAAGAACAGGAAAAACTCAATAAATTATATTAACAGAAAGGGGTTGAGAACTCTTGCATCTTACTACACATCACTGCAGAATAGGAAAACCAAAGGAGTCTAGAATATGGATTGGTTTCTTTGCCTGAAGACATGGATATGTATACAGAAGTGCCATAAAGGGACGCCTCAAATCTAATGATATTTTAAAAAATTAGAGATGAAGGGTAGAGAAAAAAGATCAGACCTCACAAAAGAAAGAAATCTATTTCTTTATTGTTTTATACAATAAACAACCAAGTCTCTAAGCTGCGTGAAATTAACAAGAGTAGTCACTGTCTTCACTTGGCACGCATCTCTCCTTGCCGGGCAGCAGGGCTGCTGGGTCACACATAGATGTTATTGTGTGTCACAAGCCCAACTTCATTTCTGTCCAGAGAGCTTCACACACAGTTCCAGCCCTCTTTCTGAGCCTTGCTGGCAGATACAGTTCATAAACTGCCATGTACAGTCTTCCATATCGCAGTGGAAAATGAACAAAATCCATTCTAAAAATTCAGACTCCACTCAGTTAACAAGGACCATTAAAAACTCCATAGAACGGCTAAGTCAGTGACACGGCCTTTTGTCTGTTATAGTCACAGTCCTGCTAACAGCACAAGGAATATATGAACACAGACAAACCCTCTTCCCAGGCTACAGGTAATTTCACCAGTCTAGCCATGAGGAACAACCTGGTGCACAGTGCAGTCTCCGTGAGTATGAACAAGCTGTCATCCTCACTTTCACTGTAGTCTCAATACACACTATGGCTATACATTTCCAGATGGCGAAGTGGATTATTTGATTTAAAGTGCTATTCTGCAGTGTTCGTGTCTAGCCAGGCTCATGTTCATGCACTAATGTCTTTGGGTGTGATGTGTAAATCTACCTACTGAATAACCTTACAAGCTTAGAGCCGTGATTTGCACGCAGGGGAATCTTGGTGAAGAAGCTGGTATCCTTTCTGCTGTCCTGGCACTAGCTTGCACGGCTAGATTTAGACTGTTTTCCTCAAGTATCCTTGCTTATTTTTTAACCTAACATTAAAAACAAACAAAAAAACCCCTTATCCCACATATTGTTATTGTTGTTATGTGCTGTCAAATCGGTTCCTACTCATAGCGACCCTATGTAAAACAGAAAGAAATACTGCCCAGTCTTTCCCCATCCTCACAGTGCTTACTATGTAGGGGCCGC
Organism: Heterohyrax brucei; assembly: GCA_028571685.1. Taxonomy (NCBI): domain Eukaryota; kingdom Metazoa; phylum Chordata; class Mammalia; order Hyracoidea; family Procaviidae; genus Heterohyrax; species Heterohyrax brucei. The sequence goes on from CM053156.1 coordinate 29,247,738, forward strand.
TTGTTGCAGCCACTGTATCAACCCATCTCTTTGAAGGCATTCCTCTTTTTTGTTTACCTTCTGCTTTAAGAAGCATGGTGCCTTTCTCTAGGGACTGATCCTCCTGATAACATGTCTGAGGTGGGTGAGCCCAAGTCTCTCCTTCCTTGCTTCTAAACAACAGTCTATCTGTACTTCTCCCAAAACAAATTTGTTATTCTGGCAGTCCATGGTATCAGTTGGTAACTGTATTTAAACAGATTATTTGAGCATTTTTTTTGAACCAACAAAAGTGTCACACTAGATTCTTTTGGTATCAAAAGATGTGCCTTTTTTGGATTCATTCAATATTCACTTCATTATCTGACTTACTGCCAAATGACATAAAACTCTTGGTGTTCTCCTCTTTGCATGATAGGACTGATGGCAGTTAGAAAGAACACTGGCCTTGGGGTTGGAAGGACTTGGCTAGAGTTCTTGCATGAGCAGCAGGACACTGGAAGGCTCTGGGCAAGCCATTGCACTTCCTCATACCTTCGTTTTCTCATCTGTAAAGTAAAACAGGATTCACCGCTGGGTCCTAGTTCAGACCAGGATGTCAGAAGCTGCTGGGTACATATCTGAAAGCAAACAGTGTATAAAGAGTTGGGAAAGTTAGGACTGGCCTCTCTTTGGAGTGCTTCATTTTGAAAATAAGCAACTGATTGAAAATAGAAACTAGAGAGAGAGAGTTTCATGGAAACTACATGGATAAAGATGATAAATCAACAGCCATAGCACTTGTAGGGAGCCACGAAAATCATGTAGTCCAGTCACTGACATGAAGTCACTGTGGCTCATAATTTTTTTCCTCAAAACATATTTGCCTCATGCCAAATATGAATAAAACTGTAGTAGTGAGCAAGAAGATCCAGTAAACAATTGGTTGCTAGAATACATAGACTCAAAACAGGGACATTCACACAGTTGGCAGCTAGCCGAAAGGTTGGTGGTTCAAGACCACCCAGAGGCACTTCAGTCCCCTTAGATACGCAATGAAAGAAAGTCCTGGCAATTTACTTCTCAAAAATCAACCATTGAAACCCTGTGGAGCACACTTCTACTCTGAGACACATGAGGTTCCTCATGAATTGCAATTGGCTCAACAGTAACTGGTTTGGTTCATCTAGGGAAATTACATTCAAGTTGAGGAAGAGTGATACCTTTGAGAAAGGATACCAATAAATATTCTAAAATAAATGACAAGGCATTGAGGGATTATACTCCAGCATGCTATAGAAAAACCACAGGAGAGAATTTCCTTGTATTTGGAATAGTTTGGGGAAACATTTTGAAGGAGGTAGAATCTGTGCTGGAAAAGACAGTAGATATCTTATTTTGTGTTTAATAGTTCTCTTTCTGAGGAGTATGGACCAACTAAATCTTAGTAAAAACACAACCACAGTTTCATGCTGTTGGAATGCTTTCTGTTTTAATCTATCCTACTGTGATTCTTTTTGTGAAATTATTCTTTCTTTGGAATCAATTCACATTTGATTCAAGTGAAAACAATCAGTGGAAGAAAGTAGTGACTTGTTTTTTTCAGATTATGTGTAATAGAGAATGCTGCATGTTTTGAGACAGCATTGTTTTGCTAAAGCTAATGACAACATTTGATTATAATTCTTAATCATTACTGGTTAAACAAGAGAGCTAGGTTGTTCAGAAATGCCTTCAGTAAAATTGGCTTGGATTGTATACCCTCACTTAATCATCATCATAAAAAAAAATAGCACCATCTCTTGGGCATTCCAGGACAGGACACAGTCCTGGAAAGTGGTCCAGAATTTAATTTCTATAAGTGAGGTTCAGGGTTTTGCTCCAGACTCTGCAGAGTGTCAGCGACATAGCTAAGGTGGAGGCCAGGCCCTGGAGCCCAAGTTCCCACACATCATTTAGCAGGGTCCTGACTGTGTCCTGTTCAGGAGTGCCCAAGAGATGGGGCTTTATTGTTGTGGTGATGATGATTAAGTGAAAGTATACACACCAAGCCAATTTTCCATGACCACCTCTCTGCAATTCTATCTGCTCTCCTCACCCTGTGACAGCACACTCCTCCTTTTCACACTTTACTTCCAGTATCCACTTAATGAACATCTGTCCCCTTCTTTCCACCCTCTCATCTCCCCTCTAGAAAGAAATTAGCAGGACAGCCTCCAATATACATATAAAACCATAAAGTACACACAATACATGCCTACTCTGTGTCCCCAAGTCCAATCCATTCTTTGAAGTGTTGACCTCAGTATTGGTTTTAGGCCTGGGCTAGCAGCAAGTCTAGGAGCCAAGTTCCCAGGGTCCCTCCAGGTTGTTGGACCATCAGTTCAGATCCTTTCATAGCATTCTTGATCTGTATACATCTATTTCTGGTGCTGCATCAGGGACTCTGCATTGCCTGTCAAGGCTGTCTTGGTGGAGTACCATCTAGTTTTTCTGATCTCATATTGATGTAGTCTTCCAATTGTACATGTCCTTCTGTCTCCTGGGCCCATTTTTACTAGTGTGTTTGATGTTTGTGGTTTTTGTCTGTTATAGGCAGGTTGGGACAAATTGATGTTCCTCAGATGGCAGCCTGCTGGCTTTTAAGACCCAGACGCTACTCACCAATATGAGGTACAGAAGACTCTCAGCAAAAGACTGGTTTATGCCAATTAACCTTGCTGTCCCCAAAAAACGTGGTCCCGCAAGGCCCCTGTCCCTGCTACTCTGTCTTTTGAGGTGTTGGGTTAAATTTAGAAAACCTTTTAGCTTATGGTGTAGTCCAGTTATGCTGATCCGGCTTCTACTGCATGCGGTCACTTCCTCAACTACTCAAATCCTATTGACTAATCTCTGAACAACTCTCTTCCTCCCTCCCTACCCATGTAGCCATCTAAGAGTCTTTTCTTCTATGAGTAAGTCTTTTTTAAGACCTTTTTTAAGGTCTCATACTATATATATATATATATATATATATATTTGCAGCTGACTGATTTCGTTCAGTGTAATGTCCTCTGGTTGATACAAGGTTGGGAGATGTTTCCTAAAATCATCATTGTTTTTTATCATTGCATACTGTTCCACTGAATATCTCTATATATACAGCATACTTTGTTTATCCATTCATCTGTTAATGGGCACCATCTTTTTGCTATTGCGGACTGTGTTGCAATAAACATTCATATGCATGTATCTGTTTGTTTGACAGCCCTTAATTTGTAGGACAATATATCAAGCAGTGAGATCTCTGAATCACACTGTATTTCCATTTCTAGCTTTTTAAGAAAGTGCCAAATTGCTTTCCAAAGATGTTGTACCATTTTGCATTACTACCAGCAGCGGAGGAGAGTTTCAATCTCTCAACAGCCTCTCCAGGATTTGTTGTTTTCTATTTTTTGCGTTATTGCCAACCTCACTGGGGTAAAAGTGTATCTCATTGTAGTTTTGATTTGGACTTCTCCAATAGTTAACAATCTTGAGCATTTCCTCATATGTCTTTTGGCTACCTGGATATCTTCTTTAGTGAAATGTCTGTCCATACTCTTTACCTATTGTTTGATTGGGTTTGTTGTCATTTTCTTGTTGGTATTTTGCAGTACCTTGTCAACTATGGAAAATGTTGATCTGATACGTAGTTGCCAAATACTTTTGCCCATTCTGTAGGCAGTCTTTTAACTCTCCTGATAAAGTTTTTAGACGTACATCAGTGCTTGATTCTTAGTAGTTACCATTTACCTATTTTCTCTTCTGTTTGTGGATTATTAGTAAGATTTTGTAGTCTGTCTAGGCCATGTAGCTAGAACTTCCATTGTTGTCCTTTTTTTACTGCTATATGTTTATTGTTTTAGGTTTGATATTTAGGTCTTTGATCCATTTTCAGTTAGTTTTTGTGTAAAGTGTGAGATACGGGTCTTGTCTCAGTTTTTTTTAATTATGTGGATACCCTTTATTTCTTTGTCTTGTCTGATTGCTCTGGCTAGAAACTCTAGCAAAATTTTGAATAGAAATGGTGACAGTGGGCATACTTGTCTGGTTCCCCTTCTCAGGGGTAATTCTTTCAGTCTCTCTCCATTCAGGATGGCGTTAGTGGCTGGCTTTACATAGATGCCCCTTATTACACTGAGGAATTTCCATTTTATTCCTATTTTGCTGAGAGATTTTTAACATGTTGGAGATGTTGGACTTTGTCAAATGTCTTATCTGCATCAAACGATAAAATCAAGTGACCCTTATCCTTTGTGTTATTTATCTGTTTGATTACATTGTTTTTCTGATGCTGAACCAACCCTGCATCCCTGGTGTGAATTCTACTTTCTCAGGATGTTATTTTTTTTGACATGCTGTTGAATTCTACTGGCTAGGATTTTGTTGAAGATTTTTGCATCTACGTTCATGAGTGATATTGGTCTGTAATTCTCCTTTTTTTTTGTGGGATCTTTTCATGGCTTTGGTATCAGGGTCATGCTGGCTCCATAGAAAGAATTTGGGAATGTTCCATCCTTTTCTTTATTGTGGAATAGCTTCAGTAGTGTTGGAATTAACTCCTCTCAATAAGTTTGGTAGGATTCTCAGTGAAGCTATCTGGGCCAGGACATTTTTTTATTGCATAGTTTTTTTGATTATTTTTTAAATCTTTTATTTTGTGATGGGTTTATTAAGTTGTTCTACTTCTTTGTGATAATTTTGGTGGTAGTGTGAATCTAGAAATTTGTGCATTTCCTCTAGGTTTTCAAATCTGTTAGAGTATAATTTTTTGGTTGGGTCTATTGTGACATCTTCTGCATAATTTCTTATTGGAGTTATTTTTTTCTCCCTTTTTTTCCTTTCGTGAGTTTAGCAATTTTGTTGACCTTTTCAAAAAACCAGCTTTTGGTTTTGTTAATTCTTTCAATTGTTTTTCTATTTTCTAATTCATTTAGTCTACTCTAACATTCGTTATTTGTTTCTTGCTAGTGCCTGAGGGGTTCTTTTGTTGTTCTCTTTCTACTTGTTTGAGTTGTAGGATTATTTGGTTTGGGCCTTTTCTTCATTCTGGGTGCATTTATAGAGATAAACTGACCTCTGAGCACTGCTTTCACTGTATCCCGTAGGTTCTGGAAGAATGTGTTTTCATTCTCAATGTTGTTGTTGTTAGGTGCTGTTGCGTAAGTTCTGCCTCATCCTGACCCTTTGCACATCAGACCAAACTACTGCCTGGTCATGTGCCGTGTTCACAATTGTTTTTATGCTTAAGCCCATTGTTAAGGCCATTGTGTCAAACCATGTCATCAAGAGTCCCTCTCTTTTTTGCTGACCCTCCACTCTACCAAGCATGCTGTCCTTCTCCAGGAACTGACCCTTCCTGGGAACGTGTCTAAAGTACATAAGACACAGTCTTGCCATCTTTGCTCCACAACTAACGGTTATTTAGAAATGTTGATAGTGTAGTAGTTAAAGTGCTACTGATGCTAACCAAATTTGTCACTCATGTACTTTGGATTAGGGTATTAACTCTGTTCTATTTCCTCCTCATTCTGGGACCCAGACTGAAAATGCAATCTCTAAAAGACATATAGAACCCGTTTGTCAGCTTGTCACATTGTGGTGGTTTATGTGTTGCTATGATGCTGGTTAGTACTGCAAACACCAGCAGGGTAACTTATGGTTGAAAGTTTCAGCAGAGATTCCAGAGTAAGACAGACTAGAAAGAGGCCTGGCTGTTACTGTCAAAGATTTTCCGGAGAAAACATTATGGACAAATCATGATATTATCTGATATAGAGCTTGAAGTTGAACCCAGTAAGTTGGAGCAATTAAAATATCCGCAACAATGAACTCAAGAATATTCATGATCATGAGATGGCACAGGACTAGTGTCATGGATTCAACTGTGTTCCCCCCAAAATGTGATTTGGCCAAGATTCCCAATAGTTTATGGTTGTCCTGCATCTTGCAATTTTCCTATGCAGTATGTTAAAGAGAGTTAGGATGGGACTGTAAATCCCTTCATAAGGTCTCTTCCCTATTCTATTGTAAAGGGAGCTTCCCTGCAGAGTGGCTTGCACCACTTTTTATCTTACAAGGGATAAAAGGAAAGGGAAGCAAGCAGAGAGCTGGAAACCTCAAGTCATCAAGAAAGCAACACCAGGAGAAGATTATGTCCTTTAGACCTGGGGTTCCCGTGCCAAGATGTGACACAAAGACTTTCCTCCAGAGCTGACACAGATAGAAAGCCTTCCCATGGAGAGGACACTCTGAATTCAGACTTACAACCTACTGGACTGTGTAAGAATAAATTTTTTTTTTTTGCTAAAGTCATCCACTTTGTGGTATTTCTGTTAGAACAGCGCTAGCTGACTCAAACAACCAGGCAACATTTCGTTCTGTTATATCCAAGGATTCTGTGAATTAGAGCCTACTTGACCACCACCACCAACAAGTAAGACATGTTAGCTGTACGGTAGAAGGAAGAGAGAAATGACAGAGCACAGGCAGCAATTTATTTTGTTACACCAAAGACTGACATGATTTGGATCCTATTTGATGTGCATCACCACCAGCAAGGAAGCTATGCTGGCCACATGGCAGAGAGAAAAAGGAAAGTGGCACAGTAAATGTGACAACACTTAAAACTTTTGTTCACAGGTAGCACAAGTTTACTTTGACTCACATTTCATCAGCCAAAGTAACTTGTGTTGTCAGGTTTGATGCCAATAGGGGAGGGAATGGGACAGGAATTATCTTCAGCATTAACACAATGTATGGCAGACAGTAAATGGATATTAATAGCATTGTATAATCAACTTGGGGGGTGCTTGTCATTATAAAACATAGATGAAGAAAAAAAGATTAAAAAATATATGAAGCATCCAGTAACAATTTAACAGCTATATAATAATATAGCAGATCAAGAGAAGAGACTGGCAAAGTCTGACAGCTACCAAATGGAAACAAAGGGTGTCAAAACAATAAGTGTCTGTACCTCAAGGGGAGGTGTAGGACAGGTGTTACAGGAGGGATGTGTCCATGGTGATGCAGGTCTGCAGTTACAACTCAGGGAAGGGAGGTGTTACAGGGAGGTATCACATGTTTCTATGGAGATGCAGGCCTACACTTACAAAGTGAGAGAGTCTGTAGCTTAAGTAAGGGAGGTTTTACAGGGAGGTATCAGATGTGTCTATGGAGACACAGGCCTACAGTTATACACTGAGTGAGTCTGCAGCTCAGGGAGGATGAGTTACATTGATGGACATGTGTATGGAGATGCAGGTGTACAGTTATACAATGAGAGTCTGCAGCTCAGGGAAGGGAGGAGATGTTACAGGGATGGACACATTAATGGAGACGCAGGTCTACATTTACACAACGATAGAGTCTGAAGCTCAGGGAAGGAAGGTGTTACAGGAAGGTATTGGAAATGTCTTGGAAAGTGGTAGCACGTGGATTAAGTGCCATGGCCTCTAACAAAAGGTCGGCTGTTCAAAAACGCTAGGTGCTCCTTGGAAACTCCATGGGGCAGTTGTACTCTTACCTCTAGGGTTGCTATGAGTCAGACCTGACTCCAGGGCAGTGGGTGTTTATTTTTCTTTTTCTTTTTGGTTTTATGGAGACACAGGTCTACAGATACACACTGAGATCATCTGCAGCTCAGGGAAGGTGTGTTACAGGTAGGTTCTGGATATTTCTATGGAGATGCAGGTGTACAGTTAAAAACTGAGTCTGCATCTCAAGGAGGGGAGTGTTAAAGGGAGTTTCATGTCTATGGAGATGCACAATGAGTCTGCAACTCAAGGAGGAGGGTGTTACATGGAGGTATGAGATGTGTCTACAGAGATGCCTGTCTAAATTTACATAGTGAGAGAGTCTGCATCTCAGGGAAGGGAGGTGTTACAGGGTGGGACATGTCTATGGAGACCCAGGTCCAAAGTTACACATTGAGAGAGTCTGCAGCTCAGGGAGATGTTACAGAGAGGTACTGGAGGTATCTACGGGGATGCAGGACTCAAGTTACACATTGAGAGGGTCTGCAATTCAGGGAAGTGTGTGCTATGCTGAGGGATGTGTCTCTGGAGATGCAAGCCTAAGGTTACACACTGAAAGAGTCTGCAAATCAGAGAAGGGAGGTGTTACAGGGAGTTATTGCACGTATCTCTGGAGATGTAGGTCCAAAGTTACATACTAAGAGATTCTGCAACTCAGGAAGGGGAGTGTTACAGGGAGGTATTGGACGTGTCTGTGGGGACACAGGCCTACACTTACACACTGAGAGAGTCTCCAGCTCAGGAAAGGGAAGTGTTACAGGGAGTTATTGGACATGTTTGTGCAGTCGCAGGTTTAAAGTTACACACTGAGAAAGTCTGCAGCTCAGGGAAGAGAGGTGTTACAGGGAGGTATTGGATGTTTCTATAGAAAGGCATGCATAAAATTGCACACTGAGAGATGCATCAGAAGACTTTTAGTAGGAGGTAAGCTGAATGAGATCTTCAAAAAGAAACTGACAAAGACTGGTAATGATATAAGGGACATCACACAAGCAAAGCCAGAGATAAAGCAATAACAGGATAGGAGTAAGGTGTTATAATTTGAAGTAAATGTTGGGAAGTTTGAGAGAAAAGTTTTTTTTTTTTTTTTTTAAAGGCATGCTTGAGCATCCTTTCTTTGTAACAGATACCCTGGTGATATAGTGGCTATGGCTGCTAACCAAAGGTTGGCAGTTGAGATCTGCCAGGAGCTCTTTGGAAACTCTGGAGCATTTTTGCTCTGTCCTGAAGAGTTGTTCTGAGTCAAAATCAGCTCCGTAGCAGTGAGTTTTGGTTTATTTGTGATGGGTTGTAAGTGAAGGACAAGAGCTGCTTTTGAAGAATACCCAAGAAGCAGAATTTGCTGATCGGTGAGTGAGTAAATGCGGCAGAAATGAAGGGAACAGCGGGTAAAAACATTTGAAGGCTACAAGCTATTCAGTAATTTGAGGCACCCTTTTGGTGGATTAAAGCCACAGATCTTTCAGTTACTAGCCAAGCACTTAACCATGTGTACTTGGTTATGGAAAAAGTGGGTCTAAAGTTAAATCTTGGCAGATGAGAGGAGAGGTTTTTTAGCAGAGGTGAATTTTGAGCCAGAGTTTACAAAAGAAATCAACAAAGACTGGTAGTGTTATGGGGGACATCATATGAGCAAAGTCAGACATAGAGCATTAATAGGATAGGAGAAAGGTGACTCTAAGCCCTGACACTAGACCCAAACCAAACCGATTGCCATAGAGTTGATTTTGACTCACACAAATCCTACAAGATAAAGCAGAGCTGCCCCATAGAGTTTCCAGAGCTTTTCGTATTGGTTTCCAGGCTGTCCCATCTCTCTCCCAAGAAGCAGCTTGTGGGTTCAAACTGCCAGCTTTTTGGTTAGCAACTGAATGATTTAACCACTGTACCACTAGGATTCTTTCTCATCTTAATAGTAGATCTCAAATTACACACAGACACAAACACACACACAAGAAATCTGAGGCACCTGTAGCAGAAATGGAAGTGTTGGAGGAACTATTTTGGTGAGGTTTGTTTGGGGAAGAAGATTAAGTTTCAAGTCATTAGGTGCTGTTTGGTCATTTTTGTTTGTTTGTTTTTTAATTTGTGGTTGGAGCAAACTAGTGACTAAGACAGACAGTCCATGCTACTCTAAGTACATGTTTGATCAAGAATATGTCAAAAATTGATTAAAGGATATTTAAAATTAATTTCAAGGGAGACTTAGTCAGCATGCCAAAGCCAATTATTTCAGAAATCCTTTAAACACCACCTACTTGTGTTGAAGGGTCCTGTTCCCCAAAATAGGGCCATTGTGTCCCAGGTCTCATCAGCAGGGACTTGAAGTCAGCCCTGACCTTTCAGTCTTGTGTGTAACATTTGGCTTCTATTGGAAGTTTTACTTGATCTCATCTCTCTCGTCCTTGGACCTCTAACAACACAGACAGGTCAGGACATAGAACACTGTGTTGGGTAGACTTAAGTAGATAAAGGGCTGCCCAGGATGAAGTGTAGACAGACTTTTGGTCAGAAATACTGCAGTTACTTTGCCCTTCAATGAAGTAACTCTACTAGGCCTTCAATAATAAATTCTTTTGTGGTTGCCTAGTCTGAGGCACGATAAGTGGACTCACTGTGAGAATATATGTAATTGTGTTGTCTAGAGCAGAGCTGTGATGAGTTGGTAGGTCATGAATCAGTTGCAGGTATGCCCAAGATACTGGCCCTCTCAGCAATCAAGCAGGCTGTCCCCCCTGATCATAAGTAAGTGTAAGTATGAGCAGCCTTCTTTTTCTCTTCCAGGGTGCTTAGCCAAAGTTTCTCTGTAGGCCATGATGTGAAGCTAATAAAGAAGCAGTGGGTAGAAAGGAAAGCCAAGGGACCAAGAATCTGTCTATAATTTCAGTTGTCCTGTGGAGATGTCTTGTCCTGACTCTGCCGTGACCAGCTGTAACTTTCTTTGGACACGTCACATGGTCTTCCTAGTCTTGAGTTTTCCCTGCACTGAAATAAGAGGACAGGGTAGGTTTGGTGTGTACTGAGTGAGTGCTTAATGTGTGCTGGACTCTGTCCTAGGTACTGGGAATACAGCAGTGACATCTTAAGGAGATTCTTTGGGGAGCTTAGTGGGAACAGAAGAAGAGGGCAGTGGAAGGGGTTCCCGGTGGGTCTCTGTAGACTGCATGCTGATATGATCACAGCAACGCCACCATGACCTTCTTTATACATTTGAACAAAGTTGCCTACAGTTCATACATGAGATGCCTGTGGTCTCACAAGGCTCTGGCCTGTGGGAGCAATGGAGCAGCCGAGGGGCATCCTGTATGTGTGGTGGTAGAAAGTCCATGTGGGGATGTAGTCAGTAGAGACACTTGGAAATTTGTCTGAGGGTTCCTATGTCCCAGACCCTGCACACAAATCAAACAAATTAGCTTATCAGCTCTGAGAATGTTTGGCTTTCCCTGAAAATTTTTCTGTAAGTATAAGGATTTGGCTTTCACAGATATACCTGAAAAAACAAAACAAAACAAAGCCCTCTGTTTTAATGGTTGAAGGCAAAAACCTTAAACATGGGTGCCTGGGAGAAAACCTCAACATTGGGCCCCTCATTTGCTCACTAGCAGACCAGAGGCCCAACTGGCAACCTAGTCCTCACCCCATGCCACCTAGGTCTGCAGCTCAGGCTAATGAAAATACAAAAAGGATAACTGTGTCCGTCTGATGCTCATTAGGTGTATGATCCCAGGCATGCTCTCCCTCATCCTTGTCACTCTTGAGGCTTCTGTTTTCTGTGAAGGAGAGAGACTCTTTCTAGAATATACCACTGGTCTGCAATGTGCCCCACAAAGAACCAACTATGAAGGAAAGATATAGTTAGGAGGAGGCACGTTAGGGCATGAAAGCATCTCAGAGTCACTCCAGGAGGCATTGGAGAACTCAGGGCCTACATTCTTGACCCTAGCAGCCTCTGGAAACACTGCCAGGCCACCCAGCCAGAGTTGCCACAGCACTCCAAGCAGTGATTTTTAAAACTTTCCACACGTACTACCTTTATCCATGATCACAAATGCTTTGTGATGCAGAGGCAGCTTCTTTTCCTCCCTCTCTGTAGCCATGGTCTCTGGGAGTCAGAAGGCTTGTAGACAGCAGTGTTCAGGGTTATCTAGGATCAGTAAAGGCTTTTGCCATTTGGAAGGAAAAACGTATGTTAGAGATATTCAAGAAACTAGGAACTATGATTTTCTATTGGGGTAGGAACTGCACAGCTGAGATACAAGGATAAGAGAAAGACTTCTGATACCTATCTTTTTGAACAATGTCAATGCAAATTAGCATTAGAATATTAAATTAAAAGTTATATTCATATCCAGTGGAATCTGCTCATCTCTGGTTGAATCAGCATTTTTATTTGGCATTGATTAAGCCCCCCCTTGTGATTTAGGGGAGCCCCTGCATTGTAGAAATGGTTAACATGCTAAACTGCTAACCAAAATGTTGGAAGTTCAAGTCTAGCCAAAGGTGCCTCAGAAAAAATACTTGGAGATTGACAGCCAAAAAGTAAACCATTGGAAGAAAACCTTATAGAATTCATATCCACCCTGACACAATGGTGGGGGTGGGGGGAGGATTCCTGAGAAAAGCAGAGGGTTAATAGTCGTCTCTGAGTGTCTGTGAGTTTTGCACTTCCTCATATGTCTGAATCTAGGTGAAGGAACAGTTTCTGTCCTGATTTTCTGGCTTATGGGAGTTAGAAAATTTTTATTTTTTTTTTCTCCACTTCCCTGAGTTTAATAAAATGTTTCCCCTTCTGAGTCTTAGAGAATGGCTCAGGGCGGGCTTCAGGAGTCCTATTGCCAGCTCAGTTAATGGCATCAGACTCCAGTGCTGGGTCCAGTTCACAGAATGGAGTGGGTAGCACTGGGAAGCAAAGTGGAAGCAAAGATTTAGATACGGGGGAGCAATAGTTTACATGGAACAACTTAGCTTTCCACAAGCTGGTGTGGTCCCCTCACTGGCTCCAGAGGTGAGAGTGGACTCCCAGGACTTTCACCTCCGCTGAAGGCAAGGCCCATCAGTCTCCTTGCTGGCCCACCATGCTGCAGCCATGGCTGCTTTCAAGCAGGTCAGGTCTGTGGAATCCTATGCGCTTCTGGTGTTATCCTCCCTTTCCCTTTTCTCAATCCAGTTTCTCAACTGTCCTTTTGATGTTCAGGTTCCTAGGATGTCATATGTATCGAATTCGTTTGTTCTTTGGTGTCTTTGTTTTTAGAGGGACTGTGGGAAGTGATTGATTTTCAGTTATTTTTTGTGTATGATGTGAGGTAGTTATCTGGCCACCAGTTGTTAAGAAGACTATTCTTTTCCAATGAAATTTTAATGACAGCTTTGTTGAAAATCAACTGACCGTAAATGTTAAAATTTATTTATGCGTTCTTAATTCTATTCCCTCAGTCTATATGTCTACCTTTATGCTGATACTACTTTTTTTTAACATTGTGATTTACGTTAAAGTTTACAGATCAGATTCACTTCCCTTCTACAGTTTCTTCATAAAGTGTTTTATGACATTGGTTGCACTATTCAGCATTCTGCTCTTTAAGACCCTGGATTCCCTGTTTCCTTTCATCATGATTTTCTAACCATTCCAGCCTTCTCACCTTTGGTTTCGGCAAATGTGATCCTTTTGATCTCGTAAATTGATTGCCCTGAGGAACACGTTCCTCTCAGGTGTTACTGTTTATTTTACAGGGCTCTCTATTTTTTGGCTGAAATGTGGTCTCTGGGAACAGCTTCAGTTCCAGACCAAAAAAGTGTCCAGGGGACATAGTCTTGGGAGCTACCGCAGTCTCTGTTAAACCAGTGAGTCTGGTCATTTTGTGAACTGGATTTTTTGTTCCACATTTTTCTCCCAGTACAACACAGCTATGATTACTTCAACTTTGTAGTAAATTTTGAAATTGGGACATGTAAGCTCTCCAATTTTTTTTTCTTCTTTTTCAAGATTGCCTATTTTTGGTCTCTTGCAATTTTTGTTAGTGTTAAAATGAGCTTATAAATTTCTACAAGAAAAAACAGCTGGGAATTTGATAATGAATGTATTGACTCTGTAGATGTCATCTTAACAATTTAAGCCTTCAAATTCATGAACATGGGATGTCTTTGAAATGACAAAAGTCTTCAATTTCATTCAACTTTTTGTGGTTTTGTATTTTTTTTTTTTTTAATTGTGCTTCTGGTAAACACTTACAGAAAAATTAAACTTCTATCTGATAGTTTGTATATAACTGCTTCATGGCCTTGGTTTCATCCCGCACAGTGTGTCAGCACTCTCCCCATTTCTGCTCTGGTTTCCCCTTTAATCACTGTACAAATTTTATACCTTTTTTTATTCAAAATTTCTAAGTATTGTATCCTTTTTTGATGTATTGTGAATGGAATAGTTTTCACAATTTAATTTTTGAACTGTTAATTGATAGTGTATAAAATTACAATTGATTTTTGGATGTTGATTTCATACTGAAATTGTTTATTAGTTGTATTTTTTCTAGTGGAGGGCTTAGGTTTTTTATATACAATATCATGTTTTCTGTGAATAAACGCTGTTCTGCTTTTTTTACCTTCTCAGTGGAGGCTCTTTCAGTTGATCATTAATCACTTTGGGTGTTAGGTAAGAGTACTCTATAGATGAGATAGCTTAGGTCAAAGACAATTAAGTATTTTGTCTGAGGTCACCTAGCTGAGAAGTGAGTAAATCAGGTTTAGATCCAGTTCTTCTACCTCCCCACTCCTCACTCTTCATTTTCACCATTCTGCCTGTCATTGGTAGAGCCAGAATCTGAAGACACAATAGGTGGTCTATGTCTCTACAGCATTCCTACTGTTTTCTTTTGTACAAGTGGTCAGATTCAGTCAAACAACAAGCAGAATATACATTCTCCAAATTTCTGCAATATTTCGTACTAGACATTTTCAAATACTACTTTGATTAATCTCCCTAAAATTCCATAAAGTATACCCGATAACATAAATACAATTACCCCCATTTTATAAATGAGGAAACCAAGGCTCTGAGTTATTGGTTTATTACGGATTATGCAGCCTGCAGTGGCAGAAGTTAAATCCTATGAGTCTAAAATCCTGTGTTCTTCCTCTGACATCATGTTGCCCCTCCTTTCCTGCTTCCAAGGAAGCAGCTCTCAGGGCAACACTGTCCTGTATAGCCATCTGTGTCTCTCTCTCAGACAGTAAGCCTGTACATGAATTTTGTGCATGCATATGCCTGTATACACAGACACTCAAAATGCATGAGCCTATCTTTCCAGGCTTCTTGCAGTTAAGCAACCTAATGGATAACTATTTTTTTTTAAGCTTTCTTTGTGTCAATGGACAATATGAACAATAAGCGCTTCTGGGGTTGAGTATAAAAGAAAGGATTCAAACTTAGACACTCAGCTACTTATCCCAAATGGCCCAGTCTCAACAGTAGGGAGAACAGTTTAAACAGATGTCTTTTGATAAGTTGCATCTGGGATACTGATGCAGACCACCAAGATGAAGCTTTGTACTAGTCTTTTTCTAATTACATTTGGTTATGAGGGCCTGGGTCAGCATGGCTGTCCGTATGAGGATGGGATCTGCCTTGTTCTACATCCTACTCAGCCCGTCTCATTCGAACAGGCGCGCGGTAGGAACTTATTAAATATTTCTTTTTCTTTTTTTATTATGACTGAGTGAAAATGTACATTCCGGTATAAATTTACATACCCACCTATATGCAACTTCCACTGCTCTCCCTGCCCGGTGACAGCACACTATTCCTCTATTTATTTTCAAGTAACATGAAAACTGCTTTATACCTTGTTACCTGCTTTCTTCCCATTCTAACTCCTCACCTCCACTACTAACAGAAACGGAATTCCTGCTGCCAGTGGTATTTAGCCTTACAAAAGTGGAAAAATCCAAATGAAAATGGCACAAGCCCCCTCAGACATAGACCTACAATTCTCTTTACCTTCTCTTTTCCAATTCCATTGTAAACCCAACCCAAACTCAGTTCTAAAAACACAAAGGAGAAATTAGTTTAAATTAAGATTTTTGCAAACTCTGTCATACTGCAAGAGAAAGGTCAACACCTAATTTAAAAACTTCTATGGTTTACTTATTCACTAAATTCCAACTTGGTGAGTAATCCAGGGCTCTGGTTGTTTAAACTAACTTCTTCCTTATTACCTTAAAGATTTTCTATTTGTGTTTAAGTCATTTATAACCAAGAGCATGGAAAAGTTCCCAGAAACAACATAGGCAATGTGGTAAGGTAGAAAGAATCTATTTTAGTCCTTTTTCTGCTTCTAGGTGGCTTGGTGATCATCAGGAGAACATAATTTTTTTTTATTATGATTGAATGAAAATGCACATTCCCATATAAATTCACATTCTCACCTGTATGCAGCTCCCACTGCTCTCCCTGCCTGAGGACAGCACACCCTTCCTCTCTGCTCCATATATGTCCTATCCTCCCAACAGTCTCCTGTCCCCTCCTCTCCACCCACTCTCCTTCCTCCAGCAAGAGGTCAGCAGGATGATATTCTATACATGCAGAGAACTATAAAGTTCCCACAAGATACGGTCACTCTGTGTCACCAAGTCCAATCCATTACTGTCTGAAAAGTTGACTTCCATTATGATTTATGGACAGGGACAGCATCAGGGCTAGAGGCCATGCTCCCATGGGAACTCTGAAGCCCCCGGACTATCAATTATGGTCTTTTATTGGAGATCTCAGGGTGCACCCCTATTTATTCTCTTGTTGCCAGTGAGACTCAATTTTGTGAGCTCCATCGTGGCTATCACTGGTGGTAGCCAGGCACCATCTGCTTATTCTGGTCACGAGTCAATGTAGAGACCCACTAACGTGGGTCTCTCTGTCTTCTGGGTTCTCTTTACCCCATGTCGTTCTTGTCCTCGGTGATCATCCATTCCTGTTGAGTTGGGACCATTTGCTGTATCCTCAGATGGCAGGTTGGCAGCTTTTATGACCCCATACACCACTCACTGATGTGGGGTGCAAAGAGTCCTCATTAGCAAAACACTAGCTGTGCCAGCTGGCCTCTGTTTTGCCTGATAGCATGGTCACTGGCCCCTGCACCAGCTACTCTGTCCTTGCAATATTGGGTTAAGATGGGAAGAATACTCAAATTTTGTTGAAGTCCAGTTAATATTGATCTTCTTTGTAATGTGTGCTGTCACCAATTTCACCTAACCAAATTTCTATTAACTATCTAATCGAAACCCTCATCCCTCCCCCCGGTTCCCTCCCTACCCTTGCAGCCATCAAAGAGTCTTTTGTTCCATGCATTATAAATTTCTTAATAACAGTAAAAGGCAATGCTTATACCAAAACAAGATCATCTTGGATTTTACTCAGCCATATTTATACTGTCTCAGCTCATTGCCATATTAACCACTTCTCTCCTCTATGTCAATTTTCTTACTCTCCCCACTTCACACACGAATCCATGCTTTGGCCTGATTACTTCTTAGCCTCTTAAAGTGATCTGTGTGAAGAAATCAATAAAATAGAAGCAAGAGACAAAAGTTGTAGCTTGAATTATAAAACAAAACAAAAATAGTTGCTGTCTTGCTGACTCCAACTACTAGTGACTGTATATGTGTCAGAATACAACTCTTCTCTACAGAGTTTTCAATGGCTGATTTTTCTGAAGCAGATCTCCAGATCTTTCTCTGGGGTTTCCCTGGGTGGGCTCCGAAAATCTTCTGTTAGTAGTCAAGTCCCTAACCTTTTTACCATGCAATATCTAAACTTCGTGGTCTCAAGGTGTTTCTAAACTTGTTTCCTCTCTGAAAAATTCAGGGAACTGAGAGTTACAAGCAATTTGTGAACCAAAATGTTACCACCAAGGAGCAAGGTCCTCTTTCTTACCTACTCTTCTGAGTACTTCTGTAACAGTTTCAACCTAAATATTTTTGCTTTTTGCTAGACAGGGAAGAAAAAAAAAAGACAGGGAGAGACAGAGAAGGAGGGAGAGAGAGAGAGAAAGTGGCTTCTCTTTTCTGTCTTTGTTACGGATCTGAGCTACAACCAGCTATAGAGTTGGTTAGTACATGAAGCTCTGTGTACATCATTTTACTTTTCAAACCATAAACCAAATTTTACCACCCTCCCCACCTACACTCTCCTTTGTTGACACTCAAAGTTATGATTTTAAAAGAAGGAAAATGAGTCCAGCTTGAGGTAGGACTTCTGGGACTAAAAACCTCAGGCCAGAAGTTTCTATTTAAAATCATATCCTTCGCTACTCATCACCCTTAGGAACAAAGTTTAGATCCTTTTGGGGAATGTTTAATGGACTCAATTCCCTCAGTTTGACTGGAGTGACTCCTACACTGAGCTGTTTCAGTAAAAGAAAAACTGTTGACAGAAGAAATCCCCTGGAATAGACACAAAAAATTATTTATTGTGGGACGCAGAGCCAAGGTGGTGGATTATACACGTCTCCTCAATTCCTTCTGAGAACTCAGACCTGGAACAATAGTTGAATGGAGCAGTGCAAACATCTGGGCAGCCCTAGGATCTGGCATAGGGTTGTCAGATTTGATTAGGCACCAGTAATAGACTGAACTATCCCTCTCAAAGATGAAGCAGTGGCTGCTGAGTCCTGCTGCTGCTAACTCACAAATTTGGAGGGCTACAGGTGCTGATGCCTTTGTTATCTGGGAGGCAGGCACTGGGAGTGAGCCACCAAAAATGCTGAACTGCAGTGCTTAAGGAATCAGCCTATAGCACAGCAGCAACTGTGCTTGGGGATAGCCACATACTGAGAGCCCAGCTGCTGACTGAGGGCACCACTGTCCTTCTACCTTCTCTTTTCTGAACTGAGCCATAGATTCTGCTGTTTCATGGCAGGCAGGGCAGCTAGGCCTCATAAATGCTGGTGTCAGTTTCTCTGTCTTCAAGGTTGCTAAGTCTGATTTCCATATCCTCTATTCTCTTTTGGCTCTGGATTGTATTGTATAATTGAGTAATTTTGTTATTGACCTTCTGGATTTCAGATTGTTGATGTTCCATCAGTTCAAATAGCTTACCTAATTTTGCATTTTGTTTACCCTCTAGGAGAGCTCTCTATGCAATTCTTTTGGTTCTGATAGGAAAAGACTGCATGAAAAAGTTAGATGAAAATGAGCCGAAAGTTTCACCAACAATTCATGGTTGTTGCATCATGACAGTGCACCAGCTCACATGCCATTGTTTGTGAGGGAGTTTTTAGCCAGGAAACAAATATCTGTATTTGAACACTCTACCAGCTCACCTGATCTGGCCCCCAGTGACTTTTTTCTGTACCTGAAGATAAAAGAAATACTGGAAGGAAGACATTTTGGTAACAGTCAGGATATCAAGGGTGATATGACAACAACTATGATGGCCATTTCAGAAAAGGAGTTCCAAAACTGCTTTGAAGGGTGGACTAGGTGCTGGCATTGGTACATTGCTTCCAAGGGGAGTACTTTAAAAGTGATCATAGTGATATTCAGCAATCAGGTGTGTAGCATTTTCTCTAGGATGAGTTTACAACCTTTATTGTCAGAACTTGTATAACCTGGATCTGACTCAACGGCACTTGGCTTGGCTGTATAACCTAGCAGTTTTTGAGCAAGATGCTGTTTAGTTCCCATGTGCTTTATTTTCTTTTCCTTGCTTTCAATATTGTTGATTTTATGGCATTCTGGTTTGAAAAGATATTTTGTAGTATCACAAGCAGATACCTTTCAAAAGAGACACTTTATTTCGTTACAGTCAAATAGGCTATGAGTCCAAATTCAGGGCATTAGCTTTGGGGGGAACCTTCTCTGCTGGCTGTGGAGTAAGATAGTTGTCATCAATCTTCCCCTGGACCAGGAATTTCTGATGCTCAGGACACAGGGCCCAGTCCAAAGGATGTGCTCACCTTCCTATGCTTCTTCTTGCTGGCATGAAGCCCCCAACTGTCTACTTGATTCCCTTGCTTTTATATCCCAAGAAATTGGCTCATGGCACAATATAGTCTTACACACCAAGGCCTGCCCCAGCAATACTACTGCCTGCGATCCGTCCTCATTAACATTATGGAGGCAGGGCTTACAATGTGGAAGAACATCACACAATACCATGAATCATGGTGTGGCCAGAAGGCTACACACATTTTTGGTGGGACAGAATTCGATCCATGACACATGTCTTTATTGAGCTTCTTTTTGAAAGTTCTGTCCTTCACTGAAAACAATGTGTTCACATCTCCTATTATTGTAGAGCTGTGTATTTCTCTTTTCAATGCTGTTAGAATTTGTTTTATCTATTTAGGAGATCTATTGTTGAATGAGTAAATATTTAACATTATGTCATTCTGATATATTGACCTTTTAATCATCATTATTATACGGTGTTCTTTCTATTCAGTTGGGTGGATTTTACTTTAAAGTGTATTTTTTCAGAGATTAGTACTGCTACTGCTGTTCTTTTTTGAATGTTGTGTGCTTGATATATATTTTTTCCAGTCTTTCAGTGTTGGTTTGTGTTTCTAAGTCTAAGCTCTGTCACTTGTAGGAAGCATAGAGGTGGATCATGTTTTTCTATCATATCTGCCACTTTGGGTCTTTATTGATGCACTTAATCCATTTACATTCAGAGTAATTATTGATAGCTGTGAATTTAGTGCTGTCATTTTGATGCCTTGTTTTTGTGCATTGCTAGTTTGTTTTTATGTCTAATGTGTATCATTTCTTTGTTCCACTTAATTCTCCGTGCTGAGTTATTTTTCTTTAGGTGTTTTCATCTTTTACATTGATTTTGTATTTCTTTCATCTCTCTCGTTATTGTTTTTGTATTTGCTAAGACTTCATTTTTTTTGTTGTTGTGTAGATTGTTAATTTCCACCACCAAAGTTACCCATATTTTATTATGCTTAAATGGAAATATGCAATCCAAATCAATTTTGCATGCCCACCTATCTGTAACTCCAGCTACTCACCTCACTCTGAGAGCACACTCCTCTTTTTCACCTTAGACTTCCAGTATCCTCTCAATGAGCACCTGTCTCTTCTTCCCACTCTCTTCTCTTCCATCTAGAAAGAAACCAGTAGGACAGCCTCCTATAAATGTATAAAACCATGAAGTATGCACACCACATGCTCACACTGTGTCCCTGGGTCCAGTCCATTCTTATCTGAAGAGTTGACCTCAGTAACATTTTCAGACTACAGCCAGTAGCATGTCTAGGGGCAATGTTTCTAGGGAACCCTCCAAGCTGATGGACTATCACTTCTGGTCTTTTAGTAGAGTTCCTGAACTGATCACCTCTTTTTCTTGTGTTGCCTTGGGAACTCTGTTTTGTATTCCTCATCATGGCTGCCTTTGGTGGTGGATGGGCAACATCTGGTTCTTCTGATCTCGTGCTGATGTAGTCTCCCCAATATATGGGTTCTTCTATCCCCTGGGCTCATTTTCCCTTGTGTCTGTGGTATTCGTGATCACCATCTGTTCCAGACGGCTTGGGACAATTTGGTGTACCTCATATGGCAGCTTGTTAGCTTTTCAGACCCAAGTGCCTCTCACCAATATGGGGTGCAGAAGACTCTTTTAGCTAAGCACTAGTTACGTCAATTTACCTCAAGGTATTCTGAAACACGGTCCCCAGGCCCTCATCTCTGCCTTTGAAGTAAGTATTGGGTTGAGTTTAGAAAACTTTTCAGTTTATCATGTAGTCCAACTACGCTGATCTCCACTCTACTGCACGCTCACTCCCTTCACCTAACCAAATTCATATCAACTGTCTAATCTATGAACATTCCTCTCCCTCTCTCCTCACACCTGTAGCCATCAAAGAGTCTTCTGTTTTGTACGTAAGTCCTTTTTTAAGTCCTTATAGTAGGAAATCTCATACAATAGCTGTCCTTTTGCAGCTGCCTGATTTCACTCAGCACAATGTCTCCTAGTTGAAGCCAGATTATGAGATGCTTCCTAAAATCATCATTGTTCTTTATCATTGTATATCAATTGTATATCAATTCATATCATTGTATATGTGTACCATAGTTCATTCATTCATCTGTTTATGGGCACCCAGATTGACTCTTCTTTTTTGATATTGTGGACAGTGCTTCTGTCATGAGTTGAACTGTATCCCCCCAAAAATGTGTGTAGTCATGTGGCTGGGCCACGATTCCCAGTATTTTATGAGTGTACTCCATTTTGTGATTTTCCTATGCTATGTGTTAGAGAATTAGGGTGAAGCTGTAGATCCCTTCATAAGATCACCTCCCTGCTCCACTGTAAAGGAAGTTTCCCTGGAGTAAGACTTGATGGCTTGCACCACCCTTTGTCCTTTCATCTTACAAGAGATAAAAAGAAAAGGAAACCAGCAGAGAATTGGGAATGTCACACCATCAAGAAAGCAGCACTAAGAAAAGAGCGCATCCTTCAGACCTGAGGTTCCTGTGCCGAGATGCTCCCTGGACAAAGAATGATACAACACAAAGACTTGCCTCCACAGCTGACAGCACAGAAAGCCTTCCCCTGGAGCGAACATCCTGAATTTGGACTTGTAGGCTACCAGTCTGTGTAAGAATAAACTTTCCTTTGTTAAAGCCATCCACTTCTGGTATTTCTGTTACAGCAGCACTAGATGACTAAGACAGCTGCAATAAGCATTCACATGAATATATCTGTAGGATATATTCTGAAGAGGGGAACTGCTGCATTATATGGTGTTTCCATTTTTAACTTTTAAAGGAAGTGCTAAATTGCTTTCCAAACAGGTTGTGCCATGTTGCATTACCACTAGCAGTGTAGGAGAGTTTCAGTTTCTCAGCAGACTCTCCAGCATTTGCTGTTTTGTGTTTTTTGGATTATTGCCAACCTTTTTGGGCTGAGATGGTATCTCACTGTACTTTTGATATAGATTTCTCTAACAGCTTATGATTATGAGCATTTCCCCATGTGACTTTTGGCTGCCTGGATGTCTTTTTTGGTGATGTGTCTAGCCATCTCTTTTCCCATTGTTTAATTCAGTAACTTACACTTTCCTTGTTGATATTTTGCAATACTTCGTAGACTCTGGAAATCAGACACTCATCCGACATGTAGTAGCCAAATATTTTTTCCTATTATATAGGTGGTCTTTATTTCTCCATCTCGCTAAAAAGTGACACTGGAATTCATATTGGCATTGCACTGTATGTGTAGATTGCTTTGGGTAAGATAGATATTTTCACAATGGGAAGTCTTCCTATCCATGAGCTAGGTAGGTTTCTCCACTTATGTAAGTCTCTTCTGGTTCTTGCAGTAGTGTCTTGTAATTTTCTCTGTATAAGTCTCTTAACTTCTGGTTAGATTTATTCCTTCTTCATTGCCTTCTGAATCTTCTATCCATTCACAGTTTCAAAATGGCTCCAATATTTTAAGTATTTGTTAACAGCAGCACCCCACTCCTGGTACCAAATTCTGTTTTGGTCAGCTAGTGCTGCTCTAACAGAAATATCACAGTGGATGGATTTAACAAAGGAAAGTTTGTTCTTATGCAGTCTGGTAGGCTACAAGTCCAAACTGAGGATGCCCACTCCAGGGGAAGGCTTTTCCTGTTGTCACTTTCAGGAAAGTCTAGTATGGCATCAGTTTGTCCAGGCAGCATCTTGTGCAGGAACCTCAGGTCTGAAGGATGTTTTCTTCTCCTGGTACTGCTTTCACAAAATGGAGGACAATTATAGAATACAGGGACTCATGGACACCGGGCTGCATGAATTTTGGGGGGGACACAATTCAATCCATGGCAACCTTCCCATTCAGGAATTCCAATTTTGTGCAAATTATTTCCCTTAATGGAGTCCCACATGCTTCTTCAGTTTTCTTTTTATCTGATTTCTCCTCATAAATGCTGATGTCAGTTGCTTTATCTTCAATCTAACTAATTCTTCATTCCATTTCCTCAATCCTGCTCCTTTGACTGTGCATTGAGTTGTATAACTCTGTAATTTTATTATTGTCTGTTGGATTTCAGAGTTGCTGATGTTCTAGCAGTACATGTAGCTTGCCTAATTTTTCATTTTGTTCCGTGGCACTTTGTGTAATCTCTAGAAGGGCTTTATAGATAATTCTTTTGTATTGTACCCACAATAATTTCAGAAAGGCTTCTTTAGATTCTTTATTTTGGAAGTTTTCTGGAGTCATGGTTGTCTGATTTTCAGATGGTTAGATATTAGTTGTTATCTTCAGCAATCAAAACTCTAATCAGCTTCTCTGGTGTTGTACCAATAGGAACCGTATTGTGGCTCTAAAAAGGGAGTGAGAGCACTGTTAGACTTGGCTGCCAGTGCTGCTGTGTCTTTGGTAATAGAGATACTGTCAAGCCCCAAGATGTTACTTGGCTTGGTGGCTGACTCCATCTGGGTCTTCAGGGATGGCAGGCCTCATCTCCTGAATGATAAAGATTGAAACCTATTTGTGCCAAATCTTTGGTGTCATGCAAGTTGGCACTATGGTGTAGCTCAGGGAAGGGAGGAGAAAAATGATGCTACCACTGTGTTTTCTAGATGTGCTTAACTTAAAAACTATTTTTCTGCTGGGACAAGCACTGACCAATGGCATCTGAGAGCAACCACACCCTCAGACATGTCAGCCCCCACATCCTGGCTGACATAAACAGAGTCTCTTGAGGGCCCATCAGCAGACTCTATGGCAGGGCTTGGTGAAAGGAGGTGGAAATGATGCCGGCACACATGGCAACCATCATCGCTGTGTTATCTTAAAACCTGCTTTCCTGCTGAGAGAAGTGCTGTCCAGCAGCAGCCAATGGCAGCCAGGCTTGTGGGGTTGGCAGAACCCACCTCATGGCTGACAAAGACGGTGCGCTGCTTATTTAGTCTCTTGGGGGCCATCAGCAGATGCAATGATGTGGCTCAAAGAAGCAAGGAGTTAGGGCACTGCCTAACTTGACTGCCAGCTGCCACTAGGTATGATTGTCTTAAAAAGAGCTTTTCTGTGGGGAGAAGCACTGTCCAAGCAGGCACTGTTACTCAATGTGGAAGATAGTCACAGTCTGATGTGGCTGACTCCACCTCTCAGTAGACCGAGATGGCATTCTGACTGAGAAGCTGCCGCTCCTGTGCTGAGCCAGTAGTATCTATAGTGCAGCTCAGAGAAGAGAGGGGTGAAGGGTAGTGGTTCCCTCAGTTGCCAGCTGCTGCTGAGTTCTCTAGATGTTATTGTCCAAAGCACAGCCTCTCCTCTGCAGAAAATGCTGTTTGCTTAGGAACTGCAGGTTAGCATAGTAAACAGCCCCTTCCAGGCTCTCGAGCTCATCAGTCCCAGTTCCAGTTTCCCAATTAATAAAGAAAGCATCTGTACCTGTAAGTCTCTCAGCTGATGCACCTGTAAGCCTCTCAGCTACTGCACTAGCAGAATCAGGGCTCACTGCACTTCTGTCTTGCCTCTTACAAAAGAAGTTCTCCTCTTCCTGTTGCCCATTCTGATCTCATAACCCTGCACCTGATCTTGGGACTCCCGGAATGTCCACACTGCTCCATTCAATTATTTTTCTAGACCTTAGTTCTCAGAAGGAATCAAGGAGAAAAGAGTCTAGTCTACTGTCTTGGCCACACCTTCTTGCCACCTTTTTTCCCCCCTAAATTTATGGCAATCTATTAATCCTTCATATTGCTTTCACTGGCTTTTCAGATGAAAGTTATTATTTCCCTTTTTTTTGTTATAATATCATCTTTTACATAATGAGATCTCTATTTTCAGTGTTTTAGCTTTGATCTATTTTTATGATTTCCTTATCTGGGATGATAACTGTTGCTCTATCCTGCTTTCTAGTTTTATCCATTGTTATTGTTTTTCTAACTGAATAATTCCCTTTAGTTTTTCTTGCAATTTGATTTGGGTTTTGCAAATTCTCCACATTTTTTTTATCTGGCAATGTCTTAGTTTCACCACCATATCTGAGAAACAGTTTTCCCAGATATGTTGTTCTTGGTTGGCAGTTTTTCTCTTTTAAGGCTTTGTACATGTCATCCCATTGCTTTCTCATGGACATGGTTTCTGCTGAGTAGTCAGACTTTAGTTTTATTGACTCTCTTTTGTAGATTATTTCTCATTTATCCCTAGCTGCTTTTAAAATTTTCTCACCTTATTTTTGGCATTTTTGATTATAGTATGCTTTAGTATCTTTCTTTGGGGACATATGTTGTATGGAGTTCATTGAGCATCTTGGATAGATATCTTCTCATCTTTCATGATATCAGAGATTTCTGTCAACAACTCTTCAACAATTCTCCCCGTGTTTTCCGTTATTCCTCCCTTTTCTGGTACTTAAATGACTCACAGGTTTTTTCTCTTGACAGAGTCCCACATAATTCTTAGTGCTTCTTCATTTAAAAAAAATTCTTTTATCTGACTTTTCCTCAAATATGTTGGTATCAAGTGCTTTATTTTCAGTCTTTAACTCTGAACTCTTTTGCCTCAATTCTGCTCCATTGACTTTCTCTAATTCTATAATAATACTTTTAATTTTCTGAATTCCTACTTGTTGTCTTCTGTGCTTTCTTGCAGCTTGTTTAATTTGTCTAATTGCACTCTACTGTATTTTGTCTGATCTCCTTCCAGATCTCTTACAGAATTCTGTATATTTATCTTTTGTATTCCAGCTCTGATAATTCTAGGAAGTTCTCTTCATCAGGAAAATTTCTTGATTCTTTATTTTGGGAACTATTTGAAGTCACCGTATTCTGTCTCTTTATGTGATTTGACATTGGCTGTTATCTCCAATCTATCAGTAAGTTGTATTGATTTATTTTATGTGTGCTTACTGCCTCCTAGCTTCTTGTTGTATTTTGTTTTGAAATATCCAAATAGGTTCATCATGTGACCTAGTTTGATTATTGGAGACTTTGAAGTTCTGGTGTCTTGTCACCACATGGTTAGAGCTTTTACTAGCCATGTGAGCCCAAGAATATGTTTACATTTCTTGTATGGATTCAGCTCAGGTGTCCAGGTAGTCACTCACCAAATGTGTAGTCCAGCCTCTCCCCTACTGTTCTAGATGTGCAGGAATGTTTGGTATAGGCATAGGTATCTGGCTGCATGTACTGAGAAAGGCAGAGGGGCTGACAGCCATCTGTGAGTGTCTGTGAGGAAAGTGTCTTCCTGTTCCTTAAGATGGGGAGGTGAATAGATTTTGCATTGTGGGTCCATGATGCTAAACCCAGAAGTGAAGGGCGTTCAAGGTTTGTGGCCCATTGTTCCTGTGTCTAGACCAAGGAACTGTTTCTTCCCTGAACTCCCAGCTCAGGGCAGTCAGCATATTTATTCTACTGTTTGTTAAATTGTTTCCTCTCCAAGTCTGGGAGAATGGCTCAGGGCCTGTGTAAGGGACCTTACTCCTGAATCAGGTTATGTGTCAGTCTACGGAACCAATGCTGTGCAAGAAAGGGAAGAGCTTGTAAAAGGGAAAGAAGTTTATCCTGAAGGAAAGTTTTAGATTTGTGTGTGGTAGTTTAGATACAAGCCACTTAGCCTTTGATGACCACGTGCCATTTTCACAGACTCTAGAATCATGAGTTGGCTCTCTGATACTCTGTCTCTTCCACTGGATAGATGCTTTCTGAATGGCTCTGCTCCCCTCACCACACTCACTGCAGGGTGCCAATTACTGTCAGTCAAGTATGGAGAGTCCTAAGCACTTCTGGACCTACTCTTCTCTCCCTGTCACTCAGTCTGATTTCTTTTCTTTCCTTTTGATGGTCAGGGTTCCTAGAATGTTATATATAATTGATTCATTTTTCTTTGGTATCTTTGTTGTCACAAGGATCACAAGGAAGTATCTGACTACTGTACCATCTTGGTCTTGCCCCAGTAATTTTCTTAACCACTGGGGAAATTACTCATGGTTTTTGTTTTATTTTGTTCTTAAATTGTATTAGTACACATGTAAAAGCTCCAGTTAAGGTAAAAATCAGATCCGACTCAATGGTACTTGGCTAGCTTTGGCTTTAAGGTAGAAATGCTAACTATACAGCTTTGTGTAAAAACTAATTCAGTTGGATTTCCCAGCTTTAAACCACCTAGACTGCTGTGACGAGATACTTAAAACAATGTTTCACTTACGGTTGTTTTTTGGTTTCCAAAAATTTTCAAAATTTTACTGTATGACTTCTACTTATTTTCTTTTTTAAATAAAGTAGGTGGGAAAATTAGAAAAAAAGCATTCTAACAAATAGATAACAAAAACAGCTGCTTTTAATTAAGTATGTCAGGGGACTTCATGAACCATGGTTTATCCTGATGCTGAATGACTCTCACTGAAACTGAAACAATTTTTGATGTACTTACCAATGTTCATGGTATTGTTACTTTAAAGATGTAATAGATTACTCCAAAATGCATAATTTATGCTAATATTTCAAAAGCATCCAAGAGCTTTCATCTTTACTTCTAGCTTCTCTTCTGGGATTGAATTATGCCTAAAAGAACCAATCTCATTTCTCTATAATACTGCTTATGGAAGTTTGCCTGCTTGCCTAGTTTTCCAAAGTTGATACTACTTTTCATGTTTTGGTCACAAATGCTATAGGTTCTATTGTTGGAAGGCACTGAAGTGACAATACCAGGCAAGGAAAAAAGGAAGTACACAACATCTAGATTCCTGATTTTGGGGGAGCAGAGGTTGAAATGGGTGTTGTGAGCACTGTGGGACGACAGCCTAATCCAAATGCCATGGGAATATAGTATTTCCATAGTGATTCATATTTAGACTTTAAGCCATGAAAAATGGTTCAAATTCTGTGCATAATGTTCTCAGTTTATCCCAAAACAGCTTTGGACTTGACAGATTAACTTCACTCAAAATGACCCCATCTTTAGCCAGTTATTGGACATCTCACCAGATACTTTTTGCTTTTTTTGTGTGGTTCAGTTTTGGAGAGAAGAAATTTATATAATTAAAAGTAATAAACAGCAAATATTTGGGTTATTCTGTCCTTCCTAAATAATTACAAATGATTTTTGTTTGAAAATTAAAACAAGAAAATATAATAATAATCTGACAACCTTATGCTTTCATCTATGTAGGCCGCCACTGTGAAGTCCACCAGATGATTGGGAACTACATGTGGGACCCCAAAACCAACAGGTCATTTGACATTGGTGTCAACAGAGATAGCTTAATGCCTCTCTGGTGGAATGGATCAGAACCTCTGTGGGTCACTATGACCAAGGCCAAGAGAAAGGTATACATGTACTACTGGCCAGGTGAGTATATAAACATCCAGCCCCTTCCCCAATCTTCTAAATCCCAGAACATCATGTTCAAAGACCAAGCCATGGCATGAAAAATGGAATCTTTGTTTAATAAATATATCTCATGTGTATCTTTCTATGTTGTTTTGGACTTCCTAACAGCAGATCAGTCACATATGCCATTTCCTGATTCCCTTCTGTTATGGACTACATGATGTTACACCAAAATATGTGTTGTATATCCTTGTTCCTGTATCTCTGATTATAATCCCATTTGGGAATGGTTTCTCTTTGTTTTATAAATGAGGCAGTATTAGTGTAAGGTCCATCTCTTTTGAGAGACTGACAAGTGAAGATGAAGGAAGGCAGATCACCAAGAAGCCAAGGAACTCAAGCTTTGAGACAAGGGCCTTCTCTAAGACCCCACAAAGAAAGCCTTTCTGTATAACTGGCACCCTGAATTAAGTGTCCTAAACTGTGAGAAAATAAATTCCAGTTTGCTAAAGCTACCCACGTGTGTTATCTCTGCTATGGTAGTAGTAAATAAGATACCTTCATTTAACAATATTGCTATAATCTAATATGCTCTTCTATCTACAAAACTTTAGATATACAGAAGAATTAAATTAAACGATGGCCTTTTTTTTAGGATGCAGCAATACATAGCAGCAATTGTGAGAATGGTGTACAACCAGGCAGTGTAATAGTTTGGCATACCATTTCTGTAGACATAGAGTTCCCCAGCAATACCGAAAAGAGAACCCAAAGTACTCACAACTTCTTGGTACTATAATGAATGAAGTTCCTTTGTGTTAATATTCCTCCCACATGTCCTAGATCAGTGAGAAAATAAATCACCTTATCTCCTGCAACGAGATAAGTAATCACGCCGACTGCCCTGGCTGTTGAGAGAAGTCCTCCGAGTACTTTCATCTTGACAGTCAGAAATCTTTCATTACAAATGACAGGATTTGGTGATAACAAATCATTTTACCATTTCTTGCAAAAGGGAAGGCTCACTCTTTAGGTAAGTGGGCAGTTGGACTTGCCTATGGCTTTAGAAACCTTTTTCCTAATTCTTAATAGTGTAATACTGATAGTTTCTACCATGGAAAAAGAGATCGGAGAGGCCTATAAGAACTGGAATAAATGTACAGCAGCCTGGTAGGAGATAGGGAAAAGCAGCTTAAGGGAGCTCACTGCCCTGGGTTCAGGGGCAGAAGCAGCCTGATAGAGTTGTGAAAGAATGATGGGTAGTAGAGGAGGTGATAAACTGAACGGGGGAGAGTAGTTAGAAGGATGAGTTATCCAAGTCTCAATCACAGCCAGCCACACTGAGCATGGGGCCACTCAAGGTTGTGCCAGCTCTTAGAGGAATACAGAATACAGTTAGATGGAGACCATGGAAAGTAGACCCACAGGTGTGGTGACAGAGCTACAAATGTGGTAGGTGCCACTGAAGCTCCCATAAGAACAATTGGTATCCATAGGTGAGCTCCTGAAAGCCCAGACAAACCGTGATAATTAAAATCTGAGACAAACAAAAAGACACAGGTTGGCTCTGCCAGCAGTTTCAGGGGGCATATCTGCAGAGTTCCTTCAGAAAATACTTTTCCATAGAAGACATCTCAGTCACAGAAGCTTCAAGCAAGGGAAGGATTTAGGTGGCCATCGTTACCTTAAATAGATCTTTGATTAAGAAAACAAGTAGACACATCAACTAAGCTGTCACACTTACATCATGAGCCAAGCTCTGGACTAAACCTAATGTGATGTGCTCTAAAGCGAGAACATGTTATTGAACTTAGAGGTCATTCTCAGAATTATTATCAACAATTATGGAGCCCATATGCTTAGGCTTCAGAGAAGGGAAAGAGTAACCACACTACCTTAGGGACCACCCTAAAACAAGGAAAAGAACTGTCCAGATGAATACTGTCTTGAGGCCATAAATACTGTGTTGCACAATAATCTGGTTAGTTCAACTTTCTATGTTGTTGGAACTCGAGTTCTTTGTGCTCTGAAGAGCATCTCCCCTACATTTAAGCCCCACACATGCTTCTTTCACATGATTCCTGTGGTTGCTTTCTGCAGAGCCATGGATGCCAGCGAGCATGGTAAGGTCCTGGGAAACTTTAAAGAGGGGGCAGTCACAATATCTCAGATTTTTGTCTGCAATATTACAAAACATTTTTTAAATCTCATCCTGAAGAACCTAGAGTTTTAATGATAATAAATAACTTGAATTTATATGTCACTGAGTATCTTAGGCTGGGTTTTCCAGGGAAGCAAAACCAGTAACATGTGTTGGTACAAGGAAAGATTTATAATATAGATAGATACAGATATAGGAAACAGCCCACGTAATCACAGAAGCTGAATGCCCCAAGTTCTGGCACAAGCCTCACGTGGCCATGGAAGCTGAGGAACCCAAAGTCAGCAGGTCAGAGACCAGAGTTCTAGATCACCGGTTGTGTAGGTCAGTGGATCCCAAGCTGGTGGCAAGACGAAGCGACAGCGGCTGGCAAACCCAGGTCAGCAGGTCACGGAACAGGACTGGCACGTGCTGACTGTTAGGACTGATGAGTCCAACAGCTGCTAGTTCAAGTCCCAGAACCAGACGCCAGAAGGAGAGAGCAGGAGCTCCTGGCTACGTGAGCAGACCAGCAGTAGTAGTGGAAGGTCAGGAGATGAGAGGTGAGGGGTGGGGAGCCACCACAAACCCCACCCTGCCACTTAATACAGCAGCCAAATACGGAGTAGCCAAGTTGACATAATCCTGACCACTACACTGAGCAACTACAAGATCTCAAAGCTAATTTGCAAGTAAAAAACTCTCATTGCTCTTATGAATCAGCTCCTTAGGAGCAAGTAAAGTCCATTCACTCCCTTTGTGATGTGACAAATACACCAAGATGAATTACACTATCTATGGACTGAATGACATATAAGGAGGGAAGAATTTAAAAAGACAGTCTCTTTAAATTTTCTTCTATGATCTAAATGAAGACTAGCTAAAGATCTAACTATGCTGAAGACTTGCTAAATTTTTTGTTTTATAGACACTGTTCAGTCTTTCTAAAGTGGATATATAAATAAAACCTCTCTAAGAGCTAACTGTCTCTGAAGGCCCTGCTGCCCAGTCCAGACTGGGGTGTTCTGGCACCCTCCATTCTTACTGGTCAATGGCTAAGTGATTAACAGTCACTGCTGTCCTTTATCCCTCTGCTTTGCTCCTGTCCAGCTGCAGCCAGTAAGTATCTCAGTAAGCATTTCTTTGTCTCTGCAAAATTAAGGGAAATAGACATCTCTTGAAAACAAGATTTTTTTTTTCTTAAATTCTCCTCTTCCTTCCCCATGCCCCACAGGACACTATGCAGACCTCCCTAAAAGGCTTGGAAAATTGCCATTGCTCCACTGAATTGTGTTGTGACACTATGAGTCTCACCATTAAGTCAGTATTTAGAAGTGCAATTTAGAAATGTCAGTAGTCTTCCTGCCAGGTAAATTAAGCAGCTGACTGAAAAACTAATTAGTGGCAGAGTTCAATGTGCCCCATCTCAAGTTCTCAGAATTTTGATATTGTAAATAGCCTTTTTAGCACCCCACCCTGTGGTACCATCGAGATGTGCGAGAAGAAATATGCTTCAAGGAATGATTCCAGATCCTAAATGAAATATTCAGGGCAGCACTCCCTCTGCTTCCCTCCCTTTGCCCACCTCCTCGCCCCACAGTTGCCTGTCCACCCAATAAGCCAGGAACTATACAAGCTAGGAGTGCTTTGCAAAGCATGATCTAAGTATGTGTTGTTCACTAACTTTACTCCCCCCATCTTAACCTTCTAGTTTGAAGGAAAAGGAATTTTATTAAGGAAATAAAGGAAGAGGCTTAGGTGTACTTCACAGTACACAGCAACCCACAGCAGGAGAAGGAGGAGAAATTTGTGAGTATCGGAAGATGAGTAAGATACTATGTGAAAATATAGTTTGAACTCCTAGGACCATCAGTGCTATTTTACAGAATTTGTATATTCTTATATCTATCATAACATTTTTAAAAGGAATCAACCACAGGAACCATTTAGAGTTTATGGTTAAAATTCCTTGGAGTAAATATTTGAAGGTTCTACACATCTCGTTATGTATTTTTCATTGTTAACTCCCTACAACCTTTCATTCAAGAGAACTTGAGGGCAACCACTCACATACCCCTGGGATATCGTCAGATGTGGGTCTAGACTCATCCTTGACCATTCAGGTATTCTGACAAACAAGGTACTTTTTCTGTGGAGACAAACACATTTTTACCTGACTTCCATTATTTCACTTTCCAGAGATGGGAAAGGTGAGAAGCTAATAAGAAGGCGTCGGATTCAATGCCTATCAAGTTTTTGTTGTCATAAGCAAGTCAACATGATTTTAAAAAGTAGACTGATATGGCTTCACAAAACTCCCAAAACAAATAATTCAAAAGATTTCCAGACAAAGAGGACTTCCTGGAATTATTGGAGAATACAAAAAATTAATGTTTAGAGCTCTTCAAGAGATCAAGAAGGAGATCAGGCAAAGTGCAGTGGAACAGGCTGCAAGAAATACTTGAGGAACAAATTTGTGAAATTCAGCATCTTAATGAAATTACAGAATTAGACTAGAAAGGCAAAGAGGCAGAGCTGAGGAAATGGAACAGAAATTAGTGAGACTGAAGACAAAGCAACTGACATCAACATGATTGAGGAAAAAATCAGACAAAAGAATTTTTAAAAATGAATAAACACGAAGAGTTAAATGTGACTCCATTAGAAGGAAAATTTACAAGGGATTGGATAACAGGGGGGATAACAGGAAATACAAAGCGAATGGTTGAAGATTTGTGGACAGAAAATTTCCATGAGTTCAAGAAAGAAGAGATCTACCAAAGATGTTCATTAAACTCTGCACAAGGTAAATCCCAAGAGAAGCACCGTTTTAGTCATCTAGTGCTGCTATAACAGGAAAAACAAAAAACAGAAGTGAAGCCACCAAGGTCAGGTTGCTTGATTGTTTGGGGGAGCTTTTTAAGTTACCTTTTCAGTCTCCTCTTTCTACTTTCTACTGTGTGCTGTTGCTGCTTTCACCTAACCACATTTCTATCAACTATTTAATCTATGACACATCCTTGCCCGCCATTTCCACCCTTATAGCTGTCAAAGAGTCTTGTCTTCCGTACATAAGTCTATTTTTAAGTCCTCAAAGCAGGGGTCTCATACAATATTTGTCCTTTTGCCACTGACTGATTTCACTCAGCATAATATCTTCCAGTTGAAACCAGGTTGTGAGATGTTTCCTAAAATCATCATTGCTTTTTATCATTGCAC
Source organism: Heterohyrax brucei (assembly GCA_028571685.1). Lineage (NCBI taxonomy): Eukaryota > Metazoa > Chordata > Mammalia > Hyracoidea > Procaviidae > Heterohyrax > Heterohyrax brucei. Next base: position 29,281,873 of record CM053156.1, read on the forward strand.
AGTGTTCCACTGAGTATATCTATTCATCTGTTGATGGACACCTAGGTTGACTCCATCTTTTCGCTATTGGGGACTACACTGCAATAAACATTTGTGTGCATGTGTCTCTTCGTGTGACAGCCTTTGTTTCTGTAAGACAAATTCCAAGCAGTGGGATTCCTGGATCAAACATTATATCTATTTTCAGCCTGTTAAGGAAGTGCCAGATTGCTTTACAAAGAGGCTGTACCATTTTGCAATCCCACCAGCAGCACAGGAGAGTTCCCATCTCTCCATAGCCTCTCCAGCATTTGGTGTTTTGTGTGTTTTGGTTTATGGCCAGTCTTGTTGGGGTGGGATGCTATCTAATGGAGTTTTGATTCGGATTTCTCTGAGAGCTAATGATCATGAGCATTTCCTCATGTGTTTTTTGGCTGTTTGGACACCCTCTTTGGTGAAGTGTCTGTGTACCTCCTTTACCCATTGTTTAATTGGGTTATTTACCTTTTTCTTGTTGATTTTTGCAATACATTGTAATTTATGGAGATCAGATGTCAGTCTGACATGTAGTTGCCAAATATTTTTTCCAATTCTAATTCTTTTGATAAACTCTTTGGCTGAGCAAAAGTGTTTGATTCTTAGTGGTTACCATTTATATATTTCCACTTATGTTGATTATGCTTTGTCAGATTTTGAAGTCTAAGCTGTGTATGAGAACTTCCATTGTTGACCCTATTTTTGCTTGCATGATCTTCGTCATTTGAGGTTTGATATTTAGGTCTTTGAAGCATTTTGAGTTAGTTTTTGTATAAAATGTGACATATGGGTCTTGTTTCAATTTTTTGCAGATGGATATCCAATTTTGCCAACACTGTTTGTTTAAGAGACTACTTTTACTCCAGTTTACAATCTTAGGGTCTTTGTCAAATAAACAAAGAACTTCTTTGAGCATTTTTTGTAGTTTTTGGTTTTTACAAAGTGTCTAAGCTTCTGTTTGTCTGTGAATGTCTTAATATTGCCATCATATTTGAGAGACAATGTTGCAGAATATATAATTCTTGGTTGGAAGTCTTTGTCCTTCAGGACTTTGTGTCATTCCACTGCTTTCTTGCCAACATCATTTCTGTGGAGAAGTCAAACGAAAACCCTCTGAATGTTAGCTTTGCTTTGAGCCTCTGTCCTTTTAATCACCTCTGTTTATGTTTCATTTATAAGCTTGATTAAAATATATCTTGGTGTCTTTCTTTAGGGGTCTGGTTTATGTGGTATCTGATACACATCTTGGGTATCTGTGTTCCCTTTTTTTGTAATTTCAGGAAAGTTTTCTGTCAGCAACTCTACAGCAATGCTCTCTGTATTTTCATCTATCCCTCCCTGTTCAAGAACTCCAATTATTCATAGAGTAATCCTCTTAATAGATTCTCACATATTTCTTAATCCTTTATTTTTCTTATTTTTTTCTCTGATTTCTCCTCATAAATGCTGGTGTCAGTTGCTCTGTCCTCAAGGTCACTAAATCTGACTTCTGTCTCCTCAATTCTGCTCTTTTTGCTTTGGACTGTATTGTCTTTTTGTGTAATTTTATTATTCATCTGCTGGATTTCAGATCATTGATTTTCCAACAGTTCAAATAGCTTATGTAATTTTTCATTTTGCTCTGCTGCATTTTGTTTAATCTCTAGGAGGGCACTCTATATAAGTCTTTTGTGCTCAAAGCCTGGTAGTTTCATAAAAGTTTCTTTATCTGGGAAGCTTTTTTATTTTTTGTTTCGGGAGTTTTCGAGAGCCATAGTGGACTGCTTCTTTAAATGCTTAGCTGTGGACTGTTATCTGTGTGCCATCTAGAAACTGTTTAGTTTCTCTGGTATTACCTCAACAGGAGCTGAGGTGTAGATCTAAGAGGGAGTTGGTCACCAGCCATGCCTATGTATTCTAAAGACTGTCCCTTAGTGGACTCCCTGGGTTGGCAGGCTCTGCACCCTGGCTGGCAAAGAAGGTGCCCTACTTATGGAGTCTTGAGGAGGGGCTATCAGCAAACCCTATGACGTAGATTATCAAAGGGTGGAGGAGACACTGCTAGAGGTCTCAGCAGTCAGTTCACCCAGGTAATCATGTTTAAAAGGGTTCTTTACTTTTGAGTGCAGAACTGTCCAAAAGCTGCCAAAAACAGGCCCTCAGGTGTGGCAAACCCCATCCTCCCGCTGACAACAGAAGTACCTCATAGGATGTCCTTAGATGCTATTATGTGATTCCCAAGGGGGAGCTTAGAGCTTTCCTGCCATCCTTTGCAAGGACCCGCATGTATGTCTAGACATGAACCTTCTCAAACACTACTTTTCTGCTGGAGAATCACTTGCCAGACAGGCTACTGCTCTGCTTGGAAATCAGTCATACTTAAGACCGCCAGCTGGGTGACTCTGCCTGCCAGCTGACCAAGATGGTATCCTGGCCAAGGTGCCCTTCCTGCTATGAAACAGCAATGTATGGTGCAGCTCAGAAAAGAGAGGGTAGAGAGGCAGTGGTGCCCTCAGTCAGCAGCTGGGCTCTCAATATGTGGCCATGCTATGCACTGTCTCTCTGCTGTACTATATACTGTTTACTTAAATTCTGCATTTTGGTGTATTTTCTGGCTAATGCTGAGTCCTCATCTCCTGGATAACAAAGAATTCATCAGTATCTGCTGTCCTCCAAAACTGAGAGTCAGCAGGAGCAGGAGTCAGTGGCTGCTGGTTCATCTTTGACAGGGGTAGTTTAGTCTGTTACTGGTGCCTAGTCAAATCTGACAACACAATACCAGATCTTAGGCCTCCCTGGACGTCCACATTGCTCCATTCAGTTATCGTTCCAGTCCTTAGTTCTGAAAGGGAACAAGGAGACATGTGTTTAGTCTGCCATCTTGACTCCACTCCCTCAATGTGTGTTTGATTTCTTGACTGCTCTTTATTGTGGAACCAAGTAAAATAAAATTCTTGACAACCCCAAGCCTTTCTCCATTTATCATGATATTGCTTACTGGTCTGGTTGTGAGAATTACTGTTTTCTTGATGTTGAGGTGGAATCCATACTGAAGGCTGTGGTCGTTGATCTTCATCAGTATTTCAAATCTTTTTAACTTCCAGCAAGTAAGGTAGTGTCATCTGCATAACGCAGGTTGTTTATGAGTTGTCCTCCAATCCTGATGCTTCTTTCTCCTTTGTAGAATCCAGCTCGGCATACAGATTAAAAAGATATGGTGAAAGGATACAACCCCGGCACACAGTCTTCCTGACTTTAAACCATGCAGTGTTCCCTTGTTCTGTTTGCACAGCTGCCTCCTGATCCATATACAGCTTCCTTAAGAGCACTACTAGGTACTCTGGAATTCCCATTCTCTGCAATGTTAGCTATAATTTGTTATAATCTATACAAATGCCATGGCATAGTCAATGAAACACAAGTAAACATCTTTCTGGTATTCTCTGATTTCAGCCAAGATCCATCTGACATCAGCAATGATATCTGTGGTTCCACATCCTCTTCTGAATCTGGCTTAAATTCTTGGCACTTTCTTGTCAGTATACTGTTGAAGTCACCTTTGAATGGTCTTAAGCAAAATTTTACTTACATGTGATACTAATGATGTTGTTTGATAATTTCTGCATTCAGTTAGATCACCATTCTTTGAAATGGGCATAAATACGGATCTCTTCCAGTCAGTTGGGCAGGTAGCTGGCCATTTGTTGAAATACCTCAATGATATTCCATCAATTCCTGGAGTCTTGTTTTTTACCAGTGCCTCCAGTGCAGCTTTGACTTCTTCAGTGTCCTATTCAAATGGCTGAACATTGACCAGTTATTTCTGGTATAATGACTCTGTGTAGTCCTTCCATTTTCTTTTGATGTTCCCTGAGTCATTTAGCATTTTCCCTGTAGAATCCTTCACTTATTGCAACTCAAGACTTGAATTTTTCTTCAAGTTCTTTCTTCTCTAGGAATGTAGAATGTGTTTTTCCCTTTTGGTTTTCTATTTCCAGCTCTTTGCATACATCATTATAATACCTTTTGTCTTCTCAGGCTGCCCTTTAAAATCTTATGTTCTTTTACTTTGTCATTACTTCCTTTTGCTTTAGCTGCTCAATGTTTAAGGGCAAGTTTCAGAGTCTCTTCTGATACCCCATTTGGTCTTTCTTTTTTTCCTGTGTTTTTATTGTACTATGGTGGCTTGTGTGTTGCTGTAATGCCTAAAGCTATGCCACCAGTATTCAGATACCAGCAAGGTAAGCCATGGTGGACAGGTTTCAGCTGAGCTTTCAGAAAAAGACAGACTAGGAAGAAGTACCCATCAGTCTATATCTGAAAAGAACTAGCCGGTGAAAACCTTATGAATAGCAGTTAGATATAGTGCCCGAAAATGAGCCTACCAAGCTGGAAGGCCCTCAGAAGACAACTGCAGAACTGCCTACTCAAAGTAGAGTCAACATTTTCATAAGTCCCTCTCTTTTTGTTTAAAATGTCATCTTGTGTATAACGACATCTCTGTTTCCCTATTTGCAGTGTTTTCCCTTTATTTTATTTTTGCAATTTCCATGTTGATATATGTTTGCTCTGTTCTGCTTTCTAGTCTTCGGTTGTTATCCAATGTTGCTGATATTCTAACCAAAGGATTTCATTTAGTATTTCTTATAATTTTGTTTTGCTTTTTGAATATTCTCTAAATTTCCATTTATCTGGAAATAACCATACTTGAGTGACAATTTTGCTGGATATATAATTCTTGGCTGGCAATTTTTTTCCTTCAGTGCTTCATGTATGTCATTCAATTGCTTTGTTACCTGCATGGTTTCTGCTGAGTAGTCTGAGTTTAGTCTTACTGTCTTTTGTAGATTATTTCTCATTTATCCCTAGCTGGTCTTAAAATGGTCAACTTATCTTTTAAAAATTTTTTGTTACAATATTTTATTGTGATTAAGTGAAAGTTTAAATGAAGTCGATTTGCCATATAACCCCCCTATGCAACTCCACCTTCTACTCCAATGCTGACAGCACATTTCTACTTTCAACTCTGCATTTCCTATATTAATTCAACATACTCCTGTCCCTTCCTTTCCACCCTCCCATCTCATTACTATAGGGAGTACTCTGACAGCCTCATGTCTTACAGTTCAGTCCAAGAATGTCTAAGGAGTTAAGTGTTGACTTTAGGTCTGGGCTAGGATAAAGCCAGGGGCTGTGCTCTCATACGGCCCTCCAGAATGTCAGAGCATCAAATCTGGTCTTTTAAAATAATTCTAGATCTGCACACCCATTTTTCTCCCCGCACCTCAGTGAGTCTACCTTGTATTGCCTATCAAGGCAGATACTGGAGATGGCCGAGTATCATCTAGTTCTTGTGGTCTCATGCTGGCGTAGTCTCTGGATCATTTGACACTTTCTGTTTCCTGGGCTCACATTTTCTTCCTGTCTTTGATGTCCTTCATTCTCCTCTGTTCCAGTTGGATTGGGACCAATTAACTCTCCTTAGATGACAGCCTGCCAGCATGTAAGAACCCAGACACCACTTACTGAATTGGGATGCAGACCTAAATGTCCCCTGAAATCGTGGTCTCCAGAATTCTACCTTTGCTACTCTGACCTTTGAAGTGTTAGGTTGTTTTTAGGAAAATCTTTTATCTCTTTGTATAGTCCAGCAGTGTTGATCTCCCCTCTACTGTGTGCTGTCATTTCCTTCACTTAAACCATTTCCTATCTAATATTTAATCTCTGAATGCTTGTCTCCTTCCCAAACCCTGTAACCAACAAAGATTATTTTCTTCTGTGCTTAGTCCACTTCATGAGGCCTCATAATAATGGTCTCATACAGTATTTGTTGTTTTGTGACTGGTTGATTTCACTCAGCATAATGTCTTCCAAATGACTCCATTTTATCAGGTGTTTCCAAAGATCATCATTTTTCTGAAAGAATACCAGTGAGATGTTTACTTGTGTTTCATTGACTATGCAAATACATTCGACTGTATGGATCATACTAACTTATTGCTAACATTGCAGAGAATAGGAATTCCAGAATACCTATTTCTGCTCTTTATGAATCTGTATATGGATCAAGAGGCAGTCATGCAAACAGAACAAAGGAATGCTGCATGGTTTAATGTCTGGCAAGCTGTGTTTCAGAGTTGTATCCTTTCACCATACCTTTTTAATCTGTATGCCAAGCAAATAATCCAAGAAGCTGGATTATACAAAGAAGAAAGAGGCAACAGGATTGCAGAACAACCTGATTAACAACCTGCGTTATGTAGACGACACCACCTTACTTGCTGGAAATGGACAACATTTGAGACACTTACTGATGAACATCAAGGACCATAGCCTTCAACATCAGGCAACATCAGGAAAACAAATATCCTTGCAAGTGGTCCAGTAAGCAACACTGTCACAAATGGAGAAAGGATTGAGGTTGTCAAAGATTTCAGTTTACCTGGGTCTACAATCAACACCCTTGTAAGCAGCAGTCAAGAAATCAAAAGATGCACTGCACTGGGAAAATCTGTTGCAAAGGACCTCTTCAAAGTATTCAAAAGTAAGGATGTCACCTTGAAGACTAAAACACGCCTGACCCAAGCCATGCTATTTTCAATCATAACATATGCATGTGAAAGCTGGACCATGGACAAAGAAGATAGAAGAAGAATTGATGCCTTTGAATTGTGGTATTGGAGAAGAATGTTGAATGTATGATAGACCACCAAAAGAAGCAAAAGATCTGTTCTGGAGGAAGTGCAACCAGAGTGTTGTTTGGAAGCAAAGATGGCATGTTGTCAGGAGAGATCAGTCCCTGGAGAGGGACATCTTGCTTGGTGGAGTGGAGGGTCAGCAAAAGGGAAGAAGACCCTCGAAGGGATGAGTTGACACAGTGGCCACAACAATGGGCTTAAGCATAAAAATGACTGTGGACATGGCACAAGACCAGGCAGTGTTTCGTTTTGTTGTTCATAGGGTCATTATGAGTTGGAACTGACTCGATGGAACAACAACAATAGATAGTTTTGGGAAGAATAGACATTTTCACAATGTTAAGTTTTCCTATCCATGAGCAGGGTAGGTTTCTCCACTTAAGTAGGTCTCTTGGAGTAGAGTCTCTTAATTTTCTTCGTGTAGGTCTCTTGCAATACTGACTAGATTGATTCCTGAATGTTTTGTCATCTTGGTGGCAGTTGTGAAGGGTATTAATTTGGTGATCTATTCATTGATGATCTCTTTGTTAGTGTAAAGGAATCCAACTGATTTTTTTATGTTTTTCTAATATATGTTTTTCTAATACTTTGCTGAATTCATATCAGTTGCAGTACTTTGTGGATTCTTCAGGACCTTCTGTGTACAAAATTGTATCATCTGCAAACAGACATACTTCTTCCTTACCAAAGTGGATGTCCTTTATTTCCTTATCTTCTCTAATGTCTCTGGCTAGAACTTCCAGCACAGTGTTGAATAAAAGTGATGATAATGGATGTCCTTGTCTGGTACTCATTCTCAAGGGGAACGCTTTCAGTCTCTCTCCATTTAGGATAATGTCAGCTATTGGCTTGACAGAGAAGTATCTTATTGAGGAATTTCCCTTTTTTACCTAATTTCTTGAGTTTTTAACATGAATGGGTACTGGATTTTTTCAGATGCCTTTTGTGCATCAATTGATAAAATCTTGTAGTTCCTTTGTTTTATCCATATGTTTGATTACATTTATTGTTTTTCTAATACTGAATCATCTCTGCATCCCTGATATGAATCTTACTTTGTCATGGTGAATTTTTTTTTGATACATTATCAGTTCAATTGGCCAGAATTTTGTTGTAAATTTTTGTATCTAAGTCCATGAGAGGCACTGGTCTGTAATTTTCCTTTTGTTGTATGATTTTTATCAGGCTTGGTATTAGGGTTGTGCTAGCTTCATAGAATGTGCTGTGAAACACCTTTAGCAATAGTGGTGATAACATCTTTCTGAATGTTTACTAGAATTCTGTGCTGAAACCATCTGGGCTAGGACTTACTTTGGTTCGGAATTTTAAAATTTCTTTTTCCATCTCATCTTGTGTGGCGAGTTTCTTACGTTGTTCTACTTCTCATTGTGTTAGCTTTGGTAGATAGTGTGTTTCTAGAAATTTGTCCATTTCCTCTGGGTTTTCAATTTCTTAGAGTATGATTTTTCATAGTATCCTGATACAATTTTTTTACTTTCAGTTGTGTCAGTTGTGACTGTCATTCATCTAATTTCTTAGTCAAGTTATTTGTTTGATCTCCTATTTCCCTTTTGTCAGTTTGGCCGGTGGCTTGGCCATTTTGGTGACATTTTCAAAATGCCAGCCTTTGGTCACTTTAACTCTTTCAATTGTTTTTATATTCTCTATTCATTTAGTTCTGCTCTAATTTTTATTATCTGTTTTCTTCTGGTGTTTGAAAAGTTCTTTTGTTGCTCTGTTTCTCCTTGTTCTAGCTGTAGAGTTAATTGTTTCATTTAGGCCCTTCTTTTTAGATAGGTGCATTTATTGAAACAAATCAACCTCTGAGCACTGTTTTTACTGTGTCCCTTAGGTTCTGGTAGGAATTGTTCTCATTCTCATTTAATTCTATGAACTTTTTATTCCACCTTTGGCTTCTTCTACAGCCCCAAAGTATTTGAGTACCATGTTGTTCAGTTCCCAAGAGTTTGATTTTTGGCCCTTGTTTTTTCTACTGTTGATTTTGACTTCTTTTGGCTTTGGTGTCTAGAAGAAGGTTTACAGCATTTTGAATTTTTTAAGATGCTTTATGGTCTATTACATGGTCTATTCCAGAAAATGTCATGTGAGTGTCCTATACATGTCTGCTAGATTGAATTGGTTGATTATGGCATTCAGGTCTTCCACATCTGTACTGAGCTTCTTTCAAGTTTTTTGTCCATCACCAAAGGTGGTGTCTTTAAGTCTCATTATTATTGTGGAGCTATCTAACATTTCAGTGATGCAGCTGTGGTGTTGAATGCATAAACATTTAATATGGCTATGTTCCCCTGGTGTGTGTTGACTCTTTAAGGAGCATATAGTGACCTTTCTTTGTCTGCTGTGGTGGATTCTACTTTAAAATCTGTTTTATCTGAAATTAATATTGCCACACCTGCTCTTTTCTGAATGTTGTTAGCTTGGCATATGTTATGGATGAATCCATGCCCCTCCAAAAATATATGTTGCCATTTGGCTGGGCCATGATTCCCAGTACTTGATTGTCCTCTATTTTGTGATTTTCTTATGTTGTGTTAAAGAGGATTAGGGTGGGACTGTAAATCCCTTTCTAAGGTCTCCTCTCTGCTCCATTATAAAGGGAGTTTTCCTGGAGTATGGCTGCACCACACTGTATCCTTCATCCTACAAGAAAGAAAAGGAAAGAATGGCAAGCAAGTAGAGAGTTGGGAGCCTCATACCATCGAGAAAGCAGCACCAGAAATAGAGTACGTCCTTCAGATCTGAGATTCCTTTGCCAAGATGCTCCCTGACTGTATATATATTTTCCATCATTTAAGCTTCAGTTTGTATCTTTAAATCTAAAGCGAGTCTCCTGTAAACAACATATGGATGGGTGACAGTTTTTCAATAATTCTGTTCATCTTTGTCTCTTTAATGGTGAATTTAATCCATTTGCATTCAATCTAGTTATTGATACATATGAATTTAGTGCTGTCATTTTGATAGCTGTTGACACATTGTTTGTTCCACTTAATTTTATGTTTTGTATGTCAAAGAAGAATAGGGTGGTACTGTAAATCCCTTCCTAAGGTTACCTCCCTGCTCCATTGTAAAGGGAATTTCCCTTTGTGGGTTTTCTTTTCCTCAGTTTCATTGTTGCTGCTTTTGTATCTGCTGAAACTTCTTAAAGAACTTCCTTCAGTGTTTCTTACTATTTTGGTTTGGTTTATGCAGGATATATAGTTCTTGGTTGGCAGTTTTGGTTTTTTTTATTCAAGGCTTTGTATGTGTAGTCCAATGCCAACATTGTTTCAGCTGAATAATTGGAGCTAGTTTTCAGAGATGGATTTCTGTATATTATTTTTTGTGTATGTCTTGATGCATTTAAAATTGTGTGCCTGCCTTTAATTCATTAATTTTGATGACAGTGTGTCTTGGTATCTTTGTTTTGGGTTTCACTTGCCTGGAGTTTGCTGAGAATTTTGAATAGATTTTCTCATCTTTCACAGTTTCAGGGAAATTTTTTGGAAACATGTCTTCAACAACTCTCTCTGTGTTTTCTGGAATCTCACTCTGTTCTGAAACTCCAATCAGTTGGAGAGTATTCTTCGTAATAGGGTCCCACATGATTCTTTATTTTTTAAACCTTTCATCTGAGTTTTCCTCCAATATGTTGGTGTCAGTTGCTTTATCTTCAGTCTCACTGATTCTGCATTCTATTGCCTCGATTCTACTCATCTGACTTGCCACTGAGTTGTCTAAATTAGTAATTTTATTGTTAACCTACTGAATTTCAGATTTTCTGGTATTCTGTTTAGTTTTGAGTGTATTTGGTTGCAATTTGTCTAATATCCTTCCTAATGTCTATGAGAGCTTGAAATGTAACTCTTTTGTATTTTACCTTTTCCCAAAAGTTCAAGTTTTGACTCACATGCAACTACCTGAAGTTATCTTTTAGTATTCAGATGAGTGAATGCTGCAATTCTGTTGGCATGTCAGTTGGAGGCTTGGTTTCTCTGCTGAGAAAAATGCTTTACTGATGGAGCTAAGTTCCCTGCATGTCTGTGTTCCAAGGTGCTGGCTATTTGTGGTACCCAGGTGGTGGCTGTGATGTGGCTCAGGCTCCCCAAACCCAACTGCTTTTTGCTGCCAACTTGCAAGCCTTGGACAAGATGGAATCACTGTCCCTGCAGGGTGGCAGGCGGCCCCTGCATGCAGTGGGCAGCCTCATGTTTGCTGCCTGCTGGCTCTTCCCTTTGTCTTCCCCAATCTACTTATCTTTTGTCTTGGCAAGTTTGAATATAGTATGCTTAGTGTCTTTCTTTTGGGATCTACCTTCTTTAGAGTTCATTGATTGTTTTCTCATCTTTCACGATGTCAGGAAAGTTTTCCCTCAACAAAACTTTGACAATTCACTCTGTATTTTCTGTTATCCTCCCATTTTCTGGTTTTGCAATCACTCATAGATTATTCCTCTTGATAGAGTGTTATCTAATTCTTAGTGGTTGTTTTTCATTTTTAAAAATTCTTTTATCTGAGATTTACTCAAATATGTGTTATGTGTTTTATCTGCAATCTCACTAATTTGGCCTCAGTTGTGTTCATTTGACTTTCTATTCAGACATCTAATCCTGTAATTTGTTAACTTTCTGAATTTCTATTTCCTGTCTCTGTATGTAAATTTCATGTAGCCTATTGAATCTGTCATTCTCTGTTGCAATTTGCCTGATTTCCTACCTTACCTCTTGAAGAGTTCAAAACAGTAATCTTTTGTGTTCTACCTCTGAGAATTCCAAAGAGTTCTCTTCATCGGGAAAATTTCTTGATTCTCCATTTTGAGAGTTTTCTGAAGACATCATGGTCTGCCTGTTTATGCGATTTGATACTGACTGATGCCTCTTAGCCATTAGTAAGTTATTGTATTCATTTCTATTATGTTTGCCTACTGTGTTCTATGCCAAGCCAAGCCAAGTGCCGTCGATATTTTTGTTTTATTTTGTTCTGAAATGTCCAAATAGCATGGTCATGTGTGCTAGCTTGGTTTTTTGTGCATTTAAAGCACTAATATCAAGCCACCAGGAGGTGAGGGCTGTTGCTAGGCCTGTGAGCCTGGGAGATTGTTTACCTCTCTTGTAATGATTCAGCTCAGGTGTACAAGTAGTTTATGAACAAGTGTATGGTTCACGCTCTCTTCTACAGTCCTAGATGAGCAGGAATAATTGGTATAGGGACAGGTTTCTGGCTGCATATGGTGAGAAAAGCAGGGGGCTGACAGTTGTACTTAAGAGTTTATGAGAAAGGTGTTCCACTTATGTCTGTTCCAAATGATCTATTTCTTCTCTGAAGTTCTGGCTTAGGTGAGTTGGCACATGCTTTCCCCCCTTCCTACTGTTTACTAAATTGTTCCCTTTCTGAATCTAGGAGAGTGTGTCAGATTGGACAGAGGCCAACTCCTGGCTAAGATAATGGTGTTAGACTCTTCAACTGGGTATAGTGCAGAGAAGGGAGGGTGAAGTGGTGGAAAAAGAGAGGTTTATGCCAGACGAAAATTTTAAAATCACATGCAGTAGGTTAGATGCAAGCCACTTAGCTTTTGAGATGGAATGCCATTTTTTACTGGTTCTGGGTGCATGAATGTACTGTCCACTGTTTCTCTGTCTTTCCTGCCAAAGAAAACATCTTCAGAATGCCACTGCTCCATTTACTTTTCTGGTTGATACTGATATCTCACAGGTCAGGACTGGCCAGTCCTAGCTAGGTACTTCTGAACCTATTATCCCTTCCACATTGCTCAATCCCATTTATCAACTTTGTCTTTGATGTTCAGGGCTCCTGGAATGTCATGTAAATTGATTCATTTGTTCTTTTGGGTCTTTGTTGTTAGAGGGATCAAAGGAGGTGTCTGATTTTTTGGCCATCTTGGCCCTGCCCTAGCATATGTCAAATTTTTAAATGACTCCATTTATTCAGCATATGTTCTTGTGTTTGTGTATTGTTATAGTTTGTATTCCACTTACACTATACATTACATCCTCTAGAGTTGACCCTATTTCTTCTTCCATGATCTTTATAGTTTTTTGTTTTATTTTTAGTCTTTAATCTACTCTGAATTAGTTTTTGTGTATGGTTTGAAGCATGGATTTGTTTCATTTTTATAGAGGGACATTCACTTTTACCAATACTATATGTTTAAAAGACTCTCTTTTCCTCATTTAATTGACTTTGGGCCTTTGTCAAATGAGGTAGCCATAAGTGAGTGGCTTTGGCTTATAAGTGAGTGGATTTGTATCTGGATTTTCAATTGTGTTCCACTGGTCAGTGCACCTGTCCTTGTACCAGGCTATTTTGATTACTGTAGCTGTATAGTAAGTTCTAGGGTGGGGAAGGAAAAATCTCTTACTTTGTTCTCCTTTTTTACTAATGCTTCATTGTTTAGGACCTGTATCCTTTTCATGTAAAGTAAGTGATTAGTTTCTTCACTTCATTAAAGACTGTTTTTGATATTTGAATTGGAATTACATTCAGTTTGTAGACTGCTTGGGTTAGATTGACATTTTCAGAATGTTGACTTTACCTATTGATGAACGTGGTATGTTTTTCATTTATGTACAAGTCTCTTGGTTTTTCCCAATAGTGTTTTGTAGTTTTCTTCATATAGGTCTTTTACCTCCCCAGTTACATTTGTTAGTAAGCATTTTCTTTTTCAGGGGTATTCCTTTCTTTGTTTCCTTTTTGTATTTCTATTTATAGATGCACAGAAGTCCAAATGATTTTTATGTTCATATAGTATCTTGCTACTCTGCTGAATCTTTCCATTAGTTCCAGTATTTTCTTGTGAAATCTTTAGTTATTTATGCATGGTTTCATATCATCTATGAGTGAGAATAGTTTCATTTCTTTCTTACCAATATGGATGTCCTTCATTTCTTTTTTCTTGTCTTGTTGTGTAAATTAGGGCTTATAGCACAATATTAAAAAGGAGGGGTGATAAAGGGCATCCTTGCCTTGTTCCTGTTCTCAGAGCTGATGTTTTCAGCCTCTCTCTAGTGAGATTGATGCTGACTGTTGGTTTTGTATATGTGTTCTTTTTATGTTGAGCAATCTCCCTTCTATTCCTATTTTATTGATAGTTTTTTTTTCAGGAATAGCTGTTGGACTTCATTAAGTCCCTTTTCTGTGTTGACTGAGATGATCGTGACTCTTTTCCTTTGTTCTATTTATGTGGTAGATTACACTGATTTTTCTTATGTTCAGTCATCCTTGCATACCTCTAATGAATCACGCTTAGTTTTGTGCATTTGATACACCGACACAGACACAGACACAGACACACACACTGAATCTGCATTCGTGAAAAATATTGGTCTGTAATTTTCTTTTTCTATGGTGTTTTTGCTTAGTTTTGATACCAGTGTTAGGCCAGCTTTCTAGAATGAATTCAAAAATATACCTACCTTCATTTTCTATATTCTCAAATAATTTGAGTAGTAATGATGTGAGTTCTCTAAATGTCTGGTAGAATTCTCCAGTGAAGCTATCCTAGCCATAGCTTTTCTTTTCTTTTTTAAAAGATTCTTTTATTTATGAAAGTAGTCAGTGACCAAAGGACAAATATTGTATAAGACCCCCAAGATAAGGTCTGAAAAAAAGACTTATATATAGAAGAAAAGACTCTTCGACGGTTGCAAGGGAAGGGAAGGAGGGAGGGCGAGGAGGGAGGGTTTAGATTAGATAGTTGGTCGAAATTTTGTTGGATGAAATCGGTGCTAGCACACATTAAAAACAAGAACAATATTAAGTGGACCTCATCATAACTTGAATACTCCTTCCATCTTAACCCAATATTGCAAGGACGGAGTAGCTGGGGCAGGGGGCAGGAGACCATGGTTTTAGGCGAAATCGAGGCCAAGCAGCACAGCTAGCATTTTGCTAAGAGGGCTCTCTGCACCCCACATTGTTGAGTGGCTTCTGGGGTCTTAAAAGCTGCCAAGCTGTCATCCGAGGGCACAGCAAATGGTTCCAACTCAGCAGGAGAGGATGATCATCGAGGACCAAAATTACATGGTGTAAAGATAACACAGAAGATAGAGAGACCCTCATGGGTGGGTGCCTACATACACTTGGGACTGGAAGAACTGGATGGTGCCTGGCCACCACCAGTGATAGCTGCAATGGAGCTCACAAAGTTGAGTCTCACTGACAGCACAAGAATAAAAAGGGGTGCACCCTGAAATCTCCACTAAAAGACTGCAATTGATGGTCCAGTGGCTTCAGGGTTCCCCTGGGAGCATGGCCCCTGGCCCTGATGCTGCCCTTGCCCATAAATCATAACGAAGGCCCACTCTTTGGACAAGAATGGATTGGACTTGGTGATGCAGAGTGATCATATATTGGATGCACTTTATGATGCTATGCATCTATAGGGTATTATCCTGCTGAGCTCTGGCTGGAGGAAGGAGAGTGGGTAGAGAGGAGGGGAAAGGAGACAGTTGGAAGGATGAGACATATGTGGAGCAGACAGGAATAGTGTGCTGTCACCGGGCAGGGACAGCAGTGGAATCTGCATATAAGTGGACATTTAAATTTATATGAGAATGTACATTTTCATTCAGTCGTAATAAAAAAACAAAAATAAAAATAAATTCTTTTATTTATTGTGATTGAGTGAAAGTGTACAGTTTGGTTTAAATTAGCATGGTGTATATTATTTCATCTTTTAATTTTTAGTTCATTCATATCTTTAAGTCTAAGGTGAGCATTTAGACGGGTCATGTCTTTTGATCCAAGATGTCATGCATTGTCTCTTTACTGGTGTGCTCAGTCCATTTACTGTCAATGTAATTATTGATGATCCCCCTTAATAATGTATGTTTAAACCTGATTTTAACTTCTTAATATCTTAACTTTCTCTCCATCTAGATGGACTATAATTTCTGTAATATATCCCTCTTCTTAATGTGATGGTATTGTAGTTTTCATGATATGGTCACTGGATCATTTCTTTTAGTATTATAGCTTTGGTTGGGATTTTGTGCCTTCCCTGAGTGGGTTTCTGGATGATGTGTCCTGTATTGTCTCCTAAAATATAAAGTTAATAGTTTTGTTCTTCAAAGCCAACAGCTTCTTTCAGTGTTTCTTGTAGCTTTGGTTTGGTTTTTACAAAGTCTCTGAGTTTTTGTTTATCTAAGAAGGTCTTCATTTAGTTTTCATATTTGAAAGACAGTTTTGCAAGATGTATAATTTTGGGTTGGAAGTTTTTCTCCATCACGGCTTTGAATGTGCCACCTCACCAACTCCATGCCAACATGGTTTCTTCCAAGAAGTCAGATGAAAGCCTACAGGGCTTCTCTCTGAATGTTGGCTTTGCTCTGAGCCTCAATGCTTTTAAGAGTTTCTGCTTATGTTTCATTTTGTTAAGCTTGATTATAATATGTCTTGGAGTCTTTCTTTGGGGGTCTATATTGTATGGTGATCAATATACATCCTGGATACCTATGTTCTCTTCTTTCATAATTTCTGGTAAGTTTTTTGTCAGCAAGTCAACAACAATCCTCTCTGCGTTTTCAGGTGTCCCTTCCTGTTTAGAAACTCCAATTAATCATAGATTGTTCCTCTTGATAGAGTTCCACATGTTTCTCAATGTTTCTTCATTTTTCTTGTGTCTTTTCTCTGAGTTCTCCTAAAAAATTCTGGTGTCAGTAGTTCTGTTTCCCAAGTCAGAAAGTCTGTTTTCCATTTGTTCAGTTCTGTTCTTTTGGCTGAAAATTAAATTTTCTGATTCTTTAATTTTGTTATTGATCTGTTGGATTTGAGAATGCTGGAGTTCTGTCAGTTCGAACAGCTTGCTTAATTTTTCATTTTGGTCTGCTCAATTTTGTATAATGTCTAGGGGGGCTTTCTGCATAAATTTTTGTACTCGACCTCCAAACGGTTCAGAAAGACTTCATCTGGGAAGTTCTTTGATTCTTTCTCTTTGGAGCTTTCTGGAGCTGTGGCTGGATTTTTCCTCAAATGTTGGGCTAAGGTCCGTTGCTTTTTGGACATCTAGAGGTTGTTTAGTTTCTGTGGTGTTGCCTTAATAAGAGCTGAAGTAGATGTTGATCACAAGTTACCCCTATGTACTCCAGTGACTAGGCACAGTGGAGTCTCTGTGATAGCAGGCTCCACCTCCTGGCTGGCAAAGACACAGCCCTACTTATGGATCACTGGGAGGCAGTCAACTGACCCTACATTGTGGGTTAGTCAAGATTGGGAGAGATGCAGTCAGGCTGCATCACGGTTATTTCTCTAGGTTGTCTTATTTTGAAAGGTAAAAGCTATTTGAGAGCTTCCATAAATAGGCTGTCAGGTGTGAAAGCCTCTCTTTCCAGCTGGCAATAGAGGCACGTCTATATCCACCCATATGCTGTGATCTAGCTCAAAGTATGGACAGGCTATTGCCCTGCTGTCATCAGGTGCCACTCCCTATCGGAAGGGTAAACTGTGCTAAACACAGCTTTTCTCCTGGGAAAGAGCTCCCCAGGCTGGCACTGCCTCCTAGCCTGGGAATTAGCCCCTACTGAGGTGTCTATTTGGGTAGCTCCATCTCCCAGTCAGACAAGATGGCATCCCCCAGAGGCTCTCCCGCCTGCTGGGAAATAGCCAAATCAATGGTGGAGATTCGGAAAGAGAGATGGAGGGGTTGTCGTCCTCAGAGTCCAGAGCCAGGCTCTCAAAATGTGGCTATTCCACCCACTAGTCACAGCAGCAGTGTGGCAGAACTTTGCTGCCAGTTAAGCCCAATTGCCACAGGATAACTAAAAAGAATAAAGTTAATGCCAGTAGTTACCTTCAGTCCGCGAGAGCTGGCCATTCAACAAGGGCAAGGATCAGTGAAGGAGACGTTTCCTGTTCAGTGGCATGTAGTTCAAAATGACAGTCCTATGCCATGTCCTAGGGCTCACTGGGTGTCCAGAAGGCTCTATGTAATTATCAATAATGGCCCTAGCTTTGGGAGTGAGTTAAGGAGACATGTGTCTAGTCTGCCACTTGACTCCACCCCCCAAACATAGCTTTTCTTGATTGGCAGATTATTTATTACCTTTTTACTTTGGGGGGGTCAGTTTTTTCCTTTCTTGTTTTTCTTTTGTGTATGTGATCACTACTTTGTTGATTTTTTTCAAGAATCATTTTTTTTTTCTATTTCATTTATTTCTGTTCTAATCTTCAGTTTTTTCTTTTCTTCTAGTGGCTGTGGACTTTTTGGGTATTCTCTGAGTTGTAAAACTGACATTTTGATTTTATCCATCTCTTTTTTGATGTGTGCTTTTAGATTCTGTTTTTTGTTTGTTTGTTTTGTGCTTCTTTACAGATGTTCTGTCCCGTATAGAGAGTGATATGTTAAAGTCTCTTACTCTTACTATTTACTATGGTTGTCATTATGGACTGTCCCTTTAATCATTATATACAATACCTTTCTTTGTCTTTTACATGAATTTTATTTTAAAGTCTATCTGAGGTTAGTATTACTGTTCATCTCCTTTTTTGATACTGTTTGCTTGACAACTTTTTTTGTCCTTTGATTTTTTACTATGTTTTTGTCTTTGTTTCTAAACCATGCCCCTTGTAGAAAACATATTTGTTGGTCTTTTTAAATAAAAACTATTTTGTCATTTTCTATCTCTTTATGGATGTATTTAAACTATTTACTTTCAGTGTGATTATTGATAGGTTTGAGTTTACTGCTGTCATTTTGTTGTGCTTTTCTTTGTGATTCTGACATTTTCCTTGTTCCTCTAACTTTCACATGCTTATTTGTTTTGTTTGTGGATATTTCTTTTGCATTGCCTTTTTTCTACAATTTTGGGTTTACTGACACTTCATGTTTTCTTCTTTATTTTGATTAGTAGGTTCATAACCTTCTTTGTGGTTACGTTGAAATGTACCTGCAACTTTCTAGGTTTAACCTGGTTTCCATTACTGAATATTGCCTTGACTTCCTCTCCATTTGAAAATTCTGTACCTACACTGTTTTTATACCCCCTTTTATCATTCTGATGTTGTTTACAGATTGATATCACTGGTTCCCTGTCATGAATTCTTAGTTCTGTTTTATCCTTGAGAGTTCATTACTGGCTAATGCTGTCCTTTGTTCTAGATTCAGGTTGTTGTCTGTTTTCTGACTGAAGGATTTGCTTTCAAAAATTCTTATAAGTTTGATTTGATTTTTATATGTTCCTTTCATTTCTGTTTGTCTGGAAATGTCCTAATGAGAGAGTTTTGCAGGATATATTTTTGGCTGGAATTGTTTTCTTCTTCTAAAAGTTTACGTGTGTTATATTGCCTTCTTGCCTGCATAGTTTCTGCCAGATAGTTAGAGCTTAGTCTTACTGCTTCCCTTTTGTATGTCACTTTTTGCTTTTTTTGAGCTGCTCTCAAGGGTAGGAAAGCCTGTATCTCTGTTTACCCAGTGCTCTGTCTCATAGTGGGAGCTATGAGAAGTTTCTGTCTGTCTGGGTCATTACTGTCTGTGCTACAAGATGGCAAACCACATTAGCAGGCAAAGGACCACCACATCATAGCTCTCTTCATTCTTTGTTCTCTGACATTTTCTTCTTCCATTATGTGCTTGATCTGGTCCTTCATTTTGTGCTTAGAATTTCAGGATTGATGTTTATAGCTGTTCTACCTAGTTTTTCAGGTCTTTGCTGCAGAGGAATGTCATGGCATTTCTGACTGTAGTGTCATGTTAGCTCTGTCTCCTGAATAGTAGTTTTAAGGATTAGCTTTTTTTTCAGAAGTAGACAGCTAGGTCTTTCTTCCAAAGTGCTTCTGAGTCGACTTGAACTTCCAACCTCTGAGTTTCATTAGGAGTCTATATATTCCAGACAAGGGCGCATGATCAAAGTCAACCCATTTTTTTAGAAGAAAAGTGAATGAAACTTTAGAAAGTGAAACATCTTACCCCAGGACACAGAATCTCATTGTAAGTCATTCTTTCAACAAATATTTTAAGCACCTGTAAGGGTTAGGAATCAGGTTAAGAATGAGGGACAAGGATAAACAACATGTATATCCTTAGGTACGAGAGATAGACAAGAAATAGACAATTACTATCCACCATGTTTAATGCCAGGAGTATAATAGACACAGAGTATTGAGTGAGCAGATAGATTCCTAGAATCATTTGAGGCAGTAGAAAGAATTTGAGGGTAAGATAGCAATCTAGTTCTGAAATTTCAGTCATGGAAAACCCTATGGAGCACAGTTCTACTTCGGCACACATGGAGTTACCATGAGTTGAATCAACTCATTGAAAACTTCTTTTGTTTTTAAGCCAGCAGAAATTTACTTTTTGCTCTTAGGTCCAAAATAAGGTATTCTTGATTAGCAGTTGACTCTCTTTCAGTTAGTGATACAGAGCCCTAGGCTTCTTCTATTTTGTGGATCTCACCCAGAGGCACCTCATAAGAAAGGCTTGACAATCTGTTTCCAAAATATCTGAAAACCTAATGGAGGACAATTCTTATCTGACACAAATAAGTCACCATGACTGAGAACCAACTTGATAGCAACTGGTTAAGGTTACTTGGAAGAGGAAAGGGCATGGTGAGACCTGGCACGCAGAGCTTCTGCTTTTGTTATATTGGCTACAACCTTGTCACATGGCCACATATACTTGCGATGGTGGCAATTATATGTGAACATTTGTCTGGGACATTTGTGTCCAGATAAAAGAGGAAAGGAGTTGGATGAAGGGTTAGCAGTCAAATGCCACAGGCAGTTTATTATGGCATACTAAAATATATTGTCACCAAACATTTTGAAGAAAATTATCCCATTTTGGTGTAAATTAGTAGTGTATAATAATCATATTATGTACATAATCATATCATACTTCATGTTTTTCTGAAATACATACACTCAGAGATTCTGATTTAATTGGTTTGGTTTGAGGTAAGATCCCATCCATCAATGTTTTCAAAAGTTTTCCTGGTTGATTCTATCTGCATCCAGGACTGAGAATCACAACTAAACACACTTAACACCTCAGTTGGTACATTCACACTAAGGTGTCTTCCTTTGGTTCCTCTCACAGTCCCTTTTTCCAAATATCCCATTTTCTGTTCTTTAACTGTTGTGAGAATCTTCTTCCCATCATTCTCTCCCCCATCCCATCATAGTTGGAACTATCCTCTAGGGAAATTTTGTGTCTTGCATGGTGTCAAGGGTTGAATTGTGTCCCCCCTAAAACAGGTGTAACCCTGTGGCTGGACCATGATTCCCTGTATTCTACAATTGTCCTCCATTTTGTGACTTTGCTGTGCTGTATGTTAAAGGATTAGGGTGGGACTGTAAATCCCTTCAGAAGATCACCTCCCTGCTCCATTTTAAAGGGGGTTGACCTGGAATGTGACTTATACCACTCTTAATCCTTTCATCCTGCAAGAGATAAAAGGAAGAGGAAGCAAGCAGAGAACTGGGAACATTGCACCACCAAGAAAGCAGCACTGGGAGAAGGGTGTGTCCTTTAGACATGAGGTTCCTGCACCAAGATACTCCCTGGACAAAGACTGATGCAATACTGGACTTCCTGCAGAGCCAACAAGGGAGAAAACCTTCCCCTGGAGCGGACATCCTTAATTTGGACTTATAGCTTACTGGACTGTGTAAGAATACTAGCCTTTGTTAAAGCCATCCACTCTGTGGTATTTCTGCTAGAGCAGCACTAGCAGACTAAAACCCATGGGTATGCTTAACACCCAGACACCTTGTTGAGCCCCAATGGAACAAGTAAAGGAAACAAAATTGGTAATTTGAACACCTAAAGTGAACAAAGCGCTTCACATGATTTCATTCAATTCCCAGAAGACCCATAAGAAATTAAACCTGAAACCCCCACTTTATAAGTGAGGAAATTGAAGTTCAGAGATACTATAGCCAAGAAGGAAGCAAGCTCAGCTTTCATCCATGCTTTCTGACTCCAAATCTCTTATAAGATCCCCTGCTCTGGGACCTGTGTTAGGCCCCAAGTCTAAGTCAGCTTGGCTTTGGTTTGCTGGAACAGAGACACTCCTAGCCCACACACAGAGATGGCAGGGGAAGAGTCCAGACAAAATGAAGCTAGAGACCTGAGGTATATACTTCTTGTGTTAAGTTAGTCCTCAGGAAAGAATGCCAAAGTCTGGCTTTTGTGGCTAAAGGTTGTCCTGAATCTTTTCTCTATTATCTGGTGTCTTCATTGGTCAGGTGGTAGACAGGTAGGCTCAGCTTTCTGCCTCGGCCAACTGAGTCTGTGACATGCTTCAAGTAGTGGTCATCACTTACCTGGTCCCACTTGTAAGGAGTACAATCCCTGATCCTGGGGCAGATATGTGTGCTCATCTAAAGTTAAGTAGCATACAACATAAGACCCCACTGTTGACCTCATTGTACCTGTGGTGTCTCATCTACCTTCCTACAGGAAGGACTCAGCCTGAATAAGGTACTCTCCCTCTTATCTGCTTTTGTTTTAGTCACTTCACGTGCAGTGAGTCATTTTCAGCTAAATTTTAAGGTTGCTTTGACTCTAAGTTGCTTGTTCTCTGCCCCTGCACACAGTGACAGTCTTCAACACTGTGTGTTGCTTGGCCCAAGCCTTTCTCCCTCCAGCAGAAGAGAGCCAGCTCCAGAGGACTGCAAGCCTGTGGACCACGCTGGCTGTGGGAACAGGGCCTCTGTGATCAAAGGCCTTGAATTCCCCAAGGACCTGTGCCCACAAGATCCTGTGCCTCAGATTTATTTTCGTAGAAAAGGGTTACATGTTTCTGAAAGAGTGAATTGTCTTAACTGTTTTAATAAGTTCTCCTGAGACATGAACTCAACATTTGCACACCTGACTCACATCATATAAAATGCAACTCAGAGGGGTTTATTGTTACAAGATGTGTTAAAGTTGGCAGGTGGGAGCTACACTTGGAAGGCAAGACTTGTGTTCTAGGAAGTTTGGAGAAACGATTTTCATGGACTTGAGTTAGTAGTCCTCCGACAGAGCTGCCAGGAAGCACAGCTCTGTAAAAAAGCAGGGTACATATTGAAAACTACTAGGACTAGAATCTGATGACTAGTAGGGAGACCTTAGGACATTTTCTTCACCTAGATGAGGCTTCTGTTTGCTCAGCTATGAAATAAAGGCATTCGATAGAAGATAGTTGGTGTGTTGATTGCACATAGATGTCGTATCTATGAAAGCATCATCTATGTTGCATACATCATAGATT
The DNA here is from genome assembly GCA_028571685.1 of Heterohyrax brucei. Taxonomy (NCBI): domain Eukaryota; kingdom Metazoa; phylum Chordata; class Mammalia; order Hyracoidea; family Procaviidae; genus Heterohyrax; species Heterohyrax brucei. Next base: position 29,304,782 of record CM053156.1, read on the forward strand.
TATATGTTTATTGTGCTGATTTTGTCTATGGCAGTAAAGCATTCTTGTGACAAAACAGCCATATTAAAATAATTTGCTGATGGATGGAAGTTAAGTGTTCTGAAGAAGTATCGTTTTAAAATCTTAAGAGTATCTTTACATAAATTTACGTTAAAGGTACACATAGGTTAGTGATGGCCTTCATTGTTTGATCTTTAAGTTTTCTTTAATTCTCTGTATAAATATATTCAATACATATTGAACTTTAAGTAAATATTTATAATTCAAGTCAGTTTGTCCTATAAGAAGTTACACACAAATTGTTATATAGGCCTCTTTGCTCTCCCCACACTGTGACAACACACTCCTTCTCTTCGTCCTACATTTCCCATGTCCATTCAGCCAGCTCCTGTCACCCTCTACCTTCTCATCTCTCCTCCATACAGTAGTTGCCCAGTTAGTCTCACATGTCTACTCAAGAAGCACATTCTTGGTCAGTATGATTTTATGTCTTATAATCCAGTCCAGTCTTTGTCTGATGAGTTGGCTTCAGGAATGGTTTCAGTTCTGGCTAACAGACAAGACAGAGGTCATGTCTTCTGGGGACACTCTACTCTGTCATAACATTAATACTGGTGTTTTTAATAGAATTTGAATCCTGCATCCCATTTTTCTCCAGTGCCATCAGAGAATTTTCACTGTGTTTCCTTAACAGGGCAGTCATTGGTGATAGCCAGGCACAATCTAGTTCTTTTGGTCTTGTGTTGATGGAGTCTGTGGTTTATGTGGCCATTTTTGTCTTTTAGGTTCATGTTTTCCTTATATCTTTGATATTGTTCATTTTCCTTTGCTCCAGGTAGTTGGGACTGATTGATACTTAGATGGCTCCTTGCTAGCTTTCAAGATTCCAGACACCACTCACCAAAATGGGATGCACAACAATTTTTTTTATTGTGATTGAGTGAAAGTATACAATCCAAGTTAAATTTGCATGCCCACCTATTGTAGCTCCTTCTGCTCTCTTTGTCCAGTGATAGCACACTCCTTCTTTCCATTCTATACATGTCATATCCTCTTAACAGTCTCCTATCCCTTCCTTGCCACCCTCTCTTCTCCCTTCTAGCATGAGGTCAGTAGAAGAGCATCCTATAGATGCATAGACCCATGAAGTAAACACACATTAGGTCACATGGTGTTCCCAAGTCCAATCCATTCCTGTCCAAAGAGTTGTCCTCAGTAATGATTTGTGATCGGGGCAGCAGCAGGTCTAGAGGCCATGCTCCCAGGGGAACTCCCAGACCTTCGGACCATCATTTGTGGTCTTTTAGTGTTCTTGAGGTACACCCTTCTTTTCCTCATGTTGTCATTGGGACTTGGCATTGTGTGCTCCATCACAGCTGTCATTGGTGATGGCCAGGCACCATCTGGTTCTTCTGGTCACATGTTTATACAGTCACCCTTTCACGTGGGTCCTTTTCTCTCCTGGGCTCTTTTCCTCATGTCTGTGTTGTCCTTAGTAATCATCTGCTCCAGCTGAGTTGGGACAATTTGGCATACCTCAGATGGCAGCTTGCTAGCTTTTAAGAGCCCAGAAATAACATTTTCGTAATAAATTTTGTTACGTCTGTTGACCTTGATATCCCCTGAAACCACAGTCCTCAGACCTCTGACCCTGCTACTGTCTCTCACAGCAGCTGGTTGTATTCAGGGAACTTTTTAGCTTTTGGATGAGTTCAGTTGTGGTGACTTCTCCTCTGCTGTGTTATCCTTCCCTTCACCTAAAATAATTCTTCCCTACTGTCTAGCTAGTAGCTAGTAATACCTTGTTCCTTCCCTCCTCGCCTTTGTAAGCATGAAGGACTGCTTTTGTGTTAAAACCCTTTCTTGAGTTCTAATAATAGTGGTTTCATGTAATGTTTGTCTTTCTGAAACTCATTTTACTCAACATAATGCCTTCCACATTCCTCCATGTTATGAAATATTTCACAAATTCATCATTGTTCTTTATTATCACATAGTATTCCATAGTGTGAATATATCATAATTTGCCCATCTTTTGATGGGCACCTAAGTGGATACTTTCTTGTTGCTACTGCAGTGAACGTTGGTGTGCATGCACCCATTTGTGTGTTAGCTCTTATTTCTCTAGAATGTATTCCAAGAGTAGGGCTGCTGGATTGTATGGTATTTCTATTTCTAGCTTTTAAAAGAAGCACCAAATGGATTTCCAAGGTGGTTGTACCATTTTACATTCCCATCAGCAGTGTAGAAGAGTTCCAGTCTCTCCACAGTCTCTCCAGCATTCATTACTTTGTGTTTTTTAGATTAAAACAGCCTTGTTAGTGTGAGATGATATCTCATTGTAGTTTTCATTTGGATTTCTTTAATGGCTAATTGATCATGACCATTTCCTTATGTGATCTGCTCCTCATCTGAATGTTGTCCTTGGTAAAGGGTCTATTCCTATTCTTTGCTCCCTTTTTAAAAATGGGTTGTCTTCTTGTTGTTGATGTTTTTCAGCATCTTGTAAATTTTAGAGATTAGACACTGATCATATTTGTCATAGACAATTTTCTTTTCCTAATCTGTAGTCTGTCTTTTGACTCTTTTGGTGGAGTTTTTAGATGAGTGTGTTTAATTTTCCCGAGTTCTCAGATATCTATCTTCTCTTCTAGAGTTTGTTCATTGTTAGTAATGCTCTGTATTTTTTTATGCCATGTAGTAGGGCTCCTAGGGTTGTTCCTATTTTTGTTCCACGATGTTTTCTGTTCAAAATTTTATATTTAGGTCTTTGATCCAATTTGAGTTAGCTTTTACTTTTCATGGTATGAGATACGGGTCTTGTTTCATGTTTTTTACAGATAGATATTGAGTTAATGCCAACACTATTTGTTAAATAAAACTGTCTTTTCCCAAATTAAAGGACTTTGGGCATTTGCCAAGTATCAATTGCTCATAAGTGGATGATTTTATGTCTGGATTTTTAATTCTGTTCCATTGATCTGTTTTTCTGTTGCTATATCACTACCAGGCTGTTCTGACTACCATGGCAGTGTAATAGCTTTGAAAGTAAGGAAGTGTGAGGCTACCTACTTGCTCAGAGCTCTTTCCCTTTCTTTATGATATTGGTGATTTGTGTTTCCATCTACTTAAAAACTGCCATTGGAATTTGGATAGAGAGTAAATTATAGCTATAGCTTGCTTTGTGTACAACAGACGTTTTTCACAATATTGAATCTTCTTATCCTTAAGTAAAGTGGTTTGCTCCAATTATGTAGCTCTCTTTAGGTTTATTGCAATAGCGTCTTGTAGTTTTTCTTTGTATTGGCCTTGTATGCCTCTGGTTAGATTTATTCCTAAGTATTTTATATTCTTGGGGTGTATTGTAAATGGTATGGTTCAGTGATTTCCTCTTTGATTATCTGTCTGTTGGTGTAGCAGTATCCAACTGATTTTTGTGTTTATTTTGTATCCTGATGCTTTGCTGAGCTCTGTTCTATTAGTTCCAGTAGTTTGTTGTTGTTGTTGATGATTCTTTAGATTTTCTGTGTATAAGACAATATCATCAGCAAATAAAGATACTTCTTCCTTACCAATTTCATGCCCTTTATATTTTTTTCTAGCCTAAGTGCTCTGGCTAAGACCTTTAGCACAGTGTTGAATAAGAGTGGTAACAAAGGGCATCCTTATCTGGTCTCAGTTCTCAAGGGGAATGCTTTTGGACTCTTTCCATTCAGGATGATGTAGGCTGTTAGATTTGTATAAATGCCGTTTAATATGTTGAGGAATTTCTCTTCTAATTTAACTCTAACTTTTATATGCAGAATGCATTTGTTAGGTTGTAAAATGTGACACTTAACAACAGGAAGGGAAACTCTAGACAGAAATAAGCTTAGGTTCTGAAAATGAACAGCAATTAAGGGTAATTTTCCCTGTGAATGATGAGGAAACATGATGGAGCAAATACTAAACATGTCCTCAAAGATTCCGTGAAGGCAAATTCTGACTCTCATGATCCTAGTTGACCTTTGAAATTGTAACACTAAGGCCACTGTACTTGTTGTTTTTACATTCCCCACAGACCCCAGTGACAGAGACTCAGGAAATCTTCCTTTCTCCAGTAATACTGGTGTGACATGCAATGACCCAGTTTTTCAGAATTCATGCTCATGTGAAGCCATGGAAATGGCTTCAAGGTAGCAGCCTATAAGGTTGAACAGCTGGCCCTTAGACTGTAATAGAGCCAGGAAAGTGGTCCCCAGACTTCTGATTAGAGAACTGTCTCGTGGTATCTACACAACACACTCCCCACCTGGATGCTAATATCTATCACATAAATACTGAAGAAAACAGCAGTGCACCCACACAATTTCACCTAGGAATAGTTAACCTTGCAGTCTCTACATATACTACTTTATTTCACATTTTAGTGAAGTGATTGTATCATTTCTTTCTTGCTTTTCCTTTGCCAGACATTTATTCATTCTGGATTTTAAGATTAGAGGTACGGTGAATACTGTTGACCCTTGAGATTTGACCAGAAAGAGATCATTCTGGACAGACTGAGGCAGAAAGAGTGCACTTTCCTGTCTCTGTCCACTTGTGTAATAACCCAAACCATTCTAAGCAACATGCATAGGTTTAGGGCTTCTACTCAAATTAATTTTCTCTGGAGGACTTCTATTCAGGGCATCTCTGATGTTTTCAGACAGGGTCTTCTCACTTCCTTGCCTCATTCTCTGGTCATCTAAATTAATAAATGATAATCTCCAGTTTGCTCTGCTATGAACTTGCTGTGTCTATCCACTCTGCACACAGAGGAGGTTAAAGTATATCTCACTTTCCTCTTCTAATGCCACTTTATGCCCAGTTACTTTCTGGACATTATGGTTTCTGTACAGTAAAGCTATTGCTGTCCAATTTCTTAATTCATGGGTGTTCCAATCAGATTTTTAAACTTTCACATACATTCATAACATTGCTTGGTCTAAAAAATATATCCTTTTCCTGTTTTACATAGGAAATACCCATCACTCATCAAGAATCTTGTGAAATTGTCTTGTCCCTGTATATAAAACCCAGACACCAAAGCGACAGTTACAAATATTCACGTACATGTTGAGAAAGTAAATGGATCTAGTGACAAAATAACAAAGCTCTTTGAAAATCAGAGGTTTCCTATTCTTTCCTTTTAATAATTTAGGGAAAGCTTTACTGAGTCTTTCATTGAGATACTACTTAAAATTTTACAATAAAAGATCACTATGTGAATTTTGGCAAAGAAACAGTTTAGAGAATTGAGTGACATTGATATAGTAAACTACTTCTGTCCTTCTGTCTCCTGGGCTCATTTTTCCTCATGTTTTTGATGTTCTCAGTTGTCGTTTGTCATTGATAAGTTGGGACCATTTGGTTTTCTTCAGATGGCAGTTTGCTATCTTTTAAGATCCCAGACACCATCCACCAATATGAGGTGCAGAATACTCTCCTAGAAAAAGACTAGTTATGCAAATTTACCTAGATGTTCCCTGAAAACATAGTCCCCAGACCCCCATCCCTGCTACTCTATCCTTTGAAACGGGTTGAGTGTAGAAAACCTTTCAGTTTATCATGTAACCCAGTTATGCTGATCTGGCCTCTACTGCATGCTGTCACTTCTTTCACCTAACCAAACTCCAATTGACTAATCTATGAACATTCCTCTCCCTCCCCCAACAATCTTGTAGCCATTAAAGAGTCTTTTCTTCTGTGCGTAAGTCCATATTTGAGTCCTTATAGCAGAGGTCTCATGCAATTGTCCTTTTGCAGCTGACTGATTTCACTCAATGTAATGTCTACTAGTTGAGATGAGGCTGTGACGTGCTTCCTCAAATCATCATTGTTCTTTATCATTGCATAGTCTTCCACTGAGTGTATGTACCATAGTTTGTTTATCCATTCTGTTGATGGGCGTGTAAACAAGCAATAAGACATGTGAAGAATGTGGTTTTTAGTTCAGTCAAGTGTAAGAGACCAGATGGGTAACACCAGACCAAAGGCAGGAAAGGACACGAAAACCCAGGGTAGAAAGGGAAAAGAGGAGACTACTGACACATTTCAGAGATTGCAACCAATGTCACCAAACCATTTTTATATAAAATTTTTAATAAAAAACTCATTTGTGCTAACACAATCAAATTAAAATAAAATACCTATTGTATCAATGTAAAAAGACCAAAAAAAGTACAGTTTCCTTTATCCGTAAAACTATAGCCAAAATTCCTTTATTGAAGAGATGTCAGAAAGAGCCACCTGGTTATAATCTCTTGAAGAACAGAGGATGTTTCACTTGCTTCTGCTAGTGTGTAGAGTGGACACAGAGTATGTATGCTCCTCATATGTTATTAAATAAACCATTTGAGCAAACAACAAAAATTCACAAATTATATTCAACAGGTAAAACACAGGTATCTACAACTGTGTAACCCTTCAAGATCCCACAAGCATCTTCTGTGACGATATTTTCCTAGGATCCATGGGTGGGATTCACTTCTGAGTAATCTAGCCTTTTTGCCCTGCTTAGTACCCACATCTTGGCAAAAGGAGCTATCTGCTTCTAGACTAGTTCTTTCCCAGTTTTCCTGCCAACCTTTACTCTCCTTAGCCTGAGATATCAGGGAAGTGGGCTAGAACCTCCATGGAGCATTCAGATATTGCTATAATATTCCAGACAAAGGAATTTTTCCTGGATGCTGTCACACCTTTTTATAAATCAGCTGTAACAGACTGACAGAAATGCCTAGAAGGGGGACACTGTGTGTTTTGACACAGACTCCTTTCTCTCCACATTCCCTACTTACTGTACTTTTTACCCACTACCACCTTGAAAATCATTCTCCCTGACATCCCTTGCCTGACATTTTTTTGTGCTTACAATTCTCCACACACATCTTATTAGTTCTCATCTCTGAATTTTTGTTCACGGTGCTGTTGTCTTTGCTTGGAGTACTGTTCCCTTCCACACTGTCCCCATTACATTAGCTAAAAGTACATTCTGTAATACTGAATCCAGCATGAAGATTCAAGATGGAAAAAACGATGCCGGAAGTAGCTGCCTCTCATCTGAGTCCCACAGCACCCAGTAAGTGCATGGCTCACTTCAGGCTTCACGTATTACTGTTTCCATGTATGCCTCCTACTGGAGGTCTGGGATTTCAAGTGGTTAAGTGCTCAGATGCAAACTGAAAAGCGGGCAGTTGGAACCTCCCAGTCATTCTATGGGAGAAAGATGTGGCAGTCTGCTTCTGCAAAGATTGACAGCCTTGGAAACCCTGTTAGGAAGTTGTGCTCTAGGCTACAGAGTTGCCATGAATGAGAATCAACTCAACAGCAAGATGGTGACCAGTTTACAATTGATGCTCAATAAATCTGTATTCAACTGACTAAAACATTCCTTACACTGAACAGATTCACTCAAAATTCAACTGTCCCTTGCTGTGTGTTTTGTTAATAAAGCTGGATGCTTTTTCCCAAGAAAACCACTTGTACTTGTCCAGTGGTCTGGAGCAGAGAAACTGAGGCCATGGCAGTTCCTAACATTGAATGTTTGTGAATCTGTTACTTCGTTTTGAAAGAGGCAAGTTCAGGACACAGGGTCTTTGCAGTCATCCAGTGTGTTTAAAGCTTGCTTATATCTAGTACAGCACCTCTAAGTCCTGTTTGTATAGTGCCCCCCCAAACCCACTGCTATCAAGTCAATTCTGACTCATAGCAACTCTGTAAGACAGTGAAGAACTATTCCATAGAGTTTCCAAGGAGTACCTGGCAGATTGGAACTGCCAGCCTAGCAGTTAACCACTATACCACTAGGGTTTCCTTACAGTGCTACAGAAGAGTAAAATATTTGTTTCATAGTTCCTTAACTAATCAAGACATTACTTAACATCTGAAGCTAGAATAGGCACAGCTCTACACTAGGTGACTCCGTAGCTACGAAAGTTTATATAGAGAAAAACATTTTAATTAAGACATTTCTATACACTATTTTTTTTCAAATTAAGAAATACAGCCATTATAAATTTTGACCACAGCTGGCCCCAGTCATGGGACACCAGTATTCCTAGGCATGATACTTGAGGACCACTGCTGTAAATATGCCATCTAGTAGCAATAAATTAACGTATACTGTTTCACAAAAATGAACAAAAATCTTATTTTGACTAATGGCATTTGCTTCCTGAAATAGATTCATAATTTCACTTCAATTATTGAAAAAAATGACCATTTATCACCTTTTTCCTTCTCAGGCTGTGAGGTTGAAATTCTTGGTGTCAGACCTACTTACTGCCTAGAATATAAAAACGTCCCAACGGATATCAATTTTGCCAATGCAGTCAGCGATGCTCTTGACTCATTCAAGTAAGTTTTCCAAATTCTTAGGCATATCTTTGTTCTTCCTTATTTCCAGTACCAATAATGAAGCCTAAAGTGAATTAAGAAGTCTAGGTGGAGGTAAAATAATGTCCTACAGAGTTAGAAACCTTCTGAACAATGAATATTAACTGCTAAAAGAGAAAAGTTGTGAGCAAGTAATTTCTGGTAGGAACAGACTTTGGTAATTTTTCTCTGAAAATAAAATAAGTGCCTGGGTTCAGGATTTCCTTTCCCATGATGTTGGGCAATGGAGAAATGTACAAACATCAGCATTTCCCTAGTCATAGTTTAGTGAATCCTTGTATCTCAGAAAATATTAATTATCTGGCAAAAAGGGAAACTATGATCAAGTAAGTTTGGGAAAATTGCCTACTCCTTATTCTGGAAAGTATATATTAAAAGAAAAATCCAGTATATTAGAACATGGAATCTTCTTTTTCTCCTACCTAGAGTCATGAACTTCTGTTGGAAAAATGCACTAATCAGTCAGGCTATCCACAGTAGCGCACAGTCTCTGTCAGGGAAGCCTATCGGCAAGACAGGCCAAGACAATGATTTAGCCAGTCTCAGGAATCACTGAAAGTGGAAATTAGGATAGGGCACAAAATGAGGGCTGCAATAGGAATCAGCAACCAAGAGGAAGGAGGCTCTCAAATGCCCGGAGATAAATGTGAGACCACCTTGGTTCTTGAATGGACTTATGGGTAGAAGACTTACAGGAGTTTGATCACTGAGACAATGGAAAGACCTTTATCTGCCTGAGAGAAACAGCCTGGAATTGAGATGGGTAGACACTGAGAGTAGACATGCCTTTAGCTCTGTGTATAGTCAGAGTTACCATATACCTCTGCCTGCACCTAAGATTGCCAGACATAGGGCTGATGACTTATTGATCAGATTCTCCACCAGTGTCCTCGCTCCATCATAGGGAGCAGTCATCATCGCAAAGAGCTGTGAAAGGAGAAAATAGCATCCCTGCCTTCATCCCTGCCTTTGCTGCTTCTTAGAATCATTCCATTATTTCTGTGTCCCACAGAGTGAATTCTAATTCATAGCAACTCTGTAGGACAGAATAGAACTGTATGATAGAGTTTCCAAGGCTGCCAATCTCTGCAGCATAAGACTGTCACTTTTTCCTCCCATGGAGGAAACTCTTTCAGTTATCAGCCAAATCTTTAACCACTGTATCACAGGCTTCCTTAGAATGCCTCCATTTCCATGAAGACGTATCAAAGAGGGTCAGGCTCTGATTGTCAAGTTGGAAACAAAATAGTTTTTAAATACTTAAAAGCTGAGAGGTATGAATTTACAGTTCATACTTTTTAGTGGGATGGAGTAAAAGGAAGGGACAAGGTCTGAGAAAAGCAAGCTTCAAGCAAACATTTTTATCACATAGTCTATGAATCCTGTGTTTTGTGATCCTGCCTCCTACCTACTTTGCTTTTTCCTGTCCAAGAGTGCTGTAAAACCACACACATATGATGGGCTAGAATAACGTGTTACATACTAGCCTGTGTGAACAAAGCACAATAGTACAGTATACAGAGCAGATGGAAGAGTTGGAACTTTAGAATAGCTCTATGTCTAAACAATATCACTTCCAACATATCCAAAACACTAGCCATTGCTACAGCCTATTGCCATGCATTTATGAAAGTGTGGAGCACAGTTTCCACACAAATACCTCCAAATAACCTAACACTGATTGGCAGTGTAATCTTTTTGGTATTCGTCTTACCTTAACAGCTGAATGGACTCTCGCTGTATAGCACCCAGTGATTTGCAGGTAGAGAAAAACAGCTCCTATAGCTGTGAGAATCCCAGGCCTGTGCTGGCCTAGAAGCTGGTTTGTCCAAACAGACTTTCTGCTGTGAGGGAGGCCAGAACACTGGAAGAGTCAGTGCTGAGCTCTGTTCCCTCCAGAGAACTTTTTTTTCCCAAGCAACATGCAAAGCTATAGGATACTGGAGAATAACATCTTTATTTTCTTTTTTGATTTTTTTAATTTAATATGACTGAGTGAAAATGTACATTCCCGTATAAATTTACATGGCCACCTATATGCACCTTCCACTGCTCTCCCTGCCCGGTGACAGCACACTGTTCCTCTCTGCTCCATACATGTCTCATCTTCCCAACAGTCTCCTTTCCGCTCCTCTCCACCAACTCTTCTTCCTCCAGCCAGTTTTGTTGTTGTTATTGTCAATCGCCATCAAGTTGATTCCCATTCATGAAGGTCCACAATGTTTAGAAACGCTCGTAATGGTGATAGTGGTAGTGGTGTGTGTGTGTGAGTGTGTTAGCAAAGACATTGGCTATATCCTTGGAGAGAAAAGAGCAAGCTTACATAGAGCTGGAGGCTCATAATAGCGGCCCTAGGCTAGGTCTTTATATGGTATGTCCTGGTACTGCTACATGACCCAACTCAGCCCATTCACGTCATAGGCTGTATAAGTGCTCCTGAGCTCCAGGGATGGCATTCACATAGTATACAATATGAATTGTGCCATTGAAGCTGAGCAATGAAGACCTGGGTAGGACTGTGCCAGGCCACCATAATTATATTGTGGTTTTCATACTGCCAAGTTAGTAGGTCTATCAGAAGAAACTTCTGTGAATAATAAGTGCAAAGCTGGAGATTCCACATCTCTACCACTAGTCGATGCTTGGAATGTGAGAAACAAAAGAAGAAAAGGAATAATATACCAGATATTACTTCCTGTGGAAGGCAACGAAATGATTTAGTCCTTCAGCAAAGAAAAAGGAGGCACCTCCTTCTAGCAACTTAAGTAGTATTAGAACATGTCTTACAGAGTACACCTTCTTAATAGACAATCTTGCAGAACAGAATAAAGGATTGAAATTTTTCTTAAAAGAAAAATCTAACCTCTGTTCTTGGTAGTAAGATGGGTGGTGGTGGTGATGCCCAGCCAAGAACAATCCAGACCACTTTGTATGTAGCAGCTTTCTCACACAAGGGTGTGGCCAATGAGATTATTCATTCTTCTGAGGTGTGTGTTTTAGGTGAAGATGCATAATTATCTTTACAGCAGACCTAAAAGCAGAAGCAAGAACTTCATGGCTCATTTCCTAGTTTCTGTTCAGATCTATCGGGATCCCCTAACTGTGATGTGAATAATGTCTAGGGTCTCCCCCTCCCCACATTTTTCCCACTACTGCTTGTACAGTGTCTTCATTTACCTTACTATCAGTTTGAGACACAGAAGGAAGTGAACACAGCACAAATAACCTCTGACAGAAAGCAGGAGAGACAGTGAAGATCTTTAACATAGAGTCTTAGAGAGACAGTCTTTCAGCAAAGGATCTAGAGCAACCAAAGAGATGCATGCATCCGTGTAGACCTTTGTTGCTGCTGCTCTTAGATGCCCGTAAGTCAATCCCTGACTTGTGGCAGTCCCGTGAACAACAGGTTTGGGCTATAATAATCCAGGGTCTGATTATTTTTCAGAAGTTGATCACCAGGACTTTCTTCCTAGTTTTTCTTAATCTGGAAGCTCTGCTAAAATCTGTTCAGCCTAATAGCAACATGAACGTCCACTGACAGATAGGCAGTGTGTGCACTTAAGGTGCACTGACCAGAAATCCAACTGCTTAGAAGGTGAGAGTTCTATCACTGAAATACTGCTTTTGGCAAGGATGAATTCCACTTCCATGTTTGAACAGGGCGTTGCCTTCCAGTGCTCATAAAGCTTTACTGACCCAGGTTATTACCCTCTAGGATCTTAACTTTGAACTTGAAAAATTTCTGATGTAGAGATAAAGGGAAGGGGAAGAGAACAAACTGAGGCTTTTTAATACCCATCCACTAGTGTTGTGTCAAAGGGCTTCTATTTCTTCCCACCCACTTATTCTCACATTACCCCTACTACACATGTGTTGTTCTCCCCATTTTACAAAAAGAGATACCCAGCTCTCTGAAAATTAAGTAACTTATCTGAGGTCTCACACAGCTACTAAGGGAGAAACCAGAGCTCAGCTGTTTCCACTGGAGCTGAGGACTCGATCTCATGGGGTCTCTTCTGAGTGTGAAGTGACGGTAAACTATTCCAGAGCCAACGCTTCAGTCCTCCGTTGGGTATATACCATATCTCTAAGATGCCACTAACAGAATCAGACAGAGAGAGGAAGGTGAGAATCACTTCTTTACAGTTCTCCTTTCTGGGACTATGCTGGCTCCTGGAACTCAAGAAGGTCTGTGGTGGAATGCTGGCCTTTGCCATGTGCTCAGTATTTACGTCTTCAGCAGGATACAACCTGAGTCACTAGGGTTCATATGCCTCTCCACTACAAATACGAGCAGCATACCTACTCATCAAGGTCACCTTGCTTGTCAAAAACAAAGCAGTTTCTTATCCACATAACTAAGTTCATTCTCCTGAAAATTCTATTTGCATAGTATTCTTGCAGGCAGAAAAAGGTGTATGATGCTAGAGCTGAAATATGCCAAGGCAGCACACTGGGGGAGGGAGGTACAGGGAGCAGCAGCAAACGGAGGTGGAGGATGCAGTGTTGGTGATGCCTCCAAGCTAATCCCCTCACAATAGGCTTTGCTCTCACAGAAGTGGAAATGCTGTCCTTTGTCAAGCTCCAGGGTTTTAAAAATCACTCCAAAGGCATTCTTTCAGGATGCAGAGCCTCTGTGGCAATAGGTGCCAATAAAGGAAGAATGGCTGGTAAGGTCAGTCTTTCCACAGGCCACAAGGAAGCAGGCTCAGGTGGTCTGTGATGTTCCTCCTCCCTGTGGAGTCTGGGAAGAGGGGTTAGAATGCCTGTGGGTAGATGTTAGGTTCTTCTCTGTGCTCTGCATACACACTTAAGGAAAAAAGCCATCTGGGGGAAATCTTTGTCTTTCCTTTTATTGTGTGTCAGCACTTCATAAACATCAGCTCATTTAATACTAGTAGATTTCAGGTGGTGTAATTGAAGTTTAGAGATAGTTTTGCTTTTCTCCTTAGATCCCTAAGCTACTAAGATGAGGCCCAGAATATGGACCCAGATCTGTGTCTGGCTGACCTGTCACAGCACAGTTTTCAGCTTCAGTCTACTTTGTCATGTGCTCACTACATTTTGTATGAGAGTTGTGCCAAAGTTTTTGATTAATTTATTACTGAGAGAGTCAAGATGAGAAAGCTCGTTCGAAGCAGACTGTGAGAAACCTATACACACGCACTTACCAGTAAAGAAAAGGAGCGATAGCATATGATTGCTGTTAGATGCAAAAATATTTAATGATAAAGAAGATAATCTACACCCCTTGGGGCTATCTTCTCTTATCAGGTAAAAATAATTTCCATCTTATTTGCTTCCTGCAAGTAAACAACAAGGTTTACAAAAAGTCTAGTCTCCATTCAATAAGGCAAAATTTAGAAAGTCACATTTCCCTAGGAAATCTGGTAACACTTAAGCAAGCTGATTAGACGTGGTCAAGTATGGTACCAAGAGAACAAGAATCGCTTTGGGGACTTATTTCCAATTTTTGGATTATGTATTCTGAGCAATCAGAAACTTTAACCATTCTGCTAAATTGCCTCCATTTCCCTATGATTCTTCTTTTTCCAGTCCACTTCAATAAGGAATGTGAATCTGATGTTATGAAATTTTGGGGGCTGAAAAGAGATCTGGGCAGAATCCTGAGGTGATGAGAGAGCTGGGTAACTCTGGAACTCAGAGGCAGGGCTGCTTGCAGCTCTCAGGTAACTGGGTTGGTGGCACCCAGCCTTCTGGTATGCTTATTGGATATTTGAGCTGCAAAAGGCAAAGTACAGATCTGCAGGCATTGCCCCTCACTGCTACTCACTCACCACTCAGTAATGGATGAATTGACCTATGACAGAGACCAAATAAATCCGTATAGAAAGCAGCTGGTGACCAAGAATTTGTCAGCTGAACTCTAAACAGGCAAGCACTCTCAGCCCTTACTAACTTAGGTCCCTAAAGGATCAAGGAACTTTCAGCTTAGAATCCTCACTCGGTCCGATGTATAATTGCTGAAAAACAGCATCCCACATCTAGTATCCATGGTGTCTGATGATGACAGCTTCCTGATACAAAGCCACCAGATAGATTCGTGACACTTAATGGCATTCTTGTCACATGGAGAATTTGTGAATACAGCCAACAGCCTTAAAGAAACCAGCCCAAGGATTGCTGTGCCAGAACCAGGTATTCTTCTCTTCCCTGCAGCATCTGTTCCCAGCCAACACACCTCAAGTGCAACCATCACCTGTCTGTAGTGGAAGCTTGTGTGTTGCTATTGATGCTGAATAGATCTTCAGTGGAGAAGGGAGACCTGGGGATCTAATTCTGAAAATCAGTCAGTGAAACTCCTGTGGGGTTCAGTGGTTCAATCTGCAATGATCAATGTTTTGTTTCGTTATTCTTGGGGTTTTCATGAGCCCGGGGCTGACTGGATGGCAGTTAACAACAACAACAATCTAAAATGAATTGATCTTAAAATGCTTCACTGGACTTCAGTGCAACACAGTAAACTTTATTTTTGCAGACGTCTCACTGTGCTAAGTCACTGCTGCTGTACAAAACAGATTTTCCCCAAGTATAAGCCACATTCTGGAAGTTTGGACCCTTAAAGAGATGAAATACTGTGTGAATCAGCACACCAGAAATGGTGAAGACGCCCAAGTGATGAAAGCAACAAAATGTTAAGGCTTCTCTGAAGAGCTGATTTTACGGACGGCTCCACTATGTCCAGATACAGTGGTAGAGTAACATCAGCCCCACAACTCTAGTGCATACAAGCCTCAAAAACGTTTAGAGGTATATGTGAACAAAAACGCTGTTACCTGGTACAAACTTTTACCCAGAACCTACATACCTGTGGGACGCTAAAGTGACTTTGTTTTCCCCTGTTTTAGATGCAGAGAAAGTTAGGGTTAGTCCATTACACATTAGTAAGTATAAATAATGATGCTATCACTTGTGAGAAACACCTAAATAATAACCTCAACCAGTCTGCATTATGGTGCTTATTAGAGAGCCAGTTTGATTTGTTCTAAAAAGAGAAAAGAATGTTTGACTAGCAATTTAACTTTATTTGAAACCACTGTATCCTCTAAACTGTTAATGAAGTTCACCTCAGGATACCTAGTAGAACACTAAGACATCATTAAAGAGTTTGCTGTCTTTTAAAAACTGGCATAGTGACGGAAGATGCCTGGCAGAACATTCCCTGGACCTTTCTCCCCAGTCTGGTAACTGATGGAGATGGATATTCCAAGACCCCGGGTGAGCTGGTTGGTTGTTTAGTGCATGCCACCAAGTTGACTCCAACTCATAGGACAGAGTGGAATTTCCCCAGAGGGTTTCCTGGTTTATAATCTTTATGGGACTGATTGCCAGATCATTTCTCCTGAGGAGATGCTGGTGAATTAGGACAGTTGATGTTTGGGTTAGCAACTGAGCACTCAACTTTTGTGCCACTAGGGCTCCGTAAGGCCTGGGGAAGTAAAGTAAAAGTGTTCTGCCTTTGGAGTTTGAAGATACAAATTTCTGGTTTCAGATATGTCACAGTGCAGCCTGCAGTAACTCCTAGAACTCTTCAGGCCTATTCCTCATTTGCAAAATCTGTAAATACTTTTCTACAAGAAAATCTTTCACTGCACTTCACGAATTCCATATGGAATGTTGCGCTTCAAAAAAGTGAAAATGAGTCAATTTCACAATAATGTCTTCATTTTTTCTCATATCATGCTTTCTCAAGGTTGTAGGATTCTTGGAGTTATTTCCCAAAGAAATGTGTTCCCATTGTTGTGGGCCACTGAGTCCTTTCAGAATATTCAAAGTGGTGACCAGGATCTTGGAGTCAGTGAACCTGGATTTGAACCCTTCTAACTAGCTGTGTGATGCTGACAACTGCTTTGAACCATCTGTTTAAGACAGTCCTACTTTATAGGGGTTTGTGAGGATAAACAAGACAAAACATGTAAAAAACCGTCCACATTGTGCCTAATTCATAGTAGTTTAGTTATTGAGCCTTTACTATTATTACACATTGAATTATGTTTATAGAATTCCTGCTGTGTGCCAAATGCTGGGCTATAACAGAGATTTAATGGAGAAAGAATCACAGCCTCTAGGGTGAAATAACTTATGATTTAGAGAGGACGAAGTATGCATACAAAGACAATTATCACACATTATGAAAAATCATGGTCCAGAAGTAAGTCAAAAGTGCTAAGGGAACATGTGACAGGGCCACCCAACCAAGCCTTGGAGTGTCAGAGAGGCTACCTGGAGCAGGCAATATATCCGCCGAGAACTGAAAGGATGAGCTGGAGCTGCTTAACTTTAGGTGATGCAAACAAGTGCATTGAACAACAGTGAGGCTGTTTCTCCTTCTTGTAGATTGTGAGATTCAAGGCACAGTAGATTCTGTGTGTAAATGTTCTTTCCTCATATTCTGAGTGTTGGTTAGGTCACATTAGGAGAAACCATTACACCTTCTTTATGTGTGTGTAATATGTAGTTTTTTCAAGAGAAATAAATCAATTGGCCAGAATTTTAGTTATTAATTCTTGAAAGTTCAAGCAGAGGAATTAGCTCTACTTTCTTTCTCATTGCCTCCTATTTATCTTCTGTGAATTACTATTACAACTACCACCACCATTATCATCATCATTATTGCCCTGATCTATTTTGGGGGAGGCTGTGAATGAAGCCAGAACTGAATGAAGAACCCACATGCAGCATGTGTCACACCGTATGGGAAGCACTATAGGAAGGAGAGGACAGTAGCCAGTATTTCCTCTCCCTCACACTCCGTAAGACTCCTACTCCAATTTTATTACTAGTTCCCAATCACACTTACCCCAAAAGGCTAAGAGTATTAAGTAGCTTAGATTTTTACCATCAATTCTCTGCTAAAAGAGAGAATTGTGCCAAAAATTGGGTCTTCCTGGAAGAAATAGCTGAGTGGTCACTGCCAGAGGTGACTCAATGTCCACACTGGTGCTTTTCTTCATATGTTCCCACAGAACAAGCGTCCTGGGGATGTCTTTTGATGCTAGACTCTAAATATCAGTCTGTTTATTATCCCACAGGTTGCACTGGTAAAACTTGCTCCTATTCTTGCCAGTCCTTAAATCCAAAATCTGATGTTTTATTTAGAAACTTCCTTAAAGTCTAGCAATACTTGAACAGTAATTATTCAAATATTTACATGTAGTGTTTTCACTCATTGTATGACAGATGTGGTAAAGATGAAAATATATGAACCATCCCTTGCCTGTTATCACACCTTCAAGATCTTCGAGATAGGAGAGTAGGAGACCAGTGAATGGGTTCTCTGACTTTGTAATCAAGGTGCCCCAAACTAGCTATTCATGGTTCAGTGTTTCCGGTTCTTCCTTGAATGTCCCACCTTCATTTAAGGCATTGGCTTTGTGAGCCCAGAGGGCAGGTGTATGAGGGATGCCAGCATTTTCACATGGTAGGTGATAGGAAGGAAGAATACAGATGTTCTTACCTGTTATTTTCCTACTCTACTCCCTCCAGGAGTGGCCGGGCTGACCTAGCAGCCATATATCATGAGCGCATTGATGTGGAAGGCCACCACTACGGCCCTTTGTCACCCCAGAGAAAAGATGCCCTCAAGGCTGTGGACACAGTCCTGAAGTACACAACCAAGTGGATCCAGGTGACCTAAAACAAGGACAGCTGGTCTATCTCTCCTGTAGCTCTCTTTTTGTCCCCTTGACTATGACACCCTCAGTATCTTCCTTGTCACTGTTGATGGCTGACTAGGCCAGCATAAAGGCTTTGATGGGTCTCTTCATTCAACACCTTTTCAAGACCATTGATTTACCTCCAGTCCAGTGAGATTCAAATAGATCTATAACAACATCTGAGAGATGGTTCAGTTCTTTAGAATCCTAATCATTGTGATTACCAACACAGTGGGGACTTGGGAGTAAGACCTGGCTCCTGACCCTGAGTTTGCCATTTATGTATTAGATGACTTCAAATAAGTTATATTTTAACACAGGTTTAAAATGAACAAAGTATAGTTTTCATATTACCATAGAAGTTTGTTAAAAGAGCCAAAGAGATGAAAACAGAGTGTATCCTGCAAAGCTAAAAGTGCAGTATTCTTTTGCAGCGCTTACAAAATGGGGTCTGTGCTTTCACGTTCCTCTTCCCAAATTGCTTACTTTCATGATTTTAAATTGTGTCTCATCAGAGCAGAATAGCAAATGATTAAATTCTGAGCTGATAGTGTGTCCTTTATTTTATAAGATATACTTGTTTTGTTAAGCTTCTTTGGACAGTTTTATGAGAGTAAGATCCTCTTAGTGACTGCCTTTGTTCACCTCACAGGAGCAGGGACTACAAGACAACCTGAACGTCATCATCTTCTCGGATCACGGGATGACTGATATCTTCTGGATGGACAAAGTGATTGAATTGAATAAGTACATCAATATAAACGACTTACAGCAAGTGAAGGACCAAGGGCCTGTTGTCAGCCTTTGGCCAGCCCCTGGGAAACATTCTGAGGCAAGAATTCCCACAAGGGGTAGAAGGAGGGCTATGGGACAGATGAGGGGAAAGAGATGGGACACATCTGCATTTGCCACCATGTAGTGCTTCTTCCTTTTACTGTAGCTTTGGTTCTGAAATACGGAGCAGTGTTAGGAGTTTGGATCTAGGCTCAGATAATGTAATTTTTCAATCACTCGTTGAATGACCTTGTCAAGACATTCATTTTCCCTGGATCTCTACTTTCTCTTCTTTAAAATGGGATAATGATATCAACCTCACCGAGTCTTAGTGAAGAGTAAATGAAATTTAGAATGTGCAGCAGCTGACATGCGTCAAGAACACTGTAAGTACTTAATGTTGCTGTTGTCAGTTGCCGTTGAGTTGGCTCCAACCCATGGTGACCCTGAGTACAACAGAAGGAAATATTGCCATGCTGCACCATCCTCACGATCACTAACATAACATGATTGAGTCTGTTGTTGCCTTTTAACCTAGGGTACTTATCTTCCAGCACTACACTGGACAATATCTTGTGATCCATAAGGTTTTCATTAACTAATTTTCAGAAGTAGATCATCAGACCTTTCTTCTTAGCCTGTCTCTTTTCATCATGGGTGACCTGCTGGTATTTGAAATACTGGTGCCGTAGCTTCTATCATCACAGTAACGTACAAGCCACCACAATACCACAAACTGACAGATAGATGGTGGAAATGCTTAGTAGGGACATTTTATTATTGGCCAAATGCAGCACTTCTCAGGCAAATCCAGAGAACATCACATGCACACATAGAATGGTTCAGCTCCTTAGCTCAGGAGCCCCTCTGCTTGGATTCATATCCCACCTCTGTCATCAACTGGTAACTGGGCAAAATACTTAAGTTGGGCCCTCTGTTCCTTCTCTATAAATGAAGCAATGAGGTAATAGTAATTATCTTCCTGGTGCTATAAAGCACACAGGAGTATGCCCACTGAACCCAGGTTCCATTCCCAGCCAATATTCCTCAAGCACACTACCATCTATCTGTCAGTGGTACCTTACGGGCTACTATAATGCTAGATAGGTTTCAGCAGAGTTTCCAAACTAAGATGAAATAAGAATAAAGGCCTGGTGTTCTACTTTCAAAAATTAGTCAACAAAAACCCTGTGGATCACAACAGTTCAATCTACACCCCATCACAGGGCAGGGGGCAGGACAGGGAAGCATTTAGTTTCACTGTGCATAGGGACACATGAGTCAGGGGCCAACTCAATGGCAACTGACAATGTATTTTGTAATTAAAGAGCATGATTTCTAACCAGACCACTCCTTCCCATCTTTGCCTCTTTCTCTTAGGCTTCAGAGTCAGGAATTGGAGGTGTTAAATATGCTTACACAATGTCCCAGTCAACACTCCAAGTGTGAAATGGGAAAGTAGTTTTTAAATTTTGTCAGGTCTCACAGTAAATGACTTCTTGCAAAGAAGTTCTCTTTTCCTGACAAGTAATATGTTCTGTCTCAGAATGCTTTAGTATCAACAAGCTTCTGAGCTGGGAAGGGTTTTTTCCAAGGTGCTGTTTAAATCAGGCAGTTGCAAGTAGCCTAAAGCAGTTGGTAGATTATTTAAAAATGGGGGTTTGTTAGGTGATGGTTTGTCATGATGCTTGACAGTTGGTGAGATCTGTTTTGTCATCAGATTTTTCACTGATCCAGTAGCTTTCTGCAAATGCACTTTAAGAATTGTGGATTTTATTATGCAAGAAATTATAACTTATGAAACCACCAGAAACCATCTGTTAAACAGCCTGAAGACTACTTATTTTTTCAGAGTTATGTTGATAAACTCAATTTTGTATTCTGTTATACCAGGATTACATGTCTGATTTCATTACAGACTAGCAAGTCAATGTTAGCTATACATATTTAAGGTTCTGCTAAATATTGGAAATATGTACAACATTTACATTTCATGATGAAGTTAGCAAGGTAATTAAAAATGAATAATAACTAGTTCTACATTTTGAGTGTAGGTAGCTGGTTAAGTTGGAATAAATTTATTTTCTTTGATCTCTGTGCTGTTTACCATCAGGCAGACCAACCTCTCATTGTCTTCTAATTTAACTACAGAATTTTCTATGTAGGTTTATGTAATTTGTTTATTAATTACTAAGTAGATACAAAAGAGTTAGTATAAAGT
Source organism: Heterohyrax brucei (assembly GCA_028571685.1). Classification (NCBI taxonomy): domain Eukaryota; kingdom Metazoa; phylum Chordata; class Mammalia; order Hyracoidea; family Procaviidae; genus Heterohyrax; species Heterohyrax brucei. The sequence continues at coordinate 29,325,869 of CM053156.1, forward strand.
ATGTGTAACATGTAAAGGTTAGTGTTACAACGGACAACTCAAACTCACTAAACATTTTTTATTGTGATTGAGTGAAACCATACAATCCAAATTAATTTTGCATGCCCGCCTTTCTGCAGATGCTTCTGCTCTCCTTGTCCAGTGACAGCACACTCCTCCTTTTCATTCCATACTTGTCATAGTCCCTTATCAACCTCTTGTCTCCTCCTTACCACACTCTTCTCTCTCATCTAGAAAGAGACCAGTAGGACAACATCCTGCAAATGCTTAGAACCGTAAACTACACACGCCGTATGGTCACATTGTGTTCCCGAGTCTAGTCCATTTTTGTCTGAAGAGTTGACCACAATAGTGTTTTCCAGACAATGGCAGCAGGATATCAAGTCTCCATGCTCACAGGGGAAAGCCTAGGCCGTCGGACCATCAGTTGTGGCCTTTTATTAGACTTCTTGAGATGCACCGCTCTTTTCCTTGTGCTGCCACAGGGACTGTGGCACAGGCTGTCTTTGGTGGTGGCCAGGCACCATCTTGTTCGTCTGGTCACATGTTGATACTGTCTCCCATTCACATGGATCCTTCTGTCTCCTGGGCTCCTTTTCCCTCATGTCTGTTGTTCTCAGTCATCATCTGTTCCAGATGGGAAGAGACCATTTGGTATACCTCAGATGGCAGCTTGCTGGTTTTAAATCCCCAGATACTGCTAGTCAATATGGGGTGCAGAAGACTCTCTTAGCAATATGCTAGTTATGACTATTCACCTTGGTGTCACCTGAAAGCAAAGTCCTCAGACCCTTACCCCTGCTACTCTATCCTTGCAATATTGTGTTGAGATTAGAAACAGTTCAGTTTATGCTGAAGTCTAGTTAAGTTGATCTACTTTCTATTGTGTGTTGTCACTGCTTTCACCTAGCAAAATTTCTGTTTACTGTGACCAACCCTTTCCCTCCAGCCTCACCCTTGCAGCCATCAAAGAGTCTTTTCTTCTGTACATATGTATATTTTTAAGTCCTTATAGCAGGGGTCTCGTACAATACTTGTCCTTTTGCCACTGACTGATTTCACTCAGCATAATGTCTTCGTATTTGAAATGAGGTTATGAGATGCTTCCTAAAATCATCATTGTTCTTTACCATTGCATAGTGTTCCATTGAGTATATGTACCATAATTTGTTTCTCCATTAATCTGTCGATGGAGGTGTGAGTTGATTCCGTCTTCTTGCTATTGTGGAGAGTGTGACAATAAATATTCATGTAGATGTATCTGTTCGTGACTGCCTTTTTTTCTGTAGGATATATTCTGAGCAGTGGAATTATTGGATCAAATGGTGTATCTATTCCAAGCTTTACTCTTTTATTGCGATTAAGTGAAAGTATACAATCCAAATTCTGCAGTTTCTTCTGCTCTCCTTGCCTGGTGACAGCACACTCCATGTTTTCATGCTATACTTGTAGTATCCTGTTAACAAGCTCATATCCCTACCCCCTTCACCTCTTGTCTCCCATCCAGAAAAAGACCAGTCAGACAGCATGCTATAAATGCATAGAACCATAAAGTACATACACCATATAGTCACAGTGTGTCTCCAAGTCCAGTCAATTTTTGTTCAAAGAATTGACCTCAGTAGTGTTTTCTGGTCAGAGGCAGCACCAGGTCTAGGGGCCATGTTCCCAAGGGGAATCCCCAGGTCACTGGGCTATCAGTTTTGGTCTTTTAGTAGAGTTCTTGAGTTAAACCCCTCTTTTTCTCACGTTGCCACAGAGACTGCACGTTGTGTGCCTTATCATGACTGTCTTTGGTGGTGGCTGGGCACCATCTGATTCTTCTGGTCACATGGGTCTTTCTGTCTCCTGGGCTCTTTTTTCTTTTTTGTTGATCTTGGTGATCATCTGTTTCAGATGAATTGGGACTAATTGGTGTACCTTAGATGGTAGCTTGGTAGGTTTTAAGACCCCAAACATCACTCGCCAATGTGGTGTGCAGAAGACTCTATTAGCAATAGCATAGTTATACCCATTAGCCTTGATGTTCCCCAAGAATGTGGTTCCCAGTGCCCACCCCTGTCACTCTATCCTTGCAATACTGAGTTAAGATTAGAAGAGTGTTCAGTTTCTATTGAAGTCCAGTTAAGTTGATCTGCTTTCTAGTGTGTGCTGTTACTGCTTTGACCCAACCAAATTTCTATCAACTATCTAATTGATGAGCAACCCTCTCCCTCCCTCCCTCCTAACCCTTGCAGCCATCAAAGAGTCTTTTCTTCTGCATGTACGTCTATTTTTAAGTCCTTATAGCAAGTGTCTCGTACAATATTTGCCCTTCAGCCACTGACTGATTTTACTCAGCATAATGTCTTCCATTTGAAAGGTTATGAGACACTTCCTGAAATCATCTTTATCATTGCATAGTGTTCCACTGAGTGAAGTGCAATAGTTTATCCATTCATCTCTTGAGTGGCATCTAAGTTGATTCCATCTTTTTGCTATCATGGCCTATGCTGAAACAAACATTTGTGTGCATTTATCTGTTCATGTGACAGCCTTTGTTTCTGTAGGATATATTCCAAGCTGTGGGATTACTGGATCAAATGGTATATCTATTTCCAGCTTCATAAGGAAGTGTCAATTGCTTTCCAAAGAGCTTGCAGCACATTGCAATCCCACCAGCAGTGTAGGAGAGTTCTGATCTCTCCAGGGCCTATCCAGCATTTGTTGTTTTGTGTTTTTTGGATCACAGCCAAACTTGTTGTGGTTATTTCCAGCTTTTTAAGGAAGTATCAGATTCCTTTCCAAAGAGGTTGTACCATTTTGCAATCCCACCAGCAGTGTAGGAGAGCTCCCATCTCTCTACAGCCTCTCTAGCATTTGTTGTTTTGTGTTTTTTGGATTATGCCAACCCTGCTGGAGTGAGATGGTGTCTCATTGTAGTCTCGATTTGGATTTCTCTGATAACTAACAATTCTGAGCATTCCTTCATGTGTCTTTTGGCAGCCTAGATGTGCTCTTGGGAGAAGTGTCTGTCCATTTCCTTGGCCCATCGCTCAACTGGATTATTTACCTTTATCTTGTTGATATTTTGCAGTACCTTGTAGATTATGGAGATCAGATGTCACTCTGATACGCATTCTGTAGGTGGTCCTTTAACTTTTGATAAACACTTTGAATGAGTAAAAGTGTTTGATTCTTAGTAGTTCCCATTTATCTATTCTCTCTTCTGTTGTTTGTACTTTTTCAGTTTCTGAAGTCTGTCTAAGCTGTGTATTAGAATTTCCATTGTTGATCTTATTATTTCTTGTGTGATCTTTATTATTTTAGGTTTTATATTTAGGTCTTTGAACCATTCTGAGTTAGTTTTTGTGTAAAGTGTGAGATATGGGTCTTGTTTCAGCTTTTTGCAGGTGGATATCCAATTTTGCCAACACCGTTTGTTAAAGAGACTGTTTTTACACTAGTTTACAATTTTAGGGCCTTTGTTGAATATCGACTGTTCATAAGAGGATGGTGGCATCTCTTGGGTGTCAACTCTGTTCCAGTTGTCTGTGTGTCTCTTTTTATACCAGTACCAGGGTGTTTTGACTACTGTGGGAGTGTAATAGGTTCTCTGGTAGGGTAGTGTGAGGCCTTCCACTGTGTTCCTCTTCTTCAGTGATGCTTTGGTTATCTGGAGTTTTTTCCCTTTTCAAACAAAATTGGTAATTTGTGTCCCCATCTCATTAAAAAAAAAAAACAAAAAACACTGGGGTTTGTATTGGGATTGCATTATATATGCAGATTGCTTTGGCTAAAACAGACATTTTCATAAGTTAAGTTTTCCTATCCATGAGCAGGGTAGGTTTCTCTATTTATGTAAATCTCTTGGTGTCTTGCAGTAAGATCTTGTGGTTCTCTGTATATATGTCTCTTATTTCTCTAGTTAGGTATTTTATCTTCTTGGGGACTATAGTAAATGGTATTGATTTGGGATTTCTTCTTTGATGATCTCTTTGTTGGTATTAAGGAATCATACTGATTTACTTATGTTTATCTTGTATCTCAATATTTTGCTGAACTCTTCTATGATTTCCAGTAGTTTCTTATGGATTCTTTAGGGTTCTCTGCAAATACGATCATATCATCTGCAAATAGGGAGATTTTTACTTCTTCTTTGCCTTGTCTAATTGCTCTGGCCAGAACATCTAGTACAATGTTGAATAGAAGTGGTGAGAGTGGACACCCTTGTCTATTTCCCATTCTTAAGAGGAATTCTTTTAGTCTTTCTCTGTTCAGGATTATTAGGTGGTTGACTTTGCATAGATGCCTTTTGTTGCACTGAGGAATTTCCCCTCTATTACTATCTTACTGAGAATTTTTAGGAGAAATGGGTGTTTGACTTTGTCAAATCCCTTCTCTGCATCAATGGACAAAATAAGGTGATTCTTATCCTTTGTGCCATTTATGTGGTTGATCATATCAACAGTTTTTCTGATGTCGAACTAGCCTTGCATGTCAGGTATGGATCTAACGTAATCATGATAAATTATTTTTCTAATATGTTGTTGAATTCTATTGGCAAGGATTTTGTTGAAGATTTTTGCATCTAGGTTCATGAGTGATATTGGTCTGTAATTTTCTTTCGTAGTAGAATCTTTCCCTGGCTTTGGTAGCAGGGTTATTCTGGCTTCATGGAATGAACTTGGGAGTATTCCCTCCTTTTCTATGCTGTGAAATAGCCTCAGTAGCATAGGCATTAACTCCTCTGTAAAAGTCTGGTGAGAACTCTCCAGTGAAACCATCTTGGACTTTTTTGGTTGGCAGTGTTTTTTTGTTTTTTTTTAATTACTTTTTGAATCTTTTCAGTTGTGAAGGGTTTATTAAGTTGTTCTACTTTTCTTTGTGATAATTTTGGTAGGTGATGTGAATATAAAATTTTTTCCATTGCCTCTAGGTTTTCAAATCTGTTAGAGTACAGTCTTTCACAGTATGCTGTTAGGACATTTTTTATTTCACTTGGTTCTGCTGTGACATCTACTATTTCATTTCCTATTTGTTATTTGTTTCCTCCCTGTTTTTCCTTTGTAAGTTTAGTCAATGATTTATCAATTATGTTGATCTTTTCCAAAAACCAGCTTTTGGTTTTGTTAATTTTTTTCAGTTGTTCTGCTATTCTCAAATTCATTTAGTTCTGCTCTAGTCTTTTTTATTTGTTTTCTTCTGGTGACTGAGGGGCTCCTCTGTTGCTCTCTTTCTACTTATTGAAGCTATAGGGTTAATTTTTGGCTTTAGACCCTTTCCTCATTCTGGATGTGGGCATTTATAAAGATAAATTCACCTCTAAGCACTGCTTTTGCTCTATCCCATAGGTCCTGCCAGGATGTGTTTTTGTTGTCATTTGATTCCATAAATTTCTTTATTTTATTCTTGATCTCTTCCATAATCCATGGTTTTTTGAGCAAGGTGTTGTTCAGTTTCCGTGAGTTCAAATTTCTACCTTTTTTTTTTTTCTACTATTGATTTCAACTTTTATGGCTTTATGGTCCAGGAAGATGGCTTGCAAAACTTCAGTGGTCTGGATTTTGTTGACACTTGCTTTATGTCCTAACACAGGGGTATTCTGGAAAATGTTCCATCTGCATTGGAGAACATGGCGTACTTATCTACTGATGTGTGAAAAGTTCTGTATATGTCAGTGAGGTCTAGATGGCTAGTTGTTGCAACAGGATCTTCTGTATGTTTACTGAGCTTTTTTCTGGATGATCTGTCCATTACCGAAAGTGGAGTGTTGAAGTATCCAACTATTACTGTGGAGTGATCTATCTCATTTTTCAACATTGTCAGTGTTTAATGTATTTAGATGCTCTGGTATTGGATGTATAAATATTTAATATTGTTAAGTCTTGCTTGTGTATTGAAGCTTTCAGTAATAAATAGTGACAATCGTTTTCCATGATGGTGGATTTTACATCAAAGTCCATGTTATCTGAGGTTAGTATTGCCACTCTTTCTCTTCTTTGTATGTTGTTGGCATATATTTTTCCATCCTTTGATTTTCAGTTTGTTCATGTCTTTGAGTTAAGGTGTGTTTTTTGGAAGCAACATATAGATAGATAGTGTCTTTTGATCAAGGACATCACTCAGTGTCTATTGGAGCATTCAGTCCATTTACATTCAGTATAATTATTGATACATATGTGTTTAGAGCTGTTATTTTATGTATTTATTTCTGTTTTGTTTATGTTTAATGTGTTGTTCTTAATATTGTGTTCTGGGTCATTCTTTATGTGTTGACTTATCTTTTTCAGTGTTGGTTTTGCATTTGTTGAGACTTCTGTATTACGCTTCTTATTTTGATATATTGAATTGTTATTTTGCTCTTTGGCTATGCCTATGATCCTCCTTAGTATTCTGACTTTAATCCAGACTTTAACTTCTGCATATCTTTTTCATTTCCTCCCCATCTGAAAGGATTGTAATTACTGTAGTGTACCCGTCTGTTTAGTGTGATGATGCCATATTTTTCATGTTATGATCACCAGTTCCCTTCTTTTTATATGGTATCTTTGATTGAGCTTTTTGACTTCCCACAGTGAGCAGGATTCTGTATGCTGTGTCCTGCATTGCCTCCTTAAGTATACACTTAATGGTTTTGTTTTTGGAAGCAAAGAACTTCTTTCAGTATTTCTTATAGTTTTGGTTTGATTTTTACAGTTTCTAAGCTTCTGTTCATCTGTGAATGTCTTAATTTCACTGTCATATTTGAGAGACCATTTTTCAGGATATATAATTCTTGGTTAGAAGTTTTCCTCCTTCAAGGCTTTGAATGTGTCATCCCACTGCCTCCTTGCCAACATTGTTTCTACCGAGAATTCAGATGAAAGCCTCTGAATATTAGCGCTGCCTTCGGAGAGTCTGTTTATGTTTCATTTCACTAAGCTTGATTATAATGTCTTGGTGTCTTTCTTTTGGGGTTTAGTTTTTGTGGCATTTGATACACAGCTTGGGTATCTATGTTCTCTTCTTTCATAATATCAGGGCAGTTTTTGGTCAGCAACTGTGTAACAGTACTCTGTATTTTCATCTGTCTCTCCCTGTTCAGGAAAATATTTTGAATATTTGTAGACTATTCCTCTTAATAGATTCCCACAAGTCTCTTAATGCTTCTTCATTTTTCTTATTTCTTTTCTCTGATATCTCCTTGTAAATGCTAGTGTCAATTGCTCTGTCCTCAAGATCACTAACTCTGGCTTTTATCTCCTCAGTTGTGCTCTTCTGGCTTTGTACTGAATTGTCTAGTTCTGTAATTTTGTTGTTGATCTTCTGTATTTCAGATCATTGATGTTCTCTTAGTTCAAATAGTTTACTTAATTTTTCATTTTGTTCTGCTGCATTTTGCTTAATCTCTAAGAAGGCTCCAATAGTTTCAGAATGGCTTCTTCATCTGGGAAGCTTTTTGATTCTTTATTTTGGTAGTTTTCTTTAGCAGCCATAGTGGACTGTTTCTTTAAATTGCTAGCTATTAATTGTTGTCTGCGTGCCATCTTGAAGCTGTTCCATTTCTCTGGTGTTATCTCAACAGAAGCTGAGGTGCAGTTCTAAGAAGGGAATTGGTCACCAGCCATCTCTGTGTACACTAGTGACTGGCCCCAGCTGGATTCTGTGGGGTGGCAGGCTCTGCCTCCTGGCTGGCAATGACCCTACTTATGGAATCATTGGGAGGCCATCAGCTGATACTCTTATGTGGACTAGTGAAGGTGAAAGAGATGCTGAGGGGCCACTCAGCACTCAGTTCCACAGATGGTTTTCTTTTAAAAAGGTACTTTACTGCTAAGTGAGAGGTTGTCCAACAGATGCTGAAACAGGCCTGCATTTGCGGCAGGCCCCACCTTCCATTTAATAAATAAGATACTACCATATCTAGTGGGCACCCCGTGTTCATCCCAGAACCCATTAACTTTTCTGTACCCTGAAAGGAAACAGGTCCTCAACCATGAATGGTCATTTCCACAACTCCTTCAATAGTTGTACCACATGTTTTTCAGTTTGTAGTTATTTAAATGTTATATGACAGTAGTAATCTTGTTTGTATTTTTCTGAATTTTTTTCTCTCAGTTTGGGACTCCTAATTCCTCCTTATGTTCTGTGTAGCTGTAAGTCATTCACCTTCATCGTTGCATAGTATTCTATTGTGGAAACACACTGATTCATTGCCCCTTTCACTCTTATTGGGCATTTGGGCTGTTCCAGTTTATAGTATGTATGAGAGTTCTACATTTCTACAGGTGCGCATATATAAGAGTTTTTCACTATAGCCGTAGGGGTTGACTTACGAGGTTATAGGCTGTGTGAGAATTTTGTCTTACTAGATAAACCACACTGTTTTGAAAGGCATACACAAGTTTTTCATTTTTATGTCCCAAATCTGTATCTGTCTGTTCAAGGAGATTTTTGGGGTAATTTCTTTTCCTGTTTTTTTTCTCTCTTATAAATAAATATAAGACCTCCCTCCCAAGGCTCAATAAAGAAATATTCAAATATATTTAAGCAAGACAATTAAATCCCATCCTCCTTGTTTTTCTTTGCAGGTATACAACAAATTGAGACTGGCAGAACACATGACTGTCTATGAGAAAGAAGCCATACCAAGCAGATTCTACTACAAGAAAGGGAAATTTGTTTCTCCTTTGACCTTAGTAGCTGATGAAGGATGGTTCATAACTGAGGTAACTATAAACAGTATGACAGACAATATGTTCATTCCACAAACAGTAGAAAGAAAAATAATTATTATTCTGCTTTTATACTTAAAAGATTTTTTTGTGCACATGTCAGTCATTGCATTATTTCCTTATTTAAACTGGAAGTCTGATCGGGTGAATTTGGTTACAAATTATAGATGACCACAGAGTCTTGGTTTAGACTTCATGGCTCCATATTCATTGTAGTTTAACAAATAGACCTTAACTCAGTCATAGAGGCATATAGTGTAACCTGTTTGTTTTAAAGCAGAACAATTACCACCAAATAAAGCAGTTGCTTTAGGGCAGCCAAAAGAAAGATAAGCCTAACTTTGCTTTCTACCTTTAGATAAATGTCTAGCAAATAGTTACTAGGTTGCCAACTTGACTTTACACAGGAGATTGTTTGATCCAAACCTTAATTGTCTCATGTCTGAATGAGTCCAATGGCCTCATCCTTGTCTGCTTATGACATGGGGTAGGAATGGAAAAGCCCAGCCTCTAGTAAAGTCTGCTTTTATGTGATATTTAGAAGCAAACCCTAAAGAAGCCATAGGTTATTTCAGAGCTATGAGTTGGGAGGTGGATTGAGATCAGACTGCAGGATAGAAGAGAACAGTAGATGTTGGAATGTTAGTTTGTCAAGGCTAGACAAGTATAAGGTCTAATCCTAGAATTTAGTGGGCCAGAGAGGGAACAGATGATGATCAGTATGTTATCAGACAAAGTCCAGATTCTCACTACCTGCCCAAGAAAGCCAATCTCTGAGACAAGTATTGGGGTGAATGATCAAAAAGAGTTTATTAAGCATGTTCTGCTGGCAAGAACACAGAGGCATACATGTTAGAATCTCCAGGGCTGTCTGAATTGGGCAGGCTGAACCCAGGGTTTATACAGGAAAAGGGTGCACACACAGGGGTCTTGGGAGAGCAGTGGGGGCAGTTGGAAGGTACACTGTATCCAAAGAGCAGGTTGGTAGAATCTGCATATTGAAGGTTGGGATCCAGACACTCCTGCCCATCTCTTGGAGAGGCAATGCCTTCATGTCTTCACTGTTAATCAGGAATCTTTAAGACCAGGAGAAAAGATAAGTAAAAATGTTTAATCCTGGATGTCTATTTTAATTTTTCCTTTAAAATTAGGGTATCTAAAGCTTCTCCCATGTTTCAAGCAGAAATGCCAATCAAGTAATGAATGGAGGCCCAGGGAATTGGTCGTGGAAAAACATAGTTCTCTGTCATGAAATTCAGTCATTCAGGAGAACTGGGTCACTCCTGAGTGCTCTCAGACACAGTAAAGTCCCTAGTCATGAAGATCTGGGAACACAGCAGGTCACAAACTAGAGGCCAAGGGAGTCCTATTATCAGTAGTTGGGTTATCTATATCAGGTGATTGAAAAGCCCTCTAATATGCCTCCAAAAGCTGTCTCTACTTATTTTTAGACTAGCAACATTTCTCAGGGCCTTGCACAGAGACAGGCAGTCACTGCGAGTCACAGGGCATGGACAAGGGCTAACTAGGGGGCCACAATTACAGGACAAAAAGGATATGACTTTCCTCCATAAAGCCAATTTATTTTCCAAGGGGTATGAAAGGATTTTTGTTTTAAACTTTTTTGATTTAGAAAATTCTAGTGGAATTGCTTTGCATTTTTAAACATAAATAGAGTCTGGGGATTGACCCACAGCTAGCTGTCACACATTTCTTAACTTGGCTATGTGTGTCCACTGCTTGCTTTCTCTCATTTAGCTGAAATCAACTGCACTGAAAGGCTAGTTTATGACAGCCATGGTCTCCAGACCCTTGTCCCTGCTACTCCATCCTTCAAAATGTTGGGGTGTATTTGCAAAACCTTTTAGTTTTGGTGTTCTCTGGATATGCTAACCTCCTTTCTACTGTGTGCCATCACTGTTATCTAATCTGTAAGTACCTCTCTTCTTCCCTCCCTACCCTTGTAACCATCAATGATTATTTTCTTTTATGCTTAAACCTTTTCTTAAATCCTTATAATAGTGTTCTCAAACAATATTTGTCCTTTTACAACTGACTAATTTCACTCTGCATAATGTCTTCCAGATAATTCTGTGTAATGTTTTCTAAGCTCATCATTGTTCTATATCATTCCATAATATTCCATTGTGTGAATATGCCATAGTTTGTTCATCCTGTGTTGCTAAACACCTGGGTTGATTCCATCTTTTTGCTACTGCAGATAGTGCTGCAATAAACACCGGTGTCTGTCTATCAGTTCATGTGACAGCCCTTATTTCTCTAGGATATATTCCAAGCAGTGGGACTTCTGGATTATGTGATATTTCTAACTTTTTAAGAAAGCACTAAATTGATTTTCAAAGAGGTTGTACTATTTTACATTCCCACCAGCAGTGTAGAAGAGTTCAAGTCTCTCCACAACCTCTTCAACATCTATTATTTTGTGCTTTGGGGATTAATGCCAGCCTTGTTGGGGTGGGATGGTAGCTCATTGTAGTTTTGCTTTGGATTTTTCTGATGGCTAATGATCAAGAGCATATCTTCATGAGTTTTTTGACTTCCTGGAGGTCATCTTCTTCTTTTGGGGGGATATTTTTGTATTATTTTGAATTAAGGACAATTTTAGTCTATATCATGTTCCCATATAACACCCAGAACTTTCACTTCTACTGCATTGTAACTGCCCATTTCCCCACTCATGTGACAGAATGCTTCTCCTTTTGTTCAGAACTTCCTATGACCTTTTGATAAAGGTCTAGCCTTCCTCACCCATCAACTTGACTCCATCAAAGTGTCCCTCAGACAACCCTATGTCTTCTTTGGTGAAGTGCCTGTTCATATCCTTTGCCCATTTTTCTAAATTAGGTTATTTGTGTATTCTTGCTGAGGTTTTCCAGTACCTTGCAGATTACAGAGATTAGATGCCAAATGAATATGTGGTAGCTAGAAACTCTTTTCCATTCTATAGGTAATCTTTTTACTCTTTTGGTAGTCTTTGGACGAGCATAAATGTTTGATTTTTAGGAGTTCCCAGTTACCTATTTTCTCTTCTGGTGTTTGTGTATTGTTAGTAATATCTTGTAGTATGTTTATGCCATGTATTAGGGCTCCCAGTCTTATCCCTACTTTTTCTTCCATGGTCTTTATTGTTTTAGATTTGATATTAGGTCTTTGAGCCATTTTGATCATATTAACTGTTTTTCTAATGTTGAACCAGCATTGCAACTCTGGTATGAATTCAAGTGATCATGATGAATTCTTTTTTTGATATGTTGTTGAATTCTACTGGCAAGAATTTTGTTGAAGATTTTTGCATCTAGGTTCATGGGTGACATTGGTCTGTGGAGTCTTTCCTTGGCTTTGGTAGCAGGGTTATGCTGGTTTCATAGAATAAATTAGGGAGTATTCCATCCCTTTCTATGCTGTAAAATAATCTCAGTAGTACTGGAGTTAACCTTCTTCTAAAAGCTTTCTGGAATTCTCTAGTTAAGCCATCTGGGCTAGGACTTTTTTGGTTGGTAGTTGTAAGATGACTATTTCAATCTCGTCTTTTGCGATGGATTTATTAAGTTGTTCTCCTTGTGATAATTTTTGTAGGTGATATGAATCTAGGAATTGGTCCATTTCCTCTAGGTTTTCACATCTGTTACTGTGTTTCGTAGTATTCTGTTACGATGCTTTTGATTTCAGTTTGGCCTATTACGTTGCCTCCTATCTCATTTCTTATTCGGGTTATTTGTCTCCTCTCCTGTTTTTCTTTTGTAAGTTTAGCTGATGGTTTGTCAATTTTGTTGATCTTTTAAAAACCAGTTTTTGGTTTTGTTAATTTTTTCAACAGTTCTTCGATTCTCTAATTCATTTAGTTCTGCTCTAGTCTTTATTATCTATTTTCTTCTAGTGACTGAGGGGGCCCTTTGTTGCTCTCTTTCTACTTGTTCAAGCTGTAGGGTTAATTCTTTGGTTTGGGTCCTTCCAAATGTATGCATTCATTGAGATAAATTGATCTCTGAGCACTGCTTTTGTTGTATCCCATAGGTTCTGTTAAGGTTGTGTTTTCCTTCTTATTCGATTCCATAAATTTCTCTGTTTCATCCTTGTTTTCTCCTATAACCCACGGCTTTTTGAGCAGGGTATTGTTCAGTTTCCATGAGTTCCAGTTTCTGTTTTTTTCCACAGCTGGTTTCAACTTTTATGGCTTTATGATCTGATAATTCAGTAATGCAATAATTCAATGGTTTGGATTTTGTTGAGATTTACTTTATGTTCTAACACATAGTCTATTCTGGAAACTGTTCCATGTGCGTTGGAGAAGCAGATTACTTATGTGTTCATGGATAAAAGTTCTGTATATGTCAGTGGGTTCTAATTGGTTAATTATTGCAGTAAGATCTTCTGTGTCTTCACTGAGCTTTTATCTAGATGATCTGTCCATTACTGAAAGTGGAGTGCTGAAGTCTCTATTATTGTGGAGTAATCTATCTCATTTTTCAATGTATTCAGTGTTTATTTCATATATTCAGATGCTGTGGTATTGAGTGCATAAATACTTAATATTGTTAAGTCCTGCTTGTGTATTGAACCTTTCAGCAATAAATAGTGACCATCCTTTTCCATGATGGTGGATTTTACTTTAAATCTATTTTATCTGAGCAACTTATGTAGATAGATGGGTCATGTCTTTTGGTCCAAGATGCCACTCATTGTCTCTTGGAACATTCAGTGCATTTACATGCAGTGTAATTATTGATAGGTATGTGTTTCATTGTGTCATTCTGATGTATTTATTTTTGTGTTGGTGTTTTCTATGTTGCTCTCAGTATTCTGTTCTGGATAATTCTTTGTGGGTTGACTTCATCTATTTCAATGTTGGTTTTGTGTTTGTTGAGACTCTTGTTTGAGCCATTTTGAGATAGCTTTTGTACATGATCTTAGATATGGATTTTCTTTCTTTGTTTGGCAGATGGACATCCATTTATGTTTACACAATTTGTTAAAGAGACTATCTTTTCCTCAATTTATAGACTTTGGACCTTGGTCAAGTATCAGCTGCTGATAGGTGGATGATGTTATATCTGGGTTCTCAGTTCTGTTCCGTGGATCTCTGTAACTGGTTTTTCACCAGTACCAGGTTCTTCTGACTACCATGGCAGTGTAACAGGTTTTGAAGTCAGGTGGTGTGAGGCCTCCGACTTAGTTATCTGTGGCTTTTTCCTTGATTTGTGTCTCCAATCTCATTAAAAATGCAATTTGAAGGTGGGGCTAAGATGGCAGACTAGCAACACATTTCCTCTGCTCACTCTAACAACTAAAACCTTGAAAAACAACAGAACAGAATAAAAGGGACTTTCTAGGAGCTCAAAGATCAGGCAGAAAGTTGTGAGATCAGACTGGGTGACAGGAACGAGAATAGCTACCTTTGTCAGAAGCAGATAGACTGCCTCAGAGGGACCCACTTCTGCTGGTGTGGAAAAAGAGTAGCAGCACAGGTGCGAGACCATGTTTATCAGCTAGGAGGCTGATCTTGGGGTCGCTGTGCCTGAGACTGCTGCTGGGGTTAGCAACCATGCTGGGCAATAGCACCTGAAAGCAGCCTGTCTTTCACAATCAGGAAGTTGAGCTGATGACAGCCACACCAATAGAACATGATAGCAGCTGGTAGCTAAGTACAACAGTGCCCTTTCTCCCACCTTCTCTAAGTTATACCAGGGACTAAATTGTGGTGTACTACCTGGGCTGAAAGTGAGACATTGTACATGTATGACCTGAGCTTTTCTCCTGGGCTTGGAGAGAGAAACAAAAGAAGGGGTAGAAGAAAAATTGTGCTGGCTTCCCTGAGCTGTTGATCACTGCACTGACAAGAGCTGAAGAAGACTTTCACCAGACCATCTCAAGCTAAGTGCTCATGAACCTTCGTAGCTCAATCATTTTCTACATGCTGATTTTGCTCCTTTCCCCAGACTTTCTACCCTACCTTCTCTCATCTACACCAGATACTAAATTCTGGTGTTCTACTCAGGGCACAACTGAGACATTTCATGTGTCTGCTTTTGAGCTTTTCTCTCCCAGAGTCAGAGAGGGGGAAAAGAGAGGGATAGAAGAGAAGTTAGACTGGCCTCTCTGAACCACAGATCACTATAACTACAGAGCCACAGAGCATCACAAGCTAAGTGCTTGCAAGCTATCTAATTCAAACCTTTCCCGCACACTGACTTCACTCCCTGCTCCCAGCCTTTTCTCCCTCCTTTACTGTCTGTACACCTGACTCTCAATTCTGGCACAATAAAATACTATCTGGGCTGGAAGTGGGACATTTTACATCTGTGCCCTGAGCTTTTCTCCTGGACTTGGAGATGGGAATAAATAGCAGTATAGAAGACAAATTATACCAGCTCCTCTGAGCTGTGGATTGCTGTAACTACAGAGTCACTGAAGACATTCACTGGTGCATCACAAACTAAGTGCTTGCCAACTCTTGTGACTCAGACATTTCCTACACACTGACTTCACTTCCTTTTCCCCTCTCCTTTCTCTTCTCTACACCTGACTCTATTCTGGCACAATTCCTCATCTAGAAGTAGGACATTTTACATATGTACCCTGTGCTTCTCTCCCAGAATTGTGGAGGGAGACAAAGGGAGGATTGTAAGAAGAGTTCTGCCACCTCCCCTGAGCCAACAATTCCTGCTACCTTTCTCAGTGCCATCACCACTCCAACCATCAGGTGACAGGCCATCAGAAGTATTAAGTCTCTAATAATGACTGTAGCTAAAGGAATAGACTATTTGGACAGTCAAAACCAAACTAAAATCCATAATGTACATACATACAATGTGTATATATATATATATTTGCTAGGCTATTCTGTGTGTGTTAGATACATATGTTAAATTGCAATAACCTAACAAATAAATTACAACACATTTCTGATGGCTTGAAGACAACAATCAATTTCTGACCATCTGAAGAAGAAAGCCATCATGGCTTCATAAAACTTCCAAGGTAAAGAATATAACTGAGAGCATCAAAGACATCAGGAAAAATGAGCCCAGGAAACAAAAAGACCCATATGATTGGGCGACTACATCAGCAGGAGAATGGAAGAACTAGATGGTGCCTGGCCACCACCAAAGACATCCTTGACGGAGAACAGAATGTAGAGTCCCTGACATAGCACAAGATTAATGGCTATGTGGATCAAGAACTCTGTTAAAAGACCAGACTTGATGGTCCAACAACTTGGAGGGTCCCCTGAGAACATAGCTCCTAGACTTTCCCAGAGCTGATGCCAGTACTGAAGCTAACACTTCAGAAAAGAATGGATCAGACTTGGGGTCACAGAGTGAAGCAAGTAGTGTGTGTACTTTATGGTTTAATATATACATGAGGCTGTCCTATGGGTCTCTTTTTAGATGGTAGAGGAGAGAGTGGAAAGGAGGGGAAAAGAGTTGGTTGAGCAGAAGATTGTGTTGTCACAGGGTGGGAAGGTACAGTCACCGAAAGGCAGGTGCTCAGGGTTTTATATGGAAAATTGACTTGTATTGTAAACTTTTACTTAATCACAATAAGAAGCTTTTTATAAAAAGAATAAAAAAATTTCCCAGATGATGAGGTCTTCCTACAATTATCAGAGGTAGAATAAAAAAGACCTATGTACAGAGCTGTCCAAGAAATTAGGATGGAGATTAAAGAAAGTGAAGCTGAACAGAATGAAAAAATTAAACAAGCTACAAGAATTACCAGAGCAACAACAATCCAGAATTTAGCAAATAAGTTAGGCAATTCAACAGAAAATCAAAGGCACAGGACTGAGGCAATGGAATGCAGAATTAGCCAGACTGAAGCTAAAGCAACAGACACCAGCATTTATGAGGAAAAATAAGATAAAAGAATTAAGAAAAGTAAAAAATCATTAAGAGTTATGTGGGACTCTTTTAAGAGGGATAGTTTACTAACAATTCCAGTACCAGAATAGGGAGAGATATCAGAATATCAGAAAACATAGAGAGAATTGTTGAAGATTTGCCTACAGAAAACTTCCTTGACATGAAATGCAAGAAGCTATCTATCCAAAGTGCTCATCAAACTCCATAAAAGGTAGATCCCAAAAGAAAGATGCTAAGACATAGCCAAAGTTAACAAAATGAAAAATAAGGAGATGCTTTTAAAGGCAGCTAGCTCAAACTAAAACTAACTTGAAAAGGAGAATCATTTAGGCTGAGCTCCAATTACTCAGCAAAAACATGTTAGAAGAAGGCAATAGGATGACATATACAAACCATTGAAGGAAACAAACTTCCCACTGAGAGTTACGTATCCTGTGAAACAGTCTCTTAAGCATGATGATTAAGTTAGGACTTTCTCAGATAAACAGTTTAGAGAATTTCCAAAACCAAATCAAAATTTCAAGAAATACTGGAAGAAGTTCTTCACTTAGAAAATCAATTACATCAGATATATTCTCAAGGATCAATTCAGGATACAGCATCCAGTGTCCAACTTGGATAGGAAAGCCACAAAGCTCAATTAATGCTAAAATATTAAAATTGGGGAAACAGAGATCTCAGAAGTAAATTATGACAATATCATACTAAAAAGAGAGACAAATTAATGTATTCACAGACCTTTCCAATGGAGAGGTAGTCAGTGCAATACTGGATTAAACTTAGATCATTAGGTGGGAATATTGGGGTAGCTGCAAGGCAAACTAAATACATCAAAACAAGAAACAATATCTAGAAATCTCTAGAGATATAAAACAAATACTGAAAAGAATGAAAAGAAAACCCCAAAAGGAAAATGACTCAGAACATGCTATTAGGTGGAACAAAAAAAAAAAAAAGTCAATAACACACAAATAAAGGCACCAAAATAACCACTAAATTTGTACCCATCAATAATTATACTGAATGTTAATGGGTTAAATGCATCAGTAAATAAACAAAGAATAACAGATTGGATTAAAAAATCCATCTGCCTATATGTTGCTTACAAGAAACACACCTTGGACTCAAAACTATGAACAAACTGAAAATCAAAGGATGGAAAAATATATACCAAACTAACAACATGCAAAGAAGAGCAAGAGTGGCAATATTAATCTCAGATGAAACAGATTTGAAGCAAAATTCACCATTTGGACAAGGATGGTCACTATTGCTTAAACTGTCACTATATAAGGGGGATATAATAATATTAAATATTTGTGCACCCAACAACACAGCCCTGAAATACATGAAACAAATGCTGACAGTATTGAAAAGTGAGATAGGTCACCTCACAGTAATAGTAGCAGGCTTCCACACACCACTTTCAGTAATGGACAGAACATCCAGAAAGAAGCTCACTAAAGATACAAAAGATCTTACTGTAACAATCAACCAACTCAAACTCTTAGACGTATACAGAACTCTCCACTGAACAACAAACAAGTATACCTCGTTTTCCATAGCACATGGAACTTTCTCAGAATAGACCAAGTATTAGTATATAAAGAAAGTCTGAACAGAATCCAAAGCACTGAAATATTGCGAAGGGTTTTCTCAGATCTTGAATCCACAAAAACTGAAAATAAAAGCAGAAAAATTATGGGTAGAAATTTAAACTCATGGAAACTGAACACCTTGCTCAAAAACTTCTGGGTTATAGAAGAACACATAGATGCAGTAAAGAAATCCGTGAAATCAAATGAAAATAAAATCACATCGTAATCCTACCAGTGTCTATGGGATACAGCAAAAGCAGTGCCCAGAGGCCAGTTTATTTCAATAAATACACATATCCAAAATGATGAAAGGGCTTAAATCAAAGAATTAACCCTACAACTCAAAAAGTAGAAAGAGATCAACAGCAGAACCCCTCAAACACCAGAGAAAAACAGATAATAAAAATTAGAGCAGAACTAAATTATAAAATAGAAAAAAATATTGTCAACCACATAAATAAAACAAAAGATAAGAATCACTCAATTTTATCAATTGATGCAGGAAAGGCATTTGACAAAGTCCAACACCATTCATGTTAACAACTCTAAGCAACATAGAAATAGAAGAGAAAGACCTCACCATAGAAGGAATCCATGCAATGTCAACAGCCAACATCATCCTAAATGCACAGAGACTGAAAGAATTCTCCTGGGAATGAGAACCAAACAAAGATGCCCATTGTTAACACTCTCACTTAACAGTGTGCTGGAGGTTCTAGCCAGAGGAATTGGACAAGATAAAGAAATAAAGGGCCTCCATATTGGTAAAGAAAAAATGAAGTGTCTCTATTTGCAGATGATAAGAAAATTCTAAAGAATCCATGAAAAAAACTACTGGAGCTAACAGAACTGTTAAGCAAAGTATCAGGATATGAGATAAACATAAATCAGTTTGATTCCTCTACAGCAACAAAGAGACCATCAAAGAGGAAATCACCAAATCAATATCATTTACAATATCCCCCCAGAACATAAAATACCCTGGAACAAGTCTAACTAAGAGATCTATATGAAGATAATTACAAGACCTTACTGCAAGAAACCAAAAGAGAATTAAGTGGAGAAATTTACCTTGCTCATGGAAAGGAAGACTTAACGCTGTGAAAATGTCTATTCTACCCAAAGTGATCTATACATGCAATGCAATCCCAATGCAATTAAAAAAAAAATAAGAATGGAGAAACAAATCACCAACCTTGTTTGGAAAAGGAAAAAATAAAATCCAGATAAATAAAGCACTACTGAAGAAGCACAAAGTGAGAGGGTTCGCACTACCTGTTCTTAGAACATACTACGCTGACATGGTAGGCAAAACAGTCTGATACTGGCACTGAAACACGTGTAACACCACCTACGTCTAAACAGAAAATAATACTATCCACTTAGGAACAGCTCATATTTGACGCAGGTCCAAGGTCTGTGAACTGAGGGGAAAAAGTCACTTTAACAGTGGTGTTGGCAAAACTGGATATCCATCCATAAAAAAAAAAAAAAACTGAAATGAGACCCATGTATCAAAACTTACACAAAAACTAGGTTGAAATGGATCGAAGACCTAAGTATCAAACCTAGAATTATAAAGATTATGGAAGAAAAAATAGGAAAAACACTAGAAGCCCTAATACACAGCATAAGCAGACTGCAAAATATTGCCAACATTGCACAAAGAACAGAAGAGAAAACACATATATAGGAACCACTAAAAATTAAACACTTAGGCTCATCCAAAGACTTTATCAAAAGATTTAAAAGACTGTCTTCAGAACAGGAAAAAATATTAGGCAACCTCGAATCTGATTGACATCTGATCTCTATAATCTACAAGGTACTGCAAAATATCAAGAAAAAGACAAACACCCAGTTAAACAATGGGCAAAGGATATGAACAGACACTTCTCCAAAGAAGACATTCAGGCAGTCAAAAGACACATGAAGACATGCTGAGAATCATTAGCCAAATTAAAACTACAATGAGATACTCTCTCACCCCACTAAGGCTGCATTAATAAAAAAAAGAAAGAAAGAAATAACAAATGTTGCAGAGGCTATGGAGAGATTGGAACTCTTCGACACTGCTACTGGGAGTATAAAACGGTGCAACCTCTTTGGAAACAACCTGGCATGTTCTCAAAGAGCTAGAATTAGAAATACCTTATGATTCCACTGCTTGGAATGTATCCTAGAGAAATAAGGACTGTCACATGAGTTGACACATGAACACAAATGTTTATTGCAGCACTCTCCATAACAGCAAAAGAATGGAATCAACTTATGTGCCCACCAACAGATGAATGGACAAACTATGTATATGCATACAATGGAACACTATGCAATGACAAATAACAATGATGATTTTAGGAAACATCTCTTAACCTGAAATTATCTGGAAGACATTACGCTGAGTGAAATCAGTCAACCACGAAAGGACAAATACTGTATGAGACCACTATTATAAGGACTTAACAAAAGGTTTATACACAGAAGAAAATAATCTTTGATGGCTACAAGTGTTTGAGGGAGGGACAGTGTTCGTCATAGATTAGAAAGTTGTATCATTTAGGTGAAGGGAGTGATAGCACATGGTAGAAGGGAAGTCAGCACAACTGGACTATGCCATAAGCTAAAAGGTTTTCTGAACACAACCCAACCTTTTAAAGGACAGAGTAAGAGGGACTAGTGTCTGGGTACCATGGTTTCAGGGGACGTCATGGTCAATTGGCCTAACTAATCTTTTTCTAAGAAAGTGTTCTGCATTCAATATTGACGAGTGCTGCCAGGGATCTTAAAGGCCAGCAGACGTCTAAGGAACAACTGTTGGTTCCAAACCACCCGAAGCAGATGAAAACCAAGAACATCAAAGACATGAGGAAAATATGAACCCAGGAGACAAGGATCCATGTGATTTGGGGACTACATCAGCATGAGACCAGAAGAACTAGATGGTACCCAACTACCAACAAAGACTGCCCTGACAAGGAGCACAATGTAGAATACTGATGTACCACAAGAAAAAGCAGAGTGTAGATCCTGAACTCTATTAAAACATCAGACTTGATGATCCAATGCCCTGAAATATCCCCTGAGAACATGCTCCATGGACTTGCTGCTAGCCGAAAGCTGAAACCAATACTGAAGTCAACTCTTCAGACAAAGACTGGGCTGATAATGGGGTATAGAAAGACGCAGGTGGTGTGTGTACTTCTTGCCTTTATATAGATATATGAGGTTGTCCAACAGGATCCTCTTACAGCAGAGAGGGGAGTGTGGAGAAGACAGGACAAGTTGGTTGAGTGGATACAAAAAATAAAGGGTGGAAAGGAGAAGTGTCCTGTTATGGGCTGAGGAGAGCACATATTGATGCATAGAGGTGTGTATTTAGGGTTTTATATAGCAAATTGACTTGAACTGCAAACTTTCACTTAATCACAATAAAAATATAATTTAAAAAACAATTGGAGTTTGCATTGGGATTTCACTATATCTATAGATCGTTTTGAGTAGAATAGACAGTTTCACAATGTTAAGTCTTCTATCCACAAGCAAAGTAGGTTTCTCCACTTATCTCTTTTGGTTTCTTGCAGTAACGTCTTTTAATTTTTGTGTAGGACATTCAAGTCCCCAGTTAGATTTATTCCTTGGTATTTTATTCTCTTGGATGCTATTGCAAATGATACTGATTTGGTGATTTCCTCTTTGGTGGTCTCTTAGGTCATGCAAAGGAATCCAACGGATTTATGTATGCTTTGCTGCCATCTATTAATTCCATTAAGTTTTTTTGTGGATTCTTTAGGGTTTTCTGTGTGTAAGATCACACTGTCTGCAAATGGGGATTGTTTGACTTCTTCCTTACCAATATAAATAAAAATAAACGTTTCTTTATCTTGCCTGATGGCTCTGGCTGGAGCCTCCAGGATAATGTTGAACAAGAATGCACATTGTTGTCTGGTTCCTCTTCTTAGTGGGAATGCTTTCAGACTCTCTCCATTTACAATAATGTTGGCTGTTGGCTTTGTCTCTTGTTATGTGGAGGAATTTCCTTTTTATTCCTATTTTGCTGAGAGTTTTTGACATGAGTGAGTCTTGGACTTTGTCAAATGCCTTTTCTGCATCAATTGACAAAATCAAGCTCTTCTTGTCTTTTGTTTATTTATGTGTTTGATTACATTAATTGTTTTCCTAATGTAGAACTATCCTCTAGTTGGCATCTTGCCCTTTGTTTTCTTCTGTGAAACTTGGTACACAATAGAGTCTCAGTATGTCTTTATGGGTTTAATGAATTAATAAATGTTGATACAGTTGATTTTGGTTACTTCCTGGTTGATTGTTCACTTTTTTGGTTTGTAAGTAAGTGACCAAGTAAAGAGAGAGAAAATCAAAGTCTGTATAAGTTGCCATCAAGTCTGTCAACTCACAATTAACACATGCGCATCAGAGTAGAGCTGTATTCCATAGTTTTCTGTGGTGGAGTTTTCAGGAATTGATCTTTAGGCATTTTTTTTAAAAGGCACCTCTGGGTAGACTTGAACCTCCAAACTTTCAGTTAGCGGATGACCGCGTTAACTATTTGCACTGCCCAGAAACTCCTAGTTAGACCTTTAGCTCTGGCTGATTATTAGTAGCCCTAGAAAAGTTTCCTCCAGGGAAGCCACTGAAACAATTGATGTAATCCCCTAGATTCGGTTACTACAGAGCTACTGCTCAGAGACAGGACACAACAGCCCTCACACTCTCCATTCAACCTACAAGGCCTAATTGCTGTGGCCTCTCCTGGACTGTGTTCAGAAAGATAGGGTAGGACCAGCACTTGGTGAAATTTTGTAATACATGCTGCTTCACAGTTGAATGTCTGCACTTCTTATCTGAGTTCTACCTAACAGAAATGCAGCAAACTCAAGCCCAAGCTGCTAAGGGAGGCCAATACTTGTTTTGATGGAAAAGATTTATTTTGAAAAACTAGGAAAGGATATGAAATACCAGGCTTAATTCTAAGACTTGTGGTTAAACGCCCCTTAGGCCTAGGCCCCTAATAATTAGAAAAATCAAGACAATATGGAAAACGTGGCTTCTGAGTTTCAGTGGCAACAAGAGTGGTCTTGTCCAGGCTCAGCTAAGTGAGCATCAGGAAGTCAGATGTGGAGTCCTAGAAGCGCTTGCTTTCTGGTGGAGATTAGAGTCATTTGTAGAGTCGTCTCACGTTACACAGGTACTCTTCTCACTCTCTGTTGTCACATTTTAATAAACATGAACTTGGAAAAAAAGAAACTCCATCCATGTGCCCCGGCCCCATCAACACTTCACAATGTGGTCCAGGACTTTTCTTCAATGACTTTTTCAGTGTCTTCCTTTGTGATGTGTTTATTAAGTTTTTCTACTTCTCCTTGTGATAATTTTGGTAGGTGATGTGAATCTAGAAATTTCTCCATTTACCCTAGGTTTTCAAATCTTTTAGAGTACAGTCTTTCATTGTATTCTGTAATAACACTTTTGATTTCAGTTTGGTCTGTTGCAACATCTCCCATTTCATTTCTTATTTGGATTATTTGCTTCCTTTCTTGTTTTTCTTTTGCAAGTTTGCCAGCCAATGCTTTACCAGTTTTGTCGCTCTTTTCAAAGAACCAGCTTTTGGTTTTGTTAATTTTTTCAGTTGTTCTTCTATCCTCTAATTCATTTAGTTCTGCTCTAATTTTATTATATGTTTTCTTCTTGTGCCTGAGGGGTTCCTTTGTTGCTGTCTTTCCACTTGTTCAAGCTATAGGGTTAATTCTTTGATTTGGGCCTTTCTTCATTCCAGATGTGTGCATTTATAGAGATAAATAGACTTGACCTCTGAGCACTGCTTTTGCTGTATCCCATAGGTTCTGGTAGATTGTGTTTTCATTCTCACTTGATTCCATGAAGTTCTTTATTGCATTTTTTATTTCCTCTATAACCCATGGAATTTTCAGTAAGGTATTGTCCAGTTTCTATGAGTTCAGATTTCTACCTATGTTTTCTCTTCTCTTTATTTCAACTTCTATGGCTTTATGGTCCAAGAGGATGCTTTGCAATATTCAATGGGTTAGATTTTGCTGAGACTTGCTTTATGTCCTAATATATAGTCTATATGGGAGAACGTTCCATGTGCACTGGAAAAGAAGGTGTACTTATCTCTTGTTGGGTAAAAAGTTCTGTATATGTCAATGAGGTCTAGTTGGTTAATTGTTGCAACAAGGTCTTCTGTATCTTTACTGAGCTTTTTTAAAATTTTTGTTTATTTATTACAGTAGATGAATAAAATTTCTAAAGTCTATGAACTTTTTCATCTATGATAAGCCCTCACTGTTCCTCCCAGCCACGTAACCATCAAAGTTTTATTCTTTTGTAGATAATTCAATTTTTAAGTCCTTATAATAGGGATCTCATACAATGTGTGCCCTTTTGACACTGACTGATTTCATTCAGCATAGCATCTTCCAATTGAAACCATGTTATGAGACGTTTTCCAAAATCATCATTGTTTTTTACCATAGCATAGCGTTCAATTGAGTCTATGTACTGTAGTTTGTTTATCCATTCATCTGTTGATGGGCATCTGGGTTGATTCCATCTTTAAGCTATTGTGGAATGTGCTGCAATAAACATTTATGTACATGTGTCTGTGTGACAGCCTTTGTTTCCGAAGGATAAATTCCAAGCAGTGGAATTACTGGATCAAATGGTGTATCTATTTCCAACTTTTTGAAGAAGCACCAGATTGCTTTCTGAAGAGGTTGCAAATTGTTACACCAGCAGTGTAGGGGAGTTCCAATCTCTCCACAACCTCTCCAGCATTTATTTTGTAATTTTTGGATCACGGCCAACCTTGTTGGGGTGAGATGAGATCTCATTGTAGTTTTGACTTTGATTTCTCTGATAGCTAATGATTGTGAGCATTTTCTCATGGGTCTTTTGGCTGCCTGGGTGTCCTCTCTAGTGAGATGTCTGCCCATCTCCTTTGCCCATCATTTAATCTGGTTATTTACCTTTTTCTTATTGATTGTTTTGCAGAACCTTATAGATTATGGAGATCAGACTTGTAGTTGCTGTATATTATTTTTTCCCATTCTGTAGGTGGTCTTTTAACTCTTTCGAGAAAGTCTTTGGATGAGTTAAAAATGTTTAATTCTTAATAGTTCCCATTTATCTATCTTCTCTTCTATTAATAGTGCTTTCTTTGTTGGATTTTGAAGTCAGTCTAAGCTGTGCATTAGAACATCCATCATTGAACCTGTTTTTTTCTTGCATGATTTTTATCGTTTGAGGTTTGATATTTAGTTTTTGATCCATTTAGAGTTAGTTCTTGTGTAAGGTGTGAGATATGGGTCTTGTTTCAATTTTTTGCAGATGGATATCCAATTTTGCCAACACCATTTGTTGAACAAACTTTTTTTAAACCTCAATTTACAATCTTAGGGGCTTTGTCAAATACCAACTGTTCATAAGAGAATGGTGGAACCTCTGGGGTCTCCACTCTATTCTATTGGTCTGTATGTCTCTTTTAGTAGCAGTACCAGGCTGTTTTTATTACTGTGGCAGTGTAATAGGTACTAAGGCTGAGTAGTGTGAGGCCTCCCATTGTGTTCCTCTTCTTAAGTAGTGCTAAATGGGGCTTTCTTCCCTTTCCAAACAAAGTTGGTGATATGTTTCTCCATCTCATTAAAAAAAGACCCTGAAAGTTGTATTGTGACTGCATTGTATAAGTAGATCACTTTAGGCAAAATAGACATTTTCACAAAGCTAAGGCTTCCTTACCATGAGTAGGGTAGGTTTCTCTAGTTTTGTAAGTTTTTTGGTTTCTTGTAGTAAGGCCTTGTAGTTCTCCCTGTATAGGTTTCTTATTTCTCTAGTTAGATTTATTCCTAGGTGTCTTATCTTCTTGGTGGCTATAGTAAATGGTATTAATTTGGTGATTTCTTCTTTGATGAACTCTTTGTTGTTATAAAGGAATCCTACTGATTTGCTTATGTTTATCCTGTATCCCTATACTTTGCTGAACTCCTCTATTAGTTCCAGTAGTTTACTTATGGGTTCCTTTACAGTGTAAAGGAACATACATATGATATGATACAGTCATATCATCTGCAAACAGGGAGATTTCTGCTTCTTCATTGCTGATATGGATGCCCTTTATTTCTTTGTCTTGTCTAATTGTTTTGGCTAGAACTTCTAGCACAATGTTGAAGAGAAGTAGTGAAACTGGGCATCCTTATTATTCAGATTTTTTCTTGATTATCTCCATACTGAATGTGGAATGTTGAAGTCTCCTACTGTTATTATGGAGTGATCTATCTCATTTCTCAATGCTGTCAGTGTTTTCTCAATGTATTTAGATGCTCTGATACTGGGTGTATAAATATTTAATATTGTTGTATTTTAATATTGTTATATCCAGCTTATGTACTGAAACTTTCAGTAGTAAATAGTGTCTCTGGTTGTGCATGATGGTGGACCTTACATTAAAACTATTTTATCTAAGATTAGTACTGCCACTCCTGCTCTTCCTCGAGTGTTGTTAGCTTGGTTTGTGTTTTCCCATTCTTTGATTTTCAGTGTGCTTGCATTTTTTAGTCTAATGTGTGTTTCTTATAAGCAACATGTAGGAAGATTGTGTCTTTTCATCCAGACTGTCACTCTTTGTGTCTTTATTGGAGTATTCAGTCCATTTACATTCAGTGTAATTATTCATAGGTATGTGCTCAGTGTTATTATTTTGATGCCTTTATTTTTGTGTTGTCAATATTTTCTTTGTTTCTCTAAGTATTCTGTTCTGCATCACTTTTCTTTATGGGTCTAGTTTTCATCTTTTTCAGTGCTGGTTTGTGTTTGTTGAGACTCCTGTATTATGTTTCTTGTTTTGATATGTCCCATCGTTAATTTTCTTTTTGGTTACCCTTTGATCTCCCTTAATGTTCCAAGTTTAAAGCAATCTTTTTTTTTATTATGATTGAATGAAAATGTACATTCTCATATAAATTTGCATGTTTAAAGCAATCTTTAGCTTCTGTAAATCTTCTTAATTTCCTCTCCATCTGAAAGAATTGTAACCACTTTAATATATCCCTCTTTAAATTGTGATGATGTAATATTTTTCATGTTAATATCCCTGGTTCCCTTTTTAAAAAATATTTTAGCTTTGATTGAGCTTTGTGACTGCTCTAGCTGAATAGGATTCTGGATGTTGTGGCCTGCATTGCATCCTTAAGTATACATTTGTTGTTTTTGTTTCTCTAAACAAAGAGATTCTTTCAGTATTTCTTGCAGTTTTGGTTTGGTTTTTACAATGTCTCTGAGCTTTTGTTTATCTGCAAATGTTTTAATTTCACTTTCATATCTGAGAGACAATTTTGCAGAGTTTATAATTCTTGACTGGAAGTTTTTCAACTTCAAGCCTTTAAATGTGTCATCCCCCCTGCCTTCTTGCCAACATGGTTTCTGCCGAGAGGTCTGATGAAAGCTTTCAGTGCTTCCCTTTGCATGTTAGTTTTGTTTTAAGTCTCGCTACCTTTACGAACCTCTGTTTATATTTGATTTTATTAAGCTTGATTATAATATGTCCTGGTGTCTTTCTCTTGAGATCTAGTTTTTGTGGTGTTCAATACATGTCTTGGATATCTATGTTCTTTTCTTTCATGACTTCAGGGAAGTTTTCTGTTAGCAACACCTCAACAATTCTCTGCATTTTTTGCTACCCCTCCCTGTTCAACAGCTCCAGTTATTCATACATTATTTCTCTGGACAAAGTCCCACATGCTTCTTCATTTTTGTTATTTCTTTTCTCCTAATTCTCCTCATAAATGTTGATGTCAGTCACTTTATCTTCAAGTTCACTAACTCTGCCTTCCAACTTCTCAGTCTTGCTCTCTTGGCTTTGCATTGAGTTGTCTAAATCTGTAATAGATCTGCTGGATTTGAAATTGTTGATATTCTAGCAGTTTGTATAGCTCACTTAATTTTTCATTTTGTTCTATTGCATTTTGTTTAATCTCTATGAGGACTGTATGTGTAATTCTGTTGTATTCTCCCTCCAATAATTTCACAAAGGCATCTTTATCTGGGAAGTTGTTTGAATCTTTATTGTGGGAGTTTCTGGAGCAATGGTGGTCTGTTTTAAATAGTTAGATATTGATTACTGTCTTCACACCATTCAGAATCTGTTTAGTTTCTATGGTGTTACACCAACAACAGCTGTGGTGTCAGTCTAAGGAAGGAGTAAGGGGACTGCTTGATTTGGGCACTAGCCACCACCACATTCTTTAGGTGTAGTTGACTTATATATAGCTTCTCTGACAATATAGATTCTGTCAAGCCCTGCCTTGCTGCTCAGCTTGGTGGCTGGCTCCACCTGGGCCCTCAGGGATGGCAGTCTTCACCTCTTGGCTGACAAAGGTGGTGAGCTACTTATTAGTCTCAGCTGAGCCCTCAGGTGAGGCTGATTCTGCTTCTCAGCTGACCAAGATGGCATCCTACCCTAGTTGCCTGTTACCATGAGTCAGCATAATCTATGGTGTGGCTCAGAGAAAAGAAGGATTAGGGTCACTGGCACCCTCAGCCAATCGCCAACTCTGGCTTCTCCAAATGAAGCTGACTTAAGCACAGTCTCTATGCTGTGAGATACACTGTTTCCTTAGACACTGCAGATAAGCAAAGCATCTGGGTTGTGCCAGTCTCGGTGGACCAAGACCCAGCCTCCAGTCCAACAAAGAAAGAATCTGTAACTGCAGTCCTCCAAGATGCCATGCCAGCAGAAGCAGTACTCACTGTGCCAGTGTCTTGCCACTGATGACATATTTCCCCCTTTCCTGTTGTGCTGTCCAATCTCACAACCCTATGCCTGATCTTGGAGCTCCCAGGGTGTCCACATTGTTCCCTTCTTACTATTCTAGACCTTAGTTCTCAGAGGGAATTGAGGAGACATGTGTCTAGTCCACCATCTTGGCCCCACCTACCACTAATTTTAACTCATAAAGTTTCTATCAGCTGGCTTTGGAAATCACAAAGTCTCTGTTCAACAGACCAATTATTGATATATATATAACTTTAAATCTTTTGTTAGGTTTGGAACAATTTTTAGTCTACTTCAGATGTGTCTCCATGTTTCCCTGCAATAGAGAAAACTTGTTTACAGTCATTTTATGATTTATGTTCACCCAATTTCTGATAATTAAAGTAGCAATTCTTGTCTGCTTTCTGTCTTAGAGGTCTCCACCAAGTCATAAAGGGTTTTTCAACAGCCTCTCTGGAGTTATAACTTTGGAGGCTGGGGAACAGGGAGGCCTTATCTTGCCCTGCCCCCTATTTCTTAAGTACTTACATATGTTTAAGTCGACCTAGGAATACTGGAGAGCAAAAGATCATTAATTTCCCTTTTAATTTTCTGAATTGTTAGTTTTTATTTAAGAGAAAATTATCCCTTTTCCTATTTGGAACATTTAACTGAGAGCTGTAAAGTTATTTTTTTTTTCAGCCAATGACAGTATGTCTGGATGTACTTGAAATTCAACTTCTTTATCAATCTCTTTTTATCTCAAGAAAGACTCTCCCTACCCTGATTAGGAGGATTTGGGCATGCAAGACCTTTTCTTACCTGCCAAACAAATTTGTCTCAGAGAATTAAAACAAGAAATATCTTAAAATTAGACCATGTTGGTGGGGGGAGGGTCTGATACAAGTAAACCCTACATGGTGATGACAAGACTGGAAAGTCTGGACAAGACATACAAAATTCAGACATAAGCAACATTAACTAGCAAAGACTGTTTTACAAAACCGGAGATGTTGAGTAAGACAACACTGGAGAGAAAACAATTCTGAGGTTGAATTGGCCAAATGTGTGGCCTGAGGCAAAACTTGTAAAGTTTTGCACAGACATTAAACACTCAGCCTACAGGAACAGCATGATCTCTCAGACTCTTACTACAGAAGATTAAGAATCTGGGGTCCCCACACTACAAAAATGATTAGAGGTTGAAAAACAGGTTGTTCAACAAGTGGCCAACAAGAAAGGCAAAGATAGAAATGGGGCTGCAGTCCTAATGATTGCAATTTAACCAGGTGGCTCCTTACAGAGTCTGTAGTCATAGGAGAATAATCATAGGTCAACCAGTCAGCCAGAATACACCCTAGCAGGCTATTACCAGGAATGGAACCTGCTGTTTCCATTCTATCAGACTTATACAGCTCTCTTCTTTACCAGATGGTGCACCTATCAGGCAATTCCCTGAATTGCAGAGATTGCAAAACCAGGTGGCCTCTTTCAGAGACACAGCTTAGATTGAACCAGGCAGCCCACATGGGTCATAGTGCACAGTTACCAGGAGATTCCCTGAATCACAGCGATCACAAAACCAAGCAGCTCCTCTTGAGGTTGCTGCCTAGACAGAACCAGGTAGCCTCTCACAGGTTACAGTGAAAAGACCAGGAAGTGTTTGATTTAATCCCTTTTGGTGAAAAGTGACAGCAAACAACTGTCTAGCAAAAATGGCTCAGCAGCTGCTTACAGTAGTCAGGTTTCAGTAGTCAAGCCCCCTCATCTGGGCAGCCAATGGGAGTCTCCTGACAGATTCCCAAACTTACTGGAAAAATTTTGGAGAGCCCCGATGCTGTTCTGCTATGGTCACCAAATATTGTAACAAGAAACCTGGTCCCAGCTTCATACTGCCTGTCATCACAAAGCCAGACACAGAGATGGGGAGAGATTGTGCTGTATTTAGATGGCTCGTGATCTGAGGAGTTGGTGGATAAATGCCCTAAAACCCATCTTAATATCTCAAGCAAGAGGGCTTTATAGGCAGAAGGAGGAAGGGTTAGAGAAAAAAAAGGGCGGTATTACTCAGGTGCCTAGGGAGGAAGTCATTAGTCATAAGGTAGGTGGGGTGGGTCATCCAGGAACTGTGATGTTATCTAGTCTTAGGTCCCTATGCAGTGATCTGAAACAAACTTCACAGTCTCCAGGTTAGTCATTGTAATTTTTCAAGTTTACCATCAGCCTGAGAGAACAGGCAAGGATTTGAATCTACATTTTTTTTTCAATTATTATCCTTTCAAAACCAAGTTGTGAACCCAGATGTAACCACAAAGCCCTATGCAAATGTATGAGGGGCCTGTGGTTGCTAGGGTCCTGTATAGTTTCTGGGTAAAAGGTATTCAACTGCTACACCCAGGGCTGCACAAAGCAGCATTGGATACTGACTTTGACCTCAGGATGGCAATCCAATATAGACCCCCCAGTGTCCTCAGAAAAAAGGCAAAGATGATCCAGACCTGTAATACAAAAGATAATGCATGTGAGGAAATTTATGAGACCAAATGGGCAGGTCTTGTTCAAATGCAGGACAAGAAGGCACAAAAGGACAACAAGTAGACCAACGGACACAGGTAATCTGACTTAGAAAGGAGAGCCATGCTATTACATTGTGGGGATTCTAACCAATGTCATGAGCAACATGTGTATGAATTCTTGAATGAGAAATTAACTTGAGCTGTAAACTTTAACTTAAAGCACAATTAAAAAGGAAAAGAATTTTAAGTAGCACGTGGTAGATGCCAGAGAAACTAAGTTCAGGGCTTTTATTGCCCGGCTGTACATTCAAATTGTATGGGGGAGATTAAACCAAATAGTTTCCAAGGAACACCTGGAGGATTCAAATTGATGACCGTTTGGTTAGCAGCCATAACTCTTAACCAATATGCCACCAGGATTTCCTCATCCTCAATGTTCCCTCTCATTTCTAATTGCATTCCTCCGACCTCACAGCTCAGCACCATAAGGAAACCCTAAATTGGTAAATTCAAAGAGATCAGCACAGGCACATTTTGAGCAAACCACATTCACTGTTTTTTCAGATTTTAGGGTAAGCAGTGAATGTTGCATTTTCTTTTTTGAATGTGAAAAATGATTAAGATGAAATCCAGAAACTATAACTCTTGTAAGTGTTCTCCTGGCTTCTCAAATTAAAGGAAACTTAGGCACTTGGCTGGCTTGGCTTGACAGGTGTCATGGTAAGGTAGTGTAGGTGTGTTTCTTTAATACAGGCACCTGAATATAAGAACTCAAAGCCATAAACGTAATAATTCTTAATCATTTTCCCCAGTGTTTCCTATTTCTGATCTCTACTAGTTTAAGCACTGTTAAAAATGACTGACTACAGTTTAGCAGCTCATTAAGAAAGGGTCTAGATCGCTGCCCACCAGTGTGTAGAAGAGGGACCCTGGAAGGCACTGGCAGTGCTGAACTAACAGTGGATGAGCATTTTATCTGAATTTCCAAGGGAGTATTGATTGTAAGCTGGCCATCTAGTTCAGGTTTCCCAGAAACTGGACTGGTTTTAAAACTCAAAGTCCTATATTCTGTGAATTCAGTCCTACACAAACTAGGGGAGCTAGTCATTTGATTGGCACAGCCCCATAAACCTCCTTAGAGAGGCCACTGAGAGTAGGCACAACTGTAGTTCCTCGAACTCCTGGTCCTTCCAACAGTCTCTTCATGCTGTTGCTTTTCTCTAGCCTGCTTCTCCCACATGAGGTTAGACGAGACTCTTCTTACCTCTTAAAAGCCTGCTCAGTGTCAGATCTTCCCCCACAACAATGTTCCCAAGGGTCTCACCACTGGGCATCTCAATACCTCCCCAACTGTCTTTATCAGTGCCCCTCAGCACATGCAATCCCAGCCCAATGACAATGACTTCCATCACAGGGCTTCTTCTACAGAACCTGAGCCTACCTCATGGCTTCAAGCTCAGGGTATCCACTGTGGCCTTGGTTGTCATGGAATCTGTCATCCCCCCACTTCTGCCTCCCTAAAGAAGAGCTCTGATAGGTGAAGGTGCCACCTTCTTTGAATCCCTGACCCCAAAAGCCTACCAGAAGGCCTAACACAAATTCAGAGACCAATGGGTGTCTGCTGAATTGAGAAAATAGTTACTATGCAATCACCACTTTTTTCCATGCTGGCAGGTACACCCTACCTTCACCTGCAACTCTTCCATCAATGAAATCACTTCTTCCACTGGTTTCAAAAAGTTGACTCCCCACCTCACCACTTTATTAGTGGCCACAACTCACTTCCAGGCAGGTCACTTATGTAGTACTTATGTCACATGCTTCTGAAGGACCAGATCTTCCCTGTAGCTCCTGAAGACTAGCCGTCCACCTTATAATGGGTATGACTTTCTTAGTAATTCAGTCTTGGAGCATTCCTCCACACAGTCACCTCCATCATCTCTACCACCACCATCACCTCCATCAGCCCTTACCCTCTTTTCTCCTGTCTGGCCTAACCTGAATTGTCTGGGTACATCCTCAGGGTATCACGTCACTAAGTGGCACTATATGGGGGTCCATTGGCCTTGATATGGTTAGGAGGGGGAAAGACTCCTCAACCAGGAGAATTGCCAGGCTAAGATTCCAGCTGAGTGGTCTGAAACCCCAACTGCATAAGCAGGACACAAAGGTGTACACACGAGAAGACAATGCTGGGTACAAAACAAAGATGCTGGAGGCCACTGAAAAAGGAAAAGAAAGCTATCAGCACACCATTTTGAAATTAAGCCTGTGTACATACATAATCCATTCAGTCACCTGAACAAAATGATTATACTAGCTTTCTCACATAATCTGCAACAATAAAGAACAATGATGATTATAGAAAACATCTCATAACCTGGTTTCAATTGGAAGACATTATGCCGAGTGAAATCAGGCAGCAGCAAAAGGACAAATATTGTATAAGACCTCTACTATAAGGGATTAAGAAAAGACTTACGCACAGAAGACTCTGATGGATACAAGTGTGCAAAGGGAGGAAAAGGGTTGGGTGCAGACTAGGTGGTAGAAATTTGGTTGGGTGAAAGCAGTGACAGCACACAATAGAAAGTAGGTCGACTTAACTGGATTTCACTGTAAACTGAAAGCTCTTCTAATCTTAACCCCAAATTTCAATGATAGAATAACAGGGACTGGGTCTGAGGAACACTCTCTTGGAGGATGTAGAGGCCATTTGGCATAACCAGCCAATTACAAAGAGGATCTTTACACC
Source organism: Heterohyrax brucei (assembly GCA_028571685.1). NCBI lineage: Eukaryota > Metazoa > Chordata > Mammalia > Hyracoidea > Procaviidae > Heterohyrax > Heterohyrax brucei. Next base: position 29,360,097 of record CM053156.1, read on the forward strand.
ACATGTTTATCAGTGGCGCCCGAGGTCTTAAAAGCTAGCAAGCTGCATCTGAGGTGCACCAAATAGTCCCAACTTATCCAGAACAGACGACCACTAAGAATTACAATGATGTGAGGAAAAAAGAGCTCAGGAGACAGAAGGACCCATGTGACCAGAAGAACTAGATGGCACCTGGCCACCACCAAAGACAGTCATGATGGGGCACACAATGTTGAGTCCCTGTGGCAACCGATGAAAAAAAGAGTTGCAGGGGGCTCCCCTGGGGCATAGCCCCTAGACCTGCTGCCACACCTGACCAGAAAACACTACTGAGGTCATCTCTTTGAACAAAAATAGAACTGGACTCAGAGATACAATGTGACCATATGGTGTGTGTACTTTACGGTTCTACACATTTATAAGATTCTGTCCTACTAGTCTCTTTCTAGATGGAAGAGAAGGGGGTGGAGAGGAGGGGACAGGAGCTTGTTAAGAGGGTACTGTAAGTATAGAATGAGAAGGAGTGTGCTATCACAGGACAAGGAGAGCCAAAGGAGTTGCAGACAGGCAGGTATGCAAATTTAGTTTGGATTGTATACTTTTACTTAATCACAATAACAAAAAATAGAAAGCTTTCTGAGTCCCATTTTGGTGAGTGGCATCTAGGATCTTAAAAGCTAGCAAGCAGCCATCTAACAATCATCAGTCAGCTCCAAAGCACTTGGAGCAGAGGAGACTGAAGATCATCAATGACATTAGGAAAATATGAGCCGAAGAGACAGAAAGGGTCACATAGTCCAGAGACTACATAAGCATGAGACCAGAAATGCTAGATGGTGCCCAGCCACCACAAATGAGTGCCCTCATGGAAAAACAACAAAGAATTCCCAGCAAAGCATGAGAAAGCTAGCATGCAGAATCTGAACTCTATTAAAAAGACCATTAAAAATGCCAATGGAAGCAGCAGTAAAGAAATCAAAAGTGCATTGTATTGGGAAAATCTGCTGCAAAGGACCTCTTAAAAGTATTCAAAAGTAAGAATGTCACCTTGAAGACTAAAATGCACGTGACCCAAGCCATGGTATTTTCAATTCCATTGTATGTACTCAACAGCTGGCCACTAATCAAAGAAGACAGAATTGATGCCTTTGAATTGTGGTGTTGGAGAATAATGTTGAATGTACAATTGGCCACCAAAAGAACAAACAGATCTGTTCTGGAGGAAGTACAGCTAGAGTGCTCTTTGGAAGCAAAGATGACAAGACTACATCTTACATACTTTGGACATGTTTTCAGGAAAGATCAGGACATCATACTTGGTAGAGTGGAAGGTCAGTGAAAAAGAGGAAGACCCTTGATGAGATGGATTGACACAGTGGCTACAACAATGCGCTTAAGCATAAAAATAATTGTGAACATGGCGCAAGACTGGACAGTGTTTCGTTCTGTTGTCATAGGGTCACTATGAGTCAGAACTGACTTGAAAGCACCTAGCAACACCATCAATGTTAAGAAGACCAGACTTGATGGTCTGACAGACTGGTGGGTTCCTCAAAGGCACATCCTCTGGACTCTCTGTTAGGCCAGAACTAAAATCATTCCTGGAGCCAACTCTCCAAAGATTGGATTGAAACCTAAGACATAAAAAGATAATGATGAACAGTATGCTTCTTGGCTTAAGCAGTGAACTGAGAATCCTGTACAGAGGCAAGACGAGAGGTTAGAGGGGAACAGAAGCTACCTGAATGAACATGGGAAACGCAGAGCCAAAAGGAAGAGTGTGCTGTCACAATGTGGAGGGAACAGCGAGAATTGCATAGCAATGCATGTTTTTGTAAGTCAAATTGAGTTGGTTTATAAGCTTTCATTAAAGCACAACAAACTATTTCAAAAAGTAATTTAAAATTTTTCTAAATCTTCAATATCTTCATCTTTGACCCTAGCAGTTGATATGTAAATTTGAATAACAGTCATATTAACTGGTCTTCCTTGTAGGTGTATGGATATCCCTGACAGCATTGCACTTCTGGACATATCTTGAAACATTCTTTTTGACAATGCATACAACACCATTCCTCTTTAAGTTGTCATTTCTGGCATAGTAGACCACATGATTGTCCAGTTCAAAATGGCCAATACCAGTCCACTTCAGCTCATTAATGCATAAGATACAGATATTTATTTGTTCTATTTTGGTTTTGTTTTGGATCTGACTCAACAGCACTTGGCTTGGCTGGCATTTTGTTTTGACAGTTTCTGACTACCCTAGATTCTAACTTTACACATTTCACATTCTGATTATTAATGGATGATTGCAGCTGTTTATTCTCATTTTAAGTCATACCACATCAACAAATGAAGATTCTGAAAGTTCTACTCCATCTTTGAGGAGGCAGCTCTTCCCCAGGTGCTTTTCAAGTACCTTTCAAGCTGGGGAGACTCATCTTCTGGCACTGTATCAGACACTGTTCCACTGCTACTCATAAGGTTTTCACTAGCCAATTGTTTTTGGAAGTAGACTGCCAAGTCCTTCTTTCTGTTCGTCTTACTCTGGAAATTCAGGTGAAATCTTTCCACTGTAGGTAGTCCTGCTGGTATCTGAATACCAGTGGCACAGCTTCTGGCATCACAGCAACATGAAAGTCCACACAGTGTGACAAACTGATAACCACATGGGGAGCAAATGAGCATAAAAAGCTGGACTGCAGTAAGATAGTAAAGAATTATCTTGAAAAAGTAGAAGCTAGAGCTGGAGAAAGAGGGACAAATGATGACAGAAATTCAGGAAACAGAGAGTCAATGAAATAGTGAGATTTGGAAAATAGTACTATTAGGGGAGCAATTTATGTTAAGTCCAAATAAGTGTGCAGTCCAGTGTGACAACCAAATAAATGAAAAAGCATTCAGTTCTCGCAGCCATCCCTAATGCTGCAGCAGCCAGAATTTTACCCCATAACCATCTGGTGTCCATACAGCATCCCTTTATCAAGCACATCTTTTACATCAGGTACTTAGAACACAATCATGCTATCCTTCCAAACCACTGTAAGTCAAATCGAAGAAACTGAAGCTCAGAGAAACTAAACAGCTTTCCTAGGATCATAGAACTCAAAAGTGGCAACACCAGAATTTAAGCCAACAACAGTCCAACTCCAAAATCTCTTTTCTACATTTTATACCCAGCCACTACATGGTGAATGAAGAGGCAAGGGACACTGCAGTTCAGTGCCAGCAGACATAGTGCTGCAACCTCTGACTTTGGGTAAGTGGACAGTGTACAAAGACCAGGAGTAGTGTATGACTTCCAACCCTACCTCTGCTTTTCACTAGCTGTGTGACTATGTGAGTGTCACCTAACCTCTTTGTGCCTTGATTCCTTCAGTTATACTGTAGGCAAAATAGTATCATCCACATAACAATGTTCTGATTGCCAAGCCAAGTGCTGATTAAGTGATTGTTAATACAAGTTCTCCGTTGTGTATCTGTCAGTTTGCCATACCTTGGGGGCTTGCATATTGCTATGATGGTGGAAGCTATTCCACAGATATTTAGACACCAGTAGGGTCACCCACAGCACATGGGTTTCAGCTGAGCTTCCAGATTAAGACAGACTAGGAAGACTCAGCAGTCTACTTCTGAAAAGAATTAGCCAGTGAAAACTTTGTGAATAGCAGTGGAACGGTGTCTGATATAGTGCCAGAAGACAAGGTCCTCCAGCTTGGAAGATGCAAAAGATGGCTGAGGGAAAGCTGCCTCCTCAAAGTACACAGTTGACCTTAATGACCTTATTGGAGTTAAGCCTTCAGGACCTATGGTCTCCTATGCCACAAATTACGACTTGAAGAAGAATAGTGTTTAACTCATTTTTTAAGAAAACTTCAAGATCTATCCTGCAGTGCAATATTGTCATGGATAGAATGATATCTATATGCCCACAGAAAGACCAATTAATACAGCTCTTATTCAAATTTGTGCACCAACTACTAAGGCCAAAGATGAAGAAGTAGAAGATTTTTACCAATCACTAAAGTCTGAAATTGGTCAAACAGGGCAATCAGGATTTATTGATAATTACTCATCCAGCCAAGACAAGTGCCGTTGAGTGAGATCTGACTCATGGCAATTACTCATATTGAAGTGTAAAAGTTGGAAACGAAGAAGAAGGATTGGTAACTGGACAATATGGCCTTGGTAATTGAAATGATACAGGAGATCACATTATTGAATTTTGCAAGACCAATGACTTCTTCATTGCAAATACCTTTTTTCACTAACATAAATGGCAACTATACCTATGGATCTTGCCAGATGGAATACATAGGAATCTAACCTACTGCATGTGTGGTAACTGATGATATAAAAGATCAATATCATCTGTCAGAACAAGATCAAGAGCTGACAATCAGTTGCTTCATGCAAGTTCAAGTAGAAACTGAAGAAAATTAGAAAAGGTCTACAAGACACAAAGTACAACCTTGAGTGTATCCCACCTGATTTTAGAAACCACCTTAAGAACAGATTTGACATATTAAACACTAATAACTGAAGACCACAGTTGAGGAATGACATCAAGGAAATCATATACAAAGAAAGCACAGGTTATTTAACAGAAAGGAAAAAAAGAAAAGATCAAAATGGATGCCAGAAGACAGTCTGAAACTTGCTCTGCAAAGTCAAGCAGCTAAAGCAAAAAGACTTGATGAAGTCCAAGAACTGAACAGAAGACTTCAAAAGGTGGTTCCAGAAGATGAAGTTAAGTATTATTAAGACATGTGCGAAGAGCTGGAGATATAGAATGGGAAGAATGCAGTCTGCATTTCTCAAATTGAAAGAACTTAAGGAAAACTTCAAGCCTCGAGTTGCAATAGTGAAGAATCCTATGGGGAAAATCTTAAATAATGCAAGAAGCATCAAAAGAAGATGGAAGGAATACACAGAATAACTGTATGAAAAAGAAGTGGTCAATGTTAAACAATTTCAAGAGGTAGCATATGATCAGGAACTAGTGGTACTAAAGGAAAAAGTCCAAACAGCATTGAAGGTATTGACACAAAACAAGGCTCCAGGAACTGACAGAATATCAGTTGAGGTGTTTCAATAAAGAGATACAGCACTGGAAGTGCTCACTCATGTATGCCAAAAATATTGGAGAAAAATTACCTGGTCAATCAACTAGAAGAGATGCATATTTATGCCTATTCCCAACAAAAGTGATCCAGTGAAGTGTAGAAATTACAAAACAATATCATTAATATCACACAGAAGTAAATTTTGCTAAAGATCATCCAAAAGTGGCTGCAGCAGTATATTGACAATGAACTGCCAGAAATTCAAGCCAGATTCAAAAGAGGATATTGAACAAGGAATATTGTTGCTGATGTCAGATGAAGCATGACAGAAAGCAGAGAATACTGGAAAGATGTTTACCTGTCTTTTACTGACTACATAGTCAGTAAAAGAATTCAGTTGTCTAGAATGTAACAAGTTATGGATAAAAGAGCAAAGAAGGGGAATTACAGAACACATAATTGTGTTCATAAGTAACCTGTACATAGATCAAGAAGTGGTTGTTTGGACAGAACAAGGGGGCACTGAGTTGTTGAAGGTCTGGAAAGGTGTGCATCAAGGCTACTTGTATCCTTTCGCCATACTTACTCAGCCTTTATGCTAAGTAAATAATCTGAGAAGCTAGACCACATGAAGAAGAACGGGGCATCAGGGTTGAAAGAAGACTAATTAACAATCTGGGCTATAAAGATGACACAACTTTGTATGCTAAAAGGGAAGAGAACTTGAAACACTTACTAATGAAGATCAAAGACCACAGGCTTCAGTATGGTTTGCACCTCAGCATCAAGAAAACAAAAGTCCTGACCACTGGACCAATAAGCAACATCGTGATAAATGGAGAAAAGATTGAGGTTGTCAAGGATTTAATTGTATTTAGATGCACAATCATTAACCATGGAAGCAGCAGTGAAGAAATCAAAAGACACATTGTATTTGGATGAATCTGCTGAAAAAAAGATCTCCTTAAGTTTTGAAAAGCAAAGGTGTCACTTTGGAGACAAAGGTATGCTAGACCTGAGCCATGATATTTTCAGTTGCATCATATGCATCTGAAAGGTGGACAATGAATAAGGAAGATAGAAGAAGAATTGACGTCTCTTAATGGTGGTGTTGCAGAAGAATATTAAATATACCATAGACGGCCAAAACATCTGTCTTTGAAGAAGTACAACCAGAATGCTCCTTATAACCAGTGGTGGTAAGACTATGTCTCACATACTTTGGACATGTTCTCAGGAGGGATCAGTCCCCAGAGAAGGACATCATGCTGGGTAAAGTAGGGGGTCAGTAGAAAGAGAAAGACCCTCAATAAGATGGATTATCAGTGTCTACATCAGTGGTCTTAAGCATAACAACAATTGTGAGCATGGTGCAGGACCAGTGCTTTGTTCTGTCATACATGGGGTGCTACAAGTCAGAACAAACTCCATGTAGCTAATAACAACAATAACAAAACAAGTTCTTGGTAAATGTTATCATGCTCTAAAAACTTATTACCATTATGAATTTAAATACAAGATACTCTCAGGAGGGACTAATTCTGAAAAAAGACATCGTGATTCGTAAAGAAGAGAGTCAGCAGAAAACCGAAATACCGAAATACCCTCAACAAGATGGAATGACACAGTGGCTAAAACAATGGAATCAAACATAAAAATGATTGTGGGCATGGTGCAGGACTGGCAGTGTTTCGTTCTGTTGTGCATAGGGTCACTAGGAGTTGGAACTGACGCAACAGCACCTAACAATAACAACAGTGGTGCAAAAAGTTAATGCACTCAGCTAGCAATCAAGAGGTTAGAGTTTTTTTTTATCACAGCACTGTTCACAATAGCAAAAAGATGGAATCATCCCAGATGCCCAACAACGGATGAATGGGTAGGTAAACTATGCAACGATAAAGAACAACAATGATTTCAGGAAACATAACCCGGTTTCAACTGGAGGACATTAGTTGCGTGAAAGCAGTCAGCGGCAAAAGGATAAATATTGAATGAGACCCCTATGATAAAAACTTAAAATCAGACTCAGGCATAGAAGAAAAGACTCTTTGATGGCTGCAAAGGTGGGGAGAGAGGAAGGGCAAGGTGGGGAGGGTTTAGACTAGTTGTTAGAAATTTGGTCAGGTAAAACTGGTAACAGCACACATTACAAAGAAGATCAATATTAACGGGACTTCAACACAACTTGAGTACTCCTCCCATCTTAACCCAATATTGCAAAGACAGAGTAGCTGGGGCTGGGGGCTGGGGACCATGCTGTCAGGCAAAATCGAGGCCAAATGGCACAACTAGCTTTTTGCTAATGAGGTCTCTCTGCACCCCACATTGATGAGTGATGTCTGGGGTCTTAAAAGCTGCCAAACTGCCATCTGAGGGTACAGCAAATGGTTCCAACTCAGCAGGAATGGATGATCACTGAGGTCTATAACTACTTGGGGGAAAGAGAACCCGGAAGACAGAGAGACCCACGTGAGTGGGGTTTTACATCGACTTGTGACCAGAAGAACCAGAAGGTGCCCGGCCACCACCAGTGACAGCTGCGATGGAGCTCACAAAGTTGAGTCTCACTGGCAACACAAGAATAAATAGGGGTGCACCCTGAAATCTCCACTAAAAGACCATAATTGATGGTCCAGGGGCTTCAGGGTTCCCCTGGGAGCATGGCCCCTGGCCCTTATGCTCTTCACCTGTCCATAAATCATAGTGAAAGTCAACTCTTCAGATTGGATGTGGGGACGCAGCAATGGATTGGATGTGCGGAAATAGCATAACCATATTTTTGTGGCACTGAATGGTTCTATGCATCTATAGAGTATCATCTTGCTGATCTCTTACTGTAGGAAGGAAAGTGGATGGAGAGGAGAGGCTAGGAGACTGTTGGGAGGATAGGACATGTATGGAGCATAGAGGAAGAGTGTGCTGTCACCAGGCAGGGAGAGCAGTGGGAGCTGCATATAGGTGAGCATGTGAATTTATATGGGAATGTACATTTTCATTCAATTGTAATAATAATAATAATAAAAGGTTGGAGTTTTGAGTTCACTGAAAGGCCCTTGAAGGAAAGGCCTGGTAGTTTACTTCTTGAAACCAGCCACTGAAAACCCAGTGGGGCACAGTTCCACACAGAAGCACAAGGTTTGCCACAAGCTGGAGTTGAGTGGGTTGCAGCCGGCTTTGTTGTAAGTCTGTGAGTCATCCTGTAAATTGCTTGTACTGTAATTGTTTTGATTTTACATTATTCTGGTTGGTCAGTTATACTCCTGCATTTGAAATATTTGTAATATTAAACCATGCTTAGCAAGATAATGATTGTCGTATCAGGAACAAATTATCAGATTGTAATAAATGGCTTGGGTTGTTATCCACTAGCTGCAGCCTTCTATTGTTGTTGTTAGTTGCCCTTGAGTTGATTCCAAGTCAAGGTGATTCAACATGTGCAGAGCTGAACTGTGCTCCATAGGGTTTTCAAAGCTGTGGTCTTTGGGAGGCACATCACTAGGCCTGTGTCCAAGGTGCTTTGAGGGGTTTGAACTGCCAACCTTTTGGTTAGTACTTGAGAGCTTAACGGTTTATGTTATCCATAGCCTCCTTAGGATTCACAAAAGCTTCGTTAAGCCCTGTGTTTCACAACATGAGTGCTCATCTATAGTTAAAAAAAAATTGTAGTTCTGAAGAAAAGAAAAGTGACAAGGATGTGATGGTTCTAGACTCCATCCCAGATGAAGAATTGCTGAAAGAAATGGAATTTATGGCCTGGGTAAGAAGAGCATGAGTACCATCTTTAAAGGTTTGAATGAACAGCTTGGACAAGAGGGTCAGATTTATTCTGAGCTGCTCCCATGGGGAGCTGGAATCATAGGTGGTATGTGTAGGAAAAGGGGCGCTGAGACGACAGTGAAATGCAGAAGGCAGGTCTAAGGACCCCTCTGTGCTTCAAGTGCTTTGCTAGAAAATGAGGTGAATTAGACTAATCAAGGTTATATTGGGTGGTAGTCTGGATCAGATGCCCTCTAATCATAACTTCTTGGCACACAATGTCATATAATTGCCTTGCTTGATTTCAGACTCGAGAGATGCTTCCCTTCTGGATGAACAGCACTGGAAAGAGGGAAGGCTGGCAACATGGATGGCATGGATATGACAACGAGCTCATGGACATGAGAGGCATTTTCTTGGCCTTTGGACCTGGTAGGAAAGGAAATAACTAAACACTCTTACTTGGCCTTTTCAAAGAAGGTGTCTCTCAAAAGGGATTAATAGTGCTATAAAGGCTGAAGTGATTTTTTATGCACCCCTCTTTATGAGCAAAGCTGAGCAAACCCAGCCATTTCCCATGAAACAACTTTTACTGTCTTCTTTGCAAATGCTTCTTGAGTTTGGTAAATATGGTCAAACTTTTCCTTGTAAAATTTAAATGTTGAGTACAGTAAGGAAAGTACATTCCACATGTTTGTGATTCATTTTCTTAAATCATCTGATGCTCAGGGAAGTTTATCAGACACCAGGCTACTGACAGCTCTTAGTCTTGAAGTTGACGTGATTTTTTTTTTCTCACAGTCTGGCTCTCCCCATGAGGTTCAGTCAGTTCAGAGTTCAACTAGAAGCTGGGATATACTTTTAGGGCAGGCTCCAAAATGACCAGGGGACTAACTTTGAAAGTAAGCCAGAATGACTCAGAGTGGCTTGAGTGACAGTGAATTTGCCATGACTTTCTTTGTCAGACTAATTGTGAGGGTTTTAAGAGATGGGAAATACAGAAGGCCTACTTGGACATTTTATTTCATTAATAATAACACTGTGAATTAACATCTCAGGAAAGTTTCTCAAAAACTCTGAAGATCATCTTACTGTCTGAACATTTCCTTCCTTAAAAAAAATATTCAGTGGTCAGTGGACTAGTTCATGAGCTCTGCTTTCTGACTACTGTCTACCCTTCTTATTAAATTTACAGCTCTTACTCTCTTACCCATATTATAGCCATATCCTTATTGTATTAAAGATAAAATAAGCCCTACTTTGATATCAAAATTCCAAATACGTTTTTCCAGACTCTGATCAAAATGTTTCAGCCTACGAAAGTCCACACTTTCGTTTCAAATTATGTTTCTAGAAACGTGTTTTGCCCTTCTTTATACAAGAACAATTCACCCCACTTTGTCTGCTTTGTTTCACTCTACCTACCACAAAACAGCTGTGAAAAATTCAGACATGCCAGCTGCTGCAGGCTGCTTGCATTCTCTGGGAACCTGAGCTTAAGGAATACATTGGTCCTTGCCCACATGTGATCTGAGTTCTCAAGCCCTGGAGTGAGCAGCAGCTTCAGTAGCAGCCAGCATTAATAAGCATTGACTGTCCTGAAGAGACAAAACACTGGCCTCAGAGAGAGTTTAGAGGATGTCTGAGCATGTCACCACTAACCAATAATGGTTAGCAGGAAATCCCTGTCAATCTAAGCCCAAGTCAGATATGTTAGAGTTCAGAACTGAACCAAATTAAGAGTGGTCAGTGAAGACTATATTGAGGTTTACTGTTAGATTAAGTTGGAGACATTCCCAGGCCATGGCCTTTCTATGACAAAACTTCAGACAGCAGGGCTTTCGTTCAAAAGTATCACCACTTTCATCTCCAGAAAAGAGAAATAAGACCATGAATGCAAGACAGTTGTCTGCTGAAGGAAGGAATAGCCACAAGAGTCTCAGGCATATTTTAAAGCAGAATGATACCTAACCCCAAACCAAAAAATTTAAACAAAGTGCACAAAGCCTCACCAGCTTAAGTTAAATTCAGCGAGGGAGATTCTGTCCATTAACAAAAACCTCAGCCAGTCTCCTTTAAAACTAAAAGATCTCAGCCTTTCACGGACAGAAAGATACCCACTGGTGAAAATGGCAAATTGCCAAATTGTTTCCAGGCAAACACATCCTCAAAAGCCTCCCACAACCATCATGTTTCTGGCTCCAGTTCCCTTGAAAGCCTAAACAGATTTACACACTGACTGTTGTCTCTGAGAAAATTTAAGAGCAAGTCCTTTTGTAGTTGTCTAACTGTACTTGGAGATAAAAGTATATTCCCTTTGATTAACTGTCTGGGCTTCTTGCTTAGCACGAAAGCCAGGATCACTGTGTACCTAGATACAGCTGTAGAAGTCAGTAAATTTGATATCGCAAAAAGAAAGGAAAATAATCCCAAGAGATAGCCTCACTCGGGTTAATACCAGTTTCTAATTTGAACAAGCTAATCTTGCTCTGGAGAAGCCCACATTCAGGATAAGATGGCAGTCATGTAATTCAGTGAGCAGTCAACAAACCAGCAAGCCTCCCTCAAAATGTAGCCTTAAGTGCCAGGCTAGTGGGAGCCTACAGAACCTCTCTTCTTTGGCGGAAACACTTTTAATATCCCAAAATTTTAAACCTATGGGAATCCAGGTTCACAGTGACATCTTGAACTAGCAGAGCTTGGTTGGGTTTTCCCACACTAGATCACGTATAGTTTATAGTTTTGCTGTTTAGAAATTTCCTAGAAGTTCTCATTCCAGCTGGACAATTTCTGCAGCAGGCCCAAAGTTCAGTCTCTGCAGAACAAAAGCCCTTAGCCTGATGAGGTGAGAATGAAAACCCAATTCTCCTTCTTGCATACCTGCACAGGATTTGCTTTTGTACTTTCAAAGCAAAAAGATAGTCTTTCTAACTCTTTTGCATTAGAACTCTATCTCAGTTACTCCTGGGAAGTATTACAGAAGCAGGTGTTTGACAGGCTGGGAAGAATGCAGTGTATTACTATTGTCCCACACCCATACATCCTGCTACCTATGTACTCAACAAGAGTATGGCCACCACGTGGTAGGGGCAGAGTGACCATGGCATCCAAGCCATATGGCAAGTCAGTAACATTGCATCTAAATTCAGTTAAAAGAGGTAGTAGAGAGCACATGGCCAAAAGCCTGGGCACTACAATTACTCTGTAGTCACTTACTAGCTGGGTAACCTCAGAGGTTAATAAGAAGGCAAATTTTCCAACTAAATGAGAGTGGTGGTTACATTTCCCAAACAGAAGGGTTACCTGAAGAATGAGATATGAATGGGAAGGCTGTCCAGTGTTACTGCCAAGTAAGTTTGCAAACTCATAGTAGAAAAAGTGCTATATACTTCATTTCTGAATATCGCCACAGTTGCCTTCAAAGTACTGCCCTCGTGAAGCTAGGCACCGATGCCAATGCCCAGGTCACCTTTTAAAGCAATCTGGAACTCTTTTCCTGGAATAGCCATCAGAGCTGTTATATTACTCTTGATGTCCTGAAGGTCACCAAAATGTCTTCCTTTCTTCAGGTAAAGAAAAAAGTCACTGTGGGACAGATCAAGTGAGTAGGGAGGATGTTCTAGTACAGTTGTTTGTTTACTGGCTAAAACTCCCTCACAGACAACTATACAATTAAGTTCACAAATTTGCAACCTTGCCACTGAGTGCAATGACCATTCCAGAAAAAGTTCCAAAATTGCTCTCAAAGGTGGACTAGGTGTTGGCATCAGTGCATAGCTTCCCAAGTGATAGCCATAGTGACCATAGGGATACTCAGAAATGAGATATGTAGCACTTAGAATAATCAAGTTTTTATACTTATTGTCACACCTTGTGTGTGTGTGAACTCTTATTTTCACTCTTTAAACAACAGTGCTCTTTGCATTCTGAACTTAAATGCCTCCTGTGGATTTAAGTCTCTCCTAGGACATGCAGCGTCACCTCCAGTGTCCTGACTCGTAATGGCTCCTATTGGCCAGTCCTAGCTCCTATATTCCTGTACTACTGTTCGAATTTGGTACAGGCCTATGGGTGGTACACTGTACTCTCCTCCATTAACTTGGTCTTTAACTCTAACATTATTTCACTTATTTTCCACATGGCTAAGTTATTTTATTTGCCAGAGAAAGTTTCCCCAGGCATGTTCAGTTGCTCTTCCAAAGCATTTAGGAAACTATTACTGCTATTTCTGAATTAGCCAGCATTGGGGAAACTGTATATGGGATCATGTTACATCAAGCCCTCTCTCTTCTTGTTGAGGTTAAAAAAAATGAGAAATACTCTTCAGTGAATTGCTCTGGGGCCTTTACAGTAGAAATCAACATCTTGACTAACCTGTCCCTGCTGGATAGATATTCTGGGAGATAAGCACATGATTTAGCTAGGTTATGGAGAGTCCAGCAAGACAGACAAGCTTCCAAAGATGTCACTTTGGGAATGGTTTCTGTTCTCTTGCTCTCTGCAGAAATGGAGCTGTCCACGTGACCATTTTGCCCTTCCAGAAAAGTTCTGTTGTAACAAAGGAAATACAAAAAGTTCTGTTTGCTGATTTTTTTTCAAAAGGCTAATCTCTATGAGCCAGTGAAAACTGTTTGCTTTCATAAGAAACCTATTTTTTTGCTGTTCTTAGCTGCCGTGCAGTTGATCCCTGACTCATGACGATCCCTGATTCATGATTATCCCATGAACAGTGGAAAGAAATGTTTCTCGTTGTTGTATCATTGGATTCATACTTCTTGGCACTGGGCCAGTTGTGCTTTAAGTGAAAGTTAACAATTGAAGTCAGTTTGTCATACAAGAACCTTACACATTGTTGCTGTCCCCACACTATGACAGCACACTCCTCTCCAGTCTATATTTTTCATATCCATAAACCTGTCCCCCTCTGCCTTCTCATCTTGCCTCCAGAAACAGGGTGCCTAGTCAGTCTTAAGCCAAGAGGCACAGTCTTCACCAGTATTGGTCTATATCTTACAGTTCAGTCCAATCTTTTTCTGAAGATGTGGCTTTGGGAATGGTGTCTGTTCTGGACTAACAGTGTGTCTGGGGACCATGCACTCTATCAGATCATCAAGTCTGATCACACCCCACTTTTCTCTCACTCCATTAGAACTATCTGTTGCATTCTCTTTCAGGACAGTCATTGGTGGCAGCCAGGCATGATTTAGTTCTTCTGATCTCATACTGATACAGTCTCTAGTTTATGTGGTCCTTTCTACCTTGTGGGCTCTTATTTTCCTTATGTATTCGGTGTTTTCATTCTCATTTGTTCCAGGTGGGTTGGGACCAAATAAAGCTTGTTAGATGACTGCTTGCCATGTTTAAGACCCCACATGCCATTCACCAAAGTGTGATGTAGAACATTTTCTTCAAAGAACTTAGTTATGTCATAACTAGTCTATTGCTAAGAAACTTTTCTGCACCCCATATTGGTGAGTGGTGTCTGAGGTTTTAAAAGCTACCCAGCTGCCATCTGAGGTACATCAAGATGTCCCAACTCCTCCAGATCAGATGATCACTGAGAACAACAAAGATATGAGGGAACAAGAGCCTAGGAGACAGAAGGACCCATATGAATGGGAGACTGTATCAACATGGTAACAGTATAACCAGATGGTACACAGCCACCACCAAAGACAGTTGTGACAGGGGATAAAATGTAAAGTCCCTGAGGCAACATGAGAAAAAGAGGTGTGTAGCCCAAGAACTCTACTAAAAGACCTGAATTAATGGTCCAACGTCCCTGGGAACATGCCCCTAGACCTGCTGCTGTCCCTGATTGGAAACCGACTCTGAGGTCAACTCTTCAGACTCTTCAGAGAAGAATGGACTGGACTTGGGGATACAGTGTGACCATATGGTGTGCATACCTTTTGGTTCTGTGTATTTACAGGAGGCTGTCCTGCTGGCCCCTTTCTAGATGGGAAAGAAGAGGTGGAGGGGGAAGAACAGACACTCATTAAGAGGGTACTAGATACGCAGAGTGAAAATGAGGAATGTGCTGTCACCAGGTGGGGAAAGCAGAGGGAGCTGTTGATAGGTGAGCATGTATTTGTATTGTGTACTTTCACATAATCACAATCACAATAACAACAAAAAAGTTATGCCAGTTGACCTACATGTCCGCTGAAAGTATGGTCCCCAGGCCCCTGCCTCTGCTAATTCGTCCCTCGGTGTATTTGGTTGTATTTGGAAACTTCTTAGCTTTTGTTTTAGTCCAGTTGTGCTGACTTTTCTTATACTATGTATTTTACTTCATCTTACCTAAGAAAATTCTTACTATCTAGTTAGTAAACACTCCTCTTCCTCTCTCCCCACCCTCTTAACCCCAAAACAATGTTTTCTTCTTTGTTGAAATGTTCTCTTGAGTTCTTATAATAGCAGTCTCAAACAGTATTTGTCATTTTGCAACTAATTTCACTCAGCATAATGCCTTCCAGATTCATCCATGTTGTATTTCACAAATTCATTGTTGTTCTTTATCATTGTGTAGTACTCCTTTGTGTGAATATTCCATAGTTTATCCATTCGTCAGTTGATGGTGAGCTAGGATGACACCATCTTTCTGCTGTTGTGGACAGTTCTGCAATTTGTTGTTTTAGATTTGATATTTAAGTCCCTGATCCATCTTGAATTAGTTTTTGTGATGGCTTAAGGTATATAGCTTGTTCCATTTTTTGCATATGGATACCCTGCTTTGCCAACACTGTTTTTTAAAGACATTGTCTCTTCCACAATTAATGAACTTTGGGATTTATCAAATATGAGCTGCTCATAGGTAAATGAATTTACATCTGGATTCTCAATTTTGTTTCATTGGTCTGTGCATCTGTTGTTGTATCAGCAACAGGCTGTTTTGACTACTGCGTGGTGTAACAGGTTCTAAAGTCAGTGTGTCCTCCCACTTTGCTCTTCTTCTTCTGTAATGCTTTACTTATCCAGGGCGTCTTCCATTTCCATATGAAATTGATTTTTTTTTCCTCTGTTTCATTTAAAAACACCATTGGAATTTGGATCAGGATTGCATCTACAGACCAATTTGGAAAGAATACGCATTTTCACAATGTTGAGTCTCGTTCTCCATGAGCAAGGTGTATTTCTTCACTTACGTAGGTCTCTTCATTTTTTTGCAGTAGTGTCTTGTGGTTTCTTTGTATAGTTCTTTTGTGTCTCTGGTTAGATTTTATTCCTAAGTGATTTTCTTGTGGGCTGTTGTAAATAGTATTGATTTGGTGATATCCTCTTCGATGTTCTGTTTGTTGACGTAGCATAATTCAACGGATTTTTGTATGTTTTCATGTAGCCTGATACTTTGCTGAACTCTCCTATTAGTTCTAGTAGGTTTTTATAGATTCTTTAGGGTTTTCTGTGTATAAAATCATTATATCTGCAAAACAGTTACTTTTACTTCTTCCATACCAATTTAGTTGCCCCTTATTTCTATTTCTAACCTTACTGTTCTGCACAATGTTGAATAAGTGTTGACTTCTCTGTTTCCCATTCTGAAGGGGAATGTTTCAGACTCTCTCCATTTAGGATGATGTTGGCATAGTAAATGTTCTTTTTTATGTCGAGGAATTTTCCTCCTAGTCCTATTTTGCTGACAGTTTTTAACATGAATGTGTGTTGGAGTTTGTCAAAAGCCTTTTCCGCACCAATTGATAAAATCATGTGGTTCTTGTCTTTTATTTACATGGTTGATAATATTGATGGATTTTCTAATTTTGAACCATCTTTACATATGTGGTATGAATCCTGCTTGGTCATAGTGAATCATTTTTTGGTTGAATTTTGTTAGCTAGAATTTTATTGAGAATTTTTCATTTCAGTTCATGAGGAATATTGGTTTGTAATTTTCTTTTTATGTGGTGTATTTATCTGGTTTTTGTATCAGGATTTTCTTGGCTTCATAGAATGAGTTTTGGAGTATTCCATCCTTTTCTATGTTCTGAAATGCCTTTAGTAATAATGGTGTTAACTTTTCTCTGAAAGTTTGGTAGCATTTACAGTGAAGCCATTAAGGGCAGGATTTGGGGGGGGAGAGAGGAGACTATTTTAATGACCTTTTCAATCTCTTTTCTTATAGGCTTATTTAGTTGTTCTGCCTCTGTGTGTTAGTTTAGGTAGGTAGTTTATTTCTAGAATTTTTCCATTCCCTCTAGATTTTCAAATTTGTTAGAACACAATTTTTCATAATATTCTGTTATGATTCTTTTTAATCTAAGTTGGTTTGTTGTGATATCACCCAGCTCACTTCTTACCTGATTTACTTGCTTCCTCTCCTGTTTTTCCTTTTACCGATTGGCCAGTAATCTATTGATCTCCTTGATCTTTCCAAAGAATCAGCTTTGGGTCTTATTGACTGTTTTAGTGTTTTTCTAGTCTCCGTTTCATTTAACTCTAGTCTAATTTCTGTTATTTGCTTTCTTGTGGTGCCTTGAGACTTTTTTGCTGTTTTCTTTCTAGTTGGTCAAGTTATAGGGCTAATGCTTTGATTCAGGCCCTTTCTTCTTTCGGATGTTTGATTTTATTAAAATAAATTGACCTTTGAACAGTGCTTTTGCTGTGTCCTAAAGGTTCTGGAGAGGGGGGTTAAGATGGCAGGGTAGCCTCATGACGCTGATGAACCCTATAAAAACAAAGAGCAGCATAATAAATTAATCCAACCAAATTAGGCACTTCAGGAGGCCTGATCACCTGGTAGAAACATATAAGAATGGACTGGATGACAGGAAGATTATAAGAGTGCAAGACCACCACAGAGGAAACAACGGGGCTCCAGACAAAGAGATCCCATGTAGGAAAGGTGAAGTGAGCAGAGTAAAATCTCCCTACCAAAACAACTTTATAGTGTGGGTCTGAGAGACATCACCAGGTCTAAGAGTAAAGGTGATCCACATTTGCCTAAAGAAAGAAGTCCAGAACAGAAGGCTTCTACACAGGTCACAGGGGCTTGAGACTAGTGGGGGTATCAGAGGGCATTAAGGCCCAGTGGCCTGGCAGGCCCTAGAGTGGTCCAAGCCAAGGAGGCTTAGTTCCCTCTGTACTAAGAGAAGTGAGGAGAGAACTCATACGGGGAAGGCAGTGGCTTGAGACCACACACAGCCTGGAGACAAAGGCAGTTTCAGGAATGTGTGCAACCTTGGGTGGCAGTGCCACTGATGTGGGGGAAGTGTGCAACCCAGCAGAAGTGGCAAGGGTGTGCAAGACCCCTCCTCTGTCTGTGAACCACAGCTGCATATGAGTCTCTGTGGGCGACTATCCCAGCAGAGACGCAGCATATGCAGTGACAAGGAGGATGTGCGTGTGGCCCAGGAGCTACAGATAAGGGATACATGACCACTCCAAAGCAGGAGAACTTCCAGTGAAGCTTCTGGGGTTCAGTGCCCAGCCCTGAGCCAACAGAAACAGCAGCAGCAGTTGTGGCTGCCACTTGGGAAATACGGCAAGGGCATGTGAACTTCCCCTCTCCCCATACCTGAGATCCAGGCTGAGACTCTGGCAGGGATCAGCCTAACCCAGAGGCAACAGCAGCACTTGTGTCCTGCCCACTTTGGGGTGGCTGAAAAAGTGCAATGCCTGCTCTAGCAGTGCCCCCAGCCCAGAGACAGAAGCACAGGTGGTGCTGCTGAAAGAAGGTACTACACCCCTACCCGGGAGCTGAGCCAGCAGTGGCCCAGTGTAGGACAATAAAATCAAGGGACAGAAAATAACCAGACTGTACTGATAAACTGTGGCTCAGTCCCAACAGAGAGACACCAGTAAAGACAACCAAACTATTAAATCTCTTTCACTGCAATGATTTTTGGATGGCTCAGGTACAACAATTTCTAAACACTTGAAGAAGCAGACTACCTTGGCTTCCAAAAATTCCCAAAATAAAACATCAACAGATTTCCCACACAAAGAAGAGTTCCTGCAACTATCAGAGACAGAATGCTAAAGACTGATGTACAGAGCCAAGCAAGATATTAGGCAAAATGCAACAGAGTACACTGAAAAATTAAATAGGCTGCAAGAAATACATGAGCAGCAATGCTGTGAAACTCAGCAGATTAACCATAAAATCACTGAGCTTGATAACTCAACAGAAAGTGAAAGGAGCAAATGGAAAATTGAATTAGTGAACTTCAAGACAAAGTAAATGACACTGGCACTTATGATGAAAAATCAGATAAAGACTGAATAATCACTAAGGGTGATGTGGGACTCTATTAAGAGGAAAAACACAAATGATTGGAGTACCAGAACAAAGTGGGATAGCTGCAAATACAGAGAAAATTGTTGTAGCATTTCTGATAGAAAACTTCCCTGACATCAGGAAAGGTGAGAAGATCTCCAGGATGCTCATTGAACCCCACTTAAGGCAGATTCCAAAACAAATACACTGAGGCATGTCATAATCAAGCTCAATAAAAGTAGAGACAAGGAGAGGCTACTGCAGGCAGCCAGAATTAAGCAAAAAATAACTCACAAAGGAAAATTATTAGGCTTATCCTCAGACTATGCATCTGAAACAATGCTGGTCAGAAGACAATAGGATAACACATACAAAGCCCTGAAAGGGAGAAAAAAAGAAAAAAAAAACACCAACTGAGAATAACATATCCTACAAAATTGTTTCCCATATATGAAATTAAAATCAAGATTTTAAAGATAAGCAGAAATTTAGAGAATTTGTAAAAGCCAAACCAAAATTTCAAGAAACATCGAAAGAAGTTCTTTGATCAGCAAATTAATAGCATTAGGTATACACTTAAACATCCAATATTCAACAGTGTATCTGGATACCATCCAGAAAGGAAATCTAAAATCAGTAACCAAAACCAAATCACAAAAATAGAAAAGTAAGGATCTCAGGATATAATCGAAAACTGCATTATATCAAAAAGAGGGTAAAAAAAAATGTTACACATAGAGCTTCTGGATGTGGAGGAAGTCAAGGAGATACATAGACACTGAAATTTGGATTACCACTGAGAAGAAAACACATAAAGAAAAAAAGACTCAGCACAAAAAATGGAATGCAACAGAGGAACTGTCCACAACACCTCCAAAAAAGCATCAAAATGACAACATTAGCAGCATGTATATCAATAATCATGCTGAATGTAAATGGACTAAATGCACCAGTGAAGAGGAGGAGAGTAGCAGATTAGCTAAAAAAACATGACCCATCTGCATGCTGATTAGAGGAGACACACCTTAGACTCAAAGACACAAACAAACTACAACTCAAAGGTTGGAGAAAACATATCAAGCTAATAACATTCAAAATAGAGCAGGAGCGGTGATGCTAATCTCTGACAAAATAGACTTTCAAGTTAAATCTACCACATGGGATGAAGAGTGTCACTATCTAATGGTCAAAGGCTCACTGCAGCAGGCATAACCATATTACATATCTACACACCCAAAGACAAGGCTCTGAAACACATAAAACAAACAGTATTTGTGCTAAAATCAGACATAGACAGTGCCACAGTAGCAGGAGATTTCAACATTCCAGTCTCAGTACAGAATATTTAAAAAAGGTAGTAAATGCACAGAAGATTTAAATGTCACAATCAACCAACTTGACCATACAGACATAATTAGAACACTTCATCCAACAGCAGCCAAATACAATTTCTTTTCCAAAAGGCATGGAACATTCTCCAGAATTGACCACATATGAGGCCACAGAACAATACTGAACAAACTTAAAAACATTGAAATAATACAAAGCTGCTTCTCAGACCACAAAGCCATAAAACTAGAAATCAGTGACATAAAAAAAGATGAAAAAAATATCAGAGCCATGGAAACTGTATAATATTTTCCTCCAGAACTACTGAGTAACAGAAGAAATCAAGGATGCAACAGGGAATTTCCTAGAATAAACTGAGAATGGAGGCACACTCCAAATCTATGGGACACAGAAAAAGGAGCCCTCAGAGGTTAATTCATCTCAATAAATGTGCACATCCAAAGGGAAGAGTACAAATCAGAGAATAACTCTTCAATTTGAACAACTAGAAAGATCTCAGCAAAAGAACCACCAAGGATGCAGAAAAAAGCAAATTATTAAAATTAGAGCAGAAATAAGTGAAATAGAAAACAGAAGAATGATTGAAAGAATAGACAAGTCCAAAAGCTAGTTTTTTGAAAGATCAAAAACATTGATAAGGCATTGTCAAAACTGACAAAAGACAAGAAAAGACACAAATAATCTGAATAAGAAATGGGATGGGTGATACCACAACAGACCCTACTGAAATTAAGAGAATCATAGAAGAATACTATGAAAAATTATACTCTAATAAATTTGAAAAGCTAGAGGAAATGGACAATTTTCTAGAAAAACACCACCTACCTAACCTAGCAAAATCAGAGACAGAACAACTAAATAAATCCATCACAAAAGAAGAGATTGAAAAGGTAATTTAAAAACTTGCACCCCCTCCAAAAGCCCCTGGCCAGATGGCTTCACTAGAGAATTCTATCATTCAGAGAAGAGTAAACACTTCTAAAGGTACTGCAAAGCATAGAAAAGGATAGAATACTGCCAAATTCATTCTATAACTCTACTATAACTCTGGTACCAAAACCAGGTAAAGACAGCACAAAAAGGGAAAATTACAGACTAATATCTTTCATGAACTTAGACACAAAAATCCTTAACAAAATCCTAGCTAACAGAGCTCAACAACACATCAAAAAGATAGTTCATCACAACCAAGCAGGAGTCATACCAGGGATGCAGAGATGGTTTAATGTAAGGAAAACAATTAATGTAATCAACCACATAGACAAAAGATAAAAACCACCTGATTCTACCCATTGATGCAGAAAAGGCATTTGATAAAGTTCGACACCTATTTCTGTTAAAAACTCTCAGCAAAATAAGAATAGAAGGGAAATTCCTCAACATAATAAAGGCCATCTACAACTAAACCAATAGCTAACATCACAGTCAACGGAAAGAAGTTGAAAACATTCCCCCTTAACAACAGGTAATAGACAAGAATGTCCATGGTCACCACTTTTTTTCAACATTGTTCTGGAAATCGTAGCCAGAGCAGTTAGGCATGATAAAGAAATAAGGGGCATCCAAACTGGCAAAGAAGGAGTTAAAATATCACTATGTGTGGATGATATGATCTTATATACAGAGAACCCTAAAGAATCCACCAAAAGGATCTAATAGAATACTTCAGCAAAGATAAAACATACATAAATCAGTATGATTCCTTTACACCAACAAAGAGACAGCAAAGAGGAAATTACGAGATTATTACCATTTACTATAAGCCCCCAGATGATAAAATACCTAGGGGTAAATCTAACCAGAGTTATAAAAGGAAAATTACAAGACCTTACTGAAAGAAAAAGTGACTTACATAAATAGAGAAATTTACTTTGCTCCTGGATAGGAAGACTTAACACTGGGAAAATGTCTATACTTCACAAATCAATCTATACCTACAACACAATCTCAATTCAAATTCCAATGACATTTTTTAATGGGATAGAGAAACAAATCACTAGCTTCGTATGGTAAGGGAGAAAGCCATGAATAAGTACATTATTACTAAAGAGGAAGACCTCACTCTTCCTGACATTAAAACCCACTACACTGCCACAGTAGTCAAGACAGGCTGGTACTGGCACAAAAACAGACACCCAGACCAATGGAATCCAAATATATCTTCATCCACCTATGAGCAGCAGATATTTGATAAAGGCCCAAAGGCTGTGAACTGTAGAAAAGACAGTCTCTTCAACAAATAGTGTTGGCTTACTGGATAACCATGTGCAAAAAAAAAACAGAAACAAAACCCTTACCTTACACCACAAATTCAAAATGGGTCAAAGACCTAAATATAAAGCTAAAACAATAAAATTCTTGGAAGGAAAAATTGAGAAGACACAGGAGGCCCTAGCCCCTGACATCAACAGTCTACCAGAAACCAGCAACAACTCTCAATGAGCAGAAATTAAAGTGAATAATTGGGAACTCTTAGAAATTAAACACTTAGGTTCATCCAAAGCTTTTATCAAAAGAGTAAAAAGACTGCCTACAGAATGGGAATGAATATTTGCCCACCATGTTTCCAACCATTGCCTAATCTCTGTAATCTACAAGATACTACAAAACCTCAATAAGAAAAAGACAAATAACCCAATTAAAAAATGGACAAAGGACATGAACAGGCATTTCACAAAAGAAGACATACAGGTTGTCAACAGATACATGTGGAAATGTTGATAATCTCTAGCCATCAGAACAATACAAATAAAAGCTACAATGAAATACCATCTCACCCCAACAAAGCTGGCAACAATTGAAAAAAACACAGAATAATAAATGCTGGAGAGGATGTGGAGAGATTGGAACTCTTCTACACTGTTGGTGGGACTGTAAAATGGTCCATCTACTATAGAAATCAATTTGGTGCTTTCTTTAAAAACTAGAAATAGAAACACTATTTGATCCAGCAATCTCACTCCTTGGAATTTATCCCAAAGAAATAAAGAACGCTTCTCAGAAAGACACATGCATACCAGTGTTCATTGCAGCTCTCTCCACAATAGCAAAAAGTTGGAAGCAACCTACATGCCCATCAACAGACAAATAGTTAAATAAACTGTGGTAAATTCACACAAATGGAGTACTCCACAATGATAAGAAACAACAACGGCTTACAGAAATATCTGTCAACTCAGCACAAACTAGAGGAAATAATGCTGAGCGAAATTAGCCAGACACTTTTGGACAAATTTCTTCTGAGACCATTATTTTAAGGATGCAACAAATTATTTGAGCACAGTTACAAGGGTAGGGAGACAGGGAGGAAGGGAGAGGAATTTTTTACAAATTAGGTAGTGGTGAGGATTAGGGTTGAGTATAGATGTTTCAGCATGGACTAAAAGTGGAATACCCACAACTACTCAACCTTAAAGCCAAATTGTCCTCTTAACATCAACCACCTCTTTGGAAGGACAGAGAAAAAGAGTTTGGGATCAGAGGACCACACTCTCAGGGGACGTCCAGACTAACTGACATACCTAAGGTTTTTTTGTCTCCCTCTCTCAAGATATTGCTCCACATACCACCTGGGTGAGTGGTGACTGGGGTCTTAAAAGCTAGCAAGCTGCCATCTAAATAGCACCAAATGGTCCCAGTCCACCTGCACCTGAGGTAAATGGTGTATATTGAGAACAGGAGAAAAATACGAGCCCACCAGATGGAAGGAGCCATATGAGCCTTAGCCTGCTTCAGCACGGGACCAGAAGAACTAAATGGTGCCCAGCCACCACTAATGACAGCCCAGATGGGGTACCCAGAATTGATGGTCCTTCTGAATGGAGGACCCCCTGGGAGATGACCTCTAGACTCTCTAATCCCAAAATGTATCCAGCACATGGGCCAGTTTCCCAGACAAAGACAGACCTGCACCATACAAAACACAGAGTGATGCTGGAGGTGAAAAAAATCTTCAAACAGGTACATGAGGTTGTCTGAGAGGCTTTTCTCTTGAGCCAAGTTGACTGGGTGAGGTGGGCCAGACCTTGATCAAAAGGTCATGGAAACTGCCAACCAAAAGGGGAAGCATGCTGTCGCGTAGGGGAGGTGGGGAGGCAGCTAGAATAGAATAACAGTGAAAGTTCTGGGTGTTATATGGCAACATGACATAGACTGTAAAATTGTTAATTCACAAAAAATATTTTAAAAAGAAAAAGTACACAAACAAAAACATTTCTGGTAGGATATGTTTTTACTCCCGTCTGATTCTTTGAATTTCTTTGTTCTGTCCTTAATTGCTTCTATAACACCTCAGTCGTTTTTGAGCAAGGTGTTCAGTTTCCATGTGTTTGATTCTTTCTCCTTGCTTTTCTGTTGCTAATTTCT
This sequence comes from Heterohyrax brucei, assembly GCA_028571685.1. Lineage (NCBI taxonomy): Eukaryota > Metazoa > Chordata > Mammalia > Hyracoidea > Procaviidae > Heterohyrax > Heterohyrax brucei. The sequence continues at coordinate 29,384,838 of CM053156.1, forward strand.
ATTTTTGTGGCTTTATGGTCAGATAAGATGCTTTGCAAAGTTTCAATTCTTTGGATTCTTTTGAGGCTTGCTTTACGTCTTAATATGTGGTCTATTCTGAAATGTGTTCCATGCGCACTGGAAAAGAAAGTATACTTGGCTGTTTTGGGGTGGAGAGTCCTGTGTATGTCTATAAGGTCAAGTTGTTTCATTGTAGCATTAAGATCTTCCATGTCTTTGTTGAGCTTCTTTCTGGATATTCTGTCCTTTACCGAAAGTGGTATCTTAAAGTCTCCTACTATTATTGCGGTGCTATTTTTCTTTTTAATGCTGATAGAGTTTAATGTATTTAGGAACACTGTTGTTGGGTCTGTAAACATTTAATACGGTTATAGCCTCCTCAAGTAGTGACCGTTCATTACATAATGTTTACATAATCATTACATAATGTCTTTACTTATCTATTGTGGTGGATTTTACTTTAAAGACTATTTTGTCAGAAATACTGCCTGTCTGTTTTTTTGAAAGTGGTTTGCTTGATATGTATTTTTTTCCATCCTTTGAGGCTTAGTTTGTCTTTAAGTCTAAGATGTGTCTCTTGTAGGTAGCATATAGACAAACTTTTTAAATCCATTCTGCCACTCTCTTTTTATTGATTCACCTAATTACATTCAGTGTAATTATTGATAGGTATAAGTTTAGTGCTGTCATTTTGATGTCTTTCTTTTTGTATGTTCTTGGTAGTTTCTTTGTTCCATTTAATTTTTGCTGCTGCATTGTTTTCTATGTGTTTTCATCTTTTTCCTTGTTGGCAGTTTTATTTTTGTGATTTTTATGTGTTTTTTTTAATTTTGATGTGTAGGAATGTTAAAAAGATTTTTTACTACATTTTTGTCCTTCTTGTTTTGCTTTAATTTTGTCATCTTTTACATAATGAAGAAACCCTGGTGGTGTAGTGGGTTAAGTGCTACCACTGGTAACCAAAAGGTCGGCAGTTCAAATGCACCAGGTGCTCCTTGGATACTCTATGGGGCAGTTCTACTCTGGCCTCTAGGGTCGCCGTGAGTCAGACTCAACTCGATGGCACTGGGCTGGGTTTGCATAATGATATTTCTATTTTCCTATTTTCAGTGTTTTATTCATTTTTGTGTTTTCCGTATCTGAGTTGATGTTTAGTTGCTCTGTCCTGCATTCTAGTCTCGAGTTATTATCTGATACTATTGATTTTCAGACTGAAGGATAGATACTCTAGTATTTCTGGTGACTTTGGTTTGGTTTTTGCAGTTTCTCTAAGCTTCCATTTAACTGGAAATGTCTTAATTTTAGTAGCACATTTGAGACAGAGTTTTGCTAGATACATAATCTTTGGCAATATTTTTCCTTCAAAGTTTTATATATGTCATTCCATTGCCCTGTTGTCTGCATAATTCCTGCGGAATAGTCAGACCTTTGTCTTTTTGGCTCTTCTTTGTAGATACCTTTTTTAAAAAAATCCCTAGCTGCTCTTAAAATTCACTCTTTATCTTTAGTTGTAGCAAGTTTAATGAATGTGTCTTCTCTTTGGTATCTACTATGTGTGGGTTTCAACGAGCATCTTGGATAGACGACAATGTTCTCATCTTTCATGCTGTCAGAGAAGTTTTCTTCTAACAAACCTTCATCAATTATCTCTGTCTTTTCTATTATCCTCCTCTGTTCTGGTACTCCAGTCACTCATAGGTTATTCCTCTTAACTGAATCACATATTCTTAGGATTTCTACATTTTTTTAAATTGCTTATCTGATTTTTCTTCAAATATGTTTGCATAGCGTTCTTTGTCTTTAGTTTCACTAATTCTGATTTTCATGGCCTCAGTTCTGCTACTATGACTTTCTATCAATTTTTTTAATTCTGAAATTTTATAGTTAGTTGTCTGATTTTCTGTTTGCTGTCTCTGTATGGATTCTTCCATCTGGTTAAATCTGTCATTACGGTCTTCTCTAATCTTTTTGAGTTTCTTGATTACTGTGTCTGTGTGTTTCTTGCCTTGTTCTGCATTGTGTCTGATCTCCTTCCAAATCTCTTGAAGAGTTCTGTGTATTAATCTTTGTATTCTGCAAGTTCTCTTTATCTGGAAGCTTTCTTGATTCTGTTTTGGGAGTTTCCTGAAGCCATTGTGCTCTATGTCTTTGTGATTTGATATCCACTGTTGTCTCAAAGAGCTATTAAATTATTTTATAGTTGCTTATTGTGTCCTAGTTTCTTGTTTTGTTTTGTTTTGATATGCTCAAGTATGCTGGTCATGTGAGCCAGCCTGATTAGTGGCGCCTTTAAAGTACTGTCACCATCTGGTTAGAGTTGCTACTAGGTATATGAGTCCCAGAGTCTGTATAGTTTTTGTATATGTTTTATGTTCAGGTATCCAGACAGTTGTTCACCAAGTGTTTGGGGTAAGCTATCACCTGTAGTCCTAGATGGGCAGTGGTAACTGTTGTAGTCTTAAGTATCTGGTGGCACACACTGAGCAAGGCAGAGGACTGACAGCCACTCCAGAGTGTCTGTGAGGAAAGCATGTCCCTGTTTCCTAGAGCACATATGAATCTATGGGTCTTCTATAGACTGATTTTTGGAAGGAGAGCCTAGCCTGTCTTAGTCTGAAATCTCTGTTGAAACCTATTCAGCATCACAGAAATAGACAAGACTCCTCTGATAGACAGATGGTCATTGCATGTGACAATACACGCCAAAAGAATTAAACCTATTGCTATCAAGATGATTCCAACTCATAACAATCTTAAATGATACATGGTAGAATTGCCGTGTAGGGTTTTTTGGCTATAAGCTTATTAGACCTTCTTCGGTGCTGCTGAATTTTAACCAGTATAAAATCCAAAATCAAAACTGTTTCCAGTGAGTGAGTTATGACTCATAGCAACCCTACTGGATAGAGTTGAACTGCCCCATAGTTTCTAAGGAACAGCTGGTAGATTTGAATTGCAGATCTTTTGGTTAGCCGCTGAACTTTTAACCGCTGAGCCACAAGGACACTCTGAACCATACCAAGCCAACCCAAACCCATTGATTTCAAGTCAATTCCAACTGATAGACACTTTATAGGGATATAACAGTTCCATAGGGTTTTCAAGGAGTGCCTGGTGGATTTGAACAACTTTTGGTTAGCAGCTGTAGCATTTAAGCACTGTGCCACCAGGGTTTCCAGAACTGCTATAGTCTTCCAACATTCCCTCACATTCACTATCACTTGGCCATGCCTGTTGATGGGCATGATCTTCCAATGCCAAAGTTTTTTGGAAATCTGAGCATAATTTTCCATCTTATGAGCTGGCCCCTGTCTGTCCTATGAGTGCCTATGACAATCTGTTTGCCTTTCCTTTCAGATTTCAAAGCCAACTTCAGAGCTGCTCCCATCAGATCAGTAGATGTCTACAACATCATGTGCAATGTGGCAGGGATCCCCCCACTGCCCAACAATGGGTCGTGGTCCCGTGTGATGTGCATGCTGAAGGACCAGGACAGCTCAGCACCATCTGTCCATCTGAGCAGCTGGACAATGGCCTTGATTATCCTCTTGCTATTAACATAATTTCTATTATTGCTTGTTGCAAGACACTGTCAGCAAATATTCCTCCAGAATGGAATTTTTATTATTATTATTATTTGGATAACAGTTTCACTAACTCAGTCAAGACCTTGAAAATCGTAAATGTATTTTATTCCTGGGTGATTCTATACCCACAGTCCATACTTCTTAAGAAAAAGAAAAACTACTCTATTGTGTTTTAAGGTAAAGAAAACCTCAGCTTTTCTTCATTTGTTCAACTATATTTAATTTTCATCTTCTTTTTAATATTGGAAAACTAGTTGCCATCAAATTAATTCCAACTATTATCAAACTTATAGAACAGAGTAGAGCTGCCCCCATAGGCTTTCCAAGGAGTGGCTGGTGGATTCACACTGCTGATCTTTTGTTTTGCAGGTAAACTCTTAACCATTGTATTACCAGGGATCCCCTTTCAATGTAGTTACCCAGAATAAAATAGCATCTAAGCAAGGGCCTGCCTCTGCAGCAGACTTTCAGCAGACAGTACATAGCAGTCCTGGGCTCCTGCCTCCCCTGCACAAAGCACGCCTCGAACCAGGCTCTCCTCTGTGCCCTGACCACCCCGGCAGCTATCCTCAGGTCCGTGGTCACAACCCTGTATACTCCTTCTATACCAGAAAAGAGGAGGTCTACATATAGCAGTTGCTGCTGCCTATTTCCTATAAAGCTTGTAAAGGTTCTTAATCCTATACTAAGATCCAAAAATGGCATCTCTAAATTTGGATCACCAATCAACCAAAACCTCAAGGAATTTGAGAACCCTAGAGTAAGATGGAGCCCTTATGGCACAGTGGTTAAGAGCTCAGGCTGCGAACCAAGTGGTCAGCAGCTACTAACCAAGTCTACCAGCTGCTCCTTGGGAATCCTACGAGGATACCTGAGTTTCTCTGAAGTCTGACAGGGCAAAAATTTCTCAGTTGCCTTGAGGAAGAGCAAAGCTTTAAGTTTTTGATAGCTGTGCATTTCTGTGAGAGTGATCTCTGTTTATTATGGCATAAAGAGTTGCATGTAGTGGGCCTTGATGCTACTGATGAATTGAAGGATTGTGTGCTGCTGTATGAAGGCTGGTAGAAACCCTGATAGCATAATGGTTAAGTGTTACAGCTGCTAAACAAATGATCAGCAGTTTGAATCCACCAGGTGCTTCTTGGAAGCCCTATGGGGCAGGTCTTTGTCCTATAGGGTCTCTTTGAGTAGGAATCAGCTCAGTGGCAGTGAATTTTGGTAGGCATAGGGGCCTCCTCATAGATTGCTATGCTTTGGAACCAGATCCAGAATGTAGACTATAGCTGTTTTCTTAGCTGTTGACCATATGAACAATGGAACAAAATGCTGCCCTGTTCTGAGTCACCCCCATGATCACTTGGGAGTCAGACTGCTCTGATTCATAGAGTTTTCACTGGCTGATTTTTAGAAGTCGGTACTCAGGGCTTTCTTCCTAGTATGTCTTAGTCTGCAAGCTCAGTTGATAGCTGTTATACATCATAGCAATGCACAAGCCTCCACTGACAGATGAGCCATAGCTATGCACGAGGTAATTGGCTGAGAATTGCACCCAAATCTCCGTGTGAGAATTCTACCACTGAAACATTAAGATCCTCAGACTACAGTAATATCTGACATATCATTACATGCTGGGAAAGTGATGTCATACAAATAAGAGTACATTTATAGTAACAAAAATATGTTTATTGGTAGTAATAATGATGTATTAAGCATAAATTTCACACAACAGCAATCCCCAAGCAATACATTTTTATCAAAGCAAGTCCCTGAGTGATCCAGAATTCCAAGAAGATAGGGAAGATGATGAAGAGAGCATAATGGGGCTCACTGATGAACTAGCCAGCTTAATTAGGAAATCAGTTTGTTCAAAGCATCATCTCAGAGATTTAAGTTTTTTAGAAACCACTGAGAAGAGCCATCATGTCTGAGTAAAAGTATTTTTAGTTTCATCATCTAAGTGTGCTTGCAGGAGACCTTGTTGTAAAACAAGAGATAATAGCATTTTAAATGATAGGAGTCATGTGTACATGGACCATATTTCTATCTCAGTGTGTGGAAAATGAGTTTGTACTAAATACAGCACATCTGCCAATGGGACTTTTTGTCAGAAAAAAACAACACACTAGATATCCTCTTACGTTTACCTTGAAAAGTGAATATCAACACTCACCTTGATTCACCAAAGGCTAAAACCATGTCTCTTCTCAGAATCACGAGGGTGAAGGATCACTGCTTAAAAAATTTGAACTTGTCTTCACAAATTGGTTGGTGTAGTACATTTTTAAACCATTCAGCAAAACGTCAAATCAAGTGGAAGGGAAACAAATCAGCCTTTGTTATCCAGCTGAAAACAAATTAGTACTTCTAAGGTATTAAGCAGTGATCTTTGCAACAAGACACCAATTATCCAAAGCCTTATCCATCCTCTTTAAAGGACAGCATTGTAATGAATTCACTGAGGCACATTTCTCTCTTCCCATGTGAAAGAAGGATCCTTACAGAGACAACAAAATGATTAAATTAAAAGTGAATCATCAAAATCAAGAAGGGTCTTGATATGCACAGCTTCTTGCATTTATTTTTCCTGCTCTGTTTTTCCATTTTTCTCCCTCAATCATCCTTAAACTTCCAGTTACATAATAAAATTTCAAGTACCTATTTGACAAAGTATAGTAACTCAATAATATGTGAAATGAATGGGAATTAGATTCAAATGTATCATGAATGCTGGTAAATAATCAGTTTGGACATTAAAAACAAGTTTTACCTAAAATAATACATAAATTTTAATGGCTAAATTATTTGGCTTTTTTTTTTCTTTCAAAGTTAAATTATTTTCCAAGGGAATATTTTATTTTCCGTAAATCCACATGTTTCATACAAGTAAAAGCTTCTGGGAATATATACAAACACTTTTTCTTCTGGATTATTTTACTACTTCATTACAAATTCCAGGAGGAAGATAATTGCCTTGAGCTGCAAATACCTGGGGAGAATTTTTAACAATTGCCATTAAATTAAAGATGAGTGAATAGACTACTTTCCCTACTCGTATGTCTTATCTCAAGAATCCAATTCAATTGATTTCTGAAAGCATGAACTAGAAACTATCTAGCTGCCATTAAGCTGGCTTCAACTCACAGCAACTCCATGTGTGTCAGAGCAGAACTATGCTCCATAGGATTTTCAAGGCTGACTTGATCATCAAGGCTTTCTTCCAAAGTGTCTCTGGGCAGACTTGAATTGCCAAACCTTTCACTTAGCTTCACCGTTGGTGCCACCCAGGCAGACTTAAACTAGAATAGACTCAGTGAATTGCTTCCAGCCTGGAAGAACCCTGGGATCTCTTTTCTTTTTCTGGGATCTCAGGCATCCAAATCAGAACTGAGTTTAGTCATAAACAGCACTTTGCAAATTTTCTGGTGCTTTAAGAATCATCTGATATTTGATAGAAATTTAGTTGGGTGAAAGCAGTGACAGAACACAGTAGAAAGCAGATCAACGTAACTGGACTTCAATATAATCTGAAAACTCTTCTAATCTTAACCTAATATTTCAAGGATAGAGTAAGAGGAGTAGGGGTTTTGGGACAGTGCTTTCGGGGGCATCAAGGCCAATTGGTATAATTAGCCTATTGTTGAGAGTCTTCTGCACCCCACATTGGTGAGTGGTATCTGGGCTCTTAAAAGCTAGCAAGCTTCTACCTGAGGTACACTAAATTGTCTCAACTCATCTGGAACAGATGATCACCAAGAACAACAAAGACACGAGGAAAAAAGAGCCCAGGAAACAGCAGGACCCATGTGAATGGGTGATTGTATCAACATGTGACCAGAAGAACCAGATGGTGCCTGGCCACTACCAAAGACAGGCATGATGGGACATACAACGTTGAGTCCCTGAAGCAAAAAGAGAAAAAGAGGGGTGTACCTCAAGAACTTCACTAAAAGATCACACTTGATTGTCCGCTGGCCTGGGGTTTGCCTTGGGAGCATGGCTTCTAGACCTGCTGCAAACCCTGACCAGAAAACATTACTGAGGTCAACCCTTCAGACAGGAATGGACAGCACTTGGGGATACACTATGACCATATGGTGTGTGTACTTCATGGTTCTATGTATTTATAAGATGCTGTCCTACTGGCTTCTTACTGGATGGGAGAGGAGATGGTAGAGAGGATGGGACAGGAGATTATTAAGAGGATATGGCATATACAGCATGAAAGGGAAGAGTGTGCTGTCACCAGGCAAGGAGAGCAGAAGGAGTTGCAGATAAGCAGGCATGCAAATTTTTTTCAATTTCACAATTGAAAGAAAAAAAGAAGGAATCATTTGACTCCACAGATGATTCAGAGAACCTGGACTTAGGCCTCAGATACCTTTAAGTTATACTGGTCTAAGTCTTGTGTTTGCTCTAGGTAGAAGCGAGTTCTGATTTGTTCTGCAGATCTGAGTCTCCTGAGAACAATTGCATAATTACTCAGTTTTTTCAGGAGCCATTTAGGCTGAAATCAGCTACTAACCCCAGTTGGGTCAAGCTTCTCTCCTCCTTAAACTAAAGTAGCTCTGTAAGACCCAGTTGAGAGGGAGGAACCACAAAGACAAACTTGGTTCCTCCGCACTCGGTACTGTGGGATCTACATTCTCAGTGGTGTTGTCAAACAAACTGCAAGGTTATCAAGAGATGCAGCTGTTTTATGAATTTTCTAAGGCAGTATTTTGCACTTCTGTAAGTAACAAGAGATTTCTGAACTTAATTGTATACTTAATCTTTTAAATAATTAGTAATAGACCAAAGTGAGCTACTGTAAAAGGGTGATGGTAGCACTGGCAAACTGAATAAAACAACATTTAAAACTTAGTCTCAGGTATATGCTATGGGAAATATATGTTGCTTTGAATTATAAAATAACACGTAGCACAGTATCCTAAACATTTAGTAAGTATCCCATAAATATGTGTTGAATAAAAGGAAACAATAAAGGAGATTTGCTTAAACCTTATAAATTCTGTCTGTAGTTCCTCTAATTTAATGAATTTTTCACTTGGCTTGCTATCTGTTCTTATCATCCCAGTGCAATACAGTTATTTTTAATTTCATGGACTAAATAATTCTACTCCATACTTGTAAATTAGACTTTGGGGGGAGAAAGAAGGAAGGACAGAGGGAGGGAGGAAGGGAGAGAAGGAGGGATGGAGGTACAGAGGTTAAGAGGAAGGGAGGAAGGAAGATAAGATTTTAAATATCCTATACACGTCTCCGACTCGACGGCACTTGGCTTGGCATACATGTCTACCAAACACAATGTATTGTTTCTAAATCATTCATCATAATTTTACTCTCAGCAGAAGAATGACCAGTATTTTTCCTCTTAAAATATTTTTTAGTCAAGTGTTTGCTGCAAGAGTGTGCTATACTCTCAACAAGTTTAAAATATAAATAATTGTATTTGATTAGGGCACAGCCCTGGTCTGACTTATTCACCTCTATCTAACTCTTCTACAATGTTGGTACATGGTTAACCCTCAAATATTGAAAAATGGATGAATCTAAATTTAGGAAACAGCATGCTGGCTGTATAATATAATTATTAGACATTCTAGAGTTGTCCCCGGGATAATCTGCCCATGCAGAACAGAACATTTCCAGAAAAGATTCAGACTGGTGGAGACAGAAGAACACCTTACAAAACAGCCTTCCAATAGCTTCTGGAGTCAGTCCAGCTCGTGGAAGATTTCTTGAGCATTTCCTTCATACCAGCCAGAAAAAACACATGGTTCGTTTCCTGAGGGAACTGACCATGTAGTTGTTATTTCATTTCTTTGACATTTTGAGCAGGTGTAAATTGTCACATCCCTGGGACAGAACATTCTGTTTGGCTATGATCAAATGCACGGTGTCCTAGTTATCTAGTGCTACTTTAACAGAAATACCACAAGTGAATGGTTTTAAAAAGAGAAATTTTATTTTGTCACAGTCCAGTAGACTACAAGTCCAAGCTCAGGGCATCATCTCCAGGGGGAGCTTTTTCAGCTTTGTCATCAGTCTTCCCCTGGAATGAGAGCTTTTGTGGCACATGGACCCTGGGTTCTTTCCAAAGGATGCGCTCAGCTCCTGGCACTGATTCTTGGTGGTATGAGGTCCCAACTCTCTGCTTGCCTACCTTTCCTTTATATCCTAAGAGGCTGCTCCAAAACAAAACACAGTCCCATGCATTGAATCCAGCCTCACCAATGCAACTGCTGCCCATCTTCCCTTATTAACATCATAGAGGAAGGGTTTACAACATAAAGGAACATCACACCTGATGCAGGAAGTTCAACTGCTTGTGCTCCTGATGCTTTTCCTCTTCCACTGTCCCCTTTGTAATCTTGCTCATAGCCATCCAATGTCCCTCTTTAGTCAGTTCTCTACCTTGCCTAGGTAATATCTCTTAGCCAAAGCCAAGATGACACAAGACCTAAAAAAGTGAAAATGATCATACCACTTAATTGCATCCCTTGTTTGCATAGAATTGAATTCCAAACTCCATCTCCAGTCTGTCTCTACAGCTTGATTCACCCAACATCTCTTGCTGCTTTTGATCAAATTTCTCAGCTGAGCACCCTGAACATGCCATTCTCAACTCTCTTGCATTGCCCCAGTCACTGATGCCCTTTCCTACTCTCTCACAGTTTTGTTTATCCTTCGTAGTCTAGATTCTCTGCAAAGCCATTTTGTTCTTACATCCTTTAGTCATTCTTTTGTTACAAAGCACATCACATTGTGTCGTAATAATTTGTTCTCGAGTTGTCTCCAGTGAGGCCATAGGCTAAGCAGGAGGCTGGCTTTCTGGTTTCTCATTTTGGGATCTTCCTTCATACTCAGCTGTGTCTGTCACTGAATAATTGATAATTCCTGTTGAACAAATGAATGAATAATTAACAAACGAGTGAAGGGAAGACATTAAGATATTCTAATAAGAAAATCACTTGATTCTAGATACCTAGTTTGTCATACTAGTGACAGATTGCAAAAGCCAGATGCAGGAAATGTTTTGAAGAAAGTAGCCAGGTTTGACAAATTACTCGCCCAATGAAAAGGAATATAGAGAGTAGGCATTTCTTCTTCACCAATTCAGCAGGCCCTCTCTTTAATCACGTACAAACAAAAGGAAGAGGTAAATTAGCTCTGCTTTCACAAGATTTAATTCAGCTTTCAACAAGACTCTAAGACAAGCTTGCACTGTTAGTTGTAATGTCTCCAAGCACTGGACACCCACGATATTACATGTTCAAGAGAATGAAGAGTCCCAATTATCATCCTCCACATACTTTCAGAGTCTAATTTTCTTTTGATATTGAAAGGTGAAAACAGAGGGAAATGAGGGATAGACAGAAGGGAAAGTGGAAAACAATTTTGAGAGGGAGGAACAAAGTGTTTAAAGAATCCAGTTTCTAGGATTTCTTGTTTACATTTCTCTCTTACTCATACATTCTGCTTGTAGCGTGTCTGGCCTCAGAGTGATGACAGCAAAACTAAGTAGGGACTTGAGCTTCCACACTATCCCAGAACTTCAACTCCCTCTACTCCCACAGTTGAGGGCTAGGGCAGGGCATCGTTGAGGAAAAAGGACATACGAAAGCCACTATAAAAAGAATTCTGGAAATCTCCTGATCCCATGGCCTATGTCAACAAAACAAGAGGTACTGGAGGCCATGGCCTGATTAGCAACTAACAATATTTCCCTGGAAGGTCTCTGGGAATCTGTCCGAAACGGTAAGTGGCTTGTGGAAGGTATGAACATTCCAGAATCTCAGCTGCTTTCTGCATCCGAAATCCTAAAACTAAGGCCTACCTGGTGACTGGTATTATGAAACGAACTTTACACATAGCCCAGATCACACAACTGGTAGTAAGAGAGCCAGGACATCTCTCTAGGTGATACCAATGTCCAATGAGTAACGAAAAATCACTGAGAGGAAGAAAAATATTGGTAGGAATTAGGCCCTTTCAAGAATTCCTAGAGGGCATTCATGGTTTATATAATTTAATTGTTAGAAAATGTATAGATTAGAAACCTCATTCATTGTATTCTACCATGTTGCAAAAATGCATCAAACTCAGCATGCCAAAAATTCTTTACTACTTTATGATATTAAAGGTCACAAGATGAAAATAACTTTCATTTTGAAACAAATTGCCCAAACTATTGGGCTAAGCTGGGTAGGGTTAGCAACTTTTTCCACATTTTTTAATCTACTCAAACCACTTCTTCCTTGGGAGAGAAGTGAGGAGAGAAGTTGAGGAGATGCTGGGAGTGTTGCTCTGATGGAAGTCCATCCACAATGAAGGACCCATCAAAAGGGAAACACATCCCCCACCAACTCTAAAAGTCTACACATTCTGAGAACCATTTGACACCCCGTATAAGAACTTCCAAAATATGAGGTCTGACAATTAAGTTCATGAACTTGCCTCTGTGCATTTGCGTTAGCAGCATCAAACAAATAACTAGGTAAGATTTTTAACCTTTGTATATTAGTGTCCCACAGCCACTTCATGTTGATGTGTGGCAGCATCTTGCTGAGTGCCATTCACTATTGCTGTTATGTGTCTTTGTGTGCTCTTGTGAGAATGAAAGAGCTTGAATTAGAGCAACAAAACAAGACATTAAATTTCTTGTTAAACTTTGCAAAAGTGGACATGAAATCAGGGACTAGTTACTTCAAGTTTATGAGAATAATGTCAGAAGAAAACAGTAATGTGCAAATGGATTAATTCTGAGGGGAGATAGAGATACTGATGGAGACAGGTGAGGGTAGCCAGTAACAACTAGAACTGACAAAAACATTGCAAAAAATTGTAACAACTAGACTGTTAACCAAGTTTACTATCTGGAAGTGCTGAAAACACTGTGTGATAAAGTTAGACGAAAATGGTAGGAACTTCTTGCCAATAACTCATGGCTCTTATACCACAACAATGTACCAGCTCACAACACGCTGTCTGTGAGGGAGTTTTTTAGCCAGCAAACAAATAACTGTACTGGAATATCCTACCTGTTCACCTTATCTGCCCCCCAATGGCTTTTTTTGGTACCCAAAGATAAAGAAAATATTGAAAGGAAGACATTTTGATGACATTCAGAACATCAAGAGTAATATGACTACAGCCCTGGAGGCCATTCCAGAAAGAGTTCCAAAATTGCTTTGATGGGTGGACTAGGCACTAACATCAGTGCATAGCTTTCCAAGGGGAGTCCTTTGAAGGTGACTGTAGTGATATTCGACAATGAAGTATGCTGCGCTTTTTCTAGAATGAGTTTGCAAACTTGTCACACCTCAAATGCTTAATCTTTTATTCAGCATGGCTTTAATTTTTTTCAAATTATAATAAAATAATAATGATGCACATATTTAAGAAATCTCATGGCACTGTAAGGATCCTTTGTTCCATTATTTTCAGTCTTCAGGCTTGATTCCATGGTGCGACCACTTTTAGATCTTTTTTGAAGACTTAAGATTTTGGGTTTTTGACTTCTGATGTTTATGCCCATATTGAAGTCCTAGATGGCACAAACAATTAGCACTGTTGGATACTGATAAATTAGATGTTCAAATCAACCCAGAGGCACCTCAGAAGAAAGGCCTGACAATCTAGTTCCAAAACATTAACCATTAAAAACCTTATGCAGTACACTTCTAATCTGATGCACATGAGGTTGCCGTGAGTTAGAGTCAACTCAGTGGCAACACTAGACTTCAGATCATCATGGCTGAGGGATATGAAAAAGATACAGTAGCTTATCAACAAAAACCAAGGTGATACAGGTGGAAGTGGAGTTCTGAGCCCAGGAGGAGGAAATGCAACCTGTCACAAAGCAAGAGCTGAACAATGCTGGGGAAATGCCTGGTTGGGAGGGAGACCCAGGTACAAGTCCTTATGTTTTAATTTTCTAAAGTTGAAAGAGATTCTGGGAATATGACAATGGCAGGAGACACAGTTTTTTAAAATCTCCCTGACTCCTCATATTAAAAACAGACAGTAAGATTAATAGCCCACAAACAGCATTTACAACAAAACTAGGTGACAAAGTACCCCAAAGAAGCCCATAATACAAGTGGATGAACAAATTACCAATAGTTTTAAGTCAACAAAGCAAGGGAACATCTGATGAAACTAGGAACAAGGGAGCCTCAAAATAGACCATGTAGTCAGAGGAAAGCACGAAGGGTCAACTTGAAGATAACAGCTGAAACCAAGGGAGTCTGGGCCAATTCAACGGAGACTGAGCAAGTGAAGTCTAGAGGGGCTAGAACAGTCTAGCTACTAAGAACTCTTGAAAGAGACCTATCAGGGCTCATTTCCAGGACAAATGTCAAACTGCAGGAGAGTTTGCTCCATTTTAAATCAAAATAGAGCAACACAGGCACACAGAGATAAAAGAAGGAGAATATTCAGGTGAACATTGGGTGAGGGAAAAGGAGTGCTAAGAATCCTTAGAAAGAACACCAATGTATATTTAATACCACACAAAGACAATGAAATTAGAGCAATAAAACCATGTGAAACTACAAAGACTATCCAGAAAATCAGTTACAAATAAAAATATGAAAAGTTTTTAAGTCAAATCCCATACTAAGATGCTATTTAGAGATTAAAATAAGGAATAAAACAGTTCTACAGACAATGAAAATATGCCAGAAATACATGCATACAAAAAAGAGCAAAATTATAACTTACTAATTCAGAATCCCTGGTGGTATCAGTAGGTTAAGTGCCATGTCCTCTAACAAAAAGATTGGCAGTTCAAAGCCGCCAGGCCCTCCTTGGAAACTCTATGGGGCAGTTCTACTCTGACCTCTAGGGTCACTATGAGTCACACACGACTCAATGGCAGTAGGTTTGGTTTTTTTATTTTTAATTCAGAATCAGCTCAAATACACTGAGAAAATGATGCAAGACCTTGCGTGTTGAAGTCTCCTACTATTACTTTGAGGCAGTCTATTTAGAAAGAAATTTAGTAAAGACAGCTAAATGCCACCATCAGTTAACTTGACTTCAGAACATTCCATCCAACAGCAGCCAACTATACTCTCTTTTCTAATGCACTTGGAACATCTCCAGAATAAACCACATTTTAGACCATAAAGCAAGCCTTAATGGTATCTAAGACATCAAAGAATTACAAAATATCATGAGTCGGATCCGACTCAATGGCACTTGGCTTGGCTGTTCTGAACTTACAGACATAGAAACAGAAATCAATAGCAGGAAAAGCAAGGAAGGAAAAAATCAAATACATGGAAACTGAACACCTTGCTCAAAAAACACTGGGTTATAGAAAAATCAAGAATGAAATAAAGAAATTCACAGATGCAAATGAGAATGAGAACCTTTGGACACTGCAAAGGCAGTGTTCAATTGATAGCAACAAAATGCACACAATCAAAAAGAAAAAAGGGCTAAAATCAAAACATTAACCCTATAATATGAATAAATGGAAAGACAGAAGTAAATGAAGCCTTCAAGCACCAGAAGAAAGGACGTAATAGATTAGCACAAAAATAAATAAGATAGAGAATAGAAAAACAGTTGAAACATTCAACAAGATCAAAAGTTGGATCTTTGAAAATAACAATGAAACTGATAAATCATTGGCCAAACAGATAAAAAGAAAGCAGATGAGGAAGCAAATAGCCTGAATAAGAAATGAGACATACAATAACACAACTGACATAAAAAGGTTCATAACAGAATACTATGAAAAACTAAATTCTAACAAATTTGAAAATCTAGAGATAACGGACAAATTTCTAGAAACATTACTTACCCAAATCTAAATAAATTCATAACAAAAGAAGAGATTGAAGAGGTAATTAAAATAAAATAAAAAATTCCCAACAACAGCAAAATACCCTGACCCTGATGGCTTCACTGGAGAAGTCTTCCAAACTTTCAGAAAAGTGTTGACAGTAGTATTACTAAATCTATTTCAGGGCATAGGAAACTATACTTATTCTATGAAGCCATCATAACCCTGATGCCAAAGCCAGTTAAACACACTACGAAAAATGAAGAAACAAAAAATATTGCAGCTCAAGATACCTCATGAGCAGACATACAAGAATCCTCAACAAAATTCTAGCCAACAGAATTCAACAGCATATCAAATAAATAATACAGGTATGCACGGCTGGTTCAGCATTGGAAACACCATCAATGTAATCTACCATGTAAATAAAAAAAAAATAAACACATGATGTTATCAACTGATGCAGAAAAGGCATTTGACTAAGCCCAACACCCACTCATGATAAAAACTCTCGGAAAAATGGGCTAGAAGGGAAATTTCTGAACATAATAATTGGCATTTATACAAAGTCAATAGCTAACATCATTCTAAATAAAGACAGTCTGAAAACATCTGTCCTTGAGAATGGGAGCCAGACAAAGATGCCCTTTATCACCACTGTTACTCAGCATTGTGCTGGAGGGCCCACACAGAGCAATAAGGCAGGAAAAGGAAACAAAGACATCCAAATTGGTAAGAAAGAAATAAAACTATCCCTATTTGCAGATCATATGACCTTGCACACAGAAAATTCCAAAGATTCCACAAGAAGACTACTGGAATTAACAGAAAAGTTCAGCAAATAATCAGGATACAAGGTAAACTTACAAAATTCAGTTGGAGTCCTCTGCATCAACAAAGAGAACTTCAAAATGAAATCATCAAATCAATACCATTTACAACAGCCCCCAAGAAGATAAAGCACTTAGAAATAAGCCAAACCAGAGACATAAAATAAAACTACACTATTCTACTGCAAGAAACCAAGAAACCAACATAAGTAGAGAAACATAACTTGCTAACGGATAGGAACACTCAACATTGTAAAAATGTCAGTTCATGAAGCCATCTCTTCAAAGACTAGACAGGACTATAAAACAAAAAGGAAACCCTGGTGATGTAGTGGTTAAGGGCTATGGCTGTTAACCAAAAAGCTGGCAGTTTGAATCCCACAGGTGCTCGTTGGAAGCCCTATGGGGTAGTTTTACTCATAGGGTTGCCGTGAGTCAGAATTGACTCTATAGCACTGGATTTGGGTTTGTTTGTTTGGCTTTTATAAAGCATAAAATAATGAGCAGCCCCTGTTAAGAGGCGGGATGAAAAGGCAAGAAGGAGTGGGAAATGACTGAACACAGGGAACCAGGGGTGGAAAGGGAGAACGCCCTATCACATTGTGGGGATTGCAACAAAACTTGCAAAACAATATGTGTATAAATTTTTGCATGAGAAATTAACTTGAGCTGTAAACTTTCACTTAAAGCACAATCAAACAAAGAAATGTGCAGCCCTGAGACATCTTCATGAAGCTTAAAGCCCTGCCCAAGTGTGCTAGAACGCTGAATTAAAGTTTTGCCAGCTTTGCAAGTGGAAAAGGTACACAGAAAGACAGGACATGAATGCACCTTTCAAATGCTTATCACTTGGTCCCAGGGATTGGGAGCTATAGATACTTTCTTCCAGAACACATAATATTCCAAACAAGCATGAAACGGAAGAAGACCTTAGCCTGCTAAAGTCTCCTAATGCAGACATAAAAATAATCCTATTTCTCCATGTGAAGCAGGAAACTGGCACACACAGCATCATCAGTCAAATATTTTTGTCAGATGTATTTCCAAGGGCTTTCCAATAACAACAGCAGATTTTTGTGGCCAGGGAGATAAAGACACAGGGTGGTTCCTGAGAGGGAAGTGATTTAAACAGTTACTTTGGATCCAGTTTTCTCCCTTAGTCACTTAACCATCGGATGCCTCAAATTTGCTCCTGGAAAATTATTCTCACTTTTTATTTATTTCACAGGCATCCCATGAAGACTAATAAAATAATGTTTATAAACCCTTAGGAGCCCCAGTGAGAAAAACCAAATGTATAAGCATAGGATGTTGCACATTCAGAGCTATCTTGGCATATAGCAAAAATAGAGGAAAGAAGTTCAAAAGGAAAATTTGGGTCTTAAAAATACACAATAGTTGGTTTCTAAGTTTTTGTGGGTTTTATTTAGGTTTCTGGATGTGACTGAGGGCAAGTGGTTTAAAATATAGGGTAGACTAATCAGCATCCTTCTGATGAGATGTTACATGCTTTGGATGTGTGTGAACATGAGCTATCACAAAAGGCTGAAGAAAGGCCCTTATAAATAAAAACCATCCTAAATGAAACCATTGTAAGTTGTCTGAGACTCTGTGGGAGTGTTCTAGGCTTTAATGTGATTCAACGGGTGATTTTTACGAAAGGCAGGTTTCCAGGTTTACATCACAAAGCTGTCATCAGTTGATCAAGAGTTTTGCCCAGGACTGCATTTTTATCAAGCTGATTCTCACACATGTCACATTTAGAGAATCAGTGATCTAAGCTTAACCATCTGAAGGTTTGAAGTAATCTGGCACACCATTCTTTGAAAGCAGAGATGGGCTGGGACTATCCTAGTTCTAAATTTTGCTGCAGAACTAATGATAGACATTAATAGTAAAAGGCAGGAAAAGCACATTTGTCTCAGCAGATCCACACCATTATTAAATACAGTGAATCACATACCCAGAGCAATAAATGATAACTAATTCAGAGGATACAGTTAGTTGTAATAGGTAAATATTCTAGATCCAAGCTGTCTACTGAGCACTTAAACGTGGCTACTTGAAAAATATACATCAGATTTCAGACTTGCCATTGTTGTTAGATGCCCTCATGTCAATTCCAACTCATAGTGACCCAATGTACAAAAGGAAGAATTACTTCCAGGTCTTGTGTCACCTTCACAATGATTGTTACACTGAGCCCATTGTGTCAATGCATCTTGTTAAGTGTCAGAATCTCTTCTAACATGCATTTAGGTCTTTTCTTTCTTGTATTTTTTTTAGAATTATTATTGCACTTTCAGAGAAAGTTTATGATTCAAGTTAATTTCTGATACAAACATTTATACACACATTGTTATGTGACCCTAGTTGCTCTCCCTATAATGTGACAGCACACTACTCCTTTCCACACTGTGTTTGTGGTGTCCATTCAACCAGCTCCTGTCCCATTCTGCCTTCTCATCTCACCTCTGGATAGGAGCTGTTCATTCAGTCTCATCTATCTACTTGAGCTAGCAAGCACACTCCTGACAAGTATCTTACTGTTTTACTGTCTAGTCCAGTCTTTATCAGAAGAGCTGCCTTCAGAACAGTTTTAATTTTGAGCTAACAGAGAGTCCAGGGGACTTTCTTTATTGACTCCTTGCTTTCTTCACATAAAATGTCCTTGATGTGATTTCACAATTCATCTGGTTTTCAGTCATTCTTGAAATGGTGTCTATATTCTTGATGTACTCAAGGTTGTACATTGGTTCTTATGAACTTGTTCTAACTTTCTTCATTTTCAACTTGAACTTACACAGGGGCAATTGATAGTCTGGCAACTGGCCCTTGGTCTTGTTCTGACTAATGATATTGAATTTCTGCACTGTGTCTTTCCAAGATGTAGTAGATTTGATTTCTGTAAATTCCATTTTGTGAGGTTCAAGTGTATAGTCACTGTTCATGTTGTTTGAAAAAGGTGTTTGCAATGAAGAACTAGTTGGTCTTGCAAAATTCTATCACATGATTTCTGGTGTCATTTCTACAACCAAGGCCATATTTCCCAGCTATTACTTTTTCCTTGTTTTCAACTTCTGCATTCCAGTTGCCAGTAATTCCAGTCACCATGGTGACTGCATGCTTGATTAATTTCAGAGTGCAGAAGTTGGTAAAAATCTTCAATTTCTTCATCTTTGGCCTTACTGATTGTTTCAAAATTTTGAATAAGATAGTCATATTAACTCCTCTTTCTTGTAGGTATATGGATATTACCCTATCACTGACAGCATTGTACTTTAGGGGAGATCTGGAAATACTCTTTTTGATGACAATCTTCAATTTGTCACGTGGTTGTGTGATTCAAAATGGACAAGACCAGTAAACTTTAAACTTCACAAATGCCTAGGATGTTGATGTTCATGTGTTTCATTTCATTTTTAACAAATCCAGTTTTCCTAGATTCACACTTCATAACATTCGTGTTCACATTATTAACGAATGTTTGCAGCTGTTACTTCTTATTTTGAGTCTTGCAACACTGCAAATGAAGGTCCCAAAAGTTTGACTTCATTATTAAGGTCAGATCTACTTTGAGGAGGCAGCTCTTCTGTAGTCTTCTTTCAAGTGCCTTCCAACCTGAGGGGCTAACCTTCCTGCACTGTATCAGACAATATTCTGCTGCTATTCACAAGGTTTTCACTGGATAATATTTTCCAGAAGTTGACTGCAGGTACTTATCCATAGTCTGTATTAGGCTGGAGGCTCTATTGAAATTTGTTCGCTGTGAGCGTTAGATATCAGTGACATAATTTCCATCAGAACAACACAGAAGTCCCCACAATGTGACAAACTGACAGATGTGTGGTGGTTCAGAAGCTCAGTGCAAAAGAAAGACTCTTCAATAGGACCATAAAAAGAAATGAGACATTCAGATTACTAAGGAAGAATTAACCTTTCCCTATTTGAGGGTGATATGATATTATACACAGAGAAACCAAAAGACTCAATGAAAAAACTACCAGAACTAATAGAAAGATTCAGCAGAGCAGCAGTATATAAGAAAAATATACAGGGGCGGAGTCAAGATGGCCGACTAAGCACACGTCTCCTTCTATCCCTCTGGAAACCAAGACCTGAATTGACAATCAAATGGAGCCTTCTGATCACCTAAGCAGCCTCAGGACATGGCACAGGGCTGTTAATTGGGACTTCATACCACTCAGCGAAAAACCTCCTCTCTGTCGCTGACTCCCGCTCCTGGCTAGCCCCGGGTCTCACGGACGGAAGGTAAACGCACCATTTTGGCTTTCTTTTTCCTCTGTCTCAGCTGGGGGGCGGAGCTGCACCTTGCCTGGCGGCTGGACTCAGACGGGCTGCTGGGGGGATAGGCAGGCGAAATTCCCATATTCTGAGAGCCAGGCTCGGGACTCTGTTAATCTAAACACTTTGAGCCTTTCGTTTTGTAGCTGCCTCAGTGGGGTTTTGTGGACCGCCACGGTCAGGGTGCGGGACGCCATGTTGGTACCAAGATTTTAGTGGGACCTTGTTCTTAGCCTGGGAGCCAGCACCAGCAAACGGGACAGCGCTTCTCCGACAGAAAAGTACTGATTTTGAACAGTGCTGCCTACATTGGGGGCCTTGCAACAAAAGCAGAGGAATCGCTGCCTCTCGGCATCTTTAGCCCCTCTGTCAGCTGCCTGTGTGGAGGACACCATCTTGGGTACTGTGGCCACAGCTGGACCTAATTCTTAGCTTGGGAGCCAGAGCCTGCCCACAGGAGAGCACTTTTCTATCACAAAACCAGTACTCAACGCAGTGTTGGATAAGGCTAGGCCCTGTCAGCAGAGGCCACCAGGGCAGTAGCGTTGCTGTATTCTGAACTAGTTTGTTATCATCTGGGGTTGGACATAGTGGCGCTTACTTTGTCAGATGAGAAGAGGGACCTCTACACCTGAAAACTTAACTGACTTGTGAACCGGTCAGATACCTTTTGCCTTACATTTGAAGACAGCCTAGAGAAACATGTGCAATCCATCCTCACAGTACCTCTTCCAGCCTCTATATACTCACATGGGTCCCAAAAAGCAACAGACAATTGTGGCATACAAGCAATCACTCATGGCTTCAGAAGGCTCCCAAATAAAGCAACCAAGGAGTTTTCCAGATGAAGAAACTTTTATGAAAGCATCAGGAAGTGAATACAAATTGATTATATACAGAGCCCTTCTAGACCTTATACAAAATGCAGCAGAACAAAATGAAAAATTAAGCAAGTTGTTCGATCTGATGGAACACCAGTACTCTGAAATCCAACAGATCAAGAAGAAAATCAAAGACATACAAACTTCCATGCAAAGCCAAGAAAACAGAATGGAACAAATGGAAAAAAGAATTTCTGACTTGGAAGACAGAGCTACTGATGCAAGTGTCTATGAGCAGAAATCAGAAAAAAGAAAGAAGAAAAATGAAGAAACACTAAGAAGCATGTGGGACTCTATTAAGAGGAACAACCTTCGATTAATTGCAGTACCTGAACGGGGTGAGACATCTGAGAACACAGAGAGTATTGTTGCTGAGCTGCTGAAAGAAAACTTCCCAGAAATCATGAAGGAAGAGAATATAGACATCTCAGATGCATATCGTACACCACCCAATGTACACCACCCAATATAGATCTCAAAAGAAAGACTCCAAGACATATTATAATCAAGCTCAACAAAATGAAACATAAGCAGAAACTCTTAAACGCAGCAAGAATCAAGGCAAAGCTAACATTCAGAGGGAAACCCTGTAGGCTCTCGTCAGATTTCTCAGCAGAAACCATGCTGGCACGGAGACAGTGGCACGACACATTCAAAGTCTTGAAGGAGAAGAACTTCCAACCAAGAATTATATATCCTGCAAAACTATCTTTCAAATACGAAAATGAAATTAAGACATTCCCAGATAAACACAAACTCAGAGACTTTGTAAAAACCAAACCCAAACTACAAGAAATACTGAAAGAAGTTCTTGGCTTTGGCTTAGAAGAATGATTCCTCTAACTTTATATTTTAGAACGACACACTACTCAATACTCATTTAGGGAAGGCTCCACAGTAAATCACAGGTTTGATACGGAAAGAAGCAATCCAGTGATCATCATGAAAACGATGGTGTCATCATAATAAAAGAGGGATGTACTATAGTCGTTATAGTCCTTCCAAATGGAGAGGAAGATGACAAGACTGGTAGTAATTAAAATTGGGTTGATATATAGTTTATTAAGGAGGTTCATAGGGGCAGCTCTAAAGCACAACAAAGATGTATCATACCATTTCAAGAAATCTAACACAGGAGTCTCAACAACTATAAAACCAGCTCTGAAGAAGGTGAAAAATCAACTCACAAAAAAGAGTGTCCCAGAACAGACTAATAAGAACAACAGAGAAAATATCAACAGAAAAATAAACATATCACAATGGCAGCAGTGAACACGTACCTATCAATAATTACATTGAATGTGAATGGACTGAATGCTCCAGTAAAGAAACACCGAGTGTCATCTTGGATCAAAAGACACGACCCATCTGTATGTTGTCTATAAGAAACTCACTTGAGACCTAAAGACAGGAACAAACTGAAAATTAAAGGATGGAAGAATATATATCAAGCTAACAATGAACAAAGAAGAGCAGGGGTGGCAATTCTAATCTCAGACAAAATCAACTTTAATGTCAAATCCACCATCGTGGACAAAGATGGACACTATTTATTGCTGAAAGGTTCAGCACACAAGCAAGACTTAACTATATTAAACATTTATGCACCTAATGTCAGAGCACCTAAATATGTCGAAGAAACACTGACTACGCTCGAAAGACAATTAGATGACTCCACAATAATAGTGGGAGACTTTAACACTCCACTCTCATTACTAGACAAATCATCTAGAAAAAAGCTCAGTAAAGATACAGAAGACCTCATTGACACAATTGACCAACTAAACCTCATTGATATATACAGAACTTACCACCCATCAGCAGACAACTACACCTTCTTCTCCAGTGCACATGGAACATTCTCCAGAATTGACCATGTGATAGGCCATAATGCAATGCTCAACAAAATCCATACCGTTGAATTACTGCAAAGCATCTTTTCAGATCATAAAGCCATAAAAGTTGAAATCAATAGCAGGAAAAACAGAGAGAGAAAGCGGAACTCTTGGAAACTGAACAACATCTTGCTCAAAAAAACATGGGTTATAGAGGAAATCAGGGATGAATTAAAGAAATTCATGGATTCCAATGAGAACGAAAACAGTTCCTACCAGAACCTATGGGATACAGCCAAAGCAGTGCTCAGAGGTCTGTTTATCTCCATAAATGCACACATCTGGAAGGAAGAAAGAAACCAAATCAAGGAACTAACTCTACAGCTTGAACAAGTAGAAAGAGAACAACAGAGGAACCACTCGGGCACCAGAAGAAAGGAGATCATAAAGATTAGAGCAGAGCTAAATGAATTAGAGAATAGAAAAACAATTGAAAAAATTGAAAAGACCGAAAGCTGGTTTTTTTAAAAGATCAACAAAATTGATAAACCACTGGCTAAACTTACTAAAGAAAAGCAGGAAAGGAAACAAATAACCCAAATTAGAAATGAGAAGGGAGTTGTCACCACAGATGCAACAGAAATCAAAAATATCATAACAGAATACTATGAAAGACTCTACTCTAACAAATTTGAAAACCTAGGGGAAATGGACAAATTCCTTGACTCATACCACCTACCCAAATTATCACAACGTGAAGCAGAACAACTTAATAAACCCATCACAAAGGAAGAGGTTGAGAAGGTCATCAAAACACTGCCAACCAAAAAAAAGTCCGGGCGCAGATAACTTCATGGCAGAATTCTACCAAGCATTTAGAGAAGTGTTATCCCCAATACTATTGAAACTATTTCACAGTATAGAAAGGGATGGAGTACTCCTAAACTCATTCTATGAAGCCAGCATAACCCTGATACCTAAGCCAGGGAAAGATCCAACAAAGACAGAGAACTACAGACCGATATCACTCATGAACCTAGATGCAAAACTCTTCAACAAAATTCTTGCCAACAGAATACAACAACATATCAAGAAAATAATCCATCATGACCAAGTGGGATTCATACCAGGGATGCAAGGCTGGTTAAACATCAGAAAAACAATTAATGTGATTAACCACATAAATAACACAAAAGACAAAGATCATCTGATTTTGTCCATTGATGCAGAAAAGGCATTTGATAAAGTCCAACACCCATTCATGCTAAAAACTCTTAGCAAAATGGGCATAGATGGCAAATTCCTCAACACAATAAGGGCCATTTATACAAAGCCAATTGCCCACATCATCCTAAATGGAGAGAGACTGAAAGACTTTCCCCTGAGATCAGGAACTAGACGAGGATGCCCACTGTCACCTCTCCTATTCAACATTGTGCTAGAAGTTCTAGCCAGAGCAATTAGACAAGACAAAGAAATAAAGGGCGTCTGCATCGGCAAAGAGGAAGTTAAAATCTCCCTGTTCGCAGATGATATGATTGTATATGCAGAGATCCCCAAGGAATCTATAAGTAAGCTACTCAAACTGATAGAAGAGTTCAGCAAAATTTCAGGATACAAGATAAACATAAGTAAATCAGTAGGTTTCCTTTATACCAACAACGAGACTGTTAAGGAAGAAATTATCAAATCAATACCATTTACGATAGGCCCTAAGAAGATAAAGTACCTAGGAATTAATCTAACCAGAGAAACAACAGACCTTTACAAAGAGAACTACAAGCCCTTACTACAAGAAACTAAGAGAGACTTAGATAAATGGAAAAACCTACCCTGCTCATGGATAGGAAGACTTAACATTGTGAAAAAGTCTGTTTTACCCAAAGCAATTTATCAATTTATTTATATAATGCAATCCCAATACAAGTTCCAGCATCATAATTTAATGAGATGGAGAAACAAATCACCAATTTTGTTTGGAAAGGGAAGAAGCCCCGGATAAGTAAGGTACTACTAAAGAAGAAGAACACACTGGGAGGCCTCTCATTACCCAACCTTAGAACATACTACACTGCCACAGTAGTCAAAACAGCCTGGTACTGGGACAAGAACTGACAGATCGGTCAATGGAACAGAATTGAGACCCCAGAGATGGCACCATCCGCCTATGAACAGTTAATATTCGACAAAGGCCCTAAGACATTAAACTGGGGTAAAAACAGTATCTTCAACAAATGGTGCTGGCAAAATTCGTTATCCATCTGCAATAAACTGAATCAAGATCCATATCTTACACCTTATACAAAAACCAACTCCAGTTGGATAAAAGACCTAAATATCAAACCTAAAATGATAACGCTCATCCAAGAAAAGGTAGCAACAACGATGGAAGTTTTAATACACAATGAGGACAGACTCCAAAATCTGTCAAAGAAACCTCAATCAACAGAAGAGAAAATAGATAAATGGGAACTACTAAGAATCAAACACTTTTGCTCATCCAAAGACTTTATTAATAGAATTAAAAGAACACCCACAGAATGGGAAAAAATATTTGGCAACTCTATGTCAGACCGACGCCTGATTTCCATAATCTATAAGATTCTAGAAAATATCAAGAAGAAGAAGATAAACCATCCAATTAAGCGATGGGCAAAGGAGATGGACAGACACTTCACTAAAGAGGAGATCCAGGCAGCCAAAAAACACATGCGGACATGTTCACCATCTTTAGTCATTAAAGAAATTCAAATCAAGACAACAATCAGATACCATCTCACCCCAACAAGATTGGCCATGATCCAGAAAACACAAAACAACAAATGGTGAAGAGGCTGTGGAGAAAGTGGAACCCTCCTACACTGTTGGTGGGGTCGCAAAGTGGTCCAGCCTCTTTGGAAGGCAATCTGGTGCTTCCTTAAAAAAATGGATATTGATATACCATTTGTCCCAGTAATTCCACTACTTGGAATATATCCTACAGATGCAAGGCCTTTCACACCAACGGACACATGCACCAGAATGTTTATCGCAGCACAGTCCACAATAGCAAAAAGGTGGAATCAACCCAGATGCCCAACAATAGAAGAATGGGTAGGTAAACTGTGGTACATATACTCAATGGAGCACTATGCAATGATAAAGAATAACAATGATTCCAGGAAACATCTCCTAACCTGGTTTCAACTGGAAGACATTATGTTGAGTGAAAGCATTCAGCGACAAAAGGACAAATACTGTATGAGACCTCTACGATAAGATCTCAAAAACAGACTTGTCTGCAGAAGAAAAGACTCTTTGACAGCTGCAAGGGAAGGGTGGGAGGGAGGGCGAGGGGGGGAGGGTTTAGTTTAGATAGTTACTAGAAATGTAGTTGGGAGAAAGCGGTGACAGCACACATTAGGAACAAGAACAACATTAAGTGGACTTCAGCATAACTTGAATACTCCTTCCATCTTAACTCAATATTGCAAGGCTAGAGTAGCTGGGGCGGGGGGTGCGGGACCATGCTCTTAGGCAAATTCCAGGCCAATTGGCACAACCAGCGTTTTGCTAAGAGAGGTCTCTGCACCCCACATTGGTGAGTGGCGTCTGGGGTCTTAAAAGCTGCCAAGCTGCCATCCGAGGACACAGCAAATGGTCCCAACTCAGCAGGAACAGATGCTCACCGAGGGCCAAAATGGCATGCTGTAAAGACAACCGAGAATACAGAGAGACCCACAAGAGTGGGTGCCTACATCGGCTTGGGACCGGAAGAACTGGATGGTGCCCAGCCACCACCAGTGATAGCCACGATGGAGCTCACAGAGAGGCGCCTCACTGGCAACATAAGAATAAAAAGAGGTGCATCATGAGATCTCCACTAAAAGACCTCAATTGATGGTCCAGTGGTTTGGGGGTTCCTCTGAGAGCATGGCCCCCTGCCCTGATGCTGCCGTTTCCCATAAATTATAACAAAGGTCCACTCTTTGGACAGGAATGGATTGGACTTGGCAATGCAGAGTAACCATATATTGGAAGCACTTTATGGTTCTATACATCTATAGGATATCATCTTGCTGACCTCTGGCTGGAGGAAGGGGAGTGGACGGAGAGGAGGGGAAAGGAGACTGTTGGGAGGATGAGACATGTATGGAGCAGAGAGGAATAGTGTGCAGTCACCGGACAAGGAGAGCAGTGGAAGCTGCACATAGGGGGGCATGTAAATTTACACGTGAATGTACATTTTCACTCAGTTATGTTAAATCAAATTTAAAAAAAAATTAAAAATTAAAAAAAAAGAAAAATATACAAAATCAGTTGGATTCCTATACACCAATAAATAGAATTATGAAAATGAAATTATGAGAGCAATACCATTTATAAAAGACCATAAAAAATAAAACACTTAGGAATAAATGTAACAAGCCATGTAATGGACCTATACAAGAAAACTACAAAATACTACTGAAAGAAACCAAAAGAGACTTGCATAAATGGAAGACATACTGTGCTCACAGATAGGTAGGCTTGACATTGTGAAAAATGACAATTCTAGTCAAAACAATCTGCAGATACAACAAAATCCTGATCTGCATACCAAAAACATTCTTTAACGAAATGGAAACACTAATCACTAACTTCGTGTAGACACTGAAGAAACTCCTCCAGATAAGTAAATCACTACTGAAGAACAATGAGGTAGGGAGACTCATACTACCTGACTTCAGCATCCACTATACAGCTATACTAGTACAGCAACAAACACATTAACCAATGGAACAGACTTGAGAATGCAGGTATAAATTCATTTGGCTATGGTCACCTGATCTTATTACAAAAGCCTAAAGTCCATTAATGGGAAAAGACAGTCTTTCTAACAAATGGTGCTGGCAAAACTGTGTGTGCATCTGCAAAAAAAAGAAACAGAACCCGTTCCTTACACCATACACAAAAATCAATTCAAAATGGATCAAAGACCTAAAAATGAAACCAAGAACTAAAAATATCACAGAAGAAATAATAGATTCAACACTTGAGGTCCTAATACATGGTATTAACAGGATATAAGCTGTGATCAACAACACACAAACTCCAGAAGATAAGCTAGATAACCAGGACTTTATAAAACTTAAACACTGTGATCATCAAAAAACTTCACCAAAACAGTAAACAGAGACTCTACAGACTCTGAAAAAAAAATGTCTGTTAGAAATTCGACAAAGATTTCATCTCTAAAATCTACAGGAAAATCCAACACCTCTGTAACAAAAAGATGAATAATCCAACTAAATAATGGCAGAGGAACAGACACTTCACCAAAGAAGATATGAAGGTGACCTAGAGATACGTGAGGAAACGCTTGCAATAACTAGCCATCAAAGAAATGAGAATTAAAATCACAGTGAGACAATGAGATATCTTCTCACCCTGGCATTACTGGCACAAAGCAATAAAACAGAAAATAAAAAAAATGTTGGAAATGCACTGCTGGTGGGGATGGAAAATGACATAACCATTCTGGAAAATAATATGACACTTCCTTAGCAAGCTATATCATATTACCTAACAATGTCACTCCTAGAGAAATAAGAGCCATCACAGGAGTAGATATTTGCACATCCATGTTCATTGTAGCATTCTTCATAATAGCAAAAAGACAGAAACAACCTAGATGCTCATCAACAGATGAATGGATAAAAACTACAGTACACATACACACAGTAGAGTATTATGCAATGGTAAAGAACAATGATGAATCTGGGAAGCATCTTATAACATGAGTCAATATGAAGGGCACTATGCTGCATGAAATAAGTCAATCACAAAAGACCAAATCTTATATGAGAACACTAGTTTTTACAACTCATGAAAAGGTTTACACACAAAAATAATCTTTGAGGTTATGAGGGAGAAGACAGGTAGGGATGGAAAGACACTAAGTAGACAATAGATAAGTGCTAACTTTGGTGAAGGTTAAGGCAGAAAAACAACACTGGGGAAGCCTCCACAACTTGTACAAGGCAATGTCATGGAACTTCCATAGGCAAAACCAAACTCCCTGAGGAACCTAATTGCTGGGCTGAGGGTATGGGGACCATAGTCCTGGGAATATCTAGCTCAATTGGCATGACAGTTTATAAAGAGAAATTCTACAGTCTACTTTGACCAGGCATCTAACATACTCCACTGGTCATAGCCCTTCAGAAAGATAAAGAAAAGATTAGACCAAAGGACAGTTGGACCACAACTACCACAGCCTCCACTAGGCTGAGTCCATCACACCTAGATGGTGCCCAGCTACCACCACTGACTGATGTGACAGAGAACACAGTAGAGGTTCCAAAAAGAACTGGAAATAAATGTAGAACAGAATTCTAATTCACAAAACATAAGACTTACCAGTCTGACAGAGTCTGAAGGACCCAAGACACCATTTTAACTCAGTACTAAAGTCACTCTTGAGGATCACCCTACAGCCAAAGATCAGAGAGGCCCATAAAACAAAATGAGAGTAAATGGACACACCAACCTAGGGAAGAGAGATTAGAAAGCAAAAGTAAACCTGGTAACGGGAAACTCAAGTCAAGAAGAGAAGTGTGTAGACATGGCCTGGGGTTGACAACCAAAGTCATAAAACAATATGTGCATTAATTGTTTAACAAGAAACTAATTTGCTGTGTAAACTTTCATCTAAAGCACAATAATAAATGAAAATACTGGCATGCCAGTATTATTCAGAAGGAGAGCAGTTCAAGACCAAGGAATTCTGTAAATTAAAATCCAAGTAGTATGCTGATTTAAAACAGTGCTGTACAACAGAAACATAATGCAAGTCACATAAGCAACATTTAAATTTTCTAGTAGCCTGACTTAAAAAAAGAGGAACAAATGAAATTAATTCTAACAACATATTTTAACACAATATATCCAAAATATTATCTAACAATATAAACAGCATAAAGCAGTAGTAAAATATTTTACATTCTATTTTCAAAGATGTTATAATGACAATATTTCAGATACACTGTGTCAGTTAAAATTGATTTTACTAGTTCCTCTTCCTTTTTTTTAAATTGAGCTACTAGAAAATTTAAAAATCACTTGTGTGACTTCATTATATTTCTATGGGACAGCACTGTTCTTAATAAATATACAGTTTGGGTTTTAATTTACAAAATTTCTTGGTCCTGAAATGTTCTCCTTCTGGATATTACAGGTATTCTAGGAGCCGTTTCTTCTCTGCTTGCACATTGGGGTAACTTATTTGTCATGGTCCCTGAATACGGAAAAAGAGCTGGCAGGCCTGATACTACTCATTCATTATTCTGGAAAGCCTGCCATACTTAAACACCTGACAATGCAGAGAACGAGTCAGAATACATAATTAAGAAATGGAAGGTGTGGAGTCAAGAAGGCAGACTAAGCATACATCTAAATCCCTCTGGAAACCAAGACCTGAATTGATAATTAAACTGAGCCTTCTGGACACCTAGTGAGCCCTAGGACACGGCATAGGGCTGTTAATTTGGACATCATACCACCAAATCAAAAGCTTCCTCTCTTTTACTGACACCCCTCTTGGTTAGTGTTGGCTTTCACGGACTGAAGGTAACTTGCCATTTTAACTTTTTTTCCTCTATCTTAGCTGGCTGGTGAAGCTGGGACTTGACTAGCAGCTAATCTGAGATGCACTGCTAGTGGGATGGGCAGGCAGAATTGCCATAGTTTGAGAGCCTGACTTTGGACTCTATGCATCTCAGCACCTTTGGCCTCTTTTTCCACCTCTTCCACTGAGTAGCCTGTACTGAAGCAGGTGGGGAGCTTGTGAGGGACACCTTCTTGTTCCACTGGGAGGAGGAGATGCCCATAATTCCTAGGCTAGGAGGCAGCACCTGCCCAGAGGAGAGCACTTTTCTGGCAGAAAAGCAGTATTCTACACAGTGTCACCTATGGCTGGGGCCCAACAGCCCAACAGCAGAGGCCAGCAGGGCAGCAGCCTTTCTGTATTTTGAACTAGTTTATAACATCTGGGGTTCGGCATAGAGGTGCTTACTTTGCTGAGAAGCTGAGAAGAGGGACCTGTACACCTGGAAAACTGACTGACTTTGGAAGTTGTCAGGTACTTTTTACCTTTCATTTTAAGATGGCCTAGAGACACAGCTGTGGTCCATCCTCACAGCATCTCTCCCAGCCTCTACTGACTCACATGATGCCCCAAAAGCAACAAACTCTGGAGAAAAGCATAACCGAGAAATCACCCACAGCTTCAGAAGGCTCCCAAGAGAGAGTACCAAAGAATTTCCCAGACAAAGAAACCTTTCTGAAACTATCAGAAGGCAAATACAAAAAGATTATATATACAGCCCTCCTAGACCTTGTACAAAATGCAGCAGAACAAAATGAAAAATTAAGCAAGTTGTTCAGTCTGATGGAACACCAGTACTCTGAAATCCAACAGATCAAGAACAAAATCAAAGACATAGAAATTTCAGTTCAAAGCCAAGAAAACATGGAACAAACAGAAAATAGACTTTCTGACTTGGATCACAGAGCAACTCAGTGGAACACTATGCAATGATAAAGAACAGCGATGATAGCAGGAAACATCTCTTAACCTGGTTTCAACTGGAGGACATTATGCTGAGTGAAAGCGGTCAGTGACAAAAGGACAAATATTGTACGAGACTCCTACAATAAGAACTAAAAAACAGACCCATGCATAGAAAAAAACTCTTTGATGGCTGCAAGGGTGAGGAGGGAGGGAAGGCAAGGGGTGTGAGTTTAGATTAGATAGTTGATAGAAATTTGGTTGGCTGAAATCTGTGAGAGCACACATTTGTAAGAAGAGCAATATTATCTCAACTTCAACATAACATGATTACTCCCCCCATCTTAACCCGATATTGCACATACAGAGTAGCTGGGTTGGGGGGCTGCGAACCATGCTATCAGGGGAAATGGAAGCCATTTGGCACAACTAAAATTTTTCTAAGAGAGCCTTCTGCACCGCACATTGGTGAGTGGTGTCTGGGGTCTTAAAAGCTGCCAAGCTGCCATCTGAGGGTACAGCAAATGGTCCCAACGCAATAGGAATGGATGATTACCAATGACCAAAATAGCATGGGGGAAAGAGAACCCAGAAGACAGAGAGACCCATGTGAGTGGGTGACTACATCGACTTGTGACCTGAAGAACTGGATGGTGCCCGGACACCACTGGTGACCGCCATGATGGAGTTCACAAAATTGAGTGTCACTGGCAACACAAGAATAAAAAGGGGTGCACCATGAGATCTCCACTAAAAGACCACAACTGATGGTCCAGGGGCCTTGGAGTTCCGCTAAGAGCACGGCCCCTGGCCGTGATGCTGCCCCTGTCCATAAATCATAATGAAGGTCAACTTTTCAGACAGCAATGGTTTGGACTTGGTGACACAGAGTGACTGTATCATGTGTGCCCTTTATGGTTATATGCATCTATAGGATGTCGTCCTACTGACCTCTTGTGGGGGAGTGGATAGAAAGGAGAGGATAGGAGATTGTTGGGAGGATAAGACATGTATGGAGCGGAGAGGAAGAGTGTGCTGTCACTGGGCAGGAAGAGCAGTAGGAGCTCCATACAGGTGGGCATGGAAATTTATACGGGAATGTACGTTTTCATTCAATCATAATTAAAAAAAGAAAAGAAATGGAAAAAATAATAAAAACTAAACAATACCAAAGCTTGTGACCACAGGCATGCTATGTAACAGCTTCTGTCTGCTGGTCTTCTGACACTACCTATTTCTATTACGGACAAGAAGAAAGAAAAGAGATGTTGAGACAAAGAGCGAGAACTGGACCCATGTTCTACAGACAGCAGTAGCAAATCTGGATCATCTCATCATTTTTTCCCAAGCTTATATGTGATTGTGATATAAACCTATCCACCACTATGTGTAGTGACTTCGAAATATATTTTTAAAAATGATTTCTTTCAATTAAAACAAATCATTACATTATTAGTCATGGACAAGGATGGCTGCTTCTTATTGATTAAAGGTTCAGTATATAAGCAGGATATAACAATAATAAATATTTATGCATCCAATATCAGAGCATCTAAATACATCAAACAAATGTGGACAACACTGAGAAATGAGATAGATTACTTCCCAGTAGTAGTAGGAGACTTCAACACTCCACTTTCAGTAAGGAACAGATCATCCAGAAAAAAGTTCAATAAAGATACAGAAGACCTTAGAGCAACAATCAACCAACTCAGCCTCACAGACATATACAGAACTTTTTACCTAACAACAGACAGGTACACCTTCTTTTCAGGACATGGAATAGTCTCCAAAATGGATCACATATTAGCCCATAAAGAAGTTTCAACAAAATCCAAACCAATGAATTAATGAAAAGCATCTTCTCAGATCATTAAGCCATAAAAGTTGAACTCAATAGCAGAAAACACACGGGTATAAATTTTAATTCATGGAAACTGAATAACACCTTGCTCAAAAATTCATGGGCTACAGAAGAAATTATGGATGAAATAAAGAAATATATGGAATCCAATGAAAAGAAAAACACATCCTACCAGAACCTCTGAAATACAACAAAAGCAGTGCTCAGAGGTAAATTTATCTCTATAAATGCACACATCCAGAAAGAAGAAAGGGCCCAAACCAAAGAATTAACTCTACAAAATGAACAAGTAAGTAGAACAACAAAAAAGAGCATCTGTGGCACCAGAAGAAAACAGACAATAAAGATTAGAGCACAAGTAAATGAACTAGGAAAACAACAGAAAGAATTAACAAAACTAAAAGTTGGTTTTTTGAAAAGATGAGCAAAATTGATAAACCACTGGCTAAACTCATGGGGGGAAAAAAAAACAGAGAGGAAACAAATAACCTGAATAAGAAATGAGACCAGAGATGTCAACAACAGACCCGACCAAAATTAAAAGTATTGTAACAGAATACTACAAAAAATTGTACTGTGATTTGAAAACCTAGAGAAAATGGACAAATTTCCACATTCACATCACTTACCAA
This sequence comes from Heterohyrax brucei, assembly GCA_028571685.1. Classification (NCBI taxonomy): domain Eukaryota; kingdom Metazoa; phylum Chordata; class Mammalia; order Hyracoidea; family Procaviidae; genus Heterohyrax; species Heterohyrax brucei. Next base: position 29,419,099 of record CM053156.1, read on the forward strand.
AATTATCACAAAGAGAAGTAGAACAACTTAATAAACACATCACAAAAGAAGAAATTGAAGAAGTAATAAAAAACTAATAACCAAAAAATGTCTTGGCCCAGATGGCCTCACTGGAGAATTCTATCAAGCTTTTAGAGAAGAGTTAATTCCAATACTACTGAAGCTATTTTACTACATAGAAAAAGATGGAATACTCCCAAATTCACTCTATGAAGCCATCATAACCCTGCTACCAACGCTATGTAAAAATCCTACCAAAATAACAAAATTACAGACCAATATCGCTCATGAACCTAGATGTAAAAATCTTCAATAAAATCCTAGCCAAGACAATTCAACAACATATCAAAAAAATAATTAATCATGACCAAGTAGGATTCACACCTGGGAAGCAGGGCTGGTTCAACATAAGAAAAACAATTAATGTGATTAACCACATAAACAACACAAAGGATAAGAATCACTTGATTTTATCAATTGAGGCAGAAAAGGCATTTGACAAATTCTAGCACTGATGTTTAACTCATGTTAAAAACTCTCAGCAAAAGAGGAATAGAAGGGAAGTTTCTCAATAAGGGGCATCAAGGCAAAACCAACCACCAGAATCATCCTGAATGGAGACAGTCTGAAAGAATTCTCCCTGAGAACAGGAACTAGACAAGGATGCCCACTGTCACCACTTCTATTCAACATTGTGCTAGAGGTTCTGGCCAGGGCAACCAGACAACACAAAGAAATAAAGGACATCTGTACTGGTAAAGAATTAAAAGTATCCCTGTTTGCAGACAATATAATCATATACACAGAAAACTCTGAAGAATCTGTAAACTACTGGAACTAATAGAAGAGTTCAGCAAAGTACTGGGATATAAGGTAAACATACACATATCAATAAGATTCCTTTACACCGACAAAGAGATAATCAAAGGGGAAATCACCAAATCAACGTCATTTACAATAGCCCCCAAGAAGGTCAAATACCTGGGAATAAATCTAACTAGAGATGTAAGATACCTATACAGAGAAAGTTACAAGACCCTAAAATAAACCAAAAGAGATTTACGTAAGTGGAGAAACCTACCTTGCTCATGGATAGGGAGACTCGACGTAGTGAAAATGTCTATTCTACCCAAAGCCATCCACATATACAGTGCAATCCCAATACATACTCCAATGTCTTTCTTTAATGAGATGAAAAAAGAAATCACCAACTTTGTTTGGAAGGGGAAGAAACCCTGGATAAGTAAAACACGTCTGAAGAAGAGAAACACAGTGGGAGACCTCACAATACCTGACCTTAGAACCTATTACACTGCCAGTTGTCAAAACAAGATGGTATGGGTACAAAAACAGATATGTAGACCAATAGAACAGAAAAGAGAATGCAGAAATAACAGCAAGTACCTATGAACAGTTGATATCTGACAAAGGTCCAAAGGCCATGAACTGGGGAAAAAACAGTCTCTTTAACAAACGATGTTGGCAAAATTGGATATCCATCTGCAAAAAACTAAAACAAGACCCGTATCTCACACCTTACACAAAAACTAACTCAAGTGGTCGAAAGACCTAAACGTCAAACCTGAAATGATAAAGATCATGCAAGAAAAAATAGGGAAAACAATGCAAGTTCTAATACATGGCTTATACTGACTACAAAATCTTACCTAAAATGCACAAACAAATAGAAAATGAAATTACTAAAAATCAAACACTTGTGCTCATCCAAAGACTTTACCAAGAGAGTTAAAAAACTACCTACAGAATGGAAAAAATATTTGGCAACAACTTATTGGATCAATGTCTAATTTCCATAATCTACAAGGTACTGCAAAATATCAACAAGAAAAAGACAACCCAGTTAAACAACGAGCAAAGGGCATGGATAGACACTTCATCAAAGAAGGCATCCAGGCAGTCAAAAGGCACATGAGGAAATGCTCACAGTCATTAGCTATTAGAGAAATCCGAATGAAAACTACAATGAGATACCATCCCACCCCAATGAGGTTGGCAATATCCCCCTGAAACACAAAACCATAATGAGTTACTGTCATGAATTGAATTGTGTCCCCCCAAAAATATGTGTAGTAATTTGCTTGGGCCAGGATTCTCTGTTTTCTATGATTGTCTTTCATTTTGTAATCTTCTTTTGATGGTTTTGAGAGAGTAAAGAGATAGGGAGGGGAAATTACTAACTAGATAGTGGACAAGTGAAAACTATGGTAAAGGGTCATACAGTACAACAATGTTGGTGAAGTCAGCACAACTTAATTAAAGCAAGGTCATTTCCACAAACACATCCAAATCCTGAGGGACTGAGTTACTAGATTGAGGGCTCGGGACCAGGGTCTGAGGGAACATCTAGCCCAATTTTCATGGCATGATTTACAAAGAAAATGCTCTCTATCCCACCTGGTTGAGTAGCATCTAAGGTCTTACAAGTCTTCAAACAGCCATCTAACACAAGGTCCCGTGTCAGTTGGAGTAAAGGATAATGAAGAAAATGAAAGAGGCAAGGGGAACATTATTCCAAAAGACTGTGCCAGTACAACAGGTGAAAAATGTAGAATGGATTTCAAATTCACAAATAAATAAAAGACTAGTCTTGTTGATCTGACAGAGACTGGATAATTCCCGAGAATATGGCTTCCAGACATCCTTTTAACTCAGTACTGAAGTCGCTCCAGAGATTCAGCCTTCAGCAAATGCTTATACAGCTCTATACGGAAAATAGTGACACATGTGAGGAACATGCTTTATATTTCAATTGTGTATATGAAACCAAATGTGCACACCAGTCCAAAAGCAAAGACCAGCAGACAAGAATGGACAGGAAAATTGGACAAATGGCAACAGGGAACACAGGGTGGAGAAAGTGAGAGTGCTGATACATCATGGGGCTGTCAGTGTCAAAATATAATATGCATTTTCATTGTTTAATGAGAAACTAATTTGCTCAGTAAACTCTTCTAAATTACAATTAAAAAAAAGGAAATTCTTTTCATTGAACCTATTTTTTTCTCATTGCAGTTCTCATTTTATTCTTGTGAATTTGAAATCCATTCTACGTTTTTCTCCAGTTCTGCGTCGGACTGTCTACCATGATCCCTGCTGGAGCAGTCAATGGTGACAGCCATGCAGCATCTAGTTGTTCTGGGCACAGACCTTTGGAATAATATTCACTCTCTCATGACCATCAAAGATTGCTTTTGTGTGCAAATGTTTTCATAAGCCTTACTAACAGTGGTTTCATACAGTATTTATCCATTTGTGATTGATTTATTCCATTTAGCATAATGCCCTGTAGGTTCATTCATGTTGCAAAATGTTTTGAAATTTAGATTCATTACTGTTCTTTATTGTAGTATTCCACTGTGTGTGTATGCTCCATAGTCTGTTTATCTATTGATCTGTTGATGGGCGTTTAGATTGTTTCTGCTATTGTGAATAATGCTTTCATAAATATAGATGTATATATGTCTATTCAAGATGGTTCTTACTTCTCTAGGATATGTTCCTAGGATTGGGGTTTCTAGGCCGTGCAGTATTTCTATTTCTAGCTTTTGAAAGGAGCACCATATCCTTTTCCAGAATGGTTGTACCATTCTGCATTCCCACCAGCAATGTATAAGAATTCCAGTATCCCTACAGCTTCTCCAATATTTGCTTTTTCCATTTTATTTTTATTAGTACCAGTAACATCAGGGTGAGATGGTACCTGTTTTAGTCAGCTAGTGCTGCTCTAACAGAAATATCACAGGATGGATGGCTTTAACAAAGGAAAGTTTATTCTTATGCAGTCTGGTAGGCTACAAGTCCGAATTCAGGATGTGTGCTCCAGGGGAAGGCTTTCCTCCTTATCGGCTCTGGAGGAAAGTCCCTGTGTTGCATCAGTCTTTGTTCAGGGAGCGTCTTGGCACAGGAACCTCCAGTCTGAAGGACACACTCTTGGTGCTGCTTTCTTGATGGTATGAGATTCCAAATTCTCTGCTTGCTTCCCTTTCCTTTCATGTCTTGTAGAATGAAAGGATTAAGGGTGATACAAGACACGCTCCCTTTACAGTGGAGCAGGGAGATGATCGTATAAAGGGATTTACAGTCTCAAACTAATCCTTTAAATACAGCACAGGAAAAATCACAAAATGGAGGACAGTCATAGAATACAAGGAATCCTGGCCCAAGCAAGTTACTACACGTATTTTGGGGGGGACACAATTCAATCCATGACAGTAACTCATTATGGTTTTGATTTGTATTTCTTTAATAGCTGGTGATCTCAAGCATTCCTCATGTGTCTGTTAGCCACCTGAATGTCTTCTTTGTTGAAATGTCTGTTCACATCTTTTGCACATTTTTAAATGGATTATTTGTCTTTTTGTTGTAGAGGTGTTGGATTTGTTTACAGATTTGAGAGATTAAGTCTTGGTAAATATGTCATAGCCATTTTTTTTCCCAGTCTATAAGTTTTCTTTTTACTCTTTCAGTGAAGTTTTTTGAAGAGCATAAATATTTAATTTTTAGAAGATCCATGTTATCCAGTTTATCATTTAGGGTTTGCATATTATTAGTTATGACTTGTATTTTGTGTCATAAGAGATCTGACAATTAAGTCCATGAACTTAAGTATTCTAAGTGCTACATACCCCACTGCTGAACATCACTATGGTCACCTTTGAAGTACTCCATTGGGAAGCTATGCACCCGTGCCAGGGCCTAGTCCACCCTTCAGAGCAATTTTGGAAATTTTTCTGGAATGGCAACTGCACACGATGGCAATTTCATGAACTTAATTGTATAGTTGTCTGTGAGGGAGTTTTAGCCAGTAAACAAGCATCTGTGATACACTCCCTGCTCACCTAATCTGCCCCCAGTGACTTTTTTCTTTACCCAAAGATAAAGAAAATACTGAAAGAAAGACTTTTTGATAATATTCAGGACATCAAGAGTAGTACAGCAACAGCTCTGATGGCCATTCCAGAAACAGAGTACCCAAATTGCTTTCAAGCGTAGACTAGATGCTGATGTCAATGCATAACTTCCCAAGGGGAGCAATTCAAAGGTGATCATAGTGATATTCAGCAATAAGATATGTACACTTTTTCTAGGATGAGTTTGCACACTTAATTGGCAGACCTTGTGTATTAGGGACCACAGCCGGACTCTATTTTTGCTTTCATGATGTTTCTTGGGCTTTAAGTCATTGATCTATTTTGAATTAGTTTTTGTGCATGGTGTGATGTATGGACAAACAGTTTTACCAGCGTTATTTTTTAAAAAGATTGTCTTTTCCTCACTTAACTGGACTTTGGGTCTTTGTCCAAGATCAGATCACCACTGATGAATGGATTTACATCTGGTTCCTCAGTTCTGTTTCATTGCACAAGGTGTCTGTCTTTGTAGTAGTACCAGGCTCTTTTGACTACAGTAGCTGTATAGTAAGTTCTAAGGCTAGGTTGTGTGAGACCTCCACTTTGTTCATCTTCAATAATGCTTTACTTCTTCTGGGCCTCTTTCCTTCTCATATAAAGTTAATGATTAGCTTTTCTATCTCATTAAAGAATGCTGTTGGTATTTGGTTCAGGATGGAATCATATGTGTAGATTGCTTTGGGTAGGATCCACATTTTCACAATGCTTAACCTACCTATCCATGAGCATGGTATATTTTTCCAGTTATGTAGGTCTAAGTTTCGGTTTCTTGCAGTAGTGTTTTGTAATATTCTTTAATAGATTTTTTAACTTGGCTGGTTAGATTTATTCCTAAGCATTTTATTTTCAAGGGATATCATAAATGGTATTGCTTTCCTAATTTCCTTTTATAACTATCTTTATTGGTGTATAGGAATCCAATTGATCTTTGTGTGTTATCTTGTCTCCTGTAACTTTACTGATTTGTTAGTTCAAGTAGTTGTCTTGCAGAGTTGTTATTATTATTATTATTGGTTTTCTGTGTAAAGTGTCATATCATCTGTGAATCAGAATAGTTTTACACCTTCCTTACCACTTTGGATGCATTTTGTTCCTTTTTACAAACTTTTTACTCTTGCTAGGACTTTCAACACAATGTTAAAAAGGGTTACTTGTAAAGGAACTGCTTGCTTTGTTCCTGTTTCAACTTCTTTCATTTGAGAATGATGCAGGCTGTTGACCTTGTGTAGATGCCCTTTATAATGTTGAGAAATTTCCCTTCTATTCCTATTTTATTGAAATTTTTATCAAGAATAATACAGAATTTTATCAAACACCTTTTGTGCATTGATCAAGATGATCATGTGGTTCTTCTGCTTATTTATATAGTGGATTATGTTGATTCTCTAATGTTGAGCTTTCCTTGCATAACTCATACGAATCCTACGTGTTCATGGTGTATTATTGTTTAAACATATTGCTAAAGTCTATAGGCTAGAATTTCATTGAGAATTTTTGTATTGCATTCATAAGAGGTATGGGTCTATAATTTTATTCTTTGATGTGTGTTTTCTTGGTTTTCGCATCAGGCTTAGGCTAACTTAATTGAATGGACTCAGAAATATCTCTTTTTTCCCCTGTGTTCTGAAGTAATTTGTGTAGTACTCATGTCAGCTTTTCTCTGAATGTGTAGTAGAATTCTCCCAATGAATTGAGCCGTCTGAGCCGACTCGACGGCACTTGGCTGGAGCCAGGATTTTACTATTGTTGGGAGAGTTTTTGTTTGTTTAACTATATTTTCAGTCTTTGCACTTGTTATGGATCTGTTCAGATTTTCTGCCACACCAGCCAGCCATTTGGGTTAATTTAGATAGGTAGTGTGTTTCTAGAAATTTGCCCAGTTTCACTAAGTTTCCAAATTTGTTGTTGCACAGTTTTCGATAGTACTGTGCTATCATCCTTTGCATTTCAGTTGGGTCTCTTGTAATGTCCCCCACTGCATTTCTTATTTGGATTATGCTTCCTCTCTTGTTTTTCTTTTCTTATTTGGGCCAATGGTTTTCCTGATTTTGTTGATCCTTTCAAAGAATCAGCTTTTGGTTTTGCTGATTCTTTCTATTGTTTCTCTATCCTCTTTTTCATTTATCTCTACTCTGGTCTTTGTTATTTCATTTTCTTTGGTGACTGTGAGCTTCTTTTACCACTTTCTTTCCATTTTTTCAAGTTGTAAAGCTAACATTAAGATTTTGTCCCTTCTTTTTTGATGTGTGTGTATGTGTGTTGCTATAAACTGACCTTTGAGTACCACCTTTGCTGTGTCTCAAAGGTTTTGTTTCCTTTTTTTTTTGAGTCTAGTAGAATTTTAGTCCATCTTTGATTTCTTCTATTACTCAGTGACTTCTAAGCAAAGTGTTATTCACTTTCCAAGTTTTTTTCTCCCACTTGCTCTTTCTACTGTTAGTTTCTACTTTCATGACATTACAATCAGAGAAAATGCTTTGGACTTTTCCAGTGTTTTAGATTTTATTGAAGATTGTTCTGTGGCCTAAAATATGGTCTGTTCTGGAAAATATTCCCATGTGTGTTGTAAAATGTATATTTTACTGCTGTTGGGTAGGGTTTCTGTGTCTATGAGGTCAGGATGGTTGATTGCAGACTTCAGATCGTTTGTATCTTTGTTGAGTTTCTTTCTAGATATTCTGTCCTTTACTAACAGTGATGTGCTGAAATATCCAGCTATTATTGTGAAACTCAATTTCTTCAGTGTGGTTAGAGTTTGTTTTAGGTATTCTAGAGTTCTGGTTTGGGGTATGCAGGTATTTATTATGGTTGTGTCATCATGGTAGAATGCCACTTTAATTATTACATAGATTTTGTTTTAGAGTCTTTTATCTGAGATTTGCATTGCTATTCTTACTTTTTTAATCACGTTTAGCTTGACATATTTTTTTTTCCATCCTTTGATTTGCAATATGTTTATATCTTTGTTTCTACAGTGTGTCTCATGTAGGCTACATATTCATGGGTCACTTTTTTGAAAAAAAATCCATTCTGTCACTGTCTCTCTTCATGGTTACATTTAAGCCATTTAAATTCAGTATGATTATCCATAGGTATGAGCTGATTGCTGTCATTTTGTAGCACTTTTTTTGTTTTGGGGTGTGTGTGTGTGTGTGTGTTGCTGAGATTTTCTTACTCTCCTTACTGTTGGTAGAATTTCTTTTTGTTTCTTTCATTATTGTAGATTTTGTGTTTACTGAGACTTTATGGTTTTCTCCTTTATTTTGATGAGTATGTTTGTTTTCTTTTGGGCTATTTTTGAAATTCTCCCTTATCTACTTAAGTTTGAACCAGTCTTTTACTAGCTGTCACCTTAACTTCCTCTCCATTTGAAAGTTCTATACCTATACTGTTATTTTCCCGTTTTACTGTTTTGATTGTTGTCATTTACAGTTCAACATCTCTAGCTGCCTGTTTAAGTCCTTTAATTTTGTTTCATCCTTGAGTGTTCATTACTTAAGTTGGTATGTGGCTGATACTGGCCTGTGGCCTTCCTAGATTCAGGTTGTTGTCTAATACTGGTTTTCTAACAAAAGGATTCCCTTTAATAATTCGTGTAAGTTTGGTTTAGTATTTCATAAATGCACTTAAATTTCTGTTTACCCGGAAGTGTCCTCATCTTGCTATCATGTTGCACAGGGAGTTTTGCAAGAAATGTTATTCTTGGTTGTTAAGTTTTCTCTTTCAAGGATTTTTATGTGTCATCACATTGCCTTCTTGTCTTCATAGTTTCTGCCAAGTAATCAGAGCTTAGTATTATTGCTTCCTTCTATGTAACTTTGTTTTTCTCTAGCTGCTCTCAAGATTATTTCTTTGTCTTTGGTTTTGATGAGTACATCGTGTTCTGGTGACTTTGGGGTTGTATCCTATATAGCTGTTGTTAAGCTTCTTGGATGTTTAGCTCTTCATCTTTTGTGATGTTCTGTCAGCAAATCCTCAAAGACCTGCTCCATTTTTCATTTTTTCCCCTCTGTTCTTGAACTCCAATTGCATGCAAAATCTTGTTCTTGATTATATCTCACATAGTTCTTAGATTTTCTTCTTTATTTTCTCCAGTTTTTCCTAAAACACTTATGTGCATGCATTTTCTTCAGTGTCACTGATTCTGTCTTCCTGTGATTCAGATTTGCTGCTAACACCCTCTACTGTATTATCCACTCAGAATTTTTTTGATTTATCTTCTAGATTTCTAATTGCTGTTTTTGTATGATTTCTTCTTATTTGTTAATTTTGGCTTTTTATATTATTTTCCTGAATTATTGCATTGCCTGTATTTTTCTTGATTTTGACTGTTTTGATTGCTTTTGTCTCTGTTTTCATTGATGTCTTTCCTAATCTCTTAGAGGGGCCTGAATATAGGACTTTGGAATTTCCCGTCAGGTAATCCTAGTGCTTTCTCTTCTGCTGGAAGGCCACATTGTACTTTATTATCATCACTTACTGACATTTTTTCCTGTTTTTATAAATATATTTTGATACTGTCTGCTGTCTCCAAGACATTCAAATATTATTACTTTTTTTCATTCCTTCCTTCCTTCCTTCACAATATTTTATTGTGCTTTAAGTAAAAGTTTACAATCCAAATCAATTTGCCATAAAACCCCCAAACGCACACCACTATGCAACTGTAACTGCTCTCTCCCCCACCCCATGACAATACACTCTTCCTCTCCACCCTGTACTTATTCTATCCATTCAATCAAATACTGTCTCCCTCTACCCTTTCATCTTACCTCTAGATGGAGGCTGCTGAGGTAGCTTCATGCATATATTTAAGCCAAGAAGCATATTCTACCAAAACCAGCACTGTCCACAATAGCAGAGAGATGGAATCAAGTCAAGATGAAAGGATGAATGAAGTATGGCATATATACACAATAGAACACTATGCAATGATAAAGAACAATGAGGATTATTATGACACATCTCATAACCTGGAATCAACTGGAAGACATTATGTTGAATGAAGTCAGTCAGCTGCAAAAAGACAAATACTGTATGAGACAACTACTACAAGTACACAAGAAAAGACATACACACAGAAGTATTCTTTGATGGCTACAAGGGTGGGGAGGAAGGAGACGGTTATTCATAGATTAGATTTAAAAATAAAAAAAAAACTCACTGCCATCGAGTCTTGTATGACCCATAGCTACCCTAGAGGTCAGAGTAGAACTGCCCCATAGAGTTCCCAAGGACTACCTGGTGGATTTGAAAGCCAAGTTTTTGGTTATCAGATGAAGCACTTAACCCACTACACCACTAGAGTTTCCATAGATTAGATAGGAATTTGGTTAGGTAAAGGAAATGACAGTATGCAGTAGAAGGCAGGTTAGCATAACTGGACTACACCATAAGCTAAAAGGTTTTGTAAATTAAACCTAACATTTCAAAGAACAAAGTGGTGAGGACCAGGATCTAGAGACTATGTTTTCAGGGGACACAGGTCAATTGGCATGCCTAGTGTTTTGTTAAGAGAGTCTTCTGCACCCCATATTGGTGAGTAGCACCTAGGTTCTTAAAAGCCAACATGCTGACGTCTGAGGAAAGTCAAATGATCACAGCCTACCTGAAGGACATCAAAAACATGAGGAAAAATGAGCCCAGAAGACAGAATATGATTGGGAGACTACATCAGTAGGAGAATCAAATAGTGGATGGTGCCCAGCCACCATGCCAGACAGCCCTGGCACGGAATACAATATAGGGTCCCTGACATAGCATGAGAGAAAGGGCTGTGCAGATCAAGAACTCTATTAAAAAGCCAGACTTGATAGTCTGACAACCTTGAGCGCCCCCTGAGAACATGGGACCTAGACTTGCTGATAGCCCAGAGCTGAAACCAGTACTGAAGCCAACACTTCGAAGAATAGATTGGACCTGGGAACACAGAGTGATGCACGTAGTGTGTGTACTTTATGGTTTCATGTATATGTATGAGGCTATCCTACTGGTTTGTTTTTAGAGGAGAAAAGAAAGAGTGGAGAGAAGGGCACAAGTATTGGTAAAGTGGATACAATACTGGAAGAGTGGAAAAGAAGAGTGTGATGTTACTGGAAGAAGAGAACAGAGTTATAGAGAGGAGAGTACTCAGTGTTTTTACGGAAAAATGACTTGGATTGTAAACTTCCACTTAATCACAACAAAAATATTTAAATATCATGGAATTTGTGTGGAATTGTGTTGTATCTATAGATTACTTGGGGGAAAATACAGATTTTCATGATGTTAAGTCTTCCTATCCTTGAGCAAGGTAGATTTCTCCACTTATATAAGCCTGTTAGGTTTCTTGCAGTAGTCTTGTAATCATTTTGTATAGGTCTTTTACACCTCTGGTTAAATATCTTCCGTGGAATCTTATCTTCTTCAGCACTATCATGAGGACTACTTGGTGATTTCCTCTGTGATGGTGTCATTTTTGCTGTACAAGAATCTGACTGATTTCTGAATGTTTATCTTGTATCCTAATACCTTGCTGAACTCTTCTATTTTGTGGGGGTTTTTTTGTGTGTGTGTGGATTCTTTGGGGTTTTCTTTGTATAATATTATCAGCAAAGAGAGATACTTTGACTTCTTCCTTACCTATTTGGATGCATTTTATTTCTTTATCTTGCCTGATTGCTGTGGCTAGAACTTGCAGGACAATGTTGAATAAGAGTGGTGACAATGGGCATCCTTGTCTGGGTGCTGTTCTCAATTGGAAGGCTTTCAGACTCTCTCCACTTAGGGTGATGTTGGCTGTTGGCTTTGCATAAAACCCACTGCCATTGAGTCTTGTCTGAGTCGTGTCTGACTCATAGTGACCCTCTAGGGTAGGAGTAGAACTGAACCAGAGAGTTTCCAAGGGGATCCTGGAGGATTCGAACTGCAAACCTTTTTGTTAACAGATGTAGCATTTAATTCACTACATCACAGGCCCCGTATTATGTTGCATAATTTCCTTTCTATTCTAATTTTGTTGAGAGTTTTTTAACATGAATGGGTGTTGGACTTTGTCAAATGTCTTTCTGCATCAATTGGTAACATTGTGTGATTCTTCTCTTTTGTTTCATTTGTGTGGTTGATTGCATTACCTTTTTGCTAATGTTGAACCATCCTTACATGAATCCCACTTGGTGGTAGTGAATTATTTTTTGATATGCTGTTGAATTTTATTGGCTAGAATTTTGTCTAGGATTTTGCATCTAAGTTCATGAGATATTGGTCTGTAAATTTCCTTTTATGTGCTGTCTTTACTTGGTTTGGGTATTAAGGTTATACTGACTTCATAGAATAAATTTGGAAGTATTCCATCCTTTTCTATGCTCTGCAATACCTTTAATAATAGTGGTGTTAACTCTTCTCTGAAAGTGTGGTAGAATTTTCCAGTGAGGCCATCAGGGTCAGGGCTTTTTTTCAGTTGTGGGTTTTTAATTACCTCTTCAGTCTCTTGTGTTGTGATGGGTTTCTTTCATTGTTCTACTTCTGTTTGTGCTAGTTTTGGTAGGTGATATGTTTCTGGAAGTGTTCCATTTCCTCTAGGTTTTTTAATTTATTGGAGAACAATTTTTCATAGTATTCTGTTATGATATTCAGTTGAGTTTGCTGTGATATCATCCATCTCATTTCCTATTTGAGTTATTTGCCTTCTCTCCTATTTTTCTTTTGCTAGTTTGGCCAATGGTTTATAAATTTGTTGATGTTTCCAAAAACTCAGCATTTGGTCTTTTTAACTCTTTCTGTAATTTTTCTATACTCTATTTCATTTAATTATGCTTTAATTCTTATCATTTGCTTTCTTTTTCTGTTCAAGTGGTTCTTTTGCTGCTCTTTCCACTTGTTTGAGATGTAGAGTTAATTCTTTCATTTTTGAGCCTTTTCTTGATTTTGTGTGTGTGCATTTATTGAGATAAATTAGCCTCTGAGCACTGTTTTTTTGCTCAGCCCATACATTCTGATAGGATGTGTTTTCATTTTCATTTGAGTCTAGGAATTCATTTATTCTATTCTTGATTTCTTCTATAACCCAGTCATTTTTGTGTGAAGCATTGTTGAGTTTCCATGTGTTTAATACTCCCCCTTCTTTTTTCAGTTATTTATTTCCATTTGAGGGGGGCTTTATGGTCTGAAAAGATGCTTTGTAATATTTCAGTACTTTAAATTTGTTAAGAATACTTTGTGGCCTAATAAGTGGTCAATTCTAAAGAGTGTGGATGCCTTGAAAAAGAAAGAATACTTGGCTGCTGTTGGATGGAGTGTTCTGTATATGCCTTTAAGGTCAAATTGGTTGATTGTGGCATTTAGATCTTCTGTGTCTTTACTGAACTTTTTTTCTCACATCTGTCCTTCACTGAGACTGGCGTGTTGAAGTCTTCCACTATTACCATGGAGTTGTCTACTTCTGCTTTCAATGCAGTTAGAGTTTGTTTTATGTATTTTGGAGCCCTGTTATTGGGTGCATAGATGTTTAATATGATTATGACTTCCTGGAGTATTGAGCCTTTAATCATTATGTAATGCCCTTCTTCATCCAATGCAGTGGATTTTACTTTAAAGTCTGTTTTATCAGAGATTAATATTGCCACTTCAGCTTTTTTTTTTTTTGGAATGTTGTTAGCCTGATATATTTTTTCCATCTTTTGAGTTGTAGTTTGTTCATGTCTTTGAGTCTAAGTTGTGTCTCCTGTAGGCAGCATATATATGGGTCATTTTTAAATCTAATCTGCCACTCTGTGTCTTGTTATTCATGCATTTACTCTATTTACATTTAGCGTGATTATTGATAGGTATTAGCTTAGTGCTGTCACTTTGATATCTTTTTTGGTAGACAATTCCTTTGTTCCATTTAATTTGTGTTTGCTGAGCTTTTTTTCTTTATGTGTTTTCTCTTCATCTTTTTCAGTGTTGGTGGTTTTGTATTAGCTGAGACTTCTGGTTTTTCTTGTTTTTTTATTTTGGTGCACAAAGTTGAGAGTTTGCTTTGTGGTTACCTTAATAATTTCCCCTATGTTTCTAAATTTAAGCTAGTCTTTAATTTCTGTATTTTCTTTGACTTCCTCTCCTTTCATAATTTTACATAATGACATCCCTGTTTCCATATTTTCAGTGCTTTATCTAAGATTTATTTTTACGATTCCCCTGCCTGGGTTGATATTCAGTTGCTCTGTCCTGTATTCTGGGCTTGGGTTGCTACCTGGTGTTATTGGTTTTCTAATGAAAAGATTCCCTTTAGTATTTCTTGTAGTTTTTGTTTGGTTTTTAGAAATTCCCTAGATTTCTGTTTATCTGGAAGTGGCCTAATTTCACCATCATATTTGAGATTTAATTTTGCTGAGTATGTAATTTTTGGCTGGCAATTATTTTACTTCACAGCTTCATGTACGTCATCCCATCGCATTCTTTCCTGCATGGTTTCCAAGTCCAAGCTTAGTTTTATACCTTTTCCTTTGTAAGTTATTTTTCATTTATTCCTAACTACTTTTAAAAGCATCTCCTTATCTTTAGTTTTGACAAGTTTTATTATACTATTCTGTAGTGTCTTTCTTTTGGGGTCTACCTCTTGTAGAATTTGATGAGTATCCTGGATAGGTAACTCCTCTTCTTTCATGATATTGGGGACATTTTCTGTCAGCAAATCTTTGACAATTCTCTCCATATTTTCGGTTGTCCTTCCCTGTTCTGGTACTCCAGTTACTCACAGATTATATACCTCCTCATAGAGTCCCACATAATTCTTAGTGTTTCTTGATTTCTTTAATTATTTTATCTGATTTTTCCTCAAATATATGATGTCATGTGCTTTACCTTCAGTCTCACTAATTGGGGTTTCCATTGCCTCAATTCTGCTTCTTTGATTTTCTATTGAGTTGCCTAATTCTGTAATTTTTTAAATTAATTTTCTGAATATCTCATTCTTGCTGCTCAATGCTTTCTTGAAGCTTATTCAATTTGTCATCATGCTCTGCTGCCTTTCACCTTGTTTCCTTCCTTATCTCTTGAAGAGTTATAAATATTAACCTTTTGTATTCTACCTCTGATAATTCTGAGAAATCTTCCTCTGGAAAACTTGATTGTCTGGGGAGCTTTCTGAGAGTTCTTGGTCTTCCTCTTTACATGTATTCATGTGGACTGCTGTTTCTGAGTCATCAATAAATTGTAGTTATCTAAATTACATTTACCTACTGTGATCTAGCACATTGTTTTCAAAGACAGTTGACTTTTTTTATATGGATTCTGCTCCAGTGTCCAGGTGGTCAGTAAACAAGTGTGTGTTACAGGCCCTCACCTACTGTCCTAGATGGGCACAGATAATGGGCATAGGCACAAGGTCTTGCTCCAGCCACTAAAAAAGACAGGGGGCTCATAGCTGTCCCTGAGTGTCTGAGAGACTGACATTTCTCCTTGTGTCTGAATCTAAGTGAAGGAACAGTTTCTGCCTTGATTTTTCGGGTTAGTGGAGTTGGCAGAATTGTTTTTTTCCTTTTCCTCCTCTTTCTTGAGTTTGCTATACTCCTTCCCCTCCATGCCTCAGAGAATGGCTCAGAGCAAGCTTAAGGAGTCCAACTTCCAGCTCAGTTAAAGCAGTCAGACTCCAGAGCCAGGCACCATGCAGCAAAGGGAAGAAAAGAAAGGCTCAGGAAAACTTGAAGAGTCTTAATTCTGGCTCTGTGAATGATGCGAAAGTCTATGGCCTGGTGCACTTTGGAGAAAGGATCAAGGAGCACTAGGAGAAGGGAGATAGGCTTACACTGAAGGAAAGATTCAGATCTGTATGCAGTTGGTTACACATTACCCAGCTATCAACAATCTGGTGCTATCTTTCACTGGCTCCAGAGGCACAAATGGACTTTCCAGACAATCACCTCCACTGAGACGAAAGAATGCCAACATGCATGCTGAGCCCACCATACTGGGGCCACAACTGCTTCCCAGTAGGTTAGGTCTATGGAATCGTATGTACTTCTGGCACTATCTCCCTTCCCCTTTGCTCAGTCCAATATCTCAACTCTCCCTTTGATGTTCAGGACTGCTAGGATGCCATATGTACTGAATTCACTTGTTCTTTTGAGTCTTTGTTGTTAGAGGGGCCGTGGGAAGTGTCAGTCTACTTATTATCTTGGCCTCAGAGTACTGTTATAGAGTTGCTGACCGAAGATTTCCCTGAAGTTATGAAAGAAGAGAACATAGATATCCAAGATGTATATCAAAAGTCACAAAAACTAGACCCCTAAAGAAAGACATCAAGACATATTATAATCAAGCTTAGTAAAATGAAACATAATCAGAGGCTCTGAAAGGCAGTGGGGCCTAAAGCAGAGGGAAGCCTTGTAGGCTTTCGTCTGATTCTCAGCAGAAATGATGTTGGCAAGAAGATAGGACTTTTCTAAATGCCTTTATCTGCCAAAATTGTTTGTTTGTAACATTTTGGCTAGTAGTTGAGCACTTAATCATTTGCATTGCCCAGTAACTCCTATACTGCTACTGGGAATATGTGAAAGTGCATCATTTTTTTCCCTAATCAGTTTTTGCAAAGAATGTCTGTGTGTAGTCAATATTAATTCACACATGTGCCAGGCATTGAGGACAGACCAAGACAAGGACACTAGAGAGCTTCAGGAAAACTTCCGTCCCTTGAAATGATGTATTCTGTGTTGTGTGTTTCAGTTCCCTGGGAGGGGTCTAAATTGTCATCTGATTTCAGATTTCTTCTCTCACTTACTGATGAAGATTAAAGACCACCATTTTCAGTATGGATTATGTCTCAACAAAAAGAAAACAAAAGTTCTCACCACTGGACAAATAAGAAACATCATAATAAACAGAGAAAAGATTGAGGTTACTGAAGATTTTATTTTGCTTGGATCCACAATCAATCCCCATGGAAACAGCAGTCAAGAAACCAAAAGATGCATTTTTTTCAGTAAATTGGATGCAAAAAACCACCTTAAAGTATTGAAAAACAAAGATGTTACCTTGAAGACTAAGTTGTGCCTGACCCCAGCAATGGTGTTTTAAATCACACAGGAAAAACCTGGACAATGAATAAGGAAGATCAAATAAGAATTGATGCCTTTGAATTGTAGTATTGGCAAAGCATATTGAATATACCATGGACTGCCAAAAGAACAAAGAGATCCATCTCAGAAGAAGTATAACCAGGATAGTCCTTAAAAGCAAGAATGACAAGACTACTTTGAACATGTTATCAGGTGGGATCAGTCCCTGGAGAAAAACATCATGCTTGGTAAAGTGAGAGTCAGTGAAGAGCAGGAATACACTCAACAAAATAGACTGATATACTGGCTGCAAAAACTAGATCAAGCATAGCAACAATTGTGACAATGGCACTGGACCAGGGAATGTTTCCCTCTATGCATGGGGTCGCTGTGAGTCAGAATTAACTCAAAGCCTTCTAACAACAATTTCCCAAATGTTCAAAATTACTGTTCAAGAAGTTTGTTGAGGGAAAGGGAGGTTGCAAAGAAGGTGAATATATCACTAACAAAGTGGGTGATCACTAACAAATGCCTATGAGGGTGTGCTTACTGATAGGGCTCCACAGAGCAATGATACTTGCAATGAGGGCTGAGTGGGTTTGGGTAAGTGTTCAAGGAAAAGTTTGCTTTGCCTTATTTTTAGAGGTCTTTAGTGAAAGAGCAAGAAGTTGCTGAGCAGGGAAGGTTAGACAGTCACTCACAAAAGGAGGAAATAAAACCTGAACTAACATTGCAGATCTAGTGGCAGGAAACAGCTGAAAAGGTAGGCAAGGGCCAGATCTTAGGTCAGAGAGAATAAAACTTTCTCTTAAGCTTTCTCTTCCTGCCTGCCTACTTTATCTCCTCCCTTCCTTCCATCTTTTCTTTTGTTTCTTTTACTGTTGTCATTGTTCTGAGTGCTATGAAATTTTATATATTCCCTCCAGAGTAATGAACACAAACAACATTGTTTTAGGGGGTTCCAGAAGCCCTGACATCTATCCAGAGAACCCATTTTCATCCTTTTTCTATGACTAATACTACATACATTTTTGGAATACACACTCAGTTGTTTGAACCAATGTTATATAAACATATATTCTTATAATTTTATGTAAACATGTATTCATATAGTATTATGACTATACAATAATTACTTTGAAAAAAAGAATTCATTACTAAATAATACACTTCAGTTGCAACTGTATTACATGGATTCATGGTAAAGTCCTTCAGAGTTTCTGTTTGCATTTACAGGTTTGGATCTCAAGGAAGTACTTCAATTAAGAAGGTGACCAGGTCAGACACATGACCTTGTTGAGAATACTAGTTACAACCACTGTGCCATGGCACACTGAGAACTGAGACTTTTCACAAAATGACTAGCAAAAATTGAGCAATGGTTACGATTTATTTTGGTTGTGACTAAGTATTTATACTGTTAAGACAAGTCAAAATGCTAAGTAAAGCAGCTCATACAAGACAAAGTAGATCCTGATCCAGGTGTTGGTTTGCTACCGTTGAGAAAGAGACAAAACTGAAGACCATGATACCACAGGTGAGGGTAGTGTCCAGGTATTTACATTCTAATGAATCAGCTGAAATCTTCTATTTCTTTTTCTTTGTTTATTAAGCTCAAAGAATGTGCTGCATCTCCAGAGTCAGGTCCTTGTCTTCATAGATGAATGCTAGCATCCTATCAAAAACACAGTGTTCTGCCTCCATATTCGGCATCCTTTGCTCATGGGTTGCTTTTGTAGTCTTCTAAACATACCAGTGATCATGAAGATAGTATAACTGCAGGCAACATGCCATTCTGTAAAACATAAGGTCATCAGGAGTCAGAGTGGACTTGATGAAGCTAAGAACAGCACACTGTCAACACCTGTGATGAACACAAGTGATAAAATGACTACAGTATAGCTCAACATACTGGTTAAAAATGCTGGGTTTAATCAGAATAAGATATAGATTCTGGCTTTGCTGCTGGCAAATGGATGTTACTGGGCATGCCATTTAGCTCTCTGCACCTGTGTCCTCACCTGAGAAATATAAATAATCACTCTGGCTGCACAGGGCTGCTGCTACTACTGAAAGAGATAAGCATGCAAAGTGCTGAGCCTTAAGCTTGACATAGCATAGACCTTTCATGGGTGAGCAGGCCTCCTCAAATACTTCCTCATGTATGAGAAAGTGAAGCCCCAAAGTTTCGGTGACCCACACAGGACTCGACACAGGCAAACCCACACTTTTACAGCTGGAACCCACTAAAGCCTTTTCATGGTAGATAATTTATTTCATGCTTCTGAGAAGTTACCTCAGTCTTAAAAGTTGGAGTGGGGATGCAAGGAACAGCTAATAATAGCAGCATAGCCACAACTCGCAATCTCTGCAGAGAGGTCAACAGGAAACATAGCTCTAGAGATTGCATCATTTGGTCGCCTTGGGGGACCCACCTGCTACTCCCTGCATGAGGACTCTGATATTCTGGAGTTTTCACTACTTCAAGGCCACTGCTGAAAAGGCAAGTTTTCCACACGCCTCTGCTCATCCAAGAGACCCACCTCCTAGGAGCATCTTCATACTGCCTGTGCTCTGCTTCTCAGAACTCCTGGGCATCCTTACGGGCTGCAGGCACCTCAAGCATTTTATGTGTATCTGAAGCACATTCAAGGTCCTTGCGTAATGCGAACAGTTTGCACTTCACTACCAAAGTGAAGATTAATGGTTCAAATCCACCCAGTGGCATCATGGAAGAAAAATCTGGTGATCTGTTTCCGTAAAGATTATAGCCAATAAAACCCTACTGCAACACATGGTTTGCCATGAATTGGACTCCACTGCAGCACTATATCTCTCTGTGGTGAGATGGATGAGTGCCTAAAATGTTTCTGAAGCTATTGGCCTCTAGAAAAGTCTGAGATATTCCAGTCCTTGTGAATGTCTCCCTCTGAAAACACTTATTTGGAATGTCGTGTAGTTGGCCGTTGATTTATCTCAGCATGTATTAAGCAACTCTAAATGCAGATGACTAAACTATTTCAGTATCTTTCCATAGTGAACCATTCAATAATTTTTTTTACAGTAGGAAAGTATGATTGACTGGAAATTTTTAAAATTTTTTTATTGTGATTTAGTGTAAGTAGTATACAATCTAAGTTAAATTTGCATGTCCCCGTACCTGCAGTTCCCTCTGGTCTCCTTGCCCAGTGACAGCACACTCTTCCTTTCTGTTCTATGCATGTCATATCCTGCTAACAATTTCCTATCCCCTACACACCACCCTCTCCTCTCCCTTTTAGTAAGAGGCCAGTAGGATGGCATCTTATAGATACATAGAAACATAACGCAGACATGCTGTATAGTTACTTTGTGTCCCTGAGTCCAACCCATTCCTGTCTGAAGAGTTCACCTCAGTAATGATTAATGATCAAGGGCAGCAGCAGTCGTAGGGGCCGTACTCTCAGGGGAAGTCCTGGGCCATGGGACCATCCGCTCTGATCTTTTAGTGGAGTTCTTGAGGTGCACCCTTCTTTTTTGTATGTGGCCACTGGGACCCGACATTTGTGTGCCTCACCACGGCTGTCTTTGGTGGTGGCTGGGCACTATCTGATTCTTCTGATCATGTGTTGATATAGTCATCCATACAGGTGGCTCCTTCTGTCCTCTGGTCTCTTTTTCTCTTATGTCTCTTGTCCCTGGTGATCATCTGATCCAGCTGCGATAGGAACATTTAGTGTACCTCAGATTGCAGCTTGCTAGCTTTTAAAACCCCAGACACCACTCACCAATATGGAGTTCAGGAGACTCTCTCAGCAATAGGCTAGTTATGCCAACTGGCCTTAATGCCCCCTGAGAGCATGGTCCCCAGACGACTGACTGGAAATTTTTATGAGTAATTAAAATAATATAAAATGCAATATGAAATAATAATTACATAATTCCATTGAATGATCAATATTACTTAGGGATTTTGAAAACATTTTTCTGTTCTACTGGACTTCACTGTGTTCTGTTTTCTCTTGATTATCTCCAAAGCAGACAGAAAGGGACTAGAATGTGATTCAGTAAGGGAACATGTAATCAGTGGCATGGTGTTTTGACTGGAGAAAACCAGTGGCCCAACGGTGAAGTGCTATGCCTGGCACCTAATAGCCAACACTCAGTGAATATATTCAAGCATATGACCGGTGAATGAGTGAGCACATAGCCTGGAATACAGAAAAAGAGGTCAAGACAAGTAACAAGCAGCCAGCAGGATTGATACAGCACTGTTCATGAGAAAGAACACAGGCTGCTGTATGCAGGGGTGGTATATTAAGTCTCACAGCTAGCCTGGATGCAACCTTCTATAAAACAATTCCCTTCCCTTTGTTCTGAGTTGTTTGCTCACCAAGCTACTGATTGATTATTTGAGTTCTCAGGTAAGTTTACAACTGAAAAAGGGATAGGGGCATGAGCATCCTGACCCCCAGAAAGAGGTAAACATTTTGGAAGCACTGGAAACACATTAGCTGTTATGCAACTTCACAATCAGTACCCAGAAATCTCATTTATTTTTAATAGATTTCCCTGTATGGTACCAATAGTTAAGCACTGTGCTACTAACTACCATGTTAGTGATTCAGACCCACCTAGAAACTCCTTGGAAGAAAGTTCCAGAGGTCTATTTCCTGAAGGTGACAGCCACAACAACCCAGTGAAATGCGGTATTGCTCTGATACACCAGAGGTAGCCATGAGTCAGAATCAACTTGGCACCAATTGGTTTATTCTTCTTGTATTCCCACAGACCCTTTTTCTATCCAGAACTCCTATTGACTTCAAAACTAGTTCTGAGCTTTGGGAATCAATCTGTGGGAAGATGAGCTAAATAAATAAACAAATAAAATAAAAATTGGGTGGTTAACTCCAAAGTGTTCTCCTCTAAACATTTTGGGCATATGATATCTTCCATAACATAATCACTCTTAGTTCATTTTGCAGTCTTGCATTTTGTTAGCTTTTTAAAACTTACGTAAAATAAACATTTGAATAGACATGACTGCATGTTACAGTTGACATCCCTCCTCCTGAGAGAATTCCCTCTTTACCCTCCACAGAACAGCTTTCTAATCAGAGTACCTCTCATAGTACCACAACAAATAAACAGCAAGTAGGACATGCTGTAAAGGCAACATCTTAAGAAGTCCATATGTATGAAAGGTAATATTTTTAAAAAGTCACCACTTTGGCCCACAATAAGAGAACAATGTTAATTACCTTGCTCCTGGCATGGAAAATGATTCAAGTAACCTGCACAATGAGGATGTCTAACTCTCTTTTCTGATCTGACACCCTCACTGGAAATGCAAGAAATCTGTGACACTTGCAATTAAATGTCTAAGATTAACCAAACACAAGCTCAGACAAGAGCTAATTTAGAAATTATTGTTAAGACTCACTAAGCAACAGTCATAATTTGGGAGGAAAACAATTGCAAAAAGCCCTATGAAGACACCAAAGCCATAATTTCCCCATTTAGAATTGAACTGAAGGTCAAAAACGTTCACAAAGAGTAAAAGTCACAGAGATGAAAAGACATAAGTGATTAAGAAGATGAGCTGCTTCTGGACAAGT
Organism: Heterohyrax brucei; assembly: GCA_028571685.1. NCBI lineage: Eukaryota > Metazoa > Chordata > Mammalia > Hyracoidea > Procaviidae > Heterohyrax > Heterohyrax brucei. The sequence goes on from CM053156.1 coordinate 29,441,641, forward strand.
GCTGCTATTTCTATGGAGGAAAAGGAGTTAAAGCCAAATTCTGGAGTCCCTTCTCTCCTTACGTTTGGTTAAAGAATAAAGAGTTGGCTCTGACTAACATTATGTCTTAAAAGTCAACATTTTGCTTGATGTATGTATTGACATACTTTTTCTACATAGAAGAAAATTAAAGCAAGAAGCAGTAAAAGATAAAAGTATCAGACTATGAGGAAACTGAGTTATCCTAAGACATTCTCAAGCTCTCAAGAAGCCTCAAGTACATCCTCAAGTCAACTGCTAAAAAAAAGCCCTTAAAGAAGTACTTTTAAAGTCTTATAATGCATGGAAAGGTGTTTACCCCTTAATACTTAACCCTGCTACCTGGCAGAGTGAAAATCTGGAAGAGATTGTTCATGTCTGCTTGAAGTACTAGCATTCAGAATGGGAATATTTCTGGACAAGGCATAACTGATATAAAGCAAAGCTAAGGGAGCAAGAAGGAAAATTAATGTAACAACATTACATGCAGCATAATGACAAACTAAAATCAGGTAAGCTTCCTTAGGAAAAAAAAAGTGTATGAGAGCACAAAGCTGAGTTTCAGTTCAGTAGCTGATGTTTGGACAACAGCAAGAACTTGTAACCTCTTGGCATCTGACAGTCCCACAAAGGCCTAGGAAAACACACAGCCTGAGAGAGGGGCCCTGACAGACATGGGACCAGTGTTGTTAGCGTGAATTTTGCATACAAAATCCCTACAAAGAAAGAAATTGGCCCACCTGATTTCTAGAAAAAAATTTTCCTTTCACAGGAGGGGGACCTGGCTAGAGGCACAAGGGGACACAGGAGTGGTATACTGACAAGCAAGGTGGACTCCATCTTCACACACACCATTAGGATGAAATTGCTACTTGCTTTTGGATTACTGTGACCACTTTTAAACCACAATCTCTAGTTTTCAATCCTAGAATTACCAGTTTAAGTATCAGAAATGCAAAGTGTGCCTGGGGCAGAATTGTAAAGCAGGCAAAATGAGCTTCTTGGCTGGCCCCAGCTTTCTTCTTTTCAACTATTTTCAGAATGTGTTTTTGCATTCCACCTCCAAATTTGTTGAGGTTTGCATTGGCTATCTGGGCTTATAGTAGATAATTCTCTTCTGGCGGTAGGTAGTATGCGCTTCTTGTGCCATAGGGCTATAGACATGTGCACCTTAAACGGTACAGGGCCCCTCGTCGCATGTGAGGGTGGAAAGCTCATCTGGAAGAGTCATTTGAGGAATCAGTCTTCAAGGGAAGGAGCCCATCTCTAAAATGTAGAATGTGGAGGGAGAACCTCAGATGGGATGGAGAATGGAAATCTGGTTCTTGGTAGATGAGTATGACCCTGGTGGCCTTGTTGTGTGAGTATCCTGTCTAAAAACAAGTAAGAAGCGGAACTTAAGAGCCCGAACAGGGTGTCTCAGTTGGTGTCACATCTTTGGAATTCGAAGGTAATTATCTCAGCCTTTGGAATTAAGGTGTTTTAAATGTTCCTAATGCCGTGTTGCACTTTCCTTTAGCCTCACCATTTGGAACTGTGTTTAAAAGGTCCCAGCCTATCACAACTGTTTCAAAGGGTTGTGGAGTAAGCAATGATGTTCAGGCTTGGATGCTAACTTTCAAGTGAGTACAACAACGGACCTAAGTGAAATAAAACCAAAACAAAAGCCGTTGCCATCAAGTTGGTTCTACTTACAGTGACCCTATAGAAACAGACTGCCACATCTTCCTCCTAAAGAACTGCTGATGCTTTCTAACTACTGATTTTTGGTTAGCAGTTGATCACCTTAACCACTGTGCCACTAGGGCTCAAATTAAATGAGAGAACCTATAAAGAAGTTGAAACATTTGTCAACAGAGCTCAAATGATCTTTTCGGCATAGATCCTTCTTTGATTCTAGACCTTAGAGGTTGTATGTTATTTTATGAAGAAGGTAACTATCCTTACAGTCTAGATGCTTTCCCCTTGTTTGTAGTTGCTGTGTGCTGTCCATTCAAGTCTAATACATAGACACCTTGTAGGACCCTCATAGAGTTTCCTATCCCTGTAATCTTCATGGAAGCAGATCACCAGGTTTTTGTCCCATAGAGTGACTGGCAGGTTCAAACCTCCAGTACTTAACAAGTACTTAACAATTTCACCACCATAACTCCTTCCCCCCACCATGAATTGCTTACCTAAGACAAAAATCATTCATTATATCAAAACCAAAAACCAAACCCACTGCCATCTAGTCGATTCTGACTTACAGCAACCTATAGGACAAAACTGAACTGCCCCATACAGTTTCCCAGGAGCACCTTGTAGACCTGAACTGCCAAACTTTTGGTTATCAGCCATAGCACTTAACCACTGGGCAACCAGGGTTTCCATTTATTACACACACCACACCAATTGCCATGGAGTTCATTCTGACTCACGTGGGCCCTTTTTATGTTAGAGTAGGCCTATGCTCCACAGTTTTCAATGGCTGATTTTTCTCTCTAAGGAGCTCTCTAACTGTGTTTCTTCAAAGACAGATTTGTTCATTCTTCTGGGATTCCACAGGATAGTTAATATTTTTCACCAATACTGTAATTCAAAGTCATCAATTCTTCTTCAGTATTCCTTATGAACCGTCCAGCTTTTACCTGTATATGAGTTAACTGAAAACATCACGGCTTGTATCAAGTGCACCCTAGTTTTCAAGGTGACATCTTTGCTTGTTAACACTTTAATGAGATATTGTGCATCAGATTTCCTCAAAGCAACACGTGACTTCATTTCCTAACTTTTGCTTGCATGAGTGTTGACTGTGGATCCAAGTAATATGACATCCTTGACAACTTACTTTCTCCACTTATCATAATGTTGCTTATGATTTTTGTTCTTGTTATGTCGAAGTATAATCCATACCAAAAGCTGCAATCTCATCTGTGTACCCATTAGTAATTAACAGTCAGAAACTTGCTGAACCACAACTGCTCCACCCTTAACTGCACCAACTTAAATCTCCTAAATTCGCTCTTACATCTTGCCCACTAACAAATTTAAATAGATACAGAGTACATAACAAATTGAGGGTAACAAATCACAGTGAGTTACATTTCCTGTCCTAGCCTTTGGTAAGATAAGTATGCTAATAAAGCATTAATCTGAAAGGAGTGGAAATGAAACGCAAACACTTCCCAGTACTCTTTCTGAAAGGCAACAAACAGACAGAAAGGGCAGAACTTGAAAATAAAGAAAACAATACAGTATTATCACTGTAGATACCGACCGAAACACAGGATATTCCATCCTCATGTGGGAAAAGTTTAAACTTCCAAGCCTGCTGTTAAGCCTTGTCTGCGTTTATTACACCGTGAGGGCCTTTTCAGCCTTCGGCTATATGCCCAGGCCAAGCATACGCCAGGGATTACAAAATTCTGGGAAACTAAAAGAAATAAAATCATGACTTCAAAAAAAATAATGATGCATTTTCAATTATGTCTGTAAAATGTATTACGTCGATGTGTTGTTGTTTTCGTTGTTGTGTTACATGCTCTTGAGTTGTCTGTAACGCCTAGCAGCCCCCAAATGTTACCAGGTCTGCACCATCCTTGAAATTGTTGCTATGTTTGAGCCCACTGTTGTAACCATTGTGCCAGTCCATCTCTCTGAAGGCTTTTCTCTTTTCCCTCTACTTTTTGAAATTTTTGAAATAATTTTTGAATTTATAAATACTTTATTTACATGAAACAGTTAGTCATTAAAGGTTCTCTCTTTATAAGAATTCCAGAAATTGAGTTGAATATGAAGCTCAATTCTAAATTGAATAAATTACATATAGACAAGTATTTACGAAAATAACACATTGTACTAGCCCACACTTCTCTCCCAAACTCTACGCTTGCCATATCTGCAGTTTTCCCAATCTTAATTAATGACAGAACTATCAGTTGCTCAAGTAAAAATAAAACTAAGGAATTTTGGAACCTTAGTTTTTTTTATAACACGAATCCAATGTGAGTGAATCACATTGGCTCCAACTTCAAAGCACAGCTCTGGACACTGCTCTGCACCTTCCCTGTGCTATGCCAGCGACTGTTAGCTCTTGCCTGATCACCGCTCTGCTCTCCTAACAGCCTCTCATCCCTGACAGTGCCTGCCTATCATTTATTTTCCATACAGGTGCCACAGTAGTCCTGCAATGTAAGTCAGACCATGTCAAACCCTGTAATGGTTTTCCATTTCGCTCAGAGTAAAAACAATGCCCCCAAATTAGCCTGCAAAGCCCACCAAGTGCTGATACTTGGTTGCCTCTCAGAGTTCATCTCTCAGCCCCTCTGTCCCTTGCTCAGCTCCTCTCCATCACGTCTTCCTCCTGCTCATCTTCCAACATGTGGGGCATGCCTTAGGATTTCCCTCTGCTGGGAACACCTTTTCAGAGATACAGCTAGGTGAACTCCTTGACTTCCTTCTCTAAAAGGCTTGTTCTGTCTACCACACGGGAAACTGTAACCTTCAGGCAATGTAGATTTCCCTCACCCTGCTCTGCTTTCCCTTCCCTCCATAGTTTGCATTGTCTTCTAACACAGCATATTTTTGTTACGTGTATTGTGATTGGTCTGCCTTACCCCATGCTCACTGCCCCTGCTCAAAGTAATGCAGGCATGTTTTGGTCACTAAGGTCTCCCCTTCGCGTAGACTTCACGTAGACCACAAACAGGCAGTTAATAAATATTTGTGACATGAATGACTAGTATAGTACATGAAAATGACTAGTGTAGTACATGAAAAAGTGCTATTTAATGTGTCATATGGTGGAGCTTTGATACATTCTTTTCAGGTGGAACTTCTAAGAGAGTCCAGTCCCTTTGTGTATTCTGCATCAGTGGTTTCCTCCTCCCTGTTCTTCTGATAAAACTTCAAGTTCTAATAAACTCTTTTATCATCTTTTGATTTCTACGATAACCATTCATCTTCTTACTATTTCTTCACTGTCACAGCTCTAGGGTTTATTTCTCTTTCTTAGGACCAGATGTTTTCTGGACAATTTCCAAAAGACAACAATTCTCCCCCTAAATTTCCCTCTGAGAAATTTTTCTTTTTCATCTTACATTGGCATGGTATACTTATTACAATTAATGGAACATTCTTATTAATTAAAATCCATAATCCATTCACATTTTCTTAGTTTTTACCTCATGTTCTTTCATGCCCTGTGATTCTACCCATGGTGCCACATCACATTTAGCCATTATGTGTCCTGAGGCTCCTCTTGGCTCTGATTGTTTTTCAGATTTTCCCTGTATATGACGGGATTGACATTTCTGAGAAGTACTGGGCAAGTACGTTGTAAAATATTCTGCAGTTGGAACTGTCTGATTTTTTTTTCTCATGATTAGTTATTGATTCTATGGGCCTCCAAGACTGAAGAAGAAACATCTGAGGATTGGGAAGCTGTTTCTGAATGAAATAGTGATGACTTTTCTTCTTCTTTAAATTGTGCTTTAGGTGAAAGTTTACAGCTCACCTTAATTTCTTATTCAAAAATTTATACTTGTGACATCAGGTGCAATCCCCATAATGTGACAGCAAACTCCCCCTTTCTATCCTGGGTCCCCTGAGTCCATTCAACCAGTTCTTTTATTTTTCTGCCTTCTCATCCTACTTCCACACAGAAGCTGCCCAGTTGGCCCTATGTATCTGATCGAACTAAGAAGCACTCTCCTCACATATATATCTTTTTGCTTTATAGTTCTATCTATTCCTTGTCTGGAGAGTGTACAGCAGGAATGGTTTCAGTTCTGGGTTAACAGAATGTTAGGGTCCATAGCTGCAGGTTCTTCTAGACCATTAAGTCTGGCCCTTTTATGTGAATTTGAGTTCTGCAGCGCACTTTTCTCTCTGTCTAGGACTCTCTGTTTTGCTCCTTGTCAGGACGGTCATCAGTAGTAACCAGGTACCATCTTCTGGTCTCAGGCCAATGGAGTCTCTGGTTTATATGATCCTTTAGTCTCTTGGGCTAGTACTTCCCTTGCTTCTTTGGTATTCTTCATTCTCCTTTGCTCCAAGTGGGATGGGACCAATTGATGCATCTAGATTGTGGCTCGAAAGTTTTTAAGAGCCCAGATAACACTTACCAAAGTGGGATGCAGGACATTTGCTTAATAAACCTTGTTATACGGTCTCAAAAATCTTGGTCCCCAGTCTCCACCTTCTGAAAAGTTTTTGTTTCTTCATCTATACAATGAAGCGTGTATCCCATGTGGTTTCATGAGGATTAAAGGAATTAATAGACACAAATCACCTTAAACCGGGCCTGGCACACAATAAAATCTAAGGGTTAACTATTTTAATTTCAATAATATTTTCCTTATGACCAGCTGACTAAGAAAGAGCAGACTCATGCCTTGTTTACAGATGGTTCTGTGCGATATGCTGGCACCACTCAAAAGTGGACAGCAGCAGCACTAGAGCCCCTTTCTGGGACCTCCCTGAAAGACATTGGTGAAGGCAAATCATACCAACAGGCAGAACTTTGAGCAGCGCATCTGGCTGTTTGCTTCGCTTGGAAGTAGAAATGGCCAAATGTGCAGCAGTATACTGATTCACGGGGCTGTGGCCAATGACTTGGTTGGTTGGTCAAGGACTTGGAAGGAACAAGATTGGAAAGTGGGAGACAAGGATTTATGGAGAAGAGTATGTGGATAGACCTCTCTGAATGGTCCAAAGAAGCGAAGATGTTTGTGTCTCATTTGAATGCCCACCAAAGAGTGACCTCAGCAGAGGATGAGTTTAACAATCAAGTGGATAAGATAACATGTTCTGTGGTAACCAGCAACCCTCTTTCTCTGGCTAACCCTGTCATTGCTCAATGGGCTCGCGAACAAAGCCGCCATGGTGGCAGGGATGGATGTTATGCATGGGCTAAGCAATGTGGACTCCCACTCACAGGATCTGACTTGGCTACAGCCACTGCTGAGTGCCCAATCTGCCAGCAGTGGAGACTAACACTGAGTCCTCCTTGATGTGATCAGTAGACAACCTGGTGGCAAGTCCAATCACACTGAACTCTTCGATCACAGAAAAGGAAGCATTTTGTCCTTACTGGAATAGATACTTTAGATATGGATGTGATTTCCCGGCACGCCATGCTTCTGCAAAAACTACAATCCATGGATTTACAGAATGCGTTATCCCCCATTGTGGTATCCCACACAGCATTGCCTCTGATCAAGGGACTCACTTCACTGCAAATGAAGTATGGCAGTGGGCACATGCTGGTCTTGCCATATCTCTCATCATCCTGAAGCAGCTGGCTTGACAGAACAATGGAACAGCCTCTTAAAGGCACAGTTACACTGCCAGCTAGATGGCAGTACTTTGCAGGGTTGGGGACATGTTCTCCAGGAGGCTGTATACGCTCTGAACGAGGGTCTAATATGTGGTGCTGTTTCTCCCATAACCAGGATTGATGGGTCCAGGAATCAAGGAGTGGAAACAGGAGTGGCACTACTCATTATTAATTCTAGTGACCCACTTGCTTCCTGCCCTTGCTACCTTATGGTCTACAGGCCTAAATGTCTTAGTTTCAAAGGAAGGAATGCTGACACCTGGAGACACATCAACGATTGCATTGAACTGGAAGATAAAATTGCCACCAGGCCATTTTGGGCTCCTAGTGCATGCCTCTGGATCAACAGACAAAGAAGGGAGTTACAATACTAGCTGGTGTGATTGATCCTGACTATTAAAATGAAATTGGATTGACACTGCATAACAGTGGTAAACAAGAGTATGTTTGGAATGCAGGAGATCCCTTAGGATGCCTCCTGGTACTACCATGTCCTGTGATTAAAGTCAATGGAAAACTATAGCAACCTGCCATTTTGAATATATGCTGAATAAAATTTTATTTTTGCTTTACAAAAGAACTAAGTAAAACAACCCACAGGACCAATAGTTGGGAGAGGCATGCTACAAATATTAGGATGCCATGGATGGAGAAAATCACATCATTTCGAACTTCAGCCCTAAATTTCAAGTAACTGCAGGTATTGAGTTCAAGCTGCTTTTCATGTAAGCAAACCAATGCAGTTAATCCAAGTGAGGGGGAGAAAGAGTTGTTTATTTAATCATGGCTATTACTTGGCTTTGGGCATTGCTTCTTTCAAGCAACTCTAAGGAGATCATTGAGGATGAAAAATAAATTCAGTCCTTTTAGAAAAAAAAGTTAAATTATTCATTCAACAGTGAGCTTGAACAGACACTGAAAAACAGTGAGGCACAGGCATAGGGATAAAAGGTCAGTTCACAAGTAGGGGGAGATTTAGAACAGATTTTAAAAATTATAGATGACCCTAGAAATCATTGATTGTCAGTTGAGATAAATTAATAAGTTGGGAGGTTATGTCCATAACCAAAAGATTTTCTCTCTCAAGATACTGCTCTAAACGTAAGGACAAATAAAGATTAATATATGTATATGTTAACCTACAATACCAAAAAGACTAGAGATGAACTGTCTGTAGATGAGAGATTCCAAGAGAATTCAGTAAGGCAGAAAGCCCCTGGAGAAGTGCTGAGTGAACTCTTTGAGGTAGGGGGAGACTCACACATTACTCGCTTACCAACAAGAATTTGGATCAAAACACAGAAGAAATTTGTCCTGCAGGACCCCTAAGAAGCCTCAGAAGAGGAAACCTTAGTATGACAAAAATGGAAGCAAAATTTAAGGTGGTAAACTTATCTAAAGATAAGTTAAGCTCATCTAGAAGTACATTGCATTGAATGCTGTTACTGAAACATTTATTTCTCCAAAGCTAACAAATCAGAGATTTAAAAAAAAATCAACAGTCTGCCTCCCAAAAGAACTCCATATTCTAGGATTTGAAAGATGTCCAGCATAACAATTGCCTTCCTGCCTGACCAATCTAAAACAAAATCAGACCCAAACATACAAAGGTCCCCAGCCTACTGGGATCAGTTTTAAAAAAAATTTTTAAAGCAAATGATTAAAAAAATTCTGATGTTCTCAAAGAGATTGAAGAAATCGCATTTGTAAAATGAAAGCAGGATAGAGGTAAAGGAACGAGTAGGAAACAAGAAAATGCTCTTAATTAAAATGACAGCAAAGACGGAAAAAAAATCAATAGGATAATTGAGACAAGGTAACAAAATCTAAAAAACAAAACTGAATGACAATGAAATGGTATAACATAATAGAAAAAATAAAGGATCAGTAAATACCAAAGAATTAAACAAAATGTTTATCTTACATTACAGTCTCCCAATTACAAATGAGTTCCACCCCTGAATCTCTCTTTAAGTTGAATTTGTACATAAATTGGAACAGTTAGGTAAGGTTCATATCTAATATGTTTGTCAAATGTTTGTCCTAATATATAGTGTATGGTGTACTTCTATGCATAAAAAACATTAAAGGAACACTTACAGAAGATACACTAATCTTTAACAAAATAATGCAATAATAATGTTTTTCTTTTTGTTATGATTGAATGAAAATGTACATTCCCATATAAATTTGCATGCTCACCTATATGCAGCTTCCACTGCTCTCCCTGTGCAGTGACAGCACACTCTTTCTTCTGCTCCAAACATGTTCTGTCCTTCCAACAGTCTCCTATTTTCTCCTCTCCACCCATTCCCCTTCCTTCAGTATGAGGTCAACAGGATGGCATCCTATAGATGCCTAGAACCATAAGTGCCCGCAAAATATGGTCACTCCGCGTCGCCAAGTCCAGTCCATTGCTGTCCAAAAAATTGACCTTCATTATGATTTATGGACAGGGGCAGCATCAGCACCAGGGGCCATGCTCCCAGGGGAACCCCGAAGCCCCTGGAACATCAATTGTGATCTTTTAGTGGAGATCTCAGGGTGTATCCCTATTTACTCTCGTGTTGCCAGTAAGACTCAACTTTGTGAGCTCCATTGCAGCTATCACTGGTGGTGGCCGGGCACCATCTGGTTCTTCTGGTCACAAGTTGATGTAGACATCCACTCACGTGGGTCTCTCTGTCTTCTGGATTCTCTTTCCCCATGTCCTTATGGACCTCGGTGATCATCCGTTTCTGCTAAATTGGGACCATTTGCTGTACTCTCAGATTACAGCTTGGCAGCTGTTAAGACCCCAGGTGCCACTCACCAATGTGGGGTGTGGCGAGTCCTCATTAGCACAATGTTAGTTGTGCCAATTGGCCTCCATTTCTCCTGAGAGCACAGTCCCCGGCCCCCGACCCCAGCTACTCTGTCCTTGCAATATTGGGTTAAGATGAGAAGAGTACACAAGTTGTGTTGAAGTGTGCTGTCACCAATTTTCCCCAACCAAATTTCTACCAACTATCTAATCTAAACCCTCCCCCCTCACCAGGGGAGGTACATCAGATGGTCCCAACTCAGCTAGAACAGATGATCATCAAGGACAACAATGACATGGGGGAAAGAGAACCCAGAAGACAGAAAGACCCGTGTGAATGAGTGACTACATCAACATGTGACCAGAAGAACCAGATGGTGCCTGCGCACCACAAATGACAGCCCGATGGAGTCACTAAATGTTGAGTCCCAGTGGCAAAACCAAAAAAAAAAGGGGTACACCCTGAGAACTCCACTAAAAGAACTCAACTGATGGTCCAAAGGCCTGGGGATTCCCCCGGGAGCATGGTCCCGAGACCTGATGCTGCCCCTGATCACAAATCCTTACTGAGGTCAACTCTTTGGATGATTAGACTCGGGGACACAGAATGACAATATTGTGTGTGCACTTTATGGTTCTATGCATCTGTAGGATGTCATCCTACTGGCCTCTTACTAGAGGGGAGCAGAGGGTGGAGATGAGGGGACAGGAGATTGTTAAGAGGATATGACATGCGTAGAATGGAAAGAAGGAGTGTGCTTTCACTGGTCAAGGAGAGTAGAAGGAGCTGCAGATAGGCAGCTATGCAAATTTAAACTGGATTGTACACTTTCACTCAATCACACACACACAAAAAAGTTACTGGGATTTATTTTGTGGCTTAATATTTTATTTTTCCTAGATATTATCGCAAGTGTAAGTGAAAAGAATGTGTATTCTGTTTTTGTTGCCTTGTGTGTTCTGTATATTTCTGTTAGCTCCAGCTGGTTTATAGTGGTGGTCAGGGATTATATGACTTTGTTGTAAATAATAATTGCATATCCCCCCTAGGGTCGCCATGAGTCGGATCCGACTCGACGGCACTTGGCTGTCTGGCATATCCCTAACCATAAAAATACCAATCCAGATAAACTCCACTCAAGCCCAAGGCCTAAGCTTACTAGATAATTCTTTTTTGTTGTTATATTTTAGATGAAGGTTTACAGAACAAACTAACTTCTCATTAAACTCTTAGTACACATACTGCTTTGTTACATTGGTTAACAGCTCCACAACACATCAACATTCTCCCTTTTCCTGTTCGGTTTCCCCATTACCAGCTTTTCTGTACCCTTTTGCTGTTTATTCTTTGCCCCTGGGACAGTGTGGCCCTTTAGTCTTGTTTTATTTTATAGGCCTGTCTAATCTTTATTTGAAGGGTAAACTTTGGAAGTGACTTCATTACTGAGCTAATAGGATGTCTAGGGACATACTCTTGGAGTTTCTCCTGTCACTGTCAGGTCAGTAAGTCTGGTATTTGTTTGTTTGTTTGTTTTGTTTTTTTATCCTGTGAGTCAGAATTTTGTTCTACATTTTTCTCCAGCTCTCTGTGGAACCCTCTATTTTGATCCCTATCAGAGCAGTCAGTGGTGGTAGCCAGGAACCATGTAGTTTTACTGGACACCATCTGGTGAAGGTCACGGTAGCCGTGGTTCATTAGCCTTTTGGACTATTCTTTACCTTGTTTCTTTAGCTTTTTTTTTCCTTCTTCCCTGCTTCCAAAGGGGTGAGATCAGTGGAATATTTTAGATGGCCACTCACAGGCTTTTAAAACTCCAGCTGCTACTGACCAAAGTAGAATATAGATGATTTTCTTCTTAAACTATGTCTTGCATATTGAGAAAGATATTCTCTGAGACCATGATCCCTACAGTATTCACTTCATCATTTTGATCACTGAAAGAGTTTGGATGTGTCTATGGAGCTTCTATGACCTTGCCTTGTACAAGTTGTGCTGGCTTCCCCAGTATTGTGTACTGTCTTAACCCTTCCGCAAAGTTATCAATTATCTGTTGTCTATTTCATGTTTTTCTATCTTCACCTCTCTCCTCCTTTGTAGGGGACTGTGTGTGTAAACTTTTTCATGAGTTTTTACATCACTGTTCTTATACAATATTTGTCCTTTTGTGATTGACTTATTTCAATCAGCATAATGCTATGTCATGAGATGCTTCCCAGGTTCATCATTGTTCTTTATTGTTGAATAACATGCTGTTGTGTGTATGTACCATAGTTTGTTTACTCATTCATCTGTTCATGGGCATCTAGACTGTTTCCATCTTTTTTGCTATTATAAACAATGCTGCAGTGAGGGTAGGTTGTCATAGATCTGTTGCTTTGATACTTTGTATTTCTCTAGGATACATTCCCAGTGGTGGGACTACTGGACCATATAGCATTTCCAATCCCAGTTTAGGAAACCTAACATCCTTTTCCAAAATGACCATGTCACTTTGCATTCCAACCAGCAGTGTATAAGAATTCTGACTTCCTGGCAGCCTCTCCAACATTTGCTATTTTCTGTTTTGTTGATTCATGCCAGCAGTTTCAGGGTAAGATGGTATCGAATTGTTGTTTCAATTTGCATTTTTCTAATGGCTAGTGATCAGGAGCATTTCCTCATGTGCCTGTTAGCCACTTTAATGACTTCTGGGATGAAGTGTTTGTTCATTGCCTTTGCCCAGTTTTTAATTAGAGTATTTGCCTTTTCTGATGTAGAGGTGTTAGATTTTCCTGTATATTTTAGAGATTACCACATTGTCTGATTCATAATAGCCAATTTTTTTCCATAGTCTGTAGCTTCTCTTTTTACTCTTTGGGTGAAGTTTTTTTGATAAGCATAAGTGTTAAATTTTTTTAGAAGATGCAAGTTATCAAGCTTGTCTTCTAAAGTGTGTGTATTATTGGCTATATTTGTATCCTGTGAGCGCTGTGTATTCAGACCTGTATTATTTGCTCTATGAACTTTATAGTTATTGGCTTTTTATTTAGATCTTCAATCCACTATGAATTAGTTTTTGTGTATTGTGTGAAGTATGGGTCCTGTTTCATTTTTTGCAAGTGAGCATCTATCTTTGCCAGCACCATTTGTTAGAAAGATGGTCTTTCCCCTGTGTGATGGACTTTGGACTCTTCTTGAAGATCAGGTGACCATACGCAGATGGATTTACATCTGGGTTCTCAATTCTGCTCTAATGATCAATGTATCTGTCATTGTACCAGTACCAAGCTGCTTTGACTACCATAGCTATGTAGTAGATTCTGAGGTCAGATAGTGCATATCTTTCTACCTTATTCTTATTTTTCAGTAGTGCTTTACTTATCCAGGACTTTTTCCTCTTCCATACAAAGTTAATTGTAAGTTTTTGATTGTTTTAAAGAATATTATTAGCGTTTGCATCAGGATTGCATTGCATTTGTAAATTGCTTTAGGTAGAATCATTATTTTCACAATGTTGAGTGTATCTATCCATGAGCATGGTGTGTTTTTCCATTCCTTTTGGTTTCCTGAAGTAATATTTATTAGTTTTGTTTACACAGATTTTTTTACATCCCTGGTTAGACTTATTCCTAAGTATTACATTTTTTAGGGGTTACTGTAAATTGTATTGATTCCTTGTATTCCTTTTCATCTCTCTTTATAGGCATATAGAAATCCAACTGACTTTGTATGTTTATTTTGTATTATGCTACCCTGTTGAATCTTCTGTTATTTCCAGGAGTTTTCTCATGGAGTCTTTTGGGTTCTTTATGTACAGTATCATCATCCTTGCATACAGTTTTACTACAGGTATTTGTATGCCTCCCCTCACCCCCTTTCTCTTCCCTTATTGCTCTAGCAGGACTTCTAGAACAATGTTAAATATGAGTATGTTAAATAAGTATCTTGTCATGTTCTTCTTCCCATGACGAATGTTTCCAGCCTTTTTCCATTAAGAATGATGTTGATCTATAGGATATCATCCTACTGACCTCTGGCTGGAGGAAGGAGAGTGGGTGAAGAGGAGGGGAAAGGAGACTGTTGGGAGAATGAGACATGTATGGAGCAGAGAGGAATAGTGTGCTGTCACCAGACAGGGAGAGCAGTGGAAGCTGCATATAGGTGGGCATGTAAATTTATACAGGAATGTACATTTTCACTCAGTCATGTTAAATAAAAAATAAAAAAAAAGAATGATATTGAATGTTGGTTTTCATGGATGCCCTTTTTTGTGTTGAGAAATTTCCCTTGTATATCTATTTTATTAAGAGTTTTTATCAGCAAAGGGTGTTGGACTCTGTTGAATATCTTTTCTGCATCAGAGATGATCATGTGATTCTTTTCTTTTTTTAATGTGGTAAATTATGTTGTTTGATTTTTTAATACTGAATCATGCTTACATACCTGATAGGATTCCTATTTGGTTTCAGTGTATTATTATTATGCTATGATGATGAATTCTACTGGCTAGAATTTTGTTGAGAATTTTTGTGTCTATATTTATGAGAGATATTGGTCTCTAATTTACTTGGTATTGATATCAGGATTATGCTTGCTTTGTGGAAGTATCACTTCTTTTTCTATGTTCCAAAATAGCTGGAGTAGTATTTGTAACTCACGTCTGAATGTTTAATAAAATTCTTCAGTAAAGTCATCTGGACCAGGGCTTTGTTTTTTGTTGGAATCTTTTATATTAGATATTTAATTTCTTCTGTTGTTATGTGTCTGTTTAGATTTTCAGCATCATTTTGTGTTAGGATAGATAATGGATTTCTAGAAATTTGTCTATTTCCTCCAAGTTTTCAAATTTGTTGGAGTATAGTTTTTCATAATACTGTTATGATCCTGTTTCATTTGGATCTGTTGTAATGTCCCCCATTTCATTTCTTATTTGGGTGATTTTCATCCTCTCTTGTTTTTCTTTTGTCTGTTTGGTCAGTAGTTTGTCAATTTCATTGATCCTTTGAGAGAATCTTCTTTGTTGATTCTTTCTATTGTTGTTCTATTGTCTAGTTCATTTATTTCTGCTCTAATCTTTATTATTTCTTTTTTCTGTTGGCTGCAGGCTTTTTTTTTTTTCCAGTTTCCTTTCTATTTGCTGTGTAGCTAATGTTTTGATTTTGTCCCTTCTGTTTTGATGTGTGGATCCATTGACCATTTGCCATGTCCCTAAGGTTTTGGCAATGAAGTTTTTATTCTCATTTGATTCTAGGAATTTTTTAAATTTCATCTCTGATTTCTTCTAGTATCCAGTGGTTTTAAGCAGGGTGTTACTGACTTTCCATTTAATTGATTTTTTTCTTTGTTCTTCCTGTTGTTTATATCTAGTTTGATGACATTATGGTCAGAAAAGATACTTGGTATTATCCCAGTGTTTGGGATTTTGTTGAGGGTTGCTGTGTGGCCTGAGGTGTGGTCTATTCTAGAGAACATTTTATGGGAGTTAGAAAAGAATATGTACTTTGCAGCTGGTGGGTAGAGTGTTCTGCATATGTCTATGAGGCTAAATTTGCTGCTTATGCCCTTTAGCTCTTCGATATCTTTGTTGAGTTTCTTTCTAGAGGTTCTGCCCTTTATTAAGAGCAGTGTGTTGAAGTCTACTACTACTGTTGTGGAATTGTCTATTTCTCTTTTTAGCACTGTTAGAGTTCATGTATTTTGGAGCTCTGTCAAGGGGTACATACGTGTTTATTATGGTTATGTCTTCATGCTGGATCATTCCTTTAACAATTACAGCTTAAGGTTGATGTCTTTTATGGCATATTTTATTTTAAAGTTTATCTTATTTGAGATTAATATTGCCACTCTTCTTTTCTGGTAGATGTTTGCTTGACATACATTTTTCCATCCTTTGATTTTAATAAATTTATGTCTTTGTAAGATGAGTCTCTCAGACTTCATATTGACGAATCCTGCATTTTCCTGCATTCTGTCACTGTCTGTGGGTGCATTTAGGCCATTAACACTGAGTATAAATATTCATAGGTGAGGGTTACTTGCTGTCGTTTTGTACTGCCTCTTTTTTTTGTGGTGCTGACATTTTCTTTTCCTCTTACTTGTGCTGAATTCCTTTTGTTTGTGGATTTTTTATTTCTTTTGATTTGCAGATGCTGGTTCCACCAAGACTTTATGTTTTTCTTTATTTTCATGAGTCTATCTGTTAACTTTATTTGTGGTTACTTCAAATTTCCTCTGTTTTCATAGGTCAGAGCCAATCTATTACTACTTGTCATTATCTCCATTAGAAAGTTCTATATCTACACCATTTATTCTTTCTTTTATTATTCTGATGTTGCCATTTACAGATTAACCTATCTGGTTCCCTGTTGTAATTCATTTGGTTTTGGATAGTCCTTCAGAGTTCACTTTCTAAGTTGGTATCTGGCTGGTATGATTTTGCATCCTAGTTTCATAATGTGGTCAGATATTGTTTGTTCTCAAACCAAATAACTCCCTGTAATAATTCTTGTAAGTTTGATTTGCTTTTTACATATTCCTTTAATTTCTATTGATTTGGAAATGCCCTAATTTCAATATCACATTTAAATAAGAGCTTTGCAGTATATATTGTTCTTTGTTGGCAATTTTTTCTTTTCTTTCAAGATTTTATATGCCTTGTTGACTGTATGGTTTCTAATAATCATAGCTTTGTCTTACTGTTTCCGCACTGTCAGAGACTTTTCATTTTTTCTTGATCTGTTCTGAGGATTCTTTCTTAGATTTAGCCAGTAAAATTTTAATATGCCTTGGTGATTTCCATTTGGGATCTATCCCATATCTGGTTTGTTGAGCATCTTGGGTGCTCAACTTTTCATCTTTCATGACATTAGGGAAATCTTCTGTTAGAAGCTTTTCAATGTACCTCTCCGTGTTCTGTTTTCTTCATCTCTTCCTGTGCTCTGACCACTTGCACATTTTGCTTCTAATTGTATTACACATTGTATTACACATAGTTCTCAGAATTTCTTCATTTTTCTTCATTCTTTTTTCTGATTTTTGCACAAACAGAACTGTGTCCATTTTTTTGTCTTCATTTTCACTGATTTTGTCCATTCTTTCAAAGCCGCTTCTACACCTTTCTGTGACACTGGTCCATTTGAGAAATTTTGTTCTTTATCTTTTGGATTTCTTAATGTCATTTTTTCATGATTTCCAATTATGAATTAATTGATTTTGGCATTGTGTTCCTGAATTATTTTCCTGAATTCTTCCATTTTTTTGTCCATATGTTCCATGAGTTTGTCTATTTTTTCCTCATTTTGGTCTGCTTTTTGCCTCAACTATTGGATAGCTCTGACTATTGTAGATTCAAATTCCTTAGCAGGTAGTTCTAGTGCCTTTCTTCTACTGGAAAGCCATCTAATGTTTTATTTTGGATGCCTACTGGAACCATCCTGTCTTGGATTTAGGGAGTATGTTTTGATACTGCCAACTCTCTTTGGGACATTTAGTAGCTGTTTACTTATTGACTGTAGAATTGTTTTTCTTCTGCTTTTTTGTTATATTTGGTTATGTCTAAGCAGGTCATCATTTGCTGGTGGCTCATCTGTGGACATAAATACTTTTTACCTTTTACTCCAGTGAGCAGGGCCAGTCACTCAGCTATGGTTGGTGCATCAAGGCAAGTCCAGTGGAAAGACAGTGGCTAGGATGGGTTTTTTGTGACATGTACTAGGGCCAACAGACCTGGCCAGAAGTCACTGTAGGACAGGTTTCATTTTAGGCAGTGCCTGTGCAGCCTGTGGGTTTGATGTTCATCATGTGGTCTATGTAGGTAAGAAGGAAGAGAAAGATTGAGATGTGTAGAGGTAAGATGGGTACAAGAGAGAGGGAAAAGGGGAGAAACAGGATCCAATAAAATAAATTAAAACAAACTGAAAAAGAATGCTACAGAAGCTTGCTCTCGTAGTGAGAGATGAGAAATATAGATGGAGGAAAACAGAAAGACAAAAAGAAAAAGACAGAAACAACTAAATAAACAAATTTTAAAAAGTGAAAAAGAAAAAACCTCCAGGGATCCCATGAATATGCTGTACAGACCAAGGAAGTAGCTCCCAGGTTGTGCAGCACAGCCTGGCTAGAGGGTCAGAGATGTCACACAGCTCCAGGTGTTCAGGAGACAGGAAAGGAAGGTAAGTATAAAGAGACAAGAAATAGAGAAGGAAGAAAGACAAAAAGAAAAAAAATACCTCCATAGGTCTCACCAGTGTGACTGCACAGACCAAGGAAGTATTACCAACGTGGAGTACAACTCAGCTGGAAGAGACTCCCAAGCATTGAAAGGAAAAAGAAAGCAAACAAAACAGATTAGAACAACAACAACAAATGGGAGAAAGGCAATCCCATCAGCTTAATGGCATGGACTACAGAAGCAGTTTCCAGCTGAGAAGTACTTCACAGCCTTTCAAGAAGAAGCAAAGACGCTGCATTGCACTAGGGGTTTCAGAAAAAGGAGGAGGAGGCAAGAGGCAGGGAAAAAACAAAAGAAGAAATAAAGCAACATCAGCAACAAGGAAATAATACTAAGGGCTTAGATTCATCACTGTGGGTGAGGTGAAACCAAGCAGCATATGGCCACAGCCAGTACCTCCTGACCAAGGGACTGCAACCAGCAGAAAGCAGTGGAGGCCAGGGAGGCTGTAGGGGGGTAATAAGTATGATGGATGAGAAAGCATATATTGCTGATTACAGGGTACTCTATCTCCTTCTGGGAGCTCCTTGCAGCTACTTTCCTATACTCTTTGTCCACATATCTCTGATACAGATGAGGCAAATAGAAGCAGCACTGTGTCAGGACTTCCTGGCTGACTAAGAAATCACAGTTATAAAGTGGTGCAGGCTAAGCAGGGAGAAGATGGATGGAGGTTGGGAATGCATATTACCACTTCTTACTGGATATTCTACTTTCTGCTGTGAGCTTCATAAAACTGCTTTCCCATACTCAGTGTCTGCCTGTATTTGACAGGAGTCCATCATGGTGAATCTATGCTGAATTATAACTGTTTGGGATCCTCTATTAATATTTTTCTTAGCTATCTATTCACTGTCAGTTTCTTATTCTATTTGGTGCTTGGCTGAGTTCTTTATTTCTTCATTGGATGCTTAGGGTTGAAGGACTCATAATTGTTTTTACTTACCTTTTTGGGTCCTTGCTATAGAAGGATGGCATGATGCTTCATTTTATAGTGCAATGTTGGCTCTGCTATTAGAAAATATTTTTATTATAATTAAGTGAAAGTATACAATCCCAATCAATTCTGCATGCCCACCTACCTGCAACTGCATCTGCTCTCCTTACCCTGCTCTCCTTTTCATTCTACACTTCTAGTGTCCTCTTAATGAGCACCTGTCCCTTTCTTTCCACCAACTTATAAATGTATAAACCTATAAGGTACACACACCATATGCTCACACTGCGTTACCAAGTCCAGTCCATTCTTGTTAAAAGAGTTGACCTCAGTACTGGTTTCAGTTCAGAGCCAGCAGCGAGTCTAGAAGCCATGCCCCCAGGGGACCCTCCAGGCTGTTGGACCTTCAGTTCTAGTCTTTTAGAAGAGTTCTTGAATTGCACACCTTTTTTTTTTATGTTCCTTGTTGACTGGGCACCATCTGATTCTTCTGCTCTCATGCTGATGCAGTGTCATACTTATATGAGTCCTTCTGCCTCCTGGGTTCATTTTTCCTCATGCCTTTGATGTTCTCAGTCATCATCTGTTCCAGATGAATTCAAACAATTTGGGTTACCTCAGATGGCAGCTTGCTAGCTTTTAAGATCCCAGATACCACTCACGAATGTGAGGTGCAGAAGACTCTCTAGCTGAAGATTAGCTATGCTAATTGACCTCAATGTCCCCTGAAAACATGGTGCCCAGATCCTCATCACTGCTACTCTATCCTTTGAAATACTGGGTTGAGTTTAGAAGACCTTTCAGTTTATGGTGTAGTACATTATGCTGATCTGCCCTCTACTGTGTGCTGTCACTCCCTTCACCAAACCAAATCCCACTTCACTATTTAATCTACAAACATCCCTTTCCCTCCTTCTCCAAACTTGTAGCTTAAGTCCATTTTTAAGTCCTTATAGCAGAGGTTACATACAATACTTGTCCTTTTTGCAGTTAACTGATTTCATTCAGCATACTATCTTCTGGTTGAAATCTGGTTATGAGATGCTTACTAAAATCATCATTGTTCTTTGTCATTACATAGTATTCCATTGTGTATATGTACCACAGTTTGTTTATCTGTTCATATATTGATGGGCACCTAGATTGCTATTGTAGACAGTGCTGTAGTAAATATTCATGTGCATGTATCTGTTCATGTGACCACCTTTATTTCTGTAGAGTATGTTCCAAGTAGTAAGGTTGTTAGATCATGTGGTATTTCTATTTCTAACTTTTAAAGGAAAAGCCAAACTGCTTTCCAAAGAAGTTGTACTAGTTTGCATTCCCAACAATAGTATAGGAGATTTTCAATCTCTCCACAGTCTCTCCAGCATTTGTTGTTTTGTGTTTTTTGGATTATTGCTAACCTTGTTGGGGTGGGATGGTATCTCATTGTAGTTTTGATTTAGATTTCTCTAGTAGCTAATGGTCATGAGCATTTCCTCATGTGTCTTTTAGCTGCCTGTACGGCTTCTTTGGTGAAGTATCCATCCATCTCCTTTGCCCAATGGTTAACTGGGTTATTTACCTTTTTCTTGTTGATACTTTGCAGTATCTTGTAGATTATGGAAATCAGATGTGGATCCAACATGTAGTTGCCAAATATTTTTTCCCATTCTGTAAGTAGTCTTTTAACTCTCTTGATAAAATCTTCAGATGAGCATAAGTGTTTGAGTTTTAGTAGTTCCCATTTATCTATTTTCTCCTCTGTTTCTCACACATCGTTGGTCAGATTTTGTAGTCTGTCTAAGCCGTGTATTACAACTTCCAAAGTCGTCCCTATTTTTTCTTGCATGATCTTTATTGTTTTAGGTTTCATACTTAAGTCTTTGATCCTTTTAGAGTTAGCTTTGTGTAAGGTGTGAAATATGGGTCTTGATTCAGCTTTTGCAGATGGATATCCAACTTTGCCAACACCATTTGTTAAAGAGACTTTTTACTACAGTTGGGGCTTTGTTGAATATCAACACCATAAGAGGATGGTTATATTTCTAGGGTCTCCATACTGTTCCATTGGTCAATATGTCTGTTTTTGTACCAGTACCAGTCTGTTTTCACTCCATAGCAGAGTAATAGGTTCTAATGTCAGGTAGTGTGAGGCACGCTGTGTTCCTCTTCTTCAGCAACGTTTCACTCATTTGGAGTTTGTTCCCTTTCCAAGTTTCTCCAGCTCATTAAAAAAATGATGCTGGAATTCATATTAGGATTGCATTGTATGTGTAGATCACTTTGGGTAAAATAGACATTTTCACAATGTTAAGTCTTCCTATCCATGAGCAAGGTAGGTTTCTCCACTTATGTAAGCCTCTTTTGGTTTCTTGCAGTAGGATCTTGTGATTTTCTCTGTAGAGATCTCTTACTTCTCTGGTTATATTTATTCCTAGATATTTTATCTTCTTGGGGGCTAAACAGTATTGGTTTGGTGACTTCTGCTCTGATGATCTCTCTGTTGATGTAAAGGAATCCTACTGATTTACTTATGTTTATCTTATATCCTGAGACTTTGCTGAACTCTTCTAGTAGTCCCAGTAGTTTATTTATGGATTCTTTAGGGTTTTCTGTGTACACAATCACAAATAGGGATATTTTTACTTCTTCTTTGTCAAATGTGGATACTCTTTATTTCTTTGTCTTTTCTGATTACTGTGGCAGGAACCTCTAGAATAATGTTGAATAAAAGTGGTGACCAAATGCATCCTTGTCTAGTTCCTGTTCTCAGGAGGAATTCTTTCAGTCTCTCTTCATTCAGGATGATGTAGGAGGTTGGCTTTACATTGTTGTTGTTAGGTGCCATTGAGTCGATTCTGACTCATAGAGGCCCTATGAACAACAGAGTGAAATGCTACATGGTCTTGAGCCATGTCCACAATTGTTTTTACGCTTAAGCCCATTGTTGCAGCTGCTGTGTTGATCCATCTCTTTGAGAGTCTTCCTCTTTTTCTCTGACCCTTCACTCTAACAAACATGATGTCTTTCTCCAGGGACTGATCTTTCCTGACAACATGTCCAAAGTATGTAAGATGCAGTCTTGTCATCTCCACTTCCAAGGAGCACTCTGGTTGTACTTCTTTCACAACAGATCTGTTCATTCTTTTGGCGGTCCTTGGTAAATTCAACATTCTTCTCCAACACTACAATTCAAAAGCATCAATTCTTCTGTCTTTTTTGTTCACAGTCCAGCTTTCACATGCATATGATGCCACTGAAAATACCCTGACTTGGGTCAGGCACATTTTAGTTTTCAAGGTGACTTCCTTGCTTTTGAATACTTTGAAGAAGTCCTTTGCAGCAGATTTTCCCAGTGCAATGAGTCTTTTGATTTCTTGACTGCTGCTTCCAGGGGCATTAACTGTGGACCCAAGTAAAATGAAATCCTTTCTTCACTGATGACAATGTTGCTTACTGGTCCAGTTGTAACGATTTTCCTGATGTTGAGGTACAATCCATACTGAAGGCTATGGTCCTCAATCTTCACCAGTAAATGCCTCAAATTTTCTTCACTTCCAACAAGTACAGTGGCGTCACCTGCATAGATAAGCTTTGTGTAGATACCCATTATTGCACTAAAGAATTTCCCTTCTATTCCTATTTTGCTGAGAGTTTTTAACACGAATGAGTGTTGGATTTAGTCAAATCCTTTCTCTGTATCAACTGACAAAGCAGGTGATTCTCACCCTTTGTGTTATTTATGTGGTTGATCATATTAATTGTTTTTCTGATGTTGAACCAGCCTTGCATCCCTGATATAAATCCAACTTGGTCATGATGAATTAATTTTTTGGATATGCTATTGAATTGTATCTGCTAGGATTTTGTTGAAGATTTTTACATCTAGGATTACGAGTGACATTGGTCCGTAATTTCCTGTTTTTGTGGAATCTTCCCTGGCTTTCATATCAGGGTTATACGGGCTACATGGAATCAATTTGGAGTATTACATAATTTCCTGTGCTGTCAAATAGCCTCAGTAATATTGGAATTATCTCTAAAAGTATGGTAGAATTGTCTGGTAAAGCTCTCCGGGCCATGACTTTTTTCAGTTGGTAGTTTTTTAAAAAAAAAAAAATTATTGTTTTCAGTCTCTTCTTTTGTGATAGGTTTATTAAGTTGTTATACTTTTCTTTGTGATATAAATCTAGGTGACATAAATCTAGAAATTTGTCCATTTCCTCTAGCTTCTCAAATCTGTTAGAGTACACTTTTCATAGTATTCTACAACAGTACTTTTGATTTCAGTTGGATATGTTGTGACATCTTGGGACTTTTCATTCTGGTTGGGTCTGTTGTGGCATTTATCATCTCATTTCTTGTTTGGGTTATTTGTTTCCTCTCCTCGTTTTTCTTTTGTAAGTTTAGCCAGTGGTTTATTGTTTTCTTAATTCTTTCAGTTGTTTTTCTATTCTCTAATTTGTTCAGTTCTGCTCTAATTTTTATCATCTGTTTTCTTCTGGTGACTGAAGGGTTCTTATGTTATTCTCTTCCTACTTGTTAAATGTGTAGGCTTAGTTCTTTAGTTTGGGCTCTTTCTTCATTCCAGACGTGTGCATACTTAGAGAAAAACTCACCTCCGAGCACTGTTTTTGCTATATCCCATAGGTTCTGGTAGGATGTGTTTTCATTCTCATTAGATTCTATGAATTTCTTTATTGCACCTTTGATTTCTTCTATAATCCATGAATTTTTGAGCAAGGTGTTTCCATGAGTTCACATTTCTGCCCACGTGTTTTCTGCTATTGATTTCAACTTTTATGGCTTCATGGTCTGAGAAGATGCTTTGCAGTAATCCACTGGTTTAGATTTTGTTGAGACTTGCTTTAAGACCTAATATGTGGTTTATTCTGGAGAATGTTCCAGGTGCATTGGAAAAGAAGTTGTACTGATCCGTTGTTAGGTGAAAATTTCTGTATATGTTAATGAGGTCTAGTTTGTTGATTGTCACAATAAATTTTCTGTATTTTTATCCAGCTTTTTTTCTGGATGATCTGACCATTACTGAAAGTGCAGTGTTGTAGTGTCCTGCTGTTATTGATACTGAAACTGATGAAGATCAAGGACCACAGCCTTCAGTATGGTTTGCACCTCAGCATCAAGAAAACAGAAATCCTCACAACTGGACAAGTAAGTAACATTGTCGTAGATGGAGAAAGAATAGAGGTTGTCAAAGATTTCATTTTACTTGGGTCCACAGTTAATGCCCATGGAAGCAGCAGTTAAGAAATCAAAAGACATTGCATTTGGAAAATCTGCCACAAAGGATCTCTTTAAAGTGTTGAAAAGTAAAGATGTCACCTTCAAGACTGAAGTGTGCCTGACGCAAGCCATGGTATTTTCAAATCTGTTAGAGTACTTCATATGCATATGAAAGGTGGACAATGAACAAAGAAGACAGAAGAATTGATTCTTTTGAATTGCAGTGTTGGAAAATAATGTTAAATGTACCATGGGCCATCAAAAGAACAAACAGATCTGTTCTGGAAGAAGTAAAACCAGAGTGCCCCTTGGAAGCAAAGATGGCAAGACTGCATCTTACATACTTTGGACATGTTGTAGGGAAGGATCAGTTCCTGGAGGAGTACACCATGCTTGGTAGAATAGAGAGTTAGTGAAAAGAGGAAGACCTTCCAAGATGAATCAACAAAGTGGCTGCAACAATGGGCTTAAGCATAAAAATAATTTTGTACATGGTGCAAGACCAGACAGTGTTTCATTCTGTCATTCTGTTGCGTATAGAGTTGCTGTGAGACAGAACCGACTGGACGGCACCTAAAAACTACAATAACACCATTATTGTGGAGTTATCTATCTCATTTTTCAGTGTTGTCACTGCTTGTTCAATGTATTTAGATGCTCTGGTATTGGATGCGTAACTATGCTATATCCTGCTTATGTATTGAACCTTTAAGCAATAAATATTGACTATTCTTGTCCATGATGGTAGATTTTATTTTCAAATCTGTTCTATCTGAGATCAGTCTTGCCACTCTTGCTTGTCTTTGCGTGTTGTCAGCTTGGTGTTTTAGTCAGCTAGGGCTGCTCTAACAGAAATACCACAGAGTGGATGGCTTTCACAAAGGATCGTTTACTCTTACACAGTCCGGTAGGTTACAACTACAATTCAGGATGTCCGCTCCAGGGAAAGGCTTTCCCCCTTGTAGGTTCTGGAGGAACATCAGTGTTTGTCCAGGGAGCATCTTGGTGCAGGAATCTCAGGTCTGAAGGACACGCTGTTTTCCTGGTGCTGCTTGCTTGATGGTACAAGGTTCCCAATTCTCTGTCTGCTTCTCTTTCTTTTTATTTCTCTTAGGATGAAAGGACTAAGGGTGGGGCAAGCCATACTCCAGGGAAACTCCCTTTACAGTGGAGCAGGGAGATGATCCTATGAAGGGATTTATAGCCCCACCCTAATCCTTTAACATACAGTTTAGGAAAACCACAAAATGGAGAACAGTTACAAGATACTGGGAATCATGACCCAACCGCGTGGCTATACATATTTTTGGGAGGACACAATTCAATCCATGACACTTGGTATATATTTTTCCATCCTTTGATTTTGAGTTTGTTCATATCTTTGAGTCTAAGGTGTGTTTCTTGCAAGCAGCATATAGACAGATTGTGTTTTTTGATCCAATCTGTTGCTCTTTGCCTATTAATTGGAGCATTCAATCCATTTACATTCAGCATAATTATTGATATATAGCTGTTTAGTGATGTCATTTTGGTGCCTTTATTTTTGCGTTGTTGACATTTTCTTTGTTCCACTTAATGTTGTCTTCTGGGTCATTTTTCTGTTTGGGTTTTCTTTCTGTCTTTTTCAGTGTTGGTTTTGTGTCTGTTGAGACTGCTGTATTATGTTTT
The DNA here is from genome assembly GCA_028571685.1 of Heterohyrax brucei. Taxonomy (NCBI): domain Eukaryota; kingdom Metazoa; phylum Chordata; class Mammalia; order Hyracoidea; family Procaviidae; genus Heterohyrax; species Heterohyrax brucei. The sequence goes on from CM053156.1 coordinate 29,467,827, forward strand.
CTGTTTTGATATGTGGCATTGTTAGTTTGCTTTGCAGCTGCCCCTTCAATTCCCCTTAATGGCCCAAGTTTAAGTCAATCTTTAACTTCTGTACATCTGCTTAACGTCCTCTCTTTCTGAAAGGGCTATAATTACTGTAATACATCTTTGTTTATTGTATGATATCATAGTTTCCATGTCAAGATCTCTGTTTCCCTATTTCTAATATTTTAGTTTTGACTGAGCTTTCTGACTTCCCCAATTGATTAGGACACTGGGTGTTGTGTCTTGCATTGTGTTGTTGAGTATCAACCTGATGATATTGGTTTTCTAAACAAAGAGCTTCTTTCAGTGGTTCTTGTAGTTTTGGTTTGGTTTCTCTAAGCTTCTGTTTATCTGATGATATCTTAATTTCACTGTGATATTTGAGAGACGATTTTGCAGGATATACAGTTCTTGGTTGGAAGTTTTTCTCCCTCAAGTATGTGTATGTGTCATTCCATTGCCTTCTTGACAGTGTGGTTTCTGCTGAGATGTCAAAGGAAAGCCTACAGAGCTTCACTTGGAATGTTAGTTTTGTTTTAAGCCTATCTGCCTTTAAGAGCCTCTCTTTGTGTTTTGTTTTACTAAGCTTGACTGTAACATGTCTTGATGTCTTTCTTTTAGGGGTCTACCTTTTGTACTGTTCAAGAAACATCTTGAATATCTATGTTCTCTTCTTTTATGATGTCAGGAAAGTTTTCTGTCAGCAACTCTTCAACAATCCTCTCCATATATCCTACTATCTCGCCTTGTTTAGGAATTTCAGTTATTTGTAGATTATTTCTCTTGATAGACTTCCACATGCTTGTTAATGCCTCTTGAATTTTTCTTGATTGTTTTATCGGATTTCTCCTCACAAATGCTGGTGTCAGTTGCTGTATCTTCAGTCTCACTAATTCTGCATTCCATTTCCTCCTTCCTGCTCTTTTGGCTTTACATTTATTGGGTTTTTTTATTTCTTTTTATGACTGAGTGAAAATGTACATTCCCTTATAAATTTACATGCCCACCTATATGCAGCTCCCGCTGCTCTCCCTTCCCAGTGACAGCACACTATTCCTCTCTGCTCCATACATGTCTCATTCTCCCAACAGTCTCCTTTCCCTCCTCTCCACCCACTCTCCTTCCTCCAGCCAGAGGTCAGCAGGATGATATCCTATACATGCATAGAACCATAAAATGCATGCAATATATGGTCACCCTGCATCACCAAGTCCAATCCATTCATTTCTGAAGAGTGGACCTTCATTATGGTTTATGGGCAAGGGGAGCATCAGGGCCAGTGGCCATGCTCCCAGGGGAACCCCCAAACCACTGGACGATCAGTTGAGGTCTTTTACTAGAGATCTCAGGGCGCACCCTTTTATTCTTGTGTTGCCAGTGAGACTCACTGGTGGTGGCTGGGCACCATCCAGTTCTTCTGGTCCCAAGTCAATGTAGACACCTACTCATGTGGGTCTCTCTATCTTCTAGGTTGTCTTTACCCCATGTCGTTTTGGTCCTGGGTGAGCATCCTTTCCTGCTGAGTTGGGATGATTTGCTGTGCCTTCGGATGGCAGCTTGGAAGCTTTTAAGACCCCAGACACCATTCACCAGTGTGGAGTGCCAAAAGCCCTCTTAACAAAATGCTACTTCTGCCAGTTGGCCTTGATTTTGCCTAAGAGCGTGATCCCCCAACCCCCGGCCCAGCTACTCCATCCTTGCAATATTGAATTAAGATGGAAGTACTATCAAGTTATGCTGAAGTCCACTTAATATTGTTCTTGTTTCTAATGTGTGCTATCACCGATTTCACCCAACCAGTTTTCTACCAACTATCTAATCTAAACCCTTCCCCCTTGCCCTTCCTCCCTCTCCTCCCTTGCAGCCGTCAAAGAGTCTTTTCTTCTATACATAAGTCTGTTCTTGAGATCTTATCGTACAGGTCTCATACAATATTTGTCCTTTTGTCGCTGACTACTTTCACTCAACATAATGTTTTCCAGTTTAAACCAGGTTATGAGATGTTTCCTGGAATCTTCATTATTCTTTATCATTGCATAGTGCTCCATTGAGTATATATACCATAGTTTACCTATCCATTCCTCTGTTGTTGGGCATCTGCATTGATTTCATCTTTTGCTGTTGTGGACTGTGCTGCAATAAACATTCTTGTGCATGTGTCCATTGGTGTGAAAGGCCTTGATTCTGTAGGATATATTCCAAGCAGTAGAATTACTGGGTCAAATGGTACATCTGTATCTGTTTTTTTAAGTAAGCGCCAGATTGCTTTCCAAAGAGGCTGCACCATTTTGCAACCCCACCAACAGTGTAGGAGGGTTCCACTTTCTCCACAGCCTCTCCAGCATTTGTTACTTTGTGTTTTTTGGATCATGGTCAACCTTGTTGCGGTAAGGTGGTATCTCACTGTAGTCTTGATTTGAATTTCTTTAATAACTAGATCTTGAACATGACTGCATGTGTTTTTTGGCTGCCAGGATCTCCTCTTTAGAGAAATATCTGTCCATCTCCTTTCCCCATCACTTAAGTGGATGATTTATCTTCTTCTTATTGATATTTTGTAGTATCTTATAGGTTATGGAGATCAGGCATCAGTCTGACATAGAGTTACCAAATATTTTTTCCCATTCTGTAGGTGGCCTTTTAATTCTATTAATAAAGTCTTTGGAAGAGCAACAGTGTTTAATTCTTGATAGTTCCCATTTATCTATTTTCTTTTCTGTTGACTATGGTTTCTTTGACAGATTTTGAAGTCTGTCTACATTGTGTATTAAAACTTCCATTATTGTTCCTACCTTTTCTTGGATGAAGTTTATCATTTTAGGATCCAACTCAATGGCACTTGGCTGGCATTTAAGTTTTTTATGCAGTTGGAGTTGGTTTTTGTATAAGGTGTAAGATATGGATCTTGTTTCAATTTATTGGAGATGGATATCCAATTTTGCCAGCACCATTTGTTTAAGATACTGTTTTTACCTCAGTATAATGTCTCAGGGCCTTTATCAAATATCAACTGTTCATAGGCAGATGGTGTCATCTCTGGGGTCTCAATTCTGTTCCATTGATCGATCTGTCTGTTCTTGTACCAGTACCAGGCTGTTTTGGCCACTGTGGCAGTGTAGTATGTTCTAAGGTCAGGTAATGAGAGGCCTCCCAGTGTGTTCTTCTTTAGTAGTACCTTACTTATCCGGGGCTTCTTCCCTTTCCAAACAAATTTGGTGATTTGTTTCTCCATCTCATTAAAAAATGACACTGGAATTTGTATTGGGATTGCATTATATAAGTAGATTGTTTTGGGTAAAACAGACATTTTCACAATGTCAAGTCTTCCTATCCATGAGCAGGGTAGGTTTTTCCGTTTATCAAAGTCTCTCTTAGTTTCTTGTAGTAAGGGCTTGCAGTTCTCTTTGTAAAGGTCTGTTATTTCTCTGGTTAGATTAATTCCTAGGTACTTTACCTTCTTAGGGGCCACAGTAAATGGTGTTGATTTGATGATTTCTCCATTAACAGTCTCATTGTCGGTATAAAGGAATCCTACTGATTCACTTATGTTTATCTTGTATCCTGAGACTTTGCTGAAGTCTTCTATCAATTTAAATAGTTCACCTATAGATTCTTTGAGATTCTCTGCACATACAAGCATTTCATTTGCAGACAGGGACATTTTGACTTCTTCTTTGCCAATGTAGATGCCATTTATTTCTTGTCTAATTGCTCCGGCTAGAACTTCTCGTACAATGTTGAATAGGAGAGGTGAGAGTGGGCATCCTTGTCTAGTTCCTGTTCTCAAGGGAAAGTCTTTCACTCTCTCCATTCAGGATGACATAAGCAGTTGACTTTATATAAATGGCCCCTGTTGCATTGAGGATTTTTCTGTCTATGCCCATTTTGCTAAGAGTTTTTAGCATGAGTAGGTGTTGGACTTTATGAAATGCCTTTTCTGCATCAATGGACACAATCAGGTGATTCTCATCTTTTGTGTTATTTATGTGGTTAATCACATAAATTGTTTTTCTGATGTGGAACCAGCCTTACATCCCTGGTATAAACCCCACTTGGTCATGATGGATTATTCTTTTGTTGTGTTGTTGTATTCTTTTGGCAAGAATTTTGTCGAAGATTTTTGCATCTACATTCAGGAGTGATATCAGTCTGCAGTTCTCCTTTTTGGTTGGGTTTTTCCCTGGCTTTGGTATCAGGGTTATGTTGGCTTCATAGAATGAGTTTGGGAGTACTCCATCCCTTTCTATACTGTGAAAGAGTCTCAGTAGTATTGGAGATAACTTCTCTAAAAGCTTGGTAGAATTCCACAGTGAAGCCATCTGGGCTCAGGCTTTTTTTCGGTTGAGAGGGTTTTGATGACCTTTTCAATCTCGTCCTTTTCAGTGAGTTTATTAAGTTGGTCTGCTTCACATTGTGATAATTTGGGTAAGTGGCATGAATCAAGGAATTTATCCATTTCTTCTAGGTTTTCAAATTTATTAGAGTACAGTCTTTCATAGTGTTCTGTTATGATATTTTTGATTTCTTTTGGATCTGTTGTGACATCTCCCCTCTCATTTCTAATTTGGGTTATTTGTTCCCTTTCCTGTTTTTCTTTAGTAAGTTTAGCCAGTGGTTTCTCAATTTTGTTGATCTTTTCAAAAAAACAGCTTTTGGTCTTTTCAATTTTTTCAATTGTTTTTCTATTCTCTAATTCATTTATTTCTGCTCTAATCCTTATAATCTCGTTTCTTCTGGTGCCTGAGGGATTCCTCTGTTGTTCTCTCTCTACTTGTTCAAGCTGTAGGGTTAGTTCTTTGATTTGGTTTCTTTCTTCCTTCCAGATGTGTGCATTTATGGAGATAAACAGACCTCTGAGCACTGCTTTGGCTGTATCCCACAGGCTCTGGTAGGAAGTGTTTTCATTCTCATTAGAATCCATGAGTTTCTTGATTTCATCTATAACCCATTTTTTTGAGCAAGATGTTGTTCAGTTTTCAAGAATTCCACTTTCTATCTATGTTTTTTCTGCTACTGATTTTGACTTTTATGGCTTTATGGTCTGAAAAGATGCTTTGCAGTAATTCAACGGTATGGATTTTGTTGAGAATTGCACTATGTCCTAATGCATGGTAAATTCTGGAGAATGTTCCATGTGCACTGGAGAAGAAGGTGTAGTTGTCTGCTGATGGGTGGAAAGTTCTGTATATATCGATGAGATTTAGTTGGTTAATTGGCAATGAGGTCTTCTGGGTCTTTACTAGCTTTTTTCTAGATGATCTGTCCAGTAGTGAGAGTGGAGTGTTGAAGTCTCCCACTTTATTGTGGAGTGATCTAACTCTTTTTTGAGTATAGTCAGTGTTTCTTTGGCATATTTAGGTGCTCTGATATTAGGTGCATAAATATTTAATATAGTTAAGTCTTGCTTGTGCACTGAACCTTCCAGCACTAAATAGTGTCCATCTTTGTCCACAATGGTGGATTTGACATTAAAATTGATTTTGTCTGAGATTAGAATTGCTACCCCTGCTCTTCTTTCTTCATTGTGAGCTTGATATATAGTCTTCCATCCTTTAATTTTCAGTTTGTTCCTATCTCTAGGTCTCAAGTGAGTTTCTTGTAGACAACATAGGGATTGTTCATGTCTTTTGATCCAAGATGTCACACGATGTCTCTTTACTGGAGCATACAGTTCATTCACATTCAATATAATTATTGATACGTATGTGTTCAGTGCTGCCATTGTGATATGTTTATTTTTGTGTTGATGTTTTCTCTGTTGTTGTTATTAGTCTGTTCTGGGACATTTTTTTGTGTGAGAGTTGATTTTTCACCTTTTTCATAGCTGTTTTTTAGTTGCTGAGACTCCTGTGTTAGATTTCTTGAAATGGTATGATACATCTTTGTTGTGCTTTACAGCTGCTCTTTGATCCCCCTTAATAAACTATATATAAACCCAATTTTAATTACTGCCAGTCTTGTCATCTTCTTCTCCATCTGGAAGGACTGTAACAACTGTAGTACATCCCTCTTTTTAATATGATGGCACCATAGTTTCCATGATGATCACTGGATTGCTTCTTTCCGTATTAAAGCTGTGATTGACTTTGGAGCCTTCCCTCAGTAGAGTTCTGAGTAACGTGTCATTCTAAAATATAAAGTTAGTGGTTTTGTTCTTCTAAGCCAAAGCCAAGAACTTTTTTCAGTATTTCTTGTAGTTTGGGTTTGGTTTTTACGAAGTCTCTGAGTTTCCGTTTATCTGGGAATGTCTTAATTTCATTTTTGTATTTAAAAGAGTTTTGCAGGATATATAATTCTTGTTTGGAATTTCTTCTCTTTCAAGGCTTTGAATGTGTCATGCCACTGTCTCCATGTCAGCATGGTTTCTGCTGAGAAATCTGGCAAAAGCCTAAAGGGTTTCCCTCTGAATGTTAGCTTTGCTTTGAGTCTTGCTGCCTTTAAGAGTTGCTTCTTATGCTTCATTTTGTTAAGCTTGATTATAATATGTCTTGGAGTCTTTCTTTTGAGATCTATATTGGGTGGTGTACAATATGCATCTGAGATGTCTATATTCTCTTCCTTCATGATTTCTGGGAAATTCTCTGTCAGCAGCTCAGCAATGATACTCTGTGTTCTCAGATGTCTCACCCTGTTCAGGGACTCCAAGTAATTGAAGGTTGTTTCTCTTAATAGAGTCCCACATGCTTCTTAATGTTTCTTCATTTTTCTTGTTTCTTTTTTCTGATTTCTGCTCATAGACACCAGCGTCAGTAGCCCTGTCTTCCAAGTCAGAAATTCTGTTTTCTATCTGTTCCTTTCTGTTTTCTTGGCTTTGCACAGAAGTTTCTATGTCTTTGATTTTGTTCTTGATCTGTTAGATTTCAGAGAACTGGTGTTCCATCATATCGAACAGCTTGCTTAATTTTTCCTTTTGTTCTGCTGCATTTTGTATAAGGTCTAGAAGATCTCTATATATAATCATTTTGTATTCACTTTCTGATGCTTTCATAATAGTTTCTTCATCTGGAAAAATCCTTGGTTGTTTTGTCTGGGAGCCTTCTGAAGCCATGGGTGATTTCTTGTATGCCACAAGTGTCTTGCTTTTTGGGTCCCATGTGAGTAAGTGGAGGCTGGAAGATACTGTGAGGAAGGACTGCAGATGTTTCTCTAGGCTGTCTTAAAAGGTAAAGCAAAAGGTATCTTAGCACTTCCCAAGTCAGACAGATTTTTAGGTGTAGCGGTCCCTTTTCCCAACTGACAAAGTAAGCACTTCTATAACCAACCCCAGATGATACAAACTAGCTCAGAATACAGCAATGCTACTGCCCTGTTGGCCTCTGCTGACAGGGCCCAGCCTTAGGCGATACTGTGTAAACTTCTGCTTTTCTGGTGGAAAAGTGCTCCTGTGGGCAGGCTCTGGCTCCCAAGCTAAGAAATAGGTCCAGCTGCAGCCACTGTATCCAAGATGGTGCCCTCCACACAGGTAGCTGAAAAACGGGCTAAAAGTGCCGAGAGGTAGTGATTCCCCTGCTTCTGTTGCTGGGCCCCCACTGTAGGTGACACTGTGTAAATTACTGCTTTTCTGTTGGAGAAGCGCTGTCCTGTTTGCAGGTGCTGGCTCCCAGGCTTAGAATTGGGTCCCGCTAAAATCTCCGTATCCAACATGGCATCCTGCACACTGGCAGTGCAATTCCGTACAAACCCCACTGTGGCAGTGATAAAAAGACAGGCCCAAAGTGGCTAGATGAACAGAGTCCTAAGCCTGGCTCTCAAAATATCACAATTCTGCCTGCCTATCCCACCAGCAGTGCGTCTGAGTCTAGCTGATAGCCAAGATCCAGCTCTGCCTGCTGGCCAAGACAGAGGGAAAAAACGTCAAAATGGTGTGTTCCTTTCAGTCTGTGAGAGCCAGGAGCAGGAGTCAGTGAAAGAGAGGAGGTTTTTTGCTCAGTGGTATGAAGTCAAAATTAACCACCCTATGCTGTGTCCTGGAGGCTCACTAGGTGACCAGAAGGCTCTGTTTGATTATCAGTTCAGGTCTTGGTTTCCAGAGGGATATAAGGAGACATGTGCTTAATCCGCCATCTTGACTCCACCTTACATTTATTGTTTAATTCTATAATTTTATTATTGATCTGCTAAATTTCAGATCACTGATGTTCTAGCAGTTCATATAGCTTAATTTTTCATTTTGTTCTGCTGCACTGTGTTTAATCTCTAGAAGGTCTTGATACATAATTCTTCTGTGTTCTACCTCTGATAATTCAGAAAGGCATCTTCATCTGGGAAGTTTTTTGATTCTTTATTTTGAGAGTTTTCCAGAGCTATGGTGGTATACTTCTTCAACGGTTAAGTATTGATTTATTGGCTTTGCACCATCAAAAAGCTGTTTAGTTTCTCTGGTGTTACATGAACAGGAGCTGTGGCAAAGGTCTGAGAAGGGAGTGAGTAGGGGCACTGTCAGACTTGGCTGCTGGCTGCCACTGTGTTCCCTAGGTGCAGTTGACTTATGTACAGCTTCTCTGATAATAGAGATGCGGTCAAGCCCCACAACACTGCTCAGTTTGGCAGCTGGCCCCAAATGGGCCCTAGGGGATAGCAAGCCCTGCCTCCTGGCTGATAAACATGGCAACCTACTGGTGCTGATTCTCCTGCACCACATCACTCAAGACCGTGGTGTAGTTCAGGGAAGGGATGAAAGAAGGATGGCTCCACACTTGACCTCCAGAGACTGCTGCATTCTGTAGATGAGTTTATCTTAAAAACTGCTTTTCTTCTTAGAGAGGTATTGACCAGCAGCAGCTGATAGCACCCAGACCCTCAGAGGTTGTAGGTCCCACCTCCTAGGAGACAAATCTGGTGTCCTACTTATGGAGTCTCTTGGGGGCTGTCAGCAGATACTATGACATGGCTGAGTGAAGGAAGGTGGAAATGGCACCACCACACTTGGCCCCCAGTCACCTCTGCATTCTCTAGATGTGCTTATCTTAAAAACTGCTTTTCTGCTGAGACAGGCATGGAACAGCAGCAGTTGATAGCAGCCAGGCCCTGAAGGGTTGCAGGCCCCACCTCCTGGCTGACAAAGGAGGCATCTTACTTATGGAGTCTCTAGGGAGTCAGTCTCAGCTAACCAAGATGACAGCCCACCTGCAAATGCTAATACATGGCTTAAAGAAGGGAGGGGTTAGGGCATGGTCACACTTGGCTTCCAGCCATCACTACATTCTCTAGATACAATTGCCTTAAGAACAACTTTTCTGCTGGGAGAAGCACTATCCAGACAGGCATTGTTGCTCAGTGTGGTATCTAACCCAAGCCAAGCCCTTGGCATGGCTGACCCAGCTTCTCAGCTGACTAAGATGGCATTTTACCTAAGCTGCCTCTCCTGTAGCTAGTCAGCAGTATCTAGGTGCAGCTCAGAGAAGAGAGGGGGTAGGGACACTGCCAAACTTGGCCACCAGCCATCACTACATTCTCTAAGTACGATTGTCTTAAAAATAGCCTTTCTTCTGGGAGAAGCATTGTCCAGACAGGCACTCTTTCTCAGAGTGGGTGTTAGCCCCAGCTGAGTCCCTCAGGTGTGACTGACTCCATGTGTCAGCTGACCAAGATCACAGCCCACCTGGGCCACCTCTCCTACAGTGAGTCAACAGCATCTATGGCACAGCTCAGAGAAGGGAGGTGGGGGACAGGCACTGGCACCCTCTGTCACCAGCCACTGCTAGATTCTCTAGATGTGATTGTCCCAAGCACAGCCTCTCTGCTACAGGATACACTGTTCAGTTAGGCACTGCAACTCAGCATAGTAGCTGGCCTGTGCCAGGCTCTCAAGCTCAGGAGTCCCAGTCTCCCAGTTAACAAAGAGGGCATCTGGACCTGTGATCCTTTCAGTTGCTGTGCCAGCAGAAGTGGGACTCACTATGCCACTGTCTCACCTGTGACAGTTTCTCCCTTCATGACTTCCAGACCAATCTCACACCATTATGCCTGATCTTAGGGCTCCAATAATGTCCACACTGCTCCATTCAATTATTTTCCTAGGCCTTAGTTCTCAGAGGGAATCAGAGAAGTGTGACTAGTTTACCATCTTGGCCCTGCCTCCCTAGAAAATTCTTATGGGAAAATTTTAAGAGACAAATAGCAGGGGTAGTAAATAACCACAGTTCAGTGAAGCAATGTTACATTAGAGGAATAAACAACACACACCAAAAAGTGAGTCGTGAATTGGGTATTTCAAAATACCCTCCAGCAGTAGTTACCGGCAGGAAAGTAGACCAACATCCAAGTGCACAATGAGTAGATCCAAGAGAACCCCATTCATCCAAGACTCAGGATTGCATAGCTAATTCTCTATTTGAAGATAAGTAAACAGAAAATAGAGCCCTGACAGTGCAATGGTTAAGAGTTGGACTGCTAACTAAAATGCCAGCAGTTTGAATCCATTAGCCACTCGTTGGATGCCCTGTGGGGGAATTCCACTCTGTCTTACAGGGTCACCATGAGTTGGAATTGATCCAGTAGCAACAACTTAGATTTCTTTAAAAAAGAAAAGAACTAACATCACTTTTGTGGAATATAGCTGTGAAACACAAGAAATGGAGTGCTGTTTAAAAGACATAGGAGAAATAACTTATCACAGGAAACAGAAAAACAAATTGGCATTCACAATAAAATTCAAAAAAGTAACAAGATGAATTAGAAAAGCAAGAGAAAGGTAATATGATAATTTGTGAAGACTGTAAGAGGGATAAATGGAAATGAATAAAATTCAATCATTATTTCAAAACTATAACAGCAAAATAAAATCTGAATTGAAAGCAATAAAGAGAAGTATTTGGTTGACACTGCTATATGTTTATATGTCTAGTATGTCTGTAGAAGTGTATACATTTTCCAATCTCCCTCACAGTCAGGCATGGCAACATGACCATGGGACAACAGAATATGGATTAAGAGATGTATACTACTGGCAAGCCAGGTCCATAAAAACTTCTCCATTCACTCCCTTTCACCATTTTACAGTCAGAAGCTCAAGATTTAACAAAGAACTTTGAGATCTGAGGAATGGTAGAGCTATAAGATGAAAGTCAAAATTCCTGTATCACTCCTTGTGAAAAACTTGCTCACCAATCAGCAACACTGGTTTTGCTCTAATTATGTGAGAAATAAATGTTTCTTAGGTTAAACTTCTGAGATTTGGAATTGTTGTACTAATAATAGAAACTGACATTGTGGAAAATTAGAGCAGTAACACTGAAGACAAACGAGACATTTCCTCAGACTACAGGAAAAAAAAGCATGTATGTAAGTATGTATTTATTAAAGAAAACAATGTAAATAAAAGATGGGGATTAAATATTCTAGCCCTTTATTTGTTTGAAAGAATGTTTTAAAATACTGGAACAGAATCAATTATCAAAGTCATAATTAAATAAAAATTTCTGGAGAACTTGATATTTTACAACTTGGTTTTTCACAGTTTGGTAGTGCACAGCTCTAGCAACAGGAAAAGGGTTCCCCAAAAAGTAGAATTTCAAGTGGTGCCATCAGAGAAAGATTGCTTTGTGGGGAGAATTAGGTACATGAGGAAGTAAAGGGAAAGAAGGTAATAAAGGTATCTTGCAGTAACAAAAGAGAAATGAGATCCACCAATACTTTCCCCTCCTCTGTTTCAGCACCAATCCCATTTATAAAAGAAACTGCACAGCAGAGAACAAGGACCGACAGGAAAGAAAGACTGTGAATTAAAAACTCCACAAAATAAACAATAGGAAAAAAAACACATCACACACATCCAAAATTAATTTATTAAAGCAGAAAATTAAAAAATTAAAGCAGAAAATGTCAACTATAGTTCTTCTGGTAAAAGTAATTTCCAAATAACCAAATATGAGGCTGAAGAAAACTATAACATACTCTTCAAACTGAATTAAATTCCCACAAACAAGCATTTGTGGTATTGAAAGTAATCTTGATAAAGATATATAAAACCTCAGGAGATAAATGAGAGATAAACTGAGAGAACTGAATGACTGAAAACATATCAGAATTGCAAAGTAAATTTCAAAGTATCCAGATGAGAGTAGATACAAATAAAAACTTAATAAAAATTATCGAGGAAGAACAAGAAAAGAAAAGAAAAGAAATAGAATGAAATGAGATAATGAAAAGCTAAAAAAGGGTCTGAGAAAAAGTGGCGGAAATGGAAGGCAGGCAAAGGAGGTACAACTTATGTAATGAGGACTGCCAAATAAGTTTGTGAACACATCCTATAAAAAGTGGTAAATACCTCATTGCTGAATATCACTATGGTCACCTTCAAAGTACTGCCCTGGGGAAGCTATACACCAATTCCAGTGCCTAGTCCACGCTTCAAAGCGATTTTGGAACTCTTTTCCAGAATGGCCGTCAGAGCTGCCGTCATATTACCCTTGATGTCCTGGATGTCACCAAACTGTCTTCCTTTCATTATTTCCTTTATCTTCAGGTACAGAAAAAAGTAATTGGGGGCCAGATCAGATGAGTAGGGAGACTGTTCCAATACAATTACTTGTTTACTGGCTAAAAACTCCCTCACACACAACAATACAACTAAGTTCGTGAACTTGCCACTGTGCCTCTTTGTGCAATGGCCATTCCTGAAAGAGTGCCAAGATTGCTTGGAAGGGTAGACTACGCACTGGCATTGGTGCATAGCTTCCCAAGCGGAATACTTCAAAGATGACCACAGAGATAGTCAGCAATGAAACATGTAGCACTTAAAACAATTAAGCTCATGGACTTAATTGTCAGACCTTGTATATTTGGTGATTTATTTGTCTGGTTCTGCTATCACAGAGATGCTACAAATGAATGGCTTTAAAAAGAAAAATTTATTTTGTCACAGCCTAGTGGGCTAAGAGTCCAAATTCATACCATCACCTCCAGAAGAAGTCTTTCTCTGTTGGCTCTTGGGGAAGGTTCTTGCCATCAATTGTCCCCTGGACTGGGGGCTTCTGAGGCTCAGGGACTCTGGGTCCTTCCCAAAGGATGTGTTCAGTTCCTAGCACTGCCACTTGGTGGCATGAGGTCCCCAATTCTCTGTTTGCTTCCCCTTCCTTTATAGCCCAAGAGACTGCCTGAAGGACCAACTTAACCATACACATTGAGTCCTGCCCCACTAACACAACTGCCATCATCCTCCCTCATCAATGTCATAGAGGCAGAGTTTACAGCTTATAGGAACATCACACAATACCAAGAATCGTGGCCTAGCTAAATTGCTACACACATTTTTGGAGCACACAATTCAGCCCATAACAATTGTTTTGCCGGTAAACAAAAATAAGAGCAATGAAATGGAAATAATACTTATAATGACAACCCAAGAAATCTTCCTGGAAATCAAAGAATAATGGAATCCTCAACTGCCAATAATAATGGAATCTAATCCACCCAGTTGGTGCTAGGGAAACTTGAGTGAGAATAATGAACTCCAAGATATAATGAAAATATCTTAAAGATTAAAAAAAAGTCCTGAGAGTCTTAAGGCAAAAAGATGAAATAAAATAGAAGAGAACTGGGCTGGCATCTGGCTTCCAGTAAAAAACATGTGGGGGAAGGAAGGAATTCTTGAGTAATGTGAAAAGTTAACACACTAAGCCACTAACCTAAAGTATAAAATAAATCCAGTGCCATTGAGTCAATTCTGACTCATAGTGACCCTATAGGACAGAAAAGAGCTGACCCATAGAGTTTCCAAGGAGCCCCTTATGGACTTTAATGGCCAATCTTTGGTTAGCAACCATAGCCTTAAACACTACACCACCAAGTTTCCACCTAAAGCAGAGTGATTCAAAAAGGCTGAGAATAAGAAACCCATTCTTCACATAAAGACAAAATCCAAACAAAACAAGAAGATAAGGCTAAATAAATACCTGACTACAAGTACCTCAGAAAAATACAGGTAACTTTTTTCTGTAACCTGGTTATATTGGAAACCCTGGTGGCACAGTAGTTAACTGCCATGGCTGCTAACCAAAATGTTGGCAGTTTGCATACACCAGGGGTTCCTTGGAACCTCTATGGAGCAGTTCTACTCTGTCCTATAGGGTCGACATGAGTTGGAATTGACTTGATAGCAGTGGGTTTTCTTTCTGGCTTTCTTTTTTTCTGTTTATAGGAAAAAACTTTCTGATACATTGTTGAATTCTAGAATTTTGCTAAGGATTCTTGCATCTAAGTTCATGAGAGATATTCATCTGTAGTTTTCCATTTCTGTGGTGTCTTTACCTGGTTTTGGTTTCAGGATTATGCTGGCTTCATAGAACGAGTTTGGGTGTATTGTATCCTTTTCCGTGCTCTGAAAAGCTTTTAGTGGTGGTGGTGCTAACTCTTTTCTGAAAGTTTGATAGAACTCTCCAGGGAAGCTGCCAGGGCTAGGGCTTTTTTTTTTTTGGTGGTGGTGGGGTAGCTTTTTAATTACCTTTTGAATCTTTTCTTTTGTTATGGGTTTATTTAGCTGTTCTACCTCTGTGTTAGTTTAGATAGGTAATGCATTTCTAGAAGTTTGTCCATTGCATCTAGATTTTCAGATTTGTTAGAGTACAAGTTTTCATAGCATTCTGTTATGTTTTTTTTTAAATTTAAGTTGGGTCTGTTGTGATATCACCCATCTCCTTTCTTATTTGGGTTACTTACTTCCTTTCCTGCTTTTTTTTCTCCAGCAGCTCCTTGATTTTTTTGATCTTTCCAAAGAACTAACTTTTGGTCTTGTTCACTCTCTTAATTGTTTTTCTGTTCTGTATTTTGTTTAGTTTTGCTCTGATTTTTATTATTTGGCTTTTCCTGGTGACTGAGTGCTTCTTTTGCTGCCCTCTTTCTTCTTGTTTGAGTTGCAGGGTTAATTCCTTGATTAAGGCTCTTTCTTCTTTTGGATGTGTGCATTTATTGAAATGAATTGACTTCTCAGCAGTACTTTTGTCGTGTCCCAAAGGTTCTGGAAGGATGTGTTTTCAGTCTCATCTTATTCTGTGAATTTCTTCTATTATCCAGTAGTTTTGGGGGGAGATGTTGTACAGTTTCCACATATTTGATTTTTTTCCCATTGGCTTTTTCTGTTACTGACTTCTATTTTTATGGCCTGAAAAGATGCTTTGCAATATTTTGATGATTTGGATTTTGTTCAGGCTGGCTCCATGGCCTAATACGTGGTCTATTCTGAAGAATGTTCCATGTGCACTGGAAAAAAAAGTATATTTGGCTGCTATAGGGTGGAGTGTTCCATGTATGTCTCTGAGGTCAAGTTGTTTGACTACGGCATTTAGATCTTCAGAGTCTTCAACGAGCTTCTTTCTAGATGTTTTGTCCTTCACCAAAAGTGGTGTGTTGAGGACTCCTACTATTATTGTGGAGGCATCTACTTCTCTTTTCAATGCTGCTAGAGTTTGTTTTATGTTTTTAGGAGCCCTACCATTGGGTATGTAGTGGTTATGCCCTTATGGTGTATTAACTCTTCCTTTAATCACCATATAGTGTTCGTCCTTATCCATTGTGGGCAGATTTTACTTTAAAGTTTATTTCATCAGAAATTAATGTTGTCACTTCTTTCTTGAACATTGTTTGCTTGATGCATTTGAGTTTTAGTTTTTTGTGTGTCTCTTAGTTGTGTCTCTTGGAGGCAGCTTATAGACAGATGATGTTTTTTAAATCCATTGTGGCATGCTCTGACTCTTTATTGGTGTATTGAATGCATTTACATTCAGGATGATTATTGATAGGCATATGTTCAAAGAGCTTATAGGAAAAAACTTTGTAACTGAATATTTAGATACAATAAAAGACATTGTTGAGAAATTCATTGACGATATCTTTGATGTCATTGCACAGTTCATCTGGTGTTTGGTCATTAGTGTTCAATGCATCAAATGTATTCTTGAAATGGTCTCTAAACTCAGGTGGGATACATGCAAAATCATATTTTGGCTCTTGAGGACTTGTTCCAGTTTTCTTCAGTTTCAGTTTGAACTTGCATATGAGAAATTGATGGTTTGTGTTTCAGTCAGCACCTGATTTTGTTCTGACTGCAGATATTAAGCTTTTCCACCCTCTTTTTCCACAGATATAGTTGACTCAGTTCTTGTGTATTCAGTCAGTCTGGTGAGGTCCATGTGTATAGTTACCACTTATGTTGATGAAAAAAGGTATTTGCAATGAAGAAGTTGTTGGTCTCGCAAAATTCTATCTTGTAATCTCCAGTGTCATCTCTATCACGAAGGCCGTATATTCCAGCTACTGATCCTTCTTCTTTGTTTCCAACTTTTACATTCCAATCACCTGTAATTATCATGATTGCATGTTTGATCAATTTTGGACTGCAGGAGCTGGTAAAAATCTTCAATTTCTTCATCTTTGCCCTTAGTGGTTTGTGTGTGACCACTGTTACTCAATAGTCATATTAACCGGCCTTCCTTGTAGGTATTTGGATATTATCTTGTCACTGACAGCATTGTACTTCAGGATAGATCTTGAAATTTTCTTTTTGATGATAAATGCAACAGTATTCCTCTTCAATTTTTCATTCCTGGCATAGTAGACTATATGTCTGATTCAAAATGGCCAATGCCAGTCCATTTCAGCTCACTAATGCTTATGATATCAATGTTTATGTATTCCGTTTCATTTTTGATGATTTCCAGTTTTCCTAGAGTCATGCTTCATACATTTCATGTTCCAATTATTAATGGATGTTTGCAGCTATTTCTTCTCATTTTGAGTCATGCAACACCAGCAAATGAAGGTCCCATACATATCATTAAAATTGACTCTACTTTGAGGAAGAAGCTCTTCCCCAGTAATCTTCTGAGTGCCTTCCAACCTAAGAGGCTCATTTTCCAGCACTCTATCTTAAAATGTTCTGCTACTGTTCATGTTTTCACTGGCTACTTCTTTTTAGAAGTTGACTGCTGTGTCATTCTTCTTAGGCTGTCTTTGTCTGGAAGTTCAGCTTAAACCTGTCCCGGGTGACTCTACTGGCATCTGAATACTGACAGCATAGCTTTCAGTGTCACATCAACATGCAAGCCCCCACAGTATGACAAGCTGACAGACAAGTGCGGGGATTTGATGCATTCAACACTGATGACCAAACATCGGACAAACTGTGGAATGACATGAAAGACATCATCTGTGAAGAAAGCAAGAAGTCATTAAAAAGACAAGGAAGAAAGAAAACCAAATTGGATATCAGAAGAGACTGTGAAACTTGCTTTCAAATATCGAGCAGGTAAAGCAAATGGAAAGCATAATGAAGTAAAAGAACTGAACAGAAGATTTCAAAGGGCAAAAGAAGAATACAAAATAAAGTACTATAATGGCACATGTAAAGAGCTTGAGATAGAAAACCGAAAAGGAAGAACACATTCTGCATTCTACAGCACAGCTGAAGAAAAAATTCAAGCCTCAACTTGCAATAGTAAAGAATTCTACAGTGAAAACATTAAACAACTCAGGAAGCATCAAAAGAAGATGGAAGGAAGACAGAGTCATTATATAGAAAGAACTGGTCGATTTTCAGTCATTTGAAGAGGCAGCATATGATCAGGGACTAGTTGTACTGAAGGAAGAAATCGAAGCTGTACAGCAAAAATAAAGTCCCAGAAATTGATGGAATATAATTGAGATGTTTCAACAAATGGACGCAACATTGGAAGTGCTCACTTGTCTATGCCAAGAAGTTTGGAGGACAGCTACCTAGCCAACTGACTGAAAGAGATCTATATTTATGCCTATTCCCAAGAAAGGTGATCCAACTGAATGCAGAAATTACCAAAAAATATTAATATCACATGTAAATAAATTTTGTCAAAGATTATTCAAAAGCAATCGAAAGAGTATATTGAAAGACAACTGTCAGAAATTCAAGTTGGATTGAGAAGAGGACATGGAACCAGTGACATCATTGCTTGTGTTGGATGGATCTTGGATCTTGGCTAAGAGCAGAGAATACCGGAAAGATGTTTACCGGTGTTTCATTAACTATGAAGACATTTGGCTGTGCGGATCGTAACAAATTCTGGCTAATACTGCAGAGAATGGGAATTCCAGAACGCATAATTGTACTCTTAAGGAAACTGTACATAGATCAAGAGGCAGTCGTGTGAATAGAACAAGGGTACACCACATGGTTTAAAGTCAGGAACGATGCATGTCAGGGTTATATCCCTTCACCATACCTTTTCAATCTGTATGCCAAGCAAATAATCCAAGAAGCTGGACAACATGAAGAAGAATGAGGCACCAGGATTGGAGGAAGTATCATTAACAACCTATGTTATGTGCAGATGACACAACTCTGCTTGCTGGAAGTGAAGGGTATTTGAAATACTTACTGATAAAGGTCAAAGACCACAGCCTTCAGTATGGACTGTACCTCAACATCAAGAAAACAAAAGTCCTCACAATTGCACCAGTAAGCAACACCATGATAAATGGAGACAGAATTTAGGTGGTCAAGAATTTCATTTTACTTGGTTCCACAGTCAACACCTATGGAAGCTGAAGTCAAGAAATCAAAGACACATTGCATTAGGAAAGTCTGCTGCAAAGAAGCTCTTTAAAGTACTGAAAATTAAAGATGTCATCTTGAAGGCTAAGGTTCACCTGACTCAAGCCATAGTATTTTCAATTGCATCGTATGCACGAAAAAGCTAGACAATGAATAAGAAGACATCAGAAGAATTGATGCCTTTGAATTGTGGTGTTTGAGAAGAATATTGAATGTATCATGGACTGCCAAAGAACGAACAGATTTGTCCTGAAACAAGTACAATCAGAGTGCTTCTTGGTAGCAAAGACTGCATCTTACATATAGACCCATGAAACAAAGTAGAGACCCCAGAAATGCCACCATCCTCTTATGAACAGCTGATATTTGACAAAGGTCCTAAGATTTTGAACTGGGGTAAGAACAGTCTCTTTAACAAATGGTGCTGGCATAATTAGATATCCATCTGCAAAAAATGGAAACAAGACCCATATCTCACACCTTATACAAAAATCAACTCTAATTGGATAAAAGACCTGAATATAAAAGCTAAAACGATAAAGCTCATCCAAGATAAGATAGGGTCAACAATTGAAGTTTTAATACACAGTATAGACAGACTTCAAAATCTGACAAACAAAACACATTCATCAGAAGAGAAAATAGATAGATGGGAATTAATAAGAATCAAACACTTCTACTCATCCAAAGACTTCGTCAAAAGAATTAAAAGACCACCTACAGAATGGGAAAAAACATTTGGCAACTCTATGTCAGACCAATTCCCAATCTCCATAATTGATAATGTTCTACAAAATATCAGTAAGGAAAAGACAAATCATCCAATTAAGCGATTGGCAAAGCAGTTGGACAGACACTTCTCTAAAGAGGAGATCCAGGCAGCCAAAAAACATATGCAGACATGTTCACGATCATTAATTATTAAAGAAATTCAAATCCAAACAATGATGAGATACCACCTCACCCCAACAAGATTGGCCATGATCTAAAAAACACAAAACAATAAATGTTGGAGAGGCTGTGAAGAGATTGGAACTCTCCTTCACTGTTGGTAGAATTGCAGAATGGTGCAAACTCTTTGAAAAGCAATTTGGCATTACCTTAAAATAATGGATAGGATATACCATTTGACCCAGTAATTCCTCTGCTCGGAATACATCCCACAAAATCAAGGCCATTCACACCAACTGCTACATGCACACGAATGTTCATTGCAGCATAGTCCACAACAGCAAAAAGTTGGAATCAACCCAGATGCCCAACAACAGAAGAATGGATGGGTAAACTTTGGTATATATACTCCATGGAGTACTTTCCACTGATAAAGAACAACGCTGATAGCAGGAAACATCTCTCAATTTGGTCTCAACTGGAGGACATTGTGTTGAGTGAAACTAGTCTGCAACAGAAGGACAACTGTTATATGAGACCCCAACGATAAAAACTTAAAAGCATACTCATACATAATAGAAAAGATTCTTTGATGGCTGGAAGGGTGGGGGAGGTGGGAGGGCGGGAAGGCAAGAGGCGAGGGTTTAGATTAGATAGTTGTTAGAAATTTGGTAGGGTGAAATTGGTGACAATACACATCAGTAAGAAGATCAATATTAATGGGACTTCAACACAACTTGTGTACTCTTCCTCTCTTAACCCAATATTGTAAGCACAGAGTATGTACACTTTCATTTTTTTAATAAAAAAAACTTCCCCAAAATATATATATATATCACAGATAAAGTGTTAATGTTACTTAAAAAGAAAGAACTTTTTAAATTAATGGTGTAAAAATACCAAAATCCTATAGAAAAATAGGCAGAAGACATGACATTAAAAAAAGGCATAAAAAGAGATTAAAATCAGTCTTGCTGGCAAGTCTAGAGAACAAACCCTGTCAATACTTTTGGGAATGTAAAATAGTTCAGCTCCTGTGGAAGGAATAGAGTAGCTGTCAATATCTAACTAAATTGCATATTCATTTAACTTTTGACACAGCTTGGAATTTACCTTGATAATATATTGAATAAATATATTATTCCAACAATATTGAAATAAATACATATAAATTTATTCAATAAGGTATTACTTGTAATTGTAAAACAGTGGACACTACCTAAATGCCCAAGTATAGGACATCAGTTGAGTAAATTACACTGAAAAAAAACCACAATGGAGAGCTATGCAATATCAAGTGACCAGGAGATATTGTTAGACGACAACAGTAAAGGGCACACACACAAGTATTTAGTGTGCTATGCATTGTGTAACAAAGAAGGGAAAATAAGAGTACATAGGTATATCTGCTTATTTTTAGAGAGAAAAAGAAACACCAGAAATAAATCTAATAAAGTTGACTGATGTTGTCTACAAGAGTTGAAAGGCAAGGAACAGGACAGAGGGCATATGGAGGCAGTAACATTGCTCTGAGCATACCTTTTTGTATGTATAATTTGTATATTTGGAAATGTAATATTCTGCATAGTTAAAAAATCAAATTAAGTTAATAATAGAAAAACCAAATGTAACCTATTGCCATTGGGTCACTTCTAAAGGATTTCCAAGGAGTGGCTAGTGGATTCAAACTGCCAGCCTTTAGATTCTTAGCTGCTATACCACCAAGGACAGGAGGGAAATTAAAACTGAAATCAAACAGAAACAAATCTAACTTTGTTACAGATGAATACCACAATCACAACTGTGTTCAAATTAGGGGAAAAAGAAAAAATTGATCTTAGTAACTTAGGAACACAGCATTTTACCACGAACCCTCAGTTGTGGTCAAAGTTGACAATGCCTTAGTTTCCTAGTGCTGATGTGCCAGAAAGATCACAAATGAGTGATTTTAAAGGACAAAAACTTATTTCTTTACAGTTCGGGAAGCTAGAAATCTGAATTCAGCATATGGCTCCAGAAGAAGGTCTTTTCTTTGCCTATTTTACCTTCTAGCAGCTGGCAATCTTTGGAATTACTGGGCCTGTAGATTCATCCATCTCCCTTGTCATCAAGTAGTTTCTACCCTCTCAAGTTCACACCTGCTTGTGTCTGTATCTATGCTGCTCCTGATAATTCAGCAATGATGCAGTATAGGACACACCATGTGTTGATAAATCTTCACAAAACAAAGAAAACCCTGTTGCCAAATGGGATTACATCCACAGATACAAAGGTTAGGATTCCAACACATTTTTTTGTAAGGGTATAATTCAATCCACAACATTTGGTAAAAGTGAAGAACCACAATTTCTAAACTTTTTTAGGTAGGTTTGACTTTTGTTGTGCTAAGGAGGGCACAAGGTGTCGGTACATCTTGTTGAGGGCCTTGCTCTTTTTTGATGACCCTCTACTTCACCAAAAATGATGTCTTTTTCCAGGCACTGGTCTCTCCTGATAACATGTCCAAAGTACATGACTACTTCATTGAAACGTACATGACCTCATTGGAAGGTACACGACTACCTCATTGGCATGACTACCTCATTTCTTCTGGCTGTATGGCTTCCCAGACAGATTTGTTCATTCTTCTGGTGGTTCATGTTATATTCAATATTCTTCACCAATACTATAATTTAAAATAATGAATTCTTTTTCTGTCTTCCTTATTAATTGTCCAGCTTTCACATACATATGAGGTGATTGAAAATATCATAGCATAAGTAAGGTTTACCTTAGAAATCAAAGTGGTGTCTTTGCTTGTTAACACTTTAAAGAGTTTTTTTGGTAACAGATTTGCTCAACGTAATACATCACTTGATTTTTTAACTACTGCTTCCATGTGCATTGATTATGGATCTGAATAAAATGAAATCCTTGACAACTTCAATCCTTTTCCACCTATCATGATATTGCTTATTGTCTGGTTGTGAGAATTTTTGTTTTCTTTGTGTTGAGGTGTAATCCATACAAGACTGTAGTTTTCGAACCTCACCAATAAGTGTTTCAAGTGCTCTTCACTTTCAGCAAGCAAGGTTGTTTCATCAGCATATCACAGGCTGTTAGCATCTTCTATGAACCATGATGCCACATTCTTCTTCATAGAATCCCTCTTGAGATTAGTTGCTCAGCATATAGACTGACTAAGTATAGTGAATGGATGTAACTCTCACATAAACGTTTCCTGATTTTAAATGATGCAGTGTTCTCTTTCTCTATTGGAATGGCTACCTCTGGTTTATGTACAGGTTCCACATGAGCACAATTAAGTGGTCTGAAATTCCCATTCTTTGCAATGTTATCCATAATTTGTTATGATCCACAGAGTTGAATACTTCAGCATAGCCAATAAAACACAGGTAAAGTCTTTGTTTTCTCTTCTTTCAGCCAAGATCCATCTGACATTAAAAGGAAGAGGCGACATTTTTTAAGACATGTAAATACTGTAATAGACAAAAAAAATCTATATGATGTCCCATGTTAAAGGAGGCTCAAGATATATGGCAACTAAGCACAATAAACTATTGACTGAATACTCTGCTGGAGGGAGAAACACCTGCTACGAAGGACATTACTGGATCAACTGACAAAACTACAATATGGATGATGTTATAGTTAAGGCTGTGTTTCCAATAGGCTATGCCATGATTCTCAGTGGTTTGGCAGTTTTGATATAGTTTGGCAGCTATGTGATGACTAATAATCCTTATGATGAGATCTGCTATGAGCAGCCAGTCAGTTGAAATGGTGTTTCTCTGAGGACATGGTTCTTCTTCCAATATACATGAACTTTCTGACAAAGTTCATGGACTTTTACTTATTCTGGATCCTTCATCTGGGTCTTGTTCACCTGACCTCCAGTTCTTGGGACTTGAGCTAGCAATTTACCTGCCAAGCTTTGGATTTGTCAATCTCTGCAGTTTGTAAGCCAGCAGTCTGCCAATTTGTCAAGGTCATGCAGCTGATTAGACCCCGAGTGACCTGACTTGGGTTCCAGAGATTGAACTAGCAAATTTGGTCTCCCGATGGGTGGCAAACTGGGATCCCTCTTGCCCAAAGTACACAAGGACGCATCCTTTTTAGTAGCAAATGACAGAAAAGTTTATTAAGGGAAAGTATGTTCCAAAGAGGGAACAGGTCAGTCACCATGAGTAGAAAAAGACCCCACATAGACTTTGGGGTGTTTTTGACAAGGATGATGTTATAGATGGGGGAGGTAGTAACTTGGCTTTTGATTGGATTTGAGGCTACTGTAGCCAGTTCACAATTGCCTGTAGGAACTGCTCTATTTGCATCACAACTGCCAGGAAAAACCCACATCTACATCACAAACTGCCAGGGAGAACTGTTGATATGTGGCAGATTAGGTCCCCTTGGTAACCTTATCAATACTGTCTCTGTTCTATAATACAAACCATGACCTTGGTTACCACTAGAAAATGTTAGATTCTGGAGTAAAATATGTTAGTATGTGGCAGCAGAGATCAGGTTCCCTAGCTAACCTTGACAAGCTTACCTGCTGATCTTGGGTTCCTCAGCCCCTGCAGCTACATGAATCAGAGGAGCCTCCAGCCTAAGCCATAGACTTGGAACTTTCCAGCTTCTACAGATATATATGCACACACAGACACCACTTACACTGGTTTTACTTTTCTAGAGAACCCAGCCTAAGATATTTGGTACTGAGAGTGGTTTGAGAAAAACAAAACTGTAAGGATAAACCTTCCAAATTGGTTCACAAAGTGACATTAGTCTTAAAGATAATGATGACTATCCCCAGTAGAAAGACAGCACTACTAACCCATGGCATGAGGTAGCAATACAAATACACAAAATATCACCACCAATAGATCAGATATTGGTGAGACTCTGGATGACTGCGTGTTTGATACCTTTCTACAATTTTATCAGAATGAGAAGTATACAGAAGCTGACTGGTAGGCCCTACTTTCATTATACAAAGTGATGGGAAAGAAATGAGGTAAGAGTCTTCAAACTGTTATATTAAACAACCTCCAGGTTGCCACTGGTACCTTGAAAGGAAGCCTTATTTCTTATAGTAAAAAAGTTGATAGTACTGAAAACTAGTGTTTTATTATAAGTGACTGATTAAAATGCCAGTTGAATTCCCAACCTTGAATGATGTCTAAAGTTAATGTGAAAGTGTCGATTGGGAGCAAATGGGATCCCGAAACTTGGGATGGGGACACATAGGCAGATAATAGGAAGCAGGGGACATTGAGCCCTGAAATTCTGTGACTCCTGCTAACAGAATCAGCCATCTCACTTACATCTGAAGACACTACTTCATCTTTGTCTGCTAAGCTACACTCCCTGATAAAACTCTTAACCCTCCACCCTGATCTAAGAGCTAAGTCTGAAGAACCTTTTTCTGAGTCCCTGCCTAGGCCACTGCCTGAGGGCTAAAGACAGTACTGCATGATCTCAGAATACACCTTCACCAAGCATTTTTGTTTCTAGTCCCATAATTAGACTTAATTTCCAGCAAGCCCCAAAAGGTGAAACACTAAATGTAAACCTATAGAAGGGACACGACACTACGAAAGAACTGCCTGATTTTTCTAATATGTACAAACAGAAACCTGGGGTGCTGGAAAGACTACTAAGGATGTGGGAAAATGATGCAAAGAACGTAAAGTTAGGTCAATCTGAGTTGACTGATAAGGATATACTAAGCACAGATCCTTCATTCAGTGTTTCAGCTTGAGAGATTTGGAAATGCTCTAATAGTTTAGTTGATTTGCTGAAGCATAGACTACGTGGTAGCCCACAGTCAGTTGAAGTGCCAGACTTGTTTCGGTATACTGTAGAAAAAGTAATGCAAAGACTTAGAGAAACTGGCGTGTTAAAGTGAATGTATCAGAGCTACACTTGGAGTAAATGCAGGGCACTCCTTTTACCACAACTGTGAGGAATACATTTGTGAAGGGAGCCCAAGCATCCTTGACAACTACTGTAATTGCTATTTTGTATCAGTCAGATTTGACAGTGGAAACTGCCTAACTGAATTAAGACATCTAACTACAATGGGGCTGATTGAAGCCCATGGTGGTCGGGGCTAGGTGGCAGCATTCAATCTGCAAAGCCATAATGGAGAGTGGAGCCAAAGCAGTAATCAGAGTAGTCTGAAAAATTATGGCTTTGGCTACTTAGTTACAGTGTTCCTAAAAGTGAAATACAATGGAAATATACTGTTTACTTGATATGTATAAGGGGATGAATTCCAGTAGCCTAACTCAAGTAGCCAAAAGAGAGAGGCATGCCCCCTGAACCAAATTCCAGACTTCAGCCAGTTTACAGACCCACAACCCTGAGAATAAAGGGGAGGTCAGGTCCTCTTGAAAAAGGCTTCATTACATTGCCCCAAATTTATCCTGTTAGGCTTTTCCAAAGAGATTTATGGCCTTTTATAAAAGTGACTTTTTGTTGGGAAAAAGAAGCTAGTTAGACTTTTCAGTGATTACTGGATACTGGCTCTGAACTGACACTAATCCAGGAGACCCAAAACATCAGTGTGGCCCACCAGTCTGAGCAGGGCATATAGAGGCCAAATTATTAATAGATCCTCAGCTTAGGCTTAGCTCACAATGGGCCCAATGGGTTCCTGAATTCATCCTTTAATGATTTCTCTGGTTCCAGAATGAATAGTTGGAATAGATGTGTTCAGCAACTGACCGACCCCTTACACTGTATCCCTAACAAGTAGAATAAGGTCTATTAAACCCCGCTGCCATCAGGTCAATTCTGACTCACAGAGACCCTCTAGGCTATTATGGCAGGAAACTCAAGGAGAAGCTATTTCCTAGCCCCTACCTAGAAAAATAGTAAGCCAAAAGCAGCATGCTTTCCTGGAAGGATTAGAGAGATTATTGCCACCATCAAAGACTTGAAGGACGCAGGATGATGCACAGGTGGTGATTCCCACCACATTCTCATTCCACTTGCTTCTTTACCCTGTGCTATTAAAAAAAAAAAAAAAAAAGATGGATCTTGGGAATGACAGTGAATTATCAAAAACCTAATCGTGTGGTAACCCCAATTGCAGCTGCTGTTATGGTTGTGGTTTCATTTCTTGAGCAAATTAATCCATCTCGTTGTATCTAGTAAGCAGCTACTGACCCAGCTAATGCTCTCTTTCTTCATACATGTTTCAGAGAACCACCAGAAGCTATTTGCCTTTAGCTGGCAAGGCCAGCAATACACCAGGAATACACCTTCAATGTCTGACTTCAGTAGTGTTTTAGTTACCTAGTGCTGCCCTAATGGAAATACCATGAGTGGATGGCTTTAACAAAGAAAGATTTATTCTTATACAGTCCAGTAGGCTACAAGTCCAAATTCAAGATGTGTGCTCCAGGGGATGGCTTCCCCCTCATTGGCTCTGGAGAGAAGTCTTTGTATTGTTATCAGTCTTTGTTCAGGGAGCATTTTGGCACAGGAACCTCAGGTCTGAAGGACACGCCCTTCTCCCGGTGCTGCTTTCTTAATGGTATGAGGTTCCCAATTCTCCGCTTGCTTCCCTTTCCTTTTATCTGTTGCAGGCCGAAAGGATTAAGGGTGGAGCAAGCCATACTCCAGGGAAACTCCCTTCACAGTGGAGCAGGGAGGTGATCCTACAAAGGGATTTACAGTCCCACCCTAATCCTTTAACATACAGAATAGGAAAATCACAAAATACAGGATAATCACAAAATATTGGGAATCACTGCCCAGCCACATGGCGACACATATTTTGGGAGGGACACAATTCAATCCATAACAAGTAGTGTATCATAATTGTGTACCTTAATTTAGTGCCCTGTGTCATAATTCAGTACACAGTGAACCTGATCACCTTTCCTTTCCCCAAGACATGACACTGGACCATTACACTGATGACATTATGCTGACTTAATCTAGTAAGAAATGTCAATGACTCTCAACTTACTGGTAAAACATTTGCCTGCTAAAAGGTGAGAAGTTAGTTTAACAAAAATCCAGGCGTTTTCCATTCAGTGAAATTTCTAGGGGTCCACTGGTATAAGGCATGTTGAGATAGTCCTTCAAAAG
Organism: Heterohyrax brucei; assembly: GCA_028571685.1. Taxonomy (NCBI): domain Eukaryota; kingdom Metazoa; phylum Chordata; class Mammalia; order Hyracoidea; family Procaviidae; genus Heterohyrax; species Heterohyrax brucei. The sequence continues at coordinate 29,495,371 of CM053156.1, forward strand.
TTATTGTATCTGGCCCATCCCATAAATAAAAAGGAGGCACAGTGCTTGGTGGGCCTATTTGGATTTTGAAGGCAATGTATGTTTCATTTGGGTGTGCTACTATGGCCTATTTGTCAAGTAATTCAGAAAGCTTCTAGTTTTGAGTGGGCTCCAGGAAAAGAGAAGGCTCTGCAACAGGTTCAAGCTGCTATGCAAGCTGCTCTACCGTTCTAGTTATATGATCCAGCTCATCCAATGGTGCTGACTTGAACCTTAACCATCAGCCACCAAATAACCATGTAGCCTGACTGGCCCACCACGTACCAGGTGTTTCCTGATCCACAGAGTCATAAAATCAAAAGTGTACTTCATCATCAAATGGAAGTGTTGTACAGGTGATCAGGGCTAAGGATGACCTGAAGGCACACATATGTTGTATAAGAAAGTGGCTCAAATGCAGATGATCTCCATTCCTGTTGAACCATGTTGTCCATGAACTTAATTGTTCTAAGTGCTACATACCTCAGTGCTGAATATCACTACAGTCACCTTCAAAGTACTCCCCTTGGGAAGCTATGTGTCAGTGCCAGCACCTAGGTCATTCTTCAAAACAATTTTGGAACTCTTTTTGGAACTGCCATTGTATACGGTGGTAAGGTGGCAAGTATGCAAACTTAATTGTATAGTTGTCTGTGAGGATGCTGTATTGGAACACTCCTTACTCACCTGATCTGGCCCCCAGTGACTTTTTCATTTACACAAAGATATAGAAAATACTGAACGGAAGACATTTTGATGACATTCAGGACATCAAGGGTAATACAATGACTTCTCTGACAGCCATTCCAAAAAATTTCCAAGATCACTTTGAAGGGTGGATTAGGCACTGGCATTGGTGCCCTGCTTCCCAAGGGAAGTACTTTGAAGGTGACTGTAGTGATATTCAGCAATGAGGTATGTAGCACTTTTTCTAGGATGAGTTCATGAACTTAATTGTCAGACCTCATATTATTGGTAGCTTAATTTTCCTATATTTTTCTAGATGCTTGTTAATTATTGTATGTTATTTTTATTAACAGAAGAAAATACCGGTAAGCATTTTCAAAATAAACTCCCTTGGTATCATAGAAACATCTTCATACTTTTCAGAGTTTATTTTGATCTGTACTTTGTCTTTTATAAGCAACATCACGGTTAGTCTGTGGACACATTCCATTATGACCCTCAGTGAGCTTGGTTTGGCATGTTGGACACCAAAGGCCACAGAAACATATCTTTATAACTGATTTACTCATGTAAATAGAATGCAAATGAGAGGCTTTCTGTTGTTTCAAAAGTACATGAGGCAGCATGGTGACACTGAGAGAGATGAAGGCTTTTGGGTGAAACTAGCTAGTGGTAATTCCTGGCTCTGCTCTTTACTAGCCTTGGTGACACAACGACCTCCAAATTCTAATTTCCTCTTCTTCAAATGGGGAGAATGCCAGTGACCTTACAATATCCTTATAATGTGGTCAGAATGATTGAAAGTGGTGATTTAAAAAAAAAAACAACAACCAGTGCTGCTGAGTCGATTCTGACTCATAGCAACCCTAAAAGACAGAGTAGAACTGCTCCATAGAGTTTACAAGGAGCACCTGGCAGATTCAAACTGCTGACGTTTTGGTTAGCAGATGAAGTACTTAATCACTATGCCACCACGGTATGTAAAATACCTACCAGTATCACATTCCCAGCAGGAGTTCATATCTGGTATGGGAAAGTGGTGATGGAGATAAAAGAAGCAGCTGGCTCAATTCTTGCCACATTCTGAAAGACTGCTTAGCTTCTTTAGCAGAAAGAATCAAAAGTTGTACTTTCTTCCCCAGTAGACCATGACTAGTTAGCAATTAAAGGATGGCCACCTGAAAGTTAGAGATATGTAGATACCTTATAAATTCTTCCTTTTCCCTCAGACTCCTTGTTCTTTAGAAGGTTACACCCAAATCTGAGTGAGGATGAATCTCCAGCTGCCTCTAATATCCCTGTAGCTAGACAGGAAACCATGGACTGGAAAGCAGTTTTTATATTTGCAAAAGTATGAGGCAAGCCTACTGGCAAGAAAACACAGAGGAGGAGCTCTAACAAGACACCTGTTTACCTCTTTGTCCTCTTCTTCTACATGGGGAATGACATCATCTGAGAAAGATGAAACTCTAATATGTCCTAGTTGGGCTGATGCTTGAGAGAAATAGGAGAAGCTTTGCAGTTAGATAACCATTTTCTAAGCTCTAAAGCCACAGGAAAGTTATATAGATTCTTTCTCTCCTCATCCTTGCTCTTCCCCTCACCTCATAAGGAGTCTCTTGGAATCTAGTGTTCCAGAGTCAACGGCAGTTCGGTGCTCCGGGATGCACAGAGCAGTGGTGCTGCAGCCAGCCCTCACTACTCCCAAGAGTGGACCCTGTGCATTTCTTCCCAGCCCACATGGTTCAGTGACATCATGTTTGTCATATCTCTCACACACTGCTTTTTCCTGAATTGTATGAAGGTAAATTACATACATAAGGACTCTTGAACCCTAAACACTACCATGTGTATTTCCTAAGTATAGGGATAGTCAGTTTTCAATGCTAGTATATTTCACATTGATTATTCTAGTTTTTTCAAATTGTCTCAGTAACGTTCTTCATAGCATTTTATTCCCCACCAGCACAATGTCCGGTCTGAGGTTTACCATGTTTAGTTGTTATGTCTTCTAAGTGTTCTTTAGAGTATTTCTACAGCTTTTTTTTTTTTTCAATCTAGTATCTCCAACCAAAAGTCCTGAGTTCCAGTTGTAGTTACTAAAATGTCGGACAGGTTATTCCGTAAGGCAAGGTTACTAGTGAACCTTGAAATCCTCTGTAACCTTCAGAACACAAAAAAGAAAAAGGAGAGAATAAGTGGAGGGAGAAAAGGAGGACAGAGAAAGAGGGAAAAGGGAAGGAGGGAGAGTGAAATAACAGAAGAAAGGAGAGAGAGAAAAAATAAGAAGAGTGCTCCATTCTTTACTGTCAGTTTCCCCGACATATGTTACTGTGTCCAGGAATGACAAAATTGCAGAAACATCTGTGATTCATAACAGGCCTTACGCTACACCGAAGGAGATATGATTTCTGGATATTAATGTAACATGAGGGCAATCTATAAGCCTACTGGAGGGAACAGCAGGCTTTTCTAATTTACTGTGCCAGATGAGAGAATTTAGGAATTTGAGGGAAAGGTTTCACTGCAATGTCAAGGTGGGAGTCCTCAGGACTCTGTGAATCTAGATAAGCACAAGTCCCATCTGTCTGAAGGAAAACTCAGACTGTGGAAACAAGCTCGTATGCTTTATTTAGTACTATATTTAAAAGAATTGATGAAAAATTTCAAGGTCTTTCTAGATGTTAAGCAGCAAGGACAGGAACAAAGTTGCATTTTCTAGACTCAGTCTTTCACAACTGTGATATTTATGGTCACTGAGAGTTTGAGAAGAGTCACCAGTAGAGAAGACCAACATTCAATTAAACTCTAGGAGATACAAGTTAGTTCAGCTGGAAACCTAAGCCTAAAACTGACAAGAAATTTATTACCTCAGTCTGACTGATTATTTAGAATTCACCTTAGTCACAACAGGTCTTGGTAAAATTCTTAGATTGTTTCTACATTGCTTTGATTTCCTTTCCTAATAAACAGGAGCTTCAAGTTTCAGGGTGCCTTGAAGGGAATGGTCAATACAATGTACACAATACAATGATTCATAACAAGAAAAAGACACCAGCATAATTATCAGGAAAAATAATCTTTGTTCCCTATGTATACAGAAGAGATGTCTTTGCATTAAAATGCAGCTAGGAAAAAGTGATCTTTTTTATGACTAAAAAAAAATATTTATAGGATTTTTTTAAGAAGTCATTCACTAATATAATAGCCAAGGAATTCATCTGTTACTCTAAAATAGAAAAGAAGGTATCTAGCTTTCATATGTTAAAAATCGTGTTTATTGGGGATAAGCCATCAAAAACACTCATTTTATTGCAGCTTATGACATGTACTCAGCTATTAACCTTTAACAGTGAAACCAGGCTATTCCTCCTAAGTTCTAGAATTCAGCAGGAGTCTAAACATTTCCCCCAATATTCCTTTATTACAGACAATTTCTGGTTTAGTGAAAGTGCAGTGCATTGCAGGGTAATACACAAAACAATGGGGAGAAATATTTTTTAACACTGTTTACCATCCTACAGTGTTTTAATGTTCTGTTGACTGTTTTAACCAGAGAATAGAGATCCTCACTCTAGGGGAAAAAAGTTGTGTATGAATATTTTGTGATTCGAAGCTGTTGTTCTTTGCTATACATCTTTCTTTTTTGATAAGTGCACTTTTGCGGAAAAGCTACTGCTAAAAAGCTGGTGTACATCAAACTGCAGTGTAGTTACCTTGAAAGAAGGGTGTCAAATATAAAGCTCCTCCAAGCGTAAGTGCCCTTGACTTCCTTCAGTGTGGGAGAATAATGAACCTGAAAATCGGTTGCATCCTGGAAATGTATGTTACTAGTGGAGAAGAATACCTTCAAGTGGTTTTCATGCAGCTTTAATTCTGGGTTAAAATATAAGAGAGGTTGAATCCTCAAGGGACTTAGAAATGTTTTCATTCAAACCATATGTACAAGATGAAAATATCTGAGCATATTGTAAATGTTTTCCTGTCTCAAGATAGGGACCAAAGTATACTTGCATTTTGCTTAGTTACTAAGACTGAGAAAGCAGAAACAATTTTGAACTGGACTATGCTACTCCTAGCTGTCTAGATGAAAAGAAAAACATTTGCCTTCTCTCAAAATATTAGTGGTTAGAAATGACTAATTCAGTTTCCCATCACATTTTAGAAATGCAAAAGCAAAAAAAAATCTTTATTATAATGAAAAAAAAATCATTCCCACCAAGCTGATTCTGACTCATAGTGACCTTATAGGACACAGTGGAACTGCCCCTTAGGGCTTCCAATCTTTAGGGAAGCAGACTGTTACATCTTTCTCCCGTGAAACAGTGGGCAGATTTAAACCGCCAACATTTTGGTTGGCAGCTGAGCACTTAAACACTGTGCCACTAGGGCTCCTTTATTGTAATATTATTTTATAAAACTTAATTAGAAGGTAAAATATCATAGGTGCTTAAGACTCAATCAATAGACAGGATAATTTTTGCAAGGATCATTGTTGTTGCTAGGTGCTGTTGAGTCAGTTGCTATGTAAAGTGACTTTTGCACAACAGGAAGATATGCTGTCAGGTCTTCCTCCAAGTCCACAATTGTTTATATGCTTAAGGCCATTGTTGCGGCCACTGTGTCAGTCCATCTTGTTGTTCTTTTTCACTGAAACTCCATTCTACCAACAACGACGTCCTTCTCCAGGGACTGATCCCTTCTGACACGTCCAAAGTAAGTAAGACGTGGTCTCGTCATCTTTGCTTCCAAGGAGCACTCAGTTGTGCTTTCAGAAGAGATCAGTTTGTTCTTTTCACAGTCCATGGTGTTTTCAATATTCCTCTCCAACACAACAATTCAAAGTCGTCAATTCTTCTGTCTTCCTTATTCGTTGTCCAGCTTTCACATACCATGGCTTGAGTCAGGCAGACCTTAGTCGTCAAGGTGGCATCTTTACTTTTTAACACTTTTAAGAAGTCCTGTGCAGCAGATTTTCCCAACGCAATGCTTCTTTTGATTTCATGACTGCTGCTTCTAAGGGCATTGACTGTGGAATCAAGTAAAATGAAATCCTTGACAACCTCAATCCTTTCTCCATTTATGAAAATGTTGCTTACTGGTCCGGATGTGAGGACTTTCTTTTTTTTATTATGAATGAATGAAAATGTACATTCCCATATAAATTCGCACTCTCACCTATATGCAGCTCCCACTGCTCTCCCTGCCCAGTGACAGCACACCCCTTCTCTCTGCTCCATACAAGTCCTATCCTCCCAACAGTCTTCTATCCCCTCGTCTCCACCTACTCCCCTTCCTCCAGCAAGAGGTCAGCAGGATGACATCCTGTAGATGCATAGAACCATAAAATTCCCACAAGATACAGTCACTCTGCGTCACCAAGTCCAATCCATTGCTGTCCGAAAAGTTGACCTTCATTATGACTTATGGACAGGGGCAGCATCAATTATTAATAATCAATTATTATTAGCAGACTATCAATTATGGTCTTTTATTGGAGATCTCAGGGTGCACCCCTATTTGTTCTCTTGTTGCCAGTGAGACTCAACATTGTGAGTTCCATCATGGCTATCACTGGTGGTGGCTGGGCACCATCTGGTTCTTCCGGTCACAAGTCAATGCAGAAACCTACTCACTTGGGTCTCTCTGTCTTCTGGGTTCTCTTTTCGCCATGTCTTTCTTGTCCTTGGTGATCATCCGTTCCTGTTGAGTTGGGACCATTTCCTGTACCCTCAGATGGCAGCTTGGCAGCTTTTAAGGCCCCAGACGCCACTCACTAAAGTAGGGTGCAGAGAGTCCTCATTACCAAATTGCTAGCTGTGCCAATTGGCCTCAATTTCGCCTGAGAGCATAGTCCCTGGCCCCCCGCCCTACCTATTCTGTCCTTGCAATATTGGGTTAAGATGGGAGGAGTACTCAAATTGTGTTGAAGTCCAGTTATTATTGATCTTCTTCCTAATGTGTGTTGTCACCAATTTCTCCCAACCAAATTTCTATTAACTATCTAATCTAACCCCCACCCCTTGCAGCCATCAAAGAGTCTTTTCTTCTTTGCATGAGTCTGTTTTTAAATTCTTGTAGTAGGGGTCTCATACAGTATTTGTCCTTTTGTCGCTGACTATTTTCATTCAGCATAATGTTCTCCAGTTGAAATCAGGTTAAGTGATGTTTCCTGCTGTCATTGCTATGCTTTATCATTGCACAGCGTTCCATTGAATATATATACCACAGTTTACCTATCCATTCTTCTGTTGCTGGGCATCTGGGTTGATTCCATCTTTTTGCTATTGTGGACTGTGCTGTGATGAACATTCATGTGCATGTATCAGTTGGTGTGAATGGCCTTGATTCTGAAGGATATACTCCAAGCAGTGGAATTACTGGGTCAAATGGTATATCTATATCCATTTTTTTAAGGGAGCACCAGATTGCTTTCCAAAGAGGTTGCACCATTTTGCAATCCCACCAACAGTGTAGGAGAGTTCCAATCTCTCCACAGCCTCTCCAGCATTTGTTGTTTTGTGTTTTTTGGATCATGGTGAACCTTGTTGGGGTAAGATGGTATCTCATTATAGTTTTGATTTGAATTTCTTTTATAGCTAGTGATCATGAACATGTCTGCATGTGTTTTTTGGCTGCCTGGATCTCCTCTTTAGAGAAGTATCTGTCCATCTCCTTTGCCCATTGATTAATTGGACAATTTATCTTTTTCTTATTAATATTTTGTAGTATCTTATAGATTATGGAGATCATGCGTCGGTCTGACATATAGTTGCCAAATATTTTTTCCCATTCTCTAGGTGGCCTTTTTCAATTCTGTTAATAAAGTCTTTGGATGTGCAAAAATGATTGATTCTTAGTAGTTCCCATTTCTCTATTTTCTCTTCTGATGATTGTGATTTGTTTGACAGATTTTGAAGTCTGTCTACATTGTATATTAAACCTTCCATTGTTTTTCCTACTTTTTCTTGGATGAGCTTTATTGTTTTAGATTTGATATTTAGGTCTTTTAGGCTTGGCTGGATCCAGTTTGAGTTGGTTTTTGTATAATGTGTTAGGTATGGGTCTTGTTTCAATTTATTGCCAATGGATATCCAATTTTGCCAGCACCATTTGTTGACGAGATCGTTTTTATCCCAGTTTAATGTCTTAGGGCCTTTGTCAAATATCAACTGTTCATAGGCAGATGATGTCATCTCTGGGCTCTCAATTCTGTTCCACTGATCTATCTGTCTGTTTTTGTCCCAGTCCCAGGCTGTTTTGACTGCTGTGGCAGTGTAATATGTTCTAAGGTCAGGCCTCCCAGTGTGTTCTTCTTCTTTAGTAATGCTTTACTTATCCTGGCTTCCTCCCTTTCCAGACAAAGTTGGTAATTAGTTCCTCCAACTCATTAAAAAATGATGCTGGAACTTGTATTGGGATTGCATTATATAAGTAGATTGCTTTGGGTAAAATAGACATTTTCACAATGTTAAGTCTTCCTATCCATTTAACAGGTTTCTCCATTTATGTGACTCTCAGTTTCTTGTAGCAAGGGTTTGTAGTTCTCTTTGTAAAGGTGTTATTTCTCTGGTTAAATTTATTCCTAGGTACTTTATCTTCTTAGGGGCTACTGTAAATAGTATTGACCTGGTGATTCCTGCCTTAACAATCTCATTGTTGGTATAAAGGAATCCAATTGATTTACTTATGTTTATCTTGTATCCTGAGACTTTGCTGAACTCTTCTGTCAGTTTGAGCAGTCTCCTTATGGATTCTTTAGGATTCTCTGCATATGCAATCATATCATCTGCAAATAAGGAGATTTTTAGTTCTTCTTTGCTGATGTAGATGCCCTTTATTCCTTGGTCTTGTCTAATTGCTCTGGCTAGAACTTCTAGTATAATGTTGAATAGGAGAGGTGAGAGTGGGCATCCTAGTCTAGTTTCTGTTCTCAAGGGAAGATTTTTGTTTTCTTGATGTTGAGGTACAATCCATACCAAAGGCTGTGGTTTTTGGTCTTCATCAGTGTTTCAAATCCTCTTCATTTCCAGCAAACAAGGCTGTGTCTTCTGCATAACATAGGTTGTTAGTGAGTCTTCCTCCAATTCTAATGCCTCAGTCTTTATCACACAGTCCAGCTTCTTGGATTATTTACTCAGCATAGAGATTGAAAAGGTATGGTGAAAGGATACAACCTTGACACACACCTTTCCTGACTTTAAACCATGCCGTGTCCCCTTGTTCTGCTCACATGACTGCCTCTTGACCCATATGAAGATTCCTTAAGAGCACAATTAAGCGTTCTGAAATTCCCATTCTCCACAAATGTTAGTCATAATTTGTTACTATCCATAACAGTCAAATGCCTTTGTTTAGTCATTGAGACATAAGTAAACATCCTTCTGGTATTCTCTGCTTTCAGCCAAGATCCATCTGATATCAGCAGTGATACCCCTAGTCTCATGTTCTTTTCTGAATCTGACTTGAATTTTTTTTTAATTGTGGTTAAGTGAGAGTATACAATCCAAATCAATTTTACATGCCCACCTATCTACAACTTCTCTACTCTCCTTGCCCTGTGGCACCACATTCTTCCTTTTCATTTTGTATTGCTGTATCCTCTTAACAACCTCCTGCCCCCACCTCTCCAGCTTCTTCTCTCCCATCTAGAAAGAGATCAATAGGACAGTACCTTATAAATGCATAGAAGCATAAAGTACTCCCACCATATAGTCACAATGTGTCCCGAGTCTAGTCCATTTTTATCCAAAGAGCTGACCTCAGTATGTTTTCTAGACAAGGGAAGCAGCACGTCTTGTGGCCATGCTCCCAGGGGATCCCCTGGGCTGTTGGACCATCAGTTGTGGTTTTTTAGTAGAGTTCCTGGCTGCACCCTTCTTTTTCTCACGTTGCCACAGGGGATCAACATTGTGTGCACCGTCACAGCTGTCTTTGGTGGTGGCCATTCACTGTCTGGTTCTTCTGGTTATGTCTTGACATGGTCTCCAATTTACATGGGTCCTTCTGTTTCCTGGGCTCTTTTTACCTCATATCTTTGGTGTTTTCGGTGATCATCTGTTCCAGCTGAGTTGGGACCACTTGGTGTACCTCAGATGGCAGCTTGCTGGCTTTTAAGATCCCAGACATGAATCTGGCTTGAATTTCTGGCAGCTCCTTGTCAATATACTGTGGCAGTCACTTTTGAATGATCTTTAGCAAAATTTTACTTGTGTGTAATATTAATGATATTGTTATGTAATTTCTGCATTTAGTTGGATCACCTTTCTTGGTAATAGCCATAAATATGGTTTCTTCAAGTCAGTTAGCCAGGTTGCTGTCCTCCAAATTTCTTGGTATAGACAAGCAAGCATTTTTAGGGTCACATCTGCTTGTTGAAATATCTCAACTGATGTTCTATAAATTTCTAGAGCCTCGTTTTTCACCAGTGCCTTTAATAGACCTTCAACTTCTTCCTTCCTTCAGTACCATCAGTACCTGATTATATCCTACATCTTCAAATGGCTGAATATCAACTAGTTATTTCTAGTATAATGACTGTGTATACTTTCCAACTTCTTTTGCTTCCTGAGTCATTTACTACTTTCCCTGTAGAATTCTGTATGGCAACTTGAGGCTTAATTTTTTTCTTCAGCTCTTTTAGTTCCAAAAATGCAGAGTGTGTTCTTCCCTTTTGGTTTTTTGTTTCCAGCTCTTTGCACATGCACTATAATACTTTATTTTGTCTTCTCGAACTGCCCTTTGAAATCTTCAGTTCTCTCACTTCATCATTCCTTCATTTTGCTTTAGCTGCTCAATATTCAACAGCAAGATTCAGAGTCTCTTCTGATGTGCAGTTTGGTCTTTTCTTTCTTCCCTGTCTTTGATGTCATTTTACAGTTCATCTGGTCTTTGGTCATTAGTGATCAACACATTTAATCTGTTCTTGAGATGGTCTCTAAACTCAGGTGGGATATACTCAAAGTCATACTTTGGCTCTCATGGACGTGTTCTGATTCTCTTCAGTTTCAATTTGAACTTGCATATGAGCAATTGATGGTGTGTGCCACAGTCTGCAGCTGGTTTTGTTCTGACTGCTGATATGGAGCTTTTCCATTGTCTTTTTCTACAAATACAGTCAATTTGATTCCTGTGTATTCCATCTGGTGAGGTCCATGTGTATAGTCTCCTTTTGTGCTGGTGGAAAAGGTATTTGCAATGAAGAATCCTAGGGCTTGCAAAATTCTATCATGTGATCTCTGGCATCATTTCTAACACCAAGGCCATATTTTCTAACACTGATCTTTCTTGCTTCCAACTTTTACATTGCAGTCACCTGTAATTATCAATGCATCTGATTGTATGTTTCATCAGTTTTAGACTGCAGAAGCTGGTAAAAATCTTCAGTTTCTTCATCTTTGCCCTTAGTAGTTGGTGCATAAATTTGAATAATAATTGTATTAACTGGACTTCCTTGAAGGCATATGGATATTATCCTATCACTGACAGCATTGTACTTCAGGACAGATCTTGAATTTTTCTTTTTGATGCTAAACATAACACCATTCCTCTTTAAGTTTTCATTCCCAGCATAGTAGACCATGTGATTGTGGATTCAAAATGGCCAGTATCAGCCCTCTTCAGCTCACTATTGTCTAGCATACTGATGTTTATGCATTCCATTTCATTTTTGATGATTTCCAATTTTCCTAGGTTCATAATTCAAATATGTCACAGTCCAATTTCTTAATGGATGTTTGCAGCTGTTTCTTTTCATTTTGAGTCATACCACAACAGCAAATGAAGGTCTCAAAGGTTTTACTCCCTCTGTGTCATTAAAGTTGACTCTGCTTTGAGGAGGCAGCTCTTCCTCAGTTGTCTTCTGAGTGCCTTCCAATCTGGGGGGCTCATTTTCCAGCCTTATATCTGACAGTGTTCCACTGCTATTCATGAGGTTTTCACCAGCTAACTATTTTTGGAAGTAGACTGCCAGGTCCTTCTTCCTATTCTGTCTTAGTCTGGAAGCTCAGCTGAAACCTATCCACCATGTGTGGCCCTGCTGGTATCTAAACACCAGTGGTATAGCTTCCAGCATCACAGCAACATGCAAGCCCACACAGTACAACAAACAGACAGACAACTAGGTCTTGCAAGGATTACATACCAGAATTCAAGCATTGAATGCAAACAGTGGTAAGGATACCACTAAAAAACCTGCTATCAAGTCAGGTCCAACTCATAGTGACCCCAGAGGTCAAAGTAGAACTACACCGTAGAGTTTCCAAGGAGCTCATGGCAGACTTGAAATGCCAACCTTTTGGTTAGCAGAAGTAGCACTTAGTCCACTACACCACCAGGGTTTCCAGTAAGGATACAGTATCAAAATGAAAGTGATTTTTACATGTGTTAGAAAATATGTTTCATGATAACTAGACATTATAAATCATGAAGGACAATTTGACAGTGTATTTACAAAGACTTAAACAGTTGTATAGATTCTGATCTAGCAAATATAGTTCCAGGAAGCTCTTGGATTTTTTTAAGTATGTTCGCTTCAGACTAAAAATTCAACCTCATGAAAATATTTTTAAAAGTGTCCAGCAATAAGGAAACAGGAAAAATAGTTCAAGGAACAATAATGCTATTTAGGGTGATGTGGCAGAACAACATTTGAAAACATGAGAAATGTTCATGATAACTATGTGGGAGACAGGTTATAAAGTAGTTTGGACTGTATGGTTCCTGTTTTGTTTAAAAATGTAAAAATCTTAAAAAGATATGGAAATATTACTAGTGATCATCTTTGGATGACATTATGATGTTAATTCTTGTTTGCTTCTTTTCTACTTTCCTGTAATTTTCAGCTTCCTTGTAATAATTAATTTTTAATATAAAAGAAACAATGTTAATATCAGTGAGGCATAATAAAAAGTCCAGGCATTCTAAGTGTTTATTTATTTCTGTTTTGTACTTACTAATAGCTTTCCAATTCTTTACCCAGTTTTTGTAATATTGTACCTGTATTGTTTGCATAAATGTGTGTGTGTGTGTGTGTGTGTGTGTGTGTGTGTGTGTGTGTGTGTGTGTGTGTGTGTGTACTAGAATCTCTCAGGCCATGCAGAATTCAGGGTTAGTGTGGTACAATGTACGAATCTTTCAAAGACAAGGCTAGAGACAATTCAGGATAGATTTGTACTATAAACTTAGCATGCTATAATAATTCTAATTTTACTCATAATTTTTCAAATATACAAGAATGTTTTATTTCACATACACATCAAATATCAGCTTTTTTAATGAATAAAGAATGCCTCCTTAGAGTATATCAATACCACAGTCAAGAGCTTTTGCTTCAAAGCTTTTTGAAAAAAATGCACCTTATTTTACAGCTCTTTATTTAACAATTCAAATTTTAAAACAAAATGAGGCCAGGGCCACCATTGCTGGTCTCTGATTGTCAAAAGTCACCCTATCCCAAATGGCTCCATTGCCTGTACTACTTTTCTGCATTCATTCATTTATCCACTTATCCACAGTCAGTCAACATCTATTCCTATGTCAGCAAAGAAACTACAAAAATGACCAAGACACTGACCTTCCCTTCAGTGGGGCAGAAAGAGGCTATTAGGAAACTGTGAAAGGCTCAGGTTCACCAGCAACCTACTATTGTAAGTTCTTTTAACATTCAGATACTTTTGGAAAAGGTAATTTTTCTATACAATTTTTGGCTTTCCTTTTGCAAATGAGAGACAAACTGATGGACAAAAAAATAGAAAAGTGACTAAGACAAATGTGTCTGCTTCTCATTTTTGCCAGGGGTAGCCTTGGGTATGACCTTCTCTCTATATATAGAAGGCATATTTAAAAGGGTGAAAGTGGGACTGAATCCAGAAGTAACAGTTCCAGGGATCAGTGCCTGTGGAGAGTGGGAACCATGGGCGGGGATGTTACATGTGTGGAGAGAGGTGCCATGGCTGACATGTTATATGTGGCAGAAACTATAACATCTCTCGATAGCCATAGAAATTAACAAGGATTCTCAGAGCTCTAGAAAGGAGTTTTTTAGTGTCTCATGCCTTTGGAAAATGTATGTGGTTGTACATTTCAGTTGAAATCTCTTCTGTCCAAGACCTCCCAGCTTGGCAGTGACACAACTTCACATTACATGTCTTAGAATTATGCCACATGAGGGAGGGAGGGAGGGAAGAAGGGAGGGAGAGAGGGAGGGAGGGAGGGAGGGAGGGAGGGAGGAAGGAAGGGAGGGAGGAAAGAAGGGAGGGAGGGAGGGAGGAAGGAAGAAAGAAATTCCTTGAATCCTAAAGGCTGTTTTAAAAATCACCATCAAACTTTAAGCTATTTCTTTTGGGGGGGTAGAGTGTCATAGGGGAAACAATCATTCTTGGGAAGCTTCTTCAAAATACACACTCCTGTGTCACAGTCTAGATTTACTGAATTATGATCCTGACAGAACAAGAGCTTCCTTGGGAGTCAAGCATCCAGTTTCAAAAACCTTCTGCAATAGCTAATTCAAGCCACTCCCCCATCCACTGATAACTATTGCTCAACACAAAGATTTCACTCAAAGATCAGGAGTAAAACATCCAGTCAAGCAGGTTACAAAGACCTCATTAATTCATTTAGTAAATACTTATGTAAAACCTACTATGTGCCACGCATTGTTATAGTTTTGAGGATATAACAATTAATAGAGAGCTCAGCCCTAGTTCATAGAGCTTACTCCATACGGAACAGAGAAACTCAAGAGACATAATAGTTGCTTGATGTACCTCTCCAACCTCCCTTCTGAAATGAAGGATTCAGCTGTGGAAAGCAAGGCTGTCAGACAATGTTCAGATTTAGCCCTCCTCAGGAATCACCTGGGCTATATACATACAATTACTAACTGAAATGTTGACAGTTTGACTCACCCAGCAGCACCACAAAAGAAAAGTCTAGTTATCTGTTTCCATTAAGATTATAGTAATAGGAGGGGAGCAGGGTGTCATGGATTGAACTGTGTCCCCCCCAAAAATATGTGTAGCCATTTGCTTGGGCCATGAGTCCCTGTGTTCTATGATTGTCCTCCATTTTGTGATTTTTCTGTGCTGTATGTTAAAGGATTAGGGTGGGAGTGTAAATCTCCTTATAAGATTACCTCCCTGCTCCACTGTAAAGGGAGTTTCCCTGGAGTATAGCTTGCCCAACCCTTAATCTTTTCATCTTAGAAAAGATAAAAGGAAAGGGAAGCAGGAAGAGAATTGGGAACCTCATGCCATCAAGAAAGTAGCACCAGGAGAATAGCATGTCCTTCAGACCTGAGGTTCCTGTACCAAGATGCTCCCTGAACAAAGACTGATGCAGTACCGGACTTTCCTCCAGAGCTGACAAGGGGAAAGCCTTCTCCTGGAGCAGACACCCTGAATATGGACTTGTAGCCTACTGGACTGTGTAAGAATAAACTTTCCTTTGTTAAAGCCATCCACTCTGTGGTATTTCTGTTAGAGCAGCCCTAGCTGACTAAAACAGAATTTGGTACCTGGGGTGCTGCTCTAACAAATACCTAAAATGTGAGAGCCATTTTAAAACTGGGAATGGATAGAAGATTCAGAAGGAACGAAGAAGGTGCAGATGGTGAGAAACAATAGAGGATCAGTGGTGGCAGCAGCGGCAGCAACAGTACCAGAGGCAGTACTGGAGCTGACCCTTGGAGCAAGAGAGCTAAGTGCCTGTGCACAGAGTTTTCCTTGTGAAACAGGGTGCCTCTGGGTACTGCAATGGGTGGAGCTAGCCTTGAAGACCCACAGAGCGAGACAGCTGAGTGCCTTGGTGCAGGACACTTTCCAGCAAGAGTGGGGTGCCTCCGGGCACTTGAATCAGTGGAGCTACAGAGCTTTGGAACACTTGCCCCAGCAGGATAGATGTGGGCCTGAGGCCTGGACTGTGCAGCCATAGGAAGCAGAAGCTGAAGAGACAAACAGTGTGAGAAGCTGAGCTGCCTCAGTCTCAAGATGTATGGCCATGATCTCAGGGGTTTGAAAGGGTGGAACCATGTGTCCTGTGTTTGTAAGGGTGGAATTGCTACTCAGTTGGGCTTAGGGTGTACCTAAAGCCAATGGAGCAAAGTTTCTGTCCAAGTGGGCCTTGAGAGCAGAGTCATAGTACAGCACTGGAGTCTCCACCCAGAATCCAGAGAGTGTGGCCAATACCTAGATTCTAGAGGGCAGGTCCATTGAGTGGCATGTCTCAAAAAACGTAAGAGTATTTTCAAAGCTTTGAGGGCTAATGTAATGAGTTTTGCTGACATGTCTGTTGCCTGTTAATGCCTTTTTTCCCTGCAATTTCTCCCATTTCTAATGGAATGTCTAATTTGTGCTTGTTCTGCCATTGTACCTTTAGAAGCAGACAGCTTGTCTTCTAGGTTTTACAGATGTAGAAGAGTTTTTTTTACTTTGGACTTGAAACTGATTTACGACTTCTATCACATGGGATGAATGCGTTACATATTTCAATGATGTGATTTTTGGGGTGCCAAGGGGTAGGATGTCATGGATTGAATTGTGTCCCCACAAAAATAGGTGTAGCCACGTGGCTAGGCCATGATTCCCCATATCTTGTGACTCTCTTCCATTTTGTGGTTTTCCTAAGCTGTATGTTAAAGGATTAGGGTGGGACTGTATATCCCACTGTAAAAGGAGTTCCCCGGGAGTATGGCTTGCCCCACCCATAATCCTTTCATCCTGCAAAAGATAAAAGGAAAGGGAAGCAGGCTGAGAATTAGGAACTTCACACCATGAAGAAAGCGGCACTGGGAGAAGAGCACACCCTTCAGACCTGAGGTTTCTGTGCCAAGATGTCCCCTGGACAAAGACTAATGCAATACCAGATTTTCCTCCAGAACAGACAAGGGGAAAGCCTTCCCCTAGAGCTGACATCCTGAATTTGGACTTGCAGCCTATCAGACTGCGTAAGAATAAACTTTCCTTTATTAAAGCCATCCATCCTGTGATATTTCTATTAGAGCAGCACTAGCTGACTAAAACACAGGGCTGAGGTGGCAGACTAATCACACATCTTTCATTCCGTCTGAGAACTAAGGCCTAGAAAAACAACTGAACAAAGCAGAGCAGACATTCTGGGAGCCTCAAGATCAGGAATAGGGTTGTGAGATTGGACTGGATGACAGGAAGGGGAAAACCACCTTTGTCAGAGGCAAGATGGTAGTGCAAAGAGGCCCACTTTTCATGTCAGGTACAGATGCCATCTTTGTTAACCAGGAAACTGGGACTGCTGAGCCTGAGAGACTGGCAGGGGCCAGCTGCCATGCTGATGTGCAGTACCTAAGTAGATAGCATCTTCCCTAGCAGACAGGCTGTGCTTAAGACAGTCACATCTAGAGAACTCAGCAGTGGCTGGTGGCTGAGAGTACCAGTGCCATTCCCCCCTGTCTTCTCTGAGCTGCACCATTGATTCTGCTGGCTCAGCACAGGAGAGATGGCTCAGGTAGGACATCATCTTAGTCAGTTGAGAGGTAGAGACAGCCATTCCTAAGTGCCAAGCTGTGGCTGGCTGCCATGCTAAGCAACAGTGCCTAACTATACAGTGCCTCACCCAGCAGAAAAGCTGTTTTAAAGACAATCATACCCAGACAATGTAGTGGCGGCTGGTGGCTGAGTGTTGCAGCACCCTTACCCTCCCTTCTTTGAGCCACATCATAGCATCTGTGGATGCAGCCCCTGACAGGCTCCACAAGTAGGCTTCCATCTTTGTCAGTTAGGAGGCAGGACCTGTCACCCCTGAGGGCCTGGCTGATACTGGTTGATGCAGGATAGTGCCTCTCTCAGCAGAAAAGCAGTTCTTAAGAAAATCACATCTAGAGAATGCAGTGGTGTCTGGTGGTTGAGGGTGGCAGTGCCATTTTCCCCTCCCTTCACTCAGCCACACCATAGCATCTGCTGACAGGCTTCTGAGAGACTCCTTAAGCTGCTATCCTTGCCAGCCAGAAGGCAGGAACTGCCACCTGTGAGGGCCCAGCTGTTACCCACTGCTGCTAGACAGTGCTTCATACAGCAGAAAAGCAACTTTTAAGATAAGCACATTTAGAGAATGCAGCAGTGGCTGGTGGCTGAGTGTGCTGGCACCTTCCTCTCCTCCCTTTTTTGTGCTATACAATACTGTCTCCTGGCATCACTCTGGAGAGCCAACACAAGTAGTTCGCCATCTTTATCAGCCAGTAGGTGGGGTCTGCTACTCCTAATGGCCCAGCTGGGGCCAGCCACCAAGCCAAGTAACATTTCAGGGCTGGACAGTATCTCTGCCACCAGGGAAGCTGTGCTTTAGTCAGCTGCACCTGGAGATTGCAGTGGCAGCTGGTGGCTAAGTCTAGCAGTACCCTTGTCCAGTCCCATCTTAGAGCTATGCCATAGCTTCTGCTGGTGCAACACTGGATAAGATGAACAGCTTTTTGATAGCACGAAGGCAAGAATCAATATCTAGCCATTTAAAGAAGCAGACCACTATGGCTCTGGAAGTTATTGAAGGTATAATACAAAATAATTACATACAGAGCCCTTCTAGAGATTGTTTAACAAAGTGCAGCAGTACAAGTTGAAAAATTGAGCTAGCTATATGAACTGCTAGAACATCAATGATCTTAAATTCAGTAGATCAATAATAAAATTACAGAGTTAGACAACACAATGCAAAGCCACAAGAGCAGGATAGAGGAAATGGAATGCAGAAGTAGTGAGACTGAAGATAAAGCAACTGACACCAGCATTTAAGAGGAGAAATCAGAAAAAGAATCAAGAAAAATGAAGAAGTATTAAGAAACATGTGGGACTCTCTGAAGAGGAACAGTCTACAAGCAACTGGAGTTTCTGAACAAGGAGGCATAGCAGAAAGTACAGAGAGAATTGTAGAGAAGTTGCTGACAGAAAACTTCCCTAATGTCATGAGAAAACAGAACATAAGTATTCATGATGTTTAATGAACTCCACAAAAGGTGTATCCCGAAAGAAAGACACCAAGACATATAATGAAGCTTAATAAGATGAATCATAAGGAGAGGTTCTTTAAAGTTGCTAGGCTTAAATCAAAACTAATGTATAAAGGGAAGCCCTACAGGATATACTCTGACTTCTCATCAGAAGCCATGCTGACAAGAAGGCAATGGGAAGACAGATATAAAGCCTTGAAAGAGAAAAATTCCAACCAAGAATTACATATACTGTAAAACTGCCTCATACATGATGGTGAAATTAAGACATTCTCAGATAAACAGAAGCTTAGAGACTCTGCAAAAACCAAACCAAAATTACAAGAAATATTGAAAGAAGCTCTTTGATTAGCAAGTCAATAACATCAGATGTATACTCAGGCATGCAGTGCAAGACATGACATTCAGACATGACATCCAGAGCCCTACTCAGATGGGGAAGACACAAAGCTTAATCAAAGCTAAAATATTAAACTTAGGGAAACAGAGATCTTAGCATGTAAACTATGGTATCACCACACTGCAAAGAGGGATATATTACAATATTTATAGCTCTTTCAGATGGAGAGAAAGTTAAGGGGATATACAGAAGTTAAAGATTGTTTTAAACTTACAACATTAAGGGAGAACAAAGGGGCAGCTGCAAAGTAAACTAACAATACTGAACATCAAAACAAGAAACATAATACTGGAATCTCAAAAGACAAAAAAAAAAAAAAAAAACATTGAAAAAGATGAAAAGAAAACCCATAAAGCAAAACAACCCAGAAGAGAATATAAAGTGGAACAAAGAAAATGTCAACAACAAAAAATAAAGGGACCAAAATTACAGCATTAAACACATACTGATCAATAATCACACTGAATGTAAATCAATTGAATGCTCCAATCAAGAGGCAGAGAATAACAGCTTGTATCAAAAACATGATCCATTTATATGCTGCTTACAAGAAGCACACTTCAGACTCAAAGACATGAACAAACTGAAAATTAAAGGATGGAAAAATATATACCAAGCTAACACATGCAAAGAAAAGCAGGAATGGCAATATTAATTCTCAGATAAAATGGATTTTAAAGTAAAACCCACCATCGTGGACAAGAATTGTCACTATTTATTGCTTATAGTTTCAATACATAAACAGGATATAATACTATTAAATATTTATGCACCCAATATAGAGCCAGCCAAGCAGAACATCCAGATGTATATGACAAATGCTGATAACACTGAAAAATGAAATGAATCACTCCAAAATAATAGAAGGAAAATTCAACACTCCACTTTCAGTAAGGGACAGATCATCCAGAAAAAAGCTCAATAAAGATACAGAAGATGTTATTGTGACAATCAGTTCAACCTCACAGACATATACAGAACAATCCACACAATAAAAAACAAGTACACCTTCTTTTCCAGTGTACATGGAACATTCTCCAGAATAGATCATATATTAGTCCATAAAACAAGTTTTAACAAAATCCAAACCACTGAATTATTGCAAAGCATTTTCTCAGAAATAAAGCCATAAAAGTTTAAATCAATAGCAGAAAACACATAGGTAGAAATTTGAACTCATGGAAAGTGAATAATGTCTTGCACAAAAATTCATGGGTTATAGAAGAAATCAAGGATAAAATAAAGAAACTTATGGAATCAAATGAGAATGAAAACACATCCTACCAGCATTTATGGAGTACAGCAAAAGCAGTGCTCAGAGGTCACTTTATCTCTATAAATGCACACATCTGGAGTGAAGAAAGGGCCCAAACTGAAGAAGTAACTTTAAAACTTGAATAAGTAGGAAGAGAACAACAAAAGAATGCTTTGGGCACCACAAGAAAACAGATAATAAAAATTAGAGCAGAACTAAACAAATTAGAGAATAGAAAAATCATTGAAAGAATTAGCAAAACTGAAACAACATGTGCTGGAGAGTCTGTGGAGAGATCAAAATTCTCTTACTCTACTGGTGGGATTGTAAAATGGTACAACCTCTTTGGAAAGCAATTTGATGCTTCCTTAAAAAGCTAGAAATAGAAATGCTATTTGATTCAGCAATCTCACTGCTCAGAATATATCCTACAGAAATAAAGGCAGTCACATGAACAGATATATGCACACAAATGTTTATTGCGGCACTGTCCACAATAGCAAAAAGATGGAATCAACCTAGGTACCCATTAACAGGTGAATAAACAAACTGGTGCATCTACTCAATGGAACGCTATGAAATAATAAAGAACAATGATGATTTTAGGAAGCATCTTATAGCCTGGTTTGAACCGGAAGACATTAAGCAGAGTGAAATCAGTCAGCAGTAAAAGTACAAATATTATGAGACCCCTGCTATAAGGATTTAAAAATAGACTTAGGCAGAGAAGACTCTTTGATGACTACAATGGTGGGGAGGGCAGGACAGGGTTGATCACAGATTAGACAGTCGATATACAGTGAAAGCAGTGACAGTACACGGCAGAGAGTACATCAGCTTAACTGGACTTCACCACAAACTAAAAGGTTTTTGAAATTCAACTCAATATGTCAAAGGATAGAGTAGCAGGGACAGGGATCCAGGGCCCATGTGTTCAGTGGACATCAAGGCCAATTGGCATAACTAATCTATTGTTAAGAGAGTTTTCCACAACCCTGGTGTCTGGGGTCTTAAGAGCTAGCAAGCTGCCATCTGAGGTACACCAAGTAGTCTCAACCAATATGGAACAGATGAACACTGAGAATAACAAAGATATGAGGAAAAAAGAGCCCAAAACAGAAGGACCCATATGAATAGAAGACTGTATCAACATGAGACATGGCATCCAGCCACCACAAAAGTGAGCCATGGTGGAGGACACAATGTAGAGTCCCTGAGGCAATATGAGACAAAGAAATGCAGCCCAAAATGCAGCCCAGAACTGATGGTTTAACATTCCTGGAGGATTCCCTGGAAACATGATCCCTAGACCTGCTGCTGTCCCTGACCAGAAATGCATTATGAGGTCAAATCTTCAAACAAGAATGGAGTGCGCTTGGGGATATAGTATGACCATATCATATGTGCACTTTATTGTTCTATGCCTTTATAGGAGTCTGTCCTTCACTATCTAGATAAGAGACAAGAGAGTGGAGAGGAGGGGACAGTTGCTTGTTTAATGGATACTAGATATATAGAATGAAAAAGAGGAATGTGCTGTCACCAGGTAGGGAAATCATAGGGGGCAGCAGCTAGGTGAGCATGCAAAACCAGTTTGGATTGCATACTGTTACTTAACCATAGTTAAAAAAAAAATTAACAAAACCAAAAACTGTTTTTTTTTAAAGAGCAACGAAATTGATAAAGCATTGGCTAAACTTACAAAAGAAAAATAGGAGAGGCAACAAATAAGCTAAACAAGAAATGAGACAAAGATGTCAGAACAGACTAGACTGAAACAAAAAGTATCATAACAGAATACTATGAAAAATTGTACTCTTAACAGATTTGAAACCCTGAAGGAATGGACAAATTTCTAGATTCACATAACCTACCAAAATTATCACAAGGAGAAATAGAACAATTTAATAGAAGCATCACAAAAGAGACTGAAAAAGTAATAATAATAAATAAAAAAAAAAACAACCAAAAAAAGTCCTGGCCCAGATGGCTTCACTGGAAAATTCTACCAAGCTTTTAGAGAGGAGTTAAATCCAACACTACTGAAGCTATTTCACAACATAGAAAAGGATGGAATATTTCCAAATTCATTCTATGAAGCCAGCACAGTCCTGATACTAAAACCAGGGTAAGATCCCACAAAAAAAGAAAATCACAGACCAATACCACTGATGAACCTAGATATAAAAAATTTTAACAAGATTCTAGTCAACAGAATTCAACAAGTCAAAAAAATAATTTATCAAGGCCAAGTTAGATTCATACTATGGATGTAGACTTGGTTCAACACCAGAAAAACAATTAGGGGGTGGAGTCAAGATGGCAGGCTAAACACACATCTCCCTAAATCCCTCTGGAAACCAATACCTGATTTCATAATTAAACAGAGTCTTCTGGACATCTAGTGAGCCCTAGGACACAGCATAGGGCTGTTAATTTGGACTTCATACCACTGAATGAAAAATCTCTCTTTCGCTGATCCTGCTCTTCACAAGAGCTGGCTTTCGCAGATTGAAGGTAACTCACCATTTTTACTTTTTTTTTCTCTCTGTCTTAGCCAGCGGTGGAGCTGGGACTTGACTAGCAGCTAACCTCAAACACACTACTGGTGGGATCGGAAGGCGAAATTACCATATTTTGAGAGCACAGCTTTGGACTCTGTGCTTCTCAGCACCTTTGGCCTCTCTTTCCACGTTGCTTGTACGGAGACAGGCACCAAGCTTGTGCAGGATGTCATCTTGCTCCATTCGGAGGCAGATACATCCATATGGAGGGCCCAGTTGGGCCTACTTCCTAGGTTGGGAGGAAGCACCGGCCTGGAGGAGAGCACTCTTCCAGCAGAAAAGCACTATTTTATACAGTGTCACCTACGACTAGGGCTGGGAATCAGAGGCTGTGCACTCTGTGCCTCTCGGCACCTTTGGCCTCTCCTACTGGCTCTAACATAGATTAGCCTGTTCCGAGGCAGGGGCAAACTTGTGCAGGACACCACCTCGTTCCACTGGGAGGTAGAATACCCATACGGAGGCCTCAGCTGGACCTAATTGCTGGGCTGGGAGTAAGTGCCTTCCCGGAGTAGATGGCTTCTCTGGCAGAAAAGCAGTATTCTACACAATGTTACCTACAGCTAGGGCCCGCCAGCAGAGGCCAGCAGGGCAGTAGCCTTTCTGTATTTTGAGCTAGTTTATAACATCTAAGGTTGGATATAGAGGTGTTTACTTTCTCAGCTGGGAAGAGGGATCTCTACACCTGAAAACCTGACTGATTTTGGTAGCTATCAGATATCTTTTATCTTCCATTTTAAGACAGCCTAGAGAAACAACTGTGATCCATCCTCACAGCATCTCTCCCAGCCTTTATTGGCTCATGTGAATGCCCCAAAGCAAAAAAATCTTGATAAAAGCATAATGAAGACATCACCCTGGCTTCAAAAGGCCCACAAAAGAATGAGCCAAAGAACTTCCCAGACATTGAAACCTTTCTGAAACTATCAGAAGATGAATACAAAAGGATTATATAGAGAGCCCTCCTAGACCTTATATAAAATGCAGCAGAGAAAATGAAAAATTAAGCAAGCTGTTCAATCTGATAGAACACCAGTATTCTGAAATCCAACAGATCAAGACCAAAATCAAAGACATAGAAACTTCCATTCAAAGCCAAGAAAACAGAATGGAAGAAGTGGAAAACAGACTTTCTGCCTTGGAAAACAGAGCTACTGACTCCAGCATCTGTGAGGAGAAATCAGAAAAAAGAAACAAGAAAAAATGAAGAAGCATTAAGAAGTATGTGGGACTCTAGTAAGAGGAACAATCTATAACCATTTGGAGTTCCTGAACAGGGCGAGACACCTGAGAACACAAAGAGTATTGTTGCTGAGCTACTGACAGAAAACTTCCCAGAAATTATGAAAGAAGAGAATATAGATATCCAAGATGCATACTGAATGCCACTCAATATAGATCTCAAAAGAAAGACTCCAAGACATATTATAATCAAGTTTAACAAAATGAAACATAAGCAGAAACTCTTAAAGGCAGCAAGACTCAAAGCAAAGCTAACATTCAGATGGGAACCCTGTAGATTTCTCAGCAGAAACAATGCTGGCATAGAGACAGTGACATGGCACATTCAAAGCCTTGAAGGAGAAATTCCAACCAAAAATTATATATCCTGCAAAACTATCTTTCAAATATGAAAATTCAATGAAGACATTTGGAGATAAACAGAACCTCAGAGACTTCGCAAAAATCAAACCAAAGCTACCAGAAATACTGAAAGAATCTCTCAACTTAGAAGAAAAAACCACTAACTTTATATTTTAGAAGCAAATACAGGACACATCACCCAGAATCCTACTCAGTTAGGGAACACTCAAACTCAAGCAAAGCTATAATAGTGAAAGAAATACTCCAGTGATCATATCATGAACACTATGATGTCATCATATTAAAAAGAGGGATGTATTACAGTTTTTATAGTCCTTCCAGATGGAGAGGAAGTTGATGAGAATGGCAGTAATTAAAATTTGGTTTATATATAGTTTATTAAGCAGGATCATAGGGGCAGTCATAAAGCACAATAAAGATCTAACTTATCAAATCAAGAAACATACTACAGGAGTCTCAACAACCACAAAACGAACCCTAAAAAAGGTGAAAAATCAACTCACAAAGAAGAATGTCCTAGAACAGATTAATAAGAACAAAGAAAATATCAACACAAAAATAAACATATCACAATGGTAGCACTGAACACATACCTATCAATAATTACATGAATGGACTGAATGCTCAAGTCAAGAGATATCGAGCGGCATCTTGGTTCAAAAGACATGACCCATCCATATGTTGCCTACAAGAAACTCACTTTAGACTTAAAGATAAGTGCAAACTGAAAATTAAAAGATGGAAATATATACATCAAGCTAACAATACACAAAGAAGAGCAGGTGTGGCAATTCTAATCTCAGACAAAATAGATTTTAATGTAAAATCCACCATCATGGACAAAGATGGACACTATTGCTGAAAGTTTCAATACACAAGCAGGACTTAACAATATTAAATATTTATGCACCTAATATCAGAGCACCTAAATACATCGAAAAAAAAACTGACTACACTCAAAAAAGAGATAGATCACTCCACAATAATAGTGGGAGATTTCAACACTGCACTCTCAATATTGGACAGATCATCTAGACAAAAGTTCAATGAAGACACAAAAGACCTTATTGCCACAATTTACCAACTAGACCTCATTAACATATACAGAACTTTCTATCCATCAGCGGACAACTACATATTCTTCTCCAGTGCACATGGAACATTCTCCACAATAGACCATGTGTTAGGACATAAAGCAGTTCTCAGCAAAATCAATATCGCTGAATTAATGCAAAGCATCTTCTCAGATCATAAAGCCATAAGTTGAAATCAATAGCAGAAAAAACAGATAGAAAGTGAAACTCATGGAAACTGAACAACATGCTCAAAAAGCCATGGGTTATAGAAGAAATCAAGGATGAAATAAAGAAATTTATGGATTCCAATGAGAATGAAAACACTTCCTACCAGAACTTATGGGATACAACCAAAGCAGTCCAGAGGTCAGTTTATCTCCATAAATGCACACATCTGTAAGGAAGAAAGAAACCAAATCAAAGAACTAACCCTACAGTTTGGACAAGTAGAGAGACCAACAGAGGAATCCCTCAGGCATGAGAAGAAAACAGATCATAAAGATTAGAACAAAACTAAATGAATTAGAGAATAGAAGAACAACTGAAAAAACTGAAAAGACCAAAAGCTGGTTTTTTGAAAAGATCAAAAAATTGACAACCCATTGACTAAAATTACTAAAGATAAAAGGAAAGGAAACAAATAACCCAAATAAGAAATGAGAGAGGAATTGTCAGAACAGATCCAACAGAAATCAAAAATATCATAACAGAATACTATGAAAGACAGTATCCTAACAAATTTGAAAATCTAGAGGAAATGGACAACTTGCTTGATTCATATCACCTACCAAAATTATCACAAAGTGAAGCAGAACAACTTAATAAGCCCATCACAAAGGAAGAGATTGAAAAGGTCATTCAAAAACTGCCAACCAAAAAAAAGCCTGGGCCCAGATGACTTCACCACAGAATTCTATCAAGTTTTTAGAGTAGAATTATTTCCACTACTACTGAGACTATTTCACATGATAGAAAGCGGTGGGATACTCCCAAATTCATTCTGTGAAGCCAGCATAATCCTGAAACCAAAACCAGGGAAAGACCCAATAAAAAGGGAGAACTACAGACCGATATCACTCATGAATCCACATGCTTAAAAATATTCAACAAAATTCTTGCCAATATAATACAGCAATATATCAAAAAAACAATCCATCAAGACCAAGTTGGATTCACACCAGGGATGCAAGACTGGCTCAACATCAGAAAAACAATGTGATCAACTACAAAAATAACACATAAGACAAGAATGATCTGATTTTGTCTATTGATGCAGAAAAGGCATTTGATAAAGTCCAACATCCACTCATGCTAAAAACTCTCAGCAAAATAGGAATAGATGGCAAATTATTCAACACAATAAGGGCCATTTATACAAAGCCAACTGCCTACATCATCCTGAATGGAGAGAGACTAAAACAGTCTCCCTTGAGAACAGGAACTACACAGGGATGCCCAGTCTTACCTCCCCTATTCAACATTTTACTAGAAGTTCTAGCCAGAGCAATTCGACAAGATCAAGAGACAAAGGGCATCTTCATTGGCAAAGAAGTCAAAATATACCTATTTGTAGATGATGTGACTATATACAGAGAATCCTAAAGATTCCATAAGTAAACTGAGCAAACTAATAGAAGAGTTCAGCAAAGTCTCAGGATACAAGATAAACATAAGTAAGTCAGTAGGATTCCTTTATACCAACAATGAGATTATTAAGGAAGAAATCACCAAATCAATGACATTTACTATAACTCCTAAGAAGATAAAGTACCCAGGAATGAATCTAACCAGAGAAATAACAGATCTTTACAAAGAGAACTACAAGTCCTTACTACAAGAAACTAAGAGAGACTTAAATAAATGGAGAAACCTATCCTGCTCATGAACAGGAAGACTTAACATTGTGAAAATGTCTATTTTACCCAAAAGAATCTACTTATATAATGCAATCCCAATACAAATTCCAGTGACATTTTTTAATGAGATGGAGAAACAAATCACCAACTTTGGAAAGAGAAAAAGTCCTAGATAAGTAAAGCAGTACTGAAGAAGAAGAACGCACTGGGAGGCCTCTCATTACCCAACTTTAGAAACTATTACACTGCCACAGTGGCCAAAACAGCCTGGTACTGGGACAAAAAAAAGAAAACACAACAATTAATGTAATCAGCCACATGAATAACACAAAGGATAAGAATCACCTGATTCTGTCAATCGATGTAGAAAAGTTATTTGACTAAGTCCAACATTAATTCATGTTAAAAATTCACAGCAAAATATCAATAGAAGGGAAATTCCTCAATGTAATAAGGGGCGTCTACACAAAGCAATGGCTTTTGGCACACAAAGCAACTGCCTACATTATCCTGAATGGAGAGAGACTGAAAGAATTCCCCCTGAGAACCAAAACTAAACAATAATGCCCATTCTCAACACTCCTACTCAACATTGTGTGAGAGGTTATGGCTAGAGCAATCAGAGAAGAGAAAGAAATAAAGGGCATGTGCATTGGTAAAGATGAAGAAAAAAGTTCTCATTGCAGATGATACGAGTGTATACACAGAGAATCCTAAAGAAATCATAAATAAACTACTCAAACTAATAGAAGAGTTCAGCAAAGTATCAGGATATAAGGTAAAAATAAATATATCAGTAGGATTCCTTTATGACGACAAGGAGATCATTGAAAAGAAAATCACCAAATCAATACCATTTCCTATAGCCCCCAAGAAGATAAAATATCCAGGAATAAATATAACCAGAGAAGAGACCGCCACAGAGAAAATTACAAGACCCTACTGCAGGAAACCAAAAAACACATACATTAGTGGAAAAATATACCTTGCTCATATATAGAAAGACTAAAGATTGTGAAAATGTCTATTTTACCCCAAACAATCTACATATACAATAGAATCTCAACGCAAATTACTGTGCGATTTTTTAATGAGATGGAGAAGCAAATTATCAACTTTGTTTGGATAGGGAAGAAACCCCAGAAGAGGAACACAGTTGGAGGTCTCATACTACCCAACCTTAGAACATATGGCACTGCCACAGTAGCGAAAACAGCGTCATACTGGTACAAAAACAGACATATAGATCAATGGAACAGAATGGAGAACTCAGAAATATCATTTTCCTCTTACAAACAGTTAATATTTGACAAAGGCCCAAAGGTTGTAAACTGTGGTAAAAAATCTCTTTAACAAATGGTGTTGGCAAAATTGGATATCCAATTGCAAAAAGTGAAACAAGACCCATATCCCACATCTTCCACAAAAACTAACTCTAAATGAATCAAAGACCTAAATATAAAACCTAAAATGATATAGATAATGCAAGAAAAAATAAGGACAACAATGGAAGTGCTAATACACAGCTTAGACAGGCTACAAAATCTGACCAATAATGCACAAACAATAAAAGACAAAATAGATAAGTGGAACTACTAAACTCAAACACTTATGCTCATCCAAAGACTTTCAAAGAGAGTTAAAAGACTGCCTACAGAATGGGAAAAAGTATTTGGCAACTATATGTTGGATCAACATCTGATTTCCATAACCTACAAGGTACCATAAAATATCAACAAGAAAAATGTAAATGACCCAAATAAGCAATGGGCAAAGGAGATAGATAGACACTTCACCAAAGAAAAAACCTAAGCAGGCAGAAGACACATAAGGAAAGGCTCACAATCATTAGCCATTAGAGAAATCCAAATCAAAACCACAATGAAATACCATCTCACTCCAATGATGTTTGCAATAGTCCAAAAAACGCAAAACAACAAATGGTGGAGAGGCTGTGGGTAGGAATGCAACTTGGTACAACCTCTTTGGAAAGCAAATTGGCACTTTCTTGAGAAGGTAGAAATAGAAATACCATGGGATCCAGCAATCCCACTGCTCAGAATATATCCTACAGAAATAAAGGTGGTTGCACTGACAGACGTATATACACAAATGTTTATTACAGCACTGTCCCCCGTAGCAGAAAGATGGAGCCAACCTAGGTGCCCATCAAAAGACGAATGGATAAACAAACTATGGCACATATGCACAATGGAACACTGTGCAATGATAAACAACAATGATGATTTTAAGAAGCATATCCATAACCTGGTTTCAACTAGAAGATATTATGCTGAGGGAAATCAGTCAGCTGCAGAAGAACAAGTATTGTATGAGACCTCTCTATAAGTACTTAAAAATAGACATATGTACAGAAGAAAAGACTCTTAGATGGCTACAAGAGTGGGGAGGCAGGGAGACGGCTGTTCATAGATTAGATAGTCAATAGGAATTCAGTTAGGTGAAGACAGTGACAGCATGCAGTAGAGGGCAGGTCAGCATAACTGAACTACAGCATAAACTGAAAGGTTTTCTAGACTCAACCCAACATTTCAAAGGACAGAAGAGCGGGGACAAGATTCTGCAGACCATGTCTTCAGGGGATATCAAGGCCAATTGGTGTAACTAGGTTTTTGCTAAAAGAGTCTCCTCCAAAACATGTGTACCCATATGATCATGATTCCCTGTATTCTACAACTGTCCTCCATTTGTAATTTTACTGTACTGTATGTTAAAGGATTAGGGTGGGACTGTAAAGGTCTTCAGAAGATCACCTCCTTGCTCCACTGTAAAGGGAGTTTCCCTGGAATATGGCTTGCCCCACCCTCAATCCTTGCATCCTACAAGAGATAAAGACAGGAGAAGCAAACAGAAAATTGGGAACCTCACATCATCAAGCAAACAGCAGCGGGAGAAGAGTGCATCCTTTAGACTGGAAGTTTCTGTGCCAAGATGCTCCCTGGACAAAGACTGATGCAATACCAGATTTTCCTCCAGAGCCAACAAAGGAGAAAGCCTTCCCCTGGAGTGGACATCATGAATTTGGACTTATAGCCTACTGGACTGTGTAAGAATTAACTTTCCTTTGTTAAAGCCATCCACTTTGTGGCCCTATGTGGGAAAATATGTTAACTCTCTTGACATGGCTGCAGCCATCTTGGCTGCCATACCATTACTTCAACTTTATATAACCTTTTGTGCTAAGAGCATGATAATCAATTACCTTGACTTTACCTTGTGTCCAGTAACCTAGGAATAATGAGATAAGCCACGCAGGGACACAGAAAATCGTGGCTGAGGCATGGGCAGCAGAAAACTGTTTCTACCTTAACAACTAGCTAGGCGACTGGATGTTTCCAACTCCTTGGTTCCCAGGATACTAACTGTTCTAAATGGATATATAAATACTTCAATAAAGCTTGATTCTGTGCTCTCGGCTGGGATGACCGTTAGCCCCCTGATCCCAAACTTTTGTCTGTCTGTCTTTCCCTTAACCTCAATGTGGCTTCTCTGACTCTGACAGCCCTAGCTGACTAAAACAGAGTCTTCTACAGCCCTACTGGTGAGTGGTCTGGGTTCTTAAAAGTCAGCGTGCTGCCATCTGAGGAAAGCCAAATAGTCACAACTCATCTAGAACAGATGACAACTGAGAACTTCAAAGACATGAGGAAAAATGAGCCCAGGAGACAGAAGGACCTGTGTGAATGGGAGACTGCATCAACATGAAACCAGAAGAAGAAGATGGTGCTTGGCCATCATCAAAGGCAGCTGTGATGGGTGACACAGCATAGAGTCCTTGAGGCAACATAAGAAAAAGAAGTGTGGCATTTCAGAATTCTACTAAAAGACCAGAATTGATAGTCCAGCAGCCTGGCGGGTCCCATGGGAACAGGGTCCTTAGACTTGCTGCTGGTCCAGACCTGAAACAAGTACTGAGGTCACCTGTTCAGGCATGAATGGCCTGGAATAGGGACATAGTTTGGGCATGTGGTATGTGTACTTTATGATTTTATACATTTATAGGAGACTGTCCTACTGGTTTCTTTCTAGATGAGAGAAGATAGGGTGGAGAGGAGGGGAAAGTTGTTTGCTAAGAGTATACTAGAAGTAAAGAGTGAAAAGGAGGAGTATGCTGTCACAGGGTGAGGAGAGCAGATGGAGTTGCAGATAGCCAGACATGCAAAATTGATTTGGATTGTATACTTTCACTTAATCATAATCATAACAATAATAATAAAAGATTGTAGCAACTGGAGGCAGGGCAAAGATGGTGTAGTGATCAGACGCTTTCTGTGATCCCTCTAATCAATGAAACTCCAAAAGAACAAATAAATTGATTGCAAATGATATTCTAGGAGCCCTGAACATCAAAAGGAAAGTGAGAAATAGGATTGAGTGACAGGTGACAGAGAGTAGTTCCAGAAGTACCTAGGACTGACCAGATCTGACCCACTAGGAATCAGCTGAATCCAGCATGATGAATGGAGAATGGCATTTGGAGGGCATCTTCCTCAGCAGGAGAGACTAAGCAGAGCATCCAGTTGCACCTCCAGTGCCAGCAAAAACTGGCACTTGATTGTCTAAAGCTAAGGGGCATGCCTCTTACATACCACATGGATCTAAATCTTTCCTTCAGGATAAGCCTCTCTCCTTTTTCCCAGTGCTTCCTCCTCCCTTCTCTGCATTGCACCCTGTTCTAGTTTCTGATGTTATTACATCAGACAGAAGTAGGACTCCTTAAGCCTGCACTGAGACATTCTCCAAGACTGAGAGAGGAAACAATTTAACAAATGTAAGGAAAAAATTCTGCTAACTCCTCTAAGCTAGAATTTCAGGGCAGAAACAAATCCTTCACCTAGAATCAGAAATAAGAGGACAAGCTATGCTGGCAAACACTCAGTGGCAGCTGTTAGAATCTTGCCTTTCTTAATGCCTACAGTCAGATACCTATCCCTACACCAATCACCCTAGCTGATAAAGGACAGTGAGAAAGAGCCTGTAGGATATACTTGGTGACTGACTATCTGAGTATCTGAACTGAATCTATACAAGAAAAGTAAACGGACTCATACGCTTACATGTCTAGTAATAGCTTTAACCACCTGATGACAGGAAGATAGAGCTTCAACAGCAATAACAAACAAATTAGCACACACAACCAGCCTATCTGGACATTTTGAAACAAAATAAGAAGCTAGAACACAGTAAGCAAACACAAAATATATGCGAGTTACTGATGGTTCAGAGACAACAGTCAGTATCAAATCACTTGAAGGTCGAACACCATGACATCAGAAAACTCCCAAAACAAGGAACTAAGAAGTATTCCAAATGAAGACATCTTCATGGAATTATCGAGGTAGAATACAAAAGATTAATATTTAGAACTCTTCAAGAGATCAGGAAGGAGATAAGGCAAAATGCAACGGAGCATAATGACAAGTTGAAAACCCTACAAGAAAGCATACAGAGACAGGAAGTAGAAATTCAGAAAATTAATGATAGAATCACAGAATTAAATAACTTGATAGAAAGCCAAAAGAGCAGAATTGAGACAATGGAAGGGCAAATTAGTGAGACCGAGGACAAAATATGAGAAACACTAAGAATTATGCAGGTCTGAAAGAATTTCCCTTGAGAACAGGAACTACACAAGGATGCCCAGAGCTAGAAGTTCTAACCAGAGCAATTAGACAAGAAATAAAGGACATATGTATTGGCAATGAAGAAGTAAAAATCTCCCTATTCACAGATGATGTAATTATACATACAGAGAATCCTAAGGAATCTATAAGTAAACTACTGGAACTAATAGATAAGTTCAGCAAAGTATTAGGACATAAGATAAACATAAGTAAACCAGTAGGATTCCTTTATACCAACAAAAAGATGATTCAAGAAGAAATCACCAAATCAATACCATTTACTATAGACCCCAAGAAGATAAAATATCTAGGAATAAATCTAACTAGAGAAATAAGAGACCTACACAGACAGAACTACAAGGCCTTACTGCAAGAAACCAAAAAAGACTTACAAAATTGGAGAAACCTACCTTGCTCATGGTTAGGAAGACTTAACATTGTGAAAATGTCTATTTTGTCTAAAGTGATCTACTTATATAATGCAATCCCAATACAAATTCCAGTGACATGTTTTAATGATATGGAGAATCATATCACCAAATTTGTTTGGAAAGGAAGAAACCCTGGCTTAGTAAAGCATTACTGAAGAAGGGAAACACAATGGCAGGCCTTACACTACCCAATCTTAGGACCTATTGCACAGCCACAGTAGTCAAAACAGCCTGGTACTGGTACAAAAAGAGACAGATAGACCAATGGAATAGAGTGGAGACCCCAGAGATTCCACCATCCTCTTATGAACAGTTGATACTTGAAAAAGGTGCTAGGATTGTAAACTGGAGTGAAAACAGTCTCTTTAGCAAATGGTACTGGCAAAATTGGATATCCATCCGCAAAGAATTGAAACAAAACCTATATCTCACACCTTACACAAAAACTAACTCAGACGGGATAAAAGACCTAAATATCAAACCCAAAACAATAAAAATCATACAAGAAAAAAATAGGATCAACAATGGATGTTCTAATATACAGCTTAGACATACTTCAAAATCTAACAAACAAAACATTATTAACGTAAGAGAAAATAGATAAGTGGAACGACTAAGAATCAAACACTTTTGTTCATCCAAACACTTTATCAAAAGAGTTAAAAGACCACCTACAGAATGGGAAAAAATATTTGGCAACTCTATGTCAGACCAACACCTGGTTTCCATAATCTATAAGGTACTACAAAATATCAATAAGAAAAAGACAAATCATCCAACTAAGTGATGGGCAAAGGAGATGGACAGACACTTCTCTAAAGAGGAGATCCAGGACCATCGTCTGATGTCTATAATCTACAATGTACTGCAAAATACCAACAAGAAAAAGTTAAATAATCCAACCAAGTGAAAGGAAATGGGCAGACTCTTCATTAGAGAGGACATCCAGGCAGGGAAAAAACATATGAGAATATGCTCATGATCATTAGCTATCAGAGAAATCCAAATCAAAACTACAATGAGATACCATCTCATCCCAACAAGGTTAGCCATGATCCAAAAAACACAAAACAACAAATGCTGGAGAGGCTGTGGAGAGATCAGAACTCTCCTACATTGCTGGTGGGATTGCAAATTGGTACAGCCTCTTTGCCAAACAGTCTGGTGCTTCCTTAAAAAGCTGGAAATAGCTATACCATTTGATATAGTAATTCCACTGCTTGGGATTTATCTTTCAGAAACAAAGGCTGTCACATGAACAGACACGTGTACACGAATGTTTATTGCAGCACAGTCCACAATAGCTAAAAGATGGAATCAACCCAGATGCCCATCAACAGATGAATGGATTAGTACATATACTCAATGGAACACAATGTAGATATTAGAAAACACCTCATAACACGGTTTCAATTGGAAGATATTATGCTGAGTGAAAATAGTCAGTGGCAAAAGGACAAATATTGTATGGGAACCCTGTTATGAGGGCTTAAAAAGAGAATTATCTACAGAATAACTTTTATGACTACAAGGGGAAGGGGGATGAAAGTTTATCGTAGATGAGATAGTTGATAGATGTTATAAATTTTGTTCATTTACTGTAATGAATAAATTAATTTTAAAAAAAGAATTATGCAGGACCCTATCAAGGGGAGTAGTCTATGCGTGACGGGAGTACCAGAGCAGAGTGTGTCTTTATCTTCTAGAATCATGATAACAGAGATAGCACAAGTGGATGACTTTAAAAAGAGAAACTTTATTCTGTCACAGTCCAGGAGGCTACAAGTGCAAATTCAGGGCATTTGTTCCAGGGGAAGTCTTTCTCTTTTGGCTGTGAAGGAAGATTCTTGTCATCAGTCTTCCCCTAGACTTGAAGCTTTCGAGGTGCAAGTACCCCAGATCCTTTCCAAAGGATGTGCTCTGCTCCCAACAGTGCTGCTTGGTAGTACAAGGTCCCCAAATTTCTGTGCTAGCTTCTTTCTTTTATATCCCCAGAGACTACCTGAAGGCACAGTACAATCTTAAACACTGACTCCTGCCCCACCCAAACAACTGCTGCTCATTTTCCCTTTATAACATCATAGAGGCAGGGTTGAAGCATACAGCAACATCACACAACAATGGAGATCATGCCCTAGCCAAATGACTACACACATTTATTTGGGGAGTACAATATAAATCCATGACAGGGGGATAACAGAAAATACACAGATAATTGTCAAAGATTTATTGATAATACAAATAAACTTATCCAAGATGCTCACGCAACTCCACACAAGGTATATTGAAAAAAAGACCTCAAAGCATATGACAAATGAACTTACCAAAAACAAAGATAAAGAAAAAATTTTAAAACTGGCTAGGGATAAACAAAACTTAATCTAAAAAGGAGACCCAATAAGACTAGGCTCATACTACTCAGAAAAAACCATGCAGGCAAGAAGGCAATGGGATGACTTATACAAAGGCTTCAAAGAAAAACATTGCCAGCCAAGAATTATATATCTAGCATAAATGTCTCTCAAATATAAAGGCAAAACTAAGACATTTCCAAATAAATAGAAATATAAGAAATTTGCAAAAACCAAATCAAATGACAAGAAATACTAAAGGGACTCCTTTGGTTAGAAAATCAATAATATGAGATAACAACGAAACACTAGAATGTAGAACAGAGCAACTAGATAACAACACAATAAGGAAATCACAAAAATAAGCTGTTTTAGTCAGCTAGTGCTTCTCTAACAGAAATACCAGAGTGAATGGCTTTAGCAAAGGAAAGTTTATTCTTACACAGCCCAGTAGGCTGCAGTCCAAATTTAGGACTTCTACTCCAGGGGAAGGCTTTCCTCCTTGTTAGCTTTGGAGGAAAGTCTGGTATTGCATCAGTCTTTGTCCAGGGAGCATCTTGGCACAGGAACCTCAGGTCTGAAGGACATGCTTATCTCCTGGTGCTGCTTTCTTGATAGCATGAGGTTCTCAATTCTCTGCTTGCTTCTCTTTCCTCTTATCTCTTGTAGGATGAAAGGATTAAGGGTGGGTCAAGCCATACTCCAGGGAAACTCTCTTCACAGTGGAGCAGGGAGGTGATCTTCTGAAGGGATTTACAGTCCCACCTTAATCATTTAACATACAGTACAGGAAAATCACAAAATGGAGGACCATCACAAATTATTGGGAATCATGGCCCAGCCACACGGCTACACATATTTTTGGGGGGACACAATTCAATCCATGACATAGCCAAAGGCAAAACACCAAAAATGGGGAAACAGAGATGTTGTTATTTAAACATTATTATTAAAAAAAATACATAACCATCTGCAAAAAATTGAAACAAGACTCATATCTCACACCTTATATAAAAATCAACTCAAATTGGATAAAAGACCTAAATATGAAAGCTAAAATGATAAAGCTCATCCAAGATAAAATAGGGTCAATAATGGAAGTTTTAATACACAATATAGACAGACTTCAAAATCTGACAAACAAAACACATTCATCAGAAGAGAAAATAGATAAATGGGAATTAATAAGAACCAAATACTTCTGCTCATCCAAATACTTCATCAAAGGAATTAAAAGACCACCTACAGAATGGGAAAAAATATTCGGCTACTCTGTCAGACCAATGCCTGATCTCCACAATCTATAAGGTACTACAAAATATCAATAAAAAAAGACAAATCATCCAATTAAGTGATGGGCAAAGGAGATGGACAGACACTTCTCTAAAGAGGAGATCCAGGCAGCCAAAAAACACATGCAAACATGCTTAAGATCATTAATTATTAAAGAAATTCAAATCAAAATGACAATGAGATACCATCTCACCCCAACAAGATTGGCCATGATCCAAAAAAATTAGTAAATGTTGGAGAGGCTGTGGAGAGACTGGAACACTTAGACACTGCTAGTGAGAATGTAAAACAATACAGCTGCTTTGGAAATCTTTTTGGTGATTTCCTAAAAAGATAGAAACAGCAATACTATAAGATCCAACAGTCTCACTTCCTGGAACACATTCTAGAGAAATAAGGGCTGCCACACAAATAGATACATGCACACCAATGTTTACTGGTCCATAATAACAAAAAGATGGAATTAACTTAGGTGCTTATCAGCAGATGAACAGATAAACAAACTATGGTATAGTCACATAATGGAATACTATGCAGTGATAAAGAACAACAGTGATCTTGGGAAACATCTCTTAACACGGAGGAATCTGGCATTATGCTAAGCAAAATTAGTTGCAAAAGGACAAATATTGTATGAAACCATATTACAAGGACTCAAAAGGTTGAAACACAGAGATAAGGGTTTTTGATGGTTACAGGTTGGGGAAGGAATAAGAGGGGTATTCACTGATTAGATAGTAAATAGATACGAATTCAGTTAGGTGAAGGAAGGGACAGCTCAAAGTAGAGTGTGGGTAAGCACAGCTGTACTAAATGAAAAGCTAAGAAGTTTCCTAAACATAACTCAACATTTCCAAGGACAGAGTAGCAGTGGCAGGGGTCTAGGGACCACAGTTTCAGGGAACATCTAGGTCAAGTGGCAGAAGACAATTCCTTTTTTTTCCTGCCTTCTACTTCGGTGAGTCGTGTCTGGAGTCTTAAAAGCTAGTAAGCAGCCATCTAAGCAGCATCAATTGGTCCTAATCCATCTGGTACAGAGAACAAAAGGCATCAAAGACATAAGGAAAACATGAGCCCAAGAGACAGAAGGGGGTCATATAATCCAGAAACCACATCAGCATGAGACCAGGAAAACTAGATGGTACCTGGCTAGCAATGACTGTCCTTATAGGAAATATAACATAGAGTTCCTAGAACAGTAGGTGAGATACTGCAGCACACATTTGGTGACTGACTACCTGGACACCTGAGCTGAATTCGTAAAAGAAAAGTAAATGGACATTTGGGCTCCCATGTCTAGTAACATCTCTAACTACCTGGTAACAGGGCATTAGAACTTCAAGGGCAACAACAACCAAACTATCACATACCATCAGCCAATGTGGACATTTCAAAACAAGAAGCTAGGACATAGTAACCCATTGCTGTTGAGTCAATTCTGACTCATAGTGACTATCGTGGATTGCATTGTGCCACCACCCAAATGTATGTATTGATTTGACTTGGCTATGAGTCCCGGTGTGGTGCAATTCCTCCCATGTATTTTGAATCCTGCCTCTGAAGTATTGATGAGGGAAAATGGGCAGAAGTTGTGCTGGTGAGGCAGGACTAAAGCTAACAGCTTGTGGGATATAAGGGACAGAAGTGAACAGAATAAGCTGGGAACCTCATATCACCAAGACCAAGAGCAGAGCATGTGATTTGGATCTGAGGTTTTTCTCCTAAGATGCTCTCCTTGAATTTGGACTCAACCTACTGGACTGTGATAATCTCTCTTATTAGTGGACCTATAACTCATAAATGGATATGTAGCTTACTGGACTGTGCCAATAAAGTTTCTCTTCATGAAACCACCAACTCATGATATTTTCTGTTGGCGTAGTAGCAGGTGACTAAAACACAGATCTTGCAGGACAGAGTAGAACTGCTTCATAGAGTTTCCAAGGAGTGCCTGGTAGATTCAAACTGCTGGCCATTTGGTTAGCAGCCATAGTGCTTAACCACTATGAAACCAGAGTTTAAAAGAACATAGTCGGCAAACATATAATAAATAAATACAATTTACTGATGGCTCAGAAACAACAACTTCCAATCACTTAAAAAAAGCAGACCAAGATTTCTTCAGAAAGCTGCCAAAACAAAGTATCAAATTCTTCAGAGGAAGAGAAATTCCTGAAATTATCAGAGGTAGAGTATAAAAGATTAATAATTAGAATTCTTCAAAAGATGAAGGGAATCAGGGGAAATGCAGTACAGTATAATGACAAATTGATCAAGCTGCAAGAAAACATACAGTGGCAAGAATTAGAAATTCAGAAAATTAAGAATAAAATTACAGAATTAGACAATTCAATAGAAAGTCAACAGAGTAGAACTGAAGCAATAGAAGGCAGAATTAGAATGAAGATAAAGCATGTGACATCAACACATTTGATGAAAAATTCGTAAAAGAATTTTAAAAAATTATAAAACACTAAAATTATATGGTACTCTATGAAGGAGACTATGGGAGTACTAGAACAGGGGGGGAAATAGAAAATACAGAGAGATTTGCCAAAGATTGAAGACATAAAACTTCCCCAATATCATCAAAGAGGAGAAGGTATCTATTGAAGACATTCATTGAACTCCTAACAAGGTAGATCCCCAAAGAAAGACATCAAGGCATACTGTAATCAAACTTCCCAAAACTAAAGACACAGAGACACTTTTAAAAGTGACTAGAAATAAATGGTACATAACCTACAAGGGAGACTAAGCTCAGACTACTCAGCAGAAACCATGCAGGCAAGAAGGCAATGGGATGATATATACAAAGCATTTGAGGAAAACAATGGCCAAGAATTATTATATATAAAGCAAAACTGCCTCTCAAATATGATGGCAAAATTAGGACATTTCCAGATAAATAGAAATTTAGAGAATTTGCAAAACCAAAATGACAAGAAATACTAGAGAGTTATTTGGGTAGAAAATCAACCACACCAGGCAACAGCTGAAGACCAGCACACAGAACAGAGCAAATGGATATCAACCTAAAAGCAGGAATCACAAAAATAAAATCATAGGCAAAACACTGAAATAGGAAGATAGAGATGTCATTGTGTAAACATAACAAAAAAGAGGGATTCAAAAGAAAATTTAGCTCTACTTATTCCATATGGAGAGAAAGTTAAGGTGATATGAAGAATTAAAGACTGGCTTTACTTTAGAAAAATAGGGGTAAATATTAAAGTAAACACAAAGGAAACTATCATTCTTAAGTATCAAAACAAAAAACAAGAAAAATCTGAAGTTTCAGGAAATACAAAACCACCAACATTAAAAAAAGATGAAAACACTTAAAAAAGACTCAGCAGAAAAAGTTCAGTGGAACAAAAGAATTGTCTAAACCACACACACAAGAAGACACTCAACTCATACCTGTCAACAACCATGCTGAATGTAAATGTACTAAATGCATCAATAGAGAGATGTAGAGTGGCAGACTGGATGAAAAAACACAACCCATTTACATGCTGCCTACAGTAGACTTAAAGATACGAAAAAACTAAAATTCAAAAGATGGGAAAAATACATCAGGCTAATCACATTCCAAAAAGAGCAAGAGTGTCAATATTAATCTGTGTTAAAATAGACTTTAAAATAAAGTCCATCACACTCCATAAGAAGGACATTAAATGATCAATGCTCCAGGAGAACATAATCATATTAAATATCTATGCAGCCAATGACAGGGTTTCCAACTACATAAAAGAAATTCTAACTGCATTGACAACAGAAACAGACAGCTCCACAGTAAGAGCAGGAGACTTGAACATACCACTTTCAGTGAAGGACAGAATATCTAGAAAAAAGTTCAACAAAGACACAGACAATCTAAACGCCACAGTCAACTTGATCTCACAGACATGTACAGAACACTCCACCCAGCAGCAGCCATGTATACTGTCTCTTCCAGTGTACACGGAACATTGTCCAGAATTAACCACATATTAGGTCACAAAGACATTCTTAACAAAATTCAAGGTATTGAAATATTACAAAACACAACTGGAAGACATTATATTGAGTGAAATTTGTCAGCAACAAAAGAACAAATATTGTATGAGACCCCTACGAGAAGAAGTCAAAAACAGACTTATGCATAGAAGAAAAGATTCTTTGACAGCTGCAAGGGAGTAGAGGAAGGAAGGGCACGGGGGGGGGGAGGGTTTAGATTAGATAATTGGTAGAAATCTGGTTGGGTGAAATCGGTGATAGCACACATTAGAAACAAGAACACTATTAAGTTGACTTCAACATAACTTGAGTGCTCCTTCCATCTTAACCCAATATTGCAAGAACAGAGTAGTTGTGGCAGGGGGCATGAGACCATGTTCTTAGGTGAAATCGAGGCCACATGGCACAACTAGCATTTTGCTAAGAGGGCTCTCTGCACCCCACATTGGTGAGTGGCATCTGGGGTCTTAAAAGCTGCCAAGCTGCCATCCAAGGGCACAGCAAATGGTCCCAACTCAGCAGGAGGAGACCCTCACCAAGGACCAAAACGACAACCCAGAAGGCAGAGAGACCCACATGAGTGGGTGCCTACATAGACTTGGGACCAGAAGAACCGTATGGTGCCTGGCGACCACCAGTGGTAGCCGCGATGGAGCTCAGAAAGTTGAGTCTCACTGGCAACACAAGAATAAGAAGAGGTGCATCCTGAGATCTTCACTAAAAGACTGCAATTGATGGTCCAGCAGCTTCAGGGTCCCGCTGGGAGCATGACCTCTGGCCCTGATGCTGTCCTTGCCCATAAATCATAGTGAAGGTCCACTCTTTGAACAGGAATGGAATGGACTTGGTGACACTGAGTGACCATATATTCGATGCACTTTATGGTTCTATGCATCTATAGGATATCATCTTGCTGACCTCTGGCTGGAGGAAGGGGAGTGGGTGGGGAGGAGGGGATAGGAGACTGTTGGGAGGATAGGACATGTATGGAGCAAAGAGGAATAATGTGCCATCACCAGGCAGGGAGAGCAGTGGAAGCTGCATATAGGTGGGCATGAAAATTTATATGGGAATGTACATTTTCACTCAGTCATAATAAAAAAAAATTATAAAACATCTTTTCACATGATAAAGCCATAAAAAGTAGAAATAAATAATAGAAAGAGGAAGAACAAAAAAAATCAAAATATGGAAACTGAACAACACCTTGCTTCAAAACAACTGGATTATAGAAGAAATCAAGTATGGAATAAAGAAATTCATAGAACCAAATGAGAATGAAAACACATCCTACTAGAACCTTTAGGACACAGTAAAAACAGTGCTCAGAGGTCAGTTTATCTCAATATATGCTCACATCTGTAAAAGAAGCAAGGGCCTAAATAAAAAATCAACCCTACAACTCAAACAGGTAGAGAAAGAGCAACAAAAGAACCTCTTGAGCACCAGAAGTAAATAAATGAATTAGAGAACAGAAAAATCATTGAAAGAGTTAATAAGACAAAAACTTGTTTTTCTGGAAAAGATCAACAAAATTGCAAAACCATTGGCCAAACTAACAAAAGAAAATAGGAGAGGAAGCAAATAAACTCAAATAGTAGATAAAATGGGCAATATCACAACACATCCAACTAAAATTAAGAAAAATATTGTATTTTAACAAATATGAAAACTTGGAGTAAATGGAAAAATATTAGAAAAACATCACCTAACTAGCACAAACAGCGGTAGAAAAACTAAATAAACCCCTCACAGAAGAAGAGATTGAAAAGGTAATTTAAAAACTCCCAACTTAAGCCCTGTCCCTGATGGCTTTGCTGGAGAATTCTACCAAACTTTCAGAGAAAAGCTAACACGAAAGACATTCCAGAGCATAGAAAAGGATGGAATACAATCAAACACAGTCTGTTAAACCAGCACAACCCAGTTACCCAAACCGAGTAAACACATCACAAAAAAGGAAAATTACAGATGAATATCTCTCATGAACTTACATGCAAAAATTCTCAACAAAATTCTAGCCAATAGAATTCAGTAACATACAAAAATAATAATAATTTACCACGACCAAGTGGAATTCATAGTAGGGATGCAAAGATGGTTCAACATTAGAAAACAAAGTAATGAACAACATAAGTAAAACAAAATACAAGAAGCACTGGATTTTATCAGTTGATGCAGAAAAGGCATTTGACAAATTCCAACACACATTCATGTTAAAAACTCTTAGAAAAATAGGAGTAGAAGGGAAATTCCTCAATATAAGGGGCCCTGTATGAAAATCCAACAGCACCATCATCATCCTAAAGAAAGAAAATCTGAAAGCATTTCCCTTGAGAACAGGAACCAGACAAGAATGCCCATTGTCACCACTCTTATTCAGTGTTTTCCTGGAGGTTCTGGCTAGAGCAACCAGGAAAAAGAAACAAAGGCATCCATATTGGTAAAAAGAAATAAAAGCATCAGTACTTGCTGATGATATGACCACATACACAGAAAATCCTAAGGAATCAAAAAAAAAAAAAAAAGAAAGAAAAGAAAAAGAACTAATAGCAAAGTATCATGACACAAGATAAACATACATACATCAATTGGATTCCTTTACCCCAACAAAGAGACCATCAAAGAGGAAATCACCAAATCAATACCACTTACAGTAGTCCCCAAGAAGATAAAATACTGAGGAATAAATATAGCCAGAGACACAAAAAGACCTATACCAAGAAAATTATAAGACTACTGCAAAAAACCAAAAGCAGTTTGTCAAAGTGGAGAAACCTACCTTGTTCATGGCTAAGAATATTTAACATCTTGAAAATGTCTATTCTACCCAAAGCAATCTGTAGTTACAATGCAATCCCAATGTCTTTTTATAATGCAATACAGAAACAAATAACCAACTTCACATGGAAAGGGAAGAAGGGCTGGATAAGTAAAGCATTCCTGAAAAAGAAGAACAAAGTGGGAGGCCTCATACTGGTTGACTTTAGAACCTACTACACTGCCATGGTAGTCAAAACAGCCTGGTACTGATACAAAAAATAGATACACAGACCAATGGAACAGAAGTGAGAATCCACACATAGCATCACTCACCTACAAACAGCTGATGTTTGACAGAGATTCAAAGTCCATAAACTGGGGGAAAGACAGTCTCTTTAACAAATGATACTGGCAACGCCATATATCCATCTGCAAAAAGAAACTCAAACAAGACTCATATTTCACACCATGCATCAAAACTAACTCAAAATGGATCAGAGACCTAAATATAAAATCTAAAACAATAAAGATCATGGAAGAAAAAATACATGCAGTGCTCGCAGCACTAATACATGGCACAAATAGTCTAAAAAAATACTACTAACCGTGCAGAAACTCAGGACAAGAAAATAGATAACCGAGAATTCCTAAAAATCAAACACTTAAGACTCAATCCTAAGACTATGAAAAGAGTAAAATGACTACTTACAGAGTGGGAAAGAATTTTTGGTTACCACAAATCTGATCAGTTTCTAGTCTCTATAATCCATACGGTACTACAAAACCTCAACAAGTAAATGACAAATAATCCAACTAAACCATGGGTAAAGGATATGAACAGGCACTTCATCAGAGACAGTAACAAGGGGACAATGCCTCCATCTGTGGATATAGGCATAAAGCAACAACAGGTGACAAACCTTCAATGTGTAACCTTCCAATGATCATTTCTAATGGGTCTGTAGCAAAATTATGTTGGAAAACTTATGTACTGATACTCCTGCTATACACTATGCATGC
Source organism: Heterohyrax brucei (assembly GCA_028571685.1). NCBI lineage: Eukaryota > Metazoa > Chordata > Mammalia > Hyracoidea > Procaviidae > Heterohyrax > Heterohyrax brucei. The sequence goes on from CM053156.1 coordinate 29,540,311, forward strand.
ACACACGCACACACACACAGAGTATTTATGATGCTAAAAACTAAGTTTGTTAATAGTCCCTGTCAAGTCAGTATCAACACTTGGTAACCCCATGTATGACAGAAAGAAATGCTGCCCAGTCCTGGCCACCTTCATCATCATTGTGTGTAATCTTTACAGTTACAGCCACTTTGTATTATGAGTGTTTTTCTCTTTCCAATCTAGGATTATCATCTTCCTCATCTTAGAAAAAGATTAATTGCATACTCTGTCTTCCAAATGTATCTTTGACCCTGCTGCTTTGAAGCCTTTGTTATTCATGCCTAGAATACTCTTCAAACTGATTCGTACTTAGCAATGTATTCACTTTTTTTAAAGGCTCAGCTTCAATCCCAATTCCTGGTCATACTACCCCTGGTACAACAGTGCAAAGCATCTTACCCAAACATGAGCATAGTAGCACAATGCTGGATGTGTAGTTTACATTGATCTCATTTAACCCTCACAGGAATCATCGTGGGATGAGGGGCATGAAACCCACCGCTGTTTTTTTTTTTTTTTTTTTTTTATTATCACTGAGTCAAAATGTTCCCATATAAATTTACATGCCCACCTATGTGCAGCTTCCACTGTCCTCCCTGCCTGCTGACAGCACACTATTCCTCTCTGCTCCATACATGTCTGATCCTCTGAACAGTCTCCTTTTCCCTCCTCTCCACCCACTCCCCTTCCTGCAGCCAGAGGTCAGCAGGATGATATCCTATAGATGCATAGAACCATAAAGTGCATCCAATATATGGTCACTCTGCATCGCCAAGTCCAATCTCTTGCTGTCTGAAGAGTGGGCCTTCATTATGATTTACGGGCAAGGGCAGCATCAGGGCGAGAGGCCACGCTCCCAGGGGAACCCTGAAACAGCTGGACCATCAATTGTGATCTTTTAGTAGAGATCTCAGGGTGCACCCCCTTTTTATTCTTGTGTTGCCAGTGAGACTCAACTTTGTGAGCTTCATCGCGGCTATCATAGGTGGTGGCCGGGCACCATCTGCTTCTTGCAGTCCCAAGTCTATGTAGGCACCCACTCATGTGGGTCTCTCTATCTTCTGGGTTGTCTTTACTCCATGTCATTTTGGTCCTTGGTGAGCATCCGTTCCTGCTGAGTTGGGACCATTTGCTGTGCCCTCGGATGGCAGCTTGGCAGCTTTTAAGACCCCAGACGCCACTCACCAATGTGGGATGCAGAGAGCCCTCTTAGCAAAATGCTAGTTGTGCCAATTGGCCTTGATTTAACCTAAGAATATGGCCCCCTGCCCCATACCCCAGCTGCTCTGTCCTTGCAATATTGGGTTAAGATGGAAGGAGCACTCAAGTTATGCTGAATTCCACTTAATAGTATTCTTGTTTCTAATGTGTGCTATCACCGATTTCACCCAACCAGATTTCTACCAACTATCTAATCTAAACCCTCACCCCCTCGCCCTCCATCCCTCCACTCCCTTGCAGCCATCAAAGAGTCTTTTCTTGTATACATAAGTCTGTTTTTGAGATCTTATCGTAGGGGTCTCATACAATATTTGTCCTTTCATCACTGACTACTTTCACTCAACGTAATGTCTTCCAGTTGAAACCAGGTTATGACATGTTTCCTGGAATCATCATTATTCTTTATCATTTCATAGTGCTCCACTGAGTACATACACCATAATTTACCTATCCATTCCTCTGTTGTTGGGCATCTGCGTTGATTCCATCTTTCTGCTGTTGTGGACTGTACTGCAATAAACATTCTTGTGCATGTGTTCGTTGGTGTCAATGGCCTTGATTCTGTAGGACATATTCTGAGCAGTAGAATTACTGGGTCAAGCAGTATATCTATGTCCATTTTTTAAAGGAATCACCAGTTTGCTTTCCAAAGAGGCTGGACTATTTTGCAACTCCACCAATAGTGTAGGAGAGTTTGAATCACTCCACAGTCTCTCCAGCATTTGTTGTTTTGTGTTTCTTGGATCATGGCCCACCTTGTTGGGGTGAGACGGTATCTCATTGTAGTCTTGATTTGAATTTCTTTAATAACTAAAGATCATGAACATGTCTGCATATGTTTTTTGGCTGCCTGGATCTCCTCTTTAGAGAAATGTCTGTCCATCTCCTTTGCCCATCATTTAATTGGATGATTTATCTTCTTCTTCTTGATATTGTGTAGTACCTTACAGATTAAGGAGATCAGGCATCAGTCTGACACATAGTTGCCACATATTTTTTCTCATTCTATAGGTGGCCTTTTAATTCTATTAATAAAGTCTTTGGATGAGCAAAAGTGTTTGATTCTTAATAGTTCCCATTTATTTTCTTGTCTGTTGATTGTGGTTTGCTTGACAGATTTTGAAGAGTCTACACTGTGTAATAAAACTTCCATTGTTTCTACCTTTTCTTGGATGAGCTTTGTTGTAGAATTGATATTTAGGACTTTTCTCTAGTTGGAGTTGGTTTTTGTATAAGGTGTAAGATATGGATCTTGTTTCAGTTTATTGCAGATGGATATTCAATTTTGCCAGCACCATTTGTTGAAGACATTGTTTATACCCCAGTTTAATGTCTCAGGGCCTTTGTCGAATATCAACTGTTCATAGGCAGATGGTGTCATCTCTGCAGTCTCAATTCTGTTCCATTGATCGATCTGTCTGTTCTCGTACCAGTACCAGGCTGTTTTGACCACTGTGGTAGTGTAGTATGTTCTAAGGTCAGGTAATGAGAGGCCTCCCAATGTGTTCTTCTTCTTTAGTAGTACCTTACTTATCCGGGGCTTCTTCCCTTTCCAAACAAAATTGGTGATTTGTTTCTCCATCTCATTAAAAAAAGATGCTGGAACTTGTATTGGGATTGCATTATATAAGTAGATTGCTTTAGGTAAAATATACATTTTCACAATGTTAAGTCTTCCTATCCATGAGCAGGGTAGGTTTTTCCATTTATCTAAGTCTTTTAGTTTCTTTTAGTAAGGGCTTGTAATTCTCCTTGTAAAGGTCTGTTATTTCTCTGGTTAGATTAATTCTTAGTTACTTCATCTTCTTAGGGGCTATGGCAAATGGTATTGATTTCATGACTTCTTCATTAACAGTCTCATTGTTGGTATTCTTCTAGGTTTTTTAATTCATTACATTTTTTCATATTATTCTGTTATGATTCTTTTTTTTTTAGTAGCAAATGATGGAAAATTTGATTAAGGGAAAGTACATTCCAAAGAGGAAACAGGTCAGTCTGCATGAGTGGAAAAGACCCCACACAGATTTTGGGGGTGCTTTTTACAAGAAAAAGAGGGGGGTGATGTCATAGATGGGAGTGGGAGTTAGTAACTTGGCTTCTGATTGGGCCCTAGAGCACTGTAGCCACCTTACAACTACCAGGAGTAAATGTTCTATTTGCATCACAGCTGCCAGGAAAAACCCACATCTGCATCACAAACTGCTAAGGAGAGCAGCAGATATGTGGCAGATCAGGTTCTCCTGGCAATCTTATCAATACTGAGTGTGTTCTATAATGCAAATCATGACCTTTGTTATCCCTAGAAAGTGTTAGATTTGGGAGTAAAAAATGTCAGTATGTGGCAGAGATTAGGTTCCCTGGCTAACCTTGACATCTGCCCCCTGAGGAGACATGGGCCTGAAACCTTGAAAGGAACATGGGAAGTCAACTTCTCTTTGGTTACTTCCTGCTGTTCAGGGGTATAGCCCTACCTACACGTCAGACCCATGTTTTTCTAGTGTCTCATCTGGGAAACACTGTGTTGTCTGATCTCTCCCCTGGTTGGTATGGATACAGGTATTCTTAGAAGTCCATCAGTTTAACTTGGAATTGTAGCCTGGAAGAGATAAAGCAAATTAAGGCATTAAGAATTAGGGGCCCAAAGGTAAGGATAACCAAAAGATTAATAAGGGAATTACCTGTGGCAGTAACAGGGACATTAGCCAGTCTCTGCCCAGGGTATAAGTTAGGGACAAATTAGGGATGGGAATCTGAAGTATTTCCTTTTTAGATGGCAGCTACTTCTCCCTTGGTTCAGTTCCATAGTACTGATTATAGCTCTCTGGTGCCCACGTTGGAAGGACGTGTAGTAATGGAAGTAGGACTTCCTGCACATGTCCTGGAGTTGGTTCCCTCTGAAAAACAACTTTGAGGAAGTTGACACAATTGTTTGGGGACTTATATCAGTGTCCCAGAACACAGTTAATATTGTTTGTCACACCACAGAGGCCCTCACTGTCTTACTCCTGACTGTTGACTCAAAAGAAGTACTGCATTTTCCATGAGGTTTCCATTGTATGTTTCCCCACAGACTATTCTGTCTGCCTCAACTCTCAAACTTTTTATATAATCTGACTGAGAACTTATTTTGGTATATGCCATTCTGGTTCTTTACCCAGTGCCACTGTGTCAGTTAGGTTTTAATATATTAACCAACAATATAAGTAATTCTTAGTCCTCATTTCTTATGTTTAGCCAAGTTTTTAAATATATGTGTCCCCAATTTACTTGGTAATTTTTGTCCCAGCAATACAACAGGGCAGTCATGGATATCTAGAAAGGAATGCCTTAGTAATTGTGACCCCATCAGACATAACAGTACAATTTCTTTCACCTTGGATTTTTAGTCCAAGCCAATAATTACACTGTTCCTTTTGGAGAGTGGACCCACTGGGTAATTTAAGGTAGAGAAGGTGGCTATTGTATCTAAGACAAATTTGATTTTCTTGCCTTCTATGCTGAGTGTAACCCTTAGCTCTCTGATGTGTGGCCAGGAGGCAGATGAGCCTCCTGTTAGTGCCCTCCTTGGGGATCCTGTTAGTGGTCAGTTTCTTAGACTCCTCTTCTGAGAGAGTCCAGGAGGGCCTGTCCATCTGTGTCTTTTGTTGCAGAGGTCTATTATCTTGCTCTGCAATGTTCAAGATAGTCTGCCTTCAAGTGGCCTCATTGTTGACATTACCTGTATTAACTGGGGTCCATGTTCACTGGCCAGTGAGGTGATCTAAATCTTAACCTCTACTGGGGCCAACTGGGTTACCTCGAGTTGGGCCTGAGAGTTACAGCAACAATGGAGCCTTCATCTTTTTTCACTCTGTCACCAAATCTCTGATCAAACAGCTCAAGGGTCTCCTCTACTAATTGGGAGAGTGAGGTGTGAGGCTTTGTCTCACGCTTTGTGATTTGTGTCTTATGTCTGATGTGGACCAGGATATAAAATATGTGGCCATAATGGCCTTTTTCCCAATTTAAAAGTGGCATTGGCATTTTTTCCAAAAAGTCTCGGTAAGTCCAGCCAGAATAAAAGTGCTAGCTCTTCCTCCAGGTCCCCATCTAAAAAGGTGCCTGAGAACTAGTTTGTTATCTTTTCTAATGTAAGTTTTTCAGGCTTCCTCCTTGATGGGGTGGGGGAGTGCCATAAAGTTGTAAACTCGGGCTCTTTCCCCATTTTGCCCCTTATAGCAAAAGGGTTCAGTGGCTTGAAGATCCAGCTTTTCATTTTAAAAGCACTGCCCTGCATGGGTTACCTCAATCTCTATGGAAGCCAGGAATTTAGATTTTAAAAGAATTATGTGTATTTTTCATGGTTTTCTCTTTTGGATCATGATCTTACTATAGAATCTTTGATCCAGAATGCTGAGTAAGTGGTAACTGAATACCACCAAGTTTTTAAAATCCCAGGCACCATACAGTGAATTAGGAAGTAAAAGAGAAACACTAACAATATCAGGACAGTTAGCTCAAACAACCAATAAAACTATGACCCTAAGGTCTTTAAACAAGGAAATAAATCTACACATCTCAGAAGTAGCATCAGTAACTGTTTTTCACGTCTCCACTGCAACTGTATTCATAAAATCTCAGATCAAGCCCATTAGTTAAATACTTTAGGGGGCAAGAAAATATTTACTTATATCTAAAAAGTAGAACCCTAAAACATCAGGAATATTTCCACATAAAGCCCATAGTATAATTTTATATACTCAGCATTATGTAGTTATTTTTTGTTCCACCTGACTTTGGATCAGCTGTAGTCGGTGGGGCCATCAGTTTCTGCATAAGAGTTTTGGATATCTGATATCATAGCCCTTTTCACAAGTCTAGTATCTTTGTTATTTTGGTCAGATGTTTTCAGAAAATCAGCAAAAAACTGTAGATGAGAAAAACTTAGTATGACATTATTAATAAAAATATAAGCAAAATGTAAAGCCCAAATGAAATTCAATCTGTTACAAAACTTTAGACAATAACACTTCTAAATATAATCATTATCCATGTTTTTAAAGAATTTCAAATATACTTAATCTTGAGGCATAATATCACATAGGATATACCAAGAGTATTGTCTATAAATATCTATATAGTATAAAAACAAATTTATATGTAAATAATTTGAGTTCTCCAGTCAAAGCATCGGCTTCGATGACGTTAGATTAAAATAACTCTTACCTTATTTGAGTCCATGCCCTGGAGTAGTTGAGCCAATGAAATGTACTCAGAGTTAGAAAGAGGAAGAAGGTTTATTAGAAGGTCTGACACCACCAGAGACCGGACAGCAACACAGGCTGTTCTCCACGGAGTCTCAAAAGACAGTTTTTACATCAGAGTCTATATATCATTTCAGCAAGGAATACTTCATGCTTTTAAGCATATAGCCCATAGATAACTGTATACATCATAAAACAGTCACAAGAAACCCTTTATTAAACTACCGATATGTATGTTAAACATCTGGACTCTAATCTGCATGTTTGTAACAGGCAAAGGCAAAACTTATACAAAAATTTCTCAGCTAGTGAAACTAGCATTCTGAATCTACTCTGAGACAAGGAGCAAGAAATAAAGTGGTGGATACAAAAAAAAAAAAAAAAGCCAGGCAGCCTTCCTAGCTGCTATTTTCCAGGCTGAAGGTCATTTCTCAGGAGAGCAAAGAAGAGGAGGGAGACTAAGGTCACAGAAGCTGAGAGGGTTCTGTGCCCCTTTAGAAAGAGGCCAGCACACAGGCCAGAGTAGCTTATGCAGTCAAAAACATTTACAGATTATTCTGAGTATCATTATGGCATTAGTTATGTGAAGCTCTCAACCATTTTGACAAGGAGAAAACATGTTGGAAGGTATTAGGGTTACAAGAATAACAATAAAGTTATAGTCAAGTTAGGAATTTAAACTAAAAGAAATCAAACCAAGTGTTGTGGAGTTAACTTTGAATCACAGCAACTCTATAGGACAGAGTAGAACAATCCACAGAACTCCCAAGGAGTGCCTGGTGGACTCCAACTGCTGTTCTTTTGGATAGCAGGCACAGCACTTAACCACTATGCCACCAGGCTTTCTCCTGTTAGCAATTAAGAACTACTAATAAAATTATGTCTTAATATTATGCATTTCGTAAATAATATTAAGCAAAAATATAAGAGGAAATAATCAGCATAAGTTTTAACCCAGTGAGAACTGGGTAGTTGATTTTAGCCCATGCCATATAATTTATTAAATAAGACTCTTTCCCCCTTTAGAAAAGGATATTCATGGCTTTCCATGAAGTTTCAGAGTTGTTAGGAGTTTGTTACAGGTTAACAAGAAACTAGATTAAAGTTAGTTAACTAAATATCCTACAGTAAGAAAACTTTAATTTTTCTCCTTAACCACGTTCTATGGTTTGATTTTCTGACTCAGGAATCTGATTTTAATGAGAGGTCAAATCTTTGCCTTCAAGGGAGATAACACAAGGAATAAATTAACTGCTTACTCAGAAAGCAGAGAAAAGTTTGTTATTTTAACAGCAAAAAATGCCAATTCTTTCTAGCGTTCATGTTCTTAAAAATCTCATAAATCAAACCACTAAGGTTTTGTCAGACAAAACTTTGACAATATTAAATAAATACGTTTCAGCAAATCTCTACAGTATATCCCTTTAAACAGCAATAAGGAAATTACTCATTAAGACTTACGTATATTTGTCTTGCTTTAAAAGTAAACATACATACATTTCAACTGTGACACATATCTATTAAATCAATTTCTTCTCAGTAAGTTACCTGACAGGTCTGGTAAATTATTTTTAAGACTGTAATTGAAATAAACTTTGTTTAAACATTTTAGGTTTTTATTCAGTTTTTACTATGTCTCATATTTTTCCCAATCTAATTTTAACTTATAAAGCTTGTATCAACTGGCTTTGGAAATTATAAATTCTCTGCTCAACTGACTAAGTCTCTTGCTAGAGTTGGAACACATTTTTTTGTAGCAAAGTTTTACACACACTACAGTCAGCCTACAGGAATAACACAACCTCTCACCCACTTTCCAGAGAAAGTTACAAACTGGCAGTCACCATAATTGAACACAAATCTCACAAAAATAGTGAGGGATTGAAAATCAGGTTGCTAGAGAGAAGGCTAGTGTGGAAAGACAAAAAAAGAAATGGGACTGCAGTCCCCTTTAAGAATGGTACTGGTGCCACAAGAAATTTGGAAAAATAAGAATGGTCCAAGAATGGGGAGCACCAGCAGATTCCATTCTCTAGACTGAGGCGATGGTTGTGAAGGACAGAGTTGGGGGAGGGGATCCAATCCCAACAAAAGGCTTCATGGACATCTCTTCCTATTACCAAATGTCTAGGTGTTACGGGACTTTTCCCTAGGACTTACTACAAAATGGGTGTCTGGTCCTGGTCCCCAGAATACAAACCAAATTTCAACAAAGGAAAAGACAAAGACCAAGAGTGATCAGTCCTCCGTTCTCTATTTAAAAAGACAAAACATGAGGGAAGAGGGTGGGTAGTTGCACTGTGTAGGAAGGAGAGGCAAATTGAAGAAGCAAAGATTAAAGATTTTCTCATTGCTTTACCTGTCCAGATGCTGGCATAGCCACTCACCTCATGAGAAGGCTTGGAATCAAAATTGCTCCAGTGGCCACTTGCCTAGTCCTGTTAGCGAGATGTCTGTCTCTGTCTGTTGGGGTTTGGAGGTCTCAGACAATTTTGGGAGTCCCCACCTGATCACCAAACCGCAGCTGGGGGTCTCTGAAGACCTTCAATAGTCCTTGTCAGACATGCAAGAAAGAATTGGTCAGGGAGACCTAGTTGGCTGTGGGATCTGGGATTGGGTTAGGATTGCTCCAGTTTTTCTTAGGAGAATCAACTATCTTAAAGGTTTTCTAAAGTAGGGGCAATAGAGCCAGAACTCAAAGGTAAGTTACATCCCTCAAAAGGGATTTTTGACCTGTTGGAGAAAGTCCCCCTGGAAATTAATATTTTGAAGGGCACAGTTAAAAGGGAAAAATGGGCCCAAAGGGAGTGTGAGGAGATGTATAATAAGAAAGCTCAATCAGCCAGGGACTGGATCAGGGACCAGATGTGAAATAGGTAGGTAGCAGGGGCCCTACAAAAGGGGCAACACAAAACCCCATTTTCAGCCTGGACAAGGGCCACATAGAGGGTGGCCTGGAGAACAGTACCCACATGTGGTAAGGGTGGCTCCTCCTCAGGGGTCCCCATCACTCACCAGCAGAAAGATGTGGAAAATCAGGCCAGAGACAACCAGCTCCTGGGTGTTGGCACCAAAATGTTGAGGTCATACAGCTGATTAGTCCCCGAGTGACATGATTCGGGTTCCAGAGATCAAGCTAGCAAGTTTGGTCGCCTGACGGGTGGCAAACTGGGCTCTCTTTTCCCCAGAGCACATGAGGATGCATCCTTTTTTGTAGCAAATGATAGAAAAGTTTAAGAGAAAGTATGTTCCAAAGAGGGAACGGGGCAGTCTCCATGAGTGGAAAAAGACCTCTTATGATTCTTTTATTTTCAGCTGGGTCTCTTGTAGTATTGCCCATCTCATTTATGAGTCATTTTTGAGCAAGGTGTTTTCCAGTTTCCATATTTTGATTTTTTTCCTTGTTTTATCTGTTACTTTTATGGCTTTGTGGTCTGAAAAGATGCTTGGTAAATTTCCATACTTTGAATATTAATAAGAATTTCTTTGAGGCCTAATATGTGGTTGATTCTGGAGAAGGTTTCATGTGTATCAGAAAAAAAAGTATACTTGGCTGCTGTTTGGTGGAGTGTTCTGTACATGTCTATGAAGTCAAATTGGTTGATTGTAGCATTTAGATCTTCCATGCCTTTATTGAGCTTTTTTGTAGGTATTCTGTCCACTGAAAGCGGTGTATTGAAGTCTCCTACTAATATCATGAAGCTATCCTGTTTTTAATGCTGTCAGAGTTTGTTTTATGTATTTTGGAGCCCTCTTGTTGAGTACGTAGGTATTTAACACAGTTATATCCTCCTGGAGTATTGACTCTTTAATCATTGTACAGTATCCTTCCTTATCCAATGTGGTGAATTTTACTTTGGAGTCTATTTTATCAGAAATTAATATTGCAACTCTTACTCTTCTGAATGTTGTTAGCTTGATATATTTTTGTCTTCTTTTGAGTTTTAGTTTTAGTTTGCTCATGTCTTGAAGTCTAAGGTGTGGTGCCAGTAAGCAGTGTATGGAGGGACTGTGTTTTTTAATCCAGCCTGCCATTGTCTTTTATTGATGCATCTTAGGTAATTACATTCAGTAATTATTGATAGATGTGTGTTGAGTGCTGTCATTTTTATTTTTTATTTTTTTGTGCATTGTAGACAGTTCCTTTGCTCTACTTAATTTTCTGTGCTGAGTCATTTTTGTGTTTTCTTTTCATCTTTTGCATTGTTGTTGGTTTAGCATTTGTTGAGACTTCACGCTTTCCTTGTCTTTTACTTTAATGTGCAGGATTGTTAATGTCCTTTGTGGTTTCCTTAATATTTACTTCCATTTTTCTAAATTTAGACCAGTCTTTAATCTTTGTATCATTTTCACTTCCTGTCTGCATAAAAGATCTTTCACTACATTTTTATAAGTCTCCCCCTTTTTTGTTACCATGTTGCCATCTTTTACATAATGACATCTCTGTTTCCCTATTCTCAGTGTTTTACCTTTATTTTTGTGATTTCCCTATCTGGGTTGGTATCTGGTTGCTCTGTTCTGTGTTCTAGTCTTGAGTTGTTATCCAATATTATTGATTCTCTTAAAAAAGAACTCCTTTTAGTATTCCTTGCCATTTTGATTTGGTTTTTGCAAATTCCTTAAATTTATGTTTATCTGGAAATGTCCTAATTTTGTCATGATATTTGAAGGACAGTTTTCCTGGATATAAAATTCTTGGTTGGCAGTATTTTTCCTTCAAGGCTTTGTGTATATCATACCATTGCCTTCTTGCCTGAATGGTTTCTGCTGAGCAGTCCTAGCTTAGTCTTATTAACTCTCCTTTGCAGATTATTTTTCATTTATCCCTAGCCAAGCTTTAAATTCCCTGGTTTCGGCAAGTTTGACTACATTATGTCTTGCTGTCTTTCTTTGGGGATCTACCTTATGTGGATGAGCACTTAGGATAGATATCTTCCCATCTTTCATGATATCAAGAAAGTTTTCCTTTAACAAATCTTTGACAATTCTCTGTATTTTGTTTTCTTCCTTTGTTCTGATAGTCCAATTGCTGATAAATTACTCCTCTTGATAGAGCCCCACATAATTCCTAGAGCTTATTGATGTTTTGAAACTATTTTATCTGACTTTTCCTCAAATATGTTGGTGTCACATGCTTTATTTTCAATATCACTAATTCAGTTTTCCATTGTCTCAGTTTTTCTCCTTGACTTTCCACTGAGTTATCTAATTCTGAAATTTTATTATTAATTTTCTGAATTTCTACTTCTTGTAGACTTTTTTGAAGCCTTTTCAATTTGTTAGTATGTTCTGCTGTATTTTGCCTCATCTCCTCTTGATCTCCTGAAAAGTTCTAAATATTAATCTTTTTTATTCTACCTCTGATAATTCCAAGAAGTTGTCTTCATTTGGAATAAATTTTGATTCTTTGTTTGGGGAGCTTTCTGAAGCCATCCTTGTCTGCCTCGTTAAATGTAAATCATTTGATACTGACTGTTGTTTCCAAGCCCCCAGTAATTAGTATTTATTTTATGCTTATCCAGTGTTTTCTACTTTGTTTTGAAATGTCCAGTAGGCTGGTCCTGTGTGCTAGTTTGTTTATCAGTGTCTTTGAAGCTCTGACTTCCTCTCACCAGGTGCTTAGTGCTGTTACTAGACATATGAGCCCAGGAATCTATTTTCTTTTCTTTTACAGATTCAGCACTGTGTCAAGGCTGTTGTCAGAAAATGTGTGGTGCATGGTGTTCCCTACAGTCCTAGATGGGCAGGGTTGATTAGTGTAGGTACAGGTATCTGGCTGCAGGCACTGAGAAAGGCAGGGGGCTGACAGCCATGTCTGATTGTCTGCATAGAAGGCATTCCCCTTATACCTGTTCTGAAGAAACTGTTTCCACCCTGAATTTCTGGCTCAGGTGAGTTGAAATATTTTTACCCTCTTCCCCTGTTTGTTAAATTGTTTCTCTCTGAGTCTAGGAGAATGGCTCACAGCATGCATAACACGTTTTACTTCTGGCTCAGTTAATGGTATCATAGTCTGGTACCAAAATACAGTCCAGAGAAGTGAGGGAGAAGCACTGGGAAAAGGGAGAGAGATTTATCCTGAAGGAAAGTTCTAGGTCTACAGGCAGTGGGACGGACACAAGCCACTTAGCTTTTGTTGATCAAACGCCATTTTTCACTAGATCTGGAGGCACAAGTACACTCTCCACTGATGTCTCTTCCACTAAGATGCCCTCAGCACACCACTGCTCTGCTCCCAAGCTGGCTGAAACTGACATCCTACAGGTCAGGTCTGGCCAGTACCAGGTACTTTTGGACCTACTCTCCCTTCCCTGTACCTCAATCCAATTTCTCAACTTTCTTTTTGATGCCCAAGGCTCCTAGAATGTCATATGTAATTAATTCATTTGTTCTTTTGGGTCTTTGTTTTTAAAGAGGCACAGGAAGCATCTGACTACTCTGCCACTTTGGCTGCACACCTCCTTAAAGTTCTTTAGACACATCTTTCATGCAGCACAAATCCAAGGAATTAATGTCAATATTCTATCCTTAAAGAGGTGGGTCATAAATCATCACTCAAGGGTGGACTGTACATAATGACTTTCTTCCACGAATAAAACATGAAGATGGAAATAAAGAAAGTAACATTATAGTGAAGAAACCTGACAAGTACTACCTCAGGCCAGGTAACCATGATTAACATCAATAGTAACAACTGACTGAGAGTATATCTCCTTGATATTATGTGATGAGAATGACACACTTATGCTGGTCTTCCTTCCCAAAACACACAATCCCAGTCTAATCCTGAGACAAACAAGACATAGCCAAACTAGGTATATTCTACAAAATACTTGACAAATACTCCTCAAAACTGTAACAGTCACCACATACAAAGAAAGTCTGAAAAACTGTTTCAGACCACAAGATACTTCAGACACATGACAACTCAATGTAATATGGAATACTGAATGGAATCCTGAAACAGAAGAAACATTTTTTAGGGAAAAATTGAAGAAATCCAGAGAAAGTCTGGACTTCAGTTAATAATGATGAATATTAACTTATTATTTATAACAAATGTGTCATACTAATAAAAGTTGTTAATATCAGGTCAATCAGGGCATGGGGTATATGGGAACACTCTGTATCATCTTTGCAACAATTTTGTAAATCAAAAAGTTATAATGTTTTATTTAAAAAATGAAATGGAAGTGCTTTACTCTCAATATGCTTTTTACAAAATATACTGACTACTGAAATCCTTATTGGAGTCTATCTATTTATTGGTAGTTCTACCACTTGGCTGGAACAAATCAATCAGAAAAGATTAGCTGTATCCTGCCCATTTTCCCAACTTCATCCTGAGTGAGTCCTTAATATGCCTTATTGTTGTCAGATGCTCTTGAGTCAGTTCTAACTCATAGCACTACAGAATGAAACAGTGCCAGTCCTACATCATCCTTATAATTATTGCTGTTTGAGCCCACTGGTGCAGCCACTGTTATCAATCCATCTTGTTGAGGGTCTTCCTCTTTTCTGTTGACCCTTTACCAAGTACAATATCTTTCTCCATGGAATGGTACTTTCTGATGAGATGTCCAAAGAACATGAGACAAAGTCTTACCACTCTTGCTACTAAGAACCATTCTGGGTGTACTTCTTCCAACATCATAATTCAAAGGCATTAACTCTTCAGTCTTCCTTCTTCATTGTCTGGCTTTCACATGCTTATGCGGCAATGAAAAATTCTATGGTTGGTTCACCTTAGTCCTTAAAGTGACACCTTTGCTTTTGAACACTTTAAAGAGGGCTTTTGCAGCAGATCTGCCCAATGCAATAGAAGGTTTGATTTCTTGACTGCTGCTTCCATGGACATTGGTTGTGGATCCAAATAAATAAAATCTTTGGTAACTTCAACACTTTGTTTATCATGATTCTGCTTATTGGTCCATTTGTGAGGATTTTTTCTTTATGTTGAGATGTCATCTATACTGAAAGCTGCAGTTGTTGATCTTCATCAGCAAGATCAAGTCCTCTTCACTTTCAGAAAGCAAGCTTTTGTCATCTGTGTATCACAGGTTGTTAAAGAGTCTTCCTCCAATCTTAATGCCTCTTTCTTCTTCATCCAATTCAACTTCTCAGATCATTTGCTCAGATTACTTGAATAAGTAACACTGTACCAAAAGAAATCAGTTGACACTCAACCATTTCAGAAGGTAGCAAAATGATTAAGAATGGATGATACTGAAGGAAAAAGTTTAAGGGGCAATGAATGCATTGGCCAAAAAAAAGCAAGGCCTCAGGTATTGACAAAAATTCCAATTTAGATGTTTCAATAAATGGATGCAGTTCTGTAAGCATTCATTCATCTATGCCAAGAAATTTTGAAGACAGTTACGTAGCCAACAAACTAGAAAAGATTCATATTTGTACCCATTCCAAAGAAAAGTGATTCAACAGTATGTGGACATTTCTGAACAATATCATTAACATCACACATAAGTAAAACTTTTGCTGATAATTTGAGAAAGGTTTCAGCAGTAAGTACATCAGCAGGGAACTGCCAGAAATTCAAGTCAGATTCAGAAGAGGATGTAGAGTGAAGGAGATCATTGCTGGTGTCAGACAGATCTTGGCTAAAAGCAGAGAATACCAGAAAGATGTTTACCTATGTTTAACCATTCCAAGGCATTTGTGTGGATCATAACATTGTGAAGAATGGAAATTTCAGAACACTTATTTGTGCTCTTACAGAACCTGTATGTAGATCAAGACTCAGTCATTCAAACAGAGCAAGGGGATACTGCATGATTTAAGGTCAGGAAAGGTGTGTGCCAGTGCTTATATCTAATTAGATCCATTTTGTAGACAGAACGAGACATGCAGGTGAGATAACTGTGGATGTAGGATCTTCTGTTCCCAAGGTCATTGCTCTAACCCTGATAGACTATCTAAACACCAATCCTTTTACAATTAACACAGATATCTTCTCACAGCACTTATTACAATGTACTTCCATCAAATAACATAACTGTTGTCTGTCACACTTACCAATAGTGACAAAGATCATAAAGCTGTACTGTATATGACAGGTCGAAGAATTCTTTTGTAACTTAATGGGATGGAAGTGGGGGAAATGATAGGCTTATGGAAGATATCTGAAGAATTAAATGTGAACTAGAACCATGGAGCCACTGAAGTGTTATTAATTTTAAAGGAGTTGCCTTTCCAGGAGGTGGGGTGGCATTTCTCATAACATAATGTATATTAAAGGACCTTTGATGTTACAATCGTTAAGTTCTTGGCTGCTAACCCAAAGGTTGATGGTCCAAACCTACCTAGTCACTCTGTGGAAGAAAAGATCAGGTGCTCTGCTTCTGGAAAGACGAACCAAACCAAACCAATTGCTATCAAGCCAACCATTTTAGTCATCTAGTGCTACTTTCACAGAAATACTGCAAGAGGATAGCTTTAAGAAATTTTATTTTAGCATAGTCCAGTAAGCTAACAGTCCAAATTCAGGGTGTCAGCTACAGGTGAAGGCTTTCTTTGCTGGCTCTGGAAGAAGGTCCTTGTTATCAATCTTCCACTGAACTGGAAGTTTCTAAGGCACAGTTACCCTTTCCAAAGGATGTGCTCAGCTCCTGGTACTGCTTTCTTTCTTGATGGTATGAGGTCCCCAAGCGTCCCTGCTAGCTTCTCTCCATTAATATGTCAAGAGATCACCTCAAGTCACAACACAATCTTACACATTGAATCCTGTCCCATCAACACAACTGCTGCCCATTCACCCTTATTAACATCATGTGGAGGGGAGGGGTGCATCACACAATACCAGGAATTCTAGCCCAGCCAAATTGTTACAGATTCTGGGGGGGACACAGTTCAACATACGATACAGATTCTGACTCACTGAGACCCTTTAGGACAAAGTAGAACTACCCTAAACGTTTCCTAAGACTGTAATCTTTATGGAAGAAGATTGTCATGTCTTTTGGTTAGCAGCCAAGTGTTTAACCACTGTGATACCAGTGCTACTTTCTATAAAGATTACGGCCTCGGAATCTCTATGGAGCAGTTTTACTGTGTCACTTTGGGTCACAATGAGTCAGAACTTACTCAATGGCACCTAAAAACTACAGTAAATATTAAGGAATGGCAAGCATTGGCTTAAAGCACAGATAGATAAATCTTCAAATAATTGCAAAGATGACACATTCTTAACACATCATTAAAGGTCTACAGGTCATGCAAATGGTTTGACTGCTAACCTAAAAGTTGGCTGTTCAAACCACATAGGAGTACAGTGAAGGTTGGCTTAGAAATCTGCTTCTGTTATGAAGAACTCTATGGAGCAGTTCTACTCTGTTATATACGGAGTTGCCGTAAGTCAGAATTGACTTAACAGCAACTAACAAAAAGATAAAAATACAGCATTCCTTGTTGAATTTGAATTTCTAATGAACACATCATTAAAAGGGAGACACATGGAAGTCACACACTGTCATGACATCTTTTGTTTCACTGTCACATACAGTCTGCAAGAAAACAGACCATTAATATTTCTATATATGTCATTGTTGTTAGGTGCCACTGAGTCAGTTCCAACTCACAGTGACTCTGTGTACAACAGAACAAAGCACTGCCAAGCCCTGCACGATGCCCACAATCTTTAGTATGCCTGAGCACACTGTTGTAGCTACTGTGGCAATCTATTTTGTTGAGGATCTCCCTCTTTTCTACTGACCCTATACTTTATTGTGCATGATGTCCTTCTCTAGGGATTGATCCCTTCTGACAACATGTTCAAAGTATGTAAAATGCAGTCTCACCATCCGTGCTTCTAAGAAGCACTCTGGTTGTACTTCTTCTGAGACAGATCTGTCTTGCCTGTCCATGATATATTCAATATTCTTCTCCAACACCACAATTCAAGGGCATCAATTCTTTTGTCTTCCTTGTTCACTGTCAAGCTTTCACATGCATACGATGCAACTGAAAATATTATGGCTTGGGTCAGGTGCATCTTACTCTTCAAGGTGACATCTTTGCTTTTCAACACTTTAAAGAGGTTTTTGCAGATTTCCCCAGTGCAGAGGGTTTTGATTCTTTGACTCCTGCTTCCATGGGTGTTGAGACTGTGGTTCCAGGTAAAACAAAATCCTTGACCACCTCAATCTTTTCTCTGTTTATCATGAAGTTGCTTATTTGGTCTAGTTGTGAGGATCTTTGTTTTGATTTTTGTTGACGTGTAATCCATACCGAAGGCTGTGGTCTTTGATCTTCATCATTGACTTGAGTTCTATTCACTTTTAGCAAGAAAGATTGTTACTACGTCTTTCTCCAATTTGATGCCCCAATTTCTTCTTCATACAGTCCAGCTACTTTATTTGCTCAGTATACAGATTGAATAAGCATGAAGACACAACCCTGACACACAGCTTTCCTGACTCTAAACCCTGCAGTATCCCCTTGTTCTATTCACACTACCGTCTGTGGATCCATGTAGATTCCACATGAAGAGAATTAAGTGTCCTGGAATTCCCATTTTCCACAGTGTTAACCATAATTTGTTATTAAATCCACACAGTCCAATGCCTTTGCATAGTCAGTAAAATGTAATAATCTTTCTAGTTCTCTGCTTTCAGAAAGCTAAGATCCATCTGACATCAGCAATGACACCTCTGGTTCCATGTCCTCTTCTTAATTCAGCTGAAATTTCTGGTAATTCCCTGTCAACATACTGTCATAGCTACTTCTGAATGGTCTTTAGCAAAACTTGTGTGTGATATCGATACTGTTCAAAAATTTCCAAATTCTTTCTTGGGAATAGGCATAAATATGGAGATCTAGCCAGTTGGCCAGGTCTTTCAAATTTCTTGGTGTAGGTAAGTGAGCACTTCCAGCACTGTATCTGTTGGTTGAAACATCTCAGTTGATAATACACCAATTCCTGGAGCCTTGTTTTTCCACTAACACATTCAGTGCAGCTTTGGCTTCTTCCTTCAGTTCTTGATCATATGAAAACTGCCAATTAAGTTCATGAACTCATCCTAGAAAAAGTGCTACACACTTCGTTGCTGAATAGCATTATGGTCACCTTTGAAGTACTCCCCTTGGGAAGCTATGCACCAACACCAGTACCTAGTCCACTCTTCAGATCAATTTCAGAATTCTTTTTCTGGAATGGCCATCAGAGCTTTCATTGTATTACCCTCCATATCCTGAATGTCATCAAAATGTCTTCCTTTCAGTATTTCCTTTATCGTCAGATAATGAAAAAAAGTCACTGGGGACCAGATCAGGTGAGTATGGAGGGTGTTCCAATATAGTTATTTGTTTACTGGCTAAAAACTCCCTCGTAGACAAGTATACAATTAATTTTGTGAACTTGCCACTTTGCCACCATGTGCAATGGCTATTCCATGAAGAGTTCAAAAATTGCTTTGAAAGGGTGCACTAGGTGCTGGCATGGGTGCATAGCTTCCCAAGAGTAGTACTTCAAAGGTGATGGTAGTAATATTCAGCAATGAGGCATGTAGCCCAACAATTAAGCTCACGTACTTAATTTTTAGACCTCGTATGCTACCTCTTAAAATGGCTGAACGTCGACCAGTTCTTTTTGGTGTAATTACTATGTGCATTCATCTTCTTTTGATACTTCTATAAATATCTACAGTAAGTATATTATATGTATAAAATGAATATAGTAGCTACCAGTGATTCATCAGGACTTTGATGACTCAGCTGGTGGTACATTTTCATACAAGTGTTGAAGTAGATAGGTGAGTGGAAGTGACATTGAGGGAAAATGGTGGCCTATGTTTCCAAATTTGGCAATATTAACACAAAATACAAAATTCTAGAAATCAACTGCAGTTACCAATAATTGAGCTCATGAATGAGTTAAATAAAACTAGCACACAAGAAAGCATAACAAAAACAAAAAATTCTATGTAAAGAGTAGTAAAGTAATCCAGCCCCAAAGCAAACCCATTGCCATCAAGTAGATTCCAACTCATAGCAACCATACAA
Source organism: Heterohyrax brucei (assembly GCA_028571685.1). NCBI lineage: Eukaryota > Metazoa > Chordata > Mammalia > Hyracoidea > Procaviidae > Heterohyrax > Heterohyrax brucei. Next base: position 29,559,813 of record CM053156.1, read on the forward strand.
GAGACAGCTGAACTGCTCCATCGGGTTTTCAAGGAGCAGCTGGGTGGGTTTGATCTGATGACCTATTGGTTAGCAGCCTGAGCTCTTAACTACTGTGCCACCAGGGCTCCAAAATAACCAAGACAAAATTATAATAATACATGCAACTTTACAAAACAAGGAAGAAGTGAAGAAAGGTGACATGGGAGGATTCTGAGAGAATTTGGCGGCTGCTGAAATAACTCATCTAAATGGTCACCCAGACAAGCCCAGGCTGTTTCAGAGTGCAGTATTTTCATTCCATCTCAGGCATAGAGACTGGCCCCAGTGTTAGAGATAGTATCTGAGAAGGCAAGGTGTTGCTATTCATTTAACAGTTCAGTTTTTCACCCTTTGGGTTCCAAATAAATTTCCGTACCTCAGATACCCACCACACAGCATCTCCCTCTCTTATCATATTTCTAAATACAATTTCCATAAGATTCATCCAGAGAAACCTACCCAGTGTATCTTGAGTGCTGGTGCCTTGATTTTGCTTGAAATTCCTCTATGGTGCAATGTGTTCGAAGATTATTTGTTTTACAGGAGACGCCTGGAGCCACTGAGCCCAAATAAAGGAATATCACTAAATTCAAACATTCCACAGCAGGGATAAGATTTTATAGTTAAATAATTTATTAAAGTCAGGTGAATTGTTTCTCCTTATCATTAAGTGATTCTCAATTCCACAGCTGCCAGTGGGGTAGGAGGCAATCATCGGGTACTCTGCATTTTCTTTATGGACAGAAAAAAAACCCCATCATTCTAAAACATTTCAAAATGAGTTAAAACTGTACTATTTCCTTTGGAAAGTAAAGATTTTTTATGAACTGTGAGCATTCCCTCAAAGGAGTTGGAATCCTCTCCATCTTCGTATTAAGTCACCGCATTTCCTTGAGTGGACTGTTCTGAAAGAAACATACATTTTCCTTTCCTTGAGCCCAGTAGCTTTCAGTCCTATAGTACAACTCAAAATATCACCTTTCCTTCCTCAAAAATGAAACCTGTGTTGAGACAATTAAAATGTATAAACATATAAGTAAAATAAGATTTGTCCTTCAGAGTAGCTACTGTGGTGTCCCACACGTACCCAAATGTTACTGTTGCTGTTCAAACCATTCTTGGAAGTTTGTTTTCAGTATGGCCTTTACAATAAAGCAGGCTGTAAATTTTTTTTGGCCCAAAATACAATTTTTAAATACTCACTTGATTATTAAAAAAAAGACTGTCAGGTCCCTAGGGACAAAGATTTTCTATCCTTCAAGATTATCAAAAGAATGTATAATAGATTCTGAAGGCAATGAAACAGGGAGATATTCAAAGCCTGTTTTGGGCAAATGCATCTGGAATATTTGAATTACCTGTTAGGATTTACAGAGAGGAGGAACCACTAACTCAGGGACAGAAATTGTCATGAGTGTTAAAGGAAAATCAAACAGAAAAAACAAAGAAAACAAAAACTAACTACATTACTTTAGAATTTCATGTAGAAACCTAATAATATGGATCTTGAAGTCACAGGCTGCTTTAAATTCAATTAGCAATCTGAAACTGTTATGTTTCAATATTCTTGCAAAATAAAATCTTGATAGAAAATTTTCATTTTTTTAAACTAAACAAGTCTCATAATAAAGATTTTGCAATAAAAATTTGTTGGGAAAATTATATAGAGAAATAAATTGATCTCATCTAAAATGTTTTCTCTCAAGTTAAAAAAAATCCACTTAGACATATAACCAAATGTTATTTAATATCTTAAAAAGTAACACAATCCAAAATGGATATTTCACACAACACTACATAAACATGAACACAATATTACCATATGGAGGGACTTTCAAATATAGACTTACAAAAATCCCTGTCCTTTTAAGTTATTATACTAAGCATGACAAGTAATCATCATTTACAATATGGTACACTGACACGATAAAAACCATGTTACAAATGTGCTGTTATAAATCAGTAACATTAGGGAAGACATTTCATGAACTGTAATTATTTCATATGAAATACTATACAATATAAACAGAACATCCATCTTGGATGACCTTTACAGCAACCAGAGACCATGTAATTTAATTTTTTTTCAGTGCAAACACATTTTATTCAAGGCAGTCTTGGCTGCAGAACTCCTTTCTAACATACAGTAAATTCCACTTGCACTTCTTAATTCATTGATGCTAATGTAAGTCACATTCAGTCACTCAGAGAAAGATACCTGCAGAATTATGATCCTTTAAACTTAATATTTAGTTCTCTTCTAGAAAGTAGTATCTACATCCACTACTCCAAGGACCCAAATTTGCAGTTGTCAACACTTACATGAAGGTGACCTTAGAGAGGCTCTACTTCTAACCCATCCTGTGTGCACAGTACTGCATGGTATTCAGCCCTTCCAAGGTGGAAACCATAGTGGTGTATGGAAGAGGTAGGGCAGAGGGAAGAGGCAGGAAGGGAGGAGCTCAGAAGAAAGAAAGGAGGAGCTACTGAGGGCACACCTCATGATTAACTTCCTGTAGCTGCAGAGGAGTTATATGGGAGGAGATCTGAGATCTGAGATCTCAGATTTGGTTCCTCTTTTTGGTGGGATCAAGGGGGCAGAAGTACCAAGGTTAGCCTTTGGACAGGGAGGAAGGCAGCAGTACATGAACTAGCTAAGCTTTAAGCCTTACATTTGCTTCCAGAATCATTGCTGCCTCTATGGGAGAACACCTTCTTTGTTGGCATGGTAGTATGTGTGTTCACATTTGAAGCCAACAATTGGCAATTAAGGCCCTGTAACAGATAGTATCAATCATAAGGTTTAGTCTCTCTGAAGCCTTCTAGAATACTGAACCTTGCAAACCATCACCCGTGAGTCATAGAACAACCATAAAAAGGAGAATAGGTGATAGGGGCAATGTGGGAGATCTCTCTGGAATGCTGCTTTGCAAAACACTAAGTCAACTAGGGAGAAGCCAATGTCTACGTCACATGCCCCAGAAAATTCAGTAATGAAATTTCTTATATATCATTTAAGAAAAGTCTTCTAAATAAACATCTGTGGGAAAATGCTGTATGCATTCTTAATCCAACAAAACCTCTGGGAGAGGGATGCAGCGACAGCTGATTCTTTTACTTAGCACAGACAGGACCAACAGAAATCTCTTTCCTTTCTTTACTAACCCAAGACAATAGTTTCGCCAGCTTTTGTATTCATTTTCACTGTTTTCTACTTTCCCCCAGCCCAAACCATGTACAGAAGAGTCATGCACTAACAGAAGAGTGCTGGTTCCTTTCCCAATGGGCAGAAGTGGGCTGAGGGAGAGGTGCAGAGAGAGGAAAGAAGGTAGCACTTCTTGGGCCCTCTGTGGTGTGACACACTACTGACTGACCACGTGGCTGGCCTGTGGTAAGCCAGGATCTTAGGTCTCATTTGAGAAAACACTTTGAGCTGGATCATCTCACTTAGAAATCCACATTCTCTAGAACCCAACAAGATAAATAAATAGACAAACAAACAAGCTCATGCTCAAAGCAACCCTACAGGGCAGAGAAAAACTGCCCCATAGAATTTCTAAGAAGGGGCTCGTGGATTCGAACTGCTGACATTTTGTTAAGCATCTGAGCTCTTAACTACTGTGTCACCAGGGCTCAATATATTGTATGGAATTTGTGTTGTGCCAAGGAGCACTGTGAAGAGTACTTGATAAACTTCTAATTAAAATTTGTTTCAGCACCTTCCACTACCAGTAGCAGTCATATTCCTGAAAGACAGTGTTTTGGCACAGGAATTATAGAAGCCCACCATGAAACTGTAAACAAGGGTGTCTATGTTTAGATCTACCTCTCACTGCAGTGACATTTGGGTGGATGTGTTCATCTCCCATTCGATCAACTGATATCAGTAAGTTGTGCTGAGGTGTAGAATTACAAACACCCCAAAATTTTTGAATGAAGATCAACAAAAGTATAAAGTTGTATTTTCTTTGACCTTACTAGTACACATCAGAAAAATAGCGTTGTACTTTGCGATCCGTCATGATGGTCTATCAAAGAGATAGAAAACAGATCAGTGATAGCTGCCACTGTGTTTCTAGGTAATTGTAAGTCACTCCTTCTGATTATTCATTTCAAGTAAGAGTTTTACACACAAATTCTGCTTTGCTAATTGTGAATCAGAATGCTTTGGAAGCACTTTGAAATTCCCAAATAAGCTGTGCAGTCATTCTTGGTTGTTGTTGGTTTTTAATCAAGCTCCAAATACTGAGCATGTTATAAAGGGTGAGATTTTTCAAAAAATGATCACTCTTTTGCTGAGTGATATGCCTATAATTTAAGCCAAAAAGTCTACTTTCAAGTACACTTGTGGTAATAAGTGGTTTAATCAGGTAGAGTTTTACAAAGCTGTACTGACCTTAAAAAGGAACATTTCATTTTCACTAAACAGGTTACTTCTCCCTGTAGTGACTGCAATATAATTTACATTTTAGAAATGTGGTTGGGTTATGAAAAAAGGAGATATTTTGGAATAGCTGTTCTTCATGTCATTGTTAGTTCAGATTAATTTTCAGTTTATGTGTCCTGAACTTGAGTTTCACTTTATCAGAGAAGCAGTTACTTTTATTTAGACAGTCCCTTTTCAACTCTTCTGTTTTCTGTTTGATGTTACCCACCCTTTTATACGTTATTAAGGTCCCCTGAGATGTGCAAAATATATAAAATGGAACACACGGTATATAACAGAGGTCGTAGAATACATGTCACAGCTCTTTTAATTAAAGTGGAATTTGGGCTCAATATGGTAGCATGTGAGTGAAGGCAGAGAGGCTCAAAGTGCTTCAAAGTTGGCAACTGAAATTTCTTGTACGTTTTCTGTTACTGACATACTAAAATTCAAACCAGACTTTTTATATGAGTAAACAGATTTCTAACTTATGCTTACCAATTGACTCTGCCAGAGAGAACTTTAGGCAGGGATGGGGGGAGGGTGGGGAAGACAAGAATTTTAAACTTCCTTTCACAAAATCAAGTGCTCTTTTACAGGATGGGAGAAGAGACAGGATTACATCTGAAGTCAAATGCGGCCATGAAAGCAAACCACACCAATGAAAGTCATGAGACTACTCTGCAATCTGACACACACACAGAACACCATGACCTAATGTTTAAGCAAATTTTAAACTTTGCTTTTCTTAACAATATCCTTTAACGCACTGCTGCCATTTCATTAAATTTATGGAGGTAGTTATATGTAAAAATAAAAGTTACCATAAAGTAATATGCTGTATCATGATAATGTATGAGCCAAACCAAACCAATGCTGTCGTGTTGATTCAGACTCATAGTGACCCTATAGGACAGAGTAGAACTGATCCACAGAGTTTACAAGGAATGCCTGGAGGATATGAACTGCCAACCTTTTGGTTAGCAGATGTAGCACTTAACCACTCTGCCACTAGGTATAATACATAAGCCAAGTGCCGTCGAGTCGGATGTGCAAAATACCAACAGATGTGTTGACCCTTTAAAGTTGTATGTATACTATGCAGAAATTCAAGCCAATTCAGTTTTGTAAACCTTTCCATTGATAAACTCTAAAGAGAAACTAGATACACAGCTGAGTTCACACAGAGCTGTCAATTCATGGGAGGAGAATGTCAGAGCTTTTGAACATGGCTGTGGTGTTCTGTCATTGAGAACTTCAAGGGAGACTGGCTTCCACTGCATTTATAGTGCATCCCTGCTACCACTCTTTCCCCATTCTAGAACACTGATTAGATTCAGACCAGAAAGTTTTTACATGAAATGTCTGCTTACACTGTATCATCTTTAAAACCCATCATGTCCATGTCAATGGCTGCTGCTCTAAGGGAGATTTTAAAAAAAGGAAAAAAAGTAGCCAACATCAGGCATACAGATTTTATTCGAGTAATGCTTTCTGTAAACCTATGTTTTCTGAAATATTGGTAAATTTGTATTTTAAAGCTTCTCTTAAGGGCTATGCTTCCTTTTCTGTTCACATAGCTTTTTATTAGTATCAGAGGATCAACTAGAGGCTGATGTATTATTTCAATGATTATATTATTTATGAACTAATAGTATGATAAAAACTTGAGACCATGTTTTGAAAAACGGAATTTGGACAGAAAACTTCAGTAACATTATGGTATGGTATATATTTCTTCCCCCAAAGAAAAGATATTATTTTGGAGTTTATTAGATTCCTCATCATTCCTTCTGGATATATTTGAGCAACAATGCATTTATAAGCAATCAAGTCATACCTTGGAGAAAATAAAGCATGAAATTGAAACCCAAGTGACTTAACATTTAAATGGTGTGGGAGCTTACTAAAAAAAAAATGCTTAAGTTTTCTTCAAGCACACTCACACATGTAAAACAAAACAAACAGAAATATGCTAAAATTGAGGAGTCCAATTTGACTGAGGACAACTTTCAAGTATCTGAAAAAGCATGAGGGTGTATATGCACATTTCAAGAAGTCTCTCAATTTTTAAATCCAAAAATTATATCCAACTACGTATAAGGACTGCCAATTAAGTTTGTGAACTCATCCTAGAAAAAGCGCTACACATTTCATTGCTGAATAGCACATGGACACCTTCAAAGTATTCCCTTTGGGAAGCTATGCACTGACACCACTGCCTAGTCCAACCTTCAGATCAATTTCAGAATTCTTTTTCTGGAATGGCCATTAGAGCTGTCATCGTATTACCTCCATATCCTGAATGTCATCAAAATGTCTTCCTTTCAATATTTCCTTCATCTTTGGGTAAAGAAAAAAGTCACTGGGGTCCAGAATCAGGTAAGCAGGAAGTATGTTCCAACCAAGTTATTTGTTTATTGGCTAATAAACTCCCTCACAGACAACTATACAATTAAGTTTGCAAGCTTGCCACCTTACCACCATGTGCAATGGCCATTCCAGAACGAGTTCCAAAATTGCTTTGAAGGGTAGACTAGGAGCTGACATGTGTGCATAGCTTTCCAAAGGGAATATCCTCTGAGGGTGACCATAGTAGTAATCAGCAGTGAGGAATGTAGCATTTGAACAATTAAGTTCATGTACTTAACTGTCAGACCTCATACATGACTGCAGTCTTAAACAGATTTCTATTGGTTATATTTAACAAAGCAGAAGCGTTTCACAAATTTTATGCCATTTACGGAAATATGGGTTGAAAATATTTTTTAAACTTATTTTCGTTATATACCTTACAGTACATGGCTCCAAATATCACATGACTAAACTAACTGAAACTTTGTCAGTCTATTCACTTTTACCATATATATAACTTTTTTGCAAGAACTTTTTCATTCCCTACAGATTTATTCCTTTGTCCTCATAAAATAAAACCTAGGAATCTGGAAACGTCTCTTTTCTAAAAGGTGTAAGACTGAGTAGTTGCAGTATCTTTTCTGATGAGAGTTTGTCTCTGTATCCAACATGACGTTGTAAACCAAAGTAAAACATTAACAAGTAACTTTGAAATAAGTTGGGCTAACAATGATACATCCACCTAAAAATGCCTCTTGAAATTGTTACAAAGTATCTGTAAACATTACTCTGGCATAGTTCATGTATGCATAATTGTTATTATGATAAATTTTAGGGGAGTACAAATTATGATTATACCACACTTGCAGAATGAGCACATTCTGTTGTTAACACATGGGCACATGTATATTTCTAACCAAAATTTGTTTTAAAGTTTTTTCTATAGCTACAATCCCAGGAATAAAAGGCCTGAATTTCAACTCTTCCTAAATTTGCTCTTCCTATAACCATTAAAAATTATCTTCCACAGCCTAATTTAGGCATTCTATTTAAAACTACATAAAATAGATTTATGTCCTTCCATTAGAAAGAATAACATCCTCAGGCCATACTCTTCATTTGTATCACAAAGAACATTTTGCTTTTAAACAAACTAATTATCATTATAGCAGGATAGGATCATCATAAGTATCACAAGGAGGAAATTATCTTCCTTAAATATTGATTAATACATTTTAAACATTTATATTATCTCTTCTATCTCTTGGTAGTGTGACCCAGCCCTCTTGGGAATTCCCTTCCTTTATCCACTTCAGACTCACGGCCTATATTCCTGTTTATGATTATGGAAGGTAAAAATCAGACAAGCATCCGATATATCTGAAAACAAAACCCCAAGACCAACATCCCAGTATTTCCAGCACGACCCCTTCTGACACACTTCTGGTGGGCTCCTGCAACACAGTGTCACGAAAACTCACAGTGAAAATGACTGGTGCATAAACGACTCACACACAAAGGGTGGGTCCCTTCTGGTCAGTTTGGCATTGGTTTAACTTCAGGGTGGACCCCAGCATTTTACATTTTATGGTGGCTTAGTTTTTTTTTTTGGAAGCATCAAGGATCAGTTCTGTGGCACCATTTAATCACAGACTGGACTGGGAGCAACACGTATCTGTGGCATTTTAAAATGGAACTGGCAACTGCATGACTGACATGCTTGATAGACTTACAGTGTCTAGATTTCCTATGTGTGCTCAGTTATGATTAGTGACACTGAGTGTACAGATCACCCCTACTGCTATCTGATGCTACAGAGCCATAAATGTGAAAAGCAATACTCTGAAACAAAGATTTTTTTTTTCCTCTAGCCTACTTAGCAGCACAGTTTAAGTAAACACAAAAACTGTGGTTGAGATGCTTGTCTTTCCAAAGATGTAAACATCAGTCCCAGTGACGTAAACTTTGCTGTATTGATGAGACAGAAGATCTGAGGCAGAGGGACTATCACACACTAGTAACAGAGGCTTGCAAGCAGTTAGCAGGTTTCTGTAATTTCTCAGCTTCATTTGTTGGGGGTTCTGTACTTGCTCGAAAGTTGAAGGCTGGGCCAGCTCCACCATGGGCTGGACTCAAAGCAGGATTCTGCCGTCGGTTACTTTCAACAATGCTGGAAGTGTTGGAAGCCAGGCTCTCTCGAGTACTAAAAGAGGAAAAAGGGTTTGTTTTGTTTTTAACATCAATAGTTATATGTGGAGCACTAAAGGTCGAGCCAATGGTTAATGAATTTCCTCAGTTGGTTCATAATGTCGTGTCAATAGACTGGCTGTACCTGATGATTGTTCACATATGCTCCTCCATCACGGGCTCCAGAAGTTTTCACAAGACATTATAATCAAGAGCACACAAACTGAAGACAAAGTTAATGTACAGCTAACTAACTGTACTTTGAAATCTTCTCCTTGTCTCTTCACAATCATGGAAACTATTTTAAAATTTTACATGCTAGATAGCTATCACATTAGTTTTAAAAATGAATATTCATTAATGGATACATGTAATAGTTTCACTTGAGGCTGGAAATTCATTGACATAGCTGCTCCTAAATAAGCTCAAAAATCTTACTCCAATTACTCTGTTTTCATTTTTGGTTAGCAGACTTTGACTTTATGGACTTCAAGAATGCCGCTAGCTAATTTGCAGCACTCATGGAAATAAATTCTTTTTTAACATTTCAATATTTATTTAAAATTATAATATTTTAGTTAAAGTATATAGCAGATAAAGAACCTTACCTTTTCTCCATTCATTTCCCCCTGTTAGTAGAAAATAGTTTTTTTCTTATGGAATAGAGGTAATTTGAAAGCTTTATTATCTCAATTTCTCCAAGTTAGAAATATCTGAATTTATTTTATTGTTCCAAGAGATTGAAAACATTTAACATTTCAAACACAGAGGGCAATAGCAGAAATAAGATTACAAGGGCTGATTTGAGGGAAGCTGAATAAATTTCATGCTCAAGGTCCTCAAAATGCTAACAAGATACTTACCAGCTTATACAGAGACCGGAAAATGCATACCCATGCTCATAACTTCCAGGGTATATAAAATATCCTATGAGAGTTGGTCCCCATAACCAATGTAAACCTGATAGAGCTAGTTAACAAGTCCAAATGTGCAGTGAAGGCAGCATTGCTTCCTCTCCTCCCTTTCCATCCTAAACTGCTAACTTGGGCAGCTCTTCCTAGTAGTACAGTTCATCCTGACTACTTAAAAGACAACTGATTCTTTAACATGCAGGGTACCTCTAGAAGTACAACACCTTCCCGTTTGTATAGTTAAGTCAGTGCTCCTCTCTTTTTATGCTTATGCGAAATATGGCATACCTAAAGAATCTCCAGGACTTCACTACAAAAATGATGAAAACTGCTAGAATTCATTACTTACCTACTTTACCAACTCCCCCAAGAAAATTTGCCAGTGGCTTGCCAGGGCATAAGGTTAGGTGGAGAAAGAGGGAAGGGCAATAAGATTTTACAACACAGTCTTTCAGTTTATTCATAATCATTGTTTCACTGTGCTTGACTTTCTCATCTCTAAAACGGGGATAATTATGATGATTCATGATAATTATGATATTTTATCTATTCAGGGTGACTGTAAAGAATAAATAAACATAGATGAAGAATCTGTATTGTATAAACTAGAAAGCTGCATACTTTTTTTCCTATGTATCTGTTAGTCAGTTAAGGAACCACTATAAATTGGTTTGGGGATTTATAATGACATGCTTCCTATGGCAAAATGCACTTTAAGGTCCAAAGGACCCACTTTTAAAACAGCTTTTGAGCATGAGATTAACATTTATTGAGTACCTGCTGTACGCCGGGTACTATAAGTACATATAACAACAGATCATGTAATTTGGGAGCTTTTTGTGCTGTAAGATCCCCTGGTTATCTTTGACAAGCAAATTAGTAGTGATACATATACACAATCCTCCAGTTTCTCCTGTAACATATATTTCATAATTGCTGTAATAATGACTAAAGTCAGTGACACTAATGTTGAGAGTTCCAGATAGTTTGTTGAAAAAGTTAACAGAGATGGAAATGTTAACAGTAGAAATATTTCTTAAAGTTTTTTTCTTTGTATTTTAAAAGAGAATCAATGATTTCAGACTTTGTTTATAGAAAAACAAACTCCCCCCAGACTCTTTAACCCAAACTGCATCCAGCAACACAACCAGACCTGAACTGGACCATACAAAACACAGACTGAGGATGGCAATCATCAAACTTTTTGACTCAAACGTACACAGGATTTTCTGAGAAACTCATTGCTGGTGGTGAAAAGATACGGTGAGGGGGGACAGATCTTGGTCATACGGACAAGGAAAGTTCTGGATTAGAAGGGGGAGTATGCTGTCAAGAGGAAGAGAAGGAAGGGAAAGCAGTTAGAACAGAAAGCAGTCAAAGCTCTAGGTGTTATTGATACAGCATGTAAACTTGTACTCAAGCCACAATAAAATTTACCAAAAAAGACAAGAAAAAAAAAACGAGCCTAGAAGCTCCATTGTCCACTCATCTGCAAGCATGTGTTTCCCCGGGTCCCAGATTTCCATGGCAAATACTCACAAAGTATACCAAGCAGATACATCACTGGCAGCCTCTGACTCTTTGGTCTTCATACGGTGTTTATTAGCCAGTTTTTGGCCTGAGGTTTGGAATGCAGGCTTTGTATGTCAAGATATTTAATTCTCTTCTTAATGTTAGGTTTCATAGAATAGTTCAAGTACCTACATTTTTCTGTTTAAGGTATCATTTCATCCTTTAAAAGCAGACTAAGGATTCTGAACATCCTTTCTGAGCCAACAAAACCTTGGAATGCAAGGATTACTTTTTTGGTCTTTCCTTTTAGTTGGGTTAGTTGTTGAGCAAATATTTGTTATAAGATCTGAATAAATGGTCTGCTTATAATTTCCATGTCTCACAGCAATGGAGAGGTGTCAGCAAGAGAATGTTCTCTGGCTAACATAATCCCTATGTCAGAGAGTAAAACTCCCTGTTACTCTAATTTCGCCTTCACAGACTATTCTTGTGCATCACGAAGGCAACTCAGTTACCAAGATGTACAGAAAATAAGCTTGTAACTAAAAGACATTACAACATGGAAGAGATAAAATTAGGGCCTTTTCTGTAGATTCTTTAACTGCATAAAATTTACAGATAATTTATATATTTTTATAAAAAAATTCTACCTAAAAACAGGGGACAGAGACGTGGCTATTATGTGAAGGTTGTCTTGTTAGAATGATCTTTACCTTCTACCATGACAAGACATTTAACTTCAAATACAGATTAAAGAACTAAAACTCATTGTCCAATCATAAGTTCTGTATCCAACACCCCATATTTAGAGATACAAAGATACTAGTATAGAGATACTAATACTAGTTCAACTTTTTTATGAATATTTTTGTTTATTTATTCAAAAGAGAAAAAATAAAGTCTTTCAATATTAGGATGTGGGGTAGGTTTTTGAGTTAGAACCCATTAAACTAATCCCAAATTCTTAGCAATAATCTCTGGAGTGCTACAGCTTTCCCTCTGTGGAAATCTGGGGACCAAGAGGACAATATGAAGGGCTTCAAATGGTGTGAAAAAGCCATAGGTAGGTGAAGTCTGTAAACAAACAGTAGAATACAAAGGTACAGGCAAACTTCATCTTTTTCAAGTAATGGTTCTGAAATTTTGTCATGCATTCTAGACTTTCAATTATGCTCTGGTATCCACTACCAGGAATTCAAAAGGAAGGAAAGCTTACAGTAGGAAAAGAGAGAATATATAGAAAATAAATTGTTTGGTTTAGGATAAAAAAAAATTTTAACAAAAGAATTATTTCCTAATAAAGTCACTAATGGGACAGGAAAATTCCAGCTGAGTGCCTTGGATCCCTGAAGAATTGACAGAGGAGACCTAGGGCTCCTGGTCTCTCATCTACTTTAATCAGAGTATCATCTCTGAGGTATGTTTTAGACATCACTCTTCCACACAAGCATTAACTTGGCAAAAAGAAAATATGGCCACAAAACTAGTAATACTGATAAAAAATTAGTCCTCCAAGAAATAACTAAGGCTTAATATTTGACAAAAGGAGGCCTGGTTGTACTAATCAAAAGGTTGGTGGTTCAAACCTACCAGTTGCTCTATGGGAGATTTGATAATCTGCTACTGCAGAGATTACAATGACCCCACCCTATTGTATCACAATGAGTCAGAATTGACTCCACTGTAACACTTAATACTGGACAAACAGAATATTGATTCCCAATGTTGATCTTTGTTATTCTCTGTCCCAAAATTATCCAGGGGCATAGAAAAATGATCACAATAGAATTAACTTTAATTCTTAATAAAAATATGTATCTCATACACAGTTCTATTTGAGTAGTTATTAAAATCATATGTCTTATGAAGTCTTGGGAATCACAGCTGAAGAAAAACGTGAATAGTTATTTCTGCATCCCAGAGTCACCAATCTGGAGTAGAATTTAAAAAAAGAATTAGGTCCCAAGTTGCTCTTTGAGCTGAAGAAAGAGTTAAGTAGAGAAAAGGAAGTTGCATAGATTCTTGTTTGCTTTCTTAACCCCTGAACAACTTCAATGCTTTGGACATGTACATTTGCCATTACATACTCTCAACTATCAGTTGTTTGCTGGATTACCACCACTTAGAAACCCTGTTGGCATAGTGGGTTAAGTGCTACATCTGCTAACCAAAACGTCGGCAGTTCAAATATGCCAGGCACTCTTTGAGAACTCCATGGGGCAATTCTACTCTGACCTACAGGGTTGCTATGAGTTCGACCCAACTTGACAGCAGTGGTTTTTACTTTTATGCTTCAGAAAAGAAATGCTGGTGGCCTAGAAGGTTAAGTGCTATGTCTGCTAATCAAAATGTAAGAAGTTCAAATCTGCCAGGTGCTCCTTAGGAACTCTATGGGGCAGTTCTACTCTGACCTCTGGGGTCTCTATGAGTTGGACCTGACTCAACAGCAGTGGGTTTGGTTTCTTTCTTTTTTTGTTTTTATGCTTCAGAAACCCTGGCGGCTTAAGGGTTAAGCATTTTGCTGCTAACCAAAGGGTCAACAGTTCAAATCCAAGATGTGCTTCTTGGAAACCCTACGGGGCAGTTCTACTATAACCTATAGGATCACTATGAGTTGAATCAGCCCAATGGCATTTTTTTAAAACTGAAAAGGAGTTCTGGGTGGTGAAAATGGCTAATGCCCTTGGCTGCTAACTGCAAGGTTGGGGGTCCACTCAAAAGCATCTTGGAAGAAACGTTTGGTGGTCTACTTCCAAAAAATCAACACTGAAAACCCTATGGAGTACAGTTGTATTTTGTGACTTAGAGGGTTGCTATGAGGCAGTTTACACAACAGCAATTATTTTTATTTTGCTAAAAAGAATGATTACAACACTTAGGTAGACTCTATCAAGTCTTCAGGAGGAGAAAGAAAAGTGCTGGTATGTGATTTGACGAAACAGGGAAAGCCTCTAACCTTTCTGTGAGGGAACAAGCTTCCATTTTTCTATAGATATGTAAGCAGTGACAAGAAGGTGAGCCAAGAGGGCACACTGCACTGAAAGGAGAGGTTAAAATGGTAATACACTTCTAGAGCCATGGAAAGTTGAGATCTGTTATTGTATTCTGGCTAGAGGGTCTTCCATGTTAGTCAATGAAATTACTTCCAATCCAAATCCTACACTAACTACTACTAATTCTACTCAAAAAGTTACTATTTTTAAAGGATTTAAAAACTTCTTTCCATATGAATGCATAGTCCCTGGGTGGTGGAAACAGTTAACATGCTCAGCTACTAAGAGAGAAGATAGTGGTCCAAGTTCACCCAGAGAAGCCTAAGAAGAAAGGTCTAATAATTTACTTCCAAAAAATCACCCACTGAAAACCTTAGGGAGCACAGTTCTATTCTGACACATGGGGTTGCCATGAGTCTGAGCTGGTTTCACAGAAACTGGTTTGATGTAGTTTTGATTTCATATGTATATGTTGGCAACAGGAATGCTGGGGGCAAATACTGGGAAACAGGGGTCTCGGCCAGACTGCACTGATGTGAGTGTAAGTGAAGGAGCCAACCCACCAGTCCAGATTGGTGATCTCTACAGTTGCAGAAACATTTTTTCAATTCCTGAAAAAGAAGTCAAAAACAGGTTGTTAACAAAGCAGTTCATACAATGCATGGCCCTCATTCACAGCACTGAGGCCATGATATCCTGATAATCTTAAAGGCCCAACCCTTTGTGTGTGGGCATGCAGAGACCCAGGCCCTACCGTGGGGAGTTGAATCCACTGTCCACAGTGATGCTGCTGCTGTCCATGCTGTCGAGCCGTGCTGAATGAGTGGCTCTCTGGTTGCTGCTGCTGTCAGTCTCTTTTGGGGCCAGCAGGGTGAGATTTTTCTCAAATTTCCTCTGCAAGTCCCTTTCCTTCTCCCGCTCCAGGAGCCACTGCATGGTACCTATGTCATCTCTATTCTTCTCCTCCTCAGTGTTTTTGTTTGCTCCTTCCTCAGAGTCATCGTCCTCAGAGACATTGTAGTAGTCAAAAGAGGCCTCCTGGTTGCCTGCTGACTCTTGCTGGCGCTGGGAAGCTGGTATCGCCTGTGAGGCCAAGGGTCCCAGGGATGGTTCCAGTTTCTCACATCGGCCTGGCAGTGTGTCTGCAGCTGTTTTGGGGTGAGATTTGAGGAGGGATAAGCTGGATTTGTGATAGCTGTTTACCGACAGAGTGCTGTGAAGAGGTTTGAACAGTGTGTCTTTGCTAAATATCTCTTTCCTCTTGTCCAGGCTGCTGGGCTCAGCCACTGAGCCTGAAGCTGCTGGGCCCCCACCTGGACCCTTTGGTGACTCTTCCTTGTGCCCTGCAGGCTCCCTGGAGGAATGAGGGGCCTGCCGATCAGATGGAGGCAGTTTCTTCACTCCTTCTGGCAGCGTCAGCGTGTCACGATCCTCCTTATTCTTCCCCAGGGGCGATGGTGCTGTGAGCACAGTTTCACTTGAGGTATTGCACTGGAAATAGTCATCTGTGGCTGCCTTTGCTAGACAAGAGTTGAGTTCACCATAAGATGGCAGACTCTCTAGTGGTTTGCCTTGCTCCAAAAGGCTACAAGCACTGGAAGGTTCCTTGTTGCCACTGACTATTTCTGGAATACACACTTCTTTATAGCTTGTGGATGAAAGGTGAGCCCTTTGATGAGTGGCAGTCTGGGCTGGCCTTAAGGTACTGTCATCAATGTAGGACTGGCTGGGTGTTTGATTGTCTTGGCTGCAGCCCTCAGCCATATCTTCAGGTGTCCCCAGAGAAGAAACACCGAGAGGACCCTTGGAGTTCTCCATTGATCTGGACCTCTCCTTGGCCTTACTGGATCTTTCATTCCTGGACCTTCTGTCCTGGGTATGGCTGTGGCTTCGATGCACTTTAGAGTGGGAGCTTCCCCTGGAAGGTTCAGGAAAAGGCATCTCGGTCCTCCTTTTGGCCAGCTCACCAGACACATCCCATTCTGGTGTCATGGGAAAACGGGACTCAATCATGTTTGTGTTGCTGTGCATGATAAAGTTATCTCCTTTGTGCTCAATGATGAAGCAGCCCTCCCTGGGCACCCTGGTAAGAGGCTCACAAAAGTCATACTCTCTTTCTCCTGGGATATCCAGATGAGAACCATCTGAAGGGTCTCCTTTAGACACACGTGTCTTGCTGTGTGACCGAGATTTTCCGTGGGGCTTTCGATGAGTCCTACTCTTTTTACTTCGACCACTGTGGTGGGCAGAAGACCCAGTTTTACTCCTGTGTGCTTTTTCTTCTTCAAGTTTCTTCATCAGTGCAGTGTGTCTCATAACATTCTCCACGGTCAGGTCTGGGTTAATACGCCTAATAATCTCCATTTCTACTTCTCTGGGGATAGTTGCTGGTGAGTCCTCATCTCTTAAGGGCCACTCTTCAGGAGGAAACTGGGCAGAAAAATTGGCCAGCTGTTTAGTCTTGTCTTTTTTAAAACTTAGCCGGAACAATTTCAAGCCAAATTTCTTTGACTGCTTTTCACTATCTTTTGGCTTTGAGAGAGTTTCCATCTTATACGAAAAATTTACAGTACTTTTGCTTTTCTCAGTGGGTGGCACCTGACACAGTGAAGTGGGGCAGTAGGGGTCTTTGCAGTCCTTGGTGGGCTTCCTCTGCAGAGTGGATGCGTGCATGCTATGCATGTCTTCTCTACAGCAATGGCAAGAGTCGCAGTGGTTTCTGGGTAATGTTCTTTCCCTGACACAGCCTGAGGCAGAGGGTGTTATGGTTCCTGGTTGTGGAGAGGTACACTGAGACCTGTCAGGTATTCTCTCATCCAAATGATACCATTTACTGTTAGTTCTTATAAGGGAAGGAGTTATGAAGTAAGTTTGTGGGGTCACAATGAAATAGCCATCCGGAGTTGGATAGATTTTCCTTTCCCGTACCAGTGTGTTCAGTGTGTGCCTCAGGATTTCTTGGCTTGGGGTTGGAACACCTAAAACACACAAATAAAAACACTCAAGAAAATGAACAGGGAACATGTGGCTGATTTGTGACTTTCAGAAACATCTGGATTTTGTCAAGCTTTAAAGTCTTACCACATGGCAATTGAGCAGGGTTCAAAGGTGCTCATTATATTTAGTGTGATTTTAGCTTTCTGTGATAGACTTCATGACTATTACTATCTGTAGAGTGGAAAAATATTAAAAAGTCAGGAAAAAGAAAAATGCAAGTTAGAAGGAGTTAAAGTGTCACTCTTGTTACAAAGTCTTTATTGAACTGAGTCAAGAAATATCTAATTTTTTAAGTGGGGGAAAAATGAAAAATATTTTAAGTGATAGTACATAAACTGATGGAAAAGGCTTTGTCAATAAAAGCAGGTAGCAGGGCTAAAATACTCAAGTTAATGTTGAAAACCAAATCTTACATATATAGGCCATCCTATTAGAACAACTCTGTAACAATTGAGTTTTTAAGATTAAGTTTACATAATAAACTTACCTCTATAAATTACATTAAAAGGCAAGCTGAATTGACTATTGCTTATGATGCACCCAATTTCAAAACTATCCCCTTCAATTTTGAAAGTTTTAAGGTTCAGGTGTGAACCTGGCACAAGTCAGCAGGATGCAAGTGGTTTTTCTCATTTGCAACCAGATAGCCCTAAAGTACATCACACTAAAAGCGTATGTGTCTGATAACTCAGCCTTAAACAAATCAAAAACCATTGTGCTTGCAGATTCTGACTCCTAGCAGCCCTATAAGACAGAGTAGAATTGCCCCACAGCGTCCAAAGGTACCCTGTTCTGTAGAATGGAATCTCCAGAAGAAAACTCATTGATGCTTGTGGTGGTCAAGACTGTGTCAACTTGGCAACTCCATGTTTGGCTGCTGTATCAAGTGGCATGGGTGGGGCCCGTGGTGGTTTCCCACCCCTCAGCTCTCATCTCTCAACTTTTCACCACTTCCTTCCTGTCTGCTCACATTGCCAGCAGCTCCTGCCCTATTTTGCGACTGGTTTCTGGACCTGAACTAGCAGCTGTTGGATTCATCAGCCCTTACAGCTGACGAGTGAGAGGCTTGTTCCCTGACCTGCCGATCCTGGGTTTGCTAGCCTCTGTAGCTCCGTGAGTCAGCAGGGACCTTGCAGTCCTGCCACCAGCTTGGCATCCACTGACCTAAACAGCTGGTGATCTAGACCTCTGGTCTCTGACCTGCAGACCTTGGGTTCACCATCTCCCGTGGTCACCTCAGCCTTTTGCCAGGACTTGGGACATTCACCTTCTACAACTGCATGAGCTGTTTCCTTCATATATAAATCCTTCCTTGTACATACACGTGCCACTGCTTTTGCTTTCCTAGAAAATGCAGCCTAAGACAATGCTATCTGTACACTGCTGTTTTCAAAATGTTTATTTCTGTCTACCTCAACAAAGTATAAAATACTGCAGGGTGCAGTCCATTTACTTTATTTCTTGGATATTCTCCATTCCTGTGCCAGGCACCTAGAGGGTGGTAAGACTTATGAGATAAATTTGAAGGATAGAATTTGGAAATAGCTCAGGTTGACTCATACAAAATTGCCAACTGTCTCTAATCCACAAAATGACAGTTTTATGTGGTTCACCCTATTGTGGTTATGGCAGTGTAATGTGAAGACAAGAGGCTGGGCTTTGGGGCCAGATTACCTGGATTCAAATTCTAGCTCCCTTGTTGGCTGGTGTCCCTTTAGACTACTTACTTACACCCTCTGAGCCTCTGTTCATTGTCATCAAAGTGTGTATAACAGTAGTAATTACCTTCATGGACTTGTGAGTGTAACGTATAGAACACCGCCTGACACATACTGAGTCCTCAATAAATCTTAGCTCTTAGTAGTCTGAATTTCCGGTCAGAGTTCATTGAAACCCTTGAACCAACACTGTGTAGCAACCTAGAACAGCTGGGTAAGCTAAGCAGCTTAGGCTCTTTCAATCCTTCCAAAACTACGAAAGATTATTAATTGGATATAAGGACATTAGAATGCCTTGAAGTTCTTAAAGAGGAGAGAATCCAGAAATAGGAAGTAACACATACACAGAAGATTTCCTTAGTGATTGAAATAGAAAAGATGGCATTGCTTATAGATAATGTAGAGTCCATGGGTGGTGCAACAGTTAATGTGTTCAATTACTAAACAAAAAAAGCTAAAAGTTCAAGTCCACCTAGAGATGCCCTTGAAATACTAACCATTAAAAAACCCTACTGAGCACAGTTCTATTCTAACACACATGGTGTTTTAGTCAGCTAGGGCTGCTCTAACAGAAATACCACAGAGTGGATGGCTTTAACAAAAAAAAGATTTATTCTTACACAGTCCGGTAGGTTGCAAGTCCATATTCAGGGTGTCCGCTCCAGGGAAAGACTTTCCCCTTGACGGCTCTGGAGGAAAGTCCGGTATTGCATCAGTCATTGTCCAGGGAGTGTCCTAACGCAAGAACCTCTGGTCTGAATGACGCGCTCTGCTCCCGGTGCTACTTGCTTGATGGTAGCGAGGTTCTCAAATTGTCCTTGGTTCTTTTTCCTCTTATTCCTTGCAAGCTAAAAGCATTAAGGGTGGGGCAAGCCATACTCCAGGGAAACTTCCCCCATAGCAGGAATTCACAGCCCCACCCTAATCCTTTACATACAGGTTAGCAAAACCACACAATGGAGGACAGTCCCAAGATACTGGGAACCATATCCCAGCCACGTGGCTGCACACATTTTTGGGGGGACACAATTCAAACCATGACACATGGGGTCATTACAAGTTGGAATCAACTCATTGGCAACTGATGGTGGCAAAAGTGGGCAGATAATGTATTATCTGAAATAACAACTTAATTTTTGAGTTGTATGGTTTCCTTTTAGGGTAGCCCTCTACTCTTGATAGATGTATGTTGGTCTTCACACAAATGATTTCAAGGTTGGTATAATATATACTGAATAGCAAAATTTATTTTTTATTTTATCATACTTTCTTCATAAAACACAATTTTAATTAAATATGTGATATAATCCAGGCTATAAACATGCAAGTCTTGAGGGCCATAATAAAACATTAAAGATAAACAACTTAAAAAATCATCTACACTCTGAAAGAAGTACACCCAGAATGCTCCTTAGAAACAAGGATGGTGAGACTGTATCTCACATACTTTGGATATGTTATCAGGAGGGATCAATTCCTGAAGAAGGGTGTCATGCTTGTCAGCAAAAAAGAGGAAGACCTTCAGTGAGGGTCTTAACACAGTGCCTATAACAATGAGCTAAAAAATAACAATGATTCTAAAGACGGCACAGGACCAGGCAGTGTTTTGTTCTGTGGTACATGCGGCCTCTATGAGTCTAAAGTGACTCAAACGCACCTAATAAACAATGCGCGTGATGAACAACCAGAGCCTCTAGGCCTGTAAGAAGGCACCATTCACACAGAATGCAACCTCTGAGATGAGGATTCAATACTCAGTGTAGTCTTGCAAATAATTCCCACCATAGTTATGTAGCACAGAAAATCAAAATAAAAACCCATATTTCAAACAGACTATATTTTAAATAGTAGCATACTATCAGTAAAAATGTGACAGACAGAAATTGCACCAAATACTGTAAGGTTCATTTATTAGAATTCTTGGCAGACTAGCTTACTACGGCTGCAAAAAGGAAATCTGAAGCTCAACGCACAACAGAAATATTCTGATAAAACAAAAAATATAACTGTATTATAAAATTTGTTAACTGTAAAGGCCTTTAAATGATGACCATAGAAAACTTATAAAACTATATAGACTTATGACTCAATGAAGTTATTTTAAAATGCTAATAAGAATAAGCTCTCTGGTGAGTCTCAAATTAAGAGATAAAAGTTTACAGAGTGGGGAGAGCAGCTAGAGTTACTGTGTTTTTGCATAACAAATTGACTTGGATTATAAACTTTCATTAAAGCACAATAAAATATTTATTATGTTTAAGTGAAAGTATACGATCCAAATCAATTTTGCATGTCCTCCTATCTGCAGCTCCATCTGCTCTCCTCATCCTGTGACAGCACACTCTTCCTTCTCACTCTACACTTTTAGTATCCTCTTAAAAAGCCCCTGTTCCCTCCTCTCCACCTTCCTCTCTCCCATCTAGAAAGAAACCAGTAGGACAGCCTCCTATAAATGCATAAAACCACAAAGTACACACACTACATGTTCACACTGTGTCCCTGAGTCCAGTCCATTCTTGTCTGAAGAGCTGACCTCAGTACTGGTTTCAAGTCGGGGCCAGCAGCAAGTCTAGGGGCCTTATTCCCAGGGGAACCTCCAGGCTGTCAGATGTCAGCTGCTGTCTTTTAGTAGAGTTCTTGAACTGCACACCACTTTTTCTTGTGTTCCCTCAGGGTCTCTACATTGTGCTCTTTTCATAGCTGCCTTTGGTGGTGGCTGGGCACTCTCTGGTTCTTCTGGTCTCATGTGGATGCGGTCTCCCATTCATAGGGGTCATTCTGTTTCCTGGGCTCTTTTTGTCACTTGTCTTTCATGCTTTCAGTTGTCATCTGTTCTAGATGGATTGAGACCATTTGGTGTACCTCAGCTTGCTAGGTTTTAAGATCCCAGATGCCACTCAACAATATGGGGTGTAGAAGACTCTCTTAGCTAAAGACTAGTTATGCCAACTGGCTGTGATGTCCCCTGAAAACATGGCCCCCCAACCCCCGTCCCTAGTATTCTATCCTTTGAAATATTGGGTTGAGTTTAGAAAACCTTTTCAGTTTCTGGTATAGTCCAGTTATGCTGATCTGCTCTCTAGTGTGTGCTGTCACTCCTTTCACCTAACCAAATTCCTATAGACCATCTAATCTAAGAACATCCCTCTTCCTACATCCCCATCCTTGCAGCCATCAAAGAGTTTTTTCTTCTGTACATAAGTCCATTCTGAAGTCCTTATAGCAGACGTCTCATACAATACTCGTCCTTTTGCAGCTGACTGATTTTACTAGGCGTAATATCTTCTAGCTGAAGCCAGGTTATGAGACATTTCCTATAATCATCATTGTTCTTTATCATTCCATAGTGTTCCACTGTGTATATGTGTATATGTATCACAGTCTGTTTATCCGTTCATCCGTTTGTGGGCACCTAGGTTGATTCCATCTTTTTGCTATTGTGGGTAGTGCTTTAATAAACATTCATGTGCATGTATCTGTTTAAGTAACCACCTTTATCTGTGTCGGATACATTCTGAGCAGTGGGATTGCTGGATTATATGGTATTTCTACTGGTAGCTTTTTAAGGAAGTGCTCAATTGCTTTCCAAAGAGGTTGTACCATTTTTGCATTGCCACCAGCAGCATAGGCAAGTTCTGAACTCGCCACAGATTCTTCAGAACTTGTTTTGTGTTTTTTGGATATTGTCAACCTTGCTGGAATGAAACAGTATCTCATTGTAGTTTTGCTTTGCAAAACTACAGCTAGTAATTGTGAGCATTTTCTCTTGTATCTTTTGGCTGCCTGGATGTCTTCTTTATGTCTGTCCATCTTCTCTGCTGAATGCCTAATTGGGTTATTTGTTGTTTTCTTGTCAATATTTTGTAGCACTTTGTAGATTATGGAAACCAGATGTTGGTCCAACATGCAGTTGCCAAATATTTTTTCCCATTCTGTAAGTAGTCTTTTAACTCTCTTGATAAAGTCTTTGGATGAGCAAATGTTTGATTTTTAGTAGTTCCCACTTACCTATCTTCTTTTCCGTTTCTTGTGCATTGTTGGTCAGATTTTGTAGTCTGTCTAAGCCACGTATTGGAACTTCCATTGTTATCCCTATGTTTTCTTGCACAACCTTTATTGTTTTTAGGTTTGATTTTTAGGTCTTAGATTCATTTTGAGTTAGTTGTTTTTGTGTAAGGTGTGAGACATGGGTCTTGTTTCAGTTTTTTGCAGATGGATATCCAATTTTGCCAACACCATTTGTTAAAGAGACTGTTTTTAACCCCAGGTTACAACCTTTGGGCCTTTGCTGAATACCAACTGTTCATGAGAGGGTGGTGATATTCCTGGGGTCTTTATTCTGTTCCATTGGTCTATATGTCTCTTTTTGTACCAGTACCAGGCTGTTTTGACTACTATGGCAGTATACTAGGTTCTAAGGTTGGGTAGTGTGAGGCCTTCCACTTTATTCCTCTTCAGTAGGGCTTTACTTAGAAACCATGTCTTCCCTTTCCAAACAAAGTTGCTGATTTACTTCTCCATCTCATTAAAAAATGACACTGGAATTTGTATTGGGATTGCATTGAACCTGATGATCACTTTGGGTAAAACAGACATTTTCACAATGCTAAGTTTTCCTATCCATGAGCAATGTAGATTTCTCCACTTATGTTAAGTCTCCTGCAGTAGGGTCTTGTAATTTTCTCTCTATAGGTCTCTTCTCTGGTTAGATTTATTCTGAGATATTTTATCTTCTTGGGGTCCATGGTAAATGGGATTGAATTGGTGGTTTCCTCTTTGATGATCTCTTTGTTGGTATAAAGGAACCCTACTAATTTACTTATGTTTATTTTATATCCTGCTACTTTGCTAAACTCTTATTAGTTTCAGTAGTTTATTTATGAATTCTTTATAGAGTTTTCCATGTATATGATCATATCATCTGCAAATAGGGATATTCTTATTTCTTTTCTGATGTGTATGCCATTTATTTCTTTGTTTTGTTCTGGCCAGAACCTCTTGCAAAATGTTGAATAGAAGTGGTGACTCTAGGCATCCTTGTCTAGTTTCCGTTCTCGGGGAATTCTCTGAGTCTTTCTCCATTCAGAATGATGTTGGAGGTTGGCTTTGCACAGATGCCCCTTATGGCACTGAGGAATTTCCCTTCTATTCCTAGTTTGCTGACAGCTTTTAACATCAGTGGGTATTGGACTTAGTCAAATGCCTTTTCTTCATCAACTGACAAAATCAGGTGATTCTTACTCTTTTTGCTATTTACGTGGTTAATCACATTAATTGTTTTTCTGATACTGAACCAGATCTGCATTCCTCCTATCAATCTGACTTGGTCATGATGAATTAGTTTTTTGGTATGTTGTTGAATTCTACTGGCTAGGGTTTTGCTGAAGATTTTTGCATCTAGGTTCAAGAGAGATATTGGTATGTAATTTTCTTTTTGGTGAGACCTTTCCCTGGTTTTGATATCAGGGTTATGCTGGCTTCATAAAATTAATTGGGGAATATTCCATCTTTTTCTGTGTTGTAAAACACCCTCAGCAGTATTGGAATTAACTTTTCTCTAAAAGTTTGGTAGAATTCTCCAGTGAAGCCATCTGGATCAGGACTTCTTTTGGTTGGTACTTTGTTGATTACTTTTTCAGTCTCTTGTGATGGCTTTACAAATTCATTCTACTTCTCTTCGGGATAATTTTGGTAGGCGATGTGAACCTAGAAATTTGTCCATTTCCTGTAAGTTTTCAAATCCACTAGAGTACAATTTTTCCTAGTATTCTGTTATGATATTTTTAATTTCCATCGGATCTGCTGTGACATCTCCCATCTCATTTCTTATTTGGGTTATTTGTTTCCTATCCTGTTTCTCTTTTCTAAGTTTAGCCAGTGGTTTATCAATTTTGTTGATTTTTTTCAAAAAGACAGCTTTTGGTTTTGTTAATTCTTTACTTAAAATACAGTTATCTAATTCATTTAGTTCTGGTCTCATTTTTATTATCTGTTTCCTTCTGGTGCCCAAGGGGTTATTTTGTTGTTCTCTTTTACTTGTTCAATTTGTAGGGTTAATTCTTTGGTTTGGACCCTTTCCTCAGTCTGGATGTGTGCATGCATAGTGCTAAATTGACCTCTATGCACTGCTGTTGTTGTATCTCATAGGTTCTGGTAGTATGTGTTTTCATTCTCATTTGATCCCATGAATTTCTTTATTATATCTTTGATTTCTTCTATAACCCATGAGTTTCTGAGCAAGGTGTTGTTCAGTTTCTATGAGTTCAAATTTCTACAGATGCTTCTTCTGCTACTGATTTCAACTTTTTGGCCTTATGATCCGAGAAGATGCTGTGCAATAATTCACTGGTATGGATTTAGCTGAGACTTGCTTTATGGGCTAATACGTGGTCTATTCTGAAGAATGTTCTATGTGCACTGGAAAAAAAGGTGTACTTATCTGTTGTTGGGTAAAAAGTTCACTACTGATTTCAACTTTTTGGCCTTATGATCTGAGAAGATGCTGTGCAATAATTCACTGGTATGGATTTAGCTGAGACTTGCTTTATGGGCTAATCCGTGGTCTATTCTGAAGAATGTTGTATGTGCACTGGAAAAAAGGTGTACTTATCTGTTGTTGGGTAAAAAGTTCTGTGTATGTCAATGAGGTTTAGTTAGCTGATTGTTGCAAAAAGATCTTCTGTATACTTTACTGAGTTTTTTTCTGGATGATCTGTCAATTACTGAAAACACAGTGTTGAAGTCTCCAACTATTCTTGTGGAGTAATCTATCTCATTTTTCAATGGTGTCAGTGTTTGTTCAATGTATTTAGATTCTATGGTATTGGGTGCATAAATATTTAATATTGTTATGTCCTGCTTATGTATCAAAACTTTCAGCAGTCCATGATGGTAGATTTTAGGTTAAAGTCTATTTTATCTGTGATTAGTATTGCCACTCCTGCTCTTCTTTGTATGTTGTTGGCTTCGTATATATTTTTCCATCCTTTGATTTTAGGTTTGTTCATGTCCTTGAGTCTAAGGTATGTTTCTGGTAAGCAACATATAGATGCATCTCGTCTTTTGATCCAGGATGTCACTCGATGTCTCTTTATTGGAAGGTTCAGTCTGTTTACATTCAGTGTAATTATTGATAGATATGTGTTTAGTGCTGTCATTTTGATGCATTTAGTTTTGTGTTTTTGATGTTTTCTGTGTTTCTTAACATTGTGTTCTGGGTCACTCTTGTTTATGGATTGACTTTTCATCTTTTTCAGTGTTGACTTTGTGTTTGTTGAGACTCCTGTATTATGTTTCTTGTTTTGATATGTCACATTGTTCTTTCGCTTTGCAGCTGGCTACTGCTATGATCCTTCTTAATATTCTAAGTTTAAACCAGACTTTAATTTCTGCATATCTTTATTTCCTCTCCATCTGAAATGGTTATAACTACTGCAATATATACTGCTTTTTAGTGTGATGATGTCATAGTTTTCATAGTATGATCACCACTTCCTTTAATATTGTAGCTTTGATTGAGCTTTTTGACCTCCTTAAGTGGATTCTGGATGCTGTGTCCTGCATTGCCTCCTTAAGTATACACTTGATGTTTTTGGTTTTCTAAGCAAAGAGCTTCTTTCAGTAGTTTTGTAGTTTTGGTTTGGTTTTTACAAAGTCTCTAAGCTTCTGTTTATCTGCAAATGTCAATTTCTTTTTGATATTTGAGAGACAGTTTTGCAGGATATATAATTCTTGGTTGGAAGTTTTTTCCTTCAGGGCTTTGAATGTGTCATCCTATTACCTTTTGCCAACATCGTTTCTGTTGAGAAGTCAGAAGGGAGCCTACAGGGCTTCCCTCTGAATGTTAGCTTTGCTTTAAGCCTTGCTGCATTTAAGAGCCTCTATTTATGTTTCATTTTGTTAAAGCCTGATTATGTTTTGGTGTCTTTCTTTTGGGCTCTGTTTTTGTGGTGTTCTGTATGTGTCTTTGAAATCTGTTCTCTTCTTTGATAATCTCAGGGAATTCTTCTGTCAGCAACTCTATAATGATACTGTCTGTATTTTCAGCTACCCCTGGTGAGAAACTCCAATTATTCGTAGATTCTTCCTCTTAATGCTTCTTCATTTGTTTGTTGATGCTTCTTCATTTTTCTTATTTCTTTTCTCTGATTTCTCCTCACAAATGCTGGTGTCAGTTGCTCTGTCCTCAAGCTCACTAACTCTGGCTTCCATCTCCTCCTCACTACTCTTTTGGCCTTGAATTGAATTGTCCAATTCTGTGATTTTATTATTGATCTTCTGGATTTCAGATCATTAATGTTCCATCAATGATAGCCCCTCCTTATGTAGTCACTGGGGGGCCATCAGCAAACACTATGATGTGGATTAGTGAAGCATGGAAGAGATGCTGCCTGGCCGCTCAGCAATCAGTTCTCCAGGTGGTCTTATTTTAAAAAGGTACTTTATTGCTAAGCAAGGAACTGTCCAACAGCTGCTGAAATCAGTCAGCCCATCAGGTGTGGCAGGCCCTGCGTCCAGTTGACAATGAAAGCACTTCATAGGCCATCCCTAGATGCTATGATATGGTTCAAAGTAGCAAGGGGTTATGGCCTTGCTGCCATCATCTGCCAGGCTTCACCTGCAACTCTAGGTACCACCATCATAAACACAGCATTTCTGCTGGAGAAGCACTTTCCAGACAGGGGCTTCTATTCCATGTGAGAGTTAGCCCCAGCTAAGGCCTCCGCATTGGTGACTCCACATCCCAGCTAACCAACGTGACATCTCACCTGATCTGCCCTGCCTGCAGCAAAACAGCAGAATCTATGGTGCAGATCAGAAAAAAGAGGGTGAAGGGGCAGTGGTGCCCTCAGTCAGCAGCAGGGCTCCATTAGGTGGCTCTCACAAGTAAAGCCTCTTTGCTGCACTACCAGCTGTTTACTTACGCACTTCAGTTCAGCATATTAGCCAGCTTATGCCCAGCCCCTACCTCCTGGATAACAAAGAAGGTGTCAGTACCTGTAGTTCTCCCTAATGGTGAGTCAGCAGAAACAGGACTCAGCGTGCTGCTGCCTCATCTTCGAGAGAGGTAGTTGTCCTGTTACTGGCTCATAGTCCAATCTGACAAACCTACGCCAGATGCTAGGGTTCCCAGGATGTCTATGCTGCTCCATTCAATTATCATTCCAGATCTTAGTTCTCAGAGTGAATTGAAGAGACATATGTCCTGTCTGCCTTCTTGGCCCTGCCCCTATTAATAAATCTTGATTGCATGCTTGATCAATTTAAGAATAGAGATCTTGGTAGAAATCTTCAATTTCTTCATCTTTGACATTACCAGTTGGTGTGTAAATTTGAATAATAGCTGTGTTGACTAGGTTTCCTTGTAGTCATTCAGATATTATCATAATCACTGACAGCACTGTACATCAGGATAGACCTTAAAATGTTCTTTTTGATGATGAACACAATGCCATTCCTCTTCAGTTTGTCATTCCTGGCACAGTAGATCATATAACTCCCTAATTAAAAATGGCCAGTAAAAGTCTATCTCAGCTTACTAGTGCCCAGGATATTGATCTTTCTGTTTCACTTCATTTTTGATGACTTCGAATTTTCCTAGATATACACATTTTATATTCCATGTTCTGATTATTAGTGGATGTTTTGAGCTGTCTTTTCTCATTTTGAGCCATGCCACATTAGCAAATGAAGGTTTCAAAAACTTAACTCCATTCACGTCACTAAGTTTGACTCTACTTTGAGGAAGCAGCTCTTCCTCAGTTGTCTTATGGGTACCTTGCAAGCTGAGAGGCTCATCTTATGGCATTGTATCAGGCAAAGTTTCATTGCCATGTATAAGGTTTTCACTGGCCAGTTTTTTTCCAGAAGTAGACTGCCAGATCCTTCTTCCTAGTCTGTCTTAGTCTGGAAACTTCACTGAAATCTGTCCACCAGGGTGAATCTGGTGGTATTTGAAAAAACACCAGTGGCAAAGCTTCCAGTTTCATAGGATCATATAAGCTACTGCAGTACGACCAATTGACACATGCAGTGACAATTGACAAAAACAGGTGGTGGGTCACATGTAGCCAGTAGGCCATAGTTTGCCAATCTCTGCCCTAGACTCTGGGTTGAATAGAATTTCATCAACATTTGGGGCTGGCCAAGAAGTCATTAGTGTCACACCATATAGATGAAAAAATGTTTACCACTCCATCTGAAAACATAGGCTTAGGATTTAAGTTCACTTACCATAAGAGCTAACAAGGCAATTCGTCTTTTAAGTACAAATGACTTACGGCTGCCTCCATAAAGTAGTCCAACTTAGTGATACTGTTATTAGCTACTGGTAGTGATGAATAATGTCCTGTTACATTATGTACCATCTTTGTTCCATTCTCTATTTTATAGCCCAGTACTAGAAGAAGTTCAATACAGGTTTGTAATCTCTCATGAAACCACATACAAATAAAAGTCTAATATCAGAAGTGGTTTTTTAGGTGTAAGGCTAAAGGAAGAAAAGTATGTCCATCAAGAGCATATAGCCTCTTCTGTTTTAGACAGCTCTCACTTGAATTCAGCTTCTTTTACTACAGAAAAGAAGGAGTTTTTCTTAAAAATTAATAAAAATAACAATGAACTATATTCAGAGTTAATGAAACATCACAAATTTGAGGCATTTTTATTGGTTGCAAAAATATTTCATTAGCTGGATTCATGTTAGTGTTTTTAAATATTACATGTAATTTCAAAACACATCCATTACAAAATTAGTAAAACAAGAAACATCACTAGGTGAAAAATATGAAAATATTAATTAAATATAATTATATTTATGTTATATTTATATATTTATACATTTTAAATATAATATAAAATTGAATATAAATATAAATTGAAATATAAAAAAATTTCTTTGAGGCAAGAAGAAATGTAAGGAAACCTAGTATAATGGATAAGATTATTGTTTTATTTAAAAATAGTCCTTCCCTCCTCTTCTCCTACTTTCCCAGAAGTGTAGTGTACTTCCCCTTAACATTTGGATTGGCCACCTTTGCTTCGGCCAATGAAATGGGCATGGTATGACTAAAGGCTTGAAAAGCCCCTGTGCAGCTGTGCTTGTTCTCTTGTGTATCTGCTGTCACCATGAGGAGACTGAACTCTTTTCTAAAGACAACATACAGAGGGATCAGGGCCAGGCCAGCTGACTCCTAGGGAATCTCCAGACACATAAGCTAAATAAATGTTTATTATTGTATGCCACTTGTGTTGTATGGTTGTTTGTTATCCAGCATTAAAAACAAACTGATACAGCAAACAAATGACACTAAGGCCTCTTCCGAGCTGACTTAAAAGTATGTCAAGAGTTAGTTTTTAATGTAAGCTGTATTTTAGCCTAAGAAGGGGCTTATTCCAAAACCAAAGTGACATACTGGTGGTCTAACATTGTGTTACTTGACCTGCACGTTGCTAGCATATGTTAAATACAGACACACACACATACACATGCTGACATGGAAGGAAATCTAGACATTTCATCTAAAACTCTAAATTTCCAGATTTTCTTAAAAACTGAAAGACTGAGCCACTCTGGCAGGGCTCTACATTTTGTGGGTAATAGACAACAAAAAGCTGAATCTGTGTAGTCAGCTGCCCCTCCTGACATGGGACATGCATGCTCCAAGTCATCACCATCTCTAACACTTTCCAGCCCTGGAGACAAGTGCCACTTGCCATTCAGTACAACAGATGGACTGCTGTCCCTTTGCATGATATTTAAGGGAAAAGTGGACATTTTTATTTTTCTTTCAAAATTGGATCTTAACTAATTTATGGCACTTGGCTTATCAAGCCATGATACAAGCATGCCAGCTTTATTTATTTCTGACGTTACTCCTGTGGTTTCACCCTCAGGGCTGGAAGTTTTACCTGTTTCTGACCAGACTCTTGAGTCACCATGCTCATGTATTTAAACAAGGTTGAATGGAATCTTGGTAGTTTTTCCAGAATTCTTAATAGATTGTGATTTAATGTCTTTGATTCAGTCTCAATTTAAGAAGTATTACAGTTGAGTCAAGTAAACATTTTTTTAAGTAACACAGGAATTAATAAAAGCTTCTGGATCAATCATAACGAAGGTCCACTCTTCAGACACGAATGGATTGGACTTGGTGATGCAGAGTGACCACATATTGGATGTACTTTATGGTTCTATGCATCTATAGGATATCATCCTGCTGATCTCTGGCTGGAGGGAGGAGAGTGGGTGGAGAGGAGGGGAAAGGAGACTGTTGGGAGGATGAGACATGTATGGAGCAGAGAGGAATAGTGTGCTACCACTGGGCAGGGAGAGCAGTGGAAGCAGCATATAGGTGGGCAGGTAAATTTATATGGGAACGTACATTTTCACTCAGTCATATTAAATAAAAAAAATAAAATAAAAGCTTCTGGTCATTCTGACTGAGACTGTTCCCCATTACATTCAAATACAGGAGGAGCAGTTTATGTGAAGTGCTAGACTGGCCCAGTACATAATTCATTTGGAAGGTGCCACATTCTTTTCCCATTACCTGGGAAACATGTTGTCAGGTGTTCCATCAGTGCTTCTTGGGTGACAGGCTTTCTTGCTGAGTTCATTGCTGAGATGGCCAAGCAAAGGATTTCCCCGAGTGGAATAAACTGAGATTGACTGATGGGAGACATACTGATTGGTGACACATCACCTGCAGAAACACAATTTCAAGTGAGTGATTCATTGCAAACTTCAGTCATTTGTCTCACACACACCTTCATGCATGTGCACACCTCCAGTAGCTACTGCCTATTCCTTGTATTATGAATGTAGTAAACTCTGAAAACTTAAATTTGTTATAGCCACAGTCAATTATGTTCAGGCAGAAAGACATTCACAGAACAGTTAAGGTTCCTATTGCCTTGATGAATAAAACTTTCCTTTAAAAGCTGAGATCTCGTTTAAACAAACATAGTACTGAAAGTTGAGCAACAAAGGTTTCGAAACTGATTTATGCCTTGATTAACTTGGAGCTTGTTGTTAATAACTGTCATTCACACCTAGATAAATGTATTTGTAACCTGACGATTCATTCATTCAACTGCTGAATGTCCTCTAATGCCAGGTATTGGCTGGGGGCTTATGACCTGGACACAGAAGAGCGATTCTCTGCAGCAAAGAGGGAAGGGTAGTGTGCCACTGCCTGGGGGCAGGGGAGCTTAGAAGCAGAGAGTTACAATTTTTATCCAGGACACACAACCTGACTGCAGTGCTAGGAACACACATGTGCCTGAGCGAGGGGGGTTTAGGGCTGACAGCATTTCAGGGCTTGCATCCAGGTATTTCTCCAGCAGTACAGGTACAGGAGGAGAGAGACAGGTACATAGGAACAACCATTGAGAAACAGCTGCGAGCCCAAAGGTTTCATCTTATGGGGGATGCTGAGCCATAGAAGGAATCTAAGGAATGACAAAGTCATATGTGAATTTCTGATAGATGACTCTGGTGGCAGAGGGTAGACTGGGTAGAGTAGAAGAGAGGCAGACAACACTTTACTTGGAGACTGTAGTTTCTGCATATGTTTGCACATTAAGGGAAAAAGCAGAAGAGACTGAAGACCCACCAACAAAGGAGCAAATCATGTTGCCTCTTGAGGTGAGAACATGTAATACAAATATGTCTTCATTTCGTCAATCTTAAAATCATAGTGTGGTGATTTTCAAGGATCCCTAGAATTCTTAGAGATTTATGAGACGGAGGTATGACCAGCAGAGGAGAGGCTAGGAGAGTAACAGAGACTGCTCCTAACAACTCAGTGTTACCTGTTTTATACTTTAGGGATCTCTAAGATTTCACTCAGAAAAACAAACAAACCAAAACCAAAAAAGGTTCTTCAGGAAGAGGGTGAAAACTAATGTCAGAGATATATATCTGTAAGTACTATGCTTATTTCTCACATGTACTTACATAATTTCTCCTTTACTGTTTCCTAAGAAGGGTTTCTCTCTTGTAACAAGCTACCATGGCTGGACATCTTCAAGACTTGGGACAGCCTGTGGCATTAAGCAAGCTTCTCCCTAAAATAATTCCGGGTGCTCTAGGGTAGTCCAGCCTCCTCATCACCAGGGAATGCAAAGCTGTGTCCAGCCACTCCTAATCTGCAAGAGGGTTCAGCAGCCCTTTGTGAAAGAACTTGAACACTTTTTTTTTTATTGTGATTGAGTGAAAGTGTACAATCCAGTTTAAATTGCATGCCCACCTATCTGCAGCTTTTTCTGCTCACCTTGCCTGGTGACAGCACACTCCTCCTTTCTGTTCTATACATGTCATATCCTCTTAACAATCTCCTGTCCTCTGTCTCCGTCCTCTCCACTCCCTTCTGTTAAGAGGCCAGTAGGACGACATCCTATAGATGCATAGAACCATAAAGTGCACACATGATATGGCCACTCTGTGTCTCTGAGTCCAGTCCATTCCTGTCTGAACAGTTGACCTCAGTAACGATTTATGATCAGGGGCAGCATCAGATCTAGGAGCCATGCTCCCAGGGGAA
This sequence comes from Heterohyrax brucei, assembly GCA_028571685.1. Taxonomy (NCBI): domain Eukaryota; kingdom Metazoa; phylum Chordata; class Mammalia; order Hyracoidea; family Procaviidae; genus Heterohyrax; species Heterohyrax brucei. The sequence goes on from CM053156.1 coordinate 29,593,479, forward strand.
TCCCAAGGCCTTCGGACCCTCAGTTGTGGTCTTTTAGCAGAGTTCTCAGGGTGTACCCCCTTTTTTCTCTTGTTGACACTAGGACCCATCATTGTGAGCCCCATCACAGCTGTCATTGGTGGTGGCTGGGCAGCATGTGGTTCTACCGCTCACATGTTGATATAGTCACCTATTCATGTGGGTCTTTCTGTCTTCTGGGTTCTCTCTCCCCCATGTCACTGTTGTCCTTGGTAATCATCTGTTTCAGCTGAGTTGGGACCATGTGGCATACCTCAGATGGCAGCTTGCTAGCTTTTAAGACCCCAGATGCCACTCACCAATAAGGGGTGCAGATGAGTCTCTTAGCAGTAGGCAAGTTATGCCAATTTGCCTCAATGTCCCCTGAGAGCATGGTCCCTGGACCCCCACCCTTGCTACTGCGTCCTCGCAATGTAACACACTTTCGATGGACTAGATGGGATAAAAGCCTTGATGGATGAATCCAGCAACAGGGCCTGGGAATGAAAGCCGCCATATGTGAGAGTTAAAGTCCAGCATGGCAATAGACAAGGAAGAAAGGCCCAAGTACAAAGGACATGGTGGTTCTTGGTCTATGATGAGACCTTACCTCCTACACCAAGCCCAGCTCTGTTCACTTGCTCCCTCTCTCTGCATCTTTCAGGCTCCAGTGAGTTCTGCTGTGAGTTTGCTGAGAGATGGACATGAGAACTGCGAGACATTTTCCTAATGGCCAGAGAGACGGGAGTACTCAGAAAAGGAGAAGGCCAGTGAGGATTAAGTCACCAGAAACCAGGAACAGTCCTAACTCAGAATCCACAAACTTCTTGGGTCTCTGTGACATAAACTTAAAAAAGAAGGCCCTAGAGGGATTCCTGTAATGATTTGGTGGGGTAGCAGCAGGTGGAAGCTAAATGCTACATTTTAAGCCATTACTATAGATGTAAGGTTTACTGGGCTGGTGAAGCCTAATCCATATTGGAGACACAAGAATGACAGTGAAAATCATTCTTGAGAGAGCAGAGGATCATCTCAGTGGGGATGGTTGCCTTTTATTAACTGCTACACCATTTGTTCAAATGAGATCTATTCTAAACACTAACATATACAATATAAAGTGATGGTGGTGACTTGCAGTACTGGTGGGAATTTGGAGCCCTACGGTTCATTGCTTTTCTCCCCATGATGGACCCTGCTGCAAAGCCATACACATGCTAACAGTTTTCTCTATGCTTCTTTCTCTCTCACTCTACTTCCTGAAGTAAAGAATGAGAGGCATTGAGGTCAGAGTGTTTGATGAGTTGCTGGGTTAGTCACATGGCCCTTAGAGTCACCTGTAACATCTTTAAAACCCTCAGAGTCACCTGTAACATCTTTAAAACCTAGATGAAGATAAAGATGGGGGTTAGCAGGCAAAGGGGGAGATATACAACTTTGTAACTTGTATACCACTGGGAAGGTCAGTAGCTAATGCTTAGCATGTAGAATTTGCCTATCATAAATAAGGAATTCTCAGAGGAATAAACACACAAAGATACCACATATGATTTTAAAAATGTGTGTCTGCTAAAAGACCTCAACTGATGGTCCAGCGGTTTTGGGGTTCCCCTGAGAGCATGGCCCCTGGCCCTGATGCTGCCCTTACCCATGAATTATAACAAAGGTCCACTCTTTGGACAGGAATGGATTGGACTTGGCAATGTAGAGTGACCATATATTGGATGCACTTTATGGTTCTATACATCTATAGGATATCATCCTGCTGACCTCTGGCTGGAGGAAGGAGAGTGGGTGGAGAGGAGGGGAAAGGAGGCTGTTGGGAGGATGAGACATGTATGGAGCAGAGAGGAAAAGTGTGCTGTCACCGGACAGAGAGAGCAGTGGAAGCTGTATATAGGTGGGCATGTAAACTTATATGGGAATGTATATTTTCACTCAGTCATGTTAAATAAAAAAAAAAAAAAAATGTGGGTCTGAGTTCCAATTTTGTATAGATTACAAAAGAGAACTTCCACACTCTAAAAAAGAAATGGCTATTAGCAAAATTACTTTTATTAAATCATGCTCATCCTTATACTGTTAGCTAAAATTAGTTGTTTAGTTTAACAGACATCCTGATTTTTTTCATTAATTATAATGAGGCTTTAAGTGTTTCCGAAACCCATGTATTTTTAAAAAGCTCAGCTGTACTATAACGATGAATATGTATAGTCTCTTTTAACTAAGGATGTAAAACAAAATGGAATTCTGATGCTCTAAGTAAGTATCTCCACATCGTCTCATCTTAATAATGCACTGAGATAAATTATTTTCTACTGTCCTACCATCCCCAGCCCCATCAGCAGTCCTGTCTATTCTATGTCCAAGTTCTTCCTAGGATTTTCCCTTGACTCACTTCCAGTGTTACTCTGTACTCCAAATCATATCACCTCTTGCTTGTTCCAATATTCTTACTTTGTATTCTTGTCCCCTATGATCCCCACTCCACAGAATAGCCAGGCTCTTCTTAAATAACCAGTTGCTGTCAAATCATCTATGACTTGTACTGATCCCATGTGGAGCAGTGCTCCACTGGGATTTTTTGAAAGTATATTGCCAGGCCTTTCTTCTGAATCACCTCTGGGTGGATTTGAACTTCCAACCCTTGGAAGTTAGCTGCCCAGAACATTAACTGGTAGCATCAGGATTTTCTAAGAAAAATATAAAATCCTACAGCTATACCCTACTATACTTACAATCAAATCTGAACTCCTTTTTAGGGTGACAGGGTGGGCAGGGTCTGAGCCTGTCCCCCCACCTGTTAGACATCCTCCCTTCCACTCATCCCTCCATGGACCACACTCACAATCCTCTTCCTGCTGTTCATAGACACCAAGCTTTTTCCAACTCGGGACCTTTTTCCCCTTCTTTTGTCCTTTGTCTGGGATGCCCTAGCACAGATCTTTGCATCTCAGTTTAAATGCTATCTCTTCAGAGTCCTGAGCCCTCCTCCACGACAGGGCAATGGCTCTCACATGACTCTGAGCTGTTGTCTTCAAAGCTCCTAACCATGTTCTAACTTTGTTCACGCTTGTCTGTGTCCACTGTTTTATTGTCTGCCTTGTCCACTAGAATAAAATCTCTACAACAGAAGAAGCCACATTCCTGTCCATGCTCCCAGAGACTAGAATCCTCCAGAACTTGCACTTGACACCTAATCAGTGCTTTGTTGAATGGAAGAATATCCACACACATTATAATGCAACAAATTTGTCAGAGTATTTTAAAGGATTGTGATTTTACTCATACTTTTGCTAAATATTTGGAAAACAAGTGAAAATTAACAAAACAACAAACATACTTAACCATGTAATTTCTGACTCCCTCCCCCATTAATTTCATGAACCACAGGCCCCTCAAACACAGCAGTTACCGAAGCAAGGTTTAGAACATGCATTCAAAATCTGTACTATAGGTAGCACAGGTGTCTCTCAGTATAATAAAACTCAATATTATTCAGGTTTACCCTGATTTTCTATGGATTTTATGTCAGACCTGCTTAATGAGATAACTTTTAAAAAATTCCTACATACACTACTGGACCACATATGTGGTCAAAGAAGAAAACAAAAGAACGTAAAGAATGCTTAAATATTGATGATTGCCTTTATTTACATCATCTACAGAAACTGTCACAATTTACATAAACTATAAGCTATAACTTGTCTATAATTTACAGGATGATTTTTCTGTCATCAGAGTTAGTTCTTCACCTTCATAAAGACAATGTGTCTAAAAAGCTCATAGATACTTTGTGGGCTAACAAACTCCTTCTAAACTGTTCTGATTCTGTCCTGTTGTTCTAAAAAGAAGATGCATATAGGTTTCATTTTTTTCTGTTTTTCATACAAACATCATTTAACTAGTCCTCAGAAGACATTTTTCAAATCCAGTATAAGTCAGATAAAACCAAGCATAGTGTTCCTTGGACAGAGTAGGCATTCAACAAATTTCCATTAAGTGAATTTAAAATGGGAAAAGACATGAAAAATTATGATTATAAAATAAAGTTCTTTGATTTTCAGAGCATTTAACATTAAATTTAACACACCCCATGGCAATGTAGATGTTTTTAGTTAATACTTGTCAGCTGATAAACATGAAAAAAAGATAACTCTACCCAGCAGATGATGAGAGGAATGAAGGATGAACACTCTCCTTGAGAAGTGGGGAAAAAGTTCAGTGCAGGAATCAGCATGCCTTGCCTGTTTTGGAGGAAGCCATGCCTATTTTGGTGCAGTAGAAACAGGCTGATGTGAGATGCAGAGCAAAACAGGGTGTTCTTACAGTTGACTAGAGGGCTTACATCTTATTCTTGACAGTGATGGGGAAGCAATGAATGTCTTGTACAGAGGAATTACCTAACAGATTTGTGTATAGAAAATTACTCTCTTGGTACTATGAAGAATAACTGGAGTCTACTGCAATAGTTCAGGCAACTGACAAGGAGGGCTGGGTCAGCAGGCAAAAATCCTGCATATGGGACACAGAATTTCTCTTATTAACTATAGCTAGTTACCTCCACTGCAAGGCATATTTTTGTCATGTACATATTATAACGATTTAAACCTGTCTACCTATTTCTTTCTAGCTTTCAGCCAGTTACTTTGTTGGAAGTGTTTCAAATTCACTCTCACATAATTCATCCTTTCAAGAAATACTGGAGCGCCTCAGTGCGTATCAAAAATGTTTAGGCACTTGAATTTCAAAATTAAGTAGGAAAAGGAATCATGTCTACCTGTTCCACCTGTGGTATAATAAAGGGGCAGTAACAGAAATAGCCCCCTCCCTTTTAAAAGACATTTTCACTTTTTTTCGTCATTAGTTTGGGTTCTCTCTACTCCACAACTCTCTTAAGGACAGGTGACTTGAATAAAATTGGCAATCATATCTTCCAAGATGGTACAGCTCTCTAGAAAATATCTACTGAAAAAGCAAACACAAATCCACTTGACTTTACCTTACAGTCCCCAACATCCTCATAAAACTGTCAAAGAAAAGAGAAGCTGTACTTTTTCTGAGTGAACTTCCTAATAAACTAAAGCCTCCAAAGTACCCCAGGACTTACACCTTCTCTTAGCCTCTCTAGATAATGCTATTCTACTTTACATATCAGCCTATTTGAGTTCTATTTTTCATAATAAATGTGAACTTGATGTGGACTCTGAGTTGAAGACACACCTTTGATTCCAATGAAATTCATGAGCCACAGAATCTGTTTACAAATGCAGTTCTGAAACTGTACTAGTTTATAAGTGGGAAATTCTCAAAGTAAAAAAAATAAATTCCAAAGATATTTTGGTAAGTACCAAGTCCCATAAAAGAAAACACAATTACCCACTATGTGCCTGTCTCCTCATCTGTAAAATGAGGGTCTGGGTGAGGTGATTTTAAATACTCCTTCAGGCTCTGAGATTCTGGCATGAACACATAATGAAATAGTTAAGTCTAAGTATCTCGCTGAGGAAAGTTTTTTAATGCTCACTGAATTTGAAAACTTAAGCTTCAATTAAAAAAATGTCTAAATATATTGGTTATTAAATTTTCTCTTTGTAATAAAAGATTCATTATTTACTCCTTCTAAGTCTTTCTCATCTTTGCTCTTCAGGACCAAAGTGTGTCTTTTTTTGTTTCTCCAAACTGCCAATTTTAACACTAAAGTTAAAATTATAGGTGATAATAACATTACCTCATACAGTAGACACTTTGACTCCCTGTAAAAATGGTCAACTATGTCTGTAAATTGTACAGTGGGTACAGAGACAATACAACTTTATTTGTTTCAATAAATCATTTATAAATTACTAATTTGACAAGTTTTATATTAAATGTCCTTGGGCCTAGGAAAATAATAAGCTCTCTGTAGTCACAGTTAACAACATTTACAATGCACAGCATCAGACTAATCCTGTGTTTTACACTTTAATTCAATTTATTAACACCAATTATTTTCAAAAAGCTTTCTAAAAAACCCCCATGTCCCTGTCCTGTACACTCTCTAGAAGACCACAGAATCTGAAAAGGAGTGGCAGAGTATATGGCTTCCACTAACTCACGCATTACTCTTTGTGGAACAGTTTTTCTTTGAAACTAAATCATTGTACTTTACTTTCAAATATTTGTATCTGAAATTTAAAAGAAAACTGGCATTGAAAGGGCACTTTTACCAGCATACTGTATATTTAGTTTAAATGTCACTGATTTCAGAAATTTATGGCTCAGTCCTCATTGCACTAGTTGATGGAAAAAAATCTGACAATAACAAGAAGGACTTTTAGAATATTTAGAAATTCTATAACAACTTTTCTGAAGTTTCCTAATGTTTTACTTAAGCCAATTGATGGGTCTACTAAACATGGGGCTACTTCTAAGCTAGTATTTGAATAAATTGTTTCAATTCAGAAAAGACTGTAAGTAAAAACCAAATCAAATCCACCAACCTTGGAGTCAATTTCAACTCACAGGGACTCTACAGAACACAGTAAAACTGTCACATAGGGTTTCCAAGGCTGTTAATCTTTATGAAAGCCACTACATCTCTCCTATAGAGCAGCTGGTAGATTTGAACAGCCAACTTTTCTGTTATCAGCTGAGCACTTTAGCTACTGCGTCACCAGGGTTCCTTGGACCATACAAGGACTGACATTCAAGTTTGCAAACTCATCCTAGGAAAAGTGCTGCATACCTCATTGCTGAACATCACTACTGTCACCTTTGAAGTGCTCCCCTTGGGAAGCTATGCACCAATGCCAGCAGCCAGTCCACCCTTTGAAGAAATATTGGAACTCTTTTTCTGGAATGACAATCAGAGCCATCATCATATTACTCATGATGTCCTGAATGTCATCAAAATGTCTTCCTTTCAATATTTCCTTTATCTTCAGGTGAAGAAACAGTCATTGGGGGCCAGACTGGGTAAGTAGAGTGGGTATTCCCATACAGTCATGTATTTACTGCCTAAAAACTCCCTCACAGACAACTGTACAATTAAGGTTGTGAACCTCCTACTTGTTACCTTGCTCAGTGGCCATTCCATAAACAGTTCCAAAATTGCTTTGAAGGATGAACTAGACACTAGCATCAGTGCACAGCTTCCCAAGGGGAGTATTTTGAAGGTGTTCACAGTGATATTCAGCAATGAGGTATGTAGCACTTAGAACAATTAAGTTCATGGACTTAATTGTCAGGCCACCTAAACAAGAGGTGTCAATTAATAATACAGAAGAAAATAATGTCCATTAGCTTTGTTTTACAAAGAAATTTCTAATCCTGGTGGTAGACTGAACATAAATACGAGTCAAAGTCCACCACATACCCTGGATCTTTTAGCTTATCAGACTCTAATGTAGAAAGATACTTCTATGTAAAATGATTATTCATATCAGCTATCAAGCTTGGTTACTAGAATTTAGCTACTGACCAAAAATTGTCAGAGAATAAGCTGAGACAGATAAGCTAGAAAAGGAGGAGAATCAGACAGAGACGGGTAATCAATGGAAAGTCATGGGAGAGAGGTTCTGGCTAGGGAGCCATCTTCAACCACTAACACTCTTGGACCATTCAGCTATTTCCAAGAGATTTGTGGCTGAAAAGTTAGAGGAGAAATATGAACCAGCATACTTGCAATGATATGCCTTGTGAACTCAAACCTTTCCTAAGGTTTCATATTTCAGCCCAATAACTGCTATCTGTGTGGTGCGTATGAGGCCCTATGGGATAAAAACTACTCAGCAGTACCACCTGGTGCCATTACATCAATTCTGACTTATAGTGACCCTAAAGGACAGAGTACAGCCTCTCCATGGGGTTTCCAAGGAACAGGTAGTAGACTCGAACTGCTGAGCTTTTGGTTTGCAGCCAATCTCTTATCCACTGTGCCACTTGGGCTCTGGAATAAAAACTTGGGATTCGACTCGACGGCACTGGGTTTTGGGTGCTAGTTACAAGCAGGTACTGTGTTTTAAATAGATCCTATACATACTGACAAAGGTAAGGCAAGACCCTGCTGTCAAGATGTTTTGCATCACCAGCAGCCACCTTGCTCCCCAGTCCTTCAGCCAGGACCAAGTTAAAGCTAAAATCATGGTAAAATACTAGTCCTGCTTGACAGCAATTAGTAAAAGCTCTCAGATGTACTACAATTCAGTAAGGAACCTGGTTGACAAGAGTTCCTACATAATAATAAGGATTGCCAATGAAGTTCGCAAACTCATCTCAGAAAAAGTGCTACACATATCTACCTCATTTCCAAATAGCACTATGGTCTCCTTTGAAGTATACCCCTTGGGAAGCTATGCACTGATGCTAGTGCCTATTCCACCTTTTAAAGCAATTTTGGAACTCTTTTTCTGCAATGGTCATCAGAGCAGTCATCATATTACCTTTGATGTCCTGAATGCCATCAAAATGTCTTCCTTTATCTTTGGGTAAAGAAAAAAGTCACTGGGGGCCAGATCAAGTGAGTAGGGAGGGTGTTCCAATATAGTTACTTGTTTACTGGCTAAAAACTCCCTCACAGACAACTATACAACTAAGTTTGTGAACTTCCCACTGTGCCGCCGTGTGCGATGGTCAAAAAGAGTCCAGAAAGAGTCCCAAAACTCCTTTGAAAGGTGGACTAGGCGCTGGTGTTGGTGCATAGCTTCCTAAGGGGAGTACGTCAAAGGTGAATATAGTTATATTCACCAACGAGGTAGGTATGTAGCACTTTGAAAAATTCAGTTTGCTGACTTAATTGTCAAATCTCATATAATGTTTTCCTTTTCTAATGAAAAGTGCATTATGCAAGACAGAACCTAAGCTTGTATTTTAAGCCATCTTGCACTTCTCCTCTGTCTCCATTTTACAGAAGCACCTAGCCTAACACTACATTAACTTAGGTGCTCAAATTTCCATTGAAAGTGTACTTGTTTGGTGCATCAGTCTAATATCTCCAGGGCTATTCTTTCCCTCTTTGTAAGTTAGAATTGCCATAGCTGACCTTTGACCTTTGGATTCTTTGCTTCATCAGTTTAGTTATCCCACATACACTGTGACTTCTGTAAAACACAACAGAACAGGAAGGTCTAATTAAAGAAACACAGTACAAATATGTATATGAGGTACGACAATTAAGTCTGCGAACTTAAATTGTTCTGAGTGCTACCATACGTCATGGCTGGATGCAACTATGGACACTTTTGAAGTACTCCCCTTGGGAAGCTATGCATCAATGCCAACACCTAGTCCACTTAGTCAAAGCAATTTTGGAACTCTCTCTGGAATGGCCAATGTACATGGTGGCAAAGTGTCAAGCTCGAGAACTTAATTGTATAGTTGTCTGTGAGGGAGTTTTTAGACAGTAAACAAATAACTGTATTGGAACACCCTCCCTACTCACCTGATCTGGCCCCCAGTAACTTTTTCCATTAGCTGGAGATAAAGGAAATATTGAGACAAAGACATTTCGATGACATTCAGGACATCGAGGGTAATATGACAGCTCTGATGGCCACGGCAGAAAAAGATTTCCAAAATTGCTTCAAAGGGTAGAGTAGGCACTGGCATTGGTGCATAGCTTCCTAAGGGGAGTACTTCAAAGGTGACCATAGTAATACTCAGCAATGAGGTATGTAGCACATTTTTTCTAGGATGAGTCCAAAAACTTAATTGGCAGTCTTTGTATATTGATAGTTCCCAAACTACAACAAAAATTACGGAATGACTGGTGCTAATACCTCAACAACTGAACACCTGATACCCCTCCAGCTCCAAAGGATGTTGTTATAACATACATATGTTTTATATAAATAAGCTTAGAAGAGTAAAAGAGAGTATACTGAGCAGATTAAACACACAAAGAAGACTCCCAACTGCTGTGCTAATAACTTTTTTTCTCCTAAATGTGGCATTACAAGACAGTGGCCAAGGTCATAGACTTTGTACTTAAAACTTTAGATTCATAGTCTATATTGGCTCTTCAGTAGCTTTGTGATTTTGGACAGGTTATTTTCTCTCTCTTTTAATTGTGATTAAGTATACAATCCAAATTGGTTTTGCATGCCCACCTATCTGCAGCTCCTTCTACTCTCCCCACCCAATGACAGCACACTCCTCCTTTTTACTCTGTATTTCTAGTATCTTCTTAACAAGCATCTGTTCCCTCCTCTCCAGAAAAAGACCAGTGTGACAGCCTCCTATAAATATATGGAACCATAAAGTACATACACTATATGGTCACACTGTGTCCCTGAGTCCATTCCATTCTTGTCTGAAGAGTTAACCTCTTCATTGGTTTCCAATCAGGGACAGCAGCAGGTCTAGGGGCCATGCTCCCAGGGGATCCTCCAGGCTGTCAGACCATCGATTCAGGTCTTTTAGTAGAGTTCTTGGGCTGCACACCTTTTTTTCTTGTATTGCCTCAGGGACTCTACATTTTGCCCCCATTACAGCTGTCTTTGGTGATGACTGGGCACCATCTTGTTCTTCCAGTGTCATATTGATACAGTCCTCCCACTCACAGAGGTCTTTCTGTCTCCCAGGCTCTTTTTAATTCATGTCTTTGTTGTTCTCAATGATCATTTGTTCTAGATGAGCTGGGATCATCTGGTGTACCTCAGATGGCAGCTTGCTAGCTTTTAAGACCCCAGACACCACTTACCAATATGGGGTGCAGAAGATTCTCTTAGCAATAGACTAGTTATGCCAATTGGCCTCGAGGTCCCCTGAATACATGGTCCCCAGATCCCTGTCCCTGCTACTCTATCCTCTGAAATACTGTGTTGAGTTTAGAAAACCTTTCGGTTTGTGGTAAAGTCTAATTAAGCTGTTCTACTCTTTACTGTTTGCTGTCACTGTTTTCACCTAACCAAATTTCTATCGACTATCTAATCTACGGAAACTGTGGTGGTGTAAGGGGTATGTCTGCTAACTGAAAGCTGGGCAGTTCAAATCTGCCAGGCATTCCTTGGAAATTCTCTGGGGCAGTTCTACTCTGACCTGTAGGGTCACTATGAGTCAGACCCGACTCAACAGCAGTGGGTTTGGTTTTTGGTTATCTAATCTATGACCACCCCTCTCCGTCTCTCCTCATCTTTGAAGCCATCAAAGAGTCTTTTCTTCTGTGTATAAGTCTTTTTAAGTCCTTATAGCAGAGGTCTCATACAATATTAGGACACATTATTTACTTTTTTGAATCTCAGTTTCTTCTTTCATAAAGTATACATACACTGATTCAACAATTTCCACGTGTACAATTCAGTGAGTGATTACATTCTTTAAGTTATGCAATCATTTCACCCTCCTTTTTCAAATTCTCTTCCACTAACATAAACTCACTGCTCCCTAAGCTTCCTGTCTACTCTTCCAGGTTGCTGTTGTCACTATGATACATTTAAGAAGGGGTCATTAGGTTCAGATTCATCTAATCAGATTGCTTTCCTCCTGATTCTTAGCTGTGAGCATCTGCACTGAGCACTTAGATTGGGTGGCAGAATGGTTAAGACATAAGACCCATAACACCTGGGATATACCGGGCTGGGAGTGAATGGGAGAGAACAAATGAGAAACACATATTATACTAGGAACTCTGAAGAAAAGGGCATTGGTAAATGGGATAGAGAGTTAGGCTATCAAAGAATGCTAGACTATTTCAAAATATTGGCTGGCCAATCCTGTATCTAAGAGAGGAAATGAAAGTTGGGTACTTAAATAAGTACTCTTTGCACTGAAGATCAGTGACACTGAAACTTAAGTAATTTCTGATGCTACCTGAGGTCCTAATAGCCATTTACAGTTAATTCTTCTAAAGAAAATGTCCTGTAGGATTCTTAGAGACTTTCAGAACTTTACACAATCCGTACTTAAGATGGCTTGTCCAATAAAATTATTCCTCATAATCAAGTAAACCATAATTAAATCCATATGTAAGGGCCTCGCCTTCAGATTTGTTCTTAAGGATAACCCCTTAACAAACAGCATATGGCAGCCTTCATATGTGTGACCATATCTTTCAGTAAGATCAATGACAATTTCTAGAGCCATCTGCGAAACTCTTGAGCTCAACCCTTACATTAATTCACCCTGTGAAGATTCTTAAAGTTAGCAAAAGAGATCATTCTCACCCTCTGCAACTAGTTACTAGTTTTTAATTGTCTTTCTCCTGCACAACTATTCACTGAATGGGCTTCCACACTAGGGAATTGTGCCAGCAGATGTAAGCTGTAGAAAAAGGCTCTCCACCTTCAGGGAGCTTACAATTTTAGGTGGGGAAGCAAAAAACATGTGAAAATATAGGCCATTACAGCCTATCTAAATTACTGTTCAAGACATTCATACAAGAAATATAACAAGAAAAAACAGAATGATTAGCAAATTAATTCTATAACAGCTATAGAGTTTCAAAAACTAAGAAATGACATCTGGTCAGGATAATCAGGGTGAGCTTTATATGGGAGGGAACAGGGTCCCCAAAGATAAACAGAAATGATGTGTGTGGGGATAGTTTATAAAAGTATATTCTCAATGTACTATGCTTGTGCTTTTTCTGACCAAACATGCTTTGAAACTGACACAACATCCTCAATTTTGCAAAGGCTATGCACAAAGAGACATCTATGGGGATGAGTAAGACAGCAAAGGAAAAAGAAATGCCCAAGGGGTCTATCCAGTACACAAAAACAAACCAAAAAAGCCCTCCAAACAGTTACTGTCAAGGTGAGTCCACCTCCTGGCCACTCCACTGTGCAGAGCAGAAAACCATAGGGTCTTAAATTTTGTGACTTTGTAGAAGCAAATCTTCAAACTTTCTTCCAAGGTACCTTTGGATAGGTTCAACCTGCCAACCTTTTGGATAATAGTATACAGCTTAATCCTTTTCACTACCTTGGAACTCCATATACACAGTTTGTAGTGTTGCCATTTTTTTTTCCAAAATATTTTAACTATGACTGAAAATTATATAGAGGATTCAACATTGTCAGAAATATCTTTAATAAATAATAGTGCTAATACCATAAATGTTGATGAGATGGTAAAACCATGCTTTCAGACTTGCCAAGTGAAACTCTGGAAATGTAGTCTGTAATACACTTCTGAGGACCAAACTTAACCATCTGGCTACAGCAAAACAAAACAAACAAACAAACAAAAAAGCATATGTGTGGAAGACTTATGGATGTTGGAAGAAAATATCTATAATGTGAATCCTAAAGCAGACTAGGATAAAATAGGCTTACTTTCTCAGCTGCTAACAGCAGCCTCAATATGTTCTTAGTGTTGGAAACAGTTCCAAAGCATATAAATCAGTCTTCCTTTGATTTTGGTGTATTACATGTAGGTTAACAGGTCACATAACACACTGAATTTCAGGGACTATTAATTGAGCAAAATTTATTCTTCAAATAGTATTTACTGACCGCTTCCATCAGCAGAGTAAAGAAATACACAGCTGATAGGAACCTGAAGCAGTTTAATTATTTCCTATCTGCAAATCCTGCAGCTAGCTGACTTTTCAGGTCCAATGCAGATACTCTGGATGACTCATGCTGAAGAGGCCACATCTGGTGAACTGCTATGTGGAGCACCTTGACAGCCTAAGACTGACATAACAGCAAGTCCACTTCTCCAAGCATAGTATCTCAACAAAGGTCTTGCAGACATTTTACCACATCTCTGCATACAACAACTCTTTAAGTAAAAGGAGGGGAAACCTACCTGACCGTTTCTGGACTGGCTCCATCCCCCAGGTAGCTTTGATGCTAAAGCCTGGTGCATGCTAAGGGGTTGCATCCAAGCACAGAAAGGAGCCAGTGACAGAAATGGACGTCCTAGAATCTGTAATAAGAAGAAAAAGTAAACTTTCCAGTCATATTTTCCTCTATGATCATTTTAGATGAACTATGAGGGCATGTGGAACACAATAGCAAACTGGTACTTTACCTTTGTAGATCTACTTTAAAAATGAGATGCAGAACTCTGAGCTCTTCTTAAAATTCAGGGCTTGAGAAACTGGTACAAGTTCAATTCAAAAGCTGGCAAAAAGCACTTTAAAAAGGCTTTGTAAATGTACTTTGCTGGCAACGTTTTAAGGGGAAAAATCCTCTTTATTATTCTTTTATCCTATCTGCATAGAAACAGTTGGAATCCTGTTCCAAGCCTGTCCCATACATCACACCACTTGCACTGAGACAACATCCCACTGCAGTGCCTTGGGAATCTGCAGTGTCACTTCCCCTCCTGCCTTGTTCTCTGCAAAGTGAAGTCATAGGTATGGATCAGCCAACCTGACTTCTCACTACCCTCCCCAGAATCCTTTGTGAATTGAAATGAGTCATCCCTCCAAAAAAAGCTACAGCCTCTGTTTGTCAGTGCAGTGTGGAGCTTCTCGAGTGGCAGTGTACCTGAGCCACAGGGCTGCACAGGGTATAAGTACCACACAGCATTAGCTATATCTCATATTTTTTAATCATTGAAATAGTCAAAATGGCACATACACTTGGATGCTTTAAGAAAAAAAGACACATTTAAAGTGACTTGTTGCCATATACTCACCAGTTACAATTATAGACCCAACACATTTTTCCTTAAGTTTTTCAAGGCTGGCTTTCCACTGTGATTAAGGATGACTCTCCCCACTGCGTGTAATAGGCAGTAAACTGTGTGCTGAACCAAATTTTAGCTAGTGAGCTATTTGTCACAAATTCCAGTTGCCACACAAGTCCCTACAAGCCCGAGTTTCATCATTCCCTACACTTACCCATGAGTCTCGCAGCAAAGGCAGCACCACAGCTCACCCAGCATGAGTCAGTGCAGCTTCTGCCACCACCCATCAAGGCAGTGTTGGGAATGAGGTCACTGTGTCAAAACTCCTTTTCTGTGTGAGGTTCTTCAGAGCTCACACCACAAGGGAGACTGTATGCAACTGTATGCAATGGTATGATTCATATGGTTGTCATGTCACTTCTTTAGTGACTTTATTTTTTTAACATCTGTGTCTAAGATCACTAAGGCAAAAAAATCAATTATATATTCTGTACAATGTTCCTTTCTTCACACTATTTGTACCATACCACACTCATTATAAGTTTCACAGTAAATAACTTATGCATATATGTGTAAACAGATGGCATTTGCAACACACATAGACACACATAGGAACTTATTTCAGAAAACCACAAAGAAAATCATGAGTCACTGTGCAGAATACAAGAAATACCACCTAAACATCTCAAGAGGAGAAAAGAGTGGGAGGTGGAAGAGAGGAAAGAATGGTAGGAGTATCAGCAATTACATTAAAACCAGAGAAGAATGTAGTTAGGGAGGAAAAGAATGAACTCCATTGTGTTAATAATAATACTACAAAACTCTCTTCACATAAATAACATTAAAACAAGCATCTCTCACTATCTCAGCTCAGGAACAACTGGTTATCAATAAATTTTCTCATACTCAGAAACTAAATAACAATGATGTAGCAGAGGATGTTTGTTCAGCAAATTCTCCCACATCTTCATGAATATGGCAGCTAACTAAATTTACAGTCAGGAGTCTTGGGTGCTACAGCCTGTTAATGTGTTGACTGATAATCTAACGGTTGGAGACCTGAGTTCACCCAGAGGTACCCAGAAAGAAAGGCCTAGTAGACCACTTTCAAAAAAAAAAAAACAGACACACATGGCATTTCCCTGAATTGGAACTGAAGTCAGTTAATTCAAAGTGCAGGGCATAACCAAAGCAGTAATGTACAAAAAGGTAATCAAATTCTTAGAAAGACTGTACCACATCTCTGAGGTACGAGTCCCCATGTGGACCTTAGGCTAAAATTCCACCAGTCATCCCCTCTCTTAACACCCACAATAGAGCCTATCCTCAAACATCCCTTTCTGCAGAGTTCAGCCATTACCAATAAGATAGTCCACATCTTCTGGTAAAAGTCCTCCTCCTGTTGAGTCAAAAGGGGCATTCCTGTAACCCCATACAGTGATTCTCATTCTGCTCTCTGAAAGTCAAAAAGTGTGTAACCCTATTCTGCCTGGTAACTCATCCAATGTCTCTGACAATCATTCTGTCTCTCTATCACACCACAGTTTTCTTTTCCAATTTCCACTGAAAAGAACCCAAACTCCATAATACCTAACTGTGCTCACAAGGAACCTATACATAGATCAAGAGGCAGTAGTTTAAACAGAATAAGTGGATACTTCATGGTTTAAAGTTAGGAAACATGGCCATCAGGGTTATATCCTTTGACCACACTTAGTCAATCTGAATGCTGAACAAACACCCAAGATTCTGGACTACATGAAGACTGGCATCAGGATTGGAGGAAGACTCTAACCATCTACAGTATGCAAATGACATAATCTTCCTTGCTGAAACTGAAGAGAACTTAGAGCATTTACTGATGAACATTAAAGACTACAGACTTCAGTATGGACTACATTTCAACATAAAGAAAACAAAAATCCTCACAGTTGGACCAATAGGCAACATCATATAATGGAGGAAATACTTAAGTTGTCAAGGATTTCATTTTACTTCAATCCACAATCAATGCCTATAGAATCAGCAGTCAAGAAATAAAAAGACACATTGCACTGGGGCAAACAGGCTATAAATGACTTCTTTAAAGTGTTCAAAAAGCAAAGATGACACCCTGAAGACTATGCCTGATCCAAACTATGATGTTTTCAATTGCCTCATGTGTAAGAAAAAGCTAGGCAATGAATATGGAAGATGGAAGAACTGGTGTTTCTAAATTATGGTGTTGGTAAGGAATACTGACTATACAGTGGATGGACAAAAGAACAAACAAATCTGTCTTGGAAGAAGTATGGTCAGAGTGCTCCTTGGAAGCAATGATGGAGAGCTTTCTTCTCCTTTGAGCATGTTATCAGGAAGGATCCGTCGCTGGAGAAGAATCTAATACTTAGTAAACCATAGGAAAGTGAAAAAGAGGAAGATCATCAAGGGTGGCCACAATAATAGGCTCAATAGGTTATGGGGATGGTGCAGGACAGGGCAGCGTTGTCATACGGTAGCTGTGAGTCAGAACTAACCCTACAGCACCTATGAACAACATCAGTTCTGACACTAAAGTAAGCATGTAGACTCTGTATACATTTACTGATTGATTGGTACCTTTCATATGAAGGTTACCAAATAAAATCTTTTTAGCTCTTTCAACCCTCTAGCATGGTTCTCAAATCTGCCCTCATGGTTTCCCTTCTTTGCTTCTTGTGATGGCTAAGGTTGTGTGTGGCAACCTGGATGGGCCATGATTGTCAGTGGTTTGGCAGTTACATAATGATGTAATCATCTTCATGATGATATCTGATATAATGTAATCATATCCATGATGAGATCTGCTATGAGCAACTAGTCCACTGAAAGAAAATTTCTTTGGTGATGTGGCCTGCATCCAGTATATATAAACTTTCCAGAAAAATTCACTGGGTTTTGCTTTGTTCTGCATCCTGCATTTGGCTCATCATCATCTGACCTCTGGTTCTTGGGACTTGAGCTAACAATCTACCAATCTTGGCTTCATCAACTTCCACAGACCATGACCTTGCTATGTGATTCTGCCATTTCACCTGCTGATCTTGGGTTTGTCAGTCCTACAGTTACATGAGTCAGGAAAAGCTTCTGGCATGACCTCTAACTCATACCTAGGACTTTCCAGCCTCTATAATACTGTGTCCCCTTGTTCCATTTGTATGACGACCTTTTGATCCATATAGATTCCTTCCCAAGCCAGCCAGAGTCCTTAAGAGCACAATTAGGTGTTCTGGAATTCCCACTCTGCAAAGTTAGCCATAATTTATCATGATCCACATAGTTGAATGCCTTTGCATAGTCAATGAAACAAAAATAAACATCGTTCTGGTATTTCCTGCTTTCAGCCAAGATCCATCTGACATCAGCAATGATATCCCTAGTTCTAAGTCCTTGATGCATCCAGCTTGAATTTCTGGCAGTTCCTTGTCAATATACTGCTGCAGTCACTTTCAAATGATCTTGAACAACACTTTACTTGTGTGTGATGTTAACAATATTGTTTGGTAATTTCCACATTCAGTTGGCTGGAAGTGGGACATTTTATGTGTGTGCCCTGAGCTTTTCTCCTGAACTTGGAAACGGGGATAAAGAGAAGGATAGGATACAAATTCTGCCAGCTCCTCTGAGCTGCAGATTGCTGCACCTACAGAGCCACAGAAGATGATCACTGGAGCATCACAAGCTAAATGCTCATCCACTCTTGTGATTCAAACCTTTCCTGCACACTGACTTCACTCCCTCTCTCAAGCCTTTTCCCCCTCCCTTTTCTGCTCTGTGCCTAACTTTGAATTATGGTACACTACCTGGGCCAGAAGTTGGACATTTTACGTGTGTGCCCTGAGCTTCTTTCCCAGACTTGAGTATGGAAATAAAGGCAGTGGCTGGCAACTGAAAGCTAGAGTGCCCTTCCCCATTTCCTACTCTGAGCTACACCATAGGCTAACTTCTGGTGAAATTCAGCTGGAAGAAGAGTTCTGTTGGTTCTCCTGAGCCAGTAATTCCAGATACCTTTCTCAGTGCAGTCACCACTCTATCAGGTGACAAGAAATCAGAAATATTAAGGCTCCAATAATCACTCTAGCTCAAAAGACTAGACAACCTGGAGTGTCAAAACCAAATCAAAATACGTGCAGACATATATGTGTGTGTGCACATGTGTGTGCACATGTATGTGTGTTCTATCACAATATTCTAACAAGTAAATGACAACAACTTTCTGATAGGTCAGAAACAACAATCAATTTCTAATCCTTTAGAGAAATGAACCACCATGGCTTCAGAAAACTCCCAAAATAATCAGAGTTTCCCACATGCAGAAATCTTCCTGAACACAAAAGAGTTGTATATAGAGCCCTCAAAGAAATTAGGATACAGATTAGACAAAGTACAGAACAAAATAAAAAGGTAAACAAGCTACAAGAATTAGAGCAACAATAATCTCAAATTCAGCAGATTAACAAAAAAGTCAAAGTTAGACAATTTAATAGAAAGTAAAAAGACCAGGATTGAGACAATGGAATGCAGAGTTAGTGAAACTGAAGATAAAGCAACTGACATCAGCATTTATGAGGAAAAATCAGACAAAAGAATTAAGAAAAATGAGGAATCGTTAAGAGTTATGTGGGACTCTATCAACAGGAATACTTCACAAGTGATTGGAATACCAGAACAGGAAAGGATAACAGAAAATGCAGAGAGAACTGCTGAAGATTTGATGACAGGAAACTTCCCTGACATCATGGAAGATGAAAAGATAGCTATCCAAGATGCTCACTGAACTCCATAAAAAGGGGATTCCAAAAGAAGGACACTAAGACATATTGTAATCAAACTTAACAAAATGCACGACAAGGAAAGGCTTTTAAAGGCAGCTTAGCTAAAACTAAAAATAACGTACAAAGGAGAGTTCTTAAGACTGAATTCTGACTATTCAACAGAAACCATGTTGGTAAGTTAAGGCAATGGGATGACACATACAAAGCTCTGAAGGAAAAAACTTCCAAAGAGAATTATATAGCTGGCAAAATTGTCTCTCAACATGATGGTAAAATTAGCACATTTCCAGATACACAGAAGCTTAGAGAAACTGCAAAATCCAAACCAAAATCACAAGAAATACTGAAGGAAGGTTTTCAATTAGACAATCAATAGCATCAGATATATACTCAAGGATGCAATACAGAACAGAGTGTCCTGAGTCCTACTCAGGATGGAAAGCCACAAAGTACAATCAAAGCTAAACTATTAAAATTAGGAAAACAGAGATTTCAGTATATAAATTATGACACATTGTACTGAAGTGAGGAACAAATTAATATATTCATAGACTTTTCAGGTGGTGAAGAAGTCAAGATGACACAAAGAATTTAAACATGGGCTTAAACTTAGATCATTGAGGAGAAATACTAGAGCAGCCACAAAGCAAACTAACAATACTATACATTAAAACAAGAAACACAGTCTAGAAGACTCAACAGATATAAAACCAACATTGAAAATGATCAAAAGAAAATGCAAAAAGAAAATTACTGAGAACAGGACGCTAAGTGTAACAAACAAATTGACAACAGCATACACAAAAAAGACACCAAAATCAAAGCAGTAAATTGTAACTATCAATAATTACACTGACTGAAAATGGGTTAAATGCACTAATAAACAGATGGGTAACAGGCTGCCGTAACACACACATCCCCACCCAGACACACACACAAACACACAGACACGTCTATACACTGCTTACAACAAGAACACTTTAGATTCAGAGGTATGAAGAAACTGAAACTCAAAGGATGGAAAAATATATACCAAGCTAACAACATGCAAAGTAGAGTAGGAGTGGCAATATTAATCTCAGATAAACAGATTTTAAAGAAAAATCTACCACTGTGGACAAGGATAGTTACTATTTATTGTTTACAGGGTCAATACAAAAGGAGGATATAACAATATTAAATACTTTAGCACCCAACAACAGAGCTTCTAAATACATTAAACAAATGCCGACAACATTGAAAAGACTGTACCACAATAATAGGAGACTTCCACACAACTTTCTGTAATAGATAAAACATCTAGAGAAGTTTGATAATGACAGAAGATCTTGTGACAATAAACCAACTCAACCTCACAGATATATACAGAACTCTCCACTGAACAACAGACACGTATACCTTCATGTCCAATGCACATGGACCATTCTCCAGAATACAGCATGCATTAGGCCATAAAGACTCAACAAAATTGAAAAAACTGAAATATTTCAAAGCATTTTCTCAGACCATAAAGCCATGAAAGCTGAAATCAATAGCAGAAAAATCATGGATAGAACTCAAACTCATGGAAACTGAACAACACCTTGCTCATAAATTTCTGGGTTATAGAAGAAATCAAGGACTCAATAAAGAAACTCGTGGGATCAAATGAAAATGAAAACACATCCTACCAGAATCTATGGGATACAGCAAAAGCAGTGCTCAGAGGTCAATTTATCTCAATAAATGTACACATCCAAAATGAAGAGCCCAAATTAAAGAATTTACCCTACAACTTGAACAAGTAGAAAGAGAACAACGAAAGAATCCCATGGGCACCAGAAGAAAACAGAAAATAAAAATTTGAGCAGAACAAAATTAACTAGAGAACAGAAAAACAACTGAAAGAATTAACAAAACCAAAAGCTGGTTTTTTAAAAAAGATCAACAAAATTGATAAATTACTGGCCAAATGCACAAAAGAAAAATAGGAGAGGGAACCAATAACTCAAATAGGAAGTAAGATGGGTGATTTCACAAGAGACTGAACTGAAATTAAAAGAACCATAACACATTATTATAAAAATTGTACTCTTAATAGATTTGGAAATCTAGAAGAACTGGAAAAATTTCTAGAATCACATTACCTACCAAAACTAACACAAACAAAAGTAGAACAATTTAATAAACCCATCATAAAAGAAGAGATTGAAAGAGTAAAAGAAATACTACAACCAAAATAGCCTTGGCCTAGACAGCTTCACAGGAGAATTCTTCCAAACATTTGGAGATGAGTTAGTACTAATACTACCACAGAAAAGGCATACAAAAAAGATGGAACATTCTCAAATTCATTCTATGAAACTAGCATAACCCAAATACCAAAGCTCAGTAAAGATAGCACAAAAAAGGAAAATGATAGGCCAGTATCTCTCACAGACTTAAAAGTAAATTCTCAAAATAATTCCTGCCAATAGAATTCAACAACACACCAAAAAAATAAAAAAAAATAAAAAAAATAATTCACCATGACCAAGTAGGATTCATACCAAAAATGCAGGGATGGTTCAACATTAGAAAGACAATTAAGGCAGTAAATCATATAAATAAAACAAAAGATAAGAAACACTTGATTTTATCAGTGGTTGCAGAAAAGGCATTTGACAAAGTTCAACATCCATTCATGTTAAAAACTCTCAGCAAAATAGGAATAGAAGGGAAATTCCTCAATGTAGTAAGACGCATCCATGCAGCCAACATCATCCTGAATGGAGAAAGACTGAAAGAATTCCTCCTGAGAACAGGAACTGGACAAGGATGCTCATTACCACCACTTTCATTAACACTGTGCTGGAGGTTTTTGCCAGAGCAGTCACATAAGATAAAGAAGTGAAGGCAATCTGCATCAGTAAAGAAGAAATAAAAGTATTTCTATTTGCATACAATATGATCTTATACACACAAAACCCTAAGGAATCCACAAAAAATACGGGAATGTACATTTTCACTCAGTCATGTTAAATAAAAAAAACCTACTGTAAACTAAAAGGAAGAGTTCAGCAAAGTATCAGGATAAAAGGAAAACATAAACAAATCAGTTTGATTCCTTTACACCAACAAAGAGACCATCAAAGAGGAAATCACCAAATCAATACCATTTCCCAAGAAGATAAAGCATCTAGGAATAAATCTAACCAGAGATGTAAGAGATTTACACAAAGAAAATTACAAGACCCTACTTCAAGAAACCAAAAGAGACTTACATAAGTGGAGAAAACTACTTGGCTCATGGATAGGAAGACTTAACATTGTGAAAATGTCTACTCTACCTAGAGCGATCGACACATACAATGCAATGCCAATACAAATTCCTTTTTTTTTTTTTTTTAACGAGATGGAGAAACAAATCACCAACTTGCAAAGCACTAGTGAAGAAGAACAATGTGGAGGGGGAGGCCTCACACTACCTGTCCTTAGAAACTATTACACAGACATAGTCAAAACAGCCTGGTACTGACACAAAAATAGATATACAGGACAATGGAACAGAACAGAGAATCCATAAATAACACCATCTACCTATGAACAGCTGATATTTGACAAAGGCCCAAAGTCTGTGAACTGGGGAAGAAACAGTCTCTTTAACAAATGATGTTTATAAAACTGGATATCCATCTGCAGAAAACAAGACCCACATCTCACACTGTACACAAAAACTAACTCAAAATGGATCAGAGACCTAAATAGAAAAGCTAAAACAATAAAGATCATGGAAGAAAAAACACAGGCAATGCTCGGAGCCCTAATACATGGCATAAACAGACTACAAAATACTACTAACAATGCAGAAGCAACAGAAAATAAAATACATAAATCGGAATTTCTAAAAGTTAAACACTATGCTCTTCCAAAGACTATCAAAAGAGTAAAAAGACTAGGAAAAATTATTTGGCAACCACCAATCTCACTGATGTCTAATCTCCATAAATACAAAGTACTGCAAAATACCAGCAAGAAAAATAAAAATAACACAATTAAACAATGAGCAAATGATATGGACAGACACTTCTACAAAGAAGGCATCCAGGCAGCCAAGAGACACATGAGGAAGTGTTCACTATCGTTAGCTATTAGATAAATCCAAATCAAAACTACAATCGGATACCATCGCACCCCAACAAGGGTGCATTAATCAAAACAAAACAAACAATAAACAAAACTAGCAAATGTTGGAGAGGCTGTGGAGAGTATGAAACTCTTCTATACTGCTGGTGGGAATGTAAAATGGTACAACCTCTTTGGAAAGCAACTTGGCACTTTCTTAAAAAGTTAAAAATAGAAATTCCACATTATCCAGCAATCCTACTGCTTGGAACATGTCCTAGAGAAATAAAGGTTGTCACATAAACAGATACATGCACATCGATGTTTACTGCAGCCCTGTCCACAAAAGCAAAAAGATGGAATCAACCTAGGTGCCCATCAACAGAATGGATAAACAAATCATAGCATATTTACACAATGGAACACTCTGCAATGATAAACAACAAGGATGATTTTAGCAAACATCTCATAACCTGGAATTAACTGGAAGACATTATGCTGACCTGAAATCAGCCAGCTGCAAAAGGACAAATACTGTATGAGAGCACTATTGTAAGGACTTAAGAAAAGGTTTATGCACAGACCAAAATAATCTTTGATGGCTACAAAGGCAGGGAGGGGCAGTGAGGGGTATTTATAGATTAGATAGATTCAGTTAGGTGAAGCGAGTGACAGCACACAGTAGGAGGGAGCGCAGCACAACTGGACTACACCATAGCTAAAAGGTTTTCCAAATACAATCCACCATTTGAAAGGACAGAGTAGCAGAGACAGGGTTCTGGGGACCATAGTTTCAGGGGACATCAAGGTCAACTGGCATAACTACTTTTTTTCTAAGAAAATGTTCTACATCCTATATTGGTGAATGGCACCTGGGGTCTTAAAAGCCAGCAAGCTGCCATCTAAGGAACATCAACTGGTCTCAACCCACCTGGAGTAGATGTAAACCAAGACACAAGGAAATTATGAGCCCAGGAGACAGAAAGGCCCGTATGCTTGGGAGACTATATCAGCATGAGACCAAAAGAACTACATGGCGCCCTGCCCCCGCCAAAGACTGCTCTGACAGGGAACACAATATAGAGCCCCTGATGAAACAAAGGAAAACGGGAGTGCAGATTTAGAACTCTATTAAAAATAAACACCAGACTTCATTGTTACACATCCTGGAGGGCTCCCTGAAAACATGGCCTCTGGACTTGCTGCCAGCCCAGAGCTGAAACCAGCACTGAAGCCAACTCTTCAAAGACACAGAGTGAGGCAGGTGATGAGTGTACTTCCTGGCTTAATATACATGTCAGTCTGTCCAACTGGTTTCCATTTAGAGGGGAAGGGGAAGGTGTAGGGTAGGGGACAAGTATTGGTTAAGTGGATACGCTATGTCCAAAGTATGTAAGACATAGTCTAGCCCTCCTTGATTCTAAGGAATAATCTGTTTGTACTTCTTCCTGGACAGATCTGTTTGCTCTTTTGGGAGTCCATAGTATATTCAGTTTTCTTCTCCAATCCCATAATTCAAAGGCATCTATTCTTCAGTCTTCCTTTCACCTTTTGCATGCATGTGGGACAAGTGAAAATATCATGGAGTAGCTCAGGTATACGTTAGTCTTGAAAGTGACGTCTTCTCTGTTGAACACTTGAGAGGTACCCTGAAGCAGATATATCCTATGAAATAAGTTGTTTGATTTCTTGATGGCTGATTACATGAGCACTGATCACACATCCAAGTAAAATGAAATCCTTGACAACTTAAATGTTTTCTCTGTTTATCATGATGTTATTTACTGGTCCACTTGTGAGGAATTCTGTTTTCTTTATGTTGAAGCGTAATCCATACTGAAGGCTGTTATCTTTGATCTTCATCAATATGTGTTTCAGGCTCTCTTCAATGTCAGCAAGCAGAATTGTGTTATCTGCATTTTGCAGGTTGCTGATGAGCCTTCCTCTAGTCCTAATGCTGCATTCTTCTTTATACAGTCTAGCTTCTTAGATTATTTGCCCTACATATAGACTGAATAAGTATGGTAAAAGGATACAATTCTGACACACACCTTTCCCAACTTTAAACCATACAGCACTCCCTTGTTCTGTCTGAATGACTCTCTTGATCTATGTATAGGTTCTGCACAAGCAAAACTAAGTCTTCCAGAATTCCCATTCTTCACAATGTTAGCCATAGTCAAATGCCTTTGGAAGTCAATACAATACAAGTAACAGCTTTCTGGTATTCTCTGTTTTTAAGCAAGATCCATCTGACATCGGTAATACTATCTTTCATTCCTTGTCTTCTTCTGAATCTGGCTTGAATTTCTGGCAGTTCCTTGTCACGTGTGCTGCTGCAATTGATTTTTATCTTCAGCAAAATTTTACCTGCATGTGATTTTAATGACATTATTGGATAATTTCTGCTTTCTGTTGGATCCCTTTTCCTTGGAATAGGCACAAATATACATCTCTTCCAATTGGTTGGCCAGATAACTGTCCTCCAAATTTCTTTCTTTTTTTTTTTTAATGATTGAGTGAAAATGTACATTCCCATACAAATTTGCATGCCTACCTATATGCAACTCCCACTGCTCTCCCTGCCTGGTGACAGTACACTCTTCCTTTCTGCTCCATATATGTCTTATCTTCCCAACAATCTCCTATCCCCTCCTCTCCACCCAACTCCTGTCTCCAGTAAGAGGTCAGCTGGACGACATCCTATAAATGCATAGAACCATAAAGCGTACACATGATATGGTCACTCTGTGTCACCAAGTCCAATCCATTCCTGTCCGAAGAGTTGACCTCCATTATGATTTATGGACAGGGGCAGCATCAGGGCCAGGGGCCACGCTGCCAGGGGAACACCGAGGCCCCCAGACCATCAATTGTGGTATTTTAGTGGAGATCTCAGGGTGCACCCCTTTTTTATTCTTGTGTTGCCAGTGAGACTCAACTTTGTGAACTCTATTATAGCTATCACTGGTGGTGGCCAAGCACCATCTGCTTCTTTTGGTCACAAGTCAATGTAGTCACCCACTTATGTGGGTCTCTCTGTCTTCTGGGTTCTTTTCCCCCCTGTTGTTTTGGTCCTTGTTGATCATTTGTTCCTGTTGAGACCATTTGCTATACCCTCAGATGGCAGCTTGGCAGCTTTTAAGACCCCAGATGCCACTCACCAATGTGGGGTGCAGAGGGCCTGCTTAGCAAAATGCTAGTTGTATCAATTGGCCTCAATTTCCCCTGACAGCATGGTCCCAGCCCCCTGTCCCAGCTACTCCATCCTTGCAATATTGGGTTAAGATGGGAAGAGTACTCAAGTTGTGCTGAAGTCCAGTTAATATTGATCTTCTTTCTAATGTGTGCTGTCACAGATTTCACCCAACCAAATTTCTATCAATTATCTAATCTAGACTCTCCCCCAACCCTTCCTCCCTCCCCACCATTGCAGCTGTCAAAGAGTCTTTTCTTCTATGCATGAGTTTGTTTTTAAGTTTTTATTGTAGGGGCCTCATACAATATTTGTCCTTTTGTCACTGACTACTTTCACTCAATACAGTGTCCTCCAGTTGAAGACAAGTTATGAGATGTTTCCTGAAATCATCATTGTTCTTTCAACCAAATTTCTATCAACTATCTAATCTAAACCCTCCCCCCCACCCTCCCTCCCTCCCTCCCCACCCTTGCAGCTGTCAAAGTGTCTTGTCTTCTATGCATGAGTCTGTTTTTAAGTTCTTATGGTAGGAGTCTCATACAATATTTGTTCTTTTGTCAGTGACTGCTTTCACTTAGCAATTGAAACCGAGTTATGAGATGTTTCCTAAAATTATTGTTGTTCTTTATCACTGGAGAAGAAGGCGTAGTTGTCTGCTGATGGACAGAAAGTTCTGTATATGTTGGTGAAGTCTAGTTGAGTAATTGTGGCAATATGGTTTTTTGTGCCTTTAAATGTCCATCCTTGTCCACAATGGTAGATTTTACATTAAAATCTATTTTATCTGAGATGAGAATTGCCACACCTGCTCTTCTTTGTGTATTGTTAGCTTGATATATACTCTTCCATCCTTTAATTTTCAATTTGTTCATATCTTTACGTCTGAGGTGAGATTCTTGTGGGCAACATATGGATGGGTTGTGTCTTTTGATCCAAGATGTCACTACATGTCTCTTTACTGGGGCGTTCAGTCCATTCACATTCAGTGTAATTACTGATAGGTGTTTAGTGCTGTCATTGTGATATGTTTATTTTTGTGTTGATGTTTTCTTTGTTGTTCTTATTAATCTGTCCTAGGACATTCTTTGTGAGTTAATTTTTAACCTTTTTCAGGCTTGGTTTTGTGGTTGTTGAGACTCCTGTGTTATGTTTCTTGATCTGATATCTTGCATCTTTATCGTGCTTTACTGCTGCACCTATGATCCCTCTTAATAAACTATGTATAAACTCAATTTTAATTACTACCAGTCTTATTCCTCTCCATCTGGAAGCACTATAATGGCTGTATAGTACTTCTCTCTTTTTAATATGATGACATCATAGTTTTCATGATGTGATTACTAGATCATTTCTTTTATTACAGTTTTGATTGAGTTTGGAGCCTTCCCTAACTGAGTAAGTTTCTGGGTGACATGTCCTGTATTTGCTTCTAAAATATAAAGTTAGTGGTTTTGTTCTTCTAAGTAAAGCGATTCTTTACTTCTTGTAGCTTTGGTTTGGTTTTTACGAAGTCTCTAGATTTCTGTTCACCTGCGAATGTCTTAATTTCATTTTCATATTTGAAAGATAGTTTTGCAGGCTATATAGTTCTTGGTTGGAAGTTCTTCTCCTTCAAGGCTTTGAATGTGTCATGCCATTGTCTCTGTTCCAGCATGGTTTCTGCTGAGAAATCTGATGAAAGCCTAGAGGGTTTCTCTCTGAATGTTAGCTTTGCTTTGAGTCTTGCTGCCTTTAAGAGTTTCTGCTTATGTTTTATTTTGTTAAGCTTGATTATAGTATGTCTTGGAGTCTTTCTTTTGAGATCTATATTGAGTGGCATTCAATATACATCTTGGATATCTATATTCTCTTCTTTCATAATTTCTGGGAAGTTTTCTGTCAGTTGCTCAGCAACAATACTCTCTGTGTTCTCGTGACTCACCCTGTTCAAGAACTCCAATTAATTGTAAGATTGTTCCTCTTAATAGAGTCCCACATGCTTCTTAATGCTTCTTCATTTTTCTTGTTTCTTTTTTCTGATTTCTCCTTACAGATGCTGGAGTCAGTAGCTCTGTCTTCCAAGCCAGAAAGTCTATTTTCATTTATTTCATTCTGTTTTCTTGGTTTTGAATGTATGTTTCTATGTCTTTGATTCTGTTCTTGATCTGTTGGATTTCAGAAGACTGGCGTTCCATCAGATTGAACAGCTTGCTTAATTTTTCCTTTTGTTATGCTGCATTTTGTACAAGGTCTAGGAAGACTCTATATAGTCCTTTTGTATTCACTTTCTGTTAGTTTCAGAAAGGTTTCTATGCCTGGGAAGTTCTTTGGCTCATTTTTTTTTGTGGGCCTTTTGAAGCCATGAGTGATGTTTTCGTTATGCTTTTATCAAGAGTTTTTTGCTTTTTGAGCATCACATGAGTCAATACGGGCTGGGATAGATGCTGTGAGGATGGACCGCAGTTGTTTCTCTAGGCTGTCTTAAGATGAAAGGTAAAAGGTATCTGAGAACTTCCAAAGTCAGTCAGGTTTTCAGGTGTGTGTCCCTCTTCCCAGGTGGCAAAGTAAGCACCTCTGTATCCAATCCCAGATGTCATAAACTAGTTCAAAATACAGACAGGCTACTGCCCTGCTGGCCTCTGCTGCCAGGCCCCAGCCATAGGCAACACTGTGTACAATACTGCGTTTATGCCTCTGGGCAGGTGCTACCTCTCAGCATAGGAATT
This sequence comes from Heterohyrax brucei, assembly GCA_028571685.1. Lineage (NCBI taxonomy): Eukaryota > Metazoa > Chordata > Mammalia > Hyracoidea > Procaviidae > Heterohyrax > Heterohyrax brucei. Next base: position 29,622,815 of record CM053156.1, read on the forward strand.
AGGTTCAGCTGAGGCCTCTGTATAGGTATATCCCTCCCAGTGGAACAAGATGGCATCCCGCACAAGCTCCCCACCTGCTACAGCACAGGCCACTCAATGGCAGAGGTGGAAACAGAGGCCAAAGGTACCGAGATGTACAGAGTACAAAGCTGAGCTCTCAAAGTGTGGCCATTTTACCCACCGATCCCACCAGCAGTGCTCCCGAGACCAGCTGCCAGTCAAGTACTAGCTCCACCCATTGGCCAAGACAGAGGGAAAAAAGTTAAAATGGCAAGTTACACAGCACTCATCGAGAGCAGCAGTCAACGAAAGAGAGTAAGTTTTCCATTCAGTGGTAGGGAGTCCAAATTAACAGCCCTATGCCACGTCCTAGGGCTCACTCAGTGTCCAGAAGGCTCTGTTTAGTTATCAATTCAGGTCTTGGTTTCCAGAGGGATCCTGGGAGATATGTTTAGCCTGCCATCGTGACTCCAACCCTCTACATTTCTTGACACAGAAGAGTTGAAACATCCCCACTGGTATTCCATCGATTCCTAAGGCTTGTTTTTTACCAATGCTTTCATTGCAGCTTGGATTTCTCTTTTCAGTACCATTTGTTCTTGCTCATATGCTACCTCCAGAAATGTATGAATGTCAATTATTTTTGGTACAGTGACTCTGTGTATTGCTAGCATTTTCTTTTGAAGCTTCCTGAACCTTTCAATTTTTTGTTCATAGAATCCTTCAATATTACAACTTGAGGGTTCAATTTTTTCTTCTGTTGTTTCTGCTTCAGAAATGCTGAGCACGTTCATCTCTTTTGGTTTTTGAACACAAGGTCTATGCACATTTCATTCTAATGCTTTATTTCTATCTCCGTTTTTAAAAGAGATTAAAGAGCTTGGTGTTGCAGACTCTTTGAAAAGTTATCCGTAATTTGTTATGATCCACACAGTCACATTCCTCTACATCATCAAGAAAACGACTTTCTTTTAGGAGGCTAGAAATCTGAATTTGAGACACCAGCTCTAAGGTAAGGCTTTCTTCTCTTTTTGTAGGCTCTAGGGGGAGGTCTTTATCTCTTTTTAGCATCTTTGCATGGACTACCATCTACCTTTCCCTATTTCTGTGTGCTTCTCTGTACCTAATCTGTTCATTTTATATTTCAAGGCTGATTTGCTTAAGGCATACCCTACATTAATATGGCCTCATTAAGATAACAAAGGAAACCCTGTTCCCAGACAGTCTTATATCCACATGTATAACTAGAAACCTATTGCCTTCCACTTAATTCTAACTCACAGCAACCATTATAGAAGTTAAGATTTACCATATACGTTTTGGCGGGGGTGGGGGTGGGGGCACAATTTATAGCAAACATCAACCACTAGATCTACTGATATTTATAAAATATTCCTCCTCCAAAATAGTAGAATACTCTTTATTTTCAAATCTTCAAGGAATACTTATAAAGATAGATGATATCTCAGGACTTCTCATCCAAAGCATGTTCTCTGGCTATAGTGAAATTTAACTGGAAATCAATAACAGACATGTAACTGACACATCTTTAAATACTTGGACATTAAGTAACACGCTTTGAATAATCCATGGGTCACAAAGAAAGTCCCAAGAGAAATTATAATATAGTTTGGACAAAAATGAAAATACAACAACATATCTCAGTTTGTATGGGGCAGCTAAAATCAGTGCTTAGAGGGAACTATACAGATTAAATGCTCGTATTAGAAAAGGGGGAAAAATAAGACATGTACTGAATAATCTAAGACTGAATCTAAAGGAACTGGAAAATGAAGAGAAAATAACTCCAAAACAAAGATCCAAAAATAAAGAAAAAAATAATGAAGATAACAGTGGATAACAATGAAATTGAACACAAATATATTATAAAATTCAGTGATATCAAAATCTGGTCCATTGACATTATCAGTGAAGTTGATAAATCTCTAGTCATATCAATGAAGAAAAAAAGAAGACACAAATAACCAATACTTGGAGTGAAAGAGGGGATGTCAGTTCAGAGATCTCGGTACACGTAAACTCAGTAACTTAGATGAACTGGGGGAACCCTGATGACATAGTGGTTAAGTGCCCTCTGCTAACCACAGGCCGGGAATGCAAATCCATCAGGTGCTCCCTGGGAACTCAGTGGGGTGCTTCTACTCTGTCTTATAGGGTTGTTATGAGTCAGAATCAACTTTACAGAAGTGGCTTTTGTTTTGGACAAATTCCTAGAAAGCACAAGATACCAAAAATCACTCAAGCAGAAGTAGATTACTTGAACCCATGTACTTTAAATAAATTCACAGTTGAAAGTTTCAAAACAAACTAAAAAACTCCAGTTTCAGAGTGTTTCACTGAAAAAATTCCTTCAAAAAAATATTTGATTGTGTTTCGAGTAAAAGTTTACATGGCAAATTAGGTAACCATTTAACAATTTTTATATGTTTTCCCTGACATTAGCTATGTTTTTCACAATGCGTCAGCATTCTCGTTATTTCCATTGTTCTTTTTCCATAATCTGCTTTCCTACCCCTCCTTAATTCTTATCTTGTTTTAGGGCAAATGTAGTCTTTGGTAGTCTGTTCTCATATAGCTGATTATCTAGGGGGGCACAGTATTCATGGGTGGTATTGTTTATTTTATAACCCAGTCTATTACTTGGCTGTAAGATGACTAGGAGCAGCTTCAGTTCCAAGTCCAAAGGATATCTTAGGATACCCTTCGGGGGTTCTTTTAGTCTCCACCCATCTAGCAAGTCTGGCTTTTTTTAGTTCTCTTCTACATTTTTCCTTCCTTCGCATGCAGGACTTTCTCTTTTGTCCTTTGACCAGTAGTAATAGGCACTACCTACTTTTTGTGGTCTCAGGCTTCACTGGAGAATTTAAAAGAAGAAATCACACCCATCCTATATGGTCTCTTCTAGGTAATAGAATAGGAGGCAACACTTTCAAATACATTTTATGGATCCACCATTATCCTGATGGCACAACCAGTAAAGTTAGCACAATGTTCCTCATGCACACAGATACAAAAATCCTGTACAAAATATTGGTAAATTAAATCCAATGATACATAAAAGTAATAAGAAACCATGGCCAACCCCTGGAATGCAAAAGCAATGTAGCATTTGAAAATCAATCAAGAAGAATCATGTGATGTCATAGTTGCCTCATTGCTGCTGTTGTGGAATCAGGCTCCCAACTTGTAGTGACCCCATACATAATGGAACAAAATGCTGCCAGGCCCATTCACTACCCCACGGTCAGACTGTTGTGATCCATAGCGTTTGCTGTGGCTGAGTTTCATTGCTTCCATAGTAAATTATACCACAAAGGAATGACTTTGAAAAACAGAATAATATTTTCTTAGAGTTTGCCAAGCCAGCCAGGAGGCTAAAAGCCCAAATTCGGAGTGTGGCTCTGGGGCAGGATAGGTCTTCCTTTGTCTATTTCAGTTTCTTATAGCTGGTAATTGTTGCAGTCACTAGGCTTATAAATTTATCTGCTGTGTATATCTGTCTCCTTACAGTATCTTCCTAGTCTGTGTGTTTCCCTGATTATTCTGCTGTCTGTAACTCAGGTGTGATCAGATTTAAACACACCCTACTCTGGTATGAACTCATTAACAGTTAACAAAAGAAAAATGTCTATTTTTCAAACAGTATAACACCAACAAGGGCATATATACATGTGTGTATATATACATATCCAATACATATTTCGGGGAACACATTTCAGTTCATAACACATGATAATACCAATTTATTCCTAAAAAGCAGTTAACAAAATTTAATATAAATTCATGATAAAAACTTTCAATCTAAGAATAGAAGGCAATTTCCTTTATCTGACAAAGAGCATCTCAAGACAAACACTACAGCTAACATCATTCTTAATGGTGAAAGACTGAATACTTTCCCCTCAATACTGAAATAAGGCAAGGATAGATACTTGCACTATTCCTGTTCAACATCATACTGGAATTCCCAGCCACTAGAATAAGACACCCCTTCCCCCCAAAAAAGAAAGGCAGGAAACGCAGGTTATAATAAAATTGTTTTTATTCTCAAGTAACTTATTGATCATGTAGAAAACAGAGCTTTGAATTTGTTCATTGTGCTTCAGACCCCTACTGAGAACTTACGTTTCCATCCCAGATACACTAAATCAGGATCTACATTTTAACAAGATCCCCAGGTGATTCTTACCAATAATTCATTTTGACAACCACTGCTCTACTGTTGATTCCCAGAACTGGTCCTAAGCCAGCAGTGGTATCATTTCCCGGGAACTTGTTAGAAAAACACATTTTTGGCAGAGACTTGAACTGGAATCTACTAGTTCTAAGCCCTGGTGGGAGACTCTGATACCACAGTGGTTAAGAGTTACATCTGCTCATCCGAAGGTCAACAGTTCAAATCCACCAGATGTTCCTTGGAAACCCCTGGGAGCAGTTCTACTCTGTCCTATAGGGTCGCTATGAGTAAGAAACAGCATGATGGGTTTGGTTTCCTTGTTTTTTTAAGTCCTGGTGGAAAATTCCAGTTAATCTACCAAAAAGCTCCTAGAACTTCACTGCTGGGTAAATTTCAAAATTGTATAGCTAGCCTGGAAAACTGGCAGTTCTTACACAGTTAATATACAATCTAGCAATACTCCTAGGTACTTCACCTAATAAAATACAAAGGCTCATATAAAAACTTGTGAAGAAATGCTTAGCGTCTCTATTCAGAACCACCAAAAACTGGAAATAACACAAATGTCCTTTAAGAGTGAATGGATAAATTATGGTAACTTCATGCAGTGGCATACTATTTAGCAATAAAGAGGAGCAGAGGTAACTGAGTGAATGATTTTCATTCACAATGATGTTTGGTGCAAGAAGCCAGCCTAAAAGGTTATATACTGTATGATACATACATTATGTTCCAGAAAAGACAATCCTAGGGGGACACCAAACTTATCAGTGTTTGGTGTAAGAGACAATATCAGGAAGTTTTCTGGTGGACTGTGGAACTGTTCTGTATTTCACAGTTCCCTGACAGTGGTGGTGATTACATGAATCAATGTATGTATTAAAACTCACAGAGCTTGTACACACACAAAGAACCCTCAGGTTTGCGTATGTTAGCTTACAAGACTAGCCAAGCCAAGGCTTTGAATGGTAACTATAATGAAAGCCCCCCCCCACTGTCTGTCCATTTTTCATACCGTGGGGGCTTGCATATTGCTATGATGCTAGAAGGTATTCCATATGCTGGTATCTGTTCAGATACCAGTAGGGTACCCTACGGTGTATAGGTTTCAGCTGAGCTTCCAGACTAAGACAGACTAGAAGGAAGAACTTGATAGTCTATTTCTGAATAAAATAAGCCAGTGAAAACTTTATGATTATGAGGTCCAACAATTAAGTCTGCAAAAGAGCTTAACTGTTATAAATGCTGCATAACTTACTGCTGAATACCACTGCAGTCACCTTTGAAGTACTTCCCTTGGGAAGCTATGCACTGACACCAGTGCTGAGTTCACCCTTCAAAGCAATTTTGGAACTTTTTCTGAAATGGCCATTGCACACAGTGGCATGGTGACAAGTTCACAAACATAATTGTATAGTTGTCTGTGAGGGCGTTTTAGCCAGTAAACAAATAGCTGTACTGGAAAGTGCTCATTACGCACCTGATCTGGCCCCCATGACTCTTCTCTTTACTTGAAGATAAAGGAACCATTGAAAGGAAGACATTGTGATAACATTCAGGACATCAAGGGTAATATGATGACAGCTCTGATGGCCATTCCAGAAAAAGAGTTCCAAAATTGCTTTGAAGGGTAGAGTAGGCACTGGTGCTGGTACATAGCTTCCCAAGGAGAGTACTTCAAAGGTAACTATAGTGATGTTCACTAATGAAATATGTAACACTTTTCCTAGGATGAGTTTGTGAACTTAACTGGCAGTCCTTGTAGCAGTGGAAAATATACTGCTGGAATATGAGCCCTCCAGATTAGAAGGCACTCAGAAGATGACTGGGGAAGAGCTGCCTCCACAAAGTTGAGTCAATCTTAATGAAGTAGATGGAGTCAATCTTTTGGGACCTTCATTTGCTAACATGGCACAAATCAAAATGAGAAGAAACAGCTACAAATACCCATTAATAATCAGAACATGGAATGTACAAAGTATGAATCTAGAAAAATTGGAAATTGTCAAAAATGAAAAGGAATACATAAACATCAATGTCCTAGGCATTTGTGTGCTGCGATGGACTAGTATTGGCCATTTTGAATCATTCAATCATACTGTACACTACACTAGGAATGAAAACTTAAAGAGGAATTGCATTCATTATCAAAAAGAATGTATCAGGATCTATCCTGAAGGACAACACTGTCAGTGATAGGACAATATTCATATGTGCACAAAGAAGGCCAGTTAATATGATTATTTATCATTTAAATTTATGCACAGACCACTAAGGGCAAAGATGAAGACATTGAAGATTTTTACCAGCTTCTGCAGTCTGAAATCACTGGAACATGCAGTCAGCATGCAGTGATAATTACTGGTGATTGGAATGCAAAAGTTAGAAACAGAAGAGTCAGTAGTTGGGATAGATGGTCCAGGTGATAAGAATGATGCTGGAGACCCCATGACAGAATTTTGCAAGACAAACTACTTCTTTACTGCAAATACTTTTTTTTCACCAATATAAATAGCATCCGTACACATGGACTTCATCATATGGAATACACAAGAGTCAAATCAACTATATCTGTGGAAAGAGACAAGGAAAAGCTCAATACCATCAGTTAGAAAAAGGTCAGAGGCTCATTGCAGAATGCCAAGCCATTGCAGAATAGACCATCTATTACTCATACGCAGGTTCCAAACTGAAGCTGAAGAAAATCAGAACAAGTCTACGAAACCCAAAAGACAACTTTGAGAGACCATCTCAGAATATATTTGACATGTTGAACACTTATGACTGAGGACTAGATGAACTGTACAATGGCATCAAGGAAATGATGCATGAATAAAGCAAGAGTTCATTAGAAAGACAGGAAAGGACGAAAAGACCCAAACAGATGTCAGAAGAGACACTACAACTTCCTGTTAAATGTCAATTAGCTGAAGCAAAAGGAAGAAATGATCAGATAAAAGAAGTGAATAGACGATTTTAAAGGGCAGCTTGACAAGATAAAGTAAAGCATTACGATGACATGTGCACAGAGCTGGAGGTGGGAAGAAAATGCTTTGCATTTCTAAAGCTGAAAGAACTGAAAAAAAATTCAAGCTTTGAATTCCAGTAGTGAAGGATTCTATGTGAAAATATTAAACAGCACAGGATGTATCAAAATGGAAAGAATACACAGAGTTATTATACCAAAAATAATTTCTCAGTGTTCACTCATTTCAAGAGGTAGTATATGATGAGAAACCAATAGTACTGAAGGAAGAAATCCAAGCTGCATTGAAGATAACTGGTGAAAAGAAGGCTCTTGAAATTGATGGAATACCAATTGAGACATTTCAACAAACAGATGCAGTGCTTAAAGTGCTCACTCATCTATGCCAAGAACTGGAAGAAATCTGTATTTATACCTATTCCAAGAACGGTGATCCAACCAAGTGCAGAAGTTATTTAACAATATTAATATCACATGCAAATAAAATTTTACTAAAGAGCATTTGAAAGTGGCTAAAACACTGTATTGACAGGGAACTGCCAGAAATTCAAGCTGAATTCAGAAGAGAATGTGGAGCCAGGAACATCACTGCTGATACTGGATGGATCTTGGGTGAAAGCAGAGAACACCAGAAAGATGTTTACCCGTGTTTCATTGACCATGCAAAGGCACTTGACTGTGTGGATCATAACAAATTATGGATAACATTGTGGAGAATGGGAATTCCAGAACACTTAATTGTGCTCATGAGGAACTCTGTACATGGATCAACAGGCAGTTGTTTGAACAGAACAAGGGGATACAGCATAATTTAAAGTCAGGAAAAGTGTGTGTCAGGGTTGTATTCTTTAAATATGTTTATTCAATCTGTATGCGGAACAAATAATCGAAGAAGCTGCAATACATGAAGATGAATGTGGCATCAGAATTAGAGGAAGACTCATTAACCTGCATTATGCAGATAACACAACCTTGCTTGCTGAAAGTGAAGAGAACTTGAAGAACTCACAGATGAAGATTAAAGACCATAGCATTCACTGTGGATTACACTTCAACATCAAGGAAACAAAAATCTTCATAACTGTACCAGTAAGCAAGATAAAATACCTAGGAATAAATCTAACTGGAGAAATAAGAGACCTATACAGAGAGAACTATAAGACCTTACTGCAAGAAACCAAAATAAATTTATACAAATGGAGAAACCTAACCTGCCCATGGATAGGAAGACTTAACATTGTGAAAATGTATATTTTACCCAAAGTAATCTACTTACACAATACAATCCCAATACAAATTCCAGTGACATTTTTTAGTGAGATGGAGAAACAAATCACCAACTTTGTTCGGAAAAGGAAGAAACCTCGGAGAAGTAAAGTACCACTGAAGAAGATGAACATAGTGGGAGGCCTCACACTAAGCACACTTAGAATCTATTACACTGCCATGCAGTTGAAACAGCACAGTACTGGTACAAAAAGAGACATACAGACCAATGGAACAGAGTTGAGACCCCAGCGATGCCACTATCCTCTTATTAACAGCTGATATTAGACAAAGGACCTAAGATTTTAAACTGGGGTAAAAACAGTCTCTTTAACAAATGATGTTGACAAAATTGGATATCCATCTGCAAAAAACTGAAACAAGTCCCTAATCTCACACCTTACAATAAGACTAACTGAAAATGGATCAAAGACCTAAATATCAAACCTGAAATGATAAAGATCATGCAAGAAAAAATAGGGTCAACAATGGAAGTTATAATACATAGCTTCAACAAACTACAAGATCTGACCAACAAAGCACAACCAAGAGAAAATAGATAAATGGGAATTATTATGAATCAAACACTTTTGTTCATCTAAAGACTTTATTAAGAGTTAGAAGACCACTCACAGAATGGGAAAAAAAATTTGGCAACTACATCTCAGACTGATGTCTCATCTCCATAATCTACAAGGTACTACAAAACACCGGCAAGAAAAAGGGAAACCCAATTAAGCGATGGGCAAAGGAGACGGCCAGACACTTCACTAGAGAAGACATTCAGGCAGCCAAAAGACACATGAGGGAATGCTCAAAATCATTAGCTATCAGAGAAATCCAAATCAAAACTACAATGAGATACCATTTCACCCCAACAAGGTTAGCCATGATCTGAAAAACACAAAATAACAAATGCTGGAGAGGCTGTGGAGAGATTGGAACTCTTCTACACTGCTGGTGGGATCACAAAGTGGTACAACTTCTTTGGAAAGCAATCTGGCACCTCCTTAAAAAGCTGGAAATAGAAACACCATTTGATCCAGCAATACCACTGCTTGGAATTTATCCTACAGAAGCAAAGGCTGTCACACAAACAGACACATGCCCATGAATGTTTACTGCAGCACTGTCCACAACAGCAAAAGGATGGAACCAACCTAGATGTCCATCAACAGATAAATGGATAAACAAACTATGGCACATGTATTTAATGGAACAACATGCAATGATAAAAAACAATGATGATTTTAGGAAACATTTCATGACCTTGTTTCAACTGGAAGACATTAGGCTGAGTGAAATCAGTCAATGGCAAAAGGACAAATACTGAATGAAACCCCTGCTATAAGAACTTAAAAACAGACTTGACTACAGAAGAAAAGAGTCTTTGGCAGCTATAAGGGAGAGTTAAGATGGCAGACTAGACACATGTCTCCTTAATTCCCTCTGAAAACTAAGGGCTGGACTAATAATTAAATGGAGCTTTCTGGACACACAGTGAACCCCAGGACACAGCATAGGGCTGACAGTTTGGACTACGTGCCACTGAGTGAGAAACTTCTTGGCTTTGGCTAAACCCTGCTCTGGTTGAATCAGTCAGCACATTCAAGAAAAATTAGGATCAACAATGGAAGTTTTAATACACAGTGTGGACAGATTTCAAAATCTGTCAAACAAACCACAAACTACTAAGAATCAAACACTTTTACTCATCCAAAGACTTTATCAACAGAATCAAAAGACTACCTACATAATGGGAAAAAATATTTGGCAACTATATGTCTGACTGACACCTGATCTCCATAATTTATAAGGCACTACAAAATATCAATAAGAAAAAGAGAAATCATCCATTTAAGTGATGGGCAAAGGATAAGGACAGAGACTTCTCTAAAGAGGAGATCCAGGCAGCCAAAAAACACAATGGACATCCTTACCATCATTAGCTATTAAAGAAATTCAAATCAAAACTATGATGAGATATCATCTCACCCCAACTAGATTGGCCATGATCCAAAAAACACAAAACAACAAATGCTGGAGAGGCTGTGGAGAAACTGGAACTCTCCTACACTGTTGGTGGAAGTGCAAAGTGGTGCAACCTTTTTGGAAAGCAATCTGGCACTTTCTTAAAAAGCTGGAAATAGATATACCATTTGACCCAGTAATTCCACTGCTTGGAATACATCCTGCAGAATCAAGCCCATTCACACCAACAGATACATGCACACTGAATGTTTATTGTGGCACAGTCCACTATAGCAAAAAGATGGAATCAACCCAGATGCCCAACAGCAGAGGAATGGATATGTAAACTGTGGTATATATACTCAATGGAGCACTATGCAATGATAAAGAACAATGATGATTTTAGGAAACATAACCTGGTTTCAACTTGAGGACATTATGTTGAATGAAAGTAGTCAACGACAAAAGGACAAATGTTGTGTGAGACTCCCACGATAAGAACTTAAAAACTGACTTATTAATAGAAGACAACTCTTTGATGGCTGCAAGAGTGGGAAGGTAGACGGTGGGATATAGATTAGATAGTTGATAGAAATCTGGTTGGGTGAAATCAGTGACAGCACACATTAGAAAGAAGATCAACTTTAACTGGACTTCAACATAACATAATTACTCCTCTCATCTTAACTCAATATTGCAAGGACAGAGTAGCTGGGGTAGGGGGGCCAGGGACCATGCTCCCAGTGGAAATCAAGGCCAATTGGCACAACTAGTGTTTTGCTAAGAGAGTCTTCTGCACCCCATATTGGTGAGTGGTAGCTGTGGTCTTCAAAGCTGCTAAGCTGCTATCTGAGGTACAGCAAATGGTTCCAACTCAGCAGAAACAGAAGATCTTCAAGGCCCAAAACGACATGGGGCAAAGAGAACCCAGAAGACAGAGAGACCCACATGAGTGGGTGACTACTTTGACACGTGACCGGAAGAAGCTGGTGGTTGCCTGGCCACCACCAGTGATAGCTGTGATGAGGCTCAGAACATTGAGTCTCACTGGCAACACGAAAATAGAAAGTGGTGCACGCTGAGATCTCCACTAAAAGACCACAGTTAATGGTCCAGGGTCCTTGGGGTTCCCCTGGGAGCACTGACCCTGGTCCTGATGCTGCCCCTGTTCATAAATCATAATGGAGGTCAACTCTTTGGGCAGAAATGGATTGGACTTGGTGACACAGAATGACCACATCAGGTGTGCACTTTACAGTTTTATGCATCTATAGGATGTCACCCAGCTGACCTCTTACTGGAAGTGGGGGAGACAGTGGATAGGAGGGGATATTGTTAGGGGGATATGACATGTATAGAATGGAGGAGTGTGCTGTCACCAGGCAGGGAGAGCAGTGGGAGCTGCTCATTGGTGGGTACACAAATTTATATCAGATTGTATATTCTCACTCAATCATAATCATAATAAAAAAATATTTTAAAAAATCACTCAAAAGAAAAAAGGCATCCACTTGTGGTATTTCTGTTACAGCACTAGATAACAACGATACTATCACTCAGTTTTATTATATCCTTGCTGTTTTTCTATTTACTTGTTTTATTAATTACTAAGACAGCCATGTTGAAGTCCCTAATTATAATCGTCAACTTTTCCATTATTTCTTTTAGTTCTATCAGTTCTGCTTCATGTATTTTGCAGTTTTGCTGTTTGGTACACACAGATTTACAATAGTTACATCATCTTGGTGAACTTTACATAATGCCTCTCTTTATCCCAGGTAATTTTTCTTTCTTTAAAGTCTACTTTATCTGATACTAAAATGGTCATTCTAGCTTTCTTTTCATTAGTGTTTGAATGTTATCTTTTCTCTAGCCTTTTACTTTTAACCTACCCTTATCACTACCACTACATCTAAAATACATTTACTTGTAGACAGCATACGCTTGGATCATTTTTTTTTAACTTAACCCATTGTGACAATCTCTGATATTAATATGTTTAGAGCCTTCACACTTAATGTAATTATTAATATACCGAGATTCTTGTCTTATTGTTTATTTATTTTTCTTCTCACTGCTGTTTGTTCCAGTCATCCTTTCCTACTTTTTTCCTGGAATACTTTGAAAAACTTGTATCCTAATTTTTTCTATCAATGGAGCCCAGATTATGAATGAATTCCATTGCTAAGTCTGTCTTTAAGTGAAATTTGTGCATATAAATTGGTTCATATATAACATCAGTTAAAGTCTGTCCTAGTATATAATGCACCTTTCTGTGCATAAAAGTTATTATAGAAACACTTTTAGATACACTAAAACATCTTTAACATAATATGGTAATAATAATAATAATGTTCTGACAAACACTGCAAAGTAGAACACATTTGTTTTTACGAACCACTGTATGTACCTTTTCCACCATAGAAGAGATACCTACTGGGCAAACATTTCCCCAAATACTCCAATTCTGTTCTGTAAAGCTGAGACCAATTAGATACTTTAGTGTAGATTCTGAACTAAAACATCCATGTTATACCACTAGGCCACATTTCTGCTGGATTGTGAACTCTCCTCAACAGAAGCAGAGAGGGTTACAGGCATGGGTAGGATGGTGCTGGGGACAGATGGATCATTCTCCTATCACCTCCTCACCAGACCTGCCAACACCAGGCATCAAACTATGAGATCCCTGCCTCTGGATGCATGGGACAAAGTGCCGCGCAGGATCTGCTATGAGCAAGCCAAGGGTGCAAGGACTGGGAAGGGAAAGCTCAGGTAAACCCAAACCTAAAGTTCTCCATGGACCCCTGGTAACTATGAATATACAGAGGTCAGGAATCTAAGGCTGAGTGCCACAGACTGTACTACCAGCCACCAAAAAGACCAATAACTGCTGCAAATAGAATTCCACATGCGAAATGCAGGGGAAACAGAAGCTCAGACAGGTGATGCCATGGCCTCAAGTTGCACAGCATCAAGGGACTAGCAGAATGGGGTAAACCAGGGCTGAGCAATGGTATACCAAGGAGGAATGATTATGTGCCCAACATGGCACACTGACTGGATGTATTAAGACAATACATCGATTGTGGTGTCCACTTGCTACTACCTATTGGCCTGCCAAGCAGACCGGAGTGGCAGTACTTGGGACATGTGGACCACGGGGCTGGCCCTTTATGAGCTCCAAGGAAGGCAGACACGGGTAGGTGGGCTCTCCATTTGCTGCTGTGGGTCATGGTTGAGTGTGCTATGTCACAGGGGTCCACCTGCCACTATCAGCCACCTATAGGCCTGCTGTGACACCTGTGCATGTAGAAGAGTTGCCACATGGGAGCCCAGGGGCTCACACACCCACTCAGCTTCTTTCCTCTATTGGCTTTATGGGAGTGGTTTGTAACTATGGGTTGTACCTAAGTTGGATGTCTATAATTCAGGAACTGCCTATATTTCTTTATATAGTTGCTCTGGGCATTTCAACATACATTCTTAGAATTAGACAAATATTTTATTAGGGTAAGTGGTAAACCTTATCACTATATGGGGCCCTTTACCTTCCTGCCTTTATGTTAGTTTTCATATATTATATTACTTCTACATATATGAAAACTCCATCAGTGATATATATAATTTTCATCATTATATTTTAAGGAACTTAGAAGAGAATAATTCTATTAACCTAGATATTTACCACTGTTGCTCTTCCTGCATTCCTGAAGTCCTAAATTTCCCTTTGGCATCATATTCTGTTGTTCAATATTTCTTTTGGAGCAAGTCTTCTGGCAGTACATTCTTTTGCTGTTGTTAGCTGCTGTCGAGTCTGTTCCAACTCATAGCAACCCTATGAACAACAGAATGAAACACTGCCCAGTTTTGTGCCATGTCCACCATCATTTTTATGTTTAAGCCCACCATTGCTGCCATTGAGTCAATCCATCTTGTCGAGTGCCTTTCTCTTATTCACTGACCCTCCACTCTACCAAGCATAAGGTCCTTCTTCAGGCACTGATCCCCCTTCCTGACAATACATCCAAAGTATGTAAGACACAGTCTTGCCATCTTGGTTTCCAAGGAACCCTCAGGTTGGACTTCTTCCAGAACAGATGTGTTTGTGCTTTTGGCAGTCCATGGTACATTCCACATTCTTCTTGAACACCACAATTCAAAAACATCAAATCTTCCTGTCATCTTTGTTCATGGTCCAGCTTTCGCATGCATATGATGCAAGTGAAAATACCATGGCTTGGGTCAGGTGCTTTTTAGTCTTCAAGGGGACATCTTTACTTTTCAATACTTTAAAGAGGTCCTTTGCAGCAGATTTTCCCAACTCAACATGTCTTTTGATTTCTTCACTGCTGCCTCTATGGGTGTTAACTGTGGACCCAAGTAAAATGACATCCTTACAACCTCAATCCTTTCTCCATTTATGACAATGCTGCTTACTGGTCCAGTTGTGAAGATCTGTGTTTTCCTGATGTTGAGGTGCAATCCATACTGAAGGCTGTGGTCCTTGATCTTCATCAGTAAGTCTCTCAAATCTTCATTTCCAGCAAGTAAGGTTGTGTTGCCTGTGTAATGCAGGTTGTTACCGAGTTGTCCTCCAATCCTGTTGCCTCATTCTTCTTCGTATAATCCAGCTTCTTGGATTATTTGCTTGGCATACAGATTAAAAAGGTATAATGAAAGGATACAAGCCTGACGCACACCTTTCCTGACTTTAAACCACACAGCATCCGCTTGTTGTGTTCGCACGACTGCCTCTTGATCAATATACAGATTCTTTAAGAGCACATTTAGGTGTTCTGGAATTCCCATTCTCCACAGCGCTAGCCATAATTTAGCATGATCCACACAGTAAAATGCTTTTGCACAGTCAGTGAAACACAAGTAAACATCTTTCTGGTCTTTTTTGCTTTCAGCCAAGATTTCTGGCAGTTCCTTGTCAATATACTGTTGCAGTTGCTTTTGAATCACCTTGAGCAAAAGTTTACTTGTGTGTGATGACAGCGATATTGTTCAGTAATTTCCACATTCAGTTGGATCACCTTTCTTTGGAATGGGCATAAATACGGATTTCTTCCAGTCAGTTGGCCAGGTGGCTATCTTCCAAATTTCTTGGCATAGATTAATGAGCACTTTCAGCGCTGCATCTGTTTGTTGAACTATCTCAATTGACAGTCCACCAATTCCTGGAACCTTGTTTTTTGCCAATGCCTTCCATGCAGCTTTAACTTCTTACACCTCAGTACCACTGATTCCTAATCATATGCTACCTCTTCAGATGGTTGAACATCGACTACTTTTTTCTGGTACAATGACTCTGTGTATTCCTACCATCTTCTTTTGATGCTCCCTGCGTTGTTTAATAGTTTCCCTAGACTCCTTCACTGTTGCAACTCAAGGCTTGAATTTTTCTTTTAGTTTTCCTTTATCTAAGAATGTCATTGTTTTACCTTCATATCTGAAGGATATCATTGAATACTTTTAAAATAGCATATGCTTCCTTCTGGCCTTCATAGTTATAATATTTTTTTAAAAAGTCATTCAAATTATCATTCTACTATATGTTATACATTATTTTTCTCAGCTGCTTTCAGTATTTTGTCTTTAGTCTTCAATAGTTCATTGTGTCTCTTTTTAAAGCCATCCACTTGTGGTATTTTTGTTATGGGAAAACTAGATAACTAAGACTCTCTCTTTCTGAATCTTAAGAATTTTCTTTTCTTCTTTTTTTTTTCCTGCTCCTCAGTCCAGAAAGTGAGGAATTCCCTTGAACATATTTCTGTCCATACCACTGTACAGTGCTGGGTTTCTGGTTACCTTTGATTATGCCAGGTGATAGGGTAAGGATACAGAGAAGGCTGGGGCCCAGAAAATGTATTACCCTTTTGGTAATGCTCTGAATTCTAGTATGAGTCTTCTGCCACAATCTGCCTTGCTTTTTATTTACTTTTCAGGGTACACACAGTATTCAGTGTTTATAGTTACATTCAGAAGAAGAGACAGGGTGAGGTATACATTCTGGCTCAGAAGAAGAATTTGCAGTCACTTTTCATTGCTTGAAATAACGCAGTTAATAATAAACTAAAACTAAACCCAGTGCTACCCAGTCTATTTCAACTCATAGCGACCTTTTTAGGACAGAGCAGAACTGCCCCATAGGATTTCCAAGAAGTATCTGAAGATATGAGCTACTGACCTTTTGGTTAGCAACTGTAGCTCTTAACAAGTACAGTAAACGGGCTCCACAGTCAATAAAAGGAGAAGCAAGTAAGTTAACCAATTTTCTTTACTTTTGTTTTAGGACTTCCTTAAAAGTTTTTCCCCCTAAGTTTTAAATCAGCCTCGAAAAATACCATTCTGGTTCATCCATTTTCCACGTAACAAACACTTCCCCTTTTCACACATTTGATAGTGGGGGATGGACATGGTTAACTAGAATTTATCATTCTTTTTTGTAATTGTGGCCTCTTTGCCAAGATATTTTCTTTACCGTTACTAATAAGAAGCTAAACTAATTGATGAGTATGATTCTCTCATTTCCCTAATCCACCCTTTGGCACAAGTTCTCATGAGCTTTACTATCAGTGTTAAATGGGCCAGGAGAAGTGAGGCACCCACACTTTCCATATACAAGGTCATTATCATCAAATGCAGTTACTGAGTTCACTGTTTTCCTGTTTAACCATCTCTCTTTTAGCTACACCACACACAGTGAGTAACGGGTGCTTCCAAAGTCTCCCTCGGCTTTGCATGAGAGATACCAAGTATAGAGGGGTTGAGACCACTGTGACTGAGAGGAGGAATCAGAGCTTTACTCAGTGTGTTTAGTTCTTCAACTTTTATACTTTGTGGTCCCCAGATAAATGTCATTCAAGTGTCAAAAGAGCAGGACAGTCTTCTGCACCTTACCCTTCAACTCAAAACATTTCACCAATAACAAAACCCTCAAGTATTACATCTCTACAGTGACATTCCTATCCATAAATAACTTGTAGTGCAACAGTTCTAATGGCTTCCCCACTGAGGAATGTGCTTCATGAAGGCAATGCTCATATCAGCTCTATCATTTTGTACGCAGGAGCTAGCAGAGTTTAATCATAATAGAATAGCAAAGTGCTTGCTGAATGGGAATCTGTAGTGTATGTCATGATGACTAATATATATATATATATATATGTTCTACTTCAATACAGAGTGAAACCTCAAAGTCATACATGCAGCATGAGTAGACTGGCTGGAAAAAGTTTATGTGTAATAGATAAACTTCCTACTCAACCCAAATGAAGACTTAAGTTTCCAGCTCTGGCACCAGCACTTTGGAGGGAGAAAATAGAGGGAGAGAAGGCAGTTACTCAGCTCAAACTTCTTCATGCAGATGACACTCCTGTTGTTAGTGTTGACTCACTCAAACATTTTTCTTGAGTATATACGGGGACCTCCCTTGTGCTTGAGTCCCCGCGTGACACTTGAAGGTATGTGGAAAGTGAGGTGGCTTAGGTCACCTCACTAAGTGACAGACTGCTTGGTCTACTCTACACAGTGAGGGTTTCCTGTCAAGACTTCATCTCTACCCATGGCTAGGGAATCCTTCAAGCTGAATTATCAATGTCTATATCTCTGACAGGTGTTTAGAGGGCAGAGGCCACTGGAAATGTCTGTAACGCTAGATTTAACACCACGTGTACTAAATTATAAACATAACAAAATCTGATTTATAACTCAAACTCAGGACAGTAAAGAGATGAAAATACACACACATCCAAGAACATTTAGCCATCACATAATTACAGAGCAAGAGAGCTAACAAGTATTCTCTCATGGCTGGGCAAAAAGCAGTATGGAAAAACGTAGAGTGAGAAGAGGATATGCAACTGCTCAGTACCTTTATGCTTTGGTTTCTTTAAATCTGTGATGTATCCATGTAGCCATGGATAGTCTCCCAAAAGCCAGATATGCACATTTAACACCTAAAAGCCACACACTCTACCAATTATGACAGTTCATATACCAGGATCAAGTACAAATGAAATAAATTTTAAAAACTATTTCCAAACATTAAGTTGTTAACATAAAATAATTCTAAATTTGCAAAAGTTTTTTTTTAAAAAAACTATTAATTCAGTTCATAATAAAAGAATCATGGCTTCAGACAGGAATGGATTGGACTTGGCAACACAGAGTAACCATATCATGTGTGCACTTTATTGTTCTATGCATCTATAGGAGGCAGGGGAATGGGTAGAGGAAAGGGGACAGGAGATTGTTGGGAGGATAAGACATGTATGGAGCGGAGAGGAAGAGTGTGCTGTCACTAGCAGGAAGAGCAGTGGGAGCTGTATATAGGCGGGCATGCAAATTTATGCAGGAATGTACACTTTCACTCAATCACAATAATATAAAAAAGCATCATGGGACATTTATTTCGTGATGTTTTATGTTCCCATCCCTTTAGTGTTAAGTTTTGAAAATTCATTATCTTTTTTTTTTGCTAATATCTTTTTAGAAAAACATACACACTGATTGAAATTATATTCTACCAATGTGTTTGAACTAGTAGATTTTTCTAACTTTAAAAAATCAGGGTGCAGGGCTAAGATGGTGGACTAGCTACATGTCTCCCCAATTCCCTCTAAGAACTGAGGCCTAGAAAAACAACTGAATCAAGCAAAACGGATATTTTAGGAGTCCCAAGATCAGGAGAAAGTTGTGAGATTAGATGGGGTGACAGGAAGGGGAACAACTATCTTTCTCAGAAGTGAAATGGCAACACAAAGGGTCCTGCTTCTGCTGGCATGGCAATAGAGAGGCTGCACAGGTATGCACACTATTTTTGTCAGCCAGGAGACTAGGATTGAGACTGCTGTACTTGAGAGCCTGGCTGCAGCCAGCTGCTACAAAGAACAGCGGGATCTGAGTGGACAGTATTGCTCTCAAGAGAGAAGCTGTGCTTAAGATAGCTCCACCTAGAAAACACAGTGGTGGCTGGCAGCCGAGTACAACAGTACTCTTTCTCCTCCCTTCTCTGAGCTACACCATTCTGGTGCACTACTTGGACCAAGACTGTAATTGTGCTGTGTGTGCCCTGAGCTTTTCCCTGGTACTTAGGAGGGAAACAAACAGAAGGGTAGACATAAAACTCTGCTGAGCCGGATGATCACTGCATCTACAAAGCACCATGCAAATTCCACAAGTTTCAAGATAAGTCCTCGGAATACCTCCGGGCTTAATCCCTTTCTGTGTGCTGACATTCTTCCCTGTCTTCAGCCTTTCCAATCTACATTCTCTGTTTTACATCTCTGGCTAAATTCTGGTGCACTACCTGAACCGAAGTGAGGCATTTTACTTGTGTTCCCTGAGCTTCTCTCCCAAACTCAGAGAGTGAAATGAGGGGAGGGATAGAACACAAGTTCCACTGGCTCCTCAGAGCTACAGATTGCTGCACTCAGTGGAGCACTGCAAGCTAAGTGTACACCAACTTTTGTGACTCAAACCTTTCCTGTGCACTACTTTACTTCCTATACCTAGCCTTTTCCCCCTCTTTTCTCTATACTGAATGAAAATTCTAGAGTACTACCTGGGCCAGAAGGGAAGGCTAGAAGAAGAGTTCTGCTGACTTCCATGAGCCAGCAACTCCTGCTACATCTCTAAGTGCAATCATCACTCCAACCATCAGGTACTGGCATCAGAATTGCTTGTGGAATGTAAGGGAGAGAACTGAGCAGAGGAAGTTGGGAACCTCATACCACCAAGAGAGAAGCACCGAGGGCAGAGTACATCCACTGGACTAGAGGTTCCTGTGCCAAGAAGCTCACACTGGATTTGGACTCAGCCTACTGTGATAAACTCTCTTACTGAATGGACTTACAATTTATAAATGGATTTGCTGCTTACTGGACTGTGTAAATAAAGCTTCTCTTAGCAAAACCTTCCACTTGTGGTATTTTCTGTTAGAGCAGTACCAGGTAACTAAGACAGAGGGATAGCAGAAAATGCACAGAGAATAGCAGAAGAGATGCTGTCAGAAAACTTCACTGACATCATGAAGAGAACATGTCTATCCAAGATGCTCATCAAAATCCACAAAAGGTAGATCCCAAAAGAAGGCATATTATAACCAAGCTTAATAAAATGAAATGTAAGGAGAGGGTCTTAAAGGTAGATAGGCTTAAACCAAAACTAACTTACAAAGGAGAGTCCATCAGACTGACTTCCAATTATTCAACTGAAACCATGTTGGAAAGAAGGCAATGGGATGATATATACTAAGCTTTGAAGGAAAAAAGACTTCCAACCAAGAATTAAATATCCCGAAAAACTGTCTCTCAAATATGATGCTGAAATTAGGACATTCTCAGATGTACAGAAGCTTAGGGACTGCAAAAACCAAACAAAAAATACAGGAAGTACTGATGGAAGTTCTTCAATAAGAAAATCAGTAACACCAGACATATACTCAAGGATGCAATGCAGGACAAAACATCCACAATCCTACTTCATTAGGGAACTCACAAAGCTCAGTCAAGGCTAAAATATTAAAGCTCGGGAATCAGAGGTCACAGTATGTAAATTATGACAACATTATACTAAAAAAGAAGGACACAGTAACACATTCATAGGCATTTCATATGAAGAGGAAGTCAAAGAGAAGCAAAGAAGTTAAAGACTGGTTTAAATTTAGAACATTTTGGGGGAATAATGAGGTAGCCATAAAGCAAATACTACAACCAAAATAAGAAACACAGTATAGAAGTCTCAACAGATACAAATCAACACTGAAAAAGATGAAAAGCAAAATGACTAAGAAGAGAATATTAAGTGGAACAAAGAAAACGTCAACAACATAAAAACAAGGGCACCAAAATGACACCACTAAATTCATATCTATCAAAACTTACAATCAATATAAATGAACTGAATGCACCAATAGAGAGAAAGAGAACAACAGGTTAGATCAAAAAACAAAATCTGTCTATATGTTGCTTTTAAGAAACATTCCTGAGACTCAAAAACATGAACAAACTGAAAATCAAAAGATGAAAATATATACACCAAAGTCAACATGCAAAGAAGAGCAGAAGTGGCAATATTAATCTCAGATAAAACAGACTTTAAAGTAAAATCCACTATTATGGACAAGGATGGTTACTATTTATTTCCTAAAGGTTCAATACATATGGAGGACATAATAATATTAAGTATTTATACATCAAATATTAGAGCATCTAAACACATTGAACAAATGCTGACAACACTGAAAAATGAGAAAGACTGCACTGCAATAATAGTAGAAGACTTCAACACTCCACTTTCAGTCATGGACAGATCATTCAGAAAAAAGCTTAATAAAGACACAGAAGATCTTATTGTGACAACCAACCAACTCAACCTCATAGACATACAGAACTCTCTACTCAACTACAGACGTACACCTTCTTTTCCAATGCACATGGAACATTCTCTAAAATAGACCATGTATTAGGTCACAATGCAAGTCTCAACAAAATCCAAATCACTGAATTACTGCAAAGCATCTTCTCAGATCATAACGCCATAAAAGTTGAAATCATTAGCAGAAAAAACATGGATAGAAATTTAAACTCATGGAAACTATACAACACCTTGCTCAAAAACTCAGAGGTTACAGAAGAAATCAAAGATACAATAAAGAAATTCATAAAATCAAATGAGAATGAAAGCACACCCTGCCAGAACCTATGAGATACAATAAAAGAAGTGCTCAAAGGTCAGTTTATCTCTACGAATGCACATATCTAAAATGAAGAAAAGGCCGATATCAAAGAATTAACCTTACAACTCAAACAAGTAGAAAGAGAACAACAAAGGAATGCCAGAAGAAAATAGTTAATAAAAATCAGAGCAGAAGTAAATTAATTGTAGAATAGAAAAACAATTGAAAGAATTAACAAAACCAAAAGCTATATTTTTGTTAAAAAAAATGAACAAAATCAATAAACCATTGGCCAAACTCACAAGAGAAAAACAGGAGAGGAAATGAATAACCCAAATAAGAAATGAGACAGGAGGTGTCACGACAGACCCAACTGAAATTAAAAGAATCATAACAGAATACTATAAAAAACTGTACTCCAGTAGATTTGAAAACCTACAGGAAATGGACAAATTTGTAGAACCACATTACCTACCAAAATTAGCACAAAGAGAAGAATAACTTAATAAATCCATCACAAAAGAAGTGATTGACAAAAATAATAAAAACAGAAAAAACTACCAGCCAAAAGAAGTCCTGACCCAGACAGCTTCACTGGAGACTTATGCCAAATTTTTAGACAGGAGTTAATTCCAATACTACTGAAGTTATTTCACAATATAAAAAAGGATGAAACATTCCCCAATTCATTTTATAAAGCCAGCATAACTTAGACATCAAACCCAGGTAAAGATAGCACACACACACAAAATTACCTACCACCATCTCTCATGAAACTAGATGCAGAAACCCTCAACAAAAGCCTAGCCAAAAGAATTCAGCAACATACCAAAAAAAAAAAAAAAAAAAAAAAATCACTATGACCAAGTAGGATTCATACCAGGGATGCAGGCTTAGTTCAACATCAGAAAAACAATGCAGTCGACCACATAAATAAAACAAAAGAATCACTTGATTTTATCAGTGGATGCAGAAAAGGTGTTTGACAAAGTCCAACACCCATTCATGTTAAAAACTCACAGCAAAATAGGAATAGAAGGGAAACTCCTCAACGCATCTATGCAAAACCAACTGCCAACATCACCCTGAATGGAGAGAAATGGAAAGAACTCTCTCAGAGAATAGGAACCAGACAAGGATGGCCATTATCATTGCTTCTATTCAACACTGTGTTGCAGTTATAGCCAGGGCAAGCAAACACAACAGAGAAATAAAGGGCATCTGCACAGGTAAAGAAGTAAAAGAATCCCTATTTACAGATGATAAGATTTTATACGCAGAAAACTGTAAAGAATCCTAATACACTAGAACTACTAGTAATCCTGTTACAAATTCTGATGTCATTTTTTAATGAGATGGAGAAACAAATCACCCACTTTGTTTGGAAAGGGAAGAAACCCTGGATAAGTAAAGCACTACATAAGTGGAACGCTGTGGGAGGTCTCACAATACCCAACCTTAGAGCCTATTACACTGCAGTGGTAGTCAAAACAGCCTGGTACTCATCAAAAACTGATATATAGACCAATAATAGAGAATCCAAAAATAACACACTCCTCCTATGAGCAACTAGTATTTCACAGAGGCCCAAAGGCTGTGAACTGGGGAAAAAATCAGTCTCTTTAACAAATGGTGTTGGCAAAATTAGATATCTACCTGCAAAAAACTGAAACAAGACCAGCATCTCACACTTTACATAAAAATGAACTCAAAATGATCAGAGACCTAAATGTCAAATCTAAAACAATAAAGATTATGGAAGAAAAAATAGGGACAACACCGGAACACAGCTTAAACAGACTACAAAATCTTACCAACAATGCACAAACAGCAGAAGAGAACATAAAATACATGGAAACTACTAAAAATTAAACACTTAGGCTCATGCCCAGAGGCTGGTAAAAAATACTTGACAACCATGTATTTGACTGATGTCAAGAAGGAAAAGACAAATAACCCAATTAAACATGGGCAAAAGATATGGACAGACTTCTCCAAAGAAGATATGCAGGCAGCCAAAAGACATATGAGGAAATGCCCACAATCATTAGCTACTAGAGAAATGCAAATCAAAACTATAATGAGATACCCTCTCACTCCAACACTGTTGGCATTAATCCATAACACACAAAACAACACATGTTGGAGAGGCCTGTGGAGAGATTGGAACACTACTGGTGTGATTGTGACATGGTATAACCTCTTTGGAAAGCAATTTGGCACTTTCTTCAAAAGTTAGAAATAGAAATACCATTGTGATATAGCAATCCTACTGCTTGGAATATATCCTAGAGAAATAAGGGCTGTCATACGAACAGATGCATGTACATGAATGTTTATTGCAGCACTGTCCACAACAGCAAAAAGATGGAATCAACCTAGGTGCCCATCAACACATGAATGGATAAACTATGGTACATATACTCAATGGAACACTATACAATGATAAAGAACAATGAGGATTTTACGAAATACCTCATAACCTGGAATCAACTGGAATACATGCTGAGTGAAATGAGTCAGCTGCAGAAGGGTAAATGCTGTATGAGACCACTACTACAAGGACTAAAGGAAAGACTGATACACAGAAGAAAATACTCTTTGATGGCTACAAGGGTGGTGGTGGGGAGAGGGTTATTCCTAGATTACTCGATAGGAATTAGGACAGGTGAAGGGAGTGACAGCACATGGTAAAAGACAGGTCACCATAACTGGACTACATTATAAACTAAAAGGTTTTCTAAATTCAACCCAACGTTTCAAAGAACAGAGTAGCAGGGACAGGGGTCTAGGGATCATGTTTTTAGGAAACACTGAGGTTAACTGTCATAACTAGTGTTTTTCTAAGACTCTTCTGCACCTCATGTTGGTGACTGGCATCTGCAGTCTTAAAAGCCAGTAAGCTGTCATCTGAGGAACATCAACTGGTCCCAACCCACCTAGAAGAGATGACAACTGAAAATATCAAAAAAACAAGGAAAAATGAGCCCAGGAGACAGAATGGCCTATATAATTGAGAGACTACATCAGCCTGAGATCAGAAGAACTAGATTGTGCCTGGCCACTAGCAAAGACAGCTCTGATATATGACACAATATAGAGTCCCTGATATAGGACAAGAAAAAGAAGTTTGCAGACCAAGAAGTCTGTTAAAAGACCAGAACTGATGGTCCAACAACCTGGAGAGTCTCCTGCAAACATAGCCCCCACACTGGCTGCTAGCCCAGAGCTGAAATCAGTACAAAGAACTCTGATTCTTCACAAACATCTCACTAGTGTAAACAAAAAGGACAAGTCAGGACAACACAAAAGGTTTTTGCATGATTCTTTAGCTGTCATCAAGTCAGTCCCAACTAATGGCTATGCCACGTGCAGAGAAATAAAGCCCTGCCTAGTCCTGCACCATCCTCATTATCAGCTGCGAATCAGACTGTTGTGATCTCACTGTTCTTTGTACTGATTTCACTTCAGACACAGAATGCACTGGACTTGGGGACACAGAGTGATGCACATTGTGTGTGTACTTTATTGCTTAACATATATATATATATATATATATGAGGCTGTCCTGGTTTCTTTATAGAGGGGTGAGAAGAAGGTGGAGAGGAAGATACAAGTGTTGGTTGAGTGGATACTGGAAGAGTGGAAAACAACAGTGTGCTAGCACAGGGTGAGGAGAGCAGATAGAGTTGCAGATAGGCAGGGTTTTATATGGAAAATTGACTTCAAATGTAAATTTTCACTTAATCACAACACGTTTTTTGTTTTAAAAAAAACAGCATGTCTAGCTGATTCATGTTCTGTTACAAGGGGATCAGTTCTCATAGGAACAACAAAACTGGTCTCTTTCAAGTTACATACACATAAAAGGCTTTTTTTTTAATGAACAAATGATGGATGAAGAAAAGATTATACCCCTTGTGAAACTAAGGTTTATGCTTAAATCTAAAATATTCTTCCCTGTATAACTTAAAGTCTTATGTACTTTATTGTCATAAGTACTTAAAATTTCACTTTTTTTTTTTTTTTACTATTAACCTTTTATCCCCTCTACCTTCACCCCCTCCCCAACTCAACTCAGCCTTGGGAAAAAAAAGATAAAACTCAGTCTCTGGGTAGCAATGATCTTTTTGATAATTGGCTTAGGGTGAAGACACAACGGGTCTGGAAAGGTACTGGCCTCTTCAGTGCTAGGTTTGCAGCAGTGGAAGTGGCAGGATCTCTGTCTTCACAGCTATCTGGGGCAGTCACCTGGGAGAAGGGAAAATGTCAGCTGGATAGCACTTTCTTTCCATTTTCTGGTACATAAACGTATGCTTGAGACAATATCTCACTAGTGTAAACAAAAAAGACAAGTCAGGACAACACAAAAGGTTATTTTCATGTTTCCTTAGCTGTTGTCAAGCCAGTCCCAACTAATGGCTACACCATGTGCAGTGAAATGAAGCCCTGCCTAGTCCTGCACCATCCTCATTACCAGCTGCAAATCAGACTGCTGTGATCTATAGGAGTTTCACTGGCTGGCTTCTAGAAATTGATTGATAAACATTTCTTCTTAGTCTGTCCTAGTCTGTAAACTCCACTGAAACTTGTTTACCGCCATAACACCATACAAGCCTCTACCGACAGAGGAGTGGTGCTGCCTATGAGGTACATAAGCCAAAAATCATACCCGCGTCTCCTGCATGAAGGCAAAAATCCTACCACTGAACCACTACTGCCTCCCTTCCTGTGTGTGTGCATGTTAAATGTCCTGTTTTAAAAAGGTGATAGTAATAATAGATGGCAGTTAAAAACAATAAAATGTCCTTATTTGATCTAAAAATTGGCCCTCTTCTGTTGGTCTACACAATTTTTAATCAAAATGTTCTTGATCTGTGAACTCCAAATGTCTGAGGACTACTGAACTCCATTTCAGAGAGGTAGAAGGGAGTCAGGTGTGAGTATTTACAGTCCTACACACATCCTGAAGTTGTCCCCAAACCCATACCAACCTGATAAGTTTTTAAACTTAATATAAAGCTTTAACCACTTGCTTTCCAACTACCATACTGGTTTTCAGCTATTTTCTCAGGGTGTACCAACTAATTTATAGATCTACTTTTTTAACAAAGTTGCCTCATTTTCTTGTTCTTAATCTTTCTCATTTTGTCTTCTTTTGCTTTAAAAACATGAATTTTCATATTTCAACATCACCATTACCAAGATGCTGATTTATAAGTTTTACTATTTCAGTACTTTTCAACTGCTGTGTTTTTCACAATTGGAAGTTGATGATGCTTTTAATCCAGTGCAGGGTTCTAACTACTCTTCTTAGTATTACCATTTTCACCCTGTCCTACAATCCATGTATGTGTGATTTCAGTAAAAGAAAAAAGAAAAAAAACAAAAACAAAAATTAAAGTATGTGGTACTCAGCCAACTTCCTAATGCTGGCTCTCCTCCAGTCCCAAGCATTCAAATGTCAGGTGTGAACACCACTGCTGGGTTGCTGGTGTATGTTTCATTGTTTTTCCTACCCTTGATATATTTATCCTCAAGGGAACGACATACTGTCACGCTCCCCTTTCTTCTCACACCATATATTTTTCTGATAATCCCACTGTAAACACTTTCTGTTGTGTGTGCACACCCCCAGCAACTTGAACGACTTTCATTTAACTTCTAATTCTTGATTGGTGCTCTAGAACACTTTCTCCCTTCCTTTCTCCAATTAATAGCAATAATTACATTTTACTGAGTACCCATACATGCCAAGCATTATCAAAGGCGCTTTACACATGACATTCCATTTCTTACAGAATTTATGAAATAGGTACCATTATTCCCATTTTATGGATAAAATCCAGGGGGTTAGATAACTTGTCCAAGGTTACACAGTTAACAAATGGCTTCAGTGATAAACAATCATAACAGCTGTGAAATTAGTGCAGTTCTATCATGGAAAAGAGAAAAGCTTCAAAGCAAAATTTGACAAGAATAATTTACTAATAACTCTCAAAATTACTTAGAAGATTATGTCACAAAGGCCACATGTGCCTTAGGTCATTCCTTTTAATTATAAACACTGATATCCAAGCTGAATAAAAACTGTTAATTCTGTGGTTCTCTTTTGTTGTTTAATGCCTTCTTTTATTTTCCACAACCATCTGTAGTACTTTGATTTCATTAAGGCTCAAGTGTTTTGTGAGGTTTGGCTTGAGTATGTAACTACTTTCTAGAATAACTCTGGACAGAATATGTGGCTGAAAGATGCAGGGTGATGAAGTGGAAAGCCATCAGCTTGTCAATCAAATGAAGATGAATTCATTAGGTGACTGTGGTTCTTTCCACCTTTGGCTTTTCAGTTCTACACAGCTGTCTTATCGCCTTCTCTGGAAAAACGAGTCATGTATAAATTGCTTTTTTTTAAAAAAAAAAAGATTCTAATTTCATATCTAGAGTACATTTTCTGAACATTCCTCTGTTTGCCCCAGGAAGTAATGCTCACAAAGGTCTCCAGCCTCAGCTTCTTCTCATTTCCAGATCTATACCCTATAAAGGCACTCCCACTGCTGCCTGAATGTAACCATCACTATGTGCAGCTGATGGTGTGGCCAAACCACCCTTTCTGGTTCTAAAGCCCTGCCCTGACTTCTAAACCCATATATCCCTTTTCTTCTCCTTACCAGGTAACTTCACCTAGATGTTCCAAGTGCTCCAATAATGAACCCCTAATACTCAACCTTCCGCACTTGGCTTGGCTAATACTCAACCTCTACATGAACAAAACGAAATTTGTTATTGTTATGACTGAACTGTGTCCCCCAAAGATGTGTGTCAACTTGGGTAGGCCAGGATTCCCAGTATTATATCTTTGTCCTTCATTTTGTGATCTGATATAATTTTCCTATGTGTTATAAATCCTAACCTCTATGATGTTTATCAGGCAGGACACAATTTATAGGATTAGGTTGTATCTTGAATCAATCTCTTTTGAGACATAAAAGAGAGAAGCAAGCAGAGAGGAGAGGGACCTCATTACCATGCAGCAAAAGAAGTCAGGAGCAGATAGTATCCTTTGAACCCAGGATCTCTGCATTGAGAAGCTCTTAGACCAGGGAAAGATTGATGACAAGGACCTTCCCCTAGAACCAACACAGAGAGAAAGACTTTCCCTGGAGCTGGTGTGCTAAACTCAGACTTCTAGGCTCCTTAACTATGAGAGAATAAATTTTTGTTTATTTGATGCATCCATTTGTGGTATTTCTGTTATAGCAGCATGAGACGGCTAACACATTATCTTTCCCATAAATCCTGCTGTGTCTTCTATCCCTGAACTTTGATTGTAGCATGATCACTGAGGCAGTTGCTTGAGCTAAAATTCACTGATAGTCCCCTCTCCTGTAATCTAAATACTCAAAAACTCCAGTCTATTCACCTCCGAATGTATCAAAATCTGCTCCTTCTCTTTGGTGCTACTGAACAAATTATGGCCTCCTTGTTTTTCACATGGACTACTAGAAAAGCGTTCTGGTGGTTTCTTCAACCCACCTTAACCATGACAGTCAGCATAAGCACTTTCTGTGTGATGCTCCTTTTCTATGGCTTCCCAATAACGAACTCTTATGTGTCAATATTAATTGGATTCCTATGTCTGAAATGATAAAACTTTGTAGAGCACAAAAATACAAGCAATGCATTTTTATATCAGAAATATATTCTTCTAGAATAATTTATTAGAAATGAAGAAAAAAGTGTTTTTCTTCTATTGTGGCATGAAAGATCCCATTAGATTTAAAAAAGTTTATTTTAGCAACTAAGAGCAAACAGGAGATAAAGAGTATTAACACAGTGATTAAAAGTGTAGCTGCCAGCAGTTCAAACCTACTAGCCATTCCTTGGAAACCCTACGGTGCACTTCTACTCTGTTTTATATAGAGTGTCATGAGTTGGAATTGACTCTATGGCAATGTGTTTGGTTTGTTTTTTTGGTGTATGTCAGGCACCTGTATATGTTACTGTTAGCTGCTGTCATGGATTGAATTGTGTCCCCCCAAAACTATGTGTAGCCATGATTCCCAATATTTTACGATTGTCTTCCATTTTGTGATTTTCCTGTGCTGTCGATTAGGGTGGGACTGTAAACTGCTTTATAAGATCATCTCCCTGCTCCCCTGTAAAGGGAGTTTCCCTGGAGTATGGCTTGCCCCACCCCTAATCCTTTCACACTGCAAGAGATAAAAGGAAAGAGAAGCAAGCAGAGAACTGGGAGCCTCACACCATCAAGCAAGCAACACAAGGAGAACAGCACGTCCTCCAGACCTGAGGTTCCTGTGCCAAGATGCTCTCTGGTCAAAGACTGATGCAATACCGGACTTTCCTCCAGAGCCGACCATGGGGAAAGTCTCTCCCTGGAGTGGACATCCTGATTTTGGACTTGTAGCCTACCGGGACTATGTAAGAATAAAGCTTCCTTTGTTAAAGCCATCTACTCTGTGGTATTTCTGTTTGGTACGATGAGAGTGGGGTGCTTCTCCAGCAAATACCTAACATGTGGGAGCCATTTTGAAACTGAATGAATAGAAGATTCAGAAGGAAGAAAGAAGGCACAGATGGTGAGAAACAAGAGGACTGGTAGCAGCAGCGGCAGCAACAGAACCAGAGGCAGTGCTGGAGCCGACCCATGGAGCAAGAGATCTAAGTGCCTGCACACAGAGGTTTCCTTGTGGAATGGGGTGCCTCTGGGCACTTGAATCGGTGGAGCTAGCCTTGCTGACCCACAGAGCAAGAAAGCTGAGTGCCTTTGTGCAGGGTGCTTTCCAGCAAGAGTGGGGTGCCTCTGGGCATTTGAATCAGTGGAGCTACACAGCTTTGGAACACTTGCCCCTGCAGGGCAGATGTAGGCCTGAGGCACAGGCCATGTGGTAGCCATAGAAACAGAAACTGAAGAGACAAAGAGCATGACAAGTTGAGCTGCCTCAGTCTCAAGAGGTATGGCCATAACCTCAGGGGTTTGAAAGGGTGGAACCATGGAGTCCTGTGTTTGTAAGGATGGCATTGCCACTCAGTTGGGCTTAGGGTGCATCTAAAGCCAATGGGGCAGAGTTTCTGTCCAAGAGGGCCTTGAAGGCAGAGTTGTAGTACAGGGCTGGGGGTCTTCACTCAGAATCCAGGGAGTCTGGCCAATACCTAGAGTCTGGTGGGCAAAGCTGTTGTGTAAAATGTCTCAGAAAATGGAAGATTATTTTCAAAACTTTGAGGGCTAATGTACTGAGTTCTGGTGACTTACCTGTTGCCTGTTAATGTCTTCTTTCCCTGTAGTTTCTCCCATTTGTAATGGAATGTTTAACTTTGCCTGTTCTGCCTCTGTACCTTTAGAAGCAGGCAGCTTACATTCTAGGTTTCACAGATGTAGAAGAGTTTTTGTATTTTGAACTTGGAACTGATTTAAGACTTTTATCATATGAGATGAATGTGTTACATGTTTCAAAGACGTGATTTTAGGGATGTCAAAGGGTGGGATATCATGGATTGAATTGTGTCCCCCCAAAACTATGTGACTGGGCCATGATTCCCAATATTTTATGATTGTCCTTCATTTTGCGATTTTCCTGTGCTATATGTCAAAGGATTAGGGTGGGACTATAAATTGTAAAGGGGGTTTCCCTGGAGTATGGCTTGCCCCACCTTCAATCCTTTCATACTGCAAGAGATAAAAGGAAAGAGAAGCAAGCAGAGAACTGGGAGCCTCACACCATCAAGCAAGCAACACCAGGAGAAGTCCTGAGTTTCCTGTGCCAAGATGCTCCCTGGACAAAGACTGATCCAATACCGGACTTTCCTCCAGAGCTGACAAGGGGAAGGCCTTCCCCTGGAGTGGACATCCTGATTTTGGACTTGTAGCCCACTGGACTGTGTAAGAATAAGGCTTCCTTTGTTAAAGCCATCCACTCTGTGGTTATTTCTGTTAGAGCAGCACTAGCTGACTAAAACAGCTTCTGTTGAGTTGGCAGCTAACATGTGGCAACCCCATGCACAATGAAACCAAATGCTGTCCACTCCTGCTCTTGATGATTGGTCGGGGATTGAATGGCTATGATTTTACAAGTTTCATTGGCTGATTTTTGGAAACAGACCACCAGGCCTATCTTTCTAGTCTGTCTTAGTTTCACTGGCTGATTTTTGGAAGCAGACTGCCAGGCTTATCTTTCCAGTCTGTCTTAGTCTAGAAACTCCACTAAAACCTGTTTGGCACCATACCAATGCACAAGGCTCCACTGACAGATGGTGGCTGCACATTTAGGTGCAGTGGCTAGGAACTGAACTTATGTTTCTCGCATGAAAGGCAAAAATTCTACTACTGAACTACCAATGATCCCATTTTATGTATGTTAGCTAATTCAATAGAATCCTGGGATATAGGCATAGTACTCATTTAAAGAGTCACAGCCACATAATTTGTTCTAAATCATCCAACAAGTAGATGGTAAATCCAGGATTCAAATATGTCTCTGTCCAATACCCCATACTGCCACCATTCCTCATCCTCTCGCACCAGGGACATGCTGAAATATATGGGTTAAAAGTGAGTAAAAGGTGCATATATGCTGCATAATAGCTTTGATTTAAATAAACCATAATATTTCTTTTTATTGAAATTGCAAATTTCAGGAAGAATATAAAATTTTTATGTTAAAAGAGAAAATAGGTAAAGAAGTAAAACACTACTTGACCAGACAAAAATTCAATATGGAAAATTTCACAGAAACCTTACATTTCCTATTTCTATGGTTAGGGGTAACTTTTTCAAACTAAAATTCACCAAATTTTGAACAGCTAAACAATACATGTATCAATACTTACTGTATATATAACACTGGGTTAGGCACTAAAAGACAAAAGAAAGCCCAGATATAGTACTCTCTACCTACAAATAACACGCTACCAACTTAAAGATGCCAAGACAACCATAGTAATCGATAAAGACAGTATTAGTTATCCTAACATTACAGCATTATGTATTATATACAACTTTATCATATACTCAATCTAAGCAATTAGCTCCTAGAGACAAAAGTATACAACCTGTTAGACCATACAAATGTATAAAGTACACCATAATAAAGGTGATTATATGTTGTAAAGATCTGAAAATTAGTTCTTTGTAACATAACATCTGAATATTCATTAATAACCCATTCAAAGGACTGAAATGACGTGCAAAGTTTAGTCTCAAAAGCAGATGCTCTCCCTTGTGTATTTTCCAGTGCTATTAATTCAACTAGAAGAACTTTCTTCATTAACAGAACAAAAGTACTTTTCAGACTAGTCCCCATTTCAATTATTGCAATCCTGAATTCTCATACTGTGAAATTGTGAGGTTTTGCTTTAATCATATTAAAAATGATACATTTTTAAATGGGTGAAACCAGCATTTAACTTAAGTTCCCAATTACAATAAGCTGTGTCATTTATTTAATGAAAACATATTGAGTGTCATACAAATGTAACTTTTTTATGTTATAATAAACCCCATGAGAATAGAGGCCATGTTATTTATATTATAGGGGTACAATTACTCCCTACCCATGTCTCCAAGTGAATCAACTCTTTTTAAAGATTCCATCTCTAAGAGAGTCTTCCTCTAGCCCCACACCCAAGGACAGTAGGCAGTAACTTTTGTGACTGATGAATATAAGGGAAGAATCAGATTACAGAGAATGAGCAACCAAAAGCTACACAGAGGGAATGAGGAAAAATTCTAATTTTGTTCAACTGTAAGGCCTAATACTCTCAGTATTCTGCTTTCCATAGTCCCTAATTTAATTCTCTTCCTTGTAGAGTCTGCATTCACCTCAAAAAACGTTTGGTTCTACTGCTTATTGGAATCCCATTTTATAAATATGGTAGGCTGGTGACTTGATTGTAAAGGCAGAACTTTTTAAAATTGTTGCAAAATTTCATAAAACACAGCATATGCCAATTTAATATTTTTCAGGTGTACAATTTAGTGATGTAAATTACATTAATTATGATGTACAGCCATTACTAAAGGGTGAACTTGTATAAAAATGTACTTTTTAAATTTCTTGAACTCCTCATATTATCAAAAAGTATTTTCTCTAGATTTCCCCAAAGTCATATTTTTTAAAACTTTACAGGCCATCACTACGATTAATTTCAATTTCTCATTATTTATGAGAGAAATCCTTTTCCTATACTACCAGTTTCATTTGATAATACTAATGATGAATGTGCAAGACTGTAACACTGCATTTTCCATTATATCTTAAAGAGCACCAAACTTCTCATCAATCAGGCATTTATTTTGGGAACTGTCACAGGATATAATGATGCCATTGCTCCTCTTCAAGAGGGATTTCAAATGAGTAAAAAGCTGGTGAAAGACAGTAAGTTAAATAAAATTTCCCTATTTTTTAATTTATTTAATCTTACCATGTAAATTACACAGGTGTTAAATGCTTGAAAATGTCTTTAATACTGGATATTTCACAACATCATAATGTGATCCACAGAGACATACCTTATCACCTAAACATAAAAGATTAGAATGATACTAATGAAAAAAGGAAAACAAGTTAGCATGTACCAGTTGGCATCATGTTCAAGATCTGCTGTAAACCACAGTATGGTCACTGATAGGAGAATACGAGGAATGCTAATTAAGTATGCAAACTCATCCTAGCAAAAGTGCTACATATGTCATCGCTGAACAGTGCTATAGTCACCTTCAAAGAAACCCCCTTGGGAAGCTATGCACTGATGCCAGTGCCTAGTCCACCCTTCAAAGCATTTTTGGAACTCTTTTTTCTGGCATGGACATCAGAGCTGTTGTCGTATTACCCTTGATGTCCTGAATGTCATCAAAATGTCTTCCTTCCAATATTTCCTCTATCTTTGGGTAAAGAAAAGTCACTGGGGGCCAGATCAAGTGGGTAGAGTGTGTTCCAATACATTTGTTTACTGGCTAGAAACTCCCTCAGAGACAGAGCCCTGTAAGTTGGTGCACTGTCGTGATGCAAGAGCCATGAGCTGTTGGTGGAAAGTTCAGTTTGTGTTTGTCTAACTTTTTCATGCAGTCTTTTCAGCATTTTCAGATAGTAAACTTGGTTAACTGTTTGTCCAGCTGGTGCAAATTCATAATAAGCAATTCCTCTGATATCAAAAAGGTTAGTAATGTAGTTTTGGCTTTTGCTTTGGACTGACAGAACTTTTTTGCACATGGACAATACGCTGACTCCCATTGTGCACTTTGATGCTTTCTTTCAGGGTCCTACTGGTGCACTCATGTTTCATCATCAGTGATAACATAACCCAAAACACTGTCTTGCCTCTCCAAACGATCTTGGCAAACTTCGACTCTCCTTTCCTTTGGTTTATCATTGAGCTCCTTTGGGACCATTTTTGCACACACCTTTCTCATGTTTAGATTTTCAGTTATGATTTTCCTGTTTCTCTACTGATGTTTACTTGGTCTATTATGCTTCTCTCAGTGAGCCAACGATTTTGATACACAATTTGATGAATATTGGCAATGTTTTCATCAGTTCTGCACAGTACTGTCTGCCCTGACCTCTCTTTATCAAGGACACTTTCTATTCCCTCAGAAACATTTAATCCATTTGTACACTGCCATTTTCTTCATGGCATCATCCTTATAAACTTGGACAAACATTTCTCTGATTTCACTTCCACTCTTACCAAGTTTAACAAGAAATTTAACGCATATTCATTGCTCTAATCTCACGACAGCACAGAAAAACATACAATAATGAATGCCACTCAGCAAGATACCACCGTACATTGATACAAACACAGCTGTGAGACACTGATATACCAAGGTTATGAAACCTTACCAAGTTGTGTGTACAGTGCTGTCAATGTAAGTACACAGTGGCAAGTATAAGAACTTAATTGTCAAACCTCATATCCATGTGTCTAAAAGGAAGGCTAGTTAATATGGCTATTACTCAAATTTATGCACCAACCACTAAAGCCAAAGATGAAGAAATTTAAGGTTCTCATCACCTTCTGTGCTCCAAAGTTAATCAAACACATCATCAGAATGCACTGATAATTACCAGTGTTAGAATGCAAAAGCTGGAAACAAAAAAGAAGGATCAGTAACTAAAAAATATGGCATTGGTGACAGACATGATTCCAGAGGTGACATTTTAGAATTTTTACAAGACTTGGTCTTCTTCATTGTAAATACCCTTTTTCACCCACATAAATGGCTAGTATACATATGAACCTCACCAGAAGTAATATACACGAATTAAACTGACTACATCTGTGGAAAGAGATGATGGAACAGCTCAATATCATCAGTCAGAACAAGACCGGATGCTGACTGTGGCATAGACCATCAATTGTCCCTAGGCAAGTTCAAGGTGAAACTGAAATTAGAATAAGTGCACAAGAGCCAAGATATGACCCTGAGTATATCTCCCCTGAGTTTAGAGACCATCTCAAGTACTGACTTGATGTACTGAACACTAATAACGGAAGACCAGATAAGTCGTGGAAGGACATCAAAACCATCCTCCACGAAGAAAGCAAGAGGTTATCAGAAAGACAGGGAAGAAAGAAAAGACCAAATTGGATGTAAGAGCAGACACGAAATTGGGTCTTGAACGTCAAATAGTTAAATCAAAAGGAAGAAATGATGAAGTAAAAGAACTGAAGAGAAGATTTCAAAGGGTGGCTGAAGAAGATATTATAAAGACATGCGCAAAGAGCTGGACATAGAACACTAAAAGAGAAGAACACGCTCTTCATTTCTCAACTGAAAGAAGTGAAGAAAAAATTCAAGCCTTGTGTTGCAGTAGTGAAGGATTCTACAGGGGAAACATTAAATGTTTCAGACGATGTCAAAAGAAGATGGAAGGAATACAGAGTCATTACACTAGAAAGGAATGACTGATGTTCAGCCATTTCAAGAGACATCACATGATCTAGAAATGAAGGAAGAAGACAAAGGTGTACTGGTGAAAAACAAGGCTCTGGGAATTGATGGAATATCAATTCAGATATTTTGACAAACAGATGTATCACTGGAAATGCTGACTTATCTATGCCAAAAATTTGGAAGACAGCTACCTAGCCAATTGACTGGAAGAGATCCATACTTATGCTTATTTCCAAGGAAGATGATCTAGCTGACTGCAGACATTGTTGAACAAGACCATCAATCTCACACACAAGTAAAATTTTTCTAAAGATCATCCAAAAGTGACTGCAACAGTATACAGGGTCTGGCAATTAAGTCCGTGAACTTAATCATTCTAAGTGCTACATACCTCACTGCTGAATATCACTATGTTCGCCTTCAAAGTACTCCCCTTGGGAAGATACACAATGATGCCAGCACCTTGTCCATGCTTCACAGCAATTTTGGGACTCTTCCTGGAATGGCCATTGCATACAGTGGCATGGTGGCAAGTTCGTGAACTTAATTGTATAGTTGTCTGTAAGGGAGATTTTAGCCTGTAAACAAATAACTGTATTAGAACACCCTCCATGCTCAGGTGATTTGGCCCCCAATGACCTTTTTCTTTACCCAAAGATAAAGGAAGTATTGAAAGGAAGACATTTTGATGACATTCAGGACATCAAGGTTAATATGAAGACAGCTCTGATGGCCACTCCAGAAAAATAGCTCCAAAATTGCTTTGAAGGGTGGACTAGGCACTAGTATCAGTGCATAACTTCCCAAGAGGTGTACTTCAAAGGTGACCGTAGTGCTATTCAGCAATGAGGTATGTAGCACCTCTAGGATGAGTATGCAAACTTAACTTGTAATCCTTGCAATGGGAGGGAACGCCCAGAAATTCAAACTGGATTCAGAAGAGGATATGGAAGCGGGTATCAGTGCTGATGTCAGATGGATCTTGGCTGAAAGGAGAAAATATCAGAGAGATGTTTACCTGCGTTTCATTGACTATGCAAAGGCATTTGACTGTGTGGACCATAAT
Source organism: Heterohyrax brucei (assembly GCA_028571685.1). Classification (NCBI taxonomy): domain Eukaryota; kingdom Metazoa; phylum Chordata; class Mammalia; order Hyracoidea; family Procaviidae; genus Heterohyrax; species Heterohyrax brucei. The sequence continues at coordinate 29,660,905 of CM053156.1, forward strand.
ACATTATACATTGTAGAGCCTCGGAATTCCAGAACACTTAAGTGTGTTCATGAGGAATCTGTATATGGATCAAGAGGCAGTTATGTGAACAGCACAAGGGGATATCACATGGTTTAAAGTCAGGGTTGTATCCTTGCACCACACCTTTTCAATCTGTACATCAAACAAATAATTTGAGAAACTGGACTATATGAAGAACGAGGCACCAGGATTGGAGGAAGACTCATTAACAATCTACATTATGCAGAATACACAACACTGCTTGCTGAAAGCAAAGAGCTTTTGAAACTCTTACTGATGAATGTCAAAGACAACTGCCTTCAGTGTGGGTGGCACCTCAATTTCAAAAAAATAAAAATCTGCACAATTGGGCCGGTAAGCAATGTCATGATAAATGCAGAAAGGATTGAGGCTTTCAAGGATTTCGTTTTACTTGTTTTCACAATCAACATCCATGGAAGTAGCATTTAAGAAACCAAAAGAAGTACTGCATTAGGAAAATCTACTTCAAAAGACTTCTTTAAAGCATAGAAAAGTAAAGATGTCACCCTGAAGACTAAGATGCACCTCATCCAATCCATAGTATTTTCAGTTATATCATATGGGTGCAAAAGCCAGACAATGAATAAGGAAGACAGAAGGAGAACTGATACCTTTGAATCGTGGTGCTGGAAAAGAATATTGAACATACCACAAATTGCCAAAAGAACAAACACATGTGTTCCAGTAGAAGCACAACCAGAGTGCTCCTTGGAAGTAAGGATGGCAAGACTGCATCTCGCATACTTTGGACATGTTATCAGGAGGGATCAGTCTCTGGAGAAGGACATCACACTTGGTATAGTAGAGGATCAGCAAAAAAGAGGAAGATCCTCAGGGAGATGGACTTACACAGGGGCTGCAACAGTGGGCTTAAGTATAAACATGAATATAGTCATGGCATAGGACCTGGCAATGTTTCATTCTGTTGGTCATAGGGTTGATGACTAAACAGCACCTAACAACAACATCAAGCTATTCTGACTCACAAAATAAAGAGGCCTATCTATAAAGATTAAAAAAATAAAAAACCTGACTGCCACTGAGTTGGGTCCCAACTCATAGCTACCCTAGAGGTCAGAGTAGAACTGTCCCTCAGAGTTTCCAAGGAGCACCTGGTGGATGTCAACTACTGACCTTTCAGTTAGCACACGTAGCACTTAACCTACTATGCCACCAGGGTTTCCTTATAAAGATTTAGAACTGTAATTTCTAAATTTTAAAGAAGTTTTATAGTCTGCAAGACAACAAGTGCTATCAATAACAATCAGTATTTGAAATCTTATATAATCTTCTATAAACTCTGAATCATGAGTGAACTTAAAAATTGCTTAAATTAGCAATATACACTTGAGATTTGAAACTACACAATTCACCTGTATCAAGAGAAACAAATGCAAAACAAAAATTTTCATAGAGAAAAAGTGCTTATCTTATTAAAGGTGGACTTTTGGTTTCTTCATGGGTCACTGCACCCTTCTTTGTTTTAGCTGAAGTACTCCAGGCTACTTACAAGCCTCTCTATTCACTGAGTATGTGCAAGCAGGTTTGCTCTGCCCCTGGTGCCACTAGGCAGAATCAATAGCTGGTGAAAGACACAATCCCAAAGCCTGTTTTATCACAAGTATTTTGATCTAATTTTGGAAAAAACCTAAATACAGGACCACATTCATGCCACTTAGGTAATGTTTTTCCTTCTGACTTGCAAACAGAATCCATATGCATGAATAAAATTAAACCAGACTTTGATTCTTTGAGATAATAAAGAAAGTGCGGTGTGTTGCAAAGCTGAAGACTGACTCTTGCTACAAGGCCTTGTATTTCATGAATTATGATGGTTGGGCTGAATAATCATGCGGTTTCAAGCACATACCTATGGCTGACCTTAAATAACACAAGGTAGCTGGCAGTATTCACTGTTCTATGCAGAGCAGCAGAAACCATTCATTGTTGTTAAAGGTGATTTTATGCTTTACCCATAAATTTAAAGGCTTATAAATTTTATGAACTGCTTGTGAGGTAAATACAAAATGGTAGCAATAAGATGGCTTGACTAACTCTGCCCAAAAGCTAGCTCATCTGTTCTTCACTTATGACATGATGAACAATCTCATCCCAACTACAGCTTTGTCCCTAGTATATATATACAGCAGCAACTACAAATGTCATCCTAATCCTTCTAGGACACGAGGTTACCATTTACTAGTGTGATAAACCACTCTCTAGTTACTGAAAACCCCCTGGAGAGACTCAAAGCCACTGTGTCATACAGAACTGGGGTTAGGGTTAGCTCATGTATCATTAGCATGTTGATATATGTTCATGAACTGCCCATAAACATCTCTGCGGCTTTGTACCTGTAAATACAATTTCCCTTTAAAGCTTTATGTTTAAACCGTCAAATCATTATTCAGCAGATAATTGTGGAGCAGTCAGATTATTTTCAATTAATGAAAGAGTATATAAAATAAATATTAGAATATAAATGGCTCAATTTCAAAGAACCTTTAATAAACTGAATATGTTGACAAAACAGATCCCACACCATTTTCAAGCCCCTTTATGCCTACTACAGACTTACCATAGATAACTCTTTAAAAGTAATTAATGCCAGGAGTCTCTAGAAATGAACAAGTCTACTTACCTAACATAAATACACCTTAATAAATCATATCGTTTATCCACCAATAGATATTGTCACAAATGCCAGCAAACGAAATGTTGATTCTAACAGAATGACTAATATGGAAGGTTATCTATTTCTTTAAAACATGCTTGAGATTCTATATACAATGTATACACGTGGTTTAACTTATCTGTAATATACATATACATACATAAAAGAATGAATAAATGCAGCTGTAAAATTTCTTAAAAGGTTATAGCCAGTATTTAGCTGAAAAAGGAATAAAAACATTCTATCTAGACTGCAGTCTTTCGGAAGCAGGAGCTCACAATCCCCAAAGATTTAGAAGCATTACCTCATTGCAGCCTTGAGACAAGCTGAGCATTCACTCTAGGTCTTACCCAGCATTCACTGGTTCACACAAAGACAACAGAGGCATGACCAATCACACTGTAGCTAGCAGGCACTGTTTCAAAGCCCTCTCCCAGTATTACCCATTGACATGCTTGCTGGCAGCCTGCTGAACTTGTCGTCATGGCAACACATCCCAGCTGCTCACTAAGGCTTGTTATATTACTTTTCCTTCTCACCATTCACTTAGCTAATTAAAAATTTATAACTATGTTTTGTATGTTGGATGAAAATTGAAGCAATGCAGGGTTCTTTTTTACCTCTTTCTTTTCCAATTCTTTCCGCCTTCAATGGAGCTTTAAAAAATGCTGGGAAAATCGATTTGAAGGACACTCCTATGAAGTCCCAACATAACCAATCAATAGAGAGACTGCAATGGAGCTCCAGCCAGATGGAATTTGTCACTAAACCTATCTGCAGCAAAGCAAAACAGATGATGAGCTTCACTAAAGATGTTGTTCCAATTTTAAAATATGGAAGCCATCTCAGTTTAGACTATTTATACTGAAATGTTCACATTGTTTCTGGTCTTTGAATATTTTTATTTAACATAATTCTGATTTAAAGCAGCTTTACCCATAATTCCACAATGCAAGCAGAACAAATAAATAATGAAAGCAGAGAGAAGAACCTGTTTGAATTGCCAACATGGTAAGTGCTGAAAGAGTTTCCTGGCAACAGCATGCTTGCAAATTTGCCAGATGTTCTAGATCTGACCACCAAAATGTACCATGACTGGCACAGCAGACTAGCACGTGAAAACCATAGAACGAGGAGTCTACATTTGGCTTACCACAGCACAGACAAATAAATTACACCTACAGGCTGAAAACTCTCCTTAGACCCTCAGGTATGCTAACTGCAGTTGATACCATAGATTGAACTCTGTCCCCCAAAAAATGTGTGTAGCAATTTGGCTAGGCCATGGTTCCTGGTATTGTGTGATGTTTCTCCATGTTGTAAACTCTACCTCTATGATGTTAATGAGGAGGATGGGGGGCAGTTGTGTTGGTGGGGCAGGACTTAATGTGTAAGACTGTGCAGTCTTTTGGGATATAAAGGAGAGGAAAGCATGGAGAGAGTAGGGGACCTCATACCACCAAGAAGCAGTGCCAGCAGCAGAGTGTATCCTTTGGAAAAGATCAAGGTCCCTATATCTCAGATGCTCCCAGTCCATTGATGACAATGACCTTCCTCCAGAGTCTGCAAAAGCAAGCCTTCCCCTGGAACTGACATCCTGAATTTGGACTTTTAGCCTATGGAATTGTGACAAAATAAAATTTCTCTTTTTAAAGCCATCCACTTGTGGTTTTTCTGTTAAAGCAGCACTAGATGACTATGGATAAATTTTTGCTGCTATTTCAGCTTCCCACTTAACATACTGAACAAATCAAAAAGAAAATTAAAATCTCAAACTCTGTTTACTGGGAACCAGCAAATAATGAACATTAAAATGGTTTAGAAAGTCCAAGTGGTAAAACTTACAGGAAAAGTCTGTATTAATTTCAATTAAATGAGACAATGAAGATACTTAAATAGGCCTGGAAAGGAGACTTGGCTTCTACTTTCTCCCAAGTTGATCTCTGCAGTTGTCCCCAACTGTTTCAAACAGTAGCATTCAATCTTCAAGTATGATGCAAAATATGTAGTCAGCCAGGCAGGCCAACTTTTTCCCAGCACTGCCCACATGCCTGAATTTTCAGGTATACTGTCAAATACCACTAAAAAGAACATCCATGCCCTGAGACTGTATAAACAGAAACATCAAGGAAGCCAGATAAAATTCTAATTTGTCTATAAGGGACATGGGAAGAAGGTGGACTAATGTGGGAGAGAGAGAAAACTGACAGAGTTATTTGGAGTATCAAAGGTAATTATTATTTACTTCTTCTCTCTCTTCTCACATCCACTAATCACAGATGAAACATCTATATGGACATTCTTAACTAAACACAATAAACTGTCAAGAGTACCTATTACCTCCCATTAAAATGACAGTAGAAAGAATAAAGAAGGAAAGAGAGAATGAGACAAATGATAAAAGCAGATGAAAAGTCAAATAATTTGAAAAGTCAAATAATTTGGGGAGCTAGAAAAGCAAATGCCAGTAGCTGCATTAATACAGCAAAGGAAATTTAAATATACATACAAGAAAAAACACAATCACAGATTCTGGTGCGGGTGTAGTAATTCTTAAACAATTCTTTGTGCATAGTGAGATTGAGACAATTAGTAAATACATTGTGAGTGAAGGAGACACAGTCATAGACTGTGGGAAGGAAATGAAGAGCCATGGAAATCTCTAGAAGCAATAATATCCCAATAGCAAGAAGTATATCCAGCACTCAGGATCCAGCCAGAGTTCCTTTGAGAAATGACTAGCTTCAGGTCGGAGGCAGGAAAAGCATAATGAACCTAGATCATGCGTCATGATAGATGACAAGAAAGGGCTCAAAAGCTGAAAGGTCTATTTCAAAAGGATATAGTTGCAAGCTTGAAAAGGGTTCCTTCGCCAAATCTGGAAGAAGCTGGACACATTAAAAAAATAAAATAAAATAAGAAAGAATCTATGGGCCCACTGTAATTCTAAAACAAACAAAACATTACATAAGATGCAATATAAGAAACTGCTTTATATATATATAAGACTGCCTATTCATAACACTAGAAGAAATGAGAGAACGGAAATTACATTTTCAACCACTATTGTGATATGAATTCAAACAAGTAACATCAATGAAAGCAAAAACCGTACAGTGAAAAGTTGTTGGAAAACAAGCTATCACACAGTTGAAAATTATCACTAAACAAATGATGTTTTAACTACAAAAGGAAAGAAGAAATGAAGAAATCTGGCAGACAGCACCAAAATCAAATGATCAAACAGCATCCCCAAGAGATAAAAGTCATCAGGTACCTCCTAACATTATACATGGAAAAAAGACACAACACAACAAACTCAAAATTCATAGCAAAAAGTGTTCAGTCTGAATCTAATTATGAAGAAATAATTATGCAAAGCCAAACTGAAGAACATCCTGCAAAACATATGGCCTGTAAGTTTAAAAATGTCAATGTTGTGAAAAAACAAAAATTAAAAAACCTGTTGATGCCCAGTTGACAAAAAAGACAAGAAGGGCCAGAAATGTTCTAGATTAAAGAAGATGGAAGACTTGTAAGTAACTGATTAAAGCTTGGAATTAAAATATAAGACTAAAATAAAACAGGTGCTGAAGATATAATCATGAATTGTAAGCTACGTAGTAGTACTGTAGCAATATTCATTTTTCTGTATAGTTGTCTCTCAGAGTCTGATAGGGACTGGTTCCAGGACCTGTTACAGACACCAAAATCTGTGGATGTTCAAGTCTCTTATAAAAAATGTCATAGTACTTGCATATAACTTAGACACATCCTCCATATACTTTAAATCATCTCTCTACTAGTTGTAATACCTAATATATCATAAATGCTATATAAATAGTTGGTTGTACTGTCTTGTCTAGGGAATAATGACAAGGAAAAAAAGTCTTCTTTTTTTCTTCAAGTATTTCCTGTCTGTGTTTGGCTGAATACGCTGATGCCAAACCTGTGGACACAGAAGGCCAGTGGTATTTGGTAGCTATAGTTATGTAAGAAGATGTCCTTGTTCTTGGAAAATGTACCCCAAAGCATTTAGGATAGAAGTGTCATAATGTTTGCAACAACTCTCACATGGTACTAAAGACAGAAGATGGATGGATGGACAGATGGATGGATGGATGGAAAGACCTAGAATAAATATGGCAAATGTTATCAATTAGTGAATTCAGATAAAAAGCATACTGATGTTCTTTTCCATTATTTTGTAATATTTCCATTCATCATGAACTTTTCTCTTATAAAAATTAAATAAAAATGGGGAGGATGAGAGAATCTGGAGAGTCTCCAAGCTTGCTGTTGAAGGAAGATGTGGGATGGAGCTAAACACAAGACCACTGTTTGAAAACCTTCATAAGGAGCATGCAGACACTTGGACACAATTCCTTATGCATTCCAGCTACTTCTCAACCTAGATCTGAGACTCAAATTGTATATTCCAGAGATGTTAAAAAACAGATTTTCAACTTAAGGCAATTCTTTTTTGGCACAGAGATTTGGCAGTAAATAAAGTAGGATTAAGTAAAACTGATATATCTAACACAACTTCTAGAATACTGTAGCCAGTCTGCAGCACTGTCTTCAGGAGAAACTGATTAACATCAGAGGAAAGACCCACTGTGTTCCCACTCAGATCACTCTATAGAAAAGTCCAGCAGTGGACAAGCGCCACCTCTCACAGAGCTTCTAGACAACATTTTAATGCCTCTAGAGATCAAAATTCAAGTGACACAGGAAGCATCAAAATAAGATGAAAAGAATACACAGAGTCACTGTACCAAAAAGAATTGCCTGAAGTTTTACCATTTCAAGAGGTAGCATAGGATCAAGAACTAACAGTACTGAAGGTAGAAATCTAAGCTGCACTTTAGGCACTGGCAAAAAATTTGGTGCCAGGAGCTGACAGAATACCCACTGAAATGTTTTAACAAACAGATGCAGCATTCGAAGCCTTTATGCATCTATGCCAAAAGGTTTGGATGACAGATAACTGGCCAACTGACTGGAAGATATATATGCAAGGTCTGACAATTATGTTCACGAATTTGTCACTGTGCACATATGTCGGCAGCACTGTGCAAACAACTCAATAAGGTTTCATAAGCTTGGTATAACAGTGTCTTTGCAGCTGTATTTATGTTAACACGTGGCGGTGTCTTGCTGAGTGGCATTCATTACTGTTGTTACATGTTTTTCTGTGCCATCATGTGAAAGTAGGAGCTTGAATTAGAGCAACAAACAAATGTTAAAGTTCCTGTTAAACTTGGCAAGAGTGGAAGTGAAATCAGGGACACATTAGTCCAAGCTTATGGGGATAATGCCATGAAGAAAACAGCAGTATAGAAATAGAGTACATGTTTTCCTGAGGGGAGAGAGTATCACTGATGAAGACAGGGCAGAGCTGCCAGTAACAAGCACAACTGATGAAAACATTGCAAAAATTTGTTGAATTGTTAGTCAAAATTGTTGGCTGACTGTGAGAAGCACAGCAAGCCAAGTAAACAGTGATAGAGAAACAGGAAAATCTTAACTGAAAACCTTGGCATGAGAAAGGTATGTGCAAAAATGGTTCCAAAGGAGCTCACTGATGAACCAAAGGAAAGAAGAGTCAAAGTCTGCCAAGATCTTTTAAAGAGGCAAGATGATGTTTTGGGCCATGTTATCACCGGTGATGAAACAAGGGCATACCAATATGACCCTGAAAGACAGTGTCAACGTGCACAGTGGAAGTCAGTCAACTGTCCACACCCCAAAATTTCCATCAGTCCAAACCAAGAGTCAAAATGATGTCACTAACCTTTTTTGATACCAGAGGGATTATTCATTATGAATTTGTACCAACTTAACAGTTAACCAAGTTTACTATTCGGTAGTTCTGAAAAGGCTGCATGAAAAAGTTAGATGAAAACCACCTGAACTTTCTGCTAACAACTCATGGCTCTTGCATCATGACAAGGCACAAGCTCACAGGGCACAGTCTGCAATGGAGTTTTTAACCAGTAAACAAATACGTGTATTGGAACACCCTACCTACTCACCTAATCTGGCCCCCAATGACTTTTCTCTTTACCCAGAGATAAAGGAAATATTGAAAGGAAGACATTTTGATGACATTTAGGACAAGATAGATAATATGACAACAGCTCTCATGACCGCACCAGAAAAAAAGAGTTCCAAAATTGCTTTGAAGGCTGGATTAGGTTCTGGTATCAGTGTATAATTTCCCAAGGGGAGTACCTCACAGGTGGCCATAGTGATATTCAGCAATGAGGTATGTAGCACTTTTTCTACAATGAGTTCTTAAACCTCATTGGCAATCCTTGTAATGTGCCCATTCCAAAGGAAGGTGAATCAATAGAATGTGGAAATTTTTGAACATCATTAATATCACCAGGAAGTAAAATTTTCCTGAAGATCCTTCAAAAGATGTTGTAGTTGTACACTGACAGGGAACTGCTGCCAGTAATTCAAGCTGCATTCAGAAGACATGGAGCGAGTAACATCATTGCTGATGTCAGATGGATCTTATGTGAAAGCAGTAAATACCAGAAAGATATTTACCTCCATTTTATTGACTACGCAAAGGCATTCAACTGTGTGATTCACAATAAACCACGGATAACACTGTGAATAATGGGACTCCAGAACACTTAACTGTGCTCATGATGAACCCATATAAGTCAAAAGGCTACTGTTCAAATACAACAAGGGGTCACTGCATGTTTAAAGTCAGGAAACAGGACTGTATTCTTTCACTATCCTTATTCAATCTATATGTTGAACAAATAACCCAAGAAACTGGACTATATGAAGAAGACCATAGCATAGGATTGCAGGAAGATTTATTAACAACCTGCAATATGCAGATGATACAACCTTGCTGGCTGAAGTGAAGAGGACTTGAAGGACTTATTGACAAAGATTAAAGACTACAGTCTTCAGTATGGCTTATAACTTAACATATAGGAAACAAAAACCTTCACACCTGGATCAATAAGCAATTATCTTGATAACTGGAGAAAAGGCTGAAGTTGTCAAGGATTTCATTTAACTTGAATTCATGATCACCACTCAAAGGAAGTAGTAGCAAGGAAATCAAATGGCATTCAGCATTGTGAAAATTTGCTGCAAAACATCTCCTTTAAGTCTTCAAAAGCACTTTTAGGATTAATGTGCATCTGACCCCTTTTTCAATCACCTTATACAGATTCAAAAACTAGACAATGAATAAAGGCTGAAGAAAAACTGATACCTTTGAATTACAGTTGGTAAAGAACACTGAACACACTATGGACTTCCAGAAGAACAAACAAAACTGTCTGGGAAGAAGTACAACCAGAATGCTCTTTAGAAGCAGGGAGCCAGACTACATCTACACATGTTATCAGGACAGACCAGTCTGAGGGCATTGTGCACTGTAAAGAAATAGGTAAGTGAAAAAGGGAAATCCTTTAACAATATGGATTGAAAGTGGCTGAAACAAGGGTCTCAAGCATAACAATTGCTAGGATGGTGCAGGACTAGGCAGTGTCTTGTTCTGTTGTATATAGGGTCACCATGAGTCAGAATCAACTCGGTAGCAACTAACAACAGCAACAGAGATCAAAACAAAAACTAGGAAAGGAACTTTAAAGTAATGGAGACAAGGTTGAAAACAGAACCTTCCCCCAAAGTCACAAAATTAGTTTTTCCAGAAAGCTATTGGAGATGTATGCCAGCACAATAAGGAAGTAACTAAGGAAGAGGAAGACACAGGACCTAGAAAACAGTGGGTCCAACACAAGAGCTGAAAAAAAAACCTCCCAGATAACACCTGTGAAGCCAGCCTAGAAAGTAATCAGTCCAGATTGGAGAAGGAGGACAGGGTGTTCTCCAAAGGAATATCAAAGAAAAGAGGAGAAAGGATTCGTTATTTGAAATTCTAGAGCACCTGGAAAAAAATACTGGGGATATGTGGCATATCCGATAGAAGATTTGGGGAAAAAAAATGAAGATGGATACATAGAATCTGTGCTGCTGCTTCTTCTTTTTTTTTAAAAAAAAGGACAATAATTCAGTCATTAACTCCAGGCAAATCAAATGGTTGTGTAACAAAGGAAATATACTTATGGTAAAATACTTGGCTCTTCAAAGAATAAAAGTTACACAGTCATCATAACATAGACACTGACTACTGATTTGCCTTTAAATTCATATATTACTACAATGAGAGGAGAAGGGAACGAGGAAGCTAAGTTTTACCTATCCTAACAGGAAGATGGAAACCCTGGTGACATAGTGATTAAGTGCTATGGCTGCTAACCAGAAGGTCAGCAGTTCAGATCTACCAGGCACTCCTTGGAAACTCTACAGAGCAGTTCTACTCTACTCTGAAGGGTTACTACGAGTGAGAATCAACTCAATGGCAATGGGTTTGGTTTTGGCTAACAGAAAGATAAAAGATACAATTTAAATTTAATCAATAAAGAATAGTCCACGATAGCAAAGAGATGGAATCAACCCAGGTGCCCAACAACAGAGGAATGGATAGGTAAACTATGGTACATATACTCAATGGAGCACTATGCAATGATAAAGAATAATGATGATTCCAGGAAACATCTCATAACCTGGTTTCAACTGGAAGATATTACGTTGAGTGAAAGTAATCAGCAACAAAAGGACAAATACTGTATGAGACCCCTACGATAAGATCTCAAAAACAGCCTTATGTATACAAGACAAGACTCTTTGATGGCTGGGAGGGGAGTGAGGGGGGGCGAGGAGGGAGGGTTTAGATTAGTTGCTAAAAATTTGGTTGGGTGAACTCGGTGATAGCACACATTAGAAACAAGAGCAATATTAAGTGGACTTCAGCATAACTTGAATACTCCTTCCATCTTAACCCAGTATTGCAAGGACAGAGTAGCTGGAGCAGGGGGCAGGAGACCATGCTCTTAGGCAAAATCGAGACCAATTGGCACAACTAGTGTTTTGCTAAGAGGGATCTCTGCACCCCACATTGGTGAGTGGCGTCTGGGGTCTTAAAAGCTGCCAAGCTGCCATCCGAGGGCACAGCAAATGGTCCCAACTCAGCAGGAACGGATGCTCACCGGGGACCAATACGATATGGGGTAAGGACAACCCAGAAGATAGAGAGACCCACATGAGTGGATGCCTACATAGACTTGGGACTGGACGAAAACAGACAGTACCTGGCCACCACCAGTGATAGCCGTGATGGAGCTCACGAAGTTGAGTCTCACTGGCAACACAAGACTAAAATGGGGTGCACCCTGAGATCTCCACTAAAAGACTGCAAGTGATGGTCCAGTGGCTTTGGGGTTCCCCTGGGAGCATGGCCCCTGGCCCTGACGCTGCCCTTGCCCATAAATCATAATGAAGGTTCACTCTTCAGACATGAATGGATTGGACTTGGCGATGCACAGTGACCATGGCTTGGCTGGCTTATGGTTCCATGCATCTACAAGATATCATTCTGCTGACCTCTGGCTGGAGGAAGGAGAGTGGGTGGAGAGGAGGGGAAAGGAGACTGTTGGGAGGATGAGACATGTATGGAGCAGACAGGAGTAGTGTGCTGTCACCGGGCAGGGAGAGCAGTGGAAGCTGCATATAGGTGGGCATGTAAATTTATATGGGAATGTACATTTTCACTCAGTCATAATAAAAAATTAATAAATATACAGTAATACAAATATATTATTTTGCAACAAGACAAATACCAGAGAAACAGCTAAAAGAGTTAAAAAAGATTGTCTCTGGAGTGTAGTCATTATGAATGGAGGAGTGGGAGGGGTCAGGGATTAATGTTTTTGCATTATACTAGGGTGCCCTGTTGGCATAGCAGTTAAAGAGCTTGGCTGCTAACTAAAACAGTTCAAATCCACCAGCCGCCCCCTGGAAACTCTATGGGGCAGTTATACCCAGTCTTGTAGGATTGCTATGAATTGGAATTAACTCAACAGAAATACGTTTGGTTAATAGTATGGTGGCACAGTGGTTAAGTGTTCAGCTGCTAACAGAAAGGTCAGTGGTAAATGGAATCCACCAGTTGTTCCACAGAAGAAAGAAGTGGAGGTCTGCTTATATAAAGATTACAACCTTGGAAACTATACGGGGCAGTTCTACTTTATATCACAGGGTCACTATGAATTGAAAAAACTCGACAGCAGCAGGTTTATTAATATATTCTACTCTACCAATTGCAGTATCTGACTTTTTAAAGGTAAAATTAAGTTATTAAAAAAAAAAAACTGATGAACAGCATAGGCTCAAATAAAGTGGAACTCAATCCCTCAATTGCACATCAACTGACTTCTATGGACCCAGCCCATGACAAGAAGCACTCCATGGGGCTGTGGCGAATGTTTGTTTCTCATTTTATGTTCTCCAAAAACACCAGTCATAAAGCTTAGTTTGTCATCAATAACGCTTTAAGAAATTTGCTTTAATGATTACAAAGGAGGCATCAAATACCTCTTTAAAAAATAAACAGTCTAGAATCCTAGACACATTTCAGTCATTCCTTCAGCAAACATTTACTGAGATGCCCTCTTCTGGCTCTTTAGGCTGTGTTTCTTTGGACAGCTTTTTAGCCTCCTAGCATTTGTTTCCTCATCTGTAAAATACAGCTAATAATGATACAGCCCTCATTAACAGCATGTGCACAAGGAAAATCATTGAGCATGTTAACTGCTATTCATACTACTACCAGTGGGGCCCTGTGCTTGTCACTGATCAACAACATGAACAAGAGAGCACCTGTGCTTTAGGACCACTGCTGAGAAAACTCATTGCCATCAATTCCAATTCACAGCAACTCTATAGGAAAGAGTAGAACTGCCCTTGTTTCCAGGGAACACTTGGTAGACTGGAGCTTCTGACTATCTGGTGAGCAGCTGTAGCTCTTAACTACTACATTACCAGGGTTTCTTCATTGGGGAAGGGTTAAATGAATAGACAGTTGCATTTCAAGGCCATAAAGCAGTGAGGGGATATGCATCTAGGAGGTATGTTTCCCAAACCCCATTTTACTCCTTAACACCATATGCGAGATCAGCATTTCCCAAATATATTCCATAAGACACTAGTCCCACAAAACTCTTCATCAAAAAAAAATTTTTTATGTGATCAAATAAGTCTAGGAGATACTATAAATCAAACTCCTCCTTAGTGAGAGCCACCATTCATATTAACATATTTAAGCCCCTAGGCAGTCCTATAGCAAAGGAAATGGTTCAACTTTACCTAACCCAGCATTTCCCAAATTAATTTGACTATAGAGCTGTTTTATGCAAAGCCTATCACAAAATCAGTGCTCTGTGATGCACATTCTGCAGATTGCCACCACAGCAACATGGAGAAAACTTTCATTCAGTTTTTCTTACTTCATAGCATTTTAAATTCCCATTTGGCTTACCTTGATTATTTAGATAATACCAAAGGTCTCCAAGTTTATAGGGAAGTAAAATTATTCACTAGAAAACTCCCCTAAATTGCTTTTAGGTAAATGAATCTAATACATATTGGTGAGATCTGTACATATTTTGGAAATAATACATACTTAATTTCAAATAATTCAGAACCAAGAAAATGTTCCAGAAAATTTTTAGAACAAGGGTAAAATCAATTATAGATTCTTTAATCTTATGTTTTGAAGAGGAATACTATGAATCATAATATATTTATCATGGGTAATACATTAAATGGACTATATTATGACTTTTAAAGAGTATATAACAGAAAGAAACCTTTGCAGTTAACAGCTACAGTGGCTAACCAAAATGTCAGCAGTTCAACTCTTACCAGGTGCTCCCTGGAAACTGTATGGAACAATTCTACTCTGTCCTATAGACTTGCTATGAGTTGGAATTGACTCAGTGGCAGTGGGACTGTTTTTTGGCTACATAGTGATGTAGTAGTTAAGTGCTATATCTGCTAACCAACATGTCAGCAGTTTGAATCCATGAGGTACTCCTTAGAAACTCTATGGAGCAGTTCTACTCTGTCCTATAGGATCACTATGAGTTGGAACTGACTTGATGGCAGTGGGTTTGGTTTTATGGTTATAACACAACTATTACTTTATAAACTTCTGTAAGAACACCTTTAAAAAAAAGTAGCACAGTGGGGCAAAGATGGCAGGTTAGTCAGACGCTACCCATGTTCCCCATTAAAACAAAGACCAAAGAAACAAGTGAATTGATTACATAATGACATTCTAGGAGCCCTCAATATCAAAAGTAAAGTTGAGGAATTGGACTGAGCTGTAGAGGGAGGCAGTAACAGCTCAGAAGCAGTGAGAAATTGTCAGAACTGACCCAGCAGGAATCAGCAACCCTCAGGCTGGATCTGCTGGAGTGACCACAGTACAAGCAGGGATATTTGGTAGGCATTGTCCATATCGAGAGACCTTGCAGAAGAGAGTCCACACACACTCCAAAATCTGTGAAAAGAGGTACTCTATTAGCAAGTAACTTGTATGTAACTTATTGTTGGCAGATGTACAAACTTTCCTTTGAGATAAACCTTTCTCCCATTTAACTACTCTCCTCCAACTCTGCACCAGGTCCAAGTAAGCTTCAGAGAGTAATGCATCCTCTGGCCTGGAAGTAGCACCAGTTATGTGCCCTGGGCCATTCTCCAGCCTTGGAGAGGGAATAAATTAACAGACATGAAAAAATAATCTGCTAGCTCCCCTACATAGGTAACTCATACATAGGCACAGGCCTAAAAGGTCTACAGACAGAATGCATTCATCTCTGCATAGACTTCTGTGAGGCCACTACAACAGCATAGACCTTCATCATCACAGTATAGTATATACGTGAACACTAATTTCACAGTACCAGCTACATGGCGGAAAGAAGGTTCACGACATTTGACACCATGCTGCCTATTAAGCAGGGTCCTCACCTATCCACAGCAAGGGCCTGAGGACTGGTGGTTCCACTCATGCCACCTAGCCTCCCACAACAAATATCCAAGAATAAGTGATGCCTCTCAGTCCTTACAAACAATAAATAGCATTAGGTACCTGGAGTTCACAACTACAAAACTCACTCACCTATGCGATTTAGGGAACAGGAGAAAGATTTCCTCAGACACTCATGGATGGCTGTCAGCCCTGTCTTGCTCAGTGTGGAATCCCCCACTGTAGCCAGATGTCCATGCCTAAATCAATTGCCCCTGCCCATCTAGGACTGTAGTTAAGAGCTTGCACCACACACTTGGTGACTGACTACATGAACACCTGAGCTGAACCCATACATTAAAGATAAATGGACTTCTGGGCTCACATACCTAGTTAACAGCTCTAACCACCTGGTGGTAGGACGTTAGAGCTTCAAAGGTGGCAATAATCAAACTAGATCACATGATTACCCTATTTGTGCACATTCAAACAAAACAAGAAGCTAGGAAAAAAATCAAGCATAAAATAAATACACACAATAACTTATTGATGGCTCAGAGAAAACAGGTTGCATCAAATCACATAAAGGGTCATGCCATAATGGCTTCAGAAAGTTGCACCCCCCCATCACAATATCTTCTGGATGAAGAGAGCTCCCTGGAACTACCAGAAGAAAAATACCTAAGAATAATATACAGAACTCTTCAAGATACCAAGAAGGGATCAAGCAAAATGCAGAACAAGCCAAGAAACACACAGATACAGCAACTGAGGAACTTAAAACAGTCAGAGAATAATGACAAATGTAACAGGCTGCAAGAAACAGAGAGACAACAAGCAGAAATCCAGAAGATTTACAATAAAATATCAAAATTAGAAAACTCAACAGGAAGTCTTATAGGAACAGAACTGAGGCAATGAAAGTCAGGATTAGTGAGACTGGATACAAAGCACTTAACACTAACATATTTGAGTAAAAAAAATTTTTAAAAATGAAGAAACTTAAGAATTAAGAGGGTCTGTATCAAGAGGAATAATCTATGAGTGACTGGAGTACCAATATAGGGGGTCTGGGAAACAGAAAATGTTGAATTGTCAAAGATTTGTTGGTAGAAAACTTCTAAGACATCATGAAGAATGAGAAGATATCTATCCAAGATGCTAATTGAACCCCATACATGGTAGATCCCAAAAGAAAGTCAGTAAGACATACTATAATGAAACATGCCTAAACCAAATACAGAATTTTAAGAATAGGAATAAATGAAATGTCTTCTACAAAAAAGAGTCACTAAGACTACTCTCAGACTACTCAGCAGAAACCATGATGCAAGAGGGCAATGAGATTACATATTTGTAAAACCTTGAAGGAAAAAAATTGCCAGCCAAGAATCACATATCCAGGAAAACTGTCTCTTAATTATGATGATGAAATGACATTTCCAGATAAACACAAGTTCAGAGAATTTGCAGAAACAAAATCAAATTTACAATAAATATTAAAAGGATTCCTTTTGTTAGAAAATCAATAAAATTAGATAACAAGCGAAGACTAGAATACAAGACAGAGCAAATACCAACCCAGACTAGGAAACACAAAAATAAATCAAAGCTTAAATACTGAAAATAGAGAAACTGATATCATTATGTGAAAAAAGACAATATTTTAACGACAAGGGGAAAAAAAAACAATCCACTGTTGTCATATATGAAATGATGACAATCCAATCGAGATTCAAGAAAGTCCACTTCATCCCGAAAAAGTTACTGTTTGGTGTACATTTTGGTCTGACAGAATCACTGGCCCTTATTCTTTCCAAAATGAACAAAGAGAGGCTGTGACTGTCAATGGTGAGAGATATCAGGCTATGATAACTGATTATTTTTGGTCCCATTTGGAAGGTGCTGCGGTGGCTGTTTACCTGAAGTTATTTTCCACACACAATGCCATCAAATGTACTTCAAAATAATGAAACAATTAAAACTGTATCATTTACCCAACTTGTTTATTCAAGCTCAGAGATAGGACACTCTTACTGGAAGACATTTTTATTTATGCAGCCAATGACAGGGCTCCAAAATAAATAAACTCTAACATCACTGAAAAGAGAATCAGACAGCTCCACATTAATAATAGGAGACATCAACATACCACTTTTGTTGAAGGACAGAATGTCCAGAAAGAAGCTCAAAAAACACAGATCTAAATGCCATAATCAACCAACTTGACCTTATAGAAACACACAGAATACTCTACCCAACAGCAGCCAAGTATACTTTCTCCTCCAACACATATGGAACATCTTCCGGAATAGACTTGTTAGGCCTTAACACAATCCAGATATACAAAGCACCTTTTCTGACCATAAAGCCATAGAAGCAGTATTCCATAACAGAAAGGCAAGCAGGGGAAAAAAAAATCAAAACACATGGAACTGAACAATACCTTACTCAAAAACTACTGGGTTATAGAAAAAATTAAGGATGGAACAAAGAAATCCGCACTAACAGATGAGAATGAAAACCATCCTACCAGAATGTTTGGGACACAGGAGAAGCAATCCTCAGAAGTCTATTTCTAGCAATAAATGTGCACATCCAAAAAGAAGAAAGAACCCAAAGTAAAGCATTAACCCTACAACTCAAACAGATTGAAAGAATGCAGAAGAAGCAGCCTTCAAGCTCCAGAAGAAAGCAAATATAACTTCCCATTGTTATCAAGTCAATTCTGACTTATAGTGACGACTGCCCCATAATTTCCAAGGGGAAAGTTGAACCGCTGACCTTATGGCTAGCAGTTGTTAACACTTAACTACTATGCTCCCATGATTAGGACCAAATTAAATGAAACAGAGAATAGAAAAAAAATTGAAAGAGTTTACAAGACCCAAAGCTGGTTCTTTGAGAAGATCAACAAAATTGATAAACCATTGTCCAAAGTGAAACAGAAAAACAGGGGAGGAAGTAAATAACCTGAACAAAAAATGAGATATGTGATATCACAGTAGACCCATTTGACGTTTTAAAAAAATCCAACAGTACTATGAAGAACTGTACTCTAACAATTAAAAAACTTACAGGAAATGGTCAAATTTCTCAAAACATACTACTTAGCTAACTAACACAGAGGTCAAACAACTAAGCAAACCTATAGCAAGAGATTGAAAAGGTAATTAAAAAACTCCCAGCAACAACGAAAATCCTGACCTTAATGGCATCACTGGAAATTTTACCAAACTTGCAGAGAACAGTTAACTACTACTAAAGGTAGTAGTTAATAGTAGTAGTTGATATAAAAGTCAGGCAAAGAAACCACAGATAAAGAAAATTACAGACAAATATTCCTTGTGAACTTAGATCCCCAAATCCTCAACAATATTCTAGCCAACAGAATTCAATAATGTGTCAAAAAATAATTCAGATGGCCAAGTGGGATTCATACTAGGCATGCATGAATGGAATTGGCATAACTGTATATCCACTTGCAAAAAAATGAAACAAGACCCATATCTCACACCATGCAACAAAACTAATTCAAAATGGATCAAAAACCTAAACAAAATCTAAAACAATAGAGATAATGGAAGAAAAAACAGGAACAATGCTAGAAGCTCCACTATATGGCATCAACAGACTACAAAACACTATTAACAATGCACAAATACTGTAAGAGAAAACAGATAACTGGGAGCTCCTGAAAATGAAACACACACATCCAAAGAAAGAATAAATGGGCAACTCCTGTCTGTAAGCAAGATGAGAAGGCGTAAGAGGACAAGAGCTGGTTGAATGAACATGGCAGATGTAGTGACGAGGAATATGTAGTCACACTGCAGAGAGAGCAACTAGGGTCACATGACAATGTGTGTAAAAAAAAGTTCTTGTATGAGAAACTGACTAAAATTGTAAACTTTCATTTAAAGCACAATAATAAATAAGCAGCATGTGTGTTCTGCAACAGTTTTCCTGTTTTGAAATATGCATGACTTGGGTTTTTTTACATTCACTTGCTTCTCTTGCATTTTGAGAAAACTCATAAACACATTTTTATGAACTGATGTTTTCTGAGAAAGAGAGCCTAGAAGTCTAGTGTTGCTTACCTCACAGCAAAACTGTTACATATGTAAAAACTAAAGGTTATATGGAAAACATAGTACTCTGAAAACAATCATGTAAGTTTTGAAAATTGTGTTAAGAGACATTATTCCTCTAAAGTATCTGTTAAAGAGGTAGCCAAGGTGATTTCCCTTGCTTCAGTCTTGCTCCTTCACCCTTACTCATCATTCCAAATTCCTTCTCCACACTCAAGAGTGACTATTTAAAGTATCCAAATGTGAATATGTGTCATCCACCCTAAGGAAACTCTTCAACTACTCCCATTTACCATTTTTATTAAACTAAAAACTCTTTCACCTGGGTGGCAGGGTGCTTTATTCTATGACTCCAGCTTTCATGA
This sequence comes from Heterohyrax brucei, assembly GCA_028571685.1. NCBI lineage: Eukaryota > Metazoa > Chordata > Mammalia > Hyracoidea > Procaviidae > Heterohyrax > Heterohyrax brucei. The sequence goes on from CM053156.1 coordinate 29,680,990, forward strand.
GTGATCGCATCTCTTGGCAGTCCTTTCTTTCTCCTCTCTTATGGTTAGCTGCTACCTGAAAGGTTGCCAGTTCAAACACAACCAGCCTATCTTTGGAAAAAGGCCTGGTGATCTGCTTCTGTACAATTACCAAAACCAAACCCACTGCCGTCAAGTCGATTCTGACTCACAGAGACCTTACAGGGCAGAGCACAGCAGAACTGCCCCACAGTGTTTCTGAGGCTACAACTTTTAATTTTTACAGAAGCAGACTGCCACCTCTTTCTCCTATGGAGTAGCTGGTGGGTTTAAACCTACAGCTTTATGGTTAGTAACTAAGCACTTAATCTAAGTGCCACCATAGCTTCTTTTAATATGATTATAGCCAAGAAAACACTACAGAGCAATTCCAACATACAGGAATCACATCAGTCAAAACTGACTTGACGGCACCTAACAATAGCAAATAGCCTAAGCTTGCACAAATTTGGCTCCTGAAATCACAAGGTTTAGTCCTCTCCAAGCTTTCCACAGGCTGCTCTCCTGCCTCTGAGGCTGCCTGCCTCCTGTCTGGAGTCTCCAGCACACTGTTAGTTTCTTGGGGAACTAGAAATTGTTCAAGTTTTATCTGCAACCATCCAACTCCATGTCAACCCATCTCCTTAATACAGGGTGATCTTTTTAGAACATCATTTCCTCATTACAGATTTCCAGCAACTTGCTGTGTACTTAGTCTTCTCTCCAACCTGTTCCCTGCTACCTCCCTAGCCACAGTGGCCTCCCACCATTTTGCTGTCTAGGGCTTCACTGAAGATGTGTTTTCTGTCCAGAATACTCCCTGCACCATGTCCTCCCTCTAAATTTCCTAACAGCCTGATGTGTCTCTTTCATGTTATGTTCAGTCTTTCTCCCACTGTGAAAGCATAAGGTATAAAAATGGTTAGGCTTTGTTTCTACATTTATAAGATTCCAGTCTGCAACACACCAACAACTCAATAAAGAAATACACACAACAGAGTATTATTAAAATGTCTTGTGACTATCTGAAACTTAACACTGGTATTAAAATTGAGAACATAGAGTAAATCACACATCTAAAGTACTAGGATTTTAACAGCAGTTTCTTGAATGACAAACAAGAACGGAGGGCAATGATACCTTTGAATTCCCATGTTTAAAAGAACTGACACTGTGAATCTTCTAAAATTTACCTAATATTGTATTTATGTAGTAATTTGGCACCTGAATTTTTACAGTTTGAGGTCATTTCTCACACTGCCTGCTTTCCTTGTTCACCATGTTCTCCTTTTTCTTTTTTCCTAATCTTTAGGTTGGATGAGTGTCTGTGAATACTGCTTCACCCCAAGTCAAATAACTTCAACTTCTTTATCACTTAAATATTACCAAGAATATAACACAATTACTACATATAATTTCATTTACAGGGCTATCTTAGTCATCTAGTGCTGCTATAACAGAAATACCACAAGTGGATAGCTTTAACAAAGAGAAGTTTATTCTCTCACACTCCGGTAAGCTAGAAGTCTGAATTTGGGGCACAAGCTCCAGAGGAATGCTCTTTTTGTCAGCTCTGGAGATCACTGTCATCAGTCTTCTCTTGGTCCAGGAGTGTCTTAGCACAGGAACCTCAGGTCAAAGTACATGCTCTGCTCCCAGTGCTGCTTTCTTGGTAGTGTGATGCTTCCAACTGTCTTTTTGCTTCCCTTTACTTTTATCTGTTGTTAGATGAAAGATAGTGTAGGCCACATCCCTGGGAAACTTTCTTTACATAGGACCAGGCATGTAACATTAGCAAGGGTGTTACAGTCCCACTCAAATCCTCTAACATAATCCAATCTTGTCCTATGAAACCACAGGCAGAGATCAGGATTTAAGACAAATACAACATTACAATCAGAAAACAGAGGATAACCACACAATATTGGAAATTATGGGCAGCCAAATTACTACAAGGGACGCAATTTGACACTCCTTCAGAGCCAACACAGAGAAAGTGCATTCTCCTGGAGCTGGCACCTTGAATTCAGACTTTCAGCCTATTGAACTGTGTTAAGAATAAACTTAACTTTGTTAAATCCATCCACTTGTGGTATTTCTGTTATAGTAGCACTAGATGACTAAGACAGTACCCTGTCAGACTTCCTCAGCTCTTCACAACATTTATAATCTCCCAAGAAAATGGAGCCTTCTTTGTTTTCCCAAATGTTTTTCTTTCAAGAAATGCTATGGGCTCCACTTTTAAATGCAGACTTGGAGGCACTTACGGCAGAGACACACATAGCAACTTGCACCCAACAAAACAGATTGGAGCACAGCTAACTTTTACTGGTGACTTGAAGCTCTCAGGGAGATGGACTGACAGGATAGCCAAAACAATGGATTCAAGCATCTCCACAATCATGAAGACGGCACAGGACTGGGCAATGTTTCCTTCTGTTATACAGTACATAAGGTTGGTATGAATCAGAGCCAACTCAAGAGCAACTAACAACTTTTGCTCAAAATATAGGTGCAATCTGAAAATGATCTATAAAATCCAAAGGAGAAAATAATTTATTGTTTTAAAGCCCATTAAATAAATCATTAAACTTAATAAATAATCAAAAGATCACTTTCCTGCTAACACATGGTTATACTGTCACAAATTTCTCTCCTCAGTATGACCTCCTGCTAAAAATGGAATCTGTCTTCCGTGTTCTCTACTTCCACAATATAAATTCTACAACTGAGATTCTTCTATGTTTTCCTTTCTTAAAGAGACTTTTAAAAATCCAAAAGAACATGGAGATGTATATAAGAAACACCTGTGTAGTAACCAGCCAAAGTTGACAACTGCTACAATTTTATCTTTTCCACAGAAGAAACAGCACCTTTCAGGTAAAGGTGATACACTGATTGTGTCCATATCCAGAGGTAACCATGAACAAAAACTTGATGCCAATTCTTCCACTACATTTGAAATAATTTTACATATGTAAATTCATGCACAAACATTATGCAGCCACACATCAAGAAATACCTAGCATCAGCAGAAGCTGGAAGAGGCAAAGGAATATTTTTCCTTACAGCTTTTGGAGAGAACATGACCCTACTGACACCTTAATTTCGGACTGCTGGACTCCAGAACTGTAAGAAAATAAATTTCTGTGGTTGTGGTTGGCCCTAGGAAACTGACACTTCTTAGGTCCCAGTCACCAAATGATTACATTTGCTACAAATCACTTAAATATAAAAATCAGCTTATTAACTACTTCCAGTTATTACAAATCCTAAGTCAGAAAACAGTCTTCTACTCAGTGTATACCAAAGAACTGAGTCTTTTGAATATGTTTTACACATGGTTCTTGTTTAAAAAGCCACTGTTTGAAGAAACAACATGTAACTGGTACCATATCAGAAGACGAGAATTTTTAATGAGAGCTGATGCAATACAACAACTGACACTACAAGTTCAAGATGAGAATAAATCTAAAATGGATTTCAAGAGAATCATCCTAAAACAGAATGCAGTCTCCAAGGTAATGATGAGTTATGAAAACCAATGTCATTACTCAGTAGTCATGGCATTTGAAAGAACAAACTTTGAGATAAAGCAGATTCTTACTATAAACAAAAAAAATGGAAAAACAACTTGAAAATAAATTATTAAGGCTTAATAAATAATATATAAATAAATGAACAAGATGCTTTGTGTCACCCCTCTTACAACAAAGACCTAAAAAGAAGTGAATTGGTTACATGTATGAAAATCTAATAATCCTAATCATCAAAGACAAAATCAAACCAAGTGACTGAATGACAGCTAGAAGGAAAGACAACTCAAAGACAACAGAAATGACACAGGAGGTGGGGCTAACACGGTGGTGTAGGCACAGCCATCATTTGATCCCTCTAACAACAAAGCCCTACAAAAAAATTCAACAGTTTAAATGGCATCCTAAAAACCCTGAATACTGGAGGTAAAGCCAGGAGAAAGAGCTGCCTGATAAAGAGCCAACAGGGAGTGCTGAATTGACCAGGATGGGCCTCCAGGAGACTGGGAGCATGTATGCTGAAGAAGGTCTCTCCAGGCCATCACTGCAAAAACAGCTGCCAGCGCCACAAACACAGCCACATTTGGAGAGTATACTTCTCCACAGTGAAATCAATTTGGGAATGCACACCTACAGAACTACAGCATTCTTTACGTGTGAACACCAAAGATAAGTAAACATGGATGCAGTGTGGCTCAAAACTCTGTCTTTGGGTCACAAACTCTCCTTAACAATCTCTGTTTTCTTTTCTGTGCTATCCTAGGCCTCTGACTCTGCCAGGAGTCCCTGAAGTTGTGCCACTGAACCCAAGCTTAAAGGAGACACAGATCATTTCCCCAGGCTCAGGTTAGCCTGCCACTTTCATTTCTCAGTGCCAGATCCCTCTCTTTCTCAGTGACTGGTGCTAGAACTTTTCATTTTACAGTGCCTGAAGCTAGCAAACTGAGTGTCACCAATCAATGTTTCCCCATAAACTGCACAGTTGGGGACCAACTGACTGGATGCCAAGAAAGAACACATACCAAGCACAGTAAACTGACACTGGTTCCAATCCCTAGTAAAAGCTTCAATCACCCAGAGACAGCGTTTTTGAATTTCTGCTGCTCCAATTAACAAAACAGCAAAGTGAACTACTGAGACACTTTAAAAACTATACACACATACACACACACAAACACATACACACATACACAATCACAGACACACAGATGAGAACACAACAACCAAAATTAAATACAGTTTTCTGATGGTTCAGAGGCAACAGTCTAGTTCAAATCATTTGAAGAAGCAGAACATCATGGCTTCAGAAAACTCCCAAAACAAAAAATTTAAAAAATTGGCCAGATGAAAAAGAATTCCTGCAACTATCAGAGGTAGAACACACAAGAGCAATTTACAGAGTACTAACAGGCATTAGGAAATGCTGGTAGCATGGTGGTGACGTGCTACATTTGCTAACCATAAGGTTGGCAGTTCAAATCCCCCAAGTGCTCATTGGAAACCATGGGGCAGTCCTATTCTGTTCTATAGGGTCACTACGAGGTGGAATTGACTCAACGACACTGGGTTTGGTTTTTCAGTTTAACAGACATTAAGAAGGAAATTAGACAAACTGATAGAGCACACAGAAAAACTAAAGAGGCTGCAAGAAATTCTTGAGAAACAACAATCTGAAATTCACCAGATTAACAATAAAATTACAGAATTAGACAATCCAATATAAAGTCAAAGAACTGAGGCAATGGAATGCAGAAAGTGAGACTGAAGGTAGAACAACTGACAGCAACATACTGCAGGAATGAGAGTTCTGTGGCACTCCATCAAGAAGAATAACCTACTACTGATTGGAGTTCTAAACAGCAGGAGATAACAGAAAATACAGAGAATTGCTGAAAAAATGTGACAGAAAACTTTCCTTATAACATGAAAAACAAAATAATTTCTAAGACACACATCAAACTCCACACAAGACAGATCCCAAAAGAAACACATCAGGATATATTATTACCAAACTTAACAAAATGAACCATAAAAAGAGGCTTTTAAGTACAGCAAGACTTAAGCAAAAAAAAATAACAACAAAAGTCACTGTGAATAACCTCCAATTATTCAGCTGATATGATGTTGGCAAGAAGGCAATGGGATGACACATACAAAGCCTTGAAAGAAAAAAAAAGCCAACCAAGAATTATGTACTCTGCAAAACTGTCTCTTAAATATGATGGTGTGATTAGGACATTCACAGATACACAGAAGTTTAGAGAATCTGCAAAAAACAAACCAAATTACAAGAAATGCTGAAGGAAATTTTTGCTTAGAAAATCAGTATCATCAGATATATAATCAAGGATACAAAGAGAGGATAGAGCATCCAAATAGCAACATGAGGACAGAATCCACAAAAATAAATCTGTCACAGAATAATAAAAATATGGAAAGAGAAACCTCACTATGTAAATGAGGACATTATGCCACAGAGGGACAGATCAATGTATGCACAGACCTTTCAGACGGAGAGGAAGTTATGGTGATGCAAAGACATTCAAGAGTGGTTTAAACTTAGAAATTCTGGGGTAAATAAAAAGGTAACCACAAAGAAATAAAAAATAAAAACAAACAAACAAACCAAGAAATCTCAACAGATACAAAAACCAACAAAAATGGAGAAGAATCATGGAAAGAAAACCAACTTGACACAGAAAATTAAGTGGAACAAAGAATCTATCAACAACGTACCACAGCATTAAATTCACACGTATCAAAAATTACACTGAATGTAAATGGCTTAAATGCACCAATAAAGACACAAAGAGTATCAAAATGGTTTTAAAAAAACATGATATAGTTACAGCCTAAAAGAGATCCATCTTAGACTCAAAGATATAAACTGAACCTTTAAAGATGGAAAAAAAAATACCCCAGGACAACAACACTCTAAAAAGAACTATTCCAGTACTATTGATAAGATTTTTCCCTGGCCAATTCTTTTTAGAAGTAGACTGTTGGGTCCTTCTTCCTAGTCTGTCTTAGTTAGGAAGCTCAGCTGAAACCTGTCTATCATGGGTGACCTTGCTGGTATCTAAATACCAGTGGCATAGTTTCCAGCATCATAGCAACAAGCAAGTCTCCACTGACGCACAAGAAGAGCAGGGATGGCAACATTAGTTTCAAATAAAGTAGACTTTAAACTCTACCACACCGGACAGTGAAGGACACTATATATTGCTGAAAGAGTCTATACATTATGAGGACATAATCATATTAAATATTTAAATACTAAATATTTATGTAGTCAATGACAGTACTTCTAAATATGTCAAATGAACTCTAACATTATTGAAAAATGAGATAGACAGCTCCACAATAATAGTAGGAGACTTCAACACACCATTATTGGTGAGGGACAGAACATTCAGAAAGAAGCTCAACAGAGACACAGAAGACCTGAAGGTCACAATCAAACAACTTGACCTGACAGACATATATAGAACACTTCACCAAACAACAGACAAGCACATCTTCTTTTTTAGTGAACATGGAACGTTTTCCAGAATAGATCACATATTAGGCCATAAAGCAAGTCTAAACAAAATCCAAAGCACTGAAACACTACAAAGCATCTGTCATGGATTGAATAGTGTCCCTGCTAAAGCATGTGTACTAATTTGCCTGGGACAGGATTCCCTGTATTCTATGATTGTCCTCCATTTTGTGATTTTCCTACACTGTATGTTAAAGGATTAGGGTGGGACTGTAAATCCCTTCACAGGATCACCTGCTGCTCCATTGTAAAGGGAGTTTCCCCGGAGTATAGCTTGCACCACCTTAACCCTTTCATCCTACAAAAGATAAAAGGAAAGCGAAGCAAACAGAGAATATGGAATCTCACACCATCAAGAAATCAGCACTGGGAGAAGACCATGTTCCTGCACCAAGATGCTCTCTGAACAAAGACTGATGCAACAGAAGGACTTTCCTCCAGAGCTGACAAGGGAGAAAGCCTTCCCCTGCAGCAGACACTCTGAATTTAGACTTGCAGCCTATTGGACTGTGTAAGAATAATCTTTCCTTTGTTAAAGTCATCCATTCATGGTATTTCTGTTACAGTAGCAGTAGCTGATCAAAACAGCATTTTCTCAGACCATAAGGCCATAAAAGTTTAAATCAATAACAGAAGAGGCAAGAGCAAAAAATCAAACATATGGAAGCTGAACAACATCTTGCTCAAAAATTTCTGTGTTATAGAAAAAATCAAGGCTGGAATAAAGAAATTCATAGAATCACATGAGTATGAAAACTCATCCTACTAAAACCTGAGACACAGCAAAAGTGGTGCTCAAAGGTCAGTTAATCTTAATGACTGCACATATTCAAAAAGAAGGGCCCGAATCAAAGAATTAACCCTACAACTTGAACAAGCAGAAAGAGACAGAAACAAAAGAACTCTTCATGCACCAGAAGAAAAGAGATAATAAAAGTTAGAGTGGAACCAAATAATAGAGACTAGAAACACAATGAAAAGAGAGAACAAAACTTAAAGCTGGTATTCTGAAAAGATAAACAAAATTGATAAACCACTGGTCAAACTGACAAAAGAAAAACAGGAGAGAAAACAAATAACTTGAATACGAAATGAGACAGGTGATATCACATTGGAACTGACTGAATTAAAAACATCATAACAGAATACTACGGAAAACTGTACTATAACAAATTTGAAAACCTAGAGGAAATAGGCAATTTTCTAGAAAGATACTACTTACCAAAACTAAAACAATCAGAAGTACAACAACTTAATAAACCCATCATAGAAGAAGAGATTCAAAAGGTAATTCTAAAACTCCCAACTAAAAACTGTCCCAGACTAGATGGCTTCAATAGGGAATATGACTAAACTTTTAGAGAAGCACTAACAACACCGTTACAAAAGGTATTTCACAGCACAGAAAATGAGGAAATACTCCCAAATTCATCTAAAGAAGCTAGCATAACCATGATACCAAAACTGGGTAAAGAAAACACAAAAAAAGGAAACTTACAACCACTATCTCTTATGAACTGAGATGCAAAAATTCTCAACAAAATTCTAACCAATTGAATTCAACATTTCTAAAGAAAAAAAATCCACTGTAATCACAATAACCAAGTAGTATTTATACCAGTAACACAGGGATAGTTCAACATTAGAAAAACAATTTAATTAACCATGTAAATAAGCCAAAAGATAAGAATCACTGGATCTTATCAACTGATGCAGAAAAGGTATCTGACAAAGTCCAACATCAATTCATGTTAAAAACTCTCAGCAAAATAAAAACAGGATAGAAATTTCTCAACATAATAAGAGGCATTTATGCAAAGCCAACAGTCAGCATCACCCTAAATGGCGAGTCTGAAAACTTCCCCCTTGAGAACGGGAATCAGAAAAGGATGCCCATTGTCACCACTTTTATTCACTATTGTGCTGGAGGTGCTAGCCAGAGATATCGGGCAAAAAGAAAAAATAAAGGACGTTTAAATAGTAAGGAAGAAGTAAAAGTACCCCTACTTACAGATGATACCATCTTTTACACAGAAAACCCTCAAGAATCCACAAAGAGGCTAATGGAACAAACAGAAAAGTTCAGCAAAGGATCAGGATATATGAAGTTCAACAATTAAGTCCATGAACTTAATTGTTCTAAGTGGTATGCACATCATTCCTGAATATGACTATGCTCACTTTCAAAGTACTCCCCTTGGGAAGCTATGCACTGACAACAGCTCCTAGCCTACCCTTCAAAGCAATTTTGAAATTCTTTCTGAAATGGTCATTGTGCATGGTGGCATGATGGCAAGTTCACAAACTTAATTGTATAGTTGTCCATGACAGACTTTTAGATAGTAAACAAATAAGTGTAATGCAACACCCTCCCTGCTCACCTGATCTGGCCCCCAACGACTTTTTTCTTCACCCAAAGATAAAGGAATTACTGAAAGGAAGACAGTTTAATGACATTGAGGACATCACAGGTAACCTGACAACAGCTCTGATGGCCATTCCAGTAAATGAATTCCAAAATTGGTTTGAAGGGTGGACTGGGCACTGGTGTTGGTGTGTAACTTCCTAAGGGGAGTACTTCAAAGAAGATAGTGATATTCAGCAATGAGGTATGTAGCACCTTTTCTAGGGTGAGTCTGCAAGCTTGTCAGTCCTCATAAGGTAAATGTAAATAAGCCAGCTGGATTCCTTTACACTAACAAAGAGATTATCAAAGAAGAAATCACCAAATACCATTTACAATAGCCTGAAGGAAGATTATATAAAACACTTAAGAAAAAATCTAATTAGAGTTGTTAAGAGGCTTATGCAAAGAAAATTACAAGAATCTATTGCAACAAACCAAAAGAGACCTACGTAAGTGGCAAAACCTACTTTGCTCATGAATAGGAAGACTTAACATTGAGAAACTGTCTATTCTTCCCAAAGGGATCTATACATACAGTGAAATCCCAATACAAAATCCAATGTCATTTTTTAACGATATGAGAAACAAATCACCCATTTCATATGGAAAGGGAAAAAGCCCTAGATAACTAAAGCATTGCTAAAGAAGAAGTTGGAGGCCTCACACTACCTGACTTTAGAACCTATTTAACTGCCACAGTAGTCAAAACAGCTTGGATGTGGTACAAAGCCAGATACACGGACCAGTGGAACAGAATAGAGAATCCAAGTATGACTTCATCTACCTATGAGCAGCTGATACTTGACAAAAGCTTCAAGTTTGTAAACTGGGGGAAAACAGTCTTTTCAACAAGTTGTATTGGCAAAACTGGATATCCATCTGTAAAAAAATGACACAAGACCCATATCTCATACCATGCACAAAAACTAACTCAAAGCATATCAAAGACTTAAATATAAAATTTAAGCTATAAGGATCACTGAAGAAAAAAACAGCCAACATTGGGAGACCTACCACATGGCATAAGCAGACTATGTTACTTACAATGCACAAACACTAGAAAAGAACATAGAGTGAGCATTTAAAAATCAAACACTTAAGCTCATCCAAGGCCTTCACCATGACAGTAAAAAGACTACCTACAGATTGGGAAAAAAATTTTGGCAACCACAACTCTGATCAACACCTAATCTCTATAAACTACAAAGTGCTGCAAAACCCCAACAAGAAAGAGATAACTAACACAAGGAAAAAATGGGCAAAGGATATGAACAGGCACTTCACCAAAGATAACGTCCAGGCAGCTAGCAGATACATGAGGAAATGCTCATGATCATTAGCCACTGGAGATAATCTAAATCAAAACTACAATGAAATACCATTTCACCCCAATGACGCTAGCATTAATCAAAAAAAGAAAGAACGAAACCCAACAAAAACACAAAATAACAAAAGTTGGAGAAGTTGTGCAGGCATTGGAACTCTTCCACACTGCTGGTGGGAATGTAAAATGGTACAAACACTTTGGACATTGATTTGGCACTTTCTTGAAAAGCGAGAAATAGACACACCATATGATTCAGCAATCTCACTACTTGGAATACCTCCTAAAGAAATAAAAGCTGTCACATGAACAGATACAGCACTGTACACACTAGCAAAAAGATGGAATCAACCTAGGTGCCCAAAACAGAGTAATGGATAAGTAAACTATGGTATACTCACACAATGGAATTCTATGCAATGATACCGAACAGTGAGATTCTTGGAAAACACTGGATAACATCTAGTCATTTGCTGAGTCATCATGCTGAGTGAAAGCAGTCAGTCACAGAGACAAATACTGTATGAAACTACTATTTTGAGATTCAATGGCTAATCACAGAAAAAATAATCTTTGATGGTTACCAGGGAGTAGGGAGATAGGTACACATAGAGTAGGTAGTAAATAGGAATTGGATTATGTGAAGGAAGTGATAGCACACAGTAGAAGGGAGATCAACTCTGCTGGAGCCAAGAGATTATCTAAATACAACTCAACACTTTGAAGGCCAGAGTAGGATGGGACAGGGTCTGGGGACCATGCTTTTGGGGGTCATCTAGGTCAATCAGCATAACTTTCTTTTAGAAATGTTCAGCATTCCATTTTGGTACATGGTGTCTGCGGTCTTAAAAGCTAGTAAGCTGCCATCTAATGAGCAACAGCTGGTATTCATCCTCTTGGACCAGACACGAATAAAGGACATCAAAGAAAGGAGGAAAATGTGAGCCCAGCAGACAGAAGGTGTCATACAACTCAGACACTAGTCAACATGTGACCAGAAGAACTAGATGGTAGCTGGGCACCATTTGCCTTAACAGGGAACACAACAAAAACTCCCTGTCATCATAGGAGAAAACTACGAGTACAGATCTAAAATTGTATTAACAGACCAGATCTGATGGCCCAACATCTTGAAAAAACCCACATGAACATGGCCCCTAGACTCACTGCTAGCCCAGAGGTGAAACCAGTACTGAAGACAACTCTTCAGAAAAAAATCAGACTGAACTATAAGACATGAGGCTGTCAGAACAGCTCTTCTAAAGAAATACGATGGAGGTTAGAAAATAGGGGACAGGATTGGCCAACTGAATAGGAGAAACACAGGAAAAAAAGCAAGAGTGTGCTGTCACAGGGTGGGGTAGAGCAGCTAGAGCTGCAGAGAGGAGTGTATATGGGGTTTTGTATGAACAATTGACATGCATTGTAAAAGCTCACTTAAAAACAATAAATAAAAATATAACAGCAATGGAATATTAAAGATCATGAGATTGCTGGTGCCCTGCTAGCTGAATCCGCAAAGGGTATACATGTTGAGGCAAGCAGCAACATTCCATGCCCAAACTGACCCCACCTAGTTCAGTCAAGCAGCTGTTAATCTGCATGTACTTCTAAAACCAAACAGGAGTTAAGTATAAATTCCCAAACCACAACAGGCATACTGTAACCCTTCCATCCATCATAGCTTCATGGTCAAGGAGCATGCCCTTCTCCTTTCTATCCTTCTCCCTACTATGACATGAGTTCCAAGGCACTGAATACCATCATGCCCCCATGCCAGGTACTCATATTTTCATCTGGAGTTTATCTGGTCCCATGCCTAGCCACTGGTATAGAAGGTACAAGGACTTGCAGTACCTTTTATTGATGTACATTATTCCCACCTCAGCTCAGTGCACACCCTGACTGGCACAAATGAGCACGGTATTCACTAGAACCCCATTTTCACCTGCAGCAGCCAAGTGGCAGCTGCAGACTTGTAACATTCACTATTCAATACTGCCCTTCCACACTTCACCCACCCACAATGAGAGACCAGAGGGCTGGCAGTAGCACTCATTCCATCTGGCTGCTTACCACAGAGGCCTGAGAATTAGTGGCTCCTCTTAATGCCTTCAGCTAATGGCACTGAGAACCCAAGAACCAGTTGTAATCCCCTCTCCCCTGTACTACATGCTCTAGAAGACTGGGACATGTCTCCATTAGGGCACAAAGGAATAGCTGACAGCCTCCTGTACTGCCCCCTTTTCAACCCTCACTGCAGCCAGAGAACTACGCCTGCTCCAAACATCCCCACACAGCTCTGCCAGCCTAGAACTGTAGGTGAGAGTCTGCACCACACATTCAGTGACAGATGACCTGGGCACCTTACTTCTAACCAACCAGTAAGTGGCAAAGCACACATACAACACTCAACCCAAAGACCAAGAAAAACACTCCCTGTACCCTTGGCAGGGCAGATTCACCACTTCATCAGAAATCTTCCCCTGTACCTTCAGCATCCACATAAAAAAACAGTAAATAAACTCATGGACTCACACTCTTAGCAGCTTCTCTGAAAAAATGAAGACAGGAGGTGAGACCTTTAATGATGCCATGACCAGAGCTGCAGACACACCCAGCCTATTTGGCCATATCAAAGTGAAATAAAAATACAAGAGCAGTAAACAAAATGCATAAATGTAAAAACTTATTGATGCCTTAGAGACAACAGTTAATAACAAATCACATAAAGAAGACAGTCAAGATAGCTCTAGTAAGTGACCAAAATAAAGAACCAGAAAACCTTCTGGAGGAAGATAAAATCAATGGAACTACCTAATACAGAATTCAAAACATTAGTACATAGAATTCTCCACGGAATCAAGAGGGAAATCAAGTGAAACTTAATGACCACACCTAAGAACACACAAGCAAAGCAATAAAAGAATTCAAGAAAATACAAGAATAAAAATGACAGAATCAACAGGCTACTAGAAACCATATAGAAAGACCAACAAGAAAGCAAAAAGATTAATAATAAAATTTCAAAATTACACAACTCAATAGAAGTTCATAGGAGCAGAAACGAGAAAACAGAAGTTGGAACAAGGCAAACTGAAGATAAATCCGTTCACCCTAATTTGATTGAGTAAAAAATCAGAAAAGAGAATTAAAAAAAAACAAAAACAAAGTAAGCCTAAGAATTTGTTGAATACTATCAAGGTACTACAAGTGATTGGAGTACCAGAAGAAGGATGGATAACAGAAAACACAGAAAGAATTGCTGAAGACTTGGTGGCAGAAAACTTCCCTAATATCATGAATGATGAGAAGATGTCCATCCAAGAAGCTCAACAAAGCCTTTACAGGTAATCCCCAAGAGAAAGTCACCAAGACATATCATCATGAAACATGCCCAAAATAGGGACAAACAAATAATCCTGAGAGGTGCTACAGACAAATGAAAAGTTACCTAAGAAAGGAAAACCAGTAAGGCTAAATTCTGATGATTCAGAAGAAACCATGCAGGCAAGAAGGAAATGGGACGATATAATACAAAGCCTTGAAGAAAAAAAAATCACCATCAAAGAATTCTATATCCAGCAACAGTGTCTCTCAAATTTAAAGGCAAAATTAGAATATTTCTAGATAAGCAGAAATAAAGGAAATTTGTAAAACACAGATCAAAACTACAAAACATATTGATGGAAGTTGGTGGGGCCAAGATGGCAGACTAGACACATGTTTTCCCAATTCCCTCTGAGAACTAAGGCCTATAAAAATAATTAAAGGACATTCTGGGAGACTCAAGATCTAGCATAGGGTTATAAGATTGCACTAAGTGACAGGAAGGGGAAAACTACCTCTGTCAGAGGTGCACCAGCAATACACTGAGTCCTGCTTCTGCTGGTACACTGTTTGAGAGGATTACAGGTGCAGACACCTTTGTTAACAGGGAGACTGGGGCTGTGGTATGAGCTGGGGCTGTGGTATGAGCTGGCTACTATGCTGAACTTTAATGATTAAGTAAACAATGTATCCTGCAGCAAAGAGATTGCTAGAGCAGCCACATGTAGAGAACCCAACTCTGGCTGGCAAGCGAGGGTCGCAATGCCCTTCCCCCCTCTTCTGACTCACTGGAGGAAAGGCAGCTCAGGTGAGATGCCATCATGGTCAGCTGAGAGGAGGATTTAGCCATGCCAGAGGTCTCACCTGGGGCTAATTCCCACACAGAGCAACAGAGCCTGTCTGGATAGCTGTTCTCCCAACAGAAAAGCTGCTTTAAAGACGACCATACCTAGAGAACATAGTGGGTGCTGGTGACCGTGTGTAGCACTGCCCTAACTTCCCTTCCTTGAGCCAAGTCATACCATCTGAGGACAACTTATGAGGTACTGCCTCTGTCAGCCAGGAAGCAAGGCCTGCCACCCCTAAGGGCCTGGCCGCTTTTGACTGCAGCTGGTTGACAACTCTTGCAGCAGAAAAGCAGCTTTAATAAGAGCAGCTAGAGTATGTGGCAGTGACTGGTGCCTGAGGGTTGTGGTGCCATTTCCACTACCCTTCACTGAGCCACATCATAGCATCAGTTGATGGCCCCTCAGAGACTCCATAAGTAGGGTACCATCTTGGCCAGCCAGGAGGTTGGACCTACCAACTAAGGGCAAGATTGCTTTCAGTGGCTGCTGGACAGTGATGCACTCAGCAGAAAAGTAGTATTTAAGACAAAGGCATCTAGAGAACACAGCAGTCCCTCACAACTGACTGAGGTGGCATCTATCTCTCCTCCCTCCCCTGAGCTATACCATAGTCTCAACTGGCAGGATGACAGCACAAGCAGCTCGCCACCTTTAGCAGTCAGGAGGTGGGGTTTGCAACCAGAGGGCCCAGCTGGGGTAAGCCACTAAGGTAAGCAACATCACAAGGTTTGAAAATGTGTACATTGCTAGAGAAGCTACACATAAGTCAGCTGCACCTAGAGAACGCAGCAGTGGCTGGCAACCAAATCTAGCAAATGCCTTTATTCACTTCCTTCTTAGAACTACAACACAGTACTCATTGGTATAACATCAGAGAAACTAAGTAGCTTCTTGATGGTGTGAAGACCACAATCAATATCTAACCATTTAAATAAGCAGATGGCCATGGCTCTAGAAAACGCTGAAAATAAAGAATGAGAAAACTTGCCAGATAAAGCAGCATTTCTGAAATTATCTGAGGAAGAATAAAAAAGAATTATGTATAGAGCCACCGTCCAGAGATCAAACAAAATACAGCAGAACAAAATGAAAAATTCAGTAAGCTATATGAACTGCTAAAACATCAACAACTGGAAGTTCAGCAGCTCAATAAAAAAATTATAGAATCAGACAATTCAATGTAAAGCCAAAAGAGCAGGACTGAGGAAATACAGTGCAGAGTTAGTAAGATGGAAGATAAAGCTACTGACACCAGCATTCATGAGCAAACACCAATAAAAGAAACCAGAAAAACGAAGAAGCGTGAGAGTCTCTGCTAAGAGTAATTGGAGTTCCTCAGTAGGGAGGGGTAGCAGAAAATACAGGGAACTGTTGAAGAATTGTGGACAGAAAACTTTCCTGAAAGCATGAAAAGAGAAAACATAGATATTCAAGATGCTTATTGAACACCATGAAAACTAGAACATAAAAGAAAGACAACATCACATAGTATAATCAGCCTTAACAAAATGAAACAAGGCTCCAAATGGCAGCAAGACGTAAAGCAAAACTAACATACAGAGGGAAGCCCTGTAAGCTTTCAACTGACTTATTGGCAGAAACCATGTTGGCAACACAAAAGTGGGATGATACATAACAAAACGATGCAGAAGTAAAATTTCAAACCAAGAATTATATACCCTGCAAAACAGACTCAAACATGAAAGTGAAATTAAGACATTAGAAAATAAACAGAAGCTTAGACACTTTGCAAAAAACAAACCAAAATTACAAGAAATATCAAAAGAAGGTCTTTGTTTAGAAAAGCAATAACATAAAAGGTATACTTAAGAATGCAATGCAAGACATAGCATCCAGAGTTCCACTCAGTTAAGGAAGTCACTATGCTTAATCAAAGCTAAAATATCAAAAGCAGGAAACCAGTGAACTTAACACAAAAACTGTATCATCACACTATAAAGAAGGATATATTACAGGAGATACAACTCTTTCAGATGAAGAGGAAATTAACATGATATACAGAAGATAAAGATAGGTTTAAACTTAAAACATTAAGCAATACCAAAGGGGTAACTGCAAAAGCAAACTAAAAATCAGACATATCAAAACAAGAAACATAATGCATGGGTCTCAACAAAAACCAAAATGAACACTGAAAAAGATGAAAAGTAAAGCCATAAAGAATAATGACCCAGAAAATACTATTAATAGCAACAAAGAATAATCAACAACACAAAAATAAAGACACCAAAATGATAACACTAAACATATACCTATCAACAATTACACTAAATGTAAATGGACTCAATACTCCATTAAAGAGGCAAAGAGTAACAGCTTGGATCAAAAAAACAGAATCCATCTATATACTGCTGACAAGAAACATACCTCAGACTCAAAGATATGAACAAACTGAAAGTCAAAGGATGGAAAAATATAGACCAAGCTAACAACATACAAAGAAGAGCAGGAGTGGCAATACTAATCTCAGATAAAATAGATTTTAACATGAAATCCAAATCCACCATGGTGGACAAGGATGCTCACTATTTACTGCTGAAAGGTTCAACACATAAGCAGAATATAACAATATTAAATATTTTTGAACACAATACTACAGCAGCTAAACACATCAAAAAATGCTAAAAACACTGAAAAATGAGATAGACCACTCCACAACAGGAGACTTGAACACTCTACTCTCAGCAATAGACAGATCCAGAGAGAAGCTCAGTAAAGACACAGAAGATCTTATTGCAACAATTAACCAACTAGACCTTATCAACAACTACAGAATATTTTACTCAACAACCAATAAGTACACTGTCTTTTCCAATGCACATGGAACCCTCTTCAGAATAGATCACACAGTAGGTCATAAAGCAAGTCTCAACAAAGTCGAAAACACTGAAGTATTGCAAAGCATCTTCTTGGACCATAAAGCTGTAAAAGTTGAAATCAAAACTAGAAAAAATACAGGTAGAAATTTGATCTCATGGAAACTGAACAACACCTTGCTCAAAAATTATGGGTTATAGAATAACTCAAAAATGAAATACAGAAAATGATGGAATCAAATAAGAATGAAAACACATCCTACCAGAAGCTATGGGATACAGCAAGAGCAGTGCTGAGACCTCAATTTAGCTCTACAAATGCACACATCTGGAATGAAGAAAGGGTCCAAACCAAAGAATTAACCCTACAACTTGAACAAGTAGAAAGAGAGCAACAAAAGAACCCTTTCAACACTAGAAAACAGATAATACAGATTAGAGCAGAACTAAACAGAGAACAGAAAAACCTTCAAGGGCAGTAAGTCTAGTTTCTCATTCAATTTTGCTCTTTTGGCTTTGAAATGGATTGTCTAATTCTGTAATTTTTTTATTGATCTGTCAGATTTCAGAGTGCTGATGTTCCATCAGTTTGAACAGCTTAATTTTTCATTTTGCTTTGCTGTGTTTTGTATAATGTCTAGGACGGCTCTAAATATAATTCTTTTGTACTCAGCCTTGGATAGTTTCAGAAAGGCTTCTGCATCTGGGAAGTTCTTTGATTCTTTATTTTGGGAGTTTTCTGGAGCCATGGATGAATTTTTTTTAAATGTTTGGTTAGGGTCCGTTTCTTATATCACATCTACAGGCTGTTTAGTTTCTCTGGTGTTGCCTTAACAAGAGCTGAGGAGAAGCAGAACAACTTAATAAACCCAAAACAAAATAAGAGATTGAAAAAGTAATCAAAAAACTACCAAACAAAAAAGTCCTGGCCCAGATGGCTTCACCAGAGAATTCTATCAAACTTTTAGAAGGAATTAATTCCAGTACTACTGAGGCTAACACAGCATAGAAAAGGATAGAATATTCCTAAATTCATTCTATGAAGCCTGCATAACCCTGATACCAAAGCCAGAGAAAGTGCCCACAAAAAGAAAATTACAGATTAACATCACTCATGATCCTAGATGCAAAAACCTCCAACAAAATCCTAGCCAACAATTCAACAACATATCAAAAAAACAATTCATTATGACCAAGTTGGATTCATATCACGGATTCACAGCTGGTTCAACATGAGGCAAACAATTAATGTGATCAACCACATAAATAATACAAAGGATAGGAGGCACCTGATTTTGTTGATACAGAAAAGGCATGTACAAAGTCCAACACCCGTTCACGTTAAAAACTCTCAGCAAAACAGTAATAGAAAGAATTCCTCAATGCAATAAGGGGCATCTACGCACAGACAACTGCCTACATCATTCCCAATGTGGAGACACTGAAAGAATTTCCCCTTTGAATGGCAAGTAGATAAGGACGCCCACAGTCACGACTTCTATTCAACACTGTGCTACAGATTCTGGCCAGAGGAACTACACAAGACAAAGAAATAAAGAGCATCTGCACTGGCAGAAATGAAGTAAAAAATCCCTATTTGAAGATGATATGATGGTTGCTTTAGTCAGCTAGTGCTGCTGTAATGGAAATACCACAGAGTAGATGGCTTTAACAAAGGAAGCTTTATTTTTACACAGTCTGGTAGGCTACATGTCCATATTCAGGGTGTCCACTGTAGGGAAAGGCTTTCCCCTTGTTGGCTCTGGAGGAAAGTGAGGTATTACATCAGTCTTTGTCTAGGGAGCATCTTGGTGCAGGGACCTCAGGTATGAAGGACACGCTCTTCTCCTGGCGCTGCTTGCTTGATTGTGTGAGGTTCCCAGTTCTCTGCTTGCTTCCCTTTCAGCTTTTGCAGGATGAAAGGATTAAGGGTGAGGCAAGCCATACTCTGGGGAAACTCCCTTTACAGTGCAGCAGGGAAGTTATCCTATGAAGGGATTTATAGTCCCACCCTAATCCTTTAACATACAGCATAGGAAAACCACAAAACAGAGGGCAGTCACAAGATACTGGAAATCATGGCCCAGCCACATGGCTGCAAGTATTTTGGGGGGGCACAATTCAATCCATGACAACGGTATACACAGAGAAGCCCAAAGGGTACATAAATAAACAGCTGGAACTAATAGAGGAGTTCAGCAAAGTGTCAGGATATAAAATAAACATAATAGTAGAATTTCTTTACACCAACAAAGAGATCCTTAAAGAGGAAATCATCAAATCAATACCATTTACTATAGCCCCCAAGAAGATAAAATGCCTAGGAATAAATCTAACTAGAGAAATAAGAGACATATACAGAGAAAATTACAAGACCTTACTGATTGAAACCAAGAAACTTACATAAATGGAGAAATCTACCTTGTTCATAGATAGGAAAACTTAACATTGTGAAAATGTCTACTGTAACCAACGCGATCCACATACATAATGCAATACCAATACAGATTCCAGTGACATTTTGTAATGAGATAGAGAAACAAACCAACAACTTTGTTTGGAAAGGGAGGAAACCCTGGATAATTAAAACACTACTGAAGAAGAGAAATGCTATAGGAGGCCTCACACTACCTGACCTTATAACCTATTACACTACCATGGCAGTCAAAACAGCCTGGTTCAAAAAGAGACATACAGACCAATGTAACAGAATTAGACCGAAGAAATGTCACCATCCTCTTATGAACAGCTGACTTTGACAAAGGCCCGAAGGTCATAAACTGGGGTAAGTACAGTTTCTTTACTAAATGAGATACCATCTCATCCCAATATTTTGGCAGTAATCCAAAAAAACACAAAACAACAAATGTTGCAGAGGCTGTACAGAGACTGGAACTCTCCTACACTGCTGCTGGGAACGTAAAATGGACAACCTCTTTGGAAAGCAGTTTGGTGCTTCCTTAAAAACCCAGAAATAAAAATACCATACACTGCTTGGAAAATATCCTACATAAATAAAAGTGATCACATGAACAGATACATACATACAATTGTTTATTGCAGTGCTGTCAATAATAGTCAAAAGACAGAATCAACCCAGATGCCCAACAATAGATGAATGGATAAACAAACTATGGTACATACACTCAATAGAACACTATACAAGGATGAAGAACAGTGATGATTTTAGGAAGCATCTCACAACTTGGTTTCCACTAGAAGACATTAGGCTCAGTAAAATCAGTCAGCGGCAAAAGGACAAGTATTGAATGAGACCTCTGCTATAAGGACTGAAAAACAGACTTAAGTGTCCAGAAAAGACTCTGACAGCTACAAGGGGGGGAGGGGGAGGGCTGCTCATAGATTAGACAGTAGATAGATATTTGGTTAGGTGAAAATAGAGACAGCACATTGTAGAGAGATCAACATAATTGGACTACACCATAAACTGAAAGCTTTTCTAAACTCAACACAATTTCAAAGGACAGAGTAGCAGGGAGGCAGTATGGAGACCATATTTTCAGAGGACATTGAGGCAAATTGTCATAACTAGTTTTGTATGAAAAGAGTCTTCTGCACCCCATACTGGTGAGTGGTGTCTGGGGTCTTAAAAGCCAGCCAGCTGCCATCTGAGGTATACCAAACGGTCCCAGCTCATCTGGAACAGATGATACGATAACAGAACAACAAAGACATGAGGGAAAAAGAGCCCAGGAGACAGAAGAACACATATGAATGGGCGACTGTATCATCACGAGACCAAAAGAGCTAGATGGTGCCTGGCCACCACCAAAGCCAGCTGAGATAGGGTACACAATGTAGAGCCCCTGAAGCAACATGAGAAAAAGTGGGGTACAGCTTACGAACTCTACTAAAAGACCAGAGATGATGGTCCGACTGCCTGGAGGGCCCCTGGTAACATGATCCCTAGATCTGCTGCTAGCCCTGACTGGAAACCAGTACTTGCCCTTCAGGCAAGAATGGACTGTACTCCAAAACACAGTACATGTACTTTATGGTTCTACACATTTATAGGAGGCTGTCCTACTGGTTTCTTTCCATATGGGAGAGAAGAGGATGTAGACGGTACCGGTATTTGTTATTATGATAGTAGAAATATAGAGAGAAAAGGAGGACTATGCTGTCACTTAGTGAGGAGAACAGATAGAGCTGTAGACAGGTAGGCATGAAAAATTGATTTGGATTGTATAATTTCCCATAATCACATACACACAGTACCAGGAAACAAAAAAAGAAATATTAATGGAAGTCCTGTGGTTAGAAAACAAACAACATCAGAAAAAACAAATATTCAGGAATAGGTCACAGGACAGGCCAATGCAGTATCAACCAAACAGGGTAATCACAAAACAAACAAAGCTAAAAGTCTGAAAATACAGAACCAGAGATGTCAAAATGTAAATGATGTCAATATTAAAACCAACAAGAGACAATAAGCAATGCAGTCACAGCATCTAACGAGAGGAACTCAAAGCAGTATCAAGAAATAAAAGACTACTTTAAACTTAGAAAAATTAAAGTGAATTTTGAGGTAACTTCAAGGAAGCTAACAAATACTTGTTTAAAAAAAACAAAACAAAACACCTCTGTGTTTTAGTCGTCTAGTGCATCTTTAACAGAAATACCACAAGTGGATAGTTTTAGAAAGAGAAATTTCATTCTGTCACAGTCTAGTAGGCTAAAAAACAAAATTCTGGGTGTCAGCTTCAGGGGTAGGCTTTCTCTGTAGCTCTGGAGGAAGGTCCTTGTCATCAATCAGTCTCTGGACTGGGAGCTTCTGAGACACAAGGACTCTGAGTCCTTTTCAAAGGATGCCTCCGTCCCCAGAACTGATTCTTTCCTGATGGCATAAAGTTCCCTGATCTCTCTGCTAGCTTCTCTCCTTTATATTTCAAGAGACTGCCTCAAGGCACAATACAATCTTACACATTGAGTCCTGCCCCACCAACAGACTACTGCTCATCCTTCCTCATTAACATCATAGAAGCAGTATTTACAATATATTGGGACATTACACAATAGATTGCTAGTACATTTTGGGGAGGACATAATTCAATCTATGACACTCAGCAAACACAAAATCAACAATAATAAATGAAAAGAAAATACATAAGAACTCAGCCCAGAAAATTAAGTGGGAAAAAGAAACTGTCAACACCACAGGAGGGGAAAAATAAAACACTGAAAATGATGGCATTAAACTCATAATAATCAGTAATTACAAGCAGCCCTAGTGGCAGAGTAGTAAAAGTGGTTGACCACTAACTGAAAGATCAGTTTCAAAACCACCAGTGAAGAAAGATGTAGCAGTCAGCTTCCTTAAAGATTTACAGACCTGGAAATCATATGGCAGCCCTGTGAATCAGAATCAACTCGATGACTCTGTGTGTGTGTGTGTGTGTGTGTGTGTGTGTGTGTCAATAATTACACTAAATATAAATGGCTTAAATACACCAGTAAACACACTGAGAAGGGCAAAATGGACTAAAAAACCACAACCTATCTATATGCAGTCTGTAAGACACTTTAGACACAACATAAACAAACTGAAGTTCAAAGGATGGAGACTATACACAGCAAACACCAACCAAAAAAGAGAAACAGCCACAATATTTAATCTCTGACTTTAAACATTAAAATCCACCATAAAGTATATGAAAGGGTCAATACACCATAACCATACAACACACCATACCCCACTGAATCCCAAGGCTCCAAAACACGTTAAGGAAAAATTCTAACAGCATTTTAATTAGAAATACCTCCATAATAATAGCAGGTGACTTCAATACATCAGTTTCAGTGAAGAACAGACCATCTGCAAAGAAACTCAATAAAGATACAGAAGACCTAAATGTCATAACCAACTCAATCTCACAGACATACACAGAACACTCAAATCAACAAGAGCAAAATATACATTCTTTTGCAACACACATGGAACACTGTCTAGAACAGACCACAAAGCAAGCCATAACAAAATCCAAAACACTGAAATAATACAAAACATCTCCTCTAGTCATAATGTCACAAAACTAGAAATCAATAACAGAAACAGAAAGGGGGAAAAAATCAAATACATGGAAACACAACACTTTCCTGAAAAACTACCGGAAAACAAAAGAAATCAAAGAAGGAAGAAAAAAAATCATAGAATCAAATGAGAAGGAAAATACATGCAAACCATTGGAAACAGCGAAAAGAATGCTTAGAGGTCAATTTACAGCAATAAATGCATGTATTCAAAAGAAAGAACGGTCCAAATTCAAAACATTAATACCACAACTCAAACAGGAAGATAGCAAGAAAAGCCTCAGTCACCAGCAGAAAGGAAATAATAAAGATTACAGCAAAAATAAATGAAATAGAGAATAAAATGACAATTGAAATAATCAGTAAGACCAAAAGTTGGTTCTTTGAAATGATCAACAAAATCAATAAACCACTGGCCAAACTGACAAAAGAAAAAGGACAGGATGCAAATAACACAAAAAGAAATGAGACTTGTGATATCATGACAGCCAGCCAGCCAAGTGCCATCAAGTCAGATCCGACTCATGACAGACTCAACTGAAATAAAAAGGCTTATGACACAAGACTATGAAAAACTGCATTTCAACCAATCTAAAAATCTAGAGTTAATGGACAAACTTCTGAAAACACAATGACCAACTAAAGTAACACAAACTGAGGTAGAAGAACTAAACAGATCCATAACAGACTGAAGAGGTAATAAAAGAAACTCCCAACAAATAAACAGTCCTGCTTCAGAAAGTTTTACTGGGAGAATACTACAAAACTTTTAGGGAAAAGCTAACACTAAGTACTCAAAACATCTTAGAGTACAGAAAAAAGCTACACTCCTAAACTCATTCTATGAAGCCAGTATAACTCTGATACCAAAGCCAAGCAAAAAACAAAAAAATGACTACTGTCAAGTCAATTCCAACTCACAGCAACCCTATAGTGCAGGGTAGAACTGCTCCATAGTTTCTGAGGAGTATCTGGCAGGTTTAAACTGCTGACTTTTATGGTTAGCAGATGAAGCACTTAACCACTACACCACTAGGGTTTCCAAAGCCAAGCAGAGCTATCACAAAAAAAGAAAACTATGCATCATTATCCCTCATAGATCACTCAACAGAACTCCAGCTAGGAGAACTCAACAGCAAATCAAAGAGCACACCATGACCAAGTGGAATTCATACCAGGTATGCAGGGATGGTTCAACATTAGAAAATCAATCAACATAATCCACGAAATAAATAAACAAAAGAACCACATGATCTTATGAACCAACAAAGACATTTGACTAAAATCCAACTTCTGTTCCTGATAAAAACTCTCAGCAAAATAAGAATAAAAGGGAAATTCTTCAACATAATAAAGGGCATTTACACAGTCCAACATTCTAAAGAGAGAGGGACTGATAGCATTCTTCTTGAGAACAGGAGTGAGATAAGGATGCCCTTCAGCATCCCTGGACACCCTGGTGTCACAGTGTTAAGTGTTAAGTCTATGTCTATAGTGTTAAGTGTTATGTCTGCTACCATAAAGTCAGCAGTTCAAGTACACTAGGTGCTCCTTAGAAATTCTATGGGGCAGTTCTACTCTGTCCCACATAGTTACTGTGAGCTGGAATCTAGTTGGTGGAAACGGGTTTGTTTTTTTTTGTTTGTTTGTTTTATCATCACTCGTATTCAACATCAGTCTGCAAGTACTAGCTAGAACTAAGCAAGAAAAAAAAGGGTATCTGAATTGGCAAGGAAGAAGTAAAACTATCTGTTTGCAGATGATATGACTTTATAGGCAGAAAACCCCAAAGAATTCACAAGAGAGCTACTAAAACAAATAGATTTCAGCAATATAGTGGGATACAAAATTAACATGAAAAAATCAGCTGGAATTCTCTACATCAACAAAGAGAATTTTGAAAATACTATTTACATCCCTCCCATCCACACCCAAGAGATAAAGTACTTAGCAATAGACCTAATCAGGGACATAAAAGATGTATACAGAGAGACTTACAAAACACTATGGTATGAAACCAAATATTTATATAGGTGGAAAACCACGCCATGCTCATGAATAGGACAGGAAGACTCAGTATGGTGAAAATGTCAGTTCTACCCAAAAAAACTACAGATGCAACAAAAGCCCAATATAAATTCCAATAGCCTTATTACTTGAGATGGAGAAATAAATCACCAACTTTATGTGAAAAAGAAACAGACCCCAAGTAATTAAAGCCTATGGGAGAAGAATGAAGGGAGAGGCCTTACATTAACTAATATCAGAACCTATCATACTGCCATGGCAACAGAACGATGGAACAGAATTGCAAACACAGACACAAACCTACCTATCGATGTGCAGCTGATACTGACAAAGGGCCAAAGTCCATTAAATGGTGAAAAGATAGTCTCTTAACAAATGGTCCTGGCATAAATGGATGTCCAACTGTAAAAAAATAAATTAAACAAGGTCCATACCTCACACCGCATACAAAAAGTAATTAAAAGTGGATCAAAGACCTAAATGGCAAATCTAAAACAATAAAGATCATGGAAGAAAAAATAGTGACAAAGCTAGGGTTCCTAACACATAAATAGTAAACAAACCATAACTACCAATGCACAAACACTGAAACAGAAACTAAGTAACTGGGAGATCCTAAAAATTAAACATGCTCATCAGAAGATTTCACCTAAAGAGTAAAGGGAGAACCTACAGACTGGGAAAAAAAAATTGGTTGCAATGTATCTGACAAGGGTCTAATCTCTGAAATCTACAACACAGTGTAATACCTCAATAACAAGACATATGATTCAGAGGCACAGCCAACATGGCACTGCCAGATGCTAGAAGTGCCACGTTGTCCCTCTGCAACAAGACTTAAAACTAAATAAAACAGATACGAACATCAGTCCTGAAATTCAAAGCCTCAAATGAAGGAATAAATAACTCAAGCAACACTGAACAGAGTAAGAAACTTATTCTGAAGAACACAGTAAGAAAATGAGGAGTGCTGCAGAGTGGAACTTGCATACCAGCCAATGTGGCCAGATTTCCAATTTGGCACTACAGCTGCCACAGAACTTGGGCAGAGAATATAGGAAGGCAACTTCACAGAGCTCCCAACAGCATACAGAGCACATGATAACCAGGGATATAGACTCCTGCCCACTCCCGCCCCCCAATCTTATTTCCTCTATGCTGCCTCTGCTGCTATCAGCTGGCCATGGTTGCTTGGCTGGAGAGACACCAGCTCACTACTACTAGGTTTCACCCAGTGCCTTCAGAACTATTTTTCTGCTTTTGGTTTATATTTTCATTTGCATTTCAATATTTTCTTTTTGCTGTTTTTGTTGCTCCTCTCCTCTCCTTTTCCTTTTTCCTGTCCACCTAGCCACATGTGCCATTTGCTCCACTTCTTGACAGGCTGTGATTTGTTTGTTTTAATTAGTTTGCTTTACAATCTTTTTTTGTTTTGTTTCTTGTGTTTCCTTCCACCTACCCAGCTCTCTGTACACCTCTACCCCATTTGGTGAAGCCATGTTACAAATTTCAGTCAGACGGCCATTGTGTTTGCTTCCTTTGTCTGCACTGCCATCAACGACAAGTTTACTCAGCATCATTTATATATTTGCTTATTGTTTTGTTTTCAGTTTGTTTCTTCTCCCTTTCCCTTCTCCTTTCCTTTCTCCTATCCACCAAGCCCTGTGCACAGCTCACCCTTTTTTGAGAGCTGTGCTGTGCCACTTGGGTGGAGAGTACACAGCATCCCTAGGTCTGCGCCAATACCCCAAGCTGGCTTCCTCAGAGTTACATATTTTTTTAAAATTTTTCTTTATCTTTCTCCTCTTTTTCCTTCTGCTCAACTGGGGCTTGAGCTGTTTTCATCCCTTCCTGACTGGCCATGCAATGCCATTTGGTGAGAGACATCATCTCATTGCGACCTCTGTTGTCTATTTTAATTATCTTTTTCCCTCCTCTTTTCTTCTACTCACCTATGCCAGTGTGCCGCCCACACTCCACCTTGATAGCCTGAACCACAGAGCTCAGCCAGACAGTAAGCAGTACATGGCCTCACTAAGCCTGAACCTCTACCATAGATGAGTCTTACCATACTACATTTAACTTTTATTTTTACTTCATTGTTTGCTTTCTTTTCTATTTTTCTTTCTTTTTTGCTTTTGTTTCTCTCCACTCACCAACACACTTAGTTCTACGCATTATATCCTCTCTTTTCCTTCTTCCTGTCTGCACTGTACACCAAGTGGCATACCCCAAGCAGAACTGACATAAAGTCCCCCAGACACCACCATTCACCACATTGAGTTCATACCTTGTATCACCCCATATATATCACTGAGTTCATATCTTAAACTACCCATCCAATGCCTCCAACCAGTGGACCCACACTGCTTCACCAAGGCTGAGGGATGACTGGCCCTGCCCACCTGGACAAAATGTTGAGAAGTATTATGTCCACAAGTAAACAAGCAACAAAACACATCAAGCCCAGCTGCCCAGACATAACCAAGTAAAACTTAAAAAGCAAAATGGAACAATCAAATCTACACTCAATAAATAAAGAAAAGAATGCCCTGGAGATGTCAAACAATTTCAAAACATTAAAGAAGGAAACAAAAGAAAATGGCTACAGAAAGATAACAAAATAAAATGCCAGATGACCTTCTGCTTTAGAAAAGGCACTGGAACTACTTGATAGGGAACAGACAACACTAATATTCATGGTTCTTTGAGAGATGAAAGTGTAGAAAAAATAAGACCAAAATAGATGAAAGCTTGGAAAAGACAGATAAAACAATGGAGAGCTCAGGAAAACAATGCCAAGCCAAGTGCCGTCGAGTCGGATCCGACAGGAACAAAATGTCCAAATAAATAAACACCTGGAAATCACACAAAAATGGCAGCTAGAAATCCAAAAGAAAAACAATATGTCAGAAAGAGCAGAATAGAAGGTTTTAGGAGCAACTTTCAAAGAATACAATGCAGGGTAAGTAAAATTGAAGACAAACCATTAGCTATCACTCTGAGAAACAAAGAAGGACAAAAAAACAGAAAAAAATGAATACAATTGAAGAAACTCTGAGAAGGATGACAGATACAAGAAAGGCAAAAACTTGCATGTAATCAGAGTTCCAGAAGAGGGGGAGAAAACAGAAAACACAGAATGAATCACTTAACATTTACTAACAGAAAGCTTCTTTAAGATCATAAAAGATAAAAAGCTGACCATCCATGAAGTTCACTGAAACCCACAAAGGATAGACTCCAAAAGAAAAACACCAAGACATAAAATAATCACACACAAGAAAACCAAAGAGAAAGGAAGAATCCTGAATGCATCTGGAGAAGGAAAAAAAAAATCACATAGAAAAGAGAAACAATATGACTAAGCTCTGATTATTCAGAAGAAACCATGCTAACAAGCCAGCAACGGGAAGAAATAAATAAAATCTTGAAACAAACAAACCAAAAAACTACCAACCAAGAATAATACATCCTCGAAAATTCTCACTCAAATATGACAGTAAAATTAAGCTATGTGCTGATGAAAAGAAATTAACAGAATATATAAAAGCGAGACCAAACCTATAAGAATTGATAAAGGCAGTCCTTCAGTTACACAACCAACAACATCAGGCCACAACCTGAATTTAGCACAAGACAGCATCAGCCAGATACTAACCTAGATAATGACCTCTCAAGGATAAAACAATCTTAAAAATTTAAAATAGGGAAACAGAGATGCCAGTATATACATGACAACAATATTAGAAAAAGAGGAAAAAATGATGTAAGAGAACTTTCTTTAGAGAACTTCATAATAGAACTTTCAGAGAAGGCAAGGCATTGTCAAACAATAAATGCCAAGGTAACCACAAACAACATTAACAAACTTACTCATTCGACTAAACATAACATCTCAGTAAACGCAAAATCTACAAAAATAAAAGAAACAAGAAATTCTACCAAAAAAAATAAGTACAAGATGATAAGTGAACAAAAACCACCTGAACCATATACACACAAAAGAAGTACTTTTTAAAAAATCACAAGAATAAACTTAATCAATAATTGCACTGAATGTAAATGACCAAAATATACCCACAGGCAGACAGCAACTGACTGATAAAAAAAAAAAAAAACAAAAACAGGTTCATAAATATGTTGTCCCCAAAAGACACACTTTAGAAACAAAGATAAAAATACATTAATAATGAAAAGATGAAAAAAAATCTGAAGTAAACAGCAACACAAAAGAAGTAAATGTACTAATCTCTGATACAAGAGACTTTAAAACAAATTCCACCATGAAAGAAAATATTACATAAGTAATTAAGAGACCTTATATCACAAAGACAGAGTAATAATATCTACACATTCAATGACAGGTCTCCAAAGTACATGAAAAAAATCTAACAGCACTGTAAAGAAAAACTGACATTTACACAAAACAATATTCCACTCTTTGTCAAGTACAGAAAATCTAGAAAGAACTCAATAAAAATACAAATGATCTGAAGCCACAATCAGTCCACCTAACTTCATAAATACATGTAAGTACATACAAAAGCGCATATTCTTTTCAAATGCATATGGATTGCTCTCCAGAGTAGAACATATCTCAAATCACAAAGCAATCATTTAAAACATCCAAAATGTGGAGATAATAAAAAGCATAAATCTCTGATCATAATGCCCCAAATCACAAAATCAAAAAGAGTAAGGGAATGAAATCAAATATGTGGAAACAAAGCACCTTTCAATAAACACCCTGCTTAAAAACCAATGAGTAATATAAGAAAGATAATGGAATAAGACCAGCCTAAGATAGCAAAGTAGTTGGATGCTACCTGTTATCACTCTAACAGCAAAGACTAAAAAAACTAATGAATTGATTATATATGACATTTTAAGAGCCCTGGACATCAAAGGGAAAGTTGAGAAATTAGACTGAGTCACAAGGAAGGCAGAGAAGGTACAGAAATACCTAGGTCTCCTCAGACCTCACGTGATGAGAATCAGAATCTTACAGGTGACCAAAGCTTGGTAAGCCAAGCAATGGCTCTTGGAAAGTTTCTTTCTCAGTGAGAGAGACTGAGCAGAAGGCCGCCTACACGTGCCTCTTAAAACACTGAAAAATGGCACTGGATAATCAAAAGCTAAGTAGATTGTATCAAATCTACCATACAAGGATCTAAAACTTTCTTTCTGGATAAAATCTATTTTTCCAGAGTTTCCATCTCCATTTTCCACACTCTGCCCACCTCTAGACTCTGATGTCATTACCTGAGCTGGAAGGACGGATCCTTAAATGCATGCTAAGTCATTTTCCTAGACTCAGAGAGAGAACAATTTAATGGAGTCCTCTAAGCTGAGAAACTGAGGACAAAAACAGTTCCTTTATCTTGCCTCACTTATAAGGAGACACACCTTCCTCACAGACACCCAAAGACTGTTGTCAGTCCCCTGCCTTTATCAGCATGTGCAGTCAGAGACCTCTGCCTACACCAATCAAATTTGACCATCTAGGACTGCAGAGGAGAGTCTATGCCTTACACTTGGTGACTCACTACCTGAGTACCTGAGTACCTGAGCTAAATACTATAAGAAATGTAAATACACACCTGGATTACCTGCCTAGTGACAGCTCTGTCTGGAGACAGGATATAAGAGACTCAAAAGCACCAATAACCAAACTAGCTCCCACAAACAGCCTATTTTGGAATTTCAAAATGAAACAGAACAAGAAGCTACAAATAGTAAGCAAACATAAGTAAATACAACTTACTAAGAGAGACAACAGTCAATATCGTTACCTTTTTTATTAAATAAGAAATGAAAATGTACATAATCTGTGCTTACAATATTGGGTTAAGATAGGACGAGTACACAAGTTGTATCGGAGTACCACTAATATTGATCTTCTTACTAATGAGTATTGTCACCAATTTCACCCAACCAAATTTCTAACAACTATCTAATCTAAACCCTCGACCCTTGCCCTCCCATCCTCCCGTCCTCCCACCCTTCCCACACTTGTAGCTGTCAAAGAGTCTTTTCTGTTATGTATGAGTATGCTTTTAAGTTTTTATCATAGGAGTCTCACAAAATAGTTGTCTTTCTGTCACTGACTAGATTCACTTAACATAATATCCTCCAGTTGAGACCAAATTGAGAGGTGTTTCCTGCTATCATCATTGCTCTTTATCAATGTATAACACTCCATTGAGTACATATACCAAAGTTTACCCATCCATTCTTCTGTTGTTGGGCATCTGGGTCGATTCCAACTTTTTGCTATCGTGGGCTGCGCTGCAATGAACATTTGTGTTCATGTAGCAGTTGGTGTGAATGGCCTTGATTTTGTAGGACATATTCCAAGCAGAGGAATTACTAGGTCAAATGGTATATCTATATTCATTATTTTAAGGTAACATCAGATTGCTTTCCAAAGAGGTTGCACCATTCTGCAATCCCACCAACAGTGAAGGAGAGTTCCAATCTCTCCACAGCCTCTCCAACATTTAGTGTTTTGTGCTTTTTGGATCGTGGCCAATCTTGTTGGGGTGAGATATCTCACTGTCATCTTGATTTGAATTTCTTTAATAATTAATGATCATGAGCATGTCCGCATGTGATTTTTGGCTGCCTGGATCTCCTTTTTAGAGAAGTGTCTGTCCATCTGCTTTGCCCGTCGCATAATTGGATGATTTGTCTTTTTCTTATTGATATTTTGTAGAATCTTATAGATTATGGAGATCAGGCGTCCGTCTGACATAGAGTTGCCAAATATTTTTTCACATTCTGTAGGAGGTCTTTTAATTCTTTTGATGAAGTCTTTAGATGAGCAGAAGTGTTTGATTCTCATTAATTCCCATTTATCTATTTTATCCTCTGATGAACGTGTTTTGTTTGTTAGATTTTGAAGTCTGTCTATATTGCGTATTAAAATGTCCATTGCTGACCCTATTTTATCTTGGATGAGCTTTATCATTTTGGCTTTTATATTTAGGTTTTTTATCCAATTTGAGTTGATTTTGGGATAAGGTGTGAGATATGAGTCTTGTTTCAATTTTTTGCAGGTGGATATCCGATTATGCCAGCACCATTTGTTAAAGAGAATGTTCTTACCCCAGTTTAAAATCTTAGGACCTTTGTCAAATATCAGCTGTTCAGAAGAGGATGGTGGCATCTCTGGGGTCTCTACTTTGTTCCATGGGTCTATATGTCTCTTTTTGTACCAATACTAGGCTGTTTTGACTACTGGAGCAGTGTAATAGGTTTTAAAGTCAGGTAGTGAGAGGCCTCCTAGTATGTTCTTCTTTTTCAGTAGTGCTTTACTTTATTCAGGGTTTCTTCCCTTTCCAAATAAAGCTGATAATTTGTTTCTCCATCTCATTAAAAAATGTCATTGGAATTTGTATTGGGATTGCATTACACAAGTAGAGTGCTTTGGGCAAAATAGAAATTTTCACAATATTGAGTCTTCCTATCCATGAGGAGGGCAGATCACTCCACTTATGTAAGTCCCTCCTAGTTTCTTGTAGCAATGTCTTGTAGTTTTCTCTGTAAAGATCTCTTATTTCTCTAGTTAGATTTATTCCTAGGTGTTTTATCTTCTTGGGGGCTATAGTAAATGGAATTGATTTGGTGATTTCTTCTTTAATAACTTCACTGTTGGTATAAAGGAATCCTATTGATTTAGTTATGTTTATCTTGTATCCCAATACTTCGCTAAATTCTTCTATTAGCTCTAATAGTTTACTTATGGATTTCTTTGGTTCTCTATATAAACAATCATATCATCTGCAAAGAGGGAAATCTTTACTTCTTCATTGCCAACATGGATGCCTTTTATTTCTTTGTCTTGTCTAAGTGCTCTGGCCAGAACTTCTAGCACAGTGTTGAACAGAGTGAGAGCGGGCATCCTTGTCTAGCTCCTGTTCTCAAAGGGAATTCTTTCAGTCTTTCACCACTCAGAATGATGAAAGCAGTTGGCTTTGCATAGATGCTACTGATTGTATTGAGGAATTTCCCCTTTATTCCTATTTTTCTGAGAGTTTTAAGCATGAATGGATGTTGAACTTTGTCAAATGCCTTTTCTGCATCAATTGACAAAATCAGGTGATTTTTATCTTTTGTGTTATTAATGTGGTTGATTACATTGTTTTTCTGATGTTGAACCAGCCTTGCATTTCTGGAATGAAACCAATTTGATCATGATGAACTATTCTTTTATATGCTGTTGAATTCTATTGGCTAGAATTCTGTTGAAGATTTTTGCATCCTGCCAAAATCTATGGGATACAACGAAAGCGGTGCTCAGAGGTCAATTTATCTCTATAACTACACATATTAGGAAAGAAGAAAAGGCCCAAATTAAAGAATTAACCCTACACCTTGAACAAGTAGAAAGATTGCAACAGAGGAACCCCTCAGGCACTAGAAGAAAACAGATCATAAAGATTAGAGTAGAACTAAATGAATTAGAGAGTAGAAAAACAATCAAAAAAATTAACAATACCAAAAGCTAGTTCTTTGAAAAGATCAACCAAGTTGATAAACCACTGGCTAAACTTACAAAAGAAAAACAGAAGATACAAATAAGCTTGATTAAGAAACAAGATGGGAGATGTTATGACAGACCATGATGAAATAAAAAATATCATAACAGAATACTATGAAAAGCTGTACTCTAACAGGTTTGAAAACCTAGAGGAAATGGATACATTTCTAGATTCATATCACCCTGTAAGATTATGACAACAAGAAGTAGATCAACTTAGTAAATCTAACACAAAGGAGCCATGCCAAGCCAAGTGCCATCGAGTCGGAGCCGACTCATGGCGACCCTAGGGGCCAGGAAGAGATTGAAAAAGCCATAAAAAATCTGGCAATCAAAAAAATCCCTGACCCAGATGGCTTCACCAGAGAATTCTACCAAATTTTTACAGAACAGTTAACTAAGATACTATTGAGGCTATTTCACACTATAGAAAGCAATGGAATACTCCCAATCATTCTATGAAGCCAGCATAACCCTGATACCAAAGTTAGGGAAGGATCCCACAAAAAAAGAAAATTACATACCAATATCACTTATGAACCTAGATGCAAAAAATCTTCAACAAAATCCCTGCCAGTAGAATTCAACAACATATCAAACAAATAATTCATTATGACCATGTTGCAATTCATACCGGGGATGCAAGGCTGGTTCAACATCAGAAAACAATTAATGTAATCAATCACATAAATAACAAAGAAGACAACAATCACATGATTTTGTCAAGTGATGCAGAAAAGGCATTTGACAAAGTCAACCACCTATTCATGCTAAAAACTCTCATGAAAATAGGAATAGAGGGAAATTCCTAAATGCAATTAGTGGCATCTATGCAAAGCCAGCTGCCTTCATCATCCTGAATGGTTGAAAGACTGTAAGAATTCCCTTTAAGAATGGGAACTAGACAAGGATGCCCACTCTCACTATTCAACATTCTGCTAGAAGTTCTAGCTAGTGCAATTAGACAAGACAAATAAATAAAGGGCATCTGTATGGCAATAAAGAAGTATAAATCTTCCAATTTGCAGATGATGGGATTGTACACACAGAGCATCCATAAGAAAACTATTGGGACTAATAGAGAAGTTCAGCAAAGTATTGGGATACAAGACAAACTAAGTAAATCAGTAGGATTCCTTTATATCAACAAAGAGATTATCAAAGAAGAAATCATCAAATCAATACATTTTACTATAGCCCCCAAGAGATACAATACCTAGGAATAAATCTAACTAAAGAAACTAAGAGACCTATACAGACGGAACTATAACGCCTTACTGCAAGAAACCAAGAAAGACTTACAAAATTGGAGAAACTTACCCTGCTCACAGATAGGAAGTCTTTAAACCTACCCTGCTCATGGACAGGAAGTCTTAACACTGAATATATCTATTTTACCTAAAGTGATTTAGTCATACAATGTAAACCCAATGCAAATTCCAACGTCATTTTTTACTGAGATGGAGAAACAAGTCACCAACTTTGTTTGGAAAGGGAAGGAACTCTGGCTTCATAAAGCACTACTGAAGAAAAGGAACACAATGGGAGGCCTCACACTACCCGACCTCAGAAACTATTCCACTGCCACAGTAGTCAAAACAGCCTGGTACTGGTACAAAGAGAGACACACAGACCAACAGAGTGGAAAAGAGTGGAGACTCTAGAGATGCCACCATCCCCTTACGAACAGCTGATATTTGACAAAGGCCCTAGGATTGTAAACTGGGGTAAAAACACTCTCTTTAGCAAATGATCTGGCATTAGATATCCATCTGCAAAAAACTCAGACAAAACCATATCTCAAAGCTTACACAAAAACTAACTCAAAATGGATCAAAGACCTAAACATCAAACCTAAAACAATAAAAATCATGCAAGAAAAAAATGGGGTCAACATTGGATGTTCTAATACACAGTTTAGATAGACTTCAAAATCTCACAAAGCATGATTAACACAAGAGAAAACTGGCAAGTGGGAATGACTAAGAATCAAACACTTATGTTTACCCAAAGACTTTATCAAAAGAGTTAAAAGACCATCTATGGACATGTCAGACTGTCATCTAATCTCCATAATCTACAAGGTACTGCAAAATATCAACAAGAAAAAGGTAAATAACCTAATTACACAATGGTTAAAGGAGATGGGCAGACACTCACTAGAGAGGAAAGCAGCCTAAAGACTTATGAGAACATGCTCACGATCATTAGCTATCAGAGAAATCCAAATCAAAACTACAATGAGATTTCATTTCACCCCAACAAGGTTGTTGCTGTTAGGTGCTGTCGAGTCAGTTCCGACCCATATGGACCCTATGAACAATAGATCGAAATACTGCCCAGTCTTGTACCATGTCCACAAGGTTGGCCATGAACCAAAAAACACAAAACAACAAATGCTGGAGAGGCTGTGGAGAGACTAGAACTCTCCTACATTGCCGGTGGGATTGCAAGTTTGTACAACCTCTTTGGAAAGCAATCTGGCACTTCCTTAAAAAGCTGGGAAGAGATACACCATTTGATCCTGTAATTACACTGCTTGGAATTTATCCTTCACAAACAAAGAGTGTCACACAAACAGACACATGTACATGAATGTTTATTGCAGCACAGTCCACAACAGCTAAAAGATGGAAGCAACCCTGATGCCACCAGCAGATGAATGTATACACAAACTATGGTACACAGACTCAATGGAACACTATGCTATAATAAAAAAAAAAAAAAGGAGATTTTAGAAAACATCTCATAACATGGTTTCACTTGGAAGAGATTATGCTAAGTGGAATCAGCCTCAAAAGGAAAAATATTGTATGAAACGTGTTATACACACTTCAAAACAGAAGTATCTACAGAACAAAATAACTGTGTTGGCTACAAAGGTTGGGGGCCAGGGTTTATCATAGATGAGATAATTGATAGATGTTAGAAATTTTATTCACTTACTGTAATAAATAATAAAATTTTTGCAAAGAAAAGGACAAAAGAAACCATGGAGGCAAGAAAGCAACAGGATAACACATATAAAGCTGTGAAGGGAAAAACTGCCAGCCATGAATTATAAACCTAGCAAAACTGTCTCTAAAATATGATGGTAACATTAGGACATTTCCAGATGAAACAGGAAGCAAGCAGAGTTGGGAACCTCCTACGACCAAGAAGGCAGCACCGAGAGCAGGGCAAATCCTTTGGACCAGAGGTTCCTCTGCTGAGATGCTGGCACTGAATTTGGACTCAGCCTACTAGACTGCGATAATTTCTCTTACTGAATAGACTCGTAACTCATAAATGGATTTGTCACTTACTGGACTGTAAGAATAAACATTTTTCTTGTAAAGCCATCCACTCTGTGGTATTTCTGTCAGAGCAGCATTAGCTGACTAAAACAACTATGATGTGGGATTCACACTAGTTGCTTCAACATTAGAAAAACAATGTCATCAAACACATAAATAAAACAAAAGCTGAGAACCACTTGATTCTATTAATGCAGAAAAGACACTTGAAAATGTCCAACATCCATTCATGCTAAAACCTCACAGCAAAACAGGAATAGAAGGGAAATTCCTCAACATAACAAAGGGCATTTAAACAAAGCCAACAACTAATATCACGCTAAACGGAGTCAAAAAGCATTCCCCTTGAGAACAGAAATCACACAAGGATGCCCTTTATCACTACTTTTAGTCAATATTATGCCAGAGGTTCTAGCTAGGGCAATTAAACTAGAAAAAGAAATAAAATATATTCAAGACTAGTAAGGAAACAAAAAAGTATCTATTTGTCAGTGATATGTTCACATATACAGAAAACCCTACAGAATCCACACACACACGTGAAAAAAAAAACACTGATGAAACTAATATAAGAGTTCAGCAAATTACCAGCATGCAAGATAAACCTACAAAAATCAGTTGAATTCCTTTACACCAACAAAGAGAACATCAAACAGGAAACTATCAAATAGAACCAAAGCAGATGAAATATTTAGGAATAAATCTGTCTTGTAATTATACATATTTATATGTACATACATATAATTTATAATACTGCTCTAATGAAAAATAGCATGAGTAGATAGTTTCATGAAGAGAAACTTTACTGTCACAGTCCAGTAAGCTGCAAATCCATTTATGAGATACAAGTCCACTTAATGAGAGAAATTATCACAGTTTGGTTGATTGAGCCCAAATTTGACAACAGAATTGCAGCACAGGAAATTCAGGTCCAAACTGTGATGTGCTCTTGGTGCTGCGAGGTTCCCAATTTACTCTTCACTTCTCTCCCTTGGATGTCACAGCTAATAACTTGAGTTCTGCCTCATCAACAGAACTGCTGTCCATTTCCCTCATCACAGAGGCAGGATTCACAACACATGGGAGGAACTGTACCACACTGAGACTCATAGCCAAGTCAAATCAATACACATGTTTTTTGGGGGACACAATGCAATCCATGACAAGATCTAACCACAGATGTAAAAGAAAACTACAACACACTACAGCAAGAAATCAAAAAGATCTACATTTAAGTGCAGAAACCTACCTTGCTTAGGTAGGAGGACTCAACAATGTGAAAATGACTATTCTATCAAAAACAATCTGTAGATACAATGCAATCCCCATCCAAATTCCAACAGTATTTTTTAATAAGTTGGAGAAAAAAATTACTAATTTTATACGGAAAAAGGAAAAGGCTTTGGATAAGTAAGATACTACTAAAGAAGAATAAAAGGGGAGACCATGTGCTATTTGATTTTAGAATCTGTTAAACTGGCAATATAGACAAAACAGCCTGGAACTGGTACAACAACAAATGCACAGTCCTATGAAACTGAATCCAGACATAAAATCTTCCACCTATTGATATTTGACAAATGCCCAAAATTCATAAATTGAGGAAATAACAATCTCTTTAACAAATGATGTTGGCATAACTGAATATTCATCTGCAGTAAAATGAAACTAGGCCTGTATCTCACACCGTGCACAAAAACTCAAAATGCATCACAGAACTAAGTACCATATTTAAGTGATGAAATTCATGGAAGAAAAAGTAGGGACAATTCTGGGAGTCCTACTATATGGCATTAAAACAAAATATTTAACATTAATAATGCACAAATACAAGATAAAATAGGCAATTCCTTAGTCCTAAAAATTAAACAATTAATGCTCATCCAAAGACTTCACTAAAAGAGTAACAGGACACCCTACAAACAGGGATACAATTTTGGGCTACTACAAATCCAACTAGCATGTAATCCCTAAAATCTATAAAAATCAACAAGGAAAAGACAACCCAACTTAAATGGGAAAAGGATATGAACAGCATTTACCCAAAGAAGATATTCAGGCAGCTAATAGATAAATGAGGAAAAGATCATGATCACTAATCATTATTAGAGAAATCCAAATCAAAACACTGACATATCATCTCACCCCAACAATGCTAGATTTAATCCCCCAAAAATAAAGTGATAAATGCTGGAGAGGTTGTGGAGAGTCTGCAATACATATACATTTCAGGTGGGAATATAAAATGGTACAACCACCTTAGAAATTGATCTGGTGCTTCTGAGAAAGCTAGAAATAGAAACAACGTATGATCTAGCAATCCCACTTCTTGGAATATAGCCTAGAAAAAAAACAGTAGCCACAAAAACAGATTACACACACCAGTGTTCATCACAGTACTGCCACAGTAGCAAAAATACGGTATCAGCCTAGGTGTCCATCAACAAATGAATGGATAAACAAAGTATGGTATATTCACACAATGGAATATTACACAACGATAAATTACAAAGATGAATCTGGGAAACATCTCACAACATGGATGAATCAGCATTATGCTGATTTCACTGAGCATTATGATGTCGAAAAAAGACAAATATTGTATAAGACCACTGCTAAGGACTCAAAACAAGGTTTAAACATAGACTAAAACAGTCTTTGATGGTTATGAAAGTGGGGAAGAGGGAGTAGGGTATTCAGTAATTTGATACTAGAGAAAAAAATACTTTAGGAGAAGGGAGGGACAACACACACTACAGTATAATTCAGCACAAATGGACTGAATCAAAAGCCAAGAAGTTTTCTCAATACAATCAAATTCTTCATGGCACAGAAAAGCAAGGGAAGTAGTCTGTGGACCTTGGTTTCAGGGAATATCTATGTCAACTGGCATAACACAGTTTACTAAGAAAATGTTCTGCTTCCCAGTCTAGTGAGTAGTGAAAAGCACGCATGCAGCTATCTAAGAAGCAGTGATTAGCCTCTACCCACGCTGAGGAAAGGAGAATGAAGAACATCAAAGAGATAAGGAAAGTAAGAGTCCAAAAGACAGAAAAAGCCCCATAAGCCACAGACTATCTCAACATGAGACCAAAAGAACTAGACGATGCTCAACTACTACCAATGGTTTCACTTACAGAGAACTCAACAAACAATCCCTGATGGAGTGGAAGAAACCTGGGGTACAGAACCTGAACTCTAGTAAAAAGATCAAACTTGATGGTCTGACATACTGGAGAGTCCCCAAAAGACATGACCCCTAGATTCTCTGTTAGGCCAGAACTGAATCCATTCCAGAATTCAGCTCCTCAGGCAAAACACTGTTCTGTAGGACATTAAACAATATCAGCGAAGAGGGTGCTTTTTGGCTTAAACACATACAAGAAACTAATTGGGCAGCTCTGGTCAAGAGGAAAAATGAGAAGACAGGGACAGAAGCTGGTTGACTAGACATGGAAAATTTGGGGTCAACGGGAGGACTGCAGTGTTACAGTGTGGGGAGAGCACATAAAAAATTATGTCTGTTTAAATGTGAAACTGACTTGAAACGTCAAGTTTCACTTAGTACATGATAAAAAATAAAAATTTAAAAAATACAAAAAAGATTTGCTACAATCAAATGAGAATGAAAACGTATATCAAAACCTCTGGAACACAGCAAAGGTAGTGCTTAGAGGTCAACTTATACCAATAAATACATGCATTAAAAAGAGACAAAATCAAAATATAGGCTATACAACTTGAGTTAAGCAGAAACATAACAACATAATAGAAGCCCACAGCCACCACAAAAAAGGAAATAATAAACATCAGAGAATACATGAAATAGAGAATAGGAAAACAATAGAAAGAATTAACAAAACCAAAAGGTTATTCTTTGAAAGCATCAAAAAACTGACAAACCACTTGCTTAAAGTGATAACAGAAATATCAGACAACATGAAAATAACCGAAATAAGAAATAAAATGGGGAGTGAAGTCAAGATGGTGGACTAAATGCACATCTCCTTAAATCCCTCTGTAAACCAAGACATGAAATGATAATCAAACAGAGCCCTCTAGCAACCCAGTGAGCCCTGCAATGTGGCAAAGGGTTGTTAATTTGGACTTCATACCACTGAATGCAAAACCTCCTCTCTTTCACTGACCCCACTCTTGGTGAGCACAGGATTGCACAGCCCCAAGGTAACTCACCATCTTGATTTTTTTTCCTCTATCTTGGCTGATGGGCAAAGCTGAGACATGACTAGCCGCTGCTCTCCGAAGCACTGGTGGTGAGACCAGCAAGTGTAACTGCCATGTTCTGAGAGCCTTGTTTTGGACTCTGTGTATCTCAGCTCCTCTGGACCATCTTTCTGCCTCTGCCATGTGGTAGTGATACAGATGCACTTGTGTGGGACACCATCTTGATCCACTGGGAAATGAATAAGCCCAGCAGAGGCCCTGGCCACATTTGGCTTCTAGGCTGGGAGGTGACACCTGCCGGGGGAGAGGGCTTTTCCAGCAAGGAGGTGGTGTTTTGCACAGTGCCACCTGAGGCTGGGGTCAAGCAGTGGAGGCTGTGGACTCTGGGCATCTCGGCACACTTGGCTACTCTTTCTGCTGGGAGCCTGGTTCCAGCTGGGTGGCAAGCTTGTGCAGGAAGCCATCTTGTTTTGCTGGGAGGTGGAGTCACCCATACGGAAGCCTTGGGTGGACCTAATTAATGGGCTTGGAGGCCATGCCTGCCCAGACCAAAGTGCTTCTCTGGCAGAAAAGCAGTATTCTACACAGTGTTGCTACAGCTGGGGCCCGACAGCAGAGGCCAGCAGGGCAGTAGCCTTTCTGTATTATGAGCTAGTTTATAACATCTGGGGTTCGACATAGAGGTGCTTACTTTCTCATCTGGGAAGAGGGACCTATACACCTGAACACCTGACTCTGGAAGTTGTCAGATACCTTTTATCTCCCATTTTAAGATGGCCTAGAGAAACAACTTCAGTCCATTCTCACAGCACCTCTCTC
This sequence comes from Heterohyrax brucei, assembly GCA_028571685.1. Classification (NCBI taxonomy): domain Eukaryota; kingdom Metazoa; phylum Chordata; class Mammalia; order Hyracoidea; family Procaviidae; genus Heterohyrax; species Heterohyrax brucei. Next base: position 29,723,737 of record CM053156.1, read on the forward strand.
AGCCTCTATTGACTTACATGATGCCCCCAAAGCAACAAACTCTGGAGAAAACTGTAACCAGAAATGACTCACAGCTTCAGAAAGACCCCAAAAGAGAGGACCACAAAACTTCCCAGATGAAGCCTTTCTGAAATTATCAGAAGGTGAATACAAGAGGATTATATATAGAGCCCTCCTAGACCTTATACAAAATGCAGCAGAGCAAAATGAAAAATGAAGCAAGCTGTTTAATCTGATGGAACACCAGTACTCTGAAATCCAACAGATCAAGAACAAAATCAAAGACACAGAAACTTCAATTTAAAGCCAAGAAAGCAGAATGGAACAAATGGAAAAGAGACTTTCCAATTTGGAAGACAGAGCTACTGACTCCAGCATCTATGAGGAGAAATCAGAAAAAAGAAACAATAAAAGTGAAGAAGCATTAAGAAGCATGTGGGACTCTATTAACAAGAACAAACTAAGATTAATTGGAGTTCCTGAACAGGGTGAGACACCTGAGAACACAGACAGTATTGTTGCTGAGCTGCTGACAGAAAACTTCCCAGAAACTATGTAAGAAGAGAATATAGATATCTAAGATACGTACTGAACACCACTCAATACATATCTCAAAAGAAAGACTCCAAGACATATTATAATCAAGATTAACAAAATGAAACATAAGCAGAAACTCTTAACAGCAGCAAGACTCAAAGCAAAGCTAACATTCAGAGGGAAACCCTCCAGGCTTTCATTAGATTTCTCAGCAGAAACCATGCTTGCACGGAGACAGTGGCATGACACATTCGAAGTGTTGAAGGAGAAGAACTTCCAACCAAGAATTACATATCCTGCAAAACTATCTTTCAAATATGAAAAGGAAATGAAGACACTTGCAGATGAACAGAAACTCAAGAGACTTTGTAAAAACCAAACCAAACCTACTGAAAGAATCTCTTGGATTGGAAAAACAGAATGACTAACTTTATATTTTAGAAGGACACATTATCCAAAATCCTACTCAGTTAGGGAAGACTCCCAACACAATCAAAGCTATAATAATGAAAGACATGATCCAGTGATCATATCATGGAAACTATTACATCATCATGTTAAAAAGAGGGATGTACTACAGTCGTTATAGTCCTTCCAGACGGAGAGGAATTTGACAAGACTCATAGCCATCAAAATTGAGTTTTCATATAGTTTATTAAGTGGGATCATAGAGGCAGCCGTAAAGCACAATAAAGAACTAATATATCAAATCAAGAAACATACTACAAGAGTCTCAACATCTGCAAAACCAACCCTAAAAAAGAGGAAGAATCAACTTACAAAGAAGGTCACAGAGCAGACTAATAAGAACAACACAGAAAACATCAACACAAAAATAAACATATCACAATGGCAGCCGTGAACACATACCTATTGTTTTAGTCAGCGAGGGCTGCTCTAACAGAAATACCACAGAGTGGATAGCTTTAACAAAGGAAGGTTTATTCTTACATAGTCCGGTAGGCTGCAAGTCCATATGCAGGGTGTCTGCTCCAGGGTAAGGCTTTCCCTGTTGCTGGCTCTCGAGGAAAGTCCGGTATTGCGTCAGTCTTTGTCCAGGGAGCGTCTTGGCACAGGAACCTCAGGTCTGAAGGATGTGCTCTTCTCCTGGTGCTGCTTTCTTGATGGTAACAAGGTTCCCAATTCTCAGTCTGTTTCGCTGTCCTTTTATCTCTCACAGGATGAAAGGATTAAGGGTGGGGCAAGCCATACTCCAGGGAAACTCCCTTTACAGCAGGGCAGGGAAGTAATCCTAAGAAGAGATTTACAGCCCCACCCTAGTCCTTTAACACACAATTTAGGGAAACCACAAAATGGAGGACAGTCACAAGATACTGGGAATCATGTCCCAGCTACATGACTACACATATTTTGGGGGGGACACAATTCAATCCATGACACTTATCAATAATTACATTGAATGTGAATGGACTCAATGCTCCAGTAAAGACATCAAGTGACATCCTGATCAAAAGACATGACCCATCCATATGTTGTCTACAAGAAACTTACTTGAGACCTAAAGATAGGAACAAACTGAAAATTAAAGGATGGAAGAATATATATCAAGCTAACAATGAACAAAGAAGAGCAGGGGTGGCAATTCTAATCTCAGACAAAATCAATTTTAATGTAAAATCCACTATCATGGACAAGGATGGACACTATTTATTGCTGAAAGTTTCAATACACAAGCAGGACTTAACAATATTAAATATTTCTGTACCTAATATTAGAGCAACTAAATACATCAAAGAAACACTGACTACACTCAAAAAGAAGATAGATCACTCCACAATAATAGCAGGAGTCTTCAACACTCCACTCTCAGTACTGGACAGATCATCTAGAAAAAAACCTCAATAAAGACACAGAAGATCTTATTGCCACAATTAACCAACTAGACCTCACTGACATACACAGAACTTTCTATACATCAGTGGATAACTACACCTTCTTCTCCAGTGCACATGGAACATTCTGCAGAATAGACCATGTGTTAGGACATAAAGCAATTCTCAGCAAAATCCATACCACTGAATTAATGCAAAGCATCTTCTCAGACCATAAAGCCATAAAAGTCAAAATCAATAGCAGAAAAAACAGAAAGTGCAACTCATGGAAACTGAACAACACCTTGCTCAGAAAAACATGGGTTATAGAAGAAATCAAGGGCGAACTAAAGAAACTTACGGATTCCAATGAGAATGAAAACATTTCCTACCAGAACCTATGGGATACAGCCAAAGCAGTGCTCAGAGGTCAGTTTATCTCCATAAATGCACACATCTGGAAGAAAGAAACGAAATCAAGGAACTAACCCTACAGCTTGAACAAGTAGAGAGAGAACAACAGAGGAAGCCCTCAGGCATCAGAAGACAACAGATCATAAAGATTAGAGCCTAACTAAATGAATTAGAGAACAGAATAAACTGAAAAAATTGAAAAGACCAAAAGCTGGTTATTTGAAAAGATCAACAAAATTGACAAACCACTGGCTACACTACCTAAAGAAAAACAGGAAACAAATAACCCAAATAAGAATTGAGAGGGGAGTTGTCACAAGAGATCCATCAGAAATCAAAAATATCACAGCTGAATACTATGAAAGACTGTACTCTAACAAATTTGAAGACCTAGAGGAAATGGACAAATTCCTTGATTCATTATCACCCACCAAGGTGAAGCAGAATAACTTAATAATCCCATCACAAAGGAAGAGACTGAAAAAGTCATTCATAAAGTGCTGACCAGAAAAAGCCCAGGCCCAGATGGCTTCACTGCAGAATTCTACCAAGCTTTTAGAGAGGAGTTATCTCCAATATTGCTGAGACTATTTCACAGTATAGAAAGGGATGGAATACTCCCAAATTCAGTCTATGAAGCCATCACAACCTTGACACCAAAGCTAGGAAAAAATGCCACAGAAAAAGAAAATTACAGACCAATTTATCACTCAAACTTAGATGCAAAAATCTTCAACAAAATCCTTGCCAATAGAATTCAACAACATATCAAAAAAGCAATTTATCACAAGGAAGTTGGATTCATATGAGGAATACAAGCCTGGATCAACATCAGAAAACCAATTAACATGATCAACCACATAAATACACAAAAGATAAGAATCATCTGATTTTGTTAACTGACACACAAAAAGCATCTGATGAAGTCCAACACTCATTCATGCTAAAAACTCTCAGAAAAATAGGAGTGGAAAGGAAATACTTCAATGCAATAATGGGCATCTATGTAGAGCCAACTGCCTACATCATCCTTAATGGAGAGAAACGGAAAGAATTCTCCTTCAGAATGGGAACTAGACAAGGATGCCTACCCTCACCATTTCTGTTTAACATTGTACTAGAAGTTCTTGCCAGAGCAATTACACAAGACAAAGAAATAAAGGGAAGCTGGACTGGCAAAGAAGTAAAAATCTCCCTATTTGCAGATGATACAATTCTATACAGAGAAAATCCTAAAGAATTCATAAGTAAAATACCCAAACTAATAGAAGAGTTCAGCAAAGTATCGGGATACAAGATAAACATAAGTAAATCAGTAGGATTCCTTCATAACACCAAACAGATCATAAAAGAAGAAATCACCACATCAACACCATTTATTACAGCCTCCAAGAAGATAAAATACCTAGGAGTAAGTCTAACTAGGGAAATAAGAGATCTATAGAAAGACCCTATTGCAAGAAACACATAAATGGAGAAACCTACCCTGCTCATGGATAGGAAGACTTAACATTTGTGTAAAAATGTCTGTTTTACCCAAAGCCGTCGACATATACAATGCAATCCCAACACAAATTCCAGTGACATTTTTTAATAAGATGGAGAAACAAATCACCAACTTTGTTTGGAAAGGGAAGACACCCCAGTAAAAGAACACACTGGGAGGCCTCTCACTACCCGACTTTAGAACCTATCACACTGCCACAGTAGTCAAAACTGCTTGATACTGGTACAAAAAGAGACATACAGACCAATGGAACAGAGTGGAGACCACAGAGGTGCCACCATTATGAACGGTTGATCTTCAACAACAGCCCTAAGACATTAAACTGGGGTAAAAACAGTCTCTTTACCACAGGTGTTGGTAAAACTGGATATCCATCCGGAAAAAACTGAAACAAGACCCATATCTCACATCTTACACAAAAAACAATTCAAACTGGATCAAAGACCTAAATATCAAATCTAAAATGATGAAAATTATGGGTTAAAAAATTGGGACAACACTAGAAGCCCTAACAAATGGCTAAAACAGACTACCAAATATTACTATCAGTGTACAAACAGAAAATAGATAAATGGGAACTACTAAAAACCAAACACTTAAGCTCATCCAAAGACTTTATGAAGAATTAAAAGACTGCCTACAGACTGTGAAAAAATAATTGACAACCACATATCTGACTGACATCTAATTTTCATAATCTATAAGGTACTGCAACATTTCAAGAAAAAACAGATAAATAACCCAATTAAACAATGGGCAAACGATAAGGAAAGACAGTTCTCCTAGAAAGACATTGAGACAGCCAAAAGACACATGAAGAAATGCTTATAGTCATTAGTCATTAGAGAAATCCAAATCCAAAACACAATGATACCATCTCACCTCAACAAGGCTGGCATTAATCCAAAAAATAGAAAACAAATGCTGGAGATTCTGTAGAGAGACTGGAACTCTTCTATTGCTGGGAATGTAAAATGGTATAACTACTTTGGAAAGCTGGTCAGGATGTAAAATGGTATAACCATTGGCACTTTCTTAAAGTGCTAGGAAAAGAAATACAATACGATCCAACAGTCCCACTGCTTGGAATATATTCCACAGAAACAAGGGCTATCACACAAAATATACATGCACACAAATGTTTACTGCAACACTGTCCACAATAGCAAGCACAGGACTCAATCTAGGTGCCCATCAACAGATGAATGGATAAACTATGATATATATGAAGTCTAACAATTAAGTTCACAAACCCATTCTAGAAAAAGTGCTACATGCCTCACTGCTGAATATCACTATTGTCACTTTTGATGTACTCGCCTTGGGAAGTTATGCACTGATGCCAGTGCCTAGTCCACCCTTCAAAGCAGTTTTGGAACTGTTTTTCTGGTATGGCCATGAGAGCTGTCATCATTACCCTTGATGTCCTGAAAGTCATCAAAACGTCTTCCTTTCAACATTTCCTTTATCTTAGGGTAAAGAAAAAAAAGTTACCTGGGGCCAGATCATGCGTGTAGGGAGGGTGTTCTAATACAGTTATTTGTTTACTGGCTAAAAACTCCCTCAAAAACAACTACACAATTAAGTTTATGAACATGCCACTCTGTGCAATGGCCATTTCAGAAAGAGTTCCAAAGCTGCTTTAAAGGGTGACTAGGCATCACCATCGGTGCATAGTTTCCCATAATGGGGAATACTTTGAAGGTGACTGTAGTGATATTCAGCAATGACGTAAGTAGCACTTAGAACAATTAAGTTCATAGACTTAACTGTCAGGCCTTGTATACACAATGGAACACTGCATTGATAAAGAACAACGATAGTTTTATGAAACATAACCTGGAATCAACTGGAAGACATTATGCTGAATGAAATCAGTCAGCTGCAAAACTACAAATATTGTAGGAGACTACTACTGTAAGGACTTAAGACTTATGCACAGAAGAAAATACTCTTTGATGGGTACAAGCTTGGGGAGGGAGGGAGAAGGTTATTCACAGATTACATACTTCATAGGAATTCAGCAAGGGGGTGGCAACACGCAGTAAAAGGCAAGTCAGCACTACAGGACTACACCACAGCTAAAGGTTTTCTGAATTGAACCCAACATTTAAAAAGACAGAGTGGCAGGGACAGAAGTGTGGTGACCATGCTTTCAGGGGATATGGAGGTCAACTGGTATAACTAGCCTTTTTCTAAGAGAGTCTTTTGCACTGCACATTGGTAAGTGGCACCAGGGATCTTAAAAGCCAGGAGGCTGCCATCTAAGGAACATCAATTTGTCCCAGCCCACCTGGAGAACATCAAAATCATGACAAAAAATGAGCCCAGGAGACAGAAGGGCCCATATGATTGGGAGTCTTCATCAGCAAGAGAACAGAAGAACTTGATGGTGCCCACGTATCACCAAAGACAGACTGACAGGAAACACGGAGTCCCTGACAAAGTATCAGAAAATGGGGCATGCAGATCTAGAACTCTATTAAAAGACCAGACTTGATGGTCCAACAGTCTGGAGGGTCCCCTGAAAACATGGTCCCTAGACTTGCTGCTAGCCCAGAGCTGAAACCAGCATTGAAGCAAATACTTCAAACAACAAATGGATTCTTCAGGACACAGACTGATGCAGGTGGTGTGTGTACTTTATGGTTTAATATATACATGAGGCTGTTCTACTGGTTTCTTTCTAGAGGTGAGAGGAGAGGGTGGACAGGTGGGGACAAGTGTTGGTTGAGTGAATGAATACTGGAAGTAAAGAGTGGAAAAGAAGAGGGTGCTGTCATAGCCTGAGAATAGCAGACAGTTGCAGAGGAGCTGGTGCTTAGTGTTTTATGTGGCAAATTAGCTTGGGTTGTAAACTTTCACGTAATTGTAACTAAAACAACAAATTAACTTACAAAAGAACACACATGAGGAAAGTGCTTCTGCGTTCAGTCAAATAGAAGCGATCAAATGAGCAACTCCTGTCCAAAAGCGAGACAAGAACGCAGGAAAGGACAGGAACTGTACGGATGGACATGGAAAGAGAGTGTGCCACCACACTGCAAAGACTACAACCAAGGTCACAAACAATACGTGTATAATTTTTTGAATTAGAAATTAACTTGAGCTGTTAACTTCCACCTAAATCCAAATATAAATAAATAAAGATTATCATCAAAGAAAACCCTATCATTCTTTAAATAAAGAACAGGAGAATAATGGGGGAAGGTGTTTGCAAGAGCTGTGCTTATAAAGCAAACCGCTTCTTGTTTCATCAGCTTCAGATGTACTTATTAGACCAGTTCCTCTTAAATTAAAATCTGTAGCAAGAGACTTAATCATAATTAAAGAAATTACTAGGAGAAAAAAACAGACAAAAAAGCAAGTACAACTTTTTCCAAATATTTTATTCCAATATACAGATACAAAATTACATTTCAATAAATATAACCAGAGCAAATAAAACATAGATAAAAATAAAGTATTAAAACACTGCACTTCGTTCACTAAAGTATGTTCCTAGGTTATTTACAGAAACACTATTATATGAGCAATATTTTGTCTTTTGGCAATTGTAACAAAACTAAAGTTATGATATTAAATGCCTATGCACTTACTCTGAACAAAACAGGTATGTCACTGAAGTGTTTACTACAACAAATTAGCTTGCTTCTTGTTAACTTACTAGATAGGATGACAGTGTTACTTGCAGGGGATAACATGTGCCATAGTGGTTAAAAACTCTGCTGTTATCTTTCTCTAGATGGGAGATAAGAGGGTAAAGAGGAGGGGGTAGGAGCTTGTTGAGAGGATACAACAAGTATAAAATGAAAAGAAGTGTAATGTCATGGGGCAAGGAGAACAGATTGGATTGTATACTTTCACTTAATCACAATTCAAAAAAAAAAAAAAAAAACAAAACTCTGCTGCTATTCAAAGGGTCAGCAGTTGAACACAGCAGCCACTCTTCAAACACACAGTATGGGGCAGTTCTACTCCACCCGGTAGGGTCAATGTTATGGCACCAGGTTTTTTCAAATTTTGTTTTTGCTAAAGTGCTTCTCTGTTTTGTTTTAGTAGTAGTCTAGATTATGGAAATCAGACGTCAGTCTCACATATAGTTGTCAAATATTCTTTCCCATTCTGTAGGTTGTTTTAGTAGTAGTCTAGCAGAGAAACCAGCCTCAGGATTGTATGTCAATGAAACTGGAAGAGTATCTTACAGCCACATTATCGAACTCAAGTTATATTTTTAACTTTTACTTAAAATGTAGCCAGTGATGCCCTATTTTCAAAATTCATCTTTACTCTTTCAACCAGTTCCAACAATTTGTTCTGTAAAGTTAGAGTTAAATTTAAATTACCAATAGATGAAGCAACAGTTTCCCTCAAGGTTTTACAGCATTTTGGGTTACAGAAAATAATCTTAAAATATCACATGTTGTAACTAGACCTGTGTGTGACCCAAGAGCAACACACACCAGCCTGAACTACTCCATGCTCTATTAAATGAGAAGAGCTCAGGGATTATGAAGTTACCCATAGGGAAGAAAGGCCCAGTGAATATGTATCAAAGAGAATGGAGTTCACTCCAGGTCCCCTTGCCTCCAAGGATACTGTAACTGTACATCAAAACCACATATGCACTATACTATAAAACCACAATGTACACATGTGAAAATTCACTGTCAAGATTATTTCCTTTCCTACCTATGATCCCTATTGTAAAGTTTATTAAAATTAGTAAGACAGTGTGTTTGTAAAGAAAATTCATAATATACAAAACCATCAGTCCTTTGGCCACTAAATTATTATAGCTCCAAGTGTTCTAAGAGTTGTTCATTCTTATAAATCTTCTCAGACTAGAAAAAATGGGACAAAATATACAAGATACAGAAATGGCTACAACAGATTACTTTTACACAGTTACGAAATAAGACAAACTGGCACACAGCACACAAATGTTCATACTGTTATCTCTTAGAATACAAGTAGGCTGGTAATTCTAAATAAAGAATTTCATACACCTAAAATTCTTTAAGATTGTGTTCAAAAAAGTTTTAGCTTCTTATAACCTAATATCTTTTCTTATTACCTAACATCTTTTCTTATTACCTTCTTCAGACATAGTTCTGCCTATAGAATGTTCACATATAATCACAATTTAAGTGCCTTGGTCAATATTTTCCACATTTGAGCAACTTTGTTAGAAAAAAGGAGAGACACTATACAGCCTGAGCAGTGACAACAGCAAGACATCATCTCGCTTACTTTGGACATGTCATCAGGAAAGGCCAATCACTAGAAAAGGACATTATGTTGATAAAGTAGAGAGAGAGAGAAAGAAGGAAACCTTCTATGAGATAGACTGACACAAAACTTCAAAACAGGCTCAAAAGTATCAATGATCACCAACATAGCCCAGGACTGGGCAAAGTCTCCTTCTGCTATACATAAAGTCACCATGAGTTGGAACAGACTCAACAGCAACTAACAGCAAATACTAAGCCTTACAATAAAATAAAGCATACTTTATTCAATAAGCTCAAGATCCACAGTAACAGGAAATAATAATACCAAAAACTCTTCACAGGGGAACACAAAGTGATAGACATCAATCAGTCCTATAAACAAAGAAGTGTGCTGAAGCAATCAGAATGAATAGTCAGGTAGGTATTTCACAGGATGGCTTCATCAAGACAGGTGAGAGAGGTTTCAGGCAGATGGTACAGAAACTGTAGATAGAAGGAAGAGTTTCTACCAAGGTTACAGGAAATAACAGATGTACTCAAGCTTTAGTTCTCTTAGGAGTGGGCTTAGAGGGTTGGATTAGCACTTGCAATGAAGAAAGTGGTGAGGATTCAGATTTATTTACATATGTATTGTTTAGAGTTGGATCTGACTCCACAGCACTTGGCTTTTCTGTTTAGAGTTTCTACATCAGTACTGTGACCAAGAAAGAAGAGCAGCAGGAGCTGCACACAGGCAGTCAAGCAAATTTAAAACAGATTGCACACTTTCACTCAATCACAATAAATGAAAAATAAAGTTTCTACATCAAAGTGTTTCTTTTGTAATATTAAAAAAATGAAATTTTCTAAATAAAAAGTGGGCAGGCAAGTGGGTGGAAAGGAGGGGATAGGAGATTTTGGGGAGGATAAGACATGTACGGAGCAGAGAGAAAAGAGTGTGCTGTTACTGGGCAGGGAGAGCAGTGGGAGCTGCATATAGGTGGGCATGCAAATTTATATGGGAATGTACATTTTCATTCAATCATAATAAACAACAACAACAAACATAATGAGTATCACCATGTAAGTACTATACTCCTATAAGAAATCACCTATATGATAAATGGCATCTGGCTGAGATCTAGCAAGGGGCCATCTAAGTAAGATGCATCAATTGGTCCCAACCTACCAGGACCAAAGGAGAATGAAGAACTCTAAAGACATAAGGAATATATGAGCCCCAGAGATAGAAAGGGCCACATAAACCAGAGACTCCATCAGACACTAGAAGAACTACATGGTGCCCAAGCACCACCAATGACCACCCCGACAGAGAACACAACAAAGAGTCCCTAATGGAGCAAGAGAAAAGTAGGGTGCAGAACTCAAATTCTAGTAAAAAGACCAGACTTGATGGTCTGAATGAGACTGGAGGGATGTCAGAAAACATGACCCTGGACTCTGTTAGCCCGGAATTAAAACCACTCCTGAAGCCAATGCTTCACATAAAGATTAGGTTGTACATAAAATGATACTCATGAAGAGTGTGCTTCTCGGCTCAAGTAGACAAATTTACATAAGACTAAATGGACAGCTCCTTTCCAGAGATGAGATGAGAAGGCAGAAGAGAATAAGAGCTAGCTGAAGGGACACAGGAGATTTGGGGTAGAGAGGAGGAGTGTGCACATTGTAGGGAGAGCAATTTGGATTACTAACAATGTATGTATTGAATTTTTGTGTGAGAAACTGATTTACATCATAAATTTTTCCTTAAAGCACAATTAAAAAAAGAAGAAGAAGAAGAAAACCATCTAGATGAGACCGAATGGTCAGCAATTACTTTAAAACAAAGAGGAGAATGCAAAGGGGCAGGGACACTAGATTAATGGAGACAGAACAACCAGAACTGAAATACTGAGAATGTTCACACATTGTGAAGAATGTAACCAATGCAGGATCTGTTGAGTGGGAATCTGCTGTGTAAAATCCTTTACCACAAGCACAATAAAATAGTATTAAAAAATAATTTTTTTCTCCAAGAAACATTTTGAAGTGTAAAATCCAAATCTGAAACACAGAGAGTTCACTCCAATAAAAATTCAGCACACTTTACATGTACCAGGTTTCCTACCTTAAAATTGAGAAGAAAAACAATTTCTCCTAGTTATCACTTATTCCTTCCACAGAAATGCCAACTTCATTGCTGTAGATAACTACAACAGAGGAAAGGAGAAGAACCAAAAATACTAGCAGTTTTTAAGTGCACTCTGAATTCCAGGCATAAATCAGTTACTTTAATATACTATTACACCATGAATTCTCATAACAACTCTAAAAATTAGGCATGCACTGCTGTGTTTACAGGTGACAAAGGAGACTCAGATTCAAAAGAATTCTCCATATTTTCTTGGATCATACAGCTACCAAGTGTTAGGGCCAGGATTCAAAGTTTGGCACTGTTTCCCCCTTAAACTACCAAACTGTTCTGCACATCCACACTCTCTGCTGCTAACCAAAAGACTGGAGGTACGAAGTCCACCCAAAGAAGACTGGTAAGAAAGGTCTGGCAATCTCCTTCTGAAGAATCAACCATTAAAAACGCTGTGGAGCACAGCTCTACTGTGACACATATGGGATCAGTATGAGTCACGGCCAACTGGCTGGAAATTGATTCTTTTTTCTTTTTCTTTTTAAATAATTCTCTATGGAAAAATCCATAAAACCAAACTCATTGCTGTAGAGTCTATTCTGACTCACAGTGAACATATATAATTCTCTACAGATGTGGCCCCAAAATGCTACATTCTAGGCCAAATCGAAAGAAAACCCAAAATATAAATGTCTAATGGCTTTTTAAAACCTTCTTTCAGTTCAGCAGGACAATGCCCCTTAGAAGTGTCTTGGGCATTTATGAGGACAACCGTATTTGCCACTCTGCTTTAAAGAGTGCTATATTTATTCCATGGTTGAGGTTCCAGGGATGTTGGAGATTCTAATATGCTCCGGACAGATCCTCAGACTCTTGTGTTCCTGAGCAGATTCCAAATATCCTACTAGACATCCACTTTGTGAGATACCTGTTTGTAATTATCTGCATTTAGAACAGAACACTATTTTACATGTATACACACAGGTGTTTTAATAATAGAAGCTAAAATTGCCAGGATTACAACTGGACATGGAAGAAAAGACAAAATTTTATTTAAAATATTATTCCAATTGCTGTTGATTCCAGCTCATGGCAACCCCATATATATTATAATATAACTGTGAAAATAAGATTTTTAAAGGCAGACCTTTTAAAAGTCGATTATCAGTCCTTTCTTCCAGGGTGCTGCTAGAAGGACTCCTCCATTGCTTAAACTTCTGGTTAGCTGTTAATGTGATAGCCATCTGTACTAACCAAGGGCTCTATCTGAAAAGTTACTATGAGTTAACTACATTTCATAAAGTTATATGCTCAAAAGCAATGGTAATTATTGCTTTTGAGAATGCAGTACAATTGACTGGCCTTCATGATCATTATCAAAACAGGCACAAGTATCTGAAAACTTCATTATATCTTCTGGTTAGGTCCTATCCAAGCATTTACACATTAAAGTACACATTACTTTATTATAAACTGCATTCCTCTTATTTCCCATTTACTTTACCATTAGGGAATACTATGTGTATGTTATATTTCAGGATAGGGAAACTAGCAACTAATAATGTGTGAGTTCCAAGACTTATAAAGAGGAAGGCTGTTGAGGCTAAGGGGGTTAAGAACTACCCCTCTAAGCCAAGGAACTGTTGAATAAAAGATTATGGATATTTGTTTTAATTTTAATTAATACAGCACTAATTGTTGTAACTGCTGAGTAAGTCAGTAAAGGAGACAAAAATAAAAGATAAATGAAGGCTTCACACTTAGGTCACAGTGTTTGAATAACTTATTTCCCTGATTTAAAGGAAAGGGGTATTAGGACAGTGAATTCAAGAAAGAAGGAGATTATTCAACTAAATATAACATTTATGGTCTGACAGAGACTGGAGAGACCCCAAAACTCTAGTCCCCAGACACTCTGCTAACTCAGAAATGAAGCCACTCTCTAAGTTTACTTTTCAAAGACTATACCGTTGTTGTGTGCTGTCAATTCTCACTCATGGCAATCCTATAGGACAGAGTAGAACTGTCCCACAGGGTTTCCAAGGAGCACCTGATGAATTTATACTTGATATTTTGATTAGCATTCTGAGCTCTTAACCACTGTACTACCACGGCTCTGTATAGCCAAAAGTTAGGCTGTAAAACAAATAATATTATATGTCAGGAACCTGCTTCTGAGTAATCAAGTATATGAGACCAAACAAGTAACACCTGCCCAAAAGCAAAGTCAAGAAGGCAGGAAAGAAGAGGAAAACAGGATGAATGGACATGGAGAACCCAGGGAAAGGGAAAGCCAGAGAATGATGCCACATTGCAGGGGCTGCAACTGTTATGGATTGAATTGTGTCCCCAGATATTGAAAGAGAGAGAGAGAAATTTGGCTGTGCCATGATTACCAGTATTGTGTGACTGCCCTTCATTTTGTGATTTTCTTATGCTGTAAATCGTAATCTCTGCCTGTGGGTAATAGACACGATTGTGTTAAAAGAGGATTAGGGTGGGACCGCAACATCCTTAAATAAGGGAGTTTCCCTGGAGTGTGGCTTGCATCACTTTTTATCCTTCTACTATACAAGACATAAATGAAGCAAACAGAGAGCTGGGAGCTTCATTTCATCAGGAAACCAGCAGCAGGAGTAGAGGGCATCCTTCAGACCTGAGGTTCCTGCACCAAGATGCTCCCTGACCAAAGACAGATACAACAAAAGGAGCCTCCTCCTGCACTAACAGGGAAAAGCCTTCCCCTGAAGCAGACATCCTGAATTTGGACTTGTGGCCTACTAGACTGTGTAAGAATAAACTTTTCTTTGTTAAAGCCACTCATGTGTTGTATTTCTGTTAGAGCATTACCAGATGACCAAGAGAGCAACCAATGTCACAAAACAATTTAAATATGTATAATTTTTGAATGAGAAATTTGTGCTATAAGCTTTCACCTTAAACACAATACAAATTGAATAATCACTTACATTTTACTCTTTAAATAGATCAGAATTAGGTCTGAATTATAGCTTCCAGCAGTATATCTTCTCTTTGTGAATTCTAAACCACTACCATCTTCAGCTGACCTTTCTATTTTAGTCTCCCTTTGTTCACTTCTCCAAATACTTACTTTTTAAAATTATATTCATGTATCTCCCTAAGATATCTCAAATCCTTTTTGAGCAAAGAAGAATGAGGTGAGATAAAAATAAATAATAAATGCTTTTCCATACATGAGCTACTACAGTCTTAATTGCTATATTCAAAATGGAAAGCCTTGAAGATACCCAGTAGGGCACAGTATATGACATTGCCCTGTGTTTTGTAGCCTTTTGTTGCTAACACTTTATTTTCAAGTAAGCAAGCTTAAGAAAAACCATCCCCAATTTTGACTTTTATTAAATGTGCAGTACCATATTTAAAGTTAATTGACTTTGTTTAAAATACACTGAGGAAGGCATGGTATTTATACCTCTTCACAATTCAAATAAATGCTGGGTGTAAACTGGATAAACTGCTTCTGAAATTATCCAGATTACAGAGAAATTTTTACATTTATTTGTATCTAAATGTAAATACTGGAAAACCCTGGTGGTGTAGTGGTTAACTGCTACATCTGCTAACCAAAATGTCGGCAGTTCAAATATGCCGTATTTGAAGATATACTGCTGGAAGCTATAAGAAATTCAGACCTAATTCTGACCTATTTAAAGAGTAAAATGTAAATGTTGTATTTATTCAATTTGTATTGTGTTTTAGGTGAAAGCTTATAGCACAAATTTCTCACCCACATCTACAGTTCTGACACAGAATTGGGAAACACTGTTGTGGAAAGCTGGATTCCCCATCTCATAGCTAAATTTAAATTGTGAAGCAACCATGCTACATTTTCACAAGGTTCAAAAGGATAGTTAAATCATTCAGGACTGACATGATCATCTGAATGAAACACAGCAAATCTATATGCTCAAAAATTTTATGGGAGTTAAAAGCCAAAAGTAACAATATTGGTATATATGTAGGTTGATTTTCAAATTAACATGCATGGGGGAAAATGTCTATCAAACATCTCTATTCATATAAATTTATCCCAAACTTAACATACTCAATTGAAGCCCATCAACTTCCCTCCCCACTCTTCTGTCACTTTGTTGTACATGGTGGCTTATATGTTGCTGTGATGCTGGTAGCTATGCAAATAATCAGAGAGGCTGGACTACAAGGAATAAAGCAGCACCACGACTGGAGAAAGACTCATTAACGATCTGCAAAATACAGATGAGACAACCTAGCCTGCTGGAAGTGAAAAGGAACAGAAGCAGATATTGACAAAATTCAAAGACTACAGTTTTCAGTATGGACTGCACATCAACATAAAGAAAACAAAAATCCTCACAACTTAACCAATGAGCAGCATCATGACAAATGAACACATTGAAATTGTCAGGAATTTCATTTTACTTCGATCCAGCCCATGGAAGCAATAGTCAAGAGATCAAATGATGCATTGGGCGAATCTGCTATTCAAGGCCACTTTCAGCTGTTAAAAAGCACAGATGTCACCTTAAGGACTATGATGCACTCAGTCCAAGTGATGATCTTTTCAATCAGCTCATACACATTAGAAAACTGGACAATGAATAAATAGGATGTAAGAACTGATGCCTTTGAATTATCATGTTGGTGAAGAGTAGTGAATGGATTGCCAAAAAGGAATAAATCTGTCTTGGAAGAAGTATAGCCAGAATGTTCCTTAGAAATAAGAAAGGAGAGACTTCATCTTACATATTTTGGACATGTTACCAAAGGACCAGTCCCTGGAGAAGGACATCACATTTCATAAAGTAGAGGGCCAGCAAGAGGAAGACCTTCAAGGAGATGGACTGATGTTGTGGCTCCCAACAATGGGTCCATGCATAACAACTGAAAGGATGGTGCAGGACCAGGCAGGGTTTCTGTTCTATATAGAGTTGCTAGGGGTCAGAACCAACTCGATGGCACCTACCAATAGCAATGACAACTTCCAGTACCCCAAATCTGCTCCTCTGCATCAATTTCCATCTCAGTAAATGGTGCTACCCTCTTATCCAGAAACCTGAATGTCATCTGATTCCTCCTTCTTGCGTATCAGCCATATTCTATCAATGGTGACTACCTGTCAATTGTCCAGAGTTCCTTTTAGGGCTGTCCACCACTCTGTCCCTTCATTGTTTTCATCTGGTCCACACTACCATCTTTTCATACCTATATCCCTAGAACAGCTACTACCTGGTCTCCATGACACCCCCTTTGTTCTCTCAAATTGTATTTGCCTTCTAAAATGCAAATTACTAATTATATTACTTGCTAAATTAAAAATCTTCAATGGCTCCTTCCTATTGTCTCTTGAGTAACATGGTAATTTCTTAATTCTCCAGATCAGGTAACCATGTGTCTCAGTTTGTCTGGGATAGTTACAGTTTATGCCTGCAATTCTAGTGTGATTATTAGTGGATTTTGAACTGTATGGTTACCCTCCCTACAAGGCCTCTCATGACTTATTTATCTTATTCTTCAGATTTGCTTTTGGCCTTCTTTAACTTGTAACTACCTGCCAGTCACAGTGAATGTCTTTTAGTTCCATTCTTTCTCAGTAGTCTGTATATTCCGTAAGAACAAGAACTTTGTGTCTTTTACTATCCCTATATACTTGGCACTTGATCCATTATCTGTATACAGGCACTAGATAATACTTAATAAATCAACAGAAGGGCGTATCAGGGATAGGACAGCTCCATAATGAATACTGTTAGAGATGATAAAGGAAGATCTTTTCAGAAATTAAATGAAAAGTTAAACTTAGCAAGACAAGGTTTGGGTTAAATCTAGTAATTTAGAAAAAAAAATCATACAGTTTCTAGAGAAGTATTTCTCAGGGATATTGTGATACTAATAAAGATATTTTTATTACCCCCAATAGAAACTGCTATTCTAATCAGTATACCTGCTGCTCATTCTCTTTGATTGGAAGATATCTATAGAACCCACATGTTTTCTAGGATAATATGTTAAAATAAAAAAAACAAAAAACTTTGTGGATATGCTTTGGTTTTTGAAGTCAGAAATATTGACTTATAATATCAAATATATGATTTCTTACTCCAAAAAAAGAAACATAGCTTTATACTATTTTACCACATTTCACAAACTGAAAATTAATTTCTTTTCAAAAATGAAAGTCACATGGCTTAATTACTTGTGATATTTTTAGATATACAAAAATAACCATGAAATAGTGAAGATAATGCCAACAAGACAGCTGTTGTATCTCAGAAACACGTTTAACTGAAAGCTCATCAGTGCTATGATCTTGCCCACATAAGTTGCTTAGATAACTCGTCTTTTTTAGAATTGAGTGGGGGTGGCAGTGAGAAGGCAGTTACGGACCCTTAGCATGATTCTCTGTATTTATTTGGTTTCAATGCTTATAAAACATATGGAACATTTCCTGAGTCTTACTAAGGATATCTGAAATATGCCTAACCATCATCTAGCTATTGATACAAATTATGTCTCCCAGTTACATTCAGTGACCTACCATATTCACAATGAGTGCAGTGTAAAGACAAAAGGATATTTCTTCCAAAGTCCACTGGACAAAGGCCATTCTTTTATTTGAATTCCTCAAATATTTGTCTAAATTTGTACTGGATTATTCAAAGAAAGGCAAATGTCTCCACAGGGTTAAAAAAAACTGCAAATTACTTGGCATGATTATAGCTGCATAATTGTCATTCAAAGTTTAGTTCTATACTGTTTTGATCTCACCCCATATGCACAAAAGAAATTAGTTGTTAGTAATTGATAAGTTCCAAGACTTGAGCAAATTTCTTGTTTGCAATTACAACTATATTCCATATAATTTTCCCAAAAGTTTAAGTTGCCTATTATATATTTAACAATTTTGTGTCTGAAAATTTAAGACAGGAATTGAGACATATTTATGTTAGCATACTCTCAAGTAAGCTACAGGAGTTACATTTCTGGGCTTGGATCATAGCATAAATACAAACCATTACCAAGCTTTGTATTTCACACTTCATCCAAAGCTGCTTTACCTCTGGATAAAATCAATGGCTTTCTGAGGTATCTTTAATTTATCTAAAACTGACACGGACTGATTCTCCTCAGAACTATTTCCAAAAAGAAACCACGTTTTAATCCACTCTTATCTCAGAAACTTTTAGAGCACCCACACAAGGTCACACTGGGCCGGGCATCATGATGGCTCTGCACAGTGACCAGTTAAGTGGCTCACGCCACCTCAGCAGACATGTGGTTATAATTTGTGACTCAGAAAAATTACAGGCATTGACTAGACCTCCATTCATACTTATCACAGCAACTTCTAGCAAATCCTTTAAAATCAAGGCTCTGCTCTACTACTGTCTCCACAGTACTCTGAAATAAGTTTCTCAAGTGTTTTGAGGGCACAGAATCCAAACTCCTTCAGGCAGTGAAGGAATCTTGTGTTTTGATTTCTTAATTCCAAGAGCATATTTTCTGCACAAAAATGCTATAATAGGGCTATCAGCAACTATGGACAAGTCTGAGAAGATGAAGGGACAGAGAGAGGAAATAACAAGTACAAAACACCTCATCACGGAGGTAGCCCCCCTTCCTAAACTAAACTAAAGAATAAATGCACTTAACACAGATGGCCTGACCTGAAAACTCATCAATGAAAAACAAGCTGACAAGAATCTGATAATAAAATAATGCAAAATGGAACCACTGAAATAATACACAGTGACTCATTCGGAACTCTGCTAAACTGGAAACAAATACATAATTCTGTCCTTTATTTACTGCGATTCGGTGAAAGCATATAATCCAAATTAACTTTGCATGCTCACCTATCTGAAGCTCCTTTTGCTCTCCTTGCCTGGTGAGAGCACACTCCTTTTCATTCGATACTTACCATATCCTCTTACCACCTCCTGTCCCCAACTCTCGACCCTCATCTCTCCCATCTAGAAAGATCAGTAGGATAGCATCGTATAAATGCATAGAACCATAAAGACACTGAGGCCAGTGTCCCTGAGGCCAGTCAATTTTTGTCCAAAGAGTTGACTGCAGGAGTGTTTTCTGGTCAGGGGCAGCAGCAGATCTGGGGGACAGGTTCCCAGGGGATCTCCCAGGCCACCAGACCATCAACTGAGGTGTTTTAGTAGAGCTCCTGAGCTGCACACCTTCTTCTCATGTTGCCAAAGGGACTCAAAATTGTGTGCCACATCATGGCATTCTTTGGTGGTGGCTGGGCACCATCTTGTTCTTCCAGTGACATGTTGATACAGTCTCCCAAGCTCTTCTTCCCTTGTGTCTTTGTTGTGTTCCAGATGACTTTGGACCATTTGGTGTACTCAGATGGCAGCCTGCTAGTTTTTAAGACCCCAGATGCCACTCACCAATATGGAGTGCAGAAGACTAGTTATGACAGTTGGCCTTGATGTCCCCTGACAGCATGGTTCCCGGGCCTGGCCCATGATGCTCTATCCTTGCAATACTGGGTTGAGGTTAGGAACTTTCAGTTTATGATGAAGTCCAGTTAAGCTGATCTACTTTCTACCATGTGCTGTCACTGTTTTCACATAACCAAATTTCTAGCAACTACTAATCTATGACCAACCCTCTACCTCCCTTCCCACCCTTGTAGCCATCAAAGAGTCTTTTCTTCTGTACATTAGTCTATTTTTAAGTCCTTATGCCAGGGGTCTCATGCAATACTTGTCCTTTTGCTGCTGGCTAATTTCACTCAGTAGGTCTTCCAACTGACCAGGTTTTGAGATGCTTCCTAAAACCATTACTGTTCTTTATCATTGCATAGTCTTCCACTGACTATATGTACCACAGTTTGTTTATCCATTCATCTACTGATGGGCATACAGGTTGATTCCATCTTTTTGCTACTGTAGGTTGTACTGCAATAAACATTTATGTGCATGTATCTATTCATGTGACAGCTTTTGCTTCTGTAAGATAAACTCTGAGCAGTGGGATTACTGGATCAAATGGTATATCTATTTCCAGCTTTTTAAGGAAGCTTTCAATTGCTTTCCAAAGAGATTTTACCATTTTGCAATCACATCAGCAGTGTAGGCGAGTTTCGATCTCTCCACAGCATCTCCAGCATTTACTGCTTTTTGCATTATTGCCAAACTTGATGGGGTGAGATGGTATCTCATCATAGTTTTGATGTGGATTTCTCTGATAGTTAACGATCATGAGCATTTCCTCATGTGTCTTGGGTGTCTGGATGTCCTCTTTGGTGAACCTCTAGCACATGTTGAAAAAAAGAGGTGAGAGTGGACACCCTTGTCCAGCTCCCATTCTTCCTGTTCATCTCCTTTGCCCATTGCTTAATTGGGTTATTAACTGTTTTCTTGTGGATATTTTCAAGTACCTTGTGGATTACGGAGATCAGAAGTCAGTCCAACACGCAGCTGCCAAACATTATTTCCCACTCTGTAGGTGGTCTTTTAATTCTTTTGATAAAGTCTTTGGATAAGCAAAAGTGTTTGATTCTCAGTAGTTTCCATTTATCTATTTCTCTTTTGTTGATTGTGCTTCATTAGATTTTGAAGTCTGTCTAAGCTGTGTATTATACTTTCATTGTTGACCTATTTTTTCTTGCATGATCTTTACCACTTTAGGTTTTTTTAGGTCTTTGATCCATTTTGGGTTTGTTCTCATGTGAGGTGTGAAACATGGCTCTTGTTTCATTTTCTGCAGAGGGATATTCAATTTTGCCAACACGATTTGTTAAAGAGTCTGTTTTTACCCCAGTTTACAATCTTAGGGCCTTTGCCAAGTATCAGCTGTTTATAAGAGGACGGTGGCATCTCTGGGATCTCAACTGTTTCACTGGTCTCTTTCTGCACCAGTACCATGCTGTTTTGGCTACACTGGCAGTGTCATAGGTTCTAAGGTCGGGTAGTAAGAGGCCTCCCACTATGTGCCCCTTATTCAGTAGAGCTTTATTTATCTGGGATTATTTTCCCTTTCCAAACAAAGTTGGTGATTTGTTTCTCCATCTCATTAAAAAATGAAACTGGAATTTGTATTGGGATTGCATTGTATATGTAGATCACTTTGGGTAAAACAGATATTTTCACAATGTTAAGTTTTCCTATCCATGAGCAGGGTAAGTTTCTCCACATACGTAAGTCTCTTTTGGTTTCTTGCAGTAAGGTCTTGTGGTTCTCTTTGTATAGGTCTCTTATTTCTCTAGTTAGATTTATTCTTAGCTATTTTATCTTCTTGGATGCTACAGAAAATGGTATTGATTTGGTGATTTCTTCTTTGATGATCTCTTTATTGGTATAAAGGAATTCTACTGATTTACTTGTATTTATCCTATATCCTGATACTCTGCTGAACTCTATTAGTTCCAGTAGTTATGGTTTCTATTAGTTCCAGTACTTATGGATTCTTTAGGATTCTCTGCATGTTACAGTGATATCATCTGCAAACAGGGAGACTCTGACTTTTTCTTTGCCAATGCAGATGCCCTTTATTATTTTGTCTTGTCTAATTGCTGTGGCTATAACCTCTAGCACATGTTGAAAAGAAGAGGTGAGAGTGGACATCCTTGTCCAGCTCCCATTCTCAAGGGAATTCTTCCTGTCATCTCAGGATGATGTAGACAGTTGGCTTTGTATAGATGCCCCTTCTTGCACTGAGAAATTTCTCCTCTATTCCTGTTTTGCTGTGAATTTTAGCATGAATTTGTATTGGACTTAGTCAGATGTCTTTTCTGCAACAATTGACAAAATCAGGTGATTCTTGTCCTTTGTGTTATTTATGTACTTGATGACATTAACTGTTTTTCTGATGTTGAACCAGTCTTGCATCCCTGAAATGAATCCAACCTCATCATGATGAATTTTTTTTTTTTTTTAAATATTGTTGAATTCCACTGGCTAGGATTTTGTTGAAGATTTCTGCAACTAGGTTTATGAGTAACATTGACCTGTAATTTTCTTTTTTTGTGGGATCTTTCCCTGACTTTGCTATTAGGGTTATGCTGGGCTTCTTAGAATGGATTTGGGAGTATTCCATTCCTTTCTATGCTGTGAAATAGTCTCAGTAGTATTGGAGTTAATTCCTCTCTAAAAGTTTGGTAGAATTCTCCAGTGGAGCCACCTGGGCCACGACTTTTCTTAGTTTGTAGTTTCTCGATGACTTTTTCAATCTCTTCCTTCGTGATGGGTTTATTATTTCTCCTTGAGATAATTTTTGTAGGTGACATTAATCTAGAAATTTGTCTACTTCTTCCAGGTTTCCAAATCTGTTGGAGTACAATCTTTCATAGTATCCCATTATGGTACTTTTGATTTCAGTTGGGTCTGTTACGACATTTCCCATCTCATTCCTTATTTGGGTTGTTTCCTCTCCTGTTTTATTTTTGTAAATTGAGCTAATGGGTTATCAATTTTGTTATCTTTTCGAAGAACCAGCTTTTGGTTTTGTTAATTCTTACAACTGTTCTTCTATAATTCCCTTAGTTCTGCTCTAGTCTTTATTATGTGTCGTCTTCTGGTGTCTGAGGGGTTCCTCTGCTGCTCTCTACTTGTTCAAGCTGCAGGGTTAATTCTTTGGCTTGTGTCCTTTCTTCATTCCAGATGTGTGCATTTATAGAGATAAACTGACCTCTGATTACTGCTGTTGCTGAATCCCATAGGTTCTGGCAGTATGTGTTTTCATTCTCATTTCAGTCCACAAATTCCTTTATTGCATCCTTCATTTCTTCTATTACCCATGGATTTTTGAGCAAGGTTTGTTGTTCAGTCTCTATGACTTCAAATTTCTACAGATGGTTTTTCTGCTACTGATTTCAATTTTTATGATGTTATGGTCCAAGAAGATGCTTTGCCCAATGGTTTGGATTTTGTTGAGACTGGCTTCATGTCCTAACACAGGATCCATTATGGAAAATGTTCCACGTGGACTGGAGAAGAAGGTGCACTTATCTGTTGATGGGTACAAAGTTCTGTACATGGTGATGAGGTCTAGTTGGTTAACTGTCACAATAAGATCTTCTGTATCTTTACTGAGTTTTTCTCTGGATGATCTGTCCATTACTGAAAGTGGAGTATTGAAGTCTCCAACTGTTATTGCAGAATGACCCATTTTTCATTTTTCAACATTGTCAGTGTTTGATGTATTTAGTTGCTCTGGTATTGGGTGTATATTTAATAGTTATGTCCTGCTTACATATGTTAAAATTTCAGCAATAAACAGTGACTACCCTTATCTGTAATGGTGGATTTTACATTTCCGTCTATTTTATGTGAGATTACTATTGCCACTTTTGCTCTTCTTTGTACATTGTTAGCTTGATATATGTATTTTTCATCCTCTGATTTTCATTTTGTTCATATCTCTGAATCTAAGATGTGTTTCTTGTAAGCAACATATACACGGATCATGTCTTTTGATCCAGACTGTCACTCCATGCCTTTTTATTGAAGCATTTAGTCTGGACGGCACTGGGTTTTTTTTAGTGTAATTATTGATACGCATGTGTTCAGTACTGTCATTTTGATGCCTTTATTTCTGTTGTTCTCGTTTTCTTTGTTCCTTAATATTCTGTTCTGGGTTGTTTTTCTTTATGGACTTGCTTTTCATCTTTTCCAGTGTTGGTTGAGATTCCTGTATTATGTTTTGATTTGTCCCATTGTTAGTTTACTTTTTGGCTATCCCTATTGTCCCCCTGAGTATTCTAAGTTTAAATCAGACTAAGTTTTGCATGTCTTTTTAACATCTTCACTGTCTGGAAGGGTTAAAACTACTGTAATATATCACTCTTTTTAATGTGACAATGTCATAGTTTTTGTGTAATGCTTACTGGTTTCCTTTTTTAATATTGTAGCTTTGAGTTTTGTAACTTCCCTAAGTGAGTAGGATTCTGGATGCTGTGTCTTGCATTGCCTCCTTAAGTATACACTTCTTTTTGTTTTTCTAAGCAAAAAGCTTCTTTCAGTACCTGTAGTTCTGGTTTCGTTTTCTGCAAAGTCTTTAAGCTTTTGTTTGTGAATGTCTTAATTGTCATATTTGAGAGACAATTTTGCAGGATACATAATTCTTGATTGCAAGTTTTTCTCCTTCAAGGCTTTAAATGTGTCATTCCACTCCTTCTTGCCAGTATGGTTTCTTCTGAGAATTCAGACAACAGCCTACATGGATTCCTTCTGTATATCAGCTTTGTTTTAAGCCTCACTGCCTTTCAGAGCCTCTGTTTATGTTTCATTTTATTAAGCTTCATTATGTCTTGGTGTGTTTCTTTTGGGGTCTAGTTTTTGTGGCATTATATATGCATCTTGGATATCCATGTTTTCTTTCATGATTTCTGGGAAGTTTTCTGTCACCAACTCTACAATACTCTCTGTATTTTCAGCTATCCCTCCCTGTTAAGGAACTCAAATTATTCACAGATTATTGTTTTTAATAGAGTCCCACATGTTTATTAATGTTTCTTCATTTTTCTTATCTTTTTGCTCTGATTTCTCCTCATACAAGCTGGTGTCAGTTGCTCTGTCCTCAAGCTCACTAACTCTGGCTTCCATCCCCTCAATTCTGCTCTTTTGGCTTTGGAGTGAATTATTTAATTCTGTAATTTTCTTATTGATCTGCTGGATTTCATGTCATTGATGTTCTATCAGTTCAAATAGATTACTTAAGTTTTCATTTTGTTCCACTGCATTCTGTTTAATCTCTAGGAAGGCTCTATGCATAATTCTTTTGTACTGTACCTCCAATCGTTTCAAAGACTTCATCTGGGAAGTTTTTTGATTCTTATTTTGGGAGTTTTCCGGAGCCATGGTAGACTGATTCTTTAAATAGTTAGCTATTGACTGTTGTCGGCTCACCATCTAGAAGGTGTTTGGTTGCTCTGGTGCTACCTCAACAGAAGCTGAGATGTAGTTCTAGGAGGAGGGTTGGTCACCAGCCACCTCTGTGTACTGTAGTGACTGGCCCCAGGTAGACTCTCTGGGGTGACAGGCTTTGTGTCCTGGCTGGAAAAGGTGGCACTCTGCTCACAGAGTCACTGGGGGCCATCAGCCAACACTATGACATGGAACAGTGGAGGGTGGAGGAGATGTCACTGTGCCGTTCAGCAGTCACTTCTCCAGGTGGTCTCTTTTAAAATGGTACTTTACTGTTAAGCGAGGAGCTATCTAACAGCTGTCAAAATTAGTCCAGGCCCTCATGTGTGGCAGGCCCCATCTTCCGGCTGACAATGAAAACACCTGATAGGACATCCTCAGATGCTATGATGTGGCTCAAAGTAGGAAGCAGTTACAACCTTGCTGCCACCCTCTGCCACACCCCACTGGAACTTTAGGCACCACTGTCCTAAACACAGTTTTTCTATTGGAGAAGCACTTTCCAGACAGGGGCTGCTATTCCATGTGAGACTTAGCCCCAGCTATGGCATCCAGGTAGGTGACTATGCCTTCCAGCTAACCAAGATGGCATCTCACCTGAGCTGCTGTAAAGCAGAATCTATGGTGCAGCTCAGAAAACAGAGAGTGGAGGGGCCGTGGTATCAGTACCACATCAATTCTGCAAAGTCTATCATTTTTCAAATACACTATTTAAAACTCTTCCTACAGGTCAGGGAGACTGTAATCCCTGGCAGTGAATTCTTTCCTATGTCTTAAAAAAAAGAAAAAGAAAAAAAAAGCTCTAAAACATAAATGACCCCATTTTAGAAACCCAGAACTACTTACCACTATACTGAAACAGTAAATTTATTACTAACATAATAGCAGCTAATTTTTTTCTCAGCACTATTTATTTTAAGAGATGATTTTCAGCACTGTACTCATTATCTGGCTATCCCAAGCATAGTCTCTCTGATGTGGTATTTGATGTTTACTTAAGCACTGCAGTTCAGTGTACTAGCTGGCTTATGCCCAGTCCCCAAATCCTGGATAACTAAGAAGGTATCAGTACCTACATTCCTCCCAAATGGTGAATCAGCAGAAGCAGGACTCTGTGTGCCACTGCCTCATCTTAGAGAGAGGTAATTTCCCCCTTTCTGGCACCTAGTCCAATCTGACAACTCCTGATCCTAGGGCTCCCAGATGTCCACTCTGCTCCATTCAATTATCATTCCAGGCCTTAGTTCTCATGGGGAATAGAGAAGGTGTGTGTAGTTTGCCTTCTTGGCCTCTGTCCTGTCTGGAGAATCTATGACCTCCCTGCTCATCCTACCATAGCCTCTACAAGACACTTCGGGGCACAGAGCCAAGCTGGTTTCTGTGTGACTTGGTAGCAAGCCTCTGTCCTGTTGCAGCGTTAGCTCACTCACCTGAAGTAGAAATCAGGGTACCTCCTAAGGAAGAGTAGAGCACAGAATGACAGTAGCTCCTCACAGATGCAGAGCCCTGAAAAAGTTCCAGAAAGGGCAAAACAAGGCAGTAATTTGGATGTCACACCAGCGCACACATATACTACTACCTTCTATCAAAAAAAATTCAGTTGGCAACCTCATGACTATTATGTCCTAATTACTACTTCCAGATCAGCAACACATGCTTGGAAAAAAGGACCACATCAATTCTGCAAAGTCTATCATTTTTCAAATACACTATTTAAAACTCTTCCTACAGGTCACGGAGACTGTAATCCCTGGCAGTGAATTCTTTACTATGTCTTAAAAAAAAAGAGAAAAAAAAGCTCTAAAACATAAATGACCCCATTTTAGAAAACCAGAACTGCTTACCACTATAATGAAACAGTAAATTTATTACCAACATAATAACAGCTAATTTTTTTCTCAGCACTACTTATTTTAAGGCATGATTTTCAGCACTGTACATTATTAAGTCATCTAATCTGCAAAACAATCCCATGAGACAAAACCCAAAAAACAAATCCTTCGCCATCCAATGGATTCCAACCAATGGCAACCTTACAGTATGGAAAAGAACTGTATCATAGAGTTTCCAAAGTTGTAGTCTTTTTGGGGAGCAGATCACCACAACTTTCTCCTGCAGAGTGGATGGAGGATTCCACTCACTGATTTTTTCAGCAAACTATTTCCTCCATGAGATAGACACTATCATTATCCTACTTTATACATGGAATACAGAAAGGTCAAGACATTTGCTCCAGGATACAGCATTAGCTACCACAGCTTGAATGCAAACTCTGGCAACCTGCTCTTGCACTGGACCCTTTCTACATCCAGGTCCTTAGCCACTGTTCAGCATTGGCTCTACTTGCATAAAAACTGATATGGCCTCATGGGTGCAAGGAATAAACAAATGGCTAAAAAAGCAACCAGCATCAATAAATGTCTGTAATGTACCACTCTGATCTTTATACCATGTGGTTATTTTTGTACTAATATCACTTTTTCTTTGGGTTAACTGTAAGTTGATACTTGTTCCACCACCCATCTGTCAGTCTGTCCACTGTGGTGGCTTACATATTGCTAGGAAACTATGCCACAGGTATTTCACATACCAGCAGGGTCACCCATGGTGGACATGTTTCAGTGAAGCCTTTAGACTAAAATAGAAAGGCCACAACAAAGGACTCAAACATGTCAACAATTCTAAAGACAGTGCAGGACCATGTAGCTAACGTCACTCTGTCATATGTGGAGTTTGTATGAGTCACAAACCAAGCAACAGAAACTATCAACCATAATAACTTTTTCATTACCCAGTTTCCATCTCCTCATTCTTTCAGAGATCTGGTTACAAACATCATTAGTTTTATTCTAACTCTAAACAGGAGGGTGATGTATTTTAAGTTTATCCTAAGAATGCTTTACAGACCTGGATTTGAATCTTAGCTGCACTATGCATTAGCTATGGAATTTTCAACCTTGCATTCCTTTTCAGAAAATTGATGGGCTAACAGCACCAACCTCACAACATCAGTTGCTACATAAAATGAAACAATATGATTGGCACCAAATAGGCACTAAGTAAATGAAGAGTATTATCATTATGTATTCTAAAAATATGTTTTGGGGAAAGCAGTATATTTATTATTTAATTCCTCCTGGGTATTTATTTATCAGTTTGAATGTTTACCCTAAATATTTTGTTTTAATCTACCTTGAGTATTTTATCTATCTCAAATATTTACTATTTCCTCTTGAATTTTGAAAATACATTCTGTTTTCATACAGGTAGTAGAAATACATATTTCTTTATCAAAAAAAGGATTTAAAATTTCTTTTATTTTTTTATTGTAAGTTTCCACAGTAAGGTTCCCATTTACAATTTCCACCCAAACTGACCACTGTTATTATCTTTATGACAATCTGTCCACTTTCTCAAACATCCATTTTTACTTTGGTTGTGCTGTGCTGACTATGTCCACATTGAGTGCCACTTTCCTCGTCACCAAAAATAACTTGCATCTACGGTCTAAAGTGTATTTTCTCTTTTTCTCTTCTTGGTAACCACCAGTGAACACTATTCTCTTTATATACCTACTCCTCACTTACCAACTACCTAATTACTCAACATTTTGTATTCATCACAATAATAAAAAAAAAAACCCTACTATCTAACAAGTTTGTACTTTAACAATTACATTGGCTGGAACAAATATCAACATGCAAAGCAAGAGTAATCCTGGCTGTGAGGTAACTTGGCTCAGTCATGAGACTCATTGGTTTTCCAGTTCTGTAATGATAGGTGACAGTTAGTGATTTAATTTAGCAGTTATAGAATGCTGTAGTTATGCTCCCTTTTATGATCTGATACAGTCATCTTCCATTTTCACATAATGACCTAGCCTTTGGAACCTAACCATGCTGATACGCAAGGAGTGGTGTATTTATCTGTTTTTGTCTTATATATGAGGCATCATACAATATTTGTCCTTAAATGCTTGACTTATTGGCTTGGCTATCTCACTTAGGATTATGCTCTCCATAGTGGTCATGTTACACTTTATGGACTCATCATTATTATTCATAGTTGCATAGTATTCCATTCCAAGTATGAGGTCCGATGATTAAGTTTGAGAACTCATCCTAGAAAAAGTGCTATGCACCCCATCACTGAATATCACTATGGTCACCTTTGAACTACTCTCCTTGGGAAGCTATACACCAATGCTAGCGCCCAGTCCACCCTTCAAAGAAATTTTGGAACTCTTTTTCTTGAATGGCGATCAGAGCTGTCATAATATTACCCTTGACATCCTGAATGTCATCAAAATATCTTCATTTCAATATTCCCTTATCTTTGGGTAAAGAAAAAATATTTGGGGGCCAGATCAGGTGAGTAGGTAGGGAGTTCCAGTACCATTGTTTATTGGCTAAAACTCCCTCACAGACAACTATACAATTCAGTTTGTGAACTTGCCACTGTGCCACTGTTGCACAATGGCCATCCCAGAAAGAGTTCCTAAATTGCTTTGAGGCATAGACTAGGCACTGGCATCAGTGTATAGCTTCCCAAGGGGAGCAGTTCAAAGATAAATGTAGTGATATTCAGCAATGAGATACACAGGTAGCACTTAGAACATTAAATTCATGGACTTAAGTTGGAGCTTATATGTACCACAATTTGCCTATCCATTCATCCACTGATATGCAATTAAACTATTTCCATTTTTTGCTATTGTGACTAAAAGTGGAATGAAAAGAGAAATGCATAAATCGGTCTGTGTCAGTACTTGGGCATGTCCCTAGGTGTGAGGTTACTGAATCATAAGGGAGTTCTCTGAGGAAGTGTCACACCATTTTCATAAAAAATCCAATGAAAGAAAAAAATGGTACAAATGTGGTTGTACCATTTTACAGCTCCACCAGCAATATATAAAGGTTCCAGTCTCCCTACACTCTCACTAACATTTGTTGTTATCTATTTTTTAAATCTGGGCCATTTCAGCTGGGGCAAGATGATATCTCATTGTAGTTTTGATTTGCATCTGTCTAATGGCTGACAGGGAATCCTGATGGCAGATGGTTAAGAGCAAGCTATGCCCGCTAATCAAAAGGCAAGCAGTTCAAATCCACCAGCCACTCCTTGGAAAATATGGGGCAGTTCTCCCCTGTCCTATAGGGTCACTATGAGTTGGAATCGACTCAACAGCAATGGGTTTGTTTTGGTTTTTAAGGGCTAGTGGAAGCCCTGGTGGCAGACAGTTAAACAACTCAGCTGCTCACCAAAAGGTCAGCAATTTGAATCCATGAGCCACTCCTTGGAAACCCTATAGGGTAGTTCTACTCCATCCTATAGGGTTGCTATGTCAGAACAGACTTGATGGCAACAGGTTTCGTTTTAACGGCTAATGATTATGAGCATATTTATGTCTTTTTTGGTGAAGGTTCTGTTCATGTCCTTTGCCCATTTTATAAATGGGTTGTCTTTTTATTATTAAATTGACATTTTCTATAAATTTTGGTGATCATACCTTTGGGTTTGGTTTTTTTTTTTTAAGATCTAGTCTTAGGCTGGGCTGCCTAGAGAAGCACAACCAGAGAAGCACACAGAGAGAGGCAGAGAGAGATTCATGTCAAGGAAATGGCTCACATGGTTGTAGCAGCTAAAAACTCATAAGTCTGTGGGTCAGAAGTCAGACTGGAGACCGTTCCTGACTCATGTAGCTGCAGAGGATGAGGAACCGAAGATCAGCAGGTCAGACAGCTGGCTGCTAGCTCATGGGCAGTAGAGGCTGATGAATCCAAGACTGGTAGGTTAAAATGGTAGGTTGCTGTCTCAAGTGCCAAGAGCAAGAATTCAGATGATGACAAGCTGAATGTGGGATGCAGAAGATGAACAAAAGCCAGTGAGTTTTGTGACAACCCCAAGTAAACTCCCTTTCAACTGACTGGCTGCTCATTACCAGATCCCATCACAGAGGAGATTACATTTTCTAAGGTCTCATCATAGAGTTCATTACATCATTACATGACTGTCAAAGAATGAGAATTATGGCAAGGCCAAGCTGACATACAACTTTAAGAATCACAGAATTACTTTTCCCTCCCATACAACAAAATTTCATTTTAATTTGGGACCCATCAACTTGGAGTTTACAGATTATGGGATATGAGCAGAGTGAAGGTAGCCTTTACATAGTGGTGTTAATGAGATTTCAGGAGACTATATTGATTACTGAAGAAAAATAAGCTGTTTTCAAGTATTAATGGATCAATTTCATATCAAACAGTAACAACTGATAAGCTGACTATAAATAATTCATCCACTTATTCGATAATCCTAAAGACATGATAGTAATAAGATTCCATTTCATTAAAAATTATATAAAATGTAAATCTTTCACAAGCCTTCCTCCCAGTTATCCAAATTAGCACAACTCTAGTACTAGTTACATTTACTACACTGTCTAGTAGATCATGATATACATAGCAAGTCACATCTGACAAAGACTTACTTATATGATCAATTATTCTTGACTAGAGCTAGAGAAGAGTGTCAATGGTCCTTAAGAAATAATTCCTAATGATAATATACTCAGATCTGAATTATTCTTTTTTTTATTATGATTGAATGAAAATGTACATTCCCATATAAACTTGCATGCTCACCCATATGCAGTTCCCACTCGTCTCCTTGCCCAGTGACAGCACATTCTTCCTCTCTGCTCCATACATGTCCTATACTCCTAACAGTCTCCTATCCCCTCCTTTCCACCCACTCCCCTTCCTCCAGTAAGAGGTTAGCAGGATGATATCCTATAGATACACAGAACCATAAAGTGCCCAGAAAATATGGTCACTCTACGTCACCAAGTCCAATCCATTGCTGTCCGAAGAGTTGACCTTCATTATGATTTATGGACAGGGGTAGCATCAGGGCCAGGGGCCATGCTCCTAGGGGAAACCTGAAGCCCCTGGACCATCAATTGCAGTCTTTTAGTGGAGATCTTAGGGTGCACCACTATTTATTCTCTTACTGCCACTGAGACTCAATTTTGTGAGCTCCATCGTGGCTATCACTGGTAGTGGCTGGGTACCATCTGGTTCTTCACGTCACAAGTCAATGTAGACACCTACTCACATGGGTCTCTCTGTCTTCTGGGTTCTCTTTCCCCTATGTTGTTATGGACCTCGGTGATCATCCTATCCTGCTGAGTTGGGATCATTTCCTGTACCCACCAATTTCTTATACTCCACAATTACCATGGATCATCAACTTCCAGTTTAGTGTCTAGGAGTATGGTTGCAGAATGAAGTGAAACACAAATGCCAAAGGTCTATTAATGTTAGCATGATAACACCAACATGTCTGTACATCTGAATACCTACTTCATACCTAGAACTCTGCTATACACTGGGCATACAAACTCAAATATGATACAATCCATATCTTCAAAGAGCTGACAGTCTAGGAGGTTCAGACAAGAAAATCAATTCTAGAGGTACATAAATTGTTTCCCAGGTAAGCACAGGACGCACAGGGAGTACAGAAGAAAGGGCAGCTCCACATCAACCTCAACCTGGCCAAAGAGGCTTCCCTGAGGTACCAACACTTAAGCTGAATTTTAAACACCAAGAGGCAGCAAGATGCAAAAAGCAGGGAAAGAAAGTATTAACAGCAAAGGGAAAACATACAGGCTCTGGAAACCTGTTACAGAATGAAGGCAAACAGTGTGTAAAGCAAAAGTCGATGGCATTTTATCTAGTTTATGTACAACTTACTCTTTATGTTTGAAACCCTGGTGGTATAGTGGGTTAAGTGCTACGTCTGCTAACCAAAACGTCGGCAGTTCAAATTCTCCATGTGCTCCTTGGAAACTCTATGAGGCAATTGTACTCTGACCTCTAGGGTCACTATGAGTTGGACCTGACTCGACAGCAGTGGTGGTTTTTTACTCTTTTATGTTATACTTTGTTGGGACAGCTGAATGATATGCTGTTGATTCTGTATGTATCAAGTGGGCTCCTTAGTTGTCACAACTAGTAGTACTGACATAATGATTCCTATGTGCCAAATTTGTTTCTAAGTGCTTTACAAATACTGATTTATATAATTCACCCAAAACCTAATGGGTAGTTGAGGAACCCCAGCACTGTGGCTGCTAACCAAAAGCCCCAACCAGAGGTTCTACGGGAGCCAGACCTCACGATCTACTCCCATTAATTATATAGCCTAGAAAACTCTATGGGGCAGTTCTATTTCTGTCACATTAGGCCACTAAAAATCAAAATTGTTCTGATGGTACTTAACAACAATACAGAACTGTTATTATTCCAGTTTTGCAGTTGAAGAAAGTAAGGCCCTGAGAAAGCCAATAATTTATCCCAAACTACACAGCTAGTAAAGGCAGGGTTGGGTTATGAAGTCAGACCATCTGGCCTGTGTCTCTGCTCTAAAT
Source organism: Heterohyrax brucei (assembly GCA_028571685.1). Classification (NCBI taxonomy): domain Eukaryota; kingdom Metazoa; phylum Chordata; class Mammalia; order Hyracoidea; family Procaviidae; genus Heterohyrax; species Heterohyrax brucei. The sequence goes on from CM053156.1 coordinate 29,757,736, forward strand.
CATCATGCTAAACAGTCTCTCAGAAAAGGAACCTACTGAAATACCCTGAGTAACCCACGGGATTGCAGAGTGTGTTATAGATATAGACTTGGGATTCCGCAGCCAGAGCCACTTCACTGAGGATTCCACAGCAGCCACCACCAAACACAAATGCTGGAGCTGCACAGTTGTCATTGCCAGCCCTCTACAGTGGACACCACTTGACAGCTACCACTTCCAGGAAGTATACCTCACAGTCCCCAATACTTTCCCCTACACAGTGTCAGATCCAAAATCTAAGAGGGAGTATGAAATTAGCAAAAACTAGGTCACTTGTCCAAGCCCTGTAGGGAAAGCAATTACATGGCAATTTCAGCATATAAATAGAAATGTAGGCTCTACTTCCCCCAAGGTTCATAAGGTGAGCAGCAATTATAGACACAGAAGGGCTGCTGGGTAGCCAAAAAAAAAAAAAAAAAAAGACATATATCCAATGCAACTCTCACTTGACTTCTGATTACATCCTATTATTCACTGTTTTCTAATGGCTGAATTATAGCCCAGCACAACACCCACTCAGGATAGGATCTCATATATACATACTACATATAAAGTCTGACAATTAAGTTTGAGAACTCATCCTAGAAAAAGTGCTACACACCTCACCACTGAATATTACTATGGTCACCTTCAAAGTACTCCCCTTGGGAAGCTACGCACTGATGCCAGTGCCCAGTCTACCTTTTGAAGCAATTTTGGAATGACCATCAAAGCTGCGATCATATCACCCTTGATGTCCTGAATTTCATCAAAATATCTTCCTTTCAATATTTCCTTTATCTTCAGGTAAAGAGAAAAGTCACTGGCAGCCAGATCAGGTGAGTAGGGAGGGTGTTCCAATACACTTATCTGTTCATTGGCTAAAAACTCCCTCACAGACAGTGCCCTGTAAGCTGGTATACTGTTGGGATGTAAGAGCCATGAGTTGCTGGCAAAAAGTTCAGGTAGTTTTCATCTAACTCTTACACACAGCCTTTTCAGCACTTCCAAACAGTAAACTTGGTTTATTGTCCAGTTGGTACAAATTCATAAGGAACAATCCCCTTACTATCAAAAAAAGGTCAGGAACATTGTTTTGACTCATGATTTGGACTTATGGAAACCTTTTCGTCATGGACAATTTGCTGACTTCCACTGTGCATTCTGATACTTTCAGGGTCATACTGGTACACCCATGTTTCATCACCAGTGAAAACATGACCCCAAACACTGTCGTGCCTCTCCAAAAGGTCTTGGTAAACTTCAACTCTCCTTTCCTTTTGTTCATCAGTGAATTCCCTTGGGACCATTTTTGCATGCATCTTTCTCATGCCAAGATTTTCAGTTAAGATTTTCCTGTTTCTCTATCAATATTTACTTGGTCTGCTATGCTTCGCACAGTCAGCTCACAATTTTGACACACACTTTGACAAATTGTTTTCAATGCTTCTGCTAGTCACTTGCTGCCCTTACCTCCCTTTATCAGTGATGTTTTCTCTCCCCTATGAAAAACATTTAATCCATTTGTACACTGTTGTTTTCCTCATTGCATTATCCCCACAGATTTGGACTAACATGTCCACTCTTGTCAACTTAAACAAGAAATTTAAGGTTTATTAACTGCTCTAATTCAAGCTCCAGCCTCCTCATGACAGCATACAAAACCACACAATAACAATACAGAATGTCACGTAGGAAGGCATTGCCACACACTGACATCAACACAGCTGTGTGACATTGATACATCGAGGTTATGAAACCTTGTGCTAACGTAAGTACATGGTGGTGAGTTCACAAACTTAGTTGTCACAGCTCATACATACTCCTCACAAAAAAAAAAGTTGCCACTAAGTCAACTGCAATTCTTAGTGACCCTGTAAGACAGAGCAGAACTTCCCTACAGAGTTTCCAAGGAGCACCTGGTAGATTGAAAATGTCAACATTTTGGGAGGTGGAGTCAAGATGGCAGACTTAGAACACGTCTCCTTATATCCCTCTGGAAATGAAGACCTGAACTGATAATCAAATGGAGCCTTCTGGTCACCTAGTGAGCCTCCAGGACACGACACAGGGCTGTTAACTTGGACTTCATACTACTGAGCGAAAAACCTCTCTTTTGCTGACTCCCCCTCCTGGCTAACCCTGGCTCTCATGGACTGAAGCCTCTACTTGCTCACATGGGACCCAAAAAGCAACAGACACTTGTGACATACAAAAAAACACCCATGGCTTCAGAAGGCTCCCAAACAAAACAACCAAAGAGTTTTCCAGGTCAAAGAACATTTATGAAAGCATTAGAAAGTGAATACAAAATGATTATACACAGAGCCCTTCTAGACCTTATACAAAATGCAGCAGAACAAAAGGAAAAATTAAACAAGCTGTTCAATCTGATAGAACACCAGTACTCTGAAATTCAACAGATCAAGAACAAAATCAAAGACATAGAAACTACCATTCAAAGCCAAGAAAACAGAATGGAACAAATTGAAAACAGAATTTCTGACTTGGAAGACAGAGCTACTGACACCGGTGTCTATGAGCAGAAATCAGGAAAAAAAAAAAAAAGAAAAACGAAGAAGCATGTGGGACTCTATTAAGAGGAACAATCTTCGATTAATTGGAGTCCCTGAACAGGATGAGACACCTGAGAACACAGAGAGTATCGCTGATGAGCTGCTGACAGAAAACTTCCCAGAAATCATGAAGAAAGAAAATATAGACATCTCAGATGCATATCCTACACCACCCAATATAGATCTCAAAAGAGACTCCGAGACATATTATAATCAAGCTTAACAAAATGAAACATAACCACCAACTCTTAAAGGTGGCAAGACTCAAAGCAAAGCTAACATTCAGAGGGAAATCCAGTAGGCTCTCGTCAGATTTGTCAGCAGAAACCATGCTGGCATGGAGACAGTGGCATGACACATTCAAAGCCTTGAAGGAGAAAAACTTGAAACCAAGAATTATATATCCTGCAAAACTATCTTTCAGATACGAAAATGAAATTAAGACATTTCCAGATAAACAGAAACTCAGAGACTTTGTAATAACCAAACCCAAACTACAAGAAATACTGAAGGAAGTACTTGACTTTGGCTTAGAAGAACAAAACCAACAACTTTCTATTTTAGAACGATACATTACTCAGAACTCTACTCAGGGAAGGCCACAAAGTCAATCACAGCTTTAACACTGAAAGAAGCAATCTAGTGATTATCATGAAAACTATGGAGCCATCATATTAAAAACAGGGATGTACTACAGTTGCTATAGTCCTTCCAGATGGAGAGGAAGATGACAAGACTAGTCGTAATTAAAATTGGGTTTATATATAGTTTATTAAGGGGGATCACAGGATCAGCTGTAAAGCACAACAAAGATGTATCATACCATTTCAAGAAATCTAACACAGGAGTCTCAGCAACTATAAAACCAGCTCCGAAAAAGGTGAAAAATCAACTCACAAAAAAGAATGTCCCAGAACACACTAATAACAACAACAGAGAAAGCATCAACACAAAAATAAACATATCACAATGGCAGCCATGAACACATACCTATCAGTAATTACACTGAATGTGAATGGACTGAATGTTCCAGTAAAGAGACATTGAGTGACATCTTGGATCAAAAGACATGACCCATCCATAAGTTGTCTACAAGAAACTCACTTGAGACCTAAAGATAGGAACAAATTGAAAATTAAAGGATGGAAGACTATATATCAAGCTAACAATGAACAAAGAAGAGCAGGTGTGGCAATTCTAATCTCAGACAAAATCAATTTTAACGGAAAATCCACCATCGTGGACAAAGATGGACACTATTTAGTGCTGAAAGGTTCAGTACACAAGCAAGATGTAACTATATTAAATATTTATGCACCTAATACCAGAGCAGCTAAATACATCAAAGAAATACTGACTACACTCAAAAAAGAGTTAGATCACCCCACAATAACAGTGGGAGACTTCAACACTCCACTCTGAATACTGGACAGATCATCTAGAAAAAAGCTTAGTAAAGATACAGAAGACCTCATTGCCACAATTAACCAACTAAACCTCATCGATATATACAGAACTTTCCACCCATCAGCAGACAACTACATCTTCTTCTCCAGTGCACATGGAACATTCTCCAGAATTGACCATGTGTTAGAACATAATGTAATTCTCAACAAAATCTATACCACTGAATTACTGCAAAGCATCTTCTCAGATAATAAAGCCATAAAAGTCGAAATCAATAGCAGAAAAAACATAGATAGAAAGTGGAACTCTTGGAAACCGAACATCTTGCTAAAAAAAACCATGGGTTATAGAAGAAATCAAGGATGAAATAAAGAAATTCATGGATTCCAATGAGAATGAAAACATTTCCTACTAAAACCTATGGGATACAGCCAAAGCAGCACTCAGAGGTCTGTTTATGTCCATAAATGCACACATCTGGAAGGAAGAAAGAAACCAAATCAAGGAACTAACCCTACAGCTTTAACAAGTAGAGACAGAACAACAGAGGAACTCCTCAGGCACCAGAAGAAACCAGAACATACAGATTAGAGCAGAAATAAATGAATTAGAGAAGAGAAAAACAATGGAAAAAATTGAAAAGGCCAAAAGCTGGTTTTTTGAAGAGATCAAAAAAATTTACAAACCACTGGCTAAACTTACTAAAGAAAAGCAGGAAAGGAAACAAATAACCTAAATTAGAAATGAGAGGAGAGTTGTCACCACAGATCCAACAGAAATCAAAAATATCATAACAATACTATGAAAGACAGTACTCTAACAAATTTGAAAACCTAGAGGAAATGGACAAATTCCTTGATTCATACCACCTACCCAAATTATCACAACGTGGAGCAGAACAACTTAATAAACCCATCACAAAGGAACAGATTGAAAAGATCATAAAAAACTGCCAACCAAAAAAGCCCGGGCGCAGATGGCTTCACTGCAGAATTCTACCAAGCTTTTAGAGAAGAGTCATCTCCAATACTGGTAAGCCAAGTACTGAGACTATTTCACAGTTCAGAAAGGGGTGGAGTACTCCCAAACTCATTCTATGAAGCCAGCATAACCCTGATACCAAAATCAGGGAAAGACCCAAGAAAAAGGAGAACTACAGACCGATATCACTCATAACTCTAGATGCAAAAATCTTCAACAAAATTCTTGCCAATAGAATACAACAACATATCAAAAAAATAATTCACCATGACCAAGTGGGATTGACACCAGGGATGGAAGGCTGGTTCAACATCACAGAAACAATTAATGTGATTAACCACATAAACATTACAAAAGACAAGAATCACCAGATTTTGTCCATTGATGCAGAAAAGGCATTTGATAAAGTCCAACACCAATTCGTGCTAAAAACTCTTTGCAAAATAGGCACAGACGGAAAATTCCTCAACACAATAAGGGCCATTTATACAAAGCCGATTGCCTACGTCATCCTGAATGGAGAGAGACTGACTTTCCCTTGAGAATAGGAACTAGAGAAGGATGCCGACTCTCATCTCTCCTATTCAAAATTGTGCTAGAAGTTTTAGCCAGAGCAGTTACACAAGACCAAGAAATAAAGGGCATATGCACTGGCAAAGAAGTCAAAATCTCCCTGTTTGCAGATAATATGATTGTATATGCAGAGAATTCCAAAGAATCTCTAAATAAACTACTCAAACTGATAGAAGAGTTCAGCAAAGTCTCAGGAAACAAGACAAACATAAATAAAACAGTAGGATTTCTTTATACCAACAACAAGACTGATAAGGAGGAAATTATCAAATCAATATCATCTAAGATAGCCCCTAAGAAGACAAAGTACCTAGGAATGAATCTAACCAGAGGAATAACAGGCGTTTACAAAGAGAACTACAAGCCCTTACTACAAAAAACTAAGAGAGACTTAGATAAATGGAAAAACCTACCCTGCTCATGGATAGGAAGACTTAACATTGTGAAAATGTCTATTTTACCCAAAGCAATCTACTTACATAATGCAATTCCAATACAAGTTCCAGCGTCTTTTTTTAATGAAATGGAGAATCAAATCACCAAATTTGTTTGGAAAGGGAAAAAGCCCCAGATAAGTAAGGTGCTACTAAAGAAGAAGAACATACTGGGAGGTCTCTCATTACCCGACCTTAGGACATACTACACTGCTACAGTGGTCAAAACAGCCTGGTACTGGTACAAGAACAGACAGATCAATCAGTGGAACAGAATTGAGGCCCCAGAGATGACACCATCTGCCTATGAACAGCTGATATTCGACAAAGGCCCTAAGACATTAAACTGGGGTAAAAACAGTATCTTCAACAAATGGTGCTGGCAACATTGGTTATCCATCTGCAATAAACTCAATCAAGATCCATATCTTACACCTTATACAAAAACCAACTCCAGTTGGATAACAGACCTAAATATCAAACCTAAAACAATAAAGCTCATCCAAGAAAAGGTAGGAACAATGGAAGTTTTAATATACAATATGGACAGACGCCAAAATCTGTCAAAGAAACCACAGTCAACAGAAGAGAAAATAGATAAATGGGAACTATTAAGAATCAAACACTTTTGCTCATCCAAAGACTTTATTAATAGAATTAAAAGAACACCTACACAATGGGAAAAAATATTTGGCAACTCTATGTCAGATCGATGCCTGATCTCCATAATCCATAAGATACTACAAAATACCAATAAGAAGAAGATAAACCATCCTATTAAGCGATGAGTAGAGATCGACAGACATTTCACTAAAGAGGAGATCCAGGCAGCCAAAAAACACATGCAGACGTGTTCACGATCTTTAGTTATTAAGGAAATTCAAAAATTCAAATAAAGATGACAATGAGATACCATCTCACCCCAACAAGATTGGCCATGATCCAGAAAACACAAAACAGCAAATGCTGGAGAGGCTGTGGAGAAAGTGGAACCCTCCTACACTGTTGGTGGGGTTGCAAAATGGTCCAGCCTCTTTGGAAAGCAATCTGGCGCTTCCTTAAAAAAATAGATATTGATATATCATTTGACCCAGTAATTCCACTACTTGGAATATATCCTACAGAATTAAGGCCTTTCACACCAATGGACACATGCACCAGAATATTTACCGCAGCACAGTCCACGACAGCAAAAAGATGGAATCAACCCAGATGCCCAACGACAGAAGAATGGATAGGTAAACTATGGTACATGTACTCAATGGAGCACTACACAATGATAAAGAATAATGATGATTCCAGGAAACATCTCCTAACCTGGTTTCAACTGGAAGACATTATGTTGAGTGAAAGTAGTCAGCGACAAAAGGACAAACATTGCATGAGACCTCTACGATAAGATCTCGAAAACAGACTTGTGTATAGAAGAAAAGACTCTTTGACAGCTGCAAGGGAGGGGAGGGAGGGAAGGCGGGGGGGAGGGTTTAGATTAGATAGTTGCTACAAATCTGGTTGGGAGAAATTGGTGATAGCACACATTAGAAACAAGAACAACATTAAGTGGACTTCAGCATAACTTGAGTACTCCTTCCTTCTTAACCCGATATTGCAAGGATACAGTAGCTGGGGCAGGGGGCAGGGGACCATGCTCTTGAGCAAAATCAAGGCCAATTGGCACAACTAGCGTTTTGCTAAGAAGGCTCTCTGCACTCCACATTGGAGAGTGGCGTTTGGGGTCTTAAAAGCTGCCAAGCTGCCATCCGAGGACACAGCAAATGGTCCCAACTCAGCAAGAATGGATGCTCACCGAGGAACAAAATGACATGTGGTAAAGACAACCTAGAAGATAGAGAGACCCACATGAGTGGGTGCCTACATCGACTTGGGACCGGAAGAACTGGAAGGCGCCTGGCCACCACCAGTGATAGCCACGATGGAGCTCACAGAGATGAGTCTCACTGGCACCACAAGAATAAAAAGGGGTGCATCCTGAGATCTCCACTAAAAGACCTCAATTGATGGTCCAGCAGTTTTGGGGTTCCCCTGAGAGCATGGCCCCCGGCCCTGATGCTGCCCTTACCCATCCATAAATCATAACAAAGTTCCACTCTTTGGACAGGAATGGATTGGACTTGGCAACACAGAGTGACCATATATTGGATGCACTTTATGGTTCTATACATCTATAGGATATCATCCTGCTGACCTCTGGCTGGAGGAAGGACAGTGGGTGGAGAGGAGGGGAAAGGAGGCTGTTGAGAGGATGAGACATGTATGGAGCAGAGAGGAATAGTGTGCTGTCCCCGGGCAGGGTGATCAGTGGAAACTGCATATAGGTGCGCATGTAAATTTCTACGGGAATGTACATTTTCACTCATTCATAATAAAAAAAAAAGTCAACCTTTGGTTAGCAGCTGTAGCTCTTAACCACAGTGCTACCATGGTTTCCTATGTACATATATACAACTTTCACAGTTACAAAAAGACAATTCCTATCAGGAGCTTTAAGACATGTATTCATTCAACTTCTATATAGAAGCCATGTTTTAATCAATCAGTTAGTCGCCATGAGTCGGATCCCACTGGACGGCACTTTGCTTGGCTTGCTAGTAAACACCTATTGAGTGCCTGATATGTGCCAAAATCTGTGGTTGCTAGCAAAATGGAGATATGAATAAAACAGATAGTGTTATTTAGAAGCCCACTGTATAGCACAGGAGGAACAGGTAAATATGTAGGGTTATAAAATGTAACTGTGTCACTCTCACACAAGCACAGAGGAAATGTCCTGGGAGTGATTTACTGCAGAAGGGATCAGGAGGAAGACAGAAGAAAAGGTAACATAAACAAACTGTTCAGAAAGGTTAAATAAGATTATCAGACTAACAATGACAGACAGCACATTTCTATGCAGTAGAACAATTGTAAAATGATAAAGTACTGCCTTTAATGGTAAAGCATCCACAGAGTCTAGAGCACAGGACAGTAGGTAAGGGAACTTAAAGCAGTCATAGAAAAAGTAGGGGAGAGCATACTATGAAGAGCTTTGGTCTAGGCCTTCATCTACAGGCACGAGAAACTTTTAAAACGGAAACAACATGACCAGTTTTGCTTTAGGAAAAAATTAAAAACTGGGGGATGAATTGCGTTGAAAGAGAGGTCACTTTGGAAGATACTGTAATAAGATTTAAACAGGGATGAAAAAGAAGAGACCGATCTTAGAGCCCTGGTGTTGCAATAATTAATAACTCACAGCTACCATATAGGACAAGGTAGAACTAACCCAGAGGTAGTTTATAAATTGCAGATTAAGTATTATAAAGTCTGTGATGTATCCATAAAAGCTTATCCTAAATTCGAAAGTTAACATACTGTCCCATCAGCAAGGATATATAACCAGATACTGCTCTTGGGTTGTATCAGCATTCAGCAAGATGAATCTTATACCACAAATCATACTGAAATTTTAGGGGTATAGGGAATTTAAAGCTAGATTTTGTTCTGAATGTGTTCATATTCCTTTTGTCAAATAAAATTTTCACAAGAATATAAAAGATATTTAAATACCAAGAGAAATAATCTTTTGTGTGCTCATTCACGTTCTCCTGAGAAATAAAGAATAAAGTCATTCACCACCAAGTATAATATTCCTCACTTCCACTCACTTGATGAAAGGAGTCAACATGGGTAGCTCCAAATTAAAATACTTGGAGCAGCTAAGCTGAAAATGAATCTCTGCAATAAGGAGGTGACAACACGGTGCTTATTAAAATTTGCATATGATTACAACTTGCCATGTCTTAATCTATCATTTCACCCCATTATTCTGGGTTACCAAGACAAATACTAACATGCAGACTCAACATGTTTGAGGATGCCAGAATTCCACCGCAAAACGAGTACCATTCCTGAATATGGAAGCACATGACTCCAGTAAGTAGAAAGACGGCAAAGGTTTTTTTTAAACAATTTATGTGTAACTGTTCAGAAATTCTGCTCTGTCTCATTAGAGAGTCACTGTTGAGCCAAGCTCTGTACTGGAAGTGTGAGACAGACAACCCATTTCAGGTGGCAGCAAGGTGCCATCACTCGCCAGGGACAGGCTGCTTTGTGATGGGCCCATATTAGAACCTACAGTGCCCATCTTCCACTCCCAGAAAGCTTGTCTCTTAAAATAAGAACATAAGGAACTAGAACATAGACTTGATTGTGTCCTAGAAATGGTTTCTATTAAATGAAAACTAATAAATTAATTAAGGTGGTATGTGGCAATTTATCCTTACTGATTATATTAATTTAAATTAGCCAACAAAGCATTTAAATTTTCTTGAGATATCAGTTCTAGGCTTTTGCTTTATCTTTCTTTTCAAGCTCTTCATACTCACATCATTAAAAAGTCTGGTTTGTGCTTTAAGCCAAGCCAGCGAAGCCAAGTGCTGTCAAGTCAGTTCCGACTCATGGCGACCCTAGGGGCCAGGGTAGAACTGAGGGCCTTTAAAAAGTACCATAACTGCAAGATGTCTCATTTATAAGTGAAGTCTTTTATGTACATGTTCTCCAGGACCTTTATAGCAGAAAAACCACAATACAACAAGAATGTCCAAAATGTGGCAGCATTATGCATGGAATATATAGAAGCACTCACCCCCCAGTGCTGGAGGCAGGGGGAGAGTTGAGAAAATTAAAACTTAGTAGCATCATTTGGGTGAAGAAGTCAGAGTTCACAGATTCCAACAGACAAGACTAACAGCTTCATCAACAAAAGGTTTCAGGCCTTGAAAACCATGTCACAAAGGTACATGAGCATGATTACATGGATAAACTGCTCAGCTCAGCATAGTATAGATACGGAGTTCTGGTGGCACTCAACTACTAACCAAAAGGTTTGTCGTTGGAACCTACCAGTTGCAGCCTTAGAGAAAGATGTGGCAATCTGCCTCCATAAAGGTTACAGTCTTCGAAACCCAGGGGGACCCAACCCTACTCTGTTCTATAGGGTTGGTGTGAGTCAGAATTGACTCAAAGGCAACGGGTTTGGTTTGGGTTTTATGGTATAGTTTTCTCTTTGTAATGAGTTTTACTTTTAGTGTAGCGAAACCAAAAGGAATTTAACAGGAGAATTTCTATGTCAGCAATGTAGAAGAAGGATTCTATACTGATTTTGTCCAATCCTTTTCTTCTTCAGATAATGCCATGCACATTTTATTAGTTCTCTTGACTTGAACAAAAGGCAAGATTTCCCTCCATCTGCCTAGAAACTACCATTGGGAATTAATACTTAAGATAAACAATAAGCTCATCACATGATCTGTGAGCTTACTGGTTGCTAGGAGGCCTGTGAATTCTTAGGACTACTTTAGATTTGGTAGCATGAACTACAAAACTAAACAGTCATTTAGGACACAATCTTCAAAGTTTCAAGATTTTATCTAGCTGTCTATTCTCCATCTAAATGCTTCTCTGTAGAACTCCCTTAGTTTTATGCGGGTCTATTCTAACCTCTTGAGCTTTAGTTTACCCTGATAGTACATAAAAAAGCCAAGGCTAAATGTTAAGCCTTTTGATATAAATCACATTTCAAAATGGTAATTACTTACCAATGAATAAAAGACTGTTTGAAATGCTGCTGTCTCATTAGGAAGTTATTATGGAAAACCTAAAATTTTGCTTTAATAAATGGGGTTACACTCAAAAAGCATCTAATGTGCGATAGACACTCTAGACCGATAGGACAATTACTAATAGCTATTTCTAAGAATTTCCAATGGTCTCCCATTTCCTCAAGTTTAAAAAGTCTTGATTTTTCCCTATACTTTTTATAAATATCTGTTGGAGTGGATTTCTAAACACAGTCTCTTAACAAAATTATTTTAGTTTATTTAGTACATCTCTGAAGAGGCTTATCTTAGTCACTGAACCCAAATAATTTCCCACAACAAAACCTCTACTTCACTGAAAAATAAGTATGATAATACCAGTGTTTATTAGGCCAAACAATTGGACAGAAAGAGGAAATGTAAAAAAGTCTCGTGTTTCTAAGCTGCCATATTTTCTATTTTATTTTACATGACAAAGGCTCTATTTGTATCTAAAATCACTAACTTTACCACAAGTAGATTTCCTTTACATGCTCTAAGAAGGACTTTACTTTATATGATCTCAAAGTATTACAGTATATACCATGTACTCCCAGCAACACTCATATTCTGTACAGAATCACATTTGGAAAGTGGCATATGAGACTTTACCCATGTTCATCGTAGGGGATTATCCTTATTACTTAGTTTCTTTGGTTAGCAGCTACTTTTTATTGTGTGAATTGGCTGACATTTAAAATAAAGAGTAAATAATAGTTTGCCCACCCACCCCCACCACCCTAGGCAAAAAATCATATTATATGCAGCCCTGTGTCACCAAGAGAATTTATTAAGCACTTTTCCCTTAAGAGGATTCCATACAGTGCTGAATGGATGACATAGCTCTTCTTCCTGTTCTTGGTTTTCTGTCCCTCAGCAGTAACCTCACACTGATTCTACACAGGAATCCGCCACTCTGAAGCAGTGATTTCATGATCACAGTAAGATCATCTTACCATTTGGAGGTCGGGAAATAAGATAATGGAATCAAATATCATGAAGAGCTTCCACCCACGTCTTCAAAATGCCTTGTAGTACTGGCCATAGAGAAGTTCTTTTGCAAAAGATGATCATTATGACAAATGCCAGGATAGTAAAAGAACCTTCACAGGAATGTGCCTGGTATTACTGAAGAATCCTACAGAACTGTTAAAGAAATCATGACCATTTACCCTCCTGATAGCTTCACCTGGTGTCAGCATTGGTTCTATTAGAAAAGTGAAAGTCAGAATGGAATGGAGACACTGAAACTATAAGCATATGAAACCCAAGATTATCTGAACAGTCGGTGCAGACGTGGGCTTATGCAAATACATGTTCTGAGGTTAGATTTGGATTTTAGCGTATTTCAAAATTTGCTGTTACAAGCCTGAAGATAACGGCAACCACAGCAGTGGGTGATTTAAATTACCGAAGTATAAACTATAGCTGTTACTTCCTTTACAAATTTGGCTTTTCATGAAAGAGAAAAATCAAGGGAACCTTACTGCCAAAATAGCACAACATCATTGTGTCACCACATTATGCATTTAAAAAAAGGGGGGGTTCTTTTGGCTTTATATTCCTGGAAATGTGGTAACAAGACATTTATAAAGGATGATAGATTGACTCCAGTTAACTTGCTGTTTTAGGAGAAAGACAGTAGAGCTAGACTGAATACCAACCACAAAATTTAAAATAATCCTCCCAGTTAAAACAGAGCTTAGAATGATCTGGTATAATATGTGGTTTAACTATAATCTCTGTTCTTCTGTTACACTGTGTTTGGAAAAAAACAATGATTTCAGAACGAAAAGTAAACAAAAACCAATGTCTTTGATTTTATTACATACAAGCGGTTAAAAATAATACGAAAATAATGGAAAGATTTCCAGGATTTTCCTTCTTCAGCATTTCCTTATTTTAATCCCTGGGTCCCTAAATCACACACCAAAGCCATTCAGTCGATTTCTGAGGAGAACTGGCTCCTTCAGAAATGCTTTCAACAACACTGCATTTACGATGCAATCTTCTGTCATCCTTCACTTTCATTTACCATGTTGTTTGTCCTTTCTGCCTGACATGCAAATACATGATACAGCCTCCATTCCTTCCACGCAATCTAATTCAAAGCAGCATATGTTAATCCGCACAGAATCCTGTGAGCCTTCACTGCGCATACACACCCTTGCCCAACAGATTGCATTCAGTGAGCTCCAACATAGTTCTCCGCGTACAAATAAGACAAGCCCAAGACATAGGCAGAGCTCTTCCCTGACTCAAACAACAGTGCACGGAATCTATTCCATTTTTAAGGGAGAAAAAAAGACTGCTTAAATACCCACTAAGATAACTGGCCACCATTCACGAGCAAGTAAGCCTGATACCGCAGGCAGCAGTGGGGCAGGCTCTCCCACAAAGCTCAAGATAACTGCGCTGGGGTTTGCAGTCATTTGTTTCCCTGCAGCCCAAACACCCGTGCGTCCCCCTCCCTGATTTTACCTGAGAGCGCTCAAACCCCATATTGAGAGGGCCTGCTGTGGAGCTTGTGGAGGTACAAAATGGTGGATGTGAGCTAATTTTTTCCTGCTTTACCCGTAACTTAGCACAACCATCACCGCTCACTCTCTCATCTAAGCACCCCAGCAACTACGTACCAAGAACACCTTGCCGACCCATCCCAGAGACAGAAACGCGGTTACCAACCTGATGTCAGGTAGCCCCTTGAAGCCTGCGGCGCAAAGGCCGCAGGCAAGCGCTTGTGTAGGCGGTAGTCCTTTTCGCTGCGGGACCTCATGCGGTCTGAGGCCCGGTCTGAAAAGTCCGAGCTAGGCCAGGCTCTCCGTAAGGTTGTGCTCCGGGTCTTCTTCATGGTGGGATGGCTACCTGTCGTCCCCAATCTTGGGGACCTCAGAGCTGGGACGCAGCACGCTGCTTCAGCCGTCTACAACAAGCACGACCCGGGCGGACTCTGCACACATTTTCCAAGCCCCTATTCGTCGGCATCTACACCTCCAGTGGTGGGTCCGGCCCTTGCTACACCCCCTCACACCCCCACGTCAAAGGCTCCGATTTTACACACGTCCCACAATGCATTACACTTCATTTGCAATCCGCCCGGCTTATAGCTTCCAGATTCCTGGGGGGAAAGGCACGTTAGGAGGCTCCCCGGCCAGGAGGAGGCGGGAAGGGGGGGGGTGGGGGCGCGGAGACTTGCAGTGTGAAAGCAATGGGAACGCAGACAATGGCCCGATTCAGCACAGGAGTGCTTGGCTAACTGTGACCCACGGCACAAAAGACTCAAACAAATGAGGTGGCCTCCTGGGCTGACCCAGGATGCAGCGGCACCCGGGAAGCCCGAGGGTTGGCGGCAGACCCTCTACAGACGTGCTAGCCAGAGACGCGTTCGGATGACAGTGTACAAATTGTGTCCCCTGGGCCTATCAGCCACACAGCTCGCAGTCTCCGGCGCAAGCTGCCTCTGCCTCTTTCCTGCAGTCCTTGGGGGGTGGGGTTGAAAGGGTGGCGGTCGTCTTACAGAGTCAAAAGGGGTACCCGAGTGCCCAGAGATAGGAGCAGGCTCTGCAGGCAGCAGCTTCAGCAGTTGATTCTGTGGAATCCAGGAAGAGCCGGGGTCACCCTCACCACTACAGTGCCTCGTCCATCTTTCCTTCTTCCTCGCAGAGGTTTGGGGTGATGTGGGTGTGTTTTTTGCCGACACACATGTGTCCCCCACACATGCAGGCTGCTACTCTGCTACTTACTGGCCGCGACGGCATCAGGAGTCATGGCTGCCAAGAATGCCAAATCTACACTCTGCACAGTAGCGGTAGCACACCGCTCAGTCGCTTGAGTGAAGAATGGCTACTTGAAGGGCAGGAAGCAGAGCAACCTCCCAGATTCATGCTAATTAGGAAGCTGCCTTAAGTTACAGCTCCAATCCTGTCAGGCTTCTCAATTTCTTGTAAAATTCCCTGTGGCTGTGCTGGGACCTTGACTGGTGCCCCAGCCCGAAGGCAGAGCCTATTTACATATTTTAGGATGGTCCCTCCCCCTCAGCGAGAAGGACAGAAAAAAATCTTTGGTGGTGACTGGTAGATATGCAGTGCCCTACCTTGCCCACCTGTGCCAACTCCGAATTAAGCAGTAGCCAGAGGGAAGGGGCGCCATCCAGGGCTCCTCTGACAACCATACATCCCGGGGCACTTGGTCCACATCTCCTGGAAAACGCAGTGGAAGAGGCCTCTGGCTCTTCCCTCCTCCCTCTCGGTCCCCTGTCCCCTTGGGTAAGTCACTACCGGCCAACTATACTGCACTCAGGTCCACAGCCCCGTTACACAGCACAGCGACGCACAGCTGTTTCTAGTCCAACCACCAATCGTTAAAGGACAACAATGCGCGCGTTACAAGGGAAGGGAGGAGGGCAGAATGAGTCTCCAGGGCTGGACTAGGGCCTGGACTCTGACCCCAAAGTAATGCTGAGTTAAAGATGCACTGCCACATTGCTATTAATGATATGACGCTATGCTGCTGCTGTTTGTTGAAAAATGAGTATCTCTCCACTTGGTCTCTAAAAATGCTTTTGGCTGTAAACATCAACAGCACAATAAATCTTATTTTCTCTGTCAATGTTCTATTTTCTTTCATAATTTTATGCTTTTTTCCATCTGTGGTAGTGCAACATTGAAAATAATTTTTATTCTACCGTTGTTTCATGTTTACAGGTGCTAATAAGCAGACAGGAACATAAATTTTTATGGGGAGATGACCGGCTCTAAATGGTTAAAATTCAGGAAGTTCCAGTACAATCTAGGTCTGTTTCAAAGCCACAGAAACCCTTTGGGAGCAGCAAGGTTCTTGAACAACCAGGCTAACAAGTGCATGGCTTTAGCCACAGACACAGAATCTAGGACTAGACACTTGCATTCAGTATCTCAAAACTGTCCTCTGTAATGTGGACCCAACGTATCTAATCTATCCCCTGAGGTATCATGATAAATAAACAAAAGTCATCATTAAGTACCATACAAAACACATTTATGGCAATCAAAATTTATTATTAATTATAAAACAATTTAAGTTAGGAAAGAATAATCCTCAAAAAGGCACATTAAAATCTTTTTTTAAACTTTTCTTTATTATGATTGAGTGAAAATGTACAATCCTATATAAATTTGCATGCCCGCCTATGTGCAGCTCCGACTGCTCTCCCTGCCCAGTGGCAGCACACTCCTCCTCTCCATTCTACACATGCCATATCCTAATAATCTCCTATCCCCTCAAGGCACATTTTCTTAAAATGTCTTCTTCACTGTAAAGGTTGCTAGAGTCTGAACAACTATAGCTTTAGAAGTACAGAAGGCTAAATGTGTAAACAAACATAAGCTAAAACCCATAGCTGTCCAGTCAATTCCAACAGAGTGATGCTACAGAATAGAGTAGAACTGCCCCATAGGGTCGAGTCGGATCCGACTCGACGGCACTTGGCACTTGGCTCTGGCCCCATAGGGTTTACATGGCTGTAAATCTTTGCACATCTTTCTACAGCTGTGCAGGCTGGTCAATTTTACCTTTTGGTTAATAGCTGAGCATTCAACCACTATGCCACCAGGGCTCCTTGAATACTGACTAGAGAGCTATACGTAATGTGCTGTGGAGATCAAAGGAGAAAACTCACATCTTAACTATGGGCATGGGGAAAGGCTGCTCGGTACAGGTGGTAGGTGTCTGAGACGTGCCACAGAGAAGTTGCAGTATTTTAACTGATGCAGATGGTGCTAGATGGACAGAGTAGCTAGTGAAGTAGCCAGAAAAAAAGATGTCATGGTGAAAAATCAACGCAGGAAGACCTAAACAGTACTATTAGTCTGAAGGGTAGGGTACTATAGAAAATGACAGAGTAGACTGGAAAGGTATATTGGGCAGTTGGTGGAGTGTTTGCAATAAAAGGCCAATTAGTCTGTGCACAGTTCAAAGGAAACAGGAGACCATGGAAGACTGAGGAGGGGAGAGGCATAACAGGAGTGGACGTAATGATTTAATTCACTGAGGAATGACTGCAAACTGGCAAGAGGGAACTCTGCGGGTGATGAAAATGTTGTAAAGCCACAGTTGCACAACTGCATGCATTTATTAACTAAACACTTAGGTAAGCTTTATGGTATATAACTTGTTATTGTTAGGTGCCATTGACTTGGTTCCAACTCATAACAACCCTATTAACAACAGAACGAAACACTGCCCAGTTTTATGCCATGTCCATGCTTAAACCCACTGTTGCGGCCACTGTGACGATCCATCTCATCGAGGGTCTTCCTGTTTCTTGCAGACCCTCCACTCCACCTAGCATGATGCCCTTCTCCAGGGACTAACCTTCCTGACAGCAAGTCCAAAGCATGTAAGATGCAGTCTTGCCATGTTGGCTTCCAAGGAACACTCTGGTTGTACTTCTTCTAGAACAGATTGGTTGGTTCTTTTGGCAGGCCATGGTACATTCAACATTCTTCTCCAACACCACAATTCAAAGGCATCAATTCTTCTTCTCTCTTCTTTCTTCACTGTCCAGCTTTCACATGCATATGATGTGACTGAAAATACCATGGCACAGGTCAGGCGCATTTTAGTCTTCAAGACAACATCCTTACTTTTGAATACTTTAAAGAGGTCCTTTGCAGCAGATTTTCCCAATACAATGTGTCTTTTGATTTCTGGACAATGTTGCTTACTCATCCAGTTGTAAGGATTTTTGTTTCTCTGGAGGTGCAATCCATACTGAAGGCTGTGGTCCTTGATCTTCATCAGTAAGTCTCTCAAATCTTCATTTCCAGCAAGTAAGGTGGTGTCATCTGCATAAGGCAGGTTATTAACGAGTCATCCTCCAATCCTGATGCCTCGTTCTTCTTCATATAATCCAGCTTCTCAGATTATTTGCTCAGCATACAGATTCAAAAGGTATGTTTGAAAGGAAACAACCCTGATGCACACCTTTTCTGACTTTAAACCATGCAGTGTCCCCTTGTTCTGTTCACATGACTGCCTGTTGATTCATATACAGATTCCTTAAGAGCACAATTAGGTGTTCTGGAATTCCCATTGTTTGCAAGGTTAGCCATAATTTAGTATGATCCACACATATAAATTACACCTCAATAAAACTGCTAAAAAAAATAACTCCGCAGCAATGTGGAGAATAAGCTAACTCGAAGACCAATGAGGAGGCTGCTGCAGTAGCACAATCTGAATTCTAGCAGAAAGAATGAAAAATAGTGAAAATTTCCAAGTTAGAACCTGCAAATCTTAAGAGTTGATTGTATTAGAGGTACAGGTAGAAGGCAGATAAAGGGCTTTTAGACTCCTGAACTGTGAGAAGACAAGTTTCTGTTTCTTAAAGCTATCCACTCATGGCTTTTCTGTTACAGCAGCACTAGGTAACTAAGAAAGAGAGGAAGATAGAACACTTCAATGAAACAGAACTGTTATCAAATTTAAATTTTTTAATTGAAATAAAATACATACTGAAAGGTATGAAAAACACTTTAAACCTTCAGTATTTAGCAGTTAGGTAATTAGGCTTATGTAAAATCATATTAAATTTTGTTACTATTATTCATTTTGTATTATAAAGGTGCTAGGGAAGCTCAAGAAACACTGATGGCATAGTGCTGAACAAAAGATAAGCAGTTCAAATCCACTACTCACTCTTTGGAAACTATATGGGGCAGTTCTACTCTGCACTGTAGGGTAGCCTTCAGCCAGACTTGACTCAGCAGCAATGCATCAGTGAAGTTATAGTTCAAACAAAGAGTTAAGATATAACCTAACAACAGTTTCAGTAGGATTGCCATGTTACTATTTATCATTCAATTAGCATACACTTAAAGTGAAAAAGATGCTATTAATTACAGTAGACCCAAACCCTTAAACCAGCACCATGCTGGGCAATCTGAGACATGGTTTCTTTAATTTCAGTGAAAAGGAGCTAGTAAAAAAATACAAGCTTTGAGACAAAATAAAGAAATGTACGGATTCAAATGAGAATGAAAACACATTCTACCAGAACCTATGGGGTACAGAAAAAGCAGTGCTCAGAGGTCTCTATAAATGTACACATCCAGAAGCAAGAAAGGATCTAAACCAAAGAATAAACCCTACAGCTTGAATAAGTAGAAAGAGAGCAACAGAGGAACCCCTCAGGCACCAGAAGAAAACCGGTAATAAAGATTAGAACAGAATTAAATGAATTAGAGAGTACACTAACAATCAAAAGAAACTAACAAAACCAAAGCTGGTTTTTTGAAAAGATCGACAAAATTGGTAAATGGCTGGCTAAACTTACCAAAAAAAAAAAAAGGAGAGGAAACAACTCAAATAAGGAATCAGATGGGAGATTTCACAACAGACCCAAATGAAATAAAAAATATCCTAACAGAATACTATGAAAGACTGTACTGTAACAAATTTGAAAATCTAAAGGAAATGGACAAATTCCTAGATACATATCGACTACCAAAATTATCACAAGGAGAAGTATAACAATTTAATAAAACCATCACAAAGGAAAAAATTGAAAAAGTCATCAAAAAGCTATCAACTAAAAAGAGCTCTGGCCCAGATGGCTTCACTGTAGAATTCCACCAAGCATTTAGAGAAGACCTAACTCCAATACTACTGAAACTATTTCACATCATAGAAAAGGATGGCATACTCCCAAATTTATTCTATGAAGCCAGTGTAACTCTGAAACCAAAGCCAGAGAAAGATCCCACAAAAAAGGAAAACTACAGCTCAATATCACTCATGAAACTAGATGCAATAAATCTTCAACAAAATCCCTGCCAACAGAATTCAACAACATTATCAAAAAAATAATTTATCATGACCAAGTTGCAATTCATACCAGGGACACAAGGCTGGTTCAACATCAGAACAATTTATGTGATCAACCACATAAATAACACAAAAGATAAGAATCACCTGATTTTAGCAACTGATGCAGAAAAGGCACTTGACAAAGTCCAACACCCATTCATGCTAAAAATGCTCCATAAAACAGGAATAGAAGGCAAATTCCTTAATGCAATAATGGGCATCTATGCAAAGCCAACTGCCTACATGATCCCGAATGGAGTGAGACTGAAAGAATTTCCCTTGAGAATGGGAACTAGACAGGTTGACCCACTCTCAGCACTTCTATTCAACACTGTACTAGAAGTTCTGGCCAGAGCAATTAGACAAGACAAAGAAATAAAGGGCATTGGCATCCTCATCAGTGAAGATGTAAAAATTTCCCTATTTGCAGATGATATGATTGTATAGGCAGAGAATCCTAAAGAATCTATAAGTAAACTACTTGAACTAGTAGAAGAGTTCAGCAAAGTATCAGGATATAACATAAACGTAAGTAAATCAGTAGGGTTCCTTCATATCAACAAAGACGTCATTTAAGAAGAAATCACCACATCAATACCATTTACTATAGCCCCCAAGAAGATAAAATATCTAGGAACAAATCTAACTAGAGAAATACGAGACCTATAGAAAGAGAACTACAAGACTTTACTGCAAGAAACTACAAGAGATTTACATAATCCAAAAATCAATAAACAACAAATGCTGGGGACGCTGTGGAGAGACTGAAACTCTCCTACACTGCTAGTGGGACTGGAAAATGGTACGAGCAATCTGGCGCTTCCTTACAAAGCTAGAAATAGGTATACCATTTGATCCAGTAATCCCACTGCTTGGAATATATCCTACAGAATCAAAGGTAGTCACATGAACAGATATTGCACATGAATGTTTATTGTAGCACAGTCTACAATAGCTAAAAAATGGAATCAACTCAGATACCAACAACAGATGAATGGATAAACAAACTATGATATATATACTCAATGGAACACTATGCAATGATAAAAAACAATGATGATTTCAGGAAGCATCTCATAAAGTCACCTGGAAGACATTATGCTGAATGAACTCAGTCAGTGGCAAAAGGACAAATATTATAGGACACGCCTACTATAAGGACTTAAAAACAGACTCATGTACAGAAGGAAAGACTCTCTGATGGCTGCAAAAGAAGGGCAGGAAGGAGAGGGCTGGTCATAGACTAGATAGTTGATAGAAGTTTGGTTGGGTGAAAGCACTGACAACACACAGTAGAAAAAGATCAATTCAACTGGACTTCAACATAAACTGAAAACTCTTCTAATCTTAACCCAATATTGCAAGGATAGAGTAGCAGGGGTGGGGTCTGGGGACCATGCTCTCAAGGGACATTGAGGCCAACTGGCATATAGCTAAGTGAGTCTTCTGCATCCCATATTGGTGAGTGATGTCTGTGGTGTTAAAAGCTAGCAAGCTGCCATCCAAAGTACACCAGACGGTCTCAACTCAGCCAGAACACATGCTCTCCAAGGACAACAAAGACATTAGGGGGAAAGAACCTAGAAGACAGAAGGACCCATGTGAATGAGTGACTCTATTAATATGTGACCAGAAGAACCAGACGGTGCCCAGCCACCACCAAAACAGCCATGATTGGGTACACAATGTCAAGTCCCAGTGGCAACAACTCCACTAAAAGATCACAATTGATGGTCTGAAGGCCTGGGGTTCCCCTGGGAGCACAATTCCTACACCTGCTGCTGCCCCTGACCAGAAAACTTTACTGAGGTCAACTCTTTAGATAGGAATGGACTGGACTCGGGGACACAATGTGACCACATGGTGCATGTACTTTATGGTTCTATGAATCTATAGGATGCTGTCCTACTGGCCTCTTACTAGAAGGGAGAATAGAGGTGGGAAAGGAGACGTTGGAGGGCACAGGAGATTAAGAGGCTATGACATGTTTAGAATAGAAAGGAGGATTGTGCTGTCACCAGGCAAGGAGAGCAGAAGAGCTGCAGATAGGCAGGTATGCAAATTTAATTTGGATTGTACGCTTTCACTCAATCACAATTTAAAATAAAAAAAAAAAAAAGCTTTGCTTTATAAGAGGAACAAATGAACCCAAGTTGAGAAACAAAAAAAATTACCAGTAAGACATTTAAAAATGCAAAACAGTAGTGTTTCAGGGTGTCTCTGTCTTCTCTCACCCTGGTTAGGAGGATGACCCCAGTCACAATTTAAAAAAAAAAAAAAAAGCTTGGCTCTGGTAACTGCATATCATGGCGAGGTTTCTTGGAACAAAAATATGAAATTCAGCCTGATTTGCATAATAACAGATTTTCTTTCCTCTTGATTTCCCAGCTCCTGCAGGGTACGCAGTCCAAGTCCACTATCTGAGGACAGCAGCAGCCAAGAAAGGGGACTGTGCTACGTCTAAACTTTTTACACATGGAACCCACTTCAGAATCCAAACTAGACTAGATCTAACAGTCCATGCCTATTCTCAGCCTTGTGGACACATTTCTCTGGCCAAAAAGTTGTGACCTACCTATCTCTGTGGTATTTCAAGTAAAATAAAATAGTAAAAACCAGTTGCCATCAAATGATGGTGACCCCATGTGTGTCAGAGTAGAACTGAGTTCCACAGAAGTTCCAATGGCTGATTTGTCAGAAGCAGACTGCCAGGCCTTTCTTCCAAAGCATGCCTTGGTAGACTTCCACCTCCAATGTTTTGCTTAGCAGCTAAGCACATTAACTACTTGCTGCCCAGGGACCCTCTCAGTAGAAAAGGAGACTATCCAATAAATGAGGAAAGTTTGAATCCAAATAAGAATTTGGTCTCAACTGGAGGACATTATATTGAGTGAAACTAGTCAGTGACAGAAGGACAATTATTATATGAGACCCCTATGATAAAAACTTAAAAGCGTACTCATATATAATAGAAAAGACTCTGTGAGGGCTACAAGGGTGGGGAAGGTGGGAGGGTGGGAAGGCAAGGGGCGAAGGTTTAGATTGGATAATTGTTAGAAATTTGGTAGGGTGAAATTGGTGACAATTCACATTAGTAAGTAGATCAATATTAATGGGACTTCGACACAACTTGTGTACTCCTCCTCTCGTAACCCAATATTGTAAGCACAGAGTATGTACACTTTCATTTTTTTATTTCATAAAAAAAAAAAAGAAGTCTTAAGAAACGGCAGAAGGAAACAGAATGCTGAGACCAGAGATACAATGGGGACAGAATTTTATGCCAAAATTTCAGAGACTTAATTCAAGAAATACCTCATCTGGCTTATCAGCTCCAAGGAATCTGTGATTAAAAATCTTCAAGTACTTGGAGGCAAATCCTCTATAAACTTCTCCAGAGTCATTATACACTTTTATTATTTAAGTTTTATGCATACAGAAATCCATCCATGTTTGGTGCCGACAAATGAATGTATTCATAGATTACATTACATTATAGTACCCATACATTCAAGAATAGGTAACAACTGCATGTGTGATATTTCAAATTCTGTAACAACAACAACAAAAAGCCTGCCTTGGATGACTAATTTTGAAAACTCATTGCCATCAAGTTGATTCTGATTCTCAGTAACCCTGTAGGATAGTGCAGAACTATCCCATCTTTCTCCTGTGGAGCAGCTAATGGATTGAAACCACTGATCTTTTGATTAGCAGCACAACACTTAACCACTGTGCCACCAGGGCTCCTTTCCATTATGAGAAGACAATTCAATTCGCCTTTTTATATAATTATGGACTGTTGTAATCACCACTACAATCCAGCAACTAAAATATAAAAGTTTAAGAGAAAGTGATTTACTGAAGGATTCACACTTAGAAGAAACGTGAGGCCTTTGGTTAACCCTCTGCACCACCACCAGAGCTCATGAACCTCAGTGCTAGGTAAACCATTTGCTGTCAGGTTGACGCTTACTCATGGTGACCACATGTTTGTCACAAGAAAAGTGCTACACAGGATTTTCAGTGAATGATTCTGCAGAAGTAGATAGCCAAGTCTTTCTTATGAGGTGCCTCAAACCCACTGCCATCAAGTCGATTCCGACTCACAGTGACCCCACAGGACAGAGTAGAATTGTCCTACAGAGGTTCCAAGAAGTGCCTGGCAGATTCAAACTGCTGACCTCTGGGTGGACTCAAATCCCCAACTTTTCAGCTTGTAGGATAGCGCAGGTTCAGCATGTGAACCACTCGCATAACCGAGGGAGGCGCTCCAGTGCATAAGGCCAAAATCCAACCTCATTATTTCAGGTTGATTTCATCTTCTACAAACCCTGAAGGACAGAGGAGAACTGATCCCCACAGTGTTCTCCAGCTATAAATCTTTAGTGGAAACAGACTGCCACATCTTTCTACTATGGTATGGCTGTTAGGTTCAAACTGCTGACTTTTCAGTTTGAGTGTTCTAATCACTGTGCCACCAAAGCCCCTTCCAGCATAAGAAAATTAGAGCACCTATGAAATCAGAGCAAAAGGTTTCACACTGTGCTGTGCACAGCTGCAAGGTTTCCACAAGTAGTTCAAGGACTGGGCACAGGAGAACAAAGAGAAGGGAGGCCTTGAGCCATCTCAAAGGCACACAGGTCTCCTCTGCCAGTTTTACGTTTTCTTACCAGGATTTTGCTGAAGTGCTACAGCACAGTTATTAAACATAAATCCTCTAAAAGATGTCTGTCAGTGTCTGAATCTCAGCATCTTTACTTCCCAGCCATGTGCCCTGAAAGTGTTATATAAGCTCTTTTACCTTAGTATTTCCCTTTCAGTAACATGGGGAAATTTGAAGTACTAATCTAATCATGTTATTCTATGGATTAAAAGAGAAAACACATACAAAGAGTTTAGAATGTTATTTTTTTTTTTAATTAACACCCTATACGTGGTCCAGGGTTCAGCATACAAACAACTTCTGACTGGCAGTCCCGTAGTAAACCAATGGAAAGCTCAAAAATTCTTTATTAAGCCACATTGAATAATTCAAGTGCATTCTGTCTTAATTCCATTGTCTTCTCTATTTTTGCAGTGATTTTCCTTGATATTTTAATAAGCATTTTTAACTCAAAAAAAAAAACTTAATCATTATCTCCAGAATTCTCCCAGACAACAGTTAAGAATGATTCGATTCTACACAAGAGTGAACAAGCACACATGCAAGCACATGTACATGTACACGTGTGCACGTATGTGCACACACACACACACACACAGGCACATATGTTATTGTTATCCAGTATTTTAGCTGCATCTTTGCTCCTTCCCTCACCTTCTTCCTATCCTCTCTGGCCCCCTCTCCCTTTCCCTTCCTTCCTTATATAACTATCTTAAATACTCAAACTTCACTGAGATTTACACTTGGTTACCCGTTTTCCTGTTCAGCAGGAACAGGCCAGGTCCATGGTAAATCTGAGGGCTAGTTTAATGGTATCAAAAGGTGGCTGGAATTAGATTTGTGTTTTATTTTCTTTTTTGGTCTTTAAACAGGAAGAATCACTTAACAATCAATTGAAAGGTCTGACTTTTTTTTCACCAAAAATAAAGACAAAATAGAGAACATTAAAAGAAACAAACACACACAAGAGAAAGTTTCCAGCCGTTTTTTAGTATTTTCACAGAGAGTCACTTTATGGAATGGTTCTCTCAAACCAGTGAGCTGAAGACTGAGCGACCACTCTGAGATAACAGAGAAGCCATAGGATGACAAAGCTTGCAATGGGGAAGGAGAGTTGGACAGAATAGACCAGGAATCAGGAGTTCCACACTCACAACCTGCTTCTGTCACCGATTTCCCTGGTCAGCTTGAGCACGTGCCACTTAACTTCTCTGAGCCTTTCCACTTTTTCCCTGACAAGTTCAGTAGAGTTCTGGGAAAGACTGAGTGGGTCTGCATAAACAGCAGCAAATGGATGGGTCACTACAGTGGAGTATGAAACCTGAAATCTAGACTAGCCTTAGATAGTTCCTAACTGCAAAATTATATAAAGCCTAAAGACGTTCACTTGAAAAAGGTGGGGATTGCATTAAATGGTCTGTACACTCCTATCCTCTCTCAAATTCAATGACATGTAATTATATCAATATTAAATATGAACATGCTTTAAACTATATAAAGTGGTATGCAAATTTATCTCATTTTTATACAAAACTAAACACAGTATTGTTTAGTTCTTATACAAAACTAAACACACTGTGAGTTGATTCCAACTCACAGCGAACCTGTAGGACAGAATACGAATGGCAGAGTTACATGGCATGATTTCTAATTAAAAAACAACTTAAAGCTATTTATATCAGTATGATTATCCACAGGTATGAGATTATTGTTATTTTATTGTGATGTGATGTGTGTGCGTGTATAGGTGTGTGGTACTGACCTTTTCTATGTGCCTTTTACTTTCCTTTGCTGAGTTCCTTTTGCGGGCGGGGGTTCTTTTTTTTTGTTTTTATGTATTTTGTGTTTATTGAGAATTTGTTTTTCTTCTGTATTCTGATAAGCAGGTTTGTTAACTTTCTATGTGGTTACCATGAAATTTATTCTTTTCTTTCTAACCAACAAGTCTTTTATTACTTGACTTCCTCTCCATTTTAAAGTTCTATATAGCCAAGTGCCGTCAAGTCGGATCTGACTCAATACTGCTTCTTCTCCTTTTTGTTTTATTATTGAGAATTCTTTACCAAAGTTGGTATGCAGCCAATACTATACTGTGTCCTAGACTATAGCCAAGAGCCGTCGAGTCGGCTATGGCCACTGCCTAATGCTGTAAGTTCTCTCACCAAAGGACTCTCTTTAATATTTCTTGCAAGTCTGAATGAGTTTTTGCAAATTTCCTTAATTTTGTTTATTTGGAAATGTCTTAATTTGGCTATTACATTTGAGAGACAGTTTTGCTCAATATATTATTCTTGGTTGTGATTTTTTTTCAAGATTTCATACTGTCATCTCATTGCATTCTTGCATACAGTTTCTGCTTAGTAATCACAGTTTGTTCCCACTTTATAACTGTTTTCTTCAAGGTGCTGTTAGGATTCTTTCTGTGCCTTTGGCTTTGGCAAGAGAGACTATAATAGGTTTTGTGACTTTCTTTTGGGGTCTATTCTACATAGACTCTGCTAAGCCATCTTGAATGGTCAACCTTCATCTTTCATGATATTTGGGAAGTGTTCTACTAGCAAATCTTCAACAATCTTTTCTGTTTTCCATTTGTTCTGTTCTGTACTTCTGATCACGTGCAAATTTCTCTCAATAGTGTCCTATATAATTTTTAGATTTTCTCCATTTGTTTCTCTTTTACTCAAATATGAATGTGTTTTCAACCTCACTGATTCTGCCCTCCATTATTTCAAAATTGCTCCTAAGCTTTCCATTGACTTATTCACTCTGGAACTGACTTCTAATTGCGATTTTTGCATGATTTCTAGTTATTTATTTTGATGTTTTGTTCTTGGATTATTTTCCAGAATTCCTCTAATGCTTTATTTGGGTTTTTCATGATTTTGTTGGCATTTTCCTTAATCTCTTTCCCAATCTCTTGGAAAGCCCTAAACATTAGTTATCTGAATTTCACATTAGTTATCTGAATTTCACATTAGTTATTCACACTGCTTTTTCTTCTAACAGGAAACCCTGGTGGCATAGAGGGTTAAGTGCTACAGTTGCTAACCAAAAGATCAGCAGTTCAAATCTGCCAGATGCTCCTTAGAAACCCTATGTGACAGTTCTACTCTGACCTACAGGGTCACTATGAGTCACTATGCCAACTCGATGGCAGTGGGTTTGGTTCTTCCCGTACCCCCCACCTCCAGCAGCTCATCTGATTCTTTATTTTGGTCACAGGCTGCAGTCATCTTTTTCGTGTTAAATGTACTTTTCACTCTGACCTAAGGAAGACAGGCATCCGCATAGGACAAGAAACCCTCCAAGACTTAGAGACTGTGGCAGTAACCAGAGGGCACTAATCTGGTAAACTTTATTTTTTAAATACTCTATTTTGCTTTAAGTGAAATGTTACAATGCAAGTTATCATACAAAAACTTACACACACAGCTACATAATTCTAGCTCCACGCCTCATCCTGTGACAGCACACTCCTCCCCTCCACCCTGTATTTCCTGTGGGCATTCAACCAGCCCTTTCACCTCCCTTGTGGACAGGAGCAGCCCAGTTAGCCTCGTGTATCTACCCAAGCTAAGATGCACGTGCTTCACCAGTATCCTTTTATGTCTTATAGTCTAGGGCAATTTTTACCTGAAGAGCTGGTCCCAGGTCTGGGCCAACAGAGAATCCAAGGGCCATATCTTTCAGGAACCCAGCAGTCCGTGGTACCATCAAGAATGGTCCTCTCTATGGAGTTCTAGTTCTGCATATCCACCTTCCTCCCACTGCATCAGGGACTCCAACTTGTACTCCCGGTCAGGCAGTCATTCATGGTGGCCAGGCTAAGCATCCAGTTCCTCTGGTCTCATATTTTCCTTATGTCATTCACATCTTTCATTATCCTTTGTTCCAGGTAAATTGGGACCAAGTGATGCTACCTAGATGGCTAGTTGCTAGCTCCCAATACCTGAGACACCACTCATCAAAATGGGATGCAGAACATTTTCTTAAAATAACTGTTATGCCAATTGACCAAAATGTCTCCTGAAACCATGGTCCCCAGACCCCAACCATGCCACTTCATCTTTCAAAGCGTTGGGTTATATTCAGGAAACCTCTTAGCTTTTGATCCAGTCTGCCTGTGCTGACCTCCCTTCTACAGCACGCTGTAGCCTCTGTTCAACTAACCCAACCTCTATCTACTATCTAATCAATCAATGTCTCCCTCTCTCCCTATCTACCCTTGTAATCATCAGACTGCCTTCTTCTGTGTTTAAACTTTTTCTCGAGTCCTTATAATAGTGGTCTCATACATCATACAATACCTGCCCCTTTGCAACTGACTAATTTCACTTAGCTTATCTTCTACAAGACTCCACGTTAGGAGATGTTTCCCAAGATCATCACTGTTCTTTATCATTGCATAGTATTTCATTGTGTGAATACACCATAGTTTGCTTATCCATTCATCTGCTGATGGGCACCTAGGTTGATTCCATCTTTTTGCTATTGTGGACAGTGCTGCAATAAACATTGGTGTGCAAGTATTTGTTTATGTGATGGCTCTTATTTCTCTCAGGTATGTTCCAAGCAGTGGGGCTACTGGCTCATGTGGTGCTTCTGTTTCTAGCTTTTTAAAGAAAGTGCCAAATCAGTTTCCAAAGTGGCTGTACCATTTTCCATTCCCACCAGCAGTGTAGAAGTATTTCAGTCTTTCCATAAACTCTCCAACATTTACCATTTTGTGTTTTGGGGAATAATGACATCTTTGTTGGGGTTAGATGGTATCTCATTGTAGTTTTGACTTGGATTTTTCTGAAGGCTAATGATCATGAGCAATTTCCTCATGTATCTGTTGGCATCCTGGATGTCCTCTTTGGTGAACTGCCTGTTCATATCCTTTACTCATTTTTTAATTGGTGGTAAACTTTATTTTTGAACAACTGGAATAGCAAATATAGAAAGAAAATCTTAAAAACTCACAATTGCTTGACTTGATACTACTGGCTATGCCAGTTCAGAGGTAAACACAAAATACAAAGTTACATTACACCTTAAGTCATGGCTCTGCCTCTTACTACCTTTGTGTCCTTGGGTGAGTTACTTAACCTCTATAAGCCATGCCAGCCAAGCCAAGTGCCGTCGAGTCTATAAGCCATAGTCTTTTCATATTTAAAATGTGAACAATAATAATACAAAAGTGGTTAATTTAAGTAAGATCATGTACGTGAAGCTCTTGGCTCAGTTGAAACCATAAGAACCCATGACTAAAAGTTGGCTACAATGGTTTTTACTGATCCTGCCAAACAAGATGAGCAATGGGGTAAAACTTAGTACATTTTCAAACAAAGCAGTCCAGAAATTGTCCACAGTGCTCATGTGTTCATCAAGGTTCCCGGGACCATACAGTCAGTCCTGCCTAGTTATCTTTCTTTTCTTTCTGATTCTTAGGCCAGGTATCCCAATTGAAGTCTCCTAAGGACGGTGAGACTTCAGCTTGCTTATTTTGGGTACAGCCTCAGGACAGATGACATTTAGAGAAGTTATTTTAGAGATTTAGCAAAAATGAGGGAATGATATGTCAGTCCTCAACGACACAGACTGACACAGTGGCCTCCTCAACAATGAACTCAAACATACCAATGACCATGAAGCTGGCACAAGACTGGGCAATGTTTCATTCTGTTGATATAATGCCACCACAAGTTGCAGCCAACTAGATGTCAGCTAACAACAACAACAACTTTTGCCTTGTGTTTCTAAACATGGTCTGCCTCCCGTTCCTGATCTTCAAGTCCTATCCAACTCCAGCTTACTCCAGTCTTTGGCTTCCCTCAACCTCAATTTTACCTAACATATGGAAAAAACAGAATAATCACAAGACAGTGAAACATAAAATCATGACACCCAAATCAAGTCACTTGAAGGGTGTCATAAATTGAACTGTGTGTGCTAAAATATGTGTCAACTTGGTTAAAATATGATTCCCAGTACTGTGTAGTTATCCTCCATTTTGTGATTTTCCTATGGGTTATAAATCATAATCCCTGCCTGTGGTAAAAGAAGATTAGGGTAGGATATAACACCCTTGCTCAGAACACATTGCTGATTCAATGTAAAGTGATTTTCCCCGGAGTATGGCCTATACTACCTTTTGGCTTACAAGAGATGAATGGAAATGGAAGCAAGAGGAGAGATGGGGACCTCATATCACCAAGAACAAAGCATATTTTTTGAATTCAGCGTTCCTGTGTGGAGGAGCAACTAATCCACAGGAAGACTGACAAGAAGGATCTTCCTACAAAGCTGAAAGTGAGGAACAGCCTTTCCCTGGAGGTAACAACTTAAATTCCGACTTCAAGCCTACTAGACTGCGAGAAAATAAATTTATCTTTGTATATCTGTTATAGTAGGCCTTTCCCTGGAGGTAACAACCTAAATTTGGACTTCAAGCCTACTAGACTGTGAGAAAATAAATTTCTCTTAGTATATCTGTTATAGTAGGACTAGCTAACTAAGACAAGGGTGGGAATAAATCTAAAATCAGGGTGGAGTTTCTGTAAAAGAGAGGGTGGTATTTTACTTCCAAATTAGGGAAGCTGAAAGGAAGCAGTTAGAGTATTTTTATCAAACTAGGGAGATTTAAAGGATAAGGTGGGATAAAGAGAGATAAATTAGTAGGCTGGGAAGACTGTCCCTGGGATGTGAAGTTTGTGAAAAGTACGGTCAAGACTGAGTTAACACTGAGTTTCTGTTAATGCTGGTGGAATGACTAGAAAATGACAGTGGTGATGGTTGTAAGAGAAGATTAACATAATCAATGTCACAGAATTAAACACATAAAAGTTGCTGAATTGTTGCTGGTGCTATGTGCCAACTCACAATGACCCCAAGGGACAGAGCAGAACTGTTACCTTGGGTTTTCTTGGCTATAATCTTTATTAAAGCAGATCAACCTGTCAGTCTCCCATAGAAGTGCTGGGTGGGTGTGAACCACCAATTTTTTCAGTTAGAAGCTGAGTACTTAACAGTTCCGCCACCAGGGCTCCCCTTACATGTTTTTACTGTAATTTTTTTAAAAAAGAAAATCAAGAATAAATGAAAAGAGGCTTGCAGAAATGCAGGGTGTGGCAGAGGGCCACCTTGAGGGTAAAGGCAAGAAACCTGGAATGAGCTTCAACTCAATGGTGCCCTACTTGGCAGTCCCTGGTTACAGGGACCTTCAAGTGCTTAATCCTCCATTTTTAAGCTCCCAAAAGTGTTGAAAACAAGAAGAACACACTTCCAAAAACAGCTCAGGTCATCAAACTTTGCTAGGTTATGGCTTTTGTTTTGTTTGTTTCTTTAAGGTAAGTGTTGGAACAATTCTATAACTCCTGCTGACTCATAAAACAAAGCCAATTAATTGAGTAAAAGATTAATCAAGTGAGAGATGGCCAAATAACACATCAAGAACTTCTCTGGCAGAGTATAAAAGTAAAACTTTGGAACCATGGCCAAGATAGTGAAGTAGATGGATGCTTCCCATGACCCCTCTAACAAAGAATGAATGAATCCAGTATATATGACAGCCTAGGAGCCCTGCACATCAAATGGAAAGTTGAGAAATTTGACGAAGCAACAGGGAAGGGAGACTACCACCAGAAGTACATAGGATTCCGCATACCTGTCAGAAAACTGATGCAACCAGAGTCATGGGCCAACCAGGGGGGTTAAAGGGTGTCCTTCTCAGTAGGAATAATTGTCAGGAGAATCCATTCGTGCCTCCAGAACCAGTGACAGACAGCCCCAGATTATCAAAATCTGGGTCTTGGTAAGTAACCTGCCAAATGTAGAACTGAATCTTTTCTATGGAGACGTATGTGTCTTCCTTCTCCTGGTGCTCCCCCATCCTTTCTCTGCACTGTGCCTGGTACTACAGTTCGAGGCCATTAACTGAAGTGACAGTAAGACTCCAAAAGCCCATCTTGAACCATGCTCTTCCTAACTTCTCTGCATTGCACCTGGCTCTAGAGTCTGCTGTCATTAACTGAGCCTACCCTGGGTCACTCTACATCACTCAGAGGGGAAAGAATTTAACAAACCAGTAGAAAGTGGGGAAAAAAATGCAGCTCTAAACCAGAAAACCAGGGCAGAAACTGTTCCTTCACACAGATTCAGATATAAGAGGATATGCCATCTTCACAGATACTCAAGAATGGCTATTAGTATCCTGCCTTTCTCAGCAGCTATAGCAAGACATCTGTGCCTTTTACTAATCACTCCTGACCATCTAGGACAGTAGGTGAGAACCTACACCACTCAGTGACTGACTACCTGGATACCTGAGCTGCATCAACACAAGAAAAATAAACTGTACGTTTCAAAACAAGAAGCTAGAACACAGTACACAAATACAATGATTAAATACAATTTACTGATGGCTCAGCAACAGCAGTCTATACCAAAGTACTTACAGGGGTGGACCATGATCTCTTCAGAAAGCTACTAAAACAAAGTGCCAAATCTTCCAGAGTTAAAGAACTTCTTTGAATTATCAGAGGAAAAATAGAAAAGATTAATCTTTCTGAGATGGAGAAACAAATCATCAACTTCATATGGAAAGGGAAGAAGCCACAGATAAGTGAATTATTAATAAAGAAGAGGAAAAAAAGTGAGAGGCCTCACTCTTCCTGAACTTAAAACCTATTACACTGCCACAGCAGTCAAGACAGCCTGGTCCTGGCACAAAAATGGACACATACACCAATGGAACAGAACTCAGAATTCAAATGTAATTTTATCCACCTATGAGGAGCTGATATGTGATAAAGGCCCAAAGGCAATGAACTGGGGAAAACACAGACTCTTCAACAAATGGTGTTGGCACATGACAAACAAAGCACAATCAAGATAAGAGAAATACATAAATGGGAACTGCTAAGAATCAAAAACTTTTTGATTCTCATCTAAAGGCTGTATCAACAGAGTTAAAAGACTACCTACAGAATAAGAAAAAATATTTGGCAACTACATATTGGACCAACATCTGATCTCCATAATCTACAAGGTATTGAAAAGTACCAACAAGAAAAAGGTAAATACCCCAATGAAGCAATGCGCATAGGAGATGGACAGACACTTCACCAAAGAGGACATACAGGTAGCCAAAAGACACAGGAGGAAATGCACACGATCATTAGCCATTTGAGAAATTAAAATCAAAACTACAATGAGATACCATCTCACCCCAACAAGTTTTGCCAGAATCCAAAAAACACAAAACAACAAATGCTGGAGATGCTGTGAAGAGATCGAAACTCTCCTACACCACTGGTGGGACTGCAAAGAAATACAACTGCTTTGGAAAGCAATTTAGTGCTTCCTTAAAAAGCTGGAAATAGATATATCATTTGACCCAGTAATCCCACTGCTTGGAATGTATCCTACAGAAACAAAGGCTGTCACACAAACAGATACAAACACACAAATGTTTATGGCAGCACAGTCCACAACAGCAAAAACAAGGAATAGACATAGATGCCCATCAACAGATGAATGGATAAACAAACTATGGTACATATACTCAGTGGAACACTATGCAATGATACAGAACAATGATGATTTTAGGAAGCATCTCATAACCTCATGTCAACTGTAAGACATTATGCTGAGTGAGATCAGTCAATG
Source organism: Heterohyrax brucei (assembly GCA_028571685.1). Classification (NCBI taxonomy): domain Eukaryota; kingdom Metazoa; phylum Chordata; class Mammalia; order Hyracoidea; family Procaviidae; genus Heterohyrax; species Heterohyrax brucei. Next base: position 29,792,525 of record CM053156.1, read on the forward strand.
GCCAAAGGACAAATACTGTATGAGACTCTTTACTATAAAGACTTAAACACAGACTTATGTACAGAAGAAAAGACTCTTTCATGGCTACAATGATGGGGAGGGAGGGAGAGGGCTGGCCATAGATTAGTTAATAGAAATTCGGTTATGTGAAAGCAGTGACAGCACACAGTAGAAAGTAGATCAACTTACCTGGACTTGACCATCAAATTAAATCTTTTCTAATCTCAACCCAATATTGAAATGACAGAGCAGCAGGGATAGGGTCTGGGGATGATGGTGGTGGGAGACATCAAGGTCAGTTGGCACAAACAGCCTATTGCTAAGAGAGTCTTCTGCATCCCATATTGGTGAGTGGCATCTGGAGACTTAAAAGCTAACAAGCTGCCATCTGAGGTACACCAAATGTTCCCAACTCATCTGGAACAGACATTCACTGAGAACAATAAAGACATGAGGAAAAACGAGCTCACATAAGGAACCATAGCAATGGGAGACTATATCAACATGTGGCCAGAAGAACCAATGTGGCCCAGCAGCCACCAAAGACAGCCGATGGGGCACACAATGTTGAGTCTCTGTGGAAACATGAGAAAAAGAGGGGTGCAGCTCAAGAACTCTACTAAAAGACCACAATTGATCCAGTGGCCTGGGGAGTCCCTGGGAGTATGGCCCTTAAGCCTCCTGCTGCCCCTGTCCAGAAAAACACTACTGAGGTCAACTCTTTGGACAAAAATGGATTGGACTCGGGGACACAATGTGACCATATGGTTTGTGTACTTTATGGTTCAATGGATTTCTAGAATGCTGTCCTACTGTTCTCTTTTTAGACGGGAGAGAAGAGGGTGAAGAGCAGGGACAGAAAGAAAAGGGGGAGTGTGCTGTCACCAGGCAAGGAGAAAAGAAGGAGCTACAGATAGGTGAGCATGCAAAATTAATTTGTATTGTATACTTTCACTTAATCACAATTTGAAAAAAAGAAAACAAATGGTGTTGGCATAACTAAATATCCACCTGCAAAAAATGAAGCAAGATCCTTCCCTCACAGCATGCACGAAAACTAATTCAGAATGGTTCAAAGACATAAGTATCAAAGCTATAAAAATAAAATTCTTGGAAAGAAAACTTGGGAAGATGCTGGAAGCCATAACCCAAGGCATCAACAGTCTACCAAAAACCACCAACAACCCTCAATCATCAGAAATGAAAATAGGTAATTGAGAACTCTTAAAATTTAAACACTTAGGCTCATCCAAAGCCTTTATCAATAGAGTAAAAAACACTGCCTACAGAATGGGAATATTTGCCCACCATACTTCTGACTGTCACCTAATCTCTCTAATCTACAAGATACTGCAAAACCTCAACAAGAAAAAGACAAATAACCCAAACAAAAAATGGGCAAAGGACACAAACAGGCACTGCCTACAGGTTACCAATGGATAAATAAGGAAATGCTCATGATCACTAGCTATCAGAAACATTCAAATCAAAACCACAATGATATACCATTTCACCCCAACGAAGCACAAAATAATAAATGCTGAAGAGGATATGGACTGTTGGTGGGACTGTAAATTGGTTCAACTGCTATGAAAATCAATTCTGCACTTTCGTAAAAAACTAGAAATACAAATACTGTACGATACAGCAATCCCACCCCTTGCAGTGTATCCCAAAGAAATAATGAATACCACTCAAAAAGATACATGCTTACCAATGTTTACTACAGCTCTCTCCTCAAGAGCAAAAAGTTGGAAGCAACCTAGGTGCCTACCAACAGATGAATGCCTAAACAAACTGATATATTCATACAATGGAATACTATGCAATAAAAAGAAACAACGATGCCCTAGAGAACTATCTGTCCACATAGGACCAATTGGAAGCAATTTTGCTGAGTGCAATTGTTATTGTTGTTGTTATTGTTAGGTATCATCAAGCTGCTTCCAACTCATAGCGGACATATGAACAACAGAATGAAACACTGCCTGGTCTTGTGCTGTGTTCACAATCGTTTTTAGGCTTAAGCCTATTGTTGCAGCTACTGTGTCAATCTATCTAGTTGAGGGTCTTCCTCTTTTTTTGCTGACCCTCCACTCTACCAAGCAGATGTCCTTCTCCAGGGATTGATCCTTTCTGACAATATGTCCAAAGTATATAAGATGCAGTCTCACCATCTTTGCTTCCAAAGAGTACTCGGGGTGTACTTCCTCCAGAACAGATCTGTTTGTTCTTTTGACAGTCCACAGTACATTCAACATCTTCTCCAACACCACAATTCAAAGGCATCAATTCTTCTTGTCTCCCTTGTTCAGTGTCCAGCTTTTCCATGCATATGACGTGCCTAAAAATACAATGGCTCAGGTCAAACACACCTTAAGTCTTTAAGGTGACATCTTTGTTATTCATAATTGAAAGAGGTCCTTGGCAGTAGATTTTCCCAATGCAATGTGTCTTTTGATTTCTTGACTGCTCCTTCCAGGGACACTGATTGTGGACCAAAGTAAAATGAAGTCCTTGACAACCTCAATCCTTTCTCTATTTATGATGATGTTACTTACTGGTCCAGTTGTGAGGATTTTCGTTTTCTTGATGTTGAGGTGCAATTCATACTGAAGGCTGTGGTTCTTCATCTTCATCAAAAAGTGTATGAAATCTTCTTCACTTCCAAAGATTAAGGTTGTGTCATCTGCATACCACATATTGTTATCGAATCGTCTCCCAATTCTGATGCCTTGTTCTTCTTTGTATAATTAGCTCCTTGGATTATTTGCTCAACATCCAGATCAAAAAGGTATGGTGAAAGGATACAACCCTGGTGCACACCTTTCCTGACTTTAAACCATGCAATGCCCCCTTTTTCTGTTTGCATAACTGCTTCTTGATCCATATACAAATTCTTTGAGAGCACAACTAGGTGTTCTGGAATTCTCAGTTGCCACAAAGTTACCCATAATTTATTATTGTCCAAACAGTTGAATGCCTTTGAAACACAGGTAAACATCTTTCTGGTGTTTTTTGCTTTCAGCCAAGATCCATCTGACATCAGCAATGATATGCCTGGTTCCACATCCTCTTCTGAATCCAGCTTGAATTTCTGGCAGTTCCTTGTCAATATACTCTTGCAGTCACTTTTGAATGATTTTGAGCAGAATTTTACTTGTGTGTAATATGAATAACATTGTTTGGTAATTTCTGCATTCAGTTGGATCACCTTTCTTTGGAATGGGCATAAATATGGATCTCTTCCAGTCAGTTGGCCACGTAGCTGTCCTCCAAATTTCTTGCCACAGATGAGTGAGCACCTCCAGCATGGCATCTGTTTACTGAAATATCTCAATTGATATTCCATCAATTCCTGGAGCCTTGTTTTTTGCCAATGCCTTCAATGTAGCTTCAACTTCTTTCAGTACCATCAGTTCCTGATCATATACTACCTCTTCAAATCACTGAACATTGACCAGTTCTTTCTGGTATGATGACTCTGTTTCCCTTCCATCTTCTTTTGATGCCTTCTGAGTCATTTAAGTTCCCTTGTAGAATCCTTTGCTACTGCAACTTGAGGCTTCAATTTTTTCTTCAGTTCTTTCAGCTTGAAAAATGCAGAACATGTTCTTCCCTTCTGGTTTTCCATTTCCAGCTCTTTGCACATGCAATTATAATACTTTGTCTTCTCAAGCTGTTGCTCTTTGAAATCTTCTGTTTAGGTCTTTTACTTTGCCATTCCTGCCTTTTGCTTTACTGGCTCAACATCTGAGAGCAAATTTAAGAGTTTCTTCTTAGATCCAATTTGATCTTTTCTTTCTTTTGTGTCTTTTAAATGACCTCTTGCTCTCTTCAGGGATGATGTCATTCCACAATTCGTCCGCTCTTCAGTCATTAGTGATTAACACATCAAATCTCTTTTTGAGATGGTCTTTAACTCAGGAGGGACATACTCTAAGGTCATGCTTTGGCTCTCACAGACTTTTCTAATTTTCTTCAGTTTCAGTTTGAATTTGCATATGAACAATTGTTGATTTGTGCCACAGTCAACACGTGATCTTTTTCTGACTACTGATATGGAGCTTTTCCATCATCTTTTTCCACAGATGTATTCAGTTTGGTTTCTGTGTATTCTATCAGGTGAGATCTCTGTGTACAGTCACTCCACTGGTTTAAAAAGGTATTTGCAAGGAAGAAGTTGTTAGTCTTGCAAAATTCTATCATGCAATTGCTGGCATTATTTCTGTCACCAAGGCTGTATTTTCCAACTACCAACCCTCCTTTGTTTCCAACTTTTGCATTCCAGTCGCCAGTAAATATCAATGCATCCTGGTTGCATGTTCTATCAATTTCAGACTGCATAAGATAGTAAAAATCTTCAATCTCTTCATCTTTCACCTTAGTGGTTGGTGCATAAATTTGAATAATAGTCATATTAACTGGCATTCCTTGTAGGTGTATGGATATTATCCTATCACTGACAGCACTGTAGTTCACGACAAATCTTGAAATGTTCTTTTTGATGATGAACACAAAACCATTTCAAGTTTTTGTTCTCAGTATACACCATATGATTGTCAGATTCAGAATGACCAAAACTGGTCCATTTCAGCTCACTGATGCCAAGGATATTAAGGTTTATGCATCCCATTTCATTTCTAACTATTTCCAATTTTCCTAGATTCTTTGTACACTCCATATCTCAATTATTTATGGATGTTTCTAGCTGTTTCTTCTCATTTTGATTCATGCCACGTCAGTGAATGAAGATTCGGAAGGCCTTACTCTAGTCATGTTTTTAAGGTTGACCCTACTCTGAGGTGGCAGCTCTTTCCCAGTCACCTTCCAAGTGCCTTCGAAACTGGGGGCTCACTTTCTGGAACCATATCTGACAATGTTTGGCTGTTATCCATAAGGTTTTCCCTGGCTAATTCTTTTCAGAAGTAGACTGCCAGATCCTTCTTCCTTGTCTGTCTTAGACTGGTAGCTCAGCTGAAATCTGTCTACCACTGTTGACACTGCTGGTTCCTAAATACCAGTGGCACAGCTTCCAGCATCACAGCAACAAGTAAGCCTCTACTGACAAACAAGTGGGGGCTGCTAACTCTGCCTCTGTCGTCCTTTCCTGATGCTATTACCCTCCTTTCCTGATGCTGTTACCCTCCTTACCTGATGCTTTATCCCTCCTACCTGGTACTGTTATCCTCCTTACCTGATGCTGTTATCCCCCTTAACTGGTGCTATTACCCTCTTTACCTGACGCTATTACCTTCTTTACCTGATGCTGTTACCCTCCTTACCTAATGCAGTTATTGTCCTTACCTGATGCTGTTAGCCAGACACAAAAGGACAAATTTTGTGTAAGACCATTATTATAAGGGTGCAACAAATCATTTGAGTGCAGAAGAAATCAGTATTTGATGGTTACAAGGGTCAAGAGAGAAGAAGGGAAGGAGAGGGATTTCTTACAATTTAGATGGTGCTTAGGATTAGGGTTGGGTATGGGATGTGTCAGCATGCACTAGAAGTGGAGTACTCACAACTACTCAAACTCAAAATCAAATTGTCGTCTTAATGTCAACTACCTCTCTGGAGGGACAGAGAAAAAGGGTCTGGGATAGGGATACCATGCTCTCAGGGGGCATTCAGACTAACTGGTACACACAAGGATTTTCTCCCTCCTTCTCTCAAAATATCGCTCCACATACCACCTAGGTGAGTGGCAACTGGGGTCTTAGAAGCTAGCAGGCTGCCATATAAATAGCACCAAATGGTCCCAATCCACATGGACCTGAGGCAAATAGTGGACATCAAAGACAGGAGAAAAAGCCCACCACATGGAAGGGGCCATACGAGCCACAGCCTGCTTTGACATGGGTCCAGAAGATTTAGATGGTGCCCAGCTACCACTAATGACAGCATGGATAGCGTATGTGGTATACAGCTCCAGATAACAGCGAGTGATGGAGTGGAGGGAAGAGCTAGAACGCTACAAAAAGACCACATATGATGTTCCTTCTGAATGGAGGGTCTCCCAGGAGTGTGGTCCCCAGACTCTCTAACCTCTAACTGTATCCAGCACCAGGGCCAGATTCCCAGACAAAGACTGACCTGGACTATATAAAACACAGAGTGGTACTGGAGGTAAACAAACCCTTAAACAGGTCACAGCGTTGTCTAAGAGGCTTTTTGCTGCAGCCATGTTGAGTGGGTGAGGATGGTCAGACCTTCATCAAAAGGTCATGGGAAGTGCCAAACAAAAGGGGAAGTGTGCTGTCACATGGGGGGGGGCAATGGGGTCAGCTAAAATAGAATAGTGAAGAAAGTTCTGGTTGTTACATGGCAACATGATACAGACTGTAAAATTGTTCTTAATTCACAATAAAAAATATTTAAAAAAAGAAAAGATTAATATTTAGAACTCTTCAAGAGATCAAGAAGGAGATAAGGCAAATTGCAGCAAAGCTGAATGACAAACTGAATGAGCTGCATGAAAGCATACAGCAACAAGACTTAGAAATTAAGGAAATAATAAAAGTACCAAATCAGACAAATCAGTAGGAAGTTGAAGAAGTACAACTAAGGCAATGGAAGGCAAAATTAGCAATTTGAAGATAAGGTACATGATATCAACATATTTGAGGAAAACTCAGATATAAGAATTCTAAGAAATCAATAAAGACTAAGAAATACGTGTGACTCTAAGAAGAGGAATACTCTGTGAATGACTGGAGCACTAGAACAGGAGGGGATAAAAAAATACAGAGAGAATTGTCAAAGATTTGATGATAGAACACTTACCTGATTATCACGAAAGATGAGAAGATACCTATGCAAGAGGTAGGGCTAAGATGGCATAGTGATCAGAAGTATTTTCTGATCTTTCTAACAATGAAGAACCAGAAAATCAACTCTATAGATCATATACAACATTGAAGGAGCCCTGAATATCAAGCAGAAAGCTAAGAGGTCCGATGGGTGACAGGGAGGAATGAACAAGTACAGACAAAACTAGGCCAGACTGAAATTCACACCATTCACCAGACAAGCAGAGCTGCAAGATCATGGGAGCCAGCAGCCAAATACAGCAGCAGTGCAACAAGCGGATCTTTCTCATTATGAAAGAGGAGCTTCAGAAAGCCACATCCTCAGAACCATAGAGGCCATTCACCTGAGCATCATAAGCTAAGTGCTTGCAAACTCTTATGGATTCAAAATCTTTACTGCATACTGATTCCTCTCCCTTTACCAAGCATACGTCCCTTCTCTGCTCTCTACCCAGCACAAACCTCTGAAGCACTACCTGGGTTGGAAGTGAAACATCTTATCTACATGCCTGGAGTTATTCTTCCAGACATGGAGAGGGGAAAAAAAGGAGAAGAAATAAAGTTCTGTCTGCTCCCCTGAGCTGGGAGCTCACCATAGCTTTCTCAGCATGTTTACAGCTTTAACCATCTGGAGACAGGACATTGGAATTTCAAGGCTAAAATAATCAAGACAGAAATATCTGGGCATAGAAAAACTAAAAAAAATAGATATATAAAAGTTAAAACACAATAATCACACAAATGAATTACAACAAACTTCTGATGGTTAATTCTAAACATTTAAAAAAGCAGACCTCCACAGCCTCTGAAAACTCTCAAAACAATCAATAAAATTCCCAGAAGAAGAAAACATCCTACTGTAGGTAGAATACAAAAAAGTAATGTTTAGAACTCTGCAAGACATCAGGAATGAGATTAGACAAAGTGTATCACAGTATAATGAAAAATTAAACAATTTGTAAGAAATAATTGACCAAAAATGAACTGAAATTCAGCAGATTAAGAATAAAATTACAAAATTAGACAATTCAATAGAAAGTCAAAGGAGTAGGATTGAGGAAATGGAGTACAAAATTAGTGAGACTAAAGATGAAACAACTGATACCAGCATATAGGAGGAAAAATCATATAAAAGAATTTTTTCTAAATGAAGAAAAGTACAAGTTATGTGGGACTCTTTCAAGAGGAATGATTTATGAATAACTGAAATACCAGAATGGGGGTGGAGCACAGAAAACACAAAGAGAATTGTTGAAAATACGCTGACAGAAAAACTTCCCTGATGTCATGAAAGAAGCTATCTATCCAAGATGCACATCAAACTCCACATAAAGTAGATCCCAAAAGAAACACACCAAGCCATATTATCAAACTCTCCAAAACTAAAGATAAGAAGATGTTAAAGGGAGCAAGGCTTAAATAACAAAGAACATACAAAGGAGAGTTATGAAGATTTAGTTCAGATTACAGAGCAGAAACCATGCTGGCGAGGTGGCCATGAGATGGCACAATCAAAGCTCTAAAGCAGGGAAGAAGAAAACAACTGCCAACAAAGAAGTACATACATTGCAGAACTATCTCTCAAACAAAACAGTGAAATGAGATTCTCAGATAAACAAAAGTTTAGAAAATTTTCAAAAACCAAATCAAAATTATAAGAAACACTAAAGAAAGTTCTTCAATTAGAAAATCAGTAACAGCAGATACATAAACACAGATATAAAGCAGGAGACAGCAGCCAGAGACCAACTTGGGTAGGGAATCCATAACAATTAAAGCTAAAACATTAAAATAGGGAAACACAGATTCCAGTACATAAATAACAAAAACATTACTCATAGATCTTCAAGAAAGAGAAGAAGCCAAATTGATACAAGGAAATTAAACACTGGTTTAAATTTAGAAAATTAGGAGTAAATATCAAGGTAAATATGAAGGACACTAACAATCATATACATCAAACAAAAAAAACAAAAACAAGAAATTTCAGCAGATATAAAACCAAGAATAATGATAAGTAAAACTCATGCAGAAAAATGTCTCAGCACAGAAAATTAAGGGGAACAAAGAAAGTGTCAACAACACACAAAAAAAGGCACCAAAAGATAGCACTAAATTTAGATCTATCAATAATTACTTTGAATGCAAATGGGTTAAATAGAGATGAAGAGCAGAAGAAAGGATAAAAAAGCATGGTCCATCTGCATGCTGCTTGAAGAGACAATCTCAGACTTAATGAAACAAACGAACTAAAATGCAAAGGATAGAAAAATACATACCCTGATAACAGCATTAAAAAAAGAGTAGCAGGGGCAATAACGATTTGAGATAAAATAGACTTTAAAGTAATATCCACTACTGTGGACAGAGAATGTCACTATAAGAGGTGTGAGAATTAAGTTCACAAACTTAACAATGTGTGCCTAGGCTGGCAGCACTGTACAAACAACTAAGTGAAATTTCATAATCTGTGTCTCATAGCTGTGTTCATGTCGACATGTGACAGTATCTTGCTGAGTGGCGTTCACTATTGCTGTTGTGTGTTTTTGTGTGCTGTCATGAGAATGCTGGAGCTTCAATTAGAGGAACTGACAAACATTAAATTTTTTGTTAAGACTGAGAAGAGTTGAGGGTGCAATCAGGGACATGTCAGTCCATGTTTATGGAAATAATGCCATGAAGAAAATGGCAATGTACAAATGGATTAAACATTTTTCTAAGGGGAAAGTGTCACTGATAAAGAGAAGCCAGGTTGGCGAGTAACAAGCAGAACTGATGAAAACATTGCAAAAATTCATCGAATTGTGTGTCCAAATCGTAAGCTCACTGTGAGAAGCATAGAAGACCATGTAATAATCAACACATAGTTAGGAAAACCTTTACTGAAAATTTTAGCAGGAGAAAGGTGTGTGCAAAAATGGTCCTGAAGGAGCTCAATGATGAACAAAAGCAAAGGAGCATAAAAGTTTGCCAAGACCTTTTGAAGAGGCAAGATGATGTTTTGGGTTGTGTTATCACTGAGGATGAAACATGGGTGTATCAATATGACCCTGAAACAAAGCATCAAAGTGCACAATGGAAGTCAGCCAATTCTCCACGACCAAAAAGGCTTCATCAGGCCAAATCAGGAGTCAAAAAATGTTGCTAAATTTTTTATATGAGAGGGATTGGTCATTATCAATCTGTACCAACTGGATAGTTAACCAAGTTTACTATTTGGATGTGTTGACATGGCTGCTTTAAAAATGTTGGATGAAAATGACCTGAACTCTTGGCCAACAACTCATGACTTCTGCATCACAACAATGTACCAGCTCACATGGCACTGTCTGTAAGACAGTTTTTAGCCAATAAACAAATAACTGTATGGGAACACCCGCCCTACTCACCTGATCTGGCCCCAAGTGACTTTTCTCTTCACCTAAAGATAAGGGAAATATTGAAGGAAGACAGTTGGATGACATTCAAGACATCAAAGGTAATACAACAAACGGCTCTGCTGGCCATTCCAGGAACCGAGTTCCAAAATTGCTTTGAAGGGCGGATTAGGCACTAGTGTCAGTGCATAGCTTCCCCAAAAGAGTACTTTGAAGGTGACCATAGAGATATGCAGCAATGAGGTATGTAGTACTTTTTCTAGGATAACTTCACAACTTGTCAGATCTAGTATATTACTTAAGGATCAATACATCATGAGGAAATAATATTAAATATTGATGCACCCAATGGCAGAGATTCTATATCCATAAAATGAACGCCAACATCATTGAAAAGTGAGATACACCGCTGTACAATAATAGTAGGAGACTTGAAAAAAAATCACTTTCAGTGATGGTAAAACATCCCAAAAGAAGTTCAATAAAGACACGGAAGACTTGAATGCCACCATCAACCAACTCTTCCTCTTGGAAATATGAAGACTGCCAATTAAGTTCATGAACTCACCCTAGGAAAAGTTCTACAAACCTCATTGCTGAATATCACTGTAGTTACCTTGAAAGTACCTCCCTTGAGAAGGTATGCACCAACACCAGTGCTCAGTCCACTTTCAAAGCAACTGTGGAAATCTTTTCCTGGAATGGCCATCAGAGCTGTCACTGTATTACCCTTGATGTCCTGAATGTCATTAAAATATCTTCCTTCCCATACTTCGTTTATCTTCAAGGTAAAAAAAAAAAAGAAGTCAGATCAGGTGAACACGGTGACTGCTCCAATACAATTATTTGTTTACTGTACATAAACAACTACACAGTTAAGTTTGCTAACTTATTTGCAACTTACTATACAATTAAGTTCACAAATTGCCACTGGCCCACCACATGCAACGGCTATTTCACAAAGAATTCCAAAATTGCTTAGATGGGTGGACTAAGTATTGGTGTTGGTGCATAGCTTCCCAAGGACAGTACTTCTAAAGTGAGTGTTATGGGTACCAGGCAGGCCGGGCTGTACCTGGACATCATAACCAGGATGCAGTTCCTGGAAATCATCAGAGCATGGCAAACCCCTCCCTTCCTGGAAAGTCCAAAGTCCCCAGTTGTTTTTCTCATATGCTAGTCAAGTGACTTACCTTGCCCAAATCCTACTGGCTCCTGCCTTTTCCCCCACGTCCTCACTAAGTTCTGGGCTAGGCGGAACCATCTACCTCTATGTAAATCTCCTTCCCCAACTTGAAAGCACGACTTCTCTGACTCTTACCTTGGAGCTCGCAGGGTTCACCCGGGAGCACACCAATAAATCCTGTCCTACTGCTGACTCTCACTCTCTTTCTCTCTCTAACTGCCGCTGATCCGTTTAGCCTACCCCACCTTACAATGGGCTGAATCATGTCCCCCCTTAAATGTGTGTAGCCATGTGGCTGGGCCATGATTCCCTGTATTCTATGGTTGTCCTCCATTTTGTGCTTTTGCTATACTCTATGTTAAATATTAGGGTGGGATTGTAAATCCCTTTATAGGATCACCTCCCTGCTCCATTATAAAGGGAGTTTCCCAGGAGTATGACTTGTACCACCCTTAATCCTTTCATCCTGCAAGAGATAAAAGAAAGGGAAGCAAGCAGAGAATTGGAAACCTCACACCATCAAGAAAGCAGCACCAGGAGAAGAGCTCATCCTTCAGACCTGAGGATCCTGTGCCAAGATGCTCCCTGAACACAAACTGGTGAAATACCGGACTTTCCTCCAGAGCTAGCAAACTGAAAGCCTGCCCCTGGAGTGGATATCCTGAATTTGGACTCATAACCTACCAGACTGTGCAAGAATAAACCTTCCTTTGTTAAAGCCATCCACTCTGTGGTATTTCTGTTAGAGCAGCACTAGCTGACTAAAATAGTGACTATAGTGATATTCAGCAATGAGGTACACAGCTCTTAGAACAATTAAGCTTGCTCACTGTCAGACTTCACTCAGTTAAGTCTGACTCAGTTATCAGACTTCATATACGTAACACTCCACTCAACAACGTACAAGTAGACCTTCTTTTCCAGAGGACAGAGAACATTCTCCAGAATAGACCATACGTTAGGCAATAAAGCAAGTCTTAACAAAATCCAAAGCACTGAAATATTGCAAAGCATCTTCTTAGACCATAGAGCCATAAAAGTCTAAATTAATAGAAGAAAAAGCAGGACTGAAAAATCAAACGCATGGAAACTGAACAACAGCTTGCTCATAAATATCTGGGTTATTAAAGAAATCAAAGATAGAATAAAGACATTCAGAGACTCAAACGATGATGAAAACATATCCTACCAGAACCTACAGGACACACGAAAAGTAGTGTTTAGAAGTCATTGTATCTCAATAAATGCAGACATCCAAAAAGGGCTAAAACTAAAAAATTAACCATACAACTTGAAGAGGTAGAAAGAGAGCAACAAAGGTATCTCTCATGCCCCAGAAGAATAAAGATAATAAAAATTAGAGCAGAACTAAATGAATTAGAGAATACAGAAACAACTGAAAGAGATAATGCCATCAGAGGCTAGTTTCTCAAACAGATCAACAAAATCAATAACCCACTGGCCAAACTGACAAAAGAAAAAGAAGGAAAGAAATGACTTGAATAAGAAATAGTATGAGTGACAATACAACAAACCAACTGAAATTAACAGCCATAACACAATATTATAAAAAACTATATTCTCATAAAATTGAAAGACTACAAAAAACCTATCAAAACTAACACAAACAGAAGTAGAATAACTTAAAAACAAACCTATCACAAAAGCAGAGATTGAAAAAGTTAATTTAAAAACTCCCAACCAAAAAAAGTCCTGGCCCAGACACCTTCACTGGAGAATCCTACCAAACTTTCAGAGGAGTTAACACAACTATTACTAAATGTATTTCACAGCATAGAAAACAATGGAATATTCCAAATTCATTACATGAAACAAACTTAAACCTGATACCAAAATCAGGAAAAGATAGCACAAAAAGCGAAACTTACAGACCAATATCTCTTACCAACTTAGATGCAAAAATCCTAAGTAAAATTATAGCCAGTAGAAATCAACAACACATCAAAAAATAATTCATTACCAAGTAAGATTCACACCAGGGGTGCAGGGATGGTTCAAATTAGAAAAACAACGTAGCCAACAACACAAACAAGATTAAAAACACTTGATTATATCAATTGATGCAAAAAAGGCACCTGACAAAGTCATGTTAAAAATTCTTAGCAGAATAGGAATAAAAGGGAAATTCTGCAACATAATTAAAGGTTATCTACGAGGTCTAACAATTAAGCCTGCGAACCAGTGCTACATATCTCATTGCTGAATATCACTAGGGTCATCTTCTAAGTATTCCCCTCGGGAAGCTATGCACTGACACCAACAACTAGTCTAGCCTTCAAAGCAACTTTAGAACTCTTTCTGGAAGGGTAATTGAGCATGGTGGCAAGTTCCCAAATTTAATTGTAAAGTTGTCTGTGAGGAAGTTGTTACCCAGTAAATAACTGTGTTGGAACACCCTACCTACTCACCTCATTTGGCCCCCAATGACTTTTTCTTAAACTGAAGATAAAGGAAATATCGAAAGTAAGACATTTTGATGATGCTCAGTACATCAAGGCTAATACGACTGTAGCTCTGACAGCCATTCCAGAAAACGAGTTCCAAAATTGCTTTGGGTGGACTACACACTGGCATCAGTGTTTAGCTTCCCTAGGGGCATGTTTCGAAGGTGATCACAGTGATGTTCAGCAACGAAGGATGTAGCACTTTTTAATAGGATGAGTTTACAAACATAATTGTCAGACCTCATATGCAGTGTTAGAAACCCTGGTGGTATAGTGGTTAACTGCTATGGCTGCTAATCAAAAACTCAGCAGTTCAAATCCACCAGCTACTCCTTGGAAACTCTATGGGGCAGTTCTACAACGTTCTATACTGTAGCTATGAGTGAGAATCAATTCGATGGCAGTAGGTTTTTTGCTTTTATGCAACATCAACAGATTACATAATCCTAAATGGAAAAAGATTGAAAGCACTCCCCTTGAGAACAGGAAGCAATAAGGATGCCCATCGTCATCATTTTTATTCAACTTTGTGGTGAAGCAATCAGACAAGATAATGGAATGATGGGCATCCAAATGGTAAGGAAAAGTAAAGTATCTCTACTTGCAGACGATATGACCTTATACACAGAAAACCCTCGCAAATCCACACAAAAAAGAAACTAATAGAAGAGTTCAGCAAAGTATCAGAATAGCTTGGCAAATACAGTCCAACATTTTGAAAGGCAGAGTAGCACAGACAGGTGTCTGGGGATCATGGTTTCAGGGCACATCTATGCTGGCTGGCATAACTAACTGTTTTTTAAGGAAATGTTCTGCATCCCACTTTGCTGAGTGGCCATCTGCAGTCTTAAAAGCTAGCATGCAGCCATCCAAGCAGCATCAATTGGCCCTAATCCATCCGGATCAGAGTAGAATGAAAGACATCGAAGATGTGAGGAAAATATGACCCAACCAAGAGAAGATGCCACAGGATCTACAGACTACATGACCATGGGACCATAAGAACTAAGATGGTACCTAGCCGCCACCAATGACTGCCCTGAGAAGGAACATGGTGTAAAGTCCCTGATGTAGTGGGAAAAAAATGGGTGTGCAGAACTAGAATTCTATTAAAAGTCCACATCTGATGGTCCATCAGACTGGAGGGTTCTCTGAGGACACAGCCCCTAGACTCTCTGTTAGCCAAGAGCTGAAACCAGCACTGAAGTCAACTCTTCAGACAAAGTTTGGACTAGACTTATAGACCTACAAGTGATTTTGGTGAAGAATGTGCTTGATTATATACAGGAGTCTGCCTGAGCAGCTCTTCTGAAGAGGCAAGATGAGAGGGTAGAAGGGGACAAGAGTTGGCTGAATGAATATGGAAGTACAGGGTGGAAAGGAGGAGTGCCTGTCACATGATGGTTGTGGGCAAGCAGTCAGAGTTGCATAGTGGCATGCGTCCAGGGTTTTATGTGGCAAATTTATTTGGATTGTAAACTTTCACTTAAACTACAATAAAATATTTAAAAAATAATAAAGGAAAACTTCCATTGTGGGTAAACCTGTGTATGCTATACCACTTACATAGGGAAGAAGCCAAATTATTTCTGATGCTCCAGAGAGAGGGAACACTTGTCCTTCCCTTGCACAGTCAGACTAGCCCCAGGAACAAATGGTAAACCACTTCTGCCTTGTGGCAACTACCATAATTGCATGGTTTGAATAATACCTAAAACAATGAAGTGGAGGGGGTAAAGGGGTTGGGGAAAAAAACAAAACAATTAACACTTTAGATGCTTAACTCTTATGAACAGGAGCAAAAGTTAGCCTCACTGCTATGCAGCCTGTGTGAACCTCCAGCTTCTTCCTTGCCTCTAGAATCTGTCAATAAACAGAATCACAATAAGAACTGACCACAGGATTGGCAAGCAGCAAGCAAGAGAATACATCCAGATCACAATTAGGCTCTGCTGTTTCAGTATCCTGGTGGATTTGATCTGCCGACCTTGCACTCCTTGAATACTCTGGGGGTCAGTTCTACCCTGGACCCTAGGGTCACCATGAGTCAGATCCGACTCCACGGCACTTGGCTTTTGGACTTGGCTGATGTCTTAGTATCAGCCACCATACCTCACCAAAGTCCTCCTCCTCCTGGCAGGACCAACAGAGAACAGCACAGGACATGGGCCTCGACTGTATCTGGGGCCCAGATAGCACATCAGAACTGCAGTGTACGTATAGCCTCCAGGGCCAGTCTGCCCAAGTAAAATGCAAACTGGGCTCTGAGCAGATGTGTGATGATCAACAGGCACAATTCCCAGAGCTGCTGTGCGGCTCAAATAAACTAATAATACACGTGGACCTCTTAGAACAACTCCTGGTACAGGTCAGCACTGTAAATACGAGCTGCCAGCACTACTATTTGGGGTGGCATAGCCTAAGGGGAGTTCTTTCCTGGATATTTGATATTAATGCCCTTTAAAAACTGAAGTTGTTTTAGGGGAACAAAAGGAAAAAAGGTCTCTAACACCATATTGTATACCCATGAAGTAGGAGGATACAGATGAGCCTAAGACAGTTGTCTGTTCTTCTAAGGTATGAAATGGTACAGGGGCTCTGGAGCCTGGATACACATCCTGGAATTCACATTTGATAGATATATAACCTCGGGTAAAGCCCGAAATCTCTGCTAAGCCATAATTTTCTGAAAGGCAAAGTGGGAAAACTTGCTTTCTTCTAACAGTGTGTAAAAGGTAAATATGAAAATGCTTGTGAAGTACTCAACAGACTGCCTGCTCACAATCATTAAGTGTTCAGTCATTGGAAGCAGCATATAATGTTATAAACAGGGAAAGGAAGGTGGACTTGGGTCTACTAATAGTGCATACAACGCCTTAGTGACAATCTGAAGGGAAAGAAACAAGCTTCCTTTCCAAAGCCACATTACTTCATTTCTCCAGAAATGGCTGTTTTAGCTGCATAAATACAGTATGTCTTCCATGTCATCTTAGTTGTGACATCCCTGCATAACACTATACGGTATCCTGAATTGCCATACAATAGTATCACAACACGAACAGAAATGTGTCTGTTAAGTACCCCACATTATTTGTGGCACATGAAAACAAAAAAGGGGTTGCTTTCAAGTTGTCTTCAACTCATGGTGACTCCATGTATGTAACCGTATGCGACAGGGATTTTAACTGTCACAAACTTTTCCAAGTGGATTGCCAGACCTTTCTTCTAAAGCACCTCTGGGTGGATTCAGACTGCCAACCTTCAGGCTAAGAAGTCTTCAACGATTTACATCATCCAGACTCCATTCTTTGCACATAAAAGCTATTTAGTGCATATCTGTAGACGGAAGGGAGGAAGATTTGATTCTAATTTGACTCTCCATTCATTCTACACTTGGACAGTGACATAACACAGTTCAGGAGCTTCAGATATATAATAGTTATATGAATGCTATTTCTATTTTCCCTTCTCTTGTGCCCCCATGCTACCTCCCAAAGTTTATTTCCTCCTAAAGTTTACCTTATTGAAAAACTACATAGTCCCTTCCTTCTATAGTCTATATACAAAGCATCCTTTGGGTACAGGGAGATATCTCTGAGGATACCTTCCTTTATTTCTATACTTTCTGCTTAGCAACAACCAACTTCAGTGGCTCTTATTCTGCATCTGTCTATATTGTTCAAAAACCAGCTGAAGCCTCTACCATGGCACACTACCTTCTGCCTCTGCCTCCTTCTAGAATCCCTATGTCTACTCTATCACCCAGGCCCCAATATGTAGAGATACCTCGGCTTCACCTAGGGAAGTGTTCACTGCCTCTGACCATGAATTTCAGAAGGCAGGAGGAGAGGAGTCACAGGTGGACCATGAAATTCATAAAGTATTATCCCATGAAAACATTGTTAAAAATAAGGTTGAAGTTCTCTATTGGTTTTAAACATTTGGCTACTGGCTATCTGTAATAAACCTTAAAATATATTCCTGTTTTAAGGGAGGGTGTTATAGATTTAATTTTACCCCTCAAAAAGCTATGCTGAAGTCTCTCTTAAGTCTCCTAGTGTTGCTGTAACAGAAATACTAAAAGTGGGTGGCTTTAAAGAACAAAAATTTATTTTCTCGCAGTTATGGAGGTTAAAAGTTAAATCAAGATTTTAGCCACATCGATTCCTTCCCTTTACAGGAAACAAACCCATTACCATCTAATTGATTTTGACTCACAGTGATGCTATAGGGCAGAGTACAACTGCCCCATATAGTTTCCAAGCAGGTGGTAAACTGCCAACCTTGTGTTCAGCAGTGACCACTCTTAACTACTGTGCCACCACAGCTCTGTCCTTATCAACATCCCTGGACATTCTTTGGATCCACAGCAATCTTCACACAACAACTATCTTCCCTCATGTACATGTGTTTGTATCTACACTGCCCTTTTTATTACTCAGAAGGGATTAGGTTTAGAATCAACCCTCTTCAACTTATGATGATTACAGTACATTAGCCTGCATTATGGAAAGTGATTCAATCTCATGACATTACATTATGGAAAGTGCCATAGAAGTTCTACTCAAGGCCAAATGACTTAATCAAATGATAGATCATAGACAGCATATAGTCAGATTTTGATAGGTATTTTGGGAAACACAAGTCGATTTATAACTTAGTCCTAAACCCTGTACTGTGAATGTGACTTTACTTGGAAATACGGTCTTTGAAGATGTTACCAGTTAGGTTAGTATGAGGTCATACTAGAGTAGGTCAATTCCTAATCATATGTGAATGCTGTCCTTATTAAAGAGAAGATACACAGAAACAAGAAACAGAGGGAAGAGCATGTTGCAGCTACAAACCAAGGAACACCTGGAACTACCAGAAGTTAGCAGTGAAGATGAAAACAGGGTCTTCAAAAGGAGTCAACAAGGCTGATATCTGATCTCAGACCCCCAACCTTCAGAACACTGAGACAATAAATTTACTTGTATAAACCACTCAGTTTGTGATATTTTACTATGGTTGCCCTAGGAAGCTAAAATAGAGGAGACTTCCTACAAACCCACAGTTAGAAGGCAATGTCCATTTTCCACAGATTAAACACCAGAATCTTTGAAAAGCAGGTCCTGGGAAAAATGGACTATCCATGAAGTGAGATACAGAAATTTTGCTAACCCATCAAGCTGGATGTCCACACTGTTTAGCTTCCAGGAACTGAAGCATTTTTCTCTCCCTTCATCACTAACTAATCAAATGTGAGGCAGATGGCCCTCACACAGCTTCTACAGATGGCTGAGAATCATTCATCTCCTCACTCAAGAACTAGAATGACCAGAACCCATACACAGAAAGAAGGCTGCAAACAGCAGTCTTTGTAGATCCAAGTGTCCAATCCTGGTCACAAGGCAGCTGTTCCTATGAAGGATTTATCTACTATGTAATTCTCTATTCCCTCTTTTTATTCCTGAAATACCCTTCTAGGACTAGCCAACTCCAACTGCAGAGAGGAAATACGAAACAAACACAGCCAACTTTAGACACTAATGGGTGAGGAAGAGGGGCATCTACCAAATTCAGAAAGATTACATGAGAGGATGACTATGATGATGAGCGAGAGAGAAAAAGATTTTAAACAGGTCACAAGGTGAGTTTACATCCCCAATTACTACATGGCACTGGTTTTCATGAAGCCCTAGAACAGTCTGACACAGAAAGAGCATGTCTTAAACTATTTTCAGGTCCTACTTCTCTCCATCACTACATTTCAGCACGATGACAGTAACACAGCACCCAACACACCATGGACAGTTCTTCACCAGTTAGTTTCTTCTTTTTCACCAGCTGGCTTATTATTGTTGTATGCCATCAAGTCAACTCAGTCTCAAACTGACACTGTATGAAACAGTGGCACAAGGGTTAAGTGCTGGCTTGCAAACTAGAAACGTCAACAGTTTGAACCTACCAGCCACTCTTCAAGAGAAAGATGCAGCAGTCTGCTTCCATAAAGATTATAGCCTCAGAAATCTTATAGACAATTCTACTCTGTCCTATAGGGTCACTGAGTCAGAACTCACTCCATGGCAACAGGTTTGGTTTGATTTAATCTTGGGAGCAGATCATTAGGTCTTTTCTCCTGCAGAGCAGCTACATATCAGTTAGCAGCCTAGCGTTCAACTGTTCTGCCACTGGGAGTCCTTAACTGGCATATATACTGGGGTACTGAGTACAATGACTTCAGCTTTCAGGAAAGTCACCTTTCTGATGCTCACTCCAACTCTTCCCTAACTTTTCTCTAAGGAAGAAAGTATCTCCTTTGAACATTTCTGATTTTAGCCAGTTTGATGAAATGTGCGCCTTTCTCACCACGATTGACAAATGAGGGCATTTTTATTTTGTACTCTATATTCTGCAACACAAAATTCCATGTGATTTTCACACAAATCCTGCTCTTGGCTTCTATCACTAAAGAGCTTTACCCTAGAAATTTAAAGGCAAAGCCGAAGTGACAGAAGCATTATCAACCATGCTTCTCAAAAGGTTCAGCACATTTCCTTAAAAGCATACAGGTTTTAGTAGCTGCAATATGTCTCTGGCCATAAAACACTTTTATGTCTCATGCTGGAAGACCAGAGCTCTGGGGGCAAAGTGAGTCACATCTGCTCACACCAACAACACACTAGCTACAGAACAATCAGCAAAGACAATGTTCTCCTCGTGCAGAGTGACAAGTTTCTTTAAAACATTAACAATTAGACAACTTAAAGTGATTTGGAAAGTACAGTGGAATGACATATTAAAGCTGACTAGTTCAGGTAGAAAGGAGAATGAAAATACTCTAAGACAAATGAATATCTAGTAAATTGCTCCAAAAATCACTGCCATTGAGTCAATTCCAATTTACCACAACCCTATACAACAGAGTAGAACTGCTTCATAGTTTCCAAGGTGCACCTTGTGGATTCAGACTGCCAATCTTTTGGGTAGAGCCACTATACCACCAGGGTTTCCAGTAAATTCCTGTGATTGTAAAGTCATGGCTTGTTCTATCACTGATACTGAGAGTACATATGGCTCCACTTCCTTTTCACTGACCTAAAACACCCACCACTCTTTTTTAACATTGTTTTTCCTTTAAAAGAAAAACAGCATTCATACAGATAAAAAAATAAAATAACAACTATAGGATACTTAATAATATTATGGAGTTACTGTTAATGTATTTAGGTGTTGTAACAGTATTGTGGTTATGTTTTATTACAGGATCTTTATCTTTTATAGAAGCATACTGAAATATATGATGTCTGGGGTTTACTTTAAAAATATCTGGGGGTATGAGAGGGCCAGAGGTATACACGAAGCAAGAAGTACATAAATTGAAAATTATTGTTGCTGAGTACAAACTTCAATTTTCCCTTCTCTCTACCTCGTTTGCATGTTAAAAATTGTACATAAGAAAAAAAAAACTACATAAAATGATTTAAATTTTAAATGTCCAACAGTCCATGTATTCCTTTGAAAAATTTCATCCTAATAAGTTGTATGCAGATTAAAATTAAAAGAAAAAGTAGCATTAAGCCCTAATGATAAACAAGTCACTAAAAATGCAACAACAGGAGTTCAGAACTGGGCTCCAGCCCTCGATTTGCCACTCACTGGCTTTGTGACCTTTCACAAGTCTCTTAACTTCTGTGGGCTTCTTACTTCACGTATAAAATGTTGGTCAGACTGTAAGTTTTCCAAGTTCTCTTTCAGCTACAAGATTCCATGAAACATGACAGCCTATTTTAAAATAAGCAGCAAAATATGTCAGGAAAGCACTTTAAAGTACAACCCAGGCATAGTAAATCCTAACAATTGCTAAAACTCTACAGTGCATATATTCAGCTACAAAAAGTACGCATTCACCCAAATGTTGGAAGAAGGAAATCTATCCAACATTGACTAAAGTCTTGGTTTTGTTGCTTTTTACACAGCCATGTGAATTCTCCAGAATTGGAATGAAATGAAGTGACAGAATTTAATTAGGCCTCATTGAACCCTTACAACATCTCAGGATTAAATGACCTACCAAGAAATGAGAAAAGAATTTCACATCTAGGACAGGCCCTGTCTTCTCTTTATAATTTGCTTTAAGGGAGGTTGGGAGGGATGATACCCAGAACTCAGGAGCCTATAAAAAAATCACTATGCATTCAGAGAAAAGGATGAACTAACAGAAACCTCAATATGCAAAAAAACAAGAAAGGGTGTGACTCAGATCAAGGGAATGGCATTTCACAAAAGTTATTCAGTTTCCCAAATTTAATTTTGGGCATTCTTGTAAAAGACAACAGTGTGAAATCTATTATAGAACAAACACTTTCACTGTAATGTTTCAGGACAGTAAGCTGGGTGTTCATAAACATTTGACCTCAAGTCCTAATGTCTGTTATTTACTCATACTTCTCATATAGCCTTACTGGTCACAAAGCATATTACAGAATGCTGGGTCCCCATTACATATAATTAATTCAGTTCTAGGCCAGTACAAGTTCAAAGATGTCTCAATCTGTAATAATTATGTCCATTATCTGCCATTGTAAAGTTACACAGATGCTGGCTCACACAACCACACAGAGATTGAAATTGGATAAAAAATTTAAACCACTGTATAAAATAGGCTTGAATGAGGAAGAGAATAACATAATGAAACATAGAAAAATTACTGTTCCTGCACATTTCTGCCTATAACATCATCTTAAACAGAGATTCAATATTTTTATCAGGTTTTTGTCTGTACCCTGAGTAAAGTTGTTGTTAGCTGTCATCAAATTGACCCCTAACTCATGGTAACTACATGCACAGCAGAACAAAACATCGCCCATAATCAGCTGAGGATCTGTTGTGATCCACAGAGTTCTCACTGACTGGTTTTTAGAAGTAGATTGAGAGGCCTTTCTTTCTTGTCTGTCTCAGTCTGGAAGCTACACTGAAACCTGTGCAGCATCATAGCAAAATCTAGTCTCTACTGACAGAAAGTGGTGGATGTGCATGAGGTGTAACTGGCCAGGAAGTGAACCTAGGTTTCCCACATACAAGTAGAAGGTAATAATTCTACTACTGAACCATGAATGCTTCACCACCCTTGATGGAGACTTATTATTCATGTTAAAGAATAATTTTCAAAACAATTTGATTTAAATGTATCACAGTGATATCCTTCAGCTCTCTAAATAACCCTTTTCTTGTTCACCATGGCTGGGTCTAAGACTGCCTAGTCCTCTTAATGCTTGAGGCTGGAGAATCTCTGAGTTTACATAAACACAATCTCAGCAGACCTCAGACCTCAGAAAAGACTATGTACTGTAGTCTTTCACTGAAGACAAAGGATCTCAAAGAGGAGATTCCTACAGGAATTGTTTTGTTATGTTTGGAGAATGTTTTCAAACTAATTCTTTCACTTGGTGTCTGAAGAAAAACAGAACCCAAACAATGAGTGGTTAACTGCCAAAGTTACTATCCTATAGGTTTTTTCTTATCTGAGGTGAGATGCTAATAATTCACATATTAATTGTTCAAATTTTAAAACTCAGGAGATTACCTAATATAATATTTCCAAGTCTTTCTGCTTTTACAATCTTTTCTGAATCCATCCTTTTCTTTCCAATTCCTGTCTTCAGCAGGGACAGGCCTCACCTTAATTTTAACCTAACATTTCAATCCTATCTTTTCCATTATGTGGTCATATTTAATGTAGATGACAAAATTAGCTTTGTCTCTGATTTGGCTGTGACATTCTCTTTCTTAAATGGTAACAGTATCTTGCATTTGCTCTCCAAATTAAGCAATAACGTTTTTATGCTCTTTCAAGACTGTTAAATGTCCCTGTAGCAAGGCCCATAGGGGAGGATGCACATAACGGTTTGAGCTTGGCAGTTAACCAAAATGCTGGCAGTTTGAACCCACCCAACAGCAACATAGAAGAAAGACCTGGTGATCTGTTTCCATAAATTTTATTGTTATTGCTACTCTTTAACCCATGGAGCTGTCATGAATCCTAATCAACTTGAAAGCATCAGGTTTGGTTCTGGTTTGGTAAAATACTTTTGGCTTGTTCAAGTGTTTTAAAACTGGATACTTTAAATAAGACTAGAATAATCTGGTAAAAACAAGACTTTTAAAGTCATGAGCTCCTACACTGTATGAGTGAGGAAACTGAGGCACACCATAACTTTCTCAAGGAACTACCACCAGACAGCAGAAAAAGTACATCAGCCCCCAGGCTCTGTATTCCAGTTTGGTGTTGTTTGTACCTATGCTACTCCATTCTTCACATTTATACTTGTCCCTGTTGCCTTTATTTATCACCCAAGCCTCCTCTGAGGCTGGTCATACACCTTTAAAAAAATCTCACATTCCTCATCACTAGCAAATCAATCATTCACTTGCAACCCCTGAACCTTGTTCCAGATATCTCCAAGAAGATAATGTAAGCAGCAGTCCTTTAAAAAGTGGTGAAGACAAATGGACTACACCATAAGCTAAAAAGGTTTCTAAATACAACCTAACATTTCAAAGGACACAGTAGCAGGGACAGGGGTCTGGGGACCATGCTTTCCAGTGACATCAAGGTCAACTGGCATAACTATTTTTTTTCCCTAAGAAGTTGTTTTGCATCCCATATTGGTGAGTGACACCAAGGTCTTAAAAGCCAGCAAGCTCCCATCTAAGTAATGTCAATTGTGCCCAACCCACCAGAAGCAGACGAAAACGAAGAACATGAAAGACACGAGGAAAATATGATCCCAGGAGATAAAAGGGTCCACATGACTGGGAGATGATCCCAGGAGACAGAAGGGTCCACATGACTGGGACACTACATCAGCATGAGACAAGAACTGGATGGTCCAAGGCCACCACCAAAGGCAGACCTGACAGGGAATACAACATAGCCCTTGACGAAGCACAAGAAAATGGAGAGTGCAGATTCAGACCTCTATGACGTAAAGACCAAACTTGACAGTCCAACATCCTGGAAGGTCCGCTGAGAACATTGCCCTCGGAGTTGCTGCTAGCCCAGAGCTGAAAGCAGTACTGAAGCCAACTCTTCAGAAAAAAGACTGGACTGGTCTATGGGACATAGAGTGATACAGATAGTGCATGTACTTCTTAGCTTAATATATATATGAGGCTGTCCAGCTAGTTCCTCTTTAGAGGGGAAAGGGGGGTAGACAGGAAGGGACAAGTGTTGGCTGAATGGATTCTGGAAGTACAAGGTAGAAACGAGGAATGTGCTGTCAGAGGGTGAGGAGAGCACCAAGAGTCAGATAGTGTTGTGTGTTCCGGGTTGGGTATGGCAAACTGACTTGGATTGTAAACTTCCACTTAATCACAATGAAAATAAAACTTATTTTAAAGTGGTAAAGAATGTCATATGCATGCAAGAGGGTATTGTGAATGATAAATTTGGGGGACGGATCTTGTTTTAACTTACACTGACGTGAGTCTTACCGGCAAGTTACCATGAGAACAATCCAATCCCATTCTGAACTTCCACGAGATACACACCTCCTCACAGAGTCACTTGCTGAAGTTTTGGAGTTTCACCTCAGAAGTTCTACCATAAGAGCCACTGTGTGTTTCTGAGAGATTTCAATCTGTAAGGAAGCTGTGCGATTACATCCAAGTTTGACTTACTGGCTGAGAGTAGGAAGGTGAGTGTGCAGGGTCTACAGTGGAAAAAGACAAGATGGTGACAGGGAGCAAGGATCAAAGCCATTCCAGAGATGCCCCACAGGGCAAAGGACCTGAAGGTTGAACTGAAGCAGCTTGAAGGCACCTCCAACCTTCCCATATTTATACAGGAAACCCTGGTAGATAATGGTTAAGAGCTGTAGCAACTAACCAAAAGGCTGACAGTTCGAAACCACTAGTTGCACCTTAGAAACCCTATGCAAAAGGTCCTCGCTGGTACTATGGGGTCACATTGAGTCAGAACTGACTTGATCCCTACAAGTTTGGTTTGGGGTGTGTGTTTGTGCATGTGTGTGTGTGTGTATCCTTCAAACATTACAAAATGACACATAAAATAATTTGGGAGATATTTATTGCTCTTTTCCTTTTATGGAAACAAGTTATAAGAACATGAAGTTAATCTGTAAGTACCAAGTCCTTGGATTAATTCAGCTATTTCTTGACAACAGACACTATTGAGCAGATTTCATTATAGTATAGATGGCAAAAAAACAAGCAAACTACCACTGGCATAGAACAACTCCAGGAATAGAGCTTTTATTGTAATTCTATGGGAGAGAAGGAAAGGGGAAAAAGAAAAGAAAAAAGCCTCTGCCTATCCCTTAGGGGCTTTCTTTGAGTTCCTAATCTCAATACAAAGATAAGACTAAAAATTTCAGGAAGCTGTCAAGATGACAACAACTAAATTTTTCACAACTTTGAAGAAAGGCAGAGTTCTCCCAAGCTTCCGCAGGCGGCTCTGTCACTAGTTGTTCTCACCAAAGTTCCGATTGTGACTGGACTGTTCTCTTCTCATGGTAACTTGCCAGTAAGGATCACATCAGATCCTCTGAAATGTTAAATACTGTATCAAAGATGTCACTGTAGAGGAATTTTTTTTCACAAAATGTGTACAATGAACATGCTTTTTAAATTCACATTCATTCTATTTCTTTCAACACACAAACTGCATGTATGTTCCCAATTTTCTATTGTCTGCAATTCTAATTCAAAATCAAAATCAGGGACAACTTCCTGGATTAAATGTAGGAAACAACTGTAAAAACAGAATAACTGGTCCATATATAGTGATAAATATTTTTATTCTGTGGTTGTTTTCACTTTTCATTGTGCCAATCCACCATTGAAAATTTAACAGATAAACCCCAAAATCAAACTCACTGCCATCCGAACCGTGTGCCTTACGGCAACTCCACAGCCTTCCCCAAAACAACCAAAAACATAAAACAAAATAAATGTGTAAGTAGATAACTTGGAGCAGCACTATAAGCCCGGATTTTAGTCTTTCTTACTCCTGAAATTTCTACAAGTGGTACTTATATCAGACAGGGTCACTGAATTTGAATGATTGCAGGAAGGTCATGTTATAGCAAAATTAAGTAAGTGAAGCTTGAACTGGGCCACTCTTTTTGGACCCAGCACTCCCAAGTGCAAATCACAGTTCTTTTCCATCCTGCTGAGAAGCCTGGACAGTTCCTTCAGCTTTCTGCAACTCGGTTGCTTCTTCTGATACATTCAAGTTACAACTCTGATCTCACATGTGGGTGTCAGAACTTAATAATGTAAATTACGTGCAAGCGTCCAGAAAAGGGCCACATCAGGTAGCTGCTCAAAAAACTCTTAATAAATGTAACAACTCTTTATCATCAACCAAAGCTTAAAGCCTTCCTGTGTCCCACCTCCCTGCCCAGAGAATGCAAAATAACATTAAAACAATCACAAACCTCATTTGCTCCCTTTTTCAACAGTAATTGCATGTATTTTGCCCACCCAATCTCAGTGAAGTAATCTGAAAACTGGATTCATACTAAGATACTGGGAAGTAACTGTTCATCAGTTGCTCTCCAAAACATTTTAACAGGAACTTTCCTGAAACTGTATTCTAGTCCAATACATCTCAAACTGTAATTTTCAGGACCTTGCCAAAATGTCGATTCTGACTCAGCAGGTCTTGAGAATATTCATTTATGACGAGCTCCTAAGAGATGCTGAGGTAATGGTCCTAGAGCCACATTTTGATATCAAGGTTCTAGTTCAGGGGTAACAAGAATTTCAGACTTAGCAGAACTTTTAGATGAAAGAGAATTCACAGATCGTTTCCCCCCCCTCCTCCCGCCGCCCCGTCAAATTCACCTCACACATAAATTTTTTTGGTGGTGATGGTGAATTTTTGGGTTCTGTTTTATATACCTCGGGTTAAGAGCTGGCTGATTGGTTGGTTGGTTGGTTGTTGGTCTTCATAGTGTTTTTGATGGGGACATGTGGGAGATCCTGGTTTGATTCCCGGCCAGTGTACCTCTATGCAACCAACACCCACGTCAGTGGAGGCTGTTTTCAGTGGAGCTTCCCAGGTGAAAATGTAGTAGAAGAAAGGTCTGGCTGACTACTTTCAAATATTAGTCAATGAAAATCCTATAGATTACAACAGTCCAATAGCTATGTATATAGGGTCCCTCTGGACCCTATAGAGTCTGGAGCATGGGTTGCTCTGAGTTGGCATCAACTTGATAGCAGTGCATTTGTATTTGATTTAATGTCAACCACAAAATAGTGTTTCAAAAAATTAAAACAATTTTACAGATTTACAGTACCTCTTTAGTCCTGAATGATAATGCTGAAGCTGAATATTAGCCCTATAAGTGGGTCACACACTATCCAGGCTCCTATAGCTTCATGCTCCTTCCCAACACAGAGACCAAATGTGAGTGGCCATATATCATGATGCATGTGCTATCGTAGACTTTTCTCACACTAGAAATGTAATTCTGAGTATCATGTGACATGTGTTTCCAGAACCAACAGAAGAGAACGCTCACTGGTCCACTTCACTTGATTTCATTATTTACCTGTTAGTTCCCGACCCACACTACTCCTGTTGCAGACAAGAAAGCAGAGGGCACAGTCCTTGAGACACGTGGTTCATACCAAACTGATGGTGAGACAGAGAGAAGGACAGGATCCAGACCCCTGTGTAATGAAACAGCAAGGTGGCCCAAGGGGCTGCCCTTTTTTGGTAGGGGGTCTTTTCACACTTCTCAAATCCCTCTGCTTGGCAGCCTCTCCTCTCAAGTTCCCCGTTTAACATGACTGACTGCTTCTATTTTTAAAAGCCTTTTCTCAAGTACAGTCGCATTTCTGGTTATTAATACTATAAACATGAAATATTAAGGAGCCGATTACCCATACACTTACCTATCAAAGCCAAAGCTGACATCTGCCCCAAAGGAAACAAAGTCCAGACCCCAAGGTGGCTGATCACTCATGAAGGCCGGCACATATGGCCCTCGCAGGCATGTTCTAGGAAGCTGTCAAGAGCATCGGCCCTGGCCAAGCTGGTGGTTAAGAACTGAGGCACATGGAGTCTCCCCTTAAAATCCAAATGACAGGGCCCAGTTTCTGTCAAAGTGTAGGTGTCAGAGACAGAGCTCAGGTTTCCAGTGAATCAGAGCACGGGTGCATCAAGAGATATGAACCTTTTGGGGAGCTTGCGGGGTTCAACATGAGCATGAGTAAAATATTGCTGTGCAAGTTCTAGCTGGCTGGGTGTTTCCGTGTCAAGAATATTTAAAGTATTCATATAAACGTAACATCAGCATACTCCATCCCTCTCAAAAGCCAGGTTTCCAGTGTACCTTCTGTTCATCTGTCTTTTGACTAAATATATCCATCAGTGAAGCTTCCTATAGAGCTATGCAAATGAGACCCCTATTGCTTCTTCATGATAGGTGGGGGAGGAACAAGTGACGCAGAGTCTGCAAAGTCCACTCTACAAAGCCTCTGGCTCCCATGCTGTGTGAGGGACACACTCCAGGCAATAAAGTCCCATCCTTATGTTTTCCCAGGCACTTCTTCCCAAAGGAGCAAATGTAGAGACTCCTTATGAAAGTTATTAAGCCTCTGAGGAAATGCTATCATTCTCCCTTCAAACAGCAGAAGAGAGTAAGAAGAAAAAAGACCACCACCACTGCCTCTTCCCTTGTGTCCCATCTTCTAAAGCCCTCACCATGGTACTCACCATCCCCTAGGAAGCTTTACAGCCTACAGAAGGTGTACAGAAGAACTTGCAGTGTTTGTAGGAGAGTAAGAACTAAAAGAAGAACCGGAGCTCTCCGGCCCCTTACAACAGGCTTTGTTGGTGACTGTTTGGAACAGAACAGTGGCCAGTTACAGAGGCAGCAGGGAGACATCTCTGTGTCTCAGCACAGGAGATAGGGACAGGAGCACTTGAAATATATATGACTGTTCTTGAGTATACTAAGAAACTAAAAAAAAAAAAATCTCACAACATGCAAGCTTAATTTATACTGTAAACTGTAAGGTTTATATGTGTATGCAAATATGTATACAGAGTTTCTACATATTTAAATATACATTTCTACAAATCGAGAAAAAATGCTAACAGAAAGCATTATATAGAGCGGCTTAAAATAATAAGTACATTCTAAAACACTCAACAAGGTGTTAAAAACTCATTAAAAATTGTACTCTTGAGATTCTGAGCCGTCCAGAAGCTGACTAATCTTCCAGAGATCATAGCTGCTTAAAGAGCAGCTGCTTAAAGAGCTCTGGCCACATGGTTCTCTTTCTTTCTCTAAAAGGCAGTATATCAAAAAAGAAAAACAGAAAACCTTTTCTAGTCAGTTGTGACTACAGAGAAGCGGGGGTTGAAGAGAACAACAGAACACCCTGGCACACCCAAAGGAGAATGACTTAAAAGAAGGTCACTTTTATCTGAGTATGAGGACTTCACCACAACATTATTTATGACAACAAATTCCAACTGGAGTTGAAATTCCAAGGGTGAGATGTACACATTCATGCCATATTTATCTTCAAGTCTGCAACGTATTTCCTGCCATTGGCAAGGATATTGATACAACTACATCTGAGTAAGAACAGTTTTAAGAGAGAGAAAGATTTTTGACTGGCCATTTACTTAATGGAAACCACAAACACAGCCCATGTGAGAAAAAAGGTGGACTCCTGTGGAAGGGAATGTAAGTACTTACTTCAGATGGGACAATAAGTCTAAAGAACAGAGGTGTTCCATGCCCTCCAGTTTGAGAAGATCCCATTTCAAGCCCCGGAGTTTTATAGTCCTGGAAAATGAAGCCAGTGACAACGCAGGGCAGGTGTGACAGCACTATGCACTGCTGCAGAGCATCTATGGGTAATTTCTGTAGAAGTCTAAGTAATAATGGTAAAAATGAAACTAATTACACGCACAATGTAAGTAGCTTTCTTCCAAAAAAATCAAAGCATGTCCACATACACTGTTCCACTTACCCTTAAACCTGCCTGTGAGACAGTAAAAGGTAGTATTACTAGGCATTCCCACAGTATCTATGAAGACAAGTCCCAAATTACAGTGTTTCAGAAAAACGGCTGTGTATCATGTGTCTAACTGTTTTCAAAGTAGTCGTAAATATCCTTCTAGAAATCTAGGACAGACTACAAAAATAAATAAACCAAATCAATCTTCCAATTTTTTAAATATACACAATACAAAAATGCTGATAGACTCATCTATAAACATGCCCACAGAATGTACATGTAGAGCAAAGATTCCTTCTTATTTTAAAAATAAAGACACAGCTTCTGAAAACTAACATTCTTGAAATCCGAGAGGTAACAT
The DNA here is from genome assembly GCA_028571685.1 of Heterohyrax brucei. Classification (NCBI taxonomy): domain Eukaryota; kingdom Metazoa; phylum Chordata; class Mammalia; order Hyracoidea; family Procaviidae; genus Heterohyrax; species Heterohyrax brucei. Next base: position 29,823,721 of record CM053156.1, read on the forward strand.
CCACAGCTTACATAGCAGTATTAGAACACAGTTTGTTGAAAATTTTTTCTTATCATTGATTCCATGGTTTTCATAGTTCTTCAAACTTTTACTAAGTACAAATATAGCAGAGCCAGAGGAAACTGACTAGTCTCATTACAGCAGATCTGAATCCAGAGTGTCAGACACATAGATATTGCAGGGGTAAGAAAACACAGGATTAAAACATAGTATCAGCAGATGGTCATTGAGTTATGAGCACCACAGCTATCATTTTATGTGGGTTCCTCTTGTTTACTTACTCAGCTCTTGGCACAAAGTAGTACATTTACCCTAGCACCAGTCATATCATATGATTCTTAGGCTGCAACATACCCAGGTTCTAATTTTAAAAATTCACCACTTCACAACCTACAATCTTGACGGCAAGAAGCCCTTTAGCTGTAAGTGTTAAATATAGTTATTTTAAGTCTCTGACACACAGCCTTTATATTTCTCTCTTATATTTAAATTTTTTTAAATAAAAGTAACATTCATGATTTTTAAGTACATGTATAGTTTACCCACCACTTGTCTGACAGTTTGTTGTGCTGTAGTGACTTACATGTTACTATAATGCTTAAAATTATATGACATCAGTATTTAAAATACCAGCAGTGTTACTACCCACAGTGGACAGGTTTCATTGGAGCTTCTAGACTGAGACTAGACACAAGGTCCACCAACTAACTGCTGAAAACAAGCTAGTGAAAACCCTGTGATCACAACAGAACATTCACTGTCTGATGTAGTGCTACAAGATGTGTCTCTAGGTTGAAAGGCATCAATGGACTCAAGCATGTCAACGATTCTGAAGACAGCACAGGAGTGGACAGTATTTTGTTCTGTTCTACATGGTGTTGCCACGAGGCAGAGCCAACTCAACTACAACAAATATAGGTTATATATATTCTGGAATCTAAACAGAACTTGTCCTTTAGAGTTTGTACTGGAGTATAATCCCACACTGAAAGTACTTCTAATCAATATGTCTCTTGAATGAGATCCATATAACTTTTATGACTTGATGTCTTGGTACAAGTTATGTTGAGTGCCATCAAGTGAATTTCGAGTGATAGTGACTCTGTATGACAGAGTAAGACAGTCCCATCATTTTTATGAATGCAAAGGCTCTCATGTGGAGCCTCTGGGTGGGTTCAAGTTGTCAACTTTTTGGTTAGCAACCAAACATTTAACCATCTGTAGTTTACCCAAATGTCTGGTTTGAAGTGCTTGCTTGTTTGTTTGTTTGCTTATTTGTAATCCTGCAATGTTTCATATTATGTTACTGCATGAATATAAAAGGCATAAATTTTCATTTTTACAGAAGTAACTAACCTGGATACGGAAGATCATTACCTTCCATCATAAGCCCATACTTCTGTACTGAACTCTAGCTGTACTTTTTTTTTGTACTGAATAATTTATAAGAGCTCGCAGTCAGTCAGAGAAAATTTCCAAATGGTAACTTATTACAAAAGGAATTCATTTTTTCCCCCTAAAAAGAAGTGGGCCTAAGGTAGCAGTTACAAGACAGAATAATCACAGGCAGATGTAAAGATAAAGTAAAATACAGAATAATAAAATAAACTTCATGTGTTTTGTTCCATTAAAAAACATCAGATAGGCAGACACTTGACTGTCACTAATTGCCATTACTACGTGCTGCTGATGGCTCCCAGTGATACTATGTTTCTGAGCATGGTTTTATATGATTTTTCTGGCATAAAAGTCTGTTTACAAATACCACAATGTTCTCATGTTGCTGTTAGGTGCTGTCAAGTCAGTAGCAACTCACAGCAGCCCTATGAACAACAGAACAAAACACTGCCTGATCTTGCACTGTGTCCACAATCATTTTTATGTTTTTAAGTCCATCACTGCACTATTGTGTCAATCCATCTCATCAAGGGTCTTCCTCTTTTTTCCTGACCCTCCATTCTACGAAACATGATGTCCTTCTCCAGGGACTGACCCCTCCTGACAACATGTCCAATGTATGTAAGACACAGTCTTACCATTTTGCTTCCAAGGAGCATTCTGGTTGTACTTCTTCCAGAACAGATCTTTGTTCTTTTGGCAATCCATGGTACATTCAACATTCTTCTCCAACACCACAACTTAACGGCATCAATTCTTCCTCTGTTTTCTTTGTTCATCATCCAGCTTTCACATGCATATGATGCAATAGAGAATGCCATCACCTGGGTCAAGCATACTTTAGTTTTCAAGGTGACATCTTTACTTTTTAGTCCTATGAAGAGATTCTTTGAAGCAGATTTTCCCAACACAATACGTCTTTTGAGTTCTTGACTGCTGCCTCCATGGGCATTGACTGTGGACCCATGTAAAACAAAATCCTCGACAACCTCAATCCTTTCTCCATTTACGATGATGTTGCTGACTGGTCTAGTTGTGAACACTTCCATTTTCTTGATGTTGAGGTGCAATCCATACTGAAGGCTGTGGTCCTTGATCTTCGTCAGTAAGTGTTTCAAATATTCTTCACTTCCAGCAAGTAAGGTGGTGTTGTCTGCGTAACACAGGTTATTAATCAGTCGTCCTTCAAACTTGATGCCTCATTCTTCTTTGTATAATCCAGCTTCTTGGATTATTTGCTCAGTATACAGACTGAAAGGTATGGTGAAAGAATACAACCCTGATGCATACCTTTCCGGACTTTAAAACACGCAGTGTCCCCTTGTCCTGTTCACATGACTGCCTTTTGATCCATATATAGATTCCTTGGGAGCACAATTAAGTGTCCTGTAATTCCCATTCTCCACAATGTTAGCCATAATTTATTATGACCCACACAGTCAAATGCCTTTCCATAGTCAATGAAACACAGGTAAGCATCTTTCTGGTGTTCTCTGCTTTCAGCAAAGACTCATCTGACATCAGCATTGACATCTCTGGTTCCACGTTCTCTTCTGAATCCAGCTTGAATTTCTGGCAGTTCCTTTTCAATATATGGTGGCAGTCACTTTTGAATGATCTTGAGCAAAATTTTACTTGAGTGTGGTATTAATGATATTGTTCAGTAATTTCCACATTTGGTTGGATCACTTTTCTTTGGAAGGGGTATAAACATGGATCTCTTCCAGTCAGTTGGCCAGGTAGCTGTCCTCCAAATTTCTTGGCATAGATGAGTGACCACGTCCAGTACTGCATCTGTTAGTTGAAATATCTCAACTGATATTCCATCAGTTCCTAGAGCCTTGTTTTTTACCAATGCCTTCAACGCAGCTTCAACTTCTTCCTTCAGTACCATTAGTTCCAGATTATATCTCCCTCTTCAAATGTCTGAGTATCAACAAGTTCTTTCTGATATCTGTTTTCCTGCCATCTTCTTTTGATGCTTCCTGAGTCATTTAATATTTTCCCTATAGAACCCTTCACTACTGCAACTCAAGACTTATATTTTTTCTCCAGTTCTTTCAGCTTGAGAAATCCACAATGTGTTCGTCCCTTTGGTTTTCCATTTCCCGTTCTTTGCACATGTCATTATACTACTTTTGTCTTCTCAAGCTGCTCTTTGAAATCTTCTGTTTAGGTCTTTTACCTTACCATTCCTGCTTTTTGCTTTCTCTGCTCAACATCTGAGAGCAAGTTTCAGAGTCTCTTCTGACATCCAATTTGGCCTTTTCTTTCTTTCCAGTCTTTTTAATGACCTCTTGCTCTCTTCATGGATGATGCCTTTGATGTTATTCCACAACTCATCCAGTCTTTGATCATTTAGTGATCAGCACATCAAATCTGTTCTTGAGATGGCCTTTAAACTCAGGATGGATATATTGAAGGTCATACTTTGGCTCTCATAGACTAGTTCTAATTTTCTTCAGTTTTCATTTCAATCTGTATATAGAGTAATTTATGATCCGTGCTGCAGTCAGCACCTCATCTTGTTCTGAGTGCTGATATGGTGGCTTTTCCCTTGCAGTTGATTCGCTTTTCTGCAGATGTAGTTGATTTGCTTCCTGTGTATTGCATCTGGTGAGGTGCATGTGTATAGTCACTGTCTGTGCTGGTTAAAAAAGGTATTTGCAGTGAAGAAATCGCTAGTCTTGCAAAATTCTATCATGCAATCTCCAGTTTCTTGTTTCTATCACGAAGGCCATATTTTCCAACTACTGATCCTCTTTCTTTGTTTCCAACTTTTACATTCCAGTCACCAGTAATTATCAAGGAGTCCTGATAGTACATTTGATCACTTTCAGACTGCAGAAGCTGGTAAGAATCTTCAATCTCTTCATCTTTGGCCTTAGTGGCTGGTGCATAAATCTGAATAACAGTTGCATTAACTGGCCTTCCTTGTAAGCATATGGATATTATCTTATCACTGAAAGCATCGTACTTCAGGATAGATCTTGAAATGTTCTTTTTGATGATGAATACAACACTGTTCCTCTACAAGTTTTCATTCCCAGTATAGTAGACCATATCATTGTTGGATTTCAATTGGCCAAAACTAGTCCATTTCAGCTCACAAATGCCTAGGATATCAATGTTTATGTGTTTCATTTCATTTTTGATGATTACCAATTTTCCTAGATTCATAATTTGTACATTCCATGTCTCAACTAGTAACAGATGTTTGCAGCTGTTTCTTCTCATTTTGAGTTGTGCCACATCAGCAAACGAAGATCCCAGAGGCTTTACCCAAGCCACATCACTAAGGTCGACTCCACTTTGAAGAGGCAGCTCTTCCCCACTCATCTTCTGAGTGCCTTTCCACCTGGTGGGGGCTCACTTTCCAGCATCATGTCTGACAACGTTCTGCTGCTATTCATCACGTTTTCCCTGGATAATTCTTTTCAGAAGTAGACTGCTGGGTCCTTCTTCCTAGTCTTTGTCTGGAAGGTCAGCTGAAACCTGTCTACTATGGGTGACCCTGCTGGTACCTAAATACCAGTGGCACAGCTTCCAACATCACAGCAACAAGCAAGCCTCCACTGACAGACAAGTGGGGGCTGCTCTCTCTATCTTTACTCTCCTTACCTGATGCTGTTAACCTCCTTACCTGATGCTGTTACCCTCCTTGCCTGATGCTGTTATTCTCCTTACCTGATGCTGTTACCCTCCTTACCTGATGCTGTTCTGATAGCAAAACTATAATGATTACGAGATTAGAAGCAACTGGTATAATTCAAGGATATGTATTTTTCAAGGTTGAAAACTTTTTCAAGTTCAGTGAGATTTGAAAACAGAGCAGGGAATGTCTATCAGAAGCACTAAACAAATGCACGCACTCTGAAAGGCAGTGAAAAGGAGAGCAAAGTATTCTTATTCCTGGAAGGGATTTCACAGTAGTTGAAGAGAGCTAATAATCAAAAAACACAGTGAAAAACAATTGTGGGCACATCTGGTGCAACAGTTCCAACTCTACACTGTAAAGACACTAGTTTTCATGTAAGGACAGTCTCTCATGTTACACCCAGCTAGGAAGAGTATCTACCCATCAGCGTTTTAGTCAGTGTGACAAACATATTATTTGAAACAGGTGAAAAGCAAAAAAAAAAAAATTTTTAGGGAAACATTAGTTAAGCCACATGTACCAGTACCATTTATGATTTCTACATTTCTTAAGTTTAACTTTCAGAGTAGAATCAGATAAGGCCTCAAGCAAGAGAAATGTTTTCACAGTGAGTAAACTCTGTGAACGTAGACTTGATAGGGGATGTACAGTTTCACTTAATAAAATCTGTAAAATAAAAGACTCTTCTTAGAAAAGTCACTTTTACGTTTCTAAGAATACTGTCATATTAACCAACAGGCTTCCAGTAATGAGCAATTCCACCTTCAGTATAGTAATATTTGAAAATTTTATTACTAATTCAGTATAATAACTGAAACCCGTAATTATAACTTTAAAAGACTTTACAAAAATGAACATGCAGTGTGCTTTATATCTAAAGCTTTTTATAACTAAATATATTTTGCTCTCCTTCTTTGAGAGTGATCATTCAAATACACATGAAGGTGTTCTCTGACGTAAAACTTATAAACCACAATTAGTTGTAGAATGTGATCCAACAACAATGCTATTATTAACACTAACTCATGTCACAGTCCAGTGTGCCAAAAGGCTACATAATCCCTGATTCAGCTGAAATAACTACTAACAGTGCAAGAATTTCAATATACTACTGGTAGTTGAAAGAGAAGTCCCTGGCTGGCACACACGGCCAAGTGCTCAACTATTAGCCCAAATAGTTGAGGGTCTGAACTCACCCAGAGGTGCCTAGGAGGAAAGGCCTGGCCACCTACTTCCAAAAAGGTCACAAGCATTGAAAACCCTATGGAGTGCAATTTACTCTGAAATATATAGGGTCATCATGAGTCAAAATCAACTTACTGGCAACCGGTTTAGGTTAGTAGTTAAAATAGTTACAAACAACAGTCACATAAATTATATTTGATTAACTAGAAATAAATGGTATTAGATTTGAACAACTGTTAGCTACTATACAAAGTCATTTACTCACAAATGAACTCTTAGAACACAACGTGCATACAGAAGAGATCATGCTAGTGTTTGAAATATCATGTAAGTTTCCAAGCCAGCCCATTTAACTATACCTTAACTCTGCCATTAAGTCAATTAGGACTCAGGGAAACTCCATGTGAATCACAACAGAACTGCGCTCCATATAGTTTTCAGTGGCTGATTTTTTGGAAGTAGATTGCCAGGCCTTTCTTCTGAGGTGTCTTTAGGTAAAACTGACCTTTCAACCATTCAGTTAACAGCCCAACATATTAACCATCTGCACCACACCATGGGTCTATGTATTGTACCAATAGTACACAACATAAGCAGTACTACTGATATCATTAGTTGTTATCAACTTGGCTCCGATGCATGACATGTGTAACAACCTGCATTATTCTCAAAACTGTTGGTATGCTTGATCACACTGTTAGGCCATGAATAGTATTATAGCCAAGAGGTATTACTATTATCATAATATCACAGCTGCATAAAGAGTTAAATAGGTATTGTTAGGTTAGTCTAAAAAGTTATCCAGTATTTAAAATACAAATTCCAAGCTCTAAATTACTCAAATAAATTTTGGCAAAAGAAACACATGCCACGTTATGAGCTGCCTCCTCAAAGTAGTCTCCTCTCACTCAGTAGCTGATTTGTTAATTTGACCATAGCAAACCCCAAAATTAAAACATCATGAATAAGAAGCAAGGAAAGGACAATCTCCAGGATTCTTTTAATAACTGAAAATGATTTTTAAATAGCTTATCAGTGTTTTCAACTATATGGAAACTCTCAGAGAACAATTTCTTACATTGCTTTAGTCACTGAGCATTTGTATTTATATAATTACACAATCTAACAAGCTTTTTCACAAATCTCACAAAGGCAGCCATATTTCAAGCTTTATCCAAATAATCACAAATTTAAAATTAGTGAGGCCAGAATTAATTAATACAAATTCTGAAAATGACACTGTAGTGGAATGAATTACTTAATAGAGCCTTTCTCGCCATGGTCTAGTAACTCCCATGCAGATGACTGGGTGAGGCTATGCAATAGGGTAACTGTGGCTCACCAAGGGGATTGGTCAATTTTGCTACTACACTGGGCTTTAAATGAGCCACCTCAGAGGCAGTAGAGAGAAGATTCCACTACCACCAAGGAAGACCAGCTAGGAGCTAGCATGTCCTTTGGATATGGGATCCCTGTACTAAGAAGTTCCTGGAACCAATAGACAGAGAGAGTGATAGCAAGCTGTAACCCCTAAGACAGTGTTAAGTAGTGGCAGGAGAGACACAGAAGCAGAGACCTGGCAGCAAGTCCACATAGACAGAAAACCGAGGTAGAGGCCCAGGACCAGAGAAAAGAGTATCTACAAGCATGGCTGGGAAGAGACTGTCTTGATAGAACTGTATCTTGAGCATTCCTGAACAGGAAAGGACACTGTTATTTCTTTAATAAACTGCATTTAATTGTATTGTCTGTGAGTTTTGTGTGCCCACTGCAGTGAATTAAGAGTACGGAAGGGAAGCAGAGAGTGCTGTGGGAGGGACAGTGTGTTTCAGAAACAGTAGAGATGGCAAAGACAGGGGTATGGAATCGAGTCAACAACACTGGGTTTGTCTTTTATTTTCCTTGAAAATAATGTATTAGAGTCTCAAATCTTTTTTGGACAATAACATATTTTAATCAACAACGCTATGAGAAGCCAAAGAAAGATACAAACTTCAAATATTAAATTTAGAATGGGAATAACAGTTTGATTCAATGGGTAGAGTCACCCTACTATAACTGCCATAACTACAATTAAAAAACCTAAACCAGCTACCTTCAGGTTGATTCCAACTCATAGTGACCCTGGAGGACAGAGTAGAAATGCAACGGTTAAGAGATTGGCTGCTAACCCAAAGGTCTGCAACTCCAATCTACCAACTGCTCCTTGGAAACTCTATAGGGTAGGTCACTATAAGTTGGAACTGACTCAAGGACAGTATTTATAACTACAATAAACCACTGTCAAAAGCTGAAGTGTCATCAATATGTTGAACTTAAGGTAAATCTGATTCACAAACAAAAGTGACAACTGAAAAAAATGCATACTCCTTTAACCTCTGTTTCTTCTGTCAGTGATGCTTATGCTTGTGTTAAAAGGAAACGGTGACAAACTTCCAAAGGGCAGAAGTTCATAATCTTGAACAAAACATAATTCTATGAAAATGACAAATAGCACATCAGAAAAAAAATACAGTATACAAAATTAATCTTATCTAAGGATACTGTCAATGTCAACAAAAAATGTGCTTCATTAAGAGAGCCCCTGCCTTCCTCCTTAGCACCTGATTTGCCATCTCTACACATTCCAGCCAAGTTTTCTGGGCTCTGGTCATCCTGAAGGGAAGCAGCTTTGATTCTGCACCTTTCTAAAAGGCAGCCCAAGCCCTTTCTCTCCAAGTTTGTATTACAACTTAACAGAGCTTTAAAGCTGGATGCATTTTACATATGATGAAATAGACTCAGAAAATAGAAGGTCACACAGCTAGTAGCAGCCGCTGCTAAAATGTAAACTCACTTTTTTTGGCATTCAAGTCACTCTACTACTTCTTGAAAACCTAGCCCACCTTGCACCTTTTTAAGTCGTAAGTATTTACCATGAACTTTTTAGGAAAAGAAAGGGATGAACTCAACAGGGAAAATAAGATTTCTGTCTGGAACATTAGTTAAAGTGTATGTATTCTCTTTTCTTTAAGAAAAATGAACTAGCATTATCTTTCTACAATGCAGGAAATGTGAAAATCATCTGAAAGACAGTGGTATAGTGGAGTGTCTGTGCACAGACTCTGGATCTAGAATGCCTGGGTTCAAATCTCAGCTGTACCATTACTAATTCTCTATTTCAGTCCCTCATCTATACTCTAGTGATAACTAACTGGGGAAACATAGATGAATCTGTATATGCCCAGCGTGCAGAACAAATCTTCAAACACATTAAGTGCTATAAAACTGTTAACTACTTTTACCATGTAAAACCAAACCCACTGCTGTCCAGTAGATTCCAACTCATAGCAACTCTGGAATGTGATATATGCATAAACAAACAATATAAAGAACACACAGTAATTTTTATGTAAAAAAAAAAAAAACTTTGGAGCTCCCAAAAGACAAATTGTTGCAGTTTTAGAAATACTAACAAGGAGCTTTGAAAGCTTAAAGAAAGTAGAAGAAAAACAATGATATCAAATAATATATACATACCATTGCCTGGGCCTCTGACACTTGCACAATAATTATGATCTAATTAGGAAAAACAGTATATATCTGCCCCCTCCTGCAACATGATTCTCTCTTCCATAAATCAGGCAAAATGCCTGATTAAAACAGATGGCTCTTAAATCATGCCCTGAAGCTCTGAAGACTGAAGCATCCTACTCACAACACCAGGAGAAACAGGATCTTGAAAGTGTCAGAACAGGTTCTTCATGGAGAACATTCTTTCCACATTCGTCACCATCTGCTATTTCAGAAGCTGCCAGTTAGAGAAACCTGGAGAGAAAGACCACTAGGAAAATCAGCCATCGGACTTCTAGACAAGTAAAGGACATGTTTAGGATTCACTTAAGTCCTTGAAATAGGCTGAGGACTTGTCATAAAAGAGCAGGCAAAGGCCTGGGCTGCTCTGGGGTGGACAACAACAGTGTACAATACCTATAGGACCTACTCCACCAACGGAAATTAAATTTACTTTGAAAAAAAAAAAAGGCTCCCCAGAATGAACAGTTTTCTCTTCCAACCAGCCTGTATGTTTTCTCCACTCCTTACTGCCTAGGTTTGCTGGAAGGAAACAAGATATCCAGATCCACAACAATCTCAGTTGAACCTTGAACCCTTGTTTTACTCAACTGTAGCCAACTCCCTTTTCTATTTTTCCTAAGACATAAATTTGATCATGTCACTCACCAACTTAAACCTCATTTTAATGGCCTGTGGATGTCTTTGTGGTTCCAAATAAAACTGCACTTTTGTTTCCACTATGCTTCTCAATGCAACCTACATTACAAGGCTGTCTTGCCTCCTTACCTTCATTCTTGCTTGGTTTCTTCTGCTTGGAATCTCCTATCCTTCCCTTCCAAACCTCTACTCCATCTTACTCTTTTAGCCTAAATCACTGTCTCCTCTTTAGAGGATTTTTTCCTTTACATTTCTTAGATTCCTTATCTCTACCTTGATGGAGCCCTACTTGCCTTAAACATTTTCATTTCTATATTCCTATAATGCTTTTTGATAATACTAGCACACTTTTAATTAAACTGTATTATAATATATATCCCTTGCAACAGATTGCAAGCTCATTTGGGGCAGAAAACAATCTAACTGTTCTTTTTTTAATTCACAGAGTCTGATACCCTCTCTACGCTTAATACATCTGTTACTTGTAATGCCAGCAAAGTGCCGTCAAGTCGGATCCTTGTAATATATACAGCAATTATTTATTCCTTTATATAACCTTTATCTATCTCGTGGACCAAGACGTATGCAAGCCAATACTCACACTCCGGTCATTTTAAAACCTAACATCCAACCATTAAATTGTACACACGTACACCATGGCATTAAACGTTATGAAAACTGAAAAAAAAAAAAAACAAACTTAACATCCAGGAAGAGGATGAACAGTCTCCAAAACAAAAAATGAACTGTCTTTTTCATTCCACAGAATTTCCACTGTGTACAACAGTCAGCTAGAGATTAAACACATGTATGCACACACACAAACACACTAAGAGTTTTAGCAGCAAGTAGTAGAGAGTATACTTGTGATATACCACAAGGAAGGGAATAAGTGGTAATAAATTGGCTAAACGTGTGGTACAGGTGATAGGAGGTCTATGATATGAGGTCTAAGAGAGGTTCTCTGTGGTTTGTCATGGTCAGGAAAGTCATCCCAGAGTTCCTGGGGCTTAAAAAAATGGCATCTTTCATATAGGTGCAGAGGAAAAGGAAGAAAGCATTCTGGATTTGCAAGGAAAGAGAGAGAAATATAATGAAAACACACTAAAAATGGGGATACACACAGTTTTTCCAAGAGAATTAAATATATTCCATTTTGCTGGGAGAGCTGGTCTAAGGATAAAATACTGAAGGAGTTGTTAAGGCTAAGAGATCTGAGTTTGATCCTTCAACAACATCTCAGATTTGCACAATAATCTGCTTCTAAAATGGAATAAGATGAAGATTCAGTGCATGCTAAATTTGGAAAACACCACTCTGTCTCCTGAAGATTAACAATGTTTATTACAAAAAACAAACCTTGCCATTGAGTTGATCCTAACTCACAGCAACTATGTAGGACAGAGTAGAACTTTCCACAGGGTTTCCAAAGAGTAGCTGAAGCTGTAGCTTTTAACAAGGGGTCCAGGAACGCATACTAAAATACTAAAACACACTTGGAAATACTGCAGTAAAGAGCTCGAGTTACCTATGTGCTCCTTAACATTTCTAAAACATCTTGGAAGTTAACTAACTTAAGAAATGCTGAGGGTGGACCAAAATGCCCAATAGTCAGACACTTCCTGTGATTCCTCTACCAACAAAGACCTAAAAACAAAAAATTAATCAATTACATATGGCATTCTAGGAGCCCTGAACATCAAAGAGAATGTTGTGAAAACAGACTGAGCAATGAATTAGGGAGAGTAGGTCCAAACATACCTAAGACTGGCCAGATCTGACCTAAGGGGAGTCAGCTACAGCCAGCACGGTAAGGAGCAGCGGTGTTCAGAAGGCATATTCCTCAGCAGGAAGACTGAACAACAGAGAGGCTAGTCACACCTGCAGAACCAGTGAAGAGCGAGGGCACTCGATCATCAAAAGCTAAGTAGCTTGCATCTAAACAGCACAACACTGAACTGAAAGTGTCCTTCAGAATTAACATCTCTCCCTTTTTCCAGTGCTTTCCTCTCCCTTCTCTGCACTTTGTCAGGCTCTATAGATGTACTAACTCATGGGCTGGAAGTAAGATCCCCTACTTGTGCCTTGAGCCATTCTCCCTAACATGAAAAGGAAACAATCTAAGAGACAGGGAAAAGGAAAAAAAAAAAATCTGCTGACACCCCTGGACCAGGAACTCAAAGCAAAAACAATTTCTTCTCCTCACAGTTCCTTCTTCACAGACACTCACACCTGCTGCTTTTCTCAGAGCTTGCAGCCGGACACCTGTGCTTACATCAATCACTCCCGCACATCTAGTACTGTAGGGGAAAGCCTGGACCACATACTTGGTGACTCACTACTAAGACACATGAGTTGAGCCCATACAAGAAGTCATAGGACTCCTGGCTCATACGCTTAGTGACAGCTCCAACCAAAGGTGCCAGTGACAACACCCAAATTGGCACAGAAGATCAGCATATTTTTACACTTTAAAACAAGAAGCTGGAACACAGCAAACATAAAATAAGTAAATACAACAACTTACTGACAGCTTGAAGACAATAGTCAGTCAATATCAAATCACTTAAAGCTGCAGACCACGACAGCTTCAGAAAGCTCTTGAAACAAAGAATCAAGAAATTATTCAGAGGGGAAGGGCCAAGATGGTGTAGTACACAGATGCTTCCTGTGACTCCTCTTAACAACAAAGACACAAAAGCACAAATGAATCTAGTACATGGGGCAACCCTGAATATCAAAGGGGAAGTTGAAAAACTGGACTGAACAAAGGGGAAGGGAGTATGGTGCCAGAAGTAAACAGGATTCCACAGGCATGACCTGCTGCAAAACAGCCACAGCCAGTGCATGGTGGCCCAAGCCAAGGAAGCCGGTGGGTGTCATCATCAGCATGGGAGATTGTCTGGAGAATCCACTGACACCCTCCAGAGCCAGGAGGAGGCACCAACAGATCACGGGATGCTAAGGACAGCTATAATGTCCTATCTCCAAGTGGTTGGAGCTATTACTCCACGTGGTTCTGAATCTTTCCTTCTGCAAAAGATTATCTCCTTTCTCCCAGTGCCTTGCAACAGCACTACAGTCTAATGCCATTAACTGAGTCAGACGCAGAACTCCTTAAGCTCACCCTGAGCCATTCACTGAGACTCAGAGACGGAATAACTTAACAAACTCAGGGAAGGAAAAAAAACAAATTCTGCCAAATCCCCTAAGCTAAAAAATAAGGGCAGAAACTATTCCTTCATTTAGACTGAGACACACGGGAATACACCATTCTCACAGACACTCAGGGACTGCTTTCTGCCTCCTGACTTACTCAGCGGCTGCAGACAGACACTTGTGCCTATACCAATCACCCTTGCCCATCTAGAACAGTAGGCAAGAGCCCTTACCACACACTTGATAACTGACTACCTGGACCCCTGAGCTGAACTGAAATAAGAAAATTAAATGGACTCTTAAATGGACTCTTGGACTCCCATGTCTAGGAACAACTCTAAAGACCTGATGAGCAGACATTATAGCTTCAAGGACAACAACAACCTAACTACCCCACATTACCACTCTATTTATATATTACAAAACAAGAAGCTAGAACAAAGTAGGTACACATAAAATATACATATGATTTACTGATGGCTCAGAAACAAAAGTCCATAGCAGAACATGATTTCTTCAGAAACCTCCAAAAACAAAGAATCAAATTTTCCAAAAGAAGAGAACTTTCTGAAACTATCAGAGGTAGACTACAAAACATTAATGTTTAGAACTCTTCAAGAGATGAGGAAGGACATGAGGCAAAATGCACCAGCCAAGCCAAGCCAAGTGTCGTCAAGTCAGATCCGACTCATGGCGACCCCAGGGGCCAGGGCAGAACTGAGATAAACTGAATAAGCTGCAAGAAACCATAGAGTGGTAAGAATTAGAAATTCAGAAAATTAACAATAAAATTACAAAATTACAATGCTCTATAGAAATGTGAATAGAACTGAGACAACAAAAGACCAAATTAGTGAGACTGAAGATAAAGATCAAGACATCAAGATATCTGAGGAAAAAATCAAATAAAAAAATCAAGAAATGCTAAGAAACATGGGGGACTCTATAAAGAAGCATGAAGAAGCATAATCTATGAGTGACTGTAGTACCAAAACCAGGGGAAGGGGAGGATAACAGAAAACATAAAACTGTCAAAGATTTACTGACAGACAACCTCCCTGATAGCATAAAAGATGAGAAGATACCTATCCTAGATACTCATCAAATTCCACACAAAGTAGATCACAAGAGAAAGACATCAAGGCATATTATAAACAATGTTGCCAAAATGTGTAAGGAGAAACATCTAAAAGTGCTTAGGGATAAACAAAAAATAGCCTACAAAGGAGAATCCATAAGACTAAGCTCAGACTGCACAACAGAAGCCATTTATGCAAGAAGGCAAGAGGATGACACATACAAAAACTTGAAGGAACATGATTGCCAGCAGAGAATTATGTATCCTGCAAAACTGTCTCTTAGATACAATGGCAAAATTAGGCTATTTCCAGATAAACAGAAACTTAGGGAATTTATAACATCCAAGCCAAAATTACAAGAAATACCAAAGGAAGTTTTCTGGTTAGAAAGTCATTAACACCAGGTAACAGCCAAAGGCTAGAACACAGAGCACAGCAACTGGATAAAAACTCTAATAGTGGAATCATAAAAGTAAACCATAGGGAAAACACTGAAACTAGGAAAACTGAGATGTTATTATATAACCATTATAACAAAAAAGAGGGACTCAAAAGTAAATGTATTCATAGATTTTTCATACAGAAAAGAACTCAAGGCCATACAAAGAAATTAAAGACTGTTTTAAATCTAGATGAAACCCTGGTGGCACAGTGGGTTAAGTTCTATGGCTGCTAACAAAAAGGTCAGCAGTTCAAATCCGCCAGGCGCTCTTCTAAAACTCTGTGGGGCAGTTCTCCTCTGACCTAGGGTTGCTATGAGTTGGACCCAATTTGATAGCAGTGGGTGGTGGTGTTGGTTTAAATCTAGAAAAACAGGGGTAAATATTAAGGTAACCACAAAGTGAATTATCAATCTTATGCATCAAAGTAATACACAAGAAAAACATGAAGTCTCAACAGATACAATACCATCAACATTGAAAAAGATGAGAACATATAAAAAGACTCAGCAGAGAGGAACAAAGGACTTGTCTACAACACAACAAGACATCAAAACAATAGCATTCAGCTCACACCTATAGATAATCACACTGAATATAAACAGACTAAGTGCACCAATAAAGTGATAGAGAGTGACGGATTGGATAATAAACATGACTACTCATATACATGCTACCCGAAGGAGACACACATTAAAAACACAAACTAAAACTCAAAAGATGGAAAAAAGTACATCAAGCTAACAACATTCAAAAATGAGCAAGAGTGGCAATATTAATCTCTGATAAAAGACACTTTAAAGTTAAATCCACTGACATTATATGGTTAAAGGATCAATACTTCAGGAAGATATAACCATACTGAATATCTGCACAACCAACAACAGGACTCCAAAATACATACAGGAAGGGGAAAAAAAGAAAACTATCTGCAATGAAAACAGAAACAGGTAACTCCACAATAATAATAGGAGATTTCTAAAGACCACTGTCAGTGAAGAACAAAAGATGAGGGAAGAAAACTCAACAAAGACACAGAAGGCCTAAATGTGGCAATCAACCAACTTAACTTCATAGACATATACAGAACACTCCACCCAACAGCAGCTAAGTATACTTCCTTTTCCAATGCACACGAAATTCTCCAGAACTGACCACATATTCAGTCACAAAGCAATCCTTAATAAAATTCAGTGTTCAAATATTACAAAACATTCTTTCAGACCCTAAAGCCATAAACATAGAAACCAATGACAGAAAAAAAGAGGGGGGAAAATCAAACACATGGAAACTGAACAACACCTCGCTCAAAAATGGCTGAGTTAAAGAAGAGATCAAGGACAGAATAAATAAATTCATAGCATAAAACGAGAATGAAACACAGCCTACCAGAACCTATGGGACATAGCAAAAGCAATGCTCAGAGGTCAGTTTATCTGAAAAAAACCACAATTGCAAAAGAAAAAAGGGCCCAAATCAAAGAATTAACTCTACAACTTGAATAAGTGACAAGAGAACAGCAAAACAACAGTCCTGGCAACAGACAAAAGCAAATAGAAAACAAAGCTAAATAAATTGGACAACAGAAAAAGAATTCATAGTTAACAGGACCTAAAGCTGTTTTTTTTTTTTAAAGACCAATAAAATTGATAAACCACTAGCCAAACTCACAAAAGAAAAACAGGAGAGAAAGCAAGTAACTCAAATAAGAAATAAGATGGATGCTATCACAAAAGACCCAACTGAAATTAACAGAATCATTACGGAATAATGAAAAACTGTACTCTAATCGAAAACCCAGAGAAAGTGGAGAAATTTCTAGAAACATGTCACCTACCAAAACTAGCACAAATGGAAATAAAGCAACTAAATAGACCCAACACAAACAAGAGACTGAAAAGTAATTAAAACTCTCCCAATTAAAAAAAAGACCTGGCACTGACAACTTCACTGGAGAATGCTACCAAAGTTTTAGAAAAAAGTTAACACGACTATTACTAAAGGTATTCCAGAGCACAAGAAAGGATAGAATACTCACAAATTTATTCTATAAAATAGCCAGCACAACCCAGATGCCAAGACAAGGTAAAGACAGCACACAAAAAGAAGACTGCAGACCAACATCTCTCTTATAAACTTAGATGAGAAACTCCACAACGACTTTCAAGTCAATACAATTCAACATTATCAAAAAGATTACTCATCACAACAAAACAATTTATAGCATGGATACAGGAATGGTTCAACATTAGAAAAAAAAAGTACTGTAATAATCCCCATAAGTACAAGAAAAGACAAGAAATACTTGATTTTATCAATTTATGTAGAAAAGGCATTTCACAAAGTCTAATACTCATTCATGTTAAAATTCATAGAAAAATAAGAATAGAATTGAAATTCCTCAACATAATATGAGCCACCTATACAAAGCCAACAGTCAACATCATCCTAAGTGGAGAGAGTCTCAAAATATTTCCCTTTTAGACAACAACCAGACAAGGATTCCCATTGTCACTTTTTTTAAAAATTTTTTTATTTAATATAACTGAGTGAAAATGTACATTCCCCTACAAATTTGCATAACCACCTATATGCAGCTTTCCACTGCTCTCCCCGCCCGGTGACAGCACACTATTCCCCTCTGCTCCATACATGTCTGATTCTCCCAAGAGTCTCTTTTTTCCCTCTTCCCCTCCCACTTTCCCTCCAGCCAGAGGTCAGCAGGATGACATCCTACAGATGGATAGAACCATAAACTTCATCCAATATAAGGTCACTCTGCATTGCCAAGTCCAATCCATTCCTGTCCAAAGCATAGACCTTCGTTATGATTTACGGTCAAGGGCAGCATCAAGGTGAGGGGCCATGCTCCCAGGTGAACCCCGAAACCACTGGACCATCAATTGAGGTCCTTTAGTGGGGAATTCAGGGTGCACCCCTTTTTATTCTTGTGTTACCAGTGAGACTCAACTAAGTGAGCTCCATCATGGCTATCACTGGTGGTGGACGGGCACCATCGGGTTCTTCTGGTCCCAAGTCGATGTAGGCACCCACTGATGTGGGTCTCTTTGTCTTCTGGGTTGTCTTTCCCCCATGTCATTTTGGTCCTCAGTGAGCATCCGTTCCTGCTGAGTTGGGACCATTTAGTGTGCCCTCAGACGACAGCTTGGCAGCTTTTAAGACCCCAGACGCCACACACCAACGTGGGGTGCAGAGAGCTCTCTTAGCAAAATGCTACTTGTGCCAATTGGCCTTGCTTTCGCCTAAGAGCATGGTCCCCCGCCCCCTGCCCCAGCTACTCTATCCTTGCAATATTGCGTTAAGATGGAAGGAGTACTCATGTTATGTTTAAGTCCACTTAACATTGTTCTTGATTCTAATGTGTGCTATCACCGATTTCACCCAACCAGATACCTAGCAACTATCTAATCTAAACTCTCCATCCCTTACCCTCCCTCTCTCTCCTCCCTTGCAGCTGTCAAAGAGTCTTGTCTTCTATACATAAGTCTGTTTTTGAGATCTTATCGTAGAGGTCTCATACCATATTTGTCCTTTTGTGGCTGACTATTTTCACTCAACATGATCTCTTCCAGTTGAAACCAGGCCATGAGATGTTTCCTGAAGTCATCGTTATTCTTTATTATTGTGTAGTGCTCCACTGAGTATACATACGGTAGTTTACCTATCCATTCTTCTGTTGTTGGGCATCTGGGTTGATTCCACCTTTTTGCTATTGTGGACTGTCTTGCGATGAACATTCTGGTGCATGTGTCCTTCATGTGAAAGGCCTTGATTCTGTAGGATATATTCCAAGTAGTGGAATTTCTAGGTCAAATGGTATATCTATATCCATTTTTTTAAAGGAAACGCCAGATTGCTTTCCAAAGAGGCTGGACCATTTCGCGACCCCACCAACAATGTAGGAGGGTTCCACTTTCTCCACAGCCTCTCCAGCACTGGTTGTTTTGTGTTTTCTGGATCATGGCCAACCTTGGTGGGGTGAGATAGTATCTCATTGTCATCTTGATTTCAATTTCTTTAATAACTAAAGATCATGAACATGTCTGCATGTGTTTCTTGGCTGCCTGGATCTCCTCTTTAGTGAAATGTCTGTCCATCTCCTTTGCCCATTGCCTAATTGGATGATTTATCTTCTTCTTCTTGATATTTTGTAATATCTTATAGATTATGGAAATCAGGCATTGGTCTGACATAGAGTTGCCAAATATTTTTTCCCATTCTGTAGGTGTTCTTTTAATTCTATTAATAAAGTCTTCAGATGACCAAAAGTGTTTAATTTTTAATAGATTTCATTTATCTATTTTCTCTTCTGATGACTTGTTTCTTTAACAGATTTTGGAGTCTGTCAGTATTGTGAATTAAATCTTCCATTGTTCTTCCTACCTTTTCTTGGATGAGCTTTATCGTTTTAGGTTTCATATTTAGGTCTTTTATCCAGTTGGAGTTGGTTTTTGTATAAAGTGTACGATATGCATCTTGTTTCAGTTTCTTGCAGATGGATATCCAATTTTGCCAGTTTAATGTCTTAGGGCCTTTGTCGAATATCAGCTGTTCATAGACAGATGGTGTCGTCTCTGGGGTCTCAGTTCTGTTCCAGTGATCGATCTATCTGTTCCTATACGAGTACCAGGCTGTTTTGACCACTGTGGCAGTGTAATATGTTCTAAAGTCAGGTACTCAGAGGCCTTCCAGTGTGTTCTTCTTTAGTAGTACCTTGCTTAACCGGGGCTTCTTCCCTTTCCAAACAAAATTGGTGATTTGTTTCTGCATCTCATTAAAAAATGTCACTGGAACTGTAGTGGGATTGCATTATATAAATAGATTGCTTTAGGTAAAATAGACATTTTCACAATGTTGAGTCTTCCTATCCATGAGCAGGGTAGGTTTTTCCATTTATCTAATCCTCTTTTAGTTTCTTGTACTAAGGGCTTGTAGTTCTCTTTGTAAAGGTCTGTTATTTCTCTGGTTAGACTAATTCCTAGGTAGTTTATCTTCTTAGGGGTATTGTAAATGGTATTGATTTGATAATTCTTGCCTTAACAGTATCATTGTTGGTATAAAGGAATTCTAGTGATTTACTTATGTTTATCTTGTATCCTGAGACTTTGCTGAACTCTTCTATCAGTTTGAGTAGTTTACTTATAGATTCCTTGGGATTCTCTGCATATACAATCATATGATCTGTAAACAGGGAGATTTCAGCTTCCTCTTTGACGATGCAGATGCCCTTTATTTCTTGGTCTTGTCTAATTGCTCTGGCTAAAACTTTTAGTACAATGTTGAACAGAAGAGGTGAGAGTGGGCAACCTTGTCTAGTTCCTCATCTCACGGGAAAGTCTGTCAGTCACTCTACATTCAGGATGACATGGGCAATTGGCTTTGCATGAATGGCCCTTACTGTGTTGAGGAACTGGCCATCTATGCCCATTTTGCTAAGAGTTTTTAGCATGAATGGGTGCTGCACTTCATCAAATGCCTTTTCTGCATCAATGGACAAAATCAGGTGATCTCTGTCTTTTGTGTTGTTTATGTGGTTAATCACATTAATTGTTTTTCTGATGTTGAACCAGCCTTGCATCCCTGGTATGAATCCCACTTGGTCATGATGGATTATTTTCCTGATATGTTGTTGTATTCTATTGGCAAGAATTTTGCTGAAGATTTTTGCATCTAGGTTCATGAGTGATATCGGTCTGTAGTTTTCTTTCTTTGTTGGATCTTCCCATGGCTTAGGTATGAGGGCTATGCTGGCTTCATAGAATGAGTTTGGGAGTACTCCATCCCTTTCTATTCTGTGAAATGGTCTCAGTAGTATTGGCGATAACTCTTCTCTAAATGCTTGGTAGAATTCTGCAGTGAAGCCATCTGGACTCGGATTTTTTTTGGTTGGCAGTGTTTTGATGACCATTTCAATCTCCTCCTTTGTAATGGATTTGTTAAGTTGTTCTGCTTCACGTTGTGATAATTTCAGTAGCTGGTATGAGTCAAGGAATTGGTCCATTTCCCCTAGGTTTTCAAATTTGTTAGAGTACAGTCTTTCATCATATTCTGTTATGATATTTTTGATTTCTGTTGCATCTGTGGTGACAACTCCCCTCTCATTTGTAATTTGGGTTATTTGTTTCCTTTCCTGCTTTTCTTTAGTAAGTTTAGCCAGTGGTTTGTCAATTTTGTTGATCTTTTCAAAAAACCAGCTTTTGGTCTTTTCAATTTTTCAATTGTTTTTCTATTCTCTAATTCATTTAGCTCTACTCTAATCTTTATGATCTCATTTCTTCCGGTGCCCGAGGAGTTCTTCTGTTGTTCTCTTTCTACTTGTTCAAGCTGTAGGGTTAGTTCCTTGATTTGGTTTCTTTCTTCCTTCCAGATGTGTGCATTTATGGAGATAAACAGACCTCTGAGCACTGCTTTGGCTGTATCCCATAGGTTCTGGTAGGAATTATTTTTGTTCTCATTGGAATCCACGAATTTCTTTAATTCATCCTTGATCTCCTCTATAACTCATGCTTTTTTGAGCAAGATGTTGTTCAGTTTCCAAGAGTTCCACTTTCTATCTATGTTTTTTCTGCTTTGGATTTCAACTTTCATGGCTTTATGATCTGAGAAGATGCTTTGCAGTAATTCAGTGGTATGGATTTTGTTGAGCATTGCATTATGGCCTATCACATGGTCAATTCTGGAGAATGTTCCATGTGCACTGGAGAAGAAGGTGCAGTTGTCTGCTGATGGGTGGAAAGTTCTGTATGAGGTTTTCTGTATCTTTACTGAGTTTTTTTCTAGATGATCTGTCTAGTATTGAGAGTGGGGTGTTGAAGTCTCCCATTATTATGGTGGAGTCATCTAACTCTCTTTTAAGTGTAGTCAGTGTTTCTTTGACGTATTTACGTGCTCTGATATTAGGTGCATAAATATTTAATATACTTAAGTCTTGATTGTATACTGAACCTTTCAGCACTAAATAGTGTCCATCTTTGTCCACAATGGTTGATTTGACATTAAAATTGATTTTGTCTGAGGTTAGAATTGCCACTCCTGCTCTTCTTTGTTCATTGTTAGCTTCATATATATTTTTCCAACCTTTAATTTTCAGTTTGTTCCTATCTTTAAGTCTCAAGTGAGTTTCTTGTAGACAACATATGGATAGGTTATGTCTTTTGATGCAAGATGTCACTCGATGTCTCTTTAGTGGAGCATTCAGTCCATTCACATTCAATGTAATTATTGATAGGTATGTGTTCAGTGCTGCCACTGTGATGTGTTTATTTTTTCTTTGTTGTTCTTATTAGTCTGTTCTGGGACGTTCTTTTTTGTGAGTTGATTTTTCACCTTTTTCAGAGCTGGTTTTGTGGTTGTTGAGACTCCTGTGTTACATTTCTTGAAATGATATCATACATCTTTGTTGTGCTTTACAGCTGCCTCTGTTATTCCCCCTTAATAAACTATATATAAACCCAATTTTAATTACTACCTGTCTTGTCATCTTCTTCTCCATCTGGAAGGACTATAACAACTGTAGTACATCCTTCTTTTTATTATGATGACACCATAGCTTCATGATGATCACTGGATTGCTTCTTTCCTTATCAAAGCTGTGATTGGCTTTAGAGTCTTCCCTAACTGAGTAGAGTTTTGAGTAGTAAAGTCGTTCTAAAATATAAAGTTAGTGGTTTTGTTCATCTAAGCCAGAGCCAAGAACTTCTTTTGATATTTCGTGTAGTTTTGGTTTGGTTTTTACAAAGTCTCGGAGTTTCTGTTTATCTGGGAATGTCTTAATTTCATTTTCGTATTTGAAAGATAGTTTTCCAAAATATATAACTCTTGGTTGGAAGTTCTTCTCCTTCAAGGCTTTGAATATGTTGTGCCACTGTCTCTGTGCCAGCATGGTTTCTGCTGAGAAATCCGAAGACAGCCTACAGGGTTACCCTCTGAATGTTAGCCTTGCTTTGAGTCTTACCTCCTTTAAGAGTTGCTGCTTATGTTTCATTTTGTTGAGCCTGATTATAATATGTCTTGGAGTGTTTCTTTTGAGATCTATATTGGATGGCGTAGGATATGCATCTGAGATGTCTATATTCTCTTCCTTCATGATTTTTGGGAAGTTTTCTGTCAGCAGCTCAGCAACGATACTCTGTGTTCTCAGATGTCTCACCCTGTTCAGAGACTCCAATTAATCGAAGGTTGTTCTTAATAGAATCCCACATGCTTCTTAATGTTTCTTCATTTTTATTTCTTTTTTCTGATTTCTGCTCATAGATGCTGGCATCAGTAGCTCTGTCTTCCAAGTCAGAAATTCTGTTTTCAATTTGTTCCATTCTATTTTCTTGGCTTTGCATGGAAGTTTCTATGTCTTTGATTTTGTTCTTGATCTGTTGGATTTCAGAGTACTGGTGTTCCATCAGATTGAACAGCTTGCTTAATTTTTCATTTTGTTCTCCTGCATTTTGTATAAGGTCTACAAGGTCTTTGTATAGAATCATTTTGTATTCACTTTCTGATGCTTTCATAAAAGTTTCTTCATCTGGAAAACTCCTTGGTTGCTTTGTTTGGGAGCCTTCTGAAGCCATGGCTGATTTCTTGTGTGCCACAAGTGTCTGTTGCTTTTTGGGACCCATGTGAGTATGTAGAGGCTGGAAGAGGTACTGTGAGGATGGACTGCAGATGTTTCTCTAAGCTGTCTTAAAATGTAAAGCAAAAGACATCTGACCACTTCACAAGTCAGTTAGGTTATCAGGTGTAGACGTCCCTCTTCTCAACTGGCAAAGTAAGCGCCGTTATATCCAACCCCAGATGATACAGACTAGTTCAGAATACAGAAATGCTACTGCCCTGTTGGCCTCTGCTGACTGTGCCTAGCCTTAGATGACACTGCGTAGAATACTGCTTTTCTGATAGAAAAGCGCTGTCCTGTGGGCAGGCTCTGGCTCCCAAGCTAAGAATTAGGTCCAGCTGTGGCCACCGTATCCCTGATGGCGCTCTCCACACTGGCAGCAGACAGAAGGGCTAAAGGTGCCTAGAGGTAGTGATTCCTCTGATTCTGTTGTAGGACCCCCAAAGCAGGTGGCACTAGGGAAATTACTGCTTTTCTGTCAGAGAAGCGCTGTCCTGTTTGCAGGAGCCGGCTCCCAGGCTAGGAATGAGGTCCCGCTAGAATCTCCGTATCCAACATGGCGTCCTGCACACTGACTGCAAAACTCCGTACAAACACTGCTGAGGCAGATATAAAACGAGAGGCTCAAAGTGACTAGATTAACAGAGTCCCAATCCTGGCTCTCAAAATATGGGAATTTCGCCTGCCTGTCCCTCCAGCAGCATATCTCAGTCTAGCCGCTAGGGAAGACCCTGCTCCACCCACCGGGTAAGACAGAGGGAGAAAAAAAGTCAAAATGGTGCATTTACCTTCAGTCCGTGAGAGCCAGGGATAGCCAGGCGTGGGAGTCAGCGAGAGGAGGTTTTTCACTCAGTAATATGAAGTTCAAAGTGACAGCTCTGTGCCATGTCCTGGGGATGATTATGTGACCAGAAGGCTCCATTTCATTATCAATTCGGGTCTTGGTTTCCAGAAGGATATAAGGAGACATGTGCTTAGTCCGCCATCTTGACTGCACCTCCCCCCATTGTCACTACTTTTATTCAACATTGTGCTGGAGGTTCTAGCTGGAACAATCAAGCAAGATAAAGAAAGATACAGCATCCAAATTGGTAAAGATGAACTCGAAGTATCTCTATTTGCAGATGAGATGACCTTATACGCAGAAAATCTTAAAGAATTCACACACACACACACCAAAAAACTCCTGAAATTAATAGAAAAGTTCAGCAAAGTATCAGGATACAGGGAAAAATATAAATCGGTTTACTTCACACGGTCAAAGAGAGTAAATCACCAAATCAATACCATTTACAGTAGCCCACAAGATAAAATGCTTAGGAATAAATCTAACCAGAGATGTCAAACACTGATATACACAAAAGTACAAGGCTCTACTCCAAGAAACCAAAACAAATTGACATAAGTGGACAAACCTACTTTGTTTATGGACAGGAAGACTTAACATTATGAAAATGTCAGTTCTACCCAAAGTGATCTACAGATACACTACAATCCCAATACAAATTCCAATGTCATTTTTTAATGAGATGGAAAAACAAATCACTGACTTCATACAGAAAAGGAAGAAGCCTCAGATAAGTAAACCATTAATGAAGAAGAACAACAATCTGGGAGGCCTCACAACACAGGAATTTAGAACTGGTTACACTGCTACAGCAGGCAACCAGCCTCATACTGGTACAAAGGCAGATAGATATACAGACCAATGGAACAGAGCTGACAACCTAGATAGAGTATCAACCACCTATCAGTAGCTGATATTTTACAAAGGCCCAAAGTCCAGTGAGAAGAGATTCTCTTTAACAAATGGTATTGGTATAACTGAATATCCATTTGCAAAAAAATGAAGGGGGAGGAACCCAACAATTCTCACACCATGCACATGAAGTTAACTAAAAGTGCATCAAAGATCTAAATACTCAATCTAAGAAAATAAAGATCATGGAAGAAAAAACAGGGACAATGCTGGCAGCCCTAATACCTGGCATTAACAGACAATAAAATGCTACTAACAATGCTAAACACAAGAACATAGATAACTAGGAACTGCTAAAAATCAAACATTTATGCTCATCCAAAGACCTCACCAAAAGAGTAAAAAAGACAATCTACAGATTAGGAAAGAATTTTGGTCAACCACAAATCCAACTGGCATCTAGTCTCCACAATCTACAACTCACTGGAAAACCTGAAAAATGAGAAGACAAATAATCCAGTTAAACAATGGACAAAGGATATGAACAGACATTTCACAAAGAAGACATCCAGGAGAAAATGCTCACGATTTCTCTATTACCTCATGTTCATCAGCCATTAGAGAAATCCACATCAAAACTACAATGAGGCATCAGTCACCTCAACAAGGATGGTATTAATTCAACGAACAAAAAATTATAAATATTGGAGAGTTAGTAAAAAGACTGAACTCTTCTACACCTCTGGTGGGAATGTAAAATGTATAACCACTTGGTAAATCTACTTAGCACTTTTGTAAAACGCTAGAAATAGAAATACCATATGATCCAGCAATTCCAATTCTTGGAATATATTCTAGAGAAGTAAGAGCTCCCAGACAAATGGATGCCAATATTTATTGCAGTGTTGTCCAGAACAGCAAAAAGATGGAATCAACATATGTGTCCATCAACAAATAAACGGATAAACTATGTTATATTCACACAATGGTATACTATAATATGATAAAGAACAATGATCTCAGGAAATGCACCATGCAGTCATTTAGAAGACATGCTGAATGAAATTAGTCAGTTGAACAAGTACAAACATTGTATGACGAAGACTTTTAAAAAAGGTTGAAGCACAGAAAAAAATAACCTTTCATGGTTACAAGAGGTGTGAGGAGGGAGAAAGCTATGCATAGATTATATAGTAGATAAGAATTGGGTGTCATCAAGGGAGTGACAGCATGGAGTATAAGGCAGGTCAGCATAACTGGATTACACCAAAAGCTAAAAGGTTTTCTAAATATAACTGAACACACTGAAAGACAGAGTAGCAGCGACAGAAGTCTAGGGACCATGGTTTCTGTGAACATCTAAGCTAACAGGCATAACTAGGATTTGTTTTCAGAAAATGTTCTGCACCCCACT
This sequence comes from Heterohyrax brucei, assembly GCA_028571685.1. Lineage (NCBI taxonomy): Eukaryota > Metazoa > Chordata > Mammalia > Hyracoidea > Procaviidae > Heterohyrax > Heterohyrax brucei. The sequence continues at coordinate 29,850,594 of CM053156.1, forward strand.
TTGGCGAGTGGCATCTGGGGTCTTAAAAGCTAGCAAGCAGTCATCTAAGTGATAACAATTAGTCCCAATCCACCAAGAGCAGAAAATAACGAAGGACATCAAAGGCAGGAAGACAGTATAAGCCCTGCCAACAGAAGGTGCTAGATAATCTAGAGCCTTCACCTGCATGACACCAGAAGAAGCAGATGATGCCTAGTAACTAGCAGTGACTGCCCTGACAGAGAACACAATAAAAAGTCCCTGATATAGCAGGAGAAAAATAAGTGTGCTCAATTAGGACTCTATTAAAAGGTCACACTAGATGATCTATCAGACTGGAAGATCCCTTCAGGACATGGCTCCTGGACTCTCTGTTAGTCCAGCGCTTAAAGCAGCACTGAAGCCAACTCCTCAAACAAAGATTAGACTGGGCTATCAGACATAAATTGATGCTGATGAAAAATGTGCTTCTTGGCTTAAATATATACACAACAATGCCTCAGCAGTTCTTGTCCAATGGCAAGAAGAGAAGGTAGAGGGGAACAAGGGTTGGTTGTATGAACATGGGAAGTACAGGTGGAAAGGCGGAGCGTGCAGTCACTGGGGGTGGGGAGGGAGAGCAGTTAGAGTTGCATAGCGGTGTGGGGGGTTTACATGGCAATTTGATCTGGACTTTAAACTTCCACTGAAAGCACATAAAAAAAAACTTTTTTGAAGGAAATTTTCCAGATGAAGAGAACTTCCTGGAATTATAAGATGTAGAGAGAATGCAAAAGACTAGTATTTAGAACTCTTCAAAAGATCCAGAAGGAGATCTGACAAAATGCAACACAGCATGATGACAAACTGAACAGACTACAAGAAAACATAGATTAATAATGAAATTACAGAACTAGAAACTCAACAGAAAGTCAAAGGAGCAGAAATGAGGCAATGAAAGGCCAAATTAGTAAGACTGAAGACAAAATATATGAAATCTACATATTTCAGGAAAATTCAGATAAAAGAATTTTTAAAAAATGAAGAATCACTGACATTATGTCAGACTCTACTGAGAGCAATAATCTACAAGCAACTAGAGGACTAGAATAGGGGGTAATAACAGAAAATACAGAGAACTGTCAAAGATTTTTGACAGAAAAATTCCCTGATACCATCAAAGATCCAAAGATATATATCCAAGACAGTCACTGAACTCCATACAAGGTAGATTCCAAAAGAAAGACACCAAGACATATTATTAATCAAATCTGCAAAAATGAAGGAGCCAACTTTAAATGTGGCCAGAGATAACAGAAAACAAAGGACAGCCAATAAGACTAAGTTCAGACTATTCAGCAGGAACTACACAGGAAAGAAGGCAAAGGGATGACACAGAAAGCCTTCAAGGAAAAAAAAAATTCACCATCCAAGAATTAACTAGACACCAAAACTGTCTCTCTCAAATATGATGAGAAATCAGTGCATTTCCAGGTAAACAGAAATTCAGGCAATTTGCAAAAACTAAATCAAAATTATAAGAAATACTAAAGAGAGCCCTTCAATCAGAAAATCAATACCATCACATAACAATCCATGACAAGAATGCTGAATAGAACAACTGGATACCAACCCAGACAGGGAAATCACAAAAATAACTCCAAGGCAAAACACTGAAAACAGAGAAACAAAAATGTTATTATGTAAAAGATGACATTATAAAAAAAAAGTAACATTTAATAAAATACAGTTAAAATTTTATATAACTGATTTGCTTTCATACGGAAAGCAAGTCAGGATGATACAAAGAAATAAAAGACTGGCATAATCTTAGAAAAGTAGTGGCAAATATTAAGGAAACTACAAAAGACATTAACAATCCTAACATCAACATAAAAACAAGAAAAACAAAGTGTCAGCAAATACAAAACCAACCACAGTGAAAAGATGAAAACACATAAACTAAGCACAGAAAGCTAACTGAAACAAAGAAATCATCAAAAACGCACCAAAAAGCATCCAAATGACAGCACTAAACTCCTATCAATAATTACATTGCATGTAAATGAATTAAATATACCAGTAAAGAGACAAAGGAAGACTGGATTAAAAAAAAAAAAACACAATCAGTCTATATGTTTCCTATAAGAGATACACCTCAGAATTAAAGACATGAGAAAACTAAAATTCAAAGGATGCAAAAAAAAATCAAGCTAAAAACACTGATAAAAGAGCAAGACTGTAAATATTAATTTATGATAAAATACACTTTAAAGTACAATATACCACAATGGATAAGGAGGAACACTATAAAATTATGAAACGATCAATACTCCTGAAGGACATAACTACATTAAATATTAACACACCACTCCAGGGCTCCAAAATACATAAACCAAACTCTAAGAGCAGTGGAAAACAAACAAAAATCCAAAGTAAGAGTAGGAGAATTCAACACATCACTTTCAGCAAAAAGGAAGCTCAATAAAGACACAATAAATCTAAATGCCACAATTAACCAACTAGACTTCATAGATACATACAGAATACTCCTTCCAACAGTACTCATGTATTCTTTCTTTTCTGGTGCACATGGAACATTTTCCAGCATAGACCATATGTTAGACCACAAAGTAAGCCTTAACAAAATTTAAAGCAACAACATATTGCAAAGCATGTTTTCATACCATAAAGCCACTAAAGTAGAAAATAACAGACAACACAAGGGAAAAAAACCAAACACAGGAAAACTGAAGAACAGCTTGCTCAGAAACTACTGGGTTATACAAAAAAACAACACAGAATAAAGAAATTCATGGACTCAAATGAGAATGAAAATATACCCCACCAGAACCTTTAAGAAACAGCAAAAGTGGTGTTCAAAGGTCAATTTATAGTAATAGATGTCATATCCAAAAACAAGAAAGGGCCCAAATCAAAGCACTGATCCTGCAACTCAAACAAGCAGAAAGAGAACAGCAAAAGAACTTCTCAGGCACCACAAGAAAGTAAACTATAAACACTAGAGCAAAACTGAATAAATTAGAGAAGAGAAGAATGATCAAAAGACTTGAAAAGATCAAAAGCTGGTTCTTTAAGAAGATCAACAAAATCAATAAACCACTAGCCAAACTGACAAAAGAAAAACAGGAGAGAAAGCAAATAACCCAAACAAGAAATGAGATGGGCGAAATCATGTAAAAACCAACTGAAATTTAAAAATGCATGACAAAAGAGGAGGCAGAGCTAAAATGGCAGACAACATTTCCTCTGATCCCTCTAACAATTTAAAATTTGACAAACAACAGAATGTAATAAAAATGACATTCTAGGGGTCCCAAGTTCAGGCAGAAATTTGTGAGACTGGACTGGTCAACAAGAACAGGAACAACTACCTTTGTCAGAAACGAACAGGAAGCCACAGAGGGGCCCAATTCTGTTAGCATGGGAACAGAGTAGAAGCACAAGAGTGGAGACCACCTTTATCAGCTGAAAACTTGAGCTAAGGACCCCTCAGCCTGACAGTACTGTTGGGGCTAGAAGCCATGATGGACAGAGGTACCTGTGTGGAGAGCATCCTTCTCAACCAAGACAGGAAGCTGATGATGGCTGCACCCACAAAACATGGCAGGGACTGGCAACCAAGTGTAACAGCACCCTTCACCCCTCCTTTCTCTGAGCTACACTGGAAGCTAAATTCTAGTGCACTACCTGGGGTGGAAGTGAGACACTATGCATGTGTGCCCTGAGCATTTCTCCCAGACCTAGAGAGGAAGACAAAGAAGAGGTCAAAGAAAAGTTCTGCTGGCTCCCATAAATTGCGTATCACTGCACCTTCAAAGCCCCAGGAGACTTCCACCAGACCGTCTCAAGCTAAACACCTATGAGCCTTTGGTGCTCAATCCTTTCATACATGCTGTTTTCTCTCACCATCTCCAGTCTTTCCCCCTGTCGTAAATTGAATTGTGTCCCCAAAAGATATGAGTAGCAATGTGGCTGGGCCAGGATTCCCTGTATTCTGTGATTGCCCTCCACACTGTGATTTTCTTATGCTGTCAATACCAATTTCTGTCTGTGATTAACAGAATAGATTATGTTAGGGTGGAACTATAAATCCCTTCCTAAGGTCACCTCTCTGCTCCACTGGAATTTCCCTGGAGTGTGGCTTGCACCACCTTTTATCTTTTTATCCTACAAGGAGTAAAAGGAAAAGGAAGCAAGCAGAGAGCTGGGAACCTCACACCATCAAGTAAGCAGCACCTAGAGTACAGCACCTCCATCAGACCTGAGGTTCCTGCATCAAGAAGCTCCCTGACCAAAGACTGATGCAACACAAGGACTTGCCTCAAGAACCGACAGAGAAGGAAAGCCCTTCCCCTGGAGCAGACACCCTGAATTCAGATTTGGAACCTACCAGACTGTGTAAAAACAAACTTCTTTCTTAAAGCCATACACTTGAGGTAACTCTGTTAGAGAAGCACTAGATGATTAAGACACCCCCTTAGTTTCTCTGTTCTAAACCAGACGCTAAATTCTGATGGACTACCTGGGCCAGAAGTGGGACACTGTTACGTATGTGCCCTGAAATTTTCTCCCAGACTCTATGAGGGAAATAAAGAGAGGAGTAAAAGAAACCTTCGGCTGGCTCACTTGAGCTGCACATAACTGCACCTGCAGAGGCCCAAGAGACTTCCACCAGACTATCTAAAGCTAAGTGTCCATGAACCCTACGGACTCCATCCTTTCCTAAGCGCTCATTTCTCTCCCTATCACCAGTCCTTCCCCCCTACCTTCTCTGCTCTACACTGGTCAGTAAGTTCTGGTACACTAAGCAGACATAAATTAAGATATTTTACATGTGTGCCCTGAGCTTTTCTCCCAAACTCAGAGGCAGAACACAGGGAGGAACAGAAGACAAGTTCCACCAGCTATTCTAAGCTATGGATCACTGCACCAATAGAAACACAGAAGACGTTCACTAGAACATCACAAGCTAAGTTTTGCCAACTCTCATGACTCAAATCTTTCTTATGCACTGACTTCACTCCCTATCCCCAGGCTTTCCCCCTCTCCCTTATCAGCATGCTTTTCACCTCACTTTAAATTCTGCTGCACTATATGGACAGAAAGTGGGACATTTTACATGTGTTTCCTGAGCTTCTTACACTTGGGGAGTAAAACAAAGGAAACGTTGGAGTAAGAGTTCCACCAACTCCACTGTGGAACCAACCAACGATCAATTCTTGTTGCTTTTCTCAAGTCAGTCACCACTCTAACGATCAGGTGACAGAACATCAGAATTACTAAGGCTCCAATAATTACTCTTCTTCAAATAGTTAGAGCACTTGGATTACAAAAATCAAACTAAAATACACATGTATACACACATATATATATGCACAGATTTCACTTATTTGCTATGAAGATTAGGCAGTTATTTAACTTTAAGTGTGTTAGTGAAATGAAATTCAATTTGCAGGGTAGAACTCCTGTCCTCCAGCAGCTCAGTATCTAACTTTAGTGACAGTAAATGTGGTACAAAGATCAAAAGACACTTCATAGTTTCATATTACTTTAAAGTTGCACTGGCATACAATATTTTGTCTCCCACTGGGGAACGTTTATGCCTTGTGTTGAGACTTAGCAACCACTAAGGGACACTCATATTGCAAAAAGTAACTGGAGTTCTTGACATAAATATCTGGAAGTCTGTTTGTTGAGCCCTGGGAATCCATGAAATGAAATGTTTTGAATTCTGTAATTCTGCTCCTGTCTCTGGAGACACTGTATACATATTATGTAATCTATATACATACACACATATGTATATTTGATACATTGCAATACCCTAAGAAATAAACCACAACAGCTCTCTGATGGCTGGGAGACAACAATCAATCTTTAAGCATTTAAAGAAGGAGATGATCAAAAATTAACCAACTAAACGTCATTGATATATGCAGAACTTTCCACCCATCAGCTGACAACTACACCTTCTACAGTGTACATGGAACATTCTCCAGAATTGACCGTGTGTTAGGTCATAATGCAGTGCTCAACAAAATCCATACCAGTGAATTACTGCAAAGCATCTTCTCTGATCATAAAGCCATAAAAGTCGAAACCAATAGCAGAAAAAACGTAGATAGAAAGTGGAAATCTTGGAAACTAAACAACATCTTGCTCAAAAAAACATGGGTTATAGAGAAAATCAAGGATGAAATAAAGAAATTCATGGCTTCCAATGAGAAGGAAAACACTTCCTAACAGAATCTATGGTATACAGCCAAAGCAGTGCTAAGAGGTCTGTTTATCTCCATAAATGCACACATCTGGAAGGAAGAAAGAAACCAAATCAAGGAAGTAATCATACAGTTTGAACAAGTAAAGACAGGCCAACAGAGGAACCCCTCAGGCACCAGAAGAAATCAGAACATACACATTAGAGCAGAGCTAAATGAATCAGAGAATACAAAAATGATAGAAAAGACCAAAAGCTGGTTTTTTGAAAAGATCAACAAAATTGACAAACCACTGGCTAAACTTACTAAAGAAAAGCAGGAAACAAATAACCCAAATTAGAAATGAGAGGGGAGTTGTCACCACAGATGCAACAGAAATCAAAAATATCATAACAATACTATGAAAGACTGTACTCTAACAAATTTGAAAATCTAGAAGAAATGGACAAATTCCATGACTCATACCACTTACCCAAATTATCACAATGTGAAGCACAACAACTTAACAAACCCATCACAAAGGAAGAGATTGAAAATGTCATCAAAACACTGCCAACGAAAAAAAGTCCGGGCCCAGATGGCTTCACTGCAGAATTTTATCAAGCATTTAGAAAAGAATTATCTCCAATACTATTGAGACTATTTGACAGTATAGAAACGGATGGAATACTACCAAACTCATTCTATGAAGTCAGCATAACCCTGATACCAAAGCCAGGGAAACACCCAACAAAGGAAAACTGCAGACTGATATCACTCATGAATCTAGATGCAAAAATCTTCAACAAAATTCTTGCCAATAGAATACAACAACATATCAAGAAAATAATCCATCATGACCAAGTGGGATTCATACTAGGGATGCAAGGCTGGTTCAACATCACAAAAACAATTAATGTGACTAACCACATAAATAACACAAAAGACAAGAATGACCTGATTTGTCCATTGATGCAGAAAAGGCATTTAATAAAGTCCAACACCCATTCATGCTAAAAACTCTTAGCAAAATGGACATAGACAGCAAATTCCTCAACACAATAGAGGCCATTTATATAAAGCCAATTGCCCATGTCATCCTAAATGGAGAGAGACTGAAAGACTTTCCGTTGAGATCAGGAACTAGACAAGGATGCCCACTCTCACCTCTTCTATTTAACATTGTACTAGAAGTTTTAGCCAGAGCAATTAGACAAGACCAAGAAATAAAGAGCATCTGCATCGGCAAAGAGGAAGTTAAAATCTCCCTGTTTGCAGATGATATGATTGTATATGCAGACAATCCCAAGGAATCTATAAGTAAACTACTCAAACTGATAGAAGAGTTCAGCAAAGTCTCAGGATACAAGATAAACATAAGTAAATCACTAGGATTCCTTTATACCAACAACAAGACTGTTAAGGAAGAAATTATCAAATCAATACCATTTACAATACCCCTAAGAAGATAAAGTACCCAGGAATTAATCTAACCAGAGAAATAACAGACCTTTACAAAGAGAACTACAAGCCCTTACTACAAGAAACTAAGAGAGACTTAGATAAATGGAAAAACCTACCCTGCTCATGGATAGGAAGACTCAACATTCTGAAAATGTCTCTTTTACCCACAGCAATCTATTTGTATAATGCAATCTCAATACAAGCTCCAGCGTCATTTTTTAATGAGATGGAGAAACAAATCACCAATTTTGTTTGGAAAGGGAAGAAGCCCCGGATAAGTGAGGTACTACTAAAGAAGAACACCACACTGGGAGTCTCTCATCACCCGACCTTAGAACATACTACACTGCTACAGTGGTCAAAACAGCCTGGTACTGGTACAAGAACAGACAGATGGATCAATGGAACAGAACTGAGACCCCAGAGACGACATCATCTGCCTATGAACAGTTGATATTCGACACAGGCCCTAAGACATTAAACTGGGGTAAAAACAGTATCTTCAACAAATGGTGCTGGCAAAATTGGATATCCACCTGCAAGAAACTGAAACAAGATTCATATCGTACATCTTATACAAAAACCAACTCCAACTGGATAAAAGACCTAAATATCAAACCGAAAACAATAAAGCTCATCCAGGAAAAGGCAAGAAGAACAATGGAAGTATTAATACACAATATGGACAGACTCCAAAATCTAACAAACAAACCACAGTCAACAAAACATAGATAAATGAAATCTATTAAGAAATAAACACCTTTGCTCATCCAAGGACTTTATTAATAGAATTAAAAGAACACCCACAGAATGGGAAAAAATATTTGGCAACTCTACGTCAGACCAACACCTGATCTCCATAATCTATAGGATACTACAAAATATCAATAAGAAGAAGATAAATCATCCAATTAAGCGATGGGCAAAGGAGATGGACAGACACTTCACTAAAGAGGAGATCTAGGCAGCCAAAAAACACATGCGGACATGTTCACGATCTTTAGTTACTAAGAAATTCAAATCAAGATGACAATGAGATACCATCTCACCCCAACAAGATTGGCCATGATCCAGAAAACACAAAACAACAAATGCTGGAGAGGCTGTGGAGAAAGTGGAACCCTCCTACACTGTTGGTGGGGTTGTAAAATGGTCCAGCCTCTTTGGAAAGCAATCTGGCACTTCCTTAAAAAAATGGATATCGATACACCATTTGACCCAGTAATTCCACTACTTGGAATATATCCTACAGATTCAAGGCCTTTCACACCAACGGACACATGTACCAGAATGTTTATTGCAACACAGTCCACGGTAGCAAAAAGATGGAATCAACCCAGATGCCCAACAACAGAAGAATGAATAGGTAAACTATGGTACATATACTCAATGGAGCACTACGCAATGATAAAGAATAACGATGATTCCAGGAAACATCTCCTAACCTGGTTTCAACTTGAAGACATTATGTTGAGTGAAAGTAGTCAGCCACAAAAGGACAAATATTGTATGAGACCTCTACGATAAGATCTCAAAAATAGACTTGCGTATAGAAGAAAAGACTCTTTGACAGCTACAAGGGAGGAGAAGGAGGGAGGACGAGGGGGGTAGGGTTTAGATTAGATAGTTGTTACAAATCTGGTTGGGAGAAATCGGTGATAGCACATATTAGAAACAAGAACAACATTAAATGGACTTCAGCATAACTTGAGTACTCCTTCCATCTAATCCAATATTGAAAGGATAGAGTAGCTGGGGCAGGGGGCAGTGGACCATGATCTTAGGTGAAATCGAGGCCAATTGTTACAACTAGCATTTTGCTAAGAGGGGTCTCTGCACCGCACATTGGTGAGTGGCGTCTGAGGTGTTAAAAGCTGCCAAGCTGCCATTCGAGGACTCAGAAAATGGTCCCAACTCAGCAGGAACGGATGCTCAACGAGGACCAAAATGACATGGGGTAAAGACAACCTAGAAGATAGAGAGACCCACATCAGTGGGTGCCTATATCGACTTGGGATCAGAAGAACCGGATGGTGCCTGGCCACCACCAGTGATAGCCACGATGGAGCTCACAGAGAGGAGTCTCACTGGCAACACAAGAATAAAAAGGGGTGCATCCTGAGATCTCCACTAAAATACCTCAGTTGATGGTCCAGCGGTTTGGGGGTTCCCCTGAGAGCATGGCCCCTGGCCCTGATGCTGCCCTTACTGATAAATCATAACAAAGTTCCACTCTTTGGACAGGAATGGATTGGACTTGGCAATGCAGAGTGACCATATATTGGATGCACTTTATGGTTCTATACATCTATAGGATATCATCCTGCTGACTTCTGGCTGGAGGAAGGAGAGTGGGTGGAGAGGAGTGGAAAGGAGACTGTTGGGAGGATGAGACATGTATAGAGCAGAGAGGAATAGTGTGCCATCACCGGACAGGGAGAGCAGTGGAAGCTGCATATAGGTGGGCATGTAAATTTATACGGGAATGTACATTTTCAGTCATATTAAATGAAAAATAAAAATAAAATTTTTTTAAAAAAAGATGATCATGTCTTCAGAAAACTCCCAGAATAAATAATCAAAAAATTTTCCCAGAGGTAGAAGTCTCCCTGCAATTATCAGAGAGAGAACAACAAAGACTTACATGCAGAGCTCTCCAAGAAATTCTAATGGAGATTAGACAAAGTGCACCAGAACAAAATAAGAAATTAAACAAGCTACAAGAATTGCTACAGCAATAATGATCTGAAATTCAGCAGATTAACAATCACAGTTACACAATTCAACAGAAAGTAAAACTACCAGTACTCAGACAACAGAATACAGAGTTAATGTCACTCAAGATACAATAACTGCACTATGAGGAAAAATCAGGTAAAAGAGCTAAGAAAAACAAGGAATCATTAAGAGTTATTTGGGACTCTATCAAGAGGAATAGTATACAAATGATTAGAATATCAGAATAAAGAGGAATAAGACAAAATACAGACAGAATTGTTGAAGATTTGCTGACAGAAAATTTTGCTGACATTCTGAAAGACGGGAAGATATGTAGTATCTTAGAACTCCATGAAAGGTAGATTTCAAAAGAAAGTCTTTTAAGAAATATTGTAATCAAACTTAACAAAATGAAAGACAAAATAAACTATGGTATATATACTCAGTGGAAGGATAAAGAATGATGATGATTTCAGGAAGCATCTCATAACCTCATGTCAATTGGAAGACATTATGTTGAGTGAAATTAGTCAGTAGTACAAGGTCAAATATTGTACAAGACTCCTACTTTAAGGACCTGAAAACAGACTCATATCCAGAAGAAAAGATCCTTGACAGCTGCAATGAAGGGGAGGAAGGGAGAGGGTTGATTACAGATTAGACAGTTGATGTAAATGTGGCTGGGTAGAAGTAGTGACAGCACTCATTAGAAAGAAGATCAATTTAACAGGACTTCAACATAACCTGAAAACTTCCAATCTTAACCCGATATGGCAAGGACAGAGTAGCAGGGGTGGGGGTCCAGGGACCATGCTCTCAGGGAACATTGTGGCCAATTGGCATAACTAGCCTATTGCTAAGGGAGTCTTCTCCACCCCATATTGTTGAGTGGTGTGTGGGGTCTTAAAAGCTAGCAAGCTGCCATCTGAGGTACACCAAATGGTCCCAACTCAGCAGGAAGAGATGATCACTAAGGACAAAATCGACATGGGGGAAAGAGAACCCAGAAGACAGAAAGACCCATGTGAATGGGTGACTACATCAATATGTGACCAAAAGAATCAGATGGTACCCAGCCACCTCCAGTGACAGCTGTGATGGGGCTCACAAAGTTGAATCCCAGTGGCAATACGAGAATAAAAAGGGGTGCATCCTCAGGACTCCACTAAAAGACTGCAATTGATGGTCCAAAGGCCTGAGGGTTCCCCTGGGAGCATGGCTCCTAGACCCAATGCTGCCTCTGATCATAAATCATTACTGAGGTCAACTCCTCAGACAGGAACAGACTGGTCTCAGCAACAGAGAGTGACCATATCATGTGTGCATTTTATGGTTCTATGCATCTATAGGACGTTGTTCTACTGGCCTGTTACTAGAAGGAAGTGGAGAGGGTGGAGGAGAGGGGACAGGATTGTTAGGATGATATGACTTGTACAGAACAGAAAGGAGGAGTGTGCTGTCACTCAGCAAGGAGCGTGGTAGGAACTACATGTAGGAGGGCATGTGAATTTAAATCAGATTGTACACTTTCCCTCAATCACAACTTAAAAAAAAAAATGAAAGACAAGATGAGACTTTTAAAGGCAGCTGGGCTCAAACAAAACCCTACAAATGACAGTCATTTAGACTGAGTTTTGATTAGACAAGTGCCGTCGAGTTGGATCTGATTACTCAGCGGAAAAATAAACATGCTGGCATGAAGACAATGGGATGACATAAAAAAATCCTTGAAGGAAAAAAACTTCTGAACAAGAATTATATACCCAGCAAAACTGTCCCTCAAATATGATGGTGAAATTAGGACATTCTCAGATAAACAAAAGTTTAGAGAATTTGGAAAAGCCAGACCAAAATTACAAGAAATACTGAAGGAAGTTATTCACTTTGAAAATCAGTAACATCAGATACACATTCAAGGATACAATCAGCACACAGCATCCAGAGTCTAATTTGGATAGGAAAGCCACAACAGTTAATCAAAGCTCAAATATTAAAATTAGGGAAACACAGATTTTGTATGTAAATTATCATACAATTATACTAAAAAGAGGGACAAATTAATGTATTCATAGACCTTTCAGATTAAAAGAAAGTCAAAGCAATACAAAGGAGTTAAAGACTAGCTTAACCTTAGATTATTAAGGGGGAATACCAGAGCAGCTGCAAAGAAAATCAACAATACTATATATTAAAACGAGAAGCACAATCCAGAAGTCTCAACAGATAAAAAACTCATACTGAAAAGGATGAAAAGAAAACCTATGAAGAAAAATGACTCAGAATAGATTAAATGGAACAAAGAAACTATCAACACACAAAAAAGGCACCACCATGACAACACAAATTCATACCTATCAATAATTACATTGACTGTAAATGGGTTAAATGCATCAATAAAGAGACAGAGTAAAAGAAAAGACATAAAAAAAATAACTCGTCTATATGCTATGTACAAGAAACACACCTTAGACTCAAAGATATAAACAATCTGAAACTCAAAGGATGGAAAAATATATACCAGGCTAACAACATACAAAGAAGAACAAGAGTGGCAATATTAGCCTCAGATAAAACAAAGCTTAAAATTCACCATTGTGGACAAGGATAGTCACTATTTATTGCTTAAAAGGTCAATACATAATGAGGATATAACAATATTAAATATTCAAGCAGCCAACGACAGAGCTTCTAAACACATTGAATAAGTGCTGACAACACTGAAAAGTGAGCTAGATTGCTCTATAGTAACAGTATGAGAGTTCAAAACATCACTTTCAGTAATGGACAGAACATCTAGAAAAAGGCTGAGTAAAGAAACAGAAGATCTTAGTGCAACAATCACCAACTCAACCTCATAGACATATACAGAACTTTCCACCCAACAAATGACAAGTATACCTTCTTTTCCAATATACATGGAACATTCTCCAGAAGAGATCACATATTAGGCCATAAAGCAAGTCTTAACAAAATCCAAAGCACTGAAATATTGCACAGCCTTTTCTCAGACCATTAAGCCGTAAAAGTTGAAATCAATAGCAGAAAAAGCAAGGGTAGAAACTCAAACTCATGGAAACTAAAACAACACCTTGCTCAAGAAATCAAAGATGCAATAAATAAATTCATAAAATCAAATGAAAATGAAGACACATCCTACCAGGACCTACGAAATAACAGCAAAAGCAGTGCTCAGGTCAATTTATCTCAATAAATGTATACATCCAAAATGAGAAAAGGGCCCAAACCAAATATATAAACTTACAACTTGAACAATTTAGAAAGAGAACAACAAAAGAATCCCTCTGACACTAGAAGAAGACAGAAAATAAACCTAGACCAAAATTAAATGAATTCGAGAATAGAACAAGAATTAACAAAACCAAAATCTTTTTTGAAAAGATCAATGGAATCAATAAACCATTAGCCAAACTCACAAAAGAGAAACAGGAGAGGAAGCAAACGACCTGAATAAGAAATGAGATGGGGAATTCCACAACAGACCCAACTGAAACGAAAAGAATCATTAAAGAATATTATGAAAAAATTGTATTCTAATAGATGTGAAAGCCTGTAGGAGACAAACTTCTAGAATCACATTACTTATCAAAACTAACACAAACAAAAGCAGAACAACTTACTAAACTCATTACCAAAGAAGACATTGCAATCTAATTAAAAATAAATAAATAATAAACTACCAACTAAGAAGTTCTGGCCCACTGAACTTTAGGGAGGAGTTAATACCAATACTACTAAAAGTATTTCACAGCATACAGAATGATGGAACATTCCCAAATCCATTCTATGAAGCTAGCATAACCCCGATAGCAAAATGAGATAAAGATAGCACAAAAAAGGAAAATTACAGAACAATTTTTCTCATAATGTTAGATGCAAAAACCCTCAACAAAATTCTAGCCAGCAGAAATCAACAGCATATAAAATAATAATAATAAATAAAATAATAATAAAAGGACCAAGTAGGATTCATAACAGAGATCCAGGGATGGTTCAACACTAGGAAAAAAAAACTAATGTAGTCAATCACATCAATAATACAAGAGATAAGAACCGTCTGACTTTATCAACTGACAAAGAAAGGACATTTGACAAAGTCCAACACATATTCATGTCAAAAACTCTCAGCAAAATAGGAATAGAAGGGAAATTTCTCAACATAATAAGGTGCATCTTTGCAAAGCAAACAGCCAACATTATCTTAATAGAGAGACACTTCAACAATTCCCCCTGAGACTGGGAACCAGATAACGATGCCCACTGTCACTACTTTTATCCAACACTGTGTGGGAAGTTCTGGCCAGAACAGGTAGACAAGATAAAGAAATGGCATCTGCAACTGCAAAGCAGTGAAAATATCTCTATTTCCAGATGATACGCTCTTATACACAGAAAAACCCTAGAGAATCCATAAATAAACTATTGGAACTACTAAAAGAGTTCAGCAAATTATTAGGATATAAAATAAACCTAAACAAATCGGTAGGATTCCTTTAGATCCAACAAAGAGACCATCAAAGAGTAAATCACCAAATCAATGCCATTTATAACAGCCCCCAAGAGATAAAATATCTAAAAATAAATCTAACCACAAATATAACAGACCTACACACAGTAAATGACAAGACATTACCGCAAGAAACCAAGAAAGTTGAGAAACCTACCTAGCTCATAGATAGGAAGACTTAACTTTGTGAAAATGTCTATTCCACCCACAATGATCTATACATACAATGTAATCCCAATACAAATTCTAATGTCACTTTCTAATGAGACAGAGAAACAAGTCATCAACTTCATTTGGAAAGGAGAAAAGCCCCAGATAAGTAAAGCATTACTGAAGAACAACAAAGTGGGTGAACTCACACTATCCAACCTTAGAACCTATTACACCGCCCTGGTAGTCAAAACAGCCCGGTACTGGAACAAAAACAGATACATAGACCAAGAGAACACAGCAGAGAATCCAGAGATAACACCATCCACCTATGAGTAGCTGATATCTGACAAACGCCCTAAGTCAGTAAGCTGGGGGTAAAACAGTCTCTTCAACAAATAGTGTTGGCAAAATTGGATATCCACCTGCAAAAACATGCAGCAAGAACCATACCTCACACCTTGCACAAAAACTAACTCAAAATGGATGAAAGACCTAAATATCAAATCTTAAATGATAAAGATTACAGATGAAAAAATACAGACAACACTGGAAGCTCTAATACAAGGCTTAAACAGACTACAAAACATTACTAACAATGTACAAATAACAGAAGAGAAAAAGATAAGAGAGAACTACTAAAAATCAAACACTTATCCTCATCTAAAGATGTTATCAAAAGAAGAAAAAGATTGCCTACTGACTCAGAAAAAGTATTTGGCAACCATGAATCTGACTAATGTCTAGTCTCCATAATCTATAAGGTATCGAAAAGTATCAACGAGAAAAAGATGAATAACCCAATTAAACAATGGGCAAAGGAGATGGACAGACTTCACCAAAGGAGACATCTAGGCAGCCAAAAGACACATGAGAAAATGCACATGATCATTAGCCATTAGAGAAATCCAAATCAAAACTAAAATGAGATACTATCTCAGCCCAATAGGGCTGACATTAATCCAAAACACAAAACAACAAATGCTGGAGAGGCTGTGGAGAGACTGGGACTCTTTTACACTGCTAGTGGGAATATACAATGATACAACGTCTTTGGAAAACATTTTGGTGCTCTCTTAAAAAGCTAGAAATATAAAGACCTATGATCCAGCAATCTCTTTGCTTGGAATATATCCTAGAGAAATTAAGTGCTGTCATATGAACACACACATGCACATGGGATGTTTATTGCAGCATTGTCCACAATACCAAAAAGATGGAATCCACCTAAGCGCCCATCAACAGATGAATGGGTAAACAAACTAGGGTATATTTACACAATGAACACCATGCAATGATAAAGAACAGGGATGATTTCAGGAAGATCTCAAAACTTGAAATCATCTGGAAGACATTATAGTGAGTGAGATCAGTCACCTGCCTGAACACGTGTTCAGAGACCACTATTGTAAGAAGTTAAGAAAAGGCTTATGCACAGAAGAAAACAATCTTTGATGACTACAAGGGTGGGAAGGGTTAGATTAAATAGTTGACAGGAATTCAGTTAGGTGAAGGGGGTGATAGTACACAGTAGAAGGGAGGTCAGCACAACTGGGCGATAACACAAGCTAAAAGGTTTTCTAAATATGACACAACATTTTAAAGGACAGAGTAGCAGGGAAAGGGGTTTGGGGACCATGCTTCGAGGGTACATTGAGGTCAACTGGCATAACTACTTTCTTCCCTAAGAAATTGTTTTGCATCCCATATTGGTGAGTAGCACCACAGGTCTCAAAAGCCAGCAAACTGCCATCTAAGAAACATCAACTGGTCCCAACCCACAAGAAGCAGATGAAAACCAAGAACATCAAAGACATGAGGAAAATATGAGCCCTGGAGAAAGATCTGTAAGATTGGAAGAGTATATTAGCATGAGATCAGAAGTAGATGGCACCCAGCCACCACCAAAGACTGCCCTGACAGGGAAGACAATGTAGAATCCCTGACACAGCACAAGAAAAAAGGGAGTGCAGATCTAGAACTCTATTAAAAGACCAGACTTGATGGTCCAATATCCTGGAATTTCCCCTGAGAATGTGACTTCTGGACTTGCTGTTAGCCCAGAGCTAAAATCAGTTACCAAAGACAACTCTCCAAAGATTGGGCTGGACTATGGGATATAGTGTGATGCAGATGATGTATGTACTTCTTGGTAACATATATTAGACCATCCAGCTGGTTCTTCTTATAGCAGGGAGAAGAGTGGAGAGGAGTGGACAAGAGTTGATTGACTGGATACGGGAAATACAGGGTAGAAAGGAGGAGTGTGCTGTCACACGGTGGGGAGAGCAGACAGAGTTGCACAGAGGCAAGTGTTCAGGGTTTTATATGGCAAATTGACTTGGATTATAAATTTTCACTTAATCACACTAAAAATAAAGAAAGTTATTAAAATAATTGTGACAGAATACTATGAAAAATTGTACTCTAACAAGTCTGAAAACCTAAAGGAAACAGACAAACTTCTACAAACAAACTACCTACCTAAACTAACAGAGTTACAACTAAGTAAACACATCACATGAGATTAAAAAACACAAACAAAAAAGAAAAATGGCCTCTGATAGTGTCATTTGAGAATTCTACTAAACTTTCAGAGAAGAGCTAACACCACTATTACTAAAAGTATTTCAGAGCATAAGAAAGGATGGAATTCTAGACAACTCATTCCATGAAACCAACATAACCCTGACACCGAAGCCAGGGAAACAAACCACAACAAAGAAAATTACAGACCAATACCACTCACGAACTTAGAGACAAAAATCCTCAACAAAACTCTAGCCAACAGAATTCAACAATATATCAAAAAATCTAACCAATATGATCAGGGGGATTCATATTAGCGATGCAGGGATCATTAAACTTTAGAAAAAACAATCAATGTAATCAATAACATAAAAAAAAACAAAAGAACCACTTGATTTTATCAATTGATGCAGTAAAGGCATTTGAGTCCAACACACATTCATGCTAAAAACTCTCAGCAAAACAGGATAGAGGAGAAATTCCTCAACATAACACAGCAATTTATACAAAGCAAACAGCCAACATCAGCCTAAATGGGAAATGGAAAGAGTCTGAAAGGATTCCTCCCTCGAAAACATGAACCTGACAAAGATGCCCTTCATCTCTACTGAGTACGAAGTTCTAGCCAGAGCAATGAGGGAAGAAAAAGAAACTAAGGGCATCTAAATTGGTAAGGAAGAAGTAAAAGTATCTCTACTGACAGATGAAATGATCACATACACTGAAAACCATAAAGAATCCACAAAAAACAAACAAACAAAAAATAACTACTGGAACTAATAGAAGACTTCAGCAAAGGTTCAGGATACAACAAAAACACACAGAAACAAATTACCAACTTCGTATGGAAAAGAAAGAAACTCCAGATAATTAAAGCATGACTGAAGAACAACAATAAAGTGAGAGACCTAAAACTATCTGAGTTTAGAATCTATTACATTGCCACAGTAGTCAAAAGAGCCTCTGTCATAGATTGAATTGTGCCCCCCCACCAAAAATATGTGTAGTGATTTGCCTGGGCCAGGATTCCTTGTATTCTATGTTTGTCCTACACTTTGTAATTTTCCTATGCTGTATGTTAACAAGATTAGGGTGGGACTCTTCCCTGCTCCACTGTGAAGGGAGTTTCCCTAGAGTATGGCTTGCACCACCCTTAATCCTTTCATCCTACAACAGATAAAAGGAAAGCAAGCAGAGAATTGGGAACCTCATACTATCAAGAAAGCAGCACTGAGAGAACAGTATGTCCTTCAGACCTGAGTTTCCTGCACCAAGATGCTCCTTGGACAAAGACTGATGCAATACCTCACTTTCCTCCAGAACTGACAAAGGGGAAAGCCTTCCCCTGGAGTGGACATCCTGAATTTGGATTGTAGCCTACTGGACTGTGTAAGAATAAACTTCCCTTTGTTAAAACCATCCACTAGTGGTATTTCTGTTAGTGCAGCACTAGCTGACAGCCTGGTACTGGTACAATAACAGACACACAGTCCAAGGAATAGACATTAGAATCTAGATATAAAATCATTCATCTATGAGGAGCTGATATTTGACAATGGCCCAAAGTCTGTAAACTGAGTAAAAAACTGTCTCTTTAACAAATGGTGTTGGCATAACTGCCTATCCATCTGCAAAAAATGAAACAAGACCTATATCTTACATTACACACAAAAACTAACTCAAAATGGAGTTAGTTGTACTACAAAATCTAAAAACTAAAGATGAAGGAAGATGAAATAAGGACAATGCTGGGAGTTTTAATACATGGCATAAACAGAATATACTACCAAGTCACAAACACCAGAAGAGAAAAACAGGTAACTGAGAAAGGCTAAAAGAATCAATCACTTATGCTCATCAAAAGACTTCACTAAAATAATAAAAAGACAACCTACATTAGAAAAGACCTTCATTAGAAAAGATCAAATTATACCATATTACCCCAACAAGGCTGCCATTAATCTAAAAAACACAACACAATAAATGTTGGAGAGGCTATTCAAGAGACTGGAACACTAACACACTGCTGGTGGGACGGTAAAATTGCACAACCACTTTGGACATCAATTTGTCGCTTTCTTAAAAAGACAGAAATACCGTATGACTCAGCAATCCTACCTCTTGGAATATATCCTAGAGAAAAAAGGGCTGTCACACCAATGTTCACTGCAGCAACTGTCCACAATAGAAAAATGATGGAATCAACCTAGGTGCCCATCAACGGATGAATGAATAAAACAACTATGGTATACTGACACAACAGAATACTATGCAACGATATGGAACAACAAGGAATTTGGGAAACATGACATAAAATAGAATAACCTGGAAGGCATTATGCTGAGTGAAATTAGTTGCAAAAGGACAAGTATTGTGTGAGACTATGACTGTAAGAACTCAAGAAAAGGTTTAAACACAGAAGAAAACTTTCTTTTGGTGGCACAAGAGGGAGAGAGAAAACCCAGTGCCAACAAGTCGCTTCTGACTCACAGCGACTCTATAAGACAAAGCAGAACTGCCCCATTGTGTTTCCAAGGAGTCCCTGGTAGATTAAAACTGCCAACCTTTTGGTTAGCAGCTATAGCACTTCACAACTATGCCACCAGGGTTTCCAAGGGAGGGAAAGGGATATTCTATAACTAGACAGTAGAAAAGAATTATTTTAGGTGAAGAGAAGGAAAACACACAACACAGAAGTCAGCACAACTGAACCAAACCAAAAGCTAGAAGTTTCCTGAATAAAACCAAATACTTCGAGGGACAGATTAGCAGTGGCAGGAGTCTGGCGATCATGGTTTCAGGGTGGTTTCATGGGTTCATGGTTTGCAGATTAACTGACATAATGAAGTTTTTTAAGAAAGTGTTCTGCATCCAACTTTGGTAAGTGGCATCTGGGTCTTAAAAGCTAGTAAGAAGCAATCTGAGCAGCACCAGTTGGCCCCAACCCACCTGAAACAGAGGAGAAGGAAGAACATCAAAGACACAAGGAAAATAGGAGCCCGTGAGACAGAAAGGGCCATATAGTCCACAGACTGTATCAGCATGAGACCAGAAGAACTAGATGATACCCATCACTGCCACGACAAGGAACACAACAAAGAGTCCCTGATGCAAGGGGAGATAAATGGGTTGCAGAACTCTAACTCTATTTAAAACACCCAACTTGATGATCTGACAGACTGGAGGTTCCCAGAAAGACATGGCCCACAGACTACCTGGAACAATTGCCTGAAGCCAATTCTTCAGACAAAGACTAGACTGGACTGGACTGGACTGTAAGACCTAAGATGATACTGGCAAAGAGTGTGCTTTCTTGTTTAAGCAGATACATAAGACTGCCTGGGCAGCTCCTGTGCAGAGGTGAGATAAGAGGGCAGAGGGGAACAGAGGGGAATGGACATGGGAAACACAGAATGTGATGTCACAGTATGGCATGGGTAGAGCTGCTGGAGTTACACAGCAATGCATATGTAAGTTCTTGTATGACAAACTGAACTGTAAACTCTCACTTAAAGGACAATAAAACATTTTTTTTAAATGCTGAACTCCAGAGTATTAAAGTAATAATCGTATTTTTCAAAAGTGCAGATTACAGAGTTGACAAAATTATGAAGACAGCACAGAGGAAGTTGAAACTGGGAAATGGAGAAAAAGAAAGGTGTTAAGAAATGTGAAAATGTGTGAGAAAGTAGCAAGTTAAGTTCCCGTGAATCAGATTCCTCCACAAACTTTCCAGAATTCAGTGAGCTTTCTGCAAATGTCTATCAAATATATTTTCTGCAAGTTCAGAATGTGATTGCATTAATTTCCTAGATTAATTAAAAAACAGGAATCTGTACAGAGAGAGGCACAGGTGATTGCGATTTATAAATGAATTCTCATTTACATAAATAACACAGTATTTGGCTGCTAAATGAAAGGCCAGCAGTTTGAACCCACCAACTGGTCTGTGGGAGAAAGATGCGGCACTCTGCTTCCATAAAGATTATAGCCTTGGGGGGCGGAGTCAAGATGGCAGACTAAGCACACGTCTCCTGATATCCCTCTGGAATCCAAGATCTGAATTGATAATCAAACGGAGCCTTCTGGTCACCTAATCAGCCCGAGGACACGGCACAGGGCTCTTACTTTGGTCTTCATAATACTGAGTGAAAAACTTCCTCTCTTATGCTGACTCCCACACCTGGCTATCCCTGGCTCTCACGGACTGAAGGTAAACGCACCATTTTGACTTTTTTTCCCTCTGTCATTGCCGGCAGGCGAAGCTGGGTCTCGCTTAGCAGCTACACTCAGACACACTGCTGGGGGGACAGGAAGGCTAAATTCCCATATTTTGAGAGCCAGGCTTAGAACTCTGTTAATCTAGTCACTTTGAGCCTCTCGTTTTATATCTGCCTCAGCGGCAGTTCTACGGAGTTTCGCAGTCAGTGTGCCGGACGCCATATCGGATACGGGGATTCTAGCGGGACCTCATTCTTAGTCTGGGAGCCAGCTTCTGAAAACAGGACAGCACTTCTCTGACACAAAAGCAGTAAT
The DNA here is from genome assembly GCA_028571685.1 of Heterohyrax brucei. NCBI lineage: Eukaryota > Metazoa > Chordata > Mammalia > Hyracoidea > Procaviidae > Heterohyrax > Heterohyrax brucei. The sequence continues at coordinate 29,872,695 of CM053156.1, forward strand.
TTCCCTAGTGCCACCTGCTTTGGGGTCCTGCAACAGAATCAGAGGAGTCACTACCTCTAGGTACCTTTAGCCCTTCTGTCTGCTGCCAGTGTAGAGAGCGCCATAAGGGATACGGTGGCCACAGCTGGACCTAATTCTTAGCTTGGGAGCCAGAGCCTGCCCACAGGACAGCGCTTTTCTATCAGAAAAGCAGTACTCTACGCAGTGTCATCTAAGGCTAGGACCTGTCAGCAGAGGCCAACAGGGCAGTAGCATTTCTGTATTCTGAACTAGTCTGTATCATCTAGGGTTGGATATAATGGTGCTTACTTTGCCAATTGAGAAGAGGGACGTCTACACCTGAAAACCTAACTGAATTGTGAAGTGGTCAGATATTTCTTGCTTTACATTTTAAGACAGCCTAAAGAAACATCTGCAGTCCATCCTCACAGTACCTCTTCCAGCCTCTACATACTCACATGGGTCCCAAAAAGCAACAGACACTTGTGTCACACAAGAAATCAGCCATGGCTTCAGAAGGCTCCCAAACAAAGCAACCAAGGAGTTTTCCAGACGAATAAACTTTTATGAGAGAATCAGAACTGAGTACAAAATGATTATATACAGAGCCCTTCCAGACTTTATACAAAATGAAGGAGAACAAAATGAAAAACTAAGCAAGCTGTTCGATCTGATGGAACACCAGTACTCTGAAATCCAACAGATCAAGAACAAAATCAAAGACATAGAAACTTCCATGCAAAGCCAAGAAAATAGAATGGAACAAATTGAAAACAGAATTTCTGACTTGGAAGACAGAGCTACTGATGCCAGCATCTATGAGCAGAAATCAGAAAAAAGAAACAATAAAAATGAAGAAACATTAAGAAGCATGTGGGACTCTACTAAGAGGAACAACCTTCGATTAATTGGAGTCTCTGAACAGGGTGAGACATCTGAGAACACAGAGAGTACCATTGCTGAGCTGCTGACAGAAAACTTCCCAGAAATCATGAAGGAAGAGAATATAGACATCTCAGATGCATATCCTACGCCACCCAATATAGATCTCAAAAGAAACACCCCAAGACATATTATAATCAAGCTTAACAAAATGAAACATAAGCAGCAACTCTTAAAGGAGGTAAGACTCAAAACAAAGCTAACATTCAGAGGGAAACTCTGTAGGCTCTCTTCAGATTTCTCAGCAGAAACCATGCTGGCACGGACAGTGGCATGACACATTCAAAGCCTTGAAGGAGAAGAACTTCCAACCAAGAATTATATATTCTGTAAAACTAACTCTGAAATACGAAAATAAAATTAAGACATTCCCAGATAAACAGAAACTCAGAGATTTTGTAAAAACCAAACCAAAACTACAAGAAGTATCAAAAGAAGTTCTTATTCATAGAAGAATAAAACCACTAACTTATATTTTAGAACGACTTTACTACTCAAAACCCTACTCACTTAGGGAAGGCTCCAAAGTCAAGCACAGCTTTGATACGGAAAGAAGCAATCCAGTGACCATCATGAAAACTTTGGTGTCATCATATTAAAAAGAAGGATGTACTTCAGTTGTTATAGTCCTTCCAGATAGAGAGGAAGATGACAAGACTGGTAGTAATTAAAATTGGGTTTATATATAGTTTATTAAGGGGGAATCACAGGGGCAGCTGTAAATCACAACAAAGATGTATCACATCATTTCAAGAAATGTAACACAGGAGTCTCAACAACCACAAAACCAGCTCTGAAAAAGGTGAAAAATCAACTCACAAAAAAAGAACGTCCTGGAACAGACTAGTAAGAGCAACAGAGAAAATATCAACAGAAAAATAAACACATCACAATGGCAGCACTGAACACATACCGATCAATAATTACATTGAATGTGAATGGACTGAATGCTCCACTAAAGAGACACCAAGTGATATCTTGGATCAAAAGACATGACCCATCCATATGTTGTCTACAAGAAACTCACTTGAGACCTAAAGACAGGAACAAACTGAAAATTAAAGGTTGGAAAAATATATATGAAGCTAACAATGAACAAAGAAGAGCAGGGGTGGCAATTCTAATCTCAGACAAAATCAATTTTAATGTCAAATCCACTATCGTGGACGAAGATGGACATTATTTATTGCCGAAAGGTTCAGTACACAAGTAAGACTTAAGTATATTAAATATTTATGCACCTAACATCAAAGCACCTAAATACGTGGAAGAAACACTGACTACACTCCACAGAGAGTTAGATGACTCTGCCATAATAGTGGCAGACTTCAACACTCCACTCTCAATACTAGACAGATCATCTAGAAAAAAACTTAGTAAAGATACAGAAGACCTGATTGCCACAATTAACCACCAGAACCTCACTGATATATATAGAACTTTCCACCCATGAGCAGACAACTACACCTTCATCTCCAGTGCACATGGAACATTCTCCAGAATTGACCATGTGATAGGCCATAATGCAATGCTCAACAAAATCCATACCACTGGATTACTGCAAAGCATCTTCTCAGATAATAAAGCCATAAAAGTTGAAATCAATAGCAGAAAAAACATAGATAGAAAGTGGAACTCTTGGAAATTGAACAACATCTTGCTCAAAAAAAACATGGGTTATACAGGAGATAAAGGATGAATTAAAGAAATTCATGGCTTCCAATGAGAACGAACACATTTCCAACCAGAACCTATGGGATACAGCCAAAGCAGTGCTCAGAGGTCTGTTTATCTCCATAAATGCACACATCTGGAAGGAAGAAAGAAACCAAATCAAGGAACTAACCCTACAGCTTGAACAAGTAGAAAGAGCACAACAGAGGAACCCCTCAGGCACCAGAAGAAACAAGATCATAAAGATTAGAGTAGAGCTACATGAATTAGAGAACAGAAAAACAATTGAAAAAATTGAAATGACAAAAAGCCGGTTTTTTGAGAAGATAAACAAAATTGACAAATCACTGGCTAAACTTACTAAAGAAAAGTAGGAAAGGAAACAAATAATCCAAATTAGAAATGAGAGGGGCGCTGTCACCACAGATGCAACAGAAATCAAAAATATCATAACAGAATACTATGAAAGACTGTAACAAATTTGAAAACCAGGAGAAATGGACCAATTCCTTGACTCATACCACCTACGGAAATTATCACAACATGAAGCAGAACAGCTTAATATATCCATTACAAAGGAAGAGATTGAAATGGTCATTAAAACACTGCCAACCAAAAAAAGTCCGAGTCCAGATGGCTTCACGGCAGAACTCTACCAAGCATTTAGAGAAGAGTTATCTCCAATACTACTGAAACTATTTCACAGTATAGAAAAGGATGGAGTACTCCCAAATACATTCTATGAAGCCAGCATAACCCTGATACCTAAGCCAGGGAACGACCCAACAAAGAAAGAGAGCTACAGACCGATATTACTCATGAACCTAGATGCAAAAATCTTCAACAAAATTCTTGCCAATAGAATACAACAACATATCAGGAAAATAATCCATCATGACCAAGTGGGATTCATACCAGGGATGCAAGGCTGGTTCAACATCACAAAAACAATTAATGTGATTAACCACATAAATAACACAAAACACATGGATCACCTGATTTTGTCCACTGATGCCGAAAAGGCATTTGATAAAGTCCAACACCCATTCATGCTAAAAACTCTTAGCAAAATGGGCATAGATGTCCAATTCCTCAACACAATAAGGGCCATTTATACAAAGCCAATTGCCCATGTCATCCTGAATGGAGAGAGACTGAAAGACTTTCCCTTGAGATCAAGAACTAGACAAGGATGCCCACTCTTACCTCTTCTATTCAACATTGTGCTAGAAGTTTTAGCCAGAGCAATTAGACAAGACCAAGAAATAAGGGCATCTGCATTGGCAAAGAGGAAGTTAAAATTTCCCCGTTTGCAGATGATATGATTTTATATGCAGAGAATTCCAAGGAATCTATAAGTAAACTACTCAAACTGATAGAAGAGTTCAGCAAAGTCTCAGGATACAAGATAAAAATAAGTAAATCAGTAGGATTCCATTATACCAACAACGAGACTGTTAAGGAAGAAATTATCAAATCAATACCATTTACGATAGCCCCTAAGAAGATAAAGTACCTAGGAATTAATCTAACCAGAGAAATAACAGACCTTTGCAAAGAGAACTACAAGACCTTACTAAAAGAAACTAAGAGAGACTTAGATAAATGGAAAAACCTACCCTGCTCATGGATAGGAAGACTTAACATTGTGAAAATGTCTGTTTTACCCAAAGCAATTTATTTACATAATGCAATCCCAATACAAGTTCCAGTGACATTTTTTAATGAGATGCAGAAACAAATCACCAATTTTGTTTGGAAAGGGAAGAAGCCCCAGTTAAGCAAGGTACTACTAAAGAAGAAGAACACACTGGAAGGCCTCTCATTACCTGACTTTAGAACATATTACACTGCCACAGTGGTCAAAACAGCCTGGTACTGGTACAAGAACAGATAGATCAATCAGTGGAACATAACTGAGACTCCAGAGATGACACCATCTGCTTAGGAACAACTGATACTCGACAAAGGCCCTAAGACATTAAACTGGGGTAAAAACAGCATCTTCAACAAATGGTGCTGGCAAAATTGGATATCCACCTGCAAGAAACTGAAACAAGATACATATCTTACACCTTATACAAAAACCAACTCCAACTGGATAAAAGACCTAAATATCAAACCTAAAACGATAAAGCTCATCCAAGAAAAGGTAGGAACAACAATGGAAGTTTTAATACACAATATGGACAGACTCCAAAATCTGTCAAACAAACCACAATCATCAGAAGAGAAAATAGATAAATGGGATCTATTAAGAATTAAACACTTTTGGTCATCTGAAGACTTTATTAATAGAATTAAAAGAACACCCACAGAATGGGAAAAAATATTTGGCAACTCTATGTCAGACCAACACCTGATTTCCATAATCTATAGGACACTACAAAATATCAATAAGAAGAAGATAAGTCATCCAATTAGGCAATGGGCAAAGGAGATGGACAGACATTTCACTAAAGAGGAGATCCAGGCAGCCAAAAAACACATGCAGACATGTTCACGATATTTAGTTATTAAAGAAATTCAAATCAAGACGACAATGAGATACCATCTCACCCCAACAAGGTTCGCCATGATCCAAAAAACACAGAACAACAAATGCTGGAGAGGCTGTGGAGAAAGTGGAACCCTCCTACACTGCTGGTGGGGTTGCAAAATGGTCCAGCCTCTTTGGAAAGCAATCTGGCGCTTCCTTCAAAAAATGGATATCGATATACCATTTGACCCAGTAATTCCACTACTTGGAATATATCCTACAGAATCAAGGCCTTTCACACCAACGGACACATGCACCAGAACGTTTATCACAGCACAGTCCATGATAGCAAAAAGATGGAATCAACCCAGATGCCCAACAACAGAAGAATAGATAGGTAAACTATGGTATATATACTCAATGGAGCACTACACGATGATAAAGAACAACGATGACTTCAGGAAACATCTCATGACCCTGTTTCAACTGGAAGACATTATGTTGAGTGAAAGTAGTCAGCCACAAAAGGTCAAATATTGTATGAGACCTCTACGATAAGATCTCAAAAACAGACTTGTGTATAGAAGAAAAGACTCTTTGACAGCTGCAAGGCAGGGGAGGGAGGGAGAGAGGGTGAAGGTTTAGGTTAGATAGTTGTTAGGTATCTGGTTGGGTGAAATCGGTCATAGCACACATTAGAATCAAGAACAACATTAAGCGGACTTAAACATAACATGAGTACTCCTTCCATCTTAACGCAATATTGCAAGGACAGAGTAGCTGGGGCAGGGGGCAGTGGACCATGCTCTTAGGCGAAAGTGAGGCCAGTTGGCACAACTAGCATTTTGCTAAGAAGGCTCTCTGCACCCCACGTTGGTGAGTGGCGTCTGGGGTCTTATAAGCTGCCAAGCTGCCATCCAAGGACACAGCAAATGGTCCCAACTCAGCAGGAACGGATGCTCACCGAGGACCAAAATGACATGGGGGAAACACAACCCAGAAGACAAAGAGACCCACATCAGTGGGTGCCTACATCGAATTGGGACCGGAAGAACCAGATGGTGCCCAGCCACCACCACTGATAGCCATGATGGAGCTCACTAAGTTGAGTCTCACTGGCAACACAAGAATAAAAAGGGGTGCACCCTGAGATCCCCACTAAATGACCTCAATTGATGGTCCAGTGGTTTCGGGGTTCCCCTGGGAGTGTGGCCCTTCACCCTGATGCTGCCCTTGACCATAAATCATAACGAAGGTCCATGCTTCGGACATGAATGGATTGGACTTGGTGATGCAGTGACCATATATTGGATGCACTCTATCGTCCTATACATCTATAGGATGTCATCTTGCTGACGTCTGGCTGGAAGAAGGAGAGTGGGAGGAGAAGAGGGGAAAAAGAGACTCTTGGGAGAATGAGACATGTAGGGAGCAGAGAGGAACAGTGTGCTGTCACTGGGCAGGGAGAGCAGTGGAAGCTGCATATAGGTGGGTATGTAAATTTATACGGGAATGTACATTTTCACTCAGTTACATTAAATAAAAAATTTAAAAAAAGATTAATGCCTTTAAAACCCTGTAAGACATGTATGGAGCAGAGAGGAATAGTGTGCTATCACTGGGCAGTGGAAGCTGCATATAGGTGGGCAAGTAAATTTATACAGGAATGTACATTTTCACTCACTTATAATAAAAAAAAAAAAAGAAACCCTATGGGACAGTTCTACTCTTTCCTATAGATTTATGTATGTGAATCAGCTCAACAAAAAAATGGGCTTGGTTTGGCTTAAATAATAATCCAAAATCAATGCCACTGTGGTTTAGAACATTTTTCTTTTTAAGCTATGTAAGACCAGTGACTTCCTTGAGATACCAGAATCCAGAAGTATCAGCCAATCACGGCAGAGTACTATCAAAAATGCTGTGAGTTCAAAGGGCAAGGAATTAACATTAGTGTTCAAAACAGGAATGGGTTTATGATTTTCAACACTTTTAGATCTTTACTTATCCAGGCTCTTTATTCTAAGCATATGGAAACACTTTACAAACATTGTTTCTAATCCTTGAGTACAAAAAGAGTTTCAAGCTTGAAAATAACTGAATTTTTTCAAGCAACCATTTAGCAAACATTATGTAACTATCTTCCATGATCTTGTTTTCCAAATGGCATTTCCCAGAAATTCCAGTTCTTGAGATATTAATGAATGTAGCATATAAAAAAGGGTACAAGGGCACTATGGCTTGGTGTAGGAAATAGCTAGTGTACCAGGTGGCTTAAAACAACAACAAAAACTTTATTCTCTCATAGTTCTGGAGGTTAGAAATTCAAAATTAGGTGTCAACAGGGTCATGCTCCCTGCTGAGGGCTCTAAGAGAAAATCTTCCTCTAGCTTCTGATGGCTGCCAACAATCCTTGCTGTTCCCTGGACACCAGTCCAATTTCTGTCACGACATGCCCTTCTAATAAAGACACCAGTCACTGATTAGGGTCTACCCTATTCTAGTTTGACCTTATCTTAACCAATTACATCAGCAACTTATTTCCAAATAAAGTTATATTCTGTGGTTCTGGGTGGTTGTGAATTTGAATTTCACAATTAAGCTTTCAGAAGACACAAGACTACCTGTTCCCTGCAGGAGTTACTTGGATTCTTTAGCAGGGAGGACCGAGCCATTAACGATGTGAGGTGTAAGCTGCTCGGTGTGGCAAACAGCTCTCCAACAGTCGTACACCTTCGCAGTGTCAACTGTCTCATGTTCAAGAGTAAATAACTGTCTCATGTTCAAGAGTAGAAGACATACGCCCCTTCTGAAAGCCCTCAGTACTAGCTTCCACAGCAATGACTAAAGTTTATCTTAAACTTTATTTCAATGACAATAAAACTCAATTTCTAAATGTAGTCTATCAGCCCATCATGATATGCACCCTGCCTTCTCAGAGACTCCTTCTCACGCCACCCAAGTCTTCCCCTTTGTTCTTCAAACACTCCCCAACTCCTTCCCACCTCAGGGCTTCACATGTGACACCACCTGTGTTGGCTGTTCTTACCCACCATGTCAACTCCTCAGTCAGGTCTCAGCTCAAACATCACTGCCCCTCGCCCCCCAAGAAGGGCCTGCACCAGCCATTCTTCTTGAACTACCCACAGATGGCCATTCTTTACCTCAACCATCTGTTTTACTTTCTTCATAATACCTATCTGGCATCATGATATCAACTTTTTTCATGTACACTCTTGTTGTCTAGATCTTCTCTCTGGAATGTAAACTCCATGAGGACAAGAACCTCTGGATGTCTTGTCACTGTGGTTGATGATACAGAATCTAAGAGATCCTCACAAAATACTCAGTAACTGTTGTAAGTTTAGGAAAATGGCTACCTTTAGTGATAAAAGAGGAGGTACTCAGAGGCAGAGAGGGATAAAGACACATCTGTGGTAACATTCTAGTTTTTACTTGGATGGTGGTGATGTGTGTCACTTTGTGATAATTCACCAAGTTGTAAATTTTTACTTGGATTCTCCTTTGGTGTCCTAATTTAAACTACAACTGTGTTTGACATATTAGGATTTATATAATCATGGATACAGGAATAATCATAAGTGGCTCTATTTTTGAGGATCCACAATGATCCCTACACTTTATTCTAACCAAATGCATTGCTGTCCAGTCAATTATAACTCATAGTAACCCTATACCCAAAAAACCTAATCCTCTGCCACTGAGTCAATCTTGGCTCATAGCAACCCTTTAAAGGACAGAGTAGAACTGCCCCATAGAGCTTCCAAGGAGCACCTGGTGGATTCTAACTGCTGACCTTTTAGTTAGCAGACTTAACCACTATGTCACCGGGTTCTCCAGTGGCCCTACAAGTATTCCCATAGGTTACTAAATTCTCAAACAACCTACCAGTAGTCAGTCACCACAACCCATTTTACAGATGAAGAAGCTGAGGTATACCCATATAGCTGGTTCATGGTCACACAGCTTATAAGTAAAACTGGAATCAAACCAGTGTGTTTTAACTCTAAAATCCATACATGTTGCACTCTTCTAGAACTGTTTAAAAGTCACTTCTAAAGTTAGGACTAGTATGTTGAGGTGACAGTATCTTTCACCATATATGTCTCCATGTTGGGGCCATAATAACTTGGTACAAATCATCTTACACTGTATCTTCTCAGGTACTATGAACACCTCAGCCAGACATGCTTCAACTTAGCAACAAATACACAAATGTGGTCTAGTCTAGCATCAACACACCTGGCAGAAAAGGTAGGTTTTGTCTTCCCCAGAGGAGTCCTAGGTACTACAAATGGTACAAATCCCACTACTAAACAATAGGCTGGTAGTTCAAATCCACTCAGTGGCATCTTAGAAAAAAGGCCTGCTGATTTGCTTCGCAAAGGTCACAGTGTTCCCCCAAGTAGGAGGGTTAAAGACATCCCAAGGCAGAAGATGGTGTACTCTCACCCAGTATTGTCTGGACTGCTCAGGTGAGGACAGCTTCTTCTTTCTCTGATATGATCTGGCCTCTGGTGTTTTTCTTCATGTCACTTAGCATTTCTTTGGAAGAAAGGGTGCTTCTGGTTAGGTGAGATTCAGGAGAAAGTCAGTAGCATGGAGAAAATATATTTTGATTTTTTCCCCCAAACAACTACTTGCACCACTGGATTAATGTACTGTCACAACTGAAATGTTGTGACACTGAATGTTGTGACAACTGAAACTCCAAATAGAGGGTCATCTTGGAGTGATCACCTTAGCTGCCAAAATCTAACCCTTTTGGAAACTCCTAATCATGGCACCGACAAGTTTTGGCCAGAAGAAGTTTGGCAGGCAAGTACTACACCTGAGGAAGCACAGATGGAAATGATACTTTGTGCTTTTTCTTCCATGTGTCTGACAGCTTCTCCCAATTCCTATTGGTTTATTATAAAGGTATCAGACCCCATCAGAGATCTGATGGCAGTCTCATATTATCAAGTAAATAAAAAGAACACTCTTCTTGTTCTGCCTCTGAGGCTTTCTTAAGTCACTCCAGTGACTCCCTCTGCCAAGTTTCCTATTTTTCAAATAATAAGACACTTCCTGATTGCTATATCACAAATATTCCTAATCTTCTTTACAAATTCTGATACATTTTCAAATGTCCCTTTTAAAGCACAGCACTACTACACAATGATAAAGAACAATGAATGTCATGGGTTGAACTGTGTCCCCCAAAATATCAGTGTAGCAATTTAGATAAGCCATGACTCCCAGTATTATGTAATGTTCCCATATGTTGTAAATCCTGTGTCTACAATATTAGTAAGAGAGGATGAGTGGAAGCTGTGATGGTGGGGCAGGACTCAGTGTGTAAGATTGTACTGTGCCATGAGGCAATCTCTTGAGATATCAAGAGAAGACACTAGCTGAGAGATCAGGGGGATCTCACACCATCAAGAAGCAGTGCCAGGAGCACAGCACTGCCCTTTGGAAAGGACCTGGGGTCCTGGTGCCTAAGAAGTTCACAGTTCAGAACAAGACTGATGACAAAGACCTTCCTGAAGAGCCAACAGAGAAAGACTTTCTCTGGAGCTAAAGTCCTGAATTTGGACTTGTAACCAACTGGACTGCCAAAGAATAAAGTTCTCTTTGGTAAAGTCATCAAACTGTGGTATTTCCATTACTAGATGACAAAGACAATGACGAATCCGCAAAACATCTCACAACATGGATGAATCCAGAGGGCATTATGCTGAAGGAGATAAGTCTAACACAAAAAGACAAATGAAGGTATGAAGTCTGTGAACTTAATTGTTCTAAGTGCTACATACTTCACTGCTGAATATCACTGTAATCACCTTCAAGGTACTTCCCTTGGGAAGCTATGCACCAACACTAGTGCCTAGTCCACCTTTCAAAACAATTTTGGAACTCTTTCTGAATGGACATTGTACACAGTGGCACGGTGGCAAGTTCACAAACTTAATTGTATAGTTGTCTGTGAAGGAGTTTTTTTAGCCAAAAAACAAATAACTGTATTGGAACACTCTCCCTAGTCACCTGATCTGACTCCCACTGACTTTTTTCATTACCTGAATATAAAAGAAACATTGGAAGGAAGACATTTAGATGTCATTCAGGACATCAAAGGTAATACAATGACAGCTGTGATGGCCATTCCAGAAAAAGAATTCCAAAATTGCTTTGAAGGGTGGACTAGGCACTAGTATCGGTGCATAGCTTCCCAAGGGGAGTACTTTGAAGGTGACTGTAATGATATTCAGCAATGAGGGATGTAGCACTTTTTCTAGAATGAGTTTGTGAACGTAATTGTCAGATTTCATATTATATAAGACCACTATTATAAAAAATCAATGGCACTGGGTTTTATTATAAAAAATCAGGAAAAGGTTTACACACAGGAAAAAATAATCTTTTATACTTATGAGGGAAGGAGAGGATGGGATGGGAAATTACTAATTAGATAGGAGACAAGTGTCAACTTTGGTGAAGGAAAAGACAATACACAATATAGGGAAAGTCAGCACAACTTGACCAAGGCAAATTCAAAGAAGCTTCGTGGACACATCCAAACACCTTGAGGGACTGAGTTACTATAGCTGAGGTCTAGGGACAATGGTCTGAGGGGGGATATCTAGGTCAACTGACATAAGACAGTTCATAAAGAAAATGTTCTACATCTCACCTTGGTAACTTCTGGGGTCTTAAAATTTTGTGAATGCCCATCGACAGCACTTGGTTATCAAAGATACATCTAATTGGTTCCATCACATTTGGAACAATGGAGAATGAAGAGAAACAAGGACACAAGGAAAATGTTAGTCCAAAGGCTAACGGACCACATGAATCACAACCTCTACCAGCCTGAGATCAGAAGAACTAGATGGTTCCTGGCTACCACCACAGATTGCTCGGATGGTATCACAACAGAAGATACTGGACAGAGTGGGAGAAAAACGTAGAACAAAATTCAAATTCACAAATAAAGGCTGGATTCACTGGTCTGATGGAGACTGGAGAAATTCCTGAGACTACATCCCCACCACATCCTGTTAACTCAGAACTGCACTGATGCTATTCCTTAAGTCTAACTTTCAGTCAATGATTAGAGGTCCATAAAATAAACAATAACACATGTGCAGAACATGAAATATAAGAGACTAAATGGGCAACTCCTGCCCAAAAGCAGCAATGACAAGGTAGAAAGGGTAAACTGAACAAATGAGCATGGGAAGTCCAGATAGAAAGCAAAAGGGAAGAGCACTGACACATTGCAGGGAAATAACCAATGTCACAAAACAATTTGTGTATAAATTTTTAAATGGAAAAATTGCAGTGTAAGCTTTCACCTAAAACACAAAATTAAGGGGAAAAAAAACACATCAGGATTTTTCACACTTCATGAAGGAGACTGTCAGTGACTGAACTGTGTCCCTCAAACAATATGTGTAGTAATTTGGCTGGGCCAGGATTCCCCATATCTGTAATTACCCTCCATTTTATGATTTTCTTATGCTATAAATCCTAATCTCTGCCTGTGGTTGACAGAGTGGATTATGTCAGAGAGGATTAGGGTGGGTATGTAAATCCATTCATAAGATCACCTCACTGCTTGAAGAGTTTCCCTGGAGTATGGCACTCACCACCCTTGTATCCTTTCATCCTACAAGAGACACAAGGAAAGGGAAGCAAGCAGAGAACTGGGAACCTCACACCATCAAGAAAGCGGCACCAGGAGTACAATACATCCTTTAGACCTGAGGTTCCCACGCCAAGATGCTCCCTGAACAAAGACTGATGCAACCTAAAGACTTTCCTCCAGAGCCAACAAGGCAGAAAGCCTTACCCTGGAGCAGACCTCCTGAATTCGGACTTGTAGGCTACTACATTATGTAAGAATGAACTCTTCTCTGTTAAGCCTTCTACTTTGTGGTGCTTCTGTTACAGCAGTACTAGCTCACTAAAACAGAATTTGGTACTGTGAGAGTGGGGTGAGGCTCTCACAAATACCTAAAACATAGATGTGGTTTTAAAACTGTGAATGGATAGAAGACTCAGAAGGAACCAAGGAAAAATATTAACACCAATGAAGGTGCAGATGGTGGAAAATGAGCAGCGGAAGACCACTGGCAGCAGCAACAGCAGCAGCAAACCAGAATAGCGTGAGACAGTGCTGGAGCTGAACCAAAGAGCAAGAGTGATGACTGCCTGTGCACAGAGGCTTCCTGGTGGAGCGGGATACCTCCACCCTTGAATCAGTGGAGTTAGGCTTGCTAACCCATGGAGCAAAATAGCTGAGTGGCAGTGTGCAGGAGGCTTTCTGGCAGGGTGGGGTGCCTCCAGGCACTTGAATCAGTGTAGCTACAGAGCTTTAGAACACCTGTCCCTGCAGGGTAGATGTGGGCCTGAAGCCTGGGCCATGAGGCCACAGGAAGCAGAAGCTAAAGAGACCAAGAGCATGAGAAACTGAGCTGCCTCTGTCTCAAAAGGTATGGCTATGACCTCAGGACTTTGAAAGGGTGGAGCCACGGCTTTCTGTATAAGGGTGGAATTGCCACTCAGTTGGGCTTCGAGTGCACCTAACTCCAAGGGGGCAGAATTACTGTCCAAGTGGGCCTAGAAGGCAGAAGGCAGGGTTGTGGAACAGGACCAGGGGTCTCCATTCAGAGTCTGGAGAGGGTAGCTAATACCTACAGTCTGGAGGTCAGGGCTATTAATTAAAATATCTCCGAGAACTGAAGATTATTTTCAAAGCTTTGACTGCTAATGTAATGTATTCTGCTGACTTGCTTGTTGCTTGTTAATGCCTTGTTTCCCTGAAGTTTCTCGCATTTGTAAGAGTGTCTAGCTTGTGTCTGTCGGATCTACTACTGTATTTTAGAAGCAAGTAACTTGTATTCTCAATTTCACAGTTAGAGAAATTTGAGATGGTCATGTTTTTGCTATGACTTTTGTTAAGATGGAATGATCATGTTACATGTTTCAAAGATGTAAGTTTTGGGGGTCCAGAGGTACAGTGTCACATAATGAACTGTGTTCCCTCCAAAATATGTGTAGTAATTTGGCTGAGTCAGGATTCCCTGAATTTTGTGATTGTCCTCCATTTTATGACTTTCTTTTGCTGTAAATCCTAATCTCTGCCTATGGTTACCAGAGTGGATTACGTCAGAGAGGATTAGGGTGGGACTGTAAATCTGTTCATAAGATCACCTCACTGCTCCACTGTAAAGAGAGTTTCCCTGGAGTATGGCTTGCACTACCCTTAATCCTTTCATCCTACAAGAGATAAAAGGAAAGAGAAGCAAGTAGAAAATTGGGAACTTCACACCATCAAGAAAGCAGCACCGGGAGTACAATACATCCTTCAGACCTGAGGTTCCTGTGTTAAGACTCTCCCTGAACAAAGACTGATACAACACAAGGACTTTCCTCCAAAGCCAACAAGGGAGAAAACATTTCCCTGGAGCAGACATCCTGAATTTGGAATTCCTACTGGGCTGTGTAAGAATAAACTTTGCTTTGCTAAATCCATCCACTCGTGGCATTTCTGTTAGAGCAGCACTAGCTGACTAAAACAAAGACTTAAAGCAATATATGCACTCAGTTCTTCACAATCTCTTTCTCTTTTCTTATTCTTCTTTTCAAATCAGACCAGCAGCATGGAGCAGTGGAAATGTCACAGTGTTGACACCCAAAATCCTAGATGCAGTTTTGGCTGAGCCACTAATTAACTTCATCACCTTAGGCAAACTGCTTCACTTTGAGGGATTCTGTTTCCTTCTGGGAAATGAGGAGACTAGACTTGATAAAAAGTCTTTTACAGTTTTAAACACCATGATTCTATTTGTGAAGCTTGAATAATTTCATGTCTCCTTATTTAAAAATTAAAGTAAGTTGTTTTCTTCAATTTACAATTTTACAGTGAACTACACACAAATTAAGTAGACATCAGTAAAAAGGAATGGATTTTTAAAAGGACACAGATATTTAATTACAGAATTTTGCATTAACTTTGAATAGCAAAAAGGAAGTTTGCTTCTTCTCGTAGTTATATTTTTGCCTAGTTTCAATAGGTTAAATGAGTGCTTTGTGGCACAGTTAAATGCTTGACTACTAGCCAAAGGCTGGCAGTTCAAGCTCACCCTGAGGCTCCTCTGAAGAAAGGCTCAGCAATTTGTTTTCAAAAGGTCACAAGCCTTGAAAACACTAGAGCAAGGTTCTGTCCTGCACAGATGAGGTTTCTATCAGTTGGAACCTACTTGACAGTTAACTACAACACCAAAATGTTATCCAGTAAGTACACACACATATTCTAACCTGCCTTTACATCAATGAATATAACTGATATGAACTAATGCTAATATGAAACATAACAATGAAAAGGAAGCCCCTGTCTTGGCCATCTAATGTTGCTGTAACAGAAATACCACAAGTAAACAGCTTCAACATAGAGAAATTTATCCTTTCACAGTCTAGTAGTCTAGAAGTCCAAATTCAGAATGTCAGCTCCAAGAGGAAAGCTTTCTCTCCCTGAACTCGGAAAATGGTACACCTACAGCTGAGGGAGCAGTTTCTGTCCCACTGGGCCTACAAGGCAGAGCTGAATGAAGCCCAGGGCCAAGGGGCCTGCTCTCAGAATCTGAAGAGTCTGGCCAATTCCTAGGGTCTGGAGGGCAGAGAACAGAGGATTATTTTCAAAGTCTTGAGGACTAATGTAATGTCGTGCTGACTTTTCTGATGCCTGTTATCCCTCCTACCCCTCTGATTTCTCCCATTTGTAATGGAAATGTCTAACTTGTGCCTGTTCTGCCATTGTACCTTTGGAAGCTGATAACCTGTATTCTACATTTCACAGATGAAGAGGAATCTCTGGCTTGTTGTGGATCCAACAGCTGCGTCTGTTGTCTTCCAACCTCCAGTTCCTGGGACATGAGCTAGCACCTTACCTGTCAATCTTGGGATGTGTTAATCTTCACAGCCTAGGAGTAAGAGTTTTGCTCTCTGATCTCCCAACATGGGAGATCATGGGTTTGCCAGTTTCCATGGTTACATGAATTGGAAGAGAGTTCTATCCTGATCTAGCACTTGGGACATTTGAGCCTCTATAATCATACCATTGTTTCCTTGATATAAATCTCTCTCTATATCCGACTCGAAGGCACTTGGCTTGGCTTGGCATATATATTTTTATACACTTTACTGGTTTAGCCTCTCTAGACAACCCAGCCTAAGATAGCCCTGGATACAAAAACATTTTCTAGTCTTTTTGTATACTAGGAAAAAATAAATCCAGTCAGTTCAGTGAAGTAATTAAGATTGTCTGGGTTTCAAGATTTGAATTGTAATATATAAAAAAAAAAAAAAAATTTGTCGTGGTTTTGATTATGAGTTTCTAGAGAGCAATGGCCACGCAACATGCTTTATATGCTGCACTATTAAATTTGCCTAACCGCAACTGTCTGGTGGAGTATAAAGGGCCTTCATGCTTTAGGCCTACAAACTCTGTCTTGCCACAGCCATGCCAACAAATCATAACCTGTACCCACCTTTAGCTCTGCCCCCTATGCTTGGTTTTGCAAACTTCCAAGCCTGGCATCTGCCATGAAAGGATGGCCTTATTGTCCTGCTGATCCTGCTGCTCAGGCCAGGACTAATCACAACCAACTAAACTCAGTTAATGCTCCTAGGATCAGGCCACCTCCTATGCTACCCAGACAGAGCCCTTTCCTGCTCCACAACACTGTGATTCTGCCTTAACTGACATATCATACTGTATTTATTTACTTGGCAGTCTCCTACACTCACTGTGGCAGGAGCTGAAGCTCAGAGGTGCTTTAGTCACACCTGCAGTTCCAGAACTTAGAATGTGATACCCAGGTGGTAGGATGAGAGAAAGACTGGGCCAAGAAGGATCAAGCCAGCAATGACCACTGTGGCTGACAGCTAAAGACAGGAGGGGATATTCATTAATTACAAGACTGCTGATGATTCATTCAGGGGATAACAATTTCAGGCAGATGGGAGAGATGAAAGCATGCAGGTACAGGTAAGAAATAACAAACTAAAATGAATTGAAAGCAGAACAGCCTTTACAGTTATGTGTGAAGAGGTAAAATAACATACCCAGAGGAGAAGTTGAGTCAGAGTCAAGCTTCTTCAAAACCAGAGAGGGGACCTGTGCATGTATGCAGGAGGCAAAGAGCATGGGACTCAGCAGAAGAAGCTGGCTCATAGGGGATCCAGCAGGATTTACCTTTAGAAAGACAAGGAAGACTTGTTTTATCTCCCAGTCTCTAAACCCCTGCAGTACTCCCAGCCTACATTACACAATTTAGTTCTAATTATACACTTACATCATTTACTGCTGCTTCTTACATCTTCTCTCCTCATATACATGGCACAGACCAAATCTTCGGGACTTCCCTTAGTAAATTCTCAATGAGATTTGGCAAATGACTACTTCAGTCCCATATTACATGTGTCAAAGAGAATAAAGCCATAGACATTAATGTACATGCAGTAACTATTAAACAAACACTACTGAAAATTTTTTTTTAAAGTAGCACCTTGGCATCTTCTTTCCCTTTTTCCCTAAAATAAAACAATTATATTTGGGCAAGAAAGTTATCATGCCACTGCATCCACACAGACTAACTGCAAAGTAACATTCATCTGGACCACCCTACCATTAACCAAGAGTCAGCTGAGGACAGGTGGCTGGGAACAGGATGGCTTTCTATGAGGCTGTCATAGGCAGGTCCTTTGCTTCCCTTCAGTCTGGACAGAGACTGAATTCCTCTGACTGGCCTGCTCAGGGTCCCAAGGTTCACATACTAAGCATGTTTCTGGGAGTGGTACAAAGTCCTTTTAGGACTTTCAGACAGGCCTCACAAGACTAAGAATAAACCTAGGCTGAGCCGGGCCGACCCGTCAAAGCAGTGTCACTTCAGTGAATCTGCCAGCTCATGACCCAAACTGGAGCAGCTGCAGCCAGAACATTCCCAAAATTTGTTACAAGCTGAAGATTCCTATCAAACTGACACTGCCAGGCAGCTAGAATACAAAGTGTCTCTGTAAAAAGAAGGCAGGATGGAGGTGAAGGACCACATGTGTTCCACTCACTTGCTTCCAGACAAATTATTAATATTTCTCAACATGTAAGTCCTACCATATCTTCTGCTGTCTTGCTTGCTCATGTGTATTTTGCAATGGGAGAAATCAACAATGTCCATTTAGTACTTTTTACTTGAGCTTTAAGACGCTTACATACAAAGAAACAGTATATTGGGAGCATGTTCATAATGAACTTTATGAAAAATTTTTCCACCATGAGATCTTTTCAAATTGTATCACAAATATACAACCATTAGTTCATCTTCTATAATGAGCTTAGATTTCCAAGGCACTCTGGCCATAGTTATACTTTCCAACAAGAAAAAGTGAGCATGTGAGAACTGTATGACTGTTCTTGAGACACTGGGATCCATTTAATCCATTAAAGCAGTAATTTAACAAACAGGATACAAGTGTCCAAAACACTTCATGGTTCCTTTCTCATTTGCCTAATTTACTTCCATAAAACTAGCCCATGAAATAAATGGATCTGCACTGCTAGTAAAAGAAGCAGAATGGGCTGCACTAACATTAGAGCACCCGGCAGTACAAGAGACTCACACTGGAAAGTAAACAGCAGAGACAAGTAGTTTTCAGAATTAAATGCTTAAACCAGTGGCTGTGAGTCAACTTATCTGCTAACAGTGCTCAGTGGGAATGGAAATTAATTGTTATTTCCACCCTTCCTCATTTTAATTTGATCAAATATGTTATAGTGGATTATTCTGTGAATTTTACATTACCAAGTATATATATATATTTATATATACATATATGTGTTAGAAGAGTTTCTTGCTAGACATTAAGATTTAGGAGCTCTCAAGGAGGGAAGAAATTTATCCATGGAACACTTTGTATCCAGGAAACTAGCCTAAGTTTTAATGGTGCCAAACAAGTAATTTTTATATGTTCATAGGCACAGTGAAAAAATATTCCCAGTTTACGAACAATCTTCATATGTCTTGGACAGAAAAGCACTAAATGACAATTGGCTAACTTCTGCAATCTGCCGTTGATTGCTTTCAAGTTAAAATTACTCCACTACGTTTCATTCCCAGTGTTCTCCACCAAGCCTAGTTATAGGAAAGTTTCTATTTCTCAACTTGTCAAATAAGTCACCTAATGATTCTACTTACACAGAATTTAACCCCATTTTTATGTAAGCATTTTAGATATGGACTGTTCCTTCAGTACCAGTTATTTAAAAATAAACATTTACTTTTTATAAAAAAAGAATATTTTTCTCCCTCTCTTCCCCAACTAAGTCAATTTAGTTTTTCAAGAGTCTAAGTTTATAAAGTCAGGTCTAAGATCTCTAAACAAATGTAGGTCTTGACTAAAATATACACATATACATACACATACACACACACACAACTTGAATCTTTGTATTTTATCTCTATATACAAGGTCTGACAATAAAATCTGCAAACTTAATTGTTCTAAATGCTGCATATCTCACTGCTGAATATCACTACAGTCACCTTTGAAGTACTCCCCATGGGAAGTTATGCACTGATACCAGTGCCTAGTACATCTTCAAAGCAATTCTGGAATTCTTTCTGGAATGGATATTGTGTACAGTGGCAAGGTGGCAAGTTTGCAAACTTAATTGTCTAGCTGTCTGTGAAGGAGTTTTTAGCTAGTAAACATATAACTATCAGAACACCCTCTTTACTCATCTGATCTTGCCCCCAGTAACATTTTTCTTTACCCAAAGATAAAGGAACTACTTCAAGGAAGACATTTAGATGACATTCAGGACAACAAGAGTAATGTAACAGCTCTGATGGCCCTTCCAGAAAAAAAGAGTTCTAAAATTGCTTTGAAGCACAGACCAGGCACTGGCATCACTACATACCTTCCCAAGAGGAGTACTTTGAAGGTGACAGTAGTGATATTCAGCAATGAGGTATCACTTTTTCTAGGATGAGTTCACAAATTTAACTGGCAGACCTCATATGGATCTCATCTGTCGGGAATCGAGCTATTGGACCAAGTCATAGTATTAAACAATCAAACACAAGACCAAAATAAAAAGATCATCTAATGATATTTAATGTGGGCTCATCAGAAAGTATCTTCCCCTAGATCATAATTAGGAAAATCCAAGCTAAGTACTCTATGACAATGATGAACCAATTCACTATCCAAAACACTTAAATGTGTTTTGTGATGACTTTTCCACAAGTTTCTGGAAAGAACACAAAAACACACTGTATATGAATGGTGTGAACAATTTACAAATAATTCTAAATTTACAGAGAAATCATGAAAAGTATGTAAGCCTGTAAAGGTTTATAACAACAGTAATTCTCACAAAATGCACTCAAATCTCTTCTGATATTCTAGATTTCTGGTAAATAACTATTACTTGCCACTGTCACCAGAAAAAAAATAAATTGCCAAGTTTTACAAAGCATTGTATTTAAAAACTCAGACTGATTTCTGAGTTTCTCCTATTTTACAACAGAACTCAAAGTTCAATGCACTTACTCTCCAGTCTGGATCCCAGGTTTCTGGGTTTTGCAAGAGATCTGTACAATGTACAGATGGTAGTAATCAGTAGCTTACTTCAAATCCTGATGACTGCTGCTTTTACTCTTTCGATTTTCTTTGTTGCCAAAGATGTCCTTATATGTCAGAGTTACTACATATTAAGTGAAGCTGCCGTCAACATTTTATTGCATTCAGCATTTCAGGTTTCATAATAGCTAACTCAAACATTAAAAATAGCTGCTATCCTCTGTATATTTTTCAATCCCTTTTCTTGTTTTTTCCTCTCTGGAAGGTGCTGGGCTTTCCTTAAGCAACACAGAGATTTAAAATTACACTTTTTCAGCCTTCATGAAAATAAGTATTTATGCAATTCATTTCTACCTTTAGACATTTTTTTCCTTTCTGGATTGTTCTAGCAGTGTTAAGTTTCCCATGTTCTCCTGTACTGGAGAAAAGCTTGTTTGGGCAAGTAAAATAACACTCAGACAGGAGATTAAAACCCACACTAAAGTCATTAAGCATCTACAGGACAGGCCCTGAATCCACTCAGCAAGGCCTCCAAACAACCATCATCTTGACTTGAAACAACCAGAAAGGCCTAACCAAGACCAGGGCCAGATTACAGCTTGTAAAGGGCCCTAAACACTGATAACCTGAGGAGCCCATGCCCTTGCTCACTCACACATTCAAACAGGGTATGTGAGCTAGATGGCAGTGTGTAACTTCTTTTTAGATACAACTATAATATTAGCAATTGAATGCACAAGTGGTGCATGCCATTTTAGTGAAATTAAATGAACTGGATTAGAAAACTTTATGTGGATGCACAATACTGAGGTTTTTACCACGTACCACATTTTCAACAAAAAGAACACTCTACAACAAAGAAAATGAGTCAGTGGGTTTAGCTGCTTCAACATCAATGTAATATTCTGTTGGTCTCCCACAATGAAAAATTGACTTTCACCAGTTTTACTTTACACAGCACATATTTCAACTTCAATGCTTGTTTCATAATAACTACTATAATTAAAAATGAACAAAAGAAGCTGTGTCAAAAGAAAATTTAATCATAAGAAAACAGATATTATAACAAACTATCCATAATCCACTGGTTGTTACCAGGATGCATGCAAGAGCATACCCTTGTGTTTGCATCATGGCAAAGAGCATTACTGGCCCTCCTGGCTGGTGCTGTTGGATCAGCAGACATGCTGTACAAGACAGTTCTTTCAAAATAGAACACAGACCCATTAGCTATTAATATAATCCACCCTTGCCCAGTAACCAATCATGTTGGATCCAGTGACCTACCAAGAGTTGGACTCAACAAGCCACTCCTACATCTTATCTATTAGAAACAAACAGAATATCCCTAAAAGACCTGTCAAGATAAGGAGTTTCAATTACCCAGGAAGGGACTGTAGCATACAGTTATCAATGGAAGTTCTTAAGTGGTAGGGACCTTATAGCTTAAACAACCTTGCCCATGGGTGCCCTCAGGACCCTGTGTGAACAATATTTCCAGCCAGCACATCCTCAAACACTGGTGCTGGTATCAGTTTCATTTAGTACCTTGCCAGTTCCTTTAAACTGCAGCACTCACTTTTCCTTGTGTTCTGTCTGCCTGACATATGGATCTTTGCTTTGGACAACTGGCGCTCCTATTTTCTTGATGCCCTAATCATATGCTTACTTTACTTACCAGGTAATCCATCCTTGGCTAAGACAATTTTATTTTGGCATTTCTAGAACCTTAAACCACCGGTATTTTACATAACAAAACAGTATCTCAACTTAGATACCAGAACAATGAGGAAATGTCTTTTATTTAGCTTCACCTTGAATACATGAATTGTGAACCACTAAGGAGGACTAGAGCTACAATAAATTTAAGTCTTGTTTAGCCTAGAATAGTTCCAGTGGGTGATTTTTCATAACACTACCTTTCACTTCCAAAAATATCATGATTATACCAATAAATTTAGTTGCCTTATCTATACCTTTGAGCTCAGTCTGAAAAGTTCTTCCTTGCATTTGCCACAAATGTTTAAAAGTAACAGTTGATGCCCATATTCAAAATTCACACGTTAAAATAACAGTAGCCATTTGGATGTTAAAGACATACAGCTTTCTTCTACATATCACTTATACTTAGGCATTTTTACATTAACTTATAAAACCATTTGTTTGGCTTTCCTTTTCATTTTTTTCTTTCTTGATTAATGTAAATCTTAAAACTCTACACTGAATTTAACGTAGAAAAAAATCCTTTGTGGCTTAAAGGAATGAACCTTCCAAGATACAGGGTGTGGTCAGATTGTTCAATCCATCTGCTGGAGGAGTAAAGAATGAAGGAGGGAGTAGCAACATCATCTTCCTTTAACATTTTTTAAAGAAGTCCTACCAAAGAATATCAACGGATTATCCATAACTATAGATGGAAATTATAAAATACAAAAAGCATGAATCTTGGGGATGGTGGAGATGGTATTCTCTGATATAGACATACTCTGATATATATACATATATGCATATATCATATCAATGGCACCTGGCTTGGCTTACGTATATACATACACACACACATACATACATATACACACTTGTCTATGAAGAATTTAAATAAACTTTGTAGGCATAAGGAAATGTAGATATGTGTATCTCTGCAAAATGTTGCTGTGGTTAGGTAGCATCAAACTGATTTCTGCTCCCAGTGACCCTATACGACAGAGCAGAACTGATGCATAAGGTTTTCTAGGCTGTAATCCTAAAAGGAACAAATGCCCAGGTCTTCTTCTCATAGAATCACAGAGTGGGTTTGAACTGCCAAGCATTTAGTCAGCAGCCAAATACTTCACAGTTTTGCCACCAGGGCTCCTTTGGAAAAACATTAGGGAAGAAGAATCTACCAGAACACTAAGGGATCAGGAAAAAAAAAAATCATGGGGAAATAAAATGAAGAGGGAACAAATGTTAACTATTTGAGGGGAGCAAATTATGCTCCACTGTACACCAAAGTAGAAACAGCCTGTTGAACTCTTTCTCAGTGCCTGCTCCCCATCCAGTGTACGTCATCATTAGCTTGATGGAGAAAACTACAGTCTGTACTTTTAGCTGTGCTACCCTCTCTCCAGTTTCATACAATCAATACTAACACCTCTACCTAGATACTCACTGGCTGGTAGTCCCTTCCTAAAGTCTCAGTTGTAATAAAAGTGCTTCTAGCTCCCTAATCCAAGCCTGCATCCAACCTTCAAATATCAGGGCTTCAGCTCTAAACCCAATTCCCAAGCTCATATTTTGGTTAGCTATGCAATAAAGCAGACTACTCCTAGGTCTGGGACCCACACCAATTTCACAACTTGGTCCTGAAAAGTCCTTCTCACATCTCCAGTTCATGCTTGGAATCTGCTAGTCTCTACTGCTACACTGTGTTCAGACTCATGGTTAACTAGTTGTCCAGGGGCCTGTGGATTACCATATCTGTTAGAAACAAACTACTTGCCAGCTTTAAACGTGATACAAACCCCACCTGGAAAAATCAGAGCCAGAAACCAGACACTCAGTGTAGTTCTACTTGCTCTGTTTGGTCCAGACATGAACTATGCTTCCTGTTCTAGCTTTGGACATGCCATATACTTTGGCCTACTTGGCTCTGAGCTGTCACTTTGGGTTTTTCCCATGTCACGTGACTGTTTCAGTTCACAGTTAGCTGACAACAGAAGGGTTGACAGTTTGAATTCACCCAGCAGCACTGCAGAAGAAAAGGCCTGCTAAACCCTCTGTCAAAATTAGACAAGAAAACCCCATGGGGCAGTTCTACTATGCAACACTTGCGGTTGTCATGAAACAGAATCAACTCAACAGCACAAGACAACAACTGTTTGGACATTTTGTACTCTAACCCCCATTTCTAACCTTCATTACCCCAGTAAAGATGACAACTTGCTCCAATTTTCCCATGTTTCAGGAACAAGCAACTATATTCCACCTGTATCTGCCATCCTTCCTAGTTTACTGACCTATTTATAGGCATGCATCCTATTCATGACTAATGAGATATGAACAGTCTTATGAGGAAAGTTTTATTTTCCGACTTAAAAAAAAAAAAGCCATGTAAAATTCTTTTGCCTATTCTCTCCTTGAATGCAGAGGAACTACCTGGAGCTACATCACCTATTTGGAGTCCAAAGGTAACAAATGAGGATATGGAAGTCAATATTCTAATGACAGTGAAACAGAAATATAGTTAGGGCCTGAGTTCTTAACAGCAATTATTGGGCTACCACTCTAGCCCTCACCTGCCCATCCCAGATTTTTTGGTGTATGAATCAAATACATTCCCATGTGTTTGAGCCAGTAGGAATCAAATTTTCTGTTACCAGCAGCCAAACACTGCCCCACTAGTAGAACAGACACCTGAACTGCATGACTTTCCAGAAAACTTATACTGTCTTTCAATGCCTGAAGCTTCTTTTTCACTTCTTCTCATTCAACCTCTCTCTTCTTCAGTTTACTTTATACCAAAGGTGGTAAGGCAGAATTTTTTACCCAGCCACACATATACACTTTGTTTTATAGACAAAGCACTTCTAAGCACATGTGCACAAGAGAGCAGTAAACCTGCAATAGGATGACAGGTTGACTCCAAGTCAAGTAACTGCCAGTATCCTCTAGAGAACATGTGCTCTTATTAGGCCACATTCTTTCCACTTCCCTTGTTTGCTACCCACTTGGCCGTAACATCACTTGAGTTTGCAACTCTGGTGGTTAAATCTGCTGCCACTTATGTTCAAAAACATCAAATGATTCACCATTTCCTAGCAAATATATTTTAGACTCCATGGCCTGGCATGAAAGACCTGGAAGATATGTCTCTTTCCCATCTTCTTGTCCCCACCTCTGACAATTCTCTGTGGCACATTTTACATTTGCATTCTCTCTATGCCCATACACCACCTGGCCTTTGGTTATATTTTTCCACTTATGAAGGGAATGATCCTCTGCAGGTCTGTAAGTGGACAGTCTCATCAGTGACATTCATTTGCCCATCCCCCACTACCTAGAAGCCGTCTTCTTGCCTCCTATGTGTCTGGCTGTACCTGCTGCTCTCTCTCTATATTTAGCTATGCTGCACATTTTTTAGTTATCCCTTTAGATTGTCAGACTTGTCTCTATGGCTTGGAAAAGTTACCAACTGAGAATTTGAGGAAGAGCATGATAGTGTGCCTTGGGCAGATTATTCTATATTCTAAGTTTCTGTTTCACCATAAATACTGTGGAACCAATATGAACCTGATGAGGTTCTTGTGCAAATTTAATGATTTTATTTGTAATTTGTAAAGCACTGTGTACATGAGAAGCTAACAATTTATCCTTGGGGTCAGAGTACATGTAATAATCACATATCCAACAAATGCTCAGCACATGGCAGGTGAAGTGCTCAACACATTTCTATGGAATGAACAAAAATGCTCACTCTTAGTTGAGATGAAGCAGAACAGTTTCAAGAAATTCACAGGCATTTTTACTAGGAATCTTAGCATTCTATCCATAATGTCTAGTATAACGTTAACAACTCACCTTGATTTTCAACACAATTGATGGTTTACTTTACAACTAAAATTACTTCTTCTGTTATCCCCCAAGACGAAAATTATCTGTACTCAGGACTACTTTTCATAACCAAATTGTCAAACAAATGTCAAAGGAAAGGTAACTGTGTCAGGTACAGTAGAACTACACCCAATATTTTGTAAAATAAAAGATTTCTAATACAAAAGAAGGGATTGTTTAAGAAAGTACAACTGCTTATTTTATAGTAATATAAGGCAACTCCTCACCTTGGTGTCACTATCTATGATGGCAGACAACTTAAAGAAATGAGCTCCTGGTTACATTTTGAGGAAATCAATTGCTGCTCTCCTGAAAACATGTTTCCCTTCTTCTTCCCCCTCTACTCCTCTCCTTCCTCCTCCTTCTCTTTAGTACTTGAGATGAAGGCTTACAGAATAAACTAGTATTTTATTAAACTGGCAGTACACATATTGTTTTATGACACTGGTTAACAAAGCCACAACAAGTCAACATTCTCCCTTCTCAGTCTTGGGTTCCCTATCATCAGCTTTCTTGCCTCATTAGTGTCTTTTTGTTTTATGGGCTTGTCCAATCCTGAGCTGAAGGGTGAATCCCAGGAGTGATGTAATTACTGAGCAGAAAGCATGTCCAGAGGCCATACTTTTAAGGTTTCTCAAGACTTACCCAGGAGAGCAAGTCTGGTCTTTTCTTTTTGAGTCACAATTTTGTTCTGTCCAGGACCCTCCATTGCGATCCCTTTCAAAGCAGCCAGTGGTGGCTACTCTAGTGGAGGCCATTGTAGATGGGGTCCACCAGTTCTCTGGACTAATTTTTCCCGTGTTTCTTTAGTTTTCTTCATTCTACCTAAAGAACTTCTCAGCACCAGATAGTCAATGAAGTTGGGCCAACTCTCTAAACCAGTGACATCCTACTAATTACTTGTGATGAGGTCTCTTCTTCAGGGATTCATATCATAATATATTTATATCACAATACCAACAAATTAAACAGAAATTCATCAAATTAATAATAATCTTGCTTTTAAAAAGGAAAAAACAAATTCATGGTTGTTGATACTCCTGTATTACATTCCTTGGTATAGTATGTTGCAACTTCATTGTGCTTTATGGCTGCCCATTAATAAACTATGTATAAACCGAATTTTAATTACTACCAGTCTTGTTGACTTCCTCTCCATCTGGAAGACCTAAAACAACTGTAGTACATCCCTCTTTTTAATACAATGACATCATAGTTTTCATGATACAATGACTGGATCATTTCTTTCACTATTATAGCTTTGACTGAGTTTGGAGCCTTCCCTAACCGAGTAGAATTGTGAATGATGTGCCCTTCTAAAACATAAAGTTAGTGGTTTTGTTCTTCTAAGCCAAGAGATTCTTTCAATATTTCTTGTAGCTTTGGTTTGGTTTTTACAAAGTCTCTGAGTTTCTGTTTATCTGCAAATGTCTTAATTTTATTTTCATATTTGAAAGACAACTTTGCAGTATACATAATTCGTGGTCGAAGTTCTCTCTTTCAAGGCTTTGAAAGTGTCATGCCACTGTCTCTGTACCAGCATTGCTTCTGCTGAGAAATCTGACAAAAGCTTACAGGGTTTCCCTCTGAATGTAAGCTTTGCTTTGAGTCTTGCTGCCTTTAAGAATTTCTGCGTATGATAAAAGAGTTCAGCAAAGTCTCAGGATACAAGATAAACATAAGTAAATCAGTAGGATTCCTTTATACCAACAATGAGACTGTTAAGGAGGAAATTATCAAATCAATACCATTTACGATAGCCCCTAAGAAGATAAAGTACCTAGGAATTACTCTAACCAGAGAAACAACAGATCTTTACAAAGAGAACTACAAGCCCTTACTACAAGAAACTGAGAGAGACTTAGATAAATGGAAAAACCTACCCTGCTAATGGATAGAAAGACTTAACATTGTGAAAATGTCTATTTTACCCAAAGCAATTTATTTATATAATGCAATCCTAATACAAGTTCCAGCATCATTTTTTAATGAGATGGAGAAACAAATCACCAATTTTGTTTGGAAAGGGAAGAAGCCCCGGATAAGTAAGGTACTACTAAAGAAGAAGAACACATTGGGAGGCCTCTCATTACCCGACCTTAGAACATACTACACTGACACAGTGGTCAAAACAGCCTGGTACTGGTACAAGAACAGACAGATCGATCAGTGGAACAGAACTGAGACCCCAGAGATGACACCATCTGCTTATGAACAGTTGATATTTGACAAAGGCCCTAAGACATTAAACTGGGGTAAAAACAGTCTCTTCAACAAACGGTACTGGCAAAATGGGTTATCCATCTGCAATAAACTTAATAAAGATCCATATCTTACACCTTATACAAAAACCAACTCTAACTGGATAAAAGACCTAAATATCAAACCTAAAATGACAAAGCTCATCCAAGAAAAGGTAGGAACAACAATGGAAGTTTTAATACACAATGAGGACAGACTCCAAAATCTGTCAAAGAAACCTTAATCAACGGAAGAGAAAGTAGATAAATGGGAACTATTAACAATCAAACACTTTTGCTCATCCAAAGACTTTATTAACAGAATTAAAAGAACACCCACAGAATGGGAAAAATATTTGGCAACTCTATGTCAGATCGACACCTGATCTCCATAATCTATAAGATACTACAAAATATCAATAAGAAGAAGATAAACCATCCAATTAAGTGATGGGCAAAGGAAATGGACAGACACTTCACTAAAGAGGAGATCCAGGCAGCCAAAAAACACATGCGGACATGTTCACAATCTTTAGTTATTAAAGAAATTCAAATCAAGATGACAATGAGATACCATCTCACCCCAGCAAGATTGGCCATGATCCAGAAAACACAAACCAACAAATGCTGGAGAGGCTGTGAAGAAAGTGGAACCCTCCTACACTGTTGGTGGGGTTGCAAAATGGTCCAGCCTCTTTGGAAGGCAATCTGGCACTTCCTTAAAAAAATGGATATTGATATACCATTTGACCCAGTAATTCCACTACTTGGAATATATCCTACAGATTCAAGGCCTTTCACACCAACGGAAACATGCACCAGAATGTTTACCACAGCACAGTCCACGATAGCAAAAAGATGGAATCAACCCAGATGCCCAACAATAGAAGAATGGATAGGTAAACTGTGGTACATATACTCAATGGAACACTACGCAATGATAAAGAATAATGATGATTCCAGGAAACATCTCCTAACCTGGTTTCAACCGGAAGACATTATGTTGAGTGAAAGTAGTCAGCGACAAAGGGACAAATACTGTATGAGACCTCTACGATAAGACCTCAGAAACAGACTTGTGTATAGAAGAAAAGACTCTTTGACAGCTGCAAGGGAGGGGAGGGAGGGAGGGGGAGGGGGGAAGGGTTTAGTTTAGATAGTTACTAGAAATCTAGTTGGGAGAAAGTGGTGATAGCACACATTAGAAACAAGAACAACATTAAGTGGACTTCAGCATAACTTGAGTACTTCTTCCATCTTGACTCAATACTGCAAGGATAGAGTAGCTGGGGCAAGGGGTGGGGGACCATGCTCTTAGGCAAATTCCAGGCCAATTGGCACAACTAGCATTTTGCTAAGAGAGCTCTCTGCACCCCACATTGGTGAGTGGCATCTGGGGTCTTAAAAGCTGCCAAGCTGCCATCCGAGGGCACAGCAAATGGTCCCAACTCAGCAGGAACAGATGCTCACCGAGGACCAAAATGACATGGGGGAAAGACAACCGAGAAGAAAGAGAGACCCACAAGAGTGGGTGCCTACATCGACTTGGGACCGGAAGAACTGGATCGTGCTTGGCCACCACCAGTGATAGCCACGATGGAGCTCAAAGAGTGGAGTCTCACTTGCAACACAAGAATAAAAAGGGTGCATCCTGAGATCTCCACTAAAAGACCTCAATTGATGGTCCAGCGGTTTTGGGGTTCCTCTGAGAGCATGGCCCCCGGCCCTGATGCTGCCCTTTCCCATAAATTATAACAAAGGTCCACTCTTTGGACAGGAATGGATTGGACTTAGCAATGCAGAGTGACCATATATTGGAAGCACTTTGTGGTTCTATATATCTACAGGATATCACCTTGCTGACCTCTGGCTGGAGGAAGGGGAGTGGACAGAGAGGAGGGGAAAGGAGGTTGTTGGGAGGATGAGACATGTATGGAGCAGAGAGGAATAGTGTGCAGTCACCGGACAGGGAGAGCAGTGGAAGCTGCATATAGGTGGGCATGTAAATTTACACGTGAATGTACATTTTCACTCAGTTATGTTAAATAAAAATTTAAAAAAAAGAAGAATTTCTGCTTATGCTTCACTTTGTTAAGCCTGATTATAATACGTCTTTGAGTCTTTCTTTTGAGATCTACATTGAGCGGTATTCAATATATATCTTGAATATCTATGTTCCCCTCTTTCACAATAACTGGGAAGTTTTCTGTCAGCAGCTCAGCAACAATACTCTGTGTTCTCAGGTGTCTCGCCCTGTTCAGGAACTCCAATTAATCATAAATTGTTCCTCTTAATAAAGTACCACATATTTCTCAGTGCTTCTTTGTTTTTCTTGTTTCTTTTATCTGATTTCTCCTCACAGCTGCTGGAGTCAGTAGCTGTGTCTTCCAAATCAGAAATTCTCTTTTCCATTTGTTCCATTCTACTTACTTGGCTTTGAACTGAAGTTTCTACGTCTCTCATTTCGTTCTTGATCTGTTGGATTTCCGAGTACCGGTGTTCCATCAGCTTGAACAGCTTGCTTAATTTTTCATTTTGCTCTGCTGCATTCTGTATAAGGCCTAGGAGGGCTCTCTATATAATCCTTTTGTATTCACCTTCTGACAGTTTCAGAAAAGCTTTTCATCTGAAGTTCTGAGGTGGTTTCTTTTGGGGCCTTCTGCTGCCATGGGTGAGTTCTTTGTCATGGCCTTCTCCAGAGTTTGTTGCTTTTGGTGCTTCAAGTGGGTCAACAGAGGCTGGGAGAGATGCTGTGAGGATGGACTGCAGTTGTTTCTCTAGGCTCTCTTAAAATGAATGGTATAAAGTATCTGACAACTTCCAAAGTCAATCAGGGTTTCAGGTGTAGAGGTCCTTCTTCCCAGCTGACAAAGTAAGCACCTCTATATCAAACTCCAGATGTTACAGACTAGCTCAAACTACAGAAAGGCTACTGTCTTCCTGGCCTCTGCTGTGAGGCCCCTGTTGTAGGTTACATTGTGTAGTATACTGCTTTTCTGCTGGAAAAGTGCTCTTCTCCAGGCAGGCACTGCATCCCAGCCCAGGTATTAGGTCCAGCTGAGGCTTCCGTCAGGGTATTCCTGTCTCCCAGCAGAACAAGATGGCCTCCTGCACAAGCTCACCACTCGGCTGGGACCAGGTTACTGGCGGAAAGAGAGGCCAAAAGTGCCGAGATGTCCAGAGTCCACAGCCTGCATTGCCAGGCCCCAGTCTCAGATGACACTGTGCAAAACATCACCTCTCTGCCAGAAAAGCACTCTCCCCCTGGCAGGCGCCACCTCCTGGCCTAGGAACCAAGTTCAGCTGGGGCCTCCACCTGGGCGTATCCATCTCCCAATGGATCAAGAAAGGGTCCCGCACAAGCTCATCACCGCATCCGTACAGCTACCACATGGTGGAGGTAGAAAGGTAGGCCAAAGGAGCCGAGATGCACAGAGTCCAAAGCCGGGCTTTCAGAACATGGCAATTGCACTTGCTGATCCCACCAGCAGTGCATCCAAGTCCAGCAGCTAGTCAAGTCTCAGCTCTAACCACCGGGCAATACAGAGAAAAAAAAATTCAAAATGGTGAGTTAACATTGGTCCGTGCAAGCCCACACTCACTGAGAATGGGGTCTGCAAAAGAGAGGATGTTTTGCGTTCAGTGGTATGAAGTCCAAATTAACAGCCCTATGCCGCATCCTAGTGCTCACTAGGTGACCAGAAGGCTCTGTTTAATTATCAATTCAGGTCTTGGTTTCCAGAGGGATTTAGGGAGAAATGTGTTTAGTCTGCCGTCTTCACTCTGCCTCCAAAAAAAAAACTTCCACACTGTTTGTAGACTAGAATTTGGAACTAGGTATGAGAACACAGTCTGTACACATGAGAAAAAAGCAGTCAACATAATCTTCTCAGAACTGTGCTCCTAAACCAAAATAAAGCCAAGTCCAAAGCTGCCAAGTCCAAAGCTGCCAAGTCAAGTCCAACTCATAGTGACCCTACAGGACAGAGTAGAACTGTCCCATGGAGTTTTCAATGAGCTCCTAGTGAACTTAAGCTGCCAACCTTTTGCTTAGCAACAGCAGCACTTAACCACCACACAACCAGGGTTTCCAACTGCACTTACACTATATAAAATATGATTACACATAACAAGTTAACTTGAAAAAAACAAAGTACAGAACTATGACTCAACTAGAAGTACAAGTGCTAGAAACTTGCTGACATTATAACACAAGAATAAGAAACGAATGGACTGTGAAATTGTGGATAAAATTTTCTTCCACTTTGAAATTTTTTCTCATGTTATTACCTTTCAAATAATTAAAACTTAAGAGAGAAAAAAAATCCATTTTTTATTTTTGCTAAAACAAGAAAAAAAGACAAAAACACCAAAATGTTGATGCACTCAAACTAGTGCATTCTTGTCTCCAACTCTGAAAACAAAGAACGTGAGTATACCGGTACAGGATCTTTCAGAAAACTACTTTTCTCATGCTAACATTATAAATAGTTCTCACAGTTTATTTTCATTGTTGTTCTCTAAACTGTCTCAAAATTTAAGAAGTGTGAAAATAACTGACAAACTATGTTCTGTATTTTTTAATTTGAAACATAAAAACGTCTTAGCACCAACCTTGGAAACAAAAATTACTAGGCTTTAAATAAAACTCCAATTAAAAGTATATATATATTGGTAATTTTCTATTTAAAGGAAATACATGTTACTTTTTAATAACTCTTTAAGTAGTAGTTGCTTTATAAGTAATGAATATATACTAATTAATTTAATCATGTGAAAATGGTCAAGAACTATTTACTTTAATTGAAAACATGCTCACCAAACTGCCTGCTAACTGTTATGGATTGAATTGTGTACCCAAAAAAGATTACATTTAAATCCTCACCTCAGATACTTGTGAATGCGACCATGTCTGGAAATAAGAGTCTTTCAGATCACACTGGGGTAGGATGGAACCTAGTCCAAAATGGATAACATTCTTATAAAATGCAAGAAACACTCAGGAAGGTGGCAAAGAAGGAATAAAGGAGTGATGCATCTACTACCAAGGAATGTCACAGAATCAGCTAAAAGAGGGCCATGAAACAGGTTCTCCCTGAAAGCCTCAAATGGAATCAACATGGCTGACACTCTGATTTCAGACTTCTATCCTCCAAAACTTTGAGACAATAAAAGTTTCTAGTGTTTTAAGTAACCCAATTTGTGATAACTGTTATAGAAGTCTTAGAAAACTAATGGAGTCCCTAGTGATGGAAGCAGTTAACATACTCAACTGCAACCAAAAGACTGGATGTTCAAATCCACCAGAGATGCCTCAGAACAAAGACATGTTAATCTACTTCTGGAAAACAGCCACTGAAAAGCTTCTGGAACAGTTACACTGACAGAGATGGAGTTTCTATGAATCACAGTTGACTCAAGACGACTGGTTTTATGGGATGTACAGGCATGAGAAAAGGAAGCTAATATACAAACCCAGGTCTTTCCCCTCATCTGCTTTCATGCTTTAGTTCTCTTGCTATCCTCAAGAAATCAGAAAAATAAGACTATTTTAAGCACTGGACCACTACTCCAAAACCAAGTGATTTAGCATTAATCTTTTGGATCATCTATGGGCTCTAACCACAGTATAAATGTTCTATAGTACTTCTAGGTGTCACTTAATGTTGACTGACTTCAGACATACACTGACTATGATAGTTAAACATTAAAAAATGGCTAAGGGCTTGCAAATGCATTTCTTAAATTCTGAAACTCACCCAAGTCTATGGGTCATACATTTCCATGTTATTGATATTCATATGTCTAACCATCATACTGTTTTTGGCCATTGGCTTCCCAATTCTATTTACTTTCTAAAATGAACTGTGGCAAGCTGCGAGATCAGCCTGTGTTACGGCGAGGTAAAAGCAGACCCAGAAGCAACTATTTTGGCCAGATTTGCATCCACACCACAGAGGAACCTGCTTCAGCCACCCAAGTGGAGTAGCAGCAAACAGCCAAATACAGCAGCAGCACCATGAGCTGAACACATCTTTCTCAGCAGGGAACCTGAGCTTTGGACTGCTGCACCCACAGAAGCGCAAAGGGCTTCCACCTGAGCATGCTAAGTGCTTATACACTCTTATAGATTCAAAATCTTTCCCATGCACTGATTTCTCTCCCCTTCCCAGAGCTTCCCCACCACTCTCTACACCAGGTGGTAAATTTGGACACATTACCTAGGCATGAAGTGGTCCATCTTTACATGCATGCCCAGAGTTACTGTCCTAGAAGTGAAGAAAGAAAAAAATAGGATGGGAGGGAAAAAGCTCTACCAGCTCCCCTGAGCTAGCAATTTCCTCTGTCTTTCTCAGGGTGCTCCAAGCTCTAATCATCCAGTGTCAGGACACTAGGTGTTTTAAGATTACAATAATCAATCTATCTCAAATGTCCCAAATATTGTGGTATTCTAAAACTAAATTAAAATAGATTTAAAACACAATAATCAAACAAAAATATCATAACTTTCTGACAGCTCAGAGACAACCAGCAATTTCTAATCACTTAAAAAAGCAGACTACCATGGCCTCAGAAAACTCCCAAAACACTTAAAAATTTGTACAGACAACGAAGGTTTCCTGCAATGATTACAGGTACAATACGAAAGAATAATCTGCAGAGCCTTGAAGATATCAGGAAGGAGATTAGGTAAAGTGCAGCAGAGGATAACAAAAAAATTAAACAGGCTGTAAGAAATACTTAAGTAATATTGATTTGCAATTCAGTAGATTAACAATAAAATTACAGAGTTAAGACAGTTTCATAGTCAAAGGAGCAGCATTGAGACAATGGAATGCAGAATTTGGCAGACTGAATACAAAGCAATTGACACCAAAATATATGAAGAAAAATCAGATAAAATAATTCTAAAAAATGAGGACTCATTAAG
Organism: Heterohyrax brucei; assembly: GCA_028571685.1. Lineage (NCBI taxonomy): Eukaryota > Metazoa > Chordata > Mammalia > Hyracoidea > Procaviidae > Heterohyrax > Heterohyrax brucei. Next base: position 29,908,204 of record CM053156.1, read on the forward strand.
AATTACATGGGACTCTATCAAGGGGAATAATCTTCCAACAACTGGAGTATCAGAACAGAGAGAGGATAACAGAAAATACAATGAGTTATATAAATGTTGACAGAAAACTTCTCTGACATCATGAAAGACAAGAACATATCTATCCAAGAGGCTCATCAAACTCCACGTAAGGTAGATCCCAAAAGAAACACACCAAGACATATTATCATCAAATTTACCATCACTAAAGAGAAGGACATGATTTCAAAGGCAATGAGTCTTCAACAAAAAATATAACATAGGACTCATTAAGACCAAGCTCAGGTTATTCAGCAAGAACCACATAGGCAAGAAGGCAACCAGATGATATATACAAATCCTTAAAATAAAAAAAAGCTCTTACCCAAGAATTACATACCCTGCAAAACTGACTCTTAGTTATGACAGTGAGGTTAGGACATTCCCAGACACAGAAAAATTGAGAGAATTTCCACAAACCAGACCAAAATTACAAGAAACACTGGAGGAAGTAACTCAATTAGAAAATTAATAATATCAGATATATACTGAAAGAGACACTACAGGTCAGACAATCCAGATATCAACACAGAGAGGTAATCCACAAAAATAAGTCAAAGCAAAAATACTAAAAATATGGACAGAGATCTCAGTACGTCAATGACAACAACATTATACCAAAAGAGGGGTAAATTAATGTACTCAAATATCTCTCAGATGGAGAAATCAAAGCCATACAAAGAAATTAAACCCTGGTTTAAATTCACACCATTAGGGATAAGTATCAAGGCAACAGTTCTATTAAAACAAGAAACAAAATCAAGAAGCCTCAGCAGATACAAAACTAACAACAAAAAGGATGGGAAAAAAACTCATAAAGAGAAACAATTTGGCACAGACAATGCAGTGGAACTAAAAAAATCTGTCAACCATATACAAAAAAAGGAACCAAGACAACAGCACTAAAATCATACCTATCAATAATTACATTGAAAGTAAATGTGTTTAATACACAAACATTGAGATGAAAAGTAGCAGAAAGGATTAAAAAAGCACAATCCATCTGTATGCTACTTAAAAAGAGACACACCTTAAACTTGATACAGACTAAAACTCAGAGGATAGAAAAATATACACCAAGCTAACAGCATTCAAAAAAGAGCAGCAGTGGCAATATTAATTTCAGATAAAATAGACTTTACAGTAAAATCCACCACAGGGAACAAGGAAGGACATTATAGATTGCTTAAAGGGGTCAGTATATATCAATAGGACGTAACCATATGAAATATTTATCCATCAAACTCTACAATAATAGAAGACAACTTCAATACACCACTTTGGTGATGTAAAGAACATCCACAAAGAAGCTCAATGAAGACACACAACATCTGAATGTCACAATCAACCAACACAACATCCCATCAACAACAAGCAGACCTTCTTTTCTAATATACATGGAACATTCTCCAAAACTGACCACATAAAATTAGTTCATAAAGCAAGTCTTAACAAAATCCAAAGCACTGAAATATTGCAAATCATCTTCTCAGACAACAAAGCAGTAAAAGTTGAAATCAATACCAGAAAAAGCAAGGCTAAAAAAATCAAACACATGGAAACTGAAAAACATCTTGCTCAAATAATTCCGGATTACAGAAGAAATTAGGGACATTACTTCAAAACTGACAGAATCAAATGAGAATGAAAACACATCCTGTCAGAACCTACTGGACATAACAAAAACAGTTCAGATGTCAGTGTATCTCAGGTACACACATACATCCAAAAAGAAGAAAGGACCCAAATCAAGGAATCAACCATACAACTCAAACAAGGAGAAAGAGAGCAGCAAAAGAATCCCTGAAACACCAGAAGATACTAAAAATTAGAGGCGAAATAAAAAAAATCAAAGAATAGAAAAATAATTGAAAGAATTAACAAGATCAAAAGCTGTTTTTTTTAAAAAAAGATCCAAAAAATTGACAAACCACTGGCCAAACTGATAAAAAGAAAAACAGCAGAGAAAGCAAATAATGCAAATAAGAAATGAAATGGGCAATATCGCAACAGACCCAACTGAAATTAAAAGAATCATAAAGGAATACTATGAAAACTTACACTCTAATAAATGTGAAAGCCTACAAGAAAAGGACCAATTTCTAGAAATACACTACCTACCAAAACTAACACAAAACGTAGAAAAACTTAATAAAAATATCACAAAAGAAGAGACTGAAGAAGTAATTTAAAAAATTCTAACCAAAAAAGTCCTGGCCCAGATGACTTCACTGGAGAATTCTACCAAACCCTCAGAGAACAATTAACATGACTACTACAAAAGGTATTTCACAGCATAAAAAAGGACAGAATACTCTCAAATTCTATGAAGCCAACATAACCCTGATACCAAAACCAAATAGAGACAGTAAAAAAAGAAAAATTATAGATCAGTATCTCTCAGGACCTCAGATGCAGAACTTTTCAATAAAATTCTAACCAATAAGATCCAACAACATATAAAAAAAATTAACATGACCAAGCAGGATTCATACCAAGAACGCAGGGATGGCTCAACAGCTGAAAAACAATGTAGTCAACCACATGAATAAAACAAAAGAGAAAAATCACTTGATTTTATCAACTGATACAGAAAAGGCATTTGACAAAGTCCAGCACCCACTCATTTTAAATACTTTCAACAGAATAGGAATGGATGGGAAATCCCTCAACATAATAAGGGGAGAGGGCAAAGCCAACAGCCAACATCATCCTAAATGGAGAGACAGTGAAAGCACAGGAACCAGACAAGATATCCACTGTCATCACTTTCATTCAACACTGTGCTGGAGGTTCCAGCTAGAGCAGTCAGACAAGATAAAAAAAGGAAAAAATGCATCTAAGTTAATAAGAAAGAAAGAAATGTAGCCCATTTGCAGATGATATATTATATACAGAAACCTCAAGAATCCAAAAAAAAAAAAAAAATACTGGACCTAACAGAACTAGCAAAGTACAAGGATATAAAACAAAGAAATAAGTAAGTGGGACTCCTTTCTACCATCAAAGATGCCATCAAGAAGGAAATCACCAAATCAAGACCATTTACAATAGCCCCCCAAAAAGATTAAATATTTACGAATAAATCTAACAAAAGATGTAAGAGACTTGTACAAACAAGATTACAAGACTGTACTGCAAGAAATCAAGAGACTTACATAATGAAGAAACCTATCTTGCTTATGGATAGGAAGACTTAACAACATGGAAATGTCTGTTCTACTCGAAGTGCCCTATAGATCCATTGTAATCCCAACACAAATTCCAGGAAGCAGAGTCAAGATGGCAGACTAGATACACGTCTCCTTAATTCCCTCTGAAAACTGAGGCCTGGACTGATTATTGAAAGGAGCTTTATGGACACCCAGTGAGCCCTAGGACACAGCATAGGGCGGTCAGTTTGGACTACATGCCACTGAAGGGAAACTTCTCTTCTGCTGACCTCCACCCTTGTTGAATGGTGGCTCTCATGGACTGAAAATAACTGGCATTTTTAACTATTTTTCTTTTTGTTAGCTGTCAGGTAGAGGACAAGTTTAACTGATAGCAAAGCTCAGCCACATTGCTGAAGTGATCAGTGAGTGGAATAGCCACATTTTGAGAGCTCGGCTCCCCGGCTCCAGACTCACAGCACTACAGTCCCTCCACCTTGTCTTTCTGGACCTCTGTCATAGATTCTGCTGTTTCACAACAGGCAGGACAGCTTGACTGGGACACTATCTTGTTCAACTGGGAGGTGGATTTACCCAAACAGAGGCCTCAACCAGGGCTAATTCCCAGGCTGGGAGGCATGCCATCCTGGGGAGCACTTATCCAGCAGAAAAGCTGTGTTTAGCACAGTGTAGCCTTATGGGTAGGGCCTGGCAGGGGATGACAGCAGGGCAACAGCCTGTCTGTACTTTGATCTACATCACAGCATCTGGGGACGGCTGTAGAGATGCCCCACTGCCAGCTGGAAGGAGGGGCTTGGACACCTGACAGCCTGACTGATTTTAGAAATTGTCAGATAGCTTTTACCTTTCAAAATAAGACTGCCAAAATAAGACAGCCCAATGGCATCTCTTCTAGCCTTCAGTGACCTACATCAGAGGGTTGGCTGATGGCCCCCCAGTGAGTCCGTAAGTAGGGCCATGTCTTTGGCAGCCAGGAGGTGGAGTCTGCTACCCCAGAGATTCCACTGGGCCCAGTCACTGGAGTACATAGAGGTGGCTGGTGATCAACTTCCTTCTCAGAACTGCACCTCAGCTCTTATTAAGGCAACATGAGAGAAACTAAGTAGCCTCTAGATGGCCCAAGAGCAACAAACTCTGGCCAAGCATTTAAAGAAAAATCTACCCATGGCTCCAGAAAACTCCCAAAATAAAGAACCAAAGAACTTCCCAGATGAAGAAGGCTTTCTGAAACTATCTGAGGTCAAGTACAAAAGAATTATATATAGGGCTCTCCTAGACATTATCCAAAATGCAGCACAGCAAAATAAAAAATTAAGCAAGCTGTTCAAACTTGCATTCTGAAATCCGACAGATCAATAACAAAATCAGACAATTCAATTCAAAGCCAAAAGCACAGAATTGAACAAACGGAAATCAGACTTACTGACCTTGACAATAGAGCTCCTGACACCAGTATTTATAAAGAGAAATCAGAGAAAAGAAATCAAATGAAGAACCATTAAGAAACATATGGGACTCTATCATAAAGAGGAATAATATGTAATTAACTGAAGTTCCCGAACAGGGAAGAATACCTGAAAATACAGAGTATTACTGTTGGGTTGCTGATAGAAAACTTCCTTGAAATTATGAAAGAAGAGAGTATAGATATTCAAGACATGTATCTAATGCCACAAAAAAAGAAAGAGATCAAGACATATTATAATCAAGCTTAACAAAATTAAACCTACGCAGAAACACTTAAAGGCAGCAAGACTTAAAGCAAAGCTAACATTCAGAAGGAAGCCCTGTAGGCTTTCATCTGACTGCTTGGCAGAAATGATGCTGCACTGGAGGCAGTGGGATGACACAGTCAAAGCTTTGAAGGAGAAAAACTTTCAACCAAGAATTATATATTCTGTAAAACTTTCTTTCAAATACGAAGATGAAATTAAGACATTCAAAGATAAACAGGAACTTAGAGACTTTGTAAAAACCAAAGCTACAAGAAATACTGAAAGCTCTTTGCTTAGAAAAACAAAACCAACACAAATTCCAATGCCATTTCTTATTGAGATGGAGAAAGAAATTACCAACTTCACATGGAAAGGGAAGAATCCCTGGATAAGTAAAGCATTATTTAAAACGAACAAAGTGGGAGGCTTCACTACCTGACGTTAGAGCCTATTACACTGCGGAACAGCCTGGTACTGAAACAAAACAGATACATAAGCCAGTAGAACAGAACAGAGAATCCAGATATAACACCATAAATCTATGAGCAGCTGATATTTGACAAAGGCCAAAACTCTGGGAACTACAAGAAAAAACAGTTTCTTCAATGAATGGTGTTGGCATAACTGTATATCCATCTGCAAAAAAAAGAAACAAAATACACACCATGAACAAAAACTAACTCAAAATGGACCAAAGATCTAAAGTAAACTCTAAACAGATAAAAATCATGAAAGAAAAAAGTAGGAAAAACACTTGAGCCCTAACACACACTATAAGCAGAATGCAAAGTATTATTAACAATGCACAAACACCAGAAGAAAAAAATAGATCAAATGGGAACTCCTAAAAATCAATCCGTCACATTCATCCAAAGACTTCATCAAAAGAGTAAAAAGACTACTTGCAGACTAGGAAAAAATTCTGGCAACCAAGAATCTGATTGGTGTCTAATCTCGATAATCTACAAGGTACTTGCAAAAACCTTAACAAGAAAAAGAAAAATAACCCAATTAAAAAAAAAAATGGGCAAAGCATATAAACAGGCACATCACCAAAGAAGACAACAAGGATACTAACACATACATAAGGAAATTCTCATGATCATTAGCCATTAAAAAATCTAAATCAAAACTACAATGAGATAACATTTCACCCCAACAAGGCTGGCATTAATCCAAAACATACAAAACAATGTATGTAGAGAATCTGGAGACACTGGAACTCTTCGACACTGCTGGTGGGAATGTAAACTGGTACAAGAACTTTGGAAATCAATTTGGTACTTTCTTAAAAAGTTCAAAACAGAAGTATCATATGATCCAGCAATCTTAGTGCTTGGAATACATCCTAGACAAATAAAGGCTGTTACATAGATACATGCACACCAATGTTTACTGTAATACTGTCCACAACAGCAAAAAGATGGAATCAACTAATATGCCTATCAACAGATAATGGATATACAAACTACAGCAAATTCATGAAATGATTATACAACAATAAAGAACAATGATCTTGGGAAACACCTGATAAGACGAATTCATCTGGAAGGCATTAAGTGGAGTGAAATTCAAAAAAACATTAAAAACTGTTGCTGTTGAGTCAATTCTCTCTCACAGCAACCCTAAAAGACAGAGTAGAACTTCTCCACAGAGTTCCCACAGAGTGCCTGGTGGATGCAAACTGTCAACCTTTTGGTTAGCAGCCATAGCACGTAACCACTACGCCACCAATGTTTCTGAGTGAAATCAGTCTCAAAAGCACAAATATTGTGTAAGACTACCATCATAAGGACTCAAGAAAAGCTTTAAGCACTGATCAAAATAGTCTTTGATAGTTACAAGGGAGGGGTGGAAGGGAGACAGGCATTCACAGATTAGACAGTACACAGGAATTGGGTTAAGGAAAGAGAATGACAGCACACAGCAAAAGGGAGATTAACACTGCTGCACTACTCAAAAAGTTAAAAGGTTTCCTAGATATACTCTAACATTTCAAAGGACAAAGTAGTAGGGGAAGGGGTCTGGGGCCTATCATTTCAGGGGACATCTAGGTCCACTGGCATAACTAAGGTTTTTGTTTTTTTTAATGTTCTGCATACCATTTTGGTGAGGGGTGTCTGGGGTCTTAAAAACTAGCAAGCTGTCGTCTAAGAAGCATCAATTGGTCCCAATCCACCTGGAGCAGAGAAGAACCAAGGACACCAAAGACATGAGGAAAATATGAGCCCAGGAGACATAAAAGGTCAAATGATTGTGACATTACATCAGCACGAGACCAGAGCAATTACATGGTGCTTGACTACCAGCAATGCTTTTGTGACCAGAAACACAGTGTAGAGTCCCTGATGTGTGGGATAAAAATGGGGTGCAAACACAGAAGGATACTACAAGACCGAGCTTGATGTTCCAACGTGTTGGAGGAGTAGTGCCTGGACTCACTTCTAGCCCAGAATTGAAACCAGTACCAAAGCCAACTCTCCAGACAAAAGTTGAACTGGACTTGAAGACACAGAGTGATGCTGGTGAAGTATGAGCTTCTTGGCTGTCAGAGCAATTCCACTTCAGAAGCAAGATGGGAGGATGGACAGGAGGGAACAGGAGTCGGCTGAACGAATAAGAGAAGTAAAAGCTGGAAAAGAAGAGTGTGCTGTAACACGGTTGGGAGAGCAGCTAGAGTTGCATAGAAGTATGTGTGTGTGATTTTATATGGCAAACTGATTTGAACTGTAAACTTTCACTTAAAGCACAATAAATATATTTTAGAAAATAAAGAATACATGTGAAATGTACTGTGCTGTGGAAGAGAAAGTCAGAGAAATGTGATACATAGAGAGATGAATAACTGCTAACATGCAGAGGTCATTTCAAAGCACAATTGTTCAGGTAATAAAATTCATCTAGGGGAATGTCACTTAACATGTCTTGTTGTTGTTGTGTTATAAGGCGCTATCAACTTGGCTCCAACTCATAGCAACCCTGCATACAATAGAAGAAATCAGTGTCCAGTCTTGCATCATCCTCACCAGGTATCTTAATGATAGCCTATTCACCTGTAGGAGTGAGGCTTCTTAAAGAGGTGAGCAACAACTCTCTCTGCACTGACAGAAATGGACTCAGTATTTCTAAGCCTTTTAACAATGTTCCTATTTATAACTAGGAGTACTCTCAGCGCTAACACCATCACCAGTGTCATCATATATAAATATAAATACATCTTTAATATCTTTATTTCTAACTCTGCCTGCAACTCCCTTTCCAAGCATTCCTAAAGTGTTTGTTCAGAGTAGCTGAAGTCTTCAAACAGTTCAAGAAAATACTATTGCCTCATACTTCTGAGTCTCTGCCCATAATGCCAGGGAACCACAGAGATAACACATCTTATATTATTCTCAAGGGTTGAGCAAGAGATCAGAAAAAAAATTAAATGATTAAAATTTAAAGAAAAATCATAAGAAGATCTAACATGTTTGTGAAGAATAAAGTCTCCTGGAGACCCCTCATCCTTTTGCATTACCGCTATTTGGTGTAGTCACATGCCGCCCTTCCCTACACCCCAAGGGACCTTACTCACACTCCAAGAATTTCTATGGATTAAATTTGGCCCCCTCTGGACAGGCTTACTGTCCACATACCCATTGAGTACAGTTCTACTCTGACACAAAAAGGAAGGTTGTGCACTACAGTTGATAGCAACTGGTGGTGATGGACCCACACTTTACCCTCTGGACAGACAACTTTCATGAAACAGGCCTGAATTTCTTCCTTCTTAACTGCCAAACTGCTCCCCATGCTACTCCTCCATCCTAGGTGTTTGCCTCCTTCTACATACACCTTCTAAATACACCTCCTTCTACAAACACATCCCTGGGGTGTGCGCACAGTTAGGGAGCTCAACTACTAACCAAGTCTGGACATTTGTGTTTAGAACTGGGCGGTGACCTGAAAGAAACATCTGAAAATCTGCTTCTGAAAAAACTCACCCACTGAGCACAGTTCTATTCGGACACAAAAACAAAGGTCATCAATTACAGTCAACTTGATAGCAACTGGTGGTGATGGACCCACACTTTACTGATTGTCAAGTCTTTGACAATCTCTGGTGGCAGGTATCTTCTCCAACTGTTCCAGTCAGAATCATATTTTCCTCCTTTGAACTCTCATGAAATTTACCAAGTGGGCTCCATAACACTGATTTTCAAGGCAGAGTGGGTGGGTGAGGAGGGGCAAGACAATCAGCATTTCAGTGCCCTGACCAAAACATTCTACAAAAACATTTCCATGCTTATTTGTGTTACATATAAGGCTTCAGGTAAATTTTCCTTAGAAGAAAGGGTTCTGTTACTAAAAAGTACAATTCTAGAAACTATTAGTCTGGAGTGCTAATTTTGGTACACAACTGATATATTGGATTATTTAATGTTTTGTCTCATCCTGCAAACTAAATCAGAGGGCTCCTTCCCAGCAAAGTGAATCTCATATTTTTCATGTATTCCCCTTCCTACGTAGCATGGTGTTATGTACTTGGCAAATTGTTCTTGTTCTTAAGTACTAATCAAGGCAGTTCTTCCTCATAGCAACCCTGGACCCAAAAGAAACACTACCCAATCCTTTGCCATCCTCACCATCATTGCTATGTTTGAGGCCACTGCTGCAGCCACTGTGGAATCTCATCTTGTTGAAGGACATCCTCCTTTTCCCTGACCTGCTACTTTACAAAGCATGATGTCCTTCTCCAAGGACTGAGCCCTCCTGATAATAAGTCCAAAGTATGTGAGACATCTTGTCATCCTTACATCTAAGGAACATTCTAGCTGTACTTCTTCCAAGACAGATTTGTTTGTTCATATAGTTTATGGTTTACTCACTATTCTTCATCAATATCATAACTCAAAGGTGTTAATTCTTCCTGATTCACTGTCCACATTTTGCACACATATGATGTGCCTGAAAATAACAGTGCCTGGGTAAGGTGCACTTTAGTCCTCAAAGTGACAGCTCTGTTTTTTAACACTTAAAAGAGGTCTTTTGTAGCATATTTGCCCAATACAAAATGTCATCTGATTTCTTGATTGCTGCCTTCATGTGTGTTGATCATAGATCCAAGTAAAATGGAATCCTTGACAATGCCAAAATTTTCCCCATTTACTATGATATCTATAACCGTAGTTATCAGGATTTCTTCTCCTCTATGTTGAGTTGTAATGCACTCTGAAGACATGACACCAGGACTGGAGGGAGACCATTAACAACCCGTGATATGCAGGTGACGCAACTTGCTGACAATAAAAAGGAATTAAAGCACTTACTGATGAAAATTAGAAACTGTAGTCTTCAGAATGCATTAGGATACAACCCCGAAACACATCTTTCCTGACTTTGAATCATGCAATATCTCCTCATTCTGTTGAAATGACTACCTCTTTGTCTACCTATATGTACCTCACGAACACAACTAAATATTATGGAACTCCCACTCTTCACAATGTTATTCATAATTTGTTACAATCCACAAAATAAAATGCCTTTGCTTAGTTAATAAAATACAGGTAGAGGTGGGGTTACATGACAGAGAATCCACAGGTATTTGTTGATGCCTCCAACCACAAAGAACCAGAAAAACAACCGGATTATATAAGACATTTTAGGAGCCCTGAGAGATCAGACTGGGTTACAGAGAGAAATGAGCAGGTCCAGAAGCAACTACTTCAGCCAGACTTAAATTCGTACCCCACAGAGGCACCCACCTTAGTCAGGAAAGCAGAGCCACAGCACTATGGCAGGCAGTGGCCAAACTCAGCAGCAGTGCTGTGAATGGAGCCCATATTTTTCAGTGGCGAAGGTGTTTCAGACGGCTGCATCTACACAACCACAGAGGACTTTCACCTGAGCATCAAAAGCTGAACACTTGGAAACTCTTACAGATTCCAAATCTTTACTACTTGCTGATTTCTTTCCCTTTTCCCAGCACATCCCCCTTTCTTCTCTAATCTGAACCAAGAGCTAAACTCTGACGCACTAACTGGACTGGAAGTGGGGCATCTTATGAGTATGCCTGGAGCTATTCTTCCAACTTGGACAGAGAAAAAAAGGAGAGGAAAAAAGCTGTGCCATCTCCCCTGAGCCACCAACTCTCCCTACACTTCACAGCATGCTTACAGCTCCAACCATCTGGTGACAGGACACTGGACTTCTTAAGCCAGAAATAATCAAGCTCAAATGACTAGTATATTTGGGCATGTAAAAACTGAACTAAAAAAATACATACATTAGAACACAATAACCAAACAAATTACAACAAACTTCTGAGGGCTCAGAGAAAACAGCCAACTTCTAATCATTTAAAGAAGCAGACCACCATGGCTACAGACAGCTCCCAAATCAATCAATTAAAACATCTTCCAGATGAAGAAGACTTCCTGCAATTATTAGAGGTAGACTACAAAAGAGGAATCTTTAGAGACATCCAAGACATCAGGAAGCAGATTAGGCACAGTGTAGCACAGCAAAATGAAAAACTAAATAGGCTGCAAGAAATACTTGAGCATCAGTGATCTGAAACTCTGTAGAACAATAAAACCACAGAATTAGACAATTCAATAGACAGTCAGAAAAGCAAGACTGAGGCAATGGAATGAAGAATTATTAAGATTGAAGATAAAGCAACTGATACCAGCATGTAAGAGGAAAAATCAGATAGAACTTTAAAGAATGAAGAATCACTAACAATTATGTTATCAAGAGGAATAATTTACAAGTAATTGGAGTAGCAGAACAGGGGAGATAACAAAAACTACAGAGAGAATTGTTGAAGATACAGTGACAGAAAACTTCACTGACATCATGAAAAACAAGAACATATCTATCCAATAGGCTCATTAAACTTCACACAAGGTAGATCCCAACAGAGACATAAGACTCATTATCATCAAACTTACCAAAACTAAAGAGATGCTTTACCTAGGCTTCAACAAATAATAGTAACATAGAAATGAGACTCATTAAGACCAAGATAAGATTACTGAATGGAAACCATACTGGCAAAAGGCAACTGGATGACATATACAATACCTTGAAGGAAAAAAACCCTGCTAATCATGAATTATACATCCTGCAAAACTGTCTCTAAAATATGACAGTAAAATCAGGACATTCCTAGATAAAGAAAAGTTTAGAGAATTTGCAAAAACCTAACAAAAATTACAAGAAGCACTGAAGCAAATTCTTCTACCAGTAAACATAACATCAGATATATATTCAAGGATACAATGCAGGACCGGGTATCCAGATATCAATATGCATAAGGAACCAAAAATAAAAAAAATTCAAAGCTAGACCACTAAAATAGTGAAGGCGGCATCTCAGTATCTAAATGATGACAATATTATACAAAAAGAGGTAAAATGATAGACTCATAAATGATTTATGTGAAGAGAAAGATAAGGTGATATAAAAAAATTAAAGACATGTTTAAATTTAGAATATAAGGGATAAATTTCAAGATAACTACAGGGAAATTAACAACCCTACACATCAAAATGAGCAATAAAATCAAGAAGTCTAGGCAGATATAAAATCAACAACAATGAAAAGGATATAAAGAAAAACAAATAGGCACAGACACTGTAGCAGAACAAAGAAACTGTCAGCAATATGCCAAAAATGGTACCAAAATAACAGCACTAAATCCATACCTATCAGTATTACATTCAATGTAAATGGAATAAGCACACCAATACAGAGGAAAAAAGTGTAGCAGAATGGATAAAAAAGCATGATCTGTCTATATGCTGCTTAAAAGAGACACACCTGAGACTGAAAGTTACAAACTGAAACTCAAAAGATGGAAAATATATACCAACATATCAACATTCACAGAAGAGTTATATTAATCTCAGAAAGAGTAGAATTTAAGCCAAAATCCACTACAGTGAACAACGAAGGTCACTATATATTGGTTAAAGGATCAATACATCAAGATGAGACAACCATATTAAATATCTATGCACCCAACAACAGAGTTTCTAAACATAACAAATGAACTCAAACAGCATTAAAGGGTGAAACAGACAGATCCTCAATAATACAAGACATCAATACACCACTTTCAGTGACAGATGTTATATCCAAAAAAGAAGCTCAGCAACGACAAAGATCTAAATGCCATGATTAAACAACTTCAACCTCATAGATGTATACAAAACAATCCACCCAACGACAGACATGTATACTTTCTTTCCCAATGCACATGTAACATTCTCCACAACAGACCACTTATTAGGCCATAAAGCTAGTCTTAACAAAATCTAAAGCAATGAAATCTTGCAAAGTATCTCTTCAAACCGTAAAGTCATAAAGTCTAAATCAATAGCAGAAAAAGCAATAATAAAAAATCAAACACATGAAAAGTGAACAACGCCCTGCTCAAAAAAACTTCTGGGTAACAGAAGAAATCAAGGATAGAATAAAAAATTCATAGAACCAAGAGGCAGGACCAAGATGGTAGACTAGTCACAGATCTCCTTGATTCCTTCTGAGAAGTAAGGCCTAGAAAAGTGATTGAACGGAGCAGAGTGGGCACAGGGAGACCCAAGATCAGGTAGGTGTAAGGTTGTAAAACTGGACTGAGCAACAGGAAGGGGGAAACTACCTTGTCAGAGGCAAGACAGCAGTGCAGTGAGTCGTGCTTCTGCTCACACAGCAACTGAGAGGATTACCAGTATGGACACTTTCTTTGTTAACCAGGAGGCTGGGATGGGACTGCCAAGCTTGAGAGCCTGGCATGGGCCAGCTACTGTGCTGAGATGCAGTACCTAAGTGAATAGTATATCCTGCAGCAGAGAGGCTATGCTTGGGACATTTACATCTGGATAGCCCAACAGCATCTGGCAACTGAGGGTGCCAGTTGCACCCCCTCTTCTTTGAGCTGTGCCATAGAGTTCAGACATGATGCTATCTTGGTCACCTGAGAGGCACAGTCATCTGCCTGAGGGCTCAGCTGGAGCTAACTTCCACACTGAGCAACAGTGCCTATCTCAACAGTGCTTCACCCAGCAGAAAAGCTGTTCTTAGGACAATCATACGTAAAGAATCATAGTGACGGCTGGCAGCCAAGTGTCACAGTCCCCTTTCTACCTCTCTTCCCTGAGCTGCGCCATGGATACCACTGACTCACTACAGGCTAGGCAGCTCAGGTAGGATGGCACCTTGGTCAGTTTAAGGGCAGATCAGCCATGCCTGATGGCTCCATTGGGGCTAACTCCTTTGCTGAGCCAACAGTGCCTGTCTGGATAGTGCTTCTACCTACAGAAAAGCTGCTTTTAAGACAGCAGTACCTAGAGAACGCAGGAGTGGCTGGCAGCTTAGCATGGCAGTACCCTAATGCCTCTGACCTTTGAGCCACATCATAAGATGTACTGACAGCCCCCAAGATGCTCCATAAGTAGGGTGCCAAGTTCATCAGCCAGGATGCAAGGCTCGTCACCCTAAGGATCTAGCTGTTAAAATTTGCTGCCAGTCAACACCTCTCTCAGCAGAAAAACAGTTTTTAAGATACGCACACCTAGTGAACACAGTGACAACTGACAGTCAAGTGTAGTGGTGCCATTTCTATCTCACTTCAGTGAGCCACATAAGGGTCTGCTGATGGCCCCTGAGAGACTCCATAAGCAGGACATCACCTTTGCCAGCCAGGAGGCAAGACCTACCATCCCTAAGGGCCCAGCTGCTTTCAGCTACCAGTGAACAGTGCCCCTCTCAGCAGAAAAGCACTTTGTAAGACAAGTGTATCTAGATGATGTAGCAGTCTCCAGCAGCAGAGTGTGGAGGAATCCTTCTCTCCTCTCTTTCCTAAGCTACACCACAATCTCAATTGGTATAACAGCAGACAGTCAGCAAAATTAGGTCACCTTCTTTATCAGCCAGGAGGCAGGATCTGCCAATCCTGAGCTAAACCACCAAGTTGAGCAGCATGAATGGCCTGGACAGCGTCTCTGTTACCAGAGAAGCTATAAGTCAGTCAGAATACACAGTGGCAACTGGCACTGAAGTCTAATAGTGCCCTTACTCAATCTCTTCTTAGTTTCACCACAGCTCCCACTCGTGTAACACCAGAGAAACTGAATGGCTTCTTAACGGCACAAAGACAACAATCAATATCTAACTATTTAAAGAAGTAGACCACCACGGCTCCAGAAAACTCCCCAAATAATCCAAAAACAACACAGATGAGGAAGCCTTTCTGAAACTATAGGAGATAGACTAAAATCAGCATTATATAGAAAGCCCTCCTACAAATTAAACAAGGTGCAGCAGAACAAAATGAAAAATAAGCTATGTTAACCACTACAATATCAATGACCAGAAATCCAGGATATCAATAATAAAATTACTGACTTAGACAATACAAAGCCAGAAGACTAGGATGGAGAAAATGAAATGCAGAATTAGCAAGACTGAAGATAAAACAACCAACACTAGTATTTGAGGATAAATAAGAGAAAACAAACAAGAAAAATGAAGAAGAAATAAGAAGCATGTGGGACTCTATCAAGAAGAATAACCTACGAATAACTGGAATTCCTCAACAGGAAGGAATAGCATAAAATACACATAGCATCACAGAAGTGGTGCTGACAAAAAAACTTCCTGACATCATGAAAGAAGAAAACATAGACGCTCAAGATGCTATCGCACATCACAAAAGGTAAACCCTAAAAGAAAGACACTAAGACATAATCAAGCTTAATAAAATCAAACATAAAGAGAGGCTCTTAAAGGTAGTCAGGCTTAAAGCAAAACTGATGTACAAAGCAAACCCCTGTCAGCTTTCCTCTGACTTCTCATCAGAAACCATGTTGACAAGAAAGCTCTTCATTTACAAAATCAATAACATCAGATGTATACTTAACGATGCAATGCAGAACATAGCTTCACAGATCATAAAGCAGAGTCCTACTCAGCTAGAGAAGTCACAAAGCTCAATCAAAGCCAAAATATTAGAAGGAAACCAGAGATCTTAACATGTAAATTATGACATCATCACAATATAAAGAAGGATCTATTACAGCAGTTATAGCCCTTTCAGATGGGGAGGAAGTTAAGGGGATATACAGAAGTTAAAGATTGCTTGAAACTTATAACATTAAAGGGAATCAAAGGGGTAGCTGCAAAGCAAACAAATGATACATAACAAAACAGAAAAACGTAACATAGGAGTCTCAACACACACAAAACCAACACTGAAGAAGATGAAAAGAAAACCTGTAAAGAAAAATGACCCAGAAGAGAACATTAAAGTGGAACAAAGAGAATGTCAAGAACACAAAAATATAGGCACCAAAATGACAGCACTAAACACATTATCTGTCAATAATTACACTGAATGTAAATGGTTTGAATGCTCTAATCAAGAGGCAGAGAGTAACAGCTAGGATAAAAAGCACAATCCATCCACATGTTGCCTTCAAGAAACACACTTTAGACTCAAAGATAAGAACAAACTGAAAATAAAGGCTGGAAAAATTTATATCAAGTCAACAACATGCAGATAAGAACTGGAGTGGCAATATTCATGTCAGATGAAATAGAAATTTACTGTAAAACCTCCATCATGGACAAGGATGGTCACTATCGCTTAAAGGTTCAATATATATGCAGGATATAACAATATTAAACATTCATGCACCCAAGATCAGAGCATCTAAATATACCAATCAAACACTGACAAAACTGAAAAATGTCATAGATCGTTCCACACTCCACTTTCAGTAAATAAAGATACAGAAGATCTTATTGTGACAATCAACCAACTCAACCTCTTAGGCATATAAAGAACTGTTTTTACCCAACAACAGTTAAGTATACCTTCTTTTCTAATGCACATGGAACATTCTCCAAAATAGACTATGGATTAGGTCATAAAGCAAATCTCAACAAAATTCAAACCACTGAATTATTGCAAAGCATCTTCTAGGACCATAAAGCCATAAAAGCTGAAATCAGTAGCTGAAACAATATGGGTCGAAATTTGAACTCATGCAAACCAAACACCTTGCTCAAAACTTCATGAGTTATAGAAGAAATTAAAAATGCAATACACAAATTCACACAATCCAGTAAGAATGAAAACACTTCCTACCAGAACACATGGAATACAGCAAAAGCACTTAACAAAGGATTTAACTCTAATAATGTAACACTACAATTTAACTTTATAAATACACACATCCACATTGAAGAAAGAGCCCAAACCAAAGAATTAACCCTACAACACTTGAAAAAGTAGAAAGGGAACCACAAAAGAAACCTTCGGGAGCAAGAAGAAAACAGGTAATAAAGATTAGAGGAAAACTAACTGAATTAGAGAACAAGAAAACAACTGAAAAAATTAACAAAATCAAAAGCTAGTTTTTTGAAAAGATCAACAAACTTGAAAAACCATTGGCTAATCTTACAAAAGAAAAACAGTATACAAAACAAATAACCTAAATGAGAAACAAGAAGGGAGATGTCACAACAGACCCAATCGAAATCAAAAGTATCATTAAGAAAACACTACGAAAAACTGTGCTGTAACAAATTTGGAAACTGAGAGGAAATGGACAAATTCTAGATTTACATCATCTACCAAGGAAAATTAGAACAAATCTAGCACAAAAAAATAAAAAATAAAAAACACAGATTGAAAAGGTAATCAAAAAACTACCAACCAAAAAAAATACTTGCCCACATGGCTTCACTGGACAATTCTACCAAACTTTTAGAGAGGTGTTAATTCCAATACTGCTCAGACTCTTTCACAGCATAGAAAAGGACACAAAATACTCCCAAATTCATTCTACGAAGCCAGCATAACTTTGATACCAAAGCCAAAGAAAGATTCCACACACAAAAAAAATTACCAACCAACATCACTCACAAGCTAGGTGCAAAAATCATCAACAAAATCCTAGGCAATAGAATTCAACAACATGTCAAAACAATAATCCATCATGACCAAGTTGCATTTATACAAGGTGCAAGGCTGGTTTAACATCAGAAAAACAACTCATGTGATCAACCACATAAATAACACAAAAGATGAGAATCACCTGATTTTGTCAACTAGGGCAGAAAAGGCATTTGACAAAGTCTAGCACTCATTAATATTAAAAACTCTTAGCAAAACAGGAACAGAAGAGAAATTCCTCAATACAATAAGGGGCATATATGTCAAGTCAACAGCCTACATCATCCTAAATGGAGACAGAAGACTGAAAGAATTGAAATCAATAACAGAAAAATCATAGGTAGAAATTCAAACTTGTGGCAACTGAACAACACTTTGCTCAAAAAGCCTTGGGTTATAGAAGAAATCAAGGACAAAATGAATCTATGGAATCAACTAAGAATGAAAACACAATCTATCAGAATCTATGGGATACAGCAAAAGCAGTGCTCGGAGGTTAGTTTATCTCTATAACTACATACATCCGGAAAGAAGGGCCCAAGTTAAAGAATTAACCTTACACTTTGAACAAGCAGAAAGAAAGCACCAGAAGAAAACAGATGAGGATTGCAGCAGAACAAAGTAAGTCAGAGAACAGAAAAACAATCAAAAAAATTAACAAAACCAAAAGCGGGTTCTTTGAAAAGATGAACAAAATTGACAAACCATTGGCTAAACTTACAAAAGAAAAACAGGAGACGATACAAATAACCTGATTAAGAAATGAGACGGGAGATGCTACAAGAGACCCAGTTGAAATAAAAAATACCATCAAAGAACACTACGAAAGGCTGTACTCTAACAGGTTTGAAAACCTACAGAACATGGACAAATTTCTAGATTCCTATCACCCACTAAGATTATCACAAGGAGAAGCAGATCAACTTAATAAATCTATCACAAAGGAAGAGATTGAAAAAGTCATCAAAACTCTACCAACTAAAAAAAAGTCCTGGCCAAGAAGGCTTCACTGGAGAACTCTACCAAACTTTTAGAGTAGAATTAACTCCAACACTATTGAGGCTATTTCACACCATAGAAAGGGATGGAATACTTCCAAACTCATTCTATTAAGCCCACATAACCATAATACAGAAGCCAGAGAAAGATCCTACAAAAAAGAAAATTACAGACAAACATCACTCATGAACCCAGATGCAAAACTCTTCACCAAAATTCTAGCCAACAGAATTCAACAGCATATAAAAAAAATAATTCCTCATGATCAAGTTGGTTTCATTCCAGGGATGCAAGGCAACATCAGAAAAATAATTAATGTGATCAACCACATTAATAACACAAAAGATAAGAATCACCTGATTTTGTCAATTGATGCAGAAAAGGCATTTGACCAACTGCTGGCCAGAGCAATCAGACAACACAAAGAAATAAAGGGCATCCATACTGGTAAAGAAGTAAAACTATTCCTGTTTGCAGATGATATGATTGCATACACAGCAAATGCTAAAGAATCCATAAACACACTACTGGAATTCATAAAAGTGTTCAGCAACCTATCAGGACATAAAAAGTGAAACATAACTAAATCTGTAGGATTCCTTTACACCAATACAGTGATCATCAAAGAAGAAATCACCCAGTCAATACCATTTACTATACGCTCCAAGAAGATAAAATATCTAGGAATAAATCTAATCAGGGAAGAGTCCTATACACAGTAAATTACAAGACCCTACTGCAAGAAATCAAGAGACATAAAAAAGTGGAGAAATCTACTTGGTTCATGGATAGAAAGACTACCATTGTGAAAATGTCTACTTTACCCAAAGTAATCTACATATACAATGCAATCCAAATACAAATTCCTCAACATAATAAAGGACATCCTTGCAAAGCCAACAGCCAACATCATTCTAAAAGGAGACTGAAAGTACTCCTCTTGAGAATGGAAACCAGACAGGGATGTCCACTCTCATACTTGTATTCAACACTGTGCAGGAGGTTTTGGCTAAAGTAATCAGAGAAGACAGAGAAAGAGAAAAAAGGCCATCCAAATCGGTAAGGAAGAAATAGAAGTATCTTTATTTGCAGATGATATGATCTTTTACACAGAAAACCCTAAAGAACTAACAGAAGAGTTCAGCAAAGCATCACAATATAAGATAAACATAAATAAATCAGAGCTTCTTTACACCAACAAAGAGACCATCAAAGAGGAAATCACCAAAATAATATCATCTACAACAGCCACCAAGAATAAAATATTTAGGAATAAAGCTAACAATAGATGTAAAAGACTTATACAAAGAAAATCACAAGACTCTACTGCAAGAAACCAAGAGACTTATATACAAGGTCTGACAATTAAGTCTACAAACTTAATTGTTCTAAGTGCTACACACCTCACTGCTGTATTATCACTAAAATCACCTTCAAACTACTTCCCTTGGGAAGCTACACACCTATGCTAGCACCCAGTCCACCTTTCAAAACAATTTTGGAACTCTTTCTGGAATGACTATTGCACATAGTGGCAAATTGGCAAGTTTGCAAACAACTATATAGTTGTCTGTGAGAGAATTTTTAGCTAGTAAACATAAAACTGTGTTGGAACCTCCTCCCTACTCACCTTATCTGGCCTCCGATGACTTTTCTTTACTCGAAGATAAAGGAAATATTGAAAGGAAGACATTTTGAGGGCATTCAGGACATTGCGGGTAACACAACAGCTCTGATGGCCACTCCAAAAAGAGTCCCAAAATGGCTTTGGAGGGTAGACTACGCACTGGCATCAGTGCATAGCTTCCCAAGGGGAGTACTTTGAAGGTGACCACAGTGATATGCAGCATACTTTTTTGCAGGATGAGTTTGCAAACATAACTGGCAATCCTCATAATGAAGAAACCTACTGTCACAGACTGCGTTCCCTAAAAAGTCTATAACAATTTGGCTGTGCCATAATTTCTGGTACTGTGTAATATTCCTCTATGTTGGAATTCCTGTCTCAGGAAGGACGGGCAGTAGTTGTGTTGGTAGAGCAAGATTCAATGTGCAAGTCTGTTTTGTGCCTTGAGGCGGTCTCGGGCTATAAAGGGAAAAGTCTGACAGAGAGATTTGGGAAACTCACATCGTCGAAAAATCAGCACTGGGAGAAGCAGACCTAAGGTTTCTGTGCCAAGACGCTCCCTGAACAGAGACTAATGCAACACAATGACTTTTCTCCAGAACTGAAAAGAGGAAAAGCCTTCCCCTGGAGTGGACAGAGAGGAAGAGCCTTCCCCTGGAGTGGACATCCTAAATTTGGACTTGTAGTCTACCAACTGTGTAAGAATAAACTTTCCTTGTTAAAGCCATCCACTCTGTAGTATTTCTGTTAAAGCAGCACTAGCTGACTAAAATACCTACCTTGCTCATGGACAGGAAGACTTAACACTGTGAAAATGTCTATTCTTCCCAAAGTGATCTATACATATGATCGAATTGCAATACAAATTCCAGTGGCATTTTGTAACGAGATGGAGAAACAAATCACCAACTTCATACAGAAAGGGAAGAAGACCTGGATGTGTAAAGCGTTGCTGAAGAAGAACAAAGCAGGAGGCCACACATTACCTGGCTTAAAACCTCTTACACTGCCACAGTACACAAAACAGCCTGGTATTGGTACAAAAGCAGATACATAGACCAATGGAACAGAATAGAGAATCCAGATGTAACACCATCCACTCACGACCAGCTGATACTTCACAAAGGTCCAAAGTCTGGGAACTGAGGAGAAAACAGTCTCTGCAACAAACGGTGTTGGCATAACTAATAAAAACAAGACACATACCTCACACCCACGCAAAAAAAAAGTACTCAAAATGGAAATCGAAAATTATAAAAGTCAGAAGAAAACATAGGTACAATCCTGGGAGCCCCAATACATAACATAAACAGATTACAAAATACTACTAACAATGCACAAACACCAGAAGAGAAAATAGATAAATGTGCACTCCTAAAAATCAATTAGGTTCATCCAAAGCCTTCCCCCAAAGAGTAAAATGACTGTCTATACGCTGGCAAAGAATTGTGGGCTACCATGAATCTAATCTCCATAATCTACAAGGTATTGCAAAACCTCAACAAGAAAAAGAAAACCAACCCAGTAAGTGGCACTTAACCACTATACCACCACAGTTTCCAACACTGCTACTCTACACCAAAACCTAAAAGATTTCCTAAATACGACTCAACATTTCAAAGGTCAGAGTGGCAGGGGCTGGTCACTGTGGTTTCAGGGGACATCTAGGTCAACTGGCATAACTAAGTTTTGTCTTGTTTTGTTTGTAAGCAAATGTTCTGCAATCCATATTGGTGAGTGACATCTGGGATCTTAAAACCTAGCAAACTACCATTTAAGCATCAATTAATCCCAATTCACCTGGAGCAGGAGAGAACTACAGCATTAAAGACCATGCAGGAAATATGAGCCCAGGAGACAGAAGGGGCCAAATGACTGTGACATCAGCATGAGACCAGAACAACTACATGGTGCCTGGTCACCAACAATGACTGCCATGACAAGAAATATAACATGGAGTCCCTAACACAGCAAGAGAAAAACGGGAATACAGATCTAGAAGGCTTTAAAAGACCCAACTTGATGGTCTGACATCCTAGAGTCTTCTGAGAACATAACCCCTGTACTCACTGTTAGCCCAGAGGTGAAACCAGTACCAAAGCCATATAGCATCACTAAGAGGCAGAACTGACCCAAGAGCTCCTATTAACAATATATACTATATATATATATACGTCACTGAATGCATGAAATGAGGATATATATATATGTAACTGAGTGCATGAAATGAGATACATACGTGTGTGTGTGTGTGTGTGTGTGTGTGTGTGTATAGATATATGGAAATCCTGGTGGCACAGTGGGTTAAGCACTACATCCACTAACCAAAAATGTCAGCAGTTCAAATCTGCCAGGCACTCCTTGGAAACTCTATGGGGCAGTTCTACTCTGACCTCTAGGGTCACTATGAATTGGACCCGACTCAACAGTAGTGGTTGTATACATATACTAAAAACATAGTAAAGTGGAATCTTGTCATAAAAATGAGTGAAGAATTGGCTGGATTATGAATTGGCTGAACTATTAAAACCTAAAATGGCTGTGCTCAAGCTAAGTAAGGCAGTGAGAAAACGTAGTGACAATGAAAAAACAAAGTAAAGGGGAAAAAAAGAAATAAGTAAAACAACTACCAGATGGACACGTCAGCAGATGGCCAAAGAGATGATAAAGGCACAGCCAACCAGAATTAAGTCAACAATTGGAGGCATCAGACCAGGACTGAGAAAAAAAAAAAAAAACTTGTTTACACACTATTATAAACAGCCAGCACTCTGGATTGGGGAATGCAGTCTCCTCCTGAGAGTCTGTGCCTGCCAGGCTGCCGCTGTTACCCAATCCCAAGACCTCATCCGATTTACCCTAAAAAGCCTGGTTTGAGTGTCTGTGACAGTTTGCATTGGGCCTGAGCCTCCTGTGCTGTCCCTGCTGGCTCTACCTCCAAGTGACCTTGTCATCATGGAATCCTACTCAGCACTCTCCTGACATCTGAACGGTGAGAGCACAGCCAATCCTTAAATTCACTAGAGTGAAACCCACTGTTAGGGAAGTGTAAGTGATGACATACTAACAGTATGTCTAACCAAGCAGACCCTGCTGGTTCATAACTAACGCAAATAAGACTTCTTCATGACGCAAATATAAATAAGAGTCCTTAATTAACATAAATAACAATGTGTTTTAGGCAGCTAGTGCTGCTCTAACAGAAATATCACAAGAGGATGGCTTTAACAAGAAACGTTTATTCTTACATAGTCCAGTAGGTTACAAGTCCAAATTCAGGATGTCTGCTCCAGGGGAAGGCTCTCCCCCTTGATGGTTCTGGAGGCAAGTCCTTGTGTTACATCAGTCTTTGGGTGGGAAGCATCTTGGCAAAGGAACCTCAGGTCTGAAGGATGTACTCTTGGTGCTGCTTTCTAGATTGTATGAGGTTCCCCACTTTCTGCTTGCTTCTCTTTCATTTTATCTTTTATGAGAGATCTCATAAGGGTAAAGGGTGATTCAAGTCACACTCCAGGAAAACTCCTTTTATATTGGAGCAGGGAGGTGACCTTAGGAAGTGATTTACAGTTCCATCCTAATCCTCTTTAACATACAAATCACAGAAAGGAAGACAATCATAAACTATTGGGAATCATGACCCAGCCAAATAGCTACACACATTTTGGGGGGGACACAGTTCAATCCATGACACAGTGCTTTTGTATCCTGGTGCTAACACCTTCCCCTACTTAACTGTAAGTGTGTGGTTTGATTAAATAAAGCTTATCACTAACCCCAAGCCTTGTACTCATGGGTTTTCCTCTAGCAACAACCCGCAATACTTTGTACATGTTCACGACAGTGCATATCATGGATTGCATTGTGTGCCACCAAAAAAAAAAAATGTATGTAATGATTTGATTCAACTATGTTTCCCAATATGGTACAATTCCTCCTATGTGTTTTGAATCCTCCTCTGTGATGTTGATGAGGGAAAATGGACAGCAGTTGTGATGGTAAGCCAGGACTCAAGTTACCAGCCTGTGGGATGTAAGGGAGAGAAGTGAACAGAGTAAGCTGGGAACCTCACACCATCAAGAAAGCAGCACCAGGAGTAGAGTACATCCTTCAGAGCTGAGGTTCCTGTGCCAAGATGTTCCCTGAACAAAGACTGATGCAACCCAAAGACTTTCCTCCAGAGCTGACAAAGGTGGAAAGCCTTTCACTGGAGGTGACATCTGAATTTGGACTTGTAGCCTACTGGACTGTGTAAGAATAAAATTTCCTTTGTTAAAGCCACCCACTTTGTGGTATTTCCATTAGAGCAGCACTAGCTGATTAAAACAGAATTTGGTACCAAAAGAGTGGGGTGCTGCTCTAGCAAACACCTAAAATGTGGAAGTGGCTTTGAAACTATGAATGGATAGAAGACTCAGAAGGAACAGAGGAGAACTGTTAACACCAAAGAACGTGCAGATGGTGAGAAACAACAGCAGCAGAACCAGATCAGCATGAGACGTGCCGGAGCTGACCCACAGAGCAAGAGTGCTGAGTGCCTGTGCACAGAGATTTCCCAACAGAGTAGGGTGCCTCCAGACACGTGAATGAGTGGAGCTACGCTTGCTGACCCACAGAGCAAGAGAGCTGAGTGCCTTTATGCAGAAGACTTCCCAGCAGAGTGGAGTGCTTCTGGGCACTTGAATCAGTGGAGCTACAGAGCTGTGAACACTTGCCGTAGCAAGGCAGATGAGGGCTTGAGGCCTGGGCCATGAGGCAATAGGAAGCAGAAGCTGAAAAGACAAAGAGCTTGAGAAGTTGAGTAGCCTCAGTCTCTAAACGTATGGCCATGACCTCTGGGGTTTGAAAGGGTGGAGCCATGGCTTCCTGTGTTTCTAAGGGTGGAACTGACACTCAGTTGGGCTTAGGGTGCACCTAAAGTGGAGGACGCCAAGTTGCTGTCCAAGTGGGGCTAGAAGGCAATGTTGTAGCACACGACCATCCACTCAGAATCCAGAGAGTGTGGCCAACACCTAGAGTCCAGTAGGCAAGGCTAATGTGTAAAATGTCTCAGAAAATGGAAGATTATTTTCAAAGCTTTGAGGGCTAATGTAATGTGTTCTGCTGACTTGCTTGTTGCCTGTTAATGGCTTCTTTCCCTGCAATTTCTCCATTTGTAACGAAAATGTGTAATTTGTGCCTGCCTGTTATACCACTGCATTCTGGGAAAATAACATGTGTTCTGGATTTCACAGTTGAAGAGAAATTTATGGATTTGTGACCTGGACTTAAGACCTTTTCTGTGCTAAAAATGAATATATTTTACATGTTCTGATGATATGATTTTTCAGGGGCCAAAAGCTGGAATGTCGTGGATTGCATTGTACCCCCCTCAAATGTTTGCAGTGATTTGACTCAGCTATGAGTCCCAATATGGCCCAATTCCTCCCCTGTATTATGAGTCCTGCTTCTGGGATGCTGATGAGAAAATAGCAGTTGTGTTGGTGAGGCAAGACTCACATTACCAGCTTGTGGGATGTAAGGGAGAGAAATGAACACAGTAAGTTGGGAACCTCATAATACCAAGAAGGAAGCACCAAGAGCAGAGCACATCCTTTGGACCTGATGTTTCTGTACTGAGATGCTGACATTGAATTTGGACTCAGCCTACTGGACTGTGATCATTTCTCTTACTGAATGGACTTACAACTTGTAAACGGATTTGTGGCTTACTGTGACAATAAATTTTCTCTTCATTGAAACCATCCACTCATGGTATTTTTTGTTGCAGCAGTGCCAGGTGACTAAAACAGTGCATATCTACAAATGAGCTTAATGTTCTACCTATCCTCACAGAGCTCATAGTCTCCTGGAGAAAGAAGCAATTCTAATAAGCAATTCTAATAAGCTATTCTAATCAAGAATGATTAATATGCCCAAAGCCTACAAAATCTACCCAAATGTAAGTTACCATTGTGACCTTCTAAACTTTATAATGGGCAGATATTTAAACGCCATGGTTTTACGGTACAGAATGGAGAAATCCAGACTCAGTTTCAGGTTGTCACTTCACCACAAGGTTCCTGCTCTCTGTGTGTCATCTGGCTCCACTGCAAATCCAACAACTCCTCAGAAGGTGGGAATGAGCAGGCATGGATTCAGATGTCCGGGGACCCACTGGCCCCGTACTCCTATATCACTGGCCAGTTGTGAAGACTTTGGGCCTTCTTTGACCTGAAGAGTCACTTCATTGTGGAACCATACAAGAAGGAAACTGAAAATAAGCTGCCTTATCTTGAACACCTACTCTGTGCTGCACTGGGAAATATATGAACTGTTCTCAATAATCCTCAAGTCTTTGGCAGAGTCCATCACCTTTATCTTATGCAGAAGGAAAATGAATATTATATAGAATGAGCAGCACGATTACAGGACGAGGATTTTAATCCTTCTCTCAGCTGCAGTGGAATTTTTTGAGCAAGTTAAGGACCTGATAAGAAACTTCCTCTACCCTTTTTATGAACCTAGAACCTCCAGAAAAATGGGAAAGCTACACACTCAGTTCAGCTTCCTAGTGCCTGAAAACCAAGAAGACCAGCATTTCCTTTCTAGCTTTTCCACCAAAACCCAAGTTAGGACCAGCTGGTATCCCAAGGCTCAGACTCATATATTCTGAACCATGATGAAATAAACACACTTGACTTGGACAATAAATGCAATTATAGAACTTCAAATGCTATAAGAAGTCACAGTTTAGAAAAATTGATTTGTTTTATAAATGTATAAATATAAAATAAATATATTTTATTTTACATATAATATATAATAAATAATATATACGTATTTCTTTTGCAGGACTTTGCTTTACTTATTTTGGACATGTCAACAAAAGGTCAACAGCTAGAGAAGGACATCATGTTTAATAGAAAACCAAAAAAAAAAACCAAACCCATTGCCATGGAGTCAATTTTGATGCAAAGCAACCTGGCGGCACACAGAACTGCCCCATAAAGTCTCCAAGATTGTAAATCTTTTACAAAAGCTGACTGCCACATTTTTCTCCTGCAGAGCAGCTGGTGGGTTTGAACCACTGACCTTTTGATTAGCAGTTGAGTGTTAAATCACTACACTACCAAGGTTCCTCCCATGTTTGGTACAGAGTCAGTGAAAACACAGGAAACTCTCAGTGAAACAGAGCGACACAAAAGCCTCAAGAACGGGTTCAGCATCTCCAAGATCATGGAGATGGTGCAGGACTGAACAACATTTATTCAGTGATGACTACAGTCACCATTAGAGCTGACTCAACGGCCACTAACATTGTCAAAAAGAACTGAATACCTATTCTGAATATTCTCTATCATCATAAAATTACTTATTCATTTCTTGCCTTTTTTACCAGTCATTTTGTTTTTACCCTTCTGCACAAGTCTGTACCTCAATCAGAATTTTTACAAAGCAAAATTAAAATTTTAAAATTTAACTGCCCATAAGAATCAGTTCTAACTTCCTAACCAATACAATAAGCCTGCCACTGAAGTCCTAAGGAATTTACCCTTAAATAACTCCAGTAGATGGAAGACTCTTTCCTAGAAGAAGGGAAACGAATGTACCCCTTAAAGTCCCCCAACACTTAAAATGAAATACAAAATATCAACAAGATCAAGTAGGAGAGAACTAGAAGTATGTGGGAAGCAGAAACAGGAAACTGTTACCTAGCCTCAAAGCTAAGACTTAGCTAGTGTTTTTCAACCACCTAGCACCTTGTAGAATACAGCATGATGTTACAATTACATACATCTTAAATTCCAGCTCTTTTACTAATCTGTGATGTGATCCTGGACACGCTTTCCTAAGTGGGAGGTCATACCACAACACCTGTCTATTGCCTTGACAGGGTTGCTGTAAAAAATAAAAACAAACCAAATCCACTACTGTCAAGTCGGGCTCATAGTGACCCCAGAGGTCAGAGTAGAACTACCTCCAAGGAGCACCTGGCAGATTTGAACTGATGACCTTTTGCTGCAGATGTAGCACTTAACCCACTATGCCACCGGGGTAAGTAAAACTTGAGACACACACACATACAGTACAATTACCAAGAATCATTATTGTCCTCCTGTGGTGGGATGGGGGAATGTGAGCAGTCACAGGATACAGCCTTCTAAATTACTTACTTCCTAAAAAAATTTCAGCTTACACAGAATGAAGGCAAGCACTTCTTGCTGTGGTCTTTTCCTTTTTCAATTCCCAACCCAGTTGTTAAAACCTGACGCTCAGCTTAGAAAAAAAACAAATTGGGTCTTCACCTTTTGATAAGAGATGATACAGAGTCTTGATGAGCACATGCAAGAGACCATCAACCTTCTGAGACTATTTCAAACTTGCTTTTTTAATGAAAACAGTAACAAGGAAACTGGAGATATCCAGTAAATAGTAATAAAAATAATTTGTAAACCTTTAAAATAGTCCTAACAACACAGCAAATGGTCCCAACTCAGCAGGAACGGATGCTCACCGAGGGCCAAAATGGCATGCGGTAAAGACAACAGAGAAGACAGAGAGACCCACAAGAGTGGGTGCCTACATCGACCTGGGACCAGAAGAACCAGATGGTGCCTGGCCACCACCAGTGATAGCCATGACGGAGCTCACAGAGAGGAGCCTCACTGGCAACACAAGAATAAAAAGAGGTGCATCATGAGATCTCCACTAAAAGACCTCAATTGATGGTCCAGCGGTTTTGGGGTTCCTCTGAGAGCATGGCCCCCGGCCCTGATGCTGCCCGTTCCCATAAATTATAACAAATGACCTCTGGCTGGAGGAAGGGGAATGGACAGAGAGGAGGGGAAAGGAGACTGTTGGGAGGATGAGACATGTATGGAGCAGAGAGGAATAGTGTGCAGTCACCGGACAGGGAGAGCAGTGGAAGCTGCATATAGGACCGCATGTAAATTTTCATGTGAATGTACATTTTCACTCAGTTATGTTAAATAAAAAAATAAATAAATAAAATAAAATAAAATAAAAGTCCTAACAGAAAAAGTTCAAAGAAAAAGAAGAGTGTGGCATTTACTGGCAGCCTATGACACGGTTATATACTTTTCCCACATTATAAATGCCACTGAAGTGAGCACTTACTCAGGGCACTGCAAATATCATCTCATTTAATCCTCCCCGGTAGTCTATGAAGTGTTGCTATATCCTGTACTTGACACTTGAAGAAACTAAAGAGAAACTGAATAGAGTACAGTTGCAGAGGTTTGAGCTACCTCTGTCATGGGGCTTAAATGTCTACCTTATACTGGCATCTCAAAAAAATTTCATGAAACTCAGATGGTGGGACTTGGAATTATCACCATTCTACAAATAAAGACACTGAGCTCCAAGGGGTCACTCACACAGAAACCGTGGACACATTCCAGTGACCTCTCTCCCCTCACCCCTCACCCCTCACGCAGCACTCTGTCTCCTTCCTAAGTTTATCTTCAGTTGTGTCCACCCCTCTCCCTCTTCACTGGCCCCAGCTCACATCACATCACCACCACCATCTCTTAGCCTGACATTGTAAATGCCTCCTTTTCTATCTGGTCTCCATCTAATCTCTTCTTCAAACTCTACACTCACAGCAACCTTTATAAAATGCATACAAATGGAAATGTTGCTTCAGCTTAGACTTCTAAATGGTCTCTTAAATCCAAGAGATGAAAATTGAAATTCTTTATACTGATAAGGATAAGACAGTGCTATCAAACTGTGCATTATGATCCATTATGAGACATGAAACCAACATAGCTGGCTGACAAGAGCGCTGATTTAAAATTTTAAAAAAGTACAGTAAGGCATTACCTTATTAAGACTATTGTTTTCATGAAAATCGTATTTAGATACGTGTGCCTTATGGCATTCATGCTCTAGGTAACCAAACGTTTACGTTCATGTGTCTACTCATCCACAATGTGAAAGCAGCTGAACACTAACTATCTGAACCACTCAGGAACTCCTATCAGCTAATGGAGGGGACAAAAAGGGCCATGAAAGCTCATCTCTCAGGTAACAAGAACTGGCTGTAGAAGCACAAGCACAAATAAAAGATACTAAAACAAAACACAGAGTTTTCCAAACAGATTACGTACTACCACTTGAAATCAACCATCCGTTCCCAGAAAATTCAGCTTTTTATACACACCCTACTTCTAACGATAAGGTATTAGAACATTCACATCAAGGCACAAATGACTTAATTCTAGTCAGTAAAGTTATCAGATTTTTATTACAACAAAGCAGAAAAAAACTATAAGCTTCTATTTTGGCATCCCCTTCCTCCCTATCTCCTACCACTCCTCCCCCGCCCCATGAAAAAGAATCTTTCCTTGCTAGAGTCTTCTTATGCCACTAACCTTTTGTTATTCAAAGACAGTGTTTTACAGACAGAAAAACAAACAAAGCATTACAGTATTCATCAAAACTAGCCACAAACTTAATATCAAGTCAATTTGCCAAGTCAATTTAGGTATCCCAAAAGTTTTATCATTTCATTTTTATGCTTAAAAATTGTACAAATTTTATTTATACAATCTACATAATATGTAGGTGTCAATTCATCATGCACAATTTATAAGAACCAAAACAAATTCACGTATATTTCAAATTATTTCCACTAAATGGTTAATATGAATTACTACCATAAAAAAGGGAGGAAAAAAAAGACATTTCTGTTGAGTGGACTGCAACTCATAGCAATCCCATGGGACAAAACAGAACAGCCCCATAGAGTTTGCAGGAGTAACTGGTGGATTCGAACTGCTGACTGCTTGGTTAGCAGCACTAGTACAACTGCTATATCACAAGGATTGCCATAAATTATCACAATGCCCTAAAAGAGAAATAAGATGAAACGCAAAGTCAAAAAGGAACAGTTCTATGTTGAGCCCCTTTCAATTGATTTTACAACCTTGCACAGTGAAATTAACTTTTCCAACTCGAAAACTGGGGACTGTGACCTAGAAATCCCCTCCAGTTTAATGCAGTACTAAAAGCTTCTGTTTGCAAAAGTTACAGCAGAAACCAGTGTCCACTTCCCTGGTTTATAGCGCCCCCCAGTGGTTTCCAGGAAACATAAGTTTTTTTTGTTTTGTTTTTGTTTTACTCTTTTCATATATGTAAAAGGGAGCCCTGGTGATTCAGTAGTTAAGCACTCAGCGCCTAACAAAGACACAATGTGGATGCACCAGCTGCTTCGTGGGAGAAAGAAGTGGCAATCTGCTTACATAAAAGATTACAGCCTTGCAAACGTATGGGCCAACGTATGGAGTAGTTCTGTCTATACAGTCGCTATGAGTCAGAAATCGACAACAATGGGTTTTGTGTTTTTACATATGTATGTATATATGTGTGTATACACACACACAGAAGGCTGAAGTCTGTAATATCCTGACTTTTTAGATTAGTGATTCACAAGTGCTTCCCAGACAATTCTCATATACTTCTCTCTCCAAAGTGAGGTTGATAATAGAGGTGTTTACTATGTGTGAAGGGGGAGTAGGCAGAACAAAAGGCTTGGAGTTAGTCTTCCATATCAAACTGAACAGGTTTGCATCTCCATCACCACATCATATCTGTCAGTCTCCATCCATCAACAAGAGGCTGGCTATCTGAAGTGAGGGGCCCAACACGAAGAGAAACGAAAGGCTCTCCAGTTGTAGCACAATATTGAGCAAGACTGTTACTGTGCTAGCTTTGGAAAGACAAGAGTATCGCACACTGTGATGTTGTTGCAAACTTATGATCAACTAATAGGGCCATTTACAACAAGCATTTTGAAATGCTCATGCCTCTGATAAAGTCATTTCTAAGTAAACAACAGATGAATCAACAGAGACTTAGATATTTGTCTCTATATACTTTAATAAATCTCAAATGATTTAAAGAAATTAAATTGTCACACACTCATAAAATTCTTTATAAATAAATAATTTTAATTATTTAATTATTAAAATATTTATAAATTAATTATTTAATTAACTGTTTAATTTTTTAAATTATTTATAAATAATTATTTATAAATAAATAAATAATTTTAATGATGGTAAAAAGTATTTCCAGACTTCCTGGAAACATGAAGGTTGCATGAACCCCTGAAACTACTGCCTTGAAATAATCTTTAAACTTTAAACCATAGACATCCCAAGAAGTCTTCTTAAACCAAACAACACTTTAGCACAACTAGGTAAAAAAATGCTCTTTCAAGGATTATTTATATGGAATTAACTTTGTACCAACAAACAGATTATCAAATAAGAAATCACCAAATCAGTAACACTTACTATAGCAACCAAGAAGATAAAATACCTAGGAATAAATCTAACTAGAGAAAAATCAGAGACCTATACAGAGGGAGCTACAAGACCTTACTGCACGAAACCAGAGAGACTCACATAAATTGAGAAACCTACCCTGCTAACAGACAGGAAGACTTAGCACTGTGAAATGTCTATTTTACCCAAAGTGGTCTACATATACAATGCAATCCCAATACAAATTCCAGAGTCATTTATTAATGAAATACAGAAACAAATCACCATCTTTGTTCGGAAAGGGAAGAAACCACGGATAAGCAAAGCACTACTGAAGAAGAGGAACACAGTGGGAGGCTTCACACTACCCTACCTTAGAACCTATTACACTGCCACAAGAGTCAAAACAGCCCAACATTGGTACAAAAAGGGACATATAAACCAACGGAACACAGCTGAGATCTCAGAGATCCCACCATCCTCTTAGGAACAGTTGATCTTCGACAAAGGCCCTAAGATTGTAAATTGGGGTAAAAACAAAGTCTCTTTAACAAACAGTATTGGCAAAACTGGATATCCATCTGCAAAAAACTGAAGCAGCACCCATATTTCATACCTTACACAAAAACTAACTCAAAATGGATCAAAGACCTAAATATCAAACCTCAAATGATAAAGATCATGCAAGAAAAAATAGGGTCAACAATGGAAGTTTTAATAGACAGTCTTAAAAATCTAACAAACAAAGCACCGTCAACAGAGGAGGAAATAGATAAATGGAAACTACTAAGAATCAAACACTTTCACTCATCCAAAGGCTTTGTTTAAAGAGTTACAATGCCACTTACAGAATGGGAAAAAATATTTGGCAACTACATGTTGGACCGATGTCTGATTTCCATAATCTACAAGTTACTGCAAAATAGCAACATGAAAAAGGTAAATAACCCAATTGAGCGATGGACAAAGGAGATGGACAGATCCTTCACCAAAGAGGACATCCAGGCAGCCAAAAGACACATGCGGAAACGCTCACAATCATTAGCTATTAGAGAAATCCAAACCAACCAGGTTGGCCATGATCCAAAAACAACAAGACAACAAATGCTGGAGAGTCTCTGGACAGATCAGAACTCTCTTATACTGCCGGTGTGATTGCAAAGTGATACAACCTCTTTGGAAAGCAATTTGGTGCTTCCTTAAGAAAATGGAACTAGATACACCATTTGATCCAGTAATCCCACTGCTCAGAATATATCCTACAGAAACAAAGGCTGTCACATGAACAGATATATGCACATGAATGTTTACTGCAGCACAGTTACAACAGCAAAAAGATGGAATCAACCCAGATGCCCAACAACAGATGAATGGAGAAACAAACTATGGTACATACACTCAATGGAACACTACGCAATGATAAAAGAACAATGATGATTTTAGGAAGCATCTCATAACCTCATGTCAATTGGAAGAAATTATGCTGAGTGAAATCAGTAAGCAGCAAAAGGACATATATTGTATGAGAACCCTACTATAAGGACTTAAAAACAGACTTACTTACAGAAGAAAACACTCTTTCATGGCTACAAGAGTGGTGGTCACAGATTAGACAGCTGATAGAAATTTGGTTAGGTTAAAGCAGTGACAGTACACAGTAGAACGCACATTAACTTCACTGTAAACTGAAAGCTCTTCTAATCTCCACCCAATATTGCAAGGATAGAATAGCATGGGCAGGGTCTGGGGACCATCCTCTTGGGGGACACGGAGGCCAAACGGCATAGCTAGCCTATTGATAAGAGAGTCTTCTGCACCCCATATGGGTGAGTAGCATCTGGGTTCTTAAAAGCTAGCAAGCTACGATCCGGGGTACACCAAATGGTCCCAACTCATCTGGAACAGATGATCACCAAAAACAACAAAGACATGAGGAAAAAGAGCTCAGGAGACAGAAGGGCCCATGTGACTCGGAGACTGTATAAACACGTGACCAAAAAAAAACTAGATGATGCCTGGCCACCACGAAAGACAGCCATGATGGGGCACACAAGAAAACACTATTGAGGTAAACTCTTCGGACAAAAATGGACTGGACTTGGGGACATAATGTGACCATATGCTGTGTGTACTTTATGGTTCTACACATTTAAAGGATGCTGTCCTACTGATCTCTATTTAGTTGGGTGAAGAGAAGGTGGAGAAGAGGGGACAGGAGACTGTTAAGAGGATACAAGTATAGAAAGAAAAGGAGAAGCGTTCTGTCACTGGGCAAAGAGAGCAGAAGGAGCTACAGATAAGTGCGTATACAATGTAATTTGGATTCTACACTTTCACTTAATCACAATAAAGGAATTAAACTTAAAAAAATTATCTGTACAGAATCAAACGGACAACAGCAACTTGAAACATTATATAAGGACCTAAGGGGCAGCAAGTTTATGTTAATGGGGGAGAAATAACACAGAAAAAGAAGGTAGGAATGGCTGCAGAACTCAAAGAATAACA
Organism: Heterohyrax brucei; assembly: GCA_028571685.1. Lineage (NCBI taxonomy): Eukaryota > Metazoa > Chordata > Mammalia > Hyracoidea > Procaviidae > Heterohyrax > Heterohyrax brucei. The sequence continues at coordinate 29,943,504 of CM053156.1, forward strand.
TCAATGTCACTGAACTGTACATGCAGAAACTTGAACTGGCCCATGTTTTCATATGTATATTCTCCAACAAAAAAATAAATAATTTTTTTTTAAAAATTGAAATAATTTTAATTGTTACAAAATAATGTTAAGGGGAAAAAAGCAAGATGCAAAACTGTGTGTGTACATATACATATAACATACACATATACATATACAGTCACACACCACATAAAGTCATTCAGTCAACTTCGACCACGTATACATCTGTGTTCCCCAGGTTACTAGCATTCAACTTATGCACATCCTTGTAGTTATGTACCAACCCCACAAAGTCAACTACATTAAAAATCTTAGGAACATGCAATGGTTACCATAATGTTAAGATTAGGTGTCAACCTGGCTGGGCCATGATTCTTAACGTTTATATGTGACCACTCCTATGACTGTATCTGCTGTGAGAAGCCAATCAGTTTAAAGGGCATTTCCTTGGAGGTACGGCCTGTATCTGTATACAAGCAGACATTATAGCATTTTGCTTGCAGCTGCCTCCTGTTCCTCTGACATCTGGCTCCTGGACTTGACCTATCAGAGTTATCTGCAGATCTTGGAATCAATCTTCACAGCCTGAGAGCCACAGCCCTTGTCTTTGACCTGCCGATCTTGGGTTCTGCTGCCTCTGCAGCTACATGTACTGAGAGAAGCCTCCATTCTGATTCATGGACTCAGGATGTCCCAGCCTCTACAGTCAGATAAGTCATATGTGTGTGTGTGTGCGTGTGTATGCTTTACTGGTTCTGCTCTCTAGGGAATTCAGCCTAAGACATTTGATACCTAGAGTAGACAGAGAAAACTAAAATTGGAAGGATGAATTTTCTCAATTGGTTCTGAAGTCCAGCTCGTTTTAAAAACATTGATAACTCTGCTTCTAGCAGTAAAGACTATACTGCTAATCTGTGGTATGAGGTAGTAATACAAACACACAAAATACCACCACCAGTTGATCAGGTATTGGTGAAAGGCAATGCTCTACATGAACATATATGTGATATCTTTCTACAGTTTTGTCAGAAAATAAGTGTAAGGAAGCTGATTGGTCAGTCCTACTTTCACTAGACAAACTGGTGAAACAAAGAGATGCCCTCAAAGCTTCAGTGTCAAAGCTCAAGCGCTGCACAAATGACCTCAAGGCTTCCACCTGTGCTTTGAAAAAAAGCCTTATTTCTTGTATTAACAGACCTGAAACTGCTGAATACCAAACCTGGAATCTTATTTATAAGAATGGATAAATTACAACACAAGTTCAAATGGTGTCTGAAGTTCAAGTATGCCAGCCAAGTGCCGTTAAACCAAGGGGACTGACTGAAACGAAATGGGATCCTGAAACTCGGAATGGGGATGTTACAGGCAAATAATTGGAAAGCTGGAGGAAATACTGAGCCCCATAAAACCCAGCAAATTAATTCTTCTAGCAGAACAACACCTAACTCAAGAGGTCACTTCATGTTTGCCTGTCAAGTTACTCTGCCCAAAAAGCCATTAGGCCTTCCACTCCCATCTAATAAGATTAGCCCTGGCCAAACTGTTTCTAACAAGCCCTTGCCCAAGTCACTTCCTGCAGCATCCCCTAAAGCAGATGCTTTACAAGATGTTTTAGTCACCTAGAGCTGCTCTAACAGAAATACCACAAAGAGGATGGCTTTAACAAAGAAAAGTTTATTCTTACACAGCTCAGTAGATTATAAGTCTGAATGCATGGTGTCTGCTCCAGAAGAAAGGCTTTTCCTCTGTCAGCTCTGGAGGAAAGTCCTGTGTTGCATCAGTCTTTGTTTAGGTAGCATCTTCATACAGGACCCTCAGGTCTGAAGAACTCCCTCTTAACTTAGTGCTGCTTTCTAGATAGTGTGAGGTTCCCAATTCTTTGTGCCAGATTTTTTCCTTTATATCTCAAGAGACCACCTCAAGGCTCAAAACAAACTTACACATAGAATCTTGCTCTACCAACACAACTGCTGCCCATCCACCCTCATTAACATCATAGAGGCAGGAATTTCAACATGGAGGAACACCACACAATGCCAGGAATTACGACACAGCCAAATTGTTGCAGATTTTTTACGGAACACATTCAAACCATGACACTAGACAACACTGAATATTCTCAAAACAATTCCAATTCTGGCTTCTAGACCTTAGCTAGACTTAAGTACCAGTGATCTACACAAGCTGAAGTACAAAGTGTGCCCTAGAAAGAGATATGCTCCACTCCAAAAGAGGTGCTTGAATTTTCTAATAAACCTGGGGAACGTGTGGGAATAGCTATTAAGGGTATGGGATAATAGTGCAAGGAACACAGAAGGGATCATGGTGAGTTTATTGATAAGCCAAGTGCCGTCGAGTCGGATCCGACTCATGGCAACCCTGGGTCCACTAATCACAGATTCTTCAATGTTTCAGGTCAAGAAGTTAGGAAAGGATCTTACAGTTTATCTTCTGGGACTGCAGAAGCATGGATTACCAGGTGGCCTACAATGAACCAAATGAAGAACCAGACCTGCTTTGATATACTGTAGAAGACAATATCCAAAGGCTTAAAGAAACTGGCATGCTAGAATAGATTTATCAGGATAGACCAAAAGACCCACATTGGAATGCTCACAGAACATACCTTTTACTATAACTATAAGGAACAAATTTCTGAAGGGAATTCCAGCATCCTTGAAGACTGCTGCAATTGCTTTTATGTAAATAAGATTTCACAGTGAGAACTGCCCTAATTGAATTAACACACATAACTACAATGGGGCTGAATAAACCCCATGGTGGTAGGAGTCAAGTGGCTGAACTCAATCAGCAAAGACAGGTAGACACGGCTACAGTAACGAATCACAGAGTCAAAGCAATAAACAGAATAGTTGCACTAGCATTGACTTACAGTGCTGGCTACTCAGTCATGGTGTCCCTAGGAGTGAAATAGATAGGAAATCTGCTAGATATTTATTTGATCTGTACAAATGGATGAATTCTAGATCAGGTGAACATCAGCCTACTTCAAATCACCAGAATACTCACAGACCCTCAATCAGTTGCCATATTTGAGCAGCTGTAAAAATCTACAACCCTTGGAATGAAGGAGAGGCCAGGTCCCTGTGAGGAAGGGACTGCCAATTCATTGTCAAAATTTTTACTGTTAATCTTTCTCTCAGCCTTCCCCTGTAACTGTTCATTGGGGAAAAGGAAATAACCAGTCGGGGAATACTGGATACTGCCTCTGAACTGACTAATCTCAAGAGACCCAAATCATCAGTGTGGCCCAACAGTTAGAGCAGGGGCATATGGTGGTAAGGTTATTAATGGTATCTTGGCTCATTTCTATTTCAGAGCAGGTCCAGTGAGTTACTGAACCTATCTTGTAGTGATTTCCCCAGTTTCAGGACGCATAATGGGAACAGACACATTCAGCAACTGGCAGAATGCCCACATTAGATCCCTCACAAATGGAGTAAGGACGATTATTGCATCAAAAGTCAAGCAGAAGCTATTACAACTACCTCTACCTAAGAAAACAAGTGAATCAAAAGAAATGCTGCTTTCCTAGAGGGACTGTGGAGATTGCTGCCACCATCAATGACACGAAGGAAGTGATTCCCAACACACCTCAATTCAACTTGCCTATACAGCCTGTGAAAAAACAGATAGATATTGGAGAATGACAGTAAATTATCAAAAGTTTAAACAGACAGCGACTCCAACTTCAGCTGTTGTTCTGTAGTTTCATTGCTTGAGCAAATCAATGTATCTCCTGATATCTGGTATAATGTCTTTTTCTCCATATCAGTTTCCAAGGGCCATTAGAAGGTTTGCCTTCCGCTGGTAAGGACAGCAATACACCTTCACTTGCCTATGTCACAGCTACATCAACTCTCTAGCCCTATGTCATAATTCAGTAAACAAAGACCTTGAGCACCTTTCTCTTCTGCAAGACATCAAAATGGTCCCCTACATTGATGACATTATGCAACTTGGATTTACTAAGGAAGAACTGTCAATGACGCTGGATTTACTGATAAAACATGTGGGTGCTAGAGGGTGGGCAATTAATTCCACAAAAATTCAGGCACTTTCCAATTCAGTGAAATTTCTAAGGGTACAGTGGTGTTGAACATGTCACAATATTTCTTCTAAAGTGAAGGATAAGTTATTGCATCTTGCTGCTCCCCCCACTATAAAAGAGACACAATGCCTTGTGGGGCCTGTCTGGATTTGGAAGGCAACACATTTCTCATCTGGGAGTGCTGCTCCAGCCTATTTATCAAGTGACTTGAAAAGCTGCTAGCTTTGAGTGGGACCCAGAATAAGAGATGGCTCTGTGACACGTTCAGGCTGCTTGGGTCATATGATCCAGCTGATCCAATGGTACTTTAAGTGCTGTTTGGAGCTTTTAGCAGGCCTCCACTGGTGAATCACAATGTAGATCTTTAGGTTTTTGGATCAAAGCACTGCCATTCTTTGCAGATAACTACTCTCCTTTTGATAAACAGCTTTTGGCTTGTAGCTTGTTACTGGGTCTTTGTAGAAACTTAACACTTAACCATAGGAGACCAAGTCATCCTGGGGCCTGACCCACAAAGTGATAAAGCTGGATGTGCACAGCAGCACACCACCATTAAAGGGAAGTGGAACATATACGATCAGACTCAAGCAGGACCTAAGGGCACAAGTAAATTGAATCAAGAAGTGGCTCAAATGCCCATGGTCTCTACTCCTATCACATTACCTTCCACCTCCAAATCAAGGATAAGCAGGTAATGTCACAACCATGGCCTCATGGGACATTCCTGGTAATCAGTTGACTGAAGAGGAAACTCATAACTCATACCTGGTTTACAGATGGTTCTGTGTCATATGCAGACTATGCAGGTATCCCTCAAGGGTGAACAGCGGCAGCACTACAGTCTCTTTCTGGGACCTCCCTGAAGGCCAGTGGTGAAGGGAAACCCTCTCAATGTGCAGAACTTCAAACGGTGCACCTAGCTGTTTATTTTGCTTGGAAGAAGAAACGGTCACATGAGTGACTGTACACTGATTCACGGACTGTGGCCAATAGTGTGGCTGGATGATCATGGATTTGGAAGGAACATGATGGAAAACTAGAGTACCTTAGTCATCTAGCGCTGCTATAAAGGAACTACTACAGATTGATGGCTTTAACAAAGAGAAATTGATTTCCTCACAGTAAAGTAGGCTAAGAGTCCAAATTCAGGGTGTCAACTCCAGGGGAAGTCTTTCTCTGTTGGCTCTGGAGGAAGGTTCTTGTTCTCAATCTTTCTTTGGACTGGGAGCTTCTTAAGTGCAGGGACCCCATGTCCAAAGGACATACTCTGCTCCCAGCACTGCTTCTTGGTGATGTGAGTTCCTCACCTCTCTGCTAGCCTCCCTTTCCTTTATATCTCAATAGATTGCCTCAAGACAGACTATCATCCCTCATTAGTATCACAGGGGCAGGACTTATAACATACAGGAATAACACATAATACCAGGAATCACGGCTTAGCCAAATCACCACACACATTTTGGGGGACACACAATTCAATCCATTACATAGAGACAAAGATTCATAGAAAGAGGTGTGGGTAGACCTCTCTGAATGGGCCAAAGAAGTGAAAATATTTGTGCCTCATGTGAATGTTCACAAAGGGTGACCTTGCAGAGGAGGATTTTAACAATTAAGTATACAGAACAACAAGTTTTGTAGAAACTAGTCACCCTCTTTCCCCAGCTAATCCTGTCATTACTCAATGGGCTCATGAATAAAGTGGCCATGGTGGCAGGGATGGAGGTTATACATGGGCTCAGTAACATGGACTTCCACCTACCAAGGCTAACATGGCTAGGCTACAGCCACTGCTGAGGGTCCAATCTGTCAGCAGCAGAAACCAACAGTGAGTCCTCTCTGTGGCATTATTCCTCAAGGTGATCAGCCAGCAACATGGTGGCAAGTTGATTACACTGGACCACTTCCATCATGGGAAAGACAGTGTTTTGTCCTTTGACACAGACATTTACTCTGGAGATGAATTAGTATTCCCTGTATGTCACACTTATGCCATAACCACCATCTGTGGACTTAGAAAATGCCTCTTATCCACCATCACAGTATCCAACACAGCACTGCCTCAGATCAAGGCACTCACTTCACAGCAAATAAAATATAGGAGTGGGCCCATGCTCATGGAATTCAATGGTCTTCCTATGTTCCTCACCATCCTGAAGCAGCTGGCTTCACAGAATGATGGAATAGCCTTCTAAAGAGACAATTATAGCACCAGCTAGGTGGTAATATCTTACAGATGCTGCCACATGTGGCTGCCAGCCACCACTGCATTCCCCAGGAGACTGTATATGCTCTAAACCAGTGTCCAATCCATGGTACATTTCACTCATAGCCAGGATTCATGGGTCCAGGAATCAACGGACAGAAATGAGAGTGGTACCACTCACTATTTCTCCTAATAACCCATTTGCAAGATTTTTGCTTCCTGTCCCCACAACTTCATGCCCTGCAAGTCTAGAGATCTTAGTTCCAAAGGCAGGAATGCTCCCACCTACAGACACATCAATAATTCCACTGAATTGGAAGCTAAGAATGCCACCTGGGGACTCTTGGCTCCTTATACCTCTGGATCAACAGGCAAAGACAGGAGTTAGCACACTAGCTAGTGTCACTGATGCTGATTACCAAGAGGAAATCAGACTATTATATAATGGAGATAGAAAAGAATATGTTTGGAATGCAGAAGATTCCTTAAGATACCTCTTGGTATTATCATATCTGTGATTAAAGTCAATAGAAAGCTATAGCAACCCAATTCCAACATGACTCCTGAAGATCTAGACCCTTCAGGAATGAGGGTTTGGGTCACCTCACCAGACAAAGAACCACCTTGAAGTGCTTACTGAGGGCTAAGGCCATACAAAAGGGGTGGCGGAAGAAAGTATTTATGGCCACACAACCAGTTACAGAATCAAGCACTGTGACTGTTTTGAGTATTTCTGTTTTGTATTGTGTTCATTAAATATTTCTTTCCTTCCCTTACAGAATTCAAGACGTAAATGGGACTAGTGCATTTTTGGTTATATACACCCTAGTTGTATCATATTAGGTACAAGTATGACTTTATACTTGTCTTTATCAGTGACTATGAATAGCATAAGGAAATACGTACATGAACAACACTGACAAGGGGTAGACTCTGTCAAGGGGTGATTGTATTTCAACTTGGCTGGGCCATGATTCTCAGTGGTCACTCCAGTCATTGCATTTGCTGTGAGTAGTCATGAGTTTAAAGGGAGTTTCCTTGCAGGTGTGGGTTGCATCTGCACATGACTTCAAAAATTAAGTCTCTGAGCTTAATTGTTCTAAGTGCTACATACCTCACTGCTGAGTATCACTACAGTCACCTCTAAAGTACTCCCCTTGGGAAGACATGCACCAATGACAGCACCTAGTTCAAATCCAACAGGCACTCCTTGAATACTCTGGGGGTCAGTTCTACCCTGGCCCCCAGGGTCGCCATGAGTCGGATCCGTCTCAACGGCACTTGGTCAGTCCAGCCTTCAAAGCAATTTTGGAATTGTTCCTGGAATGGCCAGTGCACAGGGTGACAAGGTGACAAGTTTGCAAACTTAACTGTATAGTTGTCTGTGAGGGAGTTTTTAGCCAGTAAACAAATAACTGTATCAGAACACCCTCCCTACTCACCTAATCTGATCCCCAATGACTTTTTTCTTTACCCCAAGGTAAAAGAAGTATCGAAAGGAAGACATCTGGATGACATTCAGGACATCAAGGCTAACAGGACAACAGCTCTGATGGCCATTCCATACGAAGTGTTACAAACTTGCTTTCAAGGGTGGACTAAGCACTGGTGTCAGTGCATAGCTTCCCAGGAGGAGTACTTCAAAGGTGATCACAGTGATATTCAACAAGGAGATACACAGCACTTTTTCCAGGATGAGTTCACGAACTTAATTATCAGACCTCCTATAAGCAGTTGTTCTGACTCTTTGCTTAATTTGAATCCTACAGCTGCCTCCTGTTCATCTGCCCTCTGACTCTCGGAACTTGAGCTATCAGCTTATCTGCAGATGTTAGCATTAGCCAATTTTCAGAGCCTGAGAGTAGGTGCCCTGCTCTCCAAGCTGCCAATTTAGGGTTCACCAGCCCCTGTGGCTATGTCAGTCACAAGAACCCACCATCCCGATCCACACACACAGGACATTCCAGCCTCTACACTCTCATTAGCCATTTCCTTGATGTAAATCTGTGTTTATATATATTTATAAGCTTTACTGGTCTTGCTCTCTAGAGAACTCAGCCTAAAACAGGCACTACTTCACAATGCACATAAAAACATTATTATTGTGTTAGTATGCTGAAGATGTTTTCATCTACCTGAGCATTTCTTTAATGTTTTTCATGCATGAAATGGTATATACTATGTACTATATACCAAAACAAACATTTGGTTAACTGATGCTAGATACAGACCATATCTAACAGTTCTGACTTGCACACAAATTTGACAAAAGAGATTTAGGAATGGGGGCAGGGCCAATATGGTGAACCAGAGACACAACTCCTCAATTCCCTAGCAGAACCAAGGCCTAGAGCAGTAATTGAGAGGAGTCTGGACATTCTGGGAGCCCCAAGGTCAGGCATAGGATGGTGGGATTAGACTGCACAACGGGACAAGGGAAAATACCTTGCTGATGGCAAGACAGCAGCATAGTACTGCTTCTGCTGGCGCAGCACCTGGGAGGACTGCAGGTATGGACACTTTCTCTATCAGCCCATAGGCTGGGTCTGGGTCTGCCAAGCTTGTAAATCTGGCACAGCCCAGCTTCTTTACTTATTTGCAGTGCCTAAGTGAACAGCACATCCTGCAGCACAGAAACAGTGCTTGGGACCCCCATGTTTAGAGATCACAGCAGTGGCAAGTGGCTAAGGGTGACAATGCCCTTCCCACCTCTCTTCTCTAAACTGCTCCACTGAATCTGCTCACTCACTGTAACAAAGATGGCTGGACACTGTATTGGTCAGCTGAAAGGTGGAATCACGCTAAACAACACTGCCTGTCTGATTAGCACTGCTCCCAGCAGAAAAGCTATTCTTAACACAATTGTACCTAGAAAGTAGTGGCAGCTGGAGGCCGAGTACAGTGGAGCCCTAATCCCTCCCTTCTTTAAGTTATGTCACAGCATCTGCTGACTGCCAACAAGGCACCAACTTTGTCAATAAGTAGGCAGGGCCTGCCACCCTTGAGGGCCTGATTTTTATCAGCTATAGCCGGTCAACACCTCTCTCTGCAGAAAATCAGCTTTTAAGACCTATGCCACAGCTTCTGTTGGTGTTAACACCAGAGAAACTGAACAGCCTCTGGATGGCACAAAGACAACAATCAATATCTAGCCATTTAAAGAAGCAGATCACCACGGAAATCTCCCAAAATAAAGATTCAAACAACTTCTCACAAAAGAATTGTGCAGACAGCCCTTCTAGAGATTAAGCAAAATGCAGCAGAACAAAATGACAAATTGTTTATGAACTGCTAGAACATCAATGATCTGAATTCCAGCAGATCAATAATAAAATTACAGAATTAGACAACTCAATGTTAAGGCCAAAAGAGCAGGCTGGAGGAACTGGAACACAGAATTAGCAAACTTGAGGATAAAGCAACCCACATCAGCACTTATGAGGAGAAACAAAAACAAAGAAGCATTAAGAACCATGTGGGACTCTATCAAGAAGAATAATCTACGAGTAATTGGAGTTCCTGAACAAGGAGGAATAGCAGAAAATACAGAGAGGATTGTTAAAGAGTTGCTGACAGAAAACTTTCCTGACATCAAAGAAGAGAACATAAATATTCAAAATGCTTATGGAAGACCACAAAAACTAGACCCCAAAAGAAAGTCACCAAGACATATTATAATCACGCTTAGTACAATGATACATAAAGAGAGCCACTTAAAGCAAAACTAATGTACAAAGGGAAGCCCTGTAGGCTTTCCACTCAGCAGAAACCATGTTGGCAAGATGTTGGATGACACATACAAAGCCCTTGAAGGAGAAAATTTTCCAACCAAGAATTATACATCCTGAAAAACTATCTCTCAGTGAAATTAGACATTCTCAAACAAACAGAAGCTTAGACGTTTTGCTAAATCCAAATCAAAACTACAAGAAATACTGAAAGAAGCTCTTTGTTTAGAAAAACAATAACATCTGTTGTATAGTTAAGGAAGTAATGCAGGACAGAGCATCCAAAAAATCCCACTCAATTAGGAAAGTCACAAAGCTCAATCAAAGCTAAAACATTAAAAGTAGGAAACCAGAGATCTTTATATGAAAACTATAACATCACACTGTAAAGAAAGATATATTACAGTAGTTATAACCCTTTCAGATGGAGAGGAAATTAAGGAGATACACAGATGTTAAATACTGGTTTAAATTTGGAATATTAAGGGGGGACAAAACAGGTAGCTACAAAGCAAACCAACAATGTGACATATCAAAACAAGAAACATTAATAAAGGAGTCTCAACAAACACAAAATCAACACTGAAAAGATGAAAAGTAAACCCATAAAGACAACCCAACAGAGAATATTAAGTGAAACAAAAAAATGTCAACACCACAAAAGCAAAGGCATCAAAATGATAAAATTGAACACATACCCATCAATAATTACACTGAATGTAACAGTCTGAATGCTCCAGTAAAGAGGCAGAGAGTGACAGCCTGGATTACAACACTCAGGAACAAACTTCAGCTGTAATTCGGGATTGCTCATAAACAGTACAATGTTTGAACAATGTTCAAATCACGTACTGCCAACTTCACAGAACATACCATGGACATTATGCAACACATGACTGTGTATATATTTTGTTGTTGTTGTCAGTTATCTTAGAGTCTGTTCAAACTCACAGTACAGCAGAACAGAACATTGCCCAATGCTGCACCATATTCACCTTGATTGCCATATTTGAGTCACTGTTGCAGCCACGTGTCAATCCATCTTGTTTTTCTTTGCTGAGACTCTACCTTACCAAGCATGATGTCCTTCTCCAGGGGGCTGGTCTCTCCTGGAAGTATGTTGAAAGTATACAAGTCGGTGTGACAACCTTCACTCCCAAGAAGCACTCTGGCTATATTTCCTTCAAGAAAAACATGTTTATTTTTCTGGTATTCCATGATACAGTCAATATTCTTTGCCAAAAATCATAATTCAAAGGTATTAGTTCTTCTTTGGTGTTCCTTAGCTTTCTCACGCATATGAACCAAAAAACAAAAACAAACAAACAAAAAAAAATACCTTGCCATTCAGTCAATTATGACTCACAATGACACTACAGGATAAGGAGAATTGTCCTGTAGGGTTTCCAAGGAATGGCTAGTAGATTCAAACTGCTGACCTTTTGGTTAACAGACAAGTTCTTAACCACTATGCCACAATGCATATGAGGTAATTAAAAATATCATGGGCCAAGTAAGATGCACCTTAGTCCTCAAAGGGACATGTTTGCTTTTTAATACCTGAAAGAGGTCTTTTACATTAGATCTGCCCAACGCAATATACATCATTTGATTTCTTGACTGCTGCTTCCATGGGTGTTGACTGTGAATCCAAGTAAAGTGAAATCCTCCACAACTTCAATCTTTTCTCCATGTACCATGGTGCTGCTTTTTGGTTTGCGGAGGGAGGGGGATTTCTGCTTCCTTTCTGTTGAGGTATAATTCAGATCGAAGGCTACTGTCTTCTCAGAAAGTACTTCAAGTCCCCTTGGTTTTCACCAAATGTGGTTGTGTCATCTCCATACTGCAGGTTGTTAATGAGTCTTTCTTCAATCTTGACACTATATTCTTCTTCATATAGCCCAGCTACTCAAATTATTTACCCAGTAGACAGACTGATTTAGTCAAAAGATACAGCCTTGACACACACCTTTTAGCCTATGTACAGGTTGCATGTGAGTACAACCTGTGCTCTGGATTTGGTTAATTCTGACTCACAGAGACCCTACAGGACAGAGCAGAACTAGTTGCTCCACAGTGTCCCAGGAGTAGCTGGTGGATTCAAACTGTTGACATTCTGGTCAGCAACTGAACTCTTAACCACTGTGCCACCAAGGCTCCCTGGGCAGGAAAGTTCAAGTTTTTTTAAAAGAAGAAGAAAGAACAAAGACTCAGAGGTAGGAACAAAAATTTGGGGACCATATATAAAGTGACCAAGAATAGGATTAACAAAATTTATAAAAATATGATTAAAATTGTAGGTTAATTCTTCACTGTACCACTGAAATGTCAACAAACTTTAAAAAAATACTTTTAGACCATCCTTTCCATATAGCTTAAATTTGATGTTCACAAAACATTGACATACTTTAAATTCTCCATCAGGGTTATAAAAGCTGATTGTCACAACCCACACCACTATCTACATTTTCAGGAGATAAACACCTGTTTCCTGCAGGAGCTGTGATCTGGCAAAGCCAGTAAAGCAGGGCAGCTTATTCAGTACACAAGGGAAATACTTACTCTCACATGGGCACTGTGGTGGAAAACATGGGAAATTGTGACTAAAGATGAGTAAGTGTAAGTAAGAAGATGCTTACTTGGTTTACCAGGTAATTAGTCCTGTCAGGGATGGTCAATTTTGAAGACAGGCTTTCATTCTGTAAGAAGGTGTTATGGGACTAGACTTGGGAGAGAGGCAGACACCCAGCCATACCTAGAAAATCTTTGGTGTGATGAAGAATGTCAAACTGTCTGCTGCAGATGATCTGGTATTTACCTTGCTTACTGAACAATTCACCCTGTAGTAAACACAGATTCTAAGTTCAAGGTAGAATCAGCAGTAAAAGTGAGTAAACCTAAAAGTACCAAGTGTCTTTCCTACCAAATTTCCTTACATCTGTATTATTTCAGTGGATGTGTTTTTACATGACAGCCTTTTCAACCTTCAATATCCTACCTCCCACATCTTCTCTCCTGTAAACGTTTAGCAGCAAATGGCTCCTGGTGAAATATGTTAGCTATCTTCTAACCACTCCTCCACCACTGGAAAAACAGTGAACACCCCTCCAACCTAGCTGCTCAGACATGCCTAGATCTGGGGTGTATCTACTGAAAGTATTTGACCCAGAATACTATGATCCTCCCTCAGGTTGGCTTAGAAATGACCTAAACAAGTGAGGGCACAACTTATGAATTGAGAATTATTTAATGCTGCTAACAAGAAAGAAAACTTAAAAAATGTAAGTCTGTTATAAAAACATTTCAAATTACTCTGCATAGCACTTATTCAGTAGCCCACCATTACAGCAACTTTCCCAAATGTGTTGATGATGGATTAGGTAGTTTTGAACTCATAACATTATTTCCTGTTCTTGAAGGAAGACTTTTAATTGATGATCTTCAGCTGTGAGTGAAGTACATGACTAGTTTCTTTTCAGTGAACCACAGAAGATGTTTTCCACCCCAGCTAATTTCAACCAACACAAATATCTTATATCACCTCCAAATACCCTGATCTCAGTCCCAAACTAAGCAACTAAAAGCCTGGCAATGCCTGCTTCGTGCACACTCAGGAAGTAGGGCCACAGGTGAAGTTAGCTCCAGGGGAAAAATACAAGTACCATCATAAACAACTCTTCCAGCCCTGGCACTTACACCTTCACTAAACACCTTCTGCTATGTGTTGACCTGCTATTTGTTGAACAGTGTCCCCCCCAAAAAATCATGTCCACCCAGAAGTGGGAAGGAATTTGGAAATAAGATCTTTGTAGATACGGTTAGTTAAGGATCTCAAAATGAAATCATTCTGGATTCAGTTTAGATCCTAAATCCAATAACTGGTATCCTTAGAAGAGGCACAAAGACACACACAGAGAAGGGGATATAAAGACAGAGGCACGGTTGGATAGATGGATCTACAGGGCACAGGGAACTGGCAGCTTCCAGAAGCAAGGGGAGAGGCATTAGGCAGTTCTCCCTTAGAGCCTCCAGGAGGAACCAATCCTGCCAACACCTTTGTTCCACACTTCTGGCCTTCTGACTTGTAAGAAAATGAGCTCCTGTTGTTTGAAGCCATTCAAACCCAAAACCAAACCAAACTCGTTGTTGTCAAGCCAATTCTGGCTCACAGCAACCCTTCAGGCTAGAGCAGAACTGCCATGTAGCATTTCCAAAGAACAGTTGGTGGATTTCAACAGTCAATCTTTCAGTTAGCAGCCAAGGTCTTAACCACTATACCACCAAGGCTCTAGTTTGTGGCAACTTGTCATGGAAGCCCTAGAAAATGAATGTACCTTCCTTTCTCCCAACAGTACACCCAAGCTACAGGATATTTTCTTCATAGACACAACATTATTTTAACACAGCTATAGCTACATTTCATTTTCTTGTGGAATTTATTAAATAATATCACAGTAAGAATCTCTCAATGCATCTAGAATTTACTTCAGCCAATTCAGCAGTTAATAAGCCACATCTGCCGGCATCTGGCCAACTTAGGAGGAAAAAGGTTTTAATTACAGTTAGAATATTACATTATACATATTCCAATTTTCTACCACATGCAAAAAAACAAGTTAGCATAAAAGCAAATAAGAATGCATCAAGTGATGTCATATATTCTTACCAGGAGTGGAATGAGGTTGGCCCTCCTCACAAAGACACTGGAGGTAGAAACATTTCAAAGAAGCACTGTGCTCAACCTAGATAAAAGTCCACTGACAGCCCAGAAACAGTAATAATTAGCACAACTCCAACAGCACTGGACTAGGTAATATTGAAATCATAACATTATTTCCTGTTCTAAGGAAGACTCTTAATTGATGATTTTCAGAACTGGGGAAAAGTGATTTAAAGGACTTTCCAGTCTTACCTCAATCACTTACAGCTGCAATAAACAGGTTCAATACTGCCCACTTCCAAGGTTAAATAAGAAAATGTCTGTGAAAACACCTAGCATTGTGCTTGACAAAGATGCCCAATAATTGCTCCTTTCTCTTAATGTCTCTTTGGGAATATAAGTTCCTTGGCTTAAAGAGGAGACTCAGTATGTTTCATTTTAAGCATAAAACAAAAGAAAATCTGTTTATAAAGATTACAATTATGATCCATTAGATGCTTGTGGCTGCATGTAATAGAAACTCCAAGAAAAGCTAGTTTAACACTACAGGAAACTTATTGGTTCATATGACAGTGAGCTCTAGGTGTACAAATGGATTCAGCAGACATGTGGTCCACTGGTTCTGACAATGTGACAAAGGCCCAGTTTCCCTTTGAAACTTAAAATACATTCTGTTACTTACACTAGTAACTTACAGATTAATACAAAACCACAAAGGTAACTTTTAACCTAATACAAGGAGAATGAGAAACATTAAAATACCAGCACTTATAGAAATTTTCTAGTCACATGTAATACTATGGTAGCTTCACGTGGTTAGAGATCTGTAACAGTGAGCAAGATAAACAAACAGCAAGACACTAAAATCAAGCTTTCACAGAGAGGGAAAGGTAGTAGGCTCTTTCCATGTTCTCTCTTCTTTCTGCTACTACTGCAACTCACAATCCCAGCGCAGTCTTAAATACTGACTATGCCATTGCCATTGAGTCAATTTTTCAACTCACAGCAACCCTATAGGACACAGTAGAAATGCCCCATAGGGTTTCTAAGGAGAAGCTGGTACGTTTGAACTGCCAACCTTTTTGGTTAGCAGATGAGCTGTTAACCACTGTACCACCAGTGGTCCATACTGACTGCACAGATTAATATTCTCAATTTTTCAAATTTACTTATATGCCTGTAGCTAAATTTCAAAGCATAGCTGATTAACTAAGTCTCACACAAAATCCAGGAATTTCATGATTCAGTTTTAAAAATAACTTGACTATACAAGAAAAATCACTGACATAAACCAAATATAATTTCTGTAACCAATAAAAAAAACAATAGCTGGGAAAACTGAGTATCACCTCCCCAGATAGGAAAAGACCAAAAGTTTACTTATAAAATCTCTAGTTAGGAAAATATTTGTCATGGGAATGAAATGTATCCCCAAAAAACGTTATGTAGCAATCTGGTTGGGCCACGATTCCCGATACTGTGTGATGGCCCTCTCTTTCGTGATTTTCCTATGCTGCCTAGTCTCTGCCTGTGGGTTTAATAGAATGGATTATACCAAAGAGGATTAAGGTGGGACTAATACTCTTCCTACAGTCACATCCCTGCTCCAATGTTAAAGGGAGCTTTCCTGGAATGTGGCTTGCACCACCTTTAATTCTTTCATCCCATAAAAGATAAAAGGAAAGAGAAGCAAGTTGACAGGAACCTCACACTACCAAGAGAGCAACACAGAGCACATCCTTCAGACCTGAGGTTCCTGCACCAAGATTCTCTCAGACCAAACAAAGACTGATGCAACTTAAGGACCTTCCCTGGAGCCCACAGAAGAGTGTATTCCCCTGCAGTCAGCACCCTGAGTTCAGATTTTCAGCCTACTGGACTGTGTAAGAATAAATTTTTCTTTGTTAAAGTCATTCACTTGCCATATTTCTATTAGAGCAGTAATAGATTACTAAGATAATTATCTGCAGAACAAATCAGTCAATTTTATAAATGCTACTAAAAATAGAAGAAATGAGTAAATTGCTATTCTAATCCCCTGGCACTGAAATCAAACTGCTTTCTTTCTCATGTCTGATACAACTTAAATCCACTTCATGAAACTCATACGTCTGCCACAGCAGGTTCCAGCAGCATATTTTTATAATATACACATGATTTTCCATCTCATTTTAAGTGTGTTTGGTTAAATTCAGAAAAAAAATTCCATCAAGCTGAAGGTAAATCACAATACTATTTTGAAGTGAGCATTGTCACGAAAACAAAGACCCGAAAAATATCAAAACAAATGGAAATATCTCACAGAATTTAATTTTTCCAGCTCTCTGAATGCTTGCTTATTTGACATCTTCCAATATACATAGCCAGACTGAACAATACATGCATCTATTTAAAAAACTTAATCTGTCACGATGTCATTATACCATGAAATATATAACTTTACTCCACACTACATTTATTACTTGACTCAAAAAACACTGTTGTCACTAAATACACCCCCAAGTTTCTGTCTAACTTTTTTATAAGGGGAAATAAAGTAGATATGTAATAACTTTCTGGCTGTCATTCAAAGGAGAATCAAGTAGACAAGTAGAGATGTGGAATGAAAAGCAGAAAACAGACATACAGGATAGAACATGACTGAAGATCCTAAATACATCTCCTAAGTCATAGCCATCATATTTTCTTGGGGCTACTTTTCTCTCCACCTTCCCCATCTCTGTCTAAAGCTCTACTCCTGTATCACTCATCCAAGCTTTAAAATCAGAGGCAAAGTAGTCAACATGCTCTGCCATTTTCTGAGTCCAGTCAATCACCAAGATGAATTGACACAACCTTTGAAGTATTTTCACCACCCTTAAACTGTGCCTTATTAGGTAAACACATAATAAATATTTGCTGAATTAATTCACTACCACAGTGGCACAATGTTTAAGAATTGGGCTGCTAATCAAAAGGTTGGCAATTCAAATCTACCAGCCACTCCTTGGAAATTCTATGGGGCAGTTATTCTCTGTTCTAAAGAGTCTCTATGAGTTGGAAACAACTCAGTGACATGTTATACTAACAAGTACACATTTGGGGGTATTCTATTTTAAAAATCATTATGAAAAATAAGCTCTTTTGGTTTGATCCAGATTTGAACAGGGAACTGTTACAAATGTTTATGAAATTGCTGAAAGAAAAGAACTGTCAACCAAGAATACTCTATCAAGCAAACTGTCCTTCAAGAATGAGGGTGAAATTAAGACATTTTCAGACAGGCAAAAGGTGACATAGTTCATATCCTCTAGACTGGACTTCTAAGAAATGCTAAGAGTCCTTCACTTAGGAAATAAAGGACACTAGAAACGAACTCCATGAGTCGGATCCAACTCAACAGCACTTGGCTTGGCTTGGCAGAAAGGAACTCCTATGCCAAGAATGACAACCTGAAGAGGAATGGCACTGCATTCATCATCAAAAAGAACATTGTAAGGTCTATCACGAAGTACAATGGTGTCAGTGACAGGATAATATCTATAAACCTACAAAAAAGATGGATCAATACAACTACTATTTTAATTTATACACCAACTGCTAAGGCAGAAGATGAAGAAACTAAAGATTTTTACTAACTTCTACTGTTTGAAATTCATTTAATATGCAGTCAGTATGCATTAATAATTACTGGAGATTGGAATGTGAAAGTTAGAAACAAAGAAAGATTGGTAACTGGAAACTATGGCCTTGGTGATAGAGACAATACTAGAGATTACATAATAGAGTTTTGCAAGAATTTTACCAAAAACAACTGGTCAACATTCAACCACTTCAGGAGTTATCATACAAGCAAGAATCAATGATACTGCAAGGAAAAGTCCAACCTCCAATGAAGATGTTGGTGTAAAACAGGCTCCAAGAATTAACAGAAAATCAACTGAGATGTTTCAACCAATGGATACAGGGATGCAAATACTCACCTATGCTGAGAAATCTGGAAGACAGCTAAACCTGGGAAACCAACTGGAAGACATCTAGGTTTACACATATTCCCAAAAAAGGTGATACAGTTGATTGCAGAAATTATTGACCAATATCATTAATATCACATGCAAGTAAAATTTTGCTCAAGACTATTCAAAAGCAGCAACAGTACACTGACAGGAAACTGCCAGACATTCAAGCCAAATTTGGAAGAGGATGTGGAAGCAGGGTTATCACTGCTGATGTCAGGTGTATTCTGGCCAAAAGTAGCAATTACCAGAAAGCTGTTTACATGTGTTTTACTGACTATAAAAGACATTTAACTGTGTAGATCATAACTATTATGGACAACCCTGCAGAGAATTGGTAACTCCAAAACACTTAATTGTACTCAAGAAGAACCAGTATGTAGATCAAGAGGCATTTGTTCGGACAAAACAACTGGCTCCTGAGTGGTCTAAAGTCAGGAAAGATGTGTGTCCGGGTTGTGTCCTTTCACTGTATCTATTCAATCTGTATGCTGAGCAAATAATCCAAGAAGCTGAGCTATACAAAGACGAACAAGGTGTCAGAATTGGAGAAAAACTTATTAAAAAACCTGCATTACGCAGGTGACACAACCTTGCCTGCTACAAGTAAAGAGGACTGAAATACTTACTGATGAAGCTCAAAGACCACAGCCTTCAGTATGGACTAATTTTAACATCAAGAAAACAGAAAACATCACAACTAATAAACAGCATCATAATAAAAAGAGTAAATACCACATTTATCAAGGATTTCATTTTACTTGGATCCACAATCAACATCAATGGAAGCAGTAGTCAAGAAATCACAAGATGCACTGCAGTGCGAAAACATGCTAAAAAAACACCTCTTCAAAGTGTTAAAAAGTAAAGATGGCATCTTGAAGACTTACGTGTGCCTGACTCAAGCCATCGTATTTTCAATTGCATCATATCCATACAAAAGCCAGACAATGAATATGGAAGACAGAAGAAGAATTGATGCCTTTGAACTGTGCTAGAAAAGAAAACTGAATATACCACAGACTGCCAAAAAAACAAATCTGTCTTGTATAAAGTACAACCATAGGGTTCCTTAGAAGCAAGGATGATGAGGCTATATCTTTGTCAAGGACTGAACTATGTTTCCCAAAAAAACACGGAGAAATTTGGCTGGGCCAGGATTCCCGGTATTGTGTGATGTTCCATATTGGAAATTCTGCCTCTATTATGTTAATGAGGGTAGATGGGTACCACTTTTGTTGGTGGGGCAGGACCCAATACGTAAGTAAGATTGTTTTGTGCCTTGAGGCAGTCTCTTGATACAAAGAAAAGCAGCTAGCAGAGAGATTTGGAGACCTCATACCACCAAGAAAGAAAGCGATGCCAGGAACTGAGCAAGTCCTTTGGAATGAACTGGAGCTCCCTGGGCCTCAAAAGCTCTCAGTCTAGGGGAAGACTTACAACAAGCACCTTCTTCCAGAGCCAGCAGAGAAAGCTGGCTCTGAACTGACATCCTGAATTTGGGCTTTTAGCCTACTGGGCCATGACAAAATCAAGTTTCTGTTTTTAAAGCCATCCACTGGTGGAATTTCTGTTAGAGCAGCACTACATGACTAACACAATCTTACATACTTTGTACTTGTTGTCAGTATTGATTAGTAAGATACTATGCTTGGTAAAGCAGAGATCAGCAGAAACGGGACCTTCAACGAGATGTACTGACATAGTGGCTGCAACAAGGGGTTCAGGCATAACAACGATTGTGAGCATGGTACAGAACCAGACAGTGTTTCATTCTGCTGTACATGTGGTCACTATGAGTCAGAACCATCTCAATGGCACCTAATAAGAACAACATGATCTCACTGAAAAGTGATCTCTGGGAGTGGCTTCAGTTCCAGTTCAGAAGGAAGGGTATCTTAGAGCCATAGTCTCAGGAGTTCTACCAGTCTCTGTCAGACCAGCAATCTTTTGTTCTGTTTTCTCCTGCTGTAAGACCTTCTGCTGTAATTCTAGCCAGAGTGGTCATTAGTGGGAGGCAGACATCATCTATTTTTTTCTGGTCTTGGGGTTGTATACACTGTGGTTCATGTGGTTCCTTAGTTCTTTGGACCTAAGTGCTCCACTGAGTCTTTGGTTTTCTTCACTCTCCTTTGCTCCAGATGATAAAAGAGATCAACAGGGGGCGGAGCCAAGATGTCATTCTAGACACACATCTCCTAGATTCCCTCTGACAACTAAGGCCTAGAATAATAAATGAATGGAGCAGTGTAGACATTCTGGGAGCCCCAGGATCTGAGGGAGGGTTGTGAGGTTGGACCAAGTAACCAGAAATGGGAATCTACGTTTGTGAAAGGCAAGGCAGAAGCACAATGAGTCCTGCTTCTGCTGACACATCATTTGAGGGGACTGTAGGTATGACACCTTCTTTGTTATCCAGGAGGCCGGGACTGGGTCTGCCGACCCTCTGTGCCTGGCACACTAATGAGCTGAACCGCAGTGCTTAAGTGAACAGCATATACCACAGCAGAGAGAAAGGACCTCCACATCTTGAGAGCCTGGTTGCCAACCAAGAGTGCCAGTACCCCTTCCCTCTTGCTTCTCTGTGCTGCACCACAGACTCTGCTAACTAACAGCAGGAATGGTGACTCAGGCACAAAACCATCTTGGTCAGCTGAGCGGTGTAATCATCCATGCCTGAGGTCTCAGCAGGGGCTACTTCTCACACTGAGCAACAATGTCTGTATGGAAAGTGCTTCTCCAGAAGAGTAACTATTTTTCAAATGATCCTATCTAGGATCGTGCTGGGGCCTGGCAGCCAAAGGAGGCAGTGCCTTAACCCCTGCCTTCTTTGAGCTATATCAAAAGACCTGGAGAAGGCCTACAAGTCACCATCATTGTCTACCGAGAGATGGGGCCTGCCACCTCTCAGCAGCTGCTGGACACTATCTCTCTCAGCAAGCAGTAAGGCTGCTTTGAAATTAAGATGAGATGGAGAATGCAGCAGTGACAAGTGTCTCAGGGGATAGGCAAAATTCATCCACCCTTCACTGAGCAACATCACAGCATCAGATGACAGCACACCAGAGACTCTGTAAGTAGGGCACTCTCTGACAGCTAGGAGAGAGGGTTTGCCTATCCAGAGGGCCTTACTCCTCTCAGCACCTGCTGGACTGTGCTCCTCTCAGAAAAAAAAATGCAGTTTTTAAGTAAAAGCATATAGAGAGCACAGCAGACCTGGGGTAGCAGACTGTGGTGGCATCCTTCTCTCCTTCTGTCACTAAGAAACATCATAAGCTCAACAGACACAATGACAACCAGTTGCCACAGGTAAGTCGCCACTTTTAGAAGCCAGGAAGTGGCCTACCACTCCTGAAGGCCCAGCTAGAGCTAGTCACTAGACAAGGCAGAGGCAGCTGGCGACCAAACCTAGTTGTACCTGTATTCCCCTCTTAGAACTACACCACAGCTCCCACTGGTGTAACACTAGAGAAACTGAACAGCTTCTTGATGGCATGAGGACATCTATCTATCCATTAAAAGCAGCAGACTACCATGGCTCTACAAAACTCTCAAAATAAAGACTCAAACAACTTCCCAGATGAAGAAGCCTTTCTGAAATTATTGAAGGTAGAATAAAAAAGAAGTACCTATAGCCCTCCTAGAGATTAAACAAAACGCCAAGAGAACAAAATGAAAAATTAAGTAAGCTATATGAATTGTGGGAACATCAACAATCTAAAATACAGCAGGTCAATAATAAAATTACAGATTTAGACAACTCAATGCAAAGCCAAAAGAGCAGGACTGAGGAGATGGAAGGTAGGGTTAGTGAACTTGAAGATAAACAACTGACACCAAAATTTACAAGGAGAATTCAGAGAAAAGAAATAAGAAAAATGAAGAAGCATTAAGAAACATATGTGACTCTATCAAGAGAAATAATCTACAAAAAACTGGAGTTCTGGAACAGGGATGGATAGCCAAAACTACAGACAGAATTGTTGAAGAGTTGATGACAGAAAACTAAACTTATGAAAAAGACAACAGATATGCAAAATGCTTATCGAACGCCACACAAACTATACACAAAAGAAAGTCATACTATAATCAAGATTAATAAAATGAAACATACAGAATGGCTCCTAAGGCAGCAAGACTTAAAACAAAACTAACATACAAAGGGAAGCCCCATAGGCTCTTGTCTGACTTCTCGGAAGAAACCATGTTGGCAGAAAGGCAGTATGATGGCACATTCATAGCCTTGAAGCAGAAAAACTTTCAACCAAAGATTATATAAACTGAAAAATTGTCTCTCAAATACGAAAGTGAAATTAAGACATTCTCAGATACACAGAAGCTTAGACATTGTAAAAACCAAAACAAAACTACAAGAAATATTGAAAGAAGCTCTTTCTTTAGAAAAACAAAAACAACAAATGAGTACTTAAGAATGCAATGCAGCATGCAACATCCAGAATCCTATTCAGCTAGGGAAGTCACAAAGCTCAATCAAAGCTAAAATATTCAAAGAAGGGAACCAGTGATCTTAACATGAAAACTATGACATCATCACAATACAAAGAGACATGTATTCCCATAGTTATAACCCTTTCAGATGGACAGAAAACTAAGGAGATATACAGAAATTAAAGATTGGTTTAAACTTAAGACATTAAGGGAGATTAAGGCGGTAGGCACAAAGCAAACAGTGGTACATAGCAAAACAAGAAACATAATACAGGAGTCTTAACCACCACAAAACCAACACTGAAAAACATGAAAAGCAAATCCATAAAGAAAAATGATCCAGAACAGAATATTAAAAGAAACAAAGGAAACATCAACAACACAAAAATAAAGGCATCAAAATGACAGCACTAAACATGTACCTATCAATAGTTACACTAAATGTAAATGGACTAAATGTTCCAATAAAGAGGCAGAGACTGACTGTATGGATCTAAAGACCAAATCTGTCTATATGTTGCTTACAAAAACACAGCTTAGATTCAAAAATATGAACAAAGTTAAAACAACACAGAAAGAGCAGGTGTGGCAATACTGGTATCAGATAAACTAGATTTTATGTAAAATCCACCATCAGGGACAAGGATGCTCTCTACTGCTGAAAGTTTCAATGTATAAGCAGGACATAACAATATCAAATGTTTATGCACCCAATACCCGAGCATCTAAATACAGCGAACAGTGACTACACTGAAAAATGAGATAGATCACCTCACAATAATAGAAGACTTCAACACTACACTTTCAGTAATGGACAAATCATCCATAAAACAGCTCAATAAAGATACAGAAGATTTTGTTGTGACATTCAAACAACTAGACCTTATCAACATACAGCTTTTTACCCAATAACAGATAAGTACACCTTCTTTAGCAATGCACATGGAATACTCTCTAGAATCAACCGTATATTAAGACATAAAGCAAGTCTCAACAAAATCTAATCCATTCAGTTATTGCAAAGCATCATCTCAGACCATAAAGCCATAAAAGATGAAATCAATAGCAGAAGAAACATAGGCAGAAAGCTGAACTCATGGAAATCAAGCAACATCTTGCTGAAAAAAATCCCTAGGTTATACAAAAAATCAAGGACAAAATAAAAAAACTTATGGAATGAAATAAGAATGAAAAAACAACCTACCAAAACCTATGGGATACAGCACAAGCTGTCCTCAGAGGTCAATCCATCTGTACAAATACACACATCTGGATGGAAGAAAGGGTCCAAAACAAACAATTAACACAACTTGAACAAGTAGAAAGAGAGCAATAGATGAACCCCTCAGGCACCAGAAAACAGACAATAAAGATTATAGCTGAATTAAATGAATTACAGAATAGAAGAACTGAAATAACTAACAAAACCAAAAGCTGACTCTTTGAAAAGATCAACAAAATTGATAAGTCATTGGCTAAACTTACAAAAGAAAGACAGGAGAGAAAACACATAACCCAAATAAATGAGAAAGGAAATGTCATAACAGACTGAACCAAAATTAAAAGTATCATAACAAAATACTAAGACAGACTAACAGATTTCAAAACCTGGAGGAAATGGACAAATTGCTAGATTCATATCACCTACCAAAATTATCCCAAGGAGAAGTAGAACAACTTAATAAACCTATCACAAAAGAAAAGATTGAAAAGGTAACTAAAAATCTACAAACTGAAAAAGTTCTGACCTAGACGGCTTCACCAGAGAATTCTATCAAGCTTTTAAACAGGCTATTTTACGGCACAGAAAAGGACAGAATACTCCCAAATTCATTCTATGAAGCCAGCATAACCCTGATACCAAAGCCAAGGAAAGAGCCCACAAAAAAGAAAATTACACATCAATATCACCCAGGAAACTAGATGCAAAAATCTTCAACAAAATCCTAGCAAACAGAATTCAACAACATATCAAAAAATTATTTATCATGACCAAATTAGATTCCACCTCGGATGCAAGGCTGGTTCAACATCAGAAAAACAATTAATGTGATCAACCACATAAATAACTCAAAGGATAAGAATCATTTGATTTTGTCAATTGATACAGAAAAGACATCTGACAAATTCAACACCCACTCATATTAAAAACTTTCAGCAAAATAGGAATAGAGAGGAAATTCCTCAATACAATCAGAATTACCCCTGTGAACAAGAACTAGACAAGAATACCCACTGTCACCACTTTTATTCAACACTGTGCTAGAGGTTCTAGCCAGAGCAATTAGACCAAAGACATAAAGGCATCTGCCTCAGCAAAGATGAAGTAACAATCTCATTATCTGGGGAGCCAAGATAGTGAATTAGACACAAGTCTCCTCAATTCTCTCTGAAAACTAAGGCCTAGGTTGATAATTAAATGGAACATTGTGGACACCCAGGGAACCCTAGGTACAGCATAGGGTTGTCAGACTGGACTACACAACACTAAACAGGAAACTTCCTTTCTCTGACACACTCAGCATGCTGAGTCCCACTCCTACTGACTCACTGCTTGGGCATACTGCAGGTGCTCATGCTTTATTTTTTTTTCTTTTTTTGTTATCTGGGAGGCAAGGGATGGCACGGACTAGCACATAAGTTTGAACTGCAGTGCTAAAGTAAACAGCGTATAGTGCAGCAGAGAGACAGAGCATGGGATAGCCATATTTTGAGAACCCAGCTCCCAACTGAGGGCACCACTGCCCCCAACCCTCTCTTTTCTGGGCTCCACCATAGATTCTGCTGTTTTGCAGCAAGAAGGGCAGCTCAGCTAGGATGGCATCTTGGTCAACTGAGAGGCAGAGTCACACAACTGGAGGCCTCAGCAGTGGCTAATTCCCAAGGTGAGAAGCAGTGTCACTAGAGAAAGAGTTTTTCCAGCAGAAAGGCTGTGTTTAGCACAGTGTTATCTTATGGGTAGGGCCCGGCTGAGGATGGCAGCAAAGCCATAACCCCTCCCTACTTAGACCTACATCACAGCATCTGGACACAGCCAAAGAAGTGCTTCTGTTCTCACCCAGAAGGCAGGCCCTGCCACACCTAACAGCCTGACTGATTTCGTCAGCTGTCAGCTAGCTCCTAAATTTTTAAACTAAGACTGCTTGGAGAAACTGCTAAGCAGGCTTGGCAGTATCTCCTCCAGTCTTTACTGAACCACATCATTTAGTTGGTTGATGGCCTTCACTGCATAAACAGGATGCCATCATTGCCAGATAGGAGGCAGAGTCTCCCATCCCAGAGAGTCCACTGGGGCCAGCCACTGGAGTACACAGAGGGAGCTGGCAGCCAACTCTCTTCTCAGAACTATGCCTCAGCTCCTGTTGAGGTAACACCAGAGAAACTAAACAGCCTCTAGACGGACTGCATGCAGCAAACCATCTCTAACCACTCAATAAAAGAGCCCACAATGGCTCCGGAAAACTCCCAAAATAAAGAATCAAAAACTTCCCAGATGAAGAAAACTTTCTTAAATTACCAGAACGAGTACAAAAGAATTATACATATAACTCTCCTAGACATTAAACTAAATGCAGAAAACAATGAAATATTAAACAAGCTATTTGAACTGATGGATAATCAATGACCTGAAACCCAGCAGACCAATAACAAAACAACAGAATTAGAGGATTCAGTGCAAAGCCAAAAAAGGAGAATTGAGGAGATGGAAATAAGACTTACTGACCTTGAAGACAGAGCAACTGACACCACCATTCATAAGGAGAAATCAGAGAAAAGAAATAAAAAAATGAAGAAGCATTAAGACATACATGAGACTCTATCATAAAGGACAATCTATGATTAACTGGAGTTCCTGAGCAGAGAGAGATAACTGAAAACACGGAGAGCATTGTTAAGCAGGTGACAGACAACTTCCCTGAAACTATGAAAGAAATGAAGATATCCAAGACATTTATCAAATACTACAAAAAAAGACCCAAAAAGAAAGACAGCAAGACATACTACAATCAAGCTTCATAAAAGTAAACATAAGCAAAAACTCTTAAGGGCAGTGAGACTCAAAGCAAAGCTAACATTCAGAGGGAAGCACTGAAGGCTTTCATCTGACTTCGTCTGACTTCTCGGCAGAAATGATCTTGGCACGGAGGCAGTGGGATGACACATTCAAAGCCTTGAAGGAGAAAGACTTCCAGCCAAGAATTACATATCCTAAAAAACTGTATTTCAAATATGAACATGAAATTAAGACATTCCCAGATAAACAGAAGCTTAGAGAATTTGTAAAAACCAAACCAAAGCTACAAGAAATACTGAAAGCAGCTCTTTGCTTAAAAAAACAAAACCACTAAGTGTCTATTTAAGGAGGCAATGCAGGACAGAGCATCCAGAAATCTACTCAGTTAGGGATGGCACAAAACTCAAAGCCATAATATTAAAAGAAAGGATCCAGCGATCATATCATGAAAACTATAATACTACATATTAAAGAGAGGGATACACTACACTAGTTACATTCCTTCCAGATGGAGAGGAAGTTAATAAGATATGTATAAGTTAAAATTGAGTTTAAACTTCAAATATTAACGGGGATCATAAGGGTAGCTGCAAAGCACAAAAAAGATGCAGCTTATCAAAACAAGAAACATAATACAGGAGTCTCAACAAACACAAAACCAACACTAGAGGGATAAAAAATGAACCCATAAAGAAGAATGATCCAGAACAAAATATTAAGAGCAACAGAGGAAAAAAACACTAACACAAAAATCAATACAACAAAATGACAGCACTAAACCCACACCTATCAATAATTACATTGAATGTAAAACGACTGAATGTTCCAGTAAAGATACAACAAATAACATCCTGGATCAAAAGACACACCCATGTGTTGCCTACAAGAAATTCACCTTAGATGCAAACATATGAACAAACTGAAAATTAAAGGACGGAAGAATATACATCAAGCTAACAGTGAACAAAGAAGAGCAGACGTGGCAATACTAATCTCCAATAAAACAGATTTTAATGTAAAATCCACCACTGGGGACAAGGATGGTCACTACTTACTGCTTAAAGGTTCGATACACAAGCAGGACTTAACAATATTAAATATTTGTGCACCCAATACCAGAGCATCTAAATACATCAAACAAACATTGACTACATTGAAAAATGAAACAGATCACTCCACATTAACAGCAGGAAACTTGATGATTCAGTATTGGACATCTAGAAAAAACCTCTGTAAAGACACAGAAGATCTTATTGCCACAATTAACCAACTACACCTCACTGACATAAACAGAATTTTTTATCCATCAACAGATAACTACATGGAACATTTTCCAGAACACACCATGTGTTAGCCCATAAAGCAAATCTCAACAAAATTCAAAACAGCGAATTACTGCAAAGGATCTTCTCAGAACATAAAGCCATAAAAGCTAAAATCAGTAACAAAAAAAAATAGATAGAAACTGGAACTCATGGCACCTGAATAAGACCTTGCTCAAAAAACTATGAGTTATAGAAGAAATCAAGTATGAAATAAAGAAATTCATGGATTCCAATGAGAGTGAAAACACTTCCTACCAGAACCTACAGGATACAGACAAAGCAGTACTCATAAGTCAATTTATCCTTATAAATGCACACATCCGGAAGGAAGGAAGGACCCAAACCAAAGAATTAACCCTACAGCTTGAACAAGTAGAAACAAAGCAACAGAGGAACGCTTCAGGCACCAGAAAACAGATGATAAAGATCAGAGTAGAACTAAATGAATTAGAGAACAGAAGAACAATTCAAAAAATTGATAAGACAAAAGCTGGGTTTTTTTTTAAAAAAAGATCAATGAAATTGACAAACCATTGGCAACTTACTAAAGAAAAGCAAGAGAGGAAACAAATACCCTGAATAAGAAATGAAATGGGAGACGTCACAATAGATCCAACAGAAATCAAAAGTATCATAACAGAATACCATTAAAGACTGGAACAGATTTGAAAACCTATAGGAAATGAACAGATCCCTAGATTCATATCGCCTCCCAAAATTATCACAAGGAGAAGTACAACAACTTAATAAAACTACCACAAAGGAAGAGACTGAAAGACTCACCAAAAAAAACACCAATCAAAAAAAGCCCTGGTCTAAATGGCTTCACCCCAGAATTCTACCACGCTTTTAGAGAAGAGTTAACTGCAATACTACTGAGACTATTTCGCAGCATAAAGAGGGATGGAATACTCCCAAATTCATTCTATGAAGCCCACATAACTCTGATACCAAAGTTGGGGAATGATCCCACAAAAAAGGAGTACTACAGACCACTATCACTCATGAACCTAGATGCAAAAATCTTCAACAAAGTTCTTGCCAAAAGAATTCAACAACATATCAAAAAAATAATTTGTCACAACCAAACTGGATTCATACCTGGGATGCAAGGCTGATTCAACATTGGAAAAACAATTAATGTAATCAACCACATAAATAACACAAAAGCCAAGAATCACCTGAATTTGTCAATTGATGAAGAAAAGGCATTTGATAAAGTCCAACACCTATTCATGCTAAAAAATTGTCAGCAAAGTAGGAGTAGAAGACAAATTCTTCAATGCAATAAGAGCTATGTATGCAAAGCCAACCGCCCACATCACCCTGAATGGAGAGAGACTGGCAGAACTCCCCTCGATAAAGGGAATGGACAAGGATGCCCATTCTCACCTTTCCTATTAAATGTAGTACTAGACGTTCTGGCCAGAGCAATTATACAAGACAAAGAAATAAAAGGTATCCGCACTGGCAAAGAAGAAGTAAAAATCTCCCTATTTGCAGATGATACGATTGTATACACAGAGTATCCTAACAAATCCATTAAGGAAATTACTCAAACTAATAGAAGAGTTCAGCAAAGTATCATGATACAAGATAAACCTAAGTAAATCAGTAAGATTCCTTTATACCAAAAAAGAGATCATTCAGGAAGAAATCACCAAATCAGTATCATTTACTATAGCCCCCAAGAATATAAAATACCCAGGAATAAATCTAACTAGAGAAACAAGAGACCTATACAAAGAGAACTACAAGACTCTACTGCAAGAAACTAAGAGAGACTTACACAAATGGAGAAACCTTCCCTGCTCATAGATATGAAGACTTAACATTGTGAAAATATCTATTTTACCCAAAGCAACCCA
This sequence comes from Heterohyrax brucei, assembly GCA_028571685.1. Taxonomy (NCBI): domain Eukaryota; kingdom Metazoa; phylum Chordata; class Mammalia; order Hyracoidea; family Procaviidae; genus Heterohyrax; species Heterohyrax brucei. The sequence goes on from CM053156.1 coordinate 29,973,843, forward strand.
CTTATATAATGCAATCCCAATACAAATTCCAGTGACATTTTTTTAATGAGATGGAGAAACAAATCACCAACTTTGTTCGGAAAGTGAAGAAACCCTGGATAAGCAAAGCACTACTGAAGGAGAACACACAAGGAGGCCTCTCATTACCCGACTTTAGAATCTATTACACTTCCACAGTAGTAAAAACAGTCTGGTACTAGTACAAAATGAGACATACAGACCAATGGAACAGAGTTGAGACCCCAGATACGCCACCATCCTCCTGTGAACATTTGATATTTGACAGATGCCCTAAGATTGTAAACTGGGGAAAAAACAGTCTCTTTAACAAACAGTGCTGGCAAAACTGGGTTTCCATCTACAAAACATTGAAACAAGATCCGTATCTCACACCTTATACAAAAACCAACTCAAACTGGATAAAAGACCTAACAAACTGAAAACAATAAAGATCAGCAAGAAAAAATAGGATCAACAATGGAAGTTTTAATACACAATTTAGACTTCAAAATCTCACAAAGCACAAGCTACACAAGAGAAAATAAACGGGAACTACTAAGAATCAATACACTGTTACTCATTCAAAGACTTCATTAATAGAATTAAAACAGCATCTAAAGAATGGGAAGAATATTTGGCAACTCTATGTCAAACTGACATCTGATCTCCATAATCTACACAGTACTACAAAATATCAAGAAAAGGGTAAATAACCCAATTAAGCATTGGGCAAAGGAGACGAACAGGCACTTCACTAAACAGGATATCCAGGCAGCCAAAAGACACATGTGGAAATGCTCACGCTCATTAGCTATTACAGAAACCCAAATCAAAATGAAGATGAGATACCACCTCACCCCAACGACGTTGGCCATGATCCAAAAAACACAAAACCACAAACACTGGAGAGGCTGTGGAGAAATGGGAACTCTCCTACACTGCTGAGAGTGAAAAACGGTACAACATCTTTGAAAAGCAATCTAGTGCTTCTTTCAAAAGCTGGAAATAGATATACCATTTGACCCAGGATTGCCACTGCTTTTAAGATATCCTATCCAAGGGCAGTCGCATGAACAGATTCATGTACACGAATGTCTACTGCAGCACAGTCCACAACAGCAAAAAGATGGAATCAACCCAGATGCCCAACAACAGATGAATGGTTAAACAAACTATGGTATACTAAGTGGAACATTATACAATGATAAAGAACAATGATGATTTTAGGAAGCATCTCATAATCTGGTTTCAACTGGAAGGTATCAGTCAAATCAGCCAGTGGCACAAGGGCAAATACTGTATGAGACCCCTGTGATAAGGACTTAAAAACACACTCATGTACAGAAGAAAAGACTGATGGCTGCAAGCAAAAGGAAAGAGAGAGACAGTTGGTTATAGATTAGATATCTGATAGAAATTCTGGCTGGGTGAAATCAGTGACAGCACATATTAGAAAGAAGACGAATTCAAATGGACTTCAACATAACCTGAAACCTCTTCCAATCTTAATCTAAACTGCAAAGACAGAGTAGCAGTGGCGGGAGCCTGGGGACAATTCTCTCACGGGACATCGAGCCCAACTGGCATAACCAGCCTATTGCTAAGACAGTCTTCTGCACCCTGTATTTGCGGGTGGCACCTGGGGATTTAAAGCTAGCAAGCTGCCATCTGAGGTATACCAAATGGTCCCAACTCAGCTACAGCAGATGATTACCAAGGACAATAATGACACAAGGGAAAAACACAGAAAGACACAGGTGAGTGACTGACTATATCAACATGTGACCAGAGGAGCCAGATAGTGCCCAGCTGCCACCAATGACAGCCATGATACAGCCTACAATGTTGAGTCCCAGTGGCAACACGAGGAAAAAAGGAGGTTGCACCCTAAGAACTCCAATAAAATACCTAAATTGATGGTCCAAAGGACTGGGCGTTCACCTGGGAGTATGGTCCCTAACTCTGATGCTGCCCCTGATCATAAATGATTTCTGAGGTGAACAATTCAGATAGGAATGGATTGGACTCAGGAACACAGAGTGACCACAGCATGTGTGTACTTTATGGTTCTATGCATCTATAGGATGCCGTCCTACTGGCCTCTTACCAGAGAGGAGCAGAGAGGTTGGGGAGAAGGGCACAGGAGTTTGTTAAGAGTTTATGACATGTATAGAACAGAAAGGAGGAGTGTGCTACCACCAGGCAAGGAGAGCAGAGGGAGCTGCAGAAAGGTGGGCATGTAAATTTAAATTGGATTGTACACTTTCACTCAACCACAATAACAAAAAGAAGATAGCTTTTTTTTTTTATAATTCTACAATAATATTTTTGTGGTTGCTTATTTAAGTCACTCTTGAAATTTATCAAGATGGCTTGGTTCATTTAATTCTCTCCAGAGTGTTTTTTCATACCAGGTATAATGGAAATTTACCTAAGGAAATTACCCATGGCTGATGGCCTAGGAAAATAAAATATGTTTAAATAAAAGTAGAAGGTAGATAAGAAATAATTTATATGAAAATATGAGAAGTATTTGCAATGGTAAAAATATTTTATTTCCTCTACAACCCAGATAAGAATATAAAGCTTAAATATGAGAGTGGCCTGTTTCAATGTTAATTTCTGGATACTCTGCATTTATTATCATATTTTTTTAATCCCAAAATTATTTTCAAGTAGCTGACATTTATGGGCTGAAGCTCAACAAAAGTGTTACATAAACCCATGGAATTACTCTGACACTTGGTATCTTTGCGGGCTTGCAAAAGCACAACAAGACATACCTTATAAGAACCACTTCTCATGAGAAGTTTAGCAGCTGATTTTACAAGACACAAGGTTATACATATCTGCATATCTGGTAAAAAGACGGAGACCTCAGGAACCATTTGAAGGACAAGTTTGTGTTACCGCTGTATCTTTTTTAATGTAATGCTTACACAGCTCTTTACAATAATTAAAATGCGCCAACAAGCAAATCCCTGCCCTAAAGCATTCACTCCAGAAGCCCAGGCAGAAGTGCCAAGAAAGAACACATAGAGGTTGTGAAAGTGACCAGAACTGAAATGTCCTCTGCATTAGGGAAGTTTCCAGACCTATGGAAGCTACCAAATAGTTGTATTTGGAAAGTGTTAAGTTTAGGTACTGCTGTTTCTTTGGTTTGAGAACTCTGAATATAAGCTTTTATATAACCTCTTGTGAACCAAATGTCTAGAAACTCACCAGAACCACAGTGACTAGGGAGGCAAGATCCAAGAGGCACAATCCCACATTACAGGCCTGGTAGATTAAAGACTACTATACGCTGGTGGGAAGAAATGGATTCTATGGGTAAAATACTGAATGACACAAGAAGCATCAAAACAAGACGAAAAAAACATGAAGTTGCTGTACCCTAAAAGAACTGGTTGACACTCAGCCATTTCGGGAATAGCACATGACCAAGAACCAATTGTATTGAAGGATGAAGTCCAAAGTACACTGAAGATACTGGCAAAAAACAAGGTTCTATAAACTGATGGAATGCTTTGAAATGTTTCAACAAATGGCTGCAGTACCAGAGATGCTCACTTGTCTAACAGGGAAAATTTGGAACATCTGGCTAACCAACTACAAGAGATTCATATTTATGACCCTTTCAAAGAAAACTGATCCAACAGAATGTAAAAAATTACTAAACAATATCAATATCACAGACAAGTAAAATTTTGCTGAAGATCATTCAAAAGCATTTGCAGCAGGACATTGACAAAAAACTGCTAGAAATTCATACTGGATTCAGAAGAGGACTTGGAACCAAGGAGATCATTGCTGATGTTCTCATGCATCTTGGCTGAAAGCAAAGAATGCCACAAAGATGTTTACCTGTGCTTTGTTGACTACACAAAGGCATGAGACTGTGCGGATAATAAGAAATTATGAATAATACTGGAAATAAATAGTAATTCCAGAACACTTAATTGTGCTCATGAGGAACCTGTACATAGACCAAGAGGCAATTGTTTGAACAGAATAAGGGGATACTGCATGGTTCAAAATCGGGAAAGGTGTGGTCAGGATTAATACCATTTTACCATACTTTTTCAATCTTTACGCTGAACCAACAATCTGAGAAGATGGATTATAGGAAAAAGAAGGTAGCGTCACGATCAAAGAAAGATTTATTAACAACTCGTATCACGCAGACAACACTACTTTCCTTGCTAGAAGTGAAAAGCACTTGAAGCACTTACTGGTGAAGATAAAAGACTACAGCGTACAGCATGGATTATACCTCAACATAAACAAAACCAAAATCTTCACAATCTCGCCATGATAAACAGAGAAAACATTTAGGCTATTGTGGATTTCATTTTACTTGGATCCACAATCAAGGTCCATGGAAGCAGCAGCCAAGAAATCAAATGATATATTGTATTGGGAAAATCTGCAGCTAATGCACTCCTTACTTTTCAAAAAAGCAAAAATATCACTAAGGTGCATCTAACCCAAGACATGGTGTTTTCAATCATCTTATATGCAAGCAAAAGTTACAAAAAGAATAAGGAAGACCAAAGATGCATTGATTCCTCTCCATATGATGTTAGTGAAGAGTATCATATACGCCATGAAATTCTAGAAAAATGAACAAATCTGTCTTGGAAGAAGTACAGCCAAACGTTCCTTAGAATCAAGGATGGTAAGATTCTGTTTCATGCTCTCTGAAGATATTATTGGCAAGAACAAATCCCTGGAGGAGGACATCATGCTTGGTAAAGTAGAGGCTCAGACAAAGTAAGATCCCCAGTGAGATGCACTGACACAGCAGCTGCAATTACGGATTCAAGCCTAAGAACCATTGTGAGGATAGCCTATAACCAAGTCATACTTCATTCTGAGGTACATAGGGTCATTATGAGTTACAGCTTACTCAATGGCACTTACCAACAACAGCCTTCAAGTATACATATTTTCCTTTTATCACACAAGACTTTTTAAAAATGATACAGATACCTACTTGCAAAAGGACAGCAACATTCACTTCAAAATCAAGTGTTTGCTGCTTGTTGCTTTCATAGGTGTTAAGGGAGAAAAACAGTCTAGGAAACTTACATTAATTGAAGAAAACAAAATAATGCTTGGAAAAGCAGGCTTTCTTGCGTTAATGTAAACAAGGAGACTGTCCCAGTGATTTAAAGTCTATATCTAGAAACTGAAGGAAATTCCTTTTCCAAAATCTACCTTAAAGTTGTCTTTTCAAAAGTAAGTGAGAAAAGGACTCTCTTTCCAAGCTCACAAATTTGACTTCCTACCATTGTTGAGAGCAGACTGTCTGAATTCAATCTGTAGACTGACTGGATGAAGGGTAATCTCTTAAAAATCACCTTCAGTATTCCCTGAGAGTATCAGCAACTTGAAAAAATATAGGAGTGATTTCAATTAAAAAACAGCTTAATTTTGGCTTAAGTATGAATTGTAATGATGGTTATTCCTTGAAGTGTCAACGTTTGTGTATTAACAGTTTCAACCTTTGCTATGAAATATGTCATGCTCCACTGAAACCTTGTGTAAAGTTGTTCATCCTTTCCCCGGAGTTCCAAAACAGGGCTATTGTTTTGGGTCATAAATCTGGGTAAGCATACTTCCCTCTGAAAATCAATGAACAGATGGACCTATAATTAGCATTAGGAGTCCCTGGGTGGCACAGTTAAAGTACTAACTGAAAGATTAGAGTTTTGAATTGATCCAGAGATCCCCCATAATAAAGTTTTAATGATCTACTCTAAACAACCAGTCACTAAAAACCCTAAGGAGTATACATACAGTTCTACTTGGACACATATGGAATTGTTGAGATGGAATCTACCAGCAACCACCTGACTAGGTGACAATTAGCATTCAAGGGTTTATAAAGCAACGTATACCATTTGGTGTGTCTCACATACTTTTTTGGACATAATTAACCATCTTGTTAGTAAGAATGAAAGTATTCTACAACTGCCAAGCAATTTTGGAAGCTAAGGTTTCCTAATAACACAGTTGGTTCTCAAACTTGTTGTAAGTTTTTTTTTTTTTTACCTTTGATTCACTTTACCCATTTCCAAGAATACTCACACATGTTAAAGCATCAGTGATGGTCTTCTATCTTGAGGAAACCGTACAGTGCTTTTTCTTCAATCCTAACTTCAGTTACAATGTTTAACAATTACGTTTGAGAGCTTGCCACTTGTGGGAAATCATGTAAAACACTCTTGACATAAGTTCAGCCATCTTGGATGCTGAACCATTACTTCAACTCTGTATAACCCCTTATGTCATTTGTATACTGTAACCTAGAGGTGATCTGGGAACACCTCCAAGCCCTTGGCCCAGACATGTAGAACAATGTATGACCGAAACTGTGCCTGCCTGACTTAGTTACTGTATGTTGTAATTCCTTGTATTCTAAGTTACCAAAAAGGTATAAATACCCTAATAAAACTTGGCTCTAGGCTCTCGGCTTGGGATAGCCGTTAGCCCCCTGACTCCTAAGAGTGCTCGGCACAAGCCCCCTCCACCCATGTTCCTCAGGGAATTCTCTGATCCCCGACAGCCACTGTGCACTTATGTTGGCAGCACTGTACAAACAATTCAATAAGGTTTCATAACTCTGGTATGTCAGTTTCTTACAGCTGTGTTCATGTCAATGTGTGGCAGTCTCTTGCTGAGTGACATTCATTATTGTTGCACGTTTTTGTGTGCTGTAGCAAGAACACTGGAGTTTGAATTAGAGCAATAAACAAACAATTTCTTGTTAAACTTTGTAAGAGTGGAAGTGAAATCAGGGATATGTTAATCCAAGTTTATGGGGATAATGCCATGAAGAAAACAGCAGTGTACAAATGATTAAATATTTTTCTGAAGGGCGAGAAAATATCACTGATGAAAAGAGGTCAGGGCAGCCAGTAACAAGCAGAACTGACAAAACATTGCAAAAACTCATCAAACTGTGCATCAAAATCATCAGCTGAGAAGCATATCAGATCGTTGATAAACAGGAAAATTTCAACTGAAAACTCTGGCACAAGAAAGGTGCATACAAAAACAGTCCCAAAGGATCTCACCAATGAACAAAAGCAAAGGAAAGTTGAAGTTTGCCAACACATTTTAGAGAAGCAAGACAATGCTTTGGGTCATGTTATCACTGGTGATGAAACAGGTGTATACCAATACAACCCTGAGACAAAACATCAAAGTGTTCCATGATGAACACTGTTCCATCAGTCCAAATCAAGTGTCTAAATGATATTGATAACCTTTTTAGATACCAGAGGGATTGTTCATTACAAATTTGTACCAATTGGACAAACAGTTAACTAAATTTGCTATCTAGAGGTGCTGAAAGATTGTTCATTATGAATTTGTACAAACTGGACAGTTAATTTGCTATCTGGAAGTGCTGAGAAAGCTCAGTGTAAAATCAGACAAAAAAGACCTGAACTTTTTGCCAACAACTCATGGCAAGAGCATCATGACAATGCACTGTTCAAACAGCATCGCCTGTCAGGAAGTTTTTAGCCAGTACACAAATAAGTGTATTGGAACACCCTCTCTACTTACCTGATGTGGCCCCTTATGACTTTTTTCTTTACCTGAAGATAATGGAAATACTGAAAGGAAGATATTTTGATGGCATTCAGCACATCAAATGTTATTACTGATGACAGAACTGATGACAGTTCTGATGGCCACGGCAGAAAAAAGAGTTCCAAAACTGCTCTGAAGAGTGGACTACGCACTGGTATAGGTGCATAGCTTCCCAAAGGATGTACTTCAAACACGACCATAGTTATATTCAGCAATGAGATATGTAGCACTTTCTCTAGGATGAGTTTACAACTTACTTGTCAGTCCTTATATATAAGGTTGTCCAACTGATTTATTTTTAGAGGAAAGAGGGGGGAGACAGGAAGTGTTGGTTTAATGGATACTGGAAGTACAGAGTGGAAAGGAAGAGTGTGCTGTCACTGGTTGACAAGAGCAGACAGAGCTGCACAGAGGTGGGTGCTCAGGGTTTTTTATGGCAAATTGACATGGACTGCAAACTTTCACGTAATCACAATAAAAATAAAAATTAAGAAGTCTCAGCAGATATAAAATTGACAATAAAAATGATGAAAAGCAAACCCACAAAGAATACTGACTCAGCATATAAAGTGGAACAAAGAATGTCTCAATAAGTCACCAAAAAGACATCAAAATGACAGCACTAAATTCAGGCATATCAATAATTACACTGAATGTAAATGGATTAAATGTACCAAAAAAGAGACAAACAGAATGGCTGAAAAAACTTGACCCATTTATATGTTGCTTACAGGAGACTCACCTTAGACTTAAAGATACAAAGAAACTGAAACTTAAAGGATGGGAAAATATATCCCAAACTAACAATATTCTAAAAGGAGCAGGTGTGGCAATATTAATTTCAGATAAAATAGGCTTTAAAGTAAAATCCACTATAGTGGATGTGGTGGTCAGGATTATGTCAACTTGGCTACTCCATATTTGACTGCTGTATTAAGTGGGGCAGGGTGGGGTTTGTGGTGGCTCCCAGTCCCTTGGCTCTCATCTCGTGACCTTCCACTACTACTGCTGGTCTGCTCACGTAGCCAGGAGCTCCTGCTCTCTTCTTCCAGTGTCTAGTTCCGGGACTTGAACTAGCAGCTGCTGGACTCATCAGTCCTTACAGTCAGCACTTGAGAGTCCTGATCTCTGACCTGCCAATCCTGGGTTCGCCAGCCTCTGCTGCTCCTGCTCCCTGACGTGCTGATCCTGGGTTTGCCAGCCTCTGTCGCTTCGTCTCGCCACCAGCTTGGGATCCACTGACCTACACAACCGGTGATTTAGAACTCTGGTCTCTGACCTGCTGACTTTGGGTTCCTCAGCTTCCATGGCCACGTGAGGCTTGTGCCAGGACTTGGGACATTCAGCTTCTGTGATTACATGAGCTGTTTCCTATATCTGTATCTATGTATCTATGTATCTATCTGTGTATCTATCTGTGTATCTATCTGTGTATCTATGTATCTATCTATGTTTCTATCTATGTATCTATCTATGTATCTATGTACCTATCTATGTACCTATCTACCTACCTATCTACCTACCTATCTACCTATCTATCTACCTATCTATCATAAACCTTTCCTTGTACCTACACGTGTTACTGGTTTTGCTTCCCTAGAAAACCCAGCCTAAGACAGTGGACAAGCAAAGTCACTGTATAATGCTTTAAAGGGTCAACACATCAAAAGGACATAGCCATATTAAATATTTACACACCCAATGACAGAGCTGCTACATACATCAAATAAACACTGACATCACTGAAAACAGACAGCTCCACAGTAATGGAGAAAACTTAAAAACACCACTTTTGGTGATGGACAGAACAAGCAGAAAGAAGTTCAAGAACGACATGGAAGACATGAATGCTACAATCAACCAACTAAACTTAACAGACATATCCAGAACACCCTACCCATCAAAAGATAACACATTTTCTTTTCATACTCTGGGGGTCAGTCCTACCCTGGCCCCTAGGGTCGCCGTGAGTCAGATCCGACTCGATGACACTTGGCTTGGCTTTCCAACGCACATGGAACATTTTCCAGAATAGGCCATGTGTTAGGCCATAAAGCAAATCTTAACAAAATCGAAAACACTGAGATACTGCATGGTTTCATACCATAGTTTCAGACCATAAAGCCATAAAAGTCAAAATCAACAAGTAAAAAAAGAAAGGGCCAAAAATGAAACACTTGGAAACTGTACAATATGGTGCTCTAATACTTTGTGGTGGTGGTAGAAATAAAAAATGAAATAAACAAATTTATACATTTAAATGAGAATGAAAACACATCCTACCAGAACCTATGGCACATAGCAAAACCAGTGCTCAAATTTATCTTACTAACACATGAAAGGCCCAAATCAAAGAATTAACCCTACAACTTGAACGAGCAGAAAAAGAGCAACAAAAGAACCCCTCAAACACCAGAAGAAAGGAGATAATAAAAATTAGAGCAGAACTAAATGAATTCACCAAAACCAACCACAACCAGTTAGGGGCTAAAAAAACCACTGACAAAGTCAACAAGACTAAAAGCTGATATTTTGAAAAGATCAATAAAATTGACAGACCACTGGCCAAACTCAAAAAAAAAGAATAAAACTTGATATTGAGAAGGGCGATATCACAGATGACCCAAATAAAATTAACAACTTCTATCAAAATACTATGAAAAATTATACTCTAATAAATTTGAAAACCCAGATGAAATGTACAAATTTCTAGAAACACACTACCTGTCAAAACTAACACAATCATAAGAACACCTTAATAAACCCATCACACAAGATGACACTGAAAAGGCAATTAAAAAACTCCCAACCATAGAATGGAAGGAGGAGTGTGCTGTCACCGGGCAAGGAAAGCAAAAGTTGTTGCAGATAGGCAGCTTTGCCAATTTAACTTGGATTGCATACTTTCACTCAATCACAAAAAACAAAAACAAAAAACTCCCAATCCAAAAAAGTCCGGCTGAGATAGCTTCACCACAGTTTTCTACCAAACCTTTAGAGAGGAGTCATCACCAGTATTAATAAAGGTATTTCTATGAAGCTGGCATAACCCTCATACCAAAGCCAAGTAAAGACTGTACAAAAAAGGCAAATTACAGACCAATTTCTCTCATGAACTTAGATGTAAAAATCCTCAACAAAGTTCTAGATAACAGAATTCAACATGTCAAAAAACAATTCACCATGACCAAGTAGGATTCATAACAGGGATTCAGGGATAGTTCAACATTAGAAACACAATGGATACAATCAACCACAGAAATAAAAGATAAGAACCACTCAATTTTATCAGTTGATGCAGAAAACGCATTTGGCAAAGTCCAACACACATTCATGTTAAAAACTCTCCAGAAACAGGAATAGAAGGGAAATTCCTAAACATAATAAAGGGCATCTATGCAACACCAACAGCTAACATCATCCTAAAAGGAGACAAACTGAAGGCATTCTCTTTGGGAACAGGAGCTAGAGAAGGATGCCCATTATCACCACTTTTAGTCAGCACTGTGCTGAAGTTCTAGCCAGAGCACTTAGACAAGATAAAGAAATAAAGGGCATCCCTCCCAGTAAGGAAGAAGTAAAAGTATCCATATTTGCAGATGATATGATCTTGTACATAGAAAACCCTAAAGAATCCTCAAAGAAACTTCTGCAGAGTTCAACAAAGTATCAAGATACAAGATAAACATAAATAAACCAATTGGATTCCTTTACACTGAGAAAGAGATCATCAAAGGAGAAATCACCAAATCAGTATCATTCACAAATGCCACCAAGAAGATAAAATACTCAGGAATAAATTTAACCAGAGAAGTAAAAAACCTATACAAAGGAAATTACAAGACTCTACTCCAAGAGACCAAAACATAATGTGATCTACTAAGTAGAAAAATCTACCCTGCCCATGGATAGGAAGACTTAACATCATGAGAATGTCTATTCTTCCCAAAGATATCTAGATAAAATACAATTCCAATTCAAATTCCAATGTTGTTTTTCCATGAGATGGAGAAGTCAATCACTAACGTCCTAGGGGAAGAACAGAAGCCTAGATAAGTAAAGCATTACTGAATAAGAACAAAGCAGTAGGCCTTATACTACCTGACTTGAGAACATCTTAAACTGCCACAATAGTCAGAGCAGCCTGGTACTTAACAGAAATAGATACACACATCGGATCCGACTCGACAGCACTTGGCTTGGCATCATTAGGATAGCATACAGAACCAAATATAACTCCATACACCTATGAGCAGCTGAGACTCAAAGCTCAAAGGTTTGTGAACAGGGGAAAAGGGTCTCTTCAGCAAATGACACTGGCATAACTGGATCTCCATCTGCAAAAAAATGAAACCAGACCCATATCTCAGATCATGCACAAAAACGAAATCAAAATGGATCATAGACCTAAATATAAAACTTAAAATAATAAAAGATCTTAGAATAAAAACTAGGGAAAATATTGGGAACCCTAATAAATGGCACAAACAAATTACAAAACATTGCAAACAATACACAAATGCCAGAAGAGAAATAGAAAAATGGGAACTCCTAAAAATCAAACATTTGTGCTCATTCAACAATTTCATTAAGAGAGTATAAAGACCACCTACAGATTGGGGGAAAAAATTGCCAGTCAAGACTCTGATCAGCAACTAATCTCCATAATCTACAGGGTACTTCAAAACTTCAACAAGGAAAAAACAAATAACCCAATCAAAAAATGAGCAAAGGATATAAACAGACACTGCACCAAAGAAGATAACCAAGCATCTAACAGATATATGGAGAAATGCTTATGATTATCAGTCATTAGAAAAATCCAAGTAAAAACTACAAAGAAATACCACCTCACCCTAAATGAGGCTGGCATTAACCCCAAGTACACAAAACTACAAATGTCGGAGAGGTTGTGGAGAAACTGGAATTGTTCTACACTGCTGGTAGGAATACAACATGGACAACAGTTTGGAGATTTCTTAAAAAGGTAGAGGTAGAAATACCATATGACCCAGCAATACCACTGCTTGCAATAAATCCTAGAGAAATAAGGACTGTCTCACAAACCAATCAATGTTCATTGCAGCACTGTCTACAACAACAAAAAGTTGGAATTCACCTAGGCCCCCTTCAACAGAAGAATGGATAAACAAACTATGGTATTACTCACACAATGTAATACTATACAATAATGACTATTTTGGGAAACATCTGATAACATGGAGTCATCTGGAAGACAATATGCTGCTGAGTGAAAGCAGTCAATCACAAAAGTACAAATAATGTACGAGATCATTATTAAGAGGTCTCAGGAAATGGACTAAGCACAGAAGAAAAGTAATCTTTGTTGGCTACCAGGGAGCAGGAGGTAGGAGAAAGAGTATTCAAAGATCATGTATTAGATAGAAATTGGGTTAAGTGAAGGAAGTGACAGCACACATTAAAATAGAGAGTAACACTTCAGGGCTTACCAAGAGCTAAAAGATTTCCTAAATTCTACCCAACACTTCAAAGGTCAAAGTAGCAGAGTCAGGGGTCTAGCGACCATGCTTTTGGGTGACACCTAGGTCAAATGGCTTAGCTTTTTTTTAAGAAAATGGTCTGCATCCCAACTCAGTGAGTGGCATCTGGGTTCTTAAATTCTAGCAAGCTGCAATCTCAGGAACATTAACTGGTCCCAGTCTAATTGGAACAGAGGAGAACAAAGGAAGTCAAAGAGAAAGAGAAAAATGTGAGCCCTGGAGACAGAAGGACCCAAATGATCTAAAGACTACACCAGCATGATACCAGAAGAACTAGATGGTTCCCAGCCACCTCCAATGTCTGCCTTCATATGCAATACAATGTAGACTCCCTGGCATAGTGAGAGAAAAATGGAAGTACAAATCTAGAATTCTGTTAAAAGACCAGTCTTGATGGTCTAACACCCTGGAGGGTCAACCAGGAGCATAGACCCTGTCAGCACTGAAGACAACTCATCAGAGAAAAACTGGACTAGACTGTAAGTCATGAGGCTGTCACAGAAGTTCTCATATATGAACGAGATGGGAGGGTGGATAGGAGGGGACAGGAGTAGGTTGAGTGAATACAGGAAGCACAGAGTGGAAAGGAGATATGCGTGGTTACAGGGTTAGCCGATGGAGTTGCATAAGGGTCCCCGTTGGTGGGGGGGGGGTATGCAGTAAATTGACTGCAAACTTTCCCTTTATCACTTTTAAAATAGTATAAGAAAAAAAAATCCCTAACTAAATACAGTCTTCTGAGAGAAAAAAGAAATGTAGCTATTCTTTAAGATCACAATCAGAGAAGACAACTGTGTCCTCTCAAGACACATTCTTTGGGGTCCTTAGGTGGCAGCAGAGGACCAAGCTGAGCAGATCCCAGGTCTCAAGATGGTCTTGGGAAGGTAACAATATGAAAACACATTTGTGTGTTGCAGATTTCACTCTTAAGGCCCATAAAATTACTTCTTTTTCAATTTATTATACAAACTGTACAATTTTCTAAAACGAAGGCCCATCTGTCAATATAAAATTATCTCTAACCAAGATGCCACCTTTCTGCAATATCCCATACCTGGGGACTACCTAAGGTCCTTCAGTCTACCTCTACAATATGGATGCTGGTGATTAGCGTTAACTCTCTCATTTTCATGAATCTAGGGGGCAAGTCTAACAATTCACTTTGGCTATAAGATCACTGTGAGTCGGAACTGACTCGATGCCACATGCTTAGTTTGGTTTTTTCTTGTAGTTCTCCTCTCTGGCCAAACCACCAGACACTCCTGCCCTCCTGAGGAAATAAAAGTATTTACACAGCTGAGTAAATACTGCCATAATGTAGGAAAGAATTTCCAATTCACATTTAATGGATGAATCATATTTTTCGCGTGATCTCATGGTGTCAATACTCACACAGGTCCTTAAACCTCCTTTCCTCTGATTTAACCTCTGTTCTGGTAGTTAAACATTTCCTTCTTGGTTCTCTTCCTTTTGGTGTTGGTAGGCTTGGAAAGACTTGGAATGACTGCCGACTTAGGTGTCTGCTTACAAGCTTTCAGGAGCTAAGATGCCACTAACCAAAGGAGGATGGAGAACATTTTCTCACTAAGCAGCTTTGTTATGCCAATTCACAAAGATGTTCCCTGAAATCATGGTCCCCAGATCCCTGCCCTGCTACTCAGTCCCTCAAAGTGTTCAGCTGTGTTCAGAAACTTCTTAGCTTTTGGTTTAATCAAGGTAAACTGACTTCCCCAGTATTGTGTTGTCCTTTCCTTTAACTTACAATAACTTTTGTTTACTGTCTATTTAGTAAATTCTCCTTTCTCTCTCTCTCTCCCCACCCTAGTAACCATCAAAGAATGCTTTCCTATGTGTTTAAATCTTTTCTTGAGCTCTTGTAGTACTGGTCTCATACAATATGTGTCTTTTTGCAAATGCATCATTTCACTCAGCATTAATGCCTTCCAGATTCACTATTGAGATGTTTTGTGTGAACACTGTAATTTGTTTATCCATTTGTCTGTTGATAGGCACCTAGGTTGCTTCCATCTTTTCACTATTGTAAACAATGCTATAAATGAATATGGGTGTATATCTATCTATTCATGTGATGGTTCTTTATTTCTCTAGGATATATTCCAAGAAGTGGGATTTCAGGATTGTAAGGTATTTCTTTTGTAGCTTTTAAACAGTCAAAATGATTTCCAAATTCCGTTCCCACCAGCAGTGTATAAGTGTTCCAGTCTCTCCACAACTTCTCCAACATTTATTATTTTGTGTTTTTTGGATTAGTGCTAGTCTTGTAGGGGCAAGATAATATCTCCTTTGTATTTTTGATTTGCATTCTTCTAATGGCTAATGGGAAATCCGGGTGGCATAGTAGGCAAGTCCTATGGCTGCTAACCAAAAAGGGAGCTGTTCAAATCCATCACGTGCTCCTTGGAATCTCTATAAGGCAGTTTTACTCTGTCCAGTAGGATCTCTGAGTCAGAATCGACTCGATGGCAATGGCTTTTGCTTTGTTATCTTAAAGGCAAACGATTGTAAGCATTTCCTCATGTGTCTGCTAGCCACCTGAATGTCTTCTTTGGTGAAGTGTTGGTTCATATCCTTGGCCCATTTTTTAATTCAGTTATTTGTCTTTTTGAGGTTTTGTAGTCTCTTGCAGGTTTTACAGATTAGACCATAACTGGATATGTCATAGCTAAAAAAATTCTTCCCAGTCTGGAGGCTGTCTTTTTGTTCTTTAGGCAAAATCTTTTGAGAAGCATAATTGTTCCATTTCAGGAGTTTTCAGTTGTCTATTTCCTCTTCTAGTGATTGTGCATTGTTAGCAATTTTTTATATCCTGTTTATTAGGGCTCCCAGGGTTGTCCCCATTTTTTTTTTATTCTATGAGCTTTATCATTTTAGATTTTTATGTTTAGGACACTGCCATCTGGAATCAGGTTTTGTGCAAGGGTGTAAGGTATGAGTCTTGTTTTATATTTTTGCATGTCGATATCCAGTTATGCCATTACCATTTGTTAAAAAGATTGTCTTTTCCCAATTAACAAACTTTGGGCCTTTGGCAAACATCAGCTGGTCATAGGTGCATGATTTTAACTCTGGAGTTTCAATTCTGTTACACTGGTCTATGTATTTGTTGTTGTACCAGTAGCTGGCTGTTTTGACTGTTGTGGCAGTGTAATAAGTTCCCAAGTCAGGTAGTGTGGTCTTCCTTTTCCATAAGAAGTTTGTTTCTTCATCTTGTTAAAAAAGGTGTTTGGAATTTTTATCAGAATTACACTGTATTTGTAGATCATTTTAGCTAGAAACAACATTTTCACAGTGCTGACTCTTCCTATCCGTGTATAAAGTATGTTTATCCAGTTACATAGATCTCTTTCAGTTTCTGAAGTAGTGTCCTGTAGTGTTCTTTGTGCAGGTCTTTTACTTCTTTCCCACGTATTTTATCTTCCTAGAGGCTGTTGTCAAGGGCATTGATTTGATGATGTTCTCTTCAGAGATCTATTTGTTGGTGTAGAGCAGTCTAGTTGATTTTGTATGTTTATCTGGTGTTCCACTACTTCGCTGAAACCTGTTAGTTTTCTTGTGAATTCTTTGGAGTTTTCTCTATATAAAATCATATCATCTGCAAACAGAGATGCTTTTACTTCCTCATTACCTACTTGGTCTTTTTTTTTTCTTTCCTTGCTTTAGGGCTCAGGCCAAGCCCTCTAGCACATGCTGACTAAGAATATTGATAAACAGCATCCTTGTCTGGTCATCATTCTCAAGGGGATTACTTTCAGACTCTCTCCACTTGGGATGGCACTGGCTATTGGACTTCTATAAACACCCATTACTATGTCGAGGAATTTCTTTCTATTTATATTTTGCTTAGATTTTTGGAGGGTGGAGTTAAGATGGGGGACCAAACACATGTCTCCCTAAATCCCCGTGGAAACCAAAACCTAAAGTGATACTTAAACAAAGCTTTCTGGACACCTAGTAAACCCTAGGATATGGCATAGAACTGTTAATCTGGACTTGATACCACTGAATGCAAAACTTCCTCTCTTTCGCTGACCCTGCTCTTTGTGAGAGCTGACTTTAACAGTCTGAAGGTAACTCATCATTTCTAATTTTTTTTTCTCTGTCTTAGCTGGTGGGCAGAGCTGGGAATTGACTAGCAACTAACCTCAGACTCACTGATGGTGGGATGAGCAGGAAAATTGACATATTTTGAGAGCCCAGCTTTGGACTATGTGCATCTCGGCACCTTTGGCCTCCCTTTCTGCATAGCTTGTACTGAGACAGGTGCCGAGCTTGTGCTGGATGCCTTATTGTTTCACTGGGAGGTGGAAACACCCATATGGAGGCTCCTGGACCTAGTTCCTAGGCTGGGAGGAAGCGCCTGCCCAGACAGCACTTTTCCGACAGAAAAGGAGTATTTTACACAGTGTCGCCTAGGACTGAGGCTGGGCGACAGCGGCTGCTGACTTCTGTGCATCTCAGTACTTTGGTCTCTCTTTCCACCTCCAACACACAGTAGCCTGTTCTGAAAAAGTGGCAAACTTGTGTAGGACACCACCTTGTTCCACCAGAAGGCAGAGATACCCATACAGAGGACTCAGCTGGACCTAATTCCTGATCTGGGAGGTACCATCTGCCTAGAGCAGAGAAAAGCAGTATTCTACCCAGTGTTGCCTACAGCTGGGTGCCTTTCTGTATTTTGAGCTAGTTTATAATACCTAGGGTTCAATATAGAGATGGTTACTTTGTAATCTGGGAAGAGAAACCTATACACCTGAAAACCTGACTGACTTTGGAAGTTGTCAGATACCTTTTACCTTCCATTTTAAGATGGCCTAGACAAACAACTTCAGTCCATCCTCACAACACCTCTCTCAGCCTCTACTGACGTACATGATGCCCCAAAAGCAACAAACTCTGGAGAAAACCATAACCAAGAAATCACTCATGGCTTCAGAAAGCCCTTGAAAGAAAGCACAACAAAACTTCCCAGATGAAGAAGGCCTTCTAAAATTATCAGGTGAATACAAAAGGATTATGTATACAGCCCTCCGTACAAAATGCAGCACTGCAAAATGAAAAATTAAGCAAGCTGTTCAATCTGATGGAACACCAGTACCATGAAATCCAACAGATCAAGAACAAAATCAAACACACAGAAACTTCAATTCAAAGCCAAGAAAACAGAAGAAATGGAAAATAGACTTTCAGATTGGGAAGACACAGTTACTGATGCCAGCATCTATGAGAAGAAATGAGAAACAAGAAACAAGAAAAATGAAGAAGTATTAAGAAGCATGTGGGACTCCATTAAGTGGAACAATCTACAATTAAATGGAGTTCCTAAACAGGATGAGACACCTGAGAACACAGAGAGTATAGTTACTGAGTTGCTGACAGAAATCTTCCCACAAATTACAAAAGAATACAGATATCCAAGATGCACATCGAATGCCACTCAATATAGATCTCAAAAGAAAGACTCCAAGACAGTATAATCAACCTTAACAAAATGAAACATAAGCAGAAACTCTTAAAGGCAGCAAGACTCCAAAGCAAAGTTAACATTCAGAGGGAAACCCTGTAGGCTTTTGTCAGATTTCTCAGCAGAAACAACTCTGGGACGGAGACAGTGTCATGGAACATCAAAGCCTTGAAGCAGGAAAACTTCCAACCAAGAATTATATATCCTGCAAAACAATCTTTCAAATATGAAAATGAAATGAAGACATTCACAGATGAACAGAAACTCAGGCACTTTGTAGAAACCAAATCAAAGCTACAAGAAATACTGAAGAATCTCTTGGCTTAGAAGAAGAAAACTACTAACTTTATATTTCAGAAGCAAATACAAAACACATCACCCAGAATTCTAGTCAGTTAGGGAAGGCTACAAACTCAATCAAAGCTATAAGAGTGAAAGAAATACTCCGGTGATCTTATCATGAAAACTATGATGTCATCATATTAAAAAGAAGGATACACTACAGTTGCTATAGTCCTTCCAGATGGAGAGGAAGTTGGTAAGAATGGTAGCAATTAAAACTGAGTTTATATATAATTTATTAAGGGGGATCATAGGGGCAGTCATTAAGCACAATAAAGATCTAACATATCAAATCAAGAAACATATTACGGGAGTCTCAACAATGACAAAACCAACCCTGAAAAAGGTGAAAAATCAATTCACAAAGAAAAATGTCCCAGAACAGATTAATAAGAACAACACAGAAAGTATCAACACCAAAATAAGCATATCACAAGGGCAGCACTGAACATATACCTATCAATAATTACATTGAATGTGAATGGACTGAACACTCATATAAGGAGACACAGAGTGACTACTTGGACCAAAAGACACGACCCATCCATATGTGGCCTACAAGAAACTCACCTTAGACTTAAAGATAGGAATAAACTAAAAATTAAAGGATGGAAGAATACATATCAAGCTAACAATACACAAAAAAGAGCAGGTGTGGTATTCTAATCTCAGATAAAAAAGATTTTAACGTAAAATCCACCATCGTGGAGAAGGATGAAAGATTCAATATACAAACAGGACTTAACAATATTAAATCTTTATGCACCTAAAATTAGAGCACCTAAATACATCAAAGAAACACTGACTACACTCAAAATGAGATAGATCATTCCACAATAATAGTGGGAGACTGCAACACTCCACTCTCAACACTGGACAGATGGTCTAGAAAAAAGCTCAGTAAAGACACAGAAGACCTTATTGCCACAATTAGCCATCCAAACCTCATCAACATATACAGAACTTCCTATCCATCAGCGGACAACTACACCTTCTTCTACAGTGCGCAGGGAACATTCTCCAGAATAGACTATGTGTTAGGACATAAAGCAGTTTTCAACAAAATCCGTACCACTAAATTAATGCAAAGGATCTTCTGAGATCATGAATCCATAAAAGTCGACATTAATAGCAGAAAAAACATAGAAAGTGGAACTCATGGAAACTGAACATCTTGCTGAAAAAGCTATGGGTTATGGAAGAAACCAATGCAGAAATAAAGAAATCTATGGATTTCAATGAAAATGAAAATACTACCTACCAGAACCTATTGTATACAGCCAAAGCAGTGCTCAGAGATCAGTTTAACTCCATAAATGAACACATCTGGAAGGAAGAAAGAAACCAAATCAAAGAACTAACCCTACAACTTAAACAAGTAGAGAACAACAGAGGAACCCCTCAGGCACCAGAAGAAAACAGATCATAAAGATTAGAGCACTACTAAACAAATTAGAGACTAGAACAACTGAAAAAACTGAAAACACCAAAGGCTGGTTTTTTGAAAAGATCAACAAAATTGACAAACCATTAGCTAAACTTAATAAAGAAAAGCAGGAAAGGAAACAAATAACCTGAATAAGACATGAGAGGGGAGCTGTCACAACAGATCCAACAGAAATCAAAAATATCATAACAGAATACTATGAAAGACTGGACTCGAACAAATTTGACAATCTGGAGGAAATGGAAAAATTCCTTGATTCATATCACCTACCAAAATTATCACAAGGTGAAGCAGAACAGCTTAACAAACCCATCACAAAGGAAGAGATTGAAAAAGCCGTCAAAAAAACTCCCAACCAAAAAAAGCCCAGGCCCAGATGGCTTAACTGCAGAATTCTACCAAGCTTTTACAGAGGAGTTATCTGCAATACTACTGAGACTATTTCACAGTATAGAAAGGGATGGAATACTCCCAAATTCATTCTATGAAACCAGCACAACCCTGGTGCCAAAGCCAGGGAAAGGAGAACTACAGACTGATATCATTTATGAATCCAGATGCAAAAATCTTCACCAAATTCTTGCCAATAGAATACAACATATCAAAAAAAATAATCCATCATGACCAAGTTGGATTCATACCAGGGATGCAAGGCTCAACATTAGAAAAACAATTAATATGATCAACCACATAAACAACACAAAAGTCAAGAATCACCTGATCTTGTCTACCAATGCAGCAAAGGCATCTAATAAAGGGCCACACCGATTTATGCTAAAACTCTCAGCAAAATAGGAATAGATGGCCAATTCCTCAATGTAGTACGGGCCATTTATACAAAGCCAACTGCCTACGTCATCCTGAATGGAGAGAGTGAAAGATTTTCCCTTGTAAACAGGAACTAGACAAGGATGCCCACTCTCACCTCTCCTATTCAACATTGTACTAGAAGTTCTAGCCAGAGTAATTTGACAACACCAAGAGATAATGAGCATCTGCATTGACAAAGAAGAAATCAAAATCTCCCTGTTTGCAAATATGATTGTATATGCAGAGAATCCTAAAGAATCCACAAGTAAACTACTCAAACTGATAGAAGAGTTCAGCAAAGTCCCAGGATACATCATAAAAACAAGTAAATCAGTAGGATTCCTTTATATCAACAATGAGATTATTAAGGAAGAAATCACCAAATGAATACCATTTACTATAGCCCCTAAGAAGATAAAGTACCTAGGAATAAATCTAACCAGAGAAATAACAGACCTTTACAAAGAGAACTATATGTCTTTACTACAAGAAACTAAGAGAGACTTACATAAATGGAGAAACCTACCCTGCTCACGGATAGGAAGACTTAACATTGTGAAAATGTCTATTTTACCCAAAGCAATCTACTTATATAATGCAATCCCAATACAAGTTCTAGCATCATTTTCTAATAAGATGGAGAAACAAACTACCAACTTTGTTTGGAAAGGGAAGAAGCCCCGGATAAGTAAAGCACTACTGAAGAAGAACATACTCAAAGGCCTCTCATTACCCAACTTTAGAACCTATTACACCACCACAGTAGTCAAAATAGCCTGATGCTGGTAGAAGAACAGACAAATAGATCAATGGAACAGAATCGAGACCCCAGAGATGACACCAACTGCCTATGAACAGCTGATATTCAACAAAGGCCCTAAGACATTAAACTGGAGTAAAAACAATGTCTTCAACAAATGGTGCTGGCAAAATGGGATATCCATCTGCAATAAATTGAAACAAGATCCATATCTCACACCTTATACAAAAACAACTCAAACTGGATAACAGACCTAAATATCAAATCTAAAACAATAAACCTCATCCAAAAAAAAGTAGGAACAACAATGGAAGTTTTAATACACAATGTGGACAGACTTCAGAACCTGTCAAACAAATCACAAACAACAGAAGAGAAAATAGATAAATGGGAACTATTAAGAATTAAACACTTTTGCTCATCCGAAGACTCTATTAACAGAATTAAAAGGCCACCTACAGATTGGGAAAAAATATTGGACAAGTATGTCAGACCAACACCTCATCTCCATAATCTGTCAGGTACTACAAAATATCAGTAAGACAAGTATAAATAATCCAATCAAGCAATGGGAAAAAGAGATGGACACACACTTCCCTAAAGAGGACATCCAAGTAGCCAAAAAATACATGTGGACATGCTCACGATCAGTCGCCATTGAAAAAAATCCAAATCAAAACTATGATAAGATACCATCTTACCCCAACGTTTGTAGCCATGATCCAAAAAAGTCAAAAGAACAAATGCTGGAGAGGCTGTGGAAAAAGTGGAACTCTCCTATACTGTTGGTGAGATTGCAAAATGGTGCAAACTCTTTGGAAAGCAATCTGGCACTTCCTTAAAAACCTGGATATAGATATACCATTTGACCCAGTAATTCCACTGCTCAGAATACATCCTACAGAATTAAGACCATTCACACCAACTGATACATGCACACAAATGTTTACTGCAGCACAGTCCACAAAAGCAAAAAGACAGAATCAACCCAGATGCCCAACAACACAGGAATGGATAGGTAAACTACGATATGCATACTCAGTGGAACACTATGCAATGATAAAGAACAACAGTGATTGCAGGCAACATTTTATAACCTGGCTTCAACTGGAGGACATTATGTTGAGTGAAAGTAGTCAGCGAGAAAAGGACAAATATTGTATGAGACCCCTACGATAAGAACTTAAAAACAGACTCATGCATAGAAGAAAAGACTCTTTGACGGCTGCAAAGGTGGGAAGGAAGGGAGGACGAGGGGGGAGGGTTTAGATTAGACTGTCAATAGAAATTTGATTGGGTGAAATCTGACAGCACACATTAGATGGAAGACCAATATTAACTGGACTTCAACATAACATGAGTACTCCTTCCATCTTAACCCAATATTTCAAGGACACAGTCGCTGGAGCGGGGACAATGGAGACCACGCTCTCAAGGGAAATCAAGGCCAACTGGCATAACCAGCATTTTGCTAAGAGGGCCCTCTGCATCCCACATTGGTGAGTGGTGTCTGGGGTCTTAAAAGCTGCCAGGCTGTCATCTGAGGGTACAGCAAATGGTCCCAACTCAGCAGGAATGGACGATCAAGGACCCAAAAGATATGGGTGAAAGAGAACCCAGAAAATAGAGAGACCTACATGAATAGGTGACTACATCAACTTGTGATTGGAAGAACTGGATGCTGCTCGACCACCACCAGTGATAGCTGTGATGGAGCTCACAAAGTTGAGTCTCACTGACAACACAAGAATAAAAAGGGACGCACCCTGAGACGTCCACCAAAAGACTGCAATTGACAGTCCAGGGGGTTCGGGGTTCCCCTGGGAGCATAATCCATGGCCCTGATGCTGCCCCATCCATAAAGCATAATGAAGGTCAACTCTTCAGACACAAATGGATTGGACTTGGTGGCACAGAGTGACCATATCACGTGTGCTCTTTATGGCTCTATGCATCTATAGGATGTCATCGTGCTGACCTCTTGAAGGGGTACAGGTGGACAGAAGGGGATAGGTGATTCTTGGGAGTTTAGGGTGTATGGAGCAGAGAGGGAGAGTGTGCTGTCACCAGACATGAACAGCTGTGGGTACTGCATATAGGTGGGCATGCAAATGTATATGGGACTGTACATTTTCAATCATAGTAGTAATAAATAATAATAAAATACTAAATATTCCTTGTTGAAATGATATGTGAACTCTGATGTAAAAATTGTCTTTTGAGACTCCATGGAGAACAGCCTGCATTATCATTGAGTCTCCAGTGGCATACTACTTCCTAATAAACCTTCCTCTTTCTAAATTGGCACGACTGCTCCAGAGCATGGACCCAAATCAGGTAACAATTATTTTAATCTGACATCATCAAAGCACATGCTTTGACTGGAGACTTCCAATTATTTACGTATAAATTTATTTTTATACTACACAGGTATTTAGAGACTTAAATAATCTTGGTATATCCTGACTATGTGGTATTACGCCTCAAGATTATGTATGATAACTGAAGTTCTTTAAAAATATGGATGATTATATTTAGAAGTATTATTGTCTAAAGTTTTCTAATAGACTGGAATTCATTTGGCCTTTACATTTTGTTTATATTTTTATTAATCATATCTTATTTTTTGTCATCTACAGTTTTTGCTGATTTTCTGAAAACATCTGACCAAAATACCTCAACAAAGATATCACACTTGTCAAAAAGACTATGTCATCAGATATCCAAAACTCTTATGCAGAAACTGATGGCCTCACGAACCACAGCTGATCCAAAATCAGGTGGAAGAAAAAATAACCACATAAGGCTGAGTATATAAAAATACATGACAGGCTTTATGCAGAAATACTGCCAATGTTTTAAGGCTCTACTTTCTAGATATATGTAAACATTTTCTTTTCTTCTAAAGTAACTAATGGGTTTGAATCTGAGGTTATACAGAATACAACTGCTTTGGAGACACATGAAAAACAGTTACTGATGCTATTTATGAGGTGTTTAGATTTATCTCCTTGTTCAAAGTCCTTGGGGTCATAGTTTCACTGGTTATTTGAGACAACTGGACTGATATTCTTAACGTTTCTCTTTTTCTTCCTAATTTACTCTATGGTGCCTGGGATTTTAAAAACTTGATGGTAGTCCATTACCACTTACTGAGCATTTTTGATCAAAGATTCTTTAGTAAGATCGTGATCCAAAAGAGAAAACCATGAAAGAGACGTGTAATTCTTCTCCATGAAAGAGACATGTAATTCTTCTAAAATCTAAATTTCTGGCTTCCATGGAAATTGAGGTAAACCACACAGGCTACTGCTTTTAAAAAGAAAAGCTGGGTTCTCCAAGCCATTGAACACTTCTGCTTAAGGGTCAAAAACAGAAAAAGAGCCCCAGTTTACAACTTTATGGCCCTCCCCTACTCCTTCAAGAAGGAGGCTGGAGGGATTAAGTGTCTCATTTACATTACAAAAGATAAGGGACTAGTTCTCAAACTACCTTTTTAGCTGGGGACCTGGAGGAAAAAAGCTAGCAGTTTTACTCTGGCTGGACTCACCAAGTCTTTTTGGAAATGCTGGTGCCAGTTATAAATGTGGAAAAGAAACCATTATGGCCATATATTTTATATCCTGGTCCACATCAGACATAAGACAAAAATTACAAAGCTTGGTACAGAATCTCACATCCCACTCTCCCAACTGGTAGAGGAGACCCTTAAGGTGTTTAATCCGAGATTTGGTGGCAGAGTAAAAAAAAAAGATGTAGGCTCAATTGTTGGCTGTAACTCTCAGATGCCCACCTCGAAGTAACCCAGCTGACCCCCTGATGAGGTCAAGACTCAGATCACCTCACTGGCCAGCGAATATGGACTCCAGTTATTTAGAGGTACTGTCAAAAATGAGGCCACGCTAAGGTAGTGTACTGAACGTCCTACAGCAGGATGTTCATTAGACCTCTCCAACAAAGGCCTAGACAGGCCCTCCTGGACTCTCTCAGAAGAGAAGTCTAAGAAATTGACCACTAATGGAAGTTCTGAG
Source organism: Heterohyrax brucei (assembly GCA_028571685.1). Lineage (NCBI taxonomy): Eukaryota > Metazoa > Chordata > Mammalia > Hyracoidea > Procaviidae > Heterohyrax > Heterohyrax brucei. Next base: position 29,999,842 of record CM053156.1, read on the forward strand.
GCCCATCTGCCTCCTGGCCACACATCAGAGAGCTAAGAGTTACACTCAACATGGAAGGTGAGGAAATTAAATTTGTCTTAGACACAATAGCCACCTTCTCTACCTTAAATTACCCAATGGGTCCACTCTCCAAGAGGGACTGTGTAATTATTGGCTTAGATTAAAAAGTCCCAGGTGAAACAAATTTTACTCTTATGTCTGATGGAGTCATAATTACTAAGGCACTCCTTTCTACATATCCCTGGCTGTTCTGTTATACTGCTGAGACAAAAATTACTAATTGGAGACACATACTTTAAAAACTCAAGTAAACATAAGTAACAAGGACTAAGAATTACTTATATTGTTGGGTGATACACTGAAACCTAAAGAACCAGAAGGCATATTGTCACGTGGGCTGGGCTGTACCTGGACATCACAACCAGGATGCAGTTCCTGGAAATCATCAGAGCAGGGCGAGCCCCTCTCTTCTGAGAAGTTCCCACCACAGTTCCTGGAAATCATCAGAACATGACCAATCCCTCCCTTCCAGGAAAGTCTACAGTTGTCTTTCTCACGTGCTAATCAGGTGGCTCGCTGTACCTGAAACCTATTGGCTCCTGCCTTTTCCCCCATGTCCCCACTAAGGTCCACACTAGATGGAACCATCTGCATTTATGTAAACCCCCTCCCCCAACCTGAAAGCGCAACTTCTCCGACTCCTATCTTAAATCTGGCAGAGTTCACCCGGGAGTGCACCAGTAAATTCTGTCCAACTGCTGACTCTCACTCTTTTCCTCTCTTGACTGCCGCCGATAATGTTTATCCTACCTCGCCTTACAGCTGGTGCCAATACATCTACCCTACCTCACCTTACATTTGGCACCGAAACCCGAGAGGAGAAGGTGGCTGGAAAGGTCACCCTCCCTTAAAACTCCACTCTCCCAGCCTCCTAGTCTCTCTCTCTCCCCCTCTTTCCACTTCTTCTCCTCTCCAATGGACCAGGGATCTCCAGCCGACATCATCCAACACCATCTTCTTAGGTAAGTCCCCCAAAATTAAATTTACCCCCTCCCTCCTTCTGAGTTCTGGTTAACCTGACCCCCCGCCATGCCCGGTGTCTCTGTCCACTTCCATCCGTATAAAATCGTGACATCACGTCAGAGACACCTCCGTTTTCCGAGATAGGGCCAACGGGACACCCGAATGCCCGACTCTCCCCGCCGTTTGGCTTTATTACTCAGACAAGTAGAGCAGGGAGATGTCCCCTGTACCCTCTGAGGCCGCCCGTCCACGAGACCCTTCCTGAGTGAGTGAGACAACACTCCCTTCAGGAGGTTCTTTCTGCAGGATCCGGGATCATGGGAAACCAGAACTCAAAGCCCGACCAACCCACCCCCTTGTGCTGTCTCCTATAGAACCTTCAGGCCTTGGGGTTAGCTCAAGACTTGCACCCTAAATGCTTCATCTTTTACTGCACCACCGCCTGCTCCCAGGACCCATTAGACAATGGGTCTAAATGGCCCGAACAGAGACCCTTTGATTACGGAGTTCTAACAGACCTCTACAACTTCTGTGGATGCACAGGCAAATGGCGGCAAGTCCCCTATGTCCAAGCCTTCCTCTACCTGTGCTCCCGTCCTCCCTCCTCTCCACCTGCAACAATACCCAAGTCCTCCTAGCTCATCAAACCCCAAACCCGATGCCGAACCCTACCTCTCAGAGCCAACCTCTTCATTCTCTGACTCACCAGAGTTCCTCTCACCTCCACCCGAGAGACCCCCACTCTATCCCTAACAGCTCCTCCACTATCGCCTCCACCCACATCCCCAGACACCACCATACCCAGTCCTCCTTTACCCTCCCCAGTCAGCAGCCACACCCATTCCCAGCAGCAGAGCCAGCCTACACAAAGTCAGCCTCTCCTTTGTCCCCTGTGGGAAGTGGCAGGAACTGAAGGAGTGGTCCGAGTTCACGTCCCTTTCTCTCTGACATTTCCCAAACTGAAAAGAGACTAGGCTCCTTCTCAAATGACCCTACCAATTACATAAAAGAATTCCGTTATCTTACAAAGTCCTATGACTTAACTTGGCATGACCTCTGGGTCCTTCTCTCTTCTACCCTAAACACAGACTGAAGGGAGAGGGTCCTCAAGGCTGCCTGGGAGCGTTCGAACAAGTCCACCTGACAGATGCAACCATGCCAGTGGGCTTAGAGGCAGTTCCGGGACAAAACCCAGGCCACACCTGGAGAGACAAGATGGTCCAATACGTACTGGCCAGACTACAAGCCAAGTCCCACAAGGCAGTAAACTTTAACAAGCTAAGAGAAATTACCCAGCATGCAGGTGAAAACCCTGCTGCCTTTCTCAATCACCTTACCAAGGCACTCACCCAATATTCCCACCTAGACCCTACCTCCCCAGCAGAAGCCACAGTCTTAGCAACCCACTTCATGACACAGTCTGCCCCAGATATCAGGAAAAAACTAAAAAAGGCTGAGGATGGTCCCCTAACTCCCACAGGAAATCTGGTAAACATGGCCTTTAAAGTCTTTAACACCCAAGAGGAGCGGGCACAGGCAGCAAAGAAAACCCAGACTCACCTAAAGGCATACTTACTAGCCCAAGCCTTGGTGGCAGCCCTGAGGCCAGCCAGTGAAACAAAAAAGAACACTCCTAGCCGCATCCCACCAGATACGTGCTTTAAATGTGGCAAAGGAGGACACTGGGCCAGACTTTGTCCACAACCACGGCCGCCCACCACTCCATGTGGTCAGCAGGGCCACTGGAAGAGCAACTGTCCCTCTATGAAAAACAACTGGGGGTCATCCTCTCCATCCCCAGTCCTGCCGCTGTCTGTCCTGGGACTGGCAGCTGAAGACTGAAGGAGCCCCAGCTCATCAATCCCAGTGAGCTTGAGAGTGCTGAGCCCAGGGTAACTCTCAAGGTAGCAGGTAAGTCATTATCGTTTTTAGTTGACACGGGGGCTACCTATTCTGTTCTCCCCTCCTACTCAGGCCTAACTTATTCTTCCCCAATCTCAGTTATGGGAATTGATGGACAGACCTCTAACCCACCAACAACGGGACCCATTTCATGTCTGTTAGACAATAAAATCCTAACACACTCCTTCCTAATAATGCCCTCCTGCTCCACTCTGCTCCTTGGCAGAGATCGCCTCTCTAAACTAGGAATCACTCTACAAGTTACCTCAGACCCCTCAGCTTCTCTCATACTCTCTTTAATAGTTGAATGCACTCACCTACCCAACCTTCCCCTTCTCCCAGACTGGGCAGACCCCAAAGTTTGGGATACCTCCACCCCAACTACTGCCACCCATCACCAGCTCGTCATCATACAACTGTAAGACCCCTTACACTTCCCGTCCAGACCACAATTCCCCATCTCTCCCACTCACAGACGGGGACGAAAACCCGTCATCCAAAGACTACTCACAAAGGGTCTCTTAATACATACCCACTCACCATACAACACTCCTATCCTGCCAGTAAAACAGTCTGACGGCACTTGGAGGCTAGTACAAGATCTGCACCTAATCATTGAAGCAGTAGTCCCCCAACACCCCGTTCTTCCCAATCCATATACCCTCCTATCTAATATCCCCACACTGACCACCCACTTCTCGGTACTAGACCTCAAAGGTGCTTTCTTTACTATTCCCCTTGACCCATCCTCATATAATCTATTTGCTTTCACGTGGGAAGACCCAGACACTCATTCAGCAAGCCAACTTACCTAGACTGTCCTACCTCAGGATTCAGGGACAGCCCTCACCTCTTTGGCCAGGCCCTGGCCAAAGACCTCAGCAAATGCACACTCTCTCCCAGTACTCTCCTACAATATGTAGATGATTTACTCTTATGCAGCCCATCCTTGGACTACTCAATCTTACACACAACCCAACTCCTCAACTTCTTGGCAAACATGGGCTACCAAGTCTCTCCATCTAAAGCCCAAGTCTCTACCACCTCAGTCAAATACCTAAGCCTTCAGCTTACACCAACCACTCATGCTCTAACATCAGACAGGGTACAGGCCTTACAGAACCTACTACTACCCAAGTCAGCAGACCAAATTCTTTCCTTCCTGGGACTGGTGAGATTCTTCTGCCACTGGATCCCCAGCTGCTCCACAATTGCCAAACCATTATATGAAGCTGCAAAAAACACTCCAGTGGGCCCCTTACAGTCACCACAGATAGTCAAACAAGCCTTTTACAACTTTCTGAACCACCTCCTACAATCGCCTCCCCTACACCTTCCTAATCCCAACAAACCTTTCCTCCTGTTTACCCATGAAAAGAAGGGAATTGCCCTAGGAGTCTTCACCCGACCCCTAGGCCCCACACTCACCCCATCACATATCTCTCAAAACAATTAGACCCTACCACCAAAGGTTGGCAACCCTGCCTGCAGGCCTTAGCTGCTGCGGCTATATTTACACAAGAGGCTCTCAAACTAACTCTCCATCAGCCTCTACAACTCTCTTCACCTCACTAGCTACAAGGTCTCCTAACCCATCGCTCATTATCACTCCTTTCACCTTCCCGTATACAACAATTTTGCTTACTATTTATAGATAACCCTGAAATCTCCCTAACCCGGTCTCTGTCCTTAACCCCGGCCACCTTACTGCCCATACCAACACATCCCGAAACACTCATAAACACACATTTGTGTATTGACATAACCACGGCCCTAATGGCCCACGCCAAAACCTAACAGACCAACCCCTGCCCCAGCCAGACCTCACCCTTTTCGTAAATGGCAGCTCCACTACAGACACTCAGGGACAAAAACGGGCAGCCTATGCAGTAGTTACCCTCACTGAAACCACAGAGGCAGCCACTCTCCCAGAAGGGACTACCTCCCAAAAGGCTGAACTTGTTGCTCTCACCAGGGCCCTCCATATCACAAAAGACAAAACTGCTAACATTTACACTGACTCCAAATACGCCTTCCTAATAGCCTACTGCCACGCCTCCACTGGGAAACAGTGAGGCTTCCTATCAACTAAGGGCACACCAATCATAAATGCAAAACTCCTCACCTGCCTCTTAGAGGCCCTCCAGCTCCCCACCCATGTAGCCATCATACACAGCAAAGGCCATCAATCCAACAACTCCACGGTTACACAAGGGCAGATAAAATAGCCTGCAACCTAACACAAGAAAGCCAACCCCTCCCAGTCCCTGTCTTATTCCTGTCACCTCCCACCCTCACACCACAATACTCCAATGAAGAACATATTTTCTGGATGAAAAAGGGAGCCTTAATCTCCCCTGAAGGGTGGATCCACAAACACAACAAATTAGTAATCCCACAAATGTAAGTTACTGACTTCATCACCCTCATACACAACTCACTACACGCATATAGTGAAGCCCTAAAACACTTCTTACAACTGCTGTTCCTCTCAACCTCCCTCGCTTCAGCTACAGAAGCTGTCTGCTCCTCCTGCATTACCTGCCAGGCCACCAACCACCAGGGGGAGCTCCAACCCACATTTCCTACCCATCAAATGAGAGGACACCTGCCAGGCCAAGACTGGCAAATCAACTTGACTCACATGCCAACACACAAATCTTTAAAGTATCGCTTCACCCTAACTGACACCCTTACCGGCTGGGTAGAAGCCTTTCCAACTAAAGGTGAAACAGCTGCCACAGTTGCTGACATCTTAATAACTCACATCATTCCCTGATTCTGACTACCCTCCTCTATACAGTCCAATAACGGGCCAGCCTTCACCTCCAAAGTGGTCCAACTCTGGGAATCCAGTGGAAACTCCAAATCCCCTATTTGACTCCAGTCTTCAGGCAAAATAGAGAGAGCCAATGGCCTCATCAAAACCCATCTTACCAAACTGTCACTAGAACTCCGCCAATCTTGGGTAAACCTTCTCCCGCTTGCCCTAACTTGAATAAGGGCCACACCTCGCAAACCCACCTTCCTTAGGCCCTTTGAACTAATGTATGGCCAACCTTTTCTCCTCAATCACAACTTACCTTCCCAAAAAACCCCTTTGGCCACTTACCTCCCTTATCTCTCTCTCCTTAGACAGCTCCTGAGAGAACACACAGACAGGTATCTTCCGTAACCCCTACCTGTGGACTGTGACACAGACAGCAAACCACCTACACCCAGGAAACATGGTATTTCTAAAAATTTTAAACCCCAAACTCCTACAAGCCTGGTGGACAGGCCCACATACTGTCATCCTAACCACTCCTACCACTGTAAAACTCATGGGAGACCCATTGTGGCACCACCTCTCATGGGAAAAGAAGACCCCAGACAAACATGACTCATACCTGTCAACCCATGGACCCTACCTCTCTGTTTCAGCTGGGTCACTAACCCTCCAGGCCCTAGTAAGAGCTGAAACTTCTGCAGGCTAGGTCTGGAAGTTCAGAGTCCATGAAACATACTCAACAAGCCAAGTCTCTCACACTCACATCGTAGGCTCAGAAAACTGCCCCCGGTAGGCTGCCAATCACCCATTAGAATCCAAATTCACCCCAAATCAATTGAGGGATTTGGCCCCATAGGTTGCTTCCTCTATGATCGGACTGAGGAAAGCTGCAGGAGGTGGTCTGAAACATATGGGGGGTGCCCATACTCCAGCTACAAAATACATGGTCCACAGTCTGGCATAACCTACTATAACAGCACAAACCGCCAATACTACATCCACATTCCCAATCCGTGGGATCTGAGGTGGGCCACGGGAGTCCACGGCAAACTCTACCGAACAATGTGGCACTCAGAATGGCACAGGACCATATATACATCTTGAGAACTCGTGCAGGCAACTCCAACTCTATCACAGGTATCCAAAAGTATTACTCAAACACAGCAAGTCTTGGAAGACCAAATCTTAAGCCACACACAACACAGCTGTCCTCTTGGACACAGATCATCGACACACTTTATCATTTTTTAATCACTCGCAGACACTACCCAACATTACTGACTGTTTTCTCTGTGCTTCCCTCCAGCAAACCCTGCTTGCAGTGGTCCCAGTTAACTTCACCCAGTCAGCCCATAACTCCTCAAACGTCTACTCCTGCACCACCCCTACACTGCAGGTACCCCTTTGACAGCCCAAAATAAATAATCAGACACAGCCTCCCTGAATCTGCCTCACTACCAATAATACCGTAACCACAACACTCCACTCCTGCACCCAAAACATCACCATACAAAACCAAGCTGGCCCAACACCAGGTATCTACTTTTGGTGCAACAGAACTCTACAGAAGTGCTTAAACTCCACCACTCCTTGCTTCTCAGTCACCATAGTGTCCCAACTAACCCTATACACAGAATCTGAACTAGCCTGGCTAATGTCTACACCCAAGAAGAAAAGGGCCATTTTTCTACCCATCATGGTAGGCCTTACCTTTGCATCCGCACTCTCAGCCACTGGACTTGCTGGTGGAGCCCTCGGACACAGCATAATCTCAGCTCAAGATTTCCAAAACAGCCTACAAACAGCCCTTGAAACCACTGCTGACTCCCTATCTTCCCTACAGCGACAACTAACCTCTCTGGCCCAAGTCACCTTACAGAACTGGAGAGCCTTGGACCTACTTACAGCTGAAAAAGGAGGAACCTGTCTCTTCCTGAGAGAACAATGCTGTTACCACATCAATGAAACTGGCCAAATAGAGGAGAACCTCGACACCTTAACTCATCTGGGTGAAGAGCTGAGAAACAAATGCCAAGCCATCCCCATTTGAGTGGTTCCAGTCACCACTGATGGCATGGCTTGACCCGTTTATTGGCCCCCTAATACAAATAAGCCTCTTTTTTCTTTCTGCCCCTTGCTTTCTCAGGTTCCTGAAAAACCGCATAAAAGAGATGTCCAGAATCACTGTAAATCAACTACTACAACATCTCTATACTTGTCTGCCCACCAGCCCACCCCTCGCCAACTCCAGCCTACAACCCCACTCTGCCCACGTTCAGCAGGAAGTAGACAAAGACTTCTTCATCCCTTATCACCAAAAAGGCCAGAATGTCAGGCGCACTGGGCTGCACCTGGACATCACAACCAGGATGCAGTTCCTGGAAATCATCAGAGCAGGGTGAGCCCCTCTCTTTCTGGAAAGTTCCCACCTCAGTTCCTGGAAATCATCAGAACGTGACCAATCCCTCCCTTCCCAGAAAGTCCCCAGTTGTTTTCTCACGTTCTAATCAGGCAGCTCGCTGTATCTGAATCCTACTGGCTCCTGCCTTTTTCCCCATGTCCCCACTAAGGTCCACGCTAGGCAGAACCATCCACCTCTGTGTAAACCCCCTTCCCCAACCTGAAAGTGCGACTTCTCCGACTCCTACCTTGGAGCTCACAGAGTTCATCCGGGAGCGCAAAAGTAAATTCTGTCCTACTGCTGACTCTCACTCTTTTTCTCTCTGACTGCCGCTGATATGTTAAGCCTTCCTCGCCTTACAGTTGGTGCCGATACATCTACCCTACCTCACCTTACGCATATACCAAAATAAATTCTCAGATTACATAAAAAGTTTGAGAGTTGGGACAGACAGAATAGTCTGTGGGAAAACATACAATGGAAACCTTATGGAAAATGTAGTACTTCTTTTGAGTCAATAATCAGGAGTAAGACAGGAGCAGGTGGTATGACTAATGACAAACAATATTAAATGTGTCCTGGGACACTGAGATAAGTCCCCAAATAATTGTGTCAACTTCCTCAAAGTTGTTTTTCAGATGGAAGCAACTCTGGGGACATGCACAGAAAATCCTGCTTCCACTTCTACATGTCCTTCTAACGGGGGCACAACAGAGCTACAATTAGTACCAGGGAATCAAACCAAGGGACAAACAGCTGCCATCCAAATAGGAAATACTTCAGATTGTCATCCCTAATTTGTCCCTAACTTATACCCTGGGCATAGACCGGCTATAAAACCCAACTAGCTAACGTCACTATTACTGCCACTGATAATTTCCTTATTAATCTTTTTGGTTATCCTTATCTTTGGGCCCCTAATTCTTAATGCCTTAATTTGCTTTATCTTCCAGGCTACAATTCCAAGTTAAACTGATGGTCCTATAAGAATACCAGCCTGTACCCATACCATCGAGGCAAGAGATCAGGCAGCTCAATATTTACCAGACAGGACACTAGAGGAACATGGGTCTAACACATAGGTAGGAAATAGCAGGAAATAGCCAAAGAGAAGTTGACATCCCATGTTCCCTTCAAGATCTCAAGCCCATGTCTCCTCAGCAGGGAAATGTCAAGGTTAACTAGAAACCTGATCTCTGTTGCCACATGCTAATATATTTTACTCTGGAATCTAACATTTTCTAGGAATAACAAAGGTCATGGTTTACATTATAAAACACAGACAGTACCGATAAGGTTCCCAAGGGAACCTGATCTGCCACATACCAACAGTTCTCCCCGGTAGTTTGTGAAGTAGATGGGGTTCTTCCTGGCAGTTGTGATACAAATAGAGCAGCTCCTCCACGCAAAAGTGAAGTGACTATGCCAGCCAAGTGCCTCGAGTCGGATACGACTCATGGCAACCCTAGGGTACAGTAGCCTCAAATCCAATCAAAAGCCATGTTAATACCTCCCTCTCCCATCTACTGTACCAGGAAAAAGGTAAGTTTGGCCCACAGAGCAGAAAATACTTCAAACACTATCTCGTTCGTAGAAGAAGAAGCTGTTTATTAGCTAGTGGTGTGGCAGATGGACTCAAGTGGGAAAAATAGCCGTGCACCTTGTTCTGGTATCAGACATATTTATTTACACATTTCTCCAAGAAAGCAGACAAAGGAATTTCCATATATCCTCTTAATTGGCAGTTACAGGTGGGGGAAAATATGTTAACTCTCTTGACATGACTGCGGCCATCATGGCTGCTATACCATTACTTCAACCTTATATAACCTTTTGTACTAAGAGCATGATAATCAATTACCTGGACTTTACCATTGTGTCCAGTAACAAAGGAGTTATATGGGAACACACCCAGTTAATGAAATAGGGCATGTGGGAATGTGGAAAACTGTGATAACACAATGGGTAACAGAAAACCATTCCCCCCGAGCAATCAGCCAGGCAATTGGATGTCCCCAAATCCTTGGTTGCTAGGATACTAACTGTTGTTGGTGGATGGTATAAATACTTCAATAAAGCTTGATTCTGGGCTCTCAGCTGGGATGACTGCTAGCCCTCTGATCCCCAACTGTTGTCTGTCTGTCTTTTCCTCAACCTTGGCGTGGCTTCTCCTCTGCCCGTGTTCACTGGAGAACTCTTTGACTCCGACAGCTGGCGCCCAAACAGGTACAGGAGGAGGAAGCATCCTACAGACCCCACAACCCAGTAGACCAGCCCCGCAGTGAAATCAAATGCCCAGGCTCCCGAGGCCAACACTCAGGTGCTATCACAACCTATAACAGAGCTGGTGAGCAGTTCATGCAGGCTCAGGAAAAGCATCAGGGTAATAAAGGGAAATGCTCAACTCACTTTGAAACTTACAAACTTTTACTTAAAAACCTCCTACATTCAGGAGAGTAAAAGTTAGCTCTTTTCATCTCACTTCCCTTTTAATCTCATCTATCAGCACTGTCCCTGGTTGCCAGAGGAAGGGACGTTGGACATCCAGGTCTGGCACAGAATTGTGTCTTGCCTTAAGTGAGCACATCGACAGGGAAAAGCTATTCCGGTCTATGTTTGATCTCTGTGTGATCTCATTTCTGTAGCTTTAGAGCCTCTACAATCAGAGGAGGAGGAGTTAAAAGGCAAAGAGGAATTGGAGAGCAAGGAGGGCGAAGGAGGCGGAGGGCTGCTGCCACCTTCGCCTACTCTTCCGTCTTCTCCTGTTCTCTCTAAGGGCTTAAAGCCAAGTGCCCCTCTACCATCTCCTATTCTTTCTAAAGGCTTAAAGCCAAGTTCACAATTTTCTTCTACAGTCACAGAAGGCATTAGAAAGGCCAGAATGGCAGGAGATCTGGATGCTTATTTGTTTCCAGTAACAACCACAGAAGTGACTCCGCCTGGCCAGGATGAGGAAAATCCTGATGGAGTCTATCATTATAGTTATCACACTATCCCTTTCACTGTCTTGAAAGAGATAAAGAAAGCTGTCAGTCAGTACGGCCCCACTGCTCCTTTTACTATGGGAATACTGAGAGGACTAGCAAAAGGAGGGCGTCTCATTCCTTATGACTGGGAGGTACTAGCAAAGACTTGCTTATCTTCAGGAGAATATTTACAGTTTCAAACGTGGTGGTCTGATGCTGCTTAACAGCAAGCTCAAAGAAACAGTAAGGCTCAAGTCAATGTTTCTGCTGAACAAGTGTTAGGAGTAGGCACGTGGGCTGGCATCCAAGCTCAGTTAATAATGAACAATCAAGCCATATCTCAAGTTAGATTTGTATGTTTAAAGGCTTGGGAAAAAAATCAGTTGGTCAGGATAGAAAACTCCCACATTCAGCTCTTTAAGACAAGGAGCTAAAGAGCCGTATGTTGATTTCCTTGCTAGACTCAGAGATGCTTTACAAAAGACTATTGGAAATCCAGATGCCAGAGATACAATTCTACAAATTCTGGCATTCGATAATGCCAACCCAGACTGCAAGAAGGCTCTTCACCCCTTTAAGAGATGAGGAAGTTTAGAAGACTATATTAGAACTTGTCAAGGAGCTGGGTCTGAAACTTTTAAGGCTGCTGCCCTGGCAGAAGCAACGGCAGCACTGCATGTGAAAAATAGTTGCTGCTTTGACTGTGGCAAACTAGGCCACATGGGATTGCACGAAAGTTGGCATGGAATTTAGATCATATGCCAGAAAAAAAAACACCAGGGCAGTGTCCCAAGTGCAAGAATGGGAATTATTGGGCAAATTGCTGCAAGTTTACATCTGACAAGGAAGGTCAGCCTAGGCAGACGAGAAACTGGAGAGGGGGCCGTCCCCAGGCCCCGATAAATCAGGGGATTTACCCAGTTCAGCAGAAGCTGACACCCGCAGCTCAACCCTTAAGCCCATTCTCTCCCTCTCACCCGCTACAGCCGGAAGTGCAGCTGTAGACCTCTGCTCCCATGTCTCTACCTCATCATATCCTAATCAACCGTCCTATAAAGTTCCTACAGGAGTTTGTGGGCCCCTATTCAAAAATACAGTAGGCCTAATTCTAGGCAAAAGCAGTCTTAATACCCAAGGAGTTCAAGTCCATACAGGAGCTACTGACCGTGATTATACTGGAGAACTAATGGTTGTAATGACCTCAGCCATTCCTTTTCAAATTAAAAAGGGCCAACAGATAGCTTAATTTCTCTTGCTTCCTTACATCACGATTGGTCATTCTAATAAAACACGAATGGGAGGATTTGGAAGCACCTCTCACTCAGCATTCTTGCAACAGTCAGTCTCTGGAGACAGACCTCAATGTACTGTCAAAATTTCAGGAAAAGTTTTCATAGGATTATTACATACTAGAGCTGATATTTCTATTATAAGTGAACAACACTGGCCACCTTCATGGCCTTCCAAGCTAGTCCCAATACAATTACAGGGAATAGGCCAGGCCCCTTATATTCATCAGAGCCTTCACATTTTGCCCTGTGATGGACCAGAGGGCCAGCCTGGAACAATTTGTCCTTATATAACAAATATCCCAATTAATCTGTGGGGTATAAATCTGTTGGAACAATGGGGAGCGACTCTTACTATTCCAGAAATGTTACCCACTACCACTGGTGACAAGGCTCATCAAATCATGTTAGCTATGGGCTACACTCCTGGCAAAGGACTGGGAAAGCATGAACAAGGGGTTAAACAGCCAGTGGAGCTAAAACCTAATAGAGGAAAACAGGGGTTAGTTTATTCAAATTTATCATGAGGGCCACTGCTGATCAAAACCTTGCTTGACCCATACCATTGAAATGGCTGACGACAAAGCTGGTGTGGGTAGAGCAGTGGCCTCTTACTAAAAAAAAAAACTGTCAGCCTTACAAAATCTGGTATCTGAACAACTGAAACAAGGACATATTGAACCTTCCTTCAGTCCTTGGAATTCTCCTGTATTTGTAATAAAAAAGAAGTCTGGTAAATGGAGAATGTTAACAGATCTTTGAGGTGTCAATGCAATTATACAGCCTATGGGAGCTTTACAACCTGGAATGCCTACTCCAACAGTCTTACCGCCCAACTGGCCATTACTTATCATAGATCTCCAGGATTGTTTCTTTACTATCCCTCTCCATTCTTCTGACTACGAAAAATCTCCTTTTACTATTCCTTCCATAAACAATCAGGAACCCATTAAAAGATATCATTGGAAAGTTCTACCTCAAGGAGTGCTTAATAGTCCCACAATTCGTCAAAACTTTGTTGACAGAGCTTTATCTCCTGTTAAAAAATCCTTTCCACAATGTTATATCTTCCACTATATGGATGATATTCTCTGTGCAGCTCCTAATCAACAGATGCTACAGTCAGTCTATATTCAGTTGCAAAAACATATGCAAAAGGCTGGGTTAGTCACTGCTCCAGATAAAGTACAATTGTCTACTCCATACTCTTACCTTGGGCATAAGCTACTGGAAACTAAAGTGCTCTGTCAAAAAGTACAAATCTGGAGAGACAATTTAAAAACTTTAAATAATTTTCAGAAGCTACTAGGAGATGTTAATAGGCTGTGCCTACTTTGGGCATTTCAACTTGTCAACTGACTCACCTCTTTCAGACACTCAAAGGGGATCCTCAGCTCCATAGCCCAAGAATAATAACCGAAGAGGCTGAAAAAGAACTTCCATTCGTGGAACAAAGAATCCATGAGGCTCAGTTGAATAGGACTGACCCTACACAACCTTATCAAATTTTAATTTTGCCCACTTCTCATTTTCTCCTACTGGAGTTATAGTACAACAACATAAAATTGTAGAGTGGATATTTTTGCCCAATACTGAAACCAAAAGATTAACTATGTACCTAGATAAAATGGGAAAATTAATTTTTTGCAGCCCGAAAGAGATGTTGCCTCAGATGCCTCTAAAATCATTTTGCCCCTAACTACCAATCAAATACGAAAAGCATATATTAGTAACCTAGAACGGCAGTTAGGTTTGTCAGATTTTATTGGATGGCTACATAATGCCTTCCCCAAACATAAACTTTTTCAATTTTTAAAACAGACATCTTGGATACTTCCCAAGGTTGCTCATTCTGAACCTACTGCTGATGCAGTCACCTATTTCACTGATGCAAGTAAACAGAGAAAAGCTGGATATCATGGCAGAATTGATAAAGTGTGACAAACACCTTATTCATCTGTACAAAAGGCTGAATTAGCAGCCGTAATCAAACTATTACAGGATGAACCCTTTTCTCTTAATATCATATCTGACTCACAGTACGTAGTAAGTACTACAACAATTATTGTTTCTTGATATAAAAGACACTGGACTTACTGCTCTATTTGTTCATTTACAGAACTGCATTCAAGCTCGCTCTTATCCTTTTTATATCATACATATAAGAACACACACTGGTCTTCCAGGACCACTATCAAAGGGAAATGCAACTATTGACTCTTTGGTGGCCCCAGTTTTCCAAGAGGCTCAGGAATTCCATTCTCTCACTCATGTTAATTCTAAAGACTTAAAAAAAAACAATTTGCCATTTCTAACCAACAAGCTAAAGACATAGTTGCTACCTGTCCAATTTGTCAACAGTTTACAACAACTCACTTTCCTTCAAGCCAAAACTCAAGAGGAAACATGCTCAATAGTTTATGGCAAATGGATGTTACTGGTAAACTCTCCTATGTCCATATGTGTGTAGAAACATTCTCTAACTTTATTTGGACAACAGCACGAAGCGGAGAATCTGCCAAACAGGTAAAACAACATCTCCTCTCCTGTTTTACGTGATGGGCTAGCCATCTCAAATCAAAACAGACAATGCCCATGCATATACAAACAACTCCACGCAACTTTTCTTTACTTAGTGACAAATTCATAACCTTATAGGTATTCCATTTAATTCTCAAGGCCAAGTCATCATTGAGCACGCTCATGTGACTCTCAAAACATACATTAAAAAGTTAAATAAAAAGGGGGGAGACGCCTACCCCCCTGCAACAACCCTACAACAGGCATTGTATACTCTTAATATTTTGAACATCCCTCAGACCTCTGCAATTACAGCTGATGAGGCCCACTGGTCTCATGTATAATTCTCAAAAAATCCCAAGGCAACCTATATGGTGGAAAGATACATCAATACCTGGCAAAAGGATGAAATAAATACATGGGCAAAAGGTTTTGCTTGTGTTTCTCCAGGTTCCAGGATTGACCCTATTTGGGTCCCATCACAAAGAATTCGCCCAAGATATGGAGCACCCAGCAGAACAGATGGCCAGTATGAAGATGAGGAGGAGCTCAGTGCCAACCTCCCGCACACAAGAAGCTCGCCTACCAACCTGGGGACAGCTAAGGAAGATAGTGCAGGAGGCAGAGAATCTACTTCCTAGTGCTAACATTCCTTATTTTTCCATCTCTCTTTTCCTTGCCATAATCACAGTTATCAACCTAACTACGTGTATGAGCGACCCTCTGATAACACAGACAGAAGGATTCTTATCAGTATATATTCCATATGTGAGTTTGCTTTGTATTTTTCTGGCCATGTGGAGGTTGATGCCACCCAGGGGCTGACACCATGTACTCAATTAAAAAGAAATCTGGTTTCCCCAAAACCTATGATGGCAGCCAAGGGTGGCTTCTGTTGGGCGTGGAAGCCATGGGGCATAGGCTACAAAGGAGACATAACACTTCTGCTCACTGCCTCATGTCACCTTGTTTGGCCCCAAAGAATGGCTGGATAGCCAAAGACGGGTAAGATTCCTCCAAGGAGGGACAACCTAAGACACGCACAGCCACAATGGGGCCATCGGAAGAACGACTGGTTAGCCAATGACAGGTAAGATTCCTCATGGGAGGAACAACCTAAGACAGGCACAGTCACAGAAACGCTACTCGGAAAATACCTTTTGGTGAAACTTAAGCCTTCACCCCAAAGTCTCCTGAAGAAAGTCTCTTGCGCCCATGAATGTTTAGTGTCCCACATCCAACTTAGTATGGGACCCAGGTAACAAAAACATGGCAGACAGCAGTCACCCTGGCCATACTAAAAACATGTTTTCATCTACTTCTTTCCACCTCCACTTGTTACTTTAGTAATATACTTCATTTTAAAAAATAAAAAGGGGGAAGATGTGGGAAAATATGTCAACTCTCTTGACATGACTGCAGCCATCTTGGCTACTATACCGTTACTTCAACCTTATATAACCTTTTGTACTAAGAGCATGATAATCAATTAACTTGACTTTACTATTGTGTCCAGTAACAAAGGAGTTATACAGGAACACATCCAGTTAATGAAATAGGGAATGCAAAACTGTGACAACACAATGGGTAGCAGAAAACCGTTCCCCCCCAGCAATCAGCCAGGCAATTGGATGTCCCCAAATCCTTGGTTGCTAGGATACTAATTGTTATTGGTGGATGGTATAAATATTTCAATAAAACTTGATTCTGGGCTCTCGGCTGGGATGACCGTTAGCCCCCTGATCCCAAACTGTTGTCTGTCTGTCTTTTCCTCAACCTTGGCATGGCTTCTCCTCTGCCCGTGTTCATCGGAGAACTCTCTGACTCCAACATACAGGTATACAGATTTTCATGTTGCATTTCTATTGGTCCAGCATACTTAAAGAGGCACTAGGCAAGCAGTTGGCATTAAGTTACATGGGAAGTAACAGCTCCCTCCTTAAAAAAACGGACTTATCAAGGATTTCTATGAGGGGAGGAGAGAGCATCCTGGGCTGGTGCCGGAGAGAGGCATCTGGACTTTTACCCTCTCCTTAGAAACTGAGCTTATCTCAGGATTTCTATGGGGGTAGGGGGAAGCTGAACATTCCAGATAACAACTACTTTTCCTTTAGTTGCTTGATTCTCTGCTTACTGAAATCCAATAATCTCCTTGTTATCTAACCTGCAAATTTTACAACTGGTTAGAACCACAGGATTTTGGAATTACAGGCACTAAGATTCTCGCAACGTCAATAATGATGTTTTCAAAGCACAATGACTGCCAATTAAATTCACAAACTCATCTTAGAAAAAGTGCTACTGATCTCATTGCCGAGTATCACTATGGTCACCTTCAAAGTACTCCCCTTGGGAAGCTCTGCACCGACACTAGTGCCTAGTCCATGCTTCAAAACAATTTTGGAATTCTTCTGAAATGGCCATCTGAGCTGTTGTCCTATTACACTTGATGTTCTGAATGTCATCAAAATTTCTTCCTTTCAGTATTTCCTTTATCTTCAGGCAAAGAAAAAAAGCCACGGGGGCCAGATCAGGTGAGCAGGGAGAGTATTCCAATGTAGTTACTTGTTTGGCCAAGCCAAGTGCCTTTTAAAAACTTCCTCACAGACAATTATACAATTAAGTTCATGAACTTGCTGCTATGTACAACAGCCATCCCAAAAGGAGTTCCAAAATTGCTCTGAAGGGTCGACTAGGTGCTGGCATTAGCGCATAGCTTCCCAAGAACAATATTTCAAAGGTGACTGTAGTGATATTCAGAAATGAATATGAAGCACTTAAGAACAGTTAAGTTTGCAGTGTCAGACTGCTATATGAAGTTTCAATCCTGCTGTGCAAGTGCAGACTTCCTCAACTGTACTCTGGCATGCCCTCCTTTCTACAACTCTCTGTCAGAGCCTCTTTTTGGTGTGTCTTAGAGCACACATCCAGGAGAATGGGACATTACAGAGAAGAGAAGAGCCATTCTCCTTTCTCCACTGGGGAAAATCAGATGCAACAGCTTCATTACCACTCTCTAAAGTGGAATCTAAGAGAAAACTTGAAGAACAACCAATAATCATTATTGGCCACAATAATAAAATTTGAAGCAGCACTTGGCCATCAGTTATTTAAGAAAACTATAAGTAACTAAAGGAGCCCTGCTGACCAGTGGTTAAAGCATTTGCCTGCTAACTGAAGGTTCACTGGTTCAAATCCATCAGCTGCTCTGTGGAGGAAAGATGCAGCTGTCTATTTCTACAGAAATTACAACCTTGAAAACTTTGAGACAGTTTTACTGCTCTGCAAGGTTGCTATGAGTCAGAATCAATCTGACATTAATGGGTATTAGCAATTGTCTTAGTCATCTACTGGTGCTGTAACAGAAATACCACAAATGGATAGCTTTTAGAAAGAAAAAAATTATTTTGTCACAGTCCAGTGGGCTAAACCTAATTCAGGGTGTCAGCTACAGGAGAAGGCTCTCTCTGTTGGCTCTGGAGGAACATGCTTGCCATCAGTCTTCCCCTGGACTGGGAGCTTCCAGGGCACTGATGTGCTCAGCTCCCAGCACTGTTTCTTGGTAGTATGAGGTCCCCAACTCTCCACTGGCTTCCCATTCCTTTATATTTCAAGAGATTGCCTCAAGGCACAATATAATCCTACATACTTAGTCCTCCCCTACTGACACAACTGCTGCTCATCCTCCCTCAATAATATCAGAGAGACA
The DNA here is from genome assembly GCA_028571685.1 of Heterohyrax brucei. NCBI lineage: Eukaryota > Metazoa > Chordata > Mammalia > Hyracoidea > Procaviidae > Heterohyrax > Heterohyrax brucei. Next base: position 30,018,422 of record CM053156.1, read on the forward strand.
AGATTTATAACTGGTAGCAACATCGCACAATACCTCAAATCATGGCCAAGCCAAACTGTTATACACATTTTGAGGGGAACACAATTCAATCTATGAAAGAATTTAACTCAAGTTCCTCAGGCGAGAGTACAATGTCTTCTAAAATGTTCATCTACCTTTTCAGTTCTATAGCCATTTCATACTCATGAAATAATTAATTAAAATCACAAAATAGCATAAAAGTACATTTTATCCAGTACAGACTAGAGAATCAGCAGTATAGACTAGGGAGACTATATACTACAGAGTGGGAGCTAAGGTATTACTAATAATAAAGTATCAAAGATAGTGACTGACTACGGTTTTTATAACTAAATTAGACAGATTTAAGGGTATTCCTACAATAATTTCACTCACACTTTTCAATTATAGCTAGGTTCCCCCTAAATATCCACTTACAATTTTTTGAATTTGTGAACTTGTCATCATGTGTACTGTGGCTCAGAATAAAAGGTTGTGAGCCAGTTACCTGTCACCTCCAGATTTTTGAGTTTCAAAACCTAATAAAAGATTTCTCATCAAAAAAAATTAGGAAGTATTAGCAAGCACTGCTAATGCTAATAACAGCTGATAATATCTTTCACATAATTCAGCATTTTACCACTAGTCACTCTGACATTCGAGAAAGATGTGGCAGTCTGCTTCCATAAAGATGTAAAAAAAAAAAAAAAAAACCCACTGCCATCAAGTCGATTTCGACTCATAGTGACCCTGTAAGACAGAGTAGAACTATCCTATTGAGTTTCCAAGGAGCACCTGGCAAATTTGAACTGCTTACCTTAGTGATTAGCAGACACAGCATTTAACCACTGTGCCACTAGGGTTCCCATAAACATTACTGCCTTGGAAATCCTACGGGGCAGTTCTACTCTGTCATACAGGTTCTCTAGGAGTCAGAATTGACTTGAGGCAATGGCTTTATAGATACTGCAGCAGAGCTAGACTTCCAGTGGAAACTATGAGCCCCGAAGGCAATTTTAAAGACAGCAGTTGGGTCCCAGTAGAAATCACCCCTACTCTTTACCTGATGCCTCGTTTGATGATATAATCTTCTAGCTTCCAATGATAAGATTCCACTCTAAGTCCAAGAATGGCTGGTTCTGAGTTAGGGCTGAGTTAAGCATTACAGTAACAGCACCCTCCAGATGTCAGGGAACTTTAGAAAGATCGAGTTACCTAGCTCTGTCAAGCAACAATCAAGTACAGCAATCTTTTAAATAACCAAAAGATTTCCTTTTTTGGTTAGTGTGACAGATAGTACCAGTTCCTATGAGCTAATTCAACTGTACTGAAATTAAAAAATGTACATATTGATATACTTACAAATGAAATAATATGTCTGGGATTTGCTTCAAAACGGTGAGGAGGAATAGGGTATGGATGAAATCACGTTGGTCAAGAGTTGAGAAATTTTGAAGTTAGACAACAGCAGGGGAGATCAACATAATGTGCTCTCTATTGGGTACAAGTTTGAAATTTTCCAACATAAAAGGTAAATATAAAATCAAGTTTAAATGAAAACACGGTAGAACAATCTAGATGGCACATAAAAATATTCTGACTTCGCAACACATTGCGGGTCACAAATGACAAGTGCAGATCAAACCCTTTTACCAGCTGAGCTTAATTAAAGGGACTCAAGTGACTTTTTTTTTTGCTATGGTTAAAAAAAAAGAGGAATGGAAGGGGAAAGAAGTAGGGAGAGAAGGAGGAAGATACAGAGACAGAAAAAGAAAATTAAGGTACCTTTTAAATTTAGCTCAAATTACACAAAAGCATGCAAGATGCGAGCTTTACTTGATTTTTGTCAATTCAGGGGAAATATTGTAAAGATTTCCGGGATGCAAAAATAAACAATACTTAACAAAATAAAAGGTGATCTTCATTTCCCTTAAGGACAGTGGAAAACACATACTGGTAAAACTTAATCCTGCACAGGAGGGCAGCATAACAACAATGGGTAACGAAAAACAAGCGGTTTTACAGTAGTGCAGCATTTGAACTTTTGACTCCTCCCAAAATGTCAAGAATTTCCACACTGTGAAACTACAAAGAATACTTTCTTCTTTGAAATCATTCCATAAAACATCTACATACGCTTTTTCGCCAATGAGCCCAAAGTACAAACCCAAAAGGAATACTCTAAGAGAACTGAAAACGAAATTAAGTGAGTAAAAAATGAATTCCTACAATAAAAGTATATGTAACATTGGAAGTATGGCAACAAACATCACTTTGGCGCTCCCATCCCCCTTCCATTCGTTCTTCTTTTAAACATCAGACTTTTCCCCTGTCTTCCTTATGTTCCTTCCTGCCTTGAAACACACAAAAGTATCTGAAGAAAGACGTACCGGAGCAAGATATTTAAAACGAAATACATAGCTTTGTCTGACGCCGAACAGCAGGCGATTAAAACTCGGCCAAAACCACAGCTGCCCGACGCTACTAGGCAAAAGCAGCCAACAGTGGTAGACTCGCCAGCCACCCTCGGAAAGAACGTCCCGGCACCGGCTGCACAACTGACCGCCTGCCTCCGCCTCCCGCTGAGATGTCCCTCTCGACATCTCTCTCTCTTCCTCTCTTGTTCACACACCCTCCCACGCCTCAAACAGCGTGTAAAAGCTAAGACCCACAGACCCAGCATGGAAGGACCCGCGAAATTCCCGTGTTGCTGCCGCCGCCGCCGCCGCCACGCCGCCTACCTGACTAACTAAGGTACCATCCGGGCAAGCGCGCTGCCTCCACCATGGAGGTTCCTGTGGACTCCGGGAGGCATGCGGGAAAAGGCACAGACCCCTTTTCAGGTGTCAGGAAGCTCCCCAAAGCCGCGCTCCCAGCGGGCCGTCAGCCCCTCCCAGACCCGGGCACGCCGGGAGCTAGGCCTGCACGCCGGCTCCGCGTGGGCCGTTGCGCCCCAGGTGTCCCGGGAGGGCTCAGTGAGGGGCAGGGGCCCGCGGCGGGCTGTGGCTGCGCCGCACTCACCAAGGCAGCGGATGTGAAAGCCCGAGGGTGGCCGCAGCGCCCGGCGCGTCCAGCCTTCTCGCAGCGCCTCCAGATGTTCCTCCTTGCCCTGGATCAGTAAGACCTGCTCGTCAATCCAGCCAAGGAAGAAGGTTTCGGCAACAGCGGCTGTGACCTTCTTGTTCCAAAAGTGCTGCATGTTCTCAGCTTTGAAGTCTGCGAATATCTCATAGCCGATGTGATACCGGGAGACCTGCCGGGGCTGGGCCGCGGAAGCGGGTTGAGCGGCCCAAGGCCGCTCCTCTGCAGACTCCTCAGCGGCGCCCAGGACGATGGCCAGAGAGTGCGGAGCGATCTGCAGGAACTTTTCCATCTTCAGAGACATCCCGCGCTGAGCCGGCTCAGCACGGCCGCTGCTTCCCGCCGCACCAGGAACAGCCCCGTAACGTCACTGCACTACAAGCAGGGGGCATCAGTGTCTCCCCAGGGCAAGACTGTCCGCGCCTTTCCGGCCCCGAGCGCCCCAGAGTCCGGGGACTTCCACAGCCCGTGCACGTAGCCAGAGGGTGCGCGAGCGGCAGGCCGCCTAGCGAGAAGGGCAGCGCGTGCGGAGTACTCTCTATCCCTCTCTGCCCGCACCAGCCCCGGATTCTGCATGCGTTACCTGCAGCTGCGGGACACCGTCCGTGTACCGTTGATTTTCCGGCACAGGCACCCTCGCCTACCTCCGCGCTTGGAGGCCCCGGCGGTGGAGCAGTTGGGCAGTCAGCGCAGGGGCCGGGAACCCCACGTCTGCCCTCCGTTCTAGGAATCCGAAGTGGGAGGTGCTTGGGGTGGTGCGGAATGGCCGAAGGTGTAGGGGATAAGAGTGTTAAGTGTCAGAGCTCTGGGAAGACGCGAAGGCCAGGGGTGAGAGGGAGACGCTTAAGGATTCTTGGAAGGCTCCATTTCCCGAGCTGAGAGTGTCGCTCCTCCCCACGCTCCACCCCGCCCCGCTTCCCACCCTCTGCTGAAACAAGTGGATTCCCTGACTGGTTAATGCACGTTTGTGAATGACTTTTTAAAAAACTTAGGCAAGCACCAAAAACTGTCACCAGTCCCTCCTCACCAACATTTGTGCTACTCTGGTATTTGCCGCATGTATTGTGGGTCTACACTAGAAGGAGCCCAATGATTCCTGGTATTATCTATACAAATACCAGTTTATGAGGAGGCTACACAATTTACCAGGAACAGTAATACAGATTAAAAAAGAAAAAACTTCGTTAAGCTGGTTTCTGTGCAAACTGCTTTGCTTATTTTTCACCAAGAAACACCTGTTGAAACACTGGAGATTAAGGCTACATTTGCCTGACTGGTTGTTGCCAAATTAGTGTGCCCCAGAATCACCTGTAAGGCTTTCTAAAACATAGCTATCCAGACTTCATCCCCAGAGTTTCTGAGTCAATAGTTCAGGGGTGGTGCATGACATTTATTTGTAACAAATTCCAAGATGATACTGATGATGCTGGTTCTGGGACCAAACTTCAAAAACCACTGAAATAAAGAAAATGTCCATCTGGCCTGGATTGGGGAAGATGACTTAAGTGTTTGCTGCTGGAATCCTGTGATTTTATTATTATTATTATTTTTAACCCAGATATGAAATCTAAGTTTTAGTATTACTGGAGGTGACCATGAACAAATCACTCAGCCTCAATTTCTACATATGCAATATGATAGTGGTTAAGTTCTGCTCAGCTGAACTACTGAAAGAATCAAGAAGAGAATGGTTTCTACTAAAAGACCACAAATGATGATCCAAAGACCTGGGAGTTCCCCTAGGAGCATAGCCCCTAGACCTGATGCTGACTCTGATCATAGATTATTAGTGAGATCAACTCTTCAGACAGGAATGGATTGGACCTGGGGACACAGAGTAACCATATCATGTGTATTGGTTCTATGCATCAATAGGATGTTGTCTTACTGGCCTCTTACTAGAGGGAAGTAGAGAGGAGGGGACAGGAGATTGTTAAGAGAACATGACATGCATAGAACAGAAAGGAGGAGGGTGCTATCACCAGGCAAGGAGAGTAGAGGGAGCTGCAGATAGGCAGGCATGCACATTCAAATTGTGTGGTAAACTTTCACTCAATCACAGTAAAAAAAGAGAATAGGTATGAAGTTTCTCTAGATTATGGAATTTCACCACATTTCAAAGACACTAGGCTCTCTTTAGGCCTCGGAAAGTTGAGGACTGGGTTTGTCACAAAGAAAGGAACAGAAGGTGTGGTGTGTGAGTGTGTAAATATCTTGCCCTCAGAGTTTTCCAGGCATCCACAGAGTGATGTTAAAGTCTGTTATTTTCTTGACTAGCTTTTAGTGCTTTAGCATAAGCTTCAGTTTGGTACTGTTGAAATGCCACAGTCTTTGCCCTCCCTTCTTAATGCTTGAGTCTCAGGAAGAGAAGTGATGATGGCTAGAAAAATGGATGGAGGGAAAATGTTAGAATTGTGACTTTTTATTCTGACATAATTTCAGACAGAGAAAATTGGCAAGAATAGACCCAGATTCTAAAGTTCTTAGCATTTTACTAGACTTTCTTTTTTCTCTCTTTATGTTGTTGTGTTGTGTGCTGTCTAATCAATTTCAACTCACAGCTGCCCCATATAACAAAGTACAACTACTCCACAGGGTTTTCTTGACTTATAATCTTTTCAGAAGTAGATTACCAGATCTTTCTTCCATTGAACTTCTGAGTCAGGTCAAACTGCCAGCTTTTCAGTTATGAGCAGAGCATTTAACCACTGTACCACCAGGGTATATATATACATACATATGTATTATACAAATTTGTGTACATATAAATTTATATATATTTGTATATACATGTCTTTATACATACACAAACATAAATTTGTATGTATATACCATTTTTCTAAACCATTTGAATGTTTCTCCACTATAAAGTTACTGTTTCACCCTTTATAATTACTAAGTACCTTTTTGAGAGTTACTTTGAATCTGTGTAAGTATCCTGCTCCGTTACTCCTCAGATTCTCACCGGTTAGTTTTAGCAGTCACTTATGACTGCTGCCTGACTAGAGTCTTATTAAAATGGTTGCCAATTTGTGATTTTTCTAATTTCAGCATTTTTTTACCTTGCAGTTGTCATTACATAGATGTGCATTTCATTCTTATTCATTTATATCAGTATGGATTAATTGATTTTTACTTTATTCAATAGGCTACAAGATCTGACAATTAAGTTCACAAATGTAATTGTTCTAAGTGCTACATGCCTCACTGCTGAATATCACTATCGTCACCTTCAAAGTACTTCCCTTGGGAGGCTATGCACTGACGCCAGCACCTAGTCCACCGTATAAAGCAATTTTGGAACACTTTCTGGAATGGCCATTGTGCATGGTGGCACAGTGCCAAGTTTGCAAACTCAATTGTGTAGTGGTCTGTGAAGGAGTTTTTACCAAGTAAACAAATAACTGCATTGGAACACCCTCCCTGCTCACCTGATTTGGCCCCCAATGACTTTTTTCTTTGCTCAGCAATAAAGAAAATATTGAAAGGAAGACATTT